>CM057449.1:461310000-466310000 GCA_016271365.2 Neoceratodus forsteri
ACCTTGGTCATTAGCCATTTTGTCAGGGTGCTCAACTGTAAGAAAAAAAAAAACAATATTATTAGACTTTGACAGCCCCTATAGGAGGAAGGTTGAAACGTCAAGCAGACAATTATGTTAGTTGGTTTTGTATCAGAACTCTGTCTTCCGGCACTTAAAGTTGATTGAGTGGGATGAAAGGAGACATTTTACATTCCCTTCCCCAGAGGAAATCCAGAGATATAGAATGGACATGATGTCACACAAAATCTATCAAGTCTGACATACTGTAGGGGAAAACAGTAAACAGTTTTGGTTTTTATTTATTTTTTCTTAACTAATCTTCCTTCTGCTGTTAGTTAATGGAAATTAAACCCTTCATTTCAGTGTGGATAACTTCTTTAAAGAAAGTACCGTAACTCATTAGTGACAATACTATATGTTTAGTAGAAATATATAAGAATATGAAAGATCTAAATGACAAAATAATTTAGCAAAGCAGGCCCCAGGAATGAAAACAAGACATAAAGGCAGCTATGGCATCCAAAAATGATACTCTGTCCTGGCCATGTAACCCACCTCTCCTGACTCATAATACTGTAACTGCACTTTACTTCAACTGCCTTCAGATGAAATGATTTTCTTGATTTTGTTTATGGCAATGAAAATAATAAACAAGATCTGATCAAAAATTAGCAGCCCATAATCAAAATAAGACATGGGTGAACCTTACTGAAAGGTTATTTGTAACAGCATTAGACAGTTTGTCAGGGAACTCAGCTGATCAAATGTTTATTCAGATTCTTTTGTGCTACTGTTTTGATGCCCTATGTCACTCGCTTAATATGTGAATACTAAGCCCTTCACATTATTTAAGGCATTAGCTTCAAAAACACCATAAGGAATGGGTTACGAAAATCATGAAACCTAATTGACTGACACCAGTCCAAAGCCATATGTTTGTCATCCAGCAGAGCTTTCTAACAAATGAGGTGGCATAGTACTTGCACAATAACTTTTACGCATGAAACATTTCCTTTAAGTTTTTAAAAT
This sequence comes from Neoceratodus forsteri, assembly GCA_016271365.2. NCBI lineage: Eukaryota > Metazoa > Chordata > Ceratodontiformes > Ceratodontidae > Neoceratodus > Neoceratodus forsteri. The sequence continues at coordinate 461,311,033 of CM057449.1, forward strand.
ACTCTTTTGTACTGCAAAAACCCATTTCCTCAGTGCAGTGACACCCTTTAGGAGGTGGATGGTGGGGATACACACACTTCCAGGGTCTGTAAGGCCCTTCACCTATGGTGCCTGGCCTCACTACACCTTGTGCCATGTGGGTATACCTAGTGCCCTGTGAAACTATTTTTATTTTTTATCATTTTTATTTTTCTGGAATTTCTTATTTCTTTTTTTCCATTGAAGGTGTAGTTTTATTTCTTGTTATCACATTTATATTCATAAACTACCACAAAATAACCTTATATACACACTAGAAATCACATTCCTAGTATACTACATTGTATGAAGCATCATTAAGATATGGCCTTGAAAGGTTTTGTGGCTCATACAGTTCTGCTGCCACTTCCTTGCAGTCCGTCTCTGTGGTAGCAGTGGAGCCTAAACAACAACTGCTGCAAGCATTTATTTAGTTTTTGCCAAAAAAAACAAGCAACTTTTTAAACTTTTTTTGGGCTTGTTTCATTTCTTTGTATACCTTGAATTTCTTGATATTTCTTGTTATTTCTTATTTAAGAAAAATATGGGTCTCTAGGTATACCCAGCAGCCCACTCCAAGTTGGATATTATTGCTTACTTGTAGCAGTGTAAATTTTGGAGCAGCATAAAATTCCTATTTGTAAAAAGAACTATGACGATTTTCTGGAGCAGTAAACAATATTTACCAGACTGATTTGTCTCCAATGCTTACATTTACTGGTTCTAATGACATTGACAACATTTATATTTTGCCCAGGGAAAATGTTAGGGTCAAGTGGTCTATATCTGTGGCAAAGCAAACTGACTGATTCACAACAGCCAAAATCAATCCTTTAAAAAAAAGTTACATTTGGTGGATCAAAATGATCAGCATATTTTTTGTTGTGGGCCCACGCTGTTTTAAAAAAATGATTTTTTCTTCTAAACACTTCCATAGCTTTGAAAATACATAGTAGACAGCAATGATTCAAAGTGTTCCCATCTACATGGTTCGCTCTTCTCCATCTGAAATACACTATACAACTGGCCAGTATGTCTTACTTCACCTGTTTGTATCTGCAACAGAGTGAATAAGCTAGCCAATACAGAGTAAAAAAAGAGACATCACACAAAGGGCAACATATTCAAACCCTGAGCAAAGTTCCAGACAAAGTCCCCTACCTCTGTGCAAAGGAACTATATGGTCAGGCTGGTATATTCAAACACACACAGAGCAATGTTTGCAGTGAAACTACCATTTGAATGGGGTAGGCTATTACAGCCAAGGTAAGAAAATAAGCAGACAAGATGGACTACAGTATGAATCTTTTTCTGCCAGTACCTTTCTATGTTTTATAAAGCTGCTTGTTCACACCATGCAATGAAAATGCAAACTGCAGGCAAAGCCCTGCAGGCCCATGAAGGAAATATGGCAGAAGAAAATGAACAGCATTCCATAATGCAGAGGAGCAAACAGTATGTTTGCATAGTGTGAAGGTGTTTGCTTCTGCAACCAAAACTAGTTTTTTTTGGAACGTTTAAATGTGCAATGATGTAATTTGTAAATCATTATGGCCTCATTACCTAGAGAGATGCAAGCATTCGCTCCTTAAATTGCATGTAAGGCTATCCCTCCTGTGCTATTTGATCCTGCCGCCCCCCCCCCATGATTCTCCATGGTATCTAGTGCCCCCAGTTCCCAGTCAATGCTTGCATATAATAAATGAATTCCCTGACATTTAGTGGCCCTCTCCATGATTCCTTGTGCCATTAAGTATGAAATAAAGAATGGTCCCTGGTGTCCAGTGGCACTCCATGCCCCAAATTCCATTCCACCCCCGTGAAGCATAATCTCTGCTCACCTCCATAACCAGCACCTGTCTAGCCCACAAATCCGTTATCTAAAGACTGTACTTGTGTGCAATGCAGTCTATTAATAATAGATTTGGAGACCATTCAGTGTCTGGCCATAAAGGTGTGTAGAGTGTTTTGCCAGCCACTGGACTGGTTGGAGTGTAGGTGGGGGGCATTTAGCTAATGGGATTGCCACTGAACACAAGGTATTATTCTTTATTTCTCACATATCAGCACCTGGAATTGAGGGGCACTAGACACCAAGGAATTAATTTATGGATGGACTAACTGAGAATCAGTTGAACCACTAGACATCCTCCACTGTCATCCAGTCTTTAGCAGTCCTTATCTGCCACCAAATTCTATGTTTCTATGTTTCTGGAGGGCAGCCTCGGATGAAGGTAGAGGCTGCTCTGCACTCTGCTAAAAACTGCTTTTTTCTAGTGCAGTAATTAGTGCTGCTCACGCAGGCCATCAGCATGGGCAAAAAGCCTTCAATATCCCATTCCAGCAGCATGGCTCTGCATCTCATTTGCATGCATTCATAGGATGCATTAGTGCTTGAAAACAAAGAACTCTGATCCACGCACAATGAGGGATCAGATATGGTGAGTGTTCTGATAACTGTACAAGCCTCACTCTGCATGGAGCTCTTTGTTTGGGCAGCAAAAATGGCTCTAATATGCTGCTCAGAGAGTTGCACTGGCCTGCATCTTGAGCTGTTACTAACCTGGACTCACCAGAACTCTCACAATCTGATTTGAATTCTGCTTTAAAAATGAATTATTCAAGTAGCCATGACATCAGGTCATGTGTTTAATTTGTTTGCTGGGCTCAGCTCAGTTTCCATGATTTAGATTTGGCAGAATGAGCTCAAAGGAGGCTTTGGATTGACAAGTCAATAAGAATGAATTACACTACTGTCTCAACACAGAGAGGCAAGCTTTCCAGTCAAGACACACATGTGAAGCAGCATATGCAAGCTTGCACCATGAACAGGTGCAATCAGGAAGCAATGTAAGATATCTTGCATATGTGCACTCCTGAAGCAATGTAGGACAGCTTGCAGCATTAACAGGTGCAACTGTAAAGTAGCGTAGCAGGAAAGATCTAGGCATGTAACTATGGGGGGGTTCTGCAAGCAATAAGACATGACGAGGTGCATTGCACCAAGTGCCTTTATCACCTGGGAAATGCTCTTATGAGGCCATAACTCACACCTTGTTCAGAGTGTCTTATTACACTTATAAAATGGGCCCCCAGTAAAGAAGTTCCTTTAAAAAAAGTACATAAAAAGTGTGCATAAAATTAGTAAAAAAATATGATGATATCAGCAGGAAAAAAAAATTGCCCTTGTCATTGTCTTGAAATGGAGTTGTTTTCATAAAGGTCACTAGAGGTCATTTGTGTCTGTCTGTGTCTCCAGTACCCACTCACACATCAACCCTCTCAAACACTCAAAACTATATTTTTTTTGTTTGTTTGTTTTCTTGTTTAATATTCCTTAGTTTGTCCACTCAGTTGCACTTATGCCGAGCACTCCCATATCAGGTAGCATATTTACTGGATGTTAAAGGAGGGATCACCAAGCTGGTGAGGGACACTGTAGAGCACATGGAAGAAGACTAAGAAAAGACAGAAATATTGGACAAATATTTCTGCTCAGTCTTCACTAAAGAGAAAGAAAGGAATGGACCAGAGGAAAGCAATGAAACAAACTCAGTCATAGAATTGGACACCGGCCCTTGCAAATGAGGAAAGGGTTAGCAGGGAACTGGATAAATTGAAGATGGACAATGCTATGGGCCCAGACCGACACCATCCCAGGATCTTAAAAGAAATTAGGAAAGTCCTAGTTGCACCTCTGACAATTCTATTCAGTGAGTCTCTGGAGCAGGGAGTAGTGCCTGCAGAATGGAAAAGGGCAAGCATTGTGCCACTTCATAAAAGCAGGAGTAGAGAGCATGTAGAAAACTACGACGAGTCAGCTTCACTTCCATAGTGGGAAACTGATGGAAATTTTACTAAATGAAAGGCTAATAGAATTTCTTTAATCAAATGGATTACAGGATCCAAAACAACATGGATTCACAGCAGACAGATCCTTCCAGACTAATCTAACAGATTTCTTCAACTGGGTGACAAGGGTTGTCGACCAAGGAGGAGCATTGAATGTGGTCAATCTTGACATTAGCAAGGGCTTCAACTCTGTCCCACACAAGAGGTGCTTAAACAAACTCAGTAATGCCAGGGCAGGGATCAAAGTTGTTAGATGGGTAGTAAATTGGCTACATGGAAGGACCCACAGAGTAGTGGTGAACAGAAGTCTCTCTGGTGAGGGCGAAGTGACCAGCAGTGTGCCGCAGATTGGCATTGGGACCAGCTCTCTTCAGTTTGTTCATAGGTAACATTGCAGAGGGTTTAAATGCATGGTGTTCCTGTTTGCAGATGATACTAAAATCTGCAACAGCGTTGACACCCCTGATGGGGGTAACTAAAATAGCAACAGACCTGAAGTTGCTTGAAAAATGGTCAGAGATCTGGCAACTATGGTTCAATGCAAAAGAAAAAAAGTAAAATCACACATCTAGGAAAAAGTAACCCCAAGAAACAGTACTTCATAAACAGAGAAAAACCAATCACCTCCAACCAGGAATGTGATCTGGGAGTCATAATAACTGATGACCTAAAGGCAACCAAACAATGCAAATAGGCAACACTGAAAGCAAGTAGCATGCTCAGATGCATCAGGATGGGCATAACGAGTAGGAAGAGGGAGGTGGTCATGCCACTTTACAAATCCTTGGTAAGGCCCAACCTGGAGTACTGCATATAGTTCTGGAGGCCCCACCTCAGGATGAACATAGACAGAATGGAGGCAGTTCAGAGAAGAGCGACTAAGATGGTGAGTGGAATGCACATGAAGCCTTACGAGGACAGACCGAGTGTTAAACATGTACACGCTGGAGCAGAGAGGGGACAGGGGGCACATGATCAAGACCTTCAAATGTCTCAAAGGAATAAATAGGGTGGAAACTACCAACCTCTTTCAGATACACAGTCAAACTAGAACAAAGGGGTGCAAAATAAGTCTGAGGGGTGGCAAGCTCAGAGAAAACACGAAAAAGTTTTTCTTCACTGAGAGAGTTGTGGACCCATGGAACAGACTCCCAAAAGAGGTGGTGGAGTCAAAAACAATAAATGAGTTCAAGACAGCTTGAGACAGACATAAAGGAATCCTGGTACTTGGTAATATAAAAGAAATGGGGGGGTTAACTTAAAATACAAACAACGGGCAGACTAGATGGACCATAAGGCCTCCTTTGTCCGACACATTCTATGTTTCAGTGTTCCCCCCAAGAAACACAAGCCATTTGTTTTGTGTCCTTTATTTTTTTTTTTTTTTTTACTTTTGTCCTGTTCAATCACTTTATCAGTTTCATTTATATTTAAAAGGATGGCTTGACTGGGAGTGAGCGTGTCCTTCAGTGGCCACCATATACAGCTTTGTGGTTGTCATACAGTAACACTGAGGTAGAAAAAAATCATTTGACTTTTGTGGTGACAGTAATGGGTCCAGTTTTAAATAGGAAATTCAAGGTTGTTGAAGCTGGCATTTAAAGGAGAGGATAAAGTATGTGTGTGTGATGGGGGTAGAGTCTGGAGATGGCAGAAATGCTGACTGTGTACTGGGTGGAGTTTTCAGCAGTGGGAGCGATAGCTGTACCTGCAATGAAGAAACGGGCAGTAAATAAAACAAAATATGATATTCCCCTGAATAGATCCTACGTTCTGATTGAACCTACAGTCACAGCACTTCGACACCCCAGAATAACTATTTGCCCATTTTTTCCCCTTTACCCCATCACACTTTTTGTGTTATTCCTATCTCGCTCTCCACTCATGCTACCTCCCCCACTACTCTATGCTTTCCTACTAATTATGTCCTTCCTCCTTTGACCCACTCCCCTTGCCAAAGTAAACTGGCCCAGCCAGTTAGCTGCATTGAATATCCTAATCCCTTCTTTCTCTAAGTTTAGTCAGTCCACTAGAAAGCTCTTGCTTTTACTGTCCATATTTGTATATTCCTTTATGTGTTACTGTCTGTAACGAACTTCTATGCTGTATTTACAATAATGTTTTACCAGGGGACATCCCATGATCTCTGTACGTTATCACCTGTTATTGTTTTCAAATTATTCTGTTAATGACGTGGAACCTCTGTAAATGAGCTTCTAGCTCAAAAGATTGTAATCCAAGAATTTAATAAATAAATAAACAGTTTATGGCTTGTACAGAAAGGGGGACCTTGGACACAGAGTGGTATTTCTAGAGTTTCTCTGCTGGTTTTTGCTTCAAAAGTGACTGATCATTACGTTAGGCTGGCACAGTTTCTGTTTAGGGTGGCAGAGTGATACGCTGTTGTTCTAGAGTTAGTGTGGCACAGTTAGTGCTAGTTGGCAGGCTATGTCCGGATAGGGACATGACTGAAAAAGGCTTTCAGTCAATCAGGATTCAGGATTTCTTTTGCCCATTTTGTAAACATATTTTATTGGGGTAAAGAGATAAGAACCAACTACTTTTATAGAAATGGTAATGAAAAAAAGTAGGTTCTTACTCCCTAAATGCCCTTTTCTGGATCTGTTACTGTGTATGGCAGCTGCACTTATGAAGCAGTTTAGTATAACTGGTACAGTGAACAGATACATTAGGGAAATAGTGTAAGGCATCCTGTTCCATGAGCAATTGCACTCATGAAGTAGTGTAGGGCATTATTATTAATATTTACATTTATCTCATTCCTATCATCCTGAATTAAACTCCGATGTGCACCAGAAGTATGTCCACAAGTAGAGTGCTCGTCTGCTCAGGAGCGTGGTCCCAAAGAGCATTTCTTTACATGCCCATCGAGAAAGGGCATTTACCCAACACATCTGGCCATAACAATTCTTTCTTTGCCTCTAAATTAAAAAAACAAGTGGTAGTAATGCCGCAAAATACATTTCTAAGTGGGTGCCGAAAATCACGTGCATGTGGAACAGCTGGTGCCAATATACCACACATGCGCAAGAGTGTGCCGCTGTTGCACATGTGCAGGATTTTTGATCATGTAGCTGTTCCACATGCACATGATTTTGGCACCTGTTTAGAAATGTATTTTGCAGCATTACTACCGCTCGTTTTTTTTTAATTTAGATGCAAGGAAAGAATCTTTATGGCCAGATGTGTTGGGTAAATGACCTTTCTCAATGGGCATGTCAAAAAGTGCACTTTGGGACTACGGTCCCGAGCAGATGCGTGTTCTACTTGTGGATATGCTTCTGGTGGACATCAGCATTTAATTCGGGATTACTGAAACAAGATAAATGTAAATATTAAACAAATTGGGTAAAAACCTTGTTTTTGGGCTGTACTGTGACATTCCGTTGTGATTGCTTTATATGTATGCACCTAGAGGCACAATGATTACCCTTTGATGAAAAATGAGAGACAAAGCTGACAGTGCCCCTTTAAGTAGTGTAGGCAGGTACCATCACGACCAACTGCACTCAAGAAATAATATTTAGGCCCACTTGCACCCCAAATCGGTACAATCATGATTAATCTAGGGCAGCTTATATCTCATGAAGGAGTGTATAGCATATAGCACCATTTATTTATTATTTATTTATTTTGAAAAGTTTCACCAGGAAAGACATATTGAGCTACAAACAGCTCATTTACAGATGTGTCCTGGCCTGGGGAAAGGGGAAAGTGATACAATATGAATACAGAATCAAGTAAAAATATACATAGAGCAAATAAGTGTATAAAACATTAAAGCAACAATTAAACATATTTAGTACTCATATATGTAAACATAAACACACCCACAAATACTTTTGCATGGAAATATGTGCTTTGTAACACTTAGGGGAACAAACTGGGGACTATGAACTAAAAGGTGAATAGGGGAGAGGATTGGATAGGAGATTTGCCTGCACTCCTCTAGGCTGTAAACCCCACAAGGGGATTGGCAGAAGGGAACAAAATAAAGGATAGAATTGGGCCTGCACTCCTCCAGGATGTAAATCCCACAAGGGGATAGGCAGAGGGGAAAGAAAAAGGGATAGATTGGGCCTGCAACCCTCTAGGATGCAATCTCTGCAAGGGGAAATTGTAAGGATGGAGGAAAAAAGGGATGAAATGGAGGGCAGAATAATGGAAAAAATAGGGGGAGGTGACTAAGCAGCAGAAAAAGGTGACTAAATGTGTGTGATCTAAAGAGGGGAGGGTATAGATAGGAAATTGAAAAACAGAAGAGTTTAAGAGAAGGAGGAGGAGGGGAGAGGCAAGACTAACCCACAGGAGCAGAACCCCAGGTGGATGAACACTACTCAGTTCAAACCCAGCTAGTGTTAAAGGTAATTGGCATGCCTAGGGAGGGGTCAAAGGGAGTTGAACAGTAGAAAACTGAAATAGAGAAATGGGCAGCAAGGAAGAAAAGTAAGGGAGATAAGTTAGGAGCAACTGCTGGAGGGGGAAATGATGCGTCGAAGGAGATGGGACAACGAATGAGGTGACTTAGCAGAATGGATATCTAAGGGAAGAGAGTTCCAAATGGTTGGAAAGTGATGAGAAGGTTGCTCTCCTTGACGTTGAAGAACAGGAAGGAAGGAAGCATGAGGGTCCTACGGGGGAGTTGAGAAGGGAGTAGTGAGGGATTGGAGGGGTAGAGAGTAAGGAGTGGAGGTAGGGAGGCATGGAGCCAAACCAAAACTTACCAATTAAAGAGGCACTATAGGCAAGGCATCTGTCCCCAAAAGAGAGGAAGGAGAGAGCAGTGTAGAGGTCACAGTGGTGTGTACGAGGTGGGCAGGCAAGCACAAAGCAACAGAAGGAGCTGAACAGAGTGTCCAATCTGGTAAGGGTGAATTTGAGGGAAGTACTATAGACTACATCTCCAAATTCAAAGATAAGGAGGATCATCTTCTGGATGATCTCTCAGTTGGCCGGCAAGGGAAGGCAGCTACGGTATCTATACAGAGCTCCTAGTTTAGGAAGTAGCTTTTTAAGCAGTAAGGCATGACAAGGTGTGTGTTATCATGTAATAACGTCACTCCTGCGGTGGGTAGAAGCACGAGGCGAAGCCGAGTGCTTTCACCACCCCAAGAATGACGTTATTACACAATAACACACACCTTGGAATGTCTTATTGCGATTATACAATGGCTTGATGTTATACAAAATAAATAAATTAAAAAATGTTTTTAGTAGATTTTTAGTGAGGCAGTATATCTTTGTTTCTTAAGAGAAGAGAAAATAATAGAGGTGCTCATCCATACAGTGAAGTTATTGTGTAATAACATCACTTTCTCAGGCATACACTGACCAATCAGAGTTCAGTATTCTTCCTTGCCATTGTATAATTATGGATAGCATTCACATGGCCAGTGAAGTTAAGATTCCTGTCAAGCAGAAGCCTGAGGTATTTGAAGGAAGAGACATCATCAAGAATGGAACCATTGAGAGTATGAAAGGAAGGGGTGGAAGCAAGCCTGCTGAGCCTTTGCCTGGAGCCAAAGGTTATGGAGACCATATTTTTTGGCATTCAGTGACAGTTGATTTGTTTGAAACCAGCACTGGACCTTCTTGAAATCAAATTGGAGGGTGGTCCCCACATCAGAGGGGGAAGCACCAGAGGCAAACAAAACAGTATCATCCAAGTACATATGGATATTTTTGGTTGAGCAGGCAGCACGAAGGTCATTTAGAAATATTAACAAGAGTATTAGTCTGAGAACCCAACCTTGAGCGACACCTGTGTTTATGGGGAGGAAGGGGGAGAGGTTGTTGCCAATCCTGACTGACTGGGACCTACAATTAGATAGGAATGGAACCAGAAAGTGGTGGACTCAGAGACGCCAGCTGTTGCAAGTTTATTGAGTAAAAGGGTAGAAGGGAGTGGGCAACAGTGTCAAAGACTTTAGCCAGGTCGACAAAGGTGGCAGAGGAGGTGCATCCCTTAGCCATGCCAGAGAGAATGGAGTCAGTGAGCCAGAGAAGGAAGATAGTAGTAGAGTGGGCCTTATGGAAACCAGACTGGAAGGGGGTGAAGAAGGAGGAATGAAGGAAGGGTGAAAGCTAAGCCAGAAGCAAGTGCTCTTGGAGTTTAGCAAGGACTTGGAGCAGAGAGATCGGGCAGAAGTTGCCAAAGTTAGCGAAGGCACAACCCTTGTGAAGAGGGATGACCGTGGCAAGCTTCCAGGAGACCGGTACAATGGCAAGTGTGAAGGAGAGGTTCAGAAGAGTGGAGCGAGGGAGAGATAGCACATGGGCTGATAGGTGCAAGACCTTAGGGTCGAGCCCATTGGGCTTTTGCCCTTATGGTGGTTAAGGGAGAGAAGAGCATTAAGGGTGTCATTGGGGGAGACTGGAAGGAAGGAAAGGCAGGGAGAAGAGAAAATAGGTGTGCAAAAAGCTGTCAGAGAAGGAGCAGAGGGGGGTAGGGATGCTAGGAGAGTGGAAGCACAGGTGGTGAAGAATTTGCTGAATTCAGTAGCAACAGTGGGGGGGGATCAGAGATGGTAATGTTGCCAACCTTAAGGACTGGGGGAAGGGGAATGGGTGGGAGGAGAGAATAGGGAATGGACTACCTTCTAGAATTTGGAGGGGTCGTTAAGATTTTCCTGAAAGGCGGAAGTGAAGTACTTCAGTTTTGCATGTTAGATAGCCCTGGTGCAGGTGTTATGGAGAGTATGATGTACAAACGTATGAACATATGAAACTGCCGCATAAAAAGGCCATTTGGTCTATCGAGTCTGCTCAATTTTGCAGCATGCACCCCTACTCTGTAGCTACCCCCTTCCCATGACCCTCCCTTTTGCCCTATCCCAGCCCCTCTTGAAGCATCCCACTGTTTTACAGGCCACCACCTCTGCTGGTAGTGCATTCCACGCTGCTACCACCCTTTCAGTAAAGAAATGCCTCCTCATCTCCCTCCTAAACCTTCCACCCTCCAAACTCATGTTATGAACCCGAGTGTCTCTCCCCACCCTCCCCTTGAACAGTTCCTCCATGCCTGTTCTGTTATTCCTCTCATGTACTTAAAAGGTCTCAGTCATATCCCACCTGTCTCTCCTCTTCTCCAGAGAGTACAAGTTCAACTCCCCCAGTCTAACCTAATATGGTAACTCCCCATGACCCAGGATCATCTTTGTTGCTTTGCATTGCACCCCTTCCTGCAATCTAATTTCCCTCTTTAGGCAAGGGTGCCAAAACTTAATGCAGTACTCCAGGTGGGGCCTGGTCAGTGATCTGTATAATGGCAGATCATCCCCCTCCTCCTAGAGGTTATACCCCTTGCAATACAACCCAGCATATTGTTGGCCACTGCTGCTGCTTTCCTATACTGTGCTGAGTTGTTCATTGCTCCAATAATGAGTACTCCCAGATCGTACTCCTCCTGGGTCACAGCTAGTTGCACCCCCTAGATGGTAGCTCTTCTTTGGATTCTTTGCCATGAAACAGATCACCTTGCATAGTGTTACATTTTTACTCTGTAGGTATTAGGATACATGAGCCCTTTTACTTAGGATTTCATGACAACTTGAATTCCTTTGGGGAACAATTGCAGTGACTGATGTGAATAAAAGTTCATTAGGAGTGTGTGTGTGTGTGTGTGTGTGTGTGTATATATGTGTGTGTGTGTGTGTATAGAGAGAGAAATATCTCCTTAAAGCTAGTTATCCCCCCCCCCACATTATGGTGATGTGGGGTGGGGTAGGGTGTATTGTTTGCGCAAAGAGGAGGAGAGAAATTAAATTTGTATCTCTTTTTCAGATTCCTTAGACACTTCTAGTACACCAAGTTGTTAAATTCTCAGTGTATATTGACATCAGTACATATCAGTCTACATGATCTTAATTCCTTGGTGGTCCTCGACTAGAGTTTTTTGTTTGACACTAATACTGTCAACTTATATTTAAATTATCATTTATAAAGTCCTGTCACTATACTAGAGGTTTTTGAAAGGATGGGGCATGATATCTAGCTGGAGAGTACAGCTGGGTGATAGGTCCAGTTAAGTTTTACACATCATACAGTGTGCACTAATGTTTTTAAGACAACTTTACCGGTAATTTCTTGTCTATAATGCATGCATTGAAACTTCTTGGAGTCCTAAGACATTCTTAGTATGTCTTTAATCTGGGTGGGGGTTGGTTTTCAGTAATCAAATCCTTATACACACTGTAACACTCATAGCTTGATGTAAGAGTCATCTGCTCCAACAGTGTTTTCTTATGTCAGTTAAATGTATATGCAGTAGGATTCTTTGTATGTGTTTTGCACCAAGTACCTTTGACCCTGGGAACCTCCTGGCTGAAGGTAATATGGTACTGTTAAACTTCTCTGACATCATCATCTGTATTTTTTAAATGAGTATTTTAAACCAATGGGGATTTTTACTGTTTTTTTCTGCATAATCTAGCTGTTAAAAGTATTGTTTTTTCTAAACAACGTCCATTAGGCTTCTGAAGAAGGACTGGTTGGTCCAAAAGCTAAAGCACTTTGTTTGTGCTGCTACATCTATGTTGATCCATTAAAAGGTATCAAATCATTTGCATCTGGATCTATTCTTGCAAGGACCAATACAGTAAATACTAAATCTAGATTTCAACATAGAATCTGAAAAATTCATAACATGCTGTATTGTGATTCGATGAACTGATAAATGGGGATTTTGGTTTCTTTTACAAATTCATTTTTCCTGACCATGCATATATTAAAACAAAAATTTCTCAACAAAATGTTTTTAAATAAAGAGTTTAACTCACAGCAGCAGAAGAAGCATGTTGGCATTAAAAGCGTAGTGGTGTGGATGTAGAGGCCCCAGTATTTAAGCATGACTTTGGTAGAGCATTAATTGTGACTGGGGGTGATGGATGGAGTGAATCTTAATATTTGTAGCATAATGGTTTTCTGAAACTTCAACCTTCAATGGGTTATACTCTGCAGCCATCTGTACAGTATATCACTAAGCCATATGCAGTGTGGTATGGGTAAAACCCAGATCACCAGACCAGGACCAGTGCTATAAAATCTGCACTGGGCACAGCTTGTGCAAATATTGCTGATCGTCTCATGCTTCAACCCACCCCAATAGTGATGTTGTTACATGATAACACACACCCTGTTGTGCCTTATTGCTTAAATATGCCGTTTCTCAATGTACTATACTTTGATTCAGTTAATGTAGGCAACAGCCTTCATGTGAACACTCTGGGTCTCTTTTTGACTCCTGATGTCTATTTGCTTTAGCTATTGTATATTGTTTGAACTGCCTTGGCCTTCTTGATGTGGTGCCTGTGTGCCTAAACTATGTAATCTGTTTATCTACTGCTACCCATGTATCTCCAGTGAATGACTGTTATAACTGCCTGCTCTCCGAGCCATTGTTTTTGGACTTATTAACTGTGCTGTATTTGTAATAGTTTCAACGAGGTGCCTTTGTAAATGAGTCTCTGACTCAAAGGTTTGTAAATCTGATATTTTTTAAATAAATAAATAAATGTTTATGTTTAAGCCCATGAAATGCCCTTATCTAGTTAATGCATTCACAGTCATAGTGACTCTGCCAGAACTTGTTTGTTATGACAGGGATTTATTTAACTCTAAAAATTGATTAGCGTTTTGCTCATAAAAGTGCTAAATCTTTGTGAAAATGCATAGCTCTTGCCTCACTGTGTTTAACAAACACAGCACTTCTAGAAAATCTATATAAATGCTTTCTGTACAGTTAGTATAGTCCCAGGAAAAAAACTGCTAATCAATTATTTAAAACCCTGTATGATGAGACAGCCTTAAGTGTTCTTCCCTCATTTAAATATATTGGAGTCACCATGGACCCACATCTTAATTTCTCCAATCACATCCTAGGTAAGTGCTGAGCAGTGAATGCTAAGTTGGTATGGCATATTCAGACAAACACTGCTTAATGCCAGCTGCCTACTTATCCTTTGCTAGAGGTGTCCTTTGCCCTATCTTTAGCTATGGGGTAATTGATTTCTCCATGGCTTCCAAATTTATTTTATCAAAATATGATATCTCTTACAATAATGTCTGTAGATATGCCCTATCCCTCAACTGATTTACACACCACTGTGACCTTTATAGCAATCTTGGATAGCTATCTCCATCAAAGTCACCTATTTGTGCTGGTGTTTTTTACTGACAAGATAATCAGGACTGGTTCCCCAGCCCCTCTTTTAGCCCTCCTAAATTTCTTGAATCTCTCATATCCTCTTAGATCAAATGACAAGTCCCTGATGACTGTTCAACAACAACTCTACTAATATAGGGGACCAAGCCTTCTTTGCTACTGCTCTGAAGCTGTGGAATTCTCTTCTGTCCTTTATCCAATGTTCCTCTGCACATCTACAGTTCAAAGGATCTCTCTGCAACTAACTAAAAGTCTTTTTTAATCTCTACTTGTTCTTGATATAAATCATGTTACTTGTTTTTGCTCCGATGTTACATACTACTTATATATTTCTGATCTGATCCCATGTTTCCTGCATCTTCAGTATTATGTTTATCTGTTTTTCTTCACTTGCCTGCACCACTACACTTCCTTGCCTAGAAAATACCTGGTACATTGATCTCAATTTTGTGCTTGATTGATTGTCTGAAGCTGTCTCTGTATTGTTGCTGCTGACATTGCATTGATTTTGCCCTACCTATATTTTTGGATATGAACTTGTGGTGTAGCCTCCTGGGTCATATTTAAAAATAGACAGAACGATCACCGGGGAAGCAGGGAGGGAGAGTTAGATGTCATTATCCACTTGGAGACAAATGACTGGCTGGGAGAGGCCAGGTTCAGTTCAGGAGGAGTTCAGGAAACTGGGGAAGGAGTCTTAGGCAAGTAGCATAATTTGTTACTTTCTTGGAGGTGCTACCTGTCCATGATAAGGAGGGATGACAGGAGACTCCACACCAGGGACTTCAATCTATGTTTGAGGAAATGGTGCAGAGTAGAGGGATTCAAATTCATTGCGAATTGGGGGCTCCACCTGGAGAGAGATATAGGCCTATACAGGAGAGATAGCCTACTTTCCTCCATGAGGGGACCCAAGATCCTTAATGAACAGTTTAAAGGCTACAGTAGTAAGCATTTAAACTAGCTGAGGGGGAGGCCAAATAAGACAGGAAGACATAGTCTGCCCCCCCACATGCTTACAGGGTCAGCAATGGGAATCATGAGGGTAGAAAGTTCCACAGGGAACAAGCGCAAATAGGAAACCAGAAAGAAGAGGGACGGGGAAAGAGCAGTGATAATAGTGGCAGAAAAGTTGATTGTGAAAAGGGCAAGAAGAGGGGAGATGGCAGTATAAAATGGAGAGCGATGTGTGCAAATGCTCGAAGTTTGGACAAGATGGTTGACCAAGAGGCCACCATGGCAGCAGGAGACCTGGACATAGCAATTACAGAGACCTGGTGCAATGATATCCAGGAGTGGAAGGCAGCCATAAGAGGGCATGCGCTATTTTGGAGGGACAGGGTAGGAAAAAAAGGGAGGAGGGATGACTCATTAGGTGAGAGAGAGATCATAAAGGCCACAAAAATACAAAGAGGACAGAGTAAAGCAGAGGTACTGTGGGTCACCCTGGAGACAGGGAAGGGGGAAACTATTTGGATAGGGGTGATCTATAGACCTCCAGCACAGGGAGAGGAGAGAGAGAGAGAAAAGGATATAATAGATGAAATACAAGGAATGGCTAACAAGTACTTGAGCAGTATTGGTGGCTCAGCAGGTTGTACACTCACCTCTGAGGCCGGCAGATCAGAAGGC
The DNA here is from genome assembly GCA_016271365.2 of Neoceratodus forsteri. Lineage (NCBI taxonomy): Eukaryota > Metazoa > Chordata > Ceratodontiformes > Ceratodontidae > Neoceratodus > Neoceratodus forsteri. The sequence continues at coordinate 461,326,718 of CM057449.1, forward strand.
TGTGGGTTCTATCCCCACACTAGGAACTTGGGTTAAATTCCAGTTCTGACTCTGTAGTGCAGCATGAGGGGGGTGCTGCACTCCTGAGGTGCCGTCTTTCAGATGAGATGTTAAACTGAGGCCCTGTCTGCCTGTTCTGGTGGTTGTATAAGTGGACAATAAAGATCCCATGGCACTTCTCGAAAAGAGTAGGGGAATTTTTTATTAGAGCATAAAATAACATACAAACCAAACAGTGTTTCATCACACAAATCAGAAGAACAAAAACAAGTATTGCATCATACATAGAAGCAAGTGTACTCAAAAAACAAAATTACTATCCCTGAACTACAGGTCTTACAGTAGCTGTTTTATAAATATTCTGCAGCCAACTTAACATTTTCCCTGGAATCCCATAACGGGATAGCACTTTCCATAGATATTCATGACTCACCCTGTCAAACGCTTTGGCCTGATCCAGTGATACCATGAAACCAACTACCGCCCCTATTTTCCCCCCCTCCACCACCTCCCTCAGTAATAAAAGATGTTGCTATGTTTGCCTCCCCGGTAATGTGTATGTCTGAGTCCCAGAGATCAATTTATTTACCACTTTTGAAATCCTGCTAGCCATTATTTTTGTGAGTAATTTAAAATCTGAATTCAACAAAGATATTGGCTGCCAATTTTGAAGTTCCTGTTTGTTTCCTGATTTATAAAGGTATGTCAAAATACCTGTATTCATATGTAATGGGATTGATTGTGCCTCTAAAGTCAGATTCAGAACCCCCACCAACCCTTCTTTGCAATAATTACCTATTTGTTTTATTTGAAAGACCATCCAGTCCAGGGGATTTATTCCCTGATAAGGAGTCAAGAACCCTCTGTACTTCTGTTTCAGTTATAGGTGTTACTAAATCACCTATTTCAGACTCTGTTAACCTTGGTACTTCTATATCTGCACAAAAAGCTCCCAAGTGGTCTCCCTTCATCTCCAAACAGCTATACATCTCCTGGGTATATTTCACAACAATTTCTTGTATCGTCTTTGTCTCAGTCTGTGCAATACCAGTACTATCACTTGAACTTTGCATATTTATCTTTTTAATATGCACTTGCCAGGTTTCATATGGGCATATGGATTCTAAATTCCCTTGTATATTAAATTGCTGCAGATGTTTCAAAAAATTAGCTTTTTGGTTATGAAACTCCAACATATTTTGTTTAAGTTTTGAGATTTGTTGTGAAAAATCCTGTCCAGTTTCATAAGATATGGTTTGTAACTGTTACAATGTTTTCCACTGATGCACGTACTTTAAAAAACTATCCCTAAGCTTATATTTCCCATATTCTTTACATATTTTTGCGCCATTAAAAATTTGTGCAGCTTATTTCTGAACTCTTCCTTTGACAATAAAGATGTATTTAGCTTCCAGAAGCCCGGGCCTTTCCCCTCAGTCTATTTTGTACCAACTGTGATTGAAACTATTTTGTGATCAGAAAACTCTGCAATATTTGTCTCAGCTTTGTTAGTCTGTAAATACGTAGGGGTGAATGTGTAATCTATTCTAGATCCCAAACTACCCTTATGGAAGGTTGTTGTTTCTAATTTAGTATAAGAGAACACTGAATCTCTAAGATGTGCCTGCTGAACCAGCTGTGACAGCGTATTAGAATCACAGTACTGCTTTCCTGATTTAACTTTTATAGGACAGTTAAAATCTCCAGCAAAAATAATTATGAACGTGGTCTGAAGAAATGGCTGAATAAGTTTCAACAATTCGCATCTCTGAGCTTTAGACTGAGGTGCATAAAAGTATATCAACTGATATGAGGAGTTTTGTAACAAGACATCTAAAATTTAAATCCTGCCTGACACTAAAGCATACAGCTTTAACAATTTAAAGTCGGGAATTTTAAATAAGATACCTATGCCTGAGCAAGTCTCTGTTCCCAGGGACCAAAAGGTCAGCCCTATGTACCAATCTCTTGCTGCTAGCTGTGTCTCATTAAGGATGCATAGCCTCATGTCTTGTAGAAATATCATTCCCAAAGGTAGATATGATGAGAAAGAGAATACTATCCATCTTTTCTCAGCTTTCTTTATACGATTCATATTGATAGTATGGCAAGCGAGAAAGACTGTCAGTTTCTTTTACTTGGTGCTACCTTTCCTACTTATTTTCTCCACATTTTTTAATTTCACTTTAGCCTTGCACTTTTGTTGCCCTTTAGGATGCTCTTTCCCTTCTGTGTCTGTTGTGCCTTCTGGCACTGAAGAATCTATAGAAGAGTAGTCCGACTCATCTGATTGTTCAGATTGCAATACTTCAAACTGATTTGCTGTAGGTATCACTACTCAAGTCACTTCTTTCTGCCCTCCCATTTCTTTGCTCTGCTGCCTTGTCATCCTACCTCCCAACCTTTTTGGCATAGGGAGGAGACATCTCATGCCCTGAAGACCCAGCTAGTGGGGAGGATTCCTCTCTCTGAGCTAAACTCTTTCTTGTAGCTGCTCTGTTTTTTATAAGACAATTCCTTAGGTGATCTCAGTGTACTTTCTTCTACCATATGGGAGGAAGGGAGTGGGGATCAGGAATAAGAGCTATCCTAGGGTGGAGCGGGGGAGCACAATTTTGTTCTGAAGAAAGAAGCAGTCCTACACTGCGATCCCTATTTCTCTGTGCAGCGGCTATTAATAAGCTTTGTTCTGTACCATCTGCCTACTCTGGTGAGTTATGGGCTGCCTTCTTACATTTTTTAAAAAAATGTGGCCATCCTCTCCACATAAATTACATTTACTTTCATTAAAACGTGCCATTCCCAAATGCCCCAGTTCCCCACATACTGTACAACTGCTTTTATCACATATGCTGCTTAAATGTTCTAAGGACCCACATTTGTAACACATCTTAGGTTGGCCTGTGTAAAACAAAATGCCCCTATCCCTCCCTAAGAAAAAAGAGTTAGGTAAGTGCACTGGTCCAGTGCCCATCATGCAAAGCATTATTTTCACCTTCCAGCCCCCCCGTCCCAATATTCTCTGTATCCAGGATAGCTTCTGGGTCTTCAATCATTGTACAACGTTGTTTCAACCATAAAATCAAATCCTGTACATTAACACCTTCATTCCTGAAGAGGACTGTGATGGTTTTATGTGCTGGTCTTGTCAATGAGGTAGCTATAAAGGAAGTCCATAATGAGGATTTTTTCAAGGTGTTATATTTTGCCCAAAATCTCTCCAAACCTTGTGCAGTTTTGAAGCTGACATCATACGTGGTTTCCCCAGACACATGAACAAAAGCATAAATTTCCATGGAAAAAAATTTCATAGACTTCTTCAGAAGTTGCTTTGCCACATACACTCTATCTGGTAAAGTTTCCAAACCCCCAATATACATTAGTCTAACTGCATTATGTCTTTTTTGCAGGATAGATAGGCATTGGATGCATATGTTCTTGGTGCTGTTTTAGTAATTAAATTTAAGGCTTGCTGAGGTGTTGCAGCAGAGCCCTCGGGGTGGTCCCCCTTCATTTTGCTGTGTCACAATATTTAGTTTTTGTAAAACAGGGTTTTGTGTCAACTCAAGGCTAGAGGGAATTTCTGACTCTGTCGTTACAACAGGAGGCTCAACATTTTGCTGCACAGTATTTTGAAATGTCTCTATGCTTCGTATTTTAATCAGGGAGTCCCCTGAAACCCACTGACCTGTTTGTTTAAAGTCCAGCCAGCTGCTTCTAAGGCTGTTGTAACTGACCATTCACCCTCCGCAAGATGCTCCACAGTTTCCCCAGCACGTCTAAGGCCAGGTTGCTGTTCACTCATGATTGCCATTCCTGACGCTATCGCTGCAGGTCTATTCAGAGCATCGTAACCTGGTTCAAGTCCTTCCATATTTTCCACTCTCTCCACCCAGCTGAGTGGCCTACTCTTTGATGAGTGTGCATCTTCTAAGCCCAGCTGATTACTGATTACTGATTACTGATTCCTGTCTTTTTAAGTTTGTCAAGTTTCAATGCTCATATTTTTAGCTCCAGTTGTGCTTTTTTTTGAAAAAACTGCCTTTCCTCTTTTTCAAACATGCGCCGCAACTGGGCTTCTTCATCTGTTACCAAGTCAGTGCAAGTATCAGTTAAATTCCCACCATCTTCTGGTTCAGAGTTTGAATCTTGTTCACTCTCTAAGTTTAATTCCTCCTTTGCCTGAATTACCTGTTTTAACACATCTTCAGTTGTAATACTTTTATCTGAAGCTTGCATTGTCACCAACAGTCACATTCTCATGACTGACCACAATATCTTCTATCACAACTTTGTTACTCTCTCCCAGCATGTCCATCTTCTCCACATTCTCCAGCACTCTGTCCTTCATCTTGGTCCCGCAGACAAAGGGGTGCCCTCTGCTCACAGAAAACAAGGCCTCCTGCAGGAAGAGTTGAGGAAATTCCCCCGGTATCCTGGCCAAATTTCCCCCATTCACTACAAATACCACCAACAGCTTAATCTGGTTAAATTTCAGTTGGTTACCATCTGTATCCCCCCCCCACTCCCCCCCGTCTTCCCCTGAAAAAGGGACTTCTAGTCTCAGTGAGCCTACCGGGTCAACAAAATTTAATAAATAAACAAATTAACAAACAAGGGAAATGTTCTGCTAGAGGGGGACTTCAGTCTACCAGATGTGGATTGGAGCCTACATACTGCAGCATCAGTTAGAAGTAGGTAAATACTAGACTCCCTGCAGGGGGCATTCCTCAGGCAACTAGTTAAAGAATACATTCATAAGGGGACATTACTGGACCTGGTACTGTCAAACAGGGACAGTGTTGCTGACATCACAGTAGGAAGCAACCTGGAGACCAGAGATTATCATAAAGTGTGGTTCAGCATAAGGACAGGTCCAGAACCAAGCCATACTAAAACAAGGGTCCTGGACTTCAGGAGGGCCTATTTCAAGAAAATGGGAAAGTACCTCAGGGAAGCCCTAGCAGGAATAGTGAATAAGGGTGAGGAAGAGAAAAGTGGAAAGAGTAAAGCAGGCTATTGAGAAGGCAATTAACCTTTGTATCAAGCAGGTTACTAAGAGCAAGAGAAGGAAAAGACCACTATGATTCTCCAAAGAAGTAGCAGAGAAGGTAAAGGAAAAGAAGCAGGCATTCAAAAGGTAGAAGATGACACAGAAGGAAGAGGATAGGGAGAGTTATCAAGAGAAACAAAGGGAGGCAGGGAAGTCAGTTAGGACAGCTAAAGCAGAAATGGAGGAAAACATTTTCAAATCAGCAAAAAATGGTGATAAAACTCTTCAGGTACATAGGTGAAAAGCAAAAAGGCAAGGTAAGGATAGTAAGACTAAAATGGGAGGGGGAGAAGTGTGGAAGAGCACAAGAAGAAAGCTGACATACTGAATAAGTACTTTTGTTCAGTATTCACCAAGGAAGGGATAGGTGATGGGCCACAGATAGTGAAGAAGGGCATTATGGGAAGGGAGGGGGACACTAGCCCTTTCACAAAGGAGAGAGTCCACAGGGAGCTAGCAAAACTAAAAGCAGACAAGGCTATGTAGCTGGACTGGGTTCACTCTAGGATACTGAAGGAACTAAAGGAGGAACTGTCTGTGCCTCTGACAGCCCTGTTCAATCTGTCACTGGATATTTGGGAAGGTCTGGGGGACTGAAGGAGGGCAGATGTGGTCCCACTACACAAAAGTGGGAATAGGGAGGAGGCAGGAAACTATTGACCTGTAAGCCTGACTTCAGTGGTGGGCAAGGTTATGGAAACTCTACTTAAAGAAAGGATTGGGGAATACCTTAACACCAGTGGATTGCAGGATCTGAGGCAGCATGGGTTCACAGAAGGTAGATATTGCCAAACAAACCTGATAGAGTTTTTTGACTGGGTTACCAGGGAGGTGGATCTAGGGGAGAGGTGGATGTAGCTACCTGGATTTTAATAAGGACTTCGAAACCCTTCCACACAGAAGACTGGTAAATAAGCTAGGCAGCATGGGAGTGGGTCCAAAGATAGGAAAATGGGTACAAAGTTGGCTAAGTAACAGAATTCAGAGGGTGGTGGTAAATGGAGTTCACTTGGAGGAAGGTAAGTTAACCAGTGGAGTGACACAGGGATCAGTACTGGGACAGGTCCTCTTCAATGTCTTTATTAGTGACGTCACAGAGGGGTTGGAACGAAAGGTATGCCTGTTCACAGATAACACAAACATCTGTAACAGAGTGGACACACCGGGGTGGAGAAAATGAAGGAAGATCTAAAATAGAATGGAAGACTGATCAAGGGTTTGGCAACTGGGCTTCAATGCCCCAAAATATAAAATTGTGCACATGGGGCACAGAAACCCAAAGGCAACGTAACATTTAGGGGGGAGGTGTTAACAACAACAAAACAGGAAAGGGATATGGGGGTCATCATATCTGATGACCTGAAGACAGCAAAGCAGTGTGATAAGGCAGTAGGAAAGGCTAATCGGATGCTGGGGTGCATAGTAGGGAGGGTTATTACCAGCAGAAAAAGGAAGGTAGTTACCGCATATAGATCAATGGTGAGGCTACACCGGGAGTACTGTGTCCAGTTCTGGAAGTCCCATCTCTGGGTGGGGGCAGTACAGAGAAGGGCAACCAAAATGGTGCACAGACTGCATCAGAAGCCCTATGAGGAAAGACTCAGAGAATTATATATGTACTGAGTGGAAGAAAAGAGAGAAAGGGGAGATATGATAGAAACATTCAAATACCTCAAAGGTATCCATAAGGTACAGGAGGGTGGCATATTGCACACAAGGAGATGCTCAAGGATGAGGGAGCATGATATGAAGCTGGAAGGGGAGAGACTTAGAGGGGGATGTGAGGAAATATTTCTTCATGGAAAGGATGGTAGACACCTGGAACAGCCTCCCAACAGAGGTGGTGGGTAACAAAATGGAAACAGGTTTCAAACATGCATGGGATAGACACAAGGGGACCTTAGTAACAAGGCTGGGGGGTGTTAAGGCCGAAGATCAATTAGTGTTTATTGTAGCACAGTAGGTAGGGACTTTAGGGCAGACTAGGTGGGCCAAGAGGTCCTTTTCTGCTGACAGCTTCTATGTTTCTGTTACTCGTGTACTTACCTGGTCAATATAAGCTAATAAATACATACATACATACATACATACATTTATTTGGAGTTTGGAGGTAAGTGTTGGGCCACAGACTAAACGAGGAATAACACACAGAGTCTTGAAAATTTGAATTTAAGTTAGCTCAATAAGCCGGCATGGTAGTAATACTACTATTTTGGTGACTCTGGCTCAGGAATGGACTCAGGTTGTTCGGATGCAGACCAGGGGATGGTAGAGAAAGCATCCTAAGGCAGATGTCCTCTACTGGGGAAGGAATACACTGTATCCCAATAATTGACTGCTGCCTGGTGGAAGCCTGATGGCAGCACAATGGAAGCATGAGATGGGGAGAGGGGTAACAGTCAGATGCCAAGCATGCACATGTGAATGTCATTGCTTGCTGGTACCTTGGGAAGAAAACCAGGAGCTGGAGGAGAAAGCTGTGGTTCACTGTTACACTAATTCCCTCCACAAGCCTACACATAACTTACATGGCAGGCCACCCACCACTATTCTGGTCCTGGTTGAATGGTGGCTAACAGGTAAGTTCAGGAGCAGGTCAGTGATGGGGCTTGGGGTTGCTATTAGGACAGTCAGGGGACAAGATAAAGCTTAATATAAAAACAGCAGCCCAGAAGTGAACCTAAAGATGATGGTCCGACAACAGGGGTAATGTCTTTAGTGGCAGCACCAGTGCCCACCCCCTCTGGCACAGTGGCATGTGACTGGCAATACTCCATGCTTAAACAGCTATGAGTGTCGCAAGACAGCATGTTGGTTTACACCCATTAACATCTGTCTAAGTTATCTGCAACTTAGTTACCAGGGAGACTCTTCTTCCTGTTGACTAGTTAAGCCTTGTGTGAACAGCAGTTTTTGGTGATGATGAAATTGGGAGCATTCTTTTTTTTTGTGTTTCTTTCCTGTGGACTGATGGTCCTCTTCAATCCCACCCTGCTCACAGCTGGCTTTTGCTTCCCCAGACTTAGTGGCCTAACATACCCCCACGGATTAACACCCAGTGGGGGGAAAGGAGGGTAGCTGTCCTTCCCCCTTCCAGATATTCAATGCAGCAGTGGCCTTATCTGATAATGTGGGTTCAAAGTGGGACAGGCCTCATCCTGTCAAACCACACTTTTTTGTCCTCGGTCTTCTCCCCTTGACAACCGGTGAGGTACAATGTCATAGACATGAATGCATATAGATGCACACACATGCCACGTGTCAGCCACTGGCTGCCCCCCCCCCCGCTGGCTGCAGCCACTGCCCCACCACCACTCCACCAAGTGGTTACAGTAGAGGAGCAGTGCAGCACAATCCTTCTCAGAAGAGAAGAACTGTCAGGCAGACACTCAGTCTTTCTCCCCAGCCAACCCCCAGCAACTCAGGCTTATTCCCAAATCTGGGTTGCCAGTGTTGTGGGACGTGTGTTATGCAGTGTTGCAACCCTCAGCAACACTGGGTCAGTTCAATGGGGTGCATTCTTGTATCCCAGAATTGTGCTGACACCAGTTACTACTGAAAATGGCACCCTGCATGTTTTTTGTAGGGTACAAATGTATTAAAAATACAAATGTACTGATCATTTTTTATCTTCTCATTATCATACTCGATGAAAAAGAATTAGGAATACTGAGAAACATCACCTGGAAAAATGGGTGTTTTGTTATTGAATGCAAAGATATTTACACTCTACACTGAGAAATGCTGTCCCAGACTGTTCCATGTATAGTACTATAAAAATGATCTCAGTCTACAGTGCTACGTAGACAATAGACCATATGTGCAATAAAGCACAAGCTCCCAAAACCTTAATATTGTTTGAATTTCCCTGAATTCATAATGTGTCCCTCATTTAGTTACTTCTTCCCGTGACATACTGCTAACTTCAAGAAGAAAATGTAGAAGGGATAAGAGCAATTATCTTCCATTCCGTGTCTAGATTACTGATGCATGCTTGTTTCCCCATATGAAGTTTAATTAATTAGTATTTCTAAGAAGCAGTACTTTTTGTAATAGCTTAATGTTATTTACATTAATTGCTGTTGCAGGGAGCCTGCAGGTTTACTGGAGGAGCACAGGGATATCCACAAGCAGCATGCTGCTGGGTAGAGAGAAAGGAGATGCAAAAAGAACTGCTGCTTTGGAATCAGGCAAGGAGTTGGATGTCTAGGCTGAGATAGCGTCTCCTAGCTGTTTACTTAAGAATCTCTACTGACAGGCAGTGATAGCCTGTTAGTTTGGAGAGCCTCTAGTGTTAGTGATTGGTGGAACCCCTACCCATTCTGCCTCTGATGTGGTTGGATGGTGTAGTATTTTAAGAAGAAGTAACTTCATGGCATCACAGGCTTGCATCAGAAGTCTCTACTGTTACCACATGTGTGGTCTTTTAGGAGAGCAACGAGTGAAACTAACAAAAGACAATTTACATTAAAAAAGCAGATGCCTCACATTTATGGCTGAGAAAAACTTAACTTCCTCTGGTAGAAATAAGGTGAAATTACAATTTAATTTCTGCAACATTTCCATAACAAGTCATAGAAATTTTGCAAAAATTTAAATTTCTGTTATTTCCATCCAATTTTCAAACTACAGTACTTGTCCAAATTGACATGTTTAAAGTCATCTACCTCATGAAGATATGAACATACGAACATACGAATGTAACAGCAGAAACAGACCACCCGGTCTATCTAAGCTTACTTGAGTGTGCAGCCAACACCCCTAGTTTGCAGCTGCCCCAACCCCCCTCCCTTTTGCCATCCCACTGCCAGCCCCCACTCTCACTCTCTCCTGTTCCCTGTCCCATGCCCTTTTGAAGCTGTTCACAGATTTACATGATACCACCCATTCTGGTAGGGCGTTCCAGTTTGCTACCACCCTCTCTGTGAAATAGTGTCTCCTCATCTCCCTCCTAAATCTTCCCCACTCGATTCTTAGCCCATGCCCCCTGGTGACCCTCCCCCTCCTTAACTTAAAGACCCCATCTGCCCCATCCTTATTAATTCCCCTCAGATAGTTGAATGTCTCTATCATGTCCCTCCCGCCCCTTCTATCCTACAGGGTGTACATACTGAGGTCTCCCAACCTGCTGTCATAGTCTCTCCCCTCCATTCCACATATCATCTTTTTAGCCCTCCTCTGCACCCCCTCCAGCAGCCTGATATCAAGCTTTAGGTATGGCCTCCAATACTGCACACAATACTCCAAGTGCGGCCTGACCAGCGATCTGTAGAGGGGCAAGATCAACTCACTTCGCCTGGACAAAAAAAAACCTCGCTATGCACCCCAGCATTTTGTTTGCTTTTGCAGTCGCTCTCCTGCACTGGGCAGTGTTGTTCATGGTCCCCGTTATCATTACTTTAAGGTCGTTCTCCTCCTCCTCTGTGATTCCCCCCCTCCCATCCAGTATTCTCTCCTTGGGTTCTTCACACCAAAGTGCATAACCTTGCACTTCTTTGCACTGAACCCCAGCTGCCACCTCTCTGACCAATCCTCTAGCTTTCTTAGGTCCTCCTGCAGCTGCTTCCACCCCTCTTTTCCATCCACCACTGCTCCAATTTTGGTGTCGTCAGCAAACAGACTTACCTTGCTCACCACCCCATGCCCAATGTCTGATATGAAAAGCCCAAACAATACTGGCCCCAACACAGAGCCCTGTGGCACCCCACTCATCACTGGCCTTGGAGTTGAGAGCTCCCCTGTCACTACTACCTGTTGCAGTCTTCCACTCAGCCAGCTTGTAATCCAGTTTATCATTTTTGCCCCTACTACTACAGCAGTTATCTTCCCCCAAGCCGCCCATGAGGCACTGAATCGAAAGCCTTGCTGAAGTCTAAGTAAAGAACATCCACTGCATGACCCATATCCAGTTCACCTGTCACCCAGTCATAATATTGTATCAGGTTGGTTTGACAAGACTTCCCTGAAACAAACCCATGCTGCCTCATATCCTGGAGGCCATTGTCCTCCAGGTATGTCACCAGTCTTTCCTTTAGTATCGTTTCAATGAGTTTGCACACTATGGAGGTAAGACTTACCGGATGATAATTACCCAGTTCATCCCTTGGCCCACTCTTGTGTAATGGCACTACATGTGCCATCTTCCAGTCCAGTGGCACAGATCCTGACTCCAGGGAGGTGCTGTACAGATCTGCCAGCAGCTCCGCCAACACCTCTGCCATCTCCCTCAACACCCTGGGGTGGATACCATCCAGCCCTGGTGCCTTGTCTACCTTCAGTGCCCTCATTCCCTCTAGGACTCTACTTGCCTCAATTCTTCCATCTGTTGCCTCTTCTCCTCCTGTCCCCACCCTCCCAGCCCATGCTGGTAGCGTTCCCCTCTTTTCTTCTGTGAACACAGAACAAAAGTATTCATTCAGTGCTTCATCCTGCTCCTCCCCCTTTTCTGTCCACTCCCCACCCCTTTTTATCCTCACTATTGTTTCCTTGCACTTTCTTTTCTCCCTGATGTATCTGAAGAAGTCTTTCTCCCCCCCATTAATTCCCTGTGCTAATCTGTGTTTAAAATGCATATCTCCACATATCTCTAGCTTTACGTACAATGCCACCTGCTGACAATGTTTACTTTAAGCATTTGAAAACAGTGGCTTCAAGCATTACAACTAGTTGTGACTGAGGTCATCTATGCAGAAGTATCCAGATATCTTGCATCATGAAGGGAACATGATGCTGTGCACCACAGCTGTAGGAGTGCTGCAGGGGCACTGCAGGACCATGAAGCTAGAGCAGGTATGATGATTTACCTGCCTACAGTGCAAGTCAAATAAATGTGATCCACAGCCAAGACAAGATAGGCAACAGTTTTGCCAAGAGGGATGGGGTATGCTCATATCAGCAGCAAAGGAAGTCAGGGGATTTAAACCAAAGAATATGGAAGGCAACTAGTGAAGGGGTCACCTCTGGAAGGGGATAGAAGTATAGGTTCACCAAGGAAAGGGTGGCAAAGCTGAGTAGCAAAAGAATAGTAGACACCCAATTAGAGCAAGGAAGCATATAGGGATAGTTCTCACTTGAAAGCAGGTTGTATGAGAATCAGACCTGCAAACTTGACTGTTCTTAGAGCCCAATGCACTTGGAAGACCAGAACTTAAAGGTGTGCACAGAAACCTAGTCCTTTAAGAAAATGACTGGGCAAAGAAAAGGAGAAAATCTCGCTATTCAAAATGGATAAATTCTCCAGGAAAAAAGAGTAGGTGGCTCTTTTTTAAAGAAGCATGTCTGAAATACAAGGAGAAAATGCAACTAGTAAAGGCTGAGAACAGCAGACACAGACACGTGTTTCATCTTTGTTTTGGTAATGGGGGCTCCCCCATGACCCAAACAAGTACAACCTTCCTAAGGCTGGCTTCCTCCCTCTGGGCTGAGATACAGATATAGCACACTGATGAGTCCTAAAAGGGATGAGTCTGTGTCTGCTGTTCTCAGCCTTTGCTGGTTGCACTGTGAGGCCTTTTGGCACTATGTAATTCTGTTTTAAGGTTGAGCCAATCCAAATTCCTCCATGGGTATTTGCATATGCTTCCCATGATGCTATGCATTATTGAGGTACGTGTAACTGTGTTTCTATTTACTGATTTGTATGGTCTCCTAACAAACTGCATATACAAAGGCCAACACATCTGTGCCTCTAAATATCAATGATTGTTATGCTGCTGACTGATTGTCCTTCTGTCTTACAATGAACTATCTTGCACTGTGTGAGTGACTAGTATTTGTATATCCTTTGGGAAGTAACATTTGTGTACCCTGTTTACAGTACCATAAACTAATCACATTTTTGTACCCTGCCATATGAAGAGACACAATGAAACAAGATACTTAATCTCATGGGGTCATCCTATCATCAGTTTAATGCAAACATATAATAAATCAATTACAACAGAAGGGCAATAAACTCAATGTATTTTAAAGCACTACTCAGTAAGAAAGTAAGATACTAGCAGTGCAGTGACATTATACAGGCAAACACATGCAGTTACTGTCTGTATGTACTTCACTACCTATAAATACAAAAACAGCTGTATAAGTTGTCTCGCTAAGAGGTGGAATGTTAAGCAGAACACCAGTGATATCTCCTCTTCTCAAAGAAGAGTTATTGAATTGTTAACTTCCTCCTGAATCAAAGAAGGACAAAAGGTTTTAGTTTATAATGTATCATCCAGTGTGTTGCACCTCTAGCCATAAAGTGCCTCCCTAGTATTGCTTGGGTATGAATCCAAGTCTCTTGTATGGAACATGAACTGATAATCTTGTATGGAGAAAGACCCACCACTGACCAACCATGCACTGATACAGTAACTTGAAATGTTCAGAGCTGTTCTGCATGTCCATGGGGAATACTGAATAATGGATTACGCAACCATCATTCAATCTGGATTTTGAATCAGATAAGCATTTATCTGACCATAGCTTCTAATATAATGCAGTACAGGATCAAACAAGCTGTTTAATTCAATTTGATCCAATTATAAAATATAAAGATTGGATAATACAGTATCAAGGCATTTGTCAATGCCGATTGTTTGCTTGCTGGCATTGGCATTGGTAGTGTAGGAGTTACAGAGCTGCATAATAGGAATGCCAGTGAAGTATTGAACTGAAGCCAACCCCACCACCACCCTGCAGAGACTGATAGGCATTGGGTTGTGCCTTTGGGTCATCAGGCATAACGGCCTCGCCATTTCACCACACCCTACCCTGCAGACACCGACAAGTGTCATGGTGTGCCTTGGGGTCTTTGGACCTTATGCACACCCCATTCCATTAGGAAATATGGTGAGATGGGTGCAGTGTAGGAGAATGGGGTGAACTTTGGGTCCGAAGAGTCCAAGGCACACCTCGATGCCTCTCACTGGCTGCAGGGTATGGAATGGTATGAGCATTACAGGCAAGAATCCCAAGTCACACCCTTGATGCCTGTCATTCTCTACAGGGTGGGGCGTTATGGTCAGAAACCCTAATGTCTCAGGCATTCATTGGTATTTTCACTCCAAATTTTCAACATGTTTTTTTTCTGACCCCCACTTCATGAACAGTGGCAATATCAGTTTGTTAGCCAAAAGCTGCTTTTGCACAGCAACTACAGCATTTAGCACCACAGGTGCAAAAACACATTCCGAACAGGATGTGAAAAATGACAGCTGTACTGTTCGTAGGGAGGTGTAAAAAATGGCAATGTTGAAAATCTGTAGTGAAAATATTAAAAAAACTGGTGAAGTCATGAGCGTGTGTAGAAACTGTGCAATGCACACCCATAATGTAATTAATTTGGGGATTTTTTACAGCAGATTGTCAACACAGGCATTTTGGAGCCTCCGATCATGAACAGTGTCACTGTCATTTTCTTTATCTGTCCCAAACAATGATTTCCCAAAACAACCTTGCATTTCTGCGCTGAAAGTGTGAAAACACATTTCGGCCACGTTGTGAAAAATGACAGCTTTATTGTTCATAAGGATGTGTGGAAAAATGCCACTGGTGAAAATCTGAACTGAAAATATTACAAATTCATGAACTTTACGAGGGTGCGTGGAAACTGCGCAATGCTCACTTATAACACATTCATTTCATGGACTTTTGTCACCAAATTTTCAACATAGCCATTTTAAGACCTCTGCTCATGAACGGTGTCACTGTGATTTTCTTAATCTGTCCCAAACATTGCTTTCGCACACCGACTGCACCATTGTGCACTACATGTGTGGAAACACATTTTGGGCGAGATGTGAAAAATGGCAGCTGTACTGTTCATAAGGAACTGTAATAAAATGGCAATGTTGAAAATCTGCCATGCAAATGTTAAAAATTCGCAAACTTGCGAGCTTGCGTAGGAACTGTGCAATGCACGCTCATAAAACAGTCATTTTTAGGAATTTTTTTCACCAAATTTTTTACATAGCCATTTTAAGATGTCTGCTCATGCACAGTGTCACTGTGATATTGTTAATATGTCCCATACATTAATTTCACACACCAACTGTGCCATTGGGTGCTACATGCGGAAACACATTTTGGGCGAGATGTGAAAAATGACAGCTATACTGCTCATAAGGAGGTGTGGTAAAATGGTAATGTTGAAAATCCAGAGTGCAAATATTAAAAATTCGTGAACTTATGAACATGCATAAGAACTGCGCAACGCACGCTCATAAAACAGTCATTTTTAGGAATTTTTTTCACCAAATTTGCAACATAGGCTTTTTGAGAACCCACCTTATGAACACTGGCACTGTCATTTCATTAATCAGTCCCAAAAGGTGATTTCACTCAGTGACTGCAAAATCACCCTTTGGGCCTGATTAACACTATGACAGTTCAAGAATTCATGAGGAGGGGTCCCAAAAACCCCATGTTGAAAATTCGATGCCAAAATTCCAAAAAAATGCCTGAGATATGCATTAAAGTTGAAAAAAGCCCTATTTATTGCATTATACAGCTTACTGGCATTTCCTCAGTTTGTAGTCGGCTTTGAAGATTGCAGATGTGTTCCCAGTCCACCGAAGATCATTGTGCCGAGCTCCAGAGATAAGTACGAGGTGAGGTGGGGGTGTGGGGTGGTAGGGTGTGCAGAGGGTGGGTGCAGGTGGGCAGGGAGACCATCGAGGGAAAGTTTTTTTGTTTACAGGTTCCGTTTTTTGTAGAAAGATGATGTGGGACATTTGCCATGCTGGGGTGGACTCCCAGCATGGCAGCTGAAGAACTGTTTGGGGGGACTGGATCCGACGGGGGATTGGGCATCCCCATTGGCCATAACAAGTTTTTCCATGCTGGGTGGGCTCCCAGCATGGCACCTGGAAAGCTTTTCTTGGGTGGCGGTGGAGCCAACAGGGGATTGGGCACCCCCATCAGCCATACAGTGTGTGTTGGGGTGGAAAGCGCATGAGAACGCAATATGCGTGTGTGTGTGTGTGCATGAGGAGGGGGAGAGTGCTGCTCACTGAAATGGAGCTCTCCCTTTCAACTGTACGGCACTGCATTTTCAACTGCTGTCATAGACACCTGCAGCATTCATTGAAGAACTGTGGCCACACCTGCAAACACACTGACAGAATGGGAAGATGGGTGCCACACTTCTGAAAACTTGGATGATGGCACTATGTTTCTTGCACATGTGTGCAAGCAAACATAAAAATGTCCCTTTGTATTGCCTACCAGACCTTGTTTCTTAGTGTACAGGTCTGCCACTTTCCTGTCATACAAAATTATAGAATACTGGATGGGCAACCATGGACAGTAAGACTACATTTTTCCCAAGGGGTTCTGATGTTATCAGAACCCTGAAATGAAAACAGAACCATCTTGTGCAAATAGTTGTACATCCACTATTTTTTATGGTATATGGTTTCTGATTTTTATTTAAGTATTTATTTATTTCAGTCTTGGAATTAATACCTTTGAGCCAAAGGCTCTTTTATATAGGCTCCATGTCATATCAAATATTAGAACAAACTGTATACTGTGAAAATACTCAGTGATCCTAGGAGTAAAATTAATAATAAAATAGACAAATATTTAAGTTACAAAAACAGGTATTTTGCAGACATACAGTGGCTAGGAGTAAGCTTAATTAGCAAAACGGGCATTAGGGTTGGGATCTAGCTACAGGAGGAAAAAGATGCAGCCAAGTGGCATTGTCAGAGACAAAATGAGGGAAAGACAACAACTAGGGACATGGTCTTACAGGATAGACAGAATCTAAGGGCTAGGGCCTAACATTGTTCCAGAGTAGAAATATAGCCAAAGGCATTGTCTGAGTGGGGAGGGGGGCATTGCCAGGAGGGGAATATCAGCAGACAAAGATGGGCTGTGTCATTCAGTTTAAGAGTGCACTCCAGTGGGGCAATCAGTGCAGGAACTGATGATGCCCTCTATGGAACAGCAAGCATAGTTTGATGCTCTGATTGGTTAATAGGGACCTCAGGAAGGCAGGAAAGTTATAGCGTAGTAGTAGTAGTGTGAGCGAAGTAGAGGAAACTAGCCCAAGTTGTTTTATGTGTGGCAGTCACAGGAGGCATTGGCAACTAGTTCTTGGTGCAGTTTCTTTTGAAGGAGCCCAGTGCTTGGTTTTTGGTACTATCACAGTGGAGTGAATTATACCACAATGGTGCTCTGTTTGCAAATGAGCATTGCCCTTGAGTGGTAAGGCAGTGAGGCACTATGAACGCGTGTTTCAAGGTGCGTCTAGTATGCTGGGTATGGTTTGGTGACCTAAACACTGACTGTACACCAGGAGGCAAAAGACCGAGGGAGGCCTTTTTCGCTATTAGGCATGATTGGTAGGATAGTCTGCCTTTGAGCTGAAGCCAGTTTGCTTGCTCATATAAGTTACATGTGTGTCAGATGGATGGCCCCAGTCAGAAGATGGCAGGCCTTGTTAAGGGCAGTGGTGGCACAGCACAGGGCAGTGTTGGAGGTGGAGCCATAGATCACAAGCCCATAATCAATTACTGAGACTATTGAACTATGTATAACAAGCCTGAGGGCTTCTGGTGTAAGGCAGTGTCTGTGCTTCTACAGTAGCCCAAAAGGGTATTCACTGTTTTGGTAACATTGTCAATATGGCTTGAGAATGACAGAGTACTGTCAATTGTCACTCCTAAATACTTAAAAAGTTGAGTCTGTTCTAAGATAATGCCTGAGTTATTTCTGATTTCCAGCTGGTGGGAGCAGAACCAGTTTTGTGCACTGTGAAACAACATTGTTTTTGTTTTTGCGTAGCTAAGGACTAGCTTCTGTAAGTGGAACTAGGCCTCAGCATTGGTAAAGCTAGTCTGCAATTGGTTAGTCAGGAGTGTGGGATCTGTATTACTTGAGTAAAGAACCGCATTGTCTGTGTAGAGTAGGATCTGACTATGACAGGAGGCTGGGAGCTAATTCAGGAATGTGGTGAAAATTAGTGGGCCCACTATAGACCCTTGTGGAACACCTGAATGAACCAGTTATTTTGTGGAGAGTGTATCACCAATCCTGACTTGTTGAGTGTGTCCACTGAGGTAGCTGTTGAACCAGTTTGTTGTGTCCATGGATACACCTAGATCAGATATTTGTTCGATGAGTAGAGAGTGATTTACACTATCAAACATCTTGGAAAGGTCAATGAACGTTGCTCCAACTAATTGACCTTGGTCCAAGACATGACATATATAGTTTGAAAATTCAAGCAGGGCAGTAGTAGTGCTGTGCCCTTTGCAAAACATGTGTTGCTGACTACAGTGAAGGTTATACTTCACTATAATATAATTTATTATAAGAATACATTTTAATAAGTACCCCCACACACTCTATTTTTGTAAATATTTTTTTAAAGCACTTCTCATCCAGCTGCTCATTACCGATGCCATGCCCAAACCACTGTCAGAAATATGCTTTTTATTTTAAGTTTATTTGTTAGAAACATCCATTTTTGGTTACTGACTGCCTGCTTCAGTAAATCTGTTTTCACTTGAATCAGTCGAATTTGCTTAGTCAGATAGAAGCTATTAGACTGAGGGGTTGGTGCTCATTACTAAGCATTTTTGTAACCAATAAATTAACTTAAAAAGTATAGTCCGACGATAGTTCTGGCCCAGGGTGGGTAATGAACAGCTCAGTGAGGGTTGTTTATTTTTTTATTTAAACTACATAGATTGGGCTTATGTGCATGTGTGTGTGTGTGTGTAGTATAGAAAGTACATTGCACATGTCTGCATGTCATCAGCTGTTTTACTATGCAAGCAAGCACGGCAGCTCCTTCTTTTACTAGAAGTGGCCATCTGTGGAGGAGGGTTGGTTGTTTCTGTTGCCTTCGTCTTCACTTGGGTCATTAATTTAAAAGGAAAATTGGAGGGTGGGTGGGAGGAGGGTGCTGCCAGGGTAGAGGGGATGAGGGGGAAAGACTGATTTTGATAAATAAAAGAGTGCTAATGAGCTGTGGCTGTGGAGGTAGGTGGGTTGTGCCGGTCACCCATCATTAATGTTTTGTTTAAACATGACATTGTCGGTGCTGGGGAGAGAGGAGGGTGAGACTGGGATTGTAGCAGAGATTAGGTGGATGGGGGTTGCATTTTAATGGATTGAGCTGGGAGCAGGGTGGGGACTGTTTCTTTTCTTTACTTTTTTAACAGGCACATGAATAATGAATACAAATCATGAATACCCTAATTTGAGGCCCGAATATGAATACTAGGCCAATTGTGCACAATAGGTATTCCCTAACAGTCCTAACATATGCCAGTGTGGTACAACAATATTTTCTGACCTTTGAACTGTAGTACAACAGCATTTTGCAAGGCATGGATTTCTATACACCACATCCAACCATATACTATGCATTCCTGGATATGTACCTAAGTCCACTGTGCCTCCCTGTTATGCATCCCAAGATCCTACATACATGCCCCATAAGATTACATGCAGGGGCCTGATTGACAAGAGTGGGTGGGAAGAGCACAATGTGCAATGTGCCAGTGTGGAGAAAAATGTTCACATTGATGGCCTACAGACAGCTACTAATTTTGGCAGTTTGTCCGCAGGAGCGCACATTTCTCTGCACTGTACCCATGCTTTGCCTGGCCATAATCAGGCATAGCATGAGTGCAAAAACACTGCCACTTACCTACAACTGTTGTGCTATTGGACATCAAAAAGTGAATAAAGGTTGACAATAACATCCTGTTTGAGAATCCCATGGTTGGAAAGAGAATTGCAATAGGGCAACGCCCCCCAACCACCACCACCGAATGAGTTAAATGTCTTGCAACATGCATGGGGTTCTCTGCCTCAGTGCACATTAGGCCCCAAATGGTCACATAAGTACTACAAAAATACTAATTACACTAGTTTGCCAAATGCTGTTACAAACAAGGTTGTTTTGGGTATCTGATCAGCCTTTTTCTGAACTCACTACCAGAATCCTGCCCTGAACAGATCCTGCTCTACGTGGATGATGCTGTCATCCTGGCATGCCACCATGATCCAGTCCATCTACAAGGTAACCTCCAACAGGCCTTCTCTGCATCGAAAACTGGTTCACAAAATACAGACTTATACTTAACCGGAAAAAAACAAAGACCATGATCTTCTGCAACTCCCAAAACAAACACAAACAATATTAGCTGTCCATTAAACCAAGCAAGGAATCACCCTTGAGCAAGTTCATACCTTCAAATACCTCGGCCTCACCCTCGACTGTAATCTGTCCTATGTCCCACACATCAATAACATGGTAAAAGTAGCCAACACCAGGATGGGCCTACTATTCCGACATTGGAAACATCTAACCCCAGAAGCTCTGTCCATAGCTGTCCAGAGCTCCCTCATCAGCATTATTGACTACAGTCTCATTATGTATAGATCTGCCACAACCTCATCTCTCAGGCATGTTTCGACTTCCCTCAATCAAGCCTGCCGATTCGTTACTGGTTCCCACCATCTCACCCACACCTGCGACCTCTACTCCAGAACAGGCTGGCTGCAACTGAAGAACCGAATCAAATACCAAACCTGCATCACTGCGGAGAAAATCATGATGGGAAAGGCACCAACAGGAGTCAGCACCCTCCTCAAACCCAAAATCACCAACTGCAACATCAGGAGCTCTAAGCCCCAAATCCTTCAAATCCCTCACTGCCGCCACGTCCCAAGGCCAAAGATCGCTTGCATACAGGGCTCTGAGTTGGCTGAATGAACTCTCTAGTGACACCTCATTCACAGCAATGCTTGGAGTGTTCAAAAAAAAAGCTCCGCCAATTCATAACTGACTCCTGCACCTGTGCTTGCACACCATAACATCTTCATTCCCTACGCTGCTTCTGACCTTATAGGTGTCAGTTTCTGCCCTCTCTTCTTGTACTTACCTGTCCATTGCAACTTCTAATGCATTTGCCCTGTGTATGTCCTGACAAGGACCCTCAGCTGCCTCACCTTGGCCCTCTACACTTATGCCTTCCCCTACCCTCAGCCCTCTCCCCTTCTTGGCCTCTTCCTCCTATTGTTTCTTGAGTTACTCATTGCTCAGTCTGATTTTGTCAAGCAAAGTTACTGTCTAAAACCATGTACCTGTAACTGTTTTATGTTTTAGTGTCTGTTACCCTGTAACCAGCATGACTTGGAACCTTTGTAAAAGAGCCTTGGCTCAAAGGTACTTTGTAATCCTAGACACAAATAAATAAAAGAAATAAAAAATAAATCCCCAGTTTGTAAAACAAACATGCAAAAAAAATATCCCACACCTTTAAAAGTACTTTGCTTTTGATATGTACAAGTTTGCACAGAAAGATAGATTTATTTATTTATTTAGTTTTTGTTGACCGAGTAAGTGCAGTAGACAAATTCTGCCTATTTTCAGGCAGGACCCAAAGGAGGGGGATACAGATGAATGCCAACTGACCTTGAACCAGATTAAGCTGACGGTGATATTTTTGTGAATGGGGTGGGAATTTGGCCAGGGCACCGGGGACATTCCCCTACTGGACTGTAGGGGGACCTGCCGTCCGTTTCCATGATGGCCACTTGGGCTGGAATGCTGGAGAGTGCAGATGTGCTTGAGAAGGGAAAGAAGGCCTCCTCTCCTTTATTGGATATGCCAGAGGCTGAGATTTTGGATGTTGTACAATTGGGACAGGAAACTGATGAGGACATCGCTGATGTATGCATTTCAACAGAGGATTTAAGCAAGCTTTTATTTGTGGAGCAGGAAAAGGATTTCACCTCTAATTTGGAAGAAAAACAACAGGAAATCTTGAATATGGTACGATTTGAAGAGGAGAGACATAAATTTGAGAGCGAGTCCCTTGCAGCACGACTTGCTATGCTTACTTCTACAGCTTCTCCAGTCATCTTGGAGACCTGGCCTGTCAAGCGTTTGGATGACATAGAAGGATCAAACACCCTGACGGGGCCAGGTGAGTCTGTTAGGAGTTGTTTGACGGACGACTTTTCACAGGCTGGCAGTTCTAACACAGATTGCAGTGGTGTGTGCCTAAAGCCTGAAGTGCTTAATGTTACTGGTGATGTGCAAAATTACAAGGTGGCTGATTTTGCAGTCGAGCAGAGCTCACATCTCGACCCACTTGACACAGCAGCTCCAGACAGTGCTGCTACTGTGATTACATTTTCTAAGATTGCTGGTTTGTTTTCAAGTAGCCACATGTTGTGGGGACTACACAGATTGTGGTCTATCAAACTCAAGTGAATTTTCAAGAGGGACTTACCAGCTTTACTTTCAAAGGAGCTGGTTCTTAGCAAGGGAGGACGGATGATGTTAAAGATAAAAGAGCTGCTCCCACCATCTCTAATAGGAATCTCATTGAATAGTCATATATATCTCTGGTCACAGCGGCATCTACTATTCAGTCAGCAATTACAGCCCCCTGTGACCCATGGACTCCTCAGACAGCGTTGACTGGAGCAGGTTGGCAACAATCTCCTGGGGGTATTTGGGTCCCTGGCCCAAATTGGAATTCCCCCTTTCCTATCTCACAGGCTTCCCTGGAGTGGAAACCACATGCACCTGAGCAGCCTGGAGAAGGTAGTGCTCCAAAGGTAGAGACAGCAGCGACTGCTGCACCTACTTCATTGGATCCCTCTGCTGGCCTCTCTGGGGTGGCTGATGCTACAGGGCTTTCCCAGGATTTCCCACCCTTACAGACTCATAAGACACAAGATGGGGATTCTCCTCCACTGCAGGATTCTTCTAGGTATGCTGACTGTGATCACAAGCCTTTATTATCTAATCTTTTTTCTAAAGTTAAAAAAGAAGCAGCACCTCACAGGAATGCTGTGCATATTCGATATGGGGGTTAAAGGAAAGACCTGATAGATATCATGTGGGGAAAATTCTTCTAAAAGATTCTTAACATGTTACTCTGAGGGAGGATTATGTTTTCATCAATATTTCGGGGGAGGATAATTTTGATGTTAGTTTTCGTACAGCATATGCATTGGATTTATTTTGGGAGAGGTATGGGCAAGTTAAATTCTCTCCTACATGGACTCCCTTTGTGGTGATCCCACTGACTAAACCCCTTGTGAAATATGTTACTGTTATGCTTAGGAATAAGGGAGTACATGTAGGGGATATTCTTATTGGATATCTCAGAAATGTGATGTGTTGGAGGAACCAGAAGCAATACTTGATAGTGAATATATTTGGATGGGAGGTTGGAAGTATAAGGTTAAGCTTCTTCAGACCGAGACTGGTATTGAGCACATCCCTAATTCCTATTTGTTAGGCAGGGATAGAGGGGTGTGTTTTTATGCAGGGCAGCCATGGGCATGCTACAAGTGTGGCTCTCGGACTCATCACTCAAGTTCCTGTGATAGGCCCAGATTCAATAATTGTGGGGAGATTGGTCACATCACGATGCAATGGGCAAACCACACAAGGTGTGATCTCTGCAAAGAATATGGTCACATCATTGGGGACTGCCCATTGGCAGCATGAAATAAGGCATCCTGTAATAGCCTGGAGTTACTTATAAAGCAAGCGTAGGGCACGGCCAGTGTTGATTCTACTTCTACAATTGCTCCCCCTCAGGATCCTTTCCCTCCCTCTTCCTCTGAGCCTAAGGTTGTAGATCTCACCTTATTTACAGAAGAAATTACAGTGCAACCTGATTTTCTGAGCACTGAAGTAGATTCGTCTTTGGTTCCTGGGTCTTTACACCCAGTGTGTTATTTAGACATAGTTGGTGAGGACGATGGGAATCATGCCTTGCCAGCCCAAGATCCTTTGCCTCATAGAAGGTCCTCCAGGTTTGTGAAGAATGTACCTCCTGACCCCCCCACCCCCTCCGATCTCTCCTAACCCTCCCACTCCCCCTTTCCCCCAGTGGAAACTAAACATTCTTATTCTGTTTTATTTACGTCCTGGGGTGATTCTGAAATGGAGATCAGGATCAAGGGGCACATAAGGAAAAGAAAAGGAAAAAAATGGAAAACAATAGTTAGCCATTTCTGTTTTAGGGCCCCCCTTTTTTTTCTTTTCATAAATGGCTTTCAGTACTTTAGGATCTGTCAATGTTCATAGCTTATTGAATTCGTTTGAAAGACAGGCTGTTTTTCAGTACCTCCATGATGCTAAATTGGATGTGTGTTTACTTCAGGAGACCTGGATGTATACTGAAGAACATATTTGGATGTTCAAGAAAGAATGGGTCTGGAGCCTTTCATATTGGTCATTTGGACTGGAGGCTGCTGATGGGGTGGGAATACTGTTCCATTCTTATTTGTTTATTTTATGTAAACTGATAGATTTGATTCCGGGTAGGGTTTTAATTTTGGATGGCCTTTGGAAAGGTATTGATTGCCGGTTTATTACTGTTTACAACTCATAGATTAAAGCAGAGAAGGTTTGCCATATGAAGTCTATCCAACCTTTTCTGGTCACAAATTATAAAGTTTTTCTCTGTGGGGATATTAATTGTAGTATTGTGAAGGATAAAAAACAGAAAAAGGAAGAGGGTAAGAAAGTTTATTGTGATTCCAGTGCATCGGCACAAATGGTTAACACGGCTGGCTTAATTGATTGTCATAGCTCTCATATAAAAGGCCCAAAATGTACTTATATGCGGAATGCATACATGTCCACTCTTGATTATATGTTTCTTTCCTTGAATCTCCCTAAAGGGGCACTGTCCATTACT
Source organism: Neoceratodus forsteri (assembly GCA_016271365.2). NCBI lineage: Eukaryota > Metazoa > Chordata > Ceratodontiformes > Ceratodontidae > Neoceratodus > Neoceratodus forsteri. Next base: position 461,351,453 of record CM057449.1, read on the forward strand.
CCTGTTGAATTTTCTGATCACCTACTGTTAACACTATCTTTGGACCAGGTGTTTGGCAGTTCCACTAAGAATGGTAGGCGGAAACTCAATGCCTCTTAGTTTCGGCTGATCTGGGAGTTCTTCAGGATATTGGGACTCTGTTGACAGCCAGATTATCCGTGGAGTTTTTATATACAGATAAAGGTGAATGGTTGACTGATATGAAACAGGATATCAAGGTTTGATTCATGAAATATGGCAAATCACCTGGCAATAATATATTTATGAAATATCTGTCTCTCAGACAGCAGATGCAAAGATTGTATACTTTGGCCAATACTTCTATGCAGGATTAGTCATCACAGATTACTGTCATTAAGAATGATATGCCCATTTACCAATATGATAGAGCTAAGATAATTCAGGCAATGCTGTACAATGGCACCCAGAAGACTCCCATGGGTGACCCCTTCGAAGCATGTAAAAAAATCAAGGAATGTATGAATATGGATTTTTTGATTTCCCCTGATGGGAGAAGGGTTAGTTCACCAGAGGGGTTGGAAGAATTAATTCAGCCACATTATGAAACACTCAGGCCACATATTTCCATTCAGGACAGTGATATTTTGACCTTTCTACAGTCAGTGTTGGTTCCTGATTTCCCAGGTGAGATAATTAAATTACAGGCCCCCCATCACTAAATTAGATATAGTGCATGCCATTAAGATTGACAAATAATACTTCGCCTGGTTTGGATGGCATCCCTCATTTAATTTATAAAACCTTTAGTCACCAAATTGCAGCTGGCTTAGAAACTGTGTAAGCGGTGGTCACATGATGCAACTTGCCTAGAGGACGATCTATTCAGACCGCTCCGTTTACCCGCCTCATTAAAAGACTTAATACACCGAATGAAGAGGGACAAGATCAATAAAAACACCCTATAACTACTTTATATACTTGGCAGCATCTACCGGTGCATCCGGAAGACAGCATGGATGCAGAAATGAAGCTACCGCCTCCAAAACACGCTTCACACGCCAACAAAAGGCCCCTAAGAAATCACAGACTTCTGGTACGGTTATTGCCCACCCCCCTCCACAACCTCGGGGGAACAAGGATTGCTTATCTTAGCTGATTTCCTGGTAGAATTTTGGCCTTTTAAGGAAGAACTCCGGATGATGGCATCAGAAATTAAAGCTCTCTCACAAACAATGGAAGAAATAGCTATTAAAACCTCCGACAATGAAGCCTGACTTGTGTCGCTGGAGAAAAGGGTCGACAAGCAAGATCCAGAAATTACCCTTTTAAAACAAAAATTCAACAAAATAGAGCAGAAGCTTGAAGATTTAGAGGGTCGTAGCCGTAGGAACAATGCAGTGATAATTGGTCTACCTGAATCTGAGGCAGGCAAAGACCCGATACTATTTGTGCAGCGATTTCTGGAAAAGATAGTGGGTCCCTCACCTTATGCTCCTCAATATACAATCGAGAGGGTGCACAGAGAACTTCGACCTACCCTGCCCCCTGGGGCAGCCCCCCGACCATTGATATTTTGATTTTTGAACTACTTAGAGCGCCAGCATCTGATGGTTAAAGTGAAAGAACTGTAGGAGTTATTATGGGAAGGGCGTAAGATCCGTATTGCCCAAGATTTGCCCGTTTCTGTCAGATTACATCAGGCTAGTTTTCATCCATTGGTAACCAAGGTCATTGCTGCGGGGATAAAATTTCGTATGGTCTACCCGGCTAAACTACAAGTGCTCATGAATGGAGAATGGCGTTCCTATGAAGAGTTTGAAACAGCACGTATGGATCTTGCCAGAATCATGCCTGATCTCTTCCGTGATTTTAAATGATGGCTTCATTCTCTAATTTTCAGAGGTTGCGGGAGAAGTAGCAAATGCTTCTTGGAGGGAGAGCGGTAGTATTGCCTCGAACAGACTTCCCGACCAAGGTATGTGAAGGGATAACCCATTGTCAGACTGGCGCCTGGGCTTGGTGCCTAGTTTATGAGGACTGATTTCCTGGACTTATTGTTGTGCTTCTCATGGTGTTTCTGAATAGAAACTTCTGAATTTAACACCGCGCTGATATTTCAACGCTGCATGTTGTCGGGGGGGGGGGTTTGGACTGCCGTCTTCGTGACCAGGAACTACGGGTTCAATTGGCAGTTAAAGACTCTGGTTTCCCTTTTCTTTTCGCAGCGATGCTCGTTTCAAATGCCCGCTAGTTTGGGGCTGCTTAGAAGAGCCAGGGGTCCGTTTTACTTTTTGCCCATAGTTAATATTCCCACTAGCATAGATTGATGGTTGTTGTGTTCGTAGAGGTAATTTGTATAAGGGGATAATGGGCTTTAGTGAACAACTAATTTGCCAGCACCTCTGCTTCCCTCTGCAAGGATGTAATGGCGGTTTAGAGCCACAAGAGGGGAGTGTTGTACTATTTGTTGTTAATCTGGCATGTTAGTTTAAGGATTCATGTATTTCTACTCACAGATAGGAAAATATAAACTGTAGGTGGTTTTAGGTTATGTACTTACCTTACATAGGGGTGGGGAGCAGAGGGAAAGAGCAGGATGACAGGCTGTTGCAAAATGGTGCACATAATAGGTAAGGGATGGGGGGGGGACTCTTTAAGCAAGAGTGTGCTCTATCTATAGTTTTTCAGTTGGGTTATTATGGGGATTTAGGGTTGTTTAATAGGGTAAACTGTTTAATGTGGGGGAGATGGGGAGGGGTAATCCGCAGGTTAAACTACAGATTATACATCAGTTTCCATGTTTTGTTAAGTCGGCTAATTACCATATTCTATGTTCTGATTGTTTACTTTAAACATGCTGCATGAAGTGTGGTTTTCTACGTGGAATGTAAAGGGGATTAGAAAGAAACTCAAACAGTATAAGGTTTTAAAACACCTACGCCTCTTGAGTTCACAAATTACCTTCATCCAGGAGTCGCATTTGTTGGATTCGGAGGCCCTACAGATGAGAAGGCTTCAGACAGGGAAAGTTTTTGCCGCTCAAGGCACTACTAATAGTAGGTGGGGTAATGATTTTGATTAATAAAGCTATTGCTTTTGATGTGGAACAGATCATCAGAGATCCTCAAGGTAGGTATATTATAGTTAAAGGGGCTATCCAATTGGTCCCGCTTCTCCTCTGCAGTGTTTATGGCCCCAACGTAGACGATCCCAGATTTTTTACGCAGCTGATCCTACAGCTACTTCCCTTTCTCACTACAAAAATGGTTATCGGGGGTGACTTAAACTTAGTAATGGATGCCGAATGGGATAGATCACCATCTCACAACAAAGGGTCTTCTGCAGCGCAAAAATCCCTGTATGATCTGATGGATCAGCTAGGACTATGTGATCTGTGGAGGGTTCTGAACTCCAAACAGAAAGAGTACACCTTTGTTTCCCCCGGTCCACCAAACAGCTTCATGTATAGATTACTTATTGATTTCACAATCACTTATCCCTGTGGTGTAGTCCAGTACTATTTCGCCCTGCCCACCCTCAGATCATTCCCTAGTTCAAGCCCGTATATCCTTAGCTATCTGCCCAAAGAGAGATAGGAGGTGGAAAATTAATGATCAGATCATAAAGAAGCCCGAGATCACACAATTAATACAGGAACATATAGATTTTTTCTTTACCACGACTACGTTACCGGATATAAATCCGGATGTTTTGTGGTGCGCCTTCAAAGCGTATATTAGGGGTATTCTAATTAGTCAAGCGACAGCACAGAAGAAATCACAAGATTTTCAAATGAAGACTTTATTATCTCAGATCAGGTCAATCGAAAGTTCCCTTACCCTTAATACACCACAGGAAGTCATAGGCAAGTTAACAATTATTAAGGATCAATACCTGGAGATACTTGGGGAAAAAGCAGTATGTGCCATGGTCTGTACAAAAGCCAGGTATATGGATCAAGGGGAAAAGGCAGGAAAACTTCTTACCCTCAGGATTAAACAACAGGAGTCGGCAAGGTTTATCCCCCCATTAGGTCGGCAACAGAAGGAACGTTGAAAACTTCCCCTGAGGAAATTCTGCAGGAATTCACTCAATATTATAAATCCTTATATTCTAAAATGGATTACCCACCTTCAGTCTCTACATTGGATGAGTACTTTTCTTGCACCAATTTACCGACTCTATCTGATGCCCACCACAGCTTACTACTGGCACCCATTTCTAGCTGGGAAATTATTGAGGTAATACAAAAACTCTCCTTGGACAAAGCTCCAGGGCCAGATGGCTTTTCGGCCTACTTTTATAAGAAATTTAAAGATTCGATTGTCCCTCCCCTCCTCTCTTTATTTCATCATGTCTTGTCTGGCATTTGCACCGACCCCAACCTTTCTGAAGCCTTAATAGTATTGATTCCGAAATCTGGTAAAGATGCGGAACTGGTTCAGAGTTATCGACCCATTTCCCTTATAAATCAAGACATGAAGATTTTAACAAAAATTTTAGCAGACAGGCTCTCTATTGTCTTGCTGGATCTTATTGGAATGCATCAGGTGGGGTTTATGCAAGGACGTTCCTCAGTGGATCATCTTCGCACGTTGTCTCATGTCCTCTCAGTGTCCAGGGATGCTCAATACCCAGCAGTTTTGATGCCCCTGGATGCCGAGAAGGCCTTTGACAGAGTAGACTGGGGCTTTCTACTTGGGGCTTTAAAGGCTTTTGGTTTCCCATCTCAATTCCAGGACTGGATTGTTGCTATTTACCGAGCTCCGTCAGCCAAAATTACCGGGAACGGAGTTGTCTCAGAGCCCTTTTTTCTTCATTCAGGTACTAGACAGGGATGTCCCCTCTCTCCCCTTTTATTTAACATTTACTTGGAACCACTGTTAAGAAATATATTTGCCAACACGCGAATACAAGGTATCAGCATAGTTGGTCATGAAGTAAGGGCTTTAGCATATGCTGATGACCTCCTTCTCCAGCTTTCTTATCCAGACACTTCTATTCCGGTGGTGCTTGAGGTCATAGAGGAGTACAGTTGTCTCTCTAATTACAAGCTTAATTTAAGTAAATCGGGTGTCTTTCCCTTAAACCATAAAGTCTTCAGGCAATCGATCAGCGCCCTGGGTCTTAAATGGGTTCCGGAGGATCTGGAATATCTCGGTATCTTCCTTACCAGAACTTCTCTCTCAGCCATCAAGAAACATTTAGATCCTCTCATTTTGGCCATCACACATGATTTGGACAGGTGGATCAAACTCCCTATTTCCATCTGGGGCCAGATCAACCTGATCAAAATGAACATAGTGCCACGTCTCCTGTATCCCCTCAATCTTCTTAATGTTTGGCTTCCTGGGGCATGGTTTAAGAAGTTACATCAACTTTTCACAAAATTTATCTGGGCCCAGAAACAACTAAGACTCGTGAGATACACCAAGTTGGCGGCACCAAAGGTCAAGGGGTTACGGCTTCCTCTCCGAATATGTAATATTGGGCCACCCATACCTCTAAATACATGAAATGGGTAGACACAACATATATATCCCCAAGTCCACAGTGGCTTGAAATAGAGACTTACATGATTCGTTCTATAGGGATTGAACCCTCTACCCTTCTTGCGTTGAAACCTTCGCAACTCCCCCCAAAATTAAAATCCACAGAAATTGAATTATCAGTAAGGGTTCATCAACAGCTTTGTGAATTATTGCAATATAATCCTCTACAGGATCTCTCTCTGTCTTTCTGGAACTCTCCTTTGTTCATGTTGGGGGGTAAACCCATTCCTTCTACATGGTTACCGTAGCTGGGGGAAGGTTCCCCCCTTTCACTTCAAAAAGATGAAACTACTTGGCTCTCTATTTCAGAAATCATGTGTAAATTTAACATTCCATGTTCTGGTTATTTTAAATTCTATCAGCTCAAGCATCTTCTAGTAAAAACTCTAGGGCACTCTCCACTAGGGTTAGGTAGTAAATCACTGTATCAGGATCTCCAAATTTTAAGTCGCCCCCCCTAAGACCATATCTAAGCTATATGCTATGCTTTTTGATTTTGTTTTCCACGGTTTTAGGCCCTCACGGAATACTGGACAAGACTATTTCCTTTTTAACATTGGATTGGGCCTCTGTGGTATTAATTGCCACCGTTTCATAACACAGGATAGACTCCGTCTTACTCAATTTTATATATTACATAATCTATATTACTCTCCTCAGAAGTTAGCTAAATGAGGCCTTATTGAATCCCACCTATGCACTCGCTGTTCCCTGGAAGAAAGTACACTCCTGCACATTTTCTGGTCTTGTCCGAAGGTGGCACCTCTTTGGGAGACAATCTCAGCTAAGGCTGATCCTATGTTAGTATTTCTGATTGTTTTACACTGAAATTTGCATACTGGGAGATCATTCCTCGATTAAGTTTATTAAACGTAAATATTATATGTCTATAATAGCGATATCTGTTAAGAAACTGGTACTTAGGCATTGGAAGAGTACAGAAGTTCTTTCTTATACGGAATGGCTTAGTGAATTACTGGGGAATCTGAGGACAGAAAAAGCCTGTGCTACTCTCCAACATAGATTGCCTAAATATAATAATATTTGGGACCCTTTACACACTTTGTATTCTATTTAATTTAAGTGGACTGATGAATATTGGTCTTATGGAATGTTAACGATGACTGATGTTGTAAGTATTGTGGTTTGCCGGGGGAGGGAGGGAGGAGTGTAGGCTGGGTGGTTGGGGGGGGCAGACTTAATATAATTGACAATTTGTATAACATGGTAAGTCTTATGTTCTGTCTCCTTGTTGTATGAAAAATTTCCAATAAACTTTAAATTAAAAAAAAAGGAAACTGTGTAAGCACATTTTTTCAATTCTGATATGATTCCCCCTTCTTTTTCTGAGGGATTATTGATCTACCTGTATAAAAAGGGAGATAAAGCTAATGTTAACAACTGGAGGCCTATTGTGTTGTTAAATACAGATTATAAAATTCTTGCACATATTTTAAATGACCATTTAAAGAGATATGCTTCACTTGTGATTTCTCCACAGCAGTACTGTGGGCTCTTGGATCAGAGAATTCAGCATGCTCTGATGATTCTTCAAGATGTGATAGAACATTGCAGATTATTGGGATTGTCAGGGTGTGTGGTTGCGGCTGACCAAGAAAAAGCTTTTGATAGAGTCTATCATCCTTATTTGTTTTTTGGTTCTGGAAGCATATAAAATACCTTTACTATGTCTCAAACAATTAAATCTGTTATATTCTACTTTTTTGTGTGGCCTCTGCTTAAAGAGCTGGTTGGTAATGGCTTTGATGTTCATTTGGGGGTTCAGCAGGGATGCTCTTTAAGCCCTCTTCTCTATGTTTTCTTGCTCGATCCTTCACTTAGATCCATTATGGTGCTGCCTAAATGGGAGGGTTTGTCAGGATTAGGGATCCCACAGTCTTTATGCATCCAGGCATATGCAAATGACATTTGTGGGTTTTTCATAAATAAAGAGCAAATCTTTTTGTTTTTGCAGGAACTTCATAGATACCAGCTTGCCTCTAATGCCAGACTTAATGTGAATAAAAGTAAAGAGCTTTTTATAGGACCCAGTGTCTCTGCTCCTGGTTTAGTGGCAGGAATTAACATGTCTCAAGAACAGTTAGAGATTTGGGGTATTGTTTTTGGGTCTCACAATCTTCCTGATGAAAACTGGGAGAAATCACTTCATAAGGCAGAGTTAAAGATTCACAGATGGAAACAGTGGAAACTTTTTAAATTTAAAAGGATAGCACTTCTTAAAAAAATCATACTTCCACTTTTACAATATGTGGCTATGATTTACCCCTTGCCAGTACATTTTGAGACTAGACTTTATAGTCCTTTTTTTCAGATGTTATGGGGTAATAAACTAAATCCGATTAAGAGATGTCACACATATCTAGGGATTAAGGTAGGAGGCCTAGGTATGATAGATCCTGTGTTTTTTTACAAGTGATATTTTTTAAGCAGACAGTGCAGACTGCTCTTACTGTGACTGGGACTGTTCATAATTCTTGGAAAAGGCAGACTTTAGATAAATATCTTCAGGTGTGGACTAATTTGGCATGTAAATTGCATCCCAACATTCATATTCCCCCTTATTTTAAAGTGGCTGTGCAGACGTTGTATAAATGGGGGGTGACAAAGGATGCTATTCTGACTAATGTAAATAAAAAAATTGTATCAGGACATTATGTCTAGAATATATCCATTGGAACCTTGTTAAAAAAATTGTCCCACAGCTGATAATAATCTAATCCTCAGACAGCTTACACATCCCAGGATTCCCCATAAAATGCGGGGAGAATCTATGGCTTACTGCCTATGGTAGATTGAACTGGAGAGGGAATGCTAAACACAAAGTCTTAGAGGAGAGAAATTGCCCTTATATGGAATGTATAGCTTTGACTGAGACTATGGAACATTTTCTTTTGGAGTATTCATATGTTACAGCTTTGTGGAATTTTTTTAGCTGCTAAATGGAATATGGGTTGGCTTTGGGGTTTGACCTATGACATTATGGTTTTAGGGAAATATGGCGGAAGTATGGTACATCATCATCCTGATACACTTTTGCTTTTTTTCTGCTTCATTAGATTTTACGTGTAGCAAGCACTTTGCCAATGGGTGTTACAGCAACAGAGAATGTCATATGAATGCCTTAGTCTTTTGGTTTCAAATGAACTAGGAAAAGTTTATATTAAGGATCGATCTTTATATTCTTCATGACAGGTGTTGAACTGGTGGAAGGGGTTTACTTATTTTATTAAATATAAATAAGGGGGTATGGGGTAGTCACTAGTCTTGTTTGTCACTGTAATTTACAGCTTAGGACTTCTAAGTGATTACTGTTTGATGCTTCGGTTTTTACATAATATCCGGATTGTATTTCTGTCTATGACTGTGTTTGTTGTATATGTGTTTTTCAATAAAATTTCCCCTACTCTTTTCAAGAAGTGCCATGGGATCTTTAACATGCACCTGAAGTACCACCAGAACAGGCAGATGGGACCTCTGTTCAACATCTCATCCAAAAGTTGGCATCTTAGGAGTGCAGCACTCCTCTAATGCTGCACTACAGTGTCAGTATTGGGATATTAACCCTAGTGCCTGGTGTGGGGATAGAACCCACAGCCTTCTGATCTCCTGGAATCAGAGGCAAATGTGCTACCTACTGAGCCACTGACACTATAGATGTCACTGATAGTGGTGAGCAAAGTACCTGAAATTTGCTACGCATAGTATTTCACATAGAATCTGAATTTCGCTTATTATTCTGCAAAGTGAAGTGAATAACTACGCATCTCAAAGTAACGCAAAGTTCCCATTGTTCTCTATGGACTTTGTGTTGCTTCACCTTGTTTTCTATTGACTTTGTGTTACTTTGCCTTGTTTTTGTGCTCTTTAAGGCGAATTTTGCAGTGACTCATGTGATGTAAGGTCACATGGGCTCTATACTGTCTTGCACAGCCTCAGTTCATCATAGTATGTGTATGTAGCGGAAAGCTGGAGACAGTTTGCCCTCAGAACTCTGAGATTCAAACCCTATAAAAACCTTTAAAAATGGCTTTTTGCCACATAGTTTTGTGACAAAATTGAGTAGACTGATTGTAGTAAACCCTGATGTGGTTATATCATCTAACATTTACTGATGTTTTGTGAATATTGAATGTTAATTTAGTTGATTCATTCTCTGTACTGAGAATCACTGTAGAAGTGTGCTTCAGGACAGGGGCTGATCTGTGGTGTGGAAGAGAGAGTAGTGAGAAAGGCCTTTTTCCAACTGTTGTTGGCTATTTTATTATTTTTGTGTTCAGGTAGGCACAGTACAACGTCACTGAATTGTTTATAAATATTGTCTGTTTGCTGGGCAGTTTTTCAGTCTTTTTACAGTACTGTCTATGTTGTACTGTACTGAACAGTTAAAATTTCTGTGCCTGACCTTTAATCTGTGTGCATGCTGTTAACTGATATGCATTTCATTGCGGCACCACAATAGCAGTAGTTTGAATTTCTAAGCCTGTCTGCAATTTATTTCCCTGCTAATGTGTAGCTAGGTGCTGTGTCTCTCCTCCCCCCAATCAAAACAAGGTATTGTTTTTTGACTGTCGGCTTTTCTAAGATTGGTTAAGGATCCAAGGACAGCTATTGTGTTGTGCCTGTGTGGCTGCATTTAGTGTTTTGCTTGCCAGCCACCCAAAAGTGCTGAAATATCAAGTTGTTTTAAATTGTCTGTGTCATCTGAAAAAAATGCATTCGAAGAGACGGTCAGGAAAAGCAGTTTCTGGCTGTGGTGCTGCTGCCAAGAAGACTATTAGCGGTGGAAGTTGTTGTTAAGATGAGTCAGGTTCAAGAGGGGCTACCAATGGCAGCAGTGTTAAGAGTGGTTGTGGCCATGGTAGTATGCAGCAGAAGGGAAAGCTGGTAGTTGGTGCAAGTAAAGGGATTCGTCTGACTGTGTTTTTCACAGTGAAATCAGTCACTTCAATGCTGGTTGGAGATGGCACTGTCCCTGCTGTTAGTAAAGGTAGTGAGGGCATGGTTGATATAAGTATTGCTACAAGTTCAACCCTGTTAAACTTATCATGTGGGATAAATGTTGAATCCGTAGACTTGAGTGCAGTTGATGTCCCACTACCTACAGTGCTTGAACATGATTCTGATCATGATAATGACTCACAGTCTCAGGTTTCCACTGGTGTTGAGAATAGGCCATCCAAACATTCAGACATTGACAAAAAAGTGTGGCTCATAATATTGAGGCTGCTGTTGACAGCCTCCAAAGTTAATTAGTGGATGATGATTATGATGATGATGCTAGTGACCTCATTCAGGAACCAGAAAAAAAGAAAGTGAAGGTGGCTGTTTGTAAACAGTCTGTTAGTCAATCGCCCCCTCAAAGTTCTGCTGTAGCTGTGTCTGTTGATGATGACCCTGAAATAATAGTTATAGATTGTGATGTTCAGTCAAAGTCCAGTTGTGCACAACAGAAATCATGCATTACACCCCCATTTCATTGCCACCAAAAGTGCAGTTACATATGCAGCAACAGCACCAGTAGCGACATGTGAAGAGTAGGGCATCCAAATCCCTAGTTTGGGATATTTTTGTACAAGACAGCAACAATAAAACAATGGCAACTGCCAGCTTTGCCAAGTGCATGTGAAGCATGGTAAAAAGGTAGACATTTAGGCACTGGGGGCCAGCATACTCATCTGAAGAGCAGGCACAAGGCACTGTGGACATGGCACCTGAGGGATTCACACTCAGCCACCTTAGTGAGCATGGTATCCCCTTCCATCAGTGTAAGTAGCCATGTTGATAAAGTGGTGAAATAACACCAGAGGATTACTACAAGTATGAGGAGGAGGATGATTTGGAATGTTCAAGCAGTGGTCAGAGAGTAGTGGTGGTCCATACAGTAATTCTACTACATCAGCCCCTGTGTTTAAAATAAGGAAAGCAATTGCATGTATTGGCTTGTCACCTGTGCACCCACCATCACACATCCAAGGTACCCCATCCATGTCATTTAGTAGAGTAGAGCCATTTGGCATGCCATGTGTAAAGCCATGAATAATGTAGCCCACATTGCACAGCCTTTTTGTGCAAAACACTAAATATCCACCAAATCATACAGATGCACGTGAACTCAATGCTGCTGTAGCAGAAATGCTGGCAATTGACCTTTTGCCATTTTCCTTTGTGGAAAATGTGGGCTTCTGGTGCTTTGCGTCATGCACATGTCCTAAATGGAAGGCCCTGTCCTAGACATACTTTTCCACCTGTGCTGTCCCTGAGTTGTATCAGACAGCGACAGAGTCTGTAAGACATGCCCTTCAACATTCCGCATCACCTTACATTCACTTAAGCATGGATATGTGGACAAGTGGCAAAAAAGCAGGTAGTTCCTTTCTGTGTATTACTGCAAATTGGGTGCAGCTACCTGAGGTTGTCTGTTATGGTGGGATGGAAAAGCAGTGTATTAAGTCAGATTGTGGTGTTGGTAGTAACCTTCAGGGCATTAGACAGCATGCCATGCTTGCAATGCGTAGTGTAGCAGGGTCACATATAGGCGAACACATGCTAGACTTGTTACTGACAGAAACTGATGAGTGGCTGCACCCACTATTCCTACAAGCTGGCTCCATAGCTAGTGATAATGGATCAAATGTTCTGAAATGTATTAGCAATGGTGGCTTTGTGCAGGTTCCCTGTATGGCCCACTGTTTAAATTTGGTGGTACAGGAGTTTCTTCAGTGCATTAAAAAAAAGCAAATGCTGATTGTTGCACACTACATCTGTGCCCACTTTGCTCCTCGACTACGCGTACATCCTTAATGGCCGTTGTTCAGACTCCCTCCTTCACCAACTGGATACACTGTACCACAGAGCAATACGTTTCATTTCAAATGCTCATTATTGCACTCACCACTGCGACCTTTTTACCTCACTGGGCTGGACTTCATTAGCTAGTAGATGGCTCTTTCACTCCCTCACCTGGCTATATAAAGCCCTCTTGCTAAAGCTACCCCCATATGTAAACAAACTCTTCCAGTGAACTACCTCCTTATAAACACTCTGTACTACCACTTACATTATGCTGGAGGTTCCTAGCATCTGCACCTGCATTGGGCGCTCGGCCATAAGTCATGCTCTACTAGTGGCCTGGAACAAAGCCCAGTCTATCCTCAAGCTACATCAGCTACTCCCCCTGAGCAGTTTCAAAAAACTACTTGTTAGCAAGTTATATGACTCCTGTCAATGCTACTGACCATTACGCTCTACACTGTCAGTTTGCCATCACCCTCTCTCATCATTGTCATGGGTTACCTCACTTAAGGTCCCCTCCCCATATACTTACCTTGACTCACCTATCCTCCCCCCTCCCCATCCCCGTCTTACCAGAACTACACCCCCACACCTTGATCTGTACTTACCTGACCACTACCATACTTGCCTTCAACATTATTCTTCCCTATCCACCTTTAACACAGCTACCCTACATAGCCTATCTACCCACTCCACCTTCTCTCCACCATTCAGGGCCATTCCCCCCTCAATCTTTTTGACAACACAGGATCCTTCTCACTCCACGATTATCCCTACCTGGCCTACCTTCCTCTCCACCTCCTCCCTGTTACTCACAGCTGACTCCTCCTTCTCTTCTCTCCTCTCCTATAACCCCATACTATCATTTCCAGGTTTTCTTATCACTACTTTTATCATTGGAAGTTTTAATTACTGCCTACTGCTAACCGTGCCATCTACCTGACTGTTTATGCCTAACTGTGTACCGCAATGTCTTAACCTTGTAAATTATCCTGCCCCATGTATATTTTTCCCTTGTGAAGCTGTATGCCTGACTGTTGCTCCACAATGTCTTAACCTTGTAAATTATCCTACTTCATGTATATATTTCCCTTAGAATGCTCTATGTTAATGTATATTGCCCTATGTATTCATGTTATATGTTTGGCCTTGGCTTATTGTACATGCATTGCACATTACTTGTCTCTCAGGACTTCCTCATAAATGAGCTTGCTCAGTGGAGTTTCTTTCCTGCCAATAAACTTCGACTTGACTTTGAACACTGACTTCCTGCCTATTTAACTGCCTCCCTGTATCATGTGATCTGCAGACCTGGCAGTCAGGCATGTGATCAGTGGCCTGTTTTTTAATGACTTCACCTTATCAAACTATAACTCAAAGTGGACAACGTGAAGTAAGGTGAATTTCAAGTTTTTAATGGACAACTCTTGTAGTGCTACACAAATTTGAAGTGGACCATTTCAGGTTCACTTCACCTGTGAATTAAAACTTTGCTGCATCTCTAAGTCACTGATCTGTGTATTCTCTGCATTTTGCATACAGGGACTCACACCTTCTGGGAAGTATAGGGAGAGGCATCACCTGCAGAAAACAGGAAGTTGTTATCCCCCCATACAGACAGTTAGTGAGACCCCATCTGGACTACTGCGTCCAGTTCTGGAGACCCCATCTCCGCAAGGACATAGACAGGATGGAGGCAGTTCAGAAGAGGGCAACTAAAATGGTGCAGGGTCTGCAAGAGAAACCATATGAGGAGAGGCTAAAGGAGCTTAATATGTATACCCTTGTGGAAAGAAAGGAGAAGGGGACATGATAGAAATGTTTAAGTACCTCAGTTGAATCAACAAAGTCCAAGAGGGTAGCATCTTTCAGAAAAAGAGATGTGCAAGAACAAGGGGACACAATTTGAAGATAGAGGGGGGACAGCTCAGGGGCAATGTAAGGAAGTATTTTTTCACAGAGAGGGTGGTGGATGCATGGAACAGCCTTCCTGAGGGGGTTGTGGGGTCTAAAACTGTGGGAGAATTCAAGAATGCATGGGACAGACATAAGGCAATTTTTGGTGGGGGATAGGAAGAAATAGGCTGTTGGTTAAATAGGATCTGCAGCTTATCCTCTAGGTAAGGAAAATTGGCAGACTAGGTTGGCCAAGCGGTCCTTATCTGCCTTCAAAGTCTATGTTCTATGTTTCCATGTTTCTGCATGGAGTTGCTGCAGCTCTCTCTGGCTAATATAAACTGCTCTTAGTCTACATTCTGTGCATAATCATAGTTTGCAGACGATTATTAAAGGTTATTGAGAGTAAGGACCCACTGCATCAAAAAATATTTCTGTCGTTTCAGTTTCTAGGAAAAGAGAATTCATGAGTTTCCTGCAACATTCTAACATACTAAGATACTAATTGCCAGCAGGTTAGGCCTTACGGTCTATCGAGTCTGCACGGACCTCAGAGCCTTAGTTGGGTATTTCTTATGGCTAGAAGCAGGTGACCAAAGTAATAGACCAGGGAGGGGCTGTGGATATGGCCCACCTAGACTTTAGCAAGGCATTTGACACAGTCTCACACAAAAGATTGATAATCAAGTTAGCCAGCCTGGGAGTGGGTCCCAGGGTGGTAGCCTGGATAGCAAACTGGCTGTACAACAGGACACAGAAGGTAATAGTGAATGGAACACATTCTGAAGAAAGGGGGGTCACTAGTGGAGTACCTCAGGGCTCAGTACTAGGTCCAGTCCTCTTTAACATCTTTATAGGTGACATTGCAGAGGGTCTGAAGGGAAAGGTATGCCTCTTTGCAGATGACACAAAGATCTGTAACAGAGTTGATACACAAGGAGGGGTAGAAAGGATGAGAAGGGACTTGGCAAGGTTGGAGGAATGGTCAGACATATGGCAACTGAGAGTCAGTGCAAAGAAGTGCAAAGTAATGCACCTGGGAAACAAAAACCCAGGAGAAGAGTACACAATAGCAGGGGAGGTACTAACAACAACAAAAATGGAAAGGGACCTGGGGGTAGTCATATCAGATGACCTAAAGGTGGGTAAGCAATGTGAGAAGTCAGTAAGGAGAGCCATGGGTATACTGGGATGCATAGGAAGGGGAATCACAAGTAGAAAAAGGGAAGTGGTTATCCCTCTCTACAGACAGTTGGTGAGACCCTATCTGGAGTACTGTGTGCAGTTTTGGAGACCTCATCTATGCAAGGACATAGACAGAATGGAAGCAGTCCAGAGGAGGGCAACTAAAATGGTCCAGTGTCTGCATCAGAAACCATATGAAGAGAGACTGAGAGAGCTTAATATGTATACCCTTGATGAAAGGAGGGACGGGGGAACATGATAGAAATGTTCAAGTTCCTCAAGGGAATCAACAAAGTCCAGGAGGGTAGCATCTTTCAGAAAAAGAGATGTGTAAGATCAAGTGGGCACAATTTAAAGATAGAGGGGGAACGGTTCGGGGTAATGTGAGGAAATTTTTTTTCACGGAGAGAGTGGTGGACACTTGGAACTGCCTTCCTGGAGAGGCTGTGGGGTCTAAAACAGTGGAGGAATTCAAACATGCATGGGACAGACAGAAGGCAATTATAGTTGGGGGTGGCAGGAAGTAGGCTGTTGGTTAATTAAAATCTGCAGCTTATCCGGTAGGTAGGGAAATGGGAAGACTGGGTGGGCCAAGTGGTCCTTATCTGCCATCAAAGTCTATGTTTCTATGTTTCTATATAGTACAAATTTGCATTATGTGAAAAATGACTTCCATGACAGACAAAAAGATTTACAATACGATGTTCACAAATCTAACCAATATCTGATAGAGTACATCCCTTTTTCCTTGGTATTTTATTAGAGAAACTGACATATACATGTGTGTGTAATTTAAAGCTGGATGGAGCCAGTTATTCGATGATGAGCAGGAGGGAGGTCGCACAGGCCCGATAGAGATGGTTGTTAAATTGTGCCCCCCATTAAAATGAAAGGGACAGGAGGGGAAGAGATCCAATTGTTAAATCCTAAGAGGTGGCTGTTAAAAATTTGGCCACATATCACTGCATATATTAACAAAATTATGAGAGGAGTGTGTGAAACCCAGCTTTAAAGAGTTCTTGATGTGCAAAACTTGAAGTGCAATGTGTAACTATAGTTCCTCTCACATTTCATTGCTTTGTGATCTCATCATTCCCTTTTTTTAAATGGTTACATGAAGGCAGGATCAACGTCTGTCAGACTTCATCTGCTTCTGCTTCTTAGATACTCATGAAATCATTCTCTTTTTTAATTTTTTTGACACATCACACACTTTTGTGTGTTCCAGAGGAGGTTGTGGAGTCAAAAACAGTGGTGGGATTCAAGCATGCATGGGACAGTCATAAGGCAATTCTAGGGGGTGGGTGTATGAAGAAGTAGGCTGCTGGTTAACTGGGATCTGCAGCTTATCCATTAGGTAGGGAAATGGGAAGACTGGGTGGGCCAAGCGGTCCTTATCTGCCGTTAAATTCTATGTTTCTATGTTTCTATGTTACAGTATGGGAATGAGTGTGTGGTCAAATTTAGAGTATTATGACTTTAGGTCTGGAGCATCAGCAAAGAGGACTGAAGGGACAATAACTGGACCCATCATAATTTTCATAGATAAAAGTTATTAAGAAGAGGGGAATTATCCATTCTACAGAATGTGGTTGTACTGCAGTGTCTGACTTGTTATTGTATCTACTAAAGTTATAGTGTATGATCTGGTATTATATACTCATTTATTTGTAACTCCCAGCCTCAGTCATATATGGAAATGAGCTTTGGGTTTGAAACATAAAAAATGCCAGTAGAACAACAACAACAACAACAAAACATTGATCGATTGCATCTGCCGTGTTTTACCCTGTCTTAGCACAGAACCTAATGTCTACTCAAAGTTACTGCTCTCACCTCCCTGCCCTTGGCCCCTGAATTACTGCTTTCTCCCAGTGTAACTGTTAAGCTTTTTACTTGGTCCCAGTCAAGCTTGAAACTATTAATGGTTCTTTTCTTACACCCAACACTTGCTGGTAGGCAGTTTCATGACTCAACCACTTTCTCTGTAAAATAAAACTTTCTTACATCCCTCATAGAATCTACCCCTAGCCAACTTCCATTCATGCCCCTCTGTTCTTGATTCACCACTCCTGTTGTGTATTTTTTTATAATCTACAGTACTTGTTCATTCCTTTCAGGAACTTAAAGGTCTCTATTATGTCTCCACTCTCTCTCTTGGTCTCCAGTGAGTACATTTTCAGGGCCTTATGCTGATTCCCATAGGATCTGCCCCTCTAGCCCTGAATATTTTAGTTACCCTATGCTGTACTATCTCTAACATGTCTTTACCTTTTCTCAGGTTGGGGCTCCTGAACTAGGCACAGTAATCCACCTAAGGAAAGACAAACACAGGCTAGAGACAGTACAGTGTAGGTTAACCAAAATTATTGAGGGCAAACCAGGCAGAGCCTATAATACGTGTGTCTTTCTGCACAAAACTGATAAATGGATATAAATAAATACAGAAAATCTAGCAAACGTTAAGTTAAATAAAAAATATATGTATAGTTTTTCAAAGTTTCTCCTGTAGTGTCAGTAGCTCTTTACATCAAGCCATATGTAAGCAATAAGACACGATGAGGTATGCATTAGAAAGTTCTAATTCAGGGCTAGGGGGACATAGTGAGGCACGAGGCCACAGGCCGAGTGCGTCCAGTCCCCTAGCCATGCATTAGAACTGTCTAATGCATATCCTCAGAGTGGCTAATTGTGCTTATAAAATGGGTCTGTGTATTCTAAATGGGGGTTCTAGTTTTAGCTGTGCATTAGACACATCTAATGCATGGCTAACAACCAATCAGATTGCATGAAATCCTTTGCCCATGTTATAATAGTGTCTAAGGTAAATGGTAATGCTCCTTTTGGGACACTGCTTGCAAGGCTGAAGCAGTGTAATTTGATGTCATTCTTTGATAATTTCAAATGCTTGCAAACAGAATAATAATTTTCAAAGGCACAGTGCAAATACTCTATTTGTAATCACTCAAGACAGGAAATGTCAGCATGTTTACATAATTCAAGACCTACTCAGGACTTCATAAGCTGTTGACACTTTATATGAAGAGACAGATTTGTCAAACCTTATCTTGGTGTTGCTAGACATGACAGATTTAGAATGTTAAGCATTAAATATTCATGTTGGAGTATTAATGGCACCCTTGTAGAGTGTTATTAGATGTAGCAAAAACGAGTGAACTCCAGTCCTTGGTAGAGCTGGATGCTTTCTGATCCACAGTTAATTTTCCAGATGGTTATCAGCAGGCTTTCTCAAAACACAAAAACATAGCATGGCTTGTTAAGTGGGCTTTTAAAACTACAGTAATTTAGTTTTCAAATTTTACTTGCAACCCTAATAAATCATGTTATCCCAGATTTTTGAGTAGTTTATTAACAGTTTGTTCCCTTTATTCTATGATTTCTTTTCCCTTCAGAGCCCCCATTTCATTGACTCCACTGGTTCTTGTCAAGTTGCACTGTGGCATCGCTCCAATAGATTAGCTACAGTGGAGCTGCCAGGATGCAGTGCAGTGTCACAGATTCCTGCATGACATAAGGGATTTATTGGCACTGAAATTGCATGGGTTCTTGCAGTAACTCAGCAGAAGTTTGCAGTATTTTGCATTGCATCTTGACGGGCTGTACTGTACTAGTAAAACAAGACCCAGCCAACTACTCTTTCCACTCAGATGGTCGATGAATGCCCACTCCAGTTACTTAATAACTTTACAGATCAATTAGCTTAAAGTTGTTTCTTACTCACACTGCACAGTAAATGAATTAGATTCATTTTGTGTGTAATTACTGCAATAAATGAGACTAACCAACAAAATGCTTTCCTTTCCATGGTGTTTATAAATTGACTTAGACATCAAACGCTGGTCAAAATATTTGTTTCTACTATAACAGTATAACTCAGATCCATTTTTTATGATACTTACATGCTGCATGGCAAATTACATAGTAACATGCATAGTAATTAGAAATGGGACACAACCAGTATTCAGTTATTTGGCAGGCATGATTATGTGAAGTGTGGCAGCTATAACAAATCAATTAACATGAACCACAGACATTGTTGTAGGATTTCTGTGGTCACTGACCTCCTGTCCTTCAGGACAAGTTCAGTCAAACACATTTGTTTGTTCAACACAACACCCAGCCCCTTGTCAGATATATTCATGATCTCCTCTGCTGTGCCTTCTCTCCAGTAGTAATTTGATTGGCCAAAATGGAATTAAATGGCCAGAATGGTATGTATCAGTTGTTTCAACATGGATGTGTCAGCCAGGGTGTGTCCATTTATTGAAGTGGAGGGAGAGGTGGAAAAGTACAGGGTTGATGAGAGACTGATCTTTACATTTCCTTCAAAATCTTTGTAGGACCTACTGAGCAAGGCACAGCTGCTTGGAGGATCAGTGTCCCTCTCATACTTCACTGCCTAGGAATATGCTGCAGAATGAGGGGACCAATAGTATTGGGAATGTACAGCAGCAGAGAAATCTGAATTAATTTTTTAATATTAGCCACTAAATAAGTAATATTTTTAGCCAAGAGATAAGCCCAGTAACAATTCTATCATCTAGCAAAATTGGTAGAAAAGCTGCCTTCCAAAAAAAACTGTAAGTTCAGTTCAGTCCTCAAATTGACTCTGATTACCCATGTAGCTATTCTTTAAAAGAAACGTGTTCATCTGAATAGTACAGTATTTGTTGAGCAAACCACTGATCTCTTATACACATGCCATGCAATTTCTATAAAGTCAAAACACTACTGCAACAATGAAACAACAAAGCAAAAAAGCGCAAACCTTTAGGAGTTCTAAAGAGAATTGGTTCCGAAAGTGGTCCAACACCTTTGGTATTCCTTGCTTGGATTCTGAAGTAGTAGACTGTGTCAAGGTTTAGGTCCATGATCTGGTGAGTGAGTCTATCTCCACTAATCAACTCCATGACCCAGTCATCAATTGGAGAGTTCTTCTCCAGTGTGTAGAATAGGATGTAACCTGAAAAAATCACAACACTGAATACTGCAACTTCTAGAAGATTTAATATACAGTGCCATAATGGTGATCAGAGCAGCTAGGTGCACATAACTTTCATATGTCAGTTCTAGTGTTTTCTTTGTGTACACTAGGGAATTCAATTTATGTGCTCATGGATTCAAATCAAAGCACATCTCTAGTATAGCTAATAACCTAGGTCAAGTATCCTAGAACTGCACTGGAAAATAGTCCTATTTATTTCCCAGTTTTTAAACATCTACATATCATTTGCAACATAAAATGGGATAGTTTATTTCATTAACATGCAATTAATGATAAAATATTAATTTATATCATTCATAGTTAACATTTTTCTTCTTCTTCCACTGGATCCTCCCATACCTGAATCTCTTACCTGCCATGATATAGGATCCTGACAAGTTCACAAGAACCATTCAACCTGTGGAGCATTCATCACTCATGAACTTACATCACAACAGGCTCCCCAGTTGTCCATGCTGCCACTGTAATAAACTCTGGAAGGTTCCCCCTCTAAGTACCGCTTCTAGTGTTCATGTTGAGTTTCAATGGATCAGGATGAAGGGATTCTCTTCCTTGATCATCAAGATGCAGCCACAGAAACTGCCATGGCAAACAACCAGAATGTCTTAATGTCTTGCTAACATTGGGCCCTATGCAGGATTGGAGTGGAGTGGCTACACGCATGTATCTGGGGTGTGTAGCCACTTTGCACCCTACTTGCCCCCCATGCGAGATGCACTAAGGGGGGGCATGCAGGACCAACACACCAATCCTCCTGGGTATGTGGACCACACCTCACCAGGAGCAGGCTGTGAGCATGCCAGCACTACCCGCCATGCACAAAGGTGCATAGTGCTGGCCGCGAGTGTGCAGAGGGGGTACAGGGTATGCCAGGGAGAACCCTGCCATAAGCCCCCTATGCTCTCCTTGCAACCATCGGGACCATAAAACAGACACATGAATAATATATTGAAGGACACCATGTCAGAGTGTCTACGTCTTGCACATGTCCATCTGTTTAGTAAGCTGCAAGTACCATATTTAAACCTAAGTTCATAGCTTCACTAGCCTCTGACACGCTTCACTGGTAGCACACACCCCAATGGCACTGCTGGGCCACCCCCATTGCTTCAGGAGGGATCAGGATGATGGGTACAGTGTTACCTGCACTGCCAATGGACCCCCCTCCCCGTCCCAGCACATCACTCCAGTGCTGCATCAGAGGGCCGGCAGCTTTGCCCTCCTCTCACCACCACAGCCACCAGGTGTTGGTCATCTACAGGGTGCACTGCCAACATGCGCCCCCTCTTGGAGGGGATCCACTGAGTGACCCCGACTGGGCATCCAATTGGATGCCTGTCCGGGTCCGTGGCCCTGCCTTGGCCACCCTCAGGGTCCTGTGCACCAGGGGGGTGGAGCCACAGACAGGTGGTGCATGGTGGTGAATACCACCAGCATGCACCTGTCCACATGTGCAGCCCTACGTGGGTGGAATACTCACCTCTGGCATGTACATCCCACCCATTCGTGCATAGGGACCATTGTGACGGGTCTGGTGTTGATGTATCCATGCCCTCCCACTTATGGGACACCTGTTGAGGCTGACATCAGGAGGACAGAGCATAACTAGGAGTTTTTCTTCACAGAATTACTTTCCATATGTCTGAGCTACCAAAGGACAGTTGTTCTGTGAGGACAGCAGCAAAACCCACCTTGAGTTAAGAGAGTGACCATAGGACAGTTCCTCCAAATCCCGCTGCTGTCAACTTAGATTGCAGAGTTCAGAAATGAACCTGACATCCCCCAAACATATGCCTAATGTGAAGGTTTTGTTTTATAGTGAAACAAAGTTTACACCTCACCATAAGGCTAAGCCAGTGTACTTTCTTAACTACTGACCCAGTAAGACCAACAGCAACACTAATATATAATTGTAGGGAAAACTCTCAATTATTACACTTACACAAAAGTATTTTTATTGTAATAAGATATATAGTTACACAGTTTTTTTTTTTTATACTGAGGGTAACAAGGTTCCAGTTTAGCAGGAGGAAAACTGTTCAGGGACTAAAATACCACAATGGTGCCTCACATAGAATGCTTGGGCATTGAGAATTTGCAAATAAAGCAAAAGTGTCACAAATGTAATATTATTGGTACAAATGCACCAGTGTGGGCAGGGTGTGCATGGCAGGCATGAACCTGTCCCTCGCATGTACGCTCTCACGGACAGGTGCATGGGGCATGGCATTCACCACCGCTGGCCACTACATGTCATCTGTCAGTGGCCCTGTCCCCTGGCATGTTTGTGCACAGGGGCTGACTTCATTTACTTATTTATTTAGTAACTGTGTAGGTACACTCATCCCAGGGACCATTTTCAGGTACAACCCACGCCATAAAGATGACACATACAGTACAAGGAAAGGTCAAATTATTTGAGCAATATGAAAATACACTGCTTGAGAGTGGAATATACAAAGTTCAGCAATACAATACACAGGTAAGAAGAAAAAGTTAAATAGTGGACAGTGACAGCAAAAGCAGGAAGTAACACATCTAAGTCAGTGCAACAATGATATGTAAGCAAAACAGGGATACAACATAGCCAACAGTTGAGGATTATTTGGACACAGACAGGACACAGATGATATCCAGTTGGATGCCCATCCTGGTTCCACAGTGGATCCCCTGCTCCAGGCACATGCATCATGGGAGTCAGTGACAAATGGGCAGTTGCACCAATGGCTGCCCCAGTTCTCTCTGCCTTCCCAGAGGTCTCAAGCAGTATGGCAGGAGGGGTTATCTGTCTTTCCATGGACAGTAGGTGCTGTTCACAGGGGATGAGCAGCATCTTCAGCATGGTCCCTGCTCAGGCAGCCTGTGCCCCCCTTCACCTAGCACTCCATTCCTCAGTTAATGGTATGGCGTGGGCACACCCACTGGCCACTCCCCAGGTCTGTCTGTGCACACTGCTGTGCAGACAGATAGGGGATCTGGTACATAAGGGTGAGTGCCCCTTCTGTGAGTGCTGTGGTGGTCTGCAAGGCTGCTGATGTGTGGCTATCAGGCATAGAGAAGCCTATCTACCATGGTTATGTGACACATAGGCTTTCCACTGTATAGTGCATACAGGCCATTGTGCAAGTTTACCTTATTGTTTTATTTTTACAACTAATGTACCCAGAATATTGTAACTGAGAAGCAGTATCTCATTTACAATGGCTTTCTGCTTCTACTCAGTTTTGAATCAGGAAGAACTTAAAGACAGAGTATCAAGAAATGTGTTGAAAGTCACACAGTGAATCTGTGGCTATGGCAGGATTAAAAAGAATGATCTCCTGGTCCACAGTTCTGTTCCTTTACCACTATGCCATGTTAATTAAGTGTGCTGTATTATAAGCATACCTTAAAAGTGAAAACAAAATAAAATACGTTCATGTGCCTGATTATCTTTCAAATGCTAGCCCATCCTCGCCTTGTTATATCAAATGGATGCAAAAAAAAAGTAATGTATCCACCCACTTTTAAATATTTATGACATATTATAAAATAGGTATATACAATAAAGAGCTATGATTGGCCAGACTGAGACTCATAACATGAACTTGCAGAGATAATTTTTAATGTACTGTCTCAGGTTTTGGTTTCTTGTTACATATTTTGTATGTTAATGACTAGTTTTATAAGTGTAATAACACACTCCAGGATGCACTAAGGTATAGTAAATCACTACACTTCCCAGATGGCTGAAGGCACTCAGTTTACAGTTTTGTGCCTTACTGTGCTCCCTATGGATGTAGGAATATGGCTTATACATTGGGTTTTGAAAATCTTCCACTCTGATTGACTGTTACAGCCCAAATTATGTTTTATTACTGATTATCAGAGCACAGCCACACAATCTGGTTGAAATTTCTTGAAACAGTTCCAAAGTTGCTCTGCTTAAGCACTTCACTTGTGTCACAGGATCAAATCACTAGCAAATGATACTGTTAAATCACTTCACATGTGTCAGTTTATTAATGTTTCATGGAAACCTGACCACATAATCAGATAAGAAAACAGATGCTCTTTCTTGTTTCAAACAGTACTCATTCTAACGTTGCCTTGCAAACAGTAGTATTTCTCCTGTTTTCCCCTTTTGATATGAAACACCCATTACATAAGTACAAGATAATCATAGCTTTGTGATTGTGCTGTGCAAACTACATATTCTGGGGTCAATGCCACATGGTCATCAGTTTCATGCCCACACCCCTGGACTTGTGGTTACTACAGTACAACTGCACATCTGGTCATGTCTTATTGCTTATTTAATGCACACCCTGTTTTGTGTTATTGCTTATTTGAACTCTCTTTGATTAACTGATTCAGAGCTCCCTATCTCTCTTTTCACAGGAATCCACACAGTACTATGACATGACACACAAAAATCTTTTGAAGAGTTCAGAAATGCAATATTACCAAAAGCGCCTCAATTATATTAACCTCTTCACACTTTAATAAACAATGGGGGATGAGATCCTGACAACAGTAAAAATAGAAAGGGACCTGGGGGTAATTATATCAGATGACCTAAAGGTGGGCAAGCAATGTGAGAAGGCAGTAAGGAAGGCTGGGGGGATACTGGGATGCATAGGAAGAGGCATCAATAGTAGAAAACAGGAAGTTGTTATTCCGCTGTACAGACAGTTGGTGAGACCCCATCTGGAGTACTGTGTGCAGTTCTGGAGACCCCATCTCCACAAAGACATAGACAGAGTGGAGGCTGTCCAGAGGAAGGCAACCAAAATGGTGCAGGGTCTGCACCAGAAGGCATACGAAGAAAGACTAAAGGAGCTTAATATGTATACCCTTGAGGAAAGAAGGGAGAGAGGGGACATGATAGAAACTTTCAAGTACCTCAAGGGAATCAACAAAGTCCAAGAGGGTAGCATCTTCCAGAAAAAGAGATGTGCAAGAACAAGGGGGCACAATTTGAAGATAGAGGGGACGGCTCAGAGGTAATGTGAGGAAGTATTTTTTCACAGAGAGGGTTGTGGATGCATGGAACAGCCTCCCTGAGGAGGTCGTGGAGTCAAGAACAGTGGGGGAATTCAAGAATGCATGGGACAGGCATAAGGCAGTCCTAGTGGGGGGTAGGAAGAAGTAAGCTGTTGGTTAACTAGGATCTGCAGCTTATCTGTTAGGTAGGAAAATGGGCAGACTAGGTGGGCCAAGTGGTCCTTATCTGCCGTCAAATTCTATGTTTCTATGTTACAGTATTTAAAATATGGATTCTGCCATTGCTTATGGATACACTGATCTTTAATTGAATTGGGTTGAGTTGTTGAAAATGGACTGTCCTGTTTTCTATATGTAGATTTAACTGAAGTAAAGGAATCACATAGTTTTTTCTTGAATTTCCATGATTTTTGTTTTCATTTGGCTTTTTAAAATCTCATTCTTGTTATAACTGCAAGTAAACTGTCTAGTGCTTTGCATCCTGGAGGTATTTTTTTTATCTTTTACCTACAGTATTCCAGTTCTAATATTATTTGCATGTTGATTATGCCAAACACTGATGACATTTTAGGACTGTGCTTCTTCATAACTCTATCATGGAAGCCATCAATGTTTTTAAATTGTGTTGGTTTTGCAGATGTTGTAGAACCCAAAACATTGCCAATGTACATGACTTGTGGAGAAAACATTTCTTCAGAAATTCATGAAGATTCTGCATTTGCTCCTAACTTGAGGGGGTTGACTTTCTACAGAATGCCATGATGACCGAAAGCACAACTGCACATAATTTGAGATGTGCAAAACTGAGAAAAACTTTGCTTCAAAAGAACTTCACAAAGTTGGCCAATGTTGCAAAGTCTGAAGTGCTGACTTCACAACATTTTTGCTAGGCAAAGTTGAACATTTTCCCTCGAAGTGACTAAACTTTGTGGGAAAAAAAGTGCAGCCTCTCCTGAAAAAATGTCACAAAGTCAAAGTTGGTGATGACAATAAGAACTTTGTGAAACTTTGCAAAGTCGAAGTTTTGCAACCTTGCAACAACTTCACTGATGAAGTTTAACTTTGTTTTATCTCATAGATACATAGATACATAGACAGTGTCGGCAGATAAGGGACTATGGCCCACCTAGTCTGCCCATTTGAGCTTGTAAGTTCAGTTTGTTTTCCTAGAAGTCTATTTCCCCTTACCCCTGACCTCTAGAATTCCTTTATGTCTATCCCATGCATTCTTAAATCCCGTGATTGTTTCAGCCCCCACCACTTCCTCTGGCAGGGTGTTCCACTTGTCCACCACCCGTCTGTGAAGAAATTCTTTCTCATGTTTCCTCTGAATCGTCCTCCTCCAACTTCATCCCATGCCTCTAGTCCTGAAACATCTTTTTCGCTTAAAAATAGTGTTTTCCTGCACCCTGTTCCTCCCTGTAAGATACTTGTATGTCTCTATCATATCCCCTCTCTCCCTCCTCTCCTCCAGGGAGTACATGTTCAGTTCCTTCAACCTGTCTTCATAGGACTTGTGATGCAGCCCATGCACCATCTTTGTTGCCTTCCTCTGAACCTTCTCTACCCTGTCTCCACACATGATTTCACAAGAGGCATAAAAATGCAACATTGTGACATACAGTATGTTGTCATCAATCATGTCCTAATCTCAGCTTTAGTGTAGTGATACACATTTACTTTCAGGACATGATTTAGAAAAATGTTTAATTGACTGCTCCAGCTCTTAATCACACTACTGTACAATACATCACAGTTTTACTGCAGTGCTTGATGGAGAAGACATTCTGTGCAGGCAGTAAACCTCCTCCCATTGGTAAAATTGCAGTTCTATATAAAACATAAGTGTGATCCTCTGAGCTACTCTGTATTATGAAAGACTTTCCCTCATTTTACCATTCAGAAATCCTCTGTCCCATATCGAAAGGGTGCTGCTGCTCTGCCACGTTCTGCACTAAGATTTTGAAGCAAAATGTTGCATTAATATACAGATGTTGCTCAAAGAACAGACTTTCTAAGCACAGAAGTGCAAATTTCCTGTCTGTTCTGAGCTTCTGTCTCTAAGAATGTATAATGTTTCCCACCTATTTCCAGTTTCCACTAGCAGCGTTGAGCAAGGGCCAGACAGGGTACACACCCTGGTAAAAATTTGTTGTGCACAAACAGAGACCCAGCAATGACACATAGTTGCCAACGTGATCCAGGCTGAAATTTTTCCTAAGTAGAGATGGGTGAAGTGAGCTAAATTCACTCTGTGAATTAATTGGTGAATTTAGTGCAATTCACAATGTGCAGATCAATCCTTGAAGTGCAGAATTTTGCAGTGAATGGCGAAATTCTGCCTGCAAACTGCAGAATTTCTCTTGCAAATAGCAGAATTTTGCCATTTGCTGGAGAAATTCTGCCATTACCGGGTGAAATTCTACACTTCATGGATGGAATTCTGTCATTTGTATAGAAAACTTCACAATTTTGAGTGAAGTCGAAGATGCTGAGGTTAGGGGAAAACTTTGCGAAAATCTGCAGATGCAGATTTCAGACACTTTGTGGCCACTTCCCCAGCAAATTAAAACTTTGGCATATCTCTGCTTCAAAATGTCCAGTTACAGCATCTTTGTGCATGCCAGTGCCACAGTCTGTCATATTTTATGAAACCACCACTGCTATTTTCCCAACATTAAGGAAGCCAGTGTCCCACATGTGAGCAATAAAAGGCATAGAGGAATGTATAGTTAGCAGGACAACAATTCTTTAAGTAAGCTGTAGTTTGACTACAAGAATAATCTGAATACAGAGGGACATTCTTTTTCTCTGATTTTTTCATTACAGTAAAACACTTGCTTCATTAGGTAAGATAAATGTTGCTGGAAGCTTGGCATCATTTATTCATATTCTCAGTTTAGCGTCCTTAAGGAAAGATGTTTTGTACAGCACAGCAAACAAACCACAGTAGAGCAATATTATAAACTATACAACACAGGTGCTTCATCTGCATCAGATAATGTCTTTCAAGGCAATCTTTCAAGAAATTCAGTACTTACCAGTCATTTTCCCATTGGCTTCCAAAGGAGGCTGCCAGCTAATGATGACAGCTCGAGGCTTCCCTTCCCGGGTGATGACAGTCAGGTCCTTAGGGGCCGAGGTCGGGGCTAATAATCAAAGACAAAAGGCTTTTAGTGGAGATGAAATAAAATTAACTGCAACAGCACTCTTGGTCCCAAATTACCTTTTTACTTAAATGCAGCACTCATTATTTTTAACTGATAGCAGCAAAGTACTCTGTTTTCTATGCAGTTGCTTTAGGGACAGGGTGAAATATTATAATATGGCATACATTATATGTTAAGGAAGAGGTTTAAGTATGATATATTCTGCTGTATTTTTTTGTACTGTTGTGAAGATAATGGTTTTGGGGAAATGGCTGCTCTGATATCGTAGTAAAGCAATGTGAGAATTTGGCTTTTTCAGATATACTGTTGGTATTATAATAGTTGATGCTAGTTTTCATTAGCCAAATCATTTTTTATACTTGTTCTTTATTTAGGTTTTTGGAACAGTCACACTAGAAGAGTCATAAGAACTCCTTTACAGAAGCCCACCTGGGGGTACAAAAGAGCTGGAACCAAGAAGGACTTTCATCAAGCAATTTCCCTGGTTTCTGCAAATTCCATCTGCCCATCTAAGGCATACAGTCTTCCAAAAGCAACATCATATTCATTGCCCAGTGTATCCACCTTAATAAAGATTGTTTTGTTTATTTCTGAGTGTTACTGGATAGTTTGCTACCTTTTTTTGGACCAACATATGTCTTGTATACAGATGGTATAGTACACAAGCTTGTGGGGCCCCACAGGTCCCATCTTCAGATGAATAGCAAACTAAGCAAGATAAGCAGCATTTAGATACACTGTGATGCATTGCTTCAAATTAGAAAATGGGCTTTTTATTTCCTGGCATCTGATTGGCTAGTACCCTTGCTGGGGGGAGTACATTAACTTTCAATAGATGCCCAGGGAATAAAAAGCACCAGTCTAAAGTGCCTTTTCACTCACTGAAGTATCCTAGTGCCCACCCTGCTTCCTAATGGGCCAAAACACCTCATTTGTATGTCAAATCGTCGCCATTCCCCCCCCTCGCTTAGCAAGAGATAGTGACCCCCAAGGCTCTGTACTTCAGTGCCAGCTGCCTGATGAACCACTGGGCTCATTTTGCACTAATTTGTATGTTGGTGCACTTGTGCAGCCAACATCTTGGGACAGTGGGGATTTGGAGGCATGGTTGCTGTTGGGCGAATGCAGGGCACACACCTGTAGGTACTGGCAATCAGCCTGCATGCCAGTGCCACACCATGCATACATAATGTGGTGAGCACATCTAAGAAAAGGTCCACTGTAATCTGAGAAAAGCTTGTCAGATGCAGCTGACCTTTTCTTGACGTGCTCGCTGACAGTATGCACATGGCGGCACACTGGCCGCTGAACTGCCGACTTCAGGGGTGCCCAATCCCCCTTTCGGCTGCCCCACCCCCTATGCATGTGCTGATGGGAGAGCTCACTCCCCATTGGCATAAAGAACCCCCCCAATTGTTTAATGCTGAGGGGGGTATCCAATCCCCCTCGGCTCTGCACCCCCATCCTTCTTTGTGTGCCGATGGGATGCCCAATCCCGTCCGGCAAGTTCCTCCTCCCTTGTGGTGTTTGCCGTCAAAGTGCCCAATCCCCATCAGCTACAGACACCCCCAAACAGTTAGGTGGCATGCTGGGAGCCCACCCAGTGTGCAAAATCCCCTGCAAAAAAAAAACTGTCCCACATTTTTTTCTTTTAACCTGTAAAACAAAAACAGTTCTTCGTAGTCTCCATGCCTCCTCCCCCCACCCACATCCACCCTCTGCGCACCCTGCCTCCCCACACCCCCCTCACCCCGTACTTACCTCTGGAGTCTGGTGCGACACTCTTCAGTGGACCAGGAACACGTCTGCACTCTTCAAAGCCGACCGCGAACTGAGGAAATGCTGGTAAGCTGTATAATGGAATAAATAGGTTTTTCCAACTTTGATGCATATCTCAGGCATTTTTGTGAATTTTGGCCCCAAATTTTCAACATGTAGTTTTTGGGACCCCTTCCCATGAATTCTTGCACTGTCATGGTGTTGTTTGGTCCAGAAAGGTGATTTCGCAGTAACGAAATGACAGTGCCAATGTTCATGAGGGGGGCTCTCAAAAAGCCTATTTTGCAAATTTGGTGGGAAAAATCCATAAAATTACTGTTTTATGATCGTGCCTAGCAACTGCGCAACGCAGACTCATAAGTTAGCAAATTCGCAAAATTTTCATGCCAGATTCTCAACATTGGCATTTTACCACACCTTCTTGTGAACTGTACAGTTGTCATTTTTCACATCCTGGCCGAAATGTGTTTTCGCACTTCTGGTGCAGAATAGTGCAGTCGCTGTGCAAAATCAGTGTTCAGGACACAGTATGAAAATAACAGTGACACTGTTAATGAGCAGAGGTCCTAAAATGCCTGTGTTGAAAATTTGGTGATAATACTCCATAAAATGGCTGTGTTACGAGTGTGCATTGCACAGTTTGCATGCATGCTCATACGTTCGCAAACGTATAATATTTTCACTCCAGATTTTCAACAATACCATTGTTCTGCACCTCCTAATGAACAGTACAGCTGTCATTTTTCACATCCTGACCAAAATCTGTTTTTGCAGTTCCAGCGCAGAATAGCGCGGTCACTGTGGAAAGTCCGTGCTCGAGACACATGATGAAAATGACAATGACACTGTTCATTAGCAGGTGTCCTAAAATGCCTATGTTGAAAATTTGGGGACAAAAGTCAATACAATGAGTGTTTTAAGAGGATGCATTGCACAGTTTGCATGCACGCCCGTGACTTTGTGAATTTGTAATAGTTTCACTCCAGCTGTTCATCACTGGCATTTTTCCATACCTCCTTATGAACAGTATAGCTGCCTGAAATGTGTTTTCACATGTCCAGCACAGAATTGCATGGTTGCTGTGCGAAATCAGTTTTTGGGACAGTTTGAGGAAATGACGGTGGCACTATTCATGAGCAGAGGTCCTAAAATGCCTATGTTGAAAATTTGGTGCGGAAAGTCCATACAATGACTGTGTTGCAAGCATGCATTTCGCAGTTTCCACGCACTCTTGTAACTTCGTCAATCTGCAATATTTTCATGCCACATTTTCACCACTGGCATTTGTGCATATCTCCTTATCAACAGTCCAGCTGCCATTTCTCACAGCCTGCCCAAAACATCTTTCTGCAGCTGTGGCACACAATGGCGTGCTTGCTGGGCAAAATCACTTTTTGGGACACATTAATAAAGCCACAGCACTACGCATCTCTAGCTCCACCACTCCCACTGCCAATGCCAGCATGACAACATTCAGCATTGACAAATGCTTGTTTTCTTTGTTTTTTATTAACAGTACCCTCTTCTCTCATGCCCCAATATTGTTCATAGTGCTCTCTCTCTCTCTCTTCCCTCCTCCAGCCAGTCACCCATTCAATCTGAAAATGAATGTCTGACATTTTTTCCCCTCGATTAATGAGGGAGACCAAAACCTCAGACACACAAAACACAACATGCCACATAGTCTGCCAGTGCTATTCCAGGCTTCAGCCATACACACAAAAAATGTTTTGTCTCAAATTAGTAGTGTTACTATATCACGTACTCCATGCTACTGATACACAACATTCTGTGAACTTTGTCCCCGACACACCATACCAACACCCGTCACCATCAACTGAAACATTCAATAACCTGCTTCTCTATTTCTCTTTTATTAGGTTAAAAAACTACCTGGTGTTATTTTCCAGCAGGTTAAATTGTGACTGTACTGTACTGTCTTATTTTGTCTCTTTCTCTCTCTCATGCTACTATACTCAGCCCTACTGCTTTCCAATCATGTTCAGCAGCCCTGCCTGATTCCATCACAGTCCCAACTCTGTACTTAATCACGCTTCTATTACCATTCAGTGTCAGGTAAATAAAAATACAGCAGTTCTCTACATAAGGGCCTGTGGTGTGAGTTTTTTTTGGGGGGGTGGGGACACCAGAAGGCATGGTCACCTGGAAACAAAAACTATTAGACAGAGCAGTACCCTCTACTGGTAAGTATACCAATGGAGGGACTACTTTGCATGGACATTATGTTTCAATGGATTTTTAATCATTTGTGAGAACAAAACTTTTTTTTTTAAACTTAAATAAGTCACACACAGCCCATTTTCTAAGCACAATAATACCCTCCAGGGTGGGTGGTATGGGCAATACCGAACTTTCCAGGAACTCTAAGGCCCTCCACCTGTGTTATCGGGCCTCATTACGCCCCTGGGCAGTCTGGTATTGCCCAATACCACCCACCCAGTTGGGTACTATTGCTTGCATAATTTATGACAGAATAGTGAAAAGGCTTACAAGGAAGTGTGAGAAGAACTTAACAGGAAAGTTGGGTGGGCAATAAATAGGAACAGGTTTACAGCTGTGAGGAGATGATTAGCAGGAGTGCTAATGTTTATGTAAGAAAGGCCGAGTGTATGCCTTGTGGGGTTAATTTGAAAGGTATCTTGACAGAAACCCAGAGTAATAAAGACCCAAGATACGCAGTGTGTGTGTGTGGGGTGGGGGGTGGAAGGAGAGTGTTACAGAAAGAAAACAAATTGTAAAAAGTAGCAAACTGAATTAATGTTTTCCATGGTGTGTCATAAATTCAGTGTCCTGCTTCAGCCTGTTACAGTTCAAATTAAACTGATATATTTTAGTTCCCATGTCCTTCTCTCCTTCATGTTCTTGAAGTCGGCTCTTAGTATTAGGACAGACAGGTCCAAGACAGAATGGTCTGGTTGGGAAAGAGTTT
Organism: Neoceratodus forsteri; assembly: GCA_016271365.2. Classification (NCBI taxonomy): domain Eukaryota; kingdom Metazoa; phylum Chordata; order Ceratodontiformes; family Ceratodontidae; genus Neoceratodus; species Neoceratodus forsteri. Next base: position 461,384,771 of record CM057449.1, read on the forward strand.
GTCGGCTGGTGTGCTGCTAATGTGGTTTAATATCAGGACTTTGGATTTATGGTACACCATGGAAAACTTTAATACTGTATGCTACTTTAAATTTTTTTTTTTCTTTCAGTTACCCCCACACTCTGTGTATCTCAGGTCTTTATTATTCTGTGTTCCCGCCAAGATACTTTTCAAATTAACACTTCAAGGCATCCATTCAGCCTTTCTTATGACAGATTAGCACTTTCTGCTTATCATTCCCTCACAGCTATAGACCTGTTCCTATTAAATGTCCACTCACCCTTCCTGTTAAGTTATTCTCACTCTTCCTTTGTAAGTCTTTCTCCTATACTGTCATAAACAATTTTGAAACAATGCATCACAGTGTATTTAAATGCTACTTATTTTGCTTAGTTTGCTGTTCTCCTGAGGAAGGAACCTGTGGGGCCCAGTAGCAGATTAACAATGGCTCCAATGACTCCGTGGAACCAGGCCCATGCTTGGAAGGGGCCCACTGGCCCAGGGGCAGCCACCACCAGCATGCCTTGTTCAAGTTGTGAATTGTTCTTTGCTGTGGCATCACTTTTTTTTCACAGAATTAGTACCCTGCCTTCCCTTGTGTGTGCTCATGCTGCAGCTGAGTCATCAGTGAAATTACATGATGTGGAGGAGCAGAGCACGTGACTTGCATGACACACACTTTCCCACCACCACAGACAGGCTACAGGTAGGTCGGTGATAAGGTGAGCTCCTGCTTGGTGACATCAAAATGAATTTCAGTCTCATCAGTCTCACTCGGACGCTCGGTGGGTCTGGCTGTAAGCAAGCACAGGAATGTTCGGGTTACAGTCAGAAGTTGGTATAGTTTGGTTCCAGAAGGAGGAGAGGACTCAAGGAGGAGGTCTTACCTGGTGGGCTCACTGGGCTAGTGGCAAGTGGCAGGTCACAGGTTCCTGCCAGATGGCCAGGTAAGTAAGTAAGTTATCACAACTGCTCCCCATTCACACTTGTAGGTTGTGTTTATTTACTTGAATTTTAACACATTGTTCGAAACTGTGCACACTTTTGAGCAGCCACCTGCCACTTCAAAGATGTGAGCTGATTCACGACAGCAGAAGTTCTGCTGTACTGAATCAGCTCACACATTCAAGAAGGCAGGTAGCTACTCAAACATGTGCACAGTAGTCAGTACACAGTGCCTGTGTGTGAATGTGTAAGGGGCCTAACTGGCACCTGATCTCCACTGGTTGTTGCCTCATGCCACCCCCTGCCATGCTGAAATCTGAACTGGTGCCCACCCCTGGTTATCACATCTCTGAGCATTTTGGTTTCACCCATGTAATGCTGGTCCCTAGCTAGGCAGGTTGTCTGAACACCACCCCCAATGAAAATGGGGGCCCACAAAAGTTTTGGGCACTGGACCCACAAAAGGTTAATCTGGTCCTGGTGCTGCCCCAAAAGTTTGTTACTATCCCAACTTTGTGCAAGACACATGGTGGTTCAATAATAGGTATCAGACTATTCAGCGACTCCTGTTTTCCAAGGACCAATATGGCTAAAATCTCTCATTTCTGAGTACAAACAGAATTGATTTAAGAAACAAATCACAGAATCACAGAAATTTGATGGCAGAAAAGGACCTCATCACCCCATCGAGTCTCCCTTCCCTTCTTCCCTACTTATCTCCTCTCTTACGAGTCCTCCCCTTCCCCTCACTTCCTCATCCTATATGTATGTCCCATGCCCTCTTAAATCACTCCACTTTTCAGCCTCCATTGCCTCTTCTGGCAGTTTAGTCCAGGCCTCCACCACTCTATTCATGAAGAATTGCCCCATCACATTGCCTCCGTATCTTCCACCTTCCAATCAGGCTATGCCCTCTAGTTTTAGCCCCCCCTCCTTCCTTCTGAACAAGCTCCCCTCCTTCACCTTATTGAACCCTTTCACATATATAAAAGTTTCAATTATATTCCCCCTCTCCCCTCTAGTCTCCAATGGGTACAGATCCAGTTCCTTCCACTTCTTCTCATATGGTTTCCCCTGCATAGCATGCACCATCTTGGCTGCGTTTCTCTGAACTCTTTCCATCCTATCAATGTCTTGCATAGTTGAGGCCTTCAGAACTGTACCCCCATACTCCAGGTATGGTCTAGCAAATGGTCTTGTAAAGAGGCATTAGCACCTCCCTCCTTCTGTTAGTTATGCAGCCTTATGGACCCTGACAGCCATGTCCAAAAAACTGCCCCAATATATTACAGACTGTCTTTCTATAAAACCAATAGGCATTTACGCCCTGAGAAGTTGCAAATCTCTCCTACTGATGGTTCCCAAAGTTAACTCTCACTTTGGCAGGGCTGCTATAAGCTTTACACTGTCCTCCTTGTGGAATAAATTGCAAAAAAAAACTGAAACTGAGGTCACCCATTGGCATCTCATCTTTCAAGCTCTTATATTCACGTCTCAGAAATGATCAGTGCAATTGTTTCCCATGATCATGAATTGTCATCATGCTAACCTGTACCATTTAATCATGAATGAATTACTTCTAGTGCTTGTCTCCTTCTTGGCCTTGGTCTGTCATCATGCTTTCATGTAACACCTTGATGCCTCTGTCCTCCCTTTGATACTGGTCTATCTTCCCGCTTTCTCCAGCCTTCTTTTCACAACTCTATACTGCACTCATCCACAATCTACACACAATCATACTATAAAAGTCCTAACTCCCCTTTCGCTCTCCCTGTAGGCCCCAACCGCTGCATCAGTTCTACCGATCTATCCTTGGGACTTCACTTCTCACAATGTTTTTTCCTTCGCCTACAAATTACATACCCCTCCTGGTACTCCATCTGCCATTAGTTGGTGATTCTCCAAGCCATTTTCATGGCTACTACTAGTGACTTCCCCTGGTGAACTAACTGGTACTTCTATACAGAAAACATGGTTTATATACAGTTGCATGGTTCAATGGTGGACCTGCCCCTTGTATTTGAATTCTCCTCTGTTATGGCTTGCCTTGTCTTCCTTTTATCATTTGATTCCCCTATTACTGCACCATTGTGTTTGTGTTTATATACTTATTTACATGTATTTATATGTTTTTATGATGGAAGTTACCCGACCCTGTTCTAACCAGGTCCATCTTGTAAAAAAGTTCTGCTCAATGATGTTCGCCTGGATAAATAAAGATTTTGATTGATTGATTGATTGATTGATGCCTATCCCAATGCATACCAACATTCCATTTGCCTTCCCTACCGCCTTGCTACACTGACTATCCACCTTAAGGAGGATGCTTGATATTATAATCCCCAGATCCCTCTCCTGCTCTATTTTTCTTTTATTTCCTCCTCTCCTAGAGTGTAAGCTGCTCGTGGGTTTTTGCACCCCATATGCACCACAGCACACTTTTTGGCATTGAATTTCAGTTGACAAGTTTCCAACCACCCCTCCAGAGTCCTCAAGTCATGTTTCATGGCCAATACCCCTCTGGGGTGTCTACCCTAGTGCAGATTTTCATATTATCCATGAATAGACACAGTCTTCCCTCCAGACCTTCTGCTACATCACTGATGTATATATTAAAAAGGAGGGGTCCCAGCACTGATTCTGGGGCACCCCACTTTTTACCCCCTCACCATGGAATGCACCCCATTTACCACCACTCTCTGACTTCTACCCGCCAACCAGTTTTCCACCAACCTAGTTATTTTCTGTCCCACTCCTAAGCTTTCTAGCTTATTCACTAGCCTTTAGTGAGGGACAGTTTCGAAGGCCTTACTGAGGTCCAGATAGGCCACGTCCACCCCCTCCAGTCAGCCACCTGCATCACCCAATTCAAGAATTCTGTCAGTCTCGTCTGGCAGGACCTCCCCTATATGAATCTGTGCTGCATTTTGTCCTGCAGTCCACTGTCCACCAGGTAGTCCACCACATTTTGCTTAATTAGTGACTCCATCACCTTGACCATCATCGAGGTGAGGCTGACAGGGTGATAATTTTCTGCCACCTCCTTACTGCCCCTCTTGTGCAGGGGCACCACATCTGCCCACCTCCAGTCCCCTGGCACACACCCTGTATCCATGGACAAGTTAAACAGTCTCATCAGTGGGGCTGCAAGTTCCTCCCTCAGCTCTCGAAATACCCTCAGGTGTAAGTCTTCTGGCCTCATTGCCTTGACCATCTCTAACCTGCCCAGTTCTTCTCTTACCCTGCATATTCTGAACATACTAGGATCTACCTTTTTGTAGTCCCTGCCCATCCCCCAGCCCCCCAGCTCTGGTCCCCTACCTTCCCCCTCTTCTGTGAAGACCGAGAAGAAGTAGTCATTAAGCATGTCTGCTTTCTCAAAGTCCCCTTCCAGTTACATTCCTCCTTCCCCCCACAACCTTATTATACCCTGCCTCACCTTCCTTCTTCCCTCACATACCTAAAAAAGTTTTATCCCCCTTTTGACCACTTAGCTATTTTCTCCTCTGTATCCTCTTTAGACCTCCTTATCTTCTGCTCTGCTACCCTCCACTTTTCTCTATAAACCTCCCTGTCCTACCCCTCTGTGCCTTCTCATATTTACTGAGTTATCTTTTCCTTTAACTGACCACCCCTGCCACTCCCCTTGTAAACCAGAGTGGTCTCTTTTTTTCTTGGTCTTCCTCAGCTTCTTAATGCAGATTTCACTGGCCTTCAATACCCCTCCTTTAATAGCTCCCCATAGCTCTTCAACATCCCCAGTATTCCCCTTCCCTGCCATTTCTTCCTCAAATATCCTCCTAATTTTGTTAAAGTCCATCTTTCTGAAGTCCATCACCCTTATTCTAGTCTAATTTGTCTCCCTCCCCATTTTCACCCTGAACCTCACAGTCCTGTGATCACCAGTACCTAGTCTGTAACCCACCACTACCTCTTCCACACTCTCCTCATTTGTGAGGACCATATCCAGCAGGTTTTCTACCCTAGTGGGCTCTCTGACCAGCTGTTACATGAATACCACTTGTAGCGCCTCTAGGATCACCCTGCTCCTAGCTGATATGGCAGCTGAGATCCCCCAGTCCACATCAGGGAGGTTTAGGTCCCCCATTAGCAGAAGCTCCCTCTTGAGAGCCATCTCTGTAACTGCCTGTATCAGCTGTCTATCCCCTTCCTCCCCCCTGCGTTGGAAGTCTGTAAACCACCCCTGTCCTCAATGATCCCCCAGTCTATTTGTCTAGTGTGACTCACATGAGCTCTGTCTTAAACAACTAAATAAACAACTTCAGTTCATTCTGAATAACTAATGGGTCTGGGTCAGCTATTTTGGGTGATAGCCAATCAAGTTTTACTATGGGCAAAAATGTAATTAATTCATCTGATATTTACCAGAGAGGACATCTTTGTGCAATGTGGAACAGTTTTCAATTTTTGCAGTTACATGTAGGATTTATTTGGGTACTGGGGTAGAGAGGGTGGTAGGACAAGATGGAAGATTTTGATGCAGAATTATGGGGTGGGATGAGGGAAAGCAGAGAGAGCTGTGTTTTGACTTGCAGATGGGGAGGGGTTGCTAAAATAATGGACAGCTGATTATATTACCATGCAGTGGTGAATTTTTCTATGGGGGAAGGATTTATTTTTATGGAGAAGGTGGGAAGAGGGGGACATTACATGAAAGGGTTGGGAAATATTACTAATGAGGGCACACTGGGTGCGTGGCTTATAAATATTTTGTAAAACACTAATAAATCATTATGCCTGTGTAATTCTTTGTGAGATAAGTGTTGCTCTACTTAGTGAAAACTACATGAAGTGGCACTTCACCAGCAACTTGGCTGGCATAGTACCACTTCCAGTAGTTTTTTCACTGAGTAATGTCAGCACTTCACTATGGGAGAGTTAAAGTATGATAAGTGACACTTTACATTTTGCAAAGTTTAGAAACATTGTAAGGTATCTCACAAATTGAAGTTTCCCAGTTTTGCACATCTCTAGTTCTTCTTTATTCACAGCCAAGATGTGGTGTGGAGCACCTCACTGCTGATCTGGAACCCCCTACTCCTTGGAAAGAACATAATTTAGCCTCCAGGCTCAAAGCCTCTTTTCACAGCCTGCCAACTGTTAGGGCTGTGTGAATACCTTTTCCCGAATATTCGGCCGAATATTCGGTATTTTGGTCCCAAGTATTCGGCATTCATTTTTCGGTATTGGACCAGAAAAGGTGTTTTAAGGAAACTTTAAAAAGCACTTCAGCAGCACCATTAATCACCCATCGAACCTGGTATACTATATACACCTCAATGACACTTCAGACACTAACATTGAGCTCTCACTAATGCAACACAAGCTTCATGTGGCACACTCGATCCACCACACCACACACATAGCACTCTGAAAACAATATCAAGCATTGCATTGGGTCAGCAGAGGCACTAGAGGGTGTTCATGGTCACAGACACAGGGTAGAAGGTGCTTCAGCCATGGGCATAGGAATAGCGGTAGCAGTGGCTACAGTACTGGTGACAGCTGAAATGGTGGCTGCTGCAAGAATGGCACTGGTGGTGGTGGGAAGCACATTGGCTGCTGATGTAGCAGCCATAGTGATTGCAGTGGGGACACTGGTGGTGGTGTCTGCTGCTTGCTGCACAAAGCATGTATGCTCTAATTCCCCCCTACTACTGCACAACAGGATGTGACAGTGAACGTACAGATGGCCAGGTGGTGACACTAGCAGTGGTAGTACTGCTAATGGTATTAGTGGTAGTAGTACTATTACCAAAGCTACAAGAACTAAAAGGCTTGGTTGGGGAGAACAATATTTGAGCCCATCGAATAAAGAGAGACACCTGCGTGTCATTGTCTATGTAGTCTATCTCACCACCTTCTCTGGAATTGTATTATGTATCAATAATTTACAGTGGAGCAAGACAAGATGCAATTCAATACTTTGCAGTAAATGACATGCCACAAAATATTGGATGGCTGGAGGGCTTCATTGCCATTAAATTACACTGATCCTTGAAGCATACTGCAGCATTTTGCAGCAATTCTGCAAGATACTGCATTGCATACTGTCTGGCACCAAAGTATGAACTATGTTTTATAATCTTGATGCAGTGTTTCATCCTTGGATATGTTAGTTGTGGATTGTTTTGTTACAAGAGCATCTCAGTCTCATTCATTTTAACTTCACTTATTTATAGTATGTGTTTCTTTAAGGGTTGTATATTCATAGCATGTTTGTACGTTCCTGACATGGACCCTGACAAAGACCAGGTTCTGGTCAAAGCACCAGGGCTCTATTGGCATCCTCCAGCCTTAGCAGAAACAAATGTGTTTGCAACTTTATACTGCAATGCTCTTAGATGTATTTTGTTACTGCAACCCCGCTGAGTGCTTTCTTTGTTCTACATAGATTGTTTGGGGGTTTGGCAGCCAGGGACAACACTAGCAGTAATTGTGTGGATGTGCTGCATGTTTGTGGTCTATCATCCTGTCCCTCATCACTTGGGGCCAGTGGTGCAGATGCTTTGCTGGGGCTGAACCAAGCATGTTTGCAAGATTGCTAAAGCCATGATGGATCAGGTCACTACTGGTTACTGTGTAAAACACAAACTATTACTACATAGTACCGTGTGTGTGATGCTTTACTTAATGCTTGTGGAACTACAGTAATACACCAACCTTTCCAGTTATACTGCACCACAAAAAAGTAGCAGTAAAGAAAAACACTGCTACTAAGAAGGGGAAGAAAAGGGCAACCTATTTAGTCAAACATGGAACCGAGCAAGGAACAGACAGATGACATACAGTTAACTCAGTGAGACAAGCCTGCCCCACTAAGTGCAATGGTTTAATTAACAAAACAACAATAAACAAACAAAAAAATGCATGTGCACCACTGTGCACACACACACGGCAAAGACTTGCAGTGGGATATATATCACAAGCGCAGCTTAATTGTGTGCAGTGGGCTGTAGAAGTGTGGGGGGGGAGTCAGCCGCCGTGTCAGCATGGCTCAGTTGGTAGCATATCCACCTCTGGACCAGAAGGTCGTGGGTTCTCATCCTACACTAGGATTGGACTTGCACCTAAAAATTGCTGGCATCCGAATGGAGTATTGGGGGGTGCTGTACTGCTGGGGCGTGCTATCCTTCAGATGAGACATTAAACCAAGGTCCCTTCTGCCCATCCTGGTGTTGTCCTATGGTGTCCAGGTGGAAGTAAAAGAACCCAGGCCACTCTTCTCAAAGAGTAGGGAACATTCCCGGTGTCCTGGCCACCTTTCCCCTTACCATAAACCAGTTCATGCAATTATCCAGGCTGTGTGTGGGTGATGATGTATGATATGGCTGCCACCACACATTCAGTCACTTCACTACCAGTCTAGCATTGCTTTTACAGTGCTTTGGGATACACTGTGTATGAAAAGCGCTATATAAATTCTGATTCTTCTTTTCCTCATGTGTACAGGGATCTATCCCCAGAACTGGAGGAGACAAACAATACTAATTCAGTGAGTCAAGCCTGACTGGTTTAGAACTGAAGAAGTTTATTTCAAAATCTGTGTACACATGTGTGGCCCTGCCTCATGAAAAAATATATTTTGCACACACATGCAGGGTGAAGCCTCACAAAATCAAATATTATTCACACATACAGCAAATCATAAGCAGTGAGCTGCAGGAGGAGGAGTTAGCAGACACCCTCATCAGTCATGCAGGGAACCAAGCCTAGAACCAGACAACAGCAAAAAAAATACAAAACACAAAAATGAAATGTGCTGCACCCAAAAAAAATCACACTGGAGTTATGACAGGCAGCAGCAGAGAAGGAGTGTTAGCAGACAGCCCTCCTAGTCCCTGTAACTGAGTACAGCAATAAAGACAAAATACCTGTCAGAAAGCCAAACATAGCTTTTCTGACACTGATCAAAAAAACTATACTGACCCAAAAAAGCCTGTGAAGCAAAAATCAATTTCTTTTTTAGTAAGTTTAAGGTCTCAAAAGTACTGCAGAGCAGCTCTCAGAAACCACTGTCTCCTGTCTTCTTCCAGCTCAGAGTGAGGAAGTCACATGGTGTGCTTGCCTTTGAGGTCAAGAAACAGTTTTTGATTGGCCAACAAAGCTCTGCGAGACTTGAAATCTCAAATTATTAGTAGTTCCCGAATAGTGGCCGAATAGTGAACTATTCGGAAAATGCATCCCAATATTCGGGAAGCCTACTATTCGTGGTATTCGGAAAATACTATTCGGCCCATTCACAGCCCTACCAACTGCACAGAAATGTACATCACTGTGTGCAAATGGTTATCCATAATGTAATTCTTTCTTACTGAATGGGAAACAACTACATGACATGGGAATTTAGTCAGTTGTGGTAAAAGGTTAAAACGTTTATTTTTCTACTAAAATTAATCTGAACCAGTTCCTTGTTACAAAGACCCAGCCTTGCCTCACTATTGCACACTCTATGACTTGAAATGAATCTCTTCTAAAACAACAACATGTACTTGAACTCAGATTGTATATATGAATAACACTATTAGGTACTCCACACTGGAGATTTGGAGCTATAGTTTTTTTGAAACCATAAGAGTAAAAATATATTTTAATTTTTAAATCTTAATCCAGATATAACATAATACAAGGGGATTTGTCTTTCTTTTATTCCCAGGAGGTGACCTGGGAAATACAACAACATGGAGATATAGTATAATATGTCATGAATGCCTGCTGGGATTATTCACTAACTGAGCAAATTGTTTACAAATATCTCCAGAGGTTTATTCAACCATCAAACCTTAATGGTTATATGAGATACCCAAAGAAAACAAAATCTAGGAAAAGTCTGGCATCATGAGAAGCAATAGCAGAAAGGCAGTCTTATGGCTTGTCTCTGTAAAACAGAAGGAGGACTGATTTAAGGTGATCTAGTCCCCAGTTTCTTCTGTAATACATCCTGGCCCAGATATTCAAAAGGGTTGCGCCATGCGCAACAGGGTTGCGTCATACGCAAGTCCAAAATGCGCCATTCTGCGATATTCAGCAGGAGGCAGTTACGCCACTGGCACCAGGTTGCGCTAGAGAGCAATGCAAATGAATGCATGCTCAACAGGAGGGAGGAATCCATGCATAACCTGCGCCCAGCCCGATATTCAGTCGGGTTGTGCAGAGTTGTGCATCGCATAACAACCCTGCGCCCGCACAAGCTTGAGCCAAAAAAGGCTTAGTCGAGGGCTCACCCACAGGTGAGCTGCTGCATTGCAGGGCGCAACACAGCAGCTGCCACCCCTGGCTGGCCCCAACTCACCCCCTGTGCCCCCCACCAGCCCGATCGCGGGCAGTAGAGTACATGTCTCCCCCACCTCCCACAGCCCGATCGCGGCAGAACCTGCATAAACCCCCAGTGCCCGATCGCCGGGCAGAACCTGCCATAAACCCCCAGTGCCCATTCGCGGGAAGACCGCCTGCATAACCCCCAGTGCCCGGTCGAGGGGGCAGAATGTAACCCTCCCCAACCCGAATAACTCCCTGGTGGTGGTCAGTGGACCCGTAAAGCCAGATCGCGGGCAGAATGTCACAGCAGAACCCCAAACATCTCCCTGGTGTCTAGTGTCCCCCACCACCCAAGCCCCTCACCCGCTCCCCCCGCAGCGGTGGCGCAGCATCCCACATGCTGCCGATCGCCGCCGCGGGGAGCGGTGTGGAGGGGCTTCGTGGGTGGGGTGGGGGACACTAGACACCAGGGAGATGTTTGGGGGGATTCTGCTGTTGACATTCTGCCCGCGATCGGGCTTTACGTCCACTGGACCACCAGGGAGTTATTCGCTGGGGGGAGGGTTACATTCTGCCCGCGATCGGGCACTGGGGAGATTTATGCAGGTTCTGCCCGCCGATCTGGCTATGGGTGATGTGTGGGGGCGTATGTATGGGTTCTGCCCGCGATCAGGTATGGGTGATGTGTGGGGGTCATGTAACTGTGATGCCCACGATCGGGCTGCATTGAGCGTCGGTCCCCGACGGCTGCTGCCTGGCAGGGTAGCCAGGAGCAAGTCCTCGGGGATCGGCGCACCTACATGCTAATGGCATGCAAATGGGGCCATAAAGAGATGCAAATGGCCCCCCCTGCGCCTTGCATAAATTATGGCCCCATTTGCATGTCACCTTTTGAATATTGGAAATCTGCGCATGGCGCAATGGTGCTTGCGCCAACGCAAGTTTAATGCTCAACTCTGGCAACTTGCGGTAGCGCAAGTTCCACTGCGCCATGCGCAAGTGCTGTGGCTCGGGGGCGATATTCAAGCGGGAGTTGCTCAACAAGCCAACTCCTTTGAATATCACCCGCCACACCCCTGCGCAACTATTTTGAGCAGCGCAGGGGCTTGCGCCTCAGACTGGTGCAGTTTGAATATCTGGGCCCCTGTATCTAAATGGATTTCAAGCTTTTATTTGGCTTTTCCATAACTCCTTTTTAAGTGGTTCCTAGAGATTTTGTGCAATTTTGCTTCACTGGTGGAAGTTCCAGCAAAATTGTGAAATTCACCTTGAAGATTAACTTTCCTAATTAGCCACTTTGACACTTTGCACTGAATTTGTCTCAGGAAATTGTACTTTTTGATGCAATGTCAAGGTGAAGTTGAAGCAAAGTTGCAACATTTCCTTAACTTTGCCTTAATCTCACCCAAAACAAGGGCCGCTTCTCCTCCCTAAAATTTAACAAAGTCAACACTTTGCAATTGCAAATGTGGCAAGATTTGCAAAATTTTTTATGGAGAGATGTTTTCCAACTTTGCACATCTGTAGTGGTCCCTGCTGAAGTTGATTAATTAATATAATTGAACTTACAGTACAATTCACATTAAACTGTCATGTCAATAAGTTTTTGCATTTCTCAGTGAGTTGCATAAGTGTGTCTGGATACAACACAAAGCCTTAAAAAATCGGACCTTGAGAGCCAGAACTCAGTTTGGCATTGCACTGTGACAGAACTGAAGATGCTTTCTGAAGAAAGGGGGGTTACTAGTGGGGTACCGCAAGGTTCAATACTGGGACCGGTACTCACTTAATGTCTTTATAGGTGATATAGCAGTGGGACTAGAAGAGAAAGTATGACTCTTTGCAGATGACACAAAGATCTGCAACAGAGTTGATACACAAGAGGGGAGGAAAGGATGAGAAGGGACTTGGCAAGGTTGGCGGAATGGTCAAAAGTATGGCAGCTTAGATTAATGCAAAGAAGTGCAAAGCAATGCACCTGGGAAACAAAAACCCAGGGGAAGAGTACACAATGTGGGGGGAGGTACTAACAACAACAAAAATGGAAAGGGACCTGGGGGTAGTCATATCAGATGACTTAAAGTTAGGCAAGCAATGTGAGAAGGCAGTAAGGAGGGCTGGGGGTATATTTGGATTCATAGGGAAAGGCATCACCAGCAGAAAACAGGACATTGTTATCCCTCTGTACAGACAGTAGGTGAGACTACATTTGCAATACTGGGTGCAGTTCTGGAGACTATATCTCCACAAGCACATAGACAGGACAGAGGCAGTTCAGAGGAGGGCAATTAAAATGGTGCAGGGTCTGCACCAGAAGCCATACAAAGAGAGACTAAAAGAGCTTAGTATGTATACCCTCGAGGAATGGGGGGGCATGATAGAAACATTTAAGTAGTAGTAGTAGTAGTAGTAGTAGTAGTTCAACCTGCTGCAACACCAACTCCTAAACAAAAAACTATTACTTAACGCTAAGAAAACAAAAGCAATGCTCTTTTCTTCCTCTGCCCAAATGATAAATTCAGCCCTATCAGATCCTGTGCCACAGATTACTACAATTCTTGGCGAGAAGTTGGACTTTGTCCCTAAATTCAAATACCTGGGAGTATGGCTGGACCATAGGCTCTCCTATATAGAGCACATTGACGAATTACTCCAAAAATTATGACAGAGACTTGGCCTGTTCTTTAGGATAGCCTGCTTCTTAACTAGAGATGCCAAACTACAGCTGGTACAATCAATATTTCTATCCTTGATAGGTTATGCTGACATCCTCTACAGTCACTGTCCCATTTCCTACCTCACCAAACTTGACATATTATATCATAGAGCTTTGAGGGTCATCACAGGCTTGCCTTATTCCACTCACCACTGCTCCCTCTATCAATCAATGGGGTGGAGTTCTCTTCAATTCAGGCATGATAAAAATGCAGCCTTATGGACCCTGAGAGCCATCTCCAAAAAACTGCCCCAATACATTACTGACTGTCTTCCTATAAAACCAATAGGCAATTACTCCCTGAGAAGTTGCAAATCTCTCCTATTGATGGTTCCTAAAGTTAACTCTCGCTTTGGCAGGGCTGCTATAAGCTTTACACTGTCCTCCTTGTGGAATAAATTGCAAAAAAAAACTGAAACTGAGGTCACCCGTCGGCATCTCATCTTTCAAGCTCTTATATTCATGTCTCAGAAATGATCAGTGCAATTGTTTTCCATGACCATGAGTTGTCATCATGCTAACCTGTACCGTTTAACCATGAACAAATTACTTCTAGTGCTTGTCTCCTCCTTGGACCTGGTCTGTCATCATGCTTTCATGTAACACCTTGATGCCTCTGTCCTGCCTTTGATACTGGTCTATCTTCTCGCTTTCTTCAGCCTTCTTTTCAAAACTCTATACTGCGCTCATCCACAATCTACATGCAGTCATACTATAAAAGTCCTAACTCCCCTTTTCCTCTCCCCGTAGGCCCCCACCGCTGCATCAGTTCTACTGATCTATCCTTGGGACTTTACTTCTCACAATGTTTATCCTTCACTTACATGTTACATACCCCTCCTGGTACCCCATCTGCCATTAGTTGGTGGTTCTCCAAGCCATTTTCATCACTAGTACTAGTGACTGCACCTGGTAAATGAACTAACTGGTACTTCTATACAGAGAACATGGTTTATATACAGTTGCATGGTTCGATGGTGGACCTACCCCCTTGTATTTGAATCCTCCTCTGTTATGGCTTGCCCTGTCTTCCTTTTAACATTTGACTCCCCTATTACTGCACCATTGTGTTTGTATTTATATTCTTATTTACATGTATTTATATGTTTTTATGGTGGATGTTACCCGACCCTGTTCTAACCAGGTCCATCTTGTAAAAGAGCTCTGCTCAATGATGTTCAGCTGGATAAATAAAGATTTTGATTGATTGATTGATTGATTAATTGATTGATGGTTTAAGATGTATTTTTATACAGGAGGTTGGCATACACCACCATTTGGTTCAAATTAAACATGTTTTCAAGATGATCCTGTGTACAATACTTGGGTGCATCACAAATTCATATAATCAATATACAAGACATGTTAGATACATTTCAAATAAAAAAGTAGTATGTATAAACAAATACAAACACAAAACACAAACACAATTTAAAAATAGGCCACTTACTAGTTTCTAACCTATACCTTATCATCCATTCTCCACATTGAATTCTACCCTTTCCCAGTCTCTCAAGGGAATCAATAAACTCCAAGAGAGTAGCATACAGTGGCGTGAAAAAGTATTTGCCCCCTTCCTGATTTTCTCTATTATTGCATATTTGTCACACTGGATGTTTTCAGGTCTTTAGAGAAAATGTAATATTAGATAAAGGGAACCTGAGTGAACAAATAACACTTGTTTTTTTTTTTAATTTCACTTATTTAATGAAAAAAAGTTAACCAACACCGACTGGCACTGTGTGAAAAAGTAATTGCCCCCTTACACTTAATAACTGGTTATGCCACATTTAGCTGCAATGACTGCAACCAAACACTTCCTATAATTCAATATCAGTCTTTCACATTGCTGTGGAGGAATTTTAACCCACTCTTCCTCGTAGAACTGCTTTAATTCAGTAACATTTGGTAGGTTTTCAAGCATGAACTGCTCGTTTCAGGTCCCTAGCACAGCATCTCTATTGGGTTTAAGTCTGGACTTTGACTAGGCCACTCCAAACTTTAATTTTACTTTTTTTGCCATTCTGATGTGGACTTGCTTTTGTGTTTTGGATCATTGTCTTGTTGCATGACCCAACTACGCTTCAGCTTCAGCTGACGGAAGGATGACTGGACATTCTCCTTAAGAATTTTCTGGTACAGAGCAGAATTCATGGTTCCTTTAATTATGGCAAGTCATCCAGGTCCTTAGGCAACAAAGCATCCCCACACCATCACACTACCACCACCATGTTTGACTGTTGGTATGGTGTTCTTACTGTGGAATGCTGTGTTTGCTTTATCGCGAGACATTATGGGATCCATGTTGTCAAAAGTTCCACTTTGGACTCATCTGTCCATAGAACATTTTCCCAAAAGGCTTGTGGATCATCCAGGTGCTTCTTGGCAAATGAGAGATGAACATTTATGTTCTTCTTGGTTAGCAGTGGTTTCCGCCTTCTACCTCACATGAAGCCCATTTTTGCCCAGTCTCTTCTGATTGTGGAGTCATGAACACTGACCTTAGCTGAGGCAAGAGAAGCCTGCAGTTCTTTGGATGTTGTTTTAGGATCCTTTGAGACTTCTTGGATGATTTTACACTGTACTTGGAGTAATTTTGGCAGGCCAGCCACTCCTGGGAAGGTTCACTACTGTTCCAAGTGTTCTCCATTTGGAGATTATGGCTCTCACTGTGGTATGATGGGAGTCCCAGAGCCTTAGAAATAGCTTTGTAACCCTTTCAGACTGATAGAGGGCAACAAATTTTTTCTGATCTTTACAGGAACTTCCTTTGATCATGGCATAATGTGCTTGTTGAATCTTTGTGCTGGCAACGTGACTCTGATGGTAAGGGCCAAAATAAGTGAGGTTTATATTGAGCAGGGCTGGCTGTAATCAAGCCTGGCTGTGTTCAATCAGCTGACTCTAATTATCCCCTTTAATTGGGTTGATTTAACTAGGGGCAATTACTTTTTCACACAGTGCCAGTTGGTGTTAGGGTTAACTTTTTCATTAAATAAATGAAATAAGTAAAAAAAAAGTGTTATTTGTTCACTCAGGTTCCTTTTATCTAATATTATATTTTGTCTAAAGACCTGAAAACATCCAGTGTGACAAATATGCAATAATAGAGAAAATCAGGAAGGGGGCAAATACTTTTTCACGCCACTGTATTTCAGAAAAAGAGATGTGCAAGAACAAGGGGGTACAATTTGGAGATAAAGAGGGGATGGCTCAGGGGCAATGTAAGGAAGCATTTTTCACAGAGAAGGTAGTGGATGCATGGAATGGCCTTGAGGAGGCTGTGGGTCAAAAATAGTGGGGAATTCAAGAATGTATATGACAGACATAAAGCAATTCTTGAGGGGGTATGAGGAATTAGGGTCTGCAGCTTATCCAATCAGTAGGGGAAATGGGTAGACTGGGTGGGCCAAGTGATCCTTATCTGCTGTCAAAGTCTATGTTTTCTAGGTTTACAGTTCAATTGAAACTTACAGTATTTGATATTATAATGTGCATGAGAACATTCTATCCACCTGATTAGCTAAAATGCAAGCATAAAAGTGAAATGATCTGACCATAACAACACTCCTTCACTTGTTTAGTCTGTGCACAAGATTTGACTACAATATCAGTATGCCTCAACTGGAACTTTTTTTTGCATTCTGCTCGCATTTGATGCAAACAACAATATTTGCATATTGAAAATCATAATTAAAACTTAAAAAAAACATCTTTAAGTTGATATAAATGCAATACACCACTTCATACTGTGTATGTATATATATATATATATATATATATAAATATATATGGTCAATTGAGCTATGAATGAAGGTGCGGAGGGGCTACACACCATGTAATCTGGGTGCATAGCTACACTGCACCCAGTGTGCCCCCGTGCAGAATGCATTGATGGGGCATGCAGACCCATCACACTAGATCTCCCATGTCCGCAGACTGCACCATGCTGGGGGCATTCAGAGAGCATGCCATCACTACTAAACTGCATAGTGCTGGCTGCATGGGTGCAGAGGGTGGTGCAGGGCATGCCAGAGTAGACCCTGCCATAACCCTCTGTGTGCCCCCAGGTACTCCAGTCACTGGACACCAGGAGACCTGTACAGTGCTTTCCATGCTGCCGCTGCCCACTAGGTGGCTGGAGATGGCAGGGGCAGTGGGATGGGCTAGTGCCTGACACTGCAATGTAGCCACAGCACTGGGATGTTGCAGGGAGGGGTCTGTGGCACATGCTCACCTACAAGGGCTCGGGGTTATGGGGTATGGGGGTCCGGCCACATTATGGGTGGTGCTCATCTGCCATTGCAGGCATGCAGGCCAGAGGTGGGTCCCAATTCCAGAGTCCTGCAGTGCACCAGGAGGATACTGATTGCTGAGCACTGGGCTGGTAAACAGATCAGCTGTGGGGCCATGCCACATGCAGTAGGCGTGCAATACACTGGACCCACGCCCCACTGCACAAGGGATCCACTGTTGGACTTGGGATGGGCATCCAACTGGTTGCTCGCCTGGGTCTGTGACTCTACCCTGGGCCACCCTGCAGAGGCCTGCATGCCGGGGGAAGAAGCCAAGGACAGGTGGCCACCATTGGTGAATGCTGGTATGAGTGCACCTGTCCACAGGGTGCAGGACGGCGGGCAGGGTACACCACTTTTCCACATACTTCAGCCTGCTTGGTGCATAGCACCCATTAATTGCAGTTTTTTCTCAAGTGTTTAAAGGCACTCAGTGCAAGTACCTGATGCCTAACAACACACTTGAGGCATGCAATTATTAACCTCTTATCACATACCCTGTTGTGTTATATTGCATACATTGATTCTCGTGAACTGGATAAGTGTTATAAAATAATACAATGAGTGTTGACAGTGGATTGCAAACTCACTGGTGTGACAATGTACAGCAAACTGTGCTACGTGCCCATTTGAATATAATTTTCAGTGTGCTATGTTGATTTAATTGACATTTATTTAATTTTTATTTATTTGTAATTATTGACCAGGGACGACAGGCATACTAAGCTGTGATAGCTTGTTTCCTTGTGTGTCCAAGGGAGTGGGTTGCAGAGACCTGTTTTATTTATGAAGGAATACTGGCCATGACACCAAGGTAAACATCCCTACTCCCTTCCGATAAATGCCATGGAATCTTTAACTTCTATCCTGATAGTGACCAGAGATGGGCACAAGGGACTCCCATTTAACATCTTATCATAGAAACATAGATTTTGTAGGCAGGAAAGGACCTTTTGTCCCATCCAGTCTGCCCCTTGTTCCTGCCTTTTCCATCACCACTTACCCTAGTTGGTCATAGGTATCACTCACTCACTCACTCACTCACTCACTCACTCACTCACACCCCAGTTCCTCTACCTAGTATGCCCCTGTGCCTAACCTATGCATGCATGAAGCTCCCCACAGTTTTTGGCCCCACTTCATCCTCTGGCAGGCTGTTCCAGTCATCCACCACTCTTTCCATGAAGAAGTATTTCCACACATCTTTTGTAAACTTCCCCCTCTTAGCTTTATTGCATTCCCTGCTGTTTTAGTGGGTATCACATCAGAAGGGTGAGCCAATATGAGTGACTCGCAAATGAGCGAGTCATATTGAGTGAAGTGGTGAATGGCTATGCTGCAAGGGTAGCAACCTGGTCAACGGCAACCACACAGAACAGAGACTGGAAGGCAAGAATAGTGAGGGGAAGGGGAGGGGTAGCAATGAGGGTTTCTGTGGGGCAGTGTTCCTGGTGCTACTGAGCCAGCCCATGTGGTGTGGTGGTGAGGGTGACTGACTCCAACATAGGAGGTTCTGAGTTTGGGGACCGGATGAGGACAAATATTTTGCTGCTGCCTGTGACTCTTGATTTTTTTTTTATTCTTTTTGGAATTCTCTCCCCGTCCCAGACTTGCACCCACAGAGTTGAGAATAATTCAGTGGTGGGATGCAGGGAGAGAGCACAGGGGTGCAGTCCCCCTGCATAAACATTGAAAACTACTGGCAGGAAGTAGTGTCACCATTTTGTGTGTATTGCCAAATTGCTTTTCGGCAATATAGACTCGCCATAATAGAGATCGCTCTTTTGCATTTGCTCTTATGACATGGAACCTTTTAGTGCCTTCCTGTCTCTGAAATAGACCCCCCCTTCTTTGCACTTTGTTCACTTCTGTGAGGTACTTGTAGGTTTCTCAGGATGTACTAGTTTAATTGAACATAGATCCAAAATCGTTATGTATGTCAGTGTTATAAAAATGGAGTTTCAATTCCATTTTGCAGTGTTAGTGGAGCTCAAGGCTCTGTGGGAACTTCAGCACAGATATTATACAATGATGCACACCACCCTCATTCTTCTCCTGACCTGTGTAAATAGAAATGTGTTTGCTGTAATACCATGAGCTTCTATGTCTTTTCTACACTTGCTGGCAAGGACCTACAGTGCGGAACATCAGTTACTCCTTGGTGCAGGCACATGCAACATTAATCTCAAACTCTTTTATATTTGGAAAAAAAGCCTGGTAAATCAAGCCCTACTTGGGCTTATTAGGGATTGGTTTAACATATTTATTTGCAAGGAACTAGTTGACTAGTCAGGGGATATGCCATCAGTTCTGCTTTTCCCAAGAATTCCACAGAATACCACATGTGCAATCCACTCTGGCCAACTAAAGACAGTCCATTGACGGTCCAATTTTAATCATGCCTTGGCCCAACTCCAAATTATGTTGATTTAGGTTTCATAATGCCATTAGAACAGAATTGCATGTAGTGTGAAGAAGAAGATAATTATATGGTTGGGGGCTTGTGTCATTTTCCACTGGGGCAATATAAAATGGACACATCTGATGAAAATGCAATCCTTTCTAATCAATTTATGCATCAAATAAACTGTTTTGATTTAAAAATGTGCTTAAAAGCTCAACAGATCCTGAGTTGAATCCCCTAAATTCAAATCAATCAGTAATCTTCCTAAAACTAGTATTGAAATGTTTTAGAGACTGATGTACAAAAATATCCAGGATTGTGATCCCTTTCCTCTAAAGACAATGCAGTAAGAATGCCTCCCTGTTATGGGGAGGGGGGAGGGAATCTTTATTCAATACCAGGCACATGACTTTTAAGAAATTATTCATGCATCACTAAAAAAAAGTCAGATTGTACAGATCATGCCAGGTTCAACTTCAAATCACTTTATATTACTAGGACAATTGAAGATAGGGTGGAGTAGAGTACGGACTTGAATACACACTGTTTTGAAAATAAATTTGTATTTTTTTTTAATGGGAAACCATCTGTAAAGACTTCTGCATGGATTTAATAATGAGAAGCTTTGACTATGGTGATGATTTGTGGAACTCTGAGCACTGCTTTGATTGACCTAAAGCTCATACTGAGCATTTTATACAAAAGCCGTGGCTTATGAAAAAACTCAGAATTACTGTTCTTTACAGAGAACTGTATAGAATGTTGTTCATGAAAAAAGAATATAAACCACAATTTTTACATCATTGGTTTTTTTTCAGCAATAGTTAATTCTGAATAGTTTGGAGCCGTGACTTTGATTTCTGTAAATAGGAATATTACAGACAGATACCAAGTTGCACACATTTCCTTCCTCTTTAAAAAAAATAATGTTTTTGTTTCTTTATTTACAGGAGAGACATATTGAGCTGGTAGCAGCTCACTTCCAGATGCATTTTTGGGGAACAGAGTGAGGAGAGTACAGTAAAATAAGGAGCAATGACTTACATAACAAATAACAGTAGTGGGAATGGCAAATATAAATAGAATATATAGAAAGCCAATGGAAGGACATGGCTAACCAAATCTACCATTTCCAGGTAATAAATGATTGATGTGCAACCAAAAAGCTCTTGAAATACCCTTCAAAACTGTGGATATGTAAAAGTCAGAAAGAAAAAGTTGTTACTGCAATGTTGTGGCCACCAAACACACAATATGAATGGTAAAGAATGCTCCTGTGGGCTTGAAAGCCTTTTCTAAAACATAGCCCACTTGTAATGAATGCAGTGGAAAGTCTACTTAAGAGAAAAGTACTTTTTTAATTATTCTTGTAGGAACTTTTGTTGTACAAATTAAGTCAAGTATCTTCCAACATTTAAAAAATCTAGATCGGTGTCTATCAAAATACTAGGCCCAGTTCAAGAAAGCTATTCAGCCTTGTTTCTACAGTGGTGTCCAACATCCTTTCCTCTTATGTCTAGTCATGTCAGTCAGTATTTGAGAGTAAAAAACATTTGCAACAGTCAAGGTCACCAGTTTGCAGTTGCCTAACTTTTTGCAATTTCCTAGCTGACTACTCGAGCCTAGTGGCAAAAGTGCTTGTGTAGGCACACACGCACATCATTATTTCTCTACAGTGCCACCTGCTGACTCTTTAACAACCCTGTGGAGATTTAGATAAAGAGATTAAAAATAGTAACTCAAAGTGGCACCAAGCAGTACAACTACTGTAATTAAGATTCAGGACGCTGTGACAGTAGTATCAGGATATCTGGTTAGACCTCACCTGGAATACTGTATCCAGTCCTGGAGTCCCCATTTAAAGGACAGAGATGGACTACAGGTGGTACAATTAAGGATAACTGAAATGGTCCATGATCAGCAAGGAAAACCTATGTGGAAAGACTGATGAATCTAAACATGTACACACTGGAGGACAGAAGGGAGAGAGGGGTTATGATTGAAACCTATTGATTCTTAAAAGGAATAAACCTTGTCGATAGTATGCTTTCTTTACCAGGAATGATAACACAATGATAAGATGTCATGGGTGGAGACTGGTAGAAGAGACATTTAAAAGTGATCTCAAAAAGTACTTTTTCACTAAAAAGATTAGGAAAAACAACATGGTTTACCATGGGAAGTGATTAAAGCTTGATATACTGATAGTTTTAGGAAAGGCTGGAATAATCCCAGGGGATTCATTGTCTGTATTCTTGGGAATATCATACAGGAGAGGGGGGCTGTATGAGAACTAGTAGAAAATGGAATAGTGGGGCACAAGTAACTCAAAATTTGAAAAAAAAACTATTTGGGAATGAAGGGCAAATGGAACATGTAACAATATACAGTAATAGATGTCTGATAATAGTAAAGGTAGGAATCCTTTGAGACCAGATGGACCTTGAGTCCTTATCTGATGTTGTAGTTTTTATCTTTCTATCTTTAGCCATGATGGAACTTGACACTGGGTGCCAGTATATTTAGAGCTAGACTGTTGATCTTGACTGAAAGCTGTAATTCATTTATAGCCTGGTCTGTAGGTTCTTTAATTAAATACAGACCTAATGGGTACTTACTGATCAGTCATTAGTTATGTCAGGGGTAGTAATGTCTGTTTAGTGAACATACAGTATACAGAAAGGGTAAAATAGCCATCTACGGTACATTATCATACCATGTGGAGGTCCACCAACATGCTGATCACCCACCATCGAATACTGTGGCACTAAACAATAAATTTAACATGTTACAAAGATGTCTCTGCTGAAAGCAAAATCTCTAAACATTAACATTTTTAATTGTCACAAATATTTATACTGATGCCTCCCCAAATGATCCTTTAATCTTTTGGTTTTGAGTTTGAAAAACTGGATATGTTTACGTCATTTTTTGTTATGCATGGGTCCTTGCCAGATTTCCTCATCTTTTTTTCTTTTATTTTTTTAATCTACCCAGTCATACCTGATTCATACGTTGTGGCATGTGCTGTCATGCTCCAGGTGCTTGACCTTCGTCCTTTAGTCACCATGACAGAGAACTCATACATAGTGTTGGGTTTCAGTCCTGTGACAACATGACTTAAAGCTGTTGTATCTGCAGACTGCAGAGAGAAAAAAAATGGAATCAATCCAATGAAGTTTTACAAGGAGATCTGTATAGTGCAGAGACAGTGTTTGGTATTTTACAAGGGACTTATTATTCCCTCAAGCCTCATGTGGAAAAAGTCTTAGTCAATGTTTCACTTAGTACTAGTGATATCAGAAAACCTCTCAAGCTGGGAAGAAAGGAACATAAAAAGTGTATAATAAAACTAGGGAATAAGTAGAAATAAGCTGCTGTCTCTGAACTTATCTTATAGATAACAGAAGAGTATATATCCCAGAAAAGGAAATGAATTAAGTTCTTGAAACTTAACTAACTCTGAACTAATGTTATACATCGCTTATGAAATCTATAAATGCTTGCAGTGTATATGGCTTGTGATGGTACGCAGACTCTGGAGTTTCAATAAACTTGAATTATAAAAAAAAAAGAAAACCTCTCAAGCTCTTGCAAGAGTACTAATGTTGTAGATATACTATACTTCTAATGTTTTAATTCATAATCTAAGCATATGGTGTCTACCAGTTGAGACCCCCTCTATACTTAAATCAAGACTTAGCACCCTGAAATCTTTAAAATTAAGAGAGAAATCCTGGTGTGACTGGTATAATCAAATCAAAATATGCAATTATTACAGACACAACTCTACCCGTTAGTTAAAATTGCTGTTCTTTTGATCTTTTGGGGCTTCATAAGCCATTTTATGAAAACGATAACACACAGTAGGTTTGTGATTATCATGTAATAATTAAATAACTTGGTTGTCTGAAGGATCTCAACTTTGCTTCATGCCTCACACCACCATAGAGCATGCAGTTATTACAGCATAACTCCACTCGATGCCCTATGATAGCACATAACAGACAACCCAAACATAAGTTTACAACAAATCTTTAATTGTCTTCGTCTCATGAAAATTCTTAGTTTCTTTTAAAATGAAACATTTCCATTATGTAAGACTTAGTACTGCAGAAATAAACAGTTTCATGTTCTTTCAAGCAACAGAGTGATAACTCAGCTTGCATGTCAGACAGGATTCCTGCCTATCAGAAAATATAATGCAGACAATACAATAACAGTGTCTCTCTTTAAAGTCCTCACCATTAGGTATTAGAGATAAGCTGATACTTAAGAAAACTAAGAGTTCCATTTCATCATAAGTAACAAGAACATTACTTTATTATAACTAAAGTCCTTTGCATTCAGGCCTACATGAAAGCAAGTCTATCCCAGTTTCAGTTTATAAACCTAAGGGGAAAGGCAACACCTTACAGTAGTTTCCATACTTATAAAAGTAACCGTAGGCCATGCTTGAGAGATCTCTACAGACTGTGCTGAAATGAATGTATGAGTTTAAGCCAGTATTTGATTTAAGGTCTCTATTGTGCTATCCAGATTCTCCCCTTTCCTCGATTTAAGAGTTACAAAAATTTTGAAAGATATTCCCTTTTAACTTAGGGCATTTTTACCACAAGAAGGGAGATTCTGGGGTGTGTAACTGGTTTACCATTCCATATGACTGATTATTTGATACTGGACAAAAAAATGTGAACTAATTGTACAAAATGAAATTTTCACCTAAACATATGTTTGTTTCAGTAAGTGAAACTTCATTCATCAAGAATACATTAGGCAATATTTGAAACATAGTTTGAACTGTGGATGTTTGAATATTGTTATATGCTGTTAAAGGGACACTGTCAATCCTTTAGGCCTCAGAGTGTCCTGAGGGTAAAAAAACACATTTCATGATTGTTCATATTCTATAGGAGACTGTTGATGCAGCTGGTAGTTTGATTCAGATCTTTTTTTTTTATTTTAAAAAGTGAAACACTCAGCACCCACCATACTGGTGTTACCACATCAAAACATGTTTGTTTACATTTCTTTATCAACTTCCACTGCATCTTTCCTGGACTCGGGTGCACCTCCAACACAATCTAGCCACTCATGCAGTAGGAATAGAGGAGACCATGGTATCATGAGTGACTGTGCTGTTTGAGGGTATTTCTAATGTTCAGGAAGTATGCAGTAAGGAGTGCTTCAATGATCTGAAGTAAAACAAAGCTGGGTATAGTTACACTTTATCATGCATTTCAGTTCTAATAAGCAAGGAGGCAGATAAGACAACAAGCAACATCAATGAATTTTAGAGAAGGTAAGCAATCATAAAATGTGGGTTTTTACTTTAAAATAATATAACGAAAAAAAGGTTGACAGCATCCCTTTAATACATTGTATGTGGCAATATTTTGTAAGTAACATGGGTAGAGCAGAGTGAGTCACTCAACCCTAACTACACTAGCACTACCAAGCAAAATATTATACATATACAGTATACATATATATATATATATATATATATATATATATATATATATATATATATAATATATATTTTATGATGGTGTTTATATTGTTTTAAAGTGTTTTTAATCTGTTTAATTATAGGAAACAATTATTAATGAATACATTTACATTATTTTTAATTTCACTTTATTTTTACTTTTCTTTGCAAGCTCTGTGGAGCTATGCAGGGGGGACCACCCTGATATGCTGTGATCAGAAAGATGACAACTCAGCAAAAACACACACAGTGCAGTAAAAAGCATTGTAGAAAACATTGCACAGTGAAATAACTATGAAGGCAAAATGCAGCTAAAAGAAACATGCTGCAATACAAAAGCTGTACTGAATGGGTGGTGGACAGATTATGGGGGGATGTAACTCAGGGAGGTGAAACTCGGGGGTTAAGCAGAACAACTCTGTGCAGGATGCAACCTGGGGGACAATTTGGGTGGGTGAACACCACACAGAAATCAACTTGGGGGGCGTAACTCGGGTTAGGGCGAGGGAAGTAGGGAGGAGCCAGATTTAGTATCCCAACTCCAGGGGGGACCAACCTGGGGGGGCAGTGGGAGAACAACAGCTAATGACAAAAATAAAAATTAAATAAAAATGCCAGAGCAGGACCCTAACCCAGGTCAGCTTTACCAATGGCATTCACAGCTCATCATCCTAACCTCTAAGCCACACCATCAGCATGGAGAAGCAGCACACATTCAGCAGCTTAGAGTGCTAACAATCCACTACACTGGAGAGGGCTAAAATATTGAAATGTTTGCAGTTTGAATTATTGACATGTCTGTAATTATTTACCTGTAGGGAGGACTCTGCCACCACACACCCCCATAAGGAGGGTTTGCCCCCCAACCCCTTTCATATAAATATACATACAGCAAGACTGCACAAAATACAACAAGTAAATAGTGTGCCAGGACAAGTCAGTGAACCAGTGGTATGAAACTACACTGTAATGTCTCCCTTGCTGCTATACCCTCAGTGCATTTCACTGCACAGTATTTTACGTGTGCTAATCACACTCGTGGAGTTGCCATGCACTGCCATGACCTGGGTTTGCATCCTGAGCCTGGAATGTCAAGGGCAAGGCTGGCACAAATGACACAGAACATCTGCTTAGATGTTCTCCTCCTGGGAGGGGGAAGAGGGTCATCACAGCACTACTCACATAGCAATACCTGGCAGAGGCTTAGTGGAGGCAACAATGGCAGCCAGGGTGACCACATACTGCCTGACACCCCCCAATGACTATCACAAGCATGCATACACATGCAGAGGGAGGTGAGCAAGGTAAAGTGAGAATAATTATGGGATTCTGCTCAGTTTTGAATAGGGCATACTTTGTGTGAACACCTCCAATACCTACAGACTGAACAAAACTCTAAAATATTAATATAAGGAGCCTCAGAGGGTAAATAATTGTAATTGAATACACAAAAGGCAAAAACAATAGTTTGATACATACTGTAGATAACTGGCTGTTTTTGAGGAGGGTTCTTCTGTTCATAACCAGGGTACCTATTCTGTTTAAAACTGGGTCACATACTTATTGCTTTGTTCATGTGGAAGTAACACTGTTGTATTATTTACTAATCATAACTAAAATTTGTGTTATTATTAAAGTAATACTTTTTGTTGGGATGCCAAATAATGGAAACACTTCTATACTGTGTAATGTTCATAACACCCCAATAGACGAGGACACCTCAAAGGCCTTTATACTGTATTGACCTCTGACTTGATATTGTATGAATTTTATTAGCCCTGTCATCAGAATGTAGGTACTGATTGGACACCTTCTACTGGGTTTTAGTCACTGTTCCCACTTGCTTTCTGGAGCACTACAGACGGATTGGGTGCATGCCAATTGGGCAACATCTTGTATGTTTCTATGTTTTTAATTAAAAATTTAAAAAAAGCTAGACACTAAAGATTATTTTTAAATAGAGATGTTGTGAAATTATATTTTGCCTGTGAAATTCTCATGAAAACAGCAATTTTGCTGCATGAAATATTTCGCAAAATTCGCCCATTACACAATATATTTTGTGGGGTGTGAAATGCGGAATTTCATCTGCAAAATTGGAAATTTCACTGGAAAAGCAGCAAAACGTCACCAGTGAAAGATGAATTTTGCATTCCGTGGGTGACATCCTAAATTTCTCTTCCTCAAGAAATTCCACAAAATGGGTGAATTTCACAAAATATTTCACTAAATGAAATTTGCTGATTTCACACATCTCTATTTTTAAATGAATATTAAAAATAAATGTGTTGGATTATTTCCCTTTATTCTGTCACTTGGTGTTTTTCTGAGTGGACAAAATATGTTATTAACATAGTGCTACATTTCTATAGCTGCAATTCTAAAAAGAAAAAAACAATAAGGCAAACATTCTTAATCTGTCTATGTAATGAATTGTTCTTGCAAACAGTTATTTCCAGATTTATATTTCTAATGTTTCTTAATATATAGTAATCTATGATACTGTTTGCTCAGTGTTTTTATTGTTAATATCGTACCAATTACTGTACTAAACAAAATCATACTCAGTTCATAGAAAATGTATTTCAATGACTACACAAGAACATACAATTGACATGGGCAGGTGTTTCCCAGTATAAAATAATGTTTCATATATTTGTGTAGCAGGTATTCATTAAAATCTCCCACATGATACATGCAGACTTTCATATGTGAAGGACAAAAATGCCAAGCCATGCCTGGAAAGAGGATGTTTTGAAGTGATACATACAGGAATGACATTTCTACATGTATCTGAAGTGATATATACAGGTATGGCATTTCTACACAAACAAAAATAACCACATTGGTTTGATGGGGCACTTTTCATATAAAATCATTATATACCAATTCTTGAAACTGTTAGTTTTTAATACATGTTTAAATGTACAGTTAATGTGTCTCTTATTGTTATACAAGTGCATTCCTGAGTTCATTGAGGCAGAGAACTGCAAAGCAAAGCTGAGTACAGTAGTCCTGGCAGAATATGAACTTAAGAAGAAACTATTATGACCCTAAGAGAGACAGGGACTGTACACATAAACAGATATAAATTATGTTGACAATTTCTGTTTTTAAAAATGTATCTTAAATTTAAAATCAAAATGCAATACTTTGCAGAATCGCCCATGTGTGTAAATGGATTATGCGAGCTAAACTTTGAACAGCAGAATTTTCAAACAATTAGCAGGGATCAATTGGAAAAGGGCCTTCTGATTGGAAGCCTAATGTTTGAGTGTTACTCAAACAGTGCCTTGTAACAGGCATTCAAACTTGTGTAGCTGTATGGATGAGCAGATAACAGTTTTGAATATGGGAGGAACTAATACTAAGAAGCCACTGTGTTTTCAGAGTTTTGTGAGTATCCCTATAGGGCCCATATGTTGGCTAATTATATTGAACAGTGCCACAAATGATTGTTTCAAGTATTTTTTGTTTTTACAATTTTTGGCAAGGAGAGACACATTAAGCTTAAGCTTGTTTCCAGGTGCATCCTGGGAGCACATGAAACATATGTGACTTGCTCACTGTCAAAAAGTATGCAAGTGGTGGCTGTAGTAGTCAAAAACGTTCTCCATGTCTGCAGTTCAGTGCTCTTAACCACTGTGTTATACTGCTTCCCAAATATATTGCAAACAAACATTGAAACAGAATAGCCCTTGGGTGTATTTTGTCTAATAAAAACTCACCTTGTACTTAGCACTGGTGGAATAGCTGGTTCTCCAACGGACAGTGTAAAACCGCACCTCGGTCATCTTCTGGTTCTTCGGAATGGAATTGTCTGCCCAGCTGACTCTGACTGACTCAGAAGTCAGGGCAACAGCCTGGACACCTACTGGTGGGAGCATGGGGGTGGAGATATCTGGGACTGAGGTAGGGAAGTCATCAAATGAATGGTACAAATCAATATCAAATGGGTCAGTGGGGTCTGGGTCACAGAGCACCAAGTAAACATGCAAGAAATTAAGGCATAAAAAATACATAATCACAATGTGGTAAATGTAAAATAATGATGATAAGAGAAATGAGAAGAATTGAAAAGGGAACATTAATTTTCTAAAAACAAAAATGACAGCAACAGCAATATACAGTAACTATTACTGTTTAAGTTTTGAAAAAAAAAAAAACAGAAGTGCTGCAACATCTACACCATGATAAATCAACTTTTCTAAATAGTTAACATGTATAATTTTGCTATACTTTTTGTTCTAAAAGTTTGTTCAAACATTATCTTTGTTAATTCAGAATGTCTTACAAAACAAGATGCAAACTTAGGCCAAAATTCCAATATTACGTGCCCTACCACAATAGATTAGTCTGTCACATCTTGCCAACAACTGTCTGTATTTGTGTTTTACAGTAGCTTACTTCGAATACTTGAACCCACACACACAAAACTGTCAGTCTCCTATCATACTGTGTTGGACACAAGTTATAGCTGAATCCTATACAATAAACATAGGTAGGCAAGTTCCATTGTGCTGAGTGGTGGATGACTGCTAGGGCATGCAGGCAACCTGAATTCATGCCTCAAGCCCAGGACAAAAGTAGAGGCTGGCAATTAAAGGTCAGAGTATGTATGGACACTCTTCTCCTGGAGTAGGTGAGTTTCCATGTGTTGCTCAGGTAGTGACAAGTAGGGGGACTTGTGGTGTGCCATTGATGCTGTGGGTAACCATCCAGCATCAGGCAACACTCTCCCCTGGGAAGTCACAGGTAATCGCCATGCCCATCTGTGAGGCAAGACAGGACAACAACCAGAAAACACACCCCAATTGTGCCAAATGACAACATCTCACTGAGGACTGCTCAAGTCCATAGAGTGCATCTCCTCTCCCTCTTCATGCCATGGAACTACCAACAAATATTTATTTATTCCCAGAGTGAATGAATTAGGGGTCAAGGAAGGAGAGACGGACTGTCTTGGGGGTTAAGATGAGGGTGCAAGTAGCCACTGCACAGACAGGGTCTGGAATGGAGGAGTGGTGGTGCCAGAAGTGAAGACTCAGGATGAATGCCAGGTGAGAGGACAGAAATAGGGAATAAAAAAAAACCTACTAGGAAAGTCCCAGCTGCAAAAAATACCTATTTAATTTAGTCTTGGTATGATAATCAACAATGTAGAAAAATATACAAAAATGCCCTCTCCCCCAGACAGAAATTATTATTTTTTTCTGCAGAAATGCACAATGTTGTGGAAAATTGTGATAACTCTGGTTGAGAATATCTACTGTATGTCCTCTACTAGCTGGCCGATGGCATTGTATAAAGTTTTAGCTTTTTGGGTACAGAAGATCCTGAGGTACAGTATCATTGTTCACCCCCCCCCCCAGCATCACCATCACCACTACCATTTGAAAACTGTAATACACTCTAGGTATAGGTAACAATGTGAGACCTTTATAAACAGTAGTGATTTAAACATGTCTACTTTTTTATAAAGAGGTCTTGCCTCATATTCTCTGTAAGGGGTGTTATGAATTTTTAAACCTCCAGCAAAGTTGTTACAGACTGAGGAAATTCACAATGCCGCCAATCAGATTTTGCTAGGAGCAAAGACGTCAGCATTCATTCATGCCATTGCTTAGATGGACACTGAGCAGAGCAGGCACTCTGCTTTGGGGGGACTGTTTTCTTTATTACAGGTCAATTGGAAATGATTTTTTTTTTGAGAGCTGATGGGTGGAAATGGGTGGTGGTATGAGTGGGTTAGGTGGGCAGTCTCCTACTATGCCATTTAGGCCTGGTCTGGTAGGAAAAATGGTGGGAGTGTGTTTGGTGTGTGAGTCAGGGGAAGGGTATATATTACAAACAAGTTAATAATACAAGGTTGGAGTTTATTATACTACACTCTGTTGCCTATTACTTTATTATTACCAGTGAAATTTGGCACTGCAGAGAGGGGGAGAAGGGAGAAGGGTGCTAGCAGGGGGATGGGAGGGGGGTTACGAATATAAATTTGTTTAGCAGGTGAGAGGGGGGAAATTACAGCTCAATGGATGGGATAGGGTTTTTATACACGTTTTAAGTATTAGATCCCCAAGAGCACTGCAATTCACATATTCTTTATAGGCAAATTACCCAAATTTACACAGTGAAGCTATGCAAATTGACAATTTTAATAGTTTCACCATGAGAATTTGGGCAAATTGGTGGGTGAAAATATGCGCACTGTAGTCATCAGAAAAGTGAATTTTCTGGAATTTGCTAATGTATTTAGAAGAATTTCAACAGATTTTAGCGTATCTACTCTCTTTGAAACAAAAACAAACATCTGAACAGTAGCGAAAATAGTGTTAACATTTGAGCATATTTGAGGGAACAAGTCACTTAAGCTATTGTATATTGCAAATAAACACTATGTGCAAAGTAAATAAACTGTAAATAAACTAGACAATGAATAAGCAATGGAGGTAGCCAATGGTTCGTACATCTCTCTGCATTAACATATTTATTTTTTTTTGAAGATTGCATTTCTGGTCCCAATAGGAAATTTCTTTGCAGAGGCACAGTATGCTACCTGTCCAAATTTGTTCAATGACTATAGATTTAAATATATTTTAGATCACTTTAGTGATCAGCCCCTGTCCAACTCTTCTGTCAAACAAAGTATAGTTGTTTCCTAAAGCTCCTGACACAGTTGAGACAACTTTGAAAAAATATAATTTTCAGGTTTAAATGTAACTTATATTTTGTATTTTATTCTGTACTTCTCACCCTTATTTTCTTAATACTAAGAGTATTTGCATGAATGTGCATGAATACACTATCTCCGCCCTTTCAGCTGTGACTGCCTGCTTTCACCTGACATCATCATTCTATTTATGACATCAAAATATGTTGCTGTGGAGGTAATTATTTCATAAACAGGGGATTGTGATGTCATGTATAGTGAAGCACCTAGAGCAGATATAGTATAAGGGACAGGGATCTTGTTTTCATGCAACTGTTTTCAGTTATAAAGAAAATGGAGAATAAATATCTTAAAATATATGAAGTAATAAAGAAATTGGGATAGAGTTGAATATAAATCTTATTTTTTTCAAAGTTTTCCTAATACTGTCAGGGGCTCTTTAAAACTTCTGTAAACAGAGCCACAAACCAAAATGAGATGAAATATTATGGTTTTCGTGGTCCATTTCTCAGTACTATTTCTTGCCCATAGAAGTTCAAATATTTTAATCCTGTATGGATGTATTCTGCCTCATTTGACATGTGGATATTTAGTTTGAGTATTGCATCAGGCATTGTCAAATAAAAGTATGTGCACTCTGCATGCAACAACTTATTTTCAGTCTTTAGTTTTCAGTTATCCTGGTGAAATAAACAGATGCTAACAACTTAAAGAAAATGAAAGTAAAAACATTCTCAAAATGGGTTAGTTCTGTAGAACTTTATCATAGAGTCTGGAATGCCTTTAACTGACAAAAGATTTTCAAGAGGACTAAGGAGCATGTTTCTAGCCAGCTGATGTGATAAATAGTGCCTTTTAAACTGATGTTACAAGACTGGTGTGCATTGTTGTGATTATTAGTTATACAGAGTAATGTCATGACTTTTCAAGGATAATTCTGGGACAGGGAATACAGTAGTATGCATATTATATTAGGTAATCAAAATACAGATTAACTACAGCCTAAAACATGCTGTAATCTCAACTGTCCCATATTTTCAGGGATTTCTCTTATCTTGACTCAGATGTTTCCTTTGTCCCTCCTTAAATGAACATTTCCTTCACTGAAGAGTAAGTATTTAAAGCATAAAATAATATCAGTCTTTATTGTTACATTGTAGTACTGTACTCCATAATAAAATGATTTTCATATTATTGTAGAAGGCTTCTTGAGTTAATATTACTATTTCATAAGACTGATCTCTCATTGTAGTTATTGGTCCCAGTTCCAGATTCTTTTTAAGTCCTTCCTCTGGTTATCATTGAAGGAGGCTGAGAGGTAGAACTTTAAGCCCATTTCTAGTCTAAAGAGTGCAAGGAATGTATGCTATTCAGGCAAGTGTTAATTAATATTAAACACTGGCAGAACTCACTACAGCATTTCTCTAACTGGTGAATAAGTTCTTACATCTGCTCTAAAAGGAGCAGTGCACAGCAACTACTTGTACACAACAGTTTTTCCAGCTCAAAATGCAATAAAAAAAACAGTGGTAGCATATTACCTGTTAAGGACCTTGTGGTGGCACTTTCATAGAGAGGTACTCCCTCACCAGCATTGTTAAAGGCTTTTAGGGAAATTACATAATGTGAACTTGGCTCTGGAGGAAAAACATAACCAAAATCACAGTTAGGTTCTGTGCCTTAACATACTATAGATGTATATAATGTCTAGTGTCCTTAAATGTACATCTATAAAGTTATAATCCAGATGCAACCTGTACCTTGTCATTTGCTCAAACCTGGAAGATATGAGATGTGTTTACAGAATATTCTGATCAATTATGGCTCACCACAGAACAAAATTACTTGGGGCTAATCAAGCATTCCAAATGTTGAAATATGTGCACTGTTTTAGTATTGACATGCTATTATATAATCACATTATTTGTCTTACTGTACTGTAATGTATGGATAATTGAAATAATAGTATCAAAAACCATTAAAATATCCCATAATAGGGCAGCACAAATCCCATAATAGTATCATAGAAGTCCCATAATTCTATCGTTCAGAGCTCTGAATAACAGTATTACAAGTCTAACAGAACAGTGCGAGCTGGCAAATTCCTCGAGCTGAGCAGGAACTGGTTTTTACTGTAATTGTCCCCTACAGTCAAAGCCAACTTGCCTGTGATAAGAAACTGCAGAAATCCCTAAAAAAAGTCAAATCTCCAGCCAACTACTCTACCTGACAACAACTGCGCTTGACAATGCCAACCCTTAGGGAAACCAGAAACTGACCACCTCCCTCCAGCAGCCTACTGCTCATTACCACCATGAATGCTGCTCTGGGTGGAACCTGAAAAGTCTGCCAGAATTCAAATCTTCCAACACACTTGTATTTGTTTGCAAAAGAACCACTGCAACACCTCAGATGACACACAGGAGGATGACAGGTCTGCTGGCAAATCTCTAGCCTGCCCTCCACCTAGATGATCTCCATGCTTGACATCAACACCACTTTGGGAGCCCTGAAACTGCCACCTCCATCCAACAGCCTGTAGTCAACCAGCACCATGAATTCTGGTCTAGGGGAGCCTGAAAAGCCTGCCATATTTCAAATAGACAGTGCAAATGGGATCATGAAAGAAACTTTATCAGAAATTCTAGGGATCTAATAAATACAACTTTGTCTAAGCCCATTTAGAATGTAGTGTACAGGTCTGGTTCCTGTACCAGACAATGGACATTAATATGAATGAGAAGGTGAAAAGGAGAACACTCAAGGAGGTAGATGGTCTGGAGGATCTGTTGTGAGACCATATAAGCTGAGCAGAGATTGTTCTCATTGCAAAAGAGAAGATTCAATTAGGGAGATCATCACAGTCTTTAAAGCAGCAGTATTTGTTGGTTGTCAAAGTCTTTTACAAATTCTTTTTAGCAACAATGTATTTCTGAGATCCCTAGATTCATGGTGGAAATGGACAAATTATAAAGGATGGTAAGGAGGCTGAAAGCACAAAATGAAAAGGTTATGGAATAGAAGTGTTGATATGGACATTCTGGTAGATGGGCAGCAAACTTTGGGGGCATGGAAAGCAGAGTGAGCTTAGAACAGCAGAACATAATGGCTATTATGGACACACAGTGTGGGACATTAAGCAGTGCAAAGTGCAGGATAATGAGCAATGCAATGTAGTGATTAATGGGTGT
The DNA here is from genome assembly GCA_016271365.2 of Neoceratodus forsteri. Taxonomy (NCBI): domain Eukaryota; kingdom Metazoa; phylum Chordata; order Ceratodontiformes; family Ceratodontidae; genus Neoceratodus; species Neoceratodus forsteri. The sequence continues at coordinate 461,419,765 of CM057449.1, forward strand.
ACAGTGTTTAGGAAGGAAATAAAAAAGAAAGGTCTGCCTCTCCCCTCCCACAATGCTTATCATCAATGTTGTCTCCACACAGGACCATAGTATGTTAGCAGATGCATTCAGTGCTTCATTCTCTGACCTCAGTTCTATTCTTCCACCCACATCTTCTTTACTGCATCTACTGGACAGTTCCCACCACCCCCTGCACTCCACCTTTTCATTTCAAAACTATCTCCCCTAGTGCCGCCCACCCGTATCTCAACATGTTCCTTGGAAGGACAAGGAAGAGTGGTGATTCTTTTGCGGCAAAGCTGCTCTTCTTAAGCCTAAATGCAGTTCTAACACCCCTAACAAAAATACTCAACATGCCTCTGTGCCCAGGACAGTTTCCTTCACAATGGAAAAGGGCAGTCATTACCCCAGTTCATAAAAGCGGAGACTGTACCTCTTGCACTAACTATAGGCCCATCTCCATATTTTCTCCCCTCTCAAAAACATTGGAAAAAATTGTTACAGATCAACTTTCTGATTATCTAGACTCATACCACCTACTATGCCAGCAGCAGCATGGTTTCTGGAAAGGGCACAGCACTACCACTGCCCTGCTTGAGTTTACCTCCTTTATCCATAATGCCCTTGATCAGGAAGTCCTGGCTGGATCTGTCCATATTGATCTCTCCAAGTCTTTTGATACTATCTATCACAATATGCTGATAAATTCCATCTACTCTGTTGGTGTCTCTCAAGAGACAGCTGACTGGTTCTCCAACTATCTCCATGGCCGTACCCAACAAGTAAAAATAAATAGCAACCTTTCCACAACCCTCCCTGTCTGCTCAGGTGTCCCATGGGGTCTATCCTAAGCCCACTCCTTTTCTCTTTATTCTTAAACTCCCTCCCCTTGTCCTCCAATGGGCACCTGCTTCTTTATGCTGATGATGCCATGATCTTTAGTCAACACCCTGACCCTGACCCTACCAAGCTCCAAAATCCTTGCAGGGATCCTTTGCTGAAATAGAATCATGGTTTACCTACCATAAGCTTGTTCTAAACTATGAAAAAATGAAGGTCATGCTATTCGCCCACCCCCAACATAAGTATAACACAGCCAAATTATCCATATTAAATTCCCAAGGTAGTGCACTGGAGTCAGCCACCAGCTTTAAATATCTAGGGGTCACCCTTGACTCTGATCTTACCTTCTGCGATCATATAGCTTTGACATGCTCTGCTATTAACATCAGAATTGGCCTCCTGTATAAGTTAAGACCCTGTCTGCCACCTGACACCCTCCATCTAGCCATTTCCAGCTCCATCCTTTCCCTAGTGGACTATGGGATAATCATATATGGTGCCACCTCTGACACTGCCCTAAGCAGTATGAAACACACCCAAAACAAAGCCTGCCAGCTGGCCATAAGCTGCAATTAGCACACGCAGACCTGTGACCTCTATCGACGCTCATCATGGCTAAACTTTCAGGACCGTCTACGGTATCAGACCTGCTTATTTGCCAAAAAAATCCAACTGGGGCTAGCTCTCTCTGGCTGTCTTTTGCTCCTCCAGATGAGCTTGCCAATACAGGTTACAAAACACTCTGACTCTACTACCTTTCATATCCCTTTTGTAAGGACCACAACTGGCCAAAGGTCCTTTCGCTACAGGGCTCCACTCTGGATGAACTCTCTCCCTGGTCCTACCCTATCTATTCCCAGGTTGGAGCCTTTTAAAACTGAGCTACATGGCCACATTATGTATAGCTCTATATGTGATTGCAGTTAAACCACTCAAACAAGGTCAATGTTTCCGTCTGTACCTGATACTAATATAACATATGATTTGCTGTTTCACACCTTTGGTGTTGCACTATGTATGTATTAACCATTACTGTCTCTGCACTTAGTCACCTTAATATAGTCTACTCTGTATTTGTCTTCATTCTATGAATGGCGTGTAGCCTTTGTAAATGAGTCCCTGACTCAAAGGGTTGTAATTTCAAGACTTGATACAAATAAAAAATACATATATAAAAAATAGGACTTGCGTTAAGGTAACTGATCAAAAAGCTCAATGACCATAGGAAAGATACAAGTTACCTTCAGACCAGTCATGATTACAGAGCAGCAATAAGGGGTTGCAATGGTAATGACTGAGATGTTAAATGAATACTTTGTTTAGTTACAGCCATTACCATGGTCTGCTTTCTCCTAAAACTTCTGTGATATCACTAAAGAAATTCCTGCCTGCCTGCAGTACAGCTTTAGGGTCACCAGAGAGGGAATCTCTTGAGAAATATCTGGAAATATTTGACTTTTGTGATGGGTGCAACTTTAGATACCCATTTGTAGGGTCCATGGCATCAAAAATATTCATGGTACAGCCTATGAACATGACCCCCAGACTGGTAGCTTACTGTGAAAATGAAAATCACAGCTGCACACATTTGTACAGTTTATTTCTTGACTCTACAATGTTTAAGCACCTTAAACAGACTGTGCTTGAGAATTTATTGAACAGAGAGCAATAGCTGTTTAGACAGTGCTGCTGTCACTGCTCCCAAATTTTCCTTGGCTGGATAGCAGTTAGAACACTGTAGGCAGTTAACGTGGAATTGTCAGTTGATACTGGTGTTACAGCAGTGCTGTTATGGACTCATATGCTGGAGTCTGAGATAGATAGGTCTGGAATTTCAGTCACACATCATGGACTTTTGGCACACATGTACCACATACCTGACACATGCAGCAAGAAAATCACTTCAAAAGTGGACTAACTTATGTGTGCATCTACCGCAACGAGTCTATCTTTGATGCACGTGCCATTATTTTGCTATAAAGAGCATCCAGTGCTGTTAATGTGACAAAATATTTGAAATTAGCATTTAGACATTTTGCTGCATTTAACATACCACCGGTGCACACCAAAATTTGGTTCTGCACCTGCAACAGGACCTTAGAATTCCCACCCCAAAGTCTGTACATCGAATGGACCACCTGAATGTTTAATATTTGTGCCATCTCAGACTGGGATTTGTTCCCCAACTAAACATTTGATAGTTGGCCCCAGAAATTAAGTACAATGGACTTGTTAGGCTGGTTCTATTTTTCATTTCTAGCAAATATGCAGCCACCTACTCAAGGTGTTGTTTCTGTCTCAGGGTATTTGATAGGTACAGTACATTCACAAACTACTCAGTCTGTACTCCATCTGTTTGGGATGCCACTTGACCCCTCCAACAGAAATATCAACTAGTAATACTGTACCTCATTACTGATCTACTATTTTAATAGCATATGCAGTATTTCATGAGTTGGTAGAAAGTCTTATTGAAATAAAAACAAGATACGTCTGCCTTTATTACCAGTTCAGTTGTTGGACTAATCAAATAAAATCAACATCATTTAAGCTGCTCTAAAACATGCTGTTCTATGCTGCATTGTAGGTCCCCTCACCCAGAGCCACCAGCAAGAAACCACAGAAATCTGCCTGTGGGTACATGTCTACCCCTCTTTTACTTCCTAGAGTTTAATTTTGCATGTACCGTACTCTAAATTCCAAAGTTACAATAATATATGTGCACATATCTTGGTTTAGATTGAATTATGCTCAAGATGAAAAAATACTTCTCTATGTAATTACAATGTGTTGTAAGGGAACAGTATATATGCCAACAAGAAATGAATTATAATCAGAAATGAAAAGGGGTACATAATAGAAAATGAAAAATAAGATAGTTACACAGCTCTAAGAAACATCTCTACAAATGTTTTGTCTTGTTAAGTGAAGTGTTGCTTTTAGTTTTATAGAACTAGTACCCATAACTCACAAACTATTATTATTTCTATCAACATTCTTACATAATGATATATAGCAATGGACATCTGGCAATAACTGTGTAATGTGTGTCTGAATAACAACTAGCTGAAATCTGACCGGTTTCTGAAACCAATCGTATACCAAAATAAGCACACTTTACTGATTTTGCAAGACAAAGCCATACAAGTGCAGCTAACTATAACAATCTTTGAAACTGTGGATATACTGTTTGACATCTGAGTGCTTTCAGTTTTGCATTTTTAGACAGATAATCTTGTCAGCCAAATAAATTTCAAGAGCAACCAACCACAGTTTTTTTTATCATCCTTAACTATATTAGGAAAGAAAATCATTAGTTGGATGATTCATTTTTATTTTTTTTTTGCAAATTATCATATCTGATAAGATGGCCTAATTCCAAGAAGCTGTTATATGGAAATGATTATAATTAGTGAGGTTATAAGTTGATTAATAGATGTTTTAATAAATGTTCAATACTCAGACTTTCACACATGCCAGTTCTAGCCCTACGAGTATAAGACATAATGATTCCTGAAATGATCCAAGTCAAAAGGCACTAAACCTTGAAATGAAATGGCTGAGCCATATGCTGCCTGTCTCTTTGACATTTATAATGAACCAGTTTGTTTGAGAGATAAGATTTTGGAATGCATCTACTAATTCTTTGACTTACATCTGTAATCCAAAACTATTTACTGGAACATTCTACAAAATTGTCAAAGATAAAATGGAATAAAGGTTGATCTGCATTTGACCCCTAATATGAGAATCATTTTTCTAGTTTGACTCTAAATGCAGCATAGAGATGACGAGGTTGTGCATCATCATTATCATAGCATCATTATTTCATTATTAACAATATCAGTATCAGTGCATAGGAAAGTGCAAACAAAGTAACATCAGAAGGCATGTTGAAGTTCTCTCAAAATAATGACTTAATGTTTGATGTTCAAGACAAATGAAGTGGGCACTGGGATGGCGGTGTAGCAAAGTTCAGCTTCTATTAGTTTCACCAGTATTTCATCTGATGAAACACTGAAGGGTGTGAAACGTACAATTTCCTTGGCAGTTTCTTTCAGCAAGGGGCTGAGGCTTCAGAAATAAAAGTTATGAAATAGAATCTACTGCTTGAGTTTTTATTTCGGAAGGGGTGAGCATGTGAAATACTGGTGCAACTTAATGTTTGAATTCTCACATGATATGAGGGCAACTGACATAAGTATCAGCATTGACTCACAAGTCAAAAACTGGGAGGCACTGTGGCTCAGTTGCAAAATGCAGAAGTCTGAACCATGAGAGTCAAAGTGTGAGTCCCATCAGAGAAGCAATTTCCTCACTATGTGACCTTGAGCAAGCAATTTTGTTCCCCATTCTATAAACATGGTCAGTAGTGCAACACTGTACTGAAGTATCCCATCTAGGCAGAGTTTCCCTCATATGTATTGCAAATATAAAACAGATTATGTCCTAAATTGCATGGTCACAGCACTTGCAGCCTCCCACGTTTCACATTTAAATCCACAGCAAATGTAGGGAAGGAAAATTGTGTTACATACTGTAGTACATTCAATGAAATAAATCAAAGTGTGTAAGCATTTTACAATCTTTTTATATTTCATGTCATGCTAGATTGCTTCAGGACACTTCTCAAAATCATCAGTATGGGATTTTGTAAAATGTTTCACTTTTCTTAACAACAATGAAAAGAACATACAAACAAAACACGCCCTAACACAAATAAGACAAAATCCACTTTAAACCTTCTTGAAAATGAGAAACAACTGAACATTCTGTTTTTACACATTTCCTGTAACCTATTTTAGAATGACAAAAAACTTCAGTGTGTTGTGCATTTCCCAATGCCTCTCAGTGCAGCAGGATATATCCACTATTAACATTCAAGTAGCAATTATGAGAAAGACGAGTTTATTAATGCCATGTAAGTAAAGAATTATATATACATGGAAGGTGTTGAAAATACAATGTGCTGTTCTAATTCTATATTTATCATGGGATAAGATAATGTGTTCAATGAGATTACAGTCTTGTCTTGACAGCTGAATAATTTTAAAATGTTTGTACTTTATAAATAATGGGAACTACCTTCACTTAATCTCAAACTCTAAATCCATAATGTGTTTTTTGGCATCTAAAAATGTTGTAAACTAGCAAAAATAAATCTCTCATCTTAACAGATGGCAGTATAATCTAGCGGTTCTAGTGCTGTACTGTGAAACAGCAGAACAGATTATTAGTGCAAGTCCCACCACAGGATTTAGCTTGTTGTGTGACCCATGGGAAGCCACTTAGTCTTCCTGTGTTTCAGTTCTTCCATCTGTAAACCTCTATAGAACCAGGATCCCACTGAAAATGAGATGATATATCTCAGTTGGACTACCCTGGTAAATACAGTCATGTAATGCTGTTTTTCCATACAGTGTAAACATTTTTTCATAACTCTGACTATAGATATGATTATCCATTGTTCTTGGATAAATGTCCTAGTTGTTTAACACCTTCACTAAGTGAGGGCAGCCTGGGTTTATTTTCTAAACCATAGATTAGAATCATAACCATACATAGATCATTAGGTGAACAGCAGGCATTGTATAGTACATTCTTATGTGCAATGCCTTTCAAGCAGATCAGAGGCATCTATTGTTGAATTGATGCTCTATGGAGTTCATTAGAGTACCTCCTCCTTATAATCCCTCCAAGCACAGTGGGATACTATGTGCAAGCTATGTATTGCAGGTGGCAGCATACATCTCAACCTGTTAGAACCAAAATCACCTCAAAAAACAGGGACAAATGACCAAAACCAGGGACACCATATTTTACTCAGTGTGGCACAGCACCATCGCAAGACATGTACACCACATGATATAGTACTGTAAATACCTGTACATCTGTAAATCCTGTGATCACCTCTGGTATGGAGCCAGGGCCACTGGCAACCAAGCTAATATACAGGCATACAAAATAGCAAGGAATGCCTGCGTAAGAGCAATTTGGTCTGAAAAAGCAAAATACCGTAGGGAGGCCTTAACCAATTCCTGGAAAGATGGATGCAAATTTTGGAACAACTTCTCTGGGGTGACAGGGAAGGTCCCCAAAGAGACCCTGTTCATGCTCAACATAAATGGCACTTCAACCGTTGATCCTTAAACCACAGCGGACAAAATCAATGAGACTTTTACAGATCCCAGTCATGTCCTATTCCCTAACTTCTTTGACCCCACTCCCTCTTCCTGCAATTCACAGTCAACATAAAATTTGAGGTCACACCCACCATTCCACTTTAAAGTGGTGAGCAAAGAAGAAGCAAAGAAATACATTCTCAAAGTACTTGGGGAAAACTAGGCTAAGTGGGGATTCACTTGACCTAAAGCTCATTGCCCTTACCATTGATGAGGTACTGTCCCCCTTGACAAAGATCCTTAGCCACTCCCTCATGCTCTCTCAATTCCCACAAAAATGGAAAGCCACCTTACTTACCCCAGTACAAAAGTCTTGGGACAGGGCACTGCACAGGAACTTCAGGCCCGTACCAATTCTCTCGGCATTTTCCAAAGTGTTAGAGTGAATCATATCTGATTAAGTGGTAGAATACATGAAGAAATACAATCTTCAATGTAGTCAGCAATGCAGGTTTTGCAAAGGGCACAGCACTACTACTGCTCTGTTCAAATTTTCAAACTATATACATCGTACCTTGGATCAAGGTCAATTAATTGGAGCAACATTCATTGACCTTTCCAAGGTGTTTGATACTGTAAATTGCTCTCTACTTATCAAACAATTATCTAATCTAGGTTTATCCACAGACACCGCAGATTGGTTCAACAGCTCCCTCAGTGGACGCAGTCAGGATTGGTGACCCACTCTCTGCAAAACAACTGGTTCATTCAGGTGTTCCACAAGGGTCTATCCTGAGCCCACTACTTTTCACCATATTCCTGAATCAGCTCCAAGCCTCCTGTCATGGTTGGTTCCTACTCTACATAGACAACGTGTTTTTTTACTAAAGTAATGCTGATCCCACACTTTTGGCTAACCAATTGCAGACTAGCTTTACCAACGCTGAGGCCTGGTTCCATTCATAGAAGCTAGTCCCTAACTATACAAAAACAAAAACGATATTGTTTCACAGTGCAGAAAACAGGTTCTGCTCCCACCGGCTGGAAATCAGAAACAGCTTAGGCATTATTCTAGAACAGACTTGACTTTTTAAGTATTTAAGAGTGACAAATAAAAGCACTTTGTCATTCTCCAGCCATATTGACAATGTTACCAAAACAGTGAATACCCGTATTGGGCTACTATACAAATACAGACACTGCCTTACCCCAGAAGCCCTGAAGCTTGCTATACATAGTTCAGTAGTCTCAGTAATTGATTATGGGCTTGTGATCTATGGATCCACCTCTGACACCACCCTGTGCCATGACACCACTGCCCTTAACAAGGCCTGACATCTTCTGACCGGGGCCACCCACCTGACACACACATGTTACTTATATGAACAAGCAAACTGACTTCATTTCAAAGGCAGACTATCCTACCAATCATGCCTAATAGTGAAACAGGCCTCCCTCAGTCTCTTGCCTCCTGGTGTACAGCCAATGTTTGGATCACCAAACCACACCCTGCATACTAGATGCACTTTGAACCACATGTTCATAGTGCCTTGCTGCCGTACCACCCAAGGGCAAAGTTCATTTGCTTACAGAGCACCTTTGTGATATAATTCACTCCAATGTGATGTTACCAAAGACCAAACACTGGGCTCCTTCAAAAAGATACTGTGCCAGGCACTAGTCGCCAATGCCTCCTGTCACTGCTGTGCATAAAATAACTTGGGTCTGTTTCCTCTCCTTCTCCCACACCCTACCCAACCCTACCCTTCCTCCACCCTGCCATCCTCCACTTGCTACTACCCTATAACTTATCTGCCTTCCTGAGGTCCCCATTAACTAATCCCAGCATCAGACTATGCTTGCTGCTCCACAGAGGGCATCATCAGTTCCTGCACTGATTGCCCCACTGGAGTGCACTCTTAATCTGAATGACATGGCCCATGTTTGTCTGCTGATATAACCCTCCAGACAATGCCCCCCCGGCCCGCTCAGACAATGCCTTTGGCTGTAGCCTTACTCTGGAACAATGTTAGGCCCTAGCCCTTAGCTTCTGTCTATCCTGCAAGATTATGTCCCTAGTTGTTGTCTTTCCCTCATTTTGTCTCTGACAATGCCACTTGGCTGTATCTTTTTCCTCCTGTAGCTGGATCCCAACCCTAATGCCGTTTTTGCTAGTTAAGCTTACTCCTAATTACTGTATGTCTGCAAAATATCTGTTTTTGTAACTTAAATCCATATGTACTATTTATTGTTACCTTTACTCCTAAGATCACTATGTATTTTCTCACTATTCTATTTGTTCTGTTGTTTGATATGACATGTTAATTCCAAGACTGAAATAAATAAAAATAAAAATAAATAAAATTTGTAACATACCTTTAGTTTATGCTTTTTAAATGCCTAATTCAGTTGCATACCACCAAATGGCATAATAAAAAAAATAAACACAGGCAAATGTCCTAGAAGTTTATGCTGTAATTTCTCTTCATTTATATACTTGAAACTAAAGTAGAACATATGTACTGCTAAAGAAATACTTTTTTTCAGGATCCAATGTTATGTTAATTTCCAGGTTTTTAAGGATCCAGTGTTATTACTTTCCAGACTTAACTGAACAGAAACATACTGTATTGGAATGCAGTGTGTGCATACGTGTGTCTCAGTAGTCTCATTAGAGAAACAGATGAACCTGTTGAATGCTGGGGGGGGGAGTGGCTCCTACCTACAACCTCTTTTATTCTGCTAGGACAAGTTTAACCCTTGCTGTGTTGTTAACGGATATAACAGTCTAGAGTTCCTTTACTTTCAAATTCTGTTGTTAGCCTACGGGTTAAACAGGTCTGCTAGGCTTACACTGGTATTCTTAAAATCCATAAAAGAAGCAATCAATTTGGGATTTCAGGACAGGGAGTCTCAATTCATGAAATCTGAGAACAAATGGGAAAGTTGAGAGGTATGGGTGGCAGACATATGTCCCGAAGGCCAGTGCCATTCATTTCTGGTAGGTAGGTGTCTCCTTTGCTTGTCTCACATTCCAGCAGTTCATGTACTGTATCACTCTAATGGACTTCTGCTTGCAGGGCTTGCTGTATGAGAGGCTACCATGAGATTGCACAGGCAATGCACAAGTATTGGTGTAGTCTGCTGAGCATCATCAGTGATGCAGACTCCTCTTCCCTTCCCCTCCCCTCCCCTTCCCTAGCAGTCAATTTTAATGGAGCATTTGTGCCGTGGAAAGGTGGGTGACTGAGTTAGCCTGGAGACCTACACTACTTCTCCACTTAAAATTAGGGATCTGAGGTCAATGGGAGTGCAACAATAAACAGAGGTAATATACACTTGGAGATTGAGGGGTTTAGCTAGGGGGTTGAAATTAAAAGACACTGTCTCCATGCTGACCTGGCAAGGATTTGGCAAACCACTTCCCCCACTCATGGACCACCCAGGCCACCAATACTGCCTCAGAGATTATCAAGAAATAGGAGCGATTGGATATTGGGGGGTCAGAGAGGGTGAAGGTGGTGGAACAGAGGCGCATCCCTCCAGTTGTGACTCTCCACAATTCATTCACCATTCCAGCAGAGTATGGTTCCTCTATAATAATAATGGCAATATTAATAATAAATCTTTATTTGATATAGCGCCTTTCAAGTTGCCAAAGCGCTTTACAAAATAACTAAAAACAGTGACAGAGGGCAGCAATCTAAAAAATGATCTGTTCAATCTGACACTAAAAACATAATTAACAAATGTTTGGCTACATAAATATGTGGAGGCACCCACAGTGGAGACCGAGGAGGATGCTGGGAACCTCCACAAAGGAGACCCACAGGAGGGTGGCATGGTACCCCACAAGAAAAGGAAACAACTGCTGGTGTGGGACTCAATTGTTAGGGGGTAGAACTGGGGGAAGGAGGGAGGGGAGAGGGAGGAAAGGTGCCTGTCCAGCACCATGGCTTGGAGGGACAGGAAGCAAATCCTCAGGATCATGGGAGCAGCTGCATGGGGGAGGGAGCTGGATGTCATTGTCCACCTAGGGACAAATGACCTGGCTGGGAATGGGATCAGAGCAGTGCAGCAGGAGTTTGTGGAGCTGGGGAGGGGCCTTAGACTAGTAGCACGCATGGTATCTTTCTCGGAACAGCTACCTGTCTATGGCATGGGTGAGGCTAGGATACTCTGCAGTATGGGATTCAGTGACTGGTTGAAAAACTGGTGTGAAGCTCAGGGATTTGGCTTCATTGGGGTCTGGGGGTCAACCTGGAGTGATACAAGCCTACACTGGTGTGATGGTCTGCATCTGTCTGGGAGAGGAACCAGGAACCCACGATAGAATTAAATGCTTCACTGGCAAGTATTTAAACTAGCCAAGGGGGGAGGCACTAAAGAGAAGCATGGAAATCCCAGCCTCCCCCCCAAAAAAGATGGTAGTTGGCAAAGTAGACACAAAGGTAGAGAAGTTGATAGGGAGCAGGAAAGGAGTAAATCCAGAAAAAGGCAAAGGCAGTAAGGACAGGGATGGGCCTAAAAGGCGTAAGGCCATCAAAAAATGGAGGGTGGTGAGTACCAATGTCCATAGACTGGGTAACAAGCTCCCTGAACTAGTGGCCTTGATGGAAGACGAATGCCTGGATATTGTGGCAGTCACAGAAACATGGTACACAGAGAACCATGACTGGGATGTCAGCATACCAAGGTACACAATCTACAGGAGGGACAGGGAGGGTAAAAGAGGAGGAGGAGTAGCTCTTTACATAAGGGAAGGAATCAAAGCAACAGAACTAAAGGGTAAACAGGGCAGAGAAGGCACTGTGGGTCACCGTGGAGACAGGAAATGGCACCACAATCAGCACAGGGTTTGTTTACAGGCCTCCGTCTCAGGGGGAGGCAATGGATAAGGAAATGATAGAAGTAATTCATTGAATGGCAGAAAAAGGAGAGATATTGTTGATGGGGGACCTGAATATGCCAGATGATAATTGGAGCACCTTTACTGCTGCCACATCCAAGAGCAGGGTCATTCTCGATGCCCTACAGGGGGCATGCCTCAGACAGCTAGTATTGGAACCCACTCAGGAGGGAGCAATCTTAGACCTGGTAGAAACATAGAAACATAGACTCTGACAGCAGATAAGGACTGCTTGGCCCATCTAGTCTGCCCATTTTCCTACCTACAGGATAGGCTGCAGATCCTAGTTAACCAACAGCCTATTTCTTCCTACCCCCCAACAAGAATTGCCTTATGTCTGTCCCATGCATTCTTGAACTCTCCCACAGTTTTAGACCCCACAACCTCCTCAGGAAGGCTGTTCCATGCATCCACTACTCTCTTTGTGAAATAATACTTCCACACATTGCCCCTAAACTTCCCCCACTCTATCTTTAAATTGTGTCCCCTTATTCTTGCACGTCTCTTTTTCTGAAAGATGCTACCCTCTTGGACTTTATTGATTCCACTGAGGTACTTAAAAGTTTCTATCATGTCCCCCCCCTCTCTTCTTTCCTCAAGGGTATACATATTAAGCTCCTTTAGTCTCTCCTCATACGGCTTCTCTTGCAGACCCTGCACCATTTTAGTTGCCCTCCTCTGGACTGCCTGTATCCTGTCTATGTCCTTGCGGAGATGGGTCTCCAGAACTGGACACAGTACTCCAGATGGGATCTCACCAACTGTACGGAGGGATAACAACTTCCTGTTTTCTGCTGCTGATGCCTCTCCCTATGCATCCCAGTATACCCCCAGCCCTCCCTACTGCCTTCTCACATTGCTTGCTAACCTTAAGGTCATCTGATATGATTACCCCCAGGTCCCTTTCCTTTTTCGTTGTTGTTACTACCTTCCCCCATTGTGTATTCTTCCCCTTGGTTCTTGTTTCCTAGGTGCATTATTTTGCACTTCTTTGTATTGAATCCTAGCTGCCATTCTTCTGACCATTTCTCCAACCTTGCCAAGTCCCTTCTCATCCTTTCCATGCCTCCTTGTGTATCAACCCTGTTGCAGATCTTTGTGTCATCTGCAAAGAGGCATACATTTCCTTCCAGTCCCTCTGCAATGTCACTTATGAAGACATTAAAAAGGACTGGACCCAATACTGAACCCTGCGGTACCCCACTAGTAACCCCTCTTTCTTCAGAGTGGACTCCATTTACAATTACCTTCTGTGTCCTGTTGTCCAGCCAATGTTTTACGCAGGCTACCACCCTGGGACCCACTCCCAGGCTGGTTAATTTGACTATTAATCTTTTGTGTGGGACTGTGTCAAATGCCTTGCTAAAGTCTAGGTAGGTCATGTCCACAGGCCCTCCCTGGTCTGCTACTTTGGTCACCCACTCAAATAAATCTATTAGATTCATCTGACATGACCTTCCCACTGTGAACCCATGCTGCCTTGGGTCCTGTGCCCCACTGGCCTCTAGGTACTCAACAATTCTTTCCTTCAGAAGTGACTCCATCACTTTCCCTACCACAGAGGTCAGACTGACAGGTCTGTAGTTTCCTGCCTCTGTCTTGGTCCCACTTTTGTGAAGGGGAATCACATCCACCTTCCTCCAGTCCTTGGGTTCCACACCATCCTCCCATGATTTATTAAAAAGAGTTGCCAGTGATTTTACTAGTTCCCCATTAATTCTTTTAGAATGCTGGGGTGAATTCCATCAGGCCCCATTGCTTTGTCCACCTTCAGTTTTAGGAGTTCTTGCAGAACCCTTTCTTCTGTGAAAGGACTGGGATCAACCCCCCTATCAAGAGTGCTTCTGTTAATTGGATTAGGCACTTCTCCTTCCTCTTTTGTGAATACTGAGCAGAAATATTCATTCAGTAACCCTGCTTTTTCACTGTCCCCCTCTGCCCACCCACCGTTCATTCTATTCAGCCTCACTATCCCTCCCTTTGTCTTTCTACGCTCGCTGATGTACCTATAAAAGGTTTTATCCCCCTTCTTAACTGAGTTGGCTATCTTTTCCTCAGTTTGGGCCTTTGCTATTCTGACTTCCCTCCCTGCTTCCTTCTGCCTTAACTGGTACAGCTCTCTGTCCTGCTCTTTCTGTGTTTCCTTATACTTCCTCTCAAATGGGGATGGAAAGAGGATCTCAGATTTAGAAGCAGGTAGCCATCTGGGAACAAGCAACCACCAAACAGTGTGGTTCACAAAAACACAGCTGTAGAGTCAAGCAATACAAAAACAAGGGTGTTGGACTTTAGGAGGACTGGCTTTGGCAAAATGGGAGAGCGCATCAGAAAAGCACTAGCAAACACACAAGAAGGAAGAGTGGAAGAACAATGGGGAAAAAACAAAACTGTCATCACAGAGGCAACAAGCCTTTGTGTACAGCAAATCAGCAAAACAGAATGAAGAAAAAAGCCACTATGGTTCTCAAAAGAGGAGGTGGGAAAGGTTAAGAAGAAAAGGATAGCATTCAGGAAAAGTAAGGAAACACAGGAGAAGCAGGACAGAGAACTATATCAGTTAAAGTAGAAGGAGGCAGGGAAGGCTGTCAGAATAGCAAAGGCCCAAACTGAGGAAAAGACAGCCAACTCTGTTAAGAAGGGGGATAAAACCATTTTTAGGTACATTAGGGAGTGAAGAAAGACAAAGGGAGGGATACTGATGCTTAATAAAGAGGAGGGAATATGGGCAGAGGGTGACAATGAAAAAGCAGGGATACTGAACGAATACTTTTGCTCAGTATTTACAAAAGAAGAATGGGGGAAGTACCTAAACCAAACAATAGAAACACTCTGGATAGGGGGGTTAATACCAGTCCATTCACAGAAGAAAGGGTTCTGAAAGAACTCTTAAAAGTGAAGGTGGACAAAGCAATGGGGCCTGATGGGATTCACCCAAGAATTCTAAAAGAATAAATGGTAGAACTAGTGATACCACTAACTACCCTCTTTAACAAATCATGGAGGATGGTGTGATGCCTGAGGACTGGAGGAGGGTAGATGTGATTCCACTTCACAAAAGTGGGAGCAAGGCAGAAGCAGGAAACTACAGACCTGTTTGACCTCAGTGGTTGGGAAAATGATGGAATCACTTCTGAAGGAAAGAACTGTTAAGTACCTAGGGGCCAGTGGGGCACAGAACCCAAGGCAGCATGGATCCACAATGGGAAGGTCATGTCAGATGAATCTAATAGATTTCTTTGACTGGGTGACCAAAGTAGTAGACCAGGGAGGGGATGTGGACATGGCCTACCTAGACTTTAACACAGAAACATAGAAACAAAGAAGTTGACAGCAGATAAGGACCGAAAGGCCCATCCAGTCTGCCCATTTATTTTTCTACATTATAAATGTGCCATTGGCCCTTGCTCTGTCAGTGATCTATCTATTCATACTCATCTGTATTGCTCCCTTATGCATATCCCATGACTGTTTGAAGCACTGCACTGTGTTCATCGCCACCACTTCCTGAGGTAGGCCATCCCATGCATCCACCAGCCTTTCTGTGAAAAAGAATTTCCTCACATTGCCCCTTAATCAGCATCCCTCTAGTCTAATATTGTGTCCTCTTACATAGAAACATAGAAACATAGAATTTGACGGCAGATAAGGACCGCTTGGCCCACCCAGTCTGCCCATTTTCCCTACCTGATGGATAAGCTGCAGATCCTAGTTAACCAGCAGCCTACTTCTTCCTACCCCCACCCCCTAGAATTGCCTTATGACTGTCCCATGCATGCTTGAATTCCACCACTGTTTTTGACTCCACAACCTCCTCTGGAAGGCTGTTCCATACATCCACAACCCTCTCTGTGAAAAAATACTTCCTTAAATTACCTCTGAGCCACCCCTTCTGTCTTCAAATTGTGCCCCCTTGTTCTTGCACACCTCTTTTTTTGAAAGATGCTACCCTCTTGGACTTTGTTGATTCCCTTGAGGTACTTGAAAGTTTCTATCATGTCCCCCTCTCCCTCCTTTCCTCGAGGCTATACATATTAAGCTCCTTAAGTCTCTCTTCATATGTCTTCCGGTGCAGACCCTGCACCATTTAAGTGCCCTCCTCTGGACAGCTTCCATCCTGTCTATGTCTTTGCGGAGATTGGGTCTCAGAACTGCACTGCAGTACTTCAGATGTGGTCTCACCAGCTGTCTGTACAGAGGATAATAACTTTGTTTCTACTGGTGATGCCTCTCCTCGCATCCCAGTATCCCCAGCCCTCCTTGCTGCCCTCTCACATTGCTTGCCCACCTTTAGGTCATCTGATATGACTATCCCCAGGTCCCTTTCCATTTTTGTTGTTGTTAGTATCTCACCCCCTGTGTACTCTTCCCCTGGGTTTTTGTTTCCCAGGTGCATTACCTTGCACTTCTTAGCATTGAATCTAAGCTGTCATACATTTGACCATTCCTCTAACCTTGCCAAGTCCCTTCTCATCCTTTCCACCCACCTTGTGCATCAACTCTGTTGCAGATCTTTGTGTCATCTGCAAAGAGACATATTTTCCTTCCAGTCCTCTGCAATGTAAGCTTATAAAGACATTGAGAGGGACCAGGTCCTAATACTGAGACCCTGTGGTACCTGCTAACCCCTTTTTTTCAGAGTGGACTCCATTTACTATTACTCTCTGTGTCCTATTCTCCAGCCAATTCTTTACCCAGGCTGTCATCTTGGGACTCATTCCCAGGCTGGCTAACTTGTATATTAATCTTTTGTGTGGGACTGTGTCAAATGCCTTGCTAAAGTCTAGGTAGGCCATGTCCACAGCCCTCCCTGATCTACTACTTTGGTCACCCAGTCAAAGAAATCTATCAGATTTGTCTGGCATGACCTTCCCGCTGTGAATCCATGCTGCCTTGGGTCCTGTGCCCCTCTGGCCTCTAGATACACAACAATTCTTTCCTTCAGAAGTGATTCCATCATTTTCCCTACCACTGAGGTTAAACTAACAGGTCTGTAGTTTCCTGCTTCTGCCTTGCTCCCACTTTTGTGAAGGGGAGATCACATCTGCCCTCCTCCAGTCCTCAGGTACCACCCCATCCTCCCATGATTTGTTAAAGAGGGTAGTCAGTGGTGTCACTAGTTCTATCCTTAGTTCTTTTAGAATTCTGGGATGAATCCCACCCAGCTCCATTGCTTTGTCCACCTTCAGTTTTAAGAGCTCTTTCAGAACTCTTTCTTCTGTAAATGGGCTGGTATCAACTTCTGTATCCAGAGTGTTTCTGTTTGTTTTAGGTACCTCCCCCTCTTCCTTTGTAAATACTGAGCAAAAATATTTGTTTAGTATCTCTGCCTTTTCACAGTCACCCTCTGCCCACCCTCCCTCCCTTTATTAAGCCTCACTATCCCTCCTTTGTCTTCCTTTGCTCCCTGATGTACCTATAAAGGTTTATCCCCTTCTTAACTGAGTTGGCTATCTTTTCCTCGGTTTGGGCCTTTGCTGTTCTGACTGCCTTTCCTGCTTCCTTTTGCTTTAACTGATACAGTTCTCTGTCCTATTCCTTCTGTGATTCCTTGTACTTCCTGAATGCTTTCTTTTTCTCTTGAACCTTCACTGCCACTTCCTTTGAGAACCATAGTGGTTTCTTACCTCATTTCATTTTGTTTATTTGCTTTACACAAAGGCTTGTTGCCTCTGTGATGGCAGTTTTTATTATTCCCAATTGTTCTTCCATGCCTCCTTCCTGCCCATTTGCTAGTGCATTCCTTAGGCACTCACCCATTTTGGCAAAGTCAGCCCTCCTAAAATCCAGTACCTTTGTCTTTGTATGGCTTGACTCTATTGCTGTGTTTATTGTGAACCATACTGCTCGATGGTCGCTGGTTCCCAGATGGCTACCCACTTCTACATCTGTGATCGTCTCTTCAGCTCCATTTGAGAGAACCAGGTCTAAGATTGCTCCCTCTCAAGTTGGCTCCAATACTAGTTGTCTAAGGCATGCCCCCTGTAGGGCATCTAGAATAACCCCACTCTTAGAAGTGGCTGCTGCAACTGCACTCCAGTTAACATCTGGCATATTCAGATCACCCATCAGCAATATCTCCCCTTTATCTGCCATTCTAAGTATACTTTCTATCATTTCCTTGTCCTTTTCCTCCCCCTGAGAGGGGGGTCTGTATACAACCCCTGTGCTGATTGTGGTGCCATTGCCTGCCTCCAAATTGACCCACAGTGCTTCTTCTTCTCCCTGTTTACCCTTTTGTTCTGTTGCTTTGATTTCTTCTCTTATGTAGAGAGCTACTCCTCCTCCTCTTTTACCCTCCATGTCCCTCCTGTAGATAGTGTATCCTGGTATGCTTACGTCCCAGTCATGGTTCTGTGTGTACCATGTTTCTGTGACTGCCACAATATCCAGATCTTCCTCCTCCATCAAGGCCACTAATTCAGGGCTTGTTGCCAGACTACAGGCATTAGTACTCATTGCTCTCCATTTTTGATGGCTTTACCTTCTGTAGCGCAACCCCACTGACCTTTCTACCTTGGTCTTTTCTCATTTAGTACCCTGTTTTGTAGGGAGGTTGGGATTTTCCTTCTGCTTATCAGTGCCTCCCCCCTTGTCCTGCTATTTTCTTATATTTAAACATGTTAGACTCTTTCACCTTGTTAATGCCCTTAAGGTGTTTGAATGTTTTGATCATATCACCTCTCTCCCTCCTTTGCTCAAGGGTATGCATATTGAGCTCCGTTAATCTGTCCTCATATGTCTCCTGATGCAGTCCCTGCACCGTTTTGGTTGCCCTTCTCTGGACTGTCTCAATTTGGTTAATGTCCTTGTGAAGGTGTGGCCCCCAGCACTGCACACAGTACTCCAGATGGGGCCTAACCAGTGTCTTGTAAAGAGGGATTATTATCTCCTTCTTATGAATTGTGATACCCCTATGAATACACCCTAACATCCCCCCTAGCCTTACCTACTGCTTTAGAGGTCTGCTTGGATGATTTCAGGTCATAGGTGATGATGATGCCCAAGTCTCTTTCTTCCTTTGTGACTGCCAGCAACTTCCCTCCCAGCCTATAGGTGGCTTCAGGGTTTCTCTTCCCTATGTGCATGATATTGCACTTCTTTGCATTAAATCCCAGTTGCCACTGTTCTGACCATTTTGCTAGTTTATCCAGATCTCTTCCCATTCTGCCCACCCCATCTGGATCATCTACTCTGTTGCAGATCTTGGTGTCATCTGCAAACAGACAAGCCTTACCCTCTAGTCCTCCTGCAATGTCACTAATGAAGATGTTGAAGAGGACTGGCCCCAGGACTGATCCCTGAGGTACCCCACTTGTGACTTGCATCTCTTCTGACTGTATACCATTTACCACCACTCTCTGTTTTCAGCCTGCCAACCAGTTTGCCACCCAGTTGACCAACTTCTGACCCACACCAAGCCTACCCAGCTTATTTATCAATCTTCTATGTGGAACAGTGTTGAAAGCTTTGCTGAAGTCAAGGTAGGCAACATAAACTGCTCCCCCTTGGTCCACCACTCTTGTTACCCAGTCAAAGAAGTCTATGACATTAGTTTGACAGGACCTTCCTTTTGTAAACCCATGCTGTCTTGGATCCTGTGTCCCTATGGATTCCAGGTGTTGCACTATCCTTTCCTTAAGGAGTGCCTTCATAATCTTGCCCATGACTGAGATAAGACTGACTGGTCTGTAGTTCCCTGCCTCCTCCCTGCTACCACTCTTGTGGAGGGGGTCACATGAGCCCTTCTCCAGTCTTCTGGGACCTCTCCTGTGCTCAGAGACTCACTTAACAGTTCTGCTAATGGCTCTGCTAGTTCCACCCTTAGCTCCTTACGTACCCTGGGATGTATGCCATCAGGTCCCATTGCCTTGTCCACCCTGAGCTTAGTGAGCTCTTGTAGGACCCTTTCTTTTGTGATGGGAGTAGTGCTCTCCTCCCTCGCCCCATGTCCATGGTGCTGAGCTGTGGGCCCTGCCCTACCTTCTTTTCAGTAAATACTGAGCAAAAGTATCTATTTAGGATAGATGCTTTTACAGGGTCCTCCTCCTCACATGCCCCCTTTTCTCCGGTGAACTTAGCAATGCCCCCTCTGGACTTTCTCCTTTCACTAATGTATCTACAGAAAGTCTTGTCACCTTCTTTTACTGTTCGTGCTAGTGTTTCCTTAGTGTGGGACTTTGCCTGCCTTACTGCCTTCCCTGCTTCCCTTAGGGCAGTTTGGTATGCCTCCCTATCTTCATCCCTCTGTGTTCCCTTATATTTCCTGAAGGCCAGACTTTTGGCTCTGACCTTTTCTGCTACTGTATTTGAGAACCAAAGTAGTTTCCTTCTTCTATTGCACTTCCTTTTCTGTCTAACACAATGGTATGTTGCTTCAAGTATTGCATCCTTAATGCTTGCCCACTTTGCCTGTACCCCCTTCCCTGTGTTTCTTTTTGCAAGGGCTAGCTTAACTTTGTTGACCATCTTATCAAAGTCAGCTCCTCTGAAGTCCCATATTTTTGCCTTTTGAATGGGATGATTTAGATATAGTGGCCAAATTAAACCATACCATGTGATGGTCACTGGCACCCAGGTGACCTTCTACCTGGAGATCTGTGATCCCTTCCCTTTTCATCAGTATTAGATCTAGGATAGTCCTGTCTTTTGTGGGTTGTTGTACCAGTTTTTTGAGGCCCTCCCCCTGCAGGGAATCCACCATGTGTTTAGTTCTGGCAGATGTTCCTGCTGGTATTGACCAATCTGTATTTAGCAAGGCATCAGACACAGTCCCACCCAAAAGATTAATATACAAGTAAGCCAGCCTTAGAGAGGGTCCTAAGGTGGTTGCCTGGGTAAAAAATTGGCTGGACAACAGAATGCTGAGGGTAATAGTAATCAGAGCCCACTCTGAAGAAAGGGGGGTTAGTAGCATGGTACCACAGGGTTCAGTACTGGGATTGGTCCTCTTTAATGTCCTTATAAGTGACACTGTGTAGGGACTGAAAGGGCAAGTATGTCTCTTTGCAGATGACACAAAGATCTGCAACAGGGTTGATACACAAGGTGGGTGGAAAGGATGAGAAGGGACTTGGCAAGGTTGTAGGAATGGCCAAATGTATGGCAGCTTAGATTCAATGCAAAGAAGTGCAAAGTAATGCACCTGGGAAAACAAAAACCCAGGGGAAGAGTACACAATGGGGGGTGAGATACTAACCACAACAACAATGGAAAGGGGTAGTCATATCAGATGACCTAAAGTTGAGTAAGCAATGTGAGGAGGCAATAAGGTTGGCTAGGGAGATACTGGGATGCATAGGGAGATACATCACCAGTAGAATAAAGGAAGTTGTCATCCCTCTGTACAGACAGTTGGTGAGACCCCATCTGGAGTACTGCACGTAGTAAGTGGGTAAGTGCACTAGACAAATCCTGCCTATTTTCAGGCATGACCTGGGGGAGGGGGATACAGATGAATGCCAACTGACCTTGAACCAGATTAAGCTGTAGGTGGTATTTTTAGTGAATGAGGGAAATTTTGCCAGGATACCGGGGAAATTCCCCTACTCTTTTCGATAAGTGCCATGGGATCTTTAACATCCACCTGAACTACCACCAATACAGGCAGATTTATTTTGATAAATAAATAGTCCCTTAATTCAAAATATCAAGGGGGTTAGGGCTTATTGAAGTTCCAATGTTATCCTATGGGAATTTGCATTTTTTATTTGTTATGCTTTTTTTATATTACCCCAAATGTTGTTGTTTTTTTTTGTGAGGGGGTGATATTCCTGTAGTACTCACTAAGACCATTGTTTTGATATATAGAGTGTCCCTTAAGTCTAAATACTGAGGAAGTTAAGGCTTGTTGATGTTCAAATAAAGGAAAAAAACTAAGTCTAAAATCGTTTTTTGCATGAAGGAATCCTTCTTCACATCAAACAAAAAACCCATATGAAAAAGGATGCCTGCATATAAAAAAAGAATTGAGAAAAAAACAAAGTCTAAATTATTTTCTTGTAAAAGTGCATTCTTTCTGGTATGAATGAAAAAAATGTACAAAAAAGTATTCCTTCATGCGAAAAAAGAATTAGGAAAAAAAATGTATGCCCAATTTTTTTTTGTATGAGGGTATCCTTTATCATATGAAAAAAAAAAACATGTAAAAAAGGATTTCTTCATACAAAAAAAAGAACTGGAAAAAAACTATGTCCAAAATCCTAAAAGAATCAGAATTTTTTTTTTTTCATATGAGGGCATCCTTTTTTGTATGAATGAAAAAAGCATACAAAAAAGGATCCCGTAATATGAAAAAGATTTGAGACTTAGTTTGTTTTCTGATTGTGTTTTTGCATGAAGGGGTTGTTTTTCATATGGCTTTTTTTTGTTCATAAGAAAAAAAGATGAACTCATACAAAAAAAATAATTGAACTTAGGTGTTTTTTACAGATTCCTTTTTCATATGAAGGGATCCTTTTTCATATGGCTGAATTCATTTTTCATATGGCCATAAGAAAAATTGGAACTTAGCCAAGAAAAAATATTTTAAAATAAAAAAACATATTTGGGGGTTGTTTTGCCAATAGTTATGTGCAGAATCCTCTTAACAGGATCCTGATGACCCAGATACATGTGGTTTCTGTCCAGGATGTAATTATTGTGGGATTTGAACATTTCTTTTTTTGAATAAAATGGAAACAAAATAGTGGCCATACAAAAAAGGATTTTTTCCTCACAAAAAAGTTTGACCCCATATGGAAGATGATCCTTTTTTGTATGAATCATACTCTTTTTTCATTCCAACTATCTAAAAGACTGTAATGAGCATGCTCAGAACTGAAATTTTAAAATTTAGTAACTTTTAAATGGATTATTTTTTCAGCAAACTAGCAAAAGGCACATCTGTGGGCCAAGCCCCTGCTATCCTAATCATTTCAGAGAAAAATTTCAAACCATCTTGGTGCTAGGTGATATCAAAAAAAGCAAAGAATACAGATTTGTTTAATATTTGTGTTATCTGTGTCTCAGAATCTGCAGATCTGACTAGGACATAAATTAGTATGTCAAAAAATCTACCCCATGAGACAGTGCATGCAACATTTCATGCAGATTCATTGAACAATTGCAAACATGTTGAAGTGCAAAATTTGAGGTTTAACATATAACCCCCTGCTAAACCCCAATTACAGTATAGTGGTGCTACTGTGCCACTATAATACACACACACACACACACATACTATATATATATATATATATATATATATATAGATCTGACACATGCAACATTTGTATGCCATAAAGCAGGAACTGCTGTCAAAAACGCATCAAAATATTTGATCAAAGCATTAAAAAAACATGTTTGGCACATTTAGTTTGATGCAAGAACACCTTAAAATCAGGAATTGCACCTGTCAGAAAACTTTCAAAAATCCTGCCCCATGTGTTTGCCCTACTGCTTTCTTGAGAATGATGCAGCTGGGGTTGGCAGCCGATGACTGTGTTAGGGGTTGGGGTGGCACTGACAGGTAAGTTGTTCAGTGCCACCTAGAGTAGTGCACTTTGCAAAGTTCTTTCTACAATATTGTGACTATGGGAATGTGAAGTGGATAAGTTTGCACCCACTTGACCAGCATTATTGAAAAATTCTTCAGGCTCTATAATAAAGTATTTTTTTTTCACCAAGAGTGGAAAACTTGTGGAACAGGCTGCCAAAAAAGTGCTAGGGATGGGAAGTGTTGACTATAAAGCTCAAGTTGTACCAGTTCTTCAAGGAGCATGATAATGCTGTATGAAACATTTAATAAATTGAAGAGGGTACAATCACAAAAAGCACACTTTTAGCAGACTCAGTATGTCCAGTAGGAAATTGTGAATATATTGGAATTACATTTCCAGAGGTTTTTGCCACTGGCAGTTTTCCTTCCATAGTGTTGACATTCATAGAAAGTACTGGTAGCAATTTCCACTTCACAGAAGTTATGGGTATGTATCATAATATTGGATGTTGCAGGTGCCTGGATGGAAGAAGAGAAACCATGAACACACAGGGACAGATTTGTATAGATTTTTTTTGCCACAAGTTCAGAGTGCATCAGATATATGATTCACAGGATTTGTGTCAAACAATCAGGATTATTCATCTCTGCATCATTTTGACACTTGAAAGACCACATTCCTATGGTCTATTGTGCATCAATGTTAGGGCCTTTTGGTGCCTCTTGTGGCAGTGTGCAGCTAATCATAGTAACAAGCTGCCACAAAGTAGGTTTCCGTGGTAGCCTGTGATAATGGCAGCTGCAACTGAGTGCTTTCAAAAAGGGAGACTCAATCATGGAACCTGTGCACAGGGCTACTGAGCAGATAGGGTGACCAGATAGGGGGTTCGGCAAATATAGCGACAGGATGTTGCTATATACACATGCGTGGGGGGGGTGGGGGGTGGTACCAAGCTGTGTGATGGGCAGAAAGGGAGGGAGGGTTTGTGGGGTATAGTGCAGTGGTGGGCTGCTGATCTGGCCATGTGGCATGGTGGTCTGGTGATAGGCTAGGGTTGGGAGGGTGCCGGGTTCAGTTCTGGGTGTGTGCATTTTTTGCACCTGTCTGGGGTTTATTTTTCCATTTTGCATCCCCCCAACATGCACCCCCCCGGAGATGAGAATCCTTTAGTAGGAGAGTGCAGGGGGCAAAGCCCCCCCATGAGGAAGGGCACAGGGGACTCAGTCCTCACATAAAAAAAATCTAGGTCTCTGGTGTCCTTTTGCTGTGCGCTGCTAGTGTACATCGTCAAAATTGATTTTCGGTGAGGTACACTAGCACAAATGGCGATCACCTTTCCACGTTCACTGTTATCACATGGAACCAGTTCAAGTCTTATAAATGTGCCAGATATTGGAAACTTGGAATCAGTTGCAGCATTTGGACATAGTGCACACATACAGCCAAACAGTAAGGCTACAGAAAGCATCTCAGGCACGACACCTGCATTCAAAAATATAGCCCACGTTATTTTTATTATCTGTTCCCAGTCTAGTCTATAAAAGTTAATAGCATAATATAGGAAAGGCTCTTTCAATTCTAAGACCACCATTTCCCCTCTAAGACATACTCTGCAGCTTTAAATTTCAATCATAACCCTAAGTTTTTTCTTATTATACTTCTTCCACTACAGGTCATATTTAAGTTGTCTCTGAAATGCAGATTTATTGGTTTTATGCAGAACTCAATATGGCTTCAGGCTGGACAAGTTTTATAATGTTTCACATGAAGGACACTAATCTTGCAATACTCTCTGGGAGTAACCTGGGTTCACATCCTCATAAGTAAACAAACCCGAATTAACTGCTACCATTTAAGATTCATTTGCCAAGAAGCCTCTGAAACGTTATTGAAACACCAGGAAAACTAGAGAACAATCAAACCAGTGTATATGGGTGTTTGCTTCAAAATGTTTCTCATACTTTTATAGTTAGTGTTCTGCAATAAAACAAAACAATTAAATACAGTACGTTGACAACTAGTGTCTCTGAAATTCATTTCAAATGCACACACAGACATATACATACACACACACGCAGTAGCTCATTGTCTAATACAAATACTAACAAATATTTGGTCATGTTGGTGATTAGAAATGCTGATTTTATGAGTTTGACTTTATCCACAAGTCTGGAATATTCTGATGACCAAATATTAGAAATATCTGAACACATGATGGATTTGTAGACAGGTTAGCCACCATTTTGCTAAAAATTGCTTTTAATGTTGTACCACATCAGACACTTCCTCAGTCCAGACTCTAGGGCTTGACTTGCTAACAGTCTCCTGCTCCCCCTCCTGGACTATGGCTCCCCTAGTCTACCCCCCTCAAAAAACTTTGACAGACTTAGGTCCACTTACTACACCATCCTCCTGTTTATCACTGGTTTCTCCAGGACAGTCCACCATTGCACAATCTATAAATCAGCAAATTGGCTTCCTCTTGAGGACAAGTTCAGCAGCAAATCCTGCACCTTCCTCTTCAAATCCCTTAAGGGTCTCAGCCCTGGCAGTACCACCTACCTCTTTTCCCAGCCTGCTCACTTTCAGACCCGAAGACACCCCGCTGGTAGTTCATTTGCAACCCCTCTATACAGTACCTTCCACAGACAATGCTCACTTGCTTATAGGGGCACAAAATGCTTTAATGCCCCGCCTCTGTCTCTCACCCAATTTCCATCTGTTGTTATTTTCAAAAGCACTCTAAGAAATCTCCTCAACAACACTTCATGCAACTGCCCTTAAACTTTATCTTTCCCGTCCATCCATTCCATTTTCTCTTCCCATAACTTTCTCTGCTCTTCCCACAGTTCCCTAAGCCTCCTCCAACAAAGCTTTGGACTTTATTGTGTTACTACCTCAATAATTTGTACATAATACCATGATTTATCCATAATCTCCTTGTAAATTCATGTGTTGTCCCTCAAACTATTTGTATATAATTTCTCTTACTTACAATGCACTCTTTGTATTTATGCTTTTATAAGCTTTTGTAATTGTTTTGTCTTCTTCCTGATTCTGATACACTGAACGCTTGTGAAAATGGGCAGTTTTGCTCACATGCCTTTCCAGTATAAAATAAAAATGAAATGAAGTGGATATATTCTACACATATACGATTATCACTGCAAGCAGAGTCACTTGTCACTCCATCTTTTCCTTGAAAAGAAGTTTCATTTCAGCTGGGCTCTCTTTGTTAAAAATCAAATGCACCACTTTTTCCATATGTTAATAAAAGCTTGAATTTAAGTTCATGTGTCACGAGTAGTGTTTCCTGAAAATTCCATGCTGTTTGGTTTTGTAGTTTTCTTTAAATCAACATTTTTAATGTGCTCTGCAGTAACTGAAAACAGTGAAGATTTTTCTGTTTCTATCAGTGAGTGATGACATCATATTTGTCTAGCCTGCTACTTCAGTAATTAAGTCCCTGACTGACTGAAGAGGCTGGAGCACTTCAAAGTCAGAGCAGTCTGTAGAGCTAATTGTTTTCACTCCAAGGTGTTTCTTAACCCATCTGGTTTGTGTTTAGATAGATTAGCTTAAAAATCTATCATTCTGTTCTCATAAAAAGTTGATCATTCTGAGCTTCAGTGCTGAACTGAGTGGTATGAATGTTTGTGAGAAATCACCACGTCTGTATTAAAGCTGTTAGTTCTGTCTCATCAAGATTCTACATTGTTTACTGGCTATATGACACAGAGTAGTTTAACTGATATAAAATAAACTAAATTGTGTCAATTAATAGAAGTAGCGTGTCTTTGATGCAGCCTCCATAAGTATGTTCATGTGAGAACAATTTTGTTTTGTCAGATTGACAAAGAGGTTTCATATTGGATACTGGATTATCATACTGGATTAGTAAAACAACCAGAAGGCCTAGGCCCATATTGGCTGTCCCCACCATTTCAGTGGAGGAAACCGAAGTTACCAACTGAAATAAAACTATCTAAACCTGCTTTAAAGGCATTGAAACTAGAAGTCTCTACTAATTCAGCTGCCAATTTATTCCATAATCTAATTATTCTTGGACCAAAGCTACATTTTCTTAAATTTGTTTTACAATGTTCTTCTATTATCTGGTATTTATGACCTCTTAGGTTATAATTTTGTTCCCTAGTATGTAATTCGAGATCTTTTATTAACATATCCTAATTTAAGATTCTATAGAACATCAACAAATCTCCCCATACATGTCTTATATTCATTGCCCATAACCCCAAGTTATTCAATCTTTCTACATAAGGTTTATCTTTTATTCTTTGTAACAGTTTTGTACAGACCCTTTGAGGCTTTTCTATCATTCTTATATCTTTCCTAAAATATGAACACCAAACCATGGAGCAATAGTCCAAGTGTGGTCTCACATAGGATTTAAAAGGGGGCATCAGTACCTCTTCCTTTCTTGAGTTAAAGCTTCTTCAAATACAATTAACCAAATGCATGGCCTTATTTGCTGCTTTTTCACAGTGGGATCAGATCCTTTCTTCAGGTCATTGCTAATGTATATCCCCAAGTCCTTTTCACAAACTGAATTCTTTAATTTTACTCCATGTAAACAATATTCCTGATTTATATTTCCCATTCCCATGTGCATCACAACATACTAATTCAAATTAAAGCACATTTTATTCATCTTTGCCCACTCTTCTATGTACAATAAATCCTGACCAAATCTTAGTCTGTCCTCAAAAATGTTCACTACTCCTCCCAACTTGACATCATCAGCAAACTTTATTAACTTATTCCCACTAGTCATAATCAGATCAGTAATAAAAATGCCAAACAGCAGAGGTCCCAACACAGATCCCTGTGGCACCCCACTTAAGACCTTCACCTCATTGGACAGAAATCCTTGAACCCTGACCAGTTGGGTTCTCATCGTTAACCAATGTTTCTGCCACATTCTGCTATTTCAGTAACATGTACTGTACAAACACATAAAACTCAGTTATTTGAGTGTTTCTGTATGAAAATACATCATGTATGTGTATAAATAGAAATACTATATGGCATCCTGATGCCCCTGTCTTGTGCCTGACAGCTGAGGTGGCAGCACTCAGTCACCCCATTTCCACTGCCCCATAAGCCCCCTGTCTCCTTCCCCCATTTGAGGCTGCTGCACCCCACTGCCCATTGTCTTCTCCACACAGTCGAGGCTGCTGCACCCTGCTGCCTCCTGCATAAATAGCTGAGGCTACAGTACTCTGCTTCTCTCTGTCCTACCCCCTCCACAGTCAGGGCCAATGCACCCTATTTCCCACTGCTCCTGTCTCCACAGTTGGGGCTTCTGTGCTCTTCTAAGGACTAGAGTCCCAGATCCACTGCCTTCACAGTTACAGCTGCTGCACCATGCTGCCCCAGTCCACCAGAGGTGGGGTATTTGCTGCACCTGCTACCCTCTTCCATTGCCCCAATTGGGCAAGGCTGCTGCACCACACACATCCTGTCTCACAGTCATACCCTGATGTCCCCCTGTGTCCTAGCACACAGTCAAGGCTTCTGCACTATGCTGTCCTCTGTCTCTGCCACCATATTTAAGGCTGTGGCACCTGTCTAAATAGTCAAGGCTGCTGTGGCCTGCTGTGCCCTAGAGCTCCATGCCTCCACAGTTAGGCTGCTGCACCATGCAGCCACTTGCCATAAGACGAGGCAGGGCATGTCCTGCACCCTGTCCCCTACTACAACAGATTGGGCAGTTTCTTCCTGTTGCCCCCTGCCACCAGAGTCAGATCCTTTGCTACACCCTCCTGCCCATGCCCCTTATCCCAAACAGGTGTCTGCTGCACCCTGTTTCACAGCTTGAGCTGATGTACCCTGATGCCTCCCCGTCTCCTGCCCAAGCAGTCAGGACTGCTGCACCCTGCTGCCCTTTGTCCCCCACCCTATAACACAAGATGGAAAAATGTTTTTTTCAAGCAGTTTGGGCAGTGTACCAAAGGATCTGACACTGGTGGCAGGAGCAGCATGACACAACATCTCTAGCTGTGAAGGCAAGAGGTTCTGTGGTGCAGCAGGGCACATTGGTGGCAGGGGACAGAGGACAACATGGTGCAGAAGCCTTCAGTGTGAGGCAGAACACAGTGGGGCATCAGGGTACAACAGCCCTGACTGTTAGACAGGATGCATGTGGTGTAGCAGCCTGGCCCATTAGGGGCGATACAAGTGGGTAGCAGGTATCTCCTTAAGTTCAATTGCACACTCTGACCCTCAGTTAATATTTACCATGTCATGTTGTACCTTCACACACTTTGGTCCTCAGTACCTTGCCAATATCTCCTAAAATACAATCACACACTCCTGTCCTCTGTTCCTTCTTACCACATCTTATAGCACCCTCATACCCTCTGCTACTCAGTACACTGTTAGTGCTTACTATAGTGTAATTATACACTCTGATGTACAGTTCAGTTTCACCACCTCCTCTGGTACCCTTCCACACTCTGATTCTTAGTACATTGTTAGTACCTAATTTAGAACAATCACACACACTGGTCTTCAGTTCATGCTTACCTCTTGCCATATAGTAGTACAATCAAACACTCTAGTCCTCAGTTCATGGTTACCACTGCCTATGGTATCTTCATACACATTGTTCCTTAGTGCATGACTAATATCTCATAAAGTTCAATTGCACTCTCTGGTCCACAGTTCATACTTACCATGTCACATTGTACCTTACACACTTTGGTCCTCAGTACATTGCCAGTATCTCCTAAAGTACAATCACACACTCTTGTCCTCTGTTCTAGCTTACCATATCTTATAGTACCCTCATATCCTTTGCTACTCAGTACATTGTTAGTTCCTACTATAGTGCAATCATACACTCTGATCCTCAGTTCAGGCTTACCACTTTCTGTGGTGCTGTCACACCATGGTTCTCATTATTGTGTTAGTACCTGCTGAAGTACAATCACAAATGCTGGTCCTCAGTTTATGCTTACTACTTACTATACAATACTGCAATCACACACTCTGGATCTCAATTCATACTTACCACCTCCTATAGTATCTTGTCTCACTCCCTGAGTGGCTAGCTCTGGAATCCAGTGTGGCTGCTTTCTGAGGACCATGCCACCAAGTTTGAAATGACTTTCCCTTGCTCCAGTACAGAGACACACATGGCAACAAAAGCCCCACCTTTGGTGACCTGGTTCAGCATGCTGCCACAACCCCATGGTGACAGAGCCCCTGGGACTCTGTGGTATAGCAGAACACAGCAGCCCTATCTGTGGAGACAGGGTTGGCATGCCTCTAATTTATGAGTGAAGCATGAATCAGTTTTGATATGCTAGCTAGGAAGAGGCCGGGCAAAGCCAATATCTGTAGATATAGATGAGGAGGCTGGCCTTGAAAGGTTGTGAGAAAACTCAGCAACATGAGAACTACCAAGGCAGAGCAGTGGGATAACAGGGAAGCCACAAGCTGAGCACCATGGGATCTAACAGAAACTGTAATGTTGGTAGGGTAGGAACCCCATAAGAGGCGCCTTAACTGGCAAGGCCCACGTGAAGCACCAAGCCATAGGATAGCAAGCTGCCAGAGTAATGTAAACAGTGGAAGCAAATAATAACTGAAAGATTTAAAATAGTGAACTTCAGAAACAAACTGCTAAAATGCCTACAGCTGGAAGCCATTACCAGGCAGCTAATATAATGGCTGAAAGTTTCAGTGTAGCAATACAGCAGTTGGGCTTGGCTGAGCAAACACTGAATAATTTGAGCAGTGCACATGGAACTCTAAAATGGAATGACTTGAGCTATCACTGAGAGAAGTAAGAGCAGAGCTGTTGAACACACATGGCACAAAAGAGAGTGGCAGGGTGAGGCCTGGACCAGGTGCAAATAATTAAGGTGGAAAGCACAGCAGACGGCAGGCAAGAAAACAGCAGTGGGAGCTGAAGCACACAATAAAAATGCAGTTGACTGAGGGCTTACAAAATCTGGAGAGTAAATGGAGCCTGAAAGCACACACACAGGGCAGCTTAAGGTATAGAAACAACAATATGTAGCCTGAAGAACAAATAAACAATGCATACACATGATACTAGAAAACTAGAAAGCCCAAAAGAAACAAATCAAACACAGGTACAGGAGCAGGAAGGAAACAAGCACACAAGGAAGCATGTAACAGCCAGAGTCAAAGCAATATAAACCAAATGCAGGAGAACACCAACAAAAAAAGGAAACAGAAGTCCAGCACACATCAAGAAGAGCCGAAAGCACAGCAACACTGGGGTGGGCAAAGCCCCAGCAGGCCCCAGGGGAGAAGACAGACTGACAGAGACCTTGGCTGGCAAAGAAAAAGTGCTTCAGAAGGAGGATGGGAGGAACTGCATATATAGTGAAGGAAGGGGGCGTGGCTGGTTACTCACCCCATTGAACTACAGACATAGCCTTTTTATTACTAAAATGCCCAACAGGCTTGCTATATTATAGAGCAGGCTTGACAAACTAATCCCAGACAGTGCAAAACTATTCACCACTGTGAGCTGTATGAAAGATTGGATTAGCTGTCCCTAGAAAACAGTAGAAAGTGCATAGCATTATTTTTGCCATGAGGAGTGTGTATGGCCAAGTCCCAAACTCTTTAAATGAATGTTTGCCGAGTAGGTCTAAAACAGTGTCCTTGAGAACAGCTGGACACTATGAGTTAATAGTCTGAAGAGTCAAATCTCAAAGGTCTATGCACTTTTTTAGTTACTTTGAGCCTGATCTTTGGAATTTCCTGCCAACCACTTTCTGGCTGATAAGGAATAGGAAGCTTCCACTGCAACTATTACAACACTGGTCTCAGAATAGTATTCCCCAATTGTATCCTTGTTGCCCAGTAGACAGAGAAGTTACATAGCAAAAGTGATAATTTGCTGGAGATGCTGTTAAGTATGTATATTATGATTGTATATTTGTAATATGATGTATTTGATTAGAATTGTCTATGATATTTTCTTTTCCTTTATATTGTATTGATATTTTTACTTACTGTATTGTATGAACAGAACCTGAAATCCTGGCACAATCTATTGGACTCCACTGAAAATGAGCTCGTCTCAATGGATAACTTTGTAAATAAAATTGAATAGGATCTGACTGAAATGTAAGTGTCTGACTCAGAGTGCAGTCTGACCACCCCCTGGAGATGCTGTGTGCATTCACAGAGATCCAGGGCATTTTAGACTGTCAGGACTATTACCTTTCCCAGCAAGGCTACATAAAGCAGCAGCATAATCACATCATGAAGGCCCTTCCTTAAATAGTGTGTTTTTAAAACAAACTGACAGAGTTCCATATGATTTCATAAAACTAGTTGATAATGTGGCTACTGTAAATACACATAATTCAGTTTCCACACTGAGGCATCCTCCCGCCCATTGCAGGCTATTACCCCTATTCTACAGACTGGCATCTCACTAAAGAAAATTGTGACAAAATAAGCATACATTTCACTTGCCATGTATCACAGCTGATAGAGAGAGGGGGAGAGACAGAGAGAGATAGAGAGTGAGTGAGAGAGAGAGAGAGAGAGAGAGCGCAAGTCTGAAAAAAATTATGAGAAAAAGCATTGCACAATTACACACAGTTAACGCTGTCAATCCTGGAAAGCCATTCAAAGTACTGAAACCATGCACACTGTGTTTTATAAACACCATCTAGCATTCAGATAATTGCTGGTGCAATGGCAATGGTGGTACCAGAAAAGGAAAATAAGCCACCAGACATGGGGGCTGACATTTCTTCTTCAGATCCAGCAAAATAAAAAGAGTTTCTAGAAAATCTAATAACACTGACAAAAAGAATCCAGTGAACTTCAACATTCCTGAAAGAAGAATAAAACAGGCTACATAGGAAGACAACACAATTTTGTTTTGCAAATAACGTTAGCTGCAGGATTAGGGGTTTTGGTGCTGAAACATGACATAATAACATACTATGGGATTCCCAGCACTCTCTCTCCAAAGTTGAAAACTGCACACCTGATGACAGACTGTCACTGCTTCCATTGCCAATGACTATCACAAATGAAAACAGACAGCTGGGATAGCTGACAGCAAATTATAGCCTCTAGATGGGCCATTAAGATATTAACACACCTGTAGGGCTTGGTTAGCTGATGTTCAGCTGCATAAAACAGACAACCATAGAGTAGCTTCAAAATGTACCACTGTTTCAAGTTTCAGGTCAGTAAATAAATATAGCATGGCTACAGGGAACACTGTAGCTATAAACTAAAATAATTTTGAGTGGGTTAAACCTGGAAGAACTGATTGATCTGTGGTCCTTAATAAGTAGAAGAGTATACTGGGAACAAACAGCATATATTGCTCTGAAGTTAATTATGGCAAACAGAGGCAATGATTGAAGTAGATTTGGACCAGTTTCTACCAATTAGAATGTGACTCAACATGGCATCATGAGGAACATTCCAATTCAAGACACGTGGGATACCACATAACATGTTTCATTACTCAAAAAATAGGGAGACAGTAAAGGAAAAAAATCTCAGAGAAACTGTGATGTAATGAAGCAAGTGCATATAACCAGATAGACAGTTTTGGAAACAAAGATGAGAAAGGTGTGTGTATTGGTATTTGTAATTACTCCTGCAGTTTAGTGCATGTGAGGTTTATAATCACCTTGGTGATTGTCACAACACCTATGCTTGACTATTATTTATTAATTTATTTTGCTTTTGGTAACCGGGTAAGTGCACTAGGCAAAAAATGCTTATTTTCAGGCACGACACGGGAGAAGACAGTTTACAGACATACAATACACATGTGACACAGCATATGAAAGCAGCACAAATCGGAGTAAGTAAACAATGTTTGGAAAGTAGATACAATCGCATTGATGAAAATGAATAATGAAAGTAAAACAGTACTGTGAAATCAAATTACAGATTGAAACAGGTAACACAGGACAATAAATCAAAAGGAGATAGGCAGTGCAATACAGTGCAGTAAGTGCCAAAAACTGTAAGGTTTGTGGCCAGGGGAGATGGAGGGAGAGAATGGTAGGGAGGGAGGAGAGGGAAGAGGTAAGAGAGTGGGCAAGCTAGGACTAAGAGAGGAGGGGGAAGAGGTATCAAGGAGGTGGATTATCTGGAGATGAAGAAAAGAGCAGGGAAGGGTGAAGGTTCAAGGTGGGTTAAAGCAAGTGCAGGGGTTTATGTTGTGCAAGTGTTCACAGTGGAGTTTCTTAAAGGTGGCATGGGTGGTCGCTTGACGGATAGAGGAGGGTATGGAGTTCCAGTATTTAGGAGCTGTATAAGAGAAGGCCTGTGTGCCCATGTTTGATCTGCATCTTGGAATGTGCAGAAGGTCTTTTTCATTTGATCGTAGCTCATAGGTGAGAGGTTGTAATTCCAGAGCAGAGGAAAGGGATAGGGGGAGACCTGTTCTGGTGACACAGTCAATTAATGATCCAAAGGACTGGAGACGATAGGCAGAGATGCTAAGCCATTTTAGGTCCATATAGGGTTAGCAGTGGAGCTTGAAACGTGGTGATGCAGAGGCATAGTGGCAGATGCTATTGTAAGTGGTATCCCATTTATGGAGGGAGGATTTAGATGCAGATAGGTAGATTGCAGAGCCATATGCTAGAGCTGGTAGAAGGAAGCCTTGAGCCACAGCTAGTCTGGCTATTGGGGTGAGGGCATTGCTAGTGCGATAGGGACTTCCTATCTTGGCATTTACGGACTTACAGATAGTGGAAATGTGGAGGTCAAGGTCAAGAGATTCGTCCAGGGTGACACCAAGATATTTAAAGGATTTGGCAGTGGTTAGAGGGGAGCCATCGTCACATGAGATAATAAGGGGATTGAGATTTGATTTGAGTCTGGCAGGCGAGCCAAAGAGCATTGAGTAGGACTTGCTAGAGCTGAGGACTAGTTTGTTATCAGTGAGCCAGGACTGGATACTCACAAAGTCCACGGCAATGGGATGATTTAGGGCAGTAGCAGTTTTTGCAGTGTGGTAGATAACTAAGTCGTCAGCGTAGAGCAGAGATGAGCAGTTCGGTGCAGTTAATGGGATGTCGTCAATGAATATAGTGAAAAGCAGAGGGCTAAGTATGGAGCCCTGGGGTACTCCAACGTGGATCGGTGCAGGATCCGAGATGGCTGAATTGAAGACCACAGCCTGTTGTCTGTCAGTCAGGTAGCTTTCGAACCAGGTAATGGTATCTGAGGAGAAACCAAATGACTGTAGTTTTGCAAGAAGAAGTGTGTCGTTGACCAGGTCAAAAGCTTTAGTTAGGTCGATGAAAACTGCACCTGTCAAGAGGCCATTGGTTCAATACCCGCCATAAGCAAATTGCATGTACCCACTGAGTAGTCAACATGGCATGATAACAATTTAAGGCATACTACTGGAATTTTCAATGAAAGGGAAAGAGAACAATGTTTAACCAGGAGCAGCACACTAAGCCAAAGCTTGTTTCCAGATGCAACCTGGGAGCACAAGGAAGTTAAGTGACTTGCTTAGGATCACACAGTATGCACTTAGGTGGCTATGGGATTCCAACCCAGGTCTCCAGATGTGCAGCTCAGAGTCTTAACCCACTGCACTATATTGCCTCCCTATGAGCTGCTGATAACACAACAAAACATTTTGAACACAGAACAAAACATATTTTCACTTCTTTAAAGAGAATGAACAGGATTCATGACATGATTTTTTAAAAGTTCCACTCCACAACTGCTGTTGCAGACTGGAATTTGCCCGCAGCTGCATAGCAGCGATCCACAGCTGCAGCAGTTGCAGAGGGTGCTATGGCGGGTTCCGATGCCTGTAGCAGCCTCCCGCAGCTGCGGTGCTGTCCATGTCAACAGCACCTGCAAGCTGCCATATTCCATAGAGCCAGTCGTACTCCAGCTCCACTTTAGTGAATACCCAGAGCTGTGGGTGACCTGCGGCTTCACAAGTGGATTCCCACTAGCGCCGAGGTTTTCCTGCAGCTTCGGGTCCTTCTACCACGTTCATAAATTCTGCCCAATGCCTTTTTCTCATAGTCTGGAATCCAGTGCTTCTCATGATCAGAAACAGAAAATCTGATATGAATGGATCTGAAATTCTTAAGAACTCTAGGGATGGATGAAACATGTGGATTCTGCTTCTACTGAGGGATCACAACATGTACACCCTGGAAGAGAGAAGAGCAAGACATAACATAATAGAGTCCAACAAGTACCTCACAGGGGTAAACAGTGAAAGAGAGGAGTCTCCTTCAAAAGAGAAAGAACACCAGGACCAGGGGGCATGTGATGAAACTGGAGAAAGTGGTTAAGAGGAATGTGAAGAAGTACTACCCTACTGAAAGTGTTGTAGATGCCTGGAAGACTGCCAGTGGAAGTGGTAGAGGTGAAAACAGTAGGGAGCTTGAAGCATGTGTGACATAGACATAGGGTAATATTATTAAATAATCAGGGAGGAGAGAGTGCCACCACAACCAGTAAAGGGTATGTGGAGACAGATTAAGCAGGGGACATCTGAGCAGCTTGGGTGGTCCTAGTGGTCCTTTTCTGCTGACAAATCCTATGTTGCTTATTTCCTACTGGAGATTTGCTAATTACCATGATTTCTGTGAAATTTTGCTAAATTCTGCATTTCACAGAACCTACCATATTCCACAGGAATATCTGCTTTTTCCATGAAGAAATTAACATGTTTGCAGAAGTCAAACCAATCTGTACGAAACAAATCCACAATCTAAACAAAAATATTCTTAAATTGGGAAAAAGCATTACCAAGCCACTCACATCCACAGAAAATAATTCAGCAATTTACTCTCTGGATACTAAAAAGTACACAAATGACATAGTCTTTCATTTCACAAATCCATATGTTTACTTGTCAGTGATAGTTAATGAAATTTCAAAAAAATAAAATTTGCTTTTACTGTAAGTGGAATCCATAATTCTGCTTAAATTCCACCAGCAGAATCTGCCACCATATCTAGCAAAATGTGAGAGTATTTTACTACAGAAAGAAGAAAAATAAAGATAAGGATAAAAATGGCATAAATAAAGACTCAACCACTTCATAACACAGAATGACAAAGGGTACCTACCTAACTTTTCAATAGAATAATATCTCTGCTTGCTGTCAACTCGTACGGTCTCAGCATAGGGGCTGCCCACTCCGTATCCGATGATGTACCCTCGTACCACAATGTTGGGGTTCATTGGTGGAGTCCAGCTCATTACAATGCTTGTGGTCAAAGGCCTGACATGAAGGGAACTTGGCTGATCAGGAACCTGGGATTCTGGAATAGAAAGGCAACAACGCTGGGAATCTATAATCAAAGCTAAATCTCACCTATGAAAATACTAGCACTGTAAGTACAGCTCATTTCAAATAAATGACTATTAAGATGCTTTCATTTAGTTGTCATTCACTTCTTGTTCTGTTTTACCTCATGTTATACTTCAGACCAGGCTTCGTGGTAGTTTGAAGTTTAGGAACATGCTTAAACTAATGTTCCAGTATCCTAAAAAACTTTTTCTAAATATATATTCAGACACAATTCAGTAAATATTCCATTATTTTTTGTGGTTTTCCATCCAAATCTTTATTGATTTATTGGGGACATTTTCATTAAAACTGGATGTTTGCACCTCATCCTAATGCTTTCCCTCCTGTTGAGTTCATAATCCTTGGTTTGCGTGATCATAGCCATTTCTACAATTAAGTATTTTGATTTTCAGACAGTACTATGACTTGAGTGAACTGAAAAGCAGAGAAAGCAGATACAGGTTAAAACACAAAGTTCTTGGGATAGATTCACAAACATATCAGGAATGCCGCAGACCCCAGGTGAGTTAAACATCTGGCACATGGGGCTTGCAGCATTCCTCTGCTGGCGATCGAGATTCTTGATCCTTGGCACTAGTTGCCAAAAGTTAGACCAGCTTTTTCTGACCCAGTTTGTGGCAATCTGGGATACCAATTTTACAGAGCTTTTGCCAGATATTTGTCACAAGCTGCCATAAAGCAGGAAAAGTGTTGCAAAAGTGCCTTATCATCTTGAATCATGCACGGATTGAGGCAACCAGTTTGGCACAGGTATGCCAGCCACCAGGGTTAATTAACACAGGGCTTGAGGCAAGCCCTATGTCACCCTTCATGAACTGGGATCCTTGTTTTTCTGTAAAAGTTCTTAGTACTGTACTAATAATACGGGGAAAGATATAGACAGTGGTTGAATATTTAGGAATGATTCTTGGGTGTCTGTGAACAGCAAGGTGGTAATTTCATTGAATGGAACGTGGGGCAGAAAAAGCAGCAACATGACTTACTGTATGCCCCCTGTTCCTTGAGAAGAAATTAATATGGAATTTCTTCAGGCATCCGAGTTTTATTAATTATATGACATGGCTTATGGAGTTTTAAGACACTTGAAGTCATATACACAGTCACAAAGTGATACCACAGAGGGGCCAGAATAACAACTTTATATCACTGTTCCACACTGCAATCCATTGTGCCATACAGGGCCAGCATATAAATGATGCACTGAGATATATTAATTCACATGCCAGCCCCCACACATCTGGTTCCACAACATAATACCCCCAGTGCACAAAGGACTATAAAAAGCAAATCTACTGTGTGATACCAGAAAGTGATACTCATCTACAAAGATCTGGCAAAATATAATGATACTAGAACATCTTAACATAGCTAGTAGGATGGGCCTAAGAGACTTCTCCACAGCCTGACCCTCACTATGGAACGACCTCCACTCCTCCCTACATTCCCCCGACCCTCCTCTAAATCTAAATTTCCTATTAAGAACGCACTTTCTGTCCTCCATGACTTGCATTCACCTACAGGCTGCTAGCACGGCTCCACCTCCCTTGCATCCCACCCTTACCCCCTCCCTCCTCTAGTGCTCCGCTCTCGTCTCCTGCCCTGAATACTATTGTTATTCATATTGTTGAATGATGAAGCAACCTTACCCTGTTTACCTAAATGTTATATACCTTGGCATGCTCAATTATTGATGTACCTGGTACTATTTACTTTACATTTTCTCTGTTAGCTTGACCTACACTGGATTCTCTGTTATGTTCCCTGTATGATCCACGCTGTTCTCGCACTGTATTTTATGTTGTTTGTGCCAGTTTCTGGCCCAGGCCATGCCTTAAAAAGGTCTTTGGATCAGTGCTCCAACCCAGTTACCCAACGAATAAATAAATAAAATAAATAATAAAGAACAGAGAGGAACCTTAAATAGAAGATGATGGCATGGGGAACAGGGCTATGGAGATGGCATCCACTGAATGGAAATGACTATTTATGGTCTGGGTAATGGGGGGGGGTGTCAACTTGACCACTAGAATTGATTGTAGTTTTATTTATTTATTTATTTATTTGCTTTTGTTAACCGGGTAAGCACACTAGACAGCCAAGTGCCTATTTTCAGGTGCGACCCAGGAGATTACAAGGTACATTTCAAGGTACATACATGAACATAAGGCAAATACAAGTGGAGGATTACATTACATATAATTAGCACAACAGGTACTTTACAAGCATCAGATTTCATCAGGCAAATAGTAGTGAAAAGTTAATATAAAGTGACCAGGACACAGGGACATTGTAAGACAACAATACCAAAAACAGGTATTACAATACAGTATTAAACATTGCAGTCAGTAGGAAGAAGTGCAGTGTGAATTCAGAGACTCTACACCAGGGGACTGTTTTCATTATTACAGGTCAATAAGAAATTATTTTTTCAGGGTGCCAGTGGGATGGGGTGGGGGTGGGGGCGAGGGGTGGTTAGGGGTTCTACTACTATATCAACTGGGTCTGGTCAGGTGGGGGTACGGGGAGTGTGTTTGGCATGGTGGTGGAGTGAAGGATATATTAACAAAGAAACAAACTTGGTATATACACAATGGGCTGGATTTTCAGACTGTCTGGGACTAAGTCCAACCCACAGACATTGCTATGGGATGAAATCTCCATACTTGCAAGATTTGTATTTTCAGCTGGCGTAGCTGCAGGAGATGTAATGCCTGGTCCCACCAGGTGTAGCATTTTCCTGCAGGTGCACCCAATAAAACCTTTCTGCAAGCTGTCATAAATCATGGAGCCAGTCGTAAACCGGCTCCATCTTTGAAAATACTGTGGCTACAGTAAAAATTGCAGCTCCAGAAGTGATGACCCATTTGCACCAATTTTTTCCTAAACTGCAGGACTGACAGGGGCTTTGAAAATCCAGCCCAGTATCTATACATATTAACACTAATTAAGTGAAATTTGCAAGGGAGCAGGGTGCTAGCATGGGGATGGTAGGGGGGTTATAATACATAACAGTGTTTTGAAGGAGGGATGGGGTGGAATTACATCACAGTTGGTGGGGGAGGTAGTTTATGCAATTTAGGAGTTTTTTTAATAATAAATTCATCAGTGAAGTTTACTAATTATGAATTTCACAAATTCGTGCCAACTTCAATGGCAAATTAAAACTTGCTGCATCTCTAACTGTATATCCACTATGTCCATAGAGATTTCAGATTTGTTTGGCATTTTTAAATAAAAAATATCACTGGAAGTGTTTCATTAACATTGACTTGTAAAAATAGTCAGCTATTACGTTCATTGTATCTGAGGAACCTTTACTTTTACATCAGAAAACTATAAGATTTCTACCTGACAGTACCAGGTATGATGTATGGAACAGTACTTTTCCTTGAAGCTGACATATCTGGTCATGTTCCCCTTCACACTTCAACATCATTGTGACTTCAAGGATTATGGCCTCACAACTGACCAAGAAGAGCCACTCTCCTTCTACCAGATTGGTCACTAATGATGTAACAATGAGTGAAATCACAATACTGATGAGGTATCAAGGAAAATAGCCTATCAGCTTCCAGACAGAGTGCTGTTCTGTGTGTCACACTAAATAGTACAAAATCATCTAAGTGGAGTAGCTAAAGGAACACGAAAAGTACTTCAGAAATAGTGTTAACTTAAAAAAATGAATAACATTTACTTTCATTATTTTTGGTACTAGTAGCACTTAATTAAAAAAATAAACATAACTGCTTGCTGTATCCCAGAATAACTGTTTTTGAGCAAATGCACACCCATCTTGTGATGCAAAACATAGCCACTGATAAATGTGTGAGGTATAGTTGCATTTGTCACTCTCTATACCTCAGAAATTGCATTGCCTCTTTAATGTTTCAAGTTACAAGTTTATTCAAAAAGTATGTATAAGAGCAAAGTTCATCACATACAGAAAGGAAAAATAGTAAAAATTTGTATCCTTCTTTAGATAAAGAAATACAGAACTGCATATACAATATGTCATCTACCAGAGATGAAAGCAAAGAACAGCATGCAAAACTAGGAGTGGCAAAAATATACTGATTAACTTCACAAAACAACATGCATTCTAGTATTTTTGTCTAGAATCACTACTTAATGAAACGTACATTTTTTCCAGATTTGGAGACACCATTTATCTCTTACAGAATTTAAAATAGTACAGTGAAAGATTAGCTGTTGAGTAGTTCACAGGATCTATGGGTCACATTTATAGTACTGTCTTATCAACTCATAATATGGGAGTCTACCGCTCAAATTACAGTCAAACATAACACCAAGACAAAGCTTACCAAAGGCACTTCTATGCGATTCCTTCTCACAAAAACACTTAGAAACATAGACTTTGATAGCAGATAAGGACTGCTTTGCCAATTCAGTCTGCCCACTTCTCCTACCTACACTATTACATCAGACCATGCCTGATCTACAGTTCTTTCTCCCTCCCCCTTTCCTTTCCTGCTTGGTGGTCATCAATTCCATTCTGCCAATTTTGTACTTTGCCCCTGGATTTCTGTGCCCGAACTGCATTGTTCTGCACTTTTTTGCATTGAAACCTAGCTGCCACACACTTGACTACTCCTCTAGTTTTCTCAGATTTCTGCTCATCCTTTCTACCACCCCTGGAGTGCCCACCCTATTTCAGATTTTGGTGTCAATTGGCAAAGAGGCAGACCTTCCCTTTCAGCTCCTCTGCAAAGTACTTATAAAAACATTAAAGAAGGCCAGTCCCAACACTGAGCCCTGAGGTATCCCACTGGTCACCCTCCCTTCCTTGGAGTGAATTCTGTTTACCACAACTCTCTGTCTCCTATCCTTTAACCATTTTCTTATCCAGTTTACCTCCATTGGACCCACTCCTAAGCTACCCAGCTTGCTTACTAGTCTCCTATGTGGAACAATGTTGAATGCCTTATTGAACTCTAGGTAGGCCACGTCCACCACTTCATCCTGATCTAGTTCCTTGGTCACACAATCAAATAAATCAGTTTCATTTGACATGGCCTTCCCCTTGTGAAACCATGCTGTCCTATGTCTTGTAACCCACTGAATTCAAGATATTCCACAATCCATCCCTTCAGCAGTGATTCCATTAACTTTACCATCACTGATGTCAGACTGACTGGGCTATAATTGCCAGACTTCTCCCTGCTACCACTTTTGCATAGTGGAACTACATCCACCTCCTCCAGTCCTCCAGGACCACTTCTGTTTCCAGTGAGCTGTTAAATAGAACTGTCAGAGGTGCAGGCAGTATTTCCCTGAACTCCCTCAATACCCTTGGATGCACCTCATCTGGCCCCATTGCTTTTTCCATCTTCAGGTTAACAAGTCCCTTCTGGACTCTCTTCCCCCAAAAAGGACTAGTGTCCACCTCCTTACTCCAGAGCTATTGCTACTTTTTTGAGGCCCCTTCCCTTTTCCTTCCTCTGTGAACACTGAACAAATGTATTTGTTCAGGATGTCTGTCTTTTCCTGGTCCTGCTCTACACAGTCCCTCCCTTTCCTTTTTAACCTTACAGTCCCACCCCTGCACTTCCTCTTTTCACTTACATGTCTAAAAAAAATGTCTTGTCCTCTTACGTTACATCCTGGGCTATTCTCTCTTCAGTTTGGCCTTTGACCTTCTTACTGCTTTCCCTGCTTCCCTCTATTTTCCCTGATACACCTCACTATCATCCTCCCTCTGCAGATCCTTATACCTTATGAGTGCTATCCTTTTAACTTTTACCTTGTCAGTCACCTCTTCAAGAACCATAGCGGTCTCATTTTCCTCTTGCTTTTGTTCACTTGTTTGATGCACAGGTATTTTGCCTTTACAATGCTCCCTTTTATCTCTGCCCACTATTCCTTCATCCCACCCAGGTCACCCACCCTTGCTAGGTAATCCCTGAAGCATTCACCCATCTTTTTAAAATCTGCCGCCCTGGAGTCAGGACCCTCACTCTTGTGTGGTTTGATTCCACAGCTGTCCTTATATTGAACCACACTGTACAGTGATCACTGGTCCTTAAGTGGCCTCCCACCTTGATATCTGCAACACTGTCCCTGTTAGTGAGCACCAGGTCCAGTATTGCCCCATCATGCATGGGTTCACTGACTAGTTGCCTGTGGAATGCCCTCCACAGAGAGTCCAG
Organism: Neoceratodus forsteri; assembly: GCA_016271365.2. Taxonomy (NCBI): domain Eukaryota; kingdom Metazoa; phylum Chordata; order Ceratodontiformes; family Ceratodontidae; genus Neoceratodus; species Neoceratodus forsteri. The sequence goes on from CM057449.1 coordinate 461,463,636, forward strand.
GATCTTCCTGCTTCTATTCTCCTGTCCACTGTGTCTATAATGTTGCATTCCATGTTATACTGTGTTCTAACCCATTTATGTATGACGTGGAGCCTTTGCAAATGAGTCTCTGACTCAAAGGGTTGTAATTCCTAGACCTTCAATAAATAAATAAATAAATTTGAAGCCACTGCTGGGAGGCTCCAATCCACATCTGGCAGCTTGAAGTCCCCCATCAGCAGCAGCACCTCCTCCTTTTTCTGCTATCTTGCCAATGGCTTCCAACAGTACCGTATCTAATTCCCGCCTCTGTGCTGGAGGTCAGTAGATTACTTCAGTGGGAATGGTGGCTCCATTCCCCGTATCCAGGGAGACCTACAGTATCTATGCCTCTCCATGGCTTTTATGCCTTCCCTCACATAAAGCACCACACCTCCTCCTTTCCTTCCCACCCAGAGCTTCCTGAGCAGAGTATAACCTGGTATGTTCATGTCCCAGTGAAGGTTTTCAGTGCACCATGACTCAGTAACAGCCACAGTATCCAGTTTTGCCTTTGCCATGATGGCCTCTAGATCTGGAATCTTATTTCCTAGACATCTATCATTCACACACATGGCCCTCCAGGTTTTGATTCTACTCTACTTGTTGCCTCCCTTTTTCCCCTTTTGCCCTCCCTCCCTCCTTCCCACCTCTCTATTTAATGCTCTTGTTCCTTTCCCCCTTTATCTCTACCACCCTGCTACCTTTATTAGTTTGCACCCTGGTGGATTCCTCTTCCCCTGGGTTCTCTTTACTCTCTACTTCAGCCTCGGAGGGAAGCATTTTCTGACTCCCAGTTCCTTCTGCCACCCTCCTTGGCTAGTTTAAATGTTCATTCAAGTAACATCTAAACTCTCCACTGTGGACTGCAGTTCCCCTCCAGGATGGATGCAGGCCATCACCAATGTATAGGCCCTTAGCCACCCAGGTGAGTCACCAGTCCCCAGTATAGCAGAACCCTTCCTCTCTGTCCCATTCCTTCAGCCATTTGTTGAAGCTCCTGGTATGGAGTTTCCTCTCCTGTCCCCTGATGTAGATAGGCAGCACCTCAGTGAAAGTCAGTGAGTGAGCTAGCTGTCTATGACCCCATCTCAGCCCCCTAAACACCCTCTGCACTATCCAATCCCTGTCCCAAGCCAGGCCATTAGTCCCCAGGTACACAAATATTTTTCATCTACACTAGGATTTTGTAACCTTCAACAAACATTTGAATATGCAATATTTGATAGTTTTGTAAATTTGGCTTGAATAAAATTATCTTTAAGATACTGTACTGATATAGAAACACATTTCAATATTACCCACAGCATATGGATCCCATATTATAGGCATGCCAACCCTTTTTAAAGTTTTATTCAAATTTTGAAACCATAGTGGGCCAGTTTTATTGTTACAACTTTTCTTCCAACATGTAGAGAGACTTTTCTTCATCCAGACTGATCATCTTTCCAAAGAACTTTACTGCCCTGATCTGAGCAAGAAAAGATAACCGATTTGTAAGTTAACTCCTGAGTAGTGCAGTTGGTAGTCCACTGGCAAATGTAAAATTTATTTAAAAATGCATTTTGTGCTGATTCAAGTTTTTTAGTGTAATTATTAAAGGCCTAGATTCCAGATCTGTACATCAACATATTATTTACTTATTCCACATATGACTGCTTTAATTCCTTATATGAATGTCCAGCAACATTTTTACTAAAATGTGTAACTCCTCTTGAGGCTTGTATTCCATCATTTTTTTTACTTTTGTAATATGATCTTTCCATGTTAATTATATACTCAGCTGCAGATATTTCTTTTTCTCTAAGCTGTATTTTTATTCAACACAAAAGAAGTGTGCATTAAAAGAAAGTGACTTAACAGTGTTTCAGCAGTTTATAGTTATTTTGAATTCTTACACATTGTTTTCTTTTATTTCGTTACCGTCGCAAGTCAGAACTCGGAAGCTGTGTGTTGAGTTCACGCCCTTTGACTGTACGGGAACAGGATGCTGCATTTTCTGTGAGCCTGTGAGGGAGACTTGTGAGGTACAAGACTGATGTGTTTGTTTTTGAAATGAAGAGAATGTGGGGCATTTCAATTGTGGTTTTGCTTAATGGTTTCCTGCACTTCTCTTTTTTTAAATGGCACGTTCAGGATGAAGCTGATGTGAATGCCGGCTTCTTGAGTACACATTGTGACAGCGCAGTCAGGAGACTGATGCCATTTTAAAATGAGATGGCTGTTTTCAGTCTTCTGACCATGAAATGACTGGACTGAGTGTTAGTCTTTATTTCATTTATTAGCTGCTACTGAGGTAGGGGGGGAAGTAGTCTATAGCTAAGTGAGAGAAAAACATGGCAGGGATTTTAAATTTTATCAGCTGCCTTCAGCCAATGAGGACAAAGGCTGGGCAGCAGGGTAGAAGGGTACCTTGTGAAGTGGCACCTTGACTGGTACTTATTTTTAACTGGGCATCTATTGAGAAATAAATGCCCAGCTTGGAGGCAGTGTCAGCCAATCAGGACTGAGAATTCTTTCTTGTCATTTTCTAACTAATTAATACACAGATGTCAGAGTATTATTCTATATGTTGCACCTTGTGCACACTATAGCAAACAAGTTAAATGTAATGCCAGCCCAGTGGTGTGATAGCTGCACAGCCTACCATAGCAGCAACTGGGTTTCAAGAGCTAGTCTCAGTCATTTGGAGGTCACCTGGGGAAGAGAGCATTGAGCATCTGAAGGACTGCTCTCATGAGAAGGGGGATTAAGGCATCAGGATCAGCAGTTGCCACCTGGTGGAGATCAGGGGTAAGTACAGCAGAGATTGCCTCTGTGGGAGAAGGGCTGTCCTCGATGTTGATTCATGGGTTTACCTACGCCAAATTGATAACATTGTTGTCAAAGTTCGGCACAGCGAGATCCCCAATGTCGACAGGTGAAATTTCACCTGTCCGACATTAGTGTGTTTCTCTTGGAGGGGGCTGCACAGCTAAGCCCTCCCCCATACTAAAGATTACCAACTCTGAGGTGGAGTTGATTTGGAGGGGAGGTAAATCATGGCGAAAGGGCAAAATTTCACCCTTGGGTCCCTCACAGTGAAAATCTCGAAACCTGTCAAGATTGTCACTGTGAGAGATTTTGCTGTGAATGTTTTGCTGTTCGGTCGGTATACCGATACATGAATGTGAGTGAAGGCATGCGCATGCAGTGCTTCATAGCCTGCTGGTGGCTCTGGGGGAATTAACTGGAGAAGAAAACAACTGGATAGGTTAATACCTGGCCTGTGGTAGGCCCTACATTACCAGATAGCCCTGCTCCTCTGGCCACGCAATGGAGGGCAATTTGTGGGGAACTTGTTGAAGTTGGTAAAATCCAGAAAAGGTGGGTGATGGGGTTGGGTGGCCCAGGGATGATGGGGGCCAGAAGAGTGAAGAAGCATAAACATCTGAATAACAAAGAAATAAAGCTAAATATATTTTGTACTTCATCTAACACCTTTTCAAGCTATACAATTAGTAACAATGAATAAAAATAGATATACTCTCCTTCTTCTCTCGGCCTCTGATTGTACTCCTTTTCCTATTACCATTGCCTCTATTGGTGTTCACTCTTGTTAGTTTCTCTGGTTTGCCATGGCTGGAATTATCTCCTTCTTCCACTGAATCATACTTAATCTGCAACAATCTCTAAACCCTATGTAAGAACACTCCTTTTCTCTTTTGCCTTTCTTTCTTAGCTCACTTGCACTGAGCCTCTCTGTTTAAGTTGGACATACTGACAATAGTTAATTACAGTTCATTTTAATCCCTCTTATCACCTGTTGCAGCTATCCCCATTATATAAAGGTCCTTGTTGTTAATATGTGATATGCTTCGAAAAGTTCTAGTTATTTCTCCCTCGTGGTGTACTATAGAAAACATTTTATTCATTTCTGTGAAAAACACTACATAAAATCAAACGGTATTTTACTTTATTACAAACCCTTTCTCACTTCTCTTTTAAAGTTGACATAAGATTTTCTGCACATTTTGAAAAAGTTACACGGGTCAACCAAAACTAACCCTGTTCTCTGGTATTTATTTTTTTTTTACCTGGGTTAACCTTTATAACTTATCCCTAGAGCTTTGTTTGCTTTCAGTCATATTAAATAATTAGTTCCACAGCAGTGTCAGTGGCTCAGTAGGTAGCACACTCGCCTCTGGGGCCAGGAGATCAGAGGGCTGTGGGTTCAGTTCCCACATCTGACACTTGTGTTGATGTCCCAGTACTGACACTGTAGTGCAGCATGAGAGGGGTGCTGTACTTCTGAGGTGCTGTCTTTTGGATGAGATGTTAAACCAAGGTCCCATCTGCCTGGATTGGTGGTAGTTCAGGTGGATGTTAAAGATCCCATGGCACTTATTGAAAAGAGTAGGGGAATTTTCCCAGTGTCCTGGCCAAATTTCCCTCATTCACTCAAAATACCACCAACAGCTTAATCTGGTTCAAGGTCAGTTGGCATTCATCTGTATCCCCCCTCCCCCGGGTCGTGCCTGAAAATAGGCAGGATTTGTCTAGTGCACTTACCAGGTCAACAAAAAACTAAATAAATAAAAATAAGGACTAAATTATATACAAGTGACACGTCTATCAAAGAAATCCAAGGAGGAAACCAGTTAATGGTTTATTGTTAACAATATTTAATTAGTAATACACCAGGTGAATCCACCACAATTTTCTATTTGACCAGTTTGATGACTAAGCAGTAATGGGCTATGGAGGAGAACTGGTTTCATATTCTGGTTTTAGCTTGCCTAGCTCATAATTGTGGAGTTTGTGCAGTATTGCAGTAGTGGCTTGTCCAGATTCTGGGGAAAGAGCAGAGCTGAACCATTTCTGCATTGTAGACCAATCTAGAGGGAAATGGATGCAAGGATGCATTGACACACATACTGTAGAACACCCCTCCCAGACAGAGGCAAGGTGTAAGTTTGTCACACAACAGCTCACATGAGGACAGGGTGAACAGCAAAAAGGAAATCATGTTCCAGATGAAGGGACATGGAAACCTGAACTACCTTTATGGACCCCCACCCACCCAACCTGATTCTCATTCACTAACTCGGTAGCTCCCACAAATACATACTGTATGTCCCTTAAAGGGCACACTGTGAAAGAAGTTGAATATCCTGAAAACCAGATGCCAACAAAAGTAGAAAAATACATTTAAAAATCTACTTTGTGCTATAAATGACAGGAGAAGCCTTTTTCTATATACAGTAAATGTTATGTGTAATACTCTGTCATCAAACTTCATTAAAACCTAGCTCCCCACCAAGCTGTTGGCATTCACCCACCCATGTAATCTCCAAATCTCAGTACACCTCCATTCCTCAGTCCCTAAATAGCACCATTCTTGTAGACAGAGGAACTGTGACACTGGCAGGTGTGGTGAAGAAAAAGAACTCATGACAAGAGTTTGCTGCTGAGACATGGAAATAGGAATTAAGGTCTGCAAATAAAATGAAGATTATAGGGTCAAGCTAGGAGGGTCAAAGGGTTCATGCACATCTGAGTGGGAGCCAGCAACTGAATGAGGGGCCAGGGCTAAAATGTTCACTTTCCCAAGAATGCCTACCCTCTCAAGTGGTACCATTGTATTTATTTAGATACCCAGGCTGGGAGCATGAAACTCTAAGGTCTCTCCAGAACATGCAGGTTGTTGCATGGGACTAGGCAACCCTTCAGTTGTGGACATTAATGTTGACCCCCACATAATGAAACATAGAAACATAGAAATGTAGAAGTTGTCACCAGATAAGGATCTCTTGGCCCACCTAGTCTGCCCTATATTTCCTACCTACTGTGCCACCACAGACACTACTTGATCTCTGGTCTTCTCACCCCCTTGCCTTACTTCTAAGGTCCCCTTGTGTCTATCCCATGCATTTTTTTTATTTGAAATCTTGGATTAATACGAACAGGTTCATTACATAGGTTCTACATCAGAGAAAACAAACAATAAGAATGCACTACAGATTAGGGAGAAGCATATAGCACAACACTTGTACAGGAATGGTTGTAACAGGTAAAGTCACAGTCATGGGCTATGTACAAATAGCTGGAGTCAGTTGTGATAACTTATGTAATGTTACACAGGCTATGTTAAATAGACAAAGTCAGTTACAAAACATAGACAATTATTACAAAGGATGTGGGACAGAAAACAGACAAGACATGAATACAGATGGGCAAAGTGGCCCCAATTCACTCCGCGAAGTGATCCATGGAGTGAAGGGGAAATCGCGAAGTGCTCCGCAATGTGAAGTGGAGTACTTCACGTTATGATAGGTAATGCGAAGTCCATCGAAAACGATAACTTCACATTACTCTGCCTTCCCAAACCACTATTCCACCAATTTTTAAGGCGAAGTACATTGAAAACAATGTACTTCACCTCACCTCGCCTTGTTTTTAAGCTTTAAAGGTGAAGTTTGCAGTGATACATGGGATTTCAGATCACATGGGCTCTAGATTGTTCTGCACAACCTCAGTTCAGGGTCATGTGTGTAGGAAGCTGTAGGAGACAATCTGCTCTGAGAGCTCTCTGGAATTCAAACCTTCTAAAAGCTCTTAAAAAAGCCTTTTTGAGTCTTTTTTTGCTGAAACTTTAGTTCATCGATTGTAGGAAATCCTCCTGTGCTCATATCATTGAGTGTTTATTGTTTGTGTGTGGATTTTGAATGTTATGTACAACATTCAGTCTGTGCACTGAGAGACAGTGGAAGTATGCTTTGGGGAGGGGTGTATCTGTGGTGTAGGTAGATTAAGTTGGAGAAAAAGACAGTTATTTCTGTTTCAGTGATATTTTTCTTATAATTGTGTTAATGTACACACAGTAATATTTTCAATAATTCTTGCCTTTTTTTGCTGATTGTTGTGGTGCATCAGTGCATAATTTTAGTTTGTTTAAAATATGTGGTTATATCACTGAAATTTTCAATTTGCTATGCATTACTTAGTGTGTGTGTGACTAGGTGTGTGACGCATGTCATCAAATCAGACACCTTTTATTGTGCCACATAGTAATTTCAGCAATGTGAACCTGCTATCCACTGCACCTATGTGATTTTTGTACTTCTGTGGTGTCTTTACTGGTACTAGTAATAGCGACTGTTACGGCAGCAGTGCAGTACACTGCCCCTCCCCGCCCGCCCCAACCGGCAAAGGTATTGTTTTACAGATTTGAATTTCTGATGGTGAGCACTGGTTAGGTGTTGTGCCTTTGTGTCTGCATCTCTTCAGTGCGCAGTGCAATCTTAATCTGTCTGTTCATTTGCATTTCTATAGGGCCCAATCTCCACCTATAACTTAAGTCACAGTTGTTTCTTTGGCTTCCCTTCAGAGTACTGGATGGGTGTGGTGCATAATTCTGCATGAACATTGTACTCATTAATATGCGTTTTTAAGTCAGGACCATCACCACGAGTCACTCGTGATACAAATCACATTCTTCATCATCACAGTCACAAATGCAGTCACAAATCATGATTCACGATCACGTCATGAATCACAACATTAATTTTTTTACTAGTTACTTGGATGTATTGTAAGCCTGTTTTGTAGTATCTCTCCAGGTTTCACCACCCCACCATTGTACTCATTGATACGTGTTCTTAAGTCTGGGAGTTTTAAGGTACAACTCATCAGGGAAGTATAGCCATAGGCATCTGCGTTCCCAATACAGTTTCATACTGGTTAACTCACACCATCGACACCGAATCACATTCTTCATTATCATGGTCACAAATGCAGTCACAAATCATGATTCACGATCATGTCACGAATCACAACATTAATTTTTTTTCTAGTTACTTGGATGTATTGTAAGCCTGTTTTGTATTATCTCTCCAGGCTTCACTACCCCACCATTGTACTTTTTGATACATGTTTTTAAGTAGGGGAGTTTTAAGCTACAGCTCATCGAGGAAGTACAGCCATAGGCATTCGCGTTCCCAATACAGTTTCATATTGGTCATCTCACACCATTGACACTGAATCACATTCTTCATTATCACGGTCACAAATGTAGTCACAAATCACGATTCATGATCACATCATGAATCATAACATTAATTTTTTTGGTAGTTACTTGGATGTATTGTAAGCCTGTTTTGTAGTATCTCTCCAGGCTTTACCACCCCACCATTGTACTCATTAATACGTATTTTTAAGTCAGGGAGTTTTGTGCTGCAGCTCATCAGGAAAGTACAGCCAAAGGCATTCACGTTCCTTCCTGTACAGCATGTGAGTTACAGTACTATAAGCAGTGGTGGCTGAAGTGGCCCCAATTCGCTCCACAAAGTGATTCACAGAGTAACACGGAATCCGTGGAGTATTCCACAATATGAAGCAGAGTACTTTGCGTCATAATGAGGAATGTGAAGTCCACTGAAACCAATGACTTTGCGTTATTCCGCCTTCCCCAAACCACTTCTCCACCAATTTAAGGCGCAGTACATTGAAATCAATGTAATTTGCCTCGCTTCACCTTGAAATTGAGCTTGAAATGAAATTCTGCAGTTATCCAAGGGATTGCAGGTCACATGGGCTCTAGATTGTTCTGCACAGCCTCAGTTCTGGCCTGGGTAGAGTGTGTGTGTAGTGGTAGCAGGAGACAGTTTGCTCTCAGAGCTCTGTGATTCAAAACCTCTAAAAGCTGTTTAAAATGCCTTTTTGAGTCATTTATTTTGCTCAGAATTTACTAGGAAACCCTTCTGTGCTCATATCATCGAGTGATTATTGTTGTGTGTGGATTTTGAATGTTAATTTAGAACAGTCAGTCTGTGTACTGTGAAGTGTAATTTGGAAAGGGGCATATTTGTGGTGTAAGTACATTAACAGGGAGAAAAAGGCAGTCTTTCTGTTTTGGTTATATTTTTCTTGTATACAGTAACTGTGTTAATGTGCACACAGTAATATTTTCAGTAATTCTTGACTTTTTTTGCTGATTGTTGTGGTGCAGCAGTGTATAATTTGTCTGTTTAAAACATTTGGTTATATTACTAAAGGTTTTCAACTTGCTACGCATTACTTGTAGTGTGTGTGTGAGTGTGAGTGTGTGTGCCACGTGTGCCATTAAATCAGACACCTTTTATTGTGCCATAGAGTAATTACAGCAGTGTGAACCTGCCATCCACCGCACCTGCATGAATTTTTTATACTGCTTTGTGGTGTCTTTACTGGTAGTGGATTGTTACTGCCGTGCACTAGTCCTCCAACTGGCAAAATGTATTCCTTTCCAGATTTGGATTTGTGACTTGTGTGCACTAGTTAGGAGTTGTTGTGCCTTTTCGTATGCATCCCTTGAGTGTGCAGCGCAATCTTAATCTGTCTGTGCATTTGCAGTGCACAATTAATTCTGGGAGACTGCATTTCTTGTTACGCTCTTATTTCACTTAGTCAGCACTGGGGAATTTTCTGGACACAAGACAGTAGCATTTCACCAAGCACTGGGGAATTTTCTGGACACAAGACAGTTGCATTTTGGGGATGCACATTAATTCTGGTGACTCTGTGTGTGACCACTACATGCATGACTGAGTGAGCCATTAATTCTGGGAGACTTTGCATTTCTTGTTATGCTCTCATTTCACTTCCTCAGCACTGGGGAGTTTTCTGGACACAAGACAGTAGCACTCTGGGGATGCACATTAATTCTGGTGACTGTGTGGGTGGGTTGCTGCCAATATTGTTGTCACTCCGCCTTACTTCACGTTTAAAGCAGAATGACAACGCAAAGTAATAATAACAAGGCAAAGTGAGACTTTCCTATGCGGTACTCCATGTAGCAAAGTGCCAATGCAAAGTGGCCACTTTGCATTCAATTCGCAGGTGAATTTTAAATTTGCTGCATCTCTAGACATGAACTAGAGAAGGAGGAGGGAAAGTTGAAAGGATAAGCCCAGTGGGCTACATCTGATGGAAGGAGACAAGTTCCTCTGGCAGTTGGTTTCATGCTGCGGGTGAAGGCAAAGTGGAGTACAGGTTACTGGGCCTGCATATGGGAAGGGAGAGGATGAATAAATAAGACTGGGTATGGAGGGATGGGGATATGTGGGGGAAGGCAGGCGAGGACAGAGTACTTTAGGGGAAATATGAGAAAAAGTGATTAAATACCAGGCAGAGTGGGAGCCAACAGGAGACAAGATAGGTGCAATGTAGCAGTGGACCAGCGATAGGAGAGGGTCCAGGGCTGGAGGAACAGTCTCTAGAAATGTGGAAAGTAGGTTATTGAAAACAGTCACAGTTGGCATTCACAATTAGCTGTTGTCTCAGTTTTCTTTAAAGTGACCCATCGAAGTTATTGATGAAATGTCAGCGTATAGCGAGTTCAGCCATCCAGGGGCATGGTAGGCAAAGGACCTTTGATCCAAGGAGGTGCGAACAATGGGGATTTTTAAAGAAATGACTATCCGAGCTATGAGTGCAGCGATGGTTATCATTGGAGGAGAGAAGATTTTGGACCTCGGTGGGTACCAGGCCAAGACTGTCTTTTTTCACCAGTAAACAGGTTTGGTAAAGAAGTCTGCCTGAAAACTGTAACCAGTTAGTCTGGGTATACAGGTGACACGTATGCATCAGGCGTTTGGCTCCTGTAACAAGCTACAGGCTTTATTTAATGCTACTTTTATGTGGCAAAGGGCAGTATCTGTAGCTGAGCCATGAATTACCAGCCCATAGTCAATGAGGGTCACCAGGGAACTTTGCACAGCTAGATTAAGAGCTTTGGAGGTTAGACTGTGCTTGTGCCTGTGCAGCAGTCCAATGTAAGTATTGACGGCCGGTTACTTTCTTGATATGCAGGCCAAAAGACATTGTGCTATCCAACATGATCCCCAGATATTTGAAATGTTGCACTAGCTCCAGTGGTGAGCCCACCTCGATTGTGATGAGAAGTGGGTGGGTTCGGAACTGATTTTGGGTGGTGGAGAACATCACAATTTTCATCTTTGTATAGTTCATCACAAGTTTCTGTTCTTTAAATCTGCTTCCTACAGCTGAGAAGTTGCTCTGGAGGTTGTATTCAAGGGCGAGGGGTGTGAGTCACTGACAAACAGAACAGCATCATCTGCGTATAATAGTAGACGACAATAGCGAATGGATGGGAGTTGGTTTAGAGAGATGCTGAATAAAAGTGTGCCCAGAATGGACCCTTATGGAACTCCTGAGTTCACAGGTTAACTATCAGATAGGGTATTGCCAATCTTTATTTGCTGAGTCCTGTTCTGCAGGTAGCTGGTAAGCCATGCCACAGTGTCAGGAGAGAGACTAATGATCTCAAGATGTTTGATCAGTAGTGCGTGGTTCAGTGTCAAATGCTTTAGTTAAGTCGATGTAGGCTGCATCGACAAGAAGACCTTGGTCAAGGGAGCTGTGTATGTAACCAGAAAATTCAAGTAGCTCTGTAGTGGTGCTGTGACTCTTTCTAAATCAGTGTTGCTACGGGCATTGCAGATAATACTTTTCCAGATAATAACCAAGCTGGTCAGCGACTATTCTCTCAAGTGCTTTCGAGAGTGGTGGTAAAATAGAAATCGTCGGACAGTTGCTACTTAGCATCTGATCACCACTCTTGAAGACTGGTGTCATAATCGCAGATTTCCACTTTTTGGTGAAGTGCAAGTACCTAAGTGAAGCATTGAGAATATGTGAAAGTGGAGCCAGTATTTCATCCAAGGTCAATTCAACAAATTTCAGGTCCAGGATGTCACTGCTGTACCTAGATTTGCCCAGAACTGTTTGGAGGTATTTTGTAGCTTCCTTGGCTGTGATGGTTTTGAAATAGAAAGGGGTGTGGGAGGTGGCCTGGGCATTTTTTTCTGTAGTGAGAACAGTGTCAGATGGGCTGAAGTCATCTGGGGCAGTACACCACTGAGGTCCATGAAGGCATTGTTGAACGAGTTTGCAGTTGTTCTGGGATCCAGGGTGGATACGCCGTCCATATTGAGCATGGTTGGAACAGAACTGCTGTTTTTTTCCAGTTACTTCCCTTAAGTTATTTCAAAATTTTCTATCATTACTCCATGTTTTTGAGATGGCTTCCTTATAGTACTGATTTTTTGCAACACATATTAGCCGAGTACAGTCATGTGCTTTCTTATAGCTTTGCGTGTCAGCCTGCTTGCAGGAGGACATTTGCCCTTAGCTATAGATGGTCCCTAGATTTCAACAGGTCAAGAGGGTCAAGGGAGAACCAAGGGCTGCAGTGGCCTTTGACTTTCCACATTTTCAATGGGGTATGCTGACCACATATTTCATTAAAGTGGCAAATAAAGTGGTCAAGAGCAGAGTCAGCATTACTGGAATTGTAGACTAGAGACCAATCGTGAGGATGAAGATCTGCTTTTAGTGCTTCTAGTCAGCCCTGTATGAGAACCCTGTTAGTGACTGTTCTCACAGTGGGCTTGGTTAAATTATTGGACCACTGGTCGCTGAGAGCATCAGGGAGAACAGGGTTCCCCGATAAATGGCTAGGGCGGTTAGACAGCACCCAGTCAAGTAGGGTGCTGGTACCAGTAGTGCAGTTAATCCTAATGTAGTTAACCCTAGTCAGTGTGTCTACCATTGAGTGAGGTGGATTGCTGTGAGTGCATCTTTGAAGGCCTTGGCCTCTGGGGAGAGCCAATTGGTGTTAAAGTCCCCGAGCAATATAGTTTCAGTGTTGTAGTATCCTTGTATAGATCACTTACTTGAATCCTGTTACCATATCAGCACCCACTATGTCTGGTGGGAGGCTTTTCCAGGTATCTACCACCATCTCTGTGAAGAATTATTTCCTCACATCTCCTCTGAGGCCCCCCCCACCAGCTTCATAGTGTGACCCCTTATCCTGGAGAATCTTTTTCTATGGAAAATGCTACTTTCCTGTATTTTCTCAATACCTGTGAAGTATTTGAACATTTCTATCATATCCCCCTTTCCCTCCTTTCCTGTAGATTATACATATTTAGTTATTTGAGTCTTTCTTCGTAGGGCTTTTGATGCAGGCCCTGCACCATTCTGATAGCTCTCCTTTGTACTGCCTCCATCCTATCTGTGTCCATCCAGAGGTGGGACCTCCAGAACTGGACACAGTACTTGAGGTGGGGTCTTACCAGTAATCTATACAAGGATAATCCTACCCCCCTCTTTCTGTTGGTGACAGCCCTCTCTTTGCACCTGAGCATCCTGGTAGCTTTCCCCACTGCCTTATCACACTGCTTGACTACCTTCAGATCATTAGAAATGATTACCCCAGGTCCATTTCCTGTTTTGTGGTTGCTAATACCTCCCAGATCAATTGGTATGTTACCCCTAGGTTTCTCTGCCCCAAGTGCATGGTTTTGCCCATTTTTGCATTGAAACCCAGCTGCCATTCCCTTGACCGTTCTTCCAGTTTTTTTCAGATCATCCCTCATTCTCATTGCCCAGATCAGAACCCTGTTACTACCTGGTGACCTGCCCACCCTGGTACATGCCTTTGTCATGTCCAGGTTGGATTACTGTAACGCCCTTTACCTGGGGCTATCTGGAGGTAACCTCCATCTGTTCCAGCCAGTGCAGAACGTGGCAGCAAGGTTGCTGACTGGCACCTCTAAATTCGATCATATTACAGCTGTCCTCGTTGAGCTGCATTGGCTGCCAGGGAAATAGAGGATTTCCTTCAAGGTCAGGCTTCTGACTTATAAAGCCCTGCATGGGGAGGGTCCAGCATATTTGCAAGACCTGCTGACCCTCCATCGCCCATCCCAGCCTGTCCACTCCTCTGAGGATGGCTTCCTTGTGATTCCCAGAGCTATGCTGTGGTAATCTGGGGATAGGGCATTCTCAGTTGCTACATCAACTTTGTGGAATTCTCTTCCTTGCCATCTTCGGGAGGCCTTCAAAAGGGGCCTTAAATGCTCTTCTTTCAGCACACTTTTAATTGATTTAGTCTGAATTTTTTTATTATTGTGTTCCCTACCTACTTATTAACTTGATGTGCTGTGCTAACGTCTACTCCACATTTATCTACTGTACCAGTTCTTAATACGGTTTTGCTTTGCTCCATTGCTATTTTATACTTGTAATTGTATTGGTTTGCAAAGTGCGCTGAGCCTCCAGGGAGGAGCGCTATCTAACTTCATTCTCATTCTCATTCTCTCTCTCTCTCTCTCTCTCTCTCTCACTCTGTCTCTCTCTCTCTGTCTTCCTCCTCCCTCCCCCACCCCTGTGGGTCCACTGCCTTGCAGAGTTTTGTGTCAACCATGAACAGGCACACATTTCCCTCCAGCCCTTCCTCAATGTTGCTAATAATAACATTGAAGAGGACCAGGCCTAGTACTGACCCTGTGGTACCCTGCTTGTCTCCTTGCCTTCTCTAGAGTGGACCCCATTTACACCACCCTCTGATTCCTATTTCTTAGCTAATTTCTTATCCATTTTACTACTTTTGGAGCTACTCCTAGGTTGCCCAGCTTGTTCACCAGTTTTCTATGTGGAACAGTGTTGAAGGCCTTACTGAAATCTGGGTAGGCCACATCTACTGCTCCTCCCTGATCCACTTCCCTAGTCACACAGTTTAAGAACTCAATCAGCTTTGTCTAGCAAGACCTCTCATCTATGAACCCATGTTGCTTCGGATCCTGTATTCCACTGGTTACAAGAGATTCCCTAATCCTTTCCTTCAGTAGTGATTCCATTACTTTACCTAATCCAAAGTCAGAGTAAGATAATTTCCTGCCTCCTCCCTATTTCCACTTTTGTGTAGCAAGACCCCATCTGCCCTCTTCCAGTCTCCTGGAACCTCCCCTGTTTCCAGTGATACCGCAGGTTGAACAGAGCTGTCAGAAATGCAGCCAGCACCTCCTTGAGCTCCCTCAGTATCCTAGGGTGCACCCCATCAGGACCCATTGCCTTGTCTACTTTTAATTGTGCTAGATCCTTGAGGACTCTCTCTCCTCTGTAAAAGGACTAGTGTCCACCTCCCTTCTTTAATGCCCTTGTCCCTTATCTTTGGCCTGTCACCTACCCTTCCTCCATAAATACTAAACAAAAGTAATTATTCAATATGTCTGATTTATTTTGCTCCTCTTCCTCCCAACCCCCCTTCCCCTTTTAGCCTCACTACCCCCTTTGGTCTTTCTCTTCTCACATACTGTATATAGCTAAAGAATGTTTTATCCCCTTTTTTTACTGACTGAGCAATATTATCCTCTGTTTGTGCCTTTGCACTCCTAACTGCTGTCCCTGCCTCTATTTGTTTCTCCTGGTTACTTTCCCTATCCTTCTCCTCCTTCTGTGTCCTTTTGTATCTTCAAAATGCTATTTTTTTTCCCGTACTTTTCCTGCTATTTCTCTAGAGAACCATAGCGGTCTCGTTTTTTCTCCTGCCTTTGTTAACCTGCCTGACATGGAGATTTGTTGTTTTTTAATAACCCTTTATTTTTGCCCATTGTTCCTTGACTCACCCAGTTTCCATATCCCTGCTAGGGTGTCCCTGAGGCATTTTTGCATTTATTTAAAATCAGCCTTCCTGAAGTCCAGGACTCTCATCTTAGTGCAGCTTAATTCAGCCAGTGATGGCAGGAATATTCTCCCCTTTGCCTAATTACTCTATTGACTAAATTAAATTTATCAGACTTTTCAGTCTGTAGACCATATAGTAAACTGATCTTCTCTATGCAAAGGTGTGTATGATGATAATGAATCTTACTGCACATTATAAACTATCCCAAAAAAACCTACCATGGAGTCTTAAACCAGTTGGTGAACATAAAATATATTGTTGGGAGGACAAATCCACTAAATCAGCAATTCCTTCGCTGCTGGAAAAAATAAATCATTCTGGAGCAGGTCAGCAGAAATTAGGGGGAGCTGGTGGCTATCAGCCTTTTTATCCCCTTGCCCTCTGCCTTCTCCTGGTGGCCACATTCTGTGGGCAGGGCTGCAGTGTTTCCTCCTTCTGGGTGGTGGCAGCAGGGCTAATTCCCTACCCCGGGAGAGAATCCCTGCCAGGCTACAGGGGAAGGAACATTGACAAGGTGACATCTGAAATGCTGATTTAGTAGTATCCCCAGATATGATGCCTTTTCAAAAAGAGAATTGACTAAAATGGGATCATCAAGACATTAAGTTTCCATCCTGCAAATCATACTTTTTCATCTTTGCATGTGAAGCATGGGGTAACAGACATGTTGAACCTTGAAGCCCTTTTAACCTTCAATTACTATGTTACTTTCTTTTGTTTTTTAAAGGAATAAATCTTGCATGCCACGATACAGATTTAAAACATCCACATCTTTCTTGGGAAACTTGAATCCACAGTGGCATTCTGCCTAAATTTCTCTCCATTGTAACAAAAAAGGCTACAGTGGAAACCAGAGCTGGACAGCAGTATATCATAATATAGTATATTACTGTGAAACCAAACAGAAACAAGCAGGATTTTGCTGTTATGTATCTAGATATGTCTCTACATATATCTGGCTTTTACTGTAATTAAAATAAGTTCACAAAGGTACTTAGGGCTGGGTCTGAAAGACAATATTTTCTTTAGTTAAACTTCATAAAGTAAATTAGACAGCATATACTGTAAGTTAAAATTGCCATGCTTATTTTTTTAATAGCTGTATATACTCAAGCAGCAGCAGCAATGGTAGGAAAGAACAGGAATCTATAAACATAATACTTCTGAGCCATAAGCATGCCATTTACCCTTTGAGTTCCACTCCTGCTAAAGTCATGAGCTGGGTATTCAAATTGAAACTATTTTGGCAGCTAGGCTGAAATGGGCAGGAAGAGGAAGAGACTTGGGGCCATCTTGTGACAGGGGGGCATTGAAGGCCACGTGACTAATGCCAGCAAATAAGGGACAACTTGGAAGTGGCAATGGGGGGCTAAATGGGAGCACTTTATGGCTTCAGTGTGCTTCTGAGCAGTATGCATGGCACTTATGCTTGGAGCTCCACTCCTGCTGAAACCACAAGCTGTAGGCATTTTTAAGTGCTGTTCTTTGGAACTTTATTGACATTCGGGCTAAAGGGGACAGGAAGAGGAATAGAGTTGGGGCCATCTTGAGAGAGGAGAATGTTGATGGCCACATGACTAACACCACCCAAGCAGGGGAATCCAGGAAGCAGTTGCAGGGATTAAAAGGAAATGCTTTATTGTTTTGGCACACATCAGAACAGTAAGCACAGTGCTTACCTTTGAGCTTCAATCGTGCTGAAATCACAAGCTGAAAGTGCTTTTAATTGTTGGTTTTTGGAACTTTTTCAGCACCTGGGCTGAAGAAGATAGGAAGAGAGTTGAGCCATCTTGAGAGAGAAGGATGTTGGAGGCCATGTGACTAAAGACGACTAATCAGGGGCAACCAGGATGTTTGCAGGAGCAGTATAAATTCCCATCCACCCAACATGTGCAGCATGTTCATGTCCCAGCGAGAGAGTGGAACAGTGAAGGAGTGGAACAGGTATAAGACTGTCACATTGGACATCGGCAGGCATCAGCAGAGGGAAGAGGGGGACTCTGCCAGTTAAAAAGATAAGGTAATGGTTCACTCCAGTTGTTGCATTCACTACTCAGACAGGTGGAAAATAAAAAGGTGGATCAATCAGGGAATAGTAAGAACACCCTGAAAGGATAAATGTACAAAGGGGAACAACAGCAACAACAGAAGGGGTTGAACTAAAACCACACTATCAATGGTAAAGAGTACACTAGAGTCAGATAAAAAACAAAATGGTAAGCCAAAACTGGGAATAGAAGCAACATCTTATCTAGGGTAGGTGTACAAAGGGTTATAATAAATGATGTAAGGGGAAAAGCCAAAAATATCCTATCAAGGGTAAAGGTGAAAGAGCATTTCTAAGGAACACAGTGAGTTTAAGAATTGGGAAGGCTGACAGTGGTGCAGTGCAGTGGCTGTCAGGTGGCAGTTTTCAGAGGGACCCTTTGCAGAATGTTGTGCTGCCCATCAGCATGCACCTCTCTGGGTTGAGGGAGGAGGTCGCTGGATTCCAAGCCAAGTTGGCAAGGATTTGGGGGACTATCTCCCCCACCAAGGGACCACCAAGTCTGCAAATGTTACTTCAAAGGATACCAGGGAAGAGGAATGGCTTGATTATGGTGGGCTCTAGATAGGTGAGGTTGGTGGGCTCTGAAAGGGTGGGGGTGGTGGGTCAGAGACACTTTTCTCAACTGGTACCACTGCAAAATTCCTATGCTGCTCTGGCGGGACTGCCAGGAGGAGGCACGGCATCTGTGATACTGGCCAGGGAGGATGGGGGTCCTCAGTGGTGAAGAACTGAAGGAGGTGGGAGAGGACCCCAGAGGAGGGGACAGCACCTTGTGGTGGAGGAATCAATTGTCAAGGGCAGAAATTTGAGAATAGAAAGGGAGGTGGAGAGGGAGGTCAGGTGCCTATGTGATGCCATGGCCCAGAGGGATGGAAGCAGATCCTATGGATGGCTAGGACAGCAGGATGGAGGTGAGAGCTGGATGTTATCAATCTGGCTAGGGATGGGGCTGAGATAGTGCAGGAGGAGTTTAGGGAGCTGTGGTCTCTGACAGGTAGCATGGGGAGCCAGAAACTCCCCACAGGCTGAGTGACAGAGTAGGAAGAACCCGAAGGGAGGGGAACCCCTATGGTGCAAAGTAAGGAAGTGAGCAGGGAAACAAAGACAAAGGGGGATATCAGATCAGGTACATTAAAAAGAGAGAAGGGAGGGAGGGGCAAAAAAGAAAAAAGGGGGAACAAACAGAGTGATAACAAAATCTGGAAGGCCATGTGTGCAAGTGCTAGAAGTCTAGGAAATAAGGTTTTATATCTGGAGGCCTTCATGGCAGAGGCTGATCTGTATATTATGGCCAGTACTGAGTCCTGGTGCACTGACAACCATGACTAGGACATGCCCATACCAGTCTATGCTCTGTTAAGGATAGAGAGAGTGGGAAAGAAAGGAGGGGTTGTGGTGCTTTATGTAAGGGAAATCATAAAAGTGACAGAGATACAGAGAATAGAATAACGGAGTTACTATTCACACTACAGTGATCTACAGACCTCCAGTATGGTGGAGGAGTTAGATAAAGTGCTGGTAGAAGCCACTGGTAAAATGGCAGAAAAGGAGGAAGTACTGCTGGTGGGGGACTTCAATCTGTGGGATATAGATTGGAGCCTCCCAGATGCAGCTTCAGCTAGGACCAGGGACATCCTGGACTCCCCACTGGAGTGTTCTTCAGACAACTAGTCAGTGAACCCACTTGTGATGGGGCAATATACCGGAAATGGTACTCACTAATAGGGACAGTGTTGCAGACGTAAAGATGGGAGGCCTCCTGTGGACCAACAATTACCATACAGTGTGGTTCAGTATAAGTACAGTTGAGGAATAGAACCACACAAGGGCAAGGGTCCTGGCAGAGTTCATAAAGATGGGTGAACACCTCAGGTGTGACCTGTGGTGGAAAGATTATGGAGTGAAGAAACAGTGGACAAAGATAGAAAGGGGCCACAGTGAGAGCAACAAGTATCTGTGTCAAACAAGTGAGCAAAAACAAGAGGAAAATGAGACCGCTATGGTTCTTGAAAGAGGTGGTAAAAAAGAAAAGCTAATAGGATAACATTAAGAAGGTATATGAAGATGCAGAGGGAGGAGGTTAGAGAAGTGAACCAGGGGAAACAGATGGAATTAGGGAGAACCATAAGGGGTGCAAAGGCACAAAGAGAAGAGAGAATAACCCAGGTGGCAATAAAAGGGGACAAGACATTTTTTATGTATGTAAACAAAAAGATAACCAGGGTTGGGACTGTAAGGTTAAAAAGGGAGGGGGGGACAGTGCAGAAGAGGACCTGGAAAAGGCAGATATCTTGAACAAACACTTTTGTTCAGTGTTCACAGAGAAAGTAGTGGAGGGGCCACAAAAAAGGAAGAGGAGCATTAAAGGGAAGGAGGTGGACACTAGTCCATTCTCAGAGAAGAATGTCTTGAAGGGATTTGCTAATCTGAAAGTGGACAATGCAATGTGGTCAAATGGGTTGCCTCCTGGGGTATTGAGGGAGTTCAGGGAGGCACTGGCTGCTTCTCTGACAGTGCTATTTAATAGCTCATTGGAAGCAAAAGTGGTTTCTGGAGGACTGGAGGAGGGTGGATGTACAGTAGTCCTCCTACACAAAAATGGAAGCAGGGAAGTGGCTGGCAATTATAGACCAGTTAGCCTGACTTTGGGAAAGTCTTGCCCCCCTTTTTTTACTGTTCATGTTAGTGTTTCCTCAGTTTGGGCCTTTGCCTGCCTTACTGCCTTCCCTGCTTCCCTTAGGGAAGTTTGGTATGACTCCCTATCTTCGTCCTGCTGCATTCCCTTATATTTCCTAAAGGTCAGCCTTTTGGCTCTGATCTTTTCTGCTACTGTTTTTGAGAACCAAAGTGGTTTTCTCCTGCTTTTGCTCTTGCTTTTCTTGATGAGCTTGTCTCTCATTACAGTGGCACATTTATTTCAAGTTGGTGGCACTTTACATCATTTTTTGCATCAGCACTAGCATGCTGGTTAATTGGGGAATGAGGGACTCACCTACTAAAGTATGCCCTTCATTCACCAACACTGACACTTCTCTCATTGTGTTATTACTACCGCAAGACGCTGCTTGCGTCTGCGTAAGACAACATAAAAAATGGGCTCACCTCTTACATATAAATTAACTGACATTATAGGTACAGCCAAAACAGAATACAATGAAAACACTGAAGTAGTAGAAACAAAATTACAATCCTTCTGTTATCCATTGAGGTGCCACAATTGATATGTTCTGATATTTCTAAAATTTCTATGATATCTCTAGTGAAATTCCAAGCCTTCCAGCAGTCCCACTGTAGTGCCCTGAGACAGAACATCTCACTACAAAATATTGTGAAATATTATATCTATGTCAGTTGCTGTAACTATAGTTTCCATACTGCAAATGTGAAGGGGACAGGAAATTTTATGAATGTACATTTGTTTTACACTGCAGAGGTCACTCTCATGCATTGCTCGGTGTGCAATTATTTTCAGAAATGATATTTATACCACAAAATTATACATGTTTGCCTGTACCAGACAAAAATATATGAAAACTGTTTTTATATTGTTTTTATTTTTTTAAATAGAAACAGGAGGATAAGGTGTGTATAAAATAATAAGTACATCTAGTCAACGAAAACATATAGTATAGGTCTATGCATGGAACAGCATGGAACCAAGGATTTGGTGTCATGAATGTATCATTGCATGGATTAAGAACTCATGATTACTTCTCGGATAGATCAGTGGCTTGTGGTCAGAGTTCTGAATCATTTCAATGGCACAGCCTAAACTCCAGATTCTTGGTTCCACGAACAGTGCTGCACAGAATGTTGCCCATAAAAACAAACAACACAAACACAGTTATTACAGCATCTTTTATTCAGATACAGTTAAATCTGAAACATTTGAAGGCAGAATGAATATAATTTCTGAAAAAGAGAATGTCAAGCAACTACAAATTCATAGAAGTGTCATATAAATTCCCCTTTAAGGCAACGCTGCAATCATAATTTTTACAAATCATTGATTAAGCTGCTTTCTGCTCAACCTCTGAATTAAACATTCACCATAATTGGTTTCATGTATCCAATCATTATGTGTCTATTTAAGACCTTATCTAAAATGACCATGATACACAGAAGAAAACCTTCATATTTAATTGATATTGACTTTTCAGCTTGGATAAAAAAGGCCTTCATATACATATCCTCATTGATACGGAGGTGTTCAAACAAAGCACTTTAATTTGCTGGAGTTTTGAAAGGTATCTAAATGTAAAATCAGTTTTCATGGAGAAATGTTTTATTAATATCACTTGCAAGCATCTGGGGTGCTCCTTTTAGGCAGCATCTTGTCTCTTTGATATTGATTTTTCATGTACAAAAGGCAGTTAACAACAATAAATGGTGTCAGCAGTGACACTGCTGACTTTGCATTCAGCTTTGGAACCAGACGGCTGGGAGATGTGCCAGGTGCAGCTGTGGAAACCCAAACAGCCTGTAAGAATGGATCACATGCTACAGCAACGTTTCTAGTAAGCTGACATGAGCACAGCTTGCTATTTAAAAAAATGTCAATTCTCTACTGTCTGTGCACAAATGTATTTAAAAATAAGAATAGCATTTTGCAATATTGCAGTAAACTTGGAAAGATAGACATTGTCAGCAGATAAGGACCTCTTGGCCCACCTAGTGTGCCCAAATACAGTGGAATACTGTAATACAACCACAGTTTAATAACTGTTCGATTACAGAAAGTAAATCATGTGACTGAAATAAGACTTACTAGGCCAAATAATTTGGCCCTTATAGCTGATTTTCACCCCCACTTGACTGCTTTCCCCTTGTCCATGCTTTCACAAGTCAGATATGTAGCTCAGTTTGACCTTACATATGTGTATTCTATCAGTGGCCTTCGCAGCTAACATATTTTGTTTATGTATTCATCTTTGTGTAAACAAGTTTGTCTTATGTTCCTGCTTGTCGTCTGTTTCTTTTCTCAGCCTTCACAGTGAAGGACTCAGGACCGTTATCAGAAAGCAGTGTAAAGCCTTCCACTAGAGGGGTCACAGGAATGGTAGGGGTGGGCGAAAACCATATTTCAAATATTCACCAAGCAATCATATTTGAGGGTTCCAGTTATTCATTAGTCATGCTTTGTTCTCTGTTATTTAGCCACTGCAACTGGATGTGAGACTACAAGCTGTCCTGAGACTTCCTGTCCAATCAGAGGTTACTTTGGAAGCTCACTGAATGCAAGCCATGTGATCCAGTGCTCGCTGAAGCTTCAGGCAGGAGAGACAGATGACTTGAGCTGCAAAGAAAGAATCTATTTCTATCCACTTGTTAAAACTAGACAAAATCAGAAATATTGACATTTTTTGTTCGTTCTCTCTAAATCCAAAGCTAGAGAGGATAATTTGTGTCACACTTTTTGTGTGTTAACTTTCAGTGCTTCTCTGGAGAACAGTTAGGAGTGTTTTTCCCTAAATACTAGGCCTGTTTTTGCTCTGCAAACAAACTCAGTGAATCACAGTCTGGTTGGGTGATAGGGCTTGTTTCGGGGAGTGTTACTGCTGACATCATTTTGCTGTCCCTTTCTTACTTGCAGTTATTTACTGTGAAAGAGCATCTACTTCCATCCATTTATTATAATTAGCCCAAAAGCTGAAATCTTTTACAGTTTGTTTTTCTTTTCTAAATCACAAGATGGAGGAGAAGGTGAATTGTTTCACACTTATATGTGATCATTTAAATTTTCAGGGTTTCTCAGGTGAACTGCTTGGAAAGAGTTATTTTCTTTTTTTCTCTAAAAGTAACAACAACAAAAAATATAGTCGTACCACTAGGCCAGGCCTGTTTCTGCTCTGCAAGCAAGAATCAGTCACAGCCTTGGAGCAAATCCTCCTTATTTTGGCATAATGATAAAAAGCTCCCATTAGGTGTAGTAGCGTAGAGAGATCACTCATTCAGTTAGCAGTTGCAATTTACGCAAAACCCCAAAATAACAGAACATTTCCAATATCAAGTTGTTAATTTTTTTCCATTAAAACCACACATATTAACCCTAACAGTTCACCAATTGGGCTTGTTTAGCAGAGTGTTTACTGCTGTCATCATTTTGCTATCTTGTTCTTACTTGTAATAATTTATTGATTACACAAATAAAGAAGGCATCCTGCTTTCATGGCTCTTTTTCTACATCCTTTCATTTCATTTTCAAGGAGATCCCAAGGGTAATGTTTCACAGAATGTTTTTTTCTAAAGTGCCATTTTGTTGTTCCTGCATGTCCCTAACCCACTAGGAGACCAACATAGTACTGTCAAAATGTTTTGATTGTATGGCTGCCCCAATGGGCCAGGTTCAGGATGAGCAGAGCTGGGCAGGCACCCTGCAATGTAACAGGACCCTGACTGATCAAACCTCCTTGCTGTCTTAGTTACAGCCTATAGAGCCTGCACGGAGTATATCTGATTCCAAGTCTGATTACAGGGGAGGGTGTGTCACAATGTGTTTTAATGGGAAATCCCTATCTGAGTATAGGGTATATCCCTGGTGGACAACAGGAGTGGAAAATAAAAAATAAATACAAAAAAAAACATTTTTTTTGTTTCTAAAATGAAAAGAAAGAGCCAGCCCCTTATCACTACAGTACTGTAACCACTGCTAACTAATCTGACAGAGTTTCTGAATGGACCCAGGTCACTCAGCGGCCAGCAATGGGAAAGAAGGTTGAGCATTCCATTGATGGCTATTCTGTCAGCAAGTAGAGGCACAGACTGTGTTCACCTCTGGGGCTGCCATGGTGCCCTAGTGCAAGCTAGGTGCCTGAAGGTAGCATCTGAGCAAAGTGGAGGTGAAAAAAAAAGAAAATGAAATGAAAGGATTTTAAAAAAGCAATAAAAGATGGCAGACTTTTTTATTTGTGACATAAATAACTGCAAGCAAGAAAGGGATAGCAACATGATGAAAGTAGCAGAAACAGTCCCCTAAATAAGCCATGTCTGTGAAAATGTTGGGGTGCTATGGGAACTGGGAAGCAAGAAGACTTTGGGAATGTTGTTTTTGTAGGCTATATGCAAAAGCAGAGTGGTGAGTGGTGCACTGTGTGGTGCATCTAGTTTCACAGCCTCATTGTTATGAAGTTATTACATGAGAAGCAAGTTATTAGTACTCACTGGGTTTTGATCTAACTTGAGGCTATTATAGCTGTGTTTTTGTTCGGCATCCTTGCTGTTTCTAAGATATATGATAATAACTTGTATTAAAACAACAAGAAGAGAAGTTATATCTGGTTCAGAAAAAGTTAATTTAATTATATTTTAATGACAGTGAGTGCATTAAATACTGCAGGAAGGAGGCATGCATGAAATACCCCTGGTAACTTTATGAAGGAAAAACAATCAGCAAAAGCAGACTTGACAGACTATATTTCTATTCTTATGGGGTAACTCATATTTGAACCCAAGTAATAACAAGTTAAGCTTGATGAAAACAACCTGTTGGATAAGTTCAGGATCTAGTGCTGAAGAATGAGGTTCAACAACATTACACTCTGTGCAAAATATCCTCTCGGATGGCACACTCAAGGGGGCAACTGATGTATTTCATAGCCAGTTGCACCAAATAGAAACATAGAAACATAGACTTTGATGGCAGATAAGTACCACTTGGCCCACCCAGTCTGCCCATTTCCCTACCTACTGGATAAGCTGCAGATTCTAGTTAACCAACAGCCTACTTCCTGCAACCCCACACTATAATTGCCTTATGTCTGTCCCGTGCATGTTTGAATTCTCCCACTGTTTTAGACCCCACAACCTCTCCAGGAAGGTGGTTCCATGTGTCCACCACTCTCTCCGTGAAAAAAATTTCCTCACATTACCCCTGAGCCATCCCCCCTCTATCTTTAAATTGTGCCCCCTTGTTCTTACACATCTCTTTTTCTGAAAGATGCTACCCTCCTGGACTTTGTTGATTCCCTTGAGGTACTTGAAAGTTTCTATCATGTCCCCCCTGTCCCTCCTTTCATCAAGGGTATACATATTAAGCTCTCTCAGTCTCTCTTCATATGGTTTCTGATGTAGACCCTGCACCATTTTAGTTGCCCCTCTGACTGCTTCCATCCTGTCTATGTCCTTGCGTAGATGAGGTCTCCAAAACTGTATGCAGTACTCCAGATGGGGTCTCACCAACTGTCTGTACAGAGGGATAACCACTTCCCTTTTTCTACTTGTGATGCCCCTCCATATGCATCCCAGTATCCCCCTGGCTCTCCTTACCGACTTCTCACATTGCTTACCCACTTTTAGATCATGTGATATGACTACCCCCAGGTCCCTTTCCATTACTATTGTTGTTACTACCTCCCCTGCTATTGTCCTGCTACTTTTCTCCTGGATTTTTATCTCCCAGATGTATTACTCTGCACTTCTTTGCATTGAATCTAAGTTGCCATATGTCTGACCATTCCTCCAACCTTGCCAAGTCCCTTCTCATCCTTTCTACCCCCTTGTGTATCAGCTCTGTTACAGATCTTTGTGTCATCTGCAAAGAGGCATACCTTTCCTTCCAGACCCTCTGCAATGTCACCTATAAAGACGTTAAAGAGGACTGGACCCAGTACTGAGCCCTGAGGTACTCCACTGCTAACCCCCCTTTCTTCAGAATGTGTTCCATTCACTATTACCTTCTGTGTCCTGTTGTGCAGCCAGTTTGCTACCCAGGCTTCCACCCTGGGACCCACTCCTAGGCTGTCTAACTTGATTATTAATCTTTTGTGCGGGACTGTGTCAAATGCCCTGCTAAAGTCTAGGTAGGCCATATCCACAGCCCCTCCCTGGTCTATTACTTTGGTCACCCAGTCAAACAAATTGATTAGATTCATCTGACATGACCTTCCTGCTGTGAATCCATGCTGCTTTGGGTCCTGTGCCCCGCTGGCCTCTAGGTACTGAACAATTCTTTCTTTCAGAAGTGATTCCATCATTTTCCCCACCACTGAGGTCAAACTAACAGGTCTGTAGTTTCCTGCTTCTGCCCTGCTCCCACTTTTGTGAAGGGAATGAATGCATCTACTGTGCCCAGTAACCTAATGGATCAACCTGAAATGGCTAAAGAGATTGTTCTGTTCATGATATTCAAGATATTTTCTGCAGAAAAAGGTTGTAACTGTGTCCTCTTCTGTTGTTCTTGACATATGGACATGCTGAGCAGTGTCAACTCACTCCCATAAGTGCTATTGTCAGTAGCAAGTGTTTCTTCTCAATCTACACTAGTGGTACCAGACCTGTCATATGGAATTCCCTGTGTCCCATGATCTTCTGCACCAGTTGTAGGTGTCAGCAGTCCCTGAATACAACCAGTAAACTCCATAGTTGTTGTTGAAAATGAATCACTTTATGGCTATGCATAGCCATGTTAAGGATAGCACATTTGAACTGGGGGATCCAGCATGGTTGCAAAATTGTCACTGCAACCATCCAGTACTTTTGCAAACCTTGCATCCATTTCAGCTTGTAGCTGTTCAATCAGCACAGTTGCCCCATCTGGAATCTTCTTGTTTTCCTGTACATATCTCTCAATTGTTGCTTTCAGTATATACACTCTTGGGATCAACGGACTCAGAATGACAGTGGATGCACTTAGGTGATAGGTGCTCCCCTCAAATGGTCCAAGTACTCTCACCATGGCATCAACCATTTACCACTCATGGTTGCCTAGGACTCCTCTAATGTTGCACTCCACTGCCATGTCATGAAGTGTATGCTTTTTTTGTAGCAGTCTATACTGCATCAGGTATGTTGAATTCCATTTGGTACTGACATCCTGTATCAAGTGATGTTGAGACAGACCAAGGCATTGTTTCACTTCTCTTACTTGGTTAGTTGCCTTTAAAGAGCAGTGAACATGTGCACAGATGGAGTATGCTGTAGAGACAGTCATGATAACCTCAGTACTATCATGTAGCACAGATGTGACTACAAGATTCAAGATGTGGGTGAAGCAATGAATGCTGATAAAATGTCCATCATCAGTTGCTTTCATCTTATTTTCCCAATTATCTGTGACAAAAAAAAAAAGCAAGTAGACTGGTACCAACAGTCCATGACTGCAGCCTGTCTTGAATGAATACCAGGATGTTCAGGGATGTGTGTTCTTTCTCCTTTACCCAAAACTTTAGAACAGCAGACCTGGAGTGACTGCCAGATTGTGGAGGGATGAAGGGATAGAAGGGAGAGCCATTGGCACCAGGAGAGAAGGAGGAATCTGCAACAGGAGGCATAGGGTTTTCACACATCAATATGCAGTCAAGAAGAGATATGCACATGTGGAGTTTATACTGCTCCAGATGTCTGAGGTGCAGTGGAAAACTCTCCCTACTGCTTCTTAGAGTAATGTGGCAACAGGAAAGAGGAGTGGACACCAGTCCATTCACAGATGTGGAATGTCCTAAAAGAACTTTTGAAACTGAAGTTGGATAAGTCAATGGGGCCAGACACGATACATCACAGAATACTAAAAGAGCTCAGAAAGGTGATACTGTCACCATGGTTAGCCATATTCAACAAAGTGTTGGAGGAAGAAGTAGTACTGGAGGACTGAAGGAGGGCAAATATGATACCCCTTCACAAGAGTGGAAGCAAGATAGAAGCAGGTAACTATAGACCAGTCAGTTTGACCTCAGTGGTGAGAAAGATGATGGAATCACCATTAAAAGAAAGAATTGTGGAATATCTAGAAGCCAGCCGGGCACAGGACCAAAGGCAACATGGATTCACAACAGGAAGGTTGTGTCAAACTAATCTGATAGATTTCTTTGACCGGTGACAAGGCTAGTAGATCAGGGAGGGGCAGTGGACATGGCCTATCTAGATTTTAGCAAGGCATTTGACACAGTCCCACACAAGAGGTTAATAAATAAGTTGGGCAATCTGGGAGCAGGTCCCAAAGTGGTAAACTGGGTCAGAAATTGGCTTAACAACAGGACTCAGAAGGTAGTGGTAAATGGAGTTCAACCTGAAGAAAGGGGGGTAACCAGTATGGTGCCACAGGCTTCAGTGCTGAGGCTGGTCCTCTTTAATGTCTTTATAAGCAATATTGCAGATTGACTTGAAGGAAAAATATGCCTCTTTGCAGATGACACCAAGATCTGCAATAGGGTTGACACTGGGGGTGGAGCAAATGAGGAGAGACTTAGGCAAATTGGAGGAGTGGTCAAGAGTGTGGCAACTCAGATTCCATGCCAAGAAGTGAAAAATCGTGCACTTGGGGAACAAAAACCCAGTGGAGGAATACATATGGGGGGAGGTACTAATAACAACCAAAATTGAGAGAGACCTGGAGGTAGTCATAACAGATGATCTAAAAGTAGCCAAACAATGTGAGAAGGCAGTGAGGAAAGCCAGTGGAATGCTGGGGTGCATAGGGAGAGGTATCACCAGTAGACAACAGGTAGTGGGGATGCCACTATACAGGCAGTTGGTGAGGCCTCATCTAGAGTACTGTGTGCAGTTCTGGAGAACTCATCTCTGAAAGAACATCGACAGGGTGGAGGCAGTCCAGAGAAGGACAACAAAAATGATGTAGGGGCTACACCAGAAACCATATGAGGAGAGATTGAGAGAACTCAATATGCATACTCTGGAGAACAGGAAGGAGAGGGGGGATATGATAGAGACATTTAGATACCTCAAGGGGATCAACAGAGTTCAAAAGGGCAATATCTTTCAGAAAAGGAGATGTGCAAGAACAAGGGGTCACAATATGAGGCTGGAGGGGGGAAGACTCAGGGGCAACATGAGGAAGTATTTTTTCATGGAAAGGGTGGTGGATGCATGGGACAGCCTCCCAGAGGAGGTAGTGGGGGCCAAAACAGTTGTTGAATTCAAGAATGCATGGGGCAGGCAGAAGGCAAAACTAATGGTAGGAAAGAGGAGGTAGGCCATAGATCAGATAGGATCTGGAGCATGTACAGTAGGTAGGGAAATGAGCCAACTAGGTGAGCCAGGCGGTCCTTATCTGCCATCAGGTACTATGTTTCTATGTTTCTTTTGCCATTCTCAGACTCTCATATATATTTTGCTCAACACTTTGTGAAAATGTGGAATGTAATGGGAGCTGGTAATGCAGCTGCAATTTCTGCAGAACTTTAAGAAAGCCAGTGTCTTCCACAAGTGAAAAAGATTGTAGATCTAATGCCATAATTTCATCTGTGAGATGTGTGATGTGTTTAGCTGTTAGGTGGGATGAGTCATACTTAGTTCTGGCCTAGAAGCTTCCACTATTGGCATTGATCAGGGATGTGGGGGTATTCCATGCTTGCCAGATTGTGTGCAAGTAGCAGGGGACTGCTGCCTGGCATGAGTGATTGGGGTGCATGGAAGACTCTTCAGTGTCAAGGGAGATGGAGTGGTAGCAGCAGCAGGCACAGCAGCATTTTTATTCAGAGGCAGAATGTTCTGTGTCATTGCCAGTGCCACCAGCACCACTGCTAACATTATCACCACAAGATGGGTCTGATGGAACCACAGGCACAGACCCTGATGCTTGAAAATCCTGGGGATGTTTTACCTTTAGGCGGTTTGTTAAGGGGGTGGTTGTTAAATTTGCCAGAGATTTCCCCTGCTGATAATGGTTCTGCACAGTGTGGACAATGCCTTTCTGTTATCTTCTTTTAGTAATGTGAAATGTAACAATACCATGCTCTTACAGCTCCTGACACCACTCATGCAGCTATTGTCGCCAGTATCACCACCACCACTCTTTTGGCCCCCAGTAGCCTTTTCTTGTTTGGACCTACCTCAGTGGGTATTCTCATGTCAAATACTGGTGCCCCTACACCTGCTGTACTTGACTGTTCAGGGTAGGATGCAGCCTTCTGAACAAAGTGCCGAAGGATAGCTTGCTATTTGTTTTTTTTTGGGGGGGGGGGCATATCCTTCTTTCTCCTGCCACTGTGACCTCAAGAGGTTGAGTTTTTTTTGGTCACATAACTTTTTTGCATCATGGCTCTTAAGGAACTCTTTACAGTATATTCTGCCTCATCATTAAATCTGCTTAGGTTAGCCTTCTCAGATGATGTATCAGTGGCTATTCATCTCCAGGTGGAAAGTACTCAGACCCAGATGAGTGTGCCTCATCTGCATTGAAAAGTTCTACAGTGGAAGAGACTGGCTGAGAAACAAAAGATGTCACAGTGGTATGGACACAGAACTGGTAATAGTTGTGCAACTGGACAGGATCACAGTAGTAGTAGAGGCCAGTGTTACCATAGCAGTAGTTACCATGGTTATAGTGGCAGGTTTGGCCTGGGTCACAGTGGCAGGAGTGGCTAGAAGGGCTACGTTTGCAGCAGAATCTGGTATACTTATAATGTCAAGAGATGGGTGGTGGATCAGAGCAGTGTTGGTTATTAAAGAGGATGTCCTTGCCCTGGTGTTAATGGTGGCAGTGGCAAGGGATGAAGAGGACACATTCATATTGGTAGTATCAATGGCAGTAAATGACAATGTCTTCCTAGCCGCACTACTAGTACATTGAATGTTACTTTTATTTTTTTTTTCACTGGGATCATCTGACACCATTCTAGAGCTGGTGGAGGCTACAGGCCTTGAAAGGGTAAAAATAATTGTGTATTGCAAATGCACCCTGAGTGTCACTCTGCAGTATGCTCACCATCTACTCCTTGCTTCTCTACACCTGCTGCAGCTTTGCTGGGGCTGCTGGACCAGCTACAGTTTCTGCTACTACATCCTCTGTCTGCCATGGTTGTATTCCTTAAAGAAAGCTGTATTAAATTTCTTCCTGGGCACACAGCCACAAACTTAAAAACGTTTCTTGAGTGCTTCTTCTTTGGTACACCTCCATTAACATAGAAAAAATTCTTGAGTGCAGAACTAATCTCTCTCTCTCTCTCTCAATATATATATATATATATATATATACACACACATATACATATACACACACACACACACACACACCATAAAAGCTGCTAACTGAACCAGTGGGAGTCAGACAGCTAGTCCCACCATTCCAGCAAAGGTGCACTCACTTACGTGGCCATGAATGGACCCAAGCCTGGGTTCCTCACGGGAAGATTTCTGATACTAAATTTACATATTTATTATGAAATCAAGTCACTCATGTTGCTGCAGCAATGCTGAGCTGAGAGGTCTCACTGTCAACTAATAGTTAACCCTGGCTAGATAAATTCTCAGAAAATAAAATTTTTAAATGTTTTCTTGGGAACACAGCCACAACACTTAAAACATTTATTGAGTGCAGGAAAAACAGCTAACTGAAGCAATGGGAGTCAGCTGACTAGTCCCATTTTGCCAGCTATGGTGCACTTTCACTTGCTGAAGTGGCCATGGAGGGACCCAAGGATGGGTTCCTCACAGGAAGATTTTTGATATTAAGTTTTAATTATATTTATTATGAAATCAAGTCACTCGTGTCACTAGAGCAATGCTGTGCTGACAAGTCTCACTACCGACTAATAGTTAAGCCTGACTAAATACATTCTCAGAAAAAAAAACCTTTTTTAATTTCTTCTTGTGAAGGAAGCCAAGCTACCAACAGCTATAGAAAAAATGTTCTTTAGCTAACTGCATTTCAGTTAGACAACTTGCCTTGCTCTTCATTTCAGACAACTAAGTTACACAAACCTTAAATTTATAATTAAGATAAACCCCTACAAAGCCTTCATCCCTTAAGCTGTTAGTCTTCACTACATTACAATTTTAAATCTCATTTGTTTAGTATAGTACACACACAAACACACACACACACACACACACACACACACACATGCAGAGGTGTGTGTGTGTGTGTGTATGTGTACATGCACGCACACACTGTTGGGGCATACGTGCCTCTCCCTCTCTCTCAGCAAACACCAAACAGCCATTCTGTTTTCCCTTTCTTAAAAGTGTAATTTTATCCCTACAGTGTAAAAAGTCAACCATTTCTAGCTTGCTATTTAAAGAGACACAAAAAGTGTCAATATTTCAGATTTTTCTCTAGTTTTAACAAGTGGATGGAAGTAAATTCTCAGCAGCAGCTCAAGTCATCAGTCTCTTCTGCCTGAAACTTCTGCAAGTGTTGAGTCACATGACCTGCCTTGAGTGAACTTCCAAAGTGGCCTCTGATTCGACAGGAAGGCTCAGGAGATTGAACTCTCAACAAGTAGCAAAACGCCAAATAGCAATGAATAGCGCAGATTATTCATTTTTCTTCACAAGTAACAAATAGCCTATTATTTGTGGCCTTCAGGAAATACTATTCGTTACTCACACACCCCTAAGGAATGGAGCAGATACTCATCACTGATGATAGGTTGAGGAAAAGGCTAACAGCACTTATTGTGGATAAGGTATCGGGACTTGACAGTTTACACCCAATCATGCTAAAGAAAATGGGACCAGAATTGGCAGCAGCCTTGTTCTGGTGCTCTCTAGAAACAGAGGAAGTGTCAAGGGACTGGAGATCTATGGGTGTGGTTCAGCTGCACAAGAGTGGGAACAGTGAAGATCCAGGTAACTACAGGCCAGATGGTCTTACCTCAATTATTAGTAAACTGATGGAGACCGTGGCAAAAAAATTGTGGCATATCAAAAAGCCAATGGGTTGCAGAGCAGTGAGCAGAATGAGTTTGTGGTGGGAAGATCATGCCTAACCTACATGTTAGCATTCTCTGAGTGAGACAAGAGCAGTGGATAGATAACAAGTGGTCAATTTGCTCTATTTCATCATCAGTTAGGCCTTGGACTTAATGCAACATAAGGGAAAGGGAAAGAGAAGGGAACATTGTTTAACCAGGAGTAGCACACTAAGCAGAAGCTTGTTTCCAGATGCGACCTGGGAGCATAAGGAAGTTAAGTGACTTGCTCAGAATCACACAGTATGCACCTAGATGGCTATGGGATTCAAACCCAGGTCTCCAGATCTACCTCTCAGAGCCTTAACTCACTGTGCTATGCTGCCTCCTTAAGTAGTAGTGGTTGTAGAAACAGCTTTATTCCTAAGTAACCTATCCCATAGGCTCAGGGCACTGTCAGATAGAACACAACATCAAATTACGATAAAAAGAGGAGCAGTAATATAATCACATCCACATAATATCTAACAATAAATATACTGTAGATCTAAAAATGTAAATCAATAAAGGGAATGTAAAGTATGAAATAGCATCATTTTTTATCATCGGGAGCAGGAAATAGAACACAAAACCTCACAGGGCTCTAAATTCCTGTCTACACAGGTACGTTTTTAACTCCCATTTAAAGGCCTCCACCAAGGGGGCCTGCTTCAGTACCCTATGCAAAGTGTTGCATAGTAGAGGGCTGGCTACCTCAAAGACTGCATCCCCTGAGAATTTAAGCCTAGCCCATGGGATTGATAGGCAAACCACTTTGAAAAGAGGAGAAAGGGTATAATGATAGGTGGGGATTCAGGAGTTCCAACGGGTAGCTAGTGCCCCACCAATGTATGGTCCTGTAGGTTAGCAAACCAACCTTGAAACTAACACTCCACTTCACCAGGAGGTGGGAGAGAATTGCCCGGAGAGGCAGACATATTGTAAGATCTGGGGGGGGAGTACGAAGCAAGTTGGCTCCATTGGGGTTGTTTGGACAAGGAGATGCCCTGGGTTCAGGAAGGGACCAGAAAAGTGTCCCTCATGTCTGGTTCCTGTGGCCAGGGATCCTGCCAGACTGAGCGGGCAGGCAGGCAATGAGACTGCTGACACGTTCCATCCACTTCAGGCAGTGCTATGCAATGCCAGATCAATGAGGAACATGATTGCAATTATGGGGAATCTTATTTCCTCTGTCGATCTGGTGTTACCAAGTTTTGGATGAATGATGATGCAGGTCCAGTTTTGGAGGCATTGGTCCTGGATGGCTACTTGGTGGTGCATTGCCCAAGGAGGGATTGCGGGGGAAGGGGGTGGCCATCTGTTTCAGAATTGAACTTAACCTTATGACACACCCAGTGGGGGATGATGAGTCTTTTGAGTGTGTGGTCATGCAAAGTGGTCTGGGTGCAGATGGCAGAATCCCCCTTATGCATCAGCCTCCAGGTAATGAGGAGGAGTTTCTGCTGAAAAACTCAGCCCTCATCTCAGTCCTAGTGTTTGAGTCACCTAGAAGGCTTATACTGGGTGACTTCAATGCCTGGGTTGGTGACAAGGTCTCCCAGTTTTGTAGAAATTTCCTCCAGACCATGGATACTTGGGGCATGGCACAGATCATTACCTCCATTACTCATCTCCATGGCCATGCACTAGATCAGTTATTCTCCCTGGGGCTCGAGGTGGATGGTCTTGAGATTGAGCCAGTTAGCTGGTCAGCTTATTGTGTCATCAGGTTCTGTTTCTGCCCCCCCCCTTGTAGTCTATCCCCTATGGAGGTGGTCCAGTACAGACCTTTGAGAGGGTTAGAACCCAAAGGACTGATGTCAGTGCCAAACACCTTGGAAATGTTAGCAGCTTGCACTAAGGGTGCAGAAGCTGCAGTGCCTGGCATACAATTGGGTCATAACTGGGGCCCTCTACCTTCTAGCACTGGTCCATGTGCGTACCATGGTATTGCACCTCAGTTTGCCGTGGTTTGATGGTGAGCTGAGGGCTCTAAAATCTAGGGGATGGAGTCTGGAGCACCATTGGAGGAAGTCTAAGGCTATAGAGGGCAAACTTATTCTAATTTCCCATTATGAGAAATATCAGAAGGCAATCTCTCAGAAGAAGGCAGATTTTCTGTCAAGAGAGATTGCCACTGGGAAGAACCAGCCAGCTCAGCATGTTTGGGCTGTAGACAGGCTGCTTCACCCAGCCTGTTTGGAGCCCATAAGAAAAATTACACCCATGAAATGTGAGGAGTTAGCTTGGTTCTTCTCAGATAGGGTGTCCTCCATTAGGGCCGGTATTACTCCAAAGGGGCCATATGTCCCCAGCAGTGGTCGGCATCTGGGCCAGAATCACAGTAAGTGTTCTTGGGGTAAATTTCAGCCAGTAAAACTGGAAGAGGTCTACCATATTGTCTTGATGCTGCAGCTGACTTGCTGTAACCTGGACCCAGGCCCAACGCGACTCTCAGTGAGTTGTGTCGTCCAGCTGGGCCCTGTGTTCGCTGAAAACTTCCGGTGTTCTCTACAGGAATGGCTGGTTCCATTAGCACTTAAGTGTGCTCTGGTAAGGCCCCTGCTGAAAAAAAAATCTTTATACCTGGATGCTTTGGCGAACTACTGGCCAGTCTCAAACCTTTCCTTTCTAGGGAAGGTTATTGAGAAAGTGGTTGTGCTGCAGCTCACGGAACACTTGGAGCCCTCTAACATTTTTGAGCCATTCCAGTTGGGTCTTAAAGCTAGGCATAGCACAGAGATGGCAATGGTTAGGGTGCTTAATGACCTGCCCAGGGCAAGGATAGAGGAGAATGATCAATTCTTGTCCTCCTCACTCTTTTGGCAGATTTTGACACAGTGACCATGTCATACATTCGGGCTGGCTCAATGAGTATGCCGGACTCACCAGCACTGTGATCTGCTGGTTTGAGTCTTTTCTATGGGATATAACCCAGAGGGTAGCACTGGGTAATTATTCCTAGAGCCTGATAGTTCTGTCCTGTGGCATTCCCCAGGGTTCAGTTCTTTCGCCAACACTGTTCACGGTGTACATGTTACTCCTGGGCATGGTCCTCAGACAGTTCAGGCTAGGTTTTCACTTCTATGCAGATGATACCCAGCTCTATCTGTCTTTTGTGCCCAGAACCCAAGTTGCCATCAAAGTATTTAATATATGCTTGGCTGAGATCCAGAACTGGATGGTTTCAAGCTGGCTGAGACAGATCCCTGAGAAGACTGAGATATTAGTGGTTGAGCCTGGCCAAGAGGGGGGATTGGTGGCTGGCATAGGAGTGACTGGGTTTTGGCTCAGTGATTCTGGCCTGCTAGCCTGTCATAGGGTAAAGAATCTGGGAGTTATTCTGGACAAAGGCCTGAGTATGGAGTCCCAGGTGTCATACATAGTCCAGAATGGCTTTTTTCATCTTAGGAACATCTGCCAGATTAGCTCTCTTATTCCTCCACAAGACCTGGCCACATACTGATCCATCCATTTGTGACCTCAAGGCTAGACTATAGTTGTGTTCTCTACCTCAGGGTTAATGAGGGTATGCTATGATGCCTGCAGTTGCTGCAAAATGCAGCTGCTTGGTTACTCTCAGGCTTGTCAAGATCTTGCCATATTACTCTGGCACTGCGTGAGCTATACTGACTGCCGGTGAAGTGGTGTATCTCATTTAAAATAGGTTTGTTAACCTGAAAAACCCTGCATGATCTGGGCCCAGCCTATCTGAGAGAGCTCCCTCATCCATACACCCCAGTTCATCCATTCTAATTCTATGGACTACAAGGGGGGGGCCCCAACGGAGACCTTTACTGTGCAGTAATCTGACCAGTTAACATGATCTGTTTCACGGCTGCTAATCTTGAACCCTAGGGAGAAAACTAAGTCCAACATGTGACTGTGTTGATGTGTCGCAAAAATAATCACTTGTGTGAGGACCAGTTATTCCATCAACCAGAGGAAGTCCTGCACAAAATGTGAGAATTCATTATCGACCCAGGCATTAAAACAATCCACTTGGGTAACTCCAACACTCTGCTGGCAATGAAGTCCATGACTTCCTGCAGAACTCTCCCTCATGCCTAGGAGGCTGGTAGAGAAGGAGGATCCTGCAACCTGCACCTGGACTCCCATGCACAGACATGCATTCAAACATTGAGGTATCTCCCACTGGGTGCATGTTGAGGTTTAATTTGGATCTAAAAGAGATGACCACCCCCCCCCCACAATGATCCCTCAATGAGTAGAGTACTATACAGAATCTGGCTGGGACTGCCACCTCCAGAACTGGATCGGTGTCTTCACTCAGTCAGGTCTCTGTGATGCAAGCCAAATTGACTGAGGAACCAGAAATCAAATCTGCCATAATGGCAGTCTTGTTCCTCATTGATCTTACATTGCAGAACATCACCCACAGGAGATGGAGCAAAGCAGTCAGCCTATCAGCTATCTACCCACTCAGTCCAGTGCGAGCCCTGGTTATGGGAGCCATACAAGGCTACTAAAAAAGCTGCAGAATCTGGGGACACATAGAGGAAACAGCAACATAGAATCCAACAGCAGATAAGAACCACTCAGCCTGCCCAGTCTGTCCATTTTGCCAAACCTATGTATCACCGCAGACCCCACTTGATCTACAGGTCTCATAATGTGGATTATAAACTGGTTAGGGAAGGAAACAGAGGGTGCAAGTGAACAAGATTAAATTAGTGGACATAGAGGTCACAAGTGTGGTGACCTAGGGTTCTGTCCTTGGCCTTGTCCTATTCAATATGTACATCAGAGATATAGGGGAGTGTATCCAGGGCAGGATGGGTCTCTTTGAAGCTGACACAAAATTGTGGTATTGTGGACACTGAAGAGGAGATAAGGAAATTAAAGAGGGATTTGATTCAAAGTCTGGCAGCTGAGGTTTAATGCCACAAAATGCAAAGCAAAACTCAACTAAAAGAACTCATACACCAAGTACTGCATTGGAGGGGGTTCAGTTGGCCACAATGACTGAGGAAGGGGATCTGGCAATAATCTTGAGGTAATCAGCAGCCACGCCCTCAAATCCTCAAGCCAGTACAAAAAGGCATACTGCAAGGCAATTAGAATGTGGGGAATACAGATTCAACAGGAGACAGAAGGTGATACTGTACCTATTCTATTCAGGTTCCTGGTGATACAGCACTTAGAAAATGGTACCTACAGATAGTTCTAACCTGAAGCACACACTTGAAGAAGGACAGGGACAGGTTAGAGATGGTTCAGTGGAGGCTCACCAATATGATCTAGGACCATCAGGACAGATCATTGGAGGAGCAGTTAGTAGATCTACACACAGACACACCGGAGGCCATAGGAGAGTGAGAGAGGAGGTATGATTGAAACTTATAATTTCCTCAGGGGGATATACAGAATGGATAGTGAGGACCAGTTCACCAGAAAATGGTAACACATTGATTAGTTAGCAAGCGTGGAAAATAGTCGGTGGATAATTTAAGAGGGATGTAAGGATGTTGTTGATCAGTGTAAGGGTGGTGGAACAATAGACCAGATTTCCAAAAGGATTGGTGGGGACGGTTATATAAATGGGTTCAAGTTCAAGTGGGACAGACACAGGAGTCTCATAGCACCACAAGGCAGGGTAAAGAGAGATAGAATAGAAAGTGGAGGGGGACACCTTTGGAGAAGGGAGGGATAAAACCCCTCCTCAACAATAAGTCATGGCACAATATATAGGAAAACTGGGCAGACAGTATGGCCCTTGTGTCTTTTTCTGTTGCCATTTTCTGTGTTTCTGTGCTTCCTAATTATGAATTTATGTCCCTTGGTGTTTGCATTTTTCACAAGGGTGACCAACTTTTCTCGAGCAACTTGGTCAGCTTCCTTTCTAACTTCAAGAAGTTCAGTTAGGTTACCCCAAATTCTTCTCTTGCCTGAAGAATAGGACTGAACAATCCTGATATTGTGGTGCTGGTGTAGCTCATCCTGCTCCTGTGTAGAAGTCCAGAGGTTACATCATGGACCTGACTCCCCCTGCCCTAGGCAGGAAAGACCTGTCCTGCTATTTTTGTGACTTTTGTGGTCAGAGGGCAGACTAGATGTTGTGAGGGCACAGTTCAATACTTGCTCCACTCCTTCAGGCTGACGCCAATGTTCAGGAGTGTATCTTGCAGTAGGTAGAGGGAAAGCAAAAATGAGGGGAACAACTGTGCCAAATAAAGTGAAAGAGGATGACACCACCCGGTCCATATGCTCACTGGCTAAATTTCAAGCCACAGAGGACCCGCAGTCCTTGTTCCTACCAGATCTTGACTGGAGGTAGGTCCCATTATAGGGGGATGGAGTAAGATATAAGAATGTATAGCATGAGAACCAGGGGTAGCATCTGACTTGTAGCATCCATAATCGATGCTGAAGCAGGAACTTGTCTGAAGCCAATTATTGCCTGTGGCTCTGGGGTGAGTTAAGAAAGTGCAGATAAAAAAGAAAATGACTACATATTTATACTTTCTTTAGTCACTTAAGGAAAGCAGCCTGAAGAAAAACTTAAAGTTAAAGAGACTGCAGGAAACAAATTGCTGCTAATTTAGTTTAAAAAAAAAGCATGCACTTACCAATGCTGTGATATACAGTGGAATTATATTAATACCAACTGTGCTACAAGAAATGTTAGCTGAAATTATAGAACCTGAACAATTGTTAAATAAAATGAAAGCCTTAATAAGACCAGTACTTGCCTGGTAAATTAAACATAATTTTAACAGGACTCCACTCAGTTTCTACTGTTCTTTTTCAGCTTTGCAGAAACAATAGATGCTTCCTCTGCCAGTCTGACATCAACCATGGAGTCTTACAAGTATGTCTGAAGTTTAGAACCATTCAAAATGAATGGAATTGTGCCCTTAAGAACATTTAATTTTGTTCCAATATAAACTCACTCAGTGATGTGCCTACCTAAATAACAACACTGAGTGTGGACCCATACAACAGATACATAGCTGGTGAGAGATAGAAAAAGTCTATAAGCCCAGCATGTCTGTCCTGATTTTGCTACCTTGATTTACTCAATCCTTTCAGAGCTTACAGAGCCCCAGCTTCCATTTTTTCATTTACCCCATTGAAAATGTTCCATTGGGTTTTGAATCCTGAGATAGTTCTAGCATTAACGACAATATACTGTAGAACCAGGTATGCCATAAGAGATTATTTTCCAACTGCATTTAACCAGGGTCTCTAGACTTTGAAAATAATAATCCAAACACAAGCATTTCCCCTGCCATGCTAGTCACTATCAGAATCCTGTCTTCATTTGGTTACAATCATGAGACATTCAGAAACTGTTACCATCACTTTCTTTAATGTGGCCTAGTCTTTATCATAAATGATTCCTCTAGTATACAGCACCACTAGGCAAAGTGAGGATGGAGTAGCTACTGTAGAAGCATTTCTCTAGCTGGAGTCTACCAACTTTAACCATCAGTGAGGTCTATTTTCTTTAAAGAACAGGTATCTACTCCAATAATATGCATAAAAGCATTACATTTATAGTGATTACATTTAAACTTTGTATTCTAGGTTTTAAACCTTCCTCAAAGGGGGTGCTTTTCTTCTTCTCTGTTTTTTAAGAACACAACAGAGGTTGACTCACTTTGCATAGCTCTTCATGAGTGAAGTGCAGGTTGGCTCAACAAAAAGTACATGCAGTGAAGGGTCACTATGCATAGCTGTTGCTAAGTGATGTAGACCTTTTGCTACCTGAAGAACTTTGTGAAGTCACATCAGAAACTTTGCAAAGTAGTTTCCAAACTTTGCAAGTTTCTACTTGTGAGGGAACCTAATTTGCATAACTCACTCATGGCTCCACCACTTGTAAGTTATGGTCCTGACACTTCACATGTGAAGATAAATTGCATATTTACAGTCAGCCTATTGTATACCCCATATCTGTAAATGTTTATCTAGAAGCTTTGACTTCTTTTAGCTGAGCTAGTGGATATACTCCTTTAGCTCAGTAAGTGGAATTCCAACTTGCCAACAATTCTGCAGTTACATTCCCTGCCTTCGCTGTCTTGCCCTCACTGGTACCTACTTTCTTTATCTCCAGACTTGACTACTGCAATGCTCTCTGCCTTTGGGTTAATGGAGGGGTCCTGAGTCACCTGTTACCAATTTTTTTTTGCCATCTGGTTATCCAGTTTTTCACCTTCTGTGGTGGTGTGTTAGTAGCTGGTGATTAGATAGGCAGGTTGGCAACATCATGCAGATATAATGCAGCATGGTAGTCTAGCAAGACTGGCTGCATGGAATTCTCACAGGTTTGTAAGGAGAGGTTAACAGGGCTCATCACATCTTTTCAGGCACTTTGCATTTAGGCTGAGGAGAGGTGAGACCTTGGCAGCTGGTACCAGAGGGATGCCAGCCATAGGCGAAGGATAATTGTCAGTCTTTGACCATAGTCGGCAGTGTCCTGTGATAGAGGATGGTGCATTCGAGACTGGCTAGAGTCCCTCATAAGGTTGTACCTAGTATGTTGGCGCCATCGGAAAGGGAAGGGGAGGGCTAATAATTATTGACTGATACAATTAACAAATGATCAACTACAACTACCTTGCTGCACACATCAGTCCATATCAATTGGTATATTTACATACCTAATTAGTTTAATCATTTGAATTCCAATTGGCTGTTTAATAAATACATGGCTGTAGCCATTCTCCCCAAGCATATTGTCTGTCTCATTTGTTAAGGTGAAGGAAGGGAGTTGTGTCCTACAAGACAATACTACAAGGCAGAAAGTGCAAGAATACATTACTAAAAAAGAAAGAAGTCTCAGTACTGTAATTACCATCAAGATCATTCTCTGGAGTTTCTATAGTATACCAGTCTGAGGCTGGCCCTGTTCCATTTGCTGTCATGGCAGCCACCTGGAAGCTGTACTGACTTCCCTTTTCAAGTCCTATAATTAACAAAAAGAAACAAAAGCTTATCAAAAACCATAAAAATTAATTACAAATAACCTACATTTTGAAGATAGAAAGCTTCCAAATGCTGGTTTTATAAAACAATATCTGTCACAAACTGTGCACAAAAGAATTGAAACTAGTGGAATTTCACAGTTAAAGCAACAGTATGTTAGCTGGGAAAGCCTTTTATTGTACCCTTTCAGTAGCTTTCTGCCTGATATCCTTTGATGCATCTTTTGGAGGTTGAACATATTTTACATTTGTCTTTCAGAGCCATCCCTGTGTGTTTATAGGCAGTAATTCGTAATTTTGACACATTTGCTAATCTCGTATTACCAGCATATGTGGTACTAGCAAACATGGGTTTCTCATTGCAGAGTAGGGTGGATTTTTCAGAGCAACTGAAGACACAAACACTTTGGAAAAGTCAGTACACTGCTAGAAGCTAGTCATTCACAACACGGTTGTTCATGGAATGAGCTCAGGATGGTACCACAGCCTTGCCTTCATGAATTGGTAGGGATGCTGGTAGTACTGCTGTTGCTGCTGCAGTGCACAGAGGGAAGAACCAGTGTATGGGGTATTGGGATGGGAGATAACTGAAACAAGAATTAGTTTGGCAAAATGACAAAAATCTTGCTATAGATTTGGTCTGAGCTGTCCGACTACATAATACTAAAGATACAGAGCAACATGTTTGTGTTTTGCTTTTCATTTTGAACTTAAATTCATCTTCAACCCATACTTTAGATCACA
Organism: Neoceratodus forsteri; assembly: GCA_016271365.2. Taxonomy (NCBI): domain Eukaryota; kingdom Metazoa; phylum Chordata; order Ceratodontiformes; family Ceratodontidae; genus Neoceratodus; species Neoceratodus forsteri. The sequence goes on from CM057449.1 coordinate 461,506,539, forward strand.
AGCTGTTAATCTGAACCATTAATTTCTAATTACTTTTTTGACAGTAACTGAAAAATAAAATATGTTGATAAGTTCAAGGTTGACTCAAGGATGGTTGCCAAACAAGTAATCCCAAACATCTGAGGGAGTCTGCTCTATCGTTACCACATTTACAATAAGCAGAACTCAGTCTTAGTCAAACACTAACTCCTTCTACAGGCTTCAGCTCTGTACTACTAGCACCAAATGGTTGAAAGCTGTGTAGCTGGTAGCAATTTTCCATGCAGCACATATGGCATCATATATTCTCCAAGAGATTCTTCGTTCAGCAATTAGCAACATATGCAAAGAGCTAAGCCTCTTAGGCAGCCTTCTCAATACATTAGGTGAACTATTTGATGAATACACTTTCTCACCATTACAAGGTATTTCTTTACCAGATTTGTCAGCTTAATGATTTAAAATATTATCACATTTGCCCAGTGGTTCACAAGGTTTTTATTTACTTTAACGATTACTGTGCTGCTCTCCAGGGTCCATCTATCTTGTTATCCTGTTAATACAAAGTAAGTGGGATAATAATGATAATTTTAAGGATCACATGATTATCATTCAAATCCCTTGATTATGTTTAGCTATACGACAGACTGTTGTCCATTCAGTCCTAACTAGATCATGAAAATAGTTTGATTTAGAGGTTAGAACACAGAATAATGAAACAACAGATCACAAGTTCAAACCCCACCAAAGACATTAACTCGCTATGTGACTGTGTGACCTTGAGCAAGTCACTTAACCTCAAGCAAGTCATGTGACTGCTCTGTGATTCTGTTCTCCCAGCAATAAAATAGGTGAGAAAGAAGGGCTTCACTACAAATGAGATGTTGCATCTCAGGTAGGCCACCAAGCATAAATAAGTTACAGTGGTGCTTGACATCAGTTTCACTCATAACAATATGTATCATGAGTGAAGAATATTGGAATAGTCAATGTCATCACTTTGCACTTGCCTGTATTCTTGCAGTTAGCCAGCTAACTACTAGATCCCACAGGCTAAAGGGCTTGTGGAGGCATACATATGCACAGCACTGTTTCTGTACAATGCTACCTGCCTGCTCTTTAGCAACCTTAAAGATGATAATATTTATTTTGTAAATGTTAAGCATTTAAAAACAGTGGCACAAAGTGACACCAAGCTTTGTAACCAGCTGTGACTGAGGACAGTGTCCCAGCAGTACCCAACCACTTTATCTTAAGTCAAGATGGAATCAGACATTGTGTACCAGTTTATCAAGTTAAGCAAAGTGGAATATTAACCATCAAATTCAAAAAGACTATTGCCTAGGACCCACCTCTAATGGCAAGTAAGACATGAAATGGATGTCATATCTGTATTCATGTTTGTTGTGCTCCTTTTAATTATGTGTGGTGCACATAATAAAAAGACTAAGCTAGAAAATTAAAATGATCTAATACTCATAATGAAGCCCTTCTTAGTGAATACATTCCTCCCTGTTTTGTAAACACAATTGCTCCTAGCTCTCATTGCATCCCAACATTGGTCCTTGAAAGGACAAACTTAGCTTCAGCTTTTGCTGGGTGAAAGATGTGCACATCACCAGGTACAGAATAAGTGGTAAATTATTCCATAATGCCAGCATACCTTTCAGCATTAAAATGCATAGCACTGACCTTCAAAATGAGGAGCAAATGGACAGTATGTGTAGCACTTTCTTATTTTAAAGAATACTTAGTTAAGGAATAATGAGTACCGTATGTATTAATTAAGAGGTCGATTAAATTAGTTTGATTTTTTTATACTTTGTGTGTTCAGAAATAGGCTAAACTTCATGAGGGACATCAGAATGTCTAAGTGGAGCAAGGGTAAATTGGGTGGAAAATACATTTTAAATGCATAGCAGTTGAAAGGTATGGATCAAGTAAAAGAGTTCCAGCTTTGGACTGAAAACAGAAATCAGCAATACTGTATGTTTTGGTTTACTAAAGAAAGAATATTGGAAAATATATCCTATTAGAAATCAGAATAGTTCCAAAATAATCTCATTGATGGATCAGTCAGGAATGAGTCCACCTCTCCATGTTTTTTTTTTCTGAATATGAAGTATTTCCACTTAATTCATACAGAAATGTCCAGCACTCACAAAACCTCAATGGGCATATAGACCATAGTATTAAATATATCAATGCAGGGTAACAGAAAAAACTTTGATTTATTTTGAAAATATATAAAAATTCACAGACTATCAGCAAAGATACCAGTAGGACAGGACAAACCAAACGTATAAAGAAAATCTTTCCTAAAGCATACCTGTCATGATATACCAGAGGTTATTTGGTTCCAGAGTTTCCACCTCACCCCTGCGGTTTGTCTTTCTGTGTCGAATTCTGTAGCCTGTGATAAATCCATTCTGCATATTAGATGGAGGAGGCAGCCAGCTTACCTTAACGCTCTGAAAAAACAAACCATGTTCATATATTACTTCACTGAAGAACTCATGTCTGTCATCGGTCCTTCATCCTCCACCAATCCTGAGTGTAGACTACAATCCTAATGCTTTCAGACTCTCACCATCCATGAGTTTGAAGTCTTAAAGTAACTATCTTCCCAAAATGTGCACTCCAGTGGAGGCCCAGATAACATCTCCCCAAAAATTCCTCACTCCAGGAGCCCACACCTTGGCCAAACTGCTTGTCTACTAATCATTCACTCCTGGCCACAGGCTCCTCTTATTTCATTTGGAAACATGCCATGGTGGCCCCACTCCATAATGAAGACAGTGTCACTGATGTTCTAGAAACTTATTCTCCTTATCCCTGCTACCTAACCTATTCAAAATCCTAGTGAGAGTGGATAACAGGCAAATATCCTGCTTCTACAAAAGCTCTGGTTGCTTTAGCCACCCCCCAATCTGGTTTCTGTCCCAACCACTCTATCTCCTTGCTCAGAATAGCAGGCTATATCCCTTCCTGTATGGACACTGTGATGGGCAATGGGGCTATATTCATAGATTAAGCTAAAGCATTTGATACAGTAAATCCCTCTCTGTTCCTTTCAAAAAAATATCCTCTGTGGTCTGGGACTTCCCCTTTAGCTGGTTCATGTCTTACCTGTCTGGCAGGACATAGTTTATCAAGCTGGCATCCTCCATCTCTCCCTACTTGCCAGTCACCTTAGGAATCCCCAAATATTGGTCATTGGACCATTTTGATTTCCCGCCTTCATTAAAAGCTCCCTTTCCTCCTGTAATATCTATATGTAGGAAAATAATGCTGTAGTTGTCTCCACAGGACCATTATCTTCTATCATTGATCAGGCCTCATCAACCAGATTTGTTGTAACCATAAGAAAACGTTCTATGCTGTTTGGTACTAAACAACTGTTAAGCAATTCTCTGCCCTTTTTGAGGATACATTCACTATCAGGTAACCTTTTTGGCTCCATACCTTCCTTCTGATATCTTGGTCTGCTGCTTGACCAGCATCTTGATTACTCTGACCACATCAGCAGCACTGTATCTAAGTGGATTACCAAATTTGTGACCCTATATAAAGTGAACAGCTGCCTTTAACTCAGCACTAGGAAATATGTTGTGAGGTGTGAATTTACAGTATAGATTGAGGTTTCCCTGTATGTGTTGCTGTGTTTCTCTCTGTTGCTTGCCCCCCTGTGGCTTGGGTCATAACTGAAAATGGTCCTCTGGATCAGTGCACTTACCTGGTAAACAAAGACATAAATAAATAAATAAATAAATGTTGGATGTATGCTCTTCCGGCTGCTGGATTATGGTGATATGCTTTTCTCTGGTGCTCCAATTCAGCCATCTCCAAACTCACTGCACTCTTTAATGACCTATGTAAGTTTGCTTTGGCCTGCCTTCCTTCATTCCCATCACTGCACAACGCATACAAAGTTGGGTTGGGCCCCCCTTTGGTGAGACACTTTGCCTTACTTGGTGCCAAATACTGGTCTGGTAAATTTGCTAGGCATTTAACTGCTTTCTTTACTACTGCCTCCAATACATCTTATTCCCTTATATCCAAAGGGTGTATAGGTCCCAAACCCAATGCTGAAGGTGCAAATCAGGCCAAGCTTTCATTAGATATAGGCTGGCAAGCATTTGAATACAATGGCAGCCATAGACATGGTCAGATATTTCCTGAAATGTCTGTGATACATCTGGAAATTTCTTCCCTGCCTGCATTACCACTATGGGCCACCGGAAAGAATCTCAAGATATTTCTGGAAATTTCTGACCACATCATGGCTGCCACTGTAGGTCTTCCTACCATATTAGCCACTTCTCCTAGTTACTAGTTGGCAATGGCCAACTCAAGGAGTATAATGCATCTCTCTGGCTTTCAATAACTGCTCTTAAGATGGCTCTTCTGCCTATTCAACTGGGCATCTCCTGCATTTATCATGTTACTGGGCCCTATCATTACTAAAACAGTCTTTTTCATTTTTTGGTTTTGAAATTTGGTGACCTGTAAAGGAAACGTTAGCCAGTGCTTGTTTCTAGGTGGCCCCAGGGGAAGAGAACAGGGAGGAGTATACATTGCATGGACACAGGACACAGTTAAATAAAATTACATAGTATTGATAAAGTTCACAGTTACACTAAAGTGGAATAGTGTACATGAATGAAACCAGAGTAAGTACAATAAAAGCAAGCAGCAAAAATCATGTAATTCTGCCACACCTACACCGGGATAGGAGGCAAGCGTAAGGGGGCAGTCAGGTAGAGACAAAAGAGGACAAGTGGGAGGGAAGGAGTTTCAGCCAGTACCTGGAGGGAACTGGGAGATAATGAAATGGAGGGAGGATGGGAGTAGGTCTCAGAGTGAAGGGAGATGATATGAAAAGGCTGATTGCCAAGCAGAGGAATGGGGATTGCGAACAGGGATTAGGAATAGTGAAAGTGCAAGAATCCCTGGATCAGAAGGAGCAGAAGGCAGAAGAAATGGAGGATAGAAGGGGGGAGGAGAAGAAAGATGGAAGGGACCTAATCCAGTATTTGGATTTGAATGAGGCACAGTGGTTCTGGCAACATGAAGGTAGAGGAAGAATAGATAAGGAGGAGCAAAGTGAGCAATGGTGGTATCAAAATGATAGAAGGACTTGCAGAGGGTGTCCAGTCTGACCAGGGAGGTAGATGGAGTTATGCTATACACTACATCCACATAGTCAAAGAGCAGGAGCACCATTTTGGTGACAAGCTCATGGTGTACCTGCAGAGACAGACAGTCTTCACTGCAGTGAAAGGCAGCAAGTTTAGGGCAGATCTTGGCATGGATGTCATCAATGTGGGCAGAGAAGTCACATTTGTTGTCTCTAGGCACACATCGAGGTATTTGAATGAATGAATGAACCACTTCAAGAGGGGTGCCATCCAAGGTGGAGATGATAGGCAGAGTTAGGAGCCAGAACAAATTTTGCACTTTTTCATCATTTTTGTGTGCACTGTCTCTACTGTATAGACACATTGTACTTGATAGACAGATAGCTGTTTTTCAGTGCATATTTGAATGCTGTTTATTGCAAATTGCTCACCCTGCTTTCCCTGATTTCTCCCATGTACCCTCCTCCCCAAAGTGATAACTGGAAAAGAGCCATTTGTGGCCCCTGTTTGCTCACCTGGCAAAATATGTTTCAATAAATAAATAAAATATGAAAAGAGGAAGGTTATAGTAGCACTATTGGCAGTAGGCTATAACCTTTTATGTTGTTGGAGTTTCTACCAAAGATTTTATTGGTCACAGACAGAATTGGTATTAATCAATATCAATCAAATTTGCTATGTTTTATGTAGAGAGTATTGCATGGGCAACCATATAGAATAAGGCTGTGCTTCCATAGAGGGGCTGAGATGACATCATATGAATCTCAAGAGTGAGGCTTGAGAGGTTCATGATATCTTCTCAACCTTGAGATTGAAACACAAGCTGAGTTGGGCATGGTTGACCATGTTTTATTATTTGTAGTATATGGATTTACTGTGTGTCAAAAGGAAAACTTTCAGATGGAATCCATATGAAATACTGATGCAGACAAGCCTGATCACCAAACTCCAACACTGAAATCCTAACGGTCACAGTCCCAATGTTATGGCAACCTCCTGACAGCAACATTCCCAACAGTATGGTGACCCCAAGGTGTTTATATATATTCAATGGGGGGGGGGGCATAGCCCCTCTCAGTCACTATCAGGAATTGTGCTGTCCATTGGAATTCTGGCTGTTGGGATTTCGGCACTGGGATTCCAGCAGTTGGGCTTGTCTGCATTAGGATCTTATACCATATTACTTTCAAATTATACACAGAAGTAAGCATGACCCTATCCACTTCCCTCCTACCTACCTGTCATTGCTTATAACATGTAACTATCTTAAAGTTCCAATATTATGTCATTGGGGGGCTTGCCAGGAAATAACCACACTCAACAACTTGTTATGACCTTTGAACTGTGTACAACAACTTTTTATGACCTTTCCCATGCACAACAAGGATTTTGAGTGTATGGAAACCCATAAATAACAATATTTAACCATACAACATTTTGTAGTCAGTGCTATAAGAATTCAGGATGAGCAATTTTTTTTCACATGTGAAAATTATATGAAATCTCAATTGTGCCTAAGTAGTAACATAAAAATCATAAGTACTAGGCTTTTTTTTCTCCATCTTTAACACCACTCTAAAATAACAATTGTTTCAGCAAAAGTGCTGTTTTGTGTAAAAAGTAGTTATCAAAAATTGTTATCAAGAACATAGCAATTTTGATATAAGTATAGGATTTGAAATTGATTGGTAATTCCTATTCATTATTTCTTCTTCTGAAAAATAACAGGTTTGACAGAGTTAATATCTCTAAATATTCATATCTATCTATATACAAGTTGCAAAAAACTTTGTTAATACTCCAGATAGGGTCAAAGTGACAAAAGTTGGGAAATGAGCTGTTAGGGTTTCCCTAACACACTACCCTCCCAAAAGAGGCAAGAGCACAGGTATGGTTCACCTTGGACATCTCAAGACTAATGCTCATCCCATTCCATTTTTAAATAAGGTCAGGTGCATAGACATTATGAGAATTGGGTGAGCATTAGGCTTGACATAGGGTAGGAGTGCCACTAGATACCAGGGACAGCAATTGGTGGGTGGGGGGTGCCACTAGACGCCAGGGAAAATGGTGGCTCACAGCTAACGCTGCAGCCAGCAACAGGACTTCAGCTACAGAAGTCAATAAATTCCCAGTGTTCACATACAGAGAACACCAGGGAAGTGCTCCTATGACTAAGCTGGGCACCAGGGATTTTGGGTGCACAGAAAGGGCATTTGTGGGTACAATTATCAAAAGCAAACATCAGAATCTAGCTAAACAGGTCCAGTTAAGCTAGGTTCTGATGTTTGTTTTTAAAAATCTCAGCAGTTTTATGTATTTTCTACCTTTTGTAGTTGATGGAAGAAAAAAACAAGATGGTGGCTCATGAAAAATAATTTTTCTCTCATGATAAAGTATTTTATCCTTACGAAAAAGGAACAGGTCTTGTGAGACACAATCCTTTTTCACAAGATTAAATCCTTTGTTGAACTTTCTCCCTCTATCCAGAAAAGTGATTTTCCCATTGAAAACAATGGGAAATGAAAAACTGAATAACTTTGCAACAGATTATTATTTTTTCCACAAAGCAAAGCATGCCTGTTCTGTTACTCACGCTGCTTCTACCATAAAAAATCACACCAAAATTCCACAGCATCTGGACACAATGCTATGAGGAAAAAGCTACAAAAGTGGTGACTTTATGACTTTTTGCGGTGTTTGTATCTCAGAACCTGCACATCCAACTGGAATGTAACTCTATGCCATGGGACAGCACATGTCAAATTATGTGAAAATCCATTGAATGGTTGCAAAGTTATTAATGTGCAAAATTTGAGGTTTAACATTAAACATGGTACTCAACCCTAACTATAATAGAGCAAGTATAGTTAGAGTTGCACAGCCACTTCTATGTTAAACCCAACATTTTGCACTTTAATAACTTTGCAAACATTTGTCCAATTTGCCAGAAATTTGGCATACACAGTGTTGTACTATAGATCTCTAGATGCAAAAAATTTTGTTCTGGTCGATTTGAGGTTGCAGAGCTGTAGAGGATGAACTTTTGTGAATTCTTTGCTCGTCTCCACAGCCCGAACATTTTTTTCCATCTGGTCAAAAATGTTCAGTGTATATGGAGACTGGGTCAGGGAAGTGCATTTTGAAGGTTTGGTGACAAAATATGAATCCATTCAAAAGTTATTACACTTTAAAGTTTCCCATTATATCCTATGGGAAAAAAATATATGTTCCATCTGATGGCAACAGATTTGTCTGCGACAGCACATTTTACTGTCACATATGCCCTCTGTATTGTTGTGCCATTGCCATCTTGTTTTCAGTTAGTGGTGGAGAAAAAACATTATAGTTTAAAAACGACTGCCCCTAGGTAAACACTAACCGTTGTGTTGACCTAAATGGGGCCCTAGGAACAGTATCCATGCATCACAATTTTTAAAAAACACCCAGAAATGGCTTTATTTTGATTTGACTGTTTGTACTGTCACAGTGTGTGACAGTACAAGCATGAAACTTTCTCAAATTTGTGCAAGTGTTGCATTGTACTTTTGCAATTTGCGACAGTATTGTACAATCCCCCAAATCATAGTTTCTTTGCCACCTCACTGCCACTACATGGTTGGACTTTTGCACTACAATTTGCTGGGTGGAAAGCCCTTGTGCCACAGATGTGCCTTTTGGTGGCTTGGTGAAAAAATTTACATCAGTTCCATAGTTACAGTACTCCAAAGTAGTGAATTTTCCCCATAGGATAATATTGTGTTTTCTGCAAAAACCACAGTTTCTTTGCCACCTCACTGCCACTACACGGTTTGGACTTTTGGGCTGAAATTTGAAGGGTGGCAAGCCCTTGCACCACAGATATGTCTTTTGCTTCTTTGGTGCAAAAATGTACACCAGTTCCAGAGTTACAGCACTCTGAAGTTGCACATTTTTCCATAGGATAAAATTGTGGTGGCCACAATGCCTTTCGGTGCCTATATCTCAAAAACAGTTCGAGATATGGATTTTTCACCAAGCGCAGCTTAGTATACCTAAACCACCTCCATGTATTCTTTAGGTGTACGAAGCATGTGTGGAGGTGGCTGGGTCATGAATACAGTACAACTACAAAATAATTTTTTCCGCAGTTTCTATGGTTACTGAGATATTGACAAATAAGCATTACAAGGGTTACTTGGAATGCCTCTAGGCCTCTGCTATGTGTCTGTACTTGTGGGTAGGTGGCAGCACATGGCTTATACAGCCCATGCTCCCACCTGTGCATACTCTTTATGCTAAACTGGGAGCACTGGGCCCTTCTATGCTGTGCCTCTACACTCATGGTTGGTGGGAGCGCAGGGCCCAAACAGCCCACGCGCCCACCTATGCATATGATTACACAAAACTAAAAGCACAAGACCCTCCTGTACTATGTTTCCATAATTATAATAGGTGGGAGAACAGGACCCAGAGGGCCCATGCTCCCACCCATGGATACCATCTTGCAATATTGGGAGCACAGGGCTGTCAGGCACTATGACTCTACACTTATGGGTCAGTGGGAGCACAGAGCCCAGAGGACCCACAATCCTAAATATGCATCCCATTATGCAAAACTGGGAGCACAGGGCCCTCCTGTGCTATGCCTCTACACTGATGGGTGGGTGGGAGCACTGGACCCAGTGTGCCTGCTCTCCCACCTATGGATATCACAGGAGTAACATTTCACTTTCTCAAAAATAAGGGAAATTCATTGCAAAAAACTACATTAATGCATCAGTTAGTGTTGATTACACAGTAACAAAAGTCTGGAAATTCATTGTTAGGGTTACCAACTCTACCCCTCCACACATCCCCATCACCATCCACAGACCAGCAGGTGCTGGGGTGTGCCTTGGGGTCATAGGGCCTAACTCTCATCCTATTCTCCTATACTGTACCATCTCAGCTTGTTTACACATGGAATGGGGTGAGAGTGAGGGTCAACAACCCCAAGGCATACCCCAGCACCATTGTGGATGGTGTGTGTGGGGGGAGGTGTAGGGTTGGTAACCCTAACACTGAATTTCCAGACTTTTTTTTGGTGTGGAATCAACCCTAACTTATGCATTAGCAAAGTTCTTGCAATGAATATATTATAGTGGCACGTTAGCACCACTATATTTAGGGTTAAGTAGGGGTTTCTATGTTAAAACTCACATTTTGCACTTTAGTATCTTCACAACTGTTCAATGGATTTGCACAAAATTTTGCATGCATGGTCTTGTGGGGGTAAGTATCTTGAAGTGTCAAGTTTCATTCTGGCTAAATATGTACATTCTAAGATGCATATAGATAAAAAAAGTAAAAAAAAAAATCACAATTTTTTGCTGTTTTTTTGTCATTGCCTTGTGCCCAGATGCTTTGGCATTTTGGTCTGAAATTTTAAGGGAAGAAAGGCCTTGGCCCACAGACATGCCTTTCACTGGTTTGGTGGAAAAATATTAACCTATTCCAAAGCTACTTAATTCTGAAATTTTGATTCTGAGCATATGGAGTAAGCACCTCAACTAGTTGTATGAAATGAAAATACTCTTTTTTTTGTTTGGGGTCAGCCCTTTTTCTTGAAGGAAAAATTATTTTTCATATACCGCCATCTTGTTTTTCCATTTTTTTCTAAAAATAAAATTTCCAAAACTCACAAAGATTGCATCCTTGACAGAGACCAGCATATGTATCTTGCTCCTTGGGCCTCCATTAGGTGGATTCTTCAATTATGTGTTGAGAAAATGACCTCAATTTTTGTTTTACTTTATAAATTATTTTTTGTGACTTGCTTCCATTTTTTTTATATGGCCTTTTTCATTCATGCAAAAAAGGATCCCTCCATCTTTTTCCCTGGTATCTAGCAGTACCCCCCACCCTCCAATCACTGCCCTTGTATTTTTTAAGGCCTTCCCTGGTGTCTATTGTTACCCCTACCCTCTAATTGCAGTTCCTGTATTTTTTCCTTCTTTTCCTGGTGTATAGTGGCACCCCAACCCTCCAATTGCCATCCCCATTATTATTTTATTTTTCCCTAGTGTCTCATGGCATCCCCACCATCTGATCCCCATCCCCATAATGATTTAATGTTTCTCTGGTGTCTAATAGTGCCCCCACCCTCTGATCCCCATCCACACAATGATTTATTGCTTCTCTGGTGTCTAGCGGCACCCCCACTCTCCGACCACCATTCCCATATTTTTTTTCTTAGTGTCTAGTGGCATCCTCCACCCTCTGATCACCATTCTCACAATGATTTAATGTTTCCCTGGTGTCTAGTGGCATCCCCAACCCTCCAATTGCTATCTCCATAATGATTCAATCTTTCCCTGGTGTCTTGTGGCACCCCGCCACCCTCTGATCACTGTCCTGTCTGAAATAAAGAAAACAGTCCCTCAATGTCTTTTTTTAAACCTGTAAAAAAGGAAACATTCCCTCTCCAATCTGACCCCCACCCTGACCTCCCACTGAGCACCCATCACCCTGCACCCCCACACCTTCACTCATCTAAACAGATCTAAAGTTGAAATCTGACTGAAGATAAGTCTTTCTGCTGGAACCACTGACTACAATATGGGAAGCTAAGGTAAGTGCACTGCAATTTATCTCAATGGGGTTTTCAACTTTGTTGCATAACTTTGCCATTTTTGCATATTTTGACATCAAATTTTCAACATGACCTTTTTGCTACCCCACCTCATGAACAATGGTGGTGGAATTGCAAAAATCCAGCCTGAAAGGCAATTTCATGTTGCTGGGCAAAATTAACTTACGGAGAAGATTGTCACTGTCCTTGCTCATGAGGTGGGGTCATAAGTAGGCAGTGTTGAAAATTTGGGGTCAAAATACATAAACATGGCAGCGTTATCTGCATCCACTGAAATTTTGCAATGCTCGCTCATGACTTTGGTCATTTTAAATATTTTGGCCCCAAATTTTCAACACAGCCATTTTTTACACCACCTCATGAACGTGACAGCTGTCATTTTTTAAATGCTGGCCAAACTGTGTTTTTGCACCTGTGACATAGAATGATGTTGTGGTGGTGCGGAATCATGTTTTGGTGGGCATTTAAAAAATGTCAGTACAGGTACATGAGGTAGGGTAATAAGAAGGATATGCTGATTATCTGGTTACTGTTGCCCTACAAATGGAAGGATGGGCCTGAAGGGCCTTGCTCTTCCACAGCAACATACATATACACATCAAATCAAATCAAATCAAATCAAAATCTTTATTTAATCAGGCGAACATCATTGAGCATAGCTCATTTACAAGATGGACCTGAGTATCTATGAACATCTATGCAGGCATGGCAGCGTAGGGCCCAGAGGGCCCTATGCTTCTACGGGCAAATAAGGATATAATTACAGTATCTAAAAAAATATGGATGGATGGGAATTCAGGGCCATTTCCAACAGGTAAATAAGGATGTGATTATATTATATAGGAGGCATGATCACACCCTTATGGTTAGGAGTGAGTAGCTTATTTAATGTTAAAGCAAACGTTTTTGTACCTTAATAACTTTTGTGTTCTTTGATGACATAGCCCAAAATCTGGTGCATGTAGTCAGGCCAGCAGAATCTCAAGATGCAGAAAGTTTTGTGATGGCATCTTGTGTGATTTTCAAGATACTGAGTGCCAAAATACAGACAAAAAGCACTTTTTTCCCATACTTAACATAGGGATTTTTTGCTCTCACCAACAACTTAAACTGTGTGGAATGTTTTGATGGTATTTTCATGGTTGAAGGGGACCATAAGAAAGCTGAAGGCAGTAAACAAAAGGAACAGTCAAGTTCCAGACAATGTACTAGCTAAGTCCATACAATAGACCATGCTAAGGAGCCACAGGCATGAAGCAAACCCACTCTGGCTTGTCTGATGGAAAATACTTTATTACATGGATACTGGCTACTCAGTCCCACTGTGGGCTCTGTGTGAAGAAAGAAGATCATGTGTGACATTGTTTGCTCATGGAATGGGGTGGCGTTAATGTTGACAACCCCCAAGGAAGACCCCACCACTGATTCACCAAGACTCCAGAGACCAAAAACCCTAAAATGTTTTCCTTTTGCTGCTTGGGGGTGGAGGTGTGACATTAGGGCTGGACACCCTAATGCCACATTTACCTACTTTTGTGACATTAAGTTACACTAACTAGAACATTAATGCAGCTTTTTGCAAAGAATATAGATATATCAGGATATATAATACCTGCACGGTAGTGCAGGTATAGTTAGGGTTAGAGGGCCACTTTAATGTTAAACCCCAAAGTTTACACTTTAATAACCTTGCAACTGCTAGTCTAATTTGCCTGAAATGTGGCATGTGCAGTGTCCAGCCATAAATCTCTGGATCTGCAAAGTTTCATTCCAGTCGGATGTATGGTTGCAGAACCACAAAATGTCCAAAACATGGAAATTAGTCAACTTTTGTGCATTTTTTGGTTGGGCATAATGGACTGAGGAATGCTTCTGAGTAGATTCAAATTTGCATGTCTATATGTGGCCTGTGTTGAACTGGTGCCTTTTGAAGATTTTGTGAAAAAGTATTAATCCATTCAAAAGTTATTCAAGTTTTCATGTCCCATTATAACCTATGGGAAAATTTATATGTGCATTGCAAAAACTTTTGCGATCACATTTTTGTTGTCATGCTCCATGAATTTGTTTTCATACTGCCACCATCTTGTTTTCAGTTAGTGAGAGACAAAACACATTGTAACTTGAACAGTAATGCACTTTGGTAAACACTAACAGTTGTGTTTACCTAATCAGACCCTGAGGAACATAACCCTGGCATTAGTCTTTCACCAGGTGGTCTGGAAATATGTTTTTCAAATGTTTTGCCCCATTCTATCATTTTGTTGTCGTGACAACATTTTTTGTTGCCGCAGCAATAATTGTGATAAAAAAGGAACCTCAACAACATTTTTCTGTGCGTGACAACATTCCCATTATAGAGATAGGAGTGCCGCGAACACATTAAGTTGTTGCAAAAACACTGCACAAACACATTTTCCAATGTGTTGTTTTCTTTGTCACTTCATTGTGCCAAGGAGGATTGTGCTTTTGGGCTGAAATTTGCAGGATGGCAAACCCTGGTCTCACAGATGTGCCTTTTGGTGGTTTGGTCCCAAAACATTCAATGGGCTCATAGTTACAGCATTCCGAAGTTGAGAAATTTCCCATAGGATAACATTGTGGCACCCGTATCTCAAAAATGAAGTGAGATATGCATGTTTCACTACCCACAGCTTAGTGCTAAGCCTGCGAAAAAGTTTAAAAGTCATAGATTACACCTGCAGTGGAATTTTTTTCATAGGTTGTACGGTAACTGAGATATTGGCAAATTTGTGTTACAAGGGTTACTTTTCAGGCCTATAGGGCTATTGTATGGCTCCATTGTTATGTGTACTTGGAAGTGCAGGGCCCAGTGAGCCTGTGCTCCAACAGACATATATCATTATGAACAAATTGGCAGTTTGGTTGAAGTGCGGGGCCTGATATGCCCATGCTCCCACTAACACATACCAGTTAACAGATACATTACACTGTAAATAAATGATTTAGTCTTTTGGCTTGAAATTTGCAGGGTTTAAAGGGGGTGTGCCAGAGATGTGAATTACACTGTTTAGGTGTAAAAAATTTAATTGGTTCCATAGACATGCCATAATAAACTTGAGATTTTTCCCATAGGATAACATTGCAGCACCCACAGTGCATTTCAGTGCCTGTATCTTGGAAACGATGCAAGATACAGATTTAGTCAACTTATCTCATGTGGAGGATTTGCTGTCATGATTGCAACAGCGCTGGAATTTTTTTCATAGCTGCTACGGTTGCTGAGATATTGGCAAATTAGTGTTACAAGTGTTCCTTACCCTACAGGGCTGCTGTATGGCTTTGTATTTAAGTGTAAGTGAGAGCACAGGGCCCAGAGGGCCCATGCTCCCAGATACGCATACCATTACACAAAAAATGGGCAATGTGAAGGGAGCGCAGGGCCCGGTGGGCCCGTGTTCCCACAAAGACATACCACTAATCACTTACCTTTTACTTTCTCAAAAAGTAGGGAAATTCATTGCAAAAAATTCCATTAATGCATCAGATAGGGTTGATGTCACAGTGACAAAAGTTTCTAAATTCGATGTTAGGATTATCACCCCTACCACCCCACCACCTTACCCTACAGGTAACAACAGGCAATGGAGCATGCCATGGGTTCGTCAGACCTAATTCTCACCCCGTTCTCCTATAAAGTGGAGTGTCAGCTTATTTACACATGGAATGGGGTGAGAGTTGTTGGGCCTGACAACCCTATGGTACGCTCCAATGCCTGTTGCTGCCTGTTGGGTGGGGGTGGTGGTAGGGGTGGTAATCCTAACATTGAATTTCCAAACTTTTGTTGCTGTGACATCAATGCTAACTGATGCATTAACGGAGATTTTTTTGCAATAATATATGTATATATATATATATATATATATATACACATATATATATATATGCATATATATATATATATACACTGTATCTATCTATCTATGTACAGTGTATGCCAGGGATGATGGCACTGGAGGTGAGGCATCATATTCCTTCCTGAGGAAAGCAGGAGGATGAAAGGACACATCTGGTGTTTCACCAGGGCACAAATGACTTGGAGGGGAACAGTCTGATGGAGGTACAGGCAAGGTTCAAGGAACTTACTAGGTTCTGTAGGAGCAACACTGTTTTTCCTTCCATTTCCTTCTCTGAGGTGTTGTCAGTACCAAGAATGAGCACACCCAGAAAGGAGAATATAAGAGCATTCAACAATTGGATACAAGGTTGATGCAGTCAGATGAGTTTGGGCTGGATAGGGGACTGGGGCTCTACATGGAAGGAGGAGGGGCTGTATGCCCAAGACAAGCTGCACCTGAACTCTTCAGAGGCAGCTGCACTAAAGAGTAAACTGAGGGACTTCATGGCAAGGAAGTTCAATTTAAACTAAATAAGGGGGGGCTAAGGACAGGGTCATCCTTACATGAGGTAGAGCAGACAGGCTATCAGCCTCCCCCCCCCCAAGTCATAGCACTCATCAAGGAAAGAGTCAGCAGCAGAGAAGGACAGGATGGGGCTACATATTGCAGGGCTTTGGTTGCAAATGCCAAGAGCATGGGGAACAAAATGGGTGAACTGGAGGCCACCATGATGGAGGAGGACCTAAACATTGTAGCAGTAAGTGAGACTTGATGGAACGAGCACCACACCTGGGAGACAGTGATCCCAGGGTATCATTTGTTTAGGAAGGATTGGGAGGGGGGAAAAGGAGGGATGGGGTGGCATTATATGTCAGGGAAGGGATTATGGCCATGGAAGGGCAGGATGAAGAGGTGGAACAGAGACAATGTGGGTCACCCTAGACAGGGGACAGAGGAAAAACCTGACCATTGGGGTAGTCTATAGGCCTCCTGTGCAGGGGGAGGAAGGGGACAGACACTTTGTGGAATCCATAGCAAGGAAGGCACAGAAAGGAGAAATTGTGCTAGTTGGGGACTTAAACCTTCTGGACATCAACTGGAAGGCCCAGACAGCAATCTTTCATAAGGAGCAGGGGCATCTTAGAGGCTCTCCAGGGAATATTCCTGCAGCAAAGGGTCAGTGAGCCCACTAGGGGTGTAAACCTGTTGGATGTGGTCCTCACAAAAGGAGACAGTGTGGAGGAGGTGGAGGTGGGGAAAGAGTTTGGCCCCAGTGACCACAGGGCTGTCAGGTTCATGGTGAGAGCCAGCAGAGTGAGGGTTAGGAGGACAACCAAGGTAATAGACTTCAGGAAGGCTGAGTTTCATGGAATGAGGAAAGTAGTTAGGGAAGAAATGCTGAGGATAGGGGATGTGCAGAGGGTGGATGAATTATGGGCAGCCACCAAGAGAGGGGTATTTAAAGCCATGGACTCATGTATAAGAAGGGTAAGAAAGAATGGAAGACAGAAAAGACCTCTATTGTTCACTACAGAGGTGGCATTAGGGGTCAAGGAGAAGACTAGAGCATTCAAGCAGTACAGGAGGATACAAAAGGATGAGGACAGGGAATTCTACAGTGAAAAAAGAAAGGAGGCAGGGCAAAAGATAAGGAGGGCTAAGTAGGCCACTGAGGAGAGGATAATGAAGCAGGCATGGAGGGGGGACAAAACCTTCTTAAAGTATGTTGGAGAAAGGAGGAGGGCACAGCATGGGATTGGGAGGATAAGGGAGGAAAGTGGAATATTACTGGTAGGGGATTTCAAAAAAGCAGAGGCATTAAATAGCTATTTCACCTCAACCTTCATATAGGAAAGAGAGGGCAAGGGACCAGGACGGGCTGGGGAGGGTGACAGCCACAGGCAGGTGGGCATGGCAGAATTCACAGTTGAAGGAGTAAGGGAAAAGCTGGGTAGACTTAGGGTAGACGAGGCAATGGTGCCTGATGGAATACACCCAAGGGTTCTCAAGGAGGTGAAAGATGAACTGGCGCCACATCTGGTGAGGCTGTTTAACTTGCCCTTGTTCACAGAGGTGGTACCAATGTACTGGAAGAGGGCAGAGGCGGTCACACTACATAATGGGGGGAGGAAGGACGAGGTCAAAAATTACTGTCCCATTAGTCTTACCTCGATGTTGGGGAAGGTAATGGAAACACTACTTAAGATCCGGTTGATAGAATACTTGGAGATGAATGGCATGCAGGATGACAGGCAGCATGGCTTCACCAAGGGAAGGTCCTGTCAGACTAACCTGATAGAGTTTTTCGATGGGGTGACACAGATAGTGGACCAGGGAGGAGCAGTGGACGAGGCCTATCTGGATTTTAATAAGGCCTTCAACACCATTCCGCAAGGTGGAATGGTGCATAAGCTTGAGAGACTAGGGGTGGACCTCAGGATCATCAGGTGGGTGGAAAACTGGTTGAAGGGAAGGAGTCAGACGGTGGTGGTAAATGGGACACATTCTAGGGAACGGGCAGCAGCCAGTGGGGTGCCACAGGGGTCAGTGCTAGGACCAATACTCTTTAACATCCACATTAGTGACCTAGTGGAGGGTCTGGAGGGATGGGTATGCCTGTTTGCAGATGATACAAAGGTCTGCAATAGGGTGGGGTGCAAGCCATGAGGTGGGACCTGGAGAGGATGTAGAGGTGGTCTGACACCTGGAAATTGAAGTTTAATGCACAAATGTGCTCACTGATGCACATGGGGAGGAGGAATAGGAGGGAAACTTGGCCCCTTGGAGGGGTAGCGATTAAGGAGAAGAAAACGGAAAGGGACCTGGGGATTATGGTATCGCGTGACCTCAAGGTGGGAAGCCAGTGTAGCAAGGCAGTGGAAAAGGCAAATGGAATGTTGGCCTGCATTATAAGGGGTTTTAATAGCAGGAAGAGGGAGGTGCTTATTGCTGTTATACAGAACCATGGTCAGGCTGCATCTGGAGTATGGGGTGCAGTTCTGGTGGTCTCAGATATGAAGAGATGTTGAGTTGATGGAAAGGGTACAGAGAAGGGCAAGCAAAATAGTACGAGAGATGCAGGATGTATCCTATGAGAGAAGATTGAGAGGACTGAATGTGTACCCTCTCTAGACTAGGAGGGAGAGGGGGGACATGATAGAGACCTTTAAGTATCTGAAGGGAATAAATAAGGTGGAGGGTGATAGCTTGTTCAAATTGAAGAAGGGAGTGAACACAATGGGACATAGCCTCAAACTGGAAGGTGGGCAACACAGAGGTAATGTCAGGGAGCAGTTTCTCATAGAGAGGGTGGTGGAGGCCTGGAACAAGCTGCCGGAGGAGGTAGTGGCAGCTGAAATGGTGGAGTGGTTCAAGAGGGCTCGGGATAGATTTAAGGGGTTGGGAAAAGAGTGTGGAAGCACAACAGAAGGGGGAGGTAGGGTGTTGGGCAGACTAGATGGGCCATGGAGCCTTTCTCTGCCATCACATTTCTGTGTATCTGTATATATGAGTCAGTTTTAACCAACCTTGGTGCAAATATGTCCACTTGAGGAATTATTTGAATGGAACTTTGACATGCCCTGCTTTGATTGAACTATTTTTTATCTTCTTTTCCCCTTCAGTCGCAGGTCCAAGGGCTTCCCTACTATGTCACCAGCTTGTCCCACCCAGTCTGAAACCCTACTACCCATCTCCCTTCCAGAACCCCAAACTGACACAACAGACCCAATGGATAGTCCCCTGGCCAGTACCCCTAGGACAGAGCTGCCATCCATTTACCTTGGCAGCTCCGTGAAATCTAACTCCATGTGGGCAGGGTGCAGGTCAAAGGACATCGGGACCAGGGAGGGTGGAGTCTGAGGATGGGTGCGGGCCAGATGTGTCTTTGTCTCTGCATGGAACTGGGATGTTTCCTTGTGTGTTCTGTGTGAGTATGATCCCCTTCCCAGAGGTGCAGACATGCAATAACAACCAGCGTGCAATGGGCGTGTTTCTGTCCCTGACCCACAGACATCCACTGCAGCCCCTCCTGACTCAGCATGACCTTGGCTGTTGCACTCTCAGTCTCCACTGGGAGTCGCTAGTGGCCAGGAGCCACAACCCACCACAGGAGAGGACAACAGTCATTGGATGCTTGATGTTCTCCCTTCCCAGCCAACCCCCTGCAACCCAAGCAAGCTCCTGACCCTGGGTCACCAGCATAGTAAGAGGTAAGGCGCAAGATGCTTCAGCCCTCTACATCACTGGGCTGGGGATTTGTGGTAACAAATACTGCTGAATTCTATCCAGATCTTGATATCTGAAAATTCTTGTTGTTTGATGTTTTTGATAGGTCCCATTGACAATTTTCTTTTTTAGAACCAGCAAGAAATATGAGTTGTTTTAATTTTAAAAAGTGTTGTTCAACTGTAGAAACATTTTAAATAACAAGACTGAGCTACTGAAGTGGACAAAGGACTTTCATGAAGTGATCTGCTACAGTATCTACATACTACACTTGTACTGAAAAATTGCATGAGGAGCTGATAGCTTTCTATTGTCTTTAAAAATCAGTGAGTCCAAACATGTCCATGACTTTCCTACTGCTAAATTTGAGTTTACTGTATTTTTTCAATTTGAATGATTACATTTTTAACCAGGATAGCCACCATTACTGTGAAATCATTATTTTCAGAAGGGTCCTCAGGTAAGTTGGATATCCATATTCCATACCTACTGTGCATACTATAAGGGCCATTCCAACCTTGAATCCCTATGTCATTATGTCACCACAGTATGTTGTATATTACCTTTCATAAATTGTCATACAATAATTAAATCCACAGCACTAGTTAAGCAGAAAGTGTCCAAGATTTTTGCATTTCCTATTAGTTTAAAAAATTGATTAAAACAGTTTGGGATATTCATGGTATATGTTGATTCAATTTAGTAAATGGAAATAAAAAAATAACATTTGAGGCCTTAGTTTAAAAACTGGATGAGTGTCTTAACCACTTCCATCTAATAGAGATAATTATTAAATTAACACATCCCTTTATTCTACAATAACATAAACCAGTATTTTACTGATTTATTTGTTTTACTAGAGGCTAAAACCTACAGGTCAGGCTCAGGATATGTTCTCTCAAACTGTTTTTTTCCACACTGCCATTTACCAATTAACAATGACCTTTACCTGGAGTGACTGCCTTTTCCCAGTACAAAAGGGTAATACAGACTGCATGCTCTGTGCAAAGCCATGTAAGAGCTTTTGACAAGAATTGCAAACAAATTTGGCCTGACAGCATGGCCACTAGGGAGCCACTTGCCAAGCTCATGACTTGGATTTACTTGCACTTTGGGTGCAAGGTAATGTCTAACATGCGAGAATAATTTATAGCTGTCAAACCTATTTCCCTATGGATGTACCCAAGCCATGGCCACACAGGAGCAAGTCATATTAAACCTAATCTGGCCTCCTTGTACACAGTGACCATGGTTTTTATTAACAGTTCTTAACATATGACCTTTTCCTTACGAAAATCAATTCATGACACAATTGGTCCTTATTGGTCTGTTTTTCAATACTGCATCTCAGCAAGTCATGTAAGTCCATTACATTTTATTGATATGGCCACATCATAAATTGCCACGAAAACAAAACCAATGCATCAAGTTTCCATTGAAGCATATTTAGAAGTAAATTTCATGTCCTGATGCTTTGCCCATTTCTATAAATAAACAATATAAAAACAATTGCACCAGCACTCCAAAGCACACAGTCAAAAGTTGTTAAGTGAAGCACAGCTCCTACAAATCTTCATTAACAGGCATAGTACCATAGTTAAAAGATTGATTTATTTAGCAGGTACAGTAGATGTGAAGATAGTAGTTGCTTAAATATGGAGAAAATAAAAGAAATGGGATACAAAACAGAAACTGTGAATGAGATAAAAAGATGCAAAAAAGTAACTGGAAAGAAAAATAGAAGAAAACAAGCAATTGTCAATGCCGAATGTTGTCACGCTGGCATTGGCTTTGGTAGTGCAGTGCGGAAAAACATTTTGGGCAGGATGTGAAAAATGACAGCTGTACAGTTCATAAGGAGATGTAAAGAAATGCCAGTGTTGAAAATGTGGCATGTAAATATTGCAAATTTGCGAAGTTACAAGGGTGCGTGAGAAATGCACAACGCACGCTTATAACACAGTCATTTTATGGACGTTCGGCACCAAATTTTCAACATAGGCATTTTAGCACCTCTGCTCATGAACAGTGTCACTGTCATTTTCATAAGCTGGCCTGAACACTGATTTCCCACAGTGACCATGCTATTGTGCGCTGGAAATGAGGAAACACATTTTGGCCAGGATGTGAAAAATGGCAGCTGTGCTGTTCACAAGGAGGTGTACAAAAATTACAATGTTGAAAATCTGGTGTGACAATATTGTGAATTCATGAAGTTATGAGCCTGCTTAGCAGCTGCGCAATGTACACTCATAAAATAGTCATTTTTTTTGGATTTGTTCCACCAAATTTGCAACACAGGCTTTTTGAGAGCCCACCTCATGAACAGTGGCACTGTCATCTTGTTAATCAGTCCCAAAAGGTGATTCCATGCAGTGACTGCGAAATCACCTTTTGGGACCAAGTAATGATATGGCATTGCCAGAATTCATGAGGAGGGGTCCCATAAAACCTCATGTTGAAAATTTGGTGTAAAAATTTCCAAAAATGCCTGAGATATGCATTAAAGTTGAAAAAACCCTATTTATTCCATTATACAGCTTACCGGCATTTCCTCAGTTCACGGTCAGCTGTGAAGAGTGCAGACATGTTCCCGGTCCACCGAAGATCATCACACCAGACTCCAGAGGTAAGTATGGTATGGGGGGCATGGGGAGGCAGGGTATGCAGTGGGTGGGTGCGGGTTGTGGTAGAGGGGTTGGAAGAGTACGAGGGACCATTTTTGCTTTACAGGTCAAAAAAAAAATAAAAGACATCGGGGGACCGTTTTCATTTTAATAGGTACTTTGACATGCTGGAGTGGGCTCCCAGCATGCCACCTGAGTGTGTGTGTGTGTGGGTGGGTGCTTTAGCCGATGGGGGACTGGGTACCCCCATTGTCAAACAAGGAAAGGGGGGACCACAGGAACCGAGTGGATTGGACACCCCTCAGCAAGAAACAAAAATGGGGAACACATTATGCTGATGGGGTGGGCTCCCCATCAGCAAAATTAAGGGAGGAGGGATACATGCCGGCGAGGATTGAGCCACCATCAGCAAAAGAAAAACTGTTAGCGGGGCATGATGCGAGGGGATTAGGCACCCCCTCGGCAATCAAAAAAAGCAAGGTTACATGATGCCAGTGGGGATTGGGCACACCCATCTGCACACAATAAATAGGGGTGTTGACAGGCAACAGTGGCAGTCACTGCTGCCATGTTGCCTGCACATAGGGGGAAGCGTGTTGCAGTCACACTGCATTAGAGCTTCGCTCTCATTGCAGTGGACCTTTTCTCTGATGTCTTCGCCTCATTAGCTAGGCAGGTTGTCGGCTCCTGCTGCTGGCTGATTGGGGAATGTGAGATGCACCTACTGGTGCATGCCCTGCATTCACCCAACAGTGACCATGCCTCCAAATCTGCACTACCACAAGATGTTGGTTGTGCAAGTGCACCAACATAAAAAGACAAACCCTAATAATTAGCAAAGACTACACATATTCTGCTAAATTAAATTATTAGAATTAGAGGCAACCTTTTTTACATAGAAGAAATCATTAATAGGGATGGGTGAGGCAGCTGTAACCTGGCTTGATTTCAAGCATCTCCAGGAATATAGGCTAATGCCAAGACAGCCTGTCTTGCAGGCATCTGTAACTGACCATGAGTCTAGCAAGAAGATGGGGCATGGGCAACCTCATATTTGCTTGGCTTAGATTCTTGTTTAGATCAGTCTGGAATGCTTAAGAATTTCACATTGATGATCTGAGTTGATTGGAGGTAGTCCACGTGGGGGCGGGGTCAGGACTGAATCGAAACTGGCTTGCCCATCCCTAATTAATACCCTCTAGTTAGTTACTCTTTACTCATCTTAAATTTATTCCTATCAGCCTCATTTAACTGATCATTCTGTTGTTTAAAGGGGAAGTCTCCCATAGTTCCACACCAATATTTCCCAACTCCTTATGTGTAACTGTTGTGTGCCTCCTCCAGTTGCCAGCAGTCCTATTGCTGTCCAGATCTAGATTACAAAATAAAAATATACAGCCCCCAAAATTTATCAATGTGTTTGTCCTCCATTTTACCATCAGTGCTGCTGGAGGATGATGTCATCAAAGCAACAGATAATGGTGCTGCACTAAATACAGTTCCACCAGTAGACCAAACCCACAATGTTTGGTTCCCCACTTTAGTAATGGAGAAACCCTTCAAGTGTTGTGCACATCCTGAAGTGCAGGTCTAATAGGGACTAGGACCATGTGAGTGTGATGCAGCACTGATTTGATGTATATACAGTATTCATATAAGGAAGTGCCTGTATGTGTTGTGTCACTGTTTCTGTTAGCAAAAACAGTTTACCCAATAAATGACTCTGGGTACAATAAGAGTTTTAAGTGGTATTATGCAGCTGTTCTATTATGTTGTGTGCATGTGTTAACATTCTCTGTTTTGATTGACACCAGCAGTGAGAAACAATCTTGCAAACAGGCCCCTTTCCCTTTGTAACTAGGCAGTCAGTGATTGGATGGCTGCAGTAAGGCAAGAAAGAATTCAGCTATAACAAGGAATAGGTTACAGGGAAAGCATCCACTGCAGCATATGGAAGAGGGGTAATCTAGTGATTAAAGCACATGCACAAGCACTTGGGGACTCTGGTTTAAATCCTGCTAGAGTCCCTTAGGCCCTGTCCACACTACGCCTCTGTAATGTTACAGAGTGCCCAAACCGTTACCGCAACGGTTTGCGTTTACACCTGTAACATTACAGAAAGCGTTTTCGTAACCGTTGTTGAAACCACATATGAGGTGGTTTCAACAACGGTTATGAAACCGGTCCCACTTCGATAACGTTACCAGCGGTAGTGAGGACAGGTGGTAACGGTCCTCTGCAGGGCCCGTAGCGCAGCGCGAGCTGCATTGTGGGATTGGGCACCGCGGTAATGGTCGCCCAGTTCCTGAGGTGTGGACTGGTGGTACCGGTCTCGTATAGGTCACTGCTGCAGTCTGGACACACTGTACTGCTCCCCGGCTGTAACGGTTTCTGTCCGTTACAGGGTCTGAGTGGTGTAGTGTGGATGGGGCCTTACTCTCTAACCCTTAAGAATTTCCCCTAACCTACTTGGAAACTGTGATGGCCCCTCAGGTTCATGACTTTAAAAGTGCCCCCATTCCCATTATAAATCATTAACAGTGATGTGAGAGCTACAACACTTCACTTTCAAGGGCTAAGGATAAACTGTGGCAGCCCCCCCACACACACACTTTGTAATGCCAGCATTTGAAGTAGGATGTCCCTCACAAATCAGATGCTACACCTCAGCTGTTATAGGTAAAGAAACTAATCAGTCTCAGTGTTTGTAGTGCTCTGTATTTGCTTAGCTCACTCCTCCCATGTCATATGCATTCTGTGTCTTGGTATTTCCAGTCAGAAACTCAGATTTGAAATGTAAAACAAAAATACACTTTATAAAGTAAATGATCTAGCTCTCCACTTTCAGGCTGCTAAAAGGGGATGTGTATAAGGCAGTCTTGTGTGATCCTTTGGTAAACTGCCCAGACTCACCTTGTAATGAATCTTCTCAAGTGTGTTCACCTGGTTCAATACAGGGTGACTGATTGACAGCTTGATTGATTGGTTGATTGGTTGATTGATTGACTGATTCAGCCTACTGCTTTCCACAACATGTTACAACTGTCTCACAGAGAGAAATGAGCAGTACAGAGAAACAGCTTTTGTTTCATGTGAATGAAATACTATTTGATGTATTATTTGCTCTACACATACAGTATTAAGGCTACAAGTACTACTCCCTGTGTGAGTTGCTTGACCGAACTGCCTTAAGCCATTGCAAACTTAAACTAAAATCAGGCTAGACAGCATTGATACCCTTATGTTTTGTTCTGCACTGTTGCTGCAGTGACATCAAGGAATGGGAGGGGCTATATTACTACCTTGTGTCAGAGCCTCAAACTCTAGATACATGTTGCAACAGAAGAAATGGCTGATCTCTTATTGACTTATGTACAGTACTTGATGTAATGTATAATAAATACATCAGACATATCCAAATCATACATATACAGGAGTCTTCTCCTTTAAGTAAGGAGACAGTGATATACTACATGTGTGAGTTCTGCTTCATAAGAAACTGGAAACTGCTGGGCTATCATAAACATAAAGAATATGGGGGTGGAGTATAGAATTTTTAAACAATCACAAGTTCACCCAGTACAATCCCCATGTAAGAGCAGGATGAGGAGTTTAATTAACATATGCATATAGGCACAAGAGCTCTGTAAAGCTGTTTTAACCTTTCTCCTCTGCCTTAAATGGTTAAAAGATTTGTTCTTACCTTTCCCGTCTCCTACTATTCTTTTGTGTCTTGTCAGTATTTAGCCACAGTCTGTATTTTAAATAAGGTTGCATGCCATGCCACTGTTTGTTTTCTTTTGCCCACTAAGTAAATGCCTGTCATTATAAATCCAATGGACTGGGAATATTTGTTAGGTCAAGATGTAATATCAAGGGTTCAGCACTAAACACATTGCAACCCATTCTTGTCACATTACATAGATTAGCACAGAGAACCACGTTGCACTGAGTGGTTGCCTCAGGTAAAGGATTTACTGTAGATAGACAACCACCATTTTTCCCAGAGGAAAAAGTATTTCTGGGAAAACCAGTTTCTAAACCTCTAGTCATGCATATATTTTAAAGAACCTACAGCTATTTTCTTGTTGAACCAAAATCAATTGTTTATTCATTTCCCACACTGAGAAAGTCAACTACTGTCAAAAGGAATGCATATTTAAACAGACATGGAAATAGTTGATTTTAGATAAACAGCACATGCTTTTTTCATTTATTCACTGGATATAGAATTGTTCTACATACTTTTTTAGCAATATCTGATTGATTTTGAACACTGTTCTCAACATTTATTTTCCTTCTGGAACACTTCCTGATTAAAAGAAAGTTCAAGCCACAGCTGTATTCTAATAGTTTTTGCAGCAAAAAGGATCTTCTACTGTGGCCATCTTTTGGGGACCAACCAGCATACGGGTTCCATCGCAATCAATATTCTTCTCCTGTCAATAATCACTCTCCCAGGCTCCTCTCAACCAATGTTCCTGACTTCTTAACATGCATTCTATAATATCAATGGTTCTTTGTTACTCTGAGTACTCCACCTTGATTTCATTCATTCTGTGTCCCTCCATTCATGTTCTGTTCCTTCTGAGTGTTCTTGGCTTCACCATGACCAGCATTCCCCTGTATTTTCAAAGTGTTTTCATTTAGCATTTCTGTCCTTCCTTCCCTAGCATTCTTTATTTTCATACAGAAAATGTTCTTGTTATTTTCGTAACAGCATCTGAAAATTGTCCTTTGTTAGTGTTACTAGCAAACTGTCATAAATGTCTTGCACCATCACAATTTCTGATTCTTATGCAGCAAACCATTATTATCCAAAGTTAGCATTTTTTTCCTTATTAACTTGCTTTTCTCTGTTAAACAATTGAGAGTATCCCACTTCCGTCCACAGACAGTACTTCTTTCCCACCCAGAGGCAGGAATTTTTTCCCCACATACAATATTTCTCTCCTCTACACAGCATATTTACACAGCACATAAGAAAGGCCTGCTCCAAATCCAGAACAAGTAGTGACACGCTAGATCTAAAAATCCTGTCTTTCACCCTGGATGAAGTAATTCACCCCCTTGCAAAAATTCTTTATCTGTCACTTTGCCAAAGTCAATTTCCCAACAAATGGAAATCTGCCATAGTTACGCCAGTGCACAAAGGGGGGGACAAAACCTCAACAGGAAACTATCGACCAATATCAATACTCCCTCCCTTTCCAAAGCACTTGAACGAATAGTGGCAGACCAACTCTGATTACCTGACAAATACAATCTACTTGTAATCAACAGCACGGCTTTAGGAAAGGACATAGTACAACAACAGCCTTACTTGACTTCTCTGGAAGTCCACTCAGCCCTGGACAAAGGGTGCCAAACAGGTGCAGTCTTTATCGATCTTACAAAAGCTTTCGACACAGTCCATCATGGCCTACTTACCTCCCTACTTTCTAGCCTAGGCCTGGCGAAGGTCCTTGTGCTTGGTAAAAAGTTACCTGTCCAATCGGTCACAGGCTGTAAAATCTCTAATGAACTCTCCGACTTCAAACCAGTTCTCTCGGGTGTACCACAGGGATCAATTCTTGGATAGCTCCTCTTTAGCCTGTTCCTTAACTCCCTCCCAGATATCTGCCAGGAGAAAATAATCTTATACGCTGATGATTCTGTAATTCTCTCTTCCACAAGGATCCAAACTCCCTACTAAAAAGTCTGCAACTTGCTTTTCTAGTGTTGAAAGGTGGTTCCTGGATAGTAAACTTGTGCTAAACCACAATAAAACAAAAGTCATGCTCTTCTCCAATCACCAAAACAAAATAGGCATACTCCACTCACCATACAAACCTCTCGGGAATTACACTGGACCAAGTAAATACTTTCAAATACCTTGGCATCACTTTTGACCAAGGGCTCACCTTTGCAACCCACGTGACAACACTGCAAAAACAGTGAACCAACGCCTTGGAATACTATTCGTAACCGTCAATTTCTAAATCAAGCGGCATTGAGAATAGCTATACAGAGTTCCATAATCTCAATCATTGACTATGGCCTTATTATTTATGGCTCAGCTACCTCCACTGCTCTAAGGCGTATCTCAATCACTCTAAATAAGGCCTTGCAGCTCCTCACGGGGCTCAAAGACTGACTCACACATGTGATCTGTACTATGAATCAGGCTGGTTGAACCTATCAAATCATCTTATTTATCTCACCTGCACAATGGCAAAAAATCTATCTTGGGACTGACTCCATTATGTATTCAGAACCTACTCCGACTGAATCTGGCTCACGACCCTCCACCAGATCTGACGCCAACCTTTCCTGGTTCCGAGATGCGGACTGCACAGGGACAAAGATCTTTCGCATACAGGGCCCCGACATGGTTCAATGCGCTTAGTCCACCTACTCTATCCTCAACCTCGCTTGAAGCTTTCAAATCCATGC
This sequence comes from Neoceratodus forsteri, assembly GCA_016271365.2. Classification (NCBI taxonomy): domain Eukaryota; kingdom Metazoa; phylum Chordata; order Ceratodontiformes; family Ceratodontidae; genus Neoceratodus; species Neoceratodus forsteri. Next base: position 461,535,421 of record CM057449.1, read on the forward strand.
TGTATGCCCTCCTCACCACCACTAGCAACTGTGATTGCGCTAGATAAAGACTACTACTCCTCATGTCCATCCTCACATCTGAGGCCTCTTCCTCCCTGACTAATGAACCCTCTGGTACCTCTACTACTTCCTGTCTCCACCCAAACTCCTTCCCCTTTTTCCTGTCCTCTCACTTACTCTCCCGCTCACCACCTTTCCTCCTCTCTAGCCTCCTTTGGTGCCTAATGATCACCCTCTCCTGGAGTTTCCTTAACCTCGAAATTGTCTACTCGCTTGAACCTGTTATAGCTTGTTTTCTATGAAACTTAAAAACGTTACTGCCTTAAACTGTTAATAGCAAATTTATGATGTAACTTTCCTGTCTGGTTTTACCTGTAATGTGTATCGTGCTTTGTTAAATGTTCTTTGTGATGTGGAACCTTTGTAAAAGAGCCCTGGCTCAAAGGTATTAATTCCTAGACTAATAAACTAAAACTAAAATATTTCTACTCCCTCCACAGACAGTATTTATTATCCTACAACCATTATTTTTCTCCCCTTCACAGGCAGTATTTCTGCCACTTCCACAGGCAGCATTTCTCTTTATTCCACACATGTATTTCTGCCCCTACACACATAGCATATCTCGCTCCTCCACAGACAATATTTCTGTCTCCTCCACAGATAGTATTAGTATGTCTTTCACACTCCCCTACTGGACAATCTGCACTCTCCTGTAGGTGTCCCTCTCTCTAGAACAAACCCTCCTCCTCCCTCCATCTCTCCCCATCCTTTATTTCCTTCAAACGCTTGCTGAAACTTCACTCCCCACAATTGCTCCTGCTACCCTTCTTCCGGTTACCCTTGAAATCTTGATTTTAGCCCATACAAGTTTTGGTCATGATTCTAAGCACTGCCCAAAGTTCCCTGCACTTTGTCTAACTGCAGTACATGGAAATTATCTTTATTTATTCTATTACCGTAACACATTGCTCATCTGTCTGCTCAGATGTTGTTTTGCTATTGTCTATTGCTGTTTTGCTCCATCTACCACTTTCCCTGGTTACGCCTGGAAATGAGCCTTTCCCGATTACCAAAGTTTAAATAAAATAAATAAATAAAATTAATGTTTTGCCCATCCACAGGCAGTATTTCATCTCCCTACACAGAGAATAGTTTCTCTTCTCCACAGATAATATTAATCTCTCCTTCATAAACAGTATTTCCCAACCCTCTGCAGACAGTATTCCTTCCCCATATGCAGACAGTATTTCTCTCCCCTCCACAGATAATATGTATCCCCTCAGTAGACCATATTTCTCTCCTCTCTACTTGTAACATTTCTCTTTCATTCACAGCCAGTATTTCTCTCCCCTCCATAGACTGAATTTATACCCCTCTACAGAGAGTATTTTCCTCTCTTCTACAGGCAGTATTTCTCTGCCCTCCACAGACAGCATTTCTCTCTCCCCTACACAGACAGTATGTCTCTCCTTTCCATACAGTATATAGTACTTATTCCCCTCCTCAGACAGTACTAGTGTTGTATTTGTTCTCATTCTAGGCTGACAAATTGCTGTTCATGACTGCATAACGTTTGTTGCATATTGTTGTACTTAACCTTATTGTGATCTAGTTTGAATTTCTGCCAGACAGTTGCTCAGCACCATAGCAGCATTTACCCTGTCAGGTGCACAAGACATGTAGATCTGAGCATCATCTGAAAAACTGTGAAAACCCAGGCCATGCAGTCTAATGATATTCACCAATGCCAACAGACATGCTGCAAACAACATGGGGGGGGGGCACAATTGATCCCTGAGTCACTCCAAACTCTATGGAAACTGCTGCTCTGAATTTGTAAATAAAACTGCAAACCACCAGGTGCTTCCTTGAGTCAAGGGGGAGCTAATTTATGTCTGAGTAAGTTTTACAGTAATTCACCCTTTTGCGAGCAGAGAGGACAAACTTCATGGCCCAATTGTACAACACCCTAAGTTTTGACCTTTCTTTTACAGCTAAGGAAGTAGATAATACAGCTCCATAACCTAATTATATGAGGGGCAAATACCAAACATGGCTGATTCGGAAGAACCCCATTCAACCTATAGTACATCAGAGGCAATCATTTTACTTACCGACCCAACTAAATAGACTATATGACCATTTAAGTCAGAGGTTGGTCCAAATATATACCCAAGTTTTTAAACTTCTTGAAAGTTTCCAGTTTCACTCCCTCGTGAGTTGTGACTTCCCATAAAGTTTTGGCATATTCACTTTGCTAAAGAACTAAAAAAGCATGACTTTGTTTTGAGTGATTAACAGCTTGATCTCTGCAGATCCCCTAAGGAACAAAAATTCTGTGTCAGATCCTGATTAATAAAATGGTTATTTGCACTCTTTTAGATTACTGCATCATTGGCATACAGTATTAGGTTTAATAAGCCACAGGGGTGTGGAAGGGGATTAACAAACACAGAGAACAAAATAGGAGCCAATATATACCCCTCAGGAGCAACACTCAAAGCTTCACTAAGCTTTACATACAGAGGAGGATGCACCATCAAACTAAATAACCTGGGGCTGGATTTTCAAAGGTCAGAGAATGACACACAGTGCATGTGTCACAAAAAAGATGATGCAAGGAGCAAGCTGTGTCAACCGTTCTTATTTTATAATGGTGCTTGCATTAAAAACAGGTCTGCATGTGTCAGACTGGCTTGCACCATGCTTGTGTCAAAACCATGACAGTGCCATTATGGAAAACAGGACCACATTCAAAATATGACACACTATCCCCTTATATGGGATTTTGAAAGTATGTCGGTCCTGTCAGTGATTAGACCAGCCAGAGCTGGTCTAACCTATACAATAGGATATAAAGAGGCCCTCAGCATGTAGGAAGACCTGACTATATTACTATGAATGGCATTCTGCCACAAGAGTCCTGCATTGAATACATTGTAATGCTGTCTCATGCATCATGGCATTCAAAAAATTGCTTCCAGAGACAAGTCCATATAGTACCCATCAGTACTGTCATATGACAATCTCAATCATAAAAAAAAACAAAGTAATGCTCTTTAACAGCTCTCAAAACAGGCATAGAACTCACCCCCTAGCTATCTCTACCAGCAATGGCAACACTCTTGAGTAAGTGCAGTCGTTCAAATACATAGGGTTTTCCCTGGACTCAAATCTCTCCTATGGGGCACACATAGACAATGTTGCCCAATCAGCAAATATGTGCCTAGGCCTACTTTATCGACATAGAAAACACCTTACTGCAGATGCACTGAAGATTGCCATCCAAAGCTCGGTGGTCTTCATCATTGATTATGGTCTTATAATCTATGGCTCTGCCTCTGCCACTGCCCTGAGATGAATTTCAACATCACTTAACAAGACCTGCAGGCTTATCTCTGGTGCTCATCGTCTCACTCATACATGTGACCTGTATGCCCCATCTGGCTGGCTTCAACTTTCAAATCACATAAAATACCAAACCTGCATTATGGCAAAGAAAGTAAGCATGGGCCTCGCTCCACCAGAAGTCCAAGCACTGCTTAGTTCTAGACTAAATCCACGTAACACCAGGGGCTCTGAATACCAGCTCCTTCAGGTTCTCCACCATCAAACCTCTCAGGGCCAAAGATCCTTTTCCTTCAGAGTGCCTAGCTGGTTAAATGCACTCAATCCTGACATCTTCTCCACTACCACACTTGGCTCATTCAAACATAAACTCCACCTCTACCTTACTAACTCTAGCTTCTGTGAAAGCTACCTATACTCTCCTCAGCCCTCTCGTGTTTGTTCCCTCCAACTATCACCTACCACATCTCCACCCCCTCCTTTTCCTCTGTTACTTTTTTATTTCTTCTTTCTTTTAACCACTCCTGACTCTCCCCCCTTTACCCCCCCACTTCTTCTGAGCCCTCAGTGATCTTTCCCTTTTTGTTGACTAGTTTCAGCCTGCTCCCAGTTGATGACCATGCCCTTTGGCTGCAATTTCTACACTCTCCAACTCAGCTCCTCACATTTATCTTCATCTTCCACCCTCCTTCCTACTTATCCCACTGTTACTCTGTGTTCCCATGTATACATTCTACTTTTTCTAGCTATTGCATTGATCTACCATCGTAACCTAGTATGCCAACCTATTTATTGTTTTGTTCTTATTTCTGTAACTTGTATTGTATTTGTTTTCTGACATGGAACTTTTGTAAAAGAGCCTGACTCAAAGGTACTTGTAATCCTAGTTGAAATAAAATAAAAAATAAATAAAATGAGTGCTATGATGGACTGGAGAGAGTAAATTACATAGCTGTTTGGTTATAGAGCCATCATTCCACTGCAGAACTAATTTAGATAATTTTGGGGGGCTTAAAATGCCATTGTCTAGGCCATTTTATCTGCCATATTTTTTTACTCAGCTTCAGTTATTCTTGTCCCATGCATCATATATTTGACTCAGGTTCCAGCATTCTTGTCCCATACATTGTATTTTTGATGCATCTTCAATCATTCTTGCCCCATGCATCATATTGTTGATGCAACGGATCTCTTGCATCATTTTGGAGATTTTGCCATTAGGGAATGTTTTCTTTGTAAAATATGATGCACAGTTTTTGACATGCTTGGCATCAGTCTAAGGACCCTTTGAAAATCTGGCCCCTGCACTGTATGTGTTATATAATTTATGACCCAGAATAGAAGGAGTGCATCTCGACTCATATCTTGCAGCCTATGTAATAAAATATGTGATCTATCACACTGAAGGTCTTAATAGAGTGCACATACACAAATACAGTGCCAGTCATGTGTCCCTTTTCTTGGGCAAGAAGAATGTAACTTGGAAGCTTTACCAAGTCTGTTGACATGTCACAGATCCCCCTAAAACTATGCAGATAACTTGTTAGTGACCCATGTAGACTTAAGTTGTCCAGTAGTTGAGCGTGCACAAGTTTCTCTTTGGAGTTTACCCAGGATGGCTATTATAGATTTTGATCAATTGTATTTCATTTCTGAACTAAGATATGTGGTTTTAACATTTTTTTTAAATCTCCTACTCTCTTTCCATATCCACCACAATAAAACAAATAATCTTGGCATGGTACTGTGTTGTCACCTTCGGAACTGTGGCAACATCATCAGAATATGCCCACAATATTAATCTGGAATGCCAAGTCAAAATGTAACCACAAGGAAAGAGGTGTTTAAAAACTGCTTTTGGCAGCCTGTCATTGACTTGTCATTACCTACAAAACTAGTAATAAACATTGCTTTAAAAAAATGCATGAGGAAAGCAAAAATACACTGATGATTAATCTATGGATGTCAGAAATATGTTACTGCTAAAAAAGCACATGATGAAAGTGCTACTGCCATCATCAGCTGCTATAGTGGTAGTAGTCAATTCAGCAACTTATCACTCAAAATTCTAAGGAGATACCTAGAGACAATAAGCATTGGCCAATGCCAGATATTTGATTGTTTGTATTTGCTGTGTAGTTGTTGGACATAGACAGCACAGCAGATAAAATTAACAAATTTATAACATGAGTTATAGTAGTGAAATTGTTCTTTTCTTAGATTGTGACTTGTATGCCTTATGATTGGGCAAGGACCATAATGCAAAGTGGAGAAAATGGAGGGAGTGGGCATAATTAGAGAGGAAAGTTAGTATTCTGGTGCTGTGATAGGTGAAGAAGATCATACCCCTGAAAAACCACCTCACAGTTCACACTGATACCAATTAATTCATATGTTTTACAAACATATTCACCTTATTTCTGCAATATATCTACTGAGTCTTTTTTATGTTGTGATGACCAAAATGCTTTAATGGTAGTATTTAAAACACAGCTATGCAGAGTAGCACAGATTCTTACCTAAACTGGTCAATGAGTGTACTGCAGAACATGTTAGAACATCTGTTTTACTTGCTTTTTGCCATGCATGAGAATAATTTTGAGTATGCAAGTAATATGGGTTTTACAACATCTCTGCCATGCCCTGAGAAACAAACTTTAAAACAGTAGCACATATGAAAGTACTGAACAGCAGCATATGTGGAACAAACAGCAGAGGTAAGATTTCAATCAGGAAGTAGGAAGTGTGCAAGAAAAACATCTCCAAAATAATTTATTTATAATGCGCTTTTCTGGATATCAAAGCACAAATACATACCAAAATAACATCTACCATAATAAATAACAACTTTAAAACAATAAAAGCAGCAATAGACCTATCCAAACACTAATTCAAATAGATAACTTTTCAGAGACACCTTAAATGATTCTGTGGACAGGCACTCTCTGATCTGACAAGGTAGAAAGTTCCACAGGGTTGGGGCCATGAAGAAAAAAGCTCTGGCCCCACCTGACTAAAGATAAACCCTGGGAATCTCTAGCAATCCCTCATCGGTGAAGTGGAGTGGACGGAGAGGGTGGTAGGGTTGAAAGAGATCTTGCAAGTAGCCTGGTCCCTGACCGTGTAGGGTCTTATAGGTCAGCAATGTGACCTTGAAAGTGATTCTCCACTGCACCGGCAGTCAGTGCAGTTCGTGCAGCACAGGTATGATATGGAAAGTTCTTGGTAACCCAGTCAATAACCTGGCTGCAGCGTTCTGCACCAGCTGCAGGTGACGGAGCTCCACCCCTGACAACCCTAGATATAGAGCATTACAGTAATCAAGACATGAGTAAATAAAGGCGTGGACCAACACAGGAAGGTCATCATGTGGAACAAGGTGTTTTATCTGAGCAATATTCCTCAGATGGTAAAAGGAAGACTTGGCAGTGGCTGATACCTGTGCATTCAGCGTCAGCTCGCTGTCAAGAATTATGCCCAGATTCCACACCTGTTCAGAAGATCTCAACTGGTTACCCCCTAGTAAAAGGCCAGAGAGAAACCCAGGAGTCAACTTCTGTACACGATGACCCAGGTCCACAACCAACACCTCAGTCTTATCCAGATTCAGTTTCAACCAGTTAACACTCATCCAGTCCTGGATCTCAGCGAGGCAGTTATTAAAAACTGATAATGCATCATTCTGTTTGGGTACAAAGGACATATAGAGCTGAGTATCATCTGCATAGCAGTGAAAACTCAGCCCATAATGCCTTATAATGTCTCCCAACAGCAGCATATACACCATGAACAATATGGGGGAAAGCACAGAGCCCTGCTGTACCTACAGGACAGAGCAAAGGGAGCAGAGGAAAAAATTCCTGAAACTACCCTCTGACTTCTGCCTGTGAGGAAAGAGTGGAACCATCTGAGGACTGTCCCTGACAGTCCACAGAGTAGCCGCAGGTGATCTAGCAACATCCCATGGTCCACAGTATCAAATGCTGCAGAGAGAACAAGGAGGACCAAGATCGAACGGTTCCTCTGATCTCTCACTATTAGGAGATCATTAAGTACCCGGACCAACACCGTCTTGGTACTTCCTGAAACCGGACTGGAGAGGATCATAGACATCATGGGTGGTAAGAATGTCATTGAGCTGCGACGCAACTACATTCTCAATAACCTTGCCCAAAAAGGGCAGGTTAGAGATCGGTCTGTAGTTAGCAAGACAGTCTGGGTCAAGGGAAGGTTTCTTCACAAGGGGTGTCATGACAGCCTCTTTTAAGGACTCTGGAAACATCCCTTGGTTCAAAGAGCACCAGACTGTCTCAGCAAGGACTGGTCTGATCACATCCATGCACCCCACAAGGAGGCGCGTGGGACCAGGATCCAAACTACAGCAAGTCGGTCGCAAGCCCTGGACAATCTTCATGATATTCATGATCACTGGCTGGTAAAAATCTGTCCGGGTAGACTGAAGGCCTGTAACCCCACATCGATCACTGCCACGTTCATTAGAATGCGTACTGCAGATCTCCGACCTGATCGATGACACCTTATCCTCAAAGAACTGAGCAAACTCATCACACTGTATTTGTGAAAAAGCTCTCTGACCCCGCAGACAGGTTGGATTGCACAGTCTGTCCATGGTCCAGAAAAGCTGAGCTGGTCGATTTATTGATGCCGCTATCTCCCTGGACAGGAACTCTGCCTTCTTACAGGAAAATTCTGATTGATAGTCCACATAATGGGCCATCAATCTAAGTTTGTCACCTTCCAGGCTGGATTTCCGCCAACAGCATTCCAATCTTCACCTCACTCTCCTCAACTCCCTCAGTGTCCCATCAAACCAAGGGGACCGAGGGTGAAGGGAGAGGGGGAGAACATGGACAGGTGCTATGGAATCCAGTGCCCTCAGCACCATATTATTATAGTGCACCACTAAGGCATCTGGTTCCATGCACTCCATAGGCCAACTCGTTAGGTCCAGCACCGCCATCAGACCCCCAGGGGTAACTCCCCTCAAAGGGCGGTACTGGACCATCTCCATTTTCCAGCCTTGTAACTGAGCAAGGACTGCAACATGAAAATGTGGAGAAAGTAGAGAGTCAACAAAACTAGGAAGAAGATTTACTAATCTGGACCTGTGAGATGTGAAAATAAGGCAGACCACCAAAAGCTATCTCATAGTTCAGACTAACACCATTTAATTTACATACTTTCCGAGCAAACATAACCACTTGATTACTGGAGTATGTGTGATGAGCCTTATTTATTTATTTTGTAATGACCAAAATACATTAATTTTAGTGTCTACAACACAGGTAGGCAGAGAAACGGTGCTCCTTATATAAAATAATCACTGAGTATAGGAACATGTTAGAACATCTGTTTTACTTGCTATTGCCACATATGAAAACAAATTAATTCTATGAGTTGCAGGCACTGAATCATGGCTATGTTAATGATCTGGGTTTTGCAACATCTCTGCTGTTCCATGAAAAACAGACTTCTAAACAGTAGCACATATGAAAGTAATAAACAGTGGCATATGTGGAATGAAAAGTAAAGTGATTTCAAGGAGGAATTAGGAGTTGCACAAGAAACCCCTCTAACTTCCATTTCTAGCCTTGTGACTGGGCAAACACTTCAAAGGGAAAAGGAGGAGAATGATAGAGAGTGGGTGGAATTAGGGAGGAGAGTTAGTATTCTGGAGCTGTGATAGGTGGAGGATGGGCATGCACTCAAAAAGCACTCTCACAGCTCAGACTGATACCAATACTGTATGTTGGCATGTGCTGCAGGAAATCTCATGAACATCTCCTTTGAGATATTCAGAGATCTGGGAAAATAATTTACCAAATGAACTGCTATTATGTAAGCAACAAGTCATGGCAAGGGGTTAGAATAACAGTCTATTAATCACCCTCAAAGGACATAATGTGGAACAAGGCACATCCGAGTGCCACATTGACCTAAGAGGGTGATTAACTGACTGTTAATCTAACCCCAGGGTGTGACTATTTACTATTATTAAAAAACATTAAAAAAAAAAAGTGTTAGAAGTGTAGCTTTCAAATGTTTTCCTCATTGAAAGGGAGATTTTTAATAAAATACTGTAGTTTATCCACCAGCTGTTTAAGAATGCTGGATCAGAATTCATTGTTCCAGTCATTCAGCAGTGCTAGAGGATAGAATGCTCACAGGAGGAATAAATACTGTATGCAGTTATGATCAGGCTGCACATGGCCGTGTAAGAGAGATAAATGTATGGGTTATGGAATGCTGACATCTAATAAGACATCTAGAATTTCTGAGATCATTTTTTGTAGTGAGAAGGAAATAATGTGACCTACTTGGGAATTGAACCCTGGTGCCTAGAATACAAAACCAATGAGCTACAGGCTCACATGTTTGGACCTCAGGTTCCCAGACACACTTACTTTTTCTGGTATTGCATATCCTGCAATTAAGAATAATCAAGGTCACAAAGAGGCTGGCACTATAGCCTAGAGGTTAGAGGTTAGAGCATCGGGGACAGCAGGGAATCATTTCAGACCAAAAGACAAAAAGTGAAGGAAAGACTACAAGGAACTGATAAACTACCTCACAGGGTGACATTAAGACAACCTTCTTAAAGCTAGAAAGGCTGTCATGCAAACAACATGAAATAACTTACTATATTACTACCATCAAACAGTATCTGGAAAACAAAATAAACACCCCTTGGCCATAGAGTGTCAATAACTCCCTCCAGCAAATTTGAAAACTTCCAATACAAAGAGGAGTAGTTGGAGGCAGATGAAACTTGCTCGAAAACGATTTGTGGAGATAATCATCAAAGAAGACTCCTGCAAGTATGAGATACTTTTGGAGCAAATAGCAAAGGATAAAATGGAGGTGTTAAAGATGAAAACTGAAGCAGCTTTTAAAGAGCATAACCAACCGTTGCAGAAAAAAGTAAAGTGCGAGAAGAAAATGATCAATAAAAACAAAAAAATTACTCAGGGATAAGGAAAATTATGAGAACGACCATATCCTAGATTGGGGGAGAAAATAGAGCAGAAGCAGAAGTTGATCACAGGTGCAGTTTCAAGACAGAAATATGAACAACATGAAAAATTCAGAAGAGATTTTTTTTAGAGAAACTTGTACAGTCCACAAAAGAAAGGCAAGAAGAGTTAAGAGAGGGGGCAAAGAGAGACAGAAGACAACATCAAATGAGGGTACTCGGGGATAAGACAGCCAAGAGGAGTTACACATAATCAATTTATCAAAGAAAGAGCTTAATGCAACTTAGCTGTGTGTCCTAAAGAAATGTCTTTCATTCACACCCACCCACCCCCAGTCTAAACTCCATTCAAATTAATGTGGCCTTTTATAAATTTTTCCGTAAGATTAAACTAAAGCTTCACTTTAATAAAAACTCTTGAACCACTTATACATCCATGGGATTCATTGTAGCCCCCCTTCCATGAGGATATTAATGTCTTTCTAAATTAACTGGATTCGGAACAGGAACTGAACCTGGTGACCCAAATAGAGTATTTGACTGATGGCTCTCAGTTACTGGATAATATAAGTTCAGCAACTTTAGTGGAGCTTCAGAACATTGTGGTCATTGAAAACAATGGCACTGACATGCAAGCAAATAAGTGTGGGAATATTACTGAAGAAAGAAAGCTACTTTTTAAACCAAACTCAACTTTCTGTCTGAATATCTTTAATCCAGTAGTCACGGCATTTGAAAAGGTGTTGACAAGACAAGTACAGGAACTTTAAGAGATGGTGCAGACACCCCCAAGGTAACAGTTTAATGAAGGCTGAAAGAAATGCACTACAGGAACTTTGTGACAGTCTAGATATTGTAACAAAATTAGAAGAAAAAGAGCGGAATGTTGTGGTCTTAAAGAAATATCACTATAAAGATATATTATGTCTCTCTTAAATAATCATAAAAACTATAGGGCATTGCCAAATAACCCTATAAACAAGTTCAGAGCAGAACTGAATAGTGTGTTTCAGGGTGCAATCATAAAAGGTTGCATCTCAGAAAATGAATATTGGTTTATTTGGGAGGAATACCCAGTGACACCATGCTTTTATGTTCTCCCCAAGATACATAAAAGCATTGACCCCCCCCGAGAGACCTATAATATCAGAAATGAATTCATTTACTCAGAAGCTTGGAACGTTTGTTGACTATTATTTACAAAAGTGTGTGACGAGATTGAAATCATATATTAAGAATATGTCAAATGTCCTTAGAAAATTTTCAGAATTCTAGTGGAGTGAAGGCATGATCTGGCTCAGTACCAATGTGGAAGCATTTTACACATCGATTAAACATGAACAAGTGATCCAAGCCTGTAGGAATTAAAAAAAAATATATCCAGATAAAGATGAATACTCCATTGAGTTCATCCTAGCTGCTTTAGAATTTATCCTTAAGGACACTTATTTTGAATTCAAGGGATCTTATTATCTCCAGGTATGTAGTACTGCTATGAGGGCATCAATGGCCCCCTCTGATGTTAATTTGCTTTGGGGAATGTGGGAGGATATATATATATATATATTTAATACAGACAACATCCCCTTTCCTCCCAAAAATCTTAAAGTGGTACTGCTTTATTGACGATATTATTTGTGTATGGCAGGGGGACAACAGGGATAGCGAGATGTTTTTGGAATGGATCAGTCATTATGATTTAAACCTATGGTTTACTTAAACAGCAGGTAAAGAACACACACTTCTTAGATCTAGCTAGGAGTAAACCAGAAGGGACATGTAAAAAAGTGAATAGCAAATGTTACAGAAAGAAAACAGCAACATACTGAGTGTTAAGGGCAGACAGTGCTCACCCCGATTCCCTTAAAAATTCTGTACCATACAGCCAGTTCCTCAGACTATGCAGAAATTGACCAGAGAAGTCAGACTGCATGGAAAAATCAAAAGAGCTTAAAAACAGATTTCTAGATAAAGGGTATTTGAAGGAACTACTAGAGGAAGCTATGCAAAGGGCTTATTCTAGGGACGGGACAGAAATGCTTAGGGATAAAGGGAAAGTAAGAAAAGGTACAGGCCCAGTAACATTTATCACTGAATGTAACAATTGGTCTGACAGGATAGGTAACATTATCCACAAAAACTGTCCCTTCCTTCTAGGGGACTCTATAGTACAGTAGCTGGGGCAATGGGAACAAAATCTTGGGTCATTTTTAGCAGAGGTCCTAACCTCAGAGACAGATTGGTGCATAGCAGGTTACCTACAGATCCCAAGCAAACTACCCACCTAAACTGTCTACTGAAAAGACCAATGAGATCTTATAGGTGTGAGAGATGCAACATTTGTTAATTTTGCAACACTGGTAGTATTATCATACACCCAATTAAACAGAACTAAAATTTGAAATTAGAGATGACATCACATGTGACACCGTGTTTGTTGTTTAAATACTTTGGTGCCCCTGTAATTTACTGCACATAGAGTGCACTACACATATACAGAAAACTAGGATACAGGAAGCCATTAGATCTATCAAGAACATGAGGTAAGACACCCCGGTCAGTCTACATTTTTATTTATTTTTTGCTGTCACTTTTGTGCTCCAAGTTGCTACAGCCCCTGCCTTTGAAGGGAGCCCCCAGCCCTGTTCCCCAGCATCCACCAGCCAACATTGACCCTTACCCTCAGGGCTCACACTCCCCCAGCGGGGCAGGTGGGTCTCCCCAAACCTTGCTGAAGAAAGGATCCAGTGTGGCCAGCACTGCTGTGGCTAGCCGAGAGTGATCTCTGCAAGGCACCCTCAGTCATGCACTGCAGCAACCTTTTTCTCCTGTTTTCTGCCCTTTTGGAGATGGAGTGTGCAAGGACACCAACAGCGGCAGCAGCATGCATGCTCCTGTATGTGCTGCTCCAGGCGTCTGCCCCATCTCCACTCACATCGACAGCATCGGCATGCTTCCCCCAGCCTCCACTAGGGGCCAGCTGTACACCAACCACTAGCACCACCCCCCTTCCTGGAAGAAGCAGAGCAGTCCTGAGACACTTAATCCTTCTCCTCAACTGCCAACCCCCAGTGGCCTGTGCTTGTTCCCGAACACAGGTTGCTGGCATGGCACAAGGTGTGGCATCCAGCACCTCAACCCCAAGTGTCACCAGGCCAGATCTACATTTTTTAACTCATTCAGCCCCAGGTGGCCATTTTGAATAAGGTTAAGCATAGAACATTTGACTCACATGTGAGTTCTGGGGCTGAGTGTGTTAAACCAGCATTCATCTGATCCTTGAGGCCTTGTGTTTTTGGGGAATTGAATCAGTTCCAGCACCAGCAAATGGGGGGACGGGGGACAAGGTGAACCAACTTTAAAAAAAAGAAAGCCAGTGGATATACAGGTTAAGGAGTGCTAAACATCTAGGCCTAAATGACCAATGGGACTAAAAACCATTTTTGAAAAAGGAAAAATAAAAGAAAGATGAAATATTAACTTATATGTTGTTTGACACTGTGTTACAGAGTACAACTATGTTCTTGTGTTTTTCTCTTTTATTTCTAGGTGACGTAGTGGTGAGTCACCCCTTCACCTTTCCTTGCCTGAGGTGTGGATCCCCAGTTGAAACTAGAATGATTAAGTGATGAATGTCAATATGGTGATCAAATGGTAATTCTATCTGCTCTGTCTTTATCTTTTGCTCTGAGAGAAACACTAGTTGTAGGGCAACAGTATGAATTTAATTTAAACAGTGTTGCATGTAAGTGTATAAGTTGTTGCTGCAATGTGCGTATTGACTTATTTACATTTGTATAGTTTTTTTTTTTACAAATTTCTTGTGATTTTGATGATTGGTTAACTTGATTATGTCACTACACATATTATACTTAAATGGGGGATGCATTTGTTCTAGCCACACACCCTGGTGAAGGCTGTTTGCTGAAGTGCTAGGGTTTTCTGTCTCCTGTTCAAATTGAATAAAGCACTTAACAATGGCATAAGCCATACAGCCTGGATTTTACTTGTGCTTTCTTTTGTATCATGGTACCTGCTGTGGTTATCATTAGCAGAAATAAATGGGGAATTTCAGAAAGGTAATGAATTATTAAAAAAGCTAATTATTGATTTGTTTGTATTACAACATCTCAGCAAATATGTCACCTTTTTGGATATAAAGGCAACTTTTGACAATAACAGAAATATGCTATGGAACTTTCTTACTGATTTGAATATTCCAAAGAGACTTCTTGTTATAATTGTGATGTTACACTCTCATACTACAGCAAATGTAAGACTATCCAAAAATGGTAATTTGTCACAGCTTATCACAGCTACAAAAGTTGTAAAGCAGGGGTGCCATCTAGCCTCCCCTTCCCCGTTATTTAATTTGTACATCAAAACTCTTATAGAAGTTCTGGATCTGATATTTTCACTCAACAAATCAATAAGCAGCAGATTATGCAATTAAGATATGCTGATGATATGGAACTGATAACAAGAGCTCCTCTTGGGCTGAAGCGAGTATTGGCTGCAGTGATAAGTCATCTTCAAAAAAATGAACCTGGAACTTACGCTTTGATGGTAAAATATATAAACTGAAAAAAATGGGCAATAATCATTGACAAAAAAAAAATCCTGAAAAGTGCACAAAGAAAACTAGAAAAGAAATGCAACAATGATATCTAATGCTGTCTTTTGCTTTGCAAAAACTTTTGCTAATAATTATTTTTCCACACTAAAGAGAACATTTGAGGAAAAGGTAAACTCACAGTTACAAATTATGGGTCAGAAGTCTGGGGAGTACAACCAGTGTCTTATGAACTAGAAAAGAGAGAAAACTTTTTCACCCGAGAACAGACGTAAGATTGCCCAGGGACACCCCCATTGCTGCTTTCAGATGTGAAGCAAAGCTAATGCCTCTTGAATTTATGGCTCAGAAAAGAAGTATTAAGTCTTGGGCTAGAATATTGAAAATGCCAAACCATAGGCTGCCAAAAGTATGTTGGATGGAGAGCACAAATAATAACTTGGAGTATACTTGGTTTGATAAGTTGAACATTTTGATGACCAAACATGGAATGGACAGTATTTGGACAGATAGTGCTATGAGGCTCTATAATAACTGCACTAACAGCTCCATCCTTAGGCTGTCTGATTATTATTTGAGGAAGGATAAAGCTAAGTTGTTCAAATTTTCTCAATTATATTTCCTCCATGCAAGACTGGAATTTTTATTATTATCTCTCTTATTGTGAGAATGGAGATGACAGAAAGGCATTAAGAAAATTAAAGTTGGGTATACTTTGCAAATTTGCTGGCTGGTGGTGATTCAGGGCCTTCGTGTAATTGATTAAGAACTGTAAATGCAGTCCAGAAATCAAATTAACAGTGCCACATGTATAATGGGAAAACCCAAGATTCAAAACTGAAAAGCAGAAATGGCTATTGCTTACTTTAAATAAATGTGCAATACTCAGACCCATTAATGTAAGGATAGTAAAACTGATTTATTCACAGAGGGAACCAGTAATATTTTCTGTAGCAAATTTTGTTTACACTATGTTTAGTAAATGGTTATGATTTACAGTATATGTTATGTAATTGTAGATACTGTAGCATCTGACATATACTTCTTACTTCTGTCTATATTAATGTGGAGCATATTTGTTTTATGGATGATTTTAATCTCTATGTGTGTAGCAGTCTTGCTTCTGATGTAAACTTATGTCTTTATTAATGTGGTGCTTAATTTTTTATGGCTGATTTTAATTTCTATGGGCTAGATTCACAAAACGTTGCCCTGGAACAAACCTGGTTTTGTGCCAAGATGGAATTCACAAAAAAACAATTTGCATGCACAACCTGGGTTTGCACCCAGACAAAGTGTGGAGGGGCCACAATGCAAATGAGAGGGAGCAGACCTGCATATTAACGCAGTCGATACATAAAGCATTTGCTATGTGCAAGGGCTTTTTGTGGGGTCCCCTTTTGCAGAGCAGATAGTGCCAACCGAGACCTTGCTTTAATTCCACACAACACTAGAGGTTAGCGTAGGTACTGTGGTGTCCCCCTGATCACCGGCCTGAGTATGTAATGATAGGTTTCCCTGGTATCCAGCGGTCCCTCTACCCACCCACACCCATGCCTGAGTTATGAATAATATGTCTCTGGTGGCTAGTGGTTCCCCCCTGGGATTGCTGATTGCTGGCCCGAGTATGTAAAAATATATTTCCTGGTGTCCAGTGGTCCATCCCACCACCCACATCCATGGTAGTGCTATGAATAATATGTTCTTGGTGGCTAGTGGTCCCCCCTCCATGATCGCCATTCACTGGCCTGAGTAGGTAAAAATATGTTTCCCTTGTGTCCAGTGTCCCTTCCCCCACCTGCACTCATGCCCAAGCTACGAATAATATGTCCCTGGTGGCTAGTGGTCTCCCCCCTCGCAATCGCCAATCACTGGCCGAGAATGTTAAAAATAGGTTTCTTTGCTATCCAGTGGTCCCTACCCCCACCAACACCAATGCCTGAGCTGTGAATAATATATCTCTGGTGCCTAGTGGTCCCTTCCCCACAAGTCACTGGCCTGAGTATGAAAAATGTTTTCCCTGGCGGTTAGTGTTCCCTTCCTCTGCTGATCGATGGCCCGAGTATGAAAAAATGTATTTTCCTGGTGGCTAGTGGTACCTTCCCCCACCCACACACACACATGCCCAATCTTCAAATAATATGTCCCTAGGACTAATGTACCCCCCCCCACCATCACAGATCATTGGCCCAAAAATGAATTAATAAGTTTCCCTTGTGTCCACAGGTCCCTCCCTCCACCCTATCACTCGCCCAGTGTTGACATCATGTTTCCTGGTATCCATTTTAACCCCTCCACATACATCCCGACCCCTGTACAGTGAATGCAGACCTTTTCCTGGTGGTCTAGTAGACCCCCCATCCTATCCCCAGTTCCCTGTTGAGTGAATTTAAACCTTTCACTGGTGGTCTAGTGGACCCACCAAACTTTTGGAAATTTTAAAATGAACATTTCGCAATTAATAAACTGCTGAATTTTAAGCCCCTATAAGTTTAAAGCTAGAGAATGGAATTTCATCAATGTTGTTTGGTTCACTGACCCTAAATATTAGGTTTTGTGGCAACCCCCATGGTCCAGCATCAGAGCGTCATACTGCCTTGCTGATGACCAGGGTTTGGAAGCAAACCAGGGAAGTCATGTCAGAATGCAGGTCATGGCTAAAACTACAGATTACATAACCAATACTTCTCTATATAACAGTTTATATGAGTCTTCCAAGAAAATATGCTTCTAAGTTTTCAATTATCTACTTCCAAAGGTGGCTAAGTTCTAAGCATAGAAATATTTTCAGAAATAGCCACATGAATATTAATTTGCCAGACTTTGAGCTCATATAACTTCTCCACCCTTCATCAAAATGTTATGAAACTTGGTATGCATTTAGAGCACATATCAGACAATATGTGTGCCAAAGTGCAGTTTCTAGGCACAACACCAACTGAGGTATAGCCAATGAAAGAATTTCAGAAAATTCCAAACTAAGTCATGAAATGTTGCTGAATTTCATAAAAAAATTCTGCAAATTCAGAATTTGCTAATTTCACCCAGCTCTAGTATGGACACCTATTCATGATCAAAACCTTGGTTATTGTAACTTATTTCAACTGTGCCCCTGTTTCTCTTCAATCAGAGCTCAAAAAACAAAGAAAGAATCCCAGGATGCTATTCCATTGCTTCCTGAAATGGTTCTAATGTTCTATATCTGGCATTACAGTTGCCATTGTGGCTTCATTTTTTTGGTAGTTTTTCAATATCTATCTGTTCTGCTATTATGAGGCTTTACTTTTGGGGATCATTCCAATTCCTCTGCCATGCCCAATCAGTTTCATGATATCACACTTCTCATTAATACTTGCACTTTGTTACACCTATGATGTACATTTTGTAACTTTCTGTTTGATTTGCTCTATAGTATTTCTGAAATGTCCTGGTTCTGGCTTCAAGTAATTTAGAACTCTCAATTTTCTTGCACCATCCTATTTAAATCCCATATTTGTTGGTTTGCTTGTTTGTTTTACTTTCAGAAACAATGTTGATTCCCAGGCATTTAGTTTCTTACAATATGTGCATTTATTCAGTTAAAAATGTGTTGCTCAGGATAGGCTGACTGGGGTGAAACACCTCATTGGCACAGGCATCTTGGCTACAGTGGCAGAAACAATATAAATACATACTATAGGTAAAATACATTAACAAATTAACTTTTAGCATTGATGTAAATACTCCGAGAGTGCTTATATTATACAAAGAAGGTTTAAGTAAATGCTAAGATACAACTCCAAGAGTGCTTTGTAACTGTTCAGACTATTGCCTGTTCAGGTTTCCTAATGTATTGCAGTACCAGTTCAGTTCTGACAATTGTTCTTCTAGCTTTTCAGTGTCCTCAGAATTTTGGTTTTACCTTTTTAACATTTCAATATGGCAGTATAGCCTGGAGGTTACTTTAACAAGCTGTCAAAGAGCTTAGCACATCCAGCAGCTCTGGGGTAGATTCCCACAACCACAACTTGCATACTACAAGACCCTTAGTAAGTCATTTAACTTTCACAGTGCTCCCAGGTCATGCCTGAAAACAGGCATTGTGTGCTTAAAGGCATTCCCGTTTCCAAAGAATTAAAAAAAAACTGCATACAACTTAATGATTCCACTGTTTAATTAGTATTTTTCCTGGGTTACCCAAGCCATTTTCTGAACATGATTCTCCCTTTCACCTTGGGCAGTCCTGTACAAGCACACCCAGCCAGCCAGTCAGTTATTGTGACCTCCTGAACATAAATCTTTGACCATGTGATGTAATATCTTACCTGCATACCATTCAAACATTCAAAGTACTCATTTGCAGTGTCACCAATGAGCATTTTCGTTTTTGCCATTGAAACACTAACACAATGATGTTTTCATTAGCATTCGTAGCATAATATTCTTTGTTAAAGGTTGATCATTTAGCTTACCCGATGGAGGGTGATTCATGGCCTTATAGTTACAGCTAGGGATTAACCAATCAGCTAGCTTGATTTTGCTCTCTTCATTTACAAACAAAAAAATGCAGCTGCACACAAAAACATGTTAACTCTAAGTAAGAATTAGTAGTTTCCGCTATATACAGTAGCTAATGCCATCACACAATATATAGCACTGACTGATTTAAGCAAGCAACCTTATCATAGTCTGCACTCCCCTTACCAATGTGAGGCTTAACTTTGTGCTGCCCAATGCTCAGATCCAGTCTTCCTATTGCTGTCTACCAGTTCCCTTTCTGGAACTCATGCTGGGAACCAGCTGGTGAAGAGGAGAAGGAAGTATATGTACCTTCCACATTAGGAGTGCCTGGCTAGTGGCTCCACTATCACTTATGAAAGGAACACTTCTGCACTCAAAGACAGGGATTTCCCCCACATCTAACTGGAATACTGCATATGTTTCTTCCTCACCAGATATCAGCCCCTAGAGGGCTAACATTAATTAATTAACTGTTCACTGGTGGTTTGGGCAAGGATAACACTAAACAAGTAACTTTGTGCCAATGCCCCTATGACACCATGGTCATGACCATGTTGGAGACCTTTGCCCCCAAGGAAAAAACAGTCTGGAGCCAGAGAATCAAAGAAAGGCCTGCCAGACACATCATGTGCTATAAGGTGATAGTCTGTTTTGGCACCAGCAGCACCAGGTACCAAGGAGGCTATGTAAACAGGTGAGTGGGAATACTGGTGCATAATGGACTGATCATTGGCACCCAAAACTAGGCAGAGTTATGCTAGAGGGGTTCAGAAGTTCATGGAAACTCAATACTGGGAAGGTGGCTACAAACATGGCACATTCCTGAGGCACAAATTAGTGTACATATCTTGATGGCCAGAGAATAGGGCCTGTTCAACCACGCGGGCTCACAGCACCTGACAGTATTGGCATGGGTATCAAAGGCATTGAGGCTCAGGGATCTGATGCACACCTTCTTAGTCAGTAAAATGTTGGATTGATGGGCATGAAGGGAAGGCAGAGCACCTGATCCCAGGTGCCCCCTGTCCCCATATAAGATTGACACCATCAAGGCATCTGTCCAGCACATCACTATCAGTCCATAAGAAGCATAGCTGTTTCACCTAACCTTTGTAGTGATCCTTTGGGGAGCATTCAGAGAGTCTGAAGTAGTAGCTAGGAACAAATTGTACAGGGGTCAGGCAGGCATCATGAAGGATGATGTGGTGCTTCATGAGGACTTAGTTATGCTTCAGGGACACTGATCCAGAACAGGCCAGCTGGCTACTAGCAATTAGATCCAGCTTATACCTTTGATAGGAGTGGCCTGGGACATCATCCACATGGTGACAGGACACCTAGAGAATGCTCTGCAGGCAGAGGCACACTTTTTGGGCACAGGGATTCCTCCCCAGTGATGAAATTCCTTTACTTCTGAGTGCTTAAGCTCACGCTAGGGTGGGCTGGGCAGGATCTATCCGGCTTTGGCATTCACTCCTTCCATATTGTAGTTGCATCCCAAGCTGCAGCAATAGGAGCTTGTAAAGAAGAGGTTCAGCCACTGGGGAGCTGGGGCTCAAAAACTAGGAGGACTGTCTGCCCCATTTGTTATAACTAGTTTTCTTTCTTTTTCTCCCTTAGCAGCGCACAGTTACAAGGTGTCAAGTGATTGCAGCCACTGAGGTACAACCAAACCAGAATGGAGGCTTATGAGCTTGGACTCACATGTTACCTCAATTGCTGGCAAGGGGTTATCCAACTGGGCATGCTGCAGTGCAGTACCAGTTCTTTGGGGAAGAGGACAGTGGCAAAGGGTACCAGAAGTGAGCTGGAGCATGGGGAACAGGGAAGTCTGCAGGGCACTTTGACTACATCCAGTCTGGTCCGGGAGAGGTCCTAGAAGATTGTGCAGAGGGGCCTGCCCTCAAATCTGGGTCCTGGCTAGTGGCGGGCAGGGAGATGGGGTCTGCCAGGTGTCACAACACAGGGCAGGACAGCCAGAGTTCGCTCCAGAAGAGTAGGGGGCATTGACATGTTCAATTTGCTTCTGACTTGTCAGAGAGAGGGAAGAGATGTCATACGCCCTTGCCAAATGTGGGTGTGGGGGCTCCTTCCTCCTCCCTGAGGCCACTGTGGTAGCTCACTGCTCCTCCCTGCTTTCTGAAGAAGAGGCAGAGTGCCCTAAAGCTCTGAGACTACCTGCTTGTTTGCTGGTACCCGTGCTTGTTTTTATTTTTAATTTTCACAATAAATCAGTTTAACTGAACTCCTCCTATGTGCAGATTTTTGCTTCCTCTCTTCTTCCTCCTACCAACTGGTAGGTAGGGAAGTGAAATTGGGGGAACCCCTCACCAAAAGTGAAGGCTCTCCATATTAGACTCATAGAAACATAGAATTTGATAGCAGATAAGGAGTGTTTGGTGCACCCAATCGTTTTCCCTACCTACAGCATTTTCACACAGCCTAATTGATCTCCTGCTCTTTCTTCCTTCCAATAAGATTTTCTTATGCCTATCCCATGCATTCTTAAACTCACCAGTGTTTTTTCCCCCACCATGTCTGCTGGTAGGCTATTCCAGGAATCCGCCACCTTTTCTGTGAAGAAGTGCTTCCTCACGTCTTTCCTGAATGTATCCAACCCTCAGTTTCATAGCATGTCCTCTTGTTCTTGAGCACCTTCTTTTATGAAATATACTTCCCTCCTGTATCTTATTTAGCCCCATGGGATATTTAAAAGTCTCTATCATATCTCCTCCCTCTCCCTCCTCTTTTTCTGGGTGTACACATTTTGGTCCTTCAGTCTCTCCTTGTAGGACTTTTGATGTAGACCCTGCACTATTTTATCTGCCCTCTTCTGAACCACCCCCACTCTGTCTATGTCCTTCTGGAGATGTGGCCTCCAAATCTCGACACAGTACTGAAGATGGGGTCTTACCAGCAATCACTGTCTGGCTACCTTTAGGTAATCAGATATGATTAACCTCAGGTCTCTTTTCTGCTTGGTGGTTGTCAATACCACTCCCCACATTGTGCATGCTACCCCTGGGTTTTTATTCCATAAGTGTAATATTTTGTACTTTTTCTCATTGAAACTCAGCTGCCATACCCTTGACCACCCAAGTTTTCTCAGGTTTCTACATATCTTTCCACCCCCACCCCACCACCAGGAGTATGCATACCCACAAGAAAAGGAGGGAGAGGGGGCACATGATAGAAACTTTCAAGCACCTCAAGGGAATCAACAGAGTTCAAGAGGGTATCATCTTTCAGAAAAAGAAATGTGCAAGAACAAGGGGGCACCATTTGAAGATAGAGGGGGGACAACTCAGGGGCAATGTGAGGAAATATTTTTTTACAGAGAGGGAAGTGGATGCATGGAACAGTCCCCCTAAGGAGATAGTGGGGTCCAAAACAGTGGGAGAATTCAAGAATGCATGGAACAGACATAAGGCAATTCTGGTGGGGGGTAGGAGGAAGCAGGCTGTTGGTTAACTAGGATCTGCAGCTTATCCGATAGGAAAGGGAAATTGGCCGACTGGGTGGGCCAAGCGGTCCTTATCTGCCATCAAAGTCTATGTTGCCATGTTTCTATCTATACAGAGGCAGCACCACTTCCCATTTTCTGCTGGTGATACCCTCCCTATGCACCTTAGCATCCGATTAGTACTCTCAAGTGCCTTGACACACTACCTGACCACCTTCAGGTCATCAGATATGATTAAGCCCAGGTCTCTTTCCTGCTTGGTGGTTGTCAATACCACTCCCCACATTTTGCATTCTACCCCTGGATTTTTGTTCCCTAAGTGTATTATTTTGCACTTTTTCTCATTGAAACTCAGCTGCCATACCCTTGACCACCCACAAGTTTTCTCAGGTCTCTATATATCTATCCACCACCCCCCACCATGAGTGTCAAACCTATTACAGATTTTGGTGTCATCCACAAAGATTCCAACCTTCCCTTCTAGCTCCTCTGCAGTGTCACTTATAGTTACAGCCATAGACACTATATGTTCAGATATTTCATGATATATCTAAAGAGGATCTCGCTGGTTGCCCACAGTGGTACTGCAGATAGGTTGGGAAGGTATCTACAGATATCACAAAAGGTTTAGAAAATATCTGGCTATGACTTTTTCTGCAACTGTACAGCGACATTAAAGAGGACAGTTCCAGCACTGATTCCTGAGGCACCCTGGTCACGTTCTCTTCATTGGAGTGAACTCCATTTACCACCACCCTCTGTTGCCTATTCCTGAACCAATTTCTTACCCAGAGTACCACCTTTGGACCCACTCCTAAGTTACGCAATTTGCTTGCTAGTCTTCTATATGGAACGGTGTTGAAAGCTTTAATGAAATCTAAGTACACTATATCCACTGCTCCACCCTGATCTAATTCCTTGGTCACCAAGTCAAAGAAATCTATTACATTCATTTGTCATGACCTCCCCCCATGAATCCATGCTGCCTCGGGTCTAGTAACCCACTGGAGTCCAGATATTCCACAGTCCATTCCTTCAGCAATGATTCCATTAATTTCCCCCATGTCAGGCTGACTGACCAATAATTCCAGCCTTTTCCCCACTACCACTTCCATGAAATGGGACATCTGTCCTAGTCCTCCAGAACCACTCATTTCCAGTGAACTGTAAAATATAACTGTCAGAGGTGTGGTCAGTACCTCCTTGAGGTCTCCTAATACCCTTGGGTGCACACTGTCTGGCCCCACTGCTATGTCCACTTTCTGATTAGCGAGTACCTTCAAGACTGTCGCTGAAAAACGACTAGTGTCCATCTCCCTTGCTCCAATGCTCCTGTTACTTTTTTATGGCATATCCCTTCTCCTTCCTGTTAACACTGAACAAAAGTATTTGTTCAGGATGTCTGCATTTTCCTTGTCCCCCTCTGCACAGTCTCCCCTTCCCTTTTCAACCTTGCAATCCCTCCCCTGATCGTCCTCTTTTCACTTACATACATAATTATATTATCTCCTTTTGTTACTACCTGGGCTATTTTCTCTTCAGTTTGTGTCTTCACACTCCTTACTGCTTTCCCTGCTTCCCTCTGTTTCCTCTGATACACCTCCCTATCCTCCTCCCTCTGCATCTCCTTACACCTTCTGAATGGTACCCCATGATCGACTCCCTGCTGCACACAAATTGTGTACCTTTTGAAACACTCCATTAAACATATAGCTGTGACCATTTAAACTATGCATTGTTGTGGTCTGGGGAGGGGTATATTGGGATCTTATCTAGCTAATGTGCCTGGGCACAAATACTAAGCAGTCTTTGATTAAGAGACACCCAGTTGCAAAGAAGTACAGTATGAAGACCGAACCAGTCTGTCCACAAAACAAAGAGCTGCCTTGGGGTCAGGATTTACGTACAGGGAAGGAGTACTGTGGGAAAAGTTATATCATGCCTCTGCAAGCACTTGCACACATAACATGCAGAAAGACATAGCAGGAAACACTGTATTTACATTTCAAGAGAAAATGGGGACCATCTTTCTTTTTAAATATGGTAGCAAAATGGCCGTATCATAAGCAGCTCTATATTGAATTATTTCCTGTGATCTCACTGATGATAAAAATGGAACACGGGCTTATTTAATGTATGATTGCAAGAAATAGTATTTTTCATCTTCTCATTATTAATCAAGTCTTTAGTCAGTCAGAACAAAACAATCAGAGCACCGAGAAGCATTTTATTACACATTACATGCCTTACAGTTGGATAAAATGCTATAATACATGTTGCTGTTTTACAATTTGCTTTACAGTGTTAACTTGATCGAAAACATATTAGCACTGCAATACTTAAATCCATCTCTTGTAAATTGATGGTAGTGTCTCCCTTTCAAACCAGTGGATGACAGAGTAGCTCAGCCCCACCTCGCTAGCCACTTTATCAACTGATTTCTGGAATGACACTGCTTCTAAGCTGATTTAAGCTAGACTAATATATAAAAACGCTGTGCTGCACAAAATGCTGATGGTTCCACTTGCAACAAACTCCCTCAGGTCTGTCTTATCTGTAAAAGCCCATGGCACCTGAAAGAATGAAAAATTTCTCTTCCATCTTTGCCCTTGTCAATAATTTATCTTCTACACTGACATATGTATTTGGATTAATTAACCCCTGTGAAGGCTAATCAGCAGCTTGACATTGATACAGACCACAGCCTCCTGGTGAATTGAGAATCCTATCAGTGTTTAATGACTCTCATATTGCCTCTATACTGGGACCCAGTCTTTGCTAGCTGCAGGCATACAGAGACCATGCAACCATCTGCAAAAAGCAGCCCAATAACATGCAAATAAACCAACTGAAATAAAAAAAAAACATTTACAAGTACATCAACAGTCCTTTGTCTATCAGCTGGTTATATACACCTTGAAGAAAATGCTTTCTAGGTTCAGCAAAGTTCTGATACATATGTTAAACAGTGAATGCAATATACCAAAAATATGACCTCTAGAAGACTATCCTTCTATTTCTGGATGGAATGTCCAGTTGCACAGAACACAAATCGATACCTATATCAAATTTTCAATTAGAGGGTACAACAATTACTCAGGTAATTGATTATCAATTAGCAGCACCTGTAGTAAACAACCATTGTAATTGCTACTTACACCAGTGTTGATTGCTGGAAATTATATTTGCTTAAAAGGCATCAGGATCTATAAGCATAGAATTCAACAACTTCTGAATAATTAACCTTTTAACATTCAGATTAAACCAATTCTCTCTTGAAAATGTTTAAAAGATCTTTGTTTTGAACAGTGTTAATGGACTGTCCTTTATCTTACTGCTTTGCCACTTCGTATATGACCTAGTTCTGACAAGTGTGTTTTATTAATTTGAACATTTCCTGCAAGAGTGTGAAAGGAACCCATACTGCAGTATTTTTTAATCCACAATCTTAAGAAGTAATTTAGCTCTCAGCCTGCCTTGTTATTTTAGACTTGTACTTCCTTTAGCATAATATCCAAGCAGCACTATTTATGAAGTAATAAACTATATATCAACAACTATCCTCTAAATGTTATGCCAAGAAAAAAAGCACAGCACAATATACATGACTTGATCTGCAGTGTCCTAATTTGTGTGGCCATTAAGCAAGATGTTGCTTTGTAAGCAGCTTTGTTACATACTATACAGTAGCTGTCCCATTGTTTCTCTATTGATTAAGAATTTGTACAGTATACAAGAAAGCTATGATTCAATCAAAAACTGACTAGTCAGTCATTGAGACATTCTGTTGCACAAATGGTAATGCCTGGATATGGCAGAACAAAGTTGGAATGATTATGCACCATACGTAGGCACCCAGCATCAGATTATTGCATGTCCAGTCATGTCAATCAGTACTTTGAGTGGTGAACCATTGAGATGAGCCAGGGCCATCACTTGTACTTGTCTAACTTCTTCCAGTTTGCTAACTGGCTACTGGGACCTGCACTCTAAAATGCTTGTAAAGTCACAAACATATGCAGCACTGCTACTGTATAATTCCATCTGCTGACTTTTTAACAACCCTACATAAGACAATGTGTATTTATTGCATTACAATGGAGACACCAAGCATTACAACTAGTTACAACTGATGGAATTGTGACAGTAGAATCAGGATATCTTTAATCATGAGGAAACTTGACACTGGGAATGCATGTATCTAGAAAATCTGTCTCCACTAAAAAGGCACTCTCTTCTAGTTATATGGCTAACCATCACTCTCCAGAGATGAATGGAAAACAGCTCTAGGTGACCCACAGAAATCTGTTTGAAACTTAGAAACATAGAATTTGACGGCAGATAAGAACCACTTGGCCCACCTAGTCTGCCCATTTCCCTACCTGATGGATAAGCTGCAGATTCTAGTTAATCAACAGCTTACTTCCTCCTACCCCCCCACTAGAATTGCTTTATGCCTGTCCCATGCATTCTTGAATTCTTCCACTGTTTCTGACTCCACAACCTCCTCAGAAAGGCTGTTCCATGCATCCATAACCCTCTCTGTGAAAAAATACTTTCTAACATTACCTCTGAGCTGTCCCCCTCTATCTTCAAATTGTGCCCCCTTTTTCTTGCACATCTCTTCTTCTGAAAGATACTACCCTCTTGTACTTTGTTAATTCCCTTGAGATACTTGAAAGTTTATATCATGTCCCCCTCTCCCTCCTTTCCTCAAGGGCACACATATTAAGCAGCTTTAGTCTTTCCTCGTATGTCTTCTGGTGCAGACCCTGCACCATTTTGGTTGCCCTCCTCTGAACAGCCTCCACTCTGTCTATGTCTTTGCGGAGATGGGGTCTCCAGAATTGCACGCAGTACTCCAGATGGGGTCTCACTAACTGTCTGTACTGAGGGATAACAACTTCTTGTTTTCTACTGTTGATGCCTCTCCCTATGCATCCCAGTATCCCCCAGGCCTCCTTACTGCCTTCTCACATTGCTTGCCCACCTTTAGGTCATCTGATATAATTACTCCTAGGTCTCTTTAGATTTTTGTTGTTGTTATTAACTCACCCCCCATTGTGTACTCTTCCCCTGGGTTCTTGTTTCCCAGATGCATTACCTTGCACTTATTTGCATTGAATCTGAGCTGCCACATATTTGACCATTCCTCCAACCTTGCCAAGTCCCTTTTCATTCTTTCCACCTCACCTTGTGTATCAACCCTGTTGCAGATTTTTGTGTCATCTGTTTGTATTGAAAAAGGAATGACGTGCTTATATGTTGCATTTTGGCTAGTCATGTGTCACCATGGCTGAATAACCAAGGTCAACATAAACTTATCATGGTAGGATTTACAGATGTGTTTTCCTTGAAAAGATATGTCTAGTTATTGCTAGCCCTAAGTCACGATGCACCTAGACAGTAGGGACAATTGCCTTGTCTACTAGTGTGCTAAATATATATTATTTTCACCACACAAGTGAAAATACAGTGAATTTTAACTCATAAGTGTTGTTATTTTGTTGTTGACATACAAATATCAATATAAAAGTGTTGCTTTTGATTGTAGATATCTACTAAATGACCTAGCTTAGATATGTCAAAATGGTATACTTAAGTTAATGGAAAGCTGCTCAAACAGTGCATGTTGACAACACAGTAGAGCTATGAAGATTTTTAACCAGAACTGTAAAGTTAAAATAAACAGTTACAGCTCCAAAAATGAGCTAATTTGAAAGGTCTTCATTTGAAAATGCATAGTATAAAAGAGACACTCATGTGTTGCAGTCCTGCCCCTCACTGAAAGATAAAATGTTTATTTTTTGAGTCAAGCCATTATCTATCCATTCTTTACCCATCTCTATAGTACTCCTCTGCCAGAGTTATTACTGACTTTTCCATTTTAGATAGGATCTTTTTACCTGCTGCTCTCTATACTATTTCTTTCCACAGCAAATGCACCAGACTGGTTTGGGAAATGCCACATTGTCATTGTCAAGCAGCAGCTAAAGGCAACTAATGCAATGTGTATAACCACTGGGCTACCTTTGGCCCACATCTGTCAAATACTCTTTGGGTATTATACTTTGGTTCATGCTGTGGTTGATAGGGAACCAGAGGCATGATTCTCATAAAGGTTCCCATCAAAATCCTTATATCTGTTCATCTAACATATTAATAAACCAATTATGCAGTCTAGTTTTAAAAGTTTCTTTATTTTTGCTAATAATGACATGTATTGGTAAACTATTCCATACTTGTACTACTTTCTGTGTAAAGAAGTGCCCCCTCTTTGTAGTCTTGTATTGATAAGTACTTAACTGTAGTGGGTGCCCTCTTGTTTCTTTTGTATTTTGTTTGAAATTGAAACCCATCTCCATGAAAAGAGCTGGATCATTTACCACATCCCACATGAACAGTGTCACCCCTGTTTCTTATTGTCTCTAGTGACATGAGTTTTAGTGATCTGAGCCTGTATTCATATTCCTTTTTTTTTAAACCATTGATGTTTAGTTTATCTTCTTTGAACAAGAGTCTCCAGCTCATGTTCTCAAACATTTGCCCTGCCAATCTAGAAACATCTGTATAAGGCAGCAGACCCTATTCAGAAAAAGGTCAGGTCCAATTTCACATAACTCAAAAAGAGTCCTCAATGGTAAATGTATGTGGATTTTTTGTAGACCTTATTAATCAAAAGTTGCAGTCTCATGCACATTCATAACCACATTGATGGCATCTCATCTGCTAGCATTTCCTAAACATATACAGCATGCAAGAAGCATGTGTGATTTGTAAGATGTTTTGTATTACATAATGAGAAGAGTCTTACACTGGATGCCCTCTAGTGGTAAAAGCTGCAATGGACATGAATGTTCAAGGTAGTGCATCTTAGATAGAAATTTTGACACATGCCTCTTTATTCAGTTTTAGATGTGACTTCTAGCCTCTCATGTAAAATTTCTGTTTGCCCCATTTTAGTTATTCTTGAGCTTATTTTTTAACATTTGATATAATAAAATAAATGTGCCTTTTAACATGACTATCTCCAGGTTCCCACGTTATTCTAAGCTGTTTTTGATCACTGAGTGTCCAATAGTGTCAGGAAGAGTCTGTGGCAATCTTTGTCACAAGAACAGTGATGTTAAACAGTGGCAGCTGAAAAAGAGCTGAGAAGTACTGTATGATGAGAACACAGGAACAGCAATATTAAAAGGAATTCTCTTTTTATTCTTTTTAATGGGACAAAAGGCTCAAAAATCAGAAAAGTGCATCCTACAAAATAAGAGAAAAAGTGGTTAAGAATAGAATAGAAATGTATAGCATATGAAAATGGCCCTGTAACATGCATTGCTGCTTTCAAGGCAAAACTCATTCTTCAGCTAGCTCTTAAAGAAACAAAGCTAGGATCCTAAAAGTCAAACACACCAGTAGCTGTGACTGTGGTAACTAACTCCCTGGCTCTGCTGACCTATCCAATACATCCTGTCTATGTATTAACTGCCACTGCCTTTTCCCATACCCCTCCTGTACTCAGGTCCCCTCTATTTTCTACCACCTCTTCCCTGCTACTGTCCTTTCCCACATTATTTCTGACACTTCCTCACTCCCTTGAGCCTCCTCCACTGCTCACCTCCTCTCTATCCCTCCATTTTTATGTTGGCTTGCTGCGCTTGCACACAAGTCAACATCTTGCAGTAGTGCAGATTTGGAGGTGTGGCTGCTGTTGGGTGAATGCAGGGCACTCATCAGTAGGTCCATCCCTCATTCCCCAATCAGCCTGCATATCCCATGCATGCTAATGTGGTAAGCACATCTAAGGAAAGGTCCGCTGCAATCTGAGAAAAGCTCATCAGACACAGTGGACCCATCCTGCATGCTCGCCACATGAGCAGCATGGCTGGTGCCCACCCAATGGCCAACTTTGGGGGTGCCCAATCACCCAGTGGCTTACTGTGGCTGCACAAGCAGCACCCCCATTTCCTATATGCCGAGGGAGGTGCCCAATCCCTCTCGGTTCTTGCATCTCCCCCACTTTTATTGTGTGCCAATGGGGGAGCCCACTCCCCGTCAGCATAAATCAACCACCCCCCCACATTTCTTATATGTGGGGGTGCCCAATCCCCTGGCTTATTGCCTCCCCCACCTTTCATTGTTTGCCGACGGGTGCCCAATGCCCATTGGCATAAATTCCCCCCATTTTCTGCTGATGAGGGTGCCCAATCCCCTGTCGGCTGCAGCACCCCCCCAAAAACAGTTAGGTGGCATGCTGGGAGCCCACCTCAGTGTGCCACGTCCCCTGAAAAAAAAAGTTTTCCCGCGATGTAATTTTTTTTTCTTCCCTGTCACAAAAAAGGACCCTTGTAGTCTCCTGCCCCCCACCTGCACCCACCCACTGCACACCCTGCCTCCCCACACCCCCTGAACCTCCTTACCCTATACTTACCTCCGGACAATCTTCGGTGGACTGGGAACACTTCTGTACTCTTTAAAGCTGACTGCGAACGGAGGAAATGCTGGTAAGCTGTATAATGGAATGAATAGGGTTTTTTTTTAACTTTGCTGCTTATCGGGCATTTGTTGGAATTTTGGCACCACATTTTCAACATGGGGTTTATGGGGCGCCTCCTCGTGAATTCTGTCACTATCATGGTGTTAGTCGGCCTCGAAAGGTGATTTTGCAGTCACTGCAAGAAATCACCTTTTTGGACCTATTAATGAAATGACAGTGCCAGTGTTCATGAGGTGGCCTCTCAAAAAGCCTATGTTCTAAATTTGGTGGAAAAAATCCAACAAATGCCTGTTTTATGAGTGTGCGTTGCACAGTTGCTACACAGGCTTGTAACTTCGTGCATTCACAATATTTTAACGCTGGATTTTCAGCATTGTCATTTTTGTACACCTCCTTGTGAATAGTACAGCTGTCATGTTCCACATCCTGCCCAAAATGTGTTTCCGCACTTCCGGCGCACAATAGCGCAGTCACTGTGGGAAATCAGTGTTTGGGCCAGACTATGAAAATGACAGTGACACAGTTCATGAGCAGAGGTCCTAAAATGCATATGTTGAAAATTTGGTGATGATACTCCATAAAATGACTGTGTTACGAGTGTGCATTGGCAGATTGCTCGTACCGTTGTGCATTTGTGATATTTTCACTCTGGATTTTCGCCATTGCCATTTTTCCACACCTCTTGATGAACAGTACAGCTGTCATTTCACATATCCTGCCCAAAATGTGTTTTTGCACTTCTGGTGCAGAATAGCATGCTCGCTGTGTGAAGTAACTCCTTGGGACACTTTGAGGAAATAACAGGGACACTGTACATGAGCAGAGGTGCTAGAATACATATGTTGATAATTGGGTGCTGAACGCCCATATGTAGAGACTGACAGGTGTCAGGGGTGTGACTTGGGATTGTCAGATGTAATGCTCACGCCATTCCACCCCCACCCCAACCCTGCAGCCAGTGACAATCATCAAGATGTGCCTTGGACACTCTGGCTCCAAAGTTCACCCCACTGTCCTATACTGAACTCATATCAGTGCATTTCCTTATGGCGTGGGCTGAGCGTAAAGGCCGAAGACCCCAATGCACACCGCGCCACTTGTCGGTGTCTGCAGGATAAGGAGAGGTAAAATGGCATGAGCACTATGGCCAACACCCAAAGGGACACCCCAATGCCTGTCAGTCTCTGCAGGGTGGGTGTGGGTTGGCATCAGTTCAATACTTCACTGCCATTCCTATTATGCATCTCTCTAACTCCTGAACTACCAATGCCAGTGCCAGCAAGACAACATTCGGCATTGACAAATGCTTGTTTAATTAGTTCCCCTCTTCCTGAATCTCAGCTCATTCCCTTCCATACCCACATCTTGCCTCTATACCCCTCTAGTTTCTGCCCCACCCTCTCTACTCTCTACTGTCCTCTACCTCTTCTCTCTTCATCATGCCCCTCCCTACACTCATCTCTCCAACACTCAGCAACTTAGCTATGTTATCTTATTCTGTACATTGACAAAAGAACTATTGTTATAACATGTCTTGCAATGTTCCCTGCACCTTTTATTGTCCCATATTATTTACCTTTGTATAGCGCATTGTGGTTTTATTCGCACTCTGTAAATACCCATTATAATTTACCTATATGTATGTAATCTGTTATTTCCTGATCTGTTTGCAATCCTTGTTCATTTTTGTAATGACAGGGGACCTCTGTAAATAAGCCTATGGCTCAAAGGTAATTCTGAAATGCAAATAAATAAATAAATCAAAATTAGAACATTTTTACATGTAGGACTTGAGGAATATGGTTCGAGCTCAATGAGAAGCTTTTTCTGTGTTACCTTCTAAAATCCAGATTCACATGATTGAATTTCCATTTGGTTTTCATAGAACTACATGTGACATCATCCTCAGAGTGTGAAGGACACAGCACTGGCAGAAATTATGGAATGTGCTTATGAGTGCTGTGCTGTCTGCTAATAAAGGTAGAATTAATTTTTCCAGTCAAGACAACTTCATCTTTTATATAGCTTGTAATTTCGTATGCCCTGCAGGGACTCATCTGCTTTGTAGGTTGTGACTTAACCTCTATACCACAGGAACAGCAATTCCTTTCACTGCAGCTTGGTATCATATTTGTTGTGTGCTTACTTACAGTACTAAGTAATGGATTAGCTATTTAAATCCAGGTAGGAACACAATATTTTATAATTTCAGCAAGAGACCATCATTTGAATCCTAATAGGGTCTTAACATTTTTTTTTCACAAAAATATTTTAAGTTCTAAGTTCATTTCAGTGACAATCCATGGTGATGTGGAGTTGGAATAATACATTACAATAAAAGCAAACTTAGCTAAGGACAACAATTTGCATGGGAAGAAAGTTATCCTGCCACGGCATGAAGTTCCTGACTGGTAAATTTCATACTGCATGCTGTGCATAAAATCAGTAAGAAGATGAATGCTATTTACTTGGTGCTCTCTTGTGGTATAAGACAAATGAGAACATTTGTGGAAGGACTCCACAGCATGGTCAATTTGGATTTCTCCTGTACTGTAGCTGACTGGAAGAACTCCAGCCTTTGCGACTTGCGGTCTGTGGTCTGGATCCCATCAGAGGCTTTCTCTCTGTTATTTTCTAAAGTGCAGTTTGTTGGTGCATTCACCCATTGACCAGAACAGACATAATAAACATTTAGGCTTTGGCTATTTTGAAGAGATACTAGACAACACACATGCAGAAAGAAATTTGTATAGTTATTTTTCCTATTACCTATATTATGTACAGTATGTTCATATACACACATATATATATATATATATATATATATATATATATATATATATATATATACATTCTTTACAAAAAAAAATAGTTAATGCATCAGTTTGGGTTCCAGTGACAAAAGCTGGGAAATGTGGTGTTAGGGTTTCCAACCCTAACACCCCCCACCACCCACCCTACATTCAGCAACAGTTATTTGGGTGTGCCTTCAGGTTATCAGTCCTAATGCTCACCCCATTCCATCAGTAAGTGAGTTGGGTACAATATAGGAGAATGGGGTAAGTGTTAGGGTTGATATCTCTAAGGCACACTTCTCACATCTGCTGTTGTGTTTAGGGTGTAGGTGGGGTGATAGAGTTGGAAACCCTAACACGACATTTCCCAACTTTTGTGAATGGAACCCTGACTGTTGCATTAATAATGTTTTTTGTAAAGAATTTCCATACCTTTAGAGATAGTATAATTATACCCCAATTTGACTGTGGGAGCACAGTGGCCTCTGGGCCCTGCACTCCCATCCCTCCATTTATGCATACATGTATGTTGTCACAGAATAATTTCAGCTAAAACAGCAACCAAACTGTCAGTGTTGCATTGTTATTACCCCACCTCGTAAATGCTGGGCTGAGATTTTTCAAATCTCCTCCAAAATATTATTCTGCACCACCACAACATCATTCTATGCCACAGGTGAGAAAACACATTTTGGTCATGATTTAAAAATTGACTATTGTCACATGCATGAGGTGATGCAAACAAAATGGCCATGTTGAAAATGTGGGATGGAAATTTTAAAAATCAAGAAAGTTAGAAGTGAGCATAGCAAAATGTCAGCAGATGCACACAGTTTTGCCATTTAACATATTTTGAACCTAGATTTTCAGCATACCCCTCTTATCACACCACTTCATGAACAAGTATGGTAAAAATTTTGAAATTTGTACTGAAAGGTGATTTTGCCAACCGACTGAGAAATCACCTTATGGGCAGGATTTGTGAAATGACACCAACAATGTTGATGAGAAGGGGTCTCAAAAAGGGTATGTTGAAAATTTGATGTCAAAATCTTTAAAAATGACAAAGTTATGCAACAAAGTAGAAAACCCCATTGAAATACATTGAATTGCATTTACCTTCATTTCTATATTCTCTGGTGCTCTAGTGGTCCCTCCTTCCTCCTCTGTTCTCTGATCACCATCCCGTTGTGTAAAAAATAATTCCCTGGAATTCTAATGGTCCCTCCCCCCTCTTCTGATGTCCAATCACCATCCTCGTATAAAATAATATATTTCCCTGGAAGTCTAGCAGTCCCTTCCCCCTCCCTAATGTCCAATCACTGTCCCCATATTAAAACAACTATTTCCCTCATAGTTTAGTGGTCCTTTCCCCTCCCTCAATGTCTGATCACAAACCCCATGTAAAAAATATATTTCCCTGTAGTCTAGCTGTCCTTCCCCCCTCCCCAATGTCCAATCATTGTCCTATAGAAAAATATATTTCCCTGGTAGTCTAGTGGCCCTTCCCTTTCACTAATGCTGACCCCCTGTAAAATAATATATTATTCCCTGGTAGTTTAGTGGTCCCTCTCCATTCCCAATCCCCATCCTCTGATAACACAGTAACAGATCCCTAGTGCTCAAGTGGACCCCCACCAACCTGTCAGGTAGTCACCCACCACCCCACTCTCCCATCCCAACTCCCAGCTGGTGCCCAGCACAACCCTCCTCAAACCACCATGGCTGGCTCACAATTGAGCTATGAATGAGCATTTACTATATACAGTCAGCAACCAGCCATGGTGGTGAGAGGAGGGCTGTGCTGGTTGCTGGCTGGGTGTTAGGATGGGGAGGTAGTTAGTGGAGGGTGACTATCTGACAGGGTGTGGGGTGGAGGGATCCACTAGACCACCAGGGATATGTTACTGTGTTTTCATGGGACAGGGATCGGGAATGGGGAGGGACCACTAGACTACAATGAAAATTTAAAAAGAATTAATGGCAATGGGATTGACCTCAGGGAAGGAGAAGGGACAACCAGACCACCAGGGAAATATTTTTTTATATGGGGATGGTGATCAGACATTGGGGGAGGGGAGGGACCACTACACTACCAGGGAAATACTGTAGAACAGGTTATATTTGATGTAAAATAATTATAGCTATATTTGCTTATGAGATTACTGTGCTAAAATAAAATGGTGCCAATTGGCCAAAATTGAATATTTTCAATCAACACAAATTAGGAGCTAATTACAGAGTGTGAAATTAAATTTGTGTAGTTGCCGTGTATTAATACCATGTGCTACATATAACTTGCACAATAATAAACAGTTCTACAGTATATCATTTTATACAGTGACAGTGACGGGACATCAGAGAAGGGGGAAGGGACAACTAGACTACTAGGGAATTATTTTTTACACAACAGGATGACAACTAAAGCACAGGGGTGGAGTGGGACAAAGTTTCTACCTTGACAGTCATTATTTTACAAATTGTGAAAAAGAATCTTTTTCCCCAGTTCTTTTTCATAGTTTGTGGAAAAAGAAAATCCTTTTCTGCAAATTGTGAAACAGGATCCTTTTCACAATTTCTTTTATCACAATTTGCAAAAAAGGATTTCGCCATCTTAAAAAAACACATTCCAGGTGATTTATAAAAAACTAACAGCAGAATCTGACAGAACAGATACCAATTAGCAGAACATGTGTTAGTTACTTCACAAAATATAATTGTTTTCTGTTTTTAACTTTGTTTGCCTGGCTAAGAAAAAAAATAAGATGGTGGCAGCACAAAAAAAGATTCCTCATTTGTGACAAAGGATTGCCCATTTGCAACAAAGAATCATTTGTTGAGGCTCACATCTAACTGGAAAGTGAGATTCCCATAGGAAATAATGGGAACTTTAAAATGTATTAATTTTAGAACAAATTAATATTTTTTTTCACTAAACCTTCAAAAGACACATCCATGACCCAAGAGATATATACACGTTGAAAGTTTCTGACCAAGATTCCACACCATTTTTGCACAGTAGCATGACGAAGAAGTTTACCAAAAACTGCAGTTTTCAAATTTTTTGACACTACATATCTCTGCACACACACACATTCAACCAGAACAACACTTGCCAGATCAAGAGATCTTTGGTCCCTGATGAAGCATGCAAAATTGCACATAAATTACTTAAACTGTTGTGAAGTTCTTAAAGTGCAAAATTTGGAGTTTAACATAGAAGTGAAGCTTGAACCCTTGTGACTACACCCCTAGGGGAAAAAAAAATATATATATATATATATATGTTATTGGGGCAATATAGTTTAGGGTCGAGCAGGCATTTTAATGTTAAACCATAAATTTTGCACTTTAATAACTTTGCAACTTGTTAATGGATTTGCATGAAAGTTTGCATGCAAGGTCTCCTTGGGCAGATCTCTTGACGTGTCAAGTTGCATGTTGGTCAGTTTGGCAGATTTCACGCTGTGTATAGTGAAACTTGTTAAATTTCACCTTTTTGCAGTTTTTTGGTCATCACGCTGCTGCCAAATGGTTTGGCATTTCAGTCTAAACTTTTTAGGGTTGAAAGTGCATGCTCCACAGAGCATGTCTGTCTTGGTTTGCTGAAAAAATCATAATCTGTTCCAAAGTTATTTAATTTTTACATTTCATGTTCTGAGCATGCTCAGTTCATTGTTTTGGATAGAGGAATGGAATGAAAAAGGATTTTGCTCTGATGAACAAGGATCCTTTTCTTGAGTGGCCAACCCTTGTTCACCTGAAAAAATTCCTTTTTCATGAGCCACCATCTTGTTTTTTATTTTTGACCAAAAATACTTTGCCCAGGGATGTCTGTTACAGACATCAAAGTATGTATCTTACTCATCGAGAGTTGATGAGCTGTTCTTTGTGAGTTCTGACTTTTGTATGCCCCTAGAAATTTTTTTTAACTATTTTGTTCCCTTTTTGCCACTTGCAATCTTCATTTTTTGTCAGGGTGAAAAAGGAATTCAGGTAACAAAAAAGGATTTCCCCTTTTGATGATCAGATGGCCATGCCACTCATCATTTTTCACTAGCTGATTTCCTTTTTCACCATGACAAAAAAGGATGATGAAAAAGGACTTGCACTGGCAAAAAACATCTATCCTAGGAAAACTACTAGAAAAAATAATTCAGAAATATATAATTGAGTTTCTAAAGGAAAACAAACATTTAGATAGTACGCAACACGACTTTATTTCTGGCAGATCACGTTTGACCAATCATTTGCATTTTTATGAATCTGTTAGTGCATCTCTAGATATGGGCCTACCAGTTGATACTATCTTTTATGAACTATGCAAAGGCTTTTGATACCATGTCTCATAAAATATTGGTAGAATATTTAATAAAGCTGAAAATACATCCTTATATAATTAATTGGATAATATCCTGGTTAGAGAATAGAACTCAGTGTGTTTCAACAAGGGGTTTTAAATCTACCTGTTATACAGTTACAAGTGGAGTCCCCCAAGGTTCAGTTCTGGGCCCTACACTTTTCAATATTTTTATAGCTTCCATGATCTCGCCTGAATTCGGCTGGATTACGAAATATGCTGATGACTGTAAATTAGGTGTTATTAATAACTTTCAATCAGCATGCCAACTACAGTCAACATTAAATTCCTTAGTATGCTGGACAAATATTAATGGGATGCAATTTAATACATCTAAATGCAAGATTATGCATTTGGGAAAAAGAAATTTACAGTATCAGTACACAATAAATAACTTAGCTATAGGTGTAACAGAATTTGAAAAGGATCTAGGTATATTAGTTTCCAACAAACTTGAATTTAATGAACATACTAGGTATATGGTCAATAAAAGTAATACACTAATGGGCTGTATATTAAAAAATATAACAAGCAGAGAATCTGAAGTGTTGATGGCTTTATATGCCAGCCTTACAAAACCCAACTTGGAATATTGTGCTGCTTTTTGGGCTCCCCAAAAAATAGGTTGTCAGAAACAAATTGAAGGAATTCAAAGAAGGTTTGCCAAAAAATAACCAGCCTTAAAGAACTTGACTACTCTGAGAGACTTAGAAAACTTGGACTTTATTTAGCTAATTACAGATATCTAAGAGGTGATCTATATCTGACATTCAAAGCTTTGCATAGTGAAGTTTTATTTCAGACAATTGGTATAGTTAGACAAAAAAAAATGTAATTACACAAGATATCACAAGTTTAAATTAAAAGGAGATACAAATAAGACTCAAAAACATGCTTCATGGTTTTCCCAGAGAGTTACCAGTTCTCTGGTAAAGGAACTGTTGAAGGAAAAAAATTAAAAACGTCAAGTTGCTAAATTAATTAAAAAGTACAGGTTGCCATAGGTGACAGTCACAGGTGCTGCTGGCTGGGCTTAGTCCAGGGGAAGGCAAAGCAAAAATATAAAACCAAGTTTCCAGGTGGTGCAGTGCTACTGTCTGGATAGACAGTCTAGGGGAAGGCAAAGGAAAGCAATAATCAACACAAGTTGTCAGAGATCACAGTCATGGGTGGTGAAGTGCTGCTTTCTGTGTGCATATTCCAAGGGAAGGTAAGGTCATCAGTAAATAAAATACATACAGGTTGCCATATATCACAGACATGTGTGGTGCAGTGCTATTTGCTGGGTAGTCCAGGGAACAGCAAAGTAAAGCAGTCATTAAGTTGCCGTAGGTCATGGTCACAGGTGGTGCAGTGCTTCTGGCTGAGTAGTCTATGGGAAGGCAAAGCAATCATTAAGCTGCCATAGGCCAAGGTCACAGGTAGTGCAGTGCTGCTGTCTGGGTAGTCCAGGAGAATTTAAAGCCAATAGTAATCAAAATACATGCAAGTTGCCATAGGTCATGGTCATGGGTGGTGCTGTCATTACAAAAAAAATATAGATTTGGCAGCAAAAGGAGGAAATAAATAGAAATTCTATACAGCCTGTTTTTTTCGCTCATTGCTTTATTAAGAGTTGTCTACTGCAATTGTAGACAAGACACTGCCCAATAAAAGTATGTATACAAGTGTCATCATCAGTCATATCCTGTACTTTTCAATGTGTTAATTATCATCAATAACAAATAACAATTCACCACTATACCAGTGTGCTGTGCTCTGGACGTCTGCATCAATAATTTATATTCCAAGGCTATAGTAGCACAGCATTGTTAAGCTGCTGAATACAGTCAGTCACTAACAGTAACAGTAGGACTCGGAATCAGTCTTAGTGAGCCGAGAAGGAAGTGGTACTGGTCATTTGGGCCTGTAGGTTTGGGAGTCAAAAAATAGGAAAAAAAGGAAAAGAAATGGATGAAAATGTTCAGGCAAATTCTGACTGTTATGTAGGCACTGAAGCTTTACACAACCAAAAGGAAAGGCCAAAGGACAGGCTAAGTGAACATCCTGCTCAGGGCCAACAAAATATGTTTCTCTCTTTCTCTCTTGCCATCTCGTTCTCTGCCAGAACACTCACTGGCCCAAGCAGGTATGTCTTCTGCTTCCAAGGGAGGCCACAGGCCAAGGCATGGAGCTACCTTTGCTTTTCTTTACCACTTTATTTTTCATACACATAATGAATTAAATTATTCCCTTTGGGCCTTTGTGTTAAATATTACAGAATTTGGCCTTTTTATGCATTTTATTTATTTTTTAAATATTTGAAAATAATCAGAACTAATCAGATCCCACCCCTATGTTCTGGTTCTTATTTATGAAGGGTCAGAACTTCACTGAGTTCTTCAGACTTATTTCATACACACTGCATCACTAATCACCCTACTACAGAAGCCATATACTGCTGCAACACTCATTTAATGTGCATCGGGAGATTGAGCAAGTGAAGCAAAGCAGGAGTATGCAGCAGAAAGAGGGAAAGAGAGAGGTTAAACAATAGAAGGTGACATGGCTTAAGGTCACACAATGAATGACTGGGCTGAGACCCAAACCTGTTACTCCACTTAATAGTTTAGTGCTAAAATCTGAAACTACTAAATCAATATTCTGTGCTATACTTTATGGATATAATGTTTTTTCATTATAAGTGAACAGCAACCAGATAAGGAGGAGAACAAATGGTTTTGCCAGTTGATGCATACTCTCATGTATTTTTTTTATCACTGAATCTGTACCTGGGTAATATTGGATTCTATCTGTTTGGAAAAGTATTGTTTTATATTAAATAAGCTGGGAGGCCAGTGGCCACTTATTATATCTTCTAATTAATGTCCACAGCTTTACTGGATTATTGGGGAGGCAGAATGGGGTGTAATGTGGGTTGTGGAAGGGGATTACATTATTAGTTTTGTGGGATAAGAAAGGTGGGATGGGTTCTATGATGGTGGGCAGAATGGTGCTTCTTAAAAGCTACACAAAATGGGACTTTGTTAGTGCAGCACCACTCAGCGTAGGTTTTTTCCATAAGTTTCCACTTCATGGGGGGATGTCACAAAGTTGCCACTTTGATAATGAAAGTACTACTTTGTGGAGTCCCCCAGGAAGTAGCAATTTAGTTTTAGAAAATGTCAGTAAAAAAATCTACAACATAAACTACATGTTTTTATGATAATTTTCTGAGTAAGAATAATTTAAATCATGATCCCATCACTAACTGCAAGAATACTGAACCTAATACATTGTCAGTAATCACATCATATCTTAAATCTACTACTGAAAGTCTAAAACAATTGACATATTGATGGAGATGGAATTGGTATTTGTGATTCCTTTGGAAATAAAACAATTGGAGAAGGAGTAATTAGGAATAATGACAGCAAGAGAAATAAGTATGTTCCCCAAGTGAGGTGGATTTATTTATTTAACTTTATTGACAAGGTAAGTACACTAGACAGTTTTCTACCTTTTTTTCAGGTATTATCCAAGAGGTAACATAATTAGCAAATTCAAGAGCAATAAGAAATTACTGATGGAAACTACTAACCAACTTTTAAAGTCAGGATTTAGTTAATTAATTAGGTAAACCACATATAACACATAATTGTGGCTCCTGCTTCTTTGCCTCATCATCCAAAGGGTTCTGACTCCCAAAGTTGTGGCATCTACCTTTAGGAGATGATTGGCAAATCTGTACTCTGACTGTGATTAAGGGCATGCATCAACTCCACAGATGACTCCTGCAGCAAAGGGATGTCGCTGCAGGTGGATTGGCACCAATGGTTGATGACAGTGGGGTCAGGGAGTGCAGAACTGCACCATGTGGAAAGTAAGCACGCTCTTCAAGATGGACTTAGCAGCAGCTGCACTTAATTTTGCAGCTGAGTCTACTCTGACAATAGCTATGCTGAGTCCAGTTCAGGTGGCCAGTCTCATCTCCTGGTCCTCTCGGGTCCACTGTGGGGGGGGGTAAGCAGAGTCACTTCAGTTCCTGAGAACACCCAACTTGGGGAGTGACTGGAGGATGACAATGGCAGCTTTTTGGCCTAACCAGAAGTGTTATCAAATACCACCTCCATGTTGCTGTGCCACATACTGAAAGTACCCCCTAGTTTGTGCCCCTGGCATTAAATTCCAGTGGGCTCCCAGATCCCAACTAAATTTGTAGAAAGTCAAAAGCAAGTGCCAGAGGTCCTAGAAATGGGGTGGGGGTGACAAGAAAAGACAAGAAGACAGACTGACATACTAGAGAAATTAGTGGAGTACTTTATAATCTATCCCAATGAATGATCAGTGGGGGAGGAAATTGAGAATGGGGTAATTATTCTGTGCTTGCTGGGGTGCAGGAGCTGGGATGCAGCCTCAGTCTAGCATTGTTCATCTTGGGGTTAGTGCTTCTCAGGTTAGGGGTTGACAGTTATCCAGGTAAATTCCTAGCTGGGACCCTTTCTAAGGGCAAGTTCTGTGGGAATGTTTTGCTAGAACACATTCTTACCATCCATCCCTACCCTTTGAAACATCAGGTTATTTCTTTCTTCATCAGCAGTCACTGGGACTATTTATTTTTCCTCTGGATAGTGATTCACTAATAATGTAATGCAAACGTGGGTTACAGCTGATACTACAGTACTTAAGATAAAACTGAATTTGAGAAATTCAGGTATCTTTTAGTGACATAGTGTTTCTGGGAAACAAATCAACTGTAGTTCTGCTTTTGTATTTAATTTAGAGGGAATGAATGATGGCATACTAGATGGCAAAATGTCACTGTTACTGTACACTGCCAAAAAGTGCACTATGCACTCCATTGGGCAAGATTTCCACTTTCTCTCAATTCTGCACCAAGCAGAATTGCATTTGGAGGCTGTAGCTGAGAGTGAGCTAGTCTGCTTCTGTCCAAACTATTTTGTGGCTTTGTGATATAGACAACAGTTGATTAGAAGTTAGGACTTATTGCAACCACTAATTTCTTTCCAAGAGTAGCCTTATAGTATGTGGTCAGATCTGGGATTGAAACCAAGATCACCATGCCCTAGTAACTGTAGGCTGTGATGTTTATGTAAGTATGGGTATCCATTCCTCTCACCTAGTTCTCTTAATAAAGTAATTAGCTTAACGTTGTTTTTGTTTTGTTTTCCTGACAAGACCTCTAAAAAGCACTGTCCTGAGTGCCTTTAAGCTCAGGCCTGGGATTTTGTACCTGAAGCTAATGTCACTTCTGAGTTGTTATTCAGTTCTCTCTGCTCTATTATTTTCACACATTTCAAGATCAATAAACTATTAGCTGTACAGTTTTTTAACTATTCCAACAGTAAATTATAAGATGCTGATTCCAACTCAATGGACTAGGCCCCAAGTAAAATATCAAGTCACGTACCAAGATCCTCTCCTCAACTACATTTTAACTTATCTTTTCAGTCTAGCAGTAGGCACAGTTGTTGAGGATCATGCTCCAATTATGTGAAAGAGCAGTAGAGTATAATTGGATCAGGTAAATGGCTAGAGGTTACTAGGCAATACAATGCATCCTATTGATCTGTTTTACAAGATTAATGACTGAGGTCATATTAAAATGGTCTTCAGTTCTCAGTCTTGTGCAACAAAAAATATTGAAAAAGAAAGCTGTCCACACACCAGATCCAGTTTCTGCAGTGTACCAATGTATTAAATATGGAGTATGAACAGCAGCCTGGGTGACACCCCTATGTATCACCTGTGAA
Organism: Neoceratodus forsteri; assembly: GCA_016271365.2. Lineage (NCBI taxonomy): Eukaryota > Metazoa > Chordata > Ceratodontiformes > Ceratodontidae > Neoceratodus > Neoceratodus forsteri. The sequence goes on from CM057449.1 coordinate 461,579,704, forward strand.
ACTGATGCTTCTTCAGGGGCAGGGGCAGCCTGTACTCCACCACCTTAATAATCTATGATTTTAATGGGCATTCAAAATGTGATCATAAAAAGGAAAATGTGTGAAAAATCAGATAGTGCAAAGTGCTTGCTAATAACAACTACATCATAATAATGCAAAAGATTTGATTATAAAATACAAAAAAATACAAAATGCAGTACAACAGAGCCAGCCATGATGGAATGCAGTAACTTGCAGTATTTGATATGTCTTAAAATAATGCATGGTAAAAGGGTTTAACTGCCATTGAATTACATTGCTCTCTGCAGTATACTGCAGAATTTTGTGATACAAGTCACTTCAAGTTTGTGTTACCTGCGCCTTGAGTTAGAGCAGGTTCACTCAGCTAATGGGAAGCAATCCCAAAAAGTATCCAGACAGTCCTTATGTACTGGCACTCTCAACCCTCAGCATTCAAAGAACAAATGAACAAAAACTCCAGATGAAGCTCAATGTTTTACTCCAGGAATTGTGCTCACCAACTCACACTGCCCCAGTGCTTTAGCTACTCACCTTCCCCAGAGGGGGCATTCCCTTTGTTCATTTGTTGTTTGAATGCTGAGGACTGAGACTGCTAGCACATAAGGACTGTCAGCATTTTGTGATATACTGCAGAATTGTTGCATTCCATCCTGGCTGGCACTGCTGCATGTACACACATGTTTTTAATTACACAAGGCTCCCATGATTAAACAATAACATTCCCTTATTGTAATAAATATAAGATCCTTGTTAGAAAGAAGCACAGAAAAAGATTTAGCAGTAAGAGTGATTCAGTAAGCCCAAAATTATTTTTAATTGCCATGACTAAATTCGAATGAAGGGGCCAATTGTTTAATTTTTTGCATTAACATGATGCAATAGTTATCAGTTTGCACTTCGGCACCATCTGATATTTCACACATTTTTCCTTTGTGATCACATTTGAATATGGATGACATTGTACTTTATTAATGTGGTGGCATGTAAAGGGTTGTGCAATACAAGCTGACTCTGCCCCTGATTAAGCATTGGTTCTAAAGGCAATACTTAGGGGTGTTAGACCAGCTGCTGGTCATGCACTGTATTTAATAAATCATTATACAGCAGCAACTGGATCTGGTGCATGTACAGTTTTCTGGGTTTTTTTTTTTTGTTTTTTTTTGTTATGTGTTTTCTGTCTGGAGCCCTTTTGCTGACAGTGGTATGCACTGCACTACCTACTTTTTGGAATCTATTGTAGCCAGCTTGATTAAAAAAAATTGTTAACTCATTACACACAATAAAAGCTATGATTTTCAGATAACAGAGATCTACACAGAAAAAGGGTGGCACTGTAGACTAGTGGATTGTGCAAAGCTGTAAGACACAGGTTTGTATCCCACATCTACCACTTACATGGATCTTGACCCACTCTCTCTCCACAGACATGTAGAATGTATATATTATAGGGGCACGGTAGCACCCCTATATTTAGGGATGAGTAGGGTGTTCAGTGTTAAAACCCTAATGTTGCACCTTTATAGCTTTGGCAGTGTTTGACAAAATTAGCTGAAATTGTGCATGTGTCATCTAGGAGGCAAGGTCTAAATCTGTGGAAAATTTCATGATGGCAGTTTCTGCAGTTTCTGAGATCTGCATAAATCATTTTCCTGTAAATGTCTAACTTTTTTCGTATTCTTAACATGGGATTTGGGTTTGCTCTCAGGTACAGGCTCTACAGAATGGAATTTTTTTTCCAAAACTTACAGGGTAGAAGTATGCTGTACTATGGTTGTGCCTTTGTTAGGTTTGGTGAAAAAATATTAAATGGTTCCAGAGTTATAAAGATTTAAATGTTTTTTTTTGTTCTGAGCATGCTCAGTAGGGTTTTTGGGATAACATTCTGATACAACACCAAAATTTCTGTCTCACAAGAAGTTTGGTGATTTCTCAGCACTTGCTTCTTACAGCAGCAAAACAAATTTTTGTGCTGCGAGAGCCGCCATTTTGATTTTTTTCCCTTTGAAATAAACAAAAAACATGGAAAAAAATAAACTAGAGTCATAAAAAAAACACTTGAACCTAGCTAAACAGGACTCACTTTGCTAGATTTTGATGTTTGAGTTTAAAATATTGGCAAAATACCTTTCTGGGCACCACAAAAACCAGGGTGCCCAGCTTAGCAAGAAAAGCCATTCACCTGCATTCTCTATATAGTATGAGAACAGCAGGGCTTTCTTGACTTCTGCAGTCTTGCTGTGAGCTGTAGTGAGGGCAGTGAGCCAATGATCCCCTGTTCTGTCTAACTGGCTCTGTCTGTCTCTCTCTGTCTGTCTATCTATCTATCTATCTATCTATCTATCTATCTATCCATCCATCTATTAAGTGGACCTGGGTGTTCACCCCCCAGTACTGCTTCTTTCTCTCATCTCCCCTCCAGGTTGCCCACTGCCATTCACGGTGTTTATATTTATTGTTTAAGTGGACTCATGTATCATACCCAGAACCATTTCAATTGGCCCCATCCTCCCCTCCGGGTCATCCAACCTTCCCACTACAAGCATAGCAGCACTGGAGTGCCCACCTCCAGTTCCACTGAACAGTAACATGATGATGGGGTGGCCAATCCTCTTCATGAGAATCTCTGTATCCCCTGAAAAAAAGAAAACTGTCCCTCAATTTTTTTTTTATCTGCAAAAAAAGAAAACAGTCCTTTGGCGATCTGACCCCTTACCCTGACCTCCTCATCAAGACTTACCAACCCCACATACCCTTACTCACCTAAATATGTCCTGCAGTGAAGATCCACTCTCAACTGAATATATATCTTGCTGCTGCAACAGCTGACTGCACTATGAGAAACTAAGGTAAGTGTGGTTCAATGTATTTCAATAGCATTTTGAACTCCAATGCATAACTTTGTCATTTTTGCAGATTTTGACCCCAAATCTTCAACATGGTCTTTTTGGGACCCCACCTCATGATCAATTGTGGTGCAGTTATACAGTCAGGCCCAAAAGGTGATTTTGTGATCACTTGATGATCTCACCTTTCTAGCCAGATTTAAAAATGTTCACTGCCATTGTTCTTGAGGTGAGTTCATAAGGAGGAGGCAGTACTGTGCAGTAGTTTAAGGCTGTGAGCTGCAAACCTGGAGACCTGGGTTTGAATCCCACAGCCCCCACTTGCATGCTGTGTGATCCAGAGCAAGTCGCCTAACTTCCTTGTGCTCCCAGGTTGCACCTGTAAACAAGCTTCAGCTTAATGTGTCTCTCTTGGCTAAAAAACAAAAAAAGGTTATTCTGAAAATCTTCAGTCAAAATATGTAAAAATGGCAAAGTTATGTACCTACATTGAACGTTATCTATGCTCATTCATAACTTTGGTAAGTTTAAATATTTTGATTCCTAATGTTAAACACAGCCATTTTTTCACATCATTTCACAAAAATGACAGCTGTCATTTTTCAAATCCTGGCCAGAATGTGTTCGCACACCTGTTGCATGGAATAACGTTTTGGTGGCATGGAATAATGTTTCAGCAGAGATTTGAAAACTTTCACCAACTGGGTTCAAGAGGTGGAGTAGTAAGAAGACTATGCTGAAAATCCGGTGTACAAATATGGTAAAATGCCTAAGTTATGAATGAACGTTGCAGTATTTCAACGTTCACTTATAAGTTCACTAATTTTCAATCTTCTGACTCCAAACTTTCAACATAGCCATTTCTTCACGTCACCTCAAAAACGTGACATGTACAATTTTTTTATATCTTAGATGAGATGCACTTTTGTACTTCTGATGTGAAATGACACTTCTTCTAATATACTACAAATGGTAAATGTCATGTTTATATGGCACATTATAAAATAAGTATTTTGAAAATTTATAGTAAAAAAATATATACATACACACACACATATATATGCATATATTACTGTTAACCAGCATTGGATGTAGTGCAAGTCTTGATCCCAGCAGGTATGCTTTGTGATCCTGTGCCAATGAGCTGCGTTTGGTGGTGAGCTCATTGACCCAGCTGGATGGGGTGAGGGTGGCGGGATAGTGTTGTTATGTGACACCCCAGCTAGAGAATGAAAGGTGAAGAGTTTTCAGCATGGGTCCGGGTACCATATAGTGAAGACAATTTTCCTCTTGGCATATGGCCCTGCACCTCTTCACACATGGGTGAAAAAGGGCACAGTGCATTGGCTGACAGATGCACTTCTTGCCCTGTGTTTCTGTATATTTGGCTGAATTGAAGCAGAAGGCCTAAAGGGCTCTGCACTTCTGCAAACCATCAGATAGCTCCATGAATTCTTCACATCAGTCGCTGCACTTCTGTAGGCAGATGGAGTCTTCCCTTGACACAGGGCATCTGTGTGATGATACAATTCCACTATCTTAAAAAGAAAGGAAATTCTTTGCAAAAAACTTTGATAACGCACCAGTTAGGGTAACATAATTCCACAAAAGTAGGGAAATGTGGCATTAGGATTTCCAACCCTAGCTCCCCAACCCTCGAGCAACAAAAGGAAAAAAAAATCAGGGTTTTGAGTCTCTGGAGTCCTGGTGAATCAGTGGTGATGTCTTCCTTGTGGTTGTCAACCCTAATGCTCTCCCAAGGGGAGGTGACCTAAATAAATTGCTCCTACAAAGGGAAACATTTTGGCAATACACATTAATGGCTCACACATATCCAGCTGTTAATGAAATTTTCCAATTGCATCCTTACTTGATGTCATAGTATTGGTTAGGCTGATGCACAACTATAGACAGTTCAAATGATTATAATATAAATGTTATATATCTTTCATTTTGTAACATGTTTTTTCGCTATTCACACACTTCCTACACCACTTTCTTTCCCCTGCCCCCTCATTCCTGGTTGCGTATTATTCATCCTCTCTTCTCTTCCACTCCCCCTTCCCTTCCCCTTCCCTACACAACCTTCTCCCTTTTTCCCATACCCTTCCCTTACATTTTTTTATCCTTCTTAACAAGGAATTTTATCTTTAGCACTATTCATTGCTGGGAAATGTCTCCTAAGTGCTTATTTCATCATTGTGTATAATGTAAGAGGGTGAACATATCTGTCTTTTAAAAAAAACACAGTTTTTAAATATGTCAAATGATCACCCAGTGGTCAGGTGACACCTAGGGGCATTTATTCACTATGCACTTGTATGTCAGTTATTTCTTGATAAAGAGTCAGTGTGACTGGAAACATTGAAGTTCCAGTTGGTGTGCATTTGAGGGTCTTTTTTAATTTTGTATTATTAAAGATGTATCATTGGAAGAACTTCTGACTTCCATCTTTCTGTGGAGTCGAATGTTTGAGACCAGCTTGCATGCCACTACCATACAGTGAAGGCAACTGTCCCTTTGGCAAAGGGCCCTGGACCTCTACACCCCTGGATGGCAAAGGGCTGTGTGCATTGGCTGATAGATGCATTCTTTGCCATGTGTATCTGTAGCTGTATCACTGGCCACATGGAAGCACAAGGACCACAGGGTCTGCGTTTCTGCAGCCCACTAGACAGCACCATGAAGTCTTCACATATGTTGCTTCACTGAAATGCAGGACCCACGAGGGCCCTGTACTTCTGTAGGTAAATGGAGTGTTCCTTTGGTGCGGGGCATCAGGTCCATAACAGACTTGTATGAATGAGGATATGATTTCACTTTCTAAAAAGGAAAGGAAATTCTCTGCAAAAAAATACATTAATGCATTAGTTAGGGTTAAACCAACAAAAGTAGGAAAATGTGGCATTAGGGTTTCCAACCCAAACACCCCATCCTGACCCTCTAAGTAGCAATAGGAAAAGCCATCACGGTTTCACCTCTCCTGAGTGTTAGCAAATCATCCCCAATGCTCACCCCATTGTAATATGCTCTACACATCTCAGCTTCTTTATTGATTGAATGGGATAAGCATTAGGGTTGACAACCCCAAGGCACACCCCATGCCTGATTTGTAAAGACACAGAAGAGGTGAAACCGTAATGTTTTTTCCTATTGCTGCCTGGAGGCTGGGGGTGGGGTGTTAGGGTTGGAAACCCTAATGCCACATTTCCCTACTTTTGTTGGTTTAACCCTAACTAGTGCAATAACAACGTTTTTTGCAAGGACAATTGATCAATAGATAGATAGATAGATACATAGATAGATAGATAGATAGATAGATAGATAGATAGATAGATAGATAAGATAGATAGTTAAAAGGGATGCACAACAGGTACCTGTGGAATAAATTATTTTCACTAGTACTGTTTGATCTTGGTTACCCTCTTGAGTGACGTAAGCCATGAGTGATGTTCCAAAGGGCAAACAGCTCAAATTAAAATAAATCATGTATTCCACAAGGTCCTTGTTGTGTATTTCATTTATGAAACAGGCAGGGACCCTTGTGTTTGTTTTTCTTTTTTTTTTTTGATAAGGCATCATTATTGTTTTGTATATTTAAAAGTTTTATGACTTTATTTGTGAAATGATACTCCACTTTGTAAGGACTACTGTTGGCAGCGTTAGCAGCATTGACACTGTGACATTGCATCTCACTGGTCGAGGACTAGCTTCTTCAAAACATTTAGAGGGATCATGGTGCCACTGCTTAACCGGGGGCGCTTATGGAGAGAGTGCCAGGTCGTTGTAAAGAGACTGGTGTTTAAATTGCTCCAGTTTCTTTTTTTTATTTAATAAAAAAAGCAGAAGTATAGTGTTTTCCTGATGTTACAGTGAGTGGTCATGCATTATGGAGTATGCAAGTCAGTGTACGGGTAAGGTGGACACAGATAAGCATGCTAAGAACTATAGTATGCAGCAATAACGGGGGCTGGAGGAAATGAGGAGAAAAGTGGCTTCAAAACTAATGGTATTTTGATTTTTTTTTTTTAAAGAGAATTGGTTCTCTTGGATGATAGCATGAGAGCGGATGATAAGATGGCACAGTTCGGTGCTTGAAACAGAGTCAGCTGAGGCAGGCAGGAGAAGGAAATGAGCAGATGTAAAAGTAAAACAAAATCCTGCCAAACAAAAATGAAATTGGCTAAGTAGCACAACTCAGAGGATGGTCATAAATGGGGTTCACTCGAAAGAAGGGAAGGTAACCAGCAGGGTGGCTCAAGCGTCAGTTCTGGGAGCTATCCAGTGATAAGGGTGCTTGCTATTGAGCGCACACCAAAATGGGTGACTCAATAGGGCTGCCTTATCAAAGGGCTACTGGATGGGCTGGGTAACTGCAGGTATAGTGACATCCTGTCGCTATATATACACATGTGCACGCAGAGGGTGGAGAGAGCATGGCGGAAGGGAGGGAGGGTTTGTGTAAGGTGTTGCAGTGACAGGCTGCTGAGCTGTCCCGTGGTGTGGTGGATGGGTCTCAGGCTTCAGCTGCGAGGGTGCTGGGTTCGGGTCTGGGCACGCATACATTTTGTTGCGCCCGGCACAATTTTTTTTTATTTACTTGCACCCCCCCGACATGCCCTCCGTGGAGTTGAGAATCATTTAGTACGGGGGTGCTGCGGGGGGCGCAGCCCCAGCATAAACATTAAAAATGTAAGTCTCGGCATCCTTTGCTGGCGCAGTGGTGTACATTGGCAAAATTGGTTTTCACTGATGTACATTCACCGTAACGGTGATCGCCTTTGTGCAATCACTGTTATCACATAGCACTGTTCTGGGACTGGTACTCTTCAATGTCTTTGTTAGCAACATCATAGAGGGGCTGGAATGAAAGGTATGCCTGTTCATGGGTAACACAAAAATCTGAAACTTAGTAGGCATACTGTGGGGTGTGGAAAAAATGAGGGAAGATCTGAAAATCCTGGAAGGCTGGTCAAGAGTTTGGCAACTGGGCCTCAACTCCAAAATGTGCAAAATTATGCACATGGGGCACAGAAACTCAAGAGTAACATATCATTGTGGGGGGTGGTTAGTAACCACAAAACAGGAAAGGAATCTAGGGGGTCATCATATCTGATGACCTGAATGTAGCAGAACAGTGTGACAAAGCAGTGGGGAAGTCTAGCAGAATGCTGGGGTGCACAGGGAGGGGTATCACCAGCAGAAAGAGGGAGGTAGTGATATCCCTGTAAAGATCAATAGTAAGGCCCCACCTGATATACTGTCCAGTTCTGGAGGCCAAATCTCAGGAAACACATAGACATAAATGGAGGCGGTACACAGAAGGGCAACCAAAATGGTGCAAGGCCTGCACCAGAAGTCCTATGAGGAAAGGCTTAGGGAGTTAAATATGTACTCTCTAGAAGAAAGGAGGGAAAGGGGAGACATGACAGAAGTGTTCAAATACCTCAAAGGTAACAATATTGTACCAGGAAGAGATGCCCAAGGACAAGGGGTCATGATATGAAGCTGGAAGGTGGGAAACTTAGAGGGAATGTGAGGAAATACTTCTTTATGGAAAGGGTGGTGGATATCTGAACAGCCTTCCAGCAGAGCTGGTGGGTACCGAAATGGTAACAGGTTTCAAACATGCATGGGATAGATACAAGGGGACCTTGGTAACAGGGCTGGGGGGGGGGGTACAGAGATAAAATTAGGGTCTATGGTAGCAAAGTAGGTAGGGACTTTAAGGGAGACTAGGTGAACCAATAGGTCCTTCTCTACTGACAGCTTCTGTGTTTCTATGAAAGCTGTTTGTGTACCAGTTAGCTGTTTCATTAGATCCAGTAAGGTGGATGGTGTATGTGGAAAGCCTGTGGTAGCACTGTAAAGAGCAGTACAGAGGCTTCTGAGTGAATTTAAGTAGTGCCGGTCATTCAGGGTGGGTGGGGGGATGGTGACGTATCAAGTATGTGCATAAATGCTACATGATATGGCTACTATGTACATAAACACTAGATGGCGTAGCTACTATGTACATAACGTAGCAATTGGGGGGTCGGGAGCGCCACTTTCCTTGCTCCCCCTGCACCAGAGACAGCAGGACAGGATTTTGGGGGTTGGAGAGAGTGCCCACTTTATGCACTCCCCCCGCACCACAGGAAACAAAGGAGGATCGGCCCAGTCAGGGCTGAACAGGAAAAGGGCATGAGTTTTGAATTCTGGCACAAAGCAGTATAAATAATGCTGCTCTGCACCAATGCCACTGTAGTAATCGGGGGTCGGAGACAGCACTCACTTTTCATGCTCCCCCCACACCAGAGACAGCAGGACAGGATTTTAGGGGTCGGAGAAAGCACTCGCTTTATGCACTCCCCCTGCACCAGAGGAAACAAAGGAGGATCAGGCCAAATCAAGGCAGAACAGGAAAAGAGTGTAAGTTTTGAATTCTGGCACAGAGCAGTATAAATACTGCTGCTTTGTACCGGTGCCACTGTAGCAATTGGGGATTAGAGAGAGCTCTCACTTTCCATGCTCCCCCCACACTGGAGACAGCAGGAGAGGATAAAAAGGCCCCCCACTCACCTCAGCTTCTTAAATACGTAAGGAGAGCAGCAGGGTTGGGGCAATCAGACTTGGGAGGAGTTGGAGAGAAGACAGCAGGAGCTAGGCACAGCAAGGAAATAAACCACTGCACCAAAGGAGTGCTGGGACTAGACAAAGTAACGGGACTGGTACTGCTGAGGTCTGGACTAGTAGGGAAAAGTCTTTTCATTCTGAGTTGGGTAATGGTATTGTGCCATTGTGGCAGTAAGGAACTGGAATAAGCTTTGGAAGGGCAAACGTGGGAATTAGGCAAATGAAAAATTGGGGTAAGTTACTGAATCATTATTGATAAGAGGTAATACCATTGTCTGAAGGGAAGTGTAAAAGTATAACCAGGGACAAGGGTCATAAGAGTGCAGCTGGGAGTTAGGCAGGGATCCTAGTTAGTGTAGATGGGGGGGTACACAGTGAGTAATAATGGATAATGGATCATACAGGTGGGGAGAGATGGGGCCCCAAGCAATGGTTGGATTCTGGGATGTGGGAGGCAGGATATGGGGCACTACAACGGGAGGGAGGGGGAGGGTAGGTACCAGAGGGCCATGGACAGGAGAGGAATCATAAGAGACAGGCTAGTGTTATGCAATGGATCTGGGGCAGCATTATGGATGGGAGCACTATGGAGGTTGGGGGAATGTCTCATTTTCCACAGACTAAGGAGCCTGCAGGCTGTGATTCAAAGACTGGAGGAGGAGGTAAGGGGGTTGAGGGGTGCGAGGGGGGAATTAGGGATGGAAAGGGCCCCCATTAAAGGGGCAGCAAACATTGGGGAACAAATATTAGGGAAGGTACATGGAGGCAGAGCTGTTACAAGGAAGGGGATTAAAACAATAGCAAGGGCAGGGACTGGTGGGAGGTGGCCTGTTCAACCAACAGGTATGCAGTACTGGCAGTTGATGAGGAAGGCAGGACACCAGAGGATGGTGCTGAGGAGAAGGGAAGAACAAAGTGCTCAAAGGGAGGGAAGCAGGATGGGGAGGTGCAGTCCAAAGTAACAAAGAATAAGTGGGATGGGGAGGGTAATGGGGAAGTAGGGTCAACAAATGCAGTGGGGTGGGAGGGGTTGAGTTCAGGGGAGAGCACGGGGGAGAAACAGTGACAAAAGGAGGGAACATGGTGCAGGAGAACAGAGGAGAAGAGGGGAGGGCTCTTAGTGCTGGGGGACTCCGTATTAAGAGGGGTCAGGTGGGGTAGCAAAGGAGAGAGGCATAGTAGAATTTGGGTGGAGGCCATGCCAGGAATGAAGGCAGAGAGTGTGGGACAATCAGTGCTAAGGTATGCAAGTAGAGGAAGGGAAAGGTCTCATCTAATAATCCACCTGAGGATGAATGACCTAACAGATGGGATGGTAGGTGAGGTGAAGAAGAGGGCTAAGGAACTGGGATCTCTTTGTGAGGGAGCGGGAAAATCGGTCACCTTCTTGGAAGTACTTCCCATTCCGAGGGCAAGTATGGCAAGAAAAGGGAGGATTTAAGAGTTTAACAAATGGCTAGGAACCTGCTGTTGGGAAAAGTTGTATGGGCTGGTTGGGGGGGGCATCTGGGAGAACTGCAGTCTATACACAAAAGATAGACTGCACCTAAATGAAAAGGGAACAAATGTACTGAAGGCAAGGATAGGGAAGCACATTGAGGAGCATTTAAACGGGGGGGGGGGGTAGCAGGATGGACAGAGGAGTTCAGAGGCCTAGTGATGTGAAACCAAATATGCTTACCCCAATTGGTAGCAAGGTAAGGAGGAAGGCAACTACTAAAGGAAGGAACATAAGGGGAGAGAGGCAGGGGGGAAGAGATAGACCCCGGAGTCAGTTGAAAAACCAATTATGACTGACTTACAACACATTATGACTGATTTTTTCAACTAGTTTAAAATTTATGACTACAACTCAGTAAAGAAAATCCAACCAATTTTTTCAGCTTCCACCATTGTGGAATTTTATTTACATACGAGCAAGCTGTACTTGAGTGCAATTAGCGGGGAAAGACTTTGCAGCACATTTATTTACATAGTTACTCTATTTATACAGCGACATCCTCTAAATTTCATATGAAACCACTACCCATGCTACACAAATGTACACAATACACAGAAATACATTCACATTGTCCATACAGTTGTGTACAAGATCACACAGTACATTCATTAAGATAATAAATAATAATTATAATTATTTAGTCCTTAAATTGCACACAGTGGATAGGAGACAGATTTTATAATGTGGGGTTGAAAAATGCATGGATGGATATTGGACATAAGAGGCCTCAGAGTTTTTAGACTACATGGCAATAGTAATAGCAATCTAACCCAGGAAAGTTTTTATGTATGAAACATTCTGTTAGGACAGACAGCCCAGGGTATAAATAGGATATGTCATGTGTCAGTAGTAACAGCAGAGCACTGCTGGGGTGTACTATAGTTCTAGGTAACCGATGTGGCTCCAAAGGTCACAGTTGGCTACTCTAGCCTCCACTAGACAGAGCACATTCCTATTTGATGGATGTCTCAGATAGCAAGACCACCTCATTCACTACCTGTGGGACAGGGTGGAAGACCTTGAAACCAGGGGTCAGTGAATGAAACAACTTCATTTCATCAGCTTCCCTAAGGGATATAAAGACTACGACTGCTGCAAAAGCTTTGTTTCTGCAAGACATCCTGCCAGTACTGGTTGCTGCATGCACTCCCAGTGCCCTACTCTCTATGAGACTCAGTGCTCTCACCACTCCTTGGCACCAATGCTGAAGTCAGACAACCACCTCATACTGGCCTATTTCTTAATCCTTCACTTTGCCAGAGGACATCCCCTAATGTAAAAGGGACACCTCATCCAAATATTTCAAGACTTCTAACAAGTTACAAGAGCTTTACATTAAGCAGCAGGTCCATGACACTGAGGAAATGGTTCTTCAGACTGGGAGCTGAGTTTAGCCCTCACTAACCCTGCCGCTGCCAAACTCTGTGGTATTAAATGGGGTCCGCAAGAATTTTAACATACCTGAAGCCACCATGGCATTTGTGGACTCTCATTGACCCTTCAACAAATACCACCTACCTTCCACCATCTCGCAGACCTCTCTGTCCATGGCATGCTGAGCTGCGATTTCATGAGTAATCACCAGAATTGCACTCTGAGAGCCTACCCCAAAAAACAACCAACTGCCGCACATGGAAGATGACTGATAGTAAGGCATTACTGTAGCACTCCAGACAGAAAGTTTGCTCCCACTGCAACTAGTAAAAATATGGTGTTTCCATCAATGTTGTTTCAATAAATACTCCAGACACGCTCCTTAGAGGACTCCCCCCATCACGGAGTCTAATAAATTAATTTTCAGCTGCATTAACGTGCTGCCCCCAAGTAGGCTTATAAGGTTATTCTTTATGCTAATTGAAAAGGAGCCTATCCAACATCCAATACAATATATTTTCAATCTGTGACTTCATTCAGACCTCACCATTGGGATGCAATATAGTGTATTCAGGTTAAAATATCTCCTGTGCTTCAGCCTGACCCTGCACAAAGTGGGGTTAATAATATTCTATCACCAATCACCATATCTGATTTTTTCTCTAATATGTAGTAGTTGTAAACTTGCAAAATGTGGTTCATTTGGAAGCGGATTACTAATGGTACAGCCTAGCAACAAGAATGTTGCCCGTTGACTCCAATGCATTTTGTTCTTAGTAAAACTTCTGCCCCATCTAGAGCCCAATAGCCCAATTGTGTTCTTGCACACCTTATTTTAGACTATGTGGCCCCCTCCTTTACATTAATCTCACTTTTACACCACCCATCCATTCATCCATCCCAGTCTAGCCCAGCCCCAGCAAGGCAGTTGCCAAAGAAAAACCACCACCACCACCTCAGACCACAATGGTGCTAAACAGCTGAATTTTGAAAATAAAATCTATTCTCTGCAAAACTGTTAGTTTTATGCAATGTGCTGCTGCCTGGTCTGAGGTCTGATTCACTGAGAAGAGAACATTTATTTTCAGACTTACCACCACCAGTCACTCTGTCTGTCGTCGTTGTCCAGTCAGCTGCTGAAGACAGTCCCAACACTGATCTCTCTCTCTCTCTCTCCTTTCCAGGCTCCTTCCCTCTCGACCGCCACCACACAGTGCTGCCCGCGGTCCGTGCCTACTCCCATCGCAAAAGAATTGTGTGCCCATTCCAGCTAGCTACGTTGTTGCCAGTCAGTTTAAGTTTTGCAGTTTTCCTGCTGCTCTGTCCTGGCCTAGTACGGCCTGCTGCCTGGCTGAGCGGGGTGGTCTATGACTCTCTCCCTTCCCTCCCTTGCTGCTCTTTAGTCTCTCTCCTCCCTGTGGCCACCGATGATGACTCTGAGTCTGACAGAGTCTCAGTCAGTACCTGGAGCCTACCCTAACCCCTCCAGGCCTGGGCCTGCCACTCCATCGGTTCTCCACTGTATCTCCCATCCTGTGACTATCTTAGTGCCGCCTGGGTCTCCTCTCTTTGGCTCCTCTCATTCTCGAGTCTCTCGACTGATGTGGCAGCTCCTTCGGGTGTGCTGTCCTAGTCCTACAAGGACTGACTGAACACTAAAAAGGCCTCAAGGCTCAAGTCAGTGTCAGCAGCCAGAGCACAAGCACTCCCAGTCTCCTTGACTAAACTTCTTCACTCTTCAGTTGCATTTCGCATTGCTGCCCAAGAAAGTGCACTGCTTTCTCACCTCGTGCCTTGTGGCTGGGGCTCCTCTCTCTTTCTCACTACTCATTGGAGGACTGGAGAAGAGTTGGAACCAAGGAGATCTGGTTGGCTGAAGTGAACGTTTAAGGATATATGTTGTCCAGTACACCCCTACACAAATTCAAAAAAAAAAAGCATGAGGTTTGGGACGGAGACTCTCTAGTGTGTCAGGCAAGCCTTGGAATCGCTGACTTCAGGCAAATGCAATTCCAGTAGATTATGGCTGCAATTCAGGGCAATTGCAACTGCACTGAATTGCAGCCCACGATTCTGATGGCCGACGGTGGCTCTGGGGTCTAGGAAGAGACAAGGGTTGGAAGGTGGTAACACTAAATGCTAGGAGTCTGGAGAATAAGGAGGCAGAACTACAGGTTCTCCTGGTGGTGGGGGCAGTGGACTTGGTGGCTATAACTGAGACATGAGCTACCCAGTTCCACGATTGGGACATGGCAATTCCAGGGTACAGATTATACTGTAAGGATAGGGGGATGGGGAAGGGGGGAGGGGTGGTGCTGTACGTAAAAGAAGGATTACAATGTGTAAGGGGAGAGGAGGGAGACACAGAGGCTCTGTGGGTGCAACTCCAGGATCCAAAAAATAGATCACTGAGGTTCTGGCTAGTGTATAAGCCACCCTTCCAATCTGAAGGGATGGACAGCATACTGGCAGAACAGATCAGGAGGAACTGTGGGAAGGGGGAGTGGTGTTAGTAGGGGATTTCAGCCTGCCAGGTGTGGAGTGGGAAACACCTATCAGAAAGATCAGAAGGGAGCATGTTATGCTGGACACCTTACAGGATAACTTTCTAGTACAGTTGGTCAATAAACCAACAGGGGTAAGGAACACCCTTGACCTCGTACTGATGAATGGTGAATGGGTGAGGGATGTGAGGGTTGAGGAGCCACTGTGCCGGAGTGACCATAGGACAGTATGGTTCCAGCTACAGATGGCTAAAGACAAGGGAGCATCTGGCACAAGGGTGCTGGATTTCAGGAATAACAACTTTAAGAGGATGGGAGAAGTGGTATGGGGTACCTGGACAAAATTCAACCGAATATGGACACACAACAAAGGTGGAATCTGATAAAACAATGGTTAATGGAGGCAACAGAAACCTGCTGCATGGTCCAGACTAAAAGGGCTAGTGGGAAAAAACGCAGCTGGATAAGCAAGGGGATGTTAGACAGGGTGAGGATGAAAAAGGCAGCATATATGAGATACAGAAAATCAGAGAGGGAGGGATGAGGATAGGGAGGTATATCGGAAAGAAGCGAAGGAAGAGACCAGAGAGGTAAGGGCAGCCAAGGCGTGAAGGGAACTCAGGCTGGTGCAGGGCATAAAAAAAGGGGAGAAAGACTTATTTTGGTATATCAGGGAGAAAAGAAACTGTAAAGACCAAATCATAAGAATTAAGAAGATGGGGGGATGGGTGGAAGAGGGACGTGAAAAGGCAGACATGCTTAATAACTACTTCTGTTCAGTCTTTACGAAAGAGAAGGGGTGGTGGTACCCATTGTAGCAGGGAGGATAGAAACGGACAGGGGAGGAGTGACAGATGGAAAAATCACAGTGGGGAGGGTGCTGGAAGGATTAAAGGCATTGAGGGTAGACAAGGCACCGGGACCAGATGGAGTGCATCCAAGGGTACTGAAGGAGCTGGTGGAGGTTCTGGCAGGACCTTTGGCAGATTAATTCAATACATCACTTGAAACTGGATGTGTACTGCAGGACTGGAGACTGGCTTCACATGGTTCCCCTCCATAAGAGTGGATCCAAGGACGAACCGGGGAACTATGGCCAGTAAGCCTAATGTCCACAGTAGGGAAGCTGATGGAGACCATCCTAAAGGAGATGCTAGTGGCACTGCTGGAGGTCAGCTGGGTACAGGATCAGTGGCAACGTGGCTTCATCAAGGGCAAATCATGCCAGACCAATCTTGAAAAATACTATGACTGGGTGACTAGGCAAACTGACGGGGCCATGCGGTAGATGTCCTGTACCTAGACTTCAGTAAGACCTTCGATTCGGTACCACATGGTAGCCTGTAGAATAAGCTAAGTAGCACTGGGGCGGGAGCGAAACTGGTAGGGTGAGTGGAGAACTGGCTACAGGATAGGTCGCAGAGGGTGTGGGGGGGAATTCTCATCCCATAAGCCTGTGACAAGTGGGGTTCCACAAGGGTTGGTGTTGGGGCCGGTGCTGTTTGGCATATTTATTGCAGACATCTCGGTGGGCATCAGCAGCAAGATCAGTCTGTTTGTGGATGACACCAAGATGGGAGCATTGGTGGATGACTAGGGGGAGGTGGCAGGGGCTGCTGGAGGACCTGGCAAGACTTGAGGCATGGTCTGACAAATGGCAGCTCGGGTTCAATGCAAAGAAATGCAAGGTGCTGCATTTCAGAACAAAGAATCTGAGGAGAAGCTACCGTCTGGGGGGGTGTGTGGCTTGAGGTCACTGAGGAGGAGGAGAAGGATCTGGGGGTGCTCTTCACAGGAGCTATGAATAATTCTGCTCAATGCAGGAGAGCAGCAGCAATGGCCAACAGAATGCTGGGGTGCATTGTAAGGGGCATAACCTGGAGAAGAAGGGAGGTGATTCTGCCATTATACAGATCATTGGTTAGACCCCACCTGGAGTACTGCATTCAGTACTGGCACCGGTACCTACAGAGGGACATTAGTCTGCTGGAGGGGTGCAACGTAGGGCTACAAAAATGATTCAGGGTCTGGGGGAACTGCCATATGAGGGCAGACTGAGGGAATTGAACATGTACTCACTGGAAGAAAGGAGGGGTGGGGGGACATGATTGAGACCTTCAAATACTTGAAAGGGATTATCAAGACAGACACATAGGGTCTATTCCAGAGGGGGGTGGGAAGAGACACTAGGGGCCATGACATGAGATTGGAGAGGGGTAGATTCAGGAGGGAGGTGAAGAAGAATTTATTTACGGAAACAGTGGTGGCAAAGTGGAATGTATGACCAGAAGAGGTGGTGGCAAGTAACACTGTAGAATGCTTCAAAAAGGGGTGGGATAAGGAAAAAGGGAGGGTCAGTGAAGGTGGGGAGGGACAGCTGCTGAATTAGGGGAGCTAGCTGCAAACTAGAGAAACCATTATAGACCGTGATGGCCTTTTCTGCTGGCAATTTTCATATGTTCATAAGTTTGTATAAATGAGATTTATTTTCACAATAGCTCAAATAAAGGTTTTTATGTCATGGATTTTTTGATTCACACATATTGCATAAATATGTATATATACACATACACACACACACACACACACACACACACACACAAGATAGATAGAGAGAGAGATAGATAGATAGATAGATAGATAGATAGATAGATAGATAGATAGATAGATAGATAGATAGATAGATACACAACATCAGTGGACATTAAAAAAATGACAAAGTTACAACTGATATTGTTATAGCTAACCCTAAGATTTTATGATACTGTTGTTAGCCCTGCATCACTTGATATTTTGAAAGGTTGTTTCATCACAGTGATGTAATGATCCAGTCATAGAGCAGCTTTCATAATTCTGACGACATCACGATTACTTCAGGCAGCGCTGACACCATCAATTGAAATCAAAGAGGAATAATTCAATCTTTAAACTACCAGAAGGCTTAATAACTATAACTAGTAAACTGATGTTGCATAACTCAAATGCACAATGGCCTGAATCAAAATAGACAGTTTATTTTCATTTGAGATGGAGTAGAACTCTCAAACTAACTTGTGGCTCTACCACTTGTGAGTTATGGTCCTGCTCTCTCACACTTGAAAATAAAATGGATATTTTGAGTCAGGCCATTGTTTATGGCGTGGGGTCATAATGTCATGGACAAAACTGCACAAACACACAAGGACGCAGACACGATGGCGTGCGCTCTAACAGCATCAGGACAAAATCCAGAATGACACAACATGAGCACATGCCGTTAAGAATGGTAAACGTCTTTCTTTTTGCAGGGGGCTTCACCCCTACACCCCCAACATGGGGTGCTTCACCCCCCTCCCCAGGACTTATTGTAATCAACTCTGGGAGGGTCATGGACTTCGGGGAATAAAGATAACTTAGAGTGGTGAAATATTTAAAAAAAAAACACACATTACAGTGGGACCTGGGGAGAACTGAACCATAGCCCCAGGTCCCTGCCGCCGGAGGCAGGTGCTCTAGCCACTCCAACATAGGAGCAGCTCAGCCAAGCATGGCTTGGCAGTGTCCATCACTTTTCCTCATAGCAGTCTACAGCAACAGGAGTAGCAGTTCTTACCACATGCTGAAAGAACCCCTGTCACTTTAGAGGCATTCGTGCTTCCTACAGCGCGGTATTGCATGCATGGTTTTGTCCGTGCTATATTCACCTGGTACCATTGTTTATACAGAGAATAATGCATAGACAGATGTGTGGTATAAGTTTTTGTACACACCTGAGCTGTGTGATGCCCTGTAAAACCCGAGATTGAAGTTCGAGAGGTTTATGTGGCGATCACACACCCATGGTGTGTAAAAAAAAACTTAGGTGCACACACCTGTCTATGATTTCTTTTTATAATACTGTAACTGTTGCATGGTGGTTGTAAGTAAGTAACTAAGTAAAAGTTTATTTATAAAGATAAGTCCTCTCCATCTGTCCAGGAATGGGTAAAATAAATTTTGTCCAATCTGCTTACAGAAAAAGCGATTGCCAGTCTTCACAATAGACTGGCAGTTTACACTTAAATCTGGGATCCCCTTCACTCTCTAATTTCTCTGGCTCAGGTCTAAGCATATCTCAGGCTACACTGTCATGTAAGACCTTAAGTAAAGTGCTTGGTATTTGGGGGGTATTCGGTTGGGTTACTGCAGTAAGGGGATGGAAGAGTGGGTCAGGCAGTTATCCCTTTACATTGTATCGGAATGTCAGTGTTACTGTCACTTGAACTGCCTTTTATTGTGGAAAATGTACCAATAAACTTTAAACTGAAAAAAAAAAATATATTTATAAAGTGCTCTATTCCTGAGGCTTAGGGCATTGCACTGGGTGCAGACAATAGCAATAAATAAGCAACAATAACATGTTTAAAACACATAAATAAAACAGTGGGTAAAAAAAACAGTGTAACAGTGGTTAGGGAACTAAGCTGGGAGGAACCACTAAGACCCAGAACCTTCCCTATATTAATGTGTCTTCAGACCCTGCTTAAAAGTCCCCAATATGGGGGCCTCCCTCAGAGATTTTGGGAGTGAATTCCACAAGGCTGGTCCACCACCGCAAATGAGCAGTCTCAAGATGGTTTTAGCCGGACCCTGGGAATCACAAGGAAGTCCTCGGAGGAGGAGTGGAGAGAGCACTTAGTGGTGGGGAGCAAGGAGGTTACTCAGGTATCCAGGACCGCGTCCATATAGGGCCTTATTGGTGAGGTAACTCACCTTGAAGATAATTCTTCAGCTCACCAGCAGTCAGTGCAAGTCACGCGTGACCAAAGTCACATGACAAGACCTCAGAAGGTCCATTAGCAACCGGGCCACTGCATTCTGCACTAGCTGCAGGCAATGCAGGACCCTTTCACTGACCCTGAGGTAGAGAGTATTGCTGTAGTCAAGTCTGGACATTACAAAAGTGTGCACCAGTGAGGGCAGATCATCCAGCAGGATTAAGACTTTAATCCGTGTGATATTCCTCAAGTGGTAAAAACCATTCTGGACAACAGACCAAACCTGAGCCTCAAATGTCAATCTGTCATCCAAGATGCTGCCCAGATTTTTTATCATACCAGATGCCACAACTGGCGTAGGGCCCAGCATCAAGCTGCCCCCTCCCCCAGCAACCACTGCATCTCACCCATGATCAGGCTCGATCACCATCACCTCTGTCTTGTCCGGGCTGAGACTCAGACGATTAGAGGCTATCCAGTCCTAGACCTCAGACAGACATGCATTTAGTATTTCCACCATGTTGTTTGTCCCAGGTTCAAATGACATACAGGTATATGGTTGGCTGTTATCTGCATAGCAGTAAAACCCAACGTTGTACAGTCTAATGATCTCTCCCAGGGACAGCATATGTGCTGCAGACAGCATGGGGGAGAGGACAAAACCCTAAGGAACTCCAGATGGTAGCGGCTTTGGGTGGGAGGAAAAACTTCCCAGCACCACCCTCTGTGTCCTACCTGTGAGAAAGGACTCGAACCATCTGATGACAGAGCTGGTAGGTCCACAGAGCTCCCATCGATGATCCAATAACACCCCATGGTTCACAGTGTTAAAAGCTGAGGAGAGATTGAGAAGAACAAGAATTGACCATTCTCCTCCATCTGTAGCCCTGAAGAGGTCATTATGAACCCTGACCATTGCAGTTACAGTACTGTGTCTACACCTAAATCCAGACTAGAGGGGTTAATAGTTGTCAAAAGTGGTAAGGTGGGCCTCAAGATGCAGAGACATTATTTTTTCAATAACCTTACCCAAAAAGGGAAAGTTAGAGGTCAGTCTATAATTTGCCAAGATGTCAGGGTTTAGGGTTGGTTTCTTCAGGAGGGACTTCACCAGTGCTTCTTTCAAAGCACTAGGGAACAGTATCTCTGAAAGTGAATACTGAACAATCTCAGTGAACACTGGGCCAACGTACCCCAAACATCCCACTAGGTAACACATCGGGCCCAGGTCCAGTTCACAATGTGTGGGCTGCAGCTTTGAAATCATCTTACACACGCCTTCCACCTACACTAGCCTAAACTCACCCCAGGCAGGTTGAGTGCTTCTGAAAATGATCACCTGACTACTTTGGAGCTGTGACTACCCTGCTGGGAAAATCCAGCATCTAATAGAGAACACTGTCAGGGAAGAACAGAGTGAACTCTTCGCACTTGATGACTGAAACTGCTCCTTCTGGCTGCGAGATGACGTAGCCTGTCTACAGCTCAAAAGAGCTGAGCCAATGTGTTCCTCCATGAAGGAATCTCCTTTGACAGGAATGCTGCCGTCATATGGGAGATTGCTCTTTGATACTCACCATAGTGAGTTTTCAAAGCCAGTCTGTCAACCTTTAATCCAGACTTCTGCCAACAAAGCTCCAATCTCCAACTCCTGGTCTTCATCTCCTTGAGCACCCTGTCAAACCATGGGGATCTCAAGTGAGAAAATCTAGGTCATATGCTGGTGATGAGACAGAGTCAAGTGCTGAGATAGAAGCCCTGTTATAGGCTACCACCATCTTACTTGTCCCTGCCCCACAAGCAACAGTCACTTCTGAGAGGTCTAATACCACCAACAGTCCATCTGGGGACAACCCATTTAAAGAGGTATAACAGACCATCTTCACAGGGGAACGACTACCAGGGTTATGTGGACCAACAGAAAAAAAAAAGTTTGGTTTCAGCTGATTGCCAGGCTACCGGAGACACTACCATTAGTTTTAAACTGCAGCCGAGAAACCACAGATAACTTTGCTTCTTTGTCACTCTGCTGCTCAAAAAACTCCAAACTTTGCCATTCAACAAGCCATGGTTGAGTGCCTTGCCACCTAACCCATTTTAGAGCTGGAGTATGATGCCAGTAGACCTACCATCCTCTCCTCCCACTGGTTTTCACCAATATGATGGGCAGTTTCTTTTTTTTAAAGAAAAAAGGAATCAGAATCAAATCACCAGCTACATCAGCAGTCTCTACAAAATGTGACCAACCATAATGTGTTTTTTAAACTAAGAACACTTCGAGGCATACAGGGATTGACAGTGTCCCTTTAAAATTTCACCCGTGTAATTATGATGAATACACGGTCCAATGATATTTTTCAGCCAATCCAATGGCTTCATTGATTCATGCCATTTTACAACCTTTCTGTAATTTATTAGTGCTGTTTGAATCTTCCTTTGTTCTTAAAACACTGTTGCAACACCATTCTCTTCTCTCCCTCTCTTTGATTTTCTTATCCATTTATTATTAAAATATTTCACTAGGAAATCCTGAAAGAGATGTAACATCTCGTTTACAACAGCAACCTGGATTGTAAAGCAGTCTGGATTCAGTGTGAATGAAAGTTATTATATAAAACCAAGTTTATACCATTTTCTTTTGTTTACTATAAGCTAGTATAATGTATGGTGGGCCCTTATTACCCACTGAAATCAAACAGATTGCAACCTTGTAATCCCACTGTTATGATGTCAGAACCTCATAAACCTATCTCATTTATATCATAGCAGTGGGTTTACAAAATGGAAGGCCAGTGTTATTCAGTATTCTACACACCCAGAATGTGATTGTTAGCCTCAATACGGTATTGAAATAACATTCCAGTTGTCTCAGTTTACTGTTACTGAGTCTAGAAATCTCTATGTCTGATGGAGATTTTAACTCTGGTACTATTTGGGCCTGCTGTCATTCAGTCCGTGTATCCTAATAAATTGTTTTCCTACACAATCATGTGGCTGTAGTGCAGATTCATTAATAAGGTATGGCTAAATTACTTGTGTTCTGGGAGGGGGGGGTAACTTTTCATGTCGAGTCCCGTACACTATAAATGACAATGCCTGATGTACAGGTGATAACCATGGTGTAATCCTTTCTCGTGGTTGCTAGGGCAATTATAAACCTCGAGCTGTGGTAGCGAGGTTTACTGAGGCCCTAGCAACCACTCGAGGTGATTATACCATGGTTATCACCTGTACATCAGGCATTATCCTCTATGTAATTTACTTTTTTTTTTCCATCTGTTACCAGTGACTACTGATGTTAAAATGTTACCAGTCAAGTAAATACAGTATCTTGCTGGCCACTGCTATTGAATTTAATTATTCATTTTAGATTATTTATACTAGCTAGAACATTCAATTTTCACGGCAGTAGCTGGAAACAAGCTTTTACCAGCAAATACTAGTAAATAGTTTCATCACAGAGTGCTGGAAGATAGGCAATCTTCTCTTGGTTGTTCTGCCAGGATGGATTTTCATAAATGCACATTAAAACATGGCAATGCAAAATTAACTAGTACAGCCATAACATTCATGGCTTCTGGCTTAGCAGCTGTCTTGTGCATCAGGACAGTAAGAACTGAAGAAAGAAAAAAAAAACACAATCTGCACTGCATTAATAGCATTTTAGTTTGGTTATAAGAAATATTAGGAATTACGAAGGTTCATTTGGCCCACTGACTCTCATTCCATTTTAATACAGTGCTTCCCTCAGGGTGGCATCTGATTGTTTCTTGAATGGCCCTAGTATCTTTGCCTCACCAGCTATGCTGTGTAGGCCATTATACACATTTATTACTCTCTGAGTAAAGAAGTGCTTCCTAACATCTGCGCAGAATTTGTTTTTCTTCAGTTCTCATTTATGCCCCTTAGTCCTGTTGTCTGGTTGCACCGAAAATGTCAGCTTGGATTGGCATTATCCACTCCATTAAACATTTTACATACTTCAGTGAAAGCCTCACTTAAAGCAATGTTTCTTATTTCCTGGTAAACAATGACAACTGCCATCAGTTAGACTGCAACTCATAAAATTCCTCAAGAAATTGCATTTCAGGAAATTCCATTCTTTACCATGAAAGCTATTTGGAGAAAAACATGATCTTTTCCTAGGCTTCCATCTGTTCATGCAGCTTATTCACTGCCTGAAGTCACAATCCTTTGTTTTGACATCATATTCATTTCTACAGTAAACAGATTTTGAAGTCACAAACAGAGGGTTATGACCTTAGGGCAGGTGCGATTATCAAGAACAGATGATTAACAGATAAAAGATTCTGTTTTCATGAAAACATCTTCAGTGGTAAAATATCCTGAAATGCAAATGTTAGTGGTTCTGCTGATGCCACCTGTGAATTTCTTGCTGGAAGCTGGAACATCACTGTAACTGTTCCTTTTCCAGACTGTACAGAGCATAGTGTTTAGCATATTCCTATCACTCGCATACTGTGATCCAGCACTCAGTCTTCTCAGCCTGTAGTGTATCATTATATCTGTTATAATATATCTGTCATAATGGGTCCAAAGTATTGTCATGCAAACAACTATATTTTGTATGTATTTTATTTATTTGGAAGTTATTTTACCAGAAAGGGCTCAGTTAGCTGGACAGGTAATTTTCAGGTTAGCCAGGGGGTGGGTGGGGGAGAAAACATAGAAAGGTTTAGTTGTTGGGGGAATGTTCACTGACATCAGGGAAAATCCCTGTCTCTTCCTGCGCAGGATCTTTCTTGATCCTTGCCATCAGAGTTTGTGATCAGCATGCAGAAAAGAAGGCACTGACAGTGATCTAGTTACAGGGGCTGAAAGATGTGATGTTGACATGGCACTGATTCAAGCTGCTTGGACAAAGAAGCCCAATGGTTTGGACTGGGACTCAAGGGTGTTTGTGTCTCCAAGGAGATTTCTGGGACTGGACTCCAGCTGCCATGATGACCGTGGACCAGCAAAACAGCCACAATACAGTCCAAAACCCCAGGAAGATACTGGTGTTGGCAGCCTCCAGCCCACATAAAGCTCTTTCAGTTTACTACTGAATTGCAAGAGGGCATCTCCTGTCAGCAGCAGGACAGGCCACCTCAGCCTTCAGGTGCTGCCTCTCATCATGTTTTCATGATTAGACCCTAGCCTTGTGCAAAGACCAGTGCTTCTACGTCAGCTACTGCCAGTTAGACTGTGTTTTCCCTTGAAGTTCATGCCAGTTTTGCTTTTGACTCTAAGCTTCAGCTCTCTAAGTGGCGGGAGGGGCTACTGTTTTGGAAATCATTCCAACAAAAGACATTATGGTATCTAACTGTACAATTCAGGAGGATACCTCTCAGCCCCCAGTAAGTTCTGATGCAAAAGAAATGGATCCGGTTTTGGTTACTACTGCCCCCCCCACCCAGGTTTTGACTAATAATGCTTCCTCTCCTGCTGTTCTACATCCATAACCCAGTCCTGCAACCCTTTCAGCTGCAGATCTCGTCCCCTGCAGGCATGAAGGGATTCAGAGTGATAGCACTGCCAGAGGGTTGAGTAGCGGGTTTGGCTCCAAGGACATTACCCATGGCCCTCGGCCAAGACACCCTGAGCAGCAGAACATGAGACCTTCCATATGCACGGAGGCATCCAGCAGGGGTCCCAGCCTCCCTGGCATTGGTCATAAAAGATACTCAGACTTTTTTTCCTCCTCCATTGAACCCACAAAAAGACACAATGCAGTCCGACTCAGGAATTGTGGTGGTATGGAGGAGATACCTGATAGGACCTTTATAGCAAGAAAACTTTTGAAAGACAGTATGGGTTTCTTTATTACTGAACTTTATGCTTTAATTCATTCTGTGGGGGATGTAATATATAATGTAAGTT
The DNA here is from genome assembly GCA_016271365.2 of Neoceratodus forsteri. Classification (NCBI taxonomy): domain Eukaryota; kingdom Metazoa; phylum Chordata; order Ceratodontiformes; family Ceratodontidae; genus Neoceratodus; species Neoceratodus forsteri. The sequence goes on from CM057449.1 coordinate 461,605,184, forward strand.
TTAGAAAACAGGAAGGTTTGGAGTGTTTTTGGTGTAGGTACCATGAGCTCAATAAAAACCCATTATAGACCCCTTTCACAGCAATACCTTTAACAAAACCTGTACTGAAGACTAATATGGTGTTATTTAAAAATTTGAGGGTGAGGATTATGGATCTTTTGTATTGGTTAAAGTGGTGCTGCAAGGTCCTGGGTAATCCAGTACCTATTCTTGGTTCTGAGAATATATGGATGGGAGGGAAACATTTAAGGGTACAGTTACCTCAACATGTTGGGGGCTTGCAACATCTCCCAAACTGCTTTTACTTGGGCAAAGACCGTGGAGTTATTTTTTACTAGGGACAGCCAAAGAGATGCTACAGATGCGGGTCTTAGACACATCTAAGCAGTGCATCTGGTAGTAAACTGAAAGCAGAGCTGTAGGAAGGCATTTTGGTTCCCTGGACAAGAGACCAATTTTGGTCCCCCCTTAGAAAAGAGCCAGGGGTCTGGGGGCCACAAGGCGTCCAGAAGCTCTGAGGGATTTACATGCTCTGTGGTGAGTTTTGGGGCTTTTCTTGAAGGAAAAAAACATACTTTTGTTACATGTTCCCTACCCCTGATTTCAGAGAATATTTTGCTTCCCCATGGAATATGATATGTGGGATAATTGCAGCGCGGTTGTAGAGGACGTTGGACCAGTGGTGTGCTTTTTTGGAAACTCCACACACTACGGTGGAGAAATGAACACGTTGTGGGTGTACACCTGTTGCAAAATCAAACATCCTCCACAATCACTGAAAACTAGCAACGAGGGAACTCATAATTATTGATGGGGATGTGGGGGGCAGAGCCCCCCCTTTACAAGAATTTTATATTTACAATAAGAGACTGCTTGTTTAACTTCCCCGTACAACGTGATGCAATAATAACAACTGACTGACAGTTTGCTGGAGCATATATTCCAATGTGCCAGGATGTCAAACAGGTAGAGGAGAATAGGGATCCACAAAAATTTAACTGCCTAACTAGTTGTGAGGTTGCTTTATGTTTTGTAATATTCTGTGATATTCTTTCTGTGGGGGCGCTACGCCCCCCCCGCACCCTGGATAAAAAATACAACTTCATCGGTGCTGAGCGCCCCCACAGAAAGAATAATATCATGGAATATCACAAAACATAAGGCCAGAAACCTTAAAAAATGAAAAGCATTGCTGTGAATGTACAGTAATGTAACAGGGGCAGCTGTGGCATTTGTGGAGGACGTTGGACCAGTGGTAATTATTGCATCAGGTTGTATGGGGAAGTTAAACAAGCAGTCTCTTATTGTAAATGTAATTGGAGGGCTCCTCACCCCACCCCCATCAATAATTATGAAATATCAATCAATTAATTTAATTATTGACGGGGGGTTGTGAGGGGGCAGAGTCCCACAATTACAAGAATATCATTAATAACAAGCAGCATTATTCCCAACGCAGGCATATAGTTCTTTCTATCTGACTGACATCTCTCTTCGTGATGGGGGATGTTGAGCTTGCATTTTAGCAGGTTACAGTAAGTAACCTAATAAGTGCCAGCGGTCCAATGTCCTCCACACAAATAAATGCCTAAAATTGCCATACTCCCTCCCTGGTAAGGGGTACCATGATCAGCCACATATGATATCTTGGTATGGGGGGGTATCTAAACTGCGAATAACTTCCTTCCTTATGAGAGGACTAGAAGGCTAAGTTGACCACTTTAATTTGTTGTTGAGGTAATATAAATATCATTTCCCTTTAATACATTTCTTTAAACAACTTAGAGACTCAAGTAAACTTGAAATCATGTACACTGACTCACTCTCAAAGGGAAGGGAATTTCTTTTACATCAACAACAACGATATTACAGTGGTATGTATCAGTTCTGTGCTTGTGCTTACAGACAGTGCTTCTGTGCTTGTGCTGTTTATTTTTTATTTGCTCTATGCTGCCATAGTGCCTGGCCCCTGCCTAGCCCTAATGCCTTGCCAATTACAATTGCCACTTTGCTAATATAACTTAAGCCCATCATCCCCCCCCAAAAATGAGGGGCTGCTCATACATCTATGTGGTGTCCTTATGACTGAGAGAGACGGGGAGGTTATGCCACCAGTCACCAGCCTGGACTTCAAGAGAGAGAACAGCGTGGTTGGTGGCCTGGGAGCTTAAGAAGGCACCACTAAGCACTGTATGGTTGCACTGGGTCTTGTCAGACTACAAGGCACAACAGTGACAGCTGGAGAGTCAAATAATAAGAATCAATCATGTGAGGGCACTCGCCAACCTCACAGAGACTCACTCGGCTGAGCCACGGCTCGGCCCAGCCCCGCTCTCACATATTCTGAAAAAGAGAGAGAGAAGGCCACACAGTCAGTCACTGCTGCCAGATGTGTGGGGCTGGATTCATTGTGGAGGAGACTCGGGGGGATGGGATTAGGAGAATGGGGTCTGGGATGCGGGATGCAGGCCTGGCTGGCTGGCTGCCAATGCCTGGAACTGGACCTAATAAGATTTATTTTTCTCGTCCACTCACCGTCAGACTCAGGAGGGAGGAGGACGAGAGTATCCCCTCAGAGAACTAAGGAGGGAGGGAGCCGAGAAGAGTGTGGAAGTCGGAGGAGGAGAGCAGACAGGATGGTGGATGGAATTGAACTCGTCGGAAAATAAAATTGATCATCAAAAAAAAATCCATCCACCCAACCAGTTGACTGATTAGACAGTCTGTTGTCTAAGTAAAATACCCCCCCAAATAAGGAGGAAGACGACAATGCTTGCTTACACAGATGCTCACACTCCACTCTGTCTTATCTATTCTCCATGCTCTGCACTCTCTCTACTAATTTTATCACTTGCCTGTCACCTCATTTTGTTTTTTCTCTCTGTCTCTACTCAAGTACTATTAGTACCTCTCTGTCAACCCACCACGAGTCTCCTGCACCTGTCCCTTTTATACCGTCTGGACCCCACCACATGATTTTTTATTTGCTGAGACAGCGGACCATGTGACCCACCCACCCCAAAGACTTGCTGGTCCTTCCGCGGGGATGCGCTCCTGCTGGGAGACATTAGGTATTACATTTAAAAAACAAAGGAAAACTATTTTTAAAGTCACAGCACAGATTTGAAACTTGCACCAGTGCACCCCTTGGAGGCATGTACCCAGGTCGGGTGCATCACCACTCCACCCGTCCTATGGTGCTGACTGAAAGAGCTTTATGTGGGCTGGAGACTGTCAACACCAGTGCCTTCCTGGGGTTTTGGACTGTACTGTGTCTGTTTTTATGGTCCACGGTCATCATGGCAGCTGGAGTCCAGTCCAAGAAATCTCCTTGGAGACACAAACACCCTTGGGTCCCAGTTCACTAGACTCAGCATCTAGTAGGGACACCTCAGTCTGCACTGTCAAAAAACACTAAAGTGCAATCTTTTTGGGACACCTCAGTACGCACTGTCATAAAAAAAGTGCACTCTTTGTGAAGAATATGGTCATCCATAGAGATCCTGTACATGTACCTGGACATCGCACAATGTAAAGATGACCCCATGAATCAGGCAGAACAGGAATTTTATGTGAACAGGGCACAGAGATTAGGTTCCAGGAATAGTCCATACAGGCTCCCAAGACCCTCCCCACCTACTGAGGTGCCTAAGCCAAACCCCCACTTAAACTTTTTTGGGCAGACTGGATGGGCATGGTGGTCCTTATCTGCTGACAGCTTCCATGTTTCTATGTTTCCCTTTCTGCTTCTGAGAAGGACCAAGAGGAAAGTGTTCCCTCTTCAAAAATCATCCCACTTGAGGGTCATAGCCCAGCCCAGGATACAGGATACCATGAAACTGTGCAGCAGAAGGATGACCATGGGAGCTCACCTGTTCCTGTGTGAGTGGTAGTCAATCCTCCCCCTCTCAAATAACCCCAGCTGATCAAGAGCACATAAATATGGAAGTAGAGATGCCAGTTCCTTTGGATTCAGTGGTCCCTGAGACCCAGGTCCTGACCAGGTGATGCCACCTCCCTCCACCCTATCTACCAAAAATCTTCAGATGGTTATCCACAGGAGCCACCTTAGGCCTTAGGGGGCAAACAAAATCTAAAGTTTAGGACAAGATCTTATGCCTTTGGAAAACAGATTTGAAATGCTTTGAGCTGGATTCCTCCCCTGTGTTTTCCTCCCAGTCTGAAGCCTCCTTTGGTACGGAGTGTATAAGTAATGCGCCAAAGTCCTCAAACAAAAGGAAACATAGATCAAAAGCAAGCAAGGGGGTAGAAAGAAGTGAAAATGAGACTAGTGCTTTTGTGCTTTTTTCTCTTCTCTCTTGTGATGACTTGTATTTCAGGTCCAAATTTTAAGGTGCCACTCTGAATGTAAGCAGCCTTTTAAACCTTTCTCACTCAACTACCATATATAGGATTTTGAGGGAATTAATTGCCAGCATTTTCTTACTCCAGGACACCAGACTGTGATCTCAAGCTGATACTGAATGAGTTTGGAGAGGTTGGACAAAAGGAACATCTTTTTGGTCACTGGTAGAGGATAAAGGTTCTGGTGTTTGCAGTCAGTTTTCCTCATATGGGTGCAAAGTGGAGAAGCTTTTGGAGGTAATTCTGCGACAGGCCCTCATGTTAGATGTGTGCTTTCAGACAACACACCTTAGAGTAATAAATATCTATTGGTCTCAGACCAAGGCAGCAAGGTTTACACTGTTTTGATGTGTCCAGCGCTATCTATTTACAATGAAAGTCATCATTTGGGGCTAGGAGTGGTGAGTTTAAGTGTGACTTAACTACAGATGAACAGGCTGCCCAAACCAATACATTTTTCAGTGATATGACCGACCTAATATGGTAACACTCAGGTTAAACTGATAGATGCAGCTGCAACCAGAAGCCTAGGGAACACACATATTACAAAGGATCCTTATCCACTAGGATTGACTTTTGTTTTCTCTCCCCCTGGCTACAAATCATGGCAACACATAATATCCCGATAGAAATATCAGACCATAAACTTGTAATGGTCATAGTAGGAGCATGTACTGCCCCTTTTAGTCCAAGCCTATGGCACCTGAAAACCACACATTTGCAGAACCCCTATGAAACTTAAAGAGTTGATGAAAGCACAAAAATCTTTATTTGAGATGTCTGACTTCCCCTTAGGAAGGTGAGAGAAACTTAAAAAACAAATCTGAGGCCCTGTGGTGAAGAAGGCTGAGGCGCTCTGCACCTTAACTTTTCCCACGCTGGTGACCCGGATTCGGGAATGAGCCCAGATCACCAGGTATCGGCCGGGGAAGGAGATGATTTAGAATCCAGAGGACAGCTCTCCTCTCCTGGGGCGGGGTGGCTTGCTTTCTTGGCCTTTGGCTACCCCCAGGTGAAGGCCTGGGAGTATTGCTGGCAGTCCGAGCGATGAAGGAAGGAGGGGCTACGATCCTATAGGCATGTGAATCTCCATGCATACACCTTTTGTGCTATCACATCTAGGGAGGAAGGGAGAAAATGGAAAAGGGGTTGGTGTGGGCTATATGAAGCCTGGCCTACTTTCCTCTGCCCCTCACCCCATTAGCAAGTGGCCTGCCCCATCTGGATGTGTGTCTCTGGGTGGGTAGAGGACAGTCCTCCCCCTCCTGGCCCCATGATGGGGGGGGTCCCTGGGAGATCTCAAGTATTGTGAGCTGATGTGGCGGGGGCCAGGTGAGAGGACACAGAAACAGGGCAGAGAGAGTCACCCACACTGACCAAGGAGCATAAACACTTCTATGGAAAAAAAAAAAAAGAAAAAAGAAATCCAAGATTTTGTCAAGATACAATCTAAATGGCTAAAAAACCCAGCAATATTCAAGATACCTAGATCTTAGGAATCAGTTAAAAAAATTACTCTCCCTTACCCAAAGTACAAAGGGTAAATATTCTATCCAAATGCAGAACATCAAAAAGGAAATGGCCTGAGTGTAGTACAACAGAATATTGAGCCTACTACAAGAACAAAGATTTGGAACCCCGGGGAAGAAATGTTCTTACTAGTCCATTTACGGACTACATGTATAGGGTAGAAAATAGAAACATCACTAAAATGATTGATCAGGAGGGTAAGAAACTGATAGCCAATCAAGATATTCTGTGATTTTTCTCCAGTTATGTGAACTCCACCTTTGGTGAGCCTGCATGGCTGACTGCAGGATGGCAGAACCTCTTGGAAGATCTAGTAATTCCTGAATTACTGCATGACATCATTGATCTTTTCAAGAAACCCATACAGGTAGTGGAAGTTGGAGAGGCTATTGTCTCCCTATCCTCCAGTGCAGTTCCCATAGAGGATGGCCTCCCCAGAGAGGTTTATAAGCACTTGGCAGATACTGTATTCTGGTGCAAGATTTTATTTATTTTTTATTAATTAAGATATTGGATTACAAAACCTTTGAGCTGGGAGCTCTTTTACAAAGATTCCATGTCAGAAAACACAAAATACTAACAATAGAAACAGTTATGACACAGTGGTGATAAGCACTATTACAGGTTTACAGTCGTCAATTGAGAAGTACTAACAAGTAGGCAAAAAGAGAAAAAAAAAAACATGAGATCGAGGCATATGAGTACTCTTACTAGCAAAGACAATCAGCCAAAATGGCTTTGTCAAGTAGTGGGATGGGTGAGGGGTGGGATAGGTGGGCAAAGAGTGATGGGTGGCGGAGAGGGAGAAAGGTAAGGCTGGATGGAAGGGGTGAATAGCTAAGACATGCAGGCAGTGCTGCTAAGTGTGATGAAGGGTAGGGGTTAATGTATCAAGTTCCAGCTATGTAGGGCAATCACAACTACAGAATGCTGTGAGGTGCTGGCAAAGCTTTTATTTTTAGTGGCCAATCATCGGTTCAGCCAGAACATCTCTGGGGAGGTACTGAGCCAGTTGGGGGTACAGTAGGTGAAAGACCTTTGACCCTGAGTGGTCTGACAGAAAGGGACCTTGAAAGACTGGTTATCTTTTCCTCTAGTCCTGTGCGGGTTAGCTGCTGGAATGATGAGGTTTTGGATGGACAGGGGGGTTAGACCCATGCAGGTTTGATGGAGGTTTATAGATTTACAGTATACTGATGGAAGGATAGATGAGTACAATTATGGACAAGGGGAATCTAATTTGTTTATTCAAGAAAGACAATTGGAATGACATTGGTAACTGGAGGCCTATTAGCTTTCTTAACAAGGACATGAAAATTCTGTCCAAAGTTTTGACCTCAAGGTTGACAACAGCTGCATTTTTATAATTAACCCCTCCATGGTGTGTTCTTTACCAGACAGGTATATACATGACAGCTTATTATTTAGGGAAGTAGGGGAAAGGGCTAACATGGGACAGGCAAAACATTTTCTTCTTTCTCTGGACCAGAGGGAATCATTTGATGCTGTGTCACACAAATTTTTGTTTTTAGTTTTGAAGAAATATGGTATCCTGGCTAGTTTAAATCACGGGTCCATTGCCTTTATAACAGTACTTATATTATTCCTCTCATCTATGGTTGGGTAGGGAAAACATGCCAGGTTAATGGGGTGGGATCCAACAAGGCCACCCCCTGAGCACTGTTCTATAACTTTTTTTTCCTTAGACCCTGTCCTACAAATGCTTAAAGAGCTGCTGACATGATTCAGACAGGCAACTCATTCTGAAAGTTGGCTGCCCAATTAACTAAATGAACATGTTTTTAAACTTTTTTCAATGTGAAATAATTACATTTTAACTTAGATTGCCCGGCTCGTACCTCCTATGTATGAGCCGAGCAGCCTCCAAGCCCCGCCCCAAATACAACTTTTTGATGATGTGAGGTATGGAACAGAGCTTCAGGTGCTCTGTGTAGGGAGTAATAGAATGAGAATAGGTTTGGGGAAGGGGGGCTGTCAAACAGCACTAACTTTATCTTTGCTGGCAGTTCTAAATGTATGGGGCTAGTGTCATAGGCCCATACATGTAGAATTGCCAGTAAAGATAATGTTAGTACTGTTTGACAGCCCCCTCCCCGAATCCTATTCTCATTCTATTACTCCCTACACAGAGCACCTGCAGTCCCATTCCATACCTCACGTCATCAAATAGTTGTTTTTTGGGGGGCAAGGCTGCAGCACTCAGATGGCCGCTCAGCTCGTACACGGAAGGTATGAGCTGAGCTTTCTAAGTTAAAATGTAAGTACATAACATCAAAAAAAATTCTAAAACTAGTTCATTTAGCGAATAGGGCAGGTAGCTTCCTGGAATGAGTTGCCTCCCAGACTTGAAAAATCATGTCAGCAGCTCTTTAACCTGGATCCTAGAGTGAGGCCTAGAGATACTACCTTAGGACTGGTTCCCACAACAGTTTTGGGCTATGCAGACAGTATCTGTGGTTGGCTAATGACTCAGATGCGGGGGATGCAGCAATTTCTGTTTTCCAGGAGTTTTCTGCAACTTCAGATTGTAGCTTAAATATATCAAAAATGATTGCTCTCCCTTAGGTGAACACAGGGAGATGCTTCCAGATAATATTTTTGGCATCCTGGTCCCTGCAGATAGTTGCCAAATTCTGGGGGTTTAATTTGGACCTTTTTGATATGTATACTGGATGAATAAACTGGCCAAGGCAAATGGTTACAATTTGTAACTAACATGCACTGTCAAAAAATAAATGAGTATATATGGTCAAGACTTTTCTTGCCCCGCTTTTTCTTCATATTAGTTACGTGTTCCCCCTTCCTGCAAATCTTGACTCAAAATTATATGGGATATTTTTTCCATTTGTTATGGGGCTGCCACCTGAATTCCTTTAAAAGAAGCCATACATATAGAGATTTTAAGGAGGATGGGCTCCCGATGTAAACATTTTTTCAGCATTTTTGTTGTTTGTAACTATGAGCTCCTTTTTTTGCTTTCATCCACAGACAGCTTTCAGCATCCTGGTGAGGAGGTACTTTGAATGTTGTGTGTAAAGGGACATGACCTGTACCTGGTTACTGGCTGCACATCTTTAGGAAGATGAGCAAATTGAAGGTATTGCCTCATCACATATAGAATGGGTCAAGGAAACAGTTATACACTTCCATTGTCAGCTCATTGTTTTATATAGATCCTGTGTATCTGCTGCTACCACACCTCTCACCTCGAATGATTACTGAACAGTTTCTAGATAAAAGAATTCCAGCAAAGATATGTGATGTGGTGTGACTGTCTACACATGGACATTTGCAAGTCAAAGGTAATTTCAAGCATAAGCATAGCAGACAGGGTGTCTCTAAGACGTAACTGTATGAATGCAGCATAATCTAAGCTTCATCTGTCTTTTAGTGCTCAATACTGTACATTTCCAAATTCTGGACTATGCTGGTGACTAGATGGGGAGAACCTTTTCTTTGCCATATGTCTTATGAAATCCCGGTGCTTGGAAAGATATCCCAGCTTAACTTTAAGGGCCATAAGAGTATGCCTTTTGTCATTCGGGCATGTCTAAAATGGGTTATTTGGCAGACTCGTTGCCAGTATGTCATACATCAAAAATAAGTACCCTTTAGATTCTTTGTGACAAGGTAGAGAGTGAAGTCAGAGCTATACAAGCAGCTGAGTCTAAATCATAGCCATGGCAACATTTCTTGGCTCTCTGGTCCAATTTTAAAGGCCTTTAAAAGTAGGAAGAACAAGCAAGTGTGTATTTGAAATTAAATGTATGTTTTCTTAGTTTTTTGGCTGTTTCTTTTTTCTATTTGGTTTATTGGTTCATTTTCTTTATGCATGCATCACAGTAATGTATGTTCTTGTCACGCAAAACTTGTATTACAACTGTTTTATTTGCTTGTTGATATTTTCTATACTGTATGAAGTCTACCCTATCTCTTTAAGACCCATGAGATCATTAACTTCCACCTGGACAGTCACCTGAAACAGGCAGAAGGGACGTTGTCTTAAAGTCTCATATATTATGAATGAGTCCTTAGCAGTGCAGCATCCAAATAGTCCTACACTATAGTGTCAGTATTCAGCATAATCCCAAGTTACTGGTGTGGGTCTAGAATAAATACTGTAACAATGGTTATCCTTAAATCAAGGACAAACATAGGAGCTCTGGCTTCTGGCTTAACAGTTCACAAGGAATAGAACTCATCACTGTTCTTTTTCAACAAAAGCTCTCCTAACATCTCTTATTTCAAATCACTTAACCACAACAACAACATATCCACAACATATCCACATTGATAACCTCTCAATAGTATATGAACATGGCTTATTATAGATGAAAATCAGTGGCTTTTTAAATCTTGTTGTAGGACAGTTCAAAGGTCAAAAAAGTTGTTGTACCATCGTTCTGACATTACATAGATGGTACAACAACTTTTTTGCCTTTTCCTGCCACCTGGTCAGAGGAAACAGTGGTCTCAGAAAAAAAATCAAGAAAACATGGCAGTGCTGCTTAGAGATTACTTCACTAGTCCAGTTCGGACATGGATTGCTGTAGTTGGCTCCATGTTTCCAAACTGTATGACTTTGTCATTTTTTTTTAAGTAACTGCCACAGAGAATGTGTTGATAGGGTCCGGAGTGGATAACTGCTGCTGAGAATGTTCACAGGATTGGGAGTGGAGCGGGACCTCACTGAACCAACTGAGCTACCGGGACAAAGCAGGAACTTGAACATAATGCATGAAACCTTGTGAAATAAAAGTTTGTTTGTTTTTCTTGTAAGAATTTGGGGAACCACATACTATGTGTTTCCATCTCGGGTATTGATGACATCATGGAAACTTCTCAAGCATGTACTATAGATTGGTATCTGCCGCAAATTACATAATTTTGTTTTATCTTCATTGTTCATTAAAATTGTTAATTGTGTAAATTAAATATATTGTAGCTACGGTAATTATACAATGTGTTCAATATCTCTGTTCATGGAGACTTGTATTTGTTTTGAAACATCTCTGAAAATGGGCATCTGTCTTAGAGGGTGTTTTCTGTTATAGATAGATATATAGATATACAGATAGCTAGACAGACAGACAGACAGTTAGTTAGGCAAACATATTTAACTGAACTAGCCTGTTTAAAATGAAGCAATATTTTGCCCCAAATCTATACTTGACCTATTTTCTATCTTGGAATGATGGATGGGGGAGGCAACTTAATCAGGTGGTTATGAGCTTACCTTCCTCAATGTGGAAACATTTTTGCCCTCCTACTGCATATATTGTCATAGAGAATACTTTCTCAAGACACTGTAGGCTTAATGCCTAGCAATTACCACTTGCTATCACTATGAGCAAGACAAAAAATGCCCATCTCTCTTAGAAATGTGCATGCATTTCTGGTAGAACAAAACTGATTGCTGTAATCTAGCCTTATCTGCAAATGGCATATTTTATGTATTGAATCGTCTCAAGCACACAATAAAAAATAAACAACAGATGGTGGAATGTGCTGTTGCAGTGCAGATTTTCTTGTTTAAGAACTACTGCAAACCCCTTACTATCTAAATATTTAGAGGCAGAGAAATGGTGTGCAGTGAACTGAACATGACTATACAATTATAACTGTGCTCATCAGAGAGAGGGGCAGAGATACATTACTATAATGGTCTTAGCCTCCATGCATTACAACAATATCAGGACTATTATATATTACAAGCACTCTCAAACCATTATCCAGAATGTTGGGCGAGGTGTCAGCAGCAGGGCACAGAAGCTGCTGTTTTAATGCGATAGGAGCAGATCACTACACTATGAAATCATTTCAACTTAATTTTTTACAGCATACACTTGGCAAAGTTGCTGTTCAGAATTTAAAGAGACACTACATTTCCAGTATTTAATCTTTCCCTCCGTTGGTTATTCCTTAACTAACAATAATTCAGCAGTGCCAAAGCTATTCCTAAATTTGGCCTCAGATGAAGCCAAACTGTACTGTAATGTATTTAATGACTGTAAATGATGTGTCTTTTAGTGCCAATTTTTGTGAGTTTTATGTTTCTGTCTTTGCAGGCAGTAAAGTAGGTATTCTTAATTAGCAGATTGATGTGATTTTTTTTACTTATGGATCCCTAACACTGCTGTACACTACAATTATAGGATAGCTACTTGTAAGTTATCAGCAGATTTTCAATTATATGTAACAGTGTGTACAAAAATGCACACAATTCTATTATATTTTCATTGCTGCTTAAGAAGCAGGGGTGATGGTTATAATGGACTTTGAGTCCCTTCCTCCTTAAAGTATTAGGTTACTACATTTCTGTCATGTATGTAAGATCACTGCCTGGGTCTAGTTTCTATATTTTGTTTGGTGATCCCATTAACACTATAAAATTGGAGCTGGTCATCACATTCCAAATGAAAATGCAAAACCAAAGCAAAATATTGTTTGGCAATAGATATGGTTATGTGCTGAGTAACTCTGTGACTTCTGTGAGAGTCTCATCATGTCAATTAACTGATTAGAAGCATAGTGATAAAGGGTCTGATTTTCAAAGGGGTCCAGTTGGCTGCACAGGCATGACCCATCTGCTTCTGCATTTGACTGAATGCATTCCCCATTGTCTCCCCTATTTTGAAAGAGCTGCAGCATTTGGGATGGTTTCTATCTAATCATGACACCTTGGTAGAATTTTCAAAGCATTATATGTGACACAAGTCCCCATTGCATCAGCCATTTGACACATGAGACTTCCATCAAATAACTGTGATTTTGAATTGGTGTGACTAAGAGGCTTTCATCTGTGTTACACTTGTTTGGTCTACTGTGTGTCAAATTTGAGGCCTTTTGCATGCCTCATGCAGTTTGCCCCCAACTATACTACATTTTAATGCAAACTGCTGTAACACTTATTCACATGCTGAAAATCAGTAAATGCTTGAAAACTCAGTGCAGGTTTGTCAAATAGTCTAGAGCACTAACTGCAATAAAGTCCATGGGGCTGGATTTTCCAATGTCCTAGACTGTCGCAAGCCCTGGTGTGCCAAGTATACGGCACATGGGGCTTGCAGCAATCTAACAGGATTTCCTGTCCCACTGTGGCAATTGCCACAAGTTAGAGAAATGCTTTCAGGTCTAACTTGAAGCATTCCTGGGGGCCTAAATTATAGAACCTGTGCCAAATATTCGGCGCAAGCTGCTGTAATTCATGACAACTATAGCAACTGCACCTGAGATTGTAAAATTGAGTACGGTTATGGTGAAGGGTTTGGTACATGGCCAGGACCAAAATGTCATTGCACAGGGCTGGATGCAAGCCTTGTGCCACATATTGAAAATCTTGCAGCTACAGCTACAGACGTTGCCCAATATTTTGATATCTTGCTCCTTGCATCAAAAAATGGCACACATTGGGGTTTGCATAATGTTCTGATGCAACTGTGGCAATTCTCAGGTACTGTATCTGAGTTTCCATCTAACAGTGTGGATATAAGTAAGCTATGATGATAGTGTAGGCAGATTATGGGTAGATTCACAAATAAAGGAATGCGCACGGGGATGGTAGTGCTCTCAGTTAAAAGCAAAGCACTGAAACTTGGAGGACCGGGCAATTACCAACCAAAATATATGGACACCACAGCTTACTTTAAAAAAAAAAACAAAAGTGTTTATTAATATCCCATTGTGGGAAACAGAACATTGTCTGTACACCAATCCAAAAGGCAAAGGAGGCAGTCTGCTTGATGTACCAACAACAGAAGACCTTAAACATTAGGTCAAGTTAAAAATACATTTATTGCAATGCTATTAAAAACATTTTCAGACACAGCACCCCAACCATTCCATCAAAGGCTTTGATAAAGGACCTACCCATGTCTGAAACGCGTCAGGCATGTACAGACTTCTGTTTCCCATGGTGGCATATTAATAAACCCTCTATGTTTTTTTTTGTTTGTTTTTTTTAAATAAGCTGTAGTATCCATACATTTTATTTGGTGAGTGTCTGGTCCTCCAGGTTTCTGTGGGTGGATGCACTTTGAAAATCCTGCCTTATCACGTCTGCCCCACTTGCCACACAGAAGCGAATACAGTATAACCAGTCTGACTCTGGATATAAACTACATATAAACTTAGTTATTAGCCATAATATAACCCCTAGTTATGATGCGTAAACCTTAATGCCAGTCTCCCTTGGACATTTGTTTACCCCTGTTTTGAAAGGTTGTGCAGCACTTGCAATAGTTTCCAACTAAGAGATACCCTCTGATAAGTCTGGGTGTTGCCATATGCCTCAATCCAGAAAACAACAAAGCAAATGGGAGCAGTCCTGTGGGCTGAGTCAAAGTTATTACATTTTTCACATCCCTAATAACTAGAAAAACACACACAGGGTATCCTATTCACTTTACTAACATGCCAGATGTACGCAGCATGTAGGCTGCAGTAAGTTGCAATGCCATGCTTTGGGTGTTCTGCTGACACTCCGAGGCATGCACAAAAGGGACACACACATACACATTTTCTCCATCTGATATTCAATCTGTCCATGGACCAATATGTATGAACAATTGTGGGGGTGGCCAGCGGTGGAGTACAGCTACATGCCATTTATGAAACAAAATTAAAAGTGCAAAGTGCCATGGGAGGGGGTGCAGATGCATAGATACAAAAACTGTTAGACACTCACAAGGCAGAGCTCAGAAAACAAATCATGCCTTGTAGTCTGTTATTTCACTATTCATGCCCTAACAGCCACTGCAGATATTCTTAAAGTGCCCTATGCATGAATGTGAGCCATGTACACCCAGCCCACACACATCTGCAGCTGTGGACAGGGGTGCGAGGCACACAATTTACTAATGCTGGCAGCCTGTCTTTGGTTCTGCCACAACGGCAAGTTGGTGTGAGGAGGGTAGGCCGGGAGACACATTTGAGCATCCAAGCAGATGTCTGCCCTGGCAGCAGAGTGGACCCCTGCTCCTTGTGGAGCAGGGGACTGTGGAACCAATGGGTCCCAGTAAGTTGCAAATGTTTGAAGGAATGCCCCAATGTCTGCCTTCTGCACTCTCTGCATGTCTAGAGGGCTGGAGCAGCATGATAGTGGGGCTGACTGCTCCACCATGGCAGCAAGTGTGAAATGGTGGAGGCACACAGCAGCTACAGCAAGATCCCTTCCCATGTAGCTTATGTCTCATCTCCCAGCACTTTATGCCCCAGTGAATGACTCAGAGTGTATGAACCCACATGGCCACTCCACTGGTCCATAAGTGCATGCAGCTCCATGGATGGACAGATTATCAGGTGATAAAGGTGTCCATGGCTGTTCTGTGAATAGGGTGAGGGTCAATCGGACTCCTAAGGCATGACAGAGTGACTTAGGGAAGCCTACATGCTACAGATACAGTATACAGCACATAGGCTTCATGCATAGACCCCCATAGTGAGTGTCATTTTTGCCACTGCACTATGTGATCAAGCATAAGGCAAAAACTTATTTCAATACAACTATGAGATTACATACTAACAAGGCACTGATACAGTATGTAACACTTAGCCTGCTCACATATACAGTACACAACTGTTGCTTATATATTGTTTTGTGGATTAATACTAATATAAAACAAAAGTGTATAATACAATCATGTAATAATGTATTAAAACTGTAGTTCATTTTGCAAAAAAATGGCAGACACTTGCCAATAGGGGTGATCAAATATCTGTTTTTTGATATGGATACATCTGAATCCAATCCTACAGCTGGGATTTAGTATTTTTGGATTGAGTTGCCAAAATTCCTAAATCCCAATTAATCAATTTTTGATCAGATACAGAGTCTGTACAGAACCTGTTTCTGAAGTCTGAAACTTGAAGTTGAACTTAGAAGTTCAAGTACTCAGATCGGAATTAGATTTCAGAGTCAGATACTCTGAAAATCCCAAAACAGCCCAACGGATATAATTCAGAGATATTCAATCACACCCTACTTTCCAAACCTCCTGACTGGAGTATCGATGCAACCATGACAGTTCTGATTTTTGGGTGAGAGACATTGGGAACAAAGGCAAGAAAGGGGCATTAAAACAATAATGCAAAACAAAGTAATTGCAGGGCTGCTATCTGGGATCTGCATCTCTAAATCTAAACAACACCAGAGACATCTTTTATGGAACGATCATGGCAATGGGCAGGGAATACCACTAGACTACCAGGGCTTAACTTCATCAACTTTCACCATCAATTGGGGACATAGGAGGGAGGGGGGCACCACTAGACCACCAGGGTTATGTGGGTTCTTCATGATGGTGTTCTGGGTGGTTAGGCGGCCACCCACGGCTGGAGGCTGCTGTTTTGTGCCTTGCAATACAGCAGCCCACCTGTGGGTGGCCGGGAGTTGTGCCACTGTTTCACAGACTCAACTTTGAGCCCCACTACGCAGCCTCATTTTTGGCTATGCTCATATTTGGAATAAGGATGACAGCCCATCAGTGACTGTTACCATAAGGCGATTCCTGTAGCAACTGTTTTTTCCCCCTCAATGTTCAGCATTTATATAATATCCATCTGACATCATGTACATGACCATCATTTATCAACCTCAGAAAAAGCTATGGGAGAGTTAAACGTAGTTATTTACTGGCCTAATTGGGTACACTGTTATAATACTTTTTGAAATAAAACTTATCTACATCAAGAATCCTACACATAACGTTATTCATTATTAAGTACAGTCATCTTGGGAAACAGATTGCCCATAGTGGTAACTATGAAACATTAAACAAAATGGGCCCCTTAAAAAGAATGAGGATCATCAGAAGGCATACATTTTTATCCTGAGTTCTGACCTTACTTGTTTTACTGAGGATAACAGAAAGCATAAATGGGCAAATGAGTAAGGACCTCAGTGACTTACTATGAACTGTGTCTAGAAAATCAAGAGTTTTCTTTTAATAAATCTTTCCTTTTTATGCTCAGAGTAGCTTTTCCCCTTCAAATTTTGATGCCTAAGCATACTGTGACCTCCTTTCTGTAATATCATTATTGGAATTAAATTCAGCTGATTTGATCTACTGGTTAATGAAGTGTGGAGAAACCGCAACCTTTTGACTCTTGCTGGATTATGACAACACTTCTTCCTTCTGCTCAGTAGCAGCAGTGAGTGTGTGTATGTGTTTTTGATTCAGCTTTCTGTTCTTTTTTTTTCCGTACCTTATACTGTCACTTGCAGATTCTGTTAATCTAATTAACTGACCATGGCCTGGAAAGTTTAACTGCTTCACTTTTTAAAGCCTACAGTATGTGAGTGTATGTTTTTTTCTTTTACTTTCTATTTATGCCTTCCCCATTTCCACTTTGACTCACCTACCATCCAAGCCATATGGCAAGCATCAAGTCCTATCACCCCTGCTTGCTGCCGCTTCTTCAACTGGCTTCACATTTCAATTTGGTGACAGGCAAAAGACAACCTGTGCAGGGTCAGAGAGTAATGGGCTTTCATCTTCCTGCCAAGTCATCATAATATAAATTTCATTTATCTGTTTTCCCATTGCCCTGGGACCATGGCATCATGACAAACAGAGAGCAGCTCTACATCTGAAAAATGACATCACAATGAACATTAGAAGACATCCCCCCACCCTGTTTTGGGTGTCTCTGACTGCACCTTCACCTGTTATAAGCACCACCCCTTCTGCTGTGCCAATCAGCTGGACCTGTATGCATATGTGATTGTGTTGGAGGGTTGCCCTATATTTGGTTAAATGTGATTAAAGTTCCAGGGTCATCTTTTCATAGTCCTCTTTGTTGAAGCAATGCTTTGATTTGGTATTTTGTTTTTACTCATGATGATTCTACAACCACCCACTTTGGAATTTGTGTTGCTTTCTCCTTTTGAAATTCACACACCTCAACCTCTGGGAAAATTTGCCCAGAAGCTCTTCCCAAAATGTGTATCCTTTAACCTTTCAAAATGTTCACATTAATGCTACCTTGATGTTTACATCCCTTCAGCAATTTGTACCCCATACATCTCATGACATGTTTTCCTCTCCCAAAATACATGCCTGCCCACCCCAAAATTTGTGCCCTTACCCCTCTTGAAATTTGCACCCATTGTGAAGTTTGTGTTCTTGCATAAATGTACACTTTTACTCCTCTGATATTTGACCACCACCTGAAATTTTAAGTTAAATTAAGTTAAATTTAAGTTAAATTCCAAAATGTGCATCCCTTACCTCTCCTGAAATGTATATTCCATTCAAAATTATAGTTCCCATGCTTCTCCTAAAATTCTCATTCTCTACTTATACTGAAATGTGTAATCCTCTTAAAATGTAACCCTTTGACCCTCCTATATTTGCATCCTTTTAGTTCTCATAACTTGTGCCTTTCACTAGTCCTGAATTGTGGGCTGCCTTATTCTCCCAAAATCTAAACATTCCCCCTCTAGTTAAATTACTCCCTCACCTCTATCACAATATGTGCTCCAAACCAGCCTGGAAATGCATACCTCTTACCAGTGCTGAAATTTGTGTCTTTCCCATTACTAAATTTGTTCCCTTGCTCCTCCTAAAAGTTGCAACCCTCATCATTCTTGAAATGTGTACTACTCACCCTTCCCCAGTTTTGTGACCTTCACCAAAGTTTTTTTTTCCATTCGCTGTTCATGAAAAGTTCACACACACTATTGTCAAAACGTGTACCCTTCCCAAAACATACACCCTTTACCCCTCCTGAAATTTGTGTCCAAAAATGTTACTGAACTTTTCACTCATCATCCTTCTGAAAAATGTATTCCCATCACCATTCCTGAAATTTGTATCCTTCAGCTTCTCCATGACTTGTACCTCTTGCACCTCTTGCAATTTCCACCCTTACCTCCTCCAAAGATGTGCTCTCCTCACCATTCTCAGTATGTCCATCCTTTCAACCTTCCCCGAATGTGTGCTGTTTTCAAATCTGGCAACTTTACAATTTCTGATATTTACATTCCACTTCCATCCCCAAATTTGTTTGCCACTCCATTTCCTAAATGTGTGTCAATCACCCCTATCATTACTTGTGATAGAGTTGTATCCTTTGAGGGTGAGGGAGAAGAGGGGTGGTGGCGTGATAGAGGATGGTAGGATGGGGGAATTTTCAACTTTGATTTTACTGGGTAAGGTGAATGGGGTTGGTGGGTGGTGGGATAATGCAGCTGGGGTTGGGGTGAGGGGATAACAAATGTATAAGTTCATTGAAATTGGGCTGGAGGGTGGTAGGTATTATGAGAGAGGGTGGCAGTACATAATAGTAGTAGCTTTATTTACATTTTGTGCCTTTCCCCAGAGGTCCAGGGTGCCTTATATAAGGTGGAAGGATAACATAAAGAACATAACATAAAACAGATAAGGTAAATAAATCATAGCTATAACATGACTGAATAACACTAAACATGTCAATTAACTGTGATGTAGGCTTGATAGAAGAGATTATTAATCCATCACAGAGAGGCATTTTACAGGCAGCCAACAAGGATGGCTGCTTACTTGGAAGCACTGTAACACCCGGTGCTTCATCAGTTTATATCTCCAGATTCACACCAGCCAGAATTGCTTTACAGGTTTCTTTTGAAAGGGAAAATGTGTCAGTAATGAGTGCCCAAGTTTTTGGTTTGATATGGACATTATGACCAAAAAACTACGGCAGCTCCTTCCCAGCTTGGTGGGAATGGGCAGTGGCAATGGTGATGGTGGCTCCAGTCACAGATGCATTTGAGATAAAGGTGATACTTACAAGTTCTCCATGAGATTTCATCTTTAACTCATCCGTGGTGACTCTAGTGAAGAAGGTCTAGGAGTTCCAACACAAGGGGAGAGATATAGAAACATACCAGACTTACATCAGCGATAAAGATACTCACCATGAGACCAGGATTCAGGAGTTCAAATGTCTGATGGGTGCCTCAGGAGAAGGCGGAGGATGCAAAGAACTGATTGATGGTGTTATTCATTTCCTCATTTGAAAATGGTTATTCAGTATACACTTAGAAAGGTCATAGTCTGCCCTCACTGTTCAACACCTCCATATTGCATACTTTTTCTTGCTCTTCTCTGAAGTCTTTCTAATGTACAGGCACAGTATCTACAGTATATATTTTCTATAAGGTGACTAGGACTATGCAACATACTTTATATGGGATCTTGCAAAGGATTGTACAAAGACTTGAAATATTTCTATTAACACGAAACATATAAAGTTTGTTTTTGCTCATTTGCTACAGCTGTGATCTCTGGCTCCCATTTTAGCTCCCTGCTTACACTGTCATCCCACATATTTTTCTTGGTGAAGAGTTGTAATTTCATTTCTGCACCATATAAATAAGAACATATTTTCAATGCATCAGCTTAAAATTTCCAACACATTTGCCTAGTCATCTACTGTATGCTGTTTTGGGCATTTTAAACCTCATTTATATCTACTTATAAACTTACTACTTTCCCAATTTTGGCATCTACAAGTTTAAAAACACATTTAATCATGACTTCATCAAATTGTATGTATCAATATATTAAAAAGATTCCCATATCCATAATCAAATAGCACTGGTGATATCATAGGGAATGACCCATACTAATATAGCCCTGCTACACTAACACTAAAAGACAAATTTAGAGGTCAGTCTCATAGTTTCATTTCACTCCTGAATGTGCATTTGAAGATATTCACAGTTGTTCTTGCAAATAAATGGAAACATTGCAATCAGAGTTGATTCATTAAGATTAGATGAGTTTTAGTATGGGAAGACAGATGAGTAATAATATCAGCGACTTTCTAATTGTACTACAGAAAGTAATACTGCACTGTATGTGAAAACAAATTACTAGATGTGTTTTTATGTTCCTAGGTAAAAAAGGTTTCTGATATAGTGCACAAGGGCCAGACTATTCAAAGGAGTTGCGCCCCAGTGGGATATTGAGAAGGCTACCTGGTGCAGCGAAAATCCTGATGCACCGGGGCACAATGTAATTGTATGTGACACAGATGCTGGGGGTGTGCCCATGCATATATGGCACATCCCGATATTCAGCCTGGGATGTGCAGTGCATATGCCAGCACAATCCTGCATTGCGCTGCATAGTGGGCTCAAAGTTGAGTCTGTGAAACAGTGGAACAACTCCCGGCCACCCACAGGTGGGCTGCTGTATTGCAAGGCACAAAACAGCAGCCCCCAGCCATGGGTGGCTGCCTAACCACCCAGAACACCATCATGAAGAACCCACATAACCCTGGTGGTCTAGTGGTGCCCCCATGAAGAACCCACATAACCCTGGTGGTCTAGTGGTGCCCCCCTCCCTCCCATGTCCCCAATTGATGGTGAAAGTTGATGAAGTTAAGCCCTGGTAGTCTAGTGGTATTCCCTGCCCATTGCCATGATCGTTCCATAAAAGTTGTCTCTGGTGTTCCAGTGGCACCCCCCACCACTCCCAACCACACAGAACCCCATGCCCCCTCCCCCTGTCATCGGCAGGTGGCTGCAACCCGCCTGTATACTGCCTGGCTGCCTGTCAAATAACAGATACAATATGGGCTTGCAGGGCATACTTTACTAGATAGACTCAAATATGTGAATGACTTCATTAACATATATGGGACTGTCTAGTACAGTATGCCCTGCAAGCCCATTGGTCCACACTGTGGACTAATGGACTTAAAGTCCATACTGTACCTGTCATTTGGTGGGTTGCTGGCAGTATGTGGGTGAGTTGCCCGCCAATGATGGGGGAGCAGTGTGGGCATGGGGTTGTGTGTGGGTGGGAGATGGGGGCCTAACTGAAACACCAGGGACTTGTTTTATGGAGTGATCGTGGCAACGGTTGGGGGGTACCATTAGACTACCAGGACTGAACGTCATCAACTTTCACCACCGATCAGGGACACAGGTGGAAGCGGTGTACTACTAAACTACCAGGGCTTAATTAAACAATGTCTGCAACCAGTCAGGGACATGGGAGGGAGGGGGGTCCACTAGACCACCAGGGAATTGAGGTACTGTGGTTTTACTGCAACTGCGGCTATGGGGGTGGGGGATTCCCAGGGACTCCCACTGTGCATAGGTCATTCTGTGCAGGGCACCAGGTGCACTTTGCCAGACTGCCCGGTGCAAGGCATGCAAATGGGGCCATAATGACATGCAAATGGCCCCAGTTGTGCCTTGCATATGTAACGTCCTCATTTTCATGCCCTCTGCTGAATATCATGAGTGATATGTCCAGTGCAACTGCGTTTGTGCTGCCGCATTACTGTGCTCTATCTGTGGCTTGTGCTGGCACAGTACCACTGCACCATGTGCAGTATGTGTGCCAACCTTGCCATATTCAACGGTGTTGAGCCATGGTGCATCGCCATTGAATATCGCTTGGTCCTGGCCCCGGTGCAGCCCAGTTGCACTGCACCCAGGCTTGTGCCACTTCTCGACGCAGTCTGAATATCTGGGCCAAGATGTTCATACAGTATAAAAAGAAAAAGAAAACTAACATGTCAACAAATGTTCTAGGCTAAATCAAGATACCATAACTAGCCTTACATAAATGATAAAACTTAAGGGAATGTATTCAAAAGAATTTAAGTTAAAAATAGTGGGAAGACAGGGATGTCTAAGGTCCCCACTTATTGCTCCCCTCATAACTGAATCATTTGTATAATGAGTGAAAAACAGCAACAAATTTAAAAGCAAAACATTGCAGATGTGCTGGATTTACAAGATGTGGCACATTCTTAGTGTAACTTAACCCAGTGACAACAAAAGTAATATTGCAGCTTGATCAACTAGAATCTGGTTTAAAATTCAACACAATTATACAAAACTGTGCAAAAAATAATGCTGACTGGACCCAAAAAGTGATGCTTGCATCATATTCTTGATATAAGCAGATAAAAACAAAGTGTCACAAATATACACTATCAAAATATCTAAAAATAGGAAAATTATGTTTTGGCGCATTTCAGAAGACACAGTTTTAACTCAAAATTAGTAGTTGCAACTACATCACATTTGAAAATTAATCCCAGAAAGCATAAACATTTTCTTTATGCTGTTTTTGTCCTTCTATATAAAAAAAATGCTGAAACTTCATTGCATAATTGGCAACATAGAATGTACTCATATGGAAAGATCTGGAATAAAAGGTGAATGTTGCTAACATGTTAGCAAATGGTATGGTAAGTAAAACATTATTGAAAAGAAGTTGCAATTGAAAGTAGACTTCTCTGAAATATTTGGGAATTCACAGGAAAAATAAAATTTGAAGGCATTCTTGGGAAAATTATGGTAATTTATTTGAGAAGTTGAAATTTGATTAAAATTATAGAATTTGTTGAGAATGGAAATTTCATATAGTATAGTATTATAAAAATAATGGGACCAATTTTCAAAAGATCAAGAATGTTACATGGTGCTTGCACTAACAAGGGATGTGCAAGGGGCAGCTTGCACCACACCATGCAACATTCACAATTTTCAGATGCAGCCTGCACCACATGGGGGCTACCGGTACCATCCAGGCTAGTGCTGCTCTTGCAGCAGATGCAGGGCTGCACCCTGGCAGATGGGAGCTTGTGCCACAGCAGTGCTGCCATATCCCCATATGTGGAACTCTGGAAGAGCCACAATGGGTGCAGGACCCACCTGGAGTTATATCAAGCCAGAGCTGGTCTAACAGACTAGCAGTAATGGGGCAGTGGTGTGGAGTACAGCATAGTGGCTGTAAGAGCATTAAGGGGGCCCAGAGAGCCAGCAGCAAACTGCCAAATATCCCAGCAAGAGGATAACAGATGGTCATGGGCTCTGGTGTCACTCGTGTCAGCAGTGTCTTCAGAGTCCCCCCCCCAGCACAGATTGGAGTGCTTCCCATCGCTCAATGTCCTGCTCTCTACCCATCCCTCCCCTGGGTCCATACAGCATCACTGTCCACCTGACCTTTGGCAGTGCCACAGCCTCTGCTGCCCTCCAGGGCACACAATCAATGGGTATTGGCTCTTGAAGCATTGCTGCATGACTGTCCCAGAGCTTGCAACATTCAACTCTATGAACCCTTGGTTTGGTACATGGAGAGCTTATGGCACTTGTGCTGACTTTGGTGCTGAGACCTCTCCCATTGCAAAACTGGGAAGAGGGTCTCGGTGCACAAGGCACCAGTACAAGCTGCTGTTTGCCGCAGCCTGTGTCAGTCTAGGGAGCTCTTTGAAAATTCAGCCAATGTGTGCCTTATTACTTCCATCTATTTCAGACAATTACACATCTTCCTCAAAGGTTGACTAGAATATAGGAAGACACAGTCTCAAGATTTCTAGGGAAGGCACAAGGAAAGGGGTAATGTGTAAAATGGCTATGGCAATAAAAGAAAGGGAAAACATTTCCTGGGCCTCTCTGTTACATATCCTTATAATGTGACTAGACTATAGTGAGGACACTCACTACAGAATCAAGAAACAGGTTGCCAGAGATACTATACATGTTGCTATATCTAAATATTGAAATAATTGGCATTTTTTCTGAAACACATGTAGGTATTGTAGAGTAGTAGGAGTAGATTTTAGGGAAAGGGGAAATTGTTTATCCAGCGATGGCACACTAAGCTGGAACTTGTTTTCAGGTGTGAGTTGACCTGGGAGCACAAGAAAGTTAAGTGACTTGCTCAGGGTCACCCAGTATGAAAGTGGGGTCTGAAGGGATTCAAACCCAGATCTCCAGGTTTACAGCTCAGTGCCCTAAACTACTATGCTACACTGCCTCCAGTTTTATTTTATTTTATTTAATAAGGTACCCTCCTCCAGAGGTTCAAGATGCCATATAATTGGTTAACATAGAATAAATAAATCACCACAAGAAGTGACAACATATTACTAGTATACTTACTTCTGGCTATCATTGTATCTGAAATTCACCAAATACTGTACTAACAGCTATGCTGATTTTCTATAAAGAAACAGCAAGACAGAATGGGATACTTTGGGTGAGATTTTCAAACCCTCATGTCCATTTTTGGATGCAGGTGCATGACATCTGACCAGACTGTTAGACCACAGAAAATTGTGATCTAACTTCTGAGCGTGATTGCTATGACTTACATCCCCAAAATTATGCATTCATCTAAATTTGATGCATTCATTATTTTTCTGTTCCCTAATAAGTGATAAGTATCACAAATGTATTGCAAGTCTAACAAATGTATTAGGATGTTTGAACACTGGCCACAAGAATCCAGACGCATTTGCTGAAATGCAGCACACATTTGAAGTACAGTACAAGTCACATTAAACTGTTCCCTCAACTCACTGGTGAAGCATTGTTCAATGAGTTTCCTAATCTGTGCAGTGTTTAATGCAATGAATTAGTAAAATGTTAGTATTGGTTTGCAACTCACTGTTCTGTACTATAAGATTTATTTTCAGCTGAGTGCTTATGAGTTTCATTTCAGAAGGCAGACTAAACAACTATTAAGGAATGCTGTGGTATTTATAAACAATGCTCTTAAGGAATGCTGTGATATTTATAAACAATGCCATGAAAATGCATTGCATAAACACTGCAAAACATCTACTGCCATTTCACTAAACAGTTACAAGTGAGTTGAATAGGCAGTGAGGGATGGTTGGAAAACAGTTGAAAGCTTCAACAGTTCGAGTTGGCATTGCAGTAGCATCACAAAAAAAAAAAAAGATACATCAGTGAGTTGATGGAACAGTGTAATGTGACTTGTACTGTACAGACTTGAGTGCTGCATCCATATCTCTGAAAAGCCCAATTGTTATCATCTAGAATTCCAAGCATAATACATACAGTAATGCATGGGGTTGTGTGTTTAATGAGTTTTTACACAAACCAGTTGGTTTTGGATGCTACATAAACACTGAGAGCAAGCACGAGGGGGTTATTTAAGCATCTAACACCGAGGCATGTGTGTAAAAATGAGTTAAATACACAACCCCATATTTTATTTTATATAATTGCTGGGGAGCATTTTCTCGCCACAGCAAAATATACTGGTGTGCAGCTGCTGTCTTGTTGTCATAAGCACCATGTGATCCCCGACAGTGATTGCTGAAAACTTTCTATTTTTTTTTGTTTTGTTTTCTCCATTGAAAAAAAAAGAAAGGTTTAGTCAAGGACTTTCAAGTGACACTGATTTGGATTGGCATAAGGTTACTGGTTCTTTATTTATTTACCACTGGGAGCTGATGGCAGTGAAAAAGATAGAGAGCTCTGAGAAAGGGAGGACTGAAGGTTTGTGCAGGCATGGAGTGTGGGAAACCCAGCAAGTGTTTGCTGTTATAATCCACGGGTTATAACAGCGAATTATAATCCAGGTTTCCTATGGGAGAAAATGCTCCCCAGTTATTATATACTAAATATTTAAACTGAAGTACAGGTAAAGCAATATTTTCAACTGGG
Organism: Neoceratodus forsteri; assembly: GCA_016271365.2. Lineage (NCBI taxonomy): Eukaryota > Metazoa > Chordata > Ceratodontiformes > Ceratodontidae > Neoceratodus > Neoceratodus forsteri. The sequence continues at coordinate 461,631,528 of CM057449.1, forward strand.
AGGCACAAAACATTTTGGCTCTGACCTACAGACTGGGATTCCCCATTTAGCAACAGATAACTGACACTTTTGGTGTAAAGGTAAGCAAAGCCTTGTGCACACATCCAAGTAAGTGGAAGCAAGGAACACAGAAAATTGTAAGAACTCAATTCTAGATTTGGAGAAGCAGGCATATACTGTATAGTTTCGGAGAAGAAGTTATTTATAAAGATATTATCACAATAGGCAGCTAAGGAAATCAATACTCTTTTCTGCATCTACAGCAGTGCCAGACCGGATGCAACACAATACCTTGCTGTATTACTGCAAAATGCTGCAACATGCTGTAGAGAATAGTGTAACTTCAACACCAGTTAAGCCCTTTGTCATGCAGTACTTTGTGACACATACAGTAATTTACTTAAGCAATAAGGCACTACAGAGTGTGTGTTATTGTGTATTATACAATGGCTTTAGAAATACAGTGTTATGATTGGCTGACTGGCACCTTTAAGGCTGTTGTGAATCCTAGTATGACTCAATGGAAAACTGAACTGTATTCCTCTGACCCCCGACTTCAAAGCCATTTGCCGCCATCTTGCTTATCGCTAAAAAGATACCGCAAAACAAGCTATCACAGTGCTAAATTTAAAAAAGGAAAAATAGATACCTCATTTGATTTATCCTACCCTGATAAACTGGAAGCAATATAAATTTAGTTTCTCGGGGGTCGTTGCTATGATGGACCATTGGACCCACCAAATTTCTCATTCTCTCTCCGATCTGCTCCCGCTTGCTCTCGATCTCCAGTCCATTCCCACTTTGTGTCTTGGCTGCGGTTCCTCTCTCTCTCTCGCTCTCTCTCCTCTCTCTCTCTCTCTCTCCCTCTCTCTCTGTTTCCCCATACTACAGCAGTTCTTCGTACATGCCACTAAACAATCCCCCTTGACCTGAAGGCATGTTTAAAAACTCAGACAAATGCTGAAATGAGGAAGGTGTTTTAAATTAGAAAGTGATAGCTAAAAGTTTTAGAAATCAGCTCCAAAAAGCAAAACCATTATATGGAGCATGCGCTTATGCACATGCATGTCCTCTGGGATATGCATACACACATGCCCAGTAAAATGGTTTGACTTTTCAGCGTTGATTTCTAAAATGTCTAGCCCTCACTTTCTAATTTGAAGAATTTCTACTTCACTATTGTCCCAGTTTACATGCCGGTGATCAAATGAACGAGATGGTTGGAAATATGTACGGCCTGTTGCAGTGCTTTGTGGGGTGGGTGGTTGAGGAAAAGTCAAACGGCAGCACGTTCTCCTCTTTACATTTTTAAAATAACAAGGGAAGAACTTGTGTTGCAAAAGCCCAGCAAGTATGTGTGTGTGGTGAGGGAGGGGGGATATGCATCTACGTGAGATGGTAAGGAGTTTGGGGGATGACTTCCACCAGCAGTTCTGCACAAATGAAGAAGCTTGACAGGATCTCCAGAGCAAAACAGAACTACTTTTTCTAGCCGAGCAATAAAATGAATAAAAATAATTGTAAATACAAATAAACAAGTATTTTTCATTATTTGTTTCCACCGAAAAATGTGGGGGGCCTTATATAATCGCAATATCCCACCCCAGGGTGTGGGTTATGCTGGGATTTACACATGCCTGGTGTGTTTTGGTCACTCGGCCTGTGGCCTCATGACCAAACAACAAACCAGGCATGGGGAAATCCCAGCATAACCCACACCCTGTTGTAGTATATTGCTTAAATAATGTGACGCCTTGGGAGGTTGAAGCATCAGGCCGTAAGCTGATTGTGTTCAACACCTGAGAAGTGGCATTATTACACAATAACATGCCCTGTAGTACCTTATTGCTATTATACAATGGTCTCTTTATTTTTTTATCATTGAATACTTTCTCACCTGCAGCCACAGTCCTGCCAAGCTCCAGCCACTGCTCATCCACCGCCGACTCCGAAACTGTCGTGCCAGCTGGCATAGGCAGCTACACCATTGAGAGGGGCTCCTCCTAAGCCCCCGCACCCAGAGAGGATCCACTACTGGCTCATGGCCTCCAGGCATCGTCAGACTGGTGAACTGCGGCCATCAAGCTGTGGTGGACTTATGCTGCAGTTTCCTTGTTCTTCCCCAATGGGGGCATGGACATGCAATGACGTCCATGCACTAGTGTGCAGACGTCTGCTGTGCTCCCCCCTCACCTTAGCACCTGCACCTCTGCAGTACCTCCAGGTGTCACCAGGGACCACCAGAGCGTGGTACAATCACCTTGTTTTCCCCAGACTAGAACAGCTGTCTTCAGATGCTCAATCCTAGTACACCCCTGCTGCCCCCTGATGACCCAGGCTTGTTCTCGAACCAGGGTCGCCAGCGTGGACTGAGGTGTGTCATCCAGTGCCTCAACCCACAGGGCCACCATGGCTGGGCTACAATGGTCACTTTATTTAAAAAAAGATGGGAAAATATGCTTAACATGCTTTTAAAAAATTTTCCTTAGGGCAGGTATAGTTTTTAAAAAAAAAAAAAAGTCAATAGTTTTTGTTTTATCCAGCAGTCCAGCAGGTGGCGCTAGTGCCATATGTGTGCCCTGTAATGGTCTTTCATTTCTTCTGTGTGCCCCCTCCCCCAACACCCATGCATTATTCTGTTGCTGTCTGTGTAATTTTTTTTTTGTGTGTATTTTTTCCAGTGTTTCAAATCTTCCACTCTGCTGATTTATCGGTTTGTGGTAAGCGGGTGATACCTGAAGCCAACCACTACACGGTCTGCTTTTTAAACAGCAGTCTCAGTGGTATGTGATAAAACCATATTGATTTAGGGCTGTGGAAAGAGTACTGCATTGTTGATTAAGAAAAAAAACTAGAAGATAATTTCAAAGATAAACAGTGGAGAAAGTGAATTTGATGCCGCTAATCTGTTGAGCTTCTCACTTACAAGCATGAGCAGTACAGCTGCCTGCCACTGACATTCACTTACTCTCTGTTGCAGCAATCAATGCAGGGTCATAGGTTTTACTGTGACATCTTTTTAGGTTCTCCCAGTATAGTCTGAAGCATTTCTAATTTGTACCAGGAGAACAGCAGAGGACTACAGTTACTGAATGTGGCACTGGCATGTTCAGGGAAGTCGGGGAGCGAACAATCTGGCCATGGCACCTTCTTAGAAGCTGTTCAGTGTGGTGTTTAAAAGTATAAGGGGGAAAAAACACTTGGTGGGAATTTGTTAAGGGTGGGAATTCAGTTGTTTTTAACTGCTTGTGACTGGCCACAGGGAAATTCAATGTACTTGTGATGTGGGCTGTGTCAAGGGTTCTGGTTTACTGGGGACTGTGAAGCCATGTCGCTTACCAGTGGCTTCAGCAGGGAGGGAAGGATTTCACTGACTGTACTGTGGTCATCTCTGTGCCTGCCCTAGATACAGTGATGTTATTGTCTCGGTAGTGGAAACTTGGCTCAACGACCATTCCCCTGACTGCGGTCTCACTCCCTGGGTTTACTATATATCACACCAACAGGCTCTCCAAAAAAGGTGGAGGCTCTGCACTATACATCTGCAATTCATTACAAGGCATTGCCCTCCCCCACAACCCTCGAACACAGTGCCAGGCCCATACCCTAAAAATCACTATTGCCCCTAACAGAGCTCCCCTGTTCCTCTCCTCAGTGTACATTCCCCCCTGGAATCAAAAGAATGGCTTCCAATCCATCCTCGGTCACCTCCAGACACTTCCAGACAATGTGGAAATCATTGTCCTTGGGGATTTTAATGTTAACTGGATGGCAGATTCATCAGCCCCCATGAGGGATGCTGCAGCCTCACACAACCTGTCTCAACTCGTGACCACCACTACTAGACTTAACCAGAGAACTGGCACTGCCACCCACCTTGATCTTGTACTCACCAATTGTCCACACAAAGCTACCCACGTTAGGGTACTACCCAACACACTGAGTGACCATTCACTGGTGCTCTGTCATTGGTCATACATTGCAAGAAAGCCTCCCCCAAACTATTCTCCAACACTGCCTCAAACCCGGCAAACTGCTGGCCCTGAAGCAATGCCTCTCAAATTGTGACTGGTCACCCATCTCAGCCACTATGGACATCGACTCCACACTGGAATATTTAATCAATTCCTTCAATTCTGCCTGCGACTGCTTTGCGCCCCTTAGTGAACAGGCCATCAAAGGTGTTGACACCCCCGGATGTCTCAAGCCCTGTTAGAACAAATGCGTGATCGTGACAATCTATTGCACATTGCCCTGAAAACCGGTAAACCATCTGGCAGACAGCGGTACCAAGAGGTGCATAATAAATGTACCTGGAACATTCGGAAGGCCAAAGCTGAATATTATCGAACCACATTTATGATCACCTGGGGCTCATGGTGCAAGTTCTGGGACTCCCTGAAAGAGCTCAGTGGCAAAGCCTCCACAGCCCCTCCCTCCCTCCCAGCTCTGGGCTAATGGGTGTATTACCACTGACCCTGCCCTGATTGCAAATATGCTGAATGCCTCCTTCTCTGACCTTAGCAGTGTACTCCCTCCCAATTTCTTCTCCACTACCCCCACTGTACCCCCTGCCACCTCCTCTGCCCCTCCTTTCTGCTTTACAACAATCTCCCAATGTGAAGCCATCCCACTGTTCCATAAGGCCCTCAGCAAATCCACATTTAATAGTGACTCACTGGACCTTGAATTGCTAAGGTTAACCCTCAAAGAAGTTCTCTAACCCCTTACCATGCTACTGAACTGCTCCCTATCATTGGGTTAATTCCCCTCAAAATGAAAATCTGCACTCATCACGCCCATCCTTAAGAGCGGTAACTGCACCCAGCTGGGGAACTACCACCCCATTTCAATACTGCCTCCTTTTTCCAAAGCCTTGGAGAAAGTTGTTGCCTCACAGCTTACTGACTACCTCTCCAAACATAACCTCCTGTGCCCGGAACAGCATGGCTTCCACAACAACCATAGCACTACTACGGTCCTGCTGGAGCTTACTAACACTTTCCACACATCTCTTGATATGGGCCATACTGCTGGTGCCATCTATATAGACCTTTCCATGGTGTTTGATACTGTGTACCACAAACTTCTCCTGGATTCTCTTTCACACATAGGTTTGTCACCAGAGCCCACTGGCTGGTTTGCAAGCATCTGTCCAATAGAACCCAGAAAGTTAGACTGGCCCAAATACAGTCCTCCCCCTCCAAGTCGGCTCAGGGGTCCCACAGGGCTCAATTCTTGGCCCCCTACTGTTTTCCTTGTTTCACAACTCCCTGCCAAGGGATGTTCAGGGAACTTACTCCTGTACATGGATGATGCCGTCTTTTTTAGCACCCATACTGACCCTGTCTCTCTCTAATGCACTCTCCAAAAATCCTTTAGTGAAGCAGAATCCTGGTTTGTTCAGCATAAGTTAGTCATACACAGCTGGGCCACCTACCTGCAGGTCAAGAGGGTCTGTACTGCAGCCCTCCCCCACAACGAAGCCCAAGGCACCAAATGCAGGGAGGTCGTGAGGGTCTGTTTGCAACCCTCCCCCACACCAAAAGCCACAAAAGAGACCGGTCATCAGCTGGGCCACCTACCTGGAGGTCGAGAGGGTCTGTACTGCAGCCCTCCCCCAAAATGAAGCCCAAAACACCAAACACAGGGAGGTCGTGGTCCTCACCACCCCCACCACCACCCTTGGTCGATATAAGACTTTATAGTGATGATCACATGATCGTCTGAAACCAATCAGCCCACTTTGTCATCTGCAGACTATACTTGGTAAACACTTGCAGTATCCCTCTCATTACCTTTACTTTTATAAACTCCCTACACTAGCAGCATGATCAAGAGATTTTTCCTAGACTCAGAGACATGTGGCTGTTACAACCAGTCCTACCTAACTTGGTAGGTGATAGAAAGCCAGCGTTTCCCTTAACTTCAAACCAAGGCCAACTTAACTAATGGTACCTAAAACATGAACTCCGGCTTGGTGCTGGCCTCTGAATTGGTAACCAGTCCCACTTCACTGCAATGACCCAGGGTCCTTTAACAACCCTAGAGAAACTAACCAAGCAAAGTAAATTATCCTGTACGGAGTAACCATGTAAAATTTGTCTTAAAGTAATGTTTCTCTTTTGTATTGATGTAGAGCCTTTGCAAAGGAGTCTTCAACTCAAAGGACTGTAATTCCGAAATTTCAATAAAATACAAAAAATACATTATAAGAAAGCGAAACCTATGCTATTTGCTTCATGCCCAAAAGAAAAACAGTAGGCTACCGCTGCTCATACTGAACTCTCTAAATGTCCCCCTTGAGTAGGTTACCACATTCAAATACCTAGGTGTCACCCTAGACTCTAGACTAACCTACCATGACCACATCCGGAGGCTGAGCACTGCTGTTAATGTGCGTATTGGTCTGCTACACTGATACAAGTGCTGCCTCCCACCCGAAGCCCTACGATTGGCTATCTCCTCATCAATCCTATCTCTTATAGACTACAGTATCATAATCTATGGGGCAGCTGACACCACTCATCTTAATAAAATCAGGATGGTCCTTAATAAGGCCTGTAGGCTAGCCACCAGTTGTGACAGACTCACACACACATGCACCCTTCACTCCACTGCCAACTGGCTAAATTTTGATGGGAGGTTTAAATATCAGACCTGCCTCTTCACTAAAAAAATCACCGCTGGACTATTGCCTCATGCTCTTACCTCCCTACTTCAGTCACCCCTGTCCACCAGACTCACCCGTCAATCTGAGACTACCCATTTCCGAGTATCCCATTGCAAGACCTCCTTGGGTCAAAGAACCTTTCAGTATCGGGCCCCCCTCTGGCTCAACTCCCTCCCAAATTCTCTCTTCTCTGAAGCTAAACTGGGTCATTTCAAAACCCAACTGCGAAACCTTATTACCCAAGACTCTGTTTGCAACTGTCACTAAAGCAGCTCATCCCACCACCATGCATTGACAATGGACCATGCCCTGGTCTCGCCACTCTCCTTTGTTTATCTCTTGTAGACAATAGACACCCTTCTGTCTAGCTTGCTCCTAATGTGTACTCCAGCCACTGCCGACACCTGTCTGGTGCCTTCGGCCTGCAGTGCTCAAGTCAGCTAATTTGTTATATGTTACTATGTACATGATGATGCAACACTCTGCTTTGTATACCTGCTTTTCTTGCAATGTCTGCCACCTGTCACTGTTGATGCAAAACTGTATGCTGTAAATTCCCCTTTTGTAACTGTATTTTGCTGCTTGTTACCGTACTTGTTGTTCAAAGTACTTCTGACGTGGAACCTTTGTAACAGAGTCTATGACTCAAAGGTATGTTCTCCTGTATCTCAATAAATAAATAAAATAAATAATAACATCACTGTTTCTAGGGGTCACCAGCCAATCATGCTAGTAGAATTTTTCTTGCCATTGTGTAATACAATTTACTGCACTGCATCCTGGTTATATCCACTGTAGTTGAAAAAATCATACAAGGAAAGCACATAAGATGTCTTAGACTCAGTAAGACTCAGCAAGAGTTATTGAATTCTGAAGGATGGATGCCCAAATCGGCTTGCAAAATATAGTAAATACTCCAAGGCAATTGGGACATAAGACCAATCAGGTAGAGCAGCACTCAGGCAAATAACAAAATAAAACAATGAAGGACAAGCACCTATCTTTGTGATGATAATGTTTCAGAGTGACCTGGTACTCCTTCCTCAGGGGCTCTGAGGGACAAGTACCACATTGCCATGAAATGTTAGTCAGATGTGTGCATGTATGAGTTGCACACACTTTAGACTGCCACCTGTGGTTTGGAAGAAGTTTGTGATTTTATGACTGTATGAGGTGACAAAGTTACTAAAGATTTGTATCTGTATTTGCCAGTAAGCAGTGCTATTGGCACATATTTTAGTTTGACAGCTTGGTAGGTTAAATATGAACATACAAAAAAATGCCAGCAGAAGATGGCCACATCAGTGTATCATGTCTGCTCAGAAATTGATGCAGGGTTCATGGCGTATGCTAGTGACCATGCCCCTTCCCCTGTGTCCTCCCTTCCCTCTCTTTTTCCCCCTCCTAGGTCTCATGGGTTCCCTATGTGTTTGTGCCAGGCCTTCTTAAAGGCCCCCACCATCTTTACTGAGACCACCTCTTCTGGCAGCTCGTTCCATGCAGCCACACCCCTCTCTGTATAAAAATGCTTCCTGACATCCCTCCTAAACCTCCCCATCAACTTTAAGCTATGCCCCCTTGTGGTTCTGTTGTCATTCATTTTAAAAAGACTGTCTCTGTCGACTCTGTTTATTCTCTTCAAGTATTTGAAGGTCTGTATCATATCACCCCTCTCCTCCCTCTTCCTGGGAGTACATCCTCAGGGCTCCCCATCTCTCCTCATAGGACCTATTCTGTTGCACCTCAATCATCTTTGTTGCTCTCCTTTGACCCCTTCCAGTATGTGGATGTCTTTCTTAAGGTATGGATGGCAATACCTTACCCCATATTCTAAATTTGGTCTTACCATTGACCTGCATAATGCCAAAGTGACCTTGCTCTGCCTATTATTTAATCTCCTTGCAATGCACCCCAACATCCTGCAAGCCTTTGCTGTCGCCTTCTTGCACTGAGTGACATGTTTTAGGTGTCTAGTTATTACCAACCCCAGATCCTTTTCTTCCAGTGAAGCAGCTACGTGAACACGCCCCCCCCCCCAAGGTAGTACACTGTCCTAGGATTCCTGGCCCCTATGTGTATCACTTTGCACCTTTTGGCATTGAAGCCATGTTGCCATATTCCTGACCATTTCTCTAGTTTACTGAGGTCCTTTCTCAATTCCTGTATACTTTCCTTTTTGTTCACACTCCTACAGAGTTTGGTGACATCTGCAAACAGACACATATTGCTTTAATGCCTTCCCCACTGTCACTTATGAAGACATTTATCAACAATGGCCCCAGTACCAATCCCTGCAGGACCCCACTGGTTACCTCCTTGGTGATGGAGAACTCTTCCCCCAACACTGTTCTCTGAGTTCTGCCACTCAACCAATTTTTTACCCACCTTACCATTTTCTTCCCCACCCATAAATCCATCAGCTTCATCATCAGCCTCCTGTGTGGTACAGAATCAAAAGCCTTGCTGAAGTCCAGGTATATGATGTCAATCTCCTGGCCTCTGTCCACCACCTTTGTGACCCAATCAAAGACTTCAACCAGATTTGTTTGACACGCTCTACCAGCCACAAACCCATGGTACCTTTTGTCTTGTAGACCATTCTCCTCAATGTACAGTGTCTCACCAGCTTTCCTTTAGTATGGTCTCCATGAGTTTACCTCTTATCGAGGTCTGCTTTGATGACATGAATATACCACGCTGCAGCAACAACACTGTTGTCAAATTCCAAGACAGCGATGGGCACAATGCCGACTGTCGGTATTATGCTGTCCAAAAGAAAATGTCTTCTAAAATAAATAACTCCAGGTTGGAGTTGCTTTGGGGTGGGGGCATAACACCGGGAGAGACAGTGACAGTGTACAGTGAGACCATTTCAGCGACCTGATGATATTTGTCACTGTAATGGTCTTTGCTGTGAAAGTTTCATTGTTGTGACAGTATATGGATGACACTGCTTTGCATCACAAAGGTAGGTATTTGCCTTTTATTGACTGATTTTCTGCCCAAGACTTGCACCACCAAGTTGAACTTCAATCTCAATTACATTGAATGATTGGACCATAGGTACCAATGTCACCAGATCAACAACCTATTTTTTGGGTTGGGCCTAGTGATTGTTTTTTATGGTAGTAAATAGTCCTTAATAAACAGATAAATAGATTTGAAAAAAATGTTCATTAAAAAGTCATTCATTATATTTAATAAGGAGGCAGTATAGCGCAGTGGGTTAAGACTCTGAGCTGCAGATCTGGAGACCTGGGTTTGAATCCCATAGCTGCCTACTGTGTGATCCTGAGCAAATCACTTAACTTTCTTGTGCTCCCAGGTTGCATCTGGAAACAAGCTTCATTTTAGTGTGCTACTCCTGGTTAAACAATGTTCTTTTCCCTTTTGTTTGAATTACTGTTTGTACAAATTATTGTATATTCCCCCTTTGACTAGACACAAAGATTTTGGCAAAGCTAGGTATCTAAGTGTAGGAAACTGTGGTCCAACAATAATGACAGAGATAGCTCAATAAAGCAGTGTCAGTGGCTCAGTAGGTAGCACACTCGCCTCTGAGGCCAGGCGGTCAGAGGACTGTGGGTTCAGTTCCCACATCTGGCACTTGGGTTAATATCCCAGTACTGACACTGTAATGCAGCATGAGAGGGGTGCTGCATTTCTGAGGTGCTGTCTTTTGGATGAGATGTTAAACCGAGGTCCCAACTGCCCGGACTGGTGGTAGTTCAGGTGGATGTTAAAGATCCCATGGCACTTATCGAAAAGAGTAGGGGAATTTCCCCAGTGTCCTGGCCAAATTTCCCTCATTCACTAAAAATACCACCAACAGCTTAATCTGGTTCAAGGTCAGCTGGCATTCATCTGTATCCCCCCTCCCCCGGGTCATGCCTGAAAATAGGCAGGATTTGTCTAGTGCACTTACCCGGTCAACAAAAGCTAAATAAATAAATAAAATAAAGTAGGCAGAGGCAAACAGTAGCTTGAATATATATGGTTTTATTAACCTCAATGAACGCACTCATTTAACAAACTTTTCCCATAAATACAGAAAAAATATATCTTTAACAAACACTAATAACTTCTGTTCTTATACAGTAGCAAAGGTACTTCTTGCCCTTAACCTGGAATAACCAAATTTTAATAACTACTGAAGTGAAAAAGATAATTACCTAAATTATGTCTTAATGAACAGTTAAATGTGATTCGATCTTATGTTTGTCTTTCATTTTGCATTCAACCAATTCAAATTTTAATTTGTTCAATGCTAACACAAGTCAGATTTCAATTTGTACTCATTGCAAACCTGAGTTCCAGAAAGGTTTGAACAAAATTCAACTAGATTCCAACATTTTCTGATCTGGCCAGTAATGTTTCTCATTTCAGACTATTTGAGTTTCACAGAAGGAAGGAAGGAAGGAATTAGGTTTTATAGTATCCATTCATAAACACTGTAGCCAAAGCTCTTTACTAGCAAGGAGCTGTTGTAGCAGCCATCAGGTACATGCATGGATGCTGCATGAGATGGATGAAAGGTACAAGCACAGGGTAGTTAGGAAAGAGGGAAAGTGAAGGTTAATCACAGGGAAGTTAATGATGTGCTCAAACACGAACAAATGTGTGTCAGTAGTATGGGTCTTGGATGAGAGGGATATTTATTTATTTATTTAGTTTTTGTTGACTGGGAAAGGAGGACTAGATATATTCATCATAATAATGTGCATATTAAATACAATGCTCAACTAGTCTTTTGTTACTCATACATTGTTTTGGTCTTAACCTTTAACATTTGAAGCTACTCTGTGCCTGTCAAAACACTTTCTTTACTAATTACTGTGATCACAAAATCTAGGTATAAATGGAGGAACTGTGCATTTGGTCTACAAATAGAACAAATTATAGTGCTTTTACTTTAAATACAAATTCGAAATGCTGTTCATCATGGTTTTTGAAAACGGATGAAGTGGGCTTCCACAAGCAAGGCTGTAGAGAATGTTTTGACTTGGTTGAAAGCCCTGACTTCATCTTCTGTGGGTAGCATGGTGCAGTGCCTAAAATACAGAAAGTAAAGCAATAATGAACTACTTTAGGTACAGTACAGATCCAACCTGAGACATGTTCTTTTCTGTTTTGCACTGGATCCCAGCAGATCCTGTCAAACAGTGTTGTGGCAAAAGTAGCAAAACAAAAATATTGTTGCTACCTTGTTGATGCAGTAGCTGTAATGGCCATTGTAGTCCCACTAAGCAGCAAAAAAGAAGCCACATGTTGGAATGGTTCACCTTGTTAACTTAATACTGCATCTTAAAGGACTGATATTAGTGACAATGACTTTTAGAAATAAGCACATGTATACTCAAAGATAAAAAAAATATCAGTTAAAGGCAGCAGTGCAACAAAAAATGTGTTTCTAAAAAATCTTGTTTCAGCTACAATTAAGAAAAATATTAGAATATCTGTCAATTGTGCTTGTCTAGGTACCTCCTATGTTGTGTACGATGGACACAGTTTTCAAAAGTAAACCTTTAATGCAAGGTTCCTGCATCAAATGCGTATGACGCAAGTGGCACCTTGTATCAAACTTTGTGGCAATCCTGATTTTTGAATGCAGGCTGCCAGATGCCAAAACCACACTGCACCACCCTTGTGGATGATGTACCCATGCACCAGGTTGCAAGGGGGCTTGCACAATGACAGGGTTGCTCCACCCCCTTTTTTGCTAGTTTAGAAGCCCCACCATGGTCACAACAGGGGGCTGCCCTTAGACTAGCCAGGAGGTGGTCTAAGGGTCATGTGCCACTGCAGGGCAGGGCAGTAATTGGGGGGGAGCTGCAAGGAGGGGACTGGGGGCAGAATGAGCACAGTGGGCGGCCTAGGGAATGATAGGGGCATGACAGCAATGTGCAGGTGATGAGGTGGCACCCTTTGCGGGTGCTCTGCACTACTACAGTCAGTCAACTGGCCTGGGTACAGGGGGCTGGCAGGAAGGGACTGAGACCCAGACTCAGAGGGACACAGCACTGGCACCTGCACCATTGGTGCCATGGATCACAACACTGTCAGTGGGCAGCAGTGAATGCAGGTTGGGGGGTGCAACTGGTAGATGGGAACAGACCTCTGGTACCCCAGCAATTCCCTAGTGTCAGGTTATACATAAAGGCAAGCTGCCACCCACCAACAGTGTTATTGTCATTGACACCTATGGGTCAGGTGCCAGGGCTGTGTCCCTCTGAGGCCAGATCCTGGTCCCTTTCCACCAGCCCCCTGTATCTGGGCTAATTGGCTATCTGCAGTAGTGCAGTGCCCCCCTACAGGATGCCACCTTATCACCCACATATTGCTGCTGTATCCCCATATCTCCCAAGGCCATCCCCATGCTTCTTCTGCCCTCACTCCACTCCTGGCAGGCATATTCACCCCCAACCTTCACAGCCCCTCTAGTGCTGTACTGGGCAGGGGGATTGATGGATCCCTCCATCAAACCCCACAGGTGCATCAAATATTTGGCACAACAGTGTGGCAGGCAGTGGCAACTTGAGGGTCTTTGGTGCAGGGACCCCCAGTTTTATTAATTAGGAACAGGGTCCCAAATGCACTCCTAGTTTGCTTTAACCCTAGATCATCACAACTTGCGATGATCTAAAGACTCTTAAAATTGAGTCCCATCAGTCTATTTTTATTTTTTCAATCCTAACCCATGCCAGGTCTACAATACTATTTCTATGCAAAATGTGGCTGCCATCTTTTTTCCTGAGAAAAAAACTAAAATCAAATATTTATAAAATACTCAAAATTAAGTGGCATTACTAAGTCTGTCAAAGCTCTGCAGCAGATGTCAATTTGTTGGTGTCTCCTGCCCTGTAGTCTGCAGGTAGGCAGGTAGGATTCCTTACCTGGAGCGGGGGGTGAAGGCTTAGCCCTAACGCCACCCTGGGGGCAGGAACCACTAGGGCTACCCACAGGGCTCTGGCCTCCTGGAGTGGATGGAGAGCAAGGGGTCAAAAAGAGCTGGTAGCCAGTAGCTCCCCCTCATTTTTGCTCACCTGCTCCAAATCTCACTTTGGGGCAGCACATGACCACAGACTGAATTCCACATTGCAAAGGTAAGGCCTTTAAGCCATCCTGATACTGTGCTCAAAGCTAGGTCCTCAGCAGCCTACAGGGGTGGGGAGGCTAGTGTAGGTCTGTACTCCATCCCTCTTCTAATTGTACTGACAGTGCTGCCTGGTAGCTATACACTGTAGGAAAAGAGACATTTTGGGCTGTCCATATACTTTTTGGGCCATTTCCAAGGTGGCCGACCAGTTGTCTGTGTTACCAGCTGAACCATGGTTCAGAGGCAAGAAACCCCTACATGGGGGGCAGCCAAGCCAGAACTGCAGTCTGGACCATGGCAAAAGGGTGTCAGTGTTTGGAGGAAGGTTCCTTGACTAGGTAGGGCTCAAGCGAGAGGAAGACACACCAGCCGGGCCACATAGCATGCTGCCAGCTACATGCCTTGGGGTTCCAGAGGGTGGCCAGGCAACTGTGGCCTGCTCCAAATGGGTGGAAGAGGGTTCAGAAGCCAGTTCACAGCACATGCAACTGAGAAAAAAAATCAGAAGGTCTGCACTTACTGATGGCACCTTGGAATCAGTGCCATGGCTGTAAGTTGCTGAACCTCACCTCTCCATGAGCAGGCTTTCACATTCAGAGCACACTAGAGGGTAAACACTAGTAGTAGAGGGCTGCAGGGTAATTCCTTGTGCTCAGTTTGCCCAGTACAGGCATCAGGAGTAAAGGTCCACAGGCCGATTGGGGCTCTGGTGCAGGACAAGCTCTCCACATGGTGGTGAGGCAGTGTAGCCAATGGGCACAGCCTTACCCCCTTCCCCTCATAGCAATGCAAATATAGAGGCAGTAAAATTAGATTGCAGTTCTGACCAGGATAGACCAATGAGTCACGCTGGAACACAAGCAGCATTTTCTTGCTGCATTTTAGGTATCCCTTTGGTGGTGCTGTTATGCATTGTCTAAGGCAGTCACACAGCCTCAGCATTCAGTGCACAAAAGCTGCAGGTCCTTCAGTGTGCCATGTTACATGGCCATGGGGTTGTGGATTCACATCCTGTGGCCCTCCATGTATACAAAGAATCAAATCCTTGTCTGCACCAGGGCAATAGAATTACTGAAGAGCTCAGAATAAAGCAAGTAGATATAATTACCTTGCAGGATATTATGGCCCATTTATTTCTAAAATAGCTTCTGCAGGCTGATACATGCTCAGTCCCCATGATATCAACTGTAACCTCATACTCTTGTAATGGCTCTGACCTTGAGAGAAAGTGGCACACTATGTCTGGGTAAGCATTTAATAGGCTGTGTCTCTAGCAAGAAGTTGACTTTGTTAGTCATGGGGTCCATTTAAGTGATTCCTATTACTACGTGTCAGCTGTCTCCCTTTCTAGCCTTCTATTCATGTGAGGGGCATATCTGAATATACTAGGAACATCAATGTACAGCCACAAGGTAATGTGGTAAACACATATACTAGGAGTAGCTTTTATTTCAAATAATGAAGTTTATTATGGTATTCTCCTCTGGTACAGCCCTGAATTTCAATAGGAGGTATGAGGCACTGTATTGTTTGCAAACTGGAATATTATTAATTTTTAAACTAACAAGAAATAATAATAATAATAACTATATAAGCAGGAGAAAAGCAGGTAGTGGGTATTTACCAGGCAGAAGGTGAGCATTGGTGGTAAGCTGGAAGGTCTCAACAAGGTCCCCCTTCCCCCAACTGGGTTATAAGCATTGTCACTATCCATTTCTTCCTTTTTGGGGAAACAGCTTTATCATTTCAGCTCCAGAATCATGCCTTATAAAAACAAGACTTCCATCGTGATAGCTGCAGTGACAGTAGCTTTGGAGGAGCAACTGATCGCAATGTATGCTAAGAATGGCAGACAGTGGCTAGAAGCCTGCTCTGAAGGGATCAATTCACCAAAAGAGAAGAAGACACTAGAGAAGTGTAAAGGGCTATCAAAAGAGCCTGCAGCACCTTTGGCTAAGGGACACAGAAGCCCCAGGTAGGTAAGTCCAATCTGGAGGCTTCTTTATTGTCAGATGATACATTTAAGGCAATGATCATATGGGTCTTTGGTGACACTCTGAAGGGAGTACCTTCTATGGATTCCATGTCATAATGGTGAATATAGAAGGTGCTGTACCCATTGGTGAGTGCACAATGCTGAAAACACAAACAGCAACCTTGCACTACACCAACTACAAAATCAGCGCCCATATCACCACACATAAATCTATATTCTATGAGGGGGTCTGTGCCCCCCGCATCCCCTACTAAAAATAATCAACTCCAAGGGGGACCTGACAGTGGGGCAAGAAGCTGACATGGACTGAAAAAATTACAACACCCAACACATTCCCCACCCAAAAACAGTAGCACACCAACCCAGAATCAAACCCAGGTCCTTCCATACAGGAGACATACACTGCCTCCTCAAGCCCACATGGCCAGCTTGGCACTGTCTCCCTGACTTACCTCCTACATCCTGCTTCCCGTGATGTCCCTCCTACCAGTGTTGCATCCTATAGTCTCTGTTTTAGCCTGCTACTCTTGTCATTTCCACACTCACTCTCCTTCCACACTTGCTGTACAGACAATCGCTCAAATTGAGTTGCTCAAAGTGAATCACTCAATTTGGTGGTGCCCATATCACTGGATACCCTTCTATGACCAGCTCAAAATTGGGGCTAAGATATCACACTCCAAGGATGTGGATTATTTTTAATAATTGTTGTTTAATGTGGTAGCAGTGAAGAGGCTGGCAACTACAGGCTGTTCAGCCTGACTTTGGTGGTGGGGAAATTAATGGAATCACTCCTGAAGAAAGGATTGTGAAATATGTTGAATTCAGTGGCTTACAGTATCTGAGGCTACATGGATTCACTGGGGGGAGGTCATCTCAAACAAATCTGACATATTTCTTTGACTGGGTTACCAGGGAATTAGATCAGGGTGGAATGGTGGATGTGGCCTACCTAGATTTCAGTAAGACCTTTGAAACTGTTCCACATAGGAGACTCATAAACAAGCTGGGCAGCCTGGGAGTGGGTCCTAAGGTGGTAAACTGGGTAAGAAATTGGTTGGGGGGATAGCTGACAGAGGGTGGTGTTAAATGGAGTTCACTCAGAGGAACGGAGGTAGACCAGCGGGGTGCCACAAGGATCAGTACTGGGACCAGTTCTCTTTAATGTCTTTATTAGTGACACTGCTGCTGGGTTAGAAGGGAAGGTATGCCTTTTTGCAGATGACACAAAGATCTACAACAGGGTAGATACTCAAGGGGGGTGGAAAAATGAAGAGAGATATAAGAAAGCTTGGGGAGTATTCAAGGCTGTGGCAACTAAGTTTTAATGTGAAGAAGTGCAAAATTATGCACTTGGGGCACAGAAACCAAGGGGCAGATTACATGTTGGAGGGAGTGGTACTGACGACCACCAAACAGGAAAGAGCCCTGGGGGTAATCATGTCTGATGACCTACAGGTGGCCAAACAGTGTGACAAGGCACTGGGGAGAGACAGTGGGATGCTAAGGTGCATAGGGAGGGGGGTATCATCAACAGAATGAAGGAGGTGGTGATACTGCTGTAAAAATCATTGGTGAGACCTCATCTAGAGTACTGTGTCCAGTTCTGGAGACCACACCTCTGGAAGGACATAGAGTAGAGATGGTCTAGAGCAGGGCAACTAAACTGGTGCAGAGTCTACACCAAAAGCCCTATGATGAGACACTTAAGAACCTCAATATGTACACCCACCCTGCAGGAAAGGAGGGACAGGGGGTGACATGATAGAAATTTTCAAATACCTCACCAGTATAAATAAGGTACAAGAGCAAAGCATTTTTCAGAAAAAAAGATGTTCAAGAACAAGGGTTCATGCTATAAAGCTGGAGGGGGTTAGACTTAGGGGAAATGTAAGAAAGTACTTCTTCACAGAAAGGGTGGTGGATGCATGGAACAACCTCCCAGTGGAGGTGGTGGGGCAAAAACTGTAACAGAATTCAGGAATGAATGGGACAGGCATAAGAGAACCTTAGAGGTTTGGAAAGGGAAGGTATAGCCAGGGATCAAGAAGGGTCTGTGGTATTACAGTAGGTAGGGCAAACGGGCAGACTAGGTTGGCCAAGCAGTCTTTATCTGCCATTAAATTCTATGTTTCTTATGATTCAGATGTGAAAGAGGTGTGGGTAATCCCTCTTCCCCACACTGGAGATGGCACCAGTGGACACCCCACTGGCAGATCCCTCCAAAGAACAACCTGGCCCAGTTACACCTCCTACTATAACAGAGAAGTGAAACAAGCTGATGGTGCTCAAAGTTGGTTTTGCTGCCTCAGTTCAGAACCAGCAGCAAATGGGAGGATCAAGACGGGTGTCCACAAGTGCCACCCATAGAGGTACAACAGCACAGGTGCTGCTTATAGCTTTACTCCCAGGTCACTACATAATTGTGGCAAAACCAGTTGGATCCCACTTGCCAGACAAGGTTCAGCAACAGATTCAGGGAAGAGAATATGTGGACATGCTCTTTGCTAAACCAATCCAGTGAGTAAGAGGAAGGCAAAGAAAAAGAGATGATCAGAAAAGAAGAAGGTGAAGGTAGAATGCATTTTGATTACTGTCTAGTCGGGTTCATAGTCTTGCCAGCACAGTGATCGCCATAGAAAGGACCAGACCTGTTCAGTTACCTGAACAGGATCATGTTACACACAGATGCAAAGGAGGCAAGGCATAGCTTGAATATGATGAACAAGTCAGGTGGCATATGCAGTATGATCCATTGTTGGACTGGGGTGCTCTTGACATGCCACTCCTGGTTGAGGTTATGAACTGGCAGGAGTCCTCCACACAGACAGTTGTCTGCCATCAAGGACCCCAAACAGCAAAGCCCTGAAGTCATGGGGTCTCCTCCACAACTATGCCATAGTTTCAGTAACAGGAGATATTCCAAAAACAACTGTAAGCATAGGCATGAGTGTGTCGCTTGGGTACAACAACACCCACTGGTACGCTGCAATTAGTGAAAAGGCCTAAAGGGAGGCAATTGATTCCTTCAGAAAACATTTATGCACAAAGTGGGCAAGCCTGTCCACCCCAGTAAGGGTGGAACACCTTAGATTAAGCATCTTTTCACACCTGGACAGCAACTCAATGATCATATTGACCCCCACTTCACAGTGGTGCAGTACGCTTCCTTTGACACAGTAGTTGACGCAGTGCTGTTGGTTGGGCTGTGGGCCTTGATGGCAAAATTGGGCACAGAGTCAGCCTTCCATCTTCTGCCAGAACAGCCCCAACAACAGGGACTTATAGTGGATGACGTTTGGGGGCCAGTATTACATTGACAATTACATGCCCATGGGGAGTCTGATGGACTGCACAGTGTTTAAAAGTTTCAGTAACTTCTTACTCTGGGTGACTGCCCAAGAGCTGAACAATCATGGTGTAGTACACTACTTATAGAAGATGACTTCCTGCTCATGGAGCTGGGGCACTCCCAGTCTGTGGGTAGACACTGCACACCTTTGTGGGACTGTGCAAGCTTCTTGGTGTACCACTAGCCCTTGGAAAGGTCAAGGCTTCTAACTCAGTGATGATGTTCCTTGGTGTGGAGATCGAAGTGGTGAAACAAGATTACCACTTGCCCTGTGAAAAGACAGACTCCCTGAGGTGTCTGTTGACCAATGCCATAGTGCTGAAAAAGTTGACCTTAGTTACAGGAGCTGCAACAGCTCATGGGGTACTTCAACTTCACTTGTCTGGTCATACCCATGAGGAGGGCCTTTTTAAAAAGTATGGTGAAGTTGGGTTCCAGGGCTGAGAAACCACACCAATGGGTCTATATGACTAGTGGCTTCCTGGAGGATCTGCAGGTGTGTTTGACTTTCATAGCATATTTTGACGGTGTGTCAGTGTGGGAAGGGATAGTAGACAACTAAGTGCTGGAACTGTTTATGGATGCAGCAGGGGGACTAGACTTCGGGACATACTTCAGTAGCAAATGGTGTGCTGCAGATTGACCCTTCTCATGGGCATTGGCAGGGCTCATGAGACAGGTCACATTGCTAGAATTCTTCCCAATTATTGTGGCCCTATGCATATGGGATCCTTGACTGTAGAATAAGATCATATTCTGGTCCAATAACATGGGAGTTGTCCACACCATAAACAGGCAATCAGGAGCAAAAGGCTCAATGGGTGTCTTAATGAAAATATTCATCTTAAAATGCATAATACTAAGCTTACATTTTAAGGTGGCCCATGTTCCTGGTATTAAGAATGGTATTGCTGATGCGTTATCTCATTCACAGTCACAGAAATTCAAGAACTTGGCACCAGCAGTAAACCAAAATCTATGATGGTCCTGCCCTTTCTGTGGAAGGCAGTAACAGTAGCACCTGGAAGTGCATAGGAAATGCCTTAGCTCCCCAGACCAGGGTAGCCTACCATTGCAGCATTGAATATTACCATATTGTCAGAGTAGACATAGGGTGGCCAAACAGCTGGCCCATGCCTAAGGACAAAATATGTAGCTGTCGGCCTTTATCCTGACATTCTGTGGGGCATCCTGGGTGTCAGAACTGGTGCAAATGACACAGGCTGGCACCATGGTGACCCTGAGGGATTCAAACATTGCACTGACCTCAGAAAGGGTCTTTGTGCATCTGCTGTGGAGCAAGACAGACCAAGCAGGTATGAGCTACTGGTTGTGGTGCAAGCCCCACCAGGAACATCATGGAATATAGCATCAGTGGTTGCTGATTATATGGCACACTGGCCAGGCCTTGGTGATGCCTTCCTGTGGCATGCAGATGGGAAGCCAGAAATGGTGTATCAGTGGAGACATGTCATGGAGGTCAAGCAATAGAGCTTGACTTCAGGGGTTGCAGGGCAGCATCTGGCAGAATTGTCATGATTTTCCAAGGTGCTGGATTTCACAGACAACACTTGCTCCTTCAAAATCTGGAAGGTCCTCAAAGGGTGAAAAAAAGGGGAACCCAAACAACCAGATCCCAGGCAGCCAATCACATTAGCCATTCTGGAGCAATTATAGAAGGCCCCCCTAGATGTCTGCTGGACTGCTTATGAGGCTTCAGTCTTTTAGGAAGGCCTTTATCCTGACATTCTGTGAGGCATCCTGGGTGCCAGAACTGGTGCAAATGACACAGGCTGGTACCACAGTGATCCTGAGGGATTCAGACATTGCAGTGATCTCAGAAAGGGTCTTTGTGCATCTGCAGTGGAGCAAGACAGACCAAGCAGGTGTGAGCTGCTGGTGTTTGGTGCAAGCCCCAGCAGGAACATCATTGGATATAGCATCAATGGTGGCTGATTACATGGCACACTGGCCAGGCCCGGGTGAGGCCTTCCTGTGACATGTAGATGGCAAGCCAGTAATGGCGTATCAATGCAGATGTGTATTGAGCTTGGCTGTATTTTGTATGGGCTTGAATGTTAATGGGTATAACACCCATTCTTTCAGAGCTGGGGTGGTCACAATTGACAGGACCCTGGGGCTGTTGGTTAGAGAGAACCAGTGCATGGGTTGGTGTGGTTTCCAAATATTTCTATTCTATGTCTGCTTTTACTTCCTTTAACTTTGTTTTGTTATTTTCCAGGTTCCCTTGATAGTTTCAAAGAAGTGTGGATCTGCAGATGCTCCTTCATCCATTGGGCAGCAGAGCAAGTGGGGCATCGATCTGGGGGAAGAACCTATCAATTCCGAGGTGGAAGGCACAGATTTTCTGGATGGGCAAGAGAGGCATGCACTGGGAGGAACTTCTCCCTCTGCTGGTGGTGGAGGCCAAACAAGGATGTTCACATGACATCCTGCTGCTCCATCAGTCAAGGAATAACTTGAGGCTTCAGAAATGCATGGACCTGCTCTTAGGGATGAAGGAGAATTTACAATCTATTCAAGAATAGTGGCCCAACCCCATGATTATTTGGTCTCACATCATCCAATGACTTCACTGGCAGCATGAAAATGACTCTAAAGCCATGGACAAAGCATGCATACCCATTAATTGGGAGATGTCGGTATTTATGGAATCCACTGTGGGAACTGTGGTCAGACACCAAGATTTGACACCGTGCCAGTGACTTTATGCCAGAGATGGTGTGCATTTGCAGGACATTGACTGGGACTTGCTGTTAGACTGTTTTTCTTAGGTCCTGGAGCACAGTTTAGAATGATATGCTTTGGGGTCAGAGGGTATCTGTCCTGTGATGGCTTGAAGTCTCTCAGATCAGTGGTACAAGGGGAAAAGGGGAATGAGCTGAATGCTTCTGAAGGGCTTCTTCTGGTTGGCATGGGTTGGTGGGACTGCATGACCTGGGGTCACAGTCCAACTCATTAGGGCTTGCCTGTGGGGTGAGGGTGACACCAGATGGGGTGGTCATTCATTTCCTCGGCCACATGACCTCCCCATTCCTGGGGCTTGGGCACCAAGTCAAGAGGCACATCATTTCCTCAGCCCACACGATGGAGAACCCCTTTGCAGGAAAGGGACGGGTCAGGGTTAGATTTTGAGATCTGCCAGCTGCACATGCCACTCCAACTGTGTAATATCCATTAAGAAACAAATGGCTATGGCTATTTGTATAAGACATGTGTGTATGTCAGTTCTTTAGGGGAAAGGTATGGGGACTACTGAGACAATACTTAGTTTGCCAAAGCATAGCAGCAGATGTCATTTTTTCAGTGTCCCCGCCCCTGCATTCTGAAGGTAGGTAAGTAGGCATCCTCCCCTTGGGGTGGGAGCTTAGCCCTAGTACCGCACACTGAGGGAAGAACCACTGGGACCACCCACAGGGAGTATGCCACCTGGAGTGGGCACAGAGCAAGGGGTCAAAAAGAGCTTGTAGCCAGTAGCTTTCATTCATTCCTGCTCACCTGCACCAGATCTCCCATCCTTCCACCCTCCTAAAAAAGGGTTGAACAGGGCAATGCAGGGAAGTCTTTGACCCAGTATGTGTGACTGAAGCAGTGGCTGGGGAATGAGTTTTCCCAATTTTCACTCAGAATTTTTTTTCCTTTATTATTGAATTTTGTTGATTGGGTAGTCCCACTGAGAATAAAAGTCCCTTTTTCATTGACAATCCCGGGGGGAGGAGATACAGATGGTAACCAATCAGAATTGAACTAGATTAAGCTGTTGGTGGTATTCATTAGCGAATGGGGGAAATTTGGTCAAGACACCAGGGAAATTCCCCTACCTTCATGTAGGGGAACCTCTGGCCATCGAAGGATAGCTGGCTCAGTGCATGAGCAACCAAAGATGGAGCTGGTTGTGCGAGAGGTTGGGGAGTTGGTCTCATCCCCAACTGTGGATTTTCCAGAGACTGAAATCTTTTCAGAAGCTTTGGAATTCATGGCAAATGACCGACAGAAAAATATGGCAGTGGATACAACTGTACAAGAGGACATGGAAACAAAAAAAAGGTACCGAGTTACAACCAGAAACTGTGAAACAGCCAAATTTCAAGTTGGCTTCTGAGTTACAAGTCTTGATATCCAAAGAGGAACTCAAATTCACCCGGAGAAGACAGGAGTTAGCAGTTGCATAGGCCAATGCTACTAAGAATAAAAGGGAGATCAGTCTGGCATTGTCAAGCAACCAGACTCCTCAGTTTATTTTCTCCAAGGAAACGCCTGAGACACTGAGACATTTAACTGTCTCTATTGATACAGTAGTTCAAAAGGATCCCAAAGATCAGAAAGTGGCAGCTGTTTTTCCTTTTGCCGCACGCTCCAAACGTTGCACAGTTCAAAAAATAGTGAAACCTACGAAAAAACTACATACTTCATGGGCAGACAACACTGAGTCCATGGAGGTTCCCTGGACAGTAGACCAGTCCTTATGGGTGGCAGCTGGGGCTCAACTACCTGATACAGGAAAATGGATTTCAGGATTTCCCCCTTTTTGCATCCCAGGGGTAGGCATGACTGAAAAACATTCTACTGTTACAACTAATACTAAAAATATAGAGGCCCAGGATATTACTCCTACTTCACCGATCATTTGTGCTAGGAATAGTGAACAAAATACTAAAGAAACTATCAGTAATGACTGAGTCTTCTCTGACATTACCCTCACACTTAACTTTAACACAAAACCCAATTATTTTGCTACCACAAAATGCAACATGTTCCCCCCTTCCCTCACCTGTGGCCACTGAGACTATGATGAACTCTATGAGTGATCTGTCTCTTTCAACAGAACATCTGAAAGAACCGACAAATATGGAACACGAGGAGGGCCCTCCACCTGCATCTAATACTGAATGACCAAGACCAAACTCTAGGTCATATGCTTCTGTTTTTCAGGCTCCTATTTATGCTGCCAAATAGCACAATGTTGTATGTCTTTTTTATAAAGGGAGGTGGAAATATTTCCTGACAGGAAATTTGTAGCTAGAACATTACTGAAAGACAGCCTGCATATTTATGCTCCTAAAATTTATGTTCTAATTCATGTTTCAGGAGAGTCTTCATTTAATGTGAGCTTTAAGCTCAACAGTGGTCTAGAAATGTTTTGGGAAAGGTATAATCTGGTAAATTATTCTCCTGTGGACATCCTTTTAAGTAATTCCCTGACTAGACCTCACCACAAAACTATCACAGTTTTGTTCAGAAATGAGGGGGTGAGCATCACAGATCAAACCTTTTGGCTTAAGCAGAGATGCACAGTGGTAGGCCACCCAGAGGCTGTTTTAGACAGAGAGGACATTTGGACAGGGGGGTTGGTGGATTAAAGTCATTTTGAAATCTACAGACACTGGGTTGCAACATCTACCCAATTGCTTTTTTTAAGCTAGAGACATGGGAGGTCCAGTTTTATGCAGGACAATCCAAATCCTGCAATAAGTGTGGGATACTAATCAATAATGTCTGTAACATGTTTTGCTACACACTCTACAACAGCCTAGGCCATGCAAGTGGGCAATGTAAAAACACAACTATACGTAATCTTTGTGGAATGGTGGGACACTCTTATGCCACTTGTCCACAGGCAGCTTATAGACAAGCAGCTGCATCTGATTTTGACAAACAAAGGCTCCTGATAGCTATATCTCAGCGATCACATTCTTCAACAGTCCCTCAGCGTCCTATTCCTCCACAACTATCATGCCCCCCCCCCACAGTGGTGCATCCACTGACACCAGAAGTTCAAAAGAAGACCAATCCTTTAGAGGTAACTGTCTCCCTTCCTCCCTTCCTTACATGAGGATAGTGATGCCAGTACTTATGAGGAAAAAGTACCAGAGGTTTCCAGTGTTGTTTCCACATATACATACCAGGATACAAGGGTGATGCCTCCCCCACTCTCCCACCTTCAGCCAAAGAAGAACAACAAACACAGATGGAGACAACCAGCTTCAAAGATAGCCAAAATAGCTACTACTCCTACTTCAAACAGATTTCAGGCTTTGCAACAAACCCCTGAATTGTCAGATAATGAGTCAGAAGATTCACAAGTTAGTACAGATCCAGGGGAGGCTACCTCTGAAATTGTGGCAAATGAGACAGAAGAAGGAAACCCAGGGCAGTTAAAACAATAACAAGGGGGGGTGTAGAAGAAAAAGGAAACCACTGTAAGCCCCATTTTTCATTCCACAGATAAATGGCAGCTTCTGTCACCTGTTGTTCCATAAATGTGAATAGTGTTAAAAATAAACAAAAACAGGCACTAGTGTTTTCACATATTGAAGCAAAGAAGGATATTGTTATTTTTCTGCAGGACACCAGACTCCATATGGTGGCAGAAATAACTTATGCTTCCAAATGATGGCACGCCGGAGTTTTCTACTTGTCTCTAGGACGTGTAGCTTGCTAGGGGTTGCTGTTCTATTTTGAAACATTGGAATGAAATTGGTGAAACTATTGACTTGGTTCCTGGCAGAGTCATGATTTTAGATATTACTTTTCATAAAACATATTTCTGGTTAATCAACATCTATGCTTCACAAAATAAATCTGAAAGAGTGGAACTATTCAAGCAAATACAACCACATGTACACACCTCACAAAATATTATTTGGGTAGGGGATTTCAACTGTGGGTTGGCTATACAAGATAGGGGAAAGAAATGACCACCAGGAAAATATTCAGTGATATTTCATGTTTACAGTCTATTATACAAACTGTGAATTTAGGGGATGCATATTTCCAGGTGAAC
Source organism: Neoceratodus forsteri (assembly GCA_016271365.2). Lineage (NCBI taxonomy): Eukaryota > Metazoa > Chordata > Ceratodontiformes > Ceratodontidae > Neoceratodus > Neoceratodus forsteri. The sequence goes on from CM057449.1 coordinate 461,657,450, forward strand.
TCAAGAACACAGCCTACCTTTCATAAAGGTGCCTTAGCAACCCAAATTGATTTTTTCTTTATGAATAAAAATCTACCCTTACAGTCAGCATCATTTACCTCTGTAGAATATTTGGACCATAGTGAGTTGCATTTAACAGTAGAGTCTCAGCCTATTCAATCACAAGACCCAGGATTATGGAAACTGAACTCCTCCCTGTTATTACAGGAAGCAGTTAAGCAACATCTGAAATATTTTATTATAATGAAAAAATCACTATACAAGATGTATGATGACCCCATGCTTTGGTGGTCAGACACAAAAACATATTTAACAAAACTCCTGAAATCTATTAGTACAGCTTTTAGGGATAATGATTATTACCAATATTTATGTAACCATAAACAACTGCAATTTCTCATGTCACTTGCAGATCCTAAAACATGACTTCACAGAACAAATTAGAGTAATAAAAGAGGGTATCAAATCTTTTTATAATAAACAAACAAATACATTGCAAAATGCAACAGACTTATGGCATACAGGGGAATTTGGCTAATATATGCCCTTTCATGAGCTGCAATGACAGAATTAACAAGAAAAAAAATGGAAGCAGTCCAAGGGGCAAATATTAAGATAAAAACTAAGCCACAGGACATTATGGTGGAAGTCACAAGACATGCAAGAGCACTATTCAAAGGATAAACAGTAAACTCTGAAGATATTGTCCTATTTTTAGAGCAATTAGACATTCCAGATTGTCCCACTTCTATTTTTGATGAACTGACTAGAACTATAGAACAGGATGAAGTAACACAAGCTATACCTTGCTTAAACACAGGAAATGATCCAGGGAATGATGGCCTAATGACAAAATTATATAAATTGATGAGTGAAACTATAGCTGGCGAATTGGCCACAGCATATCATTTAATACTGAACAATTCAGAGTTACCCTTAGAAATGGTAAGGGTATTCTCTTTTCTCTATAAAAAGAGAGAAATAAAATTTAAATAATTGGAGACAAATAAGTTTATTGAACGTTGATTTTAAAATATTAATGAAAATTTTAAATAAATGATTATTGGCTATAGCCCTTTATCTCATCTCCCTGCTCAAACCTGTACAGTGCCAGATATGTCTATAGTAACCAATTGATACTGTTAAGGGAGCTGTTTGAAAGAAAATCACCCCAGTGTAAGTGGCTATATACTGTCCTTGGTTCAAAAACACTTTTGTTTCAGTCAGTCACCACTTCCTATGGATAATCTTAAGACATTATCATAAACCAGAGTTATTCATTACTTGGTTATAGAAATTATATGAAAATGGACAGTGACAGCTTATGTCAATGGTAAATGCAATCAATGGTACCCATACAGAAAGGAGTTATGCAAGGCTGCCCAATCAGCACCCTTTTTTATTTATTCAGTATAGATCAACTATTCAGGAAAGTCAACATAGGCATTCCATCCATTACTTTAGGGGCAGAGACCCTTCCCTTTTCAGCTATGGCATATGCAGATGATGTATGTATAATGGACACAAATGCACAAGACGCAGAAAGAGCTGTACGTATCTACACAGATTATGGTGCAGTTTCAGGGTCTTCCTTAAAAATAAATGTGAAGGGACAAAATTAGTACACACTACCCATCCCAGGCAGAATATTGCAGATATTTACCTAACTAGAGACCAAATAAGGATTCTTGGTATAGCAATTGGAGCAGCCACACTGTACCTCCATAACTGGGACAAAAAATGTAAAATTGGTGGCGTGATGGTTCAAAAATGGAATGTTGGCCTTTAAGTAAAACAAAGCATATTTATTTAATAATAATGTATTTATTGTCTATTTTTAATTTTATTAGTCAAGTTTTCCTCCCGCTAAGCAAGGGACATAGCCCTTTTGAATATTTTGTTTCAGGCCATATGGGGCAGTCACCTCAACCCTTTAAAATGTAATATTCAATATCTGCCAGTTAATAAGGGAGGTTTGAATATGATTAATCTGGTCCTTCTTCTATATTGTCAGGTTTTTGTTTACCAACTTACAGACACTTTTACGTAACACTGAGAAATTCTGGGCAGATTTATATTTTTCTTCTGTACATATATGGTTCTCAGAATGGGAGAATGGGACACAGACCTATAAAATCTAGTCCTAATTCCATCCCATATTTATGGGGTGTATTTGTGAAATTGAAATCTTGGAAAATTATGAGTTTAATGGTATTGTCCAATTCTAAAAAACAACTTTATACAAAGGTTCTGGAGACTAATTTTATAGAACAAATAACCTTTCCAAAATGTCCCAACAGTTATCTCTCAACTCTGCAAAAATGTATTACTGAAAATTGTATCCCTGCAAAGCAAAAGGATGTACATTGGCTATGTTGCTATGAGAGACGTAACATTAAGGACAACCAAAAACTTAAGCAGATGGAGGAGAGATCTGTTCTAGACCTGGTCGCATTCAAGAACCAGAAACCATGAGACACTTATTGTTTTCCTGTTCATACATGAAACATTTTTGGTCCTATGTAGCTCATGTATGTAATGAAATCTGTTTTCTACAGTCACATATGAAATGCTTATTTAGGGGTCTACCTTAAACAATGGCTTAAATGGGAAAGGAGTACTTTGGATGTTTTCTTTCTGTTTTAAATGGGTTATATGGAATAGCAGAAGTCTTTTAACATTGCAACAAAACAAATCTTGCATATGAAAATAGTACAGAAGGTAAAAATTAACTAAAAAGTATTCATTCTATTGAAACAAAAAATATGCACATAGGGAACTATTATTAAACTGAAGAAACTTACCTTGGATCATTGATAATGACTTTCTCGTCACATAATTAAGCCATTGACTTTATTCTGTAAGCACATGATTTTGTGAACAGTAACTGTCTATTTAGATTTGGCTATTAAGTTATTTTCTTTTGTTATAATGTTTTCATTAGTTTTTTGTAAATATGTATGATTTCTTGTGGTTAACTGATGTATTACTATGTTGTATGAGTCTTCTAATAAAAACAAATTCCCCTACTCTTTTCAAGAAGTGCCATAGGATCTTTAATGTCCACCTGTAAAACCACCAGAACAGGCAGGCAGGACCTCGGTTTAATGTCTCATCCAAAAGACAGCATCTCAGGAGTGCAGCATCCCTCTCATGATGCACTACAGTGTCAGTATTAGGATTTACCTCAAGTGCCTGGTTCTGTTTTTTGCCTTCTCCCCAGGGGTTTAACGGGTAGGCCGGCACAGGCCTTGTTGCAGTCATGTAAAATGGCAGCTTGGGAGTCTCTCAAAATGAATGGTACAAGGGGAAAATGGAAACTTTATTGAAGTCTTCAGAAGGGCTCAGCTCCATTGCTTGGCATGAGGTCAGTGGGACTGCAAAACCTGAACCCTGTTGGGGTTGCATTCTAAACCCACTAGGCTTGCCTGTGAGGAGGTGGTAGACACCAGATGAGGGTGATCATTCACTTCCTCAGGCCACATGGCCAGCCCACTCCTTGAGCTTGGTACCAATTCAGGAGGTGCATCATGTCAATGGGGAGCCCTTCACAGGAAGCAGGTGGGTCAGAATTAGGATTTGAGATCTCCCAGTTGTGCATGCTACTCAACCATGTAATATCCAGTATTAAACATACAGCTGTGGCCATTTCTCCAAGAAGTGTGTGTGTGTGTGTGTGTGTGTGTGTGTGTGTGAGTTCTTCATGGGAAAGGTATGGGGACTACTAAGACAACAGAAAACTGTATCACCAAATAAAACTGGAAGATGCCTTGAGTTTTTTATAGTGAAAAAGGTAGGAACAAATGTTTTGCCAGATTTCATTGCACTACTGCTTTGATAGTTTGTGTTCCCCTTCCAGTGTCACTTCCATATGATTTATAATCCAAGGGGACATTTACCGTTTCATGGAAATAGTGGCTTTTTTATAGTGGTATAGGGATTTAGTGGATCAGGTGAAGGCTTATGTAAAGACATCTCATCACAAGGTATGCTCTGATACTGTACAAACACCACTGGCCATGACCAAAGAGGGCTATATCAGAACCAGTGGAGGGCAGAGACTGAGAACACAACATACCTTAACTTATCTAGGAATAAGGGGTGGACTAAAAGTCAAACCCTTGGACAGGTCAATAAAGATTGCAGCTTACACATGACCTCTATTCATCCCCTTCAAGATAGAATTAGTTACACATAGGAAAGTGAAGACTATGAAATAGGTTTTACAGAAACTTGGTTAGAAAGAGAAGAGAAAGGAAGAGGAGTAAAGAAAGTTGGAGAGCTGGATGAAAACCAGCTTTTACTGCAATTTGTGCAGGATGGGAGTAGAGAATTTGTTGGGTAATTCCAAGGTGTACAGGTGTCACTCCCTTTGTGGAGAACAGAACTTTAGCTGAAAGGGGAGATTTTAAAAAGTGCACCCATGACTAATGTATTTTTTCTCTGATGCATACCTGCATATGTCATGGTGCCTATTATCACTACACATATGCACTTTGAAACACACTTTGGAATCATATATAATACAATTTTAAACCTGTTACCATAAGTGGATTCTCTTAAGTTGTGGGTACACTTTTTTATTTTTTACTTATTTTAAGCCTGCACTAATGCACGATGTTTCCTGACATGACCCCGCCTCCCAAAATTTGAACTTGTAAGAAGAGATTTAGAAGCAGAAAGAGGGACACTATGGTAGGGTTGAAGAGGTAATGCAGTTTAGGGTCAATATCAACAGGACTATAGCCTTTGCCAGAATTGAAGGAGAAAACAGCAGAGTAATCCTTTGAGGCAGTGGCTGGTAAGAAAAACAATGCAGATGAAAAGGTGGAAGGAGCAACAAAAGGTGAAAAAAGTAGAGGGAGGAGAAGAGATCGCACATGTGTTGAAGTGTGTGTTAAGCTGCAACCACCTCAGCAGGCTTAGAAATGACAATAGATGGTTGCTGAGATTGAGGGTAGCTGCAGAAATGTGGGAGGGGGGATTAATGATAGAGTGAATAACTAACCAGAACATATTTGTGGTGTTAAGATTGCTCTGAAGGTTCAAGGCAAAACAGTTGGCTGTTGCCTTAATAAGAGATTTTGTGCTGACAATATGTAATTGTCACTACCTCAACCAGTCTTATTAGGACTCAGAGGATCTGAGGATGGACCAGTCTGAGTCACAATCCCTGAAGATGGAGGTGTTTATGGAATTGACCCATGGCAGGTAGACATCAGGTACTCAAAACCTCCACAGTGGGGCCTGCTTATCCTAAGCAGATGTAATGTTAGAAGTAAAAGTAAGGGGGAAACAATTATGTCAGAACAGTGGAAAAGAGGTGCCCAGTTGGAGGACTGTAGGTCATTCAAAAGGTTTTCCAGGTTGAGAGACCTAAACAACCAGGTACAGACATGCTGTGGAGGGGATTTAGGGTAATGAATTTTCTAGACACAGTAAATCATGCAGTGGTAACTGAAGAAGTCCAAAAGGATACCTGCAGCAAAAATTTTATGTGGGTGGGATGAAAGGATTCAGTAAAGAAGCAAGTAGTTGAAGAATAGAGGGTAGTGATGGGTAGGATTTAAAATAAGATGGGTAAGTTTCAGTGACTCAGCATTCTGTATGAAGGATGTGGGAGCAGGAAAGGACCAATTTATATTGAAGCCTAGCAAGGATAAATTCCTCAGAGAGGAGGCAAGAACAAGAAGGAAGAACAGAACAGGAATTAGAGACATATTTGGCTTTGATAAACCTCAGAAATGGAGACTGGAAGAGAGTGAGGAAAGAAACTTTACACAGGATGAGTTCATGGGTGGAAGGGACAACAGCATTAAAGACAACATCACATGCCAGCATGGTGGCACTGAAGGTTGAAAGCTGGATGCCACACCATGCACCACGCTGGTGACCCAGGTTCAGGAATGAGCCTGGGTCATTGGGAGTTGGTCGGGGATGGAGAGGATCAAGCATCTGATTGACTGGTCTCCTCTCCCTGGGTAGGGTTCGGGGCTTGCACCGCTCTGCAGTGGTTCCCGATGGTGATTCGGGGTCAGTGCAAGTGCAGTGAATCTAAGGGGTGGAGTGTGATGGTCATCGGCATGCTGTGCCTGGACATCATTGCACATTGGTACTCCAGTGGAGAAGCAAATAAATGGAGGAAAAATGGCAGTCAGTCATTGAGGCTTGATGCCTTGCCTCCGAGCCCATGGACCTAGAGGATCCACACTTGGATACTGGATTTGGACCCAGTTGGGTAGGTAGGGACCCCCCCATGGGTACTGTGCATGCTAACCCAAATAGCCTGTGGTCTGCTAGGGGTTTGGTGGGGGTTGAAGGACAGTGGCCGGAGGATTGCCGATGCTGACCGAGCTGCAGGAGGAGAATAAAGTATGATATAAAAAAAAAGACGACATCACCAGGGACACTACAATGGATTTATTTTAGTACCCTATCCCACCTCCTCTCTTACCCCAGTCCTTCTGGAAGGGTCATAGCCTGGAATGCTGATGTCACTATCAATGGTCTTGGCAGACAACCAGGGTTAGTTTGCCTCGCTCTGTCTAAGTTGCAAGATCTTTGGAAGAGGCTCCTCACATTGAGGTGAACAATACTAAGATCATTGAGCAGAGTGGCATTATGATCAAGAGTTAGGCCCAGGATTATGTTCAGCATCAACTGACAGGAGAAGCAGAAAGGCAAAGATAAGCCTGCATGAGAGGCCTGATCGATGATCCTCCCCCCCCAAACAACTGACCAATTGTGGCTCTGGCCTCTCATGCAAGTTTATCATTTCCCTCTTGCTTCTCCTGTCAGAAACACCGTCCCTACATGGTACTTAATTGGAAGTGATTTAAGCACTGAACCATTACAGTCTTATTTAGACCTCACATCACATCTTATAATGATCCAGTGTTGATGGAAGCAGTGAATGACTTTTAAGACTATGCATTCCCGAATTTTATACAGGAATTATTGTTCATTTTATATTATAATATAATTAAATAAGATTTCAAACTGAGATCCTAAAAAAATTGAAGTCCCATTTAATAATTTTTGTTCATTCACTCGCAAAGGCAATTAAGCTACTCTCTTGTTACAGCCTCCGCTGTACCATTACAGGAGTGGTGACAATAGTGTCAGCATCCTGCCCCCTTCATACCCACGCACAGCTTGTCCTTCCAGCAGGTCGTTAATACACTGACTGGTTTGCTGACAGCTTTGAAATTACAAAGAAAAAGTTAACTGCTTATAAAAATCCATGGAAGGGGCAGCTCAGTAGATCATCAGACATAAGCAAGAAAACATATATTGTGCCCGCAGCCTTTAAGGTTATTTTGATCAAGACTAATATACTGTAGAACAAACCATAAGGATACAAATCAAAGTGCAGAACTGCATATTCAGGAAATACAATTTAAAACCATGTGTTCATGTCTGAGAAAATATTTTGTAACAAATATAACCCCTCACTGCATTGTTTTAATTAAATCTCTAAATGAGAATATGGCCATTTAGATAGGTGTACATTTTGTTAGTTTTCAAAATAGCAGTTAGATTTATAAGAAAGTGTTTGTGTTAAAACTGGGTACTGGATTATTCTAGTGCTTGGATGAGTCCCACATGTGTGCACTGAAAATATACAGTAGTAACAGGTTCAGAGAATAATCACTTCATGAGATAATGAAAGCAAACTAAGAGCCACTTAGAATGTGTATCAGGAATTTATTTATTTATCTATTTATTTATCTATTTATTGAATTTTGGTAACCAGGTAGGCCCTCTAAGACAAGACAGTCCCTTTATCATGGGCGACCCAGGAAATGCAGTGTATTGATAGTGCATTAAATGATACAAGAAATTAGACAAGGAGTAGTCATACAATAAGAGAGTATATCAATTACATTCAGCTATGCAAAATAAGCAGTGTAAAGCACAGTCAACAAAACCTTATGTACAGACATCATTTACACTATTTTTTTTCTTGGAACAGCAAAATCTGATCAGTAACTAGTAAACATTCACCTCTAGGAATAACCACTAGTGTAGCTCAGTTATGTGCTGATGGACTAGATCTATTAGGACAGTAACTGAGGATACTATTTTAAAAAGTACTTTTTTATAAATTATTTGCATATAGTAGCTTCCTCAAAGCACATTTCCTTGTGAGTTAATAACTGTGTGGGCTGATGGTCTCTTCCATTCCGACATCAACTGCCTGATGATATACTCACTATCACACATTCTTACTGTGATAGCCAGAGATATGTCACACTACATTTTGATATATCTAGAAGATATATCGCATGAAATCCCCTTTCATTTCAGTTGGATTTCCTGTGATAAATCCAAATATGTCCAAATATTTATTGGCCATATCTCTTGCTACCATTGTGCAAACATCAAAAATGGACCCATGCAGGGGGGTAAATATCCAGTGGCAAGATGTCCAATTGTCACTTCATCAAAATCAGCCATGACTAGTAGAAAAAAAACACTGGAGTGCCCATCTAGAATAACTGCACGAAATGGCCACCATTACAGCTATAGGTAAACAGATGTTCTAGGATAGAAACAAACCACATAAGTCTGTCAGTTCTGCACTGTTGTTCATACCTGTAATTCCCCAAATCCTTTCAAAAATACTGGAGCCACAGCCTTCCATTTTTGCTTCTAATTACCCCTCTGTACAGTGATTCCCAGTGTCAGGTTCTGTCATGACAACAGTATCTAGATACTACTGTTATGATGAACCCAGTCATAACTAGCTCCAATGATTGATGTCACTTGGTGTCTCTGTTTTTAAGTGCTACTGCATATACAGTACATTGTTAAATGCAGTGTTGTTTAATAAGAGTCAACAAGTGATGCTGTACAGAGACAGTGCTGTGCATGTGTGTGTTTGCACAAGCCCTCTTACTTCTGGGCTCTAGTAGTCTGGTGGAAATTGCAAGAAGACAGGAATGTGTAAGATGATAGCCTTGACTATGCTTGATAACTCTTTATTCAGGTTACTGATTGACACAACTAGACATGAACAAATTTTGTGCTGGGCACCACTGTTCATAGTCCATAGAGTTTTAAATCCTGAGATACTGTAGTTCTAGCATTAGTCACATTATTAGGTAAATATTTAAATATATTCACCACTCTGTCTGTAAGGGAGTTTTCTCAAAAGTTCTTGAGATCCCCTCGCCCCACTACTTTGACTTTGTTGCTGTGGGTGGTTGTGTTACACCTTAATTAAAAAAAAAAAATGAGGAGTCCACTGTTCTGTTTCTCTGGATTATCTGTAGGTTTCTATGATGTCACTCTGTCTCTCTGTCTGTGTCCTGTCTGTCTGTCTCTCTCTCTCCTGTCCTCCAGTGAGCACATTTTAGGCTGTCTAATCATTTCTGATAAATCCTATCTTGCAGATCTTGGATCATTTTTATTGCCCTCTGCTGAATATGTTTGAGTCCTTCCTTATCTTTTTTTAGCTGATGGTTCTAATACTACATGCAGTACTCCAGGTGTGATCACAACAATGACATGCAGCCAAGCTTGTTAGTACAGCTGACCTGGCTTGCATCACGGAGACCTTGCTGGATAGAAACATAGAAACATAGAATTTGATGGCAGATAAGGACCGCTTGGCCCACCCAGTCTGCCCATTTCCCTGCCTACTGGATAAGCTGCAGATCCTAGTTAACCAGCAGCCTACTTTTTCCTATCCCCATCCCCTAGAATTACCTTATGACTGTCCCATGCATGCTTGAATTCCACCACTGTTTTTGACTCCACATCTCCTCCGGAAGGCCGTTCCATGCATCCACAACCCTCTCTGTGGATGAGAATGCTGGCTCTGTACTGCAGGCAGAAATTCCGGCTGGGTACTCAGTGATACACTACCCAAGAGAGGATCATGGGGCGGGGGTGTAGCCATTTGATTTAAGTCAGATCTGGGCCTTGTAGATACCCCAGTGGGAGTGACCAGATCCTTTGAATATATAATGGGAGCAGGTGTAAGTTGCTGGATACTTCTCATCTACTGTGTACCCAGTGGTGAAAAGGAATTCCTGCAGAAAGTCATGGACTTCATCACCAATATTGTGTTGGAGTCCCCAGATGGGTGATTCTGGGGGATTTCAATGAATGGGTCAATGATGAACTCTCACAGTTTGGGCAGGACTTCCTCCAACTAATGAATTCATTGGACCTTTCACAGGTTGTTACCTCTGCTACCCATACTCATGGTCATTCATTGGACCTGGTCTTCTTTCTGGGGATGGAGATCACTGTCTTGGTGGTGGAACCAGTCAGTTGGTCAGACCATCATACTACAGGATCCAGATTCGAGACTCCCCCCTATAGACCTGCTCCTACGGAGATGGTCCAGTACTGCCCTTTAAGGGGATTGAAACTTAATGGTCTTATGGCAGTGCTGGACCTATAAGGTGTTTTGAGAGTATGCAGAGAGCCGGGGAAACTGATACTCACTTATAGTAAGGCAGTGACAGGTGCCCTCAACTCTCTAGCACCTCTCCGTGTTCACCCTCTCACTCTCCACCCAAAGTCCCCCTAGTTTGACGGTGCTTTGAAGGAGCTGAAGCAAGGGGGATGAAGGCTGAAAAGATGCTGGTGGAAATTGGGCCTGTTGGTTGACAGTCTTAGATTGATGACCCATTACAAAGCCTATTAATCAGCCATCTACTGTAAGAAGGCAGAGTTCCTGTCCAAGGAGATTGCTGCAGCAAAGAATTGACCTGCTCAGCTTTTTCAGACTGTTGATAGATTGTGCAGTCCAACCTGTCTTCAGTCACCGGGAGCATTTTCACAAGCTAAGTGTGATGAGTTTGCTTGCTTTTTCACCGATGAGATTGCCTCCATCGGGTCTGAGATCTATTCTGTGTCCTCTGTTGGGCATTGTGGTGATCGGCATGGGGTAACTAGCACCCAATCTGTCTGGTCAGACATCAGCTGGTTGGTAATAGAGGACATTGTGTGGGTTGTCCTGAGAATGCACCCAACTTCCTGTAGTTTGTACCCAGGCTCAATACACCTCGTTGTGGGGTGCGTTGAAGTCATTGGCTCAGTCCTCGCTAAGATAGTCTGGTGTTCATTGGAGACAGGAGTGTTTCTGCACTCCCTGAAGGAGGCAGTAGTGGTACCCCTCCTGAAGAAATCCTCCCTTGACCCAGACTGCTTAGTGAACTACAGACCAGTCTCTAACCTGCCCTTTGTGGGCAAGGTTATTGAGAAGGTGGCTGCAGCACAGCTGGATGACAATTTAACAGGACATAATGTCTACAGTCCTCTTCTGTCTGGGATTTGGAAGAGGCACAGAACTGAGACTGCTCGTTCAGGTGCTTGATGATCTCCTGATAGTGAGAGATCTTGGTCTTCTTGATCTCTCTCAGTATTTGATACTGTGGATCATGGAGTGCTGCTGGAGCACCTGCAGATTTCTCTGTGGACTCTCTGGTACAGTTCTCAAATGGTTTTGATCTTTCCTCACTGGCAGGACCCAAAGGGTTGTGTCAGGGATTTACTCCTTGGTCCATCTCCCCCTGTCTTGTGGGGTTCCGCAGGGCTCTGTCCTGTCCCCCATGTTATTTGCAGTGTATATGCTGCCATTGGGAGACACTATAAGTTGGTAGGGGCTGAGTTTTCACTGCTATGCAAATGACACTCAGCTCTACATCTCCTTTGTACCTGAGTAAAGTGGATTGGGCTTGGTTTTTAACTGCTGCTTTGCCAAGATTCAGGGCTGGATGAGTGCTAACTGGCTGAGGTTGATCTCTGACAAGACTGAGGTGTTGTTGGTAGAATCAGGTCACCATGACCTGAAGCTGTCAGTTGGGTAACCCTCAGATTTTGGCTTGGGGTGACCTGCGGCTGACCTCAGACTGGGTGCGAAATCTGGGTGTTGTGTTCGATAGTGACCTGACTTTCAAATCTCCAGTGTCTGCTGTCATTAAGACCTTTTTTCATCTGAGGAAATCACAATGATCAAGCACCTGGTCCCACCTGGCAACATTCCAATGTTAGTTCACGCCTTTGTTACCTCACGCCTTGATTATTGCAATGCCCTGTACCTAAATGTTGTTGATGAAACCAGGTCACCATGGCCTGGAGCTGTCAGATGGGCAACCCTCCAGACTTTGGCTCAGGGAAGACCATCTGATGACTTCAGATTGGGTGCAAAATCTTTGAGTTGATTTTGATAGCAGCCTGACTTTAAAATCTCAGTTGTCTTCTATCATTAAGACTTCCTTTTTCCATCTGAGAAACATTGCCTGGATTAAGCACCTGATCCCACCTGGCATCCTTCCAATGTTAGTCCATTCCTTTGTTACCTCATGCCTTGATTATTACAATGCCCTGTACCTAGGCCTACTGGGGGTTGATGTCCACCGACTGCAGCTAGTGCAGAATGCAGTGGCCAGGCTGTTGACCGGTTTACCAAGATTGTGCCATGTCATGCCTGTGCTCCGTGGCCTGCACTGGCTGCCAGTATATTGGCAGATCACCTTCAAGACTGGGTTACTGACCTACAAAGCCCTACATGGACAGGGTCCGCACTACCTGCAAGATCTTCTCCACCCCTACCGCCGCCTCGGCTCACTCCATTCCGCTGGTGAGGGATTGCTGGGGGTTCCCAGAGTACAAATGAAGAACTCTGGGGCCCGTCTTTACATTTGTAGCCCCTACCCTGTGGAACTCTTTACTCGCCAGGTACAGTAAGAGTGCCTGACTGTTGAAAGCTTTAAACTAATTTAAAAACTCATCTCTTTGGCTTAGCTTATTCAGGATTTAATAATAGCTAACCTATATTGACGTTAGCACTGCTGTATAGTTTTATTTTTACTTTTAATTGTGTGATGTTGATATTTATTTATATTTGCTTGTAAGTTTTCCTGCATTAGTGCAGCACTGTGATCTTTTGAACAGCATTTTTAAATAAAGTTGATATTGATATACAGTTAGCAATATAGCCCCTTGGTCTCAACTAGTGAGATCCTGCTCGATACAGCACATCCCAGCATCTTATTAGCTTTCCCACATGCTGTCCCACATCAAGAAGAGAATTTCAAACTGCTGCTTAGTATAACGCCTATGTAAGTCTCCTCTTGTGAAGGTTTTGACTTGACTTGATTGATGATATATTCTATCTGTGGGGTTTTGCTACCAGTGTGCATCACTTTTGGTGGCAGATTTTAACTACAGCACCATATTCTGGACCACCACTCCAACTTTTCTACAGTGCACCCCTATTGATGCAGTTGACCCCCTCATCATCGTCTACCCTCTTGTTGATGATTGTGTTGTCTTCAAAAAGACTTTATGCTGTTACCTCACTCCACTGTCAGTGACATACATGTAAAGTGTCCCAGTCCCAGGACCGACCCCTAGGACACTTCATTTGTAACCTTCCTGACAGAACATTTAGTATTCAGGACCACTTTCTAGGTTCTGTCTAAAAACCAGCTGCCAGTCCACTCAATAGTCTTATTTCCTCCACCTTCTGTACAAGCCTCCTGGAGGAAATGAAGAAATGGCTGCACTAAATTACATGCACAGAGTGTTGACTGCCTACCTCCTAACTACCATCTATATTACTGAGTTGAAGAAGTCAATTGAGTTCCTTTGACGTGTCCTTCCCCTCTTGAAATCATGGTGATTTCTGTCCCTAATTTTGTTTTTTCCAGGAGGTTTACTATCTATTCCTTTTTAATTGATTCCAGCAGTTTGTCCACTATTGACATTAAGCTCACTGGTCTATAGTAGGAGTGGTGACATTTTCAGTTTGTCTGAAAACTTCATGTAAAGTGTCCATATGCACTTTGCATACTACAGGCATATTGGCCACTTTGCACTATGCTATAATTTGCATAGTGCTATGTCTCTGTGTGGATAAAAACAACCACACAGTGCATGAATTAGTACACTTTGCATAGCAATCCACTATCTAAAGTGAAACATTAGTGCTTCACAAAGGGGCTTAGTGTGAACTTCGCAAAGTGTATCACTACGAGAAGCTTCATGAAGTGGGAAGATTTTTCACTTTCCCCACCACTAGTCTGTGGTTTCCTGGGTTTTCCCTGTTCCCCATTCTGCTTTGCCACTTAAAATTGTGTGTTACCTTGCCACTTAAAAGTTTTGCTTTGGTGGACACCTGACTGGGTCACCAAACATGAACATGCTTTTTTTAAAATCTCAAGTGCTGTACTGCAGGTTGAGAGAGGAAGGAAGGAAGGGAGGAAGGAAGGACTTGTCACCCTTCCAACTAGAAATGCATGAATGAGCAAAGCTTCTCACTCAGAGGCTTTTTGCTTTCATCACAGTTACTGCCATTCATTTCAAGAGGCATTTTCAACATTTCTGTTGTACATGAAGATGGAGCTACCAAACAGACAACTTTGTTTTATTATTAAATAGATATTTTTGTGTGGATTGCTTAGGAACAGAAAGAGAAACACTTTTATTTTTATTGATTTTGCTATTTTTCTGATGCTTCAATTGAATTGTTCTGATTTCCTTTGACAAAATTATAAAATGTATAGCCTCAGGGCCACAAAGTGGAGGCCATTAAAAAAAATAAACCAGAAAGAAACCACAAATGACTCTTAACATTAATCTTGCTTCTTCTGGGTAAATCTACCTTAGAGACCTTTTAAAAGCTCATTCTGGTTACTTTTGTTCTTGTGGAAATCAAATATTACAGATACAATGGAACTTTTTAGCCACAAGAAGCAATAAACCTGCAGTACAGACTTCTCACAAGGGAATCACTGAAAGCCGAAGAGCTTAGTTTTTTATGCCTTCAAAACAATTATAATTGTACTTAGAATGAAAAAACAACCTTTTACAGATAAAGAAGCAAATATCCTGCAGTTTCATTCTTTTGTAAAGACATGGTAGCTTGGAAAAATGCCAGGCTTTAATGGAAACCTTTTAAGGCTTGATTCTGTGACATTTGACAAATGAATTGAGTTGCCCTGCACTGCCGTGTTAAGATGTAATATCACTGCTGTTTCACCCAGTTATAGGGGGCCCTATTCACAAAAAGATTATTTACCATAGACACAGAAGGAAGATACTGTTTTGTGGATAGGGCCTAGGGTGTTCTGGAGTAACAATAAATCTGCCAATCAATATACGTTGAGCTGTTCCTTAAAATAACACACATACAGTGTTTACAAAGCCACTATTCTTTATCATGTATAATACAGATGCAATTATGATTTAAGTTGACATAGTGCTTTTCATTCATGCTGGATCATAAAGCAGTGACTAAGTTGGATATATGGGGTAGAATTTTCGAAAGGTGGTGCAGGGCTTGTATTAAGCCCTGTGTCAAATCTTTTCAATGCGCCTATATGGGTTTGCCTCAACTGTGCACAATTTTAAAGCTCGGATGCAGTTATGATGGTTGAGCTGCTTTGCAACAGTGTGTGGCAAATCTTGGGTGCAAGCTCTGTTAAAACGATCCCCAGTATTGACACAAGCTAGACCACAAAAAGATGGTATTGCTAGCATTAACTGCCATGAGGGACAGAACATTCTTTCATATTGCTGCAGGCCCCGTGCACCATATCTTTGGCATGCCCAGGGCTTGTGGCCATATCAGGGCTTTTAAAATCCTGGCCCCTTGAGTCAGAATTTCCATGTACTGAAAGCGGCACATAGTCATTCCACTTGTGGCAGACTGTTGCTGTATTTAGACCGTATGTTATTTTTTGGCACTTTTCATGTCATACTTAGCGGCATAGCAATTTAAGGTTGGAAGGAGCTCAAGGTCTATCATTTCTGCCTCCCCCCCATTTCATAAGCATGGATGAAGTAAGTACTATATTTTGTGCAAACATGCATCAATTTATAGGGGTTTCCTGTCCACTCTACCTACCCAGGGTACCTGTTAGTTCCCTTGGTAAGCAGAAATGTGTCAAGGCTCATCTTAAATGAACAAACAAAGAAAAGGCAGTTCAGCAGTCATGATGCACCATGGTAGGCAGGCTAGCAGGCAAAATGAAAACCAGGCATCTCACAATACTGAAGAAATAAATGCTCTGATACACCAGCTACAGTTGCAACATTTATTCAGCCGTGAGCACAAGGTACTCAAACAATCTCAATGTTTCACTTCCAATCCAGAAGATTTGTCAAGAGTTGTGTATTTGAGTATTTATTTCTTCAGTGCTGTGAGTTGCCTGGTTTTCACTTTGCCTGCTCATCTTAAATACTTGTCTTCATAATCACTGCCTCTGCGGGTAGGCTGTCCCATAGGTTTTCTATCCTCTGGGAGAAAAAAGTGCCTCCTGACATTCATATGTATCACTGTTTTCTGCCATAGAACACCTGATGAAACATCTTTGACTGTTTAATCTTGTCAATACCACTGATTATGTTTAAGACAGAGATCATGTCCACCCTCAGCCTCCTTTTCTCTGTTGTGAACATGCTAACAGTCTCCATCTTCCCTCATAGCTTTGTCCCCCATAATGCTGATCATTTTGGTGGCCCTGTGCTACACCCTAGCAACTGCCTCAATATCATTTTTGTATTAAGGAAACCAATATTTATTTATTTTATTTATTATTTATTTAGTTTTTGTTGACCGGTAAGTGCACTAGACAAATCCTGCCTATTTTCAAGCACGACCTGAGGGAGGGGATACAGATGAATGCCAACTGACCTTGAACCAGATTAAGCTGTTGGTGGTATTGTTAGTGAATGAGGGAAATTTGGCCAGGACACCAGGAAATTTCCTACTCTTTTCAATAAGTGCCATGGTATCTTTAACATCCACCTGAACTACCACCAGTCCAGGCAGATGGAAACTCGGATTAACGTCTCATCCAAAGACAGCACCTCAGAGTGCAGCACCCCTCTCAGGCTGCACTACAGTGTCAGTCTGGGATATTAACCAAGTGCCAGATGTGGGAACTGAACCCACAGCCCTCTGATCTCTCAGCCTCAGAGGCAAGTGTGCTACCTACTGAACCATTGACACTGACATTGCATGCAGCACTCTGTTCATTCCAATCCTGAAGGGTCCACCACCCTGGCCAGCTTAGTTTCATATGCAAATTGATATCAGTGTTGGGCCTCAAGGATCTTGACCAGCATTGATGTAAAAAACCTTCTGGTAATCCAAACTTTCAGAGTTTTGATAATATTAAACAGCAGTGGCCTCAAAGCTGATCCCTGAGAAATACTGCAAAGTATTTCTTTCGACTTGGAGTAGCATCCCTGCAACACCATGGTCTGCTTCCAGCCCCCAAGCCAGTTAGAAATCAACCTTTGATATAGTGTGTCTCATCCATACCACACTGGTTTACTTTGCCCAGAAGCTAATCATGTGCCTCAGTATCAAAAGCTTTGCTAAAATTTGGACAGGCTATGTCTGCAGCTCTGCCCTATCCATCTCAGTGGTTACCCAATTAAAAGCATTCAGATGGTTTGGCATTCTCTTCACCTTGTAAAGCCATGCTGAGATGGGACAGTAAACTTGGCCTCAACCAAATGCTCCATTATTCTGTCCTTGACTGTTGCATCCAGGATCATGCCCAGCACTAATGTCAGGCTGTGTGGCTTGTAGTTGTCTGAGTCTGACCTTCCCCCCTTCCTGGAGATGTGGACCACATTGGCCTCTTTCCAGTTCTCTGGCATCACATCTGTCCCGACAGACTTTTGACATATTATTAAAATAGAACAACCAATTGCTTTTAACTCCACTGTCATCCTGGAGTGTACTGTATTTCAGCAGCCTCTTCTACCTCAGCACTTGATTGGCTTTAGCCATGCTAGCCCTAACTGTGGCACCTATGACTACTTGCTCTCCTTCAGCTAGCCTACTAGCCCCTCCAAGCTAGCCCTCCAAGCTAGCCTTCTAGCCCTAAGTTCATTGTCTACCACAACTCCACCTCCTAAGCTTTCCTGCTGCATAAATCCTTCCTCATCTCAGCCCACCCATCCCACACATCCACTGCTTTTTATTTCTGCTCATTTAATATAAAACATATTGCTCTCCCTTATTATTCCTTGATATGCAACTGTCTCCTTGATCTTTTGTTCATGTAACTGTTTTTGGATTGTAAATATTTGTATATTGTTCACCAATTGTTTGTTCATTGTAACTCTTTTTGGATTGTACAAATCTGTATATACTCCTCTTCCACATCCCCCAAGTCACACCTGGAAATGAGCTCCAGCTCAGTGTGCCTTTCCCAGCTACCAACTTTTAAGTAATTTTTTTTTTCCAATTTTTAACCAGGTGAGACACACTAAGCTGAAAGCTTGTTTACAGGTGCAACCTGGGAGCACAGGGAAGTTAAATGACTTGCTCAGGGTCACACAGTATGCAAGTGGGGGCTGTGGGATTCAAACCCAGGTCTCCAGATTTGCAGCTCAGAGCCTTAAACCACTGCGCTATGCTGCCTCCTTAAGTTTATCCCTAATAAATAAAATAAAGTGACACCAAAAAGGGACATACTGTAAATACGTCCATCATAGGTTAGACACAAACAATTCTATGATGATTTGTTTCCCTTCTCATTTTCTTTCTTTTTTAACCATCCCTGAGGTCCATCAACTAAGAGACTACTAGGCCCTACTGATTTAGGATTTTAAAACTTTGTCTTCTAATACAGAAAGTTTTGTATAACTGTGAAATGCCATTTCCCCCATTGTAGCAGTTTTGACCCTTGTGTACTAACATAGTTACAAGGTGAAAGCAACCTGATACTAGGCAAACATGAGTATCACTAATTTTAATTAAAACATTTGGTTAGGCAGCCATCAAGTGTTTGACAGAAACTAGCTCTGCAGCTTGTAGCATTCTGCCACAAGTGTTAGGTCTATGGCCGGTCCAGCTCCTGCATAGTGACTATTGGAGCCACCCATTATGCACCAGCAGCTTCTCAAATTGTTTATTGGATAAACAAAGAAGTACAGTAGCTAGTTGTTTTTCTTACTGAGTGAGACAGGACATGTTATACAGAACACTTGAGTGACTGATCGCCTATTATTTTCAAATACAGTAGAGGTACGGGATAATACAGTCACGTGAGAACTTACCGTAAGAGTAGATCTTTGAGAGAGGTTCCTTCATTAAGTCATCACATATGGGACTAGTGCCATCTGGTGTCTAGGCCGCACAGCAGACTTTTCCAGCAGTACCTAACGGGGGACCACCCCCACCTGACGTCACGTGACCTACATCAGCGTGACACTATACAGTGGGCGGTCCCCATGCCCGACCTCCAGTTCTTCTGCTGGAGCCCGGAAGAGGCCTGATAGCAGGAAGGAACAGAGTCTGGAGTCCCAAAAGAAAAAAGGAGGAAGGAGGGAGGGAAAAATATGACCTACCGGAGGAACCTCTCTCAAAGATCTACTGTTATGGTAAGTTCTTACATACTGTACTATCTTACTTTGAGAGGGTTCCTTCAATAGGTCATCACATATAGTCCCAAGCAGTCCATCCTAAGACAGACCATGAGAAACTTGGGAGGAGAAACCCAACAAAAAGGGAACAGGGTGGAACCAGCCTAGGACGAAAGCCCTGCAGCACAGCTAGGCCAAACCTGCCCTCCGCCTAGAAGCAATGTCCAGACTGTAGTGCTTGGTAAAGGTATGGACAGAACTCTAAGTTGCTGCTATGCAAATATCTGCTGCAGAAATATTACGAAAAAGCTATGGATGCAGCCATGCCCCTAGTGGAATGACCTCTCACAGATCCCGATAAAGGTTTGTCATACTTCTGATAACAGAAGCAGATGCAGTTGGCTAACCATTTGGACAGGCTCTGCTTAAAGACAGCTTTCCTCAAGGATTTGGGGCAAAGGAAAAGAAGAGTTGGTCGTCCTTCCAGAATTCCTTGGTTTGATGGGCATAGCACTGGAGGATATGATGTACATCCATTGTGTGGGAGCGCCTCACCTTTATTCATGGGAGGTGGCTAATAAACTAAGGAGCTCCATTGTCTGGTTCAGAGTGACCTCTGACACTACCTTAGGTAAGAACTTGGGATTAGTTCTGAGGACCTCCCGTCCCTATGAAAAATTAAATATGGCTCCACGCACACTAGAGCTTGAAGCTCTGAAACTTCTGGCAGAAGTAATCATAACCAAAACAGTGCTTTCCATGAAAGGTAGTGCAAATCACAGCTCATCACTGGTTCAAAAGGGGGGGTGAGCTCCAAAACAAAATTTAAATTTCAATGGTGTAGGATCATGGATGGGGAGTTTCAAATGAAGAATCCCTTTCAGAAAGGTTTTGAAACTTTCAATTAGCTTCACAGGTTTGCCATCCACCAGTTTGTGGTACACACGAAATGGCTGACAGGTGGTCTCTTCAAAGAGAATAAGAAAGGCCCAAATCTGAAAGATGTAGGAGATATTCCATGACTTGCAGGGCAGAACAAGAAAAGGGGTTCCAGTTTTTGGAAGCCTCTCAAATGGAGAAACGCTTCCACTTCATGGCGTAAGTGGAGAGAGTGGAGGGCTTTCTTGCCTTCACCAAGAGTTAGACAACTCTAGTGGAGAACCCAAAGCGAGAAATTGCTATGTCTGCAGGAGCAATGCATGTAAATGCAGGGTCCTCAGCCCAAGAAACACGAGCCAGCCTTGATTCTGCGTTAAGAGGTCATGTGTCAGTGGAAGCAGAACCGGGGGTTCCACTGCTAGCTGTTATAGAAGTGGGAACCAAATCTGTCTCGGCCAGAGGGGGTGTAAGAATCATCTGCACCTTCTCTGCCTGAAGTTTGAGGAGAACCCTCTGGAGAATGGGAAATGGAGGAAGGCATACAAAAATCTCCCTGTCCAAGAGAGAGACAATGCTTCATTACAGAAAGCACCATGCCTGAATGAGCAAGCAAAACTGTGAAGTTTTGCATTGTAAGGAGGTGAAGCGTCATGTCGGATGGCCCCACTTTAGGAAGAGAGAATCTGCCACTTCCTGATTCAGTTCCCATTCATGACTGAGGGCTTGAGACCTGCTGAGACTGTCCTCTAGGACATTTAGAACTCCTGGAACATGCATGGCTGTTAAAACAGATTTTGCTGGACTACCCAGTTCCACATTCTCATCGCCTCCCTACAAAGGGGGATGAGCGAGTTCCTCCCTGTTTGTTGATATACCAGATGACCAACATATTGTCCATCTGGATAAGCAGTGATCTCTAAGGAAGAAGAGTCTGGAACACCTGCAGTGCATACAAGACCGCTCTTTTCTCCAGGACATTGATGTGTAATGTCTTCTCAAGCTGGACCAAAGTTCCTGGGCTTGGTGTTCTCCAAAGTGTGCCCCTCAACCCAGATTCAAGGCATCCATAGTCAGAGATGCCTGGGGGACTTGGCTCCTGAAAGGGAGACCGAAAGTCAGATTGCAGGGATCCTTCCACCAATTCAAATCTTTCTGAACAGTGGACGACACAAGGACCGGATGGTCCAGATCATCCTGGAGCTGATCCCATGGTACCCACAAGGACCACTGAGTAATTCTCATGTGAGCCTCTCAAGGGGAATTGTTGTGATGGAGGCTGCAATCAGTCCTAGCAATCAGAGGACCTCCCTGGTTGGGAGGGTCCTGGAAGAGGCTACAATAGAGGCCTTCCTGATCAGGGTCTCCATCTTCTCTGGAGGTAGAAAGACTCTGCCCTGGACAGTGTCCAAAACCACCCCAATAAATTGCAACCTCGGAGGGAGTAAGGGATGATCGAATCCCCAGTCTGGAAAACAAGACCAGGGTGAAAGATAGAGCTTCCATGAGAGTCTCCTGGATGGGGCTGAGATCAGTCAGTCATCCAGGCAGGGGAAACTGCTATGCCCTGATGATGAAGGCAGCCACCACCACCACTAGGTACTTCAAAACCATCTGTGCTGAAGACAGGCAAAGGGAGAGCCTGAAATTGGAAGTGCTTCCTTTGAAACATAATCGTGGGAATCGGTGGTGGCTAGGAAGACTGGGATGTGTAGGTACACATCCTGCATATCCAGAGCACAAAGCCACTGATTCTCCAGAAGGAAAGGAAGAAGGCTTTGGAGAGTCAACATCAGGGACTTTTGAACTCAACAAACAGATTGAGACTTCTCAGGTCAAGGATGGGTCGTGGGTTGCTCGACTTTTTGGGAACCAGGAAGAAGTGGGAGTAAAATCCCTTTCCCTTTGATAGAGGGAATGATCTCCACAGCTTCTTTGAGCAAGAGAGTTTGTATTTCTTTCCTTATGAGAAGAGTCTGGTCTCAGGAGTAGGCAGACCATTTTGGAGGAGAGTCTGGAGGAAACTGACACACGCATTGAGTTGATGCCCTGCCACTCCCGCGCATGGTGAGCAAACCTCCTCCAACTGGGTCCTCACACCGAGGCTGAGGAGGGTGGGGCAAGAGAGTTAGGAGTTGGCAGGATGGGCAGGGAGGACCCCTGATTGTCTCTGGTTCTTGGAAGTGGGAGGGGTAGCGGTACCTGGGACTTGCACTTGCCTTGGTGTCAGGTCAGCCTGCTTCCCTGCCTCTAGGTCCTTTTCTTGAAAAGGCTACTGCTGTTGGGTGCCCAATCAGTACATGGATCACACAGACCTCAGGGCTTAACTTTGGTCCTGTAGATCCATGATGATGTCTTTGGTGTCTCCATCAAAAAGCACCAAGCCCCAAAAGGTGGTGTCCTGAATCACAGTCTGGACCTCATTGGTGAGGCCACAGATGCAGAGCCAGGCTTGTTGTCGAAGCGAGACAGCAGTCATTGAGGCACGGGCTATGGAATCAACAGAGTCGTAGGTAGCCTGCAACACATGCCTGAAAGAAATCCTGGACAAGCGGAGATCCTTGGTGAGCTCCTCCTAAGGTCCAAAGAGTTCATGGCTTGGACACAGGCCTCAAGCCTGGCCAAGGTAGCTTTCGTGACACCATATGGGCCACATAATTGAGGGACTGTAAGGCACATGTGGCTGATGAGAAGACCTTCTTCCTGAACTGGTCCATCTGCCTCAACTCCTTGTCTGGAGGAGAAGTGCTCATGTGTTTAGGTGCAGAGGAGTGATCATGAGCAGCCAAGATTACAACGGAGTCAGCCTTCGGATGCTCATTAAGGAAGTGGGCATCCATGGCACCTGCTAGGTTCTGTCTGCTCTCTTGGGGACAGCCAGACATCTGCCAGACCATGGTGGTGAGTTCATGATGAGGTCCAATACAGGGAGGAACAGGGATCAGGGACAGAGACTCCAGGTCAGGATGTTCGGCGAGTCTCTGACGCATGGGATCCTGCTCCTCTGACTCCCATTCAAAGTGGGTTGAATGGACCTCAAGAGGTCTGAAAAGGAAGGATTCTCTGGTGAGACTTGGGAGAAACTCATTGTTAGGCAGTGGGACCATGGTCCGAGGGCTCCTCCGAAGATTCATCATTATCACCCCACATCCAGATTGTCTCCCAAATACATAAGAACAATGTCCCTGGGTGTAGTCCCCAAGACATGAATGATGGAAGGGACAAACTCACCGGGATGGAGATGGGGACCTAGGAGAGTGGGGAAGTGGGAGTCGGCTCTCTATGTCCATCACCAACTCCGTGCATGCCTCCTGCCATGAAGACTGGATGAGGGTCTTGAAATCTGGTTGTGCCAGAGTGGGTGGAGGAGGAGGAAGAGAAGGAGGGGGGAAGAAGGGAGGGCCTGGGGAGGCAGATAATGGTACCTATGGAATTCAGAATATCCACAGCCCAGGTACGGGATGTAGCTGTGGAAGTATTGTCACGTACTGCTTCATAGGGGGAGCCTGCCGGGGGATGTTCTAAGGGATACCTCAAGGGGTAATGTGGAACAGTACGGGGTCACAGATAATGACCCAAAGGTCAGGAGACCCGATGGTGGAGGTACCCACATAGGGCCCGCCGTCATGTAAATCAGTGGCAGGTCTGGCACAGCAGGAGCCATCATCAGTGCCACCGTCATCAGGGCCAGTGTCACTAGATCCGGTGCCGGAACAGGGTCTGGCATTGAATAAGCTGGCACTGGGACCCAACGAAGGGGATCCGATGGAGGGACCATGTCTGGCACAGGAGCCGGTGGCGTAGGCAGACATATGGGCCCTGGTTTAGAGACAGTCATGCGGGAACTGGCATCAGAGTAGACCTCACTGGCTTGGAGGGAGGGTTTCCAGAGCAGGAACAGGTGCAGGGACAGGAACCTTCCCCTGAAGGGTTACAAGGTGCCTCTGGAGTAGTGCCAGATGGCAGAAGGATCCTCTGTCCCAGTGACCCCGAGGTTGAGGTGGAGTAGACCCAGAAGTGTGTTCCACATCCAGGGGCCCCACACTGTCTTCACCTGGGTAGTGCCAGAAGGGAGGCTACCAGGGGAAGAAGGAGAGAGGGCTATCTCCTGGGCCTGTTTGGATGTTGGGTGTGCTGCCACTAGGCCCAGAGCGGCAGAGCTGCATCTGTGTGATCACCAGAGGTGGTTGACTGACCAGACAGAGCCGGGCGGGAGGGAGGAGCCGCCCAACTTAGCATCTGAGGCTGGGCAGATTGCAGTAGGTTGGGGAGCTGATGTACCAGCAGTTGGGAGGTCCCCAGAGGAGCTGGGGGCTGATTTGGTGGCAGACATGGCGTGGTCATCTGAGGAGCTGTGGCCGACTTGCCCACTGAGGATTTGCCAGACTTACCTGGATCCCCCTGCTGCTGATTTTTACTTGGGCGGAGGCGGCTGGGGAGAGGTCTTGCTAGTAGAGGGCCTTGAGGCCTCAGCATGAGAATCATCCGAGGAGCACTCCCGCTCCTTGTGCTTCTCTTTCTGATTTTTAGAGGGGGAAGAAGAATAAGAATCACAAATGCACTCCATTTGTTTCTCTAAAGATGCCAGCCGGGTCATCAAGAGATGGGCCTCCAAAGCCTGCTGCCTCCTTTTGCTTGTGGCCTGGTTAAAAGGCTGGCAGTCCGGACGGGATGAAGTAGGATGATCAGGGCCCAAACAGATGATGCACTTCATGTGACCATCTTTTGTGAGGAATTTGAGTGCCACAAGACTGACACTTCGCTTTGGAGAAGACAGAAAAAATGTAAAAGAGAAATATCGGTAACCGAACGAACAACTTTCTACATGACAATGTCTGGATAAGGCAACTGGCATGAGGTGACAGTGGAAAGAACTGGAGGGTGAGTGTGGGGACCACCCACTATATAGGGTCACGCTGACATCAGTCACGTGATGTCAGGTGGGCGGTCCCCTGTCAGGTATTGCTGGAAAAGTCTGCCGTGTGGCCAGATGCCAGATGGTGCTAGTCCCATATGTGATAACCTATTAAAGGAACCCGCTCATAGCAAGAACTTACATTTCAACCAAATAACCACCAGAACTGGACAAATATAGTGGAACTGGATTAGTAGGATCATCGCTCAGTATTATGCAGCCAGGGGTCAAGTTACATCTTCATAATGGAATAGACGGTAACTAAAACAAGGAAAGTTGTACTTTTTAAGACAGTGTACTAAATATTTGCAACATACCATGCATTTCATGACAAATGAAAGCATTTTATTAAAACAAACTATTTTGAATGTTTGTTTTTTTCTTGATTGAAAATTCCACATTTTGAAACTACTAAACATTCAGGTGCAATTATTATAAATGTAAGCCATTTCTGGTGCATCTTTGGGAAAAATAATATGTTTAAAAGACAGTTTGCGAAAATAATACACAAAGTACTAAAATGTGCATTTTTTTTGTAAATAATGACTAACTTTGGAGCATCTTTTAAAACACTGCATACTTCTATCAAGCTATGGTATGCGCAACATGGGCATTTTCAACACTGAAACTAAAAGTGCAGATATTGTGAGCTTTCATTTACCCACAGGGCAAGTGAGAGAGTGGTGACAACTAGTCTACAAGGGAGGGATATGCAGTGTTATTGGTTTACTAATAAGGATTGGGTAAGGGATGGGGAGTCCACTAGAATACCAGGGAGGGACATATTTATTATTATACAGTGGGGTCCATTTTTCTGACTAAAGATGTGTGAAGTCCACAAAATTTGCTCTGCAAAATATTTCACAAACTGTGCTCAATTTGCAATGAAAAATTTGTGAAACTCACTAATTTACAGAGCCTGGATCAACCGTGAAGTGTGGAATTGCGAAGTCTGGAATTTTACAGGTGGAATACACTTCACAGCAAAAACTACTCTAATAGTAGTGGACCCCCCATGCGGTTCACTGACCCCAGTGTATAAAATATATAATAAATCTAAATCTCTGGTACCTAGATGTCCACCCCCGCTGATCACCAGCCCCAATGTAAAGTAAGAGATATAAAATCCCTGGTGTCTAGTAGTCCTCCCCCCGCCACCTCCAATCGCAGGCCTCTATTTAACTTCAAAAGCAGAACATACAAGTGTGATCCAAAACAGAAGTACATAGCTTTGAAAGCTCTAAGTGTACATTACAGTACTGAACGTTGATTCTCCCACCCAGGCCATTATTATTATCAGGAAATCAGAATAAAAAGAAAATAAACCTGTAAAAGAAAAATACTTTGAGGTTAAAGACTGCAGGTTCAAAATCAGAAAGGTCCAGTGGGTATAGTGTCTTAATTTCTTAATTCATCAAAATCCCTGCTGTCTAGGGGTCTCCCCCCACCCACCGATTGCCAGCCTCTATTTAACTTCATGAGTAGAACTTACAAATGTGATTCAAAACAGAAGTACATAGCTTTGAAAGTTATAAGTGTACATTACAGTACTGAAAGTTGATTGTCCTGCCCAGGTCATAATTATTATCAGGAAATCACAATAAAAAGAAAATAAACTGGTAAAAGAAAAATACTTTGAGGTTAAAGATTGCAGGTTCAAAACCAGAAAGGTCCAGTGGGCATAGTGGCTTAAGTCATCAAAATCCCTTGTATCTAGTGGTCCCCCACCCCGCCGATTGTCAGCCATAATGTTATAAAAAAAAAATCAATGAAATCCCTGGTGTCTAGTGGACCTAATGCTCTCCCATCAGGTAGTGCCTACCACCCCGCTCCCCCTCACCCTGACCCCAAATGGTTGAACAGCACAGCCCTCCACTCTCCACCATGGCTGGCCACCTGACTGACCTAGAATGAATCAGTATGTGCTTGTACCAAGCATGTGCTCATTCATTCTAGGTCAGTCAGGTGGCCAGCCATGGTGGAGAGTGGAAGGTTGTGCTGGTCACCCGCTCAGAATCGGGGTGGGGGGGGTGGCATGGTGAGGCACCACCTGACAGGGTGGGGGTCCACTAGACACCAGGGATTTCTATTGATTTTTTTTTTAGGGGGTGATCTACTAGACACCAGGGATTTTATATCCAATTTTTACATTAGGGCTAGCGATTGGTGGGGATGGGGCATTGAGTCTGGGTAAAATAACAGATAACAAATATGTAAACTAAAAGTGTTTGTGCAAATTGCACTACATTTGCTATGGCAACATCATCCATGCCTATATATGTGTGCCAAGTTTCAGATCTATAGCTTTGAAGATGATTGAGTTATAAGCCTGCAAACTTTCAGAAATTTTAAAATTACGTAAACTGCTAAATTTTTAGTACCTATAAATTTAAAGCTAGAGAGCATAATACCACCAATGTTGTTAGGTTCATTGACCTGCTAAATATTAGGCTTTAAGGCAACTAATTATGATCCAGCATCAGAATGTCATGCTGCCATGCTGACGTCCCGGGTTTGGAAGCGAGCTCTTGGAAGTTATGTTGGGAGGTAGGTCATAGCTAAACCTTAGGATCTCTGTTTAGCAGTTTCTATGAATCTTCCTAGAAAGTATGCATCTACATTTTCAATTATCTAGCTCCAAAGGTGGCTAAATTGTAAGCATAGAAATATTTTCAGACATTTTCACATGAATATTAAATTGCTAGACTTTGAGCCCCTATAACTTCCCCACCCTTCATCCAAATGTCATGAAACATGGCAAACTTTTAGGGACTGTTCCAGACAATATACAGTATGCATGCCAAAATTCAGACCCATAGCTTTAACACACAATAAGTTATGACCAATTAAACAATTTTGGAAAATTCTGAAAAATGTCACAGAATTTCACAAAGCTTTGCTGAATTTTCACAAACATTTTGCAAATCTGAATTTGCTAATTTTGTCCACCAGAGAGAGAGAGAGAGAGAAGGAAG
The DNA here is from genome assembly GCA_016271365.2 of Neoceratodus forsteri. Classification (NCBI taxonomy): domain Eukaryota; kingdom Metazoa; phylum Chordata; order Ceratodontiformes; family Ceratodontidae; genus Neoceratodus; species Neoceratodus forsteri. The sequence goes on from CM057449.1 coordinate 461,685,566, forward strand.
TGGTTTCAATTCAGAGTGTGGCGAGGGGGATAACATGCTCTGGTCTGTATAGTGGGATGGGGAACAATGGGTTTTTGCACAGTGGATGGAAGGTTGTATAATTGTTTGAAATTGTTTTAAAATGTTTGGTAAAGTAGGTGTAGCCATCAGGTACTTTATGAAGCTTCATGAATTAAGTGGGGATGCTACTAGTTGGGCTCATTATAAAAAGTGCTTAAAGTCAACCAAAAAAAGCACTGAATTAGCAAAAAGAAAATATGAAAATATGTTAGCTACTAAGGTAAAAGACAACTATAAATCCTTCTATCAGTATATTAATAACAAAAAGGGGGAATCAAACAAGATAGGTCCTCTATTGGATGCTGAGGGAAAATTAGTTGCTGACAGCCAGGGTATGGCAGAATTAAGTAACATATATTTTGCTTCAGTTTTTAATCAGGGTAAAGCATTAACTGGGATTAATTGTGGTATATCCAATGATGACCCTGGAGTTTTTTAGATAGGAAGGAAGTTATAATAAGACTCCAGAAACTTGATCAGAATAAAGCACAGGCCCAGATGGGATACATTCAAGGTTACTTAAGGATCTAGCTGAACAACTTGTAGGCCCAGTCACAGTATTATTTCAGAAATCCATAAATGAAGGAGAGGTCCCAGAAGACTGGAAACAAGCGATTGTGATCCCTATATATAAAAAAGTTCCCAAACAGGAGGTAAAAAATTATAAGCCCGTCAGCCTCACCTCGGTCTTGGGAAAGATATTGAAAGGATTTATCAAGGATTTTATTACAGAGCACCAATATAAGACCAGTAATATTGACTATGCACAGCATGGCTTTGTTAAAGTGAGGTCCTGCCAAACAAATTTATTGGAATTTTATGGGAAAGTAAATCAGGTGCTAGATGAAGGAAATTCTGTGGATATTATCTTCTTAGATTTCACCAAAGCATTTGACAAGGTACCTCATGACAAGTTGCTTGAAACCCTGGTCAATATTGGTGTTAACTGTAATATAATTTGCTGGATAAAAGCCTGGTTGATGGGTAGGAGACAGAGATTGTGCGTAGGGGGAATTTTCCAACTGGCAGAGTGTGACTAGTGGAGTGCCACAGGGCTCTGTATTGGCCCCTGCCTATTCAATGCTTATATCAGGACAATGAAGGCTTCTCCTGATATTTGGTTTTAAAAATTTGTGGATGATACTAGGCTACGTAGGGTGGTAAACCTTAATAAAGATTCAGAATTATTGCAATCAGCCTTAGGGGAGCTGGAACATTGGGCACAGAATCATGGCCATTTTTTAAAGTAGAAAAGTGCAGTGTGATGCATTTGGGGAAATATAATATCCTTCATGGTTATAATATGGGGGGTAAATTACTTAAGGTGACCTTAGAGGAATGCGATCTGGGGATAAAAATCAATAATAACCTGAACTTTACACCCCATTATAACCAGATAATAAAAAAAGCTGGTAGCATACAGTACTGCATTAACAAACACATTAAAAGCAGGGATAAGGGAGTCCTTTTGCCATTATATGCATCACTGGTAAGTCCCCATATGGAGTATTGCTCCCAGTTGTGGTCCCCCAGTAAAAAGGGGATATAGCTTCACTTGAGAGTGTTCAGGGAAGGGCTACTCACAAAATTAAGGAAGTACAAGGGTTGGATTATAACCAGAGGCTCAGTACTCTGGGGTTATATTCTCTGGGGTTTAGGAGATTAAGGGGGGATATGTGTTTAATTTATAGGCCCTAAATGATCCAATATTATGGGAACAGCTAGATTTGAAAATCCTTGATCAGAATTTCAATACTAGAGCACATCCTCTTCAGATAAAATAGACAGATTTCGTTCAAATAAAAAGAAACACTGGTTGACAGTGACAGCACCTAGGATATCGAATAAATTGCCAGTAGAAATAATTGTTAGTAGTAATATTGAAAGGTTTAAGAAAGAGTTATATACTTTTCTAATTAATAATAAGATATTGGGGTACTCTTAAACTATGGCAAGCATATGGACTTTGTCTTTTAAAGCTCTGTATAACTATGAAACCTATGAAACCTATGAATTGTTAAGTTCTCAAGTTTGCATTAACTTTACTAGCAAAGCAAAACTTCAAAACTTCTATAGAGACCACCACAGGCATCCTTGTCAGTCCCCCCAACCCCACACGCACACACAGATACACACAAGAACTGTAAAGCTACTGAGTGTTGTAAGTGTCCATACTTCTGGAAAGTAGACTTCAATACAGTTTTAAAAAATGCTACTTTTTAGCAAGCCTACATCTTGTGCACATACATACACACACACACACACACACACACACACACACACACACACACACACACAGCTTTCTCTCCAAACCTTTCTCGTGTGATGTACTGTTGTTTCATCCTATTTTCTTTATTGTATCACTACAGAGAACCCTCATAGCAAAAATGTAATCTGTTTCTGCAGAGGAAATGATGTGATCTGAGAACTGAACCTCAGCCTCCTGATTTCCATTCTCTACTAGCTGTGCTACTGCTGCAGGACAGTCTGGCAGGCAGCATAAGCTTTTCATGGCCACATTTTTCTTACTCACCACTACAACATCACACCCCAGCAAAAAATATATGAAACAGAGGAAACATTGTTGTGCTTGTAATGAAGATCAAGAATATGGAATTACTACATGTTTCTGAAATAAAACATGAATTAGAGCTACACTCTTGACTACCATCTAAGTGGTCTAATGGCTGAGATAATAGGCCAACATACCTGGCTATATATATATATCTAGTCTGTCTGTCTGTCTAATGGCTGAGATACTAGGCCAACATACCTAGATACAGATATACATCTATTCCATCTGTCTAATGGCTGATATTCTAGGCCAACATACCTAGCTACAGATATACAGTATATCTAATCTGTTTGTCTGTCTAATAGATGAGATACTAGGCTAATATACCTAGCTCCAGATGCAGATCTAGTCTGTCTATCTATCTATGTATGTATCTGTCTGTCTTTCTATCCATCCATCCATATATCTGTCTATCTGTCTATCTGTCTCTATCTATCTATCTATCTATCTATCTATCTATCTATCTATCTATCTATCTATCTATCTATCATCTACCTGCCTACCTATCTATCCCTCTCAGTTTAGCTATCTGTCATCTATCCTACAGTGGCATAAAGAAAACAACAACTTCTGAAACTATTTAACATTCAGTTTAACAACTGTAACTTGACATTTCTAACCTTTATTTACAGATCATGGCCCATGTTTTCTTTCAATCCCAGAATGTATTGGTGAAGGGCACCATAATATGCATATGGGGTTCTAGAGCTCCATACACAGTTGCAGTGGTACTGTAGGTGGTGGTCTTCAACAGTGCAAAGGATTCCTTATGCCACTTCCCACAAAAACATCAACGCATAGAATGACTGCAGTCTCTGGAGGGTGCAGATTCTCCTTGTGACAGCAACACACAATTTAATTACACACACAGTTAAGCAACATGTTTTGCGGTTGCACGAGGCTGTGCAACTACTAACATTCTAGATTGTAACAGATGAGGGCTGATCCATGGTATGGCACCACATGCATGGTGCAGTACCATGGCCATTCACACTGCACAGTGGTCAAAGTCATATTCTCACCCCCACCCTGCACCTTAGTGCCCACTTAATGGCATGTTGATTATACATTCTGAAACAGAACTACTGTCTTACCAGTTGACAATAACTAAATAATTAATTAATATGTTCCTGACAGTCTTCTCTAGCAGTCCAGTGGCTGCACATGGCAGATCCTTCTTCGATTCCATGATGTTCAGTGGCCCTTCTCCTAACTCTCTTCCTAGTGGTTCAATAGCTCAGCAGCTAACCCTTCCTTTGCCAGAATTGAAAGTCTAGCTCACAAGGTTGCAACCCTTTAAACAGTTCATTTTAGCAGTTCTTCAAGCTGTTGGGTCACTACATCTTGTAACAATTAGGGAGTGTGTCAGGGAGCCACTGTGTACAGCACAACACATCCATGCATACTGGTGCCCCCATTAACTCTGCCTCCCTGCCTCATTCCCCATGCTGTCACACTTACTTGTGCATCATGCAGAGAAAGGTTTGTGACAACTTTCTGTATAGAAAAAAGGGACACAATGCAGTAATGTGTCACAAAGTGGTTATTGCAACCACATTGCAGCATCAGTTTTCAAATGTTTATGGGGTCCCAGATGTTCCTAACTAGAAACTCCTTATATCCATTGAGGGAGACCTTATGAACAATGGTTTGTCAGACTGAAACAAGGAGTAACTTGACAGTTATAGACAGTTTTTCTATTACTCTACTCCAAAGCCCCTACTTTCATTAAACTGGACAGGAAAAATGTAGCCGTCCAAGAATCTGTTTAGCTTTGCCACCATTTGGCCTGCTCATTGACTTTTTTCCAGATCAGCAGCCTCAGCTGTGTGGACTATTATGAGCACAATAGCATCCTGCAAATGTGCTGCCCCCCTCACCCCCACCAAGAGAACACAGTACACTTATTAGCTTACTACAGTATATGGATGGCCTATTGTGCAGACCTGTGACAGAATACCACAAGCTGTATTCATTTGGTTCCAAAAGGGTTTATCTCAAACACAAAAAAGTAACTAGTCATTATTATATTGTGACACTTCTAACCTAATGTGAAAGAGTACAGGAATCGATTCAATAGAAATGCAGCAAATTTAAATTCACGTGAAGTGAACGCGGGCATCTCGTTACCGCACTACGCGGATTAGGCACTGCAAAGAGCTCACCTAATTCTGTCATTACCACTCACGCTAAGGTGGAATGGCAATTTTAATGGACTTTGCATTCTTCATTATGATTCTAAGTGATCCACTTGGTGTTTCAGATTTGGCAGCCCCAACACATCACATGGCTTACAATACTGTAAGTCACATGCTCTTTAGCTAGGCAAGAAGAAAGTGAATCATACAAGCAGACACTTTTACTTTCTCCTCTGCAGAAGGAGAGAGAGAGAGAGAGGAAGTGTTTTGTGACTGCTGATACTTCGAGATCAGAATGAGGAGGAGATTTAAACTTTGATTTAGACCCAACAGCTTTTTTAAAAGCTACATTTTTTGTCTTTTCTGTCTGTACTCTTTTTTATTTAATTTGTTCTTTCTGTAAAGTTTATTTTTCTTACATAGAGGGACATGAGTTGCAAATTATGTCCATGCTGGAACTGCTGCTGGATCACCATGGGATCCCACATTAGTTTTTTTTTCCTCACACCATGTGTCCCCCCACACCTTCCTTGCTGTGTTATAAAATGTATTCCTCCACCATCCCTGACCCTTGTATGTAATTATACCCTTTTTTTGTTGTCTTCCATATGTATTCTGAGCAGTGGAAGTATACTGTGCTAAACTGCATGGGTGTAGTTTTCTTTCCAGTCTGTGTATGTACTGCAGACACTGTCCAACTGCCTGACTTCAAAACACTTATTAATGAGTACAATGGTGGGGTGGTGAAGCCTGGAGAGATACTACAAAACAGGCTTACAATACATCCAAGTAACCAGTAAAAATATTAATGTTGTGATTCGTGACGTAATCGTAAATCATGATTTGTAACTGAATTTGTGACCGTGATGATAAAGAAACGCAAATGTCTACGGCTATACTTCCCTGGGCCCAATGAGGTGTGGCACAAAACTCCCCGACTTAAAAACACTCATTAATGAGTACAATGGTGGGGTGGTGAAGCATGGAGAGATACTACAAAACAGGCTTACAATACATCCAAGTAACTAGTAAAAAAAATTACTGTTGTGATTTGTGACATGGTCATAAATCGTAATTTGTGACTGCATTTGTGACCGTGATAATGAAGAACATGATTTGTATCATGAGTGACTTCTGATGATGGTCCTGACTTAAAAACGCATATTAATGAGTACAATGTTCATGCTGAATTATGCAACACCTGCCCAGTACTCTGAAGGGAAGCCAAAGAAACAACTATGACTTAAGTTACAGATGGAGATTGGGCCCTAAAGATGCAAATGTACAGACAGATTAAGATTGTGCTGCACACTGAAGAGATGCAGATGCAAAGACACAACACCTAACCAGTGCTCACCATCAGAAATTCAAATCTGGAAAAGAATATCTTTGCCGGTTGGGCTGGGCCGTGGGGGGGGGGTACAGTGTACTGCACTGCTGCAGTAAGAGTCACTAGTACAAGTACCAGTAAAGATACCACAAAGAAGTACAAAAAAATTACACAGCTGCAGTGGATAGCAGGTTCACCTTGTTAAAATTATGTGGCACAATAAAAGGTGTCTGATTTGATGACACGCTTCACACACATACTAAGTAATGCGTAGCAAATTGAAAACTTCGGTAATATAACCACATATTTTTAACAAACTAAAATTATGCACTGCTGCACCACAAAAATCAGTAAAAAATGGCAAGAATTATTGAAAATATTACTGTGTGTACATTAACACAGTTATACAAGAAAAATATCACCAAAACAAAAGCACTGTCTTTTCTCCAAGTTAATCTACCTACACCACAGATCCTTTCCAAAGCACACTTCCACTGTCTCTCCAGCACACTGAATGTTGTACATTAACATTCAAAATACACACACAAACAATAAACGCTCGATGATATGAGCACAGGAGCATTTCTATAATCAATGAACTAAAGTTTCAGCAAAAATAATGACTCAAAAAGGCTTTTTCAACAGCTGTTAGAAGGTTTGAATCACAGAGAGCTCTCAGAGCAGATTGTCTCCTACAGCTTCCTATACACACTACCCCAAACTGAGGCTGTGCAGAATGATCTAGAGCCCATGTGACCTGAAATCCCATGAATCACTGCAAAATTCTCCTTTGGAGCTACAAAAACAAGGCGAAGTACATTGTTTTCAATGTACTTTGCCTTAAGAATTAATGGAGTAGTGGTTTGGGAAGGCGGAGTAACGTGAAGTCATTGTTTTCAATGGACTTTGTGTTATCCATTAATAATGTGAAGTACTCCGCTGCTGCTGCGGAGTACTCCATGAATTCGCTTTCTCAATTGGGTGATTCCACTTTGCAGAGCTTAATTGGGCCACTTCTACCATCTCTAATTGTCAATTACTGTTTCATTTGGGATAATATGACATGAGTGACTCTGATCAAATGTGTCTTGTTTTGGCTGTCTTCTTCTTATGGACTGTGGTATAATGTCTGCAAGGCTGAAGTCTGCTAAAAAGCATTAGTTGCTCACCTTGGAGATAATAAGCATTTTCTACAGTCACTTGCCAGAAGCAGGAGTCCTCAGGGATTACAGCTGTCAAGCTACAAACATATCCTATCTATTAAGATAGCATGCTGGATATTTCTACTAAACTTCTATAGTCACTTTATATTAGCATAGGGAAAGCCTAGTAGAATCATGGGGGGTATATTCATAAGCTTGTAGAGAGCAGAGGCTCCAACTTCCCCAAAAGCCTTATGGCCTCTGAAATTGCCATACCGTCTTGCTTGTGTGACTTCTGCATTTTCTATTTATTAACTGTTATAACTTTTTTGCTGTTGTTGCACTCCTTTGGCACTCGTGTTTCTCACTGTTAAACAAAATTGCCAGATCCTGCCAATTTTTCAAGGAATCAATATTACCTTGGAAAGCCATTCTCCTCCCTAGCCTTCCCCCAATCCATACAGTAAAAACATTTGAAAGCTGACTCCTCTCACACTCTGATCAACAACTGCACGGGTGGCAATAGTAGTCTTCTAAGGCTAGCTCTGTCATCCCCTTCCGCAGCACATCATCATCATTCCAGTCCCTGTCAGATAACTGAAACAGTCTAAGATGTTTGGAAATGGAAGTCAGAGCAATATGAGTCATTGATGATGTTACACATCTCAGTTTAGCCAGTGTCATCAATGACACACATCTTTCCTCCTTCAATCAGTCACTCCTCTTATTGCATCAGAGTCGGCTTGTCCCAACTTTGAAAATGCTTGCACAGTGGTGACTGGTGTAGGGAGTCAGGCTGGCACAGAGATGGTGTTTAAAGACAGTATTGATTCATGGCATTCTGTAGTGCCAGGAGCCTCCAAATTGTTTTGTTTTAAACAATCACTGTGGGAAGGTGGGTAAGGGCAGTAGAGGCAGAAATGACTGGGGGTTCTGGAAAGTTGTGGCCAAGGCACTAGCCTTGCTCATGTGGCCTAGCCTTGCTCATGTGGGCAGGGATTGTTGTGTTTGTTTGTTTTATTAGATTTCATTGCCCTAGAATGTTTTTTTCCTGAACACCCATGAATTGTGATATTTATTGAAATATTTTTTTGGGGGGGATGTTTGTTTTCTGGTTACAGGTAAATTACACATAAGCAATAAGACACAACGGGGTATGCATGGGGCAGATTTTACTGCATGCCTAAGTGCATAGTTAGGCATGAGGTCACAGTCCAAGTGCCTTCAGCCCCTGGAAGTGTGGCAAAATCTGTTCTATGCACACCCCCAGAGTGTCTTATTGCACCTATAAAATGGGCTTCTTAATTTGTGTTTTTAATAATGTGTTAATAATTTTATTTATTATGGTAGCACAGTAGTGCTACCATAGTTAGGGTTGAGGAGCCATTTCTATGTTAACCCCCAAAACTTTGTACCTTAATAACTTTGCAACCGTTTGATGGATTTGCCTGAAATTTGGAATTTATGATCAAGAATCATAGGCCTTGGGATCTGCCAAGTTTTGTACTGGTAAGATATACGGCTACTGAGTTATTAAGTGTGATCTGTGCGCGTGTTTATGCTTTTCTGGAATTCTGTGGTCGCGTCTACAGGTCATATGGTTTGTGTGACCAGCCCAAAATCTTCAGGGAACATGCAGCCAGGGTCCCCGATGTGCCTTTCAAAGATTTCGTGAAAAAATATTAAACGGTTCAAAAGTTATTCAAAAAACAGTTTCCCATTATAAGTCAATGGGAAAAGTTAACAAAAAGTTCAACAATTTCGCAAATGCATTTTTACTTTCGCAAATGGGCCTGTTACTTTCGCAAATCGGCCATTTTGTTTTCAGTTGGTGATCAGAAAAATGGTTGGCATTTAAATTTGGGACCCTCTAGCAACCTAATTTTTTGTATTCACCTAGTCGGGCCCTGAGGATGCTTGCCATGTCTTTATTTTGTGGTAAAACACCCCAGAAATATGTTTTTCAAATTTCTGGAAAAAGTACTTTCACAAATTACTTTCGTGCTCATGAAAGTGTCGCAAATTTTTGCGAAAGCTTTCGCAAATTGCGACAGTAATTTTCTAGTCTGTGGGAAAATGACAGCAATTCTTTGGCACTGCACTGCAAAATAACCGTTGGGAGTTTTGGGCTGAAATTTGGAGGTAACGCAGCCGACATCTCACAGATGTGCCTTTCAGTGTTGTATTGAAAAAATATTACACTGGTGGCAAAGTTATGGCACTCCAAAGTTGACAGTTTTTCCCATAGGATAACATTACGGCGCCCGAAGCATTACAGGAATCCTTTGGCACCCTGCTGCAAAATAACGGTTTGGTCTTTTTTCCTGAAATTTGGAGGGAAGACAGCCAACAGTACACAGATGTGTCTTTCAGTAGTTTGGTGAAAAAATATCACATGGCGGCAAAGTTACGGCACTCCAAAATTGACAGTTATTCCCATAGGATAACATTACGGCGCCCAACACTTAACAGAAATCATTTGGAGCCCTGCTGCAAAATAACGGTTTGGTCTTTTTCCTGAAATTTGGAGGGAAGACAGCCAACAGCCCACAGATGTGCCTTTCAGTAGTTTGGTGAAAAAAGATTACAGGGAGGCAAAGTTATGGTGCTCCGAACTTTTCTTTTTTTCCCATAGGATAACATTACGGCGTTCGCCGCACCTTTCAGGGCCTGTATCTCGGAAAAGGTGCGAGATACGGATTTTTCGTCGGAAAATTTCTTAGCCCCATAATGGGGCTAAGATTTAAATTAGCCAGGACAGTTGTAAATAATATGACTTTTAAATTTTTTTTCTACGTCGTACGGTTCCTGAGATATAATGTATTTAGTATTCCAAGATCTCATTTTCTGCGTTGATACTCATTATTTTGCATACATTATTTGTACTCACTGTCTTTCTCAATGCAGTTTTTGGGGAAACCAGCTCGTGCGCTACATTACTGTTACTGCTGCCTTTCCACTTCAGGATCCGCACTGCTTTCACTTACCATTGACGCCTGCGCCACCATGTGCGTTATCCTCATGCTTTCATTTGCGCTATGCTTCTGTTATTTTTTGCCATTTCTGTCTACAGTACTGTTTATCTTACTGTTTCACTTTACATCACCATGCCCATTGACATTTCTGTTTGCAGGCACCATGTTACTATGTGACAACACATCACGTGGGCAGACCATTCTATCTACGCCACCTACGTGCGCATCTTTCTGTTCTCATTCGTGCTTGTGTTACCATGTGCGCCACTGTTAGCATTTCTGTTTGCGTTGCTGTCCCTGGTAGTATGCCACAACACATCATGTGGCGGGAGCGTGGGGCCTAATGCATTATGCAGCGGAGCGCGGGGCCCCATCACTGCATTACATTCACTATTTCTCGTTATCATTCTCAAAAAGAAGGGAATTAGAGGCAAAATCTCAGTTTAATGCATTAGTTAGGTTGTTCCACAGCGACAAAGTGAGGAAATTTGCTGTTAGGGTTGAAAACCCCTTGACCCCCCGCCCATCAACCGGCATTGGGGCGCCATTGGGATCGTGGGTCCTAACTCTCACCCCATTCTCCTATACTTCTGCTGCTTTTACACATGTCATGGGGTGAGAGTTAGCTGACGATCCCAACGCGCACTCCTGCCGCTGGGGGGTGGGCGGGTCCAGGGGTTTTCAACCCTAACAGCGAATTTCCTCACTTTTGTCGCTGTGGAACAACCCTAACTAATGCATTAAATGGAGTTTTTTGCCTCTAATATATATATATATACAGACGACTAATATTATCACAATTTGTGATAAAATAGTCCTTCTGCCAGGTGTAAGATGACATCATTGTTTTTGTGCTAATATTCATGAGCATATTTGTATATGTGCATTAGCCCTGTAACATCATGATCCATGGTAGAACAGTTCGAGGGAACTGCAAGAGGAGCAAGATGGACTTTGTGAAGCCACCAAGAAATGACAGGGGAGAGCTTGTCGGCTTCAATATGAAAAAGAAAAATTAAAGAGGAAGAGCAAGGGTAATCATGAGCTCATCTGCACATGTGCACTAGTGCTGTTACATCACGATCCATGGTAAGACAATAAGAGTGGGAACTGCAACAGGAGCGAGCAGCGACACAGAGAAATGCAGAGTAGAGTTTGTTAACATCAGTATGGAAAAAAACATTAAAGAAGAAGAGCAAGGGACAAGGGTACAGTATTTATTTTAGGAACTGTGGCAGGTTGGGAGCAGGATTAGCCAGGAGCAGAGACAGCCAGAAGAAGGGATGATGTGAAAGCAGCCCCACAATTGTATCTGGAACAGTCAACTTTTTTTTTTTGTTTTACCATTAATTGTTGAATCTGTGGGGCTTCTGTTTATTGATGAAAACTAAGCTATCAGTCATAAGAGTTTACCTGATCAACTGCAGCTGCTGGTAAGCTGTGTTGGTGAAGGGAAAAATTTGCGGCATTTTAAAAATCAGCATTCCAACAGCTGATTGATTTACTTATTCTTCAAATGCGGTCCTTCTTTTAGGAACTTATAATTGCCTGTGCATGGAACAGATTTCATGCACAGCTAATAAACAATCAGAAGCAATGATTTACTCACTCCATTTTATAATGCCTAATAGTACCCATTTTAGGAATGACCTGGGCAGCAAAAGCATTGCATGTATCTGATAAGGTACAGAGTACCTGAACAGTTACAAAACAACAGTCCACATAGAGAGAACTGCTGATAAGAGGAAATATTAAAAATGCGCCTAGGAACAGTGCTTTACAGTAGTCAGGCACAAAACATATGATTTACTCTTATTACAATATACCCTATTATTTTCTGTATTTGTGAAACAACATTTGTTACTCATAGCCCTAACATTTTATTAAGATATCTCAATTTACCAGAGCTAATCTGTTTACATTTCCTGCTGCTTTGCTCATGATTTACCAATAATATATTTGTCCAGCTATTTCTTTTATTCTTTTGGTAATCAGGTAAGGTCCAATAGGCACAAATGGCTGTTCTCGGGGCAACCCGGGAGCATTAGCGTGGTTAAGTGATTTGCTCAGAGTCACACATGTATGCAAGTGGAGGATATGGGAATCAAACCCCGTCTGCTGGATGTACCAAGTTTATTCACAGCTTGTTACTCTAACCTCTAGGCTACACTGCCAGTCCCAATCCATAAACTCACTTCTGGTGTTCCAAATAAAAACAGTCATAAAATTACATGCACTTCTAAACTCTGATTTTTTTTAAGATGAATATCAACATCTGTTATCACCTTTGGACTAATCTGTGCTAATGAAATGACATGACTACATGTTCATTACCTACTATTCTCATTTCATTCTCTATCCTCAAACCAATAATTGACAACAAAAACAACTTGATGAATAACAGTGTTCAATGGAAATTCTTAAATACATTGATGTTCAGTAAACAACATTCGGAAATAAAATCTGTATCAACAATGCTTCACATCAGTTAAGTTTATATTGTGTTAAGATTCCAGTGTAGGTGTGGGCATGGCATTTAACATTTAATACTGTAAGAAAGCCTTAGTGTCAACAGAATGAAGAACAGCATTATGAATAACAATGTACAACTGGCATTTTTAAAGATATTGACGCTCAGTAAACAGCATTCAGATAAAAGCTCTGTTTTAACAGCTTCACATCAGTTAAGATTATTTTGTGTTAAGTTTCCAATGTGGATGTGGGCCTGGAATTTAAAAGTAAATATAGCAAGAAATTCTGAGTGTCTGCAAAACCTCTGCATTATATTATTGTGCTCAAATGCTGAAAATTGCCTCTGTTACTCTATAGAGAATAATGACACTCAACCACAGCAGAAACAAACTATTGCAAATAAGGTGTAAAGTGGACCAGTTGTATGTTGCCTTGCAGTAATATACTGTATCCTGCCTCCCCACCCCCACCCATCAATATGGTCTTTAGCCTCTTCACTGAAAGCTTTATCAGAGATCTTAATTAAACGTTAAGAGATAGAGATCCATCCCTACCCTCTTTTCAGTAGAGATGATAAATCCTGGAGCCTTCACTGATTAATGCAAGAAAGTTCTCTTCTGCATCGAGTTAATGCAATTCAATTACAAGTATGTGAAACTGGTTAAGTCCACAGCACTCTGGGTATATATCCATTAGTTGAGAGGGCTGAAATCTCATACAAGCAATTCAGCATGCTGTAACTCAGCTCTTTGAATGACCTGGCTATATTATGTTAGTATGTCTTTGATTTTTAGAATTTTAATGCATATATTGAGAGGTGATATTTGGACCCAGTGTGCAAAGTGTACACATGTTTTGAAGGTAGTCCTTCTACCCAGGATCTGTTGGAATTTAATCCAGCACTGCCTTAGGGGCTACTAACACTAGGACATTTGTAGACTTTCACATTGCTCCAGAGTTGTGTCCATTGCAGAACTTCTGGTATTTGTTGGCTGAGTACTTGTTATTCAAGTCTGCCCCTTGCCCTAGTGCCAAATGACTATTCAGTGGCCAGAATCATTGTAGATGTCATAGTGCTGTGAAAATGATTTGCTAGCTTTGCAAGCCCCACAGACTATCATAAACTATGCAGTACATGTAGATGCTTTCTGGGCTTTTACAACTCCCTTGTTGAAAATGTACATCAGGTGAGCCAGAATTAGGATGGTGGGCATAGGGATAAACAGAAAGACAAACTGAACCAAGGAAAGCAGGACCTGGTGAAAGCCTGACCATCCCTCAATTGCCTGTATCCCTCATCTGTAGTCATTGCCTCGAGCATGCCCCACAAACTGGTGGTAAACCAAGGTTACAGAAGGAGTAAGCTTCCCACGACATGAGGCATTATAAAAAAGGGGAATTCAAAAACAAAACACTATTGTTAGTCAGAAACTGACATGAAATCTACTTAGTGCACATGTTTCATGAAATAAAAGGCTGATTTGACAGAAGGGACAGACATATGGTGTTATCTTTTTTAAGAGATTATTGGGAGAAAAAATATGTTGCAGATTTATATGATGCCAGCTCCTAAAAAAAGAACAGACTTCATTTAGGGTGAGATTAGAATAGAGATTAGGGGACAGGGCTTGATTAGTTTTACATTTAAATTAGTATCAACACAGTAGATACTAAGGTCAAGCAAGAAGACACAGCAATATTTAAACTAGATAACATCAGTCAAATAATTCAAGATCACTGGACCAAGCTCACCCCCAATGCCTCTCTTAACCTTTGGTACCTATTAGTTTTGTACTGCTCAGTTTATGAGGATTCAGCTTGCAGTAACTCAGTACATTACTATGAGTGCAAAAGTGTGAATGTGTGTATTAAGCAGTGTTGCTACTATGTTGCTACTACCATATAATTGCAAAAAATGATTTAGGTTCTCTGCAGAGCACATAACTACTGTACCATACCTCCTGGCAAACAGTGAGACAAAACAGCAGCCTTTTTGAATATAGAAACTACTCAAAATGTTCTAAACCTAACATGTCTGTCAATCAAATATCATGAATGCTGTTCTTAGAATTCTACCCAGTCTGCATCATTGAATTTTACATTTATTCATGTTTGTTACTACTTTAGTAATATTCACAGTAAACAAAGTAGCAAGTCTCCATGTAAATGTGACAATAATAGATGAAAAGAAACATAAAAAAGTTCCCAGAAGGCCCTCTATTATGGCAGTTCCTATTAAAGGTGTGTATGTGTGTGTGTGTATGCAAGTATGTGTATATGTGTGTGTGTGTGTGTGTGTGAGTGTATATGTACAGAGGAACAAACCAAAATCCTCAAATGGTAGCTCCATAAATCAAAGTCCAAGGGTCAACTCCATGAATTACAGTACTGAACAAATATTTTTTAACCAAGGTTTATACAACAGCCCAAAGTATTTTGATCACAAGGAACTCTAATCTCCAAGACCCCAACCCAGTAGCTTTCAGAAAAAAAAATCCACCTCAGAAAACAGCTAGCTAATCAATAATCACTCTGAGAAATATTCTGTAATATACACTACTGAAGTTACAAAGAATGTAATAACAACCATCGGCAAGTATTTCAATTATACACAAAGACAGGACATTAGCCATCTTTCCAACTGCTAGTCACAGAGAATATCATATCAGTTGAAAACAAGATAAAAGAACAGTGATAAATTAATGTGTTTCACTTTAAGAGCATTGGAAATTAATAAATTATTGTTTCTAAATTTCCTTTAGTTCTCATCCCAAACACACCTTACTGCTGTTGCGCTGTTCCTCTGTGGATATTCTGTCTTAGCTTCCACACATTCCTGAGCCTGACTGAGATAAAAAAAAACATATGTATAGCTCTTGTTAGTTGGTGAACTAAACTCCAGAATTTGGTCTTTTGATGGTCTTCTATTGAACAAATTTTAAATTGGATGTTTCCTAATGCTAGTAATTTCCCTAGAATGACTATTAACAATAAGCACATCTCTAATGGTCAAAGATTGATAGAAATAATGAAAAGCAATCACATTTACCAACTAAATGGGATAATAAAGGGTGATACAATCAGCACCCAGCCTTCTTTTCAGACCAGGCTGTGTCAATTGGACATAGCATTATGGAATACCCCACCCACACCAAATTATAGTCAGAGTTGTAGATTTTGACCAGGAGTAAAAAGTGATCATTTCTCAGTTGTTCTGAATAGTGAATATTATCAAAATCCTATTAAGATCCCTTTGACCACATTGATAGCCCCCTCAGCTAGAGATAAGATACCTCAAACAAGTTAGATGGAATGATTAGATAGAGATGGCCATAAAGAATAAGATTTAAGATTTTTTGGACCAGTGGACCACTAACCTTGAGGCAAACTAAATCTTTTCAGGTTTAGTGCAAGAGCTGGTGGAATTTTTTGAAGAAATAAAACAACTCTTTTATTAAGAAGGGATCCATTAAAATAAAGATGGAAGGAATAAGAGATGGTTTGACCAGGAGTGCAAAAATAGAAAGACAAAAATGATGGCCTACATACCAACTGTTAGAAAATCTCCAAATAAGCACACATTTCAAGAATTAAAATACAAACGGAAGCAAAATAAGGTATTTCTGAACAATAAAAAAGGGAATTTCACAAGGCCCAGTGAGACCACATGTTGACAGCCATCTCAGAAAAGAATCAACAGTCCTACTGGACCCTAGTAGCAAGGGGTGTCATAATTATAAAGAGGAGCTGATACCTGCATCTCTGTTTCTAGACTTTGATAAAGGGTCCAGTGGGACCAGAAACCCGTCAGGCAATTAAATAAACCTTTTTAAAATGTTTCCTCTGGGCTAAGTTCTTTGTGGTGGTGAGTGCCTGGATTTGTGTTTTTGATACCTACATCTCTAAAGAGGTTTGGGCCCAATATTTCTCAAATATTTACTATGATCCCTGGGGTAAATTATTTTGGGTATTAGTGATCCAATAGAAATAAGATTAGCTTTTAAACATATTGAGTGGCATGAAATTTTTCCCACTGAAGTGTATTTATGCTTAGCGGACCAATGGTCAATCAGTTTAAAAATTGTCTTTAATAAATGAATTCTAGAAAGCAGCATCCCTAATTCATGCAGAGGCTCAGAATTTAGCCTTATTTTAAAAAAAGGAATTGTTGTGATCCACAAATGTATAGACCGATTAGTTTACTTTATAGCACTGTATATCTAAAATTTATACTAGCATCCTCTTGGAAAGACTGAAAACTGAGGTTAAAATAGGGTGACATTTCTCCCTTGCAAGCTGACTTTAGAGAAGGCCACTCTACTTTAGATAATTGTTTATCTTACGGCATCTCTTAGAAAAATATGTTAAATTAAGAGGACAGACATTTACACTGCCTTCATTGAATTCAGCTTAACATTCAATTCTGTGGACAGAAATGCATTATGGGATATTATGAGGGAATGGGGGATATGCCCCATTGTAATTAGTATTATCAAAGATCTATATACCGATACTTGGGATGAAGTTAGGGTTGGGACTAGAGGCCACCTCTCAGATAGATTCCTTACTAATGAAAGAGGTAGACAGGGCTGCATTCTCACCCCCTCGCCATTTTCTCAATATATATCAACAAGCTACTGAAAGTTTAAGAAGTCCCTGCTACAGATTCTCCTAAAACTGGGTCAATAATTTGTCCTGTGTTGGCCTATATGGATGACTTAGTCCTTTTTCTGTTGTTCTACTGCAGTGGATTACAAAAGAAACTTGATATTCTAAATAAGGAGTCTAAGATTTTGTCCCTCAAGGTAAACACATCTAAGAATAAGGTTATTGCATTCAGTGCCTATAGTAACAAATATCATTAGAACGTGGGTTCTATGACAATTCAAACAGTTAACTCATATTGTTATTTATGTATACTTTATTCCTGGAATCTTTCTTGTAAAAGTCATCTTGATTATATTTTCTCTAAAGCAAAAGTATCTATTACTAGTCTAAAAAGATTCAACTATTTACATAGTGCTCATTCAATCTGGCCCCTACTTAAGGCTATTCAATCAAATATAACACACAAGTTCTCTATGGTTCTGAAGTCTAGGCTCAGTGTCCCATAGAGAATCTGGAAAAAAACAGTTATAAAATATTACACTTTGCCTTGGGTTTTAATAAATCTACCCCAAGCTATTTTGTCAGGGATGAGTTGGGTTTAAATGGCATTCAAGCAATCACTGATAGTAAAATAATTAATTACTGGCTTAGAATAAATAGGCTATCTGAGAAAAGACTTGTTAAAAAGCCTTTATATGATAAGGATCATTGGAAAGATCTTCACTTTAAAACTTTGTATTGACTGGGGATGTCTACAAACTTCTACAATCTTATTGAATTTACTTTCTAGTAAGATATGTCAATAAGAATATTATTCTAAGTTTTAAATATAAACCATACATTCTTAAGAAAATTATGGAATGCCATAGAATTAGTGACTTAAATGCCATCAAGCAGTCTAAATTTTCTAGTTGGTACAGTGATAATGACTGCAGACATAGCTTTAGGTATTATCTGGAAATACTGGAGGACCCTGTTCAAAGAAAACCTTTGCAAAGTATAGAACTGGTATGATCGACTCAAATGTTCTTGCAAGATTTAGTAAATCCTCTAACTCTGGTGATGAGCTTTGTAAATGCAATAATAGATCTAGGGAATATTTGCTGCATATAATGCTGCAATGTCAGTGGTACAATAAACCTTAGAAATAGCGAATAGCTTCAATACTTGGTTCATTGCAATACACTGATGAGAATTATATTTTAAAAATTATACTTGTAACAGAGGATTAATATATAATTAAAAGAGTTGCACATTATTTATTGAGAATACAAAAAGTTAGAAAGAGAAAAGCAAAAATATTCTAACACTCAGTCCAGACCAGAGTTTACAGCAAATGTAATGAGAGTGATGCCTTATTTACGTACATTTTAGTATTTTATCTGCTAGAGTATATGTACTTACTGGCATAGTTTAAATGTAACTTAAATGTATATTTTGTATGATTTTGTTTCTGCTTATATTGATCTTTATTTATGATTAAACAATACAGCTATACCCATACCATATAGCTCTTGTTTGTACATATCCTTGATGTTTTACCAAAAGTAATGCTCATCAAACAGCATCTAAGTATTAAAACCAAATTTCTGATTTTGACATCAGTAGGCACTAATGAAGGAGCCTCTGTGACCCTGAAAATGTATGCACTGTGCCGTATGTGAGACTCAATAATGGCTGCAGTCAAGTCTGAATCAAGATGATGGAGGTACAACCAGTTACTATCCATGCAAGTTTAAATTTGTTGGAAAATTTAGGATATATTATTGCAAACACAATCTGGAAGCTTACACTTTGCGATTTTAATGTTTCCATTCTGCTTAAGTCATTTTAATGTCAACTACTAAACACTATTCATGTAGGGATTCTACTTTCAGAGAATAATATTAACAAAAAGTGGAGAAACATATTCTTTGCACACTTCTTCTTGCTGAAGAAACAAAACATATTAAATGATGTCAGATTTTCACAAAAATGTAACTGGTTCTAGGAAATGCTCTGTTTGCACACTATCATGAAAAAATTAAAAGCTATTTTCCAGCCATTCAATGCATATTTACAGTATTATATGCCAAACTGGAATACAAGTTAAAGGCAAAATTAATGAACGTTCTGTAGTTTTATGATGAAAGAGCTGTGCCTTGGAATAAAAGGTTAAGAGTTCAAAAAAGGAACTGCATTTGAATCAAACTCTTGTACAGTTGCTTGGGCTGTCAGTTTCTAAAGTGTATGATGTCATCTCTACACCAAAGAAACTTACACCTACTTTTGCACAGCTTAGTAGTGAAGCACATGTGCCAGCAGGTGCTGTATGCAAACATAAATCCAGACCAACAGAAGACATCTCTGTAGAGGCTTAGGTATTAAACTTCATCTTCAAAACCTGCAGTTTAAACCACCACCTGTTGGATTAGTGGTACATTCTCTGCCTGCCATGCCGGAGCTCACACAGGTTTGAAATCCGTATCTGGTATATAAAAAAGTAAAAATGAAGTTGATATGCTTGCTAATATTATCACTGTACTGGGAATGCAACATTAACTGTGAATTCAGAAAGCTAAGCACTCAACTAATTTAAATATTGTGACAGTTGAATTCTCCCATGAATTTAAACTTTCTGTATGTTGAGAATAAACACTTCAGATCTGAAGGTTTTTCTAAGTTAAATATAAGTGCAGTATGGTAAAGGCACAGTGCCATGATGTTTCCTTTTCAGGAACACTCTGTGTTTGAAAAGCTTGTGATTACTTATTTGTAATACATGGGACCAGTTTTTTCCATAGAAACTCTGAAGCTAGAGAAACTCTTAATAGTACTGTTGTGATGTTGAGAAGTCATAATACCATTAATCTTATGTCAGAGTGATGGCATTATGACTTTGAAATCTGCTCTAACCTGCATTAACCCTAGTTTTCAAACAGCTAATTGCAACCTCCTAAAAGCCATGCTGCTGAGTCACAAAGAAACTAACACCATCATCAAGACATGCTGCAGTTGCTATGGTGATGGGGAGGGGATTAGCTGGCAGTGCACTGCAGATGGACTTCAATGGCTCAGGTAAAAAAATTAATTTGATTTAATTCAGAATAAAATTGTGAGAAAATGTGTGTGCGTGGGGAGTTGGTGGTGCCTTGCAGGCAGACTTCAGTGGGACAGAGAAAAGGGACTTCAACAATTTTAACCCTTAGGCTGTCAACAGAATTAGGACATATAGGAATTTTGGACTGATATATCAGTCCTGTAAGGGTTAATGGTTCATGGGCCCAAACATTACTCTACTGTTAACAGTAATTATCTATGTTGGGTGGCAGGGGAGGGGCATCAAAGGTAATGGTAATTAACTTTGAGAAATTGGTGCCAGTCAACAGAGAGGGGTGCCATGTTTTACAGAAAAGAACATATACTGTAACTCCCTATCTGTAATGGTTCTTGTAACGCACTCTCAATTCCAGTGACATCATAATATTCTCAAGCTTCGCCTTAGGTTTATGATATCCCTGGATTCCCTTGATGGAGTTACAGCACCATAACAGATAGACAGCTATATGTTTTACTTTTATTTATTTATTTAAATATTGGTATTCAGGAAAGACTTATTGAGCCCAAGCTCATTTCCAGGTGCTACCCAGGTGAAAGGTTATAAAGGAACAAATACACAATATAAAAAATTAGATAAAACATTTTGGGAAAATTCCATTATACAGTAACTAAAGGGACGTACTACAGAAGTAAGAATTTAGCAAACCATGGAAAACATATTCAGTGATTAAAAAACTACAACAGAAATAGTAGAAAATTTATATTAGAGTAGGGATACAAAAAATAAATCCAAAAAAATATAGATGAGGAATTCTGTGCAAAAATATTATATAGTGGGTAGTGTAAATCTGAATGAGTGAGCTGCCAGTCAATGAGCCCGTACTGTGTACACTGAAAATTCAATCAGTGGCTGGCCATGGTAGAGAGTGGAGGGCTGTGCCTGTCACCAGCTCTGGATGGGATGGTGGGAGCGAGGTGGTGGGGCTTTACCTGCTGGGGTTGGGGGGTCCAGTAGATACCAGCGACAGATCTTGATTTTATTATACAGGCAGATTAGGGATAGGGAGGGGGGATTGCTAGACCACCAGAAAATGGTTTCTCTTTCATCAACAAGGGATCAGGATGAGGATGAGATACATTGGGCACCAGGAAAATAGTGTCTGTGTGTCAGGCAAGGCATGTGATTGGGTAGAGGGTGAGACCACTGGACAACAGGGAAACATATTACATATGAGATGGGGATCGGGGGGAGGTACCACTAGACACCACTGAACATCTTTACAGTATGTTGGGATGCTGATCAATGGGGGAGGGTGACCACTAACCACCAGGGAATTACGTTACTGTTCATTAGGATGGTGATTGGTAGGGGGGAGGGACCACTATCCACCAGGAAATTATGTGTGGAATAAGATGATGAGGTATGGTTTATGGGCTGATAAGAGCACAACCCAGGTGCATAATAAGGCATGAGGTGCTTGCACCGAGTGTCATTCGCACCTCAGAAGTGCTCTTATCAGCCCATAATCCACACCTCAGAGTCTTTTATTCCACTTATAAAATGGGTACAAAATATTAAAATACGGTATGGACAAGTTAGTGCAGTTCTGAAAGTAAAGAGTTATTTATTCATTCTTTTCTTTAGGTTTCAAAAAAATAGCCCCTTAAGCAACAGAACTGCACAATATTTTTAGTACATCAGGGAGGTAATATGTGTCTGCCTGTCCCCCTCAACACACACATACACACACACACACACACACACACACACACACACACACACACACACACATTGTTGGCAGGTTTTTATTTATGTAATTTTTTTATGTTATTTTCAGGGCATCTTTCATCCTGGGTTTTATCTGTACAATGCCAGTTTCAGATGGGGTTCCACGCCTCATGTTTCTTTCACCACTCTCATCTCCCCACCAGACATTCAGAACCATCCCACCTACACCCATTCACTATGTTTTGTGTTGTGTGATTATGCATTGTTAATAGTTGTTCCCCCTTTGCAGTGCTTACCAAACTCCTTTTCATTTAAATTGATGGCTGCCTTGACTGGGAGCAAGCATGTCCATTAGCAGCCATTGTAGTTTATGGGTTTCTTCTTCCATTTTCAAACATTTGTGTTACTGCACTGTTTTGGTGGGCTTTGCCATTTAATGGCAAGTAGGAGGGGGAAATTGAGGGGAAGACTGCAGATCAAAGATGGCTAAATCTTTTTAATTTTTGTTTCTGGATGCAGTTTTAACAGTGCGAGCGCTATGGAGGTGGCACCAGACAAGCCGTTCTGGTGGCATGTGAGTCACTCATTTCGTTGCAGTTAACTTTAAAAGATAAGTTATAACTATAAACACAGGTCAGAATTTACTTTTTATGTGTTTCTGTGTAAAGTGATTTGAAGATTTGTCTGTTACTAAATGACAAATACTGTGTGTGTGAGGCTAGCATTCTCCAGCACAATTGTACTTAAACTTGTAAAGGTAGAGGTTGGCACAATATCTCTTGTAAATAGACCTGACTGGCTGAAGAGGTGCAGGTTGGCACAATATGCACTGATAAGGACACGGCAAAAGGTACCTCTTAGCCAATCAGGACCCAGAAAACTCCCCACCAATTTTATAAGTTTGTATACATCAGGAAAGTGATCGGCCGGAGAGCGACCACTTGACAGCAGGGTAAATCTATAGTGTATATCAGGCTTGTGATCAAGGGAGGGGCTGGAGACACCCGTGAAATTCTATTTTCTATGTAGGCCGGCGATTGACTGCCAGGGAGGCACTAGCACCAGGGATAGATCTCTGGGACTGGGCTGTGGGGGACAGTACAGCACTAACTCCCCAGGCTACCTAAGCAAATGAGCCTATAATGGCATGCAAATGGACCCTTAGTGCTTTGCATGCCCAATGGGCTCATTTGCATTGGTCCATTTGAATATTTGGAATTTAGCCTGGGTGCAAGCCATTATGACACCCTATTTCGGGAGTTGTGTCTGCCCAGTGCTATGTGGCTTAGCACTGGGTTGCAATGTCCCTATATTTAGAGAAACAGAGTTGGCTGGCTATTCCATTGACTATAACATTTTTTGACTCTCGGGCATGGGAAAGGCACAGCACAAATATGTGCCCTCCACTTTGCCCATTTTTGAATATCAGGCCCCAGATTTCCAACCTTATCTAGATGCAATTTTAAAATGTAATCTATTAAGTTTCTTTGTATCAGTCTTATAATTATTATCCATTGTGGGCCAGACAGTTGGCACAGTGGTAGGGCTACCACTCACAACAATGACAATCCAGCTAGAGGAATGAGCCTGAGTTGTCAGGGGCAGGCTGGAGGGAGGAAGACTGAACATCCCAGTGGATGCTCTCCTCCTCCAGGAGGAGGGAGCAGCATCCTACAGTGCTACTGCCATCTGTAGGTATATGGGTGGTAGAGCACTTAGGGCACAGGGAGGAAGGCATGCCATGCTGCATATCTTGCTAGTGTGCTGATGCAAACTCCGATCAGGCACCTAGACTCAAATGCTGGAATCACAGTGGGGTTGGAGAAAACCAAGAAGAAGGGGAAGAAGGGAACTAAATAAAGATAAATCCTTCTGTACCTGTAGCTCCTTGATAGCTGGTATATCCAGATTAAAGGTGATATATCCATAATGCTGGAGTTGGGGGGGGTGCAGAAAAAGAATAAATAAATAAATAATTACCCATTGGTACAGAACTAATTTGGGATATAAATCACCCATTTAATTATGATATTTCACACTTTCAGTATCAGCACAATTGATATTAAACTCTCTCCAAATCACTGCATCCGTAATCCCTTTAATTAGATTATAGAGCTGAGCAGAACACAGTAGCCCTTCTAATTTTTCCCAGGTGAAATATACAGTGTTCTGATGATTGGTCTTTTCATTTTATCTATAACTATGTTTACAGCTAAGAATTCACAATGAAATGAATAACAATCTAAATCAATTTTGGTGGCCACCACATTATTCTTAATCTAAAGCATACACTCCACCTATTTCCATATCCAACACTATCTCCACAGAAAATGAATCTAGCCAACTATTAACATCAGATAATTTAAGGTACAACCATGACTCTGTAATAGCAATAATATCAAGATTATTTAATTTCACCCAAGCAGCAAGCTAGTAAATTTGGCAACATTAAACAAAATTCAAAAATTTAGTCATAACATGTATAAATGAGCATTAGTTTGTGTTTATAAAAAATTAATAACACAGTCCAGGGTAGTACAGTTTCTGGAGTTCAGTTTGTTGGCATTCTAAGATGCAGTGGCAGCAAAGAAAAATTAAGACTTATCCAACTTATATAATACCAAGGGAATGACAAAGGAGTGATTAGGAACATGATGTACAACATAGCCAATGGGGGCAATGTGAAATTTCTGAACATGACAGGAATGGGTAAAATGATGCATATATCTGTAAATCAGTTTAAGACAACTCATTCCTTTATACTCAGTAAGGGAAAGCCAGCCAGTGGCCTTTAAAAGATTACAATGATGGGTATGAAAATTGAGGACAAAACTACCATTAAGTATAAGAACCCCACTCATCTTGTTCTTATGTTGAAATTTAACCTATTCTCCATACTGCCTGCCATTGACTGAAGTGCAGTAGCATGGCACAGTTAACCTGTCAGTTACCTGCAAATCAGAAAACCATGACTCATCTTAGCCAACACAATATCACTGTTTATTGAAAGAAAAACAGAAGGATTTGAGTCACACCAGTACCTAACAAGCGATGATTGATGCAGTGTGGTGTTGTAATAGTTAAGCTACAATAATAGGCATTAAGTGCAAGAAAGAATATCTGCTCATTGTTGGAAACTGATGTCAGAGCTGGTCATGGGCCAAATCTATCTCGTTGCTAACAGTATGCTTGATTTCCATGTCAGCCAGGCTCAGAACATGAATTTGCAAATTCTAGTGCCACACAATTATCTGTCATTAGTGCTATTACTGACTAAAATAATGGTGATTTTAGGATTTGACATTCATTTCAAAATTGCTGTACAAGTTTACAGTAGATAAGGAAAGTAACTACATGCCACAAAAATCAAACATCATGTATTGGCTCACGATAAAGTAAATGTGCTCTCCATCAAGAGATATAAATTCAAGGTTGCATAATCAATACTCAGAGAGACATAAGCCAAGGTAAGGATAATAACTATTGAATTGACATTTACAAACTCTTAGGGAAACATTGCTTCCTAAATAGAGAAGCTAATATGCAATAGAATAAAACAGTCCCTGGCAAAATGCAAACATTATGGTTTAAATCATTTTAAATATGGATTTGTTGTTGTTAAACTTGAGGTTTAGAGTTAATTTTGATATCATTTGAAACAGTTAGACATACTAGCCTGTTAATTAAAATTTGCATGGCAACATTCTATGTACTGCAACATTCTGAAAACTAATTAAAAGTCATATCTGATCACAAACCATTTACAATGTGCAAAACAAGCAAGTAAAAAATCTGCTATAAACATATGCCATAGCTAAAACAGGAAAACAGCAAAGTGTGATGACTATATACCTATCTAAATCAGTGATGCTTTATGGGAACATAGAATGTTTTGCAGTCAGAGAAGATGCTAATCTGAAGCAGTGTCCATTTTTCTACAAGAGGGAGAATTGGCAAATGACAGCTTCCTCCAGTTCTAACAAATATTGTTGTTTTAAATTAAAAAGTTTAACTGGCTAGGTTAAACAAGACACAACTGGCAATTACTTGGTCCCCCAATTGTGGATTAAAAAAAGGATGGGGCACCAATTAAATGACAATTGTGTCTTGTTTAACATGGCCAATTAACAGTTTTATTTGTAATCTGAATATTTGCCAGAACTGGGGCGTAGCATCATTATGTATTTCTTCAACTTATTCAAGACAAATTTCATCTCTTCAACTGTTAGCCCAAGTTCCAGGTGCAGACTAAAACACATGTCATTTTAATCTTCTGGTCCAAGATGGAAGCATAATACCAAATAAACCATTGATACTGAAGAGTTTATCCATTATGTATCAAGGCCATAATCATTGGGCTACCCCTAGCACTATGATTCTGTTTTTTTTTAAATGACTATACTTTATTGAAATTTCAATTTAGAAGTAGTACTACATCTCCAAAAATAGAAAGGAAAATTAATTGACCATACATGGAGGCAGTCAATGATTACATATAGCAATTCTGCATTCAAAACTGTATAAAGGAGGCATTATAAACCATACCCCTATAGATAGACTGTCTTCACTGTGTAAGGAGGCCCCATGAAACTAACACAGCACAACATGGTAAATAAGAAGCAGATCTTTGCAACCAACTGAAACTTATCTAACTAATATACCTACTATCTAACCTCCCTCCCTCCCAGCCTCTGATTCTCTAACTGTTTTCTCATAGCTAACATTTCAGACTCAAAACATATACATTTTTCTGTTTTCCATTTGGCCTTTGTTTTAACTAAGCAAGTTGCTGGCAGTTCAGAGAAAGAACAGGAATGTGCACCTCATACTCAGGCAGGTGCAAATTTAAACAAAACTCCATAAGAAAAGCACAAACTAAATGCATTTGAGGTATTTGCCAAGCATAATAGATTAAAAAAGGAACCAAGTGACAAAGTCACACATTGGGCATGAAGTGCTGGAGTTTTACTGCTACCAGTACTTGGATATAAATCAGCCTTTAAGTAATAAGTTCACCTTTGCAGTTAACTTTGGCACTTGAGCCCTTTTTAACCTATTATGCTTGATAGGTACCTTAAGTACATTCCAGTTTGTGCATTTCCTGCTGGCAGTTCAACCTGTGGTGTTGAAGAGATCAGAAAACAATCAGTTGTTCCACATTCAGTTCACCAAAAATGAAAAATATTTGATACTGTGCTGGTGAGGTTATAGAAGTTGATGGAAACATAAGCTGAATACCATTTTCAAGCAGGGATATGACAGGCATTTGGGCTTAGAAAGATGTGGGGGGCAAAAACTATAGGGCAGGATGACCAATTAGATCAGAGCAACATAGTGAGGTATGGTAGGCAGACTCGATGAACCAGTAAACCTTTGTCTGCCAGCAATGTCTACTTTCCTGTATATTTGATCTACTGTATACCACATAATATTTTCTAGACAAAGTTGATTTTGCCTTTCAGTATCACAATACTTCCTGCCTTTAGTCATCCTTTAAGTTGTCAAAGAAAAATGTACAAGGTGCACAGAAGTAAACGGTGACCTGAAATTACTGAACTATGTATTTCATTTTGTTTGGTTACCTTAACTGGGATGGGCTAGGTTAAGTACAGTAAGTACAGTTGTATTACACAGAATTATGGGTTGTAGTTTCTTATATCGACTAGTGCCAAGTGGCAACTCATCTGAGAGCATCAGAACACTCATCCGTGATCAGAGAAGGATTTTGACATACAGTGTATTAACCAAGATGTGTCCAAAGGTAATGGTAGCAGGTACATTATGGTGGTGCCCAGCATCAGACTATGACATGACTAAATATATTCTGATGCTACTGTCACAATGCCCACAGTTACAACTAATAATGTCTGGTTTTACTTGGTGTCACTGTTTTCAGAAGCTACAAATATACTGTACATCATCATCCGCAGAGTAGTTGAAGAGTTAGCAGATGACATCATACAAAAACAGTGCTTTGAATGTATGTGCCTCCATGATTCCTTTGGCTTGTGGGCTCTAGTAGTCAGCAAACAAATCTCTGGAAGACAGAATATTGCAATGTGCTGGGCTAGATTATCAGTGCAGTGCTTTATGTTACACTGTGAACTCTGACTGTATGTACAAATTTGCACTGTTAGTGCACCTTATTACATTGGTTGTTCACGATTTTGTATGTGCTCCCCTTTCCTTATCCACAAAGACATATCTAGAAACAATCTCCCTGTACCTCAGTGTACTTTATTAGCATCAAATTGCAAATGCAACAGTAGCCATGACTGATTGTAACAATATCTTGCTATGGCTATTACTGATATCAGTTCTTTGCCACTGAACTACTGTTAATTACCCTTTTCTAGCCATGGATAGACATACCAGTGGATATCATTGTTGACATCAGTGGCTACCACTGTAAATAAACCTGCCACTACCATCTTCTATTCTAGCAGAAAGATCACTGACCAGGGTGCCACAGGCAACTTCCTATAGCAGCAACTTCTATACTGGTCAAAATCCATTGAGCCTGCAGCAATGAAGTCCATTACAAAAGGTTTTATAGTGATTTCAGGTTGCTGTGAAATAGTGATAGCTAGAATCTGCAAAACATCAATGTCATATTATCCCCTGCCCCACCCCAGATTGATTTTCAGGACATTCCATTTTTTTATTACCAATGATAAATGCATGAATACAGGCCTTTTGCTCCCTTAGATAAAGTGCATTCATTCATTCATCTTTTCCTGCCCTGAAGTTATAATCCTCTGCTTCTGACATCAGAATATTTTCTCGGAAAACAGATTTTGATGTCATAAGCAGAAGACTATGACGTATTGGCAAGAGAAAGTAATGTAAACACTTGGGGCAGGATTTTTAAAACATGGCACAGGGCTTGCATCCAGCCCTGCACCATGGCACTTAGGTTCTGGTGGTGCCAAATCTTCACATTGGTAACTGCACCCAATTGTACACATTTGGTGCAGTTGTGACAGTTGCCATGAATTATGGCAGCTTGCATCAAATATCTAAGGCAAGCTCTGTGTAAACAGTCCCCAGGAATATCATAAGTTGGACCAGAAAATGTTGGTCTAACTTGCAGCAATTGCTACACATGATAGAAAATCCAGTTAGATTGTTGCAAGACCCATGTGCCACATTGTCAGCACACCAGGGATTGTGGCAATCTAAGAGTTTTGAAAATCCTGCCTTTGTAATCTAAGGAAACAATCCTGTTTTAATGAAAATGCATTTCTTTAATAAGAAAGGAAGGTCCTGAAATTCAGATGTTTTGTAAAATGTGTTTAGCTGATTTCTGCTGATGCCAACTGTTAATTTTTGAGAGAAAGTAGAAGACCTCTTTAAATCATTTACACTGAGCTTGTGCGTCTTTGACAAGCAGGCTCGAGAAATGTGATGAAGTGTTTATACCT
This sequence comes from Neoceratodus forsteri, assembly GCA_016271365.2. Classification (NCBI taxonomy): domain Eukaryota; kingdom Metazoa; phylum Chordata; order Ceratodontiformes; family Ceratodontidae; genus Neoceratodus; species Neoceratodus forsteri. Next base: position 461,715,058 of record CM057449.1, read on the forward strand.
CAGTATGTTTCTATGTTTCTGTGTATTAATCTGTTCATGGCATCTGCAAATCAGCATCTTGCTTCAGGCTGAATGAACACTCTATATTGATACTCATGCAGTCACACACACACACACACACTGGCACATATCTATTCTGTACATACAGACTCAGACTGGTATGCACGCATAAGTATAGCACATGTCTTAGGTTGTAATTTACCATTGCCATAGTTATCCTCATGCTAAACCCCGGGGTTAAAATCACCATAACATTAAAAGTTGGGGCTAAACCTAAAAGAACCACTTCTTGCATTCAATATTTTTGAGTTAAGAAGTGCTTATATGCTAAAAGAGCATGACTCTGAAGTTCTCAAATTGTTGCTTCTTGCTAGTTATTATTTTAATGAGGAGAAGGGTTCCCTTAACTCATGCCATAGATGCCCATAATTCTGCAGTAATATAAAACCACAATCCTGGTCTATATGTCTGATTTTTGCTTGGGGGGGGATACTGCAGCTCAAGTAGCAAATCTGTGAGAAATTAGACGGCTGGTTTCAAGTTTAGTCATAGGCTAAATTCAGATGTGCTTCCCATGAAAGAGGCCAGCAGAGGAAGGTTTTCTTAGTAACCCCAGTTTAATAGGAAAATCTAATCAAACTTTCCCATGAAGATCAATTGAGACAGATTTAGACACTTTGACTGCAGGCATGGTCAGTCTATTTTTTTTTTACAATTTAATCTGCTTTGAAAATGTCAATGCTTTCATAATCTAATCATCACTGACAGCCTTCATGAGCTAATGAAAGGCTTTTCAAACATCACTAAAATAACAAAAGGTGGTTTAAAGAAAGACATGATGGGAGAATATGGTAAATTTGGAAAAGAACAAGTCTAAATTTGAAGTTTTACAAGAAAATTATTTCAGGAAGGAAGTTAACTTTAAATGGAAAAAACATCTAGATCCTTCATTGATCTCTCCATGGTTAAATGAGGCAAACTTAAACCAGCAGTGAATTTTGCAGTGGTTTGTGGAGATTATATCTCTCCATTCCTTCTCATGAAACGTTAAATTAAGGTCTCTTCTGTCCATCTCTGGTGACTATCCAGCTGGTAACGAAAGAACTCCTGGTACTTTTTGAGAAACAGCTTCAGTTATGAACTGTTCTATTGTTAAATGCTCTAAAATGAATTTCACAATGAAAACTGATAACCTTCCCTTACCTCTATTTTCTTTACATTTTAACCAGCATCCAGTTGTTTGACAAATCTGTGAGTATAGTAAGAATGCACAGAAAGCCATTTTTATTATTTATAAATACAGTATTCTTAACAATTCATATACACATGAGAAAATAACAAATGACTATGAAATATTTTTCATCCCCAGTGGGTCTTAGTAGCCATAGACTTTAACAAAGGATGCTAACCAACTATGAATTTTAGCTGCATAAAATCTGGTGACTAAACCTGGCTGCTGCAGCAGGTGGGATGCCAACAGCTTGGAATTCCATTGGTAGCAGAATTCAGACACTGCATAGAAAATGTTCTGCACAGATTAATTATCTGCCGTTGACATAAACCAAACATTCTTTCTTCTGCAAGCCATGGAAAATTATTCCACATTTCAAATCATCTGGAGAAAATGATTTTATGGTTTACGTAGGAAAGCTTCTTAGAATTCTGTGGAATTAAAAAAAAACAGTTCTGAAAAGCATTTCTAGAGCAGAAATGCCATTTTGCACTAGTTTCAACTGCAGGATTACACATTCCACACAGCCATAGATGCCAGCATAGAATAGTCACATCTGGAGGAGTGCACACACACTGGGATGGGCCACCTGAATTTATAATGAAGTTTCATGTGGTGTCCAGGTGGAGCTAATGAAAAACCCAGGTGTGTATATGAACAGTTTTTCATTCACAACTGCAAAATGTTTTCTTTACAAAGTAATTTTAACTATGAGATATTTTTAGGTGTTCCACACTTGAACAGAAAGAAAACCTGAAAGACACTAAGTGCTTCCTCACGTTGCACTCTGTAGGAACTAAGATAATGAGAGGTGTCCTTCTATGCAACATTGGATGGGGCTACTTTGATGAATTTCTATAGCACTGGAGGAGAGTATGGATTCTACAGTAATCTTAAAGCTTTTGCTCTCTGAGCCAAAAGAGAGTGCATGTGTTTCAATAGTTGATGTGTCTGCTCTTGAAGTGGGGGTAAGGGTGATAGCACACACCTATAATTTGCACCTCAGAATAGCTGGTCATGAGCAGAATTTGTCATCAGTATTGGAGGAGATGATTTGCTTCTCTTATCATGACTATAGTAAAAAAAGAGTCCTTCAGAGTAAGAAAATGGGAAAAGTACAATTGTGTCTTGAAGTCCATATGGTGCCCAACAAGCAAGAGGTTTATCTTCGATATTTCTTTTCTTTCTGTCACTCACTTTTGTTTGACAAATAGAAGGCCAGTTTCTGCACTGGTTTCAGTGCTTAATTTGTTCTGTTTTACCTGCATAAAAGCCAAGTCAACTATTTGAGAAATATTTATGCCAGCTCAATAATGCAGTCTACTTAATTAATTCCAGTGTTATTGAACTGCAAATAAGGATGATTTTCAGTTGTGCTGTCCTTGAGCTCCACGCTCTAGTGGACCACACCCCTGAACTCCTTCAAAAACTCATCACATGTACAGTAGCAGAACTGAAGATTTGAGGGAAAGAATGAAGACTCAAAAGTTACCACGTGAAGAAGAGAAAGCACTGAAAAGCATTGAAAATACTGTAAGAACTGAATGACCACTAACATGAAGAACATCTGAAATTGAATCAGTATAGTCATAACAAATCATATAGGACAGCTGCTTCAGAAGAAGTCCTAGCTGTCCTATAATCATATCAGGAGGCAGTCCAACCAGCAGCATTTAAGTGCTGAACTGTTAATGAGAAGGTGAATAGTCAATAGGACTATGCAGGTTCTCCAATAAAGTGTGTAGTAGGAGTGTTGTAAAGTTAAACTTTCCAGCAAATTTTTGGCAAAGTGGCAAACGTCATGTTACTCATAGGCACCATGAAGTTGACATTTCACCAGCAATTCACAGTGTGAAGTATCCAAAAAATAATGTTCCCTCCCACTCCACCATCGGTAGCACCCAAACACCCACCTTCATCCTCCACCCCGAACCAACAATTATGATAAAGAATCCCCATTCATCTACCCACTCAGCAATAATCCAATATCCGCATGTACTTTCCCTCCTGACCACCTCCCCATGCAAAGATTATCACATTCCTGAATCTTCTCCCCAGCTCACTCACTTAGTAACCACACACCCTCCTCAATTCAGCCCCTCAAAAAAGACAGACACCCTGCGCCTAGCCACTTAGCACCCATCACCCCTGTTCCCCATGCCAGACTGGCACTCAACCCAACAGAAAGGATACAAGAAGTTGGCAGGAGGATGATGACCAGCACAGAACCCCTCCACCCTCAGCTAGCCACAACTGGAATGAATAAAAGAATGTGTTTACTATAATTAGGTATTCTATTACTAGGGTTACAAAATGTTCTTTTAAACCCTGTTTATGCACCTTAACGATGTGGCTATCCCTGGATGGAAAAAAATGAAATTTGCTATACACATTCTTGGTACCATGCTCTTTGGATACTGAAAATTCAGTAATTATGACTTCAGTACTTGATTTTAGAAAGTAAAACAAAAATAAATGAAACAATATTTTTTTGGCTTACCTATAGCACAAAAACTGCTGTGAGTTCAAAATTGAAACTGCCGGTTAGCTATAGTTTGACTTAAGGATAATTTTTGTTTGGTGCCTTTACTGAGAAGTTAGCATTTTTTAAATAACACAGAAAGTAAAATGCCATTTTTATGCATGTACACTTTGTTTTTTCATGAATTTTTCATAAGTTGTTTTTTTCACAACAATGGAATTGACTGTTTCTGTGTGGTGAAATCCATTTTCGTGTGACAATTCTTTGACTTTTATGAGTTTAGTTGTCATGAAACTGGGTAAAAGAAGGGGAAATCTGCACATCAAAAAAAATAAATAAATAAAAAGGTGCTTGGAGCTCTACTCTGATACCCATGTGGTCAACAGAGGGGTGTAAGGGTTTTTCTTCAACTGTTCTTTTTATAAAAAAAAAAAAAAACTTAAGTTATTAATAATAGTGCTGTCTTGTCAGAACAACAGCATGAGAAGGTTTCATGACCCAAAACCTATTTTGTGACTGTCAGACCCATTTTTTGTTAGTATTTGTGCTCACAAAAATGATTAAAAGCTAGCACATTAAAACAAATAAAAATCACTGGGATCTGTAGTCTGTAACTTGTGTGACTGACAGAGTGGGTTGTAATGTTGATGTTTTAATTCTTGTATTTTTAAAAAATATATGAAATTAGGTTGCTCACTGTCACAGAAACATGCCATGTTTTCATGATTTGAAACCTGTTTTAATTTGTTGCTTATTGTACAAACATGTTTTTGTGAACTACAACCTTCAACTTTCATTACACTTAGCCTTAAAGTGAGAAAAAATATAGATGGCTTTGCAGAGCCATATGCAAATCAAGTTACAGGTCTAAGGCAATGTGTGAAATGATGCAGCTCCTTTGTGTGTATTCTATAGGCCCACTTGCTAGACCCCCTTACAAGTCTACTACACAATGGTTCCATGAATTTGAGGCAGCTGCTTCATGAGTAGCCCACAGGACCACTGGCAATATCTGGTACAAGTCTGCAGTAGGAAGACTGTGATGGTCCTGTTGCTTCATGAGTGACCGAGAGAGTCACTTGTGAAGCAAGCTACAGGTCAGCCACAGTGAGCATCATTATGTGTCTGCTGCACGAGTTGCTCAGAAAGCAAACTAATGGTTCAGGGAGGAGAGCACTATGCAGTGCTCATTATGGGGTGCAGGAAAGGCACAAGATTATGGTATCAGTTTTTATATATTTTTCAAAAAGTAAGGGAATTATCCCGCACCCCCCTCAAAAAAAAACACATTCCAAGGAAGGAGTGATCAGGCTAAAGAAGATGAAGGTATGAGTGGAAGATGAGAATGATAAGGCAAATATTTCTGTTCAGTGTTCAAGGTCAAAGACAAGGGTGCACTATAAATGCCAGTGGGAGGTCACTAGCAGGCACCATCATAATGCCCATCATTGAGGAGGGAGTGCTAAAGAGCCTGCAGACATTGAATATGAATAAGGCATTGCACAAGAAATGTATCTGAAGGTGTTAAAGGAAGGGAGGCAGGCCCTGGTTGGACCACCACTGGATTTCTTCAGTTGCTCTTTAGAGACAGGGGAAGTTCCAGAGGATTAAGGGGGGACTGTGATTTTGGTGCCCCTAAACAAAACTGGGGGTCAAGAAAAGCCGGGCAACTATAGACCAGTCAGTCTGACATTGAAAGTAGGGAAACTACTAGAATCAATTATAAAGTAGGAGATAGTAGGATTTTTAGAGACCAATGACTTGTAAGACTCAGGTTGCACAGGTTTACCAATTGAAGATCACACCAGATGTACAGTACCTAACTGAATTCTTCATTTGGGTGACAGAGGCTGTTGATGGGAGTCAAGCAGTAGATGTCTTGTACCTAGATTTCATCATAACCTTCAACTCCATTCCACATGGCAGGCTGATAAAGAAACTGGGTTATCTGAGTGTATGAGATAAGATAATAAGGTGTGTAAAACTTGGCAGGGTGGCAGGACCCAGAAGGCAGTCCTAAATAGAGGACTCACAGGGGTAAAGAAAGTCACAAATGGGGCACCCCAGGGATTGGTTTTAGGACTGGTCCTCTTTAACATATTTATATGTGACCTAGGGAAGGGGCTCCAACATACAATATGCCTCTTTGCAAATAGGGAAGGCCAATTTATTTGTTAGGCACTTATCCAAGTCTCTAGGCACCATATAGACAGCAAAATTAAAACACTTTAGCAATACATCAAATATAAAAGCAAAGTTTCTGCATAACAAGCACAATACATAACAGATTGCAGGTTAAACATTTTAGGTGGTTCCAAAAGCCTGACTAAAAAGATGTGTTTTCAGCAAATTTTTAAAATGTCCCAAACAGTGGGCTCCTGTAATTGAAGCTGGGAGTGTGTTTGGCACCACTGGTGCCACCACACAAAAAGATCTGCTCCCAAGGATTTTATTTGGGAGCATGGAACTGTGAGGAAATCCACCTCCATGGAATGAAGAAAGTGGACTTGAGTGTACGCTGTTTGAAGGTCTTTCAGATAGCTGGGGCCCAAACTGTACAGGGCCTTGTATCCCAGAAAAACATATCTTGAGGCTGATGCACCACCTCACTGGCAGCCAGTGCAGTTTCCAAAGAACCAGCGTGATATGCCCAGACAGAGAGATCCCAGCTACCAGCTGGGCTGCTGAGTTCTGAATGAGCTGCAAATGACACACCAGCCCACAGGTAGCCCTAGGTAAAAAGGCTTATGGTAATCCAGCTGGGAGGAGTCAAACGTGTGCATTAGTCTTTCCAGGTCAGAGCAAGCAAGAAAGGTAAGACTTTGGGCAATATTCCACAGATGATAAAAACCACTGTGGACAACAGATGACACCTGATATTCTAACATCAATCTGTTATGCACAATGATGTCCACATTCTTTATTCTATCAACAGCACACCATTTCCAGACTGGATGTCCTTTTCAATGCCTTCTGTCATTTCACCATAAACATCCCTCCTAAAACTCATCAGTGCACCATCTACACATCCCTGTTACTCTCCTCCCTATCCTCCCACTGAAACCATCACAACTCCATCATCTCAGCCAAGTACTGGTTTGGCTCACTCAACCCCTGCCTCACCATCCTTCAGTCCCCTTCCCCTCACACTTCGTATAGCCTTTGCATGCATGACCCCGCTCCTTCACCCTTCCTTGACTTCACTCCAGGTGTGGAAAGGCCTCCTTCTCTTTTCACTCCCTGAATTTGTTGAACTCCATCCCCTCCTTACTCTAAATGCTACATCACTAAACCTATTTAAAAGGACCATCTACCACACACCAACTCCACCCTGCTTGTGCTCCTAATCTGACTAAACCTTTTTCAGGAGTTCCTCGACTCCTAAGTCTCATACAATGACCTCTCTATTTCCTGCATTTCGCGTGAGCTCCAACTGATTGTAGTACCTTGCTCGCTTGCTCTGCATTTTTTCAAGTCACCTAACTTGATGGTAACCAGCTTTTTAGCTGTGCTGTTCATTGTATTTTGAAAATCTGTACTCTGCACTTGCCTCTTCCTAGGCAAGTTTTGTATCTTGCTCATTAGCACTGCTGTTACACTGTATGTCTACCTATGCTTTATTATATGTACTGGACTCATACCCAGGCATTTGTTTGTAACCTGTTTCTGAATTGTACTTATGTATTTTTGCTTTGTCTCATCGTAACCTGCCTAACACCATGTATTTGTGATGTAAAGTGCCACATTTTACCCCCTTCCCTGGGTTTCACCTGGAAATGAGCCTCGGCTCAATGTTCCTCTCTTGGTTACCAACTTTTAAATAAATTAATAGTGTAGTGCCATTTAGTGACAGCAACAAGGCATCATCACTATTAATTGTACCACCACTATTGATCAGGTTTTATCAGTAACATCTCCGTTATTGATCAGGTGAGTCTAAGTCAGCATTAAGTCATCCAGTCCTGGATCTCTAACAGCGCTCATCCAGCACAGCTACTGCATTAACCCTGTCAGGAACACAGAACAGATGGATCTGGGTGCCATCTGCATAGCAGTGAAACAGTACCAAGATCTGTGGTAGTGTGAATACTAAGGAGGAGATAACATAGAAACGTAGAATTTGATGGCAGATAAGGACCGTTTGGCCCACCTAGTCTGCCCATCTCCTACCTAATGGATAAGCTGCAGATCCTAGCTAACCAACAGCCTACATCTTCCTACCCCCACCCCTAGAATTGCCTTATGACTGTCCCATGCATTCTTGAATTCCACCACTGTTTTTGACTCCACAACCTCCTCTGAAAGGCCATTCCATGCATCCACAACCCTGTCTGTGAAAAAATACTTCCTTACATTACCTCTGAGCCACCCCATCTTCAAATTGTGACCCCTTGTTCTTGCACACTTCTGTTTCTGAAAGATGCTACCCTCTTGGACTTTGTTGATTCCCTTGAGGTACTTGAAAGTTTCTATCATGTCCCCCATCTCCCTCCTTTCCTTGAGGCTATACATATTAAGTGCTTAAGTCTCTTTTTATATGTCTTCCAGAGCAGACCCTGCACCATTGTAGTTGCCCTCATCTGGGCAGCCTCCATCCTTTTTATGCCTTTGCAGAGACTGGGTCTCCAGAACTGCACGCAGTACTCCAGATCAGGTCTCACCAGCTGTCTGTACAGAGGGATAACAACTTCCTGTTTTTTACTGGTGATGCCTCTCCCTATGCATCCCAGTATCTCCAGCCCTCCTTACTGCCCTCTCACATTGCTTGCCCACCTTTAGGTCATCTGATTTGACTATGCCCAGGTCCTTTCCATTTTGTTGTTGTTAGTATCTCACCCCCATTCTGTGCTCTTCCCTGGGTTTTGTTTCCCAGGTACATTACCTTGCACTTCTTAGCATTGAATCTAAGCTGCCATACATTTGACCATTCCTCCAACCTTGCCAAGCCTCTTCTCATCCTTTCCCCCCACCTTTTGTATCAACTCTGTTGCTGATCTTTGTGTCGTCTGCAAAGAGACATACTTTTCCTTCCAGTCCCTCTGCAATGTCTCTATAAAGACATTGAAGAGGACCAGTCCTGTACTGAACCCTGTGGTACCCCACTAGTAACCCACTTTATTCAGAGTTGACTCTGTTTACCATTATCCTCTGTATTCTGTTTTCCAGCTAATTTTTTACCCAGGCTACCAACTTGGGATCGACTCTGAGGCTGGCCAACTTGTATATTAATCTTTTGTGCTGGACTGTGTCAAATGCCTTGCTAAAGTCTAGGTAGGCCATGTCCACAGCCCCTCCTTGATCTACTACTTTGGTGACTCAGTCAAAGAAATCTATTAAATTCATCTGGCATGTCATCTGCAAAGAGACATACTTTTCCTTCAGTCCCTCTGCAATGTCACTTATAAAGACATAAAAGAGGGACTGGTCCTAATAGCATTGAACCTCATGTACCCTACTAGTAATCCCCTTTCTTCAGAGTGGACTCTGTTTACTATTACCCTCTGTGTCCTGTTCTTCCAGCCAGTTCTTTACCAGGCTACCATCTTGGTGGGGCAAAGAAAAAGTGCTTGAGAGAGAGGCTCAGTGGAACTACTTATGTAGCACCGGATGGTGGAGTGGCTGGCTGCTTGTCCACTGAACCACAGGCATAGCCTTCCAATTCAATGGCCTATGCAGCCAGTATGATGTTAAGCTTGTGCAACTATGTTACTTGGTTTGGCAGTTCAAACACTCTATTCCAGAGGAATTACCACCCTGTAGGAGTACTGAAGGCAAGGAACCCTCGAAGAGGGTTCCACCCTAGAAGTGCTTAGGGACACCCTTAGCTAAAGGCACCTTAGGAAACATCCCCAAAAAGAATATTAGTAGCACAAAAGTATGTTAGCAAATCAGTAGCTATGAGTCATAGTAGTAGATTAGGCACCAGGCAGCTTTATAACATAATGAGATGTGTAGGTTACCAATGGCATGAGTATGATGGATTGTGCTGGAGATGAGGGGGGCCTCCTAAGGAGAGAGGGAACAGCAAGTAGGGACACCATCCACCTCCATTCAACAGCAGAACCTACCTAAAGGAACTAAGGAACCCTAACTATGGCTAACTAACATTTATGACCTGATGCATGGAGGAGAGGAAAAAAACTATGAGGAGGAAATCTCTGGGGATCCAAGGCCTGGGTTGCCTTCCCTCTAGGCTTAGGATGTTTTGTTTAGTGACAGCTATGCTGCTGCAATTTAGAAACCCAATTAAGGGGGGGTGGAAAATATTCCAATTTGGAGGAAAGCTCTCACTCGGTCCCTCTAATGAGAATGCTGTGGAAGGTTGCGAGAGTGTTCTGCAACATCAGGGGCAACCAAGGTGAGAGAGGAGAGCAATGACTGCTGAGGCACTCACCTGGTCTACCCACCCTAATAACAAGCCAGGTGAACCAGAGGCAGTTGTAGGGAGAATGCAGTGAAGGTGCTTTGCTAGTAGAATACTAGAGCCAAAGGAGATCGCTGTAATCAACCTTCATTGCTAGTCTTAAATTCTACACCAGGAGCTGTCATTGAATCTCAAATGGCTGAAACCAGGCTCAGAATGAGGACATTCCCATCTATGGACCAGGTGAGAAGGACCCCACCCCAAGTCAGGCACGCTCAAGATGTGGACTTCATAGGTGCAGAGTAAGACCATCAGCTTCAGGGAGGCCCTGTGCCATGAAATGGTTATGGCTGGCATGCCCTAGAAAACAATTAAGGAAGGGCTGAATGAAGTGTTGAGTGCTGGGACCCTCACATAGGTCAGGCATAGTAGTAGCTAGCATTGAGCAAATGAATTGCGTAAGCAATGACTGGACCTGCATGTAGGTCGGTAAGCAGAGTAAGCAAATTGTCAGACCTGCACGGAGATCGAAGGAGAAGCAAATATGAATAGTGGGGCAAGAAAGCCAGGCCATCGAGGAAGCCAATGAAAGGGGGAGGAGGCAGGCCCCAGCAGGCTGCAAAGAACAGAACGACAGAGCCTCTGGCTGCAAAGAAAAAGTGCTTGCAAGAGACAGCCTCAGAGGAATTGCTTACATAGCACAGGAAGGGGGAATGGCTGTCTGATTGTCTATTGAAATACAGGCATTGCCTTTCAATTATGTTTTACATACAGTTGCTCCAAAACACATGGCCAGATGTTTCTTAGAATTTCTGTGATATTTCTAGAGAAATTCCATTTGCCTGCATTACCATTGTAGGCCACCAGAGAGAATTTTTTTTTAGATATACTGTGAAATATCTGGAAATATCTGACAGTATCTATAGCTGCAACATGTATCAAAACAGAGAATAAGGTTGGCTGGGGGAGGAGGATTCAGCAGCCCAACAGATGCTCTCCTCCTCCAGGGGAGGGTGGGACACTGGGTAGTGAGAGCACCCATAGCACTACCGCCGGTGGAAGCACAGGCAGTAGGACACACAGCTCTACAGAGTCAGGGAGGGGGGGCGCTGATGGGTGCTTGACGGCAGCATGCATCTGCACGCCACACATCTGGACACATGTCCTTCATGCTAATGTCCTCAGGGGAAGTGACTAATTGGTGTAAAATGATAAATACCCTGGTCCCTTAGCACAATGAAGCTGGGATCCAGAGACCAGGGACCCGATGGAAGAGTCAGGGAGGTACAATGCCCCTCTGAAGGTCAAGGCCTGGGCAAGTAAAAAAAAAAACAGAATAAGACTCCATCTTCACATTCTTAAAGAACAAGGTTTTATTGTTATATACTGGAACCACCTTTGAGTTAACATTTCACCTTGTGGCTTAATTGTGACAAGTGGTCCCAGGTTCAAACAAACAAACAAACAAACAAAAAAAAATATATATATATATATATATATATATATATATAGTCTGACACTGCACTCTCAAGTGTCGGCAGTCGTCAAGTCTTCCTTTTACCATCTGAGGAACATCGCCGGGGTCAAGCACCTAGTTCTGTCTGGTGATCTTTCTATGCTGATCCAGGCCTTTGTGATCTCGCGCCTTGATTACTGTAGCTCGCTTTACCTAGGGCTACCGGAGATATCTACCACTTGCAGCTGGTGCAGAGTGCTGCAGCCCAGTTGTTGACAGGGCCCCCCCCCCCGGATGTGCCATATCACACAGTTGCTGCGCGAACTGCACTGGCTGCCTATTAAGAGGTGGATCACCTTCAAGGTCAGACTTCTGACTTATAAAGCCCTACACGGACAGGGCCTGGACTACCTGAAAGAGCTCTTGTCCCCCTACTACCCTGGGAAACCACTCCGCTCGGCTGACATGGGGTTGCTAGAGATTTCAAGGGTATCCTTAAAGTCATCAGGGCCCATGCATTTATGCATGTGGCCCCAGCCCTATGGAATTCTCTACCCCATCAGCTATGGGAGTGCGCAACTGTGGAGGTTTTAAGCAGGCCCTGAAAATGTATTTGTGGTGCCATGCCTACCCAGATTGATTTTATTTATTTTTATTGATTATTCATATTTAATATCGTCTTTTATATTTTTACCTTGTTTTATTTAATTTGTCTGTTAAAGTGCCTTGATAACCTGAAAGGGGCTCAATAAAGAAAGTTTATTATTATATTATTATTATCTAAATATTTATAAAATGGGTAAAACAAGAAGCTCAAAATCAATTGTTCTGATTGTAAAAAACACATCACATGACTGTGTGTATATCAGAGCGTGACTGCAAACCTAGACTTTTACCCCCCTCTAAAACAATTTTGCCATTTTATAAGATAAATAACCTAATCTAGGGTGTGTGGTTACACTCTGAAATACGCTCAACTTGGGTGGTTGATGCGTTTGGCCTCATATGTAGCAACGTACATGAAGGCATGAGTATATCAAAGCGTGACCACACACCTTAGTTGGTTATCTATTAGCTATATATATATATATATGTATATAAAATATACACACACACTCACACATTTAATATAAACATAATTATTATATCGCGGGGTGATGAGGGTTGTGTTTTGATCAAAGGAATGATAACACCTGGGAAAGTGCAAGAATAAAAATTGTATATAGACAAAATGAATAAAAGTGTTTGGGAGAGTACAAAGGTAAAGGATGATTTTTTTTTCTTTTTCTTTTTTTAATAAAATATGAGAGTCATGGTGCTTACTATCCCTCACACGACCACTTAAGTGCAGTGCTAAAATTTGGAAATAGCATACATTTTCAGGAATATTAAGTTCAAATCATTGTTTGTTGTAAAAAAACAAAGCCTTGTGAATCCTTCCACAAGCAATCAAGGCAGTGCAGCAAGACATATAGCAACATGAGTAGGGTGGTGGGATGTATCAGGAGGAGTATTGATAGCAGAAGGGAAGATATATTACTTCCCATATATAGATACTTAGTGAAGCCACACCTGGAGTACCATGCCCAGTTCTGGAGCTCCTACCCAAGAAAGGATAGGGATAGGCTAGAGACGGTGCACCGCTGGGTAACATAAATTATTCAGGGCCAACAGGGCAACTCCTGTAAGGCCTGCCTACCAAGGCACTGAACATGTACTTGCTAGAGACCCAAGGGGGGGGGATATGATAGAAACTTTCAAGTTCCTAAAAGGAATTAACAAGTTGACCTGCTTGGAAATATATAGCTTGAATACTAGTTCATGGTCACATGGACATGAGTGGAAACTAACAGAGGGAGTTTCAGAAGGGACATGAGGAAGTATTATTTTACAAAAAGGGTGCTGGAGCTGTGAAACAATCTACCATGTGAAGTGGTGGGCTCTAAAAATGCTGGTGGTTTCAAGCATGGTTGGGACAGAATGAAGGATACAGGGGAGGGGTGGCAGAAAGTGGGATGAGAATGGGGGGAGAGGGGAGATCTTGGACCATAGAGGGGCAGTAGGTCCCAGAGCTAAATAGGGAATGTGGCCAGACTGAATAGACAGTTGGTCTTTTCTGCCATCAATGTCTATGTTTCTATGTATGCAGAGTAGGTCTTTTTTCAGACTTATTTTTTTTTTGTTTGTTTTTTGGGAATCAGTGGCATGGAACAGATCAGAAGATGCAGGAGTAAGGACATGCTAGTGGGCCAGAAAGCACAGACCTGATATAGCTCATATCAGAATTCACCAGAAAAGGAGCACTCCTGGACCTAATCACAAATGGAGACAGGATCACCAATATTGAGGTGACCACCACTCGATATATTTCAAAGTTACTATGGGAAAAGGAACAAAGACAAAAGTTATGGACTTTAGAAAAGTGGACTTCATGAAGATCTGCTTAGCAGCAAGTTTCAGGAATATGCCAGATAAGATGGACGTTGAAACCAGGTGGGCCAGGTTGAAGAAGCCATAAATTATGCAGCAAGTCAATTTCTGAAAATGGTAAACAAGTCAAAAATTAAAGAGAAAACCACTCTGGTTTACAAAAGAAGTTGTGGAAATTGTGAAAGAAAAATTAAGGGCATATAAAAAATATGAAGGAGAAAAAACAGAAGAAAACAAGGAAAATTACAAAAACATACTAAGGGAATGAGCGAATGTAATCAGGAAGGCAAAAGCACTCATTGAGGAGTATATAGTGCAACAGGTCGGTAGCAGGGACAGAACCTTTTTCAGATACATCAGAGAGCTGAGAAAGGTTAAAGAAGGGATCACCAAGCTGGTGAGAGACACTGGAGGGCATGTGGAAGAAAATCAGGAAATAATGAACAAATATTTCTGCTCAGTCTTCATTTAAGAGGGTGAAGGAAAGAGACTAGAGGGAAGCAAGGAAACAAACTCAACCATAGAAATGGATACCATCCATTTCACCGAGGAAAGGGTCCTCAGGGAACTGGATAAATTGAAGACAAACAAGGCAATGTGCCAAGATGGACTCCATCCCAGGATCTTAAAAGAAATGAGGGACGTCCTGGCTGCACCTTTGGAAACATTATTCAGCAAGTCTCTGGAACAGGGAGTAGTGCCAGTGGACTGGACAAGGGCGAACATTGTGCCACTTCATAAAAGTGAGAGCAGAGAGCATATAGAAAACTACAGACCAGTCAGTCTCACTTCCATCACAGGAAAACTGATGGAAACCCTACTAAAGGCAGGGCTGATAGAGTTTCTTGAATCAAAGGGGTTACAGGATCCAAGCCAACATTGATTCACAGCAGGTAGATCCAGCCACACTAATCTGATAAACTTCTTCAACTGGGTGACAAGGGTTGTCAACCAAAGAGGAGCAGTGTATGCGGTCTGTCTGGACTTTAACAAGGCCTTCAACTCCATCCCACACAGGAGGCCCTTAAACAAACTCAGTAATGGGTAATAGGAATCAAAGTTGTTAGATGGGTGGGAAATTGGCTGCATGGAAGTACCCTTAGAGTAGTGTACTCAGGTGGTGGTGTTAGGGAGAGGAGGGTGACATGGGTGCCAGAGGGAGGGGTATGTTTCCATTTTATTACCAGACTGTGATCAGTGGGAACTGCAGAAAAGATGGCAGCTGGTCATTGTGGCACATGGGCAGCTGGTTCTAATTATACTATGATATTTTTTATGCAATATAAAATATGTAGGGGACTGTCTGTCAGGAGAAACTACTGTCTTGCTGAAAGGACACATC
The DNA here is from genome assembly GCA_016271365.2 of Neoceratodus forsteri. Taxonomy (NCBI): domain Eukaryota; kingdom Metazoa; phylum Chordata; order Ceratodontiformes; family Ceratodontidae; genus Neoceratodus; species Neoceratodus forsteri. Next base: position 461,730,363 of record CM057449.1, read on the forward strand.
AAACCCCCCCACAGGTATAAGTTCAAAGGACAGGACGTAGGTTAATATACAGATATCTGGGATGCAATTAGCTTGTCCATTTGCTTTGATGCCAGGAACTAAAATATCCATTGATGACATCCTCAGGGAAATCCTTTGATTTGCACTAGGTGTCATGAAGAAAGGGGCATATGCATGTGTTTGGGGTGTCTTCCAAGGAAGCCAGTTAATTACATCAAAGAGTCTTTGATGCCTGTGTGAAGCAGGTCCCAGACTAAATTGGGAAGTCCAATATGCATTTGTTTGGGGTATCATCAGAGGAAGCTAGTTAATTACATCAAAGAGACTTTGATGTCTGTGTGAAGCAGATCACAGACTGGTTTGGGGAAGTCACATGAAGAGAGAAGATTCACCGATATCACCTATTTTTTTAAAATATCTTATTAGGACATCCTGTGTTATAAAATATAAGTTTAATACACCAAGGTACAGTTAGGTGACCTCAGAGAGAAGGCCAGCTCAAGATTGCTTTTAAGTATACTTAGCAGACCTTAGAGTCACAGAGAGACATTCATTTTCTGACTGAGAAAGAGGAACATCAAAGCACTGAAAGATTAAGAAAGTAAGGATACATTAGATAAGACCAGTCTGAGTGTATGGGTTGCAGGAATTTTCACTTTTAAACCTGTTTTATTTTAAGATTGTATGTGTTGGGATATCTTGTTCTGTATTTACTGTTTTCCTATTTTTACCTATTTTAAAGTAAAGATATATATTTTAAAAACAGAAAGTGCCTGGTGTGCCTTTAAACTGTTTTTTATAAGTGAAGCTTAGATGGTTACAGTTGACACTGTTCATGAGCTTATTGTGGTATCTAACTGGGAAACAGGTAAGAGTTCTCTAGATCTTGCATAGATTTCTAATGGTTCATTTTGTAATACCTGGTTAGGTGCCCATAGGCAAAGATATCTGGCCCCCCAAAGACAGAATTATCTGAGCCTGACAATTGGGTACGCTAACAAGAGGTTATCAGTTTGAATCCCTCCAGAACTTGGGACAAAGGTGACTCGAACCCACAAAAACAGACAAGAGGGTTACCTTGTTCTGTTAAGTGTTCACAATTCTACACTCAGAGGTTGGCACTTTGGGAGTAGAGGGCTGACCTGCTGAGTGGGGTTGTGACAGATCGGTTGGCAGCAGTGCGAAAAAGTTTGGTGGTATAAGCTTCATTGTTCAACGTGTCAGCTTAAGACTGTTCAGCTCACTTGGAAAGAAAAAATAAAGGCAGTGTTTTATTTCAAAAGGAAACAGAACTATATCCCTTGGCTTACAGTCAAGCTGCTACCCATTTTATTTTTTATTTTCTAAAGTGTCAGTCAGAGTAGCAGTAGTTAGGAAAGATGACTTCTGACTACAGCAGGCACACTGCAGACTCCTTAAAGCAGTTGTGTGGGAACAGAGGAGTCCCGGTTGCAATGAAAGCCAGCAAGCAGAACCTCATAGATGCCCTGACAGTAGCAGATACCCAGAGCACAAAGTCAAGGACCATGACTGAAAAACACCAGACCTCGAGTGTGGCAGGGCTGGTGGCCAGGGCAAGGACCAGATCCGATGAGGAGGACAACAGGGAAACTGTCAGTGAAGGGCCACAGCAGCAGGGTAAGGTTACCAGTATCCTGGATCCAGAAGTGCTCAGGCTGCAAATTGAGTTGCACAGAATGGAGCTGGAGTTCCAGGAGAAGAAGGACCAAGAGAAGCAAGAGTTAGACCGTGAGGCAGAGCGAGAACGCCAAGAGGCAGAGTGAGAAAAGAGAGATGCTGACCATGCGGAGCAGGAGCACCAGAGGAAACATGAACTGGAGAAGATACGACTCAGACCAGCGACACCAGAGCAGGTAAGTGGCTTGGGTTTAACTGGGACTGCAGGACTGGGTTACAAATTGAACTTCAAATTAATAGCCGAATTTAAAGAGGGGGAGGATATGAATGCCTTTTTAAATTCTTTAAAAAAATTTTGTATTCATACTAAAATTCCTTGAGAGTCCTGGAGCTTCCAGCTATCCCCGCTACTTACCGGAAAGCTCTGGATGCATTGGGTCAAATGGACAATGAGGACAGTGATGATTAGAGCAAACTTAAAGCTGCACTGTTAAAAAAAGTTTGAATTAACTGCTAAATCATACAGAGCTAAATTCCATAAGCTCAGGAGAAGCCCTCACATGAGCTATGAGGAGCTAACCACAAAACAATGTCAGTTTTCAAAATGTTGGTGGGAAGGAATTGAGGCAAAATCTGTTGATAAAATTGAAAATGTGATTCTGTTAGAACAGTTTTTCTGGGCATGCCCAGCAGAGCTAAAAACCTGGCTAGAGGACCGAGATCCCAAAACAGTGCACAAGGCTGCTGAACTCTCGGACTGCTATGTCAAGAGCAGACCTGCTCTGAGAGCGAATGGGGTGGGCGGGGCAGCAGAGAAAGGGAAAAGCACACCTTCACTGCCTCCACCGAAACCAGTTAGCCCCATGTTTCAGGGAAAAGATTCCTCTAAGAGAAGAAATGAATGCTGGTTGTGTAAAGAACCTGGGCATATTGCCAGACAGTGTCCCAAAAAGGCAAGCAATAATACACAACCGGGTGCTAGAAAAGAAGTGGATTGTTTGTGTGTCCCTGGAAGCATGCCAGTGAACATGAGGGAACACATGCACCAAGTCATGGTGAATGGTGTGCAGACATGGGGGTTAAGGGACATGGGGCATCCCTGACCTTGGTAAAGGGGGATCTGGTACAGCCTGGTCAGCTTATACGCAATAAATATGTCACTGTACAGGACTTTGCAGGTGGGGAGAAAACATTGCCCCTCGTTAGTGTTCTCCTAGACTGGGGTGAAACAGGGGGAACTGTGCAACAGGTGGCTGTAGCCAAAACATTAGCAGTGGATGTGATCCTGGGTAACAATCTTCAGCGGGGGATGGTATGTGCAGTTACCTGTAGCCAAGCAGCAAGGGAAAATTGTAGTTCCCTGAACCCCACAGAAAGCATTGTGGAAATCACTGACAGGCAGGTTCCCTTGACTGTGTCTCCAGATGGGGAGACTGATAAAAAGGGGGTAGAAATTTCCCCAGTAGCAAGTAACCACACAGCTGCCAGAGGGTTACTCCAAAGAGGGAGGGGTGACCCCTTGTCAGAGGGTTGGGTTTGACAGTGATCCTGAGTCCCCTGACACTAGTGCTAGGGAACCTAGTTTAGCGACTGAAGGGGACCTGTTCCATGCCTTGGGAATGTGTGAGGGGTTCGCAGCTGCTCAGAGAAGTGACCCTAGTTTAGAGAAGCTGAAGGCTTGGGCAGACTTGGATGGCGCACAGGCAGGTGATGGCAGACATAAGGTTTATTGGGAAAATAGACTTATGCATACTCAGGCAGTACCGACAGAGGGAGGGATGCAAGGCAGGTAGTTTGTTGCTCCCCAGGGGTATCGTGAGCAGTTGTTCAAGATTACCCATGATATTCCTTTGTCTGGTCATCTGGGAATCATGTGCACTATGTAGTGGTTGGCCCAGAATTTCTATTGGCCTAACTTCACCCAGCAGGTGAAGGAGTATTGCAGGTCTTGTCACCGGTGCCAAGAAATAGGGAAGGCGGGCAAGAAAACCCAAGCAGCCCTGATCCCATTGCCCATAGTAGAGGAGACATTCCAGAGGGTGGGAATGGATATTGTGGGGCCTTTAAATACCCCCAGCTCCTCAGGGAAGAGATTCATCCTGACGGTGGTGGATTATGCCACCCGGTACCCAGAGGCAGTCGCCCTATCCCCTCTGAGGACAGACAAAGTGGCAGATGCCTTACTTGGCATTTCTCCCATGCTGAGTTTCCACAGGAGGTAATCACCGACCGAGGGGGTTCCTGATGAAATGTTTATGGGAGAAGTGTGGGGTAGTGCAGAGATGCATGACACCATATTACCCACAAGCCAATGGACTTGTGAACCATTCAATGGTACCCTAAAGTCAATGCTCTGGGCTGAACAGCATGGGAGGGATTGGGAGAAATACCTTCCCCACCTGTTGTTTGCATACAGGGAGGGCCCCAAGAGTTGACAGGATTTTCTCCCTTCGAATTCTTATATGGACTCCAGGTACATGGGCCCCTAGACTTGATCAGGGAGGACTGGGAAGGCAAGCACACCATCCAGGGAACTCCCATTGTGGATTACGTCCTTAGGTTTAGGGAAAGGCTGAAGGAGCTTATGGGGACAGCCCAGAGCAACCTGGCAGCTGCCCAACAGAAACAAAAAGTGTGGTACGACTGTAGAGCCAGAGCTCGCTCATGCATGGTGGGTCAGGAAGTCATGGTCCTTATTCCGGTCTGGAAAGACAAGCTGCAGGCTGAGTGGGCAGGACCGTACAAAGTGGTTAGGAAGGTAAATAACATGAACTACATTGTGGAGTTACCTGTCCGAAGACAGACAGAAAGGATGTACCATATCAACATGATGAAGCCATATGCAAATAAGGCTGATATGGTGTTTGCAGTGTGTAGTGATGGGGAGAGGATGGACAAAGGAGACCCCCTTCCAGACTTGCTGGAAGAGAGTATATGGGAGTCCTCTGTGGAGGCAGTAAAATTGTCTCCCTAGCTGACCCCGGGCCAGATCCAGGAAGTAAGGGAGGTTTTAGCAGACTTTGTCCCCTTGTTTAGTGCCAAGTCTGGACTAACCCCCTTAGCGACACACAATGTGGAGACAGGGACACAGATGCCCATATGGCGGACAGCATATCAGGTGTCAGAGGCTGTCCAAAAGGACATTATGAGGGAAGTGGAGGAGATGCTGGATTTAGGGGTAATCAAGAGAACCCACAGTCCCTGGGCCTCTTCCGTGGTCCTTGTACCCATGCCAGATGGCTCAACTCATTTCTGTGTGGACTATCATGGACTGAATGCAGTCACAAAGTCAGATGCCCACCCGATGGCCCGGACAGATGAACTCCTGGACAAGTTGGGTGGGGTGACCTACCTTATGACCATTGACCTGACAAACGGGTATTGGCAGGTAGAATTGATGGACAGAGCTAGGGAGAGGTCAGCCTTCATCACTCCAATAGGCTTATTTGAGTTTAAAATAATGCCTTTCGGAATGAAGAACATCCCGACCACTTTCCAAAGGTTGGTGAACCAGGTGTTAAATGGTGCTGAGAAGTATGCTGTGGTGTACCTGGATGACATTGCCATCTTTAGTACCAGCTGGGAGGAACATCTATACCACCTTAGGGAAGTTCTGGGCAGAATACAGAGGGCCAGGCTCACTGTCAGAGCCGAGAAGTGCCAGGTGGCCATGGGAGAGGTGGCATACCTTGGGCATGTGGTAGGCCAGGGACAGCTCCCGTCATAACCAAATAAAAACAGAGGTAATCCAGGCATGGCCCAGACTGGAATCTCAGAAGCAGATCAGGAGTTTTCTCAGGACAGCAGGGTGTTATAGAAAATTTGTACCCAATTACAGTGCCCTGGCTGCTCCCCTATCTGACCTGACAAAGAAAAGAATGCCCAAATAATTACCTGGGGCCCAGTCTGTGAGGAAGCTTTTTCCAAATTAAAGAGGCACTGTGCAGTGGTCCTGTTTTGACAAATCCTGATTATAGCAAACCTTTTATAGTTCAGACTGACAGCTCAGATGTGGGTATTTTAGCAGTACTGAGTCAGACATCCAGCCAAGGGAGGGATCACCCAATAGCCTACCTGAGTAAAAGGTTACTTCCCAGGGAGCAGGCATACTTCACAGTGGAAAAGGAGTGTCTTGTCATAGTGTGGTCCCTAAAGAAATTGGAGCCATACTTGTATGGGCAGCATTTTGTGGTGCACACTGACCACAACCCCCTGGTTTGACTGACCCAGATGGGGAAAATAATGGTAGATTGCTAAGATGGAGTCTTGTTTTGCAAGGGTATCACATGGCCATTCTACATAGGGCTGGAGTGACCAATCAGAACTCAGATGGGCTGTCTCATGTCTACAAGGAGTGAACTGATTTGGGAAGCTCATCCCATGCAGAGGATAGAGCCCCCAAATTCAGTCTAAGTGAGGAGGATTGCAGCATGTGGACAGCAGGTTCTGATTTCACAATGATATTTTTTCTGCAATATAAAATATGTAGGGGAGTGTCTGTCAGGGGAAACTACTGTCTTGCTGAAAGGACACATCACCCCGCCCAGGTATAAGTTTAAAGGACAGGACATAGGTTAAACTATAGATATCTAGGATGCAATTAGCTTGTCAGTTTGCTTTGAAGCCAGGAACTAAAATATCCACTGATGACATCCTCAGGGAAATCCTTTGATTTGCACTAGGTGTCATGAAGAAAGGGGCATATGCATGTGTTTGAGGTGTCTTCCAAGGAAGCCAGTTAATTACATCAAAGAGACTTTTATGTCTGTGTGAAGCAGATCACAGACTAGTTTGGGGAAGTCACATGAAGGAGGAGATTCATTGATGTCACCTATTTTTTTTTAAATATCTTATTAGGACATCCTGTGTTATAAAACATAAATTTGAATACACCAAGGCAGAGTTAGGTGACCTCAGAGAGAAGGCTGGCTCAAGACTGCTTTTAAGTATACTAAGCAGACCTTAGAGTCACAGAGAGACATTCATTTACTGACTGAGAAAGAGGAACATCAAAGCACTGAAAGATTAAGAAAGTAAAGATACTTTAGCTAAGACCAGTCTGAGTGTATTGGTTGAAGGAATTTACACTTTTAAACCTGTTTTGTTTCTAAGATTGTATGTGTTGGGATATTTTGTTCTGTATTTACTGTTTTCCTAGTTTTACCTATTTTAAAGTAAAGATATGTATTTTAAAAACAGTAACTGCCTGGTGTGCCTTGAAACTTGTTTTTTATAAGTGAAACTTAGATGTTACAGTTGGCAATGTGCATGAGCTGATTGTGGTACCAAACTGGGAAACAGGTAAGAGTTCTCTAGGTCTTGCATAGAGTTCTAAGGGTTCATTTTGTAATACCTGGTTAGGTGCCCATAGGCAAAGATATCTGGCCCCCAAAGTCAGAATTATCTGAGCCTGATAATTGGGTACGCTAACAAGAGGTTATCGGTTTAAATCCCTCCAGAACTTGGGACAAAGGTGACTCGAACCCTCAAAAACAGACAAGAGGGTTACCTTGTTCTGTTAACTGTTCACAATTCTATGCTCAGAGGTTGGCACTTTGGGAGTAGAGGGCTGACCTGCTGAGTGGGGTTGTGACAGTCACGGGGGAAGGAGAGCAGTGTCAGTCACTCACTGTTGGACCTACAACACTATATGTGCTGGAGTAGTTGTGTGGGCGGAGGTCAGCATGGATGCCAGATGGTGGATGAGGGCAAGGGGTTGTTTTTCCTATATTTTAACAGGCTGTGATCAGTGGAGGACAGTTAGAGAAATCTCTGAGTGGCTGTGATGGAGGGAAAGCTGTGTCTAGTACCCATTACGGGACCTACACTTTTTAAAATAAATTTAACATTTTGATAGCAGGGTAAATGCACTGAGTCACATGGCCCTTCTGGAAACAGGTGTACTTGCAGCACATATCAGGAATAGGTAGTGTAGTTAAGAGCAACCAGCCCAATAGACATGCAAAGGAAAATTAAGAAACTGCATTCAGGAAATCACACCAGAAGCCCAATTTTCAAAGGGGCTGCAGTTACCACAATGGACATGCAGCAGGGAGTCTGGTACGAGTAGTGACTTACATGAAACCTGTGCTGCAGTGCTATTTTTGGAAGATTCCTGCTGCAACTCCTCTGCTACAAGTCTCTTACGGCAACACAGCACAGTTCTGCCAGCTTCTCCCGGTGTAACTTCATGCCCATGGGGGAGCCAGTTTACAGGGCTTGTGTCACAGCTTTGGCACAAGATGCAATAAATTGAGAGCACTGTCACAACCTGCATCCAGGGTTCTAAAATCAGGTGCAGGTTGCGTTGAAACGCTGGATGCAGGTGCAGTACACTTTGCAGGGACACAGGGCTGGGTTGCAAGCCCTGCATCCCCATTTGAAAATTGGGCCCCAGGAATCCATTTTAATGCAAAAATTTTAAGCAAGTTTATTTGCACATACTGTCAGCAGGAAAACTAGCCGGATTACACGCTAAGCCCTGGTGCTTTGACTATAAGTGGCCTCCATCAGGGGGCGTGCTAGCTTCTGTAACCTTTACCTATACTTTTTCAAAATTTAAAGGCTCAGCACCCCAAAGTCTCAAAAGCACAACAAGAATAATACATGGTAACTTCAATTATGTTTAGGTAGCTGCCTAAAGCCACTTATGGTTGAAGTGCTGGGGCTTGGGCTATCCTCCAACATGTTTTCCTGCTTACAGTCTGCACAAATGAATTTGCCTAATCTTTTGACATTACAGCAGATTACTGGTGTGATTTCCTGATTCCAGTTTATTTGTTTCCCCACATGGCCCTTCTACAGGCATGACTTATACAACTATATGTGCTGGGGTAGCAGTGTGGGTGGAAGAGGTGGCATGGGTGCCAAAGGGTGAGTGATATTAGGAGATTGTTTTCTACAAAGGAGGGTTAAGCAAGCCACAGGGTTTAGGCAATAGGTGGCCACAAATGAATAATGTACCCAACACCTGGATTCAGAAGCCTGTGTCAGGAAGATGACTGAGGGTTTTCAACACCATACTGGGCACCTAAGTAATGGACAAACATTCAAAAATATTTTTTTTGTTCGTGATTGGCGACTATTCTTTTTAAGTCTATCATAAATAAAAGAAAATCATATCCAGGGCTGTTTTCCAATGGCAGTCTGGGACAAATACACCATTTTTTTCCTGTTATGACTGATTTGAAACAGTCAGTTATGAATGAAAAAAATTACTTCTCTTAGCTGTCTTCTTCTTGCAGTCCTTTTGATCTGTGAACTTTAAAACATTAATAACTTAAAAATGAAAAATTTCATCTAAAACCCCTTCAAAGGCACTTCTTTGGAATGAACTCTAACAAACCTGTAAATTTTATAATCTAATGTTACTTTGTTTTGTGTTTTTACTAGCCAGGAGGAAAAATAAAGTGATAAAAAGGAGTGATTTGAATAATTTGACTAATGAATATCTTTTAATTAACCAAACCAATCTTTACTAAACATTGCAAACAAAATAAACACTGTAATGGGAAGGTGCCTACCAGATTGTATAGTTCTAGGGGCTAAGACCACCGAGTTATAAGCTCATACCACACCTGTTTAATATATAACACAAACACTAACTCATAAAGGGCAGTCCCCAGACTTTGTTTTCCATTGTCTAATTTTTGAGGGCCTGGGGATATTATGGGTTTAATTGGGCCTATGTATTCTCTTGGTTAAGGGTTTTAACCATGGAACAATTTGATATGTGTATTTTGAGCCAGTTATTGTTTTTGTATTGTTTATGTTATAAAATGCAAATAAAGTTTTTTCCAAACACTAACTCAGCACTAACAAGGAGGTGTTACCACCTCTCTCTCCACACATTAATTGAATTTATATACCTCAGAAAACAGTATATAAAGTAATAAAATATTTTGACACTACTACTTAAATTGTTTTGTTTCATGAATTTCTCAAAACTTACAAATTCTCAACAGTCTCAATTCTAGTTCAAGCCATCACTGGTATGCAAACTCTTCCACTAGGCAGGCTGACAAGGCTTCACCAGGGCTGGCATTAGCTTTTAAACAGCCCTGTACAACTGATCCAGTATAGGCTGAGAATGACAAAGTGCAGGCAAGTGTGCTGTCCTCTTGGGACTCCTCAATGTACTGCATTCATTATCTCAGCTAGTTACCAACTCACCAATTAGCACATGATTAACGATCAATTAACAACAAATTACCATCTGATTAACAAACTAAGGCTAATAATAATACATGAAATAAGGATATTTCCGCACTGCACACCACAGACTGAGCTTGGCCATACAAGTAAGAAGAAAATCATGTGATAACATTTGAAGAAAAGTCATAATAAAAAAGGCATTCAAGAATAAAATAAAATGTATCAAGTCAAATGCTTTCTACAGATCAATGCATACTGCCCCGTATACTAACCAGAATCTAGAGCAGAAGCATTTTCATCAAAAAATCTAAAAGAGATGTAGTTGTTGAAAACATTTGATGAAAACCTCATTGATAAATAGATAACAGCTTGACACATTCTATAATTAGATGTCATAGCTTACTGCATGACAAATGTGAGTACTTAAAGTCAGATTGCATAAGTTTCTACAGTATTCTGTAAGATATCACTGGCTGAATATAATGACTGACTATCTATCTATCTATAATGTATATTTCCTGGTTACATACGGTGTACATGTACAACAAATTTTTCCTTACTCTTGAGTTGATCACTTCTAATGAGATGTTCTGAGGGGCAGCACTGGGCACTGAAAAATACAAGAAAGATACAAGAGAGAAACATTTATAAACAGTAAGTTTCTAATGGCACAAGAATGTACTGCAAATATATTTTGATGAAAAACAATGTTTTTTTCAAGCCTGACATAAACTTGCATAAAATGGTGTCTGACTACTTTAGACTGAATAAAAAGGGGTTCTGTAGTATAAATAGTGAAATTATTTTGATAACATAAGGACAATGTGTAGCAACAGTGATAACAGATGCAGTGGTAGAAAAGTGCATACACGATACAAAAGAAAAACATCAGTGTACATCTCCTGACCTAGTATGGTTTGACTATTGTCAGGTAAGAAAAAATATAGCATGGGTGTAAGAAGACATAGTCCATGTACTCCATGGTGTACAATTTTATTTTTGGAACAACATCAAGGTTCTCCTGTCATTATTCCATTAAACAAAACACAGAATCAGCTAAGCATTTCTGGGACATAACTGGAAAGGTTAATCACTGAGACTAGTTTTGTATCACAGGAAGCATGCAGCATTACAAAATTATAGGCTCTGGGGTGGTATGTGGATGTCTGATGGAGCAATGTATGGCAACTGTATTTACCAGTGCATGTGTTGGGACAGCTGCCAGTGGTGTACAACTGTTGTGTTTACTGTACAAGATCTAGCAACAATATGGTTATAGTATTCTTATTTTTAATTGCATGGCTATACTCCTAAATATAACTGACGAGAATTCAAAATATTCACAATTATTTCCAGACTACAGAAAAACTTCTTACCCCAGCACATATGAACACAACTCAGCCACTTCACTGGGAAGGAGTTTAGAGCAGAAAAGTGGAAAAGAGGTTAATCAAATTGAACATAGGCATGGAGGGCATTTGGGAAGGGACTGGGCAAGTTTGGTATGTTTACACTGGAGAAGAGATGGATAAGATGAAGTAGAATTGTAGTGCTTGATAGTGCAACAGTAAATGTAAACAAAAGTCTGAACCCAAGCAATGTTCTGGTACAGTTAGCTCTAGAACCAACTTGCCAGTAAATATTTATTTTTGGAAATGTACAACTATTTTAAAATCCACTGAACCAGGTATAGTTTACCAAAGTTCTTTTATTTTCATCTACTGTTGTTTACCCAGGTTCCCCTGTGCAAAATAATTGTTTTAAGATCAAGAATGTACTGGAAGAATATTTTGTTTCTGACAGAGCACATGAATCTCAAAAAAATAGAAAAGCTTTGTAGCGGCCCACAGTGAGGGCTACTGGTTCCAGAAATGATGTCTGTTCACAGGAGACACTGCCAGATGTGATCAAGGCTTCTTATGCCAGAAATAAGTATTACATACAGAGTACTTGACCATCTTTACCCAAAAATGTTCATTGTTATAAGGCCCACACAGCCTAATCACCCCTGATTCAGTGGAAGATTACTGCTGCCCATGAATGGTTGGATTGTGTGTATGTGCATTCCTAAAGTTCTGGAAGGATACAGAAAGATGAGATTAAGGATTTAAAATGCAACGTATTTTGATATACTGTTCCCCTTGCCATTTTTCATTTTTGCTAAGAAAAAGGAAGAAGGCAAAAACAATCAGCTACACTAACAAATTGTTATAAAAGGCAAGCAATTGCAGTTTTTTTTAACTAGAAACAGTGGGCGATATGCACGAAGGGTGCAGAGGTATGTGGCAAATGCGCATACCCAGCACACACCCCTGCATACCCTCGGACAGCTGCGGATGGTGGTATGCATGACTGTCAGCCACCTGTCAATGGCCCTCCCCCCACCACCATGCAGGTCTGTGCTGGGCAGCCGGGGAAGGGGTAGCCATCCTGGGTGGGCATCCAATAGCATGCCCCCCTGGGGCACACAGTGGATCCCTTGCACTAGGTGGCATGGGTCCAGGGCTGTGCATGCTGCTTGCATACTCCCTGACCTGCACGGCACCCGCCGGTCTCATTGCTGCTGGCAGCAAAGTCTGGAGCACTCAACCATCCAGCCACCCCTGGCAGCCCCTTCAGCCCAGTGGTCAGGGGCTACACAGTGCACCCCATCATGGTCCCCTGGTGGCTCACTGGTAGTGCCCATGGGGGCACACAGTGGGTTACAGCAGGGTCAGCCCTGGCATACCCTGCACCACCCAGCACACCCATGTGGCCATCACTAATAGGTTAGTGAATCCCGGATAGTGCTGGCACACCCCCGTAATGCCCCCTGTGCGGAGCTGTCCATGGATGGAGGGGGATCAGGTGTGGTGGGTCTGCACGTTCCCCCTTCCAGAATGCTGAACTGGGGGTGCTGTGGGGTGGAGTGCCTATGTGCCCCTGATACGAGCACATAGCCACTCCACACCCTTTGTACATAGCACCCATTATGAGGGCTGGGGTAACTTGACTGTGCCAATGTATTGTAACATGTGACCTAAAAATCCTTTTGTAGACCTTTTATAATAGCTGCAATGAGGACTGTTCTTGTCTTTTACTTGTTTGATTATGACCTCCTGAATTAATGGTCTATGGCAAAACTCTTCTAGCTGATCATTAACTGCCAATGAATGGCTGTTGTATTAGTCTTTATTCATATTTAAATGGGTGTTCACAGCCATCTGTTGACTAAGCAAGATTGTCATCTCATGACATCTTAGGGATTCAAGAACCACAAAGTAATATTGTGTGGTCCCAGAATCCCTAAGGTGTTTTGAGACAGTACTTTGATTAGCCAAGACATGTCCTTGAATAGCCATTGACATTTTATAAATAAATTATTTTTTTCCTTTTCTTCTGTAGTTACCTTGTATTTGATACTGATGTGAACATTCAAAGAGTGCAATAAAAACTACATGACTCATCACTGCTGGTGCCCACAAAACAGTTGCACACTATTCAGTAGGATAAGAAATTAAGTGTAAGTATAACCACACAGTAACAGTTTGTCCTTAGAAACCCAGGTTTAGATGAATGCATGAACACAGTACTTAACATGAAACAAAATGTGTAGCAATAAGCTTTCCTAGGTGATTTTTATTTTTATTTTTTTGCACTGTTGATTTCTTTTTATTACCACACTTCCTGACTCATTGTGCTTGATTCTGATGTGTGCTGTGATCGTGGACAACAGATGCTTTGGGGGGTGCTGTTTTTTAATTTTTTGGAGCAAAGTAGGAAGGAATGACAGTGACAGTCATACAAACAAAACACTTTGGAGCTTGGAGATGGATGAAAACTGCACATTTGCAGTAAAGTGCTGCATACAAGAGATTCCTGAGTCTGTTGAATCCAGCACTTTACCTCTTCAGTGTGGCATGCTGTATTGAGCAAAACATTTGCTGTTTTTGTCAATCTCTGTGCACCACAGTTTTTTGTTAATCTGAATGTACCCAATCATTCCTGCTAGTTTTGTACTGCTGCTGACAGGAGGCATCTGATGTGTGAGCAGCCTTTTTTATTTTTTATTTTTTGGGACCTTGTCTATACATATTTTTTTAAATGATGCATCGCATGATACAGTTGCTCAGAGAACAATCCATTAAGTGTATTAATTGTCATGACTGAATCCAAGTGAGGAACTGTAGAGACATAGTAAGCAATGCATGTAATTAATTATCCACAATATTATGCAACAGAAGCAATATCTAAACTAATCAAGTTGTAATATTTTTGTGTGTGAATTATCTCACATGTCAGTAAGTAGTACTGAAAATTAGTGGGCATGTTTTATTTGCAAACTTTTGCAGCACACAGTATTTGTAAACTGATTTTGGCACAACTGAAAAAAAAACCCCAGCTATTTCCATGTCGAACATAGAAGATGTCAGAGGCTGAAGTACAAGAAGGTCTCTTGGTTGAGTTCAAAGGGTCCAACATGCCGCAGCCTCTCCCTTTCAGTTGAATGCAGCAAATAAGAACTGCTTTACAAATGCTTATGCTTTGTCAAGATGTAAATCTGTACTGAAAGAAGTCCATTAAAAATGACCTGCCTTCTTTTTTAAACTCCTTTTTATTAAGTTTTACATTAATGGATACATACAATCACATATCCCCTGAGTAACTCAGGGGCCACAACCCCAAACTGATTATGGTCACTAGGTACATAAAACTATGTACACACATCTTCTATCTTAACATACTATGAATCTCTTCAACTTAGATCTTAGGGCAGGAGTATATGTTCTATAGAAAACAAAAACATCATTAATCTCCTACCTGCCCATCCCACCATAGGCTATTAAGATATCCAGTTGTTAATTTCCTGCCATAAAACTGTTCACACCTGTGTCCCCTGAAAAGAGAGAGAGAGAGAGAGTCCCTCCACCCTTATAATATAGCAAAGCCATACAATCAGTTTATGTCTGCAAAGTTTAGGTAGTACTAACAGTACGAACATTTGCCTTGAAGGAATATATACCCAAGAATTAAGCAAAAAGTACGAGTAAAGTATAATAAACTAAACATAGATTTGTCCAAATAAAGAAACTTCTATGCTCCAGCCATTAGTATAGACTACTCATAGCCTGACAGACAGACCTTCAGTTGGTCACTTTCGACCTGTATAGAATAAACTGCATCCATGACCATCCATCTTTTATCATATAGCCCTTTCTTACCCTCCCTTAGCATTTGGTTCTTTATTCTTGCCAATACCCTAATGAGGTCTCTCACCCATTGGTCATAGGCATAAATAAGGTCATTTTTCCAATGGGTTAGAACAAAGGACTTAAATAGAGCCGACATTAAGGATACATGATATTTGGCCAATGCCCCTGTAACCTGAGTCATTTCACCCAAAACACAAACCCATGGTGTTATAAATTCTGAATAATTCAACAAGGGGTCCATGTTTTGTTTAATTTTAACCCACAAGGGCTGTATTGTGGAACAGTCCCACATCACATGTAGAATGTCCCCTGGTTCCAAACCGCATCTAAAACATAGGCCTGTCTGCCTAAGACGTCTAGCACATAGTTTAACAGGAGTGTAGTATAAATTAAAAGAAATTAAAAAATTGCACAGTCCTGTACTTGGGTATAGAAATATATTTGCAACTCCTCCATATACTATTCTAGTCTAGCCTCAGAGGAGCTATACTCTTGTCCCAATATAAAGTCTGTATCGGCAATTCTGGGCCCATAAAATCCAATATCACTTGATAGACTTGTGATAGGGGTCTAATTACATAATTAACCTCCCTTAACTTGTCCCAGTTAAACCATAGTTCCTGGGCATCACCTAGCTGTCCCATCTCCTTCCCCACTAGTTTAGTAAGCTGCAACCTTTTATAGAAATCCATCTTGCCACACCTTGACGGAAAACCACCCTACCCTCTAATATAAAATCTGCTAAATTGAGATCAATCAATAGAGGTGACCATTTTTTAGTAATTGTTTGTCCCCCAAAACAAAAATTGAGGTTACCCAAGATAGGTTGCTCTCAAGCTCTCACTTGTGCTTTTCTCTGGTTTGGGGTTAAAAAGGTCCACCAAGCCAATGCTGTTTTATGTATTGGGGTATATTTTACTTTCTTGGGCAATCTCTCTGGATTTACAAACAACAACGTCTCCGAGGATAAACCTGCTTCCCCCAATATCTTCTTCTCCACTTGTAGCCAGGTAGGCTCATACACTCTCCCTCCTGTGTTGTACCCTACCTTCCCATTAAACTCAATTGCCCCACCACATAATACCCATAAAAGTCTGGTATTTTAAGACCTCCCATCTGTTGTGGAAGACGCATAATTTTATACTTTTTCTGGGGGGGGGGGCTTAGAGTTCCAAAGGAAATCCAATATAAGTTTTTGAACTTTAATAAACCATACTTTGGGAATAACATACAGAGCCAAATAAATGGGATATAAGAGTCTGGGTGATAAATTCATCTTGATCAGTCCCAACCTAGCTGTAAAGTTTAAAGGGAGCTTATTCCACTGAATAACATCTGATCTGATTATATTCAGTAATTTTCCTAGGTTCGCTTCCACCCCATCTTCCATATTCGCAGTAATCCAAATGCCCAGACATTTAATCTGTTGCGGAGTCCAGTGAATCTGCAGGGGCTCAAAATCCACTTTATATATATGCAATGTAAGGGGTAGTACCTGTGTTTTAGTTAAATTCAGTTTATAATTTGAAACCTTGGAGAAATGCTCAATAATTTCTAAGGTTCTTTTAAAACTCTCCACCGGTTCTTGTAAATGCAATAGTATATCATCTGCAAATACCGAAAATTTCAATTCCTTTCCCCCCACCACTATTCCCTGTATCAACGAATCCCTACTCATTGCTCATAAAAGAGGTTCCAAATAGATATTAAATAAAATTGGTGACAATGGGCAGCACCCTTGTCTAGAGTCATTATGTAGAGGAATTTCTTGTGAGACATACCCATTACATAAAACTCTCGCTGTGGGGGATGCATATAAATTTTTTAGGCCCTGGAGAAGGCCCTCAGATAAACCCATCCTCTTCATAACAGCAAATAGAAAGGGATGGGAAACCCTATTGAAGGCCTTCTCAGCATCCAAAGAAATCAATGCCATGGGTACTTTAGAACTAGTTGCACAGCCGAGTACATGCTGAAGTTTCCTCAGCACATCATGAGCCTCTCTACCTGGCACAAAACCCTACCTGGTCTTGACTAATCAATACAGGAGCCACCTTAATAATTCTATTATCCAAAATCCTCATGAGGATCTTTATATCCTGATTCATCAAGGCAATAGGCCTATAGCTACCTGGCTCTTCTACTGGTTTGTCTGGTTTCAGGATAAGTGTTATATATGGCTGGTACAAAGGGGGATGAGGAACTCCCTCCTGCATAATTTTGGTGAATAAATCCTTCAACAGGGGAAGAACAGTAGCAATATGCACTCTATAAAACTGAGCTGTAAGACCATCTGGTCCTGGGGTTTTACCATTTGGCAATGACTTAACTACCTCTAAGATTTTCAAATCCTTTATTGGAGCTGCTAAGATCTGTGCCTGCTCCTCATCCAGTCTAGGCAAAGCTATACTATCTAAAAACCCCTCATTTTCCTCTGGAGCACTAATAACCCCGCCTTGATAAATCTCTTTATAGTAAGGCGCAAAAGCATCAGCCATCCCCTGAGGATCAGTTATGACTTCCCCTTTAAAATGTATTAGTATGATAGTACACGATGCTTCCAATTCCCACACTCTAGATGCAAGAAGATGACCAGGGACATCCCCCTGCAACAGATATTTAGTTTGAATCCTTTCTAAGCAATTGTCTACCTTACGATAGACTATATCTGCCATTTCCTCTCTCATGTCCTTAAGTTCAATGTCCAAACCCTCAAGAATCCTTCCAAAGGAGTGAGCAAATTTATAGCCCCCATTATAAATTCCTCCCTCGCCTATCTCATGTTATTCCTTCTAGCTGTATATCCTTGGGCTAGTCCCGCATATAATACTTTACATACTGGCCAGGTCAGCCTATTATCCTGCAATGTTGGCAGTTGGGTCTGAAAAATCTCAACCAGAGCTTGCTCCAACCTAGTGACAAGCTTATCATCTGCTAAAATTGAGTCATCTAGTCTCCATCTATATCGCCTAGATGGAATAGAGCCAATCTCCCAAATCAACTGGATTGGAGCGTGATCTGATAAAACTCTACCATGTGTGGTAAGCTCTTTAAATCCCCATAAGACCTCATTGTTCACCAAGAAGAAGTCCATCCGGGTCTGGGTTTTATGTGCCCCTGAATAAAAAGTCATATGGTAGTCCCCCTAATTATGTGTCCTATAGGGATCAACCAGTGCTGAAACCTCTAATAACCTATGTAGAGCTATTTGGGCCACAGATAATGGCCTCTTGGATGGTGGCTTCCTATCTATCCAATTATTTAAGCACAGATTCCAGTATCCCGCTAAAATGAGAGGATGTGTTGGCAGTGTAATCAGGTCCGTCTCTAAAGATGCAAAAAATTCGGGGTTGGACGGTGTAGGGCCATAGACAGAAGCAATTGTTAACTCCTTACCCAGAAGAACACCTGAGACGTAGATACCTCTACAGCCCTCCTACCCCATAACTTGTGTTACAACAAACAGACAAGCCTTCCCTACCAAAACTGCCACACCCCCGGAGCTTTAGCTTTACCAACTCCTAAAGCCTGACCCACCCAGAGTTTGTTGAGAAGATTCAATTCTTCCATCAACAAATGTGTCTCTTGCAGTGCTACAACAGCTGCCCCCATTTGCTGAAGATGTTTCAAAACAACTAGTCTTTTTTTCCTACCTCTGAGGCCTTTAACATTCAAAGAGATAATTTTAATTATCACCATTTTGCATGCCATGCTTTCTCCTTTCATAATAACCTTGGACTGTCTCTCTTTCCCCCAACCCCTGAATCCCTCCCCCCACCAACATCTCTGATCCTTCGATCGCCCTCCTATGGAACACAGACCCATAGATGAACTCCTCCCCATGAGCTCCCAGGCCCCCCTTCCAGACTAGAGTCAATCTTGGCCTACCATGGATAATGAGCTCTTTAAGATCTTGCAGGCCTCATTATTGATCCTCCTCTGACTCACACCTTATTTGGTCATATGGGATTTCAGAGGAATAATGGCCCTATCACTTATTAATTATTCAACAGACATTATTAACCAATAAAACATTTTTTACCCAACACCAAAATAAATCAGGTATACCCTGGGGCCAGAAGGAACCCCTTTCAAACTCCAACCTCATTACATCGAGCAGGGGATAATTACCCCCCAAGAGGAGAGGGAAACGTATATATAGGACCCTTTAAATGCCCAATAAGCTTTAAACCAATAGTAATTCTCCACTTTATATACCAACTAATATAGTTTAAATGTTAACCACAATCATAAAACGAGATTGGCTTGATTCTGTTGTCCCCAGTTAGTCATAAAATGTAGGTCTAGTCCCTTCCTCAGCATTCACTGGGTCAAACTTTAA
This sequence comes from Neoceratodus forsteri, assembly GCA_016271365.2. Taxonomy (NCBI): domain Eukaryota; kingdom Metazoa; phylum Chordata; order Ceratodontiformes; family Ceratodontidae; genus Neoceratodus; species Neoceratodus forsteri. The sequence goes on from CM057449.1 coordinate 461,749,689, forward strand.
GGCCCCTGGCAAAAATCAGAACCCAGAGAATCAAACAATGTGAGCAACTTAACAATGTCACTAATTAACTTTCCCTACAGTCACACAGTCCTGTTTTTATTTAGTCCAATAAGAAAAAATAATCACAGTTAGCCATAGCACATAAACTTTGAGCTCTTCAGTCTCCATGTGATCTTACTCAGCCTTCCCACCAGTAGCATTACAAGTCCTGCTGAGAAAAAAAAAATTCCTCCTTCATACATATTCAGGTCATTGACTTAAAGAGAGCTGGGAGTTCCACCTTCAAACCCTCAAGAGCATCCCTCGCAGTCAGATATTTTTTCTCTCCCGACTGCAGCTTCACCATCAACGTTGCTGGATGCAGAATTCTAAATTTTATCCACACAAGATAGAGCTTTTTTTTTAATATCGCCATACTCCTTCTGTTTTTCCTGCATCGAGGGGGTTAAATCTTGAAACAGACAGATTACTGCCCCATTCCACTGGAGATTTTTAAGAGTTTTAGCTTTGCTGAGCACATGAAGCTTTTCCTTGTAGTTTAGGAACCTCATAATGAGGACCCTGGGACGTGCTCCTGGTGGAGGGAATTCTCTCAAAGCTTGATCTGCCCTCTCTAGATTATATGCCTCTCCAAAAGGCGTAGGGCCCAAAAGTTTCAGTAATAGATCCTGCACAAAAGACAAACAGTCTGCTCCCTCAGTTCTCTCCGGTAATCCAGCCATTATAAGGTTATTTCTCTGACTTCTTGATCCTCAACACGATCCTCCAGCTTCTTAACTTGTCTATGCAAAGCAATAACTTCTGAATCCATTGCAGACATTTTCCTTTCTTGTGAGGCGACCCGGGCTTCCACATCTCCCATGCACTGAGCTAAAGCTTGCAAGGTTGGTTTAACAGCAGAAAAATCAATCACAAGCATCCGTTTTATCTCTAAAATGTCATCCGGTGCCAAATGAGTCATGTCATCTACCTCTGGCTGAGTCTCTGCAGCATCTGGAGTCAGCGATTGGGGTTTTGGATGCTTCACTGCTGGGATCTGCGCAGCCAAAGGCTCCAGGCTTCCACACTCCATTTCAACCATCTTATTCGTCTCTGCGTCTCTGCCTCTAGTCTCCTCAAAAATGCACCGTTATGCGCTGTTTCTGCAAGCAGACCACTTGGTGTCACTCAGAGGTGGTTTGTCAAGCTTGGTCTACCGCAGGTATATCCTAAATGCGCTTTAAAATAAAAAAAACTTTTAGTGAGGCCTAGGAGCACCACTGAAGACGTCCTCTCAGTTTCAGCTCATCACGTGATCCAAAATGATCTGCCTTCTAATAACATAAGGACATGCATGGTTTTAATATGTTTTAAATATTTTTCCTAATTTGTTTACAAATTGCTGATGAGAAAGGCACATTGAGCCGAGGCTCATATTCAGGTGCCACCTGATTGAGTGGAACAGGAAAGATTGAAACATGATCTACGTGCAAAAGAAGAAATAAAGTGCAATATTTCAAATATATATAAAATGAAGTACACTGGTGCAAAACATGCAGTGTCCAAAATGAGCAATAAATAAAATATGAATGTGCAAATATATATACAGCAGCACAATGGTGCAACAAAGTATAATGTTTGAAATGAGAGATGGTAAATTAGTCATGTGCCAGAGTATCAGTGTGGCAAGGTGTGCCAAAAACATCAATTAGAAAAACTACTAGCTGGAGTAGGAGAGAGTGAAGTGATCTCTAAGGAGGGACATAAGAGACAAATGGGAAAGGGAGAGACAGCACTGGAGTTATAATTTAGGAGTCCAAGTCAATAACATATTACTAGAGAATGAACTGCAAATAAACTTCAGGTATAAATCCATTTACATTAAGTGAACCCAGAGGAACAAAATCTGAGTTAAAAAGAATGTCTCCTGTACACCAGGCTGCTAGGTATAACTGCGATGTATGGGTTACAAAATAACCAGTTACAGGTACTGTAGCTTGCAAATAAGAGTATGAATAAGAATAGGAATAAATTGCATCTACATTTATTACCCACAAAACATTTGGATTTGATGTATGACCTAAATGTTGGTGTTATCTACTAACAGGTCCACACTGGTTGGGTTATGGGAATGATCAATAACAAAAAAGTTGGAAACTCTACTTAAGTATGCAGTACATTAAGCTCTAAAGCTTTAAAAAAAGTCTGAGAGAGTTTCTTAAAACTCAGTCTGCACCATTCTGGTCTAACACTGTTACTGGATGAGAAGTATTAGGAAGCATTTGGGGACTTCACATAAAAAAATAATGGAGGCAAACCAGACCCACACTTTGCAAACTACATTACTGTATAGATAGTTGAAATAGATGCTGTGAATACCTAAAGGTCTGAGACCACGGTCATTGTGCGCCAGCATGCAGCAGCATATAAGATCCTCTCTGTACTGCAATTGTCACTTTACCTAGTCAATGCTGGGACCAGACACAGAAAGGAAAAGACTAGCCTGTTTACATTTGTAGCTGTATAAGTGCTTTTCTGAGGCAGGCAGTTTGCATTTGAACTAACACATAGCACAGACCAAGAAATCATTGCCAAGTAGGACATCGGTGGCACAGGGTCCATTTACAGGGGTCACAGCTGCACCAGTATTAACCACTTTCCCACAGTCTGTGTCTCCTCAGGCAAACACATGTATGCTGATGACACTGTAATCTATACCACTGCCCTGACAACTGCTGCAGTTGAGGTCCCATTCCAGTGTGAATTTCTAAACGTGTTTCACTGGTTTAAGGCTAACCAACTCACAATGAACACTAAAAAATGTTGTCTATGATCTTCAGCACAGGCCAAAAGCCTGACTTGACACCAAAACTAGACTTCTCCACTCACTTTATTGATATCCACACTAAGCTGTGCACCAAACTCAGTGTCTTGTACTGTAATAAGGCCTGCTTCCCCTCCCTGTGTGCCAGGAACTCATCTCTAAATAGATAATGGCCATCTTTGACTATGCCAATGTGGTCTACGGCTCTGCCCATCCTTCCTCCCTGCCAGACTAGACACCCTCTGTAACGCATTCTGCCCCTTTGCCTCTAACTTGCCCCCCTGCACCCATCACTGTTCAATGTACTCCTCACTTTCCCTGCTTCCTCTATCCCTATGCTGCCAGACACACTGTTCTATCATCTTTGATAAATTCTGGTATCTTTATCTTCATACATGTCTTCACTTCTTTCACCTATGACTGTATCTGACTATGCTCTTTATTCCTGGGACTCTTGCACCCTCTCCATACCCCACACACATTCTTGTGATGGACAAGTGGCTTTCTCGTACTGGCTTCCCACTCTCAGGAACTAGCTTCCCTCCTCCCTCTGGCCCCCCCAAGTGCCTTCTAAGGCTGTCCACTCAGCCCTCTTGCTCTTGCAACCCCCCCCCCACTGAACTCCACATGCTCCTACTTCAGGGTGTTTTATTCCATTTTTACTACTGACTTGGATTTCTCACCCTTGTTTATTTGCATTGTAGTACACTGTTCGTATTATGTATGTGTTAGTCCATTGTTCGTCTATTTGCAATGCAGTATGACTGTATACAATTATGTATGTAACATTTCTGTCTAATGATGTCTATTTGCAATGTACTATGACTTTATATAATTACGTATGCAACATTTTTGTCTTATGATGTCTAGTTGCAATGTATTATGACTGTATATAACTATGTATATAACATTTCTGTTTGATGGCATGCTACTTTGAATTATTCTGTGTAAATGATGTTATTAAAATGTTTGCACTTACTCCATGTTCTACCCTTTCCCCGGATTGTACCTGGAAATGAGCCTTGGCTCAACATTCCTTTCCCAGTTACCAAATAATAAATAAATAAATACATTGTATATAGCCCTGGTGGTGGAAGAGAAGTGGTAACAGATAACAGGCTATGTTATAAGTACATGTCCAACTGTCTAAGAATGCTGCCCTATCCCCAAACAATCTGAATGTGATAACATGCTTTCAAGTGCCTCATTGAGGTCTTCTTTGGTGTAGTTTATTTACCAAGTATAGCTAACTACATCATAAGTGAAACTATAGCCAGCAAGAAGACTAGACCTTTTAAAGCTCATATTGAAAAAAGTTTTCTAAGATCCAATCCTGTCTAGGTAATTTGAAACATGCTTGTCATTGTCTTATGGAATTAGACAGAAAAAATAATTATAGATACAGTTCTCCTGATTTTAGATTATGGTGCCACACTTTATCATCAACCACTAGAACCAACCATTTTATCTTCCTAAAATATTTTTTACAGTATCTGCTTTTGTGATCACATCATTCTGAGCTCCATTCCAAATAAACTGACTTTCTTCTTACCAAAGAGATTAAAATTTACTGTCATTGGCTTACAAATTGGTAAATTGAGAGTCTGCTATTTACTTGTCTGAATGTTTGTAGGTTCCTACATATCAATATATTTTACATGATATTCAACATCATTTGTTGTTCCTATCCAGGTATTCAACTCATTAAGGCAATGCCTGTTTTTCTTTAATTTTAGGAACTGCCTGAGTTCACCCATATTACAAGAGGCCATGAAGGATTACGTGCTAAGATCACAATCAACTTGTAATTGTTTTTGTTCTTAATTTATCAATATTGTTTTGCAAGAATTACTAATCGTATGTGGTACTTTTAATTTTTTGTTTCGATAATTTATGGATATTATGTAGTTTGTTGTTAGTTTAAATTTATGGCATTGAATGCTCTACAAACAAAACTTTTTTCTCATAGACTTTATCCTGCAAAATGTAACTTTTAATAAATGAATACATAACATTGCCCTAAGGCTGTGATCAATGATTCCTTTTTCCTCATCAACGAAGTATCAAATATGTTTTTTTTTAGTGAATATAAAATGGGTTTTATTATTATAATGTCTTTTTTGTAACTCTTACTTTCATACTTTATTTCCACTTCTCCCTTTCAAACTTCATTTAAAATTCAGGCACATAATGACCTCCCTTAACAAGGCCTGTTGGCTGCTCACTGGAGCCCAATGACGCACTCATACATATGAGCTCTACATTCAAATGGGATAGTTATAACTCTCCAATTGCATTAAGTACTTTTCCTGCTTGATGGCAAAAAAATCTACCCTGGGCCTTACTCCATATTGTATACAAGACCTCCTATGCCCTAACACCAACCCCCGTTACACCAAAAGTTCAGATTGTCAGCTTCTACAAGACCCCCTGATGGCACACCACTCAGGGCCAAAGATTCTTTGCCCACCGTGCACCCAGCTGGTATAATGCCCTCAGCACTTACATCACTGCCTCCACCTCCCTAGGATTATTCAAATCTGGGCTTCATCTTCACCTCACAGCCTCCAGCTCTTGTGACTGCTTGGGCTAATTCCTCCCCCCCCCCACACTTTTCTGCTCAGCCTCCCCTTCCCTCCCTGATCACCTGACAAAGACATGAGCTGTACTATTCTCCACTCATCTGCCACTCCCTCTCCTCTCCCCCCCAGTTTCCCCTCTAGAATCCTTACAGTCACCTTGAATGTGTTCCCCAAGTATATTATTTCATGATGCTGTACCTGAACTGTTTAAATACTGTTTAATACTGTCTTCATAAATGTTGCTTGTCTTGTTTTTAACATTGTTTGTACTCTACTGACGTGGAACCTTTGTAAAAGAGCCATGGCTCAAAGGTATTGTAATTCCTAGATTTTAATAAATAAATAAAATTAATTTACCCAGTCTTTTTAAATGGAATTTTTCTGGGATTTGCAGTCCTTTTAAATGGATAATATTGCTCTTTCTTTTTGGCTATGCCATTTCTGCTATTATTATTTAATATCAGCTTATTTTTCTTCTTTAATGTGTCTCCCCTTTAATTGTGCTTAAAATTAGGCATTGCATTGTTTAGTGTACCTAACAGGTAATCAAAAACTAAATAAATAAGTACAGTGATTGCTTTGTCTCTCCATTAACTATGAAGAATGTAAAGACTAAACATTTAATCTGTGGAGGGGATAATATTAGATGATGCCATGACCGAAAAAGGGCTAAATTAATAATAAAACAGTGTATTTACTTCAGAAGTAGCATGATAATCTTGCTGATGAAAAGTATGTATTAGTTCAGTGGAATGTGGTAAAAACAAACTAAACTGATGTTAATATGACAAATGAAACACAAACCAAATTATTTTTTTATTCTACTTATCTCTCATTATCATCTGCCAGGACCTCCTTCCACCACCATCAGTGCCATCTAGCCAGCCTTAACAGCTGCTCTCCACATTGCTACATGACTCCTGAGTGCCAGTGTCTCTTCTATATGTGCCTCTTGAAGTTCCCCCTCAGATAGGGTCCTGCATTCAACTTTTTGCAGGAATGACCTTCACTATATATGTTCATCATAGTGGATGCACTTCTGGAGCCATTCTGGGGGCCTGAGGGAATGCTTTCCTAAGTTGGACAAGGGAGTAGGTTGGGGATTCATCTACCTGGCAGTCCTGCTTTTCCCCTGGTTTCTGTCCCACCCTCTGAGAGTGCACTTCATTTCACAAGTGGACAGCACCTCTAGTGAGGTTGTTTAACTTGTCCCTAGATACAGAGTGGGTGCCAAAAGACTGGAAGTGGGCAGACATGGTGCCACTTCGTAAGAGTGGAAGCAGGGAGGAGGCAGGCAATTATCACCTGGTTAGCCTCACCTCGGTGGTGGGTAATGTGATGGAGGCAATATTAAAGGAAAGGGAGGTCAGCTACTTAGTGGAATGTGGCCTGCAGGACATCCGTCAGCATGGCTTCACACAATTGAGGTCATGCCAGATGAACGTGATTGTTTTTTGATTGGGTGACGAGGGTGGTAGAATGGGGGGGCAGTGGATGTGGCCTATCTGTACTTTGGGAAGGCCTTAAAAACTGTCCCCCACACTGGTCAGCCCAGTGGCACTGAATGTTGAGGTGCTAGATTCCACACCTCATGCTATATCAGTGACCCGGCTTCGGGAATGACCTTGGGTTGCCAGAGTGCCAGCATGGGGGTGCAGTGGGAGCAGGATCAAGCACTAGCTCTCCTCTCCCTGGTAAGGGGTGGGGTCACCTGCCTGTAGTCCCACCATCACCGAATAGAGTTTTGATGCTGGTGCAAGAGGTCAATGGCACGACTGGAAGGAAGGGGCATTCAGAACAGAGCATGCATTCCTCCACATGCACATGCTATCAGGGAAATGTAGGTATAGAGGCAGGGAGAAAAAATGCAAAAACCCAGAAATTACAGATGAAAAAAACCTGTCCCCCACAGAAGACTGGTATATAAGATGAAAAGTTTGGGAGTAGGACATAAAATAACAAGATGGGTGGAGAACTGGCTGATGGGCAGAGGCCAAAGGTTGGTGGTAAATGGGGCATATTCCAGTGAGCTAGAGGTGACAAGCGGGGTTCCCCAGGGGTCAGTGATGGAGACCATCCTGTTTAACATCTGTATCAGAGACATACCATAGGGGCTGCAGGGGAAGGTCTGCTGATTTGCAGATTATACAAAGATTTACAATAGGGTAAACTCCCCAGAGGGAGTGCAGGCTCTAAGGGAAGATCTAAGATTGCTGGAGTGGTGGTTGCAAACATGGCAGCTGAAATTCAATGTCAAAAAGTTCACAATGATGCACATGGGGCAGAATAACTCACAAGCAAATTATACACTGGGGGTGGAATGAAGGCAACTGAACAGGAGAGGGATCTGGGGAGAATAATTTCAGATAACCTTAAAGTGGGGACCCAATGTAGCAAGGCAGTGGGCAAAGCCAATAGAATTCTAACATGCATGGGGAAAGGGGTAACAAGCAGAAGGAGGGAGGTATTGATACCACTTTACAAATCCATGGTAAGGCCTCACCTAGAGTATGGGGTTCCGTTCTGGAAACCTCACCTAGCAAGGATTCAGAGAAAGGTCACTAAAATGGTACAGGGTTTGAATGGGAAGCTCTACGAGGAGAGGTTGAGGGAGCTGTATCTGTATCTGCTGGTGACCAGAAGGGAGAGGAGGACATGATAGAAATGTTTAAGTATGTGAAAGGGATTGCTAAAGTAGGGAGGAGCTTATTGAACATACAGTAGGTGGTAGAACTAGGGTCCATAGTCTAAGGTTGGAGGAAGGAAGGTTTGGGGGCAATGTGAGGGGGTGTTGCTTCACTGAGAGGGTGGTGGAGCCCTGGAACAGTCTGTCGGAGGAGGTTGTGGGGGTCAAAACCATGGAAGTATTCAAGATGGCATGGAACAGACACAAGGGGTTGACCAGGGTGTGAAGGGGGGGGTATCTGGAAGAGGGGGACAAGTTGGAAGGAGGAGGTAAAGGGCAAACTCAATTGACCAAGAGGGTCCTTTTCTGCCATCACATTTCTATGATTCTATGATATCAAGCCTAATGCACTGAAGGGCATGCTTTTACCGTCCCTGTGCTACCGGCAGTCTCACAAAACATCACCACCACATTTGGTTTCCCAGGTGGTTGTTGCACAGTGGAATGTATGCATGTCTCTCCCTCCCAAGAAAAGGAAAACATCCATTGAGATGCTGAATCCCCCCACACACACACACACTTCTCTCTGGCTCCTGACAGCTCAAGCTCACTTCTGAACTTGGGTAGCTGGTTTAATGAGAGGTAGTTCCACCGCTGCAATGGCGGCTGGGTTTTTCAATTGTACAAACACATCATAATACAATGCTCTTTCTGGATTAAGAGTCTGGAGTCAGGAGGGGAAAGAGAGTAACAAGCCACTTGGTTCAGCAAGTATTTAATTACATTCCACAATCTAAATGTATGAATGCAGTTCATTATTAATTATCACACACCTGCAGAGACAGCAAATTAATAGCCTTAATCTGTCACACCGTACTTTCCTCATAATAAAGGAACACTACTAATGCAGACAATAAAGAACCTAAGTTCCCTCAGTCAAAAACCCATCCAAATTCTTGAACTGCTGCTCATGGGAGATAACTTTGCATAAATTTCATGGTATACCCATGATGTGTATACCTTTATTTCTTAAATACAATCTGATATCTTTGTTGTTGTTGGACCAACAAAATTGCTCAATTTTCAGTCTAGATTAGTCATAGTTGAAAAATCTTTTACACATGCCCGTATGGCTCTTTTCTAAAGTTTCTCTGCCCCATTCCAGTAAAAACATCTGGAAAGGTATATCCCATTGTATTATTCTACAAACTCTTTTTACGTTGGCTTGCATGCATGCACAAGCAACATCTTGTGGTAGTAGCACATTTCAGAGGTGTGTCAGTGTTGTGGCGAATGCAGGGGATGCTTTAGTGGGTGCATCCCTCAGCCGCCAATCAGTGAGCATGCTGGTGATGACAGCAGCTTCAGACAGCCAAGGAGTTGAAATGAATCTGCTGCTGCAATCATGAACAGTTTCTTCATTGCAGTGGCACCTCCTCCCCTCTCTCAAAACCTTGTCAGCTCCTGCAGTGCACTGAGCATTCTGTCCTCATTCCTTGCTCTATGAGAGCAACTTGTTTGTTCACTGTGCCTTTCCTGGTGAAACATTTCAATAAATAAATCAGCCCCCGTGCAGCTTTCCACATTGGCATCTCCTGCCACCTACCACACACTTCCCAGAAAGCCAACATTGGGGTGCCCAATCACTGAGTCGGCATGTATCCCCCCCACACACACATTGTGACACACTGGGAGCCCACCCCATTGTGCCCAGATAATTTTTTTATGTATTTATTTTTACGACACCAGGATGCCCACTCCCAGTGTCAGATGTCCTCCACTCCCAAAGCTCACTTTCTTTGCTGACTGGTGTGCCAAATCCCCATCAGTGTCATGTTTCCTCTCCCCACAAGGATCACTTTCTTTGCTGACAGGAGTGCCCAATCCCCGTCGGGATCACCCCCCCAAACTCATATGGCACACTGGAAGCCCACCCCAGTGTGCCCAAAAGTTGTTGTTTTTTTGTTTGATTTGAACCTGTAAATTCAGAAAAACGTCCCCTGGCATTTTTTTTAATCTGCAAAAAAGAAAACAGTCCCCCATAGTCTCCCCACTGCCCCCTTCCCCATCTCCACCCTCCCAGTGAGAACCCTGCTCCCCGATTACCCCATATTTATCTCCGGAGATTGAGAGCAGCAATTTTCTGTGGAGTGGGACATGTCTGCACTCGACAAAGTCAACTGGTAAACTCAAAGAATCAAAGATAAGCGAGTATAATGGCTGTCAATGGGAATTTCAACTTATGTTGATATCACAGCCATTTTTAGGAATTTTGGCCCCAAATTTTCAACATTGGGTGCTAGGGACCCCACCTCATGAATATGTCACTGTCATTTCATTACTCTGTTCTGAAAAGTGATTTCACTGTCACTGAATGGAATCACCTTTCTGGACTGATTAACAAAATGACAGTGCCACTGTTCTTGAGGTGGAGTCCAAAAAGCCCATGTTGCAAATTTGGTAAAAAAAATTTAAAAAAATGATTGCGTTATGAGTGTGCATTGTGCAGTTTCTTCGCATAATCGTAACTTCACCAATTTTTAATATATTCACTCCAGATGTTCAACATTGCCATTTTTTCACACCTCCTTATAAGCAGTACAGCTGTCATTGTTTACATCTGGCCTGAAACATGTTTTTGCACCTGTTGCGCAGAATGACGCACTCACTGTGTGAAATCACCCCTGGGATTGAGTAACGAAATGATAGTGCCACTATGCATGAGATGGGGTCCGAAAAAGCCAATGTTGAAAATTTGGAGTGAAAATACTAACAAATGCCAGGGGTGTTAGGGTTTCCAACTGTAACGCCTCACCCTGTAGAGACTGACAGGCACTGGGAGTGTGAATTGGGTTCATTGGCCGTAATGTTCATGGCATTCCACCCCCACCCTGCAGCCATTGACAGGCATCGAGGTGTGCCTTGGGGTCTTCGGCCCTAACATTCACCTCATTCTCCTATATTCTCCTATACTGTAGCCATCTCAGCTTATTTCCTTATGAAATGGGGTGAGCATAAGCGACAAAGACCCTAAGGCACACAATACTTGTTGCTGTCTACTCTGTGGGGTGAGGTGGAATGGCTTAAGCGTTATGACCAATGACCAAAAGTGCATCTCTCTAACTCCTGCACTACCAATGCCAATGCCAGCAAGCCAATATTTGGCACTGACAAATGCTTGTTTGTATACCCTTCTGTCTCATGGCATCTTCGACAGTGAGACTGGAGTGCTATACAGGTGAAAATATATATGTAATAATGATTAAAAGAGTGTACTTTGTACTGGAATAATGGCAGGCCCCAAGTTGGCCGACACACACAAGGCCATAGGCAAAGCACTTCAACCACTTGCGGAGTGCTGTTACAGCACAATGCACATCACAGAGAGCCATATTGAAATTATGAAATGGATACATAATTGGTAGGAAGGACATCATTTTTGTAAGTTTCTACTATTACCAAAGAAAATTAAAAATTGTAAACTGTTCTATAGGGAAAACAGTTCTATTTCGCAAATACAGTGCTGATGTTTAGCCAGAAAGTGGTGCCAACACAGTATGCATGGTGCTGTATCAGTGGCGGAGCCAGGTTGGTGGCGGGGTGCCACTACTCACACTGGGGCAGCCAGGAGGGGCAACCGCCCCCCCAGCTCCCCCTTTGCCTCTGCCACTGTGCTGTATTTTTTTACCAACTTGTAGGCAACACTGTAAAGACTGTGGAATTAGTCAATGTATGTACACAGAAGTAAAAACATAGAAACATAGAATTTGATGGCAGATAAGGATCACTTGGCCTACCTAGTATGCCCATTTTCCCTACCCTCTATAACACCATAGACCCTACTTGATCTCTGACTTAGTCCTCCCTTCCCTAATGACTAAGATTCTTTTATGTTTATCCTGTGCGTTCTAGAATTCCGCTACAGTTTTTGCCCCCACCACCTCCGTTGGAAGGCTGTTCCAGGCATCCACCTCTCTTTCTGTAAAGAAGAACTTCCTTACATTTCCCTTTAGTCTACCCCCTCCAGCTTCATAGCATGCCCCCTTGTTCTTGAGCATCTTATTTTTCTGAAAAATACTTCCCTCTTGTACCTTGTTTATACCAGTTAGAAATTTGAAAGTCTCTATCATATCTCCCCTTTCCCTTCATCCCTCCATGGTATACATATTGTGGTCCTTTAGTCTCTCCTCATACAGTCTCTGGCACAGACCCTGCACCATTTTAGTTGCCCTCCTCTGGACCGCCTCTACTCTGTTTATGTCCTTCAAGATGTTGTGGTCTCCAGAACTGGACACAGTACTCTAGGTGAGGTCTCACCAATGATTTATACAGCAGTATCACCACCTCCATTTTTTCTGCTGGTGGTACCACTCCCTATGCACTCTAGCATCCCACTGGCTCTCCCTACAGCCTTGTCACACTGTTTGGTCACCTTTGGGTAATCAGATATGATTACCCTCCAGGTCTCTTTCCTGTTTGGTGATCCTCAGTACCACTCCTCCCATCTTCTGGGTTTATGTGCCCCAAGTGCATGATTTTACAATTCTTCACATTGAAACTTAGTTGCCACACTCTTTACCACTCCTCAAGCTTTCTTAGATCCCTATTCATTTTTTCCTCACACCCCCAGAGTGTCTACTCTGTTGCAGATTTTAGTGTCATCTGCAAAAAGATATACCTTCCCTTCTAGCCCCTCCACAATGTCACTAATAAACACATTAAAGAGGACTGGTCCCAGTGCTGATCCTTGTGGCACCCCACTGGTCAGCCTCCCTTCATTGCAGTGAACTCCATTTACCACCACCCACAGTCTGATGCCTATCCCACAATCAATTCCTTACCTAGTCTACCACTTTTGGAACCACTCTCAGGCTGCCCAGTTTGTTTACCAATCTCCTATGTGGAACTATGTCAAAGGCCTTACTGAAATCTACATAAGTCACATCCACCGCTCCATCCTGATCTACTTCCCTGGTCACCCAGTCAAAGAAATCGATCAAATTTGTTTGACATGACCTCCCCCCAGGAAGTCCATGCTGCTGTGGATCCTGTAAGCTGCTGGTTTCAATATATTTCACAATCCTTTCCTTCTGAAACAATTCTATTAATTTCCCCCCATTGAAGTCAAGCTGACTGGCCTGTAATTGCCAACTTCCTCCCTGCTACCACTTTTGTGAAGTGGGACTACATCTGCTCTCTTCCAGTCCTCCAGGACCACTCCTTTCTCCAGTGAGTAGTTGAACAGGACTGTCAGAGGTGCAGCCAGCACCTCTCTGAGCTCCTTCAATATCCTTGGATGTATTCCGTCTGGCCCCATTGCCTTGTCCACTTTCAGAAAATGCCTGGTCAGTAATAGTGATGTTGTGAAGTTGCAACATTTTTTGCAAATAACTGCGAGTTGACCACTTTGTAACTTTGGCACTTAGCATAGAATTTTCCTGGGGAAATGGCACTTTTTCAGGTGATGTCTGGTGAAGTTAAGGCAAAGTTGCAGTTTCTCCAGGGAATTTGCATAACCTCCTAAAAATGTGCCACTTTGCCTACCAAAACCTTTGCAAAGTCGACACTTCGCATTTTGCAAACTTGGCAAACTTTGTGAATTGTTTCGTGGAGGGAAGTTTGCCAGCTTTGCACATCTCTAGCTGTGAAATAGGAAGAGGACTAGAGTTGTGGTTAGGGAACTTGTTTCCAGCAGTCCATTTGTATCTTTTGAAGAAAAGATGCACTCTGTGGCAGTTTCAACAGCAAACTGGTGTCCACATCTTGTCAGGAAGAATCACACAGATTTATAAGTACCAACAGGGTACTTAAACTGCAGGTAGAGCTGGTGGCAGTTACATGAACCCCATCAACATTTTTAGAATCAGACCTAATGTTTGGTAGTAATTTAAGTACCTGTGCTAAGTGATCATTTTGGCTGTGTTACCAGTGATCCTTCTGAAGAACAGCTGTTGTCCATTTCCGTTGGCATCTGGAACTGCAGTTTGGTGTGTGGAGAATAAGAGAGCATTGAAAAGAAGTTGGTGTCAGCAGAGATTGCAGACAACAGAGGGGCAATAATTAAAAACAGGAACAAAAAGAAGATTTTTTGTTTGGGCTTAAGACTTTATTGATGGCAGAGCAGCTATGGCAGTTGTGGGTATATGAGGGCAGTAGAGAGGTGGGTGGGTTTTGTTTCGGTGTAAAGAGGTCATGGGACTTCGTTCTGTGCTTTGTGCTGGGATTTCAGCACTGCATTTCATGTTCCTTAGCCAATCTAAATCCTTTATTTTTTCTATTTATTTCATTATCAAGAACATCGTTGATGATTTATTTGCATATGGTTAGCAACTATTTGCCACATAACCCAATTATTTTTATGGCTAGAATAAAATAAACACATTAATTACTTTTCCTCAACATCTGTTCTACATACTGTTTTTATTTCAGACTCTCTGATATTGTTACCACCAGTAGTTTTAAGATAGTGACCGTTGAAATTTCAATTTCATTGACTTCAAGCATTGTAATTTATCAATTCTTTTGAAGTATTAACCTTTAAAACCTGCATTGTTTCATTAATTCTCATATTACTGAAGTTGGTCAAAACAAACTCTTTGACCAAACTTTCCTGTGCAGCCAACATATTGCAATAGTATCAGATTTGGAGGCGCGGTCACTGTTGGACGAATGCAGGGCAGGCATCAGTAGGTGCATCCGTCATTCCCCAATAAGCCTTCATACCAGCGCCACACCATGAATACATAATGTGGCGAGCACATCTAATGAAAGGTCTGCTGCAATGCGAGCAAAGCTCGTCATATGCAGCAGCACCTCCTGACGTGCTTGCCCTGGTGAAAAAGTAAAAACATGGCGGGTTTGTCGCAAGCTGCGGGGGTAGTCATGTGGCACTCCTGGAAGGCAGCAATAGATGAAAGACTATGCCATGCACACAGATATAATATAACCATGCTGCACAAAGATTAACTGACACAGTTTATTGATGATTTGAACATTGCCAAATTCTAACATACCTTAGGCTGTTATATATCTTTATATCTATCTATCTGTCTGTCTATCTAGTTGTTATCTCTCACTTTCTCTCTCTCTCTCTCTCTCTCTATATATATATATATATATATATATACACACACATATATATAAATATATATATATATATATATATATATATATATATATATAATATGGGAGCAGTAGCACCCCTATAGTTAAGGTTCAGTAGCATGTTTAATGTTAAACCTCAAATTTTGTACCTTAGTAACTTTGCAACCAATCAATGGATTTGCACAAAATTTGGTATGCGCAGTCCCATGGAGTAAATCACTTGATGTGATAAGTTACATTTTGGGTGCAAGTATGAATTCTGAGATAAGGATAGTTGAAAAAGTCATAAAGTCACCACTTTTTGCAGTTTTTTCCTCATCACCTTGCACCCAGATGGCATAGAATATTGGTATGATTGTTGTATGGTAAAAACATCTTGGGTAACAGAACTACCATGCTTAGCCTGGTGAAAAAATATTTATCTATTGTAAAGTTATTCCATTTTTCATTTCCCATTGGTTTCAATGGAAAGATTAGTTTTCTGGATAGATGTAAAAGTTTAACAAAGGATTTGGTCTTGCGAAAAAGGATTTGCACACACATTTATGAGTTTGTCTAATGAGGAGGTGGGGTTGGAAAAGTACCTCAAAGAAATCAACAAAGTCCAAGAGGGTAGCATCTTTTAGAAAAAGAGATGTGCAAGAACAAGGGGTCACAATCTAAAAACAGAGGGGGGGACAGCTCAGGGGCAATGTGAGAAAGTATTTTTTCACAGAGATGGTGGTGGAGGCATGGAATGGCCTTCCTGAGGAGGTTGTGGGGTCAAAAACAATGGGGGAATTGAAGAATGCATGGGAAAGACATAAGGCAATTCTTGTAGGGGGTAGTAGGAAGAGAGAGGCTGTTGGTTAACTAGGATCTGCAGCTTATCCTGTAGGTAGGAAAATGGGCAGAATAGGTGGGCCAAGACATCCTTATCTGCCATGAAAGTCTATGTTTCTATGGTCTTGCAAGACCAGTTCCTTTTTCACAAGAATAAAAGTATTTTTCCTGAGCTGCAATCTTGTTTTTTCTTCCAACCAAAAACCTAGCGAATACATAAAAATGTTGTCATTTTACAAAACAAACATCAGAATCTAGATAAACAGGCCCTGTTTAGCTTGATTCTGGTATTTGTTATTGACAATTAAGGCCAGAAATACTTCTGGGATCCTGAAATCCCTGGTGCCCAGATTAGCGAGAGGAGCCTTCCATCACGTTCTCTGTATGAGAACAATGGATTTTCCTGATTTGTGCAGTCACAGCTGAACTCCTGCTGCCGGCTACAGTGTGCACTGTTAGCTGCCCCACCATTTTCCCTGGTATTTGGTGGTGCAACAGCCCCCCACCACACACACACACACACACACACTCACAACCACTCATAGTCCTGGGGCCGGGCTAGTAAGCACCCATAGAGGGCATGATGTTTATCTGTTATTTCAAGTCTCTGCCTTACAGTAATTGCTCCTTTACAAAATGAAACAGCCATAGTGTCATGCCTTGGTCCAGATACTGGACAGCTACTTGAGAGTTGCAGCATTCTTCCACCAGCTAAATGTGTTTTTTTTTTCAGAAAATTATGGAAACCTTTCAACTTATTTATTTACACTTCTGAAAAAAAAAGTACAAATAAACCTCTTTGCAGCAGGTTCCCAAACATCTCGAGTAGTACAGTAAACAACTGACCATCAATGATTCCAGGCAGCTTTCAGATTTTATCTGGCAGATATATAACCAGAAATAACCCAACTGTCCTCCAGGCTGATGGGCACCGGCACCCCTTCTTCACTCCCCCACCTTCCACATCAAATCTGACCTCACATCCTCATTAGACAAACTCACAAATATATGTACATGTCGCTGGTAAACATAGTGCTTTCTTGTCATGCTCATTTGTAAAAATGAAAGGGACCATTTGAAGTTCAATGTGTTTTTCTTTCTACATAAAGATGGACAGCATGGCAAAGCACCATGGTGGGAAATACTGTTACTGAGTGAATGACTGCTGCTCAAGATTGGATAGCATGGAGGGAATATTATAAGCAAAATACTATCCATCTGTGTTTCACCTGCCCCCATAAATATGATCTTCTCTGGTGTCTAGTGGCACCCCTCCAGCTGCCAATCCAGTGTTCCCCATTTCTCAGGTGTCTAGTGGCACCCCTACCCTCTGATCACCGTTTCCCTGTTTATTTCTTTATTATTTATATAATCTGACACCAGGATGCCTGACTCCAGCCTCAGACGCTCCCCATGCAGCCCTTATTTTATTAGTTAGCTGACACTGGGGGGCCCAATCCCCATGTTGGCATGCAGAGCTCCCTCCTGCCTAGCAGTGTAGGACACTGTGGAGCCCACTCCCATTGTCCTGAAATATTTGTTTATATAAACCCTGTAAAAAGAAAACTGTCCCCAATGTCTTTTTTTATACCTGAAAAAAGAAAACTGTCCTTCGATGTCCCGCCATACTTCTCCCACATCCCGACCCTCCCACTGAGCACTCACCACCCCACAACCCCCCCTTCCCCTGTACTTATTACCTGAGGCCCTGAGCTGTCATCTACTGTGAACTGGGACAAGTCTGTACCCATCAAAGCCAAACCATGAACTGAAGAATCAAGGTAAGTGCCATATAATACTTACTTCCCCCTTCCACATCCTCCCTGCTTTTCCCATCCTCCTTCCTTCTTGTATCAGTGCATAACTTGTCCCTGATCCACCTACTTATCTACTGCCCTAAATCTCACCCTCCCTCACCCATCTAATTCTTGTATACCCACAGCATCTCATTCCTTCGCTCCTAGTATTATCCCAGTTCCAGACCCTCCCACTGGCTGCCCACTTCTCCTGACACATGTCCCCCCCCCTCCCGATACACCTGGGTCTTTTTAAACTGGCTATGTATGTCTCTTCACTTGTAGCATCCACTTCAACTAATCTCTTTGCTGGACTATAATGCCTTTAACTTACAGGAATACTAAACCATGTATGTTGTTGTATCTGGTATAAATTTTTACTGACTTGCTACCCTATTGTTATGTATACCCTTACCGACTGTTTTTTACCTGAACCCAAATGTATTTTTACTTATCCTGTCTATTGCAGGCCTACCTGTACAGTTGTACTCTTGCATCTACTGTCTATTTGTCTGTATATACAGTAAATGCATTGTTACTTGACTTGTGTAATGCAGGTCCACCTTGTAAATGAGCTTACTCAATGGTGTTCGCCTGGATAAATACAGAATTTGATTGGTTGATTGATATAATGTATTTCATAGGCACTTTGAACTTATGTTGATGTCTTTGCCATTTTTGGGAATTTTTTCACCAAATTTTCAACATGGCCTTTTTGGGACCCCCCTCATGAACTCTGCAACTGTCATTTCATTAATGGGGCCAAAAGGTGATTTTGCACAGTGACCATAAAATCACCTTCTGGACCCAATGAACAAAATGACAGTTGCAGTGCTCATGAGGTGGGGTCCCAAAAAGGCCATGTTGAAAATGTGGTAACAAAATTCCTAAAAATGCCAGAGTGACACACATTCATTGAAATTTTTTGATGCAAGAACATAACTTTGGTAGTTTTCCTTTATTTTTATTTTACTTACTTTGTCCTCCATCCTGGGTGGCCCATGATGTTGCCAAACCCCCAAACCCATCCACCCATTCACAGCACCACCTCCTGTCTTCCTCCATGGCTCACCCCCCATGGTGTGGTGGTGGGGATCCCTCAACCCATTGAAATGGATCCAGTTCTGGAGCTATCTGCCATGTTACAGGGGTGGTGATGTGTGGGTCAGCAGTCATCCAACCGCCCAGGACATTTTCTCCTACTGTTTTCTTCTGTCCCCCTCAGAGGTGGAGCAATGTGATATTGGCAATGGCTGAGCTGTGCACTCTTCCACCCACAGCCTGCCATCAGATTGCTCCTCCTCCAACCCTCATATTCGGGACCCACTGGCTCCAACACCCAGCCTTTGCTAGGTATCAGAGGTGTGCCAGTCTCTGTGTCACTCCTCCTCCCTCCCTCCCTCCCTTGGGAGGAGAGCTGTCCTGCAGAAGCTTGATTCTCTCCTACCCTGGCTGACCACCAGTGACCAGCTAGCACTGTGAACACAGGTTGACGGCATGGCAGGAGGAAAAGCATGATGCCTCGGCCCTCCAAGCCAATGGGATGGATAACTTTGGTAATTTTCAATGTTCTAGTTCCAAATTTTCAGCATAGTCATTTTTTCACACTTCCTCATGAACAGTACACCTGTCATTTATCATATCCTGTCTGAAACGTGTTTTCACACCTGCGGTGCATAATGGCATTTTGGCACAGATTTGAAAATTTTCACCTATGGATATTAGAAGGTGGGGTCATAAGAAGACTATATTGAAATTTGGGGTCAAAATATTAACAAAGCACTAACGTTCTAACCATGCATTGCAGTTTTGGTACACCTAATCGTAACTTAAGAAATGTTACATATTTTTACCCCAGAGGGCCCTGAGCTCCCAGATATGGCTACCATTATGCAGAACTGGGAGCATAGGTCCCAGAGGGCCCTGCTCTCCTAGAGGAAGATGACAGTTCATTACAATGTCTCTACACTTAGGTATAGATAGGAGCACAGGGCCCAGAGGCAATTGCAATATGCATGCATGATCTCCTAAACACATATGGGTAATATTACACCTTCTCAAAAAGAAGATAAATTCATTGCAAAGAACTCCATTAATACATCAGTTAGGGTTTCTATCACATTGACTAAAGTTTGGAAATTTGGTGTTAGGGTAATCAACCCTACCAACCCACAAACCTATCACTTTAAACACACCAACGGACATTGGGCTGTGTTTTGGGATCATTGGGCCTAACTCTCACCCCATTATCCTATACTGTACCATCTTAGCTTCCTTGCAAGTGGAATGTAGTGAAAGTTATGCCTGATGACCCCAAGGCACACCCTGACAACTGTTAGTGTGTGTAGAGTTGGGGGTGGGGTAGTAGGGCTGGTAACCCTATCATCAAATTTCCAAATTTTTGTTACTGTGATAGAAACCCTAACCGATGCATTAATGGGGTTCTTTGCAATGAATATATACATATGTATATATACAGTATATATATATACACACATCTATGGAGAGATGGGAACGCAGGGTCAAAAGTAAACTAAGGATACTATTATGCTACAGTATCTCAAAAAGTAATGAAATAAATTGTAAATAACTTTGTTAATGCATCAGTTAGGGTTAAAGTGTCAAAAGTAGGGAAATGTGGCATTAGGGTTTCCAACCCGAACACCTCACTTCCACCCTGCAAAGACCAAGAGGCATCGGGGTGGCATTGGGGTTGTCAGCCCTAATGCTCACCCCATTCTCCTATGCAGTACCCACACAGCTTATTTTCTAATGGAATAGGGTAAGTGATAGGGCTGACAGCAACCCCAAAGCCATCCTGGATGCCTCTTGGTCTGTGCAGGGTGGGGGTGGAGTGTTAGTGTTGGAAACTGTAAAGTCACATTTCCCTACTTTTGTCAATTTAACCCAAACCAATACATTAATTAAGTTTATTACAATATTATACCGGTGTGGTAGCACCAGTATAGTTAGAATTTGAGGGAGCATGTAATGTTAAGGGTCAATTTTTGCACAGTAATAAGTTTGGGTAAGTTTGACAGATCTGCTTGAAATTTTGCATGCATCTTCAGAGGGGACATATTAGGGCCCACAACCCTGAGGCACTCCCCAGTGCTTGTTGGTGTATGGAGGGTGGGGTGGTGTTGCGATGGTAGGGTTGTGTGGGGTGGGACCCACCATGACCTTAAGTCACACCCCAACACGTGTTGGTATGTGGATGGTGGGAGATGTGGTTCCAATGGTAGAGTTTTCTGGGGGAGGGGTATCAAAATAGTAAACCCTAACATCCAATATCCTGACCTGTATTACTTTGGTTGAAGAGCTATGTGTAAAACCTTAACTTTGTTTTAAATGAAGTTTTTTATTAATATAAATATATATATACACACAAACACACACATACACTAGAATATCCTAACATAGCTATGAGGATGGGCTTAAGAGTATTCTTAGCAGCCGGACCTTCACTATGGAATGACTTCCCCTCCTCCCTATGTTCCCCGACCCCCCTCTAAATCTAAATTCCCTATTAAGAATGCACTTTCTGTCCCCATGACCTGCATCTGTCCACAGACCTCTAGCATTGCTGCACCTCCCTTGCAGCCCACCCATACCCCTCCCCCCTCTAGTGCTCCACTCTCCTCTCCCACTCGGAATACTATTGTTATTCCTATTGTTGAATGATGGAGCAACCTCACTCTATTTACTTAAATGTTATATACCTTGGTATGTTCAGTTGTTGATGTATCTGGTACTGTTTACCTTATATTTCCTCTGTTAGCTTGACCTACACTGGATTCCCTGTTATGCTCCTGACATGATCCATGCTGTTCTCACACAGTATTTTACACTGTTTGTGACAGTTTCTGGCCTTGGCCATGCCTGAAAAAGGTCTTCAGATCAGGGAACCAATCAGGTTACCAAATGAATAAATAAATAATAATATATGTGTATATATATATATTTATCTATATATATATATATATATCTATATATATATATATAGATATATATATATATATATATATATATATATATATATATATATAGTGGTATGTTACACTTCTGCTATGTCCGATGCAACTGTACATACTGTCAGTTGGGCTCTGAGAGGCATGGTTATAAGATGGGTAGAAACAGATCCCACTGAAAATGAGGTGCTGTGTCAGAGCTGGGCTCTCCTGGTACCATACTGTACACTGGGAGAGCACACAAATACACTCATCCCTAGCTCAGGGAGAGTGCTGGGGGTGTTGCAGGGACCATTAGACCTTTCCTGACTGGTCTAATGGGTGTTTGATTTTGTCAGTACCGTCCACCTTGCAGAATACCAAAAAATAGGATGTAGCATCATTGCCATGGTTCATGGCTCTTTGTACCATGCCGCACCCCTGTTTGTGCTGCAAGGACTGCACATGACCCCATTGTTGTACGCAGCCTGTGGTCACCACAGGCTGCATTTGAGAATTGCTCTCAGCAAAATTCCTGATGCAAGTTGCTCCTTGTGTCATTCTATCTGACATAAGCTCCTTGTGTCATGCCATATGCTTTGAGAATTGGGCCCACCGTGTGTTTTTTATGGGTGATTGTGGCAAGAAAAAATAATCCAGCTCAGTTTTTCTGCACTGCTGGTAGAGTTTGAAGTCCTGTATGTCTTTAGTGCTGAACAGCGCTGATTGCTAAAAAGTGCAAAGAGTTGTATATGTGCTTTTGTAACAGGCTGTGCTCTATAAGGTTATGATCTCCACAGGTGGTCTTTCATGGCCAGTAGGCTCCATCGTCGATCAACCATGGGCACGTTGCATGCCTGGGGTGAGAGCTGGCCAGTTAGGATAGAGGAGATTCTCATGGAGATTGTTGGGCTGCAGCCAACTGACTGTGACATGGTTCAATCATCATTGTTTTATCATTTGCTGGAGAATGATAACTTATCACTTAAATTAGGAAGAGTTACGCTTTCAGACATATTTTGTAAATTCACTCTCAACCACACTGTTTCAAAACGGTCTTGCTCCAAATCATTTAAGCTATCCATCTTTACCTTTTGCCTAACATAGCACATCATGCTACTTCCCCTTTTTCCTACCTAATCTTATGTAATTATTCATCCTTGTGATGATTACATACATCCTTTGGATGAAGCGTTAAACTGATGTCCTGTCTGCCTTTTCTAGTGATTGTTCAAGTGGATGTTAAAGATCCTGTGGCACATCTTGAAAAGAGTAAGGCAATTCCCTGGTATCCTGGCAAAATGTTCCACTTTCACTAAAAATAACTCTGATAGCTTAATCTGGTCCAAGTTCAATTGGTTTGCATCTGCAACCCCCACCCCACCCCTGGGACTGGGCAGAAAATAGGCAGTATTTGCAAGCCCTCCTTTCCCAGACAACAAACACTAAATAAATGATCTGAAAACCTTTCACTGTTACAGTACTTCTTTCAGAACCTTCTTCTACCACCATGTCTCCATTAATACTAAGATTATTATATCCAGTTTTATTTATTTATTTATGTATGTATGTCTTTGATTACCGGGTAGGTGCACTGATCCAAGGGACCTTTTTCAGGCATGACCCGGGCCATAAAAGATGGCAATGGTGAAAAACAGTTACAATCACAAGGAACAAGGTAAGTACAATTAAACAGAAGTCAAACATTTTTACATACAAGAATATTAAATACAGGAATATTGGCAACAGGATACAGGTGAATAAGTTTGAGGTAGGTAGCCATGCAGGACATTCCTTCCCCACCACCCTAATTCATCACACCTTTGAGAGTCACAGTGAGACGGGGGAGAGAGGAACTTAAGAACAGCTTGAGTAGAGTAGATAAGTAACTCCAAGCAGAAGTCAGGTTAGTGCGGGATTAAAGTTGCTGGGTGGGGGTTGGGGACTACCCTGGTGGGCAAGAGCAATAGGCCCTGTCTGAAAGTCAGGTTTTGAAGAGGGATTTGAAGACTGAATGGGTGTTAGATGAAAGAAGGGGAGTAGAGATCCCGTTCAACAGTGTTTAATAAGAACATACAACTCTGCTCAGTATGTCTTTCTTGGTAAAACATTTGAAATAAACAAATAATTCATTAATTTTTCATTATCAATGCTTTTAGTTTTGTTACCAAACTTTGGTAGCATATATTTTTACTGTGTGTTGAATCAGGTGTTGAGAGCCTTATCACATCTGGACAAGACATTAAATGGATCTGTGGTAGAGGCTTGCAGGTCAATGAATATCATAATAGCTAAACGCAATGGGCCCAATTCACAAAGGTGCAGAGTGGCTATGTGCCATGTAACTCTGGCATGTAGTCCACCCTGCACCTGCCTGCACCCACTGCACCCTCTGCACGGCATGCACAGTCCCAATACACTTCTCCCTACGCACCCAATGTCCAGGCCGAATGTGCAGCTCCTTGCGGGAGAGGACTGGGGGCCAATGCAGGGGTTGTGGCAACACTCCACACCATTCACTAAGGTGTGGAGTGCAGTGCATGATGGGGAGATGGCTACATCATTGAAGGGCAGCCGTAACAGTTACATGCCCCCCAGGATACCACCGCATGTTGTGGCAGGGATGGCAGGGGTCACTGGATCCCCCACTTTGGCCACCCCAGCTGTCAGAGCACTCTGAGATGGCTGGAGGAGGACATCTGGGGGAACCCCCATCCTTCCTGTTGGCAAGATGCACGCCGACTGCCAACATGGTGCCCCATGGGCCCAAGTGATCCACTGAGGGACCCTGGTCAGGCTGCTGATTGGCTGCCTGCCTGGGTCCACTGCTCCACATCTGATTGCTCCCTGCTAACCTACATACCGGAGGTGGTGGGGTTGCATACGGGAGCCGCATGTTGGCTAGTATTCGGGAATATGGTCACCATGCAGAACTCCCGGCAGTGCAAAGCTGCAGGTGTGATACGTGCCTTTCACATGTACCCCCACCTGTCTTCATAAATACACACCTATATGAATAAATCACAATGTCCTGAACATTTGCACCTGAAGGGTCTGAAGGAGCAAAGGGATATAAAATTGGCTGTTCTTGCAATGATCTTCCAAAGTAACTAAAAGCTGAAGAAGTGCCGGGTAACAGGAGGAGGAATAATGTAATTCTCCTACTTAAAAGGGAAGTAGAGGGGTGTTGCTACTGAGAAGCATGTGAGGACACACCTCAAGTGAGCTCATGCTTTAAGCAATATTTTTGAACTAATATAGCTACAACATATTATATTTCCTTTTTGCCTTAATGCCATAGCTGAACTACTAAACATTAGCTTCATAAGACAGGAAGATGGAAAAGAACTACATCTAAACTACAACTGTCAGATTTCTTTAATCTCAGTTATATCATGGTAGGTCAGCACCCTCACACAACCAGTGAACCGCCTGTAGGGACTAACTCTACCAATGAAATTACCGAAATTAAGAACTCATTACAGTTCTTACAGCAGTACCTAGTAACAAGATCTGCACTATATATATATATATATATAGATACATTGTGAAATATCACAGTAAAAAATCAGAGGGAGGCATCAGAAACAGTTATTCAATCCTGAAGGCAGGGTACAAAAGAAAGACCCCCTGTAGCAGGCTATCTGTACAATATGCGCCATTGGACTCAAAGTCTTAAAATATTGCTGCAGACCCAGGCTTTGTGGGCAATTGTGAATGATGTGATTGTGTACTAAGAGATCTGTTGTCAACTAGAATGGCCCATGCTGCTTGATTTCTCTTTGCCATGTTGGAATTTGCCTTCTCATCATTAGAAACCAAATGACTGAGCAACTGAGAGGACAGCAAAAATGAAAACTCACACATCAAATGTTTATTTTTTATTTTTATTGTAATGTGCATATACTATTTTGGTTGGTTGTGGCAGTCTGCTGACGCTTCTGAAACGGGGGGTTAAATTTCTCCAAACTGCTGCAATGTCTTCAGAAATGGCTATAAGCCCTAGCCAAGGAAGGTCCCATATTCTGGGGTGAAATCTTGATCTAGTTTCCCATAAAGCAAATTGACTACAAAAGTTATCAATAATGTCAAACCCATCCCGCAGGAAAGCAAATATGTTAGTAACTATATCTGTTAACTGCTTTTTTTTGTCCAGTTCCCCCATCCTCAGACCCACTCTGCCCACCGTCCCCATGCCCACAGCTTGCCCTCAAGGTCAGGGCCACTGGGGGAGGCTCCCCCAACCAATGGACACTGGTGGCAAGCCCCAGCTTCACCCCCAGATTGGGGCCATGAAAGCGGGACCCTCCCAGCAGATGTCAGAGGCAGTGGACTGTGGGACAGAGCAGGTCATCATGCTGGATGGTCGATTTTTTTCCCATGCTTGCTCCCTTGGGGTCGGGACATGCAATGATGTCCAGTGTCCACCCCAACCCCTAACATGATGACACCAATTGTGGCGGTACTCCCAGCCTCCACCAGGGGTCGTAAAGCACTTGATACTCATCTCCTCCCTCCCCCACTGGAGAAGGACAGCAGTCCCCAGGATGCTCGATCCTTCTCATCTGCATGGCCCTCCGACTCCTGGGTCCATTCCCAAACCCGGGTTGTCAGCACTCAGCATCGCAAGCAGAAATCCAACCACTGCACTGGCAGGCAAGCTGTAACTGTTTAAAATTTGAAAGCTTTTAGTAGACAGAGTTGGTTCTGTCCTAGATTGATTGCCCCACTGTAACAAACATGACTGAATGTCCAGACTCCCCTTCAAACACTTAATCTGCTGTGTTTGTGTTGACACTTGAAATGTTCCAAATGTTTTGGGTATGGTGAATATTTTAAACAGTTTTTTTAACCTTTCTTTACCTTTAAGATTCAAATATGATCTTGTCTCAGTCTCAGTGAACAAAATACAGAATGAGATACAGTAGCCTTGCTAATGAGATGAAGGACAAACAGAATCATTGCTAATGCATTGCGGGCCAATTGCAACTCTATGGAAGAGTGAACCCTCACTCATATGTAATTTTCACAGTTTAAACTGTGGCTAACAGTTTTGGATCCAAATTATTTTAATGCTAAATGCTGTAGTAGGTGGAATCATTTGCATGTACCAAGTAGCTGCATTACCCACCAACTGACAGCATATTTTGACAACCACTTAAATTACACTGGGGTAGTTTATCAGAATCACTAGTTGTTGTCTGCTCATCTGAGTATTGTTGTTGGAAAAACAACAAGCTATAAGGCTGAGGGACAAGCCTGTGATCTGATTAAGTTGGATGGTTTGCACTGGTTCATTTGTTAATGAATTGAAAAATATGCAAGCTGCTTGCCATTTACAAGTGCTGTAGCCTTCAGGCCTTCATTTTAATAAATGTAAGCTTGCTAAACTCTTTTAAATTAGGGTAGCAGTGAAATTGCTGCAGGCCATGACAAGTCTACCAGCGGAAGACCTATAAGCATTTAATGACTGAAGTGATGAGCAGCTTGGATGTCTCCTTACAACAGGTTTCTAGCGTGTGAGATTGTGGAGACTATGAATAACCAGTACTGTCAAACCTGCTACTTGAACATGTTGATATTATGTTCATAGACTGAACGTGACAGCTTATTGCTGCTGTAGGACTTTGTCCTTTCAATATTTATAGGGGTTAACCATTCCTAGTTTTGCAAACTGCTGCAAACCTAACCTCTTCTTTTTCTGTGACTGACCTGATTGCTTGGATTGCAAGTGAATAATGGTCACTCACATCACGCCAGTGCCTGCTGCCTGTCGTGTGTGAAATATAAATAAATCAGAAATTTAACTAGTCACTTGTCTTCATTTTTGCCCTCACAATTTATCTCACATACAGCTGTTTCCTAGTTTAAACCATTGCAGGTGGAGTCAGATAAGTTAAAAAAAGAGCTAAAGAGAGA
The DNA here is from genome assembly GCA_016271365.2 of Neoceratodus forsteri. Classification (NCBI taxonomy): domain Eukaryota; kingdom Metazoa; phylum Chordata; order Ceratodontiformes; family Ceratodontidae; genus Neoceratodus; species Neoceratodus forsteri. The sequence continues at coordinate 461,777,291 of CM057449.1, forward strand.
GTAAAGGTAAACTGATGGCACCACTTCAGCGCAAATGAGGTGCAGCCATCAGAATGACTTATGTGACGGGTTAAGATGCGCACACATGACCGGGTATGCGACGGGAAGTAGATGTCATCGTTCATCAAGACCACATAAATAAGCAAACAAAATCCATGTTTATCCTAAAAGCAACACACAATAAAGGAGATTAACAATCCCATACAAGTTTACAGAATATTGGGCAGGATTTCTAGAGAGCTCCCTGCAGTGTACAGCCTTTATCTCTCAGCAATTGTACTACTGTGCGCCCACCGACCACCAACAAATTGATCTAGCTTTTGGGAACAGAATTATTTTATTTATTGATTTATTGATTATTTATTTATTTATGTATGTATGTATTTTCTTATTTATTTATTTAGTTGAGAACTGGTAAATGGGAAAGGCACACTGAGCCAAGGTTCATATCCAGCTGTGACCTGGGGGAAGGGAATACACTCAAAGTATACACTGCAGTAATGAAACGGTATAATGAAACTTGCTTCCAGCACATTTTCTGCAAAAAATGGCACCGCTTGTGTTAAAAACATTACACATCCATTTTTTCATGCAAGCTACCTCAAAATTCAGAAATTGTTGTGAAACTCAAACACCTTCAAAACATAAGAAACTTGAGTGTTTGTGTAACCCAAGAACTCTGATGGAGCAGAAACTTCAACTGTACATCAGCATACCACACAACAAAAATGTTGTTGATTCACTTTCTGTTCTGTGTCTTGGTTAAACTGATGACAATACTGCTTTGAAAGGAGACAATATGAAACCCACCGATGCAATAGAAGCAATCAACATGAGAAACCCAGCCTGCAACATTATTTAAAATTAATATATTTTCAGGAATTCCACTACTTATATTTTGTAAATATATATATGTTTCACAGCTAAGGGCTACTTCCTCAGAGCTAGTGGTTAATACTTTGTTCGGCTTAAAGCAGCAGTACTACCAAATCAGGAAGTGAGCTATCAAAATTCTGCTTTTCAGCTATAAGCATTCGGACAAAGATCTAGTTTCCATACCTGTAAATGTTTTTTTTTTTTAAGTCATCTTTAGTTTTTTAGATATTTGTAATTTATTTGAATTGTTGTAGTGCTACAACAAATATGGTGGCTGACTAATTTTCAGCTGTATTTTTTTTTACAGGTCACATCACACCTTTTGACAACAGCAGAGGGACCCTCTGCTGACCATTCCCAATGTCCCTGCAAGTCATACACATCTGCAGTTGGCAGCAGAAAGGGTTCCAGTGCGACATGCTTAGTAGCAAAAATGTAAACAAAAGCAGAGAATAACTGAGCAAATTACTTGGCGATAGTACAATGCCGGTGAGAAAGAGTGCCAGGTATATGATTAGCAGGGCACAGGGAAAAACAATTTTTTTTTTCGTGGTACTGCTGCTTTAAGTTAGACTTCACCCATCCAGTTAGGATAGGTGAACACAATTTTTTAAATAGTGCAAAGTAAATAAAAATACTTGGTAACACTCTGTAAGCCACCATGCCAGATGCTGACATGATAACTGTGTACAGCCCCCTCGGTGCTTTCCAAAAATAAACAGTATTTCAAGGACATGAGAATCTTCTATATTTATTGCAGTTTACTGTGGGCTAGTAAATATTTTAATTTACCTTAGATTAATTAAAAAAAGTGTGTTCATGAATCCTAACAGCAAGGATAAAGTATAATTTAAACAGAGCAAAGTGGTCATTTTCTGAGGAAGTAGCCCCAGCAACAAAATATTAATTGTAAATGCTGGTGTGATTTATTATCTTGATACAATAAGGATAACTGATAATTGTTTAAGAGCTTCTTGTTCTCTATCGCCCCGAGCAACAGCTCCGTTCGGCCAACGAGGGGTTGCTGGAGATTCTGAGGTGTCTTTGAAGTCTACTGGGGCCCGTGCATTTGTGTACGTGGCCCATACCCTCTGGCATTCTCTACCCCATCGGCTGCTGGAGTGCACGACAGTGGGAGGTTTTAATCAGGCGTTAAAAACCTTTTTATGTTGCCAGGCCTTTAATGGTACTGAATGAGTGAACCTCATTAGACTTTTGTTACTCTTTTGTACTGTATTTATTGATTTTATTATTGCTGTTTTATCTTTTGTAAAGCGCCTTGGTATTTTGAAAGGTGCTTATGTGAAATAAAGCTTATTATTATTATTATTAGTTGAGAGTCCACCCTTTCTTCAGTTGTGAGTCTTGCATTCATGTCTGATCAGACCTACATCACATGTCTTTCTTTTTTATACTATTGGACACATTGTTTTCTGGATTTTCCATTCTGACTAACAAAATGAATGTAAAAGACTGCACTGCTGATAGGGTTCTACCTGTCAATTTGTTTTACTTGGTAATCCAGTTTTCAGGGTTCTTATCCGGTAAAACGGTTCGCTCTGTGCTAGTCAGGTTTTTGAATCATTTTGAGTGCTCACATACTTTTGAAACATATTTTGTCATATCACTCATTGTTTCAACTGCATAGCCAGATTATAAATATGTTTTGTTGCCAATATAGCCCTTTCTTTGTAAAAGCAGTAAAACCGAGAGGTGTAAAATGGCCATTAGGACCATTAACAGATACATAATTGGAAGGCTATTCCTGTGGTTCAATAGGCAAGCAGCCAGCCACTCCACCTTCCTGTGCTACATAAGCAGCTCCTCTGAGCCTCTCTCTCTCAAGCACTTTTTCTTTACAGCCAGATGCTCTGTTTTTTTGTCCTTTGCAGCCTGCTGGGGCCTATCCCCCCGCCTTGCTGTGTTTTGGCTCTGCTTTTTTCTGTTAGCCTTCTGTTGTCTGTTCTCCTGTATTTGGTTTGTATTGTTTGCTTCTGGTTGTGTGCTTCTTTGCATTGCTTGTTCCCTTTTTTCTGTGTTTGTGTGACTTTAGTTTTGCTTCCTTTTGGGGGGCTTCTTTTTTGACCTCCTTGTATTTTGCTAATCCAGAGCTCATGCCACTTGTTCCAATTTACTTATACTGCAACTACAATCATTATCTGTGTGTTTCAGCTCAAGTTGCTTCACTGATGCTGCTCTCCATGTTATGAACTTTAATTGTTTTCACCTGGTTCAGGCTCACTCTGAACCCCAGCACATGCAGCTCAATCCTGCTTCCAGAACTTATACCATGTACCTCATTGCTGCTGTTTTTTACTGCACTGCCTAGCTAATTTGCTGCTTTCAGTTCATGTTCATTCGAATTGCTACCCCATACTGTACCTCATAGTTTCTCAATGCTGATGCTGCTCTCTTATGTTTTTACACTGCTATTATACTCTGGAGGTCAGCTAAGCTACTGCAGATACTGTAAACAAGTTTTAATATCCGCATCTGGGTCACGGTGCCTTCCCATCACTTTCTTGTTTTTCCTATGGTGGGGGGACTGGAGATGTTGTTGAGGAGCCATGACCCTGTGTGGCATACTAACTCATGTTCCAATCCTGCTTTCACTACTAAAATCCTCAGAGTATTTGTCATCTTTCAATGGCTTCCTTGAATGCCTGGCTGGCTTGCCCCACTATTTATTTGCTGCTCCTTCGACATTTATGCAGGTCTGATATTTGGTTACTTTGCTTACAGACCAATGTGTAGGTCCACTCATTGCTTACACAATTTATTTGCTCAATGCTGTGCAATCATTTGCTCAAAGATTGCTACTACCATGTCTGAACTACGTGAGGGTCCCAGCACTCAATGCTTCATTCAGCTCCTCCTCAATTATTTTCTGGGGCATGCCAGCCATAACCTTTCCATGGCGCAGGGCCCACTGCAACCTATGGTCTCGCTCTGCACCTATGAAGTCCACATCTTGACCATGCCTGACTTGGGGTGGGATCCTTCTCACCTGGCCTATAGCTGGGAATGTCCTTGCTCCAGGCCTGCTTCAGCCATTAGAGACTCAATAGCAGCTCCTGGTGTAGAATTTAAGACTAGCCATGAAGGGTGGTTACAGTGATCTCCTTTGGCTCTAATATTCTACTAGGAAGGCACCTTCACCACATTATCTCTACAACCGCCTCTGGTTCACCTGGTTTGTTTTTAGGGTGGATAGGCCAGGTGAGTGCCTCAGCAATCATTGCTCTCTTCCTCTTGCCTTGGTTGCTTCTGATGTTGCAAAACACTCTTGCAATCTTCTATGGTGTTCCCCTTAGAGGGGTCAAGTGAGATCTTTCCTCCAATTTGGACTATCTTCGACCCCTTTAATTGGGTTTCTAAACTGCAGCAGCAGAGCCGTCAATGAACAAAATATTCCAAGCCTGGAGGGAAGGTGACATAGGCCTTGGATCCCCAGAGTTTTCCTTCTCAAAGTTTTTTTTTCTCTCCATAATGCCTCAGGTCATAAACATTAGTTTGCCATAGGTAGTGTTCCCTATTTCCTTTATGTAGGTTCTGCTGTTGGATGGAGGTAGATGGTGTCCCTACTTGCCATTCCCTTTCTCCTTAGGAGGCCCCCTCAATCTCTAACAACCCATCATACTCATGCCATTGCTAACCTGCATATCTCATTACATTATCAAGCTGCATGGTGCCTAATCTACAACTATGCCTCACAGCTATGATTGTTAGTGTGCTTTTGTTCTACTGCTTTTCTTTTTGGGGATGCTTCCTAAGGTACCTTTAGACAAGGAAATCATCCCACGACACCTCTAGGGGTGGAACCGTCTTTGAGGGTTCCTTGCCTGGTAATTCCTCTGGAATAGAGAGTGAGAACAGCCAAAACCAAGTAACACAGTTGAACAAGCATTACCTCATACTGGCTGCATAGGCCATTGAATTGGAAGGCTATGCCTGTGGTTCGGTGGACAAGCAGCCAGCCACTCCACCATCCGGTGCTACATAGGCAGTTCCTCTGAGCCTCTTTCTCAAGCAATTTTCTTTTCCCTATGATCCTCCCCTCTTCTTCCTCCTCCAGCAGTATTGCTTCTCTCTTTGGGATGCTTCCTAAGGTACATTTGGCCAAAGGAATCATCCCGCAGCACCTCTAGGTTTGGAACCCTCTTCGAGGGTCCCTTGCCTTTGGTACCCCAACAAGGTGGTAATTCCTCTGGAATAGAGAGCACAAATGGCCAAAATCAAGTAACACAGTTGCACAAGCATTACATCATACTGGTTGCATAGCCCATTGAACCTAATCTTTTTGCTCTGCATCCTAAAGTAATGCAGTAGCAAAGCTGGGCAAATAGTCTACTCCTAACTTTTGTAACAGTAAAAATCCAATTGTCTTCCACTTTCTTTTGCTGGTAAACTTTTTCATCTCTAACAGGATTTAGGCAGTTTATATGTTTAAATTTGTTATTTTCCTCAGAAAAAAAGTATGATCACTTCTTTGGCTTTGAAATAGTATTGTACACATGAAAAGGAAATGGATCCAAAAGAATATTAAGTACACATTACAGGAAGCAAATGATTTCTTTATAATGTATGGGGAGCCCTTATTACTAACTGAAATCAAGCAGAGTACAACCTTGTTATGCCATCGATATGACATCACTCTGTTGTTAACCCTTTTTGAGCATGTCATATCAATGGTATAACAAAACGGAATGCTCACAACAGTCAGTGTTCCATTTTATATAGAAAAATAGAAATTGATGGAAAATAAGGACCACTAGGCCCATCTACGCTGCCCATTTTCTCTGCCTCCTGTATACGACACAGACCCTACTTACTCTCAGACTTTACCTCCTCGTTCTCATTGCTAAGGTACCCTTATGCCTGTCCCATGCATGCTTGAATTCCTCTACTCTGTTTGCTCCATCACCTCCACTGGGAGTCTATTCCATGCATGCACCACCCTTTCTGTGAATAAATGCTTCCTCATGCTACACCTTAGTCTACCCCCTTCCAACCTCATGTCATGCCCCCTCATTTCTAGACATCTCCTTTTCTAAAAGATGCTACCCTTTCATACCCTGTTTATGCCTTTTAGATATTTGTAGGCTTCTATCATATCTCCCCTGTCTCTTCTCTCCTCCACAGTATACATATTGAGGTCTCCCAGTCTCTCCTCATATGACTTTTGGTGCAGGCCCTGCACCATCTTTGTTGCCCTTCTATAAACTGCCTCCACCTTGTCTATGTCCTTATGGAGATACAGCCTCCAGAACTGGACACAACATTCCAAATCAGGCCTCACTGATGATCTGTACAGTGGCATAACCAACTCCTTCCTGCTGCTGGTGATACCTCTCCCTATGCACCCCAGCATCCCACTGACTCTCTTCACAGCCTTGGTGCATTATTTGGCCACCTTTAGATCATCAGATATAATTACTCACAAATCTTTTTCCTGTTTGGTCACCATCAGTCCCCCCCAAAAAATGTAATCCTTTCCTGGGTTCTTATGCCCCAAATGCAATATTTTGCACTTTTTGGCATTGAATCTCAGCTGCCACACTCTGAACCATTCCTCCAGTTTATCTAGGTCCCTCCTCATGTTTGCCACCCCTTCCAGAGTGTCCTCCCTGTTGCACATCTTAGTGTCATCTGCAAATAGGCACACCTTCCCCTGCAGTCCCTCCACAATGTCACTTATGAATACATTAAACAGGACTGAGCCTAGGACTGATCCCTGTGGCACCATGATGGTCACCCTCCTTTCCTCAGATTGAGCACCATTTACCACAACCTTCTGTCTTCTATCATTTAACCAGTTCCTAACCCAGTTTACTACCTTGTGACCCACTCCCAGGCTGCCTACCTTGTTCACAAGTCTTCTATGTGGAACAGTATCAAAGGTCTTGATGAAATCCAGGTAGGCGACATCCACCATGCCCCCTTGATCCATGACTTTAGTCACCCAGTCAAAGAAATCAATTAGATTTGTTTGATGACCTTACCACTGTGAATCCATGCTGTTTCAGATCCTGTGCTCTGCTGGCTTCAAGATGTTCCACAATCCTTTGTTTAAGTAGTGATTCCATAACCTTCCCCATTATTGAAGTGAGGCTGACTGGTCTATAATTTCCAGCCTCCTTCCTACTGCCACTTTTGTGAAGAGGGACTACATCTGCCCTCCTCCAGTCCTCCAGAACCACTCCCATACTGAGTTACTCATTGAACAGTGCTGCCAGCACCTTCCATAGTTCCCTTAACATTCTAGGATGTATCCCATCCAGTCCCATTGCCTTGTCCACTTTCAGTTTTGGGAGTTCCTTTAGGACTATCTTCTGTAAATGGACCAGTGTCCATTTCTCTCCCATACTTGTTCATGTGGCCTAACTGTGGTCCCTCACCACCTTCTTCTGTGAATACAGAACAAAAATATTTTTTTCAGTACTAATGCTTTTTCCAGGTCCCATTCCACACACTTTTCTTCTTCCCCTTTAAGTATTACTATCCCACCCCGTATCTCCTGTGCTATTCTTTCCTCCGTTTGTGCCTTTGCACTCCTGACTGCTTTCCCTGCCTCCCTCTGTTTATCCAGGTACACTAATCCTGTCCTCCTCCAGCTGTGTTTCTTTGTAATTCCTGAAAGCCATATTTTTCACCCTTGCCTTCCCAGCCACTACCTTTGAGAACCATAGTGACTTTCTCTTTCTCTTGCCCTTGTTTGCTTGCCTAATGCAAAGGTTTGTCACCTCCACCATGGCTCCTTTCAGATGGGTCCACTGTTCCTCCACTCAACCAATTTTGTCCCTCCCTGCCAGGACATGCTTGAGAAATATCCCCATCTTAGTAAAGTCTGCCTTCCTGAAATCCAGGATACTTGCCTTTGTGTGACTTGACTTGCCACTGCCCTCATGCTGAACCACACTGTGCAATGATCACTAGATTCCAGGTGTTCACCCACACTGACTTCCTCAATTCTGTTCCCATTGGTAAGTACCAGGTCCAAAATTGCACCCTCCCTTGTGGGCTCTAACACTAGCTGCCTGAGGCCTGCCCCTTGAACAAGGTACAGGATGTCCCTGCTCCTGTCAGAGGCAGCAGCTGGGATGCTCCAATCCACATTTTGAGAATGGCGATCGCTAGTAGCTGTAAGCATTTAAAACTGAAATTCCATTTATTTTTTTGTCTCCCAGTTACCTTTACACAGGAACAGTCCACTCAAGTCACCATCTGCTACGTGCACTGCAGCTGATTAATATTCATGGTGGCCATGTGGCAATTACACAGTCTTAGTAGCCCATACATTATAAAATATAATCTATGGTCTTTGGTTAATAACCACACTGAAAACACTTCTTGAGGTTTACAATTATGTCATGGCAACCTCTTGAAGTGTTCACTGCATGGTTATTAACCAAAAACCATACATTATCCTTTAAATTATATATCATTGTATACAATGTATACTATTGTATACTATTTATGGTATTTCCATTGTCTCCTCCCAGATGATATCTGTAGGTGACATTTCCTTTATCTCTGTATGTTTATCTGGTAAACGAGTTTCAATAACCAACAAAATAAATACATTAATTAATTAATGCATAGGAAGAACGTAGAAAATCAGATTTAACAGGTACAGCAGAGTAAAATTTTTGTTGAACTGCTCTTTAAAGTGCTGTTTTATATTGTTCAATTAAAGTCTTTACTGACATAATAAATGGCTTTGGAGGAGGAGCAATGCACAGTCCTGAAAAGGGTCGGGCTAGGGGCAGGGCTTAGGGTGTGGTTTAGTATCTGTTTTTTGCCTCATCCAAAGATGGCAGCCTTAACTGCTGAACTATAAACTGACTTGATTCTTCTTCCTTAACCTCATGCCTTACTACATACACATGGTGTCTACCTATTTTAGCACAACCAAACATCTCACTGGGAGTAGCAGCTTACTTACAGTAGTATCTGTTGTGTAACACCACTGTAAGTAGGACTGATTAATATAGATATAAATCATGGAGTCCTTTCTGCACTACTGGCCTTCTTTCTTGGTCTTTTATCACCCCAATCTTCTTTATGGATAAAGAACAGCAGAGTGCTAGAGCAGACACCAAGTCCACTGTTTCAAAAAGATGAAAACCTGAAAGCAGGTTTCAGTGAATGTCTTTAACAGAAATTGGTCAGGTTGTGAAAGGTTCAGCACCAACCTGAAACTGACTCTCACATCCCTGTTTATACCAACATGCATAATTCAATGCTCTATTAAAATATCTCAGTTAAATAAAAATTAATCTGATCAGATTATAAAGAGTGCATCTCTATAACTTGGATAGAAATATGAGTGGCAAACGGATCTGTATTCACAAAAAAATAATTTGAGACAAGGCTAATCTGCAAAACAGGACTTTCCAAAAGAAAACCTTCCATAGGCAGCAAAGAACTTACAATTTCAGCCCACCGCAGCATTCTAGACAAAAGGAAGTGCAGGGGTGACAACTTTGGTAGACTACACTAATATACTTCTCCTTCTTTAAATAATGAATTTAGAGAGAAATAAAATTGGTCACTACTATCACATGAAACAGGGTTTCCCCAGGTGTGTATGTTGAACTTACCATCAGAAAGTGTTGTGACAGTAAGATCCTCACTGGAAACCCCTGGTCCATACTCATTATAAGCTAGGGCTCTTACGGTATACTCAGTAAACTTTTTCAGTCCTTCAAGCTTGTACGAAAGGCCATCAACTTCAATGTTCTGAAAGTTAAGACCCATTGTATAGTAAAATGTAAAATAACAAAAGATTACATTAATGGGAATATTTTCACCTTGATTCATATAACGTCTCTTAATATCTGAGATTCTCCAACACTCATAACCTTAGTTCTTTTACAGTGCCCTGATGTAGACAGTAATGAAAGAGGGTGGACATTTGTAACTTTGGCTTGAACTTCCTCCCCCTGGACACTGCCATATCACATCAATTACCTTTAAAATATGATTTCTCTTAGATTCTTGCATGACCTCAACAGCAAACTGGCAGTCTTCTCTGCCTGTCATTGATGACACTGAGACATAAAATGTTAAGGAGAATATAGCACACTCTGGGATAGCTCATCACATCCAGGAGGCAAAATGCCCTGAGGTCAGCTGTTAATGGAGTACCTAAGATGAATGTCAGTTGTTGCCATATAATCATACCATGCAGTACTGCACCATTTCCTTAAGGACAGGGTGGGCATGTTGTTGATTAACAACTAAGACAATCCCTTCTGCTGTAGGACAATGGAAAAGTCTAAAAATGGTTTGACTTATGCTGGCTTGTTAAACTGTATGAAAAGGGGATAGTCAGTAACACAATCCACACACTAACATTTCGGGCTGATCCTAATTTGCACTTTGTGAGCAAAAACATTTTTTATTTACTGTTTACTGCAGTATAGTAGAGTGTATCATGCTGATTTGGATGACTTCTGAGCTGACATTCGCTGTAATCAGAAATTCCAGAATCATTGCAGCTGTCACCAGGGCAGGGCTGCAGCAGCAGGAGATTCAGTAGTCTGAAGTGCATGTTAGAGCATTCATAAGCTCAGATAAGATGTTTGCCGATCCCTCTTTTCTCCTGGGGCTAAGTACAGTCCACTGTACTAAACCCCATGAGGACAGTAGGACCAGCATACAAAAGATCAATGCACATAAAAGCTGTAACATGAACTGCAGGCTACTGACTGCTACAGTGCTGTTCTGATGTCAGCTGCGGGGGACTCACAGCAAATGTCAGCCTGGGTGTCTGCAAAATCAGCCTGATATAATCTAGTATACTGCAGCCAACAGTAAGTAAAAACATATGTTTCTGCACAGAGAGTGCTAATTGAAACCATCCCTACACTTGGGTGTGGGACTCTTAGTTCTGACTGTTCCCCATTAATCCACATCATACCATGGGAGTATCGGAATACCAGCAAGTAGACTTTAGATAAAACTCAACTCAACAAAAAGTACACAATTCACATCTACAATGCACATCAATATATGAACTGACCCAGTGATGTGGAGGGCTGAGGCACTGGGAACCTCATCTCCTGCCACTCCAGTGACCCATGTTCAGAAATGGATGTGGGTCGCTCAGTGACTGGCCAGGGAAGGAGGATCGAGCATCTCTAGGACTGGTCTCCTTCCTTGGTGGGGGGGGTACTATGGCTTGCTGTTTAACTGCCACCTGGAGATGCCTGGGTGACAGCACAATTGAAACATGCACACAAGGTAAGGGACCTATGTTCAGGGCACTGGGTGCATCTCCACAGAGGCAGAACAGAACATCAGACACATTGCATGTCCTGTGGGCCCATGGAGAAAATGAGAGGAAAAACATCCTCGGCAGCAGGAAGATGGCTAGAGATGTTGCAAAATTTAAATTCACTGGTGAAGTTCTAACAAAATCACTTCTACATATTATGCACAGCACTGTTTTAACACTGTTTGTAACACCTGCCTTTCAACTGTATGTTAATGTTGATCTTGTAACTTAAATGTAACTTGAACTCGACTCTTTCCCCTCCCCCACCTCATGCCTTCTCCTTCCCCCCTTTTCTTTCACGTAAGCACTTGTTTACTTATTAGCCCAGCACTTGTTATTGTCCACTCTTCTACCTAGTATGCACAACACTGTTGTAACACTGCTTGTAACACCTGCCTTACAACTGTATGTTAGTGTTGATCTTGTAACTTGAATGGTTAATGTCTCACTCTTATTGTACCCCTTCCCCCCCAGGTCACACCGGGAGATGAGCAACTTGTCATTCAGTGTGCCTTCCTGATGAAACATTTCAATAAATAAATAAATAAAAAAATTCCACACTTTGCGGGTGGAAATTCACACTTTGCGGCTCAATCTGCACTCTGGAAATTGCGCTAAATTCACAAATTAATTTGCAGAGTGAATTTTGCCAACTTTTCCCATCTCTAAAGATGGCTGACCATTTGCAGGGCCCGCACTGGTGACCAGGCACCCCCACAGTCCTGTGGCACAGGACAACAGAGGAAAGTAAGCCCTGGAGAAGCCAGGTGATGGGTCTGGGGGGTCATTAAGGGGGGCCAGCATAGGTGTAAACAACCTCTATTGAAAAAATATATATATCAACAGTAACATGGGTTAATTTCTTTTAAAGGACATTATGATTCATCATAATCCATAGTTTTCGATTGAGTCTACCATGTATGCTGTACTTGTTTATAGTGATATCCAAAAAACACTTTGTCAAATACAGTTCCCTGAAGTATGTGGGTAATCAAACACACACTATAACTCAATGAAAGGTGACAGCTGCTGTAATTTATATTTGTATCCAGTTAAGACATTAGATGCCAGAAGTACAGACATCTTAAATACAGTACTTGGTGCTGGTTCCTTACCCAGACAATTCTGGCGTCTGTCCAGTGCTTAGTAAGTAGCATCTATCCTGGGTTGTCTGTGTATTTGTAAATTAAATATAAGACTATCTTGCTATAATTTGCTATGTTGAGAATGGCTAATAAACATCTCCCAGTAACTTAAGAAGCCCTTGACATCATAGCAGAAGGTTAGGAAAAAACATTGCCTTTAAGCACATTTCAGTTTTTTCACATATTCCCTATATTTAACTTGTCATTAATCATAATATCTATGAATATTAACTAATGGGAACCTTTATTCACCAGATATAAAATGAAGTAGAAGCAGATCCCCACTAAAAATCAAATGTTTCATCTCATTTTGACTTTTGCATGTTAATAAATTGCAATACGGAAAGTATATGGGCATGCTTCTGAAAGCAATTCGGTTTTGTTTTTTTGGTTTTTTTGTTGAAATTGAAATAGTGGGGGGCACAGAAAGTATTCAGATCTGGGCTATTGGGGAATGTCTTTGATCAGTGTTAAACCTCATGTCCATTCAGATATAAATAAGCAAAAATATAGGGCTGGGTACTTTTAGTGTGGTGCATAAAGAGCTCCTGTCATCACAAGGAAGCAGAGAAAATGTTTAATTTTTCAAAGCATTTTGACTTCTTATCCCTACCATTTTTATTTATAACTGTGCAAATGATCATAACAGCAGTATTACTGTACACTAGCCATTATCTGCTCTGGCTGCTTTACAGCACCTGATGTCAGGATTCTCTGCCTATGACATCACAATTTGTTGTGAAAACAATCATGAAGTCATACATACAGGATTATGATGTCAGATATAGAAAAGCAACCAGTGCTGATGGAGACTAGAACAAAATGCTACTGCTGTTATGTTAGTGTACATATATATTATGAGTAATAAGGCAAGTTAGATATAGGGAGCAAGTGCAAAAAGCTGAATTGTGCTTAGAAGTACTGTTTTTTCCTAACCTTGTACTGTAATGGCAAGGGCTTCTTAAGTTACTGGGAGATGTTCATTTGCAATTTTCAACATAGTAAATTATAGGAAGGTATTCTTATATTTAATTTATAAATAAACTGACAACTCAAGATAGATATTATTTACTGAGCACTGAACAGATGCCAGAATTGTCAGGATAAGGAACAAGCACTATGTATTTCAGATTGTGGAAGTGTCACTTGCAGGAAGTGACCACCACATGGTGTGGTTCAACCTAGACATGAGCAGCGGGATGGTCAGGACCCAGATGAACTTTTGAACTTCAGGACATCTGACTTTAAATGTGATGGGAAGGGGGAATTCTACTGGACACCTTGTTGGGATCACAAAGGAGATGGAGATGGAACAGAAATGTGCCATAATAAAGGAGGGACTGATGGAGGCCATTAATGAGTGTGTCAAAATCAAGAGCAAGAAATCTAAGGATAAAAAGCCCAACTTGTTCAGCAAAGAGGGATAAAACAGTAAAATACAAGAAGGCAGCCTTCTGGAAGTACAAACATACTCAAAAAATTGATGATAGGGAAGACTATTGTGTTAAAACTAGGGAGGCAAGCAGAGCATCTAGAGGGGAAAGGCTACAAGGGAAGTACAGCTGGCACAGGGAGTAAACTCTGGTGAGAAGGCATTTTTCAAATATATAAGGGAGAAGAGGGACATTAATGATGATATTGTCACATTACAAATGGAGGGGGGTTGGGCAGAGGGCAGTGAAGAGAAAGCAGAGGTACTCTACAAGTACTTCTGCTCCATTTTCATTAGGGAGAAGACAGACAAGTAACTCAAGGGACCGGGAGATCACAGATAGCATGATACATGTTGACAGCATGCTTAAGGGCCTAAGGGCCCTGAAAGTGGATTAATCCCAAGGGCCAGATGATGTGCACCCCAGGGTTCTAAGGAAACTAGCGGAGGTGCTGTTGAGTCCCCTGTCAGACCTGTTTAACACTTGTCTGGAGTCAGGAAGTGTGCCCTGAGACTGGATAACTGACATGTGGTGCCTCTCCATAAAACAGGATGGAAGGATGGACCATGGAACTAAAGGCTAGTCAGCCTGACCTCAGTAGTCAGGAAGCTGATGGAGAGCATCCTGAAGGAAAGATTGGTGAGTTTTCTGGAGGAAAATTGGCTCCTGGATGAGAAGCAGCAATGGTTTGTGTCAGTGAGGTCCTGCCAGGCTAACCTAATTGACTTCTTTGACTGGATGACCAGGACAGTGGAGAAGGACCTAGTCATTGATGTTCTGTATTTAGACTTCAGCAAGGCCTTTGACTCTCTGCCTCATATGAGGCTAGTCAATAAGCTGGAAGACCTGGAGAAGGGGCTATGCTTGCTAGAGAGGTCAAAAGCTGATCGCAGGACAGAAGTCAAAAGGTGGTAGTCGAGTCAGAAGATAGGCCAGTGACCAGTGGGGTCCTGCAGGGCTAGGTGCTCAGTCTGGTGCTGTTTTACATCTTCATCAGTGATACAGCAGTTGGTATCAGTGATAAAATCTGTTTCTTTGTGGACAACGCAAAGCTCTGAGGGAAGGTGGTTCAGAGGAGGGGAGATAGTAACTCATGAAGTCATGGCTAGGCTAGAGAAGTGGTCTGTGATTTGGTAACTGGGGTTCAATGCTGAAAATGTAAGGTTATGCACTTGGGGGTGAGGAACCCAGTGGCCAAATACTTGTTGGGCAATGTGCAGTTAACCAAGTCAGAGGAAGAAAAGCACCTGGGTGTAATTATCACAAGTGACCAGAAGAACTCAGCACACTACAGGAGAGCTGCAGTCAAAGCAAACTGGATGCTGAGATGCATAGCCAGGTGAAGTACTAGCAGAAAGGTGGAGGTCATAGTGCCACTGCACCAGTCACTGGTGAGACAGCACCTGGAGTACAGTATGCAGTATCAGTGCACTTATCTTAAAAAGGATGTCAACTTTTTGGAAACTGCCCAGAAAAGAACGACCATAATGATCCAGGGCCAGCAGAGAAACACCTGTGGGAGAGGCTCAGGGAGTTCAACATGTACTATCTTGAGGACAGAGAGGATAGGGGGGTATGACTGAGGCTTTCAAGTACATTAATGGTATAAACAGGGTGAGCACTGAGGGCCTCTTCAGCCTCAGTGGGAACAAGTCTACTAGGGGGCATAGCCTAAAGCTGGTGGGGGAGGGGGTTCAAGAGGAAGATGAGGAGGCATATTTCCACTGAGATGGTGGTGGTCAAGTTGAACAAGCAGCTAGAGGAGGTGATCTCAGTGAAAATGGTAGATATCTTCAAGAGAGAATGGGACAAAGTGAAGGGGAATGTTGCAGGTAGAGGAGGATGGAATGGGGGTTATTCAAGGGGGGGGCACTGAGGAAATGGTGAGGGGGGACAGGTCCATCTGTAAAAACAGTGGAACTTGCACACTCAAGCAGACCAGCTAGACTTTAAGGCCCTTATCTGCTGGTATGTTTGAATAAGTGATGTATTTAATTATTTAATTTATTTATTTGCAATTCTGTTGACAAGGATCATGACTGGGAGAGACCAAAGCAGAGGAAGTATAAGTGATTTTCTCATGGTCAGATAAGTGATGTGGTGCAATCTGAATCTGGCTCTTTTGCTTCCTATCTCTATGTTCCAACTGCTAGGCCTTATTGCCTCCCTAGATGCTTCATTAGGTCAAAATCAGCACATGTTATATCCAACCCAGTGGCACTGAGGGTTGAGGTGCTGGATGCCACACCTCATACTATGCCAGCGACCCAGGTTCGGGAATGAGCCTGGGTTGTCGGGAGTCAGTAGCAGGAGAGGGGGGAGTCAGACTCAGCCACCGCAAGGCAAGCTCATTTCTCCAAGCTAGGGTTCTGGTCACTCCCATCATATCGCTGCTCCCAGGTAGAGGACTTGGGGTAGTGCAGGTGGGGAGCGGCAAGAGTAGGGAAGGCACTGTGGATTGTGGCATGTGCATGCTTCCACATGTGTATACATGATCGTGGCATGGGGCAAGGGATAAAATCAGAGCTGGCTGGATCCATGAAGCTTCTGGTGGCGATCCCGGTGATGGGATGCCAACCAGGAATGAATACGAGCCCTCCAGGAGGGGGGGTTGGAGCCCACCTGCCAGCCCCACAAAAACTGGGGGCATGAAATATAAATAAAAAAAAAAATAAAAATCAGCATGTTTTGTATTTTCTTACCTGCTCCTTCCCTGTTGCAGATTCTGTGCAGAGTAATCTGTAGCCTTGAATGGGGCTACTCGTATAGGCAGGGGGTTCCCAGGAAACAAGAATGGAGGTAGGTGAGGTTGATATAACTTGTAGGTTTTCCAGTGGCCCTGGCACTTGCACTGGGATAACAATAAAAATGACACTGTAAATGTTTATGCAGGTTGATGTCAATTGAGTCATCTACATTTTCATTTTTTATGATGTTTAATCAGTCATAGGATTTACATTTATATGCAAATCACTGCATTTCCATCTCTTATTACCAATGTTGAAGTTAACATTCTGGATACTAAGGACAACAAAGGTGCATTTATTTGGCAGAGAACATGTGCACTGTTTCATATTCATTGATCTGTGCATTCATATACTGTAATATTATCCATTGGCATGGACATGCTGCGACATATTGTGAATGCGAAATGGTAATAAAGAAAGCCAAAACTATGCTATGTATCTCCATAATAGTTAACTTCAATCCTGTTTGTCTGTATGTCTGTCTATCTATTAATACAAAAAAATGACATTAATACAAATGATAAGAAAAGGATGTGATGTTATGCTATTCAACAATAATGTCCACCTTCCTTCCTTGTGCCTTATACTCATGAACCAAGGCCAGACGCCCCATGGGTCAGTTGTTTCAAGCCACTGATCCAGAGTTGTGCTCACAAGTCTGTTGCTTCTCATTGGGCCCACATTATTGGTCTAAAGTTTCTTTGTGCTGGGCCATGAGGGCCCAAGCACAAAACAGGAAATCAGTCATAATTTTCAATACGCATATCAGCACAATAGCACACACTTTGTGATCTGTTTTGCGGACCATAAAACAGGAAGTGGGAACTGGACCTGAGTTTCCTCTTCAGGTAAAGAAGAACTAGAGGCCCAAGTGTCAGTCACACAAGACAGGCACTAAACCATTGTGGCACAATTTAGTGCCAGTCCCTTCCTTGTGACCCCCTCAACCTGTGCTCAAAGGAGATCACACAATTGTCATGCCCCAGTGAACATCAATATGTACTTTTGGGCAGGTGGATGGGGTTGGCATGTAAATAGCATGCAGTACTATTCACAAAAGATATGCTGACTGCCACAGAGTTGTTTATACTTTTGTGATACCCCTTGCATTAAGAATTCTTCAGGAAAGTAGTTGGGGTGTTGCAAAAGTGCAGTCTGCCCCATTAGAGCTGGTGGGGACAGTGATCAGTGAGAGACCAGCACTTCAGAGTACAATAATGTAGGAACTGGACTAGAGAGGGGAAATCCAATAGTCTATCATGGAGTGATAGGATGTGGGGTTCATGTGAAGGGGCCACTGAAATATCAGGGAGACAGTGATGGACAGTCAAACAATTTTTGTTCCTGAACAACAAATGGGCCAATAATATGGATTGGGTTGATAGGAGTATGAATTTCTGAGCCGGCACTTATCATGCATGCATATGCATGGCACTGTGGCATGAGCAGGGATGTGCAATCTCATAATGTATGTTATGCAAACAAAGCTAGTTTGCACACAGTAACTGCTGGAATGTCTTTATTATGCACACAAAGCCAGTCTGTACACAGTAACTGCTGGAATGTCTAGTTTGCATTCCAACATTTGCACTGGGGTGTCAGTGCCCTACCAGGTACAAACATAATGTTCTCAGTATATCAATTTTATGGGGCAGTGCAGTGCAAGGGGCACACTTTGTGCCCTGTTTTGCAGCCTACACAACTAGGACTTAGAAATGACCCATATATCTCTAAAGAAGATTGCATGCAAGCTGTTATTCTGTGTTACAGACAACAACATCTCAAATACAAAAGAGTTCACCTAAGAGAGTGCAAGTGCCAGTAAAAATCATTGGAATAATGATTGCATTAATGATAATGATTATAGTAGGATGGATGAGTGTAATTAGGTCTTTACATCACAGCAATAGGCGAGGGTCAAACTTTTCGGAGGTAATCTTTCTAAAGGTTGCATTCCTTAATGTTGTGGATAGTTAAGTCAATCTCTTAGATGTTCAAATTGCTTTGATCTGTAACACCTACCATATCTCTTAGACTGTAAACCACAGTCTTCTCCCTGTATCTCCAGAATATCTCGAAACAAAACGTGTGTGGATTCTAAAGATGGTGTAGACCCATAGTTCTCAAATCTCATAGTAAGTCTCCCCTATGATGCGGGAAAAAAATCTCAGGCCTCCCCTAAGTTATTGAGAAAACATCAAACCTCCCATAGAAACAGTACAATAAATAAAAAAAAAAAAAAATAAAATTACAAAAGTTGTCCCTTAGAACTGCTATAACAGTACTAAACCGACTTGAACCATCAGAAAAAAAGGTAAGCCACAGTTGAAAAAATGTTTTCATAGTGACAAAGATAGTACGTTTCAGTATGATGACATGCCTTCATTTGATCTCTAACATAGGCAGGTCATCACATCAAAACATCAGCTGTTTATATGATCGTGTATGGTTGTGTGCATGTCTGTTGATCAAATCCTGCAACTTCAGATGGAGTATTAGAAGGAACATGCCTTTATGTACTGAAATGAATTGGAATCAATTCGATCTACATACGTATGCAATACTGTTTTGTCACTGGGACTCAATAAATGTTTGGTAAGGAAACCTTTCTTCAAGTGTGGTTTACCTTTTTTGATGGGTTAAGTATGTTCAGTTCTTGTATGACAGTCCTTAGGGGCAACATTTTTGTAGATGAATGATCCCTGTGTAACTGGCACCATACACTGCTTGATGGATGTCTAAGTAATATTTTTATGAATAGAGCGAGTGACCATTCTTTGCTAATACTACACTTTAATACCATAAACTACTTTCACAGTACCACAAGAACAATGTGAAATACCTATGAATAAATCAAGGAAAGTATAGTTAAGTGGTTCAACCATGTATCTGTAAATTTGGAGACCCAACAGACCCAAGTTTGAATCCAACAATCTCCACTTACAGTACATACTGTGAGACATTTAGCAAGTCACGTAACCTCCTCTGCCCCCAGGTTACACCTAGAAATGAGCTTTGGTTCGGTCAGCCCAAAATAGAGGATAGTGGATGGGCAACAATGAACAACAACACTGTTGTTCACTTCGCGAGGTTGTCATGACAACCAAGTAAACCTCGAGACGAAGCTTGAAGGTTTTCGGTTGTCATGAAACCCGAAGTGAAAACAGTAGCAGCAGCTGATTCCACGTCTTTATAGTGTGCGGGCAAAAGTAAAACAAAACAGCTTGTGACTTCCTCCATGGTCATGTCATGATGTCAGGGAACCCCTGCCCCGCCCGTGTCCATGAAAACACTCCACTCCTTCCCGGTCCACAAAGATACTGTTTGATAATAAATTTCAAAAGAAATACGGGTGTCCTGCTGTGTGCCAGCTATGATTTAAAAAAGGGCACTTACTGACAGATTTGAATTTCCTCCAGTGCCTTTGATGAACTGCCGTGCCATTTTTCAAACAGCTACTGCAACTTGCGCATGAGCAAATGCGATCAGAGCTGTTTTACCATTGTTGTGATGTACTCACGATGGTACAACAACATCATGACGTCACATCGATGGTACAACAAGACTAGGGAAAGATAGATTTTAAGGGAATACAACATTCTAACATACACTACATACTAAATAAATCAATGAGTTTATTCCACCCAGGACTATATATATTCAGTTTCTACCCATCACTTCATACAAAACATCAACAAAGTACAGTTACGTAAGACCTTACCATAACAGTAGATCTTCGAGAGGAGCTCTTGCAGCAGGCTATTACAATCAGGACTATGCCGCAGGCACTAGGACCCTCCGGTGAAAACTTCTGCCAAAAATACACAGCAGGGACCGCCCCCAACGCCGGCCCCGCCCCGATGTCGGTCAGGGTACAAGAGGGGGCCGACCCAGCACCACCTCAGTTCTTCCGCCAAGACCCAGTAGAAGGCCTGACAAGAGAAGAAGATGAAGCCTACCATGAAGAGAGTTGGAGAAGAAAGAAAATGGATCTGCACACCTTGAGGGGGAAGGTGGGTTGGAAGTAGCGCCTGCTGCAAGAGCTCCTCTCGAAGATCTACTGTTACGGTAAGTTCTTACATAACTGTACTAGCTTACTTCGAGTGAGAGCTCTTGCAGCAGGCTATTACAGTCAGGACTGAGTCCCAAGCAGTCCCACAGCAAGGAGGTAGCTGACCCCGGGAAGTGGAATATGCTGACTAACAGGGACCGGCAGGGGTTTATTGTGATGCTTGTAGCAAAACGAGATAAAGCGAACAATCCATTTAGAGATAGTTTGCTTGGACACTGGTTGACCCAAGCAATGTGGCGCAAAGGCCACAAATAGCTGCTCCGATTTAGAGTGCTGAACCGTCCTTTTGAGGTAATACCTCAGAGTCCTGTGGACTTCCAATGTGGAGGAGAGCCTCCCCTCTATTGGAAGGGGAAGGAAAATAAACAGGAAGATCAACCGACTGGTTGAGGGTCAATTCTGAGACCACTTTTGGAAGAAACTTAGGATTTGTTCTGAGGGAAACCCTTTCCCTGTGGAAAACCAAATAGGGCTCTTTACACATCAGAGTCTGAAGCTCGGAAACCCTTCGAGCTGAAGTAACAGCAACCAAAAAGCAAACCTTCCAGGAAAGGTAACGCAGCTCACAGTCCACTGTTGGCTCAAAAGGTGGGAGGGTGAGTTTCTCCAACACAAAAAGGAGGTCCCAGGGTGGGACAGGGTCCCTAATGGGAGGTCTCATATGTAGAATTCCCCTAAGGAAGGTGCGGGCCACATCCAATTGTGCCAATGCTCTCTCTCTCCCACGAGAGCATGATAGGCGGAGATTGCCCACATGTGCACCTTGATAGAGGAGTAACTCAGGCCCTTATCATACAAGGAGAGGAGATACTGCAAAGCTGAGTTCACAGGGCAGGTGATGGGATCCAAATGTTGCGGCAATGACCAAAGACAGAAATGCTTCCACTTCATAGCATAGGTGGAGCGAGTAGAGGGCTTTCTTGCTGACACTAAGACCACCGCCATTTCCGGGGAAACCCCGTATCTATGTTGAGCTATGTCTGAAGGAGCCAAGCATGTAGGTGAGAGGATCGAAGGTCCGGATGGACCAGCGACCCTTGGTCCTGGGACGGTAACTGTGAGCATATGGACAGCGGAACTGGAGGCTCTGTGGATAACTGCTGCAGTAGTGGGATCCAAATCTGCTGAGGCCATTTGGAGGCCATTAGGATCATCTGGGCCCCTTCTGCCTGTAACTTGAGCAGTACTCTCTGAATGAGAGGGAAGGGCGGAAAGGCGTAGAGAAACCTCCCTGCCCAGCAAAGGGATAATGCGTCTGGCCAAAAAACTCCAGGCACATGCTCTTGCGAGCAAAAGGTAGGCAGTTTGGTGTTGCGTGGTGACGCAAAGAGGTCCAGCTCTGGAAGACCCCACCTGTCGAAGAGCTGGTCCGCTACAGATTGTAGCAGCTCCCATTCATGTGCTCTGGCACACGACCTGCTGAGGCTGTCAGCCAGATCGTTTAAGATGCCTGGAATGTGCATTGCTGACAGTAGAATGCCCCGCTCCAGTGCCCAGTACCAGACTCTCATTGCGTCCCTGCAAAGAGGATATGAATGAGTGCCTCCTTGCTTGTTGATGTAAAAGACGACCCTCATGTTGTCTGTCTAAACTAGAAGAGAGCCTGGAACCAGATCATCTCGGAAAGCCTGGAGGGCGTAGAGGACCACTCGCATTTCCAGTACATTGATGTGGAGGGACTGCTCCTTGGGTGACCAAACCCCTTGTGTTCGATCCCAGGTGCGCCCCCAACCTCAGGTCCGATGCATCTGTTGTCAGAGTCTGACCTGGTGGCTCTGGATGAAAGCTGACCCCTTTCTCCAGATTGTTGGGGTCCATCCACCAAAGCAGAGTTCTTCTGACTGGCTCTGAGATCTTGACCAGGGAGTCTAGGTCATCGTAGCCTTGTTCCCACTGCACCCTGAGCATCCACTGTGGGACTCTCATGTAGAGGCGAGCCAAAGCAGTGACAGAAATGGCCGCCGCCATGTGCCCCAGTAAACTGAGGAAGTTCCGAGCTGGAACTCGAGATGCTATAGAGATCTATTCTGCCATCTCTCACAAGCAAACTCCCCCATCCTTTGGGAGGAAAACCATGCCCTGGACGGAGTCCAGGGTCGCTTCTATGAAGGCGAGCATTTGGCTGGGCTCCGGGGATGATTTTTGTAAGTTCAGGGTGATCCCCAGCTCTCAGAACAGAGTATAAGTGTCTCTGAGAGCTCGTAAAAGGCTGCCTCTTGATGAGGTCGTGAGTAGCCAATCGTCAAGGTAGGGGAACACATTGTGTCCCATCTGCCTTAGAGCCGCAGCCACCACCACTAGGCATTTGATGCAGACTCATGGAGCAGAAGAGAGGCCAAATGGAAGCACTCAAAACTGAAAATGCTCCCCTTGGAAATGGAACCTCAGAAACTTCCTGTGGGGAGGATAGACCCCGATATGCATATATGCATCCTGCATGTCGAGAGAGCATAGCCAGTCCCCTTGGTGCAGCAAGGGAAGAAGTCCTTGAATAGTCACCATCCTGAACCTTTTGTACTCGATAAAGAGGTTTAGAGGGCTGAGATCCAGAATGGGACGAAGGTCCCCAGTCTTTTTTGGGACCAGAAAGAAGTGGGAATAGAACCCTTGACCTTGCTGCTGCAAGAGGACCCTCTCTATTGCCCTCTTCTGCAGGAGGGTATGAATCTCTCCTTCTATCAGTGGGATGTGAGAAGGAGGATAGCAGGAGAGCTTTGGCGGAGTGTGCAGAGGAAACTCTGTGAACTCTAGCATGTGTCCTCTCCGTACAATATCCAAGACCCACTGGTCTGCGGTAATAGACTTCCACCCTTCGAAATGAAGGGAGAAGTGGCCCCCAACTGGCTCCCCTGGGTCTTCTGATGGAAGGGGGGGCAGAAGGGAGTCATTGGGCAGAGCCGGGAGTGGGAAGAGAGGACTTGGGCCCATGGGCGGGAGGTCCACCAGAATGCTGGTTCCCTGATCTCCTGTGGAAGCCTCCTCTCTGCCCCTGTTGGTATCACGGGCTGAACCTTGACTGCCTGAGGACTTACGAAAGGGCCGTCTATGGTGCTGATGTCGCTGGTCGCCACGGTACATCTGGCAGACCGACCAGATCGACTTGCCCGACTCTTGGAGGAGGGAGATCAAAGCCTCCATCTCCTGCCCAAACAACACAGTACCTTGGAAGGGCAGATCCCGGATACCAGTCTGCAGATCCTGGTGAAAGCCCAAGACTCTCAACCAGGCATGGCGCCAGAGTCACACCCCGGAGGCGGCTGCCCTGGCTGCTGTGTCTGCAGTGTCATACGAGGCCCTCAATACATAGGAGCCCACGTCTGAGCCCGACTGAAGAAGGGCCAGGAGCTCTGTTTTTTTGTCAGAGTCTGGCATGGCCTGTGTCAGCTCTAGTCCCCTTTCCCACAGCACATTCTGGTACTGTACCATATGCGTCAGGAAAATGAGGGAGCAGATGGAACAGATGGAGGCTGCATATACTTTCTTGCCCACCTGGTCCAGGTAGCGGGACTCCGGGTTGGGAGGCTGTGAGCTGAGGTGCTTTGGCTGCCGAGACTTGTCATGGGCAGCCGTGATCACCAAAGAGTCGGCCTGAAGGTGTTCCTCTAGAAAGGGTTCTGCCCTTGCTGCCTTATACAGCCTGTCCGACCTCTTAGGAACTGCCGGGATTGAGGCCAGATGCATCCAGGTGGTCCTAATAAGGTCCTGGAATGTATCCACCAAAGGAGGGATAACCAGAGGCTTTGGCTCCTTCTGCCTCAGGTACTTGGCCAACCTCCATCATTCTGGATCCAGGTCCTCCGTGTCCCACTCATTGGAAGCCTGGATATGCCTCATGATGTCCATGAAAGTAGGATCATCCGGAGGTGAGCGAGGCTGGTCCTTCTCTCCTGGGGAGTGCTTGAGGCTGAGAGAGGATGAAGAGGTCGACGATGAAGAGGAAGATCAACTATCTGACTTGGAATAGTCTGACCCCATCCTACGACCATGCCTTTGTTGACGTCGGAAGCTAGTGGACCGACGTCAGTCCGAAGACTGACTCCGGTCCCTGGACTGGTGACAGAGCAATGACCAAAGTTGGTCAGAGGACCAACATTGGGAGCATTCTCGCCTGGAGCTAGAAGGGTTCCTGGAGCGTGACCTAGACCGACGTCAGTCACCAGAGTCCCTGGAGCGACATCGGTGGTCCTCGGACTTGGAGCGGAAACGAGCCCTGGAGGGGGGTGAAGGCCGGCACTCCAGTGACTTCCACGTGGAAGACTCAACCCCCGGTTGTGGTTCACCCACAGGGTCCAGTACCAGTGTCTGGGCCGGCGACGGAGAGGACCGCTTGTGGACCTGCCCCCACCAGAAGGAGAAAAGATCCTTGAGCTCATCCTTGGTGAAAATTTCAGCCGCTCACTTTGGAAAGGAAGTCTCCGGAATGTCATGGCATGAAGGAAAGCTCTCCTGAGGGCCCAGGGGGGAGGAGGACTTGGGCAACGGGGATGTCGGTATCTACAAGACCGACCCCGCGTCCTTCGCGCCTTTGACCAGCATCGGTGTAGGGACCGATGATGGAGTGACACCAGGGGGCACCGGAGAGTCCTTGGTCTCCGGAGGCACGCCTTTAGCAGGCGGCATCGGTGCCTTAGCAGGTGGGGCTGAAGCAGGCACCTCTAAGGACTTAGCGATGACCCTTAACAAAGTCACCTTCAGCTTGGCCGGCTTCTCCCCTGATGGGCCGGCCTTAGCCTGAGGAGTCTTTGGAGGTTCTCCAGAACCCAAGCGATGGGCTTTTTTGGGAGAAGGCTGCGAATGTGAGTGCGACCGAGACCAGGACCAGTGACGGGACTGACTACGGTCCTTGCTGTGGCACTTCTTCTCCTTCCTTTTCCCCCTCCAGGGATTGCAGATCCATATTCTGCTCCAGCAGGTAGGCCTTAAGGGCTTTCAGGCAGAGGATACGGGTCCGGCTGGTAAAGGCCTGGCAATCAGCACAGTTGGCGGTGTCGTGGTTGGGGCCCAGGCAGAAAATGCACCGCCAATGGCTGTCCTTAGCTGGGATCTGCCTCCCGCAGTCACACTTGTTTAAGTGTTCGGGTGATGCTGATGCCTGAGAAGACATCGAACCCGGCCGGGTAAGATAACCACTGATGTCGGTACTGGGAAGTGGCAAGAGTGAGGAAAACAACACTCTAAAGCGGAAAAAAAAGTAATCAAGCAAAAGCAGTGAACTGACGTCGGTACCTGAAAAACGGTAAAAACCATCAAAAAAGGCAAGGAATCTTGATAGAAGAAGTTCTTTTCGCTGGATCGCAGACAGAAGCTATGTCTCTTGGCTTCATGTGCGGGTACGAGGCAGGAAAGAACTGAGGTGGAGCTGGGTCCGCCCCCTCTCGTACCTTGACTGATGTTGGGGCAGGGCCGGCGTCGGGGGCGGTCCCTGCTGTGTACTGCTGGCAGAAGTTTTCACCGGAGGGTCCTAGTGCCTGCGGCACAGTCCTGATTGTAATAGCCTGCTGCAAGAGCTCCCACTCTAAGTAAAATCTCAATATTTAAAGCAACAGTGCATGTTATAGTGAAAAATGATTCTGTTTAATTTCTTTTCACTTTATATCATCATTTTCTCATCTTGTATGATGCACTTTTACCTCCAGGCTGTGCCTGCTTTTCCCTTTTTTATTAGATTTGAAGTAATGGATGGTGGTGCTCCGTTTAATGTGGTTATACCCAGGTTTTGATTATTATTCTCGGCTGTTTTTGAACACCCCCTTTTCTTGTGACTGGAAAACTAGCATGCAACAGACTCTTCTCCCTGATCTTATGGGACACACAAACAGCTGAAACTATGAAAACCTAGGGCTAGCCATAGTAAAAGGATTGCTCATTTTAATAATTTCAAATCCTAAAACAAATGTTAAAGCAGACTCAATATACAGAACAAAGCACATCTTACAAAACAAAGAAAAAGGTTTAACTGAAAATGGAATAAAATGTGACAGGTTCTCAATTTGTACTGTAACATGCACTGCTACTTTCAGTACTTTGATACAGTAAGTTATCAGGCTTGTCAGGGCCTCCCTGGAACAGGTCGGTCTCACCATTTGAGAAGCATTGGTTTAGACTTTTGCTATTAGTCAAATAAAAGTTGTTACAACTACTTTTGTTGCATCAAATTAACTTTTTGACAAGGAGATCTCTGCTAATTACCTGAGGTTTGTCAACGCTGTGTAAATTGGCTGATAAGGGCAAGCTTTTGAGCTTTTGCATACTAATAGGTGCTGATTACCAACTAAATGAGAAACTTGGTATAGATGTTGTCCTAATGCACCTAATGCATATAAATCACTGAACAAACAAACAAATGTAAATTAGCAGAGATTCAGTGTTCAATTATAAGGTTCAGGTGTGAAATCAATCATATCAAACAGGTTTTCTAGCTCTGAATCTCATTATATTTCAATACACCACATAAGTAGTTTAATGTGCTTAAGTTCTCAACACATCAGTGGAGAAGCCTCAATAATCTCTTTTGATCCCCACTGAATAATTTTAATCTGTTAAATCCGGCATCTATTTTTGGTTCATTTCAATAAAAATTCATATTTGTGAGTAGTGGGGAGATGTTAATAAGTCACATTTATTTCAGTCTAATCTATTTATTCAAGTTCTGGTAGCCACTCTGTTCAAGTCAGTTTGTCAGACACTAACATTAAACTGCAGCTGGGAGGAATGTATGGTTATTTTCCATAGGCCTAATTTTTTAAAACTTGCAAGTCATATACAGACAAGAGTGCACATTCACGTGTACTGTATATTTTCATTGCAGACAATACAAACAAATGTGCCAGCACAGTCTGTGGGGAAGCATTGCAATACAGCATGTATTCCACATACATTGAGGTAAGGGTACCACTTGGCAAGTCAGTGTCCCGGGCTTATAAACTGACACCGTGTCCATCATGGCATAACCACAGAGGATGGCGTAATATCCCACAGGATTCTCACCTCCATTTGCTGAGGAGCTGAGTCGAGCTACTGGAAGATGTAGGTCCTGGACTTCAGGAAGGTGGATTTCACAGAAACAGCTTCAGAAAATGCCTTGAGGGGAGGGAAAGCCAGGGAAAGGTGGAGGTGCAGTGGATGTGAATAAGTGAGTGCATCACTAGGACAATGAATCTTTGCATGAGAAAGGTAAGAAAAGACATGAGGAAAAGGAGACTATTTTAGTTCTTTAAGGAGGTGGCAAAGGTAATGAAAGAAAAAAGGGAAAAAGGTACAAAGAAAGTCAAAGGGAAGGGGGCCAGGTAGTGTACCAAGCCAGGCAGACAGAAGCAGAAAAAACAGTTAGGAGAGCTAAGGCACTAGCAGAGGAAATGATTGCAAGGAAAATGAGGAAAGGGGATGAGACTTTTTTCCTATGCATCAGCTTGAAGGAAAAAGCCAGAGGTCAAATGAGATGGATACTAAATGTGGAAGAAAGAGACTATGTGGAAGGAGACCAAGAATAAGCTGACATTTTTAACAGGCACTTTTACAAATTCTTCACAGTAGTGGGAAGGGGGACAGGCCGTCAGAGAGAAGTAAGAACAGTGTGGAGAGGGGTGGACACAAGATCATTTTCAGGGGAGCGACTACTTAAATGACTTGTAGCCCTGAAAGTAGATAAGGCTATGGGACCAGATGGGATATATCCCAGTGTACTGGGGAGCTCAGGGAACTTCTAGCTACTCCATTGACAATCTTGTTCAACGGTTCACTGGAAACAGGAGTGGTTCTAAAGGACTGGAGAAGGACTGATGTCCTCTGCATAAGACCAGCAGCAGAGAGGAATCTAGCAATTGCAATCCAGTCAACCTAACTTCAGTTGTGGGGAAACTAATGGAAACCCTACTAAAAGATAGACTGGTTGATTACCTAGCAGTCAATAGGCTGCAGCACCACAGACAGTAGGGGTTCACGGGGGGGGGGAGGTTATGCCAAACAAAGGTGACAGATATCTTTGACCAGGTGACCAATGAAATAGACAAAGATGAGCTCAGGACTAGGGGGCATGTAATGAAATTGGAGGGGAATATTTCAGGAAAGATGTGATGAAATACTTCTTCACAGGCAGGGTAGTAGAGGCATGGAACCGACTGCCAGTCAGAGTTGTGGAGGCTAGAAGAGTGCAAGGCTTCAAGCATGCATGTGACAGATACAGGGGCATATTAGTACAGAAACAGGGAGGTCCCTGGAGACCTGTTAGGATCTGTAGAGGTTATGCATGGGCAGGGAACCCATGGGCAGACTGGGTGATCCTAGTGATTGTTTTCTGCCAACAACTTTCTAGGTTTGTTTCTATGTTTCTTGGCAAGGTGGTCTGAATGCTGTACTGCAGAGCTGAACTGTGGTAGTCCAAGGTGTCAGTACAGGCAGACGACTGTTGTAGAAAGGTTGGAAGAAGACTGGTGGATGTGAATCATGCTGATGCAGAGATGCAGATCACAGCTTGGCAGAGAGGAGACAGAAACAGGAAGATCCTAGGGACTGATAAAATCTAGGTGTTGCCAAAAATCTCTAAGGGCTATGTGACCATAATATTAATATGTGTAGCATGTGCTGCTACAGTTGCAATATCCATTTCATGTGTAGTTACATGTGTATTAACATATTTAGCAATGCCAGAAGAGACACAGTTGTAGTTGTGCAATAGATTTGCTATTATATTTGCAATAACTTTAAGACATGTAGTTACTGTTTGAATGGATTGAATATTGCCAAAAAGGTATATTGTAGCCATCTCTTTAGACAAATTGTGTAATTACAAAATTCACAAATGGAAAAGTACATACCAGCTACAGAATACTTGCACATTTGGATGCTGCAACTGCATAGTAGTAAGCACGCAGTTATAAGATATACCATAAATACAATGTAGTTACCAACACTAAATGTAAAGTACTGCCAAAACATACAAGGAGCAGCATAGTTTTGAATGCCTACAATGAAGAGGATAATAAAAAATTGTTCCCAGGCACCACAATTAAACAGTATACACTGCAGAGATTTGGCCAATGATTATTTATATACATGAGCAACCCTGCAATCACAAGCCACCTGCTGCAGAATCCCTACAAATGAAAACAATTCAACAGTACTCTACACTCAAGGCATAAACGTGAGGCACACACCTCTTTCAATTATCTGTCTAAGCTATTTGTACATTTACATGAGGGTTACCATGGAGAAAGTTGTGTTCTCCAACCCTACCCCCGCGCTTGACCAGTGTGTGGTCTTTAGGAAGACCACGCATTGGTTGAAGCACAGGGGTAGTGTTGGACGGAGCACAACTCCATGAGTGAGGAAGTCTGTAACTACATGTAAATGTACCAAATAAATATTGGACTGGATAATTGAAACAGGTGTGTGCCTGACGTTTATGCCTTGAGTGTAGAGTGCTGTTGGATTTTTTCATAAATTTCATGGTTTGCAACGCCCTTCTCTGCACTTAACTTCGCATAGCAGTGCACATAGCATTGGAGTAGTGGATCCCTACAAATGAAGCCTTCTGCACCCTGCTGCACACTCCATACTAATGCAGCACCCTGCTGCATGCACCCTAATAATATAAAAGAAAAGCACACATACAAGGGCTGTTAGTACATCAAAAATTTATTTCAGGATACCATACTTGAACATGGACAGACAATTCATGATTATGATTATTATTACTAGCTCTTGATCATCGCTATCTAACCCCTGTGCCATACTGAAACTACATATAGACTGTGCAGTCTACTGTGTACTTAGTCTTGGTGCTGAACTGGGATAAGGAAAGGATGAACTAGAGTTATTAATAGCACCTACTTTTAATAACTTAAATACACTCTCTGACAACTGTACACAGACTCAGCAATGAGAGGTTCTGGGATGCTCCTCTAATGGCACACCTCACAGAATGTCAGGCCGGAAGAATGACATGATCAAAGAGATAAAAAGACATTTTAAAAAGCACAACAAAAGTTGACATTTTACTTTTTAGACAAAAAGCCTAATCAGTGACTGCTCCACACTGAGATGTGGGGCACTAATAGTTGGACACTTCCCATTAATAATAAGCAAGTGTCTTAAATCATGATCGCAGTGTGTGAAAGTGTATGGAAATGCAAGAACTGTAGGATACTGGGTGTTTTTAGATGGGGCTTAACAAGGAAGTGATCTAGCCACTATACAGTTTGATGGTGAGGCTGTAGCTGGAACACTGTATACAGATTGTATACCCTCATCTAAAAAAGATTGGGAAAGGCTGGAAAATATACAACAGAGGGCATACAAATGATCTGTGGTCAACAGTGGAAAGCATTCAGAGTGGCTGGAGAGTAGAACTGTTTGGAATGCAGAACTCCACTAACAGAATTCAGGCAAAATGGCAATTCTACTTCTGAAGTGCCTTCCTCTTGTTGTTATATAAGTACTGTGAATGTTCAGAAATAAACAAGCCTGACTGACAGAGAATAATGTCATGATTTATGTACTAGATAACCCACTCTTAGGTGTGTTGTCATGCTCTGATATATGCATGCCGTGGTGTGCATTGTACGCATGAGGCCGAGTGCATCAACCACCCAAGGCGTGCATATATCAGAGCATGACTGTACACCATAGAGTGGGTTATCTATCTTATAAAATGACAAAATAATTTTTTAGGGGGTAAGTACAGGTGTGCGGTCACGCTCTAATATATGCACGGTCATGTGAAGAGATACAACAAATCAGCAGACATAATTTTTCCTACCCACTTTATAAAACAGAATAATACATGAGGCGATGTGCTTAAAGAGAATTTTACACATACCTGAGATGTTGGATGCTACATAAACCCAGAAAGTGAAGCTTGAGGGGTTTATTTAAGCATCCAGAACCAAGGGTGTGTGTAAAATTTGAGTTTTACACACCACCCCATGTTTTATTTTATATAATTGCTGGGGAGCATTTTTTCACCACAGCAATTATATAAAATACAAACATAGCACTAGCGCTGTGCAGCCAGAAGGTCATTTTCACTGTTTCTCCAATAGGTGGAGCTGTCTGTTTCTCCTGCATTCTCATTTGCCTCTAGTTGCTTTTTTTTCCATACTTATTTTGGTGAGGTTTTGTTTTTTTCTCCCTGATTCCCATCCCTAATTGGGATGCGCGTGCACATGTGGAAGCATAAACACACCAGGTCTTGACGCACCTTTCCGATGTGTCACCCCTGCCACCTACACTGAATAGTAGACCTCCACCCAGTGGCAGCAGAACTATTGGAGGGGGGGTGGCAACCACCCCCAAGAGAGGAGAGCCACCTTCCAGCTGCTCAATCCTGCTGCAACCCTCCTCCTACCATGCCGGACTCTGGTTTCTTTTTTAGATGGTTTCGGTCACTCTGCACCCCAGTGTGTCCTGATCATGGTTCTCCCAGTACATTTTGGTGTCATATTAAAATGTCGTACTTTGAGAAGACTGGATGGGTGAATCACAAGACAGGAATGTCTGAAACACCCGATCCCTCACTGCCACTGCTACGCTTAACTGAACCTCTGCCCAGGAAGAGGAAAGTACTTTGCAGAATGTATTTTCTTTTTATTTACTGACACAGAAACATGTCAGAAAGTTTTTTTTTTTAATTAAATTTAGTTGTAAAGTAAGCATTATCAGAGGCACAGAGCTTTTTGTGGCATAACAATGAGATGACAACTGGCTGCTGCATGCACAGAGAGAGGAAAATCCAGTGTACAGTGACCGTTATAACCAACAGGTTACAACGGGTAAATTATAACCAGATTTCCCTATGGAAGAAAATGCTTCCAAGTTATTATACAAAGATTATGCATGACAGTTTATTTTTTTATTAGAATTTTGTTGACCGGGTAGGCCCAACTGAAACAAGACAGACCCTTTTTCAGTGGCGACCTGGGGAACCTAAGCATTCCACAAGTACTGGTCAATAAACAATGCACCAACAGTGGCACAATCAGTAGTAACAGTAACAAGCAGAGATATTATCAATATGATACAAAGTAGAACATAAGATAGGAAGAAGCATACATTCTATGATATAACCACATTCAATCTCATATTTATACAGGGTACACAGACTGGAACATAAGATAGGTAATAGATAAGTAACATCATACATTCTAGGTCAGGACAATAACTTCCTGTCTCATATTTCACAGTGTACATAAAATGAGATCAAGACATAGGGTCTAGTTCTAAGGGTGGCCAAGTTAAAAGCAAGCAATTATTTTGGAAATGACTGTAGAATTCCTCAGCTAAGTATAGTCCATGAAATGTTGTGCCACTGTAACTTTAAAACTATTTGCAGAAACTGCACCAAATTAAGAAGGCTTTGTGGACATTCAAATTGATATAGGCATGGTAATTTTCTGGCCTCTAGCTTAGCTGATGAATGTGGTTATTAGCAGCCAGAAATATCAGAAAATGTCAAAGAGTAAACTGCAGGATTTTAATCCACCTATAATTTCAACATTCACTACAGTAGACTCCTAGAAGGACCCAGAAAGGATGTGCATGCACATTATCATGTACCTACAGTACATGATAGGAGGGAGCAGGTATACATAGTCTAAAATGAGGATATTACACATGTGCCTATAGAGACATTTTGCAAATTTTCACAGAAGTCACAGAATTCTGCAAACTTTACATGGAAACAGTATCTGTGAATGTTTAGACAGCTCTACTCCATCTTCCCCAGTAATGTAACTTCCCACCAACTGCTCTGCCTACCCTAGTAATGTGGTCACCAGCCATGTGATACGCACAGCATAGTAAAGCAGCTGCACTGTGTCTGCTGTGCACTCTTGAATACAGCCTCCTACCACATGCTACGCACTTCCAAGAAATGCAAGCTCAAAACATGCTGCACCTCCCTACTAATACAACCTCCTGCTGTTTACCAAACACATCCACATAATGCAGCCTCCACCTGCTGCACACACCCTAGCAGTGGAATCTCAAACCATCTGATGTAAACAGCCCTTCTCACCAATGCCATGTCTCAATAACTATTGTGCCTCCCTAGAAATACAGCCTTCTAACACTTGTTGCACTTGCTCTAGTAATGCAGTCATATGAACATACAAAAATAGTCAGCAGAAAAAGACCTTGCAGTCTATCTAGTCTGCTTAAGTTTGCAGATCTTTCTGTATCTGCTGAGTGATTTGCTACCTCTCCTCGCTATCCATTCCTCCCCCCTTGACAACCCCCCCACATTCCCCACCCCAATTCAATATTCCCTTTTAGCCAAGGCACATCTCCACAACAGGGGAATAGACTCCAGCCCCTTTACAAAAGAAAGGGTCCTTAAGGAGCTGTCCAAATGAAAGGTGCACTAGGCAATGGGGCCAGATGGAATACACCCAAGAGTTCCAAAGGAACTGCAGAAGGAACTTGCGATCCACTAGCCAAACTATTTAACAAGTCACTGGAAGATGGCATAGTGCTACAGGACTGGAGAAGGGCCATAATTGTGCCACTACACAAGAGTGGTAGCAGAGAAGTAGCAGGAAATTGCCACCCAGTCAGCCTGACCTCAGTGTTGGGCATAGTATTGAAGACATTGCTTAAAGAAACGGTAGTGGAGTACCTGAAAGAAAGTGAGAAACTTGACGCAAAGCAGCAAGGCTTGATGGCAGGATGCTCATGCCAAACAAATGTGATAGAATTCTTCAAATGGGTTACAAGAGCAGTGAACCAAGGTGCAGCAGTGGACATAGTATATCTGGATTTTAGCAAACCCTTTGATACAGTTCCACACAGAAGGCTAGCGAATAAATTGGAGCAAACAGGTGTAGGTCAGAAAGTGGTCAACTGGATAAAAAGCTTGCTATCGGACAGTACACAGAGAGTTATGGTAAATGGCAACATGTCGCAGGAGGGAGAGTAACCAATGGGGTTCCACAGGGATCAGTGCTTGGCCCAATCCTTTTAAACATATTTATCAGTAGCATTGCTGAGAGACTGAAAGGGAAAATCTACCTGTTCACAGACAATACAAAGCTCTGCAACAGGGTGGACATACAGGAAGGGATCCAAGGAATGGAGGCAGATCTAAGGAAGCTGGAGGAATAGTCCAAGAACTGGCAGTTGAGATTCAATGCCTAAAAGTGTAAGGTAATGCACTTGGATAAGAGAAACCCAGGAAATGACTACATCCTGGAAAGGCAGCAATTGGAAAAGACAAAAATGGAACAGGATCTACGAGTCATGATATTGGAAGATTTAAATGTAGGAAAGCGATGCAAAAAAGCAGCACTAAGGGCAAGTGCCATCCTTGGATGCATAGGTAGTCGTATTATTAGCAGAAAGCATGAGGTAGTCATCCCAATCTATAGGTCCTTGCTGAAGCCTCACTTGGAGTACTATGTGCAGCTCTGGAGGCCACACCTAAAAAAGGACATAGACCATCTGGAATCCATGCAGAGGAGAGCCACCAAGATGGTGCTGGGTCTGCACCACGAACCTAACAAACATAGACTCAGCCAGTTAAATCTATTCTCCCTACAGCAGAGAAGGAACAGATGAGACATGACAGAAACATTTAAATTTGTTAAAGGGATAAATGCAGTACATACCAGTAACCTCTTTCAGGAAAATAGGACTGCTTGTACAAGAGGGCACAACTTACGCTTGATTGTCGGTAAAATCAGAACCGATGTTAGGAAGCACTTTATTTCACAGAACGGGTCATAGATCCTTGTAACATCCTGCCACCTGAGGTGGTGATGGCTAAGACTGTCAGAGAATTCAAACAGGTATGGGATAGCCAGTGTAGTCACCTCAACAAGAGCAGTAGGTGGGGGAAGGGAGGTAGACATATGTTCTTATGTTTTACTCTGTCCCATCCTCTCTTGAAACTAACTTCAGTCTTCGGGGAGACTACTTCCTCCAGTAACTCATTTCACTTTGCTACTACCCTTTCAATGAAAAAGTGCCTACTCATTTCCCTCCCAAATTGCCCCCCCCCACCAGAATGATAACATGCCCCCTAGTGGTCTTGTTCCCACCAAGGCTGAATAGACACTTAGAGTTCACTTTGTTGAAAGCCTTAATATACTTACAGGTTTCAATCCTGTCCCCCCCTTCCTTCTATCCTCCAGGAAGTACATGTTGAGATCTTTAAGTTTCTCTTTCTAGGGTCTACCCTGTTGTCCCTGGAACATCTTGTTCACCCTTCCCTGCACTATCTCCAGTAAGGTAATATCTTTCTTCAGGTAAGGACTCCAATACTGTACAGCATACTCCAGATGTGGCCTAACCACTGACCTGTACAGTGGCAGGATGAGCTCTGCCTTTCTACAGGTCATACCCCTGGCTATGTATCCTAGCATCCTATTTACCTTGGCCACTGCTCTCTTGCAGTGTGCTGAGTGCTTCATGTCACTCATGATGATCACACCCAAGTCATTCTCCTCCACTGACTTCATGACCTACACACACCCTAGCCAATATGTGGTCTCTGGGTTCTTTGCCCCAGGTGCATTTCCTTACGCTTTTTGGTATTGAAACCAAGTTGCCATATACCCAACCATTTCTTTCATTTAGCAAAGTCGTTCCGAATGTTCTGTCTCCCTTACTCCCTACCCACCCTCCCACAAAGCTCTGTGTCATCTAGAAAAAAGCAAATTTTGCCTTTTACCCTTTCAGAAATACCACTGATAAAGATGTTGAATAACATTTAGCCCATCACAGAGCCCTGTGGAACCCCATCAGTGACTTGCCAAGCATCCGAGAATCCCCCTCCCCCACAGCCACCATCTTCTGTTTTTTTCCCTGTAACCAGTGTTTTACCTGCATAGCCAGTTTTGCCCCGGCCTTAAAGTCTCCAGATTCCTAATCAGTTTTGTGTGAGGAACAGAGTCATAAGCCTTATTGAAATCCAGATACATTATGTCCACTGCTTGGCCTTTGTCCACTGTCCTTGTTACCCAATCAAATAAATCAATTAGGTTAGACTGGCAGGATCACCCTTACATGAATCCATGCTGCCTACCATTATAGAATCCATTATGCTCCAGAAAGTTTACCAGTCTCTCCTTCAGAATGATCTCCATGAGTTTCCCTACTATCGAGGTCAGACTAGCTTGCTGTTATTAGCCAGGTTATACTTCAGCTCACTCTCATGTAGCAGCACTGCATGTGCTGTTCTTCAGTCCAGGGGAACCACTCCTGCTTCAAACAGAGGTGTTAAACAGGTCTTCCAGGGTCCGACCAGCACATCCCCTAGTTGTCTTAGAAACCTTGGGTGTATACTATCCAGCCCTGGGAGATATCCACCTTCAGGTTTTCAACCCTTCCATACCCTATCAATGTCTATCTTCCAATCCATTGCTTCTCCCCCACCCCACCCTTTTACCTGCGGAACTGGGCCATTCTTCTCTTTCTTGTAAAATGAACAGACATACTCATTAAGTACCTCCAGCTTTTCCACACCGGCCTCCACCCACTCTTCCCTCCTCTGCAGCCTGACTATCCAGTCTTTGACAACCTGCTTCTACCTGAAGTACTGGGAGAAAGCCTTCTCACCTATTTTACCCTCACAGCCAGCTGCAGTTCCTTCTTGGCCTTGGCCTGTCATACTACCCTGCCCACTTCTTTTGCTTTGCTGTTGTATTTCTCCCTCTCCTCATCCCTCCAGGAGCTTTTGTACCTTTTGAAGACAGTCCTTTTGCTCTTAGCCACCTGAGCAACCTCCATGTCAAATCAGCTGGACTTTTTGGCTCTGACCTTTTTGTTCATCACTTTGGCTCACACACTGGTGGCTGCAATAGCCCATCCTGGATGATAGCCCATTTCTGGGCCACTCCCATTTCTTTCTTGAATCCAGCAAGGTGCCCTTAAAGAATGCCCCTGATCTTTCATAATCTGCCCTTCTGAAGTCCAGCACTCTTGTCTTAGTTCCTATCTTCTCTTTGCCCATGTCCAGGTGAAGCCACTCCATGTTGTGGACACTTCTTGCCAGTGGGGCTTCCACCCTGACCTCCCAGATATGTGCACCATTCATCAGAACCAGGTCCAGTATAGCCCTGTCCTTCATGGGTTCCTGGGCACATCATGACAGGAACCTAGTCTAGAATGCCTCCACCAGCACCTGTTTTCTTATACAAGTTGGAGCAGGGATCATCTAATCAACCCCAGGTAGACTAAAGTCTCTCATTATCACAATCTCCTCTTGCATTTAGAGACACCACCCTTCACAGTGACTCATGTCCCCCTCTGCCCTGGACTGCCTGTCCTTCCCTCTCGTACCTGGTCTGGTTCCATGTGATAACGGCGATCGCAGAAAGGCGATTGCTGTTAGAGCGAGTGCACATTGCAAAAAATCAGTTTTGGTGATGTACACTCTCAGCGCACAGCAAAAGGTCACCAGGGACTTGTTTTTTTGAACATTTGTTATGCAGGGGGCACCAACTCCTGCACCCCCCCACTAAAGGATTCTCAACTCCAGGGGGGTGCATGTCTGGGGGAGTGCAAATGCTGGAAAACAAAATGTCAGGGTGCAACAAAATAAACACGCACCCAGAATTGAACCTGGCATCCTTGCAACCCTGGCCTGCCACCCACCCACCCACCATGCCACTGGGCAAGCTCAGCAGCCCACTGCTTCACTATGCCTCACAAACCCTCCTTCACCTTTCATTTGTCACATGGTGTGCTCGCCCCCCCCACGCGTGTGAGTGTG
Organism: Neoceratodus forsteri; assembly: GCA_016271365.2. Classification (NCBI taxonomy): domain Eukaryota; kingdom Metazoa; phylum Chordata; order Ceratodontiformes; family Ceratodontidae; genus Neoceratodus; species Neoceratodus forsteri. The sequence continues at coordinate 461,815,553 of CM057449.1, forward strand.
CACATATTTGTGGACCCCTCCAACCAGTTGCTCTCCCTACCCTGTAGCCCTGTGAATGAGTCACCCTTTTTGAAAGTGCTGAATCGTGGTCACCATTGTCATGGGCTGCCACCTAGTCCCTCCCCCTGCCCATCCTATCATGCCCCCCGCCAGCCCTTACATCTTCATGCCCTGAATGGGGGGGGTGCATAACTGCCTCCTTCTCCAGGTAACGATGAGTATTTTGACCCCTGTTGTCCTCTTCATTAGTTTAAGTTTAGTTCCCTGCTGATATACCTAAGTAATGCAACCTCCTGTTATATGCTGCACCCTCCCTTTGTTATGCATCCTTCTGTCTCATGTTGCAAACTCACTAGTAATGCAGCTTGCTGTCACATACTGCACTCTCCCTAGTAATGCAGCCTTGTCACATACTGTACTTCACACTCCTCAGCAATGAAGACTCCTTTCTCATGCTGCACACTCCACAGTAATGGAGCCTCTTGCCACATATTGTACACTCACATATTGTACACTCACTAGTAATAGTCACATATTGGACTCCCCTTAATATTGAAGCATCCTACCTTAGAAGGGATATCAACACTTTAGAGGGGGTTCAGCATTGCATCACCAAGATTATAGATAATATGCAAAGTAAGTGCTATGATGAAAACTAAAGGAATTAAGCCTATACTCATTGGAGCAAAGAAGAAAAAGGGATGATCTTCTATTGCTGTTCAACATTTCAAAAGATGCTGAGCTCATGGCACAACTTGGCTTGGTGTTTAACATTAGGGAATGTAACCTGATATCAATTATCATTAACATATCCAAGGACAGACATCAAACATTACTTTTACACTCAGAGAATTATTCCTTTGTGGAATGCCCCACCTAAGTCTATTCTAGAAACAAATAACCCCTACACATTTAAAATAAATCTTGATAAATACTTGTTTAATCAAGTATAAATATTTCCAGTATTCTGGAGATGTACTTATATGGGCCACGGCCTTCTGTACATCTATAGCTCCTAGTATGAATCCTAGTATGAAGCCTAGTATCCTGTAAAATGCTTTATACTCCCTAGTAATGCAGCCTCTGGTCACATGCTGTACACTCCCTACTAATGGAGCCTACTGCCACATGATGTACACTAGTAATGAAGAATCCCTGTCACAAGTTGCAGTCTCTTGTACTTTAGTTTTCTGTCAAATGCTGTACACTCCCTAGTAATGAAGATTTCTGTCACATACTGTACACTCCCTTGTAATGAAGCCTTTTGTCACATGCGGTACACTACCATGTAATGCAACCTACTGTCATATGATGTACACTCCTTGGTAAGATAACCTCCTGTCGCATGCTTCACACTTACAAGTAATGTTGCCTTCTGTCACATGCTTTATACTCCATAGTAATGCAACCTCCTGTCATATGCTGTACACTCCCTAGTAATGCAGCCTCCATTCACATGCTGCACACTCCCTAGCAATGCAACCTCCTCTCACATGCTGTACAGTTCACATGTTGCGTGCTGCACACTCTCTATCTATGCAGCCTCCTTTTACATGCTATACAATCCTTAGAAATGTAGCCTCCTGCCATATGCTGTAAATTCCCTGGTAATACTGCCTCCTGTTACATGCTGGATATTCCCTAGCAATGGAGTGTCCTGCCACTTGCTGTACACTCCCTAATAATGCAGTTTCCTTTCACATGCTTCACAGTCACCAGTAATTCAGCATGCTGTTACAGGTTGCACACTCGTTAATAACACATCTTCCTGCCACATGTTGAATGGGCCCTAAAAATACAGCCTCCTGTAATGTTCTGCACTACCAATAGAGTCCCTTGCCAGATACTGTACATTCTCTACAAATAGGGTCTCCTGCCACATGCAGTACATTCCCTAGTAATACAGCTTCCTGTTACATGCTACACAAACTCCTAGTAATGTAGTATCCTGTCACATGCTGCACACTCCATAGTGACTGAGTTTCCTGCCTCATGCTATACATACCCTAGTAATACAGCCTCCTGTGACATTCTGCAAACTTTGTAGTAATGCAGCTTCTTGTTACATACTACAGTCTCCCTACTAATGTAGCCTCCAGTCATGTGCTGCACAATCCTTAATTAGGCAGTATACTTCCTAGTAATGGAGCCTCCTGCCACATGTTCTACATTCCAAAGTAATGCATCCTCCTGCTACCTGATGTACAATTCCTGGTAATTCAGAATCCTGCCTCTAACTGTGCATACCTCAGTAAAGTCTGTCCCCTGCCACCTGATGCACTTTCAGCAATAATGCAGTTTCCTGCCCACTGCTGTACACATTGTAGTAATGTACCCTTTTACTTCCTGCTGTACACTCCCAGATAATGCAACTTGCTTTTACCGGTTGCACAAGCATTAGTAATGCAAACACCTGCCACCTCCTACACACTTCCTATTAATTTAGCATTCTTCTTATTGGGGAATCTTGGGATTTTAACTAGCAACCCTTTGCTTCTCATCCAAGGATTCTCTCACCAAGCTAAAGCTGAAACTTCTTTGATTGAGCAATTATGACAGCCCCATATAATTTTTCCTTGCTATTTTTGTTCCTCCCCTTATAAAATTCTATCACTGAAAGCTAACAGGGGCGGTCATCCCTTAGTAGCTACAGATATACATTGATGTAGTCATTACACATTAGACATTACTATGCAATTATAACTAATTTATGGCACTAACTGCAAGATAACGCATTAACAATATACTTTATACTCATCATTTTTTCTGTCATCTTTGGAACATGAAACCCTTGCAGTGTCCTTCTCCCCATGTCATAAAAGTGAGAACTGTATTCTGCCCACGCCATATGCAAGCATTTCTTTCATGCACTCTGCACAGCTCACATCAAAGAGTAACTTATTAGTTTTCTTCTAATTTTTCTTCTCTAGAATATACAGTATAGGATATAAACCAATTTATGAAAAAAAGAGTAAGTCCCACTCCAGATTCTGTGTTAAGCTGTACAGGGTATTGACTTAGGCTGAGTAAAATGTTATTTTCATGGGCAGAAATTGCATGAAAACCCATTTTTGTTCAGCGCTTGTTTCCACAAAAAGGAAAATACTTTGATTTGGCAATTTTTGTGTAGATCTCAAAATCAGACATACAACACTCCACAATGACAATTTAACATGCACCAACACCATTTCTGCATAAAATAGCAAGCTTTCATACACAGAATAGTTTGAATTTTGTGGAAATAAGTCTGCAGAAATGTGACAGGCAGTTTACCCCAGCCCTAATATTACAGTAACATTACTTAGTCTTCTTTTTCATTAGAATTCTTCTTCTAGAATATCTCCTGAGATTTTTTTTTTTATTATTATTATTATTATTCTGATTTCACCCCATGTCACTCATCCTCAACCTCCTGTTCATCCACCAGGAACACAGCTACACAGCTTTAGCATCTCATCCTGCTCATCTACTAACTTTAGGGATTCTGATCCCTACTATCCATGTCTTCCCAGCCCCACAGCCCCCACCGTGGCTGTACCCTGTTCTGCTGAGTACATACTTCTGTAGTCTACTGAGGGGACACAAATTCAAATGAAAGGTGCGGAGGAGGTCCTCAAAGTGGTCTGCATCTCCAAGCCGGTCAGGTAACACTTTAGGGTTATTAATATGGGGCAGACTTTTCTCCCCATGAGGATGACAGAATACGTAACTGCATTGATAAAATATTTAGAAACCAATTGATTTCTTTTACTCTCAACAGTACTAATTGGTTTGGGAAAGTCCACAAAAGGAAAGTGTTGCCCACTTCACTCTGATACCACCACATAGGATATACATAAAAAGCACATAATACAATGAAAGATGATGCTTGCTAAAGAGTTCAGCTTAATAAACTGAATTTTTTTTTCCAAAAAGTGCATAGTGCTCCCCCTGGAGTCCTCAAGATCTGGAAAGCTCATATAGCACTGATCTCCACTACAGCTAAGTTATTAATCATGATACATTGGAAGGATGGGTTTCTTTCCCCGGTCCTGGAATGGCATAAAGAAATTTTACTTGTGTTGCAGCTTGAAAAGCATATTGCTTCAATGTGTAATAGAATCCAGGCCTATCACTGTAGATGGGAGCCTCTAGATGCACTACTTACCATATGGAAGCCATAAAAACTGTTTTAACATGACCACCAGAACATTTGGCACACTTCAAAATCCATTGCTATTATCCGCACTTGACCTGGGGAGGGTTTGTGGGTGTTCTAGGAGGGGAGGGGTGGGAAGAACAGAGTGCTTTCCTTCTCTTTCTTTTTCCATTTGTATTAGTACTGTAGTTACTTCCTGTATTAGAATAGGATAATTTACTTTGGCACCCTTGGTTCTCATACTGCTGTCTATGCTGAATGTGGTTTGTGTAAAACTGAAAACCAAATAAAGAATATTAAATTAAAACAAAAAAGGGCATAGTGCATGACGGGGTACAAAATAGCGGTAATAGACTGGTTGCCATGAAATGAACTTATTAATGCCCTCCAAAGTTTCATGGTTCCCTAGAACTTCTTTGGGAGAAGGCCCCGAGGAAATGCCAAAGCAGCACAAAATGCTGCTAGACTTAGTAGGTGATTTTCATGGCAACAAGTCTTTTACTGCCATTTTGTACACTGTTTTGTCCTACTCACTAGCTGGTTTATGATAGGGTAAGAGTGGTTTCACAGGATGCCATGGAGAGTTGGTTTGGGGCAAGGTAGGTGATACCACTGGATTCAGGACTGACTAGTTTGGGGCTGGGTGACAGGGGGTGTACTTCTGGATGTCAGGGAATGATTGTTTGGGGCAGGGTGAGTGAAAGAGAAGCCACTGGATGCCCAAGACTATTTGGTATAGAGGTGAGCAAACCAAAGCATGCAAGAATACTACTGGACTGCTTGGCACATGGTGGGGTAAGGGTGAGGAGTGGTATTGGGACTGGGTACCACTTGCCTTGGTTTATCTGTGGTGCATTGTAATTTTGTTTTCCTTTTTTATTCTTTGTTAACCAGGTAAGGCACACTAGGCACAGGTGCCTTTTTTCAGGGGTGACCCAGGAGCACTGGGGAGGTTAAGTGACTTGCTTAGAGTCACATAGTATGTAGGTGGAGGTTGTGGGAATGAAACCCAGGTTTGTCTGCTGGATGTACCAAGCTCATTCAAAGCTTGTTACTCTAACCTCTAGGCTATACTGCCAGCCCCAGATAGAAAGATGTGGACAGAAAGACTTACAGTCCATCTTGTATGCCCATTTCTGTACCTGAGCTGTACAAACCTTTCCTTGGTCATGCCTAGGCTGAATGATCATAGGTAGCTTGTCCCCTAACCCCCACTCTCCACCAACTTTGCTGTCTTAGTTTTCATTAAACCCTTATAACCACAACATGCTGTCTTAAAACCTATCACTGTCTTGGTGTTTACCATCGCCCATAGCAAACTATTCCATCTCTCTAGTACCTTTTCTGTGAAAAAATACTTCTACATGTCATTCTTCAGTCTACCCCTCCACCAATTTTAACTCATGCCCCCTAGTTCCTGATCCCTCACTATGCCTAAACAGGATATGACTCTCTACCCTGGTTGTCCCCCTCTGATACTAAAAAGTTTCTATCATGCACCTTCCCTGTCATCTGGACTTCAGAAAGTAGATGTTAAGACTTGCCATATAGTGTTCATATGATTTACCCTGCTGACCCTGTATCATCTTTATAGTATGCCACTGGACAGATTCCATTATTGATTGATTGATTGATTTCAAAAGATTTATCAAATCAAATCAAACTTTATTTAACCAGGCAGATACATCATTGAGCAAGCTCATTTTCAAGATGGTCCTGGACACAGAGGACACTATTGCTTACAATAGACAACAGTTCATAAAATAATAGACATCAACACAGGTAGTTACAATATGGGACAGTCAATATCACCAAACAGTAATTGGAGCAATCAGAACAAAAACAAATAAACAAAAGTGCAAATATAATATATTTAAAGTGCAGCCTATACCGATTCTAGACTATAGAGTACGAAGGACGGTATGAAAAAGGGGGTATCACTACATAGTAGCTAGTTGCGGAGATGGAGGAGGTAAGAGGGGGTGATTGCCATAAAAGGATGCTGGCTGGTACAGAAATAGGTAAAGTGATTAGATGGACAGGATTATCTTTCTGGAGTGATTCACCACAAAAGGATAATGGCAAAATAAAACTGATTGATTCCCCTCTCCTCCACACATATTTAGCAGGAAAGACATACTGAGCAGATAACAGTGCATTTACAGATGTGTCCTGGGGGAGGGTATGGAAGATAGTACAAAAGGAGAAAAAAATACATAGTAATTAACACATTTATAACAATAATAGTCTGTGCAAGCATTAAAATCCATCAACAAGAACATAATCTTAAACAGTATAAGGCAAAACAGCACAACAAGCTGCATGCAGTAGATAAAAACTGGAGTTGGATAAGCAAGGAGAAATTACCCCAACCAGACATATCGCAGGGGGAAGGCAATTTTGGCCTGGGCAATATGTGTGGCAGAGAGGGGGATAAATCAGTTTTATTTGGCCATTATCTTTTGCAGTGAATCACCCCAGAAAGATAATCCTGTCCATCCAATAATTTTACTGACTTGCATACTGTACATTCAGGCTGTTTATGTTGACATGCCTAAAAAATCATAGCTCCCTGGACTTTCTGATCAGTAAATGCTTAACCATACAGTATGATCATTAGAGTGATTAGTACATCCCAGAATACAGTACTAACACAATATTTTTGCTTTTTAAACCTGGAGTGCCTTCCTGTGCCAGAATGATACAGTCTCATCTGTGTTAAACACCTGGTCAGGAATGAGGCTATCATCCTGCAGCAGTTTGTTCAACTGCACTATACTTGGGATAACACAATCATCGGCTACACTTTCACATTTTTCATGGAGGTTCAATAATTGATGAATACCATAGTGCTTCTTGAACCCATCCACCCAGCCATTACTAGCTGTATATTCAACACGGCCACCCATCTTGGCAAAAATTCAATATGACCATCCCCTTTAGTAGTGGGCCAGAGATAAATGGACCCTTTTCCTGCTTCTACTAAAACCACATGTAAACAGCAGTGTCCCTCTCTTCATGAGCAGAGATTAGGGGTGTGCAAAACAAAAAGTGTCAGATTTTCACTTCCGTGAAAGTTCAGAAATCATTTCAGCATCTTTCGTGGAAATTCCTTTGAAAACTGCAGAATAAATGTAAGAAATGCAGGTTAATGTATTAAACTGCAGGAAAAAAAAAACTCTGCAGACCTGATAACTGTTAGTGTTCAGTTCTGCGGTTTATGTACTAAACGGTGGGCCCCACCCCCAACAGAAGTAAAACAAGAGACTTTGTTTCTGCATGTCATGAAAAAAATCTGCAGTTTGCTATTAAATGCTGCAGTACTAGGTAGAAATCCTTAGTTATCTGGTGAAAGTTTAGAATTCCACCACAGGTGAAAGAGCAGAAAATTTTGCGAAATGTTTGGAATTTCGACGAACGTCTGCAACGGTGGAAACCCGTACTTTCACCCACCCCTAGCAGAGAAGTATCGAGCCCTGATGGCCCACGCAGTAGTCAGAGCAAACTGTTGCAATTTGTATATAGCATCCTTTATGTCCAAGACTGTGGAGCATCTGACTCAAACCTCTGTGGCAAAGTCCACAGACAATTCACCTTTACAAGAGAATTTTATATTTTATATGCTAAAGTAAGCACAATTCTCTTTCATTTAACACTCATTTTCTCCCAGCAATGATTACCTAGACTGATGGGCTGGCTGTCCTAAAAATGCAAGTCAGTCAATCTGGATGATCAATCAGCTGAGCCTGGAACAGTTGACAAAATGTAGTACTTTAAATTGAAATTGACAAGCTGAAATGCCATTCGGTCACATAGTCTCTGTTCAATAAATGGGATTTTTGGTTTTATGGGACTCACATAGTCAGAAGGCTACTGTATGTGAAGAAGTACAACTACAGTGTGACCACTTGCTAATAAATATAAAATTATATACTCTACCTAAGAAAATACTGAAATGTTAGCCTAAACTCAACTAGAAGCTAAAGAAAGAATGGACAAAATGAGGAACATTGGCAGATTTGTAACCACATATATTTGGAGGAGAGGAAAAGAAAGGAATTGTGTATGCTATGTACCTTTCATACTGCAATCAGAGCACATTATAATTCAGCATTGGGAGAGGGAATTGCTCCTGAACCTGCTCTCCTGCCCCTTGGGACCTCTGTGTGTCTCGGTCCTCCCTGCCCTCCTCCTAGCTTCCTCCTCACCTCAGGCACATCTGGGTGTCTTCTTATTCTTGCCTTCCCTTCCTGTACCACTCTGCCCACCCCCTGCTCCCTTAGCCTCCCTCCCCCCATGTCAATCGTAGAAAACCTCTCACCATCTCCCAGCCAGGGTGTTAGTCATGCTACTACTCCTGTCAGGGAACATTCATCCAAACCCTGGCCCAGTTCCCAGGAGCTCCCCGACTAGCACCACAGGCCTATGCATGGTCTCCATGAATATCTGTAGCCTCCTAAAAAAGTTTGACTCACTACAATGCCTGGTCACATCAATTAACCCTGATGTCATCACTCTGGTTGAGACTTGGCTGTCAAAATCCTCCCATGACTCCCTAGTCTCCCTTCCTGGTTTCACCTTCTTCCGGTCTAACCGTGTTGGGAGACGGGGCCGCGGCTGCGCTATTTATGTCAAGGAATCTCTCCCCGTACTAGCCCTGCCTGCTCCCATCCTTGACTCCAGGGCCCAGGCGCTTACGTTGAAACTAACCCCTGACCCTTTAAAGGGACCCCTTTATCTGACTGCTGCATACGTGCCCCCCAGGGACCAAACGCAGGCCATTGCCTCTCTTACAGAATACCTTTCCTCACTACCTCCTTCCGCTGATCAAATTCTGGTGGGTGACTTAAATGTCAACTGGCTCAGCCCCTCCTCCTCCTCTACCCGAGACTCCTTTTCTGCAATAGACCTAACGCAACTAGTTACCCACCCTACCAGGACTAACCCCAAGAGACTCCAGTACCCTGCTTGATGTGGTACTCACCAACCACCTAATCGGATCCCCAATGTACAAGTCCTCCCAGACTCTCTCAGTGATCACTCCCCCATTCTATTCCACTGGTCATCCTCAGTCCCCAAACCCATAGCACAGTCCACATGCTGGCGGCATCTAATACCTGGTGGACTGATAAAACTTAAGGAACTTCTGTCCCAAATTGACTGGTCTCCTATACAGGCAACTCCTGACATCGACACAGCTCTCCCCTTCTTTACCCGAACTTTTAATAATGCCTGTGATATCTTTGCCCCAATGTTGACCCGCCGTTCTAAAAGGCAGAATGCCCCCTGGGTAACCCCAGCTTTGATCCACCAACTCAAGCATAGGGACAACCTATGGCACCGTGCCATTGAGACTGGCCGGCCCAGTGACAGGCAGTTATATGCTGCCTCCCGAAACAAGTGCACTCGGGTCATCAGAAAGGCCAAGTCTGAGCACTATCGGTCCTCACTCACTGCCACATGGGGGAACCCCAGAACCTTCTGGGATAACATTAAACAGTTAAATGGGAGTGCACACTCCCCCCACCCACCCAGTTCAACATTAATGGTGTGATCTCCTCAGACCCAGCCCTCATAGCCAACCACCTCAACACCTCATTCACTGACCTTAGCCCTATCCTCCCTACAAATTTTTTTGACCCTCCTCCCCCAGCACCTGCCGTAAATCTTTCTCACCCTTATTTTCTCCTCCGTCGTGTTTCTGCCCAAGAACTTAGGCTGCACCTTGTCACTGCCCTCAAGAGTAATAGTACAGGCAGTGACACCCTGGATCCGTGTATCCTACGGCTGGTCTTAGACACAGTCCTTACCCCGATCACGTGCCTCATCAACCACTCTCTTTGCCTGGGGAAGGTTCCAACTGCCTGGAAAGTCGCCACTGTCACCCCTATCTTTAAAGGTGGTGATAGGACTGTGGCTGGAAACTATCGGCCAATCTCCATTCTTTCTCCTCTCTCCAAGGCCTTGGAAAAAGCGGTGGCCTCTCAAATCTCTGACTACCTCTCCACCTACAATGCTCTATGTCCTGAGCAGCATGGTTTCTGAGCAGGCCACAGTACCAACACAGCCCTCCTAGAGTTCTCCAACTTTCTCTCCACTCCTCCTTAGACACTGGTTCTCTGGCTGGTGCGGTCTTCATTGACCTCTCTGAAGCTTTCGACACTGTCTCCCACCCCCTCCTTCTTGATGCCCTTAGTCTCTCTGGTTTTGCTGCTGGGCCTATCTCCTGGTGCACCAGTTATCTGTCTGACCGCTCACAGCATGTAAAAATTAATGGGACCTACTCAGACATCTGTCCCATCTTTTCTGGGTTCCCCAGGGCTCCATTCTGGGCCCCTTACTATTCTCCCTTTACCTTAACACCCTTCCATGCTCTTGCTCAGGGAACATTCTTTATTGTACGCTGATGATGCAGTCATCTTTGCCTCAAGTCATAACCCTATTGCCCTCCAGGACTCGCTGCAGAAGTCCTTCGCTGAAGCCGAGGGCTGGTTCAAGGAACATAGATTGGTGATAAATCTTAAAAAAACCAAAACCATGTTCTTCACTCATCCTCAAAACAAGTCCTGCAACTTCAAACTCCTCATTCACTTTGGGTCCTCTTTCCCACGCGAACAAGTTTGCTCCTATAAATACCTAGGGATCCATTTTGACCACTCCCTCTCCTTCCATGGACACATCGCTGCCCTAGCCACTGCCACTAATAACTGATTGGGCATCTTACATCGGTATAAACACTGCCTCCCCTCGGAGGCTCTTCGACTCGCAGTCACCTCCTCTATCCTGTCGCTAGTGGACTATGGACTGCCGGTGTATGGTGCTGCTGATCAGACCGCACTCCATAAAATTCGCACTACTCTGAATAAGGCCTGCAGGTTAATTACTGGGGCAGCTAGGCTAACACACACCTGTCTACTGTACGCTAAAGCGCTGGTACATGATCTTGATGAGTGCCTCAAATATCTTACCTGTACCCTTACAAAAAAGACCCTCCTTGGGCTATCCCCGCCAGGATTGACCACCACCATACGCCGCTCTGTCCCACTAGTTCATACTCAGACCTCTGGGAAAACCTCTCTTGTTATCCCTAGAGCTAGGACCTCTCATGGCCATAGAGCCTTCAGCTTTAGGGCCCCCTCCTGGTTCAACACACTGCCCCCCTCCATCTCCGAAGCTCCAACTATATCGTGCTTCAAAACTTCCTTACGAACCACCTTATTACACCAAGCTGTAATTGCCACTAGTCAAAGTTGCACTAATACCTTATGACAAAGCTTACTACTAAGCTGCTAAGGACAACATAACTCTGGTATTGTTTGCATCAATCCTACCTGTACCAGCTTGTTTGTATTCTATGTCTTAAGTTACTGTTATACTGTGTTGTACTGTTATACTGTGTATTTTCGTTTGTCTTACTGTGACAAGGTACCTTTGTAAATGAGCCTATGGCTCAAAGGTTTTCCAAACTGCTGTTTAAATAAATAAAAATAAAAATAAAATGCTGCTGCTGACAGCAAAGCAGCAGCAGCTGCAGGATGTGTGATCAGCTGGATAACTCAAGTACACAGGCAAGAACTGTGATATTAGGATTGCTGAACTTTGACTTGTAAAGTGTCTCTTATAAAAACAGTTGCATGCTTAGTCTTATAAACATCTGACCCTACTGTGACTAGAAAATTTGCATGCAGGAAAAACAGTTTGCATTTTAGAGGTGAGTGTGCAGCTTCCTTTCTCTCAGAGCTATAACACTGCCCTTCAGAGCACCCACTACTCCTGTAAGGGAGTGATTGGTCTTTTCCTCCAGACAGGAGAACCTACTCAGCTTGGACTTTCTTGAACCTCTAAATTCCTCCTTAAGAATGGTATCTTAAAAGACACTCCCAACAGTACCAACTTCTTGATTTTATACTTCACACAGACTAATGCCAATGAAAAAAACAAAAGGAGTCAGTAGACTTAGCCTTGTAGTGTAACATTTGTATTAATTTACTTCCAACAGTATAAGGCCATCTACTCTGTAGGGCTACTTCATTCATTCAAGATTTTTTTTTCATTTTCAACACTGGAATGATAAGAAGTTCATTAACCTCCAAGTGAATTCAGCTATCGGCCTGTCCTAGTTTAAAGATAACTACAGCAAGACATGAATAGATCAATTACACTGCTAAATTATTTCTCTCTATAGTCATTTGAGAACAACTTCCTCAGAGATCAAGCCCATTGTGTTCCTCACTCCATAAGATCATCATTTTACTTAATGCAAATGGACAAATCTGGGCAGACTGTGTCAAATAAAAAGGACAGATAATACAGAATCCCACAAACAGTGTTGCAGTACAGGGAGATAAGTGTCAAGTGTAAACAGGAGAGTACCAGATAGCACCTTCTTTCACTGGCCTAGCTGGAATATGATCTTTGGGACAAATGTTTTTTTTTTTGTCTTCTCCATTTTCCCAACTTGTTCTCCATATTCCATCATCAGGCACCTGAGCCACCACTAATAACACATAGTGAGGCCTGCTGGAAAGGTTGACATAGGAAAATAAATGCTAGAAAGTCTGCCTTCCTTTGTCAATAAACACGAATGAAGTCAGTAGAGAACATACTTGTGTTCTTCCTCATTGGTAGAAAGATGACACCCCCTCCCCATTAGCTGAAAAATAGCACTGCTGACTAGTCCAAACTCCTGGAATTCAGCCATGTGTTGAAAAGTTCAAATACCACCATAAGTGACAGTGCTATCATTCAGTGGCATAGTTATAGGTTGTTTATAAATTTGGGTAGTGATTTGTTTTAACTAAGCTCTGGTATTAGTTATAAATCCAAAGCCAATGACTCTTTGAGACACTGTCTTGTTTTGAAAGATTGTGGAAGATGGAACATCTAGTGTAGTCTAATTTGTACTATTATAATGTCATTTCAAAGTTACCACAATCTAGCTATATTGAGAAGCTTTATAAATCTTAATATTTAATGGGACTGGATTTACAGGCCAGCATTTCTGCAAGCATGCAAATACATTTGTTCTATTCATGCAACCCCATCCAGCATGCCTATAACTGTTGATACTAATAGCATTTTCTATTCTGGACTTGCGTTTGCTCATCGTATTTGAACAGAAATGGAGTATGTGTGCCCAAACATATGTTAGAACGTCACAAAAGGGGTTTTTATACAAGTGCAATCCAATTATTGCAGAACTAGTACATCAGTGGTTATTGAGGGGTACCAATACATAACTATCAGCTGCTAGATAACTTTACTTACTTGCAAAAAAACATCTCTTCCTGGCAGGTACTGGGGTGCTCCAAACTATTCTTTATAAAATTTTACATTTTAGCAATGAAATGTTATAACCAAAACCCTGTGTCAGCCATATTGGATGTTTTTGTATTGTTAACTGTTTTTACATTTCCTGCTGTGTTTTAGATTATTCCTTTAACTGGATGAAATGCTTTTATTTTGGATGCACAAAGCTACAAACTCAGCTAAATGAGTGCCAACTTAGTTATTGTTGCTGCACTTTGGGACATGCACAAGGGTATCATTCTCCAGGGGGAAAATGAGGGGGAGGGTAGAAAATATATACCTTGGGCAGACTAGATGGACCTAGCGGTCTCCTTCTGCCATCATCTTCTATGTTTCTATACTGCAGAAAAGAGACAATTGTTGCAAAGAAACATCCTTTAGTAAGTAGTCTCTGTTATGGCACCTAATTTGCTCATTTTGACATTCATTAATGTTATACTAAGAGACTACTAAATATTCTCCTTTTCTGCTCCGTCTAATAAAAGGCTCACCAGTGTCTGACTCTTCCTATGTTTCTGCTCATTTAAATGAGTTCTTTACCATTGGGTTCTCCCTTCCACTCACCCTCCAGCCTCTTCTATTCCTCCTCATATTCCCTCTCGTCCCACTTCCACTAGTTTCCTCTTTCCCCCTGTTATTACCCAGAAAACCCTTACTTCCTCAGCCTGCACAAATCCAGTTCTGATGGATTGGATCCTAAACTACTCCATGGGCTTGATTTTCAGTCGATCCTAGGAGTGACGCAATTTGCACTGATCGGCAGATTCGGCCAACTCCAGGTGAGTCAGGGACCCAACATCCGATTTTATAAAAGTGGGGGTCCCTGTACCAAAGTGCTATGAGTTGCTACAGCTGCAGGATTGTACCAAACAGCTGGTGCACCTAAGGGGTTTGATGCTGGGTCCCATCAAGTCCCCCCTGGTGTGGTGCACATAGCTGAACCTTGAAGGTGGGGGGTTTAGATGCCTGCAAAGAGGGAACCAGGTGTAGCGGGGCACTTGGGATGCCATAGTGGGAGATGGGATCATGATAGCCCTGTAATGGAATTGAGGAGGCACCCACTGGAGGTGCCATGCTCTGTGATACAGAGATGATTGGCTCAGGTAAGGGGGTGTGCAGGGAAGCACCATGACCCAGAACCCAGATGGAAATAGGCAGTACACTTGCCCGAGAGGACCCACCAACCCCTACATGCTGCAATTGTTAGTGGCAGCGGGTTGCATGGTGCAGGCAGTGGATGGGTATATTCCCCAGGTACCGTGACTGTACTCTGGTACATAGCATACCGCATGGTAGAAGACGGATGCCCAACTACACTGCTGGTATCTGTGGATCCTCTTAGGCAAATGCCAGCCTGTTTCACTCTGGGGTGTGGGTCATGGTTCATCCCTGTCCACCCCCCCCTCTACCTGAGCTGATTAGCTCTGTATCACAGAGCATGGCATCTCTACTGGGTGCCTTCTCAATACCTTTACAGTGCTGCTGTGCCTCTGATACCTTCTATGGCATCCCCACTGCCCCCTCTGCCCCCAGTCCCCTCATTGCAGGACCCCAATCACTGCCCTGCCCTGCAGTGGTTCATTGCCCTTAGATCACCTCCTTGCTTGTCTAAAGTTAGCCCCCTGTTGTGACTACAGTGGGGCTATGAAAATTTCAAACAAGAAGATGGTGCAGCCCTGCCATGCCACAACCACCCTTGTGGGTAACTTCTGGCCAATCTACCATCTCCCTTCCTTTGCTAAATTGCAAGAGAAGCTTGTGTATACTAGGGTTTTTGTTTTTCTATCCTCCTTCTGTTTCTTCTCCCCCATTCTAGTCTGGCTTCCAGAAGCATCACTCATATGTCTCCTTCCTGCTGCATGTAACTGATTCTGTCTTTTTAGGGATCTGGGGTATATCACAGCTACCGTTTTCATCAATCTGGTCAAGGCTATGACTTGGTGTTCCACTCTCTACCCCTGAATAAGCTGAGTTCATTTGGCCTATTAGCTGCTGCTGTGGATTGGTTCTGTTCTTACTTCTCAGGCCATCTGCAGTCAAAACATGTTGGCAGAGCCCTATCCTCTCCACTTCCTATCCAGACTGGAGTCCCACATGGCTCCATCCTGTTCTCCATCTATTTTAATGACATCCCCAAAGCTTGTTCCAGCCCACATATCCACATGTTTGCAGATGACACGGTCATTTACACCTCCAGTCCCTCTACAATAGCCATAGAAGGTCTGCTCAAGCAAGACTTCAACAATGCCCTGCACTGGTTTCAATCTAACCAATTCTGGATCAACACACACACAAAAACCTTTGTCCATGAGCTTTGGCACAAGCTAAACATTGGCTAGTCTCCAAACTCTGACTATCTTCTCCACCTTGGATGGCGCCCTTCTTGAAGTGATTCATTCTTTCAAATACTTTGGTGTGTGGCTAGATAGCAAACTTGACTTCTCTGTCCACACTGATGCCATCCACACCAAGCCCTGCCCTAAACTTGGTGCCCTGTACTGCAATAAAGACTGTTCAGCTCCACAGGTATGCCATGAGTTTATTACCAAAATGCTGCTGCTGGTCTTTGACTATGCAGATGTGGTCTGTGGCACTGCTCCTTCCACCTCCCTGGCCAGACTGGACCCCTTCTGCAACTCTTTCTGTCATTCTGCTTCCAACTCTCCCTCTTGTACCCACCATTGCTCAGTCTGTTTCTCCTAATCCATTCTTCCTCTACCTTCACATCGCCAGTACCACTGTGCCTCATTCATATTCAAATACTGGTTTGGGTCCCTTCCCTTCTACCTCTTCTCACTCCTCTTCTGCCTCCTACTTCCTCTGCTTCAATGATTCTTGCATTTTTGCCATTCTGCATACCCACTCCTCTGCTGGGCAATCAGACTTTTCCTACCATCTCTATTTACTCTGGAAAATACTCCCATCCTCTCTGTGTTTCCTTTCCTGCTCGGATTCCCTCAGGTACCAGCTGAATCTCCTTGCTTCTCCCCTGCTCCTGTTTCCCCTTACTTGACTCACCCCCTTGCATTTTGCTGACTCACCCCTTGCATTTTCCTCCTACCCCAGTGTAGGTGTGATTGAAATGTCTGATTTTTGCTGCTTGCTATTATTGCACTTACTCCTGTTTTAGTAGTGTACTCTTTTCCACTTTACTGCAACTGTGAGCTGTGTTAGTGCTATGTAATTGCATTAACTGTGTACCGTGTACTGTGTCCATGCTAGGTATTTACCTCCACTGTTCCCTTTCCCTGGGTTCACCTGGAAATCAGCCTTGGCTCAGTGTGCCTTTCCAAGTCATCAATTTTCAAATAAATAAATAAAATAAATATTACAGCATATTGCACAGTATTAGTTGTTAATAGGTACTTACATTATTATGTTTTTAATGCTTGGACAGAATATAAATTGAAGCAATGGACATTAGACATAAAGATAGTCAAAGCATCTCAGGGGTTAAGCCTTGGCAAATTTCTTCTTAATAAGTAAATCACAAGGTCTCCAGGATAGTAGCAAAGAAATGAGCACTCTCCACCCAAAATTAGATGTCAACTTTAGATTAATTCATCATCTGCTGCACAGTAGCTTGTGCACTCAGGAAAAGAAACACAATCCAAATCCACATTACCTGAAGAAAACACCAAAGCAATTTGAAGTCTAGACATCTCTTTGTTCACACCTGAAGAACGGGAGTAAAGGCCTTGAAGCACTGGGGTGTTTTCTCCAGGTTACTGTGGACTTTGTTTATGTTCCAGAGTGCATGACCTACTATGCACCAGATGATGAATTAAACTGAAGTTGGAATTTAATTTTATGTGGGGAGTGCTCCTTTGTTTGCCCCTCCCAGCCTGGAATTGCTATGGTAAGCACCCAGATTTGTTATTTGCAGTATACTGTTTATGTCACAAAACATTGTGTAGATTTTTCCTTGTATAGTCGATTACCTCTGAGCTATGCCTGTTATTTGTTTTGTTTGCCAATGTTGTATTGTAACCTATCGGGTCATGTCCGAAAATAGTCATATTTTGTGGCTACAACATCTTACCTGGTGAACAAAAACTAAATAAAAAATAAATAAATGTTCGATTTCCATGGGTAGTAGAGTGGGTAAGAAATTCTTATAAATTGGTAGGTCTTTGTACTGCTGATTGATTCATCTCTTTTTATAAAGCAGGTGATGGGAAACATGATGGATCTAAAGTATTTTCTGACCCTAAATTACTTTTCTGCTGTGCAACTACAATATGGTTAATTACAAGAATTATGGGCAACATAAAAAAACAAGACATTAACAACATTTGCATATTTGGAGAACATATTTATTGACTAGCTTGCCATTATTTATACAGTTATACTGTGAGGCTGGTCACATTTTTAAAGTTTTTAGCCAGATAAGGAACTATTTTCCACTGCTGTTTGAGAAGACTGAGTTCCCACCATTTATCCTCCTTTGACATGTCTATGTGCCTAAAATCTGGAGCATTGGTGGATGCCTCTGAATTGTTTGCCAGAATGCTGCCAAAGACAGCAAGAACAAAGCAGATCAGTCAATTGAAAACAGTGTCTAGTTTACTTAAAAGGAGTTTTAGAGGCATGGTCATAAAGAAAGTCATCATAATGCAATAACGGCAGATTGTAGATGTTAACAATTTTTAAACTAACACCTTTTGCAGGTGTTAATTTTCACTTTAACATCCTTAGAAAACCAATATTCATTTGTATTATAAGAAGCCAATATTTGGTCTAATTTTTTTCAATTAGCTTACAAATGTGGGCATCCCACTTAAGAAACAAGCCAAATAGGCACCTACAATAAGTATTTGTAGTACGAAACATTTGTTTTGACTTTCTTCTAATGTAAACAGAGAGAGATAATCCATGACTTTTCTAAGAATAGAGGGGACCCAAACAGCATTATCTGTAACTTGTTGGCACTGAATACCATGCTACTCTGAATGAGAAAGAAATGGACTCTATTGAAGTCGCCTATTGATGAACCTGTATAGTATAAAGTCTTTTGCTGAAAAATATAAAAGAGCAAAAGCTCTAAAAAGCTGTTAGTAGTACTTAGAATAATGTTTTTAAGGAGGACAATATAAAGGGGAAAAACACTGAATCAATGTTTGTTCTTTTTATTTTGAGGGAGTTTAATTTAGTTCCTATGTGATTTTTTTAGTGAGTAAATGTGACAGCCATGTTTGTGATGGCAATCAGAAATGTTATAAAAACCCTTGATGGCATGGCAGGTACAGGGCATTGACATTTTGGCCCATTGTCTTGCTGTGATGATACAATTTATGTGACAGAAGGAATATGGCAGCCCTCGGGTGGTGTAGATTAAGTAGGCAATCTTTGCAACACAGCAATGCATTTTTTTAACTTGGTTCAGAAGCTTTTATTTAGTAACCTTTTGGAAAAAGTAATTTTTGTTTGTGCAATTGTTTTCCCACATGGTTAATTTGTGTTTATCTACCACATATTCAAATTTTTCAAAAACTTTCAGAGTTCGTTCATGCAAACTGAAGTTTCAAATTTAAATTTTCATTTGTACAACATTAGTTTAATGCTGATCAATTATTGTAACTGAACTTTAGACCAATATTATCTGAGTGACTTTACTACTGTAGCACTTGCATTGTAAATGTCATGACAGAGATCCCACTTCTTACACCCTCCCCTTTTCTGTCTTAATTTCCTAAAGCATTCAACTGATGAAACAGCAAGTCCCAAGGTACTGTTGATACAGCTTCTTCTATGACATGAAAGGGAACACTCTCCTTCTTTAATATGCTTACCAGTACCAAACTGACATGAAATCCTGTTGTTATAGCCCTCCAAGTACTCATAGAATGGCTGCACAGCAATGTCACAGGCCAATGAGTAGTCTACCCTTAACTCCAAGACAGGCAAACAAAAATCCTTTAAGCCCAGCTTCATTCCATTTTCAGGTTGTAACACTGGAGTGTCTCTAATGGCATTTTGAGGAACCACACTAATAATTCAAAGAGTCTCCACATGTGGTTGGAAAAGATTAGAAAATTCTTAAGCAGACAGGGACTTAAGTCCCAGCTGATAATACATTGGTGAAATTATGGACCATAAAAGCAGGAATAAAATGCAACAGGAAGATTTAATCTGGAGAAAGAAAACCCTTCATATAAATCCAACTTTTGTACTCTGCATGATTATTTGAAAAGCTGGATCTTGTGTTGATCTCTTAAACTGATTATTGGGACTCAATGCACTTTTCAAGAAAGTTATACCAGCATTCATTTTACATTCCCTTTGCCCAGTTTCTTAAATGCTAATAATGACTTTGATAAACCCCTTTGATTTCCATGCCATTACAGCACTCTGTTTCTTTATAGCTTTATGGATTTTCCTGATAAGCCCCATTCACAGAGCAGAATAGGCTCAAGTAGGAGCAAATGTGTTTGAAAAAGAAAATGTGTCAAAATACAAACAAAAGCAAATGATACAGATCATTACTGGTGTGAAACCTGTTCTAAATTCAATCTAGCAACAATCCCCCTGAGAAATAGCTGCATCTAACTATGAAGAGGTTAACCCACATTTTTCAGACAATTTCTCTTGATGTTATTATTCATGATGATGTAAACCAGATGAAAGAGTGCTTTTCCATGTTGCCTACAATAATTGTTCTTATATTATCTGCCCATTATATCTCACAAGTAAAATTTCTTAACCATTAAGGCATGACCAGAGGTTGGATTATATAAGTAATAAGGTACGATAAAGGGTGGATTATGCTATGTTAACATTCCAAGGGCTGAGTTGTTGAGCTACATTGTCATAGCATAATCCCCTTGATGGAATTGCCTTATTCCACCTATAAACTGTTTTGTAATGTTATTTATTTTAGCAGTGCAGTAGTGTTGTAATTTGGTGTTCTATCCTTAAAGGGTTGGCTTTACGGTATTACCATGAATTAGATATGTGGCAGGGATTAGGGAAGAGTTAGTAAACTACACTAGTTGGGTGAACTTATGCTACAAGGAGTGGGTTATTTTGTTTGTTTTATTGTTTGTTAACCAGGTAATGCCCTCTAGTCACAAGTACCTATTTTCAGGGATGAACCAAGAGCTCTAGTGTGGTTAAATGACTTGCTCAGAGTCTCGTAGTATGCAAGTGGAGGTTGTGGGAATCAAACCCAGGTTTGCTGGATGTACCAAGTCCATTTACAGCTTGTTACTCTAAGATCTAAGCTAAGCTGCTAGCCAAGCCATACTGTTGCTTAAATAAGCATTCCTAACTGAACTGCTTGCACTTACCATGTAATGTGTGAGGCTGAGCTGGAAGTTTGGGCTGTACTTCCTGTAATTTTCATATTATCTGAGTCACTATTGGAGGCCTAGGATGTTTATTAGATGTCAAGTGACCTCACTCAGGTGACTAGCAGTTGATGAGATTCAAGCAGGAAGTTTGAGCTGTCCTTTGTTTGTTTCTGCATACCAGATAGGTAAGTGGATATTGTATTAGCTTTCAGAGCAATATTTGCAGACGTTTTCCTGTTGGTTTAGTGATGTATGTATCCATATTTCTGGTGTTATGTGGAATTATTGTTTTGAAATATAGTTTGTGTTTTATACAGCACTGAAACTGTTCCTGTTGTGTGAGAAGCACTGAGGATTTTTGAGTTTGGATTTGTGAATAAGAAGTAGTGTACCATATTTTTTTATCAGAAATGTTGGTTGGATATCCTGTAAATTTTGTGACTCTTGAGCAGTGTTGGTGTTGGGGGAGGTGCACTTTTTTTTTATCTGAATTATTTTATTTTTGTGTTGCTGTGTTGTTAGATATGCATTGTGACCCTTTTGATCACGAGGATATGTAATTAGCACATTGAGTTTTTGACTCTGACAGGTTATGCTCTCAATTAATGCACCCCTATCATGTTTTCTGAACAGGTGTATATGCTAAGTTAATGCAGTACCATGTGACAGAGTCCTGGCTAATCAGGAGTTAGAATTTACCAGGCACCCTTTCGTAATGTCTGTTAATTTAACCTTAGGGGTCATGAGACATGAGGCAAAGCCCAGTGTCTTATGTTCCTAGGGTTAAATGAACAAAGATAACCAAACCATGGCCCGGTGGCACTGAGGGTTGAGGTGCTGGATGCCACACCTCGCGCCACACCGGTGACCCGGGTTTGGGAATGAGCCCAGGCCATCGAGGGTCAGCAGGGGAGGACTGGGATTGAGCATCCATAGACTGCTCTCCCAGTCCTGGGGTGGGTTGTGGGAATCTCGTCACACTGTAGCGGCTCCTGAGGATGCTCGGGGGCACTACAAGTGCTGACGATTTGGAAGGGGAATGCGGCGGACATCGGCACGCTGTGTCCGGATGTCATTGTATGTCCACATTGCAGGGGACCAATTGGAGGAAAATGGCTGGGCATGACCATGCAGCTTGATGGCCTTGCTCCAAGCTGCCTGGAGGGCTTTGGCGGAATCCTGTCATGGAGGGTCCGGGGCTGTCCTGGCTGGCTGAGGCAGGGGGGAGCCCTCCAGTGGGATGGCAAGACAGCCGTCCTGCATCCTCCTGGGTGCAGTCTGAGCTACCCAGTTCTCCAGGCTGGTGGAGCCGGCATCTGGATGCCCCAAGCCAGTAGTGTGCCGCAGCAGGTGGCAAAAAGCATTACTTAAAGAAAAAAAAAGATAACCAAACAATTGGAAAGCCTTAAAATAATTATTAAACATAAATGTTTTTTAAATGAATGTCTTAACAGTTAAAGTACTGTCTCCTTTATTGTGCATAAGGGTTCTCACCAGTTAAGCCAAACCTTTTTGAATGCAGTCAACCGATTAGAAAACTCCATTTTCAACTATTGTTTTATAACAGTTTTTAACTGTGTTAATCGCAGTCTCGAGAAAAGTGATTTGACAGTAACAGTATATACCATCCAAATGCACTGGAATGTGGAGCACTAAACATACTTTAATTGCTCTAATGTATAAGATCCTTGTGTAAAGGATGTGATTTACAATCTCCCAAGGAAAGCTTTTACTGTTATAGTGGCTTTCAGATTTTCACATTATTAATATTAGGTTTACTGTGGCTTTCACCAGATACAAAAAGTCTATATAAGTGGCACTTTTTGGTTCTACTGTACATGACATACATTCTTGACACAAAAACTCTATACATTATAATTTGTTGTTGCCAGTTTCATTTTTGACAGTTTACATATTTCTACATGTGTCTAAGCGAAATATTTTCATGCATGTAATATAAGCCTGACAGCATCCACAAATTCTGCTGCCTTCTATTTTTCTACTAATTTGCCTTTCTTTTGTTTTTTTTAATCACTGCTGCTGTTTTTGTCACCTCTGCAGCTTGACCAGCTTGGGGAATCCAGCTGCCGGCCCTGCCCACCTGGAGAGCTGGGTGGCTCATACCACACCCAGGAGGGTCCAGGATGGCCACCATGCTATCCTCTGGAGGGCCTCCTCTGCCACTCCCAGCCAGGACAGCCCCAGACCCTTGCTGACGAGACTCCTCATGAGTCTTCCGGACAGTGCAGGGCATGGCCATCAAGCTGCACAGTTGTGCCCAGCCCTTTTTTCCTCCGAGTTACATCCCAACAAGAATGAGGACATGCAATGACATCAGGGCACTACATGCCAACGACTGCCGCACTGCCCCCAACTGCCACCATGCTGGTAGTACCTTCAGGCATCCTCAGAGGTCACTGCCACATGATGGTTGTTCCCCAACCCAACCAAGGACTAGGAGAGCAGTCAATGGATGCTCAATGCTACCCCTCCCCTGCTGGCCCCCGACAACCCAGGCTCATTCCCAAAACCAGGTCGCCGGTATGGCACGAGGTGTGGCGTCCTGCGCCTGAACCCTCAGCACCACCTTGTCGGCTTAATTTGCCTTTCTTAACCTAACAGAATTCAAAGCTGACAGAATAGCAAATTGATTGTGTGTGTGTGTGTGTTTGTGTTGAGAAGCAGATGCACAGTAACTTCATAAAACAGTCTGGAAAACATAACATGCTGTTATTTTGTATGTTCATACTTCATCAGTTATTTATTTGAATCGGCTTATTATAGACTGAGGGAGTGTATCCAGCCAATCTGAGGACTCCGCCCCGTGCATGAAGAGTGTCTCACATATAGGTGCCCCTGAAATTGACTCATTTGGGTGAATTTTTGTAAAATGCTTAATATACAGTATTAGTCATTTATTTACAGCTAGTATAATAAGTTTTTCACTATCCCCAACCTAGAGACCAGGAAAGACTGTTTGTGTTAACTATATAGCAGAGTCAAGCCAGAATACAACACAATACCTTGAAGTATTTCTTCAGAGAGCTGCATTATGCTGCAGGGACAAATGCAATTCAATGGCAATTAAGCCCTATCATGCAGCATGTTATGACATATTTATAGTACTGTAAGGTATTGTGTTACATCTTGACCTGACTCCACTGTACCTCAAGATTCCGCAATACGAAACAATGCTAAGCAATGCAAAGCAACAAAACCTAACCAAAGCTGAGATACTGTATGTGATCCTGTGTTGAATCTACATGTTCATTTGACCTGGCTTCTAAGTGAAATGAAATTGTCTCTAAGGACTATTCATGAACATTTTGGAAAACCAAGGAAAGATACTAAAAAAACTTGTTTGCATCTTGTGTATGCCCCAGGCACACATCTATACCTTCAGGAATCAAACACATTGACTTTGATCTATTGTACAATAACAACAGGTTACTGGACCGCTGCAGCTTTCCTTTTCCTCTGGTTTAGCAAGACATTTTTCATCTTTTGACTCTTGGACTCCTTGTAAAGACATTATGTTACATTTCTGGACTTACATTTTCTGCAGTATCCCACCTGCTTGCATGCTGGTTTGCACAGTGCTTGGTTACTGGATCTAAATGCCTTGGTAGGTGCCATTGTTTTTAAAGCTCTTATATGTGTGTTACATGAGGTTGTCTCATCACCTTTAATCTGACCGCATGCAGTGTGACTGCTGCTGGAACTCTCTCTTTTATTGATGTGGAGCCTTTGCAAAGGAGTCTATGACTCAAAGGGTTGTAATTCCGATTCTCTTCAATAAATAAATAAATAAAATATATCCCCTTCTAACCCCCCCCCCAATTGATTCCTATTCTCCTCACAAAATTTCACTTGGTAGTATTGCATCTGCTCCATGTCTTGCTATAAATGATTGTTTTCATTGTTTACACATGCAGGGTGCCTGCATGGTGCCTTAATCCATGTGTATATTTTTACTTTAATAGGCTGACCTTCTTCTGTTGTTAAATTGTACTGCTGTTTGGCATGCATTGCCCACATGCTCTAATCAAATGCTTCACTTAATGGGCTTAAAGCTGTGTTGTATCTGTACTGTACCTTGAACCTAATATTTTCTTTCCTGAGCCTCCCTCATATGCTTAGTTTTGCTTTTGCTGTACTCGTTTTTGTGTCCTAGTTATTTGCTCTGTATGTGTGACTATACCAACTCTGAAAGGCTTCCCTCCTAGCCCATGCATTACTGTTAGTTCTCTAAATGATCTAAGGGACTTCATGTCTCTGAACTTGTATTTATTGTGATAATTATATACCTCTGTTAGGAATTTTTTTTTCAACTTTCTTTATGCACCTCAGCCGTGGAACTCTCTCTAGCTACCCCCCCATGTCAGTCTCTACCTCCCAGTCTGAAACTCACCTCACAGGCACTCTGGTCCGATGAATCCCCAGCTCTGAGCCCCCCAGAGGTAGGGCCACCCACTCTGGCACTCTATCTAGAATCCAATACATCAGAATCGGAGAGTGGGGCATCTTTTAGGTGAGTCCGACGCCAGAGTGTGGACCGACACGGGTGCAGTCTTCGCCTATCCACAGTTGGAGGGCCTTTTTGCATGAGAGTTACAGCTCCAGAGCTCGGACATGCAGTGACATCCTACTTAGCGTGTGCATGCTCCTGTGTGCACCCAAAAGACATCTGCCGCAACTCAATCTCCCTGCATCTGCCAGCCAGGCAGGGCTATCCCCCAGCCACTGCCAGGGGCTGCTGCTGTGCCAGCTACAGTGAGACCCCCCCAAGGAAGGAGAGCAGTCCATGGGATGCTCGATCCTTCCTCAACCCTATTGATGCCTGATGACCTGTGCTCATTCACGAACATGGGTCACAAGTGTGGCATGAGGTGTGGCGTCCAGCACCTTAACCCTCAGCATCACGGGGCCAGTGCCCTGTTAGGAATTGTTATCACTTTTATTTGCACATGTTAACTACCTAAATAACCTGATACCTTTTGCTAAAATATGTCACTACTGTTCCTATTTCATTTCATTGCCATGATTCCACCTCCACTACCTCTCAGTGCACACAGAACAGCCTCACTAAACTCTGTACACCTTACCCCAATTTTGATCATGTTGCCCTGTAATCAAATTTCCCTCACTTATCCAGTTTGTCAACTCCCACAAACATTTGATATTCCCCCCAACTGATGTTCTGAGGTTATTTAAAATTAGAGATCTCATAAAATTATGCTGGATGGGGGCCTGGATTTTCCAATTTAGTAAATAATAAACACAGCAAACGCTTGTTCAGGAGGAGTGGCACTGTATGTGAAAAATGACATAAGGGCCACAGAGATCCAGGAGGAACAAATTGGGGGAGAGATACTGTGGGTTAAGCTGGAAAGGAAAATGGGGCCAGCCATCTACACAGGTGTGGTCTATAGACCACCAGCCTAGGAAGAAGAAACAGATAGGGAGCTGATGCTAGCCATCCAAAGGATGGCAGACAAGGGTGAGGTAGTACTGGTTGGAGACTTCAATATTCCAGACGTGGACTGGAGCATCCCAGCAGCAGCATCAACTAGGAGCAGATTTATCCTGGACTCCCTTCAGGGTGCCTTCCTCAAGCAACTGGTCATGGAACCAACTCGGCAGAAGGCAATACTGGACCTTGTCTCACAAACAGGGACAGTGTGATGGGAAACAGTGGGGAGCACCTGAGGAACAGTGACCACCAGTCATTGTGGTTTGAAATCACAGAAAGAGCAGAACCAAACCACACAAACACATATCCTGGATTTTAGGGGGCAGACTTTGGGAAAATGGGAGATACTTGAAAGAGTCATTAAGGAATGGGGCAGGAATCAGGGTTGAGGAACAGTGGGCAGTATTTAAAATGGGGATTACAAGAGCAACAGAATTATGCATTAAGCAGGTT
This sequence comes from Neoceratodus forsteri, assembly GCA_016271365.2. NCBI lineage: Eukaryota > Metazoa > Chordata > Ceratodontiformes > Ceratodontidae > Neoceratodus > Neoceratodus forsteri. Next base: position 461,842,218 of record CM057449.1, read on the forward strand.
AGCAAGAGGAAAGGAAGAGGAGACCATTATGGTTTTCAAAAGTAGCAAAGAAAGTGAAAGCCAAAGATTTGCATTCAGGCAATACAAAAGACACAGGCAGGGGATAGGGAGAAGTACCAGGAGAAGCAGCGGGAGGCAGGGAGGTCAGTGAGAAGCCAAAGCTCAGACAGAAGAACACATTGCAAAATCAGTGGGTAGATGGGACAAAACCTTTTACAGGTACATTAGTGAAAAAAGAAAGGCAAAGGGGATAAGCGAGACTGAAGGGGAGGGCGGGGCGCGTGGAGGATGACAGCAGTAAAGCTGACATATTGAACAGGTATTTCTGCTCAGTCTTTACTGAGGAAGAGAAAGAGTAATGGGTCTGAAGGGTACAAGGGGTGAGAATGGTGCAGAAATGGACACAAGTCCCTTTACACAGAAAGGGTCCTGAAGGAACTGGAAGTAATAAGAGTTGATGAAGCAATGGGGCCAGATGGGGTGCACCCAGGGTCCTTAAGAACTAAGAGAGGTGGTGGCTGAACCTCTGGCTATCCTGTTTAGCCGATCACTGGAAACAAAGGAGTACCCAAAGACTGGAGGATAGCAGATGTAGTCCCTTATCAAAGTGGAAACAAAGAGGAAGCGGGAACTACAGACCAGTCAGCCTCACCTCGGTAGTGGGGAAGATCATGGAAGCACTACTGAAGGAGAGACTGGTGGAACATCTGGTTGTCAATGGACTACAGGACCCAAGGCAGCATGGTTCACCAGGGGAGGTCATGTCAAACCAACCTCATTGAATTTTTGACTGGGTGACTAGGGAGGTGGATCAGGGAGGGCAGTGGACATGGCCTATCTGGACTTCAGCAAGGCCTTTGACACTCTGCCACATAGAAGACTATTACACACAAACTGGGGAACATGGGTGTGGGCAGGACAGTAGTGTGGTGGGTAGGTAACTGGTTGGGTGGCAGGACACAGGGTGGTGGTAAATGGCTGTCACGCCACAGAGGGAAGAGTAACCAGTGGAGTACCACAGGGATCAGTGCAGGGACCGGTCCTATTCAACATCTTCATCAGCAACATTGCGCAGGACCTAGAAGGCAGAATTTCACTGTTCACTGATGACACAAAGCTCTGTAACAGAATAGACACATCAGAGGGTGTAGACAGAATGAGAAGGGACCTGCAGAAACTTGAAGAATGGTCAGGGGTTTGGCAGTTGAAATTCAATGCAAAGAAGTGCAAGATAATGCATATGGGGCACAAAAACCCTGGCACAATATATCAGTTGGGGGGTGAGGCTATAGCATGTACCAAGCTGGAAAGGGATCTTGGGGTTATCATCTCTGATGACCTCAAGGTAGGGAAACAGTGTGACAAGGCAGCAGGTAAAGCAAATAGGATGCTGGGATGTATAGGCAGGGGCATCACCAGAAGGAAGAGGGAGGTCATAATTCCACTATACAAGACACTAGTGAGGCCCTACCTGGAGTACAGTGTACATTTCTGGAGACCTTACCTATGTAAGGACATAGACAGGGTAGAGAAGGTTCAGAGGAGGGCAACAAAGATGGTGCATGGATTGTATCACAAGTCCTATGAGGACAGGTTGAAGGAACTGAACATGTACTCCCTGGAGGAGAGGAGGGAGAGAGGGGATATGATAGAGACATAAAAGTATCTTACAGGGAGGAACAGGGTGCAGGAATACACTATTTTTAAGCAAAAAAGATGTTCCAGGATTAGACAGCATGGGATGAAGTTGGAGGGAGGACGATTCAGAGGAAACGTGAGGAAGAATTTCTTCACAGAACGGGTGGTGGAAAAGTGGAACACCCTGCCAGAGGAAGAGGTGAGGGCTGAGATGATCACAGGATTTAAGAATGCATGGGATAGACATAAAGGAATTCTGGAGGCCGGGGTAGGGGGCAACAGACTTCTAGGAAAACATAAACTGAACTTACAAGCTCAAATGGGCAGACTGGGTGGGCCATAGGCCCTTATCTGCCGACACTGTCTATGTATCTATGCATCTATGTATCTATGTAGTATGAAGCCTCTAAAATGTTTCTGGGTTTAACTTCTACTACGTGGCGACATTACAAGGATCCCTGGCCCTTATCTACCTTCTCAAACCCACTTTATGGTGCCCACATGCGGTTCGACCAGCTCTTTTGCATGCAGTGGTCTGAAGCTATTCTATATTAAGATCAGGAGTCTGTTACCTAAACTGGATGAGCTCAGAACATTGGTCACTGTCCACAAGCTCAATATAATACAAGCTCTGACCAGGCCTGCTAGAGCTCCCAGCATTCGGCAGTCTCCTATCCAGCCACTGACTGAGACCAGGACCCAGGACAAAATCAAGCTCAAGCTGCTTGCCCTCTGACCAGGGCTGCTACACCTCCCAGTGGTCAACAGGCTCCTCTCCAGCTGCCGACTGAGACTAGGACCACGGACTAAATCCAGCTCAAGGTACAGTGAAAGCGCACCCTATCGGATTGCAGGCATCGTCTAGCAGTCACAGCTGATTGTCTTCCTTATCTTTCTCTGCCGACAGGGCTCCGACTGTGAAATTACATTGATTTTTACTGTTTAAACTGAAACCTGCTTGTGTAAAGTAAGGAAAAAAAATATAAATCTGTGTTCAAAGTTAGAGTGCTAAGTGTTTGCAGCTCCTTTCTGAATCTGTGAAACCCCACGCCTCCCCCTCCCCCCCCCCACTGAGCCAGCTCTCTTTGGTGCCCAATTTCTCCAGGGCTGTTGTTCTGCTAAACTCAAACCCCATGCCTCTTACTGTCTTCTAAATTTTCAGCTCCCCACCCCTCCACTGATTAAATACTCTCTCTGCATGCCCTCTTCCTCGACTCCACCCCCCACCAGCATCCTGCAGCCTTCCATTGGCTCCCGTCTACTCTAGAATTCCCATTCTCTCTGTTTCACCTCCTAGGCCTATTGGCCATTCGCCCTCCTAGGGGCCAACAAACACATTTGTCCCAGCCAATCTCAGGCTCCTTTCTCCTCATAATTACCTCCTTGTCTAAGAAGCTGCTACAAAATCCCAGCACCATGTCCACCGTGGCTAGCATTTTACCTCTACTCAGTTGTCTGTTCTCCTGCCTCTCACCCCTCCTCTCCACCATGCCGTCTACCTTTCCCATGCCCCCCCCACCTTTGCTCATATTTTAACTCCTCCTTGCCCCTCCAACCCTTCGCTCTCTCTCCTACCCACTTCTACCTGGGAACACTCAACTATACATCCCCCCCTTTCCTAATCAGGCCCTCCCCCTCCTGGACTCTCCTGCACCTACTTGCTTCTTGCCCCACCCCTGTTACCCACACAAATGTCCATCCTTGCTCCCACTCGTGGCAGGGTTCTTCCGTTCCAAGCTACCTCTGTATACTAGCTCAACACCTATCCTTCACCCTCCTCCTTCTCATAGTAGGAGACATACTTCGAGATCCGGGACCCTCGACCACCACATCCTCACCTATCTCAGCTGGAACCCCCACCCTGCATCCCATCCCCTCCCAACTGCCAGGTTACCCCCTCCACAAAGGCCTCCATCTCCTTCACATAAATATTTATAGCTACCACTTAAAATCGACCAGCTACAAGTTCTTGCTGCCCTACATGCCCCTGATGTCCTCATCCTCTCTGAAACTTGGCTTAACAAAAACATTCTTGACTCCTCAGTTGCAATCCCTGGTTACACGATGGCCTGCCAGAACAGGGCCACGAGAGGTGGCAGTGTAGCCATCTTCATAAGTTCGGACATATGCTATGAAATAATCTTATCTAAAACTGAACCTAAAGAGTATGAACTCTTGCTGCTCCAGCTCACACCACCTTTCTCGCTGCCCATATTCTTTGCCGGAATCCACTGCTGACCAGGCACCCCTGCCACAACTGTTACTGACCTTCTTACACAAATCAGTTCACAAGCACCACTGGGGAATTATATGCATTGGGTGACCTTAACCTAAACTGGTTAGCCCCGGCCCTCAACAAAACCCAGACAGATGTCACTGCCCTCAATTTAACCCAACTCATTACTGAGCCCACCTGCCTAAACCTTAAAACAGGTAACCACTCCCTTATCTACGGGGCTCTGACCTTCCATCCTCACAGTGTCATCCAAACAGGCCTTCTCGCTGACTCTATTAGTGATTACCATGTCATCTACCTTGTTCACAAAATCCACCATCTCAAATCCACCCCTAAGTTCTTAGTCCAACGGTCGTTCAAATCCCCAAACCTCGCTCCCCTCCTAAATGACATAGTCCTAGCTCACTGGCTCCCCTCCCCCCCAACCTGATAGATGACACCCTACTTCACTTCAAAAACACATTCCTTAAGATATGGGATATCCATGCCCTGCTATGATGTACTAGAGTACGTGATACCCATCTGCCTTGGATCTCCCAAGAGCTCACAGCTTGTATGAATGCCCATGACTCAGCATGGCGAGCCTTCAAAGCCTCAGCCCTACCTCAGGACCTCTCCCACTGCCAGTATCTGAGCAACATGTGCACTAGAGCAACTTGGCTAGCTACAGCAGAGTACTTTAGATCCTTCCTCCAATCTAACCTTAATAGCCCTTCCAAATTCTGGAAGGTCATACATTCCCTCTTCTCACCAACAGTGGCCAAGCCCTCGCCTCTGCTTAGTGAAAGTGACTCCACACTCTCTGATCCCATCTCAGTTGCTGCTGAGTTTAACTTATATTTCTCCACCTGTGCTTCCTTGCTTCTTCTTTCTTACCCCCCCCCCCATGTCACCATCTCCACCACTACAGGGCAAAAACTACCTCAAAATACAGGTATTTTCTCCTTCAGGGAAATCTCTCTGGATGAAGCTCTAGAAGCCCTGCTGACATTAAGCCCCTCAAATGGGAATTCCCCGGATGGACTAGACCCCAAACTTCTGTTCCTCTCAGCCTCTGCCATAGCCACCCCTATTGCCTACCTCCTAAATCCATCCTTTGCCTCTGCATCTGTCCCTCTGTCCTGAAAGCACGCCATTGTCATCCCTCTCCACAAAGGGGGGGGCGCCTCCTCCTCCACCTCAAACTATTGGCCAATCTCCCTCCTCCCTGCTCTGGTGTAGCTGCAAGAACACTTAGTGCTTAGCTAGCTTATCTCCTATCTCGCTGACTCAAATTTCTTCACACACTTCCAGTTCAGATTCAGGAAAGATCACTCCACTGCCTCCTATTTACTAAGGTTCACTGACACCATCCAGTCTGGAATGGATAGAGGTCTCATCACCTCTGCCATTTTCATCAATCTGGCCAAGGACTTCAATACAGTCTCCCACACTCTGTTACTATCTAGCCTCTCTGACTCTGGCCTCTTTACATCTGCTACTGCCTGGTTCAGTGCCTATCTTACAGACCGCATTCAATCTGTCAGGATTGTGGATGCCATATCCCCTTCCCTCCTCATGTCCAACGGTGTCCCCCAAGGATTAGTGCTTGGGCCTATCCTGTTCTCTATTTTTTCTAAACAACCTGCCCCAAACTTGTTCTGCCTCCTCGATCCACATATATGCTGACGATACTGTCCTATTTTCTTCTGGCTTCTCCCCAGCCTCAGTTGCCTCTACCCTCCAGGCAGATTTGAACAAAGTCCAGCTCTGGTTCAGCTGTCTCTAAATGCTAAAAAAACTAACTATGACTTTTGGTACATCCCAACGACTAGACAGGCTCCCCTTCCTCCCACTTTTCCACACCCTTGATGGGTCAGAGCTGGAGGACGTCACCTCCTTCCGGTATCTTGGAGTTTGGCTTGACCGCCACCTCTCCTTCACAGTCCATGCTGACTCTATACTAACAAAACTCCGTCCCAAGCTCGGAGCTTTATATCAGAACCATTCTAGGCTCCCCTATCCGGTCCGTCGTGAGCTTATCCAGAAGTTGATACTGCCCTCATTCAATTATTGTGATACTGTTTACAGTGCCACCCACAAGTCAGTTTTATCCAAACTGAATACACTTTTTAATGCTTTCTGCTGGTTCGCTCTTGATGCTCCTCCTCGCACCCACCGCTACAAGCTATACTGTTCCCTTGCTCTCCCCTCCCTAGAGAACTGCTGCCTAATACACTGTGCCAAGTTTATTTTGAAGAACTGGTTTGGTACCCTCCCAGTGTATCTGACCTCCGTACTATCGCCCCCTCTGGCACCCACCTATGCTCTAAGGTCCCTAGAAACCCGGGTCCTGTTAGTCCCCAGATGTTGGACCCAAGCTGGCCAGGCTGCCTTCTCTCACCACGTCCCTCAACTCTGGAACTCTTTCCCCTCTGAAATTCACTACTATTCCTCTATCCGCTCACTATCATATGCCCTTGCCAACCACTGCTCAGTAAACTGCTCCTGCAGCTAACTCTTCAATCTGTGCTACCTCAGACACTCCTATATTTCTTCTCCCAGTAGGCCCAATGGTGCTGCTTTGCTACTCACACCCAACTACTGCACTTGATCCCAGCTTTTGAGCTAGCTAGCTTGCACTTACTCCTATCCCTTTATATACCACAACCCAATACCTTAGTAGGATTTCCTCACTGTAACTGTTACTCTCGACTATTAGGGTATATGTATTAATCCACACTCACCTATTCCTGTCAAACATATACAGCTGCATTATCTAATTATATGTTTTCAAGGTGTAAAACATGACTTCCCCATGTAATTGCTACTATACTATAAGTAAGGGCAAATTGTCATCTATGCCCAACTATTTCTGTCAAATGTTTCCAACTGTATTGTAATTGTATGTATATATGTCAAGACCTGGACTACCCTTGTCCTCTTCCCCACTGTACCCCTCCCCCCAGGTCACACTGGGAGAAGAGCAGTTCTTGCTCAGTGTGCTTTTCCTGGTGAAACAGTTTCAATAATTAAATAAATAAATAATGGCATTGTTGAAAATGGGGCTCAACTCCAGAAACCCAATTCATGCAACCATATAGAAGGATACTCTGTGTAGAGAAAAAATAGAAATGAGCATGAATAGGGTGTTACTCTCTATAGCAAGGATAATCCTATAGAGTTAGAGTAAGTGGGGAAAATACATGATAACTTGGATATCGTCTACAAGAAAGTCCACCTTAACATTGCCAAGGCTAAACTAATTGGCTGTATTTATAGAGAGCTGTCTCATTACTTTGATGCAATTATAGGTGCACTTATAGTAACTGTGCTCAACCTTGAGACATTCCTGCTTGGTGACTTTAATCTGAACTGGTTTGGAAAGGACTCGTCCAAAAAAAGCATGCTATTTTCAGCTAAAACCTCTCTCAAATTGTCACCCCACCCATAAGACTCAGTCATGCCACCAAAAACTACAGCCATCTAGACTGGATTTTTAACCACCCTGAAAAAGTCTCAACCAATGGTGTACTTTCAGATTTCTTCAGTGATCATTCCATCACCTTTTGTGTCAAAAAATTCTAAGCAAATCAATTCTGTCTGAGAATGAAGCATCTCACTTGTACAGCATTTCATGATGGAGTACTTCTATGCAGATTTGTCCGCCATAAGATGGGACTATATCAACTCCATTCGCTCAGTAGCCGATACCTAGAAATTCCTTGCCAGTGAATTTCTTAATATCTAGAACAAACATGGAGCAATCAATATATACAGGGATAAAGGACACCATTACCTTTTAACTCTATGGAGGTTATTGAATTGTTATCATAAAATGATGCTGCCTATGCCAGATTTATACAGACCAGATCCCTTAATGACAGACCGACTAATAGAAGACCTCAGAATCTAAGTAAATCCCTGATGGGTGCAAACACAAAACCATCTTAATCTTATCTAGTGAGCTTGTGTCAGGATCTCAATACACTTGGGTGCTCTGGAAATGTAAGTTTTGCATTTCTGTTGCATGCACTTTAATGAATTGCACTTTATATTACACTGCAATGGATGGTGCCCATCATTTTTTTTGTTTCAGATATAAAAAGACCAAAATCCTTCATAAGAGACAGTACTATAGAAAATTTCTAACAAAATGTTCAGTAGCTAAAGTGAAGGTATCCAAGTAGGAAGATGCACCACTGCTGAATCCCAGTCCCTTCCTAGATAAAGTTCAAGGCTGAACAGGTAACAATGGAATGAAGGATTCAAAGGCCAAAATGTCTGCATCAATTTTTTGCCATTAAATCTATGTTATTGTGCCAGACAAGGATAGCAAAACTGAGAGACGGAATCCTCAATGCTTTGAGACCTAAGACAGCCTCTTCATCAGAGGGCCAAGAGCTAAAGTGAAGGTGGACTGCCACAACAACTACTGAAAAGAAAATAAACACCTTTCCAGCAAATACTGGTATGGGGCTGAAAACGTATTTGAAATTGATCTTCATGAGAAAATTGATCACATAAGGAACCCACCTGGAGACCTTGTCACCTCTCTTCCAAACATTGTTAATGCCTTTGATGCCCACTTCACAAACCTCAGCATTATCGCCAAGATGAAGAACTCCTTGGTGCCATCCTTGATTGATCTCTCATCAAGCATCCCAAAGCCTGACCCTTATGACCTGCTAAAGTTTAACCTGTAACAAATTACCATGACAGAGGTCCTTTAAGCACTAAAGGGCCTTATCCCAAACACGAGTGTCTGGCATGACGGGCTGCATCTGTCCAGGAGGGGAACCAGGATCCTAGGTGATAGGTTTAAATGCTTCATTGGCAAGCATTTCAACTAGCCAAGGGGGGAGGCACTGGAAAGGAACAGGGAAATCCTAGCCCACCCACAAAAATCATGGTAGTAAGTGCAGCAAACACCAACATAGAGGTGTCGATAGGAGAAGGGCAGGGGTAAATGGAGAAAGTGACAAAGCAAGAAGGACAGGGATGGGGCAAAAGGAGTAAGGCCATCAGGAAATGGAGGTAATGGTACCAATGCCCATAGTCTGGGCAACAAGCTCCCTGAGCTGGTGGCCTTGATGGAAGAGGGATGCCTAGATATCGTAGCAGTCACAGAAACATGGTACACAGAGAACCATGACTGGGATGTTAACATACCAGGGTACATAACCTATAGGAGAGACAGGCAGGGGAGAAGAGGGGGAGGAGTAGCTCTCTATGTAAAGGAAGGGATAAAAGCAACTGAACTAAAGAGTAAACAGGGAAGAGAGGAGGCACTGTGGATCACCTTGGAGACTGGAAAGGGCACCACAATCCTCAGGGGTTGTCTACAGACCCCCATGTCAGGGGAGGAATGGACAAGGATATGATAGAAGGCATTCTTAGAATGGCAGAGAAGGAGAATACTGTTGATGGGAGACCTGAATATGCCAGATGTTAACTGGAGCACATTTGCTGCAGCCACATCCAAAGCAGGGCCATTCTTGATGCCCTACAGGTGGCAGGCCTCAGACAGCTAGTTTGGAACCCACTCGAGGGAGCAATCTTAGATCTCGTACTCTCAAAGCGGGGGCAGTGAGAGGATCTCAGATCTAGAAATGGGTTGCCATCTGGGAACAAGTGACCATCAAACAGTGTGGTTCATGTTAAACTCAGCTACAGAGTCAAGCCATAAAAAAGTGAGGGTACTGGACTTCAGGAGGGCTGACTCTGGCAAGATGGGAGAGTGCCTCAGAAAAGCACTAGCAAACAGGCTAGAAGGAGGTGTGGAGCAACAATGGGGAATCATCAAAACTGCCATCACAGAGACAACATGCCTTTGTGTGAAGCAAATAAACAAATCAAAATGAAAGAAAAAGAAAAGCCACTATGGTTCTCAAAAGAGGTGGCTATGAAAGTCAGGAAGAAAAAGATAGCATTCCAGAAGTATAAGGAAACACAGAAGGAGCAGGATAGAGAGCTGTACCAGTTAAGGCAGAAGGAAGCAGGGAGGGAAGTCAGAATAGCAAAGTCCCAAACTGAGGAAAAGATAGCCAACTCGGTTAAGAAGGGGAATAAAACTTTTATAGGTACATCAGCAAGCGTAGAAAGACAAAGGGAGGGATAGTGAGGCTGAATAGAATGAACAGTGGGTGGGCAGACGGGGACAATGAAAAAGCAGGAATACTGAACGAATATTTCTGTTCAGTATTCACAAAAGAGGGAAGTGCCTAATCCAATTAACAGAAGCAGTCTTGATAGGGAGGTCGATCCCAGTCCTTTCACAGAAGAAAGGGTTCTGCAAGAACTCCTAAAACTGAAGGTGGACAAAGCAATGGGGCCTGATGGAATTCACCCCAGAATTCTAAAAGAATTACAGGAGGAGCTAGTGAAACCACTGGCTACTCTTTTAATAAATCATGGGAGGATGGTGTGTTTCCGAGGACTGGAGGAAGGTGGATGTGATTCCCTTCACAAAAGTGGGACCAAGACAGAGGCAGGAAACTACAGACCTGTCAGTCTGACCTCTGTGGTAGGAATGTGATGGAGTCACTTCTGAAGGAAAGAATAGTTGAGTACCTAGAGGCCAGTGGGGCTGGGACCCAAGGCAGCATGGGTTCACAAGCGGGAAGGTCGTCAGACGAATCTAATAGATTTCTTTGACTGGGTGACCAAGTAGTAGACCAGGAGGGCTGTGGACATGGCCTACCTAGACTTTAGCAAGGCATTTGACACAGTCCCACACAAAAGATTAATAGTCAAATTAACCAGCCTGGGAGTGGGTCCCAGGGTGGTAGCCTAAATAAAACATTGGCTGGACAACAGGACACAGAAGATAATTGTAAATGGAGTCCACTCTGAAGAAGAGGGTTACTATAGTGGGGTACCGCAGGAGTTCAGTATTAGGTCCAGTCCTTTTAATGTCTTCATAAGTGACATTGCAGAGGGACTGGAAGGAAAAGTATGCCTCTTTGCAGATGACACAAAGATCTGCAACAGGGTTGATACACAAGGAGGCATGGAAAGGATGAGAAGGGACTTGGCAAGGTTGGAGGAATGGTCAGAAGTGTGGCAGGTAGGATTCAATGCAAAGAAGTGCAAAATAATGCACCTGGAAACAAGAACCCAGGAAGAATACCCACTTGTGAGGTGGTAACAACAAAAAAGGAAAGGGACCTGGGGGTAATCATATCGGATGACCTGAAGGTTGGCAAGCAATGTATGAGAAGGCAGTAGGGAGGACTGGGGATATACTGGGATGCATAGGGAGGCATCAGCAGCAGAAAACAGGCAGTTGTTATCCCTCTGTACAGACAGTTGGTGAGACCCCATCTGAGTACTGTATCCAGTTCTGGAGACCCCATCTCCTAAGGACATAGACAGGACAGAGGCAGTCAGAGAGGGCAACTAAAATGGTGCAGGGTCTGCAAGAGAAGCCGTATGAGGAGAGACTAAAGGAGCTTAATATGTATACCCTTGAGGAAAGGAGGGAGAGGGGGGACATGTTAGAAACTTTTAAGTACCTCAGTGGAATCAACAAAGTCCAAGAGGGTAGCATCTTTCAGAAAAAGAGATGTGCAAGAACAAGGGACACAATTTAAAGATAGAGGGGGCAGTTCAGGGGCATGTGTGAGTATTATTTCACAGAGGGTAGTGGATGCATGGAACAGCCTTCTGAGGAGGTTATGGGGTCTAAAACTGTGGGAGAATTCAAGAATGCATGGGACAGACATAAGGCAATTCTTGTGGGGGGTAGGAAGAAATAGGCTGTTGGTTAAATAGGATCTGTGGCCTATCTTGTAGGTAGGGAAATGGGCAGACTAGATGGGCCAAGCGGTCCTTATCTGCTGTCAAAGTCTATGTTTCTATGCTTCTTATGGAGCATCATACCTGCACCCCAGTCACCATGCTGTTAAACTTCTCCCTTGCCTCTGGTGAGATGTTTACTGTCTGGAAATGTGCCTGGGTTGAACCCCTACACAAAGGAAGGGCTAAACAGGATCTGAATCAACACATACCAATTTCAAACCTTTTTAACCTCTCCAAGGTTCTTTAAATGTGCATTCACTTGTAGCTTTATGTACAGAATTAAATGCTGACTCAGAGCTCACATAAGGAGGTCTCCAACTTCTTGTTCCCTTCCATCGACTATGAGGATGTCATTTACTACACCATGTGAAACCAAATCCACCTTGCTGTTCCTATACAAAACATTATGTGGGTTCACTCTCTCCTGTTAATGGTCACCCAATCATTGTCTGCTGAATGACCAGCTTAAGTGGCCAAGTCCTTTCTGTAGGCATGACTCCCACTGTCTTTATTTTGTTGTACAACTACACAAGGAAACACTTCTGATTATCTTGTAGCTCACTGCACACAGTCAAGCATTGCCTACTCCCTCTAGTCAACAGCAGCACTTACCTTCTGAATTCCCAGAACGAAGCATGAATAAAGTAGAAGGGCTTCTACATTTGCAGCACCAGAGACCTGAAACAAACTCCCTCTCCAGCTGAGAAATGCTTCTACCATTCATAGAGCAAGTTTAGTTTTTACAGCTACCTTAGAACCTCTGTGCTTCGCTGGGTCCCTTATGTCCCTCTTCCTGACCATGATCATGTTGCATAACAATGTTTATGCTCTTTGTTTGCTGTAACCTCTCTTTGTTAGCTTACATGATTATTGTTTGAATGTACAGTACTTACCTTTAGAGTTTGGGTCTATTACTTAAAAGTTTGTTTCTGTTTTGTATATTTTATTTTAATTTATTTTATGCTGTTTTACTGGTGCAGCTCTCCCAGGTCAGGCCCCTCCCATTCTCTTGTGTCCCTAGCACTCACCCCTCTGCCTTTTAACTCCATGAGCTTGCCCCTTGTGACATGGCTTAGCTGTGCTGGTCACACACTTCCTACCTCTGGAGGGAGACAGAGGCAAGAAAACCTTTGGTGGGGATGGTGGCTAGTGTTGGGGGCAGGGTCCAAGCATGACCAGGATCATCTCACTCATTGTAGGGCTTATCAGTGTTCTGCTCCTTCCCATTCCCTTAGGACCACAGGATGCAATGATCCCCAAGTGCATACATGCAAGCATGCCATGTGGACCATGGCTGATGGCCTCCCATCCATGTTTCCCTGCTGCATTGCCTCCAGTGTATAGCAGTGGGGATCACCTCTTTCAATCCCAGAAGGCAGAGAGTATCAAAAAGTGCATCCTTTTGGATGCTTAATCCTCTTACCCCAAGCCAGCCCCTGTTACTTGAGCTCATTTCCAAACTCAAGTCACTGGTGCCAGATTTAGCTTGGATATTTAAGCCTGTATGTAACTACTCCTGCAGGACTGTGTTAACCTGTTGATTGCTGCTGTCCTCCGTAGGACACTCATACAAATGAAATGCTGTATCTCAAGGGGTTATGCCAGTTAGAGTAATTTCAAATAAATAAATAAATATTAATGATCAATCTCACTGAATAATTAATAAATACTACCTTGAAACCCACTCTTTTGGTTGTAAGGGTGGTCTCATTTAAATCTTCGGGAGTCAGAAATGTTCACATTTGGTTTGCAGTTCTCATACCCTAGGAATGCATGAGAGGCCACTCTTAGAATCATAAGATTGGTCTCTGCAGCAGTATTAACATACACAGTAAAACGCTGTTAAAAGAGACCCTTCAGAAACACAAGAACCATGTGCTTTGTTTCTAAAGATAGCCTCATATCGAGATTTATCAGCTTGCAATTGTGTGCAGATATTACTTGAGCTGTAACCACATTTTGGAATTACTAACCCACCCCCTTCCAAAGCTCTTCCTCAACTACTCCATAAATAAACATGCTAACTAACCACAATATACATAGGACTGGGGTTAATGAGAAACCACTGCAAGCTTTTGTGACTGGTACACTGATATATATCAATGAATATATTTCATATCATAGAAGCATTGAATGTGACAGTAGAAAAACACCCATGGGTCCATCCAGTCTTCCCAGCATACATCATCAACTGTTTGTATGTAGCAAATCAAATTTTTTTTAAAATAATTTAATTCAAGTTTTTTGATACACTGGGTAGTTTAAGGCAGTCAGTCCTCTCGTCCAGTGTTATTTTTATCACTATTGATTTCATTTTTAATTACCTAAAAGATTAAATACTTACACTCTGGCTTTGTAAATACTTTAACTGGCTGTGAGCTCTCCCCAGGCCCTCTTTCATTGTAGGCCACTACTCTGAATGAGTATTGTTCCTCTGGCTTCAGACTTCCCACAGTAAGCTGAAGAACCCCAGGCTGGGAGGTGTTCACTGCTCGTTCCCTGGGAAACAACAGCAAAATATTAGTGGAATTTTGAGTGGACTGTCATCTGATGACCTTTAAGCTTCTCAGTTTGAATTGAGGCATTGCAGAATTAACACAATGATGTGCTAGGAGCAGTCAAACTATGAAGCTTGCCCAGAGCACCTTGTAAAATCCGCAGTTCTACATAAACTGTGTAAAATAATGGTAACATAGACTGACAGGCAGACAGGCCAGCAGGCAGAACAGACAGACATGTATATAAATGGTATATACATGTATATATAGATACTCTACATCTATTTCCATATGATATAGATATAGATATGGATATAGATACAGCTATTGATATGGGTGTGTGGTCAATAATGCATGATAGGGTGTGTGGCCTTTAGAAGATATAGGCACTACTCTGTTGTGTGCTTAGGCATGAGGCCACAGGTCAAATGCTCCTCTATAGACAGCAGAGAAGAGCCTATATCTCATAATGAACATAATACCATGGAGCTTTTATTTTTTCCCCTTTTACTTGCTACTTATACTCCCCCCACCCATGGCACTCTACTCCCTTCGGGAGATGCCTATCACCTTCTAGTCCACGCCATTGGGTCAGCCAAGCATGAAGCCCTGATCTCCCCTCCTCCTGGAGAAGGTGAGCAGTCCCCGGGACACTGAAGACCCCCCCCCGGCCAGCCCTCCAGCTCCCTGTGCTCATTTCCGAGCCTAGGTCACGAGCAGTAGTGCTACTGCTGTACTGGCGGGCCCACACCATTGAGCTTTTATTGCACTTATAAAATAACCCAGCAATAAAAACTACTTGGGCATTGAAAATGCAGCCCCATACATTCATGAGTATGTATATAGGCATGGCAGATGTCCCGTCTGTGAAATCAGAGAATAGTATTTACCACAGCCATCTTAACCCACTTTATAAACACTTACAGTATAAAAATGTTAGATATACAATACATCATATATATTTATGCAATAGGCATGGGCACAAAGGCCATAGTATAAATATGCGACGAGGTGCCTTTGTAAATGAGTCCCTGACTCAAAGGTTGTAAATCTGACTTTAAAAAATAAATAAAATAAATCCATTTATTTTCACATATGTGTGATACATTTTAGAGCCACAAATTTATCACACATATGTTGTGTAAACACAACTGTTATTTAAATTCCCCCCAGGCAGCACTACTTTCCAACTCACAGCTGCACATAAAAGTACAGAAGAGCTCTCACGTCAAGCTGCGGAGGGACTGTACTGCTAACAAAACTACTGCTTACTTCTTGTTCCTTTCTCTCTACACCCTCCTCCTTTATCACACTAAGCTGCACACCAGAACCTTCCAACGGAAAGCAGATTTTTTTTTTAAATGCCATCTCCCACTTTCCTTCCTTTGTCACTCCCCCACCTTGCCTAGCCTCACATACCTAACAGCTCAAAAGCCACTGCAGTCCGTATGGGAACTATCCATGTAAGGAGGTTTTTTTTTTTTTTGGCTCCAAGTCAGCAATCTCCCTAATTTACCATACTTTGGATCCCTGCATAGCTTCCCACCCACCAATGAGTGTGAAGCACAGAAACTTGGCGCTGACAACAATTACAGCAGAAAACACAGATCCTCCTCCATACTCTAAATGGCCCATTGCCATAAGAAGGATACCTATGGACAAAGTTTATTTTACCATAAGACAACCAGGGCCACTCAAGATGAGCCAATGCCATTTTCTACAGACTTACTGAAAGCCAATCACCTATGCATCCACTCTGTCCAGTACTTCCTCTCAGTCTTATCTAATTCTTAACTTGGTTTCAGGCAATCCTGTGTTTTAAGGTCCACTCCCTCCCAGGTATATAAATACCTTACCCTCTGTATCTTCTTCCACAGATTGATTGCCCTGGTCATCTTGCGAGGGTCATGAGGGCCGCGGGAAGCAAGGCGCCCTTCCCATCCTCAAAAGTGCTTCAGGTACATGGTGAGGAGCTCCGCTAAGAACCATGAGGAAGGAAGGACCTGCTTTGTATGAGCCCCACCAATGCAGGGCGTTGGCTCCCCTCCGCCCCCACCACCACCCGTGGTCGGCTTGCACTTATATTGGCTCTCCTAAACCAATCAGCTATCTTCTCCATTAGCAGTCTATTCGCTTTTGCCACTAGAGGCTGCTCTTCTACCATTGTACTGGCCTTTTCTCTTATTTCCTAATGTAGCACTCTTACAGTGGAGCAATGCTACCTCTTATTCTCCTTTTATACTCTCTACTACCCACTGCGCAGACCCCTGTCCTGACTTACCCTATAAACCCTCCCCCACTGATGATATCTACTTTAGTGGGACACCTCAGCAGTTCATAAACTCATGAGTGTTCTCTCTCACCCACCATGATGTTGGAAGTAGGGCTGCGTATATGACTTCCACCACATATACTCACTTTGGTCACCACACTAGATGCACCACACATGACTCACCCAATGTAGATTGGCAGCATCACCACCTTCATCAGCTGCTGTTGTCCTCCCAACTCTCATGTCAACTCCTACTCCCGGCTAACTCTTACTTACAAACTCTCCATTCCTACCATCCCTTCCCCTGTGCACACTGCCAAACTCTTTCATTCAACCAAGAGGAAGACATCCTGGCACCCTGTGCTAAGGCTTTCACTCCTCCTCCTCCTTCTCATGTCAGGCAATGTCCATCCTAATCCTGGGTCCCCAGTACCCTTGACACCTTCCCTACCTTCTACTGGTGGTTTGTGCATTGCCTAGCTTAATGTTTGCAGTATATTAAAAAAGTGGGACTCCTTCCAGGGCTGGGTCGTTCAATATCAACCTGATATTATAGCCGTGTCTGAAACCTGGCTTTCCCCTCAGATTCCTGACTCTTCAGTAACCCTTACCGGCTACAACCTCTACTGTACAGACCGGCAGGATAAATGTAGGGGTGGCTGTGCCATCTACACTAAGGACATAATACATGTTCAACAGATCCCCTCCCCCCAGTTGGGACCAGGTTCACAAGCCCTCATCATTAGACTTACCTTGGGATGCACCTGCAACCCGCTACAATCATGGTGGTCTACAGTCCACCTAGGGACCAAAAAGAAGTCTTCTGCTCGGTAATTTCCTATGTGGATACCCTGCCATCTCACACTGAAATGATGGTGCTAGGTGATTTTAACATAAATTGGCTAAGTAAGGACGCCTCTCCGCTCATCGATGTTGCCACAGCCCAAGATCTCTCCCAAATGGTTACCTCCCCTACCCATCATGACCTGCACACTGGGTCTTCCTCCCTGCTTGACCTTGTCTTCTCCAACCGTCCACACAAAATCACTAGTGTCTCTGTCCTCCCAAATGCTCTTAGTGACCACTCACCATTTCTCTTTCCCTGGTCCTGGAAAGCCACTAGACCCCCTCCTAAACTAATAATCCAACGCAAACTAGGCCCTGGTAAACTGGCTGCTCTTAAAGCATACCTCAGGTTCCCAGACTGGTCTTCCATTACTAACACCCCTGACCCGGATATAGTCCTTGACCTCTTCATCCAGTCCTTCAATAACATATGTGACAAATTTGAGCCATTTACTAAAAGAATGGTCAAAGGCAATCATGTGCCCTGGATCTTTGATCGACTCATAGACTTGTTCCGGGCAAGAGATTCTTCATGGCAATGCTCCATCGAGTCTGGCCTCCCGCTTGACAGACATAAGTATAGAGATGCTCGGAACAAGTGCACTTGGGCTGTTAACAAAGCCAAAATAGAGTATTACAAATCCTCTCTCACTTCCTCCTGGGGTTCTGGATGCAAGTTCTGGAACAACATTAAGGAAATCTGTGGCAAGAACCCAAACCCTGTTCCAACACAGGTCATGGTTGATGGCTCATTGACCACTGGCCCGTCCCATATTGCTGCAGCCTTCAACGATGCTTTCACTAACCTTAGTAGTGTACTTCCTCTTAACTTCTTTGATCCTCCGACAGCCAAGGCCCCCACCTCTCCTCCTGTAGCTCCCCCCTTTTACCTGCACTGTATCATTACTAGGACTGTGGAGCCATATTTTAAAGCAGCCCTTAGCCACTCCTCACACAGCACCGACTCTCTGGACCCAAAGATCCTTTATCTCACCCTAACTGAGGTTCTCTGCCCCCGACCCACATCTTAAACCGCTCCCTTTGCCTTGGTAAATTCCCCTCCAAATGGAAATCTACCTTCATCACTCCAATATTTAAAGGCGGTGATCGTTCCAATACAAATAACTACTGCCCTATCTCCATATTACCTCCCCTCTCCAAGGCATTAGAGCAGATTGTATCTGATCAGTTCATGGAGCACATTAACAAATACAACCTCCTCTGTAAGCAGCAACATGGTTTCCGCAAAGGACACAGCACCACCACTGCCCTTCTTGAATTTACCACACACATACACTCTGCTCTGGATAAGGGACACATTTCTGGTGCTGTCTTTATTGATCTCACTAAGGCGTTCAACACCGTCAATCACTCCCTCCTTCTAACCACTTTGGCCAACATGAATCTATCTCGGGGTGCCATTGGGTGGTTCACTGACTATCTCTCGAACCAATATCAATAGGTCAAAATTGGAAACGCAGTTTCTAACAGATTACCTGTCCTCTCTGGTGTCCTCCAGGGGTCTATTCTGGGACCACTACTTTTCAGCCTTTTCCTCAATGCCTTTCCCAAGTCCTGCCCTGGCAATCTATTACTATATGCTGATGATGCAGTCATTTTCTCCTCCAGCCCTGACCCAATGCACCTGCACCGCTCCCTCCAGTCATCCTTCAGCCATGCTGAAAACTGGTTCTTGGCACATCGCCTTATTCTGAACTATAAAAAACACAAAGTTATGAAATTCTCACACCCACAGAACACCAGGAAGGTGCTATGCGCACACATAATAACCTCAAGTCTGACCCCGTTGGAGCAGGTGGACTCCTTTAAATACTTGGGTATCACCTTGGACCCGAGTCTTAACTTCCATGAGCACATCCACCACCTATCCACAGTGTCAGTGGCTCAGTAGGTAGTACACTCACCTCTGAGGCCAGGAGATCAGAGGGCTGTGGGTTCAGTTCCCACATCTGGCACTTGGGTTAATATCCCAGTACTGACACTGTAGAGCAGCATGAGAGGGGTGCTGCACTTCTGAGGTGCCATCTTTTGGATGAGACGTTAAACTGAGGTCCCATCTGCCTGGATTGGTGGTAGTTCAGGTAGATGTTAAAGATCCCATGGCACTTATCGAAAAGACTAGGGGAATTTCCCCGGTGTCCTGGCCAAACTTCCCTCATTCACTAAAAATACCACCTACAGCTTAATCTGGTTCAAGGTCGGTTGGCATTCATCTGTATCCCCCTCCCCCGGGTCGTGCCTGAAAATAGGCAGGATTTGTCTAGTGCACTTACCTGGTCAACAAAAACTAATAAATAAATATCCATGACCATAAACCTCAGGCTGGGTCTTCTACACCGCTTCAAGCACTGCCTTATCCCTGATGCCCTCAGGTTCGCTATCTCCTCCTCGGTCCTCTCGCTGCTTGACTATGGCCTATTGATATATGGGGCAGCATGGACCTCATCCCTAGACAGACTCCATATCTCTAAACAAAGCCTGTGACCTCGTATTAGGATGTGACCATCTTACAAATACCTGCTCACTTTATAGTGCTACCAACTGGTTTAATCTCGACAACAGAATTAAGTTCCATACCTGTCTGATGGCTAAAAAAATCACATTAGGCCTCTCCCCCTCTGAACTCACCCCTCTAATCCATCCAATCATAAAGGTTAAGTTTACCCATAGCTCAGCTCACCATCTCTTCTCGATTCCCTCTAGCCGTACCTCACAATTCCAAAGGTCTTTCAGCTACAGGGCCCCTGTGTGGATGAACAACCTTCCTTTCATCCTGGCAAAAGAACAAAGCATTGGACAATTTTAAACCCTCCTTAGGGCCCACCTCCTGTCTTCAAATCACTGTGACTGCAACTGATCCCAGACCCCCATCTCCTCCTTGCTCTATGTCAATGGCCCTGGCCTGCCTCTTCTCCATAGTGTCCATCCTGAGTCGCTCCTATGTTATAATGCGTACTGTGCAAATTACCCCATTAAGTAATGCGTATAGGACTTTAAGGAACCAATGTAAGGCTAAGATAAGGAAGGCTAAAACAGACTATATTCGTCATAAACAATGTGAAGGGTTATTTAACGCTACTACTTTTTGGAAAACAATTAATAATTTCATAAGGCCTAATGTTTGTCAACCAGGTTCAATGAGGTTGAATGGTGACTTGTTGTCTTGTCCACTGAAGATAGCTAACGAGTTTAATTTGAAATTTACTGCATTGCCTGATTCCTTTAGTGACCAGTCCAAGGTGAACTACTTGGGATTGACTGAAGATTTTACAGTTAATCCTAAACTGTATAAGGACTACTACTCGAAGGAGGTAGAGAGTTATTGCGTTGTATTAAGAGGGACAGCTCAGCTGGTTCTGATGGCTTATGTCCTAGTTTGTTGGCTTGGATGCTGCCTCGGTTATAGCACTTCCAGTTAGTATTATTTTCAACTTGTCTTTTGTTACAGGTACTATACCTAGTATATGGAAACATACTTTGGTCACTCCTATATTTAAATCTGGTTCACAACATGAGTTTTGTAACTACAGACCTATTTCTATCTTGTCTGCTTTAGCTAAAGTTCAGGAAAGAATAGTTTATAATCAGTTGATTGGGTATGTGGATCGCTTTGGATTATTGTCTCAGAACCAACATGGTTTTAGAAAGGGAAGGAGTACTGAGACTGCCTTGGTGAGTTCACGAACACGGTACCTAATGGCATGGATAAAGGGTGTCTGCCAGGTGCGTGTTTGTGGACTTGACCAAGGCATTCGACTCAGTTGATCACCAATTGTTGATTTCTAGACTTGAGTCATTGGGAGTTGGTGAGTCTTTCTTGGACTGGACGAGGATTATTTAACAAATAGGTTTCAAAGGGTTAAATATAGGGTGCTGTATCAGACTCTGTAATGGTTAAGTGTGGGGTTCCACAAGGTTCTATTTTGGGGCCACTTTTGTTTTCTTTGTTTTTTGATCAACTAGTAAGTGTGATTAATAATGCTTCTCTAACACTTTACGCTGATGATGCAGTAATTTATAAGCAGGGTTTGTCATTTGGAGATCTAGGTGTTTCTTTAACAGAGGAAATGTGCAATTTTCAGTCTTCACTTATGGCCTGTAAATTACTCTTAAACAAATCTAAGACAAAGGTGATGGTTTTGGCACCCACCTAGACTGAGATCTGAGGTTGGTACTTTGGAAGTTAAATCTCTGATGGATTACTGTTTGACTATGTTGATACATTTCAATATCTTGGGGTATTACTAGATTCTCATCTAAGTTATGAATCTCATTTTTTGAGGGTTACCTCAAGAATACATTGTAGATTAGGTTCTTTGTACAAAATCCGTTCATTTCTTATTCCCAAGTCTAGGCTGGTTATTTCAAATTGCTGCTTACTTCCTATTGTGAACTATGCAGCTATGATTACTGACACTGCTTCTGCGACAGTGATTTCAAAGAAATCCACTTTACTTCACTTGATAGCTAAGTTTGCTTTAAATTGTTCTAAGTCATCTCATCATTGTGTGATTTTGAAAGAAATGGGCTGGTTACGGTTTCATTAAATTTCCAATACTGTGTGGCCAAGTTCATATATATAAAGTCATGGACTCTGGAATTCCACATAGTATTTCAAAGTTTTTGAGACCATATATTGATGGTCATTATTCTAGACATAGGTCAGACAGTAGGTTTCTCGAGTTCCTTTTATGAAATCTAAAAGTGGACAAAGATCCTTTGCTTATATTGCTCCATTCATTTGGAATGAAATTCCTCAAGATATTAGGTGGTTGTGTTCTGTCAAAAGTTTGCCGATGCATTAAGGATGTATTCGAATCTCAATTTAATTGTAACTGTTTTTTATGAATTTTTTTTTAATGAATTTTATATGTAACAAAGACATTTTTGTCTGCAATTTGCTGCATTGTATATGTATGTTTGATTATGTATTGTCTGTATGCAATATATGTGGGTCGCACCTGTAAAAGGAACTTGTTTCCAGTGTGCTTACCCGTTAAGCGAATAAACAAACAAACAAACAAACAAACAAGTAATCCTAGTATTTTGAATGTTAGACTAGCTGACTCCCTGTAACCAAGCTGTATCTTTCCCTGTGATCTATTCACTGTAATCACTGTAATGTCTGTCTGTTTATAACCTGTCTGATGTGGAATCTTTGTAAATGAGTCTGTGACTCAAAGGTACTCTCCGATTCTGAAATAAATAAATAAATTCTGGAGGTACTGTCCTTTCAGTTCTGTTCTTACTGGTTCCACACAAAACATATGCAGTACCTTTTTAATTATTTTTTTTTTTTAAGTGCAATTCGGAACTTCAGCTCCTCTCCACCGGCTGCCACAAGAACACACCTCTTCCTCTCTCTCTCTCTCTCTCTCTCTCTCTTTCACTCTTACACTCTCCTGTTAGCTCCGCTCAGTCCATAACACGAATAGTGCACAAAACCAAAGCTTTACTACATTCAACCACATTATTTTGTTCATCCTCCAAATGCAAGACCAGCCTGATAACATACATAATTTAAAAACTCCCTTATGATTCCTACTAAAGCAGCTTGTCACCAAGCGAGAAATACAGACTCCATATTGTTTTAAACTCTCTCTCAACTGCAATTGATAACCAATGGAAATGCACGCTATAAATGTAGGGATGTTTTGTCCATAACAACCATGCCCTCACCCTAGCAACCAGCCCTAAACCATGAAGTAACACACAGAGGATCAGAAAAAAAATCCACTTTTTTTACTAAACAAAGAAAAACACAAAAATGTATAAAAATAAATAAAAACACAAAAAGATGACATCACTATTGCATAAATGGAATATGCAATCGGGATAAGTTAAATAAATGATTTTTCTGTACTCCAGCTGTTTGACATCAGACACCTCACTCATGGCTTATGCCACTCGTGAGGCTGCCAAAGGTCAGTCTGCTCTTTATGCAGATAAATCATTTATTTAACTCATCTCCATTGCATATCTCATCTGTCTGTCTGTCTATCTATCTATCTATCTATCTATCTATCTATCTATCTACAAATCTCTCTCTCTTTCTCTTTCTCACTCTCTGTCTCACACATACACACACACACACACACACTCTCTCTAGCTATCTATATACAACACAGATGGGATTTTTTCCCCATAAGAAGAAAACATCAGATATTTTCCCATATCTGATAGTAATTAAGAAGTATATTCAGAGCGCTACTGATGAAACTACAATCAGCTTATTACAATGCAATAAGCAAACTATTAGAAGTATGGACACAATTAATACACCTTATTATAACACTATTAAGATGTCTAATGGAGGGGCGGGCCTAGCCGGCAAGCATGGAGGACACTTGCTAACACAGCACCCTGATGCAACGGTCTAAAATGTGCATTTCTAGCTGAATACCTAATTTGGGGTTGCTCCCCTGGTACTTATTAGTTCCACTGAGCAAATGGCTTTGGGCAAATTAAAAAACAAGCAAGTTAAACTGCAGTTTGGGTCCTGTATAGCTTCTAGAAAAAGTGAGAGTGATTCACGTGGTTCAGGGGCTGCATCTCCGGGTGGTAACATAGAAGAAGCACAGGTAGAAGATAGCATGATGGAGTTCACAAAATCGCTGGCGGGGGGTACCAGACATGTTCCTGCAGATGCAGCTGGACATGAAGACTGGCTTTGGCAATTTAAATACCCAATTCACCCACCTCCAGTCAGTGGTAACTAGCCTGACAGAAACCACTACTACCCATACCACAAAGATTAGTGAGCTTGAACTCAGAGTCAGTGAAATGGAGGACTCTTATGCGGGGGCTGTGGCTGAAAAGAATAGGATGCTGTCTGTTATTGCTGAACTCCAGGAGCATCTAGACAACCAAGAAAATCATTCCTGGAGGTCCAACATTTGTATTATCAGGCTGCCCAAGGGGTTGACAGGGTGCAACCCTAATGTGGAAATTCAGTCGCTAGCTTGTTAGAAGCTTAGACCTTGCAGAGGAGGCACTGCACTTTTTGAGATCGAGTGAGCACATTGGGTAGGCCCTCCGCCTAAACCAGGGGAGTGCCCCTACACTGTCTGATTAAATATTTAAGGTTTCAGAACAATGAAACTGTGTTGCAAAAGGCTAAAGAGGTCGGCCCTATTAAGGCAGAGAATACAACCGTTTATGTGTGTACCAGGACTTTAGCAGGGAACTTCAGATGAAATGACAACACTTCAATCTGGTGAAAAGTAAATTGTATAAACTTAGCTGGAAATTTTCGCTGACCTATCCTGCATGCCTGAGGGTGAACAGACCGGGGCAGAGCCCTAGATTCTTTAACTGCCATAAATCAGCAGAGAAATGGCTTAAGGAGGAGAAGACCAGGAGGGATGGAGCACAACCTAATGCGGAGTGAGTTCCATTCTAATTTACCTTTTTATGTGGTTCCACATATATCTAAAATCAGTTATGTTATACCGCTGTTCTGTGCTCACAACTTGGAATAGCCTTGGGGCTCTCATTTCCTCCTTGTGGTCTTCTGTGGTTTCAGCGTTTTATGCCATCTGGCCTGGGCCTACTTGAGTTCATGTGATCGAGCTGCAGCTCTGGTTTGCACCCCTGACCGAGTCTGAGGACTTGGGTATCAGCGAGAAATATGATATTGACACCCTTGGATTAAAATGGCATCTAAAGAATAATAATTATACATGGGTCCTTTCGCAATTGGGGGCAAAGTGAACTGGATTCTCTGACTTTTGTAGCAAAGGGAGTGAGTGTTTGCTGGGATCCCCCATGGGAGTCTTTCATCTTTGCTGCTTTGTCTTGGCTCTGGACCCCACAATATTGCTCCACCTACCTTGGTATACTACTTTCTGAGGTTTCTACGTTTTGCCATCACAATCCCTGCGGTGTCATGACAGTTGTACTGTACATTCCTTTCATTGGGGGCTGAGGGCTCTCCTTTTCTGGGGGGTACTCAGATCAAATAGAACTCTTTTCCTTGTGAGAAGTTTCTTTGTCCAACTGTGCCTGGGGGCATGTGTACCTCTGGGCCTTTGTTCTGTTATTCCTTGGGGGAATATTTCAGTCAGCTACATTTGGTGCTCGAGACTCTAATTCATGCTAAACTGTATTATTTTGCCTCATGGTACATAATGTTTCTTTGTTATGTTGTACACTTTGCAAATGTTATTGGTATTTGATGTTCAGCTAGCAAAGGTGTCTCATTCTCTTTAGAGCCTGGGTCGTTGCCCCTTCCTATCTATGGCTAGTACTTTGGGCAAGTGGTTTTGTTACTGCCTACTGTTTGTACTGGGAACACTGGCGGGTTTATACTCGCGGAGGGGGGCCTCAGTCCCATTTGGACTAGGGCAGGGAGGTATCATTGCAGAAGGGGGGGAGGTGGGGGCCTTTCAGGAATTGGGAGGGTGATTTAGGTTTAAGTGGCACTCAGCATGTTGCCTTTTGTCCTTGTATGAGAAGGTGGGGCACTGTCTCAGGAACATCTCGCCGTGCTGTACTATGTGTGTGCTCAGTTGGGGTCTCCTTTAAGGGTACTGCTGTTTGTTCTACTGGACTGGTTCCATGTTGGGGGTTTGTTCGGGAGATATATGCTGTTAATTTGGGTTGGGCGGGTGGGGGCCTGGGATGTTTGGAAAACAGAGTGCGGATGTATCTTGATGTATGCCAATAAGAAAGTTAGCTCTAAAAGATGCTTTTTGATGGGAGATGATACTAAATGTTTGTCTTGGTCTATCAATGGCCTTAAATCCACAGTGAAGCAGAAGAGGATTATGTTGGAGGTCCGTAGACACAAGGGGTCAATTGTTCTGTTGCAAGACTCATTTCTCTCAGATGGAATCACAAAAAACAGCTGATTTTATGGGAGGCGATTGGGTTTCCTCTACCTTCCCTTCTAAGGTTTGGGTGCCTCTATTTGGATACCCAGGGGCTCTCCAATAGAAATTTTGGATAGATTAGAAGACCAACAAGGTCAATACGCATTGGCAAAAGTCAAAGTCCCGGGTCAGGGAACAATCCTGGTTGCTTCAATATATGCTCCAAACATGGAATCCCCAGTTTTTTTCCAGAAGCTAGCACTGGACATGGCTTGTTGGGAGGGCACTTGGTTATTGGGTGGGGACTATACCTGTGTCCTAGACACAATCCTAGATTTTTCTAATAAGATCCTGGTGCCCAAGTCTCACAATGCCAAAGCCCTTGTGGCCTTATAAGTAGATTACGATCCAACTGATGTCTGGCACCACCTATATCCCTCAGAGCGGGAGTATAGCTTCTACTCTCATGCCCATAACTTATGCCCACATTGACAGGCTATTGCAATCTAGCACCCTCATAACCCTCGTGGGGGAAGCAAAATATTTGCCCATTTTAATATCAGATCATGCACTTCATTACATTACTCTCTGTAATATTGGTGCTCCCTCTGTCCCAAGGGCCTGGAAGTTGGACCCCCTCCTTTTGAAAAATTTGGAGTATATTTCATTTATGGGATCTACCTTGCAGGAGTTTCTGGAGTTTAACCACAGGGCTGATACCTCACATTGTTCCTGCTGGGAGGCATTGAAAGCTTTTGTGAGAGGGCAATCCATCTCCCTTGCCACGCATACCAAGCACACAGCCAATAATGAATTGGAATTTCTTAGAAATAAAATCACAGCCTGTGAGCGGGCACACATGCTGAACTCTACAACTGCTTTATATGGGACTGTTCAAAAATTAAAATGGAGATTTAACACGCTGTCTAGTATGCAGCTAGAACGGTCTATTCTTTTGTCCAATGCTGGACAATATTTTGATGGGGACAGAACTGGCAAATATTTAGCCTGGCAATTGAAAAGAAAAGAATCAGTTAAATCTATCAGCCAAATTCAAGATGAGTAGGGGAATCTAGTGTGGGGTACTAGGGTAATTGGTGATACCTTTGGCTCTTTCTATAGGTCCCTTTACACCTCTGAATGCAACCCCTCCCAGGGAGACTTTGGCCTTTTCTTTGAGGGGCCTTCTTTAAATAAAATTAGCTCAGTTGAGACTGAAAGATTGGACTCTCCCTTAACTCAGTTAGAAATTTATGCAGCCCTGAAATCCCTTAAGAGTGGTAAAGACCCAGGGCCTGATGGCCTCCCCATAGACTTTTATAAAACCTTTGAGAATTATCTTCTGGGTCCTTAATTTGATGCATTGGAGGAGTGCCTACTGAAGGAAGAGCTACCCCATCCACACGGTCTACAACCAGTGTGGTCCTGCCTAAACCAGGTTAGGATCTCGCCTTATGCTCTTCATACAGACTGATCTCTGTACTCACCGCAGACTGTAATATTTTGGCAAAAGCACTTGCCTCTAGGTTAGAGGTAGTGCTACCGGCGATTGTGCATCAAGAACAGTCTGGATTTGTTAAAGGTCGACTGGGAAAACACATCAGGCACATTCTTAATATCATTTTTTGCTGGGCACAAGTCAAGAGGTCTCATGGTGCTGCGGTGGTTGCATCGGATGCCAAGAAAGCTTCTGATCATGTGGAT
Source organism: Neoceratodus forsteri (assembly GCA_016271365.2). Classification (NCBI taxonomy): domain Eukaryota; kingdom Metazoa; phylum Chordata; order Ceratodontiformes; family Ceratodontidae; genus Neoceratodus; species Neoceratodus forsteri. Next base: position 461,870,028 of record CM057449.1, read on the forward strand.
TGGGGGTATCTGTTTGAAACATTGGGTAGGCTGGGAGTGGGTCCCTCATTTTGTTCCTGGGTTCAGGCATTATACTATGGCTCTTTGGCACAGGTTTTGATTGGGGGTGAGTTGTCTAGTCCCTTTTAGTCAGGTAGAGAATGCGGCAGAGTTGTCTGCTTTCACCTCTACTGTACATGTTGTCACTAGAGCCCCTGGGAGCTGCGTTTAGGGCACATACAAGGATAAGGGGAATTTGGGGAAGGGGGAGGGAATGTAAAATTGCAATGATGTGGATGACCAACTATTATACTTACAGAACCCAGCGGAGGACTTATCATCCATCCATGCACTAATGCGTGCTTTTGGTGCTATATCCGGGCACAAGGTAAATTGGTCTAAGAGTGAGCTTCTACCTGTGGGGCTCCTTAACAGTGCACAGCTTATTGCTCAGTTAGGCGGCCTCCAGTTATTCCATAAACTAAAATATCTGGGGGTGCAATTTCTGCCTCCACCGGGGCCCTATATGAATTGAATCTGAAACCCCTGGTGAATTAAATTCTGGAGGATTGTGAGCGGTGGGTTAGCTTACCTATCTCCATTCTTGACAGAGTTGGAGTTATTAAAATGACAATACTACCCAAGCTTTTGTATTTTTCCCAAACCCTTCCTATTAGAATACCACAGCTTTACTTTAAGCAACTGGATGCCATTATGCATACATTCTTGTGGCAGGGAGGGCGTGCTAAAATCCCTCGCGCCATTCTTTACATGAAACCAAGAGAGGGGGGAGTGGGGCTGCCTAACTTTAAATATTATTACTGGGTGGTCCAATTGGTCTTTATACCTACAGGTAATTGAACAACGATTTCCCTTGGTTAGGCCTACAGGAGGGCTTGATAGTGGGTAATCTTCAAAATGATTTATTGGTTGGGAACTTAAGAAACAGAGGTGCAAGCTGTCCATGCAAACCCTTTACTGCCACAACCTTGGCCATTTGGAGGTGGTCCCATAATAGGACTGGACATGGGGAGGCTCTCATAACCTTAGTATCCTTAGTTTTATGCACTCCGGAGGGAAATGTAATACCAGGATGATTCAAAGATTATGGGTATGGAGGAAAAAGGGTCTTATAGTAATTAACCAATTGTACATAGGCGGGGTGAAGAAAAGCTTTGTACAACTATCGACGGAGTGGAACATCCCCCCTGGAGACTTCTTTCTCTATCTAACCATTCATCAATGGTGTAGTACTAGTCTCTCCATAGCTAATAAATGGGTTGACCCCCTCTCCTATTGAAGAGTTGGTATTTTGCCCCCAGCCTAAGGTCAAACCACTGACTGTCTACTATCGAGCTCTCCAGGGCTCCAAGTCACCAGTATGGAACCCTAGCCAAGACAAGTGCAACACTGACTTATCATTGCTGATTGATCAGAGGACATGGGACTTGGTTTTTACCCATTACCTGCAGTGCTCACGGAGTTGCAAATTGTGGCAAATTCATTTATACTTTTTGCACAGGGCATATGCATCACCCAAGTGGCTTCATAAGATAGATGACTCAAGGTCACCAGAATGTCCCAAATGTGCAATAACTGAGGCAGACTTTCTACATTTGGCACTCACCTGCCCCAAAGTCACTCCCTTTTGGCATCTGGTACACAATATAATGACAAGTATTGGGTTATTCTCCTTCTAAATCTCCAATCAAGCTCCTGCTAGGTGCGGATCCCTCCCATCCAAATCATAGGACATCTAACCCCCTTTGGTCCATTGCCCTAATAAATGCTAGATGAACAATTGCATAGTTGTGGATGTCCTTGTCCCCGCCTACAATTACACGGTGGGTACAAAATGTCAAATCTTGCATGCTGCTGGAGCGAGAACAGTTCGCCGCTCAGGGCAAAATACTGCAGTTCTGGGAGATTTGGGAGCCGTGATTGTGGGCTGTGGAGGCTAGTATTATCCCTGACTTATTGTATGTAAATTAGTAGCCTGTATAGGTTGCATCTTCTCTCCCCGGGACATTAGACACCCGCATACAATAGCCATCTTACATTGGATGTCTTTTCCCCCATTGGTATCTTAGTAAACTAAATATTATGGGTGACAATTTATGTAAGCTCTTTATTGCCTATTTGTCCTGATGTATCTTTGTACCTCAGACTTACTATTGTATGAAATGTAAATTCCATCCTTTGTATTCGTGGATATACTGTAAGATGTCGGCACTCACAATAAAAATATTTTACAAAAAAAAAAGATGTCTAATAACCACCTTGCTAAAATACAATTACAAATCTTCTAAACAATCTCTTTTGTGTCCATCCATATGTAATATATAAAATATCTGATAGCAAGGTCCCATATACTCATGAACTATTATCATCTCAGGGCCTGACAAACTCATAAAGGACACTTGCCATTCAGGCTTGTGTTTTTATTAACTTATTAAACCCCTTGATGGTAATATTTCCTTGTATATGACACTTTGCTTTCAGATATATGGTGGTAACCATGCAAAAGTTGACCGGTACCATGCACTGTGCATCATTGCGCACTAGCGTTATACATGTTATTCAGTGGGTACTGCACTTGCACACCGCTCAGTGTACCAAGTTACTGGTTAAATTTTGCATGATTACCATTGTATATAGCAGAGCCAGTTATGATGTAACTTGCAATGAATGACATGTCACAAAATACTGCATGACAAAAGGGCTTAATTGCCATTGAATTGCATTGTTCCCTGCAGCATACTGCAGCATTTTGTGACATACTGCAGCATTACTGCACTGCATTCTGGCTGGTGCCACTGTAGATACAGATACACTGTACATATTTATTTATTTCAAATTGGGTTACTGGGAAAGGCATGCTGAGCCAAGGCTCATTTCCAGGTGTGACCTTGGGGTAGGGATAACAAATGATGACACTGGGTACATAACATGATAAAAATACAAATAATTAAAGCATAATGTTTTAGGTAGTTACACACAGCATTGCAGTATACATCACTGTGTAAGGCAGTTTCAAATTTAAGCAACTGACATCACATTTGTAATAGTTAGGATCTAGTGGCCAATTGGCCTTTACCCTGAGTACTATACTGTTGAAGAGATAGTTGGGAGGAGGACATGTAGGGACATGAGCAAGGGGCGGCATAAATGCTGTTTGAGGGAGGAGTAGGAAGGAAGGTTCTACAGTTGAGGAGACTGGAGGTTCCATATAGCTGGGAGTCTACAGGAGAATGCAGCTTTGCCAGCAGACAATAAGGGGCAGGGAAGGAAGAAGGTGCAGGCATCCCTGTTGTGTAGTTAATAGGGTGTGTTGGCTACTGGGGAGAACATACAGTATCTGACAGGTAGGGTGGAAGTAGGCTGAACCAGAATTTGGCTATGAGAGAGAGACAGAATCGGTACTGCATCTATATGATAGGGGCATGAGGCCGAGGAAGGAGTAAAGGTGGCAGTGATGCATTCGGTGTGTGTGTGTGGGGGGAGGGAGTTTGACGCATATTGGCAGAAGGAATTTATATACATATACATGTAAATATACATATACAGTACATATACATACATACAATGGATCCAAATACAATGCAGTGCAGTAACTTGCAGTAAAAGACATGTCAAAATATACTGCAGAAAAAAGGGCTTAATTGCCTTCAAATTACACTGTTCCATGCTAAGTGCTGCAGCATTTTGTGATATACTGCAGCACTGCTGTATTGCATAATTACTGTCAATGCTATATGTATATTTACTGTATATACAGTATGTGGGACGACTCTTAACTGGTCACAAGACATATTGAGACTGTAGGAAAGGGGTGGGGGTTTCCATGTAAGTGGCCTGCAGAGTCATGCACACAGCACCGAGACCCTTGCAAACCCTGCTGCAGAGTTTTACAAACCCCTTCCCTTAAAACTAATAAGGGCGGGTAGTAAGTGTGTCACATTCAGCAATGGAGCAGAAAGGAGCTGGATGAGGACAGAGATCATCATTGGCTAGTGCAGAAGAGAGACCAGCATGAGTGAATGGCCTAGGGATAGGAAGGCCTATGGTACTGGGAATGATTCTGGATTAGGGAATTAGTAGAGGCCACTGGACTACCCCTGAGTAAAACAGGCTGCTATGATTTTTTTTTTCTGCCAGTGGCCTAGAACTGTATTGTACCTCAAGGAACTGGGCAGTGGCAGCACTTCCAGTGGTAGCACTGGTGCTCCTGAAAAAAGAAGTCTGTTGCTAAGCACTGTGTTTTATATCTAGATAACCAATTAGAACTGAGTTGTAATTGCAGACCTCTTCCCACTACTAAGAACAGCTTTGTGTATGCCCCAAAGTGTGGCAACATAACAGGGAAAGTGCGCATCAATTTTCACAGTCCCGTGTTGTGACTGACAGTTTGGCCATCAATAATTATTTAACCTTTCTAGATCTCAGCATTCAAATTTTGTGTTAATGTAATACATAAAATCTGGGCTGTGCAGTTAAACCCTGTCACAAGTGTATTTGTTAGTGATAGTATGGAAGGGGTGTAGGTCTTGAACTTATGTATCCTAGTGTGCATCATTGTAGGTCAAACCTCTACTATAAAGCAACACTATTCTGCTTGCTGACTGACTCCCATTGTGAGACTGCTTTCTTTTAGAACAGAGATTTAAACAACCCCCTCACCTGTGTGATGCTTTTTCATGTGCCAACTCAAGGAAAATAAATATAAGCACTGGATTTGACTTTCAAAGGTTGACGCAGGGCTTGCATTAAGCCTTCCATCAACTCTGTTGTTTGAAGCAACTATACCAAACTCCTCTGACACAAATAGGTCCCCCAAATGGCACAAGTTAGACTGGAGGGAGCTGATCTAACTTGCAGCATTTGGTATACAGGACTGAAAATCTTGATCATAGCCAGCTCGACGGCGTAGTGGTTGGATTTCTTCTTGCAACGCTGATGAGACCCGGGTGTCGGATGGCTGGCTGGGAGGAGATGGCTTGAGCATCCCACAATGACTCACCATTTCCTGAGGGGAAGGAGGATCTGTGGCCCAGTGTCTACTAACCTCTGGAGGAGGCTGGGGGTTTGGCAGCGTGTCGGGTCCCACTACATAGGGAGCGTGATGGACGTTGGCTCTTGCCTGGACTCCCTGGCTGAATGGATGATGGTTGCCGGTTCCCCAACAACACAAAGCCTCAGACTAGCCTGGTCCTCCCCAGCAGCACCCAGGCCAAACAAATTGCGCTGGTCAGCCCCTCCAGTGCCTTCACCCTCGGAGGTGGGGGGACCTATCTGATGAAGGGTTACTTCGGGTTACACGGGGGGTGGCTGACATGTGGGGTGGTGGCTGGCGGCTGGGATCCTGGGTGACCCAAAGAAGTGGCCAGCCAGGAAGTGAGAGAGAGATGCAAAAAAAAAAGAAAAGAAAGAAAATTCCAGTCAGTGCTGAGAGAATGCTGCAAGCCATCTTCACCGTATATTTGGTGCACCGGGGGCTTGCGGCATTGTCAGGGCTTCTGAAAATCAGGCCCATAATCATATTATTTTCAGCCGGTGTTGCAAGACGTTAAATTAGGAGGTTTCACTTTAGGGAGCTGGTAACTGTAAAAAATTAATTCCCAGAATACTTTGGAAGAGAAGACTAATTCTGTTCTTACCAAAGTGTCCTTAAAATGGAGTTACTGTACTCCTCCATCAATGAGCAAGAGAGACATAGGCTACTGAAACTTAAGAAAAGTGGAAAACATTTGTTGAGATCTCTAAATTTTAAAAATGACTGTTGTGTGACAGAATCTATAAGTTTCTCCTTTAAATTACAGTATCCTGGTTAAAAGAAAAAGAAAGAGAGAAGAAAAGTGAAAAAGAAGGAAGCGACAGCAAATATAAACATATAATAGTCAGAATACAGGCAAATGAGAAACAGAGAAAACGGGGAAGAGAATAATAATAAGCAGACAAGGAGAAAACTAAGAAAAAGACAGAATTAAAAGCAAGGTGGCAGAGGAAACCTAGAACCTACACTTACTGAAAAATCAAGCACGTGAGTGACTTGCAGGTGAAATCACATCAATGTTGTAAACAAGCCTATTGCAATTATTTAATTAGTTTGCAATGAATTCCTCTTTGTTCCAGTTATCATCTTTATTTCAGGCACCACTAAGATGTAAATTAAGTTTTGACTGGCACAGCCTTAATGTGACCGTCTCATGACTTCTTTGTTTATTGTAAAAAACTTAGGTAGCTTAGATTTGAAATGCTTACTTTTAGCTTCTTTTTTTCAACTTTCTTTATCACCTCTGTGCAGCAGGGATGGATCCTTGTCCTTTATCGGCCCTGATACGTGGACCCTGAACACTCCACCAGCCCAGCCCCAACTGTGAGATGGGGAGGACCGTGGCTTACCCCCACCCCAGATTGGCCCCCCAGAGGAGAATGAAGGGGGAGACTGAGATCACCCTTGATCCCCCACTCCGGTTTAGGTCAGGCTTTATTGGGGCAGTGAAAGTCCATTGGGGCATCTTTAGTGCTTGTGCAGAGGAGTTTTCTGGCTTTAAACCCCCTGAGGTGCAGATGTGCAATGACGTCCAGGCCACTACAGGCATCAATCAATCAATCAAAATCTTTATTTACCCAGGCGATCACCATTGAGCAAGCTCATTTACAAGGTGGACCTGCAGTTTGCAAGGATGAGGATACAGAATAGAGTACAAGTAAAATATACATAAAACAGTAGCAAGACGTATACAACAAAATATATACATCGTAGAAATAAAGGTAAATAATATATACAGAGATGCCTTTATAATCCTATCTGTCAATAACATGTTCATAGCCTGTAAAGGAGTCCCTGGGATATGGAAAAGCGCACGCGTAGGAGGCAGGGATGCTGGCAGAAAGAGTCTGGGATACTAAGCAGGTGGTATCAGGGCATAAGAGTGGGCGATGGGGGGTGTGTTGCGGTGAGTATGTAGTACCGGTGGGACTGGAATGGACTGAGGTGAACCGGTAGTACCGGTGGGACTAGAATGGACTGAGGGAGGGGGGAGTAATCTTGGTAAGGGAACACTTAGTTTGAATGGTTAGGCCTTAGACTGAGTGGAAACGTCAGCTGGACAACTAGGAATGGTGTTCTGTGCCCACCCGCAGTATATCGTCTGTCACCTCCACCCATTCCCAGGTGTCCCCCAGCTTCAGCACCCCCACTTTCCATGGGAGCTGTATGTTGATAGGGATCCACATCCTACCCCTCCACAGGGGAGGAGAGCAGTCCAGCAGTCCTCCGACGCTCAATCCTCCCCTCCTGGGCTGACCCATGATGACCCGAGCTGGCTCCTGAACCTGGGTCACCAGCGTGGCACGAGGTAAGGTGTCCAGTGCCTCAACCCTCAGTGCCACTGGGCAGGCCTACTTTTAGCTTCTTAAAGGGGAACTCTGAGCTTCCCAGGAGTAATGTTGTGGAACCTAGAGATTCCAATTAAATAAATGCAGATAAATAACATTTTTTTAAATGACTTTCTTGTTTGGAATCATACTTTGCATTTGGCTGATCATGCAACCTCCCATTTGTCATGACCTCCAAGTACTGTTCCCAGTGTTCCCTGTGACCAGCTTTCTGATGACACACATGACAGCCTAAGCCAGGGGGGATGCCTATTATATGTGCCTTATAGCTCTGTGTAATATTAACAATACGATACAGCACATTATTGCGCTTATCTGCTGGTATCAGTTAGCTGAGGATCACTCTTTCCTCAGTTGATTGGGACCACAGCATAGAAACATAGAAGTTGATGGCAGATAAGGACTGCAAGGCCCATCCAGTCTGCCCATTTCTTTTTCTACCTTATGAATGCACCATTGGCCTTTGCTCTGTCAATATCCTATCTATTCATACTCATCTGTATTGTTTCCTTATGCCTATCCCATGCCTGTTTGAAGCCCTGCACTGTATTCATATCCACCACTTCCTGAGGTAGGCCATTCCATGCATCCACCACCCTTTCTGTGAAAAAAGAACTTCCTCACATTACCCCTTAATCGGCCTCCATCAAATCACATGCTGTGTCCTCTTGTCCTGCTATTTTTCTTATATTGAAACATGTTAGACTCTTTCACCTTGTTAATGTCCTTAAGGTGTTTGGATGTTTCAATCATATCACCTCTCTCCCTCCTTTGCTCTAGGGTATACATATTGAGCTCAGTTAATCTGTCCGCATATGTTTTCTGATGCAGTCCCTGCACCATTTTGGTTGCCCTTCTCTGGACTACCTCAATCTGGTTAATGTCCTTGTGAAGGTGTGGCCTCCAGTACTGCACGCAGTATCCAGATGGGGCCTAACCAGTGTCTTGTAAAAAGGGATTATTACCTCCCTCTTCTGACTTGTGATACCCCTACTAATACACCCCAATATCCCCCTAGCCTTATCTACTGCTTTAGTGATCTGCTTGGATAATTTTAGGTCATCGGTGATGATGATGCCCAAGTCTCTTTCTTCCCTTGTGACTGCCAGCAACTCCCCTCCCAGCCTATAGGTGGCTTCAGGGTTTCTCTTCCCTATGTGCATGATCTTGCACTTCTTTGCGTTAAACCCCAGTTGCCACTCTTCTGACCATTTTGCTAGTTTATCCAGATCTCTTCTCATTCTGCCCACCCCATCTGGATCATCTACTTTGTTGCAGATCTTGATGTCATCTGCAAACAGACAAACCTTACCCTCCAGTCCATCTGCAATGTCACTGATGAAGATATTGAAGAGGACTGACCCCAGGACTGATCCCTGAGGTACCCCACTTGTGACTTGCATCTCTTCTGACTGTATACCGTTTACCACCACTCTCTGTTTTCCACCCGTCAACCAGTTTGCCACCCAGTTGACCAATGTCTGACCCACCCCGAGCCTACCGAGATTATTAATCAATCTTCTATGAGGAACAGTATCGAAAGCTTTGCTGAAGTCAAGGTAGGCGACATCAACTGCCCCTCTTTGGTCCACCATTCTGGTTACCCAGTCAAAGAAATCTATGAGATTAGTTTGACAGGACTTCCTTTTGTAAACCCATGCTGTCTTGGATCCTGTGCTCCTATGGATTCCAGGTGTTGCACTATCCTTTCCTTAAGGAGCGTCTCCATAATCTTGCCCACAACTGAGATAAGACTGACTGGTCTATAGTTCCCTGCCTCCTCCCTGCTATTACTCTTGTGGAGCGGGATCACATGAGCCCTTCTCCAGTCTTCTGGGAGCTCTCCTGTGCTCAGAGACTCACTAAACAGTTCTGATAATGGCTCTGCTAGTTCCACCCTTAGCTCCTTTAGTACCTTGGGATGTATGCCATCAGGTCCCATTGCCTTGTCCACCTTGAGCTTATCATGCTTTTGTAGGACCCTTTCTTTTGTGAAGAGACTAGTGCACACCTCCCTCCCCCCCCTCCATGTCCATGGTGCTGAGCTGTGGTCCCTGCCCTACCTTCTCTTCAGTAAATACTGAGCAGAAGTATCTATTTAGGATAGATGCTTTTACATGGTCCTCCTCCTCACACACACCCTTATTCCCTTTGATCTTAGCAATACCCCCTCTGGACTTTCTCCTTTCACTAATGTATCTAAAGAAAGTCTTGTCACCTTCTTTTACTGTTTGTGCTAGTGTTTCCTCTGTTTGGGCCTTTGCCTGCCTTACTACCTTCCCTGCTTCCCTTAGGGAAGTTTGTTATGCCTCCCTATCTTCATCCTGCTGCATTCCCTCATATTTCCTGAAGGCCAGCCTTTTAGCTCTGACCTTTTCTGCTACTATGTTTGAGAACCAAAGTGGTTTCCTTCTTGTTTTGCACTTTCTTTTCTCACTAACACAATGGGATGTTGCTTCAAGTATTGCATCTTTAATGCTTGCCCACTTTGCCTGTACCGCCTCACCTGTATTTCTTTTTGCCATGGCTAGCTTAGCTCTGTTGCCCAAATTATCAAAGTCAGCTCCTCTGAAGTCCCATATTTTTGCCTTGGAATGGGATGATTTTGTTCTAGTGGCCAAATTGAACCATTCCATGTGATGGTCACTGTCACACAGGTGACCTTCTACCTGGAGATCATGATAATGCGATGTACCACATAACCAGCTATTTGAATCATAACATTATGTCACATATTTTATTATTAGGAGGGTTAGTGGTGTGGGTGTTAGTGTGCATGTACCATATGTGTTTGTTGCATTGTTATTTGTATTTATTCACTATTGTCTGCTGCTATTAGCTCTGGGTAATGATGTGCTGGCAGGGGTTGCCAGCAGTCAGGCACTACTCTCCCACCAGGCACAGGGACCTCTGCCCTTTTGACTGCCCCCATTTGCCTGCTGCAGTATATGGGCATCATTGGGCATTGGGGATAGCCTGGAAGGGGAGGTAATGGTGAAGAACTATGCCTTGGCCTGGTGGGGTTGTAGAGTGAAGTGAGCAGATTGGGGTGGTGGGAATAAGGAAATGTTCTGGTGTGAAATGGGTCCAGGAAAGGGGACCTCCCTGTCTGGTCCCCATACCTAAGGGCTCCACATGGAGTGGGCAGGATGTCCGGTCTACCTTGGCAACCTATCCTACTCAGGCAGTGTTGTGCAATGCCAGGTCAATTAAAAACAAGACAGCAATTATTGATGATCTTGTGGGTTGAACTGGCCTGGCTAGCATCATCTAGACATGGCTGGATGAAAATGCTGGCCCTGTATTGGAAGCAACAGTTCCAGCTGGGTACTCGGTGATACACCACCTAAGAGAGAATCATAGGGGTGTGGGGGGGGTAGCCATTTGTTTCAGATTGGATCTGGGCCTTGTAGACATTCCTGTTAGGAACAACCAGGTCCTTTGAGTGTATAGTGGGTGCAGGTGCAGATTGCAGGATACTTCTCATCTACTGTCCACTGGTGGTGAGAAGGAATTCCTGCAGGAAGTAGCATGAATCATCATTGATCTTATGCTGGCATCCCCTAGATGGATTATTCTGGGGGATTTCAATGCCTGGGTCGATGATGAACTCTCGCATTTTGGACAAGAATTCCTCCAACTGATGAGTTTGTTGGGCCTGACACAGGTAATTACCTCTGCTACCCATAGTCACAGACACTCATTGAACCTAGTCTTCTTTCTAGGGATGAAGATCATCGACTTGGTGATGGAACCAGTTGGGTGGTCAGATTATCATACTATAGGGTTCAGAGTTGAGCCCCCCCCCCAATAGACATGCCCCTATGGAGATGGTCTGGTACCGCCCTTTAAGGGCTCTGACTCCAGATGGTCTTATGGCAGTGCTGGACCTATCAGGTATGCTAAGTGTAAGCAGGGAGCTGAGGGAGCTGGCATGTGACTATAATATGGCAGTGACAGACACCATCGACTCTCTGGCTCCTGTCCGTGTTTGACCCCTCACACTTTACCCAAAGTCCCCCTGGTTTGATGGGGCTTTGAAGGAGTTGAGGTGTCGTGGTCACGGGTTGTAGCAACACTGGCAGAAAACTGGCCTGGTTACTGATCAATTCAGATTGATAGCTCATTATAAGAACCATCAATCGGCAATCTCTTGTAAGAAGGCAGAGTTCCTGTCCAAAGAGATTGCTGCGGCAAGGAATCAACCTGCTCAGCTCTTTTGGACTGTCAACAGGCTGTGCAATCCAGCCTGGCTTCAGCAGCATGGAGCAGTTTTGCAAGCTAAGTGCGATGCGTTTGCTCAATTCTGCGCTAATAAGATTGCCACTCTCAGATCCGGGATCCACTCAGCGCCCTCTAATGTGTGTTGCAGTGATCAGCTAGAGGTTGCATGCCCTCATTCTGTCTGGTTGGACTTCGGCCGGCTGATGATCACAGACATTCTGTGGTTCATCTGTACTTTGGACCCGGGTCCAATGTGCCACCTAGTGGGGTGCACTGAAGTCATAGCCTGGTCCTTGCTTAGATTGTTCAGTGCTCATTGGATTCAGGGGTGTTTCAGGACCCCCTGAAGGAGATGGTGGTAACACCTCTCCTGAAGAAAGCTTCCCTCATACCAGATTGCTTAGCTATCTGCAGACCTGTCTCTAACCTACCGTTTGTGGGCAAGGTTATTGAGAAGGCGGTTGCTGTGCAGTTGAATGACCACTTATCTCACAATGTCTACAGTCCTCTCCAGTCCAGATTTATGAAGAGGCATAGTACTGAGACTGCTCTGCTTCAGGTACTTAATGATATCCTGATAGTGAGGGATCAGGGGAGCGGTTTCATCTTTGTTCTCCTCGATCTCTCTGCAGCGTTTGAAACTGTGGACCATGGGGTGTTGCTGGAGCACCTGTGGTTGCTCTGTGGACTGTCCAGTACCATCCTCAGATAGTTTTGATAATTTCTCACTGGCAGGACTCAGAGAGTGGTATCAGGAATTTATTCCTCGACCCTTCTCCCCTGGTCACGTGGGGTTCTGCAGGGCTAAGTGCTGTCACCCATGTTGTTTGCAGTGTACATGCTGCCATTGGGAGATATAAGGTGGTGTGGGCTGAGTTTTCACTGCTATGCAGATAATACTCAACTCTACATGTCCTTTGTTCCTGAACAGGGTGATGCGGTCTAAGTTTTTAGTCACTGCCTCTCTGAGATCCAGGGCTGGATAAGTGTCATCATTCCATGCACACAGCACTCTAGCAAAACTAAAGTTCATCAAATACTGTAGGTATCATCGAAAATGCATTTATTAGAGACCTGGACTCTCACCCAAACCCCACACTGAAATCTGTGAGTTCATATAGTACATGTGCCTGAAATGGCAGAGTGTGGCAGACACCTGTTTTTCAGTCTGAGAGGAAAATAATTGTTCTTACATGGACCTATTTATTGAGATGACATCAAAGACAAACTACTTGTATTAATTAAACTTTAGATTTATTTTATATCCACTAAATAAACAACCTAGTGTTGTATAGCTAGAAAACAAAACACAATGTTTTGATGGGACAGAACTCACAGTTGTGGTATAGACAAGCTGATTTCTCAAATGCATACCACTTCAATTCAGCACTGAAACTCAAATGATCAGCTTTTTAGTAGAACAAAATTATAGATTTTCAGCTAATTCATCTGAACACATACCAGAGACTGAGTTAGTAGAAACCCTGGACAGCAAACAATTAATTCTACAGACTGCTCTACTTGGGAAGTTTACAGCTCTTCAGTCAAGCAGGGACTTGCACTACTGCAGCAGTAGCTTAGTCCAATATGATGTCATCACTCTCCAAGGTTCAGTCAGAAGGACAGAAACAGCCTGTTTCCAGTTAATGCAGAACAAGTTAACAAATGCTGATTGAAAGAAAACCACAAAAATAAATAGCATGCCATTTTCAGGAAACACTACTCTTGACACAAGGACTTGAATTCAGGTTTTTTTTACAATGTGTAAAATGGTTGTCATTGATCTTTAATCACCTGGTCCCACCTGGTGACCTTCCAACATTGATCCATGCCTTTGTAACCTTGCACCTTGATTACTGCAATGCCCTATATCTGGGGTTACCGGGGGTTGATATTCGCCAACTGCAGCTGATGCTGAACACAGTGGCCAGGTTGTTGATTGGTTTATTGAGATCTAGCCATGTCACTCCTGTGCTCTGCAACCTGCATTCGCTGCCCATCTACAGGCGAATCACCTTCAAGGTTGAGTTACTGACCTATAATGCCCTACACGGGCAGGGACCATGCTGCTTGCAAGATCTTCTCTGCCATACTGCCCCATCCACTCACTGCATTCCTCTGATGATTGATTGCTAGAGGTTCCAAGGGTTCAAATGAAGACCTTTGGGTCTCTCTCTCTCTCTCTTGTATTTGTGGCCCCAACCCTGTGGAATTCTCTACCTTGTCAGATTAGGGAGTGCCTGACCATCGAGTGTTTCAAATCTGCCCTAAAAACCTATCTGTTTACTTTAGCATTTCCTGATGATAATATTGGCTAGCGTATTGTTATTTTGTATCCTTTTTCAGGATTAATGTTTTAGGATTTTATGTATGCTGATTTTACTATTTTATTGTATCATTGTGTACAGCGCTATGGTCTTATGGAATAGTGCTTGATAAAGAAAGAGTCGATTGATTGATAACCTCCCTGGTGCTCTGGGTTCACCCCTAAAAACAGGCAATGTGCTTAGTGGGCCTTACCTGATTACCGAAGCATAAAGAAATTATGTATTACACAGAGCCATAAGGCACAAAGGTGTACCTTGTGGTTTAGACAGCTGTGTGTTATCGGATGACTAGCCGTGGGGACTCTGGGAATAATAATTAGAAGTCATGGTGGGCGGGGGTGTACATGATCAACCAGATACACAAAGTATGGCTACAAACAAGTAAATCATTTAAAAATTGTAATTTACCTGCAGTTTGCTTAATTATGACCTCTAGGTCCTGCAGCATTACTCCGGAGGAGCTGAGAGTTCCCCTTTAAGCCAGAGCTTAACCAGTTGAGCAAACAACGCCCATCTTCGGGGATAATTCACTGCTGATATTTTTATTTGGACATTACAGTTGCAAATGTCTTGTGATTGCAGTTGGTCAGTGAAAGATTACACTAATGAGCTAATACAATCACTTCAAGTTCACCATCATCAATTGTCAGTTATGATTCTAAATCATGTTACCATGAAGGTCACTATGAAGAGATGTTTGACTTTGCAAAAATGGATTTGAGCACAAGATTCTACTGATCTGTTTATTGTTAGAGTACTATTGGTACAGTAAACCTTTCCGCAGGTATGCATTTCTTCAATAAGAGAAAAAAAAAACAAGAGAGAGCAACAGTTGGCAACTGTCAGCAATGCCTGCTTTTGAATTGTATTGTTTTCATTGAGGTCTTGCTTTTACCCTTTTGTGAAAATGTATTCATGCATGCCAGTCAAACACAGATGCAAAATCTGATTTTTACTGTGGTCCTGGTTTCACCCATATTCACAACATATTTACCCAGTGTTCAATTAAGTATCCAGTATCTCAATTTAAGTGGGGTCCTGCATTTACTAATTGTTATGCTGGGATAGCCCAGCTAAGATGCAATATCTTATTTTCTGTGTGGTCCTGCTTTCGCCCATTTGTACACTGCACTTACTGTGGGTAGCACAAAAGAGATGCAAAACCAGTCTTTTAGTGGTGTCCTACTCTTAGCCATCTGCATATTTTATTTACCCAAGATAGCCCAGATAGGTAAGCAATAAGCCACGATGGGGTGTGTGTTAGACAGTTCTAATTCATGGCTAGGGAACATAGTGAAGCACAAGACCACAGGCTGAGTGTGTCCAGACCCCTATCTGAATTATTTAGCGGGCACCCTGGAGTAGCTTATTGCACTTATAAAATGGGTATTTTTTTAATATGGCAATATCATTTAAAACTGAAGAATTTTAAATCTAAATACTTTAAAAAAAGTCTTAGTTTTTCATAAAGTAGTTCCTCTGCATGTAGAAAGGATCTGTATTTGTTTTTTGCATTGGGATATGTTTGTCCTAATGTTGCCACTGTAGATGTTGTCTTTTTTCAATGTATTCTGACCTCCCCCCCCAAGGCCTTAAGAGTCTGCGCGTGCGCGCGCGTCTGTGTGTGTGTGTGTGTGTGAGACCAAATACAGAGTTATGTCTTTTTTGTTTTTTTGTATGTTATGGTTTGCTTTTCGGAGTATGTGGGTAGCACAATAGGATTGTACAACTCTCTCAGTAGTACGGAAGTTCAGTAGCAACGTCCAAGAGCAGCAGTTCGGGTCTCAATTAATGTTATATAGTAGGAATGCTTTTACATCTGTTTTTTTTAGGTTTTCTTTGGTTGGCAGTGTTTACTGCAGGAGTACATTCAGAAGAGAGAGGGGAAAACTAGTGGGTGACACTTTAAGAGAGGATCAAGCGGATGGTAGGGAGGAAAGCAGCTTGTGCTTGACTGGAAATGCGATAGTGTTTTTTTAAGCAAAACTGACTTAAAAAATAGGATTTTATGTGTATTTCATGGTTTTCTTTTGTTGCAGGCTAATTTTGAAAAGGTGGACTTGGTTATACACTGAAAGGAGCAAACACATCCTGTGCTGGGGGAGGGGAGTAGAGGTTCATGATAGCAACTTCCCTCTAATAGAAAGATAAACAGGAGAAAACACTAAAATAATGCCGCTTAGGTTTCTTTTCTGTATGTTTGTGTTTTGTCAAGTGGTATTAGGCAGGAACCAGCTGCTGCTAATTTGTGAGGAAAAGAACTGTTTCGTCTCTCACTAGGCAGTGGGAAAATGGTGGCTATTATTTGTTTAAATTCTATGGCTCAAGGATTTGAAACAGATACTGCTGCTTGGTTTTCAGGACTAGTTTTAGCCATGCATTAGACACTTCTAACGAACGATCAACAACCAAACAAGTTGCTTAAAATCCTTTTTCCACTTTGTAACATGCAATATTTTGTTTTTAGTGAGGTTTCATTAAAAAAAAAAAAATAATCATGTATTTACCCAGGATAACACTGTTGAGATGCCACATCTTTTCACTGGTTTTCTGCTTGTGTCCATTTTACACAGAATTTTCCGAGAGTAGGTAAGCTGAGATGTCATATCTCATTTTCAGTGGGGCTGCCTACCCATTTTTACTTTTCTGTTCTATGCCCCCCACCCCACCATTCCACTTCCTCAGGAATCACCTATGGCATCTGTCCCTGCCCCCTCTTACCTGGCACCTGCGGTAGTCCCCTCCACGTAGCCTTGGTTTGCCCCCCAGGTGGGGACGAGGTGGGGCCCGTACAACCCGAACATCTTCCTTTCATCAGGGCACCAGTCCAGGACAGGCAGGGGAGCTTGGCAGATCTTTGCCTGGGTGCTCCGTCTCTGGGAGTGCATGGGGCCATTTTCCTTGTTCTGTGGAGTTGACATGTGCCCTGACATCAATGCATGACCATCGACTTCCATCATACCTCCCGCTTTGTACGTGGCTGGGTGCTTGCTGTACCTCTGGCCTCCACTTGGGGCCAGTCAAGTGCTGAGCCTCAGCCCCCCCTCCCTCCCAGAGAAGGCAAGCGGTCCTTCAGACTCTCAGGCTCCTCCCCCCTGGTCAGCCCTCTGACTCCCCGGGCTCGTTCGCAAACCTGGGTCAGTGACGTTGCAACTGGTAGCACTACCGCTGTACCAGCAGGCCAGCCTTTCCCCATTTTTACACAGTAGCTACTCAGAATATCCCAGCAGAGCTGCAGTATCTCATCTTCAGAGGGGTCCTGCTTTTAACCATTTTTATGCTGTAAGTACCAATCACAGCTCAATACAGCAACTAATTTTCAGCGCGGTCCTGCTGTTACACAATACTGCAATGCATTTACACAATGTATTTGTACTGAATATCTCACCTGAAATGCAATATCTAATATCTTATTTTTAATGGTGTCCAGATCTTAGCAACTTTTACTGCGTATTCCTCAACATAGCCCAGGAGAGATGCAACATTTTATTTTTAGACCAGAGCAGTGTTAACACAATTAATGATGTGTTTGTCCCTCTTGTACACAATAAAGGATATAGTGATGAAATATTGGGGTTTATCACAGTTGGATCCCATCTTAAGAAACCATGCCCAAACACCTCCATGTATAATTCACAAGAGGACCTCCAACATAGAGGATAAGGTAGTCCATAGTATGCAAACAGCAGATGTACGTCCACCTAGTACATGATTACCCCAATACCCTACGGTACTTTTAAACGTGGACATTGAAAATATTGTGAGTGTGTGGAAAAAAAACTCCAATTCACCTCTGTGAATTTGAGAAAATCATTTGAAATCAGACACTTCATTAATTTTGATAGCACTACTTTGGTCAAAACGCTGCACCAATTTAAGACTGTATGGGTGCACATGTGAGCTATACAGAAAGAAGAATGTAGCAGTGCATTGTCTTTACATATCTATTCACAAGCAGTACCACAAGAACATGTGTTCTGCTTTTGTTGGGTAGAAAAAGTTACAATGGGGAGAAGGGGAGGAAAACTGGATGATCTTCTCTTATGACGTAAAACTAGGTGGATGAAAAATATGGGTAGTTATTACAGTTCAGGTTTAAATGATACATTCAATTTTACGCCAATAATTAAGAAAAAATTAGGTATTGTGTAGGTACTGTGTCAATATATGTAGATCTAGCATTTTCTTTCTTTTATTTCATAAGGTGTGGAAAGTTTGCATAGCAGCCTGGGTCCAGCCAATGATATGGAATATTATGTTGGTTAGCAATCCATACCCAACGATTGGGACTGTTATTGAAGACTCTGTGCTATATATTATGCTGCATGTTATGCTGTTAAGATTCTTTTCTATTATAACACTACCCTTTTCTCCGAAAGATTTATTTTGAGTACAAAAGAATTGTATGCAATGTTTTTAAAGTTGTTTGAGCATTTTGCACTGGTATGCATTAATACTGGTATAATTTAATTGCTGCATTTTAAAAAGGGCAACAGTCAGATACATCCTGGACTCCTGAAAATGCTTTTAGCAAAACTGGTTAAGTCACACAATAATTTTGTTGTTTTTGTGCCCTACCTGATTCGATAAGTACAGTAGTTCATTAGATTGTATTTTAGCACTTTATGGGTATTGGCACTTCATTCAGTTTTGCAGTTTTCCAGTAAGGTGGGTGCTGTTACCTGTATGTTGGTGCTGGCTTTTCATTTCTTGGTTTCAGTTTGCAGTGCAGTCGAGGCACAGCTACCTGTGGAGCAGTGGACAGTGTTGCACTCAGATGCAATACTGTAGCTTATTTACAGTGGGGGTCCAGCTTGTACCCATTTTGAAGTGTATTTACCGTGGATAGCCCACATGGGATGTAATATCTTGGTTTCTGTAGAGTTCTGCTTTTTCCCCATTTTGAGACTATATTTACCTACAGTAGGATATCCCAGTTCAGGTCAGCTGGATACATAGAATTTGATGGCAGAAAATAAAAGGCCTATCTAATCTATCCATATGCCTACCTGAAGCTGTACCTAGCCTACACTGGGCCAAAGGTATTATCTGATAGCCCTAGTGATTTTTCAACACTGCATTCTCCAGAATACCTTCATCCTCTTTTCCTATAGTTTTTACTGTTCTCTCGTGTGTGCCTACCTGTGTTTAAATCCAGCTGTGCACTTTGAGTACACCACCTCATTGAGCAATCTATTCCACTCATCGCCACATTTTCTATTAAGAAAAGTCCTCCTTACATGCTTCTTGATCCTTTCCTCCTTTCATTTCTACCTGCGGCTTCGCATCACTGTGTCCTCTTTCCTCATAGACAGTTCACTGCAGTCCATCCTGTTGATAACCCCAAAATAGTCTCTATCATGTCCCCCATTTCCCTTCTAGCACTAGAGAATATATGTTGAGGCTTGCCAGACTCTCCTTATATGATTTTCCTTGCTGCTTCTGGATCATTCTTGTGGCCTTGCTTTAGACAAATGCTAGGTGGTCCCTGTCCTGCTTTAAGTTCAGTTTTAAGGGACGTTCTCTCAGGCCGTAAACACAGAACTATCAAATCAGTCATATTGTTCTAGTTTTCTTAAAGTTAGTTTTGGAGTCCCACAGGGTTCCAGTTTGGCACCTATACTTTTTTCTCGCTTCTTAAATGATCTACCATCAGCTTGTCCTTCTTCAGAAATGGTTTTATATGCAGACAACAGGGTCATTTTCAAAAGTGGGAAAGATGTGGGGCCTTAAAATCACATCCTTCAAAAAGAGTTTATTAACTTACAATATTGGTTTAATTCCTGAGGGATGGTCTTAAACATTAAGAAAACTTAAACTATGGTTTTAAGCAGAACTAAAAAGATTGGGAATAGTGAATTCCTGTTAAGAGCTCTTGATGGGGAAATACTAAAACAATTACCATTTTAGATATTTGAGAGTTACACTGGACAGTGCTTTAACCTTTCAATCCCATGTTGATAATATGACAGAAACAATACACAAACACCTAGGCTCGTTATATAACATACAAAATAATCTTTTACTTGAAACTCGTAACCTCATGGCAAAAAGCCTATTGTTGTTGGTTTTAGATCATGGATTAATCATTATTCTGGTGTGGAGAGTGGAGTGCTATATAGGGTAAGATTAGTTTATAATTCAATTTGTTGCTTCCTAACAGGCCTTCTATTTAAAACCTATTATTGCCTATTGTATCACGCTGGACAGCTACCCTCATGGGATGAACGAAAAGAGATAAAGATCTTAGGTTTTTTCCATAAGATCATCCTGGGCAAGGTTCCGTATTCAATAGGAGAATTATTTACATTACAGAATACATTTTGTTGTAGTAGGTCACAAGATTTAACTCTGTTTAACATTCCCTTTTTGAAAGACTTGTTCTGGGCAAAGAGCTTTTGATTATGTTGGTCTAAGCACTTATAATCATCTATATAATCAGTCAAGACCATTAGATCTATACTAATATTTAAGAAACATTTGTCAAGTATTTTAGATGCACATCCTACATGTTGTTGTAAATAATTTGTATATTTTGTATTTTATATTATGTATTGCATGTTATTTTGTAAATTCTAGCTGCACTTGAAAAAGGGCAAATTGCTCAATTTGCTTTTCCAGGATAAACAATAAAATGAAATGAAGATAATTATACACACTGCTGCTGCATTGATCTATGCAGAAAACTGCTACTGAATTTTCCCTTTCCTAGTTATGGCTGACTGTGGCTCTCTATCCTTTAGTTCCAGCACCAGATTATACAGCTGCATCCATATTTTAAGGCCCATGCATAGACAGAATGCTTAACCTATATATGGCCTTATCTGGAACACTGGGAGGAGGCACACACAAAAGTAGTCCATCATTCTCTGGATCATTTTCCCATTTTGTTTCTGCAGCCCTACTCTAGAGTGCCCACAAGAGGTCTGCTGGTTTTGCCTAGCAGCCTAACACTGGCCGCCTGTCACTCATTAGCCTAGTACAAGTCTTCTCTCATCACTTCCCTTTTGCTACCTATAGTTTCCTTT
Source organism: Neoceratodus forsteri (assembly GCA_016271365.2). Taxonomy (NCBI): domain Eukaryota; kingdom Metazoa; phylum Chordata; order Ceratodontiformes; family Ceratodontidae; genus Neoceratodus; species Neoceratodus forsteri. The sequence continues at coordinate 461,890,987 of CM057449.1, forward strand.
CAGCAAGTCAATGAATTGATAGCCACTGGCAAGTTGCTAGATAGTTACCTAGGTAAGTTCATCACCTCCTAGTCACAAAGATGCAAAAAAGGAGGGAGAAAGGAAAATAAGCAATGCTAAACCATTGGGATACTATAGAGGCCCAGCGTTGGAGGGCATCACCAAAAACAAGAAAAAGGAAACCCTTCCTTGAGCCTGGGATTTTATTTATTTATTTGTTTTTTTCCGTTTTCTTTCACTTTCCCCAGCGTTTGTTTAACTCACACCTTTGAAGCAGCAGGGGTCTCTTGGGCAGGACACAGCCCTGGCAGAGACCTTAGCCAAAGACACAAAAGGCCCAATCCCCTGGCTAACAGCCAGTACCTCTCTTCCCTAGAAAAGGGCCCACACAGTGACTGGTGGTGAGTGGTGGGTTGGCTGGCAAGGGTGGAGGACTCATGGAGCACAGAGACCTGCATTTACCTTTAGCGGTCCAATGGCTTCTCCTGCATTGGTCCACTACAGTGCAAGCCCATGGTCCAGATGTGATGGTGTCCTCATGGTCCTGCAAGTGTCCCTCACCAGAGTTCTGAACAGCAGTGGTGGGTGCAGCTTCTGGTGGCACAGCCAGTGTGCATTTGTGGTTCTAGTCTCGGCCAGAACATGCTCCCTGGACTTTCAGTCCACCTACACCTCATTCTTTCGGAGCAGCCACTGAGAAGCTGGGTGGGAGCATGACTCCCCAGCCACCTCACCTGACCTTCAAGCAGCTTCCACAGTCTTGGGCCGTGATGATGAGTGGGTCATGTGCCCAAGTATTTTAAGGCTTGTACAACATGAGCATTAGAAGAGACATGAGAAGGAGAAGTGGGCCAAAAGTCCAAACAAATAGGAAAAAAAAAGAGAGGAAAACTATCCATGCCACCAGCGCAGGGCAAGAGAATGGGGGCATAGTGGATCTGAAGCCCCGTTGTCTTTGCTTTGTGCTACTCAGTGTTGGAGGACAGGCTTGTCTAGATAATCACCAGGAGGGCAGGTTGCTGGGCAAGGAGTCCACACAGTCCATTATTTTGTTTGTTTCTGAAAAAGGAAAGAAGAAAAGAATGGACCTAAAGGAACTGGGTTGGCACCAAGCACAGATGCCCTTATTAATATGCATTTTGGGAGATGGAGCCAGGTCACAGAGGCGCAAACGTACAGGGTCAGGGTAAGCAGCTGAGGCACTATGAATATTAAGGGGCAGTTCAGTCCCTAGAGGGGACTCTACAGAAGCCGTCAGAGGAGGGGAAAGATATTTAAAGGCACAGCATCCTCTTGGGGGGGACTGTCTAATGGTCCTAGATTGTCTAGTAAGCTATGTTGGTGTGTCCTGAGACCCCCAATATGAACTGAACCATGCTATAACATGCCTGATGCCGCCTAGAGACTAGTTCCATTTGCCTAATAAATTAACTGCATTGCTTACAAACTGAATTGCATTTTTTGACTGAGTTGCTTGTGCACCATGTACCCTATGCACCAGTGACGTGCAACCAGGGGCAATAACTACACCGGGTTGGGTAATTATTTATTGCTCAGCCTTGACTCCTGCAACATGTTCCTGTGGTGTCCCCCCCGTGACTCTTGCTGGAGTGATGTGAAACAGCAAGACATTTGGGGCCAGTCATAGAGGTAGTTAGCTGTTAGCGAGGGCCAATGAGTGAATCAGCTGAGGAGCCACCCTGGCTCAAGCATTAGGGCCTTCGGTCATTTAGTGGGCTAGGGATTCTTCTTTCAGGCTTTGTTATTTTGATGTCAAACATTGCCTCAGTTGCCAGGACCAGCTCCTTCAGCACTCTCCACTGACTTAAGAAGTCCACTGCCACTTTTCTATCTTCAGCATACCTGCCTCTAGCACCTTAAACCCATTTTGAATCTTTGTCATGGTGTTCCAGCATCAGTCCCATTGTGGAAAACTGTAGAGAGTCACTAGTCAGGCATCCAAAAGTAACTTAGTGTAGGAGCTAACCTAGCTGAAGAGTGAGGTACCATAGTTGAAGTCATGTTTGACCGTTTTCTTATTTTTATGCCTATACAAAAGTCGTACATATACCAGTGCTGCTCCATAGAGGCCACACTGAGGATTGTATCATCAGTAGTCTTCCCATTGGGAGGTGGCCTGGGTGCCGGGGGCTTAACAGTGGTCATTGCTGCAGATTGTCTAGTGAACCATCTGCTCAAATAGGCAACTTCAGTTTCTCCTCACCCAGGACCTCCAGCTTTTCGCCAGTCATTGCACAGGATCACCAAGTTCTTCACTGTCCAGCTAGCAATGTCCGTCTTCATTTTCTGTTCATCTGGAGGATGTCCCAATATGGCTTGTTCAAAAAAAGCACTTTGTGGGCTCAATACCCAAATGCTGAGCAGCCAGTGCATCAGGAAGCCCCAGCTTGGTTTATCAGTTCTCTCATCAGATCTCAATGTTCAAATTGTCTCTGTAAAGTGCACTCAGGACTTGGACTGAATGGATTAACCTAGTGATATTACTTAGACCAATTGTTGGTCTGGATTATATTATTTTTGCTTGCTTGCTCTATTGTCTTGTAGCTTGGAAGAAAACTGATTATCCTGTTATTTCTTTTGCCCCTTGTAAATAAACCTTTTGCATCATGGTCCCTGAGTCAGCTTCCTTCCTCTCTTTCCAAATTCATCTGGTCTATCCTTTTTAGGAGACATGAACCTCATTCCACCAGACCTTTTGTCCCCAATAGAAGCAGTGTCTTTTCCATCTCTTGGTGTGTTTCATTTACCTTCTAAAATGCACCAGAAGGCTAAGTGATCACCACCTGTGAGATAAGAGTTCACATGTAACCCAGGAAATCCAACAATGAGGTCTTCTAGAGACTGAGCATATTAAAGTGGTATGGCATTTGGCCCTTAGGGAGACAGTTGAGGCTACCTAGAATTTGCACACCCCTGTCATCTAATCAAGGAGCAGCACTAGCATTAGCTGCACAGGCAGCTCCCTACTCACCATCCGATTCAGAGCAAGGGTAAAGCTGTGAGAGCTCCAATATTTGGGGCATGGGAAGAGTGTAAATTAAGAAAATAAGGAATAAGAATAAACTGTGCCAGAAATACCCAAGTATTGCACCACAGGATAGACACTACAACCTGTGGGATTTAGCTGGCACTCAGAGCTCCAACCTGTGCTCAAAACCACTCAAAAATAGTCGATTCCTTTGCATTGTGACCTAAAATGACTTCTTTCTTTAACTCCTTGAATATGAAGCTATTTAGGACTTAAGGAAAAAGTTGCAGAGTTGGTTTAATGCTAGCAAAGCATTCTACATAATGTTTAAATGTAGAATAATCCCAGGCTCTCTGAAATTCACTGTTTAAAGAAAGGTTGTAGAATTTTAGAAACAAAACTACGGGGTTTGCGAGGGTGACCCACTGCCGAGGGTACCCTCCCCCTGCCATGGACCTTGCTATGGGACAACTTCCTTTTTCTTTAAGATTTGCTCCTCAGGGTAGAGGTGCTAGTACTGGCGGACCTCCCTGAAAGCCTGCAACCACCGGGCGAAAGCCTGCATCTGCCACTTGCAAACTAACTGCTTTCAGCATCGACTCAAGACCGATCTAGATTGCGGAGCCACTTACTGGCTGGAGGGTCTTATTTCTGGGCCTCTGCATTTGGACTGTTTCGGCCCCAACTACCGGAGCCCACTGGAGCTGTTCTCAACAACCGGAGCACTCCTCGTTTACTTCTGAGTGCCAAATTTAAAAAAGGCACTCTGAGCCCAATGGACCTGCAACCTGTGACACTCCAGACTGCTGGAATAAAAAACCCACACCGTGCTCCGCTGGCCTTAGAAGCTACAGGGTTTGTGAGAGTGACTCACTGCTGAGGGTTCCCTCCCCATGCCACGGACCTTGCTATGGGACAATTTATTTTTTTCTTTAAGATTTCCTCCTCAGCGTAGAGGTGCTGGCACTGGTGGACCTCCCCCGAAGCCTGCAAGTACTGGGAGACCTTTCCCACTCACCCACCCTGTTCCCTCCTCCCGTTAAATGGACCTAAACCCCTCCCACTAACTCAAAAGGACCTATCCCATTGTGACAGCCTCTGGGTCTGATTTGGTCAGCCTTGAACAATTGAATCTCCTCATCCAATCTCTCAGCTCTTAAAGCTACCAGTGACAAGATGAGCTAAAACTGTTGCCTAATATTCTACCTGTCGTATAACTGACCTGGCTAATTTCTATAGCCTTTATAACTAGCTGACTTGCTAGCATGATGATCATAGCTTGGAATATTTGCTATAGAGTAATCTAACTTGCTATCTAAAAGAATTACTTATCCCTCTGGTGCTAGAGGTACTGCGGATATCCTCTTGTCATATTGCTGACTGGTGTTAATCTGACTTGCTATACTGATGTTCACTGCCTAGAATGATTGCAACTCTATAGCACAGCTCTAATCACTACAGCCTTTAGTCCTAAAGGGACAGATCTGCTGCTTCTATCCTCTTGCCTTACAGCAGACTCTACCTTTTCAGGGGGGTTTTATAACAGCCAACTAGGTTTACTTTGATATTGTGCTAAATTAACCTATAACCCTACTACTTTTTCTGTTGTAATTGAGCTATACCTGCTGTATCTTATCTACTGTAGTTTCCTGTCCCAGCTTGCCTCTTGGCCACTTGAGTGGGATACTCTCCTACTATATAAGGCAGGACCCACTGCACCCCCCCTTCCTCTAGCCTGTATGTAGGAGGGGACTTAGCCAACACCACTCTCCTTAGAACTGAACTCCCGCTGAGGACTACCTATCTGATCTGGTCTTACCCTAAGCCAGGTGTCCTCTCCCTGATTTGCAAAAATGTGGAGCCTGGGACTCTTGGCAGCTCTCGCATATATAGCTCTAGTACTGGGGGCTGACCAGTACTATTCCTGGGGCTGCCATCACCCAGACCCGGGCAGAAACACTGGTTACCTCCCCCCCAGACACCTCAAACCTCATGAGGAGGGGTTTAACATGCTACACCTATTCATGTATGGAGTAACCTGAAAGGGGAAACTGTTATAACCTATTCTACTACCTCAGCATGTGTGACCGATGGAGGCTCCTCTTTACCCCCTCCAGAATTATTGGGTACCTTGCCAGGCTTAAGCTTGCACTGGAGGGGGGGGATGTTGAATCAAACCCTGGTCCCCACTTCCCTAATCTTACTCTCAGTGACCCTACCAATCATCTCTGGACCAATGCCAGGAGTCTCAAGATGGTGCACATGAACATTGGCAGCCTAAGGCACAAAGTCCAAGACCTTGAGGCATGGACTGCACTGTACAAACTTGATATACTAGAAGTGACTGAGACCTGGCTCAAGCCACAGATCGTCCCTCATGAAGTTGACCTGGTCTGCTATCATGCTTTTATAAAGGATAGAGTAGGGGGAAAAAAGGTGGTGGGGTTCGCATCTATGTCAGCACAAACTTACATGCTACGCAACTTGATCACCCTCCCTTTTGTGACTCAGTAAGTGAGATCATATTTACTAAAGTGCTCCTCGGAGACACCAAACCTTTGTACATAGGGTGTGCCTACCTCCCGCCCCAATCGGCTGCCTCTTCCCTTGAATCTCTAACCCATACCTTGGTGGAGCACCCCCTTGGAGAGATGATTCTTCTTGGGGATTTCAATCTGAACTGGATTGTCCTGGGGACTTCCATTAGCAAGAATCCTACACTGGACTCCAACCTGACCCAAATCATCGATCTGCCTAATAGGCATAATGCTAAGTCTGGCAATCATTCTTTACTTGACTGAGCACTAGTCTCCTGTCCAAACTGTATATTGACAGTCAGGATCATGGCAGACTCACTGAGTGATCACTCACCAATCTTCTGTACCTGGTCTAATAAGCCCCCTAAACTTGCTGCTAGTGTAATAGAAGCCAGGAGCTTTAGCAGACTTGTACCAGCTGACTTCTGCTCTGACTTGCAAGTCATGGACTGGGATCCTATAGTCTCCCTCCCCACACTGGATGAGGCACTTGACTACGTTACCAGCTCTTTTCTGTCCGTGGCCAACTTATATACCCCATGAAAGAAAGGAAGGGTTCAGGACAAGTGCCATAAATGGCTTAGCCCTGGTCTCTAGTGAAGTATGCTGCTCCAAAACAGGGCCTGGGGACTTTACAAATCATCAGGCAGCAGATCTGAGTGGGAGAAGTACAGGGAGCTGAGGAACCAATGCAAGAAAGCTTCCAAATATGCAAAGTCCAAGTACCTGCGTGATCTCCAGAATAGTCACTTACGTGACCCTAAGAAATTCTGGGGCCATATTAACATGCTTCTCAAGGGTGCCGCTAATGCACAAGAAGGTGCACTCCTAGTTGGGAATACCCTGATCAATGACCCCTCTGAAGTAGCAGAGGAATTCAGTGCTTCCTTCTCCAATCCAGGTGGACTCTCACCCCCTGTCCTCTCTGGTGTTCCCTGCTACAGCAGTGCTGATTGGGAGCATGCTTGGCCTCAGTTCCACCTGAAACTGGTCAAGCCTACAGATGTGCTTCCTCTTCTACTCAAAATAAACCCTAACTCCTCCCCGGGACACGACCTACTTGAACCGAGGCTGCCGAGGACCGCTGTCCCTGCAATCGCCTACCCTGTCACTTTGCTCATCAGCAGATCCTTCCTTGAAGGAACTGTCCCAAGTAAATGGAAGGTAGCAACCATTGTCCCTGTCCATAAAAAAGGACCCAGGGACAAAGTAGGGAACAATAGGCCAATCTCCATACTCTGCCGTCTCGGGAAGGTACAGGAGAGATTGGTATACAATCAACTGCAGGATTACCTTGAGCAGCATCTACTCCTAGCCGATGTACAACATGGCTTTAAGAAAGATCATGGCACCGACACAACCCTTATTCGACTCACGTCTGACATCCTCAATGCCATGAACCGGGGCTCCCTGATGGGGGCTCTATTCATCGACCTGTCCAAGGCACTTGACTTGGTCAGCCACAAACTTCTTTTTTCCAAACTCGACCGACTATGACTGGATGTGCACTTACTTTCCTGGTTCAAGAACTACCAGCTCAATTGAACCCAAAAAGTTATATGGAGAGAAACACAATCCAGTGCCAGACCTGTAGTCTCTGGTTTACCCCAGGGCTCGATCCTGGGTCTCCTGTTATTAACCCTCTTTGTCAATGATATTGAGGGGTCTGTGGGCTGAGCAACCTTATCCTTTATGCAGAAGACACCGTTGTCTACTATAGTGACCCACTATCTAGCGTAATCTCTCCCAAACTGCAGGCCAGTCTCTCTGCACTTGAAGCCTGGTTGTCTACCAACTAACTTGTGCTGAATGAAGATAAAATTAAGGTTGTTCTGTTTGGGACCAGACTCCTGGGTACTGACAGATGTGAATTGCTCCAGCTCAACACAGCCCAAGGGAAGAGAGTTGAGGTTATCGACAGGATTAAGTACCTTGGGATCCTTCTTGACCAGTAGCTGTCCTACAAACCCCACATTGACTCCTTAACTAGGTCCATCCAACAGAGGCTTGGACTCCTCTATCAACTGGGCAACACTTTCTGGCGAGGCTCGGCGAGCCATATCCAATTGCACCCTTCTACCCTCCATCCTATATGGGGCCCCTCTGCTACATTTCCTCTGGGAAAGGGAACTAAGCAAATTTACTGTGCTCTACTATAGAGGTGCACTCTTCGCTACTAACTCCCCCCTAGGAGGTATCACTGTGAGGTCCTTGTGGACCTCCGCTGGCCCAACATATGGCACAAGCTAGCCTACTCCTCTATTTGTTAGACCTTTAAATTCACCACTTCTGGCCCTCCTCCCCATCTGAGTGGGCTGTTCACTCCCAAAGTACAGTGCCATGACATGATAACCTCAGCAGACCTTCCCCTTGACATCCCTCAGGTTCACACTAACCAAGGCAAGTAATCTTGTCAGTACGCTGCTCCGCACTTACGGAACACCCTCCCAGCAAGTCTGGTTGACAAGCCCACTCTCCAAGGATTTAAGTCAGGCCTCAAAGTGTACCTTCAGGAACTTAGTCTCTGCAGCTGTAATCGCTATCCCCCTACCTGGGCTTATTGTCATGTTTGTCATGTCTCACTACTCCTATTGCCATTACTATTTCTCCCATGAAAATCTTGTGCAAAATTGTCTAATGTACTGTGCACCTGTCTAACATTTTGTGAGCTTGCTGTTTCCCTGTAAGTGCTTAATGCCCATTCCAGTGTATGTATCTACTGTAACTACTGTTAATTGATCCCAATGCATGTAATCTTCTGCTGTAATTAACTCGGGGTCATCCCTGAAAAAGGGACTTCTGGTCTCAGTGGGCTTACCCAGTTACCAAAATCTAAATAAATAAATAAACAAGCAATGGCAAGTTGGATTCTAAAACTGTCAGTCAACAGTAAAATGTGATTTTTATCACATTTTATCCATCAATAACTAATTCGGAAAACAATCTAAATAGTCCAATCCGACCTAACACACAAATATAGTTTTTCAACAGAAATAGAAGAATCTGGATGATGGATTTGGGATATACAAAACAAAAAAAAAAGAGTTTCTTGAATGGTTCTGCCCCCTGGGCCTTTAGAATGGAAAACAGTGTGGTCTAGTAGTGACAGCAGTGACTTGGTAAGGAAATCACAGGTTCAAACCCATCTGGAGTCAAAAACTTATTGTGTTACCATGGGTAAGTCACTTAACCTCCCAGAACTCTAGTCTGCCCAAAAGCAAAAATTAGTAGAGGGGTGAAACTGTGGGATTGTTGTCCTTCAGTCAGTGAAGGGTGTAGGGGAAGACCTCAGGAGCCATGGCCTGGAGCAAAACAATACATTAAAAAAAACAATTAGTAGAGGCAGGACCCCACTGAAAATTACATGGTTTAACTTAGCTGGGCTACCTTGGGTAAATAAATTGTTAAAAAAAAAAAATGAAAAGATGGTGGACTGGTACATAGTGACACAGTGTGATACAGTGATACAGTTAAATTGTCTTAGTACAGCTAGTGACTTGGGTCAATGCCTTATACTGCCTTAATAGTGCAATATTAATTTAAAATGTACTGTATCTGCATACTGTGGCCAAAAATATAAGGGAATTTTAAAGATGGACCCATATTCAAAGCTCTCAGTTTGCTTCTGGCAAAATTAGCTGCTATAGGCAAACATGTTTGATACGAAGAACCAAGTTCCCCAAACGTGTGCTGTATGAATATAGCTCTGACAGCAAAGCCCGAACAAATACAATAAATGGTGTGCTTGATACAACCACAACAACATACTGGCTGCTGAGAGGTAAGGTCCTCACTTCTGAGGTCCCTGCTCTGCAGAGTACCCCAGAGGTCAACCCTCTCTCCCATATTGTTCGCGGTGTATATGCTGCCCCTGGAAGAGATCATTAGATGACATGGTCTGGGTTTTCATTGCTATGCCAAAGATACCCAGCTGTATCTGTTTTTCTCACCAAGGATGCCTGCTGCTGTCGAGATAAAAAATTTATGCCTGGCTGAGATCCAGGACTGGAAGTTATCCCTCTGGTTGCAACTTAATCTGGACAAGACAAAGGTGCCTGCTGCTGTCGAGATAAAAAATGTGTGCCTGGCTGAGATCCAGAACTGGATGTTATCCAGCTGGTTGCAACTTAATCTGGACAAGACAAAGGTACTGATGAGTGAGTCTGGTTGGAGGTGGTGTGTTGGGCCCTCCAATAGGGGGACTGGCTTATGGCTAGATTTGTACTGGTTGGTGGCTTGTATTAAGCCTTAAAATCTAGGGGTCATTCTGGATGAGAGGCCGACACTTGAGGCTCAAGTGTTGGTTGTAATCTGGAATGGCTTTTACCATTTTAATAATATTGCCAAGATTTATTTATTTATTTGAAGTATCTGATTTACAACCTTTGAGCCATCGGCTCATTTACAAAGGTACCTTATCACATGGAAGACAGAAAAACAAACAGAGAGGGTACAGTAACAATGGAATAGCCATCATGTATAGGATACAGACATTGTTTACAAACATTATATACAGTTTTGGATACAGATATTTACATAGGTAGAGCAAAACATTGTTACCAAGAGAGAGTATCCGTCACAGTATAATTCATCTTATTCATGAGACAGAGGTGGATTAGACATTGTTGTAAGTGGTGGCAGTCCAAAATGGACTTTGTCAGAGGTTTGGGTCCTAGAGAGCATGACAGCGCAGGCTAGTTGCAGTTACAGGAGTGGACAATAAGGACATGAAACATAGAAACATAGAAGTTGATGGCAGATAAGGACAGCAAGGCTCATCCAGTCTGCCCATTTCTATTTCTACCTTATAAATGTGCCATTGGCCTTTGCTCTGTCAGTGGTCTATCTATTCATACTCATCTATATTGCTCCCTTATACCTATCCCATGCCTGTTTGAAGTCCTGCACTGTATTCATATCCACCACTTCCTGAGGTAGGCCATTCCACGAATCCACCACCCTTTCTGTGAAAAAGAATTTCCTCACATTCCCCCTTAATCGGCCTCCCTCTAGTCTCATGCTGTGTCCTCTTGTCCTGCTATTTTTCTTATATTGAAACATGTTAGACTCTTTCACCTTGTTAATACCCTTAAGGTGTTTGAATGTTTCAATCATATCACCTCTCTCCCTCCTTTGCTCATGGGTATACATATTGAGCTCCGTTAATCTGTCCTCATATGTCTTCTGATGTAGTCCCTGCACCATTTTGGTTGCTCTTCTCTGGACTGCCTCAATTTGGTTAATGTCCTTGTGAAGGTGTGGCCTCCAGTACTGCATGCAGTATTCCAGATGGGGCCTAACCAGTGTCTTGCAAAGAGGGATTATTACCTCCCTCTTCTGACTTGTGATTCCCTACTAATACTCTCTAACATCCCCTAGCCTTATCTACTGCTTTAGAGGTCTGCTTGGATGATTTCAGGTCATCGGTGATGATAATGCCCAAGTCTCTTTCTTCCTTTGTGACTGCCAGCAACTTCCCGTCCAGCCTATAGGTGGCTTCAGGGTTTGTCTTCCCTATGTGCATGATCTTGCACTTCTTTGCATTAAATCCCAGTTACCACTTGTCTGACTATTTTGCTAGTTTATCCAGATCTCTTCTCATTCTGCCCACCCCATCTGGATCATCTACTCTGTTGCAGATCTTGGTGTCATCTGCAAACAGACAAGCCTTACCCTCTAGTCCATCTGCAAAGTCACTAATGAAGATATTGAAGAGGACTGGCCCCAGGACTGATCCCTGAGGTACCCCACTTGTGACTTGCATCTCTTCTGATTGTATACCACTTAACACCACTCTCTGTTTTCTGCCCGTCAACCAGTTTGCCACCCAGTTGACCAACTTCTGACCCACCCCGGTGGTTGTGGAGATCGACTTTGAAAGGGGCAATCTTGGGTGTGCTGGTGATGGTGGCTGGAAGTGCATTAAACCAGACAGGGGCCCTGTAGTGGAAGGATCTCTGGGTAAGGGAGCCTTTTACCCTGGGTACCGCCAGTGTAGCTTTGTCCAAGTTGTGGGTGGAGATAAAGGGGGTGGCAAGTTGGAGAGAGTTGGTGACCCCAGGAGGGGAATGAACGAGCAGAATTTTCTGGGTCAGTAGGCAGGTCTGCTAGTGGAGTCTTTCACTGAAGTTGAGGAGATTGGCAGTGGAATAGAGGGAGCAGGTGTGGGTGAGCCTAGGGGCACCAGTTAGGAGCCTGCAGGCCTTGTTGAGGGAGATTTGAATTTTCTGGAGTGCAGAATTATCTGCTGCGCCATACACAGGGAGCCCATAGTCCACTAGGGACAATATAGAGGAAGTAATGGCAAGCCTAAGGGCATCAGGAAGGAGGCAGTCCTTGTGCCAGTAAAGGAGTCCAATCCAAGTGTTTGTGGCGGCCGCTAGGGTGTTTATATGGTCATGGAATGTAAGGGCAGAGTAGAGGGTAAGCACAAGATATCTGTAGATGGATACCTGTTCAAGGGGGTGCTGGGTGCTGGGGAGGATGAGGAGAGGTGCACTTTTCGCTTTGTTTTGGTGGTGGCAGAAAATCATCAATTTCGTCTTTTTTTGTGGTTATGACCAGTCTACGGTCCTTGAACCATGTTTCGGCCTGGAAGAAGGCGTGTTGGAGGGAGTCCTGGAAGGGAATAGGTTTATGATGCAGGGCATAGAGCACTGCATCATTTGCATACAGTAGGATTTTTTCAGAGCAGGCCTTTGGCAAGGTGTTTAGATAGAGGGTGAAAAGTAGTGGACCCAGGATGGATCTCTGGGGCACCCCGGTGAGGACAGGTAGTGTGTCAGATAGGGTCCCATTTATTTTGACGCATCAGAACTGGGTGGAAAGGTAACTGGCACACCATGCCAGGGGGAGCTCATGGAGAAGCCAAGTTAGTAGAGTGAGTCAAAAAGGAGTGGATGGCAGACCGTGTCAAAGGCCTTGGAAAGGTCTATGAACACAGCTCCAGCAATGTTACCAGAGTCTAGGGAGGAGTGTAGGAAGTTGGTGAATTCTAGGAGGGCTGTGGTAGTGCTATGGCCTGAATGGAAGCCATGCTGCTCTGGGCATAGTATGTCATGCTTGGCTAGGTATTCAGTCGGCTGTGTGGCAACCACTTTTTCTAAAGCTTTGGGGGTGGGAGAATAGAGATGGGTTGTTGGTTACTGGGGGAAGATTTGTCACCACTTTTATGAATGGGGGTAATGACGACTGTCTTCCTGGCACTGTGGAATTGCCCCAGGAAAAGGGATCTGTTGAGTAGGTCCATTAGAGGTAATAGGACCTCATCGAGGACAAGCCAAAGGAGCTTAGTATCTAGGGGTCATTGCTAGGGTTATTGCTGTCTAGTGTTTTTTGCAGGTATGGATGGGCTTCATGGGTAGATAATTTGCACAGGAGGAAACGAGGGTGCTGCAGGGTTGGGGGTTGGGATTCAGGCACAGGGTCAAAGAAACAACTGGGGAGAACAGTGCTGAGATCTGTGAAGGTGGTGTTTAGACAGTTTGCTATGGTAAGTGGGTCAGTGGAAATGGTGCCGTCTATGGAGAGCTGGGAGGGAGGTGGGGAGTGTATTTTCCTGTTAAGTTCTTTGATATTACTCCAGAAGATCTGTGCAGACCCCCATGTGGTGGTGAGAGTAGTTTGATAGTGGTCTGCTTTGGCCTTGCGGATGGCTTGCGTGCATCTATTGCATGCGGCATTATAGGATTGTCTGTTAACCTTAAATGTTAAAACCTTGATTTCTCTGGATGACCTGCCCTTATTGTTACATGCATTCGTTAACTCTAGATTTTATTACTCCAATGCTTTATAGCTCAGGGTGAGTAGAGGTGTCCTACAACATGTGTTGCTTGTGCAGTGTGCAGCAAGGTCATGTCATATAACCCTGGTCCTGTGTGAACTGCACTGGCTGCTGGTGAAGTGCTGTATCACATTCAAGGTCAGCTTGCTGATCTATAAGGCCCTATATGTACTGGATCCATACTACCTGAGTGACTTACTGACCCCTTATCAGATCTTTCACCCCCTCCGCTCATCTGAGGTGGGCCTCTTAGCCATTCCTAATGCAGGGCTGAAAGGACTTTTTCATCTGCCAGCCCTGCCCCTAGGAACAGACTTCAAAGGACTCAGAGAGGCCCCCTCATTGGAGGCCTTTAAGAAGTGCCTGAAATCCTTCCTGTTTCAGAAAGCTTTGGGCAATGTTTGATAGATAAGCCTCTAATTTATCTAATTTATTTCACTTATCAGCATTGTACCATAGGGTCTGTTTTATATATGTTATTTATATATATTTTTTTTCATTCAGTAGTTGTTTATTATGAAGTGTTATTTACTTACAGTATGACACTGTTCTTTTTGTAATGAATGTACAGTGCTCAGAGCACATGGGATTGGGTGCTTTATAACATTTACTACTACTACTACTAAAGATAGGGCTTGCAAAGAGCAGACAGAATTGGAGTGTCCAAAACCAGTTAATGCTCTTGTGCACACCAGGGTGGTGTCCCATGGGCTTGGTTTCTGATGACCACTGAGGAGAACATTGAGAGGCCTACCTGGTGAAGGTTGTCTACAAAGGCCTGTGGTCAAAGTTAGAAAGGCCGGGCAGGTGAAGAGTCAGTATTCTCCATCCCACCAGTGTACCATCTCTGCATCCCCTGGAGGTCCATGGGCACCCCCCGATGCAGCTAATCCATCACCTGCAACACCCATGGAGATCCAGGCTGTTATCCTGTCTTATTTCTGGACTGTGTTTCTGACTGTGCAGTGCCCCCCCCACCTTGCACCATCTGGATACCTCTAGACACCAGGAGGGGGGCTTACAATGTGTGGGTCATCTGGGATTTGATTTTGGGGTGCCCCGGCCTTGGTGGACTTAAAGTTGGGTGCTGAACAAGCTGTGGAAGTTCTGCAATTGCTGGACTATTTGATTGCATGAACAAAATGACACGTGGGACTGGGACATTTTCACACCCTTTTCTGTTAGAGCTGCAAGTGCCTTGTTTCTCATCGTGACAGAGATTGGTGCAAAAATAGACTTGGTGGGAGTAGAGACTAAACTGTGGGTATTGCCTCTTTTACCTGGGGCACAGGTGTGGGGGTGGTTTGCCCAATGAACATTCAGCGCCCCATGTATCTGAACTGAAAAGCAACTTGTTGCAGAGACTTATAAACTGTTGCTGACAATGGTTTTTTGGGGGGAGAACTGCACCTTATTTGCAAGAAAAAATGTGTTTATCACTGTTTATGCACTATGGATTTAGTGTGTATTTAATTGTTTTAATATTGCACTTTTGATGCCGTGCTGGTATAAGGGGGATATTGCATTCTGGCTTGAGTTTCAGAAATGTTTTGTAATAATAGTTTTATTCAGTTAAAATGGTTTTCTTTAGCTTTACTAATGTGGTATAGAATGTTAGGCACTGATCAAATGTTACAGCGATGCTTCTTTAATGTAGTTGGATAACTTACTAAAATTTTCTGCTTTTGGTATCAGTGAAGTCCAATGCAGGCAGCTGGCAGCATTAAAAGGGTTTAAGTGGTAGGTCGGCCTGGTGGCGCAGAGAGTTGAGGCGCTGGATGCCACACTTCGCACCACAACTGTGACCCTGGTTCGGGAATGGACTCGGGCCACTGGGGGCTGACAGGAAAGAGGTTGGATAGAGCATCCCAGGACTGCTCTCCCTCCTCTGGGGTGGGCTTGTGGTGTTGCATTGTGCTTGGGCAGCCCTTAGTGATGACCAGGGTTGGCACAAGGCACGGCACCAGTATGAGAGGAGTTCAGCAAGATGTCTGTGTACTTACTGTGTGTCATTGCACTGCCGGCTCCTGGGACAAACTGAAGTGAAAAAGGGCTGGGCGCGACCATACAGCTTGATGGCCATGCTTCCGCTGACTTGGAGGCCCTGTCGTGGAATTTGGGGGGTTCGGTAATGGCCGTGCTGGACCCTCACACATCGAGTGAGCCTGCTGCCTTCTGGGTCGGGTGGGGGCCGGTGGCTGGATGCCCCCGCTGGAGTGCTGCAGCAGGGCATAAATATCAAGGTATGATAAAAAAAAGGGTTTAAATGGTAAGTTGTTATTGGGAACCTGGGACGCCTACCATGAGAACTAAAGCAATCCATCTGTAGGTTGCATGGTGGATCACCAGAGGAGAAGGAGAACCTGGGATGCCATCGGACAGGCTGAGCTTCTGAATTCATAAGTCTGTTCAACAGTTGGCCAAGTACAGATTATTTGAGGGACTGGGGATGCCATCGGGCAGGCCGAGCTTTTGGGGACATTTGTAGGCCTGGTCGGTGGGTGTCCCAGTAGGAAAAGTGATTCCCAGGTGGTTTAGTGAGCCAGGTTAGTGTTATACTAGGTGGTGTTAATCTAGATTTAGAGTAAGTACAGCGTAAATAGTATAGGGTGACTCTTGGCTCACCAGGGCAGCGAGCGTTAGGCAGGGGGGAGTGTGTAAGCTTCCCAAACTGGTTTTACCTGTGGAGTTTCTCTGCTCTGGTGCTCCCCCACAGTGCTGTGCCCTGGGTCTCCTGGTGGTAGTTGCTCCTGAAGACCCCCATTGGTGTGGCTTGCAGCTGCAGCCATTTTCACTGGTGTCTCAGTCTGTTTGGGGCTGGGCTGAGCGTCGGAATGTGTGCCATGCCTCTGGGGGTGGAGAGTGATCTCAGGTCCAGTTTTGTAGCTGACTGAGCTTGGAACCACTCCATTAAAAATAATTACATACAGTACATTGTAAATAAAGATGGCGGTCCCACATGTTCTGCTCATGTGTGGCCACCGGGGGTGCAAAATTTAAAGGAGCAGCCACTCCTTTTGATTAGGTGAGTTTGGTGCTGGCTGTCGCCATTTGAGGCATAATTATGAACAGTTTAATTGGGACTATGGGCCCCAGAATTCTTGGGGGGGGACTGTGTCTTTTTGGCGCCTGCGGATTGCAACATAATTGGACCTCGGGGGGGTTTGGCACCCAGTGACAGAGGGGAGAAAAGAGAGAGACAGGAAATCTCAAGGAGATTCAAAACAGTGAGAGAGAGAGAGATTGAGAGAAGGAGGAGGTCAAAGTGGGGCTCTCGTCCACTCGGCCATGTGGCCATGTGTTTGTTTTTTAGGCCATCAGGTCAGGCGTGAAATAGGATGTGGTGGCAGTCTTGGATGAGTGATCTGTTTTGGGCTAGCCTGCACAGATGGTCCCTCAGAAGGGACAGAAGGAAAAGAGTGTTGCTGGAAAGAGAACATGTTTGGAGGAGGTAGAGACATGAGGTGAAGGGGTTTAGTAGGGGGCCAGGGCTCCTGGACATCCCCTGGTCCTCATCTGCCCTCTTTCTGGGACATCTTATTCCTGGGCTCTGGGCCCAATCAAGCTTGCTTGGAAGGTGGCTGTGGAGTCTGGGAAGTCATCTGTCAGAAGGTTGAGCTCAGTGGACATAGAGGGAGAAGCAGATGAAGAGGGTGGCCTTGGCAGGGTCAGCCATCTCCTGGAGGTCTGTGCTCCTCACTGGGAATTTGAGAAGATCAAAAACAGGAAAGTTGTTGCCAGCATGCAAAAGGATCTGATTCAGCCACAAGTTTTGCTACCTGTGTTTGGACTGGTTCATGATGTTAACTTCACAGTCCAGAGCATAAACTAGCTTATGATGTGACCTGCTCGGTGCTAAGCAACCTGTTTGTGTTCTGTTGCTCCATGAAGTGACTGTTCCTGTTTTATCAATTGTTCATTAAATGGGATCCCCTGTTTCTGCAGTTCTGGTGTTTGTCTCCTTTTTTCTAGATGAACTGTTTTGCTTCTAAAAGAAGTTTGCCTCCACAGCAGTTCCCAGTGTATGTTCCAGGGTGGCATCCCATGGGTCTGGATTCTGATCATCACGGAGGAGGATGTAGAGAGGCCTGCCTGGTGAAGACTATCTACAAAGGCCTGCAGGCAAAGTTGGCAAGGCCAGGCAGGTGAGGAGTCAGCATTCTCAATCCCACCAGTGTACCATCTCTGCATCCCTTGGAGGTCTGTGGGCACCCGCCTCACCCCAGATGGAGCTAATCCAGCACCTGCAACACAAGGAGATCCAGGTACTGTTTTCCTGTCTTATTGTTGGACTGTGTATCTGGCTATACAGTGTCCCCTCCCACTTTGCACCATCTAGATACCCCTAGACACTGGGAAGGGGGCTTACATTGGTGTTCTGAGGTACCCTCCACCCTCAACAAATTCCTGTTACAATATATAGACAATACTCCCTGGTGTCCTGTGGCCCCTTCCCCCTTCTGGGTAACCTCCTGTCCCCCAGTGTCAGCCCTCCTTGCAGTCCCAAGACAATGGCTAGCACCTACCCCCCCCACTCACCTCCCTGCTGGCTGCCATCTACCATGCACAAGCTCTGTATCACTATACACTGAGCTATAGTGATACTTGATTTATGGAAGAAAAAGATACTGGGTTTGCCTAAAGCTGTCCTGTACATGTATGCAAACTTGGCTTATTTTCCACAAAATATTTTTATTTTAATTATAACTTTGTCTTTTGTCAGACTTGTTGCACCAGTCATGAGTGATGTCTTATGGGCCACCACACCTTACAACCACAACAGTAGTGACTGATAAGTCCCATACAAAATTGGTGTGTCCTGCACATGTCCACCGAACCCCCATTTTTGGGGGGGGGTTACCAGTCACTACTAATATGGCAATGGTGGGTGGACAGGAATGCAGATTCAGACCTGCTATTATCTCCCTCAAGGATGCCAGTCTATTACCCCAAGATCACAACTCCAGCCAAATGGCTGCTCTCAAAATTTCCCTGACCAACTTGGCATCATGATTCTCTGAGTTATTTGGGGGCCTATAGCACATCCCTAGTATGACTCTTTTGCCCATCTTTTCCTCTAGCTCATACCAGATGGACTCTGTGACACTGTTTTCCCCCCGTTGCCCTCCTGCCCTACACAGTGATTCCTTCTCTTATGAAGAATCACCCTACCCAACTTCCTGTCAGACTAATTCATCAAGAACCATCTGTATATCTTTATTCTGGTATTCCAGTCATTTTATTCCCCACAACAAGTCTGTATGAGGATCACTTAGTTGTAGCCTTTGAAGTGCAATAGGCTCTCTAGTTTACTCATTTGGCTGGGTGTGCCCCTCATGCTGGCCTGTATGCAAGTGAGAATGATTGCCCCATAGGCTTCCTTATAACACCACTTCAAAGGTTTTTCTTCCTTGTGATCATCTGCTCTGCTGTCCTTCCATCTATGATCCCCCTGTATCTACCTTCTGCCCATGGCAATCTCTACACCAGACCCCTCCCCTAGTACTCTAGTTTAATTCCCCCCATACTGCCATGTCCATTCTTCTGACAACTTATTTCTTTCTTTCCCTCTTGGCACAGGTGCTGCTTATCTTGGTGTTAAGGCATCCCATGACACTGAAGGTCCTCCATTTGTTCAAAAGAAAACTCATCATCTTACACCAGACCCACATCCAAGTCTTGGCCTAAACTTCCACTGCCACTCTTCATTTGCCCCAAGGATCAAGATGATCTTAGAAATTATCACCCTGGTTACCTCTGTCTTCCGTACTACCCCTTAATTCTAAGAATAACCATCTTATGCCCTTGGAATGTGTGCTATCTCATTCATGCTAGCATAAAGCACAACAGTCTGCTTCTCTACCTAGCTGTGTTGCTTGGCCCTGGGTAGTACTCGAGGAAGATATGCTCCTAGCAGGAATAACACCTCAGCCAGGCTGCCATCCGGGCCTAGCAGTACCCCTCCACCTAACATACTGCACTAACAATAGGGTCACCGATGATTAATATGTTCCTGCACCTCTTCTCAGCTTCTACCTTACTTCTCCTTGGCAGGTTATGTGTCCTGGTACTAGATCTGCTGTTACCAGCCACAATCACATTTTGAGTCCCCTAAACCTGAACAACAAAAAGCTGATAAGTGTTTCTGGTGTCCACTGGCAATGGTACTCCCTTATGACTACGCTTTCTCTCTCCCTTCTCCACTCTGATTCATCCTCCATCTGTACCAATAGAGACTGCAGTCCAGACACCCTCCGCCCTACTGTATACTTGCACCTCACTTACTCCCCTCGAAGTGTGAAATTCCCAGGTTTTATGTTTTAATATTTTACTGTTTATGTATGTATGTATGTATATTATTTCACATATCATATACATTTTTATCTTGCATACTTTTTCTAACTGTGTAACTCTTGGACATGTGCATTCTGCTCATTAGTCAACAACAAACAGAAATATAAAAATCCTTTTCTTCATGGTGATCACTGAACAGACACTTGAGGTGCTCACAATGTATGATGTCTTGTGCCTGTTACTCCTGGCTCCTTAGACTGACCACTTTGCATCTGGTCTCCTTCTGCCTGTGTAATTCTCCCCTGCTTTTTGGATCCAGTGTTGTCTTCCACGTTGGCCTGCATCCCCTTACCACCTGGAGCATTCTAGAAAATTAATTTACTTCATATTGTTTATGAATATTTGATGAAATATTCTATGCCTTGCACACGTGTTGTCTTCGGGCTCTTGATTCCATTGTCGTCATAGTCAGGTAATGTTTGTTCCTGGATGTTCTGCTCTGTAATCTGTTTTGTTTGATTCACAACTGTTTCTGATTTTTTTTTCCTATTTTATAATGTTTGTTTAGACTTGATATGATTTGCCCATTGTGGAATTGCTATTATGGATCACATGCTGTGTTTGTCTAATCATATACATTTTATCCCGTTGCCTCCTTTCCCAAGGAGCCATCTGGAAATAAGCTGCGCAGCTCATTGTGCAAAGGAAGGAAGGGAGGGAGGAAGGAAGGAAGGAAGGAAGAAAGGAAGGAAGGAAGGGAGGGAGGGAGGAGGAGGGACCCAGCTAATTGCTCCCTTCCAACCCTTGTGCCCATACATGTAATCTCCTCTCCCACCATCCAACATCAGCTACTTGCTTACTTCCTGCACCCTTGTGGTGTCTTCAACTGCCACCTTAGCTTGGCAATGCACCTCTCCTGAGAGCATCAATCACCCAACATTAAAAGGAGGGACTGAATTTTTGGCCTCCATTCATAAACTTGGAATTCATGTAAACTCCTAAATGAAGACATTTTATGTTTTATTAATGTATATTGAACTACTTTAATATATTGTTATTTATATATCATATATTTTATATATTTATATTTGTTTGTATAGTAAACTAAAATTAGTGAGCTCCAGGCAACTGTGGCAGACACTGAGATGGATCAAGTAGCAATCATAGAAATGTGGACCAGAGAGAATAATGATTGGGACTTGACAATCCCAGGTTTCACCATGTTTAGACAGGATAGAGGAAAAGATAATGGAGGAATCATAGCCATACATGTCAGAAAGGGAATAGAAGTTGTGGAGAATGGAAACATCAGGGGATATAATGGGGAAGCAGGACCACTGTGGGTTCAGTTTACAGCATTCTTATGCAAGGAACTACAAATAGGGGTGATCTACAGACCTCCAGGACAGGATGAAGAGAGAGATAAGGAGCTAGAGGCAGAACTAAAAAGGGGTTTGGCAAAGAAGAAGGTGGTGGTGGGAGCCTTAAACCTGCTAGATACTGACTGGGTCATTCCAGTGGCCAGGAGCTCCAGAGGTCAGTCCCTACAGGATACATTGCATGATTGCATGCTGGTGCAGCTAGTTAAAAGGAACCTACTAGGCAGGCTGCAATTCTTGATGTGGTGCTCACCAACTCAGCAGTGGTAGGAGAAGTGAGGGTAGGGAGCCACTAGGGTCCAGCGATCATAATTGTATATGGCTTGACCTACCACTTGGGACAAGCAAGCCCTCAAAGGCTGAAGTCCTATATTTCAGAAGTGCAGACTTCAATCGGATGAGGTGGCTGATCCAGAATAAGACAGTCTCAATGGACAGCATCAGGGATGTGTAAAAAAGAGAGGAGGCAATCAGGGGGCCATTCTTACATAGAAACATAGAAACATAGAATTTGACGGCAGATAAGGACTGCTTTGGCCCACCCAGTCTGCCCATTTCCTTACCTAATGGATAAGCTGCAGATCCTAGTTAACCAGCAGCCTACTTCTTCCTACCCCCACCCTCTAGAATTGCCTTATGACTGTCCCATGCATGCTTGAATTCTTGAGGCAACAAAGTCTTGCATGAGAATGGTAATTAAAAGAAAAAAGTATGAGAGACCAATATGGTTCTGTAGAAAGGTTTAGGAAGCAGTAGGAGCCAAATAGAAGGCATTTATGAGGTACAAGGAAACACAAGGGAAGGAAGAATGGGAAGAGTATCAAATGAGAACAAGGGAATCTAAAAGCATGGTCAGAGAAGCAAAGGCAGACACAGACCTGCATACTGCAGATGGGATCAAGGGTGTGGAAAAACAGTTATTTGGCTATGTTAGGGAAAAGGAAGAAAGTGTGCAGAATTGTTAGGCTAACAAATGGAGGTAAGGTAATTGAGGGAGGTCACCAGACAGCAGCCATTCTTAACAAATTTCTTTGCTCTGTATTCACAAGGGAAGACAGAGGGCCTCTGCCAAACAGTAGAATTATGGCAGCTATTAAGAGGATCCCTGAGAGGAGGCGGAAAGTATTTATTAGTGAAAAGGTTTAGAAAGGGCTAGCAGCCCTTAAGATAGATAAGGCACCTGGGCCAGCTGGGATGCATCCAAGGGTGCTCAGGAAATTGTCAATGGAAGTAACTGAATCCCTGATGTGGCTATTCAGTAGCTCAACTCAGACAGGGGTAATCTCAAATGACTGGAGGGTAGCAGACATATCCCAATTTCATAAGGGAGAGCAAGGAGCAACTGGGTAGCAATAGACCTGTCAGTGTTACCTCTATTGTGGGTAAACTGATGGAGACACTAGTCAAAGAGGACCTCATAAATTACCTGCAGAGCAATTGACTCCAAGATAGTAAACAGCATGGGTTCATGGCAGGAAGGTATTGCCAGACCAACTTCATAGTATTCTTTGACTGGGTAACAATGTAGTGGATAATGGCCATGCTGTGGATTTATTCTACTTTGATTTCTAGCAAGTTTTTGACTTAGAACCTCACAGATGGTATGCCCCCCAGTACTGTGACACTATTACAGTGAAAACGTTGATGCCAACAACACCGCCGTTTTCGCTGTAATAGTCCTCCTGTGACCCCAGCACTCTGTCTCCCAGTCCTGCACCCTCTCTGTGATCCAACTTCAATTCAGAGTTAGAATCCTAGAGATGGGGGTGTGTGGGGGCAGAACCCCCCACATTGTGGGTTAGGAGGACAAAGCCCCCCCGATGAAAAAACTGCCGGGGGTCTCCAGTTGGATTTTATGTTGATCACAAGATGTGGTCAACATAATTCTGTCGCTGTGATGGCGGTCAACAACTTAGTTGTTGAACCAGCATTGTAGAGCCATCACAGAAGGTTGCTGAAGAAGCTAAAGGATCTGGGTACAGTGAAAGGCATAGTTAGATGGGTGAGAAACTGGTTGGAAGGGAGACAGCAGAAGGTTGTGGTTAATGGAGTCAAATCAGAAAAGCCAGAGGTCCGCAGTGGGGTGCCACAAGGATTGGTCTTGGGTCCAGTCCTTTTTAATATGTTTATTAGCAACATGGAATCCAAGGCAATATGTGTCTCTTTGCAGGTGACACTAAGCTCTGGGGCAGGGTAGACAGTAGGGATAGGGATAGGGATAGGGTCAGGGAGACACAGAGAGACTTGCAAAAGATAGAGAGGTGGTCAAAGATTTGGCAGTTGAAATTCTATGCCAAAAAGTGCAAGGTGATGCACATAGGGGACAAGAATTTGAAGACAGAATACTACATGAGGGGTAAAGCTGTGCATGACAGATGAGGAAAGAGACCTGTGGTCATGATCAGTGCCTCCCTAAAACAATCAAACCAGTGTATCAAGGCCTACAGTAAGGCAAACAACATGCTGGGGTGTATAAAAAGGGGTACTGACAGCAGGAGGAAGGAGGTATTACTACTTCTCTGTAGATCACTGGTAATGCCCCATCAGGGGTACTGTGCCCAGTGGTGGAGCCCTCACCTAAGGAATGATGAGGGCAGGTGGGAGATAGTGCAACATATGGCAGGTCTTACAAAGAACAGCTCAAGGCACTGAACATGTACTTGCTGAAGGCCAGATGAGAGAGGAGTGATATGACAGAGACCTTCAAGATCCTGAAAGGAATGAACAAGGTAAACTGCGAGTAACTATTTTGCATAAGTATCAGATCAAGAATATGGGGGCACAAGTGGAAACTGATGGGTGGGACTTGGAAAGGGATGTGAGAAAGTTTTAGTTTATAGAAAGGGTTGTGGCGCCATGGAACAATCTGCCAGTTGGTGTTGTGGGTACCAAAATCCACAATAAGCAGAGCTCAGGCCGTCCCCAGTAATAAATTCCAGATGCTTGAATGTCAGATATAAACTGCATTTATTGCTAAAAATGCTAACCACAACCTGGTGCTGCCGAACGTTTTCGAATCACACTAGAGTCTTTCTCAAGAGTCTAGTCTTGAGAAAGAGTCTAATGTGACATGAAAAAGTTTGGCAGCATCAGGTTTTAGTCGCCATTTTTAGCAATTGGAAAGGCTTTGTCTGGAGTTCAATGGCCAAGCAGCCAGCTGCTCCCACTTCCTGTGCTATATAAGCAGTTCCTCTCAGCCTCATTGAGAAGCACTTTTTCTTTGCAGCTGAAGGCTCTGTCGGTTTGTCCTCTGAGCTGGTTGGGGCCTGCATGGCTGGCTGAGCCCCCCCCCCCACTGCTCTTGCTTGTCTTTGCTGGATTTTTGTGTTTCTTTTCCTGCTTCCGGTTTGTATTTTGCCTTCGGCTGCGTGTATGCTTCTTTCTTTGTTCCCTGTTTTCTGTGTTTGTGTGTCTCTGTTTTTTTTTTTTTTTTTTTGGGGGGGGGAGGGCTTTGTTTCTAAACTCCTAGCATATTGTTCCAGAGTTCCTACTACTTGCTTTCAGTTACTCACAACTCTCAAACTACTGCAATGCAAATGCAATCATTATTTGTGTGTTTCAGCTCAACCATAGCTGCTCCATGTTGCATATTCAATTATTTTCACCTGACTCAGGCTTACACTGAATGTAGCTATGCAGCTCAATCATGCTCTCATTCTACTTACCTCATTGTAGCAGCTTCATTGCACTGCCTGGCTACACCTACTTTCAGAGCATTGTTTCTCCTTAATTATGTTTATTGCAGTTACAACTCAGTGTGCTCCATACTGGTGTTGCTTTTATGGTTATGTTCTACTCTGAGGTCAGCTAAAAAGCTCCTGCTGAGGCTGTTAAACTAGCTTTAATATCTGCATGTAGTTCTTGGCCCTTCCATCACTTTCTTGTTTGTCCTACGGCGGGGACTGCGAAGTGTTTGGGAAGTTGTGGCCCCATGTGGCTAATTATTTCTGCTCTAAATCCTGCCTTAGCCACCAAAAAATCCTCAGAGTATTTGTCACCTTGATTTGGCTTTTAAATGTCTGGCTGGCTTGCCCCACTATTCAGTGCTGTTTCATTGCTACTACGTTATGCTGACCTATGTGCAGATCCACTTATTACTACTCTGTTTACTGACCTATGTACAGGTCCATGCTTGCTTGAGCAATCCATTGCTCATGCCTACTTGCATCCTCTCGACTTCAGCCTCTGGGATGTCTGCTGCACTCAGTCTGCTTTCAACTTTGCAAGGTCTCAGCACTCACTGCTCATTACGATCAACACACCAGTGCTCAATCAGCTCACCAGCTTCTCAGCTCTCAGTCTAATTCTGGAGCATGCCAGCCATTCTATTCTGGAGCAGCGTTCCTGCAGCCAATGGTCTTGCTCTGCATTTAGTCCACATCTTGAGTGTGTTCAACTTGGGGCAGGATCCTTCTCACCTCGCCCATAGCTGGGAATGTCCTCACCCTGAGCTTGGCTTTAGCTGCCTGTTACGCGACCGCAGCTCCTGGTGTAGAATTTAAGACTAGCGGAGAAGGGTGGTTACAATGATCTCCTTTGGCTCTAGTGTTCCACTACAGCAGTTGTCCATTGGTTTTAGTGGTTTCCCTAGCAAGGCACCTTCACTGCATTCTCCCTACAACTGCCTCTGGTTCACCTGGTTTGAGTTGGGGGGGTAGGCCAGGTGAGTGCCTCAGCAGTCATTGCTCTCCTTCTCCACCTTGGCTGCACTTATTTTTGCAGAGTTTTCTCACAACCTTCTACGGCATTCCCACTAGAGGGTTGAGTAAGAGCCTTCCTCCAAATTGGAATATTTTCCACCTCCCTTTAACTGGGGTTTCCAAATTGCAGCTGCAGACCCGTCACTAAATAAACTATCCCAAGCCTGGAGGTAAGGTGACCTAGGCCTTGGATCCCCAGAGATTTCCTCCTCATAGGGTTTTTTACTCTCCTCCATTGCCTTAGGTCATAACTGTTAGTTAGCATAGTAGTGTCAACTAGTTTCTTTAGGTAGGTTCTGCTGTTGAATGGAGGTGGAAGATGTCCTGCCATTCCCTCTCTCCTTAGAGGATCCCCTCATTCTCAATGCAAACCATCAGTATCATGCAATGCAAACTTGGGCATTTCATTACATTATCAAACTGAGCATCTCATTACATTATCAAACTGTTTTTGCTTCTCTACTACTACATTACAGTTACTGCTCCTACATCATAGTTATTGCTTGCTCATAAGCTTCGTGTCACCTCATTCTTTGGGATATGATTGTACTACATTTCTTTTGGGGATTCCTAAGATACCTTTAGCCATGGGAATTGTCCCGTGACACCTCTAGGGGTGGAACCCTCTCCAAGGGTTCCTTGCCTTTTGTACCCCTACAGGGTGGTAATTCCTCTAGAATAGAGATTGCGGACAGCCAAAACTAAACTAACATAGTTGTAGAAGCATAACACTATACTGGCTGCAGAGGACATTGAATTGGGAAGGCTTTGCCTGGAGGTCAATGGCCAAGCAGCCAGCCACTCCCACTTCCTGAGCTACATGAGCAGTTCCTCTCAGCCTCATTGTGAAGCACTTTTTATTTGCCCACCATCCTCCTCTCTTCCTCCAGCAGCAGCACTTCTTTCCTTAGGGGGATTCCTAAGGTACCTTTAGCCATGGAAATCATCCTGTGGCACCTCTAGGGGTGGAACCCTCTCCAAGGGTTCCTTGCCTTTCATACCCCTACAGGGTGGTAATTCCTCTGGAACAGAGAGTGTGGATGGCCAAAACCAATCTAACACAGCTGCACAAGCATAACACTATACTGGCTGCACAGGACATTGAATAAATGCAGTTTATATCTGACATTCAAGCATCTGGAATTTATTACCAGGGACAGCCTGAGCTCTGCTTATTGTGGATTATCACTCATTGTGCTACATGGTGTAGCTCAGCTAGTTACTCCTGTAACCTTTCTCCTTGTGGTTGTGGAGTTGAGGGTGCCAAACCTATCAATGCTTTCAAAAACAGTTGGCACAACGTGAAGGGTTTAGTGGTTAGTCATGATGACAGAGGATGAGCAAGGAGCATGGTGGTGAATAGTGTGTTAGAACCCTGTATGGACAATAGGTCCAGGCTTGTTAGGATTTACATGCAGACTGGATGGATCAGTAGTCTTTTCTGCCATCATTATCTTTGCTTCTATGTTACTTCATTTGATGTGAAATCCTTTTTTCTCCCAACTGCAAAAGTAAATTTTGGACTTGAAATAGTCTAAGAGATGCTCGGGCATTTGATAGCCAGTAATAACATTTCACATAAAATTACTGTAGTTCTTTGACAAGTTAACTTTAATTTCAAATTGTACATCCATAATTATTGCTACTAGTCTTGTATGCAGTTTTGACTTGTATGTTAATCCTGCATAGATACCACTCTTAAGATTGTAAGGATTGAGATACTGGCAGTTTTACAGTATGAGAATGGGTCTTAGAACTGTATGAGTGTCCTTCACGACAATAATAATATATTATTGATCAAGGCCAATCAATAATACATTAAAAATGTTCAAATCCACCACACACACACACACACACACACACACACACAGACTAGCCTTTTTTCCAGGGCATCTGAGCAGGATACACTCTTTGCAGAATATGTATGACTTTCACAGTATACCTCCTCAACAGCAACACAAATACAGCGAACTACGTCAATGCTGACAACATCATCAGTTCACTGTACTGGTGTGCCAGATTCCTGGGTACACTGTCTCCCAGTCCTGCACCCACTCCCCAAATCAACTCTGACTTGGAGTTAATTATATTTAGAATGGGGGTGCAGGGACAGATTCAGGGAGCGAAGCCCGCCATTAGAAAAAGAGACCAGGAGTCCTTCAGGATTTATGTCAACTGCATTGCACTTAGGAACTGGGCACTGTAAAAAAAATTGTTTAAAAAAAAATGTTAATAAAAATTTCATTTTAAGTAAGTTTTGTAATGAAATAGTTCCTCCGCCTGTATTTTTGGAGGTGTCTGACAAGGTTACACACACACATATACACACACACACACACACACACACACACACTGTTAAAATGACTGATAAAGATGTTTACACACTTATTTATTTGTTTATTTATTCATTCATTCATTTCAAGGCTACTAGTGCATGAGCAGAATGAGTAAAATAAAGATTTGAAGTACTGCTGAGTCATCTGCCTTTTTATTTATGTGTGTGTGAATTAACAGTTGCTCCAGAGGTGGATGCTACCACTCTGCCCCCTTCCCACCCCAAGTGGAGTAGCAGTATTGTTTTTTTTTCCCTTTGTTTTGTTAATGCTGCCTTTGTTTTAACATGACCAGGAAGGGAGTTTTACATGTTCAAGACATCAGGAGCAGAAAGGATGCTGATAGTTGAAGCAATGCTCACGGTCAGTGTTGACTTTACCGGTATATTATTTCAGTATGGTGGCCATTTTGGAGCAGAGGGACTGACTGGGAGGGTGGGCCAGAGCGCAACATGACTAGAGTAGCAGTATTTTATTTTTATTATTTATTTTCCCTGTAGTACGATTGCCAGACAACTAAGCTGCAAAAGAGCATGTAGAATTTGAGCATTTCTGTGCTTTGCTGTTCCATTTGCAGGTGTGCAATTTACAAAAAAAAAAAAAGCAGTGTTGCTGGACAGCCAGGGCGAGCTGCTGCACTATGTAGTTACCGAGGACGGACAGAAGGTCCATGGATTTTGATCAAGGGCAGTTGACCGAGCTGGAAGGGGAAAAAAAAACATGCAGCCTGCAGAAAGTAAATACTTGCTGTTACATTTGCAGCTGGGGCAAAGAGCAGAGCTGCAATTAAAAAATAAATCACTGGATCTAGACAATCAAGCTGAGGAGAGGTGATGGGACTGGAGCAGCTGCTGTTCCTGTGGATAGAGACGCAGGGGTGTAGCCAGGGATTTCAGATCTGCACATCAAGTGGACTCACTGTTACCCCTCCCCTTGTTAGGGCGAGCTACCTCCCTGGGGTGTAGCCAGACAATATACAAATGTACACCAGGACTGTGCTGGTTATCTCATTTGGCACAATAAATAGAACTTTTGTAACTCATGACAGTGGTTGTTGCCATGCATGGGTAAATACAAATGCCATGCATTGTTCCCAAAGACACCCATATACCAGCCCAGAGCCTGTAAAGTTGTATTGTCCTTCGGATGCAAAGAGAATATTAGTGACCAGTCCTTCTAGTTTCGACTCCTATGAATAAAATTACAGAAAGGTTTAGTATTTTCTTCATTAGTTTTAATGGAAAAAGGAAGCAGTTCAGAGCCTATTTGCTACGCCCCTAAATAAAATTGCACACCATGGAGTGCTTGGAGTACGCCTGCCTACACCCATGTAGAGACGTGTTGCTGGCTTGGAGCAGCTACTTCATCGGCTGACCTTTGCGGGCCTTTGGGGCAGAATGCAAGCAAGTCTATGAGTTGTACAGTATGTAGTTCACTGTGAACTACAAGATTAAATTACAGTTAGTGTTTTCAATGTTTAACAGATGAATTTGCTTGGGGGGGTGGTTGATAGCCGATAACTGTTATTTAGGATATCACATCTCTGTTAATGGGGAGAAAAATGGCAGCTCTTAATTCTGAAATTAGCTAGTGCCCTTGATACTGGTGATGGGGTCAGTTGGGACTGGCACTTTTAATACCCAGGCTCTGTTGTCTGATAGATGCCCACCTTGCCAGGGCTATCAGCCAATCAGAGCTCGAGAATTTCCTACACCATTTTCTAATTTGCAGTATTACTGCAAAACGCTGCAGTGTGCTGCAGGGGACATTGTAATTCAATAGCAACTAAGCCCTTTTGCCATGCAGTATTTTGTGACATGATATTCACTGCAAAGTACTGTATTGCATTTCGGTGGACTCCACTGTAAGTTATAAGTTATAATAGACATTTTCTTGCTTGGTGTTTTGCTTTGCAATGAATTGCGCATGATGCCAGGATACATAACTAAAATGCTTACTGACCACTGGATCTCACCTGAAGTCAACAGCAAACATTGTTAAACAGATCTGTATCACAGCCATCAAGTGGACGTAACCCTTCTCTATCTGCCTCAGTGCAAGATGTCACAAATGGCTTCTGAAATAATTGGGAGTACTGGTCAGCAGAAGGAGGACTGAACATCCAAGAAGATGCTCTCCTCCTCCTGGGGGATAGGGATATCTGCTGCAATACTGCCATCTATGTGATTACAGGTAGTAGTGCAACTAGGAAACACTGGAGAGGGCTGAAGCCACATGTTATATCAACTGGGACAAGTTACATCAACTTCCTGTTGCATATCTGTACTACTACATCCTAATGGAGGGGGGCGCTGTGATGAGTAGATCTGAATGAAAATTGTGAATTCTGCTTTAGCAGAACTTTTACGACAGTTCACCAACTTTCGTGGAATTTTCTGACCTTCCACCTTTGGTGAAATCAGAAATCTTTCAAATGTTTTTGGTGAATTTTCACCCTGTTCCACAGAATTTTCTCACCTAACTGTGGCATAGTACATGTAAACTATGGAACTAATATATTAATTCAAAATTCATGTAATTATGCAGCAGTTCAGTTCTGCATTGTCCTAGTAAATAGAGAAAAATTACCTGGTGTCCAGTGGCATCCTCTGATCACCAGCCCCTAATAAATTCGTGTTTCCCTGGTGTTTAACAGCACCCTCCAGCACCAGCCTCATAATCATTTAATGTTTCCCTGGTGTCTACAGGCACCCTCTGATCACTGGCCCCATATTTGCTGATGTGCCTCAACTCAAGTGCCTGTCATAAGAGCAGCCACCCTATTTCTTAGTCTTTACATCATGTGATAGTCATGGAGACAGTCTGTACTGTCTCCATGACTACTATGCAATGTAAAGATGTCTAGAAATGTAAGAAATGGGAGCAAGAATGCAGCTGTGACAGGCACTTGAGTTGAGACACATCAGAAACTATGGGGCCAGTGATCGGAGGGTGGGGGTGCCATTAGAGAGCAGAGAAACATTAAATTTTATGGGGCCAGTGATCAGAAGGAAGGGAGTGCCAATAGACACCAGGGAAACATTATTTACTTGACTGGTGATTGGAGGGTGGTGGGTTGCCAATAGACACCAGGGAAAGATTGCATTTACTGGGCTGGTGATTGGAGGGTAGGGGGTAGCCAGTAGACACCTGGGAAACATTACATTTACTGGGCTGGTGATTGGAGGGTGGGGGGATGCCACTAGACACCAGGGAAACATTAAATCGTGATGGGGCTGATGTTCAGAGGGTTGAGGGTGCCACTAGACACCAGGAAAACATTAAATTATTACAGGGCCAGCAGTTGGAGGGTGGGCGTGCGACTAGACACCAGGGATTGGAAAACATTACATAAATACAGGGCCAGCAATACACATTTCATACATTCATTCTTCAATTTGGTGACTCACTGAACTGTGAAATAAATGCATGAATTGCTGATTAATGTATTAAACTGCCAAAAGAAATTCTGCTGAACTGACCTCTGACAGTGATCAGTTCTGCCAAGTTTTGTTCCACAGTTTAATACATTAATCCATAATTCATAATTTTATTTTGATGTTCTAAGTGGAAATTTCTGCAAAAGTTGCCAAACTGATTTCCAAACTTTTGCAGATGCAAAAGTACAACTTTTGTGCAAATTCTGCCAGTGGAGGTTTTTTTTTTTTTTAACACAGCTATAGTGATTGGAAAGGGAGATGATAATGCCACTTGGTCCCCAACATCTGCTGGGACCAAATCTCCACTTAAATACATTTCTCCCAGATAGAGGGGTGACTTTCTGAGGCTTATAAAATGGAGACAGGAACCCCTGAATGGTTTCAAGCAGATTTACTCTTTATCGGTAGGAGGTTTGATGACTGACTACAGGAGGTCCTCAATCCATTACATATACAGGGCCTGATTTTCAAAGGTTGATGCAGGGCTCATGTCAAGCCCTGTATCAACCCCAATGTTTGACATAACTGTGTCAAACTCCTTTGTCACAATTGCACCCAATTTTAGTACGTTTGACGCAACTGCGACACTTTCCACAATTTACAGCAGCTTGCACTAAAGCTTTGGTGCAAGACCCATAAAAAAGGTCCCCTAAAAGGTACAAGTTAGACCAAGGGGGAGCTGAACTAATCTGTGGCATTTGGCACACTGAATGAAAATCATGATTGGCTCCAAAAGAATGCCACTAGCCCCCTGCACTATAGGTTCATTGCACCATGGGCTTGTAGCATTCACAAGACTTTTGAAAAGCAGGCCCCCAGTATCTGGAGGTATAAAAACAATAGGTAAAAATAAATGACTGGACAGTTTCTTCTATATGCAAGTACACTTGACCTACAAGTGTATTACCATGCGTGATCATCAAATCCAAATTTTGTTCCCATTTGTGTAAAGGAAATTCTCAATAAATGGAATCTTTTGGAGATAAAGGGTTTGGTTTGCTTTAGGAATACTTTCCACATGGCTGGGGCAAACATCAGAAGAAAACGGTGTGGTTACTTTTATTAACCGTAAGACCTTTAATATGTAATTCTCCCTTACATTAACTGTAAGGTGTCTGTGATCTGTCGCAAGTGTATTGGGGTGTTAAGATATAATTAGAGTGTTCTGTACACCCCTCAGGCATGTTTGAAATGCTGTTAAGCCATGTCTTGTCAAACACCTAATTAGGTGTTCGAAGGTGCAGAAGGAGCTGTGTTAATGCTCCTTGCTGTAAAATGAAGTTTAATAAGATAACATTGGTCAAGGCTTTTATAGCACCTAATTCTTCCATGTGACCCTGCACATGCTCCTGCAATTTTAAGTAGAAAATAGAAAACAAAAATGTGAAGTAGGGAAATAAGTGTTTCATAGCAGTAGCTAATCAGTATCATGCTGTTTGTAAACCAAATGAAACAAGCATGTCAAGCAGGTGCTGTGATTATACAATATGTATTCATTTTACTCATTGCGCTTTAATATCTAAAAATATTAACAGAACACAGTAAAGGCCCCAGTTTCAATTACAAGAAATGTCTGCACAAAAAGGAGATGTCAGTCACCCAAAGTGAACTGCTTCCCTTTTGCACTATGTACAAAAATAGTAACATGTTGGAAGCCCCCAAAAAAAAGTGTCACAATGTAAATAAGTAGTCTAGATGTTAGATGGTGCCAGGGAGGTTTGGAACAGCTAACATGCTGGTTAGTGATGGGAACTGTGCAATAGCTTGGCACAGTGCCAGTTAAACTGCTCTACTGTATGTCAGGCTGTTAGTTGATCAATAATAAGCATCACTCCAGAAAGTACCCCCACCCCCTTGCTAGACCTCCCTTAATGATATTCTCCAGTGGGCCAGCAGCTTATCCTTTCCATGGAGCTTCTCTGTGATTCAGTGAATCCATCCACCTGCTTGGCTGCTCCCATATAAGGCCAACTCCATAACAGTTCAGAGGCACCCCCTCCCAAGTCTCAGTCTTTTTCCATGAACCAGTCTTCTCCCTCAAGCCTTTTTCCCTTTTCACAGTACGTTTCTAGTCATAACACTGTAATACCCCTATTTCTCCTGCCTGCAGAAGTCCTAGAGGCTGGGTAGAGGAAGGGTTACAGGAGGCTGCAACCAGCTGTGTTAGTGCCACCATTCTTCTTAACATGGCTGTTCAGAAAATTAGCATGGCTGGCATCACTGTTTTCCTGTAGTCACAAAAACTGTTGCAACCTGCAACCATGCAGGTAGTGGTTGCAACCCCCGTTGAGCTTAGTTCGATGGGCTCCCAACACCATCAATAGCACTAAGTAATCACTTAGCACCACCCAGTATAGCTGAGAATGGGGCACAGTATTTTTTTGAGAATATACCCTGAGCTTAAATGAATGTGTAAATGATGTGCAGTTATGATATACAAAAAAAAGCCATTCCTTTTTTGACAAGGAAAGAAGCAAGGATAAACAAGCATTTATAGACTGATAAAGGCTCATTAACCTTCTGATGCACAGGCAAATGTGTACCCAAAAACATAACATTACAAACCTTTTGAAAACTGCTCATGGATCTGCTAAAAGATTCTCAAAGGGATTGGCCCACTGGTGCAGCAACCACTTGTGGCGTTGAAAATCTGGGTTCGGGAATGAGCCCAGGACATCAGAGGGTTGGACAGGGGGAGGTGATCTGAGCATTCCTTGGATGCTCTACACCTCTGAGGGGAGAAGGGTCTTGCTTCCAATGCTGTGCTGCTGCCTGGGTGACCATGTGTGGTGGCTGAGCACCTAAGTCAGGAATGGGATGGTCAGTGTCAGCATGGAGGGGCATCTGGATGCATGCACACCTGTCATTCCATTGACATCACAGGGTTAATGGGTGGAAAAAGGAAAAGCCCCCAGCCTGCAGGATGATGCCACCTCTTAGGCCTTGCACCCACCTACTGGGCTCACCAACCAGCAACCCAGATAATAGGTCCTCTGAGTTAATGGGGGTGACTCCAGGAGGCCCCACCACAAGGTTAAGCCATGGGACACTGCATGGATAGGTTAATAAGTCCCAAGGATGGCGGTGTGATGGGGCTAGAGGAGAGGTAGTGGAAGGAGACAGACTGGGAGACATGGGGGCATAAAGTATACTAAGTAAGAAAAAAAAAAAAAGATTCTCAAAGGTGTTGTATAATTGTAGACTGGAAGAATATTAATTTACACATTTACAAAGCCTAATCAACAGAACCATTGTTGATGTTTTTCATTAGGATGCCATTTCTCTCAGGTTTAGTTTTCCTTCATTATCTGCATATCCACCCTCTGTGTTCATATAGTTATAACCTAATCCTTTAAAAAAAATGTGGTCATTAAGAGCCAGCAGCAGCCACAGAGTACACACTGTATGCACCTAGAGCACTTCACAGTAGCCACAGAAAAATTAAGATGTGCATCACTCATCTGTCCTTCACAACCTGATCCTGCTATGCTAGGAGCAGTATACCCAATATGTACAACCCCCTACATTTCCTCCACAGTGCAGGATGCTGGCTACAGATGCTAAGTCAAGTAAATCCCTGTATTACTAGTGACATGCTCTCCCATCATGGTATCCTTTGATATTTTGGGGGCTTGAATAGTCCCTCACTTCTTGCCATCAGTCCTCTAGTATATGATGGAAGGCTGGAAAGCACAGAATGCCCATTTTACTTTAAATATTTTCCCATCCATTTGATAATACTACAGTCCTTGGAGACTGCCATATCCCTTACTCCCTGCTCTATGCAGACTGGGCAATCCTACCCAACTCTGTCCTAGGACCACTCCCTTGAACCAGCGTAGACTCAAACATGCATGCTCGCATGCACACATACATATACACAAACCTTCACCGGCCCTACACTGCCACACATGCACACAGATTGAGACAGTCTGGGGCTGTGAATTCAGCCAAATGTAGCTGAGATTTGGGGTGCAGAGGAACATAGCCAAGATACATGCCTTGCATGCATATGTTGGGTTTTGTGGACTGGGCCCTAACTGTTGTAGAATACTATTAAATGGACTTGGCAGCATTTTACCAAGGCAATAAATGTGCTAGAATTAGCTTGATAAATAACTAAGTAAGGATAAAGTGAGTAGTTTTGTCAGATTATGGGCCACATTTTCCTTCATATTACAAGATGGTATATATTTTCCCCTAAATCCACTTTTCATTGGGTCAGTTCATACCCACTCAACAAGTTAGGGGCTATTCATACTATTGAAGGAAGTATCAATGGGGTCACACATTTCTCTTGCTTTAGAGGTTATGCTTGTTGCAATTTATTTGCCCAAAATTGTTCAAGTCGATAGCATGATCTTGTGTTCCAAGGTTTCCTGCTTCTACAAAGCTCAACGGCTGATACGAGTGAAGTACAAGAAGAACAAGTGACTTGTCCACAGTCACATAATGAGCCAATGAGAGTGCATCCTGAGTGCATCATTTTGTGTATCATATTAGATTGGAACAAAAGACCACAGTGTCTTCCAATAACAGAACATAAATGTGGCCTCATAAAATCAGAGTAAAAGCATCCTACTTGTGACTAACTACATCATCCAGGTTTGCACTGGTAAAACAACAATATAAATACTTAATACTGAAAAACGTATATAGGAAAATATAGACACTCTAAAGTAGCATTCAAATTACCTTAGCAATAGAGAGAGCTAATTTTCAAATGAACATTTTATATTGTTATATTTTCATCATACTGTACAATTATCATGATACAATCAAAAGTAAAATCCTGCTATGACATTAAACAGAGCTAGAAAAAACCACACCCTTTGAAATCAGTAATAAAACTTTTACTTACTATAACAAAAAGGGACTGCTGTTTGCTATGGTGCATGCCCCAGCTTGTTCTTCTGGCCAAATGCTGCACCTACCTGTTAGCACCTTCCTTGGTGAAGAAGACGGTATATGCCTGAATATCCCCATGAGTTTCTGCAGGTGGACGCCAGCTGAGACGGACAAAGCGACTGGAAACCAAGACAAGGACCACATCTCTGGGAGCAGAAGGGAGGGCACTGGAACTTAGGATGGCTGAAGGGGAAGGATAGGAACCAATCAGAGAGGTTGGAAATACAGATGTAGCAGCAGGAACTGTGGGGTACACTGTGGTTGGAATTACTACATATCACAGAACACAGGACCAGGGTCAAATGGAACATGCACATGATTGATGTGAAAACAAAACAGGAATAGAAAGAGAATAGCAAAATCAAATCAAATCATAGTCTGCTTACACACAAAAAATCCATTAAGTTAAATTTGTAAAGAAAACCCTCACCATTCAGATGCTAGTTTTCAAATCAAGAATGAAATATATTAACTATTTAAGGTCACTAATCACTGTCCTGAAAGACCCATTAAACAGAGTAAGAACATTTTAAGGTAAGGATTTCTTCATTCTTTTTTTGTTTTTTTCTTGTTAATCACATCCCTTTTATTCTCTGCACCTATCTACTCGAAGTGCTGGAAGTAAATATGATAAGTAATGGCAAATGGGCATACCACCGAAATGAACATCTCCACAGCAGTGCTGTACCAATGCTTGCCAGGGCTCCCATAGTTTTGCAAAGCTTTATACAGCACCTTTACATCCCCCAGTAGATTACAAAATGACCAATGAGTTTCTCCTCTTATCTACTTCCAGAGTAATAGTGAGTAAATATGGCAATTGATAACTGGGTTGACTTCATTTTGGACCCTCTGTCTTCAGTTTAGCATTGACACTTAGTCAAATACATTTTTGGTATTGGGATTTAGAAGGCTCCAAATAGGAGTAAAATAGCACCCTTCACCCCTTCTTACCCACCTCAGTCAGTCCCAGCTTCTTTTACCCTCTCATGGTCCATTAGGCACAGCGAGGAGCCAGACATTTCATTTTAATCAAACAAATGTCTTTGAAGCTAGTAGGAGGGTGGAAATTGACTAGGAAGGGTGATGGAGAAGTTACAGAACTAAGCTTGGCCACCTGAGAATGACTTAAGTGATTTTTATTTTGATTAACTGGCTGAAGGTCAGTATTCCTAAGAATCCAAAATGTTTGATAGGGCTGAACTGAAGATACAAGTTCCAAACTTCAGTTCATTTCCCAAACACAAATTTCATATTTGTTCATCCTTATTTCAGATTAATGAGATTGAGAAACTCACTTCATTGTTCTTATTTTGAAACCCGTTCACATGAATAGCAGCAGGAATAAAAGTCACACAGTCACCAAGTGCAACAGAATCAAAAAGCCATAAAAGCATAACTGCTGAGTCACCATGCTGACTCATGGGCAACTGTAGAGCACATTTCTCAGAAGAATCTCTCGAGCTGTTGTTCCTGAAGGAAACATCTTTTAAGGGAGGGCCACACAGTCTGAATCATTTTAATGTAATTAATGGTCCTGTATATGATTATGAAAAATCAAATACCATTTGTAGATTTGCATGCAGACAGCTCAGTAGGAAATGCCAAAAAAATGCTTCCTCCCAAAGTATATGAATTGTGGATGGTACTTCAGCACTTGGTAGGCAGGGCATTCACATGCCTTTGGATGTTGATGTATTAACTGACACTGTAAGTCTAAATACTTTTTCAAGACACCAGCATGCTCTGTGATTGGCTGCTGTATTCTTCGTCAATCTCTTTAGAAATCAATAGTACTAGTCAAAGAATGAAGGAAAAACAGAAACCTAAAAACTGACACCAGAAAAGGTTAATTGGTCTATCCTGTCTTCCCCTATCCCTGCCTTACCCATGACACCCTGCTCCCTAGTGGTCACTCATGTTTCCCTTCCTCTTTTATCCCCTTACAGGCTATGCACTGCTATCCACTTTGTTTATTTCCTGTAGAAATCTGAATATTTATATCATCCCCCCCTTCCTTGATTCAAAGAGTATATTTTAAGGCCGACAAGCCTTTCCCCTTTGGACCTTCCCTGCTTCCTCTAACTCTTCCTGGTGTCCCTTCCCTGAACTGAGTCTATCCTATTCCTATCCTTCGTCCAGTGAAGATTTCACAGCTGAAAGCAATACTCTTATTTGGGTCTCACCAGGGATCTGCACGGGGCAGTGTCATGCTCTTGAGCCTATTGCTGTCCCCACTGGCTATGCATCCTAACATTCTTATTATTATTATCCTTTCTGCAACTGTATATGGCCCTTTCCTTTTGTACAGCCTCACAGCTTGTTACTGTTTTTCCTTTTTTTTTCTTTACCTCTCTAGTTTTGCTCTGTTCATGCTGTTTCACTACTTTTCCCTTTTTTTGTCATTTAAGATAGCTATATTTTTCTAATTGCATTCAGTACTAAGTTGCCTCAAATACTTATGATTCCAAATGCCTGTCTGTATCATTGTATTTGACTTCTGTACTTTTATTATTATATTGTTTAGTTATTTCCTCTCCCCTCTCCCCCAGGACATATCTGGAAATGAGCTGTTATAAGCTCAGTATGTATTTCCTGGTTAAGTTTTTAAATAAATAAATACCATTCTGTTATTTCATAGCCATAGTGCATGATTGTGTAAACTGCATTCCTCATTTTTAATATGCCATTTTTTCTCTTACATTGGCAACAATTAAAAGCAATTCAATTTATAACTGCAATAACACCATCACATGCCAGCATTTGCAGTAGATTAACACTTTGTCTGGAGTTAAAAGCCTTCAATTTTGTGACCTGCCATTATCAGCTCTCTGCTGGGTGTTCTGTAATCCCTTGGATCTTGTGTGGGTGTTATTGCTTACGTCATACATTACATCAGAATCTACAGTCTACAAAGAGACACAATCTAAACATAGTGACTTTGCAGACCACAAGCTTATAATAACTAACGGTTGTTATCACTAAATTCAGTTGTAATTACAGGGTAGCGCTTTTTCTCATAGGAAAACCCGGTTATAATTTGCCGTTATAACCAGCAGGGCTGGTTATAACAGCAAACACATGCCAAGTTTCCCTCAGAGCAGCCATGCGCAGTCCCCAGTCTCTGATCTTCACATTCCGTGCAGCAATCCCAAAGCACACTTTCGGGTCCCTCTTATTCGGTGGTAATTTACTTTTTTATTTCTTTTTTTTAAATGAACTCTTTCTTGACTTAACAAAGGAAACAAAATAAAAGTAAAACTAGCACCGTGTTTCTTGTCAGCATGCGATCGCAGCCGAGTGAATGGCATAGACTGTCCCTACCTTGTGAAGCTGGGAAAGAGGCTGCAACTGCCACTCAGCGGTAACATCAATGTTTCTGGACATTTTAAAGAAAATAGCCACATCCTTTTCCCCCAACAACTGTAGTACTGTAACTACGAAGACTGCAGACCACACAGAATCCAGACTGCTCCGCGGCTTCCTGAACAGCAATCTTATTTTAATTTTTATAATTGCTGAGGCAAAAAAGCACATACCAGGAATTATAAAAAATAAAACATGGGGCTCTGTGTGTAAACTAGTTTACACACCCTAGATTTGTGGTATGCTTCGCAACCCTCAGGCCACCTCGGGGTTTATGTAGCATCCCACAACTTGGGTGTGTGTACAATCTCATTACACACACCACCCCATATATTATTCTCTATGTAATAATGGCAGTAACTGGACACAGCATGACTAAAGATAAAATTGTAGACTGTTTTGAGGTTATACCCATTTACAAAAATATGCAGAATTCTGAAGTGTACCTTCTGTGTGAATACTAGCCCTTTACAAATGCCCACATTATGCATATCTTTTTCATGGGGACAAAATGGGATGGCATCAATCTTGATTTTTTTTTGTCAGCCATAAAATTAAATGACTGATAGTAGCAGATATTGTTTATTATTTACATGCTAAGACTGCAATGTCAACAATGCATTAAAAAAGCTGGTGTGTTGCCGGAAATTAATATTAACTATT
Source organism: Neoceratodus forsteri (assembly GCA_016271365.2). NCBI lineage: Eukaryota > Metazoa > Chordata > Ceratodontiformes > Ceratodontidae > Neoceratodus > Neoceratodus forsteri. The sequence goes on from CM057449.1 coordinate 461,931,379, forward strand.
AAAAGCAGTCAACTACTATTTTTCTAAGTGAGATACTTTTTTCATTCCCTTTAACTAATTAGCAGATTTTTTCTTTCCCTTTGACTAATTAGCAGATTTTATACCTGACAGCTCACAGTGTGATGTGTCTGTGGATTAGCACTCTGCTTGGAGGTTGACATGGCTAGTTGTATTCTGCTCCCTTCCTCATTTGCACTGTGACCTTACTAACACAATGACATCACAACTGCTCAGAAAAAGCCACCCAACTGTTGGCAGGCTTGTTACTAGTTATGTCACAGCCTGTGAAGACAAAGTATTGATGAGTTATGGAGAAAATAGGTCAGCTGCTAAGTAAATAACTGCTCTTCACATCATACCTATTGTACTGCTACTGTTTACAGTAGGAAACTTTGTAGTGAGAAAAAGGGAAAAGAAAAGTAATTCAGAAATAAAAAGCACACTCTACCTTTGAAAATTGATACCAGTTTATATCTGCTGCTTTTGTTGCCACTCCCTCTATCATAAAACACTATCACTAAATTATTTTCTCCATTAGAAAAAAAGAGCAAAATTGACTTTTCATGGTTAAATAAAATCAGCTGTTGTGCATCCAATACCACCCCCCCAAGAAAACATCATTGTGAAGTCTTCTCCTTTCTTAATTGGCCCTCCCTAGAAGGGAGATTGTTGTGCCCCCAACTATGCCTCACAATGAAATTCACAAAAGTGTATACCCCTCTGAATCTAGCTGGCATATTAGTTCCCAAACTTGAAAGATGCTGCTTTGGTCTTCAAAGTTCTATTTGCTTGACATTCCCAGGGTAAACTCAAGTATAAGCAAGAGGTGATTTGCATAATGTGTGCCATATAACTGGAACTCACTCCCAGTGGAACTGCAGAACTCCTCTTCCCTCAGGGTCTTCAAAAAAGGATTGGAAATGTATAGTATCTACTAGAAAGATGTTGCTGTTCCTGTTATCGTTGATTAATGCTCTTAACATGCTGACCACAAGGATGTTCTGTTATAATGCTTATGTGTGCTTTAATCTGTATGGTGCTGCATGATTTAAACAAGCTTTTAGGCTCCTCCTATATACTGCACTTGCTTTGTATGCTTGATGTTCGTAGATTAGAGCTAGTAATGTACAATATTGTACTGTATGTCACGCCCCTTGACTGCCTCCTGTATATTTCTTCCTGTAACTAATGCCAGTACTGTACTTGTCAACTGTCTGGATATAGTGTCTGTAATTAATTCCAGATTGCCCCATAAAAAGGGACCTCATGTTCCAGTGGGCTCACCCGGTTACCAAAAATCCAAAAAATAAATAAACAAATTCCTTTTCCCAGATGCCTTTAACTCATTGATTTACAATAATAATCTCTGCCCAAGATGAAGTGATTAGGAAACATCTAATCATACCTGTGTAAGATCCCATTTAATTGTTTATTCATTCTTGTATAGTGCTTTCCCACAGTTTCTACATGCAGTTAGCAGGGGGAAGACAGCGGAATATTCATTTTGGACATCTAGTGGATAGTGCCTCTGTATGGCAGACATTTGTTTCTGCCTCCATTGTTTTTCTTCAGTTTCCGCTCTTTGTCTCCCCTAAACCCACCCTTATTCCTTGCAGTTCCTCTTCTATAGTTTTGGTTTCTTTTCTTGCAGCTTCTTAGTCACTTGTCTTTTTGAGGAGACCACCATCAACCCAGAGGTTAACCCCCACTGAGACAGCCCTACTCCTCATCCAGAGAGCATCTAAAGGGAGAAGTAGCCCAGCAGTTGATTTGGCAGCATATGCAAGGGACTGCTCTGAAGTGTAGAAGTATATGACATCAGAGGCTGGAGTGCACATGGTGCAACATTGTACATCAAGAAGCCCTGGGTGGAAGGTCCATGCATGTATGCCCCTTCCCTAGACAACAGGAGGCAGCCATGCAGCTGCAAATGGTACAATTCTGCCTGGAAACCTTCTGAATTCATATGGATTGCACTCAGTTTCCTGCTGGCTAGACCAGGCAGCCCTGGATTGCTTGAATGGGAAGCAGACATGGTTATCACTATGCAGTCAGGCAAGCCAATCTACTTAAATACAGTAGCCAATAAATTTCAAATAAGACAGTAATTAACTGGGTCTGATAACTATCCAGTGAATGAGCAACCCTGTTGATTTCATCATTAATGTTCTTTATTGGTCCATCTCATCAGAAATACTGGCCCATCTCGTCAGAAATACTGGCCCATCTTAATAGGAATTCTGGCCCACCTCGTCATAAATACTGGCCCACTTCATCAGAAATACTGGCCCATCTCATTAGAAAAATATTTAAGTATCCTGGTTTTAAGCCAAATGTTGTACATGCCCACTTAAAAAAAGACACAACTTAACTGTGCAGTCTAGTCTATTACATTTTATTTTAACTCTTTTTCTATATACTGCTCTTTCAACTTTGCTAGTATTCTTAATATTCTTTGAAATTTCACAGTATTTGATTCTATAACAAATTAATTACCATGGGTTGATACAGTACATTCCTCTCAAATTATCAACATCTATTTGTTAATTGGGTGCCACAACACCCTTCTAAGGCTGTATGAGTCTCTCCTCATGAACCAAATGTGAGCAGCTCTGGCACCATAAGGAAATAAGAGGTTACACTCTTACAGTCATGAAAGACTGTACTGGTGCCCTATAAACTAATAAGAAATCATCTATGGTTAATGGCATAATAAAATTAACATGTTAAACTATATATATTTTTTGCAAACATACAGTAAAATAAATGGACACTCCTATTTTAAAAGTGGTACATCCACAATTTTCAAAAACTTTGTGAGAGACCCTCTTAAGGTTATTGGAGGTCCTTGCATCCAATCAAATTCTTAGTAGTGCAGGGCAGAAAATGCAAATTCTGAATTTGCAGAAATGTCAAACATTTTAGAACGTTTTTGAGAAATCTCCTGAAATTCCAACTTTGGTAATATCCAGCTCCTTTGAATCTGTTTTTTTCGAATTTTTGCTCCATTCCAAAACATTTTCTGGCTGAATTGTGAAATGAAACACATGAACTACAGAATGATAGTTCTGCCAGAATTCCATTCCACAGTTTAATACATCAGTCCATGATACATGGAATCATTATACAGTTCACTAATAAAATGGGTGGCTTTTTCCTGCAGTCTAATACATTAATCCACAATTTATACATTCATTCTGTCATTCTAAGACAGAATTTTACAAAAACTGCCAAAGTGCACTCTGAAATTTCTCAGAAGCAAAATCTGACCTTCACAGTAATTCCTCTGGCGGTATTCAATTTTCTCACTAATCCTTAGGGCTGAATGGTTCAATTACTACAGCTGACTTACAATAAACAGAGTAAATTCAAAAAAGTATAGTGTGCAAGAAAATAATGCCATCAAGGGAACGAACAAAACCCAGGAGACAAAAAGGTGAATGGATTAATGAGATTTTAGCACTCAGGATGACATTTTTTCAGTATCAGACAGCCATTTTCTAGCTTTTCTTATATAATACATTTGGTTAACTACAGAATTGCTTTATTTAAACTTTTGTACTGATGTGAAAACATTCCAGGAGGGTTGAGATATTTGGTATTTGTTTATTGTTTTTTTACCTATTGTTTTCAACCAGAAGGTGGACAGGATTGGATGATCCTATTACAATAACACATGAGTTGATAAAAATAAAACAAGACACTCAAAGCAATTTACAAAGTTTACATTAACAGTAAATTAAGGGAGCAAATAGAGATCACACATCAAAACAGATACATTTAGAATTTAAGAAAGTGCAGTTAACCTCAATGAGCTTGTGAACATCAAAGTGATCACTTTTTTGATTATACCTGATTGTGAAAGAGACTGTCTCAGTTAATCATCTGACTTATGGATCATGTGATTGTGAGTCAGAGAGATAACTAACATCAGCTTCCATGCTGGGTGAGTGCTCCACTTGACAGTAATGTGCTTTTGTTTGTGTTTGGTACTGTAACTGTTTGAAACCCCAACAGTTGTATGGCGAGTTGGTGCTGCTTGTATACTGAAGTAATGTTTTGAAAGCAGCACTTACTGTAGTTGTTTAAGGTCATTTTGGAATGTTTCTTTTAAAATGTAGTTTCTGGGATTGAGAAGCATGCATCTTAGCCTGGTGCCTTCCAAATCAGGGTCAAGGCTTAAAGAAAATCAGGGACAAATGACAATCATCAGGGCATGTCTTACAAAATTGTAATATTTGTTCAAGAAGCCTTCTATATTGCGTAGCCTAGACTGAAAAGTATTTTCTGAATGAGAACAAGACCACCACATTAATGTCTGGTGATATTTTATGCTTCAAATCCCTACTCTTCAGTGACATAAATGCAAAATTCAGGAGGGATTTAGGAAAGTTTACAGGCAAAATCAGGGACATCCATGACAAATCAGGGAGAATTGAGAGGTATACTGGGAAGTGACAACTGTATGCAAAGCCATTTTTAGGAAAATTGTTGCTCGTAATCTGCATTTGTTGTTCAGTGACCCTAAACTGTTTGCAAAGCAGTTTTCAGAAGAGTCTGTTACTTGTCATTGTAATGTCACAAACAGCAACTCGGAGGTCTCTGTAAAGTATGCACTGCATTATCTGAATTTTTTTCATAGATACAGGTACATAGATACTGTACACAGAATGTGATGACAGATGGAGACAGACCACCCACCCAGTCTGTCCATGTTCATTACTTGCTTACCCTCAACCTAGTTCCATGCTAGGTTATTCATTCCCTGTCCCCCTTTCTGGTCCCTCCACCTCCATGGTTCCCCCAAGTGGGACTATGAATCCCTTGGCCTTATCCTATCCATGGTTGAACCCACTGAGGATCCTCTACAACCTCTGCAAGTAATCTGTTCCAAGGCTCCATCGCCCTTTCAGTGAAGAACCTCTTCATATTCTTTTTAAATTTTTCTCCTACAAATCTCTTGTTGTGCCCTCTTGTGACTGTATTACAATTTCCAACAAATTGGTTACTGAAGGTTACTCTATTTATATCCCTTAAGACATTAAACATTTTATCACATATGGCTGTCCTGTTGGGCCTCATGTAAGTTCAAGGCATTGAGACATTCCTCATAGGATCTGCCTTGCTGCTCCTGAATCACTTCTTTGACCTGCTGATGCACTGCCTCCAGCCTATCAATGTCCTTTCTCAAGTGAGGACTGTAAAACTGAGCACAGTGCAGTACCTCAAGGTTCAGTTCTGGGGCCGGTCCTCTTCAATGTCTTCATCAGTTACACTGCAGATGGACTAGAGGGAAATGCTTGCCTGTTTGCAGATGACATCAAGAACTGCAACAGGGTGGATACCCTGAAGGGGGTGGAAAGGATGAGAAAGGACTTGGAATGATTGTAGAGATGGTGAGAGATGTGCCAACTAAGGTTAATGCAAAGTGCAAGATCACGCATGTGGGGAGCAGGAACCCTGGAGCAAGTTACCGGTTGGGGGGAAGAGCTGTTGGCAGTTATTAAGGAGGAGAGGGACTTGGGGGTCATATTCACAGATGACCTAAAGGCCACAAGGCAGATGGCCAAGGCAGTGGGGAAGATCACTGGGATGTTGGGGTCTATTGGAAGGGGAATCACAAGTTGAAGTAGGGAGGTAATACTTTCACTGTACAAGACCATGGTGAGGCCTCACCTTGAACACTGTGTTGAGTTCTAGAGGCCACACCTTTATAAGAACATTGACAAAATAGAGATGGTGCAGAGGAGGGTGACCAAAATGGTGAAAGGTCCACATAAGAAGCCTTACAAGGAAAGAGTCAGAGACCTCAATTTGTACATGCTGGAGCAAAGGAGGGAGAGAGGTGACACAACAGAAATGTTCACATACCTTAAGAGCATGAACAAGGTGAAAGGGGACAATGTATTCCAGTTTAAAAATAGTGCCAAAACAAGAGGACGTGACATGAGACTGATGGGTGGCCACATAAGGGGAAATGTTAGGAAGTTATTTTTTTACAGAGAGGGTGGTGAATGCATGGAATAGCCAGCCTCAGGAATTGGTGGATGCCCATATGGTGACAGGCTTCAAACATGCATGGGACAGGAATAAAGAAATATTAGAGATAGGAAGAAAAAGCTAAAGCCAATGACCAAATAGGGTTACTAGCCGCTTTGTCAGGTAGCATAAATGGGCAGACCAGATGGACCTGATGGCTCTCATCTGCTGACAGTATCTATGTATCTGTGTATCACAGGTGTGGCCACATCAGAGTTCTGTATAGGTACAGTGTCACTTCCCCATTCCTACTGTTAAAAACCCATCCCTTTATACTACAGCATCCGAATAACTTACTTTAGGGCTGACTGCACTGGCTGGTTTGTTTGAGGGAGTTATTGATGAGAACTCCCAGGTCCCAAATCATCTATTAAAGTGGCCAGCTTAACCCCTCACATCCAATATTCCATGCATGGGTTTTTATTCACTAAGTACATCATTTTGCAAGTCTTGGGATTGAATCTTAACTGCCAAACCTTTGACTACCTCTCAGGCTTTCCAGATTCATCTGAAGTTATCTTACCACTTTCACACTGCCCACCCTGATACAGAGCTTTCTGTCATCCACAAAGAGACACATCTTTCCCTAGATACCTTCCTCTATGTTACATATGAGTATATTAAATAGGACAGGTCCCAAGACTGACCCTGCTGCACCCCACTCACTACCCTTGTCCCCAGGCAGATTTGACCCTATTTACTGCCACCTTATGATGCTTTCCTGCCAACTAACTTATTACCCACCTGACTAATTCCTTCTCTACATCTAAGTCTTGCTACTTTTTAAGTTGCCTCCTGTGGGACACAGAATAAATGGCTTTGCTGAAGTCAAGGTTTAGCAATTATGAAGGGGACTTCCAGTGATATAATGGTGGTGGTAGAAGCCTAAATCTGAAGCTCTGTGAGATTCTTCTGAATCCAACTGAATCCTGCTATTTACCCAAGCAAAATCTATAAAATAATCACTTGGAGATCTTCAGCACCATGTCCACAAGACGACAACTTAAAGATCTTAAATTGACCCTGACAGTGAAACTAGTGATCCTGAGATCCCAGGAGAGGGGCACATCCACTCCTCATCAAGGCCACGTTCCCTGATTCTCACTTATAGTGAATTTGAGGAGGATGAGGACGCCTATACTATCACCTCACAGAAGCTCTATAGAGAACTGAACAACATAAGGGATGCCTTTAAAAGAATAGAAACGAGATCAGCGGATGACAGGCGAGATTGCCTTGTGATGAAAAAATTGACAGCCACGGTGGAATCATGCCTGTTGGAGTGTAGCATGACCACAGACCTCCACTCCACCACCCTCCTTCAATTACACCAAAAGAAGAGCAAGAATTTGAAGTCAAACTGGAGGAGCTGGAGAAAAGCAACAGGTAGATTAACATTAATCAGATTTATGGGATATTTATTGAAAGCGTTCTTAAAGAAATCCTGAACTTAGGTCCAGCCTACTCATTAAAGAGTATCTGGATTCATAGAGCACTGTTGGCTCCCCACCAAGGATTCCAAGGCTTGACCCCAATCTCTGATTTTGGCTTTTTAGGATTATAGGGTAAACATGGACATTTTACACAAAGCATAGGCCAAGACATAGGTGTTGTTTGATGATGCTTGGCTCTATTTCAAAAATGACTTTACCACAGCAGGTTTCAAAAAAACAAAAGTGGTGTTACTTGTGCAGAAAAAAAAATGAAAAACAAACGTGTTTTAGCTTGCCTGTACTTTCCTGCTAAATTGAGATTATTTCATGAATCAGGATCTACACTGTATGAGACCTTGGAAGAGTCATGCAGTTATCTGGCAACCCAGATAATTATTATGGAGGAGTTCCTGAAGGGCTTTCAAACTACAGAGTTAAAGAAGCAGCAATGGCAGCAACAGAAATCAAGACAACTGTGTGGCGCAACATCCCTATTGACATCAACATGGGTGACTGACAGGCTGGAAGCATGGTGAAAGGATGGAATCTCTCACTCATACAGTGCCCTTCACCAGAGAGACAACCAGAGTAAGTCATATCAGAGATGCAGAGAATGAAAGGTATGCAGCGGGGCTTGACCAACAAGCAGAGGGAATGTGAACTCTGTTCGTTGTAGTACCTGATGGCTTGGCTTGTTTTTGAAGTATACCATGTTTTGTCTTAAGCAGCAGATTCTCCCCTGTATACGACACAACATGGCAAGACTTATCAACAGGTGAGCCTCTGGGACCTAGTGCACTTATCTCCAGGGAGGTCTGTGAGCCTGCTTGGTGTGTAAGGGCAGCACTGGTGGGATGGGCAGGAAAGGCTTTTTGTAACTGGAACTGGTAACTCATAGACCCCCCCCCCATTTTTCTTTTCAGTGGGGAATAACATCCTTGAGGGGATCCAGTAAGGAACTGAACTGGATACCTAAAATTATATGGTTAGTTTGTATACTGGGGGGCACTATCCCATACTGGCAGTAGGTCTGTGCCTAATACACTCTGGCATAAAGGCCAGGGTGAGCTGCAAGGTATATCATCATTTGTACAGGGTCACAGTATATATTACACAAACCCATGTGCTGGGAAGGGGAGGCATAAGGCTGGCCCAACCAGAGACGGCAGCTAGTACTTCCTTGAAAACTGCCAATAGGCAACGCTTTTGCTCTGGGCTCACTCTCACCAATTCAGTTGCACAGCAGCAAGGAATGTGACCTTGAACTGATTCCTGGCAGCCTACTGGCTGCCAGTCAGAAGATATATGGATGCCTACTGGGTAAACGTGGGGAGTACAATTGAGATGTTTGATGGGATTGTGCTCAAACTGCTGCTGCTGCATGACTTGTCAGGTGGGGGAGATGAGGAAGTTCCTGGGACCAGCAGTCTGACTGGGGCAGTGGGTGGGAATCTGTTCTCCATCAGATGTTTGGAGAGACATTTCCCACTATATGCCTTTAGATTGCATAGGGACACCCCAAGGAAACTCCTTTTGTTTGATACACAGCTCACACTGAAAACAAGTGACAGGTAAATCATTAGAGGATTACTCTTCATTCCCTTTCCTGTGAAGGGGGGGGGGGGCATACCATCCAAGGAGTCAAACCCTGAAGTGCATTGAGCCAGTAATCTTTCTGACAAAAATTTTTTAATTATAGCATTATATAAGACTTTTTTACATGTTTTCGACACTGAGTTTGTGACTGTCTGCTGGTTGCAGCTATGTTGTTTTGTTGTAGGGTTTAAGATGCTATTTGACATGTTCAGCAGAAAGAACGGAGACGTGGTTTATCCGGGTGGGAATAACCTGGCAAAGGGGGGAGGATGAAGTCCATGGTTTGGAATCACTACTAGAGATATTTTTCCCCTGATTCTATTAATCGTGATCTGGCGATTCTTTCTTATAAAGTTAAAGGGCTGCATAGCTGCATTAAAAATGCCAGATTATTACAGGAGATAAAAGGAGAAACAGTTATGGCGACCTTTCTCCAGGAAACACATTTTACCTGTCAAGCATAGAAGAAACTGAAGAGATCATTGTTGGCAGAGGTGTATTTCTCATCCTGGGAGACAGCCTCAAAGGCGCGGGACAGTAATATTAATACAGAAAAAAAATGACCTCTCAAGGTGTGGCAAGAGGAAGTTGATGTGGACGGATGCTTTGTTCATCTGAAATGCCTGTACAGGGACAGGAAATGTTTTTTTCTTAAATATATATGCCTCCAATGAGAAGGGTGAAAGGTGGTCTTTCCTCCAGAAAATGCTCCTGGATACTCTGCAAATCGAAGCACACTTTCATGTCCTCAGTGGAGGGGGAACATGGGGAATCCTGCTCAAGAAAGTCACTCACCAAATTAGTAGGGGAACTGGTCTGCAAGATATCTGGCACTTTACACACCCTACAGATCATGACTTCACATTTTATTCAGCCAGCCACAATTCTTACTCAAGGAGAGATTATTTCTTAATACTGCCAGATGGGCTTCACAAGGTGCAGGCCTGCACAATGAAAACATCACCACTTCAGACATGGTCCAGTGCAGAGCTGCAGACGGCAACCCTGTAAATGCAGTAGACTTGGCAGTTAAATGTGGATCTGCTGAATAATGAAATTTCCAACATGCAAATGAGAAAACAAATCAAAAACTTCCTATCCCAGAATGCTGCTAACGACACCTCAGAGGCTACTGCAAGGAACAGTTTGAAGGCTTATCTCTGAGTGGAATTTATTAAATTCATTTCAGTTCAAAACAAACATTTGTCAATGCCAAATGTTAGCTGCTTACATTGCTGTTCTACGGGATATTGCTTGTACACATGTTTACTCTATATTTACCCAGGATAGACAAGTGAAATGCAATATTTTATTTTCAGTGGTGTCCTGCTTTTACACATTTTTAGTTTGTATTTTCCTAGGATAAGGCAGCTAAGAAGAAATATTTAACTTTTTGTGGGTTCTCACATTTTGACCCCAAATCTCTTGACTTTTCATGACCTGACGTTACATAGATACATAGATACATAGATACATATACAGTGTCGGCAGATAAGGGCCTATGGCCCACCCAGTCTGCCCATTTGAGCTTGTAAGTTCAGTTTATGTTTTCCTAGAAGTCTATTGCCCCTTACCCCTGACCTCCAGAATTCCTTTATGTCTATCCCATGCATTCTTAAATCCCGTGATTGTTTCAGCCCCCACCACTTCCTCTGGCAGGGTGTTCCACTTGTCCACCACCCGTTCTGTGAAGAAATTCTTCCTCATGTTTCCTCTGAATCATCCTCCCTCCAACTTCATCCCATGCCCTCTAGTTCTGGAACATCTTTTTCGCTTAAAAATAGTGTATTCCTGCACCTTTTCCTCCCTGTGAGATACTTGTCTATCATCCCCTCTCTCCTTCCTCTCCTCCAGGGAGTACATGTTCAGTTCCTTCAACCTGTCTTCATAGGACTTGTGATGCAATCCATGCACCATCTTTGTTGACCTCCTCTGAACCTTCTCTACCCTGTCCTTACATAGGTATGGTCTCCAGAACTGTACACTGTACTCCAGGTGGGGCCTCACTAGTGTCTTGTATAGCAAATTATGACCTCCTTTTCCTGCTGGTGATGCCCTGCCTATACATCCCAGCATCCTATTTGCTTTACCTACTGCCTTGTCACACTGTTTCCCTACCTTGAGGTCATCAGAGATGATAACCCCAAGATCCCTTTCCTGCTTGGTGCATGCTATATCCTCACGCCCCAACTGATATATTGTGCCAGGGGTTTTTGTGCCCCATATGCACTATCTTGCACTTCTTTGCATTGAATTTCAACTGCCAAACCCCTGACCATTCTTCAAGTTTCTGCAGGTCCCTTCTGATTCTGTCTACACCCTCTGGTGTCTACTTTGTTACAGAGCTTTGTGTCATCAGCGAACAGTGAAATTCTGCCTTCTAGGTCCTGTGCAATGTCACTGATGAAGATGTTGAATAGAACAAGTCCCAGCACTGATCCCTGTGGTACCCCACTGGTCACTCTTCCCTCTGTGGAGTGACAGCCATTTACCACCACCCTCTGTGTCCTGCCACCCAGCCAGTTACCTACCCACCACACTCCTGTCCTGCCCACACCCATATTCCCCAGTTTGTGTAATAGTCTTCTATGTGGCACAGTGTCAAAGGCCTTGCTGAAGTCCAGATAGGCCATGTCCACTGCCCTCCCCTGATCCACCTGTCTAGTCACCCAGTCAAAAAATTCAACGAGGTTGGTCTGACATGACCTCCCCCTGGTGAAACCATGCTGCCTTGGGTCCTGTAGTCCATTGACAACCAGATATTCCACCAATCTCTCCTTCAGTAGTGCTTCCATGATCTTCCCCACTACCAAAGTGAGGCTGACTGGTCTGTAGTTCCCTGCTTCCTCTTTGTTCCTGCTTTTGTATAAGGAACTACATCTGCTGTCCTCCAGTCTTTGGGTACCTCCCTGTTTCAGAGATCGGCTAAACAGGATAGCCAGAGGTTCAGCCACCACCTCTCTTAGTTCTTTAAGGACCCTGGTGCACCCCATCTGGCCCGTTGCTTTATCAACTCTTATTACTTCCAGTTCCTTCAGGACTCTTTCTTGTGTAAAGGGACTTGTGTCCATTTCTGCACCATTCTCACCCTTGTACTCCTTCAGACCCATTACCCTCCTCTTCCTCAGTAAAGACTGAGCAGAAATACCTGTTCAATATGTCAGCTTTACTGTTGTCATCCTCCATGTGGCCCCATCCTCCCCCTTCAGTCTCACTATCCCTCCCTTTGTCTTTCTTTTTTCACTTGTGTACCTGTAAAAGGTTTTGTCCCCTCTACCCACTGATTTTGCAATGTGTTCTTCTGTCTGAGCTTTGGCTTCCCTTACTGACCTCCCTGCCTCCCTTTGCTTCTCCTGGTACTTCTCCCTATCCCTTCTGCCTGTGTCTTTTTGTATTGCCTGAATGCAATCTTTTTAGCTTTCACTTTCTTTGCTACCTCTTTGGAAAACCATAATGGTCTCCTCTTCCTTTTCCTTTTGCTAACCTGTTAATGCATAATTCTGTTGTTCTTGTAAGCCCCATTTTAAATACTGCTCACTGTTCCTCAACCCCTGATTCCTGTCCCATTCCTCTTAATGCCTCTTTCAAGTATCTCCCATTTTCCCAAAGTCTGCCCCCTAAAATCCAGGATCACGTGTTTTTGTGTGATTTGGTTCTGCTCTTTCTGTGATTTCAAACCACAGTGACTGGTAGTCTACTGTTTCCCAGAGTGCTCCCCACTGTTACCCCCATCACACTGTCCCTGTTTGAGCACAAGGTCCAGTATTGCCTTCTGTCGAGGTTGGTTCCATGACCAGTTGCTTGAGGAAGGCACCCTGAAGGGTCAGGATAAATCTGCTCCTAGTTGATGCTGCTGCTGGGATGCTCCAGTCTCGTCTGGAATATTGAAGTCTCCAACCAGTGCTACCTCGCCCTTGTCTGCCATCCTTTGGATGGCTAGCATCAACTCTATCTGTTTCTTCCTCCTGGGCTGGTGGTCTATAGACCACACCTGTGCGGATGGCTGTTCCATTTTCCTTTCCAGCAACCCACAGTATCTCTCCCCATTTTGTTTCCTCCTGGATCTCTGTGGCCTTATGTCATTTTCACATACAGTGCCACTCCTCCTCCTTCCTGCCTGCTCTGTCTCTTCTGAATATGTTGTAGCCAGGTATGGCCATCTCCCAGTCATGGTTATCATTACACCAGGTTTCAGTGATGGCCACAATGTCCAGGTCTGACTGCACCATGACAGCCTCCAGATCTTCCATCTTGTTGCTAAGGCTCCTGGCATTTGCACACATGGCTTTCCATGACTTGACCTCCCTAGACTGTTTCACTGTTCTACTCCAGCCCCTTCCTTGGTTGTCCTTTATCCCTGGTTCTCCTTGCTGTCTGTCCTTCTGCTGAATTTTGCCCCTTTTCTGCCTATCCACCTCTTGGGCACTAATCTCCATCTTTTGCACACTGCTTTGCAGAGATAGCCACTCCTCTGGTTCACTGGTTCCACTGCTAGCTGTGGGGGGTGAGCAAGTAGGTACCCTCCTTGCTGGCCTGCCACCCCCCTTTGCTAGTTTAAATGCTTGTCAATGTAGCATTTAAACTTATCATTGAGTGCTTGGATTCCCCTCCAGGATGGATGCAAGCCGTCAGGCTTGAACAAACCTCCATCCCTCCAGGTGGGTCCCCAGTCACCAATGAATCCAAACCCTTACCTCACAGCACCAGTTCTTCAATCATGAATTAAAGTTCCTGGTGCATGCACTCCTATGCTCTTCCTTGCCTCTCTCAGGTAGTACTTCTGAGATGTTATATCAAGTATGTTTTATCAAGACAGGCTGAATTTTTTAAATCCCATCCAAAAGGTGATTTCTCAGTGCAAGTATGAAAACAAATTTTGGAGGGGATTTGAAAACTGACGCCTGTCATGTTCAGGAGGTGGGGTAACACAAGATATATGTTGTACAGTACAAGTCACATTAAACTGTTCCCTCAATTCACTGGTGTAGCATTGTTCAATGAGTTTCCTAATCTGTGCAGTGTTTAATTCAATTAATTAGTAAAAGGTTAGTATTGGTTTGCAACTAGCTGTCATGTACTATAAGCTTTATTTTCAGCTGAGTGCTTATGAGTTTCATTTCAGAAGGCAGACTAACGAACACTTAAGGAATGCTGTGATATTTATAAACAATGCTCTTAAGGAATGCTGTGATATTTTTAAACAATGCCATGAAAATGCATTGCATAAACACTGCAAAACAGCTACTGCCATTTCACTGAACAGTTACAAGTGAGTTGAATAGGCAGTGAAGGATGGTTGGAAAACAGTTGAAAGCTTTAACAGTTCAAGTTGCCACTGCAGTAGCAACACAGAAAAAAATGCTACACCAGTGAGTTGATGGAACAGTTTAATGTGACTTGCACTGTACATTAGGGGCCAAATCTGCAAAAGTAAACTTAAGACTAAACATTCAATATTTCTTCATAACTTAGTTGTTTTTATCACATTTTAACCCTGCATTTTCAACATAATCTTTTTATGAGTTCTCCTTCTGAACATGACACTTGTCATTTATAAAATTGTGTCTGAAATGTCATTTTGTGCCACAAGTGTGAAAACACATTTTGGCCAGGATTTGAAAAATGTCTGCTGTCATGTTCATGAGGGGGCATGAAAAAATGGCTATGTTGAAAATTTGGGGTAAAAATATTGAAAATTAGTAAAGTTATGAGCGTACACTGAAACATTTCAATGTAAACTCGTAACTTTGTTGCTTTTTAATATTTTTATCCCAGATTTTCAACATAGCCTTCTTATGACCCCACATAGCATTCTTATGACCCCACCTCACGAACAAGGGTGGAAACATTTTTCAGATCCTGCCCAAAATGTGATTTCCTGCCTCAAGCGCAAGACCACATTTTGGCCAGGATTTGAAAAAATGACAGTTGTCACATTCATGAAGTGGTGTGAAAAAATGGCTGCATTGGAAATTTGGAGTCAAAATACTGAAAATTACCAAAGTTACTAGCGTGCATTGAAAAATTTCAATGTACACTCCTAACTTTGTTGTTTTTAAATATTTTATCCCAAATTTTCAACATAGCCTTCTTATGACCCCACCTCATAAATGAGGATGGAGAACATTTTTTAAATCCTGCTTGAAAGGAGATTTTGCTCATAACCGCAAAATCACCCTTTGTGACAGATTTACATCATTTCACCACCATTTTTCATGAAGCACAGCCATGCTGAAAATTTGGGGAAAAAGTCTTAAAAAATAACCAAGTTATGAGGACAAGTTCAAAACCATTGGAACGCAATGAAATGCATACTTGATTTCCTCAGTTTCTGGTATGGCATTGAAGATGTTTCTAGAGAGGATTACAGCTCTGGACCCTTGGTAGGTAAGTAGGGGCAGGTGGGGTGTAGGGTAGTGGGTGCTGAGTGGGAGGGTCAGGAGAGGGAAGCATAAGAGTGGCAGTGGGCCAGCAGATGCAACTGAAATTAATGATAGTTTTCTTTTTTACAGGATATATAAAATAAAAAAAAAACAACTATGAGGGATGGTTTTCTTTATTTCAGGTACCAACATGGGGAATTGGGCACTCCAGTGTCAGTGTTATGTTTGGCAGTACAGGGGATGGTCTTCCCAGTGTTGTACAGTGAAAATAGGCAGGGTGGAGGTACTAGACAGCACTGGGGATTGGAAACCTCGGCGTCAGAAAATTAAAATGGTAGGGAGTGTGGTATGGTGGGTGCTGTGCTGGCGGCAGCAACAGACATCGATGGATGATTTTCTTTCTTTCCTGGAGCTATAAAATTATTTAATAAAAAATTACTACAAGGGATGGTTTTCTTTATTTCAGGTACTGAAACTGAGGATTGGGCACCCCACTGCTGGTGTTATGTTTGGCAGCACCAGGGTTGGGCTCCAGGGTGTTGCACACTGAAAATGGGCAGGGTGGGGAGTACTAGCCAGCACCAGGGCTTGGGCATCCCAGTGTTGGAAACTTAAGAAAGGAAAAGTAATGGGAGCAGAAAAGGATACTTAGTAGAGGGTGGGAGGGATTGTTTTTATGTTGAGGGTGGAGGATCACAACAGATTGATCATGACACTGATCAGCTCTGCTTGCTGGGCAGTGATATGCAGATAAAAGCAAAGAGCCGCCCTATGATTGGGCTGGCTCTTTCCTTTGAATTACATAAAGTTTTCACCCAGCAAGACCACAATAGTCTAATGATCTGCCTCGCTGATGATTGATCTGACAGATGAGCCACTGGCACACTGCCCTGCATTGAAGTGACAGTGACACACCTCTTAAAACCCATCAACATACTAATATGTTTGCTTTGCACAAGTGCAGGGGTGAGCATAAAAAGGAAAGGATCCATGCCAACTTAAAATTAGAAAACAACATTTTTGATCTGGAAGTGGAGCACCAGATTACATTGGATGACAAAGTGAAGAGGTGGCTAGCTGTTACAAGAGCAGAACTCACTACCCTATTAGAAGCACAGACTGATAAACAACTTTGATTCATGAGGCAATGCTTTCTCAAAGGGGTGGTGGGGATAGGAAAAGTGGTGTCCTGGCATCTTCATCAACAACAGGCAAACAGGACAGTCCTGCAGTTCATTGATGTCAATAGTGCAGGAGGGGTGACAGGGGGCCCTAGAAAATCTTAGAGAAATTCACAGAGTTGTAAGGGGAATTGTACAAGGAAGACAAGGCACAGGGTATTGTAAACTTCTTTGGGGATCTGGGGCTGCCAGTCTTCTCGGAGCCGGCTGCCTTGGCACTGTATGCTCCTATAACAGAAGAAGAAGAAGCACAGAAAATAAAGGGTCTCAAGGACTAATAATCTCCAGAACTAGATGGCTTCCCTTCAAGAAGTATAACGTGTTTTCAGAGGAGTTTTCTCCACAGTTGCAGAAGGTGTATAATGTAATAAGGGAAGTGGGTCCAGAGTTGTATTCCTGGAGACAAGCCCAAATTAGTATCCTTCCTAAACCAGGAAAAGTCTTGAGAGAATTTGACTCATGCAGACCCAGTTTCCTTCTGGGAGTGAACTTAAAAATATATACTGAAATCTTGGCAGTGAGGCTACGGGCCTGAATCCACACAATTGTACACAACTGGAGGCAATATAGCACTCTGATTTAGAGCTCTGAGCTGCAAATCTGGAGATCTGGATTTAAATCCTACAACCCCCTCTGGCATACTCTGTGACACTGAGCAACTCATTAAACATCCTTGCGCAACCAGGTCACACAAGGAAACAAGCTTCAGCTTAATGTGCCTTTCCTAGTCAAACAAGTTCCCCTTTCTCTTTCTCTTTCTCTTGTACACATGGACCAAACTGGTTATATCAAGGGCAGATTTATCTCTGATAGCATTCAGTGTCCGCCTAATATATTTTCAGCCCAACAGACTAGCAAGGAGCCCCAACCAGCAATAGCCATGGAGGCAGAGAAGGCTTTTGGTAGGGTGAATCAGCAATTTCAAAATTGTGCTGTCTTTTAAATTTGCCCCCAGATTTATACACAGTGTTGATGTTCTCTATGAGGCCCCCTGAGATAGAAGTGAAAGTGAATGGCATTCAATACTCTAAACGTCCTTTACAACAAGGCATACGGCAGGGTGCCCTTTGTCATTTCTGCCATTTGCCATCAGTTGTGAGCCTCTGGCACATAAGGTTCACTACATTGTTAATATTTGTTGGATAAGGATGGTGGCTAGGGCGAACAAACATAACCTCTCCGTGTATGCTGATGACTATTTTCTTTTTATCTGATTTTGAGACCTCAGTACCAGCAATGATGGGGTTTTGGAATACCTTGGGTCACTAGCAGGATATAAAATTAATTATTCAAAATCAGCAGTGGTCTAGGTCGATGAGACCTACTTTCCCCAACTTTAGCAGCTGATTCTATTTTCTTGGTCTAAACAAAATCAGATATGATACCCATGTGTACAGGTGACCCCAGCAGTTGAAAAACATTTTCACATTAATTATAAACTTCTCCACACCATACACACAGAAATAGCACTGTGGTCAACCATTCCCATCTCCTTGGTAGGAAGGGTGGACATGATAAAAATGAATATTTTGCCAAAACTACTTTTTATTTTCCAGATCCTACCAGTTTTAATACTGGAGCTATTTTTTTTTTAATTCCTACTTAAAAATATTCACAAATTCATATAGCAGGCAAAACCCAAGGTACAGTACAACAAACATTTTAATGGCCCCTTGGAAAGGATGGATTGGCCCTGTTGAATTTGAGGAGATATTATTTGGCGGTATAGGAGATAGGGTTGTATTTGTGGGTCAAGGGACGCCACAATTCACAGTGTGGTTGAGCTGGAAATGAAGAAAGATATCCCAGTGCTGGCAGAACCTTCCATGCCTGACCAGTACAAAAAGATTTCTAATCCATGGGTGTGGCACACTTTGTAGATTATTTTAAAATTTAGGAAGGACACACAGACACAGGGCTCTCTGGATCTCCTCATTTTAATTAGTCACCATTTACACATTTCACCTCTATGGTCAGAGGTGGGTTTCCAAATATGAGCAGTATGATGACTTACTAAAGTTTCCCAATGTGTCTAAGCAGCAAAGATGTTCTCATCTGATGTTCCCTGCCAACAATACAGAATGGACCACCGGGTCCTATTTAGATTTAGGCAGCTAAGTCATTTCATCTGCCAAGGATGCCTGTTGTTTCTGGAACCGCATAAAATCTTTCTTGGGGCAGGGCGGCAACTCTTCCATAATGGATATGACACTGGCAGGAGCAAACTGTAACAATATTAACACAATAGCAAATGCACTGAACTCCCACTTTACAGACTTCTCTAGCTACGAGATTACTAGCCAGTCCTCAGCCACACCTCTTGGCATAAAAGTTAATCAGGTGGCCCGGGACAGGAATGTGCTGAAAGAGTTTTTCTGTTGGGTAGTTGAGTTTAAAGATAAATTCCAATATATCTCTGAGATGTGCTTTACAATAGGGAAGGGGGGGTAGTCCTCCACTAGAATACATTAGACACTAATGGGAACAAGAAAGTGGGGTCTATAGTCCAGATAACAAAAGGCAACAAAGAATTCAGTGGGGGAGTGATAGGCACTCGTGTGGTTTTTCCATATGCTTGTAGTGCCAAACACTTCGGTACTAGCCATAGTGATGATTTTTGGAAGACTTGTGGTGGAGGAGCTCACATAGTCATATATTCTGTTGGAAGTACTGTGGGTCACCCTGAAGATGGAAAACAGAGCCACTGTTTACACTAATGTGATCTACAGACCTCCAACACGGGAAGAATTTAGACAAAGCACTGGTGGAAGCCATTGAAACACAGGGAGAAAAGGGGAGATGCTGCTGGTGGGGGACTTCAATCTGCCAGATGTGGATTGGAGCCTCCCAGCTGCACCTTCAGCCAAAATCAGAGACATCCTAGACTCCCTGTGGGGGGGGTTCTCAAGCAACAAGTCAAGGATCCCACTACTGATGTGTCAGTACTAGAAATGGTGCTCACTAATAGAGACAGTATTGCAAGGTGGGAGGCCACCTGCTGACCAGCAATCATCATGCAGTGTGATTCAGCAAAAGAACGGTGGTAGAAGCAAGCTACACAAGGATGGGGGCCCTGGTTTTCAGGAAGGCAATTTTTTTTTTTAAATGGGTGAATGTTCTAGAGATGACCTGGCAGAGAGAGGACCTTCTGGGATGGAGGAACAGTGGACTAAGCTAAGTGAAGGAATAGTGAAGGAAACAAACCTCTGCTCAAAGGAAGTGAGCAAAAACAAGAAGAAAAAGAGACCTCTATGATTCTTAAAGAAGGTGGCTGAAAAAGGTTAAGGCTAAAAAGGTTGCTTTCTGGAGGTATAAAGAGGCACAGAGGAAAGAGGATAGGGAAATGTATTGGGAGAAGCAGAGGAGTGCAGGGAAAGCAGTGAGGAGTGCAACGGCACAAAATGAGGAAAGAATAGCCCAGGGGGTAAAGAAAGGGGACAAAACATTTTTAGGTACATCAGTGAAAAGAGGAAGACTAGGGGAGTGACTGTGAGGTTAAGAAGGGCAGGGGGCACTGTGCAGAGGAGGATCAAGATAAAGCAGATATCCTGAACAAATTCATTTTTTCAGTATTCACAGAGGAAGGGGAATGAGGAGGTGATGGGGATTGGCCACATTAAAGCAACAGGGGTACTGGAGGAAGGGAGGTAGACAAGTCCTTTTGCAGAGGGGAGAGATTCCTGAAGGGACTCACAAATCTTAAAGTGGACAAAGCAATGAGGCCAACAGGGTACACCCAATGGTGAGAGAGCTCAGGTAGGCACTGGCTACACCTCTGCAGTTCTTTTTTAACAAATCACTGGAAACAGGGGATGATCCAAAAGACTGGAAGAGGGCAGATTTTCTCCCGCTTCACAGAAATGGAAACAGGGAGGAGACTGGCAACTACAGGTGTCTGTCAGCCTGATATCAGTGGTGGGCTGACAGTGGTGGGGAAGTTAATGGAGTCACTGCTAAAGGAATGGATTGTGGAGTATCCTCGCAAAATCAGCCCTGATGGACCCGATCCTGTCATTCTTCAGATCTCAGCTCCAGCCATTGCCCATCCCCTGTCCCATCTGCTTAATCTCTTTCACCCTTGGCACAGTACCCCAGGCCTGGGAAATCTGCAATAGTGATCCCGCTTCACAAAGGTGGTGATCACTCCAAACCAGGAAATTACTGCCCCATCTCCCTCCTCCCTGTTTTAGCCAAGCTCCAAGAGTTCCTTGTCCTAACCAGACTCACCCACTTCCTCACCTCCTCAAATTTCATTTACCCCTACAAGTCCAGCTTTCAGAAAAATCATTCAACTGTCTCTTCCCTTCTCTGGGTCACAGATGCCATTCCTACAGGCACGGATCAAGGCCACCTTACCTCAGCTATATTCATTGACCTAGCCAATGCCTTTGATTCCATCTCCCATCCTCTCCTACTCACTGAACTAGAACTTGCTGGCCTCTCCCCTCTCTCAGTCAAATGGTTTAGTGCCTACCTCTCTGGTCACTCCCAATGTGTTCAGGTTGGAGATGCCCCCCCAACTTCTAGCAGGTGTACCGCAAGGATCTATTCTTGGTCCCATTCTCTTTTCCATAGTTCTTAATGATCTCCCTCACATATGCTCTTCCTCCCAAATACAACTTTTTGCTGCTAACACTATCCTCTACATTTCTGGCCCCTCTGCTCCCATAGTGACCACTCAGATGCAAAATGACTTCATCTGCATCCTTAAATGGTTCCAAACCAACCAACTAAAAGTAAATACTGCAGAAACAGTCTCCAGGAATTTTGTTTTCAAAAAACTAGCCAAACTCCCAACACTCCCCTCTTTCTACCCTCAATGGCACACATACTGGATACAGTCCCATCCTTCAAGCATCTAGGAGTCTGGCTTAGACAGCCACCTTGACTTCACAACACGTTAACTACATTCATTCTAAGCTCCACCCTAAACTTGGTGCTCTCTACAGAAATAAATATGCCTTCTCCTCCCCTGTTCGCTGGATACTCCTTACTGAAACAATCCTACCACTCATCGATTATGCTATCATTTATGGGTCTGCCTCCACATCCACCCTTTCCAGGCTGGATGTCCTCTTCAATGCCTTTTGTGGATTCACTTTAAACGTCCCTCTCAGGACTCATCACTGCACCCTCTACACATCTTTATCACTCTCCTCCCTATCCTCCTGTCGTAGCCATCACACGTCCATCATCTCAGACAAATATGGGTTCAGATCATTCACCCCTTTTCTCACCTTCCTCCTTTCCCCCTTCCCTTACACATCCTACCATCTCTGCATATGAGACCCTCGTACCTTTGCCCTTCTCCGTCCACACTCAAACTCTGGAAAGGCTGCTTTCTCTTTCCACTTCCCTTACGTGTGGAACTCCCTTCCCACCTCGCTCCATATGCTACCATCGCTAAATCATTTTAAACATACCCTATATCACTCTCTACCTTCCTCCTTTACTTGCTACCAAGCTGGCTAATCCCCTTCTGCCCTCCATGGCAGTAAAGTCATCCAACACCAAGTTTATAACTGTTTAGCCTAAATTTTTTCTCGACCGATTGAACCATGTGTTTACACTCATGCTCGCTTTGCTTAGCTCAATTTCTTCTTGGTGTTTTTCTCCTCATCACCTGTATTATAATTGCAACTTGTTTACTGGACCTGTACATTGATTGCACCTTGCTATTAATTTGTTTGTAGTATACCTTATATTGTCTTGCCTATACACTGTTTTTGTAACCCGTCTATCCAACCTGTATTCTAATACTGTATATACACCAGGTATTTTTGATTTGTACTTTTGCTCTTACCCAGGCAACTTTGTAACCTGCCTGACACTGTGTATTTATGTATTTGCCTCCTATTCCCCCTCTCCTCACCTGGAAATGAGCCTCGGGTCAGAGTGCCTCTCCATGTTACCAAACCTTTAAATAAAAAAAAATAAAATAGACGTTTTCAAGATCTGAGGCAGCACAGATTCATGAACGGAGGTCATGTCAGACAAATCTGATAGATTTCTTTCACTGGGTGACCAGGTAAAACAGATCGGGGGGGGGGGTGATGGACATGGCTTACCTAGATTTCAGTAAGGCTTTAGACACCGCTTCAAATAGAAGACACATACGAAACAGGGCAGCTTTGGGATGGGTCCTAAGGTGGTAAACTGGGTAAGAAATTGGCTAAGGGATAGATGACAGAGGGTGGTGGTAAATAGGGTTCACTCTGGGGAAGGAAGGCTGAGCAGTGGGGTGCCTGAAGACTCAGTACTGGGACAAGTCCTTTTTAATGTCTTTGTGGGGGGGGGGTTGGATAAAGATACAGAAGGCGAGACAAGTTATTTTAAAATGTCCCATAGGGCAGCACACTTTATTACAGAAGGACTTCACACACTTGGCAATACCATAAACAGTTCAACAATGCAGATCTGGAAGTTCTGTGTTGCTCATACCGATTGACTAGTCAGGATGATCTTCAGCAACTGTAATAAAACTTGGCTTATAGTGCTGTCAGTTCCCACTCAGCCAGTAGGCTCACAGGAACAAATCCAGTGCCTGAGGGTGGTCCTACTTGTACCTGCAGTTTTGCAGCCAACACTTTAAGAAGACCAATCACCCCTTTAGCTTCTCAACTCAGCTCTGGTTCAAAACATCCCAGCCTTGACTAGCACCACCACTGGTCAGAATTTCTGAGACTGCTTCCAGCACCAGCTACTCCCCTCTTGCATCAGCCAGTTTCACTCCTGCAGAGGACTGCTCCTTCCACAGCTCAGATCTTATCTGCCAGACTGTGCTCAGCCAGCTCCTTTTATAGGGCTGAAGATCATGTGACCTGTCAATCATAGCTTTAAATGTTATTGCAACAATTTTAAATATGACTGTTTCATACAGAAAGGTAAGCAAACATGAATCAATATTTTTACACATATCAGCTTTTAAACAATCAAAAAATAAAGCAATAAGATAATAAAGAAAGGAACTTCCTGGCAGGAAATCCCACCTTTCTTGTTCCCAAACTCCCTCATGCTAGAGCTCTATAAAGCCCACAGAGTTCAGCCGGCCTGAGCCCATAGTAATCTACAAAATGGATGCCAGCAAACTAAAGCACATGGAGTCAGGCATTTCCCAAACAGGTAAATTTTCCTCAACATATAGCAATGTGTACAGTTTGGGCTTAAAGCAACATTTCATCTACTATCAGGAAAATACAAATTAAACCAATATAAAGCAAAAGATATTGCTAATGCATTGTTTGGTAGCAGTTTGTAAAACATGTGTTTGGTACATTTCAAACAGTAAGAACTTTGGGATTCCTGATACCTTCCATACACAACTAAAGATGGTTTATTGTAGTTCTTCAGTACTTTATATTGTATAGGGCCAAAACCACATTTTTTATGTACTTTCTTCCACAGGTTCGCTATTTTACACATGGAAATTTAACAGGGGAATACAACACCAAAGTACACAACATTTCTTTCACCTAACTGTGCCTAAAACAGCTCTTGTATACTTAATGCTAGCTGTGTATGTATATATGTGTGTGTGTGTGTGTGGGGGGTTCTGAAAGAAAAGAAGAAAGAGTATTGAAGTTTCAGTGTTGGGTGATCAGTCCAGCAAAGACAAGAAAGAATAGTTGCATAGAAGAAAGGTTGCAGCCAAAAGCATAGGAAAGAAACATTTATTTTGACATGCTGTAAGACTATTCCTGCACTGAATATTTCAGGTCTCAGCAAGCTCTCATTTTTCTTTGATACCTTAAATCTGACTAATTGTGTCTGTAAGGCTTTCTTGCAGCCTCTTAAGGACTGATTCTCTATTTTCATTAATCAAAAATACAGTAGGAAGATTTCACCCAGCTACAGTCTTCATAAATGACATTGCATATGAGCTGGAAGGGAATGCCTTACTCTTTTCAGATGACACCAAAATCTGCAATAGGGCAGACACTACAGTTCACTGGGCCTATGCAGCTTGGTACTGTATTACTCTTCTGCAACTTAGATAATCTTTGACTGTTCACCTCTCTATCTGTGGGATATACCACCCTGTAGGAGTATGAAGTCAAGGAACCCTAAGGGAGGGATCCACCAATAGAAGTGCAGCAGGAATGATTCCCTTGGCTAAAGGTACCTTAGGAAGGAGCCCAAAAAGAGTGTTGAGCAGTGCATACAAGGTGATGAATGCTTATCTGAATCAAGGACCTGCATGTAGGTTGGTAGATGTGGTATGGTCAGGGGCTCGAGTAGAGTAGCAGGAGATAACTGATAAATAGTGACCCATTCATAGTTCTGAATGTAAGGCATGGAGGCATAACCTCATAAGGAGAGAGGGAACAGCTATGGGGCCACCATCCATCTCCATCCAACAGAGGAAACCTAACTACATAACTCACGGAATATTACTACACCTGGGAATATTACTACACCTATCTAAGTATTATGACCATTGGCATGGAGGAGAGGAAAAAACTCCTTTGAGGAGGAAATCTCTGGGGATCCAAGACCTAGGCTGCCTTTCCTCCAGGCTTCAGGACATTTAGTTTAGTGATGGCTCTGCTACTGCAATTTAGTAGACCAATACAGGGCATTTTTCAATTTAGGGGAACACTCTCACTCTATCCCTCTAACAGGAATGCTGTGAAGGGTTACGAGTGATCTCTGCA
This sequence comes from Neoceratodus forsteri, assembly GCA_016271365.2. Taxonomy (NCBI): domain Eukaryota; kingdom Metazoa; phylum Chordata; order Ceratodontiformes; family Ceratodontidae; genus Neoceratodus; species Neoceratodus forsteri. Next base: position 461,956,665 of record CM057449.1, read on the forward strand.
ACATGAGGTGTGCTGCACAGTGTACCACCTTCAAGGCAGGAGGAGGAGAGTAATGATCGCCAATGCACTCAGCTGGTCTACTGATCTAAGAACAAAAACCAGGTGAACCAGAGGCAGTCATAGGGAGAATAGCTTAAAGTGTGCCTCTGAACTTGCTTGGGCAGTCAAAGGGGCCCCACTGGTGAGCCTCACTTCTCACTGCTGAAGTCTTAAATTCTACATCTAGAGGTGCCATTGATATGGTTGATGACTGAAGGTCCACCCAAGGCAAGGATATTCCCACTATGGGCCAGATGAGAAGGACTCCACTCAGAGTTTTGCATGCTCTAGATGTGGACTTCATGGGTACAGAGCAAGACCATCGGCTGGCTACAGGCTAGCCCTGAGCCATGGAAGCAAAGGACACAGATGGCATGTCCCTGAAGTGGAGAGAAATTAAAGTCGAGATGTTGAATGGGACCCATAAGTGGGTCATGCTCAGATATTCAATCATGATGATTGGACCTTCATGTAGGTCTGACTGAGCAATGATGATCTTGACGTGGGTCTAGACGAGGCAGGTAGCAATTTACAACCACAGGAGTGCATTCCAACCAGGTCCATTAAGCACCAAATTAGGAGTGAAATTGAACTTGTACAAGTGGAAGAGACAGGAATAGCAGGGCAAAGCTCAAGGCTGATGGTTAGGAAGGAGGAGGCTGCAAAACTGGTATGTGCAGAGGTGAGGTTTTAGAATGAAGAGACTTGATAAGCTGATTGCATAATGCCATGGTCAGATTGCATAATGCCATGGTCAGATTTATTGTTATGAGTGGAAGAGACGGTGGAAGGCTGGGCAGAACCAGTGGCCATTGGTTAGGGAGGATCAACTTGGAATGCTGATTACAGAAATACCATGAAGGCTAGGCGGTGCAGCAGTAGAAGGCCAGGTGAGCCAGTGCTGATTAAATATATGAGATTTGTAAATCTGCTCCCACTATCTGGACCTATAATGCCCACTGTGACAACACAGTCCCCCACCATGGGAAAAACAGGGAAGCCACAAACTAGGCACCAGGACAACAAACAGTGAAATAAAGTTTATGATAGTTTAAATTGATTGAATGCCAGCAGCTGTAGCTGGGTTGATAAGTTATCTACAATAAATAATTGATTGAATGCCGGCAGCCAAAACACTGAGAGAATGAGTAGAGATTTAGATAAATTTAGTACAGCTGACCTACCGTGGATGGGCAGCCGCATATGAAGAAACACATAGCTAGAAATGAAATGAGGAGGCTAGATGCACATGGGTGTTGAACATAGGAAAGGATATTGAATATACTAGCAGTGAAGGGAACTGGTAGGGCAGAAAACCCCCAAAAAGAAAGCAGCAAGAGAGATGAAGCAGGCCCAGAGTGCCAGGTAGACGGACCGCCAAAGCAGTAGAGCCCAGCCAGAAAGGGAGGTGGATTTTGGACCCAGCAGATGAAGAAGGGTGACAGGAAAGCTGGAGCGGAGTGACAAGAAATGATGATGGGGCAAGAGTGGGGATTAGGAGCAGCAGAAGCAGGAAGACAGGTGATGAAATGGCAACAGTAGGGAAAAGCAGAGCCAGACAGTGGAGTTCTGAGGCAGACAAGGACAGGGATGCAAGGGAAGCGGACACATAAACCAGAAGTACTGGGGGAAATGGAGCAGTAGCTCTGAGAGGAGCCAAAAACCCTGAAAGGAAAACAGAGAGAAGGAGAAAAATACCAAAGCAGGGGAAGAGGGAGCATGGACAAGGTAGGGCATGAAACAGCTACAGTATGAGTGGGCAGACATGGAAAGTAAAAGCAGAGAGGAGAAGTGAGCCAGTGGCTGGGGGCAGCCACAGAAACACGGGCAATGGGCGCAAGAGTAAAAGAAGGGTGGGCCAGGAAGAGCAATGCCTCAGGCCACAATGGGAAAATGATCATGGAAACAGGAGGGAGGAGCTGCCTTTTATGGCCTGAGCAGGGGCATCGTTAGTTGCTCTGCCCCACTGAACCACAGGCATAGCCTTCCAGATGTTTCTTCAGAATTCAAAAAAATGGGATGAGTCAAAACTTCATCTTCAAATTTTGTTCACCTTTATTATTAATTTTCTATAGACCTGATGTTATGCAAGTAAAATGCTTTTTCAAATGGCTTCCTGTAATTATAAACATATTTTATTTTACTCCAAATATCTTTTTGGCAAAATGTCTTCATTTATGTACTTCACTAATTAATTTGAAACTTTGCCAATGAATCTTGTTGGACTGTATCATGTATCCTAAAGTGCAACACTACTAGCTGTAACTATGCAGCTTTACTTCTGAAACACAGAATGAGAAGTAAAAAAGTGAAAAAATTAAAAGCAAAAAAAATCTCAGATTTATTTTTTCTTCTTCCTTCTATATATTGCAGTTGATACACCATTTTGCTAACAGATCAGCTGGTTCAAAAGCATAACATCAGTCATGTTATTGCCGCTGAAAAGCTTGCCCCTACTTTGTTTACTGGCTACACATTCAGTTTATGTTGTTTTACTTTGTCACCAAACACTTTTTTTTTTATCATACAAGATTTTATTGATTTTGAGAAATAGGCAGCTCATCACATAGCACAACGATTACAGCGATACAGTCAGCAAAAATGGATCAGAACATATCTGGTATAAGCCAGTGTGCATAGCCATAATCAACAACAGGGCAATGATACAGGCAATAAGGTCTAGCTACATATTAAATAGAGGGAGCAGAAACAAATGCTTACACCATCCCCTATAAAGACAATGGCTGTTAGGAGGGCTAGATCAATGACCGAAGTATCAGGTTTATGCTATAGGATTAGCTGGTGACACAGGAAGTTTACATAGATTGGACTGCAGATATGGTTCCCATTTGGACTGATAGTGATGCAGGCCAACCCCCTGTGTATAGGACAGCCTCTCACGGAGGGATAAATGGGCTAGGGCCACATGCCAGGCTTTCCGGGTGGGTCGTACCACTTGGCACCAGTGCATGAGAAGCAAGCGTTTAGCTTCCAGAAGGGCAAGGAGTGGGGTTTGGGTAACCCAGTCAATGATGATGTGTCACCCAGGAGAAAACTAGCGTCTGTTATGGAAATTGGGAAGTTTAGCACCTTAGACAAGTCTGAGGTCACTGCAGCCCAGAAAGGAATGAGATGTGGGCAAGTCCAAAGTACATACAACAGATGGGCATCGGCTTGTGAGCAGCACCAGCAGTCAGTATGACCAAGCAGGCCATGGGCATGAAGGACTGTTGGGGTGCAGTGCTAAAATAATAGTATTTTAAGTTGGAGGAAATGGCTCTTAGTGTCTCTGTAGACCCAATGAGTATCTTTCGGTAATGGTTCCACTGACCCTCAGGGATATCGTGCCCAAGGTGTACAGACCATTTTAGTCTACAGGATGTTGTTGGGTTCGGCTGAGCATCTCTCTAGGTCATATAAAACTGACCAAGGAGGCCCTTGAAAGTGGTGAGTTTATGGAGGGAATCTAGTCATTGCCATTGAGTGCAGATCAGGTGGTGGGTTGTGAGACTGTGTATGGCACTGCGGATTTGAAGGTACCTCCAAAAGTCACGGTTTGATAAAAGGAATTTGGCCTTCAATTGCTCAAAGGATAATAGGGACAGAGAATAAGGAAGGCAGAGGTCTTGCACAATTCGAATACCAAGGGCAAGCCAAGAGGGCCAGTGCGGCGAGGTTCCATCTATCTGGTGATTGTGGTTGTGCCATAATGGAGCATAGCGTATTGGAGGGGACCAGGCCTGTTTGGGTGTATGTGACTGTGACATGAGGAGTCTCCAAGCACAGCTCGTATCAGTTATGGTCCAGGAAGAGCCTGTCTTACCTGGTGATTCTGTGAGAGAGAGAGTTGTAGAGGGTAGATCCATGCATCAGGTCAGATTCCACTTGGACCCATAGTAAAGAGCCTGAGGGGTTAGGTACGAAACACTCGGTTGCATGAGCCACCATACAGGCGAGATGGTAGCCTAAAAACCAGGGGACATTCAGACCACCCCGAGACCAATGCACCCTCAGCTTATGTTTACTCCATCTGGGAGGTTTGTTATCCCACAAGTATCGGGAAACTAGCCATTCCAAAGATGTGAACAGTTTGGGAGAAAGAAAAATTGGTAGATTGTTAAACAAATACAGTACTCTGGGCAGGAGGAGCTTTCGAACTGTGGCCACTCAGCCAGGCAGAAAGAGTTGCAGCTTGTGCCACATTTTCACCTCCGTGGAGAGCTGCGCAATTACTGGGGAGAAATTGGCTGACTCAATGTCAGACCATTTGGTGGGAAGCTGAACCCCGAGATAAGTAAAACCATGAGCGGCCCACGTTAAATTTGTGTCTTGAAGGCAGTCTTTAGTACAGCCATCATTCAGGGAGGTCATGATGGTCTTTTTTTGGTTGATATGCAAGCCAGATAAGGCAGCAAAGTTTTCAAGGACTGTAAGTACCTCTGGTAAGGATTGGCGGGGCCAGGAGAAGGTAAGAAGGAGGAGATCATCGGTGAATGCCACTACTAAGTAAGAACAACCTGCTATTCTGATACCATGAATTTGTGTGGAGGCTGTAAGGACTCAGAGCAAAGGGTCCAGGGCCACCAAAGATAAAAGAGAGGAATGAGGGCACCCTTGTCTGGTGCCTCTATGGAGGGGGAAGGGGAAGGAAATGTCCCTATTGGTGAGAATGCGGGCCATGGGGGAGCAATAAAGCATATGTACCCACTGCCTAAAGTACCCACCAAAGCCATATAGGCGTAATATCTCATGCAAGTAATCCCACTCAATGGAATCAAACGCTTTGGAAAAGTCAATTGCGAGAGTGGCCATAGGGAGAGATGACTTAGAGTCGAACCACTTAAGGTTAAGCAAGAGTCTAGTATTGTCCACTCCCACCTTACCCTGCATGAACCCGGCCTGTGTCGGATGAATAATCGAGGGGAAGACAGTCATCATTCTGGTAGCCAAGGCCTTGGATATAATCTTCATGTCTACAGACAACAAAGATATAGGTGGCAGAAGATAGCACAATCCAATGGATCAGAGGATTTCTTGGGGAGTAAAGTGAGGAGAGCATCCCTCATAGTGGGTTGAAGGGAGACCCCTTCATGGCAAGCTTGCAAAGCAAGCTGAAGAGGTAGGAGAATGTCAAGACCTAAGGCTTGATAAATCTCTACCGACATCCTGTCAGGACCAGGGACCTTTTCTCTCACCATACTCGACAACTCCAGGCATAGATCTTCACAGGTGATAGGGGAATCAAGATGCTCAGCCTGCTCAGGGGTGAGGACAGGTATGGAAGCAGATTGGCAGAAACTCGCAACCCTCTGTGAGAGTTGCGGCCCTGTAGTAGTGGAGTGGGACTGGTACAATAATTTGTAAAATTGTCTCATAGTGCAATTAATGTCTCCAGGGCTAGAGACTATAGAGCCTTCCCTGGTGCAGAATGCATGGATCGGGGTTGCAGCCTGCTGTTTCCGGAGTCAGAAGGCTAGAAGTCTTCCACTCTTCTCCCCTCCATCCCAGTGGATGTGCTTTGACCTAAGCAGGAGCCATTTGGCCTTCCGGTGCAGAATGACATTAATCTGGTATTTTGGCCTACAATCTGATGATGGAGTAAGCTATCAGTGTTTGCGTGGGGGGTAGATCTGAAGGGGCATTCTAGGGTAGCCATCCTGGGTAGGGTTGCTCGACGAGACTGGTAGCAGAGAAAGCGATGATACGGCCACGTAGAACCACCTTAAAGGCTTCCCAGACCATGCCGTGTGAGACTCCACAGTCACAATTAAGGGAGACGTAGTCCTTAGTAACTTAGGCCAACATGTGGCAGAAATCAGGGTCCTTGAAGAGGAGGGGGTTACACCTCCAGTGGGTCCCCGAGGGACAGCTGCCAGGTGGATTATAGGTGGTCTGGATGAGAGTGTGATCAGATATTAGGATTGAACATATGGTATTGTCTGACAGCCTCCAGGCCACCGCTTCATTGGCAAGCCAAAATCAATACGGCTGTATGAGTGGTGTGCAGGTGAGTAGTACATGTAGTCACAACCTGTGGGATGGTCTCTTTGCCGGATGTCAGTCAGGCCCCACTCCTCGATCATATCCTGAAGGGATTGTCTGGCCTTAGGGCAGGCATATGGGGTGGGGTATGACTTATCAAGAAAGATATCCCCGACAGTTTTAAAATCCCCCCCAATCACAAGTGGGATGGGCGGACCGTCCGGAGATAATGAGGAGAGGGCCTGGCTGACTGCATGAAAGAAGTCGGTATGCTCATCATTAGAGGCATATAAATTACCAAGCAATAATTGTCCCTCTGAGGAGGTCAACTTAGCCACCACCCATCTACTGTGGACATCCTTCCTGAAATCCTCCACCTTCCAGGGGAGAGGAACAATGAAGATTGGTAGCCATGCCTTTGGTCTTAGTGGGGGAGGAACTAGCTAGGACTTCTCTCACCCAGGATTTCTTGAGCCAGGATGTCGCCCGAGCCGGGAGATGGGTTTCCTGTATAAGCGCAACATCTGCGTGCACAGATCTCAGATGTTGGAGAACTTTTGTATGCTTAATAGGGTGATTAAACCCTTTAACACTCCATGAGACAAAGTGATAGCCTTGGGCTGTGGAAGTATTCGATGCATGCCCCCACTAAACATACAAGAGAGGGTACTTACTGTGATCCAAGGAAGGGGGAAAAGTGAATCAATAGGGGGCTTAGAAGAAGGGAGGCAACTTAGATACACCAAAACTGCAAATCCATAGCCCATGAGAGGTTGTAAGCATAGCTGGATGACTGAGAAACATTGTCCACATATGTGCAGAGCTACGAAAAATTGAGATTATAGGCAACAGTACAAAAGTGAACACTAATGTAGGACTAAATAGCTCGAGAACCAACAGGACTAATAGTAGAAAGTACCCAACAGCGTGAACACACTATGAGTTAGAAGGTAATAGCAAAAGAGGGTAGGAAACCTGCCCTACGGCTATGCCATCTCCTACAGCTCAGTACTAGGGGTGAGGCGAGTCAGTCCAAAAATGTTGAGTCATCTCGAACCGGGGATAAAACTCAGGGTCAGACACCCCGACTTAAGGAGGGAGGACTATCCCAGTCCAGGGAGGGGGGGAGTACAGGAGGGGAGCAGGGGAAAAGTGGAGGTAGGCATACCCTCCTATCATTCTAGGCTTGGCTTCATTGAGGAAACTAAACCTGGAGGCCTAAATATAGAGCCGAGTAAGAATCAAAACTACAGCAGCAGAAAACGTAACAAATAGCTGCAACTCTAGGGAGTTATGAGAGCAACATTAAGGCAGTCTGCAGGCAAGGAACACCAGGGTGTGGAATCTAGCCCTATACAGCGGTCAGTATTAAATCAAAAGCAATTCAGGAACTGAGATGGTAGTAGGGGGAGGGAGGAGAGCCTGCCACCCCCCCCATGACCCACAAGTGGCCAGCCAAGGGGCTGTAGAAAAAATATATTCTAGGGTGGCAATAGCCCTAGACCACCTTGGAGAGGGACCAATTATCATACATAAACATACAAGCAATCCAGCACTTGATCTCTGCAGGGTGGTCAGCAGTCAACTCCCTCTTGTCCTTGGTTACACACAGCATGGTAAGATTTTTAAATTTAAAGCAAAAGTCATGTTGGTAGATGAAACGTTTCAGAGGGCCAAAAGTTCTCCTTCTCACCGCAGTCTCTTGGGCAAAGTCCCGAAACAGAGAAATCCGAGCCCCTTGCCAGCACACTTCCCCGAGATCTCCATTGACTGACCCTCTGCCCCCTCTGGGAGCCCAATAATTCACAGATTGTTGCGGCAGCCCCAATTTTCCTGGTCCTTGGCCCTACTCCATAGAGCCACTAGCCGCTCCTCATGCTGTTGCAAGCGCTGCCATAGCTGAAGTTGCTGGAGTTCACAGGCCTCTGTGCATTGCTCGGTGAAATTCATCTGGTCTTTTAGCTGCTGGACTTCAGTTGCTGTGCCAGAGAGAGAAAGGCTAATGTCATCTACCCGAAGCAGCAAAGCTTCTAGCATCTTTGTAATGTATTGGAGAGTCTCCCACCGAGGCCTGCTGCATTGGAGGAGTACTGTCAGAGAGAGATGATGTGGCTGGTGTATGAGAGTCCATAATGGTTAATTGCAGACCGAGGGGGTGATTAAGAATAGCTCGGGAGTCCCCGTAAGATCCAGTGCCAACAGAGTGACTGTGAGTAGCCACTTTCTGGTTGTAGGCGCAGAGCTGAGTTGGGGTTTATACGGCCTAGCTCTTCTGAGAACACCATGGATAACAGCGCTGCAAAAGACCACAAATCACATTGAGATCTGCTTAAGGGATGCCCCACCTGGTAGGTAGGCGATCACCAGTTCATTAGCTGGTGATGGGGGTTACATCTCCATGGGATCATGGCCCTCAAGCTCAGATTGTCCTCGGTCGAGAAGGAGCTCAAAAATTAAGCAGCCATCATGTCTGTGGCTAAACCACACCCACCAAACATCTTTTTTTAACATAAACATCAATCCTTGCTTACTATCTCTGTTATCCATAACATTGCTGAAAAGCTTGCCCCCATTTGGTTACACATTCAATTACTGTAGTTGTTGTTTTTCTTTGTCACTAAACATATTTTTATCATTTATACTTGCTTACTCCATGACATTGCTTCTAACAGGTAATATGTTACTAAGCTTTCTTGTTTGTTATAAGCCATTTTTTACCTGGAAAAGTCTTGCAATCTTTCCCATTTATATCGTGTTCACACCAGTTTATACAAGAGCTGCTGTTCCAAAGAGCTTTGTGTGATCATTCTGGATCACTCTCCCTAAAGCAGAATTAAATAGTCTTTCTTACCACTAGTTCTTATTGCTCTCATAATTCTTCTAACAATTCTATTCTTCTACTTTAGAATCTTTAATAAAGCTTTCTTACTTGTTTCTGCACCTCTGTTTGCTGCTTCTTGCTTGTACTGTTTCTCAATCAAACATTGTATGTTGCTTCCTGTTTCCTGGTGTTACTCCTGTCCTGCTGTGCAATCACATATACCTCTCAGGTAATTATTACCTGCTGTTGCTTGATGGCATGTTCCTAATGAATCTGCACCCCTAGGAGCTCCAAATGAATGCTCCCTGTTTTTTTTTTTACACAGTCAGGCCCATAGACTGTTATCTCTTTGCCTCAGACCTCTATTAGCAAAAGACTCCTTTTGTGAAAGAAATTCCAGGCTACTGTGAAGTTCAGGGATATTTCTGCATATTACTATCAGGATATTTACTTGTAATCTCTTGCATTACTTCTGCTTGGTTTCTATACTGTAAACTTTAGTATAGTGGGGGGGAAGGGGGATGGCATGTAAACCATATTCGTCTACAAAAGGTGATTTTCTAAATGCAAAGAAATATTTTTTTTATATCTACAATACATTTTCATAATTGTTTATCATATTTTGCTTGCATTCTTTAACATGCCGGAGGTAAACGGGGGAAGAAAGGGGGGATCCGTACTTTGGGGATCACATCGCCCCTGTTATTATTGAATCCTTTATGTTACTTGTTAGTAAGTGGGTTCTGCCAGGGGGGGCCAGTGTCAAGGCTGTTCTTTTCCCAGCTACCAGCATGAGTTCCGTTTAGTGTCAGTGTTTGATCCAATTGTTTTTTCCAAGGTCCTTAACTTAAAGATCCAGCTCATCTCCGCTCTGTCTATCATAGTCCGGTAATCCCCTCTTTCTATTGGCTGTGATACTTGTTCTACTCCCCAAAATTGCAGGGATTCCCCTGTGTGTTGATGTTGTGCAAAATGTACTGCTACTTGTTGTGGCTCATCTTTCCTCCTGATGCCCCCCTTATGTTCTAGTATCCTAGTTTTCAACGCCCTAGTTGTCTGGCCCACATATAGACTGTCACACAGACATTGAAGGACATAGAGTACCCCTTCTGAGGTACAGTTAATGTTTTGACTGATCGGAAACTTTTGCCAGTATGTGGATGCCTAAATTCATCTTTCTTAGAAGTGTATCCACACACCGAACAATGTCCACACGGGGACATACCAGGCTTTTTTTGCTTTTTATCTTTATTTTTTGCTTTTTATTTTTAGTTTTAGTTTTTCACTTTTTTTACTTCTCATTCTGTGTTACAGAAGTAAAGCTGCATAGTTATAGCAAGTAGTGTTGCACTTTTAGGAAACATGATACAGTCCAACAAGATTCACTGGTAAAGTTTCAAATTAATTAGTGAAGTACATTAATGAAGAAATGTTGCCCAAAAGATATTTGGAGTAAAATAAAATATGTTTATAATTACAGGAAGCCCTTTGAGAAAGCATTTTACATGCTAAACATCAGGGCTATAGAAAATTAAGAATTAAGGTGAACAAAATTTGAAGATGAAGTTCTGACTCCTTCTATTTTTTTGAATTCTGAAGAAACGATTGGTCCTCATTGGGAAGGAACTATTTGATGTTTTCCAGAGAGAGGAACCATTACCCACTGCACCCAGAACACTTATAGCCTTCCAAATAGGCTGGAAAGAATGTGTAGAGACCTACGAAAGCTCAAGCAGTGATCAGGAGAATAGCATGTTGGCTTCAATGTGAAAGTGAAATATCATGCACTTAGGGCACAAAAACCCAGAGGGGGAGTACAAAATGGGAAAAGAGGTATTGACGGTCAACAAACAGGAAAGGCATCTGAGAGTAATCATATCTGATGACTTCAAGGTGGCAAGGCAGTGTGACAATGCAGTTGATAGGGCCAGTGGGATGCTGGGGTGCATAGGGAGCGATGTCACCAGTAGAAGGAGGAAGGTGGAGTTGCCACTGTGTAGATCGCGGTGAGACCCCACCTGGAGTACTGTGTCCAGTTCTGGAGACTACATTTCAGGAGGGACATATACAGGGTGGAGGCTGCAAGAGGAGGGCAACTAAGATGGTACAGGGTCTGCATCATAAACCCTATGAGGGGAGACTGAAGGACCTGTACACCCTGGAGTAGAGTAGAGGGAGGGAGGATATAACAGAGACCTATATATACCTCACCAGGGTAAATAAGGTACGAGGGGGGTTATTTTTTAGAGGCAAAGATGCATGTGAACAAGGGGACATACAATGAAGCTGGAAGGGGATAAATTCAAAAGAGATGTGAGGAAGTACTTCTTCACTTAAAGAGTGGAGGATGCCTGGAGCAGTTTTGCAATGGAGGGGTAAGGGGAGAAAACAGTGGTGGGATTCAAGAATGCATGAGACAGGCATATTGGTTTCTTAGTTAGGGGGAGCAGGAGACCAAATAGGGTCTACGCTGACAGTATAGGCAAGGAACAAATGGGCTGACAGGGTGGGCCAAGTGTTCCTTATCTGCCATCAAATTATATGGTCCTAGTCTAGTAATATTCCAGCATTTCAAGATACTGGGAACAGATTCACAGGGTTATCCAAAAGATTTTAGGAATATACTATCCATTTACATTTTCTGACATGGTTTAAGGCCTCCCAGTTGCAGGGAGATTACCAGCTGAAAAAGAAAGTGTTGTATGTAATGGTAACTGCAGTTTACAAAAGTACCACAGTACAACAGTTGTCTAACATATCTTCTCAATCTGAGGTATGGGAAAATAAAATGGAGGACATTAGGCACATGGAACACATACCAGCCACAGTGAACCTGAGACAGAAATCTTTCATAGATATTTGGTACCCTTGGGACACACTGAATACAAGAAATGGACTCTAATACACAGGTGATGAATGTTTAATGCTCTTTTTGTGACTGTTTATGGACTCATGATTTGTGTGGGCTACTTTGGCCTGGACATCAATTGGCATCTGGTACTGATGTCATTAACATGCCTTTGTCTCTCTACCATTTTTTCATGTTTGGACTTATGAAGAACAGAATTTATCAAATTTGGTATTTGCATGTTAACAGGAGTGCAGTACAGCTCCTGAGGTTCATTTGTTTTCCTTTCAATAGACTGTTACTAAGTTATGCAATTGCATCTATTACTGTGTACTGTGTAACTTGTTTTTTACTGCTTGAAAAAAAGCTGAGTTAAAAGAAAGAGCAGATCCATTGACTGTTCACTGTCCACCACCCTAATGGTTCAATTGACAAACATGATCAGGTTGGTCTAACACGAGCTTCTCAGTGCAAACGTGTGCCATTTGCTTTTGTGCAGCTCACTGTCTTCTAAGTAGGCCACTAGGTTTTCCTTCACTATAGCCTCCATTAGCTGACCAATGACTGAGGTAAGGCTTACTAGTCTACCAGGTCCTCCTTGTCCCACCCATTGTGGAGTGGGACTGTATCTGCAGTTTTCCAATCCCTTGGCACTGTACCTGACTCCAGTGAGTCATGAAATAACTGGATCAATGGCTCTCTCAGCTCTGAACTAGTTCCCTAACACCTTCAGATGCAGGCCATCCTGGCCCAGCGTCTTGTCCACCCTAAGAGACACTAACCCTTTCCTTACTTGTTCACTTGTGACTACCACCCTTCCCATTTCTGGTGCCAGCCTCCCCCATGTAGCTGCCACAGTAGACCAAGAACATAAGAAAGTAAAAGAAAAGTAGAAAACACCAAAGCTAAACATAATTGTTGGACACTAAATCATTTTAAGCTTTTCATTTCAGTAGAGAGGTGCTTTTTAATGCCACAGCACGCCATACAAAATGAGAACTGTGCACAGTACAAAATGCTGTATACAGTAGCTCAGTATGTGGATGGCTATAAAATCCTGTAACTGATTTATAACAGTCAAAAACATCCCTCTTTGAACAATGTGGGCATGCTTCTCCAGCTGAAATATCTCATGTACTGTGCACTATCACTCCTCCCTGGTTACATAGAAACATAAAAAGTGACAGCAGAAAAGGACCGCTAGGCCCACCCAGTCTGCCCAGTATGGCAAGCTAGCAGCTAGGACTTTGCTATTTCCTACTGTTCCCCCCCAATCTAAACCGCCCTTGAATCTATCCCACACTCCCTTGAAGCCCCCCACATTTCCTGCCCCCCCTCTGGGAGCCTGTTCCAGTTGTCCACCACCCTCTAAGTGAAACAGGATTTTCTAATATTTCCTCTGAACCCCTCCAACACACACACACACACGCACATATGCACACACGCACACACATGCACTCTTTTGTTGGCAGGAATATTTTTACCACTTTCTGGTGATAACATTTCTTTGCTGCAGTGACCAAATTAGAAAGTGGATTTTTCTGTACATTAGACTGCCTGCCCTGTCTGAAAGGCGTCGATCAAATATTAAGCAAACAAAGAGAAGGACACACTGCCAGAAGTCTAAATGGTGCCACCGGCCTCTTGCTCACAGCAAAATAAACAACCACAAAAAAAGGCCATGGACACAAAAGGTCAAGAGACCAAATTCATTTGTGAACAAAAAAAGGAAAGTATAATTACATTACACCACCACACTGTATGACATGACTTATGAGCAAACAACCACCTACGTGTTGGGTCACGTTGACCCTTAATCAGGAAGTATTTCTTGATATTTGGCAGTGCTGCCTTTTTAGCAACTACTAACGGTTTAGCAGGTCTGAACTCTGTGATTGACTCATTAATATCAATCACATACATTTTTGCCATTGTACAAAGTATAGCTTTCAGTGAATCAAATTGGTAACTTGAGGACTGTGATATTTTAAAGGGGCAGTGCCATCTCCAAAAAGGTTTACAAGGGAGACAGCAACAGACAACATGCATGCATGCAAAACCATTGAGGAACAAACAATACTACCATTATTAATTAAATAAAAATGAAAATATGTTAGAAACAGTGCAGCTCATAGTAAATGTACCTCAGATATACAAGTTTATTTAGATATTCATTCATTCTAAACTATTAGTAGGCAGTATAAAGTGAGCACTGCCAAACAACCAAAAACACTCCCTAAGGATGGGTCAATATGACTCAATACATAGGAGGTTGTCTCTTTGCAAAGTATATCATACAGCCTGCTAAGTATGGCGCAGTGGGTTAAGGCTCTGAGCTGCAAATCTGGAGACCTGGGTTTGAATCCCACAGCCCCCTAAGTGCATACTGTGTGACTCTGAGCAAGTCACTTGACTTCCTTGTGCTCCCAGGTTGCACCTGCAAACAAGCTTTCAGCTTAGTGTATCTCACCCAATAAATAATTGGTAATGTACTATAATTGAACTTTCCTTTTTTGTGTTCATACATAAATTTGAACACTAGATATGCTGTGTTCTTTGTCTTTTTCTTGTGTCTATCCATTAAAGAATACCTGCACTCTGCATTAAAAAAAGAAAACTTTAGACAAGATAGCCACTAAAAGGGGAACAATGCAGCTATGATAGTATAATCAGCTAGATTTTCTGACAAGTTAAAAAAACTCTTTCTAGTAGTCTTAAAGATCATTGAAACTATCCATCACTCTATATACAGTATTCCCAATAACAGAATGCAGTTTGGGTACTAATGGAGCATACTACACTACCTCAGAAATATCTTTTTTCCCCCATTAACCATCTTAAATCAATGCTACATATGGATGCAAACCAAAGATGTAGCCTTTAGATTCCATTTGTTACAGGCCGAGGTTCTGTTGAGCCATTGAAAATTTAGGTCTTACCAGCAGCAACGCATGTTTCTTGTTTATTGATTTTGAGTTTGCTTTAAAATGTATCTAAAACCTTTCAAATACATCATAGGTAACAACACTTGGAAAAATATTAATGTCAGTGATGGCTATTTCATAATAAATTTCCCTGTCACCTCAGGCTTTTGTCACCTAGCACTGTGTAAATAATTTGATTTTAAAATGAAAACAATAGACTGCTACCACCTCTACCTGAGAGCTCTTGTTTTTCACCTGGGGCTCCACACTTTGCAGTTATAGACTTGCAGTGCTGCACTGCATAGTACATGCGCAATCGAAATCTTCAACACCCCCGACCCGAAGCCTATGATTTTGACATGAAACCAAATCTTTGAGTCATTTCAGGTACCAGAAACATAGTCTTTGGTGCCACTTTGGCTGCCCATGGTTTATGGAGGGGGGTGTCTACATATGTAGAAGCATGTTCCACTACACTGACATCACCTTAAAATATTAATATTTCATCAAATGTCTTTTCTCCTGAACAAATGATCAAGCCTCATGGAAAAGGGTATCAACAGCCAGAGCTCTGGTTAAATAAAAAATGTAAGATTTAACACAATTTATACTATCATTTTATGCAGTACAATTGAAAACAAGACCCGCCCATCTTTCTCAGTATGCACAATAGTAGAGTGTTGCCATAAGCAGCATGAGTGAGTGAGTGAGTGAGTGAGAGTGAGAGAGAGAGAGAGAGAGAGAGAGAGAGAGAGAGATGCTGGTTGGAAACTAGAGACAGAGAGCGAGAGAGAGAGAGATGTTGGCTGGAGAGGAGAGAGAAAACATGAGTAGAGAGTCAGTGTGTGTGTGTGTGTGTGTGTGTGCTGCAGGCTAAGCACTGATGTACAGTATTCTGATTTTCCACAAAGTAAATGCTTTATTGACAGAATAAATGATGTTTGTTGAAACAGTAATGATTTTTGAATTGTGACGCCTTCTGCAGCTTGTGTATTTGTGTGATGTATTTGTACTCTGGCTTGTATGCAGCACCAAATGAATTTCCCTCAAGGGATTGACAATGATATGCAAACTTTATCCAGTTCCTGTGTCTCTTGTGGTTATAGGAGTTTCTTCTCAAGTTCTTTGAGAGACAGAACTGCTCAGCTTCACTTCACAGTTCTTACAACCACAAGAGACACAGTAACTGTATATGTAAACGGGGCATGCCTTAGACAACTAGTATTGGAGCCCACTCAAGAGGGAGCAATCTTAGACCTGGTTATCTCAAATGGGGATGGAGAGAGGATCACAGATGTAGAAGTGGGTAGGCATCTGGGAACTAGCGACCATCAAACAGTATGGTTCACAATAAACACAGCAATAGAGTTAAGCCATACAAAGACAAAAGTACTGGACTTTAGGAGGGCTGACTTTGCCAAAATGGGTGCATGCCTAAGGAATGCACTAGCAAATGAGCAGGAAGGAGGGGTGGAAGAACAATGGGGAATAATAAAAAACTGCCATCACAGAGGTAACGAGCCTTTGTGTGAAGCAAATAAACAAAACAAAACGATGTAAGAAACCACTATGGTTCTCAAAGGAAGTGGCAGTGAAGGTTCAAGATAAAAGAAAGCATTCAGGAAGTACAAGGAATCACAGAAGGAGCAGGACAGATAACTGTATCAGTTAAAGCAAAGGAAGCTGGGAAGGCAGTCAGAACAGCAAAGGCCCAAACTGAGGAAAAGATAGCCAACTCAGTTAAGAAGGGGATAAAACCTTTATAGGTACATCAGGGAGCGAAGAAAGACCAAGGAGGGATAGTGAGGCTTAATAAAGGGAGGGAGGGTGGGCAGAGGAAACTGTGAAAAGGCAGAGATATTAAACAAATAGTTTTGCTCAGTATTTACAAATGAAGAAGGGGAGGTACTTAAAACAAACAGTAGAAACACTCTGGATACAGAAGTTGATACCAGCCCATTTACAGAAGAAAGGGTTCTGAAAGAACTCTTAAAACTGAAGGTGGACAAAGCAATGGGGCCTGTTGGGATTCATCCCAGAATTCTGAAAGAACTAAGGGTAGAACTAGTGACACCACTCACTACCCTCTTTAACAAATCATGGGAGGATGGGGTGGTACCCGAGGACTGGAGGAGGGCAGATGTGATTCCCCTTCACAAAAGTGGGAGCAAGGCAGAAGCAGGAAACTACAGACCTGTTAGTTTAACCTCAGTGATAGGGAAAATGATGGAATCTTCTGAAGGAAAGAATTGTCGAGTATCTAGAGGCCAGAGGGGCACAGGACCCAAGGCAGCATGGATTCACAGCGGGAAGGTCATGCCAGACGAATCTGATAGATTTCTTTGACTGGGTGACCAAAGTAGTAGATCAGGGAGGGGCTGTGGACATGGCCTACCTAGACTTTAGCAAGGCATTTGACACAGTCCCACACAAAAGATTAATATGCAAGTTAGCCAGCCTGGGAGTGGTCCCAAGATGACAGCCTGGGTAAAGAATTGGCTGGAGAGTAGGACACAGAGGTAATAGTAAATGGAGTCCACTCTGAAGAAAGGGGGTTATAGTGGGGTCACCCATGGGGTTCAGTTTGATTGGTCCTCTTCAATGTCTTTATAAGTGACATTGCAGAGGAACTGGAAGGAAAGTATGTCTCTTTGCAGATGACACAAAGATCTGCAACAGAGTTGATGCACAAGGTGGGGTGGAAAAGGATGAGAAGGGACTTGGCAAGGTTAGAGGAATTGTCAAATGTATGGCAGCTTAGATTCAATGCTAAGAAGTGCAAGGTAATGCACCTGGGAAACAAAAACCCAGGGGAAGAGTACACAATGGGGGGTGAGATACTAACAACAACAAAAATGGAAAGGGACCTGGGGGTAGTCATATCAGATGACCGAAAGGTGGGCAAGCAATGTGAGAGGGCAGCAAGGAGGGCTGGGGGGATACTGGGATGCATAGGGAGAGGCATCACCAGTAGAAAACAGGAAGTTATTATCCCTCTGTACAGACAGTTGGTCAGACCCCATCTGGAGTACTGCGTGCAGTTCTGGAGACCCAATCTCCGCAAAGACATAGACAGTATGGAGCTGTCAGAGAAGGGCAGCTAAAATGGTGCAGGGTCTGCACCGGAGACATATGAAGAGAGACTAAAGGAGCTTAATATGTATAGCCTCGAGGAAAGGAGGGAGAGGGGGGACATGATAGAAACTTTCAAGTACCTCAAGGGAATCAACAAAGTCCAAGAGGATATCATCTTTCAAAAAAAGAGGTGTGCAAGAACAAGGGGGCACAATTTGAAGATAGAGGGGGGGGTGGCTCAGAGGTAATTTAAGGAAGTATTTTTTCACAGAGAGGGTTGTGGATGCATGGAACTGCCATGGAACGGAGGTTATGGAGTCAAAAACAGCGGTGGAATTTGAGCATGCATGGGACAGTCATAAGGCCATTCTAGGGGGTTGGGGTAGGAAGAAGTAGGCTGCTGGTTAACTAGGATCTGCAGCTTATCCAGTAGGTAGGGAAATGGGCAGACTGGGTGGGCCAAGTGGTCCTTATCTGCTGTCAAATTCTATGTTTCTATGTTTCTATAAAACAGAAGTTTGTAAACAGAAAAAGACTAATAGTCCATCAAGTCTGTTTATCCCCATCCTAAGTCTCCACCAGTGTTGCACTGGCAGGTCCCTTTGCAGAGCCCTCATCCGGAGGTTCTACATGGCTGATCCCATTTCCTCCATTGGTACCATCCCTTCACATCATCATTTTTACCAATCATAAAATCACAGAATTTGCTGGCAGATAAGGTTCTCTTGGCCCACTTAGTCTGCCTGTTTTCCCCTGTGTATCATATCACCACAGATCTTCCTTGATTTCCAGCCCTTTCACCTACCCCCCTTTCCTTTCCCTAAGATTCCCTTATTCCTATCCAATGCATTCATGAACCCCATCACTGTTTTTGCCCACAATACCTCCGTTGGAAGACTATTCCAGAAATCTACCACTCCTTTTGTGAAGAAGTACTTCTTCACATCTCTCATAAATCAACCCCGCTCCAGCTTTGTATTGTGTTCCCTTGTTGAGCACCTTTTTTCTGAAAAATACTTCCCTTCTGCATCTTATTCATGACTGTAAGGTATTTAAAGGTCTTTGTCATATCTCCCTCTCTATCCTCTCTTCCAGGGTGTACATATTTATGTCATTAAGTATCTCCTTGTAGGGCTTCTGATTCAGACCCTGCACCATTTTAGTTGCCCTCCTCTGGACTGCCTCCACTCTGTCTATATCCTTCCAGAGATGTAGTCTCCAGAACTGGACACAGTACTCTAGGTTAGGCCTTATTAGTGATCTGTACAAAGGCAATACCACCTCCTATGTTCTGCTGTTGATACCCCTACCTATGTACCATAGTATCCCACTAGCCTTGCTGCACTGTCTGACCACCATTAGGTCATCCAGTATGATTATCCTCAGATCTCTTTGCTGCTCGGTGGTCAACAGTACTACCCCTCCCATTTTGTACTCTGCCCTGTGTTTCTGTGCCACAAGTTCATCACTTTGCACTTTTTCACATTGAAACCCAGCTGCCATACCCTTGACCACTTCTTGAGTTTTCTCAAGTCTCTGCTCATCCTTTCTACCCTCTGGAGTGTCCACTCTATTGCAGATTTTGATGTCATCTGTAAAGAGGCAGATCTTCTCTTCAAGCTGCTCTACAGTGTCACTTATGAAGCTATTAAAGAGGACAGGTCCCACCACTGATCCCTGAGGCAACCTGCTGATCACACTCCTTTCCTTGTAGTGAACTCCATTTACCACCACCCTCTGTCACCAATCCCTTAACCAATTTCTTACCTGGTTTACCACCTTTGGGCTGACTCCTAGGCTACCCAGCTTGCTTCTATGTGGAGTGGTGTCGAAAGCCTTATTGAAATCTAGGTAGGCCACATCCACTACTCCATCCTGATCTAATTCCTTGATTACCCCATCATAGAAATCCTCCCCCTCAGAGTTATGAATCTGTGCTGTTTTGGGTCTTGTAATACACTGGATTCAAGATATTCCACAATCTTTTCCTTCAGCAGTGACTCCATTAACTTTCCCACCACCGATGTCAGCCTAACTGGCCTATAATTGGCAGCCTCTTCCCTGCTAGTACTTTTGTGAAATGGGACTACGTCTGCCATCCTCCAGTCTTCCAAACCCACTCCTCTTTCCAAAATGCTGTTAAATAGGACTGTCACAGGAGCAGACAGTATATCCTTGAACTCTTCAGTACCGTTGGGTGCACTCCATCTGACCACATTGCTTTGTCAGCTTTCAGATTAGTGAGTCCTTTCGGGACACTCTCCTGTGAAAATGGATTATTGTCCATCTCCCTCCCTCCAATGCTCCTGTTACTTTTTTGTGTCCCATCCCCTTCTCCTTCTTCTGTGAACACTGAACAAAAGTATTTGTTCAGGATGTCTGCTTTTTCTGTTCCCCCTGTGCACAGTCCCACACTTATCTTTTTAATCTTATGATCCCACCCTAGATTTTCCTCCTGTTGCTTACACATCCAAAAAATGTTTTGTCCCCTTCAACATTCCCTGGGCTATTCTCTCTTCAGTTGGCTCCTTTGAACTCATTACTGCTCTCCCTGCTTCCCTCTGTTTCTACTGACACACCTTCCTATCCTTCTCCCTCTGTCTCATTATACATTCTGAATGCCACGCTTTTAGCCTTTACCTTTTCTGCCACCTCTTTTGAGAACCACAGCAGTCTCTTTTTCCTCTTGTTTCACTCACTTGCTTGATGCAGAGGTTTGCTACCTCCCCTATGGCCCTTTTTAGCTTTTCCCACTGTTCCTCCACCCCACCCAGGTCATTTCCCCACACCAAGTCATCCCCCCCTTCCAGGTCATCTCCCCATGCCAGGTCATCTCAGAGGCATTCACCCATCTTTTTAAAATCTGCCCTCCTGAAGTCCAGGACTCTCACTTCAATATGGTTCAGTTCTATAGCTGTCCTTATATTTGACCACGCTAGAGCGAAGGTCCTGGAGTTAAAGGAGGGCATTCCCATCTGCCTATCCCACCTACTCTTAAAAGTAACAATGTTGTAACATTAAACAACTCTTCTGTAGTGTTCCACTTTCCACCACCCTCTCTGTTAAGAAGTTTCTCCTCACATGCTTCCTAAATTCTCCCCTATCTCTTTAAAATTGTAGCCCTTTGCAATAGGCCCCCCACTAAATCTAAACCACTGCGGGTTATCCACCTTGTTTGTACCAATTAAATTGCTAATGGCTCAGTCATGCCCCCATCTCTCCTGCCCTCCATGGTGCATTTGTTGAGGTCAGTCAATATTTCCTCATATGTGTTCTCCTGGTTGCCATGAATAATGTTGATTTCTTGCTCCTGTGGACCACCTCCAGACGGTTCTTGTCCTTTTTTAGGTAAGAGTTTCAGAGCAGTGCACAGTACTCCGAGTGTAGCCTCACCTAGGAACTATACAGTGGTAGAATCCCTTCCTTCTACTTGAAAGGGACCTCTTAATACAGTTCAGCTAGCTTTTCCATCTGCCTTGTTAACTGGGTGAAGGTCTTGATAATGTAATGGCTTATTATAACTCTCAGCCCCCCCACCACCAAATCCAATCTTCAGTTCTCAAATTCCTCTTTCCTAAGTGCATAAATGTGCACTTTTTGGTGTTATATTTTTGTTGTCAAATCTGTCATCTTATCAATTTATACAGACACTTTTTCAGGTCCCATATACCCACATCACTGTCCACCCCACCAGCTATCTTAGCGTCATCCACAAATAGACACATCTAGCCCTGGATAACCCTCCAGTGTTATAACTAAACACATTGAAGAGTACCAGACCAAGGACTGACCCCTGTGTCACCCTCACTGATTACTTCCTTGACACTGAAATGTGAACCATGTAGTACCACTCTTTGTGTTCTGTCCCTTATTCAGTTTTTTACCCACATTGTGACTTTGTCTCCCAGTCACATGTCTCATCATTCATTAAGTAGTCTTTTTTAGGGGCACAGAGTCAAAGGCCATTCCAAAGTCCAAGTACAGGACCTGAAGGACTTGCCCATTGTCCATTGCCTGGGACATGGCAGTGAAGTATTCTGTGAAGTTCTCCTGACAGGACCTCCTTTTTACAAAGCCTGTGATACGTGCTGTCCTGGAGACCGCTTGACTCCATGATGTCAAACAGCTGTTGCCTGACTATAGTCTCAAGGAGAACATTTCCTTAATCCCTTCAAAAATGCCATCAGCATGCCATGAAAAACTTTTTCTCTGCCCTTGCTCTTTTATCAGCTACCAGCCATTTCTAATCTCCCTTTGCTTAGAAACATTCTTGAGAAAATTCACCCAGATGACATATTGTCATATGAGCAAGGACCTGTTTATTAATTTATTTAGTTTTTGGTTTACAGGTAAGGTGCACTAGGCAAATATGTACCTATTTTCATGCACAACCCAGAAGACTACAACCAGTCAGATCCTTACATTGCAGACTGTGATAACACATAGAAGCAACATAAGACACTGGAGGAGTACATTTCCGTGCACAACACTGAAGTTAGCTAAGGAATTCGGGGGGTACAATTCAATACAATGACAGTAAAATATGGCTGCACTCTGAGCAGAGTGATAAGAGAAAAAAGAATAAAACAGTATGGCACATATCAAAGGGCAGGGTACTATAGGAGAAGGGTAAATTTGTAGAAATGCACCAGTTCAGACAATTAGGAAAAATAACTGAATAATCAAGTGCAAGGAGCAGATAACTATTGGTGGCTAGATGCACACTATAAGTAATTGCTAGGAACAGGAGCATACTGCATGTTGAAGCAAATATGATCAGTATTGGTGCTGGAAGGTGCGGGCAACTGAGTAATGTCTAATGTGAGCTGCTGTGCTGTTCCATAGTTTCAGTGCAGCAACTGTGGAAGCCATTTCACCATGTTTGGGCCTAGTCTTGGGGATGGATCAAAAGCCAAGGTCCGAGGATCTGAGGGAGTAGGTGTTCTTGTAAGGCACCAGGAGGGAGACAAGGGACTGAGGCACTAGGTTAT
This sequence comes from Neoceratodus forsteri, assembly GCA_016271365.2. NCBI lineage: Eukaryota > Metazoa > Chordata > Ceratodontiformes > Ceratodontidae > Neoceratodus > Neoceratodus forsteri. The sequence goes on from CM057449.1 coordinate 461,979,345, forward strand.
ACATTACACTATGGATAATGTTGGCAGATGAGAGATCTAACAGAGCAGCAGGGGATGGCCAACCTAGTTTAAACTACAAAGAACAGTGATGAGTAAATCAGTTGCATGCAAGAGCAAATGACAGATATTATTGTAGGCCACGTCCCATTTATGAAGGATAGAGTTAGAGGCATTAGAAAAGATGGGCAGGCCATAGGATTATTTAGAGCGTAGAAGACAACAGGCTACTGCAATGTGAGCTGATGGGGGAAATATTTGGACTGGCTTGATAGGCAAGTCCAAAATTAATGTTAACAGCCTTACTGATGGAAGTTATATGTAATGAGAAGTCAAGAGAAGGGTCAAGTATGACACCCAGGTATTTGAAAGAGTTCACAGAATCCAGGGGGGGAGTCATTCCGCAGACCACATTGAGTGGAGTATGATTGTTTCTTAACCAGTGTGTGATTCCAAATGGCATAGCTTGAGATTTATTGGGGTTCATTAGTAGCCTATTTTCATAGAACCAAGACTGAATAGCCTTCATATCCACTGTGAGGGTTCTATTAATGTCAGCTATATTCAGTGAACTGGTGAGGAAGACCAAGTCATCAGGAGAGAGGTACCAAAAGCAAAGCAATGGTGAATTGAGTTGACAAGTAGTGAGAAAAGGAGAGGCCCAAATATGGAAAGTATGGAGCCCTGAGGAAAACCAGTTCAGGTGGGTAGGTTGTCAAACAGTGAGGAGCTGAGCCTGACACATTGCTGTCTATTGGTTAGGTAGCTCCTAAACCAAGGTAGGGCATGCTCAGAGATCCCCAGGGCATGTAGCTTGCTGCAGAGGAGAACATTACTGACCATATCAAAGGCCTTCATGAAGTCAATGAATACAGTTCCAGTAAGCTCACCTTGGTCTAGAGAGGTGGAGATAGTGTTTGTTAGAGTGAGCTGTGCAGTAATGATGCTGTGGTTCTGATAAAAGATGTGCAGAGCTGGGGAGAGGAGGTTGTGGGTAGTGAGGTAGGAGGTAAGTTGGGTGAAGTAAATTTTTTCAAGTACCTTATGCAGGATGGATAAGATGGTAATGGGTCTGTAGTTACTAATTATTTTGCAGTTCCCTTTTTTGAATACAGGCACTATATTAGCCATTTTCCATATTGTTGGGACCTCATTTTAGAAAAGAGAAAGATTGAAAATTCTAGTAAGCGGCGGTGCCATTACATAAGCAGCAAGGTTTTGGTTCAATACCATCTGAGCCAGCATATCAGGATACAGAGATCTGCCTCAAATGTTTCTATACCTCGGAGATGCTAACTTGTTTGGAATAGAAAGGGCATGTTGCCCTGATTGAGTAAATGAGGGGAGGTTAAATAATTCAAGGGAGTGGAAAACAGTTCAGTATATGCCAAGAGGTGTAATAGTTTGTTAAATGCATTGGAAATTGTTGCAGGGTTGTTACAATTTATATCCTTTATCTCGATGTCAGGAGGAGTAGGGGTTCAATCTTGGCCCAGGGATTTTCTGATGCAATTCCAAAACTGATGGGGTTTTTGTAAGAGGAGGCAAGTTGAGTTCTGTAGAAGCAATTCTTACTGTGACAGATGGTGTGTTTGCATTTGTTTCTGATAGTTCTGTAGGTAGACCAGTCAGCGATAGAGTCGGTAGCCTTGAAAGCAGCCCAACTTCTATCTCTCTTTTTTAGAAGGGATAAGAGTGGGTGAGTCGGTCATTTCATTTTTGGACCATGGGCTCTCCTGGTGGTGACAGGGTCATGTTTATCCTGGAGGCTAGAGAGGGTGGTATTAAAATGAGAGATGATCTGATCAATGTCAGAGGTTGCCCACAGGTAGGACCAATTGAGGAGGGCCACTTCTGTTTTGAATTGTGAGGGGTACAGACAAGAAAAGTCACAAAAGTGAATCAGTTGAGGCAGAACTTTAGGGGCTTTAGCATGCCACATGCTGAAAATAGGGCACTGGTCACTAACTGAGTTGGGGAGGAAACCAGAACAGATTATTTTGTCACTAGCACCCAGTCAATAAGGGTGGCACTTTGGCTGTTACTGGAAAGCTTGGTTGGGTGGGAGATTAAATGGGTGAGGAGCAGCTTATTTATAGATAGTTCTACTGAGAGTCTATTACATTTTAACCAATCTGTGTTAAAGTCACCAAGGATAACAAATGTATTATTTACAAGGGGATCAATGGCATTAATTAGAGTGGGGAGGACTAGCTGCCAGGTAGCAGGTGGTAGGTAAACATAGAAGATGTGGAGTTTCTTGGTGTTCCCCAAGGTTAGAACACTATGACACAGTTCTAGGGATGGTCCAGGGAGGGTGTTAAGGGGGAAGCTCAGAACAGAGAGGTTAAGGTCAGACTTATAGTAAATCATAGTGCCCCCACCTCACTTTGGGGAGGCCCTGTCACATCTAATAAAGCTGTACCCTGCAATCTCACAGAGACTGTTAAGTACTGTGGGTTTCAGCCAGGTCTTGGGGACACAGAGTATGTCAGGCTGATATTGGCAGGTCCAGGTGGTAAGCTCAATGAGGGTATGTAGGAGATTTCTAACATTAAGGTGGACTATTTTGAGTCAGTTTATGCCTTGCCAAGGGGGGGGAGAGAGAGAGAAAGAGATAGTGGGAGACAAAGGTATTGATGGCCTGGATTAGGTTTGGTATCTTCATCAGCCATTAATAGTAAGGCCATCAGGAAGCCAAGAAGTATGGCATTTGGGCAAACACTTGGGGATGGGAAGTACCAGCTGAATCTGCTGAGATAACATGAAATGGGTTACCAATATTTTGGGGCACATGGGCTAAAGCTGTTTATAATCCACTGTGTGTGGACTAGGATGTTGGACTGGGCAAAGTATGTGGTGGCAGTGGGGTTACTAGCAGAACACATGGAAACAGGCATAGTGTCTGCAATAGAGAGGAAGACTGTGATGACTAAGAAGGAGACAAACATAGAGCAGGGTAGTGCCATATTTCCATGAGTTAACAGTGTAGAGCTGATTTGGTTGAGGAGCTAAGGCAGGGTATGATAATTATGCTGCCTAAGAGTAGTAGAGAAGACAAGTTGCAGTAGCAGAGTAACAGAGTGGAAAAGGATTAAAGCTCCCCTGCTTTCAACAACAAATTTGCAAGCACTGGTCACGTAATGAGTATACAGCAATGAGGGTAGCAGCAGGCACAATAATTACAGCAGTAGCAAAACAATTTGAGGAGGGTTTTAAACAAAGGCCTCCAGGTGGTCTAGCCCCAAGGGCACTTAGAGCACAGCACATATAGATAGACATTTTTTTCAAACAGGCTTCAGCCTAGCTACAGTACTGAGACTTCCATACTCCATGAGGTGAATGACTTCATACATGCCAGTAACCAAGGTACTAGTTTCTTCCTAGAACTAACTTTAGTGCCATTTTCAGCATCATTGATATTTTTCTTGACCACACCTTTACAGACATATTTGCTACCACCTGTATCTCATACTTTTTAAATATGTTTTTTCTTTAATACTATCAGGGTTACTTATCCTCAGCCAAGATCATTTGTGAAGGAGTCTTTCTTTATTTATTTTTATTTATTTATTTATTTTTTTATTTTTATTTATTTAGATCTAGGGTTACAAATACCTTTGAGCCAAGGCTCTTTTACAAAGGTTCCATGTCAGAGAAACACAAATGGTAAACAAAACAATTCACACAAAACATTTCACAGAGTGAAGCAATGCAATGGTTACCGACAGTATAGGTATTAGATCTGCTAGTATGACAAACAGCAGCATGGTGGAGAGTGAGACGATGAAGCAGCCAGAGGCATTTGTCAGAGGAGATATCCAGTAAGTGCTATGTCAAGAAAGGGGGGGTATGAAGAGGAGGGATAATGCAGCCGATGGGGAGGAGGGGTAGGAAGGGAGGAATGGGAGGCAGGGGATGGGGGAGAGGAAGTAAGAGCATCTGGGGTAGGAGATTTGAGGTGTGGCAGTTTGGACTGGTCAGTGTGACGGGTGCCACCAGCTTGCTATGAAAGTGAATGCCTTAGTTTAGGGGAAGCAATCACAGGAGCTGGAGGTAGAGAGATAGTGCCGGAGACTGGTTTTGAACAACCCCAGTGTTTTGGCTGAGGAGATAGTGTGGCTGAGGTAATTTAGCCAGAGTGGAGCTTTGTAGGCAAAGGAGCATTGGCCCAGGCTAGCACGACAGTGGGGAACTTTCAGAAGCTGCTGCTTTGATCTCCTGGAGCTCCATTGATTGGTGTTCTCAGGTAGTAGAGCTATGACTCCGGGGGGGGTGCAAGGCCAAGGTGGATTTTCTTCACCATTGTTCAAGTGAGGTAGTTGATTCGGCTTGACAGTTGGAGCCAACCAGTCTGAGCACTGATCGCAGGTGTGGGTAAGATGGTGGGCAGCAGTAATTAATCAACAGGCTTGTTTAGGGTAACTGCTATCCATCTGAGGGCTGTCAGTCGTGGCAGAGCTATAAATGACGAGACCATAGTCGATGACCAAGACCACTGAGCTCTGTACGGCAATAGTCAGTGCCTCAGGGGTAAGATGTTGCCTATATTTATAGAGTAGACCAAGTTGGGTATTTGCAGCTCTGACAACATTGTAAACATGAGCCACATATGTGAGGCAAGGATCTAGTAGGATCCCATGATATTTGAAAGACTGGACCTGATCAAGGGTATTACCATTTGCAGTAGAGATAGCCAGCTGGTGTTGCTTATGCAGGTTTTGGGGTCTGTGAAAGAGCATTGATTTAGTTTTCTTGTGATTTAACACTAGTTTGTGCTTGTGGAACCATGATTCAACATAGCTGAAATCATACTGGAGAGTACGTTGCAGTGTTAAAGGGTCTTTGTGGGATGAGAAGACTACTCCATCATCCGCATACAATAAGATAGGCTCAGAACAGGATTGAGGCAGTGAGTTCAAAAAGAGGCTGAAGAGCAGGGGGCCCAGGATAGAACCCTGAGGTACACCTGAGCGGATGGGCAGGGAATCAGAGAGAACACTGGCAAGTTTTACTCTGCCATCGGCGATCTAGGTAACTGTTGAACCATAATGCAAAGTCCGGTGATAGGCCAGCGATTAGTAGCTGGTTAATAAGAAGCCTGTGGTGGACAGTATCGAAGGCTTTGGATAAGCTGATGAAAATGGCCCACGTGAGCTGTCCGTTGTCAAGGGATTTATGAACTGCTCTGGTGAGCTCAAGGAGGGCAGTGGTGGTACTGTGACCTTTCCATAAGCCATGTTGTTTTGTAGTCAGGATGTTGTATTTCTCCAGATGGTCAGTAAGTTGGTCAGATATGATCCACTCAAGGGCCTTAGAGAGCAGAGGTAGTATTGAGATAGGGCTATAGTTAGAGTAATTTGACCTGTCACCACTTTTGAGGACAGGGGTCACAATTGCAGTTTTCCATCTGTCCGGGAATTTACTACTAGCAAGGGAGAGATTCAGAATTTTTGTTAAGGGGAAAAGAAGTTCACCAAGGGTAAGTGACAGGAGCTTAAGGTCCAAGGTATTGCCACTGGTTCTGGATTTGGAGATAGCTGTGACAATATAGTGGGGTGCGACATACGGTCTGACCTCCTTAAAGTAGAAGATAGGTAGATGAGATTGCGGTTGAGGGGGGCTGGAGATGGAGGTGCTTTGTTCCAAGTAGTCAGGGGGGAGGACTGAGCTGAGATCTGTGAATGCCTTGTTGAAGGTGTTTGCAATGACCACTGGGTCGAGGGTAGTTGAGCCATCTACTACTAGCATGGTCAGAGGTGTTTCAATCTACTTCCCTGTGAGTTCCTTCATACTCTCCCAGAAAGCTTGTCCATTGCCCCAGGTGTTTGTGAGTGCTTTTTTGTAATAGGAGCTTTCCGTGAGCCGTATGGCCTTAGTACAGGCACTTTGGGCTTGTTTATATTTTTGAGTGTCAGGTAGCTTTCCGGTAGTTTGAGCCACAGCCCAGAGGTGGTCCCTCCATTTCAATTGGGCTAGTAGTCCCGCCGTGATCCAGGGATTGCAGATAGATTTAGCCTTATGCCTCTTAACCAGGGCATAGAGCTCATAAGCTTTGTTGAAGGTCGAGATGAAATGGTCAAGAGCAAGGTTGACATCGCTTGCCAGATATATCAGTGACCAGTCTTGAGACTTTAGATACTGTTTGAGGTGGATCAGATTGCCACGAGGCAGGACTCTACTGGAGATTATTTGGGGAGGGGGGCCTTACAAATGTGTTTGTCCATTCACAGATGATTGGTGAGTGGTCAATGAGAGAGTCTGGCAGGACTGTGGTGCAAGAGATCCTAGCAGGGTGGTTGGTGAGTACCCAATCAAGCAGGATACTGGTTCCCATTTTGTAGTTAGTCCTGATAGCTGACGTAACCATCTTTGAGAAGTTAGCAGCTCTAATAGAGTCTTTGTGGGCACTTGCATCAGGTGCAAGACAGTCAATATTGAAATCTCCTAGCAGAATAAGTTCAGAGTCTGGGGCAGAGTGTTTATGAAGCTCATAACATCATGGAGACCAGGTCTTTGAACTCTAGGTGGAAGGTATACAGTGATAATGGTAAGGGCTTTTTCATTTGGCCCTAAGAGAATTTTGATTGGAAGGATCTGGGCCGAGTCAGCAGATGAGACAGTATCTATAGGGTGCCATGTGAGCGAGTCTTTGATATATATGGATATATATGGAGTCTTAAAAGGTTCTGTCCTTGGTCACCTACTCTTCTTAATCTGTCTCCTTACTACTTGTCACCTGATAAGTCATTTCAATCTAGGTTACTAACTAAATGATGCTGACACTCAGTTCTACATTCCCAGCTTTCTCTTAAAGATTCCTCTCTATCCTCACTCCAATCCCATATTTAATTTATCAAATTTTGTCTCAATACTAACCTCATTTGTCTGACCCTCTCTAAATATTAAATCAGACTCTAGGAAAGCAGAACAAATTCTACAATAACTCCATCTTATCCAGTAACATTCTGGTCTCCACCCTCCTTAAATTTTAATAAGACATTTGACACCATAACACATAACACATAGGAGACTCATAAGGAAACTGGCACCTTAGCAATGGGTCTTAAGGTGACAAATGGGGTAACAAATTGGTTGCAGGATTGGCAACAGAGGGTGGTGGTAAATGAGATTCACTCCAGGGAAGGGATGGTGACCAGTGGGTGTCTCAGGGTTGAGTACTGGGAACAGTCCCCCTTAATATCGTTATAAGTAACATTGCAGAGGAGCTGGAAGGGATGGTATGCCTTTTTATCAATGACACCAAAATGTCCAATATGGTAGACAATCCAGAAGGGGTAGAAAGAATATGCAGGGACCTGAGTAAACCCAAGTAGTGGTCAAGGCCCTGGCAGCTGGGTTTCAATGCAAAAAAGCACAAAATCATGCACCTAGGGGACATAAACCCAGAGGATGAGTACAAAATGGTGGAGAAGGTATTGATAGTCACCAATAGTAAGGGCACCTGGCAGTAATCATATCTGATGGCCTCAGGGTGGTGAGACAGTGCTAGAAGACAGTAGGTAGGGCCAGTGGAGTGCTGGGGTGCATAGGGAGGGTATCATCAGCAGAAAGAGGGAGATGGTGTTGCCACTGTATAGCTCACAGGTGAAACCCCACCTGGAACATTGCATCCAGTTCTGGGGAACACATCTCAGGAAGGACATAGACAGGGTGGAGGCTGTCTAGAGGAGAGCAACTGAAATGGTTCAGGGGCTACATCAGAAGCCTTATGAGGAGAGACTGAAGGACCTCAATATGTATACCCTTAAAGAGAGGAGGAAGAGAGGAGATGTGATAGATATCTATAAATATGTCATAGGATTAAACAAGGTGTAGGACAAGATTATTTTTCAGAGCAAAAGATGCACAAGAACAAGGGGACATGCATCAAAGTTGGAAGGTGGTAAATTTAAGAGAGGTGTGAGGAAGTACCCATTCACTGAAACAGTGGTGGATGCCTGGAACAGGCTTCCAGTGGAGGTGGCGGGGGTTAAAATGGTGGTGGGCTTAAAGAATGCATGGAATGGACACAAAGGAATCTTAGTTGGGAAGCGGAGGGGGGCTGAAATTAAGTAGAGTCTGCAGTGTCAGCGTAGGCAGGGAAAAAATGGACTGACTGGGTGGGCTAAGCAGTCCTTATCTGCTGTCAAGTTCTATTTCTCTATTTCATCCTCAAAGACTCCTAGTTGATCAAAGTGGGGCACACTTAAAGCTTTTCAGCTCATTTTCCCTCATACAAATAGAAGAATTTAATTGGTGTCCAATAGCTCAGACACTATATGATTTATCTATGCCTTTTTCATCATACACAGAATTACATGGAGATAGAAATTTTTGCCTCTTTGACCTCATTAACCCTACTCCCTCCTCATTCCTGCATGTCCTTTGACTTCATATATCTCATATATCTCTTAGTCTCAACAAGTCAGATCAGTGGCATCAATGTTAGTGTTTTAACCATTTTACAGCTGCCTATAGAACACTCCCTATTGAGATTCAGTACCCTTCCTCCATTCTTCTTTCTTCCACTTCCTTGTCCTCCTCCTACTCCCTCTATGTCAGGGACAGTTGTACCTTCTCTCTTTCCCACCCTCACTTCTCTGCCTGGCAGCCTGTCTTTTCCTATCACCTTCCTGCCCTCTAAAACCTGCTTCTCTGTTTCCTCTTCTGTCTACCTCTCCCATTCTCTCCCTCCATTAGATACTAGGTAAGGGCTCTCCTTACTCCCCCACCTTCTGCCAACCTTTCATCTGAAGCTCTCCTCCTCTCCCAGCCTCCCCTTGCAGCTGATTATCCTCCACTCCTGACTACCACCCCTGCTTGAACCCTTTCCTTTTCTCCCCCCCCCAGGATTTTTGACTATCTGCAAACTGAAAGTACCTGCTTTGCTCACTAGGGATGGCATTGCACTGTCACTTAAATTCAGACATCATGTAGTTCGACCTTATGTGTACTCTGCACAGCATGTTTACTTTGCAGAGCTAGCTTCATTGTCCAAATGACACAGCACTATTTACCGGTGTGCTCATTTTACTGTTATTTTGCACTTTGTAATTTATTCCTGCAACTGCTTTATATGACTGATGTTATTTTTTGTGTTTTGTACTCCTCTTTCCTTCTCCCTCTCCCCGGGCTCATGCCTGGAAATGAGTCACTGCTCAGTGTGCATCTGCAGGTTACCAATTTTTAAATAAATTAATTAATTAATAAATGATCCTTTTCATCCCACTTCTTAACTCCATGCTTTACCTGTGCATTCTATTACTAGCTTCCACTCTGATCCTTTTCCTTCCTTTCCCTTTTATTCTGCAATATTTTAACTTTTGTCCATTTTTATTTGGTCTCTTGTGTATTGTGCTATTTATTTTTATCTTCCTTCGCATTTTGTTGAATGTGTTATTTTCTTGTTATGCTGTTATCTCTGGTTCAATCTAATACAACCATGAATGAAAGATGTTACATAAAATTGTTCTATATTGTAATTGCTGAAACTCCTATGGGAAAGGAATAAAGAAAAGAAATGTTTATTGATTCTGGATAGCATGCTGGAAGAAAAGAAAACTTATCTTTACTTTTAAGCCATTTTAACATTGTGTATGGAACAGCTAGAGAAACTGAATTACAAAAAGCCTTCTGGTAACATTTTTCACTCGCTATGATGACTCTGATTATTGGAAACATAATGGCTTATTGCTTTATTAATGTTTGCTGTTCATTACTGTACATCATTGAGTACATACAAATAAATAAATAAATAAATGCAATTATATCCATAATAAAAATAAAATTTTTTTTATAATGAAAGTATTATCATGCTTTGTTACAGTTGAGATATTTTATATATTTTCTTGTAAGATAATTGTAAACTAAATTCAAAGAAATATTGTGCCCATAAAAAGTTAAATTTAATAACAGTAAAACTGCCATTTGTGTTAAGTGTTTAAACATTTTGAAAGCATATTCATGGAAGGATTAAATCATTTGAAATGGCTCATAAGCCATGCACTTTACATATTTGTTATTCACTTATTACAGCAACCTACATTTCAAAGGGACACTGTCAACTTGTTTTGCATCATATTATTTCTAGTTAAAAACCCACATTTTATGATTGCTTGCCTTCTCTAAAATTTATTAATGTTGCTGTTTGTTTTTTCTATCTCCTTGTTTAGTTTAATGGAACTGAAATGCATGATAATTACTGGGTAGCGCTTTTTCCCATAGGAAAACCCAGTTATAATTTGCTGTTTTAACCAGCTGGTTATAACAGCAAATTATAACCGGGTTTCCCTTGGATCATGCATATGAAAGTCGTGCGGTCTTCCCTCAGCATGTGAGGGTTGGAACATTGCCCCACCGCAGTTGGTTGCAGTTAGCACTGAATGTTTTTTTAATTAAAAAAGGTCTTGTCCTATACTCACTGGCAGGGAAAACCAAACAGAACACATTGAAACATACTGTCTGGTTTTGGTTTCCCTGCCAGCACACAAGAGCCAGTGGATCTGCCCACCTCTTCCTACTGGCAGCACTCCAAAGTTCAACTGCTGTTAGAAAGAAACTGAAAAAAGAGAACAAACTTGCTCCACATAAGTATGTGGATATATGTGACTTAGCAAATACATGGCTCACTGTAGGTTGGCAGACCACGAACCAGGACAGTACAGAATCCTGACAAGTCCCTTGATGCCTCAACGCCAATCTCTTTCATGATTTTTTTACAATTGCTGAGGCAAAAAAGTGCACACCAGCAATTATAAATAAATAGATAGGTGTAAACCTGATTTACACATTGAATTATTATTGTGGGATGCATTTCATAAACCACGAGCATCCCACAACTCGGGTGTGTGTAAAATAGAGTTACACACACCACCCCATATATTATTCTCTTTGTACTGTATATTTATAAAAATGTTGTTTTGCTTCAAATACTGAATCTGTTCTTCTTGAATACTTCCTAAACATTAGAAGCATCCCCAAACAGTACAGTCACTCATGAGGCAGTGGCTACCTAAACTCCCACTGCATCACGAGTGGCTCGACTATGTTGGTGATGTTCCCAAGTCCAGGAAAGATACAGTGGGAGTTGATCAAGGAATGTAAATAAACCTGTTTTTGTGTGGTAACACCAGTATGGTGGGCAGTTTGTTTTTCACTTTTTTAAAGAAAAAAATGAATCAGAATCAAGCTACTAGCTGCATCAGCAATCTTTACAGAATGTTAGCAATCATAAAATGTGTTTTTTAAACAAGGTTGAGGCCTAAGGGGGTTGACAGTGTCCCTTTAAGATGAAAAAGGCAACATTATAACTGAATTTAGGATTATTTTAAATTTCTTATTGGTGTAAAATTATTTATCCGTATAGTGTCAGAGTTGCTGGGTTGGTAGCAAATGTGGATTAAAAAATCATTGGTTCAAGTCCTACATCAGAGATTTGGGCTCATACTGTAACTAATGCTGACCTTGCACTGCAATACTAGAAGAGGTGCTCTATTATTATAATAGTAGTCCTACGGATGAGCCACCAGACTGAAGTCTCTTCTGCTTATCTTTAAAAGTTGTCTAGACTGGAGTTGAAAGATCCCATGTCACTTTTTGCCAGTTTAGGTTATCAGAAGTCATATACAAACTTTCTTGACAAGTAATCTCATTCTAATGCAAGTGTGTGTGTGTGTGTGTGTGTGTGTGTGTGTGTGTGTGTGTGTATACCATTACCATATTAAAGACAATCACATTTTTCTCCCCACAGTTCATGTACTACCTGTTAGAACACATTGCATTGTAATGTTCATCAAGATAACTTCATCAAAAACGACATTGCTGAAAATAAAACCAAATTCAATTCCATGCTTTTCTATTGTGTATTAAAACTACTGTAATGTTAAAATAACTTTAAAGGAGACCTATGCTAATTGAGCAGCCCAAGGCTATTCTGCTGATAATTGTTCCTTGAAATGTAACTGAATGATTTCTCCATAAATAAAACCAGTGCTTCGTGCCACCATCTTATGCTATTATAGTACAGGTTGGAAATTTTCTGCATCCTGACTGGCAGAGAAAGTTTGGAATCCAGGTCTTTACTAGGTGAAAAGTACTGGTCTTAGAACCAGGATGCAGTGCACTAACATATCAAAGGCTCCCAGACATTTTTTGCAACAAAAAAAGAAACAAAAATAAAATATTCTGGAAGTTGTGTCGGTATATGGTAAAAATCAACCTCCTCCCATTTGCCATTACTTCGAGAACAAAAACAAATTAGACCATTTTAATAGCCCATCCCCATCTCACACACCACATATAACAAAATAAACATTAAAAACCCTTCTCCAACATTCTCTTAATTTTTTTCACTTTGCCTAATAGGCCATTCTTCTTTCTTCTTTGTTGATATTCCAGTCTGCTTCACAATACAGTTCTCCTTGGCATGTACACAGCACTCTCTGGGTCAACTGTTTTTTTTAATAAACCAAAAGCATCTTAAACAAAATCCACTGTCGCTCTACCAAACAATGTTACATCTGCCCTTTATGATATATGAACGTAAAACAAAATGTGCTCCAATTAGCATTTTGTTTTTCAAACAAAACCACCTTATCCATGTGACTTCATACTAATCACTCTCATACCATGCTGCTCAGTTATATCCACACAGTACTCTTCACACACATGACCAGCTATCTCTGACAATGCCTAAAACATGAAAAAATGTTTTCCTTAAGATCAAAAGTACAGGGATAACAGAGGTTTTTAAAATTCTGCCTCCATTTCACCATGCACCCAACAGCTCCCGGCTATACTTCTCTGTTTTGTTGATTGCACTGGGAGTTGGGATTCATTTTTTAAACCCAGCATATTCTCTGACACAGAATAGACCAGCTTAATTAAGGAATAGGGAGATCACAGATAAAGAAGACAAACACAAGAACAGTTCTGTACCCCTAGAGTAAATAGCAGTGTGGGTCAAAGATCTCTTACCTTCAGGGCCACTTCCTGGTACAACAAGCTGTGCATTTCTCTTACTGAATGACATCCATCTCCAGTTTCAGAAAAGCCTGTGCCCAGAACCTATCATCCCAAGCCATTTGCAACTGTTACTGATTCATATTGTAACTGTCCCCTGCACATCTGTAACTACTTCTAGCGCCCTCTGACTGTAAAAGTCTCCTGCTTTCTCAAAGTCACTATGTTCATTTGTAACCTGCTAACTGTTGATTCCACTGGGCACTTACTGTATGAAAAAGGGTCTTTGCCCATTAAAGTTTCCCAGTACAAAAAATAAAAATGAAATAAGAAATGAACTGAAATGAAATGAAAACATTGCCACACAGTCTCATAAGTAAAACACCACAGACAAGTAGAACAAAATCCATAGCATCTTAGTAGCAACACTAATCATGACTCCTGTGTTCTCTATCCAAACTCCCACATTAGTGGGACATAAACAACTAGACAACCACAACTCACTCAGCCTCAACAACAAAAGATGAAAACTTATGAAATAAAAAATTGGTCAAAAGTGATTTTTATTGTTATATATTTCAGACACATCACCTCTGTTTCTAATTGCTGTCACTCTAACAGCTAGATCTCTGAACTAGTATTAACTAGAGGCAGACTAGCTAAGGACATAATTATTACTGCATGTGAAAATGTTACCAATACATTTTTATTTCAAAATGTTTTAAATACTGTTTTATTTTTTCTTTAGTTATGTTTAGAGAACCCATTTGGTAGGTGCAATAAGACACTTCAGGGAGACTGTAGTCACAAGATAAGCGAACTTTCAGGTGTTGAAGAAAAATGCATTTATCCCATGGCAACCTCCTCCCAGTCATGCCTTACTGCTTACACACAGTATGTTCAATCAGGTCTGTCATTGGTCTGTCATTTGTTGGCAAGGTATATTAGCATACAGTGAGTAGCAGAAGCATGCTGTACATATGTGACAACAGCAGGGAGCATTGGTTCAGAGCAGTTATTCTTTTTCATCACAAGGAGCACTTAGATGATTAAAATTGTTTTATGCAGTATGCAGTAATGCTGTTGGACCTTTATGTCCTGACTAAGAAAAAGGCATTAGGAGAAAACTGTTTTATTTACTTTCTGGCTTGTAATTTACTTCTTATCTGGTTGTTCCTACAACCCACCACCCGCCATGTTAATGAACTATCCTTCCCAGTATTACCCAGGGCCAGCACTCTGATGACTCATCTGATTGACTGAACAGCAGTCATGTCTATGTGCCAGCCAGTCACTTTAGCTAGCATTAGTGTGAAGAAGTGCATGATTGCACTTACTATACCAGTACCGATCATGCTAAGCTTAGCGTGATTGGTACCAGTACACTAAGCATGATCATGAGCTCTTCCCCAGTCCTGACACTCATCACCTGCAGACACAGTAGTTGTAACATCCTCCATCCTCCATTGCTTGTCCTCTGTGGCTGGGCCTTTGGGATTATCCATACCCTGTAGAGGTCTGGATACAGTGAATGCAGGTGCCATCATCTGTAGTGTGGGTCATGTGGGAGGGGTGCAGACCATTATTCTGTGCCAGTTAGGAGTTTTACACCATTTTTCCTCTCCCCATTCTGAGGTGGCAGGCGCAGTGTGCACCGAGGACACATGCAACATGCTTCTTCCAGGAGAGAAAGCTCTCCAGCCTTCCAGCAGACTTCCCCTTGCTGAGGTATGCAGCCAGAGGCTGTGCACTTCCTCCAGTCTTGCTCCCAGGTATCAAATTCTAAGTTTGCCTCCAAACGCAGGTCATCAGCATAGAAGTCTGGCATGCTTCCATTGGGCGATAGGGTAGCCTTCTCCTAAAACCCATTTTAACTGATATAAGTGGCTGTGTCAGAATTATTTCTGTCTTATATCCTTATTGTAGGACAGTTTTCCTTCCCAGTAACATACAATCAACCTTTGTAGTCTTTTTTGTAAAAATGAATTGAACCATACAAAAGAAGGCATCTACTCTATAATGAAACTAACTTATGTCCTCTCCACTTTTTTCCTGATTTTATCACAGTAGTTGAATCTGTCCCATTTGATAACCTCTTCACTACTTTGTTGTGTTGTAAAATCTGCAAGTAGCACTAAGCTGTCACACCAATCCAACTTATATCGCATTATAGTTCAGGCAAATTTCATGTTTATAAATTTGAATTTTAGGACAATCTGTGCAATGTCATTTCTCATTTCGTCTGAACCTCAAGAATGTCTTGCTGTCAGGTGGCACCTGCTTCAGTAGACTTTTTATTGTACTGGGGCTGACACCTCATATCATAATCTTATAGTTTATGCCTGGAAATTACCAAGAATTAGACTCCCATTCTATTGATGCAGAGTGCCACTGATGGAAAAACATGGCATTAAGGGTGTCAACTGAAAATCACAAAAATCAACCCACATGGTTAGCCATGTTATGACAGAAGAAACCAGCATTCACTCAAACCTGACCCTTAGCTGATTCAGTGAAACTCAAATCATATTCCAACTCATGAGTGATGGATCAACTGTTGTAGGTCAGTACCGCATAGCAGTGTAGTGATAAAACACTGTGAAAAGGCTTGTGCTTCATCCACTTAAATTGCATTGTAAATGGCAGGCAGATAAAAATGGACTTCCCTGTGATGTCATTTCACCAAAATAAAGAGCCTGCAAATATCCATGCCCCCACATCTGCATAAATAAATAAATTCCTGGGCCACATTTCTTGAGGGTATAAAGAGGTTGCATTAGCTGTAAAAGGGTCTCAACAGCAGGGGTCTCAACTACAACGTCCAACAACTCCAACTGTAAATAATACCTTTGGATTAATGAGGAGTGTCATCATCCCATATTTTTCATAAGCATGGAACATTATTCAGAAACTACAATAATACAATACATAATCTGTATTGGTAATCATAGTGCAATACAGGACAGTCAGAAAGCAGAGGGATGTTGGAGCCATACTGACTTCATGATGGTTATGGTACTGATTCTGGTCATCAGTAGGATGACAAGAATATGTTTTCTTTTAGCCGGAAAGGATGTGTCTCCACTGGACAATGGAGGAAGATGAACAACATTTGATTTATGGCATTTTTCATTTGTGCTTACAAAAGCAAAAACACACACACACACACACACACACACACACACACTCTCTCTCTCTCTCTCTATAAATCTAAATACAGAGCATCTAAGATTAAGATCAAATAAATTTGGTCAGTATCATACCATACCACTGATAAAATGGAACAGGCATCATTCAAGACAAAAAGTGAACAGATCTTTCACACCTGTGTGCTGTTTATTTCCTATGAACTGAGGACCCTAACATATTAGGAATTCTGGTAGGCAGTGGGGGAGAAAGGATAATCTGTTCTTCAGAAGAGAGTTTTCATTAAGAGAAAAAGTAAGCATTTTCATCACAGTGGAGGAGAACCTATGTCGATGTCTGTCTCCTGCTGTATTGAAAGTGACAAGTGCTTTGCCAATTTCCAATTGTGTGTTTATTTCTTAGGCATTACTATTCATGTGCAGGTGCAGAAAGGACAGGAATCAAAT
This sequence comes from Neoceratodus forsteri, assembly GCA_016271365.2. Classification (NCBI taxonomy): domain Eukaryota; kingdom Metazoa; phylum Chordata; order Ceratodontiformes; family Ceratodontidae; genus Neoceratodus; species Neoceratodus forsteri. The sequence continues at coordinate 461,995,898 of CM057449.1, forward strand.
ATGTTCGATGAAATGAGAGGCTCAAGCTCCACAGAATCCTTGACACAATTTCATTTTTAAACAACATAGCCTTTCATCCTCTGAAGATTAATTGTACTATTTGAGAAAAAAACAATTGCACTATATTAGTGTGCCTTTTCAAACAATACTACTGATCCAATAAAAATGTAAGGAGGCATTATGCAAAGCTGAAGTCATAGAGATTTTACAACTCACTCCATACTTGCCATCCCCGGCTCAAAGTTACCCCTACAGTGTTGAGAAACACTGTACCTTTAAACTGCAAATGGTAAAATGCAGCAAGTTTATATATTCCTATTTATAATTTCCCCATCAACAAGACACATTGGGTTTGTGATTGGTAACTTTCTCTTATCAACATGATTTTAGTTCAGCCAGAAGGAGCAGTTAACCTTAGCATCCAAAATTCTATCTGTCATACTGAAGAAAAAAATCTACACAGAATGGGTAGCATTAGCTGGGGCACCATAGCTTAATTTTAACTCTCCAAAACTCCAGCAGTGCAGGAATATGAAAGGAATAATTCATAGAAATGATACGTTATGGTAATAAAGACTTGTTATATAACCATAAATCTAAGTTTTCCATCAGCTCCACCACCACTGTTATTTAAGCTATAAAAATCATACCTTTTTGACCATTTTTTGTGTAGAATAATTATGTAGCTAGGCTAGATAAAATCACTGCTCCATAGTTACCAAAACCATATTGTTTCAGACTTTTACTTGTCACTCATTTAAAAAAGATAAAGCAGGCAGTTAGAGCTGTTGACAATTACTAATCAATCAAATACAACGGGCCTGATTTCTAAGACTTGAAAGCTGTTCTCAGGATAGAATGTCAAGTGGAGGGCTGCATCAGTAGTTCAGCTCACATCTGCGGCAGCTCACATCACTGAAAACCATGGTCTGAATGTTAGTACACTGCAGCCCTTTTAGATGCACGTCCCCTTTGCACAGAAAAAAATGTGCATTAAAGTGGGCTGTGCACTTATGCAGACCTACATGTTTTCAGTGGGAAAGACTGAGCCTGAAATCAGTTTGTTTTTTATTTCTGTACTTGGAATAGCATAAAAAAGCATAATATTAAATACAATACATTAAGACGATTAAAAATAATTTAGTTAGTGTATTTATTTTTTTCATTTTAACTTACTGTGTTAAGCTGCTGTAAGATTTAGAATGTATAGGTTTTTAGGACAAGATATCTTGTCAGCAGCAGCCTATTAAAAAGGCATTACAGGCAGTATGCTCATTAAAATATTTTTTTTGCACCAGCTGAAAACAGTCTGTGCACTGAAGAAGCGCTAATTACATGTTAACAGATGCATCGGTGAACTGTAAAAAAAATGTGCACTTAAAAGCAATGCATACTTAACCCATGTGCACGCAGTCAGACTATTTAACATTGCAGAAATGGGAAAATATTGGGAAATAGAAAAAGTGCAGATTTATCCAGCATGCGCTGTTATCTGCTGTACACTTAAGTGGGCTCCACTGTACCAGCCTAGCCACAGAGTAAAGCTGGCACCATGAGCCCTGATCCTGAATACTGATGGAACTGGTAATGGTGGTGGATAGTATTTCCCAATGAAGTAGCCCTCCCAAGAATGGGTGAAAACAAGAAGTTTGGTTGATGCTATTTATTTATTCATTCATCTAAAAGGATTTGAGAATGACTGTTCACTGTGACATAGTCTAAAATTCAGTCAGAGTCCTGGGCAGAAAGCAACAATTTAGACAAAGTTACATGTCAAAAATAAAGGCACAGAAGGTAATAAAAAACTAGGTATGAGAAGATCCGATCTGTGAAAAACTCAGTAAGATGACTAAAAATACTTTGACATGACTTTTTTTTTTTCCATAGGGCACATCATGGCATTTTCTCCACAAATGACAAATTCATGTGATTAATGTAAAAAATAACACACTGCATTTTTCCCATAACGAGAAGTGTGCATTTGCAAATGTCCTACAGACTCTTCCAACGAGTATTCACAGACAGTTTGCAGATGCAAAGAAGTGGAGACATCTGCAAAATTTGAATATGAAAAAAACTTCCCCACAGCAGCAATTAGCCAAAACACGTAAGGGAAAATAACGTGTCAGGTAGCAGTAGGTGCATTCAACTCTATTATTCTGTTTCTTTGATTGCAACCACTATGTGCTGGCATTGTTACTGACCCCCCAATTAATCATGTTCAACAGGGTGTGCAACCCCTTCTGGGTAGTTAAGTTGTGATGTTTTACTTTGCCTGGGAAGTTGGTGCAATGTTCCTGACTTTTATACAAACTTCACAAAATAAAGCTTAAAAAAAACTTAAAAAAAATCCTGCCCTTCACCCCCTTGGTTTAGTTGTTCTCACCCCTCCCAGTTCTCAAGTCTTTATAATTCTATTTCCCCACACCCAAACCCTGTGCTGTGAAAAAAAAACCTCCTTCTTTCTTCCAGCGAATTTTTCTGCTGCAAACATTAGTTGATTACATTGTAAGTAAAACCCTTTTCCCTACCCACATGCTAAAACCAGCTTCCCCCGATTCCTCACTTCTGACCTAACCCTGATCACACAGAAAAATATTATTGTTGCCGTATTGGTCCTAGGAACCAAAGATCCAGAAAAAAAGATGATTTGATATCTTTTATTGGACCAACATAGATGCTACAAAAGAAAACAGGTGCTCCACTCTTTCCCCCCCGTCCCTTCTCTCATGGGAAACTCAAAAATTACTTTTATTACCAGTAAAAAATAAAACTATTTTGTCTTGCAGAGACAACCTCTCTGTTCTGTGGTGCGTATCGGAATGAATGAATGAATGAACAAATGAATCAATGAATGAATGTCATCCTTGCCTTTAGTAAAACCTGATTGGCTGAGGATATATGGTCCGCCAATCCAAAGCAGAGCTAGGCCCAGTGTACACACCCCAGACAGTGCTGAGTTTATTGTTAAAAACAAAATATCCTGCTTGAGTCATCACATACCCACACTAAACAGCCAACCCTTCCTTATGCTTCGACAAGTGCTGACAGTTTTAGAGATATCTTGCCTTGCATCTTGTTTTCAAAACAACACATAGAAACATAGAAGTGCAATGGCAGAAAAGGAATGACTGGCCCACCTAGTCTGCCCATTTGTCTAGCTATCTGCTAGGGCATGCTCCCCCCCCCAATAATCCCCTGTGTCTGTCCCATTTCTTTTGAAGCCTTCCACTGTTGCTTCTCCAACCAACTTCTCCGGGAGTCTATTCCACTTATTCACCACCCTCTCTGTGAAGTAGTAATTCCTAATGTTACCCTTGAACTGTTCCCCCCTCAATCTGCAACCCATGCCCCCTTGTCCTCTGATTCCCTTTCAGCTCGAATATGCTTCCCACTGGCACCTGGTTTATACCCTTAAGGTACTTGAAGGTACAAGAAGTATGAGTTCCACCCATGATTACATGCGTGGCAAGTTCTTTAAAGGGCCATGGCCTATTGAACTCATATTTTTCCTATGAACCTATGAATCATCTCGCCCCTCTCCCTCCTCTGTTCCAGTGAGCACATGTTCAATTCTCCCAACCTTTCCTCATATGACAGGTGGCTGAGCCCCTTAACCATCTTTGTTGCCCTCCTCTGAACTCATTCCAGCCTCCCGACATTCTTTCTGAGATATGGCCTCCGGAATGGGATCCCATACTCCAAATACAGTCTAACAAGGGTACTATGACCTCTCTCTTTCTACTGGTAATTCCCCTTCTGATGCAGCCCAGAATTCTGCTGCCCCTAGCCACTGCATCCTCTCAGTGCATTTTCACCTTCACGTCCCTCAATATAGCAGAGGTGTAGCCAGGAATTTCAGATCTGCACACCTAGTGGACTCACTGCTAACCCCCCCTTGTTAGGGTGAGCTACCCCCCGGGTGTAGCCAGACAATATACAAATGTACACCAGGACCGTGTTTGTTGCCTCGTTTGACACAATAAATACAACTTTTGTATCTCATGAGAATGGTTGTTGCCATACATGTTCCCCAAGACACGCACATACCACCCCAGAGCCTATAAAGTTGTATTGTCCTTAGGATACAAAGAGAGTATTAATGACCAGTCCTTCTAGTTTTGACTCCTATGAATAAAATTACAGAAAGGGTCAGTATTTTCTTTTAGTTTTCATGGGAAAAGGAAGCAGTTCAGAGCCTATTTGCTACCCCCCTTAAATAAAATTGCACACCATGGAGTGCCTGGAGTATGCCTGAATACACCCATGCAATATAGTGATGCCTAGGTCACTTTCCTGTTCTGTTACTTCCAAGTCTTGGTCCCCTCATACAGTACTCTGCCCTCTGGTTCCTGTATCCAAGATGCATGAGACTACACTTGTCCGTGTTGAATGAAAGCTGCCACCTCCTTTGACCATGCCTTGAGCCTCCCCAGATCTCTCTACATTCTTTCTACCCCTTCCAGAGTGTCTACCCTATTGCAGACTTTAACATCATCTTCAAACAAACTCACACCCCCTTCAAGGCCCTCCACGATGTCCCCTATGAATAGATTGATCCCTGAGCACCCATCCCTACTATATTATGAATTTCCAGGTATCCAGTGGTTCTCCTCACCACAATGGCCTGCGCATGTTAAAGCACAACATACTCTGGTGTTCAGTGGTCCCCCTGCTCTCCGATCACGCACTCATAATATATTACAAAACTCCCTGTCGTCCAGTGATCTGCCTACTCCCGAGTACCTGCCCATAATATATCATGAAATTCCCTGGTGTCCAGTGGATCCCCCCACCCCACTGAGCACCCACCTGTATTAAAGCATGAAATATCCTAGTGCCCAGTGGCCCTTTCTGTCTCCTCCTAGTTTTGAAGCCCCCCCACACTGCCCACCCCACCCCACTGCCAACTACCACACCCCTGGACCTCCATCTCCAGTATCCACAAATGCTCCATCAGTGGTAACCAGCACAAACCTTCCACTTACCTCTGTGGTCAGCTGCAAACTGACAGTTACCAAAGTGCTAGCCTACTGTACCAACAGCTATTTCTATACTAGGCATTCACTCCATAAACTTTCAGCTTGCAAGTGGGCATTGAGGTAAGTGGAGGGTTTGTTCCAGTCACTGTGGGAAGAGGAGCGCCTACAGATACTGAAGGTGCATGTCCAGGGAGAGTGGTAGGTGTTAACTGGCAGGCAGGGGGTGGGGTGGGGGTGTCAAGCCTAATGGGGGCAGGGGAACCACTGGACATCAAGGAATTTCATACTCTAATACATGCAGGTGACTGGGTGTGCCATTGGACACCAGGGAATTTTATGATATATGGCTGGCAGGTGATCGGGAAGTGGGGGGCCACTGGACACAATGAAATTTCATCCTTTAATATGGGTGGGTGATTGGGGTGGTGGGGGGACAACTGGATACCAGGGAATGGTTCCAATGTTATCGGTTGGGGGATTCAAACCCAAGGGTTGGGGGTGGGACAACTAGACACCAGGGTAAGTGTGTTTTTGGGGGCTTACAGGCAGCCCAGATAGGTACTGAGGAAGGGGTCACAAACTGTTTGCTTCTGGCCTGGAATGAGGCAATAGTGAGATGCAAATGACCCCATAAAACCTTGCTAGTGCTATTATCACATACATCATAAGCAGGGCCACTGGAAAATTGCGCCCGCAATTTTTTGCAGAATCCACAATTTTCACCAAACTGACATGTTCCACAATTTCTTGCAATTTTTGAGTTTTTATATTGATCTGTGTAAACAGTATTAACATTTTTAATAAAATACTCTCAAATATATTGACAATTTTGCATGCAGACTTGGGTTTGGCCAAAACAATGCAGTGCAAGGTAGGGCAAGGGTTTTATGTGACACAGATTTCTTTTTAATCCTTGTCTTGTTTGGTTTCAAAATCAACTGGCCAAGCATAAGTACACTTAAAGGGTACTTCAACAAGCAGTTTTTTAAATCTGCAAACTCCAAAATCTGGCTTTATAGCAAGGTAAAGTAAAGGCTGCTGTTTACATTCATGCTAAAACTGCATTTATGTAAATGACATAAATGCAGTTTCATTGCTTTTGGAAAATGCATACATCAGCCTTTCACTTTCAAAAAACAGCTTTGGTTTCTCCCCAAGATGTCTGCAAAGTGTGTTAAGTGAGGAGTCATGATGACATAATCAGAACCAGAGACAGAAATCCACATATATTTCTATAGTGCTAACTAGTCTTTCTTTCCCTCTTTATTTTGAATCGTACCAGAATGATCAACACTAGGTATTAATTTGTGGATTATTTGAATCAGTACACATGTTAGGCTATGATTTTGTTCAATTTATTTACTTTAACTTGTGGAAAATGTTTTGCTATCCAGCTGACTTTTTCTTTGGCAAACCGCATTACAGTACAACACTTCAAATACCTGATGATCTAGTGGTTATATGATGCACTGAATTTTGTTTTTTATTAACAGAGAGACACACTAAGCTGAAAGCTTGTTTACAGGTGTGGCCTGGGAGCACAAGGAAGTTTAGTGACTTGCTCAGGGTCACACATCAAAGTACCAGTTTTGTTCAGTTCCAAAGCTCATGCTTTCTTGTTAATCCAAACATAAGGCTTTCTTTTTCCATGTGAACCCCCTGCACCTAGCCTGCCTTCTGATGCACACCCCACCATCCATACCCTGTCCTTAGTACTGTCTGGAGCCATACATGAGCTTGCAGTCTCATGAAGAGAATTATCACACCTTGGATTGTAATCTTGTACCTCAGAGAATTGTGCACACCTATACTGATACACATCATCAGCTGGCACTGTTAAACCTCCCAAATTACTCTCCAGCCCACATTCTCAATGTTTGACTTCTGCTCCCACAGTAAACATTGAGTGGATCACCACCCTTCTGCACAGTGAAGGTAGTATGTACAGTTTCCTGTTGTGTTTTTTTCCTACCTCATTAACCAATGACTGGGTCTTCCTGGAGGGCAAAGCAATAAGCATCATAACCCACCAGAAAAACTGCTGTTCATGCCCTCATAAGGGCTGCACTTACAATGGATAACAATATTATTAACAGGAGAGGCATACTAATACCTTGAGCGAATCCACCTAACTTCCAGTTTCAGTCTACTCTTTTACCTATAATCTGCAGAATCCTGCAAGACAGTCCCCAGCAATTCTTCTCCAGTACTTTTCTGTGCTATACTCAACAATGCGGGTTGGCTGGCTACCACCATTCCAAATCTTGAATGAGCTATACACAACTCCCTCAATACTGTCCCAACAGACCTCAACATCCCCCCCTCACCCGCGGGTAATCTCCCTACACTGTATTCAAGTCACAGTTTAGGTGCAGCCCTGCAACTCTGAGTATTTGTCATCGCTGGCTACTCTCATGCACAGTCAGGTAGTGATCAAGATACTGGCAGCCCCACATTTCAGATCTTACAGTGATCTGCACAGTGTCCTCCTTCATGTCTTCAACTGACCTGAATATAGCTGTGCTCTACTGGAATGGCCTCTTCAGTACCTCTCTGGCATTCATTCTTCTCACCTGCTTCCCACACCAAAAACTGGTGAGTTCACTACCCTTCTGCATCATGAATGTATTTAGTACAGTCTACTGTGTTATATTTACATATTAATAATAAACATGATCTTCTGGTAAGCCAGGCTGATAGCAGCATGGCACAAGTGGAACTATAGGCTTTCCAACCCATATAAGATCTAAACCATCTATGATTAGGCACTATTATATGACGTGCATAATGATGTACACACCCATCATTTAATAGTGCCTAATCAAAGGTAGCCTAGATCTTTTAAGGATGGAAAAGCCCATCATTCCCCTTGTTCCCTGCTGCTATGAGCCTGACATACTGGAAAGATATGTTTATATTTGATATGTCAAAATAAAACGGGGACTGCACTACTTGCATTTATGATGCAGAAGGGTAATGAGCTCACCAGTTTTTGGTGTGAGGAGGAATAGTGAAGAATGAATACCAGAGGGGGACTGAGAAGGCCACTCTTGCAAGGTACTGCTATATTCAAGGGGGAAGACAGAAGGAGAGAAATATGAGCAGAGTACTGTGAGAAATAAGATGCGGGGCTACCAACATATTGATCACTACCTGACTCCGTTGTTCTGGCCAACATTTCCCTTCCCATAAAACCAGTTCATGCAATTGTCCAAGGCTGTGTGTGGATATTAATGTATGAAATGGCTGCCACGACATGTTGAGTCACTTCACTACCAGTCTAGTATTGCTTGTAATGCACATTGGGATACAATGTGTATGAAAACCACTATATAAATGCTGATTCTTCTCCTTGTTATTTTTTCCCATGGAAAAAGAAGACAAGACACGCATGTATTAGAGTTTCGAGAAAGTATGAACTCTAACATTGGACTGCACAAGAACTTTGCTACAAAAAAGTGGTGGACCTAGGGGGTGGTGAAGGGGGTGGCTGCAACCCCCCATAGTAACATACTTGCTTGCTGCTGCTGTATTTCACTTTGTTGAAGAAGTCTGATTTATTGATTTTACAAATGTTTACATTCAAACTATGGATTACATTTGTAGGTTCTGTCAAAAACGTACTAGAAAAGAATAAAAGCAGAAAATATAAAGGTTTAATAAAAATTTAAAAAGTGTATATTAAGAATGCATACCACCCCAGCACCCCCACTGTAGCATCCTGGATCCACCATAACCACTAGACCACCAGGTTATTCAATGTTTGTACTGCACTGTGGTTTGCCACAGAGAAAGTTGGTTGGATTAAAACACATTTTCAACATTTTAAAGTAAACACAATTTACAGAACCATAGCCTAACATATGTATTATACAAAATAATGCACATGTTTTGACTTTTGAGTTAAACAATTTTATACAAAGGTAAAAAAAGAACTAATTAGCACTATAGAGAGCCATATATCTCTCTGACTTTGGCTCCAATGATGTCATCACATAACACATTTGGTGGCCATTTTAGGAAGTAGGTAAGGCAGTTTTTTGAAATTGGAAGGCTGATTTTACAATTTTCAAATGCTCTGGAACCACATTTAGGTAAATTATGTAAATGTAATATAGCATTAATGAATACAGCAGCCGTTCCTTTAGTCACCTACAGAGTCAGATTTTTGAATAGTTTGTTGTCAAAATGTTGCTTAGGTATCCTTTAAACACTTTACATTTGTTTTGTGTTGAAGCAGTCTATCAGGAAACATTTTGTTGCCACACAGACAGAAACAAAAGATGGGAGAAAAGGTGCAAATTATCCCATTCACTTAAATGGGGTGCTAACTATGAAGCCTTTTTGTAAGTGGCAGGGCAAGTTTTTCCTTGTGAGCATACTTTCATTCAGACTAGTTTTGATTCAAACAGCTGAGGATTTTTGGATGGCCCTGCCAATTTTAAACTTGAATAAGCTAGTTGCTGACAGTGATTTCACTATTAGCAACTACCCCCTAGATGCTCACATGCAAAGACTATAATACAAACCTGACTAAAGTTTAAAAACAAGCTTATAAAACACAAAATATATCTGAACATTTATCTTTAACTAAACAAAATCGTTGTAGCCAGAGTAAAACAAAGGTAAATTACAGGGTGCCCTGACTACTGTATGATGCAGTAAAAATATATTGGTATTTTTTTTTTTTTTTACATTTTTCAGTAACTGTGTAAGGTTCACTAGGCAGAATTGCCTGTTTTCAGGTACAATCCAGGAGCACTAAGGAGGTTAAGAGACTTGCTCAGAATCACACAGTATGCAATTGTAGGTTGTGGGAATCAAACCCGGGTCTGCTAGATGTCCACAGTTCATTCACAGTTTGTTACTCTAACCTCTAGGCTATACTGCCAGACCCAATAACCCCTAGATTTAATGTTTAAATATGTTATTTCAAAAATAGTGTACAGTACCTACAGTACAAATTATGAACATTAAACACTTTAACAACATTTTACTAAAACTCAATTATTCACCAGTCAATCTGCTTACTTTTTCTTGTTCCAAAGTGGATAAACAGCTGACAGGGCACTGTAAATAGCTGTTGATCAGGCTTCATTATTCTACATCCAGAAACAGAAAAATTGTTTATTCTGGCTTTTTTTATTATTGATTTGCTGTGGCTCACTTTATAGAATCTATTTAGCACTGTATGAGGCAGATGCTTTCAAATTTTGGAAGATAGGCAATGCTTACAATAGCTTATCAGTTTAGTATTCTTTTTAGGAAGATAAACTTTTCTTTATGTTTTAAACATACTGTATATAATCGTGTATAAGTCAGATTTTGTGGAGTTGAAATCTACATGTTGTTTAACCGTCCGACTTATACGCGAGATATAGCTTTGATTTGTTAGAGACTATAACAGCTCTGAACAAAACGTGAACTTTGCTGCCTGTTTTAGGTCAATGACTTGAACTGATTAACACCATTTGATGTTTAATTGCTCTCCGTAGTTAAATCTTCTGTCCCTACTGCAGGTTGTTAATTGCCTGTGATTACCACCTGAGCTCACTATTTATGCTCCCTTGCACTTTGCAGCAAGTTTTTGCTCACTGACTAGAATGATTAACACCGCTTGATGTTTAAATGAGTGTTTAAATGCTAACTACAGGTTATTAATGATCTCTGATTACATCACCATAGTTAATCTTCTGCCCATCCTCAGTTCACTATTGCTGCTCCCTCTGCCTAAGATGCAGGCTCACAAACAAAAATGCAGTGCATATGATGCAGATTTTAAATTAAAAGTTGTTCGGTATGCTGAGACTCACACAAATGCTGCTACTGAGCGAGAATTCAGTATCGACGAAAAATTAATTTGTGACTGGAAACAGAAAAAAGATTCGCTGCTGTGTGCCGACAGAAATGTCAAACGCATTCGTGCAAACCCTTCTCCTGTATCAGCAATTGAAGAAGAACTGAGTTCTTGGGTCAGCGAACTAAGGCAGCAAGGTTATATTGTAACCAGAATGGCTATTCGGCTTCAAGCACTTGCTATAGCAAAGAATCAAGGGAGTGCTAGCAACTTCAGGGCATCTGTGGGCTGGTGTACCAGATTTATGAAGAGACATGGTCTCACATTGCAGCAGAGGACACATATAGCACAGAAACTCCCTGCAGATGTGCAGCTAAAGGTTGATAGCTTTCATGAATTTATAATAAAAGAAAGAAAGCTGTACGATTACCTCCTATTATCAATTGACAACATGGACGAGACACCGGTCAGCTTTGATCTTCCTTCAAACTGCACAGTTCACTTTAAAGGAGAAAGGACAGTCACAGTTCGAACTTGCAGATGGGAAAAATCCAATTTCACTGTAGTGCTTGCTTGCCTGGCAGACAGCACCAAATTAAAACCAATGATAATTTTTAAAAGAAAAATGCTCCTTAAGGAAAAGATGCCTCCTAACGTCCTTGTAGAAGCACATCCTAAGGGTTGGTTGGACTAAGTACTTGTAAATAAATGGATAACTGAGGTTTGGGTGAAATGACCAGGTGCACTATTTCACAGAAAAGGCATTCTTATCTGGGATATGTTCGGTGCTCATTTGGTGGACTCTGTCAAAAAAAATATACGCCTTCACTGCACCCGGCAAGCTGTAATACCAGGAGACTGTATATCGCTTCTTCAACCTGTCGACGTAAGTCTCAGCAAGCCTTTTAAAAAATAATATGAGGGAGCTCTGGAGGGAGTGGATGGTCAATGGCAGCAAGGAATTCACCCTGGGCGGTAATATGAAAAAGCCGAATTATGGACTTGTGTGTAACTCGGTACAGGAGGCATGGGACGCTGTTCCAAGCACAGCCGTAGAGAAATCATTTAAAACATGAGGTATTTCTAATTTAATGGATGGGACAGAAGATGAATTGTTGTTTGCTGACCTCGTTGATGAAAGCATTGCCTCAACAACTGAACTTGCTGATGATTTAACCGTGCCTGAACCCAGAGAGCTAGATGATCCATGTGACGATATACTGCTGCAAGAGCTACAATTCCACATGGTGTTCCATTTGGATGACAAGGAGGGAGAGGATTTTTTTGGATTCTAAACTGCACTTTACTTCATGAACTGGTAACCCCTCCCCCAAGATAATTTAATGACTGTGCAATGAGTGTGAGCTTGCTCATTATTTTTTAAAAACCTGAACCTGTTCTAATAAAACATGTTTACTTAAAAATCAGCTCAGTCCCTCTTGTGTTTTTTTTTAAATTGATTACAGTTTTCATTGAAACTCAGTACCCAACTTATACGCGGATCAATAACAAAGTTGTAATTTGCCGTGTTCAAGTCGAGACCCCGACTTATAGGCGAACCAACTTGTAGGCGAGTTTTTATGGTATTCAGGTGTCAGTGTATTCATTTAGCAATTTATACTGACTAATATATGCTGCAGAAAACATTAAAAGATTTATTGTGAAGCACTCTGGGTCATTAGTAGAACCCCAGCAATTTCCCACAATTTTTGCAAAATGTTCTGCAATTTTTGGTAAGCTTTTCCACAATTTTCCAGTGGCCTTGATCTTAAGTTATCAATATGGCAGATTGCTCCAGAGGAGCAATTGCCATTAGTGGCATTGGGAGATGAGTAGTCTGAAAGGTGGTAGGGCAAGGATGTAAGGAGTAAATTCCCCACACCCCCATCGAGTGGGTTCACCTACAGTTTTATTATTTTCTCATCCAAATTAGTAATCTGTAAAGCAACTCTGCACCCCCACCTCCACATATGGACAGCGGCATCCATTGTCTAGTTACTTAATGCTCACCTGAAGGCCTGTCCCTTCGTTTCCATGTTTAAAGAGTGACTACTAACTGCACATGCTGCATTTTAAAGGCACAGTCCTCTCTAGAAATTAATCAACATGATCACAAAAACTGACAGGGCCATGTCCTACTACTTAGGAAAGTGGTAGGGCTATGACCATAGTGATCCTACCTGCTCTGGCACATATGATTAGTGGACCCTAACAGCACAGTTGAAATTGCAATCCCCAGTGCACCCCATTAGCCACATACTCCTGTGGCCAGTAGCGGTTGGGGTTTGTGTCAGCAATCTAGATTGTACATGACTGGTATATTGGAACATGCCTTAAGCACTCTAAAGTGTGCTAGCATGTTTTGGTACACTACTGGTTTGCTCCAGGCACTCATTTGCTCCTAGAGCAAACATTTAGTGGCCCTAATCTGGGTCTATGAATATCCTGCATAATATATTGGCTACCAGGAAAAACCTTGCTCTTCACATCACACCTAATACACCTTGCAGTGTCAGCAGCTCAGTGAGCTGTACACCCGACTCTGAGCCCAGAAGATTGAAAGGCTGAGTGTTCCATCCCCATAACAGGCACTTGGGTTGAATCCCAATGCTGACAAAGCAGTGCAGCATGAGGGGGATGCTGCATTCCCTAGGTGACATATTTCAGGTGAGATGTTAAACCGAGGTCTGGTTTATCTGTTCTTGTGGATGTTAAAGATCCCATGACAATTCTCAAAAAAGAGTAGGGGAATTTCCCCGGTATCCTGGCCCAATTTCCGTTATTCACTAAAAATACCACCAACAGCTAAATCTGGTTCAGTGCCAGTTGGCTTCCATCTGTTTCCCCTCTCCCCCAAGATGAGGCTGAAAATATGCAGAACTGCTAGTTATCATTTCCCAGCCAACAAAAACAAAATAAATAAATAATACTATCCTGTTTGAAATCTTCTAATGAGTAAATGGAAAAAGAAAAGTATTTCAGAAAAAAGTAACAACTGGCAACTTTTAAAATTATTAACATTTTCTGTCTGCTATTTGTGGGCTACTAGCTCTTTAAAGAGGTTGCTCAGGGCGGATCCTTGAAGTATATCCTGCTGTGACTTGTGGAGTCACACTAAACCTCTGATATGCTCCAAAGTATGTAGAATAGTTTTAAAAATAATTTAGTTGCAAATAGCAGTCACTCTTGCTAATGTAACATCAGGACCCTGAGATTCCCTTGTACCTGCAGAGATCTGATAAAACAAATCCAGAGATAGAGTTAGTCAAGTCACAGAAACAGAGTGATATTTGTGTTTTGTTTTGATTTCCTCCTAGTTCAATCTTACAATCCAATGAATCCTCTCACACACAGTGCAGTCTTAACACAGGCAGTGTCTCATCTGCCTACAGCAACCTAAAATAACTCATTTTCTAGTAAATAGCTAAATTATGTGAGCAAAAATAAATATTTAAATAGAGTTCTTTAAACAATAAAATATGTATGGTAAATATAATTTGAATAAGCATCACATGCACACACGATAATGCAATACTTTCCAAGGTGATCTTGTTAATAATGTGGCCTCTTCATGGAATGAAAGCCCTTGTCCTTTGAACTTCTACTTAGAGTTTGTCACTCTGGGACCTACAAAAGAACCTAATGCACTGGGGCATGGGCTATCCTGGAGGATATTAGCCATACAGCCACATTTTTAAGAAAACACAAATTGTACATACACCAATAATGCAAGGCATCATGGGAGGCATATGTAAATGCTCATGAATTAATTTAGACTGGCTCAGCTTTAAGCAGAATTGCATGGTGCCAGAAGGTCTCACAATACAATCAGCAAAGGCTGAGAACAGCAGACACAGACACAGACACAGACACGGACAAGGACAAGGACACGGATACAGACAGACACAGACACGTGTTTTGTCCTCATTTGGACTCATCAGGGTGCCATATCTGTATCTCAGCCCAGGGAGAGGGAAGCAGCCACCCTATAGAGGATCTTATTGGTCCGGGGCATGAGTAGCCCAAAGTAGAGAGAGAAGAGAACTACAAAAAAAACAAACAAGAGCAAATGCACTGGGGCATGGGTTACCCCAGAGAATATTGGCCATACAGCCAAATTTTAAAGAAAACACAAATTGCACATACACCACTAATGCGAAGCATCATGGGAGGCATATGCAAATGCTCATGAATTAAATTGGACTGACTCAACTTTAAGCAGAATTGCATGGTGCCAATAGGCCTCACAATACAATCAGCAAAGGCTGAGAATAGCAGACACAGACATGTGTTTTGTCCTCATTTGGACTCATCAGTGTGCCATATCTGCATCTCAGCCCAGGGCGAGGGAGTCAGCCACAGTATAGGCGATCTTATTTGTTAGGGTCATGAGCAGCCCAAAGTAGAGAGAGAGAAGAGAACTACTAAAGAACCCCATAGCAAATGCACTGGGGCATGGGTTATCCCAGAGGATATTGGCCATACAGCCAAATTTTAAAGAAAACACAAATTGCACATACACCAATAATGCAAAGCATCATGGAGGCATATGTAAATGCCCATAAATTAATTTGGACTGGTTCAGCTTTAAGCAGAATTACATGGTGCCAATAGGCCTCACAATATGATCAGCAATGGCTGACAACAGTAGACACAGACACATGTTTTGTTCTCATTTGGACTCATCAGTGTGCCATATCTATACCACAGCACAGGGAGAGGGAGCCAGCCACCATATAGAGGATCTTATTTGTCTGGGTCATGAGCAGCTCAAAGTAGAGAGAGAGAAGAAAACTGCAAAAGAACCCAAGAGCAAATGCACTGGGACATGGGTTATCCTGGAGAATATTAGCCATATAGCAACATTTTAAAGAAAACACAAATTGCACATACACCAATAATGCAAAGCATCATGGGAGGTATATGCAAATGAGGACAAAACATGTCTCTGTGTCTGCTGTTCTTAGCCTTTGCTGATTGTATTGTGAAGCCCATTGGCACCATGTAATTCTGCTTAAAGTTGAGCCAGTCCAAATTAATTCAAGGGCATTTGCATATGCCTCCCATGATGCTTTGCATTATTGGTGTATGTGCAATCTGTGCACTATGAGGCCTATTGGCACCATGCAATTCTGCTTAAAGTTGAGCCAATCCAAATTAATTAATGGGCATATACTGTACATGTGCCTCCCATGTTGCTTTGCACTCTGGGACTTATATTATTGATCTGTATAACATAGTGAGTATTAAATTATCACTTAACCAAATTGAAAGTCACCAGTGTTATATGTTTGAAGTGATAAGGCTAACATTATTTGACTGGATAGTATTATAGTAATATGACAGCAGACGATGGTGTGAGAACTCACAGAAAGCAGATAAGAAACACAGAGACAATAGACAAAAGGTCTTTATTAGAGGTCAGCTTGACTGGAATATTAGTTATTGAATACCACAAACCAAAAGGTCTTTAGATCAGAAAACTGAGTATTTTTCCCATTTGTGTGTGCTGGGGTAGACAAATTTTGAAAAAATTTGAAAAAGAAATGAAGGAAATCAATACTCCCTCCTCAGATGGCCAGGGTTAGTCTTGTAGCCATCCATCACCTACCCCACTCATCTCACACCTTTCATCCCCCTTCCCATCCTCCAGGGCCTTGATTTTTAATCCCCCCAACATTTGCAGGCTCCTAGCACTGCTCAAGGTGCCAACACCATGAAGTAAATCAAGCCACCACTACCTTGCCTGACCTCAACATCACCAGAATGGTATTTTATTTTATATTCCCCCCCCCTCCAGACTCCTAATCCACATTTGGGAGCCCAGTTGAAGTAAAGTCATTCTAGCTCAGTTACCTCACTCTCATAGTAAGCCAGCTCCTTGTGTCCCTCATATTTAGCCCACACAGACTAAGTATAAGGAACCCACAGTGGAGGGGGGGGAGTAGAGTGGTGTGCATCATTGATGATACTAGGCAGAGACTGACCAGTCTGCCAGCATTATGAATGATGCACAGCACTGTGCCCCCCCCCCGCACTTGGGCACTCCTCACACTCTGTCTGCATGGGTTAACAGAAAGAATACAAGAAGATATACTGCCATAAAGTCATCCATGCAGCATCACTTTTCGGCTTGTGCCTGAGTGTTTCTATGGTTTCATGCAGTGACACCATTTGAGTTGAGTCACAAGGGTTGCAAAACACCCCTTACCGCCAAAATATAATTCTTTAGATGTGAGCAAACTTTTTCTGGAGGTTAAATGAAAAGCTATCATCACAGAGTTTGCAATGGAAAGCATAGGGGTCTCAACTGCAACCCCGAGAAACCCATAAGTAACACCTTCTCCCTGGGCATTCTGTCTGTGATGTCAGTTTCACCAGTCTACCCTGCTGAGCAAATCTCTCTGAACCAAAGAACTGGAATTATAGAATGCCCGGGACACTTAGAAGTGGACAGCAGTACGTACAGTAAGTAGGGAGAGTACAAGGCAGTCTTGGTGATAGTAAAAATGTAGTACTGTAAAAGCCATTTCTTGAACTAAAACAATCAGAGCATAACTCCCTACTGTATTCAAAAAGGGCAAATGCAGTATACTGCAGACAATTTAGAAGTGTTAGTTGTACCACTGTGTCAGTGGATATGGCCTACTGAGAGTTCAGCAAGGCCTTTGACACCATACCACATAGGAGGCTTATAAGGAAACTGGACAACTTGGGGGGTGGGACCTAAGGTGGTAAGCTGGGTACAAAACTGGTTGATGGATAGGCAATGGAGGGTGGCAGCAAATGGCAATCAATCTAATGAGGGGAAAGTGACCAGCGGGGTACCTGAGGGCTGAAGTACTGGGACTGGTTCTCTTCAATGTCTTCATAAGTGATACTGCAGATGGGCTGGAAGGGGAGGTACAATATGTCTCTTTACAGATGACACCAAAATCTGCAATAGGGTAGCTACTCGGGAAGGAATGGAGAAACTGAGTAGAGACCTGAGAAAATTCAAGGAGTGGGTGAGGGTATGGCAGCTGGGTTACAATGCTAAAAAGTGCCACATAAACCTATAAAATGGGTGAGGCAGTATTGACAGTCACTAAACAGGAAAAGGACCTTAGGGTTATCATATCTGAAAACATCAAGGTGGCATGACAGTGTGACATGGCAGTAGGCAGAGCCAATGGGATGCTGAGATGCATAGGGAGGGGATTCACCAGCAGAAGAAGAGAGGTGGCATTACTACTGTATCAATCATTGATGAGACCCCTCTTGCAGTACTGTGTACAGTTCTGGAGACCACATCTCATGAAGGACATAAACAGAGTAGAGGCTGTCCACAGTATGTCAACTAAAATGGTGCAGGGGCTACATTAGAAGCCCTATGAAGAGATACTGAGGAATCTCAATATGTACACCCTGGAAGAGAGGAGGGGTAACATGATAGAGCTTATAAGTATGTCAGGGGGTGAATAAGGTACAGGAGTGGAGTATTTATCAGAATAGAAGGTTCTTGTGAACAAAGGGGCATGCAATGAAGCTGGAAGAAGGAATTTAGGAGGGAAGTGAGGAAGAGCTTCTTCACATTATGGGTGGAGGATGACTTAATCAGTCTTCCAGCAAAAGTGGTGGGGGCAAAAACAGTGGTGGGCTTCAAACATGCAAGGGATAGGCACTAGGGAATCTTGGTAGGAAAGTGTGGAGGGGGGGGGGAGTAGCCAGAGATCAGCTAGTGTCTGCAGTGACAGTATAGGCAGGAACAAAACAGGCAGATTGCATGGGCCAAGTATTTTTTATCTGCCGACAAATACTATGTTTCAATGTTTCACTGTAATATTGAAACATGCTTAATAAGCAACAAAATGAAAATGAATAATTCATACTCAAGGCAATAGCTCACGTCTAACACCAGTCTTCTACCAGAAATTTTTTTAACAAGATGTAATTTTTAAAATACATGACAAAATAAGGAACTAGTACAATAACTAAAATCAATATAAACTTCTAAAAGTAGCCAGCTAATACTTTTTACATTTAAGTATTTTTTCTTTTCACATTTGCTAGTTAAAATATTTTCCACCTAACAGTACAAATGGTAATGTGTGGAACAGTACTCTGTCTGAAGACTATCAGATTGAGTTCTGTTCCCCTCCATACCTCATCATTATAACTTCATTGACTGTGACATCACTACAGATTAACAGGAGCCAATCACCTGCCGCTAAACTGGCTACCTGCTAAGGTCACAACGCTAATGAGGTATCCATTTTCCACCAAAGTCTGCATCCACCTAATTGTGCCAAAACTTGGGAGCCCTATGTGCAAAGGCCATTGAGTTTCTGTGACATTATCTATGATTTACAGCAACTTGTAACATGGCAGTAATGGCAACACTGAAATCAAGTAATCTAACTGGTCAAAACACATCAACTGACACACATCCACTCATGCATTAATTCCTTAGATATATGACCTGCTATCTTTCAAAGCAAGAAAATCAGGATCGCACCTCAGTGAAAGTTGCAATCTGACATATAGGTGGCACTGTGTTAAGAATACTGTGCTATCTTTTAAAGCAAGAAAATCAGGATTGCACCTTAGTGAAACTCGTAATCTGACCTATAGGTGGCACTGTGTTAAGAATACTGTGCAAGAACGTGTGCATATTCGAATTTTTTCCCAAAATGCATTACAGACATAAATGAATGTGAGGTAGGAATAGAACTGAAAAGAATGAAAGTGATCAGTACAAGCAGGAATTTTTGAAGTTGAATCATAGAAACATAGAATTTGACGGCAGATAAGGACCGCTTGGCCCACCCAGTCTGCCCATTTCTCTACCTAATCGATAAGCTGCAGATCCTAGTTAACCAGCAGCCTACGTCTTCCTACCCCCATCCCCTAGAATTGCCTTATGACTGTCCTATGCATGCTTGAATTCCACCACTGTTTTTGACTCCACAACCTCCTCCAGAAGGCCATTCCATGCATCTGCAACCCTCTCTGTGAAAAAATACTTCTTTACATTACCTCTGAGCCGCCCCATCTTCAAATTGTGCCCCTTGTTCTTGCACACCTCTTTTTCTGAAAGATGCTACCCTCTTGGACTTTGTTGATTCCCTTGAGGTACTTGAAAGTTTCTATCATGCCCCCCATCTCCCTCCTTTCCTCGAGGCTATACATATTAAGCTCCTTAAGTCTCTCTTCATATGTCTTCCAGTGCAGGCCCTGCACCATTTTAGTTGCCCTCCTGTGGACAGTTTACATCCTGTCTATGTCTTTGCGGAGACTGGGTCTCCAGAACTGCACGCAGTACTCCAGATGGGGTCTTACCAGCTGTCTTTACAGAGGGATAACAACTTCCTGTTTTCTACTTGTGATGCCTCTCCCTATGCATCCCAGTATCCCCCAGCCCTCCTTACTGCCCTCTCACATTGCTTGCCCACCTTTAGGTCATCTGATATGACTACCCCAGGTCCCTTTCCATTTTTGTTGTTGTTAGTATCTCAACCCCCTTGTGTACTTTTCCCCTGGGTTTTTGTTTACCAGGTGCATTACCTTGCACTTCTTAGCACTGAATATAAGCTGCCATACATTTGACCATTCCTCTAACCTTGCCAAGTCTCTTCTCATCCTTTCCACCCCACCTTGTGCATCAACTCTGTTGCAGATCTTTGTGTCATCTGCAAAGAGACATACTTTTCCTTCAGTCCTCTCTGCAATGTCGCTTATAAAGATATTGAAGAGGACCGTCCTAATACTGAACCTTGCGGTACCCCACTAGTAACCCCCCTTTCTTCAGAGTGGACTCCATTTACTATTACCCTCTGTGTCCTATTCTCCAGCCAATTCTTTACCTAGGCTATCATCTTGGGACCCACTCCCAGGCTGGCTAACTTGTATATTAATCTTTTGTGTGGGACTGTGTCAAATGACTTGCTAAAGTCTAGGTAGGCCATGTCCACAGCCCCTCCCTGATCTACTACTTTGGTCACCCAGTCAAAGAAATCTATTAGATTCATCTGGTACGACCTCCCCACTGTGAATACATGCTGCCTTGGGTCCTGTGCCCCTCTAGCCTTTAGGTACTCGACAATTTTTTCCTTCAGAAGTGATTCCATAATTTTCCCTATCACTGAGGTTAAACTAACAGGTCTGTAGTTTCTCTCTTCAGCCCTGCTCCCACTTTTGTGAAGGGGAATCACATCTGCCCTCCTCCAGTCCTCAGGTACCACCCCATCCTCCCATGATTTGTTAAAGAGGGTAGTCAGTTGTGTCACTAGTTCTACCCTTAATTCTTTTAGAATTCTGGGACGAATCCCATCAGGCCCCATTGCTTTGTCCACCTTCAGTTTTAAGAGTTCTTTCAGAACCCTTTCTTCTGTAAATGGGCTGGTATCAACTTCTGTATCCAGAGTGTTTCTATTGTTTGGTTAAGGTAACTCCCCCTCTTCATTTGTAAATACTGAGTAAAAATATTTGTTTAGTATCTCTGCCTTTTCACAGTCACCCTCTGCCCACCCCCTCCCCTTTATTAAGCCTCACTATCCCTCCCTTGGTCTTCCTTCGCTCCCTGATGTACATATACAAGGTTTTATCCCCCTTCTTAACTGAGTTGGCTATCTTTTCCTCGGTTTGGGCCTTTGCTGTTCTGACTGCCTTCCCAGCTTCCTTTTGCTTTAGCTGATACAATTCTCTGTCCGGCTCCTTCTGTGATTCCTTGCACTTCCGGAATGCTTTCTTTTTCTCTTGAACCTTCACTGCCACCTCCTTTGAGAACCATAGTTGTTTCTTACATCGTTTTGTTTTGTTTATTTGCTTCACACAAAGGCTTGTTACCTCTGTGATGGCAGTTTTTATTATTCCCCATTGTTCTTCCACCCCTCCTTCCTGCCCATTTGCTAGTACATTCCTTAGGCACTCACCCATTTTGGCAAAGTTAGCCCTCCTAAAGTCCAGTACTTTTGCCTTTGTATGGCTTGACTCTATAGCTGTGTTTATTGTAAACCATACTGTTCGATGGTCGCTAGTTCCCAGATGGCTACCCACTTCTACATCTGTGATCCTCTCTCCATCTCCATTTGAGAGAACCAGGTCTAAGATTGCTCCCTCTCGAGTGGGTTCCAATATTAGTTGTCTAAGGCATGCCCCCTGTAGGGCATCTAGAATAACCCCACTCTTAGAAGTGGCTGCTGCAACTGCACTCCAGTTAACATCTGGCATATTCAGATCACCCATCAGCAATATCTCCCCTTTTTCTGCCATTCTAAGTATACTTTCTATCATTTCCTTGTCCATTTCCTCCACTGAGAGGGGGGTCTGTATACAACCCCTGTGCCGATTGTGGTGCAATTGCCTGTCTCCAAATTGACCCACAGTGCTTCTTCTCCTCCCTGTTTACCCTTTTGTTCTGTTGCTTTGATTCCTTCCCTTATGTAGAGAGCTACTCCTCCTCCTCTTTTACCCTCCCTCTCCCTCCTGTAGATGGTGTATCCTGGTATGTTTATGTCTCAGTCATGGTTCTGTATGTACCATGTTTCTGTGACTGCCATGATATTCAGATGTTCCTCCTCCATCAAGTCCACTAATTCAGGAAGCTTGTTACCCAGACTACAGGCATTGGTACTCCTTGCTCTCCATTTTTTGATGGCTTTACTTTTTGTAGCAGCATCCCCCACTGACCTTTCTACCTTGGTCTTTTTCTCATTTAGTACCCTGTTTTGTAGGGGTAGGCTGGGAATTTCCTGCTGCTTATCAGTGCCTCCCCCCTTGACTAGTTTAAAAGCTTGCCAATGAAGCATTTAAACTGATTGCCCAAAAGACTTGTTCCCTTCCTGGACAGATGCAGACCATCCTGCCAGTATAGGCTGGTGTACCTCCAAGTAGAACCCCAGTCCCCAATGAAGCCAGACCCCACGTGCTCCACATCATTTTTTCAACCATCCATTAAATTGCATGGTGCAAAGTACCCTCACCTCACCCATGCCATAGACAGGCAGCACCTCTGAGAAGCATACTGCATGTGCTACTTGTCTTAGGCCCCTCCCCAACTCTACAAAGTCCTCCTGCACTGTTCTAATCTCATGATGAGCCAAGTCATTTGTCCCTATGTGGACAATGATATCCAGCTCAGACTCCTGTGCAGCTGGTCTCATGATCCTGAGGATGCGCTTCCTGTCCCTCCAAGCCATGGCACCAGGCAGGCACCTTACTTCAGTTTTCCCTGCTCCCCCTAGTTCTATCCCCCTAATAATTGATCATTGTACATGAATCAGTATTGTATACATGTTTTCCTACATTATCCAAACTTAGTAGTTGTAATAAATTGGTAGCCACTACATTAATACATGTGGCCTGTGCAACGTACACATTGGGAGTTATGAAAGGCACAAAAGTGAAGCATTTCTTCTAAGACATGAAGTTCTTTACTATACATGATTGTTGTGATTTCACTATTTTTCCATGAGAAATACCAGTATACAACAGTAATCCCATTGTATAATTCCATGTTACAAGTGCCTTAATGACCTCGACAGGAGGTAATTTCCCAGGCATTAATGCATGGTTGGGTGGTGGGAAGCCCTCGGTCTGTGGCCTTGGGCACCCCAACCATGCATTAATGCCTGGGAAATGACCTCCTGTGTCAGTCATTAAGGCTTACTTGTATCACAAAACATCATGCACATATCAATAAAAATCGGGCATGGTGCATGCATTTTTTGTTTTTGTTAATGCAAGACCTGCTTTGTGCATCTAATCTGATAGATCATCTCACAGATAATCTTACTGTATAGCTGGATGTCAAATTTGAAAATATAGGCAGGAAGATCAGATTTGAAAATCCTGCTTCGTGTCTTTGTGCTATTGTACCATACTATAGTTGAGAGCTATGTAACAAGCAGTGCATGATTAATTTGTAACAGTTTCATCAGCAGGATCTGCAGTATGGTTTTATGACAAAGTACCAGGCAGAGCTATGAGTGCAGTAGTAGATCACTGATAATGTATCAGCAACCTCATACCTCTACATGGTTGTATTACTCTCTGTACCATAGCATTGAACTGTGCACCTATTCATAAATTGTAGAAAACTTAATCACAACTTCGCAGCTCTGCACTACGGCATCACAAAACAGTTATGGAACAACCTAGCCTCAGAGGTTTGCTCACTTACCAGGGTTCCCTCTGCAAAACAGTACCTTAAGAGTGGATGTCCTAACTGATTTTGTTATACATGTTCGCACATTCCTCAACATTGATGATTGTTGTATCTCTTAATTTAAATATTGTATAATTCTGTATATCATTTATTGTTGTACCGTCTTTGTACGCATACTTGACTTCTGCATTTCGTGTTTCTATCCTTAAAATCCCCCCCCCCCCATTTCATTAGATTGCATCTGTAAATGAAGTTCTTGCTATATCTGTGCATGCTTAGCTGGCCAAACAGTTTTAGTAAATAATATAATAGGAATGAATGGTGGCACTGATGTTAATTTCATAGCTCTGTGCTATATGGCACAACTCCATCTTAGTGCAAAGCTAAATGAACAGACTTAAATTTTGAAACATATTCAAAACAATTGCACAGGAAAAGACTGCTAGTCACTAAATATATTACACCTTTCAGCTCTTTGTACTGTTTTATGAGTCTTTTATGAAGCAAAAAATGTAAGTCATTAGAGATATTCAGTTTGCATGATGTTTGAGTACCATGAGTGCAACTAAATTGTTCAGACATACTTTTGCTAATTATTTTATGTTTCAGTGTTCAGTATACCACGCAGTCTCTTACTACATCTAAGATATGAACAGCTGAAAAAAGTTACCAGTTTTGAATGGGGAGGAGGCAATGTATTGTATTGTTCATGAAAGGAATAAACAAGGTGAACACTGAGGAACTATTTGGTAGAAATGGCAGGTTAAAAACAAGGGGATAGAGCCAGCCCAGTGGTGCTGAGGATTGAGGCATTGCTGAGTGCCTTACCTCATGCCATGTTGGTGGCCTGAGTTTGTGAAAAAACTTGGGTCACCAGCGATCGGCGGGGAGGGGAGGGGGTTGGGCCGGGAGTGAATGCAGCAGTCACCAGGCAACTTTCCTCTCCCAGATCAGGGAGGCTTGGAGACTCAGCTCTCAGTTGCCATCCAGGGGTGGCAGCACCAAACATCTCAGTGGCAAATGTATCTGCATCACTGGGGAAGGGGGAGAGCCACAAGTTCTGGGTCAGATGTGTGCCTCCATGCACATGCCCTGCCTGTGTAGCCTCAGCTCGATTAGAGGCAGAAAACAGAAAATTGAACCCAAAAATTAGCCAGCACACTTCACACCTCTCCCACACCATCACCTGTTCACCTTATGGTGCAATCTGGATATGTTCTCTGGGAGGAGGATGGTGCTCCCTCCCAGCCCCACTATGGGGGCAGTCCATGGGGGAACTCGTACAAGAGGTAAACCCAGGTGAGGTGGTTGCCAGTCTGGAGGAGGTGGAGTTGGAGCAGTTGGCAACCCAAGGGTTAAAAAGCTATATAAAAAAAGGGTCATGAATGTAAGCTGGTTTGAGGGGGGATTTATAAGGGATGCTATAAAGTTTTATTTCACTGAAAGTGGTTGAGCCATGGAACAGCCTACCTGCAGAGGTGGAGGCCACATAAACCATTAACGGGTTTAAGCATGGCTGGGACAGAGTAAAGAGCTGAATAGTTTATCAGCGGGGTAGCAATAAGGCAGGGAGTTGGGGAGAGAAGAGGGTAAAAACCCCATTTGGACAATAGGTCATAGGTAGAGTAGGATAACACCTGGCAAACTGGATGGCCCAGTGTTTTTTTATGCCAACATTGTCTATGTTTCTGTGTCTCTGTAGTGACTAATGTGACAGTGTAATGTTAACTGAAGGAGGAAATAAACTACTTATACATCTGTAATTTCAAACTGGGGAATACCCTGCCATAATATGTAAGCATGTATCTCATGCAATAAATAATATTATATATAATACAATATTTATGACAAAAAATGTTGCTAATACATCAGTTAAGGTTTATATTAAAGCAATAAAAGTATAGAAATGCTGTGCTAGAGTTTCCAACACTAACTCCACATCCCTCCCAGAAGTAGTGGAAAAGGCAAGGCAACACAACCAAGCAATGACACCCATCATCAGGTAAGACAAACAACATGCAACTCTCTGAACATAACACAAGAGACATCCATCATCATGGTCCACCAGCTGTTTGAGGTCTGCTTCCATGACAGTGTCTTGGGGGTACACCAAGTGCTCCCTACAGACCAACTGGGAGGCTTATGGGGTTATGGGAGGGATGGAGAAGTGTACAGTTACAATTCCTCCATAGCTGCCTAGTTCCTCCTCTACCATTATTCATTGCTGACTAGTACATTTTGTCTGGGGGTGGGGGTATTGCCTGGCTGCACTACCATGTGTTCCTAATTTGTAAACCTTGTAACCGATTCCTTACTATCAAGTGGGAGTACAGAGCCCTTTCCTTCATGCCCTGTGCTCCCATTCCTCCATAGGTGACTAATATAATTCTTTTGTGAAAGGGGGTGCCTGGCTACCTACCAGTATGTTACTAATTTCTGAATACTGCAATGGATTTGTTACTTTCAAATGGAAGTACAGTTCATTTACGCCCTGCGATCCCAATCATCCATCCATAACTGACTAGTATAATTTTGTTTTGTGATGGAGGGGCAACTGCACTCCCATCCATCTCTAATTTATAAATAGTGTAATCAATTCCTTGCAAAGGGCCCTGCACTAGCATTACTCCACAGAAGACTAGTACAATTTTTTTTTTTTTAGCGGGGAGGCTAGCTGCACTCCCATTCATTCCTAATTTGCAAGTAGTGTAATTAATTCCTTACTTGGCAGTGGAAGTACAGGGCCCTGTGGGCCCTGCACTCCCATTCCTCCATAGCTGAGTACTACTGTTATTTTTTGGGCTGCACTCCCATTCATTCTGTCAGCCTCCTGGAAGGTCTGTAGGGAGCACTTTGGGGTGCATACAGTGGTCCCTCACCATGGTGCCCAAAATGTGAGTGTACCCCCAAGACATTGGCATGATAGTAGACCTCATACAGCTGGTGGACCATGATGATGGATGTCTCTTGTGTTATGTTCAGAGAGTTGTATGTTGTTTGTCTGACCTGATGATGGCAGTCTCTGATTGGTTGTGTTGCCTTGCCCTGTCTGCTGCTTCTGGGGGGAAGTAATGATGAGTTAGGGTTGGAAACCCTAACACCACATTTTCATACTTTTCTTGCTTTAATATGAACCCTAACTGATGCATTAACAACAGTTTTTTGCAATTAATTCCCTCACTTTTGTGATAGTATAATCATGGCCTTATTTACTTGTCAGAGCATACGGCCCTCTGGGCCCTGCCCTCCCATCCATCCATAATTGTTGAGAGATTGTAATTGTTTCCTTATTTCCCTGTGGGCAGAATGGTATGCATAGTTGTGTATGGGACAGCAGGGCCCCGGGGGCCCTACACTGTTATCCATCCATAAGGCCTGCACTCCCATCACTCCATAATGGTTTTCATATTTGCGTGGCCCAGCACATGGTGTTATCGATCCATAATTTTTGAGATATTGTAATTTTATCCTTATTTCCCCTGTTTGAGCTAGTGTAGTGGTATCCTTTTTTGCCTGTGGGAGCGCAGGGCCCTCTGGGCCATGTGCTCCCATCCTGTAGTGTGCAGCACCAATGAAACACCTCACATTGCAATGTTATCCTATAGAAAACATAACATAGAAACATAGAAGCTGTCAGCAGAAAATGAACTCCTGGCCCACCCAGTCTGCCCTGAAGTCCCTACCTACTTTGCTACCATAGACCCTAAATGATCTCTGGCTTCCCCTCACCCTGTTTCTAAGGTCCATCTGTGTCTATCCCAAGCATGCTTGAACCTTGTTATCATTTTGGTACCTACCACCTCTGTTGGGAGGCTGTTCCAAGCATCCACCACCCTTTTAGTGAAGAAATATGTCCTCACATCCCCTCTAAGTCTCGCCCTACCAGCTTCATATCATGCCCTCTTGCCCTTGAGCTTCCCTTTCTGTGCAATATACTTCCCTTCTGTAACTTATTTATACCCTTGAGGTATTTGAATGTTTCTATCATGTCTCCCCTTTCTCTCCTTTCCTCCAGTAAGTACATATTTAGTTCCCTGAGTCTTTCCTCATAGGGCTTCTGGTGCAGGCCATGAACCATTTTGGTTGCCCTTCTCTATACTGCCTCCACCTGATCTGTGTCCTTCCTGAGATGGAGCCTCCAGGACCTGACACAGTACTCTAAGTGTGGTCTCACCATTGATCTGGGTTACCAGGGAGGTGAATCAGGGAGGAGCATTCCTCCAGTCCCCTGGAAGGATATAAGGGCAGACTGGATGGGCCTAATAGTCCTTATCTGCCATCAATTTTCTATGTTTCTGTGTTCTATGTTTCTATAGAAGGGTAACACTACCTCCCTTTTTCTGCTGGTTAAACCCCTCCCTATGCACCCCAGCATCCTATTAGCCTTTCCCATTGCCTTATCACACTGCTTTTCCACCTTCAGGCCATCAGATATGATGACCCCCAGATCCCTTTCCTGTTTTTTGGTTGTTAACACTCCCCCCCCAAACTGATACGTTGCACTTGGGTTTCTATGCTCCATGTGCATAATTTTAAATTTTTTGGCAATGAAGCCCAGTTGCCAAACCCTCAACCAGTCTTTCAGCTTTTATAGATTGTCCTTCATTTTTTCCACTCGCCTCCCCCCAGTGTGTCCACTCCGTTGCAGATTTTTGTGTCATCCACAGACAGGCACAACTTTATTTCCACCCCTCTGCAATGTCACTAATAAAGACTTTGAAGAGGACTGGCCTCACTATTGACCCCTGGGCACCCCACTGGTCACCCTCCTCTAAGTGAACTCCATTTACCACCACCCGCTAAGTTATGTTATGTAGCCAACTTTGTACTCATTTTACTATCTTTGATCCCACTCCCAGGCTGTCTAGCTTCTTTAGCAGTCTTCTGTGTGAAATGGTGTTGAAGGCCTTGCTGAAATCCAGGTTGGCCACATCCACCACTCCTCCCTGATCCACCTCCCTGATAACCGAGTCAAAAAACTCTGTCAGGTTTGTTTGACATGATCTCCCCACTGTGAACCCATTCTGCCTCTGATCCTGCAATCCACTGGTTTTAAGTTATTCCTCTGTCCTTTTGTTTGTGTTTTCATAAACTTGCCTGTGACCGAAGTCAGGCTTACAGAATGGTAGTTTCCTTCCTCCTCCTCCCTATTTCCACTTTTGTACAGTGGGACAACATCTTCCCTCCTCCAGTCCCCCCGAACCACCACCATATCGAGTAATTGATTGAAAAGGGCTGTGAGAGGAGCAGACAGTTCCTCCTTTAGTTCCTTTAGTATGCTGGTGTGGATCCTGTCCGGCCCCATTGCCTTGTCTACTTTTAGTTTTGCTACTTCCCTGAGTATTGTCTCCTCTGTAAAAGGACTAGTGTTTACCCCTTCTCTTAATGCCCTTCTCCACTATCTGTGGCCTGTTACCACCCCTTCCTTTGTGAATACTAAACAAAAGTATTTATTCAGTCTTCCAGCTTTCTTCTGATTCTCTTCCACACTTCCCCCTCCACTTTTAGTCTTACTATCCCTGCCTTGTTTTTCTTCTTTTCACTTATGTACCTAAAGAATATTTTATCCTCCTTTTTTGCTTGTTTAGCAATGTTTTCCTCTGTTTGTGTCTTTGCTCTCAAAACTGCTTTCCCTGCCTCCCTTTGATTTTCCTGATGACTCTCTCATCAGTGTCATCTTGTACCTTTTGAATGCCTGCTTCTTTTCCTTTACCTTCTCTGCTACTTCCCTGGAGAATCATAGTAGCCTCTTTCTTCTCTTGCTCTTCTTAACCTTCCTGATGCGGAGTTCTGTTACCTTCTCTATGGCCTGTCTTATTTTTGCCCAGTTTTCCTCTACCCCACCCTCTTTTCCTATCCCTACTAGGGCTTCCTTGAGGCTCTCTCCCATTTTCTTGAAATTGGCTCTCCTGAGGTCCAGGACCCTCATTTCAGTGTGGTTAGGTTCTGGTCTGGTCCTTATGTTGAACCATGCAGTACAATAATCATTGGTCCCTAGATGGCTTCCCACTGTGATGTCAGTGAAACTGTCCCTGTTTGACAGCACCAGGTCCAGTAACTCCCCCTCATCAGTGGGTTCATTAACTAGCTGCCTGAGGAATGCCCCTTGCAGGGAGTCTAGCATTTCCCTACTTCTAACTGATGCTGCAGCAGGGAGGCCCCGGTCCATTTCTGGTAGATTGAAGTCTCCCACTAGTAATACCTCTCCTTTGTTAACCATCTCTTGGATTTCTTCTATCATATCCTTGTTTTTCCCTTCACCCTGTGCTGGAGGTCTGTAGGCCACATCTATCCTAATAGCTCTCCCACACTCTGTCTCCAGAGTGACCCATAGTACTTCTGCTTTACTCTGTTCTCCCTATATTACTCTGGCCTTTATATTCTCCCTCACACAAAGAGCCACCCTCCTCCTTTTTTTCCTACCCTGCCCCTCCTGAATAGTGCATACCCTGGTATGGCTACATTCCAGTTCTGGTTTTCATTGCACCAGGTCTCTGTGATTGAATCTATGTCAGGGTCTCCTGTAGCCATGGTGGCCTCTAAGTCTGCATAGTTTTATTGCCACTCCCCTCTTTTTGTCTGTTTGCCCTTCCCCTTTTCCTCCACTATTTTCTTTCCTCTTTCCCTTACCCTCTTTCCCTGACCATTTGTAAATTGACACCAAATTAATATATTTTCACAAAACCAGTAAAGGGGACATCAGTGGGGCACTTCCTTTGTACCCTGAAAACTTTAGATCAAAATTGCAAACTGTTTCTTCACAGCGGAGTGACAAAGAAATGACTGTGTACACCTCACATTACAGTGTAATCCTATGGGAAATGAAGCAAAAATTTAAACCTGTCAATCTCCAGAGCAAAGTAATATCTTTTTCATCAAACCAGCGAAAGGCACATCTGTGGGATAAGCCCGTTGTACCCTGAAATTTTCAGACCAAAATCACAAACCGTTTGTTAACTATGGAGTGACAAAAAACAGCACTCTTAAAATTCCTTTTTCGCAAACTGAGAAAAAGAATTCTTTTCCGCAGTTTCTTTTTTCACAATTTTCAGAAAAAGAAAATCATTTCCCACAGATTGTGGCAAAGGATCCTGTTTCACAATTCTTTTTTTGTAACTTGAGGAAAAAGAAAAGCCTTTTTCGCAAATTGCAAAAAAGGATCCTGTTTCATGATTCTTTTTTTTTTTTTTTTTTTTTTTGCAATTTGTGGAAAAGGATTTTGGCATGTTAAAAATACACTTTCACAATTAAACTATCGAAAAAGTAACCCCTGAATCAGATTGTAGGGACCCCCATTAGGTAAACACAACTGTTGATGTTTATTAAACCCCTATATTCTTTTAGTTATTTAATTTTGCTGTCACTGCTAACTGAAAGCAAGATGATGGAAGCACGGAAAAATATTCCACATTTGTGGCAAATGATCCTATGTTTGCTAAAAAGGATTCCGCATTTGAGGTAAATCATCCTTTTTCAAGCAGGACATCTAACTGGTCCAATAGGAAATCATGAGAAATTTTAAAATTTAATAACTTTGGAATTAATTAATATTTTTCTTACCAAATCTTCTAAAGGCACATCTGTGACCCAAGACCTCTGTACCCTAAAAATTTCTGACCAAAATTTCACAATGTTTTTGTGCAGTGTCATGACAAAGAATTTTGCAAAAAACTGTAAGTTTTACATTTTGTGATACTCCGTATCTTCACACCCAGACATCTGACCAGAACAAAATTTGCCTCATCAAGAGATATTTCATCCCTGATGACATATGCAAACTTTCATGCAAATCGCTCGAACAGTTGTGAAGTTATTAAAGTACAAATTTTCAAGTTTAACATAGATGTGACAGTCATTCCCTGACCATAGGGGCATGACTATGCTCCTATAATGTAAACATTTGTGTTGTCCTTGTAATACCTGGTGGTTTCACACACTGAATTTACTTTATAGTTCTTAACATTTCCCAGTTTAGCTTACAAGTGAAAAAAGATGCAACCTCCAATACACAGAAACATACTGTGGTATTTGCTGGCAGATAAGGACCGCTTGACCTACCTAGTTTGCTCATTTTTTGCTGTCTATACTGACACTGTATACCCTATCAGATTTCTCACCACCCCCCACTTCCCTACCAAGAATCTCTTGTGTCTATTCCATGCAAGCTTGATGCCCATCACTGTTTTTGCCACCTCTGCTTGAAGACTGTTCCAAGCATCTATTACTCTTTCAGTGAAGAGCTACTTCCTCACCTCTCTCCTAACTTCCCCCTTCCATCTCCATTTCACACCCCCTTGTTCTTGTGCACCTTCTCCTCTGAAAATTCTCCCCTTCTGTACCGTACTAATTCATTAGGCATTTAAGGGTACCATCATGCCCCCCCCTCCTCTCTTCCAGGGTGTACATATTGAGATCCCTTAATCTTTTCTTATCAGGCTTCTGATGCAGTGCCTGCACCATTTTAGTTGCCCTTCTCTGGATAGCCTCCACTCTGTCTATGTCTTTCCTGAGATGTGGTCTCCAGAACTAGACACAGCTTTCCATCTGGGGTCACACCAATGATCTATACAGTGGCAACATCACCTCCCTCTTTCTGCTTTTGATATCTCTCCCTATGCACCCCAGCATCCTTCTGGCCCTATCTACTGCCTTCTCCCACTGCCTCACTACCTTGAGGTCATTTCATATGATGCTCCAAGGCCTCTTTCCTTGTTTGTGACTGTCAATACCTCTTCACCAATTTTATACTCCACCTGTGGATTTCAATGGCCTAGGTGTGTGATGTTGCATTTTTTTTAATTGAAGCACAGCTGCCATACCCTAGACCTCTCCTCAAGTTTTTCAGGTCTCTGCTTCAAAAAAATAAGTAACATGGAATTAAATTCTGACTTCCTATACTGTTAGTGAAAAATGTTTTGTCTTTTTATTTATGATTCTGTTGACTGCAACTATTGGGCCTTTCTCCATGGATCTCCCATGTCCAACAATGGATGAACATGATTTCAATATCATGTAAGAGGCACGGGGGAGAGAGTGTCAACAACTATCATACTATGCCTGTTACCTTTTTGTCTGATTTTCTGCCCATATTCTGATATAACTGTCCAATGCTGCACCATCCCTTTGGTTAGAGGAACATCATTGTGTGGAGTCCATGACATTGGATCACTCCCATTCTCTTCCCTAGTAAGTGTTACTACTCCTACATAAGCAAGATCCTCTCCCCCCAGAGTCCAAGAATTCTTCCTTTGCATCACCGCCAATGCTCCTCTAGCCCAGGGCTTGAAATCATATCCATGTTGTGAATCTGGATCTTCCACACGGTAGAGCAAAGTGCTACCCCCAGCATCATGAAACTGGGCCATGATAAATGTTTTAAACCTTATACTTAATTGTCCACTTTTAATAACATTGTTTTACCTTATTATTTTCTTATATATATAGTTCTCACACTGCTGCTTTTCTCTCAGAAGTCACAATAAACAATTAGTGATTCCACATGTTATTATGAATAAGAGAGATAACGTATTCTCTATAAGAGCAGCAAAAGCTTGGAACCTGTTCCCACAAACTACTGTTGATTCCCAGAGTTTTGAAGTTTTCAAAAAATAGACTAAACACCTAAAATGTGACTAAACCCAAATTTCATACACCTACAACATTGCGGGAGACATTCTAGATGGGCATCAGCCTCCTTATGTCTCTACAACCTAGTAAATCTAGTATAAAGATGTAATCAAGATTATAAGGTTTTACCTCTTTTGCTAGCTTGCATAGGTTCTATGATTAATAATGTTTCTTATCAGGAGTCGTCATACTAGTTCAGTCACCATAGCATTACCTGTTTTTGTATCAAGGACTTGCATAATGGAAAAACAGTGAAGTGTACTTTTTATAAACATTTACGTGTCTTAATGACTCAGGTTTAAGAAGGTTATTTCTAGAACATTTTTCAAATCTCTAGTGGACCATGTAGCTGGTAATTATGGTTTAGGGGTTCCACTGCAACTGCATATTCTCAAATGCTTATTTCACAATTCACTTTAAAAAATAATTATATCAATCCATCTATCTATCTGTCTTT
This sequence comes from Neoceratodus forsteri, assembly GCA_016271365.2. Classification (NCBI taxonomy): domain Eukaryota; kingdom Metazoa; phylum Chordata; order Ceratodontiformes; family Ceratodontidae; genus Neoceratodus; species Neoceratodus forsteri. The sequence goes on from CM057449.1 coordinate 462,029,908, forward strand.
GTATCTGCCTGTCTGTCTGTCTGTCTGTCTGTCTGTCTGTCTATCTATCTATCTATCTATCTATCTATCTATCTATCTATCTATCTTATTTTCCTCTCATATTATGGCACTGATATAGATGGTGAACAAAATCTCACTGAATCAAAGACATAATGACTGCCTGCATTATACAGGCGGTGTATCTGAGGAATTAACTGACACCATGTCATGAAAATCATTAAGGAAAATGCAAATAACCTCCTCTCCAGCTTTAGAGAAGCATCAACAATTCTAACATGCATTCTGTTACTTAGCTTGGGTGTCTTTCAACTCAACCTCTATTTTTTGGCTCAGGTGACACCTGTCATAACCCATTAGTCAACACATAAAATGGTGGAAAAAGTGGTTTGTTGAATTCAAGCAATTCAATCCACACAAATCTTCCCAAGGGAGGCACAGGTCTGTTAATCTAGCCAGCCATCATTCATTTGCTCAGTGAATAATAACAGTCCTTTTTTTGAAGAAAAAGACACTGCCACATGAGTGGAGAAATACACAACCACCTGAAATATTTCTCACCCTCAAGTTAAGCATAGAATTATTAATGGATTTTGAAGTACTGTGACAATTGCATATATGTAATACATGTCTGTATATCCTGTATCAGCAGAAGAGTTCTGTATGAACACAGGTAGACTAGGACAAAGGCTGTTGATCATACAGTACATCTGCTTATGCAGATTGAGAAATATCAATCTTGATTCTGTCTTCTCTAAACTCGTCTCTAAACTTTAGATAAAACAAGGGATCTTAACATTGGATCAAAAATGCCTTATTTACTCTGTGGTTTCCCAGTAATGTGTATTAGAAGGAACCAAATATATTGTCCTTGGTTCTTTAGTGATGCACCCAAGTTCTGTGAAAGCCTGTCATTGACAATATCAAGAACTGCTTTTGAACAACAGTTTTCGGTAATTTATGCACAATTTTATACTGTGCTAAACTTGTTGGTAGTGACAAGACTACATCTTAGTGAGTAGAACAACCTTAAACAGTGCTAGACTTATTGGTAAAGAAATCTTAGTGAGTAGCTACTGACATACCACATTAGTGAGTAGAATAACCTTAAACAGTGCTAGACTTATTGGTAAAGAAATCTTAGTGAGTAGCTACTGACATACCACATCAGTAGGACCAAATGAAAGATGCTAGACTGGGGGATTGACAGCAACAGGAGACATTCTTAGAAGAAATATAAATATATATATATATATATATATATATATATATACACACACACATATATATACACACACACATATATATATATATATATATATATATATATATATATATATATATACACATAGATATATTTACTGTATATCAGGGTCATTATGGTATAACACAGGTATAAGAAGTAAAATATTCAGGTCTGTTCTCACAGAAATGTTGCAGAAATAAGTTAAGTGGGGTGTTGCCTTGGTGATATATCTAATACAGTTTGTATGAAATGTGCAAAATAAGACACTTTACTTTCCTGTCCCACTCAGTCTATGCAACCTAAGTTTCTCATCTCGGTTAACTACAGCACTTTTTATACAGACTGTACTTCATGCAATTTTCAGTTCAGGAGAAGGTGGGAACCAAATTCTGCTGTCATTAGATGCACAACAAGACTCAGACAGCAGGGAAATAGATTAAACAGGGATTAGAAAGGAAGGAGACAGGTGATTTATTCAAAAGTAAGATGAGAAGGTGGATGAGAGGAGTTAGACATTTAATGGGAATTACTCAGGATGGAAAACTTTGTCAAATTATGTAACACATGACTCTGTGTTGTCCTATGTTAGTCATTATATTCATAAACTACAGGAAGGAATGACGTTTAGGATAGTAATGTTTGCAGATGACACTAAAGTGGGTGGATTAAGCAACACAGTAAAAGATACTTCACTGCTCCAAAGGTATGAGGACAAAGTTAACTAGTGGGCACTAGAGTGACATATGCAGATTGGGACTGATAAATGGTAAGTTATGTACCTGAAAGCAAAAATTAAGTGCAGGGTATTATTTGCTAAATGATGTGATACTAATGAGTACTAAACAAGAAATGGATTTGTGGTTGTAACAGACAAATGACTCAAACAGCTGGTGCAATGTTATGACACTTGAGAGAAAACAAATAACATAGTAGGATATGCAATCAGGTGCATCAAATTCAAGACTCCAGATAAAGTACTAGTAAAATATCAGGCCATGCTGAGACCACGCCTGGAGGACTGTATCCAGTTCTGGTCAATACCTATGCAGAAGGACATTTGCAAATCGGTAAGACAGCGACAGGGGACTAAGGTGGTTATTGACCTGTGGAATCCAATCTTTGCTGAAATACTTGAAAATGTGGACATTTTACTCTAAAATAGAGAAGCTAAGGTATCATTCCAGACATGAAAGATTGTGAGAGTACAAGAGAATATTGATCCAAATGACTTATTCACAAGGAATCAGGGCAAGGGAGCAGGAGGGAATGGGCTATCAGTAAGCAGAGACAATAACAACAGGAACACTAGGACACCATGCTTTACACAAAAAGTGCTGATAATGTAGCATGAACTGCCAATGTAGATAGTAGAATCAGATACTGTACTATAAATGATTCAATTATAAGCTGGCCAGGTGTAGTATTGTGTGAAACAGAAATTTCGCAATGTGAAATATTTCGAGGAATTCACACATTTTGCAAAATATTTAGTAGGTGCAAAATGCAAAATTTCACCTGATAATTATAAAATTTCACCCCAAAATGGTGAAATTTCACCACAAAATGAAAAATTTCACAATTTTCAGGTGACGTTTTCAGGTGAAATTTCACCATTTTGGGGTGAAATTTTACATTTTACACATACAAAATATTTTGTGAATTTCACAAAATAATTTAAACAGTGAAACTGCCAATTTCACAGCAATTTCACTGGCAAAATTTTATTTTGCAATATCTCTAGTTAGGTAATTTAGGAAGACCAGTTTATGCAAAAAATGATTGCTAGGTCATCTGGGGTGAACTAAATTTTGTACATTGGGTCCTATGGCCTACTGTACATTCATCTCCAAACATACTGTAATATGTACAGTATGTTACTATTTTATCACATGCATTTATATAAGTTCAGTCATGGTAGGCAATTAAAGGTAAGAAGAGAGTTAGACATAGCAGTGTGCTTTTTGCCTCAGGACCCATTCAGTAAATATTCAGTTATACACAGTGGCACCACTCAGGAAGCAATGCAGTAATGCTGCATTAGATCACACAATGTTTCAGTATTCTGCAGGGAACAGTGTAATTCAATGGCAATTAAGATTTTTTTTTTACTGCAGTATTTTGTAACATTTCATTTATGCTAAGTTACTGCTTTGCATCCTGGCTAGCTCCACTGTAAATACACTTCTTTGAATGAGTCGGTTGTTTGCAATGAAAGGCAATGGCATACCTTGGCAAATGTTTAATGACCATGCTGTTTTCTTCCAATCTTTTGAGAAAAAAAAACTTTGTATAGCTTACATGTGGTACACAAATAATTTTCTATTGACACACACTCATTTTTAAAGGGGAGTCATTGGTTGTTGGGAGAAATATCACACAAATACCATGGGAATTATTTCCTGCCGACAGAGGTACAGTAAATATGTTCAAGTTCAAGTTCAAGTTTATTGCAGGAAAACTCCATTGAGTAAGCTCAATCACAAGGAGGTCCTGTGACATATAGATTTTCACAATGTACAAACATAGATAGGTAGTAGACAGTATATACATAAAGTACGCGTAACATGATACAGGCAAGATATACCTACAAGGGCTCCACATAGGATGACCGCAGGTGGTAGACAACTAATATAACACAGGGAAGCGACTTAAAGGTTGCATACTGATAATTGAAACATGTTGACTGGTGTGTGCAATACATGCATTTTGGCAGCTGGAACAAACAACAGAATATAACTATAAGGGGGGTAGGAGTGATTTGATAATGTAACAGTGGAGTGGAAACATAGATAAAGCCAGGAGTAGAAGGGGAAGGGAAAGCAGTTAGTATGACAAAGCAATTATGCCTTACCAATGAATACACATGGCACACATGGGGAAGGAAGAGGCTTAATGACAGTTACAGATGTCTTTTATTTTGGCTGAATTTAGCAATTTGTAAGATTTTATTGAGACTGTGCTAGTCAGTTTCAGTATGGTTTGTAATCGGTTCCAAATGGAGGGAAGGGCATGTGCAACAGCACGTTTACCAAAGGAGGTCCGCGTCCTTGGTATATTAAGCATAATAAAGTCAGATTTTCTTAACAAGTATGCACTATGTGAGATACTAATGAGGGATGAGAGATAGCTTGGCAATTTCTGCAGGAGCAGTTTAAGAGTCCATAGCCCAGCATGGAGCAGGCGTCTAGTAGTAAGGGATGTCCAACCAACAGCTGCATATAAGTCACAGTGATGCAAACGGTAAGGGGAGTTGGTAATGAACCGTAATGCACAGTGATAAAGGATGTCCAGTTTACTTAGATTTGCAAGAGTGGTGGAGGAATAGATTACATCGCCATAGTCGAGCAGGGGGAGAAAAGTGGCCTGGACAAGCTTATTTTGAGTTTCAAGGGGGAAGAGGGGCCTATTTCTATAGAAGAAACCTAACCTGGCTTTTAGCCTTCTAGAGACATCTTCGACGTGGTCATTGAAAGATAATTTATTATCGATCCAGATACCCAGATATTTAAATTTGGTTACAACTTCCAGAGGCTCATTTAGCGTGGTGACAATGAAGTCTTGGGCAAGGGTATTGGGGGGGCCTGTGGCAGCACTATGGGAGAGTATCATCGCTTTAGTCTTCTTGGCATTAAGCAGAAGCTTTGTCTTTATTAGATTATGATCAAGTTGTGTGAAGTCCACTTGAAGCACTCCCTTGACTTCAGATAGCGATGAGCCAGAAGTATACAGCACAGTATCATTCGCAAAAAAGTGCAGATTGGACGTAGATATGTTAGAATCTAGGTCATTAATGTATAAGGAAAACAAAATAGGGCCTAAGATGGATCCTTTGGGGACACCTCTTGCAACTGGCAAGGCAGCAGAAAAACAGCCTTCTGCCTTTACTTTTTGGGATCTCCCAGTTAAGTAACTAGAGAACCACTGGGTGGTATGGTATGTGGCACCCAACTTTGCAAGGCAATTGACTAACAGTTTGTGATCAACAGTATCAAAAGCTTTGCTTAGATCCAGAAAGACTGCACCAGTTACCTTCTTTGCATCTATAGCAGAGATTCAGTCATTGGTTACTTTTGCTAGCGCAGTGATTGTGCTATGATTTGCCCGGAAGCCGAATTGAGCTGGGTTGATGAGAGAGAAGGTTTCCAAGTGAGATTTTAACTGAATATGGATCAGTTTTTTGAGAACTTTAGAAAGGATAGGCAATATGGAGATAGGCCTATAGTTGTTCACATTGCACGGGTCACCAGATTTAAATAGAGGGAGGATATGTGCTGCTTTCCAGCAGGACAGCACAGTAGCAGATGTAATGGAAAGACTGAAGATGTGGAGAATTGGGGCAGTGAGATGGGCATATCCTAACCTTAGGAAAAAGGGTTCCAAGCCATCGTCTCCTGCGCTTTTTTTGGTGTCTAAGTTAAGAAGAGAATCTTCTACTTCTTTATAAGTTATCTCGCGCAGTTGGAAGGGGCTGGGTGCAGGACTAGATATAGGGGGAAGGGTATGCTGGCTCACCGCAGAACCAGCATATGGTGATGAGTCAAAAGCTAACCCAGCTGTGGCAAAGTGGGAGTTAAGTTCTTCCAGGATTAGGGACTTGTTTTCCAGAATCTTGCCACTTGCAACTATCTTTGTTGGGACAGAGGGGGCCATGGGCCATCCTTCTATGGATTTGATAGTCTTCCATATTTTATGAGGTTACCTTTAGCTTGTTCAAGAGTAGAAATATAATAGCTAGCTTTAGCAGAACGAATACTTTTCACACAGGTATTCCTGGCTGTTCTAAAGGCCTGCCAATCCGAAGATTCTTTGGAATTTCTAGCTTTAGCCCAGAGCTTATCTCGAACTATGATAGCTGCCTTAAGATCCGAGGTGAACCAGGGGTTGGAGTTGTTCCGTACCCTTACTTTGATGAACGGGGCATGCTTATTTATTATTGTAGTGAGAATGTCATTAAGGGTGTAAGCTGCCTCATTGACATATTTGGCTAGGTAGAGGTCTTGCCATCTGATCATGCTCAGGTCAGATAGGAAGTTTACTGCACTGAACTTGCAAAAGGATCATTTTGTTATAAAGATGGGCTGCGGACAGGCCTTGATTTGAGATCTTATGCAAGCAACAATCCCATGATCACTCATGTCGTTGTGAAACACTGCCGAATGAGATATTTTATGTGGATGGGTGGTTGGTACCACATCTAGGATGGAACTGTTGGCAGTATTTAGAATGTTATTCCCAGTAGGTTCACTGACTAATTGCCCAAGACCTAGCTCATCACAAAGGGATTTGAGGCAGTGTGATTTAGGTGTTAGCCAATCCACATTTAGATCTCCTAGAAATATTGTTTCAGTTTTTGCATCTACGAACGAGGATTTCAAAAGATTAAGGACTTCATCACCACCAGACGGAGGTCTATAGCCACCTATGATAGTGATACATTCCGAGGAGGGGAGATGAAGGCTCAGCGAAACAAACTCAAATTCCTTGGCTACAGATTTGCAACTAATATTGGTGACCGAGTACTTAGATTTGGCATAGATAACCACACCCATGCCTCTAGACTCTCTATCCACTCTAAATAATTTGTAGCCCTGCAGTGATATTTGTTGATCAGTATTTGTCTTTTTTAACCACGACTCAGTAATTATGATAAGGTCAGGGGTAATGTGTGTGGCCCAGGCTTGCAGTTGTACACGTTTTTTAGGCAGGCTTAAAATGTTGACCATCATCATTTTGAGACCTGTGGCCTCAGCAAAATTGATAGGCGAGGTAAGTTGTAAGGGGAGGCCAGGGTAGAGCTCCACATTTCCTGAGCAGAGAAGAAGCAGTAGTATCATTTTATTTAAGGAGCTTATAAGGATGGAGACTGCTTTTTTATTTCTTCGAGGAAGCCCATATCGTGCTGCACAAGAGGTAGGACCACTGTAATGACAATTTATCGTGATCAATGTAAGTGCTCGAACAGACATAGGTGAAGACAGCAGCAAGGGGGTGGTGGCAAACCGGAGGGGAATAGGCTAAAAGGGGGGAGGAGAATGACATAGTGACTGCACGGCAGACCGTTATAACATTAGGTATTGAAAAAGTGCATTGGAGAACTGATTTGCATTGAGGTACTTCGGATTGCCCTGTATTGCTGGGAACTCTGCACACTAGGAGCAATAATAGCACAATAAAGAGATCCATAGTCCCAGGTTGGGTGGTCTCGAGATTTGTATTATTGCATCACTTATGCAACAATTATGTGTCACAAGGAGGCTGGTTTACCTATGAAAACAGTCAAATGTTGTATTCCCTAGAGCTATGTTGAATGTGGAATTCTGCTTAGGGAATTTAGGCAGATTAGTAATTCCACTTCTGAAATACTTTTTTAGAAATTTCTTTAATTCTAAACGAGCTTTAATTAAATCACAGATTAGTTAAATTAAGATGCAGATTAGTTATTTTAAACCACATATTAATTTTCCATGGTTTGCATTGCATTAATCTGTGGTTTACTTAAATTTCAGAACACTAATATGTGGTTTAGGTAAACCATGATCTACTAATCTCTGGTTTAAATAAAATGTTGCAAATCACTTTAAAATGTTGAAATTCATCAGAATTAGGCAGAATATCTGAAATTTGATAGACTTCTATTGGAATTGTAATTTAGAATTTCCATACAGCTATAGTAATCACCAAGAAAATGAAGTCAGCTATAGGAATACTGAGAATCTTAAAATGCTTGAAGTTATCCAGCACAAAGTGCAGTTCTGCTAATCCCAGGCCATGTGATTCCACCACCACTGACTGCTAGATTGCACACTGTATGGTACAGTAGGAGCCAAAGGCACTGTATGTAGCAATGCATAGTAGCCAGATATATCACTGTGAACCCCCTTTGAAACAAATTGAATTTTGTTGTCATATACCCGGATATAGCCAAAGCCACTTGTAATGGATTACTCTGTGTGTAGAACATTTGTCGATTATAAGTGTTGTCCAGAATACCCAAAAGATGCATGTCTAGTACTGTGTTGCTCTGCAATGCAGCCTCATGGTTCTTCTGCAAACTTCTGCCCCTTTCCCTTTCCTTGAAGCTCAGTGCTGCACAACTTGTAATGAAATAATAAAATATATACAAGTAAATACTGTACTGTTTCAGTTTCACTAGACTTCTGCATTCATGACATGGGAAATCAGACTGAGCTGAAGAAAAGTCTCAGTAAACTTTATGATTGGGAAAGAAAAAATCAGGTAATAGAGTTCATTTCAGTCATTAAAAAAAGACTGGGGAATACAAACCAGTTCAGTCTAAATGGCCATCCAGCTTAAGTGTGGACAGTATAAGTGGCACATACTTTATATCACTACAGTATATATTTCTAGCCATCACTGTATTGTACATACAGTTACTCTCTCTCCAGTGTCACCCTCCTCATAATCACTTGTCAACCCATATAAGAATATAGTAAATCAATCTTTCTGAAATAACTAATCTTGCCAGAGATGCACTGTCATTGTATACAGGACATATGCCATGGGCTGACTGAGAATGTCACGTTTGTATTTGTCTGCAGGTTTTGACCTCTACAGATCTCAATGGTGGCAATTCCACTCATGAGGTCAAAGAGGTTAGGCCTGCAGATGGGAATGGATATGGTGTTCTTGGTAAGCCCATGGCATAGTCCATATATTTTAATAACCCTGTTGCTACTGTATATCTTCCATTCATCTGCAACATTCAGCCAATCACAATGATATTACTTACTTGGTATTACTTGGTATGAAAGAACAGAAGAAGGCCAGAGCCCATCGAGACTGTTCCCCATACTATGTGGGACATTATTTATCTATTATCCCTCAACCAAACATCTAATTTGTTTTTAAAGACAGTGACACTAGTTGCCTCTACCAATTCTTGTGGCAAGGTGTTCCATACAATGGATGCTCTTATTGGAAAAACGTTTCCCCTTTTGCTGGTTTTATAAGTTTTTACTTCAAGCTGTTTATTATGCAATCTCAGAACATGTCTCCTTTTGGAGAGTGTTAGACCACATTTTTCCATTAGATCTGGTGAATTTATTAAATTAAAAACCATAAGCATATCACCTCTTAATCTTCTAGTTTGAAGAGAGAAGAGACCAGTAGCTTTTAATCTGTTCTGATAATCTGATAAGTTTGTTAATCTTGGAATTATTCTAGTTACTCTCCTTTGAACCTGTTCAAGAATTGCTGTGTCTTTTTTTTGGTTTGGATTCCAGAAAGGGAAGCCATAGTCTAGAAACGGTCTAATGTATGCCCTATACAATGGGATAAGGCATTGTTCAGTGTGATTAACAAAAGTGCTTTTTATTTGCCTCAAAAGTCTGTTGGTCATGCAAGCAGTTCTAACACAGTGATCATTTGATGTAAGTTTATTATCAACATATATCCCTAAATCTTTTTCACAATCTGATGAGTGAAGTGGTAGTCCGTTTACATAATATTTTGTTTTTGGATTATTTACACCGAAATGCACTACTAAACATTTGTCTTGATTAAACTGCATATGATTTTCATTTGCCCACAGTGTTAATTTTTCCAAATCCTTCTTTAATGCAGAAATATTTTTTTGATTATTAACCTTGCCCCCCAATTTAGTATTGTCTGCAAATTTACCATGAAGTTATTTGGCCCTGTTTTTAAATCACTGATAAAGAGATTAAACAATGTTGGTCCCAAGACTGACCCTTGTGGTACACCACTTGTCACACTACCCGAATCAGACAAGATATCATTAATTCTGACTCTCTGAGAATGATTTGTCAACACAGTTTAAAGTCCAGTTGACAATATCAGGTGACAAACCTAGATTGTGCATTTTAGTAATGAGTTTTTCATGTGAGACTTTATCAAAAGCTCTACTAGAGTCCAAAAGAATTACATCAGTAGGGATACCCATATCTAGTAGAGTACTTATATTATTGTAAAAAGATATCAGATTGGTGGTGCAGGAATACTTGGGAGTAAACCCATGCTGATTTGAATCATAAATTCCTAATTTTTTACAATCTTGATCTATTAGAGACTTCACTACTCGTTCCATTAATTTACCAGCCACTGAGGTCAGGCTAATTGGACGATAATTTTGCACAGAACCTCTACTGCCCTTTTTAAATATGTGAGTAGCTATTGCTGAATGCCAATCATTTGGTCCAATGCTTTCTTGTAAGGATTTGTTGAAGATAATTGACAAAGGTATAGAAATATTTATAGAGGTTTCGATCAGAAACCATGGATGAATACCGTCTGGGCCCGGACTAGTATTTTTTTTTAGTTTTTTGATAGCCTGTATAATGTCAGTTGGATAAACCTTCGATAATCTACGTGGTGAACTTTAAATGTACTAATACGTGATTTTTGAGAGAAGACAGAAAAAAAGTACTTATTAAAGAGATTCGAGGTTTCTATATCAGATAGAGAAGAGCCATTGGTTATAATGCAACCAATGATACACCTTTTTTACTATTTATATAGGAGAAAAGAGATTTGTGACAGTCTTTTGTGTGGGCTAGTTTAACTTCTAGCTTATTTTTTGCCAATTTAATAGAATTGTGTAAGTTTTTCACAGATAGTCTGTATTTCTGTAATAGAGTAGTTTTAAATGGGACAGAACTATTCTTAAGTTTCCTAAAACATTTAATTTTTATTTTAATCTGATTTTTAATTGTCTTGTTGAACCAAGGGGGAACTTTTCCTTTATTATTAAATTTCCTCTTAGATGGAATAAAGGTATTTTCCAAATAATGTACAATGTTTTTAAAAAAGTCCCAAGCTTGTTGTGTTGTACAATTAAGAAGATTAGATTCCCAGTTTATGTTTTGTAAGTATTCATTGATTTTAGAAAAATTTGCTGTATTATAATTTTTTGTACAGTATAACTTCTTTTGTGTAGTTTTAAACTGTTGAATTTCAAAAAGAATAGAAGAATGATCACTGGTCCCAAGTGGATCCCAAATTTGTAAATTGCTAATTTGTTGCTCTATGTTAGTATATAATAGATCCAAAATATTAGGACCTCGAATGGGTTCAGTAACAAGTTGTTGTAATCCAGTACTAGCTACCACATCTATTAGTCCTTTCTTGGCATAGGACTGTCCTGAGAATGAGTCCTAGTTGATATGAGGGAGGTTAAAGTCACCAAATATTACAGTATCTTGAGATTCTGAAAATTGCGTAATTTCTTTAAACATATCAGTTGTGTAATCTGAATTTGCAGATGGAGGGCAATATATGTTATCAATAGTTATATAGGACTTCTCCTTCAATAAGATTTTAACCCATATACTTTCCAAAGGAAAGGGAGAACACACTTCAAAAGAAGGAATATCATTTCGTATGTACATACAAACTCCACTGCCTTGCTTATCTAATCTGTTTTTATGATTTAACTTATAACCTGGAATTTCTCTGGACCAAATTGAGGATGCGTCCCACAAGTTTCTGTTACTCCCACCACACCTATATTTAAAGTTTTACATTTGGCTTCGAGTTCTGCTAATTTGAGTTGGTTTAAAGATCTTGCATTCAAAGCTAGGAATTTACATTTAGTTGTAATAATATTTTGGTAAGTATTCAGAGACTTGGGAATAGACCCATTCTCCACCATTGTTTTTAGTTTAAACAATGATTTATGATTTTAGTGATACTTTTCCCCATAAGTGTACTACCCCTACGACTGAGATGTAAACCGTCCCAGCAAAACAAGGAACAGCGATCTGAAAATGATTCCCAGTGGGTAATACAGGGTATATCCTGCTTAAAACACCACTTTCTCAGCCATTCATTTAGGGCTTTGATTTTCTGCACCATGGTAGATGTTGCTTTCGGGACAAGTAGAATTTCAGATGTACATACACAGCATCCCCTATCAAGTAACAGGTTACATAACACCACATAGTCCTGTTGTAACTGATTAAATGGGGTGTTGTTTATATCATTAACATGTATGATAACCAGTGGATTTTCCCCTGCATTTTGTAAGATTTTAGGCATCATGGAGGTAATATCAGATACCCTGGCCCCACGGAAGCTAGAACAAGTGCAGTTGCTCTTGTCACTATTGCATACCGCCCTGTCAATGTGGTTAATGATTGAATCTCCCAGGACTAACACTTGTTTTGAGACAGTGGGGTACAAGAATCAGAAACAGGTGATTGTTTATCACACTCTGGAGCAACTAACTTAATAGGTATTGATTTGGTAGCTTGAGACTTACTAGGACAAATATTCATGGGCATTAACTCCTGATTGAAAGTGTTTTTAAACCATTATTATCAACAGAGGGTGATGCACAGAATAAATCATGTAGCACTTCATTATTTGATACAGTCAATTGCTCAAACCTATTACGAGTTTCAATGGGGGCACTATTGTGCATTTGACTGCCCCTCCTTTTTTTAAGAGGCTTTGTGACAATAGTCCAGTCATCATTATCATGAGAAGAGGGTGGATAATCATCCACCTTATAAGACGGGGCAGAGGCAACAGGTATATTAGTACTAGTCGTTACAATTGTCTCCTCATCAGGAGGCATAGAAATGCTACCTAAATGTGAAGGAAATTGTTCATTAGAATGAAGTTGTTCATACCTAAGATCAACGTAACTTTCCAATTCCCTAATATCAGTAGAAACTGGTTTAATATTAAGCAGACATGCTATCTCTGCTTCAAGAGTAGTAATCAGATGGCAATTAGCACATACATACTCGTTCCCATACTTTCCCTCACTATACATCAAACATTGCACACACTTACTAAGTTATTTTTCCATTATTAAAGGTGTATATTAACTAAGTAGAGAATATGCTAAAATTATCTTATCCAAGCTTGTCTAATGCCAGCAGTTTCAGCATGCCCGGCGGACACAGCAGACATGCGCAAACGCGCATGTCTCAGCACGCATCTCCATGCGCAGCCCTGTGCATGCTCACCCCACTCACTAGAGGGGCAGGTTTTAAGCCAAAAATCTGGAAGTAAGCGTCCATTCACTTCCAGTTTCAGCGTGAAGTAAAAATAACAATATTTACTTAAATTCAGCAAGATTCTGTGAGTTGAAGGTTTACAAGCCCTTAAAAGGGCAAGAGGACCACCAGACAGCAGTGCTTTTAACAGAGATATGTTGTTTTGGGGTGTGAGGTATACTAGCCTATTGCTAGTCCTCCAGGTTCCCACAGTGCTCTGCTATTCACTGAAGAGTCAGTTACAAGCAAATGATACCACACAATACAGCAACAGTTAAAACAAATATATTATTGGTATATCAAAGTATATTGGTGCACCACACTACTCCACCTCTCACCAGAGGTTCGCTATATCAGTAGCAATGCCACTATTAAATGCTCCGCTTGCTAGAGGGTCAGGTTTTAAGCCAAAAAAACAGAAGTAAGCATCCGTTCACTTCCGGTTTCGGCGTGAAGTAAAAATAACAATATTTACTTAAATTCAGCAAGATTCTGTGAGTCGAAGGTATACAAGCCCTTAAAAGGGCAAGAGAACCACCAAGCAACAGTGCTTTTAACAGAGAAATGTTGTTTTGGGGTAGGAGGTATACTAGCCTGTTGCTAGTCCTCCAGGTTCCCACAATGCTCTGTTATTCACTGAAGAGTCAGTTACAAGCAAATGGTACCACACAGGGTTGACAAAACCAATGTTTCTCTATGATCCTTCCCTTCCTATTGCCAAACAGGAAGTTCCTATTGACAGTCAAATCCAGAGGCTATAACAGTAGAACTGGTTTAGGGTGGGTGGGATGGAGGGCAATTAGTAAGAAAAAAGGCTACCAACAATATGTTTCAACTTTATTTGCAAGACAAAAACAGTGGTGAAACAAATTTGCAATTTACATTAATGTTAGTAAAAAAATCCCCAGTTTACATAAAAAAAATAAACAGTTCACTTATTGGTTAAAAAAAATACTATAGTAAATCAGCAGTACATATTTGCAGGAAAGAGTGCTTCCCATCTAATGCAGGCAGCTGCTGTTGCCTTTTTGAGCACAAAGAGAAGGGGCTGCAGGCTGGGAAGGCACTAACAAGAATGAATGACATATTGAGCATGGGGTTGGATCTTAATATCAGAACAGCAAATGTAGTGTTAATGGCTCTTGACAGAACATGAGATAGTTTCTGGGTCAAAACATTTTCTCATTTTGAGGCTGTTACATTCTGGACACTTTTAATATCCTTTTAGACAGAGGTTCTGCAAACTTTCCAGCCTTCTTTCTTTTATTTCTTTCTTTACTCTCAGCATCTGAGACCTGCAGTTGCATTTTACTGAAGGCAGCACGGTGATATGTAAAAAAATTAATAAGATTTTTTTGATTGCTATCACTGCTTAGGCATGTCTTAATCTATTAAAAGTGTTATACACCAATTCTGCTCTTATGTCCCTTCTTGGCAGATTCCATTGTGTCTGTAAGGGAATTCTGGAGTATATCAATATTTGTGTAGACCTCACTCAGATCTGTGACTACGCTTATCTGAGTGGGGTCTTTGCAAATATTGCGTGCTCTAGAGTTCTCCTACTGGACCAACGACATCTGCCAAAAAGTGATATTAGAAGAGCACTGTTGTGTAACACCTGTAATTGATTATGACATGCCTAAGCAGTGGTAATAATCAAGACATGAATTATACTTTTTACACATCACAGTAATACCCTCAGCAACATGCAACTAGACTCTGAAGAAGAAAGAAAGAAAGAAAGAAACAAACAAACAAACAAAGGAAGGAAGAAAGGAATAAAGGAAGAAAGGAAGGAAGGAAGGAAGGAAGGAAGGAAGGAAGGAAGGAAGGAAGGAAGGAAGGAAGGAGAAAGTTAAACAGCTTAAAAATGTCAAGACTTCTGTCTGAAATGATACTTAAAGCGTTCTGAATGTAACAGCTTCAAAATGAGACAATGTTTTCATACTATGACAATAAGCAGTGGCAGGTTTCCTGAACAGTGTTATTTTCACAAATTAGTTACAGTATTTAAATGAAAGACTAATATGTGAATATCTGGTAATGTTGCAGAAGCTTATGCTTTTTCTCATAAAAAACAGAAAAGAAGAACTCTTCAGAAAATCTTTTTTGTTTCGACAACCTCAAGGTTTCACCTTTGTGAGAATCAGGGAGTCATTAATGTTCTGCAATGTCCTCAAGTATTTAGGAAAAACTAAAAGAACACTGAAAACACATATTCAAAAACAAAAGGGAGGTATTAGAAGAAAATATTAAAAATCTCCAGTAGCTTTATGTAGGGAAAACTGAAAGAGCACTGAAAACACACATTCAAAATATGTATTGTAAGGGGGGTATTAGAAGAAAAGACAAGACATCTCCATTGGCTTTATATTTCATACCCACTGGGCACCAGGGACATCCCTGAGGTTTGGGAGGGCTAGAATTAGTTCCCCAGCCTAGCAGAGGTGGTGGCCATATTAAAATATTAGATAGAACTGAGATGCACTTGATTTTTAATTTTCCGGTGTTTAAATCCATGTTGTATTGGAATGTATATAGACACAAACTGTTCTGCCTGCTGGTGAATCTGTTTTGGTGGCAGTTTGTGTTAGTATCTTCTTGAATCCTATGTTTTACTGAAATATTATATTACAGGATTTTACTAATTTTTTGATATATTTTAATTAGTCCTTGGAAGATTCTAATATTTTATTTTAGTGGTGCAATAATTCCTTATCACAGAACTATATAATGCCATAACTTTTATTTCTCTCTCACCATTCCACTTTTTCTTCCATGAATTGGCACTTGAAATTTATCTAGGCATTTTATACAGAGTATGTGGTTTGGTGGCCCTTCCTGTGCTCAGTATCTTGAGTTTTCCTTAATCTTGTTTTAATTATTGTTTCATTAATATATGAGTATTTACACCTCCTAAAATAAAATAAAGAATAATTAGTATTTTGTGTATTTAATGACATTAGGTTGAAGCATAGTTTACATTGTTCTCCATTTCTGTTTAGGATTCTGATTCAGTGCATCAGAGTCTGCACTTGGGGCTCCTATTTGTCATTTACAGCCTAGTGTTTTCGGTTGCTTAGCAACTGAAAGATGTCTTCAGCACGTTAACGTCATCAACGTCTGATGTAGGAGCAAGTGCAGGCTCAAGAGGGAGGCATGTCAGTGCCGGCATTCTCTTACTCTGAGGCACCATTAGTCTGCACACCAACTTGTTAAGCAGAGAACAATACGAGAAGGCAAAGAATTAGCTGAGTTTGTCATACATAACTTTTTAAAGGTTGTTTAAGAGACATTCTGTCAATATAGGGGAGGTAAAAAGCATCTGAAGATTAATTGTTTAAGCTCAGAATGTTGGCATTACAGACACATCAGTGATGGGGCATGAGCTGGGTGGTGCAATGTAAATGAGCACTGAAATTAATTTACCATAGTCAGGCAATAAAGCAGAAAACTGAAATGATTTAAAATGGATTTTTAGAGTAATGAAACATTATCAGCCTAGAAGCTGAATTTACTGTTTTCAACAGTTTCCCATAAACTGAGGTACAACAAAGCAGTTGATAATGCATATATATGTATAGATATACATATATATATATGCATTAGCTTTCATGTATTTGTAATGAATCAAGTATTTTTTTTTCTAATATTCATATTTGGTCTAAAGAGAGTAGAAGAAATTCCCCTGTATAAGGCCTGTAATAAACAGGTGAAACATTCGGGTTGTTAAAATAAAAACAATTTTATGAATAATTCTTGTTTGCTGGATTTTATGAGAAAAAGCATCATCTTCTGCACCATTTTCAGATATCCAGATTTCTACCTTCAGCAGAGCTGCAATAATCCTTTTTGTACTTAGTCATTGCCCAAATTTAGCATTTTAAGACTAATACGTGACCTGAAAGAACTTATGATCTTTAATAGCTGTTCAACTCTGACAATCATAACTCATCTGCTTATCTTTGTATTTATATGAGAAATGTCTTATTCAAGAACTGAAAAGAAAGAACTTATAATACTGTGTGGTAAACAAGGACATATGATGGGACACCAGCCTCAGGCTTCCAAAGCATTGTTTTTGCAACTATAATGGCATAGATGGTAGCATTGTTTTCTCTCTGAATGCTAGTTTGCTAAAATCATTGCTATTGTAAGTAGGCAGTTTGTCATTATAACTCTGCAATGTAAATCACTGTAAAAAAATGTTAGCTGAACTTATATATTTCTTTACCTGTTTTGATTGTTGGATTACACCAGAGACCCATTATTTTCCATTATTTCAGGAGGTATTACATCAGGAGTTTATCCAATGATATTCTTGTGATATGGATTTTACATTTGCAGTGAACTGATGTGATGTGGAGCATTAGATTGTGTATCTTACTGCACTGCACCATTTTGAGTGATTTTGCCAGTCGTGGCTGCAGGAAGGCATAAAATACCTGCATGCACTATGAGAGACATATTGAACTGACATATAGGACCAGGGACCCTGGAGTATTAGGGCCACCAAGCAGGTGCATTGTGTCTACATGGAAATTGAGGTACTGTAGTACGCAGTTCTGCATGGACTCTGTCAATGCAGCCACCAGTTAGGATAGAGCAATATCTGACTCCCAGGTAGGTATCCTCTCATTTCAACTCCCTATCTATGATAGGCCTATATTTGGCAGTACCAGTAGCTGACTCCCATGTAAAAAATATTTGATCTCAACTCCATATCTGGGGTAGGCATATATTTGGTAGTGCCACTACCTGACTCCTAGATAAATGCACCTTGGTCTCAATTCCCTCTCTGGGGATTACAAAAATGCCGCAGTCACCAACATAAGAACATAAACACTGTATTACAGGAGATACACCCCCCACACACACACACAAAGAAGAACTCAGAATTTTGCACAGGCAGTTGTTTGGGAATGGTTGTAGCTTGTTGAGGATATAGCACAGTCATCTTCAAGAAGGAGCTCTGGGACACAGGCGATGCCTGGTCTGCTGGAGACTGTGGTTACTAGTGACTGAGCTGAACCACCTCATGATTAAACTCAATGAACTACAGCAATAGGTCCTCTCATTAGTTGGGAGTCTGGGGCCATTAGATCTCTCCCTCAGCAGCCATAAAAGGCTTTGAAGGGATGGTGGTGTATGGCTGCAAAGGAGGAAAGGTTGGTTGACAAGGGGCAGGTTCTAGTCCCCAGAATGACAGCAAAGAACTGTAATCAAACCCTGGAGACTCTAGAGAAGGTAACTACCCATAAATTTCAGAGTAATAATCATGGCCACTAATTTATGGTGACTAATGTAATAAAGTTCTATTTTCAAGACTTGAATTTCCAGGAATTGCACCAGTGACTGCTAGAATAATTTTAAATTTTACTGGGATTATACTGTCATTCTCTTAGTATATGAAACATAGAAACATAGAATTTGACAACAGATAAGGACCACTTGGCCAACCTAGTCTGCCCATTTCTCTACCTAATGGATAAGCTGCACACCCTAGTTAACCAACAGCCTACTTCCTCCTACCCCCCACTAGAACTGCCTTATGTCTTTCCCATGCATTCTTGAATTCCCCCACTGTTTTTGACTCCACTATCTCCTCACAAAGGCCATTCCATGTATCCACAACCCTTTCCTGACAAAGTACTTCCTCACATTATTTCTGAGCCATCCCCCTCTATCTTGAAATTGTGCCCCCTTGTTCTTGCACATCTCTTTTTCTGAAAGATACTGCCCCCTTGGACTTTGTCGATTCCCTTGAGGTACTTGAAAGTTTCTATCATGTCCCCCCCCTCCTTTCCTTGAGGGTATACATATTAAGCTCCTTTAATCTCTCTTTGTATGTCTTCTGGTGCAGACCCTGCACCATTTTAGTTGCCCTCCTCTGGACAGCCTCCATCCTGCCTATGTCCTAGTGGAGCTGGGGTCTCTAGAACTGCATGCAGTACTCCAGATGGGGTCTCACCAGCTGTCTGTACAGAGGCATAACAACTTCTTGTTTTCTACTGGTGGTGCCTCTCCCTATGCATCCCAATAGTAAGTATTACAACATACATGAACCCCAAACGTGATTAATAGATACCGTAAACAGACTCTCTCCCACCTCCCCACTAAAAAAGTAGGGAAATTCTTTTTTTTAAAACTTAAAGACAAAGTATCAACAAAAGTAGTATTACATCATACAAATCATAGAAGAAAACAAACAAAAATCAAGCATAGGAATAAGCACAACAACAAACAGAAGCTCATTTAGTAAAAGAAAAGACATTTCAACCCAGTCAAACCTCCCCCACTGTACTAGAAAAAAACAGGAAAAAAAAAGTACAGCACTTAAAAAAAGAAGAAAACCCAAAACATATATACAGAAAAAAATACACTCAATATAGAGTATCAAAAGAAAGCAGTATCTTAAAAAATCAGACGCCAATATCTTTCCCAAATTCCTCATTTAAGAGACACAAATTCTGTAGATTGTAAGTGAAAGATATCATTATAAATCAAATGAAACAATTCCAATGCAGCAATCTGTTGCTGTTGAAACAAAAAGCGGCATCTTACCTGCCAAATCCAATACAAAAGGAAAGCAGAAATAACATTAAGCAGGCTAGTACTATACCCTGCCCAAGTATGAGGGAAAATGCCATAATACAACTGCATTGGTAACAAAGATTGAAAATAGTATAGCTTCCAATGATCCTGACAGATACTCCAAAATTCAAGAATAAAGGGGCATTCAAAATATAGGTGGTCCATTTTCTCAACCTGCATTGTGCAAGAGTGTCTCAAACAATATCTGTCAGTCAAGGCTTTGTGCTTATGGTTCCCCCCAGTATTAATATAGCCATGAGCACCTAGCCACACTAAATCCCACATGTGTTTGGGGATTCTCCATTCCAAAAGCCTCCCTAATATAGACTGACAATCAGAATCCGGAAAATTAGAAAACTGCCATTCTGTGAAATATTTATCCATAATGTCAGCATACAAAGCTCTCCTAGACCACAACAAATCATTGTGGATCTGCAAGTCCCATTTTTGTATTGCATCAAAAACAGACCCTCAATCAGGAGAAAGGGTATATCGCTTATTATTTTTATGCAGAAAAGCAGATGTTCTCCATTCTCTCAAAATTTCCTGTAAAACAAAGGCCACCCTTGAGCCCCAAGGCTTACACACACTCTGCATAATAGGTTTCAAATTTGTTTTAATGAATACAGAAAAAAGAAAATGACTGGATGAACCATCCCTACACCTCCTTTACGTCGATTCAAATAAAGAATATTCTGTTTAATGGGGTTCAATCTGCTACCCCAAAAACAAGAAAAAAAACAGGACAACACCACCATCTCAGATTTTTTAGGTAAAGGGAAATGTGGCTGAAGAAAAGAAAAATAGGAACAAGGAACATACACCATTTATGCCACCTACTAACCTTATCCCTGCGTCTATTTAGGCACAATTCCCAATTATACACTGCTAAGTCACCAGAGCCAAAATAAATACCCAATATTTTCTGGGGGGAGGGACTGTGAAACCGGTATATCACTGATGAACATGTCAGAAACTGGAGTACTAGAAAGAGATAAACAAAAACTCTTTGAAGCATTTATCTTGGAACCAACAATACCTAAAAATGAAATTAATACATTATAAACCAATTCCCCAGGACTAACGGTAGGGGTGATGATGCACAAGTCATCAGCATAACTTATACTATTCAGTTCTCCTGTGCCCAGGCAACCAATACCATATAGCAATGGAGATCTATGCAAAACTCTAAGGATCGGATCCAATGCCAAAACATATAAGATGGGGCTCAAAGAGCAACCTTGCTGGACCCCATGCCTCACAGGGCAAGCTTTTCCAACCCAACCATTCACAAATAGGTGTACATAAACCAAAGCATAGCAAATCTGTAGCCAATTTATAAACACAGTCAGCATACCAAAAGCAGACAAAGTGAGCCAAAAAAAATTCTAAGAAATATGATCGAAAACCTTTTCCTGGTCAAAATTTGGTATATAACCTCCAGCACTATGAGAACAATTCTGGTCAAATAATCCCCTAAGCAGTATAAGGGCATCTTGAATAGAATGCCCTGGCACACAGCAGAATTGTGAGGGGTGAATCAAACTGTCCAAAACTGAGAGCAACCTATTACACAGTAATTTGGCAAAAAGTTTAAAATCTACATTTAGCAAAGTGATAGACCTCCATTTCTTTAAAGAAGATCTATCTCCCTTCTTAAACAAAAAAAAATCATCAATCCTGCATACATTGAGTCAGATATACCATCCTCATCTAAAAAGGCATTGAAAACATCAACCATAACGTCTGGAACTATATCCCATAAAATCTTACATAATTCTCCCGGTAGGCCATCCGGCCCTGGGGCTGTTTTGTCCCTTAAACCTTTAAAGATTATAGCCAATTCTTCCTTAGAGAAGTTACCTACCATAATATCAGACTGAGTAGGATTCAAACAAGGAAGCATAGCTACATGAAGGAGAATGAGCATGTCACTTGAAGCAGAAAAAGGGGCACCATATTGGGAAGAAATACATTCTTTCAAAACTACAAGAATTTCTTACTTGGTAGACACTAAAAGCCCATTCTCATCCTGAATACTAGCCATGTGTTTAGCAGTCGCCCTCCATTTGTAGTCATCCAAGGGATTAGTCTGCTCTTTCCTGCCTTGTGTACCAAAGCGATGTTCCAGTTCTAAAGACTTGTGTCTATCATATTGAAATAGCGATAAATTCTGTTTTACTTTAAGAATTTCTGCATCATAGGACTGCTGCCCTTTCGCAGCTAGTGATGTTAATTTACATAGGGAGTTTTGTATTTGGACATAATGGCGATGCCTGTCATGTGCCAGATGGCAGGAATACTGTTCAAAAAAATTCACTAAACACGTTTTAATATCCTCCCACCATTGTATACGAGAATCGTATAAAAACCACACTGACTCCCTATCCTGCAAAATGTCTGTAAGGGACTGAACAACATCTGGGTCACTTAACAAACTAGAGTTTAGTCTCCAGACCCCTTTACTGGGTAGACAGGTCACCTGTGGAGAAACCAACACACCTATCAGACAGTGGTTGGAAGTTTCAGTGGAAAGTGTATCTAATTTCGCTATTGGCAATAAAGGTGATAAAAACCAATAATCTGGTCTAGAAGTCAAATGACCCTTGATAAATGTTGATTGTGGATTAGAAGAAAACACATTGCTAAGACCAGACTGTTGGAATAAGGTCTGTAGTGCAGTCCTGTCTAAATATGTTTTACTCCCTGATCTGCCTCACCATAGGGATATGTTAAAATCACCCCCCCAACATAACTAATAGATTAGTAAATAAATAGGTTCACAGTGTGCGTAATAAAGCCACTCACAGAGCTTTTTGCTGAGGGGGCTTAAACATTGATCATCCTACAATGAACCCCTTTAATAACAAGGTCTAGGAGCATAGATCTACCAGGTTCAATATCCTAAAATATCTGAAATGTATAATCAGGAAAAGTGAAAAAAATTCCTAAACCCAAACATAAATCTGTTCCCAGAGACTAAAAAAAGAGTCCCCTCTATACCATAGTTTTGATGCCTCATGAGCATCCAAGTCAGTATACAGTCTAGAGTCCTTTAAAAAGAAAATACTAATAGGTAAAGAAGACAATACTGCATATGTTTCTTTTTTATTGTACTCTGAATGTATACTATTCACATTCAAGCTAGGATTAAAGCTGACAGGAAAAGAGAGAAGAAAAAAGAGAGAAAAAAACTAAAGAAGTTTTTTTCTTGGTAGCCCTGGTGGATCTCTTCTTCACAGTAAGGGGTGGGGGGGCCATGCCAGCCTGTCCACCTTTATCGACCAGAGGCTCACTTCAGTTCAATTGGATAGAAATATTTGAGTCTTCTTCCTCCATTATATCACCCCAACTCTGCAGAGGTTCATATGGGTTAGACACAACCGTTACAGAAGGTGCAGAGGTTTTCACATTCCATTTGGGTAAAATCCGCTTCTTAGTTATGGGTTTAAACAGTCATTGAAACTGTAGGCTCCAGGCCGGGGTCTGGTCAATAACTTCAGCAGGAGGTGGGAGGGGCATAACCCTTTCAAGAGTGAGAGACTGTGTCACACCAACATGTGGTGGAAGATGCAAAATTGGGTCAGAAGTCTTCAGAGCATTGGCAGAGGCGGTAGGCGAGGGCCTAGGTGTATTGCCCATCCGAGAGGGGTGAGATTCTTATGGAAAAGGATTGTCCCCTGTGGGGACCTTAGACCATGAAAAACAGGCTTTCACTGATTTGTTAATATAAAACTCATGTTCAGCATAGTCCAAAGAATTGTGGGCAGCCCATGGACAGGAAGAAAAAACATAATGTTTGGATCCACAGAGATTGCACATGGGGGGGGACAGTACAAGTGGTAGCTGAGTGGCTCTAAACCCCACACACCGAACACTTAAGCTGATCGCAATCAGAGTTCAGGTGCATTGTGGCTCTGCATCTATAGCAAGACTGGGATTGGCCAGGGTAGAATAATATCCCCTATCCCTACCCAAATAGAAACAGTTGGGCAGGTGTTGTATGCCATCTTCTGTGAGACTGAGCTGAGCAGCAAACTTCCACCCCCAGTCCAAAAAACATTATCCTCAATAATGGCAGTAGGTATGCCATTCACAGTGCACCTCTGCTCCAACCAATAAAGAATATCCAGGAGGTTGACCCCTTATTACGGAATAAAACAGTTATTTGTTTAGCTGTAGGTCTGGTGATAGGAAAAGCCATGAATAGTTTCCAAATAGGTAAGTGTTTTACCGTATGGTAGGTGGCCCAGAATTTGTCCAACAGGTTAGCCAACTGAAAGCTAACATTGAAATTGTGAGCACCAGATGCACGAATAAACACATAAACCTCAGCAGGTGTAAAGTGGAGGGAGTCCAGAATCAAATGTTTCCCAACATAATTTCAGCCAGGGGGGAGATCAAGCCCTCATTTATAGTATATACGGGCCACGAATAGTTGCCTGGCCACATCCTTGGGTTTCTTAAACAGGCTGGCATAACTGGCAGGCTTAATGCGAGCCTGAGGCCCTCCCATTTCCCCCAAATCGGTAGTAGCATGAGAAGACTGTGAAAAAGAAGAATTTGTACCTGCATTCGCCTGAGAAATTGGGCTGATAGTAGAATGCTAAGGTTCCTTCAAGACAAGGTTTCCAGGTAAACTTTGTCCATTTGACACTGACTACTGCACCAGCAATGAGTTAGCGTCTGGTGCAGTATCATTAAAGTGATGAGCCGCACCCTTTGATTGTGCTGTTACAGGAGCAACCGTAACTTGCTGGCCATCCAACTGTGCAAAAGCCACAGCACTTACTGAGGGGAAAAATTGGGCACAATTGCAAGTAAAGATGTTCAATTACTGGATCAGGAATCCAAATGTCATCTTGTAAAATCCACCCAGCACATTGTAACACTGTTTCAGGTTTCCAGGTAGACTGATCCGCAGTGAAAGGAAGCAAAATGGAATCTGAAAGTGGAGGGGGAGAAAAAGGGAGCCTCAAGAGCCAGCAGGTCCAAATCTAGTCCAGGGTCATTGAAAAGACCGTTCTTAATAATGGATGCAGTGGGGCTTAGTCCAGAATGCTTTTTTTTTTTTATCTTCCTCAAGACAAGATTGCCTGGAGTTAAAAATCAGTCTCTGCCTCAACAAGCATATGCATCAAGTTGGTTTCTTCTTGCTGCAATTCTTCTTCTAACAAGCCCGCCTCAGGTACATTCACAACCATATTTTCTGAAGCAGAAGCTGTAAGTACAGGCCCAATTCCACAGGCAGCAGGCTGCTGCAAAAATCTTCCTTCCCCTTGCACACCCTCTGGCTGAGTGAGAGGATCCATGGTGAACATGAACAAGGTGTCCCCTACTGGCGAGTAGGGGAATTTCCCCAGTGTCCTGGCCAGATTTCCCCCATTTACTGGAAACACCACCAAAAGCTTAATCTGGTTCAAGGTCAGTTGGCACTCATATGTGTGGGGGGTCAAGGGGGGAAGGGCAGCTGCAAGTGGGGTGCTAGCTGCACACTTGAGCAGAGCTGATAGACAATGTGGCCTGTTTTTATTGGCAAGTAATAAGTAAGAAACTGAAAGACTACATTAGCAAGAAGTTAAGCTAGGTAGGGGGAGGGCTGCACAAGGGCATGCAACCTAATACTTTCAAATGGCGGGAGCCACAACCCATCCCAGGATAGTACAATCAGGATATGTGTGTAAATAGAGATGCTGCAAAGTTTTACTATGCCAGCGAAGTTCCAGCAAAGTTGCAAAATTTGCCATCATGAATGAGGCATTTGAAAGTTTAAATGTTATGCTATGTGGGGGGGGAACGGTGTGCGCTAGTCCTTTTGCTTTGTTTGTTATTTGTTACCATCTAGCAGCACCCCTTATAAGAAATGTGAATTCCAGTGTGTAGTAATTTAAAGGTTTGAGCAGCTATTTTTTGTTTTTATGGTTTTACTTGAATTTGGGGAGTTTATGGTGCTCCTCTATAGCATGCTCCCTTTAAAATGTCTGTGTTATATCCCTTCTGGGAGCACAGTAGCCATTTAGGCATTTGAAAGTTAAATCACCTGTGTAAAATCCTGTTGGGAGCACAGTATAAAAGCAGTTAGCTAGTAGCCATTGAGGCATTGTAAAGTTAGGGACTAAATCGAAGGGTCCCACCTTGACGTTTGGTGATTTAGCTTACTCAAATTGGAATTCCAATCTGAAACTAAGAGGACCCTCTCCTCACATGGAGCTTGAAAGTAAATATAGCCACTTTTGGCATTTGAAAGTTTAAATGTTATGCTATGTGGGGGGGGAGGGTGTGCACTAGTCCTTTTGCTTTGTTTGTTATTTGTTACCATCTAGCAGCACCCCTTATAAGAAATGTGAATTCCAGTGTGTAGTAATTTAAAGGTTTGAGCAGCTATTTTTTGGTTTTATGGTTTTACTTGAATTTGGGGAGTTTATGGTGCTCCTCTATAGCATGCTCCCTTTAAAATGTCTGTGTTATATCCCTTCTGAGAGCACAGTAGCCATTTAGGCATTTGAAAGTTAAATCACCTGTAAAATCCTGTTGGGAGCACAGTATAAAAGCAGTTAGCTAGTAGCCATTGAGGCATTGTAAAGTTAGGGACTAAATCGAAGGGTCCCACCTTGACGTTTGGTGATTTAGCTTACTCAGATTGGAATTCCAATCTGAAACTAAGAGGACCCTCTCCTCACATGGAGCTTGAAAGTAAATAAAGCCAATTTTGGCATTTGAAAGTTTAAATGTTATGCTATGTGGGGGAGGGTGTCGCTAGTCCTTTTGCTTTGTTTGTTCACCCTATATAGTGTTGGCCTGGGTTCATTAGCCAGGCTTGGGATAGAGTGTAAGCTGAGTATGGTAAAGAAAAAAAAAGTTTCCTCTTGAGCAGGACTGGTGTGTTCAGTAGATGGTGGCACAAGGCCAGAACCCTTTTTTTGAGTCTACCTGTCACGCACATGAAGTCCTTGCTGTGAGACAGTCAAGGCATTTGAAGCTTAAAAAAGTTCCCCATCTCAGATCTCTGCTTATTATTCACATAGAAAAAAGTGTCTGAAAACTGAAGGTCAGCTAAACTAAAATCCCAAGTGGCAAGAGAAAACAAAACTGCTCTTTAAAAATGAATAGCAGTCCTCGTGCCTGTTTCAATGTAGAGGAGTGATTCTTTTTGGACAATACTCTTCCACTTACGTGAGTTACAGTACAGGTCAGGTCCAGGGTGTCCTTTTAAGTGTTAAGAGTTTTGACTCATAAAAATACTATTTCACAAATTATTTTTTCTTTTTTAACCAGGATAAGCCCACTTAAGATACTTTCAGTGGAGCCCAGTTGTATACCTAAGGGCACTGAAGCACATGGAAGTCTACCAACCTGCTTAAAGTTCTGCAGTAAAGCAGCAGAGATCTCCTGTTTGTCAGTTCAGTGCTCAAGTTAGTAAACTCTTATACAGCTTTGGAAGAGGCCAAAGTGGTTATGGCATCCACATGTACTGTAACAAAATGCCTACATCACAGAAAATAACTTAGACCTCATATTATAGCCTATCTAAATACTGGGCCGGATTCACAGAGCCCCCGAAAACCCCACAGCTGCTGGGAAAACCCAGTGCAAGTGGGTTGCCACTTATGGAGCAGCTGTTTTTCCTACAGTTGCGGTATTCTCAGAGGTGAAGCCAGTTTACAACTGGCTCCACAATTTACAGCAGCTTACAGGTATTTTTTCCCCACAGCTGTGGAAAAATGTTATGCCTGGTGAAACCAGGAGTAACAGCTCCCACAGCTATGGTGGATTGAATATACAAATCTTCAGGATTCTGGTCTACAAATGGAGTAGCAGAGTGGGACTTAGTTTCATGTTGTTTTGTGAATCCAGCCTATTGTACTTAACAGTAAGTAAAATAAAATGTTTATACTTAAACTAAAGAATGTATTTCAAATGAACATATGCTACAAGTTTGAAACTGAAAAATGGTATGTCCTGATTGTCAATAGAGAGAGAGAGAGACCATTTTCATAATGATTCTGTGCATGCACTGACATTTATTTGCAGAACAGTAAGAATTGTAATTTTTTAGTCCTGCTGTCTGAATGGATAAGCTAATATAACTGGATTGGTATGTAGATATTAGGATGTTACCTACAGTTGCTACCCCTGCTTTGGGTGTTCCAAAAGATAACAAAAATAGCATGGTGCCTCTAGCCAGATAAAGATAAGTGGGCCAAGTTAATTGTGCAGTATTATACTCTGGGGTGCAGTACCAACTCGCCTCCCCACTATTTAGGAACATCACCCTGAGATCCACCAACTGCAATACTTAAATTTAACAGAACCACAATTTTTTATATCATGGACAATTGGGCCCTATACACAAAAATGCGGATTGCCTACAGGCTGCGTAGCTCAGTTGAGTAAGCAATCCTACACCAGAATGCAATGCAGCGGGGGTCTGGTGGAGCCCTGGTGGCATTCATGATAGGTGCACAAGCCACCTGCCCACACAATTCCCCACCCGATCCCGCAGCTGCACACCATGGATGGGCCTGGGGCATTCCAGGGGGTGTGCCCATGCAGTGCAGCATGCACGACCGTGCTGAGTGCCAGGCCATGGCGGTTAGTGATACGCATGGGAGGACCCTGCTGTAACTATTTATGCACCCTCCCAAAGGTTACCGGAGGGATGCAGCAACATCAGGATCCCCTTGCACATATCTGCCCAAGTACAATGGGCTGTCAATCAGTCAATCAAATAGTTTTATTGTTCAGCTAAATGCCATTACAATATAGTAAAATATAAACAATTTGACATACAATATACATGCTAAAATCTCATACAATAAGTCAATTTTCATTAAGAGGGATTGTCTATCCATTTTCCTATTACCTATTAAAACAAATTACATTTGTTTGCAGCATTGATCCTATACATCTGAAAAATAATGAAAGAACAAAATGTCCTTCCAATCATAGCAAAACTAATAAGCAAAACTAAGTAGTGTACTAATTGAAAATTAATTTAGTATACTTGTCCTATAAAAGCACACCAAGACTATTCTAGGGGTACATGGAGGAAGCATAACCCCCCCCCCCCAAAACATTCATAAAATTTTTGGCTTAGGAACTAATTACCAATTGGTTGCCACCCGACAGAACCAATTTCAGCCCTCGTGGAGCAGCTGACCATACCATCCTCCAACATCCCATAATTCCGCTATACAAGACACTAGTGAGGCCCCACCTGGAGTACAGTGTACGGTTCTGGAGACCATACCTACGTAAGGACATAGACAGGGTAGAGAAGGTTCAGAGGAGGGCAACAAAGATGGTACATGGATTGCATCACAAGTCCTATGAAGACAGGTTGAAGAAACTGAACACCTACTCCCTGGAGGAGAGGAGGGAGAGAAGAGATATGATAGAGACATACAAGTATCTTACAGGGAGGAACAGGGTGCAGGAAAACACTATTTTAAGCGAAAAGATGTTCCAGGACTAGAGTGCATGGGATGAAGTTGGAGGGAGGACGATTCAGAGGAAACATGAGAAAGAATTTCTTCACAGAACGGGTGGTGGACAAGTGGAACACCCTGCCAGAGGAAGTGGTGGGGGCTGAAACAATCACGGGATTTAAGAATGCATGGGATAGACATAAAGGAGTTCTGGAGGTCAGGGGTAAGGGGCAACAGACTTCTAGGAAAACAAACTGAACTTACAAGCTCAAATGGGCAGACTGGGTGGGCCATAGGCCCTTATCTGCCGACACTGTCTATGTATCTATGTATCTATGTATCCCTCAAAAGAAACTATCTCCCATCCTCAGACAGGCATGAATTTAACTAATATGTTTAGGCCTAACTGCAGGTAGGAACCTACTCCTGAAGATACTATGTCCCAGCATTATTTCAGGATGCCCGCTCACCAGACCCAAATTAGGAAATCTTAAGCTGCCAGCAACATCCATCCAATTGGGGTACTACCAAGGAGTATCCTACTGCGCATGCAGTTCCATACCCCTATTGTACCCCAGTAAAATGGGAATTATATGTCAGCTGCTATCTGTAACCAACTATGGGTCTATCAGAGACTGAGTCTACCCCAATAAGCTCCCACATTTCGCTCCACTTTCATGTCCAAAACCTTGAAACTAAACCTTCTATTATGGGTTCGATCATGCCACAATAAAGAATTAAAGAAGTCACCTCAGGAAGCAAGGTGGAAAGTTTATCAGCTAGCTTCCAGGGCCATCTGCCAGGTCCCTCTGGTACATAACATTTCCCTTAGATTAGTATACGTATTAAGTTAAGTTGCCTAGGCTCGACTTGGTTTAACTTTGAGGTAACATATTCAGGACCCACTACAGATAGGGAATCTTACTCTTGAAGGTACAATGCTACAGCATAATTGAGGGAGGCCAACTCACCAGACCCAAATTAAGATATTTTAAGCTGCCAGCAAACCCATCCTATTGGAGTGCTAACAAGAAGCATCCTACTGCACATGCAGTTCCATGCTCCTACTGTCCCCTAGTATGAAGGAAATTATATGCCTACTGCTATCTCTAACCAGGTATGAGTCTTTGAAGATTAGTACTCCTCCAAAAGGCACTCACATTCTTCTCCACTTTCAGATCCAAAACCACGATACTGAGCCCTGTCATTTGTACCTCAGTTAAACCACAGTAAAAATAAAGAAGGCATTAATAATACCTACAAATACAATTCCAAGAGAAACAAGTATGAAGTTAAGCTGCAAATTAAAACAGCGATTCAGCAACCATTCAAAACAGGAGATGTCATTCAATTTTTGTTCTCAGAGCATTCCATGCCCTCTAATTCACTTCCTTAAGTCACTGCAGTAGCGTCTCTAGTGCATTAGTGTAAAATTTTATCAGTGGGGCTTATAGCCCAAGTATTTATAGCACACATCAGAATTAAATGGCAGCAATTCCATACATTTAAGAGAGAACATTGAAATCTGAACAAAAATATGGCCCCACTCTAAACAGGAGATCATTCACCCAAAAGACAGACATGTGAAGCTCAATTCTCTTTAAAAACCATATCAGTGACTAAAACAAATACTCCTTAATTATTTGAGCCATTTCTCAGCCGATATACAGACCCCTTGAGCAAGATATCCAATTTAGCTCCTTTTAAGGAGTCCATAGGTTGATTCAGCATTTAAAAATGGCTTGATCAGCCAGAAACCATAAGGCTCCATGAATGGAGTCCTAGCAAGCAAGGACAGCCACGCAAGTAAAATTGAGTTAAAATGGAGTTGAAACCATATATTTATTCTGCTCCACAAAAAAAGTGGAGTCCTTTCATGGCGCGATTCCACTCCAACCAGGAGTTAATGTAGTCTATATAGGGAAGTAGGCCATTAAATTTGTCCTCCAAAATTCACCACCTGGACACGCCACTTTTCATTATCCATGCCTGCAATACACAAAAGGTAAAGAGAAGCGCTCCACTAAGCGCAGTAAATTTGGTACTGCAGGGGATAAGACATCCCGAATCCCGCCCTAGGCAACAGATAGCATACCTGTAGAAATAGAAAATAATGCTTTTCTGCACTCTAGGTGCTTCACCTGGTTTCTAGCAAGGCACCGACCAGCCATTTTCTTCTTCGTATAGGAATGCTGCATGCCTTGGATAGCTCATCCCAGCACAACTCAATAGGTCCTTCAAAACATAGGATCCACAACTCGCCCTTCAGAAAATTCACTCACTTTCCCGAATGAGAAATGAAATGAGCGGTCAAAAAAAAATCACAAGCAGTGCGAACTCTCAGAACAAACAAAGCGGCAATATTTCAGTCGAGCATACCAAGAGCATACAGCTTGGGCTGGCCGCCACTCTTGTTCGACTATTCTTTTCAGCACTCTGTAAAACATGTGCTACATGCTAAATCAACAGGAGTTTTATTGATAAAAAATAGTTTTTATGGAAAACACAGTTTCAGACTCTCTGTTAAGCACTGAACTGCAGGGAGCGGGGCAGCTTCACAGCCATCTTGCTGCCCCCCTCCCCCCTATGTGGCATCTTTGATGACTGAGGGGAGACCTGTCAGGCAAACTCTCACTGTATGTTCATGGTCAGGGTCTGCACTTTCCCAGGATACCCTGCACAGGTATAGCAGAGGATCCACTATGGGACCATTGTCAGGAATCTAACTGGCTGCCCACCTGCATCCTACACCCTGCCCCTGTGCTGCCCTGATCCAGACCTGCAGTCCTGCATGCTAGGTGCTACCCACAATTTATTAGCAGACCCATAGCATTTACCAGCCACAGCAAAAGACTGTACTTTCAAGTAATTAATTAAGGAAGTAATAAATAATTACTGGGTATCCAGACTAACTTAAAGTTGCAGGCCTGATGGCACGTATTCCAGGATCTTGCTTCCATGCACTTAATTACTTACTACTAGCTTGCAACTACAGGTACCACCCATGTGATGTTTACAAGAAATTAACTGAACCACAGAATTAATGATCCAACAGGGAAAATTGTAATCCAGCAAGGAAACATTAAACTAGCCTTGTATTGTTGATCTCTGGCAGGCTAGGCAAGTACTCCCATGTCTGTATGACCTTAACATCATCGGCTAGGCAGAAACACAGGAGTTGCTTTCCAATTGTCTGGATAGGCTTCAGGTGCATACTAGCACTGATGCTGCAACAGCAGGCAGGCTCCTCAGGTTGTGGTCGAGTCAGCTCTCACTCTTTGGACATTTCCTTAATACAGCAGTCACAGACTGCATAACAGGGGATCATGTTGTAGTTAAAACCTAGACTAGAGTGCTCCCATGCCTCTCCCTTGGACAGACAGTACATATGATTAATGTACCAGGGCACCCAGAGCTGAAGTTCACTGATTTCACCTTTCCCTCTGTCACACGAGTAAGAGTAAAAGATCACTGCTCCCCTACCTTTAAACTCTAGCAGCAGATCCTGTAAATTCTCTACAAACAGCAATCTTGTATCAACAAATGTACTGTATGTCAGTCCAAATGGAACTTCAACAGTGCCTGGCAAGCAGCAGCACCTTTCTGTTCTGAATACAAGCAGAACTTAAGCTCTTTCCTTTCAGCACATCTCTCTCCCCTCCAAGAGTCCAATCAGGATTGACTGAGGCTCCTCTCTGCTTCTGAGAAAGCTTCTTCCTCATTGGCTATAACAACTGTCAAACACTTTAAGGGGCACAACTCGACACATGACTGGTGTTGCTAAAGGTGCCAAAGCACACTGCCACTATTTATCCCATAGGGCCTCTCCAAAGTTCTTATTGTGACCTTTTGGCACCAAGTTGGCTTTCTCTGGGGTCAAAGGTTTTCAATGTGGTGATGACCACACTATTACAACAATACTGGGTTCCAAATTACTTATTCTATTTGCTCTTTGCCTAGTACACATGGTGATCTGTTTTTGGATATTAGCACCCTCAGGGCTGACCTCTGGTTTGTCAAAAATGTCCTAAGGAGTGCATTGAAAGTCAGGGAATCTTTGTTCTTCTAGCACAGGGACACTCCTTTTATTACTGGCAGCTGAGCTGCTTGCCAAGCAGTCAGAGCACAGCAAAATATGTGCTCCTTTCTCGTCTTCATCACCCATACCCCAGCAACAGTTACAACTGGGAACTGGGGACTGGAAGGCAGCATGAACCTCTGGTGTCCCACAGATAAGTCCCACTGTGTGTACAGGAGGTTACATCAATATAAAGTGATTTAGAATTTTATTAGATATGATGACAGAGAGGCCGATCTGATGGCCCAGCAGCAACATGACATGCTGCTGTGCAGGTGGCCTGAGTTCAGATGTCCTGTGATGTTGAATAAGGAGACAGGCCCGATCACAGCAGCTGTCACTCAGCAGTGTGCTGTAGTCAAGGAGGGATGGTGTTGGGATATTGTGCCACAGCAAAAACAACAAAAAACAAACAAAACAAACAAAAAAAGAGCGTGTTTGTCTGTGTTGGGCTAAGGAATTGTTATCTGTGAAGTTAGCTAGGTGAAAAAGAAACTGTGAATTAGGGGGAGTGGCTTAGAGAGAAGGAAGCCAGGTGTTTGCATTTAAAATCTGACCTAGATAGCTTGTGGCAGAGAACAGCAAGAGGAAGGAACTGCTGTTAGAATTTTTCTGGGACTATATTGCCCTCCATCCTTCCCATCCACGCACCCCCACCCTTAGATGGTTCTACTTTTATAAACACAGAATTTGACTGACATCAGGAACTTCCGGTTTTGGAGCAGGAAGGAGTAATCACAGAGGCACAAAAGACTCATCATCCTAGAAGGAAAAGAGTAGCTCTCCTCCCCCAGCTACTGGAGGTCTGACACTGAGTAAGTAAGAAGGAGACTACTGAGGAATATAGGAACTTACTGTCCCAGAACAGGAGGATTAGGAGATTTAAGGGCATGGAGGCAGTAGGAAAGTAGGGAGAAAAAAAATTATATTACAAAAAAATAAAATAAAGAGAGAGAGAAGAGAGTAAGTATACAAAACAACAGTTAAGAGGCCACAAATAAGACATAATGGGAGTGGCGCAGTGCAGCAGCTGTGAAGCAGCAGTCTTCCGGGAGACATTCTGGAGAATGCGGTGTTGTCCCATCTGCAGACACCTCTCTGGGCAGAGGGAGGAGGTAGTTCATCTCCAGGCTGAGTTGGCCAGGATTCCGGGGGCCTCCTTTCCCACCCAGGGGCAACCAGGGCCACTGCCGCTGCCTCAGAGGTTGAAAAGAAAGAGGAGTGGTTAGACCACAGTGGGCTCAGGGAGGGTGAGGGTGGTGGGGGACTCCATTGCTAGGAGGGTAGAACTGGGGGAGGTAGGGGAGAGGGAGCTAAGGTGCCTACCTGGTGCCATGTCTTGGAGGGACAGGGAGCGAATCCTCTGTTTCGCGGGAGCAGCTGCACAGGGGAGGGAGCTGGATGTCATTGACCACCTAGGGACAAATGATCTGACTGGGAAAGGGATCAGAGCAGTGAAGGAGGAGTTTTTGGAGTTGGGGAAGGGCCTTAGACAAGTAGCACACATGGTAACCTTCTCTGAGGTGCTGCCTGTCTATGACATGGGTGAGGCTACAGTGTTCCACACCATGGGATTCAATCAGTGATTGAAAAACTGGTACAGAGCTCAGGGTTTTGGCTTCTTTGGGGACTGGGAGCCTACCTGGAGGGATGCAGGCCTATACTGGCACTATGGTCTGCATCTGTCCAGCAGGGGAACCAGGATCCTAGGTGATAGGTATAAATGCTTAATTGGCAAGCATTTAGACTAGCAAAGGGGGGAGGCACTGAAAAGGAGAAAGGAAATCCTAGCCCCCCCCCAAAAAAAATCAGGGTAGTTATTGAGGTAAACACCAAGATAGAGAAGTCGATAGGAGAAGGGCAGGGGTAAATGGAGAAAAAGACAAAGGCAGTAAGGACAGGAATGGGGCAAAAAGGGGTAAGGCCATCAAATAAATGGAGGTTAGTGAGTACCAATGCCCATAGTCTAGGTAACAAGCTCCTTGAACTGGTGGCCTTGATGGAAGAAGGATGCCTGGATATTGTGGCAGTCACAGAAACATGGTACACAGAGAACCATGACTGGGATGTCAGCATACCAGGGTACATAATCTACAGGAGGGTCGGAGGGTCAGAGAGGGTAAAAGAGGAGGAAGGGATCAAAGCAATGGAACTGAAGGGTAAATGGGGGGGAGAGGAGGCACTGTGGGTCACTTTGGAGATTGGAAATGGCACTACAATCTGCACAGGGGTTGTATACAGACCCCTGTGTCAGGGAGGAAATGGACAAAGAAATGATAGAAGGCATCCTTAGGATGGCAGAGAAAGGGGAGATATTGCTGATGAGGACTTGAATATGCCAGATGTTAACTGGAGCACCTTTGCTGCAGCCACATCCAAGAGCAGGGCAATTATCGATGCCCTACAGGGGGCATGCCTCAGATAGCAAATGTTGGAACCCACTCAGGGGGAGCAATCTTAGACCTGGTACTCTTAAATGGGGATGGAGAGAGGATCTCAGATCTAGAAGTGGGTAGCCATCTGGGAACAAGTGACCACCAAACAGTGTGGTTCATGATAAACCCAGCTGTAGAGTCAAGCCATACAAAAGTGAAGGTACTGGACTTCAGGAGGGCTGATTTTGTCAAATTGGGAGGGTGCCTCAGAAAAGCACTAGCAAACAGGCAAGAAGGAGGGATGGAGCTACAATGGGGAAACATCAAAACTGCCATCACAGAAGCAACAAGCCTTTGTGTGAAGCAAATAAATCAAAGTGAAAGAAAAAACACTATGGTTCTCAAAAGAGGTGGCTGGGAAGGTTATGGAGAAAAATATAGCATTCAGGAAGTATAAGTAAACACAGAAGGAGCTGGACAGAGAACTGTACCAGTTAAAACAGAAGGAAGCGGGGAAGGCAGTCAGAATAGCAAAGGCCCAAACCTAGGAAAAGATAGCCAACTTGGTTAAGAAGGGGGATAAAACCTTTTATAGGTACATTAGGGAGCGAAGAAAGACAAAAGGAGGGATACTAAGGCTGAATAAAGAGGAGGGTGGGAGGGCAGAGAGGGTCAGTGAAAAAGCAGGGATACTGAATGAATACTTCTGCTCAGTATTCACAAAGGAAGAGGTGGGGATATACCTAATCCAGTCAATGGAAGCAGTCTGGATGGGGGTTGATATCAGTCCTTTCACAGAAGAAAGGATTCTGAAAGAATTCCTAAAACTGAAGGTGGACAAATCAATGGGGCCTGATGGGATTCATCCCAGAATTCTAAAAGAACTAAGGGGAGAACTAGTAACACCGCTGAGTACCCTTTTTAAAAAATCATGGGATTATGGTGTGGTACCTGAGGACTGGAGGAGGGCAGATGTGATTCCCCTTCACAAAAGTGGGAGTAAGACAGAGGCAGGAAACTACAGACCTGTCAGTTTTACCTCAGTGGTAGGGAAAAGGATGGAATCACTTCTGAAGGAAAGAATTATTGAGTATCTAGAGGCCAGTGGGGCACAGTGAGAAGGTCATGTCAGACGGATCTAATCAATTTCTTTGACTGGGTGACCAAAGTAGTAGACCAGGGAGGGGCTGTGGGCATGGTCTACCTAGATTTTAGCAAGGCATTTGACACAGTCCCACACAATAGATTAATAAACAAATTAGCCAGCCTGGGAGTGGGTCTCAGGGTGGTAACCTGGGTAAAACATTGACTAGACAACAGGACACAGAGGGTAATAGTAAACGGAGTCCACAGAGGAAAAAGGGGGGGGTTACTAGTGGGGTACCACAGGGTTCAGTACTGGGGCCGGTCCTTTTTAATGTCTCTATAAGTGACATTGCAGAGGGACTGGAAGGAAAAGTATGTCTCTTTGCAGATGACACAAAGATCTGCAAAAGGGTTGATACACAAGGTGGGGTGGAAAGGATGAGAAGGGACTTGGCAAGGTTGGAGGAATGGTCAAATATATGGCAACTTAGATGCAACACAAAGAAGTGCAAAGTAATGTACCTGGGAAACAAAAACCCAGGCGAATAGTACACAATGTGGGGTGAGATACTGACAACAACAAAAATAGAAAGGGACCTGGGGGTAGTTATATCAGATGACCTAAAGGTGGGCAAGCAATGTGAGAAGGCAGTAAGGATGGCTGGGGGGATACTGGGATGTGCAGGGAGAGGCATCACCAGTAGAAGACAGGAAGTTGTTATCCCTCTATACAGACAGTTGGTGAGACTCCATCTGGAATACTGCATGCAGTTCTGGAGATCCATCACTGCAAAGACATAGGCAGGGTGGAGCCTGTGCAGAGGAGGGCAACCAAAATGGTGCGGGGTCTGCACCAGAAGACACATGAAGAGAGACTAAAGGAGCTTAATATGTATACCCGCGAGGAAAGGAGGAAGAGGGGGGACATGATAGAAACTTTCAAGTACCTCAAGGGAATCAACAAAGGCCAAGAGGGTAACGTCTCTCTGAAAAAGAGGTGTGCAAGAACAAGGGAGCACAATTTGAAGATAGAGGGGGGATGGCTGAGACGTAATGTGAGAAAGTATTTTTTCACAGAGAGGGCTGCGGATGCGTGGGACAGCCTTCCTGAGGAGATTGTGGAGTCAAAAACAGAGGGGGAATTCAAGAATGCATGAGACAGACATAAGACAATTCTAGTGGGGGGTTAGGAGGAAGTAGGCTGTTGGTTAACTAGGATCTGCAGCTTATCCATTAGGTAGGGGAAATGGGCACACTAGGTAGGCTAAGCGGTCCTTATCTGACATTAAATTCTATGTTTCTATGTAACTCCTGCAGTGGGCCAAAGCAGCAAGCTCCCTTTGCAGGATGTTGCTGTGTAGAGTGAATACCACCCAATAGGGTATGCTCGTTTCAGGGGAGGTGAGAGGAACCAGGGAGACAGCTGGGGAAAAAATACCCATGACTAGCCTGAGCTCCTTCAAGTCCCCTGGGTCTTTGTGTCAGCTGACACAAGATTCTAGTCCACTAAGTGGACTACCTCAGTGGGAAGGATGGCCCTTCCCCTGGAGCCTCTCCCATGGAGGGAAGAACTGTGGCAGATATCAGAGGGGTCAGGGCACAGGGAAGAATGTGGGTTAATGGGCCTTAAATGGTATATCCCTGGAAATAGGTTTATCCCTGACAAACATCAGCTGGGGAGAAGAATAGGCTCCATAGAAAAATAAATGAAGACACAGAGTAAGAGTTTCCTCTTAGCACCTCTTCAGGCCATCCAGATCTACAGGGATTCATGTATTTTACAGGGATTTGGAGTCATGAACAGGAAAATTCTTCCCATAGACTTGCACTGATTATACAGGAAAACAGAACAATTTGGCTTCCATAGAAAATAACGTAATCTACAGAAAACAAGGGAAAATCCCTCTGGCATTATAGGAAAAATTTCAAATCAGTCTAGGAGTGCTGCCTCTCACTATTATCAGTCATAAGAGAAGTCAGTTTTCTTCCTAAGTGTTATTCAGTTTGAACATAAAATGAAGTGGTGCCAATGTGGTGGT
Source organism: Neoceratodus forsteri (assembly GCA_016271365.2). Lineage (NCBI taxonomy): Eukaryota > Metazoa > Chordata > Ceratodontiformes > Ceratodontidae > Neoceratodus > Neoceratodus forsteri. The sequence continues at coordinate 462,068,735 of CM057449.1, forward strand.
TCAAAGAGCAACACAAATTTGTTTGAAAGCTTTCCGTAGTCAGACTGCACAACCTGATTATTTGCACTGTCAGGTCACAAACTGTAAGTGAAGCAGCAGTAGTGCATTCCTTAGTCAAGACATCCCAATCAAGTGGTGGGGATGGGGGAGTGTGAGTTTGGAGGGTGATGTCTTTCAGAGCAGTCACCCAGGCAGTGAAGGAAAAACTGATGGAAAGTATTCAGCAGACATACAGTGCATTGCTAAGGTGGAACACACTGTTAAGGGTATGGCTAACATTAACTGAGCTCCTCAAATGTAGAGAATATGCAGTGACCTTATACCTGTCACCATGTGCCATCAGTGGCAACAATGAGAATGAACTCATGACAAGAAGTAAATAAGGAATTAGGGCAGAATAATATTTTTTTGAGATACCCCTACTATCATGTTTTCACTTTCAACTACATACTGTGGGTAATTACAATTAGTGGGGCACAGGAGAGAAGCCCTTCAAGCAAAATTGCACCCAGTACCATGTTTCTTCGAGTATAATATCTTGATGACTGGCTATAAAAATCCCAGCTTTTAACAATCTTTGGAATGGAAAACAAATGCACCACAACAATTAGGTAAAATACATTTGTGTTTTAGTTAGCTATATATTTTTAAAAAGCTCATAGAGGAAGCCACATAGAAAGACAGAATGAAGACAATCTTCCCAACTAAGTTCAGAACATGTCTACCCTGCAGTAAGCTGAAGAGATTTTACTACAGGTTTTATTTCGATACACAGATAGCACATATATAAATTAGTAATTATATAGTATGTGAGACAAGGAAGCCCTCTGTATTCATGGTATTAATGAGCCTTCCAGTGAGTTACTGATTACAGCAGCCTTCCACTGAAAGTTCAGCATAATAACTGTGTTTGGAATAATATCTTTCATCGGGCATATAATTTTCCTTCAGCTTTCAGATTGCCATGCCCCTATAAATAAATAAAGTGTTTTTTTTTTATGAATTTGTGAATTCATCCATAAATATAATCAAGCAGACAGGCAAAAAAAAAATCCATAGTGCTGGCCTAGTCTATTCAGTGTGATCTAAAGGCCTGACATATTCTATACAGGCGCAATTCTACACTGCCTTGCTGAGCTGCATGCAAATGACCCACTGCTGATGTTTTAAAATGGTGACACATTTACCCCCTTCCCTCTCACAGTGGCCAGGCTCTGACTGTGATTATGTTTTTTTCTTCAAGAGATGTCCTTAAATTCTCTGCTATTCGCAGTCACAGGCTTCTCCGAAAATCCATAATATACAATTAAATCGAGGGAACAGAGCAGGTTGAGCAACCCAATTTCATTTTCTCCCATACAAAGCATTACCTTTTCATGAGGCTGCTGTTAGCCTATGCAAGTATTAACCACAGGGGACAGCATGACATCTCAGGAAGAGACATGCTGCTCTTAAACCATGTTAAATTGCCTTGTACCTAACATAAGTCAGGCAGATCAGACTACTGTATACAGTTTTTACAGGCAAGGGCTGTTAAATGATATAATTATTGAAGTCCTCATAATCTCCAGTCTCAGAGGTACAATGGCAGGACCTACAGGGATTTATTTTAATTCTGAGTGTCCTATAGTGCAGCATGACTTAGTCTCACTCAGATCTGCTTTGTAACAGTAATGTCTGCAACTACAGAAGAAGGGTGCAATTAAAGAGCAGGCAGCCAGCAACTACATGACAACAGAAATGAAGCCAACAACTACAATCTGTTCGTTGCACTGGAACATTAAATTTTTTTTTAAATGCCAGTTATTCTGTCCTTTCCGTTGTTTAAAATTAATTTTGGCAGCTTGTCCTTTTCTGATCACATAATAATGCTCTTATTTATGACACTGCAGTCATTTATATGACAACAGTCCGTGATATTGCAAATATTTGAATTTAGAGGTTTGTTGTCAGTAGCAGGGTTGGGTACAGTTTGTGAATGTCATTTCCATGGACCATTTTGCAGAATGTCATATTTCCCATACAAGCAGATTCCATTGGAATTTTCCATTTTCCCACAGTAGATGGCAGGATTTTGATGCTTACAGTTTGTTCTATATGCCAGAAAGAAAACTGTGAAATGGTAATGGAATTCAAAAATGCATGGGATTGGCATAAGGGAACCTTGGTGAATAGGAAGGGGGGATAAAGCTGGAGATCAGGTAGGGTCTGCAGTATTATGGTAGGTAAAGAAAATGGGCAGACTAGGTGGGCCAAGTGGTCCTTATCTGCTGTCAGTTTCTATGTTTCTATTCAAAGCCTTGCACTGCCTCCTTCCATCAGATCACCATTCCTTTTTTCCACCTACCGGCTGCAGGTGAGAGCTGCTGAGTAGCCGAGGGAACGCTGCCGCAGACTTTGGACATTTATTTACATCTTTCACTGTTGCTACGCAAGCATTTGGGACCACTGTCCAGCTATTCATTGTTTGGCACTGCATTTGAACATTACCTATCAACAATTGAGGGAGTCCAGTGGTGGACCATTCACTGTGTTGATTCCTGGTGGGGCAGGGCTTTAGTCAATTCAAAGCCTTACACTGCCCATAGGCGCAAGCGCTATGACACGAGCAGTGTGAGGAAAAGCCACTTAGAAAAATCTCAATAAACACAGGTTTGTTTATAGCATAGTTCATGTTTGAAACAGTAGTTGGTCTAGCAACAACATGCACATAGTTACAGTTATATGGGGTTGGTTACTGGTGGGGTATTACTTTGGTAACTTTTCTACTGAAACTCAGGCAAGTAGCAATTTATCTAAAGGCATCAATTATCTTTCACTTAAAGATCAGATTGCACTGAAAGAAGGACAAAATGTAAAGAGGCATAATGCCTTTTCAAATGAAGGAAAGATCATTGCAAGAAAGCTTATTTTAGTACAGAAACCAACCTTTGTAGGTGACCTTTGGGAACAGGGACTGTACATTGCCATACTGTTAGTGCAGAGTGAAGAAGTGGAACCAAGACCAGGCCCATATAGAAGCTGGGGATCGCTTGATTCAAGAGAATGTACGCAGCAAAATAAAGAAAATAGATGAATATAGAGTATGGGTTACAGAGGAAAACACAGATTTACTGGCAATATCTGAAACTTGGCTAAGTAAGGGTATAAATAATAAAGAAATCCAACTCAGTGGCTATGGCCTACAGAGAGTAGATAGAGAAACGAGGGAAGGTGGTGTCATGCTCTACATAAACATAGTTTAGGCCCTTGTAGCGTTATATTGGCTGAGAGTATAGAGGATATGGATTGCATGCCAGTAGAGATTATGTCCGGAGAATTAATAGTAGGGGTAATATATGCTCCTCCATGGACAAAAGCTAGGCATTTTAACACATTAGCAAATAAACTGGGGGACAAGGCAAAAAATCAGAAGGTCATGTTAACAGGTGATTTTAACTCAGACTGGTATCAAGAAAGAGGACAACTGAAAAGTAGTTTTGGATGCTTTGGGATTGGAGCAAGTAATCCAGAGCCCCACTAGATGTTTTAAAAACAGTGATAAAGGGACCATTTTAGACTGGATTTTTGTCTCCCAGGATGTCACGTGACAAGCTGGGAAATAACACCTCTGAATGTAGCAGATCATCATCCTATTAAATGTAATTTAGAATTATTATTCCTACTAAAAATCAAGCAGAATCCTATTGGGTTAGGGACTTAAAGCAGTTTAAAGCTGAGACTTTTAGGAGAGATCTGGAAAATATCAGATGGGACCGAATACTGCTAATTCCTGATATAAATTTAGTAACTCAGGAATTCAATCAATCAATCAATCAATCAAATCTTTATTTATCCAGGTGATCACCATTGAGCAAGCTCATTTACAAGGTGGACCTGCAGTTTGTCAAGGATAGATATACATACATAGAATACATACAAAATGTAGAAGTAAGAATACAGATTTACATTTGAACGGTACAGTATATACATTCCATTGCACTTGAGGGGAACAGGTAAACAACAGCACATGACATTAATTGTAGTATGTACATTCTTTCTTATACATGTATGAAGGTGACACTTTATACTGGACTTAGCCAAAGGAATGCAGATCATAACCATTTCACCCCTCAGTAACTAATTCTAGCTTAGGCGGTGGTCACTGGCTTGGAAAGTGGCCATGGCTTAGAAAGGGCCTAAAAATTCCAAAATTCCAACAGAACAAATATTAAAGTGGCATGTAGGATTAGGTAAAGGAAGGTGCCAAAGGCTCCGAGGGCCAAACAAGGCAGCTGACTACTTAACAGGTTATGGAGGGATTAGCAGGGTAGGATGCAAGACTGTGAGAGGTAGATTTAGAGATGAGGCCACTAATAGAACCACTAGAAGCTATGGTAACATTTACAAATTTCAGTAAATGTTTTGTCGTAAAGATGCCTGAACATCGCAATACTGACAGGACAGAATTCACCTATCAACTCAAGGAAATAATTAACTTGTATGCCCCCAAGGTCTTAAAAAATGGTAAGGGAAAGACACAGTCTGGATAAATGAGAAACTGAAAACAAGGATAAGACTACGTAACCGATTATGGAAAAAAGCAAAAAGAACAAAAGCAGAAGAGGATTGGACCAGGTTTAAACAATGGAGAAAGAAATGTAAAACGGAAATAAATCAGGCAAAGAAAATATATCATCTTAATGGCATAAACAAAGCCACATATACCAGAAATGTTTTTTGAGCCAAGATGAGTAACAGAGCTCAACTATATGACTCCATATGGGGACCATTGGGAGCCGTCTTGTCAACTTGGCAAGATAAGATTACCTAATCACAGACACTGTCCCTTTACTAGATGTACTGTTGTCCTGTGACTTCTATTATGGAGAATCCTAGGGCTACCTCAATCAGTGTGTGGATGCCATGGAAGGTATGGGTGGTGGGTGGGCGGGGGAGTATTAGGCTGACTAACTTGTTATACTTTTTAGTTAGTTTTATAGACACTGTTAACACGTGACCAGCAAGTAAGCTAACATGTTAGTGGCACATTTAACTTGCAAATGTATATCTGTGTATCACTGTACAATCTGTGTCTTGTCAAGAGTGTCAATAAAATTAATTGAATTATAAAAAAAAATGTTTTTTGGGTGGTGTTAGGAACCTACAAATCCCTATTAGAACTAAAACATCAATTAAACTATTAGAGGATAATAATCTAGCAGGTAACCACGATGAAGTCGTGGACTCAAACAGTGGAGGAATTCAAGAATGCATGGGACAGACATAAGGCAATTCTAGTGGGGGGTAAGAGGAAGTAGGCTGTTGGTTAACTAGGATCTGCAGCCTATGCATTAGGTAGGGAAATGGGCAGATTAGGTGAGCCAAGCGGTCCTTATCTGCCGTCAAATTCTAAGTTTCTATGTTTCTATGAAGTGGCCAAGATCTTTAACCACCATTTTCTGGACTTACCAGACATAAAAGTAAAACAATCAGGTTTAAAACCCTCAGAGATTTCCATTAATAGAGTGGTAGAAAAGGTGAACAACAAAGCTGAAAAAAATGCGGAGAGTCCACTGAGACCAAGATTCAGATTCCAAAAGATTTTGACCAAAAGCATAGACAAGGAACTAAGAAACATGGATGCTTCTAAGGCAAGGGGATGGATGAAATAGAGGCAAGGTTCCTGAAAATTGGAACAGATATATTGGCCCCCATGATAACCTATCTCTTTAATTGGAGCTTATGCTCATCCGTTTTCCCTGATTCATGGAAAATAAGCAAGATAACTCCAGTATTTAAGGGAGGAGCTACCACCATTCCATTTAATTACAGGCCAATTTTATCCAAAATCCTGGAAAAATTAGTACATGGACAACAAAACCAGTTTTTGGAACAATACAGCCTGCTGACCAACTTTCAACATGGGTTTAGGGCTGGGAGGTCCATGGACACCGCACTAGTAGATTTTAACAATCTCGCAGCTACATCATTAAATTTTGGGAGGAAGACTGGAGTGGTGTTCATGGACCTCAGTAAGGCCTTCAACCTAGTAGAACATGGTAGGTTGATGGAAAGGCTGTGTGCACTGGGAGTTCTGGAAGAACCCCTACCTACTCTGGTTTAAATCTTATTTATCAGGATGACAACAGTGTGTCTTCTTTGAAGCAGTTGTTTCAGGCTTGGTAGAAGTTAGAAGAGGGGTTCCCCAATGCTCAGTATTGGGCCCCCTGATGTTTAATATTTATGTTAACAGCATAACGTCTAAAATAACAAAAAGTGAAATCCAGCTATACACCGATGACACCGTATTAGTGTCGTCAGCTGATAGTTCTGAGCTATTGGAGAATCAACTGCAGATGGATTTGATCAGTATGGAGGGATGGTTCAATGACTCTGGCCTACAAATAAATCCAAAAAAAAACCTCAGTGTATGATCTTTACAGTAGATTTGAAGAAGTATAAAACCCCACAGCTACATCTAAAACTAACAGAAGGTACCCAGTTAACAAATGTGAAATGCTACAGGTATCTAGGGGTACTAGTGGATTCTGGAGTTTCATACTCTGATCATATACGTTCTCAGGTAAAAAATGTTTACCAGAGACTGGGAGCCTTAAGAAGGGTGTCTGGTTGTCTTACAAACAAAACAAGGGGAACATTGGCAAAACAGTTATTGATCCCTGTCCTAGAATATGGCTCTTTTCTATATATGAATTCTTCGCAGTCTTACTGAAAAAAGATAGAGCAGGTGTACTATAGACTTAGAAGATTTGTTGTTAATGCCAAACACAGAACCCACCATTGTAACATTTATGAAAAACTTGGATGACTACAACCAGGCCTGATAAGAATGTATTCTTGGTTGGCTTGGTGCCACAAGTTAATTCACAAAATAGAAACCCATCCTTTTAATGAAGTATTTACACTAGGATTATCATGCCCCTGAAAACCTCCTTAAGGTACTCAAACTTGTTTATTCACAAAACAAAATCAAAAAATAGATTAGGTGATATTACTTTGCAAAACAATCCGGTGACCCATTGGAACAGATTGCAAAAAGAGGTAAAACTAATTCATGGACATCTACAGTTTAAAAAGACTTTGAAAACTTACCTGTATGCAAGTTGTACTTGTTTTAGATAGTGGCTAGTTTTCTGGTCAGATAGTAAATAGTCTTCTTTTTTAGAAATTTTTGTATAGGGATATGAGTGTATGACAGTATGAATGATGGATACAAATGTTAGTTGTTATTTTTTATAAATATATTGTCACATGTGTAACAGCTCACAGGACATTGTTGAAAATAGTTTTCAACCCAACAGTATGTATCCTGTATAAAAATAAAACTTTATCAATCACTCAAGTAATGCCCCATATCCTGGGATGATCTTTACCAAGGAATGTGGTATTACATCCTAGGGATTTTTGCACTGCTCTGCTAATAGGTTGTCAGTTGAAACCCTCAGTGTTAACTCCCAGAGTAGGGCTGGTGCCACTGCCAAGGGCTGAGGTTTACAGCATCAGCATTAGCCACACTCATCTTTGACAGTTTTCAGCAGGAGAAAGGATTTTCAAGGAGGAGTGGCTGATGGAGGTGCACCCTCAAGAGGCATATCTTGATAGCTCTTCAGGGCCTTGGTTCAGCCAGGGGTGCAAGTAACCCATGTCCATCTGCTCCATGATGTGGAACTCAGAAGAGAGAATATGGACCCTAGAGGAGAGTATAAAAGGAACAACAATGTGCTAGTTGGTACCACCTGAAGTCCACTCAGAAAGGTGATGGGTACTGTAAAGTGAGACAATATAGGGGGTCTATAAACATTTTCTGCTTCTGCCTGAGGCTTTGACTAGCCACTAAGGAATCATGGCCTTGGATAGAAGTCAACAGAGGCCACAGATGACTGTGCCCTGTCCCATTCAGCCCATCTCTTGAGCTGGGACTGTTAGTCAGGAGCCACCAGCAATATCTGAATGTCTGTGGAATGAAGCAGAGAGACAGGATGTTGCAGCTGTGTGAAAATGTATTTCCCATGAAAACAGCTATGATGGTAGGACCCTCATATTATGTGTGCAAACTGAATTATTTGTATCTTTATTACATCAGTCTTCCTGACTTAATAAATTTCAGCATTTGTCCTGCCAATTTATGTGGACCCTGACTTCATTATAGGTACAGATGGAATTCAACCCTTGAGAGGGTAAGGGTACTGTGTCAGTGAGTGCCCTGGTCCCCAGACACAATTAATTTGAACCCATGACTGCATCCTTTTCAGCTGGGGGTTGGATATTACTGCCCCTTGGGTTACATGCAAAAATAAAATCCACAGGTTACCTCAATGCTTGTAAAACTACCACAGTTTGCATACGTCTATTTATTCTAAATGCAAGAAACAACTGAGGAAAACAACTGCAGTTTACATTAACTTAATTTAAAAAAGAAAATCTGTTGTTTGCATTGCTATACATTAAAATTCTCGCAGTTTGCATATTGGTGGAGGTTCAAATATATTTTTGAATATTCTGTTGAACGTGTTGGAAGTGGAGCTGCATGTCTACTGGAATTCTACAAGTAGAGTTCTGAAAATGGTGCTAGTTTTATGCAAAATAGTTTTAAGCCCAACAATGGGATGTCTAAAACCTACATAATCTGAAAGATGGAAAACATTGTAAATGTTGTGGTATTAAACTTTATATTTTAGTAGATAGCTGATCTTTAAAGAGATTATGTGTTAAGAATCAAGGGCCACATCCCCAGTGTTACAGTACAGCTGTGCTTTTATTACTGGTAGAAGGTTGCAAGGGCTGTTCCCTTAACATATGAAAGAAGATCTGAACATGCACTGCAATACCAAGTAATTTTAAGCATCCTGACACATCTAGCAACACTGGCCTGTAATAGTAGAAGGTCTCCATCCTAACAGACTACTGTGTTATATTGTATACCAGCTGTATTCATTTTCATGGTTATGTCAACATCATTAATCACAGTTGATTACTGGATTTAAACATAAATATATTAATACTTTTAGTATTGTTATGGACTTGGCATCAACAGATAATTGGAAGGCTTTGCCTGTGGTTATATGGGGGAAGAGCTCCTCCCCCATAACCTATTTAAGCAGCAGAGCCCTGCTGCTCTGCTTAGACTGAGTCACACTCATTAGTGGCGTTGCTAGTGCTTGGCTGCTCCTTCTTTTTCTGTTTGTGTGCCCCTCCAGTCCCGTGCCTCTTCTCTGCTCATTTTCTTTCTCTCTTGCTGTCCGTTTGGCCCCCTCCCTCCTCCTCATTGTGCTGCTTTCTGTGTTCCATCCTTTTGGGGTTTTGCTGTGCCTTTACTTTCTTCCCTCTTCTGCTCACCTGACTGCCTCTTCCTGCTTCATTCCTCCTACTGTTTTTGCTTTGAGCAGCCTTGCCTTGCCGTCACTGCATTACACTCTTCAGTCCACCTACAACCCTCTGCTCTGTACCACCTCCATGCAGCCGTATGCCACCTCTGAGCTGTGCCTTCATCTTCTACATACTGAGGATGTCTGCTGCATCCACCACAACATTTGCGCCTGCTCCAGGACTTAGCCGGTTCAGCTACCTGCCAGCATATACTATTTACCCATTCTGATTGAACAGCTAAGAGATGGGGACATAAATTGGAACTCAATGCTACAGTATCCATTTTATTCCACAAACTCTGTCTACCACTGCTACCATATGTCAAGTGTCAGCTTGGAGACACAGCATTTAATTTAAAGCTGTCCTGTGCCTCTCAACTGCTACGGCCCAAAGCTTCATGACAACACTAGCCGTATGTGCCCAGACCATTCGTCCCATGCTTCTCAACTGCCATGAACTACGTTTAGCGCTCTGACTTTCACATTCATATTAACCCTAGCTCTGCAGATTTCCTGATGCTCCTCATAATGTTGCAGCTCATTCTGGATACACAAATTAAATCGATGAACCCAGTTGATAGAAACATTCCCTATCACTAACTATATGGGGCCACTTTCTTTAGACTTGTTATTGGTTAAAATAAGTATGTTGCTTCACATTCTGGCCCCTTGCTATGATTTTGCTGCTTGGTCACCAATCAAAACAAATTTTAGGAGGGTCAGACTAATTCCTGCTATTTACATTCCTCATCGGTTTCCACTATGTACCTCATGTATTATTCAGTACTACTCCTTGCTACTGCATCTGCATTTAATGCAATCCAATGACTACTACTACTACTACCGACCTATGTGCAGGTCCGTGCTTACAACTCGTTACCTATTGCTCTCACTATTCATCGCATTCCTGCCTCCTGCTCTTCCCTAGCTGCCTGGAATCTGCTAAATATATATATTCGGACTTGCAAGATCCTCACACTCAAACGCTTTTTCAGATCAGCTCTCGGTGTGCTCATTCAGCAGCTTCCAAGGTTGCTCTCTTACTCCACCTGCCTTGCCCGCACCCTAGCCTGGAGGTTCGTCTGTTCATTCACTACACCAACCTCACCCAGCATCAGGCCTGGAGGTTCATAATTTCTGTCAGCCTGTCATGCCCTGTTTGGGCCTGGAAGTTTGTATACTTCTACCTCATACCTGCTTCTCCTTCAGGGCCTGGAGGTTCAACTATTTGTACACTATGCCTGTCTTGCCCAGCATCGGGCCTGGAGGTTCACAATTCTCTTAGCCTGCCACGCCCAGTCTGGACCTGGAGGTTCATATACTTCTACCTCGTACTTGCTCCATCCTCAGGTCCTGGAGGTTCATCGAGAGCATCACATGCTTACAAGGCCTGCTTCACCCGTCTGGGCCTGGACGTCTTCGAACTCTACATCTACTCGTATATCAAGTTCCATTGCAAATCTACTCCTATCCATTTTGCCCAATCAGGTTAGAAGTTCCTTCTGCTCTGCCCCAGCCTTATAGCCTGCATCTAGCTTCCTTGCTTCACCAAAGAACTTTCCTACCCTAACTTGGCATCGACTCCAAGACCATATTCTCCTACTGGATCACAGTCATTCATTTAAGCTCCTTTCCTCCTTGGAAATAATTCCTCATCTGCTAGAATTACTCAACAGGTGCAGCTCAACCTATGTGGATTGTATATGCTCACCTGTGGATTTGACAGTTTCTCATAGAAGTCACCCTGGATATACTGTATACCCTCAGAATTTATCCATGCTAATTCCAGCTGACTTATGTGGGTTCCGCTGCACCTGCTAGCCCTTATGGGCTTGACTGTCATTCTCGACTACCTTATTTATTTATCAGCTGACCCATGGGGGGACCAACTGTGCATACTAGCCCACGAGGGCTAACTGCCACTCTACTAACTTACCAGCAGACCTAAGAGGGTCTGGTTGCACTTACAAGCTTACCTGGAGCTAGCTGCCACTCTACTTACTTCACCAGCTGACCTTTATGGTCCAGCTGTGCATTTTAGCCATGGGACTAGCTGCCATGTTCTACTACTTATCAACCGACCAACCTGGTCCATATGACTTACTACTTACTACCTCATCTCCTAACCTACTCAGTCCAGCCCTTTATCCTTTCCTATTTGGGCTCACCCTGTTATACTCCCTTGGATGCTTCCTAACCTCACAATGCATCGCTTCACTTGTACTACCCTCAAATCCTGCCAGGAAGTATTGCAGCTCACCTCTACTGCCATATGCCTTCTATATCATGACTTAGGCATAAATTCTACTCTCTTCATGATATTAACTTATCTGGGTTAGTAAGTCATCAGCTTCATTTCCAGCTTTTTACCATTCCATGAAATTCATAAGCCTTCTATCAGCAGAAGCCTGGAGGTTGGACTACTTCTATTTCATCCTGCCTTGCCAGCGTCAAAGCCTGGATTTATTTACTCTATATTCGCCTATCATTTGCTAGCCTTAGGAGTGCCTCACTTTCAGCCTATCCTGAACCTGTTAGATGTGTTCCAACAATGCTCACCTCAGTGCACATCTACCTGGATGCTTCACATGTTCATACAGCTACCTGCTTCACTCATGCAAGAATTGGAAGCCTGTTTCTGACCTTTTGTCTCTTACCATGAACTGTTCCACTGGATCATATGTAATCTGTAACTTGGACTAGCCAATAATTTAATTAATTTAGGATTATGCTCCTTTAGTATGACCAGAAGGATGGGCAGGTCAGCAGCCATGGATCCTCAGAGGTTTCCCCCTAAGGGTTTTTTTCCTCTCCTGCATGCTGCTGGCCATACTCTCTGGAGTTGGAGGAGATAATCATGGGATATCATATTGTTTTTTTTTGGGGGGGGTCACATCCTAATCAACTAACCATCCTTTCTATGGTGGGATACAGTGCAAAGCCAAACCATCTACTCATAATGAATAACCCATCTGTTACAGTATCTAGCACTATCTTACTTCAGCTCATCATGTATTATAATCACTGACTTACTCATGTCCATGCCTAAGTACTTATGTACTATTCATCCATAAAACTATACCTTGGAAGCATCATTTAACTTACTGGCTGGCCTCTGTAACCAAACTCAAACCTCTATTATGTAGATGCAGTATGTAACACAAGCACTGAGCTATGAACAACATAAAATTGGAAGGATCTGCCTGTGGTTATATGGGGGAAGAGCTCCTCCCCCATAACCTATTTAAGCAGAAGAGCCCTGCTGCTCTGCCTAGAGCGAGATGCACTCACCCTCCATCCTCCCCTTACACCTCCTCCTTCTCCAGCACTCTTATCCCACCAGGGGGGTGTCACATCCTAATCAACTAACCATCCCTTCTAATGTGGGATAGAGAACAAAGCCAAACCTTCTACTCATAATGAAAAACTCATCTCTTCCAGTATCTAGTACTCTTAATCCAGCTCATCACGTGCTATAATCACTGACTTACTCATGTCCATTCCTAAGTACCTAAGCACTATTCATCAGTACAACTATACCTTGGAAGCATCATTTAACTTACTGGCCCAGCCTCTGTTTCCAAACTCAAACCTACATTATGTAGATGCAGTATGTAACACAAGCACTGAGCTCTGAACCACATATAATGCATGATAACTTGATAAAACATCAGTTTATTGTTGATCAAATACAGTATGTATTGTATAGGCTTGATGCTACATGACATGAACACATATCATGCCAAGTCAAGCCATGTGCACCTACTGTATTGGCTGAAGCTGCATCTACCTGCTAGTCAGCCTCATCTGTGTATTCCTGTTCCCTGCCCACTTCTGACAGAGATATCAAGGGATTTGTTCAGAATCATTCTGAGGAAATGATTGTGGATTTTTATTTTATTTAAAATATTTGGTTGGGAAAAGCACACTGAGCCAAAGCTCATTTCCAGGGTGGTTCTGGGAGCACAGAGAGGTTAAGTGACTTGCTCAGGGTCATACATTATTCAAGTGGCTGTTGTGGGTAACAAACCCAGGTCTGCTGGACGTATCAGGCTTGTTAGCAGCTCACTGCTGTAACCTCTTGGCTATGCTGCCAGGATTTTGACTCTTTTGTTTTGGTTCCCTGATCTAAACTGAGACCAGTACACTACTTCCCTATTTCATCTAGTTTACTGCTTAACTCAGCCTCTACATGTATCCCACCAGACTTAGGGGTGTACAATGATGGGTGAAATCAGTAGGACTGTAGAGCCATGAAAAAGATATTGCTTAGGAGAGTGGATGTGCCAGTGGGTGCATAAGAACAATCACTGGTTTAGGATGGTAGAAGAAAGCATGTGATAAGTATGGGCCATGGCCAGACTGAAAAACACAAGTGAACTCCTACAAAGTCATGCATCTCACTTTCTTTTGTAATTTTTACACATATGAAATTAAGCATTTAGAAGTTGCTGTTTTTTTTAAAGCAAGCAATTCTCTTCCAAAGGTCAGGCAGGTACATTTTGAGCTATTGTGCTACACTGTCCTCACTGATGCCAATATTGTCAAACCAGTGTTGACCTGAATAAGCCTCCGACAACTCAATTTTGTTTAGGTTCAGTTCAGCCTCAGCCAGCTAATGGTCCCCCAGTTTTGAATCTCAGTTAGACATGATTTTAACACTGAAAGCACATCCCGGTACCAAATGCAAAAGACATATTGGCTGCAAAATGATAGTAAGTTCACTTTTCCTCTTCATCTCTCCTGTAGGAATAATGTCAAAACATAGGTGTTTATTTTGATTCTTATCTTACTTTCTTTTCACAAATCTTGCTGCTTTCATTTAACTAATGTCATGATATCCATAAGTACTGAAGCTACTTAAATTCTGATGCATTGTCTGGTCATTGCTAGACTTGACTGTTGGAATGGGTGGCCCCCTTTTGCCCTACTCCCCGATGGCGAAACACTGAAAATTACCATTACAGCGACAGTCACTGTAATGGTCCTCTTCCCTGTTTTGCAGTCCCCCAGTGTCCTGCCCCCACCCTGGACCAACTCCGACCTGCAGTTGAGAATCTTAAAGTCTGGGGGTGCAGGGGGCAGAGCCCCCTGCATGGGGGGTGTGGGGGTCACAGCCCCCCACAGAAAACACTGGGGGCTTGGGCAGCACAATACCTGTGTCAGTACTGTGCCGTTGCTGTGCGGGTGGTCGACAGGTTTACTGTCAACCAAACTTGATGCTTCCTTTGGAACAATCTCTTGAATGGCCTTTCTGTGTCCAAAATTGCACCTCTGTTGCACATTCAGAACGTGGCTGCTTATGTGATCTCTTTCACTCCTCACCATGCACATATTACTCCTGTTTTGCAATCTTTGCATTGGCTGCAGCTCAGTTTTGGTTTTCAGTTTGAAATACTATTTTTAACTTTCACTACTCTTCATTCAGGCAGCCTTCCTGCAGTAGCCTAGAACATGTTTTCAAAAATATGTTCCAACTTGCCCTCTTTGTGCTAGTGACTGAGGGCTGCTGCTTATCCCTTTATGTATGTTTTCTTGGTTGTCAACTTGTGCTTTTTCATTGTTTTGCCCCAACACTCTGGAAATTCTTAGCAATGAAAATCTATAATCCCAATAATGTTATGACTTTTTTTCAAGCACTTAAATCATACAATATTTGTTTTACCTTTAGTATTTGTATATTTTCTTTATGACAATAATGTATTGATTTTAAAATGTTACATTATCAATACATCTGTATGTTCTTTTGTTGTACAGCAACCTGATACTCTGAGTATACTGTATGTGCTTTATTCCACCTTGGGTTTTCTACCTGGTCACTTCAACCAGACCATCTGAACTGGTCCCATGCCCCATCAACCTACTTCACTGAGGCTTAACGTCTCCACTGGTGTTCTGCTGCAGGACCTAGCTAGAGGTGTCCTGTTGTAGGTGCTGGGCTTGTGAGGGAACAGGTCATCATCACGCTGTGGTCAGAGGGTTTTTCCTCCATTTTATCCCTTGGGACCCACATGCAAGTAATGATGTGAAGTACATGCTTCACCACTATGGAGATGCCTCAGGCTTCTAGGTGTGGGGATTCCCTCCCTAGCTGCCCATTGCACTGCCAACCATATCCCTGTAGGTGCCAGTCAAACCACAGAATAGACATTCTCACCTCTCCGAAGGAACAGAGCAGTCCTACAGGTGCTCAATCCTCCTCCACCAGCAAGACCCCAAGTGATACAGGTCTATTCCCTAACTCAGGTTGCTGGTGTGATAGGTGGTGAAGCAGTCAATGCCTCAGGCCACCACACCACTGGGACAGCATTACATGTACTTTATAAAAATAAATAAATAAATAAATAAATAACAATGAAAAGTTAATTTGTATCATGTATTGACTGTCTCTCCCATAGGTATGATATATACCATGAACAAAGTGCAGGAAAGAATTAAGCCTTATAGACACCACAGTTTAGATTAGTTGGCTATAATGTAAACTTACCCCATGCAATCTGCTGCACCCTACCTATATGGAATGACTCAAAACATTAATGGTGAGTATCCCATAGTCCATCATGTGATCCAGCAACAACCTATGGTCCACAGTATCAAAGATTGAGTAGAGGTTAAGGAGAATGAGAACTGACTGTTCTTCTCTACCATGACTGACAGAAGGTCATTATACATTCTGAATGATGTGTTCTCAGTATTAAGTTGTAGTTGGAAAAAATGATTGGAGGGGCTTGCAGATGTCAACATGTTTTTCAGGCTGCAATGCCATACTTCTCAATAGCCTTTCATTAAAAAGGGAGGTTATAGACTGGTATATAATTCACCAGGTTATCAGGCTCCAAAGATTGTTTCCTAAGGAGTGATCTCACCTGAGACTTTTTTAGGATGGAGGGGAACACTCTTTCCTCCATGGAACACCTGTTAATGCTGGTGAATACTAGACAGAGTGCTTCAAGGCAGCCTGCCAAGAGCTACAACAATGTTGGATCTAGCTCAAACCAAGAAGTTCACAACTACGAAATCCCACATAGAACCTCTTCCATCATACAATAACTAGCCCAAATGCACCTCAAACATTTGAAGTGCTCAGGGTTGTTCAAGGCTGGACACTGCTGGGTTCTGGCAGTCCACCAGCAGAGAGCCTTGACCACATGGGTGATATACTGCCAGTACAAACTTGCAAAGCTCTTCATATCTTTTTCAGAAAAACAAAAACTTATATTAACTGAAGACAGACAGGATGATGTCTGTCAACTGTGCAGAAGAGCTGAGCTGGTCAGCTCTTTTTTGCAGCAATAATCCATTATAGGAATTCTGCTTTTTTCAAGGTGATTGCTCTCTGCTGCTCATTATAAGAAAGCTAGCCTGTTTTCCAAAGTCATGGACCTTCTCTAGAAATATTCCAGTCTCTACCCATTTGCCTTCAACTGGTGAGGTTCTCTGCCAAACATTAGGGTTCCATGCTGAAAGACCCATGGGTGTACATGATAAGGTGCAAGGGAGTCCAAGGCAATCTCAAGGGTCACATTGAAACCTTCAAAAGCCATATCAGCACTACCTGCACAAGCTGCTCTCATGCCTAAGATGTCCAGCATTGCCAAGGGATGACATCATGTGGGGCATCCCTATGTGGAACTGCAGTCACACTATGAAGTAGAAAGAACAAGCTACATTTCATTGGAATCTTTCTTAATGATGAAATGTTTTAACTGTGACTTCAGTAATTTGGTTGAAGTAAGAATTTATTTTTGAAACAAAAGCTATGACTCTGAATGTACATTGATGTAATTGCATTATATTTGATTGTAGTACATATATTTTGTAGGTTCTGTACCTTTATTGCATGTCTGAAACATATTCATTACAAATTACGAGACCTGTTTCTTTGAAAAAGCAAGCAATGGACTGTGAAACATTTTAAGCTTTTGCGTGGCCTGTAAAATGCTATGAAAGAATCTGAAGATGTAATAAAAACTGATTACAACCTTTTATAAAAAATGCACTGAACCTAGAGAGTTGTTTTACAGAACCACCCCCCCTTAAAATTGATTAAAGATTTCTCTAAATAAATAAAAATGTGATGCATCAAATTTTTTGATTCTTACAAAACACTAATGCTGCTGAAAATAAGTAGGAACACACTAATAAATTATTTAATGTTTTAATACATACGTGGCCAAAGCTTCCACATTTTTGCTAAGAGCAGGAAGACATTTTTTTGTTGTCATTCAGTATATTCACACCCATATTTTTGAATAGTTTTATGTATGTATGTATGTTTGTATTTCTTTCTTTCTTTCTTTCTTTCTTTCTTTCTTTCTTTCTTTCTTTCTTTCTTTCTTTCTTTCTTTCTTTCATATGTACATATGTTTTTTTGACTGGGTGAGTGTACCAGGTTATGAGTTCTCAGACTTTCACATGGTGAGCCTCTCCTAAACCATAGAAAAGATCTTGACCCCTCCCCCCAAAATAATCATGGTCCTTCCATAGCAAAATAGCATATTTTGCACAGTACATCAGGAATAACATGAATCTCCTTTGAGTAGTTGGCTCTCATTGTATTCAGGTTATTGTAAACTCTTTGACTTGTAACCCTGTTCTGCAGGTTAGCCTACTTGCTCTGCTGTTTCCACTCTTGAACCACTGTTATCCCTTGCTGCAGTACTTTCATGGGTCAGACTGCTTTCCCAGTCAGTTTCCCCTCTATCTGGAATGGCCTTGCTACCCAACTCTGTCTCTCCCCTCTTACCCTGTTCTTAAGCAACTTCTTAAGGTGTTCTTGCTCCTGGCACTTTTTTACTTAAGCCTTGTATTTGGGCTGTTCTGCCACCAGTCTAATTGGTCAATTGTTTTCTTTCATTATTTGTTTATTGTTTCTGTTGGTTTGCACTATTGTTCATTTGCTATTGCTTGACTGTTTTGCAATTACTTTTTGAATTGTATTCATTGCATACCCTTCCACAGCTGCACCTAAAATGAGCCTCGGTGCAGTGTGCCTTTCCTGGTGACTGATTTTTACTGTAAATAAATATATAAATTCACCTGCTATTGTTCTCATTCAGTTTGCCTCATCCCTTCATACAAAGTATGTACAACACAGAATTTAAATACAGCAATTTTTCAGACTTGCTTGAGCCTCCCCTGGAACATGTTTCGGCCTCTCCAGGGAGGCTGGCCTTACCATTCCAGAAAGCCAGTTATAATTTAGGTACTTAATAAAGTGCAGTAACTTTAAGCTGAACATAATTTGTTCTTTTACCCCGTTAGGTAGTACAATGTATGAAAACAATCTTCAAAAATTATACAAACCAACTATGATTTTATTGTGATGACTATGGTTGACATGTCTTAAATACACACAAGTTTCTTGAATATTAGCTGGCCCAGTGGTGAAGAGGGCTGAGATGCCTTGTGCCCTACCTCTTCCCTCACTGGCAACCCAGGCTTGGGAATGGACTCAGGGCATCAGGGGTCAGCCGGGGAGGGACATCATTCAGCATCCAAGGCACTGCTCTCCTCTCCCAGGAAGGGGAGGTCTGTTGTCCCAGCCTAGGCTGCCCCAGGTGGAGGCCTGGGGTAAAGCAGTGCTAGGGAGGCATGTACAGGAGGGAGCTGTGGAGATATGTGGGGCAGGTGCATCTCCATGCACAAGCATGGTGCTCCATAGTCAGGTGGGGAGAAATGGATTAAAACAATACTGGAGGGGCTTAATGATGCCCAGCACAAGCACACCCACACCCACACTGCTGCTCTGCCACCAAACTTGGTCTGCCTCATATTTGTTGGACGGGGGGAGGGCAGCTATCCCCTCTCATCGCTGCCACAAGGGGGAAGCTCATGGAGAAACTACAAGACTAAGATAGGTGGCTAGGGTAGGTATGGTAGCGGGGGGAGGGGAGAGGGGGACTAGGCTAACAAGCTGTCCCCAGGGAGCAGGATAAATTGTATATGGGAAAAAAATGTTTCTTGAACATTGGCCCTAAAAATATATGAATGCATTTCACAAAATACAGGTATGTATCACACTGTACTACACCTATGGATGCTACTAGTTTGAGTCTGTAATTTGTTTGCTATTAGAGTCAACAGATATAATGCTATATTCTTTCATGAGAAAATGTAATAGTAAAACTGACCTGCATAATAATAAACACGGCAAAACATTATCTAGATAACTGGACATAAGGGAGCACAGGCACTGCCTGGTCAAAAAACATAGTAATGGGCACAGTTATGGCAAGTGGTTCCTTTTTCATTTTTAAATGTATTGTTTATGCTACTTGTCTCTTGATTCAACCCCTTTCACCTCAGGTTGGACCCAAACCCACCCCAAGCATCTCTGCTACTTACCTCACCCCTGTTTTCCCAACCCCAGTAGCTTGCATCTCTCTTTGTGGTGGTGGCCAGCCTTGCCATATCCAACCTCCTCTTACATACAGAGGTGGGTGTTCCTGGAGTACTGAGTGAGTAGAGTAAGCAGTAGCCAGGTCAGGGCCCAAGTGTTCTTGGGATCTTCCCATGTGAGTCATATGCTTTTCCCTGTTAATGAGACCCTGCCCCTGGGACACCAGTATGCTTGGCTCGCCATGCTCATGAATGCAAAGCCTGCTGGAGTGGAGCCTGGCCCTGGCCAACCTCCCCCAACCCCTTTGTAGCACTGCTGCACTGCAACCTGTGGTCATCTAGGTGGCAGTGTTGTAGCAGCAGAAATTACCCTTTGTCCAGTGACAAAGATAACATCCTCTGGGATGGCCAATCTTCCTGTCATGGCTCAACTCCAATTGTCCATGCTCATTCACAAACTCAGGATGCAGGCATCATAAGTGGTAGCCCTACCCAGCACTGACAGGATAGCCAATTGGTCCCTTTTTCAAGTGCATTCAGGTGCTCCCTTTGAGTTCCATTATATCCTATTTTTTATGAATAATATTTTTTAAAGCTTATTTTCCACTTTTCATCAATGAAACCAGGAAACAGTTAAAAAAATAGTAAACACTAAGAGCTAACCACCTACTTTATTGAATATCACATATTTGTATTCATGGAAACTGACAAAATGTTTTACAAAATGTGCTGGTTGAACTACATGAGGTTTTACAGTGAGTAATTAATTAAAACCTCTTTTGAAGATGCATCCCTGTTGGCCCAGGAAGAGAACAGCAAATCCATCACTTTTATCCAGTTACAGTATTCCAAAGTTATCTACCAGGCACTTAACCTGGCACCATTTTGCATTTTCCTGATTCTGCATGGCTTTTGGAGACTTTTTTTCTTATTACATTCAGACCATGACTTAAGCTGTGAGAGACGTGTTTACGAGATGTTAACAATACCTATTGTACTTTAATGGACTTGCCTTCCTGATGACATGAGCTACTTTCAGAGGGTATTGAGAACTCTAGTTTTGCCAAACTAGCATTTTTTTACCTGCAGCAAACTCTGACCAATGTTTTTTGATGACCACTACCTTATCAAGTGTTCAAAAAAGGGAAAGTCCAGTCTTTAAGAATAAAGCCTCTGCTATCTCATTCAGACTGTCCCCGAGTGTCACTGCTGCTTTGTGTAAATCTTAGCTGAAAAAATGTTTCAACAAAAAGAAAATACAAACCTTAAAAGATGACTGTCAATCCATCAAATGAATAGTCTGAACTTATATTTAGTTTCAAAAGAGCAGTCTGACAGTACCACTAACATAAGTATATTCAATGTTAAGAAAAACACTCTTAATACAGGTGCTCTTTTAACAAATAAAAAAATTTAACAAAAAAGTTTGATCACACCAAAAAATGCACCTTAGCTACAGTAGTTGTGCTTTGCATGTTCCTGCATATAAACATTTCTACTGAATTATAACTGTTGCTTGGGATAGTGTAATTTTGTTGACTCAAATGTGTTTTACAAATTAAAATGCACTTACTGCTTTTAAGTACAAAATGCAATTCAGTGTATGTGATACAGTCAACTGCCTTTTAAGTAAAGTCATAATTGTCTATGGGGATCTCAGTGTCCCTTCAGAAATAAAGAATAACTTGAGAATATGTATTACACATAATAACCACCTTAAAAACACCTTTAACAAATCATATTACAAAGATAACAGCTTCTCAAATTACTGCCTCTACAATACCAGCTCATAACCTCATAAAACAAAAATATTCTTACCTTGAAAATAATATACCAGTTCTATCCCACATCACTCACAACGCAACTATGTTCCTTGATGCTCCAGGACTCATTTAAGTCAACAATACCTCTGTGCTGCTGCCTCTTCCATGTTGTTCCTCTTGCTGACTCCTTTTTACCTTCCAGGGTGTGAGCCTGAGAAGCAAACTGGCAGAATACCTATCAGGGCCTTTGAATGGGTGAGGGAGACATACCCTACCTTTGGAACTCCCCTGCATGTCCTATTTTGGGCAGGAGATGACTCTGTGCCTCTTGCCAGATGAGCAATTGCATCCCAACATCAGGTCGCTCCAGAGGATGCACTTATTCCATCCCACATGTCATTTTCTCCCCCGGGTCACCAGGGTCAGTCATGCAGCAGGATGAGGTGCCCTCCCTCTCTGAAGCAGGAAGCATCTGAGATGGATGCCAGAACCCCACCTCACCAATCAGCACCAGACATCCTGGGTTTTGGGGCACAAACCTGGACCATCTGGATGGCAAGTAGTGTCATTACAGCTTTGATAGCTGGCCAGCCTGTCAGTCATAAACTTCTTTACACAGGGCTCTAGAATTGTAATTTGAAGCAGAAGACCAGGGATCTATGATGCCGGTTCGACAACTATGTTGTTGACCAACATCACAGCGATGGATTTATGTTGATCACAAGTTGCGGTTGACATAAATACTGCAGAAGACCCCAGTTGCTTTTCAATCGGGGGGCTTCACCCTGAATCCCCATGTCGGGAGCTGTGCCCCCCACCCCCCAAACTTAAGGATTATCAACTCCAAGTCAGAACTGATTTGGGGAGGTGGTGCAGGACTGGGGGACAGAGTGCCAGGGTCTCTGGCAGACCATTACAGTGAACTGTCAATGTTGTCGGCATCAACATGTTCACTGTAATGGTGTCACTGTACAGAGAGCATACCAAAGACCAGTATGGTATGTCACTGGACCTGTAGTTTGGCCTTAGGTCATGAAAGTAGGGTCTGTATAGGGTGTGGGAATTAGGGTTCATGTTGGAGATGACTGCAGAAAGCATAGAAGAAACAGTATGAAATCCCAGCAGTTGAAAGTTATCAAAGGTCATACTGCTTGTTTGTCTGTGTTTAAATGTTGTTTTATTTGACTTTGCATATGGTGGGAAGAGAAACCCTTTTTTGATGAAAGTCTGGCTTTGGGATCTGAGATGTTTCTTAAATGTGATCTGTTGCTTTTCAGTTGTACTGGAGGACCAACAATGTTAAGAAACCATTTTGCTATTTTACTGGTTATGCTTCCTGTTCCCAGTGCTGCTCAGTTTGGGCCCTTGCTTCCAGCTCCATCAAGTTCCTTATCTGGCAAACACCTTAGCCTCCACTGTCACAGGGCAGCTTCTGTCTCACAATGGTTCCTGGGGGGTCTTCTCTCAGATGCCCACCTTGGCCTTCTAGTGCAGGAGGTGAGTGGCCAGTCAGGAGAGCATGACCTGGAAGCACCAAACATGTTTCTGAATATGTCCTAGGTTTTCCTTGCATTATTTTTCCCTCAGGACATAGACTGCAATGGCACTAAGTGCATATGCTTTCAGAACTGTGGGGCTGTGAATAGCAGTAGCCATCCTCCTCCTACCCTAAGCTGCTCCAGCCATCTGCCACCTCTGGTCACCCAGGTGGCATTACCGCAGCAGAATCTGCTGTCCTCCCTCACTAGAAGAGAGGGTCTCCTCCTGGGATGCATGATCTGCCACTACCCATCAAACCTCCACCCCCCAGCCCATCTCTAATGTCCCAGGTTCATAGCCTAATCAGGGTTGCCAGTATATTGAATGGCAACTCTGCCACTGTGCCAATGGTCTGGCAAGAAATAATTTTTTATAAAAGTAAAGTTTTGTGATTGTGGTAGGAAAATTAAAAATATTTTCAGTTGATGATGCCATTATTGATTGATTTGTGTACTGATGTTGAAATTAATTGGAGCATACTATAGATTAATTTAGTATGCACAGTATTATGCTTACAATTTTTCAGTGGGAAAAAAAGCCTTTACCATGATAAACACACACATATATAATGCACACACATAGCTATATACTGTACATAGATATATATACACACACATTTATATAGTACTGTAGATACATTATTATATAGACACAGTACAGTTATGGCTGAGTACAGTGTTCAGTGTTAAACCCCTAACTTTTCACCTTAGTAACTTACATGCGAACATTTGAAAATGCGAGCAGAAGCAGGCCTATATGGTCTATCGAGTCTGCTTGAATGCGCAGCTAGCCCCTCAACTTGCAGCTGCCCCACCCTCCTCCCCACCTCTTCATCTAAACACCCCCTCACTTTGGTGGCGTTCTGCAAAATTGCCTCCCATTTGGCATGCATTGTCTGTGTGGTAAGTTCTCAAGACATGGGACTTTTTGTGATGGCCACTTATCCAGTTTCAAGATACAGATATGTTGAATTTACAGAACATTTTTAATTTTGCATGACTTTTTTTCATGTTTATTTTTCTCTCATCTACAGCCCTAATGATATAAAGTTTGTTACAAAACTTTCAAGGTCAAAGAGCCTGTGCAAAGGGTACACCTTTTAAAGATTTTGAGAAAAAGCATTAATTGGTTCCATAGTTAGAAGGATTTAAAAAAGTCTGATCATGCTTAGCAGGGTTTTAATAATATGTCACTAAAATGTCACTTTTTGTTATTTTACGTTTGCAAAATTAGTGTTTTTCAGGTCACTAGGGGAATTTTTCAGCCACCACCTAGTTTTTTTATTTGGTAAAAATAAATTGAAAATGCATAAAAATGAAGAATTAAAAAAAAACATGAATCTTGCTAAATGGGTCCTTTTAAGCAAGATTCTGTTTCTGATTCCCCCAAAATGAGCCATAAGTACCTTTTAGGGACTCTGATTGCCATTTTACTGAAATAACTGATTTTTGTGTCATGAGCTGCGAATTTTATTGTCACACATTTAAGTGTGCCATTAAAATGACACTAAAATTTGTACCATTAAAATTTTGAGATTCCAGATTTTAGTGTTGCACATAAATGTGCAACACTAAAAGTCCATTTTTTGTGTCTCACATAATTTTACTCATAACTTGGCTGCTTTACAAAATTTTAGTTCCACATTTTGAATATGCTGTTTATATGACCTTACCTCCTGAACAAGGCTGGCAAGAATTTTCAAGTACAGGTCAAAAGGTGATTTCACAATCATTCTGCAAAACCACATTGGGGTGGGATTTAACATATTCTGTGAATCATGTTCATGATGTAGGGTCAAAATAATTTTTGTGTTGCACATTTAAGTGCAACACTTAAGTGCAGCACTAAAATGTACACCATCAAAATTTTCAGTGCACACCAAGAATGGAATTCTTGGGTCACACTTAAATGCAGACAGACTTTTTCTTTTATGCAGGGCCTAAAGGTCCCTGAACATCTGCATCTATTCACACAGGTCCTACTATTCCACTATCTCAGAAAAGAAAGGAAATTCATTGCAAAATGCTGCATTAGTGCACCAGTCATGGTTCAACTAAATGCCACAAAAGTAGGGAAATGTGACATTAGGGTTTCCAACCCTATATCCCCAACCCCCCAAGCAGCAAAAAAAAACAAAACAACAAGACCACAGAAGCAGCCACAGACAGCCATCATTAAGTAAGATAAACAACATACAACTGTTTCTAGATGACACAAATGCAGTAGTGCTGATCTGGTACTTTCATGAATTTGTATCTGTGGATGCAAAAGTGCATGCTCCACAGGACTTGTGCCTCTGCAGCCAGAAGTGTGTATATCTTACAGCATGCATGAGAACCTGTGGCTTCAGAAGTGCTGGCCCCACAGGGGCCTGTGCTACTGCAGACAGAAGCAGTGTTGCAATTTGGGTATCATGGATTTCTATATGGAGCAGCAGAAGTTGGTATGTGTGTCTTACAACTGCAGTTGCAGAAGGGGAGGCCCCAAAGGCATCTCACTTCTGCAGACAGATGTAGTGTTGCAGTTTTGGTATTATTGATTTCATGGGTCCTGTGCTTCTGCAGTCAGAAGTGTGTGTATGTCCTACAGTTTACATGAGTATCTACAGTTTGGCTACAGAAGCACAGGCTACATAGTGGCCTGCACTTCAGCATGCAAAATAATTCTTGTAAAATTAGTATTATGGATTTGTGTTGTGGCTGCAGGGGTCTGTGCTTCTGCAGACAGAAGCAGTGTTATTTGTGCAGCATGGATTTCTGTCTGCTGCCAGAAGTAAGTGTGTATGTCTTGCAGTGTGAATGCCATGTATATAAATCCATGAAATCTATGAAAATGCAAATAGGGCGTTAGACCAGGGAAATTTGGTCGATGTGGTGTATTTGGACTTCACAAAGGCCTTTGATAAATTACCCCATATTGAACTATTGAAACTGTTAAAGAAGATCAAACTGAACTCTAATATTTGTAACTGGGTATCAGCATGGTTACAAGGGAGACAACAGAGGGTAACTATCAAGGGAACCTTTTCTAACTAGTCAACTATTTCCAGCGGAGTCCCTCAAGGTTCCATTTTAGGTCCTTGTCTGTTCAACATATATACGGCTACTCTACAATCAGATAATCCTAGGGTACGGTTATACAAATTTGCTGATGGCTGCAGGTTAGGGGCTGTTGTGAATACTCATGAGGAGGCGTTGGAATTACAGAATATAATAAATATAATTTCAGACTGGACTACTACTAATAAACTATCTCTGAACATGACCAAATGTAAAATTATGCATATGGGCAAAAAGAACAAACATAATAATTACACATTTGCCAATATACCACTTACAGACACCACCGAAGAAAAAGATCTTGGAGTCATAATATGCCATGATTTTAAGTTCAGTACATACTGTAGACTTCAGATAAAAAAAAACTAATCAAAACCTAGACTGTATTTTACAATACAATGCTAGTAGGGAAGCTAAAGTGTTAATTCCATTATACGTAGCTCTGGTCAGACCCCATTTAGAGTATGCTATACAGGTATGGTCTCCTCATGACAGGGAGGATATTGTTAAAATAGAATCTGTACAGAGAAGATTTACCAAATCTATTCAGGGGATGAAGACATTATCATATCCATCTAAATTAATGTCTCTAAATCTATATTCATTACACTATAGGAGGTTTAGAGGATATATGTGCCTCTTATATAAGGTAATTGAAAATTCTGATTATTGTACTGAGTTGGGTATTTACCCAAGAATGAATGAATACGGTACTAGAAGGCATAACAAACAATTAATACAACCCAAATGGAAACACAACATACGTAAGCACTGGTATAGCCAGAGGGTTGTTACACCTTGGAATGCCTTACCTAGGGCAGTAATAGATAGCGGTAGTACGAACCAGTTTAAAAATAATTTGGACCTACATTGTGGTGATATGAAAATTAATTTTGATGTTAGGGATATTGGGCAAGCTTTACGGATGCAAGTCTAATTGCTTGTAAACATCTATGAAATGTATGAAGATAGCACATCCATGCTGCTGCGTTTGTATCATCTGGAAACAGCTGAATGTTGTTTGTCTTATCTGTTGATGGCTCTCTGTGGATGCTTGTGTGGTCTTGTCCTTTAGCTGCTCGGAAGGTAGGCAGTCAGGGTTAGAAACCCTACTACCACATTGCACTATTTTTGTGGCATTAAGTTGAATCCTAACTGGTTTATTAAAGCAGATTTTTTTTTAATGAACATAAATCTATGTCTACGCAAACATATATATATGTATAGTACTATGGCATGATAGCGCCACTATAGTTAGGGTTGAATTGGGTGTTTTATGTTAAACCTCTAACTTGCACCTTAATAGTTTTGGCAGCATTTGACAAAATTAGCTGACATTTTGCATGTGTTGTCTAGCAGGCAAGGTTCTAAATCTGTGAAAAGTTTTGAGATGGCAGTGTTTGTGGTTTCTGAGATCCACGTATGTAATTTTCCTGTAAATGTCTTATTTTTTCCTATATTTAAAATGGGATTAGGGTTTGCTCTGACTAAAGATAGGTGAAGTTGGCAAAATTCGCTTCATGAATTAATCCACAAATTTCACGCATTCACGGAGAGCCGGATTGATTCATGAAGTGTGGAATTTCACTTACAAAAGTGTGGAATTTCACAGGGAAAATTCCACACTTTGCAGTGAAAATTTCACACTTCACAGTGGAAACTTTATAGTTTTGGTGAAGTCGAAGTTGCTGAGGTATACGAAAACTTTGCGAAGCTCTGATAGTTTTCGTCACTTTGCAGCAGCTTCACCGATGAGTTAAAACTTTGCTGCATCTTTAGCTCTCACATACAGTCTACAGGGGATGGAATATTTTTCCAAGACTTTCAGATTAGAAGCGTGCTGTGCCAAGGGCATGCCTTTAGAAGGTTTCATGAAAAAATATTAAAATAGTTCCACAGTTATAAAGATTAATTTTTTTTTTTGTTCTGATCATGCTCAGTAGGGTTTTTTGGATAAGGTTCTGATATGACACCAAACATTCTGTGTCACAAGACCATTTTTGTTTTTTCACAACTTGCTTCTCACAGCACTAAAATGTTTTAATTGCTGTGAGATCTACCATCTTGTTTTATCCCTTGAACTAAAACAAAACATTGAAAATAAATAAAATAGTGTAATAAAAAAAAAAACCTGAACCGAGCTAAGCAGGATCTGTTTAGCTAGATTCTGATATTTGTTTTTTAAAATAATGGCCAGAACTACCTTTTTGGGCTCCCCAAAAGTCCAGGGTGTCCAGCTTAGCAAGAGGAGCAGTTCACCCATATTCTCTGTATAAGAACAACAGGACTTTCTTGACTCCTGCACCCATAGCCGGAATCCTGCTGCAGGCTGCAGTGATAGCAGAAAGCTGCTGATCCCCTGTTTTTCTGTCTCTCTCTCTCTCTCTCTCTCTCTCTATCTGGCTTTCTCTCTAGTTATATATCTATTACATGGACAGTACCGCATCTCCCCCCCCCCGGTCACCTGCACACCATTCCCAAAGTTTAACTATTTTCTGTTTAATAAATAAGCAGACCAGGGTGTCTGCCAAAGGTATCACTTCTTGTGACCCCTCCTTCCCTCCAGGTCATCCCCACCTACTCACTAAATATGTGGCAGCACTGGCATGCTCATCCCCAGTACTAGTGAAAAATTGCTGACCCTGGGGTGCCCAGTCCCCAGTGTCAGAATCTCAGTATCATCTGAAAAAAGTAAACTGTCATTGTCTTTTTAATGTGCAAAAACAATAAAACTGTCCCTCAGCCATCTGACCCCCAACCTCTGACTCAGCACCCCCACCCCATCCCAGCCTCCATATCCTCACTCACCTAAACATGTCCCTCAGCAAAGATCCACTTTCTGATTGAAGACATGTCTTGCTGTTGGAACTGGCACTGCAATATGAGAAACTAAGTATTTCAAAGAGGTTTTAAACTTTGTTGCATAACTTTGTAATTTTTGCACATTTGACCCCAAATTTTCAACATGGCCTTTTGGGACCCCACCTCATGACCAATAGTGGTTGAATTATGAAATCAGGCCAGAACGATGATTTCACTGTTGCTCGGTTAAATCACCTTTCTGCCAGGATTTAAACATTTTCATCACCTTGTTCATGAGGTGGGGTCATAAGAAGGCTATGTTGAAAATTTGTGTCAAACTATGTAAAAATGGCAAAGTTATGTGTATGACAATTTTCTACCCTTATTCATAACTTTGGTAATTTTAAACATTTTGATCCCAAATTTTCAACATAGTCATTTTTCATACCATCTCATGAACATGACTGCCATCCCATTTTTCAAATCCTAAAATTCATTTTTGCACCTGTTGCACAAAGTGATGTTTCAGTGGTGTGGAATGCCATTTCAGTGAGGATTTTAAAAATGTCACCTATGGGGCTCATGAGGTGGGGTAATAAGAAGGCCATGCTGATAATGTTTTGTATAAATACAGTAAAATGCCAAGGTTATGAATGAACATTGGATCATTTCTCATTCCTGCCACTGTAAGGGACCTAGGAAGGTGAGAGAGACCCTTCCACAGGGGGTTCCCCCTCCTGCAAGGGACTGCCTCTTCTGCTGAATTTTCGACCCAGGGTTTAGGTGCCGGCTGGTTTGCCATCACTGGGAAGACCTCCCCTGGCTCTCAGGAAACCCTCAAAATCGAAACTGGGACAATTACTAACTTTTACTGCTGGATGGACTGCTGAAAGGGGGCTTCTCTCCCGCAGCTGTGGAGTGTTCAAAGGAAACTTTTCCCTGGGCTAATCTCTTTTGCACCACACCAGAGAGCTCAGACAGAAGAGTTTAGTCACCAATTTTCAAATCCTGCACCAGCGCCTGATTGGCTCCTCTGTCTGCTGTGCTGTTTGCCCAGCATAGCAAAAGGCTGTTTCCTGAGCCCCGCAACTCATTCCTGCCACTGTAAGGGATGTAAGGAGGTGAGGAAGACCCTTCCACAGTGGGTCCCCCCTCCTGCAATGGACTGTCTTTGCTGACAAATCTCAGACCCGGGGTTGAGATGCTGGCTGGTTTGCCATCACCGGGCGGACCTCCCCTAGCTCCCAGAAAACCCCTGAAATTGAAACTGGGACAATGACTAACTTTTACTGCTGGATGGACTGCTGAAAGGGGGCTTCTCTCCCACAGCTGTGGAGTGTTCAGAGGAAATTTTCCCACACACCCGCCCTGTTCCCTCCTCCCCTTAAATGCTTGCTAGCCCCTCCCATTAGCCCGGAGGTGTCTATTGCATTCTCCACCTCAGTTGGCTCAGTCCGTTACCTCATTCAGCCATAATTTCATTTGTTTCTGTCAACCAGTAGACTACCTACAATCCTAGCTCTTTCCCCTGACCAGTTTGGTCAAAATTGGATGCTTCAGTCTTGCTAGCTATTATTTTTCAATCTTGAGCCATGCTTACTGAAATGCCATAATGAATTTTACCAGTGTTAAAATGTGCATGTAAAGCTATACTCTGTCTTACCTGAGCTAGTAATAACAACATACTCTCTGGTCAACCTGTGCATGTTGAGCACTTTTAGAGCTAGAAACAGCAACTATTGCTATATAAAGTTAGAGCTAGTTAAGCAACTAGGGTGTCTTGTCCTCAGAGTGATGTAACCTGTTATTAACTATGAATGATGTAATCTATTATAAGCTACGAGGTGCTGTTTGCTCCTCGCCTTTAGTAACATACCTAGATCAAGTTTGAGTCACTGCTTGTGAATTGTTGTTTCTGTGACCTACCTTGGCCTATTCCCTGATAACCACTGGTGCAATTCCAATCCCCAGAAACTCCCCTGGCTTGGTGCCAGTCTGCAACTTTCTGACTTTTGGCCATTGCTCATGTATCACTGTGCTGCTGTGAAACAGGTCCACAGGTCACTGTCCTTAACTGCCCAGGCCTGTATCGTAGCCCTGGATAGCCTGATCAAGGGCAGCATTACCCAATCATCCCCCACACCTTGTGCAAGGACACTGTCACAGATCAAATCCATTCTCGGGCTCACCCCCCCTTGTGGCCATACAGGATGCCACCCCTGAGTGGTTGCTCTGTTCTTCCCAGTCTGGCTGGGGGTACAGCCAAAAACTCTGGTTCCCTGGTTGCCAGGCCCTCTTTGAAGCCCCTCCAGCCTGGCTATTGGCCAGAAGCATGAAATTAGCACACTTGAATGTACAAAGCCTCCTACCTAACCTAGCAGAGCTAACGGCCTGAGTGGCACACTACAACCCTGATATTATGGGGTCTCAGAAATCTGGGTGAAGCCCCACGCCCCTGACTCTGCATGTGCTCTCCTGGGTTGCAACCATGTTAGACAAGACAGACTAGGGAACAAATGATGGGGTGGAGTGCTCCTATACTATAAGATGCACTTAAATGTGTCTGTCATAGGACACACCCCACACTCATCCCCTACCTGTGAGTTCTTGCATGCCCTTCTCCTGCTAGGAAACACCAAAAAGGTACACCTAGTCTGTGCCTACAATTCTCCTAAGGGTGGAGTGCTAGGATTCTCCTCCCTCCTTGACAACCTCAGTGCCAAGGCTGGCTCGAATGAGTTATTAGCCCTTAGTGATTTCAACCTAAACTGGATGGGTTGCAACAGCCAACAATATGAGCCCTTGCTGGCTGGTCTCACCCTCAGCCAACTCATTATACTCAACCCACAAGGATCTCCTTCCACTGCGACAAGGGATCCCTCATTGACTGGGTGCTGAACAACAGACCGGATAGAATTGTCTCCTCTGGTATTCTCCCTGATGCCATCTCAGATCACTCTTCCACCTACTGTACATGGGGCATCTCTTCTCCCAATATCCCCTGTAAAATGATCCAGATGAGGGACTACTCCAAATTTAATGTTGGAGACTACCTTGCTGACCTATAACAAACAGACTGGTCCCGGGTCACTGCCACAAATGACCCCTCGGGGCCCTTGACAACTTTCTCTCTGTCTTTAATCCCTTGCAAAACAAGCATACTCCCCTCACTGAAAGGAAAGTGAGGGGTATTGTCACAAAGTGGCTCCATGGTGGCCTATTTTCCCTTATGAAGCAAAGAGACAAATGCTGGGTGAGATACAAGGCCTCCCTCTCCAATATGGACTTTCTTGAGTACAGGCAGTTGAGGAACTCATGTAAAAGAGCCATCCACTCTGCCAAGAGTGAGTTCTGTCAATCTGCCCTACTATCCTTGACTAGAAACCCAAGGAGCTTCTGGCAGAATATCAAAAACATGGTTGGGGGGTCTGCCAGAACCCAGGTCACTGACATGCACATTGGCGGGGTTAGCTGCAACAACCCCCTCACAATTGCCAATGCTTTTAACTCTCTGTTCTCTGACCTGCCCAATCTCCCCTACCAGCCCCCTGACCCCAAGGCTTAGGACCTCCTCCCCAGTGGGAAAACCCCCCGACCTCACTTCACCTCAGGGTCATCTCTGTCATGGAGACCCAGAAGCTCCTTGCTGGTCTCTCCCCTCACACTGGTGCAGGGCATGACCGCCTTGAGCTGAAACTGCTCTGTCTAGGGGCATCTCTCCTCACCTAGCCCATCACCCACATCTTTAACACCTCACTAACCTTCTGGAAAGTGGCCAAAGTTGTCCCTGTTCTCAAACAAGGCAACCCAAAAGATCTCGAGAACTACCACCCTATTGCAATCCTGTCTGCGATCAGCAAGCTTCTTGAAAAAGTGGTTGCCTCACAGCACACCCACTACCTGCAGATCCATGATCTACTCTATCCTGCATAACACAGCTTCAGAAAAGGGCATAGCACTTCCATGGCCCTATCCGTGGTCACCTCTGAGATCAGGTCTGCTGCTGATCAAGGCAAACTGACCGGAGCCATCTTCATGGATCTCTCAAAAAACTTCAATCGGGTTGACCACTCACTCCTGTGCTCCTCTCTCTGGTCCCTTGGCTTCTCCTCCACCGCCCTTGCCTGGATCACTAACTACCTCTCAGGCAGACAGCAGTACACCAAATTCAACAAGGCCCTGTCCAATCCCTTTCCAGTAAACTGTTGGGTCCCCCAGGGCTCTGTCCTCAGGCCTCTCCTGTTTTCCCTCTTCATAAATGAGCTGCCCTCAGCCCAGGCCCATGGGCGATCCACTCTGTATGTAGATGACCTTGTGATCCTGACCAGCTCCCAGGACATCTCTGTCATCAATGCCAAGCTAAACTCCAACTTCAGCCAAATTCAAACCTAGCTAATAGACCACAAGCTTACTATCAACCTGCAGAAGACTCATACCATGCTCTTTGGCTCCATAGCCAAGACAAAAGCCGTCCCTGCCTCTCTAATAATCTCAGGTGCTGATGGGTCCCACCTACAAGTTGTGGAATCTGTCAAGTACCTGGGGGTGACACTTGACCTGCAACTGGACTTCACTGTGTATATTCGCAACACATGTAAGGCCTCTGTCTGTAAGTTGGGTCTTCCATACAGAGCAAAAAGCTGTCTCACCTCAGGTGCCCATCTCACCCTAGCCGGGGGTCCTCCTACCCATGCTCTGCTAAGGGCTTGTCTCCTTTGCCCACATCACAAAAACCAGTCTCTCAAAATGGGACATGGCATACAACAATGTATGTCACTTTACACTCTCTGCTCCTTGCTTCACCCACCACTGTGAGCTATACGCCTGGCTTGAGTGGCTCCCACTGGAACAACACTGCACATTTTCCCTAGGCAACTTCAACTTCATCCACAATGTTGTCAGAACTGCCACCCCTTCTGCTCTCGCCATATCCCTCTTACCCGCAACCCCTTCCTACCACTTAAGATCCAGTGACTCTCATGTCCTTCTAGTTCCAGAAACTCACACTCAAATGGGTGATTGGGCCTTCGCTGCATAAACGCCCAGTTTGTGGAACTCTCTTCCAGCAAGCACTCGCTCCTCCCCCTTCCATCCCTGCTTCAGAGCCTCTCTCTGGGACTTCCTCAAATTGGCCTCCTCCTGCCTCTGCACTTAACTAACCCCTTTCGGCCCATACCACCCTGGCTGGCTGAATCATTATACCCAACTTGACTGCTTAGGTGACGGGTCTCCTGTTACTGTATGCACCCTATCCACTGGTGAGCTCACAGCTATTAGATGTATTAATTGTGTTGGGTCCATTTTTGGTACAACTGCTCATGAATTGAGTATGTGTACTGTTCTATCTTCATGTTTTTCCTTGGTATCTCTAACACAAATTGTGACTACTTGTTTAACCTGCTACCCATGTCCTTTAGAGTGCTGCTGCCCCATTATATTGATTACTGTCTTCCATGCTTGTACCATGCTGTTATCTACCTTCTGCTTGTAATGTATACACCTGATGTGCTTGTATGGACCCTGTTATGCCTGATGTTCTTGAATGTACCTTGTAATCTCCCAGGTCACACCTGAAAATAGGCACTTGGCTGTCTAGTGTGCTTGCCTGATAAACAAAAGCAAATAAATAAATATTTCAACATTCATTCATACCTTCACTAATTCTCAATATTTTGACTCCAAACTTTCAGCATGGTCATTTCCCAAAACCACCTCATAAACATGACATGTGTTGTTGTTTAAATCCTGGATGAGACATGTTTTTCCACTTCTGGTGCAAAATGAGTTTGTCCAAGTACTATAAATGGTACATGTTATGTTTATATGGCGAATCATGACCTGAGTATCTTGCAAATTTGGAGCAATATATATATATATATATATATATATATATATATATATATATATGTGTGTGTGAGTGTGAGTTTATGTAAGTATTAGCAAACTTTGTGTATAGTGCCAGTCTTGATCCCAGTGGGTATGCTTTGTGATCTTGTGCCAGTGAGCTGACTTCAGTGGTGATTTCAGTGACCCAGCTGAATGGCGTGAAGGTGGGGGGTGGCACTGTTATGAGATATACTCCCAGCCATGCAATGAAAGGTACAGGGTTATCCACATGGGTCTAGATACCATATATTTAAGACAATTGTCCCCTTGGCATAGGGTTCTGCAACTCCACACCTGTGGATGGCAGAGGACCCTATGCGTTGGCTGACACATGCACTCACTGCCCTCTGAATCTGTATCTGTTGCCACATAGAAGCAGAAAAAACAGAGGGCCTTTTGCTTCTGCACCCCACCAGACAGCCCCATGAGTTCTTCACATCCATTGCTGCACAGAAGTGCAGGGCCCACAAGGGCCTTGCACTTATGTAAGCAGATGGAGTCTTCCCTTGGTGCAAGGCATCTGCATCAATTCATGTAGGTCCCGAATGGACCTGCGTGATTGAGGATACAATTCCACTGTCTCAAAAATAAAGGAAATTCTTTGCAGAAAACATCATTAATGCACCAGTTAGGGTAACTATGCCACAAAAGTAGGAAAATGTAGCATTAGGGTTTGCAACCCTAACTCCCCACCACCAACCCCCTAATTAGCAAAAGGAAAAAACATTTGGGTTTTGGATATCTTGAGTCCTGGTGAATCAGTGGTGGGTCTTCCTTGTGATTGTCAACCCTAATGCTCTCCCCCAGCCCATAGCCTCTAGTATGAAGCACAAGGTACAGCTCCAAGCCTCTACTTCATTGTGTTATACTCTTCAAAGGTAAAGAGGTATGTCTCACCACATGTTGCCAGCACAGTTTCTTATAGATTTTTTCACACAATGCCCACCTGACTGCATAAAGAAAGGATATCATGCCTGAAGTTGTTTGCTCAGAGAACAGGGGGAGAGGGCATTAGGGTTAACAATCCCAAGGAAGATCCCACCACTGATTCACCAAGATTCTGGAGACCCAAAACCCTATTTTTTTTTCCTTTTGCTGCTTGGGGGTTGGGTAGGGAACTAGGGTTGGAGACCCTAACACCAAATGTTCCTACTTTTGTGGCATTAAATTCCCCTAACTGTTGTTTTAATTGAGTTTTTTTGCAAATATCTCAATAGATATACCTTACTCATTGGTGTATATTGTGTGGAATGAAAAGTGTTATTTTGAGAAACTGTGGAAATAACATAGGAAGAATGGAAATATGCTATTTTCATGCTTTCTATGCCATTTCTATGCTTCTTACATCGTATTTCTCTTCCACAAAATTGTCTTTCAAGTGACTGAGGTGTTAATGAAATACATCATGACTTTTCTCAGCTTGCACATGATTTACTTTGACTTATTTGCCAAGACCAATTTACATACCTGTGGGACCATGACTCATGAGTGATTTGGTCTAGGTAAACTCATAAAAATACATAATGCAAATGCTGAGAAGGCATAATGTATTACAAAGCTATATATAGCACTTGGTTAGGTAGTTTTCTCCATAGGAAAACTACAAGTTTACCAGCCCATAAAATCACCTAAATTAAGCACTTATGAAATCATCAAGAAATAATGTATCTTAATTAATCATTTATGAGGTCATCAATAAAGACTTCTTAAAAATCTCTTACCTAAATGCCAATTCTAGACTTTTATAAAAAAAAAGTTTTTAAAAATGTTCACCCCAGCAAAGTCATATTTTCATGTAAAATGGTTTAGCAACATTTCTGATTAACCCCCATCTCCTGGCACCACTAAAAATCAACGGTACTTTTGCACTAAAGTGCTTGTTTTTCACATTACACTTAAGAAACATGTCATATCCCAAAGTCAGACTTCCACTAACAACAACAACAAAAAATACATTCTCAATGGTTTGGGTTTAGCCCTTCCAGCTGAAAATCATCTAATTAAAACCAAACCCATACTGCAGAAACAAGGCTTTCAAATGATAGTGCAATGCAGATTTTAAATAGAGATGCAGTGGCATTGAAATATAAATAGCTTTTATACAAACTTTCTAAATAACCTTTCTGAACCATAAATTCAATAAAAAACAGATCCTTCCTCCACAATACATGCTTTCCAATTTCCCAAAACTATAATCACACATAGTAAAAGTAGTATTTTGACAAGGTCAATGTCAATTCACTCCCAAAAACACGTGCCGTGGCAACTCACTCCCGACAACTCGTATACATGACAATTAGCTCCCGTACTTCCCACTCCATGACTTTTCACTCCCCATCACTCAGTTAATAATTTACATGCCTAATAGCAGCTTTGGAGCTTAATATGTATAGCCCTGAGGAAAGGAGGGAGAGGAGGGACATGATAGAAACTTTCAAGTACTTCATGATAGAAACTTTCAAGTACCTCAAGGGAATCAACAAAGTCCAAGAGGGTCGCATCTTTCAGAAAAAGAGATGTACAAGAACAGGGGGGCACAATCTGAAGAAAGAGGGGGGACGGCTCAGAGGTAACGTGAGGAAGTATTTTTTCAAGGAGAGAGTTGTGGATACATGGAGCAGCCTTCCTGAGGAGGTAGTGGAGTCAAAAACAGTGGGGAATTCAAGAATGCATGGAACAGACATAAGGAAATTCTAGTGGGGAGGTAGGAGGAAGTAGGCTGTTGATAAACTAGGATCTGCAGCTTATCCATTAGGTAGGGAAATGGGCAGACTGGGTGGGCCAAATGGTCCTTATCTGCCATCAAATTCTATGTTTCTATGTTTCTGTGTTTGCACTGAACGGTCTTTGCCTCTGTTTTGGAACTCCTCTGTTTTGGTCCAGTTCTACATACATCTTTGCAGTATACAAGTTTATTAAAAGACCTGTCATCTGTTAATACAACCTTTATGGCATACCTGATAATGTGTAAATGTGGACTACCATAGAATTTACATGCCAAATAGCAGCTTTCTGAGCTTGCAATTCAATTTAAATTTGCGATTGCACTGAACATCTGGCTCCTGTGTTCTTTGCCTCTCTCTTGGTCCTGTAACCATTGGAAATTTGATTACTGTCAGTTACTGCTTTCTGTCACTATCAATTAGTAATCAACTTCATTTAATAAAAAAATGGTCTCTGAAGCAAACTCAATACTAACACTTCAAAATGGAAGGGAAGTTCATCTTGTCCGAACGCAACAAACAAAAACTAGTAGATGCACAGAACTATATTTACACACACCACAAATGTGGTCACAATGGAAAATAGATTTGGCAGTGTGAACTTGCAGTGAAAAAGGCTAAGTGTTGCAATGCAAGGGTGCACACTGTAAGCTATGACAATCCTTCTATAATTGCCACTTTCAGCCAGCACTCACATGCTCCTGGCCCTGCAGCAGTTGAACAAGCAGAGGCAGTAAATGTTGCAAAAAAAAGAGCTGCAACTACTCAAGACAGTACGGCGCAAGTATTACTGCACTCTAAACAAAATATATCACTGGCAGCACAGGGGTGCATGGTAGATAAAAACATGAAATGCACTATTCAGCATGTCAGGGTGCATAATGCACCTCCAAATCCATATCATTTATGTGAGCTATCGTTGCCTGAGTACTACACAACATTCAAAACTTGTCATGGCATCGAAGTAAATTTCTTGTTGCTCGATAGTAGACTGTAGTAATTGGTTTGCTGATGGCACATTTAGCATTGCTCCACCACTGTTTTACCAAATATTTATAATATTCGGGGAGCGATTTAGAAATGTGCCACCAGCAGTATACACTCTATTGCCAGGCAAGAGAAGAGAGCATTATGAGCGAGTGCTTACATCTATTAAGAAAATAAATTCCTGTCTGGATCCTTTAGTAATAATGACAGACTTCGAGAAGACCACCATTCAAGCTTTTAAAAATGTTTTTCCACAAACTCAGCAAGTGAGGTGCTTTTTCCACTTTACTCAGTGTAATTATCGTAAAATACAATCTGAGGGACTGGGAATTAAGTAGTGTCAGAATACAGAATTCAGCCTTAAATGCTGATATCTCCCAGCACTTGCTTTTTATCCTCCTGACCAGGTAGTCACCAGATTTGAGGAAATCACTGACGAAACACTCAATATTTTTCCTCCTGAACTAGAGTCAATAATTGACTACTTCGAGGACACTTGGATTGGGCAGAGAAACAGATGTGGCACAGGCAGAAGGCAACCACAGTATGCCATCTCTCTGTGGAACCATAGTGACACTGTGGTGGAAAAACGCTCCAAAATGAATAATGCTGTCGAAGCTTTCACAGACAGATGCAATCGAGTCTGTGTATGACTCATCCCTCGATATGGAAATTCATTGATGGACTAAGGGGCATTCAAAGAAAGGGGGAAGCCAAAACAGAGCAGCTGATTGCTGGCAATTCAAGAAATGCTCCAAAAAGACAGTACAAGGATAGTGCTGTCAGATTGGAAAAGGTTCTTGAGAAATTTGAAGAGTGCTCAATAGAGGAGTTCCAAATAGGCGTAGCATACTGCTTCCAATATTAACAGTTAAATAAAGAATTTGTTTTCAACTTTTTTAAACTTCTTTTGATTAAAGATGCCTCTCCCTATCCCTTCAGCACTGAGAACAACAAATGATATACTGCAGCGGTGAGACACGGGGGAACAGGTAGGAAGCTGCTCTAAAAGTTTATTTGTTTATTTGCAGTGAAATAGCTTACTGTTTTTTAGATTACTCTGTCATTGTTCCAGACATTTGTTTTGCAGATCTTTTCAGTGCTTAGTGGACCTTTAGCGTTTTGTGGTATTAATCACTTGTGGGAGTGAAAAAACGAGGAGCGAAATGTCAAAGGGAGTGAGTTGTCAGGAGCGTATTGTTGGGAGTGAGTTGTCACAGCACATATTGTCGGGAGCGAATTGACGCACTCCCATTTTGATATATGACAATGGCATTTTAAAGTAGCTACTTAAATAAATGCAGAAAACAGCTTACCAAAAGAGCAATCTGTCCTCTCAAACTCTTTCAATAAACACACACAGGCACACTCCAGAGTAACATGATCTGACAGCTGGGTACTCAGACTTAGCTCTCTGGCTAATAACTAAACCTACAGTAACTGCTAGCAAATGCCTATCATGGTTAAGGGTTATTTTCTTCACTGTTAAAAACATTTTAAAATGCATAAAAACTGTACACAAAGCAATTAACTAACAATATGTTATATAAAACAAACATACAAAAAATGCAGTATACTTGCACACCAATGCCATCTTGATGGTGCAACAAGATAATAAGTCCACTCACCTTTCAGGTTTGTGGTGTATTAACTCATTGCACCCCTGGATGACTTTACTGTATTTTCTCATACACTACACTTCTCCAACATTTATTTCCATAGAGAAAGTCATCATATATTTCCTCATATGTGATGGTAGCCAATAATCATACATTGATATCAACTCGCTAATTACAGTGTATTAATGTGTTATTAACACCTTAATAACATATTAATGCCTAACATGCACCATATGTATATGTATATTTATATTTATACACACACACACATATCTATATATATTATATATATATATATATATATATATATATATATATATACATATATATATACTGTATAATCCCTTATTTTCACTGTAAATGTATTTCTGCTATATCAGTGGGTCAGACATTATCCACGGAAATAAATTTGCAGTGGAAATTGCAGTGTGTGTGTGTGTCTGTGTGTGTGTGTATGTGTGTGTGTGTGTGTGTCTGTGTGTGAGAGAATCTACTTAAAGATAGTTAACCCCCTCCCACATTATGGGGATGTGGGGTGGGGTAGGATGTATTCATTGTGTGAGGAGAGAAATTAAATTTTTATCTCTTTTTCAGATTCCTTAGACACTTCTGGTACATCAAGATGTTAAATTCTCATTCTATACTGACATCAGTACATATCAGACTACATGGTCTTAATTCCTTGGTGGTCCTCGACATGAGTATTTTGTTTGACACTAATACTGACAATTTATATTTAAATTATCATTTATAAAGCCCTGTCACTATACTAGAGGTTTTTGAAGTTTATGAGGAATGATATCTAGTTGGACAGTATAGCTGGGAGATAGGTCCAGCTAAGTTTTACACATCATACAGTGTGCACTGATGTTTTTAAGACAACTTTACTGGTAATTTCTTGTCTATAATGCATGCATTGAAACTTCTTGGGAGTCCTAAGACAATCTTAGTATGTCTTTAATCTGGGTGGGGGTTGCTTTTCAGTAATCACATCCTTATGCACACTGTGACATTCATAGCTTGATTTAAGAGTTATCCACTCCAGAAGTGTTATCGTATGTCAATAAATTTATATGCAGTAGGATTCTTTGTATGTGTTTTGCACCAAGCCCCTTTGACCCTGGGACCCTCCTGGCTGAAGGTAATATGGTACTGTTAAACTTCTCTGACATCATCATCTTTATTTTTTAAATGAGTATTTTAAACCAATGGGGATTTTTTTCTGTTTTTTCTGCATCATTTAGCTGTTAAAAGTATTGTTTTTTCTATACAACTGCCATTAGGCTTCTGAAGAAGGACTGGTTGGTCCGAAAGCTAGAGCACTTTGTTTTTGTTGTTACATCTATGTTGGTCCATTAAAAGGTATCAAATCATTTGCTTCTGGATCAGTGAAATAAAAGGGACTTTTTCACCATAACACAGAAGCAAGAATCAAGATTCGAACCACGGTCTACCAATATGCCAATACACTGACTCCCCATACAGAGTAAACAATAAAGTGCCTTTCAGCCTTGTAATCCATTTAGGAAGTAATACATTTTACCTTGTAATCCATATACGACTTCTCTGTGCATTTCTGCAGATGCCACAAAACAAACTGAAGCAAAAGAACCACCCTATTGTCACGGACACACCTACATATACTACCTATATATTGTATGTTATACCACTATATTAACATGTTGTTAACACTGTAATAACACATTATTAGCCCAATGTGACAGGGTTGAATGAGACCCTGTCCCATATGTTATGAAGAGAGAGTTAGAAGCAAAGATAATTTCTGTCCTCTCCTTTTCTGCTTCTTGTCTTTTGCCTATCTGATTGTGAAATC
Source organism: Neoceratodus forsteri (assembly GCA_016271365.2). Classification (NCBI taxonomy): domain Eukaryota; kingdom Metazoa; phylum Chordata; order Ceratodontiformes; family Ceratodontidae; genus Neoceratodus; species Neoceratodus forsteri. Next base: position 462,110,656 of record CM057449.1, read on the forward strand.
AAATATTCCTCTGACACCTAAGAAGCTGGCCAGTCCAAAAGTCCCCCCTCCACTATTCCCCTGCCATCACGGAAGGGGGCAGGAACTCCCATTTAAATCTGCACGACTGCTCGCCTGAGAAATTGACTAATCTCCAGCTGCACTCCCCGAGTTGTGTTCCCTGACCTGCACTTCAAAGGAATCCATCGACAAGGAGCCTAGATTGAGAGACTGTGCATTTCCTTGCTGCATTATTGACTGTGCTGTGCTTTATTTTACAACTGAAAGTACAAGGGAATTGGGGGAGTTGACAGCTGAGGTCGCGGAAGGGAGCGGGAACTCCTGTTTAAATCTGCTCGCTGTTCACTAGCACGAGTGTAGCACAAGAGATAGTGAGTGGCATGAGCACCACTCATTCACAGAAAATGCTGGAGTAGTTATAAGTAAGTGATGGTAAATGTTTTAATTGAGGCACATTAAAGTAGTAATCTGTAGTGTTTGTCTAAATATATCAGTAGTGCCTTGTTATTTTAGAGGTTTTAGGCTATTTAGCTGTTTGTATTTTATATAGTATAGTCATTTATGAAAGACTATCATATTGGAATTTATGCATAGTATTTAAGTTTAAAAATTGTAGTTAGGACAGTGCATTTTCATTCTAGTGTGGTGATAATATCTGGTATTTAGGAGCGTTTACAAATAATCTTGCTCTGTGTTGTAAGCCCTGTGTTTGATTCTAGAAATGTTACTATTTCAGCTGAGGATTTTATTTTTTTGTGAGTGGTTGTATGTTTCCTCTTGCTCCTAGAAGTATCTTGAGTAATATTGATTGGTTGCAGATTTATTGGTGTGACTGACTGCATGGAGATATATCAAGCACACATGCTGGAGGGAACCAATTAAGTAATTATATAATTTCATCAGGGTTGTTGAGTGATCACTTGGAATCTGATCTAATTAAGTGGATAATGATATTTAAAGGACTACTGGCAGGGTGGGGACAAAATAAAATTTATTTGGACCATCCCACAATTAAACACCTTAAGAAAGTTACAATGAAAGGGCAGTTATTTAAATTTTGTAAAACGGTGTTGATGATTAGTTTAATTGTAAGTGGGGATATTCATCCTAATCCAGGCCCCTACACTAATTTGGATTTTTAAAATTCTAATTCCTGTGATGTCTTGAACCCTGATTTAACTGCTAATATTTTGAAGAAAGAAGGGCTGTGTGTGATTCATATTAACATCTGTAGTCTATTAAGAAAACTTGATCACTTGAGGGAATGGACTATTAAATATAGTCCAGAAGTGATTATAGTTACAGAATCATGGTTGAATGATAAGTTTTTCTGGATAGCATGGTGCATATGAATGGTTATAATTTATGAAGGAAAGATCAATCAAAGGGGGGGAGTTATTATTTATGCACTTAGCTCCCTAAATGTGTCAACATTTAATTGCCAACAGGATTGGTGTGGTTCTGAAGTTCTTCCATTACTACTCAACTTTCCCTTTAATATGTCTTTATTATTATTGGGTATGTATTGACCTCCAAAAGCTAGTACTGAGGTGTTTCAAGCATTGCAGGACTTTTTTGGGGAATATCTGAATAGCCATGAGACTATGTTAATTGGGGATCTAAATGTAGACTGGAAAATGGTAGATAGTAATTGCAGTAGTGTAGAGATGGGTACCATTTTGGGTATGACACAGCTAATTACAGATGTAACTAGAGTTAACACTAAACATCCACTTTCTTCTACAGTCTTGGACTTATTGTTTACCACGGACCCAGATACATTTGTGGCTAGTGGTGTCCTCCCAGATTCTTTCTCAGATCACCAGATATGGCATAAGAAATCAAAAGAAATCAAGGAAATCAGAGAAAAGAGTTGATTATAGATCATTTAAAAATGTTGATTACATAAATTTTATGTTAGAGTTGGAAGAGTACAATTGGGAAAGGTTAGAATTAGTCCCCACTGTTGATGATGCTTGGGTAATGTTCCATGAAGATTTCTTGACAATTTGCAACAGGCATGCTCCATCTAAAACTATGAAATTAAAGTTTAATAATGCCCCAGGTACAATTCTTACTTATTTAAAGTTAAGAAACAGCAAAATAGGGCATGGAAGGTAACTAAAGTTACAAAACATGATACAGATTGGGAGAAGTATAAACAACTACGGAATCATTACAACTATGAACTTAAGAAAGTTAAATATGATTACTATAATAGGGAATTAACAACTAATTTGACTGGTAATCCGAGGAAATTTTGGAAAGTTCTAAAAAAGGTGAAGGGAGAACAACAATTAGATTATCCGGAAAAATTTAAGATTGGGAAGGTGGAAATTCCATTAGGCCCACAGGTTGTGGATAGCTTTAATGACTATTTTACAACCATGGGCACAGTGGCCTTATCACAAGGTATAACCAGTTTCTCCTCATCAAAAATTCTCAAAAAAGATATAGAAGCTGATCTTGAAAGGGGTAAGGAGTTTGATTTTGAACCTATATCATCATTAGATGTACAAAATGCATTACTCAGAATAAATATTAAGAAAGCTGGGGGTTAGATGAGATTCCCAATATCCTATTGAAATATGCTGCTCCAGTTATCTCGTACCCCTTGACTAACATCTTTAACATGTCACTTACATGTGGGGAAATTCCTGAAATGTGGAAATTGGCTAGAGTAATTCCCATCTTCAAAAATGGATCCAGAGTCTTATTAGAGAATTATAGGCCTATATCATTATCACCAATAGTGGCTAAAGTGTTTGAAAAGGTGGTAGCTAAACAACTTCAGACATATTTAGAAAAAGGAAAGTTGATTAATAAATTCCAGTCTGGTTTTAGATCTATGCATGGTACAACTTCTGCCTTATTCAAAGTTACTGTGGATATTGCGGGTGCTCTGGACAGGAGAATGTTGGTGGGGGCAATTTTTGTTGATTTGTCCAAGGCGTTTGATACCTTGGACCATGACATCCTCCTGTCCAGACTACCTGCTTTGGGTATTTCTACCAATGTGGTTAGGTGGTTTGATGCTTATCTATCTGGAAGAAAACAAATGGTATCAACAAATGGATGGGGATCTGGTTTTAGGGTAATTATCTCTGGAGTGCCCCAAGGATACATTTTGGGTCCAATATTATTTAATTTGTACATGAATGATTTTGTTTTAACTAATTCTGATGTACAATGTCATCTATATGCAGATGATACCATTATTTATATGGAGGGTTCATTGATAATGCAGATAGAATCTACTCTTCAAAGTGCATCTGATGAGCTTCAGTCATTTTATAGCAAATCCAAACTTGTTCTGAATGCAAAAAAATCTCAGGTTATACTGTTCTATAAAGAGAATAGTGTACCCTATTCAGAGTTAGGTCTGAATATAATAACCAAAGATTAAACTGTTCTTGAACAAGTGCAATGTTATAGATACTTAGGAATGTACCTGGATAGATCACTGGGATGGACTTCCCACATAGATCATATAATTAAGAAAGTTAGTGGACATTTGGGTGCACTATACAGAATTAGAAACTGTATGGATGAAAGAGTAAGGAAGCACATAGCTACAATCACATTGACACCTTTTTTGGATTATGGGGATATTGTTTATATAGGGGCAACTTCAACCCAGTTAGCTAAAATAGATGTTCTTTTTAATAAAATAGCAAGTTTTATTTTGAATGTACTGTATCTAGGAGAACATATAGAAGAGAGCTATACCAGTCTTTGAATTGGATATATCCAAAAGATAGAAGGTCTTTCCATGCTTTTATCTACATGGTTAATTCAGTTAGGGGTAAAGTACCTGAATATATTATCAATGAACTCCAGGTTAGGACAATTAGAAGAGGCCTATGCACTGCGGAGGGTATGGAATATGAATTGCCCAGAAGAAGGACAGATTTGGGTAGAGCACATTTTTTTTACTTAGGTCCCAATATATGGAATTCATTGCCAACTTATCTTAGACCACTTGGTTCTAGCCCCTGTATAGGAGAAATAAAAAGTTGGTTCAAAGTTGAAGCAGAAAAAAAGATTTATTGTTGGTCCACAATGGACATTATGTATTAAACATGATGAAGATTTGCACCTGTATATATATGAATGAACATGCCCTGTACATCTATGTAGTTTATCTATATAGATGTTAAGTAGTTATTGTAACTTAAATATTGTTGTGGTGTTAGTTTATTGTATGTATAGTTATGTATGTAATCTGTGTTAAAACATTTTTATGATGTCAACATGAATGTTTGTATTAAGGACCTCGCTGGAAATGAGCTTGTCTCAGTCGAGTTTCTTATTCTTTTGCTTGTCAATTGAATAACATTTTTTACTACTACTACTACTACTACTTGTTGTTTCTTGCTGTTGCTATCTTCCCCCCTTACTGCTCTATAGTTAAAAAGTACTGTATATGTGAATCTTTGTGTGAAACTGTTTGTGTGAAACTGGGACCCTTTGGTTTACAAACATATATAGTTTTATTTTTGAAATGATTGCAAAAAGCTGTTTGGAACTCAGGGATTAACCTTGAGATTCAGTTTGGCCTCTAGAAGCTCATTTACAGAGTTGTCACCAGAAAATCAATTCTGGGATATGATGTTCTATTTTGTTGCACCTGCAGTAAAGAAATTGAGAATGTTCTGATACATTTTGTGAGAAAAAGGGGATGTAGCTTAATGACTTCAGGATGCAGAAGTTAATTGACAGAAAAAATGTTATACTGTATATAAAGAGAGCAATCATTTTGGAGAGAGAGAGATTTATATTTAGAGATAATCTCAGAGGAAGGACTTTTTTTTTTTTTTTGAACTGCCAGTAAAAGAGCTATCCTGTACAATTTTTTTTTATTTTATTGTTATTGATAATAATAAAACACTACTTACAAATGTTATAACTTCTTCTGGTTTGCCTGTGCTTCCTGATCTATGCCTTTATGACACCCAGCACACGACAAACAACCCTAATAACACAAGTTACAAAATTCTTAATAACACAAGTAATAAGCCACTTGACAACACATGTAACAAGCCCCTTAACAGCGCAAGTTACAAACTGCTTAAGAACACATGTAACAGCCACCCTACCCTCCAACACTATAGAAAAACATAGGAGACAGCAAAAAGTGTCCAACCTAATTCATTATGTACAATAAAAATGGCAAAGTCAGGCATACTCTTGAAATAATACCATCTTGAGGCTGAACAAGCTCATAAAGGCCACTCACACTTTGGGGATCATGGCTTTATGGCTTGTTCAACCCCCTTGATGGTATTATTTCCTTATATCGCACACTTTGCTGTAGTATATCACTAAATGGTGAAGTATAAAATGTAGGTTGGGGTCAGTGCTGCATTTTGCAAAGCCTTCACTTCAGCCTTGGCCCATTCAGCTGCCTAAGCTCACACCCAAAGTTGGGTCACTGGCATGGGAAGGAATTGTGGTCCCTCTGGGCCAAAAGCTGTCCCTGAAAATAATGTTGTTTCATAAATTGTTGGTGGTGACATTCTGACCCCTAAATTTCAACATATTCTTTTAATGATCCTTTCTGAACATGGCAGGTGTCATTTATAAAATACTGGCTGAAACATCAAGCACAAAACACATTTTGACTGGGAACTGAAAAATGATCTCTGTGACATTCACGAGATGATGTTAAAAATGGCTATGTTGAGAACTTGCTGTAAAATACTGACAATTACCAGTGTAGTGAATGAGTGTCAAAAATTACAGTGTGCCTTCATATCTTTTTTTGGTTTTTAATAGTTTGATCCAAAATGTTCAGTATATTCTTATGACCCCAACACATGAATCCAATAGGTAAAAATGTTCAAATCCAGGCCAAAACATAATTTTGTGTCACAAGTGTGAAAGCAAATTTTGTCCAGGATTTAATAAATAACACCAGTCACATTACTGAGGTGGTTTGAAAAAAAAATGGTTATTTTGAAAATTTGGGGTCAAAATATTAAAAATTATCATTGTTATGAGAGATCATTTAAAATGTTCAGTATATCTTCATCATTTTGTTGTTTTTTTTTTAAATATTTTACCTCAAATTTCAACATACTCTTTTTATGACCTCACCTCATGAACCTGGTAAGTGAAAATATTCAACTCTTCCATAAAATGTGATTTTGTGGAGTGACTGAAAAATCACCTTTTGGGTGGAATTTGAAGAATGTCGCCTACCTTGTTCATGAAGTGGTGTCTCAAAAAAGCCATGTTGAGGATTTGGAGAAAAATATGAAAAAATGACCAAGTTATGAGTAAAAGTTCAAAATGCAGTTAAATACATTAAACACACTTTGCTTATTTCCTCATTTCACACTCCTGGTTCCAGGAATATGATGTCTTTTATCTTGGGCACTGGATCTTTGGTACTCAACCAAACTTTGGGTGAGTGAGTTTGTGGGGGTGTGGTGGGTGCTGAGTGAGGGAGAGCAGAGTGGGCAGGGCTGGGGATGCATAAGGGAACAGTGACACAACAGATAACTATGGACCAATTTGTTTTTATAATTCAAACTTTATTAGTACACTTTCCACAATAAAAGGCAGTTACAATGAAAATGAGATGAGAGTACAGCCACTTAATAAGATATAACTGCCCGACCCTCCCATCCCTCCCCATACAGCAGTAACAAATACAAATATCCCATAAATAATAATCCCATTACCTGAGAACCTGAAGGGCAATTTAAACTGTGATATGATTAAGACTGAGCAACCAGAATTAGAGAGTGACGGGGATCCCATATTTCTGCATATGTTGACAATCTGGTGTGGACACTGGCAATCGCTTTTTTTATACGTAGATTAGGAAGAATTTCATTCACCCATTCTTGAAAAGTTGGGGTGGACTTGTCTTTCCAGTGACGTAGAATAAGCTTCTTGACAGATAAGGCAATCATAGATATATGAAACCTTCTTACTTTAACTCTAATAGAAGACAAGTCCCCTAAAAGGCAAATAACAGGTGTAAAGTACTCCTGAAGGCCCAGTAAAGGATCCAGGGAAATCTTGATTGAATCCCATAGAAGAGAAATTTTGGGGCAGGACCAGAACATGTGAAGAAGTGTTCCTTCTTCCCGCGAACACTTAGTACATATATTGGAGTTCAAGAGACCCCATTTCTTTAATTTTACCAGGGTGCAATACATATTATGTAAAATGTGATATTGCATGAGACGTAATCTGTCTTGAGAAACATATTTATGTCAGGATCTCCACAGGGATTGCCAATCCAGATGATACTGAGGAAAAATGGAGTTCCAGAATCTCATGGGTCCAAAAGAGTCCCCATATCTTTTATGAAACAACACCTGGTATAATTTAGATATGATACCTGAAGATCCAAGAAGTGAAGAAACTTTAGGTATCAGGGCCGAGACAATATGAGAGGGAAGGGTATTGCCAAGAACTATTGTAAGTAGATGCCTTAACTGTACAACTTTGAAGTGAGAGGGAGGAGGAATATTGAATTTCCTAATATCTCCTACTGACAACCATTGCCCCTCTTCATCCACAAAGGAGAGCACTTTCCCCTTCCCCAGTTACCCCATTTATGGGGAATCTGCTTCTTGTTAATGGTGAAAGATGGGGAATTCCAGATAGACTGAGCCAAATCCAACTGAGGGGTATAATGCAAAAAGGAACATAATTGTGCATATACCTTTAATGAGGTAACTACTATGGGGCATTCCTCAGCCATGCGCACCAGAGACATTTTAAGATAGAATAAGGTTAGGGGATCCAGGTTCTTGGACCTAAATACATCCAATTCAATCCTAAGCCAAACTGGCTGTTCTTTTTCCAGGCCAGGGCGTACCCATCTCAAGCATTTTGCTAAATGGCTGGCTCAATAATATATAGCCAAATGGGGAATCTGCAAACCCCACTCAAATTTTGGAGCTGCCAATTTATAATAGGTCAATAAAGGATACTTATAGGCCTGGATAAACCTAGTAAATATGCCATGCACCTTTTTAAACCAGAGTAACGGGATAAAAGTATTGAGAAGAGCTAAAGGGTAAAAAATTCTAAGGAATATGTTCATCTTAATTATGTTGATCCGGCCCCATAATGAGATGGGAAGTTTGGACCACCTATCAAGGTCGTGAGTTATAAGCTGAGAGAGGGATTCGAGATTTTCCTTAAACCATGTTAGGGGATTACGAGACAGTTTAATGCCCAAGTACTTAAATGACCTGGGAGTCCAACATAGACCTAAGGGACTAACGTCATTCTTGAATACCTTACGGTTTAAAGGAAAGAATGAGGATTTGTTAGCATTCAATTTGTAATTGGACAGGGCACTAAATTTTACTATTTTGCCCAGCAAAGCAGGTACAGAGGATACCGGATGGGATAAGTGTACCAGCAAGTCATCTGCATATGCAGTGACCTTAATTTCATGGCGCCCAACCCAAATACTTTGTATTGAGGCATTATTGAGAATATTTTGGATGAGAGGTTCAAGGTACAAATTAAATAACAGAGGAGATAGGGGGCAACCCTGTCTGGTCCCTGAATGGAGTGAAAAAGGTTTGGAAAAGGCCCCATTCTCAGAGATCCTTGCTGTAGGGGTTTTGTATAATGTAGCAATCCAGGATATGAATACAGGGGGGAATTGGAAAGCTTCCAGAACTCGAAACAAAAAATTCCAATTCACACGATCAAATGCTTTCTTGGCATCCAGGGAAACCAACTCTGTGGGAAACTCAGCATCCCTGGTAGCCAGGAAGACATAAGAAAGGGTGCACAAATGGTCAGATGATGAGCGCCCCTTCATGAATCCTACCTGGTTCATACCTATTAGCTCAGGGAGAGCTGCAGTTAACCTATTGGCTAGTATCTTCGAAATAATTTTAATATCTTGATTTAGATGAGATATAGGTCTGTAGCTTTGAACAAGTTCAGGGTCTTTATCTGGTTTAGGAAGAAGAACTATCAAGGCCTCAAAGAGGTGAGGGTCTGCCTCTGCCCCAGATAAAATATATTGAAATAGGCGATAAAGTGCTGGTAATAGAAGATCCCGAAAAACTTTGTAGAATAGGGAAGAGATTGAATAGGGAGGAGAACCCATCAGGGCCTGGGACTTTGTCTGCAGGTAATCCATTAATAACCTCAGCAATCGCCTCGTGTGATATAGGGGTAACCAAGAAACCGTTGTGTTGCTCTGAAAGGAAGGGCAGATGGGAGTCCCTCAAATACTTCTCCATATTCCCAGGGCAGTGAGGATACTCCATGTCACTATACAGTCTTTCATAATATAGAGCAAATTCCTGCACTATCTCAGTAGGAGATTCTTTCAGGGACCCATCTGCCTCTGCCCGAATTGATGGGATGAATCTTGCAGATTCTTGTTGTTTTATACCCAGTGCCAATAGGCGCCCCGCTTTCTCTCCCTGATCTGTGTAACTAGCTCTAGTTCGAATAATAGCTAATTCTGCTTTTTCCCTTAGTAACTCTAGATATCTGTCTTTAAACATTAGGAGCCTCCTCTTGTCTTCATCTGGAGCACTTACCGAAGTATTCACTTCAAGTGACCGAATTTGGGACAATAATGATAATAGTTCTTTTTCCTGTGCCCTTTTCCTACTCACCACCATGCTAATAAGGATCCCTCTCATGTATGCCTTGAAAGCCCCCCATAAGATATCCGGCTTTGTACTATCTAGAGGGTTAGATAAGAAAAAGAACTCAATTTGCTCCCTTATGAGCTTGCAATACTTGGCATCTTTAAGAAGTTGTACATTGAGCTTCCATCTGGTTTCCCTATTAGGTAAATTAAGGAATGCCAATTTGCATAACACAAGTGAATGATCAGAGACAAGGCCAGGTTGAATCAAGGAGATCTTGACCCCAGGTAGGAGAGCCTGAGAGATAAATATGTAGTCAATGCGGGACTGCGAGCCGTGTGCCATTGACCTAAAAGTAAATTTCCTAGAGTCAGGATATAGCATGCGCCAGACATCACAGAGCCCGCACTGGTCTACTAGGTCCCTAAAAGCCCTCTGCCCCAGAGATCCCCCTCCTGGTCCACTGCCCGACCTGTCAAGGTTAGAATCTACGACTTGATTGAAGTTGCCCCCCAGAATAATCCTGATGGGAAGCATTGGAAGAATAATAGTTATGAGTCTCATAAAAAACCCTGTATCATTCATATTAGGGCCATATATACTACCAAGTAAAAGTGGACCTGACCAGAGAGTGCCTTTAACTAGAATAAATCTGCCCTCCGGATCTTTGATAACCTGCATAGAAACAAAGGGAATGCCTCTATTGACAATAAGCATGACCCAGCAACTAATAGTGGAACCCTGAGCATCATAAACCAGCCCCACCTGTTGCCTCCTTAACTGTAAGGCTTCAGCTTCTAATAAATGGGATTCCTGTAGGAAAGTTATCTGAGAACGTAATACGCTTAAGTGTTTGAGAACCTGGTATTGTTTGGATTTTTTCCTGATCCCCTTTACATTCCAGGTAGCAAACGTCACCTCATTGGCCATCTGATAGTAGTAATTGAACTTAATATGTTCAGCCCTGCATACAGAATACATAAAACATGCAACCATACTCCAGAAGTTACTGCTGTAAAACCCTCCCTCCTCCCCAACCCCCCCACCAATAACCCATCCCCTTTCCCCCAACTTCCTCCATTCCACCAAATAGAACCCCACATTTACTACCCCCGACCCAACCCCCCATACTGCCATAAGTAATGTTTAGCATGGTACTGGGTCCTTTCCTCCTTCTCCCACCTACCAATAATGCACCTCTGCTAATAGCCAATAAGAACAACATCCACAAGTAAATACTTGACAATGCGAATGATATTAACCCCCAAAAACTAGAGAGCGGCCTTGGGCTTCAATGCATGCACACAGATATATATCAACACAATAAAGAAAGGGGGGACAAAGTAAATTGCCAAACTCATAAATGTGTCAGATAGCTTCAAGAACCTGACTGAAAAATAGGGTTACCTTACCACATGAGAAACCTTTACACAAACCAGAACCAGATTGGAAAACTAATGGAGGGGAATAGCCCTTTCCAATCGAAATGAGAACAGAAATCAAGAAAAAACACTGCAATCATGGGCCAAAGCGAAAGACAGATGAGAAAAACAACTCTTCCCAGAAGTGTACCAGCCCATAGGCACGAGAACTCCCATTGGGGTAATTTGCTGCCCTGAACTCGAGACAAGTGGCAAAACTGAGGGAGATCCTCCTCGAATTAAGAGCAGCATGGCATTACATTTTATATGCATGATACGCCCTCTTGTGGCCAAAGCCTGATCCTGATGAGATAATTATATGAGATACTGAGAAAGCCCAACACCGCTCCCATTTCCAGCAAACTGTAAAGTGAAACATTGATCCTAGAATAATTAACACAAACTTCCCCTCTCTAATGCAGTTTGCAAATCTGAATGTGCTGAGACACAAAACTCTTTTTCCAATTAAGCCAACCCAGACACCCCAAATGTCTTTGCCCTCAGCAGCAGTTAGCTTTATGGATTTAGGGCCTAAGAGACTTTTAACAGATAGGCCATGTACTAATTAACACAGTCCAGATGAGAAAACAAGAACTTCCAAATGTAGCTCATTGACATTATCTCCGCAGACAACAAGAGGGATAGTTCCAGCGAGGCAACCCCAGACAGCTCCTCAACATGTAGACAGAGCCTCTCAGGGCTCTCAGAACAAGTCCTGCAGCACGGTTTTAAGACTCAAAAGGGCCGCTTCAGGATCATCAAAATTTAGCCAGGATCCATTTACATAAACTTGTAGCCTAGCTGGGTATCCCATCCTGAATTTCAAGCCCACAACAATGATCTTAGATACAATGGGATGGAACACTTTTCATTTCAAACCAACCGGTCCAGGGAGATCTTGTGTAATTCTCAATTTAGTATTCTCCCAACGAACCTCCTGTAAAGCTCTCACTTTCTGCAAGAAGTGCTGCTTTCTAGGAAATTTAAGAAGCAGCAAATAATATGTCAGAGGGGAGCATCCGGAGAAGGCTTCTGTCACAGTGACCTGTGAGCTCGCTCTATGATATATACTGGGCTGAAGGGAGAGGGGCCAGTGACCCGCTCGACCAGCTTCTGTATGAATGCTACAGCATGCTGGCCCTCTTCTCCCTCTGGTAGCCCTAGTATCACAACATTGTTTCTGCAGCTACGGCCCTCCAGATCTTCGAGTTTTGCCTCCACATGAGATAGCTTCTGCCATGTAGACACTAATTCAGGATCAAGTTTCTCTAGACGTTTCTCCAATGAGACTATTTGGGCTGTGTTATCAGAGACAGTTAGCGAGACTTCATCCAGCTTTTTAGAGAGAGTTTTCAGCTTGATCGCCATTTCTTTCATCTCTTCACGTAAGGGTTTAAACTCTTCTGAGAACCTATTAAGCGTTAAAGATTCTTGTTCCCCAACTTGACTCGAAGGATCAGGCCTATCTGGCCCACCCAAGGCCCGGGATTTCTTTGGGGCCTTTTCGGGAGTAGTAGGGGAGGTATGCTTCTGTGGGGCTTTCTTCATATAAGCCTCCATCCGCCGATCAAACTCACAAAACAGGCACACAAGATGTTTAGCTAGCAGGAGAATTCACAAGCAGAGGAATTTGACAAATTTAAACGTCTAAAAAAGACGATTTAATGATCAGGAGGCAGGAGCTTAGCAGAGGAGCTACTACTCAGCACTGTGCATCACGTGATCTCCCCACTATGGACCAATTTTTACATTATAGGTTAGATGAACAGTAGACCACAATGAGAGAGGGAATTGAAAAAACTACTTAGCTCTGTGAAAAAGCTGCTTTTTTAAAATAAATATTTTTAATAAAATTTCCAATACAGATAAGAACATACTTGTATCAAAAACTGTCCATAAAACACTGAAACTCTCCCCATCCCTTCTTCCCCAATAGGACAACAATCAAAGCATATACCTCCTTTTACAGTACAAGGATCCCAATACCCCCTCCCCAACCCCCCTCCCCCACTACCCTCCCTTGTCGAGAATTAGCTGTCTATGTATCCAGCATGACAATCACAGACTTTACTATATATGTTAGTACCAAAAAGGGTTCTAACCAAGAAATCATCTCTCTCTGAAGAACAGAAGGAGAAAATATAGGTCCTCAGTGAAAACTGACTCATCTCCCGGCTAAGTAACGAAGCAAAGGATCCCAAAGCTCTCCAAATTGGGTCAGTCTAAGATTCTGTAGTGCTATAGTCCTTTCTGCATTAATGGCTATCATCAATTCCTGTGTCCATTCTCTCAAACTAGGAAGACTGTCATTTAACCAATGTCTCATAATTAACAATTTAGTCACTGAAGTAATAACTGCCATGTAAGCCTTGTCTCTAGAATATTGTGCAGATTGATAATTGCCAATAATGAAGACAACTGTTGAAAAAGATACCCTAGAAACAAAACAATTGGACAATTTTTGCTTAATGTCTTGCAAAAATATTTGTACCTTAGGGCATGTCCAAAACATGTGCATCAAGGAGCCCTCATTTTGAGAACACCGAATACATTTAATTTCTATCACTTTTCCCATCCTAAATAGTTTTAAAGGGGGTATAATAAAGGTTATGAAGAATGTTATACTGCACCAATCTTAGCCTGTCTTGTTTAATAAGATAGTATAAGTCAACCCAAATCTTTTTCCAAGTAGCAGAATCATAGACTACCTTAGCTGCCAGTTGCCAATAAAATGCTACTGGAGAGCATTTGTCCCATATTATAGCTCCTAACACCTTATAAAGCCTCAAGATAGGTCTGCCCTGCTGCACTGTGTCTGACATTTGAATAAAAAAATACCCAGCCTCACTTGACTAAGGTTTTTTTCCCCAAAACTTCAATACACAATGTTTAATCTGATTATATCGGAACACAGAGTTACAAAGTTGCCCTTCGAAAAGAGATCAGAAAGAGAGCAGACTCTAGGTGTTTGCCAAAATCCTTGTGTAATCACCCTATTGTCAGTCAATAAGTTGGGATTGTTGAAGAGTGGCTGTTCCAAATCTAAATAATTTCATATGCCAAAAAAGCAGCACAAGTGTCTATGCGCTCTCATTGATCACCCTGTTGGAAAGTCCCATAAAGGTAAGAGTAGTTTTTGAGTGGGACATAAAGAAGAGAAGATAAGAAGATATTAAAAGCACTTACCTTAACCTTTTCAATTTCTAACCAATCTGGCACCATTTCAGCAGACTTAATGTCACTCATCCACCTAAAACATTCCACCCCTTGAAAACTGAGATAATAAATAAACAGATGCGGAAATTGAAGCCTCCCTACCTGTTGAAGCCTACACAACTTGTCTAAGGCCTGTCTGGGGTGCTTCGCCAACCACAAAAATCTAGACCAAATGGATGCAAATTTTTTGAACCAAGGTTTAGGGAGTGGAATAGTCAACACTGATAAAGGGTACGTTAATGTGGGCAGAACCACCATTTTTAAAATATTTACCCTGCCCCACAGAGACAATGGAATTGTTTTCCATCTTTGTAGATCCTGTTCTAATTGTTTGACTACTGGGTCCAAATTAAGTTTCTGAAGAGCACGTAAGTCTTTTGCAAGTCTTATTCCCAAAAACGTACTATACTCCGGGGCCCATTTACGGCCTAAATCTGAAATATCCAATGAGGAACAGGACTGATATAAAGCAAGGACCGTGGTCTTGTTGGAATTTAATTTATATCCCAATAATGCACTGAACTTCAAAATTATGCGAACCACCATAAAGATAGCGTGCTGCCTATCCGAGAGATGTAACAGCACATTATCAGCAAACATGGATAGTTTGAATTTGTGATGGCCAAATTTAATTTCTTTTACTTGGTGGGTTGCTTTGGTCTTTCTTGCCAGAGGTTCAATATACCAATTGAATAGTAGGGGAGAAAGGGGGCATCCCTGACAAGTCCCTTTATTAAAAACAAACAAACTAGGAAGCAATTGCCCCATTGCTTGCAACCCTAGCTGAGGGAAATACATAGTAAATCTTAACCCACCGAATGAATTCTTCCAGAATACCATATTCTGGCAAAAGGTCAAATAAAAAATCCCACTCCACACTATCAAATGCCTTCTCTGCATCCAGGGAGACAAACAT
The DNA here is from genome assembly GCA_016271365.2 of Neoceratodus forsteri. Lineage (NCBI taxonomy): Eukaryota > Metazoa > Chordata > Ceratodontiformes > Ceratodontidae > Neoceratodus > Neoceratodus forsteri. The sequence goes on from CM057449.1 coordinate 462,125,802, forward strand.
TAAATCAGTGCCCCCCCCCCCCCCGGATGCAGAGAGGAGATGGAACATTTTGTAAAAATTATCACTAGAATGCTGCCTGGCCACAAAGCCAATTTGTTCAGCACCAATTAAGCCTGACCAGACTGATTTTAATCTACTAGCTACAATGCTTGCTAAAATTGTTATGTCAGTATTTAAAAGAGATATATGCCTGTAGTTTTCTGGTAGCCTTGGATCCCTCCCCTCCTTTAGTAAAACTATAATCCTGACTTCGAAGAGTGATGTTTCCTTTATCTCATGATGGAATAAATAATTATATAACTTAGTTTGGGGGAAAACTCTTCAGAAAAATACTTAAAAATAATGGAGGACAGCTGTCAGGGCTTGGGGCCTTATCCGGTGAAAGCTTTTCGATCACCTCAATGACCTCCTGTTCTGATATTGCCCTGTTCAGCAGAGAGTTTTGGCAAGTCCACCCATTTCAAAAACTGATGCAAATGAGTGGCCAAATTGGTTCCCTTTGGAGAGGCAGTATATAAGGAGTGGTAATACTTCATAAAAATCTCTACTATTTTTCCAGGATCAGAAGTTATACAGGAGGCCTCGAGGTTCCTCAAAGCTGGGACCCAACATGAAGCCTGTTGCTGCTTCATTCAGCTGGTTGGCAATTTACTCACTTTTTCCCCTTGACCTATCTGTATGTGGCTTTGATTCTAGTCATGGTTTTAGTGACTTTATCTAAGACATGAGCAGCATATTTTGCTCTCAGGGCAGTTAATTCTGACCAGAGCCTGTCCTCCGATGAACCTGAGATGTGGGCCTCCAAAAATGTTATTCTTGACAGCCACTCCTCAACCTGTTTGTTTAATCTCTTTTTCCTTACTGTGGAGAGGTGAATACATTTTCCCCTCCACAAGGCCTTCAGTGAGCCTCACATTATATCCATAGCTTCAACAGAGACACTATTTTCTTGCCAGGATTGAACAATGAATGCTGTCAAATGCTCTAATATATACTTGTCTTCTAAGAGTAAAGTGTTTAAGAACCAAGTGCCAGACTGAGAACCACGACCCCCTATAGACAAATTCACCCAGATCCGGGAATGATCCAAAAGGACTCTCGGATGAATATCCGCCCCCCAACACCTTTTAAAGTCAAGACACTAATCAAAAAATAGTCAGTTCTGGAATAGACTTTATTGAGAGGGTAGAAATATGAATACTCCCGTGCTTATGGATTAAACACCAAGTTTGTGCTGAACTCCCTCAAAGCTCTTTGTGATGGAGATAACCCTGCCCTCCTACAAAATGACCTATCTAGGTCACTGGAGAAGACTAAGTTCCAATCCCCCCCTAAAATATATGGGACATTGCTTAAAGAGGATAATATTGAACCTATTGAGGGAGAAAAAAGAGGGGGAGTCCACGTTAGGGCCATAAATGGATCACAGCACTACTTCTATATTGGCCAAACAATCTTGTATTATAATATAATGTCCATCTGGATCTGCCCATTTCTGAGTCAACGTAAATGGGACAGATATATGAATCAGGCTTGCCACCTCTATCTGTCTGGCACTCCATCCTACCACATACACCTGACCTACCCATAATTGTTTGAAATAGGTTGACTGATCCACAGTAATATGTGTTTCCTGTAGCAGAGCAGTATGTGGATGGTATCTGCTCAGATGCTTTAAAATAAAATATTTCTTATTGTTCTCCCTTCCTACTTTTATTTTCTAGGATATAATTTTCCAACCATTCACAACAGCTATTCCACTTGGCCAGGAACTCCTTGATTGCCTCTGCCTGTATGATAAGCACATACTCACTCCCTCCTCCCTGCTGCATCCCCAGCTCCCCTCCCCCAAAAAAGCCTAACCCCCACCTCTAACAAGACCAAATTCCTTCCCCTTCCTTTCCTACCCCTGCCTAATACATCAGCCAATAGCCCACTCCTAGACGTGTGGTCCATGATGATAAAGAGAGGATCCATCCCTACCTAAAATCCCCACCATAGCAGTCAAACACCTCCCACCCACCCCACCCCATAACTATATTCCAACCAGGGACAACCTCCCATAATATCTCTGAGAATACTTCTAAACCCAAAATGGTGAAATTACCTTAACTCAGTACTATATCTAAAGTAGTTCTCCACTCCAGGGGTGAAAACACAAAACAAAAACAACCCACCCCCAAAAAATAGGCCCACCCTCCTGATCACTCCCTTTTAGAGCAACTATAGTACTGGGTTCCATTAACTATTAGGCCTGAGATCGGAACTGGAGCATACCACCCTTCATGAATTAGTCAACCTTCCAACTATCATACCTCTCCCCAAGAAGAAAAGAAAAAAAAAAGGGTAAACATGTGTGACCTATCATCTCACCTCTCTGTGAATTATACCAATCCCCAGAATGTGAACAATCTCCTCCATGTCTCTCATGCCCTTACTTAGCTCAGAGCCATAAACACCATCTGAGACAGGGCTAATTAGTCCTGTATAGTTCCCATCGCTAACGTCGAAGTGTATAACACTAAATATCCAAAATCCACACAAAAAATAGCACAGAAAAAGCAAGATATTCCCCAAATGACCCAGCCACCCTTATTATACATAAAGGTCCCCCAAACTGGCTCCCTATCGACAACTCTAACTTTCTCTACAATAAGCAATAAGCATTGTTCCCCAATTAACTTGTGTAGCCCTATATAAAATTGAATGTTTAACCCCCAGAAATGTAAATGAACACCTATAAAAAAGAACCATCTAGATAACACCTAAAACTGTGGTTAAACAAGCATAATTAAACCAAAGGGAAAGACTATGCAAAGTAAATGTATAGCCCCCTGGCAATACAGGTATGAAACACAGATACAGTGATCAGAAGTAAAATCGTTCTTCCCTGGACTAAACAACATTGTGCAACTCCCAGGGTATCTTCACAAAGTCAAAATAAACCGCCCCACCATTTTTGGATGAGTCTGTGTCCAGTTGTGTCCATTGTATTACTGTAACAACTGCATCTTTACCAGTCGACATCTAAACAGCAGCTCCTGGATCATGCAAGCCTTCTTTGTGGTTCTAACAGTCCAAAGTAAACCAAACAAAAAATGCCACACAATTAACATTGCAGGAGAGCTTCTCTCAGGTAGGTAATCCTCTTCTCCTCATCTAAAGTTTCCAGTCCGTGTATTAAATACGGCAGGCCCAACAGAAAAAAGAACAGAAACAATTACTAAAAATAAAGGAAAATAAATAAATAAAGGGCCAGTATATTAAGGGGGAGTAAATGCTGTGAAACATAAGAAAAGTAAATTGTTCAGTCAGTCCTAAAACACTGGCAGTTAGTGAACATTTATCACGATGAAAACACTTTAATCTCCAGTGATCCATGGGCTCATAAAGATGAGTTTCCTACCATCAATGGGTACCTCTCCATATACTCCAGTACTTACTACTTCTGCATCGAGGACATAAGCACCCAAGAATGATTAGACGGACTGACTCGCTTTGGTGAAATAAATCCAGACGTTCAACCTGCTTAGAGGGATAAAGAATAACAGCAATCAAGTCTATACCTGATCGCCTTAGTCCATACGTGATTCCCATATTCGACAAGCCTTACTGAATAAATCTGGTAGCATTTTCCTCAGTTCAGCAGTCTCTTGTTTGAGTCGAATCAAACAGTCCCCTTGCTTGTGTTTACCTCCAGACAGGCAGGTTATAACATCTTGTGCCTGATCTTGGCTGCCCATAACTTTGATTGCAGTGGATGAAAAGCAGCGAAATTTCTGCCGCAGTTTAAATGTTAAATCTGGCATCAGGTGAATCCTTTTCCCTCTCCCATTCTCCTTTTTCCAATTGCCACACAGCTCTTAAAAGGTGATACTGATCCAAGTAATTTAGCATCTTAAATATGATCAGGTGAGGGGGTTCACCAGGTGCAGGTTTTGGTCTAATTGATTTATGTGCCTGCTCTGTTATATAAGTTGGGGCATTAGGTGAGGGACTGGACAGACGAACATGGAGCTTCTGGATAAATTCAGGAGGGGTTGATCCTTCCTCTCCTTCAGGCAAACCTAGGAGGACAATGTTATTTCTTCTTGGTCACCCCTCCAAATCGTCGACCTTATCTTCAAGTTTTTTTAATAGTGTGTTTGACAGCAACCAAATTGGGCTCCATTCTGGCAACCTTATCTTCCGTTGACAAAATACGGGCTTCAAAGTCAGTCACTCGCTGTGTTAATTCTTTGGTTAATGGCTTCCACTCTTTAAATTCTTCAATAGGGTTAAACAAAGCCATTTTAATTAACTTCAGTTCAGCGTACATCTGCTTAGACATTACCGATTCAGGAACCTTCTGCGTGGCGCCTATTGGCAAACTGCTCCGATGTGGCTTTTTAGTTTCTAGGCCTACCATCAGCTCTGATTCACCATCCAAGTCTTCGAGGAGAAGAAAAGTTGCAGGATTGTCTGAATCCCAAATATCAGTGTTCATTTTACAGCTTAGAGGGTCAGACCAGAACTGCACTCCCAGAACAGGAGAGAAAATCAATGAGGCTGGTAAAACAATTAAAATTAAGTAGGGTTTCAGATGGAGCTCATACAGAACACAGCTCTCTCTCTCCCTATCATCATGTGACTCAATTGCAAGTATGAAAAAGCTGCTAAGCTCTGTGTCAAGCAGGACAGCATAGGTAAGAGAAGAAAAGAGACTGCTATGGTTCTATAAAGAGGTAGCAGAAAAGAAGCAAAAAAAAAAAAGAAATACTAGCCTTCAGAAAATACAAAAGAACACAGAAGGAGGAGGATATGGAGAGTTATTAGGAGAAACAAAGGGAAGCAGGGAGGGCAATAAGGGATGCAAATGTGAAAACAGAGGAAAATATAGACAAATCAGTAAAAAGGGAATAAAACATATTTTAGATAAATTAGTGAAAAGACGAAGTCCAAGGGAGGGATATTAAGATTGAAAGGGGAGGGGGGGTTCTGTAGTAGAGGACCACCAAAAAAAGCAGACATACTTAACAAACACTTTTGTTCAGTATTCATGGAGGACGGAGTAGGAAATGGGCCTTTGTTACCATCCATCAGGTGATGGGAGGGTGTTCCTGAAGGAGGTTGTGGGCTTCATCGCCAAGATGATATTGGAGGCCTCCAGATGGTTGACTCTGGGGGACTTCAATGCTTGGGTCGACAATTAACTCTCACTATTTGGACAAAACCTCCTCTAATTGATGGATTCATTGGGCCCTGACACAGGTTATTACCACCACAACTCACTGGGGGGGGGGGCACTCACTGGACTTGGTATTCCACCTGGGGATGGAAATCTCTGATATGGAGGTGGATCTTATCAGGTGGTCAGACCATCACATCCTGAGATTCAGTTTTGTAGCCCCTCAAAGTAGGTCTGCCCCAAAGGAGTTGGTACAGTATCGTCCTTTGAGAGGAGTTACCTCAGAAGGCCTAATAATGGTACTGGACCTCTCGGGAATTCAGGTGCATAGCAATGACCCAGGGCCCCTTGTATTAGCCTATAACAAGGCTGTTTCTGTGGCCCTGGATGTCACTGTTCTGGTTCGTGTTTGCCCTCTGACCCTTCACCCAGATACCCCTTGGTTTGATGGGGCCCTTCGGGATTTGTAGAGGCAAGGGCGAAGGTTGGAGAGACACTGGCAGAAAACTCACATGGAGGAGGACAGGCTTAGATTACTAGATCATTATAAGATCTATCAATCAGTAATTTCCCATAAGAAGACAGAGTTCCTGTCCAGGGAAATTGCTGCAGCGAAAAATAGACCAGACCAGCTCTTCCAGACCATGGACAGACTGTGCAATCCAGCCTGTCTACATTCTGGTTGAGCATTGTCACAAGAAAAGTATGAGGAGTTTGCACAATTTTTTACTGATAAGGTGTCCGCCATCAGGGATGAGATGAACCAGTGCCTCCCCATTGGACCTTGCATTGATCACTTGGGTGGCACTAATGCCCAGTCGGCCTGGTCCACCTTCAGCCAGTAGGTAGTCATGGATATAGTGAGGATCATCCAGACCCTGCGGCCAGCTTGCTGTAGTCTGGACCCGGGCCCAACCTTCCTCTTTGTGGGGTGTGTTGAGGTCATAGGCCTGGTCCTTTCTGGGATAGTGGGGGTTTCACTGGAGAGAGAGAGGGATCTTTCCATAACCCTTAAAGGAGGCGATAGTGTGGCCCCTCCTGAAAAAGCCTTCCCTTGACTTCGACTGCCCAGCTAACTAGAGACCAGTCTCAAGCCTACCTTTTATGGGAAGGTTATTGAGAAAGTGGTCACTCTGCAACTGAAAGATCCTTTATCCATCCACAATATCTACTATGACTGTCTCCAGTCTGACATCAGGAAAAGGCATAGCACTGAGACCACCCTGGTACGGGTGCTAAATGACCTTCTGATAGCGAGAGATCAGAGAACCTGTTCCATCTTGGTTCTCCTTGATCTCTCAGCAGCATTTGACACTGTTGACCATGGGGTGTTGCTCAAGTGCCTGCGCTTTTTCTGTGGACTGAGGGGAGCAGTCCTCAGCTGGTTTCAATCCTTCCTCGAGGGCAGCTCTCAGAGAGTAGTGTCAGGGATTTATTCCTTAGCCCCTCGCTGGTTGCCCTGCAGGGTATCACAGGGCTCAGTGCTGTCCCTCATTTTGTTCGCAGTGTACATGCTGCCATTAGGGGACATTATAAGATGGTATGGGTTGAGTTTTCACTGTTATGCAGTTGATTCTCAACTGTACATGTATTTTGTGCCCGAACAGGAGTTAGACTCTGTCTTGGTGTTTAACAACTGCCTGTCAGAGATACAGAACAGGATGAGTGCTAGTTGCTGAGGTTGAACACGGATAAAACAGAGGTATTGGTGATGGACCCTGATCGTAGGATGTCTGGGTCATGGGTGGGAAAACCCTCAGGCTTACATCTTGGTGGAGTCCCACTGACTGCCTAAGGCCAGGTGTGTAACCTGGGCATGATATTTGATGAAGGCCTGACCCTGAGGATGCAGGTTTCAGCTGTGGTCAAATCTTCCTTTTATCATCTGTGGAACATAGCTTGGGTGAAGCATCTGGTCCCACTTGATGATCTTCCTATGCTGGTCCACGCCTTTGCCACCACTCATTTTGATTACTGCAAAACCCTCTACCTAGGGATACTGGGGGTGGATATCCACTGTTTGCAGCGAGTGCTGAACACAACGGCCAGGTTGTTAACTGGAACCCCTAGATCCAGTCACACAACACCTGTGCTGTGTGAACTGCACTGGCTGCTGATACAGTGGTGGACCACCTATAAGGTTGCAATGCTGCCTTACAAAGCCCTACGTGATCTGGGACCCCTCTACCTGAAAGAACTTCTGTCTCCTTACTGCCCCACCCACTCACTCCGATCCTCCGGTGAGGGATTGCTAGAGATTCCAAGAGTATCCCTAAAAACATCAGGAGGAAAATCATTTACTTTTATGGCTCCTACCCTGTGGAATTCTATACCACACCGGATACGTGATTATCTGACCGATGGAAGGATTTAAAAAATCCCTGAAAACATATCTGTTTTATCAGGCATTTGAAGGGACCTAGTGAGTTAATGCTGAAATGTTGTAAGTATATTTGTTTTAATTGTATAATGGAAATGATTTATTTTATGAATATTATTAAGGCGCCCTGAGCTCTGGAAGGCACCTGATATAAATAAAGTTTTACTTACTTACTTATGAGGGGATAAAAGTTTGGGAGGTGAACACTTGCTCTTTCACAGTGGAAAGAGTCCTAAAGGAGTTGCCAAAGTTATATGTAGACAAGGCAATGGGTCCAGACGCAGTGCAGCCCAGATTACTGAGGGAGTTCAGGGAGTAGCTAGCTGCATCTCTGAAAGCCCTGTTCAACTTGTCACCGGAAACAGGGGAGGTACCAGTGGACTAGAGGGCAGCAGATGTAGTCCCACTCCACAAAAGTGGAAATAGGGAGGAGGTGAGAAATTATAGGCTGGTCAGCCTGACTTCGGTAGTGGACAAACTAATGGAACCACTACTGAATGAAAGGATTGGAGAATACTTTGTGACCAGCGATCTACAGGATTTGAGGCAACATGGATTCACAGTGGGGAGGTCCTACCAGACAAACCTGATCAAGTTCTTTGACTGGGTAAGAAAGTAAATGGACCAGGGAGGAGTGGTTAACATGGTCTATCTGGATTTCAGCAAGGCCTTCTGCACCATTCCACACAGAAGGCTGGTAAACAAACTGAATAGCCTAGGGGTAGGTCCTAAAATAGTAAAACTGGTGGAGAACAGGCTTAGTGGCAGGCACCAAAGAGTGGTGGTACATGGAGTACACTCTGGGGAAGGCAAGGTCACTAGAGGGATACTACAGGGGTCAGTATTAGGCCAGGCCCTCTTCAATGTCTTCATTATCAACACTGCAGAAGGATTGGAGGTGAAGGTATGCCTATTCATGGATGACACAAAAATATGCAACAGAGCAGACACACGTGGGGATTCAAAGAATGAGGGAGGATCTAAAGAAGTTAGAATAATGGTCATGAGTTTGCCTGCTAAGATTTAATGCAAAAAGTGTAAAATCATGCACTTAGGGCACAAAAAGATACCAGCTCGGGGGGGGGAGGATGAGTATTAGTAATAACAGAACAGGAAAGAGCCCTGGGGGGTTTCATTTCCGTTGACCTGAAGGTAGCTAAACAGTGTGACAAGGCAATGGGAAAGGCTAGCACAATGCTCAGATGCATAGGGAAGGGTATCACTAGCAGATACAGGAAGGTAAAAATACCCCTGTACAGATCGCTGGTCAGACCCCACCTTGAGTACTGCGTACAGTTCTGGAGGCCCCATCTCCAAAAGGACATAGATAGGGTAGACGTGGTGTAAAGGAGGGCAACCAAAATGGTGCAGGACCTACATCAGAAGCCCTATGAAGAAAGGCGTAAGGATTTAAATATATACTTCACAGAAGACAGGAGGGAACTGGGGCATATGATAAAAACATCCAGATATCTCACAGGAATAAACAAGGTACAGGAAGGGAGCATTTTCCAAAGAACAAAATGCTCAAGGAGAAGGGATCACAATATGAAGCTGGAGGGGGGAGACTCAGAGGAAATGTGAGGTAGTACTTCTTCATGGAGAGGGTGATGGACACGTGAAACAGACTCCCATGGGAAGTGCTGGGAGCTAGAATGGTCACAGGATTTAAGAATGCATGGGATAGACACAAGAGAATCTAAGAAGCAAGGGGGGTATAAGCCGGAGTCCAAGTTGGGTCTCCAGTGGCACTATAGGTAGAGAATTTATGGCAGACTAGGTGGGCCAAGTGGTCCTTATCTGCTGACAACTTATATGTTACTACAAGAAAAAGCAGTACTGGAAAGGATCATTTTCTTTACTACAGGTACCAACACTAGAGATTGGGCACCACAGTGTCAGCTTGATGTTTTGCAAAACCAGGTGTGGGCACTCCTGTGCCACAGGAAGGGGGTGGTTTGAGCAGACACTAGTGACTGGGCACCCAGTCAGGACTCAAGATGTAGGTGTGACAGATGGGAGGGTACCATTGTAATGGAGGGACTGTAGACTAAACCAGCAATGAGGATGCACACCCTAGTGTTAGAACAGTGTCAATTTAGCTGGCTTAAAGGACTGAGCACTCAGAACTACAGTTAAATGAATTAATCCACTAATGTAGCTAATGGCCACAGAAGACCCTGGAAATGAAAGAAAGCATGCACAGTTCATTCAGCCCATGCTGAATGAACACTATACAGAGAAATACAGATTTTATTTGCAGCATCTTGGTAGACCTGCCCTCTCAAATAGGATAGTATTCTTGTAAAATGACGACATTAAGATATGTGGTCTTAAAAATTCAGGTGTCCTTAGAAAGCTTTTTTCTCTGTGCATGCTCTGAAATGGAACAGTTTTTCTTAAATATTTTAAAATCTACCTGATTTTGGGAGCCAAAAATTACAAAAGCAGATACCTTTGGTCAAACTCTATCAAACCTGCAAGTTTTAGGTTTTATATCCTCCTAGTTTTTTAGTTCTAGGTTATCAAAAAAGTCTTAATTGATGTATTTGTTATGTTTTTGCACCTCTATAACTTTGCACTCGGTGAACCTATTATGGCAAAATGTTCAGAATCCAGAGATCTTGGCATTTACTCTGTGCCTTTCAAATTTCAAGTAAATCAGTTGAATTGGGCAGAGTTATTAAGGTTAAAAATCAGGATTTAACATTAAAGTGAATATATGTGTGTGGATATATATATATATATATATAGATATATATATATATATATATATATATATATATAGCGAGAGAGAGAGATAATATGGAGACAGTTTGATATAGAAAAGAGATAATATGGAGACATTTAGAAAAGGAGCCACAAAAAATCCACCCACCACTATTTTCAAAATGGATATCTGTTCCAGCTGTTTGACCATCTAGTAAATGGTCTTAGTATGGCCGAACTGTGCATCTAAAAAACGCCATAATTATGACACTAAATGAAGTGAACTGCATAAGCAGCAATTTTTTTGCCACAAATAATGACTTTGTGTTCCAGACAGATGCATCTCTTGGAAATAGCTGCAAGGCTGCTTGGATACAATTGGTTGTATGCACATACAAATGCAGTTGTAGCATGCTTTTCCGTCTGCACCTGACCATTTAGGAAATCCTGCCTAAAGTGTTTATGTGTATGTGTGTTAGAAAGCTGTCACCTGCATGCATACAACAAGGAATGCATTTAGCAGCCAGCAGTTTGACTAAGTCACAGAACAAGACATATGGACACAACAATGTAAACTGAAAGTTACAGTACGCTGCAAAGCAGTGGCAAATCACGATAGTACACCTAATTTTTCCCAATTTTTAATACACATTATGGTACAGTGCAAGTGTATCATATGGCACATTCATGTTATTATTGTCCCAGGATTTATAAACTATTTTAAACCGGACACACCACCTAGGTTTGTTGAAACACACTATTTTCAATTTTAAGAAGTTATATACTGTAGCATGTTAGGTTCATATATTAACAGCTTCCCAGAAAAGGTGGTGGGAGTTGAAATGGTAACAGGTTTCAAACATGCATGGGATAGACACGGGGCACCTTGGTAACAGGGCTGGGTGGGGGTAAGGCTGGAGATCAGTTAGGGTCTACAGTAAAACAGTAGGCAAGGACTTTAGGGCAGACTAAGTGGGCCAGGAGGTCCTTTTCTGCCAACAGCTTCTATGTTTCTATGTGCCAATGTGTGCTGTTGGTACACTGAAATATAGTTTGTCTGTTTTGTAGCTTTCTAAATATTATACAAGATTTTCATGGTTTCAGGACTCTATATGTTATTTCCTTTTGGGTTTTGGTCACTCACTGAAAGTCTCCAACAACTCATTTCTTTATTGCCATGTTCAGGAGTTCTATACTTAAGACATGAGAGATTATAGCAGCAGAAAACTGTAGAACATGGCACCTTGTGAGATAATAAATGCCCTATCTTTTATTAGGAGGAAAGCAGAACATTAATGGCAAGACACAGACAGTAGAAACACAGAATGCTGCATTAAGAATATTTGGATAAATGAATATGCACCATTTTCTCAGATGCTCAAAAATAATTTTTTACAGTACCTCTTCACTGTGCATCATGCTAGAATGGAGGAAGGATTTAACAGCCATAGATTATTCTCTGACTCTGATATGCTAATTAGACTTGATGGATCACCCAGTAGGAGGCCACCTTTCATCTATGCATGATGGCTGTTTCTCTTCATCTTCTTCAGGGAAAAAAAATGTTCCATCCTGCAGCAAGGCACTCTAACCTTAAGTTAAAATACTCCATTAAAAAGCTCTCATATCAAAGATTCTGTACAACTGGCTTGGATCCTAAGGACTGCAAATCAACTCAGATCATTTTCCCAGAGCCTGGCAAGTCACCTCTAACAGGTGCTAGCCTACCAAATGATTGCTGCAACTCCCTGTCCCCATCCTAGCCATTATAAAATATGTCAGTGGTATCTAATTAACAGGGACAGCTGGGGTTTTAATTCTGATTTGATTCCAGGAGTAGGAGTGACAACATTTAAGTGCTTTAACTATCAAAAAACAATGGACTGCTCTAACTAAACTAAATCAATCATATGAGAAATGATTCAGATTTGTTCATGAAAGAAACATAAACCATTCATTATCAGAAAATATACTACAAAACAAACTTCCAATTGGGCTGCAGTAAGGGAACAAGATGGCCACTGAACTGAGCGTGCTGCTACTCTGTGTGCTGTTATTTCATGTGTTATTATTTTAATGTTTTAATGTTTTTAGGTTACTTACTTTAAATTCGATCGACTATTTAGGTTATTTGATTGTCGGAGTTTCTTCTGGCTTGAAGCTGTGGATTATTGGGACTTTTGTGAGTTACAGTGTTTGGCGTTCTGTACCTGACTGCCCGATTCCTGACACTGAATGCTGTGGAGTGGTTTGGACTGTTCCCGCTCTATGACTGCTCCCGGTCCATGATTGAAACACTGTAGGGCGCCACCGATACTGGAGTGTTTATGTGACTGCCCCTGTCTCAGCACCTTGACTGGGGCTATATTCGGGATTTGTGCCTTGGATATTTGGAAGTCACTTTCTGTCCTGTTGTCGACTTTGATTTGAAGCAGGCATGAGTGACTAAGTGATTCGCCTCATGCATTGAGATGCTGAGGGGTGTTGTTGTGCTACCTCTTTTGCCTGCTTGTATTTTCATTTGTTCTGTTAAAGATTGGACCTTGGACTTGGTGCAGTGAGAGGGAGGACTCGTATGATACTGCTTTGAGCTGGGCTTTGACTGGACGGTCCTGTGGCGGTGCCTTTGGATGCAGGGTTGGATTGTCAGTGGTGGTTGACCCATCCCTGAGGGGTAACTGGTGGCTGGGGTTCGGGGCCGCTCGGAGAGCTGAGCCGTGGTTCTGTCGAGTAGTCGAGGGGGTGGGCTGTTGGCTTGCTTATGTTCTCTAGGAGGCTGGCTGGTGGGCTGGCATCGATGGAGAACCGAGGAAGTGGCAGTGGATGTTTTCTGGCTGTGATTGCCTTCTGTGGGATTTTTAGGGACCCATAAACTCTTCGTTTTCCCTGGCATGTGGATTCTGAGTGAAGATTCTTACTTGAAGACCTTCTACCTGCACCTGGTCAGATATTTTATCCTTCATTATTTACTGTTAATATTCAGGCAGTGAGAGTGCCTGTGCTTTACTGTCAGTCCTCCAGGTAGTGAGAGGTCTGGGGGCTGAAATTATTCATAACTTTTCATCATTTCTTAAGTTGACAGACAGTGAGAGTGTCTGTGCCTTTTCTTTAGTCTCCCGAGGCTGTGAGAGGGCTCTGGGGAGCTGAAGATATTTGTCATATATGCCTGACTTTCCTTTGAAGTATAAAGTATGGTACATTATAATTGAACTGCTTGATTGTGTGACGCCCTGTAGTGTTCAGGCGTGTACTCCTTGGCATATCCATCTATTTTAAAGGACAATAGTTTCAAGTAGCCTATAACTAGGAAATGCTGAACTAACTGGGACTTATAAATGAATTAGTATTCTATTTTATTTTGTATAAGTAGTAATTTTAAGTGTTTGGTTATAAATATTTTGTTTTTCATTGTATGATAGTTTGTGGGTTTTTGACCCTCGTGAGAGAGAGTGGAAGAGTGAATTATTTATTTATTTATTTTGATTATTTGAGAGTGGGAGGTTTTGTTTTTGTTTATTATTTGTGTTATTATTTTATTTTTATTCCTCTCCAGTTTAGTTGGTTTTATTTATAATGTGTTGGGGAGGTTTAGTGATGGTTGGGCTCTATTCCCCTACCAGGCTCAGGGAATTATGTCCCTTTGAATGTCCCCCATTGTCATCTGACACTCATTTTAGGTGCCGTGCTTTGGGCATTCTTAGGAAGCGTAAAAGAAGGTGGAGAGCTGGGCCTGGTGGGGGAAAGGAAAGAGGAGGGCAGATTGGGGTTGTGGGGTCCAGGAGACACCCTGGGGTGAAGCAGGGTCAGGATAGAGGTTGTTCCTGTCTTGTCCCCATACCTAAGGGCTCCGACTTTAGTGGGCAGGTGCCGAGGTCTTCCCCGACAGCTCATCCTACCTTGGCAGTGTTATGCAGTGCCAGATCCATCAAAAACAAGAACGCTATTATAGCTGATCTTGTTGGATCAACTGATCTGGCTTGCATCATTGAGACCTCACTGGATGAAAATCCAGGCCCTATATTGGCCTCAGGAACTCCAGCCCGGTTCTCGGTGATACACCGTCCAAGGTTGGATCGTAGGGCAGGCATGTGGCCATTATGTTTAAGACTGAGCTGGGCCTTGTGGATGTGCCATTGGGAAGTACCAGATGCTTGGAATATATCTTGGGAGAGGGTGTAGGTTGCGGGATTCTCCTCGTCTACCGTCCACCAGGAGATGGTGGAGAATTCCTGCAGGAGATAGCAGGCTGCATCGTCGATGTGGTGTTGAGGTCCCCCAGATTGATAGTTCTGGGGGACTTCAGTGCCTGGGTCGACAATGAACTCTCGCATTTTTGTCAAAATCTCCTCCAGCTGATAACGACACTGGGCCTAACACATGTGGTTACCTCCTCGACCCATTTAGGGGGTCATTCATTGGACCTGATCTTTCTTTTGGGTATGGAGATTGCTGATTTTGGGGTGGAACCAGTCAGTTGGTCTGACCATCACACCATAATGTTCAGTTTCAGGACTCCCCCTAATAGGTCTGCCCCCATGGAGATGGTTCAATACCATCCATTAAGGGGTATTAACCCCAGTGACCTAACAGTGGTACTGGATCTATCGGGCTTGTCGGGTGAATGCATGAGTCCAGATGATCTCGTACTGGCCTATAATAAGGCTGTGGGAGATGCTCTGGACAAGATTGCTCCTGTTCGTGTTTGGCCTCTCAACCTTCGTTCAAGGAGCCCTTGGTTTGATGGCTCCTTGAAGGAGATAAGGCGAGTTGGCCGAAGGTTGAAGAGAGCCTGGCAGAAGTCTGGCCATAATGCTGACAGACTTAGGTTGATGGCACATTATGATGGCGATCAATCAGAAATCACCCATAAGAAGCCAGAATTCCTGTCCAGGAAGATTTCTGCTGCACAGAATCGACCGGCTCAGCTTTTCCGGGCTGTTGACAGATTGTGCAATCCAATCTGTCTCAAACCCAGAGAAGCTTTTTCTCAGCTGAGATGCGAGGAGTTTGTTCATTTTTTTGCAGATAAAGTTGCCAGCATCAGGTCTGGCATCGGTCCAACCTCCCATATGAGGGTTTGTAGTGGTCGACAGGAAGTGGCATGCACTTGGTCTGTCTGGTCAGATTTTCACCAGCTGGAGTTCACTGACGTTGTGAAGATCATCCAAAGATTGCGACCATCCAGTTGTAGTTTGGATCCGGGTCCTACACCCCTTCTAGTGGGATGTGTAGAAGTTATCTGCCCAATCCTTGCTGACATTGTTTGGAAGTCTTTGGAGAGGGGGGTCTTTCCTGACCCCCTCAAGGAAGCAGTCGTTCGACCACTCCTTAAAAAACCCTCCTTGGATCCAGATTGTCTAGCTAACTACCGGCCTATCTCTAACTTGCCATTTGTTGGTAAGGTTATTGAAAAGGCGGCTGCATTGCAACTGGATGATCATCTTACAACCCACAATGTCTATGATACTCTTCAGTCTGGTTTTAGGAAGAGGCATAGCACAGAGACTGCCCTTGTCCGGGTAGTGAATGACCTCCTAATGGCCAGAGATCAAAAGGCACGTACCATTCTGGTCCTTCTCGATCTCGCTGCTGCATTTGACACTGTAGTCCATGGTGTGCTGTTGGAGCTCCTGCGGTTCTTTTGTGGGCTGTCTGGTACAGTCCTCAAATGGTTCCATTCTTACCTCACAGACAGGTCTCAGAGAGTTGCCACTGGAATTTATTCCTCTGGTGCTCATTCCCTGACTTGTGGGGTACCGCAGGGTTCCATTCTAGCCCCCTTGTTGTTTGCAGTGTATATGCTGCCATTGGGAAATATCATCAGGAGATACAGTCTGAGGTTTCACTGCTATGCAGATGATACTCAGCTGTACTTGTCCTTTCTGCCCAGACAAGATGATGCACTCTCTGTGCTAAATAACTGCCTTGCTGAGTTCAGACTTTGGATGAGTTCCAGCTGGCTGAGACTGAATCCGGATAAGACCGAGGTGCTGGTAGTGGACCCAGGTCATCCGGGGGAGGGTTTGTGGGCTGGGCAACCATCAGGCTTATTACTTGGTGGTATGTCGCTCACTACCTCTGATCAGGTGAGTAACCTGGGCATTATTTTTGATGATTGTTTGACCCTAAAATCTCAGGTGTCAGCTGTCATCAAATCCTCTTTTTACCATCTGAGGAATATCGCCTGGGTGAAACACCTGGTTCCTCCGGGTGATCTTCCAACATTGGTCCATGCCTTTGTCACTACCAGTCTTGATTACTGCAATTCCCTCTACCTAGGGCTACCTGAGGTTGATATCTGCTGCCTGCAGCTGGTTCAGAATGCGGTGGCCAGGCTTTTGACTGGGACTTCTAGAACTGCACTGGCTGCCTGTTTGGTGGCGGATCACCTTTAAAGTTGGCTTGCTAACCTTTAAAGCCCTACATGATCAGGGACCCAATTACCTGCAAGATCTCCTGGTGCCCTACTGCCTCCTCTGTCCTCTCCGTTCCGCCGATGAGGGATTGCTGGAGATTCCCAGGGTACAATTGAAGACATCAGGATTTCATGCCTTTGCTTTTTCAGTGCATACCCTGTGGAATTCTTTACCTCATTGGTTGAGAGAATGTCCAACTGTCGATAGATTTAAAACACAGTTAAAAACGTATTTATTTAGTTTAGCTTTCCATAGCTATGGATGATTTGTTTTAATGTTTGTGTTTTAAAATTTTATCTTTATGTATATGGTTTTTTTGTACAGCGCCTTGGTTTTGAAAAGCACTATAAAAATTAAAATGATTTGATTTGATTCTTAATCCCAAAACAAATCTACTATACATGTATTTCACCACAACAGTATGGTAGATCAGGGTAGCCATATAATAGAGTTATGCAAACTTTGGCTAAGTTCTGAGTTCTAATTAGCTCAACACATTATCTTTACTTCAGCATCAACTATCTTAAAGCTGATACACAACACCCACTCTACCAAAAAAAATCAAAAGCTTCAAACAAATTTAAAATAAAATATTGTAGTACAATAGCAGAAACCCACCCACAAGAGTTGGGTGAATGTGTGAATAAACTCTTTATGAACACAAGATCTGTCTATTTACTCATATAACCAACTGTAGTATGGGACTATTACTTTATTAATGTGAATTAAAAAAAAACATACTGGGTGGGATTTTTAAATAGGTGCATGCAGCACTTGCATCTGTATTTCAGACATGTGCTGAATCTATGCAGATTGATTGAGATGTGTGCATCCTATTTACATACAACTGGATGCATTTGTGATGCTTCCCACAGTTTACATAAATTTTCGCTGCAACTTCGAGACTTACGTCCATCTTTGGACACTCCTGTTGCACTCCTTGACTCTTCCACTACACCAGGGCACCTGACCCAGGGCATATTGCCCATGCCATGGTTCCCTGGACATTGCCTTTCTTAATTGTCTCTTACGTGAAAAGTGTAAATGCTCTCTGTTGTAAATCTGTGTGTGACCCACTCATCCCGGGGGTTCATTAACCTCAGCGGTTATAAGTTGTATTATGTCCGTCCATACCCCCTGGACTATGTTACTATCTCACACATGTTGTTAAGTTGTACTTACTCGCTGCTGTATACAATGTCTGTATCTCTATGTTGTACTCTCCCGGGTCGTTCCTGAAAATAGGCATATTACTTGTCTAGTGTACTTACCCGGTCAACAAAAGCTAAAATAAAAAAATAAATAAAAAATTCTGTCCTGAGTTATACCAACTTTTTGTGGTCTAACTTTTAATGCAGAATCCTGCACTTGAGTCTGAAAATTGGACGCAAGTCTAGGACAATCTTGCCCACTGTATCTTTTGAGTTAGGCACTGTAGTCACATTTTTGTCATGCATTTGAAGTCATACTGCCACAAACTGTGAAAACAAAACAGGTGAACTTCTAAACATCATTTGATTCTTAGGCCAGATAAGCCTTTGTATGGCATGGACTAATGATCAGTGTGAAATGAGTGGAGACTGGCCAACCTAATTTTTTATTAACTGAACTAAGACTGACAAAACTCATTGCATTTTATATGAGTTGAGACTGACCACTTATACTGTACTTCATCTGAGTTGAGACTGACCACATGCATTGCACATTGACTGAGCTAAGACTAACTAACCTGATTTCACTTTGACTGAACTAAGACTGATACAACTCATTGCACTTCGCCTGAGCTGAGAGTGAACGAGCACATTTCACTTTGACTAAACTTAGACTAACCAAATTTGTTGCACTTTGGCTAAGTTGAGACTGACTGCATACACTGCACTTTGCCAGAGCGAAGACTAATCCAGTGCATTGCATTTCATTCAGACTGACTACATGCTTTGCAGTTTGACTGAGGTAAGACTGATTAGGCTCATTTTTTTGACTGAACTAAGATGGACCAAACTCTTTGCACTTTGGCTGAGCTGAGACTTTCCAACCTCATTTCACTTTAAAGTGAATTAAAGTCCAGACCTGTTGTCTCCAGCAGATAAAGGTTAGTACATTGTTTCATTTTCAGGAAAAATAAAAGTAGGCATACTGGGGGCTGTGGAGAACAGAGATCCCTTTAAGAAAACAAACAAATCACTTCTTCAGCTGAAGAATATTTCTCTCTGACATACCTACCATTGTCTTTTTTTATCATTTAAAATTTTTTGTCAACCCCCCACCTGGACAGTCCGCATCTGACCGACCCCTCCAGCCCCATCACCCAGAATTACCAGAGCTTACCTTACACCTGGCCTGGGAGCGGAGCTTACAGGGAGTTGGCTGCCATCCTGCCGCTGGCTTTTTCCTCTAATTTTACCCCAGAGGCTTCAGAAGTGGGTACACATGCATGTGGAGGTACGCATTAGTCCCACGGCCCTGAAAATTGTCCCTTTCCTCCCACCCCAGGCCTAGCACCTGGCTCCTCCTGACACATACTGCCCCCAGCCTCCACCAGGTGGCAGCCATCAGCCAGAGGAAGCCCCTTGCACCTCCCCAGAGAGGAGAGCTTGCCTGTCACGGCAGCTCCATCCAGCTCTGCTCCCCCCCCACAGACCTCCTATGGCCCGGGCTCATTCCCGAACCCAGGTCGCCAGCGTGCTGAGGTAAGGCATCCCACGAGTCAGCCCTCAGTGCCACTGTGCCAGCTATTGTCTTTTTTTTAAATGTTCATTGTTTTCATTCACAGCCAGAGAACTGAGTTGGAGAACATCTGGCACTTGTATAATTTAGGTCCTTAGCTTTCCTGAATCGTGACATGGGTTGCCAAGTGTTTTTGCAGGATCTTGAGGATCATGGGCAGATTTTTCGACAACAGTACATGAAGCCTGACTGCAACTTGAGGATATTTAAAGTTGTTCCGTATCCTGGTATGATTCAATTTTCCAAGCAAATTGGATGCACACAAGGCAGAGTAAGTGCTAGACCATCATTCTGATATCTAAATACATTAGCATACATCAATAGTCAGAGGTGCGCTTCCATAATGTGAGTGAAACAGTTACATGGCATTCTACTACACCTACTAATTTTCAGACTTGGGTGCACAGACAGCAAGAAGACCTATGCAGCCGAGAATCATAAGACAGATGAATCCCCAACCTGCAATCTGAAACTGATGTCCCATTTTTTTCATAATGTAGCAAAGGTAAGAATGATATGTGGCAAAAAAAAATTGTGTCACAGTTATTATTTGAAAAAAAATCTTGATAATCATTTATACCTTTTCAGGGAGTTTTAAATGCATATTTTGTATTTGCTTAAATGTGGCTCTTGCTCATATCACTGTACCTAGGGATACTGCATTATTATAAGACTCAGAGTAATAAAAAGCCGGTGCTTGACAGACTAAGTGCCCCAGGCATGCAAAAGTCAACAGTGCAAACAGTGGTGACACTGGGATTATCCTTCTAGCCAGAAAAAAAAATTTTGGGAAGCGGGAACTGCAAGACAAATTACTGGAGACTGATAAGGGAGTAATCTATATGCTACAAAATGTTATTAAGCTTCCAGGCTAAAGTAATTTATGTTTGAATTAACTTAGCATATAGTATGACATGGCATTAATATTGATCTGCCTGATATTTCACATACCCTACTGTCTTAGCTCGAACTGCTACAGATTATTCCTTGTACCCTTTTGAAAAAAAATCTTTAACATTTGTATTTTTCCCCTCTTTTATTATTTTAACATTTGCTTATTTATTTATTTATTTATTTTTCGGCTTGCTGGCTTCATTCTCAAGTGGACTTAAAACACTGGGCCAGATTTTCCAAGGGTAGCACATGGCTTGCTTACAGCCCTGCACCACAACACTTTGTTTCTGCTGCTGTGCCTGTCCTGTTTGTCACAACTGCACCCAATTTTACAAGCTCAGGTGCAGTCATGACAGTTTTCCCACTTTATGGCAGCTTGCGCCCAATGTCAAGCACAGGCTCTCCAGGATTGATGCAAGCTAGACCAGAAAAAGATGGTTTAACTTCCATCAGTAACCACTCAGGATAGAAAATCTCATTAGACTGTCACAAGCCCAGTGCCCCATATCTTTGTTGCACCAGGGGCTTCTGGCTATCTCAGGGCTTTGAAAAATCTGATCTGGTGCCTTATTTAAAATAGATAGACCACATTATGAAAGTGGATTGGTCTAGACTGGAGGCAGCTTCAGGCTTGGTGTTTTTTTAATACAACATCACTGCTTGGTGCTATTCTAAATAAAACAAACTCCATAAAAGTCTTTTTACTCCATAAAAACGTTTTTGTTATACCACAGAATCCACTTTGTTTGTCCCATTACCTTGCTGGTAGGTTCTAATTGATCAGGTGGAAGGGTGCACACTCCCCCAAAAAACACTATGTCAAATGGTGTCCTCAAGACTCTATATTGGGCCCTCTGCTATTCTTGTTTGTTAATGATATACTGAGGAACTGGGGGGGGAGGGGGGGCAAACTTACTGTTGTATGCTGATGATGCAGTCCTCTAGAGAATCTCTAGTAATCCCAGCTATCTCAATGATAAGATTGCTGAAGATCTCCTAGAACTAGAAAACTGGTTGGTGGCCAATAAGCTTGTCCTTTATGAAAAAAAAGACCAAGGCAATCTTGTTCGGCCCTACAAACTTGGGTCTGTCCAGACAATACCTGCTTCCTTTCTCAACCTCCTCTGGAGCACTTATAGAAGTATTGGTCTCCATCAGTACCTGGTTTTTACCTGGACCAGGAACATTTTTATAGAACCCAAATCAATCATGTCACTAAAACCCGTCATCATAAAATTGGTTTACTCTACCACCTTGGTAATTATCTGACTGCAGACTCATGGCTTATTATTGCTACCAGTATTCTCCTTCCCCTTCTATAATATGGTGCCCACATATTGCAGTTCCTGAGGTGCTCTGCGCTCAATAAGCTCAGAGTACTCTACATAAAATTAGACACATTTCAGCTGTAGCCCCACCCTGGGAGCACCATTGCAATGTGATGCATTCATTGACCTGGACTTCGGTGGAGGGTCAGTTGGAGTATTCTCTCCTGTGCCTGACCTTTAAGCTTATAAAAGGTCCCTCCCCCTTAGCCTAAATGATGTTCTAACAATTGACTCCTCAGGACGGGTTCTGCGTTCTTTCACTAATACCCTATAGGAGGTACCTAGAGTTAGATCCTGAGTAGGAAAGACATCCTTTCCCACCTCAGCACCTTACATCTGGAACACTCTACCTTCAACCCATCAAGACTGCTCTTCACTTGGTGGATTTATTGTAAGAAGGGGCTTAAAGTTGCCCTACTGAAGTGTAGCTTCTGTACCTGTAATTGGTGACACTTCCTTGCAAATATAATTGATGTTGCTTTCCTAATCTGGTTCATTTTGATACCCTACTGATCTATGTTTCCCTACCTTGTTTAGTCAAAGACTGTTATTAATATTACTTCATGTATTGGTACTCTATGTTGGGACAAATGTATTTTTTCATTGATCATGCATGTTGACTATGTCATGTGTGACTGTGCTCTGAAAATGTATTTTGACAATGCTCTGCCTGTTTGTTATATATAATGCATGGGGTGGTGTGCATTATCAGAATTTAATGCATACGCATGGTATAGGATGCTACATAAACCAGGAGAGCAAAGCTTGAGGGGTTTATAAAGGCATCCCTCACTGAGGGTGTGCAAATTCGAGTATGCACATCACCCCATGCTTTATTTTTTATAACTATTGTGCATCAAGTTTTTTCTTCCAGATTCAGTGGAAGAGATCACAAGCAGCAGTTTAGAGTGTTGAAAGGGACTGTAACTAATGTTTTTTTTCAATGTCGCCAAGCAAAAGTATGTGGCAAAAACATTTGCTCTGAATAAGTCAGCAGTTTAAACGTTTGCACTTTTTTTGTAAAAAAAAAGTGAATACTAAAATAAGAAAGGATAGTTTGCCCTCTACCTTTCTCAGTCAGCGAGGTATCATAGAGACTGGTCCACCAATGTGCTTCAGGCTGTATGACAGCTATCATTCTCAGACAGCTCTGTTGGCGGGTAGCCGTGGTGGTATGCGGGTGGGTTGAGCTGCTTGCTGACAGTGGGACCCTGCTGGGGTGGGGGAGAGGGGCAGATTTGGGGTACTTGGGTGGGGCTGTCTGCACCGGCTGACTGCCGCAGAAGGCAGCTTTACCAAGGGCTTAGGTCTGGGAGAGAGGTTCATCTTTTCTTTCAGCGCCGCCGGTAGCAGTGTTGTACAAGGGCTTGGGGGGTCCTAATTTCTGTTACTGCCACTGGGAGCAGCATTGTAAGAGGGCTTGGGGGGTCCTCAATTCTGTTACTGCTGCTGGGAGTGGCATGTCATGGACTGGGGTAGGCTAGGAAGAGGGGTGGCTACAGGTCAGCACATTCTGCTGGGGCATCCCTGCAGGCACAATGCAAATGGGGCTATAATGGCATGCTAATGGCCACATTGCACCATGCATGCCTAATGGCCTCATTTTCATGCCCCTGGTTGTGAATCATGTTTTTGGGTGCAGGGCATCCTGAGATGCCCTGCCCCAATGGGTTCACAGCCTGACATGGGGGATGCGCCGGTGCAGCCTGGGATGCTCCAGGGCATCCTGGGTGGGGCGCACCAGTGCTATTCACAGAGGGGATGCACTGAGGGCATATCCCTGTGCTTCCTCTGTGAATCATCCAGTTTGCACTCAGTGCATCTCTCCAGCGCCGGGCAGCCGAGATGCACTGACTGCATCTTCTTTGTGAATCCTGCCCTATGTGTTTCAATGTTTTCAAAAAGTAACAAACTCATTTTAAGTAACATCTTTTGGAACCTATGCACTATGTAGCATGGTATACTGAGCTTGGTATACTGCAAGGGGTGGCAACATATAAGAAGAATCATTTATATGGGGTGCAGCATGTTTCCTACTACTGATGGATGGCTTCTAGTTGCAAGGTTTAAAATGATCAAAATAGGTAAAGTAAAAAAAAAAAAGCAAGGAAAAAAATGTGTGACCACACAAGCACTCTATTCAGGATATCCCAAGGCTCAGACATTTTATTTTAGTATAAAGATAAGAAATGTATTGCTCCATCACACAGGCTTGGTCACAGTCACATGAGCTATTTCATATAGGAAAATAAACAGTCAGGGTGCTGTGTCATCTTTAGAACTGTATGTATAGAAACACAGAAACACAGAATTTGCCAGCAGATAAGGACCGCTTGGCCCACCTAGTCTGCTCATTTTTCCCACCCTGTAGCAGTGCTGCATCTCTTACTTGATCTCTAGCCCATTCGTCCCCCCTTCTCTTTCCCAAAGATTCTCTTATGTCTATCCAGTGAATTATTGAACACCACCACTGCTTTTGCCCTCACCACCTCCACTGGAAGACTGTTCCAGGAATCCACTGCTCTTTCTGTGAAGAAGCACTTCCTTACCTCTCTCTTGAATCTACGCCCCTCCAGCTTTTTACCATGCCTCCTTGTCCTTGAGCACCATTTTTTCTGAAAAATGCTTCCCTCTTGTACCTTGTTTACCCCCATAAGGTATTTAAAGGTCTCTGTCATATCCTTGCTATCTCCTCACTTCCAAGGTGTATATATATTTAGGTCCTTTAATCTCTCCTTGTAGGGCTTCTGGTGCTGACCCTGTTCCATTTTAGCTGTCCTCCTCTGGATCACTTCCACACTGTCTATGTCCCTTTAGAGATGTGGTCTCCAGAACTGGCCACAGTACTCTAGTTGGGGTCTTACCAGTGATCTATATAAAGGCAACACTACCTCCTTCTTTCCGCTTGTGATACCCCTCCATCTGCACTCCAGCATTGCACGTACCCTCCAAAATGCCTTGTTGCACTGCCTGGCCCTCTTTAGGTCACCCAATTTGAGCAACTCCAAGTCTCTTTCCTGCTTGGTCATCATCAGTACCACCCCCCCATTTTGTACACTGCCCCTGTATTTCTGTACCCCAAGTGCATTATTTTGCACTTTTCACATTGAAACCCAGTTGCCGTATTCTTGTTCACTCCTCAAGTACTCTCAGGTCACTGCTCATCCCACCCCCCCAAGGGTCATCCCTATTGCAGATTTTGGTGTAATCTGCAAAGAGGCAGACCTTTACTTCTAGCTTCTCTGCAATGTCTCTTATAAAGACATTAAAGAGAACTGGCTCCGGCTCTGATCCTTGAGGCACCTGCTGGTTATCCTCCTTTCCTCTGAGTGAACTCTATTTACCACCACCCTCTGCCATCAATCCCTTAACTAATGTCTTAACCAGTTTACCACCTTTGGATCCACTCCAAAGCTACCCTGCTTGCTAACTAGTCTCATCTGTAGAACAGTGTTGAATGCCTTGCTGAAATCTAGGTAGACTATGCCCAGCACTCTACCATGATCTAGTTCATTGATAACCCAGTCAAGGAACTCTATCCGATTTGTTTGACACGATCTACTTGCCCTGCAAATCCATGCTGCCTCAGTCTTCCAACCAATTGTATTCAAGATATTCCACAATCCTTTCTTTCAGCAGTAATTCCATTAACTTTCATACTGCCAAAGTCAGGCTGACTGGCCTATAATTGTTTTGCCTCTTCCTTGCTACCACTTTTGTGAAGTAGGACTACATCTGGCCTCCTCCAGTCCTCCAGGACCACTCCTGTTTCCAATGAGCTGTGAATTAAGTGTAAATTCCTTTTCTGTTTTACGCCTGAACTGTGTCAGGTGACATGTTACCCTACTGATTTACTTTCATAGACAAATATGGCTGTGAGTCAGCCAGTGTGAAAAATGTATTCCATTTTGGGACATTATTTGTAGCTATAGAGTGGAGTGTAATACTGTAGTTTAGGAGTAGCATGATTGAGATTACTACTGTGGCTACAGCAAGTTATTGTTGATACTATTTCCAATAACTTTAAAGTTCATCATTTCCATGGGTAAATTTGCTCTTGAGACTGCATTTTACCCTTGTTATTCTTTCTAAGCTAATTAAAAAAATGAAAACAAAGAGCCAAAGACTGAACTGAGAAGGAAAGGGATAAAGGAAGTCTTATAGCTACACCTCTACTTTCTACCAGATGTCTACACAGAGTTATTTCAATCCACTGCCCGCAATTACTCAATTTACTTCTCCATCGGATACCAACAGCTATATCTCAATATGTCACTGATTGATTTCCATGGGTAAGTTTGCTCTTGATACTGCATTTTTTCCCATTCCTTATTCTCAGCTAATAAAAAACAAAGAACCAGAACTTACAATTCTGGAGGAAATAAAGGAAGTCCTACAGCTGTTTTTCTTTCTTCTCCCATGTAATGTCTAGACACAGTTATTTTTGTCCAATACCCACAATTACTAAATCTCCATCTTCATCAGATACCAACAGCTATGCCTCTATACTTCACTCGGTTAAAGCCAATAGCTATTCTTCCATGGCTCTCCCAGCTGAGGCCCACACCTGTTTCTCTGTGCTTCACCCAGCTGAGGTTCACACCTGTTTTTCTAAGCTTCAGCCAGCTGAGCCCATGGTGATTCCACCATGCCCTTTCTAACTGAAGCCCACAGCTATTCTTTTATGCTTCACCAAGCTGAAACCAAAAGCTATTTCTACATACTGGTCCCAGCTGGAGCCCACAGATGTACCTCACAGTCTCTGCCACATGAATTTCACATTTATTCCTCCATGACTTTTCCAGATGAAGCTTCTTTTGCAACATAGTAAACTTCCTCCCAAGAAACATCCCACAGCTGCTCATCTCCACCTGTCCCGATATGATGGACTACAGAAGATATTAATGATTTACTGAATATGGGCTGGGTGATATGTGTATAACTGGCAAAGCATTCCTAACAAGTGTATTTATAGTAGTTGATCATACGAAGGGTCACCACTAAAATGCTGAGACTATTAACTACTGTAAATCAAAGTATTTTAATCCCTTTTTTATTAGTAAATATTTTCTTAATGGCAATTCTTATACATGTCTTACACACTTTTAACCTACTGTAAAAGAGCCATTTAAATTAGTTGACATACTATTTATATGTTACAACACATCAGTAAAAGCCCAACATCATAAGACAAGGCAATGCTAGTTACTTTAATTAGTTAAGCAGTACTCTGAGGCAGTGATTTTTAAGTCATATAGTTAACAGTTGGATAAGTATTCTAACTTGCAGTGGAACAATTTAGTTTTTGGCTCTTCCAGTGCAATGGAGATGGTAACACCTTAAAGTGACTACCCTCTGAAAAAGAAGCCATAAGCTGGAGGGCAGAGTATCTCAGATTTGTTCATCTGGGTCAAGTCCCTGGAGACTCAGAAGGCACTGGCATTGTGGATCACAACAGTGCTGATGTTGGATGGATGTGCCAGGTCAAGACATCATTAGAACTTCCACATCTCTGTCACTGCCTGTTAGAATGAATGTAGATACACAGTGGAGTCAGTCATGATGCAATGCATTAACCTGCAGTAAATGCCATGTTACAAAATACTGCAATAAAGATGGACTTAATTGCCATTAAATTACACTGTTCCTTGTAGCATACTGCAGCATTTTGTGATATAGTGCAATACTACTGCATTGTGTCCTGGCTGGCACAGCTGTATATGTGCTACATATACCATGGAAAGTTGATTGCTGGGGTTGGCAGCACTCTATTCAGGGCTCTGACCATTAATTTTGGTTGCTTATGCTTTCTGATTCCCAATTACTAGTTATGTTAAATGCTTGCTGTGCTCTCATTGCATGCACATGCTGTACAGCTAAGTGAATAAAAGAAACACTGTCTCAATTATTATTTGTCTCTGCACTTCCAAAATGCAATATGGGGAATACACAAGGGCAGGTAACAAACAAGTATATGATTTAATGGAAGGGGGTATCAAAGGGTTGGGCTGTACAAATGTTACTTTTCTAGCTACACCCCTGCTGGTGGATGCTGTTCTGAGTTTACTTAAATAAATGCCACTAAATAAAGAACCCATCTGTAAAATACCACTAAGATTTTATTAATTTATTGAGAACTAGGATTAAACATCTTTGAGCTGGGAGCTCATTTACAAAGGTTCCACATCAGTGGGAGGAAAGACAATAATTACAAAGGGTTATACAAACAAGAGTGTATAAAACATGAACAATAATTACAAAGGTTATACAAACAAGAGTGTAAAAAACATGACAATAATAGGTAAAATACCATAGGTTTGAGTACACTGTAAGCAATTAATGTGGGCAAACTTGAGCTTAGTTAGCAAACAAATAGTTGGAGATAGGCAGATAGGAGTTGGAGAGGGGCTAAAGGAGGAAATGGGTAGGAGAGGGGGTGGGAGTGAGGTGAGAAAAAGGGGCAGCAGTCATTGACATTGTCATAGTGGGAGGTGTGAGGGAGTAAGGGGGTGGGTAGAAGGTAGCCAGTGGCCATGCCAGTTCAGTGAGCAGCTAAGTGGCAGGGCAAAGAGGGGGGGTGGGAGGAAGTGAGGTGGATGGGTAGAGGCAGCAAGGGGCCATGCCAGTGCAGGGAGACACTAAGTGGCAGGACAGAGACTGTAGGCAAGGGGGGACTAGGGGCTGCAGTCACAGGTGCTGGATGCGGAAAGATGTTGGTGAAGCAGTCTTCTAAAAGGGCCCAGAGTAGGTTGGTTGGAGATGTCCCAGCTGAGGGCATTAAACAAGAGGGGTGCTCTGTAGGCAAAGGAGCATTGGCCCTGTATCATTCAAGGATGAGGAGCATGGAATAAGTGGGTGCTAGAGCTTCTTGTACATTGCAAGCTGCTGCTGTGAAGTTGGAGTAGGTTAGCTGTGCCATGGGGAAGGATACCAAGAAGAGCCTTTTTGGTGAGCAGACAGGTTTGGTAGTGTATCCTCCCACTGAGTTGGAGCCAGACCATTTGTGCATAGAGGTCACAAGTATGGGCGAGACATGTGGCCCCTGTGAGCTGTCTGCAGGCCTTATTCAGGGCAATTGATATTCTGTAACGAGCAGTGTGGAAAGCAGCGCCATAGATTACCAAGCCATAGTCTACTACAGAAAGGATGGAGCTGTTGATGGTGAGTCTAAGGGTGTCTGAAGTGAGACAGTGCCTGTGCCTGTGGAGGAGACCTATCTTTTAGTTGACAGTCCTGGAAACATTGCTGATGTGTTGGTCATAGGCTAGACAGCTGTCCAGTGTGACCCCAAGATATTTAAAGTGCTGGATATATTCGAGCAGAGCTCCAGAGCAGGTACTGATGTTAAGTGCATTGGACTTGTGCTTGTTCTGAGTGCTGCAGAACATCATGCATTCGGTTTTATTGCTATTCAGGATTAGTTTATGGTTATGGAACCATTTCTCAACTATCCCAATGCCACGTTGCAGATTGCCCTCAAGTTCCTCTGGGTCTGGGCAGCTTGTGAAGATTACTGCATCATCTGCATAGAGGAGCATCTGTTGTTGGCAGTGGTATGGTAGATTTTTAATAGAGATGCTGAAAAGGAGCGGTCCTAATATGGAGCCTTGGGGGTCACCAGATCTTACAGGCAGATGGTCGGAGAGGACATTGTTGATTTTCACCCTTTAAGAGTGTTGTTCTAGATAGCTTTTGAACCAGATAGTTGATTTTGCAGAGAGACCAATGGAGGTTAATTGGTTTAGGAGGAGAGATTGGTGGACAGTATCAAAGGCATTTGAGAGGTAAATGAAGACTGTCCCTGTTATGGTTCCTTGATCCAATGACTGGTGTATGAAACAAGTGAGTTCCAGTAGTGCCGTAGAGATACTATGGCATTTACAGAAGCCATGCTGTTCAGGGCTTTGAACTGAGTATTTTTCAAGGTATTCAACCAATTGGGTGGCCACTATGCATTCTAGTGCTTTGGAGAGCGGTGGCAGAATTGAGATGGGCCAGTAGTTTGACAGCAATGCCCTATCTCCATTCTTGTGGACTGGAGTCATGATGGCCTATTTCCACACCTGTG
Source organism: Neoceratodus forsteri (assembly GCA_016271365.2). Lineage (NCBI taxonomy): Eukaryota > Metazoa > Chordata > Ceratodontiformes > Ceratodontidae > Neoceratodus > Neoceratodus forsteri. The sequence goes on from CM057449.1 coordinate 462,155,491, forward strand.
GGAATTGTGAATGACAGAGTGACAGGTTGAGGATCTTAGTTATGGGGAAGAGAACTTCTTCAACAGTGAGTGCAATAAGTTTGAGGTCCAGTGTGTCTGTGCTTTGTCATGATTTCCTAAGCACTTTGCAAAGGTATTTTCTGCCTAGTGAAGGGGTTAGCTTCTTGAAGTAAAAAGGTGGGCAGGCTGATGGTGAGAGTCAGTAGTAGTCGTGTTGGTGTGTGGTGAGTCCTCGAAGAAGTCTGGGGGGAGTATCCCGTACAGGTCCAAGAACACTTCATTGAAGGCATTGGCTAAAATTTGAGGGTCCTGGGTAGGGGTACCTTGAATGTTGATCAGGTTTGGTGATAACTTTACATCCTTCCCTAAGACTTCCTTCATGTTAGCCCAGAAATGTTTCCCATTGCCCCCGGAGGCAGTAAGCAACTCCTTGTGGTGGCTGAATTTAGCCAGATGTATTTCCAAGGTACAGGCATTTCTGGCTTGCTTGTAAGCTAATATAGCTGAGGGTTTACCCAACTCTCTAGCTAGGTGTGAGAGGTGGTCATGATTCTTCAGTCTGTTTATGAGGTCAGATGATAACCAGGGGTTCACTGACACCCCCGAGCTTAGAGCTTTTTGAGGGGTGCATGCAAGTCACAGACCTTTGTGAACTGTTGTATAAAGTATTCCCAAGGCAGCATTGACATCTGTAGTTTCGTCAATTTGTGTCCAGTTGGTGTTGGCAAGATCTTGTTTCAAGGACTCCAGATGCCCATGCTTTAGTACCATACTAAAGGTGAAGTGGGGTGGTGGCTTGAAGAATTTGTTAGTCTAGCTGCAGGAGACTGGGGAGTGGTCACTAATTGCATCCGGGTGCACTGTACGTTGGTGAGTCATTCAGGATTTGTAGAAAGTATCCAGTCAAGCAGGGTGCTGGTGCCACTTTTGTAGTTAACCATGGTGGGGGAAGAGACAAGCTGAGTGAGGTGGACTGCAGAGATATTGTCCTGGTAAGGGTCTGCATCAGGGGAAAGCCATTTGACGTTGAGGTCACCTAGTACTATGGTCTCAGAGTTAGAGGGCAGGCTACGGATGAAGTCCATGATACCCTTGAAGCCCTTTTTATGTTCATTATGGGGAACATAGGCAGAGACAACAGATAGGGCTTTGTTTTGTGCCCTGAGTAGGGTTTTGATTGTTAGCACCTGTGCATTAAGTCCTAGGTCAGCCTGGAGGAGGACGTGCCCTTTGATGGAGTCTTCAATGTAGATAGCACATCCGCCACCTCTCTTGGTAGTCCTGTCAAGCCTGAAAACATTGAAGCCTGGAAGAGCAACTGCATTATCTGGGATCTTGGGTGAAAGCCGGGTTTCAACCACCGACAGAATGCTGGGGTTATTCTGTGAGGACCAGGCTTGTATTTGATGCAATTTGCTTGGGAGGCTATGGATGTTTATTGAGGCTATCCTAATTGTTCCTTGAATTGGGTGGTTAGAGGGGTGTAGTGGATTGGCTGGGCCAGGGTTTGGGTGCACATCCGCAGCCCTGAGCAATATCAATCAGTGGGCTGTTAGCTGGTAGCCACACAACTTTTTACAGAGGAGGTTTCTGTTCTGCCTGCAAGTACACTGTATGCAGGTCATTGAGAACCATGAGGGTTTGGTGCGTACAATGAGGGTAGGGGGTTAGTTGTCAGTCCTTAGTGATAGCCACCCTTGCAGGGGTAGCAGGAGCCAATGAGTGGACCAGGCTCCTTTAGCAAGTGTGAAATAGTGCCCAGTGACACAGTAAGGTCCACAGCGGATGTTGGCACCTGGGTATGTTGGTAGTTGGGGAGACTTCTGACATCTTGAACTGTGGCTGTGACACAAGATTGCTAGGAGGATGAGCTGCTGCAACATGGTGCAGAGACTGGTCATGTTTCATAGTCTGGGCAGACTGCTACCAACACCATGAGGAGGTGTGTAAAGTGTGACTAGGAGACCTGGCAGCAGGAGTAATACAATTGCAGAGCCCCTAGTGGTGGTGAGGTATAGGTGTCAGATGGGAAAGTCAATACTTAGCAATTTACACGACTTCGTGACCAGCCTACCCTGTAAAGCAAAGTGTCCAAATAGGGTGGGAGGGTGGGGGTGGGTGGGGTTGCATTTGGTGGCTGGTGCCGTACCTTACTGGCCTTGTATCAGGGCTGGAGATCTCAGGCGGCAGTCTGAGAGGTGCTGATTGTCCAGGGGGCCAAATGTTCATTAATTAATTCTATTAAAATGCAAGAAGGCATGATATGCTCCATCTGCCAATCAATAAAATAGTCGCAAATCCATTAACTATGAATGACTTCCCAGTAGAATAGCTGTGTCATTGAAGGACATTTCTCTGGAAGAGGTTTACCCATTTCTAGTTTAAAAACAGGTGCTTGTAAGAACTATGGGATTTTTCTTTAAGATCACACTCCCACCAACATACTACTTAGAATGTAAATAATGGAATACAAGAATTTATAGTTCTGGATAATTTTTCAGTCAGAATTTCCCCCTCCATCCCTTACGCGTGTATGCATACTTTAAAAAAAATCCCCAATTTAAAGCCAGATCCTCAACTGTATCTATGGGAGGGTAAGCAGCAGAGTTTTCCCTTTTAAGTATATATGAACAGGAAGGTTTTCTAAGAAAAACAAAGGAACTCTAGAAATGAAATCTATGAGCTGTACTTCCATTTCTACAAAAAGGGGACTAGAATGGATCCAGCTAACTACAGACCTGTTAGTTTAATAACCATCCTGGATAAAGTATTTGAAGGCATTTTAAAAGATTATATCACAGACTTTTTGGAGCAGACAAGCCTTTGGGATGGATCACAGCATGGGTTCACAAAGTGCAGATCTTCTCAGACAAATATGTTGTAGTTCTATGATAGGGTGAACAGGGCACTGGATTCAGGAGATTCAGTTGATGTGGTCTTTTGGACAGCTCTAAAGCTTTCGATAAGATCCTGCACATAGAGTTAATAGATGCACTTCATAACTTAGGGTTCGGGATAACATAAGCCATGTTTACACGGCTGATCTTGCTCCTTCTTTGAAGCATTGCAGGACTGCCCCAACCCAAAATATTCTTGGCTAATGTGTCTACACAGCCCCCATCAGCACCGATGTAAGACGAGCTGGAGAGGGGCTAGGAGTCAGCTAGGGCAGTCAGTGGATGGAAGCGCCCGCAAGTGAGAGCGAGCGGTGCAGCCTGTCCACATGGCTGCTTAAACCGCTCACTCCCGAACATGTCCCCAGACTTTCTGGGACTGCTGTGTGGTGCAGGGAGTGGCTTACTATGATTCAGTAAGTGTCCGCATGGCAGCATTTGCACTGCAGCAACCCAAGCTCTCAGGTTGCTGCAATGCAAATGCCACCATGTAAACACAGCTATAGTCAACCAGATCCAGTCATGGCTCAAAGATAGAAAACAGCGTGTATGCATAAAGGGGGTTTACTCAAACTGGGCTGTGGTAACTAGTGGAGTGCCCCAGGATACTGTACTGGGTCCTTGCTTGTTTAATATTTATGTTCCCTCTATCCATTATGATCATGATAAAATCTGGTTAACAAAATTTGCAATTGATTGTAGGTTGGGGGCCATAGTACAAAATCAGCAGGCTCTAGATTACATTCAGGAATGGACCACAGAGTATAAACTACTTTTAAACCATGACAAATGTATGATAATGCACATGGGGACAAAGAATCCAAAAAACTTTTATTCATTAAACACAATAAATCTTAAGGAAACAGTTGAGGAAAAGGACCTGGGCATCATGATCTCACATGACCTCTTATTTAAGTCCCACTGTAAAAATATAGTCCAGAAAGGGAATACGATATTAAATTGTATATTTAGGCACATTGAGAGCAGGAGCCAAGAGGTCTTGTTCCCTCTCTATTCATCCTTGGTGAAGCCCATCCTGGAGTATGGGGCCCAGGTCTGGTCACCATACAAAAAAGGAGAAATTCAAATAATTGAGTGGGTCTAGAAAAGGGCAACTAGAGCTATAAAAACCTAAGGGGAAACATTTTCAGGAAAGACTGAGAGAACTGGACATGTTCACCCTGTAGTACAGGAGATCACATGGGGACATGTGACTACTATATAGGGCATGGTCAGACAATGACTTATGGGACATTTTGGGGATGCAATGTAGGGTTCAGATTTATACTACTCATTCTCATCCTCTTCAGTTGAAAAACAGAAATTGTAAACTGATGAAAAGTAATCAGTGGTTCAATCAGAGGATGGTTCTCATATGGAATGAACTTCCTTTGAGGTTGTAGGTAGTACCACCACAGACTAGTTTAAGTGAAATTTAGATAAACACTTAATGGGTAACAGGTAACATATTTGTTACCATGGCTAGCTCTCTGGATGAAAGTCTAATATTTTTAGCTCTGTACATACCTATGATACCTATGATAATAAGTGTATATTGAGGGTATGCTGTGGGAAAATAACATTTAATTAATTTGTCTTATATAATTTAGGATAGTTTAAGGTTTTCAAGGAGTAGATTAGAAGGTGTTTAGTGAGGAGATGCACAGTGGGATCAAAGATTTAACTGAGTACAATCTGGCTGACTGGTCCTTTTGCTCTGGATTGTTGCAGGATTTACCAATGAATAATGACCCAACTGGATCTCAGCTTTAGTCCCACTCATTTTACAAATACAAGTTAACCTGCAGTGTAGATTCAGGACATTAACTCCCAGGTTCTGAATATGAATGCCTTTGAACCATAATCTTGGGTATACTTTACAATTCTCTTACATGTCTCCAGCCAAAGTTCAATAGACTAACAGTAAGCTAAAACAACTGCAGAAGAATTACATTAGTTTCACTATTTTACTTTAGTTTTCTGAAATAAACTAAATACTGGAAGGAATGCTTGCTGTTGGGGTAGATCTGACCAAAGCTGTTAGTAGCTAAAACTTTGTGCTGACCACTCACATTATTTTAGTATTGTCTAATGCCAGTATAGATGTCTTTGAGATGCATACAGATACAGTCTGTGGTCAGATGCCATTTTATTGCATTTCTTTCTGGCCATTACAATTATAAAAGGTAAAGTAACAGTTTCAATAGTATCAAATTGTAATAGTGAAAGTGTGAATTTGCTTTCTGAAACATAAATATTCCCTTATTAGATATTCACTTAAGCAGAACTGCTTGGCTCATGTTTCCATAGTAACAGATAGGAAGCAGAGGAAGCAAGAGTTAAGCAGAATCTTTCATCTGGGGAAGGGATGATGGGAATGGATGAGGGAGTGTAAGCAAGGTCAGGCGTTTACCGCTGAATACAAATCTGTCATGCCTAATAGATGAAGCTCTTTAGTTTCTGAGCTACTCCTGCTGCTCCCAGCAGCCAAGGAGAAAATAAAAAGACACTCAAGCATGAATGCCAATCAACCCATGTCGGCAACAATGATGTATTTACATGTGCCACAGCAGCTGTACCAGCAGCTAAGACGTTGGTAGCTATTTTATTGTTATGATTGGCTTTGGGTGAATGGAGAAATGAAAATAGGTGTCAATAATTAAAATAAGGGTCAAGGTATAAACCTTTGAATACTAACCATATGTTAACAATGTTGTACTAAAAAAATGTTGATGGAAAAATGTTACTCCATACACAATCTGCATCTTTTAATGCCTGCCACAAATTACTGTACAATTCCTGCTTTCAAAAACTATATTAGGATAAGTTATTTTAGCTTTCAATAGGATTACATCTAATATCTTTATGAATGTCATTTTAAGCTCTAAAGTACATAATGGAATATGTTATTATTCTACAAAGATACAGGTGACATTTATAAGTCTTTCCCATAGTATTGTTAATGGACTTAGCATTAACTTTGCAACCTTTGAAGTAACATTATTTGCTTTTAGGGCAAATCTGACCCTTTTCCATACACACCATTTATACTACACACACTGTAACAAAAACTACAGTGTATCTTTGTCATATAAGGAGTTAAATGAAAATTTCTGTCTTTTACCTTCTATATTATTCATTATAAAATAGCAAGAAAAATCTAGAAATGTCATTAGCTGAGAGGTATCACCTGACTTTGTATTGAACTCTATAAATGCATGGTCAGGAACTAAATTTCATTTTTGGCTTTAAAAAACCTTCTAACTAGGATATGTCACTAAAGCTCAAAAACAAAAATAAAAAAAAGACCAGGAGCCACCATTTTGAAAAGCTTACCCTTTACTACAACCATATTTTAAACTTATTTTACTTATACTTTTCACAATAAAAAACAAAGCACTGCACACCCTCGGAGCACTGGCTGTTGTGTGCCTCGTCATTAGGGCACCAAACCTGAAAGTCGTCACCCCCTTCCCGAGGTCCTCCCCCCCATGGAGTTAGAATCCTAAGTAAATGGGGGTTGCAGCCCTCCACAAGTGGGGTGCAGGGCACACAGCCCCCTGCATGAAACCCAATCGATGACTTTCCGGTTTGGCACCCTAATGACAGGGCACATAATGGCTGGAGCATTCCAAAGGGTGGAACCAAAACAAAGTACACTGCCAGTGTTAGCACACATTCCTAAAGATTCCCTCACCCTTTACGTGAAGCACTGCAGTTATTCAGATCTCAAAATAAACTGTCTGGCTTCCACTTAAAACACCACAGATTTTGCTCTCCCACTAATGCACTAATACTGATGATCCCCCCACTAACTCACTAACACTGGCAATTTTGGATGCCTGCAATCACTTTGTGCCAGCCTCCTTCACTTCAATCTGCCTCAACAACTATGCAGCTCTGGTAGGCATCTCATCATTTCCTGCCATCATTTTTTTATGATTGTGCAGAGCTAGGTGAAGGTCAGTGAGAACATCCTTCAAAGTGGTGTGGCGGGGGGGGGGCTGTGTAAGTCATGTCTAGAATTGCAGATCTGCCACTGAACAGGCTGACTGGCACAGAGTTTGGTATAAAACTTACTGCCATGCCAGTCTGTGAGAGTGACTTTGCCAGGAGAGTAAGTAGGCTCTCTCCATTTTCTTCACACTTGGACAGCAAGTTAGCTTCATCACTGAGTTGGATCTGGGAGAGTGACAGAACTCTGTCTGTTATTGGAGCCAGAAAAGCAAGTGAGCTTGGTCTGTTTTTTGGGGTGGGAGAGTGAGTCTGTTCAGGCAGTTTGTGGGAGTTGAAAAAGCAAGTAAATTCCATGACTTCAGATCTTCCATTTCACGTGCTTTGTGGTGGTGGTGGTGGGGAGGGCGCTAGAGGCTGTACCCAGGCTAGCAAACAAAAATCAGTTAAGTCTGCTCCCTGGCCCAGGTTGCAAACTCTGGTGTGGCTAGGGGAGCAGAAAAGACTTGTGGTCCCCAGCAAAAAGCACAAAGAAAGAAAGGGCAAAAGGCTGTGCTGCATGCTGTTATAACAACAACAATCCACAAAATATTTATTAGAAATTGAAATGTTATTATGTATTTTCATTTCAGTACATATAAAACAATTTTATAAGTGTGATAAGCTACTCCAGGGTTTGCATTAAAGGATTTTAATGTACTTCCCATGGGTGTAAGAACATTCGGTATTTGGCCTTGTACCTCACTATGACCCTGGGATGTGCATTAAATATAGAATAATACATGGGTAGGTGTACATAATGAGAATTGCATGCACACCATTGGTGTGTAAAGCTTCATAAACACAGAGAACAAAGCTTGAGGAGTTTATAATAGCATCACATGCCAATGGTGTGTATAGAATTATGATTTTTTCACACCTACCCATGTGTTATTTTATATAATTGCTGGGGAGTGTTTTCTCACCTGCATCTTTCTAGTAAAGAAAATACAAAAAAATAGTTTGGCCTGTAGATGGAGCTGTTGTTTAAAGCTTGAAAGCAGCATTGGTGTTGAATCCCCACCCACCCCCACACACACACACAAATGTTAGAGAGGTTGTGCTTTGTGTTCCATGCCTCTCATGTCTTTTGTCTATCTCTCCCCCGCCCCATCTAAGAATGACCAGTAAAGGTAGTGGTAGCACTAGGTCAGATGTGGTCAGCTTTCATGCTGTTTTTACTTTCACTTTTTTCTCTCGGAGATCACAATTCCAATCTTGCTATGCCTGAATGACATGGAGTCTGTGTTGCTGGGAGGTAAAATAGTAATCTGTCCTATAAATCATAAAAATGTTGAAGGATGTGTGGTGAAAATGCTGAAGTGAAGTAGTGTTAGCGGGCAAGAAGCAGTGTGCACATGAATGGAATGAGAGAAACCTGGCAAGTGTTCACTGTTATAATCCACAGGTTATAACAGTGAATTATAACTGGGTTTCTCTACTGGAGAAAATGCTCCCCAGTTATTATAATTCTTTAACGCACAACCTGTAGTGGTACATTACTTATGTATGTTTTGGGGCATGATATAAAAGATGGGCATACTTATATACTGTATGTTCTGGGGCACTATGTAAAAGATGGGCACTTGTAGTCCTTAAACTTGACTTCTGCCAGAGATCATGCAGCATGGATGTATATGAGTGGTAGAAAATGATAGTGACTTCCACTCATACATCTTTTAATGGTATCTTCCTCTGAAAAAAAAGTCAGGGAAAAATCAGGCTGAAGGAGGGTGTGCAGCCATCTTTTCCACCAGACTACAAAAAATTGTTTTGTAATTAGTAACATGGTACATTAAAGGTGGGAAGGACTCTAGCTCCATCATGGCTGCACCCTTCACTTCATAAGCAGGAATGAAAAAAATATGCTGTACAATTACAGTATGCAGTCATTTATAGTTACAGAAAATGAAAGGACTCATTGACATACACCATAGGAAGTAAGAATGTGCCATATTTTTACTAATTATTGCTGAGTACATGGATAGGACTAAATTGCCCCTAAACTGCTAATCTCTAGACCCATGTGTCCTACCTTGCTTAACACATAAGACTCCTATACATTATATCAGCTGTAACACTGCAGGTGGTCATTACTGAGTACTATACAAAATGAAAAGAAAAACACATTACAATATAGGTGGAGGGTTGCTGTAGTTGGAAAGCATTGTTTTCTCAATCTCTGATAGGTGAAAGAACTTTTTCAGGGTCAAGATTTACCTTCACCATCTTATTAATACTCAGTTGGAAAAAACCAAAAACTATGTTTTTTGACATTCACCCAGCTGTTCACAGTGTTTTTTCCAGTTCATACTTGGTAGAACAGCTAAATGTTAAGGGAATGGGCACCCCTTCCCCAAGCAGTTATATCTTTATCAAGGGCAGGCACAGCATTTTACAAATGGAGTAGCATTTCCAAACAAAAAAAAATGTAAAAGGATAATGTTAAACCTCTTAGTTGACTGAAAAGCTGCTGTTAGTTGACACAAGAGGGCAGGGTAGGTATAATTTCACTACCTAGTCAGTTGATCATGCTGATTGATTTTCTCCTGATTGTTGTCAGGGTTAAAACATACAACATAGGTACCATTAGCTTCGTCATCAACTATATGACACACAATAATGCCAAGCAATGATGTACTGTTCAACATAATTATTTTGTTACACCGTAACTGTTGTATAGAGGGCCAGTTCATAATTTTCCTGATATACAGCAGTCAATATTTTTGGGACTGGGGCTAGTGCTGTACATTAGAATGGTTAGGCCAGAGGAAACAGGTTGGTGGTGCCAAGGTTTCTTCATGTCAGTCAATATCTTAAGTGAAGAAAAGTTGAGAATAGTCAAGACCATTACTTTGAACTAGCTGACAACTTGAGCCACATGCTGAAATGTTTGTGGCAGAGAATACAAGTGCAGAAGTGTTTCTGTACATGGTCCCCTATTAACAACTTCACAGATGATGATGATGATGCGTATTTGTAGCATTTAGGAACAGTGACATTAAGTGGCACCAAGCATTGCAGCTAGTTGTGACAGAGGACATAATGACAGCAGTACCCAGATAGCTTTAGGTATGATGGAACCTAATGCTAGGCACCACTGTACCTAGTTCATATCCAAGCATGTATGGTCATTATTTAGTTATATGACCCTAAGAAAGTAGTGTGACCTCCACAAGCTTGAGTCGCCAGCTATACATGGGTAAAAACAGGATACCACTAAGTTTTCAATGTTGCTTTTTTGTTGCACTGTAATCTGTTCAGAAATAGTGAAAACATAAGTTACAATACCATATATGTATTCAATTCAAACAGCAGTATACAAGAAACAGTCAACACCTCTTAGAGTTTAGAACCCTTTTTGGAAGCATTTTACTTTCCAAAGTAGCATAGAACAATCTCATATTCTCGTGCAAAATTATAGGCACCCCCAGTCCCCAAAGACAATGAAAGGGTTCAGATTGGTGGTCATTTGAATCTTCTGAAAAACAATCAAAATTAGTAATTTTGGCATTTACATGAAAATACAGGTTAGGCTCATGATTGATAGCATTGAGTTTAATATGAGCAATGCCCATGGTTGATCACTGGGCCTTATTAAATATTTATACAGAAACATAATAGTTTCAAAAGGGAATTATGATTATTTGACTTTAAAAACTGCATCTCTAAATATGACGCTCATTGAAGCTGGATGTTGTTTTTATTTCATCAATAATTTCTGGGTACAATTTGTGACAAATTAAAATTGCTGAATAAAAACAAGGTAATTATTACTCCTTTATATCCTATGCTAAGTTTAAATAGACTGGACCCTTCTTACTTCCGTCCCAAAAGGACTTACTGTAGTGATGTCTTCATATCACACTAAAGGTTTTGTGTATGAAGGTTCATTATAACACCATATTTTTAAATATATCTGACCATGGGCAGAATGCTTTTGAAACCACCAGACCAATAACATTTTTATATCACGTTCAATACCTCATACACTTAATTTAATTGAAAATGGGAATCACATGAGTTGTTCATTGACTATGACTATGCATTGCCAGTGGGCTCAGATAGAAGCCCTCTACCATTAGGCTCCAAAAGACTGTTGCAGCTTTATTTCTCATAATGGGGGTGGCCTAACACCCAAAGCTGACATGCCAGTGCAGTACTAGGGAATAGTGCACCCCTGATGTTCATTCAGGTTAGACATTAAACCAAGGCTACTCTACTCTACTCTACTCTACTCTACTCTACTCTACTCTACTCTACTCACTCTTGTGTATGCTATACAGTATAAAAAGTCTTTAGTATTACTTAGGGGACACTGGAGAAATGTAATATCTTTGGATTCATCACTTTACATGAGATGTTCCATTTCAGTGCACTTATCCTGAACATATAAATTGAAATAAGTAAAAATACACTTTTTTAATATGCTAAAACTGTCACAGTACTGTACAATAAGAGTAGTTTTAAGAGGAAAGGAAATACTGAAACACTAACAGTTCCTATTTGCTGAGGCCCTGTTCTCTTTCTGTCCATTGCTCTGTTTTTTTTTTCTTTTTTGTCTCACTGGTGATTAAGCCTACAGTAGCACTGTATGTAGCCCACTTTTTGCATCATTATAGTGGCCCCAGCAATAACATCATCTGTTAGAATCAGTTACTGTTCTGATGTAGATACCACTGCTGTCTTAGATGTATACTGATGGATATAAATCCAGTGGGTTAGGAAGCCTACCAGGGAGGAGGCTATACTCCACATAGTACTTCCCAGTGGGGCAGAAAAGGAGAGGTCAGACAGTGGAGCACCTTAGGATCAGCAACCACAACTTAGCATTGTTTAGCATAATTTTGGATACCCACACCTCAGATTCAATAAGAATAATACTGGATCTCAGAAGGGCAGATTTCAGATAGGTGGTGCAGTACATTCAGAAGAAACTTGTTGGAGGTAATGACTGCAGAGGGCATTGAGGCCAAGTGGACTATTACTAAGCATGGAACTGGGGAAGCAACTACTGTAGCTCCTGTTTGAGGCAGGTAATAAGAAAAAGGACAACATGCTTAATTTGTTCTTGAAGGAAATGTCAGAAGTAAAAAGGATAAAGAGGGTGGCTTTTAGGAAGTACAAGGGTGACCAGTAAATGGAAAATAAGAAACTCTTTGTGAAGAAAGCAAAGGCTGCACTGAAGTTAAAAGAACATATAAAGGAAGGGGACAAAAGTTTCCTTGACTTTATCAACCAACAGCAGAGAACAAGGTGGGGGGCTATCAGACTGAACAAAAAAGGGGAAATGGAGCGTGATGATATGAAGAACACGATATTCTACAGTAATACTTCAGCTCAGTCTTCACAAAGGAGGATAAGGGATCACTCCCAGAGTTTGGGATTCTAGCTGGGAGGATGGCACATAGGTAAGAGTTAGGAGGGCTAACAATGGAGAGGGTACACAAGGGGATCAGGCCATAAAGGTGGAGAAGTCACCAGACCCAGATGATCTGGATCTTAGGATGTTAAAGGAGATAACGCAGTTCCTGGCAGAAGCACCAGATAACCTCTTTAGCTGCTCCATAGAAACAGGGGTGGTTCCAGCATATAATGGAGGTCAATGTAGTCCCACTCTACAAGAGTGGGAATAAAGAGGATCCAGGGAACTACAGACTGACCTCTAACCTGGGAAACTGCTAGAAATCATTGTAAAAGAGCATAACGTGGAATGTCTGGAGGGCAACAGGCTCCAGGATAAGACACGTCATGTGTTCATGTCAGATTGAACATGCCATATAAATTTGATAAACTTCTCTGATTGGGTCATGAAGGCAGTCAATAAGGGCCAAGCAGTAGACATCCTGTACTATATCTGGACTTTACAAGTCTTTACTCTGTGCCCCATAGAGATGTGAGAAAAAGCTGAGGGGTCTGTGGGTGGGATACAAATTAACTAAATGGATTAGTATCTGTCTGAGGGAACATCTTAGATGGTGGTTGCCAGTGAGAAATTCTGAGGAGTTAGAGAGGTCATTAGTGAGATACCACAAGGGTAATTTCTGGGGTCAGTCCTTTTCAATATATTTATCTGCAATATAGGGCAGAGAATCCAGAGCAAAATCTGTCTGTGCAAATAATACAAAATTGTTGATATGGTGGTTAAAGCTGAGGGAATACAGGGAAGGAAAACAGACCTGGACAGACTGGAAAAGTGATCCAAGATACTGCAACTCAAACTTAACACCAAAAAGTGTAACGCCATACAATTTGGTGTAAGCAATCCAAAAACAGAGTGCTGGCTGGGGGTGTGATGGTGGAGCAGAGTTGGAGAAAGGTGACCTGAGGATTAACATTAGTAATAGTCTAAAGTCCAAGTCCTAAAAGACTGCACTCACTACTCACAACTTTCACTGCAGACAATCTTCATTTTGTCCAATTATTATTCAAAAAACTGATAAAAAACCACCACTGAGAGTCTTGAAAAAGCATGTGAGGTGCAAACTGTTGACTGTGAGGGAGAAGTCTGGGTTCTGTCACTGTGCAACCAATGTGTTTTTTTATAGTTGTTTGAATAAAGATCGGACAAAATGAAGATTGTCTACAGTTTAAGTATGTGAGTAGTGAGTGCAGCCTTTTGGGACTTAGATTTTCATTGTGTATTTTGGCTTTGCACCACGCACACTTAGGAGTCATTACAGAGGTACACGATAGTCCCATGCCCAATGCCAGAAGACTGTGTGAAAAATAAATAGGATGCTGGGGTGCATAAAAGGGGGGTTGCTAGCAGAAGGAAGGAGGTTATTCTATCCCTGTATAGATGTTTGGTGGGACCTCACCTGGAGCACTGTGTGCAGTTCAGGTGCCTGCACCTGAAGAAGACATGGACTTCTTGGAAGCTGTTCAGAGGAGGGCCATGAAGAATATTATGGGGCAGCAGGTGAAGATGTTGGAAGAGAAGCTGGAAAGTCTCATTACATACACACAAGAGGCCAAGACAGAAAGAGGGTACATGATAGATAACATAAGTACCAAAAGAATAATAATAAAATGGACAGCATTGCCCTATTAAGAAGCAAGGACATGGTAACAAGAGGCCATGTATGGAAAGTGAGCGGGTGAAAATTCAGGAAGGATGTAAGGAAACTCTTTACAGAAATAGTGGTTTAGGAAATGGAGTTCATTGCCAGAAGAAGTGGTCAGCACAGAGTTCTTGGCCAGCTTCAAATGCAGGTGGGACTGACACAGGGAGTAGTACCAAGATGACAGCACTCATACAGAAATAATGATCCTAATCACAAGGAAATTCAGTGCAAATGCAGTGATTTATTAAATATACAGCAAGCCTCACCCCCTGAGAAAGGATTGACTGCTAGCGTGCTGGGGTCAGCTAAGTGTAGCTCTGGCTTGCTCTATATTTAATAAGTCACTGCATTTGCCTGAATCTCCTTGATAGGACAGATCCAGAAACAAATGGTTTGATACCTTTTATTGGACCAACATAGATGTTACAACAAAAGAACAAAGCTCTCTAGCTTTTGGACCAACCAAGTCCTTCTACAGAGGCTTTATGGCCTATAAAGTCATAAAGCTTCTGAAGAAGGACTTGGTTGGTCCAAAAGCTAGAGCACTCTGTTCTTTTGTTGTAACATCTATGTTGGTCCAATAAAAGGTATCAAACCATTTGATTCTGGATCTGTTCTTACTAGGACCAATACAGCAACTACACTGTTTGTCAACTTGTGATGAGGAGCATATTTCTGTATGAGTGCTGTCATCCTGGTGCTGTTTGTATCTACTGGGCTGGCTGCCCACTGATTAGCACCAGCTTCCACTGGAGCTGTGCAGCAGGTACTGGGACTTGTGGGGACTGACACATGGGAATGGTTCATACTTGAAGAATAGGGAGAATAAGCAATTATGGGAAAGAGATGAGTGAACTAGGGAGGATTTGTCAAAATACCGACAAGGCTGTCAATAGACTATCTCTGGTCCAGTGCAGGCTAGGTGAAGATGCAAACAGGTACTGGGCAGTTTCAGTGGACCATTGGCCCTTTTACTTCATTCAGCATATATGTTTCTGTGATGCAGCTCTTCATGGCACAATATTATTATCAAAGTACCATCCCAAGCAAGTGGCACAAGTCACATCAGGAACCACTGATTAATCACAACTGACAGTATCTCTGATTGCGACATTTATAATGGTGCAATGTTGGGTTACATACAGAGCTAGCTTCAAAGACGTAGGAGATAGAAAACAAACAAAAGTAGATTTCTACAAAAGAGAAGAGGGGTTAAGTAGGTATGATTTCAGAATGATGCTTCCTTTTCCCTTTGGGTCATTTTAGTGGTGGTTAGGATCGAAGCAGTGTCTTAGCTTAACACTGCAAGACACAAAAAATTAGAAAATGAACTAAAATGTCACCATCACAAACTCATTTTTGTTGCAACAAGCCCTTAAATGGATATAATTAACATATGACAGCGTGAAATTACCAGTACAAAAACACTTACAACAAAAAAACTGAGGGATGCAACGTCATGGTAACTTTTGCAGTCTACTGTGTGTCACTGTTAGTAAATACTGAGTTCAGGTGTTTACATTCCTGAGAGTACTATATAACTATGGATGTCAAAATGCTGCTTGGTACTCTTAGCCAATGGCCCTGGAATTCTGGGTTTCCATGGCAACAGAATATTCCACAGGACTTACAGTACATACTACCACTAAATATATTCAGTGCTGTGGAATTCATGGTCCTTGGTGATTTTCTTTGATATGTAGTTTTTTCCTAGTGACTGTCTCTCTTCTTATCCTTGTTTATTCAGAAGCCCCTCCTGTATGCTCATCCTGTTATGTCATCATGACATCACAATTTTTTTTGCCAATGGCAGGATGGCAATCTGTCACCAAAATTAATAATTCACACCACAGGAATGAACAAACCGAGTTCTGGAAGACTGGGAGTTCTACTAAGAAAATCAGGAATCAAATGCCACAGATAACTAGCGGCCATACTCATAGCCCTCAAGGCTGAGAGTGCTGTAGTGTTATTTTTATATTATTCATTTTCAATTTTGCATGCCAGGGCAGATATTTTTGAAAACTGTACCTAATTGTGGCATAAATCTATGCCAGTTGCTAAACAATAGCATATTGGAATGACCACAAACTGATACAGCTTTCAAAAATGTGTACCAATAAAGCAGACAACAGCGACTATCACATATGCAACTGCAAAAGTGACTACAATGTGCTCCAAAACCCCCCTTGTGATTATGAAGGGACACCACAAAACTGTAGTGACAGCATGAGTAGCATACCACAGGCAGTGCCACAAATAAACCAAAAATGGCATGCAAAAGCGAACAGAACCATGAAGCACAACAGATATAGATATGTATGAACGAGGCACTTTATTGGTACACAAAAATTCACAATGTGAAGCATAAAGAAATGTAAATCATAACTCACATAACTCACTGCCATACTGCCATGACATATAAGAAACTACATACACTGGCACACCCCCATTAAATGTTCAAAAATAAACCTGGCACACTGCTGGTACACAACATGAGAAACAGCTGGCCCAAAGAATAAACAGGAAAACCTAGGCAGTCCATATAACTGGTGTAGTGACTGGGGCCATCACTCCCAACACCTGGCCACTGCTGTGGGTACCCCTGAGACTGTGCTTGCATCTTCAATCATGTTGCAATCTTCGGCACCAGCCCTGTTGCCTTCCCTAGCAGCATGTGCATGCCCTCGACATGGCAGGGGATCCATCCGACAAGGGCAGGGGTGGACTTGCTGCAATGAACCATCACCCAGAACAGAAAAGGGAAACATCATCAGCATCTCTGCCATACATACCACAGGGTCAGGCCTATGGCAAGTGAGCTACTAGGTAGAACTGGCATGTATACAGTGGCAATGACTCCCTTTGGGGCAGCACACAGTGCATATGCAGGACAACAATCCTGCTCAGTGCAGAGTGGCACATATGGACATGGCAGGGGTAAAGAATGCACATTGCAGGTCATAGCAGTGCCTGTATGTGTAAGAAGGACATGACCCCCCCCCACACACAGCTCTGGTACTATGGGTAGCACTGTGTGTAATGCCATGGGCTGCAACTCCATAATCGAGGTCACCGAGCCAACACACATATCGCTGGAGGTCACAGGCACTGTGGCAATAGTGTACTGCATATGCATGTGCCAATATTGAGCCCTATGCCCTACTGGTGCAGATTGGCTATGAGCACGCATCTGGGGCGCTTAGCCACTCTGCGCCAACTGCACCCCCCACACGGCATGCATGAAGCGGGGGCGCAGACCCACCACACCTGATCCCCACATCTGCTGATAGCTCCACACTGGGAGTGTTCCAGGGGCATGCCAGCATTATGTGGTATTCACTAGCCCACTAGTGCTGGCCACATGGGTGTGGAGGGTGGCACAGGGTATGCCAGGGAGACCCTGCTGTAACCCACTGTGTGCCCACATGGGCACAGGCCTGCAGTTGCTGGGGGACCTGAACAGGGCACACTGTGCTGCCACTGACTGCTGGGCAGCTGGATGGGGGAGTGCCTGGGAATTTCAGGACTGGCGGCACTGGGACTGGATGGTACCGCATGGGTCCGGGTGCCTGCAATCGGTATGCACAGCGCTGGACCCATGCCACCCTATACGTGGTATCCACTATGGGTCCCAGGGGAGCATCCCATTGGATGCCCACCCAGGAAGATGACTCCTTCACCGGCCACCCTGCAGAGTCCTGCATGTCTGGGGAGAGGAACTACAGAGAGGTGACTGGCATTGGTGAATGCCAGTTTGGGTGCACCTGTCCATTGGGCACAGGGTTGCGGGCGGGGTAGGTGGCTTTTCCATATACCCCTGCCCACTTCATGCATAGGGCCCAATATGCTGTGACACACATGTGACCCAGGTGACAGTGGTGATGCATGTGTTGGTTGGTAGGGAGCTGAACAGTGGCACCTGGACATGCACCTACCGGAGTGTGGTGACTTTAATGTACTGTGAACCACAATGTGAAGACCACCATACATATACAGGGGCAACCAAGGCCACCAAGTCTGCCTCTGCTACCTTAAAGGTTGCCTAGCAGGAGGACTGGAAAAACTACGGTGGACTCAGGGAGAGTGAGGATGGCAGGACAGAGGCACATCTCTCATTTGGTGCAACTAAAGAACTCCTACACTTTTTGGAGGAGCAGGAAGGTCCCACAGTGACCCCTGAAGTTGTGATTGTGGGGAAGCGTGGGTCCTCCATAATGGAGCCCAAAGGGTGGGGGTAGAAGGCCTCAGAGGAGGAAAAGCAGCTCCTGATTGGGGACTCTTTAGACAGGGGAGTAGATCTGCCAACAGGTAGTGAGGGGGAGAGGGAAGTTAAGTGCCTATCTAGAGGCCCATCTCAGAGGGATCTAGAGCGATCCAGAGGATCACTAGGATGGTAGCTAGGAAGGGGGACCTAGATGTCATTATCCATATGGGAACAAATGACCTGGCTAGGGATAAGGCAGGAATGGGAAGAGTGCAAGACGAGTATAAGGAGTTGGAGAGGGGCCTGGGGTAGGTCACAAGGTCTATGACTTTCTCAGAGGTGCTGCCAGTCTATGGCAAGGGGAGGCTAGAAATCACCACATCAGGGAATTTAATGCATGGTTGAGGGACTGCTGCAGTGAGGAGGGTTTCAGCTTTATTGGGGACTGGGGAGCCAAATGGAGGGATGAGAGCCTGTACAAGGGAGACAGCCTGCATCAATCCAGGGATGGGATCACAGTCCTTAGAGAACAGTTTAAATGATACATTGGAATGCATTTAAACTAGTCAAGGCGGGAGGTGGAAGGAAGCAGGGAGACAACCCCACTCACACACACACACACACACACACACACACACAAGATTACAAGACCAATAAAGGAAGCAAATAAAAATGAAAGCCAGGGAGCAGAAGAAATGATTATACCTGAAAGGTATATTGGGCAAAATATGGGAGGGCAAGAGGGGAAAAAGGAGGGGGGTGGCAACACAACCTGGAGAGCCATGTGTGCAAATGCGCAGAGTCTGAGCAACACGATTGCTGACCTAGTGGCTACCATGGTGGAAGCAGACCTGGACCTGGTAGCCATCACAGAGACCCGATGCGAGGAAAACTGGGACTGGGAATTGACAAAAGCAGGTTATACTCTGTTCAGGAAGAACAGGGTAGGTAGGAAGGGTGGAGTGGCTCTTTATGTAAAAGACAACATAAAAGCTACAGAAATACAGGGACAGCATTGAGGTGGGGAGGTATTGTGGATCACCCTGGAGATAAGGAAAGGGTCCCCTGTTTGCACAGGGGTTATCTACAGACCTCTAGCACAGGGAGAAGAGGTAGATAAAGAAATGCTAGAAACAATCCAAAGGCTGTCTCACAAGGGAGTAGTATTGCTAGTGTGAGACTGTGATGTACCAGACATATATTGGAGCTTATACAGAGAGAATTTGGGCTATCTTCTATTGACCCCATAGTGCCTTTGTTTATAATGTCATAGTGCTCCCCATGACAACAGGTTCTGATGTCACAAACAGCAGTTCTGAGGTCAGTTGAAAAGAGATGCTTTCTGAAAGTCTGTGTGAAATACATTATGTGCTCCATTAGCAGGAATATTTAATAGACCAAGAAGAAAAGAAAGTAAAAGAAAACTAGAAAACAGTAAAGTTAAACATATTTGTTGGAAATCTAACAGTTTAAATCTTTTTATTTTATTAGAGAGATGATCTTTAAGACTAATTCCTTAATCCTCACAATGTCGGACAACTGCCTA
The DNA here is from genome assembly GCA_016271365.2 of Neoceratodus forsteri. NCBI lineage: Eukaryota > Metazoa > Chordata > Ceratodontiformes > Ceratodontidae > Neoceratodus > Neoceratodus forsteri. The sequence goes on from CM057449.1 coordinate 462,175,198, forward strand.
CCTGCCTCTTAGCTGAAATATTCTCCTGCTACTTATCCATTCTGACTTAAGTGAAGCCTTATCGGCATCCTTTTTCTCATCATTTTCTGTTGAGTGCTCTGAGTTTTTAGCCACGTGCTGTAACTCTTCACTAGCCTTGATTTTGGACAGTATTGCTCCACATAAACAAAGGCTCCAATTTGTCACTCCAACCAATGTTTCACCTCCCCTTTCTTTTACTGGAAAAGTGGTCTTTATCTGCCATCAAATTCTATGTTTCTATGTTCTGTGAAATCCACTGTATTATGATCAGTCCAAACATTGCAAACAACTTCTTTTATAGGCAGAGTTTAACTATTATAAATTTCCCATCAGTGCTCACAAATCCAGTAGACACTTTTTCCAAATGATTAAGTCCCTTAACAACCAACAGAGCCTAACTTGCACATCCTCACTTACTGTTACTGACATTCATAATTTGTTTGAATCTAACATGAAAACTCTACTACTTTTATGTCTATAGTTTCAAATCCTATAAACACTGTCAGCACATGCTCTGAAAGTCTTTCTTCACGCACCCTGTTTTCCAAATGTAATACTCGTATGCCCTCAATAACTCCAACTTCTTTTTTCTATTGTGGACCTTATTTCTACTTGAATTATTTAATATCTTTAAAAATTCTAACACAGCACTTTACCAGTATCAACCTATTTAATACCTCCTTGCCTTTTGCCACTTTTGCATCCACTTTTAAGACAGTAGTCATTCTTCCCATAATAAAGAATCCAACCCTCAATATTGACATCCCTGTCAGTTATCGACCAGCAGCCCAGTTACCATTCTTTTTCAAGGTTCTAGAAAGAATATTTGTGAAACAGTTAACTATCTTATTCTTAATGGGCTCTTCTCATATATAGTATGGTTATTGCAGTGCACGCAGCACTGAAACAGCACTTTTCAGAGTCTCAAATGAGGAATGGCTGTCCTCAAATTCCCTCTGCCTGAACATCAAGAAACTGTAGCAGTAAATCTGCTACTCAGAGGCTAAGATTAAATGTTTGAGCCTATCTGACCAGATACTGTACCTTGGTGCATAATCTCATGGCACACTGTAGGAGTGCACAATCTTGGAATCTTCTCTAACTAGATCCTGCTACTGGAGTGCACATCAAGAATACAATGAAAACAGCTTTCTTCTACTTGCAAAGCATTATAAAATATGTACATAATCAGGCCATAACACCCATGCCTCTCTTATTTACTCCTTCACTTTCTCCCTTATTGATAATTGTGACTCATTTCTGGAGTTTCATCCCAAAAATATACCTTCAGTTCCACTACTAGATTGCTCACTGGCTCCAAGAAATCTGATCATGTCACTCCTATCTTGGCCAACATTCATTGGCTCCCTGTTAAGCAGTGCTTCAATACTGGAATTTTACTGACTGTTTTTAAATGTTATCATGGTGCTACCTTGTTTATCTAAGTGAGCTGCTTCATGATTACTCTTCTGCTTATTGTCTATGCTCCTCAGCCATGTACTTATTAAATGTCAATTCAACTAGATTGGTCATCTATGCAAAATATTAAATTTTTCACAGACACTGGTTCATATAAAAGCAAGGCGAAAAAACTGTCTGTATCATTTGTCCTTTGATGCTGTCTGACTGTCTTGCTATAGCATGCATTTTACTTTCGTTTGCCACATGTACAGTGCCTTGACTTCATTTTGTAATATATAAAGTCTTATTATTATCATTATTTTATTGCTTTGGATTGACAGATTACTCTCATAAGCAGAACTTTTCTTTGAGTAAAGCTACATCTTTGTGAAGCAATTGAATACCTCTCCTCACTCTTATAGTTTTTACATAATCAAGCTAGACAACCCCAGATTCTGGACAGCCTGAGTCATCTCTGTCCAGCCATAAATCATATCTCAACAATGCTAGTATAATAGGAACTAATCTTTGTGAAATGTAAGCTCACCTTTGTTTGTTCTATCAGAGACACAGTAAATTGAATAAAAAAAAACTGTAGCAATGTTATTTCAAAAGCATACAGCATCTTTAATTCCCAGTAAGGCTAGAGAATGATAATGCAGCAGGGCTGTTGAATTTAAAATATGAATTAAGCACATTACAATTACAAATCTGGCCATCCCTGCATTCAGTGCTGAACCCTGAAATGATCCTCTGACACTATCACCATATCTTAGGCATCAATTACAATTATATATAAGCCAGGTTACTGAGTGAGATGTAGAAAGGGGGGTCAAATAAAAATTGCACCTCTTAGAATAAAGCTCCAAACTTCAGAAAGATTTCATTTTGCAGATTATCTCTGGATCACATAAGCTAAATTATTAATGTTCAAGTAAGGAAATGAGATTTCAGATTGAAAATAAAAAAGGCCCTATGAGGCAGCCTATTTTATCCTGTCACTCAGAGATAAGACATTTGCATTCTTACTGAAATTCCACAACCTCCCCTAGGAGACTGCCTAAGCTCCTGTTATCATTTTTTGTGTGACAAATGTATGAAGAAAAGTGTATGGGGGGGGGGGTCTAGTCTAGAGTTCAGATCACAAAAGCACAAAAACAAGACATTGTGTACAGTGCTAGAATGCGCGAGAATGCTGCCTTTGATATAATTAAGTGGCTGACTTTTCCAAAATCTATCCTCCACTGCAAAATCAATTTGCAAGCTCATTACATAAATCCATATTAAACTATTTAGCCTATATTTAACAAGTCTAACAAGGATAGTCAGGGTGAATTAAATTGATGTGATTTGTAGGAGACACAAAGCCAAGGCTTGCCCTTCCTCTCCTTTGCCTTTTTTATTTAGAAAGCTCTGGTAAAGATTAAATTGTCCCCTGCATTTCAAACAAAATGTGGCTATATATAATATTTCATATACTGTTTGCACTTATCAGATCTGCATGTTCTATCCTTGTGGAGTCACTACCCATACATTGTAGTCATTGAGCACTAATGTTCTTTATCACTTGGCTAGTCAGTTGGACACCTCAAATGGTGATGTTGGGCATTCATTTACTCTTAGGTTGCATCATATTCTGGTTGGAAATGCACCCCCCTCTTTACTGTATATCTTAAATCCTCACCTCCTTGGCCATCATTTGACCCTGTAGCTATTATGTTGTACAACAATTCAAGCTTTCACTGCCACTAGCCTTCTCTCATCTGTCTTGAACATAACTGGAATTAAACAATCATTTAGAATGGCTACATCCCCTGATATACCAGAAGAACAATGCCTGCCTTAAGGATATGTCTGTTAGCTAAGGGTAGAAATGTTGCAAAATTTAAATTTGCCAGCAAAGTTTCAGTGAAGTTGGCAAATTTGCCTCCTCAGAGCAATTCACAAAGTTTTGCTGATTGCTCAAAATTCACCTATGTGACTTTCCCAGGGTTTTTTTGTAGAATTTCGCCCATGAATGGAAGAATTTCACCATTTGTGGTGAAATTCTGCACCTCACTGGTGAAATTTCACACTTTGTGGATAGAAATTCACACTTTGCAACTGCAAATTAATCCACAAATCTTTGTGGATTAATTCACAGAGCGAAGTTTCCCAACTTTGCCCATCTTTAGTTAAGGGTAATTATTGTTCAGTACACTTCTCATAAAGGAAACATAATTGCACACATAGTAACATAACCTTTAAAATGTCAATATGGACTTGGAGGCCATCTACTGAAGATAAATGCATAGTCTAACGAATTGAAAACAAGCTGGTAATAAGTTAACTTTGTTAGTTGCTATGTTAGTTGAAATTCACCTGTGTTCATTTAGAAAATTAATTCACTGTCCACTGTAATGGCATTGACTCAAAAAATTAAATCAGTTTTAAAAATGAACTCACTAACATCTCTTTGGCGCTTTATAAGCACAAGGATATAAGGATCTGGGAATGGAGGAATGAGACTTCAAAGAAACTCCTAAACATAGCCTGTATTAATGAGGGGTACCCAAGGTCATGGGGAAAGTCCAGGTACAAATTTTCAAAAGAAGGGAGATGACAAAGAGCACAGAAGGAATAGGGGGTCATTTGTCATAAAGCACATGTAGTTTATTACAAGTGAGAAATGTGACTCTTTCATAGCTAGCCTGTGGCCACATCTCACAGATCCACTCTAACTGCAAATGATGTAGTGAATTGGCAAATTTAGTTTGGTTTCCATTGTCCACCACCACCCTCCCATTTTGGTTCTACTTCAAAACTTCAGTCAAAACATGTCATATCCTTGGTATATGGATGTAGCAAGCTACGTATAGGAGTATGAGGCACCCCTCTACCTCCCTTTCCCCACACTTGTCACTTCCTACCTTCTTCCCCTCCACCGTCCAAACAGACTAATTTTTGTAAAACCAAAAAACAAATTCCATCCCCTGGGATGAAACAGTGCCATGAGTTTGTCTTTTTGCTTTTTACACAAAATAGTCTGGAGAAATGGGGGAAGTTTGGTGGATGTTAAGAGACTGTGGTGGGGAATATGGTGACCACAGCACAAACCCTCACCCTCTATAAAGGGACAGATATTTTCATCAATTTGTCAAAGGTCAAAGTCACCTGAGGTTTCCAGAAACTTTAAGCCCTACACCAAAAATGAATGTGCTGAATTCTGGCACTTTTAGCAAATGCAAAATCAGCATTGGCTCACCATTAATCCCATCCTTCAAAAGTGGCAAGGTCATCTGGTATCAGTATTTCAAACCATGTCTCCTAACCACCACTGTAGCAACCGATTACTACTGGTGCCATCTTAGAGGTCAATAAGTAAAATTGCCCAAAAGACATATAGATTTAGGGGGGTCCAGTACGAATCAATGTGCTGTATAGGACAAACTCCATAGCAGGGCTCTCCACTGTAAAACTGAGTATGTGATCCAAGATGCTACAGCCAGCATATGTATTGTCTGTGTCTGATGGGACAGTGCATACAAGAGTTGGAAATACTTTCCAATATGACTGTGAGGGAGGCCAATTTCTGCCTGCAATCACAGGTAGTATCTATTAGGGTCCCAAGAATAAGTATAACCAAGTCCCACAATTGTAGCCAGATTGCTGCACCATCAATTAAATGGTGGAGGTCGTCCCAGAGAGGAAAGAGAGGCAAACATTTGGGGGTATACTAATTGCTTGCCATATACAGTATGCCAAAAGTGTTCCAGTTTCGGGTGAGTCATTAGTATCCATGACAGCCTGGCAAACAACAGGTGGAGAACAGCTCACCCTTCATGCATGAACTTCTGCATACCTTCACAGATAGGGGTTTTACTGTTCCTCTGCATAGGCCCAAGTCAGGCCAAGCATTTGATGGGTGAAGTCAAAAGAAACATTGAAAGTTAGGGATTTTCAAACTTTCATAGGTGTGTTGGAGTTAATATTCAACTATAGTAGTTCCAGTGTGTCCTGCATGCCACTCTAAAAGAATGGTTGAAATATTTTATACATATGGGCAAGCCACTTAGAGGCATTTTTAAGGGAAAGGCTGTCAAGCAAGTATTGGGGCTGGCAGTATAGCCTAGAGGTTAGAGTGACAAGCTGTGAATGAGCTTGGTGCATCCTTCAAACCTGGGTTTGATTCCCACAAACTCTACTTGCATACTGTGTGACTCCACTTAACCTCCCCATTGCTTCCAGGTCGCCCTGAAAATAGGCATTTGTGTCAAGTGGGCCTTACCTGGGTACCAAAGACTAAAATAAATAAATAAAAATAAGTACCAAGAGTTTAGCGATATCATTTATGTAAAATGATGGGCGTTACCAAAGGGAGGAAGTAAGATGTTTTGTTCCATCTACCTAAGTGAGTTTGTATTTCATCAGACACTGGTCCACAATTCAAGGGGTACAGTATCACACAGTCTATGAACAGTACAAATGACCAAGCAGGTTATAGGGTTTACAGACACTGTCAGGTAATGGAAGGACACCACTGGGATACCATTTATAGAAGAATTTGAGAGCAGCACCAATTTGGAAGTGTTAACCTTATGCTTTATAGTGTACCATATCCAGTCAACAAATATAGCGTAGGAGGTCTGGAACTGAATGCACAGGGCCCGAGAGGGGAAAAGGAATTCAATGGCATACCCAATAACTCTATGAAGTCCTACTACCCTTATACCATGAATATTCTTTCAGGTTCTGATCTCAATGATAAGGGCTCCGTGGCTTAAATAAAAAAAAAGCAGGAGAAAAGGAGGGCTACGGTGCTTTTTTTTGCTCTAGCTAAGGGGAAATATCCCAATACCTAATTATCATAAATCATAACAGAGGAAAAAGTGGTGTCCCACTCTAGCATGACACACCGACAGCAAAACGTGTGAACAGACCATTACAGCGACAGTTGCTGTAATGGTCTGTTTTCACTGATTCGGCTTCGCCTGGTGGTCTGCCCCCTTCCTGGAACAACTCCAACATGGAGTTGATTATAATTAAATGTGGGGAGTGCAGGTGGCAGAAAACACTGTCTTCTGTGATGGCACAATACCGATGTCAGTATTGTGCCATCACTGTGTAGGACATTGGAGAATTTGGTGTTGAGCACAAGTAGTGCTCCCAGGAAAAAGTATCTGCATAAAGAACATGGATCATGTTGATTAATCGTGGACCCAGGACAATGTACCCCACTGTAAAAAAAAACGTTCCAGTCCATATTATCAAACACTTTCTCATCATCCAGGGTGAGAATGGCAGCTGTGGTGTTCATGTGTCAGACTCTCTGAAGGATGCAAAGAAGGCAGTGGACAGTTTCCATACCCTGTTTTCTAGGAAACAACCCAACCTGCTCTCTGTGACTCAGTTGAACAATGTCGCAGGTCACTCTATTTGTAAGACCTTTAGCAAATAGCTTGCAATCTGGGTATATTAAAGAAATCAGCTGATTACTACTACAGGCTACAGGTCCATACCCATCTTCATAATGGGGACATTAAAGTTGATATCTGGGAGGAAGGGAGGAATCCCAAAGAGCCTGATTCCCAAGGTGTGTTCAGCAGTAGAGACACCAGAGAATCTTGCAGAGGACTTACACACATCTGCAGGAAGATGATTTGGTACAATAATTTGGCCGAGGGTGCAGCTTTGAAGTCATTGTGCAGTTTTTCCTCTCAGTAATATTTATTTATTTAGCTTTTGTTAACCAGGTAAGCACACTAGACAAAAACAGATGCCTATTTTCAGGTGCGACATGGGAGAGTACAGGAAAAAAGAGACATGTTCAGACAGCAAAATACATAGCATCAGAAGAATAAATCATACAATTTAGAGTAATAGGGATTGTACATAAGTTCAGGAGACAATTTACAAACATTTTAGAGATCTATCACAGCAGTCAGTATATTAAGGGTTAAGGCACAGGTTCTCAGTCCTCTCAAAAATACATTTCCTTTCCTAACATCAAAACCCTGTACCTAAACCAATGAGGACCTATACATGTCTTTAATGGAGTGACTAATCTCAGAATGGTGCCTAAACAAGAAAATGGTCATGGTGCTGCCCTGTTATCTATCCAGCATCCAAACATTCCTTGAGCTGGTATGCCAGCTGCTTGCTCATGTATTCTAAAATAATTCTCATAACTTGAAGAACACAATTCATGCATATTGTGCAAATGCCTCATTTATTGCATATTTATGATCTGTAACTGACCTCCAGGTCTCTCAAGGCATCCTACTGCTCATGAAGGCCAAGCTATCTCACTTATGTGTAGCAGATGAGCTGGTAAGCTGTCCTCTCAGAAATGCCTTTAAGGTGTTCCACTGGATTGCAAAAGTTGTATCTGTGGCCTTATTCAAAGAATAGAAGGAGGCAATCTTTACCCACAACCAGCTATAAAACTCAGAATCCCACAGGAGTGAGATATTAAACCTCTAGCTGCCTGAGGGCAGGTCATCCCCCTTCCCACCTTGAGAAAAAAACTCTGACACAAGGGCATGGTCAGAGACCACAATATTACTAATATCTGTTCTGAGTATATCCTGGACCAAGGCTGAGGACAGTAACCACATATCAGTGTGAGGGCAAATGTCATGAGGGGATGGAAAAAAAATAATTCTTCTCCTTAAAGAGTTCCAGATGCCATATAGCCATCAACCCATGACTAACAAACACAGCTGTCACAGTGCAGCTGATGCCTGCCATGGGAGACCCAGTAGCAGTCAATTACAGTTTAAGTCATCATCATAAATTATATTTATGCCCCCCCACACAAATGATAAGTACTGTTACCCAGTATGCTGTAAAATAGAATGTAAATCATAAAGTCATCAGAATCTGGAGAATAGAGTTTACATTATATGATGCCTTTACCATTCAGTTATCCCTCCACTATCGCATCCCTACCTTCAGGGTCAGTTATATTGTTGGTCAAGGATACATTCAAAACGTTATAACATAGAATAACCTCACCATATGTCTTAGAATGAAACACACTTTCAAAGACCTACCCAACCCATACCTGCTTAAACATATCCATCTCAGGCTGGTTCCACCAGGTGAGTCCCCTGGAAGAAGTCTAAATCTGATGCAAGTGTCTTAAGTTTGGTTAAGACCTTTATCCTTTGCCTTGTGACACTGACTGACAGTGCACTATGCTACCATGTGGAGAGGCCTAAGAACAATTCTCTATCCTTACTCCTACACTATGCGCTGGAGGGGCTCTGGACAGCATGCATTGACCCTGGGAAGGGAGTTGTTGCTACTCTCTCTGCAGTATTTCCTATGAATTGCTTGGAACCTTGACATCATAAGTAACCATGCAACATTGGTCGCTCCCCCACAGGCTGGCCTGAGCATGGCAGCATACATGCTTTGTCATCGGTAAGAAGAAGGACCTTCTTAGGGCAAAAGCTCTGACATCATCCTTAATGATGGCTGGTTCCATACCCTGCATACCTGGCCTTGTCTTTTCCTGCTTATAACCCCCATCAACTGCCAGCATAGTTATTTATTACTAGGATGTGTTTATTACATTCTACAATTATCTCAAATGTTCTGTTGCAAATGTGTTATTTTGCACTTGTACTTGCTATAATTGCATTACAATACATTACTCCCCACTGTAATTTACTATATGCTCCATTACAGTGTTGGCAACCTGTTATACTGCCTGTATCCTCCCAGGCCTTGCCTTAAATTAGGCATTGTTTGTCTAGTGCACTTACCCGGTAAGCAAAAACTAAATTAACAAATACACTGTGCATGTTTTTTCAGTCATCCTGACCTCTCCCTCACTCAAGCCCTGCCAGAGTGGCATGCTCTAGAACATCTAGACATCACCAGACATTGGGGGTCATCTTTGGAAAGTGATAGTTAGACAGAGGCCCTTCCGATGGGGTTCATGAGGGCAAAGGAGAAGCCCAAGCTGGCTAGCAGGTTCCAGCAAGCACCAAGGTGGTGGGCAAAATTATTAAATATGAGCAAAAACCTGCTTTCCTTTTAAGAACTGGCCTAAACCCTCAACTTTCTAAGAGGCCAACTTGATGAGAGAGGGCTGCTGTCTTCTGTCACCCATAATCCAAGAAAAAATGTAATGTACATTCAGAAATTGCATCCCTACCTTACCTTACCTTCCCCAACCCTCCACAGTCACAATGGCATCACGCATAACCAAGCAAAGCTATTGACAGGACAACAAGCTGTACAGAAAACACACTACCAAACAATAAACAACACAAAATAATACCTCTAGTCAAACCTTAAAGGTAGATAATGAAATCAACATTCAAATGGGGGAACACATACACCATGCAAGAATGACTGCAATCAAAAAGAGGCAGGATGCCTATTGGGGTGTGATTCCCCCCATGGGCCTCAAGACACACTGAGGATTGGTGAAGCAAGACACAGGATGCCAGGACACCTGCACACTAGACAAACCACTCCCTTAAACCACACTAACAGCTAAAGTCTCTGTGGAAAGTAAGTAGGGTTCAAAGCAACAACATAGCAAATACCCTAAATGCCAAACTACTTTGTGCCCCAAGCTGTGGGGAAAAGCATGCAACCACTCAAAGATCCATACCTGAATATGAAATGACAGAGCAGGTTCAAGTGCAGTATCAACAAGTAAACAACAACAACATAATAAGCTTCCGCCATCCTACAGCCAGCAGCATCCAAAGCAATTTAAGTTCTGTGTTGACCCCAGCAACAGAGGACCCAGAAAGTCTATTCAAATATTCAAGGTCACCGGCAGGTCTTCTTTGAGCATATGTCTCTTTCTGCTCTTGCTACCTCTCCTTGGTAGTATGCCCACAGTCAGAGCAGAAAATGATAGGCATCTTCCACTGACTACAGGCCATAAGTACAGTGCTGCCACTCAAGACAATATTCAAAATGGCTTGAAGGTGCTAGTAGAATTTATAAAATGGGCTTGGAAATCCCAAAGCACTGATTGGCTACAACATCATCTGAGCCGTGTCCTTATCAGATGATATTGTAGCCAACCGGTACTACTGCTCACCAAGAAGCCAAATGACCCAAAAAATTAATGAGCTCTGCCAAGCATTAACAGAAACGTTGACTGGCAGAGCTCACTGAACCGGCAGCACGACATCACTCGTGGACATCACAGTAACCTAACACTGCACTCAACAACATATGGCACTCCATCTAAATAAAGAAAAAACTATTACTCACAAATTACTCTCACGGCTTCTCTGCCCCTGCCACCATTACCAGACTTTAAAAGTACCGAAAACGGCACCAAAAGCGAACGCATTTTTTCAAACCGCTGCAAATCCTGTGAACGGAAACCCACCTACCTGATCGAACCATCGGCAAGCAGCAACGAAGCATCAGTCAGTCGCATTACTTTTTAAAATTAATAACGAGCCAAATATTCCCCAAAAATGAAACCAGGAAACAAAAAGAAATACTGTCACTGCTTTGTACGGTGTCTGTTGAGGGACACGCTCGCTCCCAGTCAACAGACACACTCATATCTTAAGACTTCAACTCCCTAACTAAACACAGGCAAACAAAGAAATAAAAAAAAAAAAAATACTAAAACTGTATGACTAACTTTTTCTGTGCGGGGGGGACACAATAAATACATTGCACAGAAACTTAATACAAGGGACTATTTTTTCACTGTTCTCACAATTTTAAACCTATTCTTATAATTCTCTATTTTTTTTTTTTTTTACACATTAAAAAAAAATTACTTTACAAATAGCCCATTTTATAGCGCAACATTCGGTGTGGTTACTGCGTTGATAAGAGCACGCCTAGGCATAAGGCATTCAGCGCAAGCGCCTCGTGCCTTAGTACACCCCAGGCGTGCTCTTATCAGCACGTAACCCACACCTCGTCGTGTGTTATTGCTTACATAATATTTCTGTAGCGAGAAACCACTTTTGGGTAATAATGTGACTCAGACAATCTTCAATAACACCGGGCATGATGGAAAACCTGATATACACAGTACTTTTGAATTTTTGGTGATTGAAATTGGTGAAATGTGGAATGAATTAAATATACTCAGCACTTTCAAGGCAGTCAGAAAAGACTGCATACCTACTGTATTGCTAAAGTATGTGGCCCCATTATCATTTTCCTCTTAATCATTGTTTTTTAACCTTGCCCTAACTACTGGTGGATATCCACAGGCATGGTAAACTGCCAAAGTCATCTTCATATATAAATACAGCACTACAACAGATATCAGGACTACTGTTCCATCTCCTTACATATCCAATATGTTCAGAAAATTAATAAGTCCTCAACTGTAAACATATCAGAACACAAATAATATCTTGAATTAACTTCAGTCAGCTTTTGCATCACACCACAATCATCGGCATTGGTGAAGGTGGTTGAGGACATAAAGGAGGCCCTGGACAGGGCAATGTTGGTGGGAGTGATCTTTATTGAGCTTTCTAAACCAGTTCATACACTTAACCATGGCATTCTCCTGCCCAGGTTAAAATCTCTTGTACTGTCCCTTTTAACTTTTAAATGGTTTGCAGGGTACCTCAGTGTACATCAAGAATTTGTTGGCATCAAGAATACTAAAGCCAAACCACCAGTGCATATAATATCAGGGGTCCCACAAGCTCAATTTTGGGACACCAGCTTTTTATACTATGTATGAGCAATTTCATAAGTTTGATGTTAAATATTATGTCTGTGCTGGTGATATTATTAAGTACATCCCAGAAAGTCATGTAGTGCAAATGAAAAATGAATTACAAAAAGTGTTTGATCATGTCGTCTTTTTCTTAATAATCACAAGTTTGTTTTAAATGGGAAAAAATGTTTTCAAACATTTCAGTCAGTGGCAAAGTTGACAATTCTCAACAAAGAAAACTCTAGAAACAGTAACAAATAATAATCTGGTTCTCCAACAAGTATAAACATAGAAATATTTGAGGATTTGGCTAGATGAAAAAGGCAAGTGGGACACCCACATCGATAAGATAATTGTAAACCCTGGGTGTGAACTTGATATGTTACATAGGGTCAAACAAAATCTACCCCCAGAGACATGTAAATCCTAATCAATCCTATGGTCATTCAGATCTTGGATTATGGTGATCTGCTGTTTTCGGGAGTGTCAGGGAGGGAGCTAGCAAAGCTACAGTAGATGTGATCTAAAATAGGGTTTTCCACTTTATCAATGACACCTTCCACAGAACTCACTCCTGTTCACTGTATTTGAAACAAGGGTGGATGAGGTCAAGTGAACTGAGGAATTTTCACATTCTTAGTTACATGTTTGACTATAATAAAGGAAGGATTCGACAATATATTTTGAATGGCTTGGAAAAAAGACAAAGTAAGAATGGGTTATGGGCGGCAACAGGAGTGGAATACACTTTGGCATAATGGCAGACAAATACTGGAAGGCCCTCTTATTTTTTCAAGGACCTTTGCTCTAGAACTTGATCCTACAGTATATGAGACCAAACTCAAGCTCCGTTATTTTTACTAAATTTAAATGTTGGGCCATGGATCAAGCATTATGATCCTGTCTAACTATATTTAAACTAATTTAACTTTTTTACCTAAATTAGTAAAACAATATGTTTTTACTTTGGCAGAGCATATTCTTACTATCTGATATGCCCTTATTATTATTATTACCTTTATATGTATGATGTACTATTGTTTTTGACTTCTGTGGTCCCAATTGGTGTATTTTATATCCTTATGGTGATTTTGGCACAGTGAAGGTGTGTTTTCTATTTTTTATGCAGCAACCTACTTGTCAAGATGTGTTAATGATTCTCTATGTATTTTCAGTTCTGAATATTATTGTATAAACTTTTTATGTACTGTAACAGGATGCAGTAAGGACCCCATCAATTGGGCAGACCTTGTTCATATATTCTATTAATAAAATATATATTGCTGCTGCTACAATTTAAGGTAGGTGAACTTCCTGAACCTGTCAGAAAGCAAGTTCAGATAGACTGGGAAAAACAAAACCTGTTTACTGATAATGTAAAGCTTCAATTTAGTAGTAGACATCTTAATGAGATACCTTAAAAGCTTGATTGCTATGTACCAAGACTGTACAGCTGGTTTAGACTTGGTTTGGAGAGATGGATGGGTATATTCAATGTGCAACTGTGTATTTGGAGGTAACTATAATGTAAGTGTAAGAACCATGGTCATAAGATCCATCAACTCTGCTCTCTTTGCATCGTCAGGACACCCCTAAAGAAATGCATTCTTTCTTAGTTGCTGGGTCTACAAAGTGTCCATCTTATCTCCTAGTTCTCTAATGCTCTATTTATCAGAGCCTGATCCTTTATGCAGCTGCCCATTTAATCTTCATAAGACACATCAGTCAAAGCAGTTGGCATTACACTCAGAATCCCTAAACAGTGCCCTAGCTATATCAGTTAATGTTGCCAACATAGAGGTCTTTATTTCATTTATTTCAGGTGTGATAGTCTGTTTCTCACTCCAGGGAAGATGTCCACTTGATGACATAAAGGTGTCATCTTGGGATGAGTAGAGGAGCTTGGGTAAGATATCACGGTAACATGGGTGGAAATAATGGTGTCATCTTACCCAAATTAAACAAAGGAATCACAGGTACTGCAGGTGCAAAAGACTATAAAAATCTTCAGACTAGAAGGTTGTTAATCAGTTATGGCTACAGCTTGCACAGTCCCTGTATAAAGTGGATATCGTCCCTGGAATGTAACAGCACCCACAAAAGTGTTCACTTTGAACTGCAATATGCTGTACATCTCATCATAACATATGTTCATCAGTGTTCGATAATTCTGTTCATCCCTTTTGCCAAAACATTTAAATTGGTGGCACTGAAGTACCCAATTTACAAAGTACTGTATAGTTTTATGTTGCATTTTCAGAATGCATGACTAGGGCAAAATGGTTACAATTTAGTCAGGGGCATATACTGACTGTTTGTGTTAATTATGTTGGATTTCAGTTGTTTGCAGGGCCTGGCACTATACTTGCCTTATTATACTTGCTTATCAGCATGAACCTCCTTCAGTAATAGTCCTGTATGCAGTACTATTAAGTAACATCTGCCATTAATTAGATGGTGAAACCTAACAGTTTCCCATAATAGAAACTGACAGTATACTGGTATTTAATACCAAAGTGAAATCTTGGAACTGTAGTTCAAAGAATCTCCCTTGTCATCTCTCTCTCTCTGTAAAGGGCTTTATTTTTTCTTCGTTAAAGGCCTGCAGATTTAAAAAAAAGGAAAAATTATCCTTTTCTGTCAGGAAAACTGTGATCCCTCTTTTATCAATCCAGGAGTTTTTCCCTTAGATTCAGATGCTTTATATACTTTATTGCCAGCACCCTCCCAGCCCTGACAGCTCCATCTTTATGTCCCATATTAGGACTGGTCCCCAGTATACGCAGACCCGGACTCCTCGGTTGCTCTGGACAGCTTCCTGACCATAGTTACTTCACTACAAGACAGATATGCCCCACTTATTAAAAGAAGAGTGAAGGGCACAGTCACAAAATGGTTACAAGGGGAACTGTTTGCCTTGATGAAGCGTAGGGACAAAAGTTGCCTAAAATATAAGGTCTCTGGGAACAGATCAGACTTCGAGGTCTACAGGGAGCTTAGGAATTCATGCAAATGGGTGATCCATTTGGCAAAGAGTGATTTATGCAAATCATCCCTCGAAGTGTCCGCCAAGAATCAGAGGAGTTTCTGGCACACTATAAAGCACACGGTAAATGGTCCAGCCTGCAAGCAGGTTTCTGACCTGCTAATAAATGGAGTCAGTTGTAATAATGCCCAAACAATAGCAAATGCTTTCAATGGCCTGTTCTCAGACCTATCTGACTGTACCTCTATGCCTTCAATTTCTAATGATATGGGTCCTACTCCTGGGGCTCCACCCCATCCTTCTCTACCTCCCTTCTACTTTAAATCTGTCTCCTTCAAAGACACCCAGAAGCTTCTAGTATGTCTCTCCCCTTATTCCAGTGCTGGGTATGACAACCTTGTGCCCAAACTGCTAAACCTGGGGGTTCCCTTCTTGGCCCATCAGATCTCTCATATTCTTAACTCCTCACTCACAACGGGGTCTGTCCCTGCCATTTGGAAGGTGGCCCATGTAATCCCTGTTCTCAAGCATGGCGATCCCAAATTACTTAAGAACTACTGACCCATAGCGATTCTATCTGCAGTTAATAAGCTGCTTAAAAAAGTAGTGGCCTCCCAGATTGCCCTCTTCCTTCAAACCTATGGCCTTCTCTCCCCTGAGCAGCACGGGTTCCGAAAAGGACATAGCACCTCCACTGCCCTCGCACAGATCACCTCCAACATCAGAACTGCGACTGATTAAGGCAAACTCACGGGGGCTGTCTTCATCGACCTGTCCAAGGCCTTCGATCTAGTTGATCACACCCTCCTGGGCTCCGCTCTCTAGTCCTTTGCCCTCTCCCCCCTGTCCTAGCCTGGTTTTCTAATTATCTTCCGGTAGGAAACAGTACATGAGGTTCCATAATGCCATATCTGGCCTATCACATGTAGCCTATGGGGTGCCTCAGGGGTCTGTCCTTGTCCCCCTGTTGTTCTCTCTCTTTATAAACCAGCTACCTTCAATCCCAACCTTCAGACATTTTACTCTGTATGCTGATGATATGGTGCTTCTCTCCAGTTCACAAAGTATTGACGACATAAACTCCAGACTCAACTCAGATTTCGGTCGCATCCAATCCTGGCTCAAGGGAAGTAAGCTTGTCATCAACCTTCAGAAGATGCAGGCAATGTTATTCGGCTCCCTTCCCAAGGTGAGAGCATGCCCAGCTGAGCTCAGAGTCAATGGCACTGATGGAACCCCTGTGAAGGTGGTGGAATCTTTCAAGTACTTCGGGGTGACTCTTGACCCACAACTGGATCTCTCCCTGCACATACTTAACTCCTGTAAGGCCACCAATTTCAAACTGGGAATCGTGTATAGAGCAAAAAGTTTCCTCACCCCAGCTGCCAGACTTGCCCGGAAAAAGGGGTCTTCCTCCCCTCGCTTTGTTATGGGCTTACCTCCTTCACAAATGCCTCAAAAGCCTGGATCTCTGAATGGGACACCTCGTATAACAACATAAGTCATTTCTCCCTATCAGCCCCTCGCCTCACCCATTGGTGTCTACCGTAGTCTAGACTGGATTGGCTCTCCCCTAGCAACCATTGATCATTCGTTATGGGCAACTTCACGGATAACATCATCCAATCATCTACTCCTCTGGCACTTGCTGACCTCCTCCAGCCTGTCCCTTCTGGCTATCAACTGAGGTTCACTGAATCCTAGGCACTTATGGTCTTGAAGACTCACTCCCTTGTGGGAGATCGAGCCTTTGCGGCTCTTGCCCCAAAAACCTGGAACATCCTCATGTTAGAACTGCCCCCACCCACAGTTGCTTCAGGTCCTCCCTCTGGGGTTACCTAAAACAAGCATCAAGCTGCCTCTGTCCCCCATAGTCCTACCCTTAGTGAAGTGCCTGTAATAAAAATCCTGGCTGTGGGCGTGTATTTATTCCAAAAAATAACAAATACACAAATATCACAAAAATTGTTGCTGCTGACACTGGTTCTAATTTTCCCTGGCTGCTCTCCCTGGGTTGTCTTGCCTCATACTGAACTGCACTAAAATTGTTCACTGCCTGATACCTGACTGTTGCTGTTTGCATATACCTGTCTGTACCATGCCTGACAGTTGGACCCAAGCCTCTGTACTTTGTTTCTGCTGGTCCTTCTTGCTTGTATTTTGACTGTGCCTTGTGTACTTGTTGCTAGCCTCTGTACTGTTGTTGCCTGTATCTTTGTAACTCTCCCGGGTCACACCTGAAAATTGGCACTTGACTGTCTAGTGTGCTTACCTGGTAAACAAAAGCTAAATAAATAAATATTCCCTCATGGTCCTCCCCTTGACTGGGCCTTGAGGGTCCTGCTTGCCCCCTTCCTTCTCTAGCAGTATCTGGTGGGGCAAAGAATGAGTGCTGGGTTAGAGAGTACCAGATGCCATCATTGTGGTGACTGCTGAATTTTCCTCACTAGTTTTATCTCTCTTCTGTCCCTTGTCCCCAGAATAATGGTCAGCTTTTAGCAGACCCATATGCATGCTGTGAACCCCTGTGGGAGACAGGGCAAGCTCCCTGACTCATTACAGGTTTTGCAGAAGCAGCAGAGCATGGATTCCTAACTCCCCAGTCTGAGATATGCTACTGCTGGTAGCACATCCTCAATCCTGGCTGTCCAATGACAGCATCTTTGGTCCACTCCTTAAAACTCAAAGTTTGTTATGGTGACTTCATTACAGCCTGTCTTTCAGAGGTGCTGAGCCAGTGCGAACTCTGGCCCTGGTAACATGTACTGGTTCAACAGTGCATGATCACTTGGATACCAAACCTCTCCTTTAGTAGCCACTTCAAATAAAAACCTCATTATCTAGAGACCCATAAACTCAGTTCAGTAGGGCTAACCTACAAATTGTGCAGAAGGTGGACAGCAGCAAGGTGGCCAGGGGAGCAAAAGGTGAATGTCAGGTATGCACCTGAGTCCAGAGTACTATTACTATTGTGGTCATCTGCTGAAGGGGATGGCAGTAGTGACTGGATATGGATGGAAGCATGGGCCACAGTGACTGTTGTAGGTAGACATCAATTGGTTGGTCAAGGACTGCCAAAGGTGGACAGCAGTTGGGGTCCAGACAGGAAAGGAAGTTGGGGCCAAAAGGGCTGCTGAAGGTGAACAGCAGTGGGGTGGACAGGGGGAGCCAAATGTAGGTATTAGGTAAGCACCTGAGTGCTGTTACTAGTGGAGTCAGCTGCTGAAGGCAGGCAGAAATAGCAGACAGATTGGGATGGAGGCATGGAACCATGGGGAAGGCTGTAAGGGGACAGCAGTCAGTGGTCTGCTGAAGGTCAGCTTCAGGGGAGGTCAGAGAAAGGAGAAAATGTGGGGATGCAAGGGTGCTGAAGGTGGACAGCAGTGGGGTGGCTAGGGAGACGTTTCATTTGGCATGAGCAAGTTGAAAGGGTTGCTAAATGGGGAAATAGGTCAGCTGGGAAAAGACATTATGTGGGATATATGGGGACTTAGAAGGAATAAAGAAAGGGTGGCTGAAGGTAGTAATCGAATAAGCAGAGACAGGGACAGGCCAAGGATATCAAGTAGTAGAGTAGGGCAAGGCACAGTTCGAATGAAAAAGTGGCAGCAAGGGTAATTGAGTTAAGGGATATATATCACACCAGGATATTTCCAATGAGTGTGCCGGACTGGTAGTAACTGACTGATTCAAAATAAGCCCAAGGCAGATATGGCGTTATGTGAGGGACATAAAGGTAGCCCACATGGGGAAGGAGATGGGGACAGGGGAGGTTGCCCGTAAAGCACAAGGACATCTCATTGGCATGTACTGGGTTGTATAGACAGGACAGGGTACATTTAACAGATGTGGGCTTGGAATTGTTTAACTTGACAGATGGAAGGGGCGGTGTAGGAATGGGGACCCAAAGGGGAGAAGCCCATCATCTAGCACAATAGCTGGAGATGGGCTAGTGGAAGGAAGAGAAGAAAGGGGGGAATACGAGGCTTAGGAGAAGGATATTCGGGACTCAAAGGGTAATGGGCCAGGAAACCAGGACACGGATTGGGTGTGCACCCAGCCATTTTTGGGCCTTTGTGGGGTTTGCATCCCAGAGGGCTAAAGTCAGGTGTCATGTCTGCATCCAAGCCTGAGTGTCGGGTTTTCACCTAAGCCTAGCAGATGGGAATGGGAAGAAAGAACAATGGCTGTATGTATGGATGCATACAAGGGATGTATATAATGGATGTTAATATGGAAAGGAATGATTATGGTAATGTAAATAAAGTGGGTGGATTTATGAGTTATTAATAAAATGAGGCCAACTGAGTAACCAACAAGGTTGTGTGGTGTGGTTATTTTGGGAAGGGGATCCCCTGACAAGTGTCCCAGTGGGATGCAGCAGGCATGTTAATCCTTACATGTATATTTTTTAAATTGTGTTCAGCATACATTTCCTTACTTCCAAGCTGTTGTCTGATTACATATAGTACAGTATGTGAGATGAATACAAATGTTGACAGAATCAGACATACTAATGAAAATTAATTAAAAACTAGTTTTCTTACAGCATCCTGCAGTAGTGGTTTTAGAATAACTTTCCTCCTTATATGACAGATGGTGCCTTAGGTTAGAGGTCATATTTTCATTAACTAATAAATGTCCTGCAAGGCACAGTTTATTGTGTATGCCTGGTACCTTTCCCCATAGGGAAGCAATTATATCACAGCCTTGATGTACCATTCTTCTCATATCAGGGTGCTTTTGTACTACTCTTCTGATGTTGGGGCTTGCAGTATAGGCTACAGGTTAGAGTAATGAACTGCAAATGAGTTTGGTACATCCAGCAGATGTAGGTTTGATTCCCACAACCTCTACTGGCATACTGTGTAACTCTGAACAAGTCACTTAATCTCCGAAGAGCTCCTGGTCATCCCTGAAAAAAGGCACTTACACCTAGTGGGCTTTACTTGGTTACCAAAGAATAGAAAAAAAAGTCAGATTGATGAGACAAAAGCATCCAGAAGTCAAAGTGTAGTATCACCAACATTCCAAAGAAACGATCACTTTCAGTGCTTGAAATTACATACATGGCTGCTCTGTTCTTAAATAGAGTGACTAGCCTTACACTATAAAGAAAAACAAATGGGTCAATGGTACAGAGAAAGGCTGAGTTTCTGTTGCAGACATCCATCCAACTTGATAGACACCTTGAGTATCCGTCTGCAAGCCACAGATTGTGCCAACCAATCTAAAAATATTCTTCAAGGGTGTGACAAGGGAGGTGTGGACTGGAGCAAGGCTGTAGATGCAGTCTAGCTTGACTTTAACTAAACATTTGATACTGTGGTGCATGACAAGCATCTAGATAAAGTACAGTACACAGGTGCTGTATACACGAGGCATATACTGTACATGATGGCTTGATAAGTGGCCCCGTGGTAGGAAGCATAGGGTTGTTGTAGGCAAGCAGTATTCTTAGTGGAGTGGGGTGTTAATCAGGGTCCCTGAGGAACCTGTGTTGGGGTTACTTCAATTCAACTTTTTCATAAACAGTTTGAAAGCTGGGGTCTCCTGCATACTGTTTAAGTCTGTTGATTATACTAAGCTGGCCAGGGTGGTGGACTCCCTCAAGGATGGAGACACACCTCAGGAGGACCTGAACAAGCTGGGCAATTGGTTGAACTCATGGAGTCTCAGATTTCATTTAGCCAAACGGAAGGTACTATATTTGGGATGGAAAAAACAGGGACATGACTTACACTCTGTGAGTCTCCCCTTGTTGCAGAGGAGGAAGAGTAAAAGAAGAAGGGAGTCAAAATTCAGAGGAACTGAAACATGAGAAGTGTGCATTTTCTGTCAAAAGGGACAACAAAATACTATACATGAAAACAGGAAGGCCAGTGGAACAAGGGAAGTAATCCTGACACTTTTAAAGCCTGGTAAGATCTCACCCTGAGTACTGTGTGTAGTCATGGGTGCCTCAATACTAAAAAAAAACATATTAGGGGCCCAATAAGGTAAGTACAGTAGTTAAGTGAAATTTGATTCAAGTGAGCAAAAGCAAGAAAAAAAAGAGACTGCTATCATTCTCAAAAGAGGTGGCAGTAAAAGGTAAAGGCTAAAAGGGAAGCATGCAGAAGGTATAAGAAGATACAGTGGGAGAAGGATAGGGAATTGTATTGGGGAAACAGAGGAAGCAGGGAGAGCAGTAAGGAGCACCAAGGTGCAAAGTGAAGAGAAAATAGCACATGCAGTGACGAAGGGGAACATGACATTTTTAGGCACATAAGCGAAGGAGGAAGACATGGGGTGAGATTGTAAGAGTAAAAAGGGAAGGGAGAAACTGTTCAGAGGGGCACCAGGAAAAGGCAGACATCGTGAACAAACACTTTTGTTCAGTGTTCACAGAGGAAAGAGAAGGGAAGTGGAAAAAAAATAACATGAGCATTGGATGTTGGGAGGTGGACACTAGTCTGTTTTTAGAGGAGAGTGCCTGAAGGGACTCCCTAATTTTATTTATTTATTTATTTATTTATTTAAAATTGGTGACCGTGAAAGGCACACTGAGCCGAGGCTCATTTCCAGGTGCAACCCGGCTACAAGTAGTATAAGGTGGGAGACAGAGAAATACAGCAAATATCAAGTAACAGATGAATAATACAGTATAGTACATTACATAGAGTTTGGTGGTGAGGTTTCACTTTTTGTTTGAACAGCAGAGTGGAAAAAAATGATTAATTACATTTCTAGACCATTATTACCTTAAATTCCAATCTGAAAATGCTGCACCTCAGACAATCCCATTTAACAGCTCGATGGAAACAAGAGTGGTTCTAGAGGACTGGAGGATGGCAGATGTAGTTTCACTTCAGAAAAGTGGTAGCAGGGAAAAGGCTGGCAATTATAGGCCAGTCAGCCAGATTTCAGTGGTGGGAGAGTTAATGGAGTCACTGCTGAATGAAAGCATTGAGAAACATTTTGAATCCAGTGGGTTACAAGACCCAAGGTAGCATGGATTCATGGGGGGTTGGGGGGTCATATAAAATGAATCTCATAGATTTGACTGAGTGACCAATAAATTAGATCACCATAGAGCAGTGGATGTGGCCAGGGTTCCCACCTTTTAAGAAGCCCAAAGTGGGACATTTCTTATTGAAACATGATTTTTCACAGGACAGTACATAAACTCAACCAATGCGACAGACTTGTTTTCTCTGTGTAATCAGAATTAAGGCTAATTATTGTCGTTTCTTAGTTACTTCTGTTGTTTCTTATCATTTTAAGGTATTTTTGTTAAGGTATTATAGTTTTCAGCAACATTTAGAAGAAAGTTAGAAAATATTTTTTCTACTATAAAGTCAGGACATTTAGTATTTTTCATGTTTTCTTTGAGGGACACAGCTGCCCAAATCAGGACTGTCCTGCAAAAATCAGAACAGATGGTAACCCTAGATGTGGCCTACCTAGATTTCAGTAAGGCTTTCTACACCATTCCACAAAGAAGACTAGTAAGCATGCTGGGTAACTTAGGGATGGGTTGAAAGGTGGTAAACTTGATAAAAAATTGGTTAGGGGATAGGCTACAGAGGATGGTGGTAAACTGAGTTCACTGAGAGGAAGGGAAGCTGACCTGCAGGGTGCCACAGGGATCAGTGCTGGGACCATTCATCTTTAACATCTTTATAAGTGACATTCCAGCGGAGCTGGAAAGGAAGGTCTGCTTCTCTGTGGATGACATCAAAATCTATAGTAGGGTTGACACTCCAGTGGGGGTGGAAAGATGAGCAGTGACCTGAGAAAACTTGAGAAGTGGTCATGGGTATGGCTGCAGGGTTTCAACATGAAAAAAATGCAGACTAATGCACTTGGGGCACAGAAACCCAGGCGCAGAGTACAAAATTGGAGGAGTGGTACTGACGACTGCCAAGGAGGAAAGAGAGCTAGGGGTGATCATATTGGATGACATTCAGGTGGCCAGTCAGTGCAGTAAGGCAGCTGGGAGGGCTAAGGGGATTCTGGGGTGCATAAGGAGGGGTATCACCAGCAGAATGAGGGAGTGAGGGAGGTGGTATTGTGTCTGTATAGCTCGCTAGTAAGACCCCAGCTAGAGTACTGTGTCCAGTTCTGGATACCACATCTCTGGAAGGACATAGAAAGAGTGGAGGCAGTCTACAGGAGGGCAGCTAAAATGGTGCAGGGTCTGCATCATAAGCCCTACAAGGAGAAACTAGAGGAACTAAATATGTACACCATGGAAGAGAAGTGAGAGTGGGGATATGATAGAGACCTTTAAATACCTGCAGAACTGCTACAGGCGAGACATAGGGGTGTTACAAAAGCTGTGCCTCAAAGCCAGGAAAAGAGATCAACAAGGGTCATGGTCATCAAAGGCCAATTTTATGGACACAGATCTATGAACAGAGTTCTGCTTGATGCCAGAAACTGTTAACTGTTGGGATTGTGGATAAGTGGTCCACTGAATGCCAAAAAGACCACTGTGCTAGGGTAAGTCTATATCAGGTGGCCCAGAGTAGGGCCTAAAGATACAGCTGGTGCAGGAAGGTGGACTCTTCTACATGGTTCTACCTGCACTCATGGCATCTGAGTGTGGCACAGCAGCCTATTTATTTATTTGTTTAGCAACTGGTGACTGGGGGAGGCACACTAAGCCAAGGCTCATTTCCAGGTGTAACCAAGGGGACAGGAGTTACATAGGGGGTGCAAGTGCAAGCAAAATAAGAATGAGAGGTACAATCAAATAATAATGAAACGATAATAAAATAGTAAAGTGAAGTGTGGATGACTCAAATAAGCAGCGGCTAAAATGGTGCAGGGTCTGCACTGGAAGACATATGAAGACAGACTATCAATCAATCAAATCTTTATTTATTCAGGCGATCATCATTGAGCAAGGCTCATTTACAAGATGGACCTGATAAGGTCAAGGTTCGAGTTGTTGCACAGCAATTACATCACATACTTATGAGACAGTTATACATACAGAAGAAAGGAAAATGTTATTTATAACACAATAATATACAGAGAATTCACATGTCTAAGAGAAAGTTAAACTAAACTAAACTAGACTAAAGGAGCTTAATATGTATAGCCTCGAGGAAAGGAGGGGAGATGGGTGACATGATAGAAATTTCAAGTACCTCAAGGGAATCAACAAAGTCCAAGAGGGTAGCATCTTTCAAAAAAAGAGGTGTGCAAGAACAAGGGGGCACAATCTGAAGATGGAGGAGGCAGCTCAGAGGTAATATAAGGAAGTATTTTT
Source organism: Neoceratodus forsteri (assembly GCA_016271365.2). Taxonomy (NCBI): domain Eukaryota; kingdom Metazoa; phylum Chordata; order Ceratodontiformes; family Ceratodontidae; genus Neoceratodus; species Neoceratodus forsteri. Next base: position 462,199,528 of record CM057449.1, read on the forward strand.
TCACAGAGAGAGTTGTGGGTGCAAGGAACAGCCTACCAGAGGAGGTCGTGGAGTCAAAAACAGTGGTTGAATTCAAGCGTGCATGGGACAGTCATAAGGCAATTCTAGGGGGTGGTGGGGGTAGAAAGAAGTAGGCTGCTGGTTAAATAGGATCTGCAGCTCATCTATTAGGTAGGGAAATGGGCAGACTGGGTGGGCCAAGCGGTCCTTATCTGCTGTCAAATTCTATGTTTCCATGTTTCAAATGCAGGCATTCTTAATAATTACAGGATGAGCTCTGTAACAAGTGAGTGAGTGCAAAAACACAGTAAGAATAAATGTGCTATAAATACTGCCAATTCTGGGAAAACTAAAGCAACAGTAAATCAAAAGAGGATTACAAAAGGTATGAATGTCATATGGTCAAACAGTAAAAGTGTCAGCTAAAACAAACAGCAGTCAGATGAAATGCAATCATCATGATACTGAGGAAGGTGACAAACTGTGCACGTCAATGGTCCTCTGCTTTGCTGAGAAGCTATGAGAGTCATACACCAGCATGTTAGCTGGTTTGCACCATCTAGGCAAACCATCTGCATTGTGGCTTATTGTAGTTACAGGTAGGAGTCTCCTCCCTTCTGAGGCTATGTAAGACCTTCATGCCTATCCCAAATGGGTGGTGGTACCACAGAGAAATACTTGCCCCCCACCCCCATATTGCAACTGCGTATTGGACACTATTTCTTGATTATAAGTCTAATTAATTATTCAAGACAAAAAACAGAGAACCATGCTAAAGAGAAAGAAATGCTGGAATCAAGTTAAAACTTATAGTACACTTTATTCTCACTGGCCATGACAGACAAAACAGCAGAAACAATGACACCAGTGCCCCGATGCTTCAAACCTTGCAGTTCTTCCTCAGGGGCCCCCAGCACTTTTCTCATTAGTGTGGTTTTCAGTTTTTTTTTCTAACTAGCACCCTGTGCTTTAGTTAACGGTGGTTACAAAAGAGCATTGCTGCACCAGGAGCTTTTGTCCCTCTAGTTAATTATTCAAAAGGCAACAAAATGTTCCTATTGGCTGCCGTACCAGGCAGTAACCCCTTAGAAATGCCTGGTACAGCTCAGGGCATTGTGCATGTTTGCAAAAGTTCTTACATTTAAAAAAAATGCATTTTTTTTCCTTACTAACATGGCTACACTAATAATCACAATTATGCCCTTACAACTAGGCACTTCAATGGGTTTGTTGCTCGTGCTGGGGTCAATGGTTCACAATGCTGCCTTGGGCCATCAGCACCCTTCAGCCAGGCATTAATCCCTAGAATTGCCTCTTTGTTCTGCATTATTGTTTAATTCAAGTAAACTGAGAACAAAATCAGCGTTTGAGAATGTCTGTTGTTGAAGGGGGAGAAGCATTTATTTGTATTTTGTTTATTGTATTTAAAATTTGTTAACCAGGTAACTTCGAGAGCATCAAATGCCAATTGTCATGAAGGGCCCAGATGAAAAGCAAATTACATACATACAATTCTCACAAAACATACGTAGAAAAGAACAGGAATGTTAATCATACACACAATAAAATGTAGTCAATACAATGACACCATGACTTACCAATACAATACTTCTTTAAATTTACTTTAAAGGTGTAATATGATTCTAGCTGATGGAGTCTGGATGGAAGTGGATGGAAGCAGATTTAGAAACATTTAAAAAAAAGGAAAAACTTGAGGCTTGCTACTAAATGTAAAAACAAAAATACCACGATGCAAAATCATTATGTGGCTGCAAATGGAGCATAAGGGATTACCTGAAAGAGCTTCTGGTCCCCTACTGGAGCAATTAGGAAGGTAGAACTGGGGAGGAAGGGGAGAGGGAGGTAAGGTGCTTGCCTGGCGCCATGGCTTGGAGGGACAGGGAGCGAATCCTCAGGATCGCAGGAGCAGCTGCACAGGGGAGGGAGCTGGATGTCATTGTCCATCTAGGGACAAATGACCTGGCTAAGAAAGGGATCAGAGCAGTGCAAGAAGTATTTGTGGAGATGGGGAGGGGCCTTAGACAAATAGCACACACGGTAACCTTCTTGGAGGTGCTGCCTGTCTATGGCATGGGTGAGGCTAGGGTGCTCCACACCATGGGATTCAATCAGTGGTTGAAAAACTGGTGCAGAGCTCAGGGATTTGGCTTCATTTGGGACTGGGGGTCCACCTGGAAGGATGCAGGCCTATACTGGCATGATGGCCTGCATCTGTCCAGGAGGAGAACCAGGATCCTAGGTGATAGGTTTAAATACTTCATTAACAAACATTTAAACTAGCCAAAGGAGGAGGCACTGGAAAGGAGCAGGGAAATCCTAGCCCCCCCAAAATATCAGGGTACTAAGTGAGGTAGACACCAACATAGAGATGTCGATAAGGAGAAGCGCAAGGGTAAATGGAGAAAGTGACAAATGCAGTAAGGACAGGGATGGGGCAAAAAGGGGTAAGGCCATCAAGAAATGAAGGGTAATGAGTACCAATGCCTGTAGTCTGGGCAACAAGCTCCCTGAATTGGTGGCCTTGATGGAAGAGAGATGCCTGGATATTGTAGCAGTCACAGAAACATGGTACACAGAGAACCATGATTGGGATGTTAACATACCAGGGTACACAACCTACAGGAGAGACAGGGAGGGAAGAAGGGAGGGGGAGTAGCTCTCTATGTAAGGGAAGGGATAAAAGCAACTGAACAAAAGAGTAAACAGGAGGAGAGGAGGCACTGTGGGTCACCTTAGAGACTGGAAATGGCACCACAATCCACACAGGGGTTGTATATAAACCCCCATTTCAGGGGGAGGGAATGGACAAGGATATGATAGAAGACATAGTTAGGATGGCAGAGAAAGGGGAGATACTGTTAATGGGGACCTTAACATGCCAGATGTTAACTGGAGCACCTTTGAGGCAGCCACATCCAAAAGCAGGGCCATTACTGATGCCCTTCAGGTGGCATGCCTCAAACAGCTAGTTTTGGAACCTACTTGTGAGGTAGCAATCTTAGACCTCCTACTCTCAAATGGGGACAGTGAGAGGATCTCAGATCTAGAAGTGGGTAGTCATTTGGGAAAAAGTGACCACCAAACAGTGTGGTCCATGATAAACTCAGCTACAGAGTCAAGCCATACAAAAGTGAAGGTTCTGGACTTCAGGAGGGCTGGCTTTGGCAAGATGGGAGAGTGCCTTAGAAAAGCACTAGCAAACAGGCTAAAAGGAGGGGTGGAGCAACAATGAGAAAATATCAGAACTGCCATCACAGAGCCAACAAGCCTTTGTGTGAAGCAAATAAATAAATCAAAATGAAAGACAAAGTCACTATGGTTCTCAAAAGAGGTGGCAGTGAAGGTTAGGGGAGAAAAAGATAGCATTTAGGAAGTATAAGGAAACACAGAAGGAGCAGGACAGAGAACTGTACCAGTTAAGGCAGAAGGAAGCAGGGAGGGTAGTCAGAATAGCAAAGGTACAAACTGAGGAAAAGATAGCTAACTCAGTTAAGAAGGGGGATAAAACCTTTTATAGGTATATCAAGGAGTGTAGAAAGACAAATGGAGGGATAGTGAGGCTGAATAGAATGGAAGGTGGGTGGGCAGAGAGTGACAGTGAAAAAGCAGGGATACTGAATGAATACTTCTGTTCGGTATTCACAAAAGAGGAAGTGGAGGATGTGCCTAATCCAATTAACAGAAGCACTCTGGAGAGGGGAGTCAATCCCAGTCCTTTCACAGAACAAAGGGTTCTGAAAGAACTCCTAAAACTGAAGGTGGACAAAGCAATGGGGCCAGAGGGAATTCACCCCAGAATTCTAAAAGAATTAAGCAGAGAACTAATGACACCACTGACTACCCTTTTTAACAAATCATGGGAGGATGGTGTGGTACCTGAGGACTGGAAGAAGGCAGATGTAATTCCCCTTCAGAAAAGTGGGACCAAGACAGAGGCAGGAAACTACAGACATGTCAGTTTGACCTCTGTGGTAGAGAAAGTGATGGAATCACTTCTGAAGGAAAGAATTGTTGAGTACCTAGAGGCCAGTGAGGCACAGGACCCAAGGCAGCATGGGTTCACAGAGGGAAGGTCATGTCAGATGAATCTAATTGATTTCTTTGACTGGGTGGCCAAAGTAGTAGACCAGGGAGGGGCTGTGGACATGGCCTACCTAGACTTTAGCAAGGCATTTGACACAGTCCCACACAAAAGATTAGTAGTCAAATTAACCAGCCTGGGAGTGGGTCACAGGGTGGTAGCCTGGGTAAAACATTGGCTGAACAACAGGACACAGAAGGTAATTGTAAATGGAGTCCACTCTGAAGAAAAAGAGGTTATTAGTGGGGTACCACAGGGTTCAGTACTGGGTCCAGTCCTTTTTAATGTCTTTATAAGTGACATTGCAGAGGGACTGGAAGGAAAAGTATGCCTCTTTGCAGATGACACAAAGATCTGCAACAGGGTTGATACACAAGGAGGTGTGGAAAGGATGAAAAGGGACTTGGCAAGGTTGGAGGAATGATCAGAAGTTTGGCAGCTTGGATTCAATGCAAAGAAGTGCAAAGTAATGCACCTGGGAAACAAAAACCCAGGGGAAGATTACTCAATGGGGGTAGAGGTAGTAACAACAACAAAAATGGAATGAGACCTGGGGGTAATCATATCAGATGACCTCAGGGTTGGCAAGCAATGTGAGAAGGCAGTAGGGAGGGCTGGGGGGATACTTGGATGTATAGGGAGAGGTATCACCAGCAGAAAGCAGGAAGTTGTTATCCCCATGTACAGACAGTTGGTGAACCCCATCTGGAGTACTGCGTCCAGTTCTGGAGACCCCATCTCCGCAAGGACATAGACAGGATGGAGGCAGTTCAGAGGAGGGCAACTAAAATGGTGCAGGGTCTGCAAGAGAAGCCATACGAGGAGAGGCTAAAGGAGCTTAATATGTATACCCGTGAGGAAAGGAGGGAGAGGGGGGACATGATAGAAACATTTAAGTACCTCAGTAGAATCAACAAAGTCCAAGAGGGTAGCATCTTTCAGAAAAAGAGATGTACAAGAACAAGAATTTGAAGATAGAGGGAGGATGGCTCAGGCGCAATGTGAGGAAGTATTTTTTTCACAGAGAGGGTGGTAGACACATGGAACAGCCTTCCTAAGGAGGCTGTGGGGTCTAAAACTGTGGAGGAATTCAAGAATGCATGGGACAGACATAAGGCAATTTAGTGGGGGGTAGGATGAAATAGGCTGTTGGTTAAATAGGATCTACAGCTTATCCTCTAGGTAGGAAATGGGCAGACTGGGTGGGCCAAGCGGTCCTTATCTGCAATCAAAGTCTATGTTTCTATGTTTCTATGAACAGCTAATATTTTTCCTAGCCAAACTATCTCTTGTTGGGAGCTGCAATATTGAACATAGGATTTGCAAGAAAGCGAGTTATGCTCACAACAGAGGGAGGGGAACCTTTCAATTGTCTGTGGTTTGTAGCAGATATACTGCAGGTGGAGGCTGCTTCTAACTGAAAGGTGAAAGAAGGAATTTACAATTATCAGGAAAAGACAGTCTTGTTACAATTCTTAAGATTTTCAGTGAAGGAAGATTTTAAACTCTGGGTGAAACATTTGTCACAAATCCTGAAATAAGTGCAGGTACAGGTTGTGTATTTGACCCAGACAGTAAACTGTTTTCTGTGTTTATCTTTGTTTGCCTTAAAAGGCAATTCCAAACTTTCTCAGGAAGTGTTTTCATCACAGAGACTTAATTCAGCCAATAGCTTTGGTAACAGACCTGAGAAGAATAGTATTATAAGCAAGTGTTTATAGCAAACTCATCAGAACAGCTAATATTTTTCCTAGCCAAACTATCTCTTGTTGGGAGCTGCAATATTGAACATAGGATTTGCAAGAAAGCGAGTTGTGCTCACAACAGAGGGAGGGGAACCTTTCAATTGTCTGTGGTTTGTAGCAGATATACTGCAGGTGGAGGCTGCTTCTAACTGAAAGGTGAAAGAAGGAATTTACAATTATCAGGAAAAGACAGTCTTGTTACAATTCTTAAGATTTTCAGTGCAGGAAGATTTTAAACTCTGGGCGAAACATTTGTCACAAATCCTGAAATAAGTGCAGGTACAGGTTGTGTATTTGACCCAGACAGTAAACTGTTTTCTGTGTTTATCTTTGTTTTCCTTAAAAGGCAATTCCAAACTTTCTCAGGAAGTGATTTCATCACAGAGACTTAATTCAGCCAATAGCTTTGGTAACAGACCTGAGAAGAATAGTATTATAAGCAAGTGTTTATAGCAAACTCATCAGAACAGCTAATATTTTTCTAGTCAAACTATCTCTTGTTGGGAGCTGCAATATTGAACATAGGATTTGCAAGAAAGCAAGTTGTGCTCACAACAGAGGAGGGGAACCTTCAATTGTCTGTGGTTTGTAGCAGATATACTGCAGGTGGAGGGCTGTTTTCAACTGAAAGGTGAAAGAAGGAATTTACAATTATCAGGAAAAGACAGTCTTATTACAATTCTTAAGATTTTCAGTGCAGGAAGATTTTAAACTCTTGGGCGTAAACGTTTGTCACAAATCCTGAAATAAGTGCAGTACAGGTTATGTATTTGGACCCAGACAGTAAACTGTTTTCTGTGTTTATCTTTGTTTGCCTTAAAAGGCAATTCAAACTTTCTCAGGAAGTGATTTCATCACAGAGACTTAATTCAGCCAATAGCTTTGGTAACAGACCTGAGAAGAATAGTATTATAAGCAAGTGTTTATAGCAAACTCATCAGAACGTAATATTTTCCTAGCCAAACTATCTCTTGTTGGGGAGCTGCAATATTGAACATAGGATTTGTAATAAAGCAGTTGTGCTCACAACAGAGGAGGGGAACCTTTCAATTGTCTGTGGTTTGTAGTAGATATACTGCAGGTGGAGGCTGCTTCTAACTGAAAGGTGAAAGAAGGAATTTACAATTATCAGGAAAAGACTGTCTTGTTACAATTTTAAGATTTTCAGTGCAGGAAGAGTTCAAAGCACAGCTGACTTATTTTGGGGCTGACTGTTTTTCAGAGCACAAACCACCAGGCTGTTTTGGGGCATGAGGAGGTTTACCTGTGTCTGACTTGGATGTCTGGATTTTCTCTGTTTGATTAGCAGGGATTTCTCTGTCAAATTGTTGTGTATAGTATCTTGCAGACAGGAAGGCACTCATCAGCAGTGGGTCAGAGCTCTTAGCTGATTGTTTTGTGAGGGCACAGTTTAGGGCCCAACCCTTCCCACCCTCACCCCACCCCCTGGAAATAGTCTCCTTATACCTAGGGTTCTGACATCATTTCCTCAAGAGTGCAAGGTGATATCAATGTCATATCCTCTAGCACACAGCACTGAAAATATATGCATACACATTATATAATATATATATATATTTCTATATAACAAACCAATCACACACACAAGCACACACACAAAAAAGTACATAGTCATGTGGGAGTAGTGCAATGTAATGGCTGTGGGGCAGCAGTCTTCCGGGAGTCTTTCTGGAGGCTGAGATGCTGCCCTATTTACAGACAACTCTCTGCCCTGAGGGAGGAAGTTGCCCGTCTTCAGGCCACACTGGACAGCAGTAAGCAAACCTTCATCCAGGCCAGACTTGATGGTAGGAAGGAAACTCCCCCCATCCAGGAAGCACCAGAGCCACCACCACTACCTCAGAGGTTGCAAAGAAAGCACAGCAGTTGGACCACAGTGGGCTCAGGGAGGGTGAGGAGGGTGGAACAGAGGCACACCCAGTCAGTTGTTCCACTCCACAATCCATACACCATTCTGGGGGAGCACAGCTCCCCTATGGATGCACCCACGGAGGAGATTAAGGAGGCTGAGGACACCTGTCACAAGGGAGGCCCACAGGAGGGAGGCAAAGGATGCCACAAGAAAAGGAAGCAGCTCCTGGTGGGGGACCCAATTATTAGGGGATAGAACTGGGGTGCAGGGAAAACTGCATGTAAAGTGCCTCAGCCTGGTGCCATGGCTTGTGGGACAGGAAGTCACATCCTCAGGATCACAGAACAGCTGCACGGAGTCTCGAGCTGGATGTCATTGTCCACCTAGGGACAAATGACTTGGCTCAACATGAGATTAGAGCAGTGCAGAAGGACTTTTAGAACTGGGGAGGGGCCTAAGACAAGTAGCACACACAGTAACCTTCTCAGAGGTGCTGCCTGTAAATGGCATGAGTGAGGCAGGGTACTTTGCACCATGCAGTTTAATGAGTGGTTGAAAAATGGTGTGGAGCACAGGGGTTTGGCTTCATTGGGGACTGGGGTTCCACCTGAGGGACACCAGCCTATACTGGCAGGATGGTCTGCATCTGTCCAGGAAGGAACAAGTCTTTTGAGCAATCGGTTTAAATGCTTCATTGGCAAGCTTTAAACTAGTCAAGGGGGAGGACTGATGAGCAGCAGGAAAATCCCAGCCTCCCTACAAAACAGGGTACTAAATGAGAAAAAGACCGAGGTAGAAAGGTCAGTGGGGATGCTGCAACAGAAAAGCCAGTCATAAAAAATGGAGAGCAATGAGTACCAATGCACATAGTCTGAGTAACAAGCTTCCTGAATTAGTGGCCTTGATGGAGGAGGAACATCTGATATCGTAGGTCACAGAAACATGGTTCGCACAAAACCATGACTGGGACATAAACATACCAGGATACACTATCTACAGGAGGGACAGGGAGGGTAAAAGAGGAGGAGGAGTAGCTCTTTACATAAGGGAAGGAATCAAAGTAACAGAACAAAAGATAAAACAGGAGGAGAAGAAGCACTGTGGGTAAATTTGGAGACCGGCAATGGCACCACAATCCGCACAGGGTTGATACAGACCTCTTCTCAGGGGAGGAAATGGACAAGGAAATGATAGAAAGTATACTTAGTATGGCAAAAAAGGGAGATATTGTTGATGGTGATCTGAATATGCCAGATGTTAACTGGAGTGCAGTTGCTACAGCCACTTCAAGAGTGGGGTTATTCTAGATTCCCTATAGGGGGGTATGCCTTAGACAACTAGTATTGGAGCCCACTGGAGGGAGCAATCTTAGACCTGGTTCTCTCAAATGGAGATGAAGAGAGGATCACAGATGTAGAAGTGGGTAGCTATCTGGGAACTAGTGACCATCGAACAGTATGGTTCACAATAAATATAGCAACAGAGCTGCTGCACAAAGGCAAAGGTACTGGACTTTAGGAGGGGCTGACTTTGTCAAATGGGTAAGTGCCTAAGGAATGCACTAGCACATGGGCAGGAAGGAGGTGGAAGAACAATGGGAATAATAAAAACTGCCATCACAGAGGCAACAAGCCTTTGTGTGAAGCAAATAAACAAAACTAAATGATGTAAGAAACCACTATGGTTCTCAAAGGAAGTGGCAGTGAAGGTTCAAGAGAAAAAGAAAGCTTTCAGGAAGTACAAGGAATCGCAGAAGGAGCAGGACAGAGAACTGTATCAGTTAAAGCAAAAGGAAGCTGGGAAGGCAGTCAGAACAGCAAAGGCCCAAACCGAGGAAAAGATAGCCAACTCAGTTAAGAAGGGGGATAAAACCTTTATAGGTACATCAGGAGCGAGGAAGACCAAGGAGGGATAGTGAGGCTTAATAAAGGGGGAGGGTGGGCAGAGGGAGACTGTGAAAGGCAGAGATACTAAACAAATATTTTGCTCAGTATTTACAAAGGAAGAGGGGTACCTAGAACAAACAGTAGAAACAAACTGGATACAGAAGTTGATACCAGCCTATTTACAGAAGAAAGGGTTCTGAAAGAACTCTTTAAAACTGAAGGTGGACAAAGCAATGGGGCCTGATGGGATTCATCCCAGAATTCTTAAAGAACTAAGGTAGAATTAGTGACATCACTGACTACCCTGTTTAACAAATCATGGGAGGATGGGGTGGTACCCAGGACTGGAGAAGGGCAGATGTGATCTCTCTTCACAAAAGTGGGAGCAAGGCAGAAGCAGGAAACTACAGACCTGTTAGTTTAACCTCAGTGGTAGGGAAAATGATGGAATCACTTGAAGGAAAGAATTGTCAATATCTAGAGGCCAGAGGGCACAGGACCCAAGGCAGCATGGATTCACAGCAGGAAGGTCATGCCAGACAAATCTGATAGATTTCTTTGACTGGGTGACCAAAGTAGTAGATTAGGGGGGGCTGTGGACATGGCCTACCTAGACTTTAGCAAGGCATTTGACACAGTCCCACACAAAAGATTAATATACAAGTTAGCTAGCCTGGGAGTGGTCCCAGATGACAGCCTGGGTAAAAATTGGCTGGAAAATAGGACACAGAGAGTAATAGTAAAATGGAGTCCACTCTGATGAAAGGGGTTACTAGTGGGTACACGCAGGTTCAGTATTAGACTAGTCCCCTGCCCTTTATGCTACTTGCAGAGGGACTGAAGGAAAAGTATGTCTCTTGCAGATGACACAAAGATCTGCAACAGAGTTGATGCACAAGGTGGGGTGGAAAGGATGAAAAGGGACTTGGTTAGAAGAATGGTCAAATGTATGGCAGCTTAGATTCAATGCTAAGAAGTGCAGGTAATGCACCTGGGAAACAAAAACCCAGGGGAAGAGTACACAATGGGGGGTGAGATACTAACAACAACAAAAATGGAAAGGGACCTGGGGGTAGTCATATCAGATGACCTAAAGGTGGGCAAGCAATGTGAGAGGGCAGCAATGAGGGCTGGGGGATATTGGGATGCATAGGGAGAGGCATCACCAGTAGAAAACAGGAAGTTATTATCCCTCTGTACAGACAGCTGGTCAGACCCTATCTGGAGTACTGCCTGCAGTTCTGGAGACCCAGTCTTCGCAAAGACATAGACAGGATGGAAGCTGTCCAGAGGAGAGCAACTAAAATGGTGCAGGGTCTGCACCGGGAGACATATGAAGAGAGACTAAAGAAGCTTAATATGCATAGCCTCGAGGAAAGGAGGGAGAGGGGGACATGATAGAAACTTTCAAGCACCTCAAGGAATCAACAAAGTCCAAGAGGGTAGCATCTTTCAAAAAGAGGTGTGCAAGAACAAGGGGCACAATTTGAAGATAGAGGGGGCGGCTCAGAGGTAATTTAAGGAAGTATTTTCACAGAGAGGGTTGTGGATGCATGGAGCGCCTTCCGGAGGAGGTCGTGGAGTCAAAACACAGTGGTGGAATTCTAGCATGCATGGGACAGCTCAAGTACAAGAAAATCTTAGGGATGGGGTAGGAAAAGTAGGCTGCTGGTTAACTAGGATCTGCAGCTTATCCAGTAGGCAGGGAAATGGGCAGACTGGGTGGGCCAAGTGGTCCTTATCTGCCATCAAATTCTATGTTTCTATGTTTCTATGTTGCTGCCCTGGACAATTGCTCCTCTCAGCTGATGAGGGGTTGCTATAGATTCTGAGGGTGTGGTTGAAATCTTCTGGGGCCCTGGCATTTATGCATGCAGCACCAACCCTCTGGAATTCTCTGCCCATCGATTACGGGAGTGCACGACCGTGGAGGGATTTAAACCAGCATACAAAACACACTTGTGGATTCAAACTTTCAGTGAATGATTAATTTTGTAATGGATTATCTGTTTTATATTGTTTTATGATCTGGATAATGGATGTGTTTTTTAAATGTGTTAGGCACCTTGATATCTTGAAAGGTGCCTTAAAAATAAATGTATTATTATTATTTTAAATATATGCATAAAATAGTCAATAAAATTACAATTGAAGTGAAGTGTTAACTGTCACAAATGCACTCAGCAGGTCAGGCTCTCTGCTCCCACAGTGCCAACCTTCGAGCACAGTAATGTGAACAGGTATCAGACAGGGTAACCCTCCTGTCTGCTTGTGGGTCCTAATCACCGTTGGTATCAAGTTCTAGGGGGATTCAAACTGTGAACCTTATGCTAGCATACCCAAATGTACAGGCTCAGATAATATTCTCTTCGAGGGGATGCAATATATCTTTTGCCTAAGGGCACCTAACCAGGTATCCAAAATGAACCCTTTTAAAACTCTATAAAAGACCTTAGGTATATTCTTATCTTTTCTCAGTTTAGTAACACCATCAAGCTTTTGAACAGTTTTTGTCAGTCTTAACCCTCTGTACGACACATGCAAAAAAGAACTGGCAGACCCAGCAGTCTTTCAAAATAAAGATTTTACTAAAGATGATACAAATATGAAAAATGTAAACACAGAATACTATATTAAAGAGCATACAGTCACTTAAAATAACAAGGGAAAAATACAAAACAAAAGCTCCTACCACAATACTATTAGACTTTTCCTATCTAATGTATTACCTCTGTACAATGCTTAAGTTAGATAACAGATCTTGTTTCTTAAGGGTCCAAAAAGATATGTCGCTAAACAGTTCAGACACAGTATAGTTTAAACTGTCTCTCCACACCTCTTCTGTGAGTCATCTAGCTCCTCCTTTTAGAATATAACAAAAATACAAACAGGAAGTCCTATGAGGAGGTATATTAAATAAGGTGAGATAAGCAAAAACTAATTTCCCAAATTATAAGTCTTTGATTTCCCAGTTCCTTCTCCCAAGGCATTTCAAAGGGTTTTATAGCTTTTTAACACCAGTTGATATTAAATGTTCTTCCTCTTAAGACGTCGTAAAGTTTATGATTTTCATCCTCTGGCAGACTCATAAAGTCCCATTTCGTTTCCACTTCAGAGAAGCAACAGGTCACAAAAAGGAGATAAAATCCAATGTCCCAAGGAAGTTAATTACATTACAGAGACCTCCTGGTTAATTATACATACTGTAGTTTTCACTGAGCCCAGGTTATGGGGGTCACCCAGGAGCACAAGCTGTCTTATGTGAGACAAATCACATACTATTTTTATATTACAAATATCATAGAACAATCAAAACCAGCTGGCCAAGTGTGACACTAACCATTAAGGTGCTCTTCGGAAATGATGAATATAGAAAATTATTCTTACCTTTTCCTTTTTTAGGTCATCCATAAAGAAGACCTTATGCAAAAACACTGCTTCTGTATTTCTGCTGTCTACATTAAAGCTGTGCAAAAAGGAAAATTGGTAGCTTCTGTGTGGCTTTGATTCAGACCCCTATGTTTTTGGTTCAGCTTTGAAACTTGAACCAAAGCCACTTTGGGTCTTGGTATTATGGTCTTGATTATGGGGTAAGAGCCCCTCCTTCACCACCTCTCTTCCTCTCTAACCAATCCCAAAACCTTCCATCCATTCCCATTCTTCCAGTTAGTTTAAAAAATTAAAAAAACTCAGTCGGCACCCAACACAGTGCCAGTAACTGAATTTGCTTTATTGAAAAGAAACGTATGGTGAGGTAGAGGGAATGGAAAGTGAATGGGGTGGGGGAAAAGTGGTCATAGGAACAGGCCTGCCACATGGAAAGGGCTGGAGTGTTATTTTTGTAGGCATTTGGCCAAAGGTCAAATGATTCAAAGGGACCTAAAAGTTCAGTTGAGTCGAATCAAAGTTAAGCATGCCAAATTTCACCCCATGCACTGAATACAAATTTGTCCTTGGCTCACCCTTAGTCAGCTTGCATTCAGTATGACCCTTTTCTTTTATTTGAGGTTTACTAGTCTATTGGAATTGAGCTGGATATACAGTAGATAGCATAAACATGAAAAAATTCCACGTACTGCACTGCAGTTCAGGAAAATGATCTGTATGCCCTTCCCACCAAATGTGTTCTGCTAGTCTCTGCAGATATACCGGGCTGCCCCCAAATTGTCAGCTTCTCCACCACTGTGCCACAATACCATCATCTAAGCACACCTGCTACAGTGCAAGTTTATCACTTCATCTTTCAGTGTCTCACTTTAACTGATAATTTTTGAGTCAATTTTGGAAGCTTGAGCCATATTCACTAGCAATTACCAACATGATTTAAAACTCTACCAAAGTTATACAAGCATGGCCCTATTTTAGAATAGTTTCTGCTTCTTCCTTTGGTCATGATTTTTCAACTATGTAATACATTACATACAGGGTTCCATCTTGAATACTACAGCATACCATCTGTCTGGTAAAGGACAGCCTGCTTTAAGCCCACAGATTTATTTTTCAGTCCTTGCAGCACGTTCTACAAAGATCCTTTGAACACTTCAGTTTCCAGATGTCACTGAAACCCTCCCCAGTAAAACTGAAAAGATTAGCAGACAAACTGTTATTCTCTACTAAAGTCTACTACTTTTGAAGACAATCACTGCTGAATTTTCATGGAAAGACTCCTGGTACGCAGATCATCTGCTCCTTAGTGCCACTGACATAAAGCAGAGCCAGACACAATGCAGCACAGTACCTTACAGTAAATGAAGTGTCACAAAATACTGCAGTAAAAAGGGGGCTTAATTGCCATTAAATTACACTGTTCCCTGCAGCATTTTGTGATGCACTGCATACGAACATATGAACATTTGAATGTGCCAGCAGAAACAGTCCACCTGGTCTAAGTCTGCTCGAGTGTGCAGCTAGCCCCCCTAGTTTGCAGCTGCACCACCTCCTCCTCTTTGTCATTCCACTGCCACCCCCACCTCCCCCACCCTCACTCTCCCCTGTTCCCTGTCCCATGCCCTTTTAAAGCTGTTGACAGACTTACATAATACCACCCATTCTGGTAGTGCATTCCATTTTGTTACCACCCTCTCTGTGAAATAGTGTCTCCTCATTTCCCTCCTAAATCTTCCCCCCTCTATTCTTAGCCCATGCCCCCAGTGTCCCTTCCCCACTGGAGCTTAAATACCCCATCTGCCCCATCCTTATTGAGTCCACTCAGATACTTGAATGTCTCTGTCATGTCCCTCCTGTCCCTTCTATCCTCCAGGGTGTACATATTCAGGTCTCCCAGCCTGCTGTCATAGTCTCTCCCCTCCATTCCAAATATCATCTTCATTGCCCTCCTCTGCACATCCCTCCAATAACCTGATATCATGCTTTAGGTATGACCTCCAAAACTGCACACAATACTCCAAGTGCAGCCTTAACAGTGACTTGTAGAGGGGCAAGATCATCTCTTTTTGCCTGGAAAAAAAAAAACCCTTGCTATGCACCCCAGCATTTTATTCACTTTTGCAGCCACTCTCCTGCTGACAGTGTTGTTCAAGGTCCCGGTTAACATTATATTTAGGTCCTTCTCTTTCTCAATGATCCCCAGCTTAACCCTCCCCCCCCTGCCAGTATTCTCTCCTTGGGTTCTTCCTCCCGAAGTGCATAACCTTACACTTCTTTGCATTGAACCCCAACTGCCACCTCCCTGACCACTCCCCTAGTTTGCTTAGGTCCCCCTGCAGCTGCTTCTTTCCCTCCCCTCCACCCACCACTGCTCCCATTTTGGTGTCATCTGTGAACAGACTTGCCTTGCTCACCTCCCTCTGTGCAATGTCGGATATGAAGAGCCCAAATAATACTGGTCCCAGCACAGAGCCTTGTGGCACCCCACTCATCACCAGCTTCAGAGCTGAGAGCTCCCCTCCCACCACCACCTGTTGCAGCCTTCCACTCAGCCAGCTTGAAATCCAGTTTGCCATTTTTGCCCCTACACCTACACCAGTTAGCTTCCCTCCAAGCAGCCCAGGAGGCACCAAATCAAAGGACTTGCTGAAGTCCAAGTAAAGAACATCCACCGTATGACCCTTATCCAGCTCACCTATCACCCAGTCATAATATTGTATCAAGTTAGTTTGATAGGGCTTATCTGAAATGAAGCCATGCTGCCTCACATCCTGGAGGCTATTGTCCTCCAGGTACGACACCAGTCTTTCCTTTAGTATCATTTCCATGAGTTTGCACACCATGGAGGTGTGACTTACCAGATGATAATTACCCGGTTTGTCCCTTGGTCAGCTCTTGTGTAATGGCACCACATGTGCCATCCCCCAGTCCAGTGGCACACATCCTGACTCCAGTGTGGTGCTGTACAGATCCACCAGTGGTTCTGCCAACACCTCCATCATCACCCTCAGCACCCTGGTGTGGATACCATCCAGCCCTGGTGCCTTGTCTACCCTCAGTGCCCTCAGTCCCTCTAGGACTCTATCTCCCTCAATTCTTCCATCTGTCACCTCCTCTTGCCATGTCTACACCTTCCCAGCCCATGGTGGTAGTGGTCCCCCTTTTCTTCCATGAACACCGAGCAAAAATAGTCACTCATTGCTTCCACCTGTTTCTCCCCTTTTCCATCCACTTCTCACCCTTTTTTATCCTCACTGTTGTCTCCTTGCACTTCCTTTTCTCCCTGATATATCTGAAAAAGTCCCCCCCTCCGTTAGTTCCCTCTGCTAATCTCAGCTCCCTCTAGGCCTTGGCTTCTCTCATTTTTCTGGTCACCCTCCTGGACCAATTGCATACTCCTCCCTTTCCTCTTCCCTTCCCTGTCCTCCTTTACCTCTGGTGTGCCTCTCGTTTGGCCCTCACCACCTCTACTGCCTCAATGTTCAACCAGCATGGTTTCCTTGCTCTGCTCCTCTTACTCTGTGTCTTGGTGCAGGCTTCCATTGCCTCTGTAATCTCCCATTTAATGATATCTCATTTCTTCTCCATGTCGATCTCTTGCCTTATTCCCTCCAGTTTCCCTTTTAGTACTCCCTTCATCCTCCTAAAGTCCACCCCCCTGAAGTTTACCACCCGGGTTACTGATTTCTCTGGCTCCCCACACATTGTGATATTAAACCACACCATGTGGTGATCGTTGTCAGCTAGTGGGTCTTCCACCCTTAGTTCCCTTACTGCCTCACCATTTGACAATACCAGATCTAAAGTGTTCTTTAGCCTAGTAGGTAAACTGACCAACTGCATCAGGAGACCCTCCTGGATCGCATCCAGGAGCACTAGCTCCCTAGCACTGGAGGTGACCGGAATTCTACAGTCAACCCCTGGCAAGTTAAAATCCCCCACTATGTCCACCTTCCCTTTTTTACATACCTTTCTGATTTGTCCTGTTAATTCCCTGCCAAGCTCCTCAGACTGCAGCATTACTTCACTGCATCCTGGCTAGCACCACTGTATAACATATACTGCACTGGTACTACTTCTGTAACTGCTATAAGGGGCCTTTGTTTTATATATTTATATGTTGGTTAGTATCAATTAAGCTATGAATTGATATTAATGAATGTGAATTTTCTTTTTGATTTGTCTTTGTTATTTTGTTTTCTATGATTCTGCACAATGATTCAAGAAATGCATATACTGTAGGTATTTAGCTAGCTATCTATTTATCTGTCTGTCTCTCTATGTATCTATCTATCTCTATCTGACATTGCTGAGCTTAATAATGATGCTAATAATGAGGCAAAAACAGTAGTATATGAGCTGTGTAAACATGGCTTCAGAACTCTCAATTATCCCGTGCATAT
Source organism: Neoceratodus forsteri (assembly GCA_016271365.2). NCBI lineage: Eukaryota > Metazoa > Chordata > Ceratodontiformes > Ceratodontidae > Neoceratodus > Neoceratodus forsteri. The sequence goes on from CM057449.1 coordinate 462,216,924, forward strand.
ACTCTAGAAATTACTTGTAATTGGTGAGGCAAAAGGTTTGTTACTTCTAATAAAGCCTTGTGTTACAATTGCATTATGCTGCTGTATTAAACATCCACAGACAGCAAATGTTGGCTTTCTAGTTCATTGTCCAGTCTCACTGGGGGAACAGATTGCTATGGTTGCCATGGGTAACCCTCAGTCTGAGGCCTGTGGACAGGTCGAGGCTGAGCAGCTGTGCAGTATGGATCTCATACTGTGTCTAAAATATAGGGTGACCATTTGCTGACATGATTCAAACAGTGAGGGCTATGTTTTTCCCACCATGGTCAGTCCCATCTCTTAATTTATATTTATAGCGAGGTTTCCTACCATCTGTGCATACTGGCCTTCTTCATCTCTCGAAGGACTCTGAGTGGTATTGTTTGAAGAACTGATTAAATAGCCAGGAAAGAGTGATCCATCATTTATAAAGAAGCATGCGGACAGTTACAATGGTTTCTCTCTCCCTTTCTGTCTTTGTCTTTCCACCTTATAATAAAAATGGCCTGCACCATAAAGTGACCAGGCACAAGAACCTATTGACATAATCTGAACCATTATAGTGCTGTTGTGTACTCTATTATGCAGTTTCCTTCAAAACTGCAGCAACTGGCTAGTAAACCACACAGAAGCTGCCCTTTCTCTAAGGCAGGCCAGTATAAATGCTTTATATGAATAGTAATAGTGTTGATGTGCACTAACAGGGCTGGTATAAAGTAGAATTTTATGTTTATGAGCTTTAGTATTGCCTGGCAGTCTTGACAAATATATGGATATTGATGTGATCCCCATTACCGGTGCCACTGATGGCTAGTCAGGGCCTGTTCTGAAATGGTAATCAGTGCCTGTATACCTCTGAAGTAAACAATCTTCACAGTGATTGTCATGATGAAACACCTAAAGCCCTAGCCTGCCGAAAGAGTTCAGAACATTCTTCCATTGGAATACTGTAAGTACCTGCACTCCTGAGCTCAAACCAAGCACAAGTAGAGGTAATACATAAGTATATTTAGTTTTGTTTACAAATCTACAAAGGAAAGGAAACTTATTTATGATTCAGACTTTTATGTAAACTGTGTCCTAAAAAGCTTGATACTCTGGGGAGGAGGCTGCTGCCATTTTAGGCATAGAGATACCTGTAGAGTAGAGGGAAATTAGAGTGAGGGTAATCACAGAGATTTATTTATTTATTTAGCTTTTGTTTACCGGGTAAGTACACTAGACAAGTTTTATGCCTATTTTCAGGAACGACCCGGGAGAGTACAAAAGGGTACAACAGGTACATTGATACAGTAATTGGTTCAGACGAATGCTGAGGGATCATGGGTGTAGCCAGGCATACTCCAAGTACTCCATGGTGTGCAATTTTATTTACGTGGGGTAGCAAATAGGCTCTGAACTGCTTCCTTTTTCCATGAAAACTAACAAAGAAAATGCTGAAACTTTCTGTAATTTTATCTGTAGGAGTCGAAACTAGAAGGACTGGCCACTAATACTGTCTTTGCATGCCAAGGACAATACAACTTTACAGACTCTGGGCTGGTATGTGGGTGTCTTAGGGAGCAATGCATGGCATTTGTATTTACCCGTGCGTGGCTACAACCATTGTCATGAGATACAAATGTTTTTATTTATTGTGCCAAATGAGGCAACAAACACGGTCCTAGTGTACATTTTTATATTGTCTGGCTACACGGGGGTAGGCACACCCAAACAAGGGGGGAGGGGTAGCAGTAAGTTTACTTGGTGTGCAGATCTGAAATCCCTGGCTACACCCCTGTGAGGGATTGTTCTGTGTTCTATAGTGATTCAGTGGCAGCTGTGAGATTCAGACATGGGCCTCCAGATTTACTGTTCTGAGATTTTACAACTGGGCCAAACTGTTTCCATAACAAAGGGATGAAAAATATTTTAACCCAACCTTCCATCAATCTGTTCTCTGCAACATAAATGAAATCAGCTGATACACTTATTGTTCTTGTGCATCATTTGAGTTTTGGAGTACAGGCGTGTCTTTCCTTTAATTATGTTTTATTCCTCTTATGACAAGAGACCTTTCCTTTGCAGTGGGTTAAAAATAAACACATACCAAATATTTGCATATGGGTGTAGTCCTTTAAGCACTTGACGCATGGCAGAACTCTCATAACAGCCACTGCAGGGGTACTCAAAAACCTACCTCTGTACTGATGTCTAGATTTGGGAACAGTGTATAAAACGATAAACTGAGATAAAAAAAAACAGTATTAAGCATGTTTTAACTTATTTAAACATAAATTTTCTTAATTAAAAGTTAAATTGAGACATTGCAATTTTGTCTGTTTCCACTTTCAGGACAAGTTTATTTAGTCTATGGTATTAAAAGTGGTTAAATTTTAGATATTGCTGCAGTTTTTAACAGTTGCATTTAATGGTCAGCAGTGATACATAGTCATTAATGCATCTTTTTGCTGCCTGCACAGCTTTAGAACAACACTTATAAAAGGTTGATGCCAGGCCCTGCTGAACTCTTGCCCTGATTTTCCAAATTGTAGTAACAAAGAGAAATAATAATTTATGGCTAGAGGGGACTCAGTCCACCATGTCCACCCCATCCTCTTGCTTCATGAGCAGGGAGAAATCAGTATGCTGTGCAACATGTTTTAATTTATAAGGATTCCATATGCACTGTACTACAGAGGGCACTCTGTGATTTCCTTGGTGAGCAGGTGTTTGTCCAGGCTTACTGTGCTGCAGTATCTCCATATCCATTGCCACAACTATTTCTGTAACAAACTGATCTCTTTGTGCAGTGTTGGCCATTTCTTAATCAGTTTACACAGGTCAGGGGTGTTAGCTGCAGCTACTGCAGGCAAAAATTAGAAATATACTGGATACAAAATAGCATTCTGTTCTTTTGTGAGTCACATTCTTAAAGGGGCACTGTCAACCCTTTTTGCATCATATTATTGCTTGTTGAAATCCTACATTGTATGACTGCTTACCTTCTCTAAAATTCATTAAAGTTGTTTTTTTATTCTGCTTTCTTTCTTAGTATAACTGAAGTGCATGTTAATGGTGTCGTTATACCCAACTGTGTTTTGTTTTCTTAATCTTGGTCTACTCTTATTGCATACTTCCTGAACATTAGGACCGCACCACACAGTGCAGGCATTTATGATGAAATAGTTTCCTCTCTCCTCTTTGCATCAAGAGTGGCTAAATTCTGTGGGTGTATTGCCAAGTTCCGGAAAGATACCGTGCAGGTGAATTAAGACATGTAAACAAACATTTTTTGTGTGGTAACTCCAGTATGGTGGGCAGTCTGTTTTTCACTTATAAAAAGCAAAAAGAAATCAGAATCAAACTACCAGATTTATTAGCAAATACTACAAAATGTGAGCAATCATAGTATCCACGTCAGCCCTAATTTTCAGTGCCAGCAACTTACTCTTATCTCCCCATCCCCTCCCGTCATAGCCCAGCTAACCACCATGCTTTCACCACTGCTCCTTCTCATCTTCTCATCCTCGCTCTCCCCCCTGCCCCCCACTGTCCACCCACTCAGCCTACCCCCCTCACATATCTCACCCATGCACCACTCTCTCCTTCCATCCCCACAGCACCCTTCTTTGCCCCACCCTCATCCCCGCCTCTACTTCTAGCACTGCTCTGCTCCCCACCCTCCTTACCCCGCCCACTCTTTGTTCCCTCCCATTCCTACCCCCACCCCTGCACTGCTACTACTCATCCTTGGCATCCTCAAGCAGGAAAGTCATACACTGGCAGCTCTTCAGAGCTACATCCTTGCTCCTCCTCCTATCTGGGAACATCCACCCTAACCCCAGACCCCCCCACTACCCCTGCCCACCTCGGTACCTCTAGGCCCAGACTGCATATTGCCTCTATTAATATCTGCAGTCTCCCACAAAAACTCAGTGATCTTCAAAGGTGGATAGCCCAGCACCAGCCTGATTTCCTCTCCTTAGTAGAAACCTGGCTTTCAGAATCTATCCCTGACTCCTCTGTTACTATTCCTGGGTATACATTACTCTGCAATGACAGGGTGGGTAAATGGGGGGGCAGCTGTGCCTTCTATCTTCGCGATGCCTTGCAGGCGCAAGCTCTCCTCCCTCCCCAACTTCCTGCTGGTGACCAAGCCCTTGCCCTTTAGGTCTCTCCAAGCCCCTCCAAAGCCCCCCTAACTCTCATAGGTGCCTACATTCCCCCACAGAACCAGGCAGCTGCCTTCCAATCCCTCACTGAATACCTCTCCCAGCTCCCCCAAATCCGAGCTCATATTACTGGGTGACTTGAAAATAAATTGGTTCTACCTCTCAGCCTCACACTACCGTGACTCCCTAGCTGCTCTTGATCTAACTCAGCTGGTTACAACTCTACATGCTTTAACCATACCACCGGTACTGCCACACTCCTGGACCTGATCCTATCCAATCTCCCCTTCAAGCTAAGGGATATCACTGTCCTCCCAAATGTGCTTAGTGACCACTCCCATATTCTCTGCATGTGGTCCTACCTGGTCAAACTCCCCCCTATAAAAAATATACTCACAAGGCAACTGTGCCCAGGCATGCTCACCTACCTAAAAAAACTGTCTCTCTAGTTGGGACTGGTCTCCCCTATTCTGTGCCCAGGACCCTGACATTGCCCTCAACTATTTCACATGCACATTCAATGCTGCCTGTGAAAAATTGGCCCCTCTCACCAGAAAGATGGGCAAAGGGCTTGATACCCCTTGGATTCCCTCCTCCTCCCTCCTAAACCTTATGCAGCAGAGGGACGATCTCCGGAAAAAGGCCCTTGACTCTGGTAAGCCGACTGACTGACAAGCGTACCAGGCTACTCACAATCATTATACTTGGGCCATCCGCAAGGCCAAGTCAGACCACTATAAGACTGCCTTACTACAACATGGGGGACAGAAACATAGAAACATAGAAACATAGACTTTGACGGCAGATAAGGACCACTTGGCCCACCCAGTCTGCCCATTTCCCTACCTACTGGATAAGCTGCAGATTCTAGTTAACCAACAGCCTACTTCCTGCAACCCCCAACTATAATTGCCTTGTGTCTGTCCCATGCATGTTTGAATTCCCCCACTGTTTTAGACCCAACGACCTCCTCAGGAAGGCTGTTCCATGTATCCACCACTCTCTCCATGAAAAAATTTCCTCACATTACCCCTGAGCCATCCCCCCTCTATCTTTAAATTGTGCCCCCTTGTTCTTACACATCTCTTTTTCTGAAAGATTCTACCCTCCTGGACTTTGCTGATTCCCTTGAGGTACTTGAACGTTTCTATCATGTCCCCCCGTCCCGCCTTTCATCAAGAGTATACATATTAAGCTCTCTCAGTCTCTCTTCATATGGCTTCTGCTGCAGACCCTGCACCATTTTAGTTGCTCTCCTCTGGACTACTTCCATCCTGTCTATGTCCTTGCATAGATGAGGTCTCCAAAACTGCACGCAGTACTCCAGATGGGGTCTCACCAACTGTCTGTACAGAGGGATAACCACTTCCCTTTTTCTACTTGTGATGCCCCTTCCTATGCATCCCAGTATCCCCCTGGCTCTCCTTACCAACTTTTCACATTGCTTACCCACCTTTAGGTCATCTGATATGACTACCCCAGGTCCCTTTCCATTTTTGTTGTTGTTAGTACCTCCCCTGCTATTGTGTACTCTTCTCCTGGGTTTTTGTTTCCCAGGTGCATTACTTTGCACTTCTTTGTATTGAATCTAAGTTGCCACATGTCTGACCATTCCTCCAACCTTGCCAAGTCCCTTCTCATCTTTTCTACCTCCCCTTGTGTATCAACTCTGTTACAGATCTTTGTGTCATCTGCAAAGAGGCATACCTTTCCCTTCAGACCCTCTGCAATGTCACCTATAAAGATGTTAAAGAGGACTGGACCCAGTACTGAGCCCTGATGTACTCCACTAGTAACCCCCCTTTCTTCGGAATGTGTTCCATTAACTATTACCTTCTGTGTCCTGTTGTGCATCCAGTTTGCTACCCAGGCTACCACCCTGGGACCCACTCCCAGGCTGGCTAACTTGATTATTAATCTTTTGTGCGGGACTGTGTCAAATGCCTTGATAAAGTCTAGGTAGGCCATATCCACAGCCCCTCCCTGGTCTATTACTTTGGTCACCCAGTCGAAGAAATCAATTAGATTCATCTGACATGACCTTCCTGCTGTAAATCCATGCTGCTTTGGGTCCTGTGCCCCGCTGGCCTCTAGGTACTCAACAATTCTTTCTTTCAGAAGTGATTCCATCATTTTCCCTACCACTGAGGTCAAACTTACAGGTCTATAGTTTCCCGCTTCTGCCTTGCTCCCACTTTTGTGAAGGGGAATCACATCTGCCCTCCTCCAGTCCTCAGGTACCACTCCATCCTGCCATGATCTGTTAAAAAGCATGGTCAGTGGTGTCACTGGGTCCTCCCTTAGTTCTTTTAGGATTCTGGGGTGAATCCCGTCAGGCCCCATTGTTTTGTCCACCTTGAGTTTTAGGAGTTCTTTCAGGACCTTTTCTTCTGTGAATGGACTGGTGTCAACCCCCGTACCCAGAGTGCTTCTATTGTCTGGTTTAGGTAACTCCTCCTCATCTTCTTTTGTGAATGCTGAGCAAAAGTATTCATTCAGTATCTCTGCCTTTTCAGTGTCTCCTTCTGCCCACCTCCCCTCTCCTTTATTAATCTTCACTATCCCTCCCTTAAAGGGGCACTGTTCAGCGTGGCCCCTTCGTTTTTGGCCAAAAGTAAGTAGTGTGCCTGTTGGCCACAGCTATCTATATATACTTAAGAACATCACTATATGTGGAAAACAGAATTTTTTCACGTTTTCTGCATTTGCCAAAGTAGCTTTCTATTGGGTCCCAGTTAAGTCCCTCAGCACGCAGCACATTCAGGTCGGGGCAGCGGCGTCGTCCGCAGTGCGGCCCAGTACGATTTTCCATACTCGACATGCGCTGTATATTGGGAGAGTCCCTTGCACTATTCTAAAATGCTCTATCTGACGACTGCAAACGAGCACTGGAGTACTGTAATTTATATTTGTACATTGTGGAAATCGCGCATGCACACAGAGGCATGGCCAAGATCCCGCAGCCAAGAGCATACCGTTAGTGCGCATGCGTGGGATTTCGGCTACAATGTACAAATATAAATTACAGTACTCCCAGGCCAGTTTGCAGTCGCTCGTAGATAGAAGCATTTTAGAATAGTGCAAGGATTCTCCCACTACACAGCTGCATGTAAGGTATGGAAAATCGTAGTTGGCCGCACTTGGACGACGTCGGTGGCCCGACTCGACTGTGCCTCCGTATGCGGAGGACTTAACGCGGACCCTTAATAGAAAGCTACTTTGGCAAATGCAGAAAAACGGTGAAAAATTCTGTTTCTTCTACATAGTGATGTTCTTAAGTATATATAGATAGCTAAAAGCCAACAGGACACTACTTACTTTTGGTTAAAACGAAGGGGCAAAGCTGACAGTGCCCTTTAACCTTCCTATGCTCCTAATGTACCTATAAAACGTTTTATCCCCCTTCTTAACTGAGTTGGCTATTTTTTCTTTGGTTTGGGCCTTTGCTAGTCTGACTGCCTTCCCCACTTCTTTCTGCTTTAATTGATACAGTTCCCTGTCATGCTCCTTCTGTGATTCCTTATACTTTTGAATGCAGCCTTTTTCTCCTTAACCTTCCCTGCCACCTCGTTTGAAAACCATAGTGGTTTTTTACTCCGCTTTGTTTTCTTTATTTGCTTCACACAAAGGCTTGTTGCCTCTATGATGGCAGTTTTGATTTTTCTCCATTGTTCTTCCACCCCTCCTTTTTGGTCATTTGCTAGTGCATTTTTCAGGTATTCACCCATTTTCCCAATGTCAGCTCTTCTAAAGTCTGGTATCCTTGTTTTTGTATGGCTTATCTCCATGGTTGTGCTCATTGTGAAGCACACTGTGCAGTGGTCGCTTGTTCCCAGATGTCTGTTGACTTCTAAATTTGTGATCCTCTCTCCACTTGAGAGTACCAGGGCTAATATTGCTCCCTCCTGAGTGGGTTCCAACACAAGCTGTCTAAGGCCTGCCCCCTGCAGGGCATCAAGAATGACCCTGCTCTTGGATGTGGCTGCAGTACCTGTTATCCAGTTAACATCTGGCATATTCAGGTTCCCCATCAACAGTATCTCCCCTTTTTCAGCCATTTTGAGAATGTCCTCTATCATTTTGTTGTCCATTTCCTCCCCTTGAGACGGGGGTCTGTATACAACCCCTGTGCGGATTGTGATGCCATTCCCTGTCTCCAAGGTGACCCAGAGTACCTCTTGTCCTCCCCCTTTACTTTTTAGTTCTGTAGCTTTGATCCCTTCCCTTATGTATAGAGCTATTCCACCTCCTCTTTTACCTTCCCTGTCCCTTCTGTAGATTGTGTACCCTGGTATGCTGACATCCCAGTCATGGTTCTCGGTGTACCATGTTTCTGTGATTGCCACAATATCCAACTGTTCATCTTCCATCAGGGCTACTAGCTCAGGAGGCTTGTTTCCCAGACTACGGGCATTGGTACTCATTGACCTCCATTTAATGTTGGCTTTATCCTTTTTTGCCCCATCCCTGCTCTTACTGTCCTTGTCTATTTTTCCATTTACCACTGTCCTGCCCTGTTTTGAGCTCTGTACCTCAGTGTTTACCTTACTACCTGCCATGTTTTGTGGGTGGAGGCTTAAAATTTCCTGCCTTTTATCAGCACCTCCCCCCCTTGGCTAGTTTAAAAGCTTGCCAAGGAAGGATTTAAACCTATCACCTAGGTGCTTGGTTCCCTTCGTGGACAGATGCAGACCATCATGCCAGAATAGACCTTTATCTCTCCAGGTGGCCCCCTAGTCCAGAATGAAGCCAAAGCCCTGTGCTTTGCACCAGTTTTGCAACCATTCATTAAACTGCATGGTGTGCAGTACCCTAGCCTCACTCCTGCCATGGAATGGTAGCACCTCTGAGAAGGTTACCGTGCTTGCTACCTGTCTGAGGCCCCTCCCCAACTCCACAAATTCATTCTGCACTGCACTGATCCCATGCCTAGCTAGGTCATTTGTCCCAAGGTGGACTATGATATCTAGTTCCCTCTCCTGTGATGCTGCTTCTGCAATCCTGAGGATTTGCTTCCTGTCCCTCCAAGCCATGGCACCAGGCAGGCACCTTACTTCCTTCTCCTCTCCCTTTCCCAGGTTTACACCTAACAATAGAGTCCCTATCCAGAAGCTGTTTCCTTCCCTGTGGTGTCCCTTGCCACAGGGGAAGGAAACAGCTTCTGATAGGGGACTTCTGACGTAACATGAAATCCCTCTATGGCAATTCTACCCACTCACCTCTTCGCAACCCACCATGAAGGGGGCCATTACTACTAACCTTAAATCAATCACAGACACCTTCAACACTTCCTTCTCTGACCTGAGCTCTGTCCTCCCCCCTGACTTCTCCCCATCCACCCTCCACTCCCCACTCCACCTCCCATCGACCACCCCCCTTTGGCTTCCGAGCCCTCACACCTCATGAGATTAAACCCTATCTCCTCAAGGTCCTAAACAGTTCTCGTAACAACAGGTGACTCAATTGACTTGAAACTTTTACTTCTGGTCCTCAGTGAAGTCCTGCCCTCCTCTCATACCTCTTCAACCTCTCACTCAGATATGGGAGATTCCCCTCCCCCTGGAGAATGGGCACCATCACCACATCACCCCATGCACAAGTCCAGAGATCGACTCTCCCCAGGGAACTATCACCCCATCTCCACTCCCTCCAAAGCCTCAGAGCACAGCGCAGAAGACCAGCTCACAGAATACCTAACCAAATATGACCTTCTATCACCTAAACAACATAGCTTCCAGCCAGGCCATAGCACCATCACTGCCCTCCTGGAATTTCCCAGCTCTATCCACTCTGCCCTCGATGCTGGCCATCTAGCAGGTGCTGTCTTCTTGGATCTGTAAAAGGCTTTTGACACTGTCAGTCATGACCTCCTACTCTCCACCCTTTCTCACCTTGGTCTCTCCCAGGAAGCTAACTCCTGGTATACTGACTATCTGACATGTCAATCACAGAGTGTAAAAATTTGGTCTACCCTCTCCTCACCCCTTCCTGTCCACTCTGGTGTCCCACAGGGGTCCATCCTCAGGCCTCTCCTATTTAGCCTCTTTTTGAATTCTTTACCCCAGGCATGCTCATGGAATGTTCTACGTTATGCCAATGATGCCATCCTCTTCTCCTCTCACCCTAACCCATCCTCCCTTGTAAACTCCCTTCAGGCCATCTTCACTGTCACTGAATCCTGGTTCACCAATCACAAGCTCATCCTGTACCACAAAAAATCTAAGGTCATACTCTTTGCCCATCACCAGAATAAACAAATGCATTCCTCCTTCTGTGTCCTCACCTCTCTATCCCTCCCCCTGAAGCAAGTCTCTACGTTTAAGTATCTTGGAATGACTTTTGACCCCCCTTCCTCACCTTCCATGTGCACATTCACCTCCTCTGCACCACTGTCAACTCCTGCATTGGCATGCTATACTGGCACCACAACTGCGTCTCACTTGAAGCCCATCAGTTAGTCATCACCTCCTCCGTCCTGTCTATTATAAACTATAGCATCCTGATCTATGATGTTGCCAATAGCACTGCCCTATACTGAGTGAAGGTTGCCCAACTTGCTGCCTTGCCCTAGCATGTCCGAGGACCACCCATACATGCTTCTTGTACAGCCAAACCAGCCGGCTGGACTTTGACAGTTGGCTCCAATATCTCATCTGCCTCATGGCAAAAAAAAAATCATTATGGGACTAACTGCCCCTTGTCTCTCCCCACTCCTGATACCAGTGTCAGCTGCCAGACCCACCCAATGCACTCTCACTCTGAAGTTCCAAGTCCCATACCAAAAAATCTCCGTTGGGCAGTGCACCTTCCCATACCGGGTGCCTACCTGGCTCAACACCTTCCCTCCCCCATCACCTTAAGCCTAGGATTCACAGGTTCAAATCTCTGCTCTAATTCCACCTTGCTGCCTCACACACTTGCACCTGCCCCAGCCCTCTGCCCACCCCCCTGACAATGGACTATGTCCTGCTTAATTCTCTGCCAGCTAGGTCAGGTGAACAAAATGCCAGCCTATAGTGCTGCCATGTCTCTTGCATTGCCACTGTATAATCACCATGTAAAAAGTAATACTCCAGCTGCATGCTATCCTGGTTGCACAACTGGAATCTCTCTTTGACTGTAATACCTACTCTGTATTTATCCATGAATTGTTTCCTTTGCACTGTTTGTATTATCCATGAACTGTATTCTTTGTACTATCTCTGACTCAGAGGTATGTAATTCTGATATATTTAATAAATAAATAAATAAGCAAACTAGGAATGGAGTTGACAGTGTCCATTTAAATAATTAACTAAGTTTCCAAGGGTCCATTGATGTTCTCTACCAAATCTCGTGGTTCTCATGAAAGCAAGAAACGCATATACATACACAAAAGACAAACAAAGTTCTATAAATGGCAAGGTAAACCCTATGACTGAGTTTGGAATCAGAAATTCAGACCAATCTCTAGAGTGTTATAAAGATCTGGACAGCAGGGGCTAAATGAAAGAGTGAGCTCTGATGTGATGGGTCTAATGAAGAAACAGCCTGTTGATTAGTGCTGTGTTTTGATTGTTGCACCTTAAGAGGGTGGGTTCAGCCATGAAGCACAGCAATGTTTATTAGTAGACCTTAGTGAAAAGTGATTTGAAAGTTAGGCTTTGAAAACAGAATAAATGACTGGTGATAGCCAACACAGCAAATTATATCACTTCCTGTGCTGGTTGGAAATCCTTTCTGTTGTTTGAGCTCTAAGCCTCACTATCAAAGTGTATGTGCTTAGAATCCATTTTTTTTTATTTAATAGAAAACAATCTCACCACACACTGTTTCACTACATTAATTATTTATCACCATTCACTCTGTATGTTTTGACAAATGTGTACCGCCATTTCAACACTTCCCCTACTAAAATGTGTGAAAAGATTTATTACCATTAACAGAGGTCTTTTTTTTCACTTCTGTAAAGTTCTGTACCTTGCTGTCTGATATTCTGTGTATTTATACAAGTGCTGCTTTTTGCCATTGTAAATTCTTGGAAATTTGTAAATGTTGTACCTTGCGCTGATATTTCAATTGTATACTGAACTTGTTATTTTATTCAGGATTGTTGGTTTTCATTCCTCATTATTTGTTAATTGTAATTCTAACCACCTTGTACCCCCCTCCACTCCCTGGGGTCACACCTGGAAATTAACGTCGATTCAGTGTGCCTTTCCCAGTCAGATTTTTTTAAATCAATCATTAAATAATAAAACTGCTCCACTTGAATGGCAAAAGCAGTTTTACTGTTCAGCCCTATCTGTGAAGGTAACTCTATCAGATTTAGGAGGTAGGTTTTTCACACTTGGGAACTGTGGATGTTTTTAGCCATTGTCTTTTACTGCAGCTATGAGTTGGAAACTTTTATAAAACTGAAAGAAGTAAACACATCTTCAGTTGAGTTCACTACAGATGAAAAATGTAGATTTGTTAATAAATGAACAAAACTTTATTTTGAAAAATGTGCCCAGTTCTTTATGGAGAACCAGTAAGCAAGCACAGTTGCTACAGGCAGAGAATGCATAAGAACATTTTTCAATATTTAAAACTGAAGTTCATGGTGGGTGGAGAGTTACTCCATATCATTGGCAGATGAAGCTCTTACCCCCTCCATCAGGTTTTCCACAGCCCTTGGGGGCCTTTATGAATTGGTATAGTGTTCTGTAATGTGATTTCACTCCCCCCTTCTCATTACTCTCCATCATTCGTACTGGGGCCTCAGGGCTATTTATGTTTTAGCCTAATATGGAAGAAGACTACTGCTGCAGAAGGAACAGCAAGGAAAAAGAGGAGTAAATCCTTACTTCAACCCAAATTATAATATAAAAAAAATATTCAGCATGCTTGTCAATAAAAATCTGGCTCCCAGCATACCACATTGGTACTCAATCAGCTGAGCTAGCAGACACAACAACCCATTTGTTTCCAGGCTACAAAGAAATGATCAAGAAATAGTTGTTTAGTGTTAGTTATAGTTAAGCATTTGAAACTTGAATTGTAATGAGAAGGACATAATGTGACCTAAATTGGTATTAAACCCCAACCCTCATAATTCCATCCATGTGTTATACCGGTTGAGATATTACGTATGTACCTTTATTATGTAAGGGAGTGAAAGCATGGCTTGTAACATCCTCAGTAACTGCAAATGTACACACTCATACATTGTGCACTCCAGTACCTAGAATAAACCACTTAACATTAGTGCCCTCTTTTGTATGCTTCTATTAGAAACTACTGTTCAGAGCTTTGGAATTGACAGAAAATGAAAATCTGTCATGGTGTGAAAGGCAATAAATTCGCTGCACAAAATACAGTTTTCTAAGGGAAATAGTTTCAGTCATCTCCATTAAAAGGACTGATCAACTACTTTCTATGTAAGACAATGTGCTGAACCCCAACACAAACACACACACACACACACACACACACCTCTTGAATTATGTAGGCTACAGTACACAAGGATGGACAATGCTCATCACAGATGCTGAAATCACAGCCTCACTTCACCCCCTCACCTTCCACTCACATAACATGCCCCTTTAAGCCCTTTAAGTGTTAAGTACCCTTTCCAAATTCTATTCTTCTCCCACTATAAGCTCCAAATTTCCTTTTAAATTTGTGCCCACCCTTCTTGTTCCAATGTTCTGCAATTCTTGATGCCCACTTAAGTAAATATAAAACAGGGCCTCTACTTACTCTAACAGATGGACTAACGATGTTCACAGTCATTGACATAAGCAGCAGGCAACTGGAAAAACTCTCACAAAGAGTCAAGATTCTTTGAAAACAGAGTACCTGGTTTTGGCGCAATCAAGCAAACACAAGGGCATGCAAAACATGTATGCACATCTGTGTCTGCCCATTTTGAAAACCCAGGCCAGACTGCTTTTTTTTGGGTTGGGGCAAAGCGATTTTTACTGGTATGTAGTGAGTGACCTCTATAACCTCTAAAAAGTAAACAAAAAAATTAAAAATATGGGGATGGGGGATTAATGTCTTTCTATGCTGCCCTCCAAAAATGAAGTGATTTTTCCCAGAATATTAAAGTTGAAGTTGTCATGAACTTGCACCAGTGAAACAGCCCCTTAGCCTACATGAACCTGTGAATTTGTAGTTTCCGACATTGAATTTCTCTGATTACCAATTGCAGAACACCATGAACCAGAAATAATGAAACACCTGCTAGGTAGCACATCTTACTCTGTAATTAGTCTTGCTAGCTCTTTGATAAGTAATGTATACTCCTTGAAGGAAGGTAAAGGAGGAAGCATTTGTTATGCAATCCCTCTGAGAAGGATGGTAAGAAACAAGACATGCTCTTCACCCTGCTGCCAGCAAACTTGAATATCTAGTCATGGTCTCATTTAGATTAAAAGGGAAATCTTGATGTGTTCTATTAAGAATATTCAAACAGGCATGCAATTATTGCAGTGTGATTGTGTTCTTAGTGCCTTACCTGGTTCAGGGATAATTAGCTGTGCACTGGTCTGTATATTCCCAGCTTCATTCTCAGCCACACACTGGTAAAACCCTTCATCTGATTTTACAAGGCCTAGAATTCGTAGGTTACTGCCCCCCTACAAGATAAAAATGAAGAGTCTGCATTCAACTGCTCAAAGATCCAAGTATACCAACAGGATATGAAGGTACAAAAATTATAAGGAAGACCAGGAACCCAAGTTACAGTTCAGAATTCATAGTGTGTGCTTAAGAGGTCTTAATTATATTAGAGCTAGTCTGCAGTTATTTTAAATGTGTGGCAGTTCAAGGTAAGCCAAGCACAAAATACAAGATTCTTATCATCTGTCAGCCTCTGAGGGATGTGGGGACCTTCTTCACTGGAATGGCATTCAGGTTCTTCAGCTTATTGGTGCTGAGGGACCTCAATGCCTGAGTCAATGATGAACGTTAGCAGTTAGCAGTCCAGCTTACGTCAGCACTAAACCTCAAGAAAATAATTTTCTCTGCTACTCAAAAAATGTGGCCATTCTTTGGACCTTGTCTTCACCCTGGCACTCAATATTATCAATTTTCAGACTGATCTGATAACTTGGTTGGATAATATTGCCATTAAATTCCAGTTTAGAGATTGCTGCACATTTTATCCCATGGTAGTTTAAACTGCCTCAGATGAGCCTGACTTTGAATGGGGTCTTTGAAGTACTGGACATCTCAAATATATTGACCACTTGTGAGGAGGGTTTGGATGTCACCATGGAGGGTTGTAACAAGGTTGTGTCAACCACTGTTGACTCTGTCATGCCTCCTTGTATCTGACTGCTTGCCCCTGTTTGCAGCTAGCTGTGGTACAGTGATGCACTGCAGTGGTTAAAGACACAAAGACAGAGGCAGGAGCATATCTTGATGAGGACAGAATGGCTTTGAAGGTCCATTATCAGTGAATCAATTAATCAATTTTTATTTTTATATTGGAAAGTATGTGAGCAAAAATGCCGTTTTCAGAAATGTCTAATTGTATAGATAATAGTTACAATTGAGAATTAACACAACAAACATAGAAATAAGGAATAAATATAAAGGGAATATATACAGAGTCATTATAAGGTGTATTAGAGATCAACCCACAGAAGATCCAGAGCAGATCCTTGGTGGAGGGTTTTAAGAAAGCCTTAAAAATATATTACTTTACCCTGACTTTAAATTAATGATTTTAAGGTTTTGTTATGGTTTTACTGCTGTTCACATTTCAGATGTTTATTGGTGTAGTGTGTTTATTTTAACATTATTATAATGATTGTGCTTTTATGGAATATGTCCCTAGCTTCTGGGAGGGGGCTCTATATAAAAATACAGTGACACTACACTACAATTATAGATTGTCTGATGATTAATTGATTTTGAATTTTCATCAACTAGAAGAAGGAATTGTGTAATCAGATAGCATCTCTCTTTTTTTCTGAAAATGCTTTTGGGCCATTCCATAGTTCCTGAAGCACACCTTCACATGTATGTAGGGCAGGTCCTCAAGCATGGAGGCCCATTTCCACACATTCAGAGACTTTTGCACATCCTGAATCCCATCATGTCTGAATTGCTGCCTCTGGCTGAATCCAGCACCACCAGCTATAAGACTACATGCCTGGTGCATTCCACAGTGTGTCTGGCAGAAGGAAGGGCAACACTCTGAAGGGTATGCACCCAGGACAGTGACACTATTGCAGCGAAAATGTCGATGCTGACAACATTGACCTTTTTCACTGTAATAGACCACGTGAGACACTGGCAATTTCTCTCCTGGTCCTGCACCCCCTCCCCAATCCAACTCTGACTCAGAGTTAGAATCCTAGAGATTGGGGGTGTGGAGGGCAGAGCCCTCTGCATGGGGGTTCAGGGGCAAAGCCCACAATGAAAAAATGGCTGGGGTCTCAAGTAGGATTTATGTCAACTGCAAGTTGCAGTTGACATAAATCCATCGCTGTGATGGTGGTTGACAACTTAGTTATCGAACTGGCATTGTAGAGCCCTTTGAAGCATCCCCAAAGTCTGTCCAAAGACTGCGAGGGCCACCAATGGGCAAAATGCTAACAACAAAAGTGTTTGAGCCCCAAAGCAGATACTGCAGTTTGAGTTAGACTGCTATATCATACAATCCCCTAACTTTAAAATAAGTCATTTGTTTCTCTCGTTTCAACTGCAGCTCTCCTCATTATGCTAATTGCTTGATCCTGTGCAGGTATCGACTATTGCTACCACACATGACCAAGATCCACATTTAACCAGCAGTGAGCATTATAACGAGAGTGGCTGCTAACATCGGAGACCGAAAAAAAATATGAGAAAGGATATCAATAGATTTGGTCACAGCATAATTTCATACTAGAACCAACGGCCTTGGGAAAGATTTCTGAAACCACAAAAAATGTAACCTTGGTTCGTGTACTATGCAGTATTTGTTGGTTAGAGATTGACGAACAATTAATTTCATACATATATCAGGTGAGTATGCAAGGTTCCCTCAGCACTTTCAAGCAGACTTTCAGTTCTTTAGATATCTTGCTCCAGTACAGAATCTTTCATTTGTCCCATGGGAGACTTGTGTCTTCCTGCAAGCCACTCCATGCTTATTCGGAGTTTGAAAACATTTTATAGGAACATTTTGTAAGGCACTTACATAAGTCTGGCAATTTGTGTTCAGCTATAATACTAGATTTCAGTGTAAGTATTTATACTAGGACACATCAACATTCATTAAGATTAGTGGCAATAAAATGTATTATTTGTATAACTATTACATTTTTAGAAGTTGACACATTACTCTACAAATGTCATTATGTAGTGCCACTTTCAGCAGGATTCTTTACTTGAACATACATAGAAACATACATAGAATTTGACGGCAGATAAGGACCACTTGGCCCACCCAGTCTGCCCATTTCCCCACCTACTGGATAAGCTGCAGATCCTAGTTAACCAGCAGCCTACTTCTTCCTACCCCCAACCCCTAGAATTGTCTTATGACTGTCCCATGCATGCTTGAATTCCACCACTGATTTTGACTCTACAACCTCCTCCGGAAGGCTGTTCCATGCATCCACAACCTCTCTGTGAAAAATACTTCCTTAAATTACCTCTAGCCGCCCTCCCCATCTTCAAATTGTGCCCTCTTGTTCTTGCACACTCTTTTTGAAAGATGCTACCCTCTTGGACTTTGTTGATTCCTTGAGGTACTTGAACATTTCTATCATGTCCCCCTCTCCCTCCTTTCCTCGAGGCTATATATATTAGCTCTTTTCGTCTCTCTTCATATGTCTTCCAGTGCAGACCCTGCACCATTTTAGTTGCCCTCCTCTGGACAGCTTCCATCCTGTCTATGTCTTTGCAGAGACTGGGTCTCCAGAACTGCACACAGTACTCCAGATGGGGTCTCACCAGCTGTCTGTACAGAGGGATAATAACTTCTTGTTTTCTACTGGTGATGCCTCTCCTTATGCATCCCAGTATCCCCCCAGCCCTCCTTGCTGCCCTCTCACATTGCTTGCCCACCTTTAGGTCATCTGATATGACTACCCCCAGGTTCCTTTCCATTTTTGTTGTTGTTAGTATCTCACCCCATTGTGTACTCTTCTCCTGGGTTTTGTTTCCCAGGTGCATTACCTTGCACTTCATAGCATTGAATCTAAGCTGCCATACATTTGACCATTCCTCTAACCTTGCCAAGTCCCTTCTCATCCTTTCCACCCCACCCTGTGCATCAACTCTGTTGCAGATCTTTGTGTCATCTGCAAAGATACATACTTTTCCTTCCAGTCCTTCTGCAATGTCTCTTATAAAGACATTGAAGAGGACCGGTCCTAATACTGAACCCTGCGGTACCCCACTAGTAACCTTCCTTTCTTCTGAGTGGACTCCATTTACTATTACTCTCTGTGTCCTATTCTACAGACAATTCTTTACCCAGGCTATCATCTTGGGACCCACTCCCAGGCTGGCTAACTTGTATATTAATCTTTTGTGTGGGACTGTGTCAAATGCCTTGCTAAAGTCTAGGTAGGCCATGTCCACAGCCCCTCCCTGATCTACTACTTTGATCACCCAGTCAAAGAAATCTATCAGATTCATCTGGCATGACCTTCCCGCTGTGAATCCATGCTGCCTAGGGTCCGGTGCCCCTCTGGCCTCTAGATACTCAACAGTTCTTTCCTTCAGAAGTGATTCCATCATTTTCCCTATCACTGAGGTTAAACTAACAGGTCTGTAGTTTCCTACTTCTGCCTTGCTCCCAGTTTTGTGAAGAGGAATCACATCTTCCCTCCTCCAGTCCTCGGGTACCACCCCATCCTCCCATGATTTGTTAAAAAGGGTAGTCAGTGGTGTCACTAATTCTACCCTTAGTTCTTTTAGAATTCTGGGATGAATCCCATCAGGCCCCATTGCTTTGTCCACCTTCAGTTTTAAGAGTTCTTTCAGAACCCTTTCTTCTGTAAATGGGCTAGTATCAACTTCTGTATCCAGAGTGTTTCTACTGTTTGTTTTATGCACCTCCCCCTCTTCATTTGTAAATACTGAGCAAAAATATTTGTTTAGTATCTCTGCCTTTTCACAGTCTCCCTCTGCCCATCCTCCCTCCCCTTATGTAGAATATTTGACCATTGAAGCATCACAAGTCTAGAAATATTGCAGCTCAGAAAAGGTTTTTCATGTATGATGTCCCACAAATAACACAAATATACAGTATTGTGATCTATTACCAGTGCTGTTCCAGAATATAGCAGGAGGCCCTATATATCTGCAGTTATAAGGAATGTGTTAACCATTTATAGTTAAACCTGAAACTTTGAATATAAGTTGAAACCTGTTATTTTTTACCTTTCTAATTTTTTAAAGTGCATTAATAGGGATTACTGTTCTGGTGATTGTGTAGAATATCGGACCACAGCTATTAGTGTAGCGCAAAGCTACAGAGAATACAACCGAATTTTGTCCCCTGCTTGCTGCACTATACTGTAGCTGTGCTAGGCTATTTTCATTGTGTGCTTCCTGTTGATTGAGGTTTTGTCATTTTATTTAGTTTTTGGGGGCTCTTCTCCCCAAATCTCCCTTGTTTTTATTTTTAACATGGAGTGGGGGCTAAGCCCCCCAACTCAAATAATCTAATAAAAAATAACAGACAGCCCAATGTGGCATACAGCATGCCGTAAGTGGGCAAGTAGCGTAACTTGAACACTATTCTAATAGTGGAGGTCCGATGGTGGTCAAATATTCTACATAATCACCACTGTACCTTTAATGAACGTACTAATAACAAATTATTTATTTGACCAAGTGGAATTCGTTTAAAAGGTGTTCCAGTGAGGTTCACAATTTATAGCTCTAGTGTAGTCTATGCATACTTTACATAATATAGAAACATAGACACATAGATTTTGATGGCAGATAAGGATCACCTGGCCCACCTAGTCTGCCCATTTCCCTACCTACTTAAACTCCCGATCCTAAATAATCAGCAGCTTACCCTCTCTTTCCTATCACTAGTGGTGCCTTCTGTCTAGCCCATGCATTCTTGAACTCACCAATCATTTTAGCCGCTACAAGCCCCACTGGGAGTCTGTTCCATGCATCCACCACCCTTTCTGTGAAAAAATACTTCCTCTCATTACTCCTGAGTCTCCCCCCAGCCTCATATTGTGACCCCTTGTTCTTGCATGTCTTTTTTTTTTTTTTAAATGCTGCCCTCCTGGACCTTGTTGATTCCCCTGAGGTACTTGAATGTCTCTATCAAATCCCCCCCCCCTTTCCTCCAGGGTATATATATATATATTGAGGTTTTTCAGTCTTTCCTCATATGTTTTCTGGTTCATTCCTTTCACCATTTTTGTTGCCTTTCTCTGGACCACCTCCATTCTGCCAGTGTCCTTCCAGACATGTGGTCTCCAGAACTGAACACAGTATTCCAGATGTAGCCTGACCAATTGTCTGTACAGTGGCATCACCATCTCCTGTTTTCTACTGGTGATGCCCCTTCCTATGCATCCTACCATCCCTCATGCCCTCCCAACCGCCTTTTCATATTTCTTGGCCACCTTCATATCATCTGTTATGTTTACTCCCATGTCCCTTTCCAGTTTTGTTGTTGTTAGTATCTCCCCCCCCTCCATTTTTTATTCCTCTCCAGAATTCCTGTAGCCAAAGTGCATGACTTTGCACTTTTTGTACTGAATTTAACCTGCCACACTCTTGCCAGCTCTTCCAATTTGCCTTGTTCTCTTCTCATTTTTCCTACCCTGTCTGGAGTGTCTATCCTGTTGCAGATTTTGGTGTCATCCGAAAAGAGGCTTCCTTTCCCTTCTAGCCTCTACTCAATGTCACTAATGAAAACATTGAAGAGGACTGGCCCCAGAACTGAGCCCTGTGGCACTCCACTTGTCACCCCCCTCTCCTGGGATTGAACTCCATTTATTACCACCTTCTGTGTCTTGTTGCTCAGCCAATTTGGAACCCAGTGTACCACCTTGGGACCTACTCCCAGACTGTGCAACATGTTTACTAGTCTCCTGTGTGGGACAGTGTCAAATGCCTTGCTAAAATCTAGGTAGGCCATGTCCACCACCCCTCCCTGATCCACCACCCTGGTTACCCAGTAAAAGAAATCTATCAGATTTGTTTGACAAGATCTCCCTGCTGAGCATCCATGTTGCCTTTGGTCTTGTGCCCCACTAGGTTTCAGATATTCCACAATCCTTTCCTTTAACATGGATTCCATGATTGTCAGGCTGTTATGCATACCAAATAATAGAACAAATAAAACAAGACTATTTAATACGGGGGCATATCCACTTTGATAGCACAGACTGAATATTTTAATCAGCATATTATTGCTAAAAGCTGCACTGGTGTACATTATTTAAATGAATATGGAGTTCAAAAGCAGGTCCACTATTGTGTAGGGTATTGCCCAGTTTCTTTAGCCACTACCAAGCACAGTTCCATTTGTTCCTCCTTGAACTTTATGTAGGGGTGTCTATGACAGATGTATAGAGGTAGAAGAATACATGCCTTACATTTGTGACTCTGGACAATTAAGAACTGCCATTCCATCAATCAACAATGGGTCAAAAGTAAATTTCTGTGAGGTCAGGGACCTCATGGCCCTGCTCAGTATTTGCACTGTCTAAACAGGAGAAGAGCAAGCACCAACGGGGTACCATGACTGTGACTTAGGAATCATACACTTCATGGCTTATTGCCCATCTTCTACTTACAGATGGCAGATCTGCATGTGAGGCCTTTGGGGAGTTTGATCACAAACCATGCAGAATAATTGCAACAAATAAAGAACATTGTCAGAACCCTTGTATTATGATTAGTTAAAGCACTGCAATGAAAATGATTTGACACTGATATCACAAAAAAGCTGCTGCTTATGAATGCCAGATACCTACCATGATCTGAAAGTAATCACTGGGTATGACCACTTCTCCATTTTTGAGCCACCTGACAGTAGGCAATGGTTTCCCGGTGACTGCACATTCAAACTCTATATCCATGCTCTCATAAGCATATAGATTTGAAGGGTGATTCAAAAACTTTGGTGGAACTGCAATTAAAGAGAAAGAGGTTATGTTAACATTCAATAGAAGAACATGAATTTCACTGAAATATCATTGGGGAAAAAATGGTAATTTAGGTCAAATAGACAAAAGAAAAAAGAATATTACACACAACACAATTCTTGACAACTTTGTGTTCCCTTTCTTAGACAAATCACTGTTATTTTCTGTAACTAGAAAAAATAGAATCAAGATTCAATTGCTTCTGTTCAGTGTGATTTTTCAGAGAATATATGAAATATGCAGTTATAGTAACAACATGGGCTGGTATTTAATAGGGACATCTGACTTATAATACTATTCTAGCCATCACAGGGCTAGTTTTTAAAACAGGTCAGGGTGCTTGTGGTAAAACTGCCACCGATTTCAGAAAAGGTATAAATTATGGCTCTAGGCACAGTGATTCTACAGACAAAAAACAATACTTTCCTTGGCTATTTCTCCTATGACTGTTGGGGGGGAGGAGAAGGTGAATGTAGTTTTGTGTGGCAAGGAGACAAAATTACCACAGCTACAGTATAGCTACTAAAATGGTAGATTTGCATCTTGTAGTTTTCCAAATTAAAGAACTGTTTTACTTGTATAGTTAATAAAAACATTTGAGACTTCTAGTCACATATTGAAGATATGGGAGGAGGGACAAAATTATTTGTTTTTTTTGCAGTATTATAAATGTTTAACATGGTTGAACCATGTCTAGCATTTATTGTTTTATTTCTCATTTTGTGCTGCATGTTTAGCTTTGATAATAAGCTAAAAAGATTACCAATCGCATAATCACTAAGGGAAGATTTTTCAAAAGGATCAATGTATGATCTGCCCACTGCTATTTTCAAAGTGGAAATGTGCCCAAACTTGGTAGACCATCTATTAGATGACTTAATAGTGTCAGAAGTTTGCAGCCAAATATGGATGCAAGGGCATCCAAACTAGATGTAACTCACAACTGCATCTATTTTCTGCTGCAAATCATGACTTCTTACCCTAAAGGGATGCAACTTCAAAAAACTGCAGCAAAGAAACCTGAGCACAAGTGGGTGGATGCAGACACAAGCTCTGAATGCATTAGTGTCTGCTTCCAGCATTTTTGAAAATCACCCTTAGCTATCTCTGAAACAGTAGAGAGCATGAGACTATCCACTGAAAATTATGGGTAGAATGTATGCCTTCCTTTGGATGGGGCTTCTGAATATCCAGCCCTAAATATTAGTTGTCCTCATTTTGAAACACTGTTTGTAAAACATCAGAATCTGCTCAGTCTGCAGGGAAAGCACCAATATTTATACATTACCTACCTAAGGATGGAGTCCCTAGAGCTCCTGCGAATTATAACCCTATTTCTTTCCTTCCTACCTTTGCTAAGCTTCAAGAACATCTGGTTCTCTTGCAGCACTCTTCTTACCTCTCTGATATTAACTTTTTAACTCCTTTTCAAGCTGGGTTCTGGAAGAACCATTCCACTACCACCTCCCTGATTAGGCTCACTGACTCTTTCCTCTCAGGGATGGGCAGTGGCCAAATCACTTCTGCCATAGAAACATAGACTTTGATGGCAGATAAGGACCGCTTGGCCTACCCAGTCTTCCCATTTCTCTACCCATTGGATAAACTGAAGTTCCTAGTTAACCAACAGCATACTTCCTCCTACCCCCTACAAGAATTGCTGTATGTCTGTCCCATGCATTCTTGAATTCCTCTACTGTTTTTGACCCCACAACCTCTTCAGAAAGGCTGTTCCATGCATCCACTACCCTCTCTGTCTTTGTCAACCTAGCGAAGGCTTTCAACACTGTCTCCCACACCCTTCTTCTAAACACCATCACTGCTGCAGGCCTAGCTGACTCTGCCACAAACTGGTTCTGAACCTACCTGACAGGCACGACCCAGTCAGTCAGAATAGCTGACTCCACATCTCCGCCTCTCCCCATAAATACTGGCATCCCAAAGGGGTCTATGTTGCTCCCTATCTTATTCTCCATATTTCTAAATGATCTTCACTCAGTCTGTTCATCTACCTCCATCCATATGTATGCAGATGACATAGTCCTCTTCACCTCTGCCAGTCACCTGATGACATAGCTACCAGACTTCAGCAAGACTTCATTAAAGTCCAGCACTGTTTTATTTCCAATCAACTCTCCCTAAGCACCAAGAAGACAGTCTAAATGGCCTTTGGCACTAGGCAGAGGCTCTCCAGGCTCCCCTTCCTGCCATTCTTTCATACCCTTGACTGGACAGTCCTTGAGGACACTTCATCCTTTAGGTACCTTGGGATGTGGTTTGACTCTCACTTCACCTTCTCTGGTCATGTGGATGTGATTCTGAAAAAAAAGCACCCCCAACTCGGCACTTTATACAGGAACCTTAGTAGCCTCACGCTACCGGCTAGATGTGAACTTGTCCAGAAGATGATCTTACCTATTTTTGACTACTGTGACATAGTCTATAGTGCTGCTCCCAAGCGTTCCTTATCCAAACTGGACACCCTATTCAACTCCTTTGGTCACTGTGGTCTGGACTCCCCTCCTCTCACCCATCACTGTAACCTCTTCCCTCTTTGGTCCTTTCCTCTTTAGAAAACCAACAACCCCTACACTGTGCAAAATTTGTGTCAAACATTTGGTTCAGTACACTCCCCTCCATCTTACTTCCTCACTATCCATCCTCCCTCTTCCTGCTTAGTCACTTAGATCATTTGACTCCTGTTTAATGGTAGTCCCTCACCGGTCACCTGCAGTAAGTCAGGCTGCCTTCTTGCACTGATTCCCTAAAGTTTGAACTGCACTTCTCCTCCAAATTTGCTATTCTTCTTCCACCCACTCCATCGCTTCAGCCTTACATAACTTCCTATCGGTCAATTGTACCTGTAACTAATCTCCCCCCCATCATAACTTCTACAAATTACTATACCGATATTTAAACATTTCTGCACCCATTGGCCCACTCCTGTCTCTCTCCTCTCCTCTCCTCTCCTCATCCACTTCCCTGTACCCCTTCTCCTCTACTCCAATACCTGTGCCCACCCTCATATGCCTCCTCCATGTCTGCCTCCTCCTCCTCTTCTCTGTTCACCTCCTAGATGGTTCTCTGTTATGCCCCACTTGGTTATAACCTTGTAACATTTATTCCAGCAGATAGTACTTAACTGCTTTCCATGTGTTTACTATTAAATCACTCCTATGTTGCACTATGTTCATTAATGTCTGTATCTTATGTATTACACACAATGCCATGCTTTTACTGTATAATTTGTACTATGTTTACTGTGTGTATGTTTTTCCCATTCCCTTCTCCCCAGAATGCACCACGAGATGAGCAACTTGTTGTTCAGTGTGCCCTTCCTGTTGAAACAGTTCAATAAATAAATAAATAAACATTATGTGAAAGTGGCAGTGTCCCACCACATTTGGAGAAGATCTTCCACTACAGAAAAGATGTGTCTGAAAACATAGTGGCCTGATCATGAAGAAGCACAAGAAAAAAACACATTATAGCCATTTGGATGTATATGGGACAAAAAAACCTTTCAAGCAGAGGGATGACATGGCCTATGATGTAGGGATTTGAAAAAGGAATTACTGTAGAGTGCAGTTTAGTGCCTAATACTTAAAACCTCCGATATCAAGTTAAAAGAATGTATGAATCTCTTAATGGAGTATACTTCATGCTTCACTCTCTTATTTTACTGTTTACACCTTATGTAATTTTTATGTAAACAAGTAAGTAAAATTTTATTTATCTGGTGCTCTATCCCAGAAGCTCTGGGTGCTGTATAGGTAGGCAAGAGTTTAAAATAGATACAATAGACCAAATACAAAGAGAAATACAGTATCAAAACAACAACAATGAATGAAAAACAATGCATAAATAAAATCCTTATTTAAAATAAACAATTCAGCAGTCTATTGTTTCTAAGATTCATTAGCAGTATGCAAATGCCTTTGTAAAAAGATGCACCTTCAGACCCCGCTTACAAGTATTCACCAATAGGGCCTCCCTCAGAGGATTTTGGAAGGGAGTTCCATAGGGCCACGCCAGCCACCTCAAATGATCGGTCCCCAGAGGTCTTCAGTCAGGCCCTAGGAACTGCTAGAAGGCTTTCAGTGGAGAAGTGGAGCAAGCACACAGGCTGGGCAGGAGTCAGGAGGTCATGCAGGCAGCCAGGACTTGACCCATATAGTGAGTAAGCCCACCTTGAAGGTGATTCTCCATCTCACCGGCAGCCAGTACAGGTCAGGCAGGATCAGAGTCACATTACAAGACCTCAGAAGGCCCATCAGCAACCTGGCCACTGCATTCTGCATTAGCTGCAGGTGATGGAGAATCCCATCCACTGATCCCAAGGTAAAGAACATTGCACTAATCAAGTCTTGATGTTAGAAAAGAGATTACTAGTGATGGCAGGTCATCAGCTGGAATTAAAGTTTTGATCGGGGTGATGTTCCTAAGGTGGTAAATACCACTTTGGATGATGGATGACACCTGTGCCTCAATTGACAATCCATCATCAAGGATAATACCCAGATTTTTTTCCTTAGTAGATGCAGCCAAAGGAGTAGTACCAAGGAATAACCCTGTTCCCATCCTTGCCGCACCCACATCCTGCTGGCAATCAGGCTCAGTCACTAGCAGCTCCACCTTGTCAGGATTGAATCTCAGCCAGTTTGAGAACATCCAGTCCTGGATCCTGGCAAGACACTTATTAAGCACCTCCATGGCATCACTTGTCCCAGGTGCAAATGGCATATGCAGCTGGGTGACATCTGCATAACACTGAAAACTGTCTAATGATCTCACCCAGGGGAAGCATTTACACTGTGAACAATGTAGGTGACAGGATCAAACCCTGGGGAACTCCACATGGCAGGGCCTTCGGGCAGGAGGAGAAACTCTCCATCATTACCTTCTGCATCCATCCTGTGAGAAAGGACTCAAATCAGTTGATGACAGTACTGGTAAGTGCACAGAGCTCCCTTACTCAATCCAGCAACATTGCATGGTCCACAGTATCAAATGCTGAGGAGAGATTGAGAAGAATGAGTATTGACCATTCTCCTCTATCCCTCACCCTGAAGAGATCATTTTGCACCCTGACTAATGCCATTTCAGTGCAATGCCTGGACCTAAATCCAGACTGGAAAGGCTCATAGATGTCACAGGCTGCATGGTGCACCTCAAGCTGCAGATTCACTGCTTTCTTGATAACCTTACCCAAAAATGGGAGGTTAGAGATTGGTCTGTAATTTGCCAATAAGTCAGAGTCAAGAGATGGTTTCTTTAGGAGAAGCCTCATCAGTACCCTCTTTAGGGTTCTGAGGAAAAGTCCTTCCAAAAGCGGGCACTGGACAATCTCAGTGAATATTGGACCAACAGACTCAGCACATCCCATTAAGAGACAGGCCAGGGTCCAGTTCACAGTACATAGGCTGCAGTTTTAAAATCACTTCACATACCTTTATCACCCCCACTGGCCTAAATTCACTCCAGACAATAGCAGTGCATCTGAAAATGAGTGACTCGCCACTGTAGGACTGCATCTGCATCTGTTGGAGAGGTCCCAGCCCTAATGGAGGACACCCTGTATGAGAAGAACAGAGCAAACTCCTCACACTGAAATTCTGAAGCTGCTTTTTTCAGTTGCATATAGGTAGGATAGAGTAACCTGTCTACAGTCTGAAAAAGCAGAGATGGTCTGCTCTTTACTGCAGCAATCACCCCAGACAGGAACACTGCTCTCTAATGGTTGATTGCCCCTTGATATTCACTGCAGTGAGTTCACAAAGCCAGTCTGTTCTCCTCAGACTGGGACTTTCACCAACAAATGCTCCAACTTCTGGTCCCTGGTCTTCATCTCCTTGAGAGCCCCATAAAACCACAGGGGTCTCAGGTGAGAAGACTTGGGTTGTATACAGACTTGTGCAATAGAGTCGAACGCCTTGAAGGCAGCACTATTATAGACTGCCACTGCCTCACCTATACCTGTCACATAAGCATTACTCCCAGCAGATAAATGCAGTACAGTCATCATCACCTCTGGGGGCAACTCCTTTAAAGGGCAGTAGTGGACCATCTCTACAGGGGAAGGACTACTGGGGGGCCCCAAATGAGAATTCTACCATGCAGTGATCTGACCACATGACCAGATTAATCTTGAGGTCAGTGATCTCAAGCCCCAGTGAAAACATTAGGTCCAAGGTGTGACTGTAGCTGTGGGTCACAGAAGCAACACCCTGTGTGAGGCCCAGTGAAGTCATCATCTGAAGAAAGTCATGTGATGTGATTACAGTATATCACAGTCGACTGCCTTCTTTGACTTCCAAATCAATGATGATAAATATCCTAATATGCTGCTATATTATATTCCTCTAAGTCTTTTAATTATAAAGCATTTTGTGTCACTTTCTTTTGAAATCACTTTATAAAATAAAACTGAGATGTTCATGGTGCCTCTTCCGTTTATGTGACTTTTTGCTATTTGCTTGTTCTTACTGTAATGCTACCCCTCTTGTAAATGAGATGGTTACATCAAAAAGCTTTATCCCTTGTAAAATAAATAATTAAAAACAACAATGTTCAAAATCTTAGCTGTTCTATGGAGTGTCTATTAGGGAAAAAGTTACAAAAAGTGAGCAGCATTCATCCTTAAAAAAATGTCCTTATATTCTCCTAGAAGTATTAAGCCTAAAAATGCTTTTTAGTGGTTTGGAATCAGTGTCAAGCAAATTAATTTTGATGTTTTTTTTGTGTCTTTTTAACAAGCTCATTAATAAAAATTATTCATCCCAATGAAATAGATTAGTTGCCGTATTGGTTCTTGTAAGAACAGATCCAGAAATAAATGGTTTGATACCTTTTATTTGACCAACACAGATGTTACAAAAAGAAAACAATGTCTAAGATTTTGGACACACCAAGTCCTTCCTCTGAGACTTACGACAATCGTTCAGTCACATTCTATTGCCACCCAGATCATACATGAAAAAATAAGGAAAAATTCTTATTGGTTAAAAGTACCTATTTCAAATCACAATTTTAAATGGAATGAATAGCATTCCATTAGCTTGATATTACTGAAAATCTTTTCAAGGACATCTATTAGATAAGCTGAACACTCAAGGTGGCAAGGTCTCTAAGTGAAAATATTTAATGAATGAGTGTGTTATTAGAAAACATTCAAAATTAAAAGCAAGTTCTTGAGCATTAATACCACAAATGTCCAAATTAAAACTTGATAATGTTGTATGATAAAAAACTGTACAGATAAATGTATGTATAGAAATAGGAGGGGGATAAAAACAATGTACTTTGTACAAACAACTGCTTAAAATGATTCATACTAAATGAAACTTATCAGGAGATATTCCTAAACTATACACACAACCAGTTAACACACTCAATAAACATTAAAACATACAGTGCTGGGACAATATTTTCTGTAAGATAATATCAACTGTCAGTATTCTTGCCAAATAAAAAAAATAATTAAAAAAATAAATTTCTCAAGGTCCACCTAGAAAATGAGTTCATGCATCTTAAAATGTTCAAAGTTCAATAATGAGTCAGTATATAATCCATTAACTATATGAACAGAAACCATCTTAGGAATCTGGATAAAACCCCTATGGAATTAAACTCCCCCAAGGGAAAAGATAACTAGAAAAGAAGTATACTTTCACTATGTATGTGAGCCAAGAATCCTAGCACCCCCAGCATAATTATGACATGTACCTGAATATAAGCCTACCTAAATATGTAAGCACAACCCCAACCCCTCCCCATACACACAGTCCCTTCCCCACAAAAAATACCATCCTCCAAACCCCCAATACACACACACACACACAAAAGTACCGTCTAACTCCCCCCCATACCTTGAGAGATTTATTTTTTTTTATATTTTTTTATTTGGCAATAATACTAACAATTGATATTATCCTGTAGAAAATATTGTTATATCACTGTAGATTTTAATGTTTATGCAGTGTGTTTACTGGTTGATTTGAGTACCCCTATACAGATCACGGGTAAGTCCTCACCAGGAGTACTGTGTCTAGTTTCAGAGACCACATCTCAGAAAGGACATAAACAGACTGGAGGCAGTCCAGAGAAGGGCTAACAAAATGGTGCAGGATTTACATCAAATGTCCTATGAGGAGAGACAAAAAGAGCTAAACATGTATAGCCTGGAGGAGATGAAGATGGGGGGGATATGATAGAGACCTTTATCTAATGTGGGTTAATAAGGTACAGTGGGGAGGAGTATTTTTCAGAGCAAAAGGTTCTCTGGAATGAGGAGGCATGCTATGAAGCTAGAGGGGGTAAATTCAGGTGGGATGTGAGAAGGTAATTCTTCACAGAATGGGTAGTGGATCCCTGAAACAGCCTTATAGCAGAGGTAGTGGGGCAAAAATGGTGGAAGGATTCAAAAATGCCTGGGACAAGCACAAAAGAATTAAAGTTGTAAGGAAGGGAGGGAAAGAGCTGGTACCATAGATCGAGCATGGTCTACAGCAAAAAAAAAAAAATGAAAGAGAAAAGAAAATCAAATGATTATATGGGCAGACAAGTGGGCCTTATCTGCATCATATTCTACGTTTCTAAACTTTAATGGTTTATGGTAGGTCCATGTGGAAATTCTAAATTATGCTTCCAAAGGAATTCTGTGGAATTCCAGACATCCCGCCAGATTCAGCAGAATTATGCAAGAAGCAGAATCACACAATTCTGAAAGCAGTATTTAAATAATGGATTAGTACTATAATTTGAAATTGACATAAACCAGAGATTAGTCTTCTGGGTTTTAAGTAGACCACAAATCCAGTTTCTGCATACTATGCCAAACAAATCCACATGTTAACTTACACCATAGTAAACAAAGTAGCATTTTACCTTAAAAAACCTTCCAAATGCCAGAGTATTTATTTAAAAATTCCAAAAAACATTTTGAAAGTGGAATTGTTGTTCAGCCTAAATTCTGCTAGTTGGATTCCATGTTCCTCAAGGCTCTTGTGTATAGGGCATGGGGGCTCAAGTCTCAAAAGATTTAGAATACTATAAGCCTGGATGCGCTGAACAAATGATGTATGGGGCTTGCAGCCTTCCTGCATCACATGCACTGAGTTAGACCAGCTTTTGGTGGTCTAACTTTATGGACCGTTTTAAGGGGGGTTGCACCAAATATTTGGCACAAGCCACTGTAAAGGGTGTAAAGTGTTGCAAATGCATACAACCTTTGTGAATCAGGCACATGGTGCAGCAATATGCTCAGGGTAGCACAGAGTTTGACATATGACTTGTGAAAGCTCTGTGTCAACCTTTGAGAGTCAGGTCCAGGACATTTATAATGATTGTTTATTTCAAGTGCTAGTGCTGTGCCTGAAATTACTGTTAACTTTAAAAGTATTTGAAGTCTTTTTTGTTTTCACTTTTTCTAATTAGAAGATTTTGTACTTGATCAATTAGGTGTGATGTGTAGAGCAGTACTCTACTTGGAAGCTGACTTTTCTAATTCTGTTCCTATTGATATCATTCATACCACATCACCATTGTGAGCTCACTGGCTGTGACATCATGACTGAGTAGAAGAGCAACACATAGTCTGCTTGATTAGGCAACTGTGATATCGCAATTAAGAGTATTCCACGTTCCATTCTATTCCAGCCTAGCCAAGGGCTTAAGTAAGCTATCAGTCCTCTTTAAATGCACTTGGTACTGCCCCTCCCAAACCCCCACACACACACCATACTCGACAAAGCCCTCTGGAGCTGCTCCCCCCATCACAGCCCCCTCATTTCACTATCCCCCTACCTCTCACTTTCTGCGGTTGGTTTCAAACCCAATCCCCCTTGTTTCACTGTCACCCAGCCTCTCGCCATCTGGGATAGCATTAAACCCTATGCAGTTATTCTGCCATAGTCTATCAATGGATTTGGAGGTTTCAAGGGGTGTGCTACCTAGGGCAACCAATTAGAAATAGCTTAGTATTCAATTACAACTGCTCAGTTTTTTTTCCCCTATTTGTCTAATTGTCATGTAACCACTCTTTAATGCCTAATGATCAGGCCTCTGTAACCACTGAATATGTGCATTGTCTTATTGTCCACCCTGATGTGGAACCTTTGTAAAAGAGTTCACGCTCAAAGGTCTTTCCAAAATACTAATTAAACAATTAAACACATACTGGAGCCCACCAGGATACACCACAGTATCAAAGATTTCTCCATGACAAAAGGGATTAACTACCATTTAAATTGTCTTATTTCCTATAGTAACCCTGCTGCAGAACCATGCAGTAATGGGCTGTGTCCTTGTAGGCTCCACTGTAGTTGACACTATGCTATGCTGCACAATGCTAAATTACATAGTTTACATCTACCTGATATATGTCCCAAAATTGTTACCAGGTATTTTAGAATAGCTTTAAAATGGACTTAATGTATGCCTCATATTTGTGTATAATGATAAAAGGTTTACAAATCAAAACACATGTAATGTGTTTTTAAAGCAAACATTAGTGTTCTTTATTAAAATAGTGATCTCTTTTATCTCTGAATGTTAACCACACAAAAACTGTTAAAAACACTCATGTATACATTGTTAGCATTCATTGACCACTGCAATTTGTGTTTTATTCTAAAAGAGTGAAGAAAACATAAACCATATTAAACATGGTTACACTTGAAAACCAATATCAATATGAATATATAAAAGTGAGAATCGATGCTAACTTTTAAAAATATTTTGTAAACTCTATGGTTTTTGTCATGAATATCAGCTATTGTGCAGACCAAACTGTGTAGCAGGGTATAGCTTAGTGTAGTGTCATCTACCATGCATGTAATCACCCTGAATGAGTGAGGTCACAATGCTAATGAGGTA
Source organism: Neoceratodus forsteri (assembly GCA_016271365.2). Taxonomy (NCBI): domain Eukaryota; kingdom Metazoa; phylum Chordata; order Ceratodontiformes; family Ceratodontidae; genus Neoceratodus; species Neoceratodus forsteri. The sequence goes on from CM057449.1 coordinate 462,250,072, forward strand.
TGAAGAGAAACAGCGTCTGCTTCCAGGCAGAGCACTGATCTATGTAGCACATCTAATACTACCAGGTACAAACCCTTCTAATTATCAAAAGGAAAAAGAGAAATACAGTCTTTCAGAATTTTAGAAATAAAAGGTAACACCTCACTACTTTTTTTAAATTAATAGCATTTTCTTCCTGTTGCTTTTGGCACCACTAGCACTTTGGCAATCAAACGTGGTAAATGGAAAACAATGTTTCAAATGTTTCATTGCTTAAACAAAACAAACAAAAAACACTTTGGAGAATTTCTATGGGGTGAAAGAGTTTCAACTAGTATGTTTTCATGAACAAAAAGATCAGTTTGAAGATCAGAATAAAATCATATACTGGCATGAGACCTTTTACTGTACTCTGAAAGCCAAAGTGAACTAATTATTTTTATGGTTTGTTCAAATAGATCATTTTCTACATGATACACTTATTAAAGTTCAAAGATTTTCTGTGTCAAAAGATTACAGGCCATGCATAAATACTGTAACTATTTTCGCCCCCTTCCCCTATTTCCACAATCTGTTTCTCTTTATTGTTTGTACTTGGGCAAATTACTGAACTAGCTGATTAGGCAGTTCGTCCCCTGTAGCTTAAAGTGCAGTTGAAAGTATTGTTATTTGTATGTATTTGTACTGCTCCTAGTTTCAGAAATATTATCCTTACCCCCTAATGATCCAAATTCAAGTATGCAGTACCAGAATAAACATCCAGGAGAAAACAGAGGCTTGTGTATGGTCATCTATACACAACAAGCTTGCAGAGGTTGCTTTGGCAACCATTGACCTCAAAAGCATAGGTCAATAGGCCCCCTAGTTGCCATGGCGACCTTGAGATTCGCAGCGGGATTCATGAAGTGTTCAAATCCTAAGTCCCACTCTGCAACTGCTGTTACAGCTATGAATTGCAGCTGCGGCAGTTGTGATTCACAGCCGCAGCAGTTGTGGAGGGTGCTACTGCTTTTCCCTCTGGCCGCAGCACATTCCCGCAGTTGCGGCCATCTCCCTGGAGGCACCTCCCACAAGCGGCCATAACCCATGGAGCCAGTCATAATCCGGCTCCACCTTCATGAATACCCACTGCCGTGGGTAACTTGCGGCTCTGCAAATGGCAACCCACTTGCGCAGCGCTTTACCTGTAGCTGCAGGTCTCTCTGAAGCATTGTGAATCCAGCCCTCAGACACAGGCTTGTCTGCGTATAGATGAGCATGCACAATATTTTATAGTGTATGGTTCTCAATACACAAAAAGCCTTAGTCAAATGAATAAGTAGGCCCAGCTCCGCAGTCTCTATCAAAAAATCCATGATGGCACTGTGTACTAGATAACAAAAGTTTATTGAAACTCCAGCAGTGAGATTCACCACACACCCTCCCTCAACAGCTGAACGTTTTTGCATGACACACTCCACTTTCTCAAGGCTTGGGAGTACTTTCCTATTGTTTTTGGCTCCGGTCCTTAACTGTTTGTGAAGCTGCCTCCTTGACTTTCTGTGTAGTCAAATGAATAGGTGCTTCTCTGGTGCCTACTCATATGTGCTGAACAGCCAGCACTTTTAGGTATCATAGTTCACCCCCCATAAAATCTTACTTTGCATTGCCTTTCCCTCTCTATCTCCCCCCCCCCCCATCCACAGTGTGTTCACCACAAACAGGGGATGCACTCTGCAGAAAAAACAAAACAGACTGCCACAGAACCGGTAATTTTGAAAAATGTAACTTTATTCATAATTGTCGACATGGCTTAAATGGAAGGTGGAATAAGGTAGTGATCAAGCTCAGTCAACCTCAATACAAAACAGCAAGTGTGCTTACAGGGAGGAGTTAAAACCAATCAAAAATGGCTCAAATCCATACAACCAGATTGGTCAAAAAAGCTCACTAACCCAATATGTCTATTTCAAAATTATCTCGACAATGTGAAAATCAATACATTTCTCTGTGATACAAGACAAAATGGCAAACGTTTTGGATAAAATCTTTCCTCAGTGCTGTACTGTATCCTAATATGAATAAAAATTATTTTTTGTTTTACATTTCTAATGTGTCTAATTCCAACTTTTTCCATACATACAAAAATGGACATTGATAAGGCCAAATGACTGGTTGCTCTCACCTACTTGATATTACTTACTTGGTATGAAAGGCTAGAGCCCATCGAGACTGTTCCTCACACTATGTGGGACATTATTTATCTATTATCCCTCAACCAAACATCTGATTTGTTTTTAAAGACAGTGGCAGTAGTTGCCGCTACCAATTCTTGTGGCAAGGTGTTCCATAAAATGGATGCTCTTATTGGAAAAAAAGTTTCCCCTTTTGCTGGTTTTATAAGTTTTTACTTCAAGCTGTTTATTATGCAGTCTCGGAACATGTCTCCTTTTGGAGAGTGTTAAACCACATTTTTCCATTAGATCTGGTGAATTTATTAAATTAAAAACCATAAGCATATCACCTCTTAATCTTCTAGTTTGAAGAGAGAAGAGACCGGTAGCTTTTAATCTGTTCTGATAATCCAAGTTTGTTAATCTTGGAATCATTCTAGTTACTCTCCTTTGAACCTGTCCAAGAATTGCTGTGACTTTTCTTTGGTTTGGATTCCAGAAAGGGGAGCCATAGTCTAGATATGGTCTAATGTTTGCCCTATACAATGGAAAAAGGCATTGTTCAGTGTGATTAACAAAAGTGCATTTTATTTGCCTCAAAAGTCTGTTGGTCATGCAAGCAGTTCTAACACAGTGATCATTTGATGTAAGTTTATTATTAACATATATCCCTAAATCTTTTTCACAATTTGATGAGTGAAGTGGTAGTCCATTTATACTGTATAATATATTGTTTTTGGATTATTTACACCGGAATGCACTACTAAACATTTGTCTTGATTAAACTGCATATGATTTTCATTTGCCCAAAGTGTTAATTTTTCCAAATCCTTCTTTAATGCAGAAATATTTTCTTGATTATTAACCTTGCCCCCGCCCCAATTTAGTATCGTCTGCAAATTTAACCATGAAGTTATTTGGCCCTGTTTGTAAATCACTGATAAAGAGATTAAACAATGTTGGTCCCAAGACCGACTCCTGTGGTACACCACTTGTCACACTACCCGAATCAGACAAGATATCATTAATTCTGACTCTCTGAGAACGATGTGTCAACCAGTTTAAAGTCCAGTTGACAATATCAGGTGACAAACCTAGATTGTGCATTTTAGTAATGAGTTTTTCATGTGAGACTAAGTCATACATATAGCATAAATTTCTTGGTTATTCAATTGTTTATGCAAAAAAGGTTTTTCTGTTGCTGTAAAATAAAATATTTTAATGTAAAACTGCTTCCAGCTTGACACACACCACTTCTATGTATTTAATTAAATTAAATTTGCCTCTTACACCCTCCTTGCTTCGTTGTTAATATTTGAAATTTCTTTTTTTCCTTTTTTTCTCTTACTATTGCAGTTTATTAACTGTTGATATAAGGTATTGTGTTACTACATGTTTTCTAGATTCTATTTCTACTTCCCATATAAATCAAAGTTAAAAATTATGACCTAATTTTTACCTTTTTAAAGCAAGTCCTTTTATCATGTAGTTTAGTATCTGTTAATGAAAGTAAAATAAATACTTTTTAGGTCTCTACCCTTATTTCAAAAGCACTTGGGCAGGATTCTCAAAGAAAGCCAAAAATTCCCCAGCTGCAGGAAAAAGGCCTGCAGCACTGCAGAAATGCAGTTAGACAATATTCTCAAAGAAAATTCGTGCAGATGCGGAATTCCATAAAAATCCCCACAGCTGAGGGAATTCAGCAGCTGCAGAAATTGAGCAAGTGCTGAAAATCTGCAACTGCAGATCCGCAGCTGGGGAAATGCCTTAGGAGGCACAGCGACAGTGAATCTAATTAGCTAGAGCAGCAGATTGTAACAATGTTACCATAGCACGAAGCTGAAAGCACCCACAAAGAGACCAGCAACCAGTCTCTCAACTGGAACCACTGCAGTACCACCGGTACCAGCACATCCATGGCACCACAGTGGCCAACTGTCACTGCTGGCCATCCCTCTCTGGGGTGTTCCTGTTGCCTGTAGGGGTAGCACTCACTGCAGGCTGATCAGGCTCTACTGCCTGTGAGGTTCCATCATGGCTGCACTGGGTCTGGTGGTTGTTGCCTGTTGCCATATCATGGCAATGTGTGCTATTGTTGCTGTAACAGCAGCCACTGCTACACCTACTGGGATGCTATTACCTGTGCCTCACCTCCACCATAATTGATTTCAATTGTTGGGGCACTACTGCAGTTTGCTGAGGGAGCATTACACCTCACTCCAGAGTGTGTAACATTTTTCCCGTAAATGCAGAAAAAAACCGGCTGAGAATAGCCTTTGAGGGGCTGTGCCTTACTTGTCTCACACCTTTTTTTCCTCAGGGACTTCCACATTTGCACTTTTTTCCACAATCCGTAGTGTTTTTTTCTGCAGCCCTGTGGAGGTTTTGTGAGTAGCACTCAGAGCAATCTCACCTTTTTTCTGTAGCTATGTCAGTTTTGTGGACTTAGGGAAGGTTTTGCACCTTCAGAAAGCTTTGTGAATCCAGTCTTTAGTGATTTAGGCCATGTAATTATTAGATTATTTCATCATCCCAAAACACGTTTCTCGCTTACATTTTTGTATGGGGAGCAGTGCGTGATATCCATAATTCTGTTCTGTAATGGAGGGGCAGGATTCTCAAAGAACAGTAAAAATCCCACAGCTGCAGGAAAAAGGCTTGCAGCACTGCGGAAATGCAGTTGTGTGATAATCTTAAAGAAAATCCCACAGCTGAGGGAATTCCACAAAAAAGTCCTGCAGCTGCAGAATTCCAGCAGCTGTCAGAATTCCACAAGTGCTGCGAATCCCCAGTGCAGATCAACAGCTCTAGAAATATCTGAGGTGGCAATAGTATAAGTAGCTGAAGCAGCAGACATTAACATTGCTGTCACAGTATGAGGCTGATAGCACCCACAAAGATACCAGCAACCAGTCACTCAACTGGGATCACTGCAGCACCACTGGTATCAGCAATACCATGGCATCACAGTGGCTGACTGTTACCACTGGTCATCCCTCCCTTGGGCATTCCTGTTGCCTGCAGGGGTAGCACTTGCTGCAGGCTGATCAGGATCTACTGCCTGTGGGGCTCTGTCATGGGCTGCACTGGGTCTGGTGGTTGTTGCCTGTTGCCATTGCATGGAAATGTGTGCTTTTGTTGCTGTAACATCAGCCACTGCTGTACTATCTGGGATGCTATTACCTGTGTCTCACCTCCACTTTAATTGATTCCAATTGTTGGGGCACTACTGAGTTTGCTGAGGGAGAGTTACACCTCATTCCACTGTGTGTAACATTTGTTCCGCAACTACAGAAAAAAAAATGGCTGAGAATAGCCTTTCAGGAAATGTGCCTTTCTTATCTCACACCTTTTTTTCCTCAGGGACTTCTGCAGCTACACTTTTGTCCACAGTCCAGAGGGAAGGATTCACAAAGAAAGCCAAAAATCCCACAGCTGCGGGAAAAAGGCCTGCAGCTCTGTGGAAATGCAGTTGCATGATATTCATAAACAAAATTTGAGCAGGTGCAGAATTCCATAAATCCCCGTAGCAGCAGAAATTCAGCAGCTGCGAAAATTGAGCAAGTGCGGAAAATCCGCAACTGCGGATCCGCAGCTGCAGAAATCGCTTAGGAGGCACAGCAACAGTGAACCTAATTAGCTGGAGCAGCAAACATTAACATTGCTGCCATAGAATGAAGCTAAAAACACCCACAAAGAGACCATCAACCAGTCCCTCAACTGGGACCACTGCAGCACCACAGGTACCAGCAATACCATGGCACCACAGTGGTTGAATGCCACTGCTGGTCCTTCTTCCCTGCAATGTTCCTGTTGCCTGCAGGGGTAGCATTCACTGCAGGCTGGTCTGACTCTATGCCTGTGGGGCTTCATCATGGGCTGCACTGGGTCTGGTGATTGTTGCTTGTTGCCATATCATGGCAATGTGTGCTGCTGTTGTTGTAGCATCAGCCACTGCTATACTCACTGGGATGCTATTACCTGTGCCTCACCTCCACCTTAATTGATTCCAATTGCTGGGGCACTACTGCAGTTTGCTGAGGGAGAGTTACACCTCATTCCACTGTGTGTAACATTTTTTCTGCAACTGTGGAAAAAAATGGTTGTGAATAGCCTTTCAGGGGATCTGCCTTACTTATCTCACACCTTTTTTCCCTCAGGGACTTCTGCAGCTGAACTTTTTTCCACATTCCATAGTGTTTTTTTTCCACATCTGCAGAGAGTTTTGTGTGTAGCATTCAGTGCAAATTCCCCTTTGTTTCCATAGCTACGGCAGTTTTGGGGACTTAGGGAAGGTTTTGCACCTTCAGAAAGCTTTGTGAATCCAGCCCTTAGTGTTTTTTTTGTTTGTTTTTTTTCAGCTGTGGAGGTTTTTGTGAATAGCACTTAGAGCAATCTCCCCTTTTTTACCATAGCTATGGCAGTTTTGGGGACTTTGGGGAGGTTTTGTACCTTCTGAAAGCTTTGTGAGTCCAGCCCTGCTTTCCCTCCATGCAGTCAAATTTAAAGCTCCCTCCTGTGCAGAATTGGGCGCAGAGCTAAGCACGTCACCAAGAAGCATCGAAAGACACTACAGCACATGCTCGAGCACTGAGCACCCAACCTGCCGTAAACAGCACCTAAACATAGGTGTCTTGCCAGTGGGGTTGTAATTGTATTAATCTGTAAAGGATTTAAGTTTCACAAGCACAGCATAGTTTAGTATCTGTTGTCTATATGTTTATACTATCATTATTTTGGATATCATCCTCTGACATTTATGGAGCACAAGTGGGAGGTCAGGGAGGTCAACTTTAGAGGAACAAAAGCGTACAGGGGTAAAGTGAAGAATCTAAACCACTACTGCATAAATGTCATTTTCATGCAGCACATGCTAGTTCTACCAATACTTTATAATACATTTTTTTTCTTTTCTCCATCTTTTCTTAAGTAATATATGGCTCATGTGGGAGGTCAGAGAGGTCATCACATGTTGCACAAGGTGAAAAAAATGTTTTTCATAAAATTCCATACCGTGAGGCTGGCCCGGTGGCACTGAGGGTTGAGGCACTGGGCACCACACCTCGCACCACGGTGGCAACCTGGGTTCAGACACGTGCCTGAGCCGTCAGGGGTTGGTGGGGGTGATAAGGATTGAACATGTGGTGGACTTCTCTCCTATCCCTGGGGAGGGATCCAGGGAGCCATTGCTCTGCAGTGGCCCCCGGTGATGATCGGGGGCACTGCTAGAGCGGGATATAGCAGGATGGAGTTCGGCAATCATCGGAACATCGTGCCCAGACATCATTGCATGCTTGCAGTCCCAGGGGACAGAAAAATCAAAAATGGGGTGGCACAGACCATGGCAGTTTGATGGCCACACTCCGCCGGCCGACGATGCCAGATGCGAATGCCGGTAATGGTTCCTCATTTGGCACAGGGACAATGCGGTGCCCCTCTCGAAGGCAGAGCTGCATATGCCAGCTGGGCATGCCACGTCGGGGTCAGAGGTGAAGCTGATTGGTGGCTGGATAGATAGCAGGTCAGTGGCTGCCAAGAGGGGTAAAATATGTCATGATAAAAAAAATTCCATACAGTGGAAAAGGAGCACTAATATTGGTACAAACAACACATTATACCCCAGGAGTCAATGTCCCTCAACTCAAGAGCTCTAAAATATCTATTATATAACTTCTGTTCTGAAATCAAATTACCTGACCTGAATAAGATTTGGTGATACTGGAAGGCAGGCTGGGGGGATTTTAGAAAATTGAGGAGGGAAAGTTTCATATCCAATGGGAAAATGTAAGACCAACTACTATGGTAAGTGTATACTACTATGGAACAGATACTGGGGAAAAAAACTTACTTTTATTTTTTCATGAAGCTTATCTTTTTTGGTATTCATGATCAGCCACTCAAATGACTGGCTGACAGTCAATAGAATCATTCAAACCAAATTGAGGGTTAGTTGCCTCAAATCTCTCTGTGTAATATGAAAAGCACAAAAGGAACTGAACACCAGGACAATTTTGCTACGGTGCTTTTTAGTGAAAGATCAATTCACAATAAGAGTTAGTAGCACCCGTAATGCTGAACACAGACCACACAGACCGCATATGTTACTATTAGGTCTACTTTATAAAATGCTGAAAAAGAGTTACTCTGAAGAAGCCTAGCAGTACGCTAGGGGAAACGTTAGTTTTTTTTTTGTATCTTTGCCACCTAATCCAGTTAATGCGTTTTTCAGCATTTTATAAAGTAGACCTAAGAGTAACATATGTGGTCTGTGTGGTCTGTGTTCAGTGCTACGGGTGCTACTAGCTCTCTGTGTAATATGCCTCTCTGGTAAGTATTTTAGTTCTTTAGTCTCCACCCCTTGGGTCTGGCATAACCTTTTCTATACTGAAGAATCTCAAATAGGGTAGCTGATGTTTGTATTCAATAAAATGTCTAGCAACCGGGATGTTAAATTCTGTCTCCTTATAACACTTTTGTGTTCTGTCACCCTATTCTTGAGTAATCTCTCAGTTTTCCCTATATATGCTTTATCACAGGGACATTTTAAAAGGTAAATCACTCCATTGGTAGAACAATTAATAAATTGTTCTATTGGTATATTCTCATCTCTAGCAGTGTTACGTATTTTTTTTGATTCTATAGGTGTTATTACAATTAACGCAATGTACACATTGGTAGTTCCCTTTAAGTTCTTCAGTGCTAAAAATGTGAGTTTGTCTTCCTTCTGGTATTTTATGGTTGATTTTAACCAATCTGTTTACAAAAGCTCTGTTTCTTTTTGCTACTGTTAATAGAAGATGTTGAAAAATATGTATACCTACTAATGTTGCACATAGTACATCCCAATGTTTATTCACTATCATTTTTACTGTGTAAAACAAATCATTATATGTTGTTGCCATTACCATTCTCTCCTCATTTATCCCCTGCTGGATTCCTCCTGTCTCCAAAGATACCTTCTATCTCTATTCTTGATTTTTTTCTGTTGCAGTAACCAAGGTATGGTGTCGTAACCTCTCTGATGGAACCTATCCACCATTTCTATCTGTGTTGTCTCTAACTCCTCTGAATTTGTACAGTTTCTTTTTGCTCGATCCATTTGTCCATATGGAATGGACTTCATCAGTTTTTTAGGATGGAAACTCCCTGCATGTAAAATGCATTTTTTATCCATTTCTATTCTGTATAATCTGGTGGCTAATTTCTCTTCATCTTTGTAAATAGTCAAATCTAAGTATATGATTTCCATTCTACTATATTTCATAACAAAAATTAAATGATTAGTAAAACTATTTAGATATCTATCGAATTCCAATAATTAATTTTCATTACTTGTCCAGACAACTATAATATCAATAAAGCGCTTCCAAATGTGCACTTTATCAATGTTTTTGTTACTCTCATGAAAAGCCTGTTCTGATTCAAAATTATTCATACAGATATTCACACAACATGGGGCCATACTGGACCCCATTGCTGTTCCCCTAACCTGTAAATAAAATTGTTTTTCAAACTTGAAAAAGTTTTGCATCAAAACTGTCTCAGCCATTTTGATACTTAATTCATTGGATGATTTTTGTTCCTCTCTTAATTTTTCCAAGGTATTTTTCAACACCTCACATCCCTGTTGATGAAGTATAGATGTATATAAATCTTTGCGATCCCATGTAACTAATATACAATCATAGGTATCTAAACTGGTATCACTGAGTTCTTCTACCAATCTTATTATGTCTGTTGAATCTTTGACATATGATTTCATTTGTTCTACCAGTGGCCTAATATGGAAATCAATGAATATGGATAGGGGTTTCAAAATGGGATTTACACCAGACACTATAGGTCTCTCTGGGGGATCTTTCAAGCTTTTATGGATCTTGTGTAATATATAAAATAATGGGATAGAAGGGGCATTTCTTAAGAGGGAATAGGTTTCCCTTTCAGTAATCTCATTTGCTTTAAATGACCTTTCCGGTATGGTTTTAATCAGATTCTTAACTGTATCTGTTGGATCTTTGTCCAATTCCAGATACTTATTAATGTCCTTTAGCCATTAAATACAGATGTTCCTGTAATGTGTGTAATCCATTACCACTATAACCTCAACTTTGTCTGCACTTTTTATAAGGATATTTCTATTGTTTTCCAAATTTCTCAAAGCACCAAATTCTTTGGCTGATAAATTGTATTTTGATCTCCTGTCAGTGTTCTGTGCCTTTCTTAATAAGTTCTCAATATCCCTGTTCACCATTGTAATGTATGTTTCAATTGATGTGGTATTACCGGTGGTAAAAAATGAGATTTTAAGTGAAGTTTTTTACTTAGCGTAATTTTTTTTCTTCTGCTCCTGTGAATCTATTACTCTTGGCGACTGAGTGGCAAAGAAATATTTCAGTCTTAATTTCCTATAAAATCTATTTAAATCAAGTTTTAATTTGAATTTGCAGACAGGGCTGTGTGGGCAAAATGTTAAGCCTTTGCTAGGTACATCTGTTTTCCAAATTGCTTAGTTCTCTTTTCGAAATGTTGTAAACTAATGTATTTTGGGTGCAGTCAATCTGATTTTCCTGATTTCCCCTGAGATTTCCTGTTGTCTCATTTCTTTTTTCTGTAAGACCTATATCTTTTTCTGTTCCTCCAGCAATTTGCCCTCCAGCATATGAAAGGCCTGGTACTTGTGTGTCCTCTTCCATCCACACCATAGGGGGTTCCCTTGTATATTGGTAACCTCTCTTGCCTCTCTGTCTGAAAGGTTTCCTGTTGCTGTACCCCCCCGTCGGGGTAGAATGCTCCCCTACCTTGATAGCTCCCTGTACCTGTGTCTGTGTCACTGCTAGAACTGCCAACAGATGATTCTGATTCTAAACTGTATTTATAAACTTTGTTCACTATATTAGGTTTATTTTATTTATTTATTTATTTATTTATTTATTGAAATTTCGGGTAACACCGAACAAGCTCATTTCATAGGTTCCACATCAGATGAACAATACATATTGGGAAAGTATGAGAGAAACGTGATGGCAGCTTGCTGAATGGCAGCAGGGGCTTAGAGCTCTCTCCTCCAGCTGTCCTTACTGCCAGAATCCGTGATCCTTAGACCACTAACTCAGCCAAATCGACATTATTAGTTTGCCCATGCCCCAACTTCCGATTTCTGGGTGTGTATCTTCTCTTGACTCTGTGAGGAGTTGGAAGTGGATAAAAAGCAGGCCGTGATTAAGCATACGCCGCCTGCGTCCCCTGAAAAGCACCCTAAGAAGTCACTTGAACCAGGCGGGCATGGGGTCTAGAAAGGTGGAGACAAGTCTCAGCCGACAGGTCTCCTTCTGGAGGATAAGTTTATGCAGGAGCTGACCCCAATAGGAGTATACTCCAGGACATCACAGCTGAATTGAAGTTGCTCTGAGAGAACCTCTCTTCCCTTACCATGATGGTGTCAGATTCGGAGGCCAGAATCCTTTCTTTGGAGCAGTCAGAGTGAAGGCGAAAACAGGGATGTCAGGGCTGGCTCAACAGGTGCGAGCTTCAACTGAAAATTGAGGACCTTGAGGGCGCAACTGGAGAAATAACCTCCTCATTTTGGGCCTGCGGAGTTGGAAGAGGCCAGATCTCATGGCCTTTTGCAGCGTTTCCTTACCAAGATAGTGGTCCCTCACCGATCAACCCTAGCTACCACCTTGAGAGCACATAGGTCGTTGAGGCCTCGACCCCGCCTGGATCTCCCCACGACCTATAATCATAAAATTCCTGAGCTACATCGAGAGACCGTCTTCAGCAAATCCCGAGATTTGGCGATTGCATAGGGTCCAGCCAAGCTACGATGTATCGCTCAAGATCTCCCAAAGAAATGAGAACCAAAGGGCTGCCTTCACCCAATAGTCCAGAAGCTGATTTCGGCGTCTATTCCCTTCAGGATGGTGTACCCCACAACCCTCAAGGTCTCCGTTGGAAGTATCACCCACAGTTTTGACTCTCCAGATGTGGCCCACAAAGACCTGGCCAATAAGCTTCCTGACCTTTTCAAGTCAAATGGATGGACTGTGTAATGAACGCTATGTCTGTGGGGTGCTTTGATTTCATTTAGCTTCTAAAAGATTATTTTGTTTTTTTTCTCTTTCTTTCCTTTTATGGATTTCCCTTCATAGATGTCCTGACCCCCTTGCCACCCTTTCCCCTGGTCGATTCCCGATGCCCTTACCTGTCTTGGCCATCTCCAGGTTTTTTTGCTTTGGGCGAGATCCTGGCAGGCTGAGCAGGGGTCGCAGTAGGTCGTGATAGCGGGACCTTTTAGTCTTTCCCCGGAACTGTGTATTAGGGGTGTAGGTTTCCGGGGGTACCGGTTTTAGATGCAGGACCCCGTTTTGGTCCTGTCACCATATAGCACCCCCCGGAAACAAGGCGCTCTGGTTGACAATAAGCCTCTAGTTTAATGGCTTACCCCGCTCGCTTAGATGCTCCCTTTCTCTTGCCCACTCCAGGGGGGGGAGTAATAATAATTTCTCTTTTGGGCTCTGTCCCCTGCGTACGTCAATGGAGGGGAGTTGCAACTAAATGGATCGCTAGTTATTGTACTCGCGATGCAAAATAGGCAGTTTGGCTGGTGGGGGGGATTCCTGGGCCCCGCTTCTCGAGGTAGCTGAGTCGTAAGCCTATGGAAGGGGGGTTTGCCAATCCAGCCCCATTAGCAGGGTTCCTGCTGGGTTTGCTTGTGTGGATTGGGAAAAAATTTCTTCCCAGTGGGATAGATTACAGACATTTGTTTCCTTCAACTGGTCCCTGTTTTTTGGGATGTTCTGGATTCACTTTGGGGGAATGGTTTCCAGAACTCTGGATTTTTCTTGTTATCCCTGACGTTTCCCAGTTCTGGTACCATGTTGTATATAGTTGTTTAGTTGGGCTTAGGAGGGTATCTGGGGGGGGGGGTTGGCCTGCCAAATCTCATGTTGGTATGATTATATTTTAATTCTGGTCAATCCTTTCAAAGTGTTGATACTCTCAGTGGTTTTTTCTTGGCGGGCTGTGAGGGGATGGGTTTTTGGGTTTCTAGTGTGCCTCTATTTCTGTTTCATGTCTGGGTATTCTAGTCTCTGCTTCTTTCTCATACTATCTTTAAAATGGCTACAGGGGCTATTGAAATAGCGTCATGGAATGTGCGCGGGCTCAGGGAAAGAGTCAAAAGAACTCAGGTTTTTAACCATTGTACTTTGCTGCAAATTGATATTTTATTTCTTCAGAAACCCACCTACACAGTGCAGAGGTTAAATGGCTATCGATCTGGTTTCTCACAAATTTATGTGGCGGGTGGATCTAATTTTAGTAAGGGGGTAGCTATACTTAATAAAAAGCACATCTTGTTTTTGAGAGACCTGGTAGTGGAGGACCCAGATGGTAGATTTGTTTTGGTTAAAGGCGTTCTTAACGGGAACACCATAGTCTTAGGCTCAGTCTACGGTCCCGTTGGGGGAAGCCCGGGTTTCTTTATGACTTTAGCTGACAAAATTAGTGTTCTACTTCCCTCGCAACTTATTTTGGGGGGGGACTGGAATGTCTCGCCTTCTTACTGCCTGGATAGGGACCTCCCAATGTGATCGGCCCCTTACATCCACGCAAAGGGCTTTACATGACTTCTTACAGATGTTGGGGCTGTGTGATCCCTGAAGACTTTCCAATCCCTCTCTCCGGGCCTTCTCATTCTTCTCCCAACCCCATGCTTCTTGGTCGAGAATAGATTATATTTTGCTTAGTAATACTCTCCTTCCGGGCCTCCTCCAGTCCGGCATTGAGCCGATCATTCTCTCTGACCATGCAATAGTCTGGATCAAACTATTTCCGGACCCTGATTTCCATCAGGATACTACCTGGAGGTTTAATACCCAGTTACTCAAGGACCCTCACACGGTGACGCAAATAAGATCCCTGATCTCCCTTTTCTTGGCAGACAATCTCGGCTCTACTCTGAGATTCGATGTTATCTGGTGTTCCCTAAAATGTTATCTTAGGGGAGAGCTAATTAAGTTAGCCTCTGCAAGGAAGAAAGCCCGGCAAGCACGGGCATTCTCATAATGAATAAAATCAAGAATTAGAGACTGCTTACTCTCTGGCCTCTTCACTATCTTCCTTGGAAGCCCTTTTGGCTGCCATAAATGAATACTGACCTCCTAAAAGAAAAGGCCGAGTACGGTTTTGTTAGAACCAAGCCAGGTACATTGATCATGGGGAAAAGTCGGAGACTTTTAGCCCATTCGCACATTGGAAGATTCAGGATAATCCCGACTTTGCAATCGCCCACGGCTCCATAGAAACCTCTCCCAGAGAAATTGTGCAATTTTGAAAGTTATTACAAGGATTTATGTAGTCTGCCCTCATCTCCTGCCTCCCTTTCGGACATTATGGATTACCTAGCTGATATTAATATCCCTCAGCTTCTGTCGTCTCATAAAGAAATTTTGACTGCCTCTCTCTTGCTGGGTGAGATAGAGAAGGTCATTGCTTCTATGACTTCAGACAAGGCACCCGGTCCGGATGGTTTCCCTGCCAATTTTTATAAAGTCTTCTCCAAAGATCTTGCTCCCTTACTTCTTAAACTCTATGAGTATCTTTCTTCCTCCTGTGTCATAGACCCCACTCTTCTCGAAGCCACCATTATTTTAATTCCAAAGTCTGGTAAAACACCTACTGACCCGGCGAGCTACCGACCCATATCTCTACAAAACTATGATATGAAAATCTTCTCTAAGGTTTTGGTGGAAAGGATCAAGAAGGTCTGGACCCACTTACTTAGTCCAGAGCAGTTCAGCTTTGTGCATTCTAGATCCCCATCAGATCACTTAAGAACTCTTTCTCATATCTCTCAGCATGCTCGGGCATCCCATCTCCCTATGGCCCTAGTTTCGTTAGATGCAGAGAAGGCCTTTGACGGGTGGACTGGTCCTTTCTCTGGGCTGTGATGGCTAGGATGGATTTTCCGATTCCTTTCTTAAAGTGGGTCCAGATTTTTTACAATTCTCCTTCGGCCAAAATATACTGCAACGGAGTTTTTTCATCGCTGTTTCAGTTATATACCGGTACTAGGCAAGGTTGCCCTCTCTCGCCCTTTTTATTTAATTTATATTTGGAACCCCTTCTTATTAAGCTTAAATCCTCCCCTCTTGTCAAAGGTTGTTCGGTGCGCCAACGGGAGCTAGTTCTCTCTGTTTATGCAGATGATATACTTCTGCATGTTGAATGCCCTGCCAATTCCCTAAGATCTGCATTGGATATCGTCAGACAATACGGTGCCTTTTCTCAATATAGACTGAATATTTCTAAAGTTTTTCTATTAAACACCCGTACGTATAAGCAGGATTTCACCAGCTTTGGTATGAGATGGTCCTCTAGATCGATTAAATACCTAGGGATTCACTTCTCAACGGATCCCTTTCTCCTTAAGAAGCTTAACCTAGACGATCTTAAAATTCTCATTCAGCAGGACCTATCGCGGTGGGCTACCCTTCCTATTTCCCTTTGGGGCCGGATCAATATTATTAAAATGAACGTTCTCCCCGTATTTTCTATCCCTTAATTTATTAAGTCTCTGGCTACCTGCTTCTTATTTCCAGCAGTTTCACGTGATGTTTTCAAATTTTGTCTGGCGGGGAAAAGGAGTGCGGCGGTCGTTTCTTAAATTATCCCTTCCCAAAGATAAGGGCGGCCTTCGGCTCCCCAACCTTTTGCTCTATCACTGGGCGGCCCATCTTGCTAAATTAGGGAGATGGCTCCCTGCTAACCCTAACTCTTTTTGCCCGATTTGGCTCCAGATTGAAAAGTCGATCCTCTCGGAAGCTAAGCTAGATCCCTATGCTATTTTCTACACTCCCCCCTCTGTGCTTTCGCAGTGGATAGCAGATCGTATGATTCTTGTATCCCTTAAGTCCCTTATCCAATGTATGCAGTATGTTAATATTTTTCCCGGGCAGGATCTGTGTCAACCGGTTATTTCTAACCCCAATATTAAGTTGAGTAACTCGATGATTACTCCCGAATGGCTTCCGCAAATTAAAGAAGCCCATCTGGAACACTTTTATGACCAAAGATCCCTCCTCTCTTCAGTGGAGATGCTTGATAAACATGCTATTCCTAGTACTAAGATTTTTAAAGTTTATCAATTGAGACACCTTATTGCTGGGAAATTTGGCATTCCCTTTAATAAACCGGTAGTCCACCCTTTTCTTTCTCAAATAATAACTCTAGCTTCAAATCACCTCCGTCTCGTTAATATACTCTTCCTTTTAAACTTCAAATTTTCGGAACCTGTAGGGCTCTAATATCTGGTCTTCCCTGTCTCCCGAATCCACCTGAATTGGTCTCATATCTGGAAAGACCTCCACAAATACCACACTCAGGACAGATTCAGGCTCACCAATATTATATTATGAATAACATGTATTATACTCCTAAAAGCTTTTCCAACTTAGAGGCTTCCTTCCTCTCTGCTCCAGGTGTATGCAGGGTGAAGGAGACTCTCTACATATTTTCTGGCTCTGTAGCAAAGTCGCTCCCTTGCGGTCCTCCATTTGGGATAACTTGGACCCCTTACTGGGTCTCTCAGAATTTTTTACACCCGAGATCTGTATTCTGGGTGATTACGCTAATATAGACAGTGTGGAACGCCGGTACCACATGGCTTTGGTGTCCATAGCGGTTAAGAGACTGGTCCTTAGACATTGGACTGACCAGTTGGCGTTGTCTTACGCTGAATGGCAGACTGAGCTTTCTGCCTACCTTAATACTGAAAAATTGGTAGCCAGTTTGAGTAGCCGTATGGATCTGTTTCAGAAAAAATGGGGTAAGCTACACGCATTATACCTGCACAATGAGTTCTTGGCCTCTTGCCTGATGCCACGAAGATATTTTTGTGTCTATCATATACTGCCATTTGCATCCCTGACTTTGGGGTGGAATATTTTCTGAATGGTTACTATGTTAATTACCCATTTGGATATAATGGTTGCTTGGCACACTTGGTTTGGGTGGGTGGGAGGGAGTAGGGGTGGGGGTTTTGTTTAGGGGCAGGATGGTGGGTGGATGGGAGGGTGGGGGATGGGGGTGGAGGATGGTCCGTATGGGGAGGTGGGGGATTGGGGGCCGTTTTGTTTTCTTTCTCTTTTTTTTGTTATACCATGTTTTTCTCTATGAATTGTGTACTCTGTAGTATCTTATAGGTTGCTCTTTGTAAAATCAATAAACTTGAATTTAAAAAAAAAATATTGGGAAAGTATGAGATGGAGAACAAACAAAACAAGGAATTATACAAGACACTGCAAGAGTGTATAACTAGAGACATTCCAATACATGTGGCATTGTACAATGTATGCCATGGTGCCTATTTGATTAAAACCTGGAATTCAAAAGGTCATATTGGAGGGGTGGGGTCTTATGAAATGACCCTTTACAGAAAATGAGAACAGACTCAGCCTAATATCTAATAATCAACAAGGTAAGGGATGGCATCAGCACAGGGGCCTTGTCAGAGGTGAGAAGGTATGAGACAAAGCATTTTAAAGTGAGCAAGGGAGCTCAGGAGATATAACAGGGGGGAAGGGGATGGGGAAAGCCATAGAGGGGTGAGGGGAATGAGCAGAAAGGATCAAGAGGAAGTGTGAAGGAGAATGATTAGTAACTTAAAACAGTTACCTACATGCTGAGAACAGTTATGCATAAGGTCATGATAGCATAAGGTTAGAATAAGTGCTGCTCACAAGAAGTTAGCCTGAGCGTACATGTCGAAGGTATGGGACAGACAGGCTGAGCCGGTAAGGAGCCAGCATGCTTTGTTAAGTGCAACTATGATGTAGCAAAGAGTTGTTTCAGTAGCTGATCCATAGATTGGTAAGCTGTAATCAATAAGCGAGACAAGAGAGAGCTTTGAATGGCAAGGTTAAGAGCCTCTGGGGTCAAACATGGCTTATACCTATAAAGTAGCCCAATGCAGATGTTAGCACCCTTAGCAATGCTGTCAATGTGATAAGCATAGGTCATCATACTGTCAATAGTAATCCCTAGATACTTAAAGAGCTGAACTATCTCCAGGGGAGAGCCCTCTTCATTGGTGATAGAAAGAGGGTAAGTTCTGTGCCTATTTTGGGAGCTGGAGAACAGCATAGGTTTAGTCTTGTTGTAATTCATAACTTACTTATGCTTATGGAACCATCTTTCTACAATTATGAAATTACTCTGTAGCCTAGATTCAAGAATAGGACAGAATCATCAGCATATAAATGGATGTGACCTTGACAGAAGTAAGGAAGGTTGTTGAGGAAAATGCTAAATAAATGAGGGCCCAAGATGGACCCTTGAGGAACTCCAGATAGGACAGGTCTGCTATCCGAGAGGGTGTTACCAATCTTCACCTGCTGTGTACAGTTGTGCAGGCAACTTTCAAACCAGGCTACGTTGTCATGAGCTAGGCCAATGGTGGTAAGTTGTTCGACCAGGAGGGCATGATTCACTGTGTCAAAGGCTTTTGTTAAATCAATGAAAACAGCACCAACCAGGTGTCCTTGATCAAAGGAGTGGTGAATAAAGCCTGTGAACTCCAGAAGGGCAGTAGGGGTACTATGACCATTTCTGAGCCTGTGTTGTTGTGGGCACTGGAGGTGATATTTTTCTAAGTATTCAACCAGTTGGTCAGCCACTATACTCTCAAGAGCTTCTGAGAGTGGGGGCAGGATAGAGATAGGCCTGTAGTTCCCAGTAATTATGCAATCCCCAGACTTATGAACTGGTCTCACAGTGGCAAATTTCCATTTCTGAGGGAAATTGAGAGTATCTAAGTGACATGTTAATAATATGTGCTAGAGGTGACAGCATTTCATCCAGTGTAAGGGCTACAAACTTAAGATCCAGGGTGTCACCACTAAATCTTGATTTCCCTAATACCTTGAGTAGGTAATTCCTTGCTTCATGGGCTGGGAGGGGTTTTGAAGTAGAAAGGAGGATGAGAAGGGTGCAATCTCCTAATGGATATTTTAGAGTTCTTGAGTTGAGGGACAATGATTCCTGGTGTATAACATGTTGCTTGTACTAATATTATTGTTCCCTATTTTCCACTGTATGTAATTTTAACAAAAACATTTTTTTCACCTTGTGCAACATGTGATGACCTCCTTTTCCTCCCACAGGGGTCATATATTACTCAAGAAAAGATGTAGAAAAGAAAAAAAATGTATTATAAGGTATTGGTAGAACTAGCACGTGCTGCATGAAAATTACATTTATGCAGTAGTAGTTTAGATTCTTCACTTTACCCCTGTACATTTTTGTTCTGCTAAAGCTGACCTCTGTGACCTCCCACTTGTGCTCCATAGTGTCAGAGGATGATATCTGAAACAATGATAGAACTAACATATAGACAACAGATACTAAACTGTACTGTGGTTGTGAAACTTAAATTCTTTACAGATTAATACAAATTACAACCCCACTGGCAAGACATCTGTGCTTAGGTGCTACTTTTGGCAGGTCCGCGCTCAGCACTTGTGCATGTGCCATATCATCTTTCGACGCTTCCTGGTGATGCACTTAGCTCTGTGCCCATTTCTGGCCAGGAGGGAGCTTTAAATTTGACTGCATGGAACAAGTGCAGTAACTCCATTACAGAAGAGAATTGTGGAGTTCATGCACCACTCCCCATACAAAAATGTAAGTAAGAAACATGTTTTGAGATGATGAAATAATGTAATAATCACATGGCCTAAAACACTAAGTGCTTCTGAAATAAAGGTAGAGACCTAAAAAGGGTTTCTTGTACTTTCATTAGCAGATGCTAAATGACATGAGAAAAGCACTTGCTTTAAAAAGGTAAAAATTAAGTCATGATTTTTAACTTGGTGTATGGGTTAATAGCCTTTCAGGCAACTACTGCAGGGCTCATCTGAAAGTGGGATGTCTGCTACAACAGCATTTGCCATTTTGCTTTGTCTTTGCCCAAACTTACTCACCAATGCACACTATACTCCAGCCTGGGATGGTTTACCTCCTCTGCCTTCCGACAGTTTACTTCCTACTGTTTTGTAAAGAATATAATCTCCTCCCAGATACCTGACAAACTGGCTCTACTGTTCAAACCTGTGACCTCTGCCTACCCACTGAGATCAGCTAACAAATCCCTTCTTGTTCAACCGAGATGAAAAACCAAAATGGGGGAGAATGCTTTCTTTAGCTGGGCTCCTAAACTATGGAACTCCCTTCCAATGAGTCTAAGAATCTCCCCTTCTCCACGCAGCTTCAAACAGGAGCTTTGTATAGCTCTTCTAAGCTCTGAACCCTGCTCCTGTCCTCTATCCACCCACTCCTGTACTGGTTCCTCCTAGTTGCCTACCAGCTCCAACCTCTACTACTCTCAAATCTGCATGGAAATCTTATTTCCTCTCTCTAACACTTACTCACTAGTTGTATGACTTATGACTTAGTTATTTGCACTTGCATTTCTGTTTTGTTACTGCATATGATTCCTGCAAATGTACTGTCATTACTGAAAATTTTATATACTGTAAGTGTACTATGTCTGACTTCTACTTGTTCCCATGATGTTTTCTTGTATCTACTATTGTCTGTGTACCCTTTGTTGTAATCTCCTGGGTTGTACCTGAAAATAGGCAGCTATGCTGTCTAGTGTACCTACCCAGTTAACAAAAACTAAATAAATAAAACTTTGATTTATATAGGAAGGAGAAATAGAATCTAGAAAACATTTAGTAACACAATACCTTATATCAACAGTTAATAAACTGCAACAGCAAGAGAAAAAAAGGAAAAAAAAGAAATTAAAAATATTAACAACAAAGTAAGGAGGGTGTAAGAGGCAAGTTTAATTTAATTAAATATATAGAAGTGGTATGTGTCAAGTTGGAGGCAGTTTTAAATTCAAATATTCTATTTTCCAGCAACAGAACAAGATTTTTTGCATAAACAATTGAAGAAGCAAGGAATTTATACTATCTGGCCCGGATATTCAGACTGTGCCATGCTGTGACGCAAGCCTGGGCTCAGAGCAATTTGACTGCGCAGGGGCATTGACTGGACGATATTCAATGGAGCTGTGCCATGGCACAGCATCATTGAATATCGCACTCTGGCCAGCTGCAGTGCACATGATGCAGTGGTACTGCACCAGTGCAAGTGTCCAGAGTGGAGCAGGGGGATATGCTAGGGCAAGTTCCCTTGAGCAATCTGCCACAACCGCGATATTCAAAAGTGCATATGCAAATGAGGCCATAATGCATGCAAGGTGCAAATGAGGCCATTTGCATGTCATTATGGCCCCAGTTGCATGCAGGTGCGCCAATCCCCAGCGACTTGTGCCTGGCACCCTGCCAGGAAGCAGCCGTCAGGGACCGACGTCCCCCGCACTGCACGGCAATGCACCCCTCTAAACGATCACGGGCATACAGAGAGTTAATGATGTCCCATATCCCCGGTGGTCCAGTGGACTGCTGTCAGCTCGATCACAGGCTTAGGTATAAAAAAATAAAGTCCTAGATCCCTGGTGGTCCAGTGGACCGCTCGCAGTCCGATCGTGGGCATTTGTAATAATAAAATAAAGTCCAATATCCCTGGTGGATTTACATCCTGAACAACACTGCACCATACACTACAACTGCTTTGTATTCATTTCCTTGTATCAATAGCATTCTATGCAATTCTCTTCATATAACCAGTAAACTGGAATTTTGCCTTGGTCATGATTTTTGCACAGAATGCAAGGTATGAGTTGCTGACCAATCACAGCAGTGTACAGAATTCTGCATTAAGACTGTGACATGGTCAAAACTTTGAAATCCTAGTTCCTTGAAGAGCACTGTGCAAAATGTCACCCATCAAAATAATAACACTGTAAAATACAATTGTTTGCATAAAAATTTATTCACGCTCAGTTAATTATGGATTAGTTGGTGGTATGAATAGTATTCCTAAATATGAGAACATTACCTACAGCTGCCAATAAAAAATAATTTCCTGTCCTGTCTAAGCACTGGACTTCTGCCATGAAGGATTGGATGATGTCAAAAATGTCATATTGTACAGGGCCAAAAATGTAAATCGCAGTGCTTACAGCTTTTTTCTGCAGCATTGTTGCACTGCAGTAATATCTCGAGCTATATTACTATAATAGTTTTGAGTAGCTCTGAGAGTACATTAGTTCCAACTAAATGGAAATACTTCAAAGCCACTTCTCTGTGTAACTGATAATTAGAGCAGTGCTGAATGTGGAATTCCAACAGTTCAATTCAGATTGAATGTCATATATGCTTCTTAAATACTTTACAGACTCTAGATACATTCTACAGAAATCCAAAAGTATTTTTTTTTATTTTAACAGTAGATTAGTTTTCTGCACTTTGCATAAACTGTGAATTCATTTCCTGCAGAGCAGGTACACAGGGATCAATACTGAGTCCATCGTTATTTAATTTATATATGAACAGTCTTTCATTTGAGGATCCCAAAGTATTTTCACTTATACACAGATGACAAGATCATTTATGCGAAGGTAACAGATATACAACAAATACAGGACACAATTCAAAGGGCATATGAAACATTGCAATTTTTTTTGAAGAACACAAATAGGTACTATATGCTAACAAATCAAAGGTAATGTTGTTTTATCAGAGAAACAAGGCACCATGTTTTGGGGACATGTTGAACATAGAAATGAGTGATGGCACTAGCCTGCAATAGGCAGAGGCATATACTGTAAATACCTAGGAATGTGCAACCATTGTAAATGTAATACACATATTAATAGTACTGTAAAAAGTTTGGTATGAAAATTGGGTATGTTATATAAAATAAAGAAAGATCTGCCATTTCAGTTGAGACTGAGAGTAGCCAATGCAATGATCATTCCAATTGTTGACTATGGGGATGTTCTGTATGGGGGAGGACTTAGAGGACAGACCTTGGTAATATAAATGTAATGTACAGTCATTTTGCCAGGTTTGTCGTTGACATTCCATGGCATACTCATCACTGTTTTTTGTATAAAGAGCTGAATTGTCTTCATTTGGACCGGAGAAGACAGCTGCACATAACAGGACTGAGGTATAAATGTTACAAAACTAAAGTCCCTGAAAACATATGTGTCACAAACACACTCTGGGGGTCAGGCCCTCTGCTCCCACAGTGCCCAACCTCAAAGTGCAATATGTGAACAGAAGACAAACAGGGAAACCCTCCTGTCTGTTTTGGGTCCAAGTAACTACCAGTCTCGAGTCCTGGGGTCAAATATGAACCCTTTTTAGCTAGCACACCCAGGTAACAGGTCCAAATATCACACCCTCTTCAAGGAAAGCAGTGCAATACTTAACCCAGTGGGTACACAACCTGGTTCACAATCCCCCCTTCTGACTCAATTGAGACCTAGGTATTTTCTTACCTGGCTGCATTTGGTGACACGCTATAAGCACTTTAACAGTTCTGTCAGAATTATCAACACTGTCCCAGCATTCACATTCAAAATTAGAAAATGGCTCAGGCAGAATTTCAAGGAAAACAGAGTTTGCTATACAAAACACAGAACGTATAACATTAATCAATCAATCAAGTTTTTATTTCTATAAGGCGCCCTTCCAATGCTCAGGGCGCCTTTACACATTATAACATTAAAACTTGTCACACATTATAAACATATATAAAACATATTAAAAACATTCATATAAATTCAAACTCAGTATATTCCTGAGAAGGCCTGGTTAAATAGATATGTCTTTAGAAAGTTTTTAAAACCTTCTATGGGCTGGCTATCTTGTATCAGGTGAGGTAGAGAATTCCACAGGGTAGGAGCCATGAAAGCAAAAGATCTTCCTCCTGATGTTTTAAGGGATACCCTGGGAATCTCTAGCAATCCCTCACCAGAGGAGCAGAGCCAGTGAGAGGGACAGTAAGGCTGCAAGAGCTCTTTCAGGTAATGGGGACCTCGCTTGTGTAGGGCCTTATAGGTCAGCAACGTGACCTTGAAGGTAATCCACCACTGTATTGGTAACCAGTGCAGAGCATGCAGCACAGGTGTAATATGACTAGCCCTAGAGGCTCCAGTCAGCAACCTGGCCATTGCATTCTGCACTAGTTGCAAGCGGTGGATATCTACCCCTGGTAGCCATTGGTAGAGGGCGTTGCAATAATCAAGATGACTGGTGACAAAGGCACGGACCAAGGTCGGGAGATCTTCGGGTGGGACCAGGTGCTTTACCTGGGCTATGTTCCAAAGATGATAATAGGAAGATTTGACTACAGCCGACACCTGTGCCCTCAGGGTCAGGCCTTCATCAAAAACAATGCCCCGGTTCCGTACCTGGCCAGAGGCAAAAAGTGGGGTCCCACCAAGACTTAATCCTGATGGTTTTCCTGCCCATGTCCCTATCATCCTATGACCAGGGTACACAACCAATACCTCAGTTTTTTCCAAGTTCAACTGAAAAAATGGTACAGTCATAAAAATAAATAGACAAGTATAAACAAACTACCATATATTGAGTAACTGATCCTACCCCAGTTTCAGTTAGTAAATAGTGGAGCTGAAATTACCTAATTTTGGTAAAAGTGCTTCTTAAGTCCTGATCACAAGTGTGTGTTCTCTTAGAAGTCCAGAAGTAGTAAAAGAACAATGTTCCCTCAGCAACTTGACAATATCGGGGGGGGGTCCCACCCAGCTTGTGAGGTCATAGCTCTGTGGTGATGCTAGCTGTTAGATCACTCTCATTTCTGCGTACTGAATTAGCCACATGCCACTGCACACTGCTAAACATTCCAATTATATATATATATATATACACACACACATATATCTATCTATTGATATATATATATATATATATATATATACACACTTTTTAACTAGTAAGCCACAAAGCATGAATTATGACAGGAAAGAATATCCCTTCGATCTCTCAGAACAACATCCTGCAAAGCACCTTTCTTAGCTGTGAGAATTTTCACAGGTCTTTATCAGAATTTGCTTTCCTCCTGATAGATCATAAAATGCAATACTTCATAACAGATATTCTTGGTTCAAGCAGTGGCTGGTTTTACAACCTGTTATATCAGCTAATATGGTCTTTGATAGACAGGAGTCAAAAGGAAGCTTTTAATTAATTTAGCCACTGGGTCAGGGATAGGGCAGATCCTTCTTTTCACTCTGTTCAAATTCTATGTTCCATGATGCTTTGCTGCTTGGCCTAATTCCTAAGCAGAAGTCTAAAACATTTATATCAAAATGATATGCTCATAACTAGTAGCTGGTTATCCCGTTACATTCCTCCCTCCTATACTGTACTTCGGGGAATCTATTCCTAGGCATGGGATGAGCTCCACAAATTCAGTTCACTGCTCTAACTGTTGGGATAACCCATCTGCGTTTGCATTTGCTGCCCCTGCCCTGTGAGTGACAGCCATATTGTAGCCCTGCAAGGCATGGCTCCATCTTAAAAGCCTACCATTTATTTTACCCATCTGTGCCAGAAAAACCAGGGGGTTATGATCTGTCTGTACCTCAAAGTTCCGCCCTATAGGTATGGCTCTTATTTCTGTAGTGCCCACACTTTTGCAAGATATTCTTTCTCCAGTGTAGAATAAGCCTGCTCACTGGGAAGTAATTTCTTACTGAGGTACACTATTGGGTGATCTTTCCCTTGGTTGGAAGTATGGCTAAGTACTGCCCCAACACCCACATCTGAGGCATTTGTCTGGACTACAAAGGGCTTTCTGTAGTCTGGACTGGCCAATACAGGAGCACCGCACAGTACCTCCTTTAGCCATATAAAGGCTCGTCCACAGGCTGCTTCCCTGGAAAATAACTAAGTATTGTAAAATA
Source organism: Neoceratodus forsteri (assembly GCA_016271365.2). Classification (NCBI taxonomy): domain Eukaryota; kingdom Metazoa; phylum Chordata; order Ceratodontiformes; family Ceratodontidae; genus Neoceratodus; species Neoceratodus forsteri. The sequence goes on from CM057449.1 coordinate 462,276,058, forward strand.
GCTTTATTTAGCTTTGGAAAAGTTTTGCAGTTCCAGCAACATAAACTTGAAACAGCATGAGAATAATCACTCTGTGGCTATACCTTTATTTATGGTTCTTGTCAGGGGTGCGTGACTACACTTAATTTGTTACTTATGACTCTTGAGACAATGCTTGTACAGCTTTCAGCTGTTAGTTGCACTTAGTTTGTTAATTACACCATAGCCTCTTGAACCTTTCATCTTTCATTTTAAAGCAGTTATCTGCAGTTAGGTACTGTATCTGCAAAAGGGTTATGGCAAGAATGGAAGTATGACCACGTGGCTGCAAATGCCAAGCTGAGGTGCACCACGTGAGTGTCCCAGTATCCCTATGTACAATACAGTACAGTACCTTTTAAGAATTTAAACATTTTAAAATTGTAATTTGTAGCTAAGGGCAGTCTCACTCTGTTTGCAGAGAAACAGCCTGACTGCCTAGACTGGAACAATGCCACACAGTGAATCCCAGAGATCCCAGATACCGCCGAGAATTATGACAAAAGCCCCTTTACGATATGTCTCTTTTTTAAATGCTTTAAATGCTTTTATAAGTGTGCCATTTTATCTTTTAAGTTTTATACATCAATGAACATATTTAAAGTTAGACACTAACACAAGTACTGTACTGTTTTTTGTATCTGAATTCAATCTAGTTCATTGTACACTTTTGTATGCATTTGTATAGGGCACTGATATTTACCATTGCTGTTCTTTAAATTTCACTGTAAAGTGAGAGTCAGTGAATATAGTGAAAATTAAATTACAGCCAAATAAAGCCATTTTACAGTATTCCCTGGTAGTCTAGTGGTCCCCCCACCACACCCATAGCTCCAATCCCCATAAAATTACTGTTTAAATATTCCTTGGTAGTCTAGTAGTCCCCCCACTGAGCCCATAGCTCTGATCACCATAAAATAACTGTTTAAATATTCCCTGATAGTCTAGTAGTAACTCCCCACCCCTCCCGTATCCCAGATTGCCTAACCAGTAATGTTTAAGAATTCTCTGGTAGTCTAGTGGAGCCTGCACCCCTCTCATAGCTGCGATCCCTGAAAAATAACATTTTATTTATTCCCTGGTAGTCTAGTGGTAACCCCCACCAGCCCATATCCCCGATCGCCCATAAAAGTGATATAAATAATTCCCTGGTGGTCCAGTGGCACCCTCCACCCCCACCCACACAGGACCCCTGCCCACCCAGCTCCCTCCCCATCATCGGCAGGCAGCAGCAAACCCACCAGCATTCCTCTGCAGCTGCCTACCATATGACAGCTTACAGTATCAGCTGTAAGCCCATTTGTCCACACTGTGGAATAATGGGTTTGCAGTGCATACTGTAATAGTCATTCACAAATATGTGAATGAATGACTGTGGCATATCTCAGGGTTGTGCCAGCATATGCACTGCACATCCTAGACTGGATATCGGGATGTGCCACCTATGCATGGGCACACCCCCCCCTGCAGATGTGCTGCATACATTATCTTTGTACCCCGGCACATTGGGGCTTGCGCTGCACAATACCCCCCTTTGAATATAGCCCAGGGTGCATTTCTGGGGTTGTGCTGGTGCACAAGGTGGAACCCCTTTGAATACCTGGCCCCATGAGTACAGTTTTAAAGGTCAACCCCAACATGCATGAAACATGGATAAAAGCTATGTAAATTAGATTTGCCTTGCAAACATCCACAATTTTGTCAGTTATAAGTATATGAATTCAACCTGTAATCTCAACTACAGTAACTACTGAATCATCTTTATGTAACTATGAATTTGCATGATGATTTCTCACATATACCTGAATTAGTCCTTGCTAAGTAAGGGCTTTGTGGATTTGTTTTCTACAAATACAAATATGCAAGAAGTAAATCTATACTGGTTTCAGCACATTTTCTTTAAAATGTTCACATTGTAAAATGGAATATTTAATAAATGCTGAAGATAATAAATGTACTCCTCTCTGTCATGCAAGACATGGGATTGTCAAATAGTTTTAATCAAAAAAGTGAATAAATAAAAACTTAGGCTAAAGGAACAGTTGTATTTACTCTAATGGATGGATTTGTGGGCAATAACCCACAATTACATTCTATATACCACATGGATGATAGAGTCAGAACTTATTGACTTTGTGTCTGTCTCTCCAAAATATTAGATAAAAGCAAACTGTAGCACTATGCTGGGCCTCAGCTAGTGTTCTACGTAAAGTTACACTTTGCTTGAAGCCTCAGTTCCACCTTACCCCAGTGACTATGTCCCCTTCAACTTGTGCTCCCCCAACACAAATATGATTCCCCCAAGGTTCCTCACTATCCCTGAGTTGCCTCCCCCCAGGTGGTGATTATTTATAGTGTGGGTGGCAAAGCCCCCCATAAAGGGGTGTGCGAGAGTGGAGCCCCACACAATCACTCGCTGTAGCTACTTGTTTTTCAACATGCTAGCACTCAGTATTTTTCCTTAGCACTGGCTTTGGCTTCGCTGGTTTTCTTGCTTTGTTTTTGACTGCACTATTGTTGTTTTCGGTATTATGACCCAGTGCCATCAGGATTCCACCTTAGTTCGGTTACGGGGTAGTTTCCAAATTTGGGATTATCTAGCAATTGTATGTGTCTACTAGGTGGCAGGGCACATACTAAGCCAGTGTGACAGCAGTAATTGGCTGAGGCTTATGCAAGCATTTCCTGTGTATGGAACCAAAACTGTTCATACTGTGGTTCATACTAAGGCATAAGGAGCTCAGTAAGGTGGTAGGTCCATATACACTCCTATTTCTAGATGTAATACAAAAATGAATTTCCATTTAAGATGTATTTATCCAGTTTTTGTTTGAATTCAACTTCAGTTTTACTGCAAATTATATAATCAGGGAGGCTGTTCCATGGATTAACTACACACCGTGTATAAAAAGATTTAATTTTTTCAGTATGCAATTTACACAGTTTCAGCTGTAGCTTGTGGCCTCTGGTTCCTTTATTTATTTCTTTTTATTTATTTTAGGTCTAACTCCCTGACAAGGTCCTTATCCTGGAACACAGTGTGGCACATAATCAGATCTCCTCTTATTCTTCTAGTATGAAGAGATATCAGGTTTAAGCTACCCAGGTGATCCTCATATGAAAGGTTTTTACACTCATATATCATCTTGGTGGCTTTCCTCTGAACCCTTTCCATACTATCTTTTATACCTCCCTTTACTGGACCCAACAGTTGGGAACCATAGTCCAGCAAGGGTCTTACATAGGATCTGTACAGTGGCATGATGACTTTTGCCTCCCTACTTTTAAAATTTATTTTTACTGTCCATAGGATCTTTTTTGCATTGGCTAGCTACATATTAGTATGCATGTTAAAAGTAAATTTGTTGGTAATAAGTACCCCTAAATATTTTTCCTGATCTGATTTTTTCAGAACAAGGTCACCCAATTTATGTTCTTGTTTCTTATTACTAACTCCGAAGTGCATAACACTGCATTTATACAAAATAAAGGCCATACTAAACGAGTTCGCCCAGATTACAATATTGTCCAGTGCATCTTGAAGACCACTGTGATCAGCATTAGTGATGGGTGAAGTGGGCAAAATTCACTTCACAGAGAAATCCATGAAATTCCACTCATTTCATGTAGTGAAATGCAAAATTTCACTTGGCAGAGTGACAAAATTTCAACTGGCGGAATAGTGAAATTTTACCTTCCACAGTGAAATTTTGCCTTCCGAAATGAAATTTCACCTTCCGTCCAGGGGCAAAATTTCACCTTACAATGGTATCAGTTAGAACTAAATCCCTGGTGGCTAGTGGTCTCTCCCACCACCTGTTCCACATGTATTGAAAAATCCCTGGTGGATAGCAGTCCCTCCCCCCACCTGTCCCACATGTGAATAATTATCCATGGTGGCTAGTGGTCCCTCCCCTCCACCTGGTAATAACCCACCCACCGTGGAAATGTACAGTAACTCCCCCACATGCATCCCTCCATATCTCCTTCCCCTGTTAAAAAAAAATCTCTGGTGGTCTTGTGGGTTTTTTGTATTTAAACCCCCTCCTAATCCCCAGTTACAATAATTCCCTGGTGATCCAGTGCTCCCCCACCCTGCCTCCCCAGCAGCCAGATGTCCCCACCACAACCCCACTCCCATCCTCATTCTAAATCCCAGCAGTGTCAGACCGGCATAGGCCTCCTCTCGCCTCTATGGCCGGCATGCCGACTTAGCTGTCAACGAAGCTCATTCGCTGACCCTTGGAGTATACCACTAGTGACCTGAGTTAGAAAAGGAAAAAATACCCATTAATACTAACTGATTGCAGTCTGTTACTCAGCCAGTTTTTTATCCAGCCTACAACTCGATGGTCTATGTCATGGGCAATTAAAGTTTGCACAATAAGCTTATGTGGAACTTTATCAAAGGCCTTAGCCTTGTCAAAATAAACACAGTCCACAGGTTTCCCTTGGTCTAATGCTGCAGAGATTTTTTCATAAAAGGATAGTTGGTTGGTAATGCATGATCTTCCTGGGGTAAATCCATGTTGTGTTTTGTCAATATGCCCTCTATTTGTAATGTCATTCAGTATTACCTCATTAATAATAGATTCTAAAATTTTACCAGGTACAGATATTAAGCTGATTGGTCTGTAATTGCTACAATCAGCCCTACTTCCTTTATTGTGTATTGGGATAACTACAGCATCTAACCAATCAGATGGAATTTCCCCCACTACTATTTCCTGAACAGAGTAGCCAGGGGAGTAGCTATGTGAGGAGTAAATAATTTTAATATTGCTGCTGATATATTATCAGGGCCTGCTGCAGTTGAGTTTCTTAATTTTTTGATCTCTTTAGTGATTACTTCTTTACTAATATCAATTTCCAGTGGTATTCCATTAGGGATAACACCAGTAAATTCAGATTTTGTTGTAAATACAGTGCTGAAATATGTATTGAAAATATTAGCAATTTGCTGTGATTCTTCCAACAGTTCATTATTATGTTTTATTGTGTTAATTCCTTATTTATTTTTTCTTAATGAGTTAACATATCCAAAGAATTGTTTGAAGTTATCTTTATTGGCCATGTTTGCTAAATTAACTTCCATCATATGCTTCCTTTTATGTATCTTGCTTTTACATTTCTTTTGAAGCATTTTGTACCTATGCCAGTTTTCCTCAGTATTATTTTTCTTGAAGTCATTGTATGACTTTCTTTTTTTTTTCAGTAATCTTTTTATATTATTATTAAGCCACTTTGGCGTGATTCCTTTGTTGTCACACTTTTTCACCTGTTTAATATATTTATTGCATGTTTGTAATATTACAGATTTTATTATGTCCCACATTAGTGAAACTGATTTGTTCTGCTTACTTCAAGAACAACACAATGACATCATTCAATCAGCTGAAAGTGTCCTTTCATCTGTGTGTTGAGACAAATTTACTCTAACACAGCTAGATGGCTCAGTCTATTATAAGGGTCCCTTAATTCAAGAGTATTGTCACAACCTGACACTCAGTATGCATAAAAGGTGTGGCCATAAACCCATTCATTGACCTGTACATTCATGACAAAACAAAAGTCACCTGGCTGAGTTCTAAATTCAGTGAAAGATAATCACTCTATGCTGACTATAGGATGGCAGAATTTTGTATCCTGTGTTTAGAAATCAGAACTGTGAAATGGAAGATTATATGTTCAAATCCTACCATAGCCACTGGCTTACTGTACAACCTTGAGCAAGCCACTTGACAACTCTGCTCTTCACTGCCCGACTATATTGAGTCAGGTGGAAGAAGAACCCTGCTAAAAAGGTGACATGTTTTCCAGGATGAATGACACATGAAAATAAAAAGAATTAAAGAACTGAACATATTTCAAATTAAAAAATATAAACTAGCCAAGACTGGACAGTTGGTTAGGCCTCCAACTGTATTTTATAATCCTGTCATGCCTGCACTGTAAGTTATTCACCTAAATGACTGCAGCAGCAAAGCAAACACAAACTGCATCTAGATGTTTTATTTAATTAACTGTTAACCCCAGCTGTGATATGTGCCCACTTCAGCTTGGAACACTAGCCCCATTATCCCACCCTCTCCAGATCTTACTTTATCCCCCAGTTGTCCCATGGTATGCCACCCACAGTAAGGCAGTCTTCATTTTCCCCTATTCCAGCAGTGACTGAGTCTGAGATTGGGTGCTGGTCCTTCGGGATACCAACATAATCCTGTCACACTGATGGCTCTTTTCCCATTATTGTTCTCCCTCCCTTGGAGTTGACAGATGTGCATGCAAACATGCAACACGTGTGCAGGTGTAAGCTGACTGGCTCCCTCTCCCACTTGTTGGCTGCTATGATGCCTCCAGTGCAATCACATGAGTCACTTCTACAGTGGCACAGACAACCACCTTCCCATAAAGAGGGCAAAAATCCACTGGGATCCTTGACCCCTCTCCCTTGGCAATTCCTCCAGGGCTTCAGGCTTGTCCCCAAACCCATGTAACCGGTATCATGAGTGGTAGCTGTCCTGCTGTGCAAACAGGCTGGCAAGCTGCAACTAGATCTTAAAAAAAGTTAAATCCACAATGTAATTTTCCATAATAAATTTATTGTTTCTCAGCTCCACAAATAGAAAGCACTTGATATGATCATTCAACTATTTTTCTTATCCTCCTCTGTCATTCTATTTATAATTTTATGCTGATGTACAGTACATTTTGATCCAATTTGAATGTCCCATTAGTCTATAAAGGAGGTTGCTTGTTCTGTCTCTTGCATGTCATATTTTCAAACTCAATTTACTCTGGCTTGTGGAACAGAAAAGAAGAACTTTGACAAGTGATAATACTGATTGCAGAGTGAAAGAGACAGCTAAGCAGAAGCCTAGGTATGATTCTGAGTTAGGGTGCTCGGCTGCAGGGTAAGAGAATAACAATTGTCAATAATCAAAACTGTCTCTGCTGACAGTAGCCTTAATTGATTTGATGCAAGACAAGCCAACGGAAGCAAAGGTCAATATTTTCTAAGCTGTGACTATCCATAATCTCATTTTGCACTGTAAGCAAACTGTAGGTTATACACAGCTCTTATTGGCCATCTCCTTGTTCATGTAATTTAAGAGCACTCTAGGTTCTGACAGCCTATGCACTCAGATTCTTCTTGATGCTGAATGCACAGACCATAAGGTCTCCCTAGTTCTTGGGTATAAATCTCAGTGTGTTCAGAGGTCCAAGACCTAGGAGCAGCTGAAACAGCAGAAATCTATGAAATGTCGACAGAGCACAACGCCTTACTAGTGGATAGCTTGGAGAGCATTCTTAATATGGTCCAGGTCAGTGAAAGACTACTGATTAAATAAAACTGCAGGCAAGGCTTGTACCACTGCAGATAAATAAAGAACATTGTCTATAACTTGTATTTGGCAAAAGGGACAGATGTGTTACATTCTGGCCTTTCCTGGCATCCTTTAATTGTTTGACTTACAAGGTCAAATGGTTTATACTACCCTTGCCTTATTTGTGATCAAACACAGATAATTTTTCCTTCCAACTGTAGTTCTTGTGTTTCTAGATGCCAACACCTTGTCTGGTAATCAGGAAAAGCACTTTAATATGTATTTTACATTTTCATGTATGAGCTGCTCAGTTAGCTTTACATGGCCTCCAGCTTCACACTATCAGCAATTCTGTCACTCTGCTCCCTACTGCTATCACAACAGGGTTCCCAACCGTCTTTGTTTTCTGGCTGCTAATAAATTACAGTATACTATACTCATCCTCATAGTAAAAAAGAAGGTAATTTGGAGTCCAAATTCTGAAAGGCCCCAGACCTTTGTCCTTGCAACAGTTATTCTTGCCTGTCACTAGGCAGGTGCAACCCCCCATGGTGCATTTTGTAAACTCTTTTGGGATCTTGCAGAATCAGTCTTCTAGCATTCATATACTGACACACCTGCTGCTCAACCCTTCCTTGAGTGTGCACATTAAGGGCTATAATCTATAATGTGCTCGGGTTTGTTTGAAAATGCAGAGTATGTGCTGTATCTTTGGGTTGACCATCTACGTGGTTGGAACAGTACTTGGCTGCTTGCAGGATGGGTAGTGCACCACACAAACTAAACAGAGATTCTCCAACAACCCTGTACCAAAGAATTGCAGATGCTAACTATTTAGACATAACCATGGTTCAAACCCAAAATGAGAACAGCCCCAGACCTTTGTCCTTGCGACAGTTATTCCTGCCTGTCAGTAGGCAGGTGCAACCCCCCTTGATGCATTTTGTAATCTCTTTTGGGATCTTGCAGAATCAATCTTCTAGCATTCATATACTGACACACGTGCTGCTCAACCCTTCCTTGAGTGTGCACATTAAGGGCTATAATCTACAATGTGCTCGGGTTTGTTTGAAAATGCATAGTATGTGCTGTATCTTTGGGTTGGCCATCTATGTGGTTGGAACAGTACTTGGCTGCATGCAGAATGTGTAATGCACCACACACAGTAAACATAGATTCTCCAACAACCCTGTACCAAAGAATTGCAGATGCTCACTATTTAGACATAATCATGGTTCAAACCCAAAATGAGAACATATTTTGTTGACTGTACCTGTTATTATGACATGAACTAATAGGGGTAGGAACATCACAACTAAGAAAAAATCAAGTGATCATCATTTATGCCAATGAACTATTACCACAGAGAAATTAACAAAATCCAAACATTCAATGCACTGCACAAAACAGTCTGAAGATTCTTCAAGACTTGCAAATCAAGTACATAACAAGCATTTTCAATGCTGGATGTTTTCCACAGGTATAGAAGCCCTGGGGTACTAGATGCATTGCGTGATGGTTCAGCTTTAAACTGGAATGCATGGTGCCAAAGGGCCTCTCACATAACCTGCAAAGGGTACAAACAGAAGACAAAGACACAGACACATGACACTTAGGTTCTTTGTCTTTTTGCTTGTTTTTTTTTTTTGGGTGGCACACCATGACCCAAACCCCTAAGACCAACTTTTGGCAGCTGGTTCATTTCCCCTGGTGTTTAATACAGATGAGGCATACTGATAAGCCCTAGGTAGGATGAAAAACATGTATGTGTCTTTCATTTGTACCCTTTGTAGATTATGTGAGAGGCTTTTTGGCACCATGCATTCCTACTTATAGCTGAACCAGCCGAAGACTTCATGGTGATTTGCATATAAAGCCCAGGATGCTATGCATTATGGGAGTATGTGTGATTTTGTATTTCTTATCTATAAATGAAACATCACTCATTTGGTAAATATTTTTGTGCTGAACAAATATTATGCTCACAGCACCATGCTGTCATTTTTTGTTTAAAAGTTATTCGCATGTGTTTGTTGAAAAAGTGAAAAGGAACATTTAATTTATTCTTTTTTTTTTGCTAATTATAAAAAAAATTAAAGGTATCTATAAATGAAACAATATTCATTTTGTAGATATTTTTTGTGCTGAACAACTTTCATGCTCAAAGGACCATGCTATCATTTTTTGTTTTAAAGTTATTCCCATTTACTTGTATACATCTGCACAGTTGGTGACTGAGAGAGAACGACACACACACACACACACACACACACACACACACACACACACATGGACATTTTTTTTCTGCTACATCTGGCCTGAGCCACTGGATGTTTAAAATTTTAGGCTGATCAGACAGATGAGCTCTGCTGTGTAGATCAAAGAAAAGAGACGGCCCAGAATTGGGTAGGCTGTTTTTTTTCAAATTCATGCTGTCTCCACCCAGCAAGCCAAAACTCTGTCATTATCAGCCTGAATGATGATTGCTGGGCACTGACTCACCCCTTAAACACTGCTCTGCATTAGACAGACAGTGTCACACCCCTCAAAAGGCGCTATCATAGCGACATGTTCGCTCTGCACACATGTACTTGGTGAACATAAAATAGTTCTTAGCCTACATCCTACAACCATGTGACATTCCTTTTATGATAGTGCAGACCTACAATGGTATAAGTATACAGCTGGGATTTCAGTGCATGAATGTTTAGGTTCAAGTTCTAATGTTCCATAAAGGGCTACAGCTCAGTCTTCAAGCCGGGCTATGGCATCTTGCACTAGGATATAACATGTCATACAGAGGGCTGGGCAAAATGTGCAGATACAATGTTCATAAAATTTCTCAAACACCCCAGATGTTTGTGAACACTGATGAAATTCCATGTGCTAAATTGTAATTTTTGCCTACTCATTGCTCAACCATCCTTGATGCAACAGATCTAAACATTGCACTGCAAACTAATATATTCTAGGGCTAAACATCTGCCTCATTAGGTGACATTTAAATAAGTAGCATTTCAGTTATAGGGGCTTCCACATTCACAGCTTACAGAGCTGCAACACTGACTAACATCTATTAGTTAAAAGTCTCCTGCTGTCATATACCTCCTTAAAAGTTTGTTTTCACTAAAAAGGGTCTGCATCTGCAAGCTGATTCAGAACTCAGCATTTAAGTGACTGCTCTTTTTATATATGTAAACCTCAAATTACTTATTTTCTTGTTATGATACTTCCTTATCAATACAAGTATCACACTTATGTTAAAGTTTTACATCTGAACGTATTATTCTAATTAGGTCTCAGTTTTCTATATAAATATCTCTCCTTGTAACTGTTTCATCACAGTGCCTGATGAAGAGGCATATGAGGCTTAGATAGCAGTATAGTGAGTCTCTGTTAGCCACATAACAGGTATTACTACCTTTTTTTTTTACATTAATTCTACTCTGACGAATAGGGCAGCACATTTCCTTGTCTGATGATTTCTGTAATATTTGGTAGGTTATTCCATGGTAACCCTTAGAGATAGAAACATGAATACTGAAATGCTTACCCTAAGATGCACAGTATAAGAAACTGCTAAATGTATTGTCATGTGGTTAAGTCGTTTTAATGTTACAGGAGTTAATATGCTCACCATTTGCATTTTTTTAAAAATTCATGATTTCCAAAATATGTGGCTGCTTATAACATGGCTTTCCTTAGAGTTAGAGACATGAAAATAAGCATGCATATCCTTGGCTTCATTGTCTGAAATCTTGCCAAATATAGAATACTTTTAATGGGTAGTGGTAAAGGTACAGGACACATTTTCTAGAATACTTACTGGCAAAATGTCATTAAAAAATTCTGAACTTTTTGTGACATTTTGTAGAATTGGTAATTCCATCCAAATTCCACTAAACGAATTTTGATTTTGACAAGCATCAGTCATGTATGATTATTTACAGACAATGAAACTAGGAAAGTATCAAATCTGAACCACAGTAATCATAAAATAATGATAATAATAATAATAATAATAATGTAAGATTTACTTGTATTTGTAGTGATCAATTCTCTTTTGCCTAGCAGGAAGGCTTCCCAAATTCCCATACTGTTGTTTTGTATAAACATTTTCTTCTCTCATTGCTAATGGTCAATATCTTTCAAAGAATTACTCTTTCAGAGTGCTCTAGTCACTAGTATCAGAACTTTACATAATGGAGTAATTACTGTTTCTAACAGATTTGTAGGTATACAGTGATTATTCACTGGATTGACAAATATCCATGCACATTTTGAGAAGTTTAAAAACTTCAGAGACCTGACGGGGCCCTGAAATGACAAAACGACTAAACCTGACAAGAGATAAGTATTTATTTATAATTGGTCTACGCAGCTCAGCTACAAATGGTGCAGCTTTTAATAATTTTCCTCTAAAGGTTACAATGAAAAGGAGTTGGTTGAAGTGCAACAAATATGATGTTCGAACAAGAAGCAGACTACAAGAATATTTTCCATGGAGTTGCACTTTTCTGTGGTATCATGTTCTGCTCAGGGGGTAAAAATAGCCTTTGTTCTCTGCACTTAAGTGTGGACATATAAAATGCAGTCAGAACAAGCCCAGAGGCAGCAGGCAGCAGATTACAATACTAAACTTCTGCTCTTATATGAAACAATTGCATTTTGATCAAATAAAAAAGAAGTACAGTATCTGACTGTAGTTTGATTAGCACAAAATAGCAAATAGTGTTACTTTGTCAGAGGTCACTAATAAATGTAAAAATGAAAGTATTTTCATTTTTTTGTTCGTTGTTCATTGTTTTTTCTTTATTTTGTTAATACAGACTATACTTGTAATGTTTTTATTTTAGCAATTTGAGATAACATTTAGTATACAAAGCTATGTTAGGTATACTAAAGAGGTATTGCAGAGGAGGGATACCAAGATGATACAGGAACAGCAGGGGAAGCCCTATGAGAAAATGCTGAAGGGCCTCAGCATGTGTCATTAGAGAACAGGAGAGCCATGGGGACAAAACTATGGCATTTATGTACCTCCAGGGAATAAACAGGGTGAAGTGTGGGGAGCTTTATAGGTTGAGCACACATATGGTTACAAGCAGAAACACAATGAAATTAGTGAAGGGGGGATTCAAGAGGGAGGTGAGGGAGGTGAGGAAGCAATTCTTCATTGAAAGGGTGGAGAATAGATGGAACATGTTCCCTAGGGAGGTGGTCAGGGATAGACATAGTGATGGGATTCAAGCATGCCTGGGACAGATGCATGGATACCATTAAAGGAAGAATTGCTTGCGACGCCGGTGACCCAGGTTCAGGAACAGACTCAGGTCGTCGGAGAGCCGGCTGGAGGAAAAGGCTGGAGCATCCTTAGACAGCTCGCCTTCTCCAGGGGGGAAGGTGGGGATGTGAGTGGGCACCTCCTGGCCCCTGGCAGAGGCCGGGAGCACAGCAGAATGTCAGAGCTCAAATAGCTGGGGGAGTGACGGACATTGGCATTCGCTATGACATCACTTACGTCACTCTCCAGGGGAGAAAACCGGAAAATCAGCCCTCCGGCTGGCCAGATGATGGCTCTCTGGTCACCTGGCTGCCATCATGGCCCCATGGCCTCCCACCCCAGCAGCACCTGGAGCCAATGCTGCAGTGCACAGGACACCCCTCCACACCGGTGCCTTCCCTCTCAGAGAAGGGAGACCCACCCGGCGAAGGATTACACTGGGCTACTCCTGGGGGCTGCGATCTGGGGTCATGGCAGGTCGTGGGGATGGTGGACAGCCCAGATAAGAACCTTGAGGGGCCCAAAGGAGGTGCCAGCAGGGGAGCAGAGGAGGGAAAAAAAAGGAAGAATTACCTAGGGAGGTGGGGAATCTAGGGGCCACATAGGGCCGCTTGCTATTACAGAGCAGAAACACAGAAACATAGATGCTGTCTGCAGAAAAGGACACACAAGTCCATCTAGTCTACCCTGTTATGTTTCCCTAGGGTAGACAGGGTTAAGGCAGACTGGATGGGCCCTATGGTTCTTTCCTGTTGAAAACATCTACAGTATGTTTGTTTGTTTCTAACTTTCTGAGTAGAGTATAGGGCTGTAAACCTGGAGACCTACTATAGGCCAGAATCCCAATCAGCAACTTATTCACTGTATGACTTCACCCACATCACTTAACCATTCTGTGCTTACTGCCCTCTCTTTTAACCTCCTTCTGTGTCTCGTGACTTCCCCATGTTCACCTTATGCTGACACACAATATTTGTTTATGGCTGCAATGCCATTTGAGGTGCAATGTGTAAGACAGGCAGCAAATATAAAACAATTCCACTCCTGCCTGGAATTTGCAGGTCTGTAGTTTTAGATTTCATCCCCATGTACAGTGCTGCTGACCAGGATGAAGCACCCTTTGATAGCCATAGTGGACAGAGCACTGTCTTTGGCCAGTTATATGCACCCTAAACTTGACCCTCACAGGAGAAATACTCTCAAAAAGGAACATCAATTTATTATTTATTTATTTATTTATTGCAATTGTTTCACCAGGAAAGGCACACTGAGCAACAAGATGCTCGTCTCCTGGTGCGACCTGGGGGGGTGTACACATGGATCTGATAACACACAGGATATCAAGTGAACAGATAACAGAAACAAATAAAAAGTAGCACAAGGATACACGATTGCATGAATATACAAGCAGCGCACATGGAATGCTTAGGCTATTATATTATCAACTAACAATTTTTGTGACAAGAAGCAGCAGACAAGGTAAACTAGCACAGTAGAAACAGCTGTAAACAACAGAGGACGTATATCAGAGTTATACAGTTATACACAGTACATAGGGCAAAACAGGCCCAGGACATAAGTGCAAGGTTGAGGTTATATGCCAGCTTCTGTAGCAAGGCTACAGGGAAGCATTCCATTGCTGCTTCCCTTTCATTCCAAGACCCCTTGTCTTCAAAGGACTATCACTAGGAACTTTCCTGTTCAGCTAAGTGACACTTCTATTAAAGCTTTTTTTTATAGCATCCCACTGTCTCCTACTGTAGACCACCAACCTTTAAAATAGGGCTGGGCAAAATTTGTCTTCCACTAGTGAAATTCAGGTAAAATTCCAAATCACTTCTGCAAAATTTCACAGACTGTCCATAAACATTTCACAAAATGTCACCAAAATTGTGATTTCAGTTATTTACATCTCTTTTAAAATGTTTTCTCCAATTGCAACCATAATTGGTACTGTAAAGCCACCAAGGTCCATGCAGATATGTACCAAGTTTCAGAGTTTTATCTCTAAAGGTGACTGCATTATGGAATTCCACACATCCAGAAATTGTTAAATTACATTTAAATAATTATGTAAACTAAAACTATGTGTCCACATTGTATCACATTTGGTATTATGACTATACTAAGGTCCTCCAAGAAGTGCACCAGGTTTCAGAGCTCTGTTCTAAAAGGTGTCAGAGTTATAAGCCTCCATATTTTTAGGAATTTTAAAATTACATTTCACAGTTATGTAAACTACAGAATGTTAAGCTCCTGTAACTTTAGAACTAGAGAACAGAATATCACCAGTTTTGTTAGGTTCACTGACCTTAAATACTGGGCTTTGAGGCAACCTCCATGATCCAGTAGCATAGTGTCACACTGCTGTATTGATGACTTGGGTTCAAAAGCAAGCCTCGCAAGTCTTGCCAGGAGACAGGCCATGGCCAAGACAGCTGCTGCTTGGCAGTTCATCTCAGTCAAGGAGGACTGCCAGTGACATGCTACCAACACAACAACCCCTTTGAATGGGTCAGAGAGCTTGCTCCTGCTGCAACGGAAGCTGTGGCGGTGTGAGGCTGACAGAGGAACTGCTCCCACCACAGGAAATGGGAGGAGAAAAATGTTGGAGAAAAATCTGGTAGCCAACTGAGTGATGGCTGGATTCAGTCTGATCAGCAGTATCCATGTGAACAAGGTATATCCCTGAGAGTTGAGGTACCAGCCATGAAAAAAACAAATATGTGGGAAAAGGCAGAGGCTGTGTGTGACAACTCTCTAAACATTTGATTGGAGGCTGGTCAAGTTATAAGCAGCCAAAGATTCCAAAATAACACCAGTAATTAAAGCTGAATTTCATGAACTTTCCTGCATAAATGTCCTGCAAAAACTTTCTGGTTTAAGGACTTACCACCTGACACCCTTTTAGCTACGATGGACATGACATCCCTCTACACTAGTATACCATATACAGATGGCATTTCAGCCTGCCTTAAATACATGTATGAGAAAGGACTGGACCACAAAATTGACCCTGACATCATGGGGGAACTTACTATATTCACTCTGACACATAACAACTTCAGCTTTATTGGGAAACATTATGTTCAAACTATGGGAACAGCAGTGGGCACCAGGATGGCTCAACAGTATGCTAATCTCTTTATGGCCAATTTGGAGGAGGACATTTTAAGGCACTGTACACACAAACCACTTGCTTACTTCTGTTACTTTGATGATTTGTTTATAATTTGGACAGAAGTCACTGACACACTTTAGGATTTTCATCAGGAACTTAATCATCTCCACCCAACCATTAATCTTTTCCTGAATATTCTGCCACCAGTGTTAATTTTCTGGATACCACTGTCACCATCAAGGATAGAACCTTATACACATGTATTTACAGGAAAGCAACAGACAGACAGAGATACTTACATAAGGAAAGTAATCACCAGAGTCACACAAATAAATCTGTCATGTATAGTCAAACACTTTGGTACCACTGTCTCTATTCAGATGAGGAAGACTTAGATAGACATTTAGCTGTGTTGAAAACCACCTTTCTTGAGCAAGGACACTCTTCCAGAGAAATTGACAGAGCAGTAGAATGTGCTACACAAGTACCAAGAGAACACCTACTGCATTATAATGAAAGGACCACTACTAACAGAGTACCCTTAGTAGTCACGTATCATCCTGACCTTGAACTTCTATATAAGATTATTAAGGACCTACACCCAATAATCAGAGAGGATGAAACCCTTAGTTGTATTTTTTGAGAACTGCCTCTGCTGTCTTTTAAACAACCATCCAATTTAGCTAACCAGATCATTAGGAGTAAACTTGAGCCAGAACAGAGTGCCATGACATCATATGGCACACAACCCTGTAATAAATGAAGATGTAAAACTTGTGAGCACACTTCCTCTTCAGACTGTGTGGTTACCTCACAGAACAGACAATTCAGGATATTGGGTAATTATACATGTACATCAAGCAATGTTGTTTATCTTAGTCAATGCAGGAACTGTCCTCACATGGGGTACGTGGGGGGAGACAAAATGACAGCTCTGCACTAGAATGAATTCACACAGGTATGATATTAATAAGAAGATGACTGACAAACCAGTGACACAACACTTTTCTCAGGATAGCCACTCAATCTCAGATATGTCTGTGATGGTCTTGAAAGGACATTTCAACAGCCCACAAGCTTGTGAGATCAGACTTATGTTACTTCTTAATAGAGTGAAAGACGGCTTGAACATTGATGTTGGATATATGACACATTACATATAAACTTACATGGACCTTTACTTCAAAGGAGGGACATACATATTTTAGATTTTCAGCAAGCCTTGGACTTTGACACATACTTATACAGTCCCTTTTAACTGGTTATCTAAAGGTGGCCTCTCACATTAGTATTGTATGAATGTGTCCATGGGTGTTTGTGTATGTGTATGTGTGTGGGTTTGTGAAATATGATAATGTGTGTTGCAGGGATAGAAGAAATGCGGCACATTGAGTTTTTAACATTGGTATTTGAGATGGGTGGTTATGTGAGTATAGTGGATGTGAATATTGTGGTGATATTGAGGTAAACATATGTTCAGGTACATGACATTATGGTGTCATAGTGGCTAGGACTCTGGACTCATATTATAATGGATATTTACTTCCTTCTGCTAGTTCTGTTGTTTGAGTATATACTGTTATGTTTTTACATTCTGTACTTATTAGGATGCATTGTCTCATTTACTTGGGGGTTTATGACAGGTGTAATTCCTTTTTGGGTAACTATTATAGCGATAGGTACAATTGATGGTGTATTAGGATTCATGTACATATATTTCATTTTAAGTGGTTACTTTCCCCAAGGGTGGGGATTTAATTCTTTAGAATTTTTGTTTAGATTCCTTGGACTGTTTCTATATATGTATTATTTTGATTATACACTGACAGTTTATTGAAATCTGTACATATCAGGCTGCACAGTCTCAATTGTTTTGGGGTCCTTGACTAGCACTTTGTATCCGGCACTTACACTGACAACTGATATTATCATGTATAAAATCTTGTTACAACACTGAAGGCCTTAAGGTTTCTGGAACATAACAGCTTGTTGAGAGTATGCCGGGAATATATATCCAGCCAGTTGTACTTTCATCAGTGTGATACACTTACTCACTTTGGGTAAACATCACTTTTTATCATTCTATATGCCATGTAAAGATAAGGTCTGATGTTGTATTTTTGGGGCTTATTATTTATTTTTTAATTGCTAATATGGTATATTTTGGCATGCAATTGTTTTCTCCAGGGTCATCCTATTGTCATAGGCCATATTCGCAAACAGAGTTCTCAGCAGAGTTGAAGCTGGCTTTTACTGATGTACTGTTACCTCACTCTTGAAGTCTGTGTCTTCAGGAGGTTTCTTCACTTGACATATAATTTAGTGAGTAGAGAATCTTAGTGTTTTGTTATTCATTAGACTGATACCTGATATATGTGGGTTGAACTCTTTACCTGCTATTATCTTTGGATGATCTTTGACCTTTAAGTTTGGTTCGGCTGAAAGCACACTTAAGATATTTAAGCTCTCCAATGTCACTTTAATTATGTTCTGAAGGTCTGTTTTAAAACAATGAGAATTTTTTCTGTTTTTTTCTGCATGTTCTAAGTGTTAATAATATGGGATTTTCCAAATAACTCTCATTAGGCTTCTGAAGAAGGACATTGTTGGTCTAATAAAAGGTATCAAATCATTTGTTCTTACAAGGACCAATATGGCATTAAACAGTTTGTTTGTGAACCTTTGTGAAATTGTAGAATGTTGTGATACTTTTTTTGAAGCCATGACCATACATTTTTCCCAGTCATACACTTGAGTCACCATTGTACAGGAAGATAAAGGCTGGGCAAAAAGGGAATAAGGCAGCACTCATAGGAGGCTCCATAGAAAAATAATAGCAGTGCCAAGTGTCAGGTCACTATCTTGAGTGATAAACCATGAAGAATAGTCATAGACATCACTGTGCAGTAGCCTGAATGTTTGTAATATGCCAGATAACCAGTAGAGCTCACTAACTCCATGACTTGTTGAAACACATGCACATGCAGCATTGTTTCTTGTACAGTGCCATCTGCTGACTCTTTAACAACCCTGCAAATAACAAGGCATATTTTTACTATTTGAAAACAATGGCAGTAAATGATACCAAGCCTCAAACCTTACAACTAGTTGTGACTTAGGCAGTGGAGACAGATGTATCTAGATATCTTTAGTAATGGTGTAGCATGATGCTGAGGATCATTGTCACAGGAGTGTTGGAGGGGCATTGCAGGGCCATGATGCTAGTGCAGGTAAGGCAATTTAGTAGTGATAAGTACTTTGTGAAATTTAAATTCCACATGTAGAATTCTAGTGGCATTGCCTATTATGGATCCATGAATTTTTGAGCACATTTTGCCAATTAATAGTTTCTAAAGTATCCACAATAAAATTTAACTTACTAAACCACATTTATCCATCTTATATAGATTCCAGAGCATACCTGCTTTGGTATACCTGCCAACTCTTGAGTGCATACTTGCAATAGCAGTGGAGCTATTAACATCCAAATATTTTGAAAATGTTCACACAATTTAACAAGTGATTAAATTATCAAAATGTGAACTCCTATAACTTACACTTTACACAACCAATTACTTCTCTATTTAGTAGTTTATATGACTCTTTCAAGGAAGTGTGCATTTACATGTTCAACTATCAAGCTCTAAAGGTGTCTAAGTTGTAAGCATAGAAATATTTTCAGATTCACATCAATAATAAATTGTCAGATGTTGAGTCCCTATTACTTTGTCATCCCTAATCCAAATGTCATGAAACTTGGTATCCTTTTAGATCGTGTTAAAAGCAATATGCATGCTACAATGCATATCTCTAGATGTAATACTGATCAAGTTATGACCCATTAAAAAATATTAGAAATTTCACAACATTTTGTGAACATTTCGTGAAATCAGAATTTGTTAATTTTACCAGCCCTCCTTCAGAATCTCCTGGAACGTTGAAACCACTAAACAGTACTCTTAAAAATTCCTTTCTACCTACAAATGTACTGCTAGTGTCACTGAAATTCAAGGTCCCATGGGTGTTTTTCACATCATCAAGGACTTCTCAGACATTTCCAGTAATGTCATGTGTTGCATTCTTTACAGGAAGTGTGCAGGATGTATAAAGCTACTGTATGTACCATGGGGAGACTGTTAGATGTCTGGCTGGCTGATTCAGGGTGCCTTGCAGGGTAGTCAGAAATGGAAATACTGAAAATCTCATAATATTCCACTTTACCTTCAGGGACCATAATGTCAATGATCTGTTTGAGTCCTTCAGTGGGTTTCTAGCCATCTGATCAGAGAAAACGCACACAAGTCAAGCTTATCATCCACATAAGTCCCTGCAGCCATCTGGTTTAAATCACTGAAGTCTGTCCTTTCTCATTATAGCTTTGCTTTTATGCATGCCTGACATGTTTGCATGTGTTGGTGTGCCTGCATTCGCATCTATTCATGGCATATGTGAGCACACACACATGGGCATTCCAGCTACTGTATGTCTGCATATCTATTTCCATTTTCTCCACATGTCTTTTTCTCCTTCCTCCACATGTGTCACCTTTCAGTCTTCTTACTATGCCCCGTTAATTAGACCTGCCTTGAGAACCCCTCAGCTCATTCACTCCTACTGTACTTCTCCCTCTCCATCATCAGCCTTTTGTTTTCCAGATTTAGTATCATTTTATTCTCCTGGATCCATGGCCCTATTTTCTTTCCGCTGACACACACACACTTCAACACACATGTGCGCGTATATACACACACGCACGTGCACACACACACACCTTGTTGCCCCATACCACTTCACTACCATTGTGAGTATTCTTTATATATAGGTCCTGAAGACCTGTGGTCATAACTTCAATTCTAACTCTATATCCCATTCAGCATGCATTTAATATTACCTTTTTTCACATTACACCTGAAACAGCACCTTATTTTTTTTTTGTTTTGTTTTTTGTTCTTGCACACTGCGATAAAGACGTCCCAGCTTTCTGACTGACATATTAAAGTAGCTATAACTGGATTACTTTGAGTTCCTGAAGGGTTTTTCTAGACATCACTGTCTGTAACTGTGATAAGATTGCTTCATCCCAGTGGGTGGTACTGTATGGAGTACAGGTGGAAATGACAACTACTGGATTTGGACCAAGTCCTACTATGTGGTACACTGACATTGTGGTATGCAAGATATTTTATCTTCTTGATGGAAAGTTAGAGCACTTGCTGCTATGGAATTTTGGCATATTTCACTGAATTTTTCTTTAATGAAATTCCCCAAAATTCTGTAGGAATTCACAGACATGGAATGTACAACTTGAATTCTATAGTTCATTATCTTTGAAAGCTTGGCACTATGCCCACTTGTCAACTGATTACCAAGAAAGTGAGAGAGAAGAAAAGCAAGGGTTACTAAAGATAGCAAGCATTAAGGAGCACAGACATCACTATAGTTCTGTACTACTACTTGGGTCTTGCAGGCACATTATTTTATGGTGGATTATCAGTTTGGTCCATCTGTCACACAATCATGTTTTTGTTAAAATTCAGCAACAATTTTAATGTGAAGTTTAAGTAACAGATGCTTTGGTATATTAAAAATGTAAAATGAAGAAAGAAATACAAGTACAGAACAATACACAGATGCTCATAATTATGATGTGGGTGTCGAAGTGCAGCAAATTAGTATTTTTTTGCAATTAGGAATTGTGCTATAGGAAGATAATCTCTAACTTAGCTGCACTGTTTTTATGTGAACTTATATGATTTTCTAACAACAAAGGGATTTTGCTACAAATTATTTCACAAGTAACATCATTTAAACATGTATATGTGATCCTTCTGCTCATATGGTATCTATGAGCAAAGCTTGAAATCACCAATGGGAAACAAATGTTTAGAAAATCTTAGCTAAAGGACTGATATCATATTTTGTCATTCTTGGACTTCATTTCAAAACTATTGAGCTGCCTTTTTTATGTATTATTTATTTGGTATTTGGAAAATAACCATTGAGCTAAGGCTCTTTTACAAAGGTTCCATGTCATGTGAACAGAGTATAGACATTCAATCAAAAAGGTTACAGAGTTTTAGGATGTTTGAGTCACTGAACAGTACAACAATCAGGAAAAGGTTGCAGAGTTTCTTAGTCATTTAAAACATTATACACTCTCTGTGTTGGGTGTCAGTACACTACTCTGTACAGATAGTGTACCCAGAGTCTGCCTCCAGATTGACCCATAGTAATTCCAGCTCATTTTCCTCTTTGTGCTCCTCTACCTCCGTGGCCTAGATACACTCTTTCACATATAAAACCTCTTGCTTTCCTCCCCACTCAGTCTCTCCTGAGCAGAGTGTAGCCTGGTGTATGAATTTCCCAGTTGTGTTGCTCAGTACAACGTACATAGAAACATAGAAACATAGAAGTTGACGGCAGATAAGGACCGGAAGGCCCATCCAGTCTGCCCATTTCTTTTTTCTACCTTATAAATGTGCCATCGGCCTTTGCTCTGTCAGTGACCTATCTATTCATAGTCATTTGTATTGCTCCCTTATGCCTATCCCATGCCTGTTTGAAGCCCTGCACTGTATTCATAGCCACCACTTCTTGTGGTAAGCCCTTCCATGTATCCACCACCCTTTCTGTGAAAAAGAATTTCCTCACATTCCCCCCTTAATCGGCCTCCCTCTAATCTCATGCTGTTTCCTCTTGTCCTGCTATTTTTCTTATATTTAAACATGTTAGACTCTTTCACCTTGTTTATGCCCTTAAGGTGTTTGAATGCCTCAATCATATCACCTCTCTCCCTCCTTTGCTCAAGGGTATACATATTGAGCTCCGTTAATCTGTCCTCATAAGTCTTCTGATGCAGTCCCTGCACCATTTTGGTTGCCCTTCTCTGGACTGCCTCAATTTGGTTAATGTCCTTGTGAAGGTGTGGCCTCCAATACTGCACGCAGTACTCCAGATGGGGCCTAACCAGTGTCTTGTACAGAGGGATTATTACCTCCCTCTTACGACTTGTGATACCCCTACTAATACACCCCAACACCCCCCTAGCCTTACCTACTGCTTTAGAGGTCTGCTTGGATGATTTTAGGTCATCAGTGATGATGATGCCCAAGTCTCTTTCTTCCTTTGTGACTGCTAGCAACTCCCCTCCCAGCCTATAGGTGGCTTCAGGGTTTCTCTTCCCTATGTGCATGATTTTGCACTTCTTTGCATTAAATCCCAGCTGCCACTCTTCTGACCATTCTGCTAGTTTATCCAGATCTCTTCTCATTCTGCCCACCCCATCTGGATCATCTACTCTGTTGCAGATCTTGGTGTCATCTGCAAACAGACAACCTTACCCTCTAGTCCATCTGCAAGGTCACTAATGAAGATGTTGAAGAGGACTGGCCCCAGGACTGATCCCTGAGGTACCCCACTTGTGACTTGCATCTCTTCTGACTGTATACCATTTACCACCACTCTGTTTTCTGCTCGTCAACCAGTTTGCCACCCAGTTGACCAACTTCTGACCCACCCCAAGCCTACCCAGCTTATTTATCAATCTTCTATGTGGAACAGTGTCAAAAGCTTTGCTGAAGTCAAGGTAGGCGACATCAACTGCTTCCTCTTGGTCCATCACTCTGGTTACCCAGTCAAAGAAATCTATGAGATTAGTTTGACAGGACCTTCCTTTTGTAAACCCATGCTGTCTTGGATCCTGTGCCCTATGGATTCCAGATGTTTGCACTATCCTTTCCTTAAGGAGTGCCTCCATAATCTTGCCCATCACTGAGGTAAGACTGACCGGTCTGTAGTTCCCGCCTCCTCCCTGCTACCACTCTTGTGGAGGCGGGATCACATGAGCCTTCTCCAGTCTTCTGGGACCTCTCCTGTGCTCAGAGACTCACTAAACAATTCTGCTAATGACTCTGCTAGTTCCTCCTTTAGCTCCTTAAGTACCCTGGGATGTATGCCATCAGGTCCCATTGCCTTATCCACCTGAGCTTTGCAAGTTCTTGTAGGACCCTTTCTTTTGTGAAGGGAGTAGTGCCTCCCTCCTCCCCTGTGTCCATGATGCTGAGCTGTGGGCCCTGCCCTACCTTCTCTTCAGTAAATACTGAGCAAAAGTATCTATTTAGGATAGATGCCTTTACAGGGTCCTCCTCCTCACATGCTCCTTTTCTCCATTAAGCTTAGCAATACCCCCTCTGGACTCTCTCCTTTCACTAATGTATCTATAGAAAGTCTTGTCACCTTCTTTTACTGTTCGTGCTAGTGTTTCCTCAGTTTGGGACTTTGCCTGCCTTACTGCCTTCCCTGCTTCCCTTAGGGCAGTTTGGTATGCCTCCCTATCTTCATCCGCTGTGTTACCTTATATTTCCTGAAGGCCAGCCTTTTGGCTCTGACCTTTTCTGCTACTGTATTTGAGAACCAAAGTGGTTTCCTTCTTCTTTTGCACTTCCTTTCCTGTCTAACACAATGGGATGTTGCTTCAAGTATTGCATCCTTAATGCTTGCCCACTTTGCCTGTACCCCTCACCTGTGTTTCTTTTGCCAGGGCTAGCTTAACTCTGTTGGCCATCTTATCAAAGTCAGCTCCTCTGAAGTCCCATATTTTGCCTTGGAATGGGATGATTTAGATGTAGTAGCCAAATTGAACCATACCATGTGATGGTCACTGGCCCCAGGTGACCTTCTACCTGGAGATCTGTGATCCCTTCTTTGTTAGTCAGTACTAGATCTAGGATAGCCCTGTCTCTTGTGGGTTGCTGTACCAGTTGTTTGAGGCCCTCCTCCTGCAGGGAATCCACTATGAGTCTAGTTCTGGCAGATGTTCCTGCTGGTATTGACCAATCTGTATCTGGCATGTTGAAGTCTCCCATTATCAGAACCTCCCCTTTAGCTGTCATGTTTTGTATATCTTCTAACAGTAATGTGTCTATGTCCTCCCTCTGTTCTGGGGCCTGTAGACAACCCCAGTTCTTATGGCTGTCCCATTTCCTGTTTCAGGGTGACCCACAGTTCTTCTGGCTCCTTATGTGTATTCTGAATTTCTGTAGCTTTGATACTTTCATTAACATACAGGGCCACTCCTCCCCCTTTTGCACCTCGGTCTCTTCTGAACAATACATAGCCAGGTACTGAAGTCTCCCAAGTGTGGTTACTGGTAAACCGCGTCTCACTAATTGCTACTATGTCCAGTTTAGCCTCTGACATTATTGCCTGCAGGTCTGGGATCTTATTTCCCAGGCTTGTGACTCAATTATAACTATTAAACATAAATGAAAAACAAGATGTTATTTCTCAGCAGAGATATTTTAGGTTATTAACTTGCAAAAGCAAATTCATCCTTGTGTAAGTTTATTATTGGTTCAGGTCAATCCTCAGTGAGATTATAGGTGATGTCTGTTAGGAGTGGGAGACTTTTTTAATTTGTTCCAGTTTGTATCTAATGGACTTCACAAGAAATTACATAATCAGAAAACTGGGAATGCCATGAGAAGCTGAATATTAAAAACATGACCCACTATGCAAAAGCATGACTTGTGACACAAGGATTTGTGCAGTGGTCTGTTTCTTCTATGCTCAACACAAAATTTGCATTACACAAGGATGAATTTGCTTTTTCAAGTTAATAACCTAAAATATCTCAGCTGAGAACTCTTATTTTCATTTGGTTCTACTTGTACCCATTTTCTCAGATCAGTGGACTGGAACACTAAGAGGCTAAAAGACTTGTTTAAGGTCACACAGTGAGTTCTTAGCTCTGGTAGGATTTGAACCTGTGATCTTTTTCCTGTGCTGATGTTCTAACTGCTTGACCAAACACAGGCACATTGCTTTTTTTACTATCTACTCCTAGTTCCTTCTCTGAAATATACTTATGTAAAGATCAGCATTTGAACCATAAAGTAATATTTGCATCATACAATGTCATTTAAAAAATCATTACAATAACCATTTCAAAACTCTAGGCCCATAGACTTCAATGGAGATTTTCAACATCATAGTTACATAACATCAATACAGACTGTGCAGGGCTATTGAGAAAATGGATATTTTGCCCTTTGTCTTACAGAGAAGAGAAGATGACATGGTAGAAAATGTAAATTAACCTTTAGCTTTTGTTTCCTGCTTTTTACAGTTCAAAGATCTCAGTCACATTTTGAGCCTGATTTTGAAAATATTTTGAAAAGAAGATGCACTTTGATTTCTATTTTCAAAGAAGATCCTTACATTTTAATGTTATATAGCATGGAAATGAATGCTGTTGCAGTCAATACTACCCAACTACAAAAGCACTGTAATAAATGTTGCTGATGTCCTTAAATCAGGGATAGACCCATGTCTGACAACACAAAGGGTTCCACTGCATGAGTAGGGGTAGCATTCCAGTTGATAGGTGTGAATGTATGTCTGTAGTCAACTTGGGTATAATCATTGCCATGTGGCAAGAAGATGGGGCAAGACTGACTCTTCATTCCTTTAGTCATTACAACACATATGCAAAGCAAAAATAAGGTGACAAAACAAAACCATTAGAAGTAAAGCTGCAAAGTGAAGCAGCTGTATATTGTGGTAAAAATAAAGAATGGACAGCACTAGTTTCCCCAGCACTTCAAACTCCTGCGAGTTCTTCACTGGGAAGGCAACTCCAGTTCACAATGCAATTTAAATAATTGTCCATATTACACAGAAAATGTTGCAGTAGAAAGCTCAAGCTCTTAAACAACTGTTAAGTTCTTAGCAAATACATGGCATATGAAGTGCCAAGCAAAAATAAATATGAATACGAAAATAATGTAAATGATTGTGTCAATGCAAAAAAATTAAATAATACTACAGAGATTTAGAAAACAGAGCAGGCAAGGGAGGAGGAGAGAAGAGACAAAAAAAGGAGAAAGAACAAGAAGGAGACACCAAGGCAGATCGGTTTAAACAGTACACCCACCAACAAAGCAGAATAAGAACAAGATAAAGCTGAATAAAAGTCCAAGGAAGATTCATCTCCAAATATTCAAGTCAAATGGTACTGATGCATTGCTTGTAGAAAAAAAAAACTGAAAATGACGGAGCCTAGTTCACAAACAGCATATAAAGTAGGAATAATTTTGAAAATCATAGCCCTGAAAGAGTGCATCTTAACATTTGCCTATTATTTTACTGAAATGGTATATGAACAGATACTAGTCTGTACGATGACTGGATTCCTGTAAACTCTAAAAGTTGAATTGTTATCAAGGCTATATTGTCCTGAAGAAATCACATTAAAATAATAAACAAGAAGTCTAATTCATATAGTTCAGACTTTCACTTCTCCTTATTTCGTAATTGAGATTTTAAAATTACATTTAGTCCAACCATTCAAATGTAACTTTCCTAAGTTGCTTCAGGAAATTCACATCTGCCAAAGAGTTCATAAGTACTCTGTTGTATAAAAATGCATATTTTTTAAATAATTAAAGTCACAAAAATTTCATGAACCTACATATGATGTAGTGGTTACATGAGCTAATCATCTAAACAACATTGGATGCAGGTAGCCTAGGTGGTACAAGGAAAGCACCTGAACTGCAGGTATTCCCAAAGATATCAATCCATAAACCATATCCGAATATGAGTGGAATTTGTTTAGGCATACCTGAATAGTTTAAAAAGAAATACTACAAGACAATAGAAAAAAGGTGGAGATACTGAACAAATTATTTTGCTCAGTCTTTACTAGACAATGGGAAGGACCCATGCCGGTCAGTGGTATTTGAATTCTTACAAGATACTCAAGCAATAGCTCCTCCTGCATTTATCAGTAAAAGAGTCCTGGAATCCCTTGAGAGACTAAACCAAGATAAAGCACCTGGACCAGTGGGCATACACCCTAGGATCCTGCATAAATTAGGCAACAAATTAGCAGAACCCCTGTCCTTGCTATTGATGATTGGAAAACCATGGACATGATCCCTCAGCACAAGAGTGAAAGCAAAGAAGTGGCTGGGAACTATAGGCCCATTAGTGTGAAGTCAGTGGTGTGTAAACTGATGGAAACACTAATAAAACAGAACATAGTGAAGTACCTGGACAAAAACAATCTCCAGGATACCAGGCAGCATGGCTTCACAGCAGGTAGATCATGCCTCACTAATCCCATATCATTCTTTGATTGGGTTACCTCAAAAATAGACTGGGGATATCCAATGGACCTGCTGTATTTCGACTTTAGTAAAGCCTTTGACTCAGTTCCTCACAATCACCTGCTTACTAAACATAAACACGCAGGAATAGTAAAAAACGTCATCACCTGGATAAAAGCATGGCTTCTGGGCAGAAGTCAGATGGTGGTAATCAACAGACTTGGATCAAAACATGGAGAAGTCATTAATGGGGCACCCCAGGGCTTTGTCCTCAGTTCTGTGTTGTTCAAAATCTTCATCAGTGACATTGGGGAGAATATAAATGGCATATTAGCACTCTTTGTAGATTATACAAAATTGGGAGGCAGAGGGACACTGAAGTGTCTATGAGAAGTCTTCAGGTTGACCTAAAAAAGCTTGAAGCATGGTCAACAGAATGGCAACTGAACTTTAATGCAAACAAATGTAAGGTGATGCATTTGGGCAAAAATAACCCGAGTCTGAATACTGGTTAAATGGAATCAAACTCAATACCTCATCTGAAGAAACATAGAAACAGAGAAACATAGAAGTTGACAGCAGATAAAGACTGCAAGACCCATCCAGTCTGCTCATTTCTTCTACCTTATGAATGTGCCATAGGCCTTTACTATGTCAAGGGCCTATTTATTCATACTCATCTGTATTTCTCCCTTGTGCCTATCCCATACCTGTTTGAAGCTCTTCACTGTATTCGTTGACACCACTTCCTGAGATAGGCCATTCCATGCATCCACCACCCTTTCAGGGAACACGAACTTCCTCACATTACCCTTTAATTGGCCTCCTCTCATCTCATGCTGTGTCCTCTTGTGCTGCTGTTTTTCTTATATTGAAACATGTTAGACACTTTCACCTTATTAATGCCCTTAAGATGTTTGACTGTTTTGATTGTATCACCTCTCTCCCTCCTTTGCTCTAGGGTATACATACTGAGCTCCATTAATCTGTCCTCATAATTTTCTGATGCAGTCCATGCACCATTTTGGTTGCCCTTCTGTGGACTGACTACATATTGTTAATGACCTTATGCAGGTGCAGCCTCCAGTACTACACATAGTACTCCAGATGGCGCCTAACCAGTGTCTTGTAAAGAGGGATTATTACCTCCCTTTTACGATTTGTGATACCCCTACTAATACAACCCAACATCCCTCTTGCCTTACCTATTGCTTTAGTGGTCTGCTTGGATGATTTTATGCCATCTGTGATGATGATGCCCAAGTCTCATTCTTCTCTTGTAATTGCCAGCAACTCCCCTCCCAACCTATAGGTAGCTTCAGGGTTTCTCTGCCCTGTATGCATGATTTTGCAGTTCTTTGCATTAAACCCCAGTTGCCACTTTTCTGACCATTTTGTCAGTTTTTCCAGATCTCTTCTCATTCTGCGCACCCCATCTGGATCATCTACTCTGTTGCATATCTTGGTGTCATTTGCAAACAGGCAAATCTTACCCTTCAGTTCATCTGCAATGTCACTAATGAAGGTATTGAAGAGGACTGTTCCCAGGACTGATCCCTTAGGTACCCCACTTGTGACTTGCATCTCTTCTGTCTGTATACCATTTACTACCACTCTCTTTCTGCCCACCAACCAGTTTGCCACCCAGTTGA
Organism: Neoceratodus forsteri; assembly: GCA_016271365.2. Taxonomy (NCBI): domain Eukaryota; kingdom Metazoa; phylum Chordata; order Ceratodontiformes; family Ceratodontidae; genus Neoceratodus; species Neoceratodus forsteri. The sequence continues at coordinate 462,305,571 of CM057449.1, forward strand.
CCAATCTCTGACCCACCCTGAGCCTACCCAGCTTATTAATCAATCTTCTATGAGGAACAGTATCAAATGCTTTGCTGAAGTCAAGGTAGGTGACATCAACAGCACCCCACTGGTCCACCACTCTGGTTACTCAGTCAAAGAAATTTATGAGATTAGTTTGACAGGAGCTTCCTGTTGTAAACCCATGCTGTCTTTGATCCTGTTCTCCTGTGGATTCCAGGTGTTGCACTATCCTTTCCTTAAGGAGTGCCTCCATAATCTTGCCCACTACTGAGGTGAGATTGACTGGTCTGTAGTTCCCTGTCTCTTCCCTCCTGCCACTCTTGTGGAACGGGATCACATGAGCCCTTCTCCAGTCTTCTGGGTCCTCTTCTGTGCTCAGAGACTCACTAAACAGTTCTGATAATGGCTCTACTATTTCCACCCTTAGCTTCTTTAGTACCCTGGGATGTATGCCATTAGGTCCTATTGCCTTGTCCACCCTGAGCTTAGCAAGCTCTTGTAGGACCCTTTCTTTTGTGAAGGGACTTGTGCACACCTCCCTCCCCCCCCTTTGTCCATGGTGCTGAGCTATGGGCCCTGCCCTACCTTCTCCTCAGTAAATACTAAGCCGAAGTATCTATTCAGGATAGATGCTTTTCATTGGTCCTCCTACACACAGTCCCCCTTGTCCACTTTGATCTTAGCAATACCCCCTTTGCACTTTCTCCTTTCATTAATGTATCTATAGAAAGTCTTGCCCCCTTATTTTACTGTTCATGATAGTGTTTCCTCAGTTTGGACCTTTGCCTGCCTTACTGCCTTCCGTACTTCCCAATAGGGAAGTTTGCTATGCCTCTCTATCTTTGTACTGCTGTGTTCCCTTATATTTCCTGAAACCCAACTTTTTGGTGCTGGCCATTTCTGCTACTGTTTTTGAGTCAAAGTGGTTTCCTCCTTCTTTTGCTCTTGCTTTTCTCCCTAACACAACAACAGGATGTGGTTTCAAGTACTGCATCCTTAATACTTTCCCAATTTGCCTGTACCCCTTCCCTGTTTTTCTTCTTGCTAGGGCTAGCTTAACTCTGTTGGCCATCTTATCAAAGTCAGTTCCTCTGAAGTCCCATATTTGTGCCTTGGAATGGGATGATTTAGTTCTAGTGACCAAATTTAACCATACCATGTGATGTTCACTGGCCCCCAGGTGACCTCCTACCCGGAGATCTGTGATCCTTTCCATGTTAGTACTAGATACAGGATAGCACTGTCTCTTGTGGGTTCCTGTACCAATTGTTTGAGGCTGTCCCCCTGCAGGGAATCCACTACATGTCTAATTCTGGGGTATGTTCCTGCTGGTATTGACCAGTCTGTATCTGGCATGTTGAAGTCTCCCATTGTTAGAACCTCCCCTTTAGCTGTCATGTTTTGTATATCTTGTAACAGTAATGTATCTATGTCCTTGCCCTGGTCTGGAGGCCTGTAGACAACCCCAGTTCATATGGCTGTCCCATTTCCTGTTTCCAGGGTGACCCACAGTTCTTCTGGCTCCTTTGTGTATTCTGAATTTCTGTAGCTTTGATATTTTTATTGACATAAAGGTTCACTCTCCCCCCCTTTGCACCTTGATCTCTTCTGAACAGTACATAGCCGGGTACTGAAGTCTCCCAAGTGTGGTTACTGGTGAACCATGTCTCTCTAATGGTTGCTATGTCCAGTTTAGCCTCTATCATTGTTGCTTCCAAGTCTTGGATCTTGTTTCCCAGACTGTGGTCATTTGTGTACATGATTTTCCATTGGTCAGATTTCAGTGCGTTATTTGTTGGGCAAGGTCCGGTGTTTCTCCTACGTGTAATATGGGAAGCCAATTATTTTTCCTTACCTGGTGATGCAAATGAACTACAAACATTCTGAACTCCAGCTTGAGCACTAGCTGAGGGGGGGTATTCTTCCCCTTAGATGTAGTGGATGCTGCACCCCTTTCCCATTTGCTAGTTTAAATATTCTGCAAAGACATCAAACTTCTGCCCCAATGCACTGACTCCATCCTTAGTCAGATACAGTCCATCGAATTTAAAGAACTTTGGCTCCCAAAACTGTTGCCAGTTACCTACAAATTTGTGTCCTTTTTCCTGGCACCACCCCTTGAGGCACAGGTTGAGCTCCCCTATCTCCCCTTCGCTGACCTTCAGTCCATCTGCCCCCCTCTCCCAGACTGGCAGGATCTCAGAGAAGGAGATACCTGACTAACTGGATGACAGTTTGTCTCCTAGCCTGGTCATGTGTTCCTTGGTCTCCACAACTGACTGACTGGCAAGATTGTTAGTTTCTATGTGTACCAGTATGTCAATGTTTTCTCCTGCTTCCTGCACAATTTTAGAGATGCGGTCAGTGTCTCTCCACCCTGATATACCTGGAAGACATCTGACCATTACCCATGGCTGGAGGTTAGTATCAACTACCTGAATCATGGAGTCTACTATGATCAGAAGTGTTTTGGATTTCCTTTTTGATTTTTTTGTTTTGGTCCCTGTTTGGGTGAGTTTTGTAGTGCTAGCTCCTGTACTCCAGTGTCCTGCTCTGCAGTGTCCTCTGCCCCTTTGTTTGATTTTGGAGATAAAGGCAGATACCTGTTTGTAGTTTTTATATGGTTTGTGGAGGTATTACATTGGTGAGCATTGAGTGATGGGGCACCCAATTTGCCCCTCCTAACCACCTGCCAACCTCCCAGACAAACTACCCTCTGCGATCGAGGTGCTTCAGCTGGATGTTGGGGAAATGGTAGCAAGTTCTTGCAATATATTTCCTCCTGAATATGTGATTTGAGGTGAGCAATCTCTGCCCATGCTGCCCAGAGCTGAGCCCTTAGATCTCCAATGGTCCAGCATGTAGGACAGCATCCAAAATCCTGTAAAACTGTCCTTTTGAAAAGTGTCCCACAGTACCTGCAGTTAGTAATATCCATTCCAGTTGAGTTGCTGAGTTTATAACCTGGTCCAAGTAATTAGAAGGAGAATGAAAGCAAAAGATTTTTTTCTTTATATAATTTTTATGTTTGTTTTGTTAGTTTTTGTATAATTTTCTATAAGTTAAATTAATTCTGCCCCTATAGGTCACTGTATGGATACCCCTCTGATCCTCCCTTTTCTGCTTTGCTACAGGAAATGTCATGACTGTGCTACTCTATAAAAGGAGTGTAGCATGGGGTGGTTGGGGATGGGGGTGGGTGGTTGGGCCCTTCCCCTGCCGAAAAAGAACCCACGGATGAAAGGAACATGGAGGAAAGAGCAGAAACAATCAACCAACAACAAATTCAGTCGCTATCCCTCAGTCTGTATCTTATATGTGCTCCTATAATTTGCCCTGAAAGCTTAGTTTAATGATAGATAAAACTGTAAAACATGTAGCACCACCTGTAACAATTTCATTGATCTACCCACAGAGAAAAATAAAGCAGTGTAAAAGTAACAAAACCTGTATGCACAACCTAGAGAACACTTTAACAGAATTTATACCTTGCAAATAATTTGAATCTGAAACTATAGCAGTAATCTGTAAGCACAAAACAATAACAATCCTGTAGGCGTGGCCTGTAATAATGCAGCAGAAAGTATACCCTGCAACAGCAATTTGAATCAGAGAACAATAAAGCAGTAAAATGTAAGCAAAAAACATTAACAAACCTGTGAGCACAAAAGAAAATAGTAACGCACAGTAAATCTGCCTAGGCAAAAGAAACCTTAATCTTTTTCCTTGCTCTGATAATGTTGTTCCTTGCTCTGTCCTTACAAGCAAAACTAGAAAAAAAGAGCTCAGATGAGATGAAGCCTGGTGACTTTGCCTGCAAACCTAGTCTTCACTGACAAGGACATAGGAGTGTTAATATCAGAAACCCTTAAAGTATCAGTGCAACTCTGCAAGAAGAAAGGCCAGGAAAATATTGGGGTGTATCAGCAGAGGATTTGACATCACGAACAGGAATATCATCCAGCCTCTTTATACTGTAGATCACTGGTGTGACCTGATATGGAGTACTGTGTCCAGTTTTGGGGACCACACCATAGGAAGGACATCAACAAGCTGGAGATGGTCCAGACAAGGGCCACTAAGGTGATTTCAGGATTACACAACCTGCCATACAACAAACATCTGAAGGAGCTGAATTTGTTCCCACTCAAGTTCAGAAGGGGGGGCATGATTGAGACATTCAAGTATCTAAAAGGCATCAACAAAGTTCCCTACTCAAAATTATTTACTAGGTCCAATAACACTAATACAAGAGGACACAACTGGAAGCTCAATTGGGGGAATTTTTTTAGTTGAGATATCAGGACTATTATCTTGAAACAGTCTGCCCTCTGAGGTTGTGGAGGCCAAAAAAGTCACTTCATTCAAACTAGGATTGTACAAACCAAACCAACTTTATTTCTAGAATGCTATTCTAAAAATAGATCATTGCATTTTACACAATATAATCAAACAGTTTAAAAACAAAACTCATTTCTAAAAACACAGTAGGAACGTAAATGTCAGTGTAAGCCAGCTCAAATAAATACATTTTCATAGTCATCTTGAAGGCCTTAACAGATGAGCATTCCCTTACCCGACATACATGCAACAATAAGTTTGGGGGAGGGGCTTCACAAATTCTGAAGGACAGTTGCTAAGGCCCAATAGTGGTTCCAGCAAACCAAAGAGGAAGATTAGATGGACCATTGGTCTCCTTCTGCCATCACCTTTCTATGTTTCTATGTTAAATACATTTTATAAGGAACATACACCATCTGCACTACAGATTTCCAAAGAAAATTTGAAATCCCACCTCCCACATAATTTTGAATATGATTTGCACTTTTACTTTGGTTCTACAGTACTTAAGTGGTTTCACAGCAAATACATTAAATTATATAGGGAGACTGGGACCTACCACATAGGCCAAGCTGTGAGATCCTTTGTGTCTAGAGTAAGGAAAATACCATTTCCTGAATATATAGAATTATATAACTCATATGATCATTATTACATTTAGATTGCCTATTTCTAAATGCTGCAGTTTACCATACTTTGCCACAAATGTCTCATCCGACAATAGCAACATCAGAATTCTCAGTTCAGTTGGAATACAATATTATGTTTCTCTCATGAGACCTGTCTTTTTTCTCGCAAATAAAATATTTACAGTAATTAAAGCTAAATCTAAAAAGTCACTTAATATGTATTTTACTTATATATTTAGATCAGAACAGCTTTGTTTAGATGAAGTACCTAATGTTTCAGATGTGTCCCTTGGACATGAAACAGTAGATATAGAACGTATAATCAAACACTTGGTATTGTATAATAACAGGTCAATAATGTTTTCATAAGTTTCACCTAATCATTTAATCACACAGCATGTAAGAAGATGAGTAGCAGTGTTTAAATTAACTAAGGCAGCTTACATTTTTGCAGTTGTCTGGCAGTAGTGGATGCTATCTCCAAGGGCTGGGTTCATAAATGATTTCTTACCTATGGTTTCCTTTGCTATAGTGAACATGATACAGGTCACATAACTGCAAATGTTTTGATCAGTAGTTTGGTTACACAGCGCTGGACTTTACCATTCAAACAGCTGTACAACAGAGTCAGCAATAATGTAAGAGAAGTTTGACACTGACAAATTCAGATCAGCTTCAGATCTTGACATGAATGTGTTTTGGCTTTGATTTTTCCACCAAACTTCTTCAGTTCCAAATGCAGTAATTGGCATGGGGTAAAACAGACTACAAATGAAGTGTGGGGGAGTTATAAACATCTTGAGGTCAGCAATAAAGAATATGTTATGCCAGCACTGCTGTGGCAGCAGGTGCTGGTGTGCTACTGCTGGTGAGTTCTTTTTTTTTCCCATTACTTTCTCCTTATGCTCCCCCCTGCTTCCTGGGCCCTGCACCATTGGGTGTCTCCTATGGTGTCTGCCCCTATTCTTCTTCTACCTGGAGCCTGGAGGCAATCCCCCATGAAGCCCTGGCTCTACCCCCCAGGTGAGGATGAGGTGGGGCCTCTACACCATGAACTTTCTTGTTTCATCAGGTCACCCTTACAGGACAGGCAAGAGAGTTGTGGGGTTGGCACCTGGGTGCTCCATCTTCACAGAGCCCATGGAGCAGATTTTCCAATGTTCTTGGGGAGGTGCCATGTGCCCAGATGTCAAGGCTCACACACTGATGTCCAACATGCCCCAATCCCTGTGAAAAACTCTAATGCTTTCTGTGCATCCGGCCATGTCCAAAGGTCAGTCAGGCACCAAGCCTCATCCCCTCCCTCCCAGATAAATTGAGCAGTCCTTCAGATGCTTGAGCCTCTTCCCCCTAGCCGACCCTCAGTCTCCCCGGGCTCATTCCTGAACCCGGGTTGACGTTGTCACAAGCGGTAGCACTACTGCTACACCAGTGGGCCAGCCTTGGTGTGTTCTGTGTTTGTGGTGGTGTAATTGAGACTGCAACCACTAACGCCACAGTGGCAGACCTTAGTAAGGTACAGTAATATTCAGTGGTGACTTCATGTCTTATCTGTCCATAGTCTCTGCTTTAAATTCATGACAACTTCTGTTGTCTCCATTGCCCCATATAGAATTTCAAATTACAAACTAATACCCCCCCTCAAATGATAATGCACTAAGAACATACAAAAAAAACCCAGAAAAAATATGTCTAATTACTTACCCATGAGGCAAACATGCACTCTGATTGCCAGCTACACTGGGCATTAATCTCTTACAAATGCCCAGTACAGCTCAGTGGGGCACTCACATTTGTAAACTTCATTCATTAAAAGGCAGTTTTCCTCATTTCTAATGCAATTAGTCATATAACCACAGCAATAATCTTGTAGACTGTCATTTCCTTGGAATTAGAAAATAGGTATAGATAATTCTTATTTTGACTGGCTAATCCCACAAACTAGCCAATTTGGTGTCAGGCAATAGAGACCAGGAAATAATGAGTCCCAGTTTCTGACTGTCTCATTATGCTCAAATATCACTGCGTCCATGGAATTTTCAATTTGAAATAGCTGCCATTTTTTTCCTCTCACTTAGCAAGATCAACAGCACCCCCATGCTATTTTCTTTTTACAATTAATAAATTATAGTGGTGCAGTAGCACCAGAATAGTTAGGGTTGAGCAGGGGTTTCTATGTTAAACCTCAGACTTTGCACTTTAGTAGCTTTTCACAGATTCAATGGATTTGCATGAAATTTTGCATGTGCTGTTATGGGGGATAGCTCTCTTGATGTCCTCAGTTTTGTTCCAGTTGAACATGTGGATTCTGAGATCCGGATAACAAAAAAGTGAAAACAAATCAGTTTTTTTGCAATATTTTTATCATTGCCTAGTACCCAGATGGTTTAGAATCTTGGTTTGAAAGTTTCAGGGTAGAATGGGCTTAGCCCACAGTGGTACCATTTGCTAGTTTGGTGAAAATATATTAATCTATTCCAAAGTTATTACATTTTGAAATTTTGGATAGCTGCTTAGAACAAAAGAGAATGTGGTCTATATGGAAAAAAAACATCTCATAAGGAGGTAATCCTTTTTCATGAACAAAAAAACAATCTTCATATGGTCACCATCTTGTTTCTGTTTTCCCCCAAAAAAGTTTTCCAAAACAGACAAAACTTAAATCCTCCACACACACACACCAAAACCATGTCTCTTGCTAATCAGGACTCCCTTAGGTGGATTTTGCATTTTGTTTGTGGAAAAATTACCCCAAATCAATTTTTTTATACTTCTAAAAATCCTGCTTCATGAGCTAATTTTCTTTTTTCATAATGGCCATATGAAAAAATAATTGGCCCATATGGAAAAGGATCCCATCATACAAAAAAAGAATCTGAACTTAAGTTTTCTTTTTCTGATTTTTTTTTGTATGAAGGCATCCTTTTTCATATGAATGAAAAAAAAAATATGAAAAAGGATGCCTTCATATGATAAAAGAATCAGGAAAAAAACCTAAGTCCAAGTTCTTTTTCATATGACCGGATCGTTTTTTTTTTATTCATATGAAAAGGATGCCTAATAAAAAAGATTTTGACTTTTTTTCTGATTCTTTTCCATGTGAGGGGATCCAAAAATGGATTCCCTCATATAGAAAAAGATTTTGGAACTAGTTTTTTTTTTTTCAATTCATTTTTCATATGAGGGAATCCTTTTTTGTATGGGTCTTTCATTCGATACAAAGAAAGATCCCTTCATATAAAAAAATATATTGGATTTATTTTTTTTTTCAACATTTGAACTTCAATATCCCATAACTCACTCAATATTTTGACTTAAGGGACAATCTATATATCTCAACTAAGGTCTTAATGAGTTCTACAAGAATAAGGCATAACCCCCACCACCCAAAAATGTAGGCCCCTATAAATAAACATAACAAATAAAAAATTAAAAAATCTAAATTTCATAGGATTACTTTGGAACTTAAAGAACCCATAAAATGAAGAAAATAAATTGCTGGTTTGGCAGAAATGGAACACCAATATACAGTACATGTATGCATGTATGGAGGGATGGATGTGCAGGACCCAAAGTGCCCTGTGCTCTCACAGGCAAATGACGATACAATTATTCTATTTCAAAAAGTAAGGAAATTCATTGCAAAAAAAAAGACTTTGTTAATGCACTAGTCAGGGTTAAAGTGACAAAAGTAGGGAAATGTGGTGCTAGGGTTTCCCACCCTAACACCCTACCCTCCCCCTGCTGGGTGCAACAGGAAAAATCACTACAGTTTGATCTCTCCTGCATCTTCACTAATCAGTCAAGGGGTATACCTTGGTGTTGTCAATCCTAACACTCAACCAATTTTCATATACTCTACACATTTCAGCTTATTTACCAATGGAATGGGGTGAGTGTTAGGGTTGACTATCCCAAGGCTCACCTCATGGCCGATTTGTGAAGATGCAGGAGAGATCAAACCAAAATGTTTTTTCCTCGTGCTGCCTGCAGAGAGGGGGTGGGGTGTTAGGGTTGAGAACACCACATTTCCCTACTTTTGTTGCTTTATCCCCAACTAGTGCATTAACAAAGTTTTTTTGCAATATATATGAAACCTGTAACCTAATTGGCTGTCAGCATTCACAAGGCAGGAGTGTTCTCTAGTCAACAGGGCCCTTTAGAAAGACAAAAAAACAAAAACCTACAGTAGACAATGGAGGCAGAAGAAAACTAAAGGTCCATCTAGTCTGCCTGTAGTACCCTAGCTACCCTGTGAGCTACTGTGCATACTGGGTTCTAACCCTCTTGGTCCACACCCCTACTCCCCTCCCTACTAATCTGAGTACCCACTGAACGCATCACTCTGTCCCAGCCATGCTTGAAGCAATTTGTAGTTTTGGTGCCCACCACATCAGCAGACAGACTGTTCCACAACTCTGCTGCCCTTTCCGTAATATACAGTAGAATGGTCACACATCTCTGTTAAAGCTCCCTCCTGACAGCTTCCACTCATTACCATGAGTTCTTGAATCTGTATTCATGCTGAACAGTTATTTGAAGTTCACCTTGTTTATTCCCTTCAGGAACTTGAAGGCCCCTGTCATATCCCTCTTCTCTTGCCTGGTGTACATCATGTATATGTTTAGTGCCTTGAGTCAAGCCTTATAAGATCTGTCCTGTTGGACCTGAATTATCTTGGTCACCCTGCATTTCACTGTTTACAACCTGGCTTTTCCCTTCCTTAGGTGAGGACTCCACTTGTAGCATTGTTCCTGTATATGGACCATTTTATATATGACTTGTTCTTTACATTTTTGAAAATTATGTTGTTTTTATTTTGTTACTGCACTTTCAGAGACTGTAAAATCTTTCATATGTGGCTCCAGGTTATGGAGGAGTTTATATTATAATGCATATAAACTTACAACAACAGGAGTGCCATGTTATCTCTCTGAACCTAGGTTCAATGGATTACAGACTATAGCCTGAGTTCAGAGACATATTTTCAGATTGTAAGGGTCTTAATTATTCCATAGATAGAGATGGATGTAGACCTTAAATCCCTCCCATCTGAACTGAATACATTTGATTTATTTTATTTTTAATTTTTTGAAATCTTGGAAGACACTAATTGAACTGGAAGCTCTTTACATAGGTTCCACTTCAAGTGAGATACAGAAAAGTACAGATTATGCTGCAAGTTGATTGCTAGCAACATTTACAAAGTATTAAAGTGACAAGGCAGTACAGTTAAGCGATGTAGTCTTGAGATGGCAAAATACAGGGAACCATCCACTACAGACATCTGTTGCACACATGAAATGGCAACATACAGAGAACGATCACTTACAGACATCAATGGCACACATGTGGGGGGGCTGGGACAAGTAGGAAGGGAAGTACATAAGGAGAGAATGAGAGATCCACATGTCTTGGTGAGAAGTGAAGAGTTAGGCTTAGGCTTTAGCTAGGGGAACCGAGACAGGGGTTGGTGGGGGACCCTTGGAGGGAGAAATCAGCCCATGAGGCTTTGTCAGAGGTGAGACAGAGAAAAGAGAAGGTCAGGAATCAACCCAGGAGTCCTTGTCAGAGTGGGCAACAGGATAGAAGGGAAGGAAAGAAGAAAGGTGGTGACAGGTGGAGGGTGGGGTGTCAGAGGGATAAAAGAAGGAGGCAGAAGAAGTAGGAGAGTCTGGATTGGACAGTGTGGGGTGGACAAGTGGGAGTGTAGAGGGAGATGGGGAGGGGAGGTAGAGGTAGTAGGGGATTGAGGGGGTAGGAGAGGAGGGAGGAGTGAGTAGGAGTGAGCGCAAAGCAGGTACAGAGAGTGGGCAAGGAACTGGGAGGAGAGATGTATGAGGGAGAAGGGAGGTGAGTTGGAAAGAAATAGGGGGGAGGTAGTAGGGCTCATGGAGATGAAGTGCAACAAGTAGGTGAGGAGGGGAGCTTATGTGCTAGGTTCTAGGTATAGGAAGGTTAGTGGAAGCAACATTGTTGCAGCCTTTCAATATTCCTGGTCCTCTGCAATCAAAAAATTACCCAAATATTAATAATAATGTGGAAATACAGTGCAAACATAGACTGCAATTACAGTAAATGGGAAGTGATATGAGGAACTAAATATAATGTGTGTGGCAGAATGCTGGGTAAAGTACAGCTGCCTTCCAATTGGGATAAGTTCTAAAACATAAGGATGCCCACAGCTTATGATCCTTCCTGATAGAGGTTAAGGGGCAAGGGTATCACTCATTCACAAATATTGATTCACCCATGTGAATTCCAAGACCAGCAAGGAAATACCCCCTCCCTTTGCTCATGAGATGGTATGTAGATCAGGACAGGTAAGGTCCCCATACTTTCTCATGGAGTGTCCATTTGTCAGCAGCTATATATAAAAGGTGCTGTAGGCCCATATTATTTTCCCATTCATTTATGTTAGGAATTACTTCTGATCTCCACTTCCTAAGGATCAGTAGTTTACCTTCTGTAATAGCCACCATAAGCCATAGATGAAGGGGTTTATGCTGAATTGGAAGTTTACTGTATTAGTATTGCTCAAGACCATGAGGGATTTATCCATAGGTACTTGATACTGTGTAATATCTGACATCCTGACCTGTAACTGGCCCCACCAGACCACCAATTTAGGAAAATTTCAAAGGATATTTAGCAATGTATCCTCTTACTGGTGGCATCTCCAGCAGTCAGATGTATTTAACAGGTTCATCCTCTTCAATTGGTTGGACATTCTATACCATAGATGCAATGATTTTTAACTGCATAAGTCTCCCTCCTGCATCCCAACAGTGCCCATAAGCATTGGACCATCAGCAGGCCCAGTCTATCTCCTTTATTTGATATCCAAGCTGTTTTTCACACCTAATTTTCAATTGATCCATTGTGGAGGCATATTCCTGCAGGAGTCCTTTGTACAATTGCCCTATTTTTGGAGGCTTATTAAGAAATCTTCCCCCACCTGCTACACTGAGTATGTCATTGCAAGTACCCCGGGTGGTAATTGGAGTTGAGTACCAGTGTAGGAGGAGATAAGATGACGAATCTGGAGATATCTCCAAATACAATATGAAACTGCGGTAGTGAGGTCTGAACCTTACAGTGAGTGTTGTAAAGTCTTTAAATAGGCCAGACTCTAGGTGAAAAAGGTTTGCCACATAAAAAATGCCAACAGTGGCCCATTCACATCAATATATAAGTTTACCCCAACCGACAATTTAGGATTATGCCATAGTTGCTAACGATGTAAAGGTATCTGTCATGGGAAGTGAACTATTTTACCTGTCTCTTTCCAAATACTGAGGATATACTCATGAATAGGGTAGTTGTGATTAACTTTGGATGGATCCCATAGGACTATTTCAGATGCCACTCCCAATGCCAAGTACTCTTCTATGGTTATCCATCTGGCCGTATCCCTCCACCTATCAGCATGAAACCACATCCATATGTGACAGTGACCCGTTACTAGATAGTAGCCTTCAAAACTCAGCCCCAGAACTCACATGTGAGTTGAAATGGTCTATGCTTAACCTTATTCAAAATGGCCACCTGGGGCTGAGTGAAATTTTAAACCAAGGGGTTTGGAAACCTCCTTTAGACCATGGAGCAATCATTCTCAGTAAGGATATTCTGGGTTTACCTTCCTCCCAAAGGAAACCCATTACACATTTTTCAGGGACTTCCAGAAAGATTCAGGAATATGTAAAGGTAAGTATAAGAGCAAATATAGAATTTTAGGGAGTGCCATCATCTGCACAGACTAGGATTCCCCCACAATGAGAGTTGGAGATGCTTCCATCTATCAAGGTTCTCCCTGAAGGAATTCAACAGGGGAAACAAATAATGGTCAAGAAGCTGCAGCAACATTTTTTGCCAATAATCATTCACGTCAGCAGCCTTGGATGTTTCTGGGAGGCCAAATAGTCACAAATTATGGAATCTGCTTCTTGGTTCATGGTCAGCTCATTCCATAGCAGCTTAAGCTCCCAATCGAGGGTGGAAACACCGGGCTCCATTGGGTGGGCCCAGTCCTTTAACTTGCTCACCTGCTGCTCTGCGTCATCAGTTCAGGATGCCAAGTTTCCTACGGCTTCTTTCACAGCATTGTGGGTTTGATTTATTTTTGAAAATTGTCCAGTGATGCTGCCCATATCGTTTTTTAATTTTCAGTAGTTCCTGGCTCATTTTGCTAGCTTCGGTGTCCAGCAGCAGAGTCACCATCTCAGCTTGGGAAGAATCGGAGCCAGTAGGCAGATCCTCCGTTTTCAGCTTCTTTGGCATATTTAGCTCTGTCAAAATGTCTGAATCCAGTTTTCTATGTTCTGGGGCAGCAGACCGGTAGCTCATATCCAAGTTAAAGAGAGACTTGGGGTGCAGATTATGCTAAATTTGATGTCTTGAGGCAGAACCCCTCGAGCCTAGCTCCTTTCAGCTCTGCTACATCACATGACCCCCTGAAATCAGGATTTTAAAAGCTCTATGGTACTTCATGTGGACGGTGCCTTTTTTTCTCTTTTTTTTCTGTGGACTACAACAGATGTGAATAAACTATTATGGGTTTATACTAAATGTGGATAAACTATCACGAGTGGGCCTAAAAGTTGGGTAAACTATTGTGGGTGTCTAAATGTGGATAGTTGATTATGACAGCGGTTGTGGTAGTTTGTTGGTATTAAATGATGTTTTTTCTCTATTTTGACTAGCTTACAGTAGATGCCTGCTGTATAATTCACATTTCAAAGTGATTAAACAGAGTGAAGCACTGAAACAAATTAAGCACTTGAACACAAAAAACTCCAGCAGTTTTGACAAAATTGAAGCAAAATTAATAAAATACTCAGTTGAACAATTAGCTCTAACTAAAATCTATAATAGATGCTTCATGGAAGGTTTTGACCCAGACACATGGAAATGGCAAAGGTGGTACCTATTTTCAAAGGGGGTGAACAGAATAACCCATCAAATTACTGTCCTATAGCCCTACAGTCCATAGTGTCTAAAAGTCTTGAAAGATTGGTCAGGAAGCAGACTGATGAATACCTGGACAAATATAACTACAGTCCATCCATCAATATGGCTTCAGAGCAGTCAGGTCAATATCCACTGTGCTTATGGGTTTCATAAATACTGTAGCCTCTGACTACACAGGGGCATAGTTTACATAGACCTCTCTAAAGCCTTTGATCTGGTGAACCACCAGAAACTATTGGAAAGGCTCAATCAAATAGGACCCACCCAGGAAGACATAACTTGGTTCAAATCATACCTATGTAATAAACAGCTGCAGGTCTGTGTAAGGGGTGCACTTTCAACTCCACCACCTTTGCAAAGGGGAGTATCTCAGGGATCCATCCTGGGTACCCTGTTGTTCCTGATCTTCATAAATGATTTGTCAACTCACATTAATAAGATAGACATAACACTGTATACAGATGATACTGTCTTAATAGGTAAAGCAGTCTCCATAAATGATCTGAAATACACTCTACAATCAGATTTCAACAGCTTACAGGAATGGTTCCTAAACTCAAACATGATCCTAAGAACCAAGAAACCCAGGCAATGCTATTCAGGAATGACAGGGTGAAAAATAATCCAGACCTGAATAGAAACATCAGGATGCTAAATGGTCAAACATTAACCAGTGTGAAGGAATACAAATATCTTGGAGTTATTATAGATGACACACTAAAATTTGACACATACATAAATAACACTATTAAAAAAGTAAAAAATGCCTAGGAGCACTACAAAGGAAAGCTTTTTTCATTCCCAAAGACAGGAGGAAAACAATTGCAACCCAACTCCTGTTACCTATATTAGAATACTGTAACTTAGCATGTCAGCATGCTGCCCACACAGCACTGGAAAAGTTAGAAAGAATGTACAATCACCTAGTGAGATTTGTGCTAGGATGTAAATGATGATACACATCACTGCTACATGTATACTTACCTACAATGGGACGTGCTAGAACTCAGGTGAAAAAAATCAAAGAGCTTTAACCACTTACAAGCTGTATAAGGATCCCACTAAACCATCTGAAATCAGAAAGGGTGTAACCAGTACACATGCACATAACCTATGGGAGGTGAAAAAATAGGGGAGTTGTCTTGCCCAAAATACTAAATTTCTATAGAGTAATGAATTCAAACAGGTGGGCTGCAAACCAATGGAACAAGCTACCCGCAAGGTTAGGAATGCACCAACTGTGAAAGCATTTAGAACCTTGTTAAATAAATTTCTATAGGGCATCTGCACCTGTCTTTGATTGTAAGGTATCATTTAAAACATCTGCTGCACATTTTGTGTTTGACATTTATTAGTAAATTACATGAACTCCTACCATATATATATATATATATATATATATATATATATATATATATATATATATAAAGTTGTATCTAAGCATATGTGTTACACTGTCAGTCTGAAACCACTTGTATACAACAAAAACTGTACCTATGCAGGACAACTTTGCAAACAGGGCTGACAAGTCTTAACAGTTTGATCCTGTCAAAAAAAAATAAAGATGAATCATTCAATTCACTTTAAACTACATTTGTCTAGCATTCATTCTTTGTAGTACATATTAGACAGAGTGTTTTTCCCTATAAAAAGACCATCATTTATTTGCTTGTATACCTGTGTGAGCAAAAGTATCAATTAAAAGTATATTCCTACACTAATCAAACAGTATTTGCCTACACTAAACAATTACAATTATATATCTACTCTAATTAAAGGTATATATCTACTGTACATAAACGTTATGAAACCACACTAATTATAACTACTTACCAAATCAATTAATCAATTAATGCACCTACCAGGCTAATTACACCAATTCCCACAGCAATTAAACACTAGCTACAGCACATTCTGAACAAGCTCCCAAACCAAGTTCTATCTAGTCTGCTCACACTATTCTAGCTGCCCCAAGACCTGTTATCCATACAGTATTCTAGCCCTCTCAGTCCAACCCCAGCTTCTATCCATACTTACCTGAGTAACTACCAAGGAGTGTGTGCTGATGTAGTACTCAGACTTCTTGCCACAGGGTGGGACAATGTCATTGACTAGCACTAGGACTAGGTTCCACTTGCCTTTAAAAGTATTGACAGTCCCAGCTGAAAACTAACATTGACTCCACACAATAGGCTGTATCTATGTATTTATGTTGTTTGTACTTTATTTATTTGAAAACTGGTAACTAGGAAAGACACACTGAGCCAAGACTCATTTCCAGGTGTGACCAGGGGAAAGGGAACATAAGAAACAGCAATACAATTACAGTAAACAAAATATTTGTACAAATATTTGGTAAAACATTCTACAGTATACAAAGTGGTAGAAAAATAAAGTGTGGATACAGTACAACATGGAACATCCATACAAGTGCAAATAGAACAGCATCAATATACTGAATGAAAGCAAACAATTCTGCATCAGGTGAGAGACCTGGCTGGTGGATGAATGACTAACCCACAGTGGATGGAAGTGAAGAGGTGGTGAGGAAAGGAAACAAGTAATCAATTAGACCCAGTCAGAGGCTCAGTCATGGCCAGTAGGAGCTCCAGGCTGGAGAAGCATCAGGAGGAAGGAGCAGTGGGGGATGAAGGAGGGATTTCAACTGGTGCCTGAGGGTTGGCAGGAGGGAGAAAGGTGGGGGGGCAGGTTCTTGAGTGTGGGAAGTCAATAGGAGAAGGCAGATTGCCCAGCTGCAGAGTGGTGATGAGGAATGGTGAAAGTGTGATGATCCCTGGAATGGAGGGAGCAGGAGGCAGGGGGAACTGAGAAGAGGAGAGAGGAGAAGAGAGCTTAGGAGGAAGGGAATCAAACCAGTATTTGGATGTGAAGGAGGTACAGTGAGTCTGGCAATGTGAGGTAAGGGGAAGAAGGATAGGTATGAGTATAGGGAGCAATGCTTAGTAGAGATGCAGTGAATTTGAATTTCCCCGGTGAAGTACCAGTGAAGTGGACACTTAGCATTGTCACCCCACTTCACGGAGTGGCCAATGCAAAAAGGTTCACTTCACTTTGTAATTATTACTTTGCATTGTCATTCTGCCTTAAGGCTAAGTAAGGCAAAGTGACAATAATATTGGCAGCCATTCACACATACACGATCACCAGAATTAATGAGCATACCCAAAATGCTCATGTCTTGTAACCAGAAAACTCTGCAGTGTTGACAGTGATGACGTGAAATGACAGCACAAGAAATGCAAAGTCTCCCAGAATTAATAGTGCACTCAGTCATGTGTGAAGTGGTCACACATAGTCACCAGAATTAATTTGCATCTACAAAATGCTACTGTCTTGTGTCCATAAAATTCCCCAGTTCTGATGAAGTGAAATGAGATGGTAACAAAAAATACGAAGTCTCCCAGAATTAATGGTGCACTTCATCATACTCGCAGTGGTCACACACAGTCACCAGAAATAATGTGCATCCTCAAAATGCTACTGTCTTGTGTCCAGAAAACTCCCCAGTGCTGACAAAGTGAAATGAGAGCATAACAAGAAATCCAAACTCTCCTAGAAATTAATGGCACACTCAGTCGTGTGCAGTGGTCACACACAGTCACCAGAATTAATTTGCATCCCCAACATTCTACTGTCTTGTGTCCAGAAAATTTCCCAATGCTGACAAAGTGAAAGGAGAGGAAAACAAAAAATGCAAAGTCTCCCAGAATTAATGGTGTACTGCAAACACACAGACAGATTAAGATTGTGCCACACACTCAAGAGATGAAGACACAAAGGTACAACAACACCTAACCATTGCTCACAAGTCACAAATCCAAATCTGGAAAAGAATACATTTTGCAGTTGTGGGGGGGGGGGTAGTGCACAGCAGTAAATGTCCACAACCAGTAAAGATATGATAAAGCAGTATAAAAAATTTATGCAAGTGCAGTGGATAGCAGGTTCACACTGCTGCAATTTCTCTGTGGCACAATAAAAGGTGTCTGATTTAAAGTCATGCATCACACACACACTCACACACACTACAAGTAATGCGTAGCAAACTGAAAACCTTTAGTAATATAACCAAATGCTTTAAACAAGCTGAAATTATACACTGCTGCACCACAACAATCAGTAAAAAAATTTCAAGAATTACTGAAAATATTACTGTCTGTACATTAACAAAGTAATACAAGATAATATAACCAAAACAGAAAGACTGCATTTTTCTCCCAGTTAATCTACTACACCACAGATACACCCCTCTCCCAAAGCACACTTGACAGTACACAGACTGACTGTTCTAAATTAACATTCAAAATCCATACACAAACAATAAACATTCGATGATATGAGCACAGTAGGGTTTCCTACGACTGATGTACTAAATTTTGAGGAAAAAAAAGCTGAAAAAGGCTTTTTAAACAGCTTTTAGAGGATTTGAATTGCAGAGCTCTGAGAGGAAGCTGTCTTAATCTTCCACTACACACACACACTACACAGAAGTGAGGCTGTGCAGAACAGTCTAGAGCCCATGTGACCTGCAAACCCATGAAGCACTGCAAAATTCGCCTTTGGAGCTCAAAAACAAGGCGAAGTGAGGCAAAATACATTGATTTCATTGTACTTTGCCTTAAAATTTATGGACCAGTGGTTTGGGAAGGTGGAATAACGCGAAGTCATTGTTCTCAATGGACTTCGCGTTCCCCATTATAATGCAAAGTACTCCGCTTCACATTGCGGAATACTTTACGGATTCCACGTTACTCCGTGAATCACTTCGCGGAGTGAATTTTGGCCACTTCACCCACCACTAATGCTTAGTATGAGGGAAAGAATTTGTAGGAAAGTTACAGAAGGTGTTACAGAGGGTGTGTAATCTGGCAAGGCAAGTTGAGGAGTGGTACCATAGACCACATCCATGTAGTCAAAGACAAGGAACACCATTTTGGAAACTAGCTCATTGCAGACTGGTGGAAATAAGTAGTCTTTGTTGCGGTACAGGGTGACAAGCTTGGCGTTGAGTTTTGGATGGCATCACTATAGGCTAAGAAGTCAAGCTTGCTGTCAAGCCATACACTTACTTTAAGGGAGAGTCATCCAATATGGCAAAAACAGGGAAGGTTGTGAGTCTGGTAAGTTTCTGACTGGTATCATTGGTCATGGGCACTTTTTTTGTGTGCTGACCCTTATCTATTATTACATTTGCCATAAATAGTTAGGAAATTGATTTAAACAGATACATTTAGGCAACAGCTGAGGTTAAAACAGAAAGTCTCAAAAGTAGTAAAATGTGGTGTTAGAATAAAGAATAGAAACATAGAAACATAGAAACATAGAATTTGATGGCAGATAAGGACCACTTGGCCCACCCAGTCTGCCCATTTCCTTACTTGATAAGCTGCAGATTCTAGTTAACCAACAGCCTACTTCCTGCAACCTTGCAACCCCTGAGCCTTGGTGAATGTGTGGCATGGTGTTTTGAGGGACTTAAATGATCATGTGACAAAACTTTGGCATTTCTCTGACCTCAGTACTAACTCTGCAAGAACTGGTTTGAGCTTGGAAAGACATTGCAGAAGTTAAGACATTGCAGTGCTGCATCCCATGATTAATCAAGTCCCTAGAAATGCCATGCCACAGTTTCACTGAGGCTTATTGGACATCTTTATACCCTAGAGTCATATTTTACAACTTTTAGAACTTAACTCTAACTAATGCCTATATGTTGTTTTGGCTACAACTCTTAAATAACATGTGCCATACCACAACATATATGAACTATATTATTGTTTTTCAAAGTTAAATATATTAATATTTGTGGTGGATTTGTAGAAATGTAACTTTACCTATTACCATAGCTCCTCCCTAGTCATGCTGAGTGGCGGGAACAATATGAGAGTGAATCAGAGGACAAAGTGCAAACAGAGCAACTGAAACTTGGGCAATTTCATGCCTGGGAAGCTATGAAGCAGCCCACTTTAAGAACTAGGCTTTTAACAAGCTATTAATACCTTTAGGAAATTTTGAAAACTGAAACACTTCAATTAGCACGTCCATTCATTTCTTGCATATATCGTTGTCTCATTCTTTATTCTTTACTGCAAAGGGCACCTGCAGTTATAATCCTCTGTTTGTGAATATCATAATCCTTTCATGATCAATAGACTGTGATGTCACAAACAATACATTATGATACAGAATTAAGGGTCAGATTTCATAAAGGAGCAATATGCTCCCATGCATTATTGTAAGCTGAGGCAGTTTTATACTTGCCAGTCAGTACATGATTTTTGAGTACAGAATAAATGCTGTTTTTTATGTCGCACCTTCATAAACACTGCCTCCTTGAGTGCTTTATCAAGAAATGAGATAGCTTCAGTACTGGTAGCACAAAGGCTGAATTCGGTATTATATACACAGTACGCAGCTGTCACTCACCATGGAAAAAGTACACACACTCACACACACACACACACAGTGATATTACAGTATAACCTGTTTGATTAAGAGAGAACGTTGGCTGGCCAGAACATCAGTGATAACTACTATACTTTTTCAAAAGTGCCATGGTACAGTATGTTTAACTTTCACCTACTGTAAATAATCACTTGAGATGAACTAAAGGATCCTCAATTTAACATCCCATCTCATGGATAGACTTATAAAAGTGTCATAGTCAGTAACACCTTGACCCCAAATGGGCACATCCTGTGCAGGAAAGGTTTTCATACACTCCACCTATACAGGTGCAAATGGAGACCATGTTCCATATATGTACTGTATACTGGCACCATTATGCTTCATAAATGTACAGTATAGTGCAGTAGTGCTGACATGCTCAGTAAATGTATACTGATGCCCATATGCTCCATACTCATTAATTGGAACCAACTTATTTCATATACACAAGCTAGTACCAGTCAAAAGCACTATTGACTCTTTGACCTAAAATGTAAAAGTACTGTATACATTTTGTCGGAGTATAAACAAGCAGCAAGAACTGATGACGTTTGACCAATGAAAGTCCTATTTTCATACACACATTCTTAGAAGCAGGAAATAAAGTGATGAGCCATTATTTTTTTAATTTGTTTATTTAAGCTTTTGTTAACCATGTAAATGTAATGAGCCAAGGCCCTTTTTCATACATGACCTGGGGCTAATACAACAGCTAAAGATGTTACTGTTCAAGTAAATACATACTGTGTAAAACCACACATCATAGATACAAATTATACAAACCATTTACGAGTAAGTTGTTAACAGTAATATTTCCTGAGACATACCGTATCTCTTCGATTTGAAACCGTGGCTAGTAATGCTAATTGTCGTTTGCGCTTGTGGTCTATGTTAGAGGGCAGTTAATTGTCGAGGGCGGTCTGTAATCAATTGATCAATTTACAGATCCACTTATAAGTTTATCAATCAATCGAAAAACAATGGTTTCTTTGCCTCTAGCAAGCAACAGTCACAATGTCAAAGCACAAGTTTTTTTACCTAGAATTTAAAGTTGCAGCTGCTCGAAGAGCGGAAAAAGGAGGAAATCGTCCAGTTGCAGCAGCACTGCATATTGATGAGAAGCAGTTGCAGGACTGGTGAAAGAAACTGCCTTCTTTCAAAGAGAAAGTGACTGTGTCTGGGTACATGGGCTCTAATCGTAAGAGATGACAGCTTGATGGTGGTGGTCGGCGACCCAAGTACCCTGAAAGCTAATCGATTCTAGCAGAATGGATGACAGAACAAAGGGAGCAGCACTACAGGGTACCTAGAAAAGCCATTGCTTTAAAAGCAATGTAGATAGTGCAGGATCCATCGTTTTCTGCCAGCCGAGGTTGGGTGGACAAGTTTTTGTGGAGATGGGGCTTCACCATCCATTTAAAGACAACTGTTGGGCAGAGACTGCTGAAAGATTTTGTGCCCAAAATAATAGACTTTGCATGTTATTGCAAGTGACAGATTGCAGCCTCTGACCTCACACCATCCATGATAGGCAATATGGATGAGACTGCAATCTGGGCTGACATGCCTGGAAATAGAACAATGGATCTTATCGGGTCCAAATCTGCCCCTCTGATAACAACAGGGCATGATGCACAAAAGTTCTTCAACCAGCAGATGTCAGCTGGAACACACCCTTCAAGGCAGAATATAGGGAGTGCTATGATAAATGGATTGCCAGTGAAGAAAGGGAGCTACAAACTCAGGCAATGGGATGAAAATTTAACTTAAATGTTACAGGAGTTACTGCAGAATGTGCAAACTCATACCCCAGTTATTCTCTGTGTTCAATGCGAAACTACTCCTGTAGCGATGGTGGCCAATGTTGGAAGGCGGCATGCGATAGCTTATTGTGTTTTCTGCTGTGTCTTAAGTTCGAGGGCAGTGTGTAATAGATGGCGGCTTCAGATCGAAGATATACGGTAGTTTAAAAGTTGCATGACTAACACCTTCATATAAATAATTTGGTAAGCAGTTCCAATTACTAATAGCACACTGTAAAAGCTCACTCACCCATATTATATTAAATAAGGAAAAGAGGGGGGAATCTGTTCCCAGTCGAAGTACTTTATTGGTTAGACAATTTAAATTATATTCACAACTGAGTTTAGGTGGTAACCATCCCACGGTTTCATATAAAGTGCAATGATGGGTTTGAAATGGGAACCTTAACACAAACCTGCATATTGCATTTAAGGTAGTAGTATAGGTAGTATGGTCTAATACAGTAGTTAGAACACTGTCTTGGGAACTGGGAGAACACAGGTTTAAATCTTAGCAGAGCTAAATGCTCACTGTATGACCTTGAGCAAGCCACTTATCATCCAAGTGCTTCCATCCTGCCAGTTATCAAAATGGATAGAAGCAGGACCCCACTGGGAATAAGATGTTACATTTCAGCTGGCCTATTCTTGGTAAATAAATTGCAAAATAAATAAAAAAAAGATGTGTACACTATAATCACGTGCCTAAATATAGGATGTTCATGAAGGTTTTCCCTAAAGTGCTTGCCTACCGTATATCACTACAAAAATAAGTTATCTGACTCACAAGAGCACTACAGTATTGCAAAAGAAGACTTTTGAATGAAATCAGGTCTCATAATGAAGTATGACATCAGAATGACAAACACTGTACAAAGTTTACAAGCTCCCCTAAGAAGAAAAATAACATAGCAAATAAATAACAGCAATCGTCTACATTCTAAACAAACTGGCTATTACGGTCATCTAGAGAAAGTGTTTTAAACACTGACACAATCAATGATTATCACAATCTATAGACCAAATAACTCTGTGTGAAAATCACTAAACTGCATTTGAAAGAAATTCCTTCAAACAACTGAATGGCTTTTCATGCGAGATTGCAAATTACAACAATAAAAGAAAATCGACAAGAAAAAAATGGTGTAGATTTGAAAAGTGTCACATGACACTACATAGAAACACTGAAAAGTAGACAATGATGGCAGAAAAAGACCAATGGTCCTTCCAGTCTGCCTGTTATACACTATCTAACCCTGGGAACTGTTGTCGGTCCAGCATCCCAACACCTCAATCCACTCTCTTATTCCTCTCCCAGTTCCTGATGTCCCTAGTAACCACTATACCTTCCAGTCTGTTCCAGCCTTGATTGAAATCAATAACTGGTTTAGTGCCCACCACCTCAACGGGTAAACTGTTCCACCATCCCTTCTGTTAAATAATGCTTCCTCATGTTCCTCCTGAAACTCCCTCCCATCAGTTTCCATTCGTGCCCTCGTGATCTTGAACTGTTACTCATGCCAAATAATTCCCCACAGTCCACTTTGTTAATTCCTTTCAGGAACCTAAAGATTTCTGTCATGTCTGTGCACTTTACTTGTTGTCACTGTGTTCACTTTATACCCAAGTTTGCACATACGTTTCCACCTCTATTGCACTGTTTAAAGTGTCACCTCCATATTGTAATTGCTTATTATTTCACATCATTTGTACCTATATCCTGTGTACTACTGCAATGTGCCATCTTTATAGGCAGACTGGATGAGTCAAATGGTCCTTTTTTGCTGACAAATTGTATTTCTGTTTATTTCTTTGGTTGTGGTCCCATTTATGGGTGCTTTTTGTTACATCCCCTTTAGTTTCCTGCTGATGCCCATTCAGGGGGCAGTGACTCTAACCACTCCTCCCCATCGTAAAAGATTTTCAAAACAGCACCTTTGCTTATTTTGGAAAATGCATCTCCTTTATTTAAACACTGACATCTCTGGGCCTTACACAGGTAGTTACCACTGCTACTCATAAACATGGTCACTCCCTTGACTTAGTTTTTCTCCTGGGGATCGATGCCTCAGATTTGGGGGTGGATCCAGTCAGATGGTCCGATCACTACACTGTGAGGTTCAATTTTATCACCCCCCCTCGAAGGCTTACCCCTGTGGAGATGGTCAAGTACTGCCCTTTATGAGATAATGACTCTGAAGGCCTTATGGTGGTGTTTGACCTATCATCCATTCTGTGTGCAAACAGTGACCCAGAGGACCTCATGATGGCCTATAATATGGCCATTATAATGGCCCTGGATGTTGTTGCCCCTGTCAATGTTTGTCCTCTCTCCCTTCACCCTCCGTCTCCATGATTTGAAGGGACCTTGAGGGAGATGCAGTGACAAGGTCGAAGGTTAGAGCGTTGCTGGCGGAGATCTGCCTCATTGATATGACCATTATCAAGCTTATCAATCTGCAATCACCCTTAAGAAGGCAGAGTTCCTGACCGGGGAGATTGTAGTCGCTCAGAACTGACCAGCTCAGTTTTTCTGAACTGTGGACAGGCTGTACAACCCTGCAAGTTTGGAAAGCGTTTTTGCAAATAGAGTGAGAAGAACTTGCTCAGTTCTTTGTGACTAAGGTGGCCAACATCAGGGCAGCTCTCTACCCAGCACACTCTATGGGCATTGCTTATAATCAGCACTTGGTTTCTGGCCTTCAGTTTTCCTGGAGTACCTTCAACCATGTCGAGTTCATGGATGTCATGAGGATTGTCCAGGATGTGCGCCCTACGTACTGTAGTTTGGATCCAGGACTAACTTCCATCAGTCCGGTCCTTGCTCAGATAGTTTGGTGCTCCTTGGAAACAGGTGAGTTTCCTAGCTCCCTGAAGGAGGCAGTGGTAACACCCCTCCTGAAGAAAGCTTCCCTGGACCCAAACTGCCTTGCAAGCTACAGACCAATCTCTAACATTTCCTTTTCAGGGAAGGTGGTTGAGAAGATAGTGGCCACACAGTTGGAGAACCATTTGACCATCCATGACATCTATGAACCCCTCCAGTCTGGTTTCCGGAAGAGGCATAGTACAGAGACAGCACTAGTTCGGGTGCTCAATGATCTCCTGATGGCTAGAGATCAGAAGAACCATTCCATCTTGGTTCTTCTTGATCTCTCATCAGCGTTTGATACTGTGGACCATGGGGTTCTCCTTGAACATTTGAGGTTCATCTGTGGCCTGTCTGGTACAGTCCTCAGGTGGTTTGCATCTTTCCTCACTGGAAGAACTCATAAGGTGGTGTCCAGAATTTATTCCTCAGACCCATTCCCTCTGTCTTGTGGGGTTCCTCAGAGATCAGTGTTGTCCACTATGTTGTTCGCAGTATATATGCTGCCCCTCGGAGACATTGTAAGGAGGTATGAGCTGAGGTTTCACTGCTATGCTGATGATACCCAGCTATACCTTTCTTTTGCACCTGACCAGAGTGGAGCTGTCTTAATCTTTAATAACTGCCTGGTGGAAATCCAGGAATGGATGGATTCAAGCTGGTTGAAGTTGAACTTAGGAAAAAGTGAAGTGCTGGTTGTGGGCCCAGGATGCGGGATGGGGGGTCGGGCGTAGGTTTAACCTCAGGATTATTCCTTGGGGGTTTGCCACTCCCGGTCTCTGAACAGGTGCGTAACCTGGGGGTAATTTTTGATAAGGGGTTGACCCTGCATGCGCAGGTGTCAGCCATCATCAAGACCTCTTTTTACCACCTGAGGAGTATCACCAGAATTAGGCACCTTGTTTGTCTGGCTACCTTCCAACATTGGTGCACAGCTTTGTGTCCTCCTACTTGGATTATTGTGACTCCCAGTATCTAGGACTTTCTGGGGGTAGAAATCTGTCTTTTGTAGCTAGTGTAGAATGCAGCAGCTCAGCTTTTGAGAGGAACCTCTCGGTCCTGCATATTTCTCCGGTGCTCCGTTGTCTGCACTGGCTGCCAGTACAATAGCGGATCACTTTTAAAGTCAGTTTGCTGACTTACAAAGCCCTACCTTGACTGGGTCCTGACTACCTGAAGTAGCTTCTGGTTCCCTACTGCCCTGGGTGATTGCTACGCTCAGCTGGTGAGGGGCTGCTAGAGATTCCTAGAGTGTGTTTAAAATCTTTGGGGGAACCGGGCATTCATGCAAGCAGCCCCTTCCCTCTGGAATTCTCTACCCCACCAGTTACATGAGTGCACGACTATGGAGGGATTTAAAAATGCTTTAAAAACTCATCTTTGGCACCAAGCATTTGGCAACTGAGTGATGTTATGATTTTATTCATAAGTTTGTTTAGATGACTGTGTTTTAACCAAGCTGCTATAAATGGTGCAATATGTTTGTTTTTAAATGTGTTCAGTGCCTTGGTTTTGGAAAGGCGCCTTAAAAATAAAGTTTTATTATTATTATTTCTCCCCCTCCTACCCAGCAGCTACTCTCTCCCCCCCCCCATCTCTGTCTCCAATAAGCAGAGGAATGATACATCATATCTCTTTTGATATACTTTAGCCAGATGAGTTAAGTCCCTCAGATGCCTCCATATGATGGTGGAAAGTCTTGGCCATGACACTCATAGATTATGGTCAGTAAATAAATTTGTACACGAACACCTGAACATACAGTAGGCATTTTCTACTATTACAGTAAACTTGTAAATAACAGACTGATATTTTACATTTTCCTGTGTTTGCTTTCCAATTTACCAGCTTAAATCTTCTTAAAGTTAGTTGCAAGCAAAATCTGACTTTGATAACCCTAAAGACTGCATGACAGTTATTTATTAAAATGTGTCTTGTTTCACAAGTGTCTGTTATTTTACTGGCAGAGGACTGTGCAGTTTGCTATACATTAAAGTAGCAGAATGTGATAGCCAGCAAAACCTTTCAGAATATAGTATTTAGTAAACATGCTTTTCTGGAAAAATCAGTATACCCATTTACTTTTATTTCATGTAATTTCCTAACTAACATATGTGCTATGGAGATGTTTTAAGTTATTGTTCTCTTACTACACTCACCATGAAAACAGAATAAATATGTTGGTGTTATGCTGCACTTTTTACTGTCAGAAAGGCTTTGTGCACCTTCCTAATATATCCATGACATGAGTTTAATTTGCACAGTTAAAAAAGTCAACTTCAAGGGAAAATATTTTTTTTAAATACTGTTGCTAGTTGCATCCATATTTATTGACTTAATAATTACAGCACTAGTAAAAACAACTTTTCTAAAAATAGCTGATGTAATTATTACTGTAATACACTAATGATGAATTAACGGTTGACCAAAACACATTTTTGCTAAAAACAATATGATGAATTACTGTACCTACCAGAAACCTTGAAACCTAGAAATATAGACAATGTGAACAATAAAAGACCAATCATCCACCCAGTCTGCCTGTAACATCCTATTATAACCCAAAACCTTTTGTCAATATGTTTTTTTTTGTCCACACTATCAACATCCTTGCTTCCTGTCTTACTACTACCTCCCAAGTAACTACTAAATCCCTAACTCTGCCCCAACCATGCTTGATCCATTAATGGTTTTGGAACCCACCACCTCTGCTGCCAGACTATTCCTTGGCTCAAATAATCTCTCTGTAAAATCAATCTTTTTCAAGTCCCTCCTGGATCGTCACCTGCCAGCTTCCATTCATGTCCTTATGGTCTACATTCCCTACTGCTATTGAATAGTTCCTTGTGGTTCACCTTGTTCATTCCCATCTTGTTCTACCCATCCCCCTCCCACCTCCTTAGCCCCCTTCTACCCTGTCTCCCTCTTCCACAGTCCTTCCTCTTCCTACCAAACCTAATGGCATCTTTTGTAATCTACTTATTTGTTAAAACCATGTATTGTGCATTTGTTTTAATATTGCTTTGACAAATGTTCACCTGAGCTGCCTGTAATCAAGGTAATGAAAGTATTGACTACTGCTCATTTTGCTGCCTGTATATAAATCTGTTTGTTACAATATTGGATGTGGAACCTTTACAAATGAGCACATAGCTCAAAGGTATTCTGATGTACATATAAATAAATAAGTTTAGTTCAGTTGAAAGCACACTTAAGATATTCAAGCTCTCCAATGTCACTTTAATTATGTTCTGAAGGCCTGTTTTAAACCAATGAGAATAATTTCTGTTTTTTTCTGCATGTTCTAAATGTTAATAATATGGGATTTTCTAAGTAACTGCCATTAAGCTTCCGAATAAGGACTTGTTGGTCTGAAAGCTAAAGCTCTTTGTTCTTTTTGTAGCATCCTTGCTGATCCAATAAAAGGTATCAAACCATCTGTTCTGGATTTGTTCTTACTAGGACCAATACAGCATTAAACAGTTTGTCAACATTCCATTGAAAAATTCACTGGCTCAGTTATTCCACAGAATTTTGGAATATTACCAAAAAGATTCTCCTTGGACTCATGCCCCTTGGTGTTAGTGTGTTGCTTACTGCCTACAGTGGCATTCAGCATACTCGCAGTGCCCAATATCAAACCTTCCAGGTTCCCAGATGTCATACCTCCATGGGTCAGCAGTCCTTCATCCATAGGGCTCCACTATGGTTCAATACCCTCAACAAAGAAGCAGTTTCATCTGCCATGCTTGGACCCTTTAAAAGAAATCTCCGACCTTACCTCACCTCTACCACTTAATGTGACTGTTTTTCCTAAAAGGTCTGCTCCAAACACCACCTAGTTGCTCATATCCAGCGGCCCGCCCCCTTTCTGAGTATCATTTTCTCTGGTCCCTGCCTTTCTACATTACCCCCTTCCTGCTCCCCTTCTCCCCAGTAATAGACACCCTCCCCCTTGCCATCCCACTGACAGTGGCCCCTCAGCCTGTCTACTTCCATCTCTCCCCCTCCTACCCTATCATATGCCTTAAGTCCAATTGCTTCTTAATCGCGCTGTCTCTTATTGTTATCTCAGCCAGCTGCCTACTTAAGTTGCTCACTAGTATGTCTATTATTTCTAAAGTGTGTTGTAACTGTAAAAAAAAAACCTTTTGCCAACATTGATTTGTGTTATGATTGCACATTCTTTCACAACCTTTGCATGTATGTTGCCCATCCTCTGATGTGGAACCTTTGTAAATGAGCAGTTCCTGCTCAAAGGCATTTGTAATCCTACAGTTTAGTAAAATAAATAAATATCAGCATTCCACATGTGGATTATGGGAGAAAGGAAAAAATCCACACAGCACTACCAACAATTGACCTCATGCTTGTTGTGTCGTGATGTCAAGAAGATATGCTCTAAGAAGTCAGAAAATCAGGTTAAATGAGAAAACCAACGTGACAGGAGAACTGCAGAAGGTTCTGAAAGGTTCTGGTTATGGCTGAGTTAAATGCTGAAATTCTGACAGATAAGAATTTGATGGGATTTCAGAAAATTCTGCAGAATCCTGTCAGTAGCAGAACTGCAGTATTTCACATGCAAAATGTTTTTTTGTGGATAAATAATAGACAATTTACATAAACTGTGGATTATTTTTCTGCAATAAATGGAAAAATATTCCATGGTGTATGTGATCTGTAAAAAATGATTTTATAGTTTACGTAGAACTGCTATTCAGAATCCCACAAAAAATTAAAAAAGAATTCCAGAAAGTGATTTGGAAGCAGAAATGCCTATCCACACCAATTCTGATGCCCAAATTCTAAATTCTGCACTGCCCCAGTTCTGGTAAACCATAAATCTGATAGAAGTCCTAGCTTCATGAGAATATTAAGAGCCTTTTGAGGGTTTAACTCCATTTTAAAGGAGAACTGTATTTAACCTGCAAGTCTGTACAATATGTTTATATTTACAGTTAGGCAGCACTTATTAGCATAAAACTCTCCTATTAAGTTGTTTGATGGCAAAATGGAGAGATTACTTATTAAATACTTAAGGTTCTTTCTTTTAAAAAAAATGGGACTTGAATTTAAATTAAAATAGCAGCATATTGGAAGACCCCACAGACTCAAGAGAAAACTTTATTTGTGTCAACTAAATAGTGAACAAGGTCAGCAGAAGATATATTAGAATAGAAAATGTGTGGAATTGCAATAAGTGTTAAAATTACAAACAGCATTCTAATATACCCTGGTGAGAGCAGATCAAATTAAAGCAAGAACTAGATGGCTAAATAACCATCACTTGCAAGACACCTGATAGGGCCACCAGAGTGAGCATGCTCTGTTTGTAGCCCCACGGTTACTGTTTGTTAGACTCTGACTAACCTGGACTGGAGCAGAGAAAAGATTTACTGGCAAATAAAATACAAATAAACTTACTCTTCATTCAAGGGTGAGGGTACTGGAAATCAGGAGGGCAGATTTTAAAAAGATGGGTGAATGTCTTAGGGATGACCTGCCGGGGGGGGGGGTGACCTGAGTGGATGGAGGAACAGTGGGAAATGCAACAAACCTCTGCATCAAGGAAGTGAGCAAAAATAGAGGAAACAGAGACCGCTAAGGTTCTCAAAACAAATGGCAGAAAAGGTAAAAGCTGAAAGGGTAGCATTCAGAAGGTATAAGCAGCTGCTGAGGGAGAAGGATAGGGAGGCGTATCAGGGGAAACAGAGGGAAGAAAGGCAAGTAGTAAAGAGCAAGAAGGCACAAACTGAAGAGATTATAGCCTGGGCAGTGACGAAGAGGATAAGATGTTTTTAAGTATTTAAGCGAAAGGAGGAAGACCAGGGTTGTGATTATAAAATTAAAAAGGAAAGGAGGAACTGTGCAGAGGAGGACCAGAAAAAGGCAAATATCCTGAACAAATACTTTTGTTCAGATGTTCACAGAGGAAGAAGATGGGGAGGGGCCACAAAAAGGTAATGGGAACATTGAGGGGGGGAGGTGGACACTAGTCCATTTTCAGAGGAAAGTGTTCTGAAAGGACTTGCTAATCTGAAAGTGTACAAAGCAATGGGGCAGGATATGGTGCATCCAAGGGTATTGAGGGAGCACAGGGAGGCACTGGCTACACCTCTGACAGTTCTATTTAACAGCTCATTGGAAACAGGAGTGGTTCCAGAAGACTTGGGGAGGGCAGATGTGGTCGCACTTCACAAAAATGATAATAGGAAAGAGGCTGGCAATTACAGGCTACTCAGCCTGACTTCAGTGATGTGAAAGTTAAAGTCAAAGCTGAAGTAAAGAATTGTGGAATATCTTCACTATAATGGGTTACAAAACCTGAGGCAGCATGGATTCATGGGGGAAGGGTCATGTCAAATGAATCTGATAGATTTCTTTCACTGGGTGACCTAGGAATGAGATCTGGGTGGAGCAGTGGATGTGGCCTACCTAGATTTCTATAAGGCTTTTGACATTGTTCCACTTAGAAAGCTAGTAAGCAAGCTGGGTAGTTTGAGAGTTGGTCCAAAGGTGGTAAACTGGGTAAGAAATTGGTAAGGGGATAGGCAACAGAGGGTAGTGGTAAACAGAGTTCACTCAGATAAAGGGAGGGTGACCAGCAGGGTTCCTCAGAGATTAGTGCTTGGACCAATGATCTTTAATGTCTTTTTATTTATTTTTTCCCCTCCCCCATTCAGCCCTCCTTTTGAGGAGAGTCCCAGCCCCATCACACTGACATTTGCTGGGACCTACCTGCTGGCACCCTTCCCTCAGGGCTTGCCTCCTGGCTGGGTTGGCGAGATTCCCCAAGCTCCACTCCAGAACATATCCAGTTCTGATCAGCATACCCAGCTGGTTGGGTGTGGGACCAGCGAGTGCTCCTCATCATCCTGCCACTGGCATTTTCCTCTTGTATTTTCCCTTGGGAGTTGTGGCATGCCAGGGGAGGATGGAGGAAGAGACATACAGAAAATAAAAAAAAAACTTATAAGCTGTTTACATGACTGCCAGGCACCTGATTTGTACCATCTTTCTCACAAACTGCTTGATTTTACTGCTTTTTTTTTTTTTAGTCTTTGGTAACCGGGTAAGGCCGACTAGGCACAAGTGCCTGTTTTCAGAGGTGACCTGGGAGCACTAGGCAGTTACTGCAAGTGACTTGTTCAGAGTCACACAGTATGCAAGTGGAGGTTGTGAGAATCAAACCCAGATCTGGTCTGCTGAATGTACCAAGCTCGATCACAACTCGTTACTCTAACCTCTAGGCTATACTGGCAGCTTTAATATGCAGTGATAAGCTCCAATATCATTTTTGCAAGCATCTTTACTATAAATGGTGCTTACTAGGTTTTGCAGCCATGTGTGCTTATTTAAAGCATGCTTTTTTGATTGTTAAACTTTGGAATAGCAAACAGCAGTTAATATGTTTACTGGGACTTCCAGTCCAACACTGTTGCTCATATTTATGACTTGGTCTCTCACCAGTATGTGTTCCAGGCCTACATTTGCAAGACTGCACAAACTAGTAAGTGCTTAACAGATTGCTGCTTCCAATATTGCTCTTAGTACACAAGCTGCCAACTCATAGTCACTAACCACATTTGTGTAGTGCATCTTGGGGTGACATTACATCATAGAGACTTCTTGAGCTTCATTCTTGAGGGCTATGATGTCATCTCAGCCCTAAACAGAAACACAGCCTTATTGCTTATTGTTGCCTGTGTATTATTCTATATGTAATAGTTTGTGTGATATAGCCTCATAAGTAGAGCACTACTATAAAGATGTAATCTGAGTGACCTACTATATCAGCTCCTCTAAACTTCTTACTCATTGTGTGATCCAGAGCAACCTAATGTACTTGACTTATGAATGATTTCGTCTTCACTGCTTTAAAATTGGATAGATAATGGACTCCACAGAAGCTGAAATGTTTAATTTCAGTGGGGTTATTGTGTGAAAACAAAACTGAAAAACTTTGCATATACTGTAGTTTAATTTGTTTCCCAGTCTGCATGTCAGTTCAACTAAGGCTGTCATATTATATGACAAAAACACAATACTTATTGTGTACGTGGGGGGGTGGCGCGGGGGTTACAACCCATAGTTCTACCACCACCTTGTTATTCAAGAGCAGGGATGAGTAGACTATGGATAACCCTGTTAATCAGTTGTGTTTTACTGGAGGCGAGTTACCGTTACAATCTTATTTGAAGGAGACCCAACTGCTCTACTTGTTTATGTTTTTTTAAAATTGATTAACCTTTAAAGTACACTTAGGTTAAGTGCTTCTCTACAGCAACAATGGCTGTCTTAGGTCACTCTTGACAACAAACACTTGAAATATAAATGATCAAGAACTATCACAGCATCTGCAGGCCATAATAGGTGTCACATGACTGTATGGGAAAACAATTATTTTTCCTTTTTGGAGGTTGAGGTGGATAGATAAGTGAGGTCCATGCCATGCAACTGTACAGTATGTGTTGAACAACATTAATGCATTTGGCTTTTCAGTGGGTTAAAATTGTTATTATGTTCCACTTGCCAGCTCCAAAAAAAAAAATATATTGCTTAAGGAATGAAGGGAAAGAGATTTATACTATGTGAAATATGTGCTGTATAGTACTGCCCAAGGCAGACAAATAGCTAACCTCTAGCTTTTCATCCAGAATGACACTCTCAGTCTTCCAAAACCAAGTTACATAAGGCACACAGACTATGGCTGTTGGATTCAAGGTGAAGTCTCCTGCCAGAGGCATTGGCATCTACTACAGAGTGAGAGAAGAGAGTGAAGAGTTAGTTGTGGATGTTTCACCACAAATAAAGCTTGTGATAAGGTTTGGAAAGTAGAAAGAAAGTTTGGGACTGGCACATGCCCATCCCCTGCTATACATACATACATTTCACCTGACTCTTGTCAGATAGTGTGATACCTTTTAGTGGACCAGAACAGTTATTTTACTAAGATGTTACAGCAAACAAGCATTCAAGGCTGGTCTAAACAGAGGAAGAAAGGAATCAACAGGTTTTATCCTCAAGGCTGCCATGAACATACAATGGCTATAATATGTTGATCATTTAGCAAGATGGTGTTAATTAGCAGTGTAGATATGTACAACGTTAAAGTAATGATGTTTTAAGAAGAATTCAGTGGGATTGACGTACAGTACAGTATGGATTGTAATAAATGCTGCAGATATGTGGTCTGTAGACAGATGTAAATTAGAAAGACTTGCACTGGTTGTCATGTCACACCATGCAGGCAAGCATGAAAGGGGTGCATGCCCCTCCATGCTGGATCCCTAGGTCAGGCGCAGCACTGCACATAGGGATAGTCAGGGGTAGTGAAGAGGCTAGGGCATGGTTACACACCATTCACTACTCCAGCCCTGTGGTACTGAGTGCCAGTGGAGAGGGCTTAGATTAAACGTAAAAGGACCCTGTCATAGCTTCAATTTGTTCCTTACTACTAGCACTAGAGAGCCATGCCAGGACAAGCTTTCCCTCCTCCTGCTGCCCCAGCCCTCCAAACATGGAATGAGAGCTGGGGGCTATTGTTTGGCTACATTCCTTACTTTACAGGTTGCTTAAGGAAATGTGGGATGACAGTTCCCACTATCCTCTGCATTATATGAAGCATGAGAAATTGTCCACTGGTGGGAAGAGCATCCAATTAGATGCCCGCTGGTTGTTCACCACTCCAGCAGTGTACTACCCAAGCCCTTCACATACCTGTGCACTGGTGGGGAGGGGCAACAGACAGGCAGACTTGGATGGTAAATTGTGCATGGTGTGTGTCTATCCAGAGTTGCAAGCTGACATGACCTGGGTATGTGACTTTTATGGCCACTTGGTCTTCCAAACTGCACTGGCCCTAAAGTGAGATTCACAGATGAAGAAAATATGTATTTGTATTGGTGCAGGACAGTAAAGCAAGGGCCAATGAGTTCAAACTGAAAGTAGGACTTAGAAAAGATGTAAGGTAACAGTTTACTGAAAAGAATGTTAATTCTTGGAATGGTTTCCCATGGCATAGTAGAAGCATGTAGTTTAGTAATCTCAATAAAATTAGGTAAGTACTGTAAAGTAAAATACTATAATCGTATTCCTGAATATAACTGTTTGGACAACAACACGGCAGACTAGATAATCTAATTATCTTTTCCAACATTAAAGTTTCAATAACCTAATATTTCCCAAAGACCAACATGGCTGTAAACATTTGTTCCTAGTCTACAACTGACAAAGATACTAGTAATTGTATGGCCTTTACCATATACTGTACTTTCACTTCTGTTGTAGCTTGGAAGTGATCTTTATTCAAGGCAGATTTCTCTTACAGTTCCTGTTATGTCTGGCCATACAGTGAGCAGGGTCACCATGAGTGTTGACAGGACTTAAACCTGGATCCCTGTGTTTCCAATGGCAGCAACTCTATCCTTTTCGATAATATGAAATTCCCTTAAATGAACTAGTTAGAGCTGTTGCTTTAGGACCCAGGATCTGTGGTTTGATTCCCACGGAGTGCACTTGGTTAGTCTGTTCACTGAATGGGCCAGGTACTGTATTTTATTGGTGATAAGAATTGGATTTTCCATCACCATAAAGAAGAAGTAGAGTAGATATGGGATAGGTATCAATGTCAGCAATAGTCACTGTCTAGGTGGAAGTTAAAGATCCCATTGCACTTACTGAAGAAGAGTAGTAGAGTTTTCCTGGAATCATGGGCAAAATTCCCCCTGACAACAAAGAGTTCTGTGTAACGCACCCCCAGAATGTATCTGGGAACAAGCTAATGCATGTGGGCATTCTTTTCCTGGTAAATAATTACAAATAAATAAATGAAATGTACAGATCAGTCCCCGAAGAGTGCCATAAAGAGCTGACAAGCTGCAAAAGAAGAGCTCTATGGTGTCAAGAAATTGCAACAGCAGTACTCTCTCAGTGTGAGAAGCTGGCATGTTTGTATGTCCAAAAGCATGGCCCAGCCTCCCAGTTTATGAGATTGCCTTTTTATTGGAATGGATTGAGCTGTTGTATGAAGGAGCGGGGTCTGTTGTTTGATTCTGTTTAAGGACTTTGGCAAAACCTTCCATAGAGCTTGACAAAATAGTGTGGTTTATATATTTTTTTTATTTGGGTTTATTTTCCTGGGATTACCCAACATGCAACATGTCACTTTCAGTGGGTCTTGCTTCAGTCCCAGTCTTACAGGTTAGAGTACAGAAGAAGATGAAGGTCAACTGGCATGCTTAGAGTGATACACTAAGTGAGTAACTGGGGTGGGATTAGAACCTGCGAGTCCCTGTTTCACAGCTGAGTGTTATGACTGGCCTGAACTGTCTTCTAAATGTCAACATGTAACTCAGAGAAACTGCACACTGAATATGTGGCCCTGTACTGTTTCCCTGTTTATTCCACCTAGTAATAAAAAAGAGAGTCTTCCTCAGTTGGAGAAAAATAGCACCGCAAGACAGAACATATCTTCTGAGTTCTTCCATGGTATTTAGTAGGTGATTATATGTCTGCATAATTAACTACCTACAGTATCAAGTGACAATTTGCAGAATCCACAAAGTTTCCAAACTGTAAAACTAAATTAGCCTTACTGTCCATAGACATTGTCACCCCCTGCTGATTTGGTTTGGCAGCTCAAAATTGAATATTCTTGTTTAAGACGAGTTCACTTGCCATCCAAACCAATTTAAAAGAATCATACCTCATACATATGTGTTTTAATTAGTTGTGATAGCAGGGGGTGTCTAAATGGAAAAGAAACCAATTTCAAACTACCTAGGCGGTAGACAGTCTCCCTTTCAGAACTGCCAATTTATTAAAAAAAAAATATATATATATATATATAATTACAAACTTCATTTTTAAAATATATTCATAGTTCTAATATTTAGCCACTGAATAAAATGATAAAACTGATTAAATAAACTATTTTATTGTGTCTTCATATCATCATAACTGCAGATTTCACAAAAGGCCTGCAGAACCTATTGACATTTTGGAATACAGTTTTAGTAAGACACAGATAATCTGTTGTCACTAGGAGTTGAGCTCAAACTTTTAAATTCTATCCAGTTGATTTACTATCTGGAATGCCTAGTCAATTGGCTAATGTGTCACAGAGCATCCTGCAGTCCCCCAGTTGGCCCCTTTTTCTCTCTCTCTCTCTCTCAAGCTTTTGCCACTGAGACCATCTGGACCAACTTCACTGTCATCATAGTCCTCTCTTCAACATGAGTGCAATCCCCAGTGCTTTGATGGCCCCTTTCTCGCCACCTTCTAGCCTTTAGACTTTCCATAGTGAGGGTCTCTGCTCTGGGTACGACATACTCCACTCTCTTTCAGGGACTTTTATTATGTGCCCCTTTATCCGTATACCCTTCCCTCAGAAATGCAGTCACAAACAACTAGTTACTCCAGTCTTACACACAACTAATTTATTGCTAAACAATGGTTTTCCAAATACAGCAGTATTATACAGGGATTTAAACTATCTACACATAGTTAAACAACAGTACACATACAGGATTATAAAAAGAAACCTTGCACACTTGTGCAGGTAAACACCTTTATCTTCCCTACCAATTACAAGGCCTTCTTACCTCACTAGTCACACTAGGCTTTGTGTCCTTAAGTCTCTCTCTCTACAAACACACAGTCTGGCTCTATCCCTTGGATCCAGTCCCACATGTACCCCAGTGAAAAGACAGAAAAACATTACTGTGTTAAGTCATTGATAACCTTTCCTTCTCTCTCTTCCTCGTACCTTAGTCACGCAAGGCTGCAATGACACTTTCCCATAACCAAGTTCATCTGAATAGCTAAAATTGCTTCAGGTCTGGTATTTTGGGTAGTGCCTACCCTACAGCTAATTTTAGCTACTATTAATAAAAATGTTATCATGCTTGTCAAATCTACTTTTCTAGATACTGTACCTCATTTGTAGCACACTATGAGTTTTTTCGACCCTTACCCTTGCCAGGTCTACAATGCTATTTCTAAGCCAAATGAAGTGCCCATGTTTATTTCTTGAGAAAAAAAAACTATATTAAAAATGAATAAAATACTCAGAGTTTCATGCACTGACTGCCTTCCAGCACAATATGGTGGCTCACTGCAATGAAGACCAAAGAAATATGCACTCATGGAGAAAAAGCAGAGCAGGGACTAAATCCACGGGCTGTGGTGAGTACAGTACCATAGTACAAGAGGAACCAGAAAATGCCCCTGTACCAGAAGCCCTGAAGACCACAGCCCTGCATCTCACTCAGCCCCTTCCTCTTCGTCTGCCAAGACTGTTCATGACTCTGTGGCTGACCCACCTCTGATGCACTTGCAGCATGTAGAACAACCTCAGATCATTACTAACCCTACTAAACCGACTTCCCCCTCTTGGGCCAGTATACTGTGGAAAAATTACAACATGGACACTTCCCCTTCTGTGGATCCACCTGTGAACCCAGGAGTTAAATCATTTACTGATGTGGCTTCTTCAACTCCTTCCTGAATTCATGAAAGCCTCTCACCATATGCTTTTCTCATGGTGGTACTGCCATTCTCTTAACAGGACAGGTACTACTATGACAGCTCCTTTTGTTTAACAGGTCTGCTTGCAATCTATATTATTTGGGACTTCAGGGTCTGAACAGTCGTGTAGAGCAGGGATTGTTAAATGTTGATGTGAAGAGTGAAGGAATGGGATCTGCTCAGCTACATTTGCATTTTCAAAGGTGCAGAACAATATCCTGCCCTAAAGGTTGTTACCAC
Organism: Neoceratodus forsteri; assembly: GCA_016271365.2. Classification (NCBI taxonomy): domain Eukaryota; kingdom Metazoa; phylum Chordata; order Ceratodontiformes; family Ceratodontidae; genus Neoceratodus; species Neoceratodus forsteri. Next base: position 462,344,423 of record CM057449.1, read on the forward strand.
CATCCACTATGTCCATTCTTTCCATAGCGGTGGTATGCCAGCAGGCTGCAAGGTGATAGCAGCACCCTCCATGATAGCAACAAACTTTTCCTTTTAAGCATGAGCCTGTTTATTTCTCTACTCTGTTGCAAATACAGAGGGAGGTTCCCCACACAGTAGCAAGAGTGACATTCTTGCCCTCTGTCCCCAAATCACACTGACTTCCTCTAGCTATCATGTAGGAAGGGTCAGCATGTGGGTTTCAGATTTCACTACACATAACATGACAAACCAAGTGAAACAGACTACCCACCTGCATGAGGGATGTGCTACACCCTGTCCCTATTGTCAGGCTGCTGTCCACTGTGATTGAGATATGGCAAACTTCTTATCATCACTGCCTGCCTCCTACCAGTACTGGCTTCCCCCGTGTCAGACAGATGGATGGGGGCAACCAAAGGGAGGCATCCCTGAGGACTGGGGCCACCTCTTGCTACTTCTTGAATACTGAACCACCTAGTAACTGCACTAATCAGTTAGCTTCATTCTCAGCTAATACCTCAGTCCTGTGGAACCTGATGAAGCCCCACCACCACATTACAAGTGGGGAAGTTTTGGTTTATTTCAGGTGAATACAGATACACCTGACTGAGCAATCATGGGTTCAGGCAAATGTCCAATGCTGGATAAATCATTTGGACCCCCCAACTATGCTTCTTGTGGCAGGGTCCCAAGGGTTTTTCCTTTTCTTCTTTCTCCTGCTTACACATCAGGCACATCAAATACTGTACCTGATTATCCAGGTTCTGTATCCCTCTGGGCTCAGGTTCTTGTTAGCATAACCAAATATCTACATGCATACAAAAGTGTACAGCTTTCATTGTATTACCTGTGGATTTGTTGTATTTACCTTAGAGCTGTTTATTCAGCTGAAATCTCTATTTAAATGTTGATTGTTGCCTGTCGTCCCTGGTACAAGGGTGTCTCGTCTATAACCTCTAGTATTGTTAGTTCTACTGCTGGTTGGCACAGCCAGAGCCTGAAACAAGTTTCTTTACCACCTTTAGTACCATATATTATTGATGCCCTCGCATCAGCATAGAACCCAGAGTTTCCCCTTACCCCCCCTCCTCCAGCACAATAATCAAGGGTGTAGTTCACCCCCTCATAGATCCTTTCTCAACCTTATACACCTCTTCTGTCCATGCACTGTTGCAGCACAGGACATGGCAGGTCAGGGCATTGGCTTTGCAGTGAAGCTCATGTCATGGACTATTAAAGGATGGAACCAGCCAGTAAAGAGAGCAAAGGTTCTCCATCATCTTAAAATGCTGAAGGCAGACATAGCTATACTCCAGGAAATGCAACAGTGTGCAAAGGCACAAAAAGAAGAAAAAATAGCCCAGGCAATAAAGAATGGGGACAAGACGTGTTATAGGTATATTAGATAACTGAGAAAGAAAAGTGTGGGATTGTAAGGCTTAAGGGGGAAGAAGGGGAGTGCACAGAAGGGTACCTTGAAAAAGCAACAATCCTTAACAAATGTTTTTGTTCAGTATTAACAGAAAAGGGGAAGGTGAGGGACCACACTTAAGTGACAGGAGAAATAAGGGGGAGGGAAATGTACACCAATCCATGTACAGAGGGGAGAGTTCTAAAGGAACTTGCGAAACCTAAAGTGGACAAGGCAATGGGCCCAGACAGGATGCATCCTAGAATATTAAAGGAGCATAAGGAGGTGCTGGCAGCTCCACTGGCAACCCTGTTCAATGAATCACTGGAAACAGCAGTGGTTCCAGAGGACTGAAGTAGAGCAGATGTAGTCACTCTATACTAAAGTTGGAGCAGAGAGGAGGCTGGAAACTTTAGACCAGTCAGCCTGACCTCAGTGGCAGAGAAAATAATGGAATCACTGCTAAAAGAAAAGATTGTGGAACATCTTGAATCCAGCGAAGCACAAGATCAGAGGCAGCATGGATTCACAGTGGGAAGGTCATGTCAAACAAATCTGATAGATTTCTTTGACTGGGTGACCAGGGTAGTGGATCAGGGGGCAATGATTGATGTGTCCTACCTGGACTTCAGCAAGGCCTTTGATACTGTTCCACATAGGAAGCTTGTTAACAAGCTAGGCAGCCTGGGAATGGGTTCAAAGATGGTAAACTGGGTTAGAAATTGGTTGAGGGGATATAACACAGATGGTGGTGGTAAATGGAGCTCAATCTGAGGAAAGGAGGGTGACCAGTGGGGTGCCACAGGGATCAGTTCTGTGGCCAGTCCCACTGAATGTCTTCATAAGTGACATTGCAAAGGGGCTAGAAGGAATGGTATGCCTCTCTGCAGATGATACTAAGATCTGCAACAGAGTAGACACTATGGGAGGGGTGGAAAATGAGGAGGGACCTAAGTAAAGTAGAGGAATGGTCAAGAGTGTGGTAACTAAGGTTCAATGCAAAAAGTGTACAATCATGCATTTGGGGAACAGGAACCCAGGGTAAGCTTACATGATGGAGGGGAAATACTGATAGCCACCAAACAGGAAAGGAATCTGTGGGTAATCATATCAGATTACCTAAAGGTGGCCAAACAATGTGCCAAAACTGTGGGAAGAGCCAGTGGGGTACTGGAGTGCATAGGGAGAGATATCACCAGCAGATGAAAGGAGGTGTTGATGCCACTGTACAAATCACTGGTGACATCCCATCTGGAGTACTGTGTCCAGTCCTGCAGGCCGCATCTCCATAAGAACATAGACAGGGTAGATGCAGTTCAGAGAAGGGCAACAAAAATGGTGCAGGGTCTGCAACAAAAGTCATATGAGGAGAGACTGGAGGACCTCAATATGTATGCCCTGGAGGAGAGGAGTGAGTGAGAGGATATGATAGAGATGTTCAAATATCTCAAGGTCATAAATAACGTACAGAAGTGTAGCATTTTTCAGAAAAAGAGATATTCTAGAATAAGGGGACAAGATATGAGGCTGCATATGGTAGACTAAGGGGTAACGTGAGGCAGTATTTCTTCATGGAAAGGATGGTGGATGCATGGAATAGCTTCCCAGCAGAGGTGGTGAGGACTAATTCAGTAAAGGAATTCAAAAATGCATGGGGTAGGCATGGGGAACCCTAGCAATAGGAAAGAGAATAAATCTGGAGCTCAACTAGGGTCTGTGGTTTTTGCAGCAGGTAGGTAAAATAGGCAGACCAAGTGGGCCTAGCGGTACTTATCTGCTGTCAATTTCTATGTTTCTATGTTTAAATACACCTCACTGGGAGAACCGTGTGCTAGTTTCAGAAATAATGGGTGGGCACCTAATACTTACTGTAGCTCTTCATCTTCTAAATCTAGAAATGTTGTGATCCTGCTGGACAAGTCTCTCCACTGACTAGTGTACAGAAACGTGTATGTGTACTAGTGTCCAGAATGGAAAAGGTCCTCCCTACACTGTTACACTTTACATAAGTGGGTTTTTAGAAAGGAAAAATTGGAGCAGATAATATTCACACACTACTCAACTTCAAATGGGTTGCCTTTCAATCAAAGGCCCCTATGACCACGTTGGTAGTAGAATTCAGAAAAGCATTCAGTGCTGTCAAGTGGGACTATCTTCATGCAGGGCTTCACCTATATGGGTTTGGAACTGTCATTAGGGGCTCTACTCTGTATCACGACACACGACTGTGGTCTTCATGAACAGCCCTATCTCAGCTCCCTTCACCCTCTAGTAATACACACACCAAGGCTGCCCCTTTTCACTCCTCTTCTTCCTGACAGCCTTAGACCTGCTCACCCTACATCTTCTGGCCATGAATGACATACATGGGATCCCAGTTGGAAACACAGAATTCTTTGTGAACTCCTACACAGACACTCTTGTCTTCACCCTAGCAAATCCCACCCAGTTACTCAACCCATCCCCACAGTGCTGAATCTGATAGACAATTTTGAGCCATTCTCTGGTCTTGCAATAAACTGGAAAACAAATTATCTCCCTCAATTCCAGTTGATGTGCATCATGCATGGAAGAGCTAAACTGGTCTGGTCTGGTCTGGGGATAGTTTCACCTACCTGAGAATCACAATAACTCATAATAGGGTCAACATGGTGCAGGCAAATGTATCCTTCTTACTAGCTGCCCTAGAACCAGCCACTATTGTGCATTAGAGCAAGCAATGTATCAGGTAAATACCCCACTATCATCAAAACTATGAGGGCCTGGCTTCCACGAATGGCATTAACTCGCACATCCAAACCTGCCTGTATTCCTCCTCATTCCTTCACCTTTCTGTGGGACAGTCTCTTCATTCAGGTGGGGGATAAACCCATCACTTGGACTCACTTTGAGCAGAAAGGCATCTGGCTTATTTTAGATATCTCTTGTGCAGGTACTAGCAATTTACTTTTCTTCCAGCAGCTGTGTGACAGATATGGCCCTCAGAAAAATTATTTCTGGAGATCTCTATAGTTGTGGAGCTCTGTCTAGTCCACAGATAGTGTAATCCCCATACATATCACATGACAGTAAATTCAGAGAATGCACAAACTTGCATCTAAGAAGAAGAAGAAGAATCAGCAGTTGCATAGCACTTTTCATACACAGTGTATCTCAAAGTGCTTTACAAGCAATGCTAGACTGGTAGTGAAGTGACTGAAACCTAGTCAAGGTATGGTGGGAAGAGTATATAGCACAATCAGGGATGCCCTACTCCCCATTCTCAACAAGTTAAAGACTTAATAGGATATAGAATTGCAAACTCAAATCCCACAAACCCAGTGGGAGTCATGTATATGGGCAGCTTATTATATATATTTAGATGCCTAGGGATTGCTCATCCAAATGAAAATATTACACAAGTGGCATTGAACCCTTCTGGATCTATAGACAGGTGTCAGAGATGTAACAGATCTGAGACAGGGGTCTTACATAGTCTGTAGTCTTGCCCACACTTGTACTCTTTCTGGACTGGGGTCCATTTTAACTGCTCCAAGGTCATCAACAAAACTATACCACACTCCCCTACATTGATTGTATTCAGAGACACCACAGCAATCAATGACCTAAGTCAACAGCTGCAATATTGGCTTCTAGCAGCACTTCTGGAAGCAAAAGAGTCATTCTGATGAAGTGGCATCAGCCAAATGCCCCATCCCTACTCACATGGCATACAACTCTCTTTAAACTAGCTCTATTCGAAATGTTCTCGTGATTGGAACAGGGGGAAAGCAATACATATTTTTTTTGCAACTGGATCCCCTTCTACAACTCACATCTATGCTCTGCCCTGGTTACCCTTCCTAGGTACCCACCATTTGTAGCAATCTTCCTTCTCACCACTCTACCAGGCTGAATCACTGGCTGGTACTCACCCACTTTTTCTCTCCTTCACCCTTACTCCCCCTTCCCTCTTCTTTCTGGTATAGGTGGACTAAAATGTTCCACATTTAAGACAACATCCACTAATGTTGTTACCTAAAGTTACAGCTTGTTCAACATAGATGTTATAAAAGACCAGTTCTCATGAATTGCTAAATTATTGTACTAGTCATCCACCTAATGAGCTCTGCTAGTATACTGCATCAATGTTTGCATCAATTCTTTTGACTGACTATGTAATCAACTCTGGACAGTTTTTTTGCTGTTCCAGTAATGTGCATCTTTTTATATACTAAAAAAATTCAATACAAATTTTCATGATAATAAAAAGAATGCCCAGTGTGCTAATTTTTGCTATCATTGGGCCCTATGCACAATGTCAACACGTACATGTAAACCAGGCTTGTTGGTATGGTGTGCATGAATGCTGTGGAGAGGTGGCCATGTGGCATTCATGACATGGGTGCACAGGGGTTATGTGCCCGATTCCCCAGCCACACAGACAGCAACATGCCTGTGGCAGGTGGGGGACAGTCTGGGGGTGTGCCAGCATTACTTGGTATGCACAAACCTGCATAGTGCTGGCCACAAAGGTGCAGAGTGGGGCACAGGTTATGGCAGGGCGACCCTATCATAACTCACTGTGTGTCCCCAAGGACACAGGCTGCCGCTCACTGGGGGACTGGGACAGAGCTCACCATGCTGCCCCTGACCACTGGGCAGTTGGAGAAGGTAGGGGCAACTGAAAGTGTGAGTACCCATCACTGGATGGGAGCAGTGGCACTGGGAGGGGATGGTACTGCGTGGGTCCGGGTGCCTGCTTTTGGCACGCACAGCCCCAGACCCACACTTCCCTATGTGAGGGATCCACTAGAGGGCCCAGGGGGGCATCTAACTGGATGCCTGCTCGGGTCCGTGAATCCAGCCCTGGTAGCTCTGTAGAGTCCTGTGCACCGGGGAGAGGAGCTGCGGACAGATGGGCGGTGTCCGTGACTGCTAGTATGGGTGCTTCTGTCTGCAGGTGTGAAGTGCTACGAGTGGGGTACATGACATTTCTGTGAACCTCTACCTGCTTGGTGCATAGTACCCTTAGTGCATAAACATTTGAGAAATGAAACTAAGTTTTTTGGTGGTAGCCAAAGACACAGTTTATCTCAGTAACTCTTTAAAGGCAATATATCTGCATATGGTATATCACAGGCAATTCCATTAACATTAATGTAAATTTCCTGAGAAATATCCAGCTATACCTGTATCTGGATATATGGGGACATACTGCATCTCTGCATACCACTGTAGTCTATGTTTATGAGACCACATGGCCACTAAATTTTGGCCTTATATTAAGGCCCTGGACACACTACAGATCTGTTTTTGAAAACTGTTTTTAAAACCAGTTTAGCTAAACCATTTGAGTGCAGCCACACTACTCAGAAACCATTTCTGATAATGGTTTAGTGTGGCCACACTGCTAGTGTTAAACATGTTCTCCTTGTAACTATTTTGTGTTAAGTCCAACACAGAGAACTGTGCTTGCCTGGACACACTGCAGCTAGAACTGTTTTAGTTAAACCATTACAGCTTAAAACACTTTTACTCCTGGACAGACCTGTAAGTAAAGCCATGCTAGCTCCAAAACATTTTTAAAAATGGTTTTAAGACTAGATATCTAGCAGGGTTTAAAAACACTTTTGTTAAAACGTTTTAAGGGGCTTGTAGTCTGTCTGCAAACAGTGCTAGGGGGATTTAAACTGTTTCAAGGCACTTAAACCATTTTAAGTTCCCCAGTGTGTCCAGGGCCTAATATGATATGGTAACCATCACAATAAGTTTTTGAACACTTTTACCTGTACAGTAGTAGAATGGTCACCATCACAGGACCTTTGTCTGCTATCAACTGTGTTATGGTGGTCACTAACACAGGTCCTTTGGTTGTTAACACATGGGGTCTTGTGGTCACCATCACATGACCTTTGGCTTCTAACAACTCTGGTTTTGTGATCAGTACCAGAGGAGCTTTGACCATCAACACCTGTAGTCTAGTGATCACTTGGTTACCAACATGAAGATGAATTTCTTGCACTTATATCGACTACCCATAAAACTCATATATTTCTTTAAAAAAAGAAAACATAAAGCCTGTGTGTTACAAGGAGTTTTAAGAACCACATTATAGCATAATGACAGGCTAGTGTTTTTTTTTTACTTTGAAGATTAATTGCAGCTTTAAAATGACAAAACAAAATCAATATGAGGTAAAAATCACACAGCATCATCCAGATATTTTCTTGAGCTATTAAATGTTACTACATGCTGTACTTAATTTAAACATCTGTCATGAGTATTTAAAAAGATTGTTCCCATGACTTCAGTATGACTTCTCAGTAGAGAGGGGCCTGGAGGCCTATTAGCAAAATGGAAACCTACTGCAGCACAAGTGACACAGACTGTTCAGCTTTTAATTGCTGTATTCTCACAGACTTCTTGGGCACAGAAATATGGCAGCAGCTGAATTTAGTGTTTCCATTTTGTTTTATTTATTTATTTACTTACTTATTTGTGTTTATTTATTTATGGAAAATGTGAACTTCTCTAGCAAAAATGTTGCTTTAATCAAGAACTGTTTAGCATGAGTCCCAGCTGGGAACCGAATGCAATACTTTTTTTTATTTTAGTCAGTAATGAAACATTGCCATTTTTAATTTTTGAAAGACTGAAGTAAGATAACTGACTGCTGCAGGTAACATTCGATAAGTAGCAAAGATATTATCAATTTTTTAGATCAGAAAAAGATCAAATGCAGAGAATAAGTTTCTGTTACCTTGTTTTTTCATTAGAATTACTGCTTAATGAGCACCTGGTGTCTCAGGGGCAATTTTAAAAAATGCATTTTGTAGTTCCTGTTTTACCTTATACTTATGTTACATTTGATCTGTATTTCACATAACCTTTTAATTCATAACTATACATCTTTCCATGAAAACAAGATTGCTGTCCCCTCAACTTCTTTTGTTCTAGCTGCTGATTTATACTTAATATCATAACACGTTTTGACATCATGTTATATTTTCCACAGCAGCAGGTCTTAAGCAGAGGATTGTGATGTCAAGTGTAGATAAGCATTAAGAGTGGATGATATCTAGGGGACAGTGATCTTGTTTTCCTGTACATAGTTATCACATAAAAGAGGGACCTAAATTGAGAGAATATATGAAATATATTGTGGAGGCAGTCCAGAACAGGGCTACCAAAATGGTACAGGGTCTGCATTAAAAGTCCTACAAGAAGAGGCTAGCGGAGCTCAATACGTGCATCCTGGAGAAGAGGAGGGAGAGAGGGGATATTATAAAGACCTTTAAATACATCACAAGGTTTAATAAGGTACTGGAGAGGAGTATTTTTCAGAAGAAAAGTGCTCTAGAACAAGGAGACATGATATGAACTTAGAGGGGGTAGACTTAGGAGACATGTGAGGAAGTATTTCTTCACTGGAAGAGTGATGGTTTCCTGGAACAGTCTATCACTAGGAGTAGTGGAGGCAAAAACAGTGGTGGGATTCAAAAATGCCTGAGATAAACACAGGAGAATTGTAAGGGTAAGAATGGGGGCAGCATCATCAATCAAGTAAGAATCTTTAGCAGAAATGAAGATTTAAAAAAATGGGTAGACTGGGTAGGTCCAGCAGCCCTTATCTGCCATCAGATTCTACATTTCTACATAACATGAAATGTGTCTAAAAATTATGTTTTCTAAAGGGTTCATTTACCTTTATTTATTTTATTTTATTTTATTTAAGAGATTTACCAGATAAGCATACTGAGCGGGGACCGCTCGTTTCCAGATGCGACCTGGGGGTTGCATTCAATACAAGCAGGAGCACAAACAAAGGTGTATTACAGGTTCAGAGTAGTATAGGGTGATTGTAAACAGATCCAGAAAGGTTACAGGTTGGACTAACACATTGGTAGAGATACACAGGTTTAGACCTAAAGATCAGGGTGCATAGTTGCTAAGTCACAGTATGGCCTATGACCTTGAGGCATCTCAGACAGTGACAATAGGTATACAACAGTTATAGTGAGTTGCTAGTCATTTTGTGCAGATCGTAGCATTCGGTTACAGCAGGTCCAGATCAGTTACAGGCTGGACTAGACAAACATTTGTGACTTACAATTTTGGACTTAGAGGCAGGGTACAGTAGTTGCTATAAAAGTACATAGTTGCTATGTCATAGATTAGGGCCTATGACTGCAGGGCATAGCAGACAGTGACAGTAGGTGTATAATTATTGTAGTAAGTACTGGTTATTTGTACAGTTCAGGGCACGTTACGGTGCCACGTGGTAGCAGGTCTGGGCTGCAGGTTGCAGTTGCATATGTCAGAGAAGTGGGCCTGGAGGAGAGGTTTCAGGAGCCTTGGGGTGGGGGAGAGCCTAATACCAACAGGGAGGTCATTCCATAGTTTGGGCAGTCAGTATTTGAAAGCAGATCGGCCCTTTGATGTGTGCATGAAAGGGCTGTGATATGGGAATAAATATTATTTTTGTAATCAAGTTGTTTGGCCCTTCGAGCCTTCACCAGTTCTTTCATCAGGCCCCTGCTGGTCTCCAGCCACATCACCCAATCGCCCCAGCATCATATCAGTGAGGATCCACACAGTATGGAGCCCAAGGAGATGATGGCTGCCATGCAGACAGCTCAAGGAGTGTGTCTTTTTCAATGTTTTTCACCCCTTCTCAAGTCCCACCCCCATTGCCGGATGTGGAATAATGCCTCTGGTGACCGCAGCCACTGTAACATACATTAGGATGATGCCATTCCCTATAAGGAAGCAGGCTCCCTAGCTCACTGCAAGGGGCCACAGCTGTGTTAGAGTTCAAACATCTCCAACCCTATGCCAGCTTTTGCTCTGATCAGGAACACACCTCAGCCCTGGCTGCACTGATCTTAGATCCCCATGCTCACTTCCAAACCCGGGTTGCTAGTACGGAGGCACAACGCACTTATGCTGAGTCATCGAGAGACTCCAGGATGAAGGTTATTTCATGACTGTAGTGTGTACAGTTAAGTAGATGCATACTCATATTTCCTGTATCTTAATTACTCTTTTATAATAAAGTATTATCATTTGGCTTCTACTTTGTCACCTTTGCCTTTTTTACAGAAACAAAAAAGGTCTTCTTGAACACACAGGCATCATTCTACAGCCTTTTGTTCCAAGTATTCACATCTCATCAATGGAGTAATAAGATGCCTTGTCTAGGCATTGGGCTTCGGATCTGATTAATTTTGAGCACATTGAACTTCAGTGTCTTCCTATGGCAGTAGCAAGAGCTAAAAGTTTAACACCCTGCCCAGTACTTACAGTATGTGTTTGTATTTGATGAGAATTTAGTTTGGTTTTAACTAATTTGTTAGTGTGCATGGGAATTGATAGCTGTGCGTAATTTAGTTGATCTTGATAAAATTCTGTTTTGATGCAGAATGAAGCAGTATAGTTTTCAGTTATCATATTGTAACATAAGGTTTGACGGGTAGGTCTAAACCTAAGTCTATGAGTTCCTTATGGAGTTCCCCTGGCAGGATTTGTGTGCAGTGGCAAATTCATTTATGAAATAGTTTTCTGAATTTTTGTCATTCTGCAGAATTCAAACAGCATTTCTATGTATGCCACAGAGCAAAGTTCAATGGTTTATGTAATCCATGGGATATTCAGCAATTTGGGGAAAATGAATCTGCAGATTATGTAAAAAGATAAGTACTATTCCATGGTTTACATAAACTACATGCTACTAAGCTGCAGTTTTTTTAAAACATAATACGTTGTAAGCGTATTTTACTTTTTTTTTAAATTAATTCTTTGGTAACTGGCTATGGTCCACAAAGTATAAGCGACTGTTTTCAGGGGTGACCCAGGAGCACTGGGGCAGTTAAGTGTTACTCAGAGTCACATAGTATGCAAGCTGAGGTTGTAAGAATCAAACCCAGGTTTGTCTTCTAGATGTATCAAGCTCATTCACAGCTCTTAATTCTAACCACTAAGCGATGCTGTCAGCCCATAGCAGACCTGTTCATATTGCAATCAAAGTCAGGAAGTAGAAAGAAAAAAAAGGGGATGTGGAGGAGCTCACTCTGAATAAGGCAAAAGTGTGCACTACCTTGGAGTGAATAAATTCAAGTAGGGCTCACTGCAAGGTGAGATGGTAAGCACCACTTTCTTTAAAAACACTCACTTACAATAAATTTATTAAATAGCCATAAAAAGTGTAGTTAGTCGATGAACAGTTAAAACCAGTTCACAATTGTGCAAAGTACATCTGTAAGTGCAAAAAAGCTGGCTAATGTGCGCAAAATAGAGAACTGAAGCAGTTCCAACAAGGATTTAGTCTACGGACTGCTGTATTGTTTAGGAACCATGCCTCACTATTATTCCATAACAGTGCAAAGAAACAGTCAAATTCAAAGATTTGCAGCCATATACAAGGAGTTTATATAGTAAACAGGACTTACCGATACCGTCACTTCATTCCAAAAAATCTCTTTCCCTAGGATGCTGACAGCCAAGGAGTAGATCTAAGATGGGTGTATACACTGTCATTTTCACGAGATAGGTGCACCATGCAATCGTGGTCCCAGGAATAAAACAGAGAAATCATCAGCTCCTTTCAAAAATTTTCGTGTTCAAAAAGCTCAAGTGAAGTGCAAAAGCACCAAACAGATGCTAAGCTTGAATGCATGCTTGTTCTCTGCATCCACCCACAAAGCCGCACAGTACATGATGATTCAAACTTTTGAACACTTGATTTGACATTCAGGCTTAGCATCTGTTTGACACTTTTGCACCTCATTAAGCTTTTCGAACACAAATATTTTTGCAAGCAGCTGACTATTTCTCTTTTTTTATTTATTTATTTATTGAAATGTTTCACCAGGAAGGCACATTGAACAACATGTTGCTCGTCTCCTGGTGTGACCTGGGGGGGGGATACATTTGGAAGCTGAATGAAACCTACAGTTTACATTTAACATAACTGAGAAAGTAAACATACAATTACATTTGTAAAACGACATACTGTTAATATTTAAGATACCTGAGGAGTATACATACAAATATATTTGACATTCCTGAGGATTATCATTTGGAAATGTAATACAGTACTGTAGCCAACTTCTTGCTGGAATGTGTTACATTTAAGAGACAGATGATTCAGCAATTAATGAATGAGGTGCAGTGAAAGGACATCCAAGAGGGTCGAGGGATGGTCAGGGGATACCAGCTAGGGGAAGGAGAGGCTTATATGATGGGGGGGGGTGGCATTGCCAGAATAGCTGAATCAAAATGAAGTTGTGAGGGGCAAGTTAGCATAGGGCTAGTGCAAGTTGGAAGCAGCCCAGTTAGAACAAATAGTCCAAGTAATTAGTTCAAGTGAACTAATTCCTATTTAAGTGCAGAGGGGTAGAGAGGAGGAGCAGAAGATCGGTGGAGTGAGAGACTGAGTAGGGAGGGATGAGTCATGCCTAGAGCTGGCCACTCCAGGATGTGGAGGACCCTGCCAGGGGCAGAACGAGGTGATGACTTTGAATAGGGGGGAAAGATGGTGTAGGGCAGGGGAAAGATCAGGGGAATGATATGTGTATATAGTTTTGGTGGGTGGGTATGAGTGGTGGAGGAGGGAAAGAAGAAGCCTTGCCTAAATCTAGGCCTCTCCAGGATGCTTAGAATACTGCCTGAGGGCTGAATTCGGTGAGGAGAAGTTGGATAGAAAGGATAGAGGGAGGGAAGGAAGAGGCTTTTCCAGTGCTAGACCCCTCCAGAATGATGAGAACCCTGTCAGGTGGCAAAATTAAGCAAGGGCAAGTTGGTAATGGAGGTTGGGGGGGTAGATGAAGGGCAGAGGTAGAAGCAAAGGGTAAGTTGTTGGAGAAGAGGTGAGCATTCTGGGGGAGCAGGCTCAGTGGGGGAGAAAGGTTAAATAGGGGATGTAGTGACGTGGAGTGGAGCAGGCTTATAGGAGAACTAGTTAAGGAGGATTAAAGCAGAGCAACTGGAAGAGAGGAAGTTATGTAAGGCAGAGGCTAGAGAGTAGGAGGAGGAGGAGGAGGAGGAGGAGTGGTGAATTTTGGAAGGGGGAGTTCCAGATTTTCAGGAATCAATGAGTGAAACCTGACTGACCAATGAGAGTGATTCAATGGGAGACCAACAAAGTATGACAGTCTGTGGATCTGAAGGAGTGGGAGGGAGGTGTGGGGGAGGAGAGGGAGCATGAGAGATAGGGAGGAAGTTCTAGCCAAAATTTAGAAGTGAGTTTGGTACAATGAGCGAGGCACATGTTGGCAAGCAGGGAAAAGGACAGGGCATGGTAGAGGTCACAGTGATGAGTGTGTGGTGGAACATCAAGGGCAAAGCGACAGAAGGAATTTAAGAGAGTGTCCAATCTGGTTAGGGAGGATTTGGGAGCAGCACCATAAACTACATTGTAGTAGTCAAAGATGGGGAGGCTCTTCTGCTGGACTAGTTATTCCTAGGACCACAGTCGTATGGTGTACCTATCTCATGAAGACAATGGTGTATACACCCACCTTAGATCAAGTGCTTGACTGTCAGTACCCTAGAGAAAGAGATTTTTTGGACCGAAGTGATGGTATCAGTAAGTCCTGCTTATTGTCTAAACTCCTTGTATATGGCTGCAAATCTTTGAATTTGACTGTTTCCTCGCACTGTTACAGAATAATTGTGAGGCATGGTCCCTATATGATACAACGGACTGCAGACTAAATCTTTGTTTGAACTGCTTAAGTTCTCTATTTTGTGCACTTTAACAAGTGTTTTTACACTTACAGCTGTACTTCGCACAATTGTGAACTGGTTTTAACTGTTCATTGACTAACTAAACTTTTTTGTGGATATTTAATACATTTATTATAAGATAATAATATAAGATCAAGGTTCACTGTGTTTTTAAAAAAGTGGTGCTTACCGTCTCACCCTGCAGTGAGCACTTTTCTACTCAAAGTCAGGAAGTGTTTTGTAGCTGTCCCACTGAAATTTATTCAGGAACTTGGGTACACCTTTTAATGACTGCCAATGAGTGAGTGTGTGCCTTGCAATTGGTCCTTCAGATGTCTGTAACTACAGTTAACTTCCAACTGGTTACAAGGAGGATAGTGCATGAGAGCTGGAAAAAAAGCAAGTGGAGTCAGTTTTGGTAATGTGCAGTTAAAGCTGTCAGTCCACATTGCACATCGCTCCCAAACAGGATTTGACACTGGGCCACCAAACAACAGTGTCCCTCTCCCATCTTCTTTCTCAATTGATACAACAGTACCCCCTACCATCTCTGGATGCAACAGCAGTGTGCCCACCCCCAGTGCTGATAAACAACAGCAAACACCTCCCATTTTCCCTGCTGCATAATCTGCATTGTGCCACACCCCCAACAGGATGCGACACTGGGATGTCCACCCTTGGTGCCACCAAACAACAAACCAACACCCGCATGCCCAATCCCCAGTATCACATACCTGAAATAAAGGAAACCATCCCTTGTATTTTTTTTTAACCAGTAAGAATACTGTCCCTCAATGACTTTAGTACCCCCATCCTTCAGCCCCCCAACCCAACAACCTCTTAGCATCTACCCCTCACTTACCTATCCCTCTGCTACAGTGCTGCCTCCTGAACATCATTCTGCTTCCAATGCCAAACTGTGACTGACTGAAAATGAGAAGCTTTGGTTAATGGCTTTTCAATGCAGTTTCAATATTTTCTTATAACTTTGTCATTTTATAATATTTCTGCCCCAAAATTTCAACATTTTCTTTTTTTGCCACCACCCTCCACATCATTCAGGTAGGTGACATTTTTCCAATCCCCCTGAAACATGTGTTGAAGTCACTCACAAAATCATGTTTCAGACAGCATTTAACAAATGCACTTATCTTAATCATGAGGTGAGGTCACAAGAAGACTATGTTGAACATTTTGAGCCAGAATATTGTAAAACAATGCAGCTATGAAGAAATGTTGATGTTTTTCACCATTTACTCTTAGCTTTGAGATTTTTTCAGATATTGGCCCCAAATGTTCAGCATAGCCCTTTTGTTACCCCCACCTCGTGAACATAATAGGTGTAATTTTTCAAATCCCCTCTGAAACATATTTTAGCAGTTGCACCATAAAATCGCCTTTCAGATGGGATTTAAACTGTTCCATCTGTCTTGATCATAAGGTAGGGTCAAGAAAACTATGTTAAAAATTTGGTGTCTCAGTGTCAAAACAAATTGTGCAGAAATATTGGCTTTTTGCAGTTTACTCACAACTTGTCATCTGCTCAGATTTTGACCCCAAATATTCAACTTAGCCCTTTTTGTACCCCACCCACTTTGAGAACATGACAGGTGTATTTTTAAAATCCTCTCCAAAATATATTTTTGCAGTCACTCTGCAAAATCACCTTTTGGATGGGATTTAAAAAAATTACACCTAACTTTATCATAAAGTGAGTTCATAAAGAAACTGTGTGGAGAATTTGGTTTCAAAATGTAAAAAAAAAGTTATATGAACATACATTGAATTTTTCCAATGTTATGTCATAACTTTGTCACTTGCACAGATTTTGGCCCTACATTTTAAACATAGCCCTTGTGTTACTCCACTGCATGAACAAGATATGTCATTTTTCAAATCCCCTCTGAAACATGTTTTCACATTCACACATCAAAATCACCTTTAGGACAGGATTAAAAACAATTACTGTAGTGATCATAATATAAGGCCATACTTTAACCAGAGACATTGCCAGCTATTTCCAGATATTTCACAATATTTCTAAAGAGTTTCTCTCTGATGCCCCTACTGTGGAAATGCAGAAAGCAGAAGACTTCTCTAGACATATCACATAAATTTCAGGAAATAGCCTGGAATGTCTGTGGCTACTACTGTAATAAGACAGTGTTGGAAATGTGGCATCAAAATGTTGAAGTCTATTGAGAATTACAGTATTGTCTCTTAGCTGGCCTATCCTGAATACCTACATTGTAAACAATGGGTTAAACTGGACACCCACTGAAAATGAGATACTGTATCTCTGGTGTGCTAGCTTGGGTGCATACAGTTTAAAATGTGTAAAAGGAGGACACCACTGAAAATTAAATCTTTCTTCTCAGCTCGGCAATCCTGGGTAAATATATTGCAAAGATATATAAAGAGAGGGCCCGATTGAAACTGACACTACATCTCACCTAACCCATCCAGGGTGAATATAATAAAAATGTGTAAAAACAGGACCCCAGTGCAGCAGATCCCACTGAAATGTGCATCGATGCTGCTCTATCCTGGGAACAATATTGGACCCCAATAAAAATTACAAACTGTTTTATAGCTGGGCTATTCTGGGGACATACATTATAAAAATTGGTAAAAGCAGGGCCCCATTCAAAATGAAATATTGCATCTAAGCTGTGCTATCCTAGGCAAACGCAGTGTAAAAATGTGTCAAAGCAGGACCTCAATGAAAATTATATATTGCATCTCATCTTCTCTGTGTTGTTTAAATATGTGTAAAATGTGTACAACCAGAACCCCAGTACTATGTAAAGTATAACTGTAAAGGTGAGGAAGGATATAGTCTTTAAAGAAACAAAACTGTAAAAGTGACATAATAACTGCTGTATTAAGATATATACAATAATGGCTGGGTAGGTGGTAGTCAAGAATTTTACACATCAACCCAGCCTTTATTTTATATATAATTGCTGGAGAGTGTTTTTTTTTTGCCACGGTAATTATATAAAATATAAACACAGTGCTGTTTAGTCATGGTCCGGTAAGGAAGAAGTGTAGTCCATAGCCGAGTGGCTTCTGAAACCCTTCTATTTTGTTTGTGTGTGTTTAGAAAAAGGTTTAATCATAGATTTAAATTAAAAATAGTCCACTGATAAGAGACGAGTTTGTTTTTCTCTTCAGATTTACATACCGCTAAGTGCTGGTGGTGGCGAAGTGTATGGAGATGAGGAAGGGAAGGGGGGCAAGAGCATTTGCAGAACAAAGGAAACCTGGCGTGTGTTCACTGTTATAATCCACAGATTATAACAGTGAATTTTAACTGGGATTCCCTGTGGGAAAGAAATGCTAGCCAGTTGTAATATGTATGTAATGCACAATACAAAAAAAATAACAAAAAAGTCACAAACATTAACAAACATAAGAACATGAAACAAACAAGACCCACCAAATGGTGTTTAAAACTTGTTATTCACACTTATAGTGGTAGAAACAGCATTCCACAGTTTAATTAATTGGAATCAGTTGTTCTTAACACATTACAATGGGAAGAACAATTTTACACAGATGCCTTCATCAAACTCATGTTCCCTTGATAGTAAGTCATAGGAGTGCAAGCTGAACAATTCTCAGCGCAGCTGCCTGAAAATGTATCCGAATGCAAGGAGTGAAAAAATGGTAGTTTTTTTGGTTGCAAAACATGCTTGAATTGCATTATATATAATAACAAACCCCTCAGTGCCAAGAACATCCAGGTGCTCAATACCTTGTTAGAGTGGTGGTATCATAAGACACTCAAGCTGCACTCTGATGTCAGTGATGTCAGTACCCTAATTCTGTGTTGAGAACCAGCTGTTATTCTTAATGCTGAGAGGTTGATTATTCTCTATTTTCAGACTGTAATACTAGAATTCTACTTCTGACAAAATTTCTGAAAGTCTGTGGAATTTCGGCAGAAGTCAAAACTGGCAGATGTGGAATTTGAAATTTCATGGGTTACTGTGAAGACAGCATGGGGAGAATAGCATGTACAGAAAACACGTATCCAAAACCACAGGCACCACACATGTGTGGAACAAGCCGCAGAGACTCGCCTCAGGGGACGCAAGTCAGTGGGGTTTAAAGTCAGTGAGGTACGAGCAAACCAGACACACCCACCCACAAAACCTCTGTGGGGGATGCCAGCCAGTGGGGTGGGAAATGTAGGGGGCACAAACACAGTGGAATACAATTTTCTGCAGGGGGCTATGGCCCCCTAACCCTCCTAAAATATATATAAACAACCACAAGGTTGGCAAGAAGGGGGTGGCTTGAAAATCCGCGGGGGCACTAAAACAACACTGTACACGGCCAACAAAAATGTCTCAGGGCAGCCGTGAACCCAGATTGGCTGCACTGCAGCCTGTAACCATAGCTGCTACACCACAGCAGGAGGCACACACTCACTGTCCTGTAGTCAGCCATTTGTGTGGCAACACCTACAGGACTAGCGCTGTCATGTATTGCACAGTGCTATAATCCCAGCCTATCTCCATGAGTTTATTTTTATATCCGTGCTATTCTCCCCTTGCTGTCTTCGCCGAATACCAAATTCTGCACAGCTCTGACTAGGTCCATCATATCTGTTCACCGGCTTCATAAACAGGGATGAAAAAAGTACTTTGTCCAGTTGTGTACTAATTAATAAGAATTCCATATCTACTCTACTATGCATTGTACTCATTGATTCCAGTGGAACTGTATGAAGAAATTAATCCAGGCATACCTTGCAAGCCTGTACTGTTATTATATCCACTGTCTTCACTGTTAGGTTGTACCGTAGGTTTAACACCCTCTGGGAGAAAAAGATCCATCTAACATTACCTCTGAATTTACCCACTTCTGAGCTCCTGGCTGTGTCCTTACACCCTGCTGGAGAACTCCAGACCAAACATCTCCATTTATTCAATCTTATTGATAACCTGAACATATGGCAGAGAGTACATGTCCCATATCAGAGTCTTTTTCTTCCAGATGAATGTGTTAAGGATATCTAGCCTCTATTTTTTGCTGTGGTTCTCCCATACCCCTGATCAATTTGGTGGCCATGTCTTGCATCCTCTTGACTGGTTCAATGTCTTTTTTTATATTCAGAAGCACACAACTGCACATAGTACTTCAGGTGGGGCCTAGCTGTGGCTTTGCAAAGTGGCAAGTTACTTTCCCTACTCTGCTGGTTACCCCCTTTTAGGCAGACTGCCTTCCAGCTTCTGGTTGCGCCTTTCCACTTCTTGTTAGCTCCTCTGTCTTTGTCCTTACTTCCCTCCTTAAAGAGCAGCTGATACCTTTGGGAAAACTTTGGAAAACATAATATTTAAGCACAATTCAGCTTGTGCTTCTTATATCTTCCATGCATTTCTCCTCTCCATTATTACTGAAGAAATTCCCACAAAAACACGATCTTTAGAGTTCATCTGCCTCTATAGATGAATCCTTATTTGAAGTGATAATGCTCTGTTCTGACATCACAGTCTGTTGCCATGGGAATAACAGTGATGTCACAAACAGAGTATTATGACATCAGTTTGGGAAAAAGCAATAGGAGCTGATGACCCCTCAAGGAACAAATGTCCTGTTTTCATACATATGACCTCAGTAACAAATAATTTGGATAAGAAATTGAGACATAATGAAAATTGATAAGATACTTTGTGTCCAACTATTATGTTTTTCAAAGGTTTTGTCAAGGCATCAGTGGCTTTTTAACTTCCTGGTTTTCCCTTCATCCTACTGGCTTTGTGACCCCCCCAGCACCCATGATTAACTTATTTTGGACTCTGATTTGTTGCTTTCATCCTCACTGCTCCTAACCCACATTACTGGGGGAATCCTAGCTAGGTTCCTTTTTTGCTGTTTGCTCTCTGAGGTTACTCAACCATGGTCTTCTCACCCATTGGTCTAAATGTCCATCTATGTAGCTATCAAACCTCTGCCCAAGTGCACTGGCCCTTCTCCTGTTAGATGATTGCCACTACCCTTGAAGAGACTCATGTCCCAGAAACGAACCTACTCTCTCCCAAAATGATACCCCTCTGCCTAACACCATCCCTTCAACAACCACCAGTTAAATTTCTCAGTCTTCTTCTTCACCATATCCTTCCCATTCATCCTGCCTCATGGAGGGAGGACCTCAGGAAAGGCCAGAGAAGCTGTGTATGCCTTTAGTCTGTTCTCTCACCTCAAAAGTTATGCTTCACTGTGTTAATAGACTAGTTTTCTAGATTGTTGGTACCAAAGTGTACGAATACTCCAAGCTGTCTATCTCATTCTCCCCTTCACTCCTCACCCCCACATATTCACAGTCACCCACAGGGTACAATCATCTGAAAACACACACACACTCACGCATGCACGTATACACACACACACACACACACACACACACACACACAACTAAAAACAAAATGACTATTACATCTCAGTGTGACTTATCTTGTTAAAAAAATGTTAAATAAATATAAATGAATGAATCAATCAATACACATGCATAACATGTGCCTCTCATCCAAAACCTTTAAACAATTTTGCACATTATCACCCAATACCTTTATGCAGTGGAACAAACTGTATTAAATCAGTAATTCAATAAGCATCAACGTGTGCAAAATTTTCAGCAACCTATACAAAATTATCAACTTAATTACTCCTTAAGTTACTTTTACAGATGTGCAGATTAAAATTTTGTTTATATGCAAAATTTGTGTAATTTTGTATATTATGGTCTGCTTAAAGTTTGAAAAGTTTTATTAGTAATCTCTACAATATCTTCATGTTTGCTTGCATGTTAAGGTCTATGAATGTGGGGATAAAATCTATATTTTGTATTTATTTCTGCATTCTGTAGTGTTTGTTTGCTGAGTCAGTTAAATGTGGAAACATATGACTGCAGATTTTCTGTATTGCATTTTTTTCCTCTTTCTGCACACTTTAAAGGATGTTTGTAGTACTGAAAAAAAAATTCAATGAAGAGATTCCCTAAAAGATGTGTCAACAGTTAATGAAGAGGTAGTGATGGACATTGCATGTGAGAGTCAAGAAGTAGTACACCAAGTTGAGGAGAAGCACATGTGTTGTTCTTTTTTCAGTTCACATAGTCTCTACACAAACTGTAAATAGCCATGGTCAGCCACTACTACTGTACAGTAACACCAGCTGTTCTGCCTGTGATACAGGTACAAGGCTGATGAAGACACTGGGCTATATTCAGGGCACCTATCACCAGCATTATAATGATGGTTATTGCACACAGACTGTAAGCCCCACTCAACAGAGGGCTGGGTCCCTGCCCTGCACCACTACTTTACTGCTGCTGTAATGCAAAACATGATGCAGGGCAGCAGTGGGAATGCAGTGCAGAAAGGGGATTGCCAGCCCTATATTCATACACACTGGGCTCTCTGTCTGCAAGAGCCTGGCATGCAGAATAGGCTGGCTAGCAGTTCCGGTAGCCACACTGGAATCAGAAAAATTTACTAAGTTGCTGACCACTGCAAACGAAAACACTGGAAACACTGGAAAGAGTCATATGGAGAGTAGTGGTGGGCGAAGTGGCCAAAATTCACTCTGCGAAGTGATTCACAGAGCAATGTGGAATCCGCGAAGTAATTGGCAACACGAAGCGGAGTACTTTGCATCATAATAAGGAACATGAAGTCCATTGAAACCAATGGCTTCGCATTATTCCACCTTCCCCAAATCACTTCTTCACCATTGATTTTAATGTACTTCACATCACTTTGCCTTGCAATTGAGCTCCAAGGCGAATTCTGCAGTGATTCATGGGATTGCAGGTCACATGTGCTCTAGATTGTTCTGCACAGCCTCAGTTCTGGGTAGTGTGTGTGTAGTGGTAGCTGGAGACAGTTTGTTCTCAGGGCTCAGTGATTCAAAACCTCTAAAAGCTGTTAAAAAGCATTTTTCAGTCATTTTTGTTTTTGCTCAAAATTTAGTACATCGATTGTAGGAAACCCTCCTGTGCTCATTTCATCGAGTGTTTATTGTTTGTGTGTGGATTTTGAATGTTAATTTAGAACATTCAGTCTGTGTGCTGTGAAATGTACTTTGGGGAAGGGTGTATCTGTGGTGTAGGTAGATTAACTGGGAGAAAAAGGCAGCCTTTCTGTTTTGGTTATATTTTTCTTGTATAACTGTGTTAATGTACACACAGTAATATTTTCAGTAATTCTTGACTTTTTTTGCTGATTGTTGTGGTGCAGCAGTGTATAATTTCAGTTTGTTTAAAACATTTGGCTATATTACTAAAGGTTTTCAATTTGCTTCACATTACTTGTAGTGTGTGTGCGTGAGTGTGTGTGATACAATGCGATGCATGCCATCAAATCAGACACCTTTTATTGTGCTACAGAGTAATTGCAGCAGTGTGAATCTGCTATCCACTGCATCTGCATGAATTTTTTGTACTGCTTTGAGGTATCTTTTCTGGTAGTGTACTGTTACTGCCATGCACTACCCCCACCCCAATTAACAAATGTTATTCTTTTCCAGATTCGGAATTGTGACTTGTGAGCACTGGTTAGGTTTTGTCATGCCTTTGCGTCTGCATCTCTTGAGTGTGCAGCGCAATCTTAATCTGTCTGTGCATTTGCAGTGCACCGTTAATTCTGGGAGACTTTGCATTTCTTGTTACCCTCAGATTTCACTTTGTCAGCATTGGGGAATTTTCTGGAAACAAGACAGTAGCATTTTTGGGATGCACATTCATTCTGGTGACTGTGTGTTACCACTGCGCATGTCTGAGTGTACCAGTAATCTTGGGAGACTTTGTATTTCTTGTTATGCTCTCATTTCACTTCATCAGCACTGGGGAATTTTATGGACAAAAGACAATAGCATTTTGGGGTTGCACATTAATTCTGGTGACTATATGTGACCACTGCGCACATGACTGAGTGCACCATTAATTCTGGGAGACTTTGCATTTCTTGTTACCCTCAGATTTCACTTTGTCAGCATTGGGGAATTTTCTGGACACAAGACAGTAGCATTTTGGGGATGCACATTCATTCTGGTGACTGTGTATGACCACTGCACATGACTGAGTGCACCAGTAATTCTGGGAGACATTGCATTTCTTGTTACACTCTCATTTCACTTTGTCAGCACTGGGGAATTTTCTGGACAAAAGACAATAATAGCATATTGGGTTTGCACATTAATTTTGGTGACTATGTGTGACCACTGCGCACATGACTGAGTGCACCATTAGTTCTGGGAGACTTTGTATTTCTTGTTACACTCTCATTTCACTTCATCAGCACTGGGGAATTTTCTGCACAAAAGACAATAGCACTTTGTGGATGCACATTAATTCTGGTGACTGTGTGTGACCACTGCGTGCATGTCTGAGTGTGCCATTAATTCTGGGAGACTGCATTTCTTGTTATGCTCTCATTGCACTTCATCAGCACTGGGTAATTTTCTGGACACAAGACAGTAGCATTTTGAGGATGCACATTAATTTTGGTGACTGTGTGTGATCACTGCATGCATGACTGAGCATGCCATTAATTCTGTTAGACTTTGCATTTCTTGTGCTCTCATTTTACTTCATCAGCAATGGGGAATTTTCTGGACACAAGACAGTAGCATTTTGGGGATGCACATTAATTCTGGTGACTGTGTGTGGGGGGCTGCCAATATTGTTGTTGTGATGCTTGACCAGCTGGTTATGTTTATTGTATGATATTTGTGAAATAAAATATAGTATGTGATTGTCTCACATAAGGCAGCTTGTGCTTCCATGGGTGCCCCCCCCACAGGTTTCAGTGAAGCTACAGGATATTTTTATTTATTTATTGAGATATTCAGAAAGACCTTTGAGTCAAGAACTCATTTACAAAGATTCCACGTCATACATAGAAGATACAGGGACAACATTTGTTACAGAGTACAGTACATCACATTATATAACAGGCATTGGTTTACATTATTGTTCTGTAAGTGGCTATCAGTCAAGGATAACAGAAGTTTCAATATTTTAGCACAGCCATAAAGTTGCAGAGAGGTTCTGTAGAAGGCTAATAGTCATATAATAACATAAATTAGTTTAGGTGTGGAGACCCGAAAATAGTTGGTTCAATGAGATCATAGTCAATCGGGGGGGAGGGAAGTGTCAGGGGCAGTCACATAGGTTTGAGGCCTGGAGGTGTTACCTTAGCCTGGTTTTAAAAGGGATAAGTCTTATTTCATTAATTATTTGGCTTGGTAGTGAGTTTGTCCAGTAAGGGGCTTTGTAACTGAAAGATCTTTGGAATTGGGAGGTCTGGCAGCGGGGTACCCATAGCAAAGGTTTGTCTGAGTTGTAGGTGGCTCTGACTAGAGATGCTGGGTGGATAATTGTGTAGAGGTCAGGGGGAATAAGGCCTAGAACTATCTTTTTGGTCAGAAGGCAGGTGTGATACCTGATTCTATTGTCTAGGCTTAGCCAGTTTGTGGTACTGTAGTGGGTGCAGGTGTGAGTGAGATGATCACATCCGAGGATGAGACGGCAGGCCTTGTTTAGCACGAGGTGGAGTCTATTGAGTGTGGTGGTGGGTGCAGCACTGTAGATGAGAATACCGTAGTCCAGTAGGGAGAGGACAGAGGAATTCATGGTAAGACGTAGAGCCTCTGGGGTGAGGCAAAGTTTCTTCCAATAAAGTACACCTAATTTAGAGTTCAAGGCAGTGGATAGTTGTAGACTATGTTGATTAAAGTTGACGGCTTGGTCAAGTGTGATCCCTAGGTATTTAAAGGAGATCACTTGTTCAAGGGGGGTTAGATTAGCAGTGAAGAATTGGGGGCAGAGGCTCATACGGGGGTTCTGTGGATGGGAGACTACCATGACTTTTGTCTTATTGTAATTGATTATTAGATGCTGGGTGGTGAACCAGTGTTCAGCTGCTCAGAAAGAGTGTTGGAGTGTTTGGTGGAGTTTAAAGGGGTCAGGATCAGAGGCAAACAGGATGGCATCGTCTGCATATAGGAGCAGGTTGCCAGGGCAGGCTGACGGGAGGGAGTTTAGATATAGACTGAAAAGCAATGGGCCAAGAATGGAGTCTTGTGGGATACCAGAGTGGATTGGGAGGCTGGTGGACAGGGAGTGCCTACCTTGACCTGCTGTGTTCTATCAGAGAGGTAGTTGGTGAACCAGCTTAAGGCATCATTGGAAAAGCCACTATCAGTGAATGTGTTCAGCAGGAGGGCATGGCTTATGGTATCAAATGCCCTAGAGAGGTCCACAAAGATAGCTCCAGTGATGTAGCCATGATCCAAGGTGGAGTGGACATGTGAGGTGAAATCAAGTAGGGCGGTGGTGGTACTATGCCCCTTATGGAAGCCATGTTGCTAGTTGCATAGAAGGTTATATTTAGTAAGGTGGTCAGTGAGTTGAACAGTGACAATACGCTCAAATGCTTTAGATGGGGGGGAAGAATTGAGATAGGACGGTAATTGTTAGTGGAGGTGCAGTCCCCACTCTTATGGGTATGGGTGATGGAAGCCGATTTCCAGTTGGAAAGGAACTTCCCATAACAGAGGGAGTGGTTGAGAATATGGGTGAGCAGGGTTAGGACTTCCAGGAGGGTGAGGCGGAGAAGTCTCAGGTCAAGGGAATCACTACTGTAGTGGGAGTGGCTTAGGACTTTGGCTAGGTAGGGTTTGGCTGCCTCCAGGGTAAGGATGCATAGATAGAAGGTAAAGTTAGATTAGAGAGCTGTGTCTCTCTAGAGTCCCAAGATGATATAACAACATTTCAGACACAGAAATGTAAACTGACAGAGGATGTGACCAGTAAAGGGGAACCTAGAGTTTCCTGTCTGTTCTTAATTAAGGCTCTGGCCATCTGCCAGAGGGTAAGCCTAATAAACATTTATGATTTCCTAAAGAAACTATTGATAACAGGAATGTGTCAAAACATCATAAAACCCTTTGATCTCCTTTGGAAAACAGGAACCAGCCAGCAGTTCAAAAGAAAGGCTTGATTTAATACTGTCATAATTTAGGAAATATATTTTTTCTTCTGAAGTCATATTATTTAAAATACTGCCTGATAGGAAATCATTTTTTATAATTTCATATTCTAAAAGGAGGAGTGAGATGACTCACAGAAGGGGTGTGTAGACACAGAGTTTGATACTTGTGTCTGAAATGTTATTATATCATCGTGGGACTCTAGTGTAACTTTAAAACGCACTTCCAGAGGTAATACCTTAGATAGCAAAAATCAAAATGTATTGTGGTAGGAGATTTGCTTTGTAATTTTCCCTTGTTCTTTTATATGATTGTGAACTCATTGATATATTGTTCTGTGTTTACATGTTTCATATTTTTATCATCTTTTAGTAAAGTACATTTTCTTAAAATACTGCCTGGGTGTGTCTTCCAAGTTCTGTTTGGCATGTGATGGATACGTGGTTAAGTCTGACAGCTGTTTTGAAGGGCTTGATGGTGTTACTAAACTGGGAAAAGGTAAGAATATACCTAAGGTCTCTTACAGAGTTTTAAGGGATCGTTTTGGAATCCTGGCTTGGTGCCCCTGGCAAAAGATTGTACCGCAATCCCCGAAGAGGGTATGTATCTGAGCCCATATATTGGGTACACTACAATAAGGTTCACAGTTTGAATCCTCCCAGAACTTGAGACTAAAGTTGATTTGGACCCAAAAGCAGACAGGAGGATTACCCTGTCTGGTTCCTGTTCACACTATTGCACTCTGAGGTTGGCACTGTGGAAGCAGAGAGCCTGACCTGCGAAGTGCATTTGTGACAGTTGTCACTTTGCCTTACTTTGCAATAAGACGGAATGACAACGCAAAGTAATAATTACAAGACGAAGTGAGCATTTCATATTGGCCACTCCGCAAAGCAGAAAGAAGCATAGAAATACAGAATTTGACGACAGATAAGGACCGCTTGGCCCACCCAGTCTGCCCATTTCCCTACCTAATGGATAAGCTTCAGATCCTAGTTAACCAGCAGCCTACTTCTTCCTACCCCCACCCACTAGAATTGCCTTATGACTGTCCCATGCAAGCTTGAATTCCACCACTTGTTCTTGCACACCTCTTTTTTTGAAAGATGCTACCCTCTTGGACTTTGTTGATTCCCTTGAGGTACTTGAAAGTTTCTATCATGTCCCTCCTCTCCCTCCTTTCCTCGAGGCTATACATATTAATCTCCTTAAGTCTCTCTTTATATGTCTTCTGGTGCAGACCCTGCACCATTTTAGATGCCTTCCTCTGGACAGCTTCCATCCTGTCTATGTCTTTGCAGAGATTGGGTCTCCAGAACTGCACGCAGTACTCCAGATGGGGTCTGACCAGCTTTCTGTACAGAGGGATAATAACTTCCTGTTTTCTACTGGTGATGCCTCTCCCTATGCATCCCAGTATCCCCCCAGCCCTCCTTGCTGCCCTCTCACATTGCTTGCCCACCTTTAGGTCATCTGATATGACTACCCCCAGGTCCCTTTCCATTTTTGTTGTTGTTAGTATCTCACCCCCCATTGTGTACTCTTCCCCTGGGTTTTTGGTTTTGCAAGGTACATTACCTTGCACTTCTTAGCATTGAATCTAAGCTGCCATACATTTGACCATTTCTCTAACCTTGCCAAGTCTCTTCTCATCCTTTCCACCCCACCTTGTGCATCAACTCTGTTGCAGATCTTTGTGTCATCTGCAAAGAGACATACTTTTCCTTCCAGTCCCTTTGCAATGTCACTTAAAAAGACATTGAAGAGGACCGGTTCCCACTAGTAACCTCCCTTTCTTCAGAGTGGACTCCATTTACTATTACTCTCTGTGTTCTATTATCCAGCCAATTCTTTACCCAGGCTGTCATCTTGGGACCCACTCCCAGGCTGGCTAACTTGTATATTAATCTTTTGTGTGGGACTGTGTCTAATGCCTTGATAAAGTCTAGGTAGGCCATGTCCATAGCCCCTTCCTAATCTACTACTTTGGTCACCCAGTCAAAGAAATCTATTAGATTCATCTGGCATGACCTTCCCATTGTGAATCCATGCTGCCTTGGGTCCTGTGCCCCTCTGGCCTCTAGATACTCAACGATTCTTTCCTTCAGAAGTGATTCCATCATTTTCCCTATCACTGAGGTTAAACTAACATGTCTGTAGTTTCCTGCTTTTGCCTTGCTCCCACTTTTGTGAAGGGGAATCACATCTGCCCTCCTCCAGTCCTCGGGTACCACCCCATCCTCGCATGATCTGTAAAAGAGGGTAGTCAGTGGTGTCACTAGTTCTACCCTTAGTTCTTTTAGAATTCTGGGAAGAATCCCATCAGGCCCCATTGCTTTGTCCACCTTCAGTTTTAAGAGTTCTTTCAGAACCTCTTTTCTGTAAATGGGCTGGTATCAACTTCTGTATCCAGAGTTTTTCTACTATTTGTTTTAGGTACTCCCCTCTTCATTTGTAAATACTGAGCAAAAATATTTGTTTAGTATCTCTGCCTTTTCACAGTCACCCTCTGCCCACCCTCCTCCCCTTTATTAAGCCTCACTATCCCTCCCTTGGTCTTCCTTCGCTCCCTGATGTACCTATAAAAGGTTTTATCCCCCTTCTTAACTGAGTTGGCTATCTTTTCCTCGGTTTGGGCCTTTGCTGTTCTGACTGGCTTCCCAGCTTCCTTTTGCTTTAACTGATACAGTTCTC
Source organism: Neoceratodus forsteri (assembly GCA_016271365.2). Classification (NCBI taxonomy): domain Eukaryota; kingdom Metazoa; phylum Chordata; order Ceratodontiformes; family Ceratodontidae; genus Neoceratodus; species Neoceratodus forsteri. The sequence continues at coordinate 462,373,260 of CM057449.1, forward strand.
TGTCCTGCTCCTTCTCTGATTCCTTGTACTTCCTGAATGCTTTCTTTTTCTCTTGAATGACAGTGTGAAGTGCTCACTTTGCAGGTACTTCACTGGCACAATTTAAGTTTGCTGCATCAGTTAACCCCAAATGACTAATTTCACTGTAGGCCTCTTCACAAAACTATAAAGGTAATCACACTTTATTTTTCGTGTTTTTGATATCTAAGGCAACTCACAGTGTACAAACAACACAGACATGAAACAATTGGAAAAAAATAAATATATTTATAGTCAAATATTTGTAAGGTGCTGACTCATCTTATTGGGATGGCTACAGTGAACATATTTATTTATTTATTTTTTATTTGAGATTTCACCAGCTGGGGGTTAACCCCATGAAATGCAGAATCTCCTTTTTGAGGGGTTCCAGGGAGGATGACAACAGAAAGCAGGATAATTAGCTCATAATACATTGCAGAAGTAAGGTACAAATGCAAACATGATTAACTATGGAGCTGCAAAAGTGGAAATAGCAGCAATACTAAAAGTTTCTCTTTCTTTCTTTCTTTTTCTTTCTTTCTTTCTTTCTTTCTTTCTTTCTTTCTTTCTTTCTCTCTCTCTTCTCCTTCTCTTTTTCTTCTACTGCACACTGAAGCAACAGAGCTGAACATCTCCTGGGTTGACACTGTGCACCAAAGAACAGTCAGAGTTGTGGTAGGCCAGCCAAGTGGCCAATCACCCACAGACACCATTGGTGATGATTGAATGTCATTCATGGACAGAGTTGGGACATGTGTCCAGGGCTGTCAACCAGGCAACGTAGCTGGGTACTGCAGGAAGTGCCAAATGGCACAGTAGGTAGGCACTGTGGTCACTTAGTGATGACACAGTCCAATGTGTCCTAGATAGGTCACTTACCTATTCATTTCCTGGCAATAACAGCTGCACAGCTTGATGAGTACCTGAATTACTTGCAACTGTTTCACTGAAAACACCACATAGCTGTAGTGTGATCCTGTGCATCTGTCCCCCATAGGACACTAGTACAGAGCACCAGATGCTGCACACAGGAACATACCACTGCCTGCAGGACACCTCCCCTCCATGTCAGGTGGTGTACACTATGATACAGTGCCCTGTCAATGACATTCCCAGGCTACCATTTCTCAGTCAGTGTTATTGTAGCTCAGCTGATCCCACACCCACACCAGTGTATATGCAGTCTACTGTATGGTGTCATACCTCAAGGCACTGTATGCTGGCTTCACAAGATTGTCTTGTGGATGATCTATGTGTTCTGATGTGTTCATGCCACATACAAAGGTACAGCACTGATTACTGTTCTGGTGTCTGTCTATGCATGTCACTGCAGTACAGGCTGACTATGATTGGCACCGCTATCCAGCCACCAGCTATGGATAGTGGTGGCACAAGGGGCTCTTAGACCAGCTCTGGCTGGTCTAACCACAGCCAAGACCCACAGGCTTGGAAAATCCCACATATGGGGATGGTGCAGCAGGGTTATGCCTCAAGGCCCCTTCCCACTATGGCAAATCCCTGAAGGTGGAGAATGCAATGACCCAATATCCTCTGGTGCAGGTGTCCCCTTGTCAGAGCAACTGCATTGGAAAATCACACTTGATGCAAGGTTTGCCACAGCTAGGTCCTTGCATCATAGTTTTCTGGCACAAGCACCTTGCATCATTCATCCAGCTTTGAACATTGAGCCCATAGTCTGTAAAGTATGCTTTTGCTGACTTATTTTACTTCATAAAGTTAATTTGTGCATTTTCCCCCATGCTTCCTTCCTACAGTGTTTAATGTATGCACCTTCATTATATATTGAATACAATATGGGGTGGTGTGTGTGTGTGTGTGTGTAACAAGAATTGTACACACACTCCCAAGTTGTTGGATGTCACATAAACCCCAAGAGTGAAGCTTGAGGAGGTTATCTAGGCATCCAAAACTGAGGGTGTGTGTAAAATTTGAGTTTTTTGTACCACCCTATATTTTATTTGATATAATTTCTGGGTTTCACTTTTTCTCCATAGCAATTATATTAAATAACAGATGTTCTGGTGCGTCCGGAGTCTGGTTGGGTTTTATCTCAGTCTGTGATCGCCTTCTGAGAGTTAATTTGTTTTTTAATTATTTTCTAGTTGCTGTCTTTAAAATGTTTTATAGCAGTGTTTTTTTAAAATAACATACCATCCAATCCGAGTGGCACTACAGTTTCAGGTGAGAAGGCAAGGTGGCCTGCAGTCAGGAATTGAAGAGTTGCAGCTGGCGCATGCAGAGTGAGGGAAACTCGGTGCATGTTTGCCATTGTAAACACTCCTTTATAACAACAAATTAAGCAAAGGGTTTGCCTATGGGAAAAAGTGAAACCCAGTTATTATAATATAATTAAACACTTTAACTTTTTCTGAACCAGATATAACTTGTGTTGTTGTTTTAATACATGATTGTATCATGTATCTTACAAAGGGCAAGGATGCGGAACAAAAACCCAGCTATAATAGCCCTAAGGTAAATCAAAACCTAGAGAATGCTAATAACTTGCTTCTTGTTATGACTTCACAAAAAAGGGGTTGTGAAGCTGGGTGCACTGCACAGTGTACCACCGCTCACCACTTCAGTTTTGCATAAAGCCTACAAAAACAACATTTCCTCAGATCTCCTTTGTCTGCAGTTCCCACATCGCCCCAATGTTTACAGATATGGCATGCTTAGGGGATTTTTTTGCTGCTTTCATCATTTTGCTATCCCTTTCATGCTTGTAATTATTTATCTCACAAGAAAAACAGCCTGCCTTGTTTTAATGCTGTTTTAAAATCCTTTCAAAATATTTTATTTTTTCATACATTCACCTTGCTCAGCTGCCACCATCTTGCACCCAACTAACACTGGGGCACTGCAGCAATCACACAGGGAGACAGAGTCTGTGTCTCCACTTCCTGAAAGAACAGCCATCCATGGGATGCCCAATCCTCTCCCCCCTGGTTGGCCTCCAGGTGACGAAGGTCCATTCAGAGACTCGGTTCATCAGAATACTTAGCAGTACTGACGGTGCTGTAGCACAATGGGGCTGGCTCTTACTTTTCATGTTAGCAACCAAAACGTTTTTTTCTATTTTCCCCTCATGTTGTCCACCAGAGATCTACCTGGTAATCAGATAGAGATGTACCATTAAAGCAAACAGAGATATACTCTACCCTATAATCAGACAGAGAATGGGATACTTATTTATTTATTAAGTTCTCAGAATTACAATACCTTTGAACCAGTGGTTCTTTTACAAAGGTTCCATGTCAAGAGACCAAGTACAGTGTAAAAATAGAATTGAGACAAACAAGAAACATAGGATAATCATAACAATAGGTTACTTGGGACAATGAGCTGCATCATGGTACAGGAACTCAATATAAGAGCAGACAGGAAGATTACAAGCAGCCAGGGAGGCATTGTCAACAGAAGGTGCAAAGGGAGTAGTTGGGGGGAGACAGAAGAGGGGAATAGGAGGCAGTAAGGCAAGGGGTGGGGAGAAAGGAATCAGAGGAGAAAGTAGGTAACAATGTGTAGGCATTTTTGAGAGCATGTGAGAGAGGGGGACAGGAGGGAGGTGGTAGTGGGTGCAAGAATGTTTGTTAACAGTGGAGAGGTTATTAAGGAGATTGAGCTTAAAGGGGCCAAGATTCGAGATATACCATACTCTACTCTATGAGCTGTCATTAAGACAGCAGGGAGTTTTTTGGGTCAGGGGCCCATTACACTACACAAAATCTGACCAGCTGTGCACATTCTGAACCTGGCCCATCGAGATGGCCACACAACCAAAACATTCTGACTGTACCATGTTGTTCTCTTAATGGGTTGGGAATCCCTTCAAGAAAACCAACAAGGCACTTTAGAAAAATGTTCTGTGAGGCCTTGCCCTTGAGCTTTCCTTGAAAATGAAATGAAAGGATGTAAAAAAAAAAGCAGGCAGACTTTTTTTAATTTGTGTGATAAATAAATTATAAGTAAGAAAGTGATAGCAAAATGACAACTGTAAAAATACTCCCCTAAACAAGCCCTATCATTGAAATGCTAGGGCTAACGTGTGGTTTTAACAAAAAAAATGTAACAACTTGATATTGTAAATGTTCTATTTTTTGGCTTTGCGCAAATTACAACTACTGATTGAGTGAGTGGTCTGTCTTAAGCCCTATTGGCCAGGTTGTGACTGATTGCTTTTGTTTGTGGAGTAGAAACATGCCTAATATTGCTTTTGTTTGTGGAGTAGAAACAGGCCTAATATTTAGGGAAAAAACACTGCTATCGGTTCTCCAGAGAAACACTGACAATTATTTGTCACACAAAAGTGTGACAAACATTTATTTATTTGAATTTTGATGACTGGATAGGCTCAATGAGACAAGACAGTCCCTTTTTCAGTGGCGACCAGTGGAATCTAAGCATTCCACAAATTATAGACTTTAAACATAGTAGATGGACCTTAAACATAGTGTCAACAGTGGTACAAACAGTAGTAACAATAACAAGTAGAAATATTCAACAATTTGATGCAGTAAGTACATAAGATAGAGAAACATCATACACTTTAGGGCATAAACTAATTTCAGACTCATTGGTTACACAGGGTTCAGATAAACCTTGAGAGCATGACATAGGATTAACCCCTGCCTGCTAGGCAGGGGGTTATATACAGTTACACATACTGGTGGTAAGGAATAGGTCATTGTACTGTTTCTTAACTGCAAGAAGGATGTACATGATAGAAGTCCTGTTGGAAGATTGTTCCATTTATGTGCAGTTGCATACGAGAAAATCTCTTTCCAACTACTAAACAAGTTTTAGGTATACTTAGTAATGGTTGGTGTCGATGAGATGTTCTAAGTGACCTGGTGAATGGTTTCTGGGTCAGTAGGTTAGACAGGCTTGGAGAGGAGGGGAGGTGAATTAATTTGAAAGTGGTACAGAGCAATGTGTAGTCCAACTTCACCTCAAAACCTGGCCAATTTAAGATACTGAACACAGCACAGTGGTGAGTTTGGGCCAGGGCTGAAGCAGTATATCTGGCAATACAGTGATATTCTTGCCTAAGTCTGTTCAGAATAGATAGCTTCACTGTGGAAAGCAAGGATGTACCACAGAGGAGACCTGAGAGTAGGGTTGCAGTAGAGATGGCTTTCTGGATCGGGAAGAGAGGTAGGGGGCAGCACAGTATAGTAACCCTAGTCTCTGGTGAGTTGATTTTATAATTTTATTGGTATGGATCTCGAAGGATAGGTTTTCATCTAACGTGACACCCAGGAATTTAAAGCTTTTGACACATTACAACTTCACCCCCACTGATATTTTAACAACCAAAAGTGGTTGGCTATCAAATTTATAGAAGGTGTGGTGGAATAACATGATTGGAGTCTTTTTAGTGTTAAGCACTAACAGGTTGGCTTTGAACCAGGCTTCCAAAACCTGAAAATCACTTTCAAGTTTGGTATTTATGACACTGATATCTTTAGCAGACCTGTATAGAGCAGCATCGGCAGACTATAATTTAACTGCTGCAGCTCCACAGATGAGTGGGAGTTCATTGACATTATCCTGTCTTGGAATTTGGAGAGGGGAACAAAAAATATTAAGATTTCAGATTTTTGTCTAGTTTTAACAAGTGTATTCAAGTAGATTCTTTCTCTGCAGCAACTCAAATCATCTGTCTCTCCTTCCTGAAGCTTCTGCGAGTGCTGGGTATTATGACCTTCCTTCACTGTACTTCCAAAGTGGCCTGTGATTGGACATGAAGTCTCAGAAGATCTTGAAGTCTCTCGGCCAGTTCCAGTGGCCAAATAACAAAGCACGAATAATGAATAATTGGGACCCACAAATACAAATGCTGAGCGAATATTCAAAATAAGGTGTTCGCACACCCTCAGCTGGGAATATCTTGAGGCACAACATCCAGTGGGACATCCTAAAGGGGTTTATTGGAAACAAAAGGGAGGCAGGAGTGGGTAGAGATCTGTAGGGTCAAATTACAGCAAATCAGGAATATCAGAGCAGACTAAATGAACTAATGGGGCTCAATTTTCAAACCTGAAACATTGGCGCAAAGTGCCAGTGCCAAACGGCTATGATGCCAAATGGCAACTTGCATCAAAGTTTGTGGCTATCCCAATTTTTGAATGCAGGCTACATTGAAATCAAGATGCCGTGTGTCAAATCCACCCTGCACCATCCTTATGACTGATGTGTCTGTGCTCCAGTTCATAAGGGTGGTTGTGCCATGGTCTCAACAGTGGGTTGACTGTAGACCACCCAGAACGTTGTCTAAGTGCTGTGTGCCAATGTCAGGTAGGGTGGCAATTGGGGAGACCTGCAAGAAATGGGACTGGGGGCAGAAGAAGCATAAGGGGTGCCCTAGGGAGCAAAAGGGCACAGCAGCATTGTTAGGGTGCTGAGGTGGCACCTGGTGGGGTGCCATGTGCATTGCCAGTGAGCCAATCAACCTGTGTAGAGGGGGTTGGCAGGGATGGCCAAGACCCAGCCCCAAGTGGTCACATCCCTGGCAACTGCTAAATAGGTGCACCAGTCCCCATCACATTAGGCAGGCAGCAGTGGACACAGGTTGCAGGACGCAGCTGGTGGAGGGGAACATTCCCTGGGCTCCAAGACAGTCCCCTGCTACTGAGCCCCCACATGGAGGCAGGCTATTGCCCACCTATATTGATGGGGACTGGGGTACCTATAGGGAAAGTGCCAGGTCTGTGACCACCTGAGGCCAGGTCATGGCCATACCTGTCACCCCTGTCTACGCAGGCCTATTGGCTCACTGGAGGTGCACAAGGCACTCCCTCTGGGTGCCACCTCAGCACACTGACATTGCTTCCATGCCACTGACACTCCCTAGGGTACCCCCATGCTTCTTCTTCCCCATGTCCTCTCCTTGCCAGCATAGTTCTCCCCCATCTTCATGTCCCCTCTCAAGTTACACCTGGTGGGGGGGTGGCGGATCCTTCCATCAAACCCTGCAGGTGTGCCACATGTTTGGTGCAACCCTGCCGCAGCTGCAACTCTTGGGACTTTAGCACAGGGACCTCCATTTTTATAAAATAAAGCACAGGGTCCCTGACACAACCTGAGTTTGCTGCAGTCGTAGCTTACTGCAACTTCTGGGAATTTAAGAGCTTGCTGAAAATTGAGCCCATAGTCTTTTTCTGTCCTTAAAGCAGCAGTTCAACAAAGTTGAGCAAAAAAATCTGACCCAAGATTTTTTTCACTACAAAAGATTCAAGGCATCAGGTCATATGTGTGTGCCTACTTAAGATGGCTGCTTACACCCAGAGTTCTCAACCAGCTGCTTGCAATATTCCTCCATCCATTATCTAAATCATTGCTTAGAAGCTCCCAATGCCACTAGGAAGAGTGCACTAAGGAATGTGGAATGATTGGACCAATTTGTAGCCGGAAAAGTTATCCACGAAGTGAAAAAAAGACATTGACAATTCTCAATTGATTCCACGGCTTCCCAATTTTAAAATGGTGCATCAGACTCCCCAAAGTCATCCACCTCCTGAAGACCCTGCACCCTTGCTACTGAAAAAAATTGCAGCCTCAGTAGAAATGTTCCAAACTACAGAGCTGGAGATGCAGGTGAGGTTTTCCACTTTAACTAGCTGTGTGGCAGTGACCGAACAGGAATTATCCTCCATCATGGAGAGGGAAGAAGGCTGTGACAGAAGACTGACTGCTGCAGAACAACACATCGAATGGCTAACCAGTCAACTGGAAGATCTAGAGAGCAGCAGACACCAAACAAGCATTCACATAATGGGGTTACAAGAAGGAGAAGAGGGCAGAAATCCAGTTTGTTACTTACAAACTAACCTCCTGATATGGCAGTAACTGGACCCCTCTGAGTATGTATTTGAGACTGAATATTCTCACTGAATCAAATAGGTTCACACCACCTTGGCCACCAGCAGACCTTGGCCATTTATTTTTAAACTGCTACACTTTGTGAATAAAGAAATTATTCTTAATAAAGCCCATAAGCTCCATAATGTTGAAGTAGTGGATGCCCATCTGTCCTTCTACCCTGACTACCCTTGATCCATTTTGGAGCTTTGCCAAGGGTTTCACAAAATAAAACAAGGGCTCCATAATTGTGGCCTTATAAACTCATGTCTGTATCCAGCTATCCTTCAAGTACCCTATAAATGCAAAACCGTACAGTTCCAAATGCCTGGAGAGGCTGTTGCTTTCTTACAAGCCAGAACAAGCCCAGCAATCTGTGCAGAAACTACCTCAGAGACACCAGGACAAGCATCTGGCTCAGAGACTGTAATACCAGAGGCCACTCACAGCTCATTGTGATTACCACCTGACCCAGAGACAGCACCTGAAGCTATGAACAGTTGATCCATCAACTTTATTTTTGTAGACTGTGACCTGCTCCAGGGAGAGGTAACACCCAGACACATTCCTACATGCAAACTGTAAGTATGCTTCTGTTTCAGAAATCCCCAGGGAAGCTACAATTTTTGTCCGTCCTCTGCTTACATGCTGTACAGGGGTTTTCAGAGTTTGAACTTGGGCTACGGGAGGTACAAACAACATTCACTGGTATACCACCTTAACCTTTCCTATGTGTACTGACTAGCAGCTGCAAGGCCGCAGGCACAATTCCCTGTCCTAGCATCAGTAATCCATGTGCCAGGTCTGCAGTATAAATTTTTTAGCAGACATAATCAAGGTCGTACTTCAAAGAGGACACTGGGAACATAGATGGCCATCCTTCGTGCTTACTCTTCCTGTTGCATTTATTTGCTGAATGCTCAATGTGGCGATTACAGTACTTGACATGGAGTCCTCCCTCTCACCTTTCATAGAGAAATTACATCAACAGAAGATGGCTGCAGCTCCAGAATATATTCCTTGGCCCAATACTCTGTGACTATATCTATCTGGTGTCTCCATTATGCAGACACTGAGACATTGGGGGTACTTTTACAGCACTTAAGACTTCATGGTTTCATACAACTAATGCGGGGGGGCAATTTATATATTGCATTGTACCTTACATTTCTGGCAAATCTATAACCTACTCTTCATGCTATTAACATAGTATCAAATTCAATGCAGTGTAGTAGCTATCTGACCTCCTGTTGTTTGCAGCACTGAAACCCCGACCTTAGATTCGGGGTATGCCCTGATTAGACTGGAGTCCTGGAAGAGAAAGAAAAAAAAACACCTATTATTCTATCACTATGGAGTTCTTCTGTCTCTTCCAGGCTCCAAATACAACTAGTGGCTTTTGGGTCATAGCAGTAGACAAGGGAGAGGGATGTACTGGCCGGCTGGCTAGCACCCTTTTGATAAACATCCACAGGTTTCATATAGGCAATGGCATAAGAGTCACCTTAGAGACTTGTCAGAAGTCTTCTAGCATGCCTTGGCTAGTGAGGATCGCCTATTATACTGGAGTTTTGTTTTATTTAGATTCTGTACTCTTCTTGTTGTTATTTTACATTGTTGTTAACTGCTCTGTGTTTATGCAGTTATTAGATATTGAAGTGTTTTGTGTGATCAGTGCCTTGCTTCTGGGATTATATGGAGGGTTCTGGGGGACTGAGGAGGAGTGTGGGAGAAGGGGCTAGTGGCTTTACAGTTTGCTGACATGGTGTCCTTTGATAGGCTGCAGGTGGTAACCTGGAACACTAGTGGGTTCAATTGTCACATCAAAAAGCACAATGTGTTACTTAAGTTGCAGGAGATGCATTGAGATATAGCTCTTCTACAGGAGACCAATCTTTTGGAAACAGAGGTTTTCAGGCTCAAATGTAGCTGGGTGGGCTCTGTCTTCCATAATGCATACTGCTCTAAGACAAGAGGTGTGGCAGACTTACATTGTAAAGGTTTGCAGATAGGGATGCCAAAAGAATAGATATTTTGAAAGTAGAATCTTGATTGTAGAAGGCACTTTTCAGGGTATCAGGGTATTCTGATTATTTTGGTGAGCATATATGCACCGAATAACCCAGTTAGACAGTTTTTTACCCAGGTATTATCAAAACTAATGGGTGGCCTTACAGGGATCATGTTAGGAGGGGACTTAAGACTTAAGTCTTGCTTAGAACCCTTTTTTTTGGACTGTACAGGCCCACACAACAAGGCTGAGACACAACTAGCCATACAGGTGCTTACTGACTTTAACATGCCAGGTTACATGACATATGGAGATCTCTCCACTGCTATGAACAAGATTACACATACTTTTCCAGAGTACATGATTCATACAGCCGCATAGACATATTTTTTGTTTCTGCAGAGCTGATTCAATGAATCTGGAGGGTGATACAGGGCAATATTTATTATATCTGACCATGCCCTGGTCTCCAGGCCTCTTGCCTGGGGGAGACAACCTGGTCCCAGAAATAAATGGTGCCTTAATATTTAATTGCTAAAAAACATAGACTTTGTAGCTTGACTAAAGGGAGAGTCTCTTCTTACTTTCAGAACAATAAAATCCCTGTCATGAGTGCAGCCACTCAGTGGGACACCATGAAGTTGGTATTCAGGTGTCTCTTCACTGCTCACACATCCAAACTGAGAAAGGAAAGAGATAGCCATCCTAGGGCCACTGAGAGGGAATTGAAACATTTAGAACACCTAGCAATGGCATCTCTGGATCAGAGAGAGATGCAAAAACCCCATATTGCTGCAGTATGGCAGGTAGTGGAAAATAACTTAAAATGTTAAATGGAGTACACCCTTTTTTGACACATTGGTTGAGAGACAGGGAATATAAGAGGTACATTCCCAAGATCCACACACAAAAGGGACATATAGTGACTTTCCCTGGAAAAATAAATGAGGAATTCCAAAAATTGTATATCCAGCTTTATACCTTAGAAGTCTGTCCCACATAGGAGCAGCTGGACTCTTTCTATGAAGGGCTCCTGCTCCCTCGAATCCCACTGGAACATACTTTACAGCTCTTGGCACTAGTAACAAGGGAAGCAGTGGAAAGAGCTATAAACTCTATGGACATAGACAAATCGCCTGGCCTAGATGGCTATTCCAGTGATTTCTATGACACTTTTTCATCTACAGTATACTGGCACCCAAACTGGTGACAGTCTTTAACAAAGTCTATAAAAAAGGAAACCTGCTGCCCTCCACCAAGTGCTTATTTCCTTGATACCCATGAATGGTTGTGATAGTGTCCTTTGTTCTCAATACGGATCAATATCCCTCATAAACATTGATGCAAAGATCTTTGCAAAGATAATTACTCATAGAATAGAATCTTTAATTGGGGCTCGTATACACCCAGAACAAATGGGCTTTGTCCTGGATAGATTGGGAGTGGACAATACATGTAGGACATTAGATATCATTTGGGAAGCCAGTCGCCAATCTCAGCCCACTGCCACCCTGTCAATGGACGCAGAAAAGGCCTTTAACAGTGTGGAGTGGGTATTTCTTTTTGACACTATGCCTAGGTTTGATTTCCCCACCCACTTCATATCCCTGGTACAGCTCCACTACAGGGCCCCAACTATATTAGTCATTGCCAATTGAATGGTATCACCAGCATTCCTCCTGGAAGAGGGATGACACAGGGTTGTCCCCTTTCCCCATTTTTATTCCTCTTGGCTGTAGAGACCCTAGCTACCAGAATCAGACATTACCTTGACTTCCCCGGTATCACAGCGGGGCAAACAGGCCCCTGAAGGAGTAACTTGTTTGGAGATCCAGATTCAATCCACTTTTATGAATACAGTCCAGAACAATATGGGAATAATTATAAATAAACTCTCAGAAGATATCTAGAATGGAGTTCCATTCATCTGTTCAACTGGGGATGGATTAATGTGTAAAAATTGGTAGGACTCCACAAAGTGCAATATATCCTTACTAACTTGCCAGTAGCTCTAACTCCTTTAAAAAAAACACTAAACTCAAAGATGTCCGCTTTCATATGGGACTACAAAGCACCAAGGATAAAACTACAAACACTATAAGCTGATTGGTGACATGGGGGTTTGGGCATCCCAATCTTTGTCTCATTCACAAAAGCACAATAATCAGACAGGCCATTACTTGTGTGAAACATGACTTACTCATTCCTCCTCTGAGGTGGACAGAAATAGAGACTAATCAAGCTGATGTTCCCTCCCTCAGGCATTGGTACTACCAGACTAAAAATGTGGTCCCAACTCCTCGCCCCGTGACAGGCACATTAAGAAAACCTGGACTAAACATGCAAATCAATTGCAGTGGAGCCATAAGACCCCCAGGGTGCACCCTATATGGCTCAGTCCCCAGCTACATATAGGTAATAGACCAATTTGATGGCTGCTGTGGGATGCTAAGGGAATTGTTATGCCAGGAGACCTCTATCACCAAGACACTGGGGTACTCAAGTCTTTTGATGAACTCTACACCACATATGACAACCCACATACCCAATTTTGGAGATTCCTCCAACAGAAAGATCTCCTTAGGACACAGGTTGCTCAGACACCTACTCCCAACACTCTCTCTATGGGGCACTTGGTTAGGGGGTATCAAGAAAGTCGGTCATCTGGTGGGATATTTACTTTGCCTTAGACCAAGAGAACTACCCCCACCACAGCCATAAGCACTGAGAATATGCTGGGAATAGGAACTGGATATCACATTTCCACATGAAGACTGGAATACAACCTGACAAGCAGCATATAAAGTGAACAGAGAGCTGCAGGCAAAAAACATACAATATAAAATCTTTAATAGAGTTTACAGGACTCCACACTGGCTGTACAAAGTGGGGCTGGCTACTGACAGTGCTTGCTGGTGATGCACTTCCCCTCAGGCCAACCTGACACACATCTTGTGGTCTTGTCCCACACTCAAGGGATACTAGAACAAGATATTGAACACCTGCAGTAAGACTGTCCCTCTACCCCCAGTCAGGGACCCCAGACTAGGCCTCCTAGGGCTCCCTTTTGAGACACAGTATCTCGCCATTCACCAACTGCAATCGGTCAAGGGTGCCCTGGCAGCTGCAAAGCAAATTCTACTTAGGCTTTGGAGAAACCCTGGCACACTTGCCACACAGAAGTGGCAGACTCTGCTGGCTCTTACTTCTCATTATGAAAGAGTGGTTCATGCTGTGGGCAGATAAACTGATCTAATACATGAAGGCCTGGGGACTTTACTTAGACTTCCATGGAACTGGAACACCGATTCTGCCTCCAGATGGGTGAGACTATCCTAAGAACAGCAGACACCCACCCTATCGAGCACTGTATTCATTATGGAATATCTCTTTGTTAAACTGCCTCTGGTATTCACAGGTCACCCTGACATTTCGTGAGCTTAAATCAGCAACTGTCTGTCCCGCGGTGGGCTCTTGCCCTGGCTCCCACACTCAAGACTGTGTACACTCAGTAAGTGTGATCTCCCTCTTTCTTTTACTTTTACCCCTCCCCCCCAATGCTTTATTGAAGTGGTTAATTGAATCAGAATTACTTAATTTAGTTGAAAGATGACTGTAGGAGACTCAAAACAGATCACTATTGGACATCAGTGGTATTATGCCCCCTTGGAAAGTGCAAATAAAATTATATTTGTTTTCTTACTCCATCCTTACAACTTACAAAATGAACCCATGCCCAGCCTTACCATAGGTCAAAGACAAGATAGTGATGGGTATGTATTGTACAACTTGGACCTTATCAATTAGACATTAAGTGATGATTATAATATAATTGGACCACTGTAATGTTCATTGTTGTTAAGTGTCATGTGGTATATGAACTCTTGTTCATGTACTTAGGAAACTTTACTGTTATTTACTCTTTTTTTAAAATCCATGTGGAAATATATCCCTGTGCTACTTGCATCTGATGATTTAACAATACTGTGGGTAAAAATGAAAACTTTTATGGAAAAAAAAATCCATGCATTATCCAGTTTTATTTGGTGGTGCAATTTTCTAGTTATGACAATATGTGTGTATTTTAGGGCTGTGCATTGGGTCGGGTCACAAGTTCGGGCCGTTCAGGTTTGGCAGTGTTCGGACTTAATTGTCCGAATCAGATTTCACACTGCCAAATCCAAAATGGAAACCTGAAATTTAAACCCACAATTTCCCTGCACAGTGCATATAGAGGAGCACAGATGTCAGCTGTTCAGTGCATACCTTTTCTTTTTTTTTTTTTAAGTTCTAGCTGGCCGCTGATTAGTCTGATCTCCCCTGTCCCTCCCAGTTCAGCAAAGTGGGTGTGCATCATAACAGTGGAGGTCATCTGAGGAAAGCAGCAGCGTGTTTGCCGCTGACTTGTAGAGCGTTATATACCGAGTCACCAAAACGACCACTGACATGCCACGAAATTGACGTGATCTCCCCCTTCAAGGAGAAAATCTGGGAATACCTTCTCCAACCTATAGGAAAGCATGTATTTCTTTTTTTCATGTAGACTAGAGACCATGTCATGCCTGCTCTGCTGCATCCCTCGAGATGAGGAGTGAACTTGGGCCCGACTTTACTCCCTCCCGCCAGCCAGCCTGCCTGTTAGTCCCACTCAGTTCATCCCATTCCTTTCCTACATGAACACGAATGCGGTGCACCCAGTCTCCTTAACACCCACCTACATGGCATGATTCTGTTTAAGTAGTGATGAGCTTGGTTATTATTAAATTTAACAACCAAGCTCATAGGACAAAAGGAATCTTCTGTTTCTGTTCTGCCTTCAGGCCCCTGTTGTGTTTATCCAAGTCAAACTCTCTCCCTCTCGGCTAGAGCTGGGGGGGTGATATCACCACCATGGGGAAGCTAGGGCTGCGTGACTGGAGATGGCAAATTTGTCATTCAATTTTGGGCCAAATGGGGCCATTTCAAGCTTTGCCCAGCCCTGCTCGAATTTGCCCATTGGGCCAAATGTGCCGACTTGCACAGCCCTAGTGTATTTTACAAATGTTTTTATTTGTTTTATTTTTTTCTTAAGAAACAAGCTGTCCACTATTTTTGTCTCAGAAAAGGTTAGGATTAGGACAACAAAACAAAACTCACGGTGCACAGCAAGGCAGTACCAAGAAAAGTAGATTTGTCAGGTATGTTAATATTTGTATTACTCATAACTGAAACTAGTTTTTTGGAAAAATATTTGTGTTGCTCTACTGCTTTAACCATCTGCTGTGTGTATCTATTATAACAGTTAAAAACTTCAAGTGTAGTTACATTCATGAATTTAGAAGATAGCCATGATATATCATAAATGATGCCAAAGTGAGCAGTGCACAGGACCAGAAAAAATACTGTTCTTAGTAATCATCAACTTTGAACCTCAGCACTGTGGTGATGATGAATGAGGAATATGGCTCCTCCTCACCCTAGGAAGTTCAGATTAAATCATAGTGTGCTCAGAAGGAACTATGATTTACCTTGATATCTACTCCATAGTAAAACAAAATTGCAACTGCTTTTACCAAGTCCCTGTTCAATGTACACTCCTTGGTTATGATGTTGCATATTTGTTTACTCTAACAGTAACACACTTTATTTTTTTGTTTCATAATGATCTATATAGTAGGAACATGTGACTTATCTCACTTAGTATAAAATTAGAGAAGTTTTCTTCTACTTTTGCTAGTGTCAGGATACAAACTCACACACAACCAAACCACTTTAATCAGAAGAGGCAGCAACTCTCACCACTTACCCATGCATGTGCATCTTTTAAGCTAAAAAAATTCCCTGGTGTATTTGTATCTAACTGTTTCTAGAGAGAGAGATAGAGATTAGATTAACTCTAATTGCTTGACATGGTCATCTGATAATCAGTCAGCATTCAGACTGTTATATAATCAGTGGGAGAACTAACCTGCCTGAGCTGATTTTCTTTGCTGTTCGCTCCCTTCCTACTTGAAGTAAGTGAAAGTCTTATAAGAACATGTGGAGAGTTTTGAAGACTGTATAAAAGACAACCTATGACTCAGAGCT
Source organism: Neoceratodus forsteri (assembly GCA_016271365.2). Taxonomy (NCBI): domain Eukaryota; kingdom Metazoa; phylum Chordata; order Ceratodontiformes; family Ceratodontidae; genus Neoceratodus; species Neoceratodus forsteri. Next base: position 462,389,239 of record CM057449.1, read on the forward strand.
GTATGATTCTAGAATGAACTGAATCCATGCTGACTTAGACCTAACACCTGAAAAGTTTACAATAGGCAGCAATACCACTTCACATTGCCAGGTCTTTAACCTGTAGGCAGAGATTTTTTACTTTAGTAGGCAATCGCATGATTAAGAGTCAAGACATTGTTGATATAAAGTGTTGCTTTCTCTAAGGGTCAAATCTCTTAATGTCTGTTGTCATAATGTAGATTCTGACAACATGCTATACTTTCATGTTTGGCTTGAAGTGGATCAGATCTACATCACTGCTTGAACAAAGACATCATAATCTTGTATTTGTTACACCAGATGTACAGTGATATGGAAATGTGTGTGATGCTACCAACATACTATTAGCACTTCAGTGCATGTACAAACAAAAGAGTTAAATGTATTTTAATGTAAAAAAGACATTTTTTAAAACTCACATTTTAGCAGTTATCTTTAATGAGAACAATATATTATAACATATAATAGCAACTTAATGTTTGTATAAATATTCAGGGTTATGCAAGTTTGCTATACTATAAGGTATCATTGTGTAGATGCAGAGAAACAAAAACCATGGTACATAGTCAAAAGGGATTGGTGGTAAAAAGCTGTACCTGAATTTACAGCCAGATCATTGGCAGTGACCCCCAAGCTATGCCCAATGGGAGATGCACACCACTTCCACACCAGCGCAAAGTACACTTATATATGGGAGGAGGAAGTCTCCATGCAGAGAGCATGCAGTGTCATTCACAAAGCATAGCAAAATTTGGCACAGCAGATGCAGCAACCTACCAATAAACCATCACTTAAAACTTTTTTTTTAAACAAGGTCATAGAATTATCAGAATGCAATGCAAATTATATAAGGATGTTGATGGACTGAGATTGACAACGAATCATAATAGAAACAAGGTACGTGTGATGAAACAAAGCTATTAACGTGTGTGTGTGTGGGGGGTTATCAACTGAACTAACAAGGACAGAGTTTGTCCCAGTGGAGTACTGGACCATGAGCGATGACAACGAGGAAAGCCAGTACAAGCAGAGACTTTGGTATAGGTCATGTAGAGGGGCAGGTGTTGCACAGAGACACAGACATGTATTTAATGAGACACAATTTGAAGATGGAGGGGGGACGGCTCAGGGGCAATGTGAGGAAGTATTTTTTCACAGAGAGGGTGGTGGATGCATGGAACAGTGTTCCTGAGGAGGTTGTGGGGTCTAAAACTGTGGGAGAATTCAAGAATGCATGGGACAGACATAAGGCAATTTTTGTGGGAGGCAGGAAGAAATAGGCTGTTGGTTAAATGGATCTGCAGCTTATCCTCTAGGTAGGGAAATGGGCAGACTAGGTAGGCCAAGCGGTCCTTATCTGCTGTCAAAGTCTATGTTTCTATGTTTCTAATTCATAGTGTGTATTATTACTGTGTGCAAACCTAGTCTGCATACAATAACAGCTGGAATGTCTCATTTTTTTGCCAATCTGTGTTATGGGAGTCTCCATCCTTCTGTGCAAAACTAAAGTTTTCAGTATAGCAATTTTATGGATTAGCACAATGGGGTACACTTTGTACCTTATTTTGCAGGCCAGGAAACTGGAACTAAAGCTCAGACCCAAAATGTTGCCCTGTAGTTTGAATGAAGTCTCTGCTCCCTGCATTCAGTCTGCTCTCTGGCACAAAATGTTACTCCAGAGTTAATTAGTATAACAATACCCTAAACTACAGTATATATAAATATCAGTATAATGAAGGACATTCCAACCATACAGCAGTAAGGTATTGTCAGTATTACCAACTGCCAAAAAAAACCACAGTGACATGATGATGTACTCCAATGATGACTTTTGTCCAGCAACAAAACCTAAACTTGAAACTTGAATACTCTAATAACAAATATCCCCTACAACTTATTTAGTTGTTTTCTGCATTTTGGACTGGTCTGTTAGTTACACAGTAACAATAATTTAGAGTAAGGGACTCTATGTTAATCATGTCTGTGCCACCTCCACTTCATAAACAGGGATGAAAAAATACGCTGTGCAAAGGTACTGTTTTATAGGGGGTTTCCATAAGAATATACGAACATACAAAATTTGCCAGCATGTAAAGGCCTAGAGGTCTATCAAGTCTGCTCAAATGTGCAGCTAGCACCCCTTATTCTGCAGCTGCCCCTCCCTTCCACACTTCCCCTTCAATGACCTTCCCCCTTGTCCTGTCCCATCCCCTCTTGAAGCAGTCCACTGTTCAACTGGATTCCACTTCTGCAGGTAATGCATTCCACCCAGCCACCACCCTCTCTGTAAAAAAGTATCTCCTCATCTCCCTCCTGAACTTTCCTCCATCCAGTCTCATATCATGGCCCCTGGTGTCCCTCCCCTCCCTTACTTTGAACAGCCCTCTGTACCTGTCTTGTTTATTCCTTTCATGTACTTAAAGGTTTCAATCATGTCCCCCCGTCCCTCCACTCCTCCAGCGAGTACATGTTCAACTCCCTCAGCCTCCTCTTGTATGATAAGTCCTCCAGCCCCTTGAACATCTTTGTCGACCTGCACTGCACCCCCTCCAGTAACTTAATGTTCCTCTTCAGATACTCCAGGTGCAGTTTAACAAATGACCTATACAGTGGCAGAATCACCTCCTCCCTCCTCAAGAATATACCCCTTGCAATGCAACCCAGCATTTTGTTGGCCTTTGTAGCTGCCATCCTACATTGTGCTGAGTTGTTCATTGACCCTGTAATGAGCACCCCCAGATCCTTCTACTTCTCTGTCTGGGCTAGCTACACTCCCCCCAGCAAGTAACTCCTCCTTGGGTTTTTCATCCCAAAATGCAGCACCTTGCACTTTTTGGCATTAAACCCCAGTTGCCAGGTGTCTGACCTGGTTTCAAGCTTTGCCAGATCATTCTGCAGCTCCTGCCATCCCCCTAGGTCATCCACCACCACTCCTACCTTGGCATCATCAGCAAACAGACTGATCTTACTCTTGATGTCCAATGATATGTCTGCAATGAATATGCCAAACAACACTGGCCCCAACACCAAGCCCTGTGGAACACCGCTCGTCACTACCCTTGGGTGTGAGAGCTCCCCACCCACCACCACCCTCTGTTGCCTTCTCTGAAACCAGTTCCCTACCCATCTCACCAGCTTTGCACCCACCCCTGTGCCTTCTAACTTACTTCCCAGACTTCCATGTGGCACCGAATCGAATGCCTTACTGAAGTCCAGATACAGGGGAAGGGACATCCACTGCATGGTCCCTCTTCAGTTGCCTAGTTACCCAGTCATAGAACTCCACCAGGTTGGTTTGGCAGGATCTGCCATGTATGAAGCCATGCTGTCTGCTGTCCTGTAGTCCTTTGGCCTCTAGGAGGGCCACCAGCCTCTCCTTCAGGATAGTCTCCATCAGCTTACCCACAATGGATGTGAGGCTCACCGGTCTGTAGTTCTCCAGTTCATCCTTGGGGCCACTCTTGTGGAGGGGCATGACATGAGCTATCCTCCAGTCCTGAGATACGCACCCAGAATATAGTGAGGCATTAAATAGGTCTGCCAAAGGTCCTGCAAGGACCTCTGCCAGCTCCTTCAGTACTCTGGGGTGGATGCCATCTGGGCCTGGTGCCTTGTCCACCCTCAGTGCCTTCAAATCCTCCTGAACTCTGCCCACCATGATTTCCCCATCTGTCATCCCCTCTCCCCCTGTTTCTGCTGTTCCTCCCCCCTTGCGTGTCACCACCCCTCTTCTCCTTAGTAAATACCAAGCAGAAGTAATCGTTTAGTGCTTCTGCCATCCACTCTACTACTCAGGGTACCCTGTGATTTTCTTGGCAAGCAGATACTTCTCCAGACTTACCTTGAAGTCCTGTACTGTCTTCAGGTCTGCTGTCTCCATCTGTTGGTTGCTTTATAGGTTTTCCTTCCTCTGGGAGAAGAATATCTCACACTGCCTCTAAGTTCCAGAGCATGTCATAGCATCCTTCTGGTGGCTACCAAATCAAACATCTCTATCTAGTTGGTCCTTTCTTTGAAAAAGGATTTGTTCTGAAATGCGTCAAAGCGTGAGGAGTGTTGCTTTTTATTGCACTCCAATAAAAAATATTTTGCACCTTCATAGACTGTGTGGGCAATTTTATTATGAGGTGGTGAGTGCCAGCTTTTTTTCTTGATTTGGTTGTCCATTTTTGCTTCTGCAGCACCAGCCAGGTGTGGAGATTTTTTTTTTGAACTTATATGCTGTCTAGTTGGTCTTGGTCGATTCTCTTGGGAATGTGAAGACAAAGATCATGTTCCACTCTCTTTATTTATTAGAATTTCATATGCCATAGTCTCAGTCTCCTTTCCTCCAAGGTAAACATGTTAAGGGTCACCTGTGAAAGCCTTCCTCTATGTTCTCTAAATCACTAATGATTTTGGTGGCCTTGTAACCTCTTAATCACCCTATTCCAGAGCCCAGTATTGAACATGGTACTCCATGTGGGGTTTGACAAGGGTCTCATACAGTGGCAGGATTACTAACATGTGAGTACTATGGCTACCACATTCCTTTTTGCAGCTGAATTATCTCATTAAAATGCATGATGAATCAGTTTGCATTAGGAGGGTCAGTGAAATGAGTCCACAAATGAGTTACAGTAATTACCACTAACGTGAATGAGTGCTGACATGGTTCTGAAGAGCAGTCTGACAGTGGGCATTGTGACCATGTATTCTGCTGGCACTTTTAAAGGTGATTAGAAAGTATTTCAAATCTGTTTAATTTTGTTTATTAATTTTCTAACTGCATTTGCTAGAACACTCACCTAAAAACAATTTTCAGGTTTGAACTGAGCCAGTAGGCAAATACAAAATAGAAGAGGTCAACAACTGTTATACTAAACACAAAATGTAAACAAAGGCAGGCTATGAATAGAATAATAGATACTGTAATGTGCATTACAAGGCAATAATCCCATTGAGAGGTTCTGGGGATATAGGGAACCTTGGGAGCGAAGCTCAAGAGGTTCCCATGTCACCAGAACATCTAAGGTACTAAGGTATCTGTTATTTTTTTTAATATATGGATCCAAGCTGAATTGACACACCTCCTGTTCGCAGGTCGAGTCGGCGGGTCTGTGTGCATGTTTGTGATCCATCTGTGAAATGGTTCCTCCGAGTATCTGGCGGTGGTGTGAGCTCTGTTTAGCCCCATTTTTTTTCCCTGTATTTTGTGGTTCTTTGCCAGTGGTATCAGTCATGGCATTGAAAAAAGTCGGGCGATAGTGAGGTGGATCACCGAGCCCTGCATGGCTGAGAATGGGACACATGAAGGTGCAGTAGGGAGTAAAACAAGAAACGTTGCTCCTGGTACTGAGGTGAGCAGACTTGCACTTGCACTTTTGAGGTGTTATGATAATAATATTGTTCAGGTATGGAAAGATAGTATTACCGTATCTGAATGATACTGTTATCAGTTCAGAAGTGTGATATTACCGCTCTGCCATCTGTAGTATTAACAGAATTGTTTTGTATGTTTTAGGATGGTATTAAATTTAAAATCCATATATTAAAAAACAATAATTTTACAAGAATAATAAAGTGAACGATTTAAACACTCGTGTGTCTCCTGTTCAATAATATTCACTATTCAGATGTTTTGACTTTTTTAATCCAGAAAATGTTTTCAGTTACTTTGTTTTTTATATCAGTGTAGGCCTTTGATTCACATCCCTTTTCTATTTATATTTTTTTGTTCCTTTGTTTACTGGGACTTCTATAATGTCAGTCCCCACTGAACAGCATAGGTTATAAATTGAGGGAGCCTTTCAGTATTAACCAATCATAGCACTCCTTTCCCCCACTCATGAGAAATCCCAAAGCAACCTGCACTGTAAGGAAAAAAAAGAAGCATAAACAAGGCAAATGCTGGACAAGTTCAAATTTATGAAACCAAACTCCAAAATAGATTCAATTCAGCAGAGGCATGCTCTAAATGAACAGTGCAAGTACAAAATAAGGCCTCACAGTATGTACCTGTGTCCACTACCCCATCACTTGGCTCTATGAGCTGCATCAGGGGCCAGGCACTGCTCATGAGATGCTCTTATTCTTTTTTTATAACTCATGTTTATTGAGCAATTTCATCATTACATACACTTTAAAAAGCAGATTCATATGCAAAACAATTGCTCACTACAATTGATAAGTAAATTCTGAATCATAGGGACTGACATAGGCCCAAACCCGGAATTCATTACAATAAACAATATAGCAGTGTCAGATATTCAGGCATATGGTACGTACAGAGAGCAATGGAGTCCAAGTCAGAAGACTGGTATTCATACTTGAATTAAGTACTTGAATTAACTGAGTGTAAGTCCATACAGTTGAGTAAAGCAAGCGAAGAAAGCAAGTACATGACTATGGCCAAATCAGTAACCCATTATATCCCTGGTAGCAATATATAAGTCCCGATGCATTCTCACAATTATCTACTTATTTATTGTGCATATTTATTGTGCATATCTCTTTATGATAGATTTGGATGCATTTCGATATGTTTAAATTTTATAGTGACATCTAAACATCACTGTTTTTAATAAATCTGTGACTGTCAGAAGTAGAATTAAATGGATAGAAGCTTTTGATTATTATTTTTATGCATCTCTATTATGATTCGGGATATCACAGATGCATTTCTTTATATATCATTTAGCTTACACCAGCTCCACCATTATGGTGTAGTCTATAGTTCTTCTATTTTAGTTTTAGTTTGTTTGTAACTCACACTCATACTTATTCACATGGAATTGGTGTATATCACTTTAAGATTGGGATTTAAATGGGGTGTGATTACCACTAGAGAATACTCCCTGATGATGCTTTGATGCGAAACCAGTAGGAGGTCTGTGAGTCTCACTGTGTTGTTCCTGATTGGGGGTCTCTGTGTTACCTGGTATAATTTATTTCATGTACATTTCTAAATAAAATACACTGAGTTGGTTACAGTCCTGGCTCATTTTGTTTGCAGTTGGTGGTGCTTGAGTTCTTTGGTTGCCAGCAATATATATGTCCCAAGGTTTCCAGATGGTAAAGAAAATGTCTCTCTGAAGCTGCAAGCTTGCTATGATTTGTGCCATGCTGAATATTTCATCAATTTTCTTGATCCACATTGGAGGCTGTGGTGTTAAATTTGTAAACCAGTTCAGTGTTATACACTTAGAGCCCCTAGTATTAAAATTTGGAAAAGTTTTCTTAGGTGTTTGTCATGAATTAGGTGTGGGAGGATTCCTGAAAAAGTGTCTAGAAACTGAAAGAAAACACATTCGCTATGATCCTCTGATTTGACTCATGGATCTCTCTCCAAAATGATTGCAACCTTGGGCACTCCAAGAAAATATAATAATGTGATTCTCTATTCCAGTAAAACCTGCAGCATATGTCAGTACTGGTTGTTTGTATGTACTTGGTGATTCTGGGAACATTAAAGAATCTAAGGGAAACCTCAAACCTGAACTCTCTCTAGGTGGGTGAAGAGGTGACCTTCTGCGCGATAGAAAAAGAATGCCTGCCATATTTCAGTAGTGAAGATTGCTCTGCTTTCCCTCACCCAGCTTCCCCTGATGCTGTCTGTAGGATTTGTCATAACATTTCATAGCATCATGTATAAATCTAAAATATATTGTTTTTTTGCTCCCCCAGCTCTGGGGCGCCTCTCCTTCAGGCCCTCCTATGCCCTCCGAGCCGCACTGCCCTGGTACAGTCACCTCTTCACCCTATATCGCAGCCCCCTGGGTAACCCCTGGATGTAACCCTTCACCAGGTGTGTCCCTCTCCTCTGAGACGGAAGGCACTGGGAGGGCTGCCAATGCCATACTTGCCCCGGGTGCTGTTAGGGTGGTTCAAGCACTGCTCAGGGTCTCGCGGGAACTGGAGACTGTCATCTGGTCAGCTTTGGGGCTCTTTCCCATTTGCTCCCCAGGGATGTGGTGTGCCATTAACATCAGGCTTACTATGACGTTCACCATGCCCTATTGAATTCTGGGATCCCACATGTTGCCAAGCCCCTGGCCTCCGCCTGGGGTCAGCAATCACCAGGTTGCATCCCCGCCCTCTCCCTGAGAGAAGGTGAGCAGTTGTCAGACACTTCAGCCTTCTCTCCCTGTCCAGTCATCCAGCACCCGAGTCCATTCCTGAACCCAGGTCACTGGCATCGCAAGCAGAAATCCAAATGCTGCACCGACAGGCCGACCCTTCAAAATTTTCAATACATTATTGATTGATCTCACTCAGTACTACTGTATATTAATATAGCTGTTAAAACAACTCTTACAGTTCTATGAGTGGGTGCTTTTTCATTCTTAGCAAATAAGAATGACTCACCTCCAGTACATGATTCACATACCCTAAGAATGCACATGATACTACTCTCGCAACTATAAGCGTCATCACCTATGATATCTTAACACATGATGAGAAACAGTTAACTGACATCACAGAATGTCTAGGAAACCTATTTGTGGACAGCATAAACATTTGATAACAATGCTAAATTGTGCTACACTACACATCTCCTGCCAGCTACAGTATCTCTGTTCTAGAATAAGAAAGTGTGGCAAGAAAACAAGTCTTTAGGCTTTATGTACGGTAGAGAGTCTTCAAATTTTGTACCTTCAACATGCAAGAGCATGCAAAATTAGGACTATTTTTCTGTACCATCAAAATGACAAGGGTATTCAAACAACAGCCAGGATCTAGAGTAATACACCATAATAAATCAAAAAAGCTTCTTCCCCTTACTGTTAGCAATGGAGAGAAAACCCTGGGTATGCTAAAATGTCAGATAGAATGACAGTGCTAAGCTTGCTTGAAGGCATGTGCAGTGCAGTCTACCCTTCTGTTGTACTTCTTGCCTTACTTCTGCTTAACAAAGTGTGGCCACAAAGGTGCTACTGTAAGAGTTCTACTGAATTTTTTGTGATGACATTTAAGGTACACTGGGCTTTGTTAATGATGGTGGGAAATAAGCACAAATGCTAAGTAGCCTCAAAATATCATCTTCATGCTACTAACACCAAAGCAAACAAATTTGCAAGAACTTGTCAAAAAATGAAATTTCTTCTCATATGCAATAAAATAGCACCCTGCTATATTAGATAGTACCATACATGCTGCTGGAATGTAGACACTGAAAAGTATGAAAGAACATTGTTAGAACACTCATTAAGGATCATATCGTGCAGTAGCAATAAGGGCTTATGGAGCTGGATTTTCTATTGCACGCATCCATCATGCATTCTTCAGGGGGCCAAATTCTCTAAAGTTTCAAGAATGTCACAAGCCCCTAGTGCACCAAATATATGACACATGGGGCTTGCGGCTGGTGATTGGGATTCTTGATCCCTTATGCCAATTGTTGCAAGTTAGACCAGCTTTTTCTGGCCTAGCTTGTGGCAGTCTCTGGTTTCCGTTTTATAGTACTTGCACCAAATATTTTGTGCAAGCTGGTATAAATCAGGAAAGTTGTTGTAAATACATCTGATCTTCATGAATTAGGTGCATTCTGTGGCAAATCTTTTGGAGCGGCTGCTCTGACCACTGGCTTTGATGCAGAACTTGATGCAAGCCCAGCATTACCCTTCGTGAATCCAGCCCAGGGTGCTTGAAGGCACCCACTAATGTATGCCTTTAGCTATCCCACTTGTGACCAAGTTTATAGCACATTAGACACATAATGGGTGGAGCAAGTGCTAAACTGTCCTTTGGATGGCTTAGCACATTTGTCCAGTTAGGTCAGTAAGACTCCAAACTCAGGCACATGTTAGCATAACGCAGGTTGGACTGCTGCAACCTGTATAGCCTGTTGAATATTTAGTGGTGCTCCAAGTATGCTGGAGGATGAATGCAATGTGGACACATTAGGGAATTATGTCACCATTGCTTAGTTTAAAAATCATGCCTCTGATCTTTTTACCATGCTTAAAATTTTCCTGTTTTCCACTTAGTGATTATGGCCAACATAGCAACACCACAGGTGTTTATTACATCATCAGGAAGTCCTTATGCATTTCCAGCAATGTGCTATTGTAGGTTATATTCTTTGCAGGAAGTCTGTCTACAATGAAGAACCTGGCAGACACCTGGCTGAATGATTCAGGAAACATTACAGGGCAGACAGGAATGGAAACAGATAATCCCGGTATATTCCATTTTACCTCCAGGGACCATAATTTCAATGATCTTTCTCTTTGTGTCCTTCAGCAGTGTTTCTAAGATGCTGACCAAAGAAAAAACAAAGAAGCCAAGCTTATCATCTGCTTAGGCTTCCAGCAGCTCTCTAGTTTAAATAACAGACTTATTTTCTACAAACACCTTTCAGTCATCTTACAATTTACCACAATAATCTTTCATTCTTTTTAACCCCACCCCATCATAGAAATGTGTAGTAGCAGGAACCCACTGAAAAACAGATGCTACATCTCATCTAGGCTATAGAAACATAGAAACATAGAAGTTGATGGCAGATAAGGACCGCAAGGACCATCCAGTCTGCCCATTTCTTTTTCTACCTAATAAATGTGCCATTGGCCTTTGCACTGTCAATGGCCTATCTTTTCATACTCATCTGTATTGCTCCCTTATGCCTATCCCTTGCCTGTTTGAATCCCTGCACTATATTCATATCCACCACTTCCTGAGGTAGGCCGTTCCATGCATCCACCATCCTTTCTGTGAAAAAGAACTTCCTCACATTACCCCTTAAATGCCCTCCCTCTAATCTCATGCTGTGTTCTCTTGTCCTGCTATTTTCCTTATATAGACTCTTTCACCTTGTTAATTCCCTTAAGGTGTTTGAATGTTTCGATCATATCGCCTCTCTCCCTCGTTTGCTTTAGGATATACATATTGAGCTCCATTAATCTGTCCTCATATGTTTTCTGATGCAGTCCCTGCACCATTTTGGGTGCTCTTCTCTGGACTGCCTCAATTTGGTTAATGTCCTTGTGAAGGTGTGGCCTCCAGTACTGCATACAGTACTCCAGATGGGGCCTAACCAGTGTCTTGTAAAGAGGGATCATTATCTCCCTCTTCGGACTTGTGATACCCCTACTAATACACCCTAGGGGTATCACAAGTTGGAAGTGGGAGGTTGGCTAAATCCTGTGCATTGTAATTTAACCAGGTCTACAATGTCTACAGCTATAATACTAGCTCCAGTAACTGAGCTAACTTGCAAATCGCAAATGTCAACGATAATTCAAGTAAGGCATCTTTCACATGCAGACCTTATGAAACTTAACAATAATGCAGACCATGACGAGTGTTGTGCTTGGATAATGTCACAACTTGGGTGGCTGGGTACTAGGCTGTAGGGTATGTGCTTCTAACACCCATGAAGTGATATTATTCCCCATGACACATGCCTTGGAGTGCATTATTGCACTTATAAAATGGGTTACTTATATACAGAAAAAAGGGGTGAAAAAATATTACAGGAATTTATTTTTAGCTGCTTTTGAATAGGAGTGATGTGCTTGGATAACATCACTGATGAAGCTCAACATTGACCAATCAAAGGCCAGGAATTGTTCTTGCAGTTGTATACTGTAATTACAATGTATTTAACATCTGCAGCAGCATGTTTCACTACCACCTGAGTTTGTATTGCAAACCAGACTCCTAGCCTGAAGACCAGATTATAATATATGACTGCCTTGATTTATTTTATTTTTATTTCTCCTCTTTTTAGTTTATGCCATGTTTTGTTGCAGGACCTTACAGTAAATAACAGATACCTAGCTTACAGTGTACCTGATTTATTTTTTGCTAGTTTTACAGTAAAAATCATTTCCTCACAATACATACAATTTGTAGCTGCATTCCAGTTTAGTAGAAAATGGATGGCTCTTAGTAACAATCTCATGGATTGGTAAATCTCTAAGCTGTCCTCTGTGGAGTAAGGTGGCCTGCCCCATGGAGGACTACTCACACATGATATGCAGACTGAGTGAAACTGCATTTTACTCAAACTCCTGCTTTTCATATACAGTGAATCTGTAAATACTAAATTCTATTTTGTTAATGTAGTTTGACCATTGCTGACTTCAAAGAATTGACTGATTATCTATCTCCGATTACATTTGATTTGATCCTGATGGTGCAAACCAGTTTGGAGTCAAATTACGTAACAATCATTCAGGATGTAGTTTATATCCTTTTTGATTTAGAGTCATCATGAAAACACCTACATCACTGTTTGAAGACATACTAATCTAATGTGACCATTCCTGTCAGGACCTCAGAGGCAATTTTATCAGACTCAACATGTAAGGCTGCATATAGGAGACAAACAATTTTAGGCATTGTAGTGAAACGCTGTTATACAGAGAATGAATATGTAATGGGTTTCAATCGATATTGGAACTAATGTATACCGGTCTTTCTTTGTTTTCTTTAGCATTTATCATGCCAAGGTTATTCTAATTTATATGCAGCATTTCAGCTTCATTGGGTCTTGCTTTTTACCCAGTTTTATAGCTAGGAGCACATAGGTGTAGTTTTACTACAGACCACTTTACAATGAGGGACTGCAAAAGGTTAACCAAACATCAGGTGCCAGCATTATCAAAACAATGGGTTGTAGTAACTAAAATACATTGTGCCCTTGAAAAACAAAAGACTTTTCAAAGAACTTTTAAAATTCAGACCATTATTAGTTGGATATTACTGCAAGGGCATCACACAATATCATTAACAGTAGAATTGTTGCTCATCCAGGGGCAACACTGGGGTCTGTGTGAGTGGTTCAGAAAACACACCACTCATGATATATTTGTCACAAATACAAATTTTGAAGTACACTATGCCATTTTAATTATAATGCTAATCTAGATGAATACAATGTTACATAATGGTTATGCCATTAAGCTGATGAATTCTTTAGATATGCAGTCTTAAAGTCTGTTAGTCAGGTATGTTTCTGTAACCACCCCAGTTAGTGGGCTATTAGTATAGCTCTTAAAGTTCTCCTAGTGGTTTTAGTGAGCTTAATTTGTTTGCCCATTGGGTTGAAAAGGGGGCGTAAAGGTTCTACATGTGTGATGCTGTGAGAATGACAACTCTGAGAAGGAAGTTTCTAGCTGTGACCATATGACCAGGAAGACCCCCTCGCCTGGAAGATGGCAAGCCCCATGTCCATTAGAGATCAGGTTGAGCACAACGTCTCTGACAGCCCACTGTATTCAGGATAAAGTAGATTTGTTGCTGGTTCACCTCAAAACCCCAGAGAGGTTCTCTCTTCTGAGAGATCAATGGAAAAGGAAAGCAAACACTCTGTGACATGAGGTTGGGGTACCTAGATGCTAAGAAAAGGAACAACAAAAGATCCAGAGGTCCTGGGAGTGACAGGTTTCCAATGCAGTTTCACTGGTCTGAGTACAGTAGCGCATTAAGATGGTGAGTCTTTTTGAGCATGGTAATTTGGGTGAAGTCAAAATAGTGAAAGTTAAGTGGGCTATGTGCAATTAACAGCTATGTGCTATTAATAGCACAGCGTAATTCAGCAATCACATTCCATACATATTTGGCAGAGTTTGTGAAGGTTCATTTGTCTGGCCAGTTCCAAGCTGGCCACCTGGTGTAGTGGCTATAGTCACTGCCGTTGGGTGACCCAGGTTCAGGACTAGCTGTGTTGTATTATGTTTTGGATTTGACCTCCCATTCCCCCACTCTCTTGACATTGTCCCCCTCCCCGCCTGTAGGTTGCTCCCTTAACATTCTCCTCCTGCTGACATCCATCTCCTGATGTAGCCCTTCTTCCAAGATTACCCCTCTTCCTCATTCTCACCTGCACCCCCCCAGAGTTGATTATAATAAATATGGGGGGGGATTAGAGTGGCATAGCCCCCCACATAAAAATTAAGTGTATAGTGCCCCTGATGGTCAAATTCTGCACCGGTAGCTGTTAATGAGTGGTGCTGTAGTGCACATCACCATTTTTCTTTTTGGTAATGTGCACTTGTTATGGTCAGCGCTGTGATGCTGTCGCTATTTTGACATAAAAACCTCTGAATTCCATTCAGTCAGAGTCAAAACCACCCAAGCAGAGCTTCCAAGTCACAGACATAGGTTACAGTCCTATTCCTTATTGTACAAATACATCCATTGCCTTTATTGAAGAGGTTCATCATGAATGTCAGAGCCCATAAAATAAGAGATTTGTCAAATGGTAAGTAAGTGACAGTAGATCTCCTTGGGTGAGAGAGAGAAGGAAGGGTTAATGTCCACCATAATGTTGGATCAAACAGGCATGCTTGATGTAAACATCCAAAAAAATTAAAAACTCTCATTTAGCCCTGGGCTGTTGGTTTATGAAAAATAAATGGTTTACTTATTCAGCCTGTTTTCTGCGTATTTAGTAATTGTCTTATCACAAATCTCCTGGAGAGGAGTTCCAAAGGAGATCCCCAATCCCAAGGAGAGAAAAGGCAAATGTTTACACAACTTTAGTCAAAATCCCTCAGATGTTGTGACAATGATAAACAATGTGTAAATGGTTAATACTGGCCCAAGAAACGTCTCTACTCTGTTGGTCCCTCATGTGAGTCTTCTCTGACATCAGGACATGCCCTCTGGCTAGTTATATTCACTATAAGGAGAATTAGTGAGGATCCATGCCTTACATTTCCAAATGGAATCCGAAATACTTTGTGTAGGGGCCTGCAGTAAAGGAATATTCATAAATCCAAGAGACAGGATGATTATTTAACAAATAGTGGGTAAACAAAGTGCAGGTGTGATAATAAAAATGTTTTGTGTAGTCTGTGTCTTGATGGTATTATAAAAGAAATACATAGCAGAGTTGCAATTAAATGGTATTAATGGAAGAGAGAAAAACATGCAGATCAGATATTAAGTTTTTAGTACTTAGCAGGCAAGAGGAAACCTATAGACATAAACCGCTAAGTAATGTCACTAAATAGTTAGAAAGAGAGGGGGATATTCCTGATTGGGATCATTCAGCATTAGAATATAAATACATTTTTTCTTGAGGTCAGTATATTTTGGAAATTCAGATGCAGGTAATTATTCTTCAGTCTTCACACTGGGTAATGTATTATTTATTTTATTATTTTATTTTATTAATTTTTGTTGACCGGGTAAGTGCACTAGACAAATTCTGCCTATTTTCAGGCACGACCCGGGGGAGGGGGATACAGATGAATGCCAAATGACCTTGAACCAGATTAAGCTGTTGGTGGTATTTTTAGTGAATGAGGGAAATTTGGCCAGGACACCGGGGAAATTCCCCTACTCTTTTCGATAAGTGCCATGGGATCTTTAACATCCACCTGAACTACCACCAATCCAGGCAGATGGGACCTCGGTTTAACGTTTCATCCGAAAGACGGCACCTCAAGTGCAGCACCCTCATGCTGCACTACAGTGTCAGTACTGGGATATTAACCAATTACCAGATGTGGGAACTGAGCCCACAGCCCTCTGATCTCCCGGCCTCAGAGGCGTGTGTGCTACCTACTGAGCCACTGACATATATATATATATATATATATATGAAAAAGCATTTAATCCTTTACTTATTTGCAGTTGGACAAGCTCTAGTCATATGCTGAGATAAGCTCCCAGGAGAGTGATAGTAATGCAGTGCTGGGCTTATGCTGGCAGCACACTAACCCAGTGCTACATTCGAACTGCCCCCATGAGACCCTGACTTTACACACCAGCTAAGAGCTTCCCAGATTGCAAGGGCCGAGAAAACTATAAACTGAAAAATAAAAACTAGTGATCTCATCAAGCATGAAGATTAGGGAAGGCTGTAAATGCTCAATAAATATTAAATATTTGGAATGATACAGGAAATAATCGTTTTATTTATGTATACAGACTTTGTATTTGAGCCTTGTTACATTACGGTTTTAGCTGGTAACTGTGAGGCAGACAGCTTTATTGCCCCAAAGAAACCATAGAGTGGCTGCCATGGAATATAAAGTGCAGGTGATTTCAACATCAACAACAAAAGCCACCAAAAAACTCACTTCTCATACCAAATCAAATACAATACCAACTGCAGCACTAGCCAAGCAATAAACTAATGGAAATCAGTCACA
This sequence comes from Neoceratodus forsteri, assembly GCA_016271365.2. Lineage (NCBI taxonomy): Eukaryota > Metazoa > Chordata > Ceratodontiformes > Ceratodontidae > Neoceratodus > Neoceratodus forsteri. The sequence continues at coordinate 462,405,351 of CM057449.1, forward strand.
GATGATTATACTAGAAATAAACTTTGATACTGACATTGACAAAGCAAGTCAACATAAAAATGCATAGCACACTTCTTAAGTGACCTCTGATTTATGTTGCCATATGTCTCTATCAGTGCATTGGCATTGGGCATGTACCTTATGAATGTCAAATTGTTTTCTTCATTTTATATACTCATGTGTTGCTATTTCTTATGGCATAGGGATAAAGATCAGAAACACAAGAATCACTTTTCCAAATTTTGCTTCATAGGAAAGAATACAGTAATACAGCACATTAAAAAAAACTGTGATTTCACTTACTGATGAGCCCAAATTAATTTGCATGATCTATTTTTTGTGGAGATTTGAACTAAATATAACTGAATATTCTCACTTAGTAGCAGCTTCTGAAGACATATATTTATTTCAAGTGTTTTACCAGGAAAGACATAATGAGCTGGTAACAGCTCTTTTTCAGATGTGTCCTGGTGGGAGGAGAATGGAGAGATCATTACAAGATATTCAAGTGACAATAACATATTGTAAAATGCAACAATAATAAAAATATAATACAATACAAAATGAATATAGTACAGTTAAAATAAAAGTAAAATACATTACTGATTGTCCAAACACAATGGGCCTGATTTTCAAGAGATTCCTTTTGATGCAAGGTGCCTGTGCCGAAGGTGAATGATGCAAATGGCACTTTGTATCAAACTTTGCAGCAATCCTGATCATCGAAAGCAGGCTGCGTCAAAATTGGGATGCTTTACACCCAAGCCACCCTACATTACCCTTGTGACAGAAGCACCAGTACACAAAGTCACAAGGGAACTTGCACAATGGTGGGGCTGCAGCATCCCCTTTTTTGACATTTTGGAAGCTCCACCATGTATGCAACAAGGGGCTCACCTTAGACCAGCCAAGTATTGATCTAAAGGACTTCACCAGTGCCACACATTGTGGTGAAGGGGTAGTCTGACAGTTGTGAGCTGGGGGAAGAAAGGGCATGGGGTTGCCCTAGGGGGCATTGGGGGGGCAGCGGTCATGACAGTGAGTGATGTGACACCTGGCGAGGGTGCAATTTACTTTGCCCTACAGCTGATCAGATGGAACCACTTCATGTGGGGGTTGTCTGAGCTGAACAGTGACATGGCCCAAGGTAGGCACAGCCCTGGTAGCTGCCCATAGGTGCACACAGTCAGGACACCCTAGCTGGAGCTGCGGGTTTATGGCTGCCAGTGGAGGTGGGGAGACCATTCTCTGGGCACCGCCACAGTACCCTAGTACCCACCTTCCCATGATGTGGCAGGCTGCCTATCACCTGCAGGGTCCTGAGTGTGTGTACCTATGTGGCAGCTGCCAGGGCTGTGCCCACCTGGGGCCATGTCACTGTTTGGCCTTGACAACCTCACTCAAAGTGGTCCCATCCGATCAGCTGTAGAGCTATGGAAATGGCACCCCTACCAAGTGCCACATCATTCCCTGTCATGCCTGCTGTGTCTCCAACACCTGCAAGGGCACCCCATGCCCCTTTTGCCTCGGCCCCTTCCTGGCATACAGATTCCTCCCCAATTCTCATGGCACTTCTTGTGTTGCTCCAGGAGGGAAGGTGAATCCCTGTGGCAATTCCAGTAGGTGAGCCAAATGTATGGTGCTAGTCTTTACCAACTCCTGGGTTTTTGGCACAGGGACCACACTTTTATAAAATTGGTCGCAGGGTCCCTGATGTACCTGGAGTTTGCTGCAGCCCTAAAATAATACAAATGTTGGTACGTTTGAAAGTTTTAAAAGAAAATTTAAATTATGGCTGCTTGCTTTGCAAGAATGTAAATGTGTTTAATTATTTGTTGTTTTGTTTGTGTAATTGAGCTTTGTATCTGTATTGTTACATGGGGTCTAGTACGATCTCCCAAAGACAAACATCCCAACGGCAAAAGTCCTGTCTTTTATTTCCTGAATTTAACCTTCTCACTATTACTGTATTACCGACGAACATTCTCCCAACACACACACTGACACTGCCATTTTTTACTCTATTAGCGAGCAAACTAAAGTGTAACTTACAAGCTATGTAACTTATAGGGTATAGAAGAATGAATTATTCTGTTACACCAATTGTATAGTCTTAAGCAATATGTGTATTATCGCTCAGCTGATAAAGAAATTCTTGTGAGAGGAAAAATAAAGAAAACTTTCCGACATTGCTCCCATGACACAGCTCACAGTGCTCTCCATTTACATAATGTTACCATCTGACTAGGAACAGCTGATATGCACTTGCCATAGCGAAGCAGCGAAGCCACACATCTATAGACAAAGAGTAGATAACGATCACAGTTCTTAACAAAGACCAGTACAGCCCGGTACTTGACAGCCTTGCAGCTGTCTGTATTGCAGCGTACACCTACAGAGAGAGAGAGTGAGAAATGGGAACATGTCCTCTTTGTCTGTGTGTGTGCCTCAGCTAGCCCCACTCCCAATCCAGTGTAAAATACTCCCAATATAGAGTGACAAAGTGCCTTAAGTAGCTGACTACCAGTACGTTCTAGTGCTCACTGCACCCTGCTTCTCTGCAGGTTCATCGGATAGAAGTCACAGTTTGGAATAGCCCATTTACTTCCTGCTGCAGTTTGACATGAGTGAAACACCATTGCAAGCAAGTCACCCTCGTGGTTATGAGAGCAGCAGCGCATTTCAGTTCTGCTGTCAGTGTCTGTCTGCACCTTTGGGTGTAAGGAAACAGCAAGCAGCCAGATACAGAGAGCAAAGCAGTGAGAGTGTGAGACCAGAACAAGGACTCTTTCTGTGGTTACTAGTGCGGTAGAGAGAGACAGCAAAAGTGGCTCATGGTGCGGGCAGGGGGGGTTGAAATAGAGAGTTGGAAGTGATGAATGTAGGTGTCAAGAACTGCATAAGCGTACTGAAGCAGGTTGATCCACTGCTCGTTGTCTCGGTCTGTTATTATATGCCAGCCAGCTGATGTTTGACTTGAACCTTGACGGTAAAATTTACGTCAGTAAGTTTACTGTCAGTCAGTTTGTATTGTCGGCAAGTAAATGATGATAAATTACATGTCGGGAAGTTAGTACTCGGGCAATGGTACTGATCCCGTTACATGTGTTTGGGTCAGAACTGAAAATGGGCTTGCCCCAGTGTCCTTACCTGCATAACAAAATAAAACAAACAAATAAATTTGCATCATGGTAAGACCACTTTTAAAACTGGGCCCAATGTTTTATTTATTTATTTGAAAATTCATAACCAGAAAAGTACCCTGAGCCAGGGCTTGCTTCAGTGTGACCCGGGGATGGGAACTACAATAATAAAACCATATGCAGTATTAATGATTAGTATATACTAAAGTGCAAACACAGTACAATTAAACAAATTAAAAAGGCACACAAAAAGTAAATGAAGCATAAATCTAAAGACAAATAGTAAGGATAATACAGAATAAAGATGTAAAACAATGAATTAAGGTAAGCAATTCATTAGGGTGCAACTGCAAAATAATATTTAGAGCACACATCAGAGAAGGAGAAACTACCACCAAGACGTCAAAGGTGCAAAAGAATTGATGCCAGTGCAGCAAGATGTACCTGAGCAAACATTTACCAGATACGAATACTGTTAAGGTTCAGTTTAAGTCACACAGACTAGGGGCTTAGGGTGGGTAGGAAGTTGCTCACAGCAGGGGTTGGTGTAGGAAGACATCAAGAAAACAAGGAGTTAAGAACACGGGGGAGATACAGTTGTAGAAGGGGAAGGAAAAGTCATGAAGAAGTGTTTTGAGGGGTAAGAAAGATAAGGCTGAGTGGTGACCATTTTATTGGCATTGAGGGACAGCAGGTGAACACTGTCAAAAGCCTGTTGAAAAAGGACAGCAAGGTTAGCATTTTTTTTCATTTCATTTTTATTTTTTATACTTGTAAATCCAAATGAGCAAACTGCCCGTTTTCATTGGAGACAAGTTTAAAACTAAGAAACACACAAAAAATTAACAAACAAACATAATAAAAACAAAACATTCAATCAACAAAATACAATACATAAAAATACATCATGTTTCCAAAGATAGCCACTGTTTTAACCACTCTGAGGTGTGCGGTCGCGCTCTGATATACGCACGCTTTGGTGTGTGTATGCCAACCGCCCACATGCTTTTGTATATCAGAGTGCACCCACACCCCAGGAGGGTTTATCTATGTTATAAAATGTCAGAATTGTTTTGGAGGGGGGTAAAAGTGCAGGTGTGTGGTCGCTCTCTGATATACACATGGTCATGTGATGTGTTTTATACAATCAGAACACTGAATTTGTATTTGTTGCTCATTTTATATATATATATATATATTAGAGGCAAAAAACTCCATTTAATGCATTAGTTAGGGTTGTTCCACAGTGACAAAAGTAAAATTCGGTGTTAGGATTGAAAGCCCCTTGAACCCCCGCCCACCCCAACCAGCATCGAGGTAATGCTGCGAGTTGCTGCCCTAACTTCACCCAATCAGATGTGGAAGGCAGAAGTATAGGAGAACGGGTGAGAGTGAGAACCGACAACCCCAACGCGCACCCTGATGCCGGTTGGGGGTAAGGGGGTCCAAGGGGGCCAACTCAACACCGAATTTTTCTCACTTTGTTGCTGTGGAACAACCCTAACTAATTAATTAAATGGAGCTTATTGCCTCTAGTTTCCCTTCTTTTTGAGAATGATAATGGGAAATAGTGAATGTAATGCGGCGGCGGGAGCATGGGGCCCATAGTAACACAGTGACTGCAATCGCAAATGGTAATGTGCATGGTGACACAAAGAAAAACACAAAGATAAATGGTAGTGTAGACAAAAATGGTTAAAATAACACAAACGCAAGCGCAAATGAAAACGCAAAGGGTAACGCACATGGTGCCATAGATGAGAACAGTAAGTGAAACGGGTACGGAACCGCAAGCAGAAGCGGTAAGGGTAACAGTAATGTAAGCACACAGGCTGGTTTTCCCCAAAAGATGCATAGAGAAAGACAGTGAGTACAAAGAATGTATGCATAATAATGGGTCTCGGAGCAGAAAATGAGGAGTTGGAATACTAAATTGCTTATATCTCAGGAACCGTATGACGTAGAAAAAATTTTTTAAAGTCATATGATTTATGACTTTCCTGGCTAGTTTTGTACTTAGGCCCTATAAAGAGCTAAGCAATTTTCCAACAAAAAGTCCGTATCTCGCACCGTTTCCGAGATACGGGCCCTGAAAGGCGCGGCAAACGCCGTAATGTTATCCTATGGGAAAAAAAGAGAAGTTCAAAGTGCCATAACTTTGACTCCCTGTAATATTTTTTCACAAAACTACTTAAAGGCACATTTGTGGGATGTTGGCTTTCGTCCCTCCAAATTGCAGCCCAAAAGACCAAACCGTTATTTTGCAGCAGGGCGGCAAATGATTCCTGCAATGCGACGGATGCCGTAATGTTATCCTATGGGAAAAGTGTCAATTTGGAGTACCATAACTTTGCTTCCCTGTAATATTTTTTCACCAAAACACTGAAAGACACATCTGTGAGATGTTGGTTGTGTTCCCTCCAAATTTCAGCCTAAAAGACCAAACCATTCTTTTGTAGCAGGTGGCAAAGAATTGCTGTCATTTTCCACAGCCTGAAAAGTACTGTCAATCCTTATGAAGCCACAAATTTTGACACTGTCAAGAATGCTAAAGTATTTCATAGCATTTTTTCCAGAAATTTGAAAACATATTTCTGGGGTGTTTACCCCAAATAAAGACATGCCTAGCATCCTCAGGGTCCGACCAGGTGAATACAAAAAGAATTAGATTGCTAGAGGGTCCCAAATTTAAATGCCAAGCATTTTTCTGATGACCAACTGAAAACAAAATGACAGATTTGGGATAGTAAAAGGGCCATTTGTGAAAGTAAAAACTGCATTTGTGACACTGTCGAACTTTTTGTTAACTTTTCCCATTGACTTATAATGGGAAATTGTTTTTTGAATAACTTTTGAACGGTTTAATATTTTTTCACGAAATCTTCAAAAGGCACATCAGGGTCCCCGGCCGCATGTTCCCTGAAGATTTTGGACCGGTCAAACAAACTGTGCAAACTGTAGAGATGAGCAAAGAATTCCAAAAAAGCGTAAATGCAGCACAGATCACGCTTTAATAACTCTCGGCAGCCGTAAATCCGAACAGTACGAAAGTTGGCTGATCCCAAGATGTATGGTTCTTGATTGTATGTTCCAAATTTTAGGCAAATCCATGGAATGGTTGCAAAGTTATTAAGATGCAATTTTTAGGTTTAACATGTAAATGGCTCCTCAACCCTAACTATGGTAGCACTACCGTGCTACCATTTTATATATATATATATATATATGTATGGATATATAATAATCACAATAAATTGCATTAATGTACCAGTTAGGGTTCAACTTAAAGCAACAAAAGTAGGGAAATGTGGCATTTGAGTTTACCACCCTAACTCCCAGCTCCCCAAGCAGCAAAAGGACAAGCCCACACAAGCAGCCACAGACAGACATCAGTAGGTAAGATAAACAACATATAACTATTTCCAGATGATACAAATGCAGTAGCACTAGTGTGCTACCTTTGTGGATTTCTATCTGCAGAATGCATACTGCAAGACATACATAAAAACATAGAACTTGACAGTAGATAAGGATCATCTGGCCCACCAAGTTTGCCCATTTCCCTACCTACTGTATAAGCTCCAGATCCTATTTGATCTGTGGCCTACCTCTTCCTTCCTTCTACTAGTTTTGCCTTTTGCCTGTCCCATACATTCTTGAATTTGACAACTGTTTTTGGCCCAACAAACTCCTCTGGGAGGCTGTTCCATGCATCCACCACCCTTTCTGTGAATAACTACTTCCTCCTGTTGTCCTGAATTTTTCCCCCCTTCAGCCTCATATTGTGACCCCTTGTTCTTGTACCTCTCCTTTTCTGAAAGATACTGCCTCTTGAACTCTGTGTTCCCCTTGAGGTATTTGAATGTCTCTGTCATATCCCCCTTCACCCTCCTGTCTTACAGAGTATACATACTGACTCCTCTCAGTCTCTCCTCAAATGGTTTCTGGTGTAGCCCCTGCACCATTTTCATTGCCCTTCTCTAGACTGCCTCCATCCTGTTGATGTCATTTCAGAGATAAGGTCTCCAAAACTGCAAGCAGTACTCTAGATGAGAAGTGTTGTTGCAATGAGGGCGTCCTGGTTTCATCACTGGATGTAGAAACTGTTCAAGGGGTAGCAGGTTTTCAGATACAAAAATTGCTACAGTACTTCTGTCTGCAGAAGCACAGGCCCCGAGGGGCCTGCACTTCTTCACTGAAAGATGTTAGAAAAACACACTGATTTCTGGTTCCAGAAGGGCATGCCCCTGTTGGGCCTGCTGCTATGCAGACAGAAGCACTGTTGTAATGTTGGTATCATGGTTTCAGCAGCAGATCTATAAATTGCTCAAGGGGGTACCAGGCTTTCAGTTATGCAGCTATATATATAAAACCATACAGTAGTGGATCATGCTGTCTAGTAAGGTTCCTCATACAGCATGTGTGAGTACCTCTGTCTGCAGAAGTGCTAGCCCCATGGGGCCTCCTGTCTGTAGATTACGATGTATGATCAACAGGGGGAGGTAGAATGGGAGGATTATCTACAAAAAAAATATGGAGGCAAAGAGGACCATTAGGGAGGCCAAAGCAGATACAGAACTGCATATCGTGGAGGAGGTCCAGAATGGATAAAAACTGTTTTTCAGATATATTAGTGAAAATAGGAAAAAAGTGTGAGAATGGTAAGGCTAGTTGGGAGGGGTGATAGAGGAGGATGAGCAAAAGAATGCCACCCAAAATGACTACTTCTGCTCAGTTTTTACTAAGGAGGACAGTGGGTCCATGCCAGAAAGTGGCATCAAAGCGGCTATTATGGGAATCCTGGAAATGATACAGCCATTGTTCACTAGTGAAAGGGTTCTGAAAGGGCTGGCTGCCCTTAAGATAAATAAGTCCCTGGGACCAGATGGGTTGCATTGGAAAATATTCAAGGAATTAGCAGTGGAGCAGGCTGAACCACTGGTATATCTGCTCAACAGCTCACTTAGGTTTGGGGAAGTTCCAAGGGATTGGAAGGTGGCAGATGTACTGCTTCATGGGGGGGAAGGGGTATGATGGAGTCAGTGATCAAAGAGGACTTCATAGCCTACCTGGAGAGCAACAATCTCCAGGATAGTAAACAGCATGGTTTTGTGGCAGGACGATCTTGTCAGACTAACCTAATGACTGGGTGACAAATTAATTAGACAAGGGACATGCTGTGGATTTGTTCTACTTTGACTTCAGTAAGGCTTTTGAGTTGGTACCTCACAAATGATTGCTCAAGAAGATGGAAGACCTGGGTGCAGCTAAACCTATAGTGAACTGGGTGGGTAACTGGCTAGAGGGGAGGCAGCAGAGGGTGGTGATCAATGGGGTTAAATCAGAAGAGAGTGAGGTTATGAGTGGGGTTTTACAGGGATCAGTCCTAGGTTCAGTCTTCTTCTTCAACATGTTCTTTAGTGACACTAGAGAATGAATCTAGGGCAGGTTGTGTCTCTTTGCAGATTACACAAAACTATGTGGTTGAGTGGATAGTGAAGAAGGAACAAGGAAAATGTAAAGAGACCAACAAAAGCTAGAGGAGTGGTCAAAGGTCTGGCAGTTAAAATTCAATGCTAAAAAATGCATGGTAATGCACCTAAGGGAAAAAGAACCCCAAGACAGAGTACTGGATGGGAGGAAAGAAACTTAGCATTACAGATGAGGAACGGGATCTGGGAGTTATCATTAGCAACTTATTTAAGCACTTGAGTCAGTGCAACAAGGCCATAGCAAGGCTAACAGGATGCTGGGATGTATTAGGAAGAGTACTGATAGCAGAAGAAAATAGGTAATACTTCCTCTTTTCAGATCCCTGCCGAGGCCTCGCCTACAGCACTGTGCCAAGTTCTAGAGTCCTCACCTCAGAAAGGATAAGGATATGTTGGGTTGGAGACAGTGCAGCACAGAGTAACACATATGATTCTGGGCCAGCAGGAAGGTTCATATGAGAAGCACCTCAAGGCACTAAATATGTACTCACTGGAGACCAGAAGTGAGAGGGGAAATACAGTATGACAGAGACCTTTAAGTTCCTTAAAGGAATTAATAAAGTGAACTGTGGGGAACTATTTAGCCTGAATATCAATTTTCAGTCACATGGACATGAATGGAAATTAACAGGAGGTAGGTTCAGGAGGGATGTGAGGAAGTACTACTTTACAGAAAGGGTGGTGAACCTTAGAACAGTCTGTTGGCTAAGGTGGTGGTGCAAAAACAGTCAGGGGGATTCAAGCAGGTCTGGGACATAATGAAGGGAATAGTAGTTATGGGGGGGCGACAGGACCAGGGAACAGAGTAGAGAGATAACGGGGAAGGTTAGTAACCAGGAGGAACAGTAGGTTCCAGAGATTATTGGGAACTTGGGCAGACTGGATGGACTGCTGGTCTTTTTCTGCTGTCATTGTCTATGTTTCTTTGTTTCTGTTTCTATACACTCAAGTGTGGCTGCATAATCACATGCCCCTGAGAGACCTGTGTTTATGCAGCCAGAGATACAAATCCATGAATGTAGCACATCAGTGCCACTGAATTTGTGTTATCTGGAAACAGTTGTATGTTGTTTGTCTTACCTAATGATTGCTGTCTGTGGTTGCTTGAATGAGCTTATCCCTTCGCTGCTTGGGGGGCTGGGATTTAGAGTGGGAAACTCAAACGCCACATTCCCCTACTTTTATTGCTTTATGTTGAACCCTAACTGGTGCGTTAATGCAATTTTTGCAATGAATTTGTTTTCTTTTTGATATAGTGGAATTGTATCATCATTCACGCCGGTAGCTTCATATGACCTCATGAAAGAACTGGGAAAAAACTAAGTCATAAGCTCTTCTTTCAGTAGCTGAGATTCTCTTTTGTGAGTTACTTCATGCATTACAAATGAAGACGTTCCACTCACTGGAGAATTATGAAAACAAATGTCCCACTCTCTTTATGTGTGAGCTGAGATTTTTCTTTCATGAGACTCATAAAAAAAGAAGTTTGGCTTATAAAATAAAAATCAGAACCCCCTCACTAAGCCTTCCACCTAGGATTTTATGGATGTCCTAAAACCCTATTTTGGCTCTTTTTTCAAAATACAAACCCCAGAATCTAGCTAAACAGGTGCCATTTAGCTAGAGTCATGTGTTTGATTTGTCCAGGGCATTATTGTTATGGGTTTTAAATTTTTTTTAAATAAAAATCAAGATGGTTTCCATACAAGAGAAGATTTTTTTTTCTCATGAAAGAAGAATTTCAGCTCATTAAAGATATATCTTCTTTAGTGAGAAAAAGAAACTAAGTTAGAATTTTTTGTTCATATCTGACATATAAAAACCCTAATGAGCATGCTCAGATCGGAAATTTCAAATCCTTATAACTTGGGAACCAATTAATATTTTTTCACCAAACAAAAAAACAAAACAAAACAAAAAATGGCACCTTTCTAGGGTAAGCCCCTACTACCCTAACAATTTCAGAACAAAATTCCAAGCCATTTGGACTGTAGGTGCGAGCAAAACAAACAGCAAAGAACCTCAATTTTTCCACTTTTTGCACTATCCTGATCTTGGACTCTGGATATTCAAGTGCCATAAAACTTGCCAAATCAAGAGACCTTGTCTATTCCCCCCCCCAACCTGGAAGGTGCATGTAACATTTCATGCAATTGCACTGAATGCGGGCAAAACTATTAGGGTGAAAAGTTAGGGATTAAACATTAAACACCCTACTCAACCCTAAATATAGGGGTGCTACCACACCCCTAATAGATGAATGGAGAGAGAGAGAGAGAGAGAGAGAGAGAGAGAGAGAGAGAGAGAGAGAGAGAGAGACAGACAGACAGACAGATAGATAGATAGATAGATAGATAGATAGATAGATAGATAGATAGATAGATAAAAAAAACTGCATTAATGCACCGGTTAGGGTTCAGCTCAACACCACAAAAGTAAGGAAGTGTGGCATTAGGGCTTTAAGCCCTAACCCTCCCCCCAGCAGCAACAGGACAAGACACATACAAGCAACCACAGATAGCCATAATCAGGTAAGACAAAAAAACATACAACTGTTTCTGGATGACACAAATGCAGTAGGACTGATTTACTACCTTCATGGATTTGCATCTGTGGGTATGCGCACCGCAAGACATACACTCTCACATCTGGCTATAGATACAAATCTGTGATACTGAAATCACACCACTACTTCTTTCTGCAGAATCACAGGCCCCTGCAGTCACAGATACAAATCCACAATACCCAAATTACAACAGCTCTTCTGTCTGCAGAAGTGCAGGCCACTCTGGGACCAACACTTCTATAGACACAGTTACTTATGCACACTGTAAAACATATTCACACTTCTGGCTACAGAAACACATGCCAGTGTGTGTCTTGTACTTCTGCAGCTGCAGATAGGAATCCAAGGTACACAAATTGCAACACTACTTCTGTCTGTAGAAGTGCAGACCTCTGTGGGGTGAACTCTTCTGTGGCCACATGTATATACTTAGGTGCACTGTAAGACATACACTTCTGGTTTCACAAGTGCAGACCACTGAGGGGACTGCAATTCTAAGATATAATGTCAAAATCTGTTCCCACCAAGGACTCAGTCTGCAACAGGTTACCAAGTTTCTCAACCATCTGCATCTGTGGGGATACCTTAGTAGCTGCCACAACTCAGATGTGATTCTCTTACTTGGGAATTTTCTTGGTTTGAATCACACCAAAGCTGCTGCCCACACAGTACTGTGCTCCTTTGACTAAAGGCAAATGGTCATCCCCTGTATCATTGGATATGTCACTCTGAGATCATGGATTTGACAATTTCCTTATCTTCTGGTGGTACCACCTCTCTGGAAAGATGGCCTAAACCTGAATTTTGGATTCTGTGGAATTATTGATCACTTCTTTTTTGTGGAGCCATGCCAGTCTCTGCAGGGGATGGCAGCATGACCAGGACAGTTTCCTGACATGAAAGACCTTGGAATCTTTGAAGCTTCCTCATCAACTGGCCAGGGGTCCCATCATCACAGGACAAATGGATTGTATTACCTTCCAGGGACAGCTGTTCGACTTCTGGCACAATTTTAATCTCATTTCCCCAGCCCATCTCTGTCCCTTCAGCTGATTAGATTCTACAGTTATCAGTGCAGCTAGAGGTAAATTAAAAAAAAAGGTACAAAATTATTGTTATACATACCCACCACCTTCTCTGTGTAGAAGCACAGGCTGCTGTGGGGCCTCTTGCAGATAGGTCCATGGATGCAAATGAACAGGGTGTTCTGGGCAGTACAACAAGGGATACGTTTTTCTGCCTGCAGAAGAGCAAGGCCCTCTGAGCCCTGTGCTTCAGTTTGGCTGTGGATGCAAAGAACTTGCGGGGCAGTTTTGCGGGCTGCAGAAACACAGGTCACTTTGGGCCTGCACTTCCATGTGGCTACAGATGTAGCTGTGCAGGGTTGAGTCCTTCAGGCTGTGAAAGTGCAGAGCCCTCTGCTCCCTGTCCTTCCATGCAGCTACACAAGCAGAGCTGTAGGAGTCTCTGGGCCCAATAGTATGCAGCTCATTTCAGTGCCATATGACCTCCAATCCCATGCTACATTGCAAACTTTGTGGGTTCAACTTCACCTAAATTCATCTAACTTTGCCCAACTTTGCTGGCGAAGTTAGAAAATTCATTATTTGCAAAGTTAGCCCTATACTGCAAACTGGAACTTTGCAGGGCAGATTAACTTTGTGAATTGTAGAGAATTGACAAACTAAACCATGAAGTAAAGTTACCCAACTTTGTCTGTCTCTAATCAGCATTTTATGTGAATATGTCGCAGTTTTTCTGTGATTTGAAGTGCTAGCTTCAGTGCTGCACAGGCCTATTATGATGACATTAGCACTGTGAAACCTGCTCTCTGATGGGTTAGGTTATGTTATGAGAAAAGGTAAATGAAAGTGATTGTGGCATAGCTAACCTCTAGTAAAATGTTTATCTGGAGGTTAGATACAGTGATAAATTTATCAGGGAAAGTTTATCACCACTAGTTTGGTAGACATAATTGTTTGTTTAAAATCTGGTAATCATCCTTTGTATGAAATAAAACTTCTTAGAGTCTCCTTTAAACAGCACCCCCTGGATCTGCTGATCAATACTTCTTCTTACTAACTCACTTCTCTCTCAATTTATACAGTTTTACACACCGCTTTGAATCCTTCTTAAATCCATGTAGTGTTACTGTATATAATATCCCCCAACCTCTTCTGTGCAAGAGTGAACGTATCCAAGCTTTCCGATCATTTTTCATGTATAATTTTCTCTTTTCCTGTCGTGATTCCAGTTGCTCTTCTCTGGGTAATTTCCTACCTGTTAGTATATTTTCTGTGGTGAGGCACTAGGTCTGTATGGAAATAAAATACTGCCAGTGGAATGTCCATAAAATTCGAAATGTTGCTTCTGTGAAATTTCAGAATGCACTTTGGCAACTTTCAAAGAAATTGCAACATGGAATGGCAGAGTGAATGTATGAATTGTGGATTAATATATTAAACTGTGGAAAGAAATTATGTAGAACTGATCACTGAACTGCAGAATGATTACATGTATTGTCCATTAATGTATTAAACTGCTGAATGGAATTCCTTAGATCTGTTATTCCACAGTTAATGTGTATTATTTTACAATTCAGCCAGAACATTTTGCAGAATAGGGTGAACATTTACTAAAATCATTCAGAAGATTCAAATTTCTCCAAAGTTGGAATTTTGGAAAATTTCCCCAAATGTGTGAAATTTCATAACATTTCTGGGATTCATATTTTACAATTTTTGCCAGTCTCTATTAGGCACCCAGAAGAAGAAAAATGCTTTAGCTGTGGTCTCAACTCCAGATGAACAGGTAACAGATCATATCACCTGTTGTTTCAATAGCAAGCAGATCAATCTCCCACTGTATGTGGTACAACCTACTGTAGCAGTGATATTGCTGGGAAAATATCATTTGTGCACCAGATCCCTCACTGCCTCTTTTTCCCCCAGTATATACATGGTGTACGTTGCCATTTTAGTTGTTGTTTTCTGTGTATTCCATGATACTCTTCAGAAAGTACATATTAAGAGAAAAAAAGTACAGTAGTGGCAATAGTAGTCATTGTGTACATATAGCATTATGTTTAATTCAGACAGAACACAACAATCATATTATAACATAAACCTGGGTATCAGGTAGTAGGAGCAGCCAAAATAAATTGTTACGGCAGTGAGTGCTGTCCCTCCATAAATCAACTTGCATGGCAAATGCATTCCTAACATTTTGGGATCCACAACACTTGAACAACTTGTCAGCATTTTTTTCAGGTACACTATACTTGCTCTTGTGACCCAGACCAATTGATTAAGGGTCAGGAGACATCAAACTCATTGTATAGCCTTTTTTATGTTGCTAGTTTTGTACAGTTACAATGTTTGCATAGCACTTTCAGGAGGATGCGTCTAAAGGTGCTTCTTCAGTAATGCTTCAGTTTTCTTCAAGTGGGAGAGCAAAATATAATCAAAGCGGTAACTAGATATGTCCCCATGTGCAACTAGATTGTGTCCCCATGTGCACAATGAGCAAGAGGGATAGACAGGGGCCTCCCAAGTTGTCAAGAGAACTTTGGGGGAAATAAGCAATTAAAAAGGGTGTATAATAGGGGGGCATGGTTAGCCGCCGACCGCAATGGACGCCTAATTGAGGAGCTCTCCCCTTCCCACCGCACATCCGTGTTAAGCCCGTTCCATACCTGCTCTTTTCACTCGTTCTCTTGCTCCACTGACTAAAGGAGTGTCCCGCCCTTTGGTAATATCACTCCGGACCCCCGCTCCGCCCGGGAAGTACTCCGTTGTTCCGATGCCTACTGACACGTCTGGTGGCCGGGCCTACTGCAGGGATGGAGCCTGCTTCTCCCGTTGTGCCCTCAGAGGGCGGGCTGGCTGAAATTCGGCAGATGTTCACCGAAATCTTGAATTGCATGGATCATATTGACAGTGCTACCCAGAAGAATACTGCCGACATAGTAGATCTTTCACAGAGGGCTATGGTATTCGAGCACAGGCTTTCAGAGGCGGAGGACGGCTGCCGGTGAACTGGGGCACTAGTGCTGGACTAAGATAGGCTTATTCAGCAGTTATGGACTAGGGTGGAGGACTTAGAAAACCGAAGCAGAAGGAATAATCTGAGGTTTGTGGGCTTCCCAGAGGGCTGTGAAGGATCGGGTGCTATAGGCTTTTGGCAAAAGGAGCTCCCCCCCCACTGGGCTGGCACTTGGAACATCCTCTGGAGATAGACAGGGCTCACAGAACGTTGGCACCCCGCCCGGCTCCTGGGGAGCGTCCTCGCACCATACTGGCCCGCTTTCTCTGCTTCCAGGACTGGGAATCCATTACCAGGCTGGCACACCAAAGGAAGGAACTCATTTGGAGAGGCCACAGGATCCAGATTTTTGTGGACTATTCCCAAGAACTCACTGCGCGCCGTAGAGCCTTCACTGCTGCACATCGGGCCTGTGCTGACCTGGGGTTATAGTAGTCATTGAGATACCCAGCTTGTCTTCGTATCATCCTGAATGGATCGCCGAGGCTATTTGACAACCCAGCAGCTGCTGAGAACTTCCTGGCATCACAAGCTCCCAAGCTACATAGGGGTGAGCCCAGGGAATAGATGGGCTTGGGGGCTACAGCTATGGAGACCTCTGCACTAACCCCTACACTTCCCCTGGGGCTACTCAGCCTGCAACCCTACAATCTAGGACTCCATCTCGCTCTGCCCCTCAGAAATCTCCTGGGAGCAAAAAGAAAAACAGAAGAAGGGCTCGTCTGGATGGGGCTCATATTGATAAGACTCCCCGGTTCCATTCTTGCTCCCGGAGTCGCAGTGTCAGTCCTGACTCCGTGGCCTCTCGCTTCTCTATACAGCCCGACAGGAGCAACAACCAGTTCCATGCCCCGATGGACCTTTCGACAGATGGATCCCAGCTGGACCCTCCTTTGCCACCTAGACCATCTCCTAAGGGGAATAAATCCCAGGCTGTGCGCTCACTTTCCTGGGCAGATGCTGCGGAGTCACTATCACCAGAGGTTTCCACTGCTATGGATGAGGCCTCTAACTGTCCAACACCCTTTGGCACTGCAGCGGCCCCTGCTAAATATGTGGGCTGAATGTGACTGAGACTGTTTTGTGCTGCTTTCTGTGTTCTTGTTCTCTCCCTCCTGTTATAATTGGCATTGGTGGTCAGCACTGATCTTAAGCCCCTGGTATATGCCCAGTACACCGGGGCTTTCCTGGTGCTGCCGGCAGGGGGGGGATCCAGTGATACCATTTACACTCTGGTCGTTCAGTTATTCTATTCCCTCTCAGAGGGGGCACGACCAGGTGTCAATTAGTCTTTTACAGTGCGGGAAAGCCCCTCACTGTTTACATTCGAGCTCTTTATAACCCTGCTTCTCTTTGCTAATGTATGGTATGTTGGGCGGGGCGGGGGGCTAGTCCCTCAATGCCTGTGAAATAAATCTAAGGTGGAGGGTGGTTACTTTAGCTAACTTGTTGGTGCAGGCACGCTGTATTGGTGGGATACAGTGGAGAGAGTCTTTTGGGCAGTGGGCTGTCCTACCTCTCTTTCGCTGCAGTTAGTTAACCTCCTACCTCCCACCGATTTCTGCCGGTATCTGGGCCGTAATTCAGTCGATGCATGCAGCAGGAGCTGATCTGTTTAAGGGGAAGGGATTTGGGGAGGGCGGGGGGAGGGGAAAGGTGTCTTACATTTTTGGTTGTTCAAAGTTATGGTTGCTGTTTGTAGTTTATGTTCAGGGCCTAGTGAGCCCCTTTTAGAAATACTCAGTTTTGTATGTTGTTAGTAGTTTAGGCATTCTGACTTCTGAGATTCTGACCTGTTTTCATCAAGGCTGTCTCAAGAGAAAAGGTCTCCTTCCTGGGGGATTCAGTCTCTGGCCTTGGTGTATGTGGATGCATATAGGGTTTGCCATGATCCTATCCAGGTCGAATGGAGACTAATTTTATCTCCTGGAATGTCCAAGGCCTTAATTCTCCCATTAAACGGAAGAAAGTCTTGCTCCATCTGAAGAAGCTCAGACCTTCGGTAGCCCTCCTTCAGGAGATGAAACTCTCCTCAGCTGAAGCTAGAAAGCTTAGACAGGGTTGGGTAGGGGAAGAGATACATAGTGTGGCAGACTACCACAAGCGTGGGGTCTCTATACTCCTACATAAATCTCTGGGGTGGAAGGATAAAAGGCACACTCATGATGCAGAGGGGAGATGGATCATGGCCGAAATGGTGACCCCAGAAGGCCCGCTAGTCTTAGTTAATTTATACGCCCCTAACCAGGACTGTCCCCCTTTTTTCCATATGGTTAACCAGGCCCTTATGGATTTCAACATCCACAAAGTCCCTATTTTACTGGGGGGTGACTTTAATCTGGTGCTTGACCACCTTCTGGATAGAAGCAACAAGGCCCTTGAACCACATAGGCAGGCCAAGAAAGCCTTCCTGAGGTTTTTGGATGAACATGGTCTGTTGGACGCGTGGAGGGCCCTACACCCTGGGGAGCGGGGTTACACATGCTTCTCGCAGACTCATGGTTCATCCAGTAGACTCGACTTGTGGCTACTATCTACTGAACGTTTTGACAGAGTGTCTACCTCTTGTATACACCCGATTTATGTCTCAGACCATGCCCCTCTGAGAATTCAGGTTAAACTGGGACAGAACCACCCTCCTTCCTCCCCCTGGTATTTGGACCCCCTTCTCCTGGAGGACGGGGACTTTCAGAAATGGCTGGGGCCTGCAATTGCTGAGTATTGGACTAACAATGATAATGAGGAGGTCTCGGACACTACCCTATGGGAAGCCTTCAAGGCTACAATAAGGGGTTGGATAATGGCCTTTGCTTCGGCTAGGAGACACCGACGCGAGGCAGATCAGAGGGCTTTAGAAAAACAACTATATTTCCTGGAAGCGCAATATAAATCGTTTCATGACAGACCTCCACCTCAGTCCTTACTCGCACAACTATCAAGTACCAGAATTTCCCTGAATGCTCACCTCACCCGCCAGGCTGAATTGAATCTTAGACGGGTACGTCATGCTTACTGGGAGGGTGGGTAAAAGGCTAGTAAACTCCTGGCATATTGCCTCAAACAGCATCAAATGTCCAGGAGGATACATGCTTTAAGGGATCACACTGGGGTCCCGTGTTACTCCTCGGTTGGGGTCAAAGACATTATGGCTCAGTTTTATAGGCAGTTATATGCTTCCCCTGCCCCCCCCAAGCCTGCTTTCCATCCAAAAATTTCTGGATTCTTTGCCCATCCCTAAGCTCTCCCCATCGGAAGTTACAGCGCTGGAAGCCCCGATCACTGTGGAAGAAGTGGATAGGGCTATCCAATCCATAAATCTTCGTAAAGCCTCTGGGACCGATGGACTCCCCATAGATTTCTATAGGGTCCAAGGTGTTAACCTTGCTCCGTACTTAGTCCAGAGGTTTAGGCACTCTCTACTCTCAGGAAGCTTACCCCTGTCCCTAAGGGAAGCTACTATTACTGTACTCCCTAAGAAGGGGAAGGACCCCCTTTCCCCGGGTAATTACCATTCCATTTCCCTTATCAACACAGATGCCAAAATTCTGGCCAAGGTTCTTGCCAGTAGACTGGAGCCTTTCATATCAGGGCTGATTCACCCGTCCCAGGTTGGCTTTGTTAAGGGGCGTCTGGGATCTGATCATCACAGAACCCTCCTTTCAATAATGCATTATTCCCAACTGTCGAAAAAACACTTTGTAGCCCTAGCCATGGACTTTGAGAAGGCGTTTGATTCAGTAGAGTGGTCTTATCTGTTTCATACCCTTGCCTCTATGGGGGTGGGACCTGATTTTCTCTCCTGGATCAAACTATTATATACCTCTCCCCTGGCTAGGGTTTTGACCAATGGCAATCTATCGGCACCCTTCCAGTTGCAGAAGGGTACAAGACAAGGTTGCCTGCTCTCCCCCCTTTTGTTCATTCTTGCCATTGAACCCCTAGCCATTGCGCTTTGGAAAGCGCCCTCTATCCCTGGAATAACAATGGGAGGCATTACTTTTAAAACTTTTTTGTACGCTGATGACCTGCTGGTCACTACAGAATGCACTCCACAGGTGATTCAATCCATCTTGCATATATTGAATGTATTCTCTGGAATTTCTGGTCTTAGGATCAATCATTCCAAAACAGAGGTCCTCCCTCTCCACTCGATGCACTCTGACATAGATGTTGTGACCGCGGGTCTCAAATGGTCCCCCAATGGCATAAAGTATCTGGGTATCATTCTACACCCTAACTTGTCCAAAATGCTCACAGCTAACTTTTCTCCACTGGTGGAGTCTATTAAGGAGGACATGGCTCGTTGGAAAAACTTAAGGCTTTCATTAGCTGGGAAAATAGACTCCATCAAGATGATGGTGGCCCCAAGGTATTGTATCTGTTGTCCCATCTTCCTATACCTATTCCGTTGAAATGGTTTCAAAAATTGGATGCAGTCATTGGTAATTTCCTGTGGGAGGGCTCCTGTCCACGGTTTAGTAAGCTTAAACTTTGTCAGCACTGGATTGGGGGGGCTGGGGCCTACCTTGGTTTCAGGGGTACCACATGGCCTTTATCTCAGCTCAGACCACTTTATGGTTCTCTAGCATTGGCCCCATCTCACCTACCTGGCTCCTGTTGGAGGCATCATTATTACAGGCTCCCTCCCCTGTGGTGGCGTTGTCTAGTGAAAAAAACCTTCCCTCTTATCTTCCCCCCTCCCATTCTATTATCCATCCAATACTGGCAAAGAGTTCTAACTCTGCTTGGCCAGGACGTAACTCCCTGGAGGTTTTTGCGCCTTTGGAACAACCACGCCTTGGTAGTGGGTGGTAGTGTGATCCGTTGGAAGGTATGGGAGTTACAAGGTATCCTTTTAGTTCAGGATTTACTGCTCCCTGATTCTAGTTCTTTGGATACTTTTGAGGCTTTAAGATCCAGATATCATCTCCCGACCTCTCATTTCTGGAGATATCTCCAGATCAGAGATGCTATCTCCCATCTACCTAATTTCCCCCGAAATAGAGGGTCACAATCAGGATCCCATCCTCTTACTTGTTGGTTACGTCATCCCAGGAACAGAGCCAGTGAGATCTATAGGGCTCTTAGAGGTGCCGCTGCAAACCGTACTTTGTCAGCTAAAGCCCAATGGCAAAAGGATTTTAATTCTTCTATCTCTGAGCCCCAATGGGACCATGCCTGGGTGAGACTGCATATGGCCTGTAGAGATGGGTGCACCCGTCTCATCATGAACAAAACCCTTCATAGGTGGTACAGGGATCCGGTTAAACTCAAAAAGATGGGGCTCCTTCAGCAGGACACTTGCTGGAGATGTGGTATTCAAGGTGCCCATTTTTCCATATACTCTGGGAGTGTCCTTATCTCCAGCATTTCTGGACAACAATCCAGGATATGTGTACCTTTCTGTTCCCTCAAATAGTACCGGACCCCCCTCTTCTCCTTCTGGGTTGTGCCCCTTCCCATATACCCAAGTGCTGTCTGGGGGCCCAGCAGGTTACCGCTGTCGGGGCTATAGCCAAATGGCTTATTTTAAGGAGGTGGCGTTCCCCGGAGGTTCCATCCTTCTGAGAGTTCCTTCAGGCTCTAGCCTTAGGAGCTATGTATGAGAGGCTCTCTAGTTTTGCGGAGGGTTTGCTGGTCCAATTTGACAGACGGTGGCAACCATATCTCCAGCCTAAGTATTGTCACGATGTCCAACCCTAGGTGGTCAGTAATTCCCAAGGGACCCTTGTCTGGTCTGAGTTATATGCTTTCCCATTTTTTTTTCTATACTTGTCAAGTTTTTTTTTTTGTATCTCAGAAGCAGTCTGCCTTTTTGTTCTCCCAGTTTTCGATGTATATAGTTCTAATTAGTAGTAGGCCTGTTCCAGAACGTAACCACTTCTACCATACCTTGCCTTGGGCCCTATAGGTTATTGTTATTATCTTTTCTTTTTTGTTTTCTTTGGGCCCTTCAATTTATATCTCATGGCTTCCACTCTTTTGGGTGGGAGACTCTAGGTAGGTTTGGATCATTACCAATGACAGTGCTCTTTATTCTTTTTTTTTGTGTATCCTGCATGTAGTATCCTGGATGGGTGTATTAAAGATCATGTGCAACGGTTTTTACGTATTTTTTTATAAAAGCTTGAAAAGCTGAAATTCAAGTCCTTGTGCCATGATTAGGGTTTCCTAAAAATTGCTTGCTGTTTGGTTTTGTGATTTTCTTTAAATAAGCATTTGTTAACTTGCTCTAGAGTGGCTGAAAACAGTGGAGTTATTTCTGTCCTCTCAGTCAAACTTAAAGTGTAATGACATCATTTTGGAATAGCTTGCTGTTTCACATTCCCTGTCAGAGCAATTGTTTGTAGAGTTAATGGTTTGCTGAGCTCTCCAAGTTTCTTACAGACCTAGACTCTGGCTTGTGTTTAGATAGATCAGCTTTAAAGATATCATTATCTTCTCATAAAAAGCTGATTATTTCAGTTTCAATGCTTAATTGAAGTAGTGGAAATCTTTCTCTGTGAGAAATCAGCTTGTCTATATCAAAGCTCAGTTCTTTCTAATCAAAACTCTGATTTTTTTTTCTAACTATGTAACACAGGGCTATTTAATGAACATAAAATAAATCTAAATTTTATTCATTCACAGAAACAGTTTGTCTTTGATGTAGCCTTCATAAATACATTCATGTAAGAACATTTTTTTCACGTCAGATTGACAAACAGTACATGTGCTTGAAATATTGTAGCAGAGTGTGACAGGCACCTGTCTGAACTCACAAATTTCAGTTCTTTGGCGGTTTCTGTGCAAAAGTACATCAAGTATGTGTATAACTAGAAACACTATGTGGCATCCCGATGCACCGTATCTCTGGCCCACAGGTGAGGCAGCAGCAGGCTACTGCCACCTGTTCCTGGCCACAAGCCCCCTGCCTTCTGCTCCACATTCAAGGCTATTGCATCCTGCTGCCCAATGTCTTCTCCCACATAGTCATGGATTGTGCACCCTGATGCCTCCATCCCCTGCCGAAAGAATCAGAACTGCTGCAACCTGTCACCCCCCTGCCCAAACAGTTAGGGTTGCTGCACCCTGAACCATCTCTCCTCCACCCTCACAGGTTCCCTGCCTCCACAGCTGGGGCTGCTGTACCATGCTGCCCTAGCTGCCAGAGGTGGGGCTTTTGCTACACAACAGACAGTTAAACCTACAAACAGCCCAGGTTGGGAGGAATGCAGGCAAAGGGTTGCAAACCCAATGAACACAAACAGACCAAAATTATCATCTGCACTCCAAGCTTTGTTCAAAGTTTCAAGTTCAAGTTCAAGTTTATTGCAGGAAAACTCCATTGAGCAAGCTCATTCACAAGGAGGTCCTGTGACATAAACACTTAAAGTACAAACACAGATAGGTAATAACAGTATATACATGAAATACATGTTACATGATGCAGGCTGGATATACATACAAGGGTACCACACAGGGTGACTGCAGGTGGTAAACATTGATATGAGACAGGGAAGTGACTTATAGGTCGCATACTGATAAATGAAACATAATGACTGGTGTGATTTGATTTAATCAAATCAAATCAAATATACAGTATTTTGGCAGCTAGAACAAACAACAGTCTACAACTGATATGGGAGGGAGGAGAAATTTGATAGAGTAGCAGTAGAGCGTAAGCAAAGATAAAGCCAGGAGTAGAAGGGGAAGGGAAAGCAGTTAATATGACAAATCAATTATACCTTACCAGAGGATAAATATGGCACACATGGGGAAGGAAGAGACTTAATGACAGTTACAGGTGTCTTTATTTTGGCTGAACTTAGCGATTTGTAGAAGTTTATTGAAACTGTGCTAGTTAGTTTCAGTATGGTTTGTAATTGGTTCCAAATGGAGGGAAGGGCATATGCAATAGCACGTTTACCAAAGGAAGTCCGCGTCCTTGGTATGTCAAACATAATAAAGTCAAATTTTCTTAACGAGTATGCACTATGTGAGATACTAATAAGGGAAGAGAGATAGCTTGGCACTTTCTGCAGGAGCAGTGTAAGAGTCCATAGCCCAGCATGGAGCAGGCGTCTAGTAGTTAGGGATGTCCAACC
This sequence comes from Neoceratodus forsteri, assembly GCA_016271365.2. Taxonomy (NCBI): domain Eukaryota; kingdom Metazoa; phylum Chordata; order Ceratodontiformes; family Ceratodontidae; genus Neoceratodus; species Neoceratodus forsteri. The sequence continues at coordinate 462,428,683 of CM057449.1, forward strand.
AACAGCTGCATATAAGTCACAGTGGTGCGAACGGTAAGGGGAGTTGGTAATGAACCGTAACGCACGGTGATAAAGGATGTCCAGTTTACTTAGATTTGCAAGAGTGGTGGAGGAATAGATTACATCCCCATAGTCGAGTAGGGGGAGAAAAGTGGCCTGTACAAGCTTGTTTCGAGTTTCAAGGGGGAAAAGGGGCCTATTTCTGTAGAAGAAACCTAACCTTGCTTTTAACCTTCTTGAGACATCTTCGATGTGGTCACTGAAAGATAATTTATTGTCGATCCAGATACCTAGATATTTAAATTTGGTTACAACTTCCAGAGGCTCGTTTAGCGTGGTGACAATGAAGTCTTGGGCAAGAGTATTGGGGGCCTGAGACAGCACTGCAGAGAATATCATCGCTTTAGTCTTCTTGGCATTGAGCAGAAGCTTTGCCTTTATTAAATTATGCTCCGTTGTGCAAAGTCCGCTTAGCACTCCCTTGACTTCAGATAACGATGAGCCAGAAGTATACAACACAGTATCATCTGCAAAAGTGCAGACTGGACGTAGATATGTTAGCATCTAAGTCATTGATGTACAGAGAAAACAAGATAGGGCCTAAAGATGGATCCTTGGGGACTCCTCTTGCAACTGGCAAGGCAGCAGAAAAAAGCCTTCCGCCTTTACTTTTGGAATCTTCCAGTTAGGTAGCTAGAGAACCACTGGGTGGTATGGTATGTGGCACCAACTTTGCAAGCAATTGACTAATAGTTTGTGATCAACAGTATCAAAAGCTTTGCTGAGGTCCAAAAAGACTGCACCAGTTACCTTCTTAGCATCTATAGCAGAGATCCAATCATTGGTTACTTTGCTAGTGCAGTGATTGTGCTATGATTAGCCCGGAAGCAGATTGAGCTGGTTAATGAGAGAGAAGGTTTCAAGAGATTTTAACTGAATATGGATCAGTTTTTCGAGAACTTTAGAAAGGATAGGCAATATGGAGATAGGCCTATAGTTGTTTACATCGCATGGGTCACCAGATTAAATAGAGGAGGATATGTGCTGATTTCCAGCAGGACGGCAAGTCAGCAGATGTAATGGAAAGATTGAAGATGTGGAGAATTGGGGCAGTGAGATGGGCATAGCCTGACCTTAGGAAAAAGGGTTCCAGCCATCGTCCCCTGCACTTTTTTTGGTGTCTAAGTTAAGAAGAATCTTCTACTTCTTTATAAGTTATCTTAGCAGTTGGAAGGACTGGGTCCAGGACTAGATGTGGCGGGAGGGTATGCTGGCTCACATAGCACCAGCATAAGGTGACGAGTCAAAAGCTAATCCAGCTGTGGCAAAGTGGGAGTTAAGTTCCTCCAGGATTAGGGACTTGTTTTCCACAATCTTGCCACTTCGACTATCTTTGTTGGGACAGAGGGGCCATGGGCGTCCTTCTATAGCTTTGATAGTCTTCCATATTTTATGAGGGTTACCTTTAGCTTGTTCGGAGTAGAAATATAATAGTTAGCTTTAGCAGAGCTAAGTTTTTTCACACAAGTTATTCCTGGCTGTTCTAAAGGCCTGCCAATCCGAAGATTCTTTGAATGTCTAGCTTTAGCCAGAGCTTATCTCAAGCTATAAGGGCTGCCTTGAGATCCGAGGTGAACCAGGGATTGGAATTTCCATTACCCTTACTTTGATGAAAGGGCATGCTTATTTATTATTGTAGTGAGTTTGTCATTAAGGATGCAAGCTGCCTTGGTGACATCTTTGGCTAGGTAAGATCTTGCCATCTGATCATGCTCAGGTCAGATAGGAAGTTTACTGCACTGAATTTCTGAAAAGGATCTTTTGTTATAAAGATGGGTTAGGCGAGCCTTAATTTGAGATCTTATGCAAGCAACAATTCCATGCTCGCTCATGTCATTGTGAAACACTGCCAAATGAGATATTTTGTGTGGATGGGTGGTTAGTACCACATCTAGAATGGAACTGTTGGCAGTATTTAGAGTGTTGTTCCTAGTAGGTTCTCTGACTAATTGCCCAAGACCTAGCTCATCACAAAGGGATTTGAGGCCATGTGATTTAGGTGACAGCCAGTCCATATTTAAATCTCCTAGAAATATTGTTTCAGTTTTTGCATCTGCAAACATGGATTTCAAAAGATTAAGGACTTCATCACCACCAGACGGGGTCTATAGCCCCCAGGATAGTGATACATTCCGAGGAGGGAGATGAAGGCTCATCGAAACTAACTCAAATTCCTTGGCTAGAGATTTGCAACTAATATTGGTGACCAAGTACTTATATTTGGCATAGATAACCACACCCCCACCTCTAGGCTCTCTATCTGCTCTAAATAAATTGTAGCCCTGCAGTGATATTTGTTGATCAGTGTTCGTCTTTTTTAACCACGACTCAGTAATTATGATAAGGTCTGGTTTAACGTGTGCAGCCCAGGCTTGCAGCTGTACAAGTTTTTAGGCAGGCTTAAATGTTGACCATCATCATTTTGAGACCTGTGGCCTCAGCAAATCTGAGTAGGCGAGGTAGTTGTAGGGGGCCAGGTTGAGCTCACATTTCCTGAGCAGAGAAGCAGCGAGCATAACTTTCTTTAAGGAGCTTATAAGAATGGAGACTGCTCTTTTATTTCTTTGCGGCAACCCATATCGTGCTGCGCAAGAGGCGGCGCCACTATAGTGACAGTTGATTGTGATCAATGTAAGTGCTTGGGTAGACATAGGTGAGGACAGTAGCAAATCGGTGTAGGCTAACCAGGGGGGGGAAAAGGCTAAAAGGGGAGAGGAGAATGACAGAGTGTCTGCACGGTAGACTGTTATAACATTAGGTATTGATAAGGTACATTGGAGAACTGAATTGCATTGAGGTACTTCGAATTGCACTGTATTGCTGAAAACTCTGCACCTTAGGAGCAATAAAAACACAATAAGGAGAGCCATGGTCCCAGATTGAGTGGTCTAGTGATTTGTATTAATGCAATATTTTCTAGGCAAGAAATTTGCCCACCTAGGTACCCATTTAAAACCCAGCTGAGAAAATACAGCAGAAAGGGGAACAAGGAGAGCAGGAGCAGCTTAGTTAGTGGCCATCCACCCTTCAGACTGAAGTCCCCTTGTAGCAGAACCGGGAAAGAAGTAGAATGATAATGCAGGCCATATTGCCCACGAAAGAATACGGTGATTTATGTAGAAGACCAAGAATCTCTCTAGTGGCAGGTCTGTATAACCTGCTAATGGAAAACTAGCCAAAAAAAAAAAAAAGGTAGTTAGACTTATCGGAGCCAAGGCAGAGTGCTTGGATGGGGGGCTGCAGGAATAGCAGTCAGACAGAAGAGGTGTAAGCAATTTAAAACAGTAGTAGAAATTACAATCCAGCTAAATACAGTAGAAAAACTCCTAATAACACAGTAGAAATGTGCTTAGTTCTATGGAAAGTCTAACAAAGTGCCAGGTGTCTATAGCAGGGGAAAACTCCTGCCAGAGTGGGTTTGCTGGAAGCACCCGTGTTCTGACTGGCTGCGCTGTCCTGTACCTTCCAAGGAGCTGCAGGCGGGTGTCCTGGTCTTGGTCGGTGGCTGGCTGGGTGCCGGCCGACCGTGGGTGAGCTGGAACTGCCCTGTTCAGGGACAAGCAGCTAGAAAGAAGAAGACAGAGCAGGTCTTAAATAGCATAGAGGTAAGGGGGTTAGATTTGAGCAGTTTAGTAAGACAAAAGGTAGTTAGACTTATCGGAGCCAAGGCAGAGTGCTTGGATGGGGGGCGCTGCAGGAATAGCAGTCAGACAGAAGAGGTGTAAGCAATTTAAAACAGTAGTAGAAATTACAATCCAGCTAAGTACAGTAGAAAAACTCCTAATAACACAGTAGAAATGTGCTTAGTTCTATGGAAAGTCTAACAAAGTGCCAGGTGTCTATAGCAGGGGAAAACTCCTGCCAATCAGAGTGCCACATAGTAAATGAAGTACTGTCCACCCAAAGTTGAATCCAAAAGGTTTTTCAACAGGGTGTAGCAGAGGAACAGACTCTGGTGGCAGCGAGACAGCAGGGTGCAACTGTTTCAACTGTGGAGGTACACAACAGGGTGCAGCAAATGCCCTGAATCTTGTGGCACACGTCAGCATGGTGTAGCAGTCCTAACTGCTAAGGCATGCCTACAGCAACCCCAACTGTGTAGAAAAGAGCAGGGTGCAGCATCCCTGTCTGTGGTGATAGGGGATAGAAGACAGCATGGTGCAGAAGCCTTAACTGTGGGGCAGGACACATGGGGCATCAGGGTACAGCAGCTGACTGGGAGATGCAGTACATGTGGTGCAGCAGCCCTGACCATTTGGGGCAATGGAAGTGGGTAGCATGGAGCAGCAAAAGCTACACCTCTGGTGGCTAGGGCAGCATGGTGCAGCAGCCCCAGCTGTGGAGGCAGTGAACCTAGTCCTCTAGGGCTTAACACAGCACAGCAGCCCTGAATGTAGAAACAGGAATGGGGGCAACAGGTGCAGCATCCTTAACTGTGAGGATGGAGGGGAGAGGGCAGCAGGGTGCAGAAACCCCAATTATTTGGGCAGGGGACAGCAGGGTGCAGTAGTTCTGATTCTTTAGGCAGGGGATGGAGGCAGCTGGGTACACAATCCCTGACTGTGTGGGAGAAGACAGTGGGCAGCAGGGTGCAGCAGCCTCGAATGTGGAGTAGAAGGCAGGGGACTTGTGGGGGCAGGGGACTAGTGGCAGTAGACTGCAGTGGCCTCAACTGTGGGGCAGAGACATGGTGCATTGGGATGCCACATAGTGTTTCTAGTTATACACATACATGATGTATTTTCACACAGAAACCACCAAAGTACTGAAATGTGTGAGATCTGACAGTACATGCTCAAAATACTGTAGCAGATTGTGACAAGCACCTGTTTGACAGTCTAACATGAAAAAAAAAATTCTTACGTGATTGTATTAATGAAGGCTACATTAAAGAGAAATTGTGAATGAACAACATTTAGATTTATTTCATATTCATTAAACAGCTCTGTGTTATATAATTAGAAAAAAATTAGGTTTGATTAGAACGAACAGAGCTGTGATAGAGACAAGCTGATTTCTCGCAGAAAAAGATTTCCGCTACTTCAGTTCAGCATTGAAACTGAAATGATCAGCTTTTTAAAGGAAGAGAATGATGTTTTAAGCTGATCTATCTAAACACAAACCAGAGATTGGGTTTGTAAGAAATGTGGAGAGCTCAGCAAACCATAAACTCTACAAATTACTGCTTTGATTAGGAATCTGAAACAGCAGGCTACTCCAAAATGATGTCATCGCACTCTAAGTCTGACTGAGAGGACAGAAATAACTTCAGTGTTTTCAGCCACTGTAGAGCAAGTTAACAAATGCTGATTTAAATAAAACCACAAAACCAAACAGCATGAAATTTTCAGGAAACCTTAATCATGACACAGGGACTTGAATTTCAATTTTGTTAAACTTTTATTAAAAATATGTAAAAACCGTTGCACATGATCTTTAAGGTTGCGCTATGGTTGTATGTAACCTTTCAACATTATACATTTGTTTGGTGCGTCCTGTGTGAAATAACAATAAAATCTTTAACTTCAAAAAAAAAGGGTATATAATAAGTGGAAGACTCAGCCAACAGAAAAATGGAAGTAGAGTATATTGTGAGGCATTACAGAAGGAATGCGGGGCCAACATTTCTCAGGCCAAAATTGCTTTGGAAGACAAGCTCAAACAGGGGATGAAAGGGAATAAAAAATATTTTTTTAAGACATAGGAAACAAAAGGAGAGTCAGGTATCAGGTGAGGCTACTGATCATCGGGGATGGGAGAAGCAATTAAGTGAGGTGGGGGCAGAAGAGGCACTGGATAACTACTGTACTATTTGTGAGCAGTATGCACTCAGGAAGCCAAGAGGCATGGCCAGCTAGCAGTAGCAGTTATAGAAGAGGGCCAAGAAAAACAGGTGGCCATGCTAATTACATCAGAATTAAATGGTAATTATCTGGATGGTATGACCCAGGAAAAATCAGACTCCCAATAATCCATCTAAGGGTACATTGGAGTTCAAACAGTTTCTTACTGATATCTTCAGATTTCCTTAGAGGTAAGGATAATGCCAGAGATCTGAAAACCACCAATTACACCTCCCTGTTCTTGAATGGGGCTAAGTCAGGTTCAAGTAGTTGCAAACCTGTATGCATCACCTCAATGCTTGACAGTGTTGAAGTCAATCAAAAGACTCACAGATTCAGCACATGGATGAAAACTGGTTGCTCTCTGCAATACATCACATGTATCACAAATGTATATCCTGCCAGATATGATTGTCTTATGCAAGTAAGTAACTGAAAGGGATGGAGAGACCCAGAAAACATTCAAAAATGCAGTAAAAATTAGAAACTAGGGTGTTTTTAACCTGTCTACAGTACAGTAAGCTGTGGGCAGCACCAGGAAGTGATGGTACACAGGTTAAAAATGTACTTAAGAAGCATTGCTGTCATGCCAATGATATCACAGTACCCACTACATATGTGAACTAGCTTGTTCTTCATAGTTTGGTGTAATTTATTCCCTGTGAATTTGGTAAGGACAGACACAGGCACATAGTCATACAAACATGTGCAGAGACATGCAGTCTTGCACAGCATCACAATCGCACGTTTCCATGAAACAATAAGACACAAGAGGGTGTTGGTAGTTATGCAATAAATGCATACTCATGTGTCTGTGAGGCATGTGGCATTTATGCTGAGTGCCTTCAGCACCTAGAAGTTCAGTTACTGTATCTCATAACTACCCACAACATGTCATACTGAACTTATAAAATGGGTAATCTAAGACATATTAAAGAAATCCAACTTCATGTTTATGAAAAATATATTTTCTTGTGTTACAAGTAACTAGTAAAAAGTAGTTCATCCCCTCCTATCACCTGTCTTCCCACACATTCAGTTGATGGAATGCTTGTTAATCATGGAATTCAGGAATTCAAACTTTTGGAGAAGTCTACTGGCAGTATGCTACCCTCTTTCCACACAAACACACACAAAACCAAATGCCCAATAAAGCCAGGGATTCCATTTGATCTGGACAGTGTAAACAGAAAATATTTTTCTGGCAGGCAGGTTAGGCTAGGAAGAGTTTTTTTATTGTCAGTAATCAGTATTGTATTGTATTGTCAGTAAAAAGTAATCAGTAGTACTTTAATTTTTTAACTGATATACAGTATGTGTGTAAGAAGGGGATCATAAAGGTAAAAGACATTTAATTCATTTATGTTTTTTTTTTTCAAATGTTAAGGGAGTATCATTATTAGGGACTAGCTGGCTTCTTTAGTGTGAGTAAAGGTGGCAGACATGCTAATTTTGTGGTTAATTTATTTTGTCCCCCTCCAGTCTCCAGTTCAGTCAAACTCCCATCAGACACCCCAGCTTTCTGCTGGGACCTACAGTCATGCTTTCTGCTGTGTAGCATGGGTGCTCACCAGGTGTGGGACCTGCAAGTAGTGCAAGATGGCCAACTAGATCAGGAACTGCCTTTTTCCTCCATTTCTGTTCTGCAGGAGCAGGTACTCAGTGCTGGCCGAGACAGTCCTGTGCTTGCTTTCTTGCAAAGGACATTACTGGCTGCCATTCCCCTCATCTCCTGCATAATGATCCATGGCTGCCTGCTCCCAGCCATTGGTAAGGACCAAGCATACACTGAGCCCCATGTCCCCCCTCCTTGGGAGAGCCACTGTCCATTGGATGCTCAATCCTCTCCATTCCCTGCTACCCCCAGCAACCCTGCTCCACTTCTGAATCAGGGTTGCCAGTGTTTTTCAAGTATGGTGTCCAGTGCCTCAGGACATTGGGCTGGCCCAGCAGCCATGTTTGCAGTGGAAGTTAGGAATGTTTTATGAAATGCATTGATATATTAGTGTGCTGTATACTGATTGCCAGCATGTTTTTATAGTCAATGGTAGTGGTCTTCCAATTCATGTTTGCTAACCAGCCAGGATGCAGGAATTTCCCTGTCCATTTTATATGTATTTTACTGTAATAATACCAGAGACTTACTATAAGTGTTTTTTATGTATCTTAGTCTAACTAAAAGGTAGGGTCAGTCATTTAGTACTCTGAAAAGGCCATCTAGAAGAAGAGCAGTGTGCAAAATCCTAAATAAATGCATAGAAAGAACAAAAATCCAAACTGTGTCTCTCTTTTTGCATCTCTCTCTCCAAACACCACATATAGTGGTAGCCATTAACAAACTGCACTATTTAACTGGATATATTAGAAGATATCAAAGAAATCTAGCTTAAATTAGTGGGGATTCCCTGTGATACATCATTATAGTATATACTGTAGCTGGATAGTCTGCATCACGTCACTGGCTACCACTGTATACTCTAAAGTCTCAAACCCAGAACAAGGCATCATGGGTATAAAAATCCTTGCATGTTGGAAGGCTCAAGAGGATTTAACTAAAACAAAAGTTGCCATTTAAATAATGTTTAATGATTGCCTTCACATGCAAGGGTTATTGGGGGGTAGAAAATAAATCAAGGGTTGACTAGATGGACCAAACGGTCTCCTTCTGATGTAACTTTCTATATTTCTATGTTTCTATTCCAGTCTTTACTGAAAAATACAAACTACAGACTAGTGTTTCATCCTGTAGGAACTTCTAACTGTTATACAGTCACTGTCTCAGCCATAAGCCAGGTCTGCCACAGTGAGACTCAAGAGCCACATAAATAGATGATTTGATACCTTTTATTGGCCCAACAGAGTTGTTAAAAAAAGAAAACAGGCTCTTTGAGCTTTTGGATTACACAGAATACTTTAGTGAAAAACAATGGCAGTTGGTTTGGAAGAATATATTTTCTTAAAGTCCAGATCATACATAAAAACAGATACAAGTTCTTAAAAATCCCATTGGCCTAAGCTGCTTTTAAAAATCAACATGGGGACATATAAAGACAACGGAGTTCCATCAAAGGAAAGATATTTCAAGGTCAAATGTCACAGAATAGATAGCTTCTGTGACATTTGATCATGAAATACCTTTCCTTTGATGGAACTCTGTTGTCCTTATATGGCCCTGTGTTGTTTTTTAAAAGCAGTTTAGGCCAATGGGATTTTTAACAACTTTTTATCTGTTTTTGTTTGTATGACCTGGACTTTAAGAAAGTGTATTCTTCCAAACCAACAGCCATTGTTTTCTGATGAAGGATTCTGTGTAATTCAAAAGCTCAATGCACCTATTTTCTTTTTTTAACAATTCTGTTGGTCCAATAAAAGTTATGAAATCATCAATTTGTGTGGCTCTTGTGTTACAAGGACCAATATGGCAGCAATAATTTCTGTGTCACAGTGGGACTCAGGCATTTAGTAAAGTATGAGGTAGTATACCACATAGTTAGTTTGTAACCAGAGCAGTATGCAGTATACAAATGAGATGTGCAGTAGTAACAGTTGATTTGCCAAGTTATTTTCCATAATCTGTGTAAATCTCTCAGGAGTCTTCCATGAGATTTCCTGTAGCACGTGCAGTCCCAGAGATTTTTTTCTGTAGATATTGACTGCTACCATTATATGGAAAAAATAAATATTCAAAATGTTTGGATTCTGCATGTCTCTCCAAACAACACCAAGTGTAAGGCATCATGGTTATGCAAATCCGTGGGTGGTGGCAGGATGATAAGGATTAAAGCAACAGTACTGGGAAAATATTTTTATGATAATATAGGACTCTGTGCATCAGCTATTGGACATACATGCCTCACTATGTGATGCATAGGGCTGAGTTACTCACACTACGGGTGTCCCCTGGACACCCACAAATACACTAACAGTGCTCCCCCACTGCATTGCCCCCCCCAAGTTTCAGCCATGCTTAAACACACAGTGGGATGGGGATTGTGTCAGTAGTTGGTCTAGCAGACAATGGCATACATTAAACCATTTGCACTCTGCCTATCCAGTGACAGAGGGGCTCTAGATTATGCCATCCAGATGGCTGCCAGAACTGGTGTACACCCCCTCTGGCAGGAGTCCAGAGGCCCCAGTTTTGCACCAGTGCTATGAAACACTGCCCTATTACTTGTCATGGAGAGCTGGGTAAGGATAATGGCTGCAGGATAAATATTTGTTGTGTTTTATAAACAGCATCCATGCCTATGGGGAAACAGTTATCCTTACATGAACTGCCATAGCCCATGATCCCCTGCTCCCATGGATCTAAGGATCTGGTCTATCCCCACCGCCATTACAGGTATCCCGAGGCCCCAGTCTTGCCATGCCCAACCCAAGTACATCCCTCCTGCTGTCTCATCTGCTTGTCCAGAGCTATGTGCCTGCACAATGCGCATGCCAGGGGTAGTACAATCCAGCCCTATGCTTGTCTGAGGGCAGGCTCATAGTATGTAGCAGCATGGCCCAGGACATGCTATTTCTGACATGCAACTGGCCAGATAGCACATACAAGCATAGACAAAACTATCAACACACCAATTTTACTTATCAAAGGATTTCCTGTGCTAAAAGGGTTGACCATGTCCTTTTAAAACAGAGCTATGAAGCAAACACTTACCAAGGATAGTTTAGTGTTTTAAAAGGTTAAGCAACAGTTTAAAATTACTTAGCACTAAAATATTTCAAAGTACTTTAAAAAAAATACAACTAGGATGTCAAAAAAATCTGTGAAAATGTATCTCATGTATGCCAAACATCATAAAAAACAATCAGGAATTAAGGTCAATAATTTAGCTAGAAGAAAATGAAGGTCAATCAAAAGTCAAGGGATACAAACCAAAGAAGAAGATGATTAAAAAAACTGATTCATTTTGTTGCTCTTACCCAATGAGATTATCCTTTCAGACACATATTTGGAAAATGACCATATCCATATGTTTAAAGCAAAATCAGAGAGAAAGATTACAGCATGTATTAATCACTAAAATTTTAATAAAGAAGAGATGCAATTCTGGCATTCCTGAGCAAGACATTTGATAAGAGCAAGGAGCGTTTTGACAATCCTATGGAAAGAATTATAAAGAGTATCAGGAAAGGAAAGCTTCCCCAGTTTAATAGCATTCCCATTAACCCCTTAAATACACATCAGCATGAATAACATCTGCACTTGAAATTCTGTTGCTCAAGTAAATTAGAAAACACGTTTTGTTACCCAAAAAAATGGCTGTCCAAAAAGCCATTACAGTAATTTTTAATTATTTCAAATTTGAATTATGCTCTACAAATTCTGAGAAACCTTTATGTTTAGCACTGTACCCCCCCCCAAAAAAAAAGTGTTTTATAATTTGATTGGCAACCAGGCTGCACATGTAAATACTTTGCAGGTATGGTCCCAAATCAAAAAGAAAACATCACTCCCAACCTCTGCATGGGTTCAATAAATGTCTATACAATTATTGATAAAAATGCAAATGAACAACTATCACAACTCGCGTTTTAAAAGTCAAAAAGTAACGGTTTTAGAAAATATGATCACTTTGCTCACACTTCTATAATCATCTAGGTTGGTCCTCCAGCTTAGCTGTCAAGTGGCTCACATGACATCAACAAACATGTCTATGAAAATGCATTCTGGCCTTTGTAGAAAACAAGCACTTTTCTTTTGTTTGTTTGTTAAATATATAATTGTACTTACAGAGCTGTTGAAAAAACATTCAATCCATATTATACAATATACATTAATATTTATGAAAAGCATGTTTTCAGTTGTAACTATGTTTCTCATGATGTTATTTGAAACTTTGGTAAAGGACTATACCATCATCTTCTGTAGTATATTATAATTTTCTACTGTAGGCTACATGGGATACTATAGACCATCACAATATGCTACAGTATCCTTGAGATATTGCTTCACGTAATGCTGATGCAGATGCCATTCCAGGAGAAGGAAATCCTCATTGACAGATTATGAAAGCTGAAGCAATGAAATATGGCCAGTTGTTCCCTTTTTTCTGCTGATACATATCTTATTTGTTCTTCCCCATAGTATGTGAATGCACTACCACACCATATTTTGTCTTCTGCCTCAATTAATATGTAAATTTCTGCAGCCCATCTTTGTAATTCCAAACTGCTCCAGGCAGGGGAATTTAAACTGCTTTTAATAAAACCAGCTACAGATGCTGCAATGAGATTCCTCCTCATTTCTTTCAAACCTATATTTGTAATGTCCTGCTGGATGTTATGAAGCTATGACTTTCCAGCAAACATTTCAGTGATAGCAATAACTGGAGAACTGTGCCTTTTGGGAAACAAAATAAGCCAACTACTTGGCATTTGTTAGACCTGCATTCTTCATAAAAATCGCTGTGGAAACAGGTGAACATCTGGAGAAACATTGCCTCTGGCAAGACTGAAATCCTTTCACAGGGAAAGCATATTGCCCTAAACCACAGCTCCACTACTTATATTAATATCCTGGGAAGCATATCCAAAAGCCCCTGCTAACCAGGTATGTGTAAACTAAGCTTTTTCTGACTAGTGCAATTTTCAAATGTTTGACATACGGCAGCATTTTAATCTGCTTTGTGGTAGTGTACATCTTAATTTAGATGCAACTTGCTAATACTTAAGGCTAGATTTTCAAACCCCTAAAACCAGATTCATCTCAGAGATGCACCTGTGTCAAGCTTACCCGGCTAAGTCCATTGCTCACCTGCATAGAGTGATCATATTTTTCAAAACTGTGTCCTATAGCACCAGCAATACCAGGTGTAACATTTTTTGTGCAGCTGTGGACTATAGGAAAATGTCACCTGTTTGCATTAAAGGCAGAAAATAGCATTTTTGAAGGGGTTGGGATTTCCCTCTACATCAGGGAATTGTGTATGGGGACTTTCCATAGAACTTGAATTTGATGGCAGATAAGGACTGCCTGGTCCACCTAGTCTACACATTTCCCTACCTACTGTATACGCTCCAGATCCTATTTGATCTGTGGCCTACTTCCTCCTTTCTACCACTAGTTTTGCCTTCTGCCTGTCCCATGCAGTCTTGAATTCACAACTGTTTTTGCCCCTACAACCTCCTCTAAGAGGCTGTTCCATGCATCCACCACCCTTTCTGTGGAGAAAATACTTTCTCATGCTGCCCATGAGTCTTCCCCCCCAGCCTTATATTGCAACCACTTGTTCTTGCACATCTCCTTTTCTGAAAAATACTGCCCTTTTGAACTCTACTGATCCCCTTGAAGTATTTGAATGTCTCTATCATATCCCTCCTCTCCCTCCTGTCATCCAGAGTAGTCTATGGACCATATCAAGCCCGTTGAAAATCTGGCATCAGTTTCCCTATGATGTTCACCCCAGCACAGCAGCACACTGAAGTCAGAAAAGGTGATCAAAATGGGGGAAGGGGACAACAGCAGTTCATGCCTCCCCACATCCTACAATATGCAATGAACTTTGTTCTGCTCAGCTCTGATTCGGTGTTGAAGATCCCACTAGGATGAAACAGGGCCAGTTTTGTTTTGAAAATACATCCAGGGGAACTATGGATGCAGGACTTACAGCCCCAGGTGTAAATGTTAGCCAAGGTCAAATTTCATCTGGCATTTGTTTCCAGAAACAACAATATCTTAGCATTAAAAACTGAACATAACTAAGTTGGAGTTTTACAAATTGGACATAACTTGTGTCCTAGCCTTGAAAATTGAACATATATACAATCTGAGCTTATGTCCATATTTGAACAAAGTTGAAAACTACAATTAGTGATCGACTTTGACACCCACATCCAGACTGTATTCTTGAATAGAGCTATACAGACATTGTTTTTTGCAAGCACAATCTCACAAAATGCCAATTTTTTCCATTTCCAAACATTTGCAAAGAGTCGCAAGATGTGGTAAATTTCACCTAAATTAAACAGCTATGTTTTTTGGGGGGATGCCTTGCTGTGGTACTGTATTTCTTTACTCTACTCACAGGGAAAAACTGATTGCATTAAAGTAGCACTGTGTCATGGGAAAAATAATTAATGTTGCCAGAACATTTTCCTGAGAGTCTGCTTTCATTCAGGACATTTTTTTTAAACTGAAAACTGTTTTGCAATACACTCTGGTGGTGCCAATATAGAATATGTATTTCACTAAAGCCCATTAGTGGAAAACCCTGTATGTTCACTCAGGAAAATATAGGAATCTGAAAACTGTCTGAAAGCACTACACTGATGCACATGCTGCTGGTACCGATATAGTATATCTATTATACTAAGGCACAACACTGGAACGACTCATGTGAAGGAGATCTAATGCGCCTCTATGACATAAATGATCATGAACCTATGCCCAAGTTAAACATGGAGGTTAAACCTGACAATGTAGGTACCAGAGATCATTGTCTTCAAATAAAGAGAAACATATTCAGATCAGAAGTGCATAAGCATTTCTTTACAGAAAGAGTAGTGGATCTCTGGAAAAATTTGCCATCCAATGTGGTATTAAGTAAAGATAAGATACATTTTAAATCTACAGTAATTTGGACAGATTTGGTTTGTGATTGGGTATACTGACCTACTACCACTGAATTGTGGGGGAGCAGTTAAAATGAACACCTCAGCCTCCTTCTACTACTTGATACCTTTATACGAACCTTAGTTTAAACACCTGTAAATTCACATTTAGGAATTTTTTGGAGATGGAAAATTCTTTTTTAAAACACTTAGCTGATGCATAATCTAATGGTGCTACTATAGATTAAAAATATATACTAAGACCAAACAGTGGCAAATCCTCATAAATTTCATTAATGATTTTCTTACCCCCTTTGAGGTACGAATAGACAGAATCATGTGCCATGTGCATATACAATGTTGCACTCAGAGAGGACGGGAGTTGTGTTGGTCAACATTAAAACATTTAACAAACTTGCACCATTTTTATGATTTTTCTTGTAATTTCAGAAACTGAAGCTTTGTATTTTAATCTTGCAGTTTAAAAACATGCAATTTGATTTTAAAAATACACAGTTTTGTTTGGATTTTGCAAGGTGATGTTGGCACTAGAGGTCACATATGCAATCTCATGATATGGAAGAAATCAATGAGTACTATATTGCTTTTAGACTGAAGTATTTAAAACTGCAGTTTTTCAATTCATTTTTTTTTAGAAAAACATCATTTCAAAAGGGTATTATGTTTCTTATTTTACTTAGTATGCTTTGTCCCCCACCCAACTAGCCCACAGCAGCCTGACCACTGCCCCAGCCCCATCACCCATCCACTGGGACTTACCTCCCCAGTGTTTCTCCCTGGCTTATCACCCTGGGTGGGGCCTTCAGGGTGGCCTCCTGCCCCCATCAGACCTTTAACTTGGTGTCTGGGGAGCACCATAGGGCAATAGTGTGAGGCCTATGGAATGAAGTGGGCAGTACACTGCTTGCTCGTCATTTTTTGTGTTTTCTGTTATTAGGGAGGCATGGTGTGCAGTGATTTCAGTGGCCTTGTGTTGATGTCTGCCCCACTCCCCCAGTAAGATCTAGCTGTTAGTTCCATGGCCCCTGCCAGGGGCCTATCTAGCACCAGCAGCTGGCCCACCCTCCCCCAGGAGGAGGGGAGCAGTCCCCAGAACCCAGATCATTGGTGTCATGAACGGTAGCACTACCACAGCATTGGTGAGCCAGCACAGGGTATCATGTTTCTATACAGAAAATTGTTTGTGATAGATTTCCCATTATTCTTGGTAGTCTTGCATTAAGCATCCTCCAGTCTTAGGTAAAGAACTTTGTCTAATCAAGAGACATCTCCCTCCATGGTTAAACCTGCTTTGAATTCAGCCTAGATTACTTCAAAAATACAAATTTGAGATTTTTTTTATAGGCTGGTAATACATCTGTAATAACTACAGTAGTTTGCTGTTATTTTTCCAGAGGCTTTAGTTCAGAGGGGTGATTTACTAGGTTTTCATAGTTACATATCATCAGTAGTATGCAGGAAGGAAATTCCTTTTTCTCAGCCATAATATTTAGCAGTTATATAATGTAGTAGTATGCAGTGTGTGCAGTTGTGCTAAGCATGACAGCATGGTTTGTGTACACTTGACAGTTCTCAGTCATTGGTCAATGTTTAGCCACTTAGAAGCAGCAGGAGATTAAAAGGGAATTATGAAGAATTATATATGTTAATTAGCACTCCTGTAGTACTTTAAAATGAAATAATTGTTGTGTGATCCACTAGTACCAGAGAAGGTGCCTCATCCAAATGAATAGCCTGCATCGTGGGTATCAGTGTGGTACAGCGGTGTCTCCAATCCATGTGAACATTCTCTTGGCCACCTCTGGCCACCACAGCCCAACTCCAGCTTCAGTCCTTGGCCGCCCTCACAGTCTTTCCCTTCGGATCCCTAACCCAGGTACTGCCACTAGCAGAAATTTTGGAGCCGAGGCCTCTGATTGGTGCGGTGTCTTTCAGGCAGCTCCTCATTGGTCTGCATACCTGCCTAAGCCTTTCCTGTTTGGAGCGCCTTTCTTCATAGAGTTTGCATTGATTTCTAGCCAGCTTAGTCTACTCTTGCATTTTGAAATTCTATTGAACCCCTCATTGTATTTTGTATTTCTGCCTTAGTTTGTGTACTTGCTCCTATACCTATTCCTGCTGCATAATAAGTATAAATTTGTGTAGTGCAGGGCTAGTGTAACCTGCCAGCTGCTGCATGTGTTACAGCTTGTACTATTAAGAACAATTATAGACTGCCAACTGCTGTATGTGTTATTTTATAAGAACTATTATAGACTGCATTGCTCCATATAATCTTCTCCTGGTTCTCTTCCTGATCCCTACCTAATTTCTCTCTCCTGTCTGTGTCTTTGCCTAATCCTTAACTCCAGTGCATTTCTCCTGCCCCCCGAATTTTTTCTCTACTAGACTCCATTCTGATCTTTGAGTCTGTAAACCCTACACCCCATCTTTGCTGTCTTAAAACCTCATGGCTTCCTCTCTCCCTCTGCCATTGTTTTCTCCTACCAACCCCACCCCTGCTCCATCTTAATTGGTCTTCCTTTGTTAACCCTGCAACACCCCAACCCCACTGACAGTCTGCCGCCAGCCACCTGCCCTCTCATTCCACTGCTTTTAAATTAATTTGTTTTTCCTTCTTCCTCCGCAGCGACTCTGCGCCTGAAGCGGTGTCTCCGATCCATGTGGCCGTTCTCTTGGCCACCTCCGGCCACCACTGCCCAACTGCAGCTTCAGTCCTTGGCCACCCTCATGGTCTTTCCCTTCTGATCCCTAACCCAGGTACTGATGCTAGTAGAAATTTTGGTGCCAAGGTCTCTGATTGGTGCGGTGTCTTTCAGGCAGCTCCTCATTGGTCTGCATACCTGCCTAAGCCTTTCCTGATTGGAGTGCCTTTCTACATAGAGTTTGCATTGATCTCTAGCCAGCTTAGTCTACTCTTGCATTTTGAAATTCTACTGAACCCTTCATTTAATTTTCTCCTGCCCTTCCCACCCTCGTCTAGGCCTCCTTTTAAATACACTACCTGCCCCGCCTACTTCGGCCTCTTCTTACCATATTGGTGCTCCCAGACCACTCTATTGCTTACTCCTGTGTGACCAGGGAGACCTCTGCTATGCAATGAATTCCCTTTCTTACTTGTACTGATTTACTGTAGTTATTCCATATTGTAGCTCTCCTCCACTGCTTCCAGTCCTATCCCTCTCCCTACTAACCTTCCATCCCCAGAAAGTCACAGTAGCAGCCACACCTATATATTCTTCTTGGCTTGTCATTACAGCTATTGGCACCTGCCTTATACATCCCCTCTCCATACCTAAAGCACCTGGCTCCTTTCGATTTACTTACCCCTAGATAACTGACCTAACTCAGAAGGACTACTATCCTTAGATAACTGGCCCCTTAGATAACTGGCCCAATATTAGTCATTAGCCAACAGAGGATTCTTATGTAGGTATAGGAATTATAGCATTGATTTTAATACCCTCACAATCTTTCAGGGGAAAAGACTTGGCTCTAGCCTTCCACACAGCAGAGGTATCCTACTTTCCTCTTTGCCCAAGCCTTTACCCTCCTGGAATTATGGCCTGCTTTATTTTTAGCATTCTGATCTTATTAAGCAGCATATCCTCTGTATCTATATAGAACAAAGAATTTGGCTCTAGTTCAGTCCTGGAATTTACTATCCCATCCCATGCTGCTCCCTTCCACTGCACCTTCCCCCATTTAGTTCACCCCCTCCCTTTAACCACAATCTTCACTTCTTCCCCTCCACTTCCTACTCTCCTCACCTATGTCAATTAGAGCACTGTCCCTTATTGCAATTTACTGTCATCTCAACCTTTCCCTCCTTAACATTAAACTGATATCCTTGCCAATGAATAGCAGGCATTCCCAAAGGAAAAAAAGTGCTTTCATTCCTTATGAGTTTCTTAAAGAAACTACTACTCCTGCTCCTTCTCTGCACAGGCAATGTGGAGCTAAATCCTGGCCCGCCACTACCACTTACCTCACCTATGGAATTTGTAGCTGCACCCGGACTTGAAATGTTGCTAGTCAGTATATTAAGCTTGGCTAAGAAATTTGACCAGCTACAAATATGGGCCACACATACTGATCCACAAGTTTTCAGTCAGCGTTATTCTTTGCAAATTAAAAGCGAAGGAATATGACATTGTATCTCTGAAGCTCCACCTTCCTTCCACAGATTGTATTATGGTTATTGGTGGTTATAGGCTCCCAGCTGGTAGCACTGATATCCTTAATATCCTTAAATCTCTCACAACCTCTACCAATACTGAAACAATAATCCTTGGGGACTTCAATATGGACTGGCTTACTCCCAAATCACATAGCCTGAAATCATTCTGCGACGAATTCGGCCTTAGCCAGCTAGTTAGTGAACCCACTAGAATCAATACTTCAAATACTGCCAATAGCTCACTACTTGATGTTATATTAACCACGCATCCCCACAAAACTTCACACTCTGAGGTCTTCCATAATGACATGAGCAATCATGGGGTTGTTGTCTGTATAAGATCTCAAGCAAAAGCTCATTATCAGCTTAAGCTTTTATCAATACGGTCCTATTGGAAGTTCAATGCATCAGATTACTTGGTTGACTTAGGCAAGATTTGATGGCAAGATCTCTATCTCGCTAAAACCTCTGATGAGGCTGTCACTGTCCTTATCAACAAACTGACTGCCCTTGCTAATAAGCATGTCCCCTTTATTAAGATTAGGACATGCAACACCTCAGACCCCTGGTTTACTTCAGATCTCAAGACTGCACTTACAAACCGTGACAGAATTTGGGCTCAAGCTAGGTGAACTAAGAGTTCGGCAGACTGGCAGGCTTTTAGAACAGTTAGGAATGCTTGTGTTCAAACACATTCATGCTGCCAAGGCAAACTTATATTTCCACCCTGGAACAGGCTAATGGGAATCCCCATAAAATCTGGAAGACAATTAAGTCCATTGAAGGGTGGCCTGCTGCTCCCTTCATTCCAACTAAGATACACAGCAATGGTAGGGTTGTAGAAAGTAATTGCCAAATCCTCGAACAACTTAACTCCCATTTTGTCACTGCATGCCTAGCCTTCGACTCATCACCATATGCAAGCTGTGCCAACTATCAAACCAGCTCACTTACCACCCCACAAATCGTGACTTGTCCTTTTCAGCTCCTCCCACTCAACTACAAATAAGTTGAAGACTCGCTCATCAACCTAGGAACCAAGAAAAGTGCCGGGGACAATGGTCTTGAACATTTTTTCTTAAAATTAGGCTATTCACATCTCGTTGCCCCATTCTTCATATATTCAATCTCTCTATCACCACTACCACAGTTCCTTCTTGCTGGAAATCTGCCCACATCCTTCCCTTATTTAAATCAGGGGACCCATGCGACCTAAACAACTATAGGCCCATCTCAATCCTGCCCATTCTCTCTAAAGTCTTTGAGAAACTGATTTATACTCAATTAATACACCATATCAAAACTTTTTCACTTCTTGACTCAGTGCAATCTGGCTTTTGCACTAATCATAGCACTTTCTCTGCATTGGCTAAAGTCACCAATGATTAGGTATCTGCTATGGACTCCAAGCAGATCACTGGTACAGTCTTCCTCAACCTCAGTAAAGCGTTCAATACCATTGACCATAATCTACTAGATATTAGCCTCATTAAATTAGGTGCCACTCCCTGCACCGTCCAGTGGTCCACCAGTTACCTAACAGGAAGGACACAGAAAATCAAAGCAGATGGCCTATTCTTAGCCTCCTTGCCGATTGTCAGGGGAGTCATGCAAGGCTCCATCCTTGGCCCTATCATTTTCTCCCTGTACAATGATCTTGACTCACATATACTGTAACTAACTCCAAACTGCATTTCTTTGTAGACGACACAGTACTGTACGCCTCTGTCAGATTTGCAATTAGCTATATAGCTGCAGGAATTTAAAGTAAATGAACAACTGGTTGTTTCAAGTAGCAGAATGGAGCAGTTAGGAATTAAAAAAAATAATGTGCTCTGCCAGTCAACTGCAGGCAAATCATTCATTTGTGGATCATGTGTTGTACGTGACAGTGTGGCGCACATGAAGTGCACATGTAGTTCAGTAATACACAATTATCAGCACTTACTAGCACATAAAGTAGCCCACTGGTTGTTGCTCAAGTAGCAGGATGTCATCTTTTAAAAGAACAAATTGGGCTCTGTCAGTCTCAGTGCAGACGCCCCATCTTACCACGTATTGTATGTTTCTCAATTTCCTTTCAAACCGTGACAAACTACAGTACTTCCTGAAACTACACAGTGCTTTCCAGAAAAAATCTGCAATTTCAAAATTACACTGAAATTGTACTTTTTTTGTCACAATTTAAACTTGGTATAGCATGTCTGCCTCAAAAGTTCAACTTGCAGATTTGACACTATTTTTTGAAATTGCATATTTTTATTAAAATATATATTTAAAAAATACCCTGCAGAGTCAATAGTCTGCTAAACTATGTACAGAAAAAAATGAATTAATAAAAAAAGGGAAAATCCTATTCTATGAAACATTTCCAAGTTTTTTAGTGCTAGTTTCTAGTGTTTTCCATAGTTTTTGCAGGGTGCACTCACCCCATTCCAGTAGAAAATAAGCTGGGTGGGCACAACATATAAGAATGGGGTGAGCATTAGGGCTGATGACCACAATGTCACCCCCGATACCTCTTCATCTATGCAGGATGGTGGTGGGGTGTTAGGGTTGGAAACCCTAACGTTGAATTTCCCAGCTTTTGACGCTTTGATAAAAGCCCTAACTTATGCATTAATGTAGTTCTTTGCAATCTATTTCCTTATATTTTGAGATAGTGTGATAGCATCTTTATTTTACTGTTCAGACCCTGTGCTCATATCCCTCCACAGATGTGCATATGTTTGCAGCTGTGGAAGTGTCTTTAGGGGAGGTAGTGAAGGGTCCTTTGGACCCTGTGCTCCCATCCTTCCATAGATGCATATATGTATTAAGTTGTGGAAACACAGGGAACTCCAGCCCCTGCACTTCCATGCACAAAGTTATGAGCAGGTGTAGTGAAATTGCAAGAAATAGTTATAACTGTGCAATCTTAAATACGTTTCACCCCAAATGTCCAAAATAACCTTCTTATCACCTCACTGCATGTACCCAGTACAGTATATTTTCAAATCCTTGCCAAAACATGATTCTGCACAACTGCAACACCATTCTGTGCCATACAATAGGTATGAAACCACATTATTGTCAGGATTTGAAAAATGACAGCTGTGGCATTCATGACATGGGGTACTAAGAAGACTATATTGAAAATATGGGGTATAAATATTCTAAATTAACAAAGTTAAGAGCGTGCATCATGAGATTGCAAGGAATGCCCATAACACATTAATTTTAGGAAATTTCAGCCACACATTTCCAACATGCCCTTTTTTGGATCCCACCTCACAAAACACTGGTACTGTCATTTCATCACTTTGTCCAGAAAGGTGATTTCATGCAGCAAATGTGCTATTCTGTGCCACAGGTGCAAAAGCACATTTAAGGCAGGATGTCTGAAATGACAGCTATACTGTTCATGAGGTGGTGTGAAAAAATGGTTATGTTGAAAATTTGGATTGAAAATATTAAAACTTGCCAGAGTTATGTGTGTGCATGGAACAATTTCAATGACCACATGAAACTTGGGTGTTTTTGGTACATTTGCACCAAATTTTTAACATAGGTTTTTTGGGACTCCACCTCATGAACACTGCCACTGCCATTTCATTACTTAGTCCTGAAAGGTGATTCCGTACAGTGACCGTGAAATCACCTTTCAGGACAGAGTAACAAAATGAGTGTCAGTGTTCATGAAGTGGGTCCCAAAGAACCCCTATTGAAAATTTGGTGCAAATATACAAACAAATGGCAGAGGTATCAACATAAATTCAAAACACCATTGACAGCCATTATATGGTGCTTACCTTGATTCTTCAGTTCGAGGTTCGACTTTGAAGAGTGCAGACATGTCCCAGTCCAGAGAGGATCACAGCTGCTGACCTCCAGAGCTAAGTATAGAGTAATGGGGGTGCAGGAAGGTGGGTGTGCAGAGGGAAGGTCAGGATGGGGGAGGGGACAGGGAGACGATGAAGGACCATTTTCTTTTTTTCAGGATTAATTAAAAAAAAGATTTTGGGGGACTGTTTTCTTTTTTGCAGGAACATTTTAACATTAGGGGACACTGGAAGTGGTCTCCCCAGTGTCCCACAGTACTGGGCTGTGAACACAACTGGGGACACTGGTAGTAGGCTCCACCATGTCTCACTCTGGGGGGGGTGATAAGGGGGTAGAGCTGAAAAGGGGATTGGGCACCTCATTGTCAGCAAAATCATATTAAACTACATTTTGAGACACTGGTGGTGGGCTCCCCAGTGTCTCACAGTGAAGGAGGTAGGACATAACTGAGGACACTGGGAGTAGGCTACCCAGTGTCCCACACAGAGGGGGAGGGGTGGCTACTGTCAACACAAGGATTGGGAACCCCGATGTCAGCAAACATGAATAAGTGTCTTGTGGGTGTGTGGGGCACCCGACACTGGGGGAAGGCATCCCATTGTCAGAAAAAATACAGTGATAAAGAATCCTGCATTCTAACTCGCATGTTACGATGCACAATCCTACATCAAGCTGTCATGCTATTCAGTAAAGTATGGCAGTTGGATGCAGGATGATGCATCATACAGTGCCAGTTCAGAGACAATGAGGGATTGTATTCTTTTTTCACAGTAAAAAAAAAAAGAATTTGGGGGACTGTTTTCTTTTTTTACAGGTTAAGTAATGGGACACTGGGTGTGGGCTCCCCAGTATCTGACAATAATATTTGGGGGTACCACTGGCCTGGTGACACTGGGAGTGGGTTACCTAGTGTTACACACTGAGGGGAGGGGAGGGGGATGGAGAAGCTACTACCAACACAGGGATTAGGCATCCCGATGTTGGAAAACATAAATAAGTGGCTTTTAGGTGGGGAGGGCATCTGACACTGGGGGTGGGCATCCCGGTGTCAGAAAAAATATAGCTGGTGCAGAATCTTTTATCAAACTGGTGTGTTAGATGCAGACTCATGCATCAGACTGCTATGCTGTTTGGTAAAGAATGGCAGTTTGATGCAGGATGGTGCATCGTACCGTGCCAGAGTTCAGAGACTATGAGGGACCATTTCCTTTTTTAGGACCCCTGGAGGTAAGTAAGGGGTAAGGGGGGTGCAGGGAGGTGGGTGAATGGAGTGAGGTTCAGGATGGGGAGGGAGTAGGGTAGAGTAGATGACGAGGGACCGTTTTCTTTTTTTCAGGCTTTTTTTTTCTCTTTTTATATTTTTCAGGCTTTAAAAAAAAGACATCAGTGGACTGTTTTCTTAAAAGGAACATCTTTGAGAAACATTTTGGGACACTTGGGGTTGGGATCCCCAGTGTCCCATCATACTGGGAGGTAGAATATAACTGAGGATGCTGGGAGTGGGTTACCCAGCATACCACACTGTTGAGGGATGGTGGCTACTACCGACGTGGGGATTGGGCACCCCACTGTCAGCAAACTGTGCAGGAAGAGGGCACACTGCTGGGGGTGGGAGAACATACTGGGGACACTGGGAGTGGGCTCCCCAGTAGAGATGTTGTGAAATAATATTTTGCTGGTGAAAGTCCCTCAAAATTGGCAGTTTTGCCATGTGAAATATTTAGCTAAATTCACCCATTATTTAAAAATATTTTGCCGGGTGTAAAATGCTGAATTTTACCTACTAGACGCAAAATGTTGCCATTAAAGAGGTGAAATTGCACTGTTGAAAAGCAAATTTTGCCTTCCACTAGCAAAATTTTGCCTTCCGCTTGAAAAATTTCACCTTCCAGAGGCAAAATTTAAAATTCTGCAGGTGCAATTTCTCATTATGCAGGTCAAATTCTGAATTTTGCTTCAGAAAAAAAATTCACAAAACTGGTGAATTTCGCAAAATATTTCACATAACAAAATTTGCCAGTTTTGCACATCTCTACTCCCCAGCATCCCACAATGGTGGCTGGGGAGTGGTGTTATCCACTGACACTGGGACTGGGCACCCCGATGTCAGCAGATATTTCAATATTTAATATTAATATTCCTTGGCCCCCTTCCCCTTTAAAGAAGTAAAAGGGAAAAAACAAGCATTTATTAGGTAAACACTTGGTGTTTACCTAATCGGGGCAGAGGACTCTGACTCTGGGGTCTGTTTGCCCCCAAAATGAGCAGGGGCAATTTATGTAAATCCACCCCTCCATACTGTCACTGGTAAAGTTGTATCCGTATTCTGCCACAATTTGCGGCAGACACTACCACAAAATTAAAAACCTATTTCATGACCCTGTACAAACTAATGCCAGAATCGTGTTCCTTGGGCCCCAATTAGGTAAACACGACTGTTAGTGTTTACCTAGGGGCAGTATTTTTTAAAATATTTAACTTTTTAACACTCCCTAAATGGAAACAAGATGGCGGAATCTGGACTGAAAAGTGAACCAGCGAACTGTAAAGTTCGAATGGTAAAAGGTTATTTACTGTTCAAACAGTAAAGTTCGAACAGTAAATTGTATTTACCGTTTGAACATTTACCATTCGAATAGTAAAGTTCAAACAGTAAATGCCATTTACCATTTGCGCTTTACTGTTCGAACTGTAAATATTATTTACCATTCAAACAGCCTGTCCTGCATCTATCACAAATATCATTATAATTCAAAACTGGTAATATATTTTTTCACCAAACCATGTAATGGCACACCCTTGGCACACACCCCATCATCCATGAAAATGTCAGAGAAAAACTTCATTGTGTACTTTTTTGGCATTTTGACCACTTTACAGTATATCTCAAAAACCACAAAAGCTGCCACGATGAAATTTTCCATAATGGCAACATGACAGCACATACCAATGTTTGGGCAATTTCATTGAAAAATGCCAAAGTTATTAAGCTATAAAAATTTAGGTTTAACATTGAAAGACTGTACCAACCCTAACTATCACACCCTTATCATGTGTGTATGTGTGTGTATACATATATATTATGGTAGAGGAGCCATTTCTATGTTAAACCCAAAATTTTGCACCTTAATAACTTTTGCAACCGTTTGGGATGCGCATTGGGGTCATCAGTCCTAACTCTCACCCCATTCTCCTATTCTTCTGCTGCTTTACATGTGATGGGGTGAGAGTTAGGCTGACAACTCCAATGCGCACCCAATGCCGGGTTGGGGGTGAGCTGCGGGTCCAAGGGGGTTTTCAAACCCTAACACCTACTTCTCACTTTGTCGCCGCTGTGGAACAACCCTAACTGATGCATTAAACGGAGTTGTTTTTTGCCTCTAATATAATATATACATACACACACTACATATATAGACAAACACATCCATATATATATATATATATATATATATATATATATATATATATATTTATACGCACACAAATGCACTATAAGACATACAATGACTGAAAGTCAGACTGGTCTTTCCTGTTGTTCCTCCCTAGTGTTTCTCAGTCTCTTACAAGCTCCAAGATCTCCCCAATGCCCTTGATATTTCTTATTACCCCCTTGTTGTTTTTGGTTCACCCGTGCCACCGCGACATACATTTTGACATCACTGATTACATCACAGGCAAAATGCCACCTGATATTACAGCACCAGGCATTTTAGTCTCCCAGGAGTTACAACGCCAAAACGCCTTCCCAGGAAACGTTCATTTTTGTGATGGGTTTCACCCTTGCACCCCTCCAAACTAAATATAACCTTCTCCAGGGTGTACATGCCCCAGAGGGGGAAGAAACTGTGAAGGGCACCAAGGGCGGCAGGAGTGAAGGGTGATCTAAAATCAGCCTCTCCCTTTCATTGTCGCCCTTGTTGTGGCACTGTAGTTGCCATGACCAAAATGAGTCAGCAACTTAATAGACTATGGTTATTTTCTCCCTGGGTTCTGAATCTGCTTGAATAGAACAAGCATTAATCAGATTTCTGGGAAGTCTGTTCTAACTATCCATTACCCTCATTTCCTCCAACTAGTTTGAGACTGTATCCTCCAGCAGTCATACTTCTCTTTAATTTAAATACTTCCATGAACCCTATGAACCTTATTATGTCCTGTTATGTCCTTGCATGTATTATAAGCTTCTATCATGTCCCCCTCCCCCTACTGCCCTCTAGTGAGTACATGTTTAGGGTATGTAGTCTCTCCTGGTTGGCCATACCTTTCTTCCCCTGAATCCTTTTTGTTACACTCAGCTAAATGGTTTCCAGCCACTCCTTATCCTTTTTCAGATAAGGCTTTCAAAACCACATGAAGCACTCCAGGTGTGGCCTAACAAATAACCTACTCAACTGCAATATCATCTTTTTGTTGTGACTAGTGAAACTTCTTCTTATGCACATCATTTTAATTGCTTTCCCATGTGCTGTTCCATAAAGAGGAGAGGATTTCAAACTGATGTTTGCTATAACCCTAAAGTACTGTACCTTTCCTTGTTTGAATACTCTACTGTTATTCCATTGATTCTGAGATGTTCTAGAACTCTTTTCATGCTGTTAATCTCATCATTGTTCTCCACATAATTTTGTGTCATCTGCAAAATTATTTTCTTTACCATGCAATCCTACCCCCAAGTTACTAATATGCATACTGAAAATCACTACTCTCAGGACTAGAAGTGCTGCACAATTTTACTTTGCCTGGGAACTGATAACCAAGTGTCAAAATTTGTGCTATGAGTAACTATGTGAAAGTTGGCACTATGTCAACAATTCACAGTGTAAAGTCCCTTGTTTAAAGAAAAGCACTTTAAACTAAAAACAAAATGTTCTCTTTGCTTGCTGTCTTGCAGCAACCTATTCTACCATTTTTCTTCCAGCCTAAATCAGTATAAATCATGAATTCTCTTCCCCCGCCCATTGTGCAGCACAAGTTCCCAACCTACTTCCCCAACCTTGAAAAAATCAGCAACAAAACAGCCATTTTCCCACCAACTAAGCAGCACTTAAATGTACCCTCCCCCACCCCAGAAAAAGAGAAAATATCACCTCTTTCCCCACACATTGGGCGCCCAACTTACCCTCCATCCCCCATGCCACCCAAGAAAAGGATACTCTGCAACATGGCAGAGAAAAGTGACCTGCTAAGACCCTTCTTTCTTCTATTCTTCCTGCCTACCTTCAGGGCCCCAAGGCCCTGCATGATATGAGACCTTGTTACCTGAAAGATTTCCTGACCATGAACAACTCTGTCCACTCTCTTGCTCCAGTGATGCTGGCTTGTTCATAGTACCCTGGTCAAGGCTGAAGTTGTTCTGGGACAGAGTGTTTGCAGTGGTCACACCACTCCTGTGGAATTCTTTGGCACTTCACATCTATACTGCCAGCTCAGTGGAGGCCTTCAAAGGGGTCGTAAAGTTTCACCTATTTCAAGCAGTCAACTGCCTTACTTGTGTTTTTTTTTTTATTTGAGTACACTTCTAGTTAGGTTTGATATATTTACTGGAGTTATTTATTCATTCATTGTTTATTTATATATTCATTTATTTTACCTTTATTATTAACTTGTTTGTGTATTTCTGTATAGCACCCTGAGACTTTGGGAAAAGGCACCCAAAAATTAACATGTATTGCCCTGCCTTACATCAGCTGCCCACATTCTGGTGCAGTTCTCCAAAACAGATGCTACAAGAGGCCCAATACTATTCTGGGTGCTTAGCCCAGTTGTGTGACGTGGTGGTGCCTCTCATCCTCCTGCATTTTGATATAAAATGAGTGGGAAATGAGATGTATTTACTGCAGTGTTTCCTATGTGTTCCCCTTGTCTGCCCTAAGACCCTTTTACTATGAGAGTCCCCTGTCACTTAAACTCAAGGAATGCACTTAGATAAGTGGCATGGCCTGCGCTGCATTACTGCTCAGGTCATGTAGACTTAGCCATGTATATTGTCTTTCTACCACTTTTCTTCAGAAAGATTCCTCTTCTCTCATCCTTTCTCCCTGTGGCAATATAATCCTTACCCTTTCAAGTCCTCAGTTTGGTCCCTGGTTCCTGTTATAATCTAAGGCTATTCAGCTTCTCCACAATCAAACAAAATAAGGGCTGAAGGAAACTGAAGTTTTACCAGTAAAATTCCTGCAAGTTTGAGTTCAAGGTTGTACTCTATATTTGCACATCAAAAGTAGAAAACTCTTGCATTTCAAAGTGTAACATTTGAGGCTTTTTCCCACTATTTAGAGAGTGCAGGACATAAAACTCACAGGGCCCCATTCTCAGTCATAATTTCATGGGCTGCAAAGCAGGGCACAGAAAGGCACTCTTTTGCACTAAGACATGACATTTTCATTCTGAGAATAATAAATTAGGATCAGGGAAAAGAGACCACCAGAGCAAATTCTGGGCTGCAATTTAAGCATTCCAGACTACAGTGTGCAAAAAGGCAGGGGTAAGGTTTAAGAGGGATGTGAGGATGTTCTATTTTACAGAAAAGATGGTGGAGCTGTGGAAGAGTCTTCCAGCAGAGGCGGTGGGTGCCAATACTGTAAATGGTTTCAAGTATAGTTGGGACAGACTGAAGGTGTATGCAATCCCAGTGCCATACATATACATGCAGGTACTGGTAAGAAAACAGTGTCATCATGCCCACCCAACACATACCTTAGTGTCAATTGTGGCCCTCTGACAAGGTTCCTTAATATGTTCCTTCACATCATACCTGGGAGTCCAGTGGGCCCTCAACCTGAACTCCATTCCCTACTACTTCCTGGTAGGCCAGTTAATCCCCCCCCATAAGCCCAAGCTACATGGGTACATCCATTGATGATCCAGTTTCTCACTAAATGCACTCCCCTAACATCTCTGTGCAACTAGCACAGCAGTGTAACACCCTCTAGTGCCAGAGAAATCTGATCTAAAGTAGGGGACATTGCAGAATGGCTGTGCCTATTGCACCAGTCATAGTTAGTGTAGTGCATGACATTTACATGCTAACTCTTCCTCCTTACATGCACCAGTGCTCTTTCATGTGCGCTGGTGCAGAAGGTTTCCCAACCCCTATGAGGACTGGCTATAAATCATACCACATCAATTTAATGCTGGTCTCTTGTGACTAAGAAATGAACAGTAAACCTTCACATATGATACATTTTATCAGTTTCGTTATCATCAATCAACTCCATTTATATAGCTATTGTGGATATAGGGCTGTATTCTGGAACATGATTTTATGTGATAAGGGCGAATCTTTAATAGCGAACCTAGAATCATGCTGCAAAATGGGCAAAACCGGAATGCTGACTTTTACTTTTTTGTGGGCGCTTCACCCTATGCACCCCGCACCCCCCCCTTACTAATATAACTAACTCAGAGGTAGTAGCACCTCAGTGAAGGTGTCAAACATTTGTCACAATTCTGGATTCACCCTTTTTGGAGCGCAGTTCCAGGGTGTTGGCTTTTTCGTTTTCACACACATTACTGAAATGTCACTTTACTTTGTCTTAACTAACTACACTCAGCAATATGCCATTAAACAACATAAGATTTTCTTGAATTGGGTTAGTTAAGGCAAAGTAAAGTTGTATTACTGCTGGCTTGTGAATATACACCATTTTAATTACATTTTTTTGCCAATTATAGTCCTCTGTGACTGTCGGTATACCATGATATGGGGCACTAGCAAGTGGGCACCTGCTGAAACGGTGACCCACTTTCGGCCAGTGCCCCGACAGCAGGGATGTGAGGTTGGCAAGCGGATGGGGTGGGTCGCGAGAAGGTGACAGGATGTTGCACATGTATACTTGTGTAGTCGGGTGGGAGTGAGCCCACCGAACGTGGGGCAGGAAGGTATGTGAGAGGTGGTCCCATGGGTTTTTGGTGACCTGGCATTGTGGCATGGTGGGCTAGCTGCTGGCTTGGGGTGGCAGGGATGCAGGGTTTGGGACAGGGCTCTGATTACTTGGGCATTGGCCGGTAGTTTTTGTAGTGCCCGGCCCAAGACAGTGTTTTTGTTTGTTGTAATGAGATGCACCCCCACTGACATGCATCCTCTGGAGTTGAGAATCCTAATTTAGGGGAGTGTGGGGGGTGAAGCCCCCCATGGGGGATATGGGAGAGCGAGTCTCCTGCATAAAAGAAAAAAGTTTTTGCACCACGTTTCCTTGCGCCGGTATGCCACATCACTGAAACTGAATTTCGGCGAAGTGGGGTTGTGATCAGGGTGTTCAGCATGCTGAATTCGCCCTTATCACATAGAACTGTAACTGTCCAGTACCTTCACCATTTGTTTAATCCAATTTATTGCTGGGAGCCACACTGTCAGTGAGAACATGATGTCATGGTGCCCATCATTCTCTACAATGAGTCTGGCTACTGATTTAGTGTCCAAAAAAACAGGTAACAGCAAAGGTGTGCAATACCTCATTTACTTAAAATTGGCTTTAGAACCTTCTTTGGAGTAGAACGGGTTTTTTGGCTAAACTGTTTTCATATTGTAACATAGAAATCTTTTACTTGGTGTGCACAAAAAATCCCAGTATTCAATCTATCTTTAAGGTCAGAAGCCTTTCTGATGTGCTTTTAATTTTCTTTCTGCAGCCTAAAGCTGTTCCTTATAACTTTCTTTATTAGATTTCAGATCAAAGAGAAGAAACCCAAACAATACTAATTTATTTGCTATTTTGTGGATAAAAAAAAAATAATTACATGGGGAAAATGGTTCATTTCATGCAGCATCATCCAAGAGAATTGAAATTCTGTTTTGCCATAATATTCTATAAAACTCACAGTCCCTGTAGGACAGATATTGAAATCTATGCTTTTATTCCTTATTCACATGCATTTTTTTAAGTTTTGTTCGTGTCTTTATTGTAGGTAGCACAAACATTAATATCTTGAGCCTTAAGGATAAAAACTGATACAGTTAGTTGTTGCCTTGTCGGAATTACTTAAATACCATTACTTAAATTCTGACCTGTTCTCTGTTTGACTGTTTCCATCTGTTGTATGTGTTGACTTAGCACTCCTGAAACATATGAAGCTAATAGCAGTGTAAATTGATTCCCAGCATTTCAAAAACACAGTCTTTTGGAAAACAAAATCCTGAAGCCCATGTCAGTTATGTTATAGTGTGGGTAGTCACGATGACGGGTCCTCCATCACTGTTCAACATATGGATCTCAAGATGCCCCTAAAGTGGTAGCCCAATACAAGGATGAAAGGATAATTTCATATTCATTCTCATTTTGTTACATACCACTTTTAATGAAAAAAATACAAACAGTTTCAAACCACTTGTATTGTGTTGTTTCTTTGATGTGGACTGGTATTGTCTATTGAACTAGACTGGGATGCATATGGAAACGGAATTTTGTTCAACTAACATGAAATATTTGGACACGAAATGCACATTATCTGTATATCACCACCCACGCATGTTACTTTTTAAGATTCACTGTACAATGCTTGCTGATTCTCATCACAACGTAAAGCATGCAACCTTACAGTACAGAATGTTTGCACCTGGGTTAGGGAAAACAGACTTCTGCACACAACATAACACCAAACAGTTATGTTTCTGATGCCTATAGGCTTGTCCAGAAAAAAGCATTATTATTAAATGTCCTGTAAATATCTCTTAATATACTTATGTATTGCTATTGATGTATTTATGTATTTGTTTTATGTATTTATGTAAAGCACTGTGGGCCTTTGGGATAGAGCACTCTGTAAATAAAATTGCCTTGTCTTGCATCAAAGACTGGAAATGTGCATCAATGACTGAAAAGGCACTGACAATGAAAGGAAGGCAGAAGCAACATCTGTAGCCCCCTTGGCAGGTACAGTACACCGCAAAAAAACAAATATACAGTAATTACAGCTGAACTCTGTATCACAGTGGCTGCTGGTCTCACCAGTCTATTTCTCCATTTAGGGCTACTGGAAAATGGAGGACACCCAAATAGTGTGCAAATTCATATTATTGAATATTTTTCCTAGTATTCATTCTTAGCAGTCAAATACTTTGCTTGTCATTATTCAGGTATTAGCAAAAAATTAAAAATGAAATAAAAATATATATATATTCCTGCCAAAGGTGGCCAGTGCTAGTGTTATGGTCCTCCCCCATCTAAATCAGTCATTACATACCCTCAGTCCCACTCTGTCCTCACAAACCATGATTTAAAAAACAAATCACAAGCTCCTATCACTTTGCTCAGAGCCAACAACAAGCATAACTTAAATCACACATCAGTGGGTCCTGATTGGTTATTCTCTGCCTCATGTCACCAATGATGTGTATCACCCCCCCCCAGTCATGTTCTGCTTGAGCACATTCATTTATTTCACATTAAAGAATGGAAATGGCACACTGTACTTGGGAGAGGGGCAGGTGACTGGGCTAGTTGAGCATTGTGCTGCTGCCCCCCAAATTGTGCACTGAGAGCCCAAAGGGGGGCCATAATAAATGTAATCATGATCTGGAGATTGGGGGTTCAAGCTGTGATTTAGGTTATGCCGTCAACTGCTGGCAAAGTGCCTGAAGCTTGCATTATTTTTAATAAGTTGAAATTGGTACAGATGGCAGAATATAATAATTAAATGAGTGACTGAACAAACCAGACTGTTAAATTCCTGTTTGCTAGGCATCAATGTTTTTTTTCCAGATGAAGATAGATTATAAAATCCTCTTAAACAAAGTAGTAATAAATTAATAAATGAGATAAAAGTATTTAAATAACACACTTACTATACATAGATAATATACATTTAATAAGTGGGTATGTCTACTTTCGTACTGCACTTTTTTTTTGTCATAATATATTCAGCTCTTACAATATATGGCACTAAAGAACACATTTGTTTTCTTTCTTTTTCCTTTTTTTTGCCCTGGCCTCCTTTCCCCCATTCTGGGCTGATGCTCAGCCCCTGCCCCTCACGCCACCACACCATACCCAGGCGTACCCCCCCGGGTGGATCCACAGAATTGGGACCCCCCAGCAGACACTGGTGGCAGTGGGAGCAGTGGCTGGGGCAGGAGGTCATAGATGGGGCTATATTTTTTGTTGATGTTGTTCTCTGGAGGAGGCACATACAATGATGTCCATGGGGCACGCCAGACATCTAACCTGCCTCTTACATTACTTGGCACTGGTCATTGCAGATCCCCAAGCCTCTGCCAGGGGTGCTAGTGTGTTGGGCACTTAACCCCCTCCCCCCTGGTGAAGGAGAGCTGTCACTCAAAGCTCAGTCCTTCTCCTCCCAGTCAGCCCTCTGTCTCCCAGGTGCATTCCTGAACCCGGGATGTCGGCGTCACAAGTGGGCACCTTGCCCTACACCGGTGGGCTGGCTCCACATTTTCTTTATTGTTGTTTTGATCCCTGGCACCAGACACCTTACATCTGACTCAAAGATAACCTCCAACACTACCAAGTGACTCTGTGGTTGCCCTCTGGCTGACAGTATTTTATGCTCCATCCCTGGGCAGAATGGGTTCAATGCACCAGGACAAGTGCTGTGGTGCTCAACAAGAAAAACACTGAAGCAAGCAAAGGAAGTAGTAAGGAGCACCCACACGAGCAGAAAGCACAAAGATCACATAATCATATTCAGAGTCATTTAATTCAAAAATGCACTATGCACTTTTTTTGAATAAAAGGACTCTGAATATTATTTTGTGGTCATGGTGCTTTCTGTTCATGTGGGTGTTCCTTACTCCTTCCTTTGTTTGTTCTATCCCTGAAACTTCACATTCAAGAGGGGCTTACCCTCCTCTGATAATAGCATCCAATAGGGAGACTGGGAACTCAGGGGTCCTCAATGGGCAGGCCACTGGTGCATGAGTGATGACAGTGACATCAGCCTGATCCAATGTCTTCTCCTTGTTATAGGCAATTCAATCTCCTCTAATTGTTCTTCCCACACTGTACCTGACCTCTGCATTGGTGGGGGAGCCTCACCTCATCTGACAAGAGGTGGCAATCACTTGTGCAGGAAAGCAGCCAGCACCCCTCCAACAGTTGGAACATGTTACTTCAGCAGTGCTCCCCAGGTCTCCACTGTGAGACAGGTATTGGATGCAAACACTTGGCTCCTAAATAGTAGTATGATGTATTATAGCTAACACTACCAGGCTGGGATAGAGAACACATTTTTTATGTCTTCAGGGTTGGAGTCCCTTCTGATATTTAATTACTATATTATTATATTACTTTCTCAGGATTTGCAATACCTTTTTGCCAACATGGTCATAAAGATCTGATAATTATCTTCTAACCTAGCAGAGCATTTATGAATTGGATCATCATGCTTTCTAGTACAGCAGACTATGATGTCACAATCACAGAACTTGCCAGACTCTGCTAGCTAGAAATGATGATTTTTGTATTGAATTCATAGACAGTTTAAGGATACAAACTTTTGTAGCCAACTGAGTGGCCTGCTGGTAGTGCTACTGCCCACCACGCTGGCAGCTGGAGGGGAGTGGAAGAATGAGGATCCCAAAGGTTGTTATACTCTCCTGGGGAAGGCACTCACACCATCTCAGCCTCTGATGTCCATCAAGTTGTGGCCTGTGGCAGTTCAGGTGCCTTCAGGGTCCAGAACCCTAATATCCTGGTTAATTTTAGACCCATCTCTAACCTCCCATTTCTTCAGGGTCCAGGACCCTAATATCCTGGTTAATTTTAGACCCATCTCTAACCTCCCATTTCTGAGTAAAGTTATTGAAAATGTGGTGGCTCTGTAGCTCAAGGCACACCTTGCAGCCTATGACAACTATAAACCCTTCCAGTTGGGGATTAGGTCAAGACATAGCACTGAAACTGCATTAGTCTGGGTGCTAAATGACCTCCCCAGGGTGTGGGATAGAGGAGAGCAGCAAATTCTCATTCTTCTTGATCTCTCCTTAGCATTTGACACCGTGGACCACATGTTGATGCTGGATTACCTAAGTGAGCTCTGTAGACTCACCGGTACCATCATCAACTGGTCTGAGTCCTTTTTGACAAGCAGAATGCAGAAGGTGGTGATGGAAAATTTCCCATCCTGCCCAGAACCCCCATCTTGTGGAATTCCCCAGGGCTCTATCCTGTCACCTGTGTTGTTCACAGTGTATGTTTCCCCTGGGTGAGATCATTAGATGGTACAGTCTTGGATTTCACTGTAATGCAGATGATACCCTGCTGTACATGTTATTTGCAACCAGGACTGATGGTGCCATGGAAGTGCTAAACAAATGTCTGACCGAGATCCTGGATTGGATGTCTTCTAGCTAAGACTCAATGCTGACAAGATGGAGGTGCTAGTGATTGAGCCTGGTTATCAGCGGGATGTAAACGCTGCTATATCAGGAACAGGATTATTTCTTGAGCCCTGTCCATTGGCAGCATCCACCAAGGTGAGAAATCTGGGTGTCATCCTCGATGGTGGTTGACACTTGAGGGTCAGGTGTCATCCGTCATCAGGAGTGGTTTTTACCACTTGAGGAATGTCACCCAGATCAAACCGTTGATTCCACCGGATGACCTGCCATCACTGGTATATGCATTTGTGATATTGTGGCTCGACTACTGCAATGCTCTATATCTCTGGGTCACTAGAGGTGTTCTCCAGTGACTGCAGCTGGTGCAGAATATGGCAGACAGGTTACTGACGGGCCTTCTAAGGTCCTGTCATGTGACCCCAGTTCCGCAAACTGCACTGGTTGCAGGTTAGGTGGAGAATCACCTTCAAGGTGGGCTTGCTTACCTATAAGTTCCTACATGGATCGGGCCCTTGGTACCTGAATGACCTCCTGACTCCTGCCCATTCTTAGCACTTACTCTGATCCTCTTCTACGGGCCTCCTAGCAGTTCCCAGGGCCCTTCTAAAGTCATCTGAAGACTGCTCATTTGAAGTGGTATGCCTGGTGTTGTGGAACTCATTATTGAAGTCTCTGCTGGAGGCCCCAATGGTGGAGGCATTCAAGTGGGGCCTAAAGGTACATCTTTTTAAGAAGGCTTTTTTAAATCTATAATTAGTGTACTGCTGCAATATTTTATCTGTATTGTTTTTAAACTTGCTTATTTTATTATATGTTTTTATGTAACTCTTGTTGTATATGTTTCCCACACACTTGTACAGTGCCCAGGGTGCTTAACTAAATAAACCTTTACTTACTTACTAATACTGAGGGGCCACTGTTCTGTAGATTGTGCATGCCTCTGTATGTATGCACTTGTGTGCTGTGGTGGAAGTGGCTCAAAGGAGGAAATAGAAAATGGAACCAGGTTGGCTTCATAAAGCCCTGTCCACCCTTCCCATCTTGCACCATCAGCTGGTCCTCAGAGCAATCTGGATATGTGCACTGAAAGGAGGAGACTGGCCTTCCCCTTCCTGGCCTCACCACAGAGGGTACTCTGTGGAGGACTGTCCTCTGGTGGTACCAAGGGAGGAGGACATTGTCTGGGAGGAGTGTGGACAAAGCTGAGAGCATGCTCGACCTTAACCAGAAACGTAAAAAGCTGCATGGAAAAACAGGATATAAACTTTTGAGACCTCTAGAGTCTCTTCAATGTTATGAAAGGTTAAAGGTTGTACATTATCCATTAGCCCAATAATGGTAGCATCTGCATCTAGCAGATTCTTCTTGCTGGCTATTATTGCAGAATCCAAACATCCTATAGAAAGTGTTAGTTTATTGGGTACTAATCAGATGCAGTATATATTGAGTCCCACAGATGAATAAATACTCTGAATAAAGTCTAACTCAATTTTGAGCCAGACCGGTCTTAAATATTCAGGACCCGGATTAACCCACCGCAAATATTTTGCAATATGACTAGCCCAGTAATAAATTGCTAGATGGGGGATCCGCAGCCCTCCATCTAGTTTTTGAGTGGCTAGTTTGTAATATGCTAACCTGGCTTGTTTATTAGACCAGATAAAATTTGTGAAAATTCCATGCATTTTATGAAACCATGACAACGGTGTAAAGGAGTTAAGAAGTGGGAAGGGATAAAATAAACAAGGAAAAACATTCATTTTAATGATATTAATGCAACCCCAAAGAGAAAGATTGAGTTTGGACCATCTATTGAGATCCTGAACTATCACTTGGGAAACAGGCTCCAGGTTTTCCTAAAACCAGAAGGAGGGGTTACGCGTCAAATTAATGCCAAGATATTTGAGAACGCGTAGAGACCAACCGAGACCAAAAGATGACAAATCATTTTTAAAACCCTTATGATTAAGAGGGAAAATGGAGGATTTGGTTATATTCAACTTATAATTCGAGAGAGCACTGAGCTTGGTGATTTCCCTCAACATGGCGGGAATTGAAGTTTTAGGATGAAATAAATGAAGAAGGAGATCGTCAGCATAAGCCATGATCTTTACCACCTGATTGCCAATTGGGATACTGCTTATCTCCGGATTATTGAGAATATTTCGAATAAGGGGCTCTAAGTATAAATTAAATAAAAGGAGGGAGAGAGAGGGCAGCCCTGCCAAGTACCAGAAGACAAAGGAAAGAGTTTGGAGAATGCTCCTTTGCCAGAAACTCTGACAGATGGAGTTTGATATAAGGCCCGAATCCACTCTATAAATTTAGCCAGAAAGCCATATACTTTAAGGGCCTGAAACAGGAAATTCCAATTAACACGATCAAATGCTTTCTCGGAGTCCAAGGAGACCAATCCCATGGGAAAGGCAGCATCCCTGGACACCGAGACTACGTGTGACAGGGTACGTAGATGGACAGCTGATGAACGTCCCCTCATAAATCCTACCTGAGACATATTAATCAGGTCAGGAAGAACTTGTGTTATTCTATCAGCCAATATCTTGGAGAGAATTTTAACATCTTGATTCAATAAGGATATTGGTCTGTAGCTTTGCACTAATTCCGGATCCTTATTGGGCTTAGGGAGAAGTACAATCAGGGCCTCGAACAAATGCGCATCTATTTTTGCACCAGAAAGAATGTGACAATACAACTGGTGAAGAACTGGCAATAATTGTGGTTGAAAAGTTTTATAAAATAAGGTGGAAAACCCATCTGGACCTGGGACCTTGTCTAAGGGCAAAGCCCCAATGACCTCTGAAATTTCCTCTAGTGATATTGGTGAGGATAGAAAATTCCCCTTCGATTCCGATAGAGAGGGTAGAGAGGAATCCCTCAGGTAGGCCTTGAGCTCTTCTAAGGAAGGAGGGTTGTCCATATCCCTGTATAGATCCTCATAATAAGAGGCAAACTCCTGCACAACCTCAGAAGGGGATACCTTCAAGGATCCATCTGCCTGGGCCCTAATTGGAGGTATAAATCTAGCTGATTCTTGCTGCTTTAACCTTAAGGCTAACAGGCGGCCCGCCTTTTCCCTCTGATCGGTATAGTTTGCTTTGGTACAAATAATAGATAATTCTGCTTTTTCCCTCAATAGGTCTAAATATTTATCTTTGGCTACCGAGAGCCTTCTCACATCTTCTTCCAAGGCATTAGAGGATAACCTGGTTTCCAAAGACCTAATTAGAGATAATGAAGCTAATAATTCCGCCTCTCGACTCTTTTTCCTTTTTGTGGCTAAG
Source organism: Neoceratodus forsteri (assembly GCA_016271365.2). Classification (NCBI taxonomy): domain Eukaryota; kingdom Metazoa; phylum Chordata; order Ceratodontiformes; family Ceratodontidae; genus Neoceratodus; species Neoceratodus forsteri. The sequence goes on from CM057449.1 coordinate 462,467,770, forward strand.
CTAATAATGATCCCTCTCATATATGATTTGAAAGCACCCCACAAAATATCAGGAGTCGTATCCTCAGAGGAATTAGTGGAGAAAAAGAAATCAATCTGCTCCTTTATTAGGTCACAGTACTTAGTATCTTTGAGCAACTGACCATTTAATTTCCATCGGGTTTCTTTATGGGGAATGTTAGGGCAGGCCAGCTTGGAAGTTACCAAAGAGTGATCAGATACTGGACCTTGCTAGATCGAGGTAGTTAAGATCCCTGGCAAAAGGGCCTGAGAGAGAAAAAGATAGTCAATGTGAGACTGGGTTCTGTGCACCGGTGAGTTAAAGGTATACTCCCTGTCCTTTGGGTGTAACACACGCCACACATCACACAGTCCGCATTGGTCCAGAAAGTCCCTGAGGGCCCTCTGTCCAGGCGTTAAGCCTCTCAACCCAGTACCAGACCTGTCTACTTCGGGATCAAGAACCAGATTGAAATCCCCACCTATTATTATACCAATGGGAAGCACGGGAAGAAGTATGGAAATAAGTTTCATGTAAAAGCCTGGATCATCTGCATTAGGCCCATATGCTACCAAGTAAAATAGGCATAGACCAGAGACTCCCTTGAACTAGGACATATCTGCCATCCGGGTCCCTGAAAACTTGTTGGGAAATAAAGGGAATATCTCTATTAATTAGAAAAATGTTGTAGGTGCCGTATAACCTCACAGCTATTAGTGGACCCTGAGGCATTAAAAACCTGCCCAATTTGTTGCCTCCTAAATTGCAGAGATTCACTTTCCAGTAAATGAGATTCTTGCAGGAATATAATCTGAGAAGATAGTAAACTTAAGTGTTTTAACACTTGGTATTGTTTGACTCTTTTACTTATCCCCTTCACATTCCATGTAGCAATATTTATAGTACTGGCCATTTATCCAGAAAAGGAAAAAGAACATTATATGAAATCCAGGAATTATAACAATCAGACATAAATGACCGGGTCCCCTGTTTGCTGCTGTATACCCTACCCACCCAGGTATCAGCTTTCCTCCCACCCACCACCCCTCACCCCCCCAAAATATTCCATCCCATTCCAACTAACAAGTAATATGACAACCCTGAACACAGTATCGCCCTCCCCTTCCTCCCAACTGTCCTGAGCAACGTTCAGCACAATATCGCTTTCCTTCTTCCCCCTCCAACCTCCCACACGTGTACCCAAAAACCCTGCCTTAGAATGTAAACCTTCTTATAGAATCAATAAGCAATAACATCACTTCAAAGATAAAAGTAATGTAGATGATGATAGGTGAGCACTGGACTCCTGAAATCCAGAACAAAAATGTCAAAAATGAGACATAGAGAAGAGAGCAACCCCTACTTGGGAGCAATCCAGAAACCCTGAAATCCTGAGAGAAAAAAGAGAATACACAATGTAAGACACACTCGCCAAATATGCTATCATAACTGCTGCTATTAATAAAATTGAAAGCTTTCCCCAAAACGTATAATCACTGGTAAACTAAATGCTCGCAAGTAGTGGACCTCCACCTGTGTCCAAGCCCCCAAAGCAATCTATATCCGATAGAAATAAATTCCAGAAACAAATAGGTAAAGGGGGGGTTGAACCATGAAAATTAGGGCAATAGCGCCCTCTAGCGATAATATCTAGAAAACATTGAAACCAAAAGGACACTCTCTCGAACCATGCCCCAATAATCTAAAATATCAAACTTGAAGGTTTTCATGATATAAACTATATCCTGCGAGACAATTGAGTGTCCCTAGAAATGAGAAACCAGAAGATGTGATCTGTATGAGTAGACAGAGAACGCTTCCAAACCAAAACACCACCCCCCCCCCAGAGAAAAAGTCCCAAGATGCGAGGATGCTCCAAAACACTGAACACTGAGATGGAAAACGCAAAAGGTCAAGACTCCGCTGAAGGTAGTCCCCTCCATTGCAAAATTCGAGAGTCCCCAAAACCAGATAAGTATTCAGTCCTCTTTTGGTATAACAACATGAAGGAATTCTTCTCCTTTTGAAAACAGGGTGGGGTAAAACTGACCAACAGATCAGGTGTCCCGAAACAAATCAGGCAGAGCAGCCTTCAGTCATGAGAGAGCAGCTTCAGGATTCTCATATGTTAACCAGGTACCGTCCACTAGTACTTGTAGTCTAGCTGGATACCCCATTTTGAAGCGAAGGCCTGCAGCTATAATTTTTGACACAACCAGATGAAAAGCAGTGCGCTTTGCCCTGACCGACCCCGGTAAATCTTGGGCAATTCTAAGCCTGTTTTTTTCCCATTTCACTTCTTGTAACTCTCTCACTTTTCCCAGAAAGTGCTGTCGCTCAAGGTAATTTGAAAAATGACAAATAATGGGATGTGGCGTTGCTCCTGGGGATGGCAGGGCTCTGTAGTTTTTATAATCTGATTTGAGGCCTGACTTCTTGTATTTTCTCCAGCACTTGTCCTGGTAGCAGAGTTGTCTGAGCAGGTCCTTATGTAGCCATCTGGTCTGCTTGCCATGTACTCTTCTAGTGCAATACAGTGCATGTGCATCCTGTATAGGCATGAAACTAGACAGAAAAAAGTGTAGTGCACTTTGAGCATCCTTAGCCTGATAGAGACGGGGCCAGTCAATGGAGGAGACATCTCATAGGAATATAGTGGTATCCATTTTGTCAAGGCTCCAAAATGTAATGTACTGTGGTGATGGAGAGGGGACTGAAGAAGGATCCCAGATGCAATAGACTGGATTGTGGTCATTAATTGCATCGGGTAGTGTCCCTGCTGCCATACTCTTATGAATTTGATTAGTAAGGATCCAATCAAGAAGGGTGCTGGAGGTAGAGGAAGACAATATCCTAGTGGGGTCAGTTATGACTTGGTTCAAGTTAAGACTGTGGGTGAGGAGGGTATTATGGGTGTGTCCCATCCAATTCTGGTTCATGTCACCTAGTATCAATAGTTCGTTCTGACCAGCTATGGTAGTCGACATATTTAGTAGTTCTTTAAGCCCAGTGTAGACACATTTTGGTGGATTATAGCAATATATGACATGCAGCTTTTTGGTACCCAGTGACAGTAGAGTATGAAGAGATTCACAGGAAGATACCATAGTATTAGTTATAATCGTTAGAGTCATGTGGGCTTTATAGTAGTTTGCTACCCACCACTTCTCTTTGATGAAACTCTAGCCTGTCTAACCAGGTTGTAATTAGGTAAGGAGTAGGTGGAGTTGGTGGCAGAGGGTTTTAACCAAGTCTCAGTGAGACAGAGAATGTCAGGCTGGTGCACATCAATCCAGGCATCCAGTTCGGCAAAGTTGTGTTGCAGGCTCTGAATACTGAGATGCATAACGAATAAGCCCTTAGGCATGGAAGCAGCATTGTTGTCCTGTGAGGTATTTGCTAGGGGGCCAAGGTTTAACTCAATGTCTCCTGATAGCAGGAGCATGAGTCGAATCATATATCAGAGCTTACAACTGGCAATAGGTGTGAGAATGGGTAGGTTGCCATGGATATGATGCACAGCTAATACTATGGTATTATAAAAGGTAAACCTTGGGAGTAGCAGCAGCATATCGTCACCTAGTGTGGAGGGCCCCATTATTAAATTAGAGAAGGAGAAATCTGTTAAGTTAGGCAATGAATCTGCCAACACATAATGCCCAGGGCCAGAAGTAACTGATACAAGAAGGAGCAGGCCAAAGAAGACCCCCACAAGTCTGTAGAATTGTGCAGCCATCAAGAAATAGGTACCAAGTAATTTGGGGATGAGAAGATAATTGGTTTATGAGAGATCAATAGCAAGGTATTGGAGAGAGCAAGTACAGCCTGAAACATAAACTAGCAAAGGTAGGATAAGAAGCTCCCCTAGTGGTGAGTAAATATAAGGAGCTACTTGGAAAGTGGCCTGTTTGTTAAAATCACGTGACAGTCCGCAACTATATTAGCAGAGTCCAGATAGGGAGGGCAGGCAGGAGGGGGATGGGTGGGTGGGAGGGGAGCTGCACAAAGCACCGGGCGTGGGAAAGAATTAGATCAGCAGGCAGCAAATAGTTAATAAACAAAACAGTCTGCAAGCTGGCTTTTGAGTGTTCATGAAGGAGCCAATCCACAGGCCTGAGAAGACCTCAAGGCACCATTCAGGAGCCAGGTGCTGGTGGTAGAGAGAGGAACAAAAAATTAAAATAAATTAAGCAAGGGAATAAATGCACAGCTCTGGTTGGAGCCCTCTTTCGGCAGTTAGCAGTTACCTGTATACAGCCATTGAGCTGTCCTTACATGGGGAGGGAGGGCACAAAGCAACAGTTCAAGGCAGCTCCTTTGGATAGAGTCTGGGTTGGCATGGAGCTGCGCCTTTTCTTATCGGAGCAGCAGTGGCATTTTCTGCTGAGGTGGGGCAATGTCTTCCCACCAGGCAGGGGTCTGTGGAGCGTGGGTCATCCATTGGAGGAACCGTTCCTGTGTGTTCCTCGGTGCACCTGCCTGACTGGGCAGGGGTGTCTGGGGAGGAGAGAAAGAGGGACAGAAATTAAATAGGGGAAAGACTAGGCAGGATTAAGTGAGGACAAAGGGAGCAGGTGTGGCTAGTGAGGTGTGAGGCGTGTGCAAGAGGTGTTCAGAAGATAGGATAGCTGGGGAGGGGAGATAGCCTGATAGGGTAGTGATAGGAGACAGTAAATAGTAAGAGGGCAGGTTTTAGGTAGAGGAGAAACGAAAACAAGTGTAAGGTGAAAGAGAAATATTCCTGCAATCAGCTATTGCAGTCAAATGAAATAGAGATTAAAATAACTGTCAGTTTGTATGTATGTCCAGCTCTTAATAATAAAGAATACATTTCAAAATCTGCAGATTTTAAGATGTATAAACAATTAGATTAATTTAAATCAGGCTATTAAAATAAAATAATTTTCAGAACCAGCATAACTATAAATACAGAAAGAATTACAGTAGATCAGCAGGCAGTAAATAGTTATTAAGCAGAGCAGTCTGCAAGCCAGCTTCTGAGTATCTGCGAAGGAGCCACTCCTCAGGCCTGAGAAGACCTGAAGGCACCAATCAGGAGCTGTTGGGATACTGTTGGAGTCTCTGGGCTAACAAAATGTAAAGGTAAGGAGAAAGCAGGATCAATTGGCTAGGTAAGCTAATTAAAAAAGTGCAGTAAGTTAAAATTTGTATATTACCACAAAAAGTGCAAAACAGGGACAGTGGGGCAGTTACTTGTGCATGCTCCCCTTCACATTACAAGAAATAGTATGACATGCCAAATTAATATAATCATACCAAAACATAATGCCCCGGGCCAGCCCATTTCCACAGTGCTAGGGCTACCAATTATGACATCAGTGACCCATATTTGGGAGCAAGCCTGTCTTATTGGGAGCTAATAACTAGGTACAAAACTGGTTGATGGATAGGTGACAGAGGGTGGTGGTAAATGGCACTCACTCTGGGGAGGTGACAGTGGACAGTAGAGTACTTCAGGGTTCTGTACAGGGACCAGTCCTCTTTATTATCATTATATGTGAGATTGCAGTACAACTGGAAGGGAAGGTATACCTCTTTACAGATGACAGTAAAATCTGCAATAGGCTAAACACTCCAGAGGAGGTGGAGACAATATGTAGAGACCTGAGAAAACTCGAGGAGTGGTCAAGGGTATGACATCTGGGTTTTATTGTGAAAAAGTGCAAAATCATGCACCTAGGGCACAGAAACCCAGAGGTGGAATATAAAATGGGTGGAGAGGTACTGACGGTCTCCAAACAGGAAGAAAACCTTGGAGTACTCATATCTGATGACCTCAAGGTTGCGAGACAATGTGTCAAGGCAGTAGCTAGGGCCAGTGGGATGCTGGTGGGCATAGGGAGGGGTATTACCAACAGAAGGGGAGAGGTATCGTTACCACTGTATAGATCATTGGTGAGACCACACCTGGAGTAGTGTGTCCAGTTCTGGACACTACATCTGAGGAAGGACATAGACATGGGAGAGGCTACCCAGAGGAGGACAACTAAAATGATTTAGTGGCTGAGTCAGAAGCCCTATGAGGAGAGACTGAGGGATCTCAATATGTACACCCTGGAAGAGTGGAGGGAGTGGGAGGACCTGACTGAGAGCCATAAGTAACTCATGGGGTGAATAAGATACAGGATGGGAGTATTTTTCAGAGGAGAAGGTGCACAAGAACTAGAAATGTGTGAATCTGGCAAACTTTGCTCCAAAAAATAATTTGCAAAGTTTGTCACATTCATGAAGTGCCAACTTTGCAAATTTTTGGGCATGTAAAGTGGTACTTTTTCAAGAGAAGTTATGCAAGTTCACTGGTGAAGTTGCAACTTTGTCCTAACTTTGTCTGAAAAAGTACCATTTCCCCAGGAAGACTCAATGAGAAGTGGCAAAGTGGCGAAGTGGGCAATTTGCAAAGTCATTAATGAAAGCAAATTCTGCATCTTTGCTGGAACTTCGCCAGCAATGTAAAACTTAGCAACATCTCCAGCATAAACAAAGAGACAGACAATGAAGATGGAAAGGGGGAATTTAGTTGGGATGTGAGGAAATGCTTCTTCACTAAAACAGTGTTAGATGTTTGGAACAGTCTTCAAGCAGATGTGTGGGGTAAAAACAATGATGGGTTTCATGCATGCATGGAAAAAGCACTGAAGAAACTTTGTAGGAAAGCATGAGGGGAAGTAGCTAGATTTGGATGTGTCTATGTTTCAATATTAGATGGGGGATAAGGACTTATCATCCCAGAGGGTGCTCATCCTCTGGGGAGAGATGCTAGTCTTCTGTACCTCAGTACTGCTGCCTGTGTAACTACATGCAGCAGTGCAGCCAGGAGCAGCTCTGTAGGTGGTTGTGCCATGCTACACACTTTTAAGAATGTATTCCCTGCAGTCAGCATCTTGTGGTTCTGGACCTAAAATGGAAAAATAATACAACCAGTCTAGATTAAATACAGCCTCCCAAAGGCCCTGCACTGGTGATCTTGGCACCCCCTTCTACTGGATATGGGCTGCGAACAGGAGTTGGGGAGCCCCACTGCCTCTGCTATGGGGATAAACCATGGCAGAATGGAGTTATTGAGTAAGGGATGAAAACGCTGGGTGATGGGGCTGGGGACGTGTCAAAAAGGGGGGCATGGTTGATAACAGGAGGAGGTAAAAGTAACTACAAAACAGGATGCCTTGGTCAGATGAACTGAGCTCAGTCTGGGCAGAGAAATAATGCTGACAGTATTCTGTAGCACCAATTCACTTATTTTGCATTACAAGCAATAAACCTCTTTCAGGAGTTTTAAAAAACAGAAGTTTATGGTGCTGTCAGTCCTTAATTCTTGCTAAAAATAGCCAAACATAGATCATGGGGAGAAGACTGTGTCCCTAATGTACAAGGATTCTCTTTTTTTTATTTGATCCACCATGAATTATTATAGTAATGAAGATAATGGTAAGAACATGACCTATGGCAATGGTTTAATTGGATGAACTCAGATAAAATGCTGCTGCCAAGCACTTGCTGTGTGTAGGTGGTTAACATGTCTACAACTGTGTGCTTCAATGGTTGTGAGAAAATCAGACAGTAAATTAATTTTGTATGTTGGTCAGGATGGACTGGGTGCTGCTAAAATGTTCCATATCTAAAACCTGATATTGCTCAGAGAAAAAGGCAAACCTGCATAGTACTCTACAAGTGCAAATAAAATCTTTACTGATTTTTATACACACTGATCTCTAGCGACACTTTCCTTATTGAAGCTTTGCCAGTTTTTTGAATAAGTGAATTATAGAAATGATGTTACTAAAATGAAAAATAGAAAAAAAAAATAATCCTTCTCTTTAATGTTTCAGTTTAACACGTTCTATGCAGGGAGAGAACTGTACATCACAGAGAATAAAAAAAAAAAACAAGCAATTCGGTCCCGGCAAGAGCAAACTGCCTTAATAGTTTCAAACTACAGTTAATTTGAAGAGCTATTCCAAATGTTCTTAACCAACAACTTTCATTTTTTCTGTTTCTCTTCAGTGGAAAAGAACATCTATTAGAAGTTAAGCACTGTTATGCAATGTAATATCAAATTCTGCCTGGAAGCTCTTTTAAAGTTGAACAGTCACCATAAAGGGTCTCACACTCGAGTGTGGGGCTAATCCCTATGTGCACTTTGTGTGCAATAACATTTTGGTTTACTTATTGTTTACTATAGTATAGTAGATTGTATCAGACTAATTATATTTCTAGGCTGACATCTTTTGTTACTACAAATCCCAGAATCCCCTGCAGATGACATCAGAGCACTAGGCAGCAGCTGGAGATTCACTAACCTACGCTGCATGTTAGTATTTGTTGACTTCTGAGGGTATGAGGAGACCACTAGACTGCCAGTAGTATGCGACATCTATACACTGATGACAGTTAGGCGATTGGGGTGGGTGGATTGGGGGGACCTCTAGATCACCAGGATGGTGGGAATATTTATATGACTAAGACAGTCAGTCAATCAAGGGTGGTGGACAATTTGATCACCAAGATTGTGTGATGTGCATACACCTATGACAGTCAGGGATTCAGGGGAGAGGGGACCACTCGACAACTAGGAGTGTGAGCTGACATGTTTCTAGGACAGAACGTGCAGTCATGGGGAGGTGCACCATTGCATGAGATAAGAGCAGGGTTTCTACAGTGTTAAACAGCGCTGAGAAGGAGGCTGTTTAGCTCTTCCCAAACTGCACAATATACTGTTACACCCAGTATGTAAGGGGTTTCCCACATTTGCATGAGCGCACCACTATAACTTGTATGGTCACACTGACAGGTTTGTGTGGCACACTGGGTAGTGTTGTGCAAAACTGGAAATTTTGCTGGGCAAAATATTTTGTGGAATTTGAGCATTTTGCTAAATATTTCACCGGGTGAAATGCAAAATGTCACCCTTTGGGCGGGTGAAATTTCACCCTTGAACTGGTGAAATTTGCCTCTAGTGGGCAAAATTTCACCACTTGTGGGTGAAATTTCTTTATATCGCCACTGGGCCCCCAATCCATAAAAAAAAAACAACAATCCCTCCCCTGTCCCTGGTATTTAGTGGTCCCCCCGGCTCCATCCCCCCTGCCAATCACCAGTCAAATTAAAGTCAAGAAAGACCTCCCACTGTCCTCTGCACCCGGACCCCAATTTAGCAAAAAAAAAACTCCATCCATGTCCCTGGTGTCTAGTAGTTCCCCCGACCAATCACCAGCTGAATTCAAATCAAGAACCCTATCTCCACTCCAGTCACCCTGAGCCCCAGTCCCCAATCTTGGTAAAAAACAAACAAAAATCCCCTTCCCTATCCCTGGTGTCTAGTGGACCCCCAACCCCCTGCCCTGTGTTAAATCAGAGCTGACCTCACTCCCCCCCCAGTACCCCAATCAGGCCACCAGCACAGCCCTCCACTCACCTCCATGGCTAGCAGCCCGACTGAGTGCTTAATGAATGAGCGTGGTATGCATGCACTCATTCATTGAGTGCTCAGATGGCGGCCAGCCATGGAGGTGAGTGGAGGTCTGTGCAAGTGGCCCGATTGGGTACTGGTGGGGGAGTGAGGTGGGCTCTGACTTAACAAAGGGTGGTGGTGGGAGAGTCCAGAGACACCAGGGTCAGGGAGGGATTGTTGTTTTTTTTACAAAGAATGGGGACTGGGGCTCAGGGTGACTGGGGGGGAAGGGTCCTTGATTTGATTTTGGCTAGTGATCAGCCAGGGGGAACCACTAGACACCAGGGAGGTGTACAAATTCACACAATAGCCATGTATGGATATGGGCAAAATTGTGAAATTTCACTGCAATTTCGTGAACTATTTCATGTGGCAAAACTGCTGATTTTGCAGCAATTTTGCTGGTGAAATAAAATGTTGCAACATCTCTAAACTGGGGGTCTTTGAATATGGCCTGTCCTATCCCATTGGCTGGTGCTAGTCACAGTTGCTCTGTGCTAACCCAGTAAGTGGTGCATTAACCATTTAAATATGAGGCCATCATATGTTGCAAAGTATATGAACAATAAATATATAAACTCTGTAAACCTTAATAACCCAATGCCTATATAAGAAACTGAATGAATTTCTGTATTAGCAATTGAATGTTTGTAACTGTACAAAATGACTACAAAAATAGGAACCTTTTGTTTCCATGAGTTCATGCACTAGCCACTTACCCATGGAGATGAGGATAAACCTTCAACTTCTGGCAAAAGTGAAATGAGTTCGCTGGTGTTCACTAAACATTAATTATTCTCATAAACTAGCATTCAGTTGGGCAGGCTGACTGGTATGACAAAAAGACATGTAGGTTGCCATAGGGATGTAGATTGAACATAATAGGTTGGTCCATTTAGGTCAGGGCTGAAGTGCACTACTGATGCAAAGTGTGAAAGGTTAAACTGCAGTTTATGTGTTAGATTTCTAGCCTGTGGCTAAGCACAGGATTTCAGCTTCCACAGCCACAAATCCCTCAACTTTCATAAACGTAAAATCCATCAGCAAAATGTAATAAGAAGCATTACAATGGTACTCTGATGTTGCAGTTCTAATGCTTTCAATCACCTGCTTAAAGGAAATCTATACCATTCCTGTAGTGGAAGGTAGCTGGAGTTAAAACAGTTTTTATCTGTGCTTTATTGTTTGCCTCTGCTGAGATTTCCATTTGGTTCTACCTGATTAGTTAACATGTGCCTTAGTGTACTCAGTGCTGAACCTTTCTTTAACCTTGGTAAATGTGATTGAATCATTGTTTAGCTGTTGAAGACAGGTAAATGGTTAAAGATAGAGAAAGACGTGCTTGAAGAGATTGGTTAATTACAGTCAGGAAGACTATGAGTTTACCATGTAGTATGACACAAAAGGGTCTTGGCTGTCTGGGGTTAATGCATGACCAGGTGCATAGTGAGGGATGTGCTGCTTGTGACACATGCCTTCGCCAGCTGAAAGTGCATTACACCAGACAACTAATAATTTAAAATGCCTTATTGAACTTATAAAATGTGTAAACTGAGAAACTATTTAAGAACAAAAAATACATATTTTTATTAAAAAAACAATATTTTCTTTTGCTTAGAGTAACTAGTAAAGAGTAGTCCCTCCCTAACTTCCAATCCTATGTGTTTCAGTAATACACTCAGTAGATGAAGTGCTTGTAATGGAATACAGAAATTCTAACATCTGCAGAATTCCACAGGAAAACAATAGTCACCTCTCTACTCATAACAAAATGTCTTGTATGGAGCCAAGGGCTCAATTTTATCTGTGACAGGGTAAGCAGCAGTGATTGCCCTGGTAAGCTGGTAAAGAGAGGGATGTGATTTTTTTATGGTCACTAGAAAAACAAGTGAAATTAAAACTGGGACCTACTTTATTTTTTAAATGGCTTTATTTATGCAGGGAGAGGAGCGTGATAGCAAAGACTTCTTAATTCTTTATTTATATTAAAAAATAATCAAGTTTAACTTTTTAGGGTCATACTGAACATTTTCAATGAGTAATGGAGGTAGCTATGTTTGCAAACCAATCAGGGCTGAGTGCAGTAGGTCAGGAATTCTACAAGTGACTTGTCAAATTCCAGTTTTTGTCCAAGAGAGAATGCATTTAGCTGTGAACGGCTTGTTTCAAGCTGTAGCCTGGAAATGGGGACAATGGATTAAATATAATGTATTAAATGCCACCAAAACAGCTAAAAACATACAAAAATGGGTGCAATATAAATTACTCTTTGAATGAGTTGGTAGGCTAGTAAAAAACAATGGTTTGCATTAAACAAAGACTGATGTGTACCAGAACAAAAAATGCATGAGAACTCTAGCCAAAGAGTCATAGCATAAGTTAGGGAATTATGAAGAGAAAATAAAACAGTATATGTTACAGCCTATATGATAAGTAAACCAATTTAAGAAAATCTTTTTGAATTTGAGAATTTAAACACACACACACACACACACACACATATATATATATTGTACAAAGTGGTCACAATCACACATCAGCACATTGAATTCCTATAAAAAAATGTTATAAAACAGTAATATTTATATGCACCCCAATAGTCATGTTCAGGCCCTCCCTATCTGAGCCAGCTCCCTCAACAGTTGGGGTCCTCTGGGTCAAGTACTAGGTCTGTCCTGTTCTTCTTTATGTCAGTTCCATACATCTCTGTCTTTCTTATCTTTCATGCAGGCAACATTGTTCTCTTCTGAAGTTTCAGCAGTATAGGCACCCACCCGGGAGTTGCTAATGTTCTTATGTCGATACTATATTGCACTTCATTTGTAAACATTTGGCTTTTCATATGTAATATGTATTGCACTCTTGATAGTTTATTACATTGCTGTCTGCATTTGAATCTGTGACACTACCCTACCACTGTGCAACTGTGTCTGCCACAATGTTAGATGTCAACAAGACCCACTCATACCTGCCCATGGTCACATCTACAGTACCACCACTGTACTCCTTCACAACACCCACCCACACAAACTAACCATACTACTGTTGCTAACCATGTTTACCCTGCTCAGCAACAAACCTCCAGTTGCCTCTGGTATGTACACACCTTTGCTGCTGGGGGAGCACCTCACCCCTCATAACCTCTCCATTACAATGTCTCTCCCCATAGCTCCCCTGTACCCCTTCCCTCTACACTTTCACCCATCTCTCTTTGTCTTCAGCCCTCCTTGTCTGTTCCTACATCTGGCCATCCCAGCCCTCACACAACTGCCCATTCCCTGCTCATCACTTTCTAAGCTTGCCAGCTGCCGCTACCCAGCAAAATGCCACCAATTCATGGCCCTTGTCAGGATCTTCTACTTGCTTCTTCTACTATCTGGTAATGTTCACCCCCAATCCTTGCCCAGCAGTGCCCCCAACTGCGGTCACCCATGGGGCTTCGAATAGCTCCTATGAATATCTGCAGCCTGCCTAAGAAAATGGCACCCCTGCACTGTTGGACAACACAGCACCAACCAGATATTCTGGCTTTAACAGAAACCTGGCTGTCAGCCAAGATACAGACTCATTTGTCTCTGTTCCTGGCTATTGTCTCATTAGGCTTGATCATAACAACAAGAGAGGCGGTGGCTGTGCCCTCTATCTAAATGAGTCATTGCATTACAAAGCCCTGCCTGCACCCTCCCTAGACCATGGTGCCCAAGCCCTCTCAATAAAACTCTCCCCTGACCCAAACCATGCTCCTCTTACTCTGACAGTCACCTACATCCCCCCTGCAGCCAATCCCCTACCTGAAAAGCACTCTCTGACTATCTAGCCAGCCACCCTCACAAAATGGAACAAATCCTAGTTGGGGATCTCAACATAAACTGGCTGGTGAGCTCACCAACACATGCCAAAGATACCTTTTCTGCATTAGATATGACCCAACTGGTATCCGAGCCTACCAGGGCCAGCACCACTAATGGAACCCACACCCTACTAGATATCCTGCTCACTATTTGTCCCCACAATATTACCGACCTGAGTGCCCTACCCAATCCCTTAAACGACTACTCCCCAATCATCCTCAGCTGGTCCTGTCAGCTACTTAAACCACCACCAAATATCACCTTTTGTCATCGACTACGCACAGAAGGGATAGCCAAACTCAAACAATATCTAATTAACTGGGACTGGTCCCCTATTTCCTAAGCCCAGCACATAGATGATGCATTGCAATAGTTCACCACCACCTTTAATACCTCCTGTGATGCTTTTGCACTGACCATCAAAGTGACCACTAAGAAACGTAGTGCCCTCTTCTATCACCCCCAGAACCTCTACAACTGTTCAAAATGCATGACAACCTCTGGCATTGTACCACTGCCTCTGGTTTGCTAAGTGATAGGCAGGCCTATAATGCTGCCCACAATAAGTGTACCTGAGCAATCCACAAGGCCAAGGTGGAGCACTATAGAACTGCCCTAGCCACCTCCTTGGGCAGCACAAGAAAGTTCTGGGATAACATCAAGGAGCTTAATGGTAAATCCCACTCCCCCCCCCACAACTTAATGTTAATCATACTACCACCAGAAACACACTTGACATAGCTAACTGCCTCAGCTCCACCTTCTCAGACCTCAGCTCAGTCCTCCCTAGCAACTTTTTTGATTCAATTCAGCCTACCCCCCATTTGAGCTCCTCCACCCCCTTCAAACTCAGAGTCATTATCCCTACAGAAGAGAAAGTCTACCTGTCCAAAGCCCTCCAGAGCTCCAATTACTGCAAAGATGCCTTCGATATGCATATCCTATACCTCACGTTAGACTCAGTTATCTCCCCACTCATGGACCTTCTAAATCTGTTCCTGTGCCTGGGCCAGTTCCCAACCTCATGGTAAATAGCAGTGATAACACCAATATTGAAATGTGATGACAGCTCCTTCCCAAATAACTACCGGCCCATCTCGATTCTCCCCCCACTCTCTAAAGCCCTTGAAAAGATCATGGCCAGTCAGCTCACTGACTACCTCCTCGCACACAACCTCTTATGTAGGGAGCAGCATGGTTTCAGAGCTGGTCATAGCACTATGACCACCCTCACAGAATTCGCTAACTCCATGCACTCCATGCCTGACAAGGGGCACCTAACAAGGGCCATGTTTATAGACCTCTCAAAGGCCTTCGACACAGTTTCTCATCCCCTACTTCTTAACACATTACAACAAATTGGGGTCTGTCATTGTCCACTCTCATGGTTCTCCAGATATCTTTCATCTAGAACCCAATGTGTTAAAATTAATAATACCATATCTACTATGCTGCCTGTACACTCAGGAGTTCCCCAGGGATCTATCCTGGGTCCCCTGCTATTCAGCATCTACCTCAACGCCCTGCCTAAATCCTGCCCCGGTAATCTTCTCCTCTATGCGGACGATGCTGTCCTTCATGCCACACATCCTGATCCTCTCTCTTGCCAGCGTACCTTACAAAACTCCTTCTCTCAGATTGAACACTGGTTTGCTGAACACAGATTGGTGATCAACATTAAAAAAACGAAGACGATGCTCTATGCCCACTGCCAAAACAGATCAAAGGATTTCCCCCTGGAAATATTCTCCACCTCTCTCATCCCACTGGAACAAGTTCAAAAGTATAAGTATCTAGGTATTATATTTGACTCTTCCCTCTCATTCCATGAACATATAAAAATCCTCACCTCCGCCACCAACACCCGCAAAGGAGTTTTGTATTGGTCTCCTTTTCAGACATACAAGTAGTCATCAATAAGGCATGCCATCTCCTCTCTGATGCTCACAGAAATACACATACCTCCACCCTATATGAACTCACCAATATCCTCTCCCTTGAGGAAAGACTATTATACCAGACCTGTCTCTTCACCAACAAAATCCACCTGGGTTTAACTCCAATAGGTGTCTTGGCATCTCTTCAGGCAGCAACCATCTCAGCATCCACACGGGCTGCCCCAAAAACTATCTATTCTCCCTTAGAGCTCCATCCTGGTACAATACCATCCCACTGGCTGTCACATCAATCACCAATCTAGGTCCTTTTAAAGCTGCCTTAAGGGCCCATATCCTCTCTTCACATCAATGCCAGTGTAACCGATAACCTGTGGATCCTGCACCACGCCGCTAGGTCATTCACCCACCCTTGGCCAGACAGTGGAAAGCCCTCACTATTTCTAACCCACAGCCTCCTCACCTCCCTTGGTTACCATATAGTTGCACTGGACTATGAATGCATTGTATTATGTATAAGACAAGGCCTCCCTGAGGTGGCTTACTACCAACTCATATTATGCGTTGCTTTAGCTACCAATTGTATAGATCTTAACCACTCATTAGGTAAATATGTTGATAGCTCTGCCCTGTTTTAGCTACCAAATGTACAGGCATTAACCTGTGCTCATTGTATTTATACTCTGTATGATTGCTCACCCACATTTATTCTATGTATGTACTATATGAATGTTTATGTTTTATTCTGATGTGGAGTCTTTGGAAACGAGTCTATAACTTAAAGGGTTGTAATTCTGATTTCCTAAATAAACAAAAATAAATAAAACACTGTCAACACCTTCATAGATGTATTTAATGTTTTAATCAAATTGTACTGTTTAATCCTAAATCTGTTGTTGTAGGTCATGCCTGAAAATACAAATGTTATTGCCTGTTGCACCAACCTGGTGAATAACAACTAAATAAATACATTTGTTATGCTCTACTATAACATAAATATTTTAAAGTTCACAAAAGATAACAAAATATATGTTTAGATCACATTCTATAAAATATATCTATTGCAATACTGCAGTGTTCAGAAATTAATCATAGAAATTGGGGTGTGCTATCCCTACCTAAAGTACTCAATAGAACTCAAATGTAGTAATAGTAGATTATTTAAAATAATCTATTTTATATCACACTCTATCCCAGGGGCCTAGTGCACCTTACATAAAAATAAAAGATTTTAATAAAAAATATAAAAGTAATAAATAATCAATTCAGTATTTAAACAACCATTAATATCATAAAAGCAGGTAGCATCAGTGGCAGGAAATTCAAAGGCACTTTAACATAGCTGAAACCTCATTAAATAGGAAGGTCTTATGGAACCACTTAAAAGCCTCCACTGAGGGGCCTCCCTCAAAGATCTTGATAGTGAGTTTCACACAGCTGGACCAGCCATTTCAAATGCCCAATTCCCCAAAGATTTAACTAGCCCTAGGAACTGCCTGGAGGCCCACCTCTGAAGAGCAGAGGGGGTGAGAGGGATGATGAGGAGTCAGGATTTCCATGAGGTATCCATGCTTCATTTTAAAAAGCATAAGGAACATAGAAACATTAACAATGATGGCAGAAAATGACCAAATATTTCATCCAGTCTACCTGTAGTACCATATTGAACCCCAGGACTCATTGTTCATACTGGGTTGTAGCCTTCCCTCTCTAGCCACATACTCCCCACCTTACAGCTACCACCCTGAGCAAATAATAAACCCTTCATTCTGTCCCAGCTGTGCATGACACCATTAATAGTTTGGACACCCACTGCATCAGCTGGAAGACTGTTTCATAGCTCAACCACCCTTTAAGTAAACCAAAACTTTCTGACATCCCTGTTGAACTGCCCCTACCAGTTTCCACTTGTGTTTTGTATTCTTGAACCACTACTCATGCTAAATAGTTCCCAACAGTTTATTTAGTTTATTTAATTCAGGATCTTAAAGAACTCTATTTTATCTCCCATCTCTGGTCTGTCCGCTAGAAAGCACATGTTCAGTGTCTTGAGCTGATCCTTGTAAAATCTGCCCTGCTGTCCCTGAATCATGTTGGTCACCCTATATTGCATTGTCTCCAGCCTGTCCTTATCTTTCCTTAGGTAAGGACTCCAGAACTGGGGTCAGTACTCCAGGTGCAGCTTCACCAATTATCTGTAGAGAAGTAGTAATACCTCTATACTTCTGCTGTCAGTACCCCTTCTGATACATCCCAGCATCCTGATTGCCTCATTGTAGGCCTTGTTACACTGACTTGATTGCTTAAGGGAGTCAGTAATGATGACTTCTTGGTCTCTTTCCTCAGAGGTAGTACCCAGCATTATGCTTCCTATCCAGTACTCTTTTCTGAGGTTCTTATTCCCTAATTCTTATTCCCTATTCCCTGCACTTTTTGGCATTGAATTTCAGCTGCCAATCCTTGGACCATGTCTATTGTCTTTGTAGTTTCCTTCACAATCTCCCAAATCCCCTCCTCACTGTCTACCCTATCACTGAGCTTAGTGTCATCTGTGAAGAGAAACATCTTAATATGAATTCCTTCACCTATGTTATCGATGAACATATTGAAGAGGATGGGACCCAGGAACAATCCCTGTAGCACCTTACTCATGACGTCTCTCCCTTGCGATTTGATGCTTGTAAACTAAAGCCATCTGCTGTCTCACTTACAACCAATGACAAGCCCATCTACTGTAACTTTGCCTGTTGCTAAATCTGAATCTTCCAGCTTCTTGAAGCTATCTTGATTGCTTGGAATAGCACCTATTATGATGAGACTTAGTACTTGAAAGTTGGATGTCTGTTGTAAAAACTGCAGGATTCTTTTTCCCAGATTGGTGGAATCCAGAAAACTATGGTCATATGCATCACAGATAAAGAGGGTTACCCATTTAAAGGGGCAGACCCCATTCCCCCAAGGCGCTGACAAGAGATGTGGGAAGCTCAGGAGAGGAGGAAGGGGGGAGAGGAGAAGGGGAAGGAGCTAAAAGAAGTGCATGAGGTCATGAAAGGGGAGGACCTGATGAGGAGATAGAAACGGTGGGCAAAGGGGAGTGGTGGGAACAGTGAGGTGGCAACCTGTGATTGGCTGAGGTAAGCCAAGAGGCAGGAACAAAGGGGGCAGTTATAAGGGGCTGCACAGCAAGGGGAGTTCACAAATTTTCTCCAAGAGTTTTTTTCTCTGGAAGCACATCAGTTTGGTGAAAGTTTTGAGTCAGTGGGCATTTGGAATAGTCAGGTATTCTGAGTAAAAAGAGAAAAAAGAACAGGCAAGTACATAAGATAACTCTGAAACTAAATATATCGCACTAGAACTGAGCTGTGGGCATACCAAGAAAGACTGAGTGGAGTTTGAGGCTGTTTAAGTGAGTAACCAGGCTAATCACAGGACAAAGATAAGGAACCCAATTGTTGATTTTTTGGCAGCTTTGGATGAAAAGGGACTTGGCAAGGTTGGAGGAATGGTCAAATGTATGGCAGCTTAGATTGAACACAAAGAAGTGCGAAGTAATGCACCTGGGAAACAAAAACCCATGGGAAGATTACACAATGGGGGGCAAGATGGAGGAGGGCAAACAAAATGGTGCAGGGTCTGCACCAGAAGACATATGAAGCAAGACTAAAGGAGTTTAAGATGTATAGCCTAGAGGAAAGGAGGAAGAGGGGGGACATGATTGAAACTTTCAAATACCTCAAGGGAATCAACAAAGTCCAAGAGGGAAAAATCTTTCAGAAAAAGAGATGTGCAAGAACAAGGGGGCACAATTTGAAGATAGAGGAGGGAAGGCTCAGAGGTAATGTGAGAAAGTATTTCTTCACAGAGAGGGTTGTAGATGCATGGGATGGCCTTCCTGAGGAGATCAGAGAGTCAAAAACAGTGGGGGAATTCAAGAATGCATGGGACATACATAAGGCAATTCTAGTGGGGGGTAGGAGGAAGTAGGCTGTTGGTTAACTAGGATCTGTGGCTTATCTGTTAGGTAGGGAAATGGGCCGACTAGGTGGGCCAAACGGCCCTTATCTGCCATCAAATTCTATGTTTCTGTGTTTGCTGGTTTTGCATGCGAGAAGCATTTGCCAAAGGATAATATTGATAGTACAAATTAAATGGTGCAACCTGCAAGGTTTCTTTTGGGAGGTTTAATTTTTAAAGTTGAGCATGAGAGCAGCATTTGCCAGAGAATAATACTTATGGTACCTAGTAAACAATGCAACCCATGAGGTTTCCTTGGTGAGCTTGATTGGAAAAAGAATAGTAGGAGGTGTAATTTGGCCAGGATCTGCAGCCCGCATATCGTGTGTTGTGCCTGGGGGGACCAAAAGAGCAGTGGGGTTAGAAAATGCCAAGTAGTGACGTTTCACTCGGAGGTAATGCAGTGCAAGAGCTTTTGGAGCCAAAGGAGCAGAGCACAAAAGAGAGCATTTTTGAAAGCAGAAGTAAAGGACTAGCCCCATGGAAGTCGGCGGGACTGGTGGCTCCCCAAGCCGGGGAGCAAGGAAAGAGCAGTCCATGACCAAGTTTACAGCAAGGCTCGTTTCAGCAGCTAGAAGCGATTTTTGGAAGGGGCAGGCAGCATAAGCGGAATGGGAAGAAATTGAAAAGCTGGGAATCGATGGAAGCCTGGGCCTACTGAGTGGGATGGCATCTGACATCATCACCATGTGGTACAGGGCCCAGGGGGTGGGAGCGATGATCAAACAAGGCAAAGGATGGCTTAGACAAGGAATGAGGAGCAAAGTGGAAAAGGAAAGATCATCAGAGGAAACTGAGGTTTATTTGGTACAAAAGAACAAGGGAAGAGGGCGAGCGCAAAGGGGGTTTAAAAGCTGGGAAGAAGGCTGGGCCTACCACATAGGATGGTGTCTGACATCATCGCTATGTGGTGCCGGGCATAGGGAACAAGCACTGTAACATGTTGTTAGCCAGGAACCAAGAGCAGGCAGGTGGAAGAACAGAAGGCTCCTCGCGGAGACTAGTGTGGGAACTTTAAACCACAGAATGAGCAGTTGTTGGGCCGAAGGAGCATGGACAAGCATGGAGGAAGGATGGGGGCCTACCACATGGTTTGGAGCCCACCACGCAGTTGGGGGCTAGCCAGGATACAGAGTAGGCAGGGGGAAGAAATGAAGGCTTGTTGCTGAGACACAGGGGGGAATTTAACAACATAATGGTGTAGTTGTGGCTGAAGGAGCTAGGTTAAGCAGGGAAGAAGGCCTGAGGCCTACCACATGGTTCGGTGCCCAGAGATGTTGCCTGGAGGGACAGGGCCCATGGTGGAAGGAAACAAGGAGCCAGTAAGGGGTAAAGGGAGAGTGAGGGGCTCTTGGCCACTGTAGTGAGTTTTCACCCCCTTAGGAGGTAATTTGTGGCAGAATGGGCAAATTTGCAGGAGTAAGGGCTCGTGAGGAGTGCCGTGTGGCATGGCGTCTGAGATCATCATCATGCGGTGCAGGGCCTGAATCTTGGGAGCCGACAGAGAGGGCTCCTGGAAAGTAGAAGACTGCCCTGGTTTTTGGGGGGGCAGGACAACACACTGTTTCAGGGCCCAGGTGGGCTTTTCTTGAGGAAGGGGTGATGGGTTCGACAGGAAGGCGGAACTAAGGAGGGGGAGGTTAATGGGGGCTGTGGGGTTTGTTGAACTGGAGCCCCCTCTTTTCCAGCAGATTCTGTATAGATCTTTAACAAGGAAAAAGGGCATAGTTGGTGACACAGAGGAGGAGGAGCCATCCGGTGACTAGAGGAGAAGGATCCCTACGGGGAATAGAAGCAAGGTTCTAGGTATTCTGGATAGATATCAAAAGAAAAAAAAAGAAAATATGTGCTGACCTGTCCTGATGTTCTTTCTATTAGATACCTCAGAGTGAAAGGATGGCACCAAAGAAAGCAAAGCCAAGCAAGGAAGAATGCTACCAAGCAGTGATGGATCTGGTAGACAAGGCCAACCATTTGCTGGAGCTGGCAGAGCCAGAAGGAGGGGAGAAGGGTATGAAGCAGAAAGGGAAGCAGGAGATGGGTCAGGAGAGGAATAAGAGGGTGCCAAAAGGGCCCAGTGCACAGCAACCCAGGGTGACGGTCCCTGTGCCGAAGCCAATGGCTCCTCTGATTCTACCTCTCAGTAACCCATCCCTGGATCAGACCCTGGACCCCATGCCAGAGCCAGCGCCAGTCCCAGAGCCTCCAACTCTGGTGTTCCCACCTCCTCTGCCAGAGCTGGTGCTGCCACCTCAGGTTCCAAAGGTCCTGATGCCTGGCCCAGCGGGAATGCCCCAGCTGGGGCCTGGCACCCCACAGCCAAGCACAACAGGTAATCAGGTGGTGACACTAGAGAGCAGTGTCAAAGAATATGTTGAGCAGATGTTAAAAAGTATGGGGAATAACAGGTTGGGGAAGCTGGAGAAGGCATTAAGAGAAATAAAAGGGACAGGGGCAGATGGGGGGAGCCGGGCTGCACCAGGGGCCCCATGATAGAATGGGAGATCGGGGCACCAGGAGTCCAGCTGGCAGACCATATGCCTATGGCCATGAAAGAGAAGATATGGAAAGGGGAATATGTCAACATTTTCACCCTGGCAAATATCGACAAAATGGATAAGTATGAGGAAAAGGATAATTTTGAGAAGAAAGACATGGCGGCAGCGGTAGTTTTGTTAGGAAAGGGAGAGGACGACAAATCATGGAAAGGGAAAACCTGGGACAATTGGTACATGGGTTTTACTTATTCCACTGCCATTGTCATTGAGAAGCGGCTGGAGTGCACTACCCCACTCTTGACCTATTCCCTCATTACAAAGAATGCGTATAAAAAAGGGGGCCATAGTTGGTTAAGATATGATGAGAAATTTAGGAAAAGAATGGCACATTTTGGGGACATGAAATGGGATGCCAGACAGATAGACCTGTGGCTTGAAATCTACATGGGTCCAACTGAGAAGGAGGTGGAGGGAGACAAAAGAGGGGGGCAGTGTCGAAGGCCTGTTGGGGATACAACAGGGCTTTCTGCTCGTGGCCGAACTGTAGTTTTTTGACACATATGCTCTAGGTGTGGGGGGCACCATCCAGTGTCCAAATTCAGGTACAGCTGGGAAAAAGGGTCTGGCAACCAGAATAACTCGTACCAGCAGCCCTTTCAGACCAACCAAAGCTCCTTTAGGGGGCAGCAGTGGGGGAGGGGAAACAGGGGGAGAGCAGCTGGGGGTGACACACCTATCAAACACGACACAAGGACAATCGAAACCCAGCAGGTGGAGGTTTCCAGCTGGCCCGGACACCCATCAGAGTGGAGGCAGTAGAAAGGTGGCTGGGGGACTATCTGGGCTAGGAGGCAGCCAAGAAATTGCAGACAGGTTTTCAGGCAGGTTTTAGTTTACAGTTTCAAGGATCTAGGAAAGTGATGAGGGCAAAGAACCTCAAATCCACACAGGGGAAGGAGGCAACTCTGGCACCCAAAATTCGAAAGGAGATGGAAGCAGGGAGGGTGGAAGGCCTGTTTGCCTCCCTCCATTGCCAAACCTGTGGATTTACCCTTTGGATTTAGTACCCAAAAAGTAGCCTGGGGAGTACTGGGTGATACGTCACCTATCCTACCCGAAGAGGGATTCAGTCAATGACTCTACTGGGGAGGAAGACAACAGGGTTACATACGCCACCCTGGAGGAGGCGGTGTGGCTCATTAGGTTTAAGCAGAGAGCTTGGTTGGCTAAGACGGACATAGAGTCAGTGTTCTGACTACTTCCAGTCAGGCCGTAGGATTGGGATTTGCTGGGATTCCAGGTAGATGGGCAGTATTATTTCGACAAGGCCATACCTATGGGATGCTCAATAGCATGCACCACATTCGAGATTCTCAGTACCTGGCTGCAATGGGTGTTTCAGACAAGGTATGAGTATCAGAGAGTGGTGCACTACCAACTATAGATGATTTCCTGTTCATTGGGGAAGGGAGAAAGGGAGACTGAAGCCATGCTTCAGGATTTCAAGGTGCTATGTCAAGAATTGGGGGTGCCACTAGCAGAAGATAAGATGGAAGGGCCCAGTCGAACAATAGAGTTCTTAGGGCTGGAGCTGGACATGATCCAGGAGCTGTGCCATTTACCAGGCCAAAAGGTAAAGAGGTTATGGGAGTTGTTAGGCATGGTGAGGGGACACAGAGTGCGCAGCTACAACAGGTGCAACGGCTGCTACAGCATCTGAATTTTGCATTTAGAGCCATTGCTCCAGGGCGCATGTTTATGCGGTGTTTAGCCTGGGCAACTCGGTGGGGAAAACAGTCCTATCACTGAGTAGATATTAATAAGGGGACTAGGTAGGATATGGTAGTTCGGGAGGATTCCTCCAGGCATACAATGGGCAGACATTCTGGCAGGATGATTGGCTATACAATACTGATTTGCAGCTGTAAATGGATGCGGCTGGTGGAATTGGCATGGGGGGTTATTTCCAAGGAAAATGGTTTGCAGAACCATGGCCGGAGGAATGGGTGCGGGGAAAGGGTAATAAAAAACATCACTTTTCTGGAACTGTTCCCCATATGGGTGGCAATGCTAGTTTGCAGAGGGGACCTCAGAAACAGGCAAGTCACATTCTGAAGTGATAACCAGGCAGTTGTAGAAGTGCTGAACAAGAAAAGGATGAAGTCAGACAGGGTTATGAAGGTGTTGAGAAGGATGGTGTGTCTAGGCCTGACTTTGAACATGTCATTCAGGGCCAAGCACATTGATGGTGTCGACAATGTGATAGCTGATTGCATCTCCCGGTTGCAGATGGACAAAATCAGGACTAGATTCATTGTAACAGGGTGGAACAAGAACATGGCTCATGCAACCATGGGGGTGCATTTGGTGGCCATAGGGCAGATATGTATGCTGAGGGGGTTGGAGGACCCAACAGAAAGCAATCTGGTCCACAGAATGATTCAGGGCTGGTTACGGGGAGTGGACAAGAAGCAAGATAGCAAAAAGCCAATATCGGCGAGCTTGATGGTGAGGTTGATGGAGGAGTGAAGCAGTGCTGTTTAAAGTCCTGTATGCTACCATGTATAGCAGGGCTTTTAGACTGAGTGAGGTGGTGGGTCACGGCAGGAAGACAGATGGAGGGAGGCTACAATGGGATGACATAGAATGGGCTGGGGAAGCAATAGCAGTGTATTAAGGAGATCAAAGACCTATCAGCAGGGGCAGGGCAGTAGGGTGTGGTTAAGGGAGCATCCTAATGCAACCATTTGCCCAGAGGGGGCCCTGTACATGTACGCGGCAGATCACCCAAAAGTGGAAAGTTCACTGATGTTCATACATGAGGACAGCGGGCCAGTTTCCGGGTACCAGGTGACAGTGGTGCTGCACAAGGGCCTCTGGTTTCTGGGGGAACCAGAGGAGGGATATTCCTCCCACTCGTTTAGGATTGGGGTGGCCTCAATGATGGCAGCACAAGGCAACAGTCCCGGGGAGATCAAGGAGAAAGGCAGGTGGACTTCTGACTATTATAAAAAGTAAATACGCAATATACAACAATAACAATATCTCTGATGGTTTCCCATAGAAGGTGCATGAGTTAATGGGAAGAAGGAGGGGTTTAGGGGGATTTTGGGTGCTGAAGAGAAAATAAACTAGACAGTGTGCTTCTGGTTTATGCAGGGACATCCAGGAAGCTCGAGGCATGGATCTGTGGGCATTTGTTTATCCACTGGGCAGAGAAATGGACAGCCAGGAGACAAGGGGGAAAGCAGCTGTACTTGGATAGTGATACAATCTGTCTGGTGCAGAAAGGCCAGCGGGGGATGAAGTGGGCTCAGCTGCTGCCAGAACTCAGGGAGATCAGGAAGGACCAAAGGTGGCTAGACCTAATCATGATACATCTGGGTGGCAATGACCTGGGGTCAAGGCCCTGGCTGGACATATTTTATCAAATAAAGCATGATGTGGAAAAAAATTAAAGAATGGTGGCTGGAGGTTACTCTGTCCTGGTTTGACATCACACCTCGAAATGTATGGTGTCAAGCAGAGAGCCACAAGGGGATGGATAGGGCCCAGAAGTGCATGAATGTATGGGTGGGCAGATTGTTCGAGGGCATGGGAGGATTAGTCATCCACCATGGAATTCTGGAATGGATAGATGAATATTACCGGGGAGATGGGATACTCCTCTCAGGCCTGGTCCTGGCCCTGTTTAGCTCAGAAATAGCAAATGCCATCGAATATTGGTTGAATCAGAGATGAGAGGGTAATGGATAGGTTAAAAAGCCAGAAAAGGGGTGATAGGTGGGTTGGGAGGGAGGAGGAATAAGGGGGAAGTTCACTGTCCATCGCAAGCTAGAGGTGGACTAATGGAAAAAAGGGGGAGGAGGGCAGGAAAGAAAGGGGGGAAAAATAGAAAACACTACAAGGACACAGGATTGATAAGCAAGAGGCAGGGTCATGGTGTGTATGCTCGTACCCCTTTACAACATAGGAGGAAGAGGCCAGGCCTCCCATGATGTACGTCTGGGGGGGCAGAAGAAGAAAAAGAAGAAAGTGATAGAATGTATGAATTGAACAAGAATGTGGATGTATATAATGTATATAAATATTATTGGGAAGAGATTGTAAAATGGAAATTGTGGAGTCGTACCATGTTATTACCATGTTATTGTAAACAATGATATCTTTGATTATTCAGTAAATTAATTGCCAAACTGAGCAACTACACACAATCTGGTCTATGCCTTTATTGGCAGGGGTCTGGGGACAAAGAAAGTTGCCCAATTAATGTGGCAGGCCCTATTGTCCTAAGGCCCTGACAAGAGATGTTGGAGGCTCAGGAGAGGGGGAAGTAGGGGAGGAGAAGGGGAAGGGGCTAAAAGAAGTGCATGAGGTCACGAAAGGGGAGGACCTGATGATGTCACAGAAAGGGAGTGCAAAGGGGAGTGGTGGGAACAGTGAGGTGGCAACCTGTGATTGGCTGAGGTGAGCCAAGAGGCAGGAACACAGGGGGCAGTTATAAGGGTCTACACAGCAAGGGAGCTCTCAAATTTGCTCCAGTTGTTTTTCCCACCCACCCACCCTGTAGGTAGGAGCAGAGGGCACTGTGGTAGGTGGAGCACAGTGGCAGGCTGCATGTAGACTGCTGAAGGTGGAAAGCAGGAAAAAGGGGGGGGAGGAGGATAGGAAAGAAGGGGGACAAAATGGAAAACACTAAAAGGACACAGGACTGATAAGCAAGAGACAGGGACACCCCATGATGTACGTCTGGGAGCAGAAGAAAAAGAAGAAAGTGACAGAATGTATGAATTGAACAAGAATATGGATGTATATAATGTATATAATATTGGGAAGAGATAGTAAAATGAAAATTGTGGAGAAGTACCATGTTATTACCATGTTGTTGTAAACAATGACATATTTGATTATTCAGTAAATTAATTGCCAGACTGAGCAACCACACACAGTCTGGTCTATGTCTTTATTGGCAGGGTTCTGGGGACAAACGCTATCGCTAAGATGCATAAATTATAAGTGAAATTATTTATGTGGTGTATTGAATTGTGCAGTATTACAGTACAGTATATAATGGTCAGATGCTGTAGGTGAGTTTATCAGTATCTGCCAGTTTGGTGAAGTTTTACATAATGTACATATAAGGCTGACTAGTATGTATATCCTGCAGTTTAGTATTCTGTTGTGACACTCACAAAGCAACTGGTGCTGTACATGGTTCTGTACTGGTTCTTTGCATGGTATTATCTATTGAACTGAGTGGAATGCATAACTATTACAATTGTGATAGAGCTTGAGTACTCAGATTTATATATATATATATTAATTATACTGGCACGATAGTGCCAGTATAGTTAAGGTTGCCCAGCCACTTCCATGTTAAACCCCAAATTTAGCAGTTTAATAACTTTGCCAATGTATAACAGATTTGCCTGAAATTTTGCATGTGCGGTGGGGTACCACAGGTCTCTAGATCTTGCAAGTTGTGTTATGGTCAGATGAGCAGTTGCGGAGCTGCAGAACACCAAAAAACATGCAAAAAATTGGGGGTTTATGCATCTCTCTGCTTGTGGCTGCAGCCCACAAGATTTATGTTTGGTCTGAAATCCTTGGAGAAGATGCAGTCTGGGTCACTGAAGTGCCTTTTGAAGATTCGGTGAAAAAAATATTAAACTGTTCAAAAGTTATTCCAAAAACAAGTTTCCCATTATAGTCACTACATTTTACTGTAACAAATGGCCCTTTCACTGTTGTGTGGTGGCCATCTTGTTTTCAGTTAGTGAGAGAGAAAAATGCCTGCCATTTAAATTTGAGACCCCCTAGGTGAATACTGACTGTTGTGTTTACCTAGTTGGGCCCTGAGGATCACAGCACTATCTTTTTTGGGGGACCCCCCCATCCAGAAATGCTATTTCAGTGATCAGCCCACCCATAGTGTCATAAATTGTGACAGAACAGATGCAACACTTTCGCAAATCACAAAAATGTCATACCCATTCTGTCACAAATTTTTGCAAAAGTGTAACAATTTACAACAGAACAGGACTCAAAAACGACAACTCTTTGCCACCCCACTGGATCACAATGGTTGGGACTCTTGGGCTGAAATTTGCAGAGTGGCACACCCTGGTCCCACAGATGTGTCTTTTCATGGTTTGATCCCAAACATTCAACAGTCCCATAGTTACAGCACTTTGAAGTTAAGAAATTTCCCATAGTCTAACAGTACTGTGCCTGAGGTGACTTTCGATGCCCATATCTCAGAAATGGTGCGAGATATGGATTTTTCATTCTCCACAGCTTACTCCCCCTTTTGGTGAACTAAGCCTGCATACAGGTTTCTAAATCATGATTACCACTGCAGTGTTATTTTCTTCATAGTTGCTACCAGGGGTTCAGTTATTTATTTTCAGTGAAAGTTTAAAACTTCCAGGAGATCAAATCTGGGTGTCATTCCAATTTTTTGGAAGTCAACATACTTCCATGATCCCACTTTTAGAAGTCAGTATTCTAAGATGGATACATTTATAGATGTTAACATAATAAATTAGTGGTAAAATACAATTTCTTTCAGAAAAATCCATCATTTCTGACTTCCATGCCTGCAATTTTGGAAGTCATCTAGTTTTTGGTTTTATATCCAGAGGTCAATGACTTCCTCCCTCTTTATTTTGGAAGTTTTTGCCATATTTTTGGAAGTCAAATACTTCCAGAATGGAGTTAACTGAAGCCCTAGTTGCTACGGTTACTGAAATATTGCCAAATTAGTGTTACAAAGGGTTCCTTTTCAATACTATAGGTCTGCTGTATGGCTCTGTACTTATGTGTAAGTGGGGCCCAAGCTCCCACATATGCATACCATTATGCAAAAATGGGCAGCGTGAGGGGGCCTGCGCTCCCACAACCACATAACAGTTACTGGTTACATTACACTTTCTCAAAAAGAAGGGAAATTCATTGCAAAAAAACTTCATGAATGCATCAGTTATGGTTTACATTGACAAAAGTATGAAAATGTGATGTTAGGGTTACCCCCTCTACCACCCCACCACCCCCACACTCCACACCAACTGATGTTGAGGTGTGCCATGAGTGTCATCAGGCCTAACTCTCACCCCATTCTCTTATACTGCAGCATATCAGCCTGCTTACCCATGGAATGGGGTAGGAGTTGAGCTGATGATCCCTATAACACACCCGATGTCTGTTTTGTGTGGAGGTGGGAGTGGTGGGTGGGTGGATGGGGGTAACCCTAACATCACATTTTATACTTTTGTCACTGTGCTATCAACCTTAACTGATGCATTACAAAGTTTTTTTTGCAAAGAATATACTGTAGATATATATACAGTATATATATATATATATATATATATATATATATATATATATATATATATATGATATGACATGGCCTGACTGAAGATACATAGAAACATAGAAACATAGAAGTTGACGGCAGATAAGGACTGCAAGGCCCATCCAGTCTGCCCATTTCTTTTTCTACCTTATAAATGTGCCATTGGCCTTTGCTCTGTCAGTGACCTATCTATTCATAGTCATTTGTATTGCTCCCTTATGCCTATCCCATGCCTGTTTGAAGCCCTGCACTGTATTCATAGCCACCACTTCTTGTGGTAAGCCATTCCATGCATCTACCACCCTTTCTGTGAAAAAATTTCCTCACATTCCCCTTAATCGGCCTCCCTTTAATCTCATGCTGTGTCCTCTTGTCCTGCTATTTTTCTTATATTTAAACATGTTAGACTCTTTCACCTTGTTTATGCCCTTAAGGTGTTTGAATGCCTGATCATATCACCTCTCTCCCTCCTTTGCTCAGGGTATACATATTGAGCTCCGTTAATCTGTCCTCATATATCTTCTGATGCAGTCCCTACACCATTTGGTTGCCCTTCTCTGGACTGCCTCAATTTGAGTTAATGTCCTTGTGAAGGTGTGGCCTCCAATACTGCATGCAGTACTCCAGATGGGATCTAACCAATGTCTTGTACAGAGGATTATTACCTCCCTCTTACGACTTGTGATACCCCTACTAATACACCCTAACACCCCCTAGCCTTACCTACTGCTTTAGAGGTCTGCTTGGATGATTTTAGGTCATCAGTGATGATGATGCCCAAGTCTCTTTCTTCCTTTGTGACTGCTAGCAACTCCCTCCCAGCCTATAAGTGGCTTCAGGGTTTCTTCCCTATGTGCATGATTTTGCACTTCTTTGCATTAAATCCAGTTGCCACTCTTCTGACCATTCTGCTAGTTTATCCAGATCTCTTCTCATTCTGCCCACCCCATCTGGATCATCTACTCTGTTGCAGATCTTGGTGTCATCTGCAAACAGACAAGCCTTACCCTCTAGTCCATCTGCTAGGTCACTAATGAAGATGTTGAATAGGATTGGCCCCAGGACTGATCCCTGAGGTACCCCACTTGTGACTTGCATCTCTTCTGACTGTATACCATTTACCACCACTCTCTGTTTTCTGCCAGTCAACCAGTTTGCTACCCAGTTGACCAACTTCTGACCCACCCCGAGCCTACCTAGCTTATTTATCAATCTTCTATGTGGAACAGTGTCGAAAGCTTTGCTGAAGTCAAGGTAGGCGACATCAACTTCTCCCCTTGGTCCACCACTCTGGTTACCCAGTCAAAGAAATCTATGAGATTAGTTTGACAGGACCTTCCTTTTGTAAACCCATGCTGTCTTGGATCCTGTGCCCCTATGGATTCCAGGTGTTGCACTATCCTTTCCTTAAGGAGTGCCTCCATAATCTTGCCCACTACTGAGGTAAGACTGACCGGTCTGTAGTTCCCCGCCTCCTCCCTGCTACCACTCTTGTGGAGTGGGATCACATAACCCTTCTCCAGTCTTCTGGGACCTCTGCTGTGCTCAGAGACTCACTAAATAATTCTGCTAATGGCTCTGCTAGTTCCTCCTTTAGCTCCTTAAGTACCCTGGGATGTATGCCATCAGGTCCCATTGCCTTATCCACCCTGACCTTAGCAAGCTCTTGTAGGACCCTTTCTTTTGTGAAGGGAGTAGTGCTCACCTCCCACCTCCCTCCCCCCTGTGTCCATGATGTGTCCAAGATATCCTATTTATTTTCAGGACAGGCCAGTGATATCATGATATCTCATGAGTGGTGAAGTAGTAATCTTTCCATTTGACTACTTTACATCTTATTCCTCCTCAAAGATCTTCAGTGTCTCATGAGTCACAGTAGATTTCAATTTAAAATATCCTTCCTCATCTTCAAAATCATCCACAGGCTAACTTGTATTGTGCTTATAAACCTCTTAATCTTTAAACTTGTTGCTACCCATTTCGTTCCTCTGTCCACTCACTATACTGAAAATTAGCCCTTGGGTTATTCATGAATTTGATTGATTACTGAGCATTGTTTCCATGACTCTGCTACATCCCTTCAGGAATACTGTAAGCTCCTTGTTCACCAACAACTCATTGACTCAAATTCCCTATCCAGACTTGTGTCTCAAAATGTATCTCTTTCATTAACAGTTTCTAATCTCTCCACTTTATTGACCAATCCTCATACTATGTATCACCAAGAATATAATTCTGATCCTGCTTGATTGACTGTAAGTATTTCTTTAATGCATCTTATAGAAATTATACAAAAATAATTTTGATAGTGGTTTGGCCACCTAGGTTGGAGAATAAACAGTGCTGCAATGATTTTGTTGGCTCACAACACCTAACAGTGAGAAGTAGACCTAGGGAGAACACATTGTTCATGCTGATAGGGATTCTACTGCATTGAGAAGACAATAATCATTGTGTTTCTGTCTGACGTGTTTCTTTTCACTAAAGCAATGGATCTGTGCTAGGATGAGCAATATGTTGTCACTAGTCTCACTAACCATTATAATGGCTGAGGATAAGATATAATAACTTCCTTTCTGTCTATAAAGTGGGTGCTTTCAGAGTTCTCCCACATTACTAGTTATGTATTGTCCATATTTAATTAAGGCATCTGTTACATCTCATTTACAGATTTATTGTTTCATCACTAGTAACATTAACACTTTTTTTTGCACTACGGGATGGCTATGCAGAGTTGTGTGGAAAACAATAAGCTTCATATCTAGTGAGTACATGGTAAGATACTGCCCTTACTGGGTATCAAATGTCTGAGATGTAGTACAGGCATTTTCTCATAACAAAGCACTGTAAAAAGGGACTCTGTTTATTGTTTGCTGCAGTGAAAGACAAAACAGTGGAAGAGGGATTTTCTGACAGATGCATCTGTTTTATGGATCCAGCAACCGAGCATCTGCCTAAATAGTTAGATCACCTACAAGGTGGTCTGTTTCCTGGGTGTAAGCACCCTGACTTGGGTCTTGAAAATTATGCATGCATCTACATTGGACAGATGCTTCATTTCTTTACCAGAAATAGCAGCAAGTGTTGCAAATGTGTGGTAATGTTTGTTCCAATGTGTTATACAACTTGATGTGATGTATGCTTGTATGACTTAGATACATTGTGGCTGTTTTTCTCTCTGTCCATAGGATATACCACCCTACAGGGGTATAATGGTGAGAAACCCTAGAGGAGGGTTCCACCCCATAGGTGCTGCAGGGATGATTCCTTTGGCTAAATGTAGCTTAGGAGGAAGCCCACGGAAAAGAGAGACATGCCACTGGGGGGGAGAATGGTGGGGAAATGAACAATTGGATCCTGGAACAGTCCAGGAGGAGTGGTCTTTTAAGGCCTGATGGGGGAGTGACGTTGCTCTGCTCATTGAAACATAGGCATAGCCTTTCCATTTAATGTGCTTACACAACTTGATGTGATGTATGCTTCTGTGACTTAGATACGTTGTGGCTGTTCACCTCTCTATCCATGGGATATACCACTCTGCAGGGGTAGAACAATGAGGAACCCTAGAGGAGAGTTCCACCCCTATAGCTGCCATGGGAATGATTCCCTTGGGTAAAGGTAGCTTAGGAAGAAGCCCAAAAAGAATACCCAAAAGGGTGTCAAGCATTGAAAAGGCAAGAAATCAGAATATATCAAGAATGGAAATTAAGGTGCTAGACAGTGAAGGAAAGGACAGGAGAAGAACAAGATATGATGAGGACGATGAACAAAAGGAAATCTGACAAGATGCAGAAGGGAGTACTATCTAAGGAGAGAGGGAACAGCCAGGGCCACCATCCGACTCCATCCAACAGTGGAAACTAACTACGGAATCTATGACAGGCATTAACCCTGTCTAAGACTGTAATCATCGGCACGGAGGAGAGGAAAACCCCCCTTTGAGGAGGAAACCTCTGGGGATCCAAGGCCTAGGTCACCTTCCATCCAGGCTGAAGGACATTTTGATTAGTGACGGCTCAGCTACTGCAATGCAGAGTTGAGATCGAGGGAGGAGGAAAATATTCCACTTTAGAGGAAGCTCTCATTATGTTCTTCTAAAGGGACAGCTGTTGAGGGTTGCGAGTGATGTCTCTGCAACTAGAAGCTCAAAAGCAAAAGTGGAGAGATATGACTGCTGAGGCACTCAGCTGGGCTATGCAAGACTACAAAACAGGCCATGTGAACCAAAGGTAGTCAGATGGAGAATGGCGTAGAGGGTTCCTCCAAACCCACTTGGGCATCTAAAGGGGCCCCATTGATGAGAGGCCAATGCAGCCAGCTCCAAGCCAAGGAGTAATAGACATGGAAGGCATGTCTCCGAGTGGACAGCAGTTCAAGGAGAGGTAGCATGGACCGGAAAGGGTTATGCTTGAATAGTCAATGTGATGGAACACACCCAAAAAGAGGTCAGATGAGTTAGGGAGACCAAGATGCATTCATGAGGAGACTGATGGTGATATACAGGAGTGCAGCAGTTTGATGAGGTAGCATAAGATCCAATGAGAGGTATGCTCGATTAATTGATGTGAATGAGTAGAACTTGAGGTCAGATTGAGCAAAGAAGAACCAGACTCATGCCATGAGGAAGCTACACATGATTGAGAACCACGGGAGTGCAGTAATAAGTGGAGAAGGAAATACCGAACATACATATATGTCCAATGACCAGGAGTCCCAGGCAGGACCAGCATGAATGGATGACTAGATAGTGAGTAACAGCCAACAGGGCAGGAACAGCAAAATAAATGGAGAGCCAAAAAACAGGCACGGGTAGGGTCGACAGGGAGAAAGCAGCTCAAAATACCCTAGTACGAGCTAGAAGAAACACCAGTACCAAATCAGGGTCAGAAGACATACACTGAGCACAGCACTCAAGTAGGCCAACAGGTAACAGGTCAGGTTAGTGGAAGGCAAAATCAGAGCCTGTTGAAAAATGGAGGCACAGCAAGTGGGCAATGGTAGCTGAGGAGAGGGAGCAGTATGAGTGCACCTGAAGCACGCCCAAATGAGTGCTCTGAAAGGAGATGAAGTGGCAAAGTCCAGTGAATGCTCAGGACCTGACTGGAGCATATGCAGTACCGGGACAGATGAACCACCTCATTCTCTAGATATAAACAGTTGTGTAAAGATCTCCAATCTGTAGAACAATGGGGAGTGGATAATAAAATGAAATTTAATGAAGATAAATGTTTTGTACTACACATCAGTAAAAATAACCCCAATTATCAGTATTTTCTTAATAACAAAGCACTTAAGACTAGCATATGTGAAAAAGATTTGGGTGAATAGATGGATACCAACCTATCATCCAATGCCCACTCTAAAAAAATTGTCTGGAGATGTAATCAAATAGTTCATTCTATCAGAAGAGCATTTATATCTAGAGATAGAATATGTATCATGAAATTACATAAAACATATGTATTGCCCCACCTGAACTATGGCACCCCAGTTTGGAGTCCTTATCTCCAAAAAGATATTAATAGAGAGAATACAGAGGAGAGTGACCAAATAGCTACACGGGTTAAAAAAGTGTGACTATAGTAAAAGATTGGAGAAACTGAACCTATAATCCTTGGATACTAGAAGAACTAGGGGTGATTTATTACTAATGTACAAAATTAACAAAGACCCTGCTCTGATGGAGCAATGTGGTATTCATAAAATCCATAAAAAGGTTACCCTTAGGTCACATAACAAACAAATTCAGGTACCTAACTTTCATACTGTTAAACACCTGAATTTTTATAACATATCTACTGCCAGAATATGGAACAATCTTCCAAAACACATCATTGAGTCATCCACATTTGATAATTTCAAAAAAAGGCTAGATGAACATATTTTGGGTACTAGACTGCTGAGATAACCCCACTATGAGTGGGAGACAATTAAATGGGCATTTTGCCTACTTTGTTTGATACCTCCAAGTTAAACCAACTAGAAAGCTAGGGAGCACTTGAATAAAGAAAATGCAGGAAACACGGGTAATGAAGGGCTCCAAAACTAGCACTGAGAAAATGCAAAATAAGAGGGATCCAGTCATTGAGCATTGTGAATGTCCACAGAGTAGATCCAACAA
This sequence comes from Neoceratodus forsteri, assembly GCA_016271365.2. NCBI lineage: Eukaryota > Metazoa > Chordata > Ceratodontiformes > Ceratodontidae > Neoceratodus > Neoceratodus forsteri. The sequence continues at coordinate 462,502,975 of CM057449.1, forward strand.
TAGTTTATCAGGGTTTGAAATGCATCTCACAGTCAGCACACATGCAACAGAAAAGGTAGGGATGCCAGAGGAAGCCTTCGAATGCACAGAGCGAGAACAAAAAGGGAAACAGTGGCACAAGTGACTGGCCCAAGGATGGGAGGTCAGCATGTCTAAGTCCAAGTCAGGGCAAGCAGCAAGGAGCCCAGAGGAGTCCAGCAGGCAGTGGAGGCAAAATGGAGGTGGAAGGGTGACCCAGTCAAGAAAGCAAGAGGGCCATGGTGGCAGTGGGAGTGACAGAGGAAGTGAGTCGAGAGGGTCAGAGACAGTGTCAAACACAGATGTTCCCCCAGCATCAGATGGTGGGAAGGTAAGGCAGCGTCAGAGGCAGAAGCAGCTGTGGGAAGTCTGACCATGGGACCCGCAGGGCCAGGAGGTGTGGCTTAGGAAAGCAGATAGAGAGAAGCCAGGCAAACAAAAGAGATGGCAATGTGTGCATGGGGGCAAGAAGCTAAAACAGAAAGCAACAGGTCCCCTGGGCAGAGCAGGCCAAAATGCAGGCATGCTGGTGGCAGCAAGAGAAAAATGTGCAAGGCAAGGGAAGTGAGCAGGGGAGCACAGAGTTCCAGAGGAGACGAGGAAGTGCTGGGAAGACTGGGGGTGAGGGACAGGACCAAGCAGCTGTCAGATAAGCAGGGGAACAACTGAAAAGTGGGGAAAGTGGAGGCAGAGAGATGGGAGAGGAGAGGAGGGCAGCCAGAGGCAATACGAGGAATAAGAACAGAACAAGGAAAAAATGAGAAGTGGGAGCAGGAGAAGGGACAGCCAACAGAGCCTCCAGCTGCAAAGAAGAAACTAATCCTGGAACCATCCAGGAGGAGTGACCTTTTAAGGCCTGATGGGGGAGTAACATAGAAACATAGAAACATAGACTTTGACGGCAGATAAGGACCACTTGGCCCATCTAGTCTGCCCATTTCCCTACCTACAGGATAGGCCGCAGATCCTAGTTAACCAACCGCCTATTTCTTCCTACCCCCCCACAAGAATTGCCTTATGTCTGTCCCATGCATTTTGAATTCTCCCACAGTTTTAGACCCCACAACCTCCTCAGGAAGGCTGTTCCATGCATCCACTACCCTCTCTGTGAAATAATACTTCCTCACATTGCCCCTGAACCGCCCACCCCATCTTTAAATTGTGTCCCCTTGTTCTTGCATGTCTCTTTTTCTGAAAGATGTTGTTGCTCCACCCATTGAACCACAGGCATAGCCTTTCCAAAATGTACAGTACCACAAGCATTAAAACATATTTGCCTGGTTGCAGCACACATTTGAAATACAGATGTCAGTGCTGCGTCCATATCTATGAAAATCCTGGTCTAGGTCTTTATCACAAAACTGATGGTATAGTCTTTAACAAACAAACCAGTCCAAGTCTAGGTCATTATCACGGAACTGATGGTGTGGTCTCTTCTAAAAAACAAACCCATCCCAGTCTAGGTCTTTATCACAGAACTGTTGGTGTAGTATCTAACAAACAAACTAATCCTGGTCTAGTTCTTTATCACAGAACTGATAATGTAGTCTCTAACAAACAAACCAGAATCCTGCTCAGGGCTCTCCTGACTCGCCAAGAAAGAAAGTTGCTTTTAATAACGTCCTTGCTTCTCAAATTGATTTAAAAGAAACAAGTTAAACAGTGACAACAGCACCATAAATTTATATTAACTTTTGAAAAAGTCAACTGTTATTTTTTTATTGCTGAAGTATGATTTTCTGTCTAGTTCTATTCCCTTCATATTCTGCCTCAACAGAATTGTGACCTCTCTGACTATGACATCATGAGTGAGACATCAATCTTTGTTCCAAAACCATGCTGTGGTATAATGAGAGGTCAACTTAATGTACAGTATTACTTTTACATGCAGTATTTTGCTAGTAAATGCATATTTGCAGTATGTCAAATTTTAACTAGTTGAAATTCATGTTATAACAAGCATTTGTCAATGCCGAATGTTGATTGCTTCTATGTGCTGTTTAGGTATTTGGAAGTCATTGGAGTGCAAATATTGAAAATTTACGAACTTACGAGCGTGCGTAGGAACTGTGCAACGTACGCTTGTAAAACTGTAATTTTTAGGAATTTTTTCACCAAATTTTCAACATAGCCATTTTAAGACCTCTGCTCATGAACAGTGTCACTGTGATTTTGTTAATGTGTCCCATACATTGAGTTTGCACACCGACTGCGCCATTGTGCGCTACATGGGCGGAAACACGTTTTGGGCAGGATGTGAAAAATGACAGCTGTACTGCTCATAAGGAGGTGTGGTAAAATGGCAATGTTGAAAATCTGGAGTGAAAATATTGAAAATTCGCAGAACTTACGAGCGTGCGTAGGAACTGCGCAATGCATGCTCGTAAAACAGTCATTTTTAGGAATTTTTCACCAAATTTTCAACATAGCCATTTTAAGACCTCTGCTCATGAACAGTGTCACTGTGATTTTCTTAATTTGTCCTGTACATTGATTTTAAGACACTGACTGCATGCCATTCTAAGCTACATGGGCGGAAACACATTTTAGGTGAGATGTGAAAAATGACAGCTATACTACTCATAAGAAGGTGTGGTACAATGGCAATGTTGAAAATCTGGAGTGAAAATATTGAAATTTGTGAACTTACGAGCCTGCGTAGGAACTGTCTAGCATGCGCTTGTAAAAACAGTCATTTTGGAATTTTGCACAAATTTTCAACATGGGGTTTTGGGACCCCATCTCATGAATGATGTCACTGTCATGGTGGTATTCAGGCCCAAAGGGTCATTTCATAGTCACTCGCAGTCACGCCCGGGCCGAATCCGCGCCATGACATCATCAGATCAAACCATATGAAGATCATCCAAAAAAACTCTACAAATATGCAACAAAGTTGAAACCCTATCTAGGCCATTATACAGCTTACCCGGCATTTCCTCAGTTACAGCGGTGCGGCTTTGAAGAGTGCAGGCGTGTTCCGGTCCACCGAAGAGTCGTCAGCGTTGGAGTCGGAGGTAAGTATGGGGTGAGGAGAGCGTGGGAAGACTGGGTCCACAGTGGGTGGGTGCGGGTTGTGGGAGGGTCGGAGGCGCTCCAGCGGGACTATTTTTTTTTCAGGTTAAAAAAAAGACATCGTGGGACCGTTTGCCACGCTGGGGTGAGGCTCCCAGTGTGGCACAAGGATATTGAGGCGTTCAGCTGATGAGGGATTGGGCACCCGTCGGCCAAGGACTCGTTGCCACGCTGGGGTGGGCTCCCAGCATGGCACCTACAACTGGGGGAGACACAGCTCAGCCGGCGAGGTTGGGCACAAATTGGCTACACAGTAGGTGCGGGCGTGCGCGCCTGGCGTGTGGGGGGGAAGCTGCGGCTTCGGTGGGCTTCTTATCTCTGCTCACAGAGCTTAGCTCCCCCTTTCAACTTATGCCACTGCATTTTGGAGCGTGTCATAGACAGCTCCAAAATGCATGCTTACAGGGGCCGAGCCTGCCAGCTCACTGACTGAATTGGAGGAGGAGGTGACACACCTCCGAAATCTCCGATGATGGCACTATGTTTCTTGCACATGCGTGCAAGCAACATAAAAATAAATGAAAAAGTATACATATTATATTTAAAATAAGCTAGATTATCTGCTAATGTGGAATAGTTCACTTAGTCACTGTCCATGGCATTCTACTACCTAAGCTTCTTTATGGGGTGGTTGTCTGCTGGCCTCAGCCGAAACCACCTTACAGAAGTGTGAAGTGATGTAAAACAGTTTGCAGTTTTGCCTTGTACTCATATTGCCTTGCCCACCACTGTACATTGTGTTCCAAACTTAAGTGCCCCCCCCACATCCATGTGTGATCTCACCCTGGGTGGTGTTCTTTTCAACACCCTTCATAAGCAGTCCTTTTTGTTACTTGCTTCATTCCTTCAGCCTACTATATGTGCCTGACTCTTATGATCCTCTAATCATGGCTTGCTCTCCATACCTAAAACAAAAACAAAACTGGGTGATATCTCATTCTCCTGTGATGCCCCCCATCTGTGGAACTCCATTCCAGTTGAGCTCTTTTAGACAGTGCAGTCTTTTTGTAATGGCATCTGGTTACCTACTCAAAACAATTACAATCTCTTATACTTAACTACTCATCTTAACTGCTGTTTATTTACTGTTCTCGGTCTTGCTATTGTTTCAGCATTATATGTATCCTGTTTCTGCTCGCTATTGCATGCTTTTAACATCTGTAGTTTTAATTTTACATTGGCACTGTACTTCATTCACTTTATCTGAACTTTACATAAGTGGTTAAATAATTGTTTTACCTGTGACAATTTGCCATTTATAAAGCATGCACTTTGATACTGACTGCATTATTATACTTATATGTTCCTGCAACCTCCCAGGTCATGTCTGAAATTAGGTATTTGTTTACTGCATGTATCTGGTTAATAAAATCTAACTAAATAAATAATAAATGATAATTATCTTAAGTTTTGTTAGGCACAGCCCTGACAGGCTGGACCCCAGATTGCTAAGACTCTCTGCCCAAGCTATTACCTCTCCCATCACCTACATAATGAACCTATCCTTTTCTTCTCTCTCTCTCTCTCTCTCTCTCTCAACCATTCCCCAAGCCTGGAAAATGGCCAAAGTCCTACCCCTCCACAGGGAAGGTGATCCTTCATCCCCTGGGAACTGCCATCCCATCTCTTTACTTCCTACCCTGGAAAAACGCCAGGCAGTTTTTGTACTGTCTAGGCTCACCTTCTTCCTTGATAGCACCTCCTTCCACACCACCTTCCAATCTGATTTCAGGAAGTCTCCCTCCACAGTATCCTTCCTCATCCATGTAATGGACTCCATTCTTACCACCATGGACAAAGGCCACCTCACTTCTGCCATCTTCACAGACCTGGCAAATGTCTTTGATTTGGTGTCCCACCATCTCCTCCTCAATAAACTGGTCTCCACAGGCCTCTCTTCCTCTGCAGTGCTATGGTTACAGTCCTACCTCTGTGACTGCCAGGAGATGGTTCAAGTTGCCGATGCATTATCTCCTCCTCACACTACCCATGCAGGTGTCCCCAAGGTTTGATCATGGAGCCAATTCTTTTCTCAGTCTTTATAAATGACCTTCCCTCTGTATGCAACAAAGCAAACATTCACATGTATACCAATTACATGGTGCTCTACCTGTCAGGCCCCTCTAGCAATGCAATCAACTCCTCTTCAACTTGATTTCCTCAACATTATACAGTGGTTTAGCTGAAACCAACTTACAATGAATATTAAAAAGACTATTTCAATGACCTTTGGCTTCTCCCAGAAACTCACTAAACTCCAGTCCCAAACCTTTCACACCCTTGATGGCATCAAATTGGAAACTGTATCTGCCTTCAAATATCTGGGAGTCTGGCTTGACCCCAAGTTGGACTTTTCCCACCACATTGATGCCCTACACACCAATCTCTGCCCCGGTCTAAGATCTTTGTACCACTCCAAAGACTGTCTAACGCTCCCAACTTGTCATGAGCTTGTCACAAAACTGTTTTTTTTTTCTTGTTTGATTATGCAGATGAGGTATATGGCTTAGCCTCCTCCTCCTCCATACTCACTAGACTCGATAACCTGTTCAACACCTCTGTTGTTTTGCCCCCTTACTCATCAGTGCTCAAAAGACTCTGCACTCTCAGTCCTTCCTCTCTTGCTCTGCCATCAACAGCATAGTGTGTCCTTCATTGCTAAATGCTGATTTAATTATCTCCTTTGTTACCTATCCTCCCTACTGTCACCCACCTGCACCTCTGGCTAGCCCCTCCACTCAAGAGACTGACACACATTTTACATCATTCAGGTATACTCCTGTGCTGGGCAATCTGCCTTCTCACCAACCACCTCCCCTTTCTCCGGAACTGCCCCCCCCCAAGTTCTCCCTCTCCCTTTCCTCTCTTAAACACCAGCTACAACTCTCCTTCCAACCCTCCTACCCCTGTTTCCCCATCCAGGCCCCAGTTGATACCACTGTAAATTCCTGCCGCCATGCTGCTATCCCCTCTTCAAGATAGCCTATTAGCCGAAAGCCTATGAGACTCTGTACCCCATCTGCACTAACCATTCATAGTTGTTTAAATCCCAACCCAGTTCTTCCCCCATCTACTCATCATTGCTTTATATTCTGCTCAAATAAAACTTATTGTTTTCCAATTTATTCCATGCTTCATTGTGGGAATTTGATTTCATTGTTGCTCATTGCTACTGTTCTGAAATGAAAATACCTGTTTTCCCTATGTTCCATGCTTTGTTGATGAACCTTGGTTTTGTGTTTTTTTTTGGTTCAATGCTATCATTTTGAATGCAAATAAGTGTATAAGTAACCCTCACTTGATCCCCTGGATCGATCCTGGAAATGAGCCTTGACTCAGAGTGCCTTTCCTGGTTACCAACTTTTAAATTTTGTTAAAAAAAGAAAATAATCCTTATTTTGGGAATGAATTTGAGTATCTTATAAAACAAGTCAATTAATCTTAGACTATTTTAATATATTAGCAGGCTATTAAATCTTATTTCAAGAAATTAAATTCTGTTTTAGGATGTAAGTATTTTAATATATACAGCAAAAAGGTAATTATTTTTCTAAGATCTCATTTTAGGGCCTAATGTATAAAAAAATGTATATTACAAACCCCTGCAGTACTTCAGAAGAAAACCTTTTAGCTGAGGACGAGTTCATGTATTAAATTTGTTTTGTGCTTATTTACTTTTTTTTCAAATTATGTGTTTATATAATAAATTGTGATAGTTATTATTGTTGTGATTATATAAGTTAATGTCCTACTTGTGCATTTTAATGTGCAGATGAAATTGCATTCTGGGAGTGCAAAACATTTTCTTGTTTTAAGTATCGTTTTCCTTGCTTTTTAAATTAAAGTATTCTTTTTTTTAATATTGTATGAGTTATTATCTGTTAATGTTGATTATGTAAAGATTTGAGCAGTTATCTGTTAATGTCAGGAAAACAAATATAATACGGAAAAAAAAATTATTGTTAAGATAAATATTTTACCCACTGGAAATTTTATTAATAAGATAAAATATTGCAACCATTTATTATTTTTTTGGGGGGAAGGGGACTTGACTGTGACATGTAGCAGTATTACTAGTAGTAGTAGTAGTGTTTTATTTGATATGGCATCCTTCTCCCGGAGCTCAGGGTGACTCACAAAACATAACAACATAAAATGTAGCATATTACACAACAGTCATAATGAAAATAAGCAACCAACAAAAAAAAACTACACATTAAATAATCTGCAGCAACACATAAATAGCCTACTGGAACATTGAGGTATTACTAAAAACTTCCTTAAACAAGTTAAAGTTAAGACCCCTCTTGAAACCCTCCATCAATGGATCCTCTCCCAGGGATCTTAGGAGAAAGTTCCACTTCACTGGCAAGTTGTGCAGTTCATGCAGGACCGGGGTCACATGGCAAGAATTACGTAGGACAATCATTAAGCTGGCCACTGGTTTCTGCACCAACTACAAACATTGTAGGACACCTCCATTTACCCTGAGATGTAGGGTGTTTCAATAATCAAGTCAGGGCATCACAAAGGCATGTGCTGTACCAGTGTCACCAGGTCTTTGGCAGAATAAGGCATTTAATCCTGCTGATATTCCTTAGACAGTAAATGCCACTTTGAACAGAAGCACCACAGTGGATCAATAGCAACGATGCCAACATCCCTCACAGTGACACTGCAGAACTGAAGCAGAGCACCCCGACGTGCACCATCCCGATGGACAGAATTGTGACATATAGCGATGAACATCCTGATGAACACTGCCACAACTGGTCACACAGCGACTCACTAGACAACACACAGACCAGACAGTGACCCACTGCGAGCACCCCCCCGACAGCACAGAAATGGCAACAGACATTTCCAAAGCAGAATGACAGGGTGCAGCATGCAACCTCTGATAGTGGCATGACAGTAGCGGACAGCAAGGATGGGTGACACAGCAAATGACTGATGCATCTCAGACAGACTGCAGCTTGGACACAGACCCCTCACCCAGGACAGACATATATAATCCACAGCAGAGAGACCACCAGAGTGCAATAGGACCAGAGGTCTCCCCCCAGCAGCTCAGACCTGCAGAGAGATGTTCAAGGCCAGGCCCATCAGGTAGACCTGATGACTATGGACACCATACTGGCTGACAACCTCCACTAGCTGCCTGGCACTCTCCCTCCACCTGCATGACCATCCAACCACCTTGCCAGATGACACCTGCTGCAGCTTTCCCTGCATAAGCCACTGCTCCCCCAGCAAGATATCCAGGAACCACCAAAGTGTTGGGTGCACCACAGCCAATAATGAGTTAAATGCCCTGTGCCACCCTTCAGTGGTGTTACTGGTGCATGGCATCCCCTCCTTGACAGAGGCATGGCAGTTACAGGCTAATATGGGGAAAAGTGGCTTGCAGCGGTGGCTACTATTGATGAGTCTGCCCAGCCACATATCCTCAAAGTAATCGAGGACCAGGGAGAGCAAATCTTAATGTTCAACAAAGTCATGTTCAATAAAGTATGGCCAGCCCTGCATGTCCTCATAGGTGGCACATACTGTATATCTTCAGAAGGCTCAAATGCCAGGGCTGGCAGCATGTGGAGATGCATGGCGCACTGGTCATTGGTAATGTACATGTGCATGATGTCTGCATGCTGCTGTATTTGCAGCCATATACACGGGCAGAGGTGAAAAAGCAGCCATGGATATCCAGCTGTGGGAAAATGTACCACAGCACCTTGTATGCAGCCATTTCATAGTCAATCAGCATGTGCCACAGGCCACTCACAGGGCACAGCTCTGCCACCTTCCTGCAGACATCCGTGTATGTGACTACAATCCACTTGGTCATCAGCACACATACTGCCAGTAACACAGTGGTCTCCTCAACACCATGTATCAAGCACAGCTGTTGGAAGAGATAGGGACAGCATTTGAAGGTGCCATCCCTTAGCCAAGCAGGACTGTATGCCATTTATTTCAGATTCCTGGCTGTGCTGAACAGCAGGAATTGAATGTCTTTACCACTGAATTGTGCAGCATGAATGTCTCACCTGCAAGTGTTAGCCAATACTCCTCCAGTATGCTTAGCTCGCTTAGGTTTGAGGGGTCCACTGGTGCCCTCTGTGCACCCCTCCACACTTGTTGGGTGGCCCTCTTCAGCAGTGAGACAGGGGAAAGGCTGCCCCCCACAGCATCAGTGACCTCAGAGCAGCATGCCACCAGAAGCTGCTGACTGCTCTCACCGGTGTCCAGTGCTCACAGCTTGACGGCAGCCCTCACCCACTGCATGCTCACCCCTGCAGTGTCAGGCACATGGTTGTGGAAGCCCGTCAATGTGGGTGTCTCCCACTGACTGTTACTGCTCATCCCATGCATTGGACTGCACTGTACTTGCAGCCCTTCCAGTATGTGTGGTCCCCTTAGGGCCTCTCCCACTGGTAAGTGTATCCATCAATGACAAGGAGATCCTTCTCCTTCATGCTCTTGATATACTTGGCTGCCATCACCCTCCCATTTGCAATCTGGAAATGGGTGCTCACCTGCAGGTACCATCTTTGTAGTGCACCATCAATGTTCTGGTGGCTGTGTCGCTGTCATCTGCCATGAGCTGTTGTTTTGGTCAGGATTTGTATGTCACTGTGGTGGGGTCGATGCAGGGGAGTTGCTGTCACTACATGATTCCCTCTGGACTACAGCCAACACCTGAGTCTCAGATATCAGCCTTTCATCAAGAATAATAGAGTTAAGGTTGGTCCACCAGCACAATGGTAGGGCTACTACTTCTGATGCTGATCACCAGAGGTTGAGAGTGACCTCTAGAGTTGGAGGGTCAGCTGGGGGGAGAGGATTGAACATCCCAAGGACTGCTCTCCTCCTCTGGGGAAGGGGGGATCAGAGGTCAGTGTTAGCTTGGCCCCTCATGGAGGCTGATGAGCTGGCACACCGACACTACAGATAGGTAGGCAGAGGCAAGGCAAATGCCTGGCATGCTGCAAATGAGAGCATGCATGGCACCACCATTGGTGTCACTGTACATCACCTTCTCCATGCCAGTGGGAAGAAGGGAGAAAAAGGCTGCCTGCTGGTTGGATGATACCAGTCCCTTGCAGGCTACACACTCAGCCAGCTGAGCACCTCTGGAAAAGTGGATCCTGTCTCAGTGTGGCAATAGGAGATGCCCTGGGAGAAGATCTGGAGAAGGTTAGTCCCAGTGGATGCCAGGATGACAGGACTGGGGGTGCCAGTGCATGGGGACTGGTCAGCAAGGGGATGAAGAAATTAAAAAAAAAAGAAGAAGAATGACAGAGTGAGCACCAGGGTTTGTAGTACAGCCATCTACATTATCAGATCATAGAAGCACAATAGGTGAACTGACCTCTTTCTTTACCCATAGCGATAAATGAAAAATGGAAGGGGATTCATTAAAATGAAAAACAGAAATGATCTGATTATGTACAATTTGGGCAATTTACTGGCAATAACAAGTAAAATGTCAGAAATAGATTAGTCATTACAATGAAAAACTAAAATGTGATTTTAGAGATTCTTGGTCATGTAGACAGAACAAAGAACTATCAGTGAAGAACTGAAGCCTCATGCACAGTCATAATATTGTGCCACAATATGATCACAAGGACCACTTTGTGGCAAATTACTGCACTGTACCCCTTTGTGGTATGCACAAATAGTTTGCAAGCCTTTCCCTGTACTAGCAGGTCAGTCTGACTTTGATTTGTCTGGAAGCTGAGAACCTTGCTACACTGCAATGAACAAACTATAACTCCATTTAGGAGCTGGAAACCTGGTAAGGCATAATATTGTAAAGCAGGGGAACTACGCTTTCTACAAAAACTTTCATTTTTTTTCCCTTATTGGCATTAAGCAGAGAAATTGCAGGATTCCATTAAAAGTGTAGTAATTTTATAACCAGAGGGTGAGATACAACTGAATTTGCTTGATTGTTGGGGTTGAGACCTAGGATTTGGAAGGATATTTTGCAACATTTTAAAAGTGTCCATTTTAAAAGGATCTAGCTTTACTTTTGTTACAATTCATAAGATTTTCAGTGCAGGAAGAGTTTAAAGCACAGCTGACTTATTTTTGGGGCTGACTGCTTTCAGAGCACAAACCATCAGGCTGTTTTGGGGCTGGGGAGGTTTACCTGTGTCTGAATTGGATGTCTGGATTTTTCTCTGTTTGATTAGCAGGGTATTTTCTCTGTAAAATTGTTGTGTAGGGCATCTTGCTGACAGGAAGGCACTCATCGCAGTGGTGGGTCAGAGCTTTTAGCTGATTGTTTTGTCAGGGCACAGTTTAGGCCCAACCCCTTCCCACCCCTCACCCCACCACCCCTGGAAATAGTTCCTTTATACCTGGGGTTCTGACATCATTTCCTCAAGAGTGCAAGGTGCATATCACTGTCATATCCTCTCTAGCACACTGCACTGACAATATAAGCATACACATTGTATAATATATATATTTCTATATAACAAACCAATCACACACACACATACACACAAACACACACACACACACAAAAGTAGATAATCATGTGAGGAGTAGTGCAATGTAATGGCTGTGGGGCAGCAGTGTTCTGGGAGTCTTTCTGGAGGCTGAGATGCTGCCCTATTTGCAGACAACTCTCTGCCCTGAGGGAGGAAGTTGCCCATCTTCAGGCCACACTGGACAGTAGTAAGGGAACCTTCCCCCAGGCCACACTGGACGGTAGGAAGGGAACCTCCCCCATCCAGGGAGCACCAGAGCCACCACCACTACCTCAGAGGTTGCGAAGAAAGCACAGCAGTTGGACCACAGTGGGCTCAGGGAGGGTGAGGATTGTGGAACAGAGGCACACTCAGTCAGTTGTTCCACTCCACAATCCATACACCATTCTGGGGGAGCATAGCTCCCCTGTGGATGCACCCGTAGAGGAGACTAAGGAGGCTGAGGACAACTGTCACAAGGGAGGCCCACAGGAAGGAGGCAGAGGAGGACACCACAAGGAAAGGAAGGAGCTCCTGGTGGGGGACTCAATTTGGGGGATAGAACTGGGGGGAGCAGGGAAAACTGAAGTAAGGTGTCTGCCTGGTGCCATGGCTTGGAAGGACAGGAAGCACATCCTCAGGATCACGAGAACAGCTGCACAGGAGTCTGAGCTGGACGTCATTGTCCACCTAGGGACAAATGACTTGGCTCATCATGAGATTAGAGAAGTGCAGAAGGACTTTGTAGAATTGGGAGGGGCCTAAGACAACAGTACACACAGTATCCTTCTCAGAGGTGCTGCCTGTCAATGGCATGAGTCAGGCAAGGTACTTTGCACCATGCAGTTTAATGAATGGTTGAAAAAATGGTGTGGAGCACAGGGATTTGGCTTCATTGGGGACTGGGGTTCCACCTGGAGGACACCAGCCTATACTGGCAGGATGGTCTGCATCTGTCCAGGAAGGGAACAAGTCTTTTGAGCAATCGGTTTAAATGCTTCGTGCTTGCAAGCTTTTAAACTAGTCAAGGGGAGGGCACTGATAAGCAGCAGGAAAATCCAGCCTCCCTACAAAACAGGGTACTAAATGAGAAAAAGACCGAGGTAGAAAGGTCAGTGGGGGATGCTGCAACAGAAGGTAAAGCCATCAAAAAATGGAGAGCAATGAGTACCAACGCCCGTAGTCTGAGTAACAAGCTTCCTGAATTAGTGGCCTTGATTGAGGAGGAACAGGACAGGATCACAGATGTAAAAGTGGGTAGCCATCTGGGAACTAGCGACCATCGAACAGTATGGTTCACAATAAACACAGCAATAGAGTCAAGCCATACAAAGGCAAAAGTACTTGACTTTAGGAGGGCTGACTTGTACAAATAGGTGAGTGCCTAAGGACACACTAGCAAATGGGCAGGAAGGAGGTGGAAGAACAATAGGGAATAAAAAACTGCCATCACAGAGGTAACAAGCCTTTGTGTGAAGCAAATAAACAAAATGAAACGATGTAAGAAACCACTATGGTTCTCAAAGGAAGTGGCAGTTAAGGTTCAAAGAAAAAGAAAGCATTCAGGAAGTACAAGGAATCACAGAAGGAGCAGGACAGAGGCTGTATCAGTTAAAGCAAAGAAGCTGGGAAGGCAGTCAGAACAGCAAAAGTCCAAATCGAGGAAAAGATAGCCAACTCAGTTAAGAAGGGGGATAAAACCTTTTATAGGTACATCAGGGAGCGAAGGAAGACCAAGGGAGGGATACTGAGGCTTAATAAAGGGCAGGAAGGATGGGCAGAGGGTGGCTGTGAAAAGGCAGAGATATTAAACAAATATTTTTGTTCAGTATTTACAAAGGAAGAGGAGGAGGTACCGAAAACAAACAGTAGAAACACTCTGGGCACAGAAGTTGATACCAGCCCATTTACAGAAGAAAGGGTTCTGAAAGAACTCTTAAAGCTGAAGGTGGACAAAGCAATGGGGCCTGATGGGATTCATCCCAGAATTCTAAAAGAACTAAGGGTAGAACTAGTGACACCACTGACTACTCTCTTTAACAAATCATGGGAGGATGGGGAGGTACCCGAGGACTGGAGGAGGGCAGATGTGATTCCCCTTCACAAAAGTGGGAGCAAGGCAGAAGCAGGAAACTACAGACCTGTTAGTTTAACCTCAGTGGTAGGGAAAATGATGGAATCCACTTCTGAAGGAAAGAATTGTCGAGTATCTAGAGGCCAGAGGGGCACAGGACCCAAGGCAGCATGGATTCACAGTGGGAAGGTCATGCCAGACAAATCTGATAGATTTCTTTGACTGGGTGACCAAAGTAGTAGATCGGGGAGGGGCTGTGGACATGGCCTACCTAGACTTTAGCAATGCATTTGACACAGTCCCACACAAAAGATTAATATACAAGTTAGCCAGCCTGGGAGTCGGTCCCAAGATGACAGCCTGGGTAAAGAATTGGCTGGAGAATAGGACTCAGAGAGTAATAGTAAATGGAGTCCACCTGAAGAAAGGGGGGTTACTAGTGGGGTACCGCAGGGTTCAGTATTAGGACCGGTCCTCTTCAATGTCTTTATAAGTGACATTGCAGAGGGACTGGAAGGAAAAGTATGTCTCTTTGCAGATGACACAAAGATCTGCAACAGAGTTGATGTACAAGGTGGGGCGGAAAGGATGAGAAGGGACTTGGCAAGGTTAGAGAATGGTCAAATGTATGGCAGCTTAGATTAAATGCTAAGAAGTGGAAGGTAATGCACCTGGGAAACAAAAACCCAGGGGAGGACTACACAATGGGGGGGTGAGATACTAACAACAACAAAAATGGAAAGGGACCTGGGGGTAATCATATCAGATGACTTAAGGTGGAGCAAGCAATGTGAGAGGGCAGCAAGGAGGGCTGGGGGGATACTGGGATGCATAGGGAGAGGCATCACCAGTAGAAAACAGGAAGTTATTATCCCTCTGTACAGACAGCTGGTGAGACCCAATCTGGAGTACTGCGTGCAGTTCTGGAGAACCAATCTCCACAAAGACATAGACAGGATGGAAGCTGTCCAGAAGAGGGCAACTAAAATGGTGCAGGGTCTGCACTGGAAGACATATGAAGAGAGACTTAAGGAGCTTAATATGTATAGCCTTGAGGAAAGGAGAGGGGGACATGATAGAAACTTTCAAGTACCTCAAGGAATCAACAAAGTCCAAGAGGGTAGCATCTTTCAAAAAGAGGTGTGCAAGAACAAGGGGCACAATTTGAAGATAGAGGGGGCGGCTCAGAGATAATTTAAGGAAGTATTTTTCACATAGAGGTTGTGTATGCATGGAAATGGCCTTCCGGAGGAGGTTGTGGAGTCAAAACAGTGGTAGAATCTCAAGCATGCATGGGACTGTCATAAGGCAATTCTAGGGGGTGGTGGTAGGAAGAAGTAGGCTGCTGGTTAACTGGGATCTGCAGCTTATCCATTAGGTAGGGAAATGGGCAGACTGGGTGGGCCAAGCGGTCCTTATCTGCCGTCAAATTCTATGTTTCTAGGTTTCTATAGCACAAAGTTCACTGCACCAGTACCAGAAAAGGAGTATGGGAGGCAAAGTAAAGGAGGGCTCTGGAGTGCATAAAGGTGCCATGCTAGGCACAATGGCTCCCTGTCACACTCACCCTCGTTGCAAGATACTGTGACCCATTACCTGAAAACCTCCTGAAAGCAGTTCTTGAAGGGGTCTCTGACTTGCATGCCAGAATGTCTGTTCTGGCACAGGGAAGGCTAGGCAGTGCACAACACCACTGAATACTAAACAATACAGAGACAGATTTTGGGGGGGGATCAAATCCCTGAATCATTAGAACTTGTGAGATTTCAATGCCACTGAACCAACATGGAAGATTGCAGAGGTGGGCCTTAAGGTACAGAGTAAGGAAGGTGGAGGAAATGACATTGGTGCTAAGGCTAGGGCAGAGACCATGGCATGGCAACATGATCCAGTTGCTATACCATGGGCCAACTACTGCAGCTGCTTCCAGTATGGTAGAGGGTGTGTGACTTGTGCCATTTTTACCTGATGTGCTATGTTTTTAATAATGTTTTTAATTAACATTTAGCTATTTTTGCTTCTTTTCATGGAGTATTTGTGTACGCATGCTATGCTATTTTTGGTGAATCACCATATGTACTGTACTTAATGCTGCTTACTTAGAGTGGTTTCATTTCTGTGCTCATTACTCATGTATTGTATGTATAAATTAGCTGGCAGTCATCTTAAGTAGCTCCCTAAAACAATCTAGCTAATGTAATAAGACCTACAGAAAATCAACCAGAATGTTGGGGTGTATTGGGAGAGGGTTTGACAGCAAGAAAAAAGAGGTAATACTACTTCAGTATAGATCGCTGGTAAGCCACTTCTGGAATATTGTACCCAGTTCTGTAGTCCCCACCTAAAGAAAGACAATGACGCTGGAGACAGTGCAGTGCAGGGTCACTAAAATGATTATGGGCCAACAGGGCAGATCCCATGAGGATCTGTTTAAGGCTCTGATCAAGTACTCATTGGAGACCAGAAAGAAGAGGGATGATATGACAGGACCTTCAATTTCATGAAAGAAATTAACAAGGTAGACCTTGAAGAAATATTCAGCAAGAACAGCGAATCAGAAACACGAGGCCATCAATGGAAGCTGATGGGGGGTTCAGGAGCGACATGAAAAGGTGTTATTTTGCAGAGAAAGTGTATAAGCAGTGGAACAACCTACTGGGAGAGAGATAATGAGCTCCATTAATCTGTCCTCATATGTTTAGTGGTGTAGGGATTGCATCAGAAAACATATGAGGCCAGATTAACAGAGCTCAATATGTATACCTAGAGCAAAGGAGGGAGAGAGGTCATATGAACGAAACATTCAAACACCTTAATGGCATTAGCAAGGTGAAAGAGTCTAACATATTTCAATATAAGAAAAATAGCAGGACAAGAAGACACAGCATGAGCTTAGAGGGAGGCCGATTAAGGGGTAATGTGAGGAAGTTCTTTTGCACAGAAAGGGTGGTGGATGCATGGAACGGCCTACCTCAGGAAGTAGTGGATATGAATACAGTGCAGGGCTTCAGACAGGCATGGGACAGGCATGAGGGAACAATACAGATAAGTATGAATAATAGGCCATTGACAGAGTATAGCCTATGGCACATTCATAAGGTAGAAAAAATGGGCAGACTGGATGGGCCTTGCAGTCCTTATCTGCAGTCAACTTCAATGTTTCTATGGTTGCAAGAACTGTTATTGGATTTAAACCTGACTGGGATCAAGTAAATGCTTAATAGTTACTCAATGGAATATTGGTAGGGGGCAAGGGGAAGGCAAGGGCAAAAAAAAACACACTAGACAATAGGTCCTGGGATAGAACAGGGTATAACATGGCAGGCTAAGTGGACCAGAGGTCTTTTTCTGCTGACATGCTCTACGTTTCTTTCTCAAAAGCAGTCTAAATGCAACTCCTTTAAGCACATTATCCAGATGTAGGCCAGTGTTTGTTTTTCTTCACTCTATGTCTGAAACAGGATTTTTGGTGACTGAAAGAATAAGCTCTAGCAATGAATCAGCTGGTAATGGCACTCACTTTATCCACTACTATTGGTTTCTGTTAAAGAAAAAACTTAATAATTTATTTTCTCTGTTCTGCAGTACAGGCAGTACTCAATAGACTAACATTAACCTTGCAGGTGAATTGCATTGTGAGAGAAAAAAACACCCAGAAGGCAGCAGGGAACCACTTATCTCATTTACAAAAACACACAGACCTGAACTTGTGACTTAAGAGTTGAAAAGCCACTCTCATGCATATCAAGCCAGAAACAGTATTCTCAGTCTCTCACAAGTGCCTGGCATGGATTTGAAAGCCACAAATAAACTTGCTGAATTGGTTGGTCAAGATGAAACTGAGAGTCATACAGTGTATAATACTGGCAATTCTATGGAATATGCTACTGTTCTGATTGAGTATCTGAGTAGCAGCACTCCCTACATTATATGCATTTGTTCTAAAGATTCTTTAGAGTTGCACAAACAAACTTATTTTTTCCTGGCACAATATAACCAGAGTATGCAGAAAGCATGTGAAATATGTTTATTTCCATGTCATATAAAGTTGCTGCTGCTGTGAAAAATACACAAAAGAAATGTCAAAATGAATGTCTTCTCTTATAGGAGGCATACTGCAGAATGACGTTTAACAATTTAAATTCCACACTGGGAAAGTTGTTGCAGAAACTGTAATTCTTTGTCTGATACTACACAAGACTAAAGGAGCCTTGAAAGGTTTGGCCTCATATCACCAAAACTTAGATTTTGGAGAAGGTTGCAATTAGTGCTGGGTAACTCAGCTATGAATTAGAATGGGGTAAGCAAACCATAAAATACACTGCTTTAAAAATTACCATAGTTTCCTTAAAGGGGGAGAGGTTCCAACCTGATACATGTCACACCCCTTACAGATGCTTGAGAAAAATCCCCACAGTCTGCCTTTTATGATCTCTTTTAGTTGGTTTACATTCCCCTGATAGGCTTAGTAAATTCCTCAACTTTAAAAACCTAACATGTAATGAGCAAATTTTTTCTTGCTAAGAAGGAAATCCAATAAGACATAATTCAAATACAAAAGAACTACAATTTCCCTTTACTACAAATGAAATAAGGCACCTAGTGGTATTACAGGACCACACCATTTGTTTTCAAGCAAAGCACTAAAGCAGCATCATTAAGACACTGAAAAAAAAGTAGTCCATGAAGAAATTGCCAGATATTTACCACAAGGTGAAGAGTAAAAATACTGACAGAATTTAGTTTAGATTTAGTAAACAATCAGACACAAAAGGGTGCTGATTTTTTTTCATAAACCACATGCCCAGATGCATTGTGAGGTATTAGGTGCTTATGTCATGTGCTGCCAATCAACCTGAGAATTCAGTTTTGAAAAGAAACCAACACCCTGAAGTGTCTTGTGGTGCTTATAAAATGAGTAACTAATAAAAACTAAAAAGTATGTTTTGATTAAAATTATGAATTTAAAAGCAAAATCTGAAATCTAAAAAGCCAGCTGAGGGAGTCCTGTGTCTGGTACAACCTGCCTGACACTCTTGGTATTGACCTTGCTCCTGAAGCTGCAGGGAGTGAGGCCAGTATCATCAGTGCTGGTGTGGAAATGTATTAGTTTATATTGTACACAACCAAGACATTTAATAAAGCAACATAAATGGTCCATACTGCAGAACCTATTCTTCTCATCATCAGAGGCTCTGCCTCAAAAGACAGTAGAACATTGAGATGACCATAATAGTGGGCAGAATTTTATATGATCAACTAGATATAAAATGCTACAAGAAGTAACAAAGTAACACAAAATGTATTTATTAGTACAAATTTCCAAACTGGGACCTCTAGGTCCCCATAACTTGGTTTATATGTGCTGAGAGTTCCCCTTTAGTAAACAATTCTTATAAATGAAATACTGTACAGGTATTTACTACAAATTTACTATCATAGTGGGCTTGTTCAAAGACTTAACATTTTAGATAACCATTAATGGTCTCCACTGAATGGACAAAAGGAATGTGGGGTTGAAATGTGTTCCAAAATGACACTGGAGCCACCCCAATGGCCAGTCTCCAAATAGTTTGAACCTTGTATGGGGGATTGATAGCAGGCTGGCCTCAGTGGACCAGAGAGGACAGACAGAGGTGTGTGGAGACTGGAGATCATTTATGCAACCAGGACCAGACCCTGTAAGGCTATGCTCATTAATAATCCAGCCTTAAAGCTGATGTACCACTGAATAAGTAGCCAGAGCATGCCATGCAACAACATTGTACCTTGTTCAGTTCAGGATGATCTCCCCATCATAGGGGCAGCAGCATCCTGGACCAGCAGCAGGTGGTGCATTGAGTCCTCAGATAACCCAAAGAATTGGTTCATCCTATAGAAATGTTTTTACTTTAGTCTTAAAAACCTCATGAGTTGACCCATGCGAAACTGAAAGCAATATATTAAGGAAGATTTTTCCAAAGTTGGGGCTAAAAAGTGAGAAAACACCTGGCCTATATAACTAGAATATATGGTAAAAGGAATACAAACACATTTTCCCAGATGAACAAATATTTCTGGTTCTGAAATATGAAGTTTAGCTGATCAAGATCTATATGACATGAAAGTGCAGAATCCACAATATACTGTACTGTACTGTACATTCTAATATGAACAGCAGAATATTGAAAAAGTTGTTTCTGTTGTAATGGAAGTCCAAAAAAATGAGTGAGCATAAGTGCTATGTGCTCAGAGCTCTTCATATTAGTACATAACCATGTCCTCACATCATGTAAAAAGTGTGATGATGTATTTAATCCATCATGATGGCAGTTTTGTAAAGAACTGCAAACCTGATATAATATGTGAAGCCTTCAATCCGGTGACAGAAATGACTCCATCTGAGCAGAATAAGCTTCTACACTTACCAATGATGACAGAAATGGAGGGCATAAATGGACAATTAAGTGAGAAAGCTTTTGAAAGAATATGTGTAGATATTATTTCACAAAAAGACTTCTATCTAAGCTAGTTTCAGTTTAAACCATTCATGTCTTTAAAAGGTTAGAGGTACTGTAAGTGCCTGAAGGAAAGGGACTGATTTGTAAGCCAATTAAGTTTGTGAGGAAATTATCTTGACAGACTAAAAATCTTCTTTCTGGCATTTATTTGTGAATTAATATGTAAGAACATTGAAATTGTCAGCAGAAACAGGCCATATTGGGCTATCAAGTCTGCCTGAGTGTGCACTTCAGTCTAATTTACTGGAGCTGCCCCCTCCACTTTCCCCCCAAGGAGTTATCCTCTCCCTCCCTCCCTCTTTCTTCCCTTCCTCTTCCACCCAACACTTGTAGTTCTCTTTTTTACCCTTTCCCACCTCCACTCAAAACTTCCCACCATTTTTGCCTATACTACCTCCTCCAGAAGTTCAGTCCACCTTGACACCACCCTTTCTGAGAAAAAGTGCCTCCTCATTTCCCTTTTATATCTACCCCCCAATACTTTCAGGCTATGCCCCCTTGTGTTCCCCTCCCTTTTAAAATTAAATATGCCCTCCATTCTAATCTTGTTTATACTCTTTAGATACTTGAAGGTTTATATCATATCCCCCCTTTCCCTTTTGTCTTCCAGGGAATACATATTGAGCTCCCGTAACCTCTCATCATGTGGTTTGTCCCCCATGCCCTGGATCATCTTGGTCACCCTCCACTGAACCCCCTCTAGTAGCTTGATATCCTTCTTCAAATAAGGGCACCAGGACTGTAAACAGGACTCCAGGTGTGGTCTCACCAGTGACCTGAATAATGGCAGAATGACTTCCTCCCTCCTGGAGGTGATTCCTCCGGTGATACACCACAGCATTTTTTTTTTGGCAGCTACTTTATGGCACTGTGCAGAGTGTTCATATCACCCCTGACTATTGCCCCTACATAATTGTCCTCCTCTGAGCTGGACATTTGTACTGCTCCCCCAGCCAGTAACTGGACCCTGGGTTCCTAGCTCCCAGGTGCATGACCTTGCACTTCTTAGCATTGAAACCCAACTGCCAGATACCAGACCATTTCTCCAGCTTAGTCAGACCCTCTTTGAGCTCCTGTCTCCCCTACTCTGTGTCCACCCTCCCAGAGAGATAAAGTACATAATAGGTTTATAACTTCAGGACTTACTATGTTGTCCACAGCGTTAAAACCCATCATGGAAATTTCTGGTTCCTGTTCACAAAAATACCAGCATTACTTTAATTTACAGATGATCCAAAAGAGTTCAACTATAATATTGAATAAATCCACTCGAGGCATTGGCGCAAAAGTTAAGCCCTTTGATAACAAATGATATTGTGCCTCAGTAAGTTCAACATCTGAATGGTTGATTACAGTTATTTCCTGAGAGGATACCTCAATCTGTTGGTATTTCCTCTGACCCCACCTTCCCCACCTTCATTTTTTGACATTTTTGTGGAGATACTACTACTCTTATTTTGTCCCGACTGTTTATTCTGATTTTGTCCTTTTCTATTATTATTTTTCGATTTGGCTTTGTTTTTATAAATAAGGGCTTCTTGATTTGGGGGTGGGGGATTGGGATTTACTGTCTGAGCTGTCTGTTATAGCTTCTGATGTGCTGGTCTCTGGCTCATCAGTTTCAAACCTGGTTTCTTTGATGGGCAGTTGTGGCTGTGTGGCTCTGATCCTAGATTGTGGCCTCCTGGACCTGAAATTCTGTTGTCCTCTACTCTGTGATCTATGTCTTCTTTCCCAGGCAAAAACGTCACCATGTACATAGTCAGTAGAGTCTCTTTGTAATTTACATTTGTTTCCCTGAAAAATCTCTCTCATATGCATGGCTGTCTTCGCAGAATAACTATCGTTCAACTCTGCAAACTTTGCATCAGTTTGATGAAGAGTAAGTTATTTCTGAATATCTTCAATTTCTGTGTTTAGTCTTGCCTGGTGCTGTTTGTTGCATTTAATAATGATTTTCATTAGAGTGTTTGTACATGTTGTTAAGCTGTCCTCCCACTCTTCCTTGAGGGACAGTGCCTTGTTCCAAATATTTTTCTATCATTATACCATTAGAGAAATGGTTCAGTTACACTATTCTGAGTTTTGTTAATTTGCTGCATAAGCCATCCAGTTCTTCTGTATATGGTTCTGATTCGGCACTGCCAAAAAAAAAGTGCTTGTTTAACCTTTTCTCTGCAAATGTGTACCAGTTCTGTGTTCTCCAAACAATGGCGTTCTCTCGCTATTGAAGAGGTGTCCTGGTCCTGACTCATATTATTAGTTTAGTCAGATTTAAAGCCTCAGCAAAATGCCTTTAAATGTAAGCAGAGGCAAATAAGAGAGCAATACCAAAAAAGAAAGTCCTGAAGTCAGGTATTAGTGCATACCTGTCCACACACATCTTGCATTAACCAGCAGCAAACATGGAAGAGCAATCACATCCAACAAAAAGAACTGCTGCACTCAGTCAAGGGTGGGGGTGCAAGGCAAAGGAGCCACCCAACATGCAAAAGTAAAGTAGAAGCCAGCACTCCTGGATTTGCAATGCTCATAAAAATTTAATTGAAGTTATTGCATATGGCGAACACAGAGCAAACTGCCCCTAGTGCCAAGTCATTATATATCTATAACAAATAACACTACTTGATCTTCAAGTCATATGTAACCAAAAGAGAGCTGGAGGTCCTACAACACTGCAGGCAACTAAAAAAACTGAAAAGAAATGAAAGCTGCAAGCGGGTCAGTACTTAGAAGACAACATATCAAAAGGCCATGAACCTGGGATGGAAAATAATAAGGCATTGACTGTATTATGAACAACACCAATTCAAGAGTTTTTTCAATACAGTATGATTTTCCCAAAATGTTTGATAAACACTGTATCATTAATCATAAATCCTCTTGATTTATTATTCAAACAATTAGTTGATTTTTAAACTGGGTGAGTTGGTCCATTTTGTACCAATCTGTTCACACATGATTTTTGCTTTGATTGGTCACAGGACTACTCCCTTTAAACAAAAACGTTTCTTTTTATTGAGGTTGGCTGTGCTGGAACACACTCTTTGAGTTTCAAAAGGATAGTAAAGGAGGGCAACCATGATCAGCCTAATTTAGTTAATCATTATCATTAATCATTGACCCTTATTAACAGTTGTTTCAATGCTTTAGGCAGCCTTAAAGCCAGTCTAAAAGTAACAAAACATAATGAAAATCAGACTTTACTTAATGATCAAAGAGAAATATCTGTTTTTGTTAAAGGTGAGTAGTTTTTGCCACTGATTCTAGGCATACTTTTGAAGATGGATCCACAAACAAATCAAAATTGCACAGCAATCCCTAATCATTTTGGTTTCACTTCAGCTTTCTTTAGTGCTTCCAGTAGATGTTCATTGTCTCAGAATAGTGTTGGATAGCATAAAACACATACTGTAGGTCAGAAAACTGCATTTGATGCTAATTTACAAATGACTTTTTTGTCCAGAATCATCTGGAGTGGAAGAGACATACTCAGCTGCCTAAACAGTGTTGATTTCCAGGGATGTAAATTACACGGGGGATTTAAAAAATATATTTCAACAAAAAGGAAACAAAATGTAATGGGATGAAAACTATCCCTAAGACATGTGCTGTGTTTCCTGCACAATCCAGCACATTGCACACATAGATAAGATCTCTGAGAAGTGATCAAACCTTTGTGCACAACTGCCATGAGCTGAAATATTTTGGGCTCCACTTGCATTAAAAAGTGGTGCATATTTCATCTTTTTGATGCAGATTACTGTAAAGCAGAAAAAAAAACATCTGTAAACACAGCAACATGTTTGAAAATTTACAGCAGGCACTTTGGTACATTTCTTATGACACAGGCATAACACAAAATTGGGAGCTGTAGAAGCATCATTCCCTATGACAATCTTGCTCAAAGTAAATTTTTGAGGACTCAAATGGAGCACATGTAATGCTGTAATGGGCAGACTGGATGGGCCTTGTGGTCCTTATCTGCCATCAGCTTCTATGTTTCTATGTAAGCACACTCCCACCTGTCCCATAAATCAATCCTCTCACCCATTCCTCCTCCTCCTCTTATATACCCAAGCCACCTCCCCCATCCTAACCTGTGGGGCATAAGTACTGAGAAAACTTCCCCATCCCTATGCCTACCCTTCTTCCCAGCACAAATCTGAGAAATAAATGTCAACCCCCTTCCTCTCATCCTGTATGCAGCACCCCAATTCCAATCTCCTCCATTCAGCACCCATATTTTAGTAATATTGGTCCTGTGGTGGGTTTTCAGCCATCTTGTACAAAATTTCTCACTTGCAAGAAGTAATTTAAGTAACTTGTAAATAAATGTCATTTCTCCATCCCCGTCATGCTGTGCTGGCAGCACCCTGATCCCATCCAGGGGTGTGAGATCAGGGAGTTTGCTTGACAGTGAGGGGGTGTGAAGTAATTTATTTAAAGAGTTTGTGCTGAGGGAGTAGGGTGGGAATCAGGTCATATACAAGAATAGGAAGAAGTTTTTTTTTCAATTCAAATATCACTGGGGATGGGTTGGGGGGATCAGGGTACATTGGCTGCCACTTGGGTAAAGTTAGGGCTATGCTAAACTTTTCAAATTCCAGGAGAACTTAATTCTGTAGAATTTTAAGAAATTTTGGCTAATTCCATGGAATTCCATCAGTAGCTGAATTCTTAAGTTACAAAAGTGGAATGCTTTGATGGATTAGTAACCCATGGTTAACATAAATTGAAGATTTCATTTACATAGTACATGAATATTATTTCTTGATTTGCATAATCTATAGAAAGTTATTCCATGGTTTACATAGAAATGCTTTTCAGAATTTTGCAGAATTCAGAAAGAAATTCCAAAAAGATTTCTGAATTGCAATTGCTTTTCTGCATGAATTTAACTGGTGGAATTCTCAGTTCCAG
The DNA here is from genome assembly GCA_016271365.2 of Neoceratodus forsteri. Taxonomy (NCBI): domain Eukaryota; kingdom Metazoa; phylum Chordata; order Ceratodontiformes; family Ceratodontidae; genus Neoceratodus; species Neoceratodus forsteri. The sequence goes on from CM057449.1 coordinate 462,528,048, forward strand.
ACAGTTCTAATGGGGGATTAATTCAAATGTTCATTGGAAGGGACAGTGATAGTGGGAGGATGGTTCTTGTTCTTTTTTTTTTCAGTTGTTTGCTGAATAGTAGTTCCCAAATTTGAATAGTCCCTTATTTGGGATTGGCTCCCAAATATCCAGGAATCATACTATTCATGGTATTTTGAAAATACTATTCAGCCCTTTTACACCACTAGTACTTAATACACTTATGTTGTGTAGAAAGCAAGGCCACAGATGGCGTTTTCTTCTTTAGATAAAAGCCCCATCATATTCTTAATTCAAGGACAGCTAGAAAATACAGCACATACAGTAGACATATCTGTTTTATACAGCTGATTAAAATGAATTTAATAAGCTTCAGTTTTGATATCTGAGATTGTGACATTTTCATTGTGCCAAATTATATCTGATATGGGCCAATAAATAGAAGACATACTATATCTCTGCAAAGGGTATCGTATAAGTACTGTATTGAAATCAAGCCATATTGGGATATGAATATAAACTGTTGATAGACCTCAGACCAGATTTCCAAAGACCTTCTGGATGCATTTCCTACTACGTACTACAGTCAGAGCACACTTACAATGCCTCCATCATAACAGTTTGACCACTTGAACTGTGGCCTGTTTTCTTGATGCAAGTTCCACAAGTTGCGCTCAGAAAATGACACACATTTAGAGCAAGGTAAAAGTTACAAATTCCACTTTATTGTAACTTCCATGAAAATTTATAACTTTGGAAGAATTTTCCAAACTTCTGCCTTTGGTGAAATCAGAAATCTTCTAAATGCGTTTGATGAATTTTCACGCTGTTCCACTGAATTTTCTTTCTGAACTGTGGAATAATACCCATGAACTGTGGAACTAATCCACAATTCATGTAATTATACTGCAGTTCAGACATAAAACCAAAAATGTACCTGGTATCTAGTGGCATCCCCTCCACCTTCCGATCACCAGCACCATACCATTTAATATTTCCCTGGTGTCTAGTGGCCCCACCCTCTGGTCACTGGTCCCATAAAAATATTTACTATTTCCCCAATCCCAGGTGTCTAGAGGCACCCCCACCCTCCAGTTGCCAGCCCTACAATTGGTTCATAGTTCATTCCTGATGTATTGTTAAGAGAAAAGCTTTTAGAGGGCTGGCTCTAGTTAAATGCAGAGTAATACATTCATTCCACAGTTCAGTGACTCACTGAACTGTGGAATGAATATATGAATTGTAGAATAATGCATTAAACTGCTAAAAGAAATTCCACAGAACTGATCTCTGAGTGATCAGTTCTGCAGAATTTTGTTCCACAGTTTACTAGATTAATCTGCAGCTCATACATTTATTCTGCTGTTCTCAGTTTGAATTTCTGCAAAAGTTGCCAATTTAATTTCCAAACATTTGCAGAAGCGAAAGTCTGACTTTCACAGAAATTCTACCAGTGGGAGTTTTTCTTTTTTCATACAGCTCTACACACATTTCAAAATACTGATACACTCATCACTTATTTTTGCAATAAAGCAGATACACCATTGCAAATATGACAAGATGTTTGAAAATTACAATCACACATTTTGGTGCATTTGTTCTGATGGAGGCACAGACCCCAAATCAGGAACTGTACCTGTGTCAGGAACTTTGAAAGTAACACCCCTTGAGTTTAGACTCATTGCAGGGACAACCATGAAGGCCAGTCTTGAATCATTATAAACTTTTTTTCCATTCCTACAGTACCTGTACTCCTTACCCCATTACAGGTGACACATCCTTAATACACACACTCAGGAAATGGGAAGCAGGGCATGTCCAGCATCTATATGAAGATTCTCTAAGACATCTGTGTAGCAAACATAGAATTCTGGAGGTTGCATAGCTATATGCCTGCCAAGGAAAAAGTGTAACTGCTCTGTACCTTGAGCCATGACTTTCTGTTTTGGAAGCACCAAAGGAGGACCTTGGTTGGCCTCTTCTTGAGATATGTTGTTTATTTCTTAAAGTCCTCCCCCAAACAAATCATCCTACAACCACTGTGGAAAGGGCATTTCCCCCTGATTCTGTGTGGCTAATATCAGCTGTGGCTAGACAAGGGGTTTCAACTTGGAATCTAATTTTGACCATTCTTCACCCTCAGTTATGTCATATGGCACATTGGGCCATCCATGAGTGCCTGGCAGTGGCTGATGATAGCAGGGATCTGTGGGTCTGACCAGCAACAGAATTCATGAGTATCATGCAGAGTGACTTCAGTGAATCATATGGCCCAGTACCACTAAGCCACTCAGACTCTATCATTACACTCTGCTGTCAATGTTGGCTCTAGACAAAAATAATTAACCAGTATTTTTTAGCCATCGACTCTTTTGTTATAGCCATTTTACCATTAGCATTTTTTAAATGGACATCTGCAAACATGACATCAAATTCACGAGCTGGAAGGTCAGAGCTAGCTGCCCAGCTAGGAGCAATGTTTTCTATGAGCTCTGGCCTTTGAGACCAAATATCAGCTTAAGACTATAAAAAATAATTATTTCAAACTGAAGCAAATCTTGATTAACAGAGAGGGTTTCTTTCGTTGTGTAGAAAGGATATATCTTGCAGTATTGGGTATACTAAAAATATTACAAAAAAATTACTTTTACCAGCTGTGAGCAGGCCAGATGAAACAAAAGGAGCCTGCCACCATGAGCCAAGCAGTGGCCACACCATTCCAAGCAATGTCAGAGTCTCTCTGTGCATCACACTACACGCCCTAACCAAACCGGTACAGCACATAAATCAAAAACTGGACTTATTTTTCCATTGGTTAATAACAACTGAAACAATGTTTATTAACCTGCTAGACTCAGTCAAAGACCCATCAGCCACCGCTGACAAAGTCATTACCACTGTAGCCACAATGGCGAAGGAGCAGGCATCCATTTGCTCTCATCTAGAGCAATTTAAAATCTCTGTCAGATCTTTAAACATCCATTCATTGGGGATACCAGGGGAAAATGAGAAGGGTATCTAAGTGGCTTTTTTGAGCAGCTGGATCCCAGAAATACTGGGAATAAGTGATTTTAAACTATGTATGGCTTACCAGATCAAGGAAGAAGGGCTAACCCAATGAGGAGGGGCATCACACACTGTTCCTAGCAAGAGGATAGAGAAGAGAAAGAGAGAGAGAGAGAGACAGTATCTTTTTTTATCTTAACACTTTTTCCACCTACAGGGAGCTGACCCCCACAGTCTCCGGCCCCCATTACCTGCAGCATCTGACCTGGTCATGCACATGGGCCACACTCTAACCCACAGAACCAGGGATGGGCCACATCACGCCATGCCCTGGACAGGCACCTCTCTCAGATTTGAGGGTGCGCGGGTGCGCCCCCTGATATTTTCCTCCTGTTAACTTTCCCCTTCAGAGTCCAGACATGCAATGATGTCAAGGTACAACGTGCTGACATCCGTCACACTCTGCCCCATATTGTCACTGCTCTGGTAGTGCCCCCAGTCATCAACAGGGACTGAAACAAAGCAGTGAAACCCTGGATCCCTACCTGGGATAGGAAAGCAGTCCACCGGACACTCAATCCTATCCTTCCCCTGCCAACCCCTGATGACCCAGGCTCGCATCCGAACCCTGGTTGCCAGCATGGTGTGAGGTGTGGCATCCAGTGCCTCAACCCTCTGCACCACCCGGGCTGGCAAGAGAGACAGTATCTTGAAGGTGGCCAAATTTGCTAGAGCAATTCATACTGAACCATCATGGGTTTTGAAGCTCTTGGACTTTGAATTCACCACCCAGATGAGGAGAAAGGCATTTAACAGGGTGATGAAATGGTTTTGGGACCTGAAGATACCTTACAATCTTCTTTTCCTGCACAGCTGCATTTCACAGCCAACAATGAAAGTCATATGTATACAGACCCAAAGGAAGAAGATTTGTATGTAGAGAGACTGGAGTGAGACAAGGAGGTAGATCTGGCTGAAGATTAATACCTGTGAGCTGAATTAATTCCAAACACTTTAAAAATTAATCTGCTTCCCCTTTAATGTCTACCAATGCATCAGCTAAGTTGTGAAACCTTTTCTAGTGGAGTCACTTGCCCATTTCTAAACTTGCTAGTTGTATCAATGCACAGTAATAACTTTGTTGCTTCTTAAAGAACTGGGGTAACCGATATCATCATAGTCCTAAATATGATTATCTGAGATCTACTTTTAGTTTTTTCTTCTTTTTTCTGTTAACTAAATGTTTTAATTCAGTCATGTTCTCAGTTGGGGCATACGATTTTAAAATTGTCTTTAGGAGGGGGAGAGATGGGGCTGCGAAGATGTTAATTATTAACATTTAATGACTGTTGTCTGGCTCATAACAGCTGGAAAGGTTTCAGGAAAGTTTCATATATTAAATAAGAAGTACTGATTTACTTTGAGGTGATACTGTTTTGAACTTAGAAATATGACAAAAAACTTGTTATCGGCTTACAACAGTAAACATGTGGGTAAGATGGTGCCTAACACACTTAAGTTTTTTGTTGCACCTAGTGGTGAATATACAATGAATGATGCCACTCCTCATGACTGCCACATTAGTCCTGCAGTAATGAACTGCAAATGTATTATTCTGTGTTTCCTTAATTACAAGAGCATTTGATATTTTAGCTCTGTATAATGTTGACTGGTATAATCAATCAATCAATCAATCAAGTTTTTATTTATAAAAAGGAGCCTTTCCAAAACCAAGGTGCCTGTACAATAAAATAAATTAAAATAAAAATATTTCATACATTATATAAATTCCAGCAGACAGTATAAAACCACATAGCAGAATAAATCCTTCAATTACCAAAAGCCAGGTCAAAAAGATAGGTTTTTAATGCAGTTTTAATAAATGGTAATTCGGTATATCTGACTAACTGAGGTATAACTTAGTGATTTTTTTCTCTTGGCAGTGTGGTGCAGGGTGATCTGTAGAGAAATTCTGCATGGCACTTTCTCAGTCAGTGGTGAAGGGGAAGTGAAGGCCAGTAGCCTAAGCTGCAGATATATGTGAGGTTACATTTGGTCTGGCAATTGCTGAGTGTATTATAATGCCAGTTATATCCTTATATTTTACCCTGTTTGCTGGATATCTTATAGGCTATTCTTTTGCACTTCAGTTCTACAGTATTTATGCTCTGGGAAAGGAGGTTTTGAAAGGAGCTTTTAGCAAACCTTGGCTAATTAATGATTTTGTTTATTGGAAAAAGGATAAAGACCAGTGGGGTTGGTAGATAATTGTTTCAAAACATGTAAATTGCGTAAACGTACAGACCTTCAAAGCATATTTCTCCTTAATTCTTAGTAACAGTGACAATTTTAGCTACTGTATAATGTGTATATCTTCTCAATATGATGTAACAGCAGAGTAGGTTACTTAGCCTACCTTAATTAAGTTACAGGTACATGATGTATGTTGCTTTCTTGATATGTACATTTCCAGATTTGTATACTTTTGTCACATATATTGGAAAATAATCATAAAAGATCAATTAAAACAAAAGCACTAGCCAACAGGGTCTAATTAAAATCCTTTTTGGTGAAAAGCTCTGTGGCTAATACAAAAACAAACACTGTCTGGTGCTACAGTATAATGATATACATTTTTTGTTTTGTTTTGTTTTTTGCTAGTGATGCAATCATACATCCCCCTACTTGTTAAATGTTGACATGTAAATGGTGGTGTTGGTCATTTTACAAAGGAACATTTTTCAATCCCAAGAAGGCAGTTAGGAGTACAGTGGTAGACACAGGGCTATAAACTGTGGAAGGAGTTAAGGGCAGGACAACAGTCTTTCATATATATATATATATATATATATACACATATATAGAAAGAAAGACTAGAGGAAGAATAAGTAGGCTGATAAATGGAGAAGGGTAACATTGGAAGACATGCTAAAGGCAGCTGTTTATAATGACTGCTTCTGATTATGTTTTATTGTTGATGAAATGGGGCCTTTTCTGGAAAGCAGCTTAAAATCTACTCATAGGGGGATCCCAGAAATGAGGCAGAAGACATTTACAAGTAAAGGGGTAAGAAAAGGGCAGGCAGAACTGAAGGTAGATCAGACCCTGGGGCAGGATGGAATTCATTCAAGTGTGCTCAGGGATCTAACAACCAAATTTTTTGAACCCCTGGCAGGGCTATTCAGTAGCTCTGTTCAGTCAGGGGTGGCTCTGAAAGACTGGAAGGTAGCAGATGTAGATCCATTCCATATGTGTGGGGGCAAGGAGCAACCAGGTAACTGCAGGGTTGCCAGCCTTATATCTGATGGTGGTAAACTAATGGAGACAGCAGACAAAGAGGTACTAGTGGACTACCTGGGCAGTAATTGGTTTCAGGGTAGTAAACATAATGAACTCACAGCAGAGAGGTATTCTCAGATGAAACTGTTAGAATTCTTTGGCTGGGCAACTAGAGTAGTAGAAAATGGTCAAGAAGTAGATTTACTTTACTTTAATTTCAGCACAGCATTTAACTTAGTATCACAGAGATGGTTTCTGAAGGAGTTAGGGGATCTAGGTACAGCGAAGGACATCATTACATAGATGGGTAGTTGTTAAGTGGTGAGACAGCAGAGGGTAGTAGAAAATGAAGTCAAATCCAGGGAGAATGAGGTCACAAGTGGTGTGTCACATGGTTCAGTCCATGGCCAAGTTCTTTTCATTATGTTCACCAGTGACATAGGGGAAGGAATTCAGGGCAAGATGTGTCTGTTCATAAATAACACTAGACTCTGTGGTAGGGTAGACAGCAAGGAGGGATAAGAGTGGTGCAGAGGGACCTGCAAAGCTTGGAGAGGTGGTCCAGGGAGAAGTACAAGATGATGCAGATTGTGAACAGGAACCCTAGGACAGAATATTGGATGGGAGGGGTTAAGCTGAACAGTACTACAGTTCTGAGGAAAGGGACCTAGAAGTCATCATAAATAGGCATAGGTGGGTACTAAAATACCCAACCCTCCAGACTACCCACAGGTACCTCTAAACTACCTAAAACTATCCTAAATATTCCACGATGAAAAACAAATGGTTGGTTCTTGTTGGGTAGTTACTACCCAATTTGTTCTACTATCCTATTGCCAAATTATGATCATAACAAAAATCATGTGAAAGACTGTTTTTTTACTATTACACTGTTTGTTAGGTACCCCAAGCCATTATACCCATGGTGGGCATTGCTGAGGCAGGTACAAGAGGCTTAGCTACTCTCAACGAGTATGGTGCTGTTTCTAAAATGTATACCCATGGTGGGCATTGCTCAGGTAGATAGGTATGAGAGGAACAGCTGCTGTGAGTGAGCCTGCTACTGTTTCCAAAAATGATACCCATGGTGGGCATCAAAGTTACATAATATAAAACTGATGACTGACAAAAGAAAAATAAGACTAGTGTGGCACATGTGGCTGGCATGGTGGCAGTGGTGATGGTTGCATTAATTTTGTACACAACTTAGTCATCATATTCAGCATCACTGTTTGTAGCCTGTTGTTCTTGTTCAGGATCAGCATCACATAATTCAGTGTTTGGGACAACTGAGAAATTGTCAGCATTCATTTTAAGAAATGTAAGCCATTCCACATTTACAGGACTTAACAGTTTTCTTTAGTCAGTGACTATTCCCACAGCTACACTAAATGCATTCTGAATATATCCTTGAAAGTGGACAACTGAGGTACATTATTGCAAGATTTGCTAGATCTGGCCATATTGTTCTCTTTTGTTTCTAACAGAATAATGGATCTTCCTCAATATTAATCACAGTATGGTCTGCAAAATACTCCAGGGTCATTGTGCTGTGTGAGACAGTTACCAGTATGGGAGATGAACCAGATGTACTTTCTTTACAGGACACTAGTCCATGTTGTTGCAGGTGACTCAGAAGTGATTTGTCTTTCTCAGCCTGAATATAGGATGCCTGAGGAGTAGTTGTAGATGTTCTTTCCCTCGCTGATGGCACTGATGATTGTGAAGAACTTATAGACGTGCTATTGCATGCACCAGAGGCATACTCTGATGGTTCAGCAGGGTTTGTCTGCTGTACATCAGTTAATGGTGTTAGTGGGGCAATGTCACATTTGGTTAGCAGAAGATCACTCCAATACTCAATGTCTTCCCCTACAGGAAGGATGGCTTCAGTGTTCCTCTTGAAGCTGGGATTTAGCAACATAGCCAACACATAAGTGTCATTCTTACACATGGCGTTTATTCTCTGATCAGTTACCAATATGTGATTCAAGTCATCTGCCAGAATAACAGCGGTGGTGCCTTCTTTTGACCAAAAGTCTTTCTTTATGTCATCAAGGAAAATGTAAGTTTTGACTCAGAGTTGCACTGTTCACACCGACATCACATGCAGCAGCCTCAAATTGCTCCAATAATGTGACCAAAGATTCAAGTAGAGTCCAGCTGCTGAAACTGAGCATGATGTCTACTTCCATTTTTTTTTCTTTTCAAGAAGCCTTTCCAACATGTAAAATGTTGAATTCCAGTGGGTTGTAACTTCCTGCTTATTATCTGCAGTGGTAAGTTGTTTGACCTCTGCAGCCCCTTCAGGAATTTTTGTGGTTTCAGAGTGACTGAAATGCCTACATATTTTCCTAACATGGCCTAACAGCTTTTCAACATTTCTGTTTCTATTTAAGAAACTATGAATGAGTAGATTTAAACAATGTGAAAACAAGATATGTGTTGGTAGTTGCCATCTCTAACAGTTTTGACTATGTTGGCATCATTATCTGACACTATGAACCCTGGAGATAAGGAATACAGAGTAAGTCATTTCTGGAATTGTTGTTCCAGCTCTTGTAAAGTATTCACAACAGTGTGGTTTTCCTCAAAAGTGGTGACACATAATACAGCCTGCTTCCTAAGATATAGTGAGGATTATTACTTTCTGACTGAAAACTTGCCCAATGAGCTGTAACAGTCATGTAGTCAATTGTTTGGTGGCCAGTCCATATATCTATGGTTATGTGAACCTGCAAGTTTCAACTGCTTAATGACTGCAATACACACCAAGTCATGCAACTGTGGAACAGCCTTTTTTGAGAAATATGTTCAACAGAGAACAGTGTACTATGGTTTAATCTGGTTCATGAACTTGCAGAAACCTTTTGGGGGCAACAAAAGCAACAGGGAGTTGACAATCAGCCAACAGCTCTACAAAAGTTCTGTTTAACAGCTGGCATGCTGGATGTTTGGGGCTAAATTTTGATCTCCTTGCAACGCTTTCTTTTAATTTTAGTTGATGAGAATCAGAAGATATTTTTAACTTTTTGGGGAATGTATTTTTCACACCTTTTTCACAAGAAGTACTACTTTGGGATTTTGCAGTATTTGTTGGTGTCAGAAGAAAACAATCTTTGTCTGGGAAGACTTTAAGGACACATCAAGTGATTCAGTGTCAGTTCCTGCTTCCAGTATATTGTTACTATGGTCACAGCTCTGACAACCTCCACTACCACCCATACCAAACAAACTGTCCCTTGCACTGCCCAACACAATTGAATGTTTTGCCTTTGCATGTCGTATCATTACCGATGTTCCAAAAATGTGTCACTTTGCAACCATGACTTCTGTTCTTTTTGCACAGACTGTATGCAACTCAAGATCTATCTGCAAGGTCAATATAAAATAAATTCCACACTAAAGGTTTACCCTTTTTTCTTTGTGCCATGGTGCCTGGAACTATTTCCTATACAGTCAAGGGATCTGGAGGAAACCCTACACTGCAATGTCCTTGTTGAGATGAATTGTTCTCATTCATACTCATCTTCGTAGTCTTATGTTTAGCATATGATTTTTTTTCTGCACTTGCCTCTGATGCCTTACAGTGGCATCCTCTTCTACCCCCCTCATTGAAACTACAGGCCTCATCATCACAAGATTCAGAAGAACTGATCATCATCATGTGGGACATAGCCTGGGCTATCCCATTCCTAGTCCCCACTATCACCACCATCTCTATCAGCATTTGCTGTCTCAGCATCTGAGCTTATATTTGATGAGGTTGCCTCCTTGCATGCTGCTTCAGCAGCTGGAAGCATCCTGGCACATGTGGCAAAACATTCAGTACCTCCATGAGTAACTCCAGTTAGTTATTTCTGAAAAAGTAGTACCATTTCATTGCTAACATGCTTTTCTGGTTCTGGAAGACATTTAGTTACAGTTCCATTAATGTTATTATTATTGCCACTATGTTCTTTATTAGTGGTATGATTCATGTTATCCATATCATTAAGGTATGCATGTGCAGCAGCACTGTGCTTCCTTTTAGTAGACTTAGCTTGGGAAATATGAGACATAGCAGACACAGCCGTGAAAGGAATTGCTATTGTTTCAGAAACTGTTGCAGAGACACACAATGTAGCTATGTCACAGTAATAAAGAACAGGGCTCGGGGCACCTAACAAACAGTGTAATACAGCCTAAATTGCTTTCACTATACTGCAGAGAGACACAAAGTGTAGCTATGTCACAGTAATAAATGATAGGGCTTGGGGCACCTAATAAACAGTCTAAATGGCTTTCACTATGCTGCAGAGAGACGCAGTGTAGCTATGTCAGAGTAATAAATGACAGGACTAAGGCATCTAACAAACAGTGTAATACAGCCTAAATGGCTTTCACTATGCTGCAGAGACACACAGTGTAGCTGACTGTCACAGTGATAAATGATAGGGTTCAGCCAGGGGCTTCTAATAAACAGAAAGTACACATTTTTAAAAGGGATGGCATGACAAAATTTTCTCAGCATAAGAAAAAGTTGGAAATATGTTTTCTGATACACACCCATAATGACTTGATTATGACAACCTTAAATATAAACTAAATATTTAAATCACAGCTCTTCATATAAGAAAGGTTGTAAAACAAGTCCTTATAGCAAAGACTATCCTCCTGTCAGGGAATCTGACAATATTTGGAGTACTGCAAAAAAGCATAGTTATCCACAATAAATTTCTCAGTTCAGGAGATTATTTCACCTCTTTCCTTCCAAGCATGCTGCTCATCAAGGGTCACAACTACAGTGGTATTTATCATTCTGTGAGGGACAGCATGCTTTTATTCTGTTTTTTTTTCAACCTATGTAGTCTTTAGGTAAGTTTCTAAAATGAATTATTATCTTTGATTTTTAACTATATGGTGCTGAAGTGTGTAAGTTCAAGCATGATTAGATTCACAACTTTAAATTATAACAGTTGTAATTAGCATTCTTAAAGCCCCAACTGTTCCTGGAAACTCACACAGTATATGTCTACCTGTCTGTGTCTGATACTGCCTCTATTTCATGATTATTTTTACACTGTTTGTGGTACATATGCTTGCTGATTAAAAATGAAATAAAGTGGGTTATCATACTCACACCTACGTGGATATGAAAATCTTACGTGATCCCCAAATATGTCAAAAGTGGGATATTATTATTGGACATTGGAAATGAAATATCCCTTGCAACTTAGTATAGATGTTCATCATTTTATATTATGAAGCAGTATTTTGGTATATTGTTGCTTGGGTGGTGGGTATATCAGTTGCTCTCTCTCTCTCTCTCTCACACTCCCGCTCTCACTCCTCCTTGACTCTCAGTCTCTCTCTCTCTCTCTCTGTCTTGCCCACACTTTCAAAGCTATCTCATCCAATCCTCAGTTCATATGATGAAACTTTTGCTTAATTTTAACCCATCATGCATAAGACATCAATTATTTCCCATAGTGCTTTTTGGGACGCTTGAATTAGACTGGCAAATCGCAGATCATGGTGACCAAGAGCTACTGTACAGCTATCAATCAGTGGTATACTTTTGTTTGGAATGCAACTCCAGGCAAGATGTGGGTAAGCATCCAGTGTCTGTTACAGTATATACTATCAGATTCAGCAATATAGAAGGGTTTATAAACCTCAGATAATTCAAAACAAGTACAACAGCTGCATTCAGCTACCTCCTGAGAAAAACTACTATGCATAAGCTTTGACAGTTTTTCATAACACAAAACCCACTGTACAGTAGCTGAGCTTTGTGAATAGGAGATTTAAAAAAGAAAAAAGGAAAACTGTCTTATACACAAGCTTAAAAAAACCTTAAAGGTTTCTGTACTTGGTGGCAACTGATAAATAAGAAGCTGATGTTGCCATGAAGGATGATCGTATACTTAGCCCCCAGCAAAACTGACATTTCAAAGGCACTTTATGCCACTACTATTTGCGATGAAAAGAAGCAACACGCTGCTGGATTTTCAGCCGGCACCCTTGAAACAAGGACATATCTCTCCTACTGCACTAAAACAAGAACTTACCAATAACATGAAGCTCCGCTGAGGCACTGAGGTTCTCACTCTTATATGTAGCCACACAGGTGTATATCCCCACATCATCATCTGTGACATCTGAAATGTCTAGGTTGCTGCCGCCTAGAAGGGAATACTTTCTGGACCTTAAAGACAAAGATATCATCAAAATAATTTGCATTCAAGACATCAGTATTAGAAACAATGCATTTCAAGATTCAACAAAAGATAAGCCCTGCAGTTTTTTATTCCCCTGGAGAGGCACTGTACATTTACAGCTCACACTACTGTCACAATGTAAAACATGTCATTCAGAAAAGATACTACTGCCATCATTTAAAACCTGTCATACAGAAAGCCCATGAAAATTTGGTAGCAAGCAACCTTGTGTCTCATGATGGTGCACTACAACATCTTGAAGCCTTTTAAAATTCTCATTGCTAGCCTAGTCATGGATCAAAACCCCCTAAGCATGCTGGATTTAAGTCTATGTTTATTTTGTAAAAGTATTCTTATTTTTGATTGAAATATTTGCTGCAAGCTATTACTCTGCTTTGTATTACACATGGCATTAACCCAGTAAGTCCAACTTGCTAAATGCTCTAGTATTGAGATATTGAAAGTCTCCACAAATGTCAAGTCCAGAAAAACAAACTTTGCGTGGTGTCACAGAAATCTTTAATATGTGAGCTAAACCAAAAGCTGGAATGAGAGACGTGAGCTGTATTTGTTGCATTTTTATTATTAGATGTTCTATACTGAGCTGTGCAGTTTTGATTAACTCTTACCACAGGCTCTCTCTGGGATATAAATGCTACAAGGCATACTTTACCTTTCAACCGGCCGTCATGAAAATGTGTAGCACTGGCCTTCTGATCAAATGGTCAGATTAAGTAGCACATCATTGAATTTAAACAATAGCAACATTTTAATTAAGCCAACAAACTGGATGCTGTACACAAAACTGGTAAATAAAAAAGGCTAAATGCCATAGTTTAGTAAACAAAAAGGCACATTTATCCTGGAGTAAGATCATGCTGGCTCTAAACAAATCAATGATTTACATCACTACCCCGAGTGTTCATCAGATTATATGTGGGTATAAATGTTTTTCCAGTTAGAAAGAGGATCATAGAACATCTAAGATTGATCAAACATGCCACCTTAGATACCCCATTAGGACTGCATTTCCAGTTGTACCACAACTGTGAACCCCTTAATGAAGAGGCAGTGGACCTCAAAGCTTTGGAGTGCTTTGTTGGTCAATCCTGTCATTATTTGCTCTCATAAATCACTTGACAAGAATATAACTTTGAAGTGTGCGTTAGAGATTTTGTCGACGCAACACATAGGTGGCCAAATCTTTTAGTATTTATGGACATTGACAATATTAAACTGGATTGAAGAGAGGGAGACTGAGAAAGATCTCAACTGCATTCAGAGGCATGTTAGACTAACCTCTGTGCCCTCCAACCATGGGGCCTGAATTACAGAATGGCTATAATTTTGTTTTGTAATATATATATCCAACATTTAGAAAGCCATTATGCCTATAGAAAGTTTTTTCTCACTATGAACCGTAAGTGACTCAAATTACTTTCAAATGATAACACTGTTAATGATCTACTATGACATTTTCTTTCATCACTGTATTTATTTTTTACATTGTTTCGGTTCTCCTTTTTTCATTTATCTAGGCAGCTCTAATTAATTGATTCCTATATATATGCACCGCATGCTGGTACCTACCAAAATTCTTTGAATTCAACCATCACCATAATAGGGCGCACTACATTGAATCTGTCTTGTCATATCTGTTTTCTGAAAAAAACTTCTGTTCAAGCATCTTTTCAACATGTTACCCCCTTTCCTTTCCTATCTATATCTTTATAACATTTTTCTTTCATTTTCTTCTTTTCTTCTACACATTGGCCCAGATATTCAAAAGGGTTGCACATGGTGCAACAGTGTTGCACCATGCACAACCCACTGATGCGCCCTGGAGTGATATTCAAAAGGGAAAAGTGCACGGCACAAATCCCGATGTGCACAGCACATCAGTAATGTATGCAGGCACAGGTGGGGGGGGTGTGCCCCTGCATAACATGTACAGCCCGATATTCAGCCCAGGATGTGCAGAGCCATGCATGTGCAACCCCTACCTGTGCCAGCACAAAGTTAAGCCAAAAAAAAAGGAACAACTGATGGCCACCCACAGGTGAGCTGCTGTATTGCAGGGCGCAACACAGCAGCTGCCACCTGTGGGTGGCCACCCGAGTTCCAGCTGCACCTGGTGGCACCCCCCCATGCCTGATCGTGGGCATTTGTAAAAGAAGACATCGTCCAATATCCCTGGTGGTCCAGTGGACCACACTCTGCCCGATCGCGGGCATCTGCTGTAATAAAAGAAACCCCCCCATCCAATATCCCACTTTCTGCCTGATCGCGGGCATCTGTTGTAATAAAAGACACCCCCCTGTCCAATATCCTGCTTTCTGCCTGATCGCGGGCATCTGTTGTAATAAAATAACCCCCATCAAATATCCCTGGTGGTCCAGTGGACCGCACTCTCGATCGCGGGCATCTGTTATAATAAAAAACTCCCTCAAGTCCAATATCCCTGGTGGTCTAGTGGTGCCCCTCCCACCCGCCCACTGAGCCCCACCACCCACTTCCCCCAGTCAGCCAGCGGGCAGCAGCACCCCACCCACCTGCCACCCTGCTGCCTGCTGATTGACAGTTTGGTAGGGCTGCACGCCCATTGGTTCACAACGTGAGCCAATGGGCATGCAACCCATACCATACTACACATTCCAGATATGTAATTCATTCTTTTATTACAACAGATGCCTGCGATTGGGCAGAGTGCTGTCCACTGGATCACCAGGGATATTGGATGGGGGGTTTCTTTTAGTACAACAGATGCCTGCTATTGGGCAGAAAGCTGATATTGAACGGGGTTTCTTTATTACAACAGATGCATGCGATGGAGAAAGCGTCCACTGGACCACCAGAATATAGGACGGGAATTTTTAAACATATGCCCATGATCGGGCTGCAGGAGTCAGTCCCTGAAGGTTGCTGCCTGGCAGGGGGCCAGGTGCAAGTCGTTGGGAAGTGGCGCACTTGCATGCAAATGGGGTGCAAATGGGGTCATAATGACATGCAAATGGCCCCATGTGCACCTTGCATAAATTATGGCCCCATTTGCATGTCACCTTTTGAATATCACGGGTGCTGTGAATGGCACAATGGCACTTGTGCTAGCGCATCTCCATGATCCACTCTGGCCATTTGCGCTGGCACAGTGCTACTGCGCCATGCACAGTGGGGGTGGCCAGGGTGCGTTATTCAAAGCTGCTGAGTCATGGTGCAGCTCCTTTGAATATCGCTTAGTCCACACCCCTCTGCAGCCAAGTTGAGCTGTGCCCAAGCTTGCGCCACAGCCTGGCGCAGTTTGAATATCTGGGCCATTATACTTGTTTCAGCTTCCCTGTACTTCAAACCCTCCACTATCAAGTCACTATCTGTCTGTCCGAATGGTCAGTTTGGCATTGGTTCCCATAATTGTATAACTAAGGTACCTACTTAATGACCATTTATACTATATCTGGAACTACTCATGGAGCAATGCACCAATTTCCAGATATCCCTTCATTTATGCTCATATGAGCTTTATTTTTGCTAAGATAGGATCCATGAAAGTGTTTGCTTTTTGTACACATTTTTCATGTAGTGCCTCTCCAAGCACTACTTTTTGTGGATCTTTCACATCTTGATATTTACACTTTAATTCTAGAGCACAATAAGTGTTTTGGATTCTGTAATGAGGCAGTTCTTTTTAGTCACCTTTTCTTCCACATTATTCTGAATGCACTATATTTCCTGTTTTCTTGTAGTCATATTTCTTGGTCAGATTCCTACGACCTACTTTTTGATTATCACATAGATCTTTTCAATGAAGTATGTTAGTTTGGTAATACTGCTTTAATTACAATGTATTAAAGCCACTGTTATGCATTCTGATCCTGTGTCCCGATTGTCCTAAATAGTGATGCAAAGCCCTGGGGTTAATTGTAGCCAGCACTCTCTCATTCTGGAAGACATTTGCAAGTTTTGCTAAACTGTAGCATTTAGCCTTTTTATTTACCAGCCATGAACACAGCAGCCATTTTTTTTCTTGTGTGTGCCTGTGCTAGCCTTTTGTTTGCACCAGAAACATATAGAAACATAGAAACATAGAAACATAGAAACATAGAATTTGACGGCAGATAAGGACCGCTTGGCCCACCCAGTCTGCTCATTTCCCTACCTACTGGATAAGCTGCATATCCTAGTTAACCAGCAGCCTACTTCTTCCTACCCCCAACCCCTAGAATTGCCTTATGACTGCCCCATGCATGCTTGAATTCCACCACTGATTTTGACTCCACAACCTCCTCCGGAAGGCCGTTCCATGCATCCACAACCCTCTCTGTGAAAAATACTTCTTAAATTACCTCTGAGCTGCCCCCCATCTTCAAATTGTGCCTCTTGTTCTTGCACACCTCTTTTTTGAAAGATGCTACCCTCTTGGACTTTGTTGATTCCCTTGAGGTACTTGAATGTTTCTATCATGTCCCCCCTCTCTCTCCTTTCCTCGAGGCTATACATATTAAGCTCCTTTCGTCTCTCTTCATATGTCTTCCAGTGCAGACCCTGCACTATTTTAGTTGTCCTCCTCTGGACAGCTTCCATTCTGTCTATGTCTTTGCGGAGATTGGGTCTCCAGAACTGCACACAGTACTCCACATGGGGTCTCACCAGTTGTCTGTACAGAGGGATAATAACTTCCTGTTTTCTGCTGGTGATGCCTCTCCCTATGCATCCCAGTATCCCCTCAGCCCTCCTTGCTGCCCTCTCACATTGCTTGCCCACCTTTAGGTCATCTGATATGACTACCCCCAGGTCCCTTTCCATTTTTGTTGTTGTTAGTATCTCACCCCCCATTGTGTACTCTTCCCCTGGGTTTTTGTTTCCCAGGTGCATTACCTTGCACTTCTTAGCATTGAATCTAAGCTGCCATACATTTGACCATTCCTCTAACCTTGCCAAGTCCCTTCTCATCCTTTCCACCCCACCCTGTTCATCAACTCTGTTGCAGATCTTTGTGTCATCTGCAAAGAGACATACTTTTCCTTCCAGTCCTTCTGCAATGTCGCTTATAAAGACACTGAAGAGGACCGGTCCTAATACTGAACCCTGCGGTACCCCACTAGTAACCCACCCTCCTTTCTTCTGAGTGGATTCCATTTACTATTACTCTCTGTGTCCTATTCTCCAGCCAATTCTTTACCCAGGCTGTCATTTTGGGACCCACTCCCAGGCTGGCTAACTTGTATATTAATCTTTTGTGTGGGACTGTGTCAAATGCCTTGCTAAAGTCTAGGTTGGCCATGTCCACAGCCCCTCCCTGAGCTACTACTTTGGTCACCCAGTCAAAGAAATCTATCAGATTCATCTGGCATGACCTTCCTGCTGTGAATCCATGCTGCCTAGGGTCCTGTACCCTCTGACCTCTAGATACTCGACAATTCTTTTCCTTCAGAGTGATTCCATCATTTTCCCTATCACTGAGGTTAAACTAACAGGTCTGTAGTTTCCTGCTTCTGCCTTGCTCCCACTTTTGTGAAGGGGAATCACATCTGCCCTCCTCCAGTCCTCGGGTACCACCCCATCCTCCCAAGATTTGTTAAAAAGGGTAGTCAGTGGTGTCACTAGTTCTACCCTTAGTTCTTTTAGAATTCTGGGATGAATCCCATCAGGCCCCATTGCTTTGTCCATCTTCAGTTTTAAGAGTTCTTTCAGAACCCATTTCTTCTGTAAATGGGCTGGTATCAACTTCTGTATCCAGAGTGTTTCTACTGTTTGTTTTATGTACCTCCCCCTCTTCATTTGTAAATACTGAGCAAAAATATTTGTTTAGTATCTCTGCCTTTTCACAGTCTCCCTCTGCCCACCCTCCCTCCTTCCCCTTTATTAAGCCTCACTATCCCTCCCTTGGTCTTCCTTCGCTCCCTGATGTACCTATAAAAGGTTTTATCCCCCTTCTTAACTGAGTTGGCTATCTTTTCCTTGGTTTGGGCCTTTGCTGTTCTGACTGCCTTCCCAGCCTCCTTTTGCTTTAACTGACACAGTTCCCTGTCCTGCTCCTTCTGTGATTCCTTGTACTTCCTGAATGCTTTCTTTTTCTCTTGAACCTTCACTGCCACTTCCTTTGAGAACCATTGTGGTTTCCTACATCATTTTGTTTTGTTTATTTGCTTCACACAAAGGCTCGTTACCTCTGTGATGACATTTTTTATTATTCCCCACTGTTCTTCCACCCCTCCTTCCTGCCCATTTGCTAGTGCATTCCTTAGGCACTCACCCATTTTGGCAAAGTCAGCCCTCCTAAAGTCCAGTACTTTTGCCTTTGTATGGCTTGACTCTATTGCTGTGTTTATTGTGAACCATACTGTTCAATGGTCGCTAGTTCCCAGATGGCTACCCACTTCTACATCTGTGATCCTCTCTCCATCTCCATCTGAGAGAATCAAGTCTAATATTGCTCCCACTCGAGTGGGCTCCAATACTAGTTGTCTAAGGCATGCCCCCTGTAGGGCATCTAGAATAACTCCACTCTTCGAAGTGGCAGCTGCAACTGCACTCCAGTTAACATCTGGCATATTCAGATCACCCATCAGCAATATCTCCCCTTTTTCTGCCATTCTAAGTATACTTTCTATCATTTCCTTGTCCATTTTCTCCCCTTGAGAAGGGGGTCTGTATACAACCCCTGTGCGGATTGTGGTGCAATATACAATTTGTCAGCAGAAAAGGACCGCTTGGCCCACCCAGTCTGCACAGCTTTTCACTGCAAGCATGTGCATGCAGCTTGTGTACTCACAGTATGTTTCAAACTGCAGGACTCATATGTTGAGTTTTAAGCCATGTTTCTGTAAAGTGTGCTTAATTTTTAATAGTTTGTATGTACAGAAATAGCACTAACCCCTCATGGATTATTAGTTTGACTTTGTGAGGCAATAGGAAATTTAGGAGTAACATTTTTTAGCTACGGGTAATGTGTAGCACATGCAAGGAATGTTGGGAGAGGTATCACTGGTTCAATACAGAGACACAGAAGCTATAGTTTCAGCTGAGGCATGCAGTGTAGTAGTGGTAGTACTGATAAAACTGGTTGCAGAGGTAGCCCACCAACAAACACTGATATGACACTGGGTTGTTTGTTTCTTTTTTATTCTCCTCATTATAACCATGTACTAAAAAATTCTGCAAAGCTCTTGGTCAGTCATCTTCTACTGGACACAAAGTCCATTCCTCTGTTACAGCTGCCTTTCTGATTTAGCACCTGCTAGGAAGCACCCCTTCAGCCTCCCCAACAGAAAGTCACTTCCCAAATCCACTGGATCCAGTACATGGGGCAGGGGCATTGAGAGTGCTAGGCTGGGTCATTGAGTACTGTATGGGGGAGACAAGGTCATAGGAATTACCTTGGCCACTTTAAGCCATTGGAATTGAAGCCACTTTAATGCTAACCCACATCACTGGTAGAAATCTTATTTATTTACTTATTTATTCATTATTTGTTTATTTGAAAATTGGTGACTGGGAGAGGCACACTGGGCTGAGGGTTGTTTCCAGGTGTGACCTTGGGGGGAAGGGAGCAAAGGATAAAAATGCATAGCATACACAAATTCAATGTTATAAATAGTGCAACAGCAGGGCACACAAAGACCACTGAAGTGCACAATGAGCAAACCAGTCAAAAGGTGGCAGCTGAACATACAGCAAGTGTGAAGGGACTGTTAAGAATGAGAAAACAGGAGCAGGATAAGTCTAGAGATATCCTTGACTATGTCTGACTTAACTGATAGTACATTGTAATTTGTTAATGAAACCTTGTGGTGTCATGCATTGCGAAGCTGTACCTTTCTACAGTAGGCAGGAAGAGCTTTGTCTTGCATGATATCTTAAGGTTAATCAATGGTGGACCAGTACCACATTTAAAAGGGCTTTTCATGGGCTGTCAAACTATGAAGGACATGGTTCATAGATGTTCCCCTTTAAGGCTCACTAGAAGGGCAGTGTGGGAAAGCTTCCATTATGGCTGAATATGCCATTACTGCAATGTAGATGAAGATTTTGGTCTCCAATGCTGTGAACCTGGTTCCTGTCACATGAACTAAGATTCACAACAAAATCATATTTAAAAGAGAAATAAAAATGTAATTAATACAAACTGTGGTAAATACTCTGGGCTGGATATTCAAACTGCGCTATTTTGTGGCGCAAGCCCCTGCGCTGCACAAAATAGTTGCGCAGGGGTGTGGCCGGAGCGATATTCAAAGGAATTGCGCTATTGAGCAACTCCTTTGAATATCACCCCAGCCACAGCCACTGTGCATGGCGCAATGGAACTTGCACCACCGCAAGTGGTCAGAGTGGAGCATTCAACTTGCAGTGGCACAAGTACCATTGCACCATGTGCAAATTTCCGATATTCAAAAGGTGACATGCAAATGGGGCCATAATTCATGCAAGGTGCAGGGGGGACCATTTGCATCTGTTTATGGCCCCATTTGCATGCCATTAGCATGCAGGTGAGCCGGTCCCTGAGGACTTGCGCCTGGCGCCCTGCCAGGCAGCAGCCGTCGGGGACCGATGCCCCCTGCAGCCCGATCGCAGGCAAAAGAGTAAAAAATCCCCCCACCCCCCCACTGGCCCGATCGTGGGCAAAAGCATTAAACTCCCCTCCCCGACTGGCCCAATCACGAGAAAAGCTGAAATAACCTCCCCCACCAGCCCGATGCGAGGCAGCAAGTGTTCCCCAACATATCCCTGGTGGTCCAGTGGACCGATAAGCCCGATCGCGGGCTGCAGAGTTGTAAAATAACCCCCAACTTATCCCTGGTGGTCCAGTGGACCAATAAGCCTGATCACGGGTTGAATAAGGTGGTAAACCCCCAAGACCATATCCCTGGTGATCTAGTGTCCCCCCACCCCACCCACCAGAAGCCCCACCACCCGCTTCCCCCGCAGCTGACGGGCGGCAGCATCCCACCCGCCTGCCGCCGCTGCCCGACTGACTTCCCAGTAGGGCTGCCGCCCACTGGTGTAGAGCAAGAGCCAATGGGCGTGCAGCCCATACAGTACAAGGCAGTCCAGTTTTGTGAATGAATTCATTCGCTAATCTGGACTGCCTTAGACGGTATGGCTGCACGCCCATTGGCTCTGCTCTGCACCAACGGGTGTGCAGCCCCACCGGCAGTCAGTCGGCGGCGTGGCCAGGTGGGTGGGAGGGGAGCGGGTGGTGGGACTGTGGTGGTGGATGGGGGACACTAGATCACCAGGATATGGTCTTGGGCGGGGGTTCGCCACCTTATGCAGCCCACGATCGGGCTTATCAGTCCACTGGATCACCAGGGATAGGTGTTGGGGGTTTGTATTATACTTCTGCAGCCTGCGATCGGGCTTCACTGGACCAAAAGGGATAGGTGTGGGGGTTTATTATACTTCTGCAGCCCGCGAGCTTAGCGGTCCACTGGACCACCAGGGATATGTTGGGGGAACACTCTGCTGCCCGCGATCAGGCCGGGGGGGTGGGGGATTTCTTACACTCTTGCCCGCAATCGGGCTGCAGGGGGGGCACAGGGAGTGGATTGAGGGCCAGCCACAGGTGGCAGCTGCTGTGTTGCGCCCTGCAATGTGGCAGCTCACCTGTAGGTGGCCCTCGACTTGATCCTTTTTTTTTTGGCTCAAAGTTGTGCAGGCGCAGGTTGGGGGTTGCGCCTGCACAACTCTGCACAGCCCAGCTGAATATCGGGCTGTGCAGTTTATGCATGGTTCCTCCCCCTCCAGTTCAGCATGCATTCATTTGCATTGCACTGTTGCTCAGCATGTTTTCAGTGACGCAACTGCCTCCTGCTGAATATCGCAGAATGGCGCAAGTTCAGACTTGCACAGGCGCAACCCTATTGCGCATGGCGCAACCCTTTTGAATATCTGGGCCTCTGTGTCAAATTGTCTGCCATTGTTATCCACATTTTGTGAGGCAGCTGTACTAAAACTAACATTCTATAGAAGGAACAACTATTGCTGGAATTGAAATTACAGTATGTCTTTATGTCTCATGCTGTTAAGCCAAGTACGATTGTTTTTGCCTCACAAATTCTTAATTTGCAAGTCAGAAAGAGTCTTCATAGTTAGATGGAAAATATCAGTGAACAGGTTAGTTGAACTGAGGAGAGCAAGTTGCCATAGTTTGCAAAACTGTTTTAGTAAATAAGACTCTGGAGATAAACATCAAGGGCATGAATCACAAAGGTTAGCGCAAGCTGCACTGAAGGCAGGTTGCACAGACTACTGGTGTGCCAGGGACTCTGCACCCCATTCACTATTGGGTAGGGTCCCAGTGGAAAAGTCCTGCGGCTTGCAGCTACTCTGACATTGTGCCAAACAGACATCAGTCCTCCTTCGCCAGCCCTGATCCCCCATTATTTTTCATAAAAGATCCCTGGTGGTCTAGCGGTCCCCCCTCCCCAGCCACAATATCCTGTTATTTTTCATAAAAGATCCCTGGCAGTAGTAGTAGTTTTATGCAAAGACCATGAATAGGAAACAATCCATTGAGTAAACTCATTTTCAAGGAGGTCACGAGTACATTCTTACAGTTGCCATTCATCTAGTGGTCCCCCCCTTCCCCAGCCCTGATGGTCTAGCAGACCCCCACCCCTACAGGCAGTGTCCCACTACCCCACTCCCCTATCCCAAACCCCAAGCCAGTGACCAGCACAGCCCGCATCTCACCTTCACAGCCAGCTGCCAACTAAACTGTCACTGGGCCAGTACTGCATAGTGTACACGCTCATTGATTGACAGTTGTCTATTTGGCACCATATCAGAGTTGCTGCAAGCTTAAGGTTTTTGTCACTGGGACATTACCCAATAGTGAATCGGGTCCAGGGTCCCTGGTGTACCAGGGGTCAGCGCAACCTGCCTTCATCGCAGCTCACACTAACCTTTGTGATTCATGCCCTTGATTGACAGCTGTCAATATTGCTAGACAGACCACCGGGGACCTTTTATGAAAAATAATGAGGGATCAGGGCTGGGGAGGTGGGACCACTACACCAGCAGGGATCTCTTATGAAACATAACAGGGATTGGACTTAGGGGTGGCTATTAGATCGCTAGGAATCTTTTATTAATAATAATGTGGATCAGGGCTGGGAAGGGTGGACCACGGCACATTGATGCACAGTGCTCAATGGTCTCAGAGGGACATATTCTAAGTACTCTTAGGCCAGCCTTGGCTGGGCTAATGGTACTTAGAATATTGCCCTCTGGGACAGTTATATGAATCCTGATATAGGAGATGTGGCAGCTTGGAGCTGTTGCATGTTCCCTAGCACCAAGCTGCAGCCACTTGTGTGGTGCAAGGCTGGCACAAGTCCCATTTGGTGCATGCAGCCTGCATTTGAAACAGACTGCTCCTCTGAATAGCTCCTGGGGCATCTTTTGGTGGAAGGTGCCACTTGCATTGACAAAGGCACTTTGCATTAGTCTAGGGGCTTTGTGAATTGGGCCCCAAGTGTTTTCAGTGGGACATTTAAGTTCACAGTCTGGGCAGTGGCACAGAGGAGATACAGTACTGAAGGGCTTAAAAGGGGTATGGAAAGTGCCACATTAAAGCAGGTTGTTTTTATCTAATTAAAACTACAATGTTATGATTTAGCAGACAATAACATTTTACAGCACTTGCAGCAATCTGAGAACAAATGCAAATTTTGGAATATTAAAATGTGTCTAAATATTTAAGAATGTTTGCAACATCAATAATAGTTTAGTGTCATTATGCTGTCTTTAGCTGCCCTACTTGCCTGTTTTAAATGTGATAACTTCTACATTTCATTTTAAGTAACTTTAGTTTTGATACTTGTTTAGTATTGCTTAGATTATGTGTCAGTTTCTGATGTCATAATGCTTTTTATATTTCTGTTGATTCAGAGGCATATATAAATATTACTTTGTCTTTTACAGTAGAATCTTTTAACATACTGTATGTACTGTAATGTCTCATAATCAAACGAGTGTACTACAAGGGCCACCACATTTTCAAATAATTTGCATCTCAGCCAATTTGTACAAGTTTGGATTTATTGGGACTATTGTACACCTTACTTTAAAGTGATTATATTTATTTTTTATTTGAAGATTTTTGGAATTCAAACCTTTGAATCAGAGACTCATTTACAAAGTCTCCACGTCAGAATAGAAACATTGTTAGACAGGTATACTTCAAGGCCCGGATATTCAAAGGTTGCGCCTGGTGCAATGGAGCTGCACTAGTACAACCCCGCATTGTGCCCTGGTGGGAAAATGGGAAGGCTGCCTGGTGCAGCACAAATCCCAATGTGCCAGGGTGCAATGATAATGTATATGGAGCAGATGAAGGGGGCGTGCCCATGCATATGCATATGCAGCACATCCTGATATTTAGCCCAGAAAGTGCAGCACATATGCTGGTGCACCCCTGCACTGCGCCACAAAGGGGGGCTCAAAACTGTGCCTGTGCAGAGTAGGAGCAAATCCCAGCCACCCACAGGTGGGCTGCCATATTGCAGGGCCAAACACAGCAGCCCAGCCATGGGTGACCACCCACCCACCCAGAACACCATCCTCAAGCACTCACAACCTTGGTGGTCTAGTGGAACCCCTCCACCCGTAGCTGCAATCGCACTGTATATATTTATAAAGATATCCCTGGTAGTCTAGTGGTCCCCAAGTCCCTGAGTCCCCGATGAGTATGAAACATGACCATCCCTGGTGGTCTAGTGGTCCCCCCTCCCACCCAAGTCCCGATTCCTGATAAATGACAATATGACATCCCTGGTGGTCTAGTGGACCCCCCTGCCTGGTGCCATGATCGCAGTAAAATCCCATTTTGAAATGCCTGGTGAATCAGTGGCACCCCCACCCGCAACCCACACAGAACCCTTGCCCACCCACCCCTCCATCATGGGTGGGTGGCTCATCCCATCCACACTCCCCGGCCGCCCACCAAATTACAGGTACAGTATGGGCTGTAAGCCCATTGGTCCCCAGTGTGGACCAATGGGCTTGCAGGGCATACTGTACTAGACAATCCCAAATATGTGAATGAGAGTCATTCACAGATTTGGGACATCTATACTAATGCCTGCAAGCCCATTGATCCACACTAGGGACCAATGGCTTACAGCCCATACTGTACCTGTCATTTGGTGGTGGCCAGGCGATGTGTGGTGGGATGCAGCCGCCTCACCAATGATGGGGGAGCGAGGTAGGCAAGGGAGCTCTGTGGTGTGGGTGGGTGGGTGCCACTGGATCACATGGGCATTTAATATGGGATTTTACTGCGATCATGGTAATGGGTGGGGGGGCTCCACTAGACCACCATGGACATCATAACATCATTTATTGGGGAATTGGGGACTCAGGTGGGAGGAGAGACCATTAGACCACCAGGGATGGTCATGTTTAATACTCTTTGGGAAATCAGGGACTGGGTGGGCCACTAGACTGCCAGGGATTCCTTTATTAACATATACTGTGCAATATCATGGCTACAGGGTGGGGGATACCCTGGGATCCCCACAGCACATGTCATGCTGTGCAGGGTGCACGGTGCAAGTCACCAGCCTGCCCTGTGCAAGGCATGCGAATGGGGCCATAATGACATGCAAATGGCCCCATTTGTGCCTTCATATTATAGCCTCATTTGCATGCCCCTGCTGAATATCAAGGTGATGCATCTAGCACAGCTGCACTGCACTGGCGCGTCCCCGTGCTCCTCATCTCAGGAGTTTCTGCGCCGGCGCAGTACCACCGCGCCTACGCAGTTAGTGCATCGACGATGCCATATTCAATGGTGCTGCGCCATGGTGCAGCACCATTGAATATCATCTGGACCTGGCCCCGGCACATCACAGTTGTGCTGTGGCCAGGCTTGCGCCACTGCCTGGTGCAGTCTGAATATCCTGGCCCAAGTATACATTACACCCACAGCATTGTCTATTTGAAATCACAAAAAATAGACATGAGTCAAAATGTCTTACTTTTTGCAGTCTATTAAAAATGACAGCATTTTCAAATATTTACATACTCCATTTCTTTGCTTATAAAACAAGTTATCTACCCCTTTCATTCTAATTAAGAAAAACACTATAGATAATATATTGTTGGCCTTGCTTTTTTGTTATGGATATTTGTAGCCAAAAATAGTGTCTAGGTTTTGATGCTCACAAATCAAGAGCACTGGTGATCCAGTACACTGAGCCATTTCATGATAAAAATCTTAACCACAGTTAGTGCTGAAAGAAGTTCATTAATGTCAATAGAAGTTAAGATCTGATGGAAAAAAGTAGAACATGGTGATTCATATGTTAGTTAAAAAAAAAGAAAGTTGACCTTTTGCTCCTTATTTAATTTTCTATACACATTTTTACAGTTCCCTTTATTCTTATTCATAGTGTGAACCTTGAAACACCCTGAAAGTGAGAATTGAAAAAATAAAATCTTTTTTTCTAATATTTAATTGGAATATATTATGAATGTCTTTATTATACATTAGCACTGAGTCAATAAATATATGAGTCTCACCCAAAAGGAGTGAAAGCAGTTAGGCCTACTCTTCATGTTCTGTCAAGTCTTTAAAGAGATTTGCTGAAAATAATTCACAATAGAAATCTGCTTTTCTTTTTTCTTGATACCATAAACCCAAAGGTGTCCCATCCAATCTTCTGAGGCTGCCCAGGGAAAATATATAGTGGAGTACACCAAATGCTTACACAGCTCACAGACTGAGATGTTTTTGCGATACAAAAGGGCCACGGTAAGAGTAGGTTGTCATACACTTGATGATTTGTATATGGTCATTGCTTCCCCCAACCCCTAAGAAAACTCTCTTTTTGTTTAGGTGTCAGCCATGGTCCCATCCAAGTCTGTGACTTACTAGGAAGGTCTACATTACTTCAGGACACGAGCATATGTGTGCACACACTCATGTGCATGCATTGTTGGGTAAGTTACTTTTTCTGTTACTTTCTATTTCTTTTAGAAACTTGATCCAGGAAGCTCTGTGCAGTCACTAGCAAGGATGGAGAAGTACTAGAAAAAGTAATGCACCTGACAATTACAGTTACTTATTTCTTTTTATACAAAAACAGTACAAAAATAAAAAAAAACTATAACAGATGACATTTATTTGAAAGTAATAGGTTAGTTACTAGTTACTTTCAAATAAATGTAATCAGTTAAAGTTACATACTACTTTTGTATAAAAAGACATAAGTAATTGTAACTTTAAGGTGTATTACTCTTTCCAGTACTTCTTCATCCTTGCTAGTGACTGCACAGAGCTTTCTGGAACAAGTTTCCAAAAGTAATAGAAAGAAATAGAAAAACTAACTTACCCAACACTGTGTGCATGGACGCAAACACACACACACACACACAGACACACACACACACACACTCACACTCATCATGACAGCATCAAAAACATGTGCATACCTGTGCACTTCTGTTGTAATTCATATGTACATTTAGTATATTGCAGCATTTTATGATGTACCGTAGTATTATTGCATACTGGCTAACGCACCTATAGGTATTATAAATTTCATTTGTGGTTGTGAACCTCTGATCCACATTTAAAAGTTTTCTCCTCTGATGAAATCTGATATATATTATGTATGGTGAAAAGGAGACAAATATAGTATAATCCAAAGAAAAAAATCTTATTTGCAACATGCAGTTTATAAGAGAGCAATTTTCTTATCCCATTTTAGAAAAAAAAAATAGCCATGTCAGGTAATGCTGTACAGTAGTTTCTCTCATATCTTTACTTAGTTAAAAATGATGACCTACAGGTGTCTCTTCTAGTACCTGCAGATGAGATCTAGTTCTATTGTACCAATTACAAAGAAAGCCACAACCAGAATCTAAACCTGGAATTCAGTGGTGTCTCAATCTCTGGATCTACTAAATGAACTTTGGAAAACACGTTTGATCACATCTAATGGGAGATCCTTAAATCATCATCCTGGGTCATCACACCATGTAAATATATCAACATATATACAACACAGTGCATCATGGGGGGAAGGGGCAAGAATCTTTTCTGACCCATAATTATTGCATTATTAAATAATCCTAATTCCTAATAAACTGCCATTTAGTATACGTTCAATTATATTTGGTCATTGAATCTCCGTTATACTACACTGCTCTCAATATTAATTAGATTTTACTGACTGGTCTTATTGTTTTTGATTTGTATCCTTACGTTTGCAAAATGTGATTGTTCTTACTACCTGTACTGCATACTCTTTGTTGCTAAATGTTAACTGTTTCTTCCTACCTTGTCATATTTCACGCTGTTGTAACCTCCAGGGTCGTGACTGAAAAGAGGTATTTCTATGTCTAGTGCACCCAACCCAGTTGCCAAAAACAAACAAATAAATAAATAAATAAAATAATATGTTACCTGGTTTGGAACTGGATCTCTTCATCTCCTCTCATCCAGATAATGCCCAGTGATGGAAAGCCATTGGCAGAACATTCTAGAACAGCATCACTTCCCTCCAAAGCCTCCACATTTACTGGCCTTTGTAAGAAGGTTAGCGGTCTATGTGAACGGGATTCTGTGAAAGTAAAATAGGACAATGGTAACATTTTAACCTCAGAGCAGGACTATCTGTAAGTAAAATGGAGCTTCTTGGTAACTTTACTGCTAGAGATACATTTGTTATAGTCCTGATGCTTCCTTTTTACGCCAACTACTCAAACTAAGGGACAGCATAATAGAGGGCATGGTATTTATTTAAATTGTATTTTTGTATTTAAAATTCTGAAAGCAGCCTTGACCCACTGAGATAAAATATCTTATTTACAAGGTTGTCCCATGTATGCTGGGAGAGTAGTTACAATTCTAGATTGGCAGACAAGCAATTTCACATTTGGTAATAACCCACATTAAACAAGCATTTGTCAGTGCTGAATGTTGTCTTGTTGGCATTGGCATTGGTAGTGCAGGAGTTAGAGAGATGCATAATAGGAATGGTAGTGAAGTATGGAACTGACACCAATCTCACCCCACCCGGCAGAGACTGACAGGCATTGAGGTGTGCCTTTGGGTCGTCAGCCATAACGCTCATGCCATTTCACCTCACCATACCCTGCAGACTCCAAAAAGTGTCACGCTGTGCCTGGGCATTGTTGGGCCTTACCCTCACCCCATTCCATAAGGAAATATGTTGAGATGGGTGCAGTATAGGACAATGGGGTGAACTTTGGGGTTGAAGAGTCCAAGGCACACCTTGATGCCTATCACTGGCTGCAGGGTGGGGGTGGGGGTGGAATGACATTACAGCCAACAATCCAAAGTCACACCCCTGATGACAGTCAGTCTCTACAGGGTGGGACATCATGGTTAGAAACCCTAACGCCCCAGGCGTTTGTTGCTATTTGCACTCCAAATTTTCAACATGGGCTTATTGTGACCCCATTTCATAAAAGCATTTGGGATCTCTGCTCATGAACAGTGGCTCTGTAATTTTGTTAATCTGTCCCCAAACCTTGACTTCTCACAGCGACAGCGCCATTCTGTGCCAGAGGTGCGAAAATACATTTCGGGCAGAATGTGAAAAATGACAGCTGTAACATTCATAAGAAGGTGTGAAGAAACGGCAATGTTGAAAATCTAGACTGAAAATATAAAAAATTCTTGAAGTTATGAGTGTGTGTAGAAACTGCACAATGCACTCTCATAACACAGTCATTTTGTGGAATTTTTTCACCAAATTTTCAACATAGGCATTTTGGGACCTCCGCTCATGAACAATGGCATTGTGATTTTGTTACTGTGTCCCAAAATATTGATTTCCCACAGCGACCATGCAATTCTGCACCAGATGTGTGAAAACACATTTCGGGCAGGATGTGAAAAATGAGAGTTGTACCATTCATAAGGAGGTGGAAGAAATGGCAATGTTGAAAACCTGGAGTGAAAATATTAAAAATTCTCAAACGTACGAGCGTGCATGGAAACTGCACAATGCATGCTCATAACACAGTCATTTTGTGGATTTTTTCACCAGATATTCAACATAGGCCTTTTGGGACCTCCACTCATGAGCAGTATCACTGTGATTTTCTTTATCTGTCCCAAACATTGATTTCCCACAGCGACCATGCCATTGTGCACCAGGTGTGTGAAAAC
Organism: Neoceratodus forsteri; assembly: GCA_016271365.2. Lineage (NCBI taxonomy): Eukaryota > Metazoa > Chordata > Ceratodontiformes > Ceratodontidae > Neoceratodus > Neoceratodus forsteri. The sequence continues at coordinate 462,558,681 of CM057449.1, forward strand.
ACATTTTGGGCAGGATGTGAAAAATGACAGCTGTACTGTTCATAAGGAGGTGTGAAAAACTGGCAATGATGGAAATCTGGAGTGAAAATATTAAAACTTCTTTAACTTACAAGCGTGTGTTGAAACTGCACAACGCAAGCTTGTAACACAGTCATTTTTTTGAATTTTTTCACCAAATTTGCAACACAGACTTTTTGGCAGCCCCCCTCAAGAACAATGACACTGTCATTTCATTAATCAGTCCTGAAAGGTGATTCTGCACACTGACTGCAAAATCAACTTTCAGGACTGAATAAAAAAATGATAATGATTGCGTTCATGAGGTGGTGTCCCAAGAACCCCATGTTGAAAATGTGAAGCCAAAAGTCGCAAAAATGGCCAAGATAGCTATCTAAGTTGAAACCCTTGCATTGATGCCATTATACAGCTTACTGTGATTTTCTTCTGTTCACAGTCACTTTTGAAGAGTGCAGACGTGTTCCTGCTCCACTGAAGATCATCGCGCTGGGCTGCGGAGGTAAGTATTGGGTGAGGGGGTGCAGAGAGGTGGGGTACACAGAGTGTGGGTGCAGGTTGGGGGAAGGGGGCTGTCGTGACCACGTGGAACCATTTTCTGCTTTACTGGGTTAAAAAAATAAACATTGCAAGAAGGTTTTTTTCCTTCAGGGTGTGTCAAGGACATTTTGGCACACTGGAGTGGGCTCCTAGTGTGCCACCTGTGTTTTTTGGGGGACAGAGGACTGAAGCCAAGGGGAATTGGGCCCCCCATTGGCAAAGAAAGCATGTCTGTGTTTGAGGGAGCATGATTCCGAGGGGGATTGGGCATCCTCCTCAGCAGACAAAACAAGGGGGAACCTTATGCTGATGGGGATTGGGCTCCCCATTGGCAAATGAACTGGGGAGGGAGCATGCCGACCGTGGGATCGGGGCACCCCCAGCATCGGCTATCATGGGACTGTGTGAGGCGGATGGTGGTGGCCACCACCATGTTTACTGAAATGTTTCAGCAGGCAAAGCATGCCCTGCAATGATGGGGTGCTCCCTCATTGCAGCAGTCAAATTCTTTCAAGTTGGTGGCATGCTTCTGAACTGCTGTCATAGACAGCATGCTCATTCATTGGTGCCACAGAGACCAGCCCAAAAAAGCAGTGGCACCATTGGCCACAACACGGCCGCAGCTCCACAACCTGCTACTCCTGCAAGCTGTCACAAAATGTTTCTTGTGCTGCATGTGCAAGAAAACGTAAAAAGGCCAAGTTACCCTGTAATGGTCTTTCCACTATTTTCATAAGCATGTGAAAACAGTTGACATTGTGTAACTAAAAAGAGAGGAATTTCCAAGACTGAGTCAACTCAGATACAACATCAGTGAATCCTATCTTCTTTAATTAGAGCTAAATGTAGGCAACTGAAATAAACAACTGTGTACATCTCACAGTGAAGATGCAGAGATGTGTAGGACTAATAATGTGGTCAGCTTTACAATGTAGTTAGCCCAATAATAGCTTTACAAACAATAGTTAGGCATTTTGCTTAACTTATTTGTCAGCAATGACCAGCTCAGTTCTAAGAGAACAGTAGAAAAAGAAGTCATATAACTGCATTTGAATACAAATCTGGTTATTCTATTATTCACAGTGATGCAATTGATTGTAATTCTGAAGAAAGATGGCAGCCACACTGGGTTATGCTGCCTGAGTTTATCTGACTTGAGTTTTGAGTCTCGCTTATTTTGCCTATTTATTATTCAATGTGTGGTACATAGCTCAGTGCTTGTGATACGTATGAACTGAGTGAGATATGGTTGATGCTTAGATATGTTAGAGCTGGACTGGTGCATAAGTCAGTGCTTATAGTACATAGGAACTGGATGAGATATGATTGGTGCTTAGATAAGTTTGAGCTGGATGAGATATGGTTGATGTTGGAAACTTGATCTTTGGCCTTTCTCTATATTCCACCTTTAGCAGGATGCTAGGTAATTGTAGGATTGAAGGCCCAGTGTAAGGTAAGATATGAGTGCTGGAGAAAGAGGAGGAGGCAGGGGAGGATGGAGGATGAGTCTGACATGCTCTAAGCAGAGGGAGCAGATGCTGAAAATTTAAAAAGAGGATGGGCAGGAGCTATTCCCCCCCATTGAATCTCAGGCAAAGCCTTCCAATTCAATGTGTGGTACATAGCTCAGTGTTTGTGATATGTAAGAGCTGGGTGAGATATGGTTGGTGCTTAGATAGGTTAGACCTGGATTGGTACATAAATAAGTGCTTGTAGTACATAGGAACTGGATGAGATATAGTTGATGCTTAGATAATTTTGAGCTGGATGAGATATGGCTGATGTTAGAAACTTGATATTTGGCCTTTCTCTATATCCCACCTTTGGTGGGATGCTAGGTAAGTGTAGGATTGAAGGCCCAAAAGTAATTTAATTACCATTGTGATTACCTTCTCCAACTCTGGAGATTGTGGCCAGTAGTATGCAGAAGAGGAAAAAAACCCTTAGGGGGAACCTCCAAGGACCCATGGCTATTGACCTGCCCATCCTCTGGGCATACTAAAAGGAGAACAATCCTAGTTAGGCTAAAGAACTAACTTGGTTATCTTAGTACTTGATCCTGGTTTGTGGTTGAAGAGGCACATTCTTGATATCGATGGAGAGCAGAGCAATCCTGGAGGATGAGGAACTAGCGGATGAAGAGTCCAACTTGGAGAGATGATGGAATAAGAGTTGGTTAATCCAAATCCATAATATCTATAGGAGAAGAAGTTGAGGAATGGAATCTGCAGGCAGCTCGGCTGGTGGCTGATCGCTGAGTCATATCTAGGAGGAGTGACAATGTAGAGCTGATGACATGGTTGAGAGAGTGGCCCAACTTGACAGGATGGAATTTGCCTGATGGCGTCCCAGGAATCAAGGTGAGCTTCACGATAACATCCATCATAACCTGAACATGAATAGGACCAGGAAGGAGAAAAGTGGTAGTAGAAGAAGCCGAAAGTCAAGAATTATGGGCTTGCCCTGTCTGAAGGCTAGCTGTAGTGTGGAACCCCAATGTATGTTCAGTGTATGCAGGGAATGAAGATCGAACAGTAGTGTGAGTCTCAGCGATCAGAGTTCAAAGGCGAGACCCCCACCTGGGTCAGCCTAACTAAAGATGGAATGGTGTTGGAGTTGGAAGAACTGCCCCTTCATGGGGCAGGATTGATTAGTGATGGCGAGGCCTCCATGTGGGTTCACCATCACTGCCATATGTATGATCCGAATATGAAAGGAACTGCTGCATGAGACTGTCAGTAGTCGGAATGGAGTACATATGAGAATAAGCAATGCCCCATCATGGGAATGGTAATGAGGGGTGGAGAGACCACACATTAGTCTGATCTCTCATTAGGCCATCTCTGAATATGGAGTAAAGCCAGCTATGAAGAGTTCTAGAAAAATGTGGATCTTATCTGTAGAAGCTCTACAACTGTCTGCAGCTGAGACAATCAATGGTATGACTTGAGAGTAGCATGAAGGAATGAATGAGCTGAGTATTCAGAGCAGAGCACTCTGTGACAGCTATGCAGGCCAGGTGAGATGAGCAAATCGAGGCCTGCAGCGGGACATGCCAGGATGGATGGCGGATCACACGTGGTCCACCACTGCATAGTTTGCAGTAGAGAGGCAAGACCCCCACATGGGTTGGCCAAGGTGAGATGGAATGTGATTGAACAAGCAGCCAGGCCCCCTGGCACAGTGAAGCAGGAGACAATGGTGGAACCCCACATGATCTGCCATGTGTAGGTTCCAGTAGAGAAGGCGAGACCCACACGTGGGTCTGCTGAGGTGGAATGCTGTTAAGCAAGCAGTTAGGCCCCCCAGCAGTGTGAAGCAGGAGATGTGGCGGGACCCTCCGTGGTCCACCTTTGCATAGATTCCATTAGAGAAAGTGAGACCCTTGTGGGTCAGTTGAGGTGAGATGGAATGTGGATGAACAAGCAGCCAGGCACTTTGTGGGGCAAAGCAGGAGGCAAAGGCAGGATCTCACTTGGTCTGCCATTGCATAGGTTCTAGTAGAGAAGGTGAGACCCCCATGTGGGTCAGCCAAGGCAAGATGTAATGAGGTTGAGAAAGCAGTCAGGCTCCTTTGCAGGGCAAAGCAGGAAACAATGTTGGGACCCTACATGGTCTGCCATTGCATAGGTTCCAGTAGAGAGGTGAGACCGCCACATGGGTTGTCCGACATGAGACAGAATGTGGTTGAGCAATCAGCCAGGCCCCAGTGGAGTGAAGCAGGAGTCAAAGGCAGGACCACACATGGTCTGTCCATAGCAGAAGTTCTAGTTTTTGGTGTGTCGATTATCAGATGTGGAGAATACGACTATGAGTATATTTTTCATATATTTGGCTTTGTGGATTATTTCAGGTTCTATAAAAGCCTGTATTTATACTTCATAGTTTAACACACTGGACAAGGTCTAGGGTGGATGATCCAGTTTTCTGTTCTCTGTTTTAAACCTGGTATGTATCACAGAGACCCGTTTTGGGGATGACACGGGTCCTGTGCTGGAGTCGATTAATCCACTAGGTTTTTCTGTTGTGCACTGCCCTAGGTGGGAGTGAAAGAGGGATATAGCCATCTGTTTTAGATCCACTCTGCAGCTGACCACCTACCCATTGGAACAGACTAGATCATTTGGATGCATGGCTGTAAAAGGCAGACTGGGCTCAAGTTGCAGGATTTTGCTCATTTACTGTCCTCCCGGTTGTGGGTATGAATTCCTGCAGTAACTGGAGACTTTCATGGCTGACCGGGTGTTGGGAGTCACATAAGCTGATGGTTTTGGGTGATTTCAATGCCTGGGTCAATGATGAAACATCTCCTTTTGGAATGCAGTTCTTCCAGGTGATCTCACCCTTGGGCTTTGTGCAGGCAATTGCCACTGGGACCCATTACAATGGCCATGTCTCGAATCTAGTGTTCTCGATAAGTCTTGACATTAGTAATGTCAAGGCTGATTCAGTCATTTGGTCAGATCATCATGTTGTTCAGTTCCTTTGTGGGGTTCCCCATTTAACTCTCCCTGTGGAGTTGGTCAGGTACCTCTGTTTTAAATATTTGGAGCCTCAGAGCATCCTGGCGGTAATTGACATCTCAAACATGCAGACAGCTTTCGCTCCTAAGTGCCGGTGAGTGTGCACTCCTTGACTTCATGCATCAGGTCACCCTGGTACAATGCAGATCAAAGGAGGATGAAAACTAAGGGGTGGAGCTTGGATTATTGCTGGCAGAGATCCTGATCAGAGGTAGAGAAACTGGTATTGAGAATTTACTATCATGAGTATCAGTGAGTAACAAAACTGAAAAAGATGGCATTCCTGTCATGGATTATTGCTGCTAGAAGGAACCCACTGGCTTAGCTTTTCAACACTGTTGACAGATTACTTAACCCAGTTTATCTGCAGTCTTGTAAAGCCTTTTTTTTTCGCAAAAACTGTAAGAAGTTTAACTGGTTCTTTTTAGACAATGTTTCCTCCTTCTGGGCTGGGATCTCCCAGAGCAGCCTGTCTTTGGCTGACAGTATCCATTCCTTGTGGAATGTGGGCTCTCTGACTTTGTGGAATGAGTTTGAGCAGTTTCAAAGAAGCCAATTGTGCTCCAGAGTCAGGCACAGGGTTCTTGGTAAAGTTTGCTAGCCATACAGTAATATAAGCCAAAGGCCAGCACTCCAGGAGTATGCTTCAGTGCAATTTATTGTGTGTTCATAGAAGGTAAAGCATGGACAAATGCACCAACCCACAGCCCCAGCACTTTGACCTTTAGGTCTTCCTCAACGGGGGTGTTCACGCATTGTTACAGACCTCTCATTTAACCAAAATGTCTTAAAGTGATAGTAAAGTAATTAAAACATACTCTGAATTAGGTATGTCAAGGCACCATAAAATAAGGCAAAGTAAAATAATAGGTCTGTAAGGAGATTCCTATGTAACAGTTCAGAAACATATTCATTTTTATATGCAAATTAAATTGATTTAGTTCAAATATTTAATGTTTGTTACGCAAAGCTTTTACTGTAACACCACGGGTTAAGCAACATGGTCCCCTGTGGGTTAGAAACAGAGAATGATCCCAAATCAGGTCAAATTTTGATTTGTTTTTTATATTCTTTTATTTTTTTTATTTTTTTACTCTTTGTCTTACAGTGCAATATTAATAATCCAAGGTATTAACAGATTATATTTAAAATTGTATTGCCATAATTTTTATGAGAAAAAGAGATGAGGGGAATATTTGCTAGTGCAAAAGGTGGTGGAATAGGAAAGCAAGGACATTAAATGCAAGATATACAACATATTTTTGCATTTATTCAAAACATGGTTTATGACTCAATGTATTTTTATTTCCCTCCATTCCCCATGAGAGCAGGACTTGCATGCAGGGCAAAAAAACATATCTCACACTGATTGCCCTGACAACAGATTCATAAATTTAGTGCTTTTTTTGTTTATATTTAATGATACTTATCAACCACAGTTTAAATATTTGTTCCTATTTTGTGCATAGGATCTTAAATCTACCTACGTGTCCATCTGAGGAAAGAAATCCTGCTAAGGGTTCACTAAGGTAATACTTAACTTCAGTAGTAAACATCCTTTTTAGTAAAGGATTTGAAATTATATTCAATATGGTCTTATATCTGTATTTGTAGGTGTAAAAGATAAAAAAGCTTAAAAAAGCTGGTTTGTGACCTATCTTCCATGCATTGGCCCTGGGTCAACTAAACTTCTTTTAGAATGCTGGAACATGCTCAATCCGATTGTGTTAGAGATCATCAGATGTTCCCTTCTAGATGGTGTCTTTCCATCTGCCTTAAAAAGGCAGTGGTGAAGCCGCTCCTTAAGAAGGCCTGCTTGGACCATGATGATCCCTTCAACTACAGACCTGTCTCAAAAGTTGTTTCTGTGAAAGATATATCTACAATAGTAGCCAGAGACATTGACAGCCATTTCCAGATATTTTGCGAAATTTCTGAAGAGTTTCTTTCTGCTGCCCCTACTGTGGAAATACAGAAAGCATGAGATATTTCTGGGAATATCACAGAAATTTCAGGAAATAGCTGGCAGTGTCTATGGCTGCTACTGTATGGGTTTTCTAACACACACACATATATAGATATAGATATAGATATAGATATAGATATAGATATAGATATAGATATAGATATAGATATGTGTGTGTGTGTGTGTGTGTGTGAGGGTGTGCGTGTATGTGCTAGAAAACCCATACCTAAATACAGTCCTCCTAAAAGTGACTAATCTACAGGAAAGTTAGAATAACAATTGTTTAAAGTGTTACTGATAATGAAAAGGGATACTGGGAATAAACACAAGATATGGAAATTTACATACAGTACCTGCAGAGGTAGAATACTGTATATGGCATAAATAGGTAAAATATGCATAGAGATATTCTTTAGGTTTTGCTATGATCTAAACACTAATGCTTTGGTTTCCAATGTATAATATCCGTTTTTATGTGAAAAAAATGGTAAGTTAAAATACTACTAGAACATATACACAATAGTTTTTATATAATAGATCAAAACTGTATTTTATGCATACATCCATATAGTGTAGTTGCTGTGCTGAAATTTCAGTAGTTTAACAAATACCAAAGAGTAAAAAGTCCAAAATACCACAATGGAACCCCAGGACAATGAAGATAGAGATAGATAAAACTTCATTTTTTATACAGGAATACTAGTCATTAGGATTATACAATCCTGTTCACAAAACAGTCATGCTTTTCAGTGCAATGTGGTAAAGAAACAGAAGAAATATTCTCAAAATGACATGCTGACATTTATCTGATAAGTATGCCTTTTATCAAGCTACCAGGTTCTCAGTGAGAGTCAGTTTCAAGAACCTTGTCCATGAATCATTCATTGTCCACTAAGTCAAAGGTCTTGGACAAATCTATAAAGTTGCTTCCAGTACTCTAGTCTTTCAAATACCATGGCTATAGAATTGTTGCATTCTATTCCATTTGCTGGGGAGAGAATCCTTCTGGTCTCAATGCTAACTGAAAGCAGGATTGTTTTAATATTTATTTAGGATAGCAATCAACTGATTATGATACTGAATCAAATGTAAAAAGATGATGGCCAAGGCACTCGACCCATGGATCTTGCCACAGAAAACAAAGGGTAGAAGCCTGTACTGTGAGTACTGAGCTGAATGCATACAAAGAGAGACTAGTATAAACTGCCTCTCCCCCAAATTATTTTCATTTTGATCAGCTGTTAACATAAACATCAGCCACCAAAATGCAACAGCCACCAACATTATGTGACTTGTCATGGTCACTTCTTCAGGGTGGGTGGTCATAGTTTTTATTTTCAACAACACAGTTAAATAATTTTTTCTCAGTGTAGTTTTGAAAACTCTGTATAATTCACCCCCTGCTTTCTTCAAATTCTCATATTATTTCCATACCTCACAAATAATCCACTTTTATGATTACATTTTTCAGCTGGAGATATATGATTTTTTTTGGTGTTGTAAAAAGAAAAAAAAATGCAATCACTTACTTAAAGAACTGATTACAACCAGGCATAAAAGCTGGTGGATGCTTGTTTTTTGGTGGCTGATGTGCATGTTATCAGCTGGCAACAATATATAATATTGAGTGAGTGAGTTTGTACTGGTCTTTTTTAATGCATCACATTTTTAAAAACATTTTCATTAATTGTTAAAGGTGATATTGGATGATAATTAGACAAGCTTAGCTGATGCCACTCTCCCTCTTCCTTGGTGACTCTGACCTCCTTCCACCTTGTACAGCACGAGCCCACTCAATTGCTGTATCATCATAAAAATAATGATTCAACGAGGTGTGGGCACTGGGCAGGTGTTTGCGGTTAGGTGGGACAAAGAATTCAGGGCATGAAAAAAACCTCCTGAAGCGAAAGAATGGGAAATAGATGACTATGTAGAGGAGCAGAGAAAGACTACTGTGTGTGGGTGGGAGAAAAGGAGAACACTCAGCAGAGCAGTGAAGATGGAGTGTCTCCTTTCAAGCAGAGTTATTGATGCAAATATCCAACTTCATTTATAGATTCACATTTCCACTTCAGCAGTTGTTATTGAGGATTTTGCAGTTTTATTCTTGATTACAAAACAAAGTTCTGTGTCTCTAGAATGGCATCTTTATGTTTAGCTAAACACCTTTTAATATTAAAATATCACTGGTTTCATTTTGATAGGGTGTAGAATGGTCACAATACAGTTTGTTCTTTAGCAGGTGCAACCTTATGCTTCTAAAACATAATGGCCCCTATGCACAAATGGGGTGTAGATATGTGTGAAATACACATTCCCCACCTACGACCCTGCATCAATGCCAGCCACCTGTCCACTGTTCCTCCCCCAGCAAGCAGGACTCCACAGACTGGCCAGGGGAGCAATCATTGTCCTGGGCAAGCATCTAATGGGATGCCCCCCTGGGACCCATAGTGGATCCCATGCATAGGGTGGTGTGGGTCTGGGGCTCTGTATGCCAATTGCATGCACCCAGACCAGCATGGCACCCCCCAGTCCTGGTGCTGCCACTCAAGTAATTTCCAGGTGCTCACCTTTCCAGCCACCCCTGCTGCCTCCTGCTGCCCTGTGGTCAGGGGCAGCATGGTGTGCCCTGTCTCAGTCCCTCAGTGACTCCAGGCCTGTGCCCATGTGGGCATTCAGTGGGTTACAGCAGGGTCTCCCTGGCATACCCTGCACCAGCCTCCGCACCCATGCAGCCAGCACTACTGGGGTTAGTGAATACCGCGTAGTGCTGGCACACCTCTGGAGTGCCCCTAGCATGGAACTGTCTGTGGATGTGAGGGATCAGGTGTGGTGGGTCTGCATGCACCCTTTCATACATGTCACAGAGGGGGCACAGTGGGTGCAGAGTGGCTATGCCCCCAAGATACACACGTGTAGCCACTCTGCACCAATAGTGCATAGGGCCCATTGTTTGGCATTTTCGTGCTATGAAAATATGCTTGGTGCTGAATTTGGGTTGGTCACCCCCCTGCCTGTCCCATTCTTTCAGGTACATGCATATACAGTATCATTTCTGCACTGTGCTTGCTTAGGCTGGTGGCTTTTAATGATGGTCATGACAGGTAGTGCAGGAACATTAGGGCTAGGCTTATAAAGTAATTAGTGCACAACATAGTCATTGAGAATAGCATCCTAAGATGTACATCCCCTTCCTGTCCCAGTCCATTCATTTTCTTTTTATTTATATTTTGATTCTGGGTCATATTTAATTATTTGTAACTCCCTAGAGATTAGGTTGTTTCCATTAAACACAATAAACAGGTTTGTTCACAAACCCAAGTGTGCCATATCTGTACATAACATATTTAAATCTATTTGAGTTGTGGCAAAATAAAAGTCATGACAAATGTTTGAATTCTGTCTGTCTTTCTGTCCTATCTGAATAAAATTGAGGACAGGTAAAGGTGTGTTATTTGTCTCTTTTTATTTTATTTGTTTTATATATTTTACCAGGAAAAGCTCAATTGAGTAAAAGCTCATTTGGAATTAGAGATGCAATGAATTTAAAATCTGCCTGTGAAGTGAACACGAAGTGGCCACTTTGCTCTGGCACTTCGTTATGTGGAGTGCCTCACAGGAAATGCTCACTTTGCCTTGTTATTATTACTTCGCATTGTCATTACACTTTAAACATGAAGTAAGGTGGAGTGACAACAATATTGGCAGCACCCCACCCACACAGTCACCAGAATTAATGTGCATCCCCAAAGTGCTACTGTCTTGTGTCCAGAAAACTCTCCAGTGCTGACAGGGTGAAATGAGAGCATAACAAGAAATGCAAAGTCTCCCAGAATAAATGGCACACTCAGTCATGTGTGCAGTGGTCACAGAGTCACCAGAATTAATGTGCATCCCCAAAATACTACTGTCTTGTGTTCATACTCCAGAAAATTCCCCAGTGCTGATGAAATGCTACTGTCTTGTGTCCAAAAAATTCCCCAGTGCTGACGAAGTGAAATGAGAGCGTAACAAGACATGCAGCATCCCAGAATTAATGGTGCACTGCAAACGCACAGTCAGATTAAGATTGCACTGCGCACTCAAGGGATGCATATGAAAAGGCACAACAACACCTATCTAGCACACAAGTCACAAATCCAAATCTGAAAAGGAATACATTTTGCCATTTGGGGGATTATTACACGGCAATAACAATCCACTACCAGTAAAGATACCACAAAGCAGGTTCACACTGCTGCAATTACTCTATGGCACAATAAAAGGTGTCTGATTTAATGGCATGCATCGCACACACACACTCACACACACACTGCAAGTAATGCACAGCAGATTGAAAACCTTTAGTAAAATAACAAATGTTTTAAACAGACAAATTATACACTGCTGCACCACAACAATCAGCAAAAAAATTTCAAGAATTACTGAATATATTATTGTGTGCACATTAACACAGTTATACAAGAAAAATATAAGCAAAACAGAAAGACTGCCTTTTTCTCCCAGTTAATGTACCTACACCACAAATACGCCCCTCCCCAAAGCACACTTCACAGTACACAGACTGACTGTTCTAAATTAACATTCAAAATCCACACACAACAACACTCACTCAATGATATGAGCACAGAAGGGTTTCCTAGTAAATTTTGAGCAAAATAAATGACTCGAAAAGGCATTTTAAACAGCTTTTAGAGGTTTTGAGTCACAGAGCTCTGTGAGCAAACTGTCTCCAGCTACCACTATACACACACTACCCAGGCCAGAACTGAGGCTGTGCAGAACAATCCAGAGCCCATGTGACCTGCAATTCCATGAATCACTGCAGAATTTCATATGGAGCTCAATTACAAGGTGAAGTGAAGTGAATTACATTGATTTCAAATGTACTTCACCTTAAAATTGGTGGAGAAGTGGTTTGGGGGAAGGTGGAATAATGCAAAGTCATTGGTTTCAATGGACTTCACGTTCTTCATTATGAAGCAAAATACTCCACTTCACATTGTGGAATACTTTGCCGGTTTCACTTTACTCTGTGAATCAATTTGTGGAGCGAATTGGGGCCACTTCGCCCACCACTACTTATAGTACTGTAACTCACATGCTGTACATGAAGGAACACGAATGCCTATGGCTGTACTTCCCTTATGAGCTGCAGCACAAAACTCCCCAACTTAAAAACACGTATTAATGAGTACAACGGTGGGGTGGTAAAGCCTGGAGAGATACTATAAAACAGGCTTACAATACATACAAGTAACTAAAAAAAAAATTAATGTTGTGATTCGTGACGTGATCATGAATTGTGATTTGTGACTGCATTTGTGACCGTGATAATGAAGAATGTGATTCGGTGTCGATGGTGTGAGAAAACCAATATTAAACTGTATTGGGAATGTGAATGCCTATGGCTGTACTTCCCTGATGAGCTGTATCTTAAAACTCCCCAACTTAAAAACACGTATCAATGAGTACAATGGTGGAGTGGTGAAACCTGGAGAGATACTACAAAACAGGTTTACAATACAGAGGCACAACACCTAACCAGTGCTCACCATCAGAAATTCAAATCTGGAAAAGAATACCTTTGCTGGTTGGGGTGGGCCGTGGGGGCGGGTGGCAGTGTACTCACTGCTACAGTAACAGTCACTATTACTAGTACCAGTAAAGATACCACAAAGAAGAACAAAAGTCACACAGCTGCAGTGGATAGCAGGTTCACATTGCTGAAATTACTATGTGGCACAATAAAAGTTGTCTGATTTGATGACACGCATCACACACATACTCATACACACTCACTAAGTAATGCATAGCAAACTGAAAACTTCAGTAATAAAACCACATATTTTAAACAAACTAAAATTATGCACTGATGCACCACAACAATCAGCAAAAAAAATTGCAAGAATTATTGAAAATATTACTGCTTGTACATCAACACAGTTATAAAAAAATATCACCAAAACAGGAATAACTGTCCTTTTCTCCAAGATGATCTACCTACACCACAGATACGCCCCTCCCCCAAAGCACACTTCCACTGTCTCTCAGTACACAGACTGAATATTGTACATAACATTCAAAATCCACACACAAACAATAAACGCTCAATGATATGAGCACAGGAGGGTTTCCTACAATTGATGAACTAAAGTTTCAGCAAAAAAAGACTCCAAAAGGCTTTTTAACAGCTTTTAGAAGGTTTGAATTGCAGAGAGCTCTCAGAGCAGACTGTCTCCTACAGCTTCCTACACATTCTACCCTGAACTGAGGCTATGCAGAACAATCTAGTGCCCATGTTACCTGAAATCCCATGAATCACTGCAAAGTTCGCCATTGAAGCTTAAAAACAAGGAAAAGTGAGGTGAAGTACATTGTTTTCAATGGACTTCGCCTTAAGAATTGGTGGAGTAGTGGTTTGGGAAGACGGAGTAACGTGAAGTCATTGTTTTCAATGGACTTTGCGTTATCCATTATAACATGGAGTACTCCAATTCATGTTGCGAGGTACCTTCTCTCCATGAATCACTTCGCAGAGCGAATTGGGGCCACTTCACCCATCTCTATTTGCAAGGAGGTCCTGGGTAGGACAGTAAAAACAATACATCCAGTCTGGAATTATAGTATAGAGATACAATAATCATCAGATGGTGCAAAATACTTACAACATAAGGAGAACTGAGTACAAAAGTGAAGAATAACAGTTAAGTACTGAGAGAGGGATATCAAGTTTTAATCTTAGCATCGTCTATTTGTTACAGGATGTTTAAAAATAAAACAGCTTAGGGTTAGCAGACAGTGAAGTAGCTTAATACACAAAGATTGAGGTGGTCACAGTAAGTACTACTCATATGGAGGGCACGGGATGGGTGTGGAGAGGATAAGTGTACAGGTTGGGGCAGTTGTATATAGGGAGATGGTGAGGGGATAGGTGTGTTCTGGGAGTATTGGGTATGAGACTAGTGCATATAGGGATGGACATTTCAGTTCATCACTCTGCCCAAGCAGCAGTACTTGCAAGGCAATGGATTGGTGTACACACATGACGCACATGCATAATGCTGGCCATGGCGGACTGGCATCGTCCGCAGCTGGGTGGTACCGATTCACAGCCACGGCAGTTGTGGAGGGTGCTACGGTGGGTTCCGCTGCCCATAGCATTCACCCACAGCTGTGGTGCTGTCCATGACAACAGCATCTGCAAGCTGCCATATTCCATGGAGCCAGTCATACTCCAGCTCCACCTATGTGTATACCCGCAGCTGTGGGCAACCTGCGACTTCGCAAGTGGTTTCCCACTAGCACCGAGGTTTTCCCACAGCTGCGTGTCCTTCTCCCCCATACATGAATCCTGCCCATGGTCTCTTGATTTGCAAGCTTCCTTCCAGTTGGAAGTGCATATTTCAAGATCTGGGTAGTGCAATTTTTAGGAAAAATTGGGTTCTTTTTCCTTTTATTGTCATCACCTACAGCCTAGATGGTTTGGAATGTTTTCAGAAATTTTCAAGGTAGAAAGATCTTTCCCCAGAATGGTTTCTTTCACTGGTTTGATGAACAAATACTTATTCTGTCCAAAGTTATAAGAATTTGAAATGGTTCTGTGCATGCTTACTGAAGTCTTTTAGATAAATGTCTGATACCCTACTGAGCATGGTCAGAACCAACATTTCTGTTGACTTGCCAAGTTTCATTCCGGTCTTATTTGTATATACTTTGATTCAGATAGTTAAAAAAGTAAAAAAAAAAATTGGAGTTTTTACTGCTTTTTTTTTGTCATTGCCTAGCACCCAGATAGTTTGGAATTTTGCTCTGAAATTTTCAGAGTATACATTGCTTGTCCCACAGTAGTACCTTTCTCTAGTTTGATGAGAAAATATTTATCTGTTCCAAAATTTTAATGATTTAAAAATTTGGTTCTGAGCATGCACAGTTCACTCTTTTGGATAGGTGCTTGGAAAGAAAAAAGAATTTGGCCCACAAACAAAAATTGTATTGTAAGCCACTAATCTTTTTTTGTGAGGGGAAATTCTTTTTTTTTTTAATATATGGCTGCCATCTCGTTTCTGTTTTTTTTAAAAACTATCTTAAAACTGATAAACATGGACTTATTCACAGACACCAATTTATGTATCTTGCTGATCAGGATCCCATTAGGTATATTCTGCACTTAGTTTTAGGAAAAATGACCCACAAATGTGTTTTATACTCATTTAAAATCTTTTTTTGAGACTCAATTTTGTTTTTTCATATGGCTATATGAAACAACAATCTCCCATATGAAGCAGGATTGGCTTCATATGAAAAAGAATTTAGAATTCGTTTTTTTCTTATTCTTTTTCATATGAAGCATTCTTTTTTCATGAGCTTGTGTCATACTAACAAAAAAGAATGCTTCATATGAAAAAAGGATTGGGGCATAGTTTTTTTACCCAATTCTTTTTCTTGTATGAAGGATTTTTTTTGTGACACTGGGTCGTACTCATGAAAAAAGAATCCTTCATATAAAAAAATTTGGACTAAGTATTTTTTTTCACATTCTTTTTTCATATGAAGGATTCTTTTTTCATGACATTGTATCATTCTCACTAAATAATAATCCTTCATACAAAAGCAAATTGGGCTTAGTTTTTTTCCCAATTTTAAATTTAACAGGACATAACTCCCTGAATATTTACAGTTAAGGGACACACTATACATGAATCCAAATGTCTTAATGTGTACTGCAAGGCTGATACATAATATGCTCTCCAAAAACAAAATTGGATTGCAATATGAAAAAACCTAAAAATTAAAATCATAAAATTTCTCATAGGCTAACACTTGAACTTTAACAAGCAATACAACCAAGCAAATACATTGCTTTTTTGGACAATGGGATGTGCAGGGCCCAGAGGGCCCTGCAATCCAACAGCAACATAGAAGTATGCATCTATTGAGAGATAGAAGCACAGGGTCTATAGGGAACCCTAAGACCACATTTGCCTACTTTTGTCACTTTAATCGGAACCCTAACTGTTCCATGAATGAAGTTTTTTGTAAAGAATATATAAGCATTGTAGGTGTGCTTTTACACCCCTATAGTTAGGGTTGAGTAAGCACTTCAATGTTAAAACCCCACATTTTGCCCTTTAATAACTTCACAACTGTTGTGCAAAAAAGCAATTCTGAGGCTGCCTTGTGTGTTTGCTGCTGGTTTCTTTAGCTGATGTGGACTTAGACTTAAAATGTCTCCTGCTGGGGTTTTACCATTTTGAGCACTCAGTCCAAGCAGCTACTGGATCTGGTCTGTAAAATGTAGTTTCTTAGTTGAAAATGAAGTTTCAAGTTCATAAATGCAGAATCTTTTCTGGACCAAGCAAAGGAGCATCTAGGAGCAACAGTCAGTATTGTTCTTTGGCTTACAGCTGGATACATTTAGATAAGATGTATTCTCACTTACATAAGTACAGCAAGCTCCCAGTCTTTCTTACTTTCTAGCCTGATATTTTTTGATTGCAGAGTGAGTGGCAGAGTGATCAGAGCAAGGGGTGAGAGCTTATGGTAGGCAGTGTTGCATAAGTTGGTGTCTGAACGTAAATGTCCAACTCACTTTTTAAAAATGTTTTATACAGTGAAATATCTTGCCAATGGGAGGGTAGGGGTACTACTAGACACCAGGTAAAGGCAAAAAGTAATGGTGTCAGTGATCAGAAGGTGAGGGGGTACCACTAGATACCAGAGAAATACATAACTGTAATGAGGGCGTGATCAGAATAAAATACTCCAAACAGCAAAGGATTTTCCCTTCACGAAAAAGGATTTTTTTCATGACTCATAATATGAAAAAATATTCTTTTTTCATATCACACAGTCCCAAAAAGGATTTATAATAGTAAAGCAAAAACATTTCAAGGGCATGTCTGCAACAGTGAAGTGCAGATTACACCTAATGGGGTCCTCATCAGCCAGCTACATGTGCTGGTCTCTCTCCAGGATGCTAGTTTTGTGGCTTTCAAAATATTTTCTTTAAAAAAAAATGGAAACAAGATGGTGGCAAACAAAAAAGGATTATTCCAATATGGAAAAGGATTCCTTTTTCATTTCATACAGTATTTTTTTTTTATTGATCAGTCTAAAGACCAATACAAATTTATACAAATACACAGCACATAATTATTAAAGATAAAAAAATAAATGTACTAAACAGTTCTAAATTTAGAGCAGACAATAGGTTAAAAAACAGCGCATTAAGGTATCACCATAAATATTCATAAAGTCAAAAAACACCTATACAGTCTTAAGTTATTTGCAAATGAAAATTAATTTGTTTACTTTAGAAATATACAGTTCATCACTGCTGTCTCCAGTCAAGTCATATGAAAGTGACATAAATATTTTATCATAACACAGGCCAGAAAGTCTCAACCAGCTTATAGACCTTAATCCATAGTCTTTGGATTGCATCAATGTACTTAGCAACTGCGTATACAATTGCATCATCAATTGTGAAAAATATTTTCAGCAGTAGGGATTGATCCTATGTTGATATTAAGTGAAAAATAGGTTTTAACCACTTATCCCTAAGCTGATCGTACCAAATACAGACAAAAAAAACATGACACAGATTCTCCAAATGTTGGAAGGAACACAGACAATAACTATCATGTATATCAGTGCTCTTTTGATATCTTGCAGAGAGTACACTGCTTGGAAAAACTTCTAATCTGTATTTAGTATACAGTACTCTCAGCTTATTATCTGTAATTATGTCAAGGTAAGGACGACAGTGGTGTAATCTATTGTTAGCTCTTAACTATGGTGAAACATGAAAAGTCAAAATACAATAAAGGTCTTGATTTTTCATATTTAGCAGCAATTCTGTTAGACATATATTTTTGATATTTAAGACTAATTTTTATTCTCCCGGCTTAATACGTTTTTAAATATTCTAAATCAGTATCATTTAGGATATTAAAAATATACAAAAGCCAATCTGATTGTAAATGGCCTAGGTTAAGTGAAGAATATTTTTCCATTAATGCAGAATAGGAAATTTGATTCTGATTATATTGTAATAGCTTAATCCCAAAAAATTTTTTCCTAGCAGCCCAGCTAGCCTGAAAATTTGTTATTCCTAGTTCTGCTTTAATAATAGCAGAGGAGGATGAATTACCAAGGCCCATACTGGATTTTAATAATTTGTTTAAAGGAATTTCTAGTGAACTGTCATTTGATACAGACCAGATTTCACTACCGAATGCCACCTGAGCATAGTATTTAGCTTTAGCGGCTGTTATCAGTGGTCTTACGGAGTTACCTGCAAATTTTCTGTTAAAGAAGTTAAGTGAGGCAGCAGTTTGTTTAAGCCTAATCTTTAGGGGCCCAATTCCAGGTCACCTTACGTATGGCTCAAGGTGATTTACACCAAACCCTATGGCACAAATCACACCTTGCGCCATGCAATACACCAGTTGCTATTCCAAGTTGTGACTTGTACCATTCCAGATGCAGGATGAGCTGAAGGTGGGCTACACCACCCTCTACACCCGCAACATGCTGCGGCATGGTACAAGGATGGGTTATGGCAGTACCTGTGCTCTGTTCTGAAAGGGTGGCTGCCATAACCCAGGTACACCATTCCAAGTCCTGCTATGGCACTGTGGGTTAGACCAGCATGGAGGTGGTGTAAGGGGCATTCACCCTAGCATAACAATGGATGCCCCCTGCAAGACCATGAATCACACACTGCAGTGACCCATGGACCTCCACCTGCACAGTGATGTCCCTCATATTTCGAGGTGCCACCTGGGTCAATGCTCCACTGTGCCCCCTTTGTGCTTATGCCACCTTGCTAACCATCCCCATGGCTCACAGGGTATTGCAGGCATGTTTTGGGTCGGGGAGGCTTGGGGGAGCTGTCCCCCATGGTGTCCCACTTGCAGCACCCAGGTCCATTGTGCCATTCCTGTGGCACAACCCTGTGGCTGCCATAAATTGCAAGACATAGGTGCTGGGGACCCTGCCTGTTCTGGAATAGGGTGCAGGGTCCCTGGTGTAGCGGCTCATGGTGCATCTCACATACATCCACGAGTTGCGCCATGCATTCTGGAATTGGGCCACCCAAATCATTAATTTGTTTGGTCCAGTTACCATTCCAAGAAAGCCCTAGGCCTAAAGAGGGTCTGCTTTTTGTTTAATAGCAGACCAAAGAGGAGCAATCTTAGAACAGCTCCAGAAAATATGAAAGAGGTCCCCACGAAACAATTGGCATCTTGTACAAAGATAGGAAGACACAATACCTAGCCTAGCCAGTTTTTGTGGAGAATAATAAATGTTATGCAGGATCCTGAATTGCATTAACCTCAGTCTATCCTGTGCCACAGAAGGGACCAATCCAAATCCTTATCAGGAAAAAAAGAAGACCAAAAGGCGACCAGGGCAAAATTATCAGGATAGGCCCCATTAAATAGAGCCTGATATATCTTGGATACCACATGAGATGATCCAGACATGTCCATTAAGGTAGTTTGAAAAGGAATATGGGCAACCGGTGGAGGAACCAATCCCATAACTTTCAGTAAAATGTGACAGAGCTGGAAGACTTTAAAGATATCAGTGCGAGGTATTGAAAACTTGTGCATAATCTCCACTGCAGTTCACCACAGCCTAATAACTGTGATGAAATCCTCAAGCTGGCACTCTCCTAATTGGGGAAGCCAGCTGAATGATAAGGGCTTGCCCTCTAGTTGGAAATTAGGATTTCCTTTTATAGGTTGGGCTAGATCTTTAGTATTGTCATATTTTAAAAATGCACACAATTGAGAGTGGGCCTTGATTGAGACTGCTATAGGGGAGTTATGCAGAAATTCAGGAAGGGATCCTAGTTTGCTGTATAACATAGCATTTTGGGAATAATCATATCTTTTAATACTAGCTAACTCCACTTTTAACCAAATCGAGGTGTATGGAGTCTGGGCCAAAATTTGTTCGGGGACCAGCCTTCTGAGATATTTATTAGCCTGACTGGCCCAGTAATACAACCCAATATGCGGAAGCATCAAACCACCTTTTACCTTGGGGGCGGCTAGTTTGTGGAAGGCCATTATAGATTTTTTATTCCCCCAAATGAAGGTGGAAATCACACCATGCACCTTTTTAAACCAGGACAGAGGAAGCCCAACATTCAACAAATTGAGGGGATAAAAAAGTCAGGGAAAAATATTCATTTTAATTAAATTAATCCTACCCCAAAGGGAGAGGGGAAGCAGAGTCCACCGACGAAGATCTTGATCTATATTATAAATCAGGGAGTCTAAGTTTAATTGCTTTATGCGAGCAACATTTCGTGTTTGGATGAGTCCTAGAAATGTGATGGAATCAGGTTTCCAAGCGAGACCAAAACCTGAAATATCCTGTTTATGGACTCTGTAATTGAGGGGAAAAAACACTGTTTTTCCTATGTTGAGTTTATAATTAGAAACCTTACTAAAACCATCTATTATCTTAAGAATAGAGAGGATAGATGAAGCAGGATGCGTAATTTGCAGCAGGAGGTCATCTGCATACGCTGCCACTTTAACAACTTGCCCATTCAGAGAAATACCAACAATATCCTGGGCTCTGATTAGCCTCCTGATAAGGGGTTCTAAATATATATTAAAGAGCAAGGGGGAAAGGGGACATCCTTGTCTGGTTTCCACATGTAATTTAAAGGAGTTTGAAATTACTCCGTTACAGGAGATTCTAGCTGAAGGAGATATATATAGTGTTCTAATCCAATTCTGAAATTTTAAGGGGAAACCGAACACCTCCAATGCTGCAAATAAATAACTCCAATGAACCCTAACAAAAGCCTTCTTGGCGTCCAAGGAAACCAATGCCATAGGGTGGATAGCCTCCCCGGAGGCCAAGAAGACATGCACCAAGGTCCGCAGGTGGTCCATTGAGGATCTTCCTTTCATGAAACCTACCTGCTCTGGCCCAATTAGAGAAGGAAGGACAACACTCATGCAATTGGCTAATAGTTTAGCCAAAATTTTAATATCGTGGTTAAGGAGAGAGATTGGTGTATAGCTAGAGACCAAATCATGTGGCTTATCAGGCTTGGGCAACAAAACAATCAGGGCCTCAAAAAGAGATGGGTCAGAGTTCCGACCAGTAAGAAGAAATTGAAAAAGTGATGAAAGTATGGGAGTCAATTGCCTGGAAAAGGTTTTGTAAAAATTTGAAAAAAACCCATCAGGGCCAGGAGTTTTATCAGATGGGAGGGACTTAATTACCCCTTCTATCTCACCATCAGAGATGGCGGTTGTAAGTGTAGCCTGTTGGGATTTGGTAAGTGAAGGTAATTGCAAATCCCTCAGATACACCTGCAAGCAATCCTCCGAAGGGGGGTTTACCATGGGACCATATAATTCCTGAAAATAATTGGTAAATTCCTCCGCAATCTCTGATGGTGAAGTCCTGAGGGAGTTGTCAATGGGAGAGCGAACCACAGCAATGAACCTAGCAGATTCCTGCTGTTTAACGCGCATCGCCAACATCCGGCCCGCCTTTTCCCCTTGATCAGTGTACGCTGCTTTTGTTTTCAAAATTGCCAGTTCCGCTTGTTCCCCTAACAGGCTGAGATAAGCATCTCTGTGCCTAACAAGATCTTGTTTAAAAGTATCCAAGGAGGTTGGAGAAAAATTGGACTCCATACCCCAAATTTGTGTTAGGAGAGAGGAGATCCGGTTTTCTCTTTCCTTTTTCCTTTTCGACGTTAGGCTGATAATAACCCCCCTCAAATATGCCTTAAGTGCCCCCCATTCCACGTCCGTCCACCCAGTAGAGTTATTATTTATAGCCATAAACTGCTCTATTTGGGATACTATATACTGGACCATTTTCTCGTCCTTCAATATTTTGTTATTCAGCTTCCATCTACCACCTTTTTTTGATAAGGATGACAGTGCTAAAAAACAGTGACCACTGAATGATCCAAAGGTGGTCCAACCACTATGCTAGAGTCCAAAACCCCTGGTAACAAAGTTTGGGAAATTAATATGTAATCAATTCGTGAAGCGGTTCCTTGCACCGGAGAAGTAAAGGTGTATTCCCTCACATTGGGGTGGAGCACCCGCCATACATCACAGAGGCCTGTGGAATCAAGCAAATCTCTAAGAGTCCTTTGGGCGGGGGAGAGGCCTTTACGGGATTGACCTGACCTATCCACTGTGTGGTCAAAAACAAGATTGAGGTCACCCCCATGACTATAGGTATACCTAAAAATGGGATTAGGGCTTCCAATACCTGAGCAAAAAACCCAGGCGTGTCTGTATTGGGACCATAAACACTGCCCAGGACAATATCAAGAGTATGCAATCTACCATGCACTAATAAAAACCTGCCAGAGGGGTCACGAACAACCTGGAGAGATTTAAAGGGGACCGATCTATGTAAAAGGATCATGACTCCTCTACTCTGGGTTGAGCCTTCTGCAGTGAAGACTTGTCCCACTTGTTGATGCTTCATTTTGTCAGCCTCATCATTGAGCAAACGCGTTTCCTGCAAGAACTTGATTTCTACTTTCAAATGACTTAGATACTTCAATATCTTATATTGCTTAGTCTTGTGCCTTGACCCTTTCACATTTCAAGTAACAAATCGCATAGTTCTAGCCATCGCCTTTATCAACAATCAGAAACTTGTTATTTTTAATGTTACCCCCCTTTTTTCCCCTTTTTGTATTTTAATTAGATGCCATCTGTACTTATATAAGCCATTGATACCATGCCCTCTGCAGAATGTGCTGTGTCCTTTTACCCTCCCCCATCCCTGCCACCATCCCTCCTTAACCCATTAATATCCCATCATGAAATTCCCCTTACTAACCTCCCATACGCCCTTAACCACCCCTCCACCCAGCCCCTCCCCCAATTACTATGGTACATGATGACCAGCAAATCTGAATAATCTTTCTCCACCCGGCCTCCCTGCCCCCCCAATTGGAGCAACCAGTTCAACGTCAACCCTTTACTTATTAAACATTTAAGTTCCCTTAACAAACAACATCATACGTCCACTTAAATCTTTCTGAAAACTTAATATGCCTTATGCTTCCCTTAATGCCACAAAGAAGATACCCAAAATAAACACTGTTATTACATTAAATACCTCTTGTCCAGTGCCAGTAAAGGGATGGCAAAAGCCTGTTAGTACTAACATTATACTAGAAAGAAAGAACTTCTGGCACCCTCTAGTGGCACTACTGAAACCTGCAAACTCAGCAAGTGGGTGGAAGGTTTAAACAATTGCCCCACATCGATAAATTAAGGCATTATTATTAGGCCCCCTCCCATACTAGTAGCGCACATATGCCAGCGCCTTATAGGAAAGCATTTACTAGCTGGGATGAAGGGGGAAAGAAAGGAGGAAAACCCCTTGCAGAAACCAAGTAGCATTCGCATAATCTGTGGCCAAGTTATGACAAGCAAAAGCTACTCCTTGCCCGGTTACATCTGAAAACAGGCAAATCATTGCCTAATAAGGTTAACTTCACCATGCCTTAGACAGTGTAAGAAAACAACATGACCTGCCATTTACTATCCCGGCATCAAACTTTAACATTCTCAATCGCCCCAATCAATCAACTAAAGAACCAGGAAATTAGGAACAGGTAAATAACCCCCATAAAAGCAATGAATAGGAAGTACAAAGAAATTCGAACCCCACGTCTAATTTCTAAAACTTTAAATGACCCAACTTGAAAGTGACTCCCTACTCTCATAATGTGCACTTCAAAATTTAACATCATGCACAACTTTGAAGTTGACTATTTGCCCCCCACCCATACCACGGAAGAACAAAGGGCTCTTAATTAACTGGGAGCCTTGTAGCTTAAAACCTAAAACAAGATCCGAAACCAGAGGGGGTGGCCCACGCAGAAATTAATCTAACCATCCATATGAGGAAAGGTAATGGCCTTTTAAGAGACCGAATGCAGTCAACAAGTGCCGAGACAACATATAGTTCGCACCAGTCCATAGGGAAGAATACTGGGATCTGCTACCACAAACTAGAATAAAATGTCCACTGGTGTAGACAGTTCGGTGTGTTACTCAGTTCAGTCCCAGTTTTCTTGTAGTTTTAAATAATTCAGGGAGCACCTCCTTAAGCCCAGCTGCCGCTACCTCCGCATCTTCGTAGCTCTTCCAGGTGCCGCCAAGAAGCACTTGAAGTCTGGCAGGAAAGCCCATTCCAAATTTAATTCCTGCGGCAATCAGCTTGGTTACTAACTTATGAAACGTGGCTCATTTCTGGTGCACCGAAAGCGGCAGATCCTGCGCCACCCCGAGTTTTTTACCTTCCCACTACAATTCACGAGCATATCTGGCTTTGTACAGGAAATGTTGGTGCTCTTGAAAGTTCAAAAACCTAAATATAAAGGGCCGGGGGGGCAGCTCCTTCAGGTGGGAGGGGTAACAGCGCACGATGGGCTCTCTCAATAGTATACCCTGCCCCGTAGGGAGAGGGGCCTGCTACCTTCTCAACAAACATTTGGGTAAACTTAACTGGATCGGAGCCCTCCTCTCTTTCTGATAAACCTATTATTACAGCATTATTAAGCCGACTGCACCCCTCAAGGTCTTCAACCTTACTTTCCAACTTCGCCAGGCGTTGCTTGACCACCACCTGCTCCAGCTCCACTTTACTCTGCTTCTTTTCAATGGAGTGTAAACGCACTTCGTTGTCGGCTGTCCTCCGAGAAAGATCTTCTAATGCACTTGAAATATTCTTAATCTCCCCAGCCATGTTCTGCATATCAGCCTTAAAAGGCTGAAATTCCTCAAGAAATCTGGAGAGAGTTAGGGGGTCCGAATCTGCATTGGCAGCGCTTATGATCTGCGATTGCAGCAAGGAGAAGGCCCTGGCTTTCTTAGAGGCCTTCTCCGGTGTTGTCGGGGGGTGTGCTTAGCCGGAGCTTTTTTCATTTCTTCATCCATCCACACTTTTATTAACGAAACACCCGTTGCCAGGGGGATACCCGTTAGTAATTCAACAGTGAACCACACACAAAAACGTAGTTTAAAACGCGATTTGAAGGGCAGGAAGTTGGAGCACAAGGAGAAACGACTCACCTGGTGTACTGCATCATGTGACTCCTCAAAGTTTCTGTTTTCTGATATAAATATATTTCTCATAGAGATGCATGATAATAAAAAAAATTATCAACTGTACTAAGCTCAGGCCTGAAACCTGCCTGCAATTCTGACAGGCCCCCAAGTACTTGTAATTCTTCCACCAATCTACTTAATACTAACTTATCAAAAATGTTACCTAGATTGTCTAACATAGACATGGTATGGTACATTGATGGATCTGATTGATCTCCCTTCTTGTAAATAGAGATGATTATTGCTCCTTTTCAATATTTAGGGAAATTTAGTTTATAGCAGTATTAGTCAAAAAAATGTTAAGATAGTAGTTCAATCTGAAACTTTATCAAGAAAAACTTTGTTTGGAAAAAGATCCAGCCCTGAGGCCTTGTAATATTTTAATGAGGCTGTAGAAAAATATACTTCTGCTCTAGAAAAATAGGAAAATCTAACCATATCAATATCTAAAAGCAAACTCTGCTCGGTATTAGGCGAATAGAACTTACCACTGTAATAGTTAACCCAAGTGTCTCTGCCAATATGTGAATCTATCTCAAATTTAAGATTATTTGTGCCTTTGGCCACCATAAGCCAGTAAGACTGAGAATCTTTTCTATTAATAACATCCAACACATTATTCCACTGTTTTTGTTGGAATTGAACTCACTTTGTTTTCAAGACACTTATAGCTATCTCTGGCCTTATTTAGTATCCTGTAGTTTTTGTTATGAGGATTAATTCTACAGTTTCTGATAAGCTGAGTCTGCTGAGATTTAGCTGCCTTACAGTCTGAGTCAAACCAATTCTGATTTAAAAGGTCTGTGGTTGTCCAAGCTTTCTTTTTAGTCAGTAGAAATCATATTTGCTCAAGAGCCTTCTCTAATTGACTACTAATGTTTAAATATTTCAAATCTGTACTATCCAGTATAGAAATGATATTTTGAAGAACAGGTTTAATCTAGGGGCTCTTAGAGGTCTGCCAACTAATCCTTACTTGGTTGCACATTTCTGAAGCTGGCAAGGAAGTATGCTGCATAATAGCATCAAAAAGATTTTTAGATTTTAAGACCACAGGAAAATGGCCACTTTTGACTCTTGTAAGCACCTGGCATGAGTCCCATAGGGACATATCACCATTCCAAAAAAGGTAATCTATAATAGAAGGGCATCTAGCAGAATAGTGGGTGTAATCACCCGGTAAATCACTCTTAATTCGACTATTAATTGGGGCTAAGTAACGTGTCATGAGTAATTCAATTAACTTGTTAACTGTGTTGTTAGTTTTGTGATCCTTCGATTGTCATGGCAAATTGTAGGTCTGCTGGTGGCAAAGAAGATGGAAACTGCAATCTGCATAACCATTGAGTTTGCTTACCCTGGTATTAAAGTCTCCACATAATAAGATTTCCTCAAATTCTGTACTGCCCCAGGCCAGGTGAATATCTTCCTCTAGGAATTTCCAGAATTCAGGTGAATAATTTTTTGATTTAAGAGGATTTATATAAATATTAATCAAACAAAAAGTTCTCTTGAAAAATTAAATAGCAAAAACTTGAAAATTGGAATTACATTTCATACAGTCATCTTGAAGTGTTTACTGAGCATGCTCAAAACCACATTTTTCAAATTTTCTAAATTAAATAAAAAAAATTTGAACTCAATAAGATTTAATTGAATAAAGACAGCATTGTGGTTGCACATAGTACAAAAATGTTTGTAAGATCATGAAACTATTGTTTTGCATAACATCTTCTACTGGAATCCAAATAAAAATAAATTCCTCTAGCCCAGTATCCAGAGGTTGGAAATCATGCCAGTCCATCCTCTAGTTAATGCTAATCAAATCATAAGACTGATTTGGCAGTCTGTATGTCCATGGAGGGCCATAATACTTCCTGTAAATCTACAGAGACAGAATTTGAAAAACAAGAAGGGCCCATCTAATTTATGAATAGGTTGTATATGTTCATAATAGCTGGAAAAAAAAAGCATGGGTAGCACCAATTCACAAAAATGAAACAACATTTGAACAGATTAATATTTTTTTTCATCAAACAAGCCAAAGTCACATCTGTGGGCCAGTCCCTTTTGACTCTGAAAATTCCAGACCAAAATTCCAAATTGTCTCGGCTATAGGTAAGTTCATAGTAAAAACCCAGCAAAATCAATGATTGAAAATTTATGTTTTGCACTATTCAGAACTCTGAATCCACACATTCAATTGAAATGAAACATGGCACATTCACAGATCTACCTTACAAGGCGGTGTATGCAAATTCTCATGCACATTCGATGAACAGTTGCCAAGTTATTAAAGTGCAAAATTTTGGGTTTAACATTAGTGTGCCTACTCAAGGTAGACAGTGGTATATTATGAGGAGAATGAAGAAATAATGAAATACAAATGATTCTAACCAGTTGCAAGCATGAGTTATACTGTATGATTAAATGTATGCCACATGTGTAAATGTTGTATGTCACATGTAATTATCTTACCAGGCAATACTTTAATGTCTGCATCATTTCCTGTCCTGAAACTTCCAAGGCTTTTTGCCAAGCATCTATAAGTCCCAGCATCCCCTGGTTGAATGTTATTGATTTGTAAGGCTCCAGAGGGCAACACAAACACTCTTGTGTCTGTAGGACTTAGTCGCAGATCTTCCTGGTTCTTTTGCCAGTGAATGGTGGGCATGGGCTCTCCAGTTACCTCACACTTCAGTAACACAGTGTCTCCAGCAAAGGCACTAACAGATTCTGTCTGGGAGAGGAACCTCAAAGGACCTATAAGAAAAGAAAGCAGATTAAACATGTTCAGGTTCTTTTAGACATGCTACAGTCAATCATTGCTTGTTTTCTTTATATACCTCGCTTACTCCCTTTATACTAGCACTGAATTTGGAAACGATGATAGCTGGAAAGAAAGAAAGAAAGAAAGAAAGAAAAAGAAAGAAAGAAAGAAAGAGATGCGGAGGACCTCTTATTTTATTATCATTTTTTGGTCTTTATCCATTCTCCACAATGCAGACACACCCATTACCCCCTTATCTGTCAAGACCCTCAAAGGGTTATATGTGCCGTGACCATTATAGCCATGTGTCCCATAGCTGAAGGAACAGAGGATCAAGCCTGGTGTTGATGGCTACTTGACATCAAAGGGCCCCTCCCTGTGGTTGGTGTTGTGGTGCAGGCAGAACTAAAGTGGTTCCTGATTGATTGACCCACATCCCTGTGACATTCCAGGGAGCTGCTGATCTGCAGAGAGAGAGAGAGTAGAAGCCTCTTCCCAGACAGAAGAATTCATCCTACTGACCGCATCTCCAATTCCTGCTACAGTTGGTAGGGATTGCAGGCTCTGATCTTGAACATGTTGTCACCCAGCTGGAAGGGGAGGGCCCTAACACTAGGCCAACAAATTTCTCTTACCATCTGAGAACAATTGCCATTCTTTATTATCCTCTAAATGCTAGCACCTTTGTTAAATGAGTTTTCACATTCTGTGTTATCTCAGGCTTCTTTTTTTATTTTCTAGTTTTTACCATTCCCCAGACTAATATCTCACTCTGTGGCTTCAGTTCCAGACATCTTCCTGGCTGCTCTGTCTTATTTCTTCCAGTGTTCCTGCCTCTGGACATTGTCTATACTGGCACACCATAGCTAACCACCAGCATGCCAGTCCCGCTCAAGTAGAGATTTATCCCAGTGTTACATGGTCCCACCCCAGGTCACCAAGGGCCAGCCACCGAGCAGCACATATGGTACATCAAGCACTCTGTAGATGCCTCCTGCTGGTTATTTTAAAGTGACACTGTTAACCCCTAAGGAATGATGTACTTTCAAGTTTGAAAAACACATTTTATGATTGCTCAGCTGATAATACAATTTGTCAGTGATGCTGTTTTTTTTTCTCTGCCTCCTTTTTATTGGTAAACTTGAACACCAGACTACTGATGTAAACCTATCTAAACTGTTTCCAATCCTTGCTCTAATCTCACTGTATCTAGCTGTTCTGAACTTTAGGAATGCCCACACTCTTTCCAGTCAATCACAATGCAGTAGTCTCTTCCCACTGCATTATATATGGCTAGACTAGACTATGTGGTGATTTTTCCCAAATTTCAGGAAGAATGCATTTGGAATACATCTCCAAGGGCTGTAAACACAGAAATTTGTATGTGGTGACAATAATATTGGGGACAGACAGTTTTTCACATTCATTAAGAAAAGGCAAAAGATACAAAAACAACAATATCAGAAAATTATCCATAAACTGGCTAACCATAAATATTCATAGATTCATAGATATGTGTCAGCAGAAAAGGACCTACAGTACTTGGCCCATTGAGTCTGATATGTAGTTTGTTTTAAACTAGAGACACATTGAGACCTAAGTGGGATGACAATGACTATTTTATGTAACTGAATGACCCATTCAGTTGATTTCAACATGACCACTTTTCGTGATAATAAGGTTGTTTGATGGGTGTCCATTACAGTTTATAATAAATAATAGAAATAACTTGCTCGTGGGCATGTCTTCACTATTGATAAAATGTTGAGAAAATAATGGGGTATCCTTCAGGGGAAGGGACTTGGGTATGCACTTTCTGAGACAGAGTGCTGCATATGGCTAAAATATTATCAATTACAGAAGGATGTGAAGGATGTTAAAAGAGGATACACTATCTGGTTGGCTTTTTAGATAATTAGCTACACTATCATTGTGACTGTCAAGGATTGTGAACTCATCATGCATAGTGGGGGTGAAATTAATGGTTAAATGTACTTATCGCAAATCTCCCTTGGAAAAGAATGAATTATAGTTCTTCAAATGCCTGAATATATGAATAGCATGCACGCAAATCATTTCAGTTTAGACCATTTTGTGACTAGCTAATGCAATACCACCATAGTCTGCTTATGTAGAATAATTATTAAATGAACAGCATATGGGAAACTTGTCAGTAGTTAGAAGTCAATTTTAGGAAATATAGAGATACAATTTTCAAATTAAACACTTCTCTGATGAAAGTGTTATTTTCTAGCTTAGAAAACTGAATGTTGGGTACATCAAGAAATACCATCATTAGAACTATCTGTATGATTAAGAGCTAACAATTACAATATACTATTCATGGTACATTATGTTAAGTCTGTAAAGCTTTTCGTGTTATCAAATGTGTGTTAGGCACAGCTGCTATGGTTGCATGTATAACAAAAGCATTCTTTGGATAGAACATCCTGCATATTTACCTGTATACTGTACTCACCCAGTGTAGTTATGTTTAACATTACAGTTTTGCTTAGGGGATGATTTAAATATGAAATATACTTATGCATTATGAGTTGGAATATTGTGCAGAGATCATTGATATCTACTTTGATAAATGATGTCTTGCTCAATACCTCTACTGTATATGTTATGCTATGCACTATATTTAGGCCACTAGCAAGTAACCCACTTACAGTACTAATTATTTACTAGAAAACTAGTGACCAGAGTTGACCAATCAGGTTTCTTCCAACAGACTTGATACCATATGGTGGAAGTCAGCAGAAATGTTCAGAAGCTATTTCTTTTTGTTAAGATTGAACAACTCACACTGCTGAAATGTTTGTTATTTTTTTTAACTTAGAGCTGTAAAAGAGGTGTTTCATGAAGAAAATTCACATGACATTGCCTGCATAAAATACATAAATACATGTGCTTATCAAAATCTTAATCTTAAGAGCCATATAAAACATAAATCATGGTCATGGGTAACTGTTTCACATATCCTCTTTGTCAAATAGGTTTTAAAAAAATAAAAAAAAATACATGTAATTTTATTTCCCAGGACCAGGGTTTTGTTACGTGGCATTTACACTGAACCATTACGTGGTAATTTTCATGTTAATATATTCAAGATATGGTCACATAAAAAGTATTCCTCTTGTTTTGCCTAATGGGTAAAGTCAATATCACTCAGAAGGAAAAATGTCTGCCCTTTTCTTATAAACAAGCAATTTTGTCATTTACATATGCATATTGTGACATTTACTATAACATAGAAATGTAGGTATTGTACCATATCAGTATTTTAGAATACTTTGGGCATCAAGAAAAATGTTGACACACCTCTGAAAACATTACAATTTAGTGTCAACATAGAAACAATATGCAACAACATAATTCCACTGTACCACCTCAAAGTCCAAGATAAGTTTTTTGGACAAAATCATGAAGAACATCTTAAATCAAATTGCTATTACTAATACCAACAATTTGTACCTCATGTAACGCTAGTCAGGATATTGTCCTGTGGACAACTGGATAATGCCTCAGATTGTGGCTGAAAACAGGTCAAATTCCCCAGTCAGCCTTATCCAGTAAACAAACTAATCACAGAAGCATAGGTGTTTATGGACTATGTTTATGTCTAGTCTGCCCATTTACTACATATTCATTAATTAATTAAAATAATTTAGTTTGTGACTTAGTTAATTAGTTAGTTAGTTAGTTAAAAATTGGTAAGCAGGAATGACACGCTGAGTCATGGTTCATTTCCAAGTGTGACCCAGGGAAAGGGGAAGGGGATACAATAAAATCACACATAGTGCTATCAAAGTGTTCCACAATATAAAATGCAAACATAGAACAGTACAACATTGTACAAGTGCAAATAGCAATGACCAGTGACAGAAGATGAAGTTATGAGCATCATCACAGCCCAGAGGAATTGATAACAACAGGTTGAGTAATTTAGAGCAGCAGTAGTTGGGACATAAGCTGACCCTGGAAGGAGGACCAGAGATGGGGAGGAAGGGACACTAGGGACAGGTCAGATAGAGGGCTAAGAGGAGTAGAAGGGGAAGGCAGGAGTTTAAGTTGATGTCTGAGGGAAGTAGGGGACAGTAAGAGACAGGGAGAGGAGGGGATCAGGTTCTGAGGGAGGCAATAAGAGAAGGTTGTCTGTCTAACAGAGAAGTGAGGGTGAGGGAGGGAGAAGGTGCAAGGATCACTGGAGTGGAGGGAGTATAAGGTAGAGGGAATGGGTGAGATGTGTGTGGCTAGGTAAGAGGATAGTGATCCAAACTATTATTTGGAGATGAAGGAGGCACAATGGGACTGGTGATGGGAGTGAAGGGGGAGGATGGAGAGGGAGGAGTAGAAAAAGGAGCGGTGAGTACAAGGGGGGAGTTGGCAGCAAAATGACATACGGAATTACAGAGGGTGTCCAGTCTGACAAAAGAAAAAGAGGAGGCAGTACTGTAGACCACATCCACATAGGCGAAGACAAGGAGCACCATTTTGGTGACAAGGTCCTTTTATGCCTGCATAGGAAGGCAGTCTTTGATATGGTACAGGACACAAAGCTTGGGGTGAAGCTTGGCATGGATGGTGTCAATGTGGGCAGAGGATTCAAGCCTACTTTCATGCCACACATCGATATACTTAAAAGAGGGGAAACACTTTGAGGGGGAACCACCCAGGGTGGTGAAGGAAGGGAGGAGAGCAAACCTGGCCAGCTTCTTGATGGTGCCAAATGTAATGGACACTTTTTTTTTTGTGTGTTGACCCAGATTTGGTTGAACTTATGCCAGCATGGGACACTGCAAAAGTCTTGCTTTAAGGAGACTTCCATAGCCATAGTTGAGGGGCTTGATGTGCAGAATACTTTGTCATCTGCATACATGTAACTATACAAGTTGGCTTAGGAAGAAAAAGATTGTTGAGGAAAATGGAAAAGAGGATAGTACCCTGGATGGTGCCCTGAGGGACCCCAGCCTGGATTAGAGTGGAGGGAACAGGATGCTGCTGACCTATACCAACAGATGATGGCCTGAGAGGTAAGATCAAAATCAGGAGTAGACCAGTTTCTCTTGCAATTGTGTAAGAGAGGAGAGGAGAGCGGATGGAGTAGAGATGTGCAAAGTTGCTGAAATTCACCTTGCAAATATTTCATGAATTACAAATTTGTGAAGCTTGTACTTTGAAAACTGGAATTCATCTGCAAACTACAGAATTTACCTGCAAGTTCTACATTTCATAGGTGAGTTTTGCACTTTGTAGTGAAAGCTTCATGATTTCCAGTGAAGCTGAAGTGGCTGAGGGCAATGGAGATTTTATAAAGCTTCACAAAGACAAATATCAGTCGCATAGCAGCAACTTCGGCAGTGATGTTTAACTTTGCTGCGTCTCTTAGAGGGAGATAGGACAGAAACTGCTATGGTGGAGGAATCACCCTTTTGTGGAGGGGGAGAACTGTGGCTATCATCCAAGACAGAGGGGCAGCACAGTAGGTGAAGAAGAGGTTGAGGAGGTGACCAAGGGGAGAGGGCAGTGGCAGGATTTAAGAGATGGAGAAGTTTTGGGCCTAGCCCTTCCAGGCTAGATTTGGACAGACTGAGAGAGGAAAGAGCAAGCATGATTTCCTGGTAGTGACCTATGTCCTCATCACACTAACACTGGCAAGGCGTTATGTGGATCTATCATTTCTCAGTTTTGCTTGGACTCTCCCAGTTTCTCCATTGGACCAATCCTCTCCCCTTGTCATTTCCAACAGTCCCATCTGCCAATTTTACTGGCTATTAAGATTTAGCAGTTTTAATGTTAAAAATCTCCTTAGGAAGATGGTTTCAGCTTTCCACCACCCTTTCTGAGATGAAGTACTTCCTCATGTCCCTCCAAAATGTCCCCTTCCAGTTTATGGCTGTGGCCACCTTGTGATGGATCCATCACTGAGCTTAAACAATTACTAACTATGTACCCTGTTTATACCCTTCAGATTTCTGAATGTTTCAATCAGGTCCACCTTTTCTTCTGACTTTTAGGCTGCACATACTGAGGTCAGACAGTCAATCCTCATAGGTCCTCCTCTGTTGGCTGTGATTTCTTTTGACTGTCTCCTTGGGCCCACTCTAAGCAGTCCTTGTTCATTTTTGAGTGAAGGTTCCAGAATGTCTCATAGTACTCTAGGAGTGGCCTCACCAAGAACATGTACAGGGACAAGATTGATTGATTCCTTCCTTCCTTCCTTCCTTCCTCTTGAAAAAGCTCAGCTTTTGCACCCCAACACCCTGCTAGCTTTCTCTTGTGCCTCTTCCTTTGGGCTGAGGTCATGAAACTGTCAGTTATAACTCCCAGATTCCTCTCTTCTGAGTAAAAATGCCAGTCAGTAAGATACAAACATAAGAAAAGGTGGCAGTTTAAAGAAAGTATGTTGAACAACACTCTGTTTTTTCATATAAGATTTTACCTGTTTATTTTAAAGTAAGGATACAAAATATATAAAAGTTTAGTCCTACAATGATTAACATGAAAGGTACTGTATATATAAATCAGGAATTGTTAACATTAATGAAAGTATAAAAAATGTGTATCTATAAAAAGTAAAAAAAAAATACTAAGAAAATCCTGTAAAATGAATATGTATGTAAGAATCATTAAAAAAAACATTATTGTTTATCCAGTGCCCCTTGAAGAAGTCAGTAGGTGAAACATTGGGGCTTAGCAACTAATGAATCAAGAATAAAAAGATCTTTAAAGAACATTTGCGGTGTTGGACAAAATTAATTGAGAATCAGATTGACAAAAACTTTCCCTTTTTGTTGTGTCTGAACTTTCCAGACATTGGTACGCTCCACCACAGACTACTACTAGAAAGAAAAGAAGTAATTATCCCTGAGGTCCATCCTAGCAATAACTTGTTTACAAGCCTCTTGTGTGGAATGGTGTCAAAGGCCTTGCTAAAGTCCAGGTAGGACACATCCACCATTCCCTCTGATCCACTTCCCTTGTCACCCAGTCAAAGAAATCTATCAGATTTGTTTGACATGACATTCCCACTGTGAATCCATTCTGCCTTGGATCCCCTGCGCCACTGGATTCAAAATCTTCTATAATCCTTTCTTTTAGCAGTGATTCTATTATTCCCCACACCGAGGTCAAGCGGACTGGTCTGAAATTTCCAGTCTCCTCTTTGCTCCCTCTTTTATGTAGAGGGACTACATTTGCTCTCCTCTAGTCATCTGGAACCATTCCCATTTCCAGCGATTCATTGAATAAGACTGCCAATGGTGCCACCAGCATATCCCTAAACTCCTTTAATACACTAGGATGCATCCCATCTGGTCCCATTGCTTTGTCCACTTTCAGTTTTGTGAGTTCCTTTAGAACTCTTTCCTCTGTAAATGGAATGATGTCCACCTACCTCCCCTTATTGCTCCTGTCACTTAATTGTGGTCCCTCACCTTACCCCTCTTCTGTGAATACTGAACAAAAAATATTTGTTCAGGTTTGTTTTTTTTTTCCAAATCCCCTTCTGCACACTCCCCTTCTTCCCCCTTAAGCCTTACAATCTCACCCCTTGTCTTTCTCCTTTCACTAATGTACCTGTAAAAAGTCTTGTCCCCTTTCTTTACTGCCTGGGCTATTTTTCCTGTTTGTGCCTTTGCACTCATGACTGCCTTCCCTGCCTCCCTCTGCTTATTTAGATACACTACCCTGTCCTCCTCTTTTTATGTTTCCTTGTACTTTCTGAAAGACAACTTTTTCGCTCTTACTTTCCTGGCCACTTCGTTTGAGAACCATAGTGGTTTTCTCTTTCTTTTAACTTTATTTGCCTAATGCAAAGGTTTGTTACTTCCACTATGGCTCTTCTTGGATGGGCCCACTGTTCTTCAACCCTTCCCTGGTCTTCCCTCCCCGCTAGGGCTTTCCTGAAACATACCCCCACTTTTGCAGTCTGCTCTCCTGAAATCCAGGACCTTCACTTTCATGTAGCTTGACTCTGTCACTGTTCTATTATTGAACCACACTATGTGATAATCACTGGACCCAGCTGTCCACCAACCAAGACATCTGCAATTCTGTCCCGGATGGTACTGTAAGTACTGCACCATGTCCAAAATCGCACCCTCATGGGTGGGTTCTAGCACTAGCTTCCTGAGGCATGCTCCCCGCAAGGAGTCCAGTATGCCCCTGCTTCTGACTGAGGCTTTAGCTGGTATGCTTCATTCAGCATCTGGCAGATTGAAATCACCTACCAGGAGCACTTCCCCTTTAGTTGCCATCTTATGGATGGATTCCACTAGAATCTTGTCCAACTCTTCCCCTTGTGCTGGAGGTCTGTAGATCACACCCATACAAACAGTGGTGCCACTGCCCATCTCCAAGGTGACCCACAGGGCCTCCACCTGCCCCTGCAATCCCTGTACCACAGCTGCTTTTATACCCTCCCTGACGCAAAGAGCTACCCCTCCTCCCTTTTTACCCTCCCTGCCTTTCCTGACTAGAGAATAACCTGGTATAGCTACATCCCCATCATGGTTCCCATTGTACCATGTCTTGGTAATAGTGACTATGTCCAGGTCAGTCTCTGGCATCAAGGCCACCAGATCTGGAATTTTATTTCCCAGGCTGTGAGCATTCGCACATGTGGCCTGCCATATTTTGTTACTCTCCCTCCTGTAATCCCCTCTTTTATCCTCATGCCTTCCCTCACTACCTTTCCTGCCATTAATCCCTTTTCTCTTTTTCTCTGATATTCTACCTTTTCCTAGTTTAGTTACCACTGGCGATTTCCCAAACTTAAGGTCCTACCTGCAGACTACAATTACTTGTGGGGGTGGGCAGTTTAATTCTCCCTGCTTCCTTCCACCCCCCCCTTTGGCTAGTTTAAATGCATGCCAATGAAACATTAAAAATGCTCACTAATGACAATGGTCCCCTTACTGGATGGACGCAGGCCATCACCCTTGTACAGGCCCACATCCCTCCAGGTGGGTTCCCAGTCCCCAGTGAAGCAGAAACCCTTCTCTAAACACCATTTCTAGAACACTGAAACATTGAAGCATAGAAACGTATAATTTAATGGCAGATAAGGACTGCTTGGCCCATCCAGTCTGCCCATTTCTCCCTACTTACACTATCACACCAGTCTGTGCCGGATCTCCAGAATTTTCTCCTTCCTCCCTTCCCTTCCTTTCCACTATGACTTCTTTGTGCTTGTCCCATGCATTCTTTAACACCACCACATTTTTTGACCCCACTGCCTGTGTTGGAAGGTAGTTCCAGGAATCCACCAAACTTCCTGTAAAGAAGTACTTCCTCAAATCTCTACTTAATCTACCCCACTGCAGCTTCATATTATGTCCCCTTGTTCTTTAGCACATTTTCTTTTGAAAAATACTCCCCTCCTATACCTTATTTTCCCTGAGGTATTTAAAGATCTGTATGATATCTCCCCTCTCTCTCTTCTGTTCCAGGGTGTACATATTGAGGTCCTTTAGTCTCTTCTCATAGAACTTATGATGCAGACCCTGAACCATTTTATTTTTCCTCCTCTGGAGTGCCTCCACCTTGTCTACGTCCTTCTGGAGATGTGGTATTCAGAATTGGACAGAATATTCTCAGTGGGGTCTTACCAACAATCTATAGAGAGGCAACACCACCTCCCTCTTTCTGCTGGTGATACCCCTCCCTATGAACCCCAGCATCCCACTGGCCCTCCCTACTGACTTGTCACATTGCTTTGCCACCTTTAAATCACTCAATATGATTAGCCCCAGTCTCTTTCCTGCTTAGTGGTGTCAATACCACTTCACCCACTTTGCACTCTCCCCTGGGTTTCTGGGCCATAAGTGCATTATTGTTTTTTAATATATGGATTGTCTAATTAATACCATCAGAAGCCATACAAAAAAATCCTGGTAATAGTATGGCTCCTGAACCGATAATACCACTGCTCCCAAGTGATAATACTATCGTTCAGGAGCCGTAATACTATCGTTCAGGACCTGAACGATAGTATTATCACCAAAGATGAACAGCGCAAGCGCAAGTCTATCTTGTCATGTCTTTTAAGCGTGCCTTCCAATTGGCGCATTTCCAGCCCAAACAGTTTGAAAAACACGGCAGTGGATTCTCGCTTACTGAGAGGACACTATACGAAGTCCACAGTGACAAAACTTCAGTTTTTTTCGGGGTATCTACAAACGAAAATGTATCTCGCTGAACTGTGCTCACCCATCCCCAAAACAAAAGGTAAAAGAAAATGAAATTGTTGCTATGCATGTGTGCGAGTCACGGAAGGTAGGCAGACCAGGCAACACTGTGTGACAGGCTGTGGCAGTCGGCTACGAGTGTGAGATTCCTTTAGTTAACAGCCGACTGGTCGCAGCAAAATGATAAAAAAAAAAGTCGGATCCATATATTAAAAAAAATAATAGATAGGTAACTGGGCATTACTGGTGAGATACCATCTCGAGGTTCTGGACACTGGAACCTCTTGAGCTTCGCTCTCGAGGTTCCTGTGTGTCCAGAACCTCTCGATGGTATTACTCACCAGTTATACCCAGTTACCTATCCATTATTCTATTTATTTTTTTGCATTGAAAACCAACTGCCAAACTCTTGACCACTCCTCTATTTTTCTCAGGTCTCTGCTCATCCTTTATACCTCCGCTGGAGTGTCCACCCTATTGCAGATTTTGGTGTCATCTGCAAAGAGGCAGACCTTTCCTTCCAGCTCCACTGCAATATCACTTATAAAACCATTAAAGAGGACTGGTTCCAGCAAAGATCCCTGAGGCATCCCACTGCTCACCCTCCCTTCCCTGAAGTGAACTCTGCTTGCCACCACCCTCTGTTGCCTATCCCCTAACCAATTTCTTATGCAGTTTACCACCTTTGGACCCACTCCTAAGCTACCCAGCTTGCTTACTAGTCTCCTAAGTGGAACAGTGTCAAACACTTTACCAAAATCTAGGTAGGCCACTTCCACCATTCCACCCTGATCTAGTTCCTTGGTCACTGAGTCAAAGAAATCTATCAGGTGTGTTTCCTTGATTATGCTCCCTTTTATCTTCACCCACTGTTCCTCCACCTCATCCATGTCATCCAATCCTGCTAGATCAGCCCTGAAGCATTCACCCATCTTTTTAAAGTCTGCCCTCCTGAAGTACAGGACCCTCATCCTTGTGTGGTCTGATTCTGCTGCTGTCCTTATACTGAATTACATTGTATGATGATCATTGGTCCCCAAGTGACCTCCCACCTTGATGTCTGTAACACTGTCCCTATTTTTCAATGTAAAGCTAAAATATATTGAAAAGGTGAGAAAGTCAGTAGACTATTGGCTCTTAGGCTGTAACAGAATGAGGCTACTAGAATAATATTAGCTGTATGAAGCCAGCCTAACTTACAATTATTAGTGCACCATAGAGATATTGCCAACAGTTTAGGTAAGTACTATGAGGAACTGTACTCTGTGGAAGCACCAGTAGAGGAAGGGGAGATTAGAGCCTTTTTACAAGCAGCTAATTTATCCAAAATCCAGGACACACGGAGAGGTGCCCTCAGCAAACCTATTGCAATCATTGAGTTGACTATGGCCATTAAGGACCTAAACTGCGACAAAGACCCCAATGGGTTTCCCACAACTTTTATAAGCTGGTCAGGAATGAGCTAGTGCCACACCGGGCCACTCTGTTCAGTGATGCCTATGAGAAGGGCACCCTGGCATTCAGAAGGTTTTGATCATTTTGCTTCCTAAACCTGGGTGGAATCAGAAGCTAGTAACTAATTATAGGCCCATTTTGCTATTCAACCTGGATGTACAAATTCTAGAAAATGTAGTGAAAGAGAGGGCAACAACAGTTATGAAGGCCTAGTGAATGAGGAGCAGGTAGGCTTCATGCAGTGTAGGCTGTCTAGTGATCAGATGAGAAAGCTGGCATATATTATATCTGTGTCTGGTGCCTCTAAGGTCCCCGAGGTCCTGGTTTCTCTAGACGCAGATAAAATTTTAAATAGGGTGACATGATTTTCTGTTTAAAGCCTTGGACAAATTTGGATTCCTAGAGGAGTTCATAAACTAGGTATGCCTCCTATACTCCTAACCCTCTGCAAGAGTCACATGCAACAGCCTAAAGTCACCTCCCTTCAGGTTGGACAAAGGGACTAGACAGTGGTGTCCCCCTTCCCACTACTTTTCAGTTTATATCTAGAGTCATTGACTCACACCGTACTGGCTGATACTAGAGGCTCCAGGGATAAAGTGGGAGGAAATAGATATGCTATCTCTACTTACACAGATGACATCATGCTGCACGTAGAAAAATCTCAGGTTTTAATCACAGCAGTTTTTCAAATCCTAGACAAATTTGGCCAGTTATTAGGCTATAAACTAAATCTTGATAGGACCATCATTATGCCTCTTAACATATATATTAATAAAATGAAGGTGATGCAATGGGGGACTACATGGGCATCAAAATCCATTAAATACCTTGGCATCATGGTCAGTAGAGATAAACACCTAATGAAAGATCAGAACTTTATTAAACTCATTGTTAAAGTAGAAACAGATCTGATGATTTGGAAAACATTGCTCCTCACACTGTGGGCTAAAATTAATGCCATTAAGATGAACATCCTACCATGCATACTATATCTGCTAAGCAGGACAGGTCTGTTCCTACCTAAAGAGTGGTTTGGAAATCTGAGAACCACCCTGTCAGAATTTCTCTGGTATGGCAAACTGCCCAGATGGTTGATGCTAAGATGACTCCTATTAAGAGTAAGGGGAAGGGATACTGTTGTTGGATATTTTCTCTACGATTTAGTGTGCCATGCCTTTAATTTCCTGTGGTGGAGACTAGACACCTGCCTTGGAAGACCTACAGACAATGTTGGTACACAGAATTATGGAAGTAGATCTAGCTGGGAAATACAATATTGACCTTAAAGCCCTGACTAGTTGTACATTTTCAGATCTTACCATTGAGCTAAGGGACACACCCATGGGTACTTTATTGAGGGCCTGCAGACAGCTCTATACATTTTTGCAGACCAAGCCCGAGTTTGACATACACCAGCCTATCAGGCACAATCTTAGCTTTAAAATAGTAGGCACAATAGTGGGAAACTCATTTTTACCAGGGACCAACCTAAGTAGGTTAGCTATGGTAAAAGAGGCCAATACTCCTGTACCATTTGACATACTCTGATCTCGTAATCATCTCACTGCAAAACATTTATTCCAGCTTCTACAGTTACAACACATGGTCATTAATTAGTTGGGCCCACTACCATAGCCAGTGTCACAGCAAGATCCATGGGTTGATCTTAGTATCATAGTGCATCAAAGACATGCTATATCACTAGTGTATGGGAAACTCAGGGAGGTAGCTACTAATACTATGACCCTCTGGCTAGAATATTGGACTACTGAATTTCCAGAACTGGAGGCTACAGAAAACTCTGACAATGTATGTATCAATTTACATTAGTATGTCAAATTTGACTATCTCAGGTTACCACATTATAAACTATTAAACAATATGTACTACACCACAGTAAAGCTATCTATGATGGGGAGGTTAGAAACAAATGATTGTACAAAATGCAAGACCCAGACAGGAACATTAAAACATATATTCTGGGACTGCCCTGTTGCATACAAGCTACTGGCAGAGATAAAAGCATGTCTAGACCTGCTGCTTGGTCTACAAGATGCTTTCAGTCCTCTAACCTGTCTTGTTGATCTTGGCCCACAAAAGTTGGTAGGGCACCAGTGTTACCAGATGGCTCTCATAGCAGCCACAGCACATGTCATTGCCAGACACGGTTTAGATGACACAGGCAGAAGGGGATAGGGAGATAGGGAGAAGTACCAGGAGAAACAAAGGGAGGCAGGGAAGTCAGTAAGGGAAGCCAAAGCTCAGACAGAAGAACGCATTGCAAAATCAGTGGGTAAAGGGACAAACCTTTATAGGTACATAAGGGAAAAAGAAAGACAAAGGAGGGATAGTGAGACTGAAGGGGAGGATGGGAGCACTTGGAGGATGACAACAGTAAAAGCTGACATATTGAACAGGTATTTCTGCTCAGTCTTTACTAAGGAAGAGGGGTAATGGGTCTGAAGGGAGTACAAGGGGTGAGAATGGTGCAGAAATGGACACAAGTCCCTTTACACGAGAAGGTCCTGAAGGAACTGGAAGTAATAAGAGCTGATAAAGCAATGGGGCCAGATGGGTGCACCCAAGGGTCCTTAAAGAACTAAGAGAGGTGGTGGCTGAACCTCTGGCTATCCTGTTCAGCCAATCACTGGAAACAGGGAGGTACTCAAAGACTGGAGGACAGCAGATGTAGTCCCCTTATACAAAAGTGGGAACAAAGAGGAAGCAGGGAACTACAGACCAGTCAGCCTCACCTCGGTAGTGGGAAAGATCATGGAAGCACTACTGAAGGAGAGATTGTGGAACATCTGGTTGTCAATGGACCAGGACCCAAGGCAGCATGGTTTCACCAGGGGGAGGTCATGTCAGACCAACCTCATTGAATTTTTTGACTGGGTGACTAGGGAGGTGGATCAGGGGAGGGCAGTGGACATGGCCTATCTGGACTTCAGCAAGGCCTTTGACACTGTGCCACATAGAAGACTATTACACAAACTGGGGAATATGGGTGTGGGCAGGACAGTAGTGTGGTGGGTAGGTAACTGGCTGGGTGGCAGGACACAGAGGGTGGTGGTAAATGGCTGTCACTCCACAGAGGGAAGAGTGACCAGTGGGGTACCACAGGGATCAGTGCTGGGACCGGTCCTATTCAACATCTTCATCAGTGACATTGCACAGGATCTAGAAGGCAGAATTTCACTGTTCGCTGATGACACAAAGCTCTGTAACAGAGTAGACACACCAGAGGGTGTAGACAGAATGAGAAGGGACCTGCAGAAACTTGAAGAATGGTCAAGGGTTTGGCAGTTGAAATTCAATGCAAAGAAGTGCAAGATAATGCATATGGGGCGCAAAAACCCTGGCACAATATATCAGTTGGGGGGTGAGGATATAGCATGCACCAAGCAGGAAAGGGATCTTGGGGTTGTCATCTCTGATGACCTCAAGGTAAGGAAACAGTGTGACAAGGCAGCAGGTAAAGCAAATAGGATGATGGGATGTATAGGCAGGGGCATCACCAGCAGGAAAAGGGAGGTCATAATTCCACTATACAAGACACTAGTGAGGCCCCACCTGGAGTACAGTGTACAGTTCTAGAGACCATACCACGTAAGGACATAGACAGGGTAGAGAAGGTTCAGAGGAGGGCAACAAAGATGGTGCATGGGTTGCATCACAAGTCCTATGAAGACAGGTTGAAGGAACTGAACATGTACTCCCTGGAGGAGAGGAGGGAGAGGGATATGATAGAGACATACAAGTATCTTACAGGGAGGAACAGGGTGCAGGAATACACTATTTTTAAGCGAAAAGATGTTTCAGGACTAGATGGCATGGGATGAAGTTGGAGGAGGAGCGATTCAGAGGAAACATGAGAAAGAATTTCTTCACAGAACGGGTGGTGGACAAGTGGAACACCCTGCCAGAGGAAGTGGTGGGGGCTGAAACAATCACGGGATTTAAGAATGCATGGGATAGACATAAAGGAATTCTAGAGGTCAGGGGTAAGGGTAAATAGACTTCTAGGAAAACAAACTGAACTTACAAGCTCAAATGGGCAGACTAGGTGGGCCATAGGCCCTTATCTGCAGACACTGTCTATGTATCTATGTATCTATGTATCTATGTAGCTTCAAAGCTATGAGGAATGGCACACTGCTGCTTTAAAAGGTCTGCTGAAGAAAAAATGTTGACCAGCATAATTTGTAGGCAAAAAATATTTGCTATCAGATGAGAACATTTACCGGTGTTGCTCCAACTGCCTCAGAAAGGCATAGCATAGTGCTTCACTACACCCCGATATACATGTGTTTTATTAAGCTACAATGCCAGACCTGCTTAGAGATCACTGACATATTAGTGAACTGACAGATTACCCAGGTTTCATAGGATAACATTATTGACCCAGATACATGTGAATCAGTTGCAGTGGAGTTACCTGCAAGTAAGCTACCACTTGTTTAGGTTTTTTTTTTCTGTTGTAGTAATTATCCTGTTTAACCTCTTCCCTTGCTTTGATTGTTTTTGTAAGTTTTCAAAAATGTCAATGTACTTGGAGTTTTGTCTATGACATCTGAATGCATGTTTGTTAAACCACAGATGTATGTCATATATGTATTTCTATATATGACTTTCAATTTTTCAATAAAGTACACTAAATTGTAAAAAATGAAAAAAAGGCCCACCTAAACCTTGGCTCTCCTCACTGCCTTACTGGCTTCTTTTGCTGTGCTATGGTAGCACTCTCTGTTGCTTCTATCTGGTCAGCCTTATACACTCTGAAGGGCTATCTTTTTTGCCCACACTGCAACCCCAA
This sequence comes from Neoceratodus forsteri, assembly GCA_016271365.2. Classification (NCBI taxonomy): domain Eukaryota; kingdom Metazoa; phylum Chordata; order Ceratodontiformes; family Ceratodontidae; genus Neoceratodus; species Neoceratodus forsteri. The sequence continues at coordinate 462,603,105 of CM057449.1, forward strand.
TCACCTTGGAAAACCATAAAGGTCTTTTGTGCCTTCTCCTATTACTTACATGACTAAAGTACACCTTAGATTTATCTAAGGTACCTTGTTTGATACATTCTATTCCTGTCCACCCCAGTCAGCTGTTAATATTCCTAATCCTCTCCCTCAGTTTCTCCTCCATCTTCCTGAAGTCCAGCGTCAGTGTTTGGGACTTCTGCATTAGTGCTTTTAGTGATATGTAGAACCGTAGTGTGTTGTGGTTGCTAGACCCAAGTGGATGGCCACTGTTAACTCCCTAATGCTGCCAAAGTAGGACAGAACTAAGTTGAGTATGGCCCCATCCCTAGTGTGTGCCTCCTCATGTGGAGCCAGGAATCAGATCTGGAAGGTATCCACCAATATCAGCTACCTGGGGCTCTGTACCACAGGAGTGCTTAAGTTGGGTATGTTAAAGTCTCTGTACCACAGGTGCTCTTTAGTCAGGTGTGTGGAAGTCTCCTAACATGACAACTTCCCCTCCAGCTTCCACCCTCCTGATTTCCTTGGCTAGTGTCCTCTCCACCTCATCTGATTGACCAGGAGGTCTGTATATCACTCACATACAGATGAGTCTTGCCACATCTGCCATCAGAGGTACCTTCATAATTCCATTTTGCTTCTTCTGTGTAACACTATACCCTACAGCACCCTTCCTTAATGTAAACAAAGAAACATAGAATTTGATGGCTGATAACGACCACCAGGCCCATCTAGTCTGCTCAGTTTTCCTACCCGGTGCATATATCGCAGTCTGTACTTACAACCCCCACCTCCTCTCCCATTTTCCCTGCCCCTGCTGAATATTGTATAGCCTGGGACTGTAAGATTTCCAATCTTTGCTGTGTGATGCCCATGTTTCTGTCACTGCCATTCTGCTTCTCATCCCTTAAGGGGGAGTACTGATTGTATGTAGCATTACTCAGATAGTGCTTTTGTGGATCCTATCAATCGATCACTCAATCAATCAATCAACCTTTATTTTACCAAGCAAAACACCATTGAGTGAACTCATTTCCAAGGTGGACCTTGAAAGTAAGATAAGTATAAGATGCAATAAGAAAATAGTATACATAATGCAAAATATGGGTACACAGGATGGATACATAATGATGTGAGACTTATACAATAGAGAAATCTGGAGAACAATAGTCTAAGGCAAAAAAGTCCATAAAAACAATATGTGCAAATAACTTGTAGTTTACAAAATATACAAATGCCTGAAAGCAGTACTAGAGGAGTATCCTTGAGGCAACTTACTGTATAAATAAATACTAGGATACCTATTGAGTGCCTCACATATGGGGAGGGAAGAGGAAATGGGAACATTATACATAGTAGGAGAGAGGAGGAAAGAGCAGGATGCAGAGGAGACAGGAGGAAGGAGGAGATACAAAGTGATGTGAGGCACCAGCTTTATTTAGCAAGAATGGTGTCAAGTACACCAAGGAAGGCAACTGCAGACAGGTAATACTAGGCCACAATCAGCGGAAGCATTTACATGCCTCCTTGATAGATTGCGAATAAAGTGTATTGAATGAAACCAGGGAGATAGGGTGGGTCACCTTAACAGTTTTTTACAATTTATTCCACAGCTGGGGTAGAGAGAAACTTATAGAGGACCTACCAAATTTTGATTTAACCTTAGGTATGGATAAGGTGATATAAGTGGAACTTCTTAATGCATACTTGCTTACTGTACTTAGGGGTAGACAGTCAGCTTTGTACATAGGCAACTTCTTTGTGATTACTCAATAAACCCAGAAGGTAGTATTTCTTTGCCTTCTGAAAGTGAGATATGACCAGCCAACTAAGGTGCAGAGAGAGCAGTGATGGGTAGAATATGGCACACCAGAGATAAATCTTATGGCTCTATGGTAGAGCACATCAGGTTTGGCTAATGCAGACGCAGGAGTTTGGCTATAAAGCAAGTCACCATAGTCCAGAATTGATAGGAAGGTGCTTTGGACCAGCCTTTTTTCAGCATCCTGAGTCAGCAGGTAATTGATCCTAAAAAACAGGCCAAGTTTCTGCTTAAGCTTTTTTATTATTTTCTCGTTATGAGGAAGGAAGGAGAGATTATGGTCAATCCAGACCCCTAGATACTTGAAATTGGGTGCGAAGCCCATGATTCACCTAGGACAGTAGTAAGCTTCGGTATGAATCCTAAGGTAGCAGGATTAGGGGTATAGTTTAGGGGATAGAGAAGCATTGCCTTAGTTTTTTTTAGCATTCAAAAGAAGCTTCCTGTTCAGTAGATTTAATTGGAGCTGCTTGAACTCCTGCTGTAAGTCAGAGCAGGCTGCTTTGGGGGTAGGTCTGCTAATGCATAGGACCATATCATCTGCAAAAAGATAAATATTTGCACATTTTAATCCTGAGTCGATACTATTAATGTAGAGTGTGAAGAGCAGTGGTCCCAATATGGAGCTTTGTGGGACACCCCTGAGCAAGGGATTCAGTGGTGAGAATTCCCCTTCTGCTTTTTGCCTGCTGAAGATAACCTACGAGGTAGTTTGAGAGCCATCTCATGGAAAGGGGGTCAAGGCCAATCGTACGGAGAGTATATAAAAGCAGGTTGTGATCAACAGTGTCAAATGCCTTGTTTAAGTCCAGAAAACCTGCATATACAAAGTTTTTGTTATCAAGGGCATCCTGCCAGTCAGTAGTCACTTTTACAAGGGTCAAAATTGTACTATGACAAGGCCTAAAACCTGAATGCAGAGGATTCAGCAGATTAGAGGAGTCCAGGAACTTTCTAAGCTGTGTACTAACTATTTTCTCCATCAGTTTAGAAAGTATAGGGAGTAGGAAAATGGGTAACATGGTCAGTTCTCCAGCTATGTGTGATACCACCTTGCATAAGCGATAGGTTGAAGAGGTGCATAATTGGCACAGCCAGGATGTGATGACTAAGTTTTAGGAAGTATGGGTCAATTAAGTCTGTGCCTGCACTCTTCCTACAATCCAGTTGTAAAATTAAAACCTCCACTTCTTTCAGAGATACAGGATTAAAGGCGAAGGCTGTGGCATTCACCGAGATGTTAGCGTCCAGTTTTGCTGGATCCTGTAGACCAAGTTCGGAGTGGAGGTTACTGGCCGGGGAAGTATCGAATGCAAGGCCTGCAGTGGTGAAGTGATTGTTGAGAAGGTTAAGGATTGTATGTTTATTGGTCACCATGGTGGAACCAGAAGTGATTTCACCAGGCAGAGAGTTAGAAGATGCATGACCTTCTATATCCTTGAGTGTTTTCCAGAATTTGGCACGGCATCTGAGGGAAGAGTTCAGTTCTGTGTGGAAATAATTTGTTTTAACCTCCCAGACCATCTCTGTACAGAGGTTCCTAACTGTTCTAAATGCTGTTCAGTCTGCCAAAGTTTTGGTTCTCCAAGCTCTTTTCCATAGCAAATCTCTATAAAGCAGTGCAGCCTTCAACTCTGCTGTAAACCAAGTACAGGACTTTTTCTTTGTTCAGCTTTTAACCAGGGGTGCATGCTTATCAATTACCCTGAGGACAATTTCCTGGAACATATCATATGCAGCATAGAACATTTTGGCTAAATAGAAGTGCTGCCACTTATATGAGTTCTGCAGGTTGAAAAGAAATGAACCGGGGTCCAGATTTCAGTGATTCCTTTTGAAAGTATATTTGGAGGTGGAGACTGGTTTTGTAATGACTTGCACACAGGCAATGTAACAGTGGTTGTTGGTGTCAGTGAAGAAGACACTCGCATGATTAAATAGGTGAGCTCTGTTTACTAAAATATGGTCTAATAGGGTGCTATTACTCTTTTTTTTCCTTGGTGGAGGGCTCATTGCTTTGGAGATGAGTTGGAATAATCCAAAGGAATCACAGATTTCTTTGAGAGGATTTGAGGTGTTGGAAAACCAACTGAGGCTAAAGTCACCCATAATAATTACCTCTGAGGACACTCCAGCCAAGGTGCTACTTTAATGTTTTAGTAACTGTAGTCCCACTGGGGGGGGGGGCTATAGCAGCCTATGACGTAGAATGCAACAGAGGATGAGATCTCAACCTTGAGCATCAGACTGTCAAATTTCTTAGGAATTGAGGTGGAATCCAAGACCGAGGTAACAAGTTTGTCCTGCACATATATGACTACTTCTCCTCCGCTGGTCTGCCTATCAGTTTTGAAACTGTTATAAGATGGGATGTTAACCTCTTAGTCTGAGGTGCCAGGTTTGAGCCAAGATTCAGAGACCACTAGAACATCTGGTCTGGTATGACACATCCAGGTCTGTATAGATTAAAACTTCTTAAGGATGCTACAGGCATTTACATACAGAAAACTCACACCATTAATACAGGCTAAGTCTAGAGGAGAAGATAGCCCAGCAAGCGGCCAGGGTTCAGGTCAACATTGCCAGAACATACAAGTAAGAGTAGTAAGAGTTTTTTAATTAATATCTGTCAAATAGTGCTCGTATCCTTGCTAGGATTCTACCAGAAATCCTATCAAAGACAGATTTAGGATTCAGGGTCAGAGAGCGATGGAACCTAGATCAGATCCAGGGATCTTAGGGCAGATAATTAGGATCTGAGCTGGATCTATTGCTAGGATCAACCAGATCCACATTTGTTGCTAGGATCCACAGGATCCACAACATTTGCAGGATCCATGCACTGGATCCTAGAGGGTAGGATCCAGGGTCAGATAGCACTGCTATCCTACCACCGCAACTATCTAGCCAAATGGGAGGTATCTGTTGATATTCAAGTTTTCTAGGTTACTATCAGAGCAACACTAATTGTGTGGTACTTTTCCAAAGCCCCTACTCTCTCCTGAAGTAGCAACCATGTGCTCCCTCCATTCACCACCTTTAAACCCCTGCTGTGATCCCTTCGGAATGCTGAGGTAGAGGAGTGAAAATGGACACCCTTGTTCCTCACTCTAACCCATTCTGCAGTTGATGTATTATGGTATTTGCCAGCACCAGCTCAGAGTGTAATGGCAAACACCTTTGAACGACCAGGCATCCTCCATACCTCAAGATTGTACCCTGGAGGAATGTGGCTCTGCTGATCTTGCAACTTACAAAATCCCTTCCAATGCCTCCTTATCTGCCTACAGCCTATGGCTATATTTCCTATTGTGTTGTATCCTCATTTGGGATATTACCCTCTTAAACAGTATCTGTCCAAAGGTTTGCTGGTGTGTGTTGTTGCTTGTGTCTATATGTAAAGTGCAGTGCACTTCTGTCAACCTACCACCCTCTCCTGGGGTTGTTACTGCCCTTTTCACAAGCAGATTGGCCTGCCCGTGCCCCCTTCCTCCACATCTTGAAATGCATCACTAGAAAAAGCAGAAAAAAGAAACAAAGACAGAAACTGAAATGGATGGTAAGAAGAAAACATAGCAGCTTCCATAATTAATATCATGTTTTACAAATGTGTTAATTGTATTAGCCATGTGTGAATTTTTCTTATTTCTAATAAAAGGGGCACTACTAATCTCTTTGTACCTAGCATAAGATTTAAATAAAAGCACAAGAGTTGAAAACAAATCTATTATATATAAGATTCATATGTTTTAATGTAAAGATACAATGGCAGAAGCAGAAGATAAACGCTGGTCAGATCCACCAGGGCTGCATAATGAAGTTAGTGAAGTTGTAAGATTATTTTTAATTTCTAATCAGTGATTATATTAATGAACAGGATGGCAGAGCAGTAGAGAATAGATGTTTTTGTTGTGAAGGGGCTATAAAAAAACTGCAGTTTGACACAACAAAGACAGTTCACGTTCAGCCATACATTTTATGGAAGCTGTTTGAAAATAAATGTTAATACCTACAGTAAGTCGTGCACTAAAGGCACTGTGAGTCCCTGCAATAAGAAGGTGGGGATGGGGATGGACAGAATATCTTCAGATGGTTTGGCAGAGATGGCTGAGGGAGGATGCAGCTCCTCATCTACATAACTTTTTTGTGAATTGTTGGTCTGTGCAGGTAAGGTGCCCGCTCACTCGACAGGGCAGATCTGCTTCCTGTTGTAGACCTTAATCTTGTTCATTGGACCCTAGGCTAAATAAGCGAAGGGGAGGGGGGCACCTGACACAAAGGTATGATTGCTGCAGCCCAATGTTCCCCAAGAGTAAGTGAGCAAGTCATCTGCATTGCTGCTGGGGAGACAGAAGCAGGTTGCTGGTCCTGAGACCGGATTGTGGATAGGGATGGCCGTGGCTTGGTGCAGTACTCACCAATGCTGCTGCTACAGCTAAGGAGATGGGAACAGAGAAGTGGGGGCAGTACAGTGCACAGTGTGCGGTAGTGGGAGGGTTTCAAGTGATTAATTTTTTTTTTGCTCTGCTACGGCTAAGGGAATGGGAACATAGGAGTGGGCAGGGTCAGCTGGAAAGCAAAGGACTCACCTGGAAATGGGGCTCTGGGGGCCCTGGTACCTACTGCGGTATGTCCAACTGTACAATCTATAACCCAGATTCTACCAATACTAATATGTCTTAGTACGCAAACTGTAGGCCACATTTAACCATAAAATAACAGCATGCCTTCCATTTGGAATAAAACTATTACAATACTGGTATGAGTTATAATATCTTACTATTTTGGAAGCTTTAGTCCTATTGATTTTTAGTGAATTCTCAGCTGACCTGCAAAATTCTGAGAGCCGTAAAGTCACAGCTCCCTCCCCTGCAGCAGTGCTGCAGTAACATGTGGCCCCAAGTTAGCAAAACACAATATAATACTTTTTTATTCCCTTACTTTAAAGTAGTCTAGGTTTTATATAGTTGATTATGTGCATACTCTTCCCACCCACCAATATTACATTGCATTTTTCTAAATTGGGATTTAAGCCCAGTTCCCTTAAATACTGCTTGGGTACTCTACCAGCTAATCTAAGATATTGAGGTTCATGTGGCAACTCTTTTTTTCCTTTTGTTCCATATATCAATTTTGGCATGCCTACCTGCCCAATCCAGACCAGGTTCTGGTAGATCCTGTCACCTTATGTCACTTGTTTTTTTGTTAACCATAACCCCCCTCCCCTCCACCACTACCTCTGTGATGGGGCCTTATTGTGAAGAACAAACATTGAGAGCTGGAATGTGGAGACATGGAACAGATCTGAGCCTTTATGCAGCAGACCTGGAAGTTACATTTTTTTCCCCTGTATGCACCCCACCCCCCCACTTCCTGGGATGTTAACATGGCAGAGTTTAGCATCTGTGTCTGTTTGCTAACATCATGTCACACACATCTCAAGGATGCTCAGAATATGATTAATATTAATTAAATACATAAAATTCTGAGCTTTATTGAGAATTTTGACTTTCAGAATGGCAAAGTCCTTTACCCCTGATGGGGACTGCAACAGTCTGAAAATTACATCCATTCTAGCACACAGCAGTAAATGCCCTTGTATGTCATAATACTGTTCCAAAAGGAGAGCAGAATATCCCTGTATTCCATTATGAGATTCCCCAACATAACATAGCCAACAAATAAGTACATATACTATTTAAAACTTTACACACAGAGAAAAGAAAAACAGCATATATATGGCCAGTAGATTGTACTAACTTTGAGCTCCCCAGTTCTAGTTACCCCATTACTAGTTCAAACTGGAGTGTGATCGCAATCGGATCAACTAGAGTATGGTCTTTTTTTTATTTGTGTCCACTGCATTGTCGGAGGACAGGGAGCACCGGGGAGTTCAAAGCCAACATATATGCACCAAACTCAGATTGTACAAATTTCTTTACAGACATTCCTCAGCCCATAGCACCATGTAATTATAGGCAGAGACCTTGAAACAGTCATCATCAATCCTATTCTTAATAGTACGAACTCCACAAGATCACCACCCAAATATGCAAAATCTATGAACAGCATAGCTACAGATGTAAACATTGCCAACACCTGGAGACTTCTTAACCCTGATGGCAAAAACTACACACACATAGTAATCAGCAGATGGCTTTCAGAGTTATGGCCACCAACACACACACATACACACATACACACGTCCTACAACATAGACTGCTATCAGATTTACCACCACCAGCAGGCACCCAGGCAAAGTCCTTGTTCCCTACTGGGGACAGAATAGTGTCCTGCAACAGTCCTAAAGTTACATCCATGTTGGCACACAGCAGTAAATGCCCTTGTTAGGTCATCATACTACACTATAATACTATTCCAAAAGGAGAGAAAAATGCTCCAATATTCCATTTTGAGATTCCCTATCATTAACATAACCAACTAAGAAGTAGAATACATATAATATTTGAAACTGCACACAGAAAAAAGAAAACTGACCATGTAAAAGGACAGGAGTTTGTACCAACTTTCAGCTGCCCAGTTAGCAGTTCTAATTATCCTCTTGCTAGCTCAGACTGGAATCAAGGCTGCAATGTGCTTACATGCTCTGTGCACAGAGTCACTTCAGTTCAATAATACAACAAGGCTCCTTTGAAGCTATGCGTACCAATGGAGGCACATAACTTCTGCAGCATTACAAGACTGCTCTGTTGGGGGAAAAATAATTGTAAACGAGTAGTTTCCAGCCTCTGAAATTAAAATACTTATACCAGGCACCTTTTGTCAGCCTGGGAAAATTGTGGGGGGGGGGGGTGGAGGTGTTTGCAGATTTCATGAATCCTCTGCAGTCAACAGGTTATCCAGACAGCCCAGTGGGTGAGTGAGTGGGAGGTGGTGGGTGGGTCGGTGTGTTGGGGTGGGAGTGGTGGCAGGATCCGCTTAAGGACATGTGTGCTTCACAGTTTTGGGAACAACTGAAAGAGATCAGTAGTAGGGATGCAAAGGGGGTCCCTTGCCATAGTATCAAAAGTGAGCACCGCCTTTACTCTCTGACAGTAATTGGGGACTGGCCGGGGATATACATTAGTAGCCTTCACTCCTGCGGTATACCTTGCACCTTGTGTGTGGCTGACGGAGAAGGAGAGGCTATCTGACATTGTGATCTTCATGCTGAACTGGGGCAGTGAGCCATCAGGCCGCACTGGGGCCAGTACAGGAGGTGAAAAGGCACCCTTGGAGCAGGAGCCAGAGATTGGATTCTTTAAGCAAAACTTTAGGCACGAATACCAAAAAGACATCTCTCAAGCTTTGAAAGTTTTTTTTTAATCTGAAGTCCACTCCGTCATCCAGTTGGTTTTGGTAGGTGACTGGCTTGCTGGCTATTTGGGTAAAGTTGTTTCCCACAGGGTCTAATGCTTTGGGGACTGAGTGCTGTGATTTTATGCTGTAGTTGGACTCAGGAACTTGGCTTAGAATCTGGAACTCGGGCTAGTAGGGCTGCAGGCAGAGAAGCTCAAGTATAACAGAATGATGATGCTCTAAATCTTATTCAGTAATACAAGTTTGCAGAGCGTTACTTATCCTTGCTTATGATTGGGGCGATATGTCCACACGGTGAACCTAGGGCCCTTTCTGACCCTCAGTTACTGTGTTATTGTCAATATAATTTTGAGAGGAGCACTCAGTTCTACAAGACAGGGGCTGCGGCTTACTTCTCCATGTGTGGGTTCCAATGCAAATCTCAGGGTCCCCCTTCACCTCCTGCCAGCAGGTTTCTGCTAGCTCATTAGGATGGCCAAATAAATGTTCCCGAATTAGAAAAAGAACAATGCTATGTACTGTTGTTGCACATTAATTATGCAGAAAGTATGTATTGCCACAGAATGTTCTTGGGATTTCAAATGCTAAAGCAATATGTGCAAGAGAAACAAATGCAAGCCCATGTGATCGTGATTAACCTCCTTATCTCGCCATCTAATAGTTTCACTTCTGAGTCTTTTACACACATTAGCCACTTCACTGGCTTTCGACGGTAGCTAATAATATACGATCTACGCTGCTTCGGCTATGGGGATGTGAAAAGATGAGTGGGGGCAATACAGTACACAGTGGGTGGTAGCAGGAGGGTTTTGAGAGATTGGTGGGGAGGAGCTACAGTAAAAGAGCATGGCACCAGATAGGGGCGGGCTTGTGATGGGCAGAGAGAATCTGTTTTTTTTTAAATTAAGGAAAATATGCAGAGTCCTCACTCTGTGTTCATAAAAGGACTGCAGGCTCTGCCCATGCAGCCCTAAAAATGGGTTACAACCTCGAGTTGTAATTATGTGTTACAACAGGCTGGTTGTAATCGCACCCTTTTCATCCTGCTCCTGCTGTGAGAGGCACCAGCACTAGTCACACAACTGTGGTAGTAATTACAAATTCTCACAAGTAACTATTTAAAAACATGTAATAGGTGAGTGTGTATAAACCAGAATTTTACACACACCCTTGGTGTGGGATGCTTTTTTTAAACCCCTCCATCTGGGCTCTTGGGGTTATGTAGCATCCCATAACTCTGGTGTGTGTACACTTCTCATTATACACACACTACCCATGTTCTATTCTCTATGCAAAGGGTCTGATAGATTAGGGAGATCCCTTTGCTTTACCTGGGTTGCTTCCTTAACTAGGTCACTATCAACTGAATCTGAGCCTTATTCTCTACAGTGTATTGACTGTGGTGGAAATTGGGGTGGGGGCGGGCTCTCTCACAGGAATGAAATAAAAAAAATTAAAATCTGAAAATTTCAGGTGATAAATAGGGAAAGACTGCTCCAATATGAAACTTTTTTCCCAAAAAGCATACAGACTGACTAAATATAGTGCAAAAATTGCAACGTATAATAAGGAAGGGACCCCAGACCCTTGTCAAGTATTACAGTATAACACTGTATCCTGTATCAAAGTTGCTGGTTCCCCAAAGAATTCATCTTCGTTACTGAATATTGGTAGCTTTTGTATTACTATCAAGAAGTGTGTGTGTGTGTGTGTATATGCGTGTGTGTGTGTGTGTGCGCGTCAGTTACTGTCACAGGCGCTGACTGCACATAGTTTTTGTACAGTGCTGGTGTTCATTTTTACACTGTGCAAATCAACAAGAGCACAGTAGAAGATGATAGTGTCTGCCAGGTCCATTTGTGAGATAGTTCAACTTGTACTTGTTTCATCATCAGCTGAATTAAACCGTTGCTGGGCAAAATCTGCTGTGTTGCTCACGGAACTGTAGGACTTGGCTTCTCGTAATAAAATGTACTGAAGTGCTCGGCTCTGATAGAGATGGTACCAAAGAAGTGCAGGATAACTGCTACTAGTTTCATAGGTGCACTTGAGTGTCACTGTCTCCCCTTCTTTTTAAGACACCTCTTTTTCATCCTGTAGAATAGAAGCACCCAGAACTAAATCTAAAAAATAGTCTCATTGCACTATAAATAAGAGACGCATAAAGAATAAATGTGATATTAACAGCAATGATAACAAAATTAGTAATAATAGCAAGTTTTTCAGCAAATGGTATGTATCAAAATTTGATTTACAGCTGAATATACATGGCTCCAGATTTGTAAGAGTCAGTAATATTAAATACTTTGTAGTCTGCATTACTAAATGCAGTATTAGTGCATGGAGCAGAACAGAGGGCATCCATTTTTTTTCAGATACCGTAAGCAACTGCAGGGGCTCTAAGCTTTTAAATTGCTCCTATATGACACAGTACACCAGGAAATCTATAGACCTTCGTGAGCGCAGAGGAAAAAAGATGAATGTAACCCGGCACCCATTATGCCAAGCAGCATTTTTTCAATAATACGGGACTGTTTTTTTGCTAGTATATTCAGTAACAAAGAAACAGAACATATTTTGCAGTCACAGTGAATGTTATCCATGCTTTCTGACTTTCTAGCAATAGGTCGTATACTACAAATTTTGAACTTAATTCACTGTAATGTGTTACATAACACATGGACACACAAGCAGACACACACACACACACACACACACACACACACACACGAAGTAACCCTTTTCACTAAAATACTATCAAACTGAATACACCTTTTCTCAGAGAATGTAGCTATAAATGGAAATGATTTTAAGCAGCTTACAGGTGTGGGTTCCGACACAAATCTCAGGGTCCCCCTTCACCTCCTGTCAGCAGGTTTCTGCTAGCTCACTAGGATGGCCAAGTAAATGTTCCTGAATTAGAAAAAGAACAATGCTACGTACTGTTGTTGCACATTAATTATGCAGAAAGTCTGCACTGCCACAGAATGTTCTTGGGATTTCAAATGCTAAAGCAATATGTGCAAGAGAAACAAATGCAAGCCCGCGTGGTCACTATTAACCTCCTTATCTCGCCATCTAATAGTTTCATTTGTGAGTCTTCTACACACATTATCCACTTCACTGGCTTTCGACAGTAGCTAATAATATATGATCTTTGCTGCTTCGGCTAAGGGGATGGGAACAAAGGAGTGGGGGTGGTACAGTGCACAGTGGGTGGTAGCGGGAGGGTTTTGAGAGATTGTTGGGGAGGAGCTGCAGTAAAAGAGCATGGGCACAAGAGAGGGGCGGGCTTGTGATGGACGGAGAGAATCCGTTTTTTTTTTAGTTAAGGAAAATATGCAGAGTCCTCACTCTGTGTTCGTAAAAGGACTCCAGGCTCCGCCCTTGCAGCTCTAAAAAGAAATCCTTCATTGAAAACAGCCTCTGGGTAATGCATGATTTGTAGTAAAATAATACTAAGTCTGCCAAAGCATTGCAGAACATGTGCCCTTTTCAGTGTCCCCTCTCCTGTAGCCTGAAGGTAGGGAGGCCAGGTAGTGATCCTTCCATGTGGTGGTGGCTTTGCCCTAACATCACCCCCAAGGAAGGAACCACAGGGTTGCCCACATAGAGATTGGCCACCTGGAGGAGGCAGACAGCAAACGTTAAAAAGAGCTGGTACCCAGCAGCTTCCCCACATTCTTGTTACCTTCTCTGGATTTGACTCAGGACCTCAGAAGGACAGCTAAAGACAGTAGTTTTCAAACATTCCATTCAGCTTTCATTTCAACTCCGGTATCATGCCGAGTAACAGCAAGATGTCCACCTCAAAAACTGCAGCGACTGTGGCCTTGGAGGAGCAGCTGAAGGTGATGTATGCCAAGAATGGCAGAGAGTGGCTGAAGGCCTGCCTTGATGGGACCAATAATCTGAAGGAAAACAAGGCACTGGAAATTGCATGCAGACAGCAAAAGAGTCTGTAACACCTCCAGCTAAGGTACCTCGGAAGCCTCAGGGATTAAAGTGCAGTCCGGGTGCTGTTGTACTGTTAGATGATAAGTTTAAGGCAATGGTCATATGGGTCTTTGGTGGTGCCACCACAAGAAGAGTTTTCTCTGGCTAAGCCCAAAAAAGGGACTAAGAGATCAGCCCACAAGATGAAAAACCCAGATGTGGAAAATGTGGATGCAACCCCCCCCAAACAGAGCCAGAACCAGCCAATCCAAAAGTGGTAGCTCCTTTCACAAACCAATGTGGCCTGGTTAAGCCTCCTACCATGGAGGAGAAGCTAGAAAGGCGGATGGAGCTCATTGTTGGTTTTACAGCCTTAATTCAGAACCAGCAGCAAGGGGGAGGACCAAGCCAGCTGTTTACAAATGCCCCCAGTAGTGGCACAACAACACAAGCCCTACATGTGGCTTCCTCTGGGTAATTACATAAATGTGGCAAAATCAGTTGGGTCCCACCTGATGTACAAGGTCTAGCAACATATCCAGAAAGGGAGTATGTGGACATGTTCTCTCTTCTGAACCACTCTGATGAGCAAGAGGAGGCCACGGAGGAAAGAGATGATCAGGGTAGAAGAAAATGGAGGTTGAATGCACCTTCAGTAATTGGCTAGCAGAGTACATAGGTTTTTTATCGGGAAATAAAATTTTTATTGAAAAGAGGTTTCATTGTTTTATTAAAGCTTGAAGGTACATTGTTGGTATTCACATCCATATAATATTTACTTGTAAAAAGGGAAAGAAAGAAACAGAAAGAAAAGGGATAGAAAAAGTAGGAAAATAGAGTAAGAGAGCGAGAAAGAAACCCAACGGTAAGGTAAAGACAAAAGGAAGATCAATACTTCCAAAATACATTTCAATATGCTTAGGAGAACAGAAATCAAGATGCCACCATACATCTGCAACAAATTTAGGCACTGTATTTTATAGAGGACCATAAATGTCCCATGACCGTAGTAATCTAGTTTCCAGACCTCCCAATATTGCTAGCTGTGTTAATATTTCGGGCATACTTGGCTAACAGTGTCAGGATATCTGACTTTTCCTTTTGTGCCATAAAATGCAGAAAAGGTGGCCAATGACTTTGGGATCTTTCTATCCCAAGCTGTGCCTTTGCTGTTAGATATTCCAGGTCCATAATCTTCTGACAAATGTCATACCATACTTCTATCTTAAGCTTAGATTGAGTCAACCACTTCAATGTAATGGTTTTGAGAGCCTCCTCAACCCTAATCACAAAAATATATTTCTTGGCCTTAGTGTTTAGGGAGGGAGGAGGAAGACCCAAGAGCCAATGTTGTGGGTCTCTTGTCAATGGGATCTCTAAAAGGTTGCAAGTAAGTTTCTTAATTTGTTTCCAGTATTCTACTACCACTGGACAGCTCCAAAATATGTGAAAATAAGAACCCACAGATTGACAAAGGCGCAAACATTTGTCCGAGGGGTGATTGCCATAGTGCTTTGTAACTGTAGGGGTCTAAAAAATCATACTACAACATTCCAATGGAATTATCTCCAAAACAGAGAGGCCGTTGTAGAATGAACTCCCTCCCATGTCCTCTCCCACTCTTTGTCTGAAAGCGTCACCCTACCTCTGTATGCCAGGCCTCATTAATGTCAGCTAGTGGGTCGGGGTGATGTTATTCATTGCCTGGACTAACCTGGACACTATTTTATGCTTTTCCCTCCTGATGTTAAGGTTGCCATGAAATCCCTAAAATGGTTTTCTAGTGTGTTTGCCTGCTCCCATGGGAGACCCACCGCAGATGCCAAGTAATGCTTGGGTTGCAGGCATCTAAAGAAGTGTTGCTGCCTGAGGTCAAATTCTCCCTTCAACTGTTGAAAGGATTTAAGAGTTGAACCTGCAAAACATTGGCCAAGGATCTGTAGACCTTGTCTACTCCAATGAAAAAATGTTGGGTCCCAGTCCAGGGGATCAAAGTCCCCGCAGCTTAAAATCTTTATTTATTGATTATAATTTATTTAGTTTTTGTTGACTGGGTAAATGCACTAGACAAATCTTGCCTATTTTCAGGCATGACTCGGGGGAGGGGGATAGAGATGAATGCCAATGGACCTTGAACCGGATGAAGCTGTTGGTGGTATTTTTAGTGAATGAGGGAAATTTGGCCAGGACACCGGGGAAATTCCCCTACTCTTTTCGATAAGTACCATGGGATCTTTAACATCCACCTGAACTACCACCAATCCAGGCAGATGGGACCTCAGTTTAACGTCTCATCTGAAAGACAGCACCTCAGAAGTGCAGCCCCCCTCTCATGCTGCACTACAGTGTCAGTACTGGGATATTAACCCAAGTGCCAGATGTGGGAACTGAGCTCACAGCCCTCTGATCTCCCAGCCTCAGAGGTGAGTGTGCTACCTACTGAGCCACTGACACTGCAATATGGGTAGAAGATGTAAGGGATAGTGTTAGGCTGAGTTTTTTTATTGGGTTCTTGCTAAATTTGGATGGTAGTCTTGGTTCAGGGGTTTGAGACTGGCAAGATCTTTAATCTCGGGGGATCTAGGTGCAATATATTGGTTATTGATTTGATGAGTCAAGCTGCCAACTCAATTTCCACCCAACTAGGGGGTGATGTCTGGGACAGTGTTCTTAGGGCCTGTAACTGAGCTGCCCAGTAATATAATTGCATATTTGGTAACCCCAGTCCCCCTTTGTTTTTAGGTGTCTGTACTAGTTTCCATTTAATTCTTGGTTTCCTACCTCCCCATATACATTTAGAAAGGGCGGAAGATAATTCCCTCCAAAAATTGTTCGGGGCTTGTAGTGGCAGTGACCCGAATATAAAGAGCAGTCAAGGAAGAATATTAATTCGGGTAGTCTCCACTCTACCGGAAAGTGAGAGTGGTAACTCCTTCTACCTATTACAATCTTCCCTAATTTCTTGCAAGAGCCTCATATAGTTCTTAGAAAAGAGGTGCTGCAAGTCTCTGGGAATCCAAACGCCCAAATAGCAGAAACCTGAGGCACACCACTTAAAGGGATCCAGGCTGGGTAGGTCACCCCCTTTGCCCCCACTGGGTAGAATTCAGATTTATCTGCATTTACTTTATAGCCTGAGAATTTATCAAAATCTTCCAAAATGGTCTTTACATGGGGGAGGGCCTGAACCAGGTCAGATATATACAATAAGGTGTCATCAGCATATAAACAAATCTTAACTTCCGTATCCCCAACTCTGATTCCTTGAAAGGAGTCAGATTGTCTAATAAAGGCAGCCAGTGGTTCCAGACTTGGGGTGAAGAGGAGGGTGGAGAGAGGGCATCCCTGTCTAGTGCCTCTATAAAAGCTAAATGTAGTGGAAATCACTCCATTGACCCTAACTCTGGCCGTCTGACCTGCATATAGATTAATGATCCATGTCCTGAACTTATCTCCAAAGCCAACCCCGCCCCCCCCATAACCACATCTAAATATTGCCAATCTACCTGGTCAAAAGCTTTTTCTGCATCCAGAGACAATACAGCACCAGGATGTCTCCTCAGGGGGGATTCAGCTCTGGAAAGAACATTCAGCAGGAGACGGACACTGTCTTGCAAATGTCTCCCTAATATAAAATCAATCTGATTTGAGTGGACCAGTCCAGCTATTACCTTCTGAAGATGAGCACTAAAAACTTTAGTAAAAATTTTTGTATCTTGGTTGAGTAGAGCTATTGGCCTGTAACTAGCACAAAGGGCAGGGGTTTTCCATGGCTTCAGAATCACAGAAATAATGGCCTCCTTCCAGGTATCAGGGTGGGCTTGGGGCTCCTGTGCCCTGTTGCAAACCTTTGCTAGGAAGGGGACCAGGTCTTTCCCAAAACATTTATAAAATTCAGCGGTATAACCATCTGGTTCTGGTACTTTCTCCACAGGCAGGGACATAATTACCTCTAATAATTACTTTTCGGTGAATGGGTTTTCCAACCCTTCTTTCTGTGCAGCCAAAAGGGAGGAGAGCTACACCTTCTCTAGAAATGTTGGAATTAGGTCCTAATGTTGTGGTTCTCTTTCCACTTTATATAGATTTTCATAAAACATTTAAAACTCCTCTGCTATCTCTCCAGGTGAGAATTTATCCTGGGGGGGATAGAGGCCTGCATGATCCTCTCCACATATCTGTCCGCAGCCTGCTTCCGGAGCCTTAGAGTTAACAACTTGCCTGCCCTCCCTCCCTCCCTTTTCAAAATATTTTTGTCCTATGTATCTTAAATTATTCTCTACCTGCTTCTGTACCAAGGAATCATAAGTATCCTGGGCTTGCTTCAATTTGGTCAGAACTTCAGAGGCCCCTGAACCTTTATATGCAGCCTCCAGGACAACAATCAAGTCTCAGGTGTTCTAGAGCTTGGTCTGGTATTGTTTATATTTATGCAAAGCATATTAAATCGTTGACCCCTTAAGACAGCCTTCAAGGCATCCAAAATATATTTAAGGGCAGAGCCCTCTACTAAGTTTTCTTGTAAATAGTTCTGAATAACTTTTTTGATGGAGTCTATATATTGTTTATCATTTAATAAACCTGGATCAAACCTCCAGAGCCCCTTTGGCTTAGGTTCCCCCAGCTTCATTTTGCCTCAACCATAGCATGGTCTGATAGGGTAATTGGGAGAATGAACACATCTTTAAAACTGTACAAAAAGTCCCTTTGTGTATAGAACCTGTCCAACTGTGAGCATGTATTTGATGCTGGTGAGAAAAATGTGTAATCCCTAGAGGTAGGGTTGAAAGATCTCCAGGGTTCAGCCATTCTGGACTCTGTATAGAGGTTTTGTAAGAGATGGGAGCAGGCCTTGGAACCAAGGAGTTTAAGTGAGCTTCTATCTTTCACCACATCTTCCACACAGTTCCAGTACCCCATACAGATAATTTGTCCTTCTGTTAAGCCAGATAATTTATTAATTAGGGACCAAAAAAATTCCCCCGAAGCAGGGGTGAGGGCGTATATCCCAACTAAGTGTATCGGTTTGCCTCTCAATGATCCTGATAAAATCAACCAGTGGCCCGAGCCTGCACTTTGAATCTCCTAAATCCAGAATGGTAGACCCCTTCTCAGAATGAAAGCCACACCCATTTTTTTAGCAATGGGGTGTTCATCTGAATAGACACTGCCAATCCATGACCTTCAGAGCTTCACGTGCTCCTATAAGGATAGTTTAGTTTCCTGAAGGCAGGCAATGTCACAATGTTCTCTTTTTAACTCAGCTAGTATTTTAGATCATTTTACCACATTGTTAATTCCCTTAACATTCAGGGAACAAAGTGTCAATGCAGCCATGATTTGCATAATAATAAAATAAACCAGTAAATGAGCATACGCTGATCTCCTGTCACTGACTTACTGCTTATTCAAGGGTGATAACAGTAAATATTGTCTCAGACCAGAAAAAGAAGGAAAGAAGAAAAGTGGGAAAGTAAGATGAAGAGACTGGCAGTTCAATATAGAAGTGCCCTAACAGTAAACAAATGAACTTCCCTCTCTCCCAACAAGTAACAATGGGGAAGAGAGGGAAGCAGAACTTGTTGGCAGTGTCAACAGACCCTGACAAAACCTCTACCAGGAGGAGGAGTACCCCTCCCCCAGGAGAGGCAGGGGACCAATGCCCTTAAGGGGTTGAACACCCTCCCATTGGGGTGTAAGGTTGAGGGACCTGGGGTTAACCAGGAACTCCAAACCCTTTATGCTCCTAGGAGTTGCGAGCTACTGGTGAGACTGGGATGGCCTTCTGCTTCTCCAGCCTAAAAAAAAAAAAAAATTCCCATAATATATCTGCAGTTCAGAGAGCCACATCTATTTAAAACTCAAATTTCAACATCCACTCCCCACCCCAAAAATAACCATGCTTTGCTGTCTATCCTTTTGTCCGAATAGGATCTGTGTAAAATAAAGTGCAGGAATAAACTCTCTATGGTAATGAGGGCTGTCAAGCGGCTTTTTTTCCTATCCAAACCAGCATGTGGGGCATTGATGGAAAATGCCACCACCGTCCCCTTCCTCCCATTCTCCAGCAGCATGCCAATTCATCTAAAGTTAAAATAAATATGAGAAAAAAAAGGCACTTCAGGTTACTGCACTCGAAAATTTAACTAAGCTTAAATCCACAGAGGTTAAAAGTCGGTGGTGTTTGCAATAAAGCATAATACTGTGAGGGGGATGTTCTGTCTAGTGGGGGGAACATTTCAGCAACCATAGCATCTCTTCAAAATAGATCCCAGTGGAACCAGGTTTCTACAAAAAGAAGTTCCTTTTAAGAAAAGTTTGGTTCCTCCTCTTTGTTTACCCCTCCCTCTTCTCTCATCCTTTGCAGTGGATAACGTCTCCAAGGGGGAAGCCCCCAGCAGGGAAAGAGAGCAGCTGGCAAGCCCCATGGGGGTCCAAGTCCAAGAGATATAAGTAAATCATTCGGTTGTTGCAGGATTGCCTCTCATAAACAAGTGCAAGAGTGCTTGAAAAATGAGTGTCCCTTCACTCAATGTTGAATTACTTAGTACTACATCTTTCCCAATTGAGTCTGAACTGGAACTGGTGAAATAATATAAGCACAGTAAAATCAGGTAGACTGACCTTTTTTAAGCCATCTGGAGAGGTCAGAGTGCAGTGGCAGTAATGCTTCTGTTCTGGAGTAGGGGTTTAGAGGTTTCCTGGTGCCAGGGGCTAGCGACCTTAAAAGTTGTTCAATCTGGCTCTCTGCGATCTCTTCTTTTAAATCAGGTAGGGGAATTCCTTCAGTTTTCAGCAAATCCATAGATACATAGATACATAGACAGTGTCGGCAGATAAGGGCCTATGGCCCACCCAGTCTGCCCATTTGAGCTTGTAAGTTCAGTTTATGTTTTCCTAGAAGTCTGTTGCCCCTTACCCCTGACCTCCAGAATTTCTTTATGTCTATCCCATGCATTCTTAAATCCTGTGATTGTTTCAGCCCCCACCACTTCCTCTGGTAGGGTGTTCCACTTGTCCACCACCCATTCTGTGAAGAAATTCTTCCTCATGTTTCCTCTGAATCGTCCTCCCTCCAACTTCATCCCATGCCCTCTAGTCCTGGAACATCATTTTCGCTTAAAATAGTGTATTCCTGCACCCTGTTCCTCCTGTAAGATACTTGTATGTCTCTATCATATCCCTTCTCCCTCCTCTCCTCCAGGAGTACATGTTCAGTTCCTTCAACCTGTCTTCATAGGACTTGTGATGCAATCCATGCACCATCTTTGTTGCCCTCCTCTGAACCTTCTCTACCCTGTCTATGTCCTTACGTAGGTATGGTCTCCAGAACTATACACTGTACTCCAGGTGGGGCCTCACTAGTGTCTTGTATAGCGGAATTATGACCTCCCTTTTCCTGCTGGTGATGCCCCTGCCTATACGTCCCAGCATCCTATTTGCTTTTACCTGCTGCCTTGTCACACTGTTTCCTACCTTGAGATCATCAGAGATGACAACCCCAAGATCCCTTTCCTGCTTGGTGCATGCTATATCCTCACCCCCAACTGATATATTGTGCCAGAGTTTTTGTGCCCCATATGCATTATCTTGCACTTCCTTGCATTGAATTTCAACTGCCAAACCCTGATCATTCTTCAAGTTTCTGCAGGTCCTTCTCATTCTGTCTACACCTCTGGTGTGTCTACTCTGTTACAGAGCTTTGTGTCATCAGCGAACAGTGAAATTCTGACTTCTAGGTCCTGCGCAATGTCACTGATGAAGATGTTGAATAGGACCGGTCCCAGCACTGATCCCTGTGGTACTCCACTGGTCACTCTTCCTTCTGTGGAGTGACAGCCATTTACCATCGCCCTCTGTGTCCTGCCACCAAGCCAGTTACCTACCCACCACACTACTGTCTTACCCACACCCATATTCCCCAGTTTGTGTAATAGTCTTCTATGTGGCACAGTGTCAAAGGCCTTGCTGAAGTCCAGATAGGCCATGTCCACTACCCTCCAGATAGGCCATGTCCACTGCAGCAATGTGCGAGTCAAACACGTTATGGCCATCAGGTTGTTCCACCCATAAACACACTGGATATCACAAAAAAACCTTGTTTGCCCTTTTCCCAAAGTTGTTGTGCCACCCATAACACCTTCTTCCTGTGAGCAGCCATAATAGGTGGAAAATCTTGGTCTACATAGACCTTTGTGCCATCAAAGTTCAAGTCTTTTTTGGCCCAAGCATAGGAAGGATTTTTTCTTTTGATAGGGAATTTAAGGAACTTAATTAGAATGGCTCTTGGTGGTGCTCCAGGTTTGGGTTTAGGGCCAAGTGTCTGGTGAGCCCTTTCTATTTCTAATGGTAGCTCCTCTCCAAGTTGCAATTCAGTTCATAGCCAACATTCCATATAAGTTGCCATGTCATCTTGTTCTGCTCCATCAGGAACGCCCACCATGCAGATGTTATTCTGCCTAGAATGAGCCTCAGCATCTTCTGCTTTGGCTGTGAGGGTCCTCTCTATCCTGTGAAGAAATGCTAAAGAGCGGCCTTAGGCCATGTGTTCATTTTGCAGAGATTCCACGTTTTTCAATGGAAGTCATTCTAGATTCAAACTTTTTAAAATCTTTCTGGATATCTGTTACTTTCCCATCAATGAGCTGTAGCAATCATAGGATTTTCCGAGCCTCAAATCTCATACCAAGCAACCCAGAGTCTGAACCAGAATCATCTTCCCCTGAGCCGGATAGTGTGGATGAGCGGGAGGGTGCCAGGCTTAGGCCAGAGGCCTCTTTCGATCTCTTACTCATTGCAGCTGTTTTAAAGCTCGCAAGACCTCTCTTCTTTGTCTGCCCCATAGCTGAGGGGGGGTAGGATGATCCAGAAGAGTGTTTTGCAGCAAATTAAGCAAGTAGCTCATTGGATGCAGTGTGATTAAAAGGCTGGGTAGTCCAGAGCAAAAAGCTATGCTGCCATTCCTGTCTGCTGCATCATCAGAAGTCTCGGGGTATATAGTTTTTCCTAGTACAGTGATTCAGATGGCTCCAGAGAAAGGTCTAGACCTGTTCAATAACCAAAACAGGATCATGTTAGCCCACAAGTGAATAGGAGGGAATGCTTGGTTTAAATAAGATGAAGAGTTCAGGTGGCATATGCAGCATGACCTGGATTGGAGCATTCTGGACATACCACTCCTGGTTAAGGTTATGCACGGGAGTGGGATCCTCCACATGGACATTGGTCTGCCCATTAATGCACCCTAGCATTAAAGGGCAGAAGTAGTGTGGTCCCCACCACAATTATGCTTTAGCTTCAATGAGGAAAGTTGTTTCAAATACAATGGTAGATATTAACATGAATGCATCACTTGTGAGCAACAACACCCAGTGGTGCATTTTTCAATCCTCAAAGGCCAAAGGCCAAAGGGTGGCAATAAGTCCTTTCAGAAGACATTCAAGCTTAATCGGTCAAGTCTACCCACCTCAATATGGCTGGGTCAGCCTCCACCATGGCTGGAATGCTACCAGAATCATGAAGTGGGCCACCTCTAAGAGGATAACTTCTTGGTGGGTTCAGAATACTGTACACCAGTCCATGGGTGGGGTATGAAGCAGATAATCTGAGGTCCTCAAGAGACAGGCTGCATGTGATTTGGGAGAAATTAGCCAAAGAGATCCAGGTGAGGAAGGTGAGCAGTCTCTACCCATCATCACCCCTGCCGAACTGCAAAGTGTCACTGATTGGCCCAGTTCCGAAGAAGGCCTTGGGGGAATTCCACATGATCAGCCATCTGTCGCACCCAGATGACAACTCAGTCAAGGATCATATTGACCCCTACTTCACAGTAGTGCAGTATGCATCCATCAACAGAATGGTTGAGGCAGTGTGGTTGGCTGCACCATGGGCTTTGATTGCCAAAGTGGACATACAGACGTCTTTCTGTCTCTTGCTGGTACATCCTGATGACAGGGGATGAAGTTTGAGGGCCAATATTACATTGTCAATTACAATTACAATTACATTGTTCTTTTATTATGTTGTAGCAATTCAGGACTTTCCCTGCTCATAGCAGTAGTGGCTTTTAGTTTAAAGTATGATGTTTCTAATGTTTATATTAGTAAGCACCCTATGTGGTACCAATTAGTAAGGTCACAGAATATCCTGGGTGAGACTTTCAGACAGCTGTATTCATTTCATGGATGCAGCCACCCAAAATCCACCCAGACAGTTAGACCACCTACAAGGTAGTCTAACTTCAGGGTGCAAGCACTGCAACTTGCACCCTGAAAATGACATATGCATCTAAATTTGAAGCATGTATAATTTTTTTTTTTTGCCATAAATAACAGCAAGTATCGCAAATGCACTGGGATATTTGTAAATTGCCACAAACATCCCAAAGCATCTGCCTGGATACAGCATGTCTCCAGAAATACAAATGCATGTGCTGCGTCCATATGTTTGAAAATCCCAGTCCCTATCTGTAACAATGTTGTATCAAAGAGGATGCATATCAGTGTTGATTCTGCCTGTCTATTTGCAAACTGTGTAATGTTTTTTCAGTCAAACTAACAAAATACAACTGAAAAAAAAGGATATTGTGATCTGCAACAAATCCAGTATTCCTTGAACTAACACAGTTGCAAACATTCTCTCATAAATGACATTGGAACTATTACTTTGCTGTGCAGTGAGCAATAACTTCAAAAGCCACCTGAACTAACCATTTAATAACAAACTACTGCCAAGGAAAATATCTGGTTGTTGTAAGTAGAACTGTCACACTCATTAACTAGATGGGGAGCATTGTATTGGCTTCATATACAAATGTCATATAATGCCAGTAGGGGTTAAGCATATGTTTGTTTTTTTTTTTTCTCATTGCTACAATGAGACCATATATTGTTCATGATTATTTGTTCACTGTTTTTAGTTTGGAATACGGCTGTATAAAACATACACATCTCCGGTTCTGCTCTGAATTTCACTTTTGAGACAATAGAGCTTCAGCTCAAAGAATTCCATGTTCTGTGCTGTACAAAATTATTTACAAGATCATACTAAAGGCTCAGCCAATCCTATTGGCCTAGCCTGATGTCTCAGGGAAAAACAGTGCACATACACCTATTTTAAATTCCAATTTGGAAATGGCATGCATGTCCTAATTCCCCTACAGCCTGGCTGGCAGCCTATCACAAGCCTGATCTCTCCATACAGAAGGACTAATTATTAAGTAATTAAAGTTCATTTAATAAAAGGCTTATCACTGGGGGGACAGACCTTGGGGTCTGGAACACAATCAGTTATTAAATATTCAGCAGTTTAGTAACACTCAATACATTCCCTAGGGGGCAACTCTTTTAAATGCTCAGTTTGTTTCAAATTAAATCCTGCAAGGTTACTAAAACAAGAAGTTGAGTCTAGTTTTACCTAAAATTTATGTCAAATCCAACACTGCAAACTGAGAAAAGGTGGGTTGCATTTTTCTAATACAACAGAGGATTTTATATTTGCTTCTCAAAGGCACAACTTTTTTGTGCAATAATGAATTTGATTCCATGAATCTGGATTAGGGAATGATTTCACTCATAATTGGTTGGTGGGCAGGAAAGCCTGAGTGAAAAATGGAATTGTGATTTTCCTACGCAAATTTCATGACTTTAAACTTGGGTAAAACTAGTCACTGCATAGAACAGTGCAATGTTTCCTAAAACATTGGAGAGGGATGCCCAATGGTGGGGTTAGCAGCACATTTGAACTGCCTTCTGTGAAACCCTGGTGAACAATCATAGCAGCATATCTCATCCTAGCAACAACAGGAAGGCCAGGTGAATCACAAAATTAAAGCAATACTTTCCTGATGAGGATGCATCACTGATCACAGAACAGTATTGCCACTGTCTGTGAAGGAAGTCCCTCCACTACCCTATCTGCTGGAAGGCAAAGTATTGCCATGACCACCCTGAAATTAGACTGTGAATGGAGACACTGAGGGGGAAATGATATCTAAGCACAAATAATGACTTTGTGCCCCCCATAGATGGCATCAACAATACAGAAGTTGAGCACTGTTATCCTCGTATACTATAGAGTAGTACACTGTGCAGACAGATTTGCAGAATATTCAACAGGAAACAGCAAGGGTCCTTCTTTCACCAGCATTTTCAAATTGGATATCTGTCCAAACTGTTACACCATCTAGTTGATGGTCTTACTGTCTCTGAATGGTGCACCCCCCAAAAAAAAAAAAGATACAGCTGCGGCATAAATGAGACAAATCACATCTGAGTAAATTTTGGGGGGAACAAATTGAGACTTTTTGTCAGTGAGGATGTAGCTCAGTGGTAGAGCACATGCTTTGATGTATGAAGCCCTAGGTTTGATCCCTGGCATCTGCAAAATTCTGGCATGGTCTCTCTACATAACAGCAGCAGCAGGGAAGCAACTAACAACTATATGCTGGTCAGTCTTGCTTCAGTTGTGGGAAGGTACTGGAAATCCTGCTAAAGGAAAGGCTGGTAGATTATCTTGAATCCAATGGGCTGCAAGATCACAGACATCATGGTGGGGGGGTCTGGACAAATACATCTGATAGATTTATTTGACTGGGTGACCACAGAAATAGATCAAGGGAGGGCAGATGCCCTGACCTATCTGGCCTTCAGCAAGGCCTTCAACACTGAGCCATACAGGAGGCTGATTAAATAACTGAGCAGCCTAGGGGTGGGATCCAAAGTGGTGAATTGGGATAGAAACCGGTTAATGGATAGGAGACAGAGGGTTGTGGTAAATGGCACTCACTCTAATGATCAAAGAGTGACCAGCAGGGTGCCACAGGACTCAGTACTGGGACCTGCCACTTCAATGTCTTAAGTGATATTGCTGAGGAGCTGGAAGGGAAGGTGTATGTTTTATAGATGATATCAACATTTGCAGTGTGGAGACACATAGGAGGGGGTAGAGGGAATGTGCAAGGATCTTGTGAAACCAGAAGAATAGTCAAGAGCATTGCAGTTGGGGTTGACTGCCAAACAATGCAAAATCTTGTAGTTGGGGCATAGCAACCCAGGTGCTGAGTATAGGATGGGGGCAGGTACTGAGTCACTAAAGAGGAAAGAGACCATGGGGTTATGATATCTGATTACCTCAAAGTGGCAGGCCCATAGGAAAAAGCAGTGGGTAAGGCTAGTGGGATGCTAGGGTGCATAGGGAAGGGTATCTCCAGCATGAAGAAGGAGGTGGTGTTGCCACTCTGTCTCTCACTGGTGAGACCCCACCTAACGTGCTGTGTCCACTTTTGGGACTACTGCTGGGAATTGCTTAACAGTGGCTAATACTGCACCAAAAAACATCTGTCATCTTGCTTTGTAGAATATGCAATACCAGAGAAAGGAATTGTGTCTCGGAACCCCAGGTCCAACCATGTGCACCTATAGCTCAGTGGTTAGAGCACAGGGGTGGTATTCTATGGACCTGAGTTTAATTAAACAATATTGCATGACAGGGTGTTGTTATGCTTAGGTTATGCCACCTATCATCCCACATACACCTCACACTGTATTCCTGGTCTATTGTACTGTAATACTGCTATTTTGCACTATGCTAATACTGATCATGCATGATTCATTATACCTCACTATAATACATTTATCTAGATTATGTTTGTCTTTTATAGATATTCCATATATTATCTATCTAATTACTGATAAGATGACTCAGAGGGATCATCAGTGATTATTGTATACTTATATTCACATATAATTATATGTAGTGTATTTTACACTCAGATATGCCATGTAATATGCCTGTTAGCAGTTCTCTTTGTCTCTAAGCAAGCTGACAGAGACAGAAGGCCTTTGTTATGTCTAATATTTTATATTGTACATAAGTAAGAAATGTGCATTTAGTTATAAACTGTCAGCATTTCTTTTGTCTAAGCTATAATGCCAATGGAAGCATATTCTGTCTTATATGATACTCATTAGTAATTCTGTCTCCTAAGTCATTCTCCAATGGAGAATGACTTAGGACCAATACATATTGTTTCTCATATCTGTAACTATGTTGTAATCTCTGTTGCTATGCTGCTATCTGTAGTATTTAGCTGTCTGCAACCCATTGTAGCTCTCTCGAGACACTACTGTAGCTGCTCTAGAAGGGCAGAGAGCTGGAGCATGGGGAGAGATAGAACAAGATCTTAGAGAACCTAAGATCTACAATTCTGAAGATTATGTACATTCTTCAGGAATGGTGAGAAACCCATCTCCCGTGTGATTTTCTTTGTCACATGCTTAGCGTAAGTAGCATAATAAACTTTATTAGTACTCCTTGCTTGTTTACAAATGTTTCTTGGTAGACTCCGAGACACAAGAATCTGTATTATTATTATTTTTATTGTTTACCCTACACACCAAGAGTGTTAAAGACAACATAATGGCAACCATGAAATGAAGTCTGGATGTTTTTGCTAAGTTTCATTTTAATTTCCTCTGTAAATTAAAACAATGAGTGAGGGATCCCCAGTAAAATAAAGTTGAAAGTGTCTAATGTTTAAAATGTTTCGGTCAGTTGTGTGTTCTACAGTGCAGACAAAACAATCTCTTGGCAAATATTCAATTTCTGTGTAATGAGTTGTTTTATTTTTAATTTGTTTTCCTATTCTTTCTCTGTGGGAACATTGCTATAAAGGATCAGAAACAAACAGTTAGACAGCTTTCTTGTGCATTCAAATCCTGATGGGCATTTACTCATCTAGGTGTCCACATACGCCAAAGGCTGTTTGTGTCCTGTCATGAACTCTGGTTGCAAACAAAGGTTTTTTCAATCCACAGACAGCTAAGGGTTTCTTATCGTATATGACATGTCTAAATATATCAGTACTGAGTTGAGGCTGGATGCCTTAACAAGCCGAACTGCTAACAGTAGTTGGCTTGATTTTGCTAAAGTAGCAGAATCCAATGGTAGTCCATTAATGGACATCATTGCTCATTATGGGGAATTGAAAAATGGTACCAATGATCCTGAATGATTATTAATTGCAATGCTGTTTAATTGTTTTGATGCTGTTCAAAATGAAATATCTGTTTTGAAATCTGAGCATACTGATTGCAAAATGGAGAATGCTGCTTTAATGCAGATGATTAGTCTGAAACAGGCTTCTAATACAGAAAGAATAATTGGACTACAGTCTGAGCTGGAGTCTGTCCATCTAGTAAATGAGTCTCTCTTTAATGAGAGAAGCAGCAATGACCTGCATGCCTTAAAAGATAACACTGAAAAGGCAACTAATGGTGTTCTGGCTAGTAACATTGATTCCTTACATTTTGAAAACAAGGCACTTAGAGATGATAAGTCTGAAGTAATTACTGAAAAAGTTAACGAGCTGGTATTTCAACACCAGACCTTGACGGTACAGCATGATTCAGTATGTTTTAATTACAGCAGACTGGAAATGAAGGTTTCGAATCTAAATCATGATGCAGTTTCTGTTGATAAAAAGCAAGTTTTACAAGATGTGATTGTCTTAAAATCTGAAAACAAAGCACTTAATAGTATGTTAACTCCTGTATCTGAGTTACAATGTAGGAGTAAAAAGTCAGATATGGCGAACTTGCGCCGTCAGCCAGAGATATTAGCAGGGCATACTAACTTAATGTCCAAAGACCTTGCCTCTTCTGATCTTGAAGAGTTTGATTCTGAACACTCACAGTATGCTGTGGGGTGGACTACAGCAAAGGCTAGCCACTTGTTTTTCTGTGATTCACAAAATGGAGAATTGTTAGAGTCTCAAAATGGTGGACACACATGTGATCAGGTTGCATCCCCATACCATCCACAAGATGGCCGCTCATGGTCATGTGATGATGGTCATGACACAGTAACCCATGATGCCCATGAGGTAATCCAAAATGGCCTACCACCATCTCACGGAGGTTCGATCCTGCAGTCACAGGGACCTGTGATTGCTGCCATAACCAAACAAAACATACCAGAGCTTTTTGGCTTGATTAATAATGTTATCAGTAACACTAGAGTATCTGAGGGACAGAAGATTCTCATTAAAAATGATGTTGACGTACTTTTGAATAAGGCTAATATGCAATCTGTCATGAAGTCAGCGTCTGATGCTGAAGAAACAGCTGATGCTGTTAACAATGTTTGCTTTATTAGCATGTCCTTGATTAAAAACACTATGAAGTTAATTACATGAAATGTTTTTATTTCCTGTGCAATGATACATCAGCTTTCCCTGAGAAGACTGAACATACTGCTTTTCCTATGCAGTGCATTAATACCTTAAGCTGCAACGTTAAAAACAATGTTGCTGCCATACAGCAACATTCCGGTGGGGAAACTCACTTTGCATTTGATGGGGGAAGGGACAGCCCTGATTCTGAAAGCCCCATGGCTGTGATATTTTCAGCATCACAGGCCATGTTGGGGGGGAGGGTTACAGGTTTGATTTCTGAACCTGAGCTGACAGCTGTCTTACCACTACTTTCTCCACCCCTGATGGCTGCTGAACCACAATCCATAGCTGGAGAACTATGTGCAGCTTGCACACCACTTTTCTCCACTGTGCAGGCACCCTTGATAGTGCCAGCACTGCCTACATGTGATGCAGAACCACCTCCATCAGTGACACCTGGATCATCCCATACTATTGCTGCAGTGGCAGGCACTACAGGTAAGAAAGTACAAGGTATCGTAATACTGATATCATTGTCTTTTCTTTTGGGATCACTGACCATGGCCCCAGCATTGGTTAATCCTAACACAGCTTTAGGGCATTATTTTGAAACTGCCACCTCAGATAAAGCAGTCTCAGCAGTTTTAGCCCAAACTTACAGTGGACACATCAGGCCCATTGCTTATGCATCCCAGATGCTTGCCCCAGTGGAGCTGAAATACAACCTTTGTGAAAGGAATCTTTTGGCTGCATACTGGGCAGTGATATACTTTATGTACATCATTGGATATGCACCCATTGTGCTGCATTCCAATCATTCACCAACTAACATTCTGTTGTCAGACAGAGTAAAAGATGACTCTGTATCCAATGCCAGACTTACACACTGGTCTCTCATTTTACAGGATCATGACATCACTGTCCTTCCTATTAAAACTTCATCCTTGTTAGCCCATGGCCTACAATTTTCAGGAGAGACCCATGATTGTTCACTCCAACCCACTGACTTACCTGTCCCAGTGCCCTTTCTGACAGAACCTCAGAAAGTGTTAAAAGACACCACTGTGTGTCATGTTTTGACTGATGACTCAGCCACACATACTAACGATGGTCAAATAGCAGGGTTTGGAATTCTTAATGTACATCCTAATGATGACAGAGTGTGCATGGCTAGTAATTGCATAATCATATATGTACGATTCACAGGCAATGTTAAAACACGCCTAGCAAATAAAATGAAAAGCAGGGAGGCGAGGAGTCTCCTAATTGCCACAAATATTTGTGAACGGTTTAGAGAGCTGGAACATCCTTGAGAAAGACACAGCTTCTGTTAGGAAAGGAATAAAAAGATTTTTCCTTATCTAAAATGATACTAGCACTCCATGAGAGGGTTAAGTTCTGCCTGCTTCAAGAAATGTCCTTGAGATAATTACAGAAAGCACTGCAGATACAATGTTTTTATTATAGTTTCTAATTGGGTCTGTTTCTCTCTAAACTGAATTTCTTTGGCAGAAGACAAACTTCTGTTCCAGTAGTCTGTAGTATCGCTGTGAAATACAGCGACTTGTTTGTGTACAACACAAACCTAACCAGTTTAAATACTGTATATTCATAAGGTTCGAGCATTTTGTATGTATATTCTTTATGCTCTATAAGAAGGACCCTTACTTGAGGGCAGTGTATAGGTTCCTTAATAAAGGAACTGAGAAATAACTTCCAGAAATAGCTCTTATAGAAAGTGAAAATAACATTCACCTATCCAGTGATGGCCTACTCATTTGGAACATCACTGCTATAACACTCATGAAAAGTTACGGGTAATTCCCAAACACCTGAGAGTAGATTTTATCAACTATACCAAATACATAGTACTTCAACTAGTGTACACCAGTGAGTCAGTAAAAACCCTAGACAGACTAAAATCCTCTGTCTTATGGCTATACATGAGAAATGATGTAGAACACTACATTAGTAACTGTTTGATCTGTAAACAGAACAATCCTATATTAGCTAGGACAAATGCATTGTTACCCCAGAAGCAAAGGCCCCTGGAACAATATCCAGTTTGACTACATTGGCCTTATGCCAACCACTAAGAGCAACTAGTTTGCACTATTGATCACCCACCTATTTTCCAAACAGTTTATAGCTATCCCAAAACAGAACAACACAGTCAAAGTGACTGCAAATGTCTTGGTAAACCAGCTATTTACCAGGTAGGGCTTTACCCTTACAAGTAAATTCTGATTACAGGGATCCAGCTTTATAGCCAGGTAATGCACGAAATTCTGGATTTGTTATGGGTAAAGCAAAAGTTTTATATCCCTTACAACCCACAGTCATCAGGACAGGTGGAATGGGTTAACAGGCAGAACTTAGTTATATTATAATAAACTTGTTCAGAAAACCCAAAAGGACTGGAATTCATCATTGCCTTTACTCCTTATGGCAATAAGAGGGACACCCCCTGCAGGTACACAGCATAAACTATTTTTGAAAGTCATGACCGGACGGTCCATGACACTCCCAGAACATACACTTCTGGACCTGTGTACTGCCACTGCTGATACAGCATCATATGTTAACTATCTCAAACAAGACATCCAAAAAGGTACACTTTTCTTCACAATATATGGGCAAGGCCCAAAAACATGCCCATTCCCATTGTAAACAAATGCAGTCCTGCAGGCTACCAAGTTTGACTGCCTCACTATAACAGTCATTGATAAATGGCTACATGCCAATCAAATGAACCTGTTTAAAGGAGATTAAATTACTTTTCCATACCCCAATGGGAGGAATAGTACTAAACTATGTTTTTCTTTTCTTTTTTCTTTTAGGTTCCAGAAAGAGAGAGATGCTTGATTTTATGCTTATTATTCTTTTTAAAAGTATGGGTCTTCTTACAAGCCCAAACTGCTCATCATATTGCAGATAAGGACCAGTGACCTAAAAAGGTTGTTGAGGCAGAATACCTCACATGCCCAAGTAATTTAATTGTATCCTGTGGAATTCACACTAAAGTCCTAAAAGACATGTTCATTGTCCAGAAGGGTAGCGAGGTCCTACTGAAGGGAGGCAGTATAGAGCAGTGGTTTAAGGCTCTGTGCTGCAAATAGGGAGACAGTATAGCACAGTGGTTTAAGGCTCTGTGCTGCAAATCTGGAGACCTGGGTTTGAATCCCACAGCCCCCACTTGCATACACTGTGTGACCCTAAGCAAGTCACTTAACTTCCCTGTGCTCCCAGGTTGCATCTGTAAAAAAGCTTTCAGCTTAGTGTGTCTCACCTGGTTAAACAATTGACAAAAAAAAAGAAAAGAATGTTATGATCATTGCTTTGGATCAATTCTAAAAGCTAGACTTGATCTGGACTCCTGTTTACATTTTACTGATATCAGGAATTTTGCATCCAAATGTACATGGCAATAAAAGCCATTAGACCTTAAGGTTGTTTTTTTTAACCCTATGATGCTTCATAATTTGTGACACTTAATACTGAGTGCCCAAAACAGAACCCTGGTCCACCCAGTGGTCTAACAGCCACTTCTCAACCAGGTACCCTAGTTAATAATGTACAGTTCATGCACCTCCCAATGATTTTTAAATCTCACCCTTTAGAACTTGGAATGATTTGTTTTGTTTCACAACAAACATTTCCCACTTTTTTTTTAAATAATGATGTGATTGGATACCCTGGCAGCATACCAGGTACTCATTAATAACTCCCTGTACAGGGACTGATAGCACCACATGTACACACCCTCAGGATTTTCACATCCTGACTGCTAGTGGTACATCTTATGACAGTAAACCTATCCAAATGCACTAGGCATTTTGGTTTTGTTTTGTTTTTCTTATTTATAAAAAAACACAGGTTTAGACTCACTCAGGCCTCTTTGGCTCTGACACATCTATTTGAAATAGGGCTGTTAGTCATTATTCAAGCACTTATGTTAAAGGTTCATGATAGTATGAAGTATAATATCATACCCCCCAACCATTGCATAGTATACATGATTTTGCTCATAAAGAGTGATTTACATTTACAATATTAAGGATACTGTGAAGGGGTTTGACCTAACAAATGTTCATGTTAATGAATTAATTTTCTGCTCACATTAAGGAAGCAGATGAGCATCATATACTGTAGCTAGGAAAGTCCTTTGCACTGCCTATAGCTCTTATGTTTTTTCAACCCTTTGGTTATCTCTTTCGGGACCTGGAATTAGGATATATCCTTGATCTTATACATGACAGACATATGGATCAGTGGCATTGCCACATTTTGCACTTCTATTGTATGTGTTAACAAAGTTTATTTGAATCTAGCACCATTCCCTTGTCAATGGCAAGGAACCGTGGATATGTCACCACACACACCAGTATTGCTACATGTTTTGAAACTTATTCCTGCACAATCCAGGAAGCCATCTTTTGTGACTCTCACAGTGTCATTGCTGCATTTTCATCCGGCAACATCCATCTCTGATCGTCTGGCAACCATCCATTCTATTGATCATCTTGATGGGAACTCTTATCATGAAAGGTTGAAACTACCGCCTTTCCTTGTTTACCATGAGGTCTTGGAATCGTGACTGACTCTGAACATTGATTGTCGTACCTGAAAGGAACATCACCTTTTATGCAGATGTGACATCTTCCAACTTGTATTATCAACTTGTGAATACAGGCCTAATAACTGAAATTAGGTTTCCGCTTGAGAACTTTCAAATAAACTGTATTCAGTCCAGCCAATTAGATTCTACAATCAAGCTCATTGTTATGTATACTTTGAAGCAAGTTTGGGGTAGGGGCAATCCCCTAACTCAGCAAGAAGACTCTTCTTCATTTGATCTACAATCAAGAAATCCATTTTCTTCACTGCTTGTTTTCCAAGCCTGGCTGGCACCTCATACAAACTGAGTACTGTCATTAACTTTTACACCTTGTGCAGCCGTGTGATCATCTTCAACTGAACACTGTTACTATTCCATTGTGAAACGCAATGTGCAATCTAATGCATCCCCTGCTGAGGCCTATGAAAATAATGCTGCCTCTTGAACATCTGGATCAACCTTTGGCAAATCTGAATGCTTTGAATTTGAACTATGAATCTTCAACTGACATTTGAAGAAACCCTGGATTTATCCCTGGAACTGTTCGTAGTTTATGCCTTGTGGACATTGACATTTCGTGTCCTGTTCAACTTACCAACTGAAAGATGCCATCCTTCAAGGTGGTATATTCTGCTGATGTGGAATATTGTGTGGTGACCGACTATACATTCTTCTGATATGGACTAAAAGTTATGCAAAGTGAACTTTTCTAACTTCTGTTTTCACTCCCTATATAGGTAATAGGTTATACGGTAATCAGACCTGTTCCCATCCCAGAACCAGATATCATTAAGTCTAGTCCTAACTGTCTTGATGCTCTATCTTGATTTTACTTATTTTTAATATCCATACAGGCAACTTAAGTTTTTCTCTTCAATTATTTCCCAATAGAACAGATACACATCTGATACATATCAGTATTTACTGATTGTTTTGATATTGGAAAACCCCATTGTGAAGTTTTAGTCCAAATATTTATAGTAATACAAGGTTTACTAACATTTTCCCTTATAATCACATTTTGTTGTTTAAGGAAAACCTATGTGACCAGTTAATATTCCTCTATCAGGTTCATGCCACGGGCCTGTACAGGAATGGTGCCTAACCTCCATCTTTTTGTTGCGTTACCACTTTTGCAATTAAGGCAACAAAGAAGGGATTGTTATGCTTGGGTTATGCCCTCTATTGTCCCACATACACCCCACACTGTATTCCTGGTCTATTGTACTGTAATACTGCTATTTTGCACTATGCTAATACTGATCATGCATGCTTCATTATACCTCACTATAATACACTTATCTAGATTATGTTTGTCTTTTATAGATATTCCATATATTATCTACCTAATTACCAGAATTTAAAAAAAACCTCCCTGATGTTTCCAGTGGTCCCCCATGTAGTACTGGGTACCCCCTCATTCACCATATCCATATCCTTATCATTGGTGCACAAGGTGTATATAGCAACCGGCACAGTCATCCGCACACTTCCCCAGCCGGATGTCATATGTACAGGCAGGGAACATGCCTCTTATTTATAGGACAGGGCACATCACCCTGTCCTATAATTAAGAGGCGCGCTCCCTGCTTGTGAATACAGTGGCCAGCTGAGAAGGTGTGAGGAGAGCTATGCTGGTTACTATATGCACCAGCAGCACCACCAATAAGGATATGGATATGGATACAGTGACTTGGTGAGTGGGTTGGTGCAGAAATGAAGGATTGCACTGCAATGTTGCAAACTGGATTAGGCCCGGCAGACTCCCTGTTGGTTTTCTGAACTGTATCCTAGTCAAGCCTAGACAATTTTGTGAGCCTACTGAACTGAATGCATAGGGCAGAGTTGGTATACCTTTGGAATCAGGAGTTTGGTTTGAAAGGGACTTTCCGTTAGCATCACCACCTCTTGGGTACTAAATAAGCCTAGTATAAGAGCTGCTACAAGCCTCCATCCTCATTATGGGACTGCTGAAACAGGGACAGACCTTACCTCTAGATTGGTAATCTAAAGGAGGGTGATCTTAATCCACTAGAGCTCCCAAAACTGGCATTTGGGTGCAAGCTCATTTTGAAAATTCTTCCTTAGCTGATTTCATCAAGCACATTGACTCTGGACCTTGGGGGGGACCCTTATGAGGCAAATGTAGCTTTTTGAGCTTGAAAACTATGACCTTACAGGGATTTTGATTTATAATTGCTCCTGCTTGCTTGTTTTTTTTCTTTTTCAAGTATCGGGCCTTATTACTGAGGTCCCTCCTTCTAGTACAAGGAGCTATGAGGGGAATTTAAAGCAGGTATCCTTACTGGGTTACAGTTTTACTGCCTCTTTCTGTTTACCCTTTAATGAGTCCAATGATTAAACCGGAAGAGTCAGTTTTTGTTGTTTTTTCACCAGATGTGCTTCTTGTTATACTAATGTAATAGTGGGATGGTGGGGTGGGGTGAAGTGAGTTGGACTCTTCGCTTGGACAGTGGAAGGGTAATTGCATGCTGTTATACTATTTAGGAGTTCGGTTATTAGACCCAGGGTTGGATAGTTTTTGAACTTAATTTTTATTGGAATGTTGTTGTTTAATTGTGTGGGGCAGGGATGTGGAGGGTTTTAGAGTGTTGAGTGGGACTATCCATGTTCTATTTCCATCATGCATGCTCTTAATAATAGAATGGGGAGGGTGGAGCAGTACTGCGCAAAGCTAACATGGAAGATTGTGATTGCTGTGCCATGGGGTCATGAATGTCTAATCTTGTTCCGATCTACAAGTTACCCTTCTGTTTATGCATTTGGTTAGCTTAAATGGGAGGGCCTTACACTTTTATTAGTTGGAATGTTAAAGGGGCCCAAGATAAGTGCAAATGATTGATGATTTTATTTATTTTGTTAATTTGCTTTTGGTTACCGGGTAAGTGCACTAGGCATAGCAATGCCTATTTTCAGGCACGACCCGGAAGGATACAGGGTTATAGAGATAACAGCAAGTGGGTGGAAAAACAATGGATACAGGTCAATACAGTATCAAACAAGTTTGCAGTACATACAAGTCAACAATAGGCAACAATAAGTAAACATAGTAGTATTTGAGACATCTCCTCCATCTGCAGGTTTGGATAGCCTGCTTGCAGAAAACCCACTTGCAGAGAGAAGATATATCTCTCCTTAAGAGAAACTAAGTGGGGCAAGTTTTTGGTTCAGGAGCCTCCTCTAAACATGGAGGCACAATTATCTTAATTGCCAAGGCAGTTCCCTTTGTCATGCTGCAGGAATGGTGGGATCCATCAGGGCATTATATTATTGTTAAGGGTACCCTGGAATCTTCCCCAATCCTCCTAGGCTCCATCTACCACCCAAATATAGACTCACTGAACTTTTTTACCCACCTGCTCACCCTAGTGGCCTCTGATGCCCCATGCTAACTTTCCTGGGAGGGGATTGGAACTTGTCCCCTCAGACTGATATGGACAGTTCAGACATTAGGAGAGTGGGAGTGACTCCAGCACAATGGGCATTGTGAGATCTCATGTCTGGTACAGGGACAGTTGATATCTCACATACCCTAAACCCCATGGAAAGGCAGTACACCTACTTTTCTCCACCCCATGGTACACTTTCCTGCATAGACTACTGGCTGGTGAGTTCTGACTGCCTTCCTGATATTATAGATACTAGCATCCATCCCAAAGTGTTATCAGACCACTCTCCGGTGAGCTTACATGTTGGGCCCAGGAGTTCAAGAGACTCTCTTTGGTACCTCAACACACAGCTCCTACAGATCCCTGACACGCTGAACCATATCCAAGATTTCATTCCTGCATTCCTGGAAGCTCATATGAGTTCGGTGGAGAGGGTGGATACTGTGTGGGCTGCCCTTAAATGTGCCCTTCAGGGTAAATTTATCCGCATTGCAGCCACCTATTTCCTGAAAAATAGACAACTTCTGGATTCTCTCCTGGAAGAAATTCACCAGCTTGAATATTCCCTGCACGCGCCTCTCCAGATTCATATTGGGCCAAATTTCAACAACTGCAGTCGCAGTTTGCAGATGTTATGGCACAGAAAGCAGAGTTGGCTCTGCATCACACCCAGACTAAAATATCTGGATTCAGGAGAGAGGGCCTGGTAACTTTAAGTCCTCAGGCTGAGGCAGGCCGAGACTACAAGGTTTATCTCAGGTCTACGCCCATCCCATAATGACAATATAGTCTCTCATTCTAGAGACACAGTCTTAGTTTTTGGGAAATACTTTGGGAAGCTTTACTCCTTGGATGACTCACCCACCTTGACTGATCAAGATATTGTGACATATTTGAATTCTGCTGCTCTCTCTACCCTATCCCTTCACTCAGTTGTACACCTCAGCTCCCCTATTTCCTCCAGCGATGTAGAACAAGCTACAGTATTAAGCATCTGTCACAAGACAAGACTCCTAGGCCAGACAGCCTACTCAACAACTTATACAAAGCTTGTCTCCCCCAGGTTACTCCTCTCTTGATACAGGTCTTCAATTTGTGGTATCAGGGTGGAAAGAGATACCCTGGTTTCTTAGAAGCCTTAATAACCCTAATCCCTAAGCCAGGTAAGGACTCCCTATATCCTGGGAATTACAGTCCAATCTCCCTTTTGAACTACAATGTTAAGATCCGTGCCAAAATCCTGGCCAATCATCTGACCCCAGTTATGGGGGAAGTTATTGGCAGGGAACAGGTGTGATTCATGGTGGGGAGAATCTCAGGAAATC
Organism: Neoceratodus forsteri; assembly: GCA_016271365.2. Lineage (NCBI taxonomy): Eukaryota > Metazoa > Chordata > Ceratodontiformes > Ceratodontidae > Neoceratodus > Neoceratodus forsteri. Next base: position 462,641,710 of record CM057449.1, read on the forward strand.
AGATGAGGAAGCTTATGGACTTGCTTTTGGTGTCTGGGGAATCCGAGGTCCCAGTGGCTCCGGTTTCCCTTGACACTGAGAAAGCCTTCACTCAAACGTCCTGGCAATTCCTGTTTGCCTCTCTCCACCAATTTGGAGTTCCGGATGACTTCATCAAGTGGGTCAGACTCCTCTATTCCTCCCCAACAGCTTGGGTGTGGTGTAATGGGTGTCTATCTGACTCCTTTTCCCTTGAGAGAGGCACTCGACAGGGTTGTCCCCTCTCCCCCTTCTCTTTAACTTTTATCTTGAGCCCTTGATAAGAAAATTGCTTGCTTCCCCCACTCTCAAGGGCCTCCAGATAAAAGGGAATAGATGTACCCTATCGGCAAATGCAGATGACCTTCTTCTGCATTTAGAGGGTTCCAAGGTTTCTATCCCTGTCCTATTAGAGGAATTGGATCAGTTTTTTGCAGTCTCATTTTATAAGTTATTCCCTCTCAACAGTCGCACTAGGAAGTTGGACTGTAATGCTTTGGGTCTCTCCTGGGAACCCAAGGTTTTAACATACTTAGGGATTAACATTGCGAGGGATATCCCCACTATGGTCAAAGAACATTTTACTAAGCTAGGGCACATATTGCAATCTGATCTGGACCACTGGGGAGCACTTCCTTTATCTCTTTGGGGTCATGTGAACATTCTAAAAATGAATGTTTTACCAAGACTGCTTTACCATTCAGGTATGCTGGGTCTCTTTTTCCCTAAGTCATGGTTCATGAGGCTGCAGAAAATGTTCAATACCTATTTATAGAAAAACAAAATGGTTAGGAGAGCTTACTTCAAGTTGGTGGCTCCTAAACTGCAAGATGGGCTTGCCCTCCCTTCCTTTTTTACCTACTACGGAGCTCAGCATATAAGTAGGATTGCTCTCTGATTTAAGGAGGATATCCCAAGAGTGGGCAATACTTACCTTCTCCTCTGGCTGGACATAGAGCGAGACCTGGTGCATAAGTTTTCCAGCTCATTGTCAGCCTTTGCATTCAAGTCCCCATCCCAGCTCCCCTGCTGTCTCAAAGCTTCCCCGGTTGGTTGACCCCTTAGGGCCCTGCACCAAGTACAGAACCACTTATCAGAGAATTGGCATCGCTCCCCTGCTCAACCCATATTGAATAACCTTCACTTCTGGATTGGTCATTGCCCTATACCTCTCTCCTTCTGGTCTAGTTTAAGAACAAATACCCTAGCTGACTTTCTCCAGGGAGACAAGCGAATGCCAACGCACATAACAGCTACTACTACCAGTTCTCTCAACAATTGTTCTTGGCATAATCACTTGTGACATATGTGGGGGGCTGCAACCCCCACACACCCCTCTTTTAAATATTCTAACAGCATGCCACTCATTGATGGTGAAGAGAATGACATATTCAGAGCAATGTAAATATGAGTCACTACTTTCTTTTATTCGCTCTTTTTACATTCGCTATTTTGACTGGCTACCACTAGTCCCCTTTCCTGTTTTACAAAACCAACTCCAGCTCCATTATAAAGACACCTTTAAGTTCCTGCAGATAAGAAATGCAATACTCTCCTTTCTTGGACCTAAACCCTGGGCCGTGCAGCCTCCTGTGGGACTGTCTTCAGCTTTTCAAGTGGCAGACCAGCCTCATGCAGTCTCCAGGGTGTATAAACAGCTGCAAGCATCTGACCCACATCTTCCTTCTTGGTTATACTACTACTGGGTTCAATAATTTTCTCTCCCAACAGAGACGGAGTTCTGGAAAAAGGTGTGGAGCACAGTTTGTAAACATATTAAACAAGACAGACTCTATCTGACCCAGTTTAACATCATGCATAACTTTATACCCCAATAAAGTTACATAGAATAGGTCAGCTCCCATCTCCCACTTGCTCTCACTGTAAACTGGCTCTGGGATCATTGTATCATCTTCTCTGGGATTGCCCCCATACCCAGGCCTTCTGGGGGTCTACAAGGCAAGTTCTGGGCCTTCTTTTGGGCTTAGAACCTTTATTTACTCCAGAATGTTGCCTATTAGCCATATACCCCACTGGAACACCCAGAATACGTAAAGCCCATCTAGCCCTAGTTGCCTTCATGGTGAAATTGGTTATGTGTAGACATTGGAAGGAGGATTCTCTTCCCTCAGTGCTAAAATGGTACTGTGAGGCCTTACTCGCCATTCAGTTAGAAAAACATATAGCAAGTATGCAGCACAGACCCCATGCCTTCCAGCACACTTGGAAACCCCTTTTGGCTTTACTTTCCCTCTGGAAACCATAGATCATTTATGTGCCCCATTTTCTCTTTTTCTTTGGTAGCCCTACTTTTCTCTGATGGTGCCCAGACTGTCTGGGGGTGGGAGGGAATGAGGGTGGGATGGGTTGTGTGTTTGTTTTTGTATTGTATCATTTTTATGTGTGTTATTTTGTTATACATGCAGCTTCTTGACATGTTTGTATTGGATCCTATTCCTGTATGCTGCTTAAAAAAGTAATAAAGTGCACTGAATGAAAAAAAAAACAGTAGAGGCCGGAGATCGGCAGGGGAGAACACTAGCACCAGAGATATCTACACATTTATGACCAGGCAATTGGGGGGGGCAGAGTTGTGCGAGCCTGCCTCACTAACCATGCAAATGAGCCCACAATGGGCATGCAAATGGACCATTTATGCCATGCATGCCCAATGGGCTCATTTGCATGGGCCCTTTGAATATTGCAAACAGTGTTCGGGCGCTATCCATTCTGGTAGTGTACTTCAAGAGCCCTATCAGGGCAGTGATATGTGGCTTAGCACTTGGCCAACATGGGCCTATATTCAGTTGAATAGTGCAGGTGTGCTATTTGACTGAATATAGTGTCTTTGGGCACCCAGGCAATTACAAGGCACAGCACACATTTTTGTACTCTGCTTTTCACAAATTTGAATATCAGGCCCCTGCTTTGTAATGATGTTCCTTTTCAATCTGGGTTTCATCCTTATCATTCTATGTCCACGTAACACTTTCATGTAGTTTACAATATTATTTTGGCATCTGACAGAGGCTGTCCGACGCTCATTATTCTGCTTGACTGCTATCTAGTCTTTGATACGATAAATCATCCCATTTGTAATTGTTTTGAGCAGTTCTGTCTCTGGCAACCTCCTTTTTGGTTTCAGTCTTACAGCTGCAATTACTCTAATTTTTTTTCTGGGCAAGTTCTTCTTTATAAGCCTTTTTTGGAATCCTTCATAGCTCATTTCTTGGTCCGGTCTTCTGGTTTTGTCCACTTGGATAACATTTAGCCAACTTTAACCTTGGCTGTCAACTTTTACTGATGAAACTCCCATCTATAACTATTTTCTCCTTTTCTAAATTCTTCTCTTATGATTTGAATCAAACAGATACTGAGTCCCAGGGTGTCTACAGTCCTAAACAATGAAAAGCTCATACAATAAAGTAATACATTTCTATGTGCAATGGAGATTGCTCTGAATGAAATACATGGGTGGCTCTACTTCTGGTTTTGATATGTACAGTATACCCCCGCTGACTTTCTCCAAATACATGTTTTGATCCACTATCTGAGAAATCACCAACGTTTTGTGGTTATACATCACTTCATCAGGGCGAAACGGTGGTAACTTTCCATTATTTTGCTATATGCCATAGCAGAACTGTGTAGCAATTTTGTTGCAGTTACTTTACCCTTACAACAGCATTGACCAACAGATTTGCTGTATAGTTTCAATTTTATTAAGGTTTTATCAAGAAGTCCCCTCTCCTCTGCTGTAAGAAGCTCCTGACATGAAAGGATGTGGTGAGTCCCAAAACAGATTTAAAAAAACTCAAATTGCACTGGAAATATTGCAGATGAAATTAAGAAATCAACAATGTGGGAATAAATTGTAACACTGCTGTAACAGTAAGATACATACAACAGAGTTGCAACAAAATTCTGATACAGCCTAAAGTTAAATAACAAAGTTATCACCAATTGATCCTAATGAAATGGTTTAAAGCCACAAAACGTATTTGATTCATCTCTTGGTGGAAAAATAATTGAACTTACACATAATAAAACCAGGAGTTCAACCTTGTGTTTCCTCTTGATCCTTCTCTTCCCATCAGTACCTGTTGTCCTGACCTTGTTAATTCCTTCCTTAGCTCTAGCAACAGGAGGTCTAGTCTAAATTTCTTCAGTGCAGTTAAAGTCCTATATCTCTTAGTTTGACCGGTCAGCCCATTAACATTATGCAATATAATTTTAAACAGAGTACCTATTAATCTGGCTTAGTAGTTTTATGTCCATCGGGTCCCACCCCCAGCTGGCCCTGCCCCATCCTCCTGTTATTTGCCTATTCACTCTCCGTAAGAATAATAGTAATTTAAACAGATACTATTGCAAAGCTCATGTGCTATCCAAAAACAATTGGCTTACCAGTAATATCCAAACACCGCTTATTATATAAACCAAGATAAACCTTCCCAACTTGGCTAAAAAGCCAACTGGTAAGAAAAACATGACCAACTGGGCCTGGAAAAAGAGCTCTCCAAAGAGAGGAGAATAACAAAAGCCCCCTCACTCTGGCATGAACTATTTTACAAAAAATGACTTCCAAGATGTGGAAGGCAGACTCTAACCTTACTGAGTGTGGCAGTAGCATTCTCTGCCTAGGGAGAGAAGCAAATTCCTGTGGGGGAATGTCTCCCTTGGGGTCTTCTTTACCCCCTAATGTAGATGGGAAGGGGTAAGGGAAGAATATCAGGGTATCAACTAAAAAGCAAAGAAAGATACTAGGTAACTGGGATCTGGGAAGGGGATACGAAAAAAAGTGCACCGGTGTCCCACAGCCATAATATCTGTGCCCCCCCAACAACCCTCATTAAACCAGTTCCTTGGAGGGTGAGTCTTTAAACTTAAAGATCCTGTAAGTCTCTTATGGTCTCATTTTGGCTATAATCCAGGAGTCTCTGAGCCATAATGTTTAGGTTTTCTGTGTTAATGGGGCTGTTAGTAATGAAATGAAGACTGTTAATATAAGTTCCCTTCTGCTTCAAGAGTCCAAGGGAATTGTTGGTAGTCCCTGGTAATAAAGTGAGGAGAGTCTTCTTAATGTCTTCTATGGAGAGCCAGCAGGTCCAAAACAAGAGACCTGGCCTGCCTCAGTGAGCTGCTCTTTTCAAGCTGCCCACCTTTGCTCACCTCAACTGGAGCATTCCATCAGCGAGCACCCAGCCTCCAGCCCCTCCATGATGTGAGCAAAGTGGAAGGTTAGCTTGAGGGGATGACACAAACTTATATCATCCCCCCCTTTGTGAGCATCTCCCCAAGCCCACCCCCCTGCCCTCAGGCCCAGATACAGAAAAGGGGAGCACCCAGGGGGCACCCAAACATCCACATCCAACGACCAACCCCAGCTCCCAACTACAACCATGCACCAAGGTGTCCATCTCCTTCTCTGCCCACAAGCTGGGTGTATAAACCATGGCTAGACTAGAGGTCTCCAGCTCCTCCATCCCCTTGCTGAACTTATGAGGGTGAAGAGGATATACATTCCCTGTTTAATGGGTTATGGAAAGTAGACCATCCATGGAGTGCAGTGGCTCCATTATCTCCTCAATCCACCTCTGCCTCTTCACCCTCCTGGCAGTGATGTAAGGTGGGCCATCTGACAAATATAGGAGGCCCTTGGGTTACCATCCCTATTTAATGGGATACTATCCTATGGGAAGGTCTCGAGGAAAGAATACCAGTTCCCTTGGTGTCAGCCCCCCTCCACCTCGCTATTGAAGTTGAGGGGCCCACCATTTTACCATCCAGTTTAGTCTGAACAAACGAGTACCCAATCTAGTGGGAGACCAGGTGACTAGGGGAACTACATCCCTCAATATCACCCCACTGCTCCCTGTTGCTAATCTAGTTCATTGGAGTGGAGGCTCAGTCTTATCCAGACCATTAAACATCACCCCACCCAGGTCACAGAGGAGACAGACTTAAAACCAAGAAAATAGATTACATCCAAGAACTCAGCAGTGCATGTTAATAAGAGTAGATGGCCATGGACTACAGCCAAGGTGCCCCCCCTAGATCCAGCCTGCAGCAAGGAGCCAGGCCTAAGAGCAGCCCACATTGAGCCAACCCCTTCCAACACCACCGCAGGGGGAACCAGGAAACAAGGGACCAGGCTGCTTACTGTGAAGCCACTTCCAGATGGATTTAAATCTTCAGGTCTCTGGAGCAGTAAGTTTAGGCTATCTCAGGAAAGCATCTTGTCGGGTTTCTCTAAGGCAGCTTGACTCAGAGGTATTGCAAAGTCTCTCTTCTTGGGGTCCTCTAAGGCTGCAGAATCTGTATCATATGTGGATTGTCCTTTCTGGTATTGAATCACCAGTTTTGAAGGGTAGGGTGTTGAAAATGTTACTTAATTTTGATGGAGGATCAGGAAAAGGGGATGCATTCCCTGCACCACTGCATGGTAACAGGTGCATAGTCATCTACAAAAATGTGTGTTTCACTATAGAATATTTTCCCCTGTGCCCATGCTTTTTAAGGAGATCCTTAGTATGGTATTGGAGGAAATGTACTATAACTGATCTGGGGCATGCTTCTGGGTTGGTATGCTTGGGTCCCAATGCCCGGTGTGTGTGTTCAATTTCCAGCTGGAATTCTAGCTCTATCATGAGAGAGGTGTGGAGCACAGTTTCAAGTGAAATCGCACATATCGTCTCCTTCACTATTTTCAGGTATGGCACAAATATAAAGATTGTGCCTACAGTGCATATTCTCTGCATCCTCCTGGTGATTTGTTGTGAGCTGGCACACCTGTATTATTTGGGCCACAGTGTTCTGGAGTTTCTTAGTCTAATCGAGCTGTATCACAGTTCATTCTTCCATGACTGTTACTTTAGTTCCCAACTCTGTGAGGTCAGAAAGCAAGGAGTCCTGTAAGTCTATAAATTGGTGAAATTCAGTTTTAAATTCCTGTAATTCTGATAGAATCTTGTCATGTTTGGTGTTCATGTTGTTTTTTTTTGGTTTTGGGTTTGGTTGATCTGGAGGTTGTCGAGCGCTGTTGTTGTAGTGAAAGTTCAGAGGCCTGTGAGTCGTCGCTTCTCATTCTGATCCCTCTTCTTTGTGCATTAGTACTAAGAATTTATTAGTTCCTCCTTTAGGTTTTGATGCTGCCATGCCTCGTCTACAATTTTTTATTAAGATTTTACCGATTTAAGAGCTTGTTTGTGGGAATAACGGGTTGTGAGTTGAGGAGTTCCACGTTCGGGCGGCCATTAGGTGAATGGCTACACTGGAAATCATCACTGTACCCTATACGTTTAACTGGGCTGGCTTCTTCCTATTTCCATGTGTGACATAACCCTAAGAAGGATAATCTTTATCAATTTTCACAACCAGTCCCCCTCATCACTCACAAGTCTTCTCCAGTACCTCATTGGTGCATATCCACTAAAATCCACTAATACAGACCTGTTAACCATACACAGAGCTAGAACATGACTGGCGGATATTGCATTCTCTGTTGTTGCCCCTGGGCTATGGAATTCCATACCAGCTGATCTACATTTTTGTCAGACTGTCACCTCCTTCAAAAAGGGATACCACAATCACCTCCATAAGTCATCTGTAGATTCCCGTGCCTCGCTTACTTGTTTGATTTGGCTTTGTGTTATGTCAAGTATTACTTGAAGTTCCTAAAGTTTTGTTTGCTTTCTTCATTACAGTGGTTTGTTTTGTAATATCTTAACCCTTAGACTGCCAGAAGATCTAGAACATATAGGTTTTTAGGACGTGTATACCTGCCTGCGGCACAGCAAATGTTTTTATTTTTTATTTTTATTTATTTATTTCAATTGCAGATTAATACCTTTGAGCCAGGAAAGCTCTTTTACAAAGGTTCCATGTCAAGTGGATGAGAGACAAAATTTACAGACAGGTTATAGAACATTCCGAGTACACAATAAGTTTCAGGCTGTACAGGTAGCAAGCAAATATGCCGTTACAGTGTCAAAAGTGTCACATGAAGCTGGAGTGCATTTTGACATTCTGAGCACATCATAGTAAAATACAGGAAAAGGAATCAAACAGGTGTTAAGCACAGAGCATGGTGAGATTAGCCTGAGGAGGCTTTGTCACAGAGTTAGGAAAGTGGGGTGAGGGGAAGAACAGGGGTAAGGGGGCAGCTGCCATGGGGCATTGTCAGGGAGGGGTGGAGAGAAGGGATTGGTGAAGAAGGAAGGGCAAGGTAAACAGAGGGGTGATAAGTTATGTTAGTGATAGTCAGAGGCATTTATTAATTGCAATCACATTGATTATTTTGGGCCAGAAGGGTTAATAGTTAAATATTTTTGACAGGTTTATTGCTCACGTTTGACAACATCTCCAGTGTCATGAATTCTGTATATATAGTATAATCAGATTGCCTTTGTAAATGCCTTTGTTTTATATTTGCCTGTTGTTGTTGACTCTGACCCTCTGCAACCTCTTGGCTCATCCCAGAAAATAGGCATGTATTTGTCTAGTGCACCTACCTGATTAACAAAAACTACATAAATATCTGTATTCTTTTGTGTGTTTAGACTGATGTAATTGTCCTATTAGCATATTTTGTTGCAGCCAAAGACATGTCCAGATACTTCCTGAAATTTCTGGGATACCTCTGAAGAAATTCCCTGCCTGCCTGCAGTACTACTTTGGGCCACCAGAGAGCATCTCTTTAGACATATTGCAAAATATCTGGAAATATCTAAATGTATCTATGCCTGCAACTGTATATTGAATTGAATTGCTACTCTTACATAATTTCCAGGGTCATTAATACTCAATGCTTTTAATCAAAGATAAATGGGTGGTGCTTTTTTATTTAACCTTAAGAAAGCATTTGACATGGTCAACCACTGAATACTAATTTAAAAAACGATAACAACTAGACTTGTGTAGTATAACAACTATGAAATGGTTTTGCAACTAACATACTTAGAGGCAACAGAAAGTGGTCCATCTATATTATAAGTTTTACATGTATATTATCAACATGGGACTTCTACATGGCTACATTGTAGGCCATTGTCTCTTTATAATATGCATAAATGACCTCCGTAATGCATGTAGCAGTTTTGATGTTTTTAATTACAGTATGTAGATGACACTATTTGTTCTGTATACAGTTGCATATCTAGACAACATAAAAAAGGCCTCTAACATGTGTCTCCTAATGACAGGTTACACCATCTAGATGTTCTATACAATCACTTTGCCTGGATAGTATTAGAATGCCCCTAAAATATCCATCACTGTGAACTTTATATGAGACTGGCATGGATCTCACCGTCCAACCAAAGAAAACGCCATAAAACAATCTGGGCTGCAAAAAGCATACATGACTTTGTAGACTAAAAATATAAAAACTCTCAGCTCACTCCACGGAATGAAGAAAAAAAGCCACAGCATGCGTATATTAAAAAGATTTATTCATACAAAATAGCACTCCACCTTCACCAGAAACATTGACGTACATTTCATGTCTCACTGATGCTTTATCAAGAGGGTCATTTCATGTAAAAAGCCCTGTCAAATTCAAAGTCATTTCCAGAGTTAAATGTTTGTTGTCTAGGGTTCTTGGAAGTTAAACGATGTAGAGTACTAATGTGCAATAATTTTATTATGTGTATCGTGCCTAATATATGGGATGTTGATTACTATATGTTGCATCATTATATTTATTTTGTAATTGATTTGTGATTTCCTCCTGTAATTGACAAATGATTGATGGAACACCATTGCAAATGAGCTGTGTTCAATGGTTTTATGCCATAACATAAACTAAAAATTGAAAAAAGTGAAACACGTATCTATTCAAAGTGCATGACTGGCTGAATACTAACCAGCTTTCTCTTAACCTGATCAAATTACATACTGTACACAACAGTCACAATTTGCATCCCACCTGGATATTTTTGATTTTGTGAGATGTTGTGCTCACAACACTATTTTTTTTGTTCTGTCACAGCTGCCATCTTGTTTCTCACCTAACAAACTACTAATTCAAACTTTTTACTACAGCAGCCCTAATAAAAAGAATCTACCTAATTAAAACATGCTGGTTCAAATTCTGAGGCTTGTTTCAGTCAATCATGATTATAAATATATTTTACGTAATTCTACTGCCCATATTAATGTCTTTCCCTTATTTTGAATTGTGACTTACTTTTTGTGTCATACCTTTAAAGAGTACCTTTCCCAGTCTTGGTAAAATTGCTCACAATAATCACAAAGGACCCTTACCTGCCCCTCAGCTTTATCATGCCAAAATTAGATTTTTTAATTTCCCCTGTTTTGGAAGGGAAGGGATTGTAATTTGGCTCCATGGTGCCGAGTCACAGATCCCTTTTCATTTCCTAGCACTGTGATCTGCCCATTTCACTGATGTCACTATACTGAGAGCATGGGGATGTGCTCAATAGACCTGAATGGCACCATATTTTAAACTCCATTTTACATATTTTAGATGGCCACCATGAACAAATCAATGGCACTGCTCAACTAACAAGGTCCTTGTTAGCTGAGCAGTTCCCCTTGATTTGTTTGTGGTGGCCATCTAAAATATGTAAAAACAGAGTTTAAAATAAAGCCCTTTTCATGTCAATGGCATACATCCCGGCACTCTCTGTGTAGTGACATCAGTAAAATGGGCAGATCGCAGTACTAGGAAGTGGAAAGGGATCAGCAGCTCAGCTCCAGAGATCCAGATTACAATCCCTTCTCTTCCAAAATAGGGGAAATGACAAAATCAAATTTTGGCACGATATGACTTGGGCGTAGGTAAGAGTTCAAAACAGTTTTTGTGGTGTGAACACCAGGAAAGGTGCTGTCTTAAGGTGGTGCAGAACAAAATTTCATTTGTGAAACTGTTTTTTAAACTGTGATTCAAAAAAAGTATTTTGGAAATACATTTTGATTGCCCAGCATAATTGTTAGTTATACAGCATGAAATTTGATTGCGGACAATAATTTGTTGTTTCGCAGCATAATTATTTGTTTTACAGCAGAAAATTGGTTTCTCAGCATAAAATGTGATTGCACATCACCATTTTTCATTCTGCAGCAGAAAATAGGTTTCTTAGCATTAAATATAATTGCACATTATAATTTTTCATTTCACAGCAGAAAATTTGTTTATCAGCATGAAATTTAATTGCACACCATGATTTTTCATTTCAAAGCAGAAAATGGGTTTCTCAGCATAACATTTGATTGCACATCACAGTTTTTGGTTTTGCAGCAGAAAACAGTTTCTCAGCATGAACTTTGATTGCACATCAGATTTTTTTCAATTTGAAGCAGAAAATGTGTTCCTTGACATGACATTTGCTCAACTTGAAATTTGATTGTGAATCAAAAGTCTTGGTTTTATGACTTAAATTGGTTACTCAGAATGAAATTTAATTGTGCATATAGTGAAGGCAACTCTTCTTTTAGCATAGGGTCCTGCATGTCTGCACCTGTGAGTGGCAGAGTGCCCTGTGCATTGCCTGGCAGATGAACTCTTTCCCCTGTGTGTCTGTATCTGCAGCTACATGAAAATGCAGAGAACATACAACCCTCTGCTTCTACAGCCAAGATGATAGCCCCATGAATTATTGGCACCCATTACTGCATAAATCTGCAGGGCATACAAGGACCCTGCACTTCCACAGGAGGATGGAGTCTTCCCTTTCTTCCTCTGGGCCCTCTGCATCTGCGTGTCTTCACAGAGGTCCCAATGCAAACTGTATGAATTAGATATGATTCCACTCAAAAAGAAAGGAAATTCTTTGCAAAAGACTTCATTAATGCACCAGTTAGGGTTCAAGTTAATGCCACAGAGTTAGAGAAATGTGTGATTTGGGTCTCTGGTGAATCAGTGGTATGGTCTTTTTGGGGTTGCCAACCCTGATGCCCATCTTGTTTTCTGAGCAAACAAGGTCAGATGTGATCTCCTTTCTTGACACAAGCTACAAAACATTGTATTGACATCACTGCTTTGCAATGCATACAAGCTCATACAAGCTCAATCCCTCTGATAGCCTGGCCAGTCTCCTGGTTCCCAAGCACTCAGCATGTACCCTACGAACCACTGGGTGTAACCTTCTAGTTAAACCCAGGGTTTGTACCACTGCCGGCAGTAAGTCCTTTGCCACTACTGCCCCACCCTATGGAATAAGCTTCCTCCCCTCCTGCAGGATGCCCCCTCCCTTGAAAAATTCCATAAGGGACTCAGTGCTCACCTACCAGAACTTAATGTCTGCTCCTGTCAATGAGGGGACCAACCCAAATTCTAAGGCCAGGTCCTTACTAGCCTAGGACATGCATTGTTGTATAAAGTATTACCTTCCCTCCTGATTGCTACACTCCTACCCCTGCATTATTCCTGTAATTGTCATCCTCTGTATACTAATTTTAGCACAATGTCAGCACTGTTTATCCATATATTTTACTCTCTCATATATTGCTCTGCACTTGTTTATTTGCTGTACCTGTATAGCTCTGTCACTAAATCTGTGTCGCCCCTGAAAAAGGGAACTTCAGGGCTCAGTGGGCCTACCCAGTCACCAAAATTGAATAAATAAATAAATAAATGTGGTGAGACATACTTCTCTACCTTTCAAGACTGTATCAGTATAAGGCACTGGCTTGCAGCTGTACATTATGCTTCAGACTGGAGGCTATGGCTGGGAGGGGTGAACATTAGGGGTGAAAACTCTACAGAAGACAGGATCACTGATTCAACAAGACTCCAGAGACCCAAAACCCTAATGTTTTTTTCCTTTTGCTGCTTGGGGTGGGGAGTTAGGGTTGGAAACCATAATGCCACATTTCTCTACTTTTGTGGCATTAACTTGAACCCTGACTGGTGCAATAATGAAGTTTTTTACAAAGAATATATATTGCTCCTTCCATTAGGAGTGCCACTGAATCAGTGGAGGTTTTTATAACAGCATCCTGTCTTCTGCTGATGCCCTAGTGCCAGTCCATTGCCACTCTTCACATAGGAATACTAGTGCATCTTGCTTTAATGATGCTGTCTGTTCTCTTACAATGAAGGGTCAGAAGATAGAATGCAAGTGGAGGTTGTCAGACCTAGAGTCTGATAGACTTGTCCTGGCGGCTCCTTATAGAAAATATCAGGAGGCAATGATTGCTGCTAGGTGTTTTTTTCCTCTGTCATCATTGCAGCTGAGATAAACAGACCCACTGCACTAATTAGTGTGGTGGATGGGATTCTCCACCCTGAGACTCTCCCAGGATTTGGGGGAGATTTCTCAGGAGAGATGCCACAGGTTTGCACATTTCCTCTCAGCCAAGGGAGCATATACAGCCAAGATTTCCTCCATGGTAACTTCTCACAGTTTCAGTGGTCAGGTGTGCGAGAAGGCACAAACTTAGATTGCTTGGAATGAGTTTCACCTGACTCACTCAAGGGAGATCCACCAGGTGCTCTCAGATCTGCATCCAAGCCATTGTTTTGCTGGATCCAATCCCATCTTCTCTAATGAAGAGTGGCATTTTAGTAACTGTACCAGCACTTGTTGAAGTTGTTAATACCTCTCTGTGGTAGGGCATGTTCACCACTGCCTTGAAAGAGGCAGTGGGGGGGGGTTGTGGCCAACCGGGCAAGTTGGAGGGTGTTTTCTGACACAGGTCTACATGGGCAACCTACTAAACAGGGGGAAAATATCTAGACAAAAACAAATAATTAGATGGTGAATAGAAACTCAGTTTTGACTAACCACATAAAAACCAGGCAATTAAAACTTCAGGTTGACCTGAGAGGAGCATTTGAAAAAAAAAATCAGCCAGACTACGAGGTGACATTGGGCTCTCCATCCTCCAATTTTCAAATCAGGAAGAAAATGTCTGAACTGGAGGAATCATTAGCCGGAATGCCAGCAATGCTAGCCAAGCTGCAAACAGAAATGAAGGCAGGCATTGAGACTATAATCATGCAGATTACACAAATTCAATTGGTGGTAACTGGGCTCTCAGAAATTATAACAGTACACTCCACCCGCCTAGGAGAAGCAGAAAAAAGAATCAGCGATATAGAGGACAACATTGCATAAATCACCAAAGAAAGGAATCTACTACAAAAACAAATATTGGATCTAACTGAAAACTGGTGACTTAGAAAACAGGTCCTGCTGATCCAGTATTTGAATTACTTGACTATCTGAGGGGTTAGAGAAGAAAAGCCCTAAGAATTGGGTATAGGAGTGGCTGACTCAAAAGCTGCCTATGGGGTAAAGTGCAAGGACCTTTGAGCTGAGTGGGCTCACCATGTGGGACTCAAGCCATGACCTGGAGCAAGAGCTTGCTATTTTCTCATAAAATTTCTTAAATACACAAATAAAGAAAAAGTGTTGTGAGCAGCCAAATCCCAGGGTCCATTAATCTTATAAAATAGACAGAAGGTTTTTGTTGTACAGGACTATAGTCGGGATCTGCAATCCTGAAGGCAGCAATTTAATGAAGTAAAATCTGCCCTGCACCAGCAGTGATGGGAGTTTGCCCACCTTTATCCACCTAGGCTTAGAATCACCCAACCAGGTCACCCACTGAGACTTTTTGAAACTCTCAGCACTGCAACAAGATTTCTGGAAGAAGCACCCGCTGCAGCCTAGGGTAGGTCACAGGTCCATACCACAAGCTCAGCCTAACAATATGCCATCTCCCAGGCTTTCCAGCTGATGGTCTCTGGCATGTCAATGTCAGTAGAACACGAGGTGGGTTTTAGATCTTGATTTGTTTTTGTTGTTGCCTCTAACACTGATTCTTCTAACAACAGTTGTGGTCCTCTAAAAGTGGTGGTTGTGATAACCCAGTGTGATGGTCACCAAAACGTAGTTAAATACTGTTCATGCTTCTGCCCTGAAATGAGTTCACATTCATTAAAATTTGACAGCAGTGAATAAGAAACTTAGAAAAATGTGAGTTGTCATTTTTCACCCCCATATCGTCACTTACCAAAGCTGCAGAGTGAAGCATGGAACTGTCATGATGGAATCATCCACTCGGCAGGCCAGAGGTACCATGAATATCTCAAGAATGTTGGAATCTGACATAATAGCAACAGAAGTTTTCACTGGTCAGGTTGTTTACCAGAGGAACTATCAATATAGGGTTGCCTATTCATGACCTGTCCAGCCTCGCATCCTCGGTGGGGTTGAAGACTAGTTTTTATTCAGTCACACTGGGAACCATGAGGTTACAGGTATGGGAAAGTAACATTGCTGATGCCTCACTGATTGCTGTACAATAATTATGAATTTCTCATTTCCTGATTGGCCTGAATTGTGGATTATACCCTAGCTCTGTCAGCCCCTGAAGGTATATCCCATTCCTGTCAGTGCCTAGGGGCACTGGTACCTGTGGGGGAAGGGGCTAAAAAGTATTTCACCGCTGGTACCGGATCACGATTTCAAAACAAAAACCATGCATGACTAATCACGTGGTGTTGAGCGCACGCTGGGATTTAGAGCAACAGGAGTATAGCAGCAGTAGGGAATTACCACTGCCCCTGTCACTCTGCACACATCCTACAGTAGAAAGGATCAAGTTGCCATGTGCTCAGGTGCCTCATCAAGCTGCTCCTGTGGTGGAGTGGCTAAGGCACCCTCACACGGCAGGATGGGAGACCTGGGACCGCAGTTCAGTTCCCCCCCCCGGGGCTCCCAGTGTTGCAGCTTTTCTGTTCATTTTTTTTTAAGTTGTACTGTTCCCCCTCTTGGAGTTTCACCCCATCCATGAATCTACAGCTCTTAGAATTTGTTATCTATACTCCGGAGGGGTGTGGGGGGGTAAAGCCTTCCACACTGGCAGGTTCAGGGCAGCAAAGCCCCAGATAAAAACAGAAAATCCCATTGTTTTCAATGTGCTGTGCTCTTTCCTTATCGTTGGTGTATTTCAGTCGCCACTCTTTTGCTTGCGGCGTTTGTTGCTGTGCATTTTTTGTTGATGGCATAATGACCCCATGCTGTCAGCGCCTAGGTTTAAATTAATTCAATGCTTGAAAAAAGCCATCACAGATTGTTTATCCTCACTCCCACAATTGAAATACTGAAACTAGCAAGTCACGTGGTGGGAGTGCACTATGCACCTCATACCTGGTTCCTGGCTGCAGTCACACAACACAGCTAATTTCAAACAACATCACATTGATCAAAATATGCTTCCTGTGCAGCTCACTGTTCTGACTCCTAAACTGCCTTAAACTGTAGCATAATTCATTCATCATTATAAAAGTTCTCAATGCCAGATTTGAAAACTAAATGACAAGTGTAGCACAAAGGACCCTACTTAATGCAGCTTATGAGGAAATCTAGGTGACCTGGACCCTATATTGTACTCTATAAGCAGCACCCCACTGGACTGTGCCTAGGGGCACTGGTATCAGCGGGATTAGAGAGAAGAACTATAGGTTTTGGTCTAGAGAGGTAAACTCACCCAGGGTGGAAAATAAAATTAGTATTTGAACATTCTAGCTGAATATCATTTATAAATTAAAACAGAGGTAATACTGTCAAGATAAGGTATGGCAGGGTGGGGGTGGATAGAGCTGGGGGGGCAAGGCTGTAAAGAGGCACCATTGAATTGTTCAAATGGCCTGAAAGGCTCCTTAAGGTGCTGAGGGGTTTTAGCAGTTTCACCACTATTGGGGGTTGCCTTTTGCCTCAGTGACAGGGACCTACAACACTTAGTGCTGCAGTGATTGTCATGTGTTTAGGGGGGGTGGAGTGGTGATCACCACCATCTGCCTGTCCATATAAAGTTAATGTTATATCCGATTATTTTCATTTTTGTGTCACTGCAATTTTAGATGTCCATAGAACCACATATGACTGCCATCATAAATCGAGGGGGTAGGAAAGGACCGACTGGCGTGTCAACCATCAGGCTAATCCTTTTAACTATTATTTATTTCCTAGTTGTAGTGGTTCTAAATGGATTCAGTTTTGAAAAGGAAAAGGAGGAGTATGTTTGGGGGCTTATGGAGGGAAGAAGGTCATGGGAGGCGGGGGAAAGGGGAAAAACTAATGTTCCAAGGTTCAGTGTTACTGGTTTTGTGAAAGAAAACATCATTGCAGAAAGTTTGAAATTTGTATTTTATATATAGGGATACATAAATGTTCCAAGAGTCATAGGTAAAGGGTGAAATAAGATTTGTAGTAGAGCGCATATGGTGTCCTCCTTAAAAACTATTACAAGGAATGCGAATGGGTTGAAGAATGCTATCAAGTGGAAAGGGGTATTAAGCAGAATAAAAAAAACAAAAGCTAATATAGTCCTTTTACAAGAAATGTATATGGCAACTAATGAATTGGGAAAACTAAGAGAATTGTGGGAGGAATTTGGGTAGTGGCCACACGTAATTCAAGGGAATGAGGAGTAGCCATATGGTCATCATGAGGATTTCCTGGGTAAGTTGTTTCTTATTCAGATCCAGCACAGATATGCAATAGCACAAGTGCAGCTTGATTTGGGGGAATCAATGTCTGTAGGTTGTGTATATGGCCCTAATATTCCTCAGCATCTCATCCAACCAGGGTGGTATTATGTCCATCAAAAACAAGACTACTTTATAACTGATCTTGTTGAAATGGTGGATTTGGCATGTATCACCGAGACCTGGCTAGATGAAAATGCAGGCCCAGTAATGGCTTCTGAAGTGCCAGCTGGGTTCTCAGTGATTCACTGTCTGAGGTTGGATCAAAGGGGTGGGGGTGTAGCCATCATTTTTAAGACCAAGCTGGGCCTTGTGGATGTTTCCATGGGGATCACAAGATCCTTTGAGTGTATCATGGAAGACGGTGTAGGTTGCAGGATACTCCTTATTTACTGTCCACCAGGTGATGGGGGTTTATTCCTGCAGGAAATTGCAGACTTTATAATTGATATGGTATTGGAGTCTCCCAGATGGATAATTCGGGGGGACTTCAGTGCCTGGGTCAATGATGAACTCTCGCAATTTGGTCAAACTCTCCTCCAGCTTATGACAATGCTGGGTGTTACACAGGTGGTTAACTACTCTATCCATAAAGGGGGTCACTCATTGGATCTGCTGTTCCTCCTGGGGATGGAGATCTCTGATTGGGGGGTGAAACCAGTCAGTTGATCTGACCATCACACCATAGGTTTCAGTTTCGGGGCCCCCCAAATGGACCTACCCTGTCGGAGATGGTCCGGTACCCCCTTTAAGGGGAGTTACTCCAGATGGTCTATGGGTGGTTCTGGACCTATCAGGATTGCTGGGTGAAAGCATAAGTCCAGAGAACCTCATTCTAGCCTTTAATTAGGCAGTGGGAGAAGCCCTCAGCATGATTGCTCCTGTCCGTGTTCAGCCACTCACTTTTCTCCCACGGTCCCCTTTGTATGATGGGTCCTTGAAGGAGATGAGGCGAGATGGTCAAAGGCCAAAGAGAGCATGGCTGAAGTCCAGCCTGGATGCTGACAGGCTCAGATTGATAGAAAATTATAATGGCTATCAATCGGAAATCACCCATAAGAAGGCAAAGTTCCTGTCCAGGGAGCTTTATGCTGTGCAGAATCGACCGGCTCAACTCTTCTGAACCATTGACAGATTGTGCAATCCAATCTGTCTCCAGTCCAGAAGAGATTTTTCACAGAACAAGTGTGATGTGCTAGCTCAGTTCTTCACAGATAAGGTTGGCAGCATCAGGTCCAGAACTGACCCGGCTGTCTCTATGAGGGGTTGTGGAGGTTGATGAGTGGTGGTGAGCACCCAGTCAGTCTGGATGGAGTTTAGCCAACCAGAATTCATGGACATAGTGAAGATCGTCCAGACTTGGCACCCAATCTGTTGTAGTTTGGATCTGGGCCCTACCCCCCTTTTAGTGGGATGTGTTGATGTTATCTGCCTGATCCTGGCTGAAATTGTATGGAGATCCTTGGAGGAGGGGATCTTTCTGGACCCCTTAAAGGAGGCGGTCATTCGACCGCTCCTTAAAAAAACATCCTTGGATCCCGATGATCCAGCTAACTACTAACCTGTCTCTAACCTTCCCTTTGTTAGAATGTGTAGTGCAGAATGTGGCAGCCTGGTTTTTGACTGGTCTTTTGAGGTCATGTCACATTATGCCTGTGCTGCACTCTCTGCACTGGCTCCCTATTAGGTGGCAGATCACCTTCAAGGTTGGGTTGCTGACTTTTAAAACCCTACATGGACTGGGGACTGGTTAACTTCAAGACCTCCTACAGCTCAACCTTCCATCACATCCCATCCGGTCAGTCGATGAGAGCCTCTTGGTGATTCCCAGGGTCCATTTGAAATCATCTGGTGCCAAGGCTTTCCCTGCTGTGGTGCTGACCCTGTGGAATTCACTGCCTTGGTTGCTCAGAGAGGCCTCCTCTGTTAGCACCTTCAAGAGGGATCTGAAGACCTTTTTATTTAATAAAGCTTTTCCCTATTTTTTACTTTTAACTTACGGTGGTTGTTATATTTTATGTATATCTTAATTTGTGTATGATGTTTGGTATCTGTAAAGCACCTAGAGTGGCAATGAGATAGAACACTCTATCAAATAAATAAACTAAACTAAGCTACACCCCTACATGCAGTCTGCAGTTATAATCATAGTCCACAAACCAGGCAAGAACCCGACTCTCTGCTCCTCTTACTGACCCATATCTTTGCTTACTTCAGAGTATAAAAGTCTGGCCAGAATAGTGGCAGCCAGACTTGAACCCCTTTTGCAAGTCATTATACATACAGATCAGAGTGGATTTGTTCACGGCAGACAAGGGAAGCATAACATTAGGAAAACTCTTAATATTATACATTACTCGGCCAAAGCTAGTAAAACTCTTGGAGCAGTGGTCCTTAAACTGGGCAAAGAAAAGGCCTTTGACCATGTGGAGTTGGGGTAGATGATTGTGGCCCTGCGAGCATTTGGGACTTGTTCACATATGGTGGGATGGATCAGAACACTGTATTCTAGCTCTATGTCCCCCAATCTTGGTAAACATTTCAATATATCCTAGGTTTGACTTGAGAAGAGGGATGATATGGGGTGCCCTCTCTCGCCATTGCTATATGTCATGGCACTGGAACCCTTGGTGGCAGCTATGTGTGACACTCAGGGGGTGGAGGGCTTTGGCAAAGAAAAGAACATAAAGTTGCCCTTTTTGCTGATGACCTGCTGTTGTATCAAATGAACCCCAAGACAGGCCTTCCACATGTTCAAAATATCCTGAAAGAATATATCTCATTATTAGGCCAGAAAATAAATTGGTCCAAGAGTGAGATATTGCCCATTGGAGAAAAGAACAGAACTCTCCTGGAACATAATTCCCTTGGAGCACAAGTGGTACATAAGATCAAATATTTAGGGGTGCATATCACTTCCAGGTGCTCACAACTTGTATCCATGAATTATGGCCCCTCCTCGCTAAACTTGCCCAAGATTGTGATAGATGGGTGGGTGCTGCCCTTGACTATCCTTGGGAGGGTCGCAGCAGTAAAAATGAGTGTTCTTCAACAATGCCTATACCTCTTTCAGTCCCTGCCAATACATCTCCTTGATAGGTTCTTTAAGCAATTGGGTGACATATTACATAGATTTCTGTGGAAAACTAAAAACATCCACATCTGGAGAACCATTTTACAACAGCCTACTAATTTGGGAGGAGTGGGTTTACCTAATTTCAAGGCCTATTACTATGCAGCATAATTAGCATTTCTCCCCACTGGGCAAACCCCAAAATATCCCTTATGGATGGAGACAGAGGGAGAGCAAGAACGTGTGGACCTAAGAAGGGACCTTCTATCCCCCTCAATATATATATATATATAGAGCATATATCTCCCCAGCAAGACTGCACCATTTTTATCCTGAAAAAAAACCAAACATTGCCCTAAATGTGATGAAGAGGATGGAGACATTTTACACATGACACTTACATGCCCTAAATGCTCAGGTACAGGCATGGAATACACAAAATAATGTCAGCAGTATTGGGGGCTATACCACCTAAGTCCCCCTTGGAGTTTCTGTTGGGAGCAGACCCAGGTCAGAGAGTGCTGAAACAAGATTTGTATTTATAATCCTTAGTTCTTGTAAATGCCTGTGAGACCTCAGTCCAGTGCTGGATCTCTGAATTCCATCCCACTATTCAGCAGTGGACACATAATTTACTAGGATGTCTAAAAATAGAGAGAGCACAAGCAGTAACAATGGGAAATGGGCTGAACTTCACTCATCCACATGGGGTGGGCAGATGAAAAGAGATCTGGAAAAACTGGCAAAATGGTTGGAAGAGTGGCAACTGGTGTTTAATGCAAAGAAGTGCAAGATCATGCACATACGGAAGAGAAACCCTGAAGCCACCTATAGGCTGGGAGGGGAGTTACTGGCAGTGACAAGGGAAGAAAGACTTGGGCATCATCATTATCACAGATGACCTGAAATCATCCAAGCAGACCACTAAAGCAGTAGGTAAGGCTAGGGGGATGTTGGGGTGTATTAGTAAGGGTATCACAAGTCGTGAGAGGGAGGTAATAATTCCTCTTTACAAGACACTGGTTAGGCCCCATTTGGAGTACTGCATGCAGTACTGGAGGCCACACCTTCACAAAGACATTAACCAAATTGAGGCAGTCCAGAGAAAGGCAACCAAAATGGTGCAGGGACTGCATCAGAAAACATATGAGGACAGATAAATGGAGCTCAATATGTATACCCTACAGCAAAGGAGGGAGAGAGGTGATATGATCGAAACATTCAAACACCTTAAGGGCATTAACAAGGTGAAAGAGGCTAACATGTTTCAATATAAGATAAATAGCAGGACAAGAGGACATAGCATGAGATTAGAGGGAGGCCAATTAAGGGGTAATGTGAGGAAATTCTTTTCCACAGAAAGGGTGGTGGATGCATGGAATGGCCTACCTCAGGAAGTGGTGGATATGAATACAGTGCAGGGCTTCAAACAGGCATCAGATAGGCATAAGGGAGCAATACAGATGAGTATGAATAGATAGGCCATTGACAGAGCAAAAGCTGATGGCACATTCATACAGTAGAAAAAGAAATGGGCAGACTGGAAGGGCCTTGTGGTCCTTATCTGCTGTCAACTTCTATGTTTCTATGTTTCTCTCTATGGCACAAATTATAGAGGGCTATTGAACTGGGCCTCTTTCCCACTGTAGTAGTTTCAGGAAAATTAGGACCCTGGTGGATGTGAAGGTAGACAGTTTTGTCAAGGTTTATCAGGAACCCATTACAGTGTCCATGTCTCACCATATGTAAAAATTTTCAGCTAACAATATCTGAGCACCCCGCTGGTATGACTCAATATAATCAACCTAATGTGACAGAATTTAAAGTGTATGTATCCATTTTCTTTCAAAATCTGAATGTGTTACTGTTGTAATGTTGTAATGTTCCTGTTTATGTCTTATTAATAACAATATTTTGCAAAAAAGAGGCAGTGGTGCAATCACTTCTTAAGAAGGCTACATAAAATAATGACAATTTCAAAAATGTTATACCTATCTCTAACTTGTGCTTTTGTACAAAGTTATTGAGAAAGTGGTGGACCAGCTTAGGGAGCAGCTAGAGGAGTTTTCCTCTTATGAGCCATTCCGATCTTGTTTCCATTCTCAGCATAGTACTGACATGGCTCTTGTAAGGGTTTTAAATGATCTGCTCTTTGTGAGGGACTGTGCAGAGGCTCTTTCCTGGCCCTTTTGGATTTGTCATCTGCATTTGACACTATTGAACATGAGGAGTTAGTGGAGAGTATGAGGAGGATTGTTGGGGTGGCAGGAACCATTTTGAAGTGGTTTCAATACTTCCTAAATGATCACCATCAATCTATGTCAACTGGGAAGTTTTGATATAACTCCTCTGTGGCATTCCTTAGGGTTCCATACTGTCTCCCCTTTTGTTCACAGTGTTTATGCTTCCACTTTGAGATGTGATCAAAAAGTATAGTCTTGATTTCCGTGCTATCCTGATGATACCCAGCTATATCTTTCATATAAACCTGGACATGGCTACTCAGTAACTCACTGTGCTTGAGAATGCTCTGTCAGAGATTAGAGCATTCACAGAGCTTTCACAGAGAGGGTAGTGGATGCATGGAACAACCTTCCTGAGGAAGTTGTGGAGTCTAAAACTGTGGGATAATTCAAGAATGCATGGGACTGACATAAGGCAATTCTTGTGGGGGGCAGGAAGATATAGGCTGTTGGTTAAATAGGATCTGCGGCCTATCCTGTAGGTAGGGAAATGGGCAGACTAGATGGGCCTAGCGGTCCTTATCTTCCGTCAAAGTCTATGTTTCTATGTTTCTAGTGGGTGGATGGCTCATAGTGGGCTGAAGCTTAATCCTGACAGAACAGAGCTGTTACTGCTGGGATCAGATTGACTTAGGTCATCAGTTTTGGAGAGCCTGGATCCCTTTGTTTTTGGGGATGTCAAGTTAAAGGCTAGGCAGATGGTTCACAGACTAGGAGTAATTTTTTGTCAAGAGCTATCACTTGCATCACTGGCATCAAGAGTGGCTTCTATCATTTAAAGAACACAGTGGGATTGTGCTGCTGCCTTGACTGGGAGGATCTGTTAACACTGGTACATGCTTTTGTCATCTCTCATCTTGACTGCTGCAATGTACTGGAACCTTCCATCTAGTCAAATCCACCATCTCCAGCTTGTACAGAATTCTGCAGCTAGATTAGGCACCTCTGTAAGGAGGAGGAACCATATCACTCTGGTGCTGAGCTCTCTGCACTGGCTTCCTGTGAGATGACAGACTAACTTTAAGATCTTACTTCCTCCCAGGGAGAGAGTGGGGCTGAGACTACCACACTTTGGATTATATTACTGGGCAAGTAATGTTTGTAAGTATCTGTGATGGCTGGTACCCTCCACAGAACCTGAGTCTCTGACTTATGTACCTTCTTGGGTTAAATTGGAAATAGAGATGATAAGGGAGGCTGGTATAGACCCGATAGCTCTTCTTTACTCCACATCAAAAGCATTGCCCCCTAAATTAGCAGCTACCCCAGTAATGAAGTCCCTACGTATTCATAATCAGCTAGGTGCTTTTTTAGGTTACTTTCCGAATAGGGACAGACACCAGCCAGTTTGTCACAGCCCCAATTTGAGGATTGGTAGGAAAATGATATCGGAATCCTGGTTTCCCCAGCTGAAAGGATTAAGGATAGATGATATTTTACGGGGAGATAGAAGCCTTCCAATAACAGAACTATTAGTTAGGTATGGTATGGAACATAGGCAGATTTTTAAGGTATATCAGCTCACACACTTATTGGAGTAAGTTAGGAACAAGCTTAGAGATGGGCGTATATGACCGGAGGTTGGTTTGAATCTTTGGCTCAGATAGTATGGGAACCACATGCGGTCTCCAAAATATATAAGACATTGTTTGAGCAAGTATATGTAGAATTGGATTACAAGCCTAGATTCTGGTTAGGTCAGTTGGGGGCCCAAGAGAGGAACTGGGATGGCATTAGGACCCATATATACCAATATGTTTCTCAGGATCGGCTGCGAGTAATGCAGTTTCATTTTTTAAATAATTTCTATTGGACCCCTTCTAAATTATATAAAATTGGATGTAGACCTGATCAAATATGTCTCCGATGTCATCGGGCAGTTGGGGATTTATATCATATTTTTTCGGAATGCCCGACGATAAAAATGTTGTGGAACCAAATTAAGCATAAGGCAGACCCATTACTAGGCATTGACCAGTATTTTACCCCGGAAATCTGTCTGATAGGTGATTATTCTGGCATCAAGTTTAAAGTGCGAAGATACTATATGGCTCTGATATCATTCTCACTTAAGAAGGTAGCGTTAAGACACTGGCTGGACGATACCCCAGTTACTTACATGGAATGGTTACCGGAACTGTTATTTCATTTGAATATGGAGAAATTCAGGGCTGTGAGAAGGGACAGTCTTTCAAAATATGAATCGATATGGAGTCGTTTTCAAACGCTCTACCTTCTCCAATCTAGGCCGCATGCAGGAAGGTAGTACCGTATTGGTAGAATACGGATGAACAGATCTTCCTAAGTTGTTTTAGTAAGGGGGGAAGGTTGATAGGAAGGGAGGGAGTGGGGGAAGGGGGAGGGGGAGTAGAAAATGTCTCATTCCCTTTATTTTGTGACATGTGTCATTATGAAATACGGTATCATGGAGATGTTTTCTGCTCTGTTTATGGTAAAATTCAATAAAATTCGAATTTAAAAAAAAAGATCTTACTTCCTACATTTTAGGCCCTCAATGGATTGGTACCTTGGCAAACCTCTTGTGGCTCACCTAGATGTCCATGAGTTACCTTCAAATGGCACTGGCCAGTTGGTCATTTTGAAATCAGCTGAGGATAGGGCCTTTTCTGTAACTGTCCCATTATTTTGGAACAGCCTTCCATGGACATTCATTTGGCCCTATTTGTCTCCACCTTTAAAAGTAGATTAAAAACATGGCTGTAGGAGATATTAAAAATTCATAAAAAGGAGTTACGGTCACATTAGAGGGACTGACAAATAAAATTGAGAATCTTTCATTTAGAATGGAAGAGCTAGAAACAAGAGTCTCCAAGCTAGAGGATTTATATAGCCCTCTGGTGAAGATACAAACACAGCATGACAAGCAATTACAGGCTTTGATACAAAAAGTAGCTGAACATGAAGATCGTCCAGAAGGGGGAGAAACAGAACTAAAAAGAATACAATTATAAGTTATTTAAATAGAAAGAACATTAATTGTGTAATGCTGCAAGAAACTCATTTTTAAAAAAAGTATTTTGAATGGTTCAGAAAAGAGATGTAGTGATTTTTCTTTAGAAAAACAAAGATAAATCTCATTATACCTAATACCATTACATATACAATAATGCATGAGGTTGTGTGTTTAATGAGTTTTTATACACACCCCAAGGTGTTGGATGCTACATAAACCCTGAAAGCTAAGCTCAAGGGGTTTATTTATGCATACAACACTGAGGGGTGTGTGTAAAAACTCGTTAAACACACAACTCCATTTTTTATTTTATATAATTGCTGTGGAGCCTTTTCTTGCCACAGCAATTGTAAAAAATAAACAGCTACAGTCTGGTCCTGATGGAAGGCTGTCAATTGCCTGCTGCCTGTACAACCCGGTGGCTGCCAGAAACTTTTTTTTTATCTTTTTTTTTATTATTATTTAGTTGAGGAGTCAAACAGGACTGCTGAGAGGCAAGCTGTTTTTTATTTTGCATTAATTTACCACCAAGTGATGGTGTCAGAAGTAGAGTCGATGGTGGGCAAGTGTCAGCGGGCTGTGTGAGCACAGGCAGGCACATGCGTTGGAGTGAGGAAACCTGGTGGTGCGTTTTCACTGTTATAACCCACGGGTTATAACAGTGAATTATAATCCAGGTTTCCTATGGAGAAAATGCTCCCCAGTTATTATACACCTGTAAGGTAGTTATATTATTACAGAAATTCAAATTCAAGCTCAAAAATATACAATTTCTATCATATACGGTCCTAATGAAAATAACTCCAAATTCTACAAGGAATATTTTTTTACAATTGGCAACTTATAATGCTCCCTTTTTGATAGGAGGGGATTTTAATTTATTTGTACATCAACCGGACAAATTATCTGGCACAGATAAGACACACAAAACTGCTAAAAATGTTATAAGAAAATTTATGTAGGAATTGGGATTGGTGGACCCATGTAGGAAACTAAACAGGGATGAAGAAAGATCATATTTTTCAGTGGTTCACCAGTCCTTTTCAAGGATAGACTATTTCTTATTATCAGACACCTTAGCATATTGAGTATTGAAAGAAGAATATCCTGACTTACTGTAGTTATCTCAGACCACTCCCCTTGCATTTTAACACTAAAAGACAATCATTATAAAAACAAGAACGATATTTGGCAAATAGACCAAACTCTTTTGAATAGTACACACACAGTACAACTACAAAGAGAATACATGAATTCTTTGGGCAAAACACTATAGTGGATTATTCAATACTAACTATATGGGAAGCATTTAAAACTTGGATAAGAGGGAGATTACATTTGTTAAACATTAAAAAAAGAAAAAGAAAATACTAATGAAAATAGAAGAAAGCCAAAATTTTGCACAAAGTCACAGTGCTTGCTTCAATACAGAAAAGTACAATAAATTGATTCAAAAAAGAGAAAAATATAATGAGCTGTCCACAGATTGTGCAAAGTATCAGATTTTACAAACAAGATCTAAGCATTACATTATGTCTTATAAACCTTTAAAACTATTAACGTGGCAGATGAAAAAAGAACAAAAACAAAATACTATAATTAGCATAAAGGATCAGACAGGAAAACTTATGGAACAACCAGAGGAAATCAACAACCAATCTGAGAATTCTATTAAAATGTATATACTACACAGTTAGAAATAATGGATGAAACACCTAAGAAATATCTAGAAAACATCACTATCCCTGAATCATCACAATTAATGAAGAATACTTTAGAAGTACCAGTAACTATACAAGAAATGAAAGATAAGGATCCACTGAGCTGTGCATCATACAGACCAATCTTACTACTTAACGTTCATTATAAAATATTTGTAAAGGTGTTAGCCAAGAGACTGGAACAGATACTGTACTACCAGCATTAATAGCATCAGACCAAAATGGTTTTATAAAGTGAAGGCATATCTCAGAAAATACCAGATGTACCATTAACATAACTGCAAACAATAAAATGAAAAATGCAGTATTATTGGCTATTGACTCAGAGAAGGCATTTGATAGAATAGAATGAGAATTCATATTTCATATTTTGCATAAGATGGGTTCTGGTGCACAGTTCAGTGGATAGATTAAATTGATATATGACAGTCCAACAGCAAGAATAAAAACCAATAATAAATGTTAGATTGACAAGGGAACCAGACAAGGCTGCCCCTTGTCACTTCTGATATTTGCATTAGTCATGGAACTGTTTGCTACTGCAATTGGAGAAAATGCAAGTATAAAAGGTATTAACATTAAAAATAAAATTCATAAAATAAGTTTATCTGCAGATGATGCTCTGCTCTATCTCACCAATCCAGAGAACTCGTTGAAGCAATTTGTCAATCTCTCAGAGCTTTTCGGAAAAGCTTCAGGGTATAGTATAAATGGAAAAAAACTGTTGCATTATGCTTTGATCTGAAATCTACTTTAAAAATACCAGACAGCTGCCCTTGCCAACAAACAACATAATGGTTTTATGTGATAATGGTGAGTATTAAACTGTGCTGACCACAAATACCAAACCAAAGAGTGCCTAACATTAAAAGAACAAGCAGTATAACAGTGACCACCGCAAACAGAATAATGATTTTTTATGCGGGAGACTATGCCCCCCATACCTTACTTTGTTGGGGGAAGCCCCCCACCCCTAAACATTTTATAGTTAACTTCATGGGGGGGTGCAAACATAGGGGAAAAGAACAAACAGTAGAAAAAAAATTATCCTCAACAGCCAGACCGAAACCTGGGTTCACCAGCTCAAGCAGCAGTGGCTCTAGCCACTATGCTAAATGGCCTGCTCAGCAGGGCTTGGCCAAACAAATGCCTAGATCCTGTTCCAGCAAATGCAGCTCACTGCTACACTGACTGTAACTCTACTCATCAGTGAGCGGTATTATTGAGTCGCTCAAGTTGAGATGCTCAATAATACTCACTCACATCACTGTACACCAATATAACACATTCACTATTTAGGGGTTAACATTATATGCCAGATAGAAAAGGTTTTTTTCCAGTAAGCTAAGAAATAATTCTAAGGGAAATACAGACTGAATTAAATAGATGGGAAATGCTTCCCCTTACTTTACTAGGGACAGTCAATGTAGTACAAAATGAATGTTGTGCCAAAATTAGTGTTTTTATCCTAAACATTACAAATTATCATTCCCCAAACATATTTTAATAAACTTTAAAAAATCATAAAACAATTTTTTTGAAAACATTAAAAAAATGAGAACAGCATATGATGCATTGGTTTTGCCAAAAACAAAAGGAGGTCTGGCCTTATTCAACTTTCAAATATATGAATTGGCAGCCCAGGTAAGCATAATATGATACTGGAGAACCTGACATGGTCCCAACCTCAGTATTGATGGAAGAAGAATTACATCCTTGCCTGAAATTAAGAAATTTAATATTCTCAGAATACTATATGAAAGAATAAAAGAAACACGAAAATCCTACTACTACAAATACAATTGAATCTTGGAAAAAAGTCCATCAAATAATCAAGTGTAAGATAAAAATGACAACATACTCTTCTATGAACAAAAATTATTATTTCCATCCTTCATTATTGGATAGTAGTTTTAAACTTTGGCAAGATAAAGGTACTAATGAAATGGAATCTCTTTTTGAAAATAACAAATTTAAAACATACAAGCAAATCAAAACTCAATATGATTTGCCACCAGTGCATTTATTTCAATACTGTCAAATTAAAAATGATATTAAACAAACTAATAAATTAACATTAAAAATAAATTCACCAATCCTAGGAACATTACAAGATAAAAATGAAAATACTAAAATGATCTCAGCCATTTATGAAACTATAATAAGTCAAACAAATAACGAATTAAGAAAATCAAGAAAGAAATGGGAAGCAGACATAGGCATTACTATATTGCATAAAATGTGAACAGAAATAGTGAACACTTTTATAACAAAGGTAAAATCAAGTAAACTGCAACAAGATACATACTTTTCACATAATTCATTATATCACTTATAAACTATATAACATTAACTGCTGTATTTCATCAGAATATCCTAGATGTACAAATATATCAGGGACATTCATTCATTTGATACACGCATGCCCATTTTGATCAAATGTTTGGTCAAAATTAGAACACTAATATATAAAGTGATGAATAAAAACATAAAATTAACACCCCGTCAACACTATTATCAGTATCAACAATAAATAATCAGTTAGATATATATCCACAAAGATTCATTGCAGTAACATTAATAATTGTAAAAAGTATATTTTAATCAAATGGAAAGATGAAAATCCACCAGTATTTGAAACATACTGTAGATAGACTTCGAGTTCTATATAATGAAATTGGAGAAAATATATTATATAAAGAATGATGAAAAATGTGTTTTTGTAAAGATGTGTGCCCCATTCCATGCTGCAATATAAAAGGGTTTGTTAGAATAACATAGGAAAAAATAGGGGATGTAAGAATGGGTATAGATATAAATGATACTAATCAAAAGTGATAGAAAACATTAGAAATAGTATAGGTAACTATAGTAATAGTTCCTAGACCCCAAGGTAGGTAGACGAAGGTTATGATGATAAAAATGGTCATGTATGGTGATATACATAATCAGATGAGGTATAAGCCTCATTTTTCATCTGAACCTAAAAACAACTGACTGTTTGGACAAGTGTTTGTAGGAGACCGGATCAGCCATGTTATCTGTCCTGACTATTTTGTGTCTAAAATTTCC
This sequence comes from Neoceratodus forsteri, assembly GCA_016271365.2. Classification (NCBI taxonomy): domain Eukaryota; kingdom Metazoa; phylum Chordata; order Ceratodontiformes; family Ceratodontidae; genus Neoceratodus; species Neoceratodus forsteri. The sequence continues at coordinate 462,672,275 of CM057449.1, forward strand.
AATATGAATGTACACGGATGTTTCTGAGTTATTTTATTATTTGTAAAGCAGTGGTTTTAGCATGGTGTTTCTTAAATAAATTATCTATCTATCTATCTATCTATCTATCTATCTATCTATCTATCCACACACTCACATATATTTATATCAAGAACAGTCCATTCTGTGTTTATTTTAGTCTCTCCCAAAAAACACACAGACACACATATGCACTCATACACACATGCACACCCGCACATACATGCACACACACCCACATGCACACACACACACACACACACAAACACATAGTTCCATAGCCTTTGGAAGTTTTATAATTTATGACAGCATTACAGTATACTTCTCCAGTAAAACTATATTACCTTATAGGTCTTGCTCCAGTGTTTTGGTTAGAGTGCCCCTTTTTACTTGTAGAACATACTGTGCTGTTTCATCTCCCACTCATTCGTGGAGTTTTGAAATGTTTTCCCTACCCTTAGCAACTTCAACTATGCCCCAAATCACAAACTTTTTCATGTGAATGGCAGAATTCCACCTGTGAAGTATGGAATTTTGTCATTGAATAGCAGAAATTCACCCACAAATGCCAAAATTCCACTAATTTGGGCACAATTCTGTACTGGAGGATCTCTCCACACTTTGCAAATTACGTTGAATTTGCGGATGAATTCACAGAGTGAATTTAGCCAACTTTGCTCATGTCTATTTACAGAGCTGTCCTGTTGCACATATTTGAAGTATACAAAGACCAAATACACAGAAGAAAATTACATAAAATAATAATAATCATACTAAAAGGACATTTGTATATGTAGTGATATAAGCTGTACACATAGTTACTACTATACAATTCGTTTCAAACACTGGTTGTTCCATGGCAGACATGTTTACTACAATTTGTTTTTCTGTCAACTTGCTAATAAAATAATACCTTAATAGGGACTGGTAAGAAACTGAAATAAACCAAATCAAATACCTATTTTTATTGACAAAAACAATTACAGGCCTTAAGTTCTGCTTTAATATAAACTAGGTCATACATACCTATATTGTCCAAATCATATCTCAAATTAAATAGGAGAACCCAAGCCTTTTCTCTGCAAGTATACAGAGTTCCTTTCCCCTGGATTAATGGACACCATTAAAATAAGAACTTGGTGGACAGAGAAATAATAGGAGGGAAAATGTCATACTGTATAGCCTCACAAATTCCTCAGAGTGGCATATGTCAGCAAATGAGAATGTCTGACCAAGTGAACCAGTTGCATCACCATTAAATAAATGATAATGAGACTCACAAAGCCATGCTAGCTGAGCTCAATACATTATAGTAAAACTGTTTACAGCCCAAGTAAAGTAATTTGCTTTCACCTCACACATTTTAGATTATGCAAATAAATATGCCATAATAGCTTTCAAAGTCTCCAAAGAAAGGAAATGCTAATTGAAGCAAAAGTTCTGAATGCTTTGATAGCAGAAACATAGCACTTTCAAGCCATTTCTTTTCTGCATGCATATTACTGTACATCAGATTATCAAGTGCATTAACAAAAAGCTAAAAGGATTTTCTTTTATATCTGGCAGCAACACTGGCTCTATAATGGAGATGCTCTAATTAAAAGAAGATCATTTTTTGTCATTTGTGCTGATTTGTCTCATTAGACCTGTAATTCCCTGCCTCCATAACCCCTACACCCCCACAAGTTTTGAGATAGCTCTGAGGGAAATGGTTTCATATTTGCCCAGACACTTTATGGAGCTGCTAAGCCCAGCATATCAGAAGTGCCTGTTTTACACATTTTTCTCTCTGAATTCAATAGGGAAGGGGCTGTTTTTTTGTTACCCTTACTGTATCCATCTTTTCACATTTTACTGACTGCTTTTATACCAAACAGTATATTAGGTAGCAGATAGGGCCCGATCTTATAAAACCACCCAGGGTGCTCAGTACCCCCTAATCGGGACAAAGTACAATGCTACTTTAGACAAGTATTGCAGTGTGCAGTATTTTCCCATTTACAAATGCTTGCATGGGGAAAGGAGCAGGCTGAGAGAGGTGAGGGGATCTTCCTCCTGCACAAGACCTTGGTTAGACAGCATCTGGAGTATTGTACCTTGGTTGCTCACCATAGTGCAGTAAGGGTACTGAGGTGATTTGTAGCACTCAGCACAGGGCCTCCAAGCTGATTAGCAGCTTATGGAGCAAGAACTAGAAGGATAGGCTAGATGTACTATTTAGCCTAGAGAAGAGAAGATTAGTGAGAGGACATGAAGTGTTCTTAATACTAAAAGGGGAAAGACAAGAAGGTGTAAAGGCAAGTGTTTGAAATGATGTGTAAAAACAGAATTAGTGGATGTGTGCTGAAAACAAGGAGTGGGGTAGGGTATGGATAAACATCAGAAAGCAGTACTTCACACTGATGGGGATTGGCATGTGAGATATCCTACCCAATGAGGTGCTTTAAGCTAGAACAGATCAGCCTCTGATGCAAGACTCAATAGATTCCGTATGTGAAAATAGCATTGATGCTACACTACATAAGTCAGAGAAACATTCATATTGTTAAAAATGGACAAGTACTGATACTCAAACTGGGCTATGGTTACTGGTGTGACATGAAGATGCAGACAAGATGGAACCCAAGTCCTCTCTGTTACCATAATACTGCAAAATGTTGTTATGATGTGGGGAATAGTTTTCTGCAAGCCGCTACAACAGGCAAAAACAGTTTCTGAGGTTATTTAGGGTATATAAATTATTAAAATTGTCTACAAAAAAAAATCCTCCTCTGATATGCTGGGATTCAAAAACTTTAGACTGTAGTTAAATGATGTTTGAGTGAAAAGGCCAGGCGTAACTCATTATGGCTGCAATGGGCAGAGTTCTCCAGACATCTTGCTTCAAAAATGGACTCAACATTACTTCCAATCATTCTTTCCTACTGAAGAACATGTTGGACTTGCAGCACAGTCTCCTACACCAGACAACTATGCCAGACAACAAAGTTATTTTCCAAAAAAGCAAGAAAAAACAAAGTGTGTTTTCTTTTGCACTTGCAACACTTTGCCAGCGTCACATATCAACCATTAGTCCAGAATTCCTTTACATAGCATCCCAGTTATGTCTGTATGCAGTAAGGATTAACAGTGTTGTTCTCAGTCAATCACTGTCATGTTGTTTCCGCCAAGGTTTTAAAATCACACACACAAACACACACACACACCACTGAGTTTTAGCCATGCTTTGCTATCATGGACTGAAATAGACTAGGATCAATTAGTTAAACAATCTAGAACACATAAGCAATTGCAATGGACTAGATAAGTTAGGCAGTGAATATAATTAATCACATTTTACTTTTTTGTTTTACATTTATCACTCTCTCTGATCTCTACCACTACAGATTGTAGTGCTATCTGTTAATTTGAGCTACATAATTCACAGCTTCACAGTCTCCTCACACTGGGAGGTCACAGAGAGGACAGAGGGGGACTGATATGTTCAAGTGTTTTAGAAACAAAATCACTTGATAGAATTACCATCCTGAAAAATATAAGTAACCAGACTTATACTATACACTGTATATCTGTACTGATAATAACCACAGAATGAGACATTTACAAAAGTAGTGTGAGAAACAACTACAGTATATCGCATATTTATGTTCCGTGCCATGCATTTAAACATGCCCCATGACAAAATGTTCTATAATTGTTTAAAAATGGTTTTCTGAATTCATTTCAGTGAACACTATGGGATAAGGGGACAGCATTGGCAACCATTAACAAATAAAGAACACAAAAAGGTTCCTTTCAAGAACTGCACTAACAGGGTCATTGACCACACTTCTTAGTACCTTCTTTTTTTAAACTATTTTTACAAAACTGCAGTAATCAATAAATTAATAATTTGACTCCTGTCCATGTTGCATTATCCCTCCCTTTTTTATTGGGTTTTGTGGACCCTGTTAGAGCAGTTCTCAAAGGAGAACTTTTGCACTTTTATTAGTTTACAATAGCCAATGTAGTCACCTTGCCCCTTAATGAAGTTCATGTTAATGGATTTAGAAAATATTTTTTAAAGAATTATAGAACATTCTGTCATGGGGCGACGGTACATGCATGGCATGGAATGGAAATGTGTGATACAATTAGGGGTGCCAAGTTTTGCAAAATTTTGTGGGTGCTCAGGATAATTATAAAAGGCCGGGGATTTGGGGGCCACCTAGGCCCCCAGAAGCTACAGGATTTTTCATGCTTTGTGGTGCATTTTGGGGATTATTTTAATACATTTTAGAATGTATATGTACCACCACCTCTACTCCACTGCAGAGGATGTAAGAGTGCCTTTATGGGCTCTTCGATGCCTGGCAAGGTGCTAAGACCCATAGCAGGGTGCTCTGGAGATCTTTGATGCCTCCAGGTGTTGCAAGCATGCCAATATAGATGTCAGGTAACAGTGCCACCACCCATGAGATGTAAGTGTTCCCTGGAGCACTCCATATGCTGTCTCGAGAAATTGTACCAGTTATTATGAAAGAAAATAATGCCTGTGCAAGATTTGGGCTATGAAGATTTTTCACACACCCTAGGTGTGTGATAATCTAATAGACCCCTCAACTGAGGGTTTTTTGTGCTTATCACACACCTCAGAGGTGTGTGAAAAATCCTCCTAACACACACCTGCACTGCATACCTCTCAACTGTTACGAAAGTCACATAGCACTGTCATTATTTCAGTCACATTTTTTAACTAAATTGATAAAACATTCCCAACACTAAACATTTGGGGCCCACAATTCTTAGAGATATTATTCTTTAAAATTATAAAGTGATTCACATTTTGACCATTTTCTCTTGATTTGGAAGGTCAGTGCTATGCATTTCAGTGATGAAACACTGAGAGGTATGCTGTACGAACATGTTTCTATAAGTATTCCAAAGTGTAAACACACACACACACACACACACACACACACACACACACACACACACACACACTTCATGGTGTAATGTCTCTTTTTTTGTTCTGCCATGATACTCAAGCTTTTGCCTCAAAAATTAGGGACAAAGTGCCAGAATCAGGGACACATCTTAAAATGTAGTAATATTTACTCTGAAAGCTGGTAGAATAAGGGGATTTGTGTAAGATGCATTTTCTGCAGAACAAGTTTGTAACTTTAATGTTTAACATTACTTTGTGCTTACTATCCCCTCAGTTCACTCACAAAAACACAAATTTTATAAGGGACGGGAACATTTTGAGGCAAAAATCAGGGACATATCTAGAATCGCTGCCTACTACTATCACTAGTTAACTAAGATTAAGTCTGGACTGCACTTGCAGTACTGTTTTGTGAATTTCTGCTTGTTTATTGTGTGTTCATTGTATTTGTTTACCCTACATCCTCTGTAACTGATGTGGAGCCTTTGCAAAAGAGTCTGTGACTCAAAGGATTGTAATTCCAATTGTATCCAATAAATAAATAAATAAAACATCCCTGAAAATAAGGGACAGTTGAGAGGTTATATTTTCAATGGATCAAAGAGAAGGGAAGCTGAATGGAGTCATTTGCAATTAGAAGAATATTTATCATCCCTGATCTTTCAGCGCTGATCAGATGAGGAGCTTATATCCTAATATCTTCTTATCACAGAGGGGAACGGTGTAGTGGCCCTGCTCCCTTTGCTAAATAGGGCTAACCAACAGCAGAAGCTGCAACAAATCAGATCAAATTAAGCCATCAAAAAGCAGCCTTGATTATTAACCCCACTGTTAGTACCAACGCATCAGTGGCAAGAAAATGCATGTGTCACACTTTAAAGAACCTGCATCTCTTTAATCAGATCACCTGTGGTGCTGCTTCCTAAGCATCTGAGTCAATACTGTGGCAAACTATGATGTGGCTTTGACCACTAATGAGCTCTTGACAGCAGGGCCAGGTGACAGGGACTGAAACAGTGAACACAGAACTGGGGGTACAGGGCTTGGGTCCTGGGACCAGTGCTGGAATTACAGGGGGCTTGTCAGGGCTCACCACCCAGCTCTGAAGACAGCCCTGGTGGCTCATGATTCACTGCCACTGACTTATAATAATAAGAATGGGATGCAATTTACAGATATGGATCTCTGTGTCCCTCCCCCAGCTCCCGAAACTCAAAGTTTAATTCCAACACAGCTTGGAACTGGACTCTGGAGACAGGGTTTGGGGACAGCAGGACCCAGTGCCAGTAAGTAGAGTAGGGCTGGGGAAAAGGGGACATGGGGCTATGGATAGGGAGACACCTGGTCCGGGGGCAGTGAGGACACAGGGCTAGGAACTGGATATGCAGAACCTGGGACAAACAGCATAAATCTGAGGGCAAGGTACAAATAACTTGAGACGGAGCACAAACCTGAGGGCAGGGTACACAGAATGTGGGACAAAGAGCACAAATCTGAGGGCAGAGTAGATGGGATACAAGACTGGGACAAGGGGACACATAACATTGGGGCTGGGGCACCAACAGTATCTGGATAAACAGGAGAGGACTCATATGCACAGACACACAGTGTAAAATCTAATTGCAGTGTCTCTTCTTCTTGTATCCTGTTACAGTAACCAGATTACAACACTTATTTCTATATTTTTATGTTAGTCCATATCCATTCACAGTCAATCAAGCCAAGCAGAAATCAAAAACTGGGGAACTATTTACTCAGCTGTGCATCTCTGCTGGCTTAATTTACTGTCTCCAAAACAGACCCTTTTTTTTTAATTTTGATGAGCCTATTCAGGTAGGAAGTTGAACAGAAATAAGAAATGAGTGATTCCTGAATCCTCCCTCTGCTGTGCAACAACAAGTCTACTTTGCTGTCCTGCTTTCAAAACACACATTCATCATCACTATTCCTAACAGAAACACTCAACTACTCTCTCTCTCTCTCTCTCCCTCCCTCCGACCTGCTCTGTGCAGATCTTTTTTCCCTTTTAGTTTAGTTTCTAAATTGTCCGTTCCAGACTAGAGTGCGACATAAACAGTTTCAAATTCTCACTGACCTTCTGCAGCGTGGGAGGGAAGGCTCACTCAAGTAGTGTAGCTGAGAGTGTGAGACCGTAAATTGTAGCCACATGGCACATCTCTGCGACTCCCAGGGACAGGATCATGTGATGCAGAACAGTGACACTTTTAAAGGAGAATCCTCCCGATTTGTATACACACCAGAACATGGTAGCCCATAATAATAGCAACTGAAAAACAGTGCCTTACAAAATAGCGACGTAACATCAGCGAATAATACAATAGCGATCAGCACATCATAGTGACCGACAGTAATAGTGTAGAAAGCCATGTCAAAATAACGAAGATGTAATGTTGAATAGCGTTCCTCATTTGTAACACAAAGTCTCTAGGGATCACATATAATAGCTCTTCCTTTGTCTGATGCTGTAACTAATCTCCTCATTTCTAACAAAAGTCTCTAGGTATCACATAAAATATCTCTGCCTATGTCTGAATCCTTAGGCTGATCACATAAATCATTTTATTTCCAGCTATTGGAAAACCCTGTTTCTACTGCATTATGGAGCACAGAAAATATTGCTGCTCTCCAGGCACCACATAATGTCATGGCAACTGTGGGCGTATTTAATCAGTGTAATTTAACTAATGTTGCTTGGTTACTGATCGAGAACACAGCTGACCTACTGTGGAGACAGTTGATTGCACTATGCCACTGGAGTTTGTAATGAACCAGAAAGGTAAGCCCATGTAGTTGTATGCTGGCTGCCTTTACAGAAAGGACAAGGAGAGAGGAGATAAGACATACTGGCGTTGTGCTGATTGTCACAAATGTAATTGTATGGCAAGAATCCACACTGTTGCAGATAATGTTGTTGCTCAGCAAAAAGAGCACAGTCATGTCCCTGACATGGGGGAGGTTGGAGCAAAGCGGGTTATGGTAGACTTATGTTGTCATGCACATTCCACAGTAGAAAGCACATCCCAGATAGTGGTAGACTGTACTACTGCAGCCCCCAAATCCATAACTGGTAGGCTTCCAGGATTAAATCTCATAAAAAGAATGGTTCAGCGTATACAACAGACTGAGAGGGGGTGTCCAGCAACACCTGCCTCTGTGGAGGAGCTTACAATACCACCAGAATTCTGTGTGCTTAGTTCAGGGAACTGTTTCCTTATGTTTGACAGTGGAAAGGAACCAGACAGAATTATTGTTTCCCAGTAGAGCAGTGGAACTGTCACACTGCCACACAAATGGGGTTAGCAAGAACCAATAATGCAGTAGAGGGATGGCACAGGGGTTTTAACTCCTGTCTTGGAGTGTGCCACCCCAGCGTTTGGTAATTCATTGATTGTGTGCGAGATGAAAAACATCTGACAGATATGAAGGTGGAGCAGCTGGTATCAGGCACTAGCAATAAAGGGAAGAAAAGGAAATACAAAGACCTAGATCAGCACATTGCATCTATTGTGTCTGAGTATGAAACCCGCACTACTTATGAATACTTGAGGGGTCTAGCCTACAACTTTCAGTTCCACGTCTGAGCATTATGAAGTTTTGAAGTTAACAAATCTGAAATAAAGGATTGCTATCTGGCATTAGCCAGTTTTTTTTAAGCTGACATGCCACTATTTTGATGTACTAGTTGTACATAGAGCAGGCGTCTAGAGTAACGCTATTTTGCGTGTTTTTGTTGAATGACTAGTGCAGTTGGCAGGTTCAATGTGTGTGTGTGTTTTTCTCAATGAATACAGAGACATGGCGAGAATGTTTAAGGCGGCGCTTTTTTATTTTCGACGTTATATCCTGTTGAGAATTAAGTAATCGCCATTATACATTCACTTTAATGACAATCACTATTTTATTTTCGCTATTATTACATGGAACCTCTGAACATAGATGGCTCGCTGCCAGACTGAAGTGGAATGGGACAGCCAGGTGTATTCACAGTTAAAAGAGCAGCAGTGCAAGAAGTACAGTAATGTAAAATACAGAAATGGGCCACTGCACTGCTGCTTTAAGATTTTTTATGGTGGAATGGAATGAATTAAAATTGGACCACTCATATTCTCAGCTAATATGATGAACAGTCCGTTTTTTGTTTGTGCCCAATTTAACTTTGTGGGTGCTCAAGCACCTGAGCACCCGTGCTGTCGGTGCCCCTGGATATAATTGTTTCTTGTGCTACTTCTACAAATATCTCATTTGGTACTTAATATTGGTACAGATATAAATTGTATAGTGTAACTGGGGTTGCTTAAATTCCAGGATGATAATTCTACGAAGCGAGAAGTTTTTTTTCTAAGGCACATGAGCACACTAGTGCCCCTCTGACCTCCATGACCTCCCACTGTGAAGTTATGAATAATATAGCTCAAATTATCACATGGCCTTACAAACTGTTGTGGTAGGGAACAGACAGAACTTGTAAAAAGAAAAGGTAAAGCATTGTTTATTATATTCACTGCCCAACCCATCTAGTCCATTGCAATTGAGTATGTTCTTGCAATTGTTGATGTAATTAAATTACAGTTTGGCAAATAGACAACATTAGTAGCTGGCCCAGTGTTGTACAGGTCTAAAGCACTGGACACCTTACCTCTTGTCATGCCAGCGATCCTGGTTCAGGAATGAGCCTGGGATGCTGGGGGTTGCCTGGGGAGGGAAAGGATTGAGCATCCACTAGCCTGCTTTCCTTTCCCAGGGAGGGAGGACTGCCTCTCCTGCTGAATGACTGTAACCAGGTGGAGGTGAGGCGATAATGCTGGTCTGAGGTTGGCAGGAAAAAGAGGGAAATGCAGGATTCTGCATGCTTACATACACCTCCACATACAAACATCCAGCTTGCATGCCCCAGTGCAGGGATGGGGACAGAAAATGGAAAACTGAAAGCAGAAGCAGGCCCCATGATGCTCTTACCATGCTTCTATCCTGAGGTGTCCTCAGATCCCGAGACAATCTGGATTGTTTCACAGGGGATGACCCTCCCTCCTGTACATATATAAAAAAGGAAAAAAGAGATTGGAAAATGCAAATCAATCACATGATGAAAATCTCATCACTTTATAATACCACTAGTTTGTGAAGAGGGAATACAATCTGGATGGATGAACTAAAGTCTCATGCATGTAAGTTTTTCATTAAGGTCCAAATGCTTGTGCTGCTCAAAAAACACATATAGTAAATGTTTCTTATGACATAATCTTTCTTACACGTTTTTCACTACCATCAATAAAATCATTTTGCAGCCATATTGGTTCTGGCTAGAATTTGTTTTGACTATAAAGTAACATTCTAAAAGGCTTCTTACTAGTCATCACTCCTTACAAGTTGGGCCAGCAATGTAAACAAAATGTCTTCTAAACATTTTGATTCACTGTTACTACATAACACAATCTCAATGTTAAAAAATCAACATGCCTTTACCAACCATGTTATCACAAACCTCTGTCTGTTCTATACAGTTTGCAGAAACTTGAAGACCCTTTTAGAGCAAGGGATCTTGATCTTCACAATAAGACAGAGTAAAGGTTCAGGGAACAGTCAACAAGTACAGAAAAGGAAGATTTTATAAACTATGGCCTCACTGTATGAGTCAATGAAAGAGCTTCCAGAATGAAACATATTGGCAGATTATCCACTATAATCTCACAGAATTATAGCAATCACATTTGGCTGACTGCTAAATCAATAATGCTATGAGAATATGGCAATGTAAAGATACATAAGGGATATACAATGGTGAGCTGTCAGATTAATGATTTATCTATACAAGTGCTGTTTGACCTCAGGTAACCTCTCGAGTGGCATATGCCATGAGTGAGATGTCTGAGATCAAACAGCACCAGTGTGGATAAATCATTTATCTGATAGCTCACCATTGTATATTTCATTTATGCAAAAGGGATGCTTTCTGTCAGTGCAGGGACATTTGCTTTTGATTGTTTATCTTTTTGTTGCTTATGTTTGTCAAAAAAGTTAACAAAAATAGCATTTTCTGCTCTTTTTGGCTAATTATAAAAAAAATCTTTAGGGTATCTACAAATGAAATACCACTGATGTTGTAGATCATTTTGTGCTGAACAACTTTCATGCTCACAGCACTACGCTATATATTTTTTCATTTTAAAGTTATTTGCATTTGAATATAGTTAGTACTGGTACTGAGGCTGAACATTCTAAATAAGTTCCAGAGTGATTGTGACATATCTACTACGTGTATAAATCCATGATGATGCATCTACTATGTGTATAAATGTATCATTTTGAGTTTATCACATAGTAGCTCAGATTTATCACATAGGATTTATGTCCACACCTGCTGTATAAAAACTATTGCATAAGTATTTTACTAAGGGAAAAAACATAACTCTCATTTCAAAACACATGGGCTAAAAGGGCTAGAATTAAACAGGCTATGACAGAAGTCACAGCAGATGTTGGATGATGAATCTGATGCAGAAGTCAATCAAGACTGGAGATAAGTGTGTCTATGTACACAACTACATTCCATCATCACCACTCTCATCATATTTGCATCAATATGCTCAATCTGATAACTGAAAATGTTCTGCTCTTATACTAATAATAGAGCAGTTTATCTGGGCATTATACTGAAAGAGTTGGAATTGGGTGAGTAAAGGTCTCAAGTCACACATCATGATGAGGATCACTAGTGGCCTAAGAAGGACTAAAGCACAGGAAAGTCAAGCAATTAGTTCGAGCTCACACAGTAAGTCACTGGCAGGGATGTTATTTTTTATTTATTTGATTTTTACTGATCAGTACAGTACAATGGTAAAGGTATAGCAAAGAAACACTATTTCACAATGCAGAAAACATCAAATGATTAAAATTATAAACGTAGATTATAGCACACTAAACATAATGACTTCTTTTCATGAAGTCTATGCACCAGAGGTACGCAGAGCGTAGACTTCTTTGAGGTGATCAACCATGACGTCCAGGCCACTTTCACACCCTTGATCCACACCTGGTGTATGCTATGCCTGCAGCCCAGTGGGGAGGGTGGCTGGGGGCACACCATGGCTATGTGACACATACTAAAGTTTTACATCTGGGGCATCTGTAGAGGGACTCTAGCTATGTGGCCAGAAACCATGCAGCATCCACTTATGCACCCACTCCCACTGGCTACATGGGGTGGTGAACATCACACCATCCCCCAAACTTACTATCCCCATCCCACAGATCATATCAGGAGGGCCAGTGGTGCATCCATAACAACAGGCTGAACTGCTCATGTCCTTAAGGGATACACTGGCACCCAGAGGACCAGCTGTATCCTACAATTGCCCTGCACCATGGCTGGGCCATCAGAATGGATGGGCATTGTCAATTGCCATGCTGACCCCACCACACCCCCAACACTGCTATGAAGTTGGAGGGTGGCACCAGTTATTTGTGGCTGAGGTCCGAGAAAACAGCCTGAGTTGTGCATTACTGCTGTTGTGTGGCAATCTAGCTCAGGTACACTCCTTCTGAGTGTACCTGAGCTGTGTACATGAATAGAGCCCATAGTCAAGGCCCCCTGTTCTCTGTAGAACAGTAGACCAAACTTCTGCGACAGGGATGATGAAATTCTGCAACACCATTAGGCCTTCTTCTGAGGTGGTTGGCAAAATTCTGCAGCACATAAATAAGGTGACTTGCACATGTATACAGTTCCAAAAGTGATTTTATTTTATTAATAAAATCACATGGTACATGCCTAGCTTAAGCACATCACAAATTAACAGCAGGAAATCATGGTGCTTATTATATTTTTTAAATATTTAGCTAGCATCCCTCCAGCATGCAAACAGTGTTTCAGAAGAATCACAGAATGAAATGTAGGCTGTCAGAAAAGTAAAAAAAAAACCATACAAAATGTGAAAGTGTTTTTTGTTAGATCAATCAATCAATCAAACTTTATTTAACCAGGCAGTTACATCATTGAGCAAGCTCATTTTCAAGATGGTTCTGGACACAGAGGACACTGTTGCTTACAGTAGACAACACTTCATACAAAAGTAGACATCAGTACAGGCGGTTACAATATTCAAAAACAGTGCTTGGATGAATCAGACATGTAAAGCAAGTGCAAATATAGGCATTTAAAGTGCAGCATATACAGGTTGTAGCTTATAGAGAACTAGTGAGGAGAGGAAGGAGGGACATAGAGAAGGGCAGTGGGAAGAAAGGATATCAGACACCACGGTAGAGAGGGAAAAGATGTGTGTGCTTAAGCCAGGCATGTACCATGTGATTTTATTAATAAAAGGAAAACAGTTCTGGATATATACATCCCATCCTATATACATCCCATGTGCATACAGAGTTTTGATTGTTTTCTACATTTGCTTTCATTGCTTATGAAAAGCGTTGTATTATGGTGATGATCCATCTATCAGAGAGTCTGCCCTAGCCTGTGTGGTAAGCAGTATATCAGCCCAACATGCCACTGGGCCAGCTCATTTTGGATTTTCAGGTAAAGCACCAGAAGGGAAACTAATGGGCAAGAGCTGTTCCAAAATAGTTTTCAGAACTTTTTAAAAATTCCATTGAATTCCAAAAAGCATTCTGCAGAATGTTATATAAACCATGGAATATTTTTCTTCAGTTTGCACCGAAGAGTCAATGTAAACGGCAGAATAATATTCTTCAGATTATGTAAACTGCAGAACAACATTCCTCAATTTATATATGCTGCAGAACAATATTCCTCAGTTATGTAAGCTGCGGAACAGTCTTCCTCAGTTTATGTAAACTGCGGAACAGTATTCCTCAGTTATGGAAACTGCGGAACACTATTCCACAGTTTATGTAAACTGCGGCATATTTATTCTGCAGTTTACATAAACTATGTAATAATTATTCCGTGGTATACATTAAATTCCTTGGAAATCTCTGCAGCTGCAACATCATGGAAAACAAGGGTCCTTGCCCGTAGCACTAACACTAACAATATGCCCTTCCAAGTGGGTAGTGTTATAGATTGCTTCACATTTGAGAAAGAAAAATCAGAGACTAAAGGCAACACTGTCACAAATTCTTAGCGATGTATTTCCATGAGTTGATAGCTGCAATTGATAATTAAAGGATACAAAATGTTAAACTAGGGGTTAATGCAAGCCTGTTAGGAATTAGGCAATACAATTTACAGTCTTATGAAAATGAACATGAAAAAGGCTACCATATACAGGAAGTCTTCACATTTAAAAAAATGGCAAAGTTGAAAGGATGCAATTCAAATTTGGGACCACCTTCTTTGTAGTTCTATATAATTACCATGGGACTACACTACATCCATTGTGAAATATTTATTTCAGGATAATCAGTGAACCCTAAGCACTAACCTAACTGACAAACCTGAGCTGCCCCCCCAAGCCTGAATCTTTCTGCTCTGAACCTGCAGAAGATGCTATTGCTTTGAGTTGCATTTCAGATTCAAATCATGTTGCTATAATTTATAATTTACTGACACTGCCTGTTTTGCTATGAAGCATTTCAAAAAAAATGTTGCTTGGAAGATGCTGCTCAAAATAAAATAAAATTAAATAGTATAGTGCTGGGAGCGTATACCCATAACTGGAAAAATACTGTAGCTTTGGCATATATTTCATTCTCTCTGTTATTATTTATTGAGACCGTATTGAGCAACAATGCAGAGGTTTAATGGAAAGGTATTCCACAGCAGGGCACAAATCCATCTGTGCCTGTCTGCCTATTTATCTGTCTGTCTAATTGCATATATATGAAATACAGGCTGGTTACCAATTCTGTACCCTGGTATCAGCAGAAATTCATATAAATATCCTTTCCAACTGTTTTTCGTGCTTTGCTCTCATGTCCACTTGACAAACTAAGAAAGCAAGTCCTATAGTTTGCCATTTCCAGTCAGATCATAGGAGCCATATATCTTGAGGCTTATATCAAGTGGAACACATATCAGATTCAGAACTTACTAATTGGTGATCTCAGTGTTCCCATCATGATCTGAAAGTCTGCAGAGTGGTGGCAAAGATTTTGAAAGTACTAGCCTTCAACCTGAATTGGTTGTCACATAAAATCTTTTACTGCTACTTAAATAGAGACATGAATAGTTGTATCCAGCAGTTCAAAACAATAACCTCGGCAGGGGAATAAATAAATCTAACCTACTAGCTTCAGTATTGTTAGGAAATTATTTTGTTGTACCTACAGCTACACAGTATGCCACTGTTGCATGCAAAATGTTAGCATCTAAAAGATTTGTAAACAGTTTGGTAATTGTTTTTTTTCTTATAAACACATAACAAGGGGATTTGTCCTTTAACATTAAGTGATCCCAGCCGTCAGGGTACAAGAGTCCACATCATAAGGTCAATCAACACATACAGGCATGACTCAAGTTTAATTGGCCAGCTTAGCCCTGGCAGACCATGGAGTATTACTTACCCTTTTGACTTTAACATTTGTCTCTTTCCTGCTTATGTCAGGGTGAGGATCCTTGGGATGAGGTGCAAAACTGCAGTATGAATTAGACAATACTGTATTTGCAATTGATGAACGTGTTAAAAATTCGCATTATGGACACCATTGAATCACGTCAAAATGAACTTAGTTTCTCTTTGGCACTTCAAAGTCATGATGCATCACTTTGATGCAATATTCCTTTGCACAACTTTGGATATAAGCAAAATTGCCCCATGTCAAATTTTCAAAGCTAGGAAGTAGCTATGTTCAATTTTCAAAACTCAGACTTAGTTATGTCAAGTTTGCAATGTTCATGTATAAATTTGCAATGAATCAATTTTTGGACTGAGTGTAATCCGGTATATTATTTGTAGCTATGTCTAGCATTTGTTTTATCCAATAATTGCATGTAAAGTATCTTAAAACAGGTAAAAATTCTGCAGGTAAGTCAGACTTTTGAAAATAGCCCCATGTTATGACTTTTGAAAATCCCACCAGGCTTATCATAGAAAGACAGAAAAATAGAATGTGACAGCAAATATGAGTCGACGGGCCCACCAAGTCAGCCCATATTTTTTTAGCCTTTATTTTTTGCTACAGACCTTTACTTGCTCTATGGGCTCATCTCTTCCCCTCCTTTCCTTTCCCCTATTGTTCCCTTGTGCCTGTCCAAGGCATTTTTGAACTCCACCACTATTTTTGGCCCCACTACCCCCATTGGAAGGCTGTTCCAGACATGCACCACCCTTCTGTGAAGAAGTGCTTCAACATATCTCTCCTCAGTTTACACCTCTCCAGCTTCATAACATGCCCCGTTGTTCCAGAGTACTTTTTTTCTCTCTGGAAAAATATCACCCTTCTGTACCTTATTAGCCCCTCTGAGGTATTTAAATGTCTCTATCATTAACTAGTTGTCAATCAATCAATCAATCAAAATCTTTATTTATTCAGGCAAACATCATTGAGCAAAGCTCATTTACAAGATGGACCTGATTGGTCTTAACAATATAAGGTTACAGTTTTACACAAAAAACAAGGTACTGATTGAATACAAATACAAAGATTTATAAATGAAACAGGTATACAAATATTTACATATGTACAAGGCAATGTGACATTGGATCTTGGTTATACTAAAAATGAAAGAAACAAACAGTACTGGAGGGATAAAGCTAGGGTGAGGGGACTTTGGGGGGAGAAAGTTGTATCCATTGTACAGCTTTTAAAAATCCCACTTGACAGTTTTACAACTTCTGAAAACCCCAACCTATAGAAGAGCTACTTTGGCAATGTCCTATAAATAAACCAGTAAGCACAGTTATTGGTACCTAACATAGTCAATACTATTTTTATGTATAATTCCTGAGGAAGATGAATGTCAAAATACAGTACCAATTCAAATTGTATTTTAGATTTTCAGTGGGTATTTAATCAAATACTTCTTGTTTTATTTGCAGCTTATAAACAAACACAGCATACTGTTTCTCCAAGCTGTAAACATGAGTCAAAGCAGAATAACACTGCAAGCAAGATCTATGAAAGAACCAAAAGTGAAGCACCTGTGTAGTCAGCATAAAGAATCCAATCACTAAATATGTGATAAAAGAAGGACTTTTATTGTGTTCAGATCTCATGTATAAAATTACAGCACAGCACTCCTGTAACACCAACCACCAATGTTTCATGGCTATAACAGGCACTTTCTCAAGGTGATAGTGCCACCTGTAGTTAATATCAAATCCTAAAATCAGGTGGCAAACTAATCACCATAGCTCCATGGAAGCAAACAACTAACAACCAATCAATCTACACAAATATAAAAAAACACAGGATAATACATTTTCAGTATATCACAAGTAAACCATTCTAAAAATGCTAAGAAATATAACATTTACTGATCTGACATTACACAGAGAAGAGCAACCAAAATTGTGTATGGCCTGCATCAGAAGCCATATGAGGAAAGACTCAGGGAATTAAATATGTACTCACTGGAGGAAAGGGGAGAAAGGGGAGACATGACAGAAACATTTAGATCCCTCAAGGATATCAATAAGGTACAAAAGGGTGGCATATTGCACAGAAAGAGATGCTGAAAAACGAGGGAGCTTGATATGAAGCTGGAAAGGGGAAGGCTTAGAGGGGATATAAGGAAATATTTCTTCACAGAAGGGGTGGTGGATGCCTGGAACAGCCTTACAGCAGAGGTGGTGGGTACCAAAATGGTAACAGGTTTCACACATGCATGGGCTAGACATAGGGGGACCTTAATAACAGGGCTTGAGGGGGTAAGGCTGGAGATTAATTAGGGTCTATGGCAACACAGTAGGTAAAGACTTTAGTGCAGACTAGGTGGGCCAAGAGGTTCTTTTCTGCTGACAGCTTCTATGTTTCTATCACTGAAAAGGTTAAATATGGGAGGGTGCTTATAATGGGGTTGTGGGATTGAGGTCTGAAGAGCCCTACACACACACACACACACACACACGTCATCAGGACCACACTTTGCTTCAGTGGTGGTGCAGGGGTGTTAGGGTTTGAAACCCTAACATCACATTTCCCTACTTTTATCACTTTGATATCAACCCTAACTGTTGCATTAACACAGTTTTTTGCAGAGTATGTCCTTACTTTTTGAGATAGTATAATCATATCCTTATTTGCCTGTGGGAGCATAGGGCCCTCTTGGCCCTGCAATCCTATCCCTTAACAGATGCATATATGTATGTTGATGTACAGTAGGACAGCAGTATCTAAACTGACAGCATGCCCTTCTTATTATCCCACCTCATGAACTTGGTAGTGAACATTTTCAAATACCTGTTGAAACATAGTTTTGCACCACTGAAACATCATTTTTCACCACAGGCATGAAAAGACATTTTAGGCAAGATTTGAAAAATGACAGCTGTCACGTTCATGAGGTCGTATGAAGAAATGACTATCTGGAAAATCTGGGGTAAAAATATGTAAACTTTTCATGAGTGTGCATAGCTAAATTTCAATGGATGTGCATAACTTTGTCATTTTAACATATTTTGACCCAAAATATTCAACATAGCCTTCTTCTGGCCCCCACTTTATGAACAATGGTGCTAAAGATTTTTAAATCCTGCCCAAAAGGTGATTTTGCCTGCTGACCACAAAATCACCTTTTGGTCCAGATTAGTGCAATTCCACCAACATTGTTCATGAGGCTGGGTCCCAAAAAGGCCATTATCAAAATGTCAGTTCAAAATATGCAAAAATGGCAAAGTTATGCCATAAAGCTGAAAACCCCATTGAAGCAGATTGACCCACAGTTACCTTACTTTTCATATGGCAGTCAGTGTTTCCTGCATCAAGACATGTCTTCGATCAGAGACTGGATCTTAACCCTGGGACCTTTTCAGGTAAGTGAGGGTATGTGGGGTTTTGGGGATGGATGCTGAGTGGAAGGTTGGGGTGGGATGGGTCTGGTCAGTGAGGGACGGTTTTCTTTTTTACAGGTTAAAAAAAAACATTGAGGGACCATTTTCTTTATTATAGGCAGGATGGCGATTGGAGGTTGGGGGTGCCACTAGACACCAGGGAAAGAAAAAACAATATGGGGATGGAGACCTGAGGATGTGGGGTGCCACTAGACACCAGGGAAATAAACAATATGGGGATGGTGATCAGTGGGTGGGGGATGCTACTAGACACCATGGAAATAATTAAACAATAGAGGGATAAAGATCGGTGGGTGGGGAGGTGCCACTAGACACCAGGGAAATAATTAAACAATAGAGGGATAAAGATCGGTGGGTGGGGAGGTGCCACTAGACACCAGGGAAATAATTAAACAATATGGAGATGGCAATTGGTGGGTGGGGGATGCCACTAGACACCAAGGAAGTAATATAAACAATACAGGGGTAGAGGGGGATAGAGGAGGTGGTTCAGGGGCAATGTGAGGAAGTACTTTTTCACAGAGAGGGTAGTGGATGCATGGAACAGCCTTCCTGAGGAGGTTGTGGGGTCTAAAACTGTGGGAGAATTTAAGAACACATGGGACAGACATAAGGCAATTCTTGTGGGGGTAGGAAGAAGTAGGCTGTTGGTTGACTAGGATCTGCGGCTTATCCTGTAGGTAGGGAAATGTTCAGACTAGGTGGGCCAAGCGGTCCTTATCTGCCATCAAAGTTTATGTTTCTATACAGGGATGGTGATTGGTGTTTGGGGGGCACCACTAGACAGCAGGGACAAAATCTAGCATTTTTCTCAAATTAAAAAGTATTGGCCACAAACGAAAAAGGATCCATTTTTTATTTCATCCAACTGGGAAGCGAGTCATGAAAAAGGAATAAAAATGAAACAGAAACCACATTTGTGGGTAATGGTTCCAGCACTTCAGTGCAGAATCCATCTAACGGGATCCCAGTGAGCCAGACGGATGTGTTAGTCTCCCTCCAGGGTGTCATGTTTGTGGCTTTTGAATTAATTGTTTTTACAAAAAAAATGGAAAGAAAATGGTGGCAAATGAAAAAGGATTTTTTACTCATTAAAAAGTGATAACATCAATATGACAAAAGATTATTTTTTCATTTCATGCAGTTATCTTAAAGTGCTTACTGAACACTCTCAGAACAAATTTTTCAAAATTAAATAGCTATGGAAAGGAGTAATATTTTGTCACCAAACAAGCAAATGGCACATCTGTGGTCCAGCTCCTTTCTACTCTGAAAACTTCAGAACAAAATTCCAAACTGTCTGGGTGCTACAGGTGTCACAAGAAAACCTAACAAAAGCAATGAGAAAATGCACACGAATATTCACGTTTTGCACTATTCAGAACTCAGAATGTGCACATTTGACTGTGACGAAGTTTGGCACATGCACAGGTCTACCACACGAGACCACACATGCAACATTTCATGAAAATCCATTGAAAGGTTGTGAAGTTATTAAAGTGCAAAATTGGGGTTTAACATTGAACTGCCTACTAAACCCTAACTATAGTGGTGCTATCATGCCACTATATATATATATATATATATATAATTGCAAGAAAACTTTGTTAATGCATCAGTTAGGGTGAGTACTATACTGGCCAAAGGAGGAAAATGAGGAGTTAGGGATTCCAACCCTAATATCCCACCCCCACCTGGCAGGAACTGACAGGCATCGGGGTCATGCCTTGTGGTTTCAGCTGTGACACTCATGCCATTCCATCTTCATCCCCATCACCACCCTGCAGACAGTGACAGGCATTGGGGTGTGCCTTGGCATCTTCGGCCCTAATGCTCATCCCATTCCATTAGTAAATAAACTGAGATGGGTACAGTATAGGTGAATGGGGTGAGCATTAGGACTGATGATGCCAAGGCTCACCCCAACGCCTGTTAGTATCTGCAGGGTGGAGGTGGGGGTGGAATGACAAGAGTGTTACGGCTGACAACTGCAAGGCATGACCCGGATGCCTGTCAGTCCCTGCAGGGTGGGGGTGGGGCATTAGGGTTGGAAACCCTAAAGCCTCATTTCCCTCCTTTTGCCACTATACTACTCACCCTAACTGATGCATTAATGAAGTTTTTTGCAATGAATTTCCTTACTTCTTGAGATAGTGTAATAGTTTTTGAACCTGCGCTCCAATCCTTGCATAGATGCACATATGTATGCAGGTGTGGAAGCACATAGAACATAGAAATTGTCGGCAGATAAGGATTGCTAGGTTCTTCAAGTCTGCCCATAAGCCCTGTACTTGATTATGGCTTCTGAGCCTCCCTCTACTTTACCTCTATGGTTCTCATATGCCTGTCTCATGCATGTTTAAATCCCACTGCAGGGCTCGCTCCCACTACCTCCTGTCTCAGACCATTTCATTCATCCACTACCCTCTCCATGAAGAAAAACATCCTCACATTCCTTTCTAACAAAACTCCTTCCAATTTCATTTCATGCCCCTCATTTTTGTACTCCTCCTGTATTGGAAGATGTCTCCCCCCCTGCACCTTGTTTATCCTTTGAGGTAGTTGAATGTTTCTAGTATGTCCCCTCTCTCCCTACTGCATGTGAGGCATGACCAGGGCTTTACATAACAGCATCAGTACCTCCCTCCTTCTGCTGGTGATAACTCTGCCTATGCTCCCCAGCATGCCACTGGCCCTCCTCACTGCGTTTGTACTCTGCTTTGACATTTTCAAGTGATCTGAAATAATATCTTCCAGGTCCCTTTGTTCCTTGATGAGTGCCAGCAATTCCCCCCAGCCCATCTTGTAGCTCTCACCAGGGTTTCTATGCCCCAGGTGCATAATTTTGCACTTCTTTGAATTAAATTTCAGTTGCCACTCCACAGACCATTTCTGAAGCCTCCGTAGGTCCTTTCTCATTTTCTCTACCCTTTCTGGAGTATCCACCCTGTTACAGATCTTGGTGTCATCTGCAAACAGACAAATCTTTCCTTGCAACCCTCTGCAATTTCACTAATGAAGACATTGAACAGGACTGGCCCAAGGATGATTCCTGTGGTACCCCACTGGACACCTTCCTCTCCACAGATTGTACCCCATTTACCCACACTCTCTGTCTCCAGTCTGTTAGCCAGTTCCTAACCCAGTTCATCACCTGGTCTCCCATGCCCAGACAACCCATCTTTTTAACAGGCCTCTTACTTGGGACGGCGTTGAAAACCTTGCTAAAATTGAGGTAGGTGATGTCCACGGCACCCCCATGATTAACTTCCTTCTTCATCCAGTCAAGGAAATCTATCAGATTCATCTGACACAACCTACTCACTGTGAGGCCTGACCAGGGTTTTATATAATGGAGATTGCACCTCATTTAGCACCACCCTCTGTCTCCTGTCTGTTAGCCAGCTCCTAATCCATTTCAACACCTTGTGTCCCATGTCCAGACTACCCATCTTGCTAATAAGCCTCTTATGTGGGACAGTGTTGAAGGCCTTGCTGAAATAGAGATAGATGACTTCCACAGCCCCCCCATGACTTACTTTCTTCATCACCCAGTCAAAGAAATCTATCAGATTCATCTGACACGTTCTGCCCTCTGTGAATCCATGCTACCTAGGGTCCTGGGCACCAATGACTTCTAAATGTTCCACTATCCTTTCTTTAAATAGGGAATCCATGATCTTCCCCAATACTGATGTGAGGCTGAAGGGAGAGACAATGAGGGACCATTTTCTATTTTCAGGGGAAACAAAAGATGACGGTGACAATTTTCTTATTTTACAAGAAAGAAAACAATGAATGATCTGGGGACATGGGAGTGGGCTACCCAGAGTCCCACAGTTTTGAGGGGATGTTACTCTGCCAACTCAGGGATTGGGCCCTCCAATGTCAGCAGTTAAAAATTATTATTTGGGGACACTGGGAGTGGGCTACGCAGTATCCCACAGTTTGGGGGGGATCTTGCAGTGTCAACTCAGGCATTGGGCCCCTAAATGTCAGCAATTAAATAATAAATGGGGGACAGCGGGTGGGTATCTGACACTGGGGGTGGCCATCCTGGTGTCAGATAAAATAAATAAATAAATATGGAGGATGGGGTGCAACTACTGACCAGGCAGGAAGAGGGGGTCAGTGGGCAGTGATGGGTGGGCATGGGGTCCACTAGACACCAGGGAAACTAATTAGAAAATAAGATGGAAGACACAGCAGACCTCTGTGATAACACAGCAGGCTCTCTGTGTTTACAAATATGCAAATTAGTTCATCTTGTGACCGTAGACATGCTTTCTTGTGGCATAGCTAACTTTTTCCCATGGGAAATAATGGAAAAATTATAAATGTAATAACTTCTGAAAAGATTAATATTTTTTTCATCAACCCATCAGAACACATATCCATGGGGCAAAGGCTTTCTACACTGAAAATGTCAGACCAGTAGCTAAAGCCATTTATAACATACTGTACAGGTGGACAAAGAAATGGCCAAAAGTTGGTAAATTTATACTTTAATAACTTGAATTGGTCTATGGATTCACACACAATTTGGCAAATCAAGAGTCTTTCCTCAAGAGATTATGCTTGCCATCTTGCTTACAAAGCCATTGAGAGGATCAAAAGTTATTAAAGTTCACAAATCCAGATTCGACATTAAACTATGCACTCATGGTAACTATACTGGAACTACCACACCAGTATAAAATAATACAGTTTGTATGTATTATGATTTATAATTAACTACAAAGAACCCCAGAGCAAATGCCCAGAGCCATGGGTTATCCTAGAGGATACTGGCCATACTGCCAAATTTTAAAAAGGGCACAATTGCACATACCCCAAGAATGCAAAGCATCATGGGAAACATACGTAAATCCCCATGAGAGAATTTGGACTGGCTCAACTTTAAGCAGAATTGTATTGTGCCAGAAGGACTCTCATTGCAATCAGCAAAGGCTAAGAACTGCAGACACATACACGTGTTTCATCCTCATTTGGACTAATCAGTGTGCCATATTTGTGTCTTAACCCAGGGAGAAGGAGCCAGCCACCACTTAAAAGGAAATCTTACTTGTTTGGGTCATGGGGGTCCCCAAAGAGAGAAGGAAAAGAACTGCAAAG
Source organism: Neoceratodus forsteri (assembly GCA_016271365.2). NCBI lineage: Eukaryota > Metazoa > Chordata > Ceratodontiformes > Ceratodontidae > Neoceratodus > Neoceratodus forsteri. The sequence continues at coordinate 462,696,281 of CM057449.1, forward strand.
AACCCCAGAACAAATGCCCCGAGGCATAGGTTATCCCGAAGGATATTGGCCATACCAGTAAATTTTAAAGAGAACACAATACACATATCCCATGCATGTGCACATGATTTATGATGTCAGTTTCATAAATGTTATATTTCTCAACATTTTTTAGAATGGTGTGCTTGTAATAAGCTGAATATGTATTATTATGTGGTTTTTATATTGGTGCAGATTGATTGGTTGTTTACTAGTTGTTTGTTTCCATAGAGCTGTGGTGATCAGTTTGCCACCTGATTTTAGGTTTTGATAGCCATTGACTCTTTTAAACTTAATTTTTGACTGCATAAACATATTTTCAGTACAAGTGGCACTATGAATTAACAAAATGCTTGTTATAGGAGTGAAATGTTAGTGGTTGGTGTTACAGGAGTGCTGTGCTGTAATTGTAAATGTGAGCTCTGAACACAATAACAATTATTTGTTATCACATATTTCATGACCAAATGGTTGCCCAGCTTTTGGTTCTTTCATGGGTAACTATTCCTCTATGCTGAGAGCACTGTGGCTGGGGTTATCAGAGACACCTCCTTGTCTTGGTTTGTTTACTGTAAGCAAAATGTTGCAACTCAATTGAGATTTTCTGAATAAATAAATGGCAACAAAATAAATGACTGCAGTCACATATATGCTTTGGTACATGGCTGTCAATCTGATTCTGCCTCTATGTCCAACAGACGACGTGATGTCCAATATCAGATGCCTAAAAATAGGTATTGTTAGCTTAGTGCACCTACAGTATCTGCTTAACAAGGCACTTATCTGCTTAACAAAAATTAAATAAATAAGGTCTGAATGGAGACACATTATAACTACATGAGCCTTCTTCATCTACAACATTAGGAGAAAGGAAATCAAATTCCCTGTTGCCAAGCTGTTATGCATTTGGAGTGGCCAAAAACTGAAATAAGTTTTTTTTTGTGAGTTGTAAACAGTTTGGATGCTTTCACAGAAGCACTACAGTATCCAGTAACACTTTATGCAATAACTATGCGCCTGATTCCTTGCTTATATCTGTAGGGGAGATAACTACATAAATCATGCATAGGATATTGCTGGATGGGTTCCATAAAAGTATGTGAACAGCAAACTAATGTAGGCTGGTTCTGTTCTCCAGTATTGTACCTGAAAAACATGGGCAATGCCACAGGGTTATTCATTTGACAAGGGACTCTTATTTTTTAATTTACAGTTTATGTTTATTCATACATCAAAACCTCATTGAAAGGTTCTTAATTGAAACAGTTGCTCTACCACTTCCATGACAGCTCTAGAGCTCTTGTAGCTATTAAAGATTTGCACATTTTCTTGCTGGTAAAAACTGGTGACTGTTACTTTTTCAGCACATTTTGCACAGCTCTTGTAGCTATTGGACAAATTTGGGTATTCTTGATATTGATTTTGGCATGCCCTTTCTGTGCCCAATTAATAAACAGGTAAGTGCTGTAGAGAGGTCACCAATGCCATTCACAGTGATACCAACAAGGCATGGTGCGTTTATCCACAATATGAGTAACAGCCCCTATCACTTACAAAGCAGTAAGTTATAATGCAGTGATAGGATTCACTATCAACTCACTGTGTGCTATAGGGAACACTAAGTGGTGAGAAACATTTTTTTTTTTGGAAGCCATCGCTGTCACAGGACTTCTGAAAGTGTCACATAGCTCACTGATGTTTGCACCTTTTGTTTTCCACAGGTGTCTCATTGTGTATTAACTGTTACAGTATGCATAACAGAAAATTACAACTTGTACCAACAAAGAAGTCAGGCCTAAAATAAAGATTAGCCAGCAATGAAAAAGATGTGAACAATGCTGCTGAGACAAGGGAGATCAAGATTAGTGTGCCAGCACTGGAATCCCAGGCTTTGGCCAGCAGGTAGAAAGTTGGACAGATCATGGAGGTAAGGTGCTCATTTCCTAGGGATGGAGTGCAAGAGTTCCCCCCCATAATTCATACTTCCCCTGCCATCCAACCAAGCAGCAGAACTGACATCAGCTCTGAAGGCACCCACCTTCCCATGACCCCCCAACCCCTCTGAAAGAAAGACATGTGGCCAGTGTGACTACAATTACTGGCTTGGAGGATGATGGGAAGGGAAACATCAAGAGATTATAAAGAAAGACTCATAATGAAACATGAATCCACCTAACCACAAATGTAAAGATTCAGTGATCAGACATGTTCAGAGTTGAAAAATTTCATGTATCATCAAAAGCAATGGGAATCCCTAGCATATCTCCTTTCACAAAAACATTTCAGCAGTAGTCTGGTAAACAATTTTATCTCTTTTTGTTTTATATGAAACTGGAGAAAGAACTTTAACTATTGGCCAAGTTGAAATGTCTCCTATAAAAATTGTTTCATGCCCATCACTAATCTCTCTGGTAAGTTAGTTTAACTTACAATGAACACGGTAACAGCATATAATAACCCATTCCTTCATCACCTTGCAAAAATATGGAGTGATGCATACAAATCTATTGTAAATAGCAGAAAAAAGGGCATTTTAAATGTTGTTAAAAATCTCACTTGAATAATATTGCAAAATATAATTGTTTTAAATAGCCTATTTTATGTTTTCTATTATATTTGACAAAGTATTCTTATACTGTATACTTTTTTGATTGTGTGTTATTCACTGTTTGACTGGGTCACCTTTGAAAATAGGCATTTGTGCCTAAAGGTCTTTCCCAAGGAATAAAATTGAAACTGAATTTGGTAACAGTCCTATAACATCACAAACTGCTTTTTTAGAGTATCTAGAAGATGGTATTGGAAACTATCTGACACTTTCTGGGGCTGTTGATGAGTACATCAGTATACATCAATACTCTAATCATTCTACAGATTTTCACAATAATTTCTTTGACTAAGAAGTCTGCAGTTGTCACCCACACCATTTCATTGCTGATTAGTGCTGAATTAAATCTCAGAAAAGTGACTCTGTGCAAGTTTTTTTTTTCTCAGCTGAGCCGAGCATCTGTTTCTAACAGAATCTATGTGACTGATTAACATTTGGATGTGGTAGGTTTATCAGTTTTAGGGGACAGCAGCACAGATATTGTGCAGCACTCCACTCAGGGCAATGTTGGTGCCGCTCTCCCAGTAGCTTGTTGAGCTCTATATCATCATAGACAATGAGTTGCAGGTACAGTACCAAAGGGTGGTTTTGGTCTTCTTCTTCTTCTTGTCATCAGCCATGTTGGCAGTAGAGATGGGTGAAGTGTACCCAGTTCGCTCTGCGAAGTGATTTGTAGAGTCAAGGCGAAGTTGCAGAGTGCTCCGCAATGCGAAGCGGAGTACTTTGCGTTATAATGGGTAATGTGAGGTCCATTGAAAACAATGACTTCATGTTACTCTGCCTTCGAACCCATACTCCACCAATTCTTAAGGTGAAGTACATTGAAAGGGATGTACTTCACCTCACTTCACCTTGTTTTTAAGCTCCAAAGGTGAATTTTGAAGTGTTTCATGGGATTTCAGGTCACATGGGCTCTAGATTGTTCTGCACAGCCTCAGTTTGGGGTAGTGTGTGTAGGAAGCTGTAGGAGACAATCTACTCTGAGAGCTCTCTGCAATTCAAACCTTCTAAAAGCTGATAAAAAAGCCTTTTTGAGTCATTTTTTTTGCTGAAACTTTAGTTCATCGATTATAGGAAACCCTCCTGTGCTCATATCATCGAGCATTTATTGCTTGTGTGTGGATTTTGAACGTTAATGTACAACATTCAGTCTGTGTACTGACAGACTAAGTGTGCTTTGGGGGAGGGGCGTATCTGTGATGTAGGTAGATTAACTTGGAGAAAATGACAGTGACTGTTTTGGTGATCTGTTTCTTGTATAACTGTATTAATGTACACAAAATAATATTTTCAATAATTCTTGCCATTTTTTTTCTGATTGTTGTGGTGCAGCAGTGCCTAACTTTAGTTTGTTTAAAATATGTGGTTATATTGTTAACAGTGTCAGTGGCTCAGTAGGTAGCACACTCACCTCTGAGGCCGGGAGATCAGAGGGCTGTGGGTTCAGTTCCAACATCTGGCACTTGGGTTACTATCCCAGTACTGACACTGTAGTGCAGCATGAGAGGGGTGCTGCACTTCTGAGGTGCCGTCTTTCAGATGAGATGTTAAACCGAGGTACCATCTGCCTGGATTGGTGGTAGTTCAGGTGGATGTTAAAGATCCCATGGCACTAATCGAAAAGAGCAGGGGAATTTCCCCAGTGTCCTGGCCAAATTTCCCTCATTCACTAAAAATACCACCAACAGCTTAATTTGGTTCAAGGTCAGTTGGCATTCATCTGTATCCCCCTCCCCCGGGTCGTGCCTGAAAATAGGCAGGATTTGTCTAGTGCACTTACCTGGTCAACAAAAGCTAAATAAATTAATAAATAAAAAATATTACTGAAGTTTTCAATTTGCTATGCATTACTTAGAGTGTGTGTGAGTATGTGTGTGATGCATGTCATTAAATCAGACGCCTTTTATTGTGCACATAATTTCAGCAATATGAACCTGCTATCCACTGCAGCTGTGTAATTTTTGTACTTCTTTGTGGTATCTTTACTGGTACTAGTACTAGTGACTGTTACTGCAGCAGTGCAGTACACTGCCCCCCCGCTGCCCACCCCAACTGGCAAGGTATTCTTTCAGATTTGAATTTCTGATGGTGAGCACTGGTTGGGTGTTGTGCCTTTGCATCTTTTATTTATTTTATTTATTTATTAAATTCTCGGATTACAAATACCTTTGAGCAGAAACTGCTCGTTTACAAAGGTTCCACATCAAAGGATGAGGGTCAACATACATACACAGGTAGTAAAAGAATGCACAATAAATAACCAAAACAACTAAAAGAAAAAATAAAGATACTCAGTTATAACATACTTTGAGATAATATTCATATAATGAGCAGCTTGAGTAGGCAGCTGGCTGCAGTAGCAATAAGAGATAGAGAGCACCATAGGCAGTTAGCATTGCAGGCCTGCGACCGGGAGAGGAAGTTGACAGGCTAAAGGGCCACTGTCTGATGGTGGTGGAAAATGTCTTGTACCAGTGGAGATGTGAAGCAGGAAAGGAGTCACAAGGAAGGCCCAGTGCCAGAGGGAATGAGACTGGGAAGGGGCGGGCTGTGAGACATGAATGAGCTTGGAGGTGTTTAGAGAGATCTCTGTTCAGAGAAGCAGTCACATTGAGTGGTAGAGGCGAGGTAAAGTTTGAGATTCCTTTTGAAGGGTCCAAGTGTAGTAGAGGAAAGTGCTTCTTTATTGAGGGAATAAAACCATTGAGCAGCTCTATAGATAAAGGACCGCTGACCCATGGAGGTATGACATCTAGGAACCTGAAAGGTTAGAGATTGGGCACTACATGTTTGCTGAGTGCCACTGTAGGTAGTAAGAAGTGAGCTAACACCAGGTGGCATGAGACCGAGGAGAATCTTTTTGGTAAGTAAGCAGGTCTGGTATTGTATTCTGCTGAGTAGGGGTAGCCAGCTGGCCTGTGCATAGAGGTCACAGGTGTGAGTTTGTCGGGCCGCACCTGTTAGTAGTCTACAGACTTTGTTGAGAGAAACTGAGATCCTGCGGAGGGCACTTGTTGAGGCACAGCCATAGATGGCAAGGCCGTAGTCAATGACAGAGGTGACAGAGCTGTAGATGGCTAGTTTAAGGGCATCTGCAGGCATACAGTGCTTGTGCTTGTGTAGTAGTCCAATCCGTATATTAGCGGTCTTGGCACAGTGTCAATATGCCGAGTGTAGGAGAGGGTACTATCCAGGGTAATACCAAGGTACTTGAACTCCTTGACATGTTCGAGTGGGTTCCCAGTGTGGTTCTTGATGGTGAGGGACAGAGAGTTGTGCCTGCTCCATCGGTTACAAAAGGACATGGCTTTAGTCTTGCTGTGGTTCTGGACAGGTTTATGAGAATTGAACCAGTCTTCGATGCGCTTAAAGTTGAGCTGCAGCTGGGATTCAAGGACTGTAATGTCAAGGTGGCTAGAAAACAGGACTGCATCGTCTGTGTATAGTAATATTTTTTGGTGGCAGGCACTGGGGAGATTGTTGATGAAGAGGGAGAAGGGTAGAGAGCCCAGAATAAACCCCTGGGGGACTCCGGAGCAGACCGGTTTCTCATTCGAAGAGATCCCAGCAATCCTTACACGTTGGATCCAACTATCAAGGTAGCTGGTGAACCATGGAAAGGCATCACTGGAGATCCCAATGGAGGACAGTTGCTTGAGCAGTAGGGGTGGTTAACTGTGTCGAAATACCTTGGTAAGGTTTATAAATACTGCCCCTCCACAATTCCCTTTGTCAAGCGTGGCATGGGTGAAGGTTGTAAATTCCAGTAGTGCAGTGGTGGTGCTGTGCCCTTTTCTGAAGCCATGCTGCTCTGGGCACTGTACATTGTACTTATCCAGGAATTCAACTAGTTGGTCCGACACTATTCGCTCCAGCGCTTTAGATAGTGGGGGAAGGAGTGAGATAGGTCTGTAATTGGTGTGGAGCATCCTATCTCTGCTTTTGTGAACCGGTGTGATAGTGGCTTTCTTCCAGAGAGAGGGGAAATTGCCCAATCTAACCGACAGATTGAAGATCTTTGTAAGTGGTTCTAAGATTTCATCGAGGACTTGTGCCAGCAGTTTCAGGTCAAAGGTCACCATGTACCCTTGTTTCCGATGGCCTTTTGAATGTATTTTCTAGCTACTTGTGGTGGGACCTCCTTAAAAAAAACTTTGGGGTTGTACGTTCTAGTTGGGGGGTAACTTGGGAGGAGCTGGAGGGGAGGTCATCGAAAAAATTTGGTGGAAGGACACTGTCCAGGTTTGTAAATGCATTATTAAAAGTGCTGGTGATGGTACCTAGGTCGAGTGTAGGAGTGCCACGAAGGTTGAGCATAGTGGGTGGTGCTTTAGGATCCTTTCCTGTGAGTTCTTTCATGTTGTTCCAGATTTTTTTTCCCTGGCCCCAAGAGTTAGTCAGAGCCTCTTTGTAATAGCTGCATTTAGCATTCCATATTTTTCGAGTGCAATCATTTCTGGCTGCTTTGTATAACTGTATGTTTACTTGCGTTGGAGTTGCATGAGCACAATGCCAGAGGTGGTTTCTGTGCTTGAGTAGAGTTAAAAGGTCAGTAGTAACCCAGGGGTTGGTCTGTCCTTTGACCTTCATCTTTTTCACTGGTGCATAGATGTCACTGGCTTCGTTGAAACGTTTGATAAATAGGTCCAGAGCTTTGTTGGTGTCACTGAGAGTCAAGCACTGCCCAGTTCAGCCTGGTTAGATGGGATTTTAACAGCTGGAGGTGCCCTTGTTTGATAACCCTGGCATAGATAAGCTTGGGAGGGGGCTTGTGGTATTTGTTTGACCAGGAGCAGTTGACAGGCGAGTGGTCACTTATTGTATCCGGGAGTACAGAAACATTGGAGATGAGTTCAGGGTGGTTAGATAGAATCCAGTCTAGAAGCATAAGGGAGCCTGCATCTCTTCAGTGTGCAGTGCAATCTTAATCTGTCTGTGCATTTGCATCTCTTTAGGGCCCAATCTTCATCTCTAACTTAAGTCATAGTTGTTTCTTTGGCTTCCCTTCAGAGTACTGGACAGGTGTGGTGCATAATTCTGCATGAATATTGTACTCATAAATAAGCGTTTTTAAGTCAGGACCATTATCACGAGTCACTCATCATATAAATCACATTCTTCATCATCACGGTTACAAATGCACTTCACAAATCATGATTTACGATCACATCACGAATCACAAGATTAATTTTTTTTACTAGTTACTTGGATGTATTGTAAGCCTGTTTTGTACTATCTTTCCATGCTTCACCACCCCACCATTGTACTCATTAATGAGTGTTTTTAAGTCAGGGAGTTTTGTGCCACACCTCATCAGGGCCCAGGGAAGTACAGCCATAGGCATTCACGTTTCTTCATCATCACGGTCACAAATGCAGTCACAAATCATGATTTACGATTACATCATGTATCACAACATTCATTTTTTTACTAGTTACTTGGATGTATTGTAAACCTGTTTTGTAGTATCTCTCCAGGCTTCACCATCCCACCATTGTACTCATTATTAAGTGTTTTTAAGTCAGGGAATTGGACAGTGTCTGTAGTACATACACAGACTGGAAAGAAGACTGACTGCACACATGCAGTTTAGCACAGTATGCTTGCACTACTCAGAAAACAAATTGTCATGCATACAGAAGACAACAAAAAAGGGCATAATTACATACAAGAGTCAGGGATGGTGAAGGAAAACATTTTATAACACAGCATGGAAGGTGTGGGGGGCACATGGTGTGAGGAAAAAAAAAACTAATGTGGGATCCCATAGTGATCCGGCAGCAGTTCCAGCATGACATAATTTGCAACTGATGTCCCTCTATGTGATCCAACAACTGCTCAGCAGCAGTCATCCTTTCATTGTTCACCTTGACAGCACTCCAGAGCTGCCAAGTCAGCCTGCATTACACATAGTTCTCTGGGGTCCACACGTTCTACAGGCTGACCTGCTGGTGGTGGTGGTGGTTTGGGTGCTGGTGGAGCAGCAGGTGCTGTTCTTGCCTCCTCTTCTTAGGTCTACTGCCATGAACAGCTGCACCCTCTGCCACAGAAGAGCCAGCAGATGCAGGCATGGTCCATTCTGTGGCAGTCTGCCACTCCAACTGGTGGAGATTGAGCATATGGGTATGCTGGCCCCCAGTCCCCAGGTGAATCCCCTGTGGGCCATGGCACACCTCCATCTCACATAGGCAGCACTTGACGACACTGCTGTCCCCCCAACACAGTCAAAAAACTGCCAAACAATGGAGGTGCAGGGAGGACCAGGTACAGGCAGGGGAAGGCCAGATCAACTGGCAGCTGGCTGGTCACGGGCAGACCAGGGATGGTATCCACACCTGGGCCTGGGGGAACAGGCACATTGTGTTCCAGAGGACCTGGTGCTGGACTTCGTGGTGGTGGTGGTTCAACTGCCTCAGAGTCAGAAGGCGGTGCTGGTCCTGCTTCGGGGGGCACTCACAAGTTTCGAGTGGCCCAACAGGAATGGGTGCCCATGCCCCCCAGGCATGCGCATGGTATGACGCTTACCACTACCACACTCTCCCAGAGCTGCCCCCATCCCAGACATTCCCTCACCCTGGTCCATTTCTCCTACTGAGCTCCTCTGTCTGAGCAATCACTACTCACGCTGTCACACAACACACACACAGTCACACAGACAAACAACTTATAAAGGTAAGAACAATAACATTTACAGAAAGAACAAATTAAATATAAAAGAGTACAGAAAAGACAAAAAAAATGTAGCTTTTAAAAAAGCTGTTGGGTCTAAATCAAAGTTTTAATCTCCTTCTCGCTCTGATCTCAAAGTATCAGCAGTCACAAAACACTCTCCTCTCTCTCGGTCTGCACAGGAGAAAGTAAAAATGTCTGCTTGTGTGACTCACTTCCTTCCTGCCTAGCTAAAGAGCATGTGACTTACAGTACTGTAAGCCATGTGATATTTGGGGGGCTGCCAAATCTGAAACACCAAGTGGATCACATAGAATCATAATGAGGAAAGCGAAGTCCATTAAAAAGAATGACTTTGCCTTACTTTGCTTTGCCATTTTGCCTTAACACGAAGTGGTAATGACAAGGCAGTGGTAATGACAATGACAAGGCAGAGTGAGCACTTTTCATTGCTCACTCCACTAACGCGAAGTGCCCACTTTGCATTAGCTTCGCAGCTGGAATTTGAATTCGCTGCATCTCTAGTTGGCAGTTAATTATAGGATTTGGACTACTGGGTGCTTAAGCACAACAGACAGATAGACCTGGGCTCTGACCACAGACTGTTCGATCTATTATTGTTTCTGCAGATGCTTCTGCACATGGCAAAGGAGGAATTGCAGGCTACCCTAGTAAGAGTGAGACTTTCCCTTGGTATCAGAATTTCAGCATCTGGATATGATACCAACGTATGATTTTATTATACTAAGCAATGAGTTAAGTAAATGAATGGCTAAATTGATTGGATATACTCTAGCCCAAAGAAAGTATGCACTTGTATCGTCAAACTATGTTTAAATGAACACCACCTCTTATTGCATGGATCAGCCCAAATCAACAATTGCCACAGGGAATCAAAGACTAGTCTTTCATGTAAGTACTGTAAACAGAATCTTTATTAAAGCAGCAGTGCAATGAAAATGGATAAACATTTGACCCCACCTTTTTTTCCCTAACTGATGTCAAATCTCTTCCAGTTTATTTTGGTGGTAAAATTTTCAGTTTTCATTGTCATTTAAGAATGTTATGTAGTTTTAAAATAATTATTTCTCAAGAAAAAAATATGGCTGCCTAATTTTTGCATAGGAATACTACTGGGACCTGAGGAAGGTAAGAGTCCAGACAAAAATGCAAATGTACAGTACACAGCATAGGGAGCATCCAGAAAACCCAGAACAACAGTTCTGCCAATATTTTTCATAGCCATAGAAGAAAATTAACTAGAATAACTTTTTTCATTGCATTGCTGCTTTAAAGGAAACAGGCATGCTGAAATAAGACTGTTCTCATTTGATTGGCAGAAAAAAAATCATACTGCCCCCACTATGCTTTAATTTCATCCGACATGTTAGAACTGCAGTAAATAGCTATCTTATTTTTCTATATCCAATCAGCACTATTAAACTGTTTCCTTATTAAGTGTTTTTAGTTTCCTCAAACCATAGAAGCTTTTCTCAATTTTTTGATTACTGCAGGTAAAAATAACAAGCTCAGTATCTGCTTTACATCAAAGGGTTAGCAAGCTGGACACCATTGATTGTTTCATTATCTGCATTACCAACTACCACATATTAGCCAATTCATACATGGTCAAATGCCAGTTTCACAGACAATAGGAAGTGTTAATGTTATGTAACAGTTGATGAACCAGCATTTTTGCAGGAACTGCTAAGCTTTACTATTAACTCTCTTCAGTATGTACCATTCCCCTCTTTGTTCTTGCCCTATCTTATACATACTGCTTTTGTCTTATGGTATTTTTGCTTCTCAACTCCTGAAACATTCTGTGATTTAAATGTATTGCTCTGTATTGTGTGTATTCATTGTTATGTTGGAAATCATGTCAATATTCTATTTAGTCACCTTGTACCCTGTCAACAGACTCACACTTTAAAAATGTACAGTACAGCTTTACTTCTCTAGAGATCAACTGAAGAAGCAATTACTTTTTATAAGTTCAATGAAGGTTTTGAAAAAACTAACACTATAACTTCATAAATGCCCCCCTCCATAATGTGAGCTAGTCCAAACATTATAACATTGCCATCATCATGATTATATTATGATTCATAGTGGCCCAACTCCTAAAGAAATTACTTTGACCCCACTAACTCTGACAACCATTCTAATGAAAATTGAATTATTTAGACGCTCCAAAAGATGTTTGCACATAAGCAGGACAACATATTCTATGAGTTATTGTTGTGTGTTCTATTCACATTAAATCAACTGCATTTGGCCAGGCCACATTTTCATGGAGCATTCCTACTCAGTGGAACAATTTACTGTATCCACCCAAACTAACTAGTCCTCCTCTAAGCCAATTCTTAGAAAAGTAACTACATGTACGAACTATGCCCTTTTCAACTACACAGTATGTCTTGGAATGAACCAGACACATTAGGCTTTGTTGAAGTTGTTTTATTTATTTATTATGGCTCTTATGTTTATTCTGTAAAAGTATACATATATTGTGTTTCTAAATTCTGTTTTTGTATGTAAATATTTACTTTTTTGTATATTTCTCTCACTTTATATCTGTATCTGTAATATAAGCCTATTTCTCTAAAACAACAGAATACACCAGGACACATCATTGCAGTTCATTGTGTTTTCCTGGTCAACTATTTTAAATAAATAAGTGAACATTTGTGCCAAAAGAATTATTATTACTTATTTACATCATGCTTATAAAAAGTCACCATAGCACCACAGTATACCATATTTTGTAAATAAACTTGTTCAAACTACATGTTTGTAGTTTGTAAAATTACCATATTTCAATTCCCTTAATATCATTCTTTTCATATCAAAAACAGATATACAGTATGTGAGTAGGTGATATCCATCCACTATAGCATTGTTTTTGTGACCTTTAAAAATTCTAGTGCACTATAAACTTAAAATTTGCCTATCTCCTGTTCAAAGTGAAACTGTATGCTTGTGTTCATAGCAACAGAGATTCTAAGGACAGAAGACGACTTTAAAGTTCACAATGGCTGCCCTGAGTCTTACCTTACAACAATTCACAGCACTGCCCTTATCTCCCCCAATATCCTCAAAATGATGTGTACCCTAGCCTTGGCAATGATCCCCTTTAACTTGTTGCACCCTTCTTTAAAACCATTTATGGCCTTTGTATTAACAATATTGCTGGGCAGGCTGTTCCATTTGTCAACCACCCTGTCCATCAAAAAATGTTTCCAAGCTCCTACTCAGACTTTTCTCTTGCCAGTCAAGCTTGTCACCCCTGAGGGTTGAACTGTTCTTCATTTTGAACACTTCTGTGTAGTCCACATTATTATACCTCAGAATGTATCTGCACATCCAGTCTCTTGTCACCCAGCTGGCCTTGCATAATTTTTGTCACCCTTCTCTGGTTTGTCTCTAGTTAGCCAGTTTATGGTGCAAAAGTTATTTTGTGTATCAAATACAGAGGGTAAAATTAAGGAACAGCTTGTCAGACTCACATATTGTCTGCCATGGTATTTGTCAAGGGTCCATCCTTGGTCCGTTGTTATTCTATATATTCGTGAATATTTGCCTGTGGCAATTACAAAAGCAAAAACTATCTTGTATGCATATGACACAGTCATCCTCAGATCAGGTACAACAGTATCTCAGGTTCAAACTGATTTGCTATAGAGCTATGATATCTAAGCTGTGTTGCTGATCAAGAATAATTTAAAACTGAATGAATCAATAACTAAAATTATGTTATTTGGAACACAACAGAACAACCTGTGGACAATCTTGTCATCCTTGGGAATTTGACTAGTTTATCAAAGACTGAACATAGTTTTAGATATTGGGGCATAGTACTGGACCCTACCTTGAGCTTTGTCTCACATATAAACACAGGGCCCCTTTCTCAAAGGGATGGTGTAAGTTGCACTAAAGGTGACTTGTGCCAAATGCTGATGCACCAGGGACCCTGTGCCTGATTCTCTATCAGGCAGGGTCCCGGTGGCTAAGTCCCATGACATGCACCAACTGAAGCAGTGCACCAAACAGAGGGTGCACCTGCACAGGTTGCCATAAGCCTACAGGATTGCATAGTAGAAGGGCACAAGTGCCCCCCAGCCCTGATCCCCAGTAGTAAAAAATGTTAAAGCCCAACAGGACTATCGTCCCCCCTCCCAGCCCAGATCTCCAATAAAAGTATTTAACTCAGCCCTGGTGGGCCATCACCCCCCCGCCCTGATTCCTGCAATATGTCAGTAAGTATAGTAGGTTGATTACAGTCTTTCTAATTTAGCTTTAGTGATCTAGTGGCCCCACACTGCCACTCAGCAGTGCCCAAGCACCCCGCTCCCCATGACCCATAACTAGCTGGTGACTGGCACAGTCTACCTCTCTCTCTCCACCATGGCCAGCTACCAAATGAGCTTTGTCTGAGTACGTACTGTAAACAGCACCTGCTCAGTGAATGACAGCAGCTGTCATTCAATAAGTGCATACTACAGTATAACCTCATTTATCCAAATGTGCTGGGGGACAATAAAATCTTTTGGATAAATGGAGTTTTGGATAAGTGAGGAAACTTTTCATTCAGGTCTATTAAGCTGGGAGACACACCACAGTTTTGGATAACTGAGAGTTTTGGATAATTGAGGTTCAGATAACTGGGGTTTTACTGTATTTACAGTACTCATTCAAAGAGAGCTTAGTCTGCAGCTGCCCATGGTGGAGAGAGGTGGGCTGCATGAGTCACCAGCTGGGTATGGGTTGGGGGAGTAGGGTGGTTGAGAATTGCTGGGCGGGGGCCCACTAGACCACCAAGGCTAAATTAGGAAGACTATAGTCAACATGATATACTTACTGACATATTTTGGGGATTAGGGATTAGGGATCAGGGATCGGGGCTGAGGGGACACAAGCCCAGCAGGGCTGAGTTAAATACTTCTATCAGGGATTGGTGCTGGAAGGGAGCCTGATAGCCCTGTGGGGTTTTAACATTTTCTTTTACAGGTGATCAGAACATGGGGAGATGATAGCCCTGTGGGGCTTTAACATGATTTATTACTGGGGATCGGGACTTGGGGGGATGACAGACCTGTGGGGCATTAACATGTTTTATTACTGGGGATTAGTACTTGGGGGGACAATAGCTCTTTGGGGCTTTAACATGTTTTATTACTGAGGATCGTGACTTGGGGGGATGATAGCCCTGTGGGGCTTTAACATTTTTTATTACTGAGGATCTGGGCTGGGGGGCTTCCTGGCCTATGGGGGATCCATTGGGGGCCACATTGGTGCAACCCCTGGTGGACAGCAAAGTACACTTACACCAGCTTGGTGGAGGCACAGAGGTAGTGCAGTCAGGGAGCAACTTGAATAGAGAGGGTGCCTTGGGGTTGCTGTGTGCACATGCCTCCACATGCAGGTGGGCACCCACGGCAAGGGGCGGGGAGAAAATCCATAAAATTTTGGAGCTGGCAGGCTCCATGATAGCTTTCACAGTGCCTGACTTGGCTCCCAGAGTCTAGATGTAGGTCTCCAAGGGTGGCTCTTGGCCCTGCCATTGGGGGGGTAACCTGTGGGGGATTGCCAGGAGGGTCAGGGATCCAAAAGGTGGGATGCCAGAGACTGAGTCCCTCTGAAGGAGGTCCAGAGCTTCCTGCCAGAGCCACTATGTGCCCCACCACCACCACAGAGGAGTGAGGTAGCGATGGGGAGGGCCAAACAACTGAATAAAAAAAAATAAATTGGGGTATTTTTATAGGAACAAAAGATAATTAATAAATTATGCCTTCTCTGGACTATGGTTGCATGCTCTTTTCCCATCATTCTGTCCAGTTTATTTCCAAATACCAGTCTACTTTGAATATCACTTATTGTTTTGCACTCCAAGCACTCCTTTGGACTCTCCACTATGATTTGTTTAAAACCTTGGATATTCTCTGTGAGTTTTTTAAAGCCTTGAATATGCTCTGCTAGCCTGTTTTGCTCAGCAGATTTATAAAAAAGCAACTCCTCCTAATTGTTTTCAACACGTCAGCTCCAACAAGAGAATGTACTTTACCAGACGTTCCCAGTCAGTTCATTTTAAATTAGGACCATTAAAGATAAATATAACTCGGTGCTCTTTTTCTAAGGTGAGTCTCCTACTTCTAAACCATTTGGATTCATTTGTACTGATACTTTGGCTTCCTGGTTTCAAAATGCACTTGCTCGATTTTGTGCCAGTTCTAATGCTTGCAAAGGCTTTGATGTACCATGATGTTCATGTATATGATGACACGTGATGCATTATTTGTATTTTGTCATTTGTTAAATTGTATTTAATTTGTAATGGACTTTTATGTCAGACATAGCTGAAAGGGGGTTGTTCTAATCTACTATCTTGTTAAAAATACAAAACCACAAAAACAAAATACAAAAAAAACATTGTTTTATCCTGATTCTTCATTAGATGTGGGTTTGGGAACTGCACACAAATCTCCAGGACAGTTTAACCAGTGCCTTGTACAGAACAGAATCCCCTTCCTCTTATAACTGCTGAAACTTACACTGATGCAACCCTTTATCCAACTTGCCTTTACAAATTATATGGTGCTTTGAGAAGAAGATTTTAGGTGGTTACTTATTGCTGCCTCTGGGTACCTTTACTCTCTGAAATGTTCAATCTTCACCCCATTGATCCAGGACTCTGTCTTTGGATTTCTGCACCCAGTATTCCTCACTTTGTAATTTTGGCAGTTAACTTTGATTGCCAAATGCCAGACGGACCTTTTTCATTCTCTCCACATGGAAATTCATATTATTAATCTCTTCCTCACTGTCAACTCTTCTGCAGAGCTTAGTGTTTTCTACAAATCAGTTCCTTTTCCTTGAAGCCTGGCCCCAATGTCACTAATGTACATACTGTAAAGAACTGGCCGCAGGATGGACCCTTGGAGTACTCACATGTCACATCCTCATGAGAATTTGCAATTGAAAACCACCACTTTTGCCCTTTCAAACAACCAGTTCCAGACTAAAAAAGTCATCACCAACATCTTGAAGGCACTTTCAAGTCCTCTGTACAACTAAACAAGCAATGTTACCCTCATGTACAGCTGTTGCAAAGACAATTCTCACTTGATCTTGTATTTTACAGTAGACATGAAGGCCTTAACTGGGCGCCTAAATCCCTAACATCCACATCTACTGTAAAAACTACTGTCTTAATTCCAATTTTTTACCAAGTCTCCCATCCCAACTACATAGTTCTTCCTTCCGTATTCTGAATATTGAATGAATTTGCAGGACAATATTTAAATGAGTTAGAAATATTTGGGGAGAGGGGGCTATTTCAATATTAGCAGCAGCCCACTTTTTTCCAGCCTACAACATTAGTAGCTCATTCCATACACCAGTTGTACATGACATGAAGAACCAATGGACAAGAAGTGCAAAAGTAAGACAAATAAGAAATTATTCCATGTTGTAGTCCTCAGAGGGGATCCCAGTTGGAGAATACCAGGCTGGGTCTTGCCTGCAGGGGGTTGGGGTTATGAAGTAAAGAACACAAATCTGTAAGCAATGAGGTAGAACCAGGATTACATTTCTTAACAGTGGTACGGGATTTCCACAGGGAAACAAAGTGAGTGTGGTCAATGGTTGCTGTCATTCAGATCAGGCCTAAACAAATATTTGGTGGCAAAAGTCTTCTAACATGAACACTTTATGTGCCATACTACAGAATAAAGCAAATTAACTCTGTAGAAAGTCATTTTCTCTTCCTGTGGTCTAGCTTAGAAAAAATATTTCAAGCAATGCCATCATGCACAATACAGAATGAGAGGCTGACTCATTTAGAATAATGAGTACCGAAATATATTCTGAGTGACATTCAACCCTGATCATTTAACAGTAAATACTAGA
Source organism: Neoceratodus forsteri (assembly GCA_016271365.2). Lineage (NCBI taxonomy): Eukaryota > Metazoa > Chordata > Ceratodontiformes > Ceratodontidae > Neoceratodus > Neoceratodus forsteri. Next base: position 462,713,484 of record CM057449.1, read on the forward strand.
GAATTATAAAGCCCACATAGTACAACTGGAAAAAAAAAACATTCTTAAGAGTGAGAAATGTTTTCTCTAAATGACTCATTCCTGGTATAATATATTAAAAATAAAACTTAAACAGTTGTCTGGGGGCACAGTTTATGTGCTAGTGGGAAGGTCAGGGAGAAAGCTGTTTCACTTTGCTATCTATTTTTATTCATTATGATCCCATGAGGTAGAAAAGAGCACTTGTGAAGCATAGATTAATTGAATATTGTGTGACAAGCTACCCTCAGTTTGGATTGTGTAGTACAGTATGTCTCAACAAAAATCAATAGAAATCCTAAATGAATAGATTTTGACCACAGAATGAGTATACCTGTATCTAGTCACTGAATTTATTTTGTAGGCATAGAAAACAGAAGTACTGTAAATAATAAATGTTATCTATAGTATTCCATTTCAAATATTTGTTTTTGTTTTTTGTATAAAAAGTACAATAATTTCACATAGTGGTTCCCAGCATCAGGTTCCATCATGAGAAAACATATACTGATATTGCTGTCAAAATGTCCTCAGTCACAACTAGTTGTAATGCCTAGTGCCACTTGGTGTCACTGTTTTGACATGCTTTAAATACACATCATTGTTTGCAGGAGAGTTAAACCGTCAACAGGTGGCATTGCACAGAAACAGTGCTGTACATGTGTGTACTTTCAAATGCAAAGCTGATCTGTTTCCACTGTAGAGTTTGATGTGTCCACCAAAAACTGTTCACTTGTCACCCCAGCAGAGAGGGTCCAAAGTTTCTGTTCTATCTGCTGTTTGGCACATTGATGTCGTGGTGTAGCATCTTTCGTCAGCAATCACTACTGGAGCTTATGATTGTGCAAGTAACATGAGCTGCTGCAGCCAATCAACAATGATGAAGATAATGATCTCCTCATGCTGAATGCCTCAGTGCCAGCTCTTTCTTGGCACAGAAGGATGTGCATATGTACTGAAAGGCAGAGCTGTTTAGTTGTTTACAGAAACAGTTATGATCAGGGAGTGAACATGAAGCCAACTGCTCTGTGAGACCTGTGAGTGTGTCAAGTCCCTTGAGTCAGTGTCTTTCAGTGGGTTGATCAGTTGGTTTGGGGGTGGTCTGACTTGTCTCTGTCTCAGGCCTCCAAGTGTTGTCACATGACTGACCCCACCATATTTATTTGGTTCATGCAGGGCCTTTTGGTATTGGAATCTGGATTGTGCTTTGGCATACATTTCGGTAGAGTACACAGGGCAGTGCATGTGGGTGAAGCAAGTAAGGGTTCAAAATTCTCTAACATTGGATTTTGATGTTTCAAAACCCTATCTAATACATTAACATAGTTTTTGCCATGCAAATATATATATATATATATATATATATATATATATATATATATATATATAAATATATATATCATATAGTATATATATAGAGAGAGAGTCTTTCAGATTTTTTATACTACTTGACCACATTCAATAGTTGTAAAGGAGGATGAGGAGTAGGAGAAGAAAGATTTAGAGGTAAAGTAGTAGTAAACTGTTTATTGAGTATGAGCTATGACATTTGCAGTCACTCTTTACATTCTTTCACGGTGGAGTCTCACTGATGTTGATTCTGTGTGCCACGCATTGTGACAAGTGAGTTGGTCTTGACAATATCAATATCTTTATACGTTTGTAGTAAGATAATGTGTAGTACCATAGTTTGTATTTATATTTTATTCACATTAAAACAGTGACAGCTCATACAAGGATCAGAAGAGGGTGACTTATATAATTGATGTAGTGTAAATAATAAGTAGCTTTTTAGAGACATGCATGGTTAATAAATATTTTGTATACATTTTGATTACTATTTATGTGTTACAATAATACATTAATATTTCATATACCAATTTATGGTTGAGGAAGATGTGATATATAATTGATGAAGCACAATTGTGATAAGTAGTGCTAGGGGAAGATGTGATGTATACTTGATGTAGTGCAATTGTGATAATAAGTAGTGCTGTTATAATATCATATAATAAGAAGAAAAGCTTTATTCATTTTTATTTGCATTTATATTAATATTCTAAAAAAACATGAACCATGATGGAATGGTTAGTGTCTTTCACTGTGGAGAATGATTGAAGATCTTGGGTAAAGACCTCACCGATGAGTTGTGTTATTTCAATGAAACTTAGGTGATCATGTGGGGTGGGATATTTCTGAAGGAACTGAAAAGGGATTCAGAGATGATTGTCTTTGGGACACTGTGGAATGATTTTGCTGGTAAAGTGCTGCAGCAGCTCCTTCAGCTGGGACTGGAGCTTGATATTAGATTTCCATGGTTGAGAAATTATTGCCTCCCCTTCTCTCGTCCACCTCATATACACACATACAGCACTTTTCAACTTGCAAACAGCCAACACCAGGATAGACAGGCTTTGGTGCTATATGTACAAATAAGCACAACTGGAATATCAAACAGCACCCAAAGCAGAAAAGACACAATAAAATGGGATATAAACAATGTTGCAGATAGATAAACCATTGAGAGCAGGGTAAAGACAAAACGGCAAGCCTGCAAACACTAATGTTCCACCTGGTTAGACCAGGCGTCCTGCTCCCGATGGTTTATCCATCTGCAATGCTGTACTGGATGTTAACTGTACTTATTTGTAATATATGGTGAGATTCCTTTTTATATCCCTTTTTGTGGCTTTCCTGCTTTGAGTGCTGTTTGATACTTTGCCTGTACACATACTTTCCACAGCCCCTCCCCTCCTCCCAATAACTATATTTTTTTCTCTGCTGACAGATTATGGTTTGTCCTGCTGACAGATTACAGTAGTGTGTGTGCCAGAACAAAACTCAGTGTCATCTTCCTCATGCATAGTAAATGAATGAGCAGTACTAGGCTGAGTGATGTGTGAGCAGCACTAGACTGAGTGCTGCTACTCCACAAAATGGGGCAACAAATAGTTGTTCTAGGTGATGGACAATTGTTATCAGTCACACACAGTTGGCAGTGGTAGCTATTGTCATGCTGCTTGTACCATTCAGACAAGGGCAGTGCTTGGTTTTGTATGTATGGGTGGATAATTCCTGTCTCATACTATGAATGCTGCATCCTGAAGTACCTTAATATTTATTTTTTAATTTATTTATTTATTTAAGAGTTTAACCAGGAAAGCATGCTGAGCTGTGGGCTGCTCGATTCCAGATGCGTCCTGGTTGAAGAGGGATAGGGAACATAATATGATATAGTCAGATAGGCATAATACAATACAGGCATACAACAGTATCTAAATTTAGAGTAAGTGCGCAGGCATCAGAGAGAATGGGACCTTCCACCGACATCGTCATCCTCAGAGGAAAGGGAGCCAGTGGAGGTGGGGGTGGATGCTGCAGAGGGGCATGATGTGCAGGACCATGTGGATGGTGGGCAGCCAGAGCCTGATCCACAGCAGGATGCTGGGCTGGATGTGGTGGCAGATGTTGCAGAGGAGGTGGCCCTGGCCACGCCACTGACGGGGCCCATGGTGGTGGATGCAGCAGTGCAGCAGATGGAGATTGCAACACCTACAGGTGCTGTGCAGTGTGTGGATGCACTGGTGACAGGGGACCCTGAGCCATAGCATAAGGACAGTGTCCTGGAGCAGCAGCAGGGGACAATGTGGCCTTCATCACTGGGGCACCTGGAGAGGTTCCCATTCGGGGGGGTGTGCTGGACCAACAGCGTCTGGTGACCCTGGTGTCAGCTATCCTGGTGGAAATTAGGCACCTGCATGACTCCATGGGTGCCCTGCTGGCAGAGATACACAGGACATAGCTGCTATGCTGATGCAATGTGTTGTTGGAGGTGGGCATGTATATGTGGGTGGGTATGTCTGTATGGATGGGAGTGTATCTATCGGTGGGAATGTACTACATATATGGATGGGATTGTATATATGGGTGGGAATGTATATATGGGTGGGACTGCATATCTCGGTGGGGTTGTTTCTACAGGGTGGGGCTTGGTGTTTGGTTGTTGGCAGGTGTGGGTGGGAGTATGGGACTGTTGTGAGTTTCTGCCTGGGGTGTTATTCAGTCACATTGTTGTATTATGTTGTTGTCCTGGTTCCTGTTATTTACACCCTTTTCCCATTGCTGTTTGCTGTGTGTCCCTCTTGTTCCATTTTGTAAATTAAAATGTTTTCCTACATCACTGGCTCTGTGTGTCTGTCTCAGGTGTGCATGGTTGTGTGCGTGTGTGGCCCACCGCGCACATGGGGGCTCACCTGTGGTAGTGCCTGATGTCCCCCGGTGTATCCTCACTGTGCATCTGGTCTATGTGCTGGCTGCACAGCTCACAGCCTTTGGCACACTCCAGTGGCCACATCTGCCTGGTGTCCTGTGTGCTGCAGCTCACCATGCATGGTCTGGCACCCTTGCTGCCACACATAATGTGTCCCTGCTGTGTGGTGGCCCTGTGCCTGTCCAGCACCCTTCCGCCCAGGGGTCCAGTGTATCCTGTGGGTGGCACCAGTGGCACAGGCATTAGTGTGTCTCACCACCATATGTCTACAGGTCTGTGCCACCCAGTGCTGTGTCCCTGTTGTGGTTGCACCATTTATCTGTATTGGTGGCCATGGCAGGTGCATTGTGCCTGGTGGCACCATCATCCCAGCATTGTGTCTGTGGCCTCTGTGCACCCTTTGCCTTCTGTACCCCCATGCCTTTGGCACCTGCATTGGTGCCCATTTCACTCTGTCACATGTGTGCTGGGCACATTGTCTTGCATATGGTACTGTTTGCTGTGTGTTCCACTTTGGGGCACTGCTGTTTGTCTTCATGGGTGTTGCCAGATATGTCTGCTGTGGATACACTCTGTCTGACTGCTGCACCTCCCCTTAACATGACTGTACACATCTTTTCAGTCTGCTGTTCCCGATGTCAGTGCACATCAGATATTCAGTTGGCTTCCCGGATCTCTCGTGGGGGTTGTACATGTCTCTATGTCCTGGGCAACAGGCATTTATTTTATTTATTTAGTTTTTGTTGACCAGGTAAGTGCACTAGACAAAGTCTGCCTATTTTCAGGCACGATCCAGGGGAGGGGAATACAGATGAATGCCAACTGACTTTGAACCAGATTAAGCTGTTGGTGGCATTTTAGTGAATGGGGGGAAATTTGGCCAGAGCACCGGGGAAATTCCCCTATTCTTTTTGAGACATGCCATGGGATCTTTAATATCCACCTGAACTACCACCATAACAGACAGATGGGACCTCGGTTTAACATCTCATCCAAAAGATGGCACCTCAGGAGTGCAGCACCCCACCCTCATGCTGCACTGCAGTGTCAGTATTGGGATATTAACCCAAGTGCCTGGTGTGGGGATAGAACCCACAGCCTTCTGATCTCCCAGCTTTAGAGGTGAGTGTGTTACCAGCTGAGCTACTATTTACATGGCTACTATGCGGCCTACTCTATTTCAGTTACTCCACATTGTGATGGGACTGTTGGCAGCAGAGTTTTTGTGTTGGGGCAGGTATTCATGACAACTGTACACATATACTGTATGTATGGTGGGTATGCCTGTCTATGGCCTTGTTTGTGTGATGTCATCTGCGTGGGGGGGGGGTTAACTGGCCTGTGCACTGTTTAAGACAGCTTTTACCCATTCTAAGTTGCGTGGCCTTCCACTACTGGATCTGTGTATGCCATCTATTTTGGAAGAGCGTTTCCATGGTGCTGGTGTGTTACACCTGTCATAGGATGCATTATGCAGTGGCATATGCATTTTCTGTCGTATCTGTGTCGTAACTTGAGGTATTCATAGCAGTTGTGGGGTGCTTTGTAAGTGTCCTCTTGGAATTGTGCTTGTCATATCTTGCTGGTGTAACTTATGATTTTCACTTCTGGCACTGGCGTACTGCATTTACGCCTGACATAGCTGTCTTGGAATTGGGCCCCTTGTCCTTAGTGGAGAGACCATTAGGTACATGTTCCATATTAGGTTATTCTGGATCTGTTTTTTGAAGGTTTCAGCTCATTTAAATCACGAGTAGAGTTTTTTTTTTTTATTTGTTTTGCGTGGACTGCTTTGTTTTTTCTTTTGCAGGTTGTATTTTTTGTCTCTTATGAACAGTAGATGAGGTGCTGGTCACATGAGGGTTTACCATGTTATTGTGTCTTGTAGGTGGAGCTGGTTAAATGGGGGTTGGGTCATGTGGTTATGTCATTTATGCATAATGATCTTTCATTGTTGAACTGTCACAGTATACTAAAAATAAAACAAGTCTAGCAGGAACTTATACCCTTACTGCAAAGAGTTATTTGTAGGATAAGATTACGACATGTGACTGGCTGTTGACCAGTGAAGAGACATAATTAGTCAGTCAATATATAGACAGACACATGGACAAACACACAGGCAGACAGACAGATAGATACTCAGTTAAATCCTGATGAATAAGAGTCTACATCTCATATCCAACATGTCTATCTATCTATCTATCTATCTATCTATCTATCTATCTATCTATCTATCTATCTATCTATCTATCTATCTATCTTTCTTTCCATCTGCTGTTTAGATCAATAGCATCTATCAGTGCTTGAAACTCAGGTTTTCAAAGCACTTGATTTATATTTTTCCTACTTTATAAATCTGCAGGAGTTATCTTCCATCTGCTTTGTTCAGGCTGTACAGTTGCATGTATTAACTCTGCAGAGCTGAAACTTTGAACCTTATAGCTCAGAATGATTCACTACTAGAAAGAAAAATGCCATTAGCCAGGCTGATGCCCCTGCCTTTGAGCATTTTCCTTCTTTTAGATTTTGTGGAGATCCATGTGGGATATGAATTTACCCACTTTGAAAGAATCGGCAGGCTGCTAATTAAAGAGCTGTGTTGCTGGTATGGTTTTCTTACAGTTGCATGACCCCTTTTCACACATTTCTAATCATTATGACATACTAACAGTAAATTAACTTATACCAGACTCTTTTGGTTTTTATTGCTAAATAATGAAATGTATTTGTGCTACTTGGATGATGGCAACTTTTTAAATCAAACCCAGAATCATGTCACTAAGCGAAAAATAATAACTTCCTGTTGTATTGCTTTTCATTGGTGTGTTTGAAGATTAGTTAGTTTACAGGGACATATGCCTGCCCATTTAGAATGGCTACAAAATATATGCCAGAGATTCTAGAAATTCCTGCCTTTTGACTTTCTTGACTGTGGCCTGTGTTCAACCTTCAGTTTGGGTACCTTGTAAAATGAATTTAGTATTTTTACCTCCTATCTGAGAGAGCAGGAGTCCCTGGCTCAAATCCAACACTCATAATTCAACAGACCTGGCAGACTTTGTCACACTGATTGGCCATGGAAATGTTAAATCTGAAAGGGTGCTCCTTCCAAATTAATGCTGAGGTAAAGGTTGATTTGATTTATTTAGCCCTTTTCTAAAAACTTGAAGTCATCTCACAGTGTTCAAATAACACAAACTTAAAATAATTGGCACCAAATAATTGAAATGGATGTGGGAATATAAATTACAATGGTGGCACAGTGAATAGGAGCCAGCGCTGTATCCTCATGTACAGTACATAATCAGTGGCATGAATTCCACATCTTTCAGCACTGGACGTTTCTGTTGAGAAGGAAGGATTTGTATTGCTTTGGTGCTATTATATTATAACTACTGGGTTGTGTTTTTTCCATTGAAAAAGCAGTATATTAAATACCATAATACCTGAGTAGGTATTACGGCATTGAGTGGTGTATATAATAAATCCTCTGAAATGTTACATCCAGCAATCCAGACTACTCTATGTTCCATACATAAGCAATTGCACTGCCTCTGTGGAAAAAAACACAATGCAGCAATTATATAAAACAAAATATGGGGTGCAGTGTGTTTAACTCAAATTTAACACACACCCTCATTGGATGGCTGCCATAAACCCCTCAGGCTTCGCCGTCAGGGTTTATGTGCCATCCAACAACTCAGGTGTGTGATAAATTCTCGTAACACACTGCACCCCATACTTTATCATATATATATAAGGTTGTGGGTTGTACCATACATATTTTAAAATGGGCACATACAAAATGAATGGATAATTAGAATACAAACAAACTGACTGTTTGGATGTTCACATTTTTGAACAGCAAAATTCTTAGAGAAGTTTTCCACTTACATAACAAGTGAGATAGATACCACAGTACAAAATTTCATTCATTCCTGGCTCTGGCCCAGTTATCACACATTGGTCACAAGTTACTAAATAATGCTATATTTCATTAATCCACAGCAACTGCAGGACTAAATCATTTGTGTTCCCAGTAAAAAGTTGTAACTGCAATATTTTATAACATGCTTATCTCAAATTGTCTAATAAGGGTATGTTGTTACTTGTTAGCAATAGAATGCACCAGTCACAATGAAACTCAGAGAAGCTGCATTAAAGTATGTTGTCTCTAAAACTAGAAAAGCCCTAAAGCTTTCCCTTTGAAACCCCCAAATATGAATGTCATGCTGATACATGGCATAGGTACAGTATTTAATACAGTGATATTTTTATGTTGTAAATGAACAGGTAAGGGGAGGCAAAAGTTGACCTTGTCCTTACAGGTTGGGTTCATCTTTGTCTTTTTTTTATATATAGCTTTTTACTCCCATCATCAAGCACTTCAGCTCCTGTCCCTGCCTTCCCTTGGCTGGCACCCAACTCCCCTGGACTTACCTGGAGCTTGTTCCCATACAGATTGCCCCCCCATGGTAGGGAGGATAGGGGAGGGCCATTTCCCATCCCTCAAGTGCCCACATCCAGTTCAGCTCAGCTCAGCTCCAGGCATCCAGATGCTGATGCAGGTCTGGAGAGGAGCACAGGGTTTCATCCTGTGGCAGGATCCCTTTTTCCATTTTCTCCCACACCCCAGCCATAGTGTCACACTGGAGACATGTGTGGGAGGTGCACATGTCCCTCAGACCTACAGCTCCATCCCTGAGTTGCTCATTGCCTACACTGCCACAGTCCTCCACCCAGTGGCAATCAAAGGGCAATACAGCTGCCACCCTTTCCCCAGGAAAGAAGAGAGGTCTTTAGGATGCTCAATCATCTCCCATCCCACTGACCCACAGCACCCATGTTCATTCCCTAACATGGGTAACCAGCGAGGCAGGAGGTAAGGCATTTGATGCCTCAGCCCTCCATGCCACTGGGCGGTCCTTGTCATTAATTTTTGAAGTGTCGCAGTTAATGCCATTTTTAGCTACAATGTCTTTCACATTTCAATGTATCAACAAATGTCTTTCTTATGACTCACAAAGGTGCCCAGGCCCTGCAGTTTATAATGAAGCATCCATATTGATAGCATATGATATGCAAATGAAGTTGTTCCATCACTGATGTTTTAAAAACTAAGTAATTATTGTATTGGGACTACAACAGTCTGTTTCCTGTACACTTGCTGTAAAGGTATTCTCCTGTTTTTTCAGGGCTTCCTCTTTTTTTCATCATAAAATATTTATTCATTAATTGCAATCAAGTGTAAAACTGGATTAAGGTTAATACGGCAACTTCATAGACAAACCAACTTGTTATACAGTACATACTGCATGCATTTACAGACACATTACATTAGTAAGCATTCCTTTAAATTAAGAGTACACAGTAGGGAGAGCAAGGGAGAAACAAGGCAGTTAGTTCAGTGAGCATTTCAGTATATTTGTTCATTCACATTTACACCTACAGTTCAGTGTTAATTATATCATGCCCACCCATAGTGATGGCAGATTTGAATTTTTGTCTTACATATTTCAAGACTTAATGGTGGAAATACCAGTGAAAATATTAGCAGACCTTAATACAATAGGATAGAACCTTATCCAAATCCCTACACTGCTCACCAAATGTTTCATAAACCTTCTTGTGTGATGACCATATGTATATCATGTTTTCTTAAAAATAGTATAATGTCTTTGTTGTTTATTTGTTCAGATTAAATTAATCAGTTTGCAATCTGGATTAGTTATAGAGTCACAAAACCTTTTGAACATATTCACATGCTTATTTCCCCAAATTTTTAAACCCCATTCCTTGGGAAATATCTGGTAAGGTACATTCTATTTTATTATTCATGGTAGGGAGGAAACTCTTTTTTGTACAACTTCCAGTCTCGTTGTGCCTTGTACAGTGAGGCTGGAATGCCACACCAGTCAGGAATATCCTAAAATAGGTCTACTGATTAATTTGTACATGGTTAGAAGCTTTTTACTATTTAACCCAGGTCTTTCTAAAGTGATAATGAAATACGCTTGCTGGTTGCATTTCCTCAGCATCTGTTTCCATTGTCATTCTCTGATATCATAACCCCTAAAAGTTTTACTTATTTATCAAAAGATTTGTTCTAACTGGGGCCATGGCTGCCTTCCTGCACTGATTTATATACTGTTGCCTATAATGCTTTACACAGTGGACTCCTGCTCTGAACTCTGCTTCCCTTGTGCCAACTTTGAAAGTACTAATTAAACTTGTTTGGGGCTGACTTAGTCAATGGCTCAGACAATGACTGCACTATATTGTTGCTTACCATACCATAGAAACAACATATTACTTCCGAACTCTTTAATAGGCTCTCCTAATTTTTAAAGTTGTGTGAATTTTTTTTTTCAGTAATAAAATATTTCAAGCTACACTGACTGGGTTGTAAAAGAAAAGGGCCACATTATCTCAAGCTAGTTGATAATGAAATAATTAACAGCAACAATCCAGTCTAAGAAAACATAACCAGTGTGCTTCAGTTCTTGTTGAACAGTCAATTTAATTTTTCTAACAAAATACCAGTCTGTCACCAGAAGTTCAGTTCTTCCTGCTGCTCTGCTCATTTGATCCTTGATATTTAATGACAAATACTAAAAAATACTTTAACTTTGTGATTGCAGAGATATTCACAATCTGTTTCATCTGCCCTTCTAACTATGATCATGTGTTTTATTGAATGGAGGGGGAGTACCAGTTAGGGAATGCAGATTATACTAGTACTATATTGTACCTGTGATAGCATTTTCAGTGACAGAAAGGGTGGGGGTCACCATAGTCTGCTCATCTGATTTTCAAATTCACAAAATAAAAATAAAAAAAAATCATTCAGCATCAGTACAACCCAGTTATGCCAACTTCCCTCACATTTTGTATTTAAGTACCTTTCACCATTTTTTTATTACTGAAAAACATTTGTCATCAAAACAGAATCTTTTCCTATTATATTTTACCTGATCAAATGAGTTAATCTTGGCATGACATTATAATGCATCTGCTTATAACATCATACCCTGCTGCCATATAAATTATTCTGCTATCACAAAGAAAAGATTATTATTATAATGCCAGTGCAGGTACAGCAGCAGGTGCAGATGACATCTAAGGGGAGGAGCCTGTTTTCATGAACATATTTCTAGCACTTAAGAATAAAACCCTAATACAATTTACAAAATGCATTACAACCATAAACATACCATATGTCTTCCATGTAGTACTGGGAGAAGTACAACATGCAAAACCATACAGTAGCTTTCTTATTCAGCAAGCATACTGGGATCATGCTGCTGAATGGTGTACATTGTAACAACCCTGTGACCACTGTCAACTCTTTCAACCATCATTTCTCGGATCTTTCATGCTACTTAGCCTCCTTCCCCTCTGGCCACCTGTCATCCACTCCTGTGGCTACAGGTTCCAATGCTCTCCCATCCACTTTTCAGGTTTCGGACTGTCAAAAAAACTAAAGTCCTCAAGCTGCTACTCACAATCTCAGACAATACTAGCTCTGGTGCTGACAGTCTTGAACCTAGGCTTCTGAAAGCCGCTGCCCCGCTCATAGCCTCTCCCCTAACTAAAATCCTTAACCTGTTGCTATGTCATGGTGTAGTTCCTAATGTTTGGAAGATAGCTAGAATAACCCCTATCCTTAAGAAAGGTGATCCTAAAGAGATGGCCAATTATCGGCCCATTGCTATCCTCTCCATGCTCAGTAAAATCCTCTAAAAATTTGTGGCAAGTCCAACTATAGAGTACCTGTGGAAACACAGCCTCCTCTCTGGCTCCCAGCATGGCTTTTGAAAAGGCCATAGTACTTCTACTGCCCTTCTGAAACTTACTAATGACATTTACCCTGCCATGGACCCTGGTCTCTTGACAGGTGACATTTTCATTGATCTCACCAAGGCATTTGACCTGGTTAATCTCACCCTTCTCCTTACAAAACTTACCTCCCTTGGTTTTTCAGCCGAATCGGTGAACTGGTTCTGTAGCTATCTATCCAATCGACAGCAGGCTGTAGCTTTTAACTCAGCCATGTCTGACCTATCATCCATACATGTTGGTGTCCCACAGGGATCCATACTTAACCCCCTACTTTTCACAATTTTCATAAACCACCTTCCATCCCGGGCACCTACATGCTCTACCTTGCTCTATGCAGATGACCTTGTACTCTACTATGGTGCCAGTAATATATCAGACATAAATAACTCACTATCTTTAGATTTCCTAAACATTCAGTCCTGGCTAACTGCAAATCACCTTGTCCTTAATGGTAGTAAAACTCAGTCTATGCTCTTTGGCTCTCCAACAAAACTAAAAGTAAATCAGAACTCCCTCAAAATATCCTGTGCTGACAATTCCCTGTTAGTCAACACCAGTTCCTTTAAATACCTGGATATTCTTATTGATGAATCCTTGGACTTTAATCCCCACATCACTGCAACTTGCAAATCTGTCAATGCAAAAATTGGAGGAGCCGACCACACTAGCTATGCCCTTACCCCATCGGCTAGGCCTGCCATGGAACAAGGCTTTCTGCTCCCATCTTTGGCCTATTGCTCAGTCACCTAACCTACAGTAGGTGCAACTAAGACCTCCCTCCATACATGGGATACCACCTATAATAACATCTGCCGTTATGCTTCTGCCTCTCCTCGGCACAAACATCACTGTCAGCTCTATGCTGATCTAAATTGGCCTAGTTCTGCTGCCCATCGCCTCCTATCCTATGGCGCTATAATAGATGGAACTATAAGAGCTGGCCTCCTCCAATCTCTTGCCTCACTACTACACCCTCAAACCCCTTCCTACATTCTCTGTTCAGTTGACCAGACCCCTCTTTACATCCCTAGGTGTACGACCACAATGGGTGCACGAGCCTTCTCCCATGCTGCCCCTAAATATTGGAATACTAGCCCTCAAGCTATTCGTCTTGCTCCTACACATACTGGCTTTAAGAAGCTCCACCATGAACACCTACTTGCAGTAAGTCCTTGTACCTGTTTCCATCCACCATAAACCCATCCCCCGCTCTGCTTGCCCTTACTGTACTCCCACCTTACCTGTACACACTCTAACCTACCCTCTTCTCCTCTACCCCCTTCCCTCCTCCCCCCTCTTTTTTTCTTATTTCTCTACTATGCTTATCTGACTTGCAAATTGGCACTTCTACTGCTCACTGTTCATAACAATAACTGGTACTAATCTTTGAACCTGTGTTGCATTTGTCTCATTCCTCTGAATGATCTTGGTATCTTTGTTTTATTACTTACTTTGCCTGACCATCTATTATATAGTCTTACAAGTGTTTGTGATGTTTTTTTTCTCCTGACTAACTTTGCATTGTATGACCTTTATGTGCTGCATCACATTGCTGTTGGTTGTTTTGTATCTGACTTGTATCCTCCTGGGTCATATCTGAAAATAGGCTTTCCTATGCCTAGTGTACTCACCTGGTTAACAAAAGCAAATAAATAAATGTTTGCTGATTCTGCAGAGAGTTGGAATTTAATTATTTTTTTCTACTTCATTATTGTTTATATTGATCTACACTGATGGAGTAAAAGGTGGCATTGTGTTTGGGTTAGGTGTGTTCTGTTTGCTCACTCCCTCATGTTATATTTAGTATTATTATTTTTTAATTGCACTTATAAAATGGATCAGAAATGTCCTGTCTCTTGATAGGCTAAATTAGTTCTGAGATCCATATCTTAATTCTCCAAAACTGCACAGGTTTGAACAAGTTTAGAAACGTAGAAAAATAGAAAAAAGATGGCAGAAGGAGACCAAGGGTCCACCTAGTCTGCCCATGTATTCCTTGGACCTTCTCAGGTTCCAGGACCTAACCCCCTTCTGCCTAATGCCTTCTACTGCTCCTGTTACTTTTGTTTGTGCTTTAGCCTTGTCCCACCCCAGCTTGAATGTGACAGACTTTGCCTCCACTACCTAAGCTGGCAGTTTATTCCTTGGCTCCATGACACTTTTTGTAAAATAGTGTCTCCTAAGCTCCCTCTTGAAACTCCCCCACTCAACTTCCACTCTTGCCCTCTAGTGGTAGAGTCAGAGACTCTGTTGAACAGGTCCAAGGATGACTCCTTATTTATTCCCCTCAGAAACTTGTATGTTTCAATCATATCTCCCCTCTTCTTCTTTGTCTCCAGGGAGAGCATATTTATTGCTTCCAGATGCTCCTTGAAGGCCCTGAATCATTTTGGTCACTCTTCTCTGAACAGCCTCCAACCTGTTTATATCCTTTTTCAGATGTGGACTCCAAAACTGGACACAGTAATCCAGATGGGACCTTACCAGGAACCTGTAGAGTGGTAGTATTACCTCCTTTCTTCAGCTGTAGAATCTCTCCCTATGCACCCCAGCATTTTCTTGGTCTTGTTTTAAGCTTTGTTGCATTGGCTTGTCTGTTTAATTGTGCTGCTTCTGATGACACCTATGTCCTTTTCTTCCATCATGGTGCTGAGCTGAACCCTGTCCTTGGATTCCCTTTACCCAAATGCATCACATTACATTTCTTTGCATTGAACTTCACCTGCCAAACACTGGACCATCTTTCCAGCCTCTGTAGGTCTTTTTGTAGGTCCTTAATGACCTCCTCAATGTCAACTGTTCCTCCTAGCTTGGTATCATCTGCAAATAAGGGAGTTTTGCCCATAATACCTATGGCAATGTCACAGATAAAGGAATTAAACAGGACTGGCCCCAACACTGAGCCTGGGGGCACACCACTAGTGACCGCGCCTTCATCAGACCTCACCCCATAGACCACTATTCCCTGTTTTCTGTCCCTAAGCCAATTACCTACCCAACTGGCTATGCACTTGGCTGCACCCAGGTCCTCCAACTTTTTCAGCAGGTGGTTGTGTGGCACCAAATTAAAGGCCTTACTTTAAGCAGTGGGATATGGAATTTGGGCAACTCACATACAGAATTCATGAGCCATTTCATACATTCCTAATTATCTTCACAAACATAGTTGCCTCCTTTACTTATATACAAAATCCTTCAACCAGACCCTAAAAATAAAAGTCCATAAAATTAAACAAAATAAGGAAATAATTGAATTTTCTTTGTGCTCATGAGCACCTCTATACACACACACACACACACACACACATTTAAAAATTCAAGTAGCGTTCAGGGTTCCATAGGTGCTGATTATTTGAAGACCATAAAAAATCTACCCCCTCCTTTCCTTACCAGTTTGCCAGAGAACTCCCTGCTTCTTACCCTGCAACAGATAAAGGTGAGCTTTTGGCACCACTTGAGGGGTGTGTGTGTGTGTGTGTGTGTGTGTGTGTACCAGTGGAAATCTGCAGAAGTTTGAATTCATGTATTTCATGCTACCATTCCATGTGTTGGGGAGGGGAGAGGAGAGAGCATTCTACTACTGGAATACTACAGAGTTTTGAATTCCATGGAAAACAATCTCACAACAGAATGACAGATAACTAGCAGGGGAAACCAGTTATGGAGGGTCTATTTTACATTTTATATCAGTAGTTAATTATATTTTGTTTGGCTTTTTCTTATTAGTATTTTACGCTCTTGCCCAGGTCTACATAATGGACCCCTCAGACCCATCACTGACCTTCTCGTGGATTTACCAGTTATCAGTCACTTGCACAGGACCACTATGTGGTGAGTGGCCAGCTACTTTGGTTGTGCAAGAGCCTGCAGAGGGTGCTGGCATGTAGCAGCCTGGCCCTTTTTTCACTGTTTTTTTCCCATGAGCTGGCATGCAAGGACACGTGTGTCAATGTATCACAGTCCAGATCATCTCCTTCCTCATGCTGTCCCACTGCACTGCTGCCAGGGCTCTGCCAGTAAGCAGTTTCTGCAAAGGGAATTAGGTTCCCCCTTCACAAGGTAGGAGAGCTGCCATTTGGCTGTCTATCTTCCCTCACCCTGCTGGCCCAATGTGTAACCCTGTCTGTTCCTGAATCTGGGTTTCTGGCATGGGCAGTAGAAGTGCAATCAATCCTCCAGTGGGCCAGACCATTTTTTTATGTCTCTTAAAACTTTTAGAGTGCTTGTTTTTTTATGGTTTCCTATTGATTCATTTTATAAAAGATTCAAACACATGTTCTTTCAACATCTTACTTCTAACAGCTCTTGCGACTGCTACGCCTAATCTCCACTGCCTGCAAGCAATGTTCTGCCTCTGTGCTCTCCCTCCTACCTCATTTCTGCTGCCCTCCCATCCTACTGACAAGGCCTCCAGCTGCCTTTCCTCTCCTGTATACTCCCACCCCTCCTCCCATGCCTCTACTGCCTCCCTACAACTCATCTAGGATGACAAGGACCCCATCATTCCTGCCTCCTTACTTCCCTCCTCTTCTTTGTTCCACATTCTTAGTTATAGATTCACTGCCCTTGCAGATTATTTCTGGTGTGACTTACTTGCTGATAATTCTGGGGGGTTGGGGGTAAGAAGAAGTAGGCTGCTGGTTAACTAGGATCTGCAGCTTATCCAGTAGGTAGGGAAATGGGCAGACTGGGTGGGCCAGGCAGTCCTTATCTGCCGTCAAATTCTATGTTTCTATGTTTCTATAACACATTTTACACCTCTTCTGTTTGTCTGTCACCCCTCCCTATGACATGCACCTTGCAATTGAGCTTTTCTTTTCAAAGGTATATTAACCTGAGACTGCCCAATCACATAAATATATGTAAATACTTATGTTGATAGACATTTAGTATATTGTACAGGCTTAGTACTTACTGTTAATACTTACAACCTTGTAATTTTTATTACCTTTGTATGTTTGTAACCCTTCCCCACTGATGTGGAACCTTTGTAAATGAGCTTTATTGCTCAAAGGTATTATAATCCCAGTTTTCAAAAAATAAGTAAAATAAATAAGCGCAATAAGACACTTCAGGACACTGGTTGTGTTGGTTTTACCACACTTCCATTGGCTGATAACATTCAACTTGTAGCCTTGTGCCTTACTATGCACCTGGGCATGTGTTAAAAGCAGCACAACCAATGCCCCATAATGGCTTATTGCTTGCATAACATAGATCTTGTGAAAATTTAAAGGATTGGAAACACTGAAGACTGACACCCATCTTTCACAAAAGTATCCTGTGTGTGACTACACTATGCCACTCTTTACACTGCTTCACCAACTGTCCTACAAGACCAAAAGGAAATCTTCTGTTGGGGTGGGAGATAGTGGTCTCCAATCATGAGAACTTATCAAGTGTGAATTATTTGTACAAATTGTTATCAGTGCATTCAATTTATTAGACCAGTGTATCCAACTGAGATAGATACAACATCTCACTTACTATAGCATCCTATTTTTGCCAGATTTTTTTAATGGAAATGAGTAATACACATGGAAGTCAAATAACCTGTGAATGTTATACAGTAAGCCAGCCAATTTGGGGGTCAAAACATGAGATCTCCTTGTTCAGAGCTCTGTGCTCTAACCTCTAGACTAGATAGCCCTATTAGGGTGGCTTTGTGATGCAGACGACTGTATTCTACAACTTTGCCAAAATAACCAGACTTTCTGCATGGATTATACATTTTAAACTGTTTTGTTACATTCTATAATCTGCAGATCAAAAATGCAGAAATTAACACTACATTATTATATATTCACATTGTAAACCACTGCCAGTAATAACAGATCTGTATGTTAGTACTGTATGTAGCATGCTTAATAGTCTACCAATATTATCTATACAACATCAGAGTCCAAGACTGGTCCACAAAAGGCACCTCTCCAGCAAAAGCAAGGTTGGTGACCTGATTATCCCAACAAGCAAATAAACAATCAAGCAAGTGTTTCAAGTAGCCAGAAGATGTGAGTCAGTAATTCCTCAGATTGTAATTAGCGATACTGTATATCTGGGGATGCAAAAAAAGCTGATGCTCCTGATAGTAGACATCCCCACCTATCACCCTGAAGTTCTCAGTTCCACCTATAAAGGGCACCAGTGGCAGTGTGCCTGGTCATTAGGGCATCACGTCCTGATGTTGCTGTCCCCTCTTTTAGTGGGGGGCTGTGCCCCCTGCGCCACCCATGCTCCTCTTTTCTAAATATTCTAACTCTGGGGGGGCAGACCTTGGGGAAGGGGCAGCAGATTCCACAATGTGGTGCCCTAAAGACAGGTGCACTGCCACTGGCTCACAGATGACCAGAAGGGAAAGTTCTCGTCACTGCTCTACAGGAAATGCAGTTTGGCTTAGTGGATAGAATGCAGACCTATGAACCTGGAGACCCAGGTTTAATTCCCACAGCAGGCACTTACTCACTGTTTGACTTGGTTGAAGTCATTTAGCTTCTGTGTGTTTAACCTCTCTGGAATCTCTCTATAGGCACTTTTACACATAGTGCCCTGTAATGGAACAGGCGCTACAGACTCACTGTTCCATTGCAAAACATGAGTGTGCAAGCAACCCATTTCATAACAATAGTAAGCAGTCACCCCAAAATGCGTTCCCTGTTTTAGTGGGTTTGCTGGTTTCTGTTCTGTTCTGCCCTGCCATGTAAAATCACCTTTCCATTCATATCGGTGAACTGCTAGTGTCACAGTTAGCCCACCTTCTGCTAAGACATATAACAAAACTTAACAACATTAAAAAAAGTATGAGTTCAAAACAGAATTCATTTTGGGAGGATTTTCCTAATGAATTCTGTTGAAAACATTTAAAAAATTGTCCCTGTTGATTTGTGCCCCTTAATACAGTTGTTCAATAACTTAGAGGCTTGTGAGTTGTCTTCCTCCACCTAACTTTGGATGAATTTTGTGATGTTTTCAACAGAATTCCTTAGGAAAAATCCACCCTAAATGAATTCTGCATTGAACTTCATTTGTTTTGTTATGAAGGCAGAATGACTGCCCAGAGTTCCGTTAATTTGCTGCTATGTCACTGGGCACTGGATGGCAGGAAACACCACCAAAACGCCGAAAGAGACAAACAACTGAAACACCAGTGCTGTACACAAGTGCCACAGGAGTGCAGCAGGAGGAGCGTTACAGGACTGTTACAAAACCGAGCGGTACAAGTAAGTGCCATGAAAAAGTGCCTTACATAATCCATCTCTATGTTCTTTGAATCTGCCAGTGTTATGAGAATGGCAACAGTCTCCCTCTGATTGACTATAAAGTGTTTTGAGATACAGTTTGCATCAAATGTGAACTGTAAATTCAGAGTTCCTTCCTTTAATTTCCTTTTATTTCTTCTCTTTTGACTGAAACAAGGGGAATTGTGCTGCCATGTTAGCTGGGGTACAATTGATTGAAAAACAAGAGAAAACAATAAAAAACAGAAAAAAATAAAAGTTGTAATATTTTTGACTGAACCAGCTTAAACTTAGATTGCAGTTGAAAAGTCTCTGTGTCACTTTCAGGAGAATGCACGTGGGTTTAGAGGTCCCTTCCCCGATCAGTCTGGTAATACCTTCCACACTTCTTAGTTTGGCATTAATGGAGTGGTTGTTAACCAGTGGTATAGTGCTATTTCATCATTTCTTAAACACATATCATTAAGATAACATTTCACTCTCTCTGTCTCCTTTTCTTTTTTTTTTTTGTTATACTTTTGGATGCCACCTATGGCAGTTACCTCAGCTCGGTCATGGACCCCTTTGGCTGCCACCTCCACATCAGCTGTGACTCCCAATACCACCTGGCTTGCCCCCCAGGTTGGGGTTGTGGCACCCAACCCCTCTTAAGGTGCAACAATTGATGGGATGTTGGCCTGGGAGCTGATTGCAGCCAAGGGGCCAGTGTCATTTGACAGGTAGGAGGCACATTTTTTTCCCCTGATTTTTGCAAGAGTGGGGATGTGCAATGATGACCAGCATCCACCCCACCCTCTGAATGTGTTGGCATCAGTCTAAGCAGTACATCTAGCCTCCACTAGGTGTCCGTGTAACACCGACACACTCCCCACCCTCCCCCTTGGAGAAGGAGAGCAGTCCTCAGTTGCTCGATACTGCTCACCCCAGCCAGCCCTCTGATGTCCCAGGTCCATTCCCGAACCCAGGTCACCTGTGTCTCTTTCTCCTTTTCTGAAATTGTACATTAAACATGTACTGTTCCAATTTACATCTTAAAACTGTGATTCTTTTCCATTGGCCTACAATGGAATGGCATTCCAAAATGTAAAAACTATCAAGAAGCCAAATCTGCAGAATATACCATTTAATAGAAAATGTAGCCTGCTGACAAGCTTCCATGTGCTTCTTTTGAAAAATGAAAATTTATAACTGAAAAGAGGGTTTATCGATCCTTTTTATAGCACTTACAATTTTTTTTTTCGTAACACACAAAAGTCAGTATAAGACGTTTTGAGGAATACTTAATGTAGAACCGCACTGTCCATGGCTTCCTGTAATGCCATCTTTCATGATTGTTTTAATCCCCCCTGCTTCTATTCAGGGCACTATCCACTCAGTATTGTGTTTACCTTCAATTCATTCACTATGGTTAATGATCTGTTTTGGTTTTGTTTTCAATTTTAATTTTAGGCACCTTTCAAGATATTTTACTCACTTTGTATTCAATTAATTTGTTATATCCCCTTACTTGGTGGCAGGTTACTTGATTCTGCTGTCTGACCAGTTTCCTGTCCTGTGTCGCTGTGACTCAGACATTTTTCTGCCTAGCCAGACTCCTCTGTTACCACGTCCACCCACACCCCTGGCTTGACCACTTCAGGGTTGAGTCTCCCAAGGCATGTTATTGAGGCAACACACACAATAGGAAGCTATTTGCTGCTGATGTTATATGAGCAGGAGGAGGAAGTGATGGCTGCATGTGCATGTGCCATTGGACATGGGCATTCCTCACTAGTGGAAGCCATGTGCCCAGTGGGAATAGCTTTTTCTGCCATTTGGATCTACCCCATCACACCTTACTTGTGAGGTTCTCACTCCCAAATGCCATGGGAGTGTGTCTGACTGTGTTGTCACGCAGTTCCAGTTGCATGGCATATGCCCCATTGATGTCACCACTTGATCAATGACTTAGAGCCTTCCCATTTGGAAAGAGAAAGGGAAAATTGTTTAACCAGGAAAGGCACACTAAGCCAGAGCTTGTTTCCAGGTTCAACCTGGGAGCACAATGAAGCTGAGTGACTTGCTCAGTGTCACACAGTATGCAAGTGGGAACTGATGGGATTCAAACCCAGGTCTCCTGGCTTGTAGCTCAGAACCCTTAACCACTACACTTTACTGCCCCCAGAAAGGATAGCATCTGAAAGGACACTCGTAACCCTTTTTGATGGCCACCATTCATCTCTTGGGCTTGATATGAAACCTACTTACCAGAATTGTAGTGCAGTCCTCCAAAACTCAGCACCACAGAAATGACCCCCTACTTCCTTCCTTTTTATGCTCACCTCAAGCCACATAAATTGAGTGGCAGAAATCGATAGATGATTTAGGAATTGAAAGTCTGGATGATTTCACAGCATAGCAAGCCAGAAATGTGGTCACTGTATGACCTATAGGCTGACGCTACAATAGAGTTTTCATTTAAGTTATCAAAACTCACAGTCCTTCCATATGGCACAGTAAACCTGTGGTATAGCAATGGTAGGGATACCAGCTTCAGTATACCTACCACCAGACAAATAGATTACAATGGCAGCTTTTATCGTATGACTTTCTCTTCAGATTAAAAGCTTTGGTGAGGCAGTATCACATGTAGACGCTGAGTTCAAAACAAATGCTTACATTTAATTCCTGCTCTGTTAGCTACATTTGTCATTTAATCATCTGTAGTAGAGCTAATCAGCAAAAGAAAGACATTTTGCATTTATATTGTGCCATTCATACGCAAATGATCTCAAATCACTTTTTAAATCAAAATCACTGAACATACATAGTGAATGTATGCAGGTAGATGCAGCAGGCATGCACTTAACAAATCACCCACCCTGACATCATAATCGTTTTATTGAAAGCAGTCACAGTATGTGGTAGCACTTTCAAATGTGATTATACTGGCCAAAAAAGCTGGGTGTATTCTCATTATAAAAACAAGCAAAAAGAGTCTATAATTCCAACCCTCAGGATACCCTAATAATTTAGGATCGGAAATTACTCTTGATCTATCATGTCCACCTTCATCTACTTCATGAGCAGGTATAGATAGGTGTGCTGCACAAAAAATGTATTTATTAAGGGAGGGAGTTCCTACCTACTCTACTCTACTCCTTAAGATACCTGATGAATCCCTTGGTAAGCAGACATTTTTCCAGGTTTGAGGCCCTGTGCTGTCTTCATGCCCACTATCTTTACTATGAGGTTGTTGCATACAGTAGGTTTACTAAGCTCTGAAAAAAGAAACACTTCCAAGTGGCTCCCTGGAATTTACCACCTCTAAGCTTTAGGGTGTGCCCCTATTGTCCCACTGGGAGGACACCAGATCAAACATCTCTGAGTGTTTGACCTGGTCAATATCCATGAACATGTGGGATACTGAGATCATATCCTGGCTCAGACTCCTTTCTCCAGCATGAACATGTTGAAGGTGCCAGCCTCTACTCATACTGTACGATTCATCTCCCAATCCTTTGCTTATGTTGGTGGCCCTGTATTGAACCCTCTCCACTTTGTGTAGAGGAGCCCAGAAGTGCATGCAGTAGTCATAATGGGGACTGACAAGAGCTTGTTAAAGTGACAGGACTGCTTCCCCTGCCCTGCTGGTCATCCCCCCCCCATTTTGATGCACAGTATTCTGTTAGCATTCTGGACAGTTTCCACAGAACTTGTGATGCCTCAGTCCCTTGTCTATTATATTGCCTGTTACTTTACATCCTCCACTGTAGCCAGAGGAACTCTACAAGTTATGTAGGTCCTACCTCTGGTCTTCCTTCCAAAATGTAGCACCTTACATTTTGACACAGTACACTGAATATGAGACTTCAGTGGCCCTGTTTTCAAATGACTTTTGTCACAGGCAGAGAATGAGAAGATCCTTTTGAAAATAGAGCCCAGTATCAACCAGCCCCATCCTGTTCATGTCCTTCTGAAGTTTGACTCCATACTTATCGGAATCTACCACCATGCCCAGCACAGCTTTGTGCCATCAAGGAAATTAAACAACATGCTGTACAGCCCATGCTCTAGATTACTGATAGAAATGTTAAAGAGCAGTGGTCCCAGCACTGGTCCCTATGTGATGTTGTGCAGTATCCCTCTCCACTCAGAGTAGTGCCTGTCCAGCACAATCCTCTGCTATCTGCCTCCAGGTCAGTTAGCAATCCACCATTTGCCTTGTGAATATCACATTGGTGTACTTTGACCAGAAGCTTGTCATTGACCACAGTGTCAAAGGTCTTGCTGAAGTCCATATGCAGCAGACTTCATCCACTGCCTTGCCCCTGTTCACCTTTCTAATCACCACTTCAAAGATGGTGATATGGCTGGTTTGATAAGGACTGCCCCTCATAAAGTTTGGCAGAGATGAGACATGAACGTTGACCTTAACCAAGTGCTGCATTATACACTGGTTGCCTTTATTATGCTACTGTATAGGATATTGATGGACTATATAAATTTCACCTGACTGCATTTTTCATTTCTTTCCTTTTTTAATTTTTGCATTACTTTTTACCTTGCTGCAACACTCTAAAGATGCTGCTTCTCATTCTCATATTTCATGGCATTTCTCTTCCCCTCTTTCTTCTGCAGTACACAGTTACCTTCCCCGTTCTGCCAAACCTCTTCCCTTCTTCACCTTCTTCAAGCCCTCTTCTCCTCCAAGCTAATAGCATGTTAGGAGCTGTCTGCTTCCCAAACACTGGCTACACCTTAATGGCCCTCTGTAGGTTGCTTCCTTTCTTTTCTGTCAGCGTCCCCTCCTCAATCCCCTCCTGCTGCCTCCATTAGGGAGGAAAGCTGACTCAGACAAATTCTCAGACTCCTCCTTATGCTGTTATGCAAAATTTAGCAAAATCCTGGCCTTGCTTACCCACTCAACCTCCTTCCCCAGCTAGATCAGCTGTTTGTGTTCTGGCTCTGCAGCAAAATCTATGATGAGACAGTCTCCCTCCTTATTTTTTTCATTTCCCATCAGGGATGAAACAAAAGGTGTTTGACACTGGCTGTATATCTATTGCTTAGCTAATTGCTGGAAGTTACATAACACTCATCCATTCCACCTTCCAAGAGTTCTTGCTAACATACTCCCAAATCCTCTCTTCCCTCACTATATTCCTCTTTGTTGTCTACTACTACCCTGGTGCCAGTCACTCTGATCATTTTTCCTCTATTGCCTCATTTGTCTCCTCTTAGGAAGTCCTAGTCTGTAGGAATGTAACAATAACTGGACTTCCCCTATCTCTAAAAGCTTGATATATAAAATTCAAGCCCTTCACACCACACAGCATGTCTTTGAATCCACCAAACTCAGCCCTTCCATCAGCTGTTACTTCTTCATTGTCTGGGTCCTAGCCTCCCATCCCCATTGTACTCTTAGAAGCAGACACACTCCCTAATGCCTTCAGTATCCACCATATGTTCTTCTGTGTGAAAGGTCCATCACTGGTTCAAGTCCCTTCTGAAGTTATCCAGCTCAGGTCATGTAGGTCCCTCAACCCTACTGTCATACTCTCTGACCTGTACATTACTGAATTATCTCCTGTCACCTCATCCTCTACAGTAGATGACACCTTGAATGATTTCCACTTTAAATTCACTGAAGTCTGGGACACACATGCCCCTCTACAGCAAGTTTGTGTGAAAGGATACCATCTACCAAGGGTCTAGGCAGAGATAATCATTAACAACCACAGTTATGATGTCTCAGCCTGACACCTCTGCAAACCCATAAGGCACATCCACAGATCTACAGGGTCCTTAGCTGATTTGGTCAGGTACAGAATTCTTTGTAAGGCCTGCATGAACGCTTTCCTAATCTGAATAATTTGCTTCCAAGTTCCAGATCACCAAAATACCCCACTATTGTATATTTCGGAAGGCCATCCATTCCCTCTTTGACCCCCCTTCATTCAACAACTCCATTTCTAAGCCACACAGCAAACCAAGCTAAGCAGTCAAGGAGCAGGCACCTATATAGTTCTCCAGGAATTGAAAGTTGGTGGAGGGGAGGTCTTTTTTTTATAAATGAAATTTAAGATCATCTTTTTAGTGCTGTAATATGCTTGTGTTTCTCTTTTTTCATTTTAAACAGTAATTTTTGTACCACTGCATGTGTTGGGTGTTATATTTTGATTTTTAATTTTTTTTATGTCTTTTTCTCTCTTCGCAGGCAGACTCCTTTCCCCCTGCCCTTCCTGCTGCCCCATCACTTGGCTTCTCCTGGACTTGTTATCTTCCATTTTGCCCACTGCTTGCTTACCCCCTGTGATGTGAAGATTACTTCCTAATAAGTCCTTGTCCTGTACCAGTGAAATGACTTTGTATAGCATCTTATACTATACTGGTCTATAACCAATTTAATCATATTTGTTCCTACTCCACAGTTTGGTGGTCATTACCATTTTTAGTGAGTAGGATATGTTTACACTGGATACCTCTCTTAGGTATTTTTGACATGCTACATGATAATTATGTAAGTGGTGTGCAGGATATGTCTTTCCTTGCAGTTCGGATCAGGATCTTGCTATTTCCTGATTCAATTGCATGTCTCGACAGTTTC
Source organism: Neoceratodus forsteri (assembly GCA_016271365.2). Lineage (NCBI taxonomy): Eukaryota > Metazoa > Chordata > Ceratodontiformes > Ceratodontidae > Neoceratodus > Neoceratodus forsteri. The sequence continues at coordinate 462,739,441 of CM057449.1, forward strand.
TGTCCATTACTACATGTGGTGGGTAGGATGTGTCAGTATAAGACTTTTCCATCTGACATGTTCCACCAAAATAACTTGTGCACAGGATGTGTCTGTTTAAATTGCCATCTAGTTTTGAGTATATATTGCAAGTTTAATCTATCTAAACCTTTCTTTAAATGTATTGCATTCCATTGTATTAGGCAGAATCAGTCCAAAATACTTGAATACTTAACAAATGCAAAATCAGATGTAAGGCAAGGCAAGGCAAAATTTATTTAAAAGACGCCCAATCCCAGAGACTCTGGGCACCGTACAAATTTTTAAAACAAAGTTTAAGCACAATAAACATACAAATTTATACATAATAAAAGTACAAAATCTGATAAAACCAATGTAGTGCCTTTGTTTATTAAAATGTTTTACCAGGAAATGGCACACTGAGCAACAAGCTGCTCATCTCACGTGTATCCTGGGGGGTGGGTGGAGGGATAAGAGCCTCAAATTCAGTAGTTGGTGTTGGCCGCCATATAGTTAGTGTTAAGGAATGTTTCTATCAAGATAGTTAAGTGATTTAATAGGTTGTGTCTCCAAACATAGCTCCGGCATTACTAAGAACATCAGTAAACCTCTGCGATACAAGGTATAAAAATCATAGCACTATGAGAAAATCAGCAGTTGAGAGGTATACAAATGAACATATTCAAGAGGCTCAATCCCCGTGGTACACGACTTGTGAACTCCAACTGAAAAAGCTATTGTTACACATAGAATTTAAAATGTTAGCTTAAGGGCAGGTATGAATGACCCAAACGTGTGCATGTTGATGCCAAGTAAGGCATAATGGCTCTTTAATTATAGCACCGTCTCACATATCTACTATGTTTTAATGAAATCATCTAGTAGCAGTTATCAGGAAGATAAATATATATATATATATAATAATAGATGATGCTACAAGAATTAATCCTAATAGCTACAAAAATGCTAAAAGAACAGGTGTAGCTGGAATTAAAAGCATTTTATTCCACTCTGTTATGCCATTCTATTCTGTTCTGTTCTTGGTCCAGTCTTTCATGCCCCCACCAGCCCCCTACCACTCTTCCTGTTCTTTTACCATGTTTCTGATCTCTATGTCTTTTTGCATTTTATTAGAATATATTCTCATACTTGATTATATTTATTTTCTTTTTTTTATTAAATGTTATGGATGGTTGGTTAATTACAGTACTTCACTTTTTATTTATTTATTGCTGACTGGGTATACTCACTGAGACTTGCAACCCTTTCTCAGGAGAGATCCAGGAAAAATTACAAACAGAATATGACTTTTTTCACATTGGTACAAATTACCACCAGAGGGGATATTGTGACAATGGTAATTACAACAGGCACAACAGTGAGAATAAACAAAAATTACATAGCAAGTTCTTCACACAAATGGATAAGACAAAGTGGAATGTGCAATATTACAGTATATCAAATCAATTTCAAAGGATTAACTAATGGCTGATAGAGGGGACAAGAAGCACCTTAGCCTCTAAATGGCCTAGCTGAGACAGGAGTAGTTTCAGTGGAAGTAGGAGCAATTTAGCTTTGGGGTTGGAAGCCCTTTCACTAGCCCCTTGAAGGCCCACTAGTATGACATTTCTGAATAAGGACAAAGAGTTCAGTCCAGAGCAAGGGTGTTTTATGAGTAAAAGACCAAGTACTAAATATAGTTTGGGCCTGAAGAACCTCCAGGAGGGGCTGAGAGGAGCAGTGCAAGTGCTATCTTGTAGGCTTCTAGGCCAACATATTTCTGAGATTGAGGATACAATTTGTTAATGTCGTACTGGACAGACAGAGGGTAGGGTAGTAGAGATGATCATCAAGAGGAGGCCAGTTCAGAGTAGCAAGGACATTGCAATGGTGTTCACAATGTCCTGCCAATTGTGTGATATATAGTTTTAAGCTTAGTAAACTCTGTACCTTTCAGGGAGCAAAGGATTGGGACTTCAAACCGTAGCACAGGAAGGAGTACACTATTGGCTACAGACATATGGGCTTCACTAGTAAGATAGGATTTCAGCCTGAATAGCAGCCCCAGATTTTGGGAAAGAAACTTTGTGGCATGCTCAGTGTGGGTCTTGAAAGTGAGCTGTTGGTCAAGCCAGACACCAAGATACTTTATTGTGCCTACAACTTTCAGATGGGCACCAGTGGAGCTGAATATCTGTAGGTGCTTTCTTCAGTCAGAGACAGATTTTCTGGAACCAAACAGCATGGCTTATGTTTTTTTTTTCCATTGAGTACAAGATGGTTTCACATGAGATATAATTATTGTATAACTAGGTGTTACTAGTTTAATGCTGAAAAGGGTTTATTGAATTTACCTGCTCATCACATGATCTAATGTGTATGTATTTATACCTCATACCCACTAGATGGCAGGTTAGCCTTGACAAAGTGTAGTAAGGATATGTGAAACATTGGTCTTGTGTCGGTGGTCTTAATGTTACTTTTGTTTCCTATTTTATCAGTGTAGAATATCAATAAAGCCATACTGGGAAACCATTAACCTGAGTTTATGGTCTGAACTATGTAAGTACTTATACTCATGCTTGAGACGACTCAACTCACACTCACAGAATCCTGAAGTGGGCCTTGCCTTGGTCACCAGTGTGGGGCCTGTGAGGGGTAGGAGTCATCTTGACAGGTTGATTTTCCAGTTTCTTTTCCTCTGTAGAAGCGTGCCTGCAATGGCACCAGTGGTGTCACTGTGCACACTCCTGCATACAATACATTGATGGCTGCTACTTCTCCATCCCTCAGTGAGTGGTCTTGAGCATCCTGCTTCACAGCTACTGGTAGGGGCCAGGCACATGCCGGTTGCAACATCCCTCCTCCCCAATGGAGGAGAGTAATCCATTGATCCTCATCTCCACAGCCAATCCTCCAGAGTTCAGAGCTTGCTCTTGAACGTGGGTCATCAGCGCTGCAAGTGGTTGCGCTACTTTTTTCTGTTTTTTTTTTCTTTTCTACCTTGTTTTTAAGTAGCTTGTATGACCTTTTTTGTTGCTAAAGTAAAAAAGTGCCAGACTGAGACTGTCTGATAAGGTCCTTATTGCTGTATTATCAGAACTCTGACTTCAGGATACTGGTAGCATATCAAAAGTGTTTTGTATACTGAGATCTGTCTGGACAATGCAAGTCCTTTCTGAGAAATATATTTTTTCATTTGTGTAGGCATAAGGCTCAATTTTGTATCTGTTTGTAAGGTTGGTTTGTGTCTGACATAGTAAGGGATGTCTCTATAGTTTCTCCCATTCAACTAAGTCTTTCACTGACAATATTGCCTGCTGTATTTTGAGTCAGCCATTATATACATGGCTAATGGTGCAAATACCCAAATACTTTACAAATCTTTGATCATCTGCCGATGAAGTCAACCTTAAGTACACCATACATTATTATCACATTATGGTAACATATAACTCATATACAGTGGTAGCCAGTGACATGATTTGATTGGATTTATGAGATATCTAACACTATTTCTAGCCATAAACTGTTTCTTGTCACTGGCTACAACAGTATTGAATATATTATTTGAGGCAGTGTGCTCTGCAAATCCCTTCAGTGCAACTTGCTCACAGTGTAACCTTCAGTAAGTCTCTTATGCTCGTAGTCCTTCCATCTATCCTGCTAAAACAAAATGAGAAAACATAGGATTTTACTTTGGATAAATACCTGATATAAAAAGTATCGCTATATGTCATCAAAATTACATATTGAATGACAAAGAACACAGTTGCTCTCACAGTTGAAACCATACTACACAATAAGACTTCAAAATAAAGAGCAGAGTAAAAATCACAATTAGTCTTTGTGACTATAGTTGTTATGGACTAAACATCAGTCATATCAGATACATCTTCAACACAGACCTACATTTACTGGTCAAAGTGCAGTACATGGAACAATTCTGGATTCTGGCAAATTTTACATACTAAGGACAATATGCAAGTAAGCTTGTCACTGACAGAATTAGATTTAAACAACAATGGGTCCTATGCACAATATTTAGTATATGGGACAACTGTGGCACAGCTGTGGTTGCAGAGAACAGTCAAAATCTTGAGGGTAGTGATCAGAAGCACATTCATATGGGACAAACAGTGTAGGGTGGCAACAAGCAAGCAAGCAGAATCATGCCATTCATTAAGATGAACTTTAGTCTGTATGCAGACAAAAATATATGGGACAAACAGTGTAGAGGGGCACACTGTTTGTCCCAAGGGCATTATTTTTTATAATGGCTTGACCCTTAAACCTCAGGGGTCGGCCATTGTCAAGACCTCTTTTTATCACCTGAGGAATATTGCCCAGGTGAAGCACCTGGTTCCTTGTGATGATCTTCCAATGCTGGTCCACGCCTTCATGACCTCTCACCTTGACTACTGCAATGCCCTCTACCTAGGGCTACCAGGTCTTGATATCTGCCACCTGCAGCTAGTGCAGAATGCAGCAGCCAGGCTACTGACTGGCACTTCCATGGCCAGTCATATTATGCCTGTGCTCCGCGGACTGCACTGGCTGCCAGTACAGTGTCCGATCATCTTCAAGGTCAGATTACTGACCTATAAAGCCCTACATGAGTAGGGACCCTGTTACTTGCAATATCTTCTTTGCCCTTACTGCCCTCTCCACCCACTCCGTTCCGCTGATGAGGGATTGCTACAGATTCCCAGGGTTTGGTTAAAGACATCTGGGGCCCGGTCTTTTGTTTTTGCAGCCCCTATCCTGTGGAATTTTCTACCTCATCAGGTATGAGAGTGCCTGGCCAACCAGAGCTTTAAACAGCACTGAAGACATATCTATTTAACCTGGCGTTATCCCGATTCTTTTTAGTACGATTTGATACAACTATTTGTTACAGTTTTATGGAGTTATTAATGTATTGGTTTGCTGTGATTGTTTTTAATTATGGTTATGTATGCTTTGGCTTTTATGTACAATGCACCTTGATCTTTGGAAAGGCACTTTTATAAATATAGTATGAACATAAGAAATTTGCCAGCAGATAAAGGCCTAGAGGTCTATCAAGTCTGCTCAAATGTGTAGCTAGCACCCCTTAATCTGCAGCTGCCCCTCCCTTCCACCCTTCCCCTCCATTGACCCTCCCCCTTGTCCTGTCCCATCCCCTTTTGAAGCAGTCTACTGTTCTACTGGATACCACTTCTGCAGGTAATGCATTCCACCCAGCCACCACCCTCTCTCTAAAAAAGTGTCTCCTCATCTCCCTCCCGAACCTTTCTCCCTCCCTCCAATCTCATATCATGGCCCCTTGTGTCCCTGCCCTTCCTTACTTTGAACAGCCCCTCTGTACCTGTCTTGTTTATTACTTTCATGTACTTAAAGATTTCAGTCATGTCCCCCGTCCCTCCTCTCCTCCAGTGAGTACATGTTCAACTCCCTCAGCCTCCTCTAGTATGATAAGTCCCCCAACCCCTTGACCATCTTTGTCACTCTGAGCTGTACCCCCTCCAGTTTAATTTGATTTGTTATATTATAATACCCTTGCTCCACTCTTTGTTCAGGCCCAATCCTGAGGATAGTGTGCAGTTCTGGTCCCAATATATGAGAAGACTACTGACATGATTACCTTTGCACCTTATGTAAAGTTTATATTTTAGAATCCTGAAAATTTGTAAATACAGTATAATTCTTTTTGCTGCATTACTGTTTACTGTACATGCACCATGCTTTTGTCACTTTTTTTTTGTAATAGGGTAAGGCCAACTACTGTAGGCCTAAGGCCAGTTATTAGTGGTGACCAAGGAGCACTGGTGAGGTTAAGTGACTTGCTCAAGGTCCCACAGTATGCAAGTGGAGGGTGTGGGAATCAAATCCATTTCTGCTGGATGTACAAAGCTCATCCATAGCTTGTTATTCTAACCTGTGGGCTATTATACAATTGCTGTAGTTTCCCTCTTCTGGCCCCATCCTATAGGTCCCAATGGAAGGAGTTCTGTACCAGTATACGTTTCCCAGTCCACAAATTTAAATAATTAACTAAATAAATAAATAAGTCAACAGATAAAGATGAATGAATAAATAATCAATATAGCCCAAAGAGAGCAACAAAGGTGGGCAAGGATTTGAAGAACATGACCAATGAGGAACCACAGACTTCTCACTGGAAAACAAAAGACTCAGGGAGACAATATCATGGTATTAATATACAGTGCAAGAAAGGGATTACACCATCAGATCAAACTCAGCTCTTCAAAATAACAAAGGACAAGAAAGAAAGAGGCACACAATGTTACTATAAGGAGGAAAATTCAAGGGAATTTGAGAAAACACTTATTAGAATTAGCAGTGAATGTGCAGCACAGATTTTCAGAGCTGGTGGTATCAGATGATACTGTCTGTACATTGAAATTTAGACTCACTAGGCACAGTTGCAGCAACTGACATTTGCAACCTCAATATTCTCCTCCATGCAATACATTATAAATAACAGCAGAAGATGGTGAGTGCAGAATGGTGCTTGCTTCGCTGCAAGTGTGTACTGTTAAATACATGCTAGAGTAGCTTTCATAAGCATTGTTTTTAAGGGTTACTGTGGCACCCAGTTCTCCTGAACCAGTAACAGAACCATTCTGCATTCCCCACCATCTATTATCATTTTTACCTTGTCTTCTGGATAACATGTTTACAGTTCAGAGCTAAACAAAATGGCTAGGAGGAAAAAGAGATAGCAGGTAATTGCCCAGAGGTTAGAGTATTGAGCTGTGAATGAGCTTGGTACATTCAGCAGACTTGGATTTGATTCCCACAACCTCTGCTTGCATACTGTGTGACTCTAAGAAAGTCACTTAACCACCCCAGTGCTCCCAGGTCACCCCAGAAAACAGGCCCTTGTGCCTAGTGGGCCTTACCTGGTTACCAAAAAGAATAATAAAAAAAAGAAGAATTTTCATGTAAAGGGAGGGGCTGTACTTGATAAACAACAACTAATGATTTAATGTGCTCATCCTAATCTATACATGAGTTTCCCCCTGAATTTCATCAAATGTTTATTTATGGGGCTTTGTTGAATGTTATCAATAATACTGTGAGTTCATCTTTAGATCTGGGTGTAGTAGGCTATGGGTAGAAATGGAGGCAGATGCCAGGATCCAATGAAAATAAAATAGCTTTTATTCAGCAAAATAAATTAAAAAAAGCAGGCAAATTAATTATTTAACAGCAAAGTGTTCAACCAAACAATAAAAGAGGGAAAATAAATCAAACAAAGTAAATCAGTTTCCAACTAATAACTAATGACCACTAGAAAAGGCTAGGGTCTGGACTGCTCAGAGTCCTCCACTCTCCTGACTCTTCACAAAGCCCTTCTTTACATAAAAGGTAAGAGATCATGTCATACAGATAAGCTCCACCCCAATACCTGTTAGTAAACTAACGTTAGAAATCTCAATCATTTTTAACATCTGTTTCAGGCTAATATCTAGAATTTTGATAAATAATCATTTAGTGATCCTAAACCATCATTTTATTGCTTTAATACAGAAATAAATCTGGAGTGAGAGGGATGTGCTACTCAAGCCACTCCTACATGTCCTCTACCTATTTAATACAGAGACAATGGGCCGGCTGGCACTATAAGAGGTAGAGACATTAGAGAGGGATGAGCTGCAAGGACACACCCCAAACCATTCCTGCAGGTAAAACATTCTAAAATAATGATGCATACTTCTCTACTTTTAAACATGAATCATACTTCTAACCTGGTAAGCAACTAACCCAGTTAACCCCAACACAGTGGAAAAAAGGCATTTTAGTATAATTCATACAGCAATAGTTACAGGACAGCATAACCGTATTGAGAATGGCTTATGAGCAGCATTTTTCTCAAGCAGGCATAAACAGGGGGATGCGAGTGTTAAAAATAACCAGAAATAAGTTCTCTTGCATCATCATATAAAAGCAGAAATAATTACCTTCTGTGCAAGCCCCTGCAAATTAAATACAAAATCAGCTCTGCGTTTACGTTTGAGCTACACTCAGAGCACTACAATAGAGCACTTTCAAGGCTGCAGCTAGCGACTCACCAATTATCCCTCATACAGCTGCAGGAGTGCAATATTGCACCACAAAACACAGTGCACAGCCTCTAAATACAGCCAGGACCACTGTTTTGGGTTTTATTTTTTTTCATTCAATTACACTCGCCAACACCACCTCACACGTTCGTGAGAAAAATATTCGCATGTTTGTGCTGTCGACTGTGTGCACGATGGCGCAGGCATTTCCATTCTGAGGAAAATACGGTTAGACAGGTACACCCAGAGACCAGGAAACAAAGTGCACAGAGCGAGAATGTACTACAGGTGGTTTGCCTGTAGACAGGTTAAGAAAGAGGAGAGCTAGAATAGTTAGGGAAAAAAACAGTGTGCTGTTGCAACAGACTTAATATGCAGAAGAAATATAGAGGTCTCCAGAGCCCTTATTGCCCTTTCACATTGGGTTTACAATGATGTAAAGAATGACTGTTCCAGGAAAACCAAACTGGAAGGAGATTTAGCTGTTGCAGCCCCTGACTTCTCCCAGGATGGGCAGAGAGTTGACTTCCTCTCCCCCAGTCCACATTCCTGGCCAGTGAGTCAGATGTCCAAGCAGGCATTGGACGGTTGATGGGGAGGCAGAAGCTGGGAGATTCATGGAGCAGGTAGGCCAAGAGTGGAATGAGCTTGGTACTGGAGAAGGTACGGTAGAAAGGGGAGGGCTGCGCTGCAATAGGGTAGATAAATTATGGCTCCTTGGGCATCTGGACTTTCTGCCTAGGATCCCAAGGAGACAGAGGCACACATCTTCACATCCAGGACATAATGGGGGAGGAACAAGTGAGGGTCTGCAGATAGGGAATGAAAGTGGGAGGTAGAGGAGAATTCCAAGGATGCAGCCTTACTTGTGGAGGATCAATCAGGGGTCATAAGGGATTTTTCCAAGTTTTCGTCATAATTCAGGTTCTTTTCATGGGTTTTGCCTTCATCATGAGTAAGTAAGTAAACTTTTATTTATAGAGCACCCATTCCCTGGAGTTCAGGGCACTGTGCACAGATCAAGACAGTTCACAATCAAAATAATTCAAACAAAATAAACTCATAATAAAAATGAACCAAAAAAATACATTAAAATCATATAAATAGTAATAAATATTAGTAAAATACATTCTGGGGAACAGCCAGTGAATAAGGAGCCACTGATTATAGTCCAATGACCTCCATGAATAGGTGTGATTTTGGCTTCCAGTGAGGGGGCCTCCATCAAGGATGTTGAAAGTGAGTTCCAGAGAGCTGGGTCAGAAACCTCAAAGGCCCGATCATGGGACCAATTCAGCCATTGCCCGTCAATTGCTTGGAGGCCCATCTCAGAGGAGCAGAGAAGGCGGTAAGTATGATGAGTCAGGAGGTTACACAGATAGCTAGGGCCCAGTCCATACAGGGCTTTATAGGTCATTAAAACCAACCTTGAAGGCAATTCAACACCTCATTGGCAGTCAATGCAGCTCTCAAAGGACTAGGGTTACCTGACAGGACCCCGGAAGGCCCATCAGCAGCAGGCCACCACATTCTGCACCAGTTGCAGATGAGGCAGGACCCCTCCATTCACTCTGAGGTATAGAGCTCTGCAGTAGTTGAGTCTGGAGGTCACTAAAGCATGTACTAGCGAGTGAGGGCAAGTCATCAGCTGGGATCAAGGCTTTGATCTGAGTGATGTTCTTGATGTGGTAAAAGCCACTCCAAACAACACACGACACCTGAGTTTCTAGTGTCAATCAATTATCCAGGATGACTCCCAGATTATTCACCCTGGCAAAGGTGGTAAGAGGAGAGGAATCAAGCTGATCACCTCTCCTGCCAGATTTTCATTCAGCTGATGACCAGGCTCAATCACCAGCAGCTCCGTATTGTACAGGTTAAGTCTCGGCCAGCTAGAGGACAGCCAGTCCTGGATCTAGATGAAGTAAGAATTCAGTACAGCAACTGCATTCTGTGTCCAAGGCAAAAATGAGAAATGCAATTGGGTATCATCTGCATAGCAGTGAAGCCCCAAACTGTAACATTTAATAATGTCCCCCAAGGGAAGCATGTACACCACAAACAACATGGGTGAGAGAACTCAACCCTGAGGAATTCCACATGACAGGGGCTTCAGGTGAGAAAAAAATTCCCCATGACAATCCTCTGCATCCTGCCTGTGAGAAAGGACTCAAACCAGTTGATGATGGTGCTGGTGAGTCCACAGAACTCACTAAGGCAATCCAACAATACATCATGGTCCATAGTGTCAAATGCTGAGGAGAGGATGAATAGAATGAGAATTGACTGTTCCCCCTCTCTCTCACCCCGAGGAGATCATTTTGCACCCTGACTAACACAGTATCTGTACTGTGCCTAAACCTAAATCTCTCCTGGAGTGGTTCATAGATGTCAAAGGTAGTGAGATGTCCCTTGAGTTGCAGAGCCACTTTTTTCTCAATAACATTTCCCACAAATGGGAGGTTAGAGACGGGCCTATAATTTGCTAAGCAGTCTGGGTCCAGAGAATGTTTCCTCAGAAGAGGCTTCACCTGTGCCTCTTTTAAGGTGCTAGGGAAAAATCCTTCTGAAAGCAAGCACTAGACAATCTTAGCAAACACTGAAACTACAGACTCCACATAGTCCACTAAGAGATGTGTCAGGCTTGGATCCTGTTCAAAACAATTCGGCTGCAACTTCAAAATCATCTCACTGACCTCTACCAATTCCACTGGCCTAAACTCACTCCAGACAGGAGGAGTACTCCACTGCAGACCATGACGTCCCCATTGGGACAATCCCAGACCTGATAGAGGACTCTCTGTCAGAAAAGAACAGAGCAAACTGTTCACACCTGGTGGCTGACACTGCTCTAACTGGCTGAAGACAGGCAGGATGAAGCAACCTGCCCACTATCCAGAAGAACTGAGCAGGTCTATTCCTCCATGCAGCAATCTCCTTGGACAAGAATTCTGCCTTCTTTCAGGAGATTGCTTTTTGGTACTCACCATAGTGAGTTCTCAAAGTCAGTCAGTCCTCCTCAGTCCCAGAACTCAGCCAGCAACACTCCAGCCTCTGACCCCTGGTCTTCATCTTCCTGTGCTCCCTGTTTTTTTTACTTTTTTGGCTTTGGTAACTGGGTAAGGCTCACTAGGCACAAGTGCCTGTTTTCAGGGTGACCTGGGAGCATTGGGTGGTTAAGTGACATGCTCAGAGTCACACAGTATGCAAGTTGAGGTTGTGAGAATCAAACTCGGGTCTGGTGTGCTGGATGTACCAAACTCATTCACACCTCATTCCTCTAACCTCTAGGCTATACTGCCAGTCACAGGGACCTCAAGCAAGAAGACCTGAGTCTTATATGAACTGGTGTGAGAGTCGAGAGCTGAGGAAATGGCCATGTTATAACTCATCACTGCCTGTCCTGAACCTACCCCACAAGTAACCATCATGCCCAAGAGGTACAGTACATCTCCGTCTGGAGTGCTTTGTGGACAATCCCTTTAAAGGGCTATAGTGGATCATTTCCACAGGGGGAGGACTACCGAGGGGGGGGGGCCCTGAAGAAGAACTTTACCGCATAGTGATCTGACCACATTACAGGATCAATCTCAAGGTTGTCTGCCTCAAACCCCAGTGAGAATACGAAGTCCAAGGCGTGACCATGTCTGTGGTTCACAGTATTAACAACATGTGCAAGGCCCAGTAAATCTATTGTCTGGAGGAAATACTGTCCAAACTGCAAATCTTTGTCATCGATACAAGCATTGAAGTCACTCAGAACCAACTATCTGGGTGACTCCAGCACACTCTTTGCAGCAAAGTCTGCCAACTTCTGCAGATATTTCCTCTCATGTCCCAAAGCTCAGTACACCAAAAGGATTTTGCATTGACTAACTTGGTGGTGAGTTCAATAAAGAGCTTTTGATCTGTTGAACTTTCAAATTATTATGAACCTGCATCTGGACCCCCACGTACAGCAACACATTCAAGGTAGACTCCACTGGGTGCACCAAAAAGTTCAGAGTGGATCTAAAGCAGATGAATACACCCTCACCTCTGCAACCTCTCCTCAGGCAGTGCACCTCAGAGAATCCATCTGGGTTGGGCACCTCTAAAACAGGGCTAGTGCCATCACTTAGCTAGGTCTCTGTGATGCAAACAAGATTGACCGAGGAGAGGGGAGGTATGTAGGAACCTTGTCATAGCCATTGTAACTAGACGAAGAGTCTGTCTAATAGAAGGGTGCCATGTACTGAGTGGGACAGTATGTGCTGGAACCAGAAAGGGAATAAGCATTCCCCTGCAGGGCATGCACCTGAGCCATGGCAAAGGAGGGAGGGACGGAGGGAAGATCACAAGGTTGCACCGGGCATAGTGATCAGTGCATCCTCCCGTCTCAAGGAGGTCTCGGGGGTGGTTTATGGTTCCTCTTGCTCTACTGGTGGTAGGAGGATGAGGAACAAATCGGGGACCCCAGTTCAGTGATCCTTAGCGGTACCCTCTACCTATGGTTGGATTCCTTGATCAAGCTCCCTGTTGTGCATGAAGCTCGTATATATAATCTCCTAAAATCTTCAATAAACATATGATTACAGCCATTTTTGTTCATAAGCCAGTGTGGTTGTTGTCTCTGGGGGAGAAGCAGAATGAGTTCTTAACCAGCTAAAGTCACTGTTCCTTGCACACATGGTGGTGGTCACCACAGCACACACGATGCTGGTCATGATAATTAACTCATGGAAGACATACAGGTCAAGGTATGTTCAATATTTTGGTCAATTTTCTATGTAAAATACTTGGGGAAGGGAGCAGCTTCTCTTTCTAGGGAATCCTAGACCACCTTGCACCTGGGATTCTTACATCTTGGACCATCAGCTTTCCTAGTTGTCAGCTACTCATCATAAATCTGTAAAACAAAGTGAATAGAGTGGTAAAACATAAGTTCTGGAAAAGAGAGAATTCCCCATGTTGATAATCTTGGCAGACTGGGGACACTTGAGTCTCAATCCAGGAGGCTACGGGTTAAATATAATAATAAGGGTATCTGGCTGCATGCTGATTCAGGTAAAAGCTTATGTGCCTTAGCAGATAAACTATCAAATCTTTTGTCACTCAGAGATTTTCTGCAGACTGTGGACACTGTCACAATCTGTTGAATTTTAATGAATACAGTTTTCTGTCAAAGAAAAAAAAAACAGCCAGAGCTCTCTACATGGGCACACTGACACACATTTGCCTCAGACTATTATGCAAACCCTGTGCTACAGTACTTAACATGCACAGTTTATGCCCACAGTTGCAATGTAGCTAGAAGCTTGTAATGGATCCGTAACTTCAGGATATTGGGGTATAAACCATGCCAAAGCAAATAATTTTTTCTGTTTTATAGCACCCTGATGCAACAGTGTGATGTAGTTTATGTAGCATAAAAAATGTGGATTTCATGCACCTCAATTGCAGTTATCCTGAAATGTTTTGTAACAGCTGCGATGACACAAATGGTGGTAATATTTCAGCTGTAATTGTTTCTTAGATATGATAATTTATGACCCCATTGAAAACTTTAATATCAACAACAGATTTATGCAACGTAAGTGACAGTCAAACCTCTTAGATAACTGATGTATTTTAACCACTGAAGCACTGTAAATGAAAATAAATAATTTGTTTCAGTGTTAGATACCAACATACAAAAACGCCAGCAGAAATAGGCCATAATGGTCTGTCAAGTCTGCTTGATTGTGTAGTTCAGTTTATTTTACTGGGGCTGCTGCCCTTCCCTTTCTCCCCAGAGATATCCTCCCCCTGCCTCCTGGGGTGGGCAAAAGTTGCGAATTCTACTTTCACGAAACTTCTGCGAAATTTTGTGGAAATTGTGGAACTTTTGCCATTGACGTAATTAGGATTTTCCACAGATTTTCACTGAGTTCTGCAGACTTTTTTGTGAACTGTGGAAAAATGCATATAAACTGCAAAATGTATTCTATCTACAGTTTAATGAACTGTCAGTGAATGAGCGCCTGCTTGTACAACTGTGCCGTTATTCACTGACAATTCAGTGGACCACTGGTAGTGGAGGAGAGAGAAGGGCTGTGCTGGTGGCCCGCTCAGGACCAGAGTGGGGGGGGAGCGGGGTTTTGGTGGATGAACTGTCAGAGTGGGGAGGGTCCTATAGACACCAGGGAATTGGCATTTCTTTTTATAAGGGATTGGGGATGGGGTCTACTAGACACCAGGGAATACTGGGAATAGAGGGGGATGAGTCAGTGGCCTGCCGGCTGTTTTTTTGTGGATTAATGAATCCAGGATAGTGAGGGAGGTCCACTAAACTTCAGAGAAATAAAATGTTTTTTGGGGGGATGATTGGTTGCTGGGAGGCCACTAGAAACTAGGAGGGTCCAAGGAAGGGATTGGAGGTATTTATTTATTTACTAGGACCCCTGATCAGTGGGGGGTGGATTAATGAATTAAACTGTGGTTATAAAATGCCTCAGACATGACCACTGGCAATGATCCTTTCTGTGGATTTTTTTCTCGCAGTTTAATAAATTAACCCACAGTTTGTATATTTATTCTGCAGTTTTATTGCAGAATTTCCATGAAACCTCCAAAAATGATTTCCAAACTTTTGCAGAAGCAAAATTCGCACTTTTGCTGAAATTCCGCCAGCGGAAAATTTTTTTCGCACACCCCTACCACCTCTTCTTCCTCTCTCCAGTTATGATTCTCCTTTTTACCCTGTCCCACCCCCTTTTAAAACTACCCACCATTTTCAATTAGACCACCTCTTCCAGCAGTTCATTCCACTTTGACACCACCCTTTCCATGAAAAAGTGTCTCCTTCTTTCCTTCCTAAATCTACCCCCCACTGTTTCAGACTATCCCCTCTAGTGGTTCCCTCCACACCTAAATTGAAAATGCACTATAATCCACCATTGTTTATACCTTTCAGGTACTTGAAGATTTCTGTCATAACCCTCCTCTCCCTTCTGTCCTCCATGGAATACATATTGAGCTTCCATAATCTCTTCTCATACGGTTTGTCCCCAAGCCCTGGATCATCTCAGTTGCCCTACACTGCACCCCCTCCAGTAGTTTGATGTCCTTTTTAAAATAAGGGCACTAAAACTGCACATAGCACTCTAAGTGATGTCTCACCAATGACCTGTGCTGTGGCACAATGACTTCTTCATTCCTGGAGGTGATTTCCCTAGTGGTGCATCCCAGCATTTTACTTGCTTTGGCTGCCACTTTATGGTACTGTGCAAAGTGTCTAATGTCTCCCCTGACTATCACCCATAGGTCCTTTTCCTCCTTTGAACTGGACACCTGTGCAACCCTCAGCCAGTAGTTGGCCACAGGGTTTCTAGCTCCCAGCTGCATGATCTTGCACTTCTTGGCATTGAACCCCAACTGCTAGATGCCAGAGCAATTCTCAAGCCCAGCTAGATCCTCCCTGAGCTTCTGTCTCCCCTCCTTCATGCCCAGTCTCCCACAGAGATTAGCATAATCTGTGAATAGACAAATTTTACTTTTGACCCCATCCATTACGTGACTAAAAAAGATGTTGAATTACACTGGGTCAAGCACTGACCCCTGTGGGACCCCACTGGTTACAGCCCTTACAGAAATAATGGTATGAAATGTTTTCATACTGCACACATAACACTACCCAAGTGATATGTGTGCTGCAAGTATGATTTAAATGTTACATTGGAACTGATTGCTTGCATAACACATGCGTGCAGCAAGCAAGTGTGGAAACCATGATTTTTATTTTAAATTGGGAAAGCCTGCATGCATGTAGCATGCGTACAAAAAGCAAGTGGCCACTGATAACTGCATACTTAAAAGTTAGATGACTTGCTCAGGATCACACCACACACAACTGGGGGTTGATGAGATTCAAAGCCAGGTCTTCATACCTCCAAGTCTCCTGGCTTGCAGTTCAGTGCCTTTAACCACTAAGCCATACTGTCTGCAACATATGGCTCACTTGTACTTCAATATATACTGTATCCGAATACATCTGCACGTATGCAGCATGCTTGTAGCCACTGTTATGCTTTTCAGTTTTCATTTCACCCTCATCTCAGTTTCACAGTTGAACTGTAGCACACATACCAATGGAAATACATGTATTTTTCCCACCCCCAATACACAAACCTACCCACAAAACCACTTAATTGCTTCTGTCTGGCCTGTACTCCAACTATTTTCTCTCCATAGTTTTGAATGCTTCAACGCAAATAGACTTTAAGGTGCAAACACAAAAGTAGCAATAACTAGACACACACACACACACACACACACACACACACACACACACATATACACACACACATATACACACACACACACACACACACACACACACACAGCCAGTTCCCCCCGATGCCAGTTCCCCCCCATGCCCACACAATGTAGCGGGTACTGTCATGCTGCTATAGACAACCCACCAAATATAGATAAAAGTAAAAAGACTCTTACTTGAGTACTAGGGAGCCAGCGGTGGGAGTCTTTAAGAGATGATGTCCATGGGTCAGAGTGATGGGTTGTACACCATTGAAATGAATGGAAATTTTTGTTATTACTATTTTATATGTTATGATGGTGAGTTGGAGAATAATGAAGGCCACTCTTCTACTAACAAGGCCCTTGTTAGTCAAGTGGTGGCCTTCATCAATCTCCAACTCTCCGTCAATAATGTATAAAATAGTAATAGAAAATACCCCAATTCATTTCAATGGTGTACACCCCTGCAGTCTCCTTTGTCCTTTGTCATAATGTGCCTGAGCATGGAGATGTGGAGGTCAGCTTCACTGTGGGGGGGTGGGTTGCATAAGCCTGACTATAGTGGGGCTCCAATAGTTTGCATTTACCATACCACTCAACTGTCCATGAATGCAATGGACAGCCCCCGAATGTCTGTAACATCTCTAAGAGGTAAAACTTATTTGTTTTGAATGAAAAGTGATATACAAATCAAGAAAAAGTCAAATATATAAGATTCATCTGAGGTGATGGTTGTGGATCCTGGTCACTGGACAGGGGAGTCGGGGCTGGTCAGCCCACAGGGCTTTTCCTGGGGGGTTCCCAGCTCCCTATCTCTGAACTGGTGTGGGATCTAGGGGTGATGCTTGACAATGGGCTGACACTGTGCTCTCAGGTGTCGGCAGTCATCAAGTCATCCTTTTGCCACCTGAGTAACATCACTAGGATCAAGCACCTTGTTCCATATGGTGACCTGCCCACACTGATCCATGCTTTTGTGACCTCACACCTTGATTACTGCAACTCCCTTTACTTTGGGCTACTGGGGATTGATATCAACTGCCTGCAGCTGGTGCAGAATGCTGCAGCCCAGTTGTTGGTGGGGACTCCCTGGACATGTCACATCACTCTGGTGCTGTATGAACTGCACTGGCTGCCAATTCAATGGTGGATCACCTTCAAAGTCAGATTACTGACTTATAAAGCCCTACATGGACTTGGCCCGGAATACCTGAAAGAGCTTCTGTTCCCTTACTGCCCCAAGCGATTGCTCCACTCAGCTGATGAGGGGTTGATAGAGATTCCAAGGGTATCTTTAAAATCTTCAGGGGTCCGTGCATTTATGTTTGTGGGCCCAGCCCTTTGGAATTCTCTTCCATGTCAGCTTAGGGAGTGAGCAACCATGGGGGGCTTCAAACAGGTGCTAAAGACGTAGTTATGGAACTGAGCATACCCTAATTATTAATATTGGTTACTGGATTTTAATTGAATGTTTTATATAAAGTTGTTTTATTTCTCTGTTTTACTAATTTTATGTAATGCACCTTGATGAATCAGAAAGGTGCATAATAAATAAAGATTATTATTATTATTCCTCAGAGCAGTGCATCAGATTTGGGATTAAACCCACCCAGCTACTAACCATTTTTTTTTCCTAACTGAAGTTCTGCCCCTCCAAAAAAAGAACTTTGTCCTGATTTTTCTCCCCAACTTCATTTCATTCAGTACCCATCCCATCTGGGTCATGAAGCCTCCCAAAGGTGAAGAAACATGAACAACACATCAATATTTCAGTCCTTCCTCCTTCCCCAATCCCCCTGTAAAAAAAAAAAATACTTTTACTTACCTGGCCATATGGCCAGAACCTACAGCCTGGCATAGTGTGCCACCAGCCCAGTTTTCAATCCACTCCCCTTCTATCCTTCTGCTAGAAGCTGGATGCTAGAAGTGACCATCACAGGTCCCCAAGTCACCTCACCAACTGAACCCACCCAACCTGGGTTGCTTGCTTCTTGCTTGGTTGCTGCTGTGGCTGCTGCCCCACTGCACTGATCACCCACACCACTGTCGCCACTGCTGCTAAGCCTATCTTGCTGCCATGGGGTCTGTGCTGTTTTTTTTGCAAGGTAAGTCTAGTAGAGCAATAAAGCAGGTAGCTTAGTCTTGAGTTAGCTTCTAGCTCACCCTCTGCCCCTTCAGTCACTAGGGGAGATGGAGACTCATTTTGAGTAGACCAACAAAAATATGCTGCCACAACACTGCTATTGAGAGTTCAGTGCTCACTGACTCTCAAAGCTGTAGTGTGCAGTCTGTCTACTTTATGGCAGGAAAGTCAGTGTCGCACTTGCAAGACTCATGCGCTCTTTCTTGGCTGAAGCTCATTCACATCACATGTGATTGTGCTGCCACTAATAGGTGCAGAGAGTGGACAATACAATGCAGACACAGCTGAGTCTGGAGAGTACCTGCAGCATGAGCACACACAGGCCAGAAGGCACTTAGTATGCAAAAGATTAAATCCAAATTTAAAGCCGTTATTGCCACACCATGAGAACAACCTAGGCACAAATATGGGGGGAGGGGCAATTGCCACCCTCTGCTCTACCTAAATGGAACACCTACTTAATAGCAGAAATTTATTCCCAGATGCTAATGCAATGGTTTCCACTGTGTTCTGAGATATTGTATCTCCATGTTTCATGATGTGTCCTGATCATCATCTGGGTTAGTGTACTTCATTGTCCCTCATTTTGAGTATCCATGTCCCTCATTTCCATGACAAAATGTGAGGTATGGTGCATGCTTCATTTAAGACTCTACTCAGCACAAAGAGTGCTGAACATGGCCATAGTGTATAAGCTCTACAAAATGACAAAGAGAAAGTAAGTGAGATGAAACGGTCATGGAGAAACACATTTGTAGCACTAAATATGCATAACAGTTTTGCATGGTACAAAACAAAAAGGATAGGCTTCCCAACATAAAGGCTCCTCTTCGTACATCTGGAATGGGGGATGTTGACTGGCTATAACCTAGGCATTTAATGCAGTAAGCAAATAATGCCTTCTAAATTAAAGGCGATTTAATGACAAAAATCAAAAGCCATTAAACAACTTGCAAAAGGATCAGAATTAATGAGTTTACCTAACTTTTTATGGGAATTCAAATAAAAATGTATTTTAATGACTCTAATTAATAGCAGTAGTATAAGAAATAGAAACTGGTGTTTTTTTTAGATGAGATTTGCACTAGTTTAGCTGCTGCACACATAGCAGGCATGCAACATGTGAAACTGATGTGGTGTTTAAATGATGTTCACACCAGCTTAACTGCTGCACTCATGCCAAGCATGCAACACGTGCACCTGATGTAATTTTTAGAAGATGTTCACACCAGCTTACTTGCTGCGCACATGTCAAACTTGCAGCATGCAAACCTGATTTGCTTTTTAGACCTGGTTCATTTAGGATCACTTTGTGTATGTGAACTGCATGCAAACATTGCACAATTAAGCATGTGGCATGCATTCTGCATGTAGACAGCACATCTATATTTCTGTAAGAGAGGTCTAGACTTTAACCCCCCCCCCAATCACTCTCTGGTTCCTGTCTTGCAGCCAGCTTTTGACCCACCTCAGCAATGTGCCCCCGACTCCCAGGTCACTCAGTGTTTTGAGCAACCTTCCATATGGCATGGAGTTGAAGGCCTTACTGAAGTTCAGGTACAGGACATCCATGGACAGGCTCTTGTCCAACAATCTAGTCATCCAGATGAAAATAAACCCATGCTGGAGACTATTTACCTCCAGAAAGTTCACCAGGTTTTCTTTTAGAATGGTCTCCATTAATTTGCCCACAATGGAGGTAAGACTGACTGACGTGTTATTTCCAGGCTCATCTCTGGGACCACTCATGTGTAGTGTCACCACATGTGCCATTCTCCAGTCCTGAGGCATGCACCATGACTCCATTGAGGTGTTAAACAGATCTGCCAGGAGGCCAGCCAGGACCTCCACCAGTTTCCTCAGGACTCTTGGTGCATGCCATCCGGGCCAGACACCTTGTCCACCTGAAGGGCATAAGATCCTTTAAAACCCTGTCCTCCTGGATCACAGCATCTCTTTTGTGCCCCCCCCCACATTCAAACCCCTGGTTGAGGTGGATCATTTAAGTAATAAGGCATGACAGGGTGTGTATTATTGTATATTAATGTCATGTCTCAGGTAGTTGACGCATGAGGGTGCAGGCTAAGTGTGTTCAGCACCTGAGAAGTGACATTGTTACACAATAACACACACGATGGAGTGTCTTATTGGTATTATACAATGTCCCCTTTGTTGAAATAGGGAAAGAAAATAGAAAAATATGTTTAAAATATTTTTGTTAGTTTTTGTTACAGTGGGTACTCATATTCAGAAAAGAGTCCATAGTTTTTCTTTTCTCCAGCAGGTGGCACTACTGCTATAGGCCTGCCCTGTAACTCATTTTAGGTCTCTGTCTCTGTTTTTCTGCTGTGAGCGCTGCCCCCTCCCATTCATCTGTTGCAGTCTGCCTCTGTTTTTCAGTCTGTTGAATCAGGTTAAGGCTTTTAAATCCCTTACTCTGTTTCACTTCACTTTTGTTATTGTTCCAGTGCTGAGTGAGCGGTACGTGAAGCCAACAGCTTTTGAAATACTGCTCACTCAGACTTGGCACTCCTGTGTTGTATAGCACTACAGACACATGAAAGTTTACTGTTAAGCCAGTGAGAAATGAAAAAAAAAAAAACTGTCATTGCACATTTTTAATGGGCTGTTCAAGCACTGCATGTACTGTGGAGCTGCTGGCTCATGCATGAAGATGTGCTAAAATGGCAAAGTAAAAGACAGCGAATGGTTTTGATTTTCCTTTTCGCTGAGGAACAGAAAATCAAAGCTGCTCTGGTTTTGCTCACTTTCTGGTTTAGGACGGCATCAGGTTTGCTGCGAAATGTCTGCATGTGTTTTTTTTTTACAGTTGAAACACTTGTGGCTGTCATGAGAATATGGAGGTGTGCTGAGCTGAGTGGGGATAAATGTGAAGGTGTGGGCTTCAGGGTACATTCAACAGGCAGGGAGGGATTTCATTTTGTGTTCTGCAGTCATCCCTGTGCCTGCCCTAGATATAGTGATGTTATTGTCTAATAACATCACTGTGTCTGAGGGTCAGCAGCCAATCAGTTTGCTAGAATTTTTCTTGCCATTGAATAATATACATCATACCTTAAAAATGCATGCTGTGCAGAAGCTGAGGATGTTGTTAGTGTGAGGAGCTAGGTTACCTTTATCTCCCTAGTGATTTTCTCTACAGAGACAGCACCCTAAAAAGTTCTTCTTTACACTTTCCCTGTGAAGTTCTGATGATCAGAATGGTTACTTTGCTATAAAGGTGTAGGAAGTTGTTATTAATCTAGCTGTCTCTGATAGCTTCATGAGCATCTCTGTACTTCAGTATGTAGTTTCATAAACTTAATGTTTCCGCTAATGTAACAATTTACTATGGAACATATTTTTAATATTCAGCTTTTCCTTTCTTGAGTTCACAACACATCTTTGTAAACTATTCAAAAGCTCTGTATTAAAAGCATTTAATTGTCCCTGACTACAGCTGGGTAAAATTTATTTTCTGCCATGAAATTCCGGTGACATTCCGATTTTGCCTCTGTGAACTTTCACAACATTTTGCCAAAATTTTGATTTTAGTAATTTCCATCTAATTTTTGTTCAACTTATACCACCTTTTGTATTGTGACTTTGCCAAAGTCCATACACTAGGGTACAATGTTTCCAAGCTCTGTCTTTAAAGGTGACTGAGTTATAAGCCTCCAAACATTCATACATTCTAAAATTAAATTGTGCCATTGGTAAACTAAAAGTATTTGTCAAAATTGCACCACATTTGGAAAAATGACTTCACCAAGGTCAACACAGAAGTGTATAATGTGTCAGATTTCTGTCTTTAAATGTGATTGAGTTATAAGCCTCCAAACTTTTGGAAATTTTAGAATTATATTTTGCAACTATGTAAACTGTGAATCTGAAGCCCCAATAACTTTAAAACTAGAGAACAGAATACCACCAATTTTGATAAGCTCATTGACCATAAATATAAGGCACTGAGGCCACCCCCATGGTCTAGCAGCAGAACGTTGCATTGCCATGCTGACAACCTAGGTCACGTTGAGATGCAGGTCATGACTGATACAACTGTTGCACGGTAATACATCTCAGTCAGTGAGGGTTGGTAATGAGTTCCACCAACACAGCGACCCATACTGCTGGACCAGGGAGCTTGCTCCTGCTACAGGGGAAGGCGTGGTTGTGTGAGCTGCCAGAGTCATTGCCCCACAGGGCAGATGGAAGGGAAACATTGTTGGAGAAAAGCCAAGTAGCCAACAGAACAATGTCCAGGGACACTGGTTTACCGGGATTGAGAAAGGGCAAATTCCATTTTGCACACTGTAAAAAACGGTACTGTCACCGGTGTCTGCTAAGCCATAATCCGGTTTTACCGGTGTTTGGTTTTGTGTACTTTATTTAACAATTTTTAACTCTGCTAACATGCATTTTAGCAGTTTTGACCTCCACCCTTCCATCCTTGTACCAATTTAAAGTTATTTTTGGTACAAAATATGATGGCAGCAACAGCACTACAGCCCCCATCCCTGAGGTGTGATGGAAGCAGCAGTAAGGTCTCCATCCCTCTGGTGTGATGGCAGCAGCAACAACACTGTGTCCCCCCTCCCTCAGGTGTGACGGAAGCAGCAGCACTGCAGTCCCTATCCATTAGGTGTGATGGCAGCAGTACCACATTCCGCATTCCTCAGGTATGATGGCAGTATCAGCACTATGGCCCCCATCCCTCAGGTGGGACAGCAGCAGTACAACATTCCCCATCCACCAGTGGTTATGGTAGAAGCAATACGCCCCCCCTCTCAGGTGTGATGGCAGTAGCAACAATGCAGTCCACATCCCTCAGGGGTGATGGCAGTAGTGACAGCACTATGATCCCCTTTCTTCAACACCCACACCCCACAAGCACAAGATACAAATTACTTAGTCTCTTTGCTTGTTAGAACTCAGCTTTGAATTAATTTTAACCACCACCACTACTAAGGTGGACCATGTTTGTTTTTTCCTATCATTTAACTGCCTGAATTGGATTTCTGCCAGTGACACCACTGACCAGGGTTTGGGAATAGGTTTGGGTGCTGGAAGACCGGCCGGGGGGGGTGAAGGCTTGAGTGTCCAACAACCACTTGCCTCCTCCTTGGAGGGAGGGTATATTCATAGCTCAGCATTTGCTGGCCCCAGGTGGAGGCTGGAGGCATAGCAACACATTGGACCTCATTGCGGAAGAGAGCGCAATGGATGTCAGCTTGTGTCTTGACATCATGTGACCTGTCATGCTCCCACAAAAATGGAAAAACACCTGCTGGCTACTTAGAGGATGACTTCTGGTCCCTCCATAAGCATGACATCCCAGACACATGTGTCTGTTCTGACCTCTGCCATGCCTGGGATATACAGGAAGCTCTTTAGGGTGATTGTCTTCCCTTGTTAGCCTCCCACAGGGATAGAGGCCCACCGATGAAGGGTTAATTCGGGTTACCTGGTAGCATGGCCATAAGGGGCAGTGGATGGTAGGGGGGAATTCAGCAGCAGTGGTAGGGGGACTTGGCAGGCCTGAAGGAGTGGATGGCCAGGGGGTAGGAGGAACAAAAAAAAAACTGCCTGAATTTGCTTCTTTGAAATAGTGTCTTCACCTAAAAAAAAATTCACAAGTGATTAGTGGAGGACCTTCTAATGCATCTCATCTTTTTTTCCCTTGGTCTCCATGAAAAGGGTGTCTCTCAGTTTTCATGTCTGAGCTCAGTTGTGAATTGAGCACCACTCTACCCACTAGCATCATACAGCCCCTGGGGTCTTATCTTCCATGTGTCACTGAATGTGCTTTCAAATCCACTGGCCAAGTATAAGTACACTTAAACACGTAACATTTGCTTTTTATTAAAGCAGTCTGTCAGAAAACATTTTGTTGTCACAGAGGCTGACACAACAGGTGGGGAGAGAGAAGGAAATGATGAAATGGGCAGACTAGGTGGTCCGTCAAAGTTTATGTTTCTATGTTTCTATCCCATTCACCTAAATAAGTAGTAAGGCAGCTTGTGCCTTGTGAACATACTTTCATTCAGACTCACTTTCAATCAAACAACTGAGGATTTGGATGGCCCTGCTGATTATAAACTTGAATAAACTAGTTGGTAACAGTGATCCTAGCTTAGCAATATATACCCTAGATGTTCATATGCAAAAATACAATAAAAACCTGACTAAAGTCTAAAACAAGCTTATAAAACACAAAATGTATCTGAACATTTATATTTACCTATACAACATCATTGCAGCCGAGTACAACTCAGATAAATTACATGGTACCCTGACTACTGTATGATGTAGTAAACATATATTGGTATTTTTTTTATATTTTTTGTAAACTGGTAAACCGACCAGGCAAAACTGCCTGTTTTCAGAGGTGACCCAGGAGCACTGTGGAGGTTAAGTGCCTTGCCTAGAGTCGCACAGTATGCAAGTGGAGGTTGTGGGAATCAAACCCAAGTCTTCTAAATGTACTCAGTTTGATCACTGTTTGTTACTCTAACCACTAGGCTATACTGTCAGCCATAACACCCATATATAATGTTTTAATATATGATTTCAATAATAGTGCACAGTACCTACAGTGCAAATTATGAACATTGAACACTTTGCAACATTTTACTAAAACTGAATTATTTCCTCTCCATCTGCTTATGTTTTCTTACACCAAAATGGGTGTATAGTTGACAGAGCACTGTAAATAGCCTGAGGTAGCACTGCTTGCAATGCCAGGGACTGGGATCAGGGGAATCAATTCGGGTTGCTAGAGGCCTGGCCAGGGAGTAGGATTGAGCAACTGGGGCCACTCTCCTCCTCTGGGAACAGTGACTTGCAGGTCCTGATGCTGTACTGCCACCTGGGTGACCACAGGTGGGGGAGCAATGAGGCTGCAAAGCATTTGGGAAGAGAGGAAGCTAGCCAGGATCTGGAGTAGCGGCATGTCTCTATGTGCCCTACTTCCTTGGATACCCTTGAGTGTTGGTGCCCTCAGGGACAGAGACCAGAAAACCAGTAACAATCACGCCACATCAGCTGCTGGTAGAAGGGATCCAGCTGCCCCAGACTTCATAACCAGTTTCCATGAGGGACCCACTGGGCTGCTGGACACACATTAAAGGACTGTAGAGGGGTGACCTGGGGTCCCCTCCCTTCCCACCTGGGGGGTACAACCTAGGCAGGATGGGTGCAGGCTCACAGGAGCTCCTGAGCATTACCTGGGGTGAAGCTAAGGGATAGCCAGCCTAGGGATCTCTGAAAAGTGGAGACTGATGCTGTAAGAAGGGGGAAGAGAAAGAGAAAATAAAAACGTTTAAAAATATGCTGAAATATTAGGGATTCTGTGCAGTGAAATGCAATTTCCGTGAGGCACCAGTACAAGAATTCAAAATCCGCAAACCAAGCAGGATTCCGTGATTTTTACCGGTGTTACCGGTAAAAACGGAAAACCATTGTCCCTGACAATGCCTATGCTCAGCCTGATCAGGGTATATCCATGAGAGATGAGCTGTCATTCAGGAGAAAAATCAGTATAGTAAAAAAAGAGGCTGTGTACATCAATAACCTAATCACTTGCTGAATGGCTGGCCTAGTTATAAGCAGCTAAAGATTCCAAAATAACAACAGTAATTAAAGTTTATTTCATGACCTTTAATGAAATTGCTGAATGTTGTGATACTTTTGTGGAAGTCATTTTCATGCATTTTGCCAAGTCATACACCTGCATTGCCATTGTAGAGGAAGGTAAAGGCTGGGTAAAGTGACAATAAGGTAGCAAACATAGGATGTTCCATAGTAAAAGTATAATGGTGCCAAATATCAGGTCACTATCTTGGGTGAAAAACCATGAAGAATAGTTATGGACATCATTGTGCACTAGCCTGAATTCTTGCAATATGCCAGATAATCACTAGAGCTCAATGACTTAATGACTTGTGGAAGCATATGCACATGCAGCATTGTTTCTGTACAATGCCACCTACTGACTCTTTAAGAACCCTGTAGATAGCAATGTATCTTTTTGCTATCTGAAAACAGTGGCACCATGTGGCAAAATGCCTTTAGCCTTACAACTAGTTGTGACTTATACCATTGTGATTGAAGTATTTGGATATCTTCAGGTATGATGGAGCACGATGCTGGGCATCAGAGTTACAGAAATGCTGGAGGGGTATTGACGTGCCATGATGCTAATACATGTAAGGTGATTCAGTGGTGAACATTTCTGAAAGTTAAAGGGAAATATCCATCAGTAATCAGGCCATGCCTGGGTGTAAGGCATGGCCTGACTAGCTGTTTCATAAAGTGTATTAATTTTAGTACCTTACTGCTGCTGCAATATTTAAGTCATATCTGGTTGATCCTGCCTCCCTTCTGCCGGCTTTTTGGAACCAGACAGTGTACCCACAACCACCCGCAGCTTTCCCAGTGTGATGTGTGACACAGGGTACAGCTGGGGGCTGCCCATAGATGGTATTCCGTGATTTTGGTGACCATGATTGGGCACCTACCAAAAGCGCCTGTCATTGGGGCAACTGGGGGAAGGTAGACAACTGGATGTGGGGATGTGTGAAATAGTGACATCCTGTTGCTACATGCCTACGTGCAAGATGGGGAGTGAGCACACTGAGGTGTGGGGTGGGAAGGGATGGAAGTGTTGTAGGGGGGTGACACCATGGTGAGCTGCTGAGCTGCTGCTATATCATGGTGAGTGGGTTCAGGGCTGCAGCAGGAATGGTGCTGGGTTCGGGTCTGGGCACAAGTACTTTCTGTTGCACCCAGTCCAAAATGTTATTTATGCAGTGCTTGCACCCCCCTGGAGTTGAGAATCCTTAAGTAGGGGGGTGCAGGGGGCAAAGCCCCCCACATAAAAAAAAATCCCAAATCCCCGACACCATTTTGCTGTGTGCCAGGGAGTACATTATCGAAATATTTTTTCGGCGATGTGCTGTCACTGAAATATTTTTTTGGCAATGTGCTGTCACCCTAACGGTGATCGCCCATCAGCAATCATCATCACATAGATCCTTCATAGATAGTCATGATAAACAGAGCTATTAACAGCTCCAGTTTCTAAAGTACATGTCCTGGCGGTATACTGAGACCAGGTATAGACTAGTTTTGGCTGCCAGTCTATACTTGGTCTTGCTATACCACCTGGACATGTACTTTGGAAACTGGAGCTATTGATATCTTCATTTATTATGGCTGTCTATGGACACTCTCCCCCACTGCTTCCTGTATCATACATCACACTGGGACAGCTGCAGATGGTTGTGGGCATGCCGTGTGGTTCCAAAATGCTGGCAGGAGTGAGGCAGGATCAACCAGATATGAGTTACATATTGCAGAAACAGTAAGGTACTAAAATTAATACACTTAGCAAAACCAATAATCAGACCATGCCTTACATTCAGGCATGGCCCAATTACTGATGGACATTTCCCTTTAAATTCCACAAGTAGAATTCTAGTGGCATTACCTATTATGCATCCATGAATTTTTGAGCAAATATTTCCAATTAGTAATATTTAAAATAACCTACCATCAATTTTAACCTACTAAAACAACCACCTTTATCCAGCATAATAACATTCTAGAACATATTTACTTTGGTATGCTTGCCAACTCTTCAGTGTATACCTCCCATAGCACTGGAGATATCAACATCCAAATATTTTGAAAATGATCACATAATTTAACAAATAATTAAACTGGAAATTTTGAGCTCATGTAACTTACAATTTACACAATCAACTACCTCTCTGTTTATCAGTTTCTATGACTATTTCAAGGAAGTGTGTATATAAGTTTTCAGATATCTCGATCCAAAGGTGGCTAAGTTGTAAGAATAGAAATATTTTCAGAAACTTTCACATGAATAATAAATTGCAAGATCTGGAGCACCTACAACTTTCCCTCCTCTCATTTAAATGTCATGAATCTTGGCATTCATGTAGGGCCCCTTTCTAGCCTACACAAATTGTTACTAATGGTAAGTATAATAAAGGATATGAAGAGGCAGGAAAAATCACTGATCACCCACAATATAGTGAACTATACATTTTAAATTGAAAATTATTAATATTTGTTACTCAAAATGGGAAGTTTTGAGACTTACATGTGTGAATGTTAAAGGTTATAATTTCTGTATGAAAAAAATTAGAAAATATTATTTTTCGTTTCTCAGTTTGAAATGCTGTAGTACCATTGAGGTGCCACTTCTGAACTGTGATGACTCAGTTTGTTAGGTATTGTCATTTTGAGGGTAATCTCAGCAAAAAAAAACATTGAGGCAAGAGTTATCTGAAAATGGCATTAGTAACAAAAGAAGGTATTAAAGAAGAAACTCACACATACCACAATAATGGAAAGCATCTTGGGAAGATTATGCAAATCACTATGAAAATTTGCCTTTGCATTATTGAGGCATGTGTGATTTTATTTTTTCTTTGAAACCTGGATTTGTTGCTAATTCTCTTTTTTGATAACTCTTGCCTCACTACTGTTGTGCTGTGATATTTTGTCTTTTTAAGTTGCTTTCATATTTTGGGTTCACCATGAGCCAAATCTGTAAGACCATATAAGGGATGGTTTATTTTCCCCTTGGTTAGATGTGCATGAGGCACACTGATGAAAAAACATAGAAACTAGACATTGATGTCAGAAAAAGACCAATGGTCCCTCCAGTCTGCCCACAGTTTCCTATCAAACACCTGGACCTACTATCCATACAGGGTACTAGCCCTAAATACCCCCCTGTTCACCTCCCTACAGCTACTGCCCTGAGTTTCCATTATACTCTTCACTCTGTCCCAGCCATGCTTGAAACCATTTCTGGTAGTGTTATCCACCACCTTGGCTGGCAGACTGTTGAATAGTTCCACCATCCTTCCTGTAAAATAAACCTTTCTCACTTCCCTCTTAAGCCACCCTCCCTGTATCTTTGAACTGCTACTTATACTAAGTAATTCCTCACAGTTCACCTTATTTATTACTTTTGAAAACCTGAAGGTCTCTATCATATCACCAATATAACCCCTCTCTCATTTGTTCTCCAGTGAGTACAAGTTCAGTGCCTTACGATGATCCCTGTAAGATCTGCCCTTCTGTACTTGAGTCATTCTGGAGGTCTGAGAAAGATGGAACAAGTGTATGTGTCTTTTGTCTTTAATCTTTGCAGATTGTGTAAGAGGCCATTTAGCACCATGCATCCTTGCTTAAAGAAAAAACAGTCTAGATGTTCATTATTTTAGCAAATCTGTCCCATGATGCTTTGCATTTTTAGGGTATGTGTGAATTTATTTTACACACACACACACAACACACATATATATATTTATACAGAATATATCTATATACATATACACATTGTTATAGATAGACAAATGACAGAGATAGATAGATAGATAGATAGATAGATAGATAGATAGATAGATAGATAGATAGAAAGATAGCAATGGCAGTTAATCTCTTTTCTCATGCAGTATCATATGATACTGTACTGTGTTACATCCTGGCAGTCTGCACTCTGGCTAGATATATGAAATATATATTAGCCATACAATATATAAAGTACATGGATAAAGATGTTCCCCTTAGAAGCCATTATTGCATATGTCCCTGTATACCTCACCAATGAAAGCTGCAGACCTACAAATTAAAGCTGTGTTCCTCACAGTTAAACCTGTACAGTATATCTCCCAATTAAAGCTGAATAGTTCCAGAAGGAAAGCTGTATTCTTGTGTGAAGAAAGCTGTATACTGTAGGAAAGAATATGCAAACACACCACCAATTAAATAATTAGAAACCAACTAACTGATTAAAACAAACTAAAACCCAATTACATCTATTAACAAACCTATCAAACCACCTCAAAATGTCCCATGGTCAAAACATCCTAGCAAAACACAATGCTAAAAAATGATGTTACAGCAGCCACACAACTAATCACTACCCTTATTTTTTTTTTCACTCAACAGCTGTTTCCCATGACACTCTAGCTCTCTTTTCAGCTTCAAAGCTTTCATGGTCCTGCCAACATGGCCCCAGATTAGAGATAGACGAAGCCAGCAAACTTCACTCTGTAAATTAATTCAAGAATTTCACCCAATTCTAGAAGTGAAATTTGTGAAATTCTTGCAATTCATGGATCACTAAATTTGAATTTTTACCATGAAGTGCGGAATTTTGTCATGAAATGCAGAACTTCACCCAATAAATTCCTCATTTCATGGCAAAAACTTCACAATTCAGGCAAAGCTGAAGTTTCCCAGACTTAGGTAAACTTCATGAATATCCGTGAAGTGGCACATTTCTTCACTTTGCGTGAACTTTGCCAGCAAAGTTTAACTTTGCCACATCTGTACACCTGGTGCTCAAGATCTCTTATCAGTTGCTATTTTCTGAACATTGCTGCTGCCATCTCCATGCATGACACATAGCTACTGGACTCGTAAGCACAGAATCCACCAACCCATGATGCCACATGCAGCTTTTAACTGTTGGCTACACTCCAGACCAAAAAGACAAGTCCAAACCACCAGCTAAAGCCACAGACCATGATACCACCAATTAATTGAGAAGTGACCAGCTGCAGATGTGCCCCATTATATAGGGAAATCCTATACTACAGAAAGACACAAGGGAAAAGAGTGACCAAAATGCTACTACACTACAGAAACACAGAGGATCAAAAACAAACAGAAAACTCCAAAATGTCCCAGACCACAGGTAAATCTGGAAACCAACCTGATGGAAGGTGCTGTACTTATTAAAAATTACACCCATCCTAATATATAAAACAAATGATGGAAAAGACTGGCACACTCAGAAATATACCTATCAAGGAGGCTATGCAAATAATATAACCACCACACTTTGAGCTTGTAGCCATAAAATCTGATTAGCCCCCTCAATGGGCACATTTCCTTGTGTACTATACTTACCAATCATTTGTTCTCTATACAATATATATCCCTTTATCAAATTGTGGTCAAATATGTTTTCCTTCAATCCATCTGAATAGTGCCTTTTAAAAATGTTTTAACAACTGGATCTTTAATTAGTATTAAATGCACATTAAAATAGAAAATAGAGTAGAAATAGATGTTTCAACCATAGGTCTTCTTCCAGTGCAGTATGTCTGCTCATCAGAAATGTTTTACCCACTGGATCTTTTAATCAGTCTCTTAATCAATGACTGATCATTGTTAATGATAATCCCAGAATGATCCATTCATTCTGCCATTCTCCTCAGCTCTGCATGAAGCATATATTAGTGTCAGTTGGGCACATTATGATTGGCAAAGCTGTTTTTGTTTTTTGTTTTTTGTGAAATGATGTATTTTACATTAAAGGGAAAGTCTCCTCAACCTTTTTTTCTGTTTACCAGTGTAGTGTGTAGGCATGAACAATAATTCTCTCTCTTGCATCCCCCTTATTACAACCAAATTTAAATGTAAATGTTTCTTCACTCTGTTCTGCATGGGTGTGAAGACTTGTTTGACACCATTGCAAAGGGCATGGCCCCAATCATAGATGGAAACATGGGAGTTGATAATATGTACAGTATGTGCACATCAAAGACTAACAGTAAGCAAAGAACTCCTAGCTCATAAAAATCAGTGGAATAACAGAACTTGTCAAGCACCAACATCCTTCCAACTACATTTTTCCAACTTAGACACACTTTAAACTAAGAAAGGATTATTGAACTTATTTTGGCAAGTTTGATGGTCAGCACAAGACAAGAATACAGGACTTCAGAAGACATACAACAGAGCTGACTGGTGGTAGCATTTCTGCTGATGTGTGTATGTACTCATAATCAATATACTGTTATATGGGTGATGCAATTAGGGAACCACAATTAGGGTGCTGCAATCAGTCTGCCTGTCATGCTGATGAACTGGATTTTGGAGTGCTCGGCAGGAAGAGTACCATCTGGGTGTTGTGCCCCTTGCCCTATACACCTCTGAGCTGGAGGTGATTATACTGAAGTATGGTGGGTGTGGGGGCACAGCCCCCCTCAAACAGCCAGAATGTACCCCCTGGGCACTTTGTGCAATGGGGGTCAGCTGGCACAATTGTAGGGCATGATGTTCACGATCAGCATTGTGCTGGAGCCCTAATGATGATCATGTTATTTTCTTGTCATGGTGACATGGGCAAACCCTCATCATCAACTCCCATAATGCCTTGCATGAGTGGGGTCATGATCTTTGCAATGGGTGTCAAACAGGTTTTCACACTAGGGCAGAACAGAAGGAAGCGACTTCATTTAAATTTAAATTAGGATGAAATTAAGGGGGTGTAAGAGAGGGAATCATTGTTCATACAAACTACATAGGCATACAGAAATAGGTTTAGGAGACTTTTCCTTTAATATTTCCCTCAAAATGAAACACTGATTTTCTGACTTTAGGTGAGATCTACATCGCAGAAAGCTTTAGCAATTACAATTCAAAGACATATCCACTATGATCACATGTCCCTTTAATCAAATAGGATGAGAATTTTAAAACAATTATATCAAGTAACACATCAACCCTCCACAAGTTTAAAGAGTTTGTTTTTTTAATACAACACATGTTAGAGTAGGGATACGTTGCTCACCCCCTGGGCCTGTGTGATCTAAGGTGTACTCAGCCAGCATGCAGCATGATCTGGCTATGATTCCAGGATACATCTCCATTCCAGTCTGGCTCTTTGATACAGCAGTTATCCAGAAGAGGGTTTCCCAAACCATCACCCACTTGGCAAAGAGTCAAAGAGGAATATAGTAGTTCATGTTTATTAAGCAGAACAGGAATGCATTCAATATAAAAAGAGTGGTCCCAGGATCACACAAAAGCAGAAATCTATGACTCAGAGGTTATTATAATTTACTGTTTATAGTACCTATGTACGTAACTACTATGGGGAAGAAGCTTTTTTCTTGTATTCAGACTGTTTTTTAATAATGTTTAAGCAATAATACATAACATGGAATGGGTCATTGTGAAATTTACCCATGCTTTTGTTGTGTGCCATAAGGCATAATCAAATGCCTTAAACCACATGATAGTGGGTAATTTCTGCAGTGGTGCTGTACTGCAATTATAAAGTGGACCCATCTGTAAAAAAATAAAAATAAACAATAAATAAATAAATTCTAATTATTTTTTTTAAATGTGCAATAAATCATGATGTAATGTTTTGACCACTCAATAAAAAAGTCCCAACATAAATAGTTATGAGTAGCTGGAAGTAGAGTATTTGTGTCACAGAAGGTGATTTCTCCTGAACATCTTCACCATTCCATAGTTCCAATACATACGCTTTTAGGAACTAAGGGAAAGTCTTTTAAAGAACTTGGGGTTTTGTGTCTCATCCCCCACTCTGTTTCCTTTTCTATGTATATCCTCATATTCAATAGATGGAATTATGATTAACCATGAAATGGAAGAATTCACAATTCTATATAATTCTGCAGGCAAAATGTCGCCCTCCCCCCCCACAAAAAAAAAAATACATGGATCATTGACCATGGAATACAACAAATTAAACATTCTGCATAATTGTTCTGGGAAAATGTTTTTCCACCTGCAAACAAACTTACAACAAAATGTGGAGCAGGTAATGGCAGCTCAGCAGATGTGATGAATTTCAGTAAGCAGGCAGATTAGCAAATGAACAAATGGGCTTCTCACAGCACAGGCAAAAAGGAATGCTTTGATATATAGTACAAGCTCAAGTTCTGATTTTTATTCAGCAGCAAACACAAGCTACAATAAAACTCAGCATTTCACTTCCCAACTGGAAGCTTTGTCAAGAGTAGCAATACACTGCCATCATTTCCTTTTATACCAGAAAATTCAAACTGATATGGGAGGAGATAATTTGATGGACAGGTCACTCCACTGTAAATTTAAAGTGACCATAAGTAATAATAATAATGGTGACAGTTTAAAAAGTGAAGTGAAGACCGCGTATTTGGTCTATAAGACCAATTGTTCATGTGGGGAGTTTTACATTGGTAAAACTAAAAGTAAGCTTAAGGAGAGGATGGGAGATCATATGAGGGCACTATCAAATGCTAACATGGAATGTGTATTAGCCCATCATGTATTAACAGCAGCATCACCCTCAGAACACAGGCTTTCATTTATGGATATTGAAAAGGTGGTTATTGGGCATGGAGGGGGCAACATTGATGCACTTTTATCAGAAAGAGAGGCATTTTGGATTTTTCAAGCTAGAGCCATGAATCCTCCTGCCCTCAAAGATAGATTTACCATTATTGCGCTTCTTTGATAACTGTGTGCTTTTTTAGTTGATTACTGTCTTGGATGAATTGCACAATTGCTTGTTTTGATTTTACAGTGCTTGCTGTATCAGTTCTGTTTGTGTGTGTTGGTTGTAGCACTGTCACTTTTAGCACTGAAACTTTTTATGTATTATGTATGATCACTTTAAATTTGCAGTGGAGCAACCTGTCCATCAAGTCGTCTCTTCCCATATCACTTTGAATTTTCAGGTATGAAAAGAAATGGTGGCAGTTTATTTCTCACTCTTGACAAAGCTTTCATTTGGGAAGAAAACATTGAGATTTATTGCACCTTGTGTTTGTTGCTGAATAAAAACCAGAACTTGAGTTTGTGTATCCGAGCATTCCTTTTTGGCCTGTACTGTGAGTTCCCCTTTTTTATTTGCTTACAACAGAAGACCTTATATGTATTACTGTGGAGTCAGAGCCTCCCTTTTAACTGTGGCTGGGTATGCAGC
The DNA here is from genome assembly GCA_016271365.2 of Neoceratodus forsteri. NCBI lineage: Eukaryota > Metazoa > Chordata > Ceratodontiformes > Ceratodontidae > Neoceratodus > Neoceratodus forsteri. Next base: position 462,774,710 of record CM057449.1, read on the forward strand.
AGATACAGTTTGTCCCCAGTAAGCAAATAAGTATAAGGGAGGTATTTTGTTGTGGTAAGCATTAGTGAAAAAATTGTTATAGAAAACAATATCATAAAATAAATTGTTATTAAAATAAAAATGTGTCCCAGGCTGGCCCACCAGTGACCCAGGATCAGGAGTAATCTTAGGTTGTCAGGGGCCCAGGGGATGAGGAGGATTAAGTGTCCCAGAAGATGCTCTCCTCCTCCAAGGAGGGAAAGACATGTGCTCTGCTGTGCTACTACAACCTAGGTGACCATAAGTGGTGTAACAAGCAGAGCCCCAAAGAGATGGTGGGGGATTCTTGGCTGAGATAGGAGCTCACAATGCCAGTGACCTGTGATGAGGAGCAATATCAGGTTGTCAGGGGCCAGCCGGGGGAAGTGGATTGAGTTTCCAAGAGGATGCTGTCCTCAGGCTCCAGGGAGGGACAGACGTGTGCTTCAGTGTGCTACAACTGGTTTACCTGTGCCGAATCGACAACATCATTGTCGAAGTTTGGCATAGCAAGATCCCCAATGTCAACAGGTGAAATTTCACCTCTCCAATATTGGAGTGTTTCTCTCGGGGGGTTGTGCCCCCAAACCAATCATGTGGGGGACTGTGCCCCCATGCCCCTCCTTCTAAAGAATATCAACTCTGAGTCAGAATTGATTTGGGCGGGGTGACACATGATTAAAAAGTAAAATTTCAACCTCAGGTCCCCCATAGCGACAATTTTGAAACCTGTTGAAATTGTCACTCTGGGGGAGTTTGCCATAAAAGTTTCATTGTTTGGTCAGCACACTGTTATTACCACCTAGGTGATAATAAGTGGTATGAGCAGAACCCTGAAGGGAGGGGGGGGCACCTCTTGACTGCAATGGGAGCATGTATGCATGCTCACATCACTGCCATCCATACCCACAAATAGAGATGTTGAGTAATTTTATTTTGCAGGCAAAATTGATGTGAAATTGGCAATTGTGCTGTGTGAAATTGTGAAATTGCACCCGCAATTTTGTCTGCATCTTCATGTACCCCTCTGGGTCACTGGAGTCTAGTGGTCCCCCCCCCAGGGTGATCACTGGCCAAATTCAAATCAAGAACCCCCACCCAGTCACCCTGAGCCCTGGTCCTGTATCTTTCTAAAAAATAAATTCCCTCACCTCTCCCTGGTGTTCAGTGGACCCCCCCAGCTGATCACCAGCCAAATTCAAATGAAAAACCCTCCCTCCTTCCCCAGTCACCCTGAGCACTGGCGCCATATCTTTGTAAAAAAAAATTCCCTCCCCTGTCCCTGGTGTCTAGTGGACACCCACCCCCCACACTGTGTTAAGTCAGAGCCCACCTTGCTCCTCCCCACCCCGATTGGGCCACTGGCACAGCCCTCCACTCACCTCCATGGCTGGCAGTCCATCTGAGCACTCAATAAATGAATGCATGCTTGTACAAGGGTGAGCTCATTCACTGAGTGCTCAGACAGGCTGCTGGCCATGGAGGGCTGTGCTGGTAGCCTGAGCAGAGTATGGGGGAGCGAGGTGGGCTCTGACTTAAGACAGTGAGGGAGACCCTGGATTCAACAGCAGGATTTTTAGTTTTTTTTACAAAGATAGGGTCAGGGCTCAGCTTGACTGTGGGGAGGAAGGAGGGTTCTCTATTTGAATTCAGCCAGTAATCGGGGGACCACTAGGGAAACCAGGGACATGGGAGGAGGGGATTGTTTTTTAGGAAAGATCGGGGCCGGTGGCGAAATTAAGAAATTTCATCCATGGGTGACAAAATTTCCCCCATGAGTGGCAAATTTCTCTGGTTCATGGGCGAAACTTTGTCTGCCCACTTGGAGAAATTTTACATTTTGCCAGTGAAATATTTTACATAATGTGCAAATTCTGCAAAATATTTCACCCCGAGAAATGTTCAAATTTCACACAACACTACCCACAAAGTACCTGGGGGAAGGGAGAACTTGAGAAAAGTCTTCTGGTTGAGGCAGTATGATGCAACATCCTTCTGCAGGTCCTGCAATACTTGCTGGACTTCCCTGCCTACCACATCTGATCTACAGTAAATTCTCCCCGAGGTTTGGGAAACCTCAGGGAGCTCCGCCATAGGTGTAAACTGTGGGGCACTGTACTGGGCAGGAGAGTTAATCCCAGAGATGGTGGGTGACTGGGTTGGATAGGAGTCTTCAGAAGGGGGCCACTTGAGCAGAGATGGAGAAAAAAAGGGTATATTATGATATCTCTAAACTCAGTAACTTAAGGCTCGGGGTACCAACCCCACTGGCCCTAAAGCCAGCCTGCTGAATCAATCTGATGCCCAAAAATACGATTTAGGGCATCTGATTGAATAATCATTAGGCATATCAGGTGTTTCACCCCCCCGAACCCCCCATGTGGAGGGATCCACCCCCCACACCCCCGTAACTTAAATATCTAACTCCAAGGGGGAGGGATCTGTTTTATTGATAAAGTTTTCATGTATCAATACACTGAAATAATGTAACCACTGAAAATTGACAATTCCTTAAATTGTGAGTGCCAAGTATGCAGAAGATACAGTACTAGTGGTATTTTGTTTCACCAAGGAGAACCACACATCTTTCCTGATATTTATTATTAGATTTACACAAATAAAACAACAGGAAGTTCAAAGTACATACATTTCTACACTTTAATTTAAAATGTTTTACAAAACCTCTGCTGTTTATAATTTAAGGACAAAATGTGAGACTGTGATGCTCAAGAAGATACAATTAGATTTCCGCTAAAGAAAACGATAGATCTTTCATACAATATATTATGCCATGCTTTAGAAGGCAATAAAGCAAATACAGTTGGTTTAAGAGGAAAAACACTGTGTGTGCATGTGTGTGTGTATGTGTGTGTGTGTGTGTGTGTGAATCTTTGTTAGTGTGCTGCAGAGTCAGAGCCAAAATGTTATGAATTTAGTGCCCATGACAGTCAGGTAAGTGATAAAAGGTATTGGAGACATGAAGCCTTCAACTTATCCCCAGACCAGTCATAAGGCAGGTGGACAGTGCACATGCTTCCCACTGTAACTAACTGTTGACTACATTCCCTGGAGGCATTGCCCCTCTGTGGAGCTGGTATGGTATTATCTCAATGTCCAACTATTCCTGACCTTCCTTTGAACAAAGACTGTCAATAGTAAGGAAACATTTTTCTTTCTTTCTTTCTTTCTTTCTTTCTTTCTTTCTTTCTTTCTTTCTTTCTTTCTTTCTTTCTTTCTTTCTTTCCTTCCTTCCTTCCCTGGCATTTCAGACTCTTATTTTCAGTGGGATCATGTTTTTATTACAATTTAATAGTGTCGTTCAGGGATGTCAGACAGCTAGTGTTGGAACCCACTCGGAAAGGGAGCAATCTGGTAGCACGTCAATTTCAGCAAGTCATTTACAGCGATTCAGTTAGAGCAAGCGAGTAATATAGGTGGTGAATGAGTATAGCGAGAGAGGGGGTTAGATAACCTACCTCTGAGGTCCAGGTGTGCCTCAGGAGATGTTAATTTAGAAATAGTGGGGGGTTCGGTGGGCACAGCCCCCTGCATAACTCTGTTAATTGGGTTGTGGCTACTACGAGGGACCATAATCTTGTTCCCAATGCTGCAGAGGTTGGTGCTAGGTGGGTTATGTGCGGCATTAGGGAGAGAGCACTGAGCATGGCAGATTGAACTGCACAGGTAGTGCTCGATAGCACTGCCAGAGCACCCAATGCTATAGATGGTGCTTTGCCAGATATTCGTGCCCTAAGACAGACTGTCCAAAGGATTCGGCAGCTGGAGATAGTTGCATCCAAGACCCCAGGTAGCATGGAGGAGTTAATTATACTCCCAACCTATACACACACCCTTGGAGGAGATCGATTCCTTTTACATGATTCGGGTGATGGAAATGAGCTGAAACTGCAAGCTCTGTGATTGATGGTCACTGTAATTACCATTGCTATAAAATAGTCTCTGAAATTGCAGTTCCTAATGTTAATTCACCAAATTGACATAGAACTGAGCAATCCTAGACCTGGTACTCTCAACTGGGGATGGAGAGAGGATCTCAGATCTAGAAGTGGGTAGCCATCTGGGAACAAGTGACCACCAAACAGTGTGGGTCACGATAAACTGAGCTGTAGAGTCAAGCCACACAAAAGTGAAGGTACTGGGATTCAGGAGGGCTGATTTTGTCAAAAATGGGAGAGTGCCTCAGAAAAGCACTAGCAAACAGGCAAGAAGGAGGGGTGGAGCAACAATGGGGCATCAAAACTGCCATCACAGAGGCAACAAGCCTTTGTGTGAAGCAAATAAACAAATCAAAATGAAAGAAAAAACACTATGGTTCTCAAAAGAGGTGTCGGTGAAGGTTAGGGAGAATAAGACAGCATTCAGGAAGTAAAAGGAAATACAGAAGAAGCAGGACAGAAAACTGTACCAGTTAAAGCAGAAGGAAGCAGAAAAGGCAGTCAGAATAGCAAAGGCCCAAACCAAGGAAAAGATAGCCAACTCTGTCAAGAAGGGGAATAAAGCTCTTTACAGGTACATTAGGGAGTGAAGAAAGATAAAGGGAGGGATACTTAGTCTGAATAAAGAGGAGGGTGGGTGATCAGAGAGGGACGGTGAAAAAGAAGGGATACTAAATGAATACTTTTGCTCAGTAGTCACAAAAGAAGAGGAGGGGGAGGTACCTAATCCAATCATTAGAAGCACTCTGGACAGGGGGTTTAAAATCAGTCCTTTCACAGAAGAAAGGGTTCTGAAAGAATTCCTAAAACTGAAGATGGACAAAGCAATGAGGCCTGATGGAATTCACCCCAGAGTTCTAAAGAAACTAAGGGGAGAACTAGTAACACCAGTGACTAAACTTTTTAACAAATCATGGGTGGATGGTGTGGTACCTGAGGACTGGAGGAGGGTGGATGTGATTCCTCTTCACAAAAGTGGGAACAAGACAGAGGCAGGAAACCACAGACCTGTCAGTTTGATCTCAGTAGTAGGGAAAATGATGGAATTACTTCTGAAGGAAAGAACTGTTGAGTACCTAGAGGTCAGTGGGGCACAGAACCCAAGGCAGCATGGAGTCACAGCAGGAAGGTCTAGTCAGATGAATCTAATCAATTTCTTTGACCGGGTGACCAAAGTAGTAGACCATGGAGGGGCTGTGGACATGGCCTACCTAGACTTTAGGAAGGCATATGACACAGTCCCATACAAAAGATTAATAAACAAATTAGCCAGCCTGGGAGTGGGTCCAAGGGTGTTAGCCTGGGCAAAACATTGGCTGGACAACAGGACGCAGAGTGTAATAGTAAACGGATTCCACAGTGAAAAAAGGGGGGTTACTAGTGGGGTACCGTAGGGTTCAGTACTGGGTCTGGTCCTTTTTAATGTCTTTATAAGTGACATTGCAGAGGGACTGGAAGGAAATGTATGTCTCTTTGCAGATGACACAATGATCTGCAACAGGGTTGGTACACAAGGTGGGGTGGAAAGGATGAGAAGGGACTTGGGAAGGTTGGCTGAATGGTCAAATGTATGGCAGCTTAGATTCAACGCAAAGAAGTGCAAAGTAATGCACCTGGGCAACAAAAACCCAGGGGAAGAGTACACAATGGGGGTGAGATACTGGCAACAACAAAGTGGAAAGAGACCTGGGGGTAGTTATATCAGATGACCTAAAGGTGGGCAAGCAATGTGAGAAGGCAGTAAGGAGGGCTGGGGGATACTGGGATGCATAGGGAGTGGCATCACCAGTAGAAAACAGGAAGTTGTTATCCCTCTGTACAGACGGTTGGTGAGACCCCATCTGGAGTACTGTGTGCAGTTCTGGAGACCCCATCTCCACAAAGACATAGATAAGGTTGAGGCAGTCCAGAGGAATGCATATGAAGTGAGACTTAAGGAGCTTAATGTGTATACCTTCAAGGAAAGGAGGGAGAGGGGGGACATGATAGAAACTTTCAAGTACCTCAAGGGAATCAACAAAGTCCAAGAGGGTAGTATCTTTCAGAAAAAGAGATGTGCAAAAACAAGGGGGCACAATTTGAAGATAGAGGGGGGACGGTTCAGAGGTAATGTGAGGAAGTTTTTTTTCATGGAGAGGGTTGTGGATGCATGGAACAGCCTTCCTGAGGAGCTCATTGAGTCAAAAACAGTGGGGGAATTCAAGAATGCATGGGACAGACATAGAGCAATTCTAGTTGGGGGTAGGAGGAAGCAGGCTGTTGGTTAACTAGGATCAGCAGCTTATCCATTAGGTAGGGAAATGGGCAGACTAGGTGGGCCAAGCGGTCCTTATCTGCCATCAAATTCTATGTTTCTGTGATGTATTTTATTGTATAAGAATCCTCTTGTGTGTTTTGGGTGAGAGTACCACAAAGTGAAGCTGAGCAGTGTTGGCTGCTCTGATTTCATGAAATGATTTTCTTATACAATCAGAGGCATCTCTCAGAGGTCCTATTAACTTATTAGAAATTTCTTGAATTAGCTAGGGTAATATATAATAACTTGTGTGTTCAGTTTCTTTTTACTTTAGAGTAACAAGTGTAAGAATCCTTGCGCCGCCTATGGAGTGGAAAGTCCACTTTCACTTTACTGCACAGGACAGTATCTGTATGCCAGCTAAGAGGTCCTGTGGTTCTGAACTCTGATTTGCAGAAATTACATAGTGTAAGTTATATATAATTAATTATACAATTGGGAGGGTGGCCCAGTGGCACTGAGGGTTGATGTGTTGGATGCCACACCTCGCGCCACATTGGCAACCTGAGTTTGGATGTGAGCCTAGGCCGCCAGGGATTGGCAGGGGAGGGATACGATGGAGCATCTGGTGGACTGCTCTCCTATCCCAGGGAGAGATCCAGGGACCCACTGCTCTGTAGTGGCCCCTGGTGATAACCAGGGGGCATTACTAGAGAGCAGTGCAGCAAGGGGAGGAGTGCAGCACACGTCGGCATACTGTGCCTGGACATCATGGCAAGCCCACACTCCACAGGGGAGAAAACCGTACAAAAAAATCCTCAAGCATGCAGAGTGATGGTCGGTCTGGTGGCACTGTGCCACTCTGATTCTGGAGGATCCCCCTGCACCCGACCCCCCCAATCCTGAGTGGTGGTGTTTGTACCTGCCATGGCCACTGTGCAGGATCTGTGGGAGGGGGAGGGCAAGTGACTTGGAACGCCGAAAGAGCTGTGAGACCAACCTGACTGGGGGGGCACATGTAACACCCCCCCCCCAGTCATAGAGGACAATAAAAATATGAAAGAAAACAATTATACAATTGGGAGAATTAAAGCACATGAAGGAAAGGGGAAATTGTTTAACCAGAAAAGGCACACTAAGCCGGAGCTTTTTTCCAGGTGTGACCTAGGAGCAAAATTAAGTTAAGTGACTTGTTCAGGGTCATGCAGTATGCAAGTGGGGGCTGTGGGATTCATACCCAGGTCTCCAGGTTTGCAGCTCAGTGACCTAAACCACAGCACTATACTGCCTCCATAAAGGTCAAGTGGGAATTTAACACTGTGGACTAGTTTGGGTAACAGTAGCTGTGTCAACCAAACACATTTCAGTCATGTAGGGCAGAATTTTTAGAAGGCATATACAGTTGCAACGTCCATTGTCAGATGCAACCTGTTATGAAACATAGAAACATAGAATTTGACGGCAGATAAGGACCACTTAGCCCACCCAGTCTGCCCATTTCCCTACCTAATGGATAAGCTGCAGATTCTAGTTAATCAAACGCTTACTTCCTCCTGCCCCCCACTAGAATTGCCTCATGCCCGTCCCATGCATTCTTAAATTCTCACACTGTTCCTGACTACACAACCTCCTCAGGAAGGCTGTTCGATGCACCCACAACTCTCTCTCTGTGAAAAAATACTTTCTAACATTACCTCTGAGCTGCCCCCCCTCTATCTTCAAATTGTGCCCCCTTGTTCTTGCACATCTCTTCTTCTGAAAAATACTGCCCTCTTGAACCTTGTTAATTACCTCGAGATACTTGAAAGTTTCTATCATGTCCCCCCTCTCCCTCCTTTCCTCAAGGGTATACATATTAAGCTGCTTTTGCCCTCTGCATCTGAACCTTTGAATGCTATTTTCACATTTTTGGAAAAAGTTGCACCGTTTTCCTCACGTTGTCATAAGAAGCAAAGCATGCATCATGTTTTTGCCTACTTCATTTTTAGGCACTTTTTGTGTCAGTTCCTTGTGCATGTTAGACCACCTTTATGCCTCTGCTTCGCAATCATGACTCAAAGCCTTTAAATTAATTTGGAAATCCTATCTGTAGTATCATAGTTAGAAATGTTGTAAAATGTTGCTTTCATGCAAAGTTGTGAAATTCGCCTTTGCAAAAAACATCTCACATTGGCCACTTTGCCATGGGTTTTTATGGTGAAGTGGCACTTTTCAGGCAAAGTCAGGTGATATCATGGCACAGCTTATCCAGCGAATTTGCATCACTTTGTTTGAAAATGTGCCACTTCACCTGCTGAAAATGTCACAAACTCAGCACTTCACAAATTTGGTAAACTTCATAACTTAATTCACAATGTGAAGTTTGCCATCTTTGCCCATCTCTAGTACAGTTGATGTGACAGAGTAAGACTCCAGGAAGTGTTCAGCACTGTACTCTGCAGCTAGACCCAGGACTTCATGAAGGTGGTTGGAATGTTACCAAAGATATATCAGTAAGGGTCATTCCTGAATGCTCATATGAGGACAAAACAGCCACTCTGTGTAAGGTAAAACTGTCACATGAAGGTTTTGATTACTGTACATGTGAGGTTTGGAGAGCTGAACAAAAAACACATTATTTGGACTCTTCTGTCATATTTTTTCTTAATCATGGTTATGTTTCCTAATGCAAAACCAATCACAGTTTCATAAAAGTTTTATTAAGCACCAATTAGGATATGTTTACTAAAAAATAGCTTAAACAGCATATGCATGTTGTTACACCTACTATATATATTCCACTTTCTATTTCTTTTTCATTTTTTACAGTTCAACTGCCCTTCAACAAAAACATGAAAACATGAACTGCTGGGATTGTGAAGATCACAGACTAATAGTACCCTTTCTCTTACATCACATTCCTCAGCACCTTTTGTCACACTGCAACTACAGTGTTGCCCAGCAGGATGAACTACTTTGTGATAAAGATGTCACTTTTTCCTGTATGGCAAATTGCAGTAGCTGCTAGTAGATTGCATTATGTTCCTGTAGGATCATGCAAGATATCACTAGCAAAAACTGTGATGAGTGCACCTTGTCCTGGTGGGGTAGCCAATGTTGTGGGCTATATCAAGGGCAAATATAGGATCTGAAAAGTGGGTTTCTAATAGACTTGGTCTGAGGCAACATTTCAGCGGTGGCACATATACATCCATTAAAATTCATGTTTGAGCTAATTGGGACTGTTTGGACCCTTTAAAATTGCCTCCTGCCCCTATAATTCACTGGACCCACTGTTAGGGAATAAGTAGTTGTATGTACTATGTTACTATAATATAATTACTTTTTATGTACTGGTAATAGTAATAAATTACTTTCATGAAACTGTAATAAGCATATGTAATATTACTTATCTTCTAGAAGAACTAGTTACTAAAATATATATTTTTAGTTACCATTAAGAGGCATGCATTTTCCTTCTGTCACTATATTTGTTCATACTTGTAGGAATAGTAAACACTGTTTACTTAAAACCATGACAAGACTTCTAGACATAACATATTCACAGAAACATCCAGTACATTCAATCAGTTACCATGTATAATAAAAAACATGCTTTTAAAGCAACAGGCTGGGCTTCCCTGCCTACCACATCTATCTACTGCAAAAATCTGGTATTTAGGAGCATCTGGTATTCCAACATTTATCTCACAGAATGTGTTTTTATGGGCACAACTCACATTATATCTGCAGAAGACAAGTAATGGAAAATACTACACAGTAATTTAAAAAGTAATATGCATTAAAACTACAATTAGTTATTACTTTTATTCATTTATAATAAGTGTAACTTACATATTACAAATATTTGAAAGTATCTAGTAACAGGATAATAACTTCATTGACCCTGAATGTACCCCTCAAACCCTTTCCTTGAAAGCTTCTCCAGGAGAGACACGATGTAGTTTAATCAAAGGGAATGTCACCAACTGCTCGAAGATATCCTTATCCTCTACAACAGACATCAAGGAAAAAAATGGGTCCGTTACATATTGACCATGGGTCAACCATGATAAGTATACATCGCATGGTCTCACAGAGTTCTGTGGATTGCAAATCATGTTATGTAACGGGATGAGCTTTCATGGCTTTGATGAAAAAAAAATGTGAAATCATATTAAGCTTTCAAACTTGCACCTCTGCTAATGCCAGTGCTGCCCCACAATGACTAGAATGAGCACTTGTTTGCAATGGAGTTTGTAAAATTACACAGTGCTTCAGGATTTATTATCAGCCACCACTCCAGAGGAAGAAGGGCAGATTACCATGGAATTGACATTTTATGACTGATTTTAATGAAAAGTCACATTTCTGAGGCTGGCATTATCAGACTGTTTCCATTAGTCTCCAAGAAGTAACATTCTTGTTGCCTGTCAACTACAAAAACAGTCACAGGCACTCAGCAATTACTTTCTGCTGTAGTTCATTTGTTAATATTGTCAAATAAGTACCAGTAATTGGAATAAGCCCTTTAACAGAATTAGCAATAAAGGGTCATTCACCAAAAAGTGGAAAACAACATGAGTTTGCAGAGTATCTCAACCATACCCTACAAGTTTCTGCTTCTTGTAATTTTGCAAGGACTTTTTCAGCCCCTTTAACTTTCTTCTCCCAAAGTCACTTCAAAGGGGAGGCGAGATTTCAAATCTACAGGCAAATTTGCACAAAATCCAGTGTTTTAGCTTCCTGTATAAATTCTTACTGCATTTTAAAGGGTCTTTCCCCTACTTGCATACTATGTGACCCAGAGCAACTCACTTAACTTCCTTGTGCTCCCAGATCACACTTGGAAACAAGTTTTGGCTTAATGTGCCTTTCCTGGTTAAACAATTTCCCCTTTCCCTTACAGTACTGCTTTTACTGTTCATAATTCTTTAGTTTCTGTTTACTGGGTAGGTGCACAAGACAAACAGTTGTCTTTTTTCAGACATCACCTGGGAGATCACAACAGGGAGAACAGTGGCAATGGTATAATATTCACAATAAAAGGCATTTACAATGTCCAGGGAACAAGGTAAGTACAGTACAATTTGGATATTGGTATGGATAATGAAAAGTACAAAACAAGGTACCCTCTACATAATAAATATATAAATTAATAAGTGCAAGAAGCATTACACAAATCTAATGACCACCACAATTCAGGAGCACACTGATGGTTTGTAGAAGCAGGCCTGGCAGCAACTACATAATGACTGGATTGAACATTTGCAAATCTCAACTGGAATGGAGTTGCATGGCATGATTCACAAAGTGCCCCTGAATGGCAAAAGGTGCAGCAAGCCCCAAGAGCAATTCACAAATGCAGCCTGTGTTAAACACAGGCTGCAGGCACCAAATGGGGATTGCACTACCCTTGCAGCACAAAATCAGCTGCAACATGGAACTGGGGGCTTGCAGCAGATGCAGGCTGCCATATCCCCTAATTCAGGATTCACAAAACCCTCCCAGAAGGCAAATTTCTAAGTACCTTATACCAGCCAGGGCTGGTCTAAGGGTACTGAGAAATGTATTCTCTGGGAGGGTTTTGTATCTTATGCCATTGTGCCTTGCCCCCCTAGCCCCGATCCCCTTTTATTAGTATAATGAGGTCCCTGGTGGTCTACCAGACCCCCCTTCCAAATGTGATCTGCCCATAAAATATACAGATATCCTTCCATGGTGGTCTAGTGGACCACCACCACCCCCACCCTGACAGGCAGTGCCCCACCACCCCGCTCCACTAGTCCAATCCCACAATTGGTGCCCAGCACAGCCCTTTGCTCTCCACCATGGCCAGGTGCTGACTGATCTGTCAAGGAGTGCTGTACTGTATACAATATGCACTCATTGATTGACATAACATAAATACTTTATACAGTACAGCACTGTTTGACAGCACAGTTGGCACCTGGCCATGGTGGAGAGCGAATGACTGTGCCAAGCACCAACTCTGGGATGAGACAGGAGGAGCAGGATGGTGGGGCACTGCCTGTTGGTGTGGAGGGTGGGGGTCCACTAGACCACAAATTAAGGATATCCATATATTTTATGGGCAGATTGGGGCTGGGAGGGGGGGGTCTGCTAGACCACCAGAGACCTATGTTTTTGTTTAATAAATAGGGGATCAGGGACAGGGAGGTCAACTACACCACCAGGGACTGCTGTCCATGGTGCTATTGCTGCCAGGCCACCCCATGGCTTTCAGTACACCTTTCAGATGCACTGTCTGTGTAGCACAGGACCACGGTTGCAACAAGCCATGGGACTTTGCCACCGGCACCCACCAAATAGTGAATTGAGTGCAGGGTCCTGGACACACCAGTGATCGGTGCAAGCTGCCTTCAATGCAGCTTGTTCCAGCCTTTGTAAATTGAGCCCCTAAAGTCTATGGGCAGTATAGGGGAAGGCAATATCACTTACTTTATTTTAGTTCTTGTCTTGGCTATGGGCAAGAGGTAAAAATCTGAGGATCTTAAATGGTAGGAGTTAGTACACTGCAGGAGAAGTGAGGCAAGGAGCAAGGACACAGTGCTTTAAGTAACACCTCCCAAAGTGAGGTCACATAGAGCAGACAGAGATAGTAACCACGTTTAGAGTACAAAGTACGGTGGTGGATATTTCGGTTTGAAGACAGGGCAAAGAGGCAGATATTATTACATGCCACATTCCACTTTTGTAAAGTAGATTTAATGGCTGTAGAGAAAAAGAATGTCTCATAAAGATGTTTGGGGAGTAAAATACCATGGGCTATAGCAATATAAGCTTTAGGGGTAAAGTGATAACATGTTGTATACGAGCAGAGGAAACAAGAGATGGTGCACAGAAAAACTGAGGTGCACAAAAAAAGTCAGTGATGAAGCAAGTGCTTTATTCAAAGGAGAAAGCAAAAAGGTGCACAAAAAGAACAAGAAGAAGCAAAAAATTAAATGTTCAGTGGCTTTATTGTGAACACAGCAAACGGAATAACACACACCAAGGCCCAGTGCTTCAAACCCCTGCAGATTCTTCATCGGAGGAGGGGTGGCTAGAGTGCTCCTGACTGCTTAAGTAAGATGAATCTTTAAAGTTACAGAACATTCAAATAATAGTAGGAGTAATCTCTATAAATCTATATGTAACAAAGTGCAAAAAAAATAAAGTAAATGTTAATGAACAATGCAACAATGGTGAGTGCAGTAAAAATAGATAAATAATGGAAAGCAGGTAAAGAGCAAAAATGGATATGGGGGCCACCAAGTTAATTCACACAGAAGCCAAATGGCTATTAAAATGTTAATACTGGATAATATGAAAAGTGAAATGTAGTTCTATGTAATGAAGCATGGCAGCACGTAAATACATTCAGAGGACATGCAAGTGGATCTAAAATGACAAAAAAATGATTAGGCGAATTCTACTAAGAGGACACTATTTATTTTATTTTTTTAGTTTTTGTTGACCAGGTAAGTGCACTAGACAAATCCTGCCTATTTTCAGGCACGACTGGCAGGGAGGAGGATACAGATGAATGCCAACTGACCTTGAACCAGATTAAGCTGTTGGTGGTATTTTTAGTGAATGAGGGAAATTTGGCCAGGACACCGGGGAAATTCCTCTACTCTTTTTTCAATAAGTGTCACGGGATCTTTAACATCCACCTGAACTACCACCAATCCAGGCAGATGGGACCTCGGTTTAATGTCTCATCTGAAAGAAGGCACCTCAGAAGTGCAGCACCCCTCTCATGCTGCACTACAGTGTCAGTACTGGGATATTACCCCAAGTGCCAGATGTGGGAACTGAACCCACAGCCCTCTGATTTCCCAGCCTCAGAGGCGAGTGTGCTACCTACTGAGCCACTGACACTAGAACAGGTCAGAGTAGGAAGGTGGGGGAAAGAGAACAAAATAAAGGAGCAAAAAGGCAGAGGAAACAGACAAAAACAAACATTGCAATCAACTAAAAAGTATGACAATCAAAAAAGGAGGTCTTACAAAAAAGGAACGCTATCCTACACATCATTAAGGCCACAAGGGTAAAAAGCATCCAGTGTAAAAGTATGTCCATTTCTCAACTCTAACCTGTTTTAGTGTCCACTTAGTACTGTATTATTGTACTATTGTACCTAATCATTTTTAGATATAATTGGATTTCCTCTGAATGTGTCCACCTGCAGCCATGCTTCATGTTGATACATTTATTACTGTGCTTTCCACATTCACTTCCCCCCAGGACACATCAGGAACAAAACTCTTGGCTCAGTGGGCTCAATTTTCAAGTGAAAAACTATGGCACAAGGTGCCTGTGCCAAAGGTATATGTCGCAAGTGGCACCTTGCATCATAGTTTGCAGCACTCTCAATTTTCAAACACTGGCTGCGGTGAAATCGAGATGCCATGCAACAAAGTCCATCTGCTCCACCCTTGGGGCAAAAGTGCTGGTGCAAAATCTCACAAGGGTAGCTGCATTATGGCGGGGCTGCACAGTCCCCTTATTTGCTAGTCTCTGAGCCCCACCGTGGTCACAACAGGGGGCTGCCTTTAGATCAGCCAGAATATGGTCTAAGGGACATGCACCACTGTCTGGCAGGGTGGTGGTTGGGTGTGCTATATGAAGATGACTTGGGGGCAGAAGAAGCATGGGGATGACCTTGGGGGAAAGGGAGGCATGGTGTGTATGTGTGGAGGATGAGGTGACAACCTGCAGGGGTTCCCCTGTGCCATCCAAGACAGCTGATTGGACTGGGACAGGGGGCTGATAAAAGGTATCAAATCATTTGCTTCTGGATCATGTATGTTGACAAATTTCTGCAGCCATTAGTGATGGGTATGCCTTTCTATATGCAGGATGTATGGAGGAAATACATTTTGTAGAAAAGCTGGACATGGCAGATGATTAATTCTTTGCCACCCTGGATGTGGACTCACTTTATACAAATATTCCACCCCCAGGATGACTTAGATGCACTGTCCTTCTTTCTTGACCAACATATGTATGACCATTGAGGACCCACAATGTAAACTGTTGAACTTGCCAAACTGATTTTGGAACGCAATATGTTTCTCTATCAGATCAATGGTATAGCCATGGGTGACACTAGGGCCCCCAGCTATACCAGCTTGTCTATTGGCAGGTGGAAAGCTAACCATTTGTACAGTGATACTACAAACCTATATTTTAAATATTTTGATTTGCGGCATTGTTATACTGATGATGTAGTCATCGTTTGGTGTGGTACTGAAGCCTTTTTTAGTTAATTCATTTCATGGTTAGAATCAACAAACCCAAAGCCACAATACACAGGAAGCATATAACCTTTTTTTGATTTATTGGTATTTACCTTTGAGGGAGGGGCAATACACTTTGTATGAAACCAACAGACAGAAATAGCCTATTGTTGGCTGGTAGTTGCCACCCACCCACCCACCCATGTGATATGAAATATGTCAAAGGAAAAGATAATACACACAATGCAAATTTGTGCAAGAACAGAGGATGTTGAGGTGAAATGCAATTGCATACTGGTGAAACAGCACAAAAT
This sequence comes from Neoceratodus forsteri, assembly GCA_016271365.2. Lineage (NCBI taxonomy): Eukaryota > Metazoa > Chordata > Ceratodontiformes > Ceratodontidae > Neoceratodus > Neoceratodus forsteri. The sequence continues at coordinate 462,790,461 of CM057449.1, forward strand.
TACAGCAAAGACCATTACAGAGACAGATTCAAGATTGTGGCTGTAATGGTGCCTCTGTACACTGGCACAGATTTCACCGTTGCTTTATCCACATTCAAATCAGCTATGCCTTGGAGCTGATTATTAAAATATCGGGTGGTGCCAGGGGCAGAGACCCCCACATGGGGGATGCAAAGTGCAGCCTCCTACAAAAAAACAGTAATTTCATAACTTGCAAACTTGACAGTCAAAGTTTTGCCCATCGACAAGTTGGGATTTTGGCAACTGTTGTTTCACAAATTGGTGGAACCAAATGCAATGATCAGATGCAGGTGTCCATAGTAAAAGGGTGCTAGCACATTTATTTTGGCTATTGACTCAGTCAGAAGGGAACAGACTCTTATACCCAAAGCTAGACAGGAGAAGCTAGGGATTCAGGATCAGTTTAATTTTATTACCACCTACAGCTTAATGGCATGACAGTTAAGAGGTATTCTAAATAATAACTGGAGTATTCTTTACAGAGATGATAAGCTTAGGAGTAAAATCCCTGACTGCCCGCAAATGATTTTCAGGTGCCATAGCAAAGGCCCCCTGTTCTCTACTGCAAACTAATGTAATTCTGTGGCAGGGACTCAGAACTGCTGCGGCACTGTTAGGTCAAATTCTGAGACAAGGTTTAAAGTTCTGCAGCAATTTTATTATAGCTGCACAGTAGTGCAGCTATAGTTAAGGTTAGTATGAGCATGTAATGCTAAAGGCATATTTTTGCAAGGTAGCAAGTTTGGTCAGGTTCAACAGATATGCTTGAAATTGCATGCATCATTGGAAGTAATAGGTCTACTGATGTGCCAAATTTGGTTTGAATCCCTTGTGTAGTTTGTGGGATACAGAGTGTTAAAAAAAGAGATTTTTATTGTTTTAGCTGTTTTTTTGTCAACCTGTATCTCACAATCAGATGTAGCTACAGGCATTACATTTTCAGGGTAGAACACTTTAGCCTCACATATGTCCCTTCTGAAGGTTTGGTGAAAAATTATTTATCTGTTCATAAGTTATTCAATGTTGTTTTACCCATTATTTCCTATGGGAAAAATATATGTCCCTGGAGGCATAGGATTCTATGTTGGAGCAGCACTCCGGGATAGGATTGTATGCCAAAGTTTAGTAATGGGCATATGATTCTATGTCGGAGCAGCTGTCCAGCGTAGGATTGTATGCCAAAGCCTCCTGCTGAAGGGTACAGGTGCAGGTCAGTACCCCCAACCCCAAAATGACTGTGGGATACTGGGGAGCTCACTCCCAGTGTCCCAGAAATCTGTTTTTTTTCCACCCCAAAAAAAGAAAAAGTCCCCCAATGTAATTTTTTAAATTCGAAGCAGAATCCTGCATCCTACCATTTTTGATGCAGCATCCTGCATTGAAGTGTTTGCTTTCACTGACATGGGGGTGCCCAATCCCTGGGTCAGCATTTATCCTTCCCTCCACTACTGTATCACACTGGGGAGTCCACCCCCAGTATGCCCAAATAATTAAATTAATATTTTTCTGACACCGGGATGCCAACTCCCGGTGTCTGTGTCTCCCTAAGCCCACTTCCATTGCCAATGGGGGTGCCCAATTCCCCTGTCAGCATTATGTATCCCCAAACTCATGTGGCTCACTGGGAGTCCACCCCAGTATGCCAACATTTACTTTTCATTCTCTTGATTTTCCTGTTAATAAAGAAAACTATCATAAATGTGTTTTTTTTAAACCTGTAATAAAGAAAATGGTCCCTCGTCGTCTCCCCAGCCCCCCTCCCCCATCCACACCCTCCCACAGAACACCCACCTCCCCACAACCCCTCTTACCCATACTTACCCATGAAAGTCTGGAGCAGGGATCTTCTCTGGACCAAGACACGTCTGCACTCTTCAAAGCCCAACTGCAAACTGAGGAATCAAGGCAGGCTTATATTATGGCTCTCAGTGTGATTTTCAACTTAAGTTGATACCTTAACCATTTTCAAGAATTTTTACCCCAAATTTTCAACAGGGGGTTCTTGGGACCCCACCTCATGAACACTTTCACTGTTATTTCATTATTCGGTCCCAAATGGTGATTTTGTGGTCTCTATGCAGAATCACCTTTCTGGACTGATTAATGAAATGACAGTACCAGTGTTCATGAGGGGAGGTCCCAAAAAACTCATGTTGAAAATTTGGTGCAAAAAATTCCCAAGAATGACTGTGTTACAAGTGTGCATTGCACAGTTTCTATACAGATTCTTAACTTCACCATTTTTTAATATTCACTCTAGATTTTCAACATTGAGATTTTTTCACACCTCCTCATGAACAGTGCAGCTGTCATTTTTCACATCCTGCCTGAAATGTGTTTTCACAGCTCTGGCGCCGAATGGTGCAGTCACTGTGTGAAATCAACTCTTGGGATGTACTAACAAAATCACAGTGCCACTGTTCTTTAGGTGGGGTCCAAAAAAGGCAATGTTTAAAATTTAGTGCAAAAATACACAAAAATGCCCGAGTAATATGCTGTCATTGAAATTTCACGATGCACATGAGTAACGTTTTCAAATTTTAATATTTTCACTCCAAATATAAAAAATTGTCAAGTTTTCACACCACCTCATGAACAATACACCTGTCATTTCTCACATCTTGCCCAAAATGTGTTTACATAGCAGTGGTGTGAAATGGCATAGTTGCTGCTCGAAATCACCTTTTGGAACTGAGTAACGAAATTAAAGCATCAGTGTTCATGAGGTGGGGTCCCAAAAAGGCCATGTTGAAAATTTGCAGCAAAAATACCAAAACAAATATCACAAAACTGGGATACTATTATACTATCTCAAAAAGTAAGGAGATTAATTAATAAAAACTTTGTTTAAAACAAAGTTAGGGTTCTAGACATAGGTCTTCAACCAAAGTGATACAGGTGAGGAAATTGGATTTTAGGGTTTACAACTGTTATACCCCTCCCCCACCAAATCCTACCATTGAAACTGCACCCCCCACCCTCCACACACCAACAAGCATCAGGGTGTGATTTAGGGTTGTGGGTCCCACCCCACCCCCACCCAACACTACCATCGCAACACCAGTCCCACCCTCCACACACCAACAAGCATCGAGGTGTGCCTTAGGGTCATGGGCCCCCCTAACTCTCACCCAATTCTCCTATACTGTACCATGTCAGGTTCCTTACAGAAGGAATGGGGTGAGCGTTAGGGAAGTTTAACATTTGATACCATGTTTTCTATGTTTTTAACATTTTACAATATGTGTGCACCACTTTAAATCTGCCCTGTTTAATAAGGTTCTCTAATGCAGACAGGCTGTATCTGATGAAGCTTGACAGTTACCAAGCGAAACATTGTGCTTGTTTGTGTCATGATGACATCTCCTGCTGCGATGCATACAGTGTGTTTCTAAAATGTAAGTTCTATTTTGTACTATTTTGAGCTGTGTTTCTGCACTTTAATAAATTTACCAAGAGCTACATACATTTTGAGTTCTGAGTCTCATTTTGCTCCAGATGTGATTTTCTTGTTTGCTTTTGTTTACATTGATGCACTCTAGAGTTGTTTCAGGTGCAGTGTTCCTTTGTTCTTTTTGTGTGCTTATCATTTGCTACATTATTAGAACATTATAAGCCTGAGGAAACTAGTTGACTTTTAAACTGTGTACAAAAGAACAGACATTGTTTTGATTGCTGCCAATTGGTCATTTTGAGTTGCACTTTGGAACTCTGTTTAATCTGCTGTGTTAGGTACAGTTGGTTAATAATAAGTCTGAGACTTTTTTAAGTTGCACACTACCATCATTGCTTTAATAATGTACTTCTTCTGCCATGCAGAAATTTGGACTTGCCTTATCAAACCTAAAGTCCCTGACCTGTGGAGTGCCACAGGGGTCAGTCTTATCGCCCTTGTTGTTCACTGTATACATGCTGCCACTGGAGGACATCATCAGGCAGTATTGGCTGTTTTTTCATTGGTATGCTAATGATATGCAGCTACACCTATCCTGTACATCTGGTAGCCAGATGGTGGATTCCATACTTATCAGCTGCCTGGCTGAAATTCAGGCTTGGATGTCTCATAACTGGTTAAAGCTCACCCCAGACAACACTGAGATGTTGGTAGTGGATCTGGGTCATTGTGGTGGGGAGGGGACATGGTGGGATCCCCCCAGTCTTGTTCTGGGCATGATCCTTGATGACAGCCTAAATCTGATGCTCAAGTATCAGTCATTGTTAAGAGTGGATTTTATCATCTGAGGATTATTGCCCGGATCCAACACTTTCTACCACCTGAAGACCTGACCTAACTAGTACATGCTTCTTTCACATCTAGACTGGACTACTGCAATGCCCTCTTCCTGGGGCTTTCTGCAGGTAACCCCCAATGGTTGCAGGTAGTTCAGAATGCAGCGGCTCGACTACTGTCAGGTGTATGAAGGTATGATCATATTATGTCCATCCTCCATGAACTGCACTGGCTGCCAGTCAGATGGAGAATTATCTTCAAGGTCAGATTACTGACCTATAAGGCCCTACACAGTCAGGGACCAGTCTACCTGCAAGATCTCCTCATGCCCTACCACCCATCCAAGACTCTCCATTACGAAGTTTGCCTGCTCAGTATTCCTAGTGTTAAGTTGCAGAACTCTGGTGATTGAGCTTTTTCAGTGGTGGCACCCACTCTTTGGAACTCTCTTCCACAACAACTTTGGGAGGCACCCTTGGTGGAATCCTTTAAAAAGGGATTAAAAACCTTGTTAATTCACCAGGCATTCAGCAGTTTTTAATTATTATGTTATATGATAATAGTTATTTTTTTGTATTTTGCTGCTTTTTCTGTACTGGATCTGTGTATTGTTAGTGTTTTACTGTGCTTTTAAATTGTATTGTAAAGCACTCCAAGTACCCCAGAGATGGGTGCTATATAAATAAAATATCCATCCTTCTTTCTTTCTTTCTATCTATCTATCTATCTATCTATCTATCTATCTATCTATCTATCTATCTATCTATCTATCTTTCTATCTATTATCCTTCCCACAAAAAACAGAATTCCAGTCAATTTAAATGAACATACATCTCTCACTTTGTGTCTAGTGTTGAGTTTCATGTGAGAGGAATGTATTTTGGGAGCAGATGGAGAGCAGTAAAATGAATAAAGTGTTGTGATGTGAAGACTTCATTAAGCCACTGAAAGCTGAACCATAAAACTATCTTCTGTGCTGCATTTACTGTATACTGATAGATACAATATACTCTAACTCTTCTGAATTAGAATGTCAGCCCTGAAGTACTACGCATTGCAAAATCACAGCCTTCATAGGATTGTGAGAAGCCTTTATCCAGCATTCCATTTTTTCAGCATGGTGACTCTAATAACTAATATGCTACATGGATATGGATGATATTATTTTTCTGCCCAGAGGAGATAGTCAGAAAATGGCTTTCTAAGAAAAAGAAATTATAGGGACTGTGAGAAACAGATGCCTGTTAAGATAAGTTAATGGGCCATGAGCTTTCATTTTGTATTGTTTTATGGATGCAGCTTAAGTTAGACCAACTTTTAAACTATGGCCATCTCACACATTATGAACCATCTGTAAAACTATTTGATCTCAGGCATATGTTTTAACCCTTTCCTGCAAGCAGATACAGCTTTCTAAACTACAGGATCACCCATGCTTGATTCCATGTTTTAAATCTGTCCAGTTTTAAAACACATTTTTGGTTATAATTGTATTATTCAGTATTTGTTAAATGGTACTTTTTGACTTTTGATTGGCATTTTGGGCTCTGCAAAAAACATTTGCACTGTGGTAGTGTAAATAAAGAAAAAAGAGCTGTTCTTAGGGAGGGTGATAAGAAATTGGGAATTGAAATGTGAGGGGCCTAGTTATAAGTGTTATATTAATTTCAGTAAAAATAAATAATACAGCTGCCCAATAATCAAGTAGCTTGGAATGCTAATTTCCATTCCAGTGTTCTGAGTTCATGCTACATGGTTGTCCTGCTGTAGTGAGTCAACAGAGAAAGAATGATCAAGCATCCCATAGGACGCTTTTCACCTCTGGGTGTAGTTCAACGGAGTCTCCACTACATCACTACCTTCTGGTGATATTGGAAGCACAGTGCTGTTGGACAGATGAGTGTTCTAAACAGAGAGCTTTTTGTGGATGGAAGTTTGCAGTCTGCCTGCAGTAGAAGGTGGACAGAGGAGAGACTTGGAGGGGAAAAAATGGAAATGCCATGTGAGTAATGGCAATTAATCCTTCAGTGTCTTATGGGTTCACCCCATCCTCACCTGCACAGGGCACTCTACCTCCTCCATATCCAGATCTCTGTCTTTCCCAGGAATCCATGGACCAGTCATACTCCAGTATGGGGGGGCATGTTTGTGGGGCTTTGAAATCGGTCAGCAATCACAGATCTCTCTTAAATCAGGTTGTTTCCAGGCACCTGATTTAATGACTTATGTAACTCTGAAAATGTATGTACTATGACAGTGACAGTATATACAATATTGATGTTGGTCCAAATGACAATTATGCTGTATAACTTTTTCTAATTAGATTAATTGCAGTTATAAACCCTTTGCACATTGCCACGGCTGGTAGACAAATCAGTGAATACACAAGCACTTAAAGACCAAAACAGACACAAGTAGTAACCAGACCTCCCTAGAAGCTCTACTGAGTGAAGCATAGGAGTAACTGTAGACTGCTGCTGTGGTTTTGAACATTTTGCCTCTCTCAATTTATTTTCAATAAAAGAAGAACACTGGGCAAAATTACTTTGGATTCACCTGAAGTGCTTATTGTCTCCACACTCTGAGTTCAGTAAATTGTGGTCTATTGTTGATATTAGGTTGCACACCCATACCTTCCTATTCCTGGAGCATTTAATTTCTCTGGTTTGATGAAAAGTGGTAACCAGGAATGATCAAATATTTGCATAACTCCAAATTTCTCTGAATTTCTGGTACTGGAATTTGAAAATTTGGAGAGTCCAGGGAACAAGTTAGCACAATACAAAAATAATGGAACCACAATCCTACCAGAATCCAGCAATTATAGAAATTGAGAATTAGTGCATAACAAACAAATGTCACAGTTAAGGCTTATGCAAAAGTTTAATCTGCTAAGATATGACAATAAAGAGAATGTAAGAAAATTTAATTATATGAATGTTCAATTTTCCCAATGCTTAATTGAGCACTTATATAAATGTTTTGACTGTGGCTAGGATCAGCATATATATAAGCTTAAAAATACCTCAGAGCTGAACAGTACATGTTAGAATACAAGTACAAAATGTTCTTTATTAGAATACCTTGTGGTGTGCACAGCTTGTTCTGTTTATTTAGCTTTGAGGATTCACATCTTTTTTTGCAGTACTGAGCCCCCATTTCTAATTTGTCATTACTGCATTTCTTCACAATACACATTTGGTGAGTAATGTAAAGCAGCAGTTGAAATTAAAATACTACAGTATTTCACTTCATAATACACATTTACTGACTCCAGACCCACCTCAGCCATGTTAATCCTTGCCATTTTCTTTACATTTTCAAATATATTGATATTTTGTCACATTGCATTATGATTTTCTTTACAAAATCACCACAATTGTGATTTGATTTTATGGCTTGGAGTTAACCCCAGGATCCTCAGTATTCCATATGGAGCAGTATTTGCTGCATACCTTCTCAATCTCTAGAAATGCAATGTGAAAACTGAGCATTTTAAAACAAATGAAAGGCTGCAAACCTGAGGGAAATCATATTTAAGAAATATTTCTTTTAATAATGTAAAGCCTAATGAAAAATGAAGCACACTCAAAATGTAAACAAAAATAAGCATATTACATGTAAAAAAACATCTGGGGGGGGGTGAATTTAAGGCAAAATAAAAGCTGTGGGCCCAAACAATAAGGCATGGAGTGAGCCAGTGCCCTCACAATAAATTTTTTAGAATGAACTATATATTACTGAATACCATTTGCAAATGTACTACAATCAGACTGCAATAAATGAAATGCAATATAGTATAACCACTGTATGTAATGCATAACAGCATTATTTGTGTGTGATACCCAAATATTTGAATCAAAATGATCTTGACCAAGGTAGAAAAGCAACAGTGGAGAAAATCTATACGTTACTGTGAATGTTGCTATATGTATCCTGGTCCTCTGCACAGTATACTTGAGTGTATTCATTCCATGTATCTTGCAAGTGTGTAAATTCTGTATATATCTGTATATATATTGCTGGTGACGTTGTGTCAGTGACGCTGTACCTTAACATATTGACTATGATTACTGTCGTGACCTGAGATATCTTACTACAGTATGTATGTATGTTATGCTTCTCCTGACATCTGTGTATCTGTCCTACTTGCTTCAAATTGTACTCTGTATGTTCTTTGATTTCCTGTACTCTCCCGGGTCGTTCCTGAAAATAGGCATGTGTTTGTCTAGTGTACTTACCTGGTTAACAAAAGCTAAATAATAAATAATAATAATATAACAATACACAATCCTTTATTAGTAGTTTGATTTTTTATTGTATGCAGCATATGGCAGAGTTGTGCTCTAAGTCTCTGGATCTAGATTGTTGCTAAAGAGAGGAGTCCAGCCACCAGCAGAAAAATAATCACATAAAGCATCAGAATTACTCATTTATAATATGCTCCAAAAATGAGCTTGCATTTCAAGCCAGTAAATATTTTCTCACTAATATTATTTATGTGAAAAAGGAGTTTTGATGCTTACTTTATGTACAACTGGGACTTCTTGAGAAGCTGAGGACATAATACCCTGCTTTTGATATCACAATCATTTCCACAGGCCAGCAACAGACTATGATGTCAGTAGCAAGGAAGTATTCACAATATCTTGGAATGAGCTTAAGGTAGTAAGTGGGCTATTAAGAAACAAATTCCAATTTTCATGCAGGTGTTCTCAATAATAATGAGTGGAATGGGCTGAAATTCAAATTTGTGGTGGAATGTTGTGTAACTCAGTTCTGCTGATGCCAACGGTGATTACTTTGATAGTGGCTGAAGCCCCTCTATGACAGGGTAACAGTTTGGTTCAGTACATATCAATTACCCCCAGAAAAGTGTGAATGAGTCCCTGTCAAAACTCAGAAGACTCATCTGCTATGGCTGCCCCAAGGAGCAGTGGCTGCTATTTTACTACACCATTGAATTTACTAGTGGGGGTGAGCAGAAAACAATTGAAAAATGAACAGTGCACAACAGTCAGGAACTATGTACTTGCCATTTAAGATCAGTGGTTACTTTAAGTTTTAAAATGGATAGAACAAAACTTGACAACAGATTGGCTGAAGCTGTCTTTGACCTGTGATGATATCCCAGTATATCCCAGTAACCCTAACAGTTCCATGCAACTGTAACTGCTAATCATCCAACTAAGTCCCTCCTGGTATAAATGTTGAACTGTGTCAGTCTCTGGCTCTGTCACCATGTTACATTACTATGCTTGTTGTATTCTGTTTATGTTTACCTGTTTTATTGTAAAATTATATGCAACTGATCTTGCCTATTTATTTGTACTTGTTTGACTATATAGGACTTGTTTGAGTTCATTCCACTGGAACTCGCTTATTTTATTTGTTACGTTGCCCTGTAATTTCAGTTACTGATGCAAAACCTTTGTAAAAGAGCACTTGTGCTCAAAGGTATTATCCAAAATGTTCAATAAATAAATAAATGTATCATCATTTTTCCAAAACTGATTACCAAGATCTGCCATTTCCTTAAACTTGGGGCACATTTTATAATCACATTAATATACTCCATGGTGTAGAATATTATTGGATATTGCTATTCCTTGGGCAGTTGAAGGCACTCAGATTTGCCTTGTGCCTCACAACACACCCAAGGTGAGACAATATCTCATGATGCCCCATGCCCTGTTATGTATTATTACCTTATTAGCTCATTGTGCAATGCCCTGCTCACATAAAATCAGTCTGCTTTACAGTAATCCAAGGAAGCCTCATCATGTGCAGGCAAAATGTTGCTTACAGTAGCTAACCAATGGTGCTCATTATTCTTAAACTGTGTATCCTTATTCCTTCAGGCATGTGCAAGTCTCATTTATCAGCTACCTGACTTTTAAATACTTCAATATAACAAAATGGAAACCATTCACATGAAAATTACTATATCATTGTCCCCATTTCTGTTATTACTGGTCACTAAATTTAATTAAATCAGGCTGAAAGAGGAAAGGGCTGGCCACAAAAGGCTTAGGAACTTAATTGGCTGCTGGCTCTTTCGGCTTTCTAGCAGCAGGACTAGGACTGATAGAGCAGCAGGGCACTGATGGGCAATAACACCCTGAACGAAGGTGTAAGCAGTGCTTTAATGGCATTAACACATTGTCAGCCTGCTAATAACACCTGGGTCAGACATCTTTTCCAAAGGAAATGGATTTTTAAATTTGTGCTATCCATTTACTCCTCTAGAAAGTTAAAGGACTGGTGGCACCAGTAACTGAAGTGCTGTGTTTACCCACAGAGTAGGTCAGGCACATTGCAGACAGCCTAAGTGCAAGATACTCTCATCACTGTCATGGCCAGTACTTACCTGAAGACAACATCTCTGAGGGGAGTTGATGATTCAGTTTTCCTGTCACAATGTAAGATGTCCAGTGGCAGGGTGGCAAAGGCTGCCATCAAATCACTGTTTGTTAAGATTCAGGTGACCAAACCATTACTACCATTGTAATGTGTAATTTAAGCATATTCCCTTCTCTATAATGCACAACATTGTTAGTTTGGGCTAACTGACATTTAGCTTAGACAGCCATATACACTGTATGTCCCATATATTTATTTTATTTTATTTAGTTTTTGTTGACCGGGTAAGTGCACTAGGCAGATTCTACCTATTTTCAGGCACAACCCGGGGGAGGGGGGATACAGATGAATGCCAACTGACCTTGAACCAGATTAAGCTGTTGGTGGAATTTTTAGTGAATGAGGGAAATTTGGCCAGGGCAACAGAGAAATTCCCCTACTCTTTTCGAGAAGTGCCATGGGATCTTTAACATCCACCTGAACTACCACCAGAACAGGCAGATGGGACCTTGGTTTAACTTCTCATCTGAAAGACGGCACCTCAGGAGTGCAGCACTCCCCCTCATGCTGCACTACAGTTTCAGATATAAAGTGCAGACTGTGTCTCTTTTATATTGTTCTGGGTTTCTGCTATTTTTCTGGTATTGTAAAAAACTATTTTTTTCCATATGAGTTTATCTTAGAGATCAGTATATTTCAGGGTGGAAAAATGTGACCTAACTTGACAGTGGACCCAGGCACTGGTATGCATACAGCCAATAACATAAAGCAGTGACATCTACTGCCCTCCTTTGCCAGTCATCATCAAGTGATTTTACTTAACTACACCTTCACAGAGGTTGTTTTTTCCTTTGTGTTTCCTGGTGAAATGTTTCTTCTTAACAAAATCCTCCATTTGCCCCTGAACCCCAAAACACATGAATGTGATTTCATGATTAGCAGGTCAGCAACTTAGCCTGAATACCCTGTGGACATCTTTCTCACCATTTGAATGTCTCTCAAATATAATAGTGCAGTTTTATTGATTTCCAAAGCACAAATACATTCTTATTCAGTACAGACAAAAACACCTCTGTTTTTTCTAAGTTAATATTTGTTAGTTTATGAAAAAAATTGCATCATATCTTTTAGGAAAAAATATTTCTGACATCCATAGAGTCATCCTCAGTGTATCTGTAGTTTTCTGAGATATTCTTAAAACAGCTTTTATCGCTAATTTTATAATTAATGACTCAAGTCATTAAAGATGGCTGCCTTCGCAATTTCTGAAAATCTTTTTCACTGAGAGTATATCTTTTAAATACAACTACAAGGTTCATGCAGTAGATTTATTTGGAATTAATTACTTCATGTTTCTGACAGTAAAACAATATCATTTTTCTTTTTCATGGAGGGCATGACATGGGAGTGGGAGCTTTTAAAAATATTAGAATCAAATGGCTTCCTTTAGGAATGAAATAAAATGACAAGAAACATGAGTATATTGATGTTTTTGCCGGAAAAACATTATTGCTGAAAAAAAAAAAATACATGGTAACAATTGAATTATTATTATCTACTTATTGTTTATATATTGTTGGCATGATCAGGCTATTTCCAAGGCATAAAATAATTTCATTAATAAAATGAAACAACAACTGCCAAAACTCAGTTGATATTGTGTCTTGTACAGCGCAGCCCGCAAGGGGGTAACTCAGTTTTGCAGAATGTTTCAGCAGAGTTACTGCAGGAAACATGACAATTTCAATCCCCTTTTTTGATGCTGCAATCTGAGACACTGCACTGCATCCTAGTGGGCTACAATGTATGTCTGGAATTACAAAACGCTTTGCAAAAACTAAAAATCATTATAGGGTTGAGTAGGCACTTTAATATTAAATGGCAATTTTGGGCCACATATCTTGGCCATGTTTGAAATGATTGTAATGACATTTTCGAAAGTGTGTATTCTGGCACAGGATCTCTAGATCTACCAATTTGGATCAAAGTTTATTTGATTACATACAAGCAAAACACATGAACAAGACCAATTTTTTCAAGAATAAGGTCAAGTCATGCACCACTCAATTATCACTGTCACAGTGCTTGTGCACGCTGTTGCAAATGTGATTATGTTAGTTGCCTTTCATTTTTTTCCGGTTTTAAATGGTAGTGTGTTCAATGCTGTGAATCCATTTGAGTTATAACTAGAAGCCTATTTTTCTGTGTGTATTTGCAGAGGAAGGGAAAGCTGGAATCACTAATCAGCCGTTTTTTTTTTTTAATCGCTACAGCTGTAAAATATATAGCTAAACAGTTTGAAGTCCATCAGTTTAATTAAGTATTACTGTGTCAGCTCCAGTCACTGTACAGCTTAAGACAAGTGCAAAGCGTGATCCCTTGTGGTGCTCTCCTTGCTCTAATCAGAGTTTCAAAATCACCGCGCAGCTCTTGAGCATCCTGCAGCTTCTGGTATGCCTCTCCCAAGCAGAATGCTCACGTTTGCATGGGCCACTCATTTTTTATTGAATTAAAAAGCGCTTGCAGTCCCAGTCTCCCCCTCTCAAGCGGGATCCTTGAGGCGCTGGCAGCGGCAATGCTTGTGCACGAGAAGTGCCTACAGCTCCAGTCTCCCCTTCCTAAGTGAGATTCTTGGGGCCTGACCAGCAACTATGCTGATCACTACTCCCGTGCTCTCTCCTCTCTAGCGGAGACCACATGGGGCTTTAAGGCAACGTTCTCAATGTTCCCTAGCTAGCAGACTAAGCAGCAAACAAGAAATCTCCCAGGGCGGTTCCCATTATAGTGACCACTCATAAAGCCGCAGTTTCCTTAACAGCAAGCCATTTTTTTCTTCAAAACTCTGCAGGTACCTCATGGCAGTGGCCTGCTGGCGTTCTATGGGATCCATGCACTCTTTGAAGCACATGTTTAGGTTGCTCACAGATCTCGAGCTCAGTCCCCATTATTACAAAATATCATGCTTTGAAGGGAGAAAAGGAATAGAACAAAATATAGAGGGGGCCTCTAGCAGTGGATTCAGCCACCATTTTAGCAGGATGGCTTTCTCTTCCCTGGGCCACCATCTTAGGTGGGGAGTCCTTCCTTCACTAGGGGGGATAGCCACCATTTGTTTGAAAAAGCATAGCCACCATTTTGCTTAGCAAAACCATGCTTCCTAAAATCATTGCAATTGTTCCTGTTTCTCCACTTTTGATCCTTTGGACAAATATCATAACTTGTTTCGTTTGTCTCAAAGCATGTTAGGATATTAAAGGGGCAGATTATTTATTATTTACCAAAAAAAATGTCCTTTTCGATGGGAGCAATGACTTGGATCACTGGAAGCCCTCTTGAATGCCAGAGTTTTATATTTATATGAGAAATTTTTTTCTCTATCTCATCTGTGTACAAACATTTGCTAGATATGCTAATAAGCCTAAATGCCCATGCCATCTCTCATAATTTGTTACCCTTGCAGGTAACTTCCTTTGGATATGCGCTCCTTCTAACTTTCTTCCTCTCTGTCCTTCTCTCATCCCCAGATGGTGAAGGCAAAGAAATGCACTTCCTGTAGTGTCACCCTCCTGCTCCATAACCCGGGTCCATGATGCCCCTACTGTGAACACTTGGATGAGGAGTTAGCGGCGGAGCAGGCTCCCAGCACAGATCTCAATACTCAGGGACTGAGCACATCATCCAGGATGGATCCGGGGGCCGTCCTCATCCAGACCCAGCAAACAATGGTTGCCATGATGGGGAGTCAGCAGAACTTCATGCTGAAGGTCATGGAGAAGTTGGAGTCGCTAACCAAGGATAGGCCTCTACCAACACCCACGCTAGTGCCTAACCCCATTCAACCCGTTCCTCTCCCGGGCATTGACGAGGACACAGCTCCCCCCGATCCAGCAGACGAGAACCACGGGGATGCTCCAGAAGATGTGGAGAACACAGAGTCAGGGACGATGACATGGAGATCATATCAGATTGCCCCTCTCTGACAACTAAACTATGCTCCTTTGACCTGGTTCCAGGGCTAATTATGGCCATCAAATCCACTATGGGGTTTGACACAGAAGCTACAAAGCCAGAGTCCAAGGTTGATCCCATGATCCAGCAAAATCAGCAGGTAAAGGACACCTTTCCAAGCTGTCCAGCCATTGATGACATAATATCAAAAGAATGGGAGTCCTCAGAACCGGGTTGACTGTCTGAGAAAAGGAACATGGACAGGATGTATCCGATACAGCAGGAAAAGGCCACACTGTGGTGCACCGCACCTGGCATAGACCCCCAAATTGTGGTACTAAGTAAGAAAACAGTGCTTCCATGTGGCACTATTTCACACAAGGATCCCACTGATAAGAAAGTGGAAGACATATTAAAAAAAAACTGTTCGAGATCACAGGAATGGAAACCAAAGCAGTGGTGTCAGTGGTGTACTCTGCTAGAGCTCAAATCCGCTGGCTGGAAGAAGTATTTGATAAAGCTGACCCCCAATCTGGAGAAGCAGAACTTCTAGCATGCACTCTGGAACTGGATACAGTGAAATACTTGGGGGACATGGCCATAGACACTCTAAAACTGGAGGCCAAGGCAGAGGCCCTAGCAAACAGGGCTAGACGGGCCCTATGGCTAAAACTCTGGGAAGCGGACAATGAATCAAAAACTCTGTTGCAAAATCTACCCCGAAGGGAAACAATCTCTTTGGGGAAGGCTTAAAGGAGTTCCTCAAACAAAAAGAGGAAGGGAAAGACCTTGCAAAGGACAAGCTGAGAACCCTTTACCTACCATCCAATCAACGTAGGTTTCGGGGAAATGGAAAATTCCAACAGAATAAAAGGCATACATACACTAACAACTCCTTTCAAGGAAAAGGCCATTACGGTAATTTCAGGAACTCAATGCAGGGTGCCATCTCCTCCTTCAAAGGCAGAAATCCCAGATTTGGAGGCAGAGGTGGCAAGCCAAAACAGTTTTGACTACCACCCACCACCCACCCACCCTCACCCACTACACCAATATCTGCCGGTGGGGTAAAGACTGTCTTTGTTCCTCCAACAGTGGCAGCAAACAACCACAGAAAAGTGGGTCCTAGAGATCATATCTCGGGAATACGCTATAGAGTTTTCAAAGAAGCCCTGCAGAGACAGGGTGGTGCTATCACCCACCTCAAAGAAAAGGGCCACAGCCCACCAGGTTCAAGAAGTACTCCAGGACCTGCTCAAAAACAGGGCAATCCAAGTGGTGCCTGACAATGAGGTGGGCACTGGGGTTTATTTTATCTTTGTCCTAGTTCTGAAGAAGAATGGGGACTGGACAAAGGGCTATCCCCCTCTTCATTAAGAGTTCAGCTGTCTGCCATAGGAGCAGCCAGAGGAAACATGAGGCCTACACAGTGCGGAGCCCATCCAGATGCCATCAGATTCCTCAGAGCTGCGGAAGCCATTAGGCTGTGCTCTCGAGCACCAGTGGCCCCTTGGGACCTTCCATTGGTACTGGAGTTTCTAGGGAAAGCACCATTCAAGCCCTCACAGCAGTCAGAACTTTACTGGTTAGGTCTAAAAACCTGCTTCCTGGTGGCCATTTGCTCCACCCACAGGATTAGTGAGTTAGGAGCACTCTCTTGCAAAGAGCCGTACACCATCTTCACAGCAGAAGGGGTGTTCTTGAAAACTGTTCCAGCCTTCCTCCCCAAGGTCATGTACACATTCCATAGGGAACAACCCATGGAACTGCCAACCTTTTACAATCAGCCACCACAGGGACATATAAGGGCTCACCATTCGCTGGATGTGGGTAGCACGGTAAAACAATATATCACTAAGACACAACTGATTCACCGATCAGAGAGACTCTTTGTTATAGCGAAGGGTCACAGACAGGGAATGGCAGTGTCCAAGACCACCATTACCAGCTGGTTAAAAAGCACAATACAAGAGGCATACAGATCTAAGAGCCTCACTCCACCGGAGGGAATAAGGGCTCACTCCACAAGGGCAGTAGCCACATCCTGGGTGGAAAGAGCCAACGTGTCCATGGAGGACATCTGCAGGGCGGCAACTTGGACTTCAGTACATACCTTCATGAGACATTACAGACTTGAGTTACTATATAGGCAAAGAACTGAATTTGCCAATCAAGTATTATCCACAGCGTGCCACAACAGCTTGCTTTCTGATCGCCCTGTCCCACCCGGAAGGATTGGTTTACTGCTTATTATTAAGTAACCCAAGAGGTAATGTCTGGAGTGTCATGGATGCAACTAACACAATCACCTTTACCAGGTGAGTAAACACCCATTGGTTTCAAAGTCTATCTGCAACAACTGAGTTTTGCAGTTGTCTCACCTGCAATAACAGGAGTCCTGCAGTTAGTTACAACAAAATGACTGAGTTTTGAATAACAGTACTGAGTGCTTGTAGAGGAAAGGGAGATAGCTACAAAACTATCAAAATTTAAAAGAGAGAGATTGTAAAATAAAGAAATTATGATTAAAAACAGATAAACATGGTCACATATTGACAGATCCCATTTTTTCACGTGTACCAAAAAAAAAACTGCTGTGTCATTGCAGATGGATTAATTTATTTTTTTTATCTATAAATAGTCTTTTTTGTGCTTTTGCAGATGTTCACCTACAAAAGCAGTCATCTTGTGTTTTCAAAGATGGTCTTTGCTTTTTGATCTACAAGAATCTAGTTTTTTCACACATAGACTAAATAGATGTGCTTGGCATGTTGTGTATGTTGGGTACAGCCATATACAAACCACACAATACTGTAGGTCCAAGGCAATATGTAATGAATCAACTGCTTTGTGTATGGCTCACAGGGCCAGGTATAGGCATGAGAGGATCCATGACAGTTGGCTGACAATTTTGTTGTTGACCAACATTACAATTACTCATTTATGTCAACCGCATTTGAGGTCGACATGTAGGGAATCACTTTAAACTGTGTTTTCTTCGGGGGGGCTTCACCCCTTGAATCCCCCATGTGGGGAGGCTCTGCCCACTGCACCCCCACTACTAAATTAATCAACTCTGAGTTGGAGTTGCTTCAGGGAGGGGGTGCAATACCCCCAGAAAGCAGTGCAGTGGTCACACGCTAACACTGCAGCGACCTGGCACTATTGTCGCTGTAGTGTCGGTCGCAGTAAAATTGTTACCATGGAGATGGCATACCAGCATGAGAAAGAATGTGTGATGGGTCAGATACAGGTAGGACTGAGCAAAATTAACAAATTCTGCTTTTTATGAAATTCTTGTACATTTTTTGAATATCAGAACATTTGGTGGGATTTCACAAAATTTCACAGAACATTTTATGTGGTCATAAAGCACTCATCCTTTTACAGTAGCTAAAGGTCTAGAACTGGGCAATCACATGTATACTAAATCCATGCCAAACATTATGTCATTCAAATAAATACTAAAGAATGTAAGGGGGATCAAATCTAGCATTTTATTTTTTTGTGTGGTTTTGTGAAACTATTCCACTGTTTATAACTCAACCACCCTTGAAGTTAACTACCTGTATATTAGTATACACAGTCTTGTATAAGGATCTTTAAAACTAGTAAATGTGGACATATTTGGGTAGGTCATTTTTAAATGAGATTCAATGAACAGTTTCACAAAATGTGGATGCTTGTAACTCCGCTACTACTGCAGGGTATGGACCTGCAATTGGCATACCTACACAAAATCAATTTGTTTTGAAATTTAACACAGTTTTAGAAAGTGGTTTAGTAGTTTAAAATGTACAGTGAAAGTACCACAAATTACTGACTGGTAAAAGTTCCTCAAAAAATTCATGTATGCATAGAAGGCCATGCCATCAGAATTCCACTTTAGTGTTCACACAGAACTTGTTATCACTGCATCTGATTAGTGGAGCTGAGTTGTTAAATGTTCTGTAGTTCCTTTCTCAGTGACAGTTCCCCCCACATTTTTCTCTAAGCTGGATCAGATGGACTCGGTGGACCTTCTTGTCCACCTGATATCCTTCTTGTTTTTCATTGTGAAAACCTACTGTAAAATGAGAATAACTGCCTCCTTTTCCTGTCATAACATCCCTTCCAAATAGGTGAAACTCTTCCTTCTTTGTGTCCTAGATATTTTCTTCCCACACTAGGGGTCCGATTCTAGAAGAAAGGCGTAACTTGCCACCAAAGGCGACTTGCCCCAAACTTAGTTGCGGCAAGGACCCTGCACCCAATTCTGCAAGGAGCAGGGTCCCCATGGCTAAGTCCTGTGACTTGGGACATTACCACAGGTACATCCAACATATGGCATACTTGCACAGTATGTTGCAAGCCACAGCTCTGGATGTGTAGGGTGCAAGTGCCCCTCCTTGCCATGATCCCCAGGCACCACAGGACTTGACAATGTCCCCGACCCCCAGTACCAACACAATAGCCCCCAACCCCTGATCCTGCAGATTATGCCCTGCAGGACTGGAATGTGCCCCTGACCCCCAATCCTGAAGATTAACCCCTGCAGGGCTGGAATGTGCCCCTGACCCCCATTCCTACATGTTATGCCCTGCAGGGTTTGCCCGCACCCAGAACCCCCATAAGTTGTGACCCCACCTGACCCAAACCAGCAGTGTCTAAACTGCAACAAATCCTGGTAGTCTGAGTGGCCACCACGCAGTATTGCCAGGCAACCCGCTTACCAGCGGGTGACTGGCACACCACTCTCACCACCTCAGCCAGCTGCCAACTGAGTGCCATCTGTGCATGTACTGTATATATGCACTCAATGAATGAGCTGCCATTCATACATTGAGAGTGTATACAGTATGCACTCAGACAGAGCTCAGTTGGTGGCTGGCCATGATGAGGAGGTGGGCTGTCATGCCGGCTGGAGTGAGGCAGTGTCCTGACAATACTGGATGGGGGACACCACTGAACTTCTGGGATGGGGTCTATGTTATTTATTACTATGCAAATCGCATTTCTGGGGTTTGAGGAGTGGGGTTGCTAGCCCTGCATGGCATTTACTATCAATGCAGGGAACGGGCATGGCAGGGTGTGTTCTAGCCCTGCTGGGCATAGGACATGTGTTCAGGGGATCAGGCATGAGGGGACTAGATCTGCAGGGCTTCTATGTAACATAGAAACATAGAATTTGACAGCAGATAAGGACCGCTTGGCCCACCCCGTCTGCCCATTTCCCTACCTAATGGATAAGCTGCAGATCCTAGTTAACCAGCAGCCCAGTATTGGGGGATGGGGAGCTGGGGGCTCAATAGCCCTGCAGGACTTTCACAACTGGTTTGAGGATTGGGCTGGGGGGGTTGTATATACTGGGATCAGGCTGGTGGCACATTGGTGCGACCCCCAGTGGATGCAAAGTACACTTTCACTAGCTATTTGCTGGTGTAACTGTACTTTGACAGATGTCCTCCAGGTGTTGTTTTAGAATTGCACTTTCGGGGACTTGGAGGCTGCCCTTCCAGAATAGGGTGCAACTAGTGCCATAAACCCCCTAGCGCCATGCCACAGGGGGTTTCTGGCGTAACTGGTGGCATAGGTCCACTCTGGTGCAAGTAGCCTGCATCATGTCACAGGTTGCTTTGCAGAATACCGTATGGCACAACTGCTGGTCTAACTATTTATTTATTGAATTTTGATGACCGGGTAGGCCCACTGGGCCCTGAAGGTCCCTTTTTCAGTGGTGACCCGGGAATACATTACGTAAAATGAACAGTGAGGAATACAGTACATGCAATGAACAGTCAGAGGAACATATGTAGGTCATGGGTATACAGTATTCGGTAGTTGCACATAACAGACTTTTCAACGCGGAACAGATATAGCTCATGGGTATATAATATTCGGTAGCTGAACATCACAGACTCTTCAATGGGTTTAATATATATGGTTTGGAGAAGAGTTATGCATTTGGTCATGTGTCAGTCAAGCAAAGGAGAAAGATAGTACTAGAGATTCCTTAGGTAACTTTTGTAAAGGCTATGGGATAGGCTCAGTACGGGGGAGGAAGGAGTTAGTGCTAACTGTTCAGGGGTTGGAGATTTTTGTAAGGTAAGTGTGCTGTCCCAGGGTAATGGTTGAGGTGTCAGGTGCTGTAGCATTTGCTCATTGTCAGCAGATGGGTCTTAAGTCTTGTGCGGAAACATGATAACGATGAGGTTTCACGCACCTCCAAAGGAAGGTTGTTCCACAAGGAAGGGGCAGCATGTGTGAAGGATTTATGGCCGGCATTAGTACTGACCTTAGGAACCTCTAATAGCTTTAGGCCTGAGGACCTGAGGTTGCGCAGGTTTCTCTTCTCTGTTAGGAGTCCATAGAGACTCAGGGGAGGGGCAGGGCTAATTAACTTCTTTGCCAGGCAGAGTGCAGGATACCTGAGGTGAGCTTCTAAAGAAGGCCAGCTGAGCATTGCTAATGCCTCACAGTGATGGCTCCTATAATGGGATACGGAGGCAAAGCGAACCATCTTGTGGTATAAAGTCTGAAGTTTACCATACTCCAGCTTTGCGATACCCTGAAGGACCGGGGCAGCATATATTAGTGATGGGAGTAGGACACTAGAAGCAATAGCAGTCCTGGCTTCAGGGGTAAGCTGTTCCTTGAGCCGATAATGTGATCCAAGTTTAGTATGGATTACTTTTGTGACCTGGTCAACATGTTGTTTGAAAGTGAGGCCTTGGTCGAGGGTGAGGCCAAGGTATTTTGTCGAGGAGACTACTTCCAGTTTGTTGCCCTCCAGGGACTTAAGTTGGAGTAGTTGTGATCTGTCTTGTCCAAGGGCTCTAGGTCCGAACAAGTTGCTACTTGTACCATTTTTTTGTGGCGCAAGTCAAGTTATGCCAGATGTAACCTTTTGAGAATTGGTCCCTAGGTCTTTAAGTCCCAGACATCCAAGTGCATCAGGCTCTCAGGATAGTACATTATACTGGGTGTGATTCTCATATAACCAGCATTTAAGTGAGAATTTGTGTCCCATTACACTTTCTTGCTTCGACGCAGGGTCAGCTATTCTTATGCTACCCAGCTGTGCTGTCCTTTCCTTGGTGAGCTCATGCATCTAACTTCTGACACTGGTGACCCTCTGCACTACTCAAACCGTATTAATACTGGCTTATGTTATGTCTTCCCTTATTTACTGTACAAGATCGTATTTGGGACACTTAAAAGCATTAAAGTCCATCATGTATACCATGGAATTGCCCATTACATTTATAACTAGTGCAGTGGTGGCCACTTACTACTGATTCTTCTTCACAATCCAAAGTACAGTATCTGGTATAATGTAGGTTGATAGCTGCTTACATTATTGGTTTGCTTACAGTGTAAAGACTTCATGCCATGATTCTTCTCAGTATTGATGGTTTGTTGGTTATTTTTAATGATAGTAGTTATTTTCCTATATACAGCTGCATGACAACTGTAAATGGCAAATGAATCTTGTCTAATTATTTTTAATTGTTTAGCAGTATTGGAAAACAACTTAACATCCATTCCTCCAGCAAAGTTTTGTAATTCTTATAGCAGTGTGCACCACACAGTAGTGATCCCTTGTAGGTGCACTCATCTCATTCAACTGAAAACATCTCTATTTCTGTTAAATTTAACACATGCCACTAGGTTTCAGGATTCGTTTTAGTCTGTATCTCTAAGCCTTTTATCACAACAGTAATGCTTCCTCCAGTGCTTTTCACAGTTCCCAGAAAGCAATATAAAAATATCAAAGGTTCTCTTCTTGTAAAGTTAAGGGCTATTTTCTTTTAAAGAATGGTGGCTTGGCCAATGCTAATAACTGAAATGTATTAAGATGGCATCTTTTCCATTTCACAGAAATTAGCAATTGTGTCATTGTAATTTAAATAGAGTGACCATCTCGGTGTTATTTTCATAATGCACTCCATATCTTATGCTGGTTATACTTATTCCTCTACTTTTCATAACATTTTTTAAATTACTATGCAACATGTGCTCAGTGTGGGATTTGGACTAATTTAAGTTAAAACAGCAGTGCAGTACTGGTGGATTTACTGTATCCTTCTAAAGGTTCCAAACTTCTGATGAGATGTTAAAATCAGGTTATTTCTGCCTTTCTATAATTCTTGCCAGGTGAACACGAATGACCTCAAGACACATTTCCTGCAGAGCAAGGAATTGCCTCAGTAGCATTGCCAGTGTTCCCTTTCTCATTAAAAAGGTTCTTCTGATTCAGCTGCCCATTACTTTTGGATCATGTTGAATGCTAAAAGGGTAGTCTATTTGTGTACTTTACTGTCTGCATCTAACTCGTTGCTTTGTAAAGCACTTTAAGATACTTTGGGTGCAAACAGTGCTGTATAAAACCACATTCTATTTTGTTATGAATAGTCAGAGTTGTACTGTAGCTGGATAACATACATTATACAACTCTGACCATCAATAAATTGAAGCTTAAGATAGTCTTGAAGTCGTGTTTGACTTTGTTACTTTTTGTTTGCCTAAAAGGAGGTCATACCATTTCAGGTTCTCCTTAAGATGTAAGTTGCTTTTGGTGCATTGTTAGCAACTGCTAAGCAATTTAAGATCACAAACTGTTGAGGGAAAAAAATAATGTGACATACTGGGAACTGAAGCGAGGCCTCCAGAAGAGCTGCAGAATGATATTCTGGGTACAATTTCCAGTAGGTCACATTATTTCTTTCTCACCACAATTTAGTCTGTCCTTAAGAAAAGGATAAATGTTTTTGTTCTCTGATCACTAAAAACCCTTAGTGGCAGCTTACAAATGCAACACTATGAGACTGTATACAGCTTCACTTATTAATCCTCACAAAGCGAGCTCAACGAATAACTGTTACATGTTGTAGATAAAGGGACACTGTCAGCTATTTTTAAATTACTATAGCATTTGTTTTCAGTTATTTTACTGGCATTCTTCTGGACACAAAATATCTAAATGTACCAGGATTTACCTACAAGATCAATGTTCTCATTTTTTATATCTCAAATTAAATTTTATTTGACTCAACCTGAAGGGCTGCTGGCCTGTGCACCCATGGTGCTGAGTCACAGCTAAAGTGTACTCACTCATAAGTGAGTTTTGAATTTTGAAAAGCATTTGAATAAAATATTTCCTGCAATGAAATGAGTGCTGTAATCCAGTTAATTTGCTATTCAAAAACTGAATCCATGACTATGGCATGCACATTAGTGTCAACACTGGTGAGCATGCCCAGAGTCAGTTGACAGTGTCCCTTTAAGCTAGGGACCTCTTAGACTCAGATGGCCTACCCATGGCATTATGAATTGCAATTATTGGTTATGTTTTCTGTAATTAGACACTAAATTTATGTCATAGGAATGTATGTTGTTTGTGACTTTTTAGGGTCCCATGACTGGTAGTTAACATTGGGTGCTTTCAGCTCAGTGCATAGCACCACAGAACAGGGCATGAATCCACTAAACCACTCACATTTCTTTTTTCTGTTACAGCCCAAGAGCTACATTATGGGCAGACTAGAAGGGTCTACCAGTCCTTTTCTTCTGACACATTCTATGTTTCTATGTAAGAGTGACCTTTAATTAGCTCCCACCTCTAAGTAAGGTAGTACATTGTACCATTAGGTGGCAGTTTGGTACTTATAGTCACAAGTGGTGATTTTATTGTGAGCCAGTAAACCTCTGGCTAGTGGTTACAAGAATGTGTTATATTCTTCATAGATGCTTGGATAGGACAGCAACAGCAGCAGGACAATGTGCAGCCCCAGATAGGCTGTGTATGTTTTTATGAGGCATATAAGACAGTAGAAATCTCATTTGTAACACACAGTGAATCCAGCAGCATGGATTAGCCTCTTGAAAATATGTGAATGGTGAATCATTTTAAACAAAAATGTGCAATCTAGCATAAAACATACACTAACTAGTGCATAGGGCCCAAACACCATATAACAGTACAGCATGTTTTCCCAGCTAGTTGACATTGGAAGTTACAGTATGCAACTCAGATCCTTCCCAGGGCAAACCCAGACATCACCACCCAATTTGTATCAACCTTGGCCAGTATGACTACAGTATCTGGCCCAGACAGACAGGTTTGAAACTCCTAGACATGCTGTAAGATCTGAACCTCCCAGCAGATTTTAATTAAAAAAATTAGTTCCTTCTCCAGTACCCTAGGGATGGGTGTACAAGAGAGATATCTCCAGACCTAAGGCCTTTCAGTTCAGATTTGGTCTGTCTCTTCTTTCTATCAAAAAAGCAATTGTCCCCATCCCTTTTCTCTGCCACCTACTGACCTACTCAACTACTTGCCAAAGTTAGTAAGGTTCATTTGTGAGGATGATGCCATCACAGTTGGAAAATAATCAATCTATCAATCTTACCAACTGCTGATGTTAGACTGACTAGGTGCAATTAGGCATGCCGCAGGCAACAGCTGATGGTAAGTGCATGGGGAAAATTATGCATAATTAAATGTTTCAGCTTCCCACAATTACCTTCTCTATCACTAGAAGCTCTGTGTTATAACTGGCACCTTTTTATCTGAATATGGGTTTAAAACTTGGGCTTTAACCTCTATGTTTACAGCTGTAACTCAGTTTATCTAATGCCTCATATGCAGTTAGCTTACCAACGCACTTCAAATGCTATCCATGAGACCTACACTAGTTAGCAAACACCACCTCCATAAAACTACCATTACTGTATTTGTCATTTATTTGGTAATAGTTAAAAATTTAAATCCAGGAGGGTCCTGTAGATGAGAACTTCAGGAAGATCCTGTTGATTAGAAATAGGCAAAATTTCTTCCCTTTGCCTAAGCTCACAAAATGTGGTTAATATATTCATGGAATTTTGCATTTTGGCACATTTTTCTCAGCAGTGAGAATTTTTTTTTGAATTTGTACACATGTAAATCAGAGTACCAAAAATAATAAAAGGTACACAACTCAATTTTGTAAAGTACTAGTTGTGTGGATGAATGAGGAAGGTTCTATATCCCTGATCCAGATTCTGTAGCTGGTTAGCCATACAGCACTGTTCTGTAGACCCCCACAACAACAATTTTCTATCCTTGCCACAGCTCTGTTCCGAACCCTACCACAGCTCTGGCTCTCACCCCCACTATATCACTTCCTCCATACCAGGGTGAAATAGCAGTATTTCAGTCACAAAATTACGTTAATGAACACTGGTTTTCATTTACCTCGGTATAGGATAAAAATGGAAGTTTTGCAGCACACACTTTCCTTTCATCATGTCCCAGCTGTGCAACTAAAGAACATCAGTTTTGGTGCTTTCCTCACCCTTCCAGCAGCAACTTACCTCATAAGAACTTCAAAAGCCTACTCTTCTGAATGTATTTCTGCTTCTGTTTCTAAGGAGAAGGGATCATAATTCATTAGTCAAAAGTGCTGACCACCTGATTCATTCCTCTTCCGAAGCCCCACCCAGATTCTAGCAGGTGCCACTTTGGCACTCTTATCTGGAGCTCACCATTTGGTGGATCCATGTCCAGCACTTACAAGTAAGCACTAGCCTCCTACCTCTGACACCCCTTTCCTAATTAATTATCCTCATCCACTGCACCTGCCATGGAAGGCTCTGTTCCCTCTCTCCCATCCTTACTAGTGCATGAGGGCCCATCTCATTCTAGCAAAAGGCCCACAAAATATGTTTGTTAGGCTGTTTCAAAGGCTTTGCAAAATACTCTGGTTAGACTGCTCCTCACTTCACCTCCTCTCTCCCAACCCCTCACTATTTCCTCATCCTCTCCCCTCCCAACTCTCCAAAGACTCAATCCCCCTTTGCCTTCCCATCTGGCTATCTAATCTACTTATATCTGACAAAGCCTACATTTGCCAGCATTGGGCTCTCTTACCCTCTCTGTAAGCCATTCTCTTCTTTCACAATCTCATTTGTTAGCACTTTTAGTATGCCATACTCTAACCCTTCAATGTTTCTGCTCATTATACTACATATCTGTAACAAAGTTTCTAATTTTGTAACTGTGTAATGTATGCATAGTGAACCCTGCTTATGCGAATTTGCAATCTGATTAATTGTGACCTCACTGTGTGTTGTACTGTATGCTCTACTATGATGTGGAACCTTTGAAAATGAACATATAGCTCAAAGCTTGTTTCTGAACCAATAAACATGAAACATATTTTGTGGTATATTAGTTTGGAGATCCCAGGGGTACAGTCTACTGAAGTCAGTTATGGCCTGTTATAAAATCAAATTTTTTTAAATATTTTAGATAGCCATAGGAGACAAATGAAAGCCACCACTCAACTAACAAGGACCTTGCTAGTTAAGTGGTGGCTTTGATTTGACCCCTGTGGCCCTCTAAAATGCGAAAAATAAGATTTATAAACTGGCCCCCAGTGATATCAATAGAGTGCATCCCCACTCTCTTGAAACTAATACATCACAAAACATGAGAGCACAGTGGCAATGCCTACCAGGATTGGGGACCAGGAGGGGGAAAGGATTGGGCAGTTGGCTTATCTGATGAAGGAATTATGAACCCTTCCCCACAGAAACAGCTGCTGCTGGGGGTCTTGAGGAAATATTCGAAAATGAGCACAGCTGCTGCTGCTCTCCAATGTACTTGTCTCAATTTCTAATAGAATAAATAGGCTATACAGAGTACAGAATTTCATTTAATTATATTCCATCTTAACAATATGACCAGCTAATTATTAGATGCCAAACTGTCAGTATAACAGTAGGTCCAAATTTATGTTATATGGAATGTAATTGCATAAATTAACCACAACAACCCCCCCACACACACATACGCACACATGCACACACACGCATATTCAGATTAATTATCATTTTGTCTTCTTTTTTTATTTTGTTTATTATTTGTTTACTATTTTACAAGGCAGTCTTGCAAAAATGTAATCCACAGCAAAATATAATGATCAGATACAGTGTATTAGACATCTTACATATCTTAGGATAGTGCATTAACATAGAAACATAGAATTTGATGGTAGATAAGGACCGCTTGGCCCACCCAGTCTACCCATTTCCCTACCTAATGGATAAGTTGCATATCCTAGTTAACCAGCAGCCTACTTCTTTCTACCCCCAACCCCTAGAACTGCCTTATGACTGTCCCATGCATGCTTGAATTCAACCACTGTTTTTGACTATACAACCTCCTCCAGAAGGCCATTCCATGCATCCACAACCCTCTCTGTGAAAAAAATACTTCCTTACATTACCTCTGAGCTGACCCCCCATCTTCAAATTGTGCCCTCTTGTTCTTGCACACCTCTTTTTTTGAAAGATGCTACCCTCTTGGACTTTGTTGATTCCCTTGAGGTACTTGAAAGTTTCTATCATGTCCCCCCTCTCCTTCCTTTCTTTGAGGCTATACATTTTAAGCTCCTTTAGTCTCTCTTCATATGTCTTCTGGTGCAGACCCTGAACCATTTTAGTTGCCCTCCTCTGGACAGCTTCCATCCTGTCTATATCCTTGAGGAGATTGGGTCTCCAGAACTGCACGCAGTACTCCAGATGGGGTCTCACCAGCTGTCTGTACAGAGGGGGAACAACTTCCTGTTTTCTACTGGTGATGCCTCTCCCTATGCATCCCAGTATCCTCCCAGCCCTCCTTACTGCCCTCTCACATTGGTTGGCCACCTTTAAGTCATCTGATATGACTACCCCCGGGTCCCTTTCCATTTTTGTTGTTGTTAGTATCTCACCCACCATTGTGTACTCTTCCCCTGGGTTTTTGTTTCCCAGGTGCATTACCTTGCATTGAATCTAAGCTGCCATACATTTCACCATTCCTCTAACTTGCTAAGTCCCTTCTCATCCTTTCCATCCCACCTTGTGCATCAACTCTGTTGCAGATCTTTGTGTCATCTGCAAAGAGACATACTTTTCCTTCCAGTCCCTCTGCAATGTCACTTATAAAGCCATTGAAGAGGACCAGTCCTAATACTAAACCCTGCAGTACCCCACTAGTAACCCCCCTTTCTTCAGAGTGGACTCCTTTGACTATTACCCTCTGTGTACTATTCTCCAGCCAATTCTTTACCCAGGCTATCATCTTGGGACCCACTCCCAGGCTAGCTAACTTGTATATTAATCTTTTGTGTGGGACTGTGTCAAATGCCTTGCTAAAGTCTAGTAAGGCCATGTCCACAGCCTCTCCCTGATCTACTACTTTGGTCACCCAGTCAAAGAAATCTACTACTTTATGCCTTGGAGTAATGTTTGCCTACCACCACATAAAGTACTAGCTGACAGCACATTAAAACAAATAGTAAAATTATTGCATACAGAATGCTTAACGTTCCATTACAGTCTGGAAAAGCAGCCATTTTTTATCCCACCAACAACACCATTCTACAAAATGAAAAGCCATTGAAAAAAAGTGAAAACTTTAACAAAAAAAAATCAGATGTAAGATGCATTTTTGAAGTCAGAAACAACTCAGAGCTAGCCAGCAATACTAAAATCAAACTGTTAGTATTTTCAGTTATAATTGCTCTAGTGGTGCTGAGTTCATTCACATTGTGGCCAGCTGCCTTCATGGGCATGGTAGGGCTTCTGTCCAGCAACTAGGAACTAGTTTGTGTAGGGGCAAGGATATTTTACTAAAATCAGCACAAAAACTTAAAAAAATAAGCTTTTCCTTCACTTTCTTTGTAGTTGTCATGTTTTCTAACTGTATAATCTGAATAATCCATGGTAATGTGTGGATTGAGCTGAGATTTACCCACACCTGACATAGTTGATCACTCTGCCTGTGGCCTTGTAACCAAAGCACGCTAGGTGTGGGTAAATCCCAGCCCAACCCGCAACTTATCAAGGATTATTCCTTAAGTATAACCTCTCCTAGAGCAGAATTTATGAACAACTGGAATAATCCCAGATTGCAGACATCATTTGTAAATCAACATAGCTCCTCCTCCTCCTGGGGCTGTGTGGGTGGCTGTTTGTGCTTGTATGTGTCTGTAGGTTAGTTTTTATTCATTTACATGTTTTTCTGCTGGGAATACCTGTGCCATTCTTGCACACAACATTGGTGAAAGTCTCCTGGACTGAATTTCTGCAAATCGCCATCATCAGGTATCAGCTTTTTAATTTTAAATCAACTTTCTTGAAGCCTCCCTAAGGAAGCATATGCCTTACAACTAGTCTTACAAACATGGTGATGCTGGATCCTGCAACTGAATCAACATTTTCAACATTCTCATCTGACCACTCTTAAAGCAACTGCACTTGTGGACTTTAAAGAACAAAGGAATTTTAACACATTTTGTGACCGAATCAACATTTTTGTCTGACCTTTTCCAAAGGTATTGTACTTGTCTCTGAGGACTTTGAAGATCAAGAAACATACAGACAAAAGATTTCACACATTGCATATGCCTACTGTCTGACCTACTCCCAATGGTATTGTACTTATCTCTGAGGACTTTGAAGAACAAAGGAAACATATAGACAAAAGGATTTTACATTGCATATGCCCAGGCCACAGTTTATCACCTTTCAGGAACTTTAACATATTATGTGATCTGGATCTCAACAGTACTATAGTACTTCTCTTAAACCCTCTGGCACCAAACCCTCCCAGTCTTTTTTTTTTTCATTTTCTCTGTACTTCACCATAGTGTAGCTATCCACTAGCCCACTAAAATCCTTACCCCACCACCCTCCTATTGCTCACCACCCCCTCTGCCTAGCCCACTTTTCTTCTCGGCTCTCTCCTGCCTAGCTAAAAAATGCTTTGGCTTAGTCCCTCCACCTGTTCCTGCTCACCTTCACCCTTCTTTTCCCTTTATGCCAACTCCCCCCCTCCGCCTACCCTACCCCTCCACCTACTCTCACCTTTCTATACTACTACCCGAAACATTGTACCATGGCTTTTACTCTGGAAGTCTTAAACAAACATCACCCAATTAATACCTGGGTGCAAAGAGCCATATTTCCTAATTGGAAACTGCCACATCATTATAACTCACTAACAATCACCCTCTACTGGGACTCCAGAAGACAATCCAAGCATCTTAAAAAGTACAAGCAGAAACTCACTCCAACCTATTATGAACTACGAATGGCATCGCTGAAACTCCTGCTCCTCCTACTTTTAATATCTGGTGGGATACACCCAAACCCTGGTCCTGTTGCACTGAAGCCGACAAAAACAGGGAAAGTTGGTAGTGGTCTCTCCATTATCACTCTAAATATCTGCAGCCTCCTTCCCAAATTGGCATCTCTTCAAACTCTCGCTGGACAAAAAACCCTGATATACTAGCCATTGTGGAAACCTGGCTATCTCCCAGCGCCCGGATCATGTGGTCTCGCTTGAGGCTCAATCTTTTCAGACTCGACCCGGGCAAGCAAAGAAGGTGGGGGCTGTGCTATCTACATAAAGGACAACCTCTCCTGTCGGCAGCGGCAACTTCACCCCACAATAGCAGATGCAACTCCTCCTATCAAACTGCTTCTTGGTGCACAAAACAAAGTTCTCACAGTGGCATGATCTATATCCCTCAAAAGACCACCGTGCCAGTATTAAGTCTGTACTTGATTTTTGTTAGTCTGCAGCCCTCTGAAAATGAGCTCCTCCTTCTGGGGATTTCAACATAAACTGGCGCCTCTGACACTGGCTCTTACAAAGATGACATCCTAGCAGCAAACCTGACTCAGATGGTAACCTCCCCCACCTGGAAAAATTACAAAACTGGTACAAGCACCCTTATTGACTGGGTTCTCACAAATCACCCTGACCAGATAAAAAACATTAAAGTCCTCCCTGACTCCCTCAGTGACCACTCCCCGGTGTCCTGTACCTGGTCTAATAAATTTCTCAAGCCACCCCCCAAAGTTATAACAAGCAGAGTATTGCCTTATGGGAATCTTATCAAGTTGAAATCCCATCTCCTACAACAGGACTGGATGCCAATCCTTGAATCAACTGATATTAATACTGCACTAGAATACTTCATTAAATCTTTCAACTCTGCATGTGACTTATACGCCCCAGTAAAAAAACATAAAATCAAAGCGCTATCAAATCCATGGATTACTGCCAAACTACTTGCCGAGCTCAAGGTTCGGGACCACCTCTGGGCAGTTGCCAGAGACACAGGCTCACCTCATGATACCCTAAAATACAAGCAGGCACGAAATAGATGCACCTCACAAATTAGGCAAATGAAGGCGCCTATTTCAAAATGCCTTGAATCCACCTGGGGTGATGGAAGAGCTTTTTGGGACAACATCCGAAACATAATGGGTAAACAATCAAAATCGTCACCTACCATTATGAAAGTTGATGGATCCACCACTCTTGACCCAAAGTCTATTGCAGATGTGAGCAATAAGACATTCACAGACCTTAGTGGGGTCCTCCCCCCAGATTTCTTCTCGGACTTACCTGTGCCTAGCCTAGTATCACAAAACACCCCTCGTGACAAACCACAATTTTACTTCAAGAAAATCAAAGTGCACTGAACACACGAAGTACATAAGAAAGGCCTGCTCCAAATCCAGAACAAGTAGTGACACGCTAGATCTAAAATCCTGTCTCTCACCTAGATGAAGTAATTCACCCCTTGCAAAATTCTTAATCTGTCACTTTGCCAAAGTCAATTTCCCAACAAATGAAATCTGCCATAGTTACGCCAGTGCACAAAGTGAGGACAAAACCTCGACAGGAAACTATCGACCAATATCAATACTCCCTCCCTCTCAAAGCACTTGAATGAATAGTGGCAGACCAACTCTCTGATTACCTGGACAAATACAATCTACTCTGTAATCAACAGCACGGCTTTAGGAAAGGACATAGTACAACAACAGCCTTACTTGATTTCTCTGGAGAAGTCCACTCAGCCCTGGACAAGGGTGCCAAACAGGTGCAGTCTTTATCGATCTTACAAAAGCTTTTGACACAGTCCATCATGGCCTACTTACCTCCCTACTTTCTAGCCTAGGCCTGGCCGAAGGTCCTTGTGCTTGGGTAAAAAG
Organism: Neoceratodus forsteri; assembly: GCA_016271365.2. Classification (NCBI taxonomy): domain Eukaryota; kingdom Metazoa; phylum Chordata; order Ceratodontiformes; family Ceratodontidae; genus Neoceratodus; species Neoceratodus forsteri. The sequence goes on from CM057449.1 coordinate 462,823,042, forward strand.
TTACCTGTCCAAACGGTCAGTGGCTGTAAAAATCTCTAATGAACTCTCCAACTTCAAACCAGTTCTCTCGGGTATACCACAGGGATCAATTCTTGGACCGCTCCTCTTTAGCCTGTTCTTTAACTCCCTCCCAGATATCTGCCAGGAGAAAATAATCTTATACGCTGATGATGCTGTAATCCTCTCTTCCCACAAGGATCCAAACTCCCTACGAAAAAGCCTGCAACTTGCTTTCTCTAGTGTTGAAAGGTGGTTCCTGGATAGTAAACTTGTGCTAAGCCACAATAAAACAAAAGCCATGCTCTTCTCCAATCACCAAAACAAAAATAGGCATACTCTACTCACCATACAAACCTCTGCGAGATTACACTGGACCAAGTAAATACTTTCAAATACCTTGGCATCACTTTTGACCAGGGCTCACCTTGCAACCCACATTGACAACATTGCGAAAACAGTGAACCAGCCATGGAATACTATTCCGTAACCGTCAATTTCTAAATCAAGCGGCATTGAGAATAGCTATACAGAGTTCCATAATCTCAATCATTGACTATGGCCTTATTATTTATGGCTCAGCTACCTCCACTGCTCTAAACAGTATCTCAATCACTCTAAATAAGGCCTGCCGGCTCCTCCACGAGGGCTCAAAGACTGACTCACCACGTGTGATCTGTACTATGAATCAGGCTGGTTGAACCTATCAAATCGTCTTATTTATCTCACCTGCACAATGGCAAAAAATCTATCTTGGGACTGACTCCATTATGTATTCAAAACCTACTCCGACTGAATCCTGGCTCGACCCTCCACCAGATCTGACGCCAACCTTTCCTGGTTCGAGATGCGGACTGCACAGGGACAAAGATCTTTTCGCATACAGGGCCCCAACATGGTTCAATGCGCTTAGTCCACCTACTCTATCCTCAACCTCGCTTGAAGCTTTCAAATCCATGCTCTATGCCCACCTCACCACCACAAGCAACTGTGATTGCGCTAGATAAAGACTACTACTCCTCATGTCCATCCTCACATCTGAGGCCTCTCCCTCCCTCCCTGACTAATGAACCCTCTGGTACCTCTACTACTTCCTGTCTCCCACCCAAACTCACTCCCCCCCCTTTTTTCCTGTCCCCTCTCACTTACTCTCCCGCTCACCATCTTCCCTCCCTCTAGCCTCCTTTTGGCGCCTAATGATCACCCTCTCCTGGAAGTTTCCTTAACCTCAAATTGTTCACTGCTTGAACCTGTTATAGCTTGTTTTCTATGAAACTTAAAACGTTACTGCCTTAAACTGTTAATAGCAAATTTATGATGTAACTTTCCTGTCTGGTTTTACCTGTAATGTGTATCGTGCTTTGTTAAATGTTCTTTGTGACGTGGAACCTTTGTAAAAGAGCCCTGGCTCAAAGGTATTAATTCCTAGACTAATAAACTAAACTAAACTAAACATACTGTACCAGCTATTGCCATGCCACACCAGTGATTGATCATATATAAATATGTTAGAATAGAAGCAGATAAGTTCAGAAGGCCAACTAACCAGACATTGCAGTCCCATATAACTAAAGGCAGTATACTTTATTGTGTACATTTATATTTGACCCCCCCCACACCTTACATGGAGAAAAAAAATATATATATATAATTACATAGCCACCCCATTGGGAATGTCAAGTAAAAGACAAGTTGCATTCCCATTTGTTTTTAATCAAAATATGAAGGGTGTTGGCAATGACCCACATTTTGCTGTAATAAACTAACACAGACTACACTGAAACAGTAAGCTGAACTTTTTTGAAGCAGTCAATGCCTGCTTCATGTCATCTGGAGTAGTCACAAATAGAAACACTTTCAGACAATTATTATACTGCACAGAGTTCCCAGTCAGCAGTTCTCGAAGATGAAACAGGAGGAGGGGGGGTTCATGCTGTAGAGCTGCAGGCAGAGCACAAGGCTGATGCCTTAGAGTATAAAACAGGAAGAAGTCAAATTTTTGTCTGATTATTAGTAAAGTTAATTAAAGTAATTATAGCCAGATGACAAGTTTACTACAGCCTCACAGCATATCTCACACCCCAAGTCCTTTTACTCACAGTTTAATGTATTGAAGTAAAACTGAAATTATAAGGACATATTGTTTAATGTTTAATGAACTGGGGCTGAGGGTGGTGGTGCAGTTTTGAAACAAAAAGGCTGCTGGCTTCTGGCATAGTGTTGACTCACAGTACTATACCAGGAGCTGACAATGTATTGTTTCAAATGTAAAACACATTACAGTTCCTTGGTTTTCAAAATCAACCTGAATACATTTTGGATTATTCATTTCATCACGATGATGACTTGTTTGCTTACTGTAATATCAATTTGATTTGTAAATGAGGGAGTGGTTGGGGATGGTGCTTGTACCTAATGCATGCATCTTTTTTACTTCTGCCAATGCAAACTATGAGTAATAATTCACATTGACAGAAGAAAAAGATGAGTATTAGGTAGGAGCCCACACTGTATGGAACCCATGTCTGTCACTGCCCAATCAGACCCTCCTCATCTACAAATCAAATCAATATCAATGTAAGCTAAGTCATCAGAAGGACAAGATTCACTTTTTTTAATTTACAAAACCATTAAATAAGGAGTTCTAGTGCAATGGTGATTAAGCCAGTAGCAATGTCTATTTTAAGTTCTGTTTGATCAGGAGTCCTTCACCTGCAGCTTTTCTGTTGTAACAGCTTGGAGTAGCTTTTCATTTGAATAATTTGATAATATTTTGTAGATATTTACATATACAGCCCATGATGCTTTGCATTATGGGGGTATGTGTAATTTTATATTTCTTTGAAACTTGGTTTCCCAACTAATGTCCTTTGGGGTAACCCTTGCCACAGTGCTTGCTCACTAAGGTTCTTTGTCTTTTATCTTGTTTTTTGTTTTTATTGGGCTCACAACAACCCAAACTCTATAGTCCAACTTAGGGTAGCTGGTTCATTCCACTGGGGTGTCATACAGATCAGGCACACTGATGAGTCCTGGTAGGACGAAACACGTCTGTGTCTTCTGTTCGCACCCTGTGCAGACTGTGTGAATGGACGTTCGGCACCATGCATTTCTGCTTAAAGTTGAACCAGCATAATATTTTGTGGTGATTTGCATATACAGCCCATGATGCTTTGCATTATAGGGTATGTGTGATTTTGTATTTCTTTGAAACTTGGCTTCCTGGCCAATGCCCTTTGGGGTAACCTTTACCTCAGTGCTTTCACACTAAGGTTCTTTGTTATTTAGCTTGGTATTTGTTTTCATTTGAATGTTACATATCCCTTGTGCATTCAGCACTTACCCTTGCCCTCCCTGTAGTGTTACCCCTGGGTCCCCTGCAGTTTGCTGAATGCCCTGGCATTCAGTCCTTTCATCCTTCTCACTCCACTGGACCATTCACCTATCACTTTCTGCAAAGAGCCACATTGACCTGACATATGTTGTTTTTCATTCAGTGGCATAGTTAATTCAGCCTTGGTTGCAGCTCAGCTGACACTCCTACCCTGAATTCATGCAGTGTGGTGTGGTCCTGTCTCCAGCTGTCCAGTCTTCTGTGTCACACACTAACTGTAAAACAGTCAGCTACGATTCACCTGGTTGCCCCTATACTGTATGGTCCTGTCTCCATACTTTAGGTTTAAAACAGTTCTCCACTTTTTTAATTATATTTTATTAATCTTGGCAGCTAACAAAATTTGTATGTCCACAGAAAATGAAACTGATATAGATGTACATACACTTTATGCTTGCTATGTTTTAACAATAAAGTACAGTATTAAGCAATCTCTTGTATTGATATGGTGGTAGCCATAATTCTCATTAGATGCTTCTTTAAGAGCCCTTAATGCCACAAGCTGGAACAGAGTAAAGTATGTATATTATCTACACCATACACCTTTCAGTTGAGGTTAAAGTTCCTTTCAATAAGATTTACCTTATTAACCCATAGCTTCAGCCCATGAAGCTACTAAAAGATTTGAGTCTGATAACATTGAAATCATAAGCTATAATCCTTATGTAGTTAAGTTGGCTGACTACAGTATTTATCTGGTGGTAAGTAATTGGCATGTTGGTATACTTAAAAATATCATACAAGGGGGAAGTTTACCAACAGAGCAACCCAGTGCAAGAAAGGAAGTTGTTGCAAAAAATACAAAAGGAGTTCTGTATCAGAAAGGAGGAAAATACATCTCACAGTGATGCTGAAGTGTGAGGTACTTTATAAGCACATAAAATACAGAAACATAAAATGTGTTGGCAGAAAATAACTGCTTGTCCTACCCATTCTGCCTAGATGTTCCTTCCCTAATCTGGCTCTGCAGACCCTAACTAGTCTCCAGCAACCTTCCCAACTTCCTAACTGCTTTCTAATATCCCTCTTTGTTTATCTCATGCATGCTTGAAGCCCTTTACTGTTTTTACCTCCACAACTTCTGCTGGCAGTCTGTTGCAGTCATCCGCCACTCTTTTAGTAAAGTAGTACTTCATCACATCCCTCTTAAACTCCCCCTCCAGCTTCTTTGCATGCCTCCTGGTCCTGGTGCTGTTTCTCATTTGAAAGAGACAACCGTCCTGCACCCTGTTCACCCCAGTGAGGAACTTGTAGGACTGTTGTGTCCCCTCTGCCTCTCCTTTCTTCTGGTATGTACATGTGGACATCCCTCAGCCTCTTCTCATAGGACTTTTGATGCAATCCTTTCACCATTTTAGTTGCTCTCAGCTGGACTGCCTCCACCTTGTGTATGTAATTTCTGAGATGCAGCCTCCAGAACTGGACACAGTACTCCAGGTGGGATCTCATCAGTGACTGACACAGTGATAACACCACCTCCCTTATGTTGGAGGTGTGGAGGGCTTCTAACATTCATGTGATAGAAATACAAGAATTGGGAATATTGGTAGTTGGGTAGGAAGTAGAGATGGTTGCCAAAGACCAGGTAGGGTCTTCACAGACAGAATAGGCAAGGAACATACAGGCAGACTGAGTGGGCCAAGCAGTATTTTGCTGCTAACAAATTCTGTTTCTATGTGTCTATGTTTCAATAAAACCCTGGAGCTGGATGGGATGCACCCCAGGGTGCTTAAGAAATTGACCATAGAACTGACTGTACTCCTAGTAGGGCTGTTCAATAGCGCAGTTCAAACAGACATGGTTCCAAATGACTGGAGGGAGGCAGATGTAGTCCCACTACACAAGGGGGATGGGGAAAAGGAGCAACCAGGAAATTACAGACCTCTCAGCTTTACCTCTGTAGTGGGTAAACTGATGGAATCACTGATCAAACATGATGTTGTGGACTGCCTAAAGAGGAAAGGCCTACTGGATAGTAAATAGCATGAGCATGTGGTAGGGAGATCCTGTCAGACCAACCTTATAGTTATTTGATCACAATGAACATAATGGATTTACTCCTTCATGTCAGATGGAAATCCAAGATTAATTCTGCCCTGGATGCATTGAGTAGACTGCCAACTTTCTGCTCCAAAACATTGAGGCTTGTACTGTATCTCTTAGTAAACTTTAAATGGAGGATCATGCCCTTCAGCCATAGCTGTGGTTGTACATTAAAAGTTTGTTAATTGTCCTAGTTCATAAAAGTGAGTGCACTCACTCATGATCACTCACTATCTTACAGTTTGGCCAACTGTGAACTACATACTGTAAGATGGTTGTCCAGAGGAATCTTGAATATCATATGCACTCTACCCCACATGGTCTTTTATGCTACAGACCGACCTGCCTACTTCACCTACATCAGCACATGCTGATTGCTCCTTATCAAGAAAATGCTGATTAACCTGCAAAAAACATACAAGGAGTGCTTATCAATAAATAGATACTCCAGAAAGATATTCAAAAAACTACATGGAAATTTAGTACTCAGGTATTTGTAATCCACAATATCAATCATGACTATGAACAATTCTATGCAATTAATTATATGTAAAAGAGATGAAAAATTAAAATAAAAAACAATGGGCTGGATGTTCAAAAGGGTTGCGCCATGCGCAATAGGGTTGCACCTGCGCAAGTCCGAAATTGCGCCATTCTGCGATATTCAGCAGGAGGCTGTTGCGCCCCCCAAGTCATGCTGAGCAACAGCGCAATGCTAATGAAGGCATGTTCAACCAGAGGGGGAGGAACCATGCATAAACTGCACAGCCCGATATTCAGCCGGGCTGTGCAGAGTTGTGCAGGCACAACCCCCTATCTGCACCTGCACAACTCTGAGCCCCAAAAAAGGAGTAAGTCGAGGGCCACCCACAGGTAAGCTGCCACATTGCAGGGCACAACACAGCAGCAGCCACCTGTGGGTGGCCCTCCACTTGTTCCCTGTACCCTCCCTGCAGCCGGATTGCGGGCTTAATGTGAAATCTCCCCCCCCGACTGGCCCGATCGCGGGCATAACATAAATGAACCCCCACTGGCCTGATCATGGGCATAACATAATGAACCCCCCACTGGCCCGATCGTGGGCATAACATAAATGAACCTCCACTGGCCGATCACGGGCATAACATAAATGAACCCCCACTGGCCCAATCGCAGCCAGAACGGAGTTCACCCCCAAAGAGCAATATCCCTGGTGGTCCAATGGATCGCAAAGCCCGATCACGGACATAAGAGTCAAACCCTCCAAAGTCCAATTTCCTGGTGGTCCAGTGGCCCCCACCCACCCACCCATGGAGCCCCACCACCCCACTCCACCTCATCAGCCGGCGGGTGGCAGCACCCCATCCGCCTGCCACCCCACCGCCAGCTGACTGACTGCTCAGTAGGGCTGCATGCCCATTGGTTCAGAGCAAGAGCCAATGGGCATGCAGCCCATACCGTACATGGCAGTCCAGATATGTGGGTGGGGGGGCCACTGGACCACCACGGAAATTGGACTTGGGGGGGTTGACTCTTATGCCTGCGATCGGTCTTTGAGGTCTACTGGACCACCAGGGATATTGCTCTTTGGTGGGGTGAACTCCATTCTGGCCGCGATCGGGCCACTTGGGGGGGTTTAATACTGTTATGCCCGCGATTGGGCCAGTGGGGGGGGAGATTTACTTCATGCCCGTGATCGGGCTGCAGTGGGCATTGGTCCCCGACAGCTGCTGCCTGGCAGGGCGTCAGGCACAAGTTGTCGGGGATTGGTGCACCTGCATGGTAATGGCATGCAAATGGGGCTGTAAGTAGATGCAAATGGCCCCCCCTGCGCCTTGCATAACTTATGGCCCCATTTGCATGTCACCTTTTGAATAACGAAAATTTGCGCATGGCGCAATGGAACTTGCGCCACCACATCTTGAATACTCCACTCTGACCACTTGCAGTGGTGCAAGTTCCAGTGCGTCATGCACAGTGGCTTTGGCCAGGGGGCGATATTCAAAGGAGTTGCTCAATAACACAACTCACTTGAATATCGCCCCGGCCACACCCCAGCGCAACTTTTTTGAGCAGCGCAAGGGCTTGTGCCACAGAATGGTGCAGTTTGAATATCCAGCCCAATATGTATTAAATCAGTCTTAACCAAGGAAAATGAGTAGGGCAAGTTTACACTAAAATACAGATTCAAAATCAGAAAGTTTTGATTTGATAGTGCAGTTTCTTAAGCTCAATACTTGTTTTTAATAGTATTTTCTTATAAATATTTATTTGTGATTATCTTATTGTAAACAAAAATGGAAGCAGCATCAAGAAAAAAAAATTAAAACAGCATCAGATGATAAGCAAATCGATATGCCTTACCATTTTTGCTCATGTTCTCCTCTCCTTGTTATTTTATTGCAATGCTTGTTATTTGTAAAATCATGTTATTGAATCTATAATATTATGTAATATATAATATTTAATATAATATATATAACATTTCAAACAATAATTAAAATGTTAGTAGTAAAGTGCAAGAACAGCAGAGATGAAGTGCCTACGTACCTGAATGTCTAGGTTTACCTATACCACATTGACAGCAACGCCGCCGACATCCTCAACATCTATTGGCATATAATGCCGAAAGTGGTCAGCATTGTGCTGTCAAGGATGTAAGTGTGTTTTTGTCTGGGGGCTGTGCCCCCAAACCACCCATATGGGGGCTGTGACCACCACCACCAGGTATTTAATTATCCAACTCTGAGTCAGAGTTTTCTCAAGGAGGGGGTAGAAAACTGGGAGATGCACTGCCAGTGTCAGTGGGGAGCATTACAGTGACCTGTCAATTTCTGTTGCTGTAATGGTCTTTCCTGAGGATGTTTCATTGTGCGGTCAGCATACGGAATGCCTATTTACCTAAATGTCTTTAATCTGTCAAAATCTGGCCCAGATACCATCATAAAAAAGAGGGAACATGAACAGGTTTTGCATGTGAGCTAAATCAGTGCACTTCTCCCAGTGAAATAAATTTTGCCATTCAGCCACTGCTGTAACAAGCAGAACACCAAGGCTTCAGCACCAGTTCTTGATGTTTCTGGTAATCTGAGGCCCACTCTGGCCCTATAACAGTTCACAGTTCTTGCATGTTAAATTGCTCTAAAGCAACATTATATTACCAGAGCTGGTAATATAAAATTGCAGTTAAATATTCATAGTGTTAGAACTTTTAAAAAAAATGTATTCAGCACTAAAACTGTGCAAAAAAAAAAAAAACCTTTCACTGGCAGATTTTGCATGAAAGTTGAACTTTAACTTCCACAAAATTTTGAAAATCATTCTGGCAACTTTCACAGAAATTCTGACTTAAAATGGCAGAATAAATGTATAAACTGCAGATTAATGTATTAAGCTGCGGAATGACTTTCTGCAGAACTGATGACTGTCAGAGGTCAGTTCTGCACAATTTCTTTCAGCACTTTAATACATTAATCCACAATTCATACATTAATTTCACAGTTCAATGAGTCACTGAACTGCAGAATGAATACATGAAATTAAATGTGTATCACCAGCCCAGTACTTATCTAATGTTTTTCTGGTGTCTAGTGGCATCTCCACCCTCTGGTTACTAGCCCCATAATAATTTATATATCTTGGTGTCTGTCTCTAAAGCTTTGACTTGGACTTATAATATTTTGACGTCTGCCTGGTGTCTATTGGCATACCCACTTTTGTGATCACCAGCCTCCACTAGACACCAGGCAAACATTAAATTATTATGGGGCCTGTAATTGGAGGGTGGGATGCCACTAAACACCAGGGAAACATTAAATTGTTAGGGAGCTGGTGATCAGAGGGTGGGGGTCCACTAGACACCAGGGAAACTTTAAATTATTATGGGTCAGTGATCTATTTTCCAGGGCAGCACAGACTTGAACTGCAGAATAATTACATGAATTGTGGATTAATGCATTTGGTTTCACAGTTCATGTGTATTATTCCACAGTTCAGTCAAAAAAAACCACAGAGCAGGGCAAAAATTCACCAAACACATTTGGAAGATGTCTGACTTCACCAAAGGTGGAAGTTAAGAAAATATCGCTAAGGCTGGCAAACTTTTGTGCAAGTTCCACAGAAGCAGAATTTGTCATTTTCACCTAGTCTATCCAGCACAAGTATAAAAATATAAAAAAAGAATAAAGAAACAATAAAAAGTCCATATACTGTAGTACTCATCCACCCAGTGTCCTCTCTAATTGTGTAATTTAACAAAAGGTAGGATTTCTGTAAATTCAGTCCTGTTGTCAAAACATAAAACAGCAGAAAACACATAGAAATTAGAATACATATTCTAATTACAGCAGCACTAGACCAACCATGTGTTTGTTTTTGATGTAATCAACTTTTGTAAGTTTTAATTTACATATTTTCTTCTGATTCACCATATGAAAGATGCTCTTTGTAATGTGTATTTTTTTTTTTTGCCTAAGTCTTTTTCCATCTCTGTAGGAATAGGAAGTTTACAAAACAGCCCTTCAATATTTGCAACAGCAACTAGCAAAAATATTGCATCTATACCTTTTCTGATCCATCTTTTTCTCCTTTTTTAACATGTCAGTTTAGACTCTTAATAAGGTTCAACATCAGGGACTGCATAACTAGGTGCTAAGTATACAAAAGAATAAATTGAATGCTTACTGCTGTCAGGCATCAATTCAAGGCATTGCAGATGGGGTCTGGATAGAGCCTGACCAGGGGTTTGACTGGCTTGGTCCTGCCACACTCACAGTCCCATGCAAATTGACTTAAAAATATGATAATTTTAAGCTAATCATGCACACAGTAGGGGTAAATTATAAATCCTGAAAGACTTTACCCAGATCTTAAATCACATTTTTATGCCCTACTACATCTCTGAAGGCAACCATTTTCACTAATCCAGACTGAGACCTGAAGTACTGGCCATACAGTGGTTCATAGGTATATACAGTATATATAGGCTAGGAGAACCAGCTTGTAGTACTCATATGCCTACCATCATGATAAATAAAAGATATGTTGTGTTTTCAAGGGTAATAGGACTACTTCCTGATCTCCCTAGCTTCCAAGGGCCTTAAGCTTCATGGCTGATATGTGGCTGCCCAGTGCCATTCCTACATTTTTCAAGTGATCATTTATATCATTGTTATCACATGCACTACTAGGAACCTATTGGACAAAATATAGACTTAAAGATCAATGGCAAAACTATTTTTACAGCTGTATAAAATCATGATCTATGTATTATTAATAGTAACTACTTCATTATAACATTCTATGTATCTATTGTCATTATTTACTCAATGTGGTCAATAGACAGAGTTTATTTTCACTGCTTGATCTGATTTTGTTGTTTCTTTTCTTTTAGCATTGTTGCCTCTATTTGACTCTGTCCCTAATATCAAACCTGGAGTGACTACAACAGTAGCGTCTCATGCTTACATTGATCCACTGTACATCTCTGCTGACTGGTGCTGGACTACAGCGGTTCCCAGCAAAAAAATAAATTCCTATCTGACTTGAGTCTTACTTCTAGTTTTGATATGTTACATGCTGCCTGCATTTACTAAAATAAGATTGCACATGGCAGTGACAGTGCAAAGGGACCTCGAACCACAAATGAGGTCTCTGAGCATGGCGAACACTAAAGGTCTACATGTTACAGTAGAGTGTCAAAATAAAAAAGTAAATAAAAGAAAGATTTAATTAGACACTTGGGAACTCAAAGCAGCAGGTTGGTTGGACAGAGGTCTGGGTTTATATTCTGTTTTAACTGAAATATTGGAATAGTTTGTAAGTGAAATTAGCTCTATGTGGTAAAAATTATTACCTTGAATTAGAACTGTTACTTGGGCTGTGATATTGTAACTTTTTGAGGTTTGGGGACAGTTGTTTGTCAGGGTTAATTAGAGGGAAATTTAAATGTGTTGTTTGCCTGGTGTTAGGGTAAGGGACATTAGCTGCAATTACCTTGTCTTTAAACAGGAATTACCCTGGCCTCCATTGTTCACTTGGGAACTCAAAGCAGCAGGTTGGTTGGACAGAGGTCTGGGTTTATATTCTGTTTTAACTGAAATATTGGAATAGTTTGTAAGTGAAATTAGCTCTATGTGGTAAAAATTATTACCTTGAATTAGAACTGTTACTTGGGCTGTGATATTGTAACTTTTTGAGGATTGGGGACAGTTTCTTAAATACTGAAAAACCACTGGGGGTTGGGATTGAAAGGCTGAGTATTTCTGTTTTAGGACTGAAATTTGAAGCAACAGCAGCTGGTGGGCCTGTGACATCATACGGTACCTGATGTCTGCTTACACACACTGTTAGTGGGACCGAACACACACTGGACTGTATGTGTTTGTGAGACTTTGGAACTTTATTGGTGGGGTTGAAATTGGGTTTGTAAATAACTACAGTCAGTATAGAGAGAAACTGTATTCCAGGAAAGGGACTGAGAAAGGGGTGTGCCATTATAAACAGAGGGATAAACAGGGTGGCCATATTCCACCATGCAGGCATCTTTGGAAGGGTTGTAGGCTGTACAGGCTGTGGGATGGCAATAATTCTAAATTGGGCATGAGAGAGGAGGCTGCCCACTCTGTGACAGTTATCTTGTATCAGGAGTGAGGTATGTTGGTTAAGGAGTAGCTGGGGGAGCTGGGGGGTGTCCAAGGATAAGGGGTGTGGATATGGGCAGCAGAAGGGTGGGGCTGAGGGAGGCTGGGGAAGCGCTCTGAAATTACAGGACGTTATGTTACAGCAAGCAGGAGGGGGGATATTAGGGACAGAGGACCCTTAGATAGGGAAGTTGGTGCTAAGGGGAAAGCGTACGGGGTGAACATTCTGAATACAAAGATAGTGGAGGGTAAAGAGTCAGGAGGGGCTGTTGTGTGGAAGCCTAAAACAGCATACTGTGGGAAGGGAGCTCCTAAGGTGAACAGAGCAAGAGGGGAAGAAGAGGGGCAGTTTAGAGGTGCAGTCAGGGGAATCTCGGGTTACTTGATGGAGGCTGACATAGAGTGTCGCAATAAATTTGAGCTACTAAGCAACCTAAAGGGGGAGGAAGGGGTTGGTGGAAATGAGAAAAACTTATACAGAGGCCGGGGAGGGAGTCTGTACCCATAGGGCATCACAGACTGGCAATGGAAAGGATAGAAATAGTCCCAGAGGAGAAGGGAAACATATATGTTAAGCAAATGGGAGATGCAACATATTCCAGACATGAGAGAGAGAGCATGATTGGAGAGAAACTGGGAGACAAGGAGGTGGGAGAGGAGCCCCCTTTCAGCAGGGGGGTCAGTACCAAGGATGGGGCCCTAGCTAAAGGGGACCCACAGAGAGCCTCTGGAGGCAGGGGTACTATTACAAGGGGGGAGGATGGCGGTGTAGGGAAGGAGAAACCATCAGGGCCAGGATAAATGGTTCAGATAAGAGAGGGTTAAAGGAGACACCTATTCAGAGGGAGTTTGAGTTAAGTGGGCAAAATAGCAAGGGAGGCAGAAAGGGGAGGGTGACAAGGGGGTCTCTAGTAAGGCAGGAAGACTCCCACGAAATTGAGATCATGAATAAAGGGGGAAGGGGGCTGAGAGGGCATAGTGGAGGTAACCATAAGGATGATGGCGTGTGTTAAGGTTCTGTTATTGGGAGACTCGATGATTAGGGTATCCAGTGGGAGGGACAGGGGTGGATGCCATAGCCAGGTGAAGGTAGTGTATCTCTGGGCTGACACTGCACAGAGCAAAGTTCATGGTGTATGAAATGGTTAGGATTGTGGAGGGAAACCGGATTTCCTGGTGCATTTGGGAACTAATGATCTAGAGGAAATAGCATTTTGGAAATCCAAGCAAGGTTCCAAGAACTTGCCAGAGTCTGTCGGGATAATGGATGCAACATTTCCTTTTAGATATTGCCAGTACCAAAGGCCTCAGTGGAGAAAAAATGAGAGCTCACAGAGGTTAATGACTGGCTCAGGAAGTGGGGTGAAGAGAGTGGTTGGGGTGTTAGGGAACTGGAATGGAGTTTGGGAGGATAAGGGACTATATGCCAAGGACAGGTTTCATCTTGCCCCATTAGGGAAGGAAGTCCCAAACAGGGGATGGCTGACTGCATACAAGAAAGGTGGGGTTTAAACTTGTGAGGGGGAAGGGATAAGGAGGGCTGATCAAGCCCTCTCCTCCAGATGAGGAATGTACGCCCAAGGGGAGGGAAACAGATTGGGGATGGAGGTTTCAGGAGGATCAGAGGGAGGATGGAAGTATAAGGAATCTGGGTGGGGTTCGACAAAGAGAATCAGGGATAAGGGGTGGGGGTTGGTGTTAGTAAATGCCAGGAGCTTGGGAAACAAGTTGCCAGAGTTCCAGGCCATGCTGTCGAGGGGGTGGATGTGGCGGCGGTCACGGAAACGTGGGCCAACAAAAACCATGACTGGGACCTAAACGTATGGGGGTACACTATGCTCAGGAAGGATAGAAAGGAGGGCAGAGGGGGTGGAGTGGCTATGTTCATTAGAGATGACATAGAAATTGCTAGGGTAGAAGAGGCAGAGGGAAACGTGGAGGCCTTATGGGTCACTTTACGATCCTCAGCAGGAAATAAGGTCAAGCTGGGTGTAGCATATAGGCCCCCCGGGATGAGTGAGGTTCTAGAGGATGGTTTGCTGGACAACATCATTGCCCAGTGTGGACCAAAAGGGGAAGGAGTGGTGTTGATGGGGGACCTTAATATGCCAGGTACAAACTGGGGAACCATGTCCTCTAAGGTGGCCAAGGAGCAGAGGCTGCTGGATGGCTTCCAGGATGTTTTCTTAACACAGCATGTGATGGAGCCCACAAGGGAGGGGCATGTCCTGGATGTGGTTCTGGCAGATGGGGATCTGGTAAGGGACATGGTTGTACAAGACCCCCTGACTGGGAGCACCACAATACTGTCTGGTTTCAAATAAGCATGGGGAGGGGAGATCTAGGACACTGGCAGTGGACTTCAGGGGGAGACTTCATGGGCATGGGAAATATTCTCAAGGATCACTTGATGGGGATTACCTCAATGACAAGTGTGAAAGGAGATGGAGGTCATAAAACAGGGACTTCATGAGGCAGTCAGGATCTGCACTAAGTTGAAACGTAAGGGAGCAAGGTCACATAAACCATGCTGGTGGTCTAGTGAGTACAGGTAGCAGTCAGAGAAAAGAGGCAGCCTACAAAAATATAAAACAACAAGAGGGATAGGGATAAGAAATGTACCAGCTTGCATCTAGAAAAGTCACCCGTATGGTGAGGAGCAAAGTCCAGTAAAGAGCAGCGGCTGGCACAGGGATACATGGAGGGAAAAGGGTTCTTCCGGTACATTGGGGAGCGGAGAAAAACTAAGGTCCATCTCAGCAGATTAAGATCAGAAGGAGGGTGGGTGGAAGAGGCGAGGGACCAGGCAGAGGTATTTAATGAGTACTTTGCCTCTGTGTTCACTAGGGAGGGGGATGGGATATCTACAAAGCAAGGCACGAAGGGGATAGAAACATCAGTAAGTGGGATCAGGGGAGCAACAAAAATGGAGCAAGAGGGACAGAGAGGTATCCCAGGGGTGTCACATCTGGGTAAAGATAAAAAGGCCAGTAAGGTGGAGGGGACGGATGATGCTATCTCCGCCAAAAGGGTGTGGTTAGCCCTCAAGGCCCTAAAGAAAGACAAATCTCCTGGGCCGGATGGCATTCATCCGAAAGTACTATGGGAATTGGCGGACATACTGGCTGCACCCCCTGGCGGAGCTTTTCAGCAGGTCACTTGAGACAGGAGGTACCTAGGGATTGGCGAGAGGCACATGTGGTACCAATCCATAAAGGGGGGTCGAGGGAAGTACCAGGTAACTATAGACCCATCAGTTTGACCTCGGTGGTGGGAAAATTAATGGAGAGTAGACTAAAGGAACGATTGGGGTGTACTTGGAGGAGGTGGGAGGTCTGGATAGTCGGCAACATGGGTTTGTGCTAGGTAGATCATGTCAAACCAACCTTGTGGAGTTCTATGAATGGGTAACATCAGAATTGGACAGGTAAGCCTGTGGATGTATTATTCTTGGACTTCAGCAAGGCGTTTGACTCTGTCCCACAATGGTCTGGTGGAGAAACTGATGGGGTTAGGAGTAGGCCCTTGATGGTCAGATGGATTGAAAACTGGCTAGCTGGATGCACTCAGAGAGTAGTGGTCTGTGGGGGCTCTCGAACCCTAGAGAGGTTGGTAGTGGGTACCGCGAGGGTCTGTGTCCTGGGTCCGATCCTGTTTAATGCATACATATCGGACATCAGGGAGGGTATAGGGTGTGAAATGAGTCTCTTCGTGGATGACTCCAAGATGGGAGCAGTAGTTGAGGGAGAAGAGGGGAGGTTGGCCCTGCAAGGGGACCTGGACACCCTGGAAAGCTGGGCTCACACATGGAAATTAAATTTCAATATCACCAAGTGCAAGGTGTTGCATCTTGGTCGGGGAAACCCTAAACACAGGTACACCCTGGGAGGGGAGGCGCTGGAGGCCTCAATAGGGGAAAAGACCTAGGGGTCATGGTGGATGCATGTATGAATAACTCTGAGCAGTGCAGGAGAGCGGCTAGCAAGGCAAACAGGATGTTGGGATGCATCGTAAGGGGGATCACCTCTAGGAGCAAGAAAGTGATTCTGCTGCTGTACAATGGACTGGTTAGACCACACCTTGAGTACTGTGTACAGTACTGGAGACCACACTTAAAGAGGGACATACAGCTCCTAGAGAGGGTACAGAGGAGGGCAACAAAGATGATAAGAGGGTTAGGATTTGGCGTGAGGACAGACTTAAGGAGCTCTGCCTGTTTTCACTGGAGGAGAGGAGAGACAGGTGGGACATGATTGAGGTCTTCAAGTACCTCAAGGGAACAAATAGGAGTAAACATGGAGGGATCTTTAGACTAAAGCAGGGAGGTATCACCAGAGGCATGGTTTGAAGTTGGAAGGTGGAAGGTAAGGGGAAAAGAGGAGGAGGTTTTTCACTGAGAGGGTGGTGGACCCTTGGAATGCACTGCCTGGTGAGCTAGTTCAGAGATCCACAGTGGAGGGCTTCAAGAGAGGATGGGACAGACACAGAAAGTGGATGTATCAGATGATGTCCTGTCCCAGGGGGGTGGGTATGGATGATACAGGTTTCTGGAGCACAAGGGATGAGAGGGTCTCGGCACCCAACTAAGGATCTAAAGTTCAAGCAGACTCGATAGACCGTAAGGCCTAATCTGCTGGCAAATAGTATGTTAGACAAGCCCAAATAAACCCCAGTGCTGCCAATAACAGACTCACTTGGAGAAAAATATAAGTGGACCAAGTAGTGAAATGAAATACAAGCTGAAAATGTTTGTAAATGTATTTTATACTCCTTTGAGATCATTGGTAGCCTTGCACAATTTCAGCTACAATCAGAAACTACTTTACTCACTACTTATGACAATATTGTGATTCTGCACATGACCTTACCACTGCTTGCTGATATCAATAAAATTTTGCTGGGAGATAGTCTAGCAGCCTAAAGTTTTAACTTTGGGAATATTAAAATTTTAATTCCCAGGTTCAAATCACACACCACATTTACATGTGATTCTGGGCAGCATTTGTGTGGTTGCTGTATTCAAAAAGGAGAGGATGGGTGTTCATTTGTTCAGAGCTATCATTTTCTTAAAACTGGGATAAGTGTGGGTAAGTGTGAGCATGTGTGGGGGGGGGTCGAAGACAGGCTGAACAATCATGACAGCATCAGCAAGTGTCATTCTACCTAATGGATCTGATCACTGTTGCTCTGGAAAGACTAAATACTGAGGCAATAGTGTATATTTGTTTAATTGAATGACACTCTAGGTTGTGTGCCAAAACGAGTGAGTGTGTGTGTGTGTGTGTGTGTGTGTGTGTGTGTGTGTGTGTGTGGATTAATCCATTTACTATTGTTCTTAATCTGCTGTTTTTCTTAATAGGCTTCAGAGTAATATTGGAAGTTATTTAGATGTGGATGGCCTGAATATGAAAAAATATAAACAACCCTCTGTGTTACTTAATCATCCATAACTAGATGTAACATGTGTGCCACTGGCTTTATTTCTTAATTTACACATTCTTCTGCAATATCATTTGAAAACACTGTCAACATTTGATCTGCTGTCATTAACCATGTTGGCTATAAATATACTGAAAGCATGTATGTTCATGCACTAATGTATGGACCAACAGAAGATGTGTGGGAGGTGGAGTGATTGGTGAACATTGTCATGATAACATTAATTACTTCATTTCAGTTCTATTGCCTACTGCTGAACTGGATGTGAAATAGGCTGTTTCTTGACTGTTTGGTAGTAGTGGGGGGGATGTATTCTCATGACCGACACTAGCAGAAACAGATTTAGTTTTAGAGGTTATCATATGAATGAATGGGATGTGGGCATTGGAGACTGGGGGCGGGGACAGTTGTGGTTGATTAGATGTATGTTGGAGAAACAGCCACTGCAAGATTCAGATATGGCTGTTTTACTTGTCTTTGTGTGCATGCATGTGCTAGAGCTTTTTCAGGAGTGATGTTGGTGATGAAATGAATGTTGAATACTCCTCATTAGACAGATTGTACATGTACCATTGCTGGCAATGATTTGGCATATGAACATCTGCTCCTCCCACACCTATATCCCAGTCGCACAAGCTGACAACAGCTGACACATTCAGAAACTGAAAATATTTCAACAGTTTATTTTTTTTTTCCCATAAGTAGTTTGTATGTTTTTTGGCTTTTGTTCCCTGACCCCGTGAATCCCGATGTTGTACGCACATGTGAAGGCATGCACATGCCACACACTATAGGATGCCCCACACTACCTATCATGCCATTACAACCTACGCCTGTCACCGGACCTCCATCCGGTGATGGTGGGACTAAGGGTGGGTGACCCTCTCCTCCCAGGAGTGGAGAACTAGTGTTCAAGCCTGCTGTCACCCTCCATCCCCTGTTCTGGTACCCCAATGACCTGAGGTCATTTCCAAACATGAGTCATTGGCATAACTTGAGGTAAGGAGTCCAGCTCCTCAGCCCACAGTGCTACTGGGCTGGCAAGTTTTTTTCTTAATTGGTGATATTCAAAGGGTACTTTATTTTAAAATTTCAGTTTTAATTAACAAGATCTAGCCAGAGCTGATACAGCTGTACAAGCTTGAAGAAACTCTGAGGAATAACCACCGCCAACGGAACTCCGCATGCACGGCAGTCACACATGCACAGTTGCATTGAATGGCATACTGTGTGGATGTGCAGTTCTAGTCCAGAATGCAGAAGTAGCAGCCAAAATAATGCCACTGTAGCTCTGCAGTGAATAGCTGAGGTGGACTGTTTCAAGCTCTATTAGCCTATCGAAAGGATACTTCCGAAAGTCTAACGGAAGCATGCCACAGTCACTCATTTTCAGAGTGACACCAAAATGGCTGCAGGCTCTGCCCACAACCATAAAAAATATTTTCAAATATTTTAGAAGTTACTTACACACACAATACCCATCCTGAAAACAGCAATTCCCAACTAGTTCTCCACAGTTTCCACACAACAAAAAAAGGATAACTGTTAAACAAAACTCTCCAATAGTTTTAACAGGTTAGCCCAAAGAGTCTCACTTCAGTTTGCTGCCTCTAATTATCATCTGAAGCCCAAAGTCATCAATCGATTCACCTGATCAGCTGCTGCATCACTAACTCTCACTTTATTTGCTGTAGACAAAACATAGTTTTGGGGGGATTATTAATAATTAATTAAATAAATAAATAAATACTGGTCTCCAATGTGTGCTTCCACCGTCTTTGATATGACAAGCACTGGGAACAAGAAGGCCAATCAACACCCGACATATCCCTAAGCTTGCACAGCACTATGCAAAGTAAATGGAGCAAAGCAGGGCAAATCACATGACTAATTTTCTGCCAGGGTGTCAAAAGGGAGTAGTCGGAACAACAAAATAGTTACAATGATGACAATAGGCTCCAAACTACATTTGGTGCCTAAAATATGCCAAAAGCTGAAAACTCTGCATTTGATAGACTTGGTAAACAAACACAACAGCATATGGGAAAATCCAACATGCAGGATTTTATCCCACATTCAAACAACATCGCACATAAGCAAAAAAGACAATTGTGTGGATGCTTTTATTAAAACACAGCAGAATTTTCTCAGACAAAAATATAAAAAATCCACAAATTTTAAATATGAATAAAATCAGTACAGCTATACTGTAGATACATTTGAAAAACTAGTGCAATTTGGAGGAACACAAAGGAGACCTCCTCTTCAAAACTGTTTTCTATTTGGTGTCACCAGAAAAATAGTATGTTTGTGTCAGAATAACAGGAGTTAAAATGATCTGTCTTAACAAGACTAAGCCAAACTAACTTACAAATTGTACACTTAGTGCACTGTCAGAATTAAGCTGATGCACTACCCTCTTCAGGACTACAGATAGTTCACACTATCCAAAATGAAATGGAATGTATCAACCATGTAACCCTAACTAGTAAACTAATTTGTATATACTGGAAAAAATATTCCTTGTGGGAGTAAGCCACAGGTTCATTAAACCCCAACAAATTTACACCTCCACCAAAAAGAAAACCGTCATGGTTTCTTGTTAAAAAACCAAATGTTCAGCCTGACTGAAGCAATCGCATGCATTGCATCCAGTGCAGAGCAATAACTACTTGCTTGTAAAAAGTAGCAAAACTAACATTACTGTTCATTATCTAGTAACTATAATGGATTATTTGAGGCAGTATAGTGGAGGCCTATGGAAGGATTGCATTATTCCTTTTATTGATCAATAACTAGTTTCCTGTATGATTTAGTTCAGATACAAAACTACAGTCAAGGGTGAGGGAGGTGGTAAGCAAAGCTCCTAAAGTATTCCTAGTACCCTTATTCTGCAAGACTTTAATTCTCATGACCTCCTACTAGGGGCTACAAATAATCTACTCCTCCTAGGGGCACTAGATAGTATTAGGTTGTTGGGGGGGTCACCTTTTAGTCTGTTCCTTAGGGGCCTGAAACATTGAAGTCTGCTCT
This sequence comes from Neoceratodus forsteri, assembly GCA_016271365.2. Lineage (NCBI taxonomy): Eukaryota > Metazoa > Chordata > Ceratodontiformes > Ceratodontidae > Neoceratodus > Neoceratodus forsteri. Next base: position 462,843,568 of record CM057449.1, read on the forward strand.
TCAGCCACATCCTACCATAGGTGCTTCAGAACATTACTATTCACTACTACTCAGTTCAGTTATTGTCATGCTATTGAATATTACACGATCTTCAAAAAACAAAAAAAAAGTAGGCACGGTCCTAAAGGACTTCTGAACTTTGCTCCTTTTAATGGAGCCCTACCACACATCGATGTAGTGATTGAAGCCACCTGACCAGAGACCATACATTAGTTGGAGGCCCTGTAGGTATTCTTTGTAATTGGACACACTTAAAAAATAGGAATGTTAAAATTGTAACTCCTCTCAGAAGTGCTGGTAGATGCCCCTAACTAGAGTTTAGGTAAACTCGAGTCAATTAATTGGGCAAATCAAAAATAGAGCTACTTTTGGAAATAGAAACTGAACCCCTCACCCAATGGTAAGGGGCATAACATCAATCTCTTCCCTCAACCTCCTAGCAGATTCTGTTCACATTGAAATTATCCTCCAATAAAATGCAAAATATGCTTCTAGAATTTTTATATATTATTTTCTAATAAGTAGCTATGATATACTGTATTACACATATTTGAGAGGACCTAGTAACAGTTATAATTTACTGTTTATAAGTGACTTCCACAGTACTGCATATAGTACATCTGATATGGAGCATAAAATACATAATTTAATTAAAGAATTAATGAAGGACTGTTAGTTATGTTCAATACCAAGTTGTGACTATATGAATCTCCACAGTTTCTTTACCCACTGAATCTCAGAAGAGAAAAAAAATCTGCCAGCAAGGCCAACATATTAAACAATGTGTCTGTTAAAGTGATTTATTGATGGTGCACACATGCCTTTTTTACATAGTATGCCATTGCCACCCATGCTTCAGATGTTGAAGCTGCAATTTGTTTTGTAAAGAAATCTGTCATAGTGGGGGTGGGGTTATGTTTTATCAGCACTTTATTTCTGCCCGCCTTCCAGTTTTCTGTGTGCAGCCACACCCCTAGAATGATGTCATGCAAGGGATCCCTCAATGTGTTACATACAGTAGCAAGGAACTCTGGATAAATGATACAGTAGATTTTAATGGTCATTACTCAGAGGTGCAGTCCCTTATTTTGGTGGTGGCATCTGCAGTATAGCACCTAATATGTAGGTGAATATAGCAATGCATTATGGGTATAATAAGACATTGTTTTCCAATTTCCTTACTGTAAGGTGCAGTCTCATATTTCTCTAGTGGCTTCAACAATTAAAGCTTTCATATGTTTATTTTCAAAAAAGGCATTGTGCATATAGTTTCTAGCAGACAAGATTTATTTACTGAGAGATGTAGTCTCATAGTCTCCTGTTTATGTAGTGCCCACAGGAATATAATAGACTGTATACTAATTTACATAGTGAGGCATTGTGGGTACAGTAAATAGCTGATTTTTCCCTCTCCCTAATCAAAGTTCAGTCTCCTATTTCGGTAGTGTTTATAGCAGTACAGTCTATAGAAAAGTTTTTGGAAAATGTTTATGATGCAGGTAGGCCAAAAAGATAATTTACCCATCTGTGTAGATGTTGTTTCACTTTTACTGCCTGCTAGTGAAGCGACAGCTCCTGTCAGGATGTGGGAGTGTGAAAATACTCTTCTTTGTTTATGCTATAGGTCCTGAATGAGTGTAAGTAGTTCAGGAGTGTAATTATGGGTCAATGATTACATGGCTCTGAGATGCTTTCAGCCAATTAAATCACTAGAATTTTTCTACACGTGTTATAGAGAAAGGGAACATTGTTTAACCAGGAGTAGCACACTAAGCCAAAGCTTGTTTCCAGATGTGACCTGGGAGCACACAGAAGCTAAGTGACTTGCTCAGGATCACACACTGTGCATCTAGGCGGCTATGGGATTCAAACCCTGCTCTCCAGATCTGCAGGTCAGAGCCTTAACCCACTGTGCTATATTGCCTCCTATAATGTTATAATGCTAGATACAGCTACTTGCAGACAATGTAAAGAGTCAGCTAAAAACTGACAGTGTCCCTTTAAAAACTTTGTTTCCCTTGCATGATGTCACAGTTGGGGGTTGTAGCACTGAGAAAAAAAGGGCAGGATTGTGCAAATGAAGCAGAGCACAGAAATATTTTTTTTTTCATGGAAAAAGGCACGGTTTGGCTATTTGAATGGTTGGAGACTGATTCACAACTCCTGCAGGTTACTATTCCCATTTACTATAGCAATCCTCAGAAAATCACTTTAAAACTGGTTTGAGATCACCACTTTTCCTCATTATCCTTCAAAATCATTTCTCTCTCAAAACAATATAAAACTACAATATGTCTCTGCTTGTGAAGTTTGGGTGGGGGTGACAGGATGAACACAGACTCCCCTCTGACTTAAATAACTATCATACTATGACTTAGAAATCCATATTGTCCCCATTGAAGTGTTAAGATCATCAGTGGCCCTTTAAGAGCCTATCAAGTTCTATTAAAAAGGTTTGCACTTCTGACTGATGATTTATCAATACTAGCAGCAGTTATAAACATTAAGATGCTGCACGTGATACACAGATGAGCTACACCAGAAAGTTAACTAAAGTGTCAGTTTAAAGGAGAACTAAAGGAACATCAAAATGCGTGTCCTACATATGAGAATACAGAGGGTTTCTTAGTTGCATTCATATTCCAATCTCTGTAAATGACTGCAAAGATCAGAAACAATATATTATGGTAATTAGGGGGCTGACAGTTAACAAGAAGCATGACCATGCATGGTTAGGCCATTCCCTGGCTATTTATGGTCAGAGTGTGACAAGAAAGCAAGACAGACGACAGATTCATATTGTAACAAGCATAGACAGTTGCCACAAAATAAACAGCCACACTAGCATCAGCCAGTCCTTGTCACATTATGTTTCTTTACCAACTTGGAAACATGCTTAGGCTAGTAAATTCTAAAATATTACAAAATAGCTTTCTTAACCAGTCAGACTACAAAGTTACTGCATGAGCATTCTGCCATTACTGTACAGTAGACCCATTTGATTTTTTATTTTGCATCTTCCATGCCCATTGACATCCAACTCCTTTGGGGCCCCACACTGCCCCTTTTTTCCCACCAAACTCACCTCTTGCTGGCTTCTTTGTGAGCTGCTTCCATCCAGGCCTCCAGTCTCCTGTACTGGATGGCTTGTCATTGCTGGGTGCCTGCTCTGGCCATCATCTCAAGAACATCTCTTAAGATCTCCTGCAGTACCATCGCTGTGTTTCTGGTGTATCCCTGCTGGGGGCCAGGCTGTGGCCTAGAGGAAGAGCTGCTGAGTGTTGACTGAAAGGGGCATGCATGTAGAGCTAGCATGGAGGGTCCAGGTATGCAGATGGTAGAGAGGCCATCATCTAGAATGCCAGTGTGGCATTTTCACCTGTTCTAGATCCACCCACCCTCCTCCCCGTATGCTAACATGCACACACCACTGTCCAGTTGGGATGCCTGAAGGTGTGTGGTCACCCATACCGTCACTGGCAACTCTACCAGCCACCACAAGAAGCCATTACAAAGCAGCACTGTGAGCCCATGCCCCAGGAGGAAATCATCCAAATGGTATTTGTAACCCTCCCTGCCAGCCTCCATTCCCGATGTCTCTGGTGCTGAGCATGAACCCGAGATGCCAGCCTGTTAGAGTGATTCCCCCATTGCTCAGCACCACCAAGCTGGCAAACTCATTTATTAACAACACAGTGAGCTATTTCCTGCCTTCCAGTTGGATCACTAGGTTAAATGTAAAGCACACAGCACTTACAATTGGCTATTTTAGGACCACTGGAAAATAGGGTAATAAAATACTCAAAGTATGCAGAAGGGAATAAAATAAGGTAATTCATTGTTGGAATTATTTGGAGGGAAGTGGATGGGGGGGCACATTTGATCGGATCTGTGACTCTAAGGTGAACAGCTGGTAGCTCATTCAATGTAGGTACTTTGCTTATAATAAGCATAAGCAGACAAGGAGAAGTTATAAGGGGAAGGGGGGAATTGTTTAACCAGGAAAGGCACACTGAGCCAAAGCTTGTTTCCTGGTGTGACCTGTGAGCACTAGGAAGTTAAATGACTTGCTCAGGGTCACACAGTATGCAAGTGGGGTCTGTGGGATTCAAACCCCAGTCTCCAGGTTTGCAGCTCAGAGCCTTAAACCACTGTGCTATACTGCCTATATAAAATTCATAATTAGCATTTTATGACTATCAGTTACAGTATATAAATAAAAAAAATAAAATTGTACAGGATAGCCCCCTTCTGTAAAAGCATTCTTCTGTTTCTATAAGATTTTTTCCCTTGCAATTCAAACTCTGCATTCTGTTATTGAAAGTTACATCTCCTGTTCTTCACAAAATGTATCAAAACTTTGTCAGTTTCCTTCCTGAGGGCAGCCTGAAGAGCACATCTAGTCTTAACAGTTGCATCAAAATAATACATTTTGTCCCAGAGCTTGTTTCCTGTTGGTAATTCTGTAAACAAGCTTGAGTTCCAGATGATCTTTTCTAACAAACCAAATGGCTTTCTGCAATAATTTCAACAATATAATTTAAATATATTTGAAAACCAAAGGTTCCCAGTTTCACATAAAAATGCACATATATATTTTTTAACCACAGAGAAGCAAGGGGAGAAGAAAGAAAGAAAGAAAGAAAGAAAGAAAGAAAGAAAGAAAGAAAGAAAGAAAGAAAGATAACAGGGTGAAATCATGGGACCATTCAGGATGTCCAACTCCTAGGCACCAAAAGAAAATTCAATAGCATAATCAGACAGGCAAGAGATAGACAAGTGGCAGAACAGGAGAGGACAAAACAAATCCTTGCTTTTAACCCTCTCTATATAACAAATGAGACAGAGTCTTACCCAACCCTGTCACAAGTATGGGCTCTTTTTTTCACTCGCCGTAGCTGCTAGTATCTCACTCCTTCAGAAACTATGCCTACAACTCTCTGGACCTAATGTGCTATTCTCAGGAGTCCATCACCAAGTACCCATGGTCATTCCTCATTTGATGTTCAAGCTCTCCTTTCACATGGGGAAACTCCCACTGCTGAAACAGAGGACAATCTTTATGAACAAGGGACTCTTGTAAAGCAACATGTAATTCCAACACTGGTGTAATTAATCTTTAAAAAATCTAAAAACATAATATAACAGTAATAACCCACACAGTAGCATTTGGCAAACTTAAAAATAGGTGTAGTCACAGTTTAAATACACGTTAATTTGTTTTACCCCTTCATACATGGCACTAATGTTGGGTTATCACTTAAGAAGTGTAGTCTGTGGCTGGCAAAAAAGAAAAAGTATGAGTCTTGGAAAATCAAGTTTTTAAGTAATCCAGCATGATCTAATTATCACTCTAAAAGGATGCTAATGAAAGCTATCATCTTCTGGCAGGGATCATGCTCCTCCATTCTTTGTCACAGCTACAATTGAAACACACTAGAAACATATACAGCAACACTTTCATATTGTCAAAAAATAGGGTGGACAGGAAGGCCAAGGCTAAGAAGGACCTGCACATTACTGTGGAGATTAAGGAGGGACAGAAAGCTTTCTTATGATATGTTATTGAAAAGATGTACACAAAGGTAGGCATAGTAAAGTTAAAAAGAGGGAGGGGTTGTGGAAGGCAGTAAAGAAAAATCAAAAGTTTTGAATTAATATTTCTGCTCTGCTCCAAAGGATGGATCTACCTGCAAGGGAGGATATAGGGAGGGAAAGGGAGAAGGAGGGGATGTGGATGATGACAGGATGATAGGGTTAGGAAAGGGCTCCTGTCTCTGAAAGTAAACACGTGCTCGGGACCAGATGGTATGCTCCCAAGGGTGCTGAGGGAGCTAGTGGGTGAAGTGGCTGGTCTGCTGACAGATCTGTTCAACAGCACACTAGGTATTGGAGTGGTACTGCAGGAGTGAGGAACTGCAAATAGAAACATAGAAACATAGAATATGATGGCAGATAAGGACCGCTTGGCCCACCTAGTCTGCCCATTTTCCTACCTAACAGATAAGCTGCAGATCCTAGTTAACCAACAGCTTACTTCCTCCTACCCCCCACTAGGATTGCCTTATTTCTGTCCCATGCATTCTTGAATTCCTCCACTGTTCTTGACTCCATGACCTCCTCAGGGAGGCTGTTCCATGCATCTACAACCCTCTCCGTGAAAAAATACTTCCTCACATTACCTCTGAGCTGTCCCCGCTCTATCTTGAAATTGTGCCCCCTTGTTCTTGCACATCTCTTTTTCTGAAAGATGCTACCCTCTTGGACTTTGTTGATTCCATTGAGGTACTTCAAAGTTTCTATCATGTCCCCTCTCTCCTTTCTTTCCTCAAGGGAATACATATTAAGCTCCTTTAGTCTTTCTTCGTATGTCTTCTGGTGCAGACCCTGCACCATTTTGGTTGCCCTCCTCTGGACAGCCTCCACTCTGTCTATGTCTTTGCAGAGATGGGGTCTCCAGAACTGCACACAGTACTCCATGTGATACCACTGCACAAAAGTGGGCCTAGGGATAACCCTGAGAACTACAGAATGATCAGTCTAACCTACATTGTCTGTAAACTGATTGACGCAATTCTGAATGAAATGCTAGTCAGATTCCTTGAAGTATATAGGCTTCTGGATAAGAGACAGCATGGGTTCATGTCAGTGAGGTCCTGTCAAACCAACCTAATCATCTTCCTTGACTGGGTAATGAAGGCAGCAGACAAAGGCTAGGTGGTTGATAGTCTATACTTGGATTTCAACAAGGCCTTTGACTTGGTATCCCACAAGAGGTTGATCAGGAAATTGTAGAACTCAGGGGCAGGAAGCAAATTAAGAAAGTGGGTGGTGAACTAGCACAGTAGTAGGGCACAAAGGGTGGTGGTGGCAGAGGAGCTGTCAGGTATGAGGAAGTCATCACTGGGGTCCCACAGGGGTAAGTGCTAGGCCCACTGTTATTTAATGTGTTTAATTAATGACGTTGGGGAAGGCACTAAAGGTAAAGTCTCCCTTTTTGCAGTTGACATGAACCTGTGTGGGAAGATGGACCCAGATGAAGGAACGCATAATCTAAAGGAAAACCTAGCAAGGCTGGAAAGGTGGTCTGGCAATTTGGGTTTAATGCAAAGAAGTGCAAGGTTACGCACATATAGGAAGAAAGTACCCTAGAACTGAGTACAGTTTGAAGGGGTCAAGATCAATGAAACAGAGGAGGGAAAGGACTTGGGGATAGCCATCACCAGTGATCTTAAGCAAGCTACACAGCATAGAAAGGCAACAGCCAAAGCAAACAGAATTCTGGGATGTACTGATAGAGGGTTCATGGGTGGAAGGGAAGAAGTCATACTGCCACTGTACAGATCCTTGGTGTGATCACACGTGTAGTATGGCGTGCAATACTAGAACCCTTACTTGAAAATGGGTTATCAACCAGCTCAAGGTCATATAAAGAAAGACAACAAAGATGGTTCATGGACAGCAGGGCAGTGCATATGAAGACAGGCTAAGAGAACTTAGCATGTATTTCCTGGAGGAGAGAGGGAGCATGACTGAAACATTCAATTACCTGAAAGGTATCAACAAGGTGGACATTGAGAACCCCTTTTGCCTCAGTGAAAACAAAAAAACCAAGAGGAACTGTTATAAGCTGGGGGGAAATCAGATATGTCAGGAGGCACTTATTTACAGAGATAGTGGTGTCAGGATAGGATGAACTCCCAGCTTAGGTTTTCACTCAAAAGTTAGTGTTGGAGGTTCAAGTGAGAGTGGGAAATGGTGAATGGGAGGGTCAAGGTCAAAGGTGGGGGAGATCCCACTATGATCTCGAGATCAGTGGCTCCATAATTGAGCTGACCAAATAGACTATAAGGTCTTCTTCTGTTGGCTTTTTTGTACGTTTGTACTGTATGTATGTTCATATGATGCCAAGTGCAATCAGCCAGAGCAGATGACCCCAGTGGGCAATTATTATGCTTTCATAGTAATATCCACAGACCAGTTACAAAAAAGTGGAACCCTATACACAAAAATTATATGAAATATCAGCTAAAATGTGTCTAACAATGATGGACTTGTTTTATGCTTTCTCTGAGATGTCAGGGCCCTTTAAGATAGATTGTCCACATTGTAAATCCCCATGACCAAGTGTGGGTCCACTCCCAATTTTCACCTTGATCACAAACAATTAATGTTTTACTTGCTATTTGCCTCTGTTATTGATTATTATCTGGTTGATCCTGCCTTCTCCTGCTCTGAAATTACAGGAATCAAATCACTCAGATGGCATCCCAGAATCCCCTGTTTTCTAGCATCACAATTGAAGATTAGCTGCAGGAGATTTAATTTGCCTGGGCAGTATGTTTTCCTGGTCACTAGTTCCACTGCCCTCCCAAGTCTAAGTACAAAAGTACAACCTGTACTTGGTATTGTGAGGGCAGCTGGACCAGGAACTAGCAAAAACAGAACTATAAATAAATCCAATATACTGGACTATTTGAATCTTCTTTGTCTGATCCCCAGCCTTCAAATCAGTTGCAGGGATTCTAGCATACTGCACGAGTGACTTGATTCCTGCAATGCTAGGGAAGGGAAAAGGCAGGATCAACCAGAAAAAAATAACAAATTGAGATGAACAGTAAGTAAAAATGTTATTTTTGCATGCAAAGTGCAAATTGCAAATAGCAACACACTTAGGTGTGGGGCTTTATTCTCAGGTTTAAACTCTTGTATTTTGAGAGATGAAATGTATACTCATGAAAAGGGAGGGACTTATGACACTTGAAGCTGAGGCTTTCCATTTCCTCATGAGCTAGGTACAGTGTGGTTTGTGCAGTGCAGGCTTTCCCATACTTTTTTCTCAAAGCTCCTCAGTACTGGCCTGGAGGGATCAAGTTGATAGAGTACTTCAGCCTACATGCACTTTCAGCTGAAGCCTCCATTGAGCAAAGCCTGTCAATTGTTCTGAACTGTGTTGATCAGGTGGTTTTGTGAAGTAGACCACTGAATATCCGGCTAAGGCCACCACACTCTTGTCACTTGTAAACAAAGCACAGATTTAAATGTAAGCCTCTAGTGTTAACAGCAGTACTTTTAACCGCTATCATCTTGCTCCCATTAAGCTTTCATTTTAATTGTATATATCTGGCCATAAAAAACGTAATTTCTTTTTTTTTATTTTTTTCATAACTGTAGCTTGATGCAGCTTGATTTTTCAATAGAGTTTTTTCCCCCTAGCCTAGTGTTAGCTATCCCTTTTAGGCTTTGGACAACCACCCAACCCTATCAATTATTTGTCTGCTAGCATTTCAGTTCAATGGCTGGTAGATACATGGTCTAGGGCCTGAGTGCACTCAGACCATCTTTCTGATGGTACCAGGGGATTTAATATTTCAGTTTCCTTCTACCATCTTTCTCCCATAAGATGGTGATACCAGTGTACTGAGTTGGCCTCAGCCACCACAGCTAACCCCGCGAGAAGCAAGCTCCTAGCCCTCGACAGTTGTCACTATGGTGCTGTTTGCAGCACCATCCCCTAACCAGGCTGGGAAGCCTTGACATTCACAGCACTGTTTCTTAGCCCAGCTACCTGCTTCATATGCCCAGAATCTGCTCCTAAACCAATGTCACCAGAATACAAACATACGAATATATGAAAGTTGCCAGCAGCAAAACACCATCTTGATCTATCTAGGCTGCTTGAGATTGCAGCTAGCTCCTTATTCAGCAGCTGCCTCACCCCCACTCCCCCCTTACCTCCCTTTACCCTCCCCTTTGCTCTGTCCCACCCCTTCTTGAAGCATTCCACTGTGTTACATGCCACCATCTCAGCCGGTAGTGTGTTCCACTTTGCCACGACCCTCTCGATAAAGAAGTGCCTCCTCACCCCCCCTTCTGAATCTACCCCCCTCCAATCTCAAGTCATGGCCCCTAGTGTCTCTCCCCACCCTCCTCCTGAATAGACCCTCTATGTCTGTTTTGATGATCCCCTTCATGTATTTGAAGGTCTCAATCATGTCACCCCGTCCCTCCTCTCCTCCAGTGTGTACATGTTTAACTCTCTTAGTCTGACCTCATATGGCAATTTCCCCCAGGTCCTGAATCATCTTTGTTGCCCTACACTGCACCCTCTGCAGCAGCCTAATGTCCTTTGTAAGTATGGGCACCAGTACTGCATGCAGTATTCAAGGTAGGGTCTAAACAATGATCTGTACAATGGTAGAATAACCTCCCTTCTTCTCGAGGTAATGCCCCCCTTGCAATGCACCACAGCATTTTGTTGGCCATTGCTGCTGCGTATCTGCATTGGATGGAATTGTTCATTGCTCCCATGATGAGCATCCCCAGATCCTTCTCCTCTTCTGTTACCTCCAGCCGCCCCGATGGTAGCTTCTCCTCAGATTTTTTCTTCTGAAGTGCAGTACCTTGCATTTTTTGCATTGAACCCCAGCTGCCATCTGTCAGACCATGCCTCTAGCCTTGCCAGATCCTCCAGTAGCCCCTGCCACCCAATCTGGTCATCCACCACAGCTCCCATATTGGTGTCATCCACAAATAGGCTGATTTTGCTGCTAATGCCCTCTGAGATGCCTGCAATAAATATGCCAAACAGCACTGCGCCCAGCACCGACCCTTGTGGAACACCACTTGTCACAGGCTGAAGGGATGAGTATTCCCCACCTACCACCACCCTCTGCTGCCTATCTTTTAGCCAGTTCTCCACCCACCCCACCAGTTTTGCTCCTGCCCTGTGCCCCTTAGCTTGCTTCCAAGTCTCCCATGTGGTACTGAATCAAAGGCATTACTGAATTCTAGGTATAGGACATCCACCACATGGCCCTCGTCAATTTGCCTAGACACCCAGTCATAGTATTCCACCAGGTTGGTCTAGCATGACCTGCCCTTGAGGAAGCCATGATGCCTCCCGTTCTGCACCTTGTTCACCTCCAGTAGTGCCACTACCCTCTCTTATAGGATGGTCTCCATTAGCTTCCCCACAATGGATGTTAGACTTACTGGCCTATAGTTCTCCAGTTCATCCTTGGGTCCTCTCTTCTGGAGGGGAACCTCGTGAGACAGTCTCCAGTCATGGGGTACACATCCTGTGTCTAGAAATGAATTAAATAATTCTGCCAAGGGTCCTTCCAGGACCTCTGCCAGCTCCTTCGGCACTCTCGGATGTACTCCATCTGGTCCTGGTGCCCCATCCACCCTCAATACCATTAACCCCTCCAGCACCACCAACTGTGATTTCTCCATCCTTCACCCCCTCATCTGTTTCTATTCTCTCCTACTATGGGTAGTGCCACAGCTACAGTTACTTTAAGATATGGCAGGACTGGCTGGGGGCTGGGGCTGTGGAAGACTGAGGAAAGTAGGGGGTGGCATACTGTAGGATTAGCCCTGGCCATCTGAGGGAAGAAGGAATATTTGTTTTTGTTTTTTCCATTTTGGAGATGTGATCCAAATCACAATGCACTTCTGCAGGTCCAAAGGGCAGACTGCTACAGCTCTTCATATGGCACCAGTGTCTTCTATTGCTTGCCCTTCCCCACGCAATAGCAGTATTAATCCTAGGATCAGAGATGTTGAGAAGTTTTACTTTGCTGCCGAAGTTCTGGCAAAGGAACAAAATTCACCTCCCTGAATCATTTCACAAAGTTCTCATTGGAATTGTCACCTACAAACTTCACTGTTTTTGGCAAGCTGTCCACGTAAAGTGGTGCTTTTGCTGCCAAGTCTTTGTAAAGTGGCAACTTTGCAAGTGAATTTTGGTGGATTTGCAGGGGAAAAAAAGGTAAATTCCCCTAGCAAAAACTTTGTGAAGTTGGCACATAGTGAATTTTCCAACGTTTCAAATTAAATTGTGAAGTGAATTTTGGCCACTTTGTCCATCTCTACCTAGGAGTACCACCACCATTATGTTCCAATCAGCTTAATTTTTCCTACTGTTTTCTTCCTGTCATCCTCCTGACACCAGAGGTCATTGGTGACGGGGCACCAGGTGAATGCATGTAATTACATGCCAAAACAGAGCCAGCCAATGTCTTCCTTTCCCCTGCAAAACAGTGGAGTGGATGTGCAACAGGCTGACCAGCCTTGCTTCCCATGAGGTTGGGAGCATCCAGGCAGATACAGTACCTCGTCAACCTTTGTCTGACCCCAAGTGCCAATCAATATCACGTGTCACAAACACAGTATTTTTTTGGCAAGGCAAGTGGCTTCCCAGTCATTGTACTATTATATTGGCCAACTAGAGTTACTTTAAGGCATGGGAGGACTGACTTGGGGTTGTGGCTGTGGAAGACTGAGGGAAATAGGAAGTGACATGCTGTAGGATTAGCCCAGGCCACCAGAGGGAAGAAGGAATAATTGTTTTTGGTTTTTCCGTTTTGGAGATGTGATCCAAATAACATCCACATAATGAACATGAGCCTGATATTTCTTGTTCAGAATTGAACAACAAATACCTTATTAACCCTTGCTGTGCTGCAGACTAATATATCAGTCCAGAATTACTATGGGCAGGATTCACAAAAAAATGATGCAGTGTGTCACGTCAAAGTTTGCACTGCACCTCACAGTTACACTGGTGGGCAATCAGGCTATGCACAGTTGTGCGTGGTGCGCTATCCAACTGTGAACAGGGGCAGACAGGGGCAGTGCTAACCCAGGAAGATAACCCTGAACCTCAATAGCACTGCCCCCACAACCAGCCACAAGAATGGCCCACCAACAATAGCACAGATGAACAAAGTCCCTGTTCACTAAAGTAGCAATGCTAAATTAGCCAATTGGGCATGCAAGTCACAATTGGCAATTAGCATGCCCATTATGGACCCATTTGCATTGCCTCAGGTGGCTGAGTGTGCCCTCCCCCCACCAGTCCATGCCCCACGCAGCCGAATTCCCTGGTGGTCTAGTACCGCCCCATCCTCCGATCCCATCCCCAAATAAATGATGTTATTCCCTGGTAGTCTAGTGATGCCCCCTACCCTCCCTGATTGCTGATTTATATAAAAAATAATGTTTCCATAGTGCAGCAGTCCCTCCCCTGTCTCTGATCCCCTCCCCAAATAACAATTTTTATTCCCTGGTAGTCTAGGGTCCCTCTTCTCTCCCCAATTGCTGACCCCAGATGAAAAAGCATTTTCTGTAGTGTAGTGTCCCCCTCGGTCATTGATTGCTGTACCCAAATAACATACACTTATTCCCTTGTAATGCTAGGGACACTCCCCCCGCCTCCCCAGTGATCATCAGTCCCGTTAGAGCAATAATTCTCCCTAGCAGTCTAGTGGACCCTCAACCCCATCTGCATACAGTATGCACTCCAGGAGGGCTCAGTTGGCCACCAGCCATGGTGGTGTGATGAGGGCTGTGCTGGTCACTGACCATGGCCTGGGATGGTGGAGAGCAGGGTGGTGGAGCACACTAGATGGAGTGGGGGGGGTGGAGGATCCACTAGACTGCCAGGGAGAATTATTGCTCTGATAGGACCAGCAATTATTTGGGGGGTGAGGGGAGGGACCCTAGCATTACAAGGGATAAGTGTATGTTATTTGTGAACAGTGATCGATGATCAGCGAGGGGGGGACACTACACTACACTATGGAAAATAATTATTCATATGGGGTCTGTGATCCAGGAGTGGAGTGGGATCCTGGACTACCAGGGAATATTTTCTGTATATGGGGATAGCGATCGGAGATGGGGGGGTGGAACCACTACATTGCGGAAAATGCTTTTTCATCTGGGTCGGCACTCAGGGAGGAGGGGAGGGACCCTAGACTACCAGGGAGTTAATGTTTTTATTTGAGGAGGAGATCAGAGACTGGAGAGGGATCATTACACTATGGAAATATGAGTTTTTTTATATGAGTCAGCAATCGGGAAGGGACCCTAGACTACTAGTGAATTAATGTATTTTTTCTGGGAGGGAATCGGAGATGGGGGAGGAACCATTACATTATGGAAACAATTTTTTATATGATTCAGTGATCAGGGAGGAGGGGATGGACCCTTGACTACCAGGGAATAGTTTATTTATTTGGGGATGGTGATCAGAGACCAGGGAGGGAGGTTGGGGGAGCCACAGTATCTCTGCCAACTATTAGGGTTGCACGGATTGCTACCAGGTGTCAGTCAGTGGTAACGTCTCCATTCAAGGGACTTTGCAAAAGGCTCTTGCATGGAGCACAATGTTTTTGAATTGAACTGTGGGGATATGCAGGTCCCCTCCCCCTCATTTTCATTGTGCCCCCCTTCACAACTTTGCCCTGGTGTAAACCCATTTTGCATGAGCAAACTGGGCTTTTTGAATACCATCTCTGGACAAACCCCCGTTTGCGCAGGGCAAACTGGGTTTGAGCCCAGGCAAAGTTTTGTGAATCTGACCCTATGTGTTCTAGTTCTGTTGACAGCCTAAGGATTAATCAAGGTATTTGGGAATCAGTACTTACTGTACAATTATTCAGACACACCCAGTGATGATTATTAAAGTCCTTGGTGAAATCCAATCAGTTGCTTTATTGTCCCATTCTCAGAAATTTACAGTAATCACATGCCACTTTGAGTGATCTAATATTTTTTTCAAAAGCGGTGCGCACAAAACAGGATTGCAAGTTATTACAATTTGTAGGAACTGAGAAAGTACCAATATAAGAAAACATGAAGTAAGGAATACAGATCTATATACATGAATCCTTATACTTTATAGATCTACTGTATGATGCTGCCATTCAGGTAACAGTGGGTAAACATAAGGAATCTATTAAGTGATATCCCATCTTGATTCACAAGAACACATTTTTTTAATTAAAAGTACTATTTCAATTTAAATGTGCATATGTTTGATGACATACTATATAATCTATGCAGATGTCTTTTGCAAAGGTGCATTCATTGTGGTCCTCATTTTTAATCAAATATAAAATTCTCAATGGGCAGTATGCAGCTCTCATGATGCATTTGCTCTACAAAACTCTCAATCTGGACACATAAAATAGCATTTAAACCACCCCATAAACACAAATATATCATTAACAGGGCCCCATTACCAGTTTCTGTCACGTGTTATTTTAAAACATCCCTTTAGATGTTATCATTTTCTTATGATCAAGATTTCAATTTATGGATATAACACAGGACCTTTATCTATAAAACAGAAATCCATTCCAACCATTTCCTAGGATTTACCTTGCCCAGCCACACACTTCATGTATTCAAAGCCAAACACTGCTTGACATTTAATTGAAAACCCCAGGTACTGGCGAATACAAGCCCTACACCAACTAGAGGTGACTAATGCCACCGTGACATGCTGTGCTGAGAAGGGGTGAGCAGGGTAGCTTCCAGAGAGAGGTGTTTCTGCATGTCAAATCCACTTTAGGAAGGGATTTGTTAAGAGACTCAAGCTGCTTGTAAAATGTTGAATTCAGCTTGCCAGTGATGCACACATACTATAGCCAGGAGTGTGGGCACGTGGCTAGCTTCACATCTCATGCCAATGCCACGCCTTGGTTGGCTGGTAGGAGGTGCATAAATGCAAGGCAGCCCATACCATCTTCAAAGCCTGTGTGCCTCAACTCCTTAACTCATTAGTCCCATGATGACCTCAACTCATTGTTACTTGCTTTATGCTATCATTAACAATTTGTTAGGGGAACAAGATCTTTACTAGCACTAACAAACACAGTGTATCCTAGTGCTCTACAAACTGCCACTTCTGCTTTGTTCCCCTCACTCCTAAATCTAGAGTATCCCCAGTTACTCTGCCTAAATTGTAGGGCTGTGGTAACATGATGACTCGTTGGGTAGATGACATCAGAAGTGGCATGGTCATGGGTGTCAGTGCCAGAGCTGTTCCAGGAGTGCATGGAACACTCAGAGCCTATTTGCAATGCTGTTTATCATTTCATTGCTTTGAGTCCATCTGCACAAACTACCATTGCAGCATTTTTTTTGCACTGCCCTTAGAACTAGCTAGGGGTGGAAACTCTGCCTGTATAGGGGACTGTGGTGGCAAGGCCAATCAGTGGGTAGGTGATGTCAGAAGGGGCAGGACTGAGGGCTTCAAAGAGTGAGTCACTCCAGCAAGAATGGAACACTCAGTGCTTTACCTGCACTGCTGTGTATCATCTCAGTGCTTTGCATCCTGCTGCTATATGAACTGCCATACAGTAGTTGCTTTGTTCTTCACTGCCCATAGAACTACATTGTGGTGGTCACGGTGAATAGAGGGCTGTGTCAGCATAGCCAGTAATTGAGGGATCACATGATGCTCTCACCCTGAACAGATGTGTCTGGATTGGCTCTGAATGAGTGCTTTTAGGTAACGGGTATTTTTTTTACAGTCATTTGCCATTTCTACTACTTTCCCCAAGCTTCTGAACTTAGCGTTCTCTCTGTGTAATATTTTTTTCAGCATTATGTCTGAAGAGTCAACTATTGTAGGCACTCCCCAAATAGAAACCTCTGATGCGACCACTCTTCCACCACAGCCACCACCAACCAAACACAGGCCACTACCTGACTCACCAGAAACACCGGAGATGGAAAGCATAAACAATAGGCTAGATACATTTTTCACTGAATTAGGCAAGATAAAACATACTCTTTTGACTGTGGCAGATGACATGAAACTAATCAAGCATTCTTTGGAGTAGCTAGCCAAATGCATGTGGGATGCTGAAACATGGATCAGCTCTCTATAAGATTCCTAGCTCCATGAGGACAAAGAGTTACGGGACCTGAGGAAAAAGCTAGAAAAATTAGAGGATAGAGTTGAAGACCAGGAGAACTGTAATAGAAGAAACAATTTAATTTTTGTAGGCATCCCAGAGCAGGCAGAAAACTAAGATATATTGCAATGTATGCAAACTCTCCTTTTGGATATGGCTGGCCCTCTACCATGAGAACGGGTACTATATTGAAAGGGCCCATCTTTGAAACTGCCCCCCCTCGAAACAGTAAACCACGGACCATTATTATTAAATGTCTTGATTACCAGCAAAAGGTATACATTTAAATGAAGGCAAGGGGAAATGCAGCTCAGTACTGGAATGGCCATCACTATTTTAACTTCAGCAACATCACCCCATTGGTCCAAGACCAACAAGCAGCTTATAGAGATGTTAAGTGGACATCGCATGCTCTTACTATTAAATTTTGCATGCTTTATCCTGCCCGATTGCTGGTTTACACTCCACAGAGGGCCACTGAATTTCATTCAGCTGAAGAAGTCCGACAGGGCCGCCCATGGCTTTTTCCTGGGATCCAGCTTTCTGCCTTTGGACTAGCTACCTTTACTAATAGGCCACATGCCTAAGAGTTTTACATCTATTTTGGCTGGCATTCGGTTCACTGCATCCTCCTCACTATATAACCTTAATTGACTGTTGGTGGATTACAGTGTCAGACAAGCTCTATTTATTTTTTGGAAGGAACTAGCTCTGTATTATGTAACGTGCACCATTGTATACTTATATTGCTGCAATGGGGTCAGCATACTACGTCATGAGCCTGCTCGAATGTTCACATGATGTTTTTTGGCAGTCTGCCACTGCTGCTTCTATCCTGCAGTACATTGCTTAGTTTCTTCAATGCTTATTATTCAACATTTATTATATCCTTGTTGTCCTCTCCAACTAGGCCAATTTTGATTAACCGTTCAAATCTTCAATGCAATGCCTGACTGTTAATTATCCACTGTGCTTGCATGAGTCTTATTTCTCTCCTGCTTTGCAGGCTATGCATGGAATAAGGATTTCTCGGCCTACATTCTTAGTGGCACAGTGTTAGCTGTATTATGGACCATTTCCTTTTTGGTGGTGAATTACTATGTTTTAAAGCCAGCAGACGTGGTTACTATATGGACAATAATTTTGACTATTATTATCTGATTGTGTTGACTGTTTGTTCTCATTTATTTATTATTAGGCAAATACATAGGACTTAATCTAGGGCAATCTACTTAATTTACTAGTAAGAGGATATATAATCTGCTAAGAGACTGATTACTAATATCTTTTATTTCTCCCTCCTTGCTAGCAAGCATTTGTTAAGGGTTGGATGATTTATTTTATGTTCCATATTTTTATTATCGAGATGCCAACCAAGGCTTGTCAATATGAATCCTTTGCATTGGTGGGGAGAGAGGGGGGGGATTTGATGTTATTTATCTTGATCATGTTTTATTGCAGTCAGTGTGAGCTGATATAGTGCCTCGATTGGCCAGCATCGTCTTCGGACATGCTGGTCACATGCCTCATGACCCAATAGATCTCAGCTGTAAAAGTGGGTAGTCATCTGGGAGCAAGTGACCACCAAGCACTGTGGTTCAAGACAAACACAGCCGCAGAGTCAAGCCATACAAAAGTGAGTGTACTGGACATTAGTAGGGTGGACTTTGTGAAAATGGGAGAGTGCCTCAGAAAAGCCCTAGCAAACAGGCAAGAAGAAGGAGTGGAGAAACAATGTGGAAATATTAAAACTGCCATCACAGAGGCAACAAGCCTTTATGTGAAGCAAATAAATAAATCAAAACGAAAGTAAAAAACACTATGGTTCTCCAAAGAGGTGACGGGGAAGGTTAGTGAGAAAAAGATAG
The DNA here is from genome assembly GCA_016271365.2 of Neoceratodus forsteri. Classification (NCBI taxonomy): domain Eukaryota; kingdom Metazoa; phylum Chordata; order Ceratodontiformes; family Ceratodontidae; genus Neoceratodus; species Neoceratodus forsteri. Next base: position 462,862,154 of record CM057449.1, read on the forward strand.
CATTCCATTATTATAAGGAAATACAGAAGGAGCAGGACAGAGAACTGTACAAGTTAAAGCAGAAGGAAGCAGGATAGGCAGTCAGAATAGCAAAGGTCCAAACTGAGAAAAAGATAGCCAACTCAGTTAAGAAGGGGGATAAAACCTTTTATAGGTACATTAGGGAGTGAAGAAAGACCAAGGAAGGGAAAGCGAGGTTAAATAAAGGGGTAGACAGGTGGGCCGAGAGGGACAGTGGAAAAACAGGGATACCGTATGAATACTTCTGCTCAGTATTCACAAAAGTAGAGGAGGGGGAGGTACCTAATCCAATCAATAGAAGCACTCTGGATGGGGGGGTGTTGATACCAGTCCTTTCACAGAAGAAAGGGTCCTGAAAGAACTCCTAATACCGAAGGTGGACGAAGCAATGGGGCCTGATGGGATTCACCCCAGAATTCTAAAAGAACTAAGGGGAGAACTAGTGACACCACTGACTACCCTTTTTAATAAATCATGGGAGGATGGTGTGGTACCTAAGAACTGGAGCAGGGTGGATGTGATTCCTCTTCAAAAAAGTGGGAGCAAAGCAGAGGCAGGAAACTACAGACCTGTTAATTTGACTTCAGTGGTAGGGAAAATGAAGGAATCACTTCTGAAAGAAAGAACTGTTGATTACCTAGAGGCCAGCGGGGCACAGGACTCAAGGCAGCATGGATTCACAGTGGGAAGGTCATGTCAGACGAATCTAATAGATTTCTTTGACTGGGTGACCAATGTAGTAGAAGAGGGAGGGGCTGTGGACATGGCCTACCTAGACCTTAGTAAGGCATTTGACAGAGTCCCACACAAGAGATTAATAAACTAATTAGCCAGCCTGGGAGCGGGTCCCTGGGTAGTAGCCTGGGTAAAAAACTGGCTGAACAAAAGAACACAGAGGGTAATAGTAAACGGAGTCCACTCTGAAGAAAAGGGGGTTACTAGCGGGGTACTGCAGGGTTCAGTACTGGGTCTAGTCCTTTTTAATGTCTTTATAAGTGACATTGCAGAGGGACTGGAAGGAAAAGTATGCCTCTTTGCAGATGACACAAAGATCTGCAACAGGGTTGATACACAAGGGGTGTGGAAAGGATGAGAAGGGACTTGGCAAGGTTGGAGGAATGTTCAAAAGTATTGCAGCTTATATTCAATGCAAAGAAGTGCAAAGTAATGCACCTGGGAAACAAAAACCCAGGGGAAGAGTACACAATGGGGTATTAACAACAACAAAAATGGAAAGGGACCTGGGGTAGTGATATCAGATGACATAAACATGAACAAGCAAGGTGAGAAGGCAGTAAGGATAGCTGGAAGAATACTGGGATGTACAGGGAGAGGATCCACTAGTAGAAAACAGCAAATTGTTATTCCTCTGTACAGACAGTTAGTGAGGCCCCATCGGGAGTACTGTGTGCAGTTCTGGAGACCCCATCTCAGCAAGGACATAGACAGGATGGAGGCAGTCCAGAGGAGGGCAACTGAAATGGTGCAGGGTCTGCAACAGATGCCATATGAAAAGAGATTAAAGGAGCTTAATATGTATACCCTTGAGGAAAGGATGGAGAGGGGCGACATGATAGAAACTTTCAAGTACCTCAAGGGAACCAACAAAGTCTAAGAGGATAGCATCTTTCAGAAAAAGAGATGTGCAAAAACAAGGGGACACAATTTGAAGATTGAGGGGAGACAATTCAGGGGCAAAGTGAGGAAGTATTTTTTCATGGAGAGGATGGTGGATGCATGGAATGGCCCTCCTGAAGGGGCCGTAGGGTCAAAAAAGTGGGGGAATTCAAGAATGCATGAGACAGACATAAGGCAATTCTGGTAGGGGTTAGGAAGAAGTAGGCTGTTGATTAACTAGGATCTGCAGCTTATCCAATAGGTAGGGAAATGGGCAGACTAGGTGGGCCAAGTGGTCCTTATCCACCATCAAAGTCTATGTTTCCATGTTAATAAGATTTCTTGAGCAGGCTTCTGCCACTATGGACTTGCCCCAGGCCAGTACTCCCTTTTTGTCAATGGTAAAACTAGGTAAACGGACTGTGACTCATAGCCATGGTCAGACTGGCCACTACTTTTCTTTGTGTATTAGGGTGGGTAGTCCTTCCCTATTTCTACAATTTTCATTGTATATAGTTTTGCTTTGTTCTGTGTTTGTTTTGACACTGTCAGCTCTCTGGTTTATCATGGACTTGACGGGCAGCATTTTATTGTTTTGTTTGTTAGTTACATTTTACACCAGGTTACAATATATGTAAATGTTATCTTACAAACCACTCATACAGTAGATGTACCTGAGCCTTCTTTTTCTCCTTTCTCAATTTTATTTGACTGGTAAGGAGGCAAGTTATGTATTTTATAGTGTCAGTTATATCTGTTTTTTTATTGGGACATATTGTCACTTACTCTTTTATTTATTACTAAAGTTCTGATGCATTAATTTAGTTTTATTTGTTTGGTACTGCTGTGGCAACTCTTAATTATAAGACAGTTACCTGGAATATTAAAGGCACATAGATGCCTGAGAAGTGCCATATGATCCTTCAACATTATAAATCTCTTTTGGGTGCAACATGCATTGCTCCAGGAGACTCCTAACAAACAACATGTAGGTGCCAGACATGGGTGAGACAGGCTTTTCAGTCTATTATAGTAATAAAAGGGTGGGAGTTGTGGTTGTGGTGGCCAGATCCCTCCACTTCCAAGTCACTGTGGATATTTGAGATGCTGAAGGCAGATACATTATCTTGAAAAGCACTCTTGGAATTCATGAGGTTGTAACTGGAAGTATTTGTGGCCCTAATTTGGATGATCTTGCCTTCTATACCACCCTCTTAAATTTGATTTCTTATAAAGATTCCACCTTTAAACTTGGAGGGGACTGGAATCTGATACAAGACTCCATTCTGGACAGACTGCTGCTGGCATGGAAGACAGGTTTTTCTCCTACTCAGTATGCTCAGGCTGATTTTAAAACTTCATTGGGACTTGTAGACTAATGGCAAATTTTTTATCCCTCAAATAAATCCTTTACACTCCATTCCCCAGTTCATGATTCTTATTCTAGGTTAGACTTTATTTTGATCTCTCAACAATTTTTGGGCTGGTGTAGGCAGCTGTGAACTGGAGATGTGAGTTATTTTGGATCATGGTTTTACAGTTTACCCCTTCTTCTGCATATGCCGGAGATAAAATGTGGAGGATCAATAATCACTTATTAAAATGCCCTGATTCTATCTGTGGCATTCAAAAATATATTGATCTGTTTTTCCAATGTAATCAGGGTTCCATCACTGCCTATACTACCCTATGGGGGATTATAAAGTGGTTATTGGGGGGAGCTTATCAAGCTGGCCACCATCTGCAAAAACCAAAAACAGCAGCATGGCTCTTATCTACTGAAAAAAAAAATACAACAATTGGAAAGCCACTTTTCTGCCTCCTTTTCTGAAAGAGAATGGACAGAGTTTACTTTAGCCCAAGAACAATATTCAGACCTTCTCAGAGAGGGTGTGGAACATGCTGTTTTCTGGACCAAGCTGTCATATATCGATCAAGGGTAAAAGGCTTGGAGTCTCCTAGCTTTGTGGCTGAAACAGCAAGAAGCAGCTCACTTCGTTCCTTAAATCCAGAAAGCTCCTGGTTCCTCTTTACAGACATATCCTAGGGATACAGTCTATTGTTTTGGTTATTATACTGATCTTAATTCAGCTGAGCCTCCTGCTCCCAGGGACAAAACTGAAGCTTTTGTATGACAAGTGCAGCTGACCCAGCTTTGAGAAGAGCAAAAAGATTTACTTCGGAAAAGTATCTTTACTGCGGAGGTGGCACAGGCTATAAGTTCCCTCTCTAATTATAAAGCTCCAGGCTCCAATGGTTTTTCATCCAATTTCTATAAAGTTTTAAGTGATTAGCAAGTTTCCCTTCTTATTTTCTTTTTCAATTAAATATTAACTTCAGGACAGCTGCACTCATCTTTTCAAGAAGCTCTTATAGCTGTTATTCCCAAACCTGGGAAAGGACAAGGAAATGGTTAGCAACTATTGGCCTAATTCTTTACATAATACAGATTCAAAACTTCTGGCAAAAGTACTGGCTAACCACATTACACAGGTTTGGGAGGAGATGATTGGTGCTGAGCAAATGGGGTTTATGCCAGGAAGACATTGCAGAGACCACTTACGGAAGCTGGCTCATCTTATGTCAGTGTTGAGGGGCTCCAGAGCACCCATGGTTCTGATTTCCCTCAATGCAGAGAAAATGTTTGATAGGGTCTCATGGCCCTTCTTGTTTGAGACATTGCATATGTATGGTTTCTTTTCTGAGTTTATTAAAGGGATTCAGACACTTTATTCAGCTCCTATGACTCGAGTTTATTGCAATGGTTTCATTTCCTCCTCTTTTTCACTGCACAGAGGCACTCGCCAAGGATGCCCACTCTCCCCTTTTCTTTTTCATTTATATATTGAACCTCTTACTCAAACTATTTTGAATGATACTTGAATCCAGGGTATTTCTATTGCAGACCAGGCCTACCTTATCTCCACATATGCTGATGATATACTGTTGCACTTGCAAAATCCTATTTCTTTACCAGTGTTTTTTGACATAATACATAGATTTGGGTGCCTCTCTGGCTACAACTTAAACTTAGACAAAACTGTTTTCATGCTTCTTAATAATTATACATTTAGAGCTGATATTATGCATTGTGGAGGCACCTGGACTCAAAGATAACCTTTAGTATTTGGGAGTCCAGGTCTGCAAGAGGCCCCCCATGAGTCAATTAAAAACAATTTTATCAAAATTTATGAATATTCTTAAACTTGACTTGGTGCATTGGCTAAAGTTACCTCTAATGCTTTGGGTCCATATCAATATAATAAAAATGAATATCCTCCCTTGACATGTCTACCCTATAATCATGACAGGAGTTTTTGTCCCCAAATGGTGGTTTCTTCCTCTTCAAGCACTTCTCATACATTTTTTATGGGAGGTATACACCCTCATCAGTCTTACACTGAGCTGACTCTGGCTAAACTTCATGGCGGGTTGGTTCTCCCTGACTTTTTTTTATATTAGTTGGTGGGCCATGTGGCACATACTTTATGGTGGTGGGAAGAACCCCCCAGATAGAACACACAATAAGCTTCCCGCATATCAAGCTATCGAGTTGGCTTTAGCTAAATGCTACAGTTTGGCCCTTAGTTCTCTCCCTAGTTGCAATATTAGCCAGCTCCCCCCCCTTCGGGACTCTCCTCTTTGTATCTCAGTGAGGGTATGCCAATAAATGCACCAATTATTGGGCACAGCTCTGCTCCATTATACACACCAGCCTTTTAGATTCACCTACAACTTTCATATCAGTAATAAGGTTACTGGCACTTACTTTTTCCCAGGTATTGACCTATATAATATCCCATCTGTCATTCAGGGATCCAGAAGCAAATGGTTTGATACCTTTTATTGGACCAACAAAGATGTTACAAAAAGAAAACAATGTCTAAGCTTTCGGATCAACCAAGTCCTTCCTCGGAGACTTAACTATTTGCTTCGGGATCTGTTCTTACAAAGACATATATGGCAAATCATCTATTTCTGTACGTCCTCATTCAGGGAGATACGTTTATTTCTTTTCTTTCAATATGTTTCAAACCCAGCACAATCTTGGTGCCTTTCAGTTCATGCAGCTGCAACACCCAGTGTGTACAGCTTTTGGTTCCTGCCCATGACCAATGAGGTCTTCTGATTTATGGTACCAACTGAGTAGAGACACAACTCAAAGACACACCATATCATGCATATATAAGAGACACAGAAAATATGGCACTAATAAAATAGGTATACAGTTAAGGTATTGGGGTTTATCATTTCCGGAGCTGAATGATGAGGTTAATTTAGATATAATTTGGCTCAATTTCCATACATACCTAAAATCTGACTGCTTGAAATTGGCCCAATATAAACTTCTGCTTAACATGTATTATACTGTATTCCAGTTAAACTAGCCAGAATTCACCATTTTGAGACATATGTATATACTAGATGTAAAACTGAGAAGGGAACGTTATGACACATCTTCTGGGACTGTGACTAAATTAAATCATTTTGGCAATATATTAGAGTAAAGCTTGATTCACTACTTAGCTTGCAGGATGCCTTTGATCTGCTTTTGTGTCTTACAGGTTTGGAATTTGAGATGTTGATTGGTCAACAGTGATATCATATGGTCCTTATTATGCCAATCGCCAAAAAAGTCATAGCCAGGCACTGGATGGATGAGCAAATTCCATCCTATAGAGAATGGCTTACAACAATCTTAAAGGATTGCATATGGAGCACATACTAGCTAGTTTTCAACACACTGACCAAATATATCGCAAGCGCTGGGAAGCGCTACATATGTTACTACACCTGGCTCATTTACCTTAAGTGTCTCTTCCCAATCCCTTCTCAGTTCGATGGTTCCACTTTTTTAATCCTTTTTTTACTATAAGGATCATTGTATTTTTGTACATTATTTTCCCTTCCAGCCAATGTTAGTCGTCTTGCATACTATGTGTTACACTTGCTGCACAATTTAGTTTATTAGTTTAGACATTTCTATTTTTTGTTAAGTTATTGTAGATGGTTAGGTCAGACTGTAAGCTCATTGACTTGTTTATATTACTATAATAGAGTACTTGCTGATCTCTATTACTGGGATTTGACTATGGCTGTGTACTTTACTTTTTAGAGTATACTTCTCTTGTTACTGTATATCGCTTACTGTTTGAAGTTAGATGTTTGTCCTTTTTTACTATTAGTGTAAGTATGTTTGTTATAAAATCCCAATAAAGTTTACTCAGTTTAATTATAAAAAACATAGCCAGTCACTGGTGGGTGACATAAGTATTATTTATTTTCTTAAAATATGGTAACACTGAAAGGCATACTGAGCCAAGGATCATCTCCTGGTGTAACCTGGGGAAGGGAAAGAGCTATACAGAAAAACCTCAGACAACGGTTACATAGACTTCCTTACAGGTGCAACTGCAGAATGATGAACAAGCAGATAAACAACAACATAGCTCATAGAAATGAAATATAGACAAGTGTGTAGTTATTAAATAAGGTGCACAGTGCCAGTTGGAGAAAGTGACAGTGCCTTGGGGTACAGAGTCAGACTGCAGGCATAGATACATTAAGCATAACTAAAAGGGGAGAGCATTTCAAGAGAGGAGAACAGGAGGGAGGGGAAGGAGAGTCATGAGGGGGATGACAGGAACTGGAGGGACCAGAGAGCTGCATTAGCTGGTATCTATGACATGGGAGTGAGGAGCAGAGGCAAACGGAAGAGGAGAGCAGATCCCAGAGAGATGGTAAGTGGTAGGAGAGGGCATATTTCCCAGCACACAATTCGGGGTGGGGAATGGAGAAGCTGTGAGGCTCCCTAGAGTGGAAAGATTAGAAGAAGCTTGTCCAGGAGAAGTGGGTGAGACACTGAGTCAAAGGCTTTGACCAGATTAATCAGTATAGCTGCAGTGCTCATACAGCAAGGAGGAGATGGTGGAGTGGTGCTTCCAAAAACCAGACTGGAAGAGAAAAAGGAAATCTGAGGATGAAGGAAGTCAGCAAGCCTGGAGTAGATGATACACTCTTGCAGGTTTATATAAGAGGAGAGGAGGAAGATCTGCAAGTAATTGCTGGTCAAGGATGTGTCACCCCCTTTGTGCAGAGGCAGCACCTTTGCAATTTTTTAGGCCTGTGGGACAGCACTGTGGGAGTGTCTCAATGGGTTAGATAGTGGAAAGCCAATGACCGGAGCTGAGATATGGAGAAGTCTGGGGCCAGCCCATCAGGGATGGAGTTGGAAGGGTTAAGTGAAGTAAGGGCAAAAGAATGAGACTAAGTTGAGAGCTTGAAAGCTAGAGCTGCACCAGCTTTAACTTGAACACTCAGCGCCTACCTGCATGACTGTTTACCATCTCAGCACTTTGTATCCTGCTGGTGTATGAACTGCTACAGCTGCTTTATTTTCCAATGCTCTAGAACTACTTGGTGGTACAACACTTCCTAAATAGGTGGCTGTAGGGGCATGGCCAATTGCTGGGAGATGACATCAAAAGGGGACTAGGTCTATTGATTTAAAACCAGAGCTGCTCCAGTGGCTGTCTTCTGTCAGCCACCTAGGAATAACACATGCTATTACAGGACTGGGATGACAAGAACAGGAGGGACCAGGGAGCTGCATTAGCTGGTATCTAAGGGGTGTGATTAAGGGACAGAGGCAAATGGAAGAGGAGAGCAGATCCCAGTGGGAGGGGAAGTGGTAGGAGAGGGCAGATTTCCCAGCGAAGAACTGGGGGATTGGGAATGTAGAAGCTGTAAGGATCTCTAGAGTGGAGAGATTACAAGGAACTTGTCCAGGAGAAGTGGGTGGGACACCACGTCAAAGGTTTTATCCATAGCTGCTGGGGAAGGGGAGTGCATTGGAGGAAGAGACCGCTCGCCCAGTCTGATACACTTAATGCTGAGGGCAGAGGGTTGACTTGAAATTGTTTTTTAGACTCTTGCTACAGCAGTACTCTGTATTTTTTCTGCTCCTCACTTTAGATTTACATGTGCAGTTTGTTCGGGGAGCTGAGGCTGTAGTCAGGAGATCACTGAAGCACTATGGCTGTGCTAACTGTGGGTCTGCAGCAGGGTCAATAAAGGGACATTGTACATTTCTGCTGTTTACTGTACCCGCTACTAACATGTACATTTCTTTCCAATTGCCAGGAGCAGGAATCAGGGCATTGATTCATTGAGTGAGGCATCACTTTTTTTTCCAATTGTTTAACCAGGTGAGACACACTAAGTTGAAAGCTTGTTTACAGATACAACCTGGGAGTACAGGAAAGTTAAGTGACTTGCTCAGGGTCACATAGTATGCAAGTTGGGGCTGTAGGATTCAAACCCAGGTCTCCAGATTTGCAGCTCAGAGCCTTAAACCACTGTGCTATACTGCTTCCACTTTTGCAGCCACTGAGAAGGGTGAATGGAATGGAGGCAGGATGAAGCTAATTTACTGTGTTTTTCCTGTTGCTAGTGTGGGCTGATTGTTTCTGGGCAGACAAGTGAATAACTTACTCCAGCCCTCCCTCCCCCATCCAACCCTCCACCCAAAGGTCATCCGCCTTTGTAGGAAGTGAATAGGATACAACTTCCTGCATATACACAGTGTGACACAGGAAGAGGATAAACCTGGACAACCAAAAAAACCACTCAGTTAGTGGTATATAGCAGATCAACTTGGGGTACTCCCATACAAGCGTCAAGTACCAACATAAAAGACAGAGGGAAGGAGAAGGGGAAAAGAGGAGGTAAGGGGTAAGCACACACAAAGAAAAATTGTGATAGCAGCAGGAGGACTTAGTTAACAAACAAGGAGGGTCACTGACAGACCATGAAGGGAAGCTGTAGGGAGTGGTGCAATGAAGTGGGTGTAGGGCAGCAGTCTTTAGGACAGCATTCTGGATACTGCAGTGGTGCTCCATATGCAGGCATCTCTCTGGGCTGAGGGTGGAGGTGGCCAGTCTTCATGCCAAGCAGATGGAATGCTGGGGATCTTTGCCCCCACCCAGAGGCCACAATGTTCCCAGCCACTGCTGCAACAGTTCCCCAGGCAGGGTGATGGAGGTGAGACAAAGGCACATCCCCAACCAGTCCAACTTACAAACTCCTAAGCAGTCCTGGAGGAGCAGGTGAGTCCAGAAAGGGAATCCAAAATTGAGACCAGGAAGGATGAATGGTTCCTCTAGGAGGAAGACCCAGAGGCAGGAGGCAGGTGACCCCAGAGGAAGAGGAAGCTACTCGTGGTGGTCAACCATCTGGGGAATGATTTTGGACACAAGGAGTGGAGTAGACCAAGAGGTAAAGTGCCTACCAGGAGGCACAGCTCAGAGGGAGGGGGAGCGGATCCAGAGGATCGCTAAGGCGGTAGTGAAGAGAGGGTGACTGGAGATCATTGTCCACCTGGAGACAAATTACCTAGCCAGAAAGAAGCAAGAATAGAGCAGGTGCAAGAGGACTTCAGGGGTATAGGAAGGAGACTTGAAGAGGTAGCAAGCTCTGTGACATTCTTGAAGGTACAGGTACAGGCTTCAGGATTCTTCTCATTTATTGTCCACCAGGTGATGGGATGGAATTCCTGAAGGAGGTTGCAGACTTCATCACTGAGAGAGTACTGGAGTCCCCCCAATGGTTAATTCTGGGGGACTTCAATGCCTGGGTTGACGATGAACTTGCGCTTTCTGGACAAAACCTTCTCCAATTGATGGATTCATTGGGCCTGACATGGGTTGTTACCTCTGCAACTCATGAGGGGGGACACTCATTGGACTTGATATTCCATCTGGGGATGGAAGTCTCTGATGTGGAGGTGGAGCCTATCAGTTGATCTGACCATCATGCCCTGAGGTTCAGTTTCATAGCCCCCCAAAAGAGGCTTACCCCTAAGGAGATAGTACAGTTCCATCCTTTGGGAGGAGTTACCTCAGAAGGCCTAATGACGGAGATGGACTTCTCAGGACTGCCAATGGATAGCACTGACCCAGGGCCCCTAGTGCTAGTTTATATTAGGGCAGTTGTGAGGGCCCTGGATGTCATTGCTCCATCCCGAGTTTGTCCCTGCACTCTCCACCCAGGGGCTCCATGGTTTACTGGGGAGATCCATGGGTTGAAAAGGCAGGGCCGAAGATTGGAGAGACGCTAGTGGAAAACTCACCTGGAGGTGGGCAGGCTTAGACAGCTGGATCATTATAAGATCCATCAGTTAGCAATTATCCATAAGAAGGCAGAGTTCCTGTCCAGGGAAATTACTACAGCAAGGAATAGACCGGCCCAGCTCTTCCTGACTGTCGACAGACTATGCAATCCAGCCTGTCTTCAAGCCAGTCAAGCTTTGTCACAGTTATAGTGTGAGGAGTTTGCTATGTTCTTCACTGATAAAGTGTCCACGATCAGGGATGAGATCAGCCAGCGTCTCCCCATTGGGTCTTGCACTGAACAACCAAGGGACACTAATACCCAATTAACTTGGTTCACCTTTAGTAAGCCAGTAGTCATGGATATAGTGATGATTATCCAGACTTTGCATCCAACCTACTGTAGTTTGGATCTGGGCCCTACTCACCTACTAGTGGGGTGTGTAGAGGTTATTGGCCTGATCCTTACTGGGATAGTGGTGGTATCATTGGAGAGAGGTATCTTTCCAGATCTCTTAAAGGAGGCAGTAATGCGCCCCCTTTTGAAAAAGCCCTCCCTTGATCCTGACTGCCCAGAAAACTACAGATCAGTTTCGAACCTTACCTTTTTGGGGAAGGTAATCAAGAAGATGGTCGCTTTGCAGCTAGAGGATTATTTAACCAGCCACAGTATCTATGACTCTCTTCAGTCTGCCTTCAGGAAACACCATAGCACTGAGACGGCTCTTGTATGGGTACTGAATGATCTCCTGATGGTGAGAGATCAGACAGCTCATTCTATCTTGGTTCTCCTTGATCTCTCAGCAGCATTTGACACAGTTGATCATGGGGTACTGCTCGAACGCCTGTGGTTTTTTTGTGGACTAAGGGGGGGTGGTCCACAATTGGTTTCAATCTTTCCTGCAGGGTAGGACTCAGTGAGTAGTGTCGGGGATTTATTCCTTGACCTCTCACTGCCTGCACTGTGTGGTGCCACGGGGTTCAGTGTTGTTCCTCATGTTATTTGTGGTGTATATGCTTCCATTGGGGGACATTATAAGACAGTATGGGTTGAATTTTCATTGCTATGCTGATGATTCTCAACTCTACATGTCTTTCGTGCCTGGGCAGGAGTCTGATTTAAATGCACAGTTTAACAACTGCCTCCTGGAAATACAGAACTGGATGAGTACCAACTGGCTGAAGTAGAACTCAAGAAAAACAGAGGTATTGGTCGTGGAGCCAGGGGTGAGGATGTCAAGTTCATGGGTGGGAAAACCCTCAGGTTTATTTCTGGGGGGGACCCTGCTTATGGTATCAGGCCAGGTGCAGAACCTTGGTATTATGTTTGATGAGGGTTTGACCTCGAGGGCACAGGTGTCAGCCGTAGTCAATTCATCCTTTTTCCATCTAAGGAATATAGCACGGGTGAAACACCTGGTTCCATCAGAGGATCTTCCTACCCTGGTCCACGCCTTAGTTGCCAGTTGTCTTAATTACTGCAATGCCCTTTATCTAGGGCTGCTGGGAGTGGATATCCACTGCTTACAGCTGGTGCAAAATGTGGCAGCTAGGTTGTTGACTGGAAGCCTGAGATCCAACCATATAACACCTGTGCTGTGTGAGTTGCACTGGCTGCCTGTACAGTGGTGGATCACTTTCAAGGTCGCATTGATGACCTGTAAGGCCCTACATGGGTTGGGGCTCCACTACCTGAAAGAACTCCTGATTTCTTACTGCCCCTCCCACTCCCTCCAATCCTCTGGTGAGGGATTGCTAGAGCTTCTCAGGGTAACCCTGAAAACATCTGGTGGAAGAGCATTTGCCTTTATGGCACCTACCCTGTGGAATTCTCTACCTTGCCAGATACGAAATAGCCTGACTGTGGAGGGTTTAAAGAAGCTCTTAAGAACTTTTTATTTAATCAAGCATATTCAGAAATGTAAATTTTGCAATGGATAATATGTTATTATTGCTGTGGATTTTAACAATGTATATGAAGTTTTGTAAAGGCATCCTGAGCTTGGGAAGGGTGCCTTATATAAATACATTTTTTACTTACTTGCTTACTTACTAAGGTGCTACTGGTCCAAGGCAGGGAGGAGGCTAGGAATATTTGCATCTGAAGCGTCAACAAGTGGTTGGAGTGCTGGTGCAGGAAAAGAGTTATGTATTCATTTAGGACTGGAGACCTACCTGGAAGGATACAGGCCTGTATAAGGGTGACTGCCTTCATCCATCCAGGAAGAGGATGGCAGTCCACAATGAATGGTTTATTAGCTTCCTTGGCAAGCATTTAAACTAGCCAAGGGGGGGTGGAAAAGATCAGGGAGACCCAAGCAGCCCACTTCCACAGTTTAGAGCAGGCAAAAAGGAGAATCAGGAAGACAAGCTGTTGACAGATAAGCCTGAACATGTCACAAGGGGTATAAGAGAGGAAGGGAAGCAACATAGAAAAAACACCAGTGCTGAGAAGAGGGACAAACAAGGCAGAAGTGGGAAAAAAGTGGAGATGGGCAGGGGGTAAGTGGAAGGTTATGTGTGCAAATGCACGCAACCTAGAAGACAAAATCTCAGACCTGGTGGCCTTGATGGCAGAGGTTGACCTGGACATAGTGGCAATAAAAGAGACATGGTATTCTGTAACCCACAACTGGGAGATAAGTATACCAGGTTATGATATGTTCAGGAAGGACAGGGAGGGTAAAAAAGGGGGAGGGATGGCCCTATACTTCAGGGAAGTAATAAAGACTACTTAGATACAGGGTAGCCAGGGGGGAGATGAAGCACAGTGGGTCACCCTAGAGCCAGGCAATGGCAAGGCAATTCACACGGGGGTGATCTACATGCCTTCAGCTCAGGGAGTGGAGGTGGATAGGGAGGAAGAGGAAGGATTACATGAGATGGCAGTAAAGGGGGAGGTAATACTGGTGGGGGATTTTAATATGCCAGATGTGAACTGGACCGTCTTGGCAGTTGCCTCAGCCAGGAGCATAGATATCCTGGATTCCCTGAAGGGTGAAGGGGGAAGGCCTCAGGCAGTTAGTGCTTGATCCCACCAGGGATAAGGTGATTCTGGATCTGGTACTGACCAGTGGAGACAGAATCACTGTCATATGAGTGGAAAGTCACCTGGTGTCCTGCGACCACCACATACTGAGGTTTAACATGGGCATAGAGTCACAGTCAAGCCTCTCAAAGGTGAGAATATTGGATTTTAGGGGTGTGGATTTTGCTAGGATGAGGATATATATCACAGAAGCCCTGGAAAAAATGGAGTCGGGGGAGGAGGAGCAGTGGGCACACATAAAAGGAGCCATAGTGGAGGTGACAAACCAGTGCATTAGGCTGAGGAGTAAAGGCAAGAGAAGGAAGAATCCATTATGGTTTTCAATGGAGGTAGCAGAGAAAGTAAGGGCCAAAAAGATGGCTTTCAGAAAATATAAGGGGACACAGAAGGAGGAGGAGGATAGGGAGGTGATAGTCTGAGGGAGGTGGGGAAAGCTGTTAGGAGCGCAAAGGTGTAAACAGAAGTAAGGATAGCACAGACAGTGCAGAAAGGAGATAAGGCATTCTATAGGTACATCAGTGAAAGAAGGAAGGCGGGGGAGTATCGTATGACTCAGAGGGGAGGAAGGGGAATTTGGGGTGGGAGACTTGGAAAAGGCATCAGTACTGAATAAGTACTTCTGTTTAGTTTTCACTGAAAAGGGGGGAGGACAGAAACAACAGCTAGGCACCAAATGCAGAGGGGGTGAGGGATGTAAACACCAGTCCATTTACAGGAGAAAGAGTCCTGGATGAGCTCACAAAACTGAGAGTGGACAAGGTAATGGGCTCAGATGGCATACTTCCCAGCACACTGAAGGATCTGAGAAGGGAGCTAGTGGCACCACTGGCAGCCCTATTCAGTGAGTCACTCAGTACAGGAGTGATCCCATAGGACTGGAGGAGGGAACATGTAGTCCCTCTGCATAAGAGTAGAAGCAGGGAGGAGACAAGGAACTACAGGCCGGTCAGCCTGACATCAGTGGTAGGGAAAATTATGGAGAAGCTTCTTAAGGAATGGATTGTGGAACAACTGGAATCCATCAGAACACAGGATCCAAGGCAGCATGGATTCACAGCAGGAAGATCCTGTCAAACAAATCTGATTTGATTTCTTTGACTGGCTGATGAAGGAGGTGGATCAGGGGAGTGGTGGATGTCACCTACCTCGATTTCAGCAAAGCCTTCAACACTGTTCCACATAGGAGACTGGTGAATAAGTTGGGTAGCTTGGTAGTGGATCACAAGGTGGTGAACTGGGTTGGAAACTGGCTGAGGGACAAAAAGCAGAGAGTGGTGTTAAATGGGATCCAGTCCAAGGAAGGGGGTGACCAGTGGGGTTCCTCAGGGTCAGTTCTGGGGCCAGTCCTTTTTAATGTCTTCATTAGCGACGTTGCAGAAGGGCTAGAAGGGAAGGTTTGCCTATTAGCAGATGACACTAAGATTTGAAACAGGGTGGGCACTCTTGAAAAGGTGGAGAGGATGAGGAGGGACCTAGGAAGGCTGGAGGAATGGTCAGAAGTGTGGCAACTAAGGCTCAATGTGAAGAAATACAAAATCATGCACCTCAGGTGTAGAAACTCTAATGAGTGCTACAGGATTGGGAGGGGGAATCGCTAGCAGTTACCAGGGAGGAATGGGATTTGGGGATTATCATTTCAGATGATTTAAAGGTGGCCAAACAGTGTACAAAAGCTGTAGAGAGAGCCACTGGAATGTTTGGGTGCATGGGACGAGGCATCACTAGCAGAAGAAGGAAGGTGTTGATACTACTATACAAAATAATGGAATACTGTGTACAGTTTTGGAAGCCACACTTTCAAAAGTGACATAGACAGAGTTGAAGTGGTTCAGAGAAGGGCAATGAAGATGGTGCAGGGCTTACAACAGAAGACAGATGAAGAGAGGTTGATGGGCTTCAATATTTATACACTGAAAGAGAGGAGGGAACATGGAGATATGATAGAAACTTTCAAGTACTGTATCTTAAGTGCATAAACAAGGTGCAGGGAGGCAACATCTTTCAGTATAGGAGGGGTAAGAATGAAGGGGCACAATATGAGATTGGTTGGGGGCCAGTTAAGGGGCAATGGGAGGAGGTTTTTTCTTCATGGAAAGGGTGGTTAATGCATTGAACAGCCTGCCCCAGCAGGTAGTGGGAGCGAGCACTGTAGGGGGTTTCAAACCTGCAAGGTATAAGCATAAGGGAACCCTAGAGGTGGGAGGGAGAGGCTGAAGCCAATGACCGAATAGGGTCAGCAGGCACTGACACAGGTAAGGTTTATGGGCAGACTGGATGGGCTCGGTGGTCTTTATCTGCCATCAGTTTTCTATGTTTATATGACTAGTGGCAGCCCTGCAGTCATTCAGGGATTCTCGTGGATTTTCTGATGGAGGCTTTTAAATTGCACTGGGAAGGGGCAGGGCAGGTTGGCTAATGGAAGTATCCAGTGATTTGGGACTGTTCCAACTAGAGTGGCACCAGCCATTATGCAATTAAGTATTTTGCAGTATAATTGCAAAATGCTACAGTATTCGGCAGGGGACAGTGTAATTCAATGGCAGGTAATCCCTTTTGTGATGCATCATTTTGTGACATGTAATTTACTGCAAGTTATTGAATTGCATTCTGGCTTGCTCCACTGCAATTAACAAATCTACTAAAATGAACCCTAAATCACCTGCAATCTCAGTTACTTAGGATCTTGTCTTTCTCATTAAACCTGGTCATTTTATATTGTTCATGGTTCTAGCAGGATCTATTTCATATCATCAGTTTACCTTTTATATCAAATCAAAGACCAGGGCTGGCCTGGTGGCACTGAAGGTTGAAGAGCTGGATGCCACACCTTGCGCCACGCTGGTGACCCAGGTTCAGGAACAGATCAGGGCTGCTGGGGGTTAGCAGGGGAGGGAAGGGATCAAGCATTTGGAGGACTGCTCTCCCTTCCCGAGGAGGTATTAGGGGATAGCACCACTCCTGAGTGGCCCCTTGTGGAGGAAGCACCGGGCAACACATGTGCTAAGCGGATGCTGGAGGCGGAGTGCCGTGGGCATCGGCATCCAAGCCATGGACGCCATTACACATCTGCACCCTGAGGGGCAACACAAGTACACAAGGGAAAAGCCCTGGATGGATCAGTAGAGATGAAGGAGACTCCAGGGGCCTGCCCACATCCCATCATTGGATTTGCTTGATTGGATCTCCAATAGCCATCCCATCCACATGGTAGATCCCTCTAATTTCAGATAGGCTGCCATGAGAGGGCAGGTCCTTCCTCGGGGGGGAGGATCCAGGGGGCAGGACCTGCCGTGGGGGTTAGGGGAGACTGTTCTGGGGGTTTCAGGCAGGAAGTAGAGGCATGTGCCGAGAGAGTACTCTGAAAGGATGCCCAATCCTCCAGAGAAAAAACAGAATGTACAAAAATAAAAAACCAAAATCAAAGACTAAACATAAAACATAGTAAACATGGTTATGTATACATCATACAAACCCCTAAGTTCTATTCACTTAACACTTGAGCTCAGAATTTTAAATGGATCAGGTTTAAGCTTATTCCCTATGTGGAGGAGGCATGGCAGTATTTCGGGATTAGTTTACTGCTTTTTCTAACAAGCATGATCTAGTAAAGATGATAAGGGTCAGTCAAATAAATGTATCTTGATTTTTCTCTTATATTAATTAAATTGCACAAAGAGATAGGGCATGGGAGGCTACAATAGCCATAAAGTCTGTGAAAGTGGTCCAGTGCCATACTAAATGGAATCTGGATCCTGGGAGGTTTGTAGATCTAGTATACAATTTTAACTCAGTTGAGATCTCTACCACGGGGTGCATTGCCACAGCGGAGATTTATAACAAGGCATTTTCACAGGTTCTGGACTCCATGGCTCCAGTCTGTTCATACCTGATGACCACACAGTGAAGTGTTCCCTGCATGCTATTGAGTTTTGGCATTTGAAGGTCACAGATCAAAAACTAGGGCATAAAGGGAGCATATCTTGGGCAGATGCTGACAGACCTGCACTGAAAAAGTATTCATGGTTCTAAGAAGACAGATTGGGGTGGTGAATAAAAAGTTAATTGCTGCTCAAATTTCAGTGAAGAGGCTACACGTTTTGCCTAGTGGACAATGTTTTACAGCCAGAGTTTCTGCACCACAAGGAGCTTGACTCTGTTGAAAGGTGGAACTGGTTAAATGACCTTCTCAAGACCAAGACTGTCATCATCCAGGACCGTATCTCCTTAAATACTCAAGAGATGAAAGCAGGGATAGAGAGGAGCTGTATGGCCTGATAAATAGGTGTGAGGACTTCACTCAGTTGGACGAGAAGGAGGTCCTTAAGGTGGCTACTGGTTTGATTGCTCCACTTGCATTCTAGACCCAGCCCCTTCCCAGCTGTTCAAGGCAGGATTGATGGTACTGGATCCAATGTTTACAAGTATAGTTAATGCCACCGTGCAGGAAGGTATTTTCCAGTACCTCTTTGGGACACTGTGGAGAAACCCCTGCTTATGAAGCAATCATTAGATCCTGGCCATCTTGCCAACTATTATCAAGGCCCCTACTTTTCTGCAGCACAGTGGGACCAAGTTCTGTAGCAAGACTACCATTTGCCGCAGAACTTTTGCGGCGGTGGTTTGTAATTTCTGAGGAAGTTCTGCGGCACTAACAAACTACCACATCACAGTGTCAGCTTGTCATCCTGACTTAATTTTTCATGGCAGTGGTTATAGCAATCAGGATGGTGGGAAGCACAGTAACAATAGTTAAAAAAATAACAGACTTATAGAAATAATTTTATGCCTAAAAAAGCAAAACAAATGTCTCTACCTTAAGGTCCTAGCCTATTGCATAAATGACACATGCAGAGGGGATCTTATGTGATAAATAAGGTATTTCTATATGCATGCTATCTATCCCACTAATGAGGTCTCCACTGTCTCTCACTTATATATTTGTATGTGCTTTCTACACCACTCATAAGGTTCCCACTGTGTATCACTTATATATTTATATGCAATCTGTAACATACATACAGATATCTGTGTGTGTGTGTGTGTAGCGAGAGATATACTGTATGTGTGTGTGTGTGTATATATATATATATATATATATATATATATATATTAATTTCCTTGAAATTGCATTCCTCATTGATACAGGTCCCATTGGAAATAGAATAAATGGAATAGAGGAGTTATTGCAAAACTCATTTTTCATAACAACCTGCTTCCCCTGACACACTACGTAACACCATCAGGCCATGACATGCATGTGAACTGATTGTGAGATAGAGCTCTCCAGACCATCACAACGTGTCCACCGTGTGACAGAACACTGCACCATACCTTCCCAGGCTCTGAGCAGTGATGTATTCCACCAATCCTTGTGTGCCCAGCCAGCTCCCAGAGCTAATCTCTGAACCTGAGTTGCCCGCATGGAAACACAGCATGCTACCCTCTGGCCCAACAGCTGTCCCTGCACACAACATTTCTCCATAACTTTTAAGTGATTCTTTCAACCAATGACAAAATGTAATCAATAACCCTGGAAAAATGTGTACAGTGCAATTATTTATTTAACAGGTCTATTCTTTCAACAGGTCTACACATTATTATATTCCACTTTTCTGGGCATAATTACTTTATTTTTCTTAAAATTACAGTTAAATTCATTTTACCAGTTATTCATTTCAGATGGCATCTCTATACCTTAAAGGCACAAATAAGTTTGTACAAAGTGAGGTATGGACTTAACAGGTCTGTGCTATTGACAAGGTTTTGTTTAAGTTGGCCCTATTGCAATAATGTAAGATTGAAAATTGTATTAGGCTGTAGTGCAGGCTGAGCAAATATCACCGTCCTTGATGTGCTGTGCCACCGTCTCTGGCAGTGGGAGCTGTGGTAGATAAGTGACTGTTCATTTCTGTTGCAGAATGCAACCATTTCATTAGCTAATGTATGATATGTTATAGCAATGATAACATCACATTCTGAGCATATAGGGGGTTTTGAATATAAAAAGAGGGGAAGGGAACCAGATTCTATGGATAAACAGAAATATTAATAAAAAATCACCAAGAAGAGTGAATTCTGCAGCACCGCAGAAGTTCTGCAGTAGATTAAAAGTTCTGCACAAAATTCTGTGGCCGCAGAATTCTAGGGGCCTTGACTATTATCCTGTCTCCAAACTACCAGTCCTGGTGAAGGTTGTAGAGAAAGTGGTTGTATCCCAGTTGGTGACTCATTTAGAGAAGAGAGCAATTTCAGTCTGGTGTCCAGAATAAGGACAGCACTGAAACAGCCTTAATCAGAGTTTGCCATGACCTTTTTCTAGTAAGGGATCAAGGAGAGATCTCCACTGTGATCCTGCTTGGTCTTTCATCTATACTGGACATCATTGACCATACTGATTTGCTGGACAGACTTGAGGGTCTAGAGGTTAGATGGGGACTGTTCTTTCAATTGTTTTGGTCATCCTTCAGAGGAAGAGGACAGTCAGTGGTAATTGATTCTTGTTAGTTATGACCAGTGGCCCCTGACTGTTGAGAAAAAGGGTACGTAAGGTACCCAAAGATCTGTTTAGTTGACGATATTCCTCATGGCGTACCTGCTCCCGCTGGATCAAATCATTAAATTCTGCAGTGTGGATTTTCACTGATATATAGATCACATACAGGTGTATGTGTTCTTTGCCCCCGACAGAGTTTTGTCAGTGCTGAAGTTGGAGCAGTGCCTAGAGGATGTCAGGTTTTCGATGGCCTCCCATTGGCTGGCTAATAAACCTTGTAAAACTGACAGTTTTGGTGGGCCTAAGAAGTAGAAATCAGCTGAAAGCAGAATGACAGCCACAGGCTTTCTATCTTTGAAGGATTCTTATTGAAGGAGGTCGGGGAGGTGTGAAGTTTTGGAGTCGTTCACAAACAGCCAATATTTATTCCTCCGTTTTCTTTTGTGGTCAGGAACAACTTTTATTATCTGACAAATATTGCTAGGCATTGTCCCCTACATGATTCTGCAGACCTTTGCACCTTAGTACAAGCCCTCATTTTCTCTTGAGTCAACAGCTTCTGTGTGTGCTACACAGGCTTACTTGGAGGTCAGCTGCATCATCTGCAGCTGATTCATAACTTGACAGCAAGGCTTCTGACCTCTGCTAAGGGGTCAGATTACATTACTCTTTTGACATGAGTTCTGCACTTTCTACCATTCAGATGGTGCATCGATTTAGCTCCAGTATGAAAAACAGAAACACAGTAGGTGACAGTAGATAAGGACTGTATGGTCCACCTAGCCTATCCCATTTCCCTACCTAATGCAATATTGCAGGCCCTAGTTGATCTGTGGATGTGATGTGGAATGTTTGAGAGTTTCTCACTCCCTGTACACCTACAGTACAAGGGAGTTGAGGTCTGAGGGGGAAGGGTTGCTGAGGGTACCACAGTCTTGACTGAAGTCTGCAGTTGGCCAGGCTTTGCAGTAACTGGCCCCACCCTTTGGAACCTTCTCCCTGAGGAGATCTGTGTTGCTGGTATCCTCATCACTTTCAAATTTAAAGTGAAACATGATCTGATGCAGCAAGCATTTAGGTAGACTTCCAGTAAACACTCTTAATTGTGTATATATTCATATATGTATTATACTGTGTTTATATGAGTTTTACATTACTGTTTCTCTTCTATTTATTGTTGGTTAAATGGTTGTTTATTATATATACTTAATGCATATTGCACTGCAGGGCATGCTGAACATTTGAGGTGCAGCTCATTATAAATAAATTTACTACATGTAAAAGAAGTAAGGACTGCAAAAGCAGAATTTTTTAATTAGGAGCGTAACAAAAGTTGAATACCAAGCCATATGATTTTTGGAAAACTTTACAGAAGGTGGATGGCTATTAAACCGTTTTGCCATCCCTGTTTATAATTAATGATATGCACCTTAGTGAATTTAATAAAGTGGCAAATGAGTTTAACTTGTTTTTGATGCCATTAACCTTTTTAAACGCTAATTACCCTTAGGTTCCAGCAGTCATCAGTTCATGTTTCTAGTGGTTATGACTTAACAAATCCAGCCTTTGTTTTTAAAAAGGATTTACATAGTAGACATGCTTGATGAACTGTTGTCTGTAATAACTAGGAGGCAGAAGGACTAGAAGGAGTATCTTGTAAGCTTCTGAGATGTGTGACTCCAGTAATTTATAAGCCTCTCACAAATTTATTAATTTTATCTTTGAATATAGGAGTGTTTCCAGCTAGCTGAAAGGAATAATTAGTGATTCTTGTTTTGAAAGCAAGAACTTGTTTATTACTTATAGGCCAGTAACCCTGCTCCCAGTGGTGTCAATGGTCCTAAGGAGACTCAATATCAAACAGTTGAATAGTTTTTTTACAAGAGAGGTGTATCCTAAATAGTAATCAATAATGGTTCAGAGAACACCTAAGTATTTCCATTCCATTACAGAATTTGCCAACACAATGCAAGTAGCAATGCAAAGTGACTTGGTGACTGGAGCATTATTTGTCAATCACTTTATGACATTAGAAGCTTCAACATCATCAACCACAAGATTATATTTGAGAAATTATCAGTCCACTGTTTTCCAGCTGTTTATTTAATTTTAGGCAGCTTGTTGCCAGACATGGATTAAAGTGAAAATGGGACCAGATTCTGAAGGGTGCACCACAAGGACCTGTCCCAGGACCCTTGTGGCTTGCTCTCTACATAAGCAACATAGATATTCGGCTACTAGGGATGGATACCCACCTGTATACTGATGATACAATATTATAATTAAATTACATTATTATTATTATTATTATTACTAATAATAGCAGTATTACAGTATTATAAATGTGAAATGGTTTGGTTCCTACCTTATGGGTTGGCTATAGTCTGTACAGTTGGGAAACGTTCTGTCACCCCCTCTCTCTATCTTTGCTGGGGTTCTGCAAGGATCAGTCCTTGGTCTGATCCTCTCCTCTCTTTTCATCAATGACTTTCCTTTTGTTTGCTCAAACTCTTACATACACATGTATGTGGATGATACTGTCATCTGCACTTCTGATCCTTCCACCTCTAGTGTACTAGCCCCTCTCCAGCATAACTTCCACAATGTGCTTAACTGGTTTCATGCTTACAAACTCTAAGTAAATACTAAAAAAAAAAAGTCACAATGACTTTCAGCACCAGGCAAAAATTGGCCAGGCTTACTACCCTGCCTGTGTTCATGAATCCAGATGACAGTCTCCTCAATGTGGTCCCTAAGTTCAAATACCTTAGGGTTTGGCTTGACTCAGATCTCGACTTCTCATCCCATATTGATGCAATTCACTCCAAACTTCACCCCGAGCTTGGAATGTTATATCAAAATAAAGACTGCCTCTCCTTCCCTGTTTTCTGTGGTTTGTTAATGAAAATAATTCTTCTGGTATTCAATTATGCTGACATTGCCTATGGTTCTGCTCCTGCTACGTCCCTTGCTAGACCTGACACTCTCTTACATGCTTTTTGTTGATTTACCACAATCTGTCCCTGTCACACACCCCATGGCAATCTCTTCTCCTCTCTCACTATGAATCCCCTTCCACAAAGGTACCTAGCCTACAGGCAGCTGCATTCACTTATTTAACCAATTTTATGTATACATTTTCTCACATATTATATTATGTTTAAGTGGAGTTATGTTAAATGTTGTCTCCCTCTGTTTGTATCTGTCTTCTTTCTCCCCAGATTGCAACTGGAAATGAGTCTCAGTTCAGTGTGCCTTTCTCGGTTGCCAAATTTTAAAATAAATACTGTAGAACTAATATATTTAGCGCACCAACATTTTCGTGCCCCGGGGCTCTTAGGCACATTCATGATCACAAATATTCATGCATCCCTGGGTATGGTACAGTGATGATCAGAAGCTCTGCTCCACATGCCCAATAAAAACTCAGTCCCACAGCAGCACCAATATCTTTGTTAGAGCCACACTCACCTCAGAGTCTTCTGGAGACACAGAGCGTATGGGGGGAGTGAAGAAAAAGAAAAAAAATCTCCAGTCAGGAGCCAACACTCGATGGGACCATCTGGTGAGTCAACTGTGCCACATACTCCCAGCTCCAGTGCTACTTCCTCCCCATGTCCTGAAAGGGATGAAACTGGGAATCGAGTAACGAATGAACAATTGCTAGCAGAGCTTATGGCATTTTACAAAGAAAAGCCATTTCATATGCCCTTTGCACAGATGTGGATTCTTTAAAAAAAGAGGCTCGGGCTCTAACTACCTCAACCACGGATCTGAGTGAGAGGTCCGATCACATGTGTGATCTCTTGCCTCTTTTTTGCCATAGACAGCAACAGTTAGAATGATATGCCTGAATGGGGAAAAGGGGCTCCGATATATTTGGGTTTGTTGACAGTCTTACATAATATACCTTCTCATTACCAGAAGACTTCTCCCTAGAACTAGAACAGGTTTCAGAGCATTGGAGCACTGTGAAACCATTTGTTGTAATGTGCATTCAATGGAGTAAAAATATATTATATTTCACTTTAACAATATTTTCACGGAATCGGGCTGACTCACAAATATAATGAAAATATTATTAAAGTGAAAATAATTAGCTCTACTAGTAAATACTGCTCCAGAACTACTTTTATCAATGTTCAGGCTAGATTACATCAATGTTTTGACAGGGTGCAGTAATCTTAAAATCAAAATGAAATGTTTTTTGATGCAAAAAAATCACAGGTGATGCTTTCGGGCCAGAAAAGAAAGTAAGCATCATTATAAACCCTTTTGCTACCTACAGTATTGATGGAGAGCCATTAAAATGTGTTTCTTCTGATAAATATTTAGGGATTCATCTAGATTACAACCTGAGATGGAATTATCACATACTGTGAGCAGTATTGTAAAAAAAAAATACAGTACATCCAAGGTTGGGATTTTAGTTATTCATTTTGATAACCACATAAGGCCCACTAGGAGTAAGGCCTGTTTTCAGATGTGATCTGGCAGCAATGTGGAGGTAAACTGACTTGCTCAGAATCATACAATATGCAAGTGGAGGCTTTGGGAATCAACCCTATGTCTTCTGGATGTACGAAACTCACTCAGAGCTTGTTACTCTGAAGTCTAGGCTACAATGCCAGTCCCACATTTTTTATTTATTTATTTTAGTTGTTTAACCAGGATTAGCACACTAAGCTGAAAGCTTTTTTACAGGAGCGACCTGGGAGCACAGGGAAGTTAAGTAACTTGCTCAGGGTCACACAGTATGCAAGTGGAAGCTGTGGGATTCAAACCCAGGTCTGGTCTGCTGGATGTCACCATATTTGCAGCTCAGAGCCTTAAACCACTGCGCTATACTGCCTCCCAATGCCAGTCCCATATACAGTAGGCATTGTTAAAAAATGTTTTTAAAAAGTGTTTTCTCCCCTCCCATCCAGCCAAGATTCAAATCCCCCCCACCAAGACATCACATCCCTGGTGTCTAGTGGTCCCACCCTTCCAGAATATCCATAATGTCATCTCATTGTATACTTGGAGAAAGTACTCATAAAAAAAAACAGTAGTTTGTTTCTCTATGATCGCTGATAAGCAGGCTCACTATCATGTATGTTTACAGTTCAGTATAGTTTCCTGTTGCAGTATGACTAAGTAGTAGGCACATGTGCAATGCACCATTGTATCATACAAATACAGTCATTGAGAGCACCAGGCATATACTGCATGAGGTACAGCAGGATGACATGCAGTAGCCAGTGGTCTGCACATGTCATATCATATAGCAGTCAGTGTGTGGTAGTGAGATGTTAAGATCACACACACAGAGAAGCATGTGTGTGCTACTTGGATCATGCTATGATCCAACATACAGCAGCTGTCAGTAAATGTAGAGCTGTACAGTAGGCATGTGCTTGTTCTTCATTCTCTGTGTTGCAGTGAAGGGTTTATATTACTCTTCAAGTTATACCAGATCAGGAGCTCCGAGCTTATGCACACACACACACCGTGTAGTGTGTGAGAAAAAAAAGTACTGTCAGCATGTCCTACACAATATATATTAACTTGCAGGGGAGCAGTACAATAGTGTCAGTATCGATGTTAGAAATGTTGCCTATCTTTGTTTGAGTGATGTTGGGCTGTCACTGAGTTGATGTGATAAACCATGAAAATGTCAGTACAATAAAAGTCAAACAGCGTATTACTGTTCTCCTGCAGATCTGGGTGTTTTGTGTTGTGGACATACTGCAAGTTCTCATGCCCTGTTCTGCACTGCTCATCACTGTGAATACTTCTAGTTTGATACAGGGATTAGAGGAAGTTCCAGAGCTGTAGAAAGTAGCACAGTGGGGAACAGCTGTGCAGGAATACAGAAAGCATGGAAAAGCACCAGTCGTCCTGCATACTTCACTCTACCAGTGTGTGTGTGTGTGTGTGTGTGCACACAAGGGTTTTGAGGTGTGGCAGGGGCCTGAAAGTTGCAAGCAACTGTCAAATTGGCCACAGGTTGCAAAGGGGTGCGAGCCATCAGAATGGATTACTTGCTTCTGGTGTTCTGTGCCAGAGGGAGTTCCTTTTATCTGTGCGGGGAAGGGTGTCATATCCGGTGTTCATTTCACCTGAAAGCGGTGTGTATTATATAGCTCTGGCAGTGCCTAGCATGACATTTAGGAGAGCAGGCATTAAGTGAGGCCCTGAGCAGGGGGTATACAGGCACGCCTAGCATGAGAGTTGGCTACTTCCAGCTAAGTGTCTTTGGGGGGGAAGGGCAGGAAAACAGCAATTGAGATGTTCTTGCCAACAGACTAGCTCAATTTATTTTAAATTTATCAAGGAACAGTCATTGTTGTGACTTGAATTATCAGATTAACTGGTTGTCATTCAGCTGTAAATGTGAGTTGCATCTGATGCACTTTATGTCAATGTATGTTAAAAATAAAGTTCCTTTGCCAGACTGATGGTGCAGAGGGCTGAGGAGCTGGATGCCTTAACTCATGCTATGCAAGTGACCCGTGTTCGGGAACAAGCATGGGCCACTGTAGGTTGGTAGGGGGGAGGGCACGGAGCTGGATCAAGCTGCTGAGAGCTGCTCTCCTCTCTGGGGAGAAATGTGGGTTTTCCTCAGCTCTGGTAATTCCTGGGTCACCGGGGGCCGTAAAGGGGGTGGCCAGAATGAGGTCAGGGGAGGAGGTGCATAAACAGATAGTAAAAAAAAAAAATAAAGTTCTTTCCTATATTAGTAATCTTTAGATGTAAGATGACCATGACTGAATATGTGTTCTGCAAGGTCAGGATCTGACGTGCCTCATTACAGAACTGTGAAAGGTTGGTAGTCACTTTCTTTTAATAGTCTTTTGGTATGGATGGTGTTTCAAATGAAAGAAATTCATGGGGGAACCCATTATCTTTGATACAGGATTAAACATACCTGACTGAGACTTGAGGACATATTTCCTCATAGTAAGTTGCGTTGTTACAGTTTATTTAGTAATTTTCTGTTTTACAAATGTACACTTTATTTAGTCAGTTTTATTTGGGAGGTATACTTCACATGCCATAAGATAAGTCATTCTCCATTTTGTTCCTGGAACTAAGAGAGAGATTTAATTTAATTCCTTGAGCTGAGCTCCCCTATACCCCATTTCCACCACTGGGTAGGGAACTAAATCCTGCTTTGACTAAAGCCAAGATGGGGTCCTAGTCCTTAATTCTCTAAACTACAAATATGGTGTATAAGTAGTGGTATTTACAGTGGTAAATGCTATCTCAGTAACTTAGTAGACTCAATAAGTCATATCTGTTTTCATATCTTGTATGTATTTGAATATAATTTTATCAGCTTCTTATTTTGTGTTGGAAATGCAGGTATTTATATTTGTTAATTATGTTTATTGTATATCAGTGTAACTTGTAGAGCATATTAGGGAGTCTGTTATATATATTGCATTATGTGTATTTCTGTATTTCTGTATTGACAATTGCAGTCTGTTCTAAATACTTTTATCAGGGATGCTGTTTGAAACAAGCTTTGGCTAAATAACCTATTTTGGTATGCAACTGGAATCTCCCATTCTTAACAAACTTAAACTTACATTATTTCATGGTAAGAGAGTGTTATACTACAGTAACCTTTGTTTTTATCAACTGGAGCAAGGAACACTATGGCTAGGGGCAAAACAACTCTTGAGCTTGTCTGAAGTCTCTTTGGAGACAAAGGCATATGCTTAGTCCTACTTTTGGCCATTCAGCTTCTTACTCAAACTTATTGTTCTCCATATGGAACTCTTAGTTTAGAATGACTTAATATAGAAGGTCCTGTGAATAATGTTCTCCTTGGGAACCATCTAATGCGGGTTGGTATGATGGTATGTAATATCGCCATATTGACTTTATATATGTTTCTTAAGTAGTCTCATTAGGTCTTTTGTTTTTAATTGACATTTTTTATGCAGTGAATTCTCAGATCTCCGTTTCAGTTCCTATCCTCAATGATGTGATCATTGAGACTACAGTATAGCTAATTCCTTAACTGCTGTCAGTAAAAGGTGTGCATTAAATTTGCTAAACCTCAACTTCAACCTGCTAAACCTCAACATGATAAAGCCGATTTTATTCATTTTGCTGTTCTCGTCTGACAATGAACAATTTACCACTGACTGTGCTGAGGTTAGCTCACACTTCCAGGAGCTGCAATTTTCCCCCTTAATAATGTTAAAAACCTTTGTTTTTTTTTCATGGACTCTAACATGATAAAGCTGATTTTAGTCATTTTGCTGTTCTCTTCTGACAATGAACAATTTACCACTTACTGTGCTGAGGTTAGCTCACACTTCCAGGAGCTGCAATTTCCCCCCTTAATAATGTTAAAAACCTTTGTTTTTTATGGACTCTAATTCAGAGAAGAGCTCTCTGCCATCACTAACTTCTGTTGGCTGCACCTGAGTAATATAATGCAGATTCACAAATATCTACTGACTATGACAACAGAGAAGACTGTTTATAGCTTGACCATTTCCTTGCTAGACTACTGCAACTGTCTTGTGGCTGGCTGCCTAATTCTACTCTTGTGTATTCAAAATGCTGCTGCTCATATGATTACTGGGGTATATCACTATGAACATGGGACTTCACCATTCAAAAAACTCAGTTGTCATTTACTTAACCTTTGGGCTTAATTTTAAAAATGTGGTACTGACTTATTCAGCTATTACATAGGCAAAACAGTGGACTAGCACCAGAAAAGGCACTGTGGTGCGGGGACAAAATACTATGCCAACAATCAGAAAAAGATTTCCACTACTACTTACATTCATTGGTAATTCCCTTCAATTTCCTTGTGTTCTCATGAGGCATGTCTCGTATCAGAATTTAAGTCATAGTAATATTGGTTGGAGAGCAGGGCCTTTTCATTTTTTAGCACCACTTTTGTGGAACTTGATTAGTAGCTTTAGGAGTCAGGCAATGTGAAGAGTTGGGGAAAATGGTGGCAGAACAGTCACCTGGAGGTATATTACAGGGTCCCAAACAGTGCAATGATGCATGGTTGAGCATGACGTGCAATTGGTGGGGAAAATCTACAGAGCAACCAAATCTGATGCAATGGTGATCCCAGGGTCTTCGATCTCCTGAGAATAGACTGCCAATTTGAGAAGGCTAACAGCAGAGCCGAAACTGAGTTCTTATCTACATTCAAGCACTGCTTCCTATATCAGATGTTCAATGGGGGACTATGTTTGAAGCCAGTCTTAACCTCGTCATCAGTAGTTGGTAACCTCTAATGTGAATGCCCTAGCACCGGTGGTAGAAGGTGACAACAAGTGGATAATCTACTCCTTCTTGAAATGGAAGATGAGCTGGACTTTAGCCACAGGGACTCCAATCATTTGAAAGGCAAAAATAAAGGAGCTGGTGTCCAAGGGCATGGGATCATAATGACATAGAGAAAACAGCGCATACATAAAAGAGAGCAGATGCAACATCAAGCACTCTAACAGCATCACAACAAAATCCCAAACCAAACAATAAGAACACATGCTGTTGGACTGTCTACACCCCCTTCCACACCCTTCAGACTAATTATAATCAACTCTAGGGGGTCATGGACTTTAGGGAAAGGGCAAATATCAGAGCTAGGAAAAATCTTGTTTGTTTAAAAAAAAAAATTACAGTAGGACTTTGGGCCTGGGGAGAACTGAACCACAGCCCCAGATCCCTAATGCTGCTGGAGGTAGGTTCTCTAGCCACTCCACCAGGGGAGCAGCATGGCCAAGCACCGCCCCAGCAGCATCCTTCAGGTTTCTTCAGACTAGCCTACAGTGATAGTGGTAGTGGTTCTTATAGCATGCTGTAAGAACCCCAGTCTCTGTAGAGCCATTTGCACTTCTTACAGCACGTTATTGCATGTGTGGTTTTGTCTGTGCTATAGTGATCTGGTACTATGTCTAAGGGTCTGGAGCAGTTGCATGAGTTTGGTAAAGTAGACTCCAGGAGCATCTGTTTCAATGGAACAAAATGAAAAGTAATACACTTATTTGAGGAGGACTAACAGGGGTAGGACCACATACTGTGTGGGCTCCTGCTCATGCTGGAGAGAAGGAGGAAAAGGACCTGGGGGACATAATAGACATGAAGCTAATGCATAATAAACACTGTTTGTGCTGGTGTCGAGGGCCAGCAGAATGCTTGGAATCATTAAAAGGGGTCAGCCAGTAGTGCAGGGACAGAAGTGCTGCCACTTTTAAAAGCCCTAATCTGGTCCAACGAAGAGTTCTATATACAGTTCTGGGCTTCTCAATATAAAAATGACATGGAAGCTGTCATGATGAGCGAATGATGCAGGGCACTGAAATGATCAAGGCTATGTGGTTAAAAGCTATAATAAACACTTAGCATGTTCCCTCTGGGGAAAAGGAGATTGAGAGGGGACCTAATCTCAGTCTTTCAAGTATTCCCACATATTCAAGGGTATTGACAAGATTGGGCATATGGATATGACTGAGCTTGTGTTCTCTAACAGGACACAGGGCCATGCCCTGAAGCTCTGTGGTGGCAAACCCAAAGATAATATTAGAAAGCACTTTTTATCCCAGAAGGTGGTGAACCTAAGGAACAGCCTTATAGCAGAAGCAGTGGGTACAAATATAGAACAGACCTTTAAGGTAAGCATCCACATATTTCTGCTTAGCAACAAAATCAGTTGGTACCATGCATAGTAGAGTGATATGGAATCCCTAGGAATTAGTATCTTTACACAGAATACTTTCTTTTCTCAGTCTGGCTTATAAAGCAGAGGACAGACATGATGGACATAGAGTCCCTTTCAACCTTAAAGCAAAGCCAGCTTACTAGAAGGATTGACCACTTAGGCCCACCTGCCCAACAGGGAGAGCATGGTTACTGTACAACTTACTTATCTTGCTATGGGCCCCCTCTATCCCAATTTGTCTCACCTCTGCTTTCCTGCAAGCCTTGCAACATTGCTGCCCAGCATGATGAACACTGACTTACATATGACTACCATACTTTTCATCTACCTACTGCCTGCATTGTAAACTTCTGTTGTTACTTGTACTGACCCTGTGTGCTAATGCTCTTTAATGTAATCCTTCACTTGTTTTTGCCTGATGTTCTTGTACCTTGTAATCTCCTGGGTTGCACCTGCAAATAGGAACTCGACTGTGTAGTGTGCTTACCCACTTAACAAAAGCAAATAAAAAAATAAGGCAAGGCAGTCTTTATTTATAAATTTATAATGAACCCAATTTATTTATAATGAACCCAATCCCAAAGGCTCCAGGTGCTGTACATAAAACAAGTCAGAAAATGCAAATTATGAAATTCAACGTTTTAACGTATGATAACATTTATAAAACAAATATCATACAGATCTTAAAATTAATTAACTAGGGAACACTTGCTCAATTAAAAAGGTCTTAAGAGATGCTTTAAAGGTCTTCATTGTGCTTGCCATTTAAATATAACCAGGCAGTGAATTTTAGAGTATTAGAGCTGCCACTCCAAAAGCTCTGTCCCCCCCACAGACTTAACCTGGAAGGGGGAACAGAATGCAAGCCCACATTGGTGGAGCAGAGGGGGAAAACTGGGTCGTAAGGAACAAGGGTCTTTTTCAAGTAATGCAGTCCCAAACTGTGTAGAGCCTTGTAAGTTAGTAAGCATATCTTGAAGGTGATATGCCACCACAAAAGCAGCCAGTTCAGTGCCCGCAAGGCTGGCAAGATATGGTCACTCTGTGAGGAGCCCATTAGAAGCCAGGTTGCAGCATTCTGGAACAGCTGCAGGCATTGCATCAAACCACTGGATAACTCTAAGTGATGAGTGCTGCAATAGTCCAACCTAGAGGTGACGAAAGTATAGATGATCATCATTAGGTCTGCATGAGGTAGATGCAGTTTAATCATGGCATTGTTTCAGAGATGGTAAAAGCCAGATCAGACATCAGCTGACACCTATTGTTCTAGTGTCAGTCTGTAGTCCAACATGAACTCCAGGTCCTTCAGCACATCAACAGCTTTGAGAGACTAGCCACCCACTGAAGGAACAGCCAAACCTCCCCCAGCTGCCAAGCCCCAGAGTCCCCTCTTGATCATCATGACCTCTGTCTTTCCTGAGTTAAACATAACAAGTTTGAGGCCATCCAGTCATTTATCTCAGCAAGTCATCCTCCCAAATCCAAAGCCACATGTTCTGTGCCAGGAGAACAAGACAAGTACAGCTGAGAATCATCTGCATAACAGTGAAACTCAACACTGTACCATCTAATGATATTCCCCAGAGGCAACATGTATACAGAAAACAACACAGGCACAAGAATTAAGCCTTGAGGGACTCCACAGGATGGTGCAGAGGGCCCAGAAGTAAAATTACCCACGGCTACCTGCTGCATTCTCACGGTTATGTAGGACTCGAACCAGCAAAGAACTGTGCCAGTGAGATCCACATAGTTCCTCAGGTGATCCAAAAGCACCCTATGGTCAACTGTATCAAATGCTGAGGGGAAATCCAGGCAGACCAAGACAGAACAAAGTTGATGGTCCCTTAATATGAGGAGATCATGAGTCACCCTGATGAGGGCTGTCGCAGTACTGTGATGGGGATGAAAACTTGACTGGAGAGGCTCATAGATGGAAAGAGTCTCCAGGCAGTCCACAAGTTGCTCCACCACCATCTTCTCAATAACCCTTTCCTAGAAATAGAACTGTTAACTATGTACTGTATGTTAAGGTTTTTCGCAAGCTCATGAGACCTACCCCATATCTGTTTGAGATATTTTAATGCATTTTTTATACATTTTCTTACAGAGCTTTGATACACTGAAACTGTTCTTTATAAGTCCATAAATAATAATCAGTCTGAATAAAAGTGAGAGCCAAGGTAATGTATAGCTGCAGTCTATCAAAGCTAGTGTTATCACAAAGAGTTAAATATAGCATCTCTACTGTAAAATGTGCTGCATTATAGTTAGTAAAAGTAAGTAAGTAAGTAAAAATTTATTTTTAAGCGCTTTTCGATATCAAAGCGCTGTACAAATAGAACAATTTAAATACATACAAATTTCATACATATAAACAACAACGGAAATAACAATATAATTGCAATAAAATACAACGAGTCACTACCCATAAGCTATTTGAAATAAATACGTTTTAAATTCTGACTTAAAGCTCTCAACGGTCAGGCAGCTTCGTATCCGACGAGGTAGAAATTCCACAGGGTAGGGCAGCATAAGAAAATGCCCGTGTCCCAAGTTTTAAAGCGAACCCTGGGAACCTCTAGCAATCCCTCGCCGGCGGAACGGAGTGAGCGAGAGGGACAGTAGGGAGCAAGCAGATCTTGAAGATACCGCGGTTCACATTTAACTTATACTGTAACCAGCTGATAGTGAGTTAGCATCTGAATTGTTAGGCTCTGCCACACAGTTCTACCGTGAAACATGGATGCACTGTGCCATCAATGGATGATCAGAGCAAGGGACATAAATTACATCATACAGTTCTAAAATGGTACTTGGCACCGGTGTGTAAATCAGAAACCCCCACTAGGATAACTGAAACACCTGTAAAGATAGAACAGTAACAGAATTGTAACCAGTATTTAAAAATCACTTTCTACAGGGAAAAATGATTTACAGGTTCAGTACAATTCTTATTTAAACCAGTTTTTAACAAAAGGTTGGTGTAGGCATTTGACCTACTGTGTGCAGTGGGTTAGGCACACCCACAAACATCTAGCTTCATAATTTGCATTATCACATAGTAATGGGAGATTCTTTATTACATGACTTTGCACTTCTGCTGTCTGTAGTGTAAATGGGTGATGCCATGGGTTGACAGTTGACCCCCATTTTGTGCCACCTACCACTGCGACTGTGAATAGAGCCAACAATGTCAAGTTTTTCTTTTTTTTTATCTTTTATTTATGTTCCTGATCTACAGGGTGGCCCACATCTGAAAACAGAAACAGACTGCACAGGATATAAAACTGGTCAGGCAGAATATTGAAAAAAAAACTGCAGAAATGTTATTTGGCTGCCAATTGAAAAGCTTTAATCCAAACTTTCTGTTTTGGTCAGACACAGTCAGACACCCCAGGTGGTTCAGTTTGTTGAGAAGCTTTGTCAGGGAAAATTCAGAATTTTTCAATGTGTGACTCACATCTGGCCATCCCTACCCCCATCACCTACCATCACCAGGTACTTACCCCAACCTCCAAGTTTTCCTGTGGCTTGTCCTCTCCCCATGGCAGGGCCATCCAGAGAGAGTGCTTTCTTTGGCAGGAGCAAGATCCAGTCCTGAGGTGGGTGTTTGGTTGATGGTATGGGGACTGTGAGAAGCTGGCCATCATACTGCTGCCGGAATGCTTTTCCACCTGTTATCTCCACAAGGGGAAGCCATCATCCAATGACATAACATACACATGCATAGTGATGCATAGAACACATTGGCATTTGTGGCTGTCCCAAACCCCTGAGGCAGCCTCCACATGTGCTGCCACATAGCCTCTGCTGGGCAGCAGTCATACATCAGAGGACGGAGTCTATCCTCCCTGAGGAGGACAGCTGTCCAGCGGTATGTTTATCGCATCTTCTTGTGACCATTCTCCATAACCCAAGTCCATAACAAAGCTTGGGATACTGTAGCATGGATTGGATACCTTGTAGTTGTCCTACCTGGCCAACAATGTCTAGTCTTTCTAATTCAAAATACACAAAGATTTGGGGATTCCAGTCCACAGATTTTCTTTAAAAAACATTCTTTGAAAAATAAATAAATAATAGGACTTTGTGGTTCCAATCTACAGCATCATCCTTAGTAAAAAAAAAAAAAAAGCTGTGCAGAATGTTGAATTCCACCAATGGAATTCGGGCAGAATAGTAATTACATTAATGAAA
Organism: Neoceratodus forsteri; assembly: GCA_016271365.2. NCBI lineage: Eukaryota > Metazoa > Chordata > Ceratodontiformes > Ceratodontidae > Neoceratodus > Neoceratodus forsteri. The sequence goes on from CM057449.1 coordinate 462,897,337, forward strand.
CATTTTTCAGAATGTTCCTAAAAATTCCACAGAATTCCAGCTGTGTGATAACATGAACTGCAGATTCATTTTTCATGACTTACACGAACACTAAATTACAGATTATATTCACAAAGCCACAGAACACGAATCACAGGTTACATAAACTGTGACTACTAAACTGCATTACACTGATGGAACCCATCATTCTGCTTCCAACAGAATGCTGTGTAAATAGTCTGAATTTCCAAGATTCCATTGGAATTCCATTCCATGAGAATTTGAAAATTCTGTGCAGTACTTCGCAGTAGTCTTATAGAATTCTTTAAAAAAAGATAAAACAAGGTACTCTTTTGTTTACTCAACTTCATGCACTTAAGCACATCATGTTTAAATTTCTAGCACAAAATCAATAACTTGTACTTAACTGTTGAATTTTAGGACAATGGTCAAGTGGCACATATTCTCTTAATAGTTTTACCTTGGATCGAGTCCTGGAAATTAGAACTTTAACAGTGTGTTCAAGTTTTGTGGAAATTTCACAGAGTATAACTTACTTCATGTCTTTGAGAAATAGGTGATTCTGGACCACAGGAAGAAGGGAGGGCAAGCTCAAAGTTAGAAAGAAATAGGTGGGACTATTTTCACATGCTTGCCCATAAGAACTGATTTTGTGGGGTAGATGTGCATTGCTGTGCCTCTGCTGTTGAGACACAGTGAGTTAAGCCCTGCTTACCTACCACCAAAGCACGCTGTACATGTCACAGCAGAGGATCTTCGTGTGCAATTGTCTGGAAACTGCATAGCAGAACAAATAATGGTGATAAAAGCAGCACGACATTCCATTTAGCAAAATGGATTTTACTAGTTTTAAACTAGTTCTTATCCTAGCATTTTCACTGAATGCCATTTTAGTGCACCTAGGTATAAGTTTACTCATTTTTTCTTAAGTGGTGATACTTACAAAGAATGTAAACAAACAACATTTTACTATAGATGCCAGTTTTGTTGTTATGGTGTTGATCAAGCTCTTCCAGTTTGTTATGGGAAGAGCTGATCCCTAGAGTTCATTGGGGTTACAGTCTTCCCCTCATCGCTACAACTGCAGCCAGTATTTTTTATTCTCCCCCCCTTGACAGTGCTGAGTTTATGAACATGACACTTTATAAACTCCACAAAGCAGTAGCTTGCTCCTTTCATGACTGTGTAGATTTCTGCATTTGCATTTCAAAAGTTATGCATTTATGTACTGACAAACACCTCAGAGACATTTAAGCTGTGAAATAACTGCAGGTATTAGAAACAGATTAGTGAGAGGTTTAATGTTGCTAGGCAATCAATGATTAATGTAAATGCATACGCAAGCTACTGCATTTGCAATTCCAGTTAGTCATCTAATTCGGAAGAGTAAACTGCAACCTTTATTCCAGCTGTTTCTTCTTTGCTGTTATACTGTAGCTCCTGACATAACCTGTCACACTTTTTATTTTTGCATGCACATGCAGTGCAAAGAGAACATCTTGTGGCTACTCGGGGAGTAGGAGCTGTAGATGCATGTCAATGTAGCATCCAGTTCAGCTCAAGCTGTAGGGGGCTCACCACTGACAGCCCAATGAGGAGCAGGCCAATAGCAACAAAGTTCAGCATGGAAGAGATGCAGAAACTTTGTGTAGTTGAATGGAGGCAGCTGCTCCTGTTAGACTGCGACTGGCTCCTTTCATCTACAAGACATCATCTAGAAGCCAGCTACGCACCATCATACTCACCTTATTCATTATCTCTCTGGATCACTCCCTCACCAGTCTCAGCTTCTGCCATGGAGGGGAACTTGCACCAGCTCCTTGCCCATTTCTTTTCCCCACTTTAAAAAAAAATCTGTGTCTCACTTCCCTCGCCAGCCCCTGCTTCTGCCAATGAGGAGAACTTGCTTGAACTACATGTCTATTTCTGTTTATCTCCTTCCCCCAACTTTATCCCACCCACCACCCAATCACTTCCCCCATGCCCCATCTGTAAAAGAAACTCCGTTTCACTGGCAATTATCCTGCCCACCTCCCAATCACTTCTCCTGGTGTCCCATCCATAAGACAAACTCGTACTACTTCCAATTATTCTGCCCACCTTCCCATCATGTCCCCAAGTGCCCTGTCCATAAAACAAACTCCCTGCCACTGATAATTATCCTGCCACCATCCCAATTGTTTTGCCTCAGTGCCTCATACATTAAAAAAAACTCCCTCCCACTGCCAGTTATTCCACCAACTTCCTAATCGTTTCCCTGTACCCCTCCATAAAACAAACTCCCTACTCTTTAGAATAAGCTTGCCCAACTCTCAATAATTGGCAAGATAATTGGCAGTAGGAGGGAGTCTGGTTAATAAACTGGAGTGTTTGGGGGTGGGACAGAAAATGACAAGGTGGGTGGAGAACTGGCTGATGGGGAGAAGCTAGAAGATGGTGGTAAATGGGGTGCATTCCGAGGAGGTAACGGTGATGAGTGTGGTACCTCAGGGGTTGGTGCTGGGGCCCATTTAGTTTAACATCTACATCAGTGACATAGTGGAAGGGCTGCAGGGGAAGGGCTGCCTTTTTGCAGATGATACAAAGATCTGCAGTAGGGTGGGCACCCCAGAGGGAGTGGAGGCTATGAGGGAGGATCTACGGTTGCTGAAGGGGTGGTCAGAAACATTGTAGCTTATATTCAATGCTAAAAAATGCACAGTGATGCACATGGGGTGGAATAACCCACATGCAAATTACACACTGGTGGGGGGGAATGAAAGCAACTAAGCAGGAAAAGGATCATAATCACAGACAGCCTTAAAGTGGGGACATAATGCAGCAAGGCAGTGTTCAAGACAAATAAAATGCTGGTGTGAATAGGGAGAGGGATAACTAGCAGAAGGCAAGAGGTGCTGATGCTACTCTGCAAGTCTATGGTGAAGCTACACCTGGAGTACAGGCTTCAGTTCTGGAGACCTCACCTATGCAAGGACATAGATGGCATGGAGAGAGTTCAGAGAAGGGCCACTAAGATGGTGGAGGGGTTAAGTGGGAAGCTATATGAAGAAAGGTTAATGGTGTTAGATTTGTACCCGCTGGAGACTGAAAGTGAGAGGGGGGACATGATAGAAACATGCGTGTATGTGAGAGGGATCAATAAAGTTGAGGAGAGTTTATTCACAGGGAAGGTAGGTGCTAAAACTAGAGGGCATGGACTGAGGGTTGAGGGGGTAGGTTTAAGGGAAACATGAGGGGATATTACTTCATGAAGAGGGTGGTGGAGCCCTGGAGGAGGTGGTGGGGGCCTGGAACAGTAAAGGGATAAAAAACTGCAAGGGACAAGTACAAGGGGTTATCTAGGGAGCAGAGGGAGGATCTCTGGGTGAAGGAGCATGAAAGGGGGGGAGGAGAATGAGCAAACACGATGGGCCAAGAAGGTCCTTTTCTGCCAGCAAATACTGTATCTATGAATCTATGAATTTCTGCCAGTTCCCCATCTGTATGACAAAGTCCCTTCCACTACCAGTTAGTCTGCCCAACCCCTGATTACTTCCCCAGTGCCCCATATATGTGAAAGAAGAATGATGTCTACCCCCTCATGCACCCCCAAATCACATCACGCACACCGCTGCATCACTCACTTACCTATCCTGTAAACCAGTACATCCTGTTTCTTCCACTGACATGTCCTGCTTCTAATCTAATCGGGAATGGACTGGCATGTAGATACATTTGGTTAATGACTTGTTAAAGCATTTTTAACTTTTAGTCATAACTTTGTCATTTTTTAATATTTTTGGCCCACATTTTCAACATAGACTTCATGAACCAAGTAGGTGAAATTTTTCAAATTCCACCCCAACTATATTTTCCCAGTTGCTCTGTCACATAATGTTTTAGACAGGATTTTAAAAATTCACACCTGTCTTGATCATAAGGTGGGACAATAAAAAGCATTTGCTTAAAATGTAGTGTCATAATCTGAGAAAAAAGAAACTTATGAAGATACATTGAGATTTATCCCACCCCCCTCCCAGTTACTTTACTCTTGCCTGTCTGGAAAACAAACTCCCTCCCATAATACATGGGGAAACCTCAAGTCCAAGGTGGGTACTGGTGTAGATGGGTGCTAGCTCAGGACAGCAGAGACATGTAAGGGAAAGGAAAAAGACTAGGGGAGGAATAGTAAGGCTTAGGAGGGAAGGTGGGGAGTGTATGGAGGGGGATCAGGAAAAAGCAGACATCCTGAATAAATACTTTTGTTCAGTATTCATAGAGGAAGGAGAAGGTGAGGGACCAAAGATAAATGCCAAGAGCATCAAAGAAAGAGAACTAGAAATTAGTCCATTTACAGAGGACAGAGTCCTGAAGGAACACGTAAATTTGAACATGGACAAGGCAATGGGGCCAGACACGGTACATCCGAGGATATTGAGGGAGCTCAGAGTGGTGCTGGCTGCACCTCTGGCAGCCCTCTTCAACCACTCACTGGAGACAGGAGTGGTTCTGGAAGAGGGAGTATGAAACAAACATTGTAAATTGAAACTGCATAACCAGACCTTAAAAAGGCAGACCTGGTGTTGGCAGGCAATGTGCATTAATGCTCGTAGCCTACCGAACAAGATATCAGAGTTCACAGCCATGTTGGCAGAGACACAACTAGACTGGCTTGCAGTCACAGAAATGTGGTTCACCATGAACCACACCTGGTATGTAGTCATACCAGGTTACACGCTGTTCAGGCAGGACCACGAGGGAAGGAAGGGGGGTGGCTCTGTATGTAAGGGAAGGGATCAATGCAACAGAGATCTAGGGAAAACACAGGAACACAGAGGCCGTGTGGGTTATCATAGGAGCTGGGGACAAGGACCCCATCAGAGTGGGGGTTATATACAGACCCCAACCCAGGAACTAGAAATTGACAAGGAACTCCTAGAAGCCATCTCAATGATGGCTGACAAAGGTGAGCTGTTAATAGTTGGGGACTTCAATCTGCCTGATGTAGATTGGACCTCAAACACAGCATCCTCTAAAAAGGAGTAGGGAGTTCCTGCTCACACTAAAAAATGCGGGGCTCAAACAACTAGTGAACTCACCCACTAGAGATTATGCTGCCCTTGACTTAGTACTCACAAAGAGCTCAAGGGTTTCAAATATTCAGGTGAGTGTAAATCTAGGGACCAGAGACCACAGGTCAGTCTGGCTATCAATTAACAAGGCAGAAAAAATATGTCACACAAAAATTAAGATCCTGGGTTTTCATAGGGCAAACTTTCCAGAGATAAGATCAAGAATCAAATAATTACTATCTAGGGGAAGCATGAGGGATGTGGAATATGACTGGGAGCATTTTAAGAAGGCCATAGCAACAGTTACTGAACAATGTACATGTCAAATCAGTAAATCAAAAAGAAGGAAGAAACTGCTCTGGTTCACCAGAGACTTATCAGCAATAATAAGGAATAAGAAGATGGCCTTCAAGCAGTTTGAGGTATCACAGAAGGAAGCCGACATGGACAACTACAGGAACAAGATCAGGGAGGAAGGAAGAGCCATTTGAAGGGCGAAAGAACAAACACAGGATAAAATAGCACAGGGAGTTAAGAAGGGAAATAAAACCTTCTATAGGTACATGAGAGAAAAAAGGAAGAGTAAGGGGGAATAGTCAGACTAATAGCACAAGATAGCCAGATGGCAGATGACGACAATCACAAAGTAGAGGTGTTAAACACGTTCTTCTACTCTGTTTTCACAATAAAGGACAGTGGAAAAGGTCCTCCACCAAAGCAGACAGAACACAATAATAAGGAGGCAGACACGAGCCCCTTCACAAGGGAAAGAGTCCTAGAAGAGCTAAACAAACTTAGAGTTGATAAAGCAATGGGGCCAGATGGAATTCACCCAAGGGTGTTGAAGGAACTAAGGGAAGAAACTGCAGCACCACAAGCAGAATTAGTTAGTAGATGACTGGAGAGTGGCAGAGTACCTCGGGACTGGAGAAGAGTAACAATGGTGCCCCTGCACAAGGGAGGAAGTAAGGAGGATACTGGGAACTATCACTCAGTCAGCCTAACCTCAGAATTGGACAAAAGGATGGAAGCACCACTGAAGGAGAGAATAGTGCAATACCTGAGGGAAAATAATAAACTAGACCCCAGGCAACATGGTTTCATGGCAGGAAGATCATGTCAGACAAACATGACACATTTCTTTGACTGTGTTACCAAAACAATGGACCAGGGTGGCTCGGTGGACATATTGTAGCAGTAAAGCCTTTGACACCATCCCCCACTGAAGGCTGGGAAATAAGCTGGAGCACACAGGGTTAGGGCACAAGATAGTCAACTGGGTTAGGAACTGGCTACAGAATAAAAAACAGAGAGTCTCGGTAAATGAGGCTATGTCACATGAAGGAGAGGTGACCAGCGGCTTGCCACAGGGGTCAGTGCTGGGTCCAGTACTCTCAACATATTCATCAATGATATTGTAGGGAAAGGTATGCCTGTTTGCAGATGATACAAAGCTCAGCAACAAGGTGGACACACAGGAGGGGGCCAAAAGCATGGTGACCAACCTCAGGAAACTAAAGGATTGGTCAAAACTATGGCAGTTAAAGTTTAACACCTAGAAATGCAAGGTCATGCATCTAGGAAGGCAAAACTCAAAAGTAAAGTACACACTAGATGGGCACCAACTGGAGGTAACCAAGAAGTAAAGGGACCTGGGTGTACTCATCACCAATGACTTAAAAGTTATAAAACGGTGCAAAAAAGTGGCACAGACCACAAGTGACATCCTAGAATGTATAGGTAGGGGTATTACAAGCAGAAAGCAAGAGGAAATCATGCCACTGTACAGATTCTTGGTGAGACCACACCTGGAGTACTGTGTCCAGTTCTGGAGGCCACACCTGAAAAAGGAAAAAAGACAGATTAGAGACGGTGCAGATAAGGGCCATTAAAATGGTGTAGGGGCTGCACCGTGAGACATATGAAACTAGGCTCAAGGAACTGAAGTTGTACTCAGTAGAACAGAGAAGAAACAGAGGTGACATGATAGAAACATTCAAATACATCAAGAGAATAAACAAGATGGAGAACCTCTTCCAAGAAAACAAGGGAACTCGGATAAGGGAGCACAACCTGCGTCTGGTGGGAGGCAAGTTCAGGAGCAACTATAGAAAGTACTTCTTTATGGAGAGGGTGATAAAGCCAGGGTACAGCCTGCCAGCACAGGTGGTGGCAGCAAAAACAGTACGAGAATTTAAGCTAATGCGGGACAGACAGTGTGGACAGCTTGGCTGGAATAATTAAAGGGTGGGGTAGCCACCTTGGGCAGACTAGATGGATGAAGCGGTCCCCATCTGCCAACACCATTCTTATGTTTTTATCCTCTTATGTTCTATGTATATATATTATACTGGTGCAGTCGTGCCAATATAGTTAGGGTGAAATTGCACTTCTATGTTAAAGTTCAAACTCTGAGAGTTAATAACTTTGGAATTGTTCAATGGATTTGCATGCAATTTAGCATGCACAATCTCTAGGGATATGTATCTTGACCTGACAAATGTGGTGGGAATGCATTGAGGGGCTTCTGAGATACAAAGTGTTAACAAAACAGAAAAATCAGGATTTTTTGACATTTCTTTGTCATCTAGGATATCAGAAATGGCTTTATGTTGTGGACTGAAATTTGCAGAGTAGAATGCCCTTGGGTCACAGATGTGCCTTTTGAAGGTTTGGTGAAAACATATTCATCTGTTCAAAATTTATGACATTTTCAATGTTCCCATTATTTCCTATGTGAAAATGTATATGTCAGACACAAAAGATACTATGTTTCACACAATACGGTATCGTATGAAAAATACCAGGTTATGTTCGAACAATAGGACTACTGTGCAAATAATACCAGTTTCTTTTCACAAAGAATGCTGGCATTTTCCACACAGTTCACACTCCTGCATTCGATTGAGCTGTGTTGTGGCCACCATCTTATTTTGCCACTTAGTGATGATGTTGAAGTACCGAACATTTTAAACACAAACAAATCCATCAGAAAACAGCTAAAGAGAACCCCTTTAGGTGTATTCTGATGGGGTTTTTTGTGTGTTTTAAGCTGAACCCAAATACGTTTTTTTCTCAGGTGTCAGCTTATAGAGAGGACTGCTTAGAGGCTGTTCTCTGTATGTGAAGAGCTGTATTTTCTTGACATCTGCAGCTGCAGCTGGAACTCGTGCTACTGGCTGCAGAGTCAAGGAAGATCTGCTTTGTGTGCACAATACATGGTTCGGTTACTGGGCACACTGGGATCCCACTCCAGTGTGCCCAAATATATTATTTGATTAAAAAAGAAGTAAAAGAAGAAAACCATACCCCAAGGTCTTTTCTTCAATGCAGGATCCTGCATCAAAGTACCCTAATGTGCTCACGCACAATACTTTCCAACACCGAGTGCCCAATCCCTATGTCGGTACTGTATGCACATTGTTGTGTCTGCACCCCTACTAGTCTGGCACACTGGGAGCCCACTCCAGTGTGCCCAAATGTATTTATTTATTAAAACCTGTGAAAAAAAGAAAAACATCCCCCGGGGTCTTTTCTTCGATGCAGAATCCTGCATCAAGATTTTACATAATTTCGATACAGGATCCTGCATCAATGTACCCCAATGTGTGGCACACAATACTTTCTGACATGGGGTGCCCAATCCCTGTGTCATACTGTGTGCACATTGCTGTATCCACACACCCACTATTCTGGTACACTGAGAGCCCACCCCAGTGTGCCCAGATAAGCAAATTTTTAATTTATGACACTGGGATGCCCATTCCTGGTGTCAGATGTCTTCCCCCAACTATATTTCATTGCTGACAGGGGTTCCCAATCCCCCTGTCTGCATCATATGTGTCTCCCCTAACTGGTGTGGCATCCTGGGAGCCCAGCCAAGTGTGCCCAAAGTACTGTATTTTTTTTTTGCCTGTAAATGAAGAAAAACATCCCCTGAAGTCTTTTTAAATATGTTTTACCTGTGATGAAGAAAATGGTCCATTGCCATCTCCCCCTTCCCCCTTCCCCATTCCCACCCTCCATCTATGCACCCACCTCCCCACACCCCCCTCATCCATACTTACCCTCCATACTGTAGGTCAGGATCCACATTCTTCTGTGGACCGGGGCATGTCTGCATTCTTCAAAGCTGAACTGTGAACTGAGGAATCGGGTAAGCGCTGTATAATGGGAGTTAATGGGGGGGGGCAACTTAGGTTGATATCTCAGCCATTTTGGGGAACTTTAGTTCCAAATTTTCAACATAGGGTTCTTGGGACCCCACCTCATGAACACTGGCACTGTCATTTTGTTTCTCAGTCCCAAAAGATATTTTTCTGGTCATTGGGTGGACTCGCCTTTTGGGGTTGATTCATGAAATGACAGTGCCACTGTTCATGAGGTGGGGTCCCAAAAAGCCCATGTTGCAAATTTGGTGAAATTCCCCCAAATGACTGTGTTATGTGTGTGCATCGTGAATTTTCTATGCACGCTCGTAACTTCACCAACTTTTAATATTTTAACTTCAGATTTTCAACATTGCTATTTTTTCACACCACCTTATGAACAAAGCAGCTATCATTTTGTACATCCTGCCCTGAACGTGATTTTGCACATGTGGTGCAGAATGGCATGGTCACTGTGTGAAATCAACTTTTTGAAAGGAGTAACAAAAATCACAGTTGCACTATTCATGAGGGGATGTCCCATAGTGCCGATGTTTGAAAATTTGGTGAAAGCATTCCAGAAAATGAGCACATTACGAATGTGCATTGTGCAGTTTCTACACACGCTCATAACTTCGTCAGTGTTTTCCATTTATGCACTGTTGTACTATCTGAATGGAGGAATGGAAGTGCAGGGTCCAAAGTACCCTGGCTTCCACCATAACATATGAACACTGTTGTACTATCTGGATGAAGGGATGGAAGCATGGGGTCCAAAGGACCCTGTGCTCCCTCCGTCACATATGGACATTGCTGTACTATCTGGATGGAGGGATTGGACCCTGTGCTGCCACCGTGACATATGAACAGTGTTGTACTACCTTGATGGAGGGATGGGAGTGCAGGATCTGAAGTACCCTGCGCTCCCACCATGAATATGGACACTGTTGTACCATCTGGATGGAGGGATGGGAGTGCAGAGTTCTAAGGATCCTGTGCTCCCACCATGAATATGGACACTGTTGAACTATCTGGATGGTGGGATGGGAGCGCAGGTTCCAAAGGACCCTGCACTCCCATCATGACAAATATATGATTATACTATCGGAAAAAGAAGGGAAATTCTTTGTAAAAAACTTTGTTAATGCATCAGTTAGGGTGAATACCACAACAATAAAAGCAGGTAAATGAGGCATTAGGGTTTCCAACCCTAATGCCCCGCCCTAGAATTCCCACCCCATCCCCCCACCCTCCACACACCAACAGGCATTAGGGTGTGCCATGAGGTCATCAAGCCTAACTCTCACCCTATTGTCCTATACTGTAGCATGTAAGGTTGTTTATACATAGAATGAGGTGAGAGTTAGGCCTGATAACCCCATGGCACACCCAGACGCCTGTTGGTGTGTGGAGGGTGGGGTGGTAGTGGTGGGAAACCCTAATGCCTAATTTTCCTGCTTTTGTCACTGTAGTATTCACCCTAACTGATGCATTAATTAAGTTTTTGCAAAGAATATATATACATATCTATATATATATATATATATATATATATATCACATATATATATCTTATAAAAACATATATATATATAGATATATATAGATATATATATATATATATATATACGTATATGAGATTTTCATATGGCTTAGAGAAATTTAGTTTGATACAACGTAATGTTGCCTTGAAAAGCAGAATTTAGTTGTATTCTCAATCCTTCTATATGCAGTTTTCACAAAAGCAGAGCTGACGAATGCTTTTCAGCAGCCGCTGCTTTAGTTCCTGCTAATACCTCAAAACTTAAATGAAGTCTGAGAATGGGACTCCCATTAGAAGAGAGATATATGTCTGTATACAAGCATGCAGCTTAGCCATGCAAGCAATTTCCAACATAATATTGATGTATACTACCTTGCTGAACAGCATAGTAAGTGTTTAGAATGCTGCAAACAGACCTATTGCCTTCAAATGATACAATCTCAGATTGGATTGTGACTCCATGACTGAATCCATTCCTAGTTCCTGTTCATAAAATTAAACTACAGGCCAGTTGCTCTAGTACTGTATAGTGGTGAAAGCATTTTATTACTATAGAAACAGCAAGCAGGTCAAGACAAAGGTAATTTGTTGGGAACATGAAACTTATCTTCCACCTCTCGGACTTTACAGGGTGAATGACAGCAGTAAGGTGGACCTGATGAAAGTATAGCAGAACTGTCCACGATCAAAATGCAGGTCAGGAGATATCTCTGGCATTTCAGTAGAACTGGCCAGATTTCAAATTTGTAATCAGGGTAAAACTAGAAAATCCTCAGTTTTGAACCAACAAATGATTTAGTCTTCTACTAAAGATGAGCTAATGCCAAATTTGCATTTGGTAAATATACAGCCATACAAACTGGGGTTGTCTACGGGCTTCCAGACCAGGGGGAGGACATAGACGCATTACTGTTAGAAGATATACAAAACATGACAGTTAAAGGGGTCAGTTCTGATAATGGGAGACTTCAACATGTCAGATACAGATTGGTCAATACCAGCAGGAACATCTGCCAGAACTAGACACATAGTAAATTTCCTGCATGGGGAGGGCCTCAAACAACTTTTACAAGAACCCACAAGAGACAGGGCTATCCTAGATCTAGTACTGACTAACAGGGAAAGGATGACAGATCTCCAGGTAGAAGGTCACCGGGGGGCCAGTGACCATCACATGGTATGGTTCAGTTTGGCCACTAGAACTAAATCATCCCATTCAAAGGCAAAAATATAGGACTTCAGAGGAGCTGACTTTGATAAGATGGCCAACAGAGTTAAGCCAGCCCTGGCAAGAAGAAATACAGGTGAGGGGGTACAGTCAAAGTGGGCAAGCATTAAGGATGCAATACTTGAAGCAACATCCTATTGTATTAGAGAGAAAAGGAAGTGTAAAAGAAGAAGGAAACCACTTGGTTCTCAAAAACAGTAGCAGAAAAGGTCAGAGCCAAAAGACTGGCCTTCAGGAAATATAAGGGAACGTAGCGGGATGAAGATAGAGAGGCATACCAAACTTCCCTAAGGGAAGCAGGGAAAGCAGTAAGGCAGGCAAAGGCCCAAAAACTGAGGAAACACTAGCACGAACAGTAAAAGAAGGAGACAAGACTTTCTTTAGATACATTAGTGAAAGAAGAAAGTCCAGAGGGGGTATTGCTAAGATCAAAGGGGACAAGGAGGAGTGTGAGGAGGAGGACCATGGAAAGGCATCTATCCTAAATAGATACTTCTGTTCAGTATTTACTGAGGAGAAGGTGGGGCAGGGCCCACAGCTCAGTACCATAGACACAGGGGGGAGGGAGGTATGCACTAGTTCCTTCACAAAACAAAGGGTCTTACAAGAGCTCAATAAGCTCAGGGTGGACAAGGCAATGGGACCTGATGGCATACATCCCAGGGTACTAAAGGAGCTAAGGGTGGAACTAGCAGAGCCATTATCAGAACTGTTTACTGAGTCTCTGAGCACAGAAAAGATCCCAGAAGAATGGAGAAGGGCTCAAGTGTTCCCACTCCACAAGAGTGGTAGCAGGGATTAAGCAGGGAACTACAGACCAGTCAGTCTTACCTCAGTAGTGGGCAAGATTATGGAAACACTCCTTAAAGAAAGGATAGTGCAACACCTGGAATCCATAGGAGCACAGGATCCAAGACAGCATGGGTTTTCTACAGGAAGGTACTGTCAAACTGATCTCATAAATTTTTTTGACTGGGTAACCAGATTGATGAACCAAGGGGGAGCAGCTGATGTCACCTACCTTGACTTCAGCAAAGCTTTGAATACTGTTCCACACAGAAGATTGATTAACAAGCTGGGTAGGTTCGGGGGGGGTCAGAAGTTGGTCAACTGGGTGGCAAACTGGTTGACAGGCAGAAAACTGAGAGTGGTGGTAAACTGTATTCAGTCAGAAGAGATGCAAGTCACAAATGGGATACTTCAGGGATCAGTGCTGGGGCCAGTTCTCTGCAATATCTTCATCAGTGACATTGCAGATGGACTGGAGGGTAAGGTTTGTCTGTTTGCAGATGACACCAAGATCTGCAACAGAGTAGATGATCCAGATGGGGTGGGCAAAATGAGAAGAGATTTGGATAAACTGGCAAAATGGTCGGAAGAGTGGCAACTGGGGTTTAACGCAAAGAAGTGCAAGATCATGCACATAGGGAAGAGAAACCCTGAAGCCACCTATAGGTTAGGAGGGGAGTTGCTGACAGTCACAAGGGAAGAAAGAGATTCAGGCATCATCATCACAGATGACCTGAAATTATCCAAGCAGACCACTAAAGCAGTAGGTAATGCTAGGGGGATGTTGGGGTGTATTAGTAGGAGTATCACAAGTCATAAGAGGGAAGTAATAATCCCTCTTTACAAGACACTGGTTAGACCACATCTGGAGTACTGCATGCAGTACTGGAGTCCACATCTTCACAATGACATTAACAAAATGGAGGCAGTCCAGAGAAGAGCAACCAATATGGTTCAGGGACTGCATCAGAAAACATATGAGGACAGATTAATGGAGCTCAATATGTATACCCTAGAGCAAAGGAGGGAGAGAGGTGATATGATTAAAACATTCAAACACCTTAAGGGCAATAACAAGGTGAAAGAGTCTAACATGTTTCAATATAAGAAAAAAAGCAGGACAAGAGGACACAGCATGAGATTAGAGGGAGTCCGATTAAGGGGTAATGTGAGGAAGTTCTTTTTCACAGAAAGGGTGGTGGATGCATGGAATGGCCTACCTCTGGAAGTAATGGATATGAATACAGTGCAGTGTTTTATACAGGCAAGGGATAGGCATAAGGGAGCAACATAGATGAGTATGAACAGATAGGCCATTGACAGAGTAAAGGCCCATGGCAAATTCATAAGGTAGAAAAATAAATGGGCAGACTAGATGGTCCTTGTGGTCCTTACCTGCCATCAACTTCTATGTTTCTAGATACCAACATCCAATGTCTTATATATACAGTAGGTGGATCAGATCTGAAGGAACACTGCTTTCCTTTGGCACATGACACAGCACTTCCTACAAGGAGCACTCACTGAGCATGACCAGGCTGTTTGCAAGCAACATGCTCTAGCAGCCAAACAGCAGTGCTGGAGATTGTGAACTCCTCATGTTGTGCACATCTCAGTGCCATTTCTAGCTCTGGCTCACATGAGAAGGACCTGGCCACTGCTGCAGCTAATTTTATGTGAAAAAGAATGACTTTCTATCAGAATGACTGTGAACTCATTGAAGAATAATGCATTATCATTCCAGTTAGCTAATTCTCTCTACATTCAACTTTTGCTTCAGACAAGCAGATAAGCGAGTGCACAGTGCAAGTCATCACTGGCAGTTGTTGGCATGCAAAGTGCAGGAGGAATTTCTAATGAAAAAAAATATTTTTTTGTTACTTAGTGAGTGCTGCTGACTGTGTCAGTGTTGTGTAGACCACAAAAAGACATCATTTGTTTTATTTGCCTGAGCAGGAGAAGAAGCAATGCAGAGTGAATTTAGCAGGCTCAGAAATGGTACTTTTGAAGGATTATTTTTACTGCTGGTGGTGAGAGGCACAAAAATCCATCTTTGTATTTTGTTGCCTGTTTGAGAAATCTGTCAGTCAGTAAATGAGTGAAAAAAGAAGTAGGATGCTATGTGAGACTGAAGATCTCTCAGTGCTGTAGGTTGTGAGGTCTGTCAGTGAATTCGGGGTGATCTGATAGTATCGCTCTTCACAGACACCTTGTGAGTACTACAACACTGTGGCTTGAGTTTATATCAGGCATGCATGCAATGTCAGCATCTAAGAATCATTAAGAAGGATAATGTACATGATCTTTGGAAGTGTCCAGCAGCAACTGTGTTGTGGGCCTCATGGCATTGTATGTCATGACATGCAAAGATTTTGTTGCTGCACTACAGAAATCAGTAGCTAAACCCTTCACTGCTAGAGGGGTGTTTTAAAACTAACAAAACAGCTTTTAAAGTACACTGTTTGCACTAACAGTGAGCGAATGCATTGAAGCCCTGTTGACTGTTGCACAGGAAACATGAAGAGGAGCGGGGTAGTTCTGTGGACTTAGTTGGAACAGCCACTCATTTTAAATTACTTATTTCTATTGTTTTTCTGGGCACCTACCATTTTCTCATGTCAGATCCATGCATGAGTGGTTCTTGCATGTGTTTCAGTAATTAATAACATTATTGGGCAGTGTTTGTGTGGGCCATGACCTCTATTGGACTTCTGGGTCACCAGCCACTATTTAAGAAGGCACAGCTGCAAGCAGGGTGGGGGGTGCAAGGTGTATGCAGAGACGCATGCAGAAGCATGCACGTTGGTGTGTGTTGTGCATGTTGGGCGTGAGGGGAGTGGTAGTAGTTGGCCTAATTGACTACTTTGAAGGTAGGTCCTGTGTGTTTTATTAGGTCACTGTTATTGGGGGTACATGCCTCATTCTTCCTTGGAACTTTCCTTACTATTCTTTTATAAGTCCTTGTTTCAAGTGCCCCTTTCTACAGCAAATTCTATAGTCAAAGCAGATCTGTGCAAGTTCCCTTTATCCACTTTAATTGAACTTAGGCTGGCCTCTTACTGGCTAAAAATCTTAATCAATAAAGTAAACATTCGTCCCAGCCTTTGCCTAAGCAAAAAAATTTGGTAGACCCTCTATGATTTCTTCTCCTCATTAAAAGCTTTCTGAAGTACTCTTTCCAAAGTTTCATAAAATCACTATGAGAGCCTTGGGATCCCAAACCTATTTAAACAAAAACTTTTTGCTAATGCTTCCATTAAACAAATGGAACAAGTTCAATCTCAGAGACAAGCTTGTTGGTTTGCTCAAAACAAAATAGATTGTATCTTAGAGAATTACTTAAGCCTGCCACTATCTCCTCATGTTTGCAAAACTATTACCTGGGCCAGATTTGGGATTATATCCTCTAAGTACATGTACTTTAATAAACCTCCTTGTGGTGCCCCTGACCTAGAACACTGTGGCCCAGATATTCAAAAGGGTTGCGCCATGCGCAACAGGGTTGAGCGTGCGCAACTCCAAAAATGCGCCATTCTGCAATATTCAGAAGGGGCCAGTTGCGCCAACGAAAACATGCTGAGCAACAGCGCAATGGAAATGAAGGCATACGCAACGAGGCGGAATCCATGCATAAAGTGCGCAATGCGATATCCGAACACTTGCGCAATGCGCAAGAGTGGCTTAGCCGGAAGTTGCGCAGTACCGGATTTGAGCCAAAATAAAAAGGCTCAAGGAAGCGGCACAAGAACTCTAGCAGGCCGCAAACTGGGGGAGAGAGACAGAGAGAGAGAGAGAGAGAGGAGAGAGAGAGAGACAGGAGCTGGAAGGGCAGAGAGGGACAGTGGGTCCAGGAGGACAGAGAGGCCAGTGGGGGGTGCCCGGTGCAGTGGAAGCAGCAGTGGGGGCAGCGGGGGTAACACAGGAACAGCAGCCGGGGGGGCAGAAGCCAGGGAGATGGACAGTGTCAGCTTCCACATGGAAGCTGTAATGAGGGGTGAGACACCATGCTGCGGGGGGAACGATGTTGGGAGGGGCCCATCGGCAGTATGCCCGAAGGCGGTATCGTGCCCGCATCAGCTACGAGCTGTACACAGATGTCGAGATTGTGGCCGGTACCACCTGAACAGGGCAATACTGAGGCAGCTCAGCGAGCTGTGCAGTGATGTGATGCAGGCACCCTCACGGCGGAGTCATGCTCTGTCCGTGAGACCAAGGTGACAGCCGCATGTGCCTGCCGCCCACGGGCACCTTCCAGAGGCTGACAGGGGACACCACAGGCATTACACAGTCGGCCCGTCCAGCATCCTCACCCAATTCCTCAGCGCACTGCTGCCTCATGCTCGGAGTACATCCATTTCCCCAGCACCGCGGCAGGCGTACAGCAAACATGCAGGAGTTCCACAGGGTAGCACATATGCCTGGTGTGCTGGGGCCATAGACTGCACCCATGTGGCCATTCGCATGCCACCTGGCCCCGATGGCCATGCTTATCGAACCGAAAGAGGCTTTCCAGTGTCAACTGCCAGGTGGTGTGTGATGCCACTGGGCGCATCATCAATGTCTGTGCCACACACCCTGGCGGAGCACATGATGCCTTCATATAGGCACAATCTGCACTGTGCCATCGATTCGAGAGTGGGAACATCCCACGGGTCATCTAGTGGGTGAGTACATGTATGGAATGCAAACTCTGTGCAAGGGTGGGGAACGCAGAGTGCCATGGTAGTGGCACACAAGGATATGGGCAATATGGACCTGACATGACACTGATCTCCACTATCTCACACAGGTGACTGTGGATACCACTGTGTCCCTGGCTGCTCACACCATACCGTGCCCCACAACCCAGCGCAGCTCGATTTCAATGAGGCACATGCCGCAACACGGAACATCATAGAGCGGGTGTTTGGGATACTCAAGACGCGCTTCTGATGCCTGGACACCTCCGGTGGAACCCACAGTACAGCCCCAAAAGGCCTGTGGGATATTCTGGCCTGTTGCATCCTGCACAACATGGCCAAAGACCATGGATAACCAGTACAGGTCCAAGAGGGGACAGCGATGGGGCGCCAGTGGCGCCGTGATGTGGGTGATGAGCAGCCCCCTAGGACGGAGGGACCCCGACTGACACGGCAGACCCAGCTGCACGGGACACCATTGCAGAAGACCTCCACTACAACACAGGTAAGTCAAGGGGACATGTGCAGGCAACACTGTCCATCGCCAAACCACAGGCACACAGGGGACACACCGTGCATGAAGGTCAGGGAGTTGAAGGGTCCAGGCATACCAATACACCATCAGAGAGGGTGAGCACTCATATGGACACACACACACACAGGCAGCATACAGGGCAGCAGCACAGCACTGCAGAAATGACATCGCCAACACACAGCACCACCAACCACCCCACCACCTGGACTGTTCCATGCGTGTGTGTCAGGACCTGGGCAACCTGCACCTTGGTGTACAGTGCAATGCAGGCATCATCATGACACGCACCTGTGGACAGCAGTTGGGAGAGTGTGCAGGTGGTCCGTGTGTCAGCTTGGTGAGCAGAGCACCTAGCAGTGCACTCCACCATGACACACAACACAGGGCAGCACCAGACAGGGCCTGCATTGGGAGACAGCTCAGTCAGGGAGCACTGTCCCACAGCCACCACGGATGCGTAGGCGGCCCGCCGTAGCCTAGCAGCACTGGCAGGCTGGGCAGGGCCACATCGGGTGGCGCTAGTGCACCACCAGGGGTCCCAGTCTTGGCGACCGCGACCTTGCCCGCACAGGGTCTGCATCCCGCCAAACAAACTTGCACCAGGGGTGCTCGGGATGCCCACAGCAGAACCCGGCATCGACAGGCCTGGTATTCGCATGGCGCGAGGCAGGGAGTGGAGTGTGCTGTGTGGGGTGCATGGTACAGGGCACCTGACAGTGTGGTCAATCGTTGGCCACAGAGACCACTACCTGGGTCAGCCTGTCAATGGCAGCGGTCACATCCGTCCGCATAAGGACCATCTCGCTCGGTCGAGCACTCCCTGCTATGCCACTCCACGGACACAGACGGTGCCTCCACGGACCTTGCAACCGCCCCTGCAGCTGCACCAACTCCTGCAGCAGGTGGGTGTGATGCGTCAATGGGTACTGTGCCCCAATGGCATCGTGACCCCCAGGGTGTGGATGGTCCTGGTGCACAGCACCCCTTGAGGGTGGCCGCTGTTCATCAGGACCAGGTATGGGCGGATCTAAGGGCGGTGGACAAGTGCCACTGCTTGACGCTGTCCCCCCAGGCCTGGTGTGCAACTGCTGCTGCCGCCTCTCCAACTGCTGAGCCCCCAGGTCCACCTGTTCCACCTCTGTGCTGTCAACAGTGCCAGACACCTGCACAGCCACCGATGCTGCCCCACCGGTGCTGACAGGCACAGCCTGTGACTGTGCCAGCATGCTGGTACACAGGTGTGAACCAGGGCGGCCCAGGGGCACGTGCTGCCTGCCATGTGTCCGTCATGGGACACACCTATCACTAGCTATTGCAGGCCTGCTATCATCAATGGTGCGGTGCGTGCCACTGCCCAGGCACAGCAGGCTGGCATACCTGCATCCCGAGACTGCTGTGACACAGGCTGTGCACCCCTGCACCGTATCCTGCGCTGGAGTTGTTGGGCCAGCACATGCTGCTGCAGTGCCTGCAGGCTGGTGTGGCAGGTGGATGGTCCCTCCTCCAGGTCCAGCAGGTCTGCCTCACTGTCTGCACCCACCACCACCGTCTCCTGCAGACGAACAGGATCTGTAACAGAAGAGAGTACATGTGAGTGCATGTGAACAACAGCCCCCAACAACATCACCATGTCATACTGTGCAGTGAGTGGGCTTCCTGTCTGGACCCTCCGCCTGGAACGCCCGCAATGGCACTTTCGGCTGCATGGCTGCGACCAGTGTCTCCTCAGTCGGGGTCAGCTGCAACACCACTGGTGGTCCCCCACCAGTGGCAGCACGTGCCACCCTGAAGGCTGCCACCTTCTCCTTCAGCCTCCTGCGGTCAGTCCCCATCTTCTTCCGACATTCCTGCACAGAGCACTGGTGGCTTCCATGCAGGTTGATGGCCCGAGCTACCCCCTCCCATGCAGCTGCACGCTCCTGAGGGGTGCCCCTCCGTCCACTCAAAAGTGGCTCATCCTCCAGGTAGGCCTGGAAGAGGGCCTCAGTCTCTGCCGTGATGAAGTTGGCCTCCTCCACGCCCGCCCGTCCACAGCCTCAGCCTGATTCTCGTCAGTCATGGTGATCTCTATGGGTGGAAGTGGACACCTGTCACTAGTGCAGTCCACAGCATTTCCCCATGAGCATAGCTGCCGGCCGGGGGCAAGCCCCCTTCTCTCCGCATGGCAGATACTGATGGAAAGGGTGCCCTCTGTTCCCTTTCTAAGTGCCTCATCATGCTCAGCCCCCTCAACCTATATCATCCTCCAGCACCCCTGCCCATGAGCATTGTCCTGGGCATCACACAGCATGTAACTCACCTCACCTGCAACAACCAAATCTGGCCGCCAGCAAGACAGTGGCGCATTTTTTATAGTGCAATACATGCAAATGAGGTGTGACTCAACTTTAATGACATGCCCCAATCAACGCCACTAAGCCTTTGAATGGCTGATCGAATGATTTTGCATATGTGCGGCTGAATGATCGCGTATTGCGCAACGGCTGTCACGGAAGGTCGGCTGAGCCGATGGCACATGTTTGTGGCTGGAGTGCTACCTGCATTGCGCATGCCCAGACAGGTTACGCAGCGTAATGCCATCGCGCTGCAGACCTGCTGAAGCGCGATAGGCGATTCAGGCCATGGCCACCATTGTGCCAGTGGGCGCTACAGCACTGGGCACTATTGCGCTGTGGCACTTCTGCGTGATAGTCCACTGTGGCACTGGTGCTGTGCTTAGCAGTCACGCAGGATGCCTATACATCTATGGGCGCTGTCGTAGCCGTGCGTATTCCGTGACCTTAGTGCCCCTCTGACCCTGGCGCTGTTGGCATGCCGTATGTGTCCTATTAGCTGTCTGGTGACAGCGCTCGCTGAAATAACGACGCTGTTCGAACAGCGCGATTGGAGCTAGTGCTGGTCTATTGCTAACAACTCCACATGGAGTTACGGCTAGCGGGCGCCATATTGCCTGCTGTAAAGTTGGTGCCATGGCTGGGAAGGAGGGGTGTCCTGGAGCCAGCTTGATGGCCAACCCAGTGGCCCTGGTGGAGCCCACTGTGAGGCACTGTATGGTGAGGCCCCTCACCATGCCTAGGACCCATGTGTGGCAAGTGGCCACTGACCTGGTGGGGTCACTGGCCGAGGCCAGTCTGCTGAGCAGTGCGGCACGGTACAGTGACCTCCGCCCGGAGAGAGCCGGACCTGTGTGAGCTGCGTTCAAGTGCCAGGAGGGGCCTGGTGCCTGAGACCACGTGAGTGTACCATCTATGCACCTATATTCTCTGTAGGGTGTGTGGTGCTTGGGTGGCTGTGCATGGGTGTGTCAGTGTGTGCAGCTGTGCGTGGATGGTTATGGCTGTGTGGGCAGGCACTCTCACTGGGGCAGGGGGCACTCTGCTTTTTGAGTCACACTGATGTTTGTCTCACCATATGTCTCCCACAGGCCAGATTGGGAGGACACGGACCATGGTGATGTAGGCCAGCTGCAGGGCCCGGTGCCCGCAGGATGTTGTGCCACAGCAGCAGCAGCAGCAGCAACAGCGATCAGACCCGAGCTGCTGGAGGAGTGTGATATCATTACGTCATGGATGCTGTATGCATGCTGGGGGCAAGACCACCAACCATGCTGGACCACGACCAAAGGGGGGTCATAGTTCACTATCACGAAACACTAGTGAGTCCCACACTGAGTACAGTATACAGTTCGGAACCATACCTGCATATGGACATGGACTGGGTGGAGAGGGTTCACAGGAGGCGATATGGATGGTGCATGGATTGCATCACAAGTCCTATGCAGACAGGTTGATGGAACTGAATATGTACTCCCTGGAGGGAAGGAGGTGTGGGGATATGATGGGGACATACAAGTATTTACAGGGGGAACAGAGTGCAGGAAAGCAATATTTGTAAGCGTAAAGGATGTTCCCAGGACTAGGGCATGGGATGCAGTTGGAGGGGCTCGTTTAAGGAAACATGAGAAAGTATTGCTTCACAGAATGGGTGGTGGACAAGTGGAACACCCTGCCAGAGGATGTGGTGGGGGCTGACTTGGTTACGGGATTTATGAATGCATGGGTTAGCCATGAAGGAATTCTGGAGGTCAGGGGTGAGGGGGAACGGACTTATAGGACAACAGAGTGAACGTACAAGGCCAAATGGCCAGACTGGGTGTCCCATAGGCCCTTATCTGCCGACACTGTCTATGTATCCATGTATGTAGGCATGACACAGGTGACCTGCATCACAGTGCAGCATCACGACACGTCTGTGTATGCATCACAGGTGGTCCAGGCATGCACTGGGCACATAGCTGTGTAACTGGCATCGCACCACGTTGCCACATCACTTGACAGCCTAGTTTGTACTGTGATTGACGTGGGCAGTGTGTGTGGGCAGTGGTGCGCATAGCTGGTGCCGCCTGTTTGTGATGGCCATGTGCATGTTCACTGTGGGTGGGTGCATGCCATCACAGGTGCAGGACATTGGGTTATATGGGTTGCAGGTTGGGTGGTGTTCAGGGTTGTGGTCAGTCTCAGCCATTGACTGTGTTCCCATTTTCCTAGGCCTCGGGGGTGCTGAGATGCATGTCCCAAGATCTGCAGCGCCTCACCCAGGTTGGACTACAAAACCGGGAGCTCCTGCAGGCCATACAGTGCCAGGGTGAACAGCGGCACAGGAGGGGACGCCAGCAGGGGGAGGACCAGGAGCCAGCTGGGTCGTAGCCCACATTCCCTTCCCTCTTCTCCCATCCCTTTCACCCTGCCTTCCCTCTCCAAGTTTCTATTCCCTCCCCCTTGAACACACCTGCCTTTTACCCGTCCCCCCCCAACTTGTACATAGTTTCACCTGTTATTGTTTATATGTTGTTTTTTAAATATACATTTCTATTTTGATACAACTGCTGTGTTGGTGTCTGCTTTGCAACTGGCTATGGGTGCTCCGTTGCAGGGGTGTACATGCCATCTGGGCTGCTATGGTCCTGGGTATATGTGTGTGTGTGTGTGTGTGTGTGTGTGTCCATGGGGAGGTATCACCAGTGGCGGCTCTACACCAGGGCCCGCCAGGGCACGTGCCCTGGTAAAAAAATGCTGTGCCCCAGTTGGTGCCCCATATGGTGCAGAGCTTCCCCAATAGTGACAATACATCAGTGCCCTGACTGCCATCTGTTGTGCCCCAGCTGTGCCCTGGTAACCATTTGTGGCTGGAGCCGCTAGTGGGTATCACCAGCATGGCATTGTCTTTCTGTTGGTCTTGCCATCTGCTGCCACCCACTGCTGGGTGCACAGGGTGGGTCTGGCTGGTATGCTTCTCTGCAGCATGGGGTTGACGTGTGGCACGGGGGGTGCATGGTGTTTCCTGCAGTGCCTGTCACTGCACATGAGCAGTGTCTTGGGGGCATGGTGCACGGTGTGCTGTGCGTACGGGGGGGACTGATGTGCACTGTGGTTGTCAACCCCCTGTGTGTGGCACTCTCTGCCTGCCAGTGGTTGTGCTGGGGTGTCATGGCTCTGCTATGCTTTAGTTGGCTTGTCCCCATGGGCACGTGGATCATCCGTCCCACCCCCAGTGATGCTGGGCTTGGGGTGTGCCGGTGTGGTGTGGGTTCTGCAGTGAGTTCCTGTGCCCATGTGTGGCATGGCTGGCGGTGGGCCCCAGCCTGCCTCCCTGGATGTGCAGTTCCATTGCTCTGGGGGCTGTGCTTGCGCTATGGCAGCTCTGCAATGCTCAGCTGAGCTTCCATGGTTGCGCCATAGCGCAGCATTTTGGCTCAGCTTCTCCTTCCTGGTTGCGCGATGGCGCAGTATGTGCGATATTGAGACGTTGGTTGCTTGCGCAATTTGCTCTGCTCCATGTTTGAATATCGCACCTGTTGCGCATTTGCGCAACTGGTTTGTGCTTGCTCCTACTGTTGCGCCAGTTTTCAGCGCAGTTTGAATATCCAGGCCTGTAGGTGTAACAAGGGTTTCCCAGAATCCATATATCATATTGTTATCCAATGTCCCCTTTACGGAGTAGTCAGGGAGAAAATATTAAAAGAATTCTTGGTTAAATATGCCAACCTGGACTATGATCCACTGTTCATTTTGTTTCGCCAAATGACAAAAAATGATGCTCTATTGACCTTCAAATTTTTTTATCACATAATGAAGTCCAAAAAAGACACTTTTCTCACACTACATAGAACTTAATGATGAAAGAACACGTGTTTTCTCTTTTTACATGTGTATACTCATGTGACTTTGTGACATGAATTTTAATAACAGATATAAGTGAATGTTCGTCACAACATACTGCACTTTATATACACTTATCGTGTTGTTTTAACATATGACTGTATTTGTACTTTTAAAGTAGATGTATTTTATTTTTGAAATGTTTTTCCTTTTCTTTGTAATATCACTGTAATGTCCATCATTTATATGATTTGCATGAACAATAAACTAAGATTGATTGATTGAGATCACTGTTAAATCTGGCTGTGTAATTACAAAAGAGCTTTCCAGCTACCTAGGATAGTAAGTCCCACTATTCAGTAGGTTATAGCTGTGGCACAGGCTATTCACTCAGTGTTAGGTAGCATGGAGAATACTATTACAACGTTAAAAGGACAGGCTGGGATTAAATGCTATGAATGTAATATGTACAACTTAATTGCTGGTCCCCCTCCCTCACAAAGTTTAGCCTGTAAGTAATGCATACAGAATGGGGAAATGTCCAAGGAGATCTCATTGTTTAACTCAAGGTTAATGCGTCTTGAACAAAGTCAGAGAAAGAGATGGCATCCAGATTTAAAAACCTTGATAATCATTTTGTCCCTTGCCCCATATTTTCAGGAACCAAGCTGCAATCATATGTTAACCCAATTGAGTCTTGCGCTTGCCCAAAGTATAATAATACTAACACCCCACAGGTCCTTATGCCTACCTGTTCAGACAGTACTCACACTACCCCCCCCATCTGATCTGGTCAGCAAAAATGCATTAGGGAGCAAGACTGTAATGACAGTTCTAATGACCACTGGTATGAAGTACAGAGCAGAAGAGCCTCTAAAAAAGGACCCAAGGTCGATGTATTTCACCTTATGACATATAATAGATTTGATCTACTATACTGCCCCCTTTCAGAAGATCCTGTTACTGATTCTATTGATCCCTCTCCCAGCACCTCATCTGGTGCTCATAGTAGTGCTATGCCCTCTAGCATAAATCTTAAACATACTATGGCTCAATTAGTTAACTCTGACAGCACTACTCTCCTGGTTGACATCCTAGTAAGCACTTTTATTCCCCCAGCCAGTGCTGGCTCTAATTCTCTTCTGGTGGATACATCAACTGCCCCTGCATCATGTACTACAAATCTAATTATTGATATGGACATCCCACTTGAGTCTTCTGATCCTACCCATTCTAACCTCAGACAAATATTTGTTCTGGGGTGATTCCATTGTTAAACATTTGAATAAAGCTGTTTGTGATCAAAACAAATCCAACAGGAGCTGTTCTAGTTTATGTGGGGCTAGAACTGCTGATATTACAGCAATGGTAGATAATATTCTGTATGACAGTGGCGAAAATCGTTTAGTCATCTTACACATAGGGAGCACACAACATTGCACATAACTCTATTTTGAATATCAAACAGGACATAGTGGTACATAGACAGGATAGACAGGATAGAGGCAGTCCAGAGGAGGGCAACTAAAATGGTGCAGGGTCTGCAAGAGAAGCCATATGAGGAGAGACTAAAGGAGCTTAATATGTATACCCTTGAGGAAAGAAGGGAGAGGGGGGACATGATAGAAACTTTCAAGTACCTCAAGGGAATCAACAAAGTCCAAGAGGGTAGCATCTTTCAGAAAAAGAGACTTGCAAGAACAAGGGGACACAATTTAAAGATAGAAGGAGGGCAGTTCAGGGGCAATGTGAGAAGTATTATTTCACGAGAGGGTAGTGGATGCATGGAACAGCCTTCCTGAGGAAGTTGTGGGGTCTAAAACTCTGGGAGAATTCAAGAATGCATGGGACAGACATAAGGCAATTCTTGTGGGGCGCAGGAAGATATAGGCTGTTGGTTAACTAGGATCTGCGGCCTATCCTGTAGGTAGGGAAATGGGCAGACTAGATGGGCCTAGCGGTCCTTATCTGCCATCAAAGTCTATGTTTCTATGTTTCTAATAAACTGGTGGAGAGAGGCTGCAAAATTTGTTTTTCTGAAATCCTCCCATTTCCTAGAGCTTCTCTTGACATTAATCAGAAAATAAAGATCATTAATGAGTGGTTGAGGAAGTGGTGTCTTAGACAAAACCTCAAATGTATCACTCACTGGGAAGAGTTCTCTGATTGATATGAGTTATTCTGTGGAGACGGGCTGTATTTGAGCAGACGTGGTAACACCTTACTCGGAAAACAAATTGTGACTGCTATTAACAATAGTTTAAACTAATCTCCTTGGGGACAGGCATGCACTATCTGCATCTCTTAACAAAAATAGCAACCCTAAAACTTCAGTTGTTAGCAATGAACTTACGTTCTTGTACTTCAATGCCAGATGTTTAACCAACAAATCCGATGAACTAAATATAAAAGTTAGCCAGTAAAATATAGATATTATCTCCATTACGGAGATTTGGGGAGACAACAGAGCCCTCTGGGACACTATTCTACCTGGTTATCATACCCATATGATAAATCATGCTGACAGAAAAGGGGGAGGTGTTGCTCTTTTTATAAACAGCAACTTCAGATCTGAAGATATTTCTAACAAAATATAGACCCACAATATCAATACAGAATCAATATGGATCACATTACAACTCAGTGATACTGATTTCATTATCCTTGGGACTTGTTACTGGCCCCCAAATTCATCATCTGATATTTATGATGCCATCTTGTCAGAGATGGAGTTAACACGAGAACTGGGAGATACTATCATCATGGGGGACTTTAATCTTGGGGAGATATGTTGGATTAACTCCACAGCTTCTTCAGGAAATTGGAATAAATTACTACTTACTTGCCAGCAACTTAAATTAAATCAGTGCATTTCCTCCCCCATGGGGGTGATAGAATTCTTGACTTAGTACTACACAATGAGGGCTTAGTCATTAAAAATATCACTGTTGGGTCACCTATCAGTAGTAGTGACCATAACTCTATAAAACTCATCCTTGAGAAATTGTACAGAATAAGTACTAGCTCCACCAAACTATACCTCTATGATAAAAGCAATCTTAGCAAGTTTAAATCTGAATTTATTAAAATTGATTGGGATTCTTTATTCTCTAATAACCTCATCTCTGTATGTTGGGATGTTTTGAAAAAGACCATAATTTATCTAAGAGATATCCATATCCCATCTAAATCAAAGAATAATCAAAACAAACTTAGTCTGAAATGGATGGATAGGATCTTGAATCACCTTTAAGGCAAAAAGAATAAAAAATATGCTTCCTACTTAAAGTCTAGAACCACCACCAACTGATCTTTGTACCTTAAAATTCAAAGAAAACATAACAAGCAAATTAGAAAAGCTAAATCAAGATGAGACTATAACTTAGCACATAATGCTAACGAATCAAATAGCAAATCCTTCTACACCTATATTAATTCCTTGAGAAAACCTATATGCCAGGTAGCCCCATTAGTAGTGGATAATCAACAGATTCATGAACCTAAGGAAACGACAAAAATGTTTATTAAAAAATTCTGTGAAGTGTTTCATGCACAACATATTAGTTTACATATTATACCTGTTTCAGATCTCCCCCATCAGTAATTCTGAAAATTCTTTACATGAAAAACTACAATCTATAAAATGGAAATTCTGCCCTGAGCCTGATGATCTAGCTGGGCATCTGTTATATTTTCTAGCAGATTGTCTTGTCCATCACCTAAAATTACTATTTGAAGGATATTTGTCATCATCCTTTGTTCCAGATGACTGGAAAACCACACACATGGTTCCCATACACAAAAAGGGACCCAAAAATAGTTGGAAAAATTTCCGGCCCATCAGTCAGACCTCATCTATCTGCAAACTTCTTGAAAGTTTAATTAAGGATTTAATTACTCCAGTACATCAAGATTTCGACCCAGGACAACATGGTTTTAAAAAGGGAAGGGGCTGTTTAACAAACCTCCTGTGTTTTTATGAACAGGTTAGTTCATATTTGGACTACAGGACCCCATTGACATCATATTCCTAGATTTCAGTAAGGCCTGCCTCATTGGGCACTTTCATCAAAATTACAAAACTTTAATACTAATACAAATTTAGTAAATTGGATTGGAAACTGGTTGAAGGATAGATCTCAGAAAGTCCTCATCATATGATCTTTGTCAGAGGTGGGTTGGGTTACCAGTGGGGTTCCACAGGTTCCGCAATATGTCCCTGTTTGTTCCAAACCTTCATCTCAGACCTAAGAATTGTATTTCATCTTCGGTAAAATATGCAGATGATGTTAAAATCATTGGCCCCTGTCTGAGTCCTGAGCAGTCACAAACCATTCAAAATGATCTGAATAAAATATCAAATGGGGTTAACATATGGGGTATGAGACTTAACAATAAAAAATGTAAAGTTATGCATTTAGGTGTCCGTAATCCACAAAATGTGTATAATTTAGGGAGTTTTATTGTGGAAACTACCACCGATGAAAAGGACCTTGGGTTATTCATTAGCAATGATTTGGGTCATTCACAGCAGATTAATAAGGCAATCACTAAAACCAACAGAGTCATATGGTCCATAAAAAGAAACATAAGATCTAGGAATCCGACGATTATGTTGCCTTTGTATAGGGCATATGCCAGGCCTCACCTGGAACATGCGTCACAGCTTTGGTGTCCATTTAAGAAATCCAAGAACCTTTTATTAGAAAAGGACCAAAGAAGGTTTACAAAACACATAGTTATCTTACATGACCAGCCCTATGAGTATAGAATTAATTCTCTGAATCTCATGCCCCTTGCCACATGCTGTCACAGAGGTGACCTTCTCCTAATGTTTGACATAATACAGGATCCATATTTATTAACAGAACTGGGTTTCAAATTTAAAAATGATTCCTATAACACTAGAGGTCATCTCCCCAACTATCAGGCAGGAAATTTAACTATACAAATCACACATTTTTTTCTATACTCCGAGAATTGTTAATCCATGGAATAAACTGCCACTTGATGTACTTATCAGCAAAACAAAAATCCTCCTGGAACCTTTTCCAGCCTCAGTAGGAACCTCAGCATGAACCTTAGTATGCATGTTTTGTCACTGTGTCTAGAAAAAATAAACAAATAAACAGAAGAAGAAATGTATACAGCATGGAGGAAAGGAGATTAATGTTACAGCATACCAGTTCCATGAAATACAAGAAGTTCAAGTGGTGTTGGTGGAGAAGGAGGTGGTCATGATGGAACAGGGACTGGGAGTGAAGTCATGGCTATAGGGCTATGAGTAAAAGGGCTGGGTGCATTGTAGTATGGCCAAATACAACATAGTCCATTAGTCCCCCGATATCCACTGGTTCCTCTCCCACTGTGGTGAAAGCAGCCTTCTCTGCCAGGAATCAATTTCATCTTGTGATAAAACCTTGTTCAGTAATACAAAAGTGCTCCACTTTTTCCTTCATCTTCAAGTACTCCAGTTATGTTAATCAGGACTGAAGTGACCCAGACAGAAATATAAAGTCTAGTTCCCCAAAAGATAATCTTGCCACACCGTCCCCTTGTCACTAGTGACTTCTGAAAGTGGCATAAAGAAGGAAGTCAAATAGCAAGCCCAAATCATGAATTCAGTGTCATTATTCTTAATGTCTTGACACATAAATGACAATAATAACAATGATGACTATATATTAGATGATTTTATATTGCATAATGTTAAATCAGATAATATTATATTTTCCTATATCATATCACAGTATATCAGATTATATTATCTTCTTATTTATCATGTCTGCTGCCCTACATGCTTATCCAATGCCATTTGAAGGCACTTCATTCCACAGTGGCTGAAAAAGAAAGCATGTCACAATTGCTGCTCAATTCCTCTGGAAATACCTCCCAGCCACCACCACAACCACCTCAAGTCCACTGTAAATCAAGAAAACAAATAGATTCTCTGCCTTGTGAGAGTATGTTGCTGATTATTACCACAAATCCATTGGAAATCATGGTTTATCAGCAAATAAAGCCATATTGAAAAATAAAAATACCTAATAAATACAATAAAAAAAGGCCACAGAAGGACTCTGGCTTCTGAAGACAACACAATATCTTCATCATCATCCTTCTCCCTATTGTGTCATCATGAATCACATTTTCTCATCTATAAACAAAACCAAATTAAGGAATATCAATAACTAGAAATAATAACCACATTTAAATACAAAATATAAAAGTTTACTGGTTCAGAAATCAACACACCCTCTTCATTACTCTCCCTATCTCCTTCCATCATGAATCATGTTTTCATGTTTTCCCATCATGCATTACTGTGGCATGTGGGTGACACAACATTCGATCCCTGTACACTGCACAGAGGGTGCAGTAGGACTGGTATCCACCACTGTTTGAGGCAGTGACACCCCAAGTTCATCTGAGTCATTGTAGCAGCAATAAAATGCAATACTTATTAAAGAAGTGGCAGACATGTTTCTGAAACAAATTGCAGACAGGTCTGATAGCACTAGACTGAACATGTAATCTGGAATGGCAACATTACTGAATCCCAGATATAAATATGTGTTCATTCCCCATAAATACGTAGACTGTAACAACTAGAAAGTGTCGTGTACACTTATGGTGAACCATCAAAGACAGCTTAAGTAAACCAACAAGAATGTGTATGCCCAGACTCCTGTTCATAATTCATCATCTCCTGTTAACTGCACATCAAGGCTAGATCCTGAGAATCAAGAATTCCTAGCCTTTCTCAAACTCAACTTACTGTACCAAAGATCAACTCTTACTCAAGTATTCACATGTCCATAGAAAAAAAATGGGAAAGGCAGCTCAGGGTACCAGTGCATTAGTTAACACATTATAAGTAATCTAAGAAAAATAACTCACAATACCAAACCATGGAGCTGAAGAACTAGGATTTATTTTGAGTAGCGAATGCAAATGCAAGCTGACCCTCCATCAGCATCTCAATGTTTTGCGCAAAGTGCATTGTCAAGAGATGTGCTCAAGAGATATGTTCGCTCCCATTGCCACCATATTTATACACAGTGATTAAGAAGAGACATACACAAATGGGTTAGAAAACATAACCCAATGTGATCTATGCAAAGCTCAACATGGACAGTATTGCTGGAAAAAAAATGATGTCATCTGCACCACAGCCTGTATAACAGAGACATAGAAAAGAAAATAATTTGGTTAGATAGATATAATCCTATATTTGCTTTAAGCACATCCAACTCACAGGCATGTACATTTGCAACAACAGAATCACAGGAAAAGGGCAAGCTCAATTTTATCATTAAGCCCAAGTCCTGTAGTGGCTCCTAATTTAAAAATCCAGAACCATCCCTCTGTGACAAACTTGAAATCATGGCTTCTGGGTCCAATGTAGGCTTTTTGAATACCCATAAATCTCCATCTATGTGCAGAAGTATATGCTGCATGAAGAACATGGGTTGCTGTAGCATACTACATGTTTTTATCTGTCAAGGCTTTAAGAGGATCACACACCATATCTTTAAGTTTTCACTTATTGCAACTAGCAAGAAATCTGGAACATGAATAAGTCACCAAATACACAGCATGAGTCATGTCAAAATTAATAAACTTGGTGACAGTGAAAGTCTCCTCAATGATGGGGATGAGAAGACATTGTTGACTGAATGATAACCTCACAGAATTTATATTTTCCACACTTGTAACAACCTGGAGGGGAAGGGGGTAACCAGGTGGTCTCCTTACCACTAGATACCAGCACTATAGACACTATGTGCACCTATCTGGACTAAAGACCACAGAGTAGTTTTCCACCATCAGAGTTTCTGGTTAAACTTTCTAGAGTTGCCTTTGAACTCAAGAGTTTTTATTTAATGGGTCATTTTGTCCTTCAAATCAGTGGCATAGCAATACTTTTTGGGATGCTGTTGTCAGTATATGTGAACCATTTCATTAAATCATGTGTTGCTGCCCTTAGATCACACCTAAGGGATACCACAGAGGTGTTGGCTCTTCTGGAGGACCTCCACATTAAGGGTGGTGAACTTCTGGTCACCCTTGACATGGAGTCCTCTATACCAACATACCTCATGGTGAGAGTTTAAATGTCCTGTCCACCTTTCTGGACTAAAGGCCACAGGGTAATCATCTACAAAGTTTCTAGTCAAGCTTTTTTGATTTGTCCTTGAACCAACAGTTTTTGTTTCATGGGTGATTTCTTCCTTCAGATCAGTGGTATGGCAATGGGGGCTACTTTCACCCCAAATTTTGCCAACCTCTGCCTTTGGCTGAGGAAGAACATGTAATCTACAATGAGATAGTTTACCATTTCTTGCTCTCTATCTCTTTATGGTGGGGATACATATAGAATATCTTGATGGTGTGATGGGGACGGATGGTGAGCTTGTTAGTTTAGTTGATTTTCCTAGAGGCCAGTAATCTGAACCTTAGGTTCACAATAACTAGAAATGAGGTTAGCATTTCATTTCTGGATGTTACTATCTCTAAGAATTGGGGGGGGGATACTAACCTTTTTCAGAAGCTAACCAAGTGTACTACCTCCCTCCTTATTAGCTTTTACCATCTCCACCACACCACTGAGAACATTCTAACCAGCCAGTGCCTGCATATTCACAGGAACTGTAACCGTGAGGAAGATTTCGAGACTGACTCAGCTGAGTTGATGGCTTGGTTTCAGGATAGGGGTTATTCTGGCTCCTGTATACAGAAAGCCTTTCAGTGTACTAAGGAGGCAGATAGACAGGAACTCCTAACCCCTGGTCCGCAATCTAGAAATGATGGTGAAAGGAGATGTAATTTTGTCAGCAGCTAGAGCATCCAATCTAGGCAGGTGGAAGATATACAGTAGCGAGTGAAAAACTGGCATATTATTTAAATGAAATCAAAGTTGGAAGAATGGGTAGAACATTTTCAGTGTATGGTTTACAAATGCCCATCCAATCTGGGTAACAGACTAACCCATAGTTTTCAGTCATTTACCAAAAAGACCAACTGGTTATCACCTCACCCTCCAGCTTGTTACAAGTGTGGAAAATGTAAATTCCGTGAGGTTATAATTCAGTCAAAAACTTTCTCTCATCCCAACACATATGAGACTTTAACTGTCACCAAGTTTTACTGTGACATGATTCATGTCAAGTATTTGGTGACTTGATCATGCTCCAGATTTTATGTTGGCCGCACTAAGCAAAAACTTAAATAGACAGTGTGTGATCATCTTAAATCCTTGACAAATAAGACCATGGAATATGCTGCATCAGTCCATGTTCTACAGGAAACAGATCCTTCTGCCCATAGTTGGATATTTATGGCAATTTAAAAAGCCTACATTGGCCCCAGAGGTGATCATCTGATAAAGGTTCAGTCCCAGAGGAAGGGCTTCCAGATTTTTAAATTAGGAGCCACTACATGATGGGGCTTGATGATTGCCCCTTTTCTTTGATTCTGTTGTTGCAAATGTATGTGCATGTGAGTAGGATGTGAATGTAGCAACTATAGGATTACAGCTATCTAACTTAATTATTTTCTTTTTTTTCTTTCACACACAGGTTGTTATGCACATAGAGCAGCTTGGAGTTGTTGCTGCAAATAGCATAATTTGTTCCAGCACAAATTTCCATTTCTAACTTTGTAGAGATCACATTGAGTTATGTTTTCCCATCCCTCTGTGTATGTGCCTTTAATTACTGTATATAAGTAAGCTGGCAGTAGGGGGTGAGCACGTCCCTTGACAAAGTGCTTAGCACAAAAGGTTGAGATGCTGGTGGAGGGGTTGGCTTGTGTTTGAACTTGCAACTGAAAATTAATCCTAGTTCAATAGCTCTAATAACTGGTATTGTGTGTGAGTTACTTTCTTTGATTTTTCACATGTCCATCAAGTAACATCTACTACTGTTCTCACTCCTGCATCTTTTGGTGACAAGTCTTTTCGGCTCTTTCTATTGACACTGGCACAAAAATGTGGCTCACCACTTCTAGCACTAGTGATGCCACATCTTCTCAAGATGACACATACAACAACTTTCACTTTCTTATCACCAAGTTTAATATAAGCAGATGTGCCACTAAGAACAGGGAGTACAGAGTTGGTATCAGTTAAAGAAGACATGTCACTTGTAATTTATTGTCCTACTATTAATGCCTTCAGGTTGTTTCATTTTTTAATTTACAGTAACTTGTTTTCTGGATGGGGAAGGAGCATTATAATATAATTTGAAACTCAGCAGACTCAGAGAGAATATAGTAATTGGTAGCGAATTTAATTTACACCCAGCGAAGTGGTGGCGAAGTGGCTAATTTCACCATGCAGAGTAATTTGCAAAATTTTCCACATTAAGCGGAATTTTGCCTAGGCAAAATTTTGTCTAATGCAGGTGAAATTTCACCTTCCGTGGTGAAATTTTGACTTCTGCAGGCAAAATGTCACTGTGGAAGGCAAAATTTCACCGTAGAAGGCGGAATTTTGCCACAGGTGAAATTTCACCATTCTGCTGGGTGAAA
Source organism: Neoceratodus forsteri (assembly GCA_016271365.2). NCBI lineage: Eukaryota > Metazoa > Chordata > Ceratodontiformes > Ceratodontidae > Neoceratodus > Neoceratodus forsteri. The sequence continues at coordinate 462,932,000 of CM057449.1, forward strand.
TTTCGAAGTTCTGCCAGGCAGAATCTTGTGGATTACTCTATGAAGCAAATTTCATTCACTTCACCCACCATTAGTAACTGACATGGCAGAAAAGGAGAGACTACAGAGGAGTATCCATCTTGAGGTCAGCAATGAATAGTAACTATTACTGCAGCACATATTGGGTTGTGGCAGTCTTAGTGGGATTTGCTAACTTTGTCATAATACCACACATAGTATTCCACATCAGATGCATGCTGACTAGAGATGTGCAAAATTAGAAAATTTCATTCTGAGAAATATTTCATGAAATTCGTGCATTTTGCAAAATATTTAGGTGGTGTGAAATTCCACAAGTGAAATATGAAAATTTGCCTGCAAAATGCCAAATGTTTCAGTGAAATATGAAAATTCACCCATGAAATGCAAAATTTTACTGACAAAATAGCACAATTCAGAGCAAACATTGTGAACTTCTGGTGAAATTTGGCAAAATTGTGCATTTCACAGTGAAATTTCATGTTTCATGGGAAAAATTTTGCAATTTCACAGCATTTTCACCTGCAAAATTTTATTTCATAACGTCTCTAATACTGACAGCACCTGCTAGACGTAAACTAGTACAAATAAATACTCATTACTGAAATTAATGTTTTTTATCCCCCTATTTGTAGTCTCCTTTACCCCATGGTAATTACAGCATAGGGAGCCAAACTGCTTCAGATTAATTCTGGAAGACAAACCAAACTGATGTACTCAAAAATGAACCAAAATTGTCAATGACCCACCTCTCTCAACCTTACCACCTACTAGTATGAGAAGATAGTTTGAAGAATCTAGTGCTGGGAAAAGACAGCAGAAACAAACATCAGGTTAGCTAATAAAATGTATAGAGAAAATCCTGCTCTTGGATTAGCTTAGACCCTTTCATACCCATATGATTGTGTCAGCATATCCAAATGATAAGTCTCAGTGCCTCCCGTGCTCTGTTACCTTAAATATCCAATTGATAGCTGTAGCATTTACAAGCTGCAAACAGCTACAAGTTTCTTCCATAAACAAATAAAAATCAACTTCCATACCTATTAACTTCCCATTGTTTGGAGACCCCAATTTGTAGAATTGTTCCACTCTGATGAACAATACGGAGAGCAGTTTGTTGCCAAACTCGTCCTGCTATTTATGAAAATCATCAGCTCCATTTCTGCACCTGCCTACTTGCTGACATGTGACAGTCTGGCTTCCTTCATATTACTCCAACCCCCTACTGCTCTTCCACTTGCATGTTCATTTACTCCCTTGCTGCTCTCTCCATATTTTACAAACCACTGACTCCATTTTTGAAAGTAATATCCTCAGTCCCATGCAGGCTTCTAGCACTGACAATCTTAATGCAGTCACTATACAACATCAGCATGGCAAACATCACATTTAGACAACTCTGCTGCAGAAAATATCCCCTGTTTCCTCCACAGCATAGCAAATAGCACTAACAAACAACCCCACTGCAGGAATCATTACAATACCTTTTTCTTGCTCAGCATGCCAACCAGAAATTTCACTTATTCAAACTAGCATGTTAAAATAAATTGATACATAATAGTTTCATAAAATAATAAAACAATCTGGCAACAATAGAAAAATAAAGCATGCATGTGTGCACATGCATGCACAAACACTATACTAGTGTCCACAGTACAGGTTATAGTAGTGCCTCTTGGTAACAGACCACCATTAGAGGGACTATATTACACATAATTGTTAATTTTAAAACTAGTTAATGTTTTTTTTTGATATTTCACACACACATTTTTATAAGTGCAGTATAACACAAGAGAGTGTTGATTATGCTGGAATAGCCACACTTGCAGGAGCTGAAGGCATTCAGCTTGTGGTCTCATACTTCACTATGCTCTGGGCATGTGGTTATCCCAGCACAACCAACATCATGTCATGTCTTATTGCTGACACCATTAAGGGAGCTGTTGGGAGTCACATAATCACATTTCCAGTGTGCTGTTGTGCTAGTAATTCAAGTCAAACAAACATAAATAGCAAGAAGAAAGGGAAGGAAAGGGATGGAAAAGAAGGGGATGGGAGAGGAATGAAGGGGAAAGACAAGACATTGTGAGTATGAAGAATAAAGTAGAGACAATGTTAAGTGAGAAGGAAATTAGAAATGAGAGGAAATGTAAGGAAAGCAGAGAAGGGATGAGGCAAAGTGAATGAATGAATGAATGAATGAATGAATGAAATAATGCATTTATTTATTTTTTGGTTGATGTATTGCTTCATTTACTTAGTTCTTCCTCTTGTTCTTTATTTACTTATATAAAATTGTTGACCAGGAAAGTCACATGGAGCTGTGGCTTGTTTCCAGATGTGACTGAGAGATACAAATTTCGAATAAAAGCAGTCAGAAGAAATACAACATATTGCCTTGAGTATTCATACAAACAGAGAAAATTGAAGTAAGAGGTGAAACTAACAGCAGACTATACAACAACCACAGTGATGAATCAGTGTTAGGTGTAAATGCAACACATAAATGAATAAGTTAGACGACAAAGGAAAGGAGAGGAGAGGAGAAATATATACCGTACTATAGGAAAAGGGCACAGGGAAAAATATTTACAAACTGAGGGCACTATGCATGAAGGTGCATAAGGTACACATCACAGGCATGTATCCCACCCATGGAGCTCTGCATCTGTGGACAGGTGCACAACTGGCATCATTCACTACCACCAGGCACCTATCCGCAGCCCCAACCACCCAGCACACAGATCCATGCAGGGCGGACAGGGCAGAGTTGCAGTCCCAGGTGTGTGGCCAATTGAATGCCCTTCCTGGGACCCTAAATGGATCCCACATGCATAATGGTGAGGGAACGGGATAGTGCATTGCCCACAGGAAAGCAATGTTAACACCCATGGTCCATGTGGATGACTGCCATCAGCAGTAGAGTGTCCCCAACACTGGGAAGCCCCTGCTCCAGTGCCTTCATGCCTGCGCTCTGCCACCAACCCCAGCAGTGTAACCCCACCACCAACCTCAGCAGTGCACCAACCCCAGCAGTCCAACCCCCCCAACCAACACACATTGGGGTACCATTCCCAGGATGATAGACCCCCTCAGCCTACCTATTCTCCATGGCCCCAATCTGCTTTGAGGCAGTGATGGCATGGGAGGCCATTGCCAGGGCCCACCGCAGCCGGCAGGTGATGTCTGTGGGGGGCATGTAGTGAGATATGGCAGGGTCCAGGCTGCTGTAACCTGCACCCACCTCAACACCCCTGTAGGCAGCTCTACACACCTTAGTGAATGGTGCATAGTGCTGGCATGCCCCTGACATACCCCCCACCTGCCCCAGTACACAGCTTCCTGCACAGTTGGGGGATCAGGCATGTAACTGTCCTCCACACTGGTCATGAATGCCATATGGGGGTCCATGGGACCCCACTGCATGACATTCCCATGTAGCTACGCCTACTAACCTGGTTTATGTGGTGCGTAGGCATAATGCATAGGGCCCTGAGTCAGCAAACACATTGGCATGGCAAGTGGATGTGGTGAAAGGAGGGAAGAAAAAGATGGGAGTGAGGCTGAAAGGGAGTAAAGAATTCCCAGAGGAACAAATTGAAAGAGAAGGAGGAGGGACAAAAACAGTGACTGGAGAAAGGTAGAATGTTCAAGAGTCAGGAAAGAGAAGGCAAATTTTCCAGTAGAGGATCTGCAGTGAAGGATGAAGAAGGAGCAGTCATCAAATGAATGAATGGTATTGCAAAGGAGAGAAGAGCAGTAACAGGGAAGGAAGCTAAATGAGTATTTGACAAGGAATAAGGAACAGTGTGAGAGGTTTCTTCCCTGCAAAGATATGGGAGAAAGAGGTGCAGATTTATGAGTAGTGAGTGCAAGAAGGGCTATTAAGGGATAAACAACAAAAAGTGTGAAAGAGGGTCAATAACAGCCTTTCAGTGGTGGTCTTGGGGAAGCACTGTAGAACACAACTGTGTAGACACGCTCTGGAAGGATCATGGGGATGTGTGAGAAAGAGAGGGAAAGTAAATAAATGATTGGTTATGTAACATAAGATGAGTAGAGGCAAAGCAATGGAAGGTATTGAGAGGGGAGTATTTGCATGTATAGAATATATTTTGCATACATCTATTTCCAACTGCTTTAAAGGCTGCCAGGGAATTAGATACTGTTGGGGCATGGCCTATATGCACTGAAGCACATCAGACTTTCAAACAACAATGTGAGTCCAGGTCAAAGTGTGATACTTGAGCCCACAACCATTTGCCCCACAGACCAGAATGCTACCACTGAACCACGCTGACCTAATTTAAACAAAATATACATTAGCAAGGAAAACCTTCAGTTCATTCAGGCTTGCACTAAACAGTCTAACATATATATTGATAGGAATGCAGACAGAAGAATGAAGCAGAATCTGTTTTGCATTTATGAGCAACACTGACCTCATTCTCCTATATTTTAGGACTTTATTGGTTTCTGCATCATATATTCTTATTCTTCTTCACTTCTGCATTTTAATGTCTTTGTAATTCTCTTTCCAGACTGCATTATATAACTCCTGCTTTTATAGTCAGACTTTCTGAAAAAACTAAAAATTCTGTATTGCTATCCAAGCAGTTAATTTCCTAGACTAGGGTGTGACACATTTCATCCAATAGCTGCATTCAGTAAGAAGTAAGTTTCAGACTTTACCTGCTACAGTTACTTTAGCTGTCTTGCTCACAATGGCACCCACTCCTTCAAGTGATGCCTGGCACTGGTAGATCCCTTCATCTGGTCTATGGTGCCTGGAATGTACTACATTCTGTATTAGCAAGGATCCATTGGGTAGTTGTTGCCTCCTATCATCCATAGCCAGGTTTAGGAAGACTCCATCTTTCTTCCAAGTGATGACTGGAGATCCCTGATCTGAATCCACTGTGCAGTTCAACATCACGTTACCTCCTCGTACAGTGACAGCATCTGAAGGCTCAGACAGGAAACGCATTGTTGCAAATGTCTTAACCCGTGAACCTGAAACAAGAAAAATTTTTTTTTTATTTACGTAAATAAAATTATTGTAAAACATATTATGTAGTGTTAAGTGTTTCATAAAGGAAGTCAATACCAGTTTCAGATTCAAATCATCACCACAGTCATTTTCTCACTACCTCTAATAGCTCCTTATGAAGTCCAAACTATCCATTGTTTACCTGACACAAAATGGCCGCCCAGGCAATAATGAGTTACAAAGCTGCCAAAATCACCCAACTAACATTTTAGCATAGTTAAGTGTTGTGCTGTGAATGAAGTAATGTAATTCAGATTGAAGCAATGACTTTGAGATGAGGGGCCCATTCTACAGCATAACAAGTGACAATGCAAAATATGGTGGGAGAGAATCTGTCACTCTGTTGCACTTCTACTTTTTTCACTATACACACAGGCCTTTATTAGCTTTGGTGGGAGTAGTCCCTTGCATGACTAAGTCATAAGAAAATTAATTATCAAGATGTTTGTGGGTAAAAATGGGTTTGTGCTTGCTAGCATACCAGTTATTGACTCCAAAAGGGTTGCAACATAGCATAGTTGCATGGCACTAGGTTGTGCTACAAGCTTGTGTAGACCAGCTGCATTGATGGAAGCCTTCTCTACCTGTACCCCATTTGCAGTAATGCACAGGAAGGTCTATTTTTGTACTGGAACCATTCCTATTTCTTTTGGTGGGCAGTATCAGTCTCTATTGGTTTTGTGGTTCCTCAGCCAATTCCCCACCCCAGTTGTACTCCATGGCATCTGATGGTTCCCAGCCTTTGCCCTGTTCCTTCTGTGCTGTCCCATGCCATATCTATTGACTGTTTTGATCCCCTGCTGGTGCTCCCTCTTCTAGTCACAGAACTATGTTGCTACTGTTTGTTGCTAACATTTCATTGCTTTATTTTTCTCTGTAGCAAAGTGTTTCTTACAGCATATATCTTCTCTGAAATTATTACAGGTGGTGCTTTACAGGTTTTACAGTTTTATCTAACATTAGGATAAGCTTTCAGGGTTACTGCATTTGTTGTTGACTGATTGTTTCTGCTCTTACCTCCTTGTTCTTTTGTCCGTGGTTCTTCTTTTCGGTAGGGGAAGGGCCCAGCCACCCACCCATCCCCAACCACCACACTACACTCCTTTTATAGGGTACCACAGTTGTGACATTTCCTGTGGCAGAGCAGGAAGGGGTGGATCAGTGGGGCATCCACAAGGTGAGCTCATTTACAGGGCACTAGTAATTTAACTTGTTATAACAAGTTAAACAAAACAAAACACAATCAAACCATTACTTGCATTTTCTTCCTTCTAATTACTCTGACTAGGTTATAAACCCAGCAACTTATCTGGAATGGATATCATTAACTGCAGGTACTGTGGAACAATTTCAGAAGGACAGTCTTACAGGATTTAGGACACTGTCCTACATGCTGAGCCATTGGAGATCTTAGGGCTCAGCTCTGGGCAGCATGGGCAGAGATTGCATGCCTCAAATTTCATATTCAAGAGAAATACATTATAAGAACCACCGCCATTTCCCCAGCATCCAACAGAAAACCTGAACCGCAGAGGGTAGTTGGTCAAGGAGGTTGGCAGGTGGTTAGGAGGAAAATTGGGTGCCCCATCCTCTCTGCTCTCCAACATATTACCTCCAAAACCATATAAACACTATAAACAGGTATCTGCCTCTATCTCTGAAATCAAACAAGGAGGCAGAAGACACTGCAGAGCAGGACACTGCGGCACAGGACCTAGCACAACAAAACTCACCCAAATCAGGAACCAAAACAAAAAAATAAAAAGGAAATCCAAAAAACTTCTGATCATAGGAGACTCCATGATTCGGGGAGTTGATACCCATCTCCAGCCAGGGGTAATGGTCAGATGTCTCCTAGGTACATCAGCATGGAGAGACACTGACCGCATTGCTAAAATTGTTCACAAAGCAGGAGAAAACATTGATCTCCTAGTACACATAGGGACTAATGATCTTGCCAGCCAGTCAGTTGTGGAGACCAAGGAACACCTGACCAGGCTGGGTGACAAACTATCATCCATTTTGTCTGGCATCTCTTTCTCTGAGATTCTGCCAGACTGGGAGAGGGGTGCAGATGGACGGAAGGTCAGAGAAGGAGAGATAGGGGAGCTAAACATGTGGCTCAAGGGCTGGTGCCAGGAAAAAGGACACAGATTTGTAGGGAACTGGCAACAGTTCTGGGAGCGAAATTTCTTTAAATTTGATGGACTGCATCTGACTAAGGAGGGAGTCAGTGCATTGGGGCAGAAGTTTGATGTCTTTGCAGAATATTTAAACTAGCAAATGGGGAGAGGGGTGCAGCACCCCATACGTTGAATGGGAAGAACACCCCTCCCCCCTCAGCTAGTGGTCAAACAGGGATTCAGCATGTTTGCAGTTCATTTGCATCACCAGGTAAGAAAAAAGGTTTGTCTCCCCATACGACACGCAGGGGTAATGCCAAACCTCACCCAACAACTAACACACTGAAATGTGACCAATGGAAAATCATGTACACAAATGCTCACAGCCTGGGAAATAAGATCCCAGACCTGCAGGCAATAATGTCAAAGGCTAAACTGGACATAGTAGCAATTAGTGAGACGTGGTTTACCAGTAACTACACTTGGGAGACTTCAGTACCTGGCTATGTATTGTTCAGAAGAGACCGAGGTGCAAAAAGGGGGGGAGGAGTGGCCCTGTATGTCAATGAAAATATCAAAGCTACAGAAATTCAGAATACACATAAGGAGCCAGAAGAACTGTGGGTCACCCTGGAAACAGGAAATGGGAGAGTCATAAGAACCGGGGTTGTCTACAGGCCCACAGACCAGGGCGAGGACATAGACACATTACTGTTAGAAGACATACAAAACATGACAGCTCAAGGGGAGGTTCTGATAATGTGAGACTTCAACATGCCGGATACAGATTGGTCAATACCAGCTGGAACATCTGCCAGAACTAGACACATAGTGGATTCCCTGCAGGGGGAGGGCCTCAAACAACTGGTACAACAACCCACAAGAGACGGGGCTATCCTAGATCTAGTACTGACTAACAGGGAAGGGATCACAGATCTCCAGGTAGAAGGTCACCTGGAGGTCAGTGACCATCACATGGTATGGTTCAGTTGGCTACTACATCTAAATCATCCCATTCCAAGGCAAAAATATGGGACTTCAGAGGAGCTGACTTTGATAAGATGGCCAACAGAGTTAAGCTAGCCCTGGCAAAAGAAACACAGGTGAGGGGCACAGGCAAAGTGGGAAAGCATTAAGGATACAATACTTGAAGCAACATCCCATTGTGTTAGACAGAAAAAGAAGTGCAAAAGAAGAAGGAAACCACTTTGGTTCTCAAATACAGTAGCAGAAAAGGTCAGAGCCAAAAGGCTGGCCTTCAGGAAATATAAGGGAACACAGCGGGATTAAGACTTGGAGGCATACCAACCTGCCCTAAGGGAAGCAGGGAAGGCAGTAAGGGAGGCAAAGTCCCAAACTGAGGAAACACTAGCACAAACAGTAAGAGAAGGTGACAAGACTTTCTATAGATACATTAGTGAAAGGAGAAAGACCAGTGGGGGTATTGCTAAGCTTAATGGAGAAAAAGGAGCACGTGAGGAGAAGGACCCTGTAAAAGCATCTATCCTAAATAGGTACTTTTGCTCAGTATTTACTGAAGAGAAAGTAGGGCAGAGCCCACAGCTCAGCACCATGGACAGAGGGGGGAAGGAGGTGAGCACTACTCCCTTCACAAAAGAAAGGGTCCTACAAGAGCTTGCTAAGCTCAGGGTGGATAAGGCAATGGGACCTGATGGCATACATCCCAGGGTACTAAGGAGCTAAGGATGGAACTAGCAGAGCCATTAGCAGAACTGTTTAGTGAGTCTCTGAGCACAGGAGAGGTCCCAGAAGACTGGAGAAGGGCTCATGTGATCCCGCTCCACAAGAGTGGTAGCAGGGAGGAGGCAGGGAACTACAGACCAGTCAGTCTTACCTCAGTAGTGGGCAAGATTATGGAGGCACTTCTTAAGGAAAGGATAGTGCAACAGCTGGAATCCATAGGGGCACAGGATCCAAGACAGCATGGGTTTACAAAAGGAAGGTCCTGTCAAACTAATCTCATAGATTTCTTTGACTGGGTAACCAGAGTGGTGGACCAAGGGGGAGCAGTTGATGTCACCTACCTTGACTTCAGCAAAGCTTTTGACACTGTTCCACATAGAAGATTGATAAATAAGCTGGGTAGGCTCGGGGTGGGTCAGAAGTTGGTCAACTGGGTGGCAAACTGGTTGACTGGCAGAAAACAGAAAGTGGTGGTAAATGGTATACAGTCAGAAGAGATGCAAGTCACAAGTGGGGTACCTCAGGGATCAGTCCTGGGGCCAGTCCTCTTCAACATCTTCATTAGTGACCTTGCAGATGGACTAGAGGGTAAGGCTTGTCTGTTTGCAGATGACACCAAGATCTGCAACAGAGTAGATGATCCAGATGGGGTGGGCAGAATGAGAAGAGATCTGGATAAACTAGCAAAATGGTCAGAAGAGTGGCAACTGGGATTTAATGCAAAGAAGTGCAAGATCATGCACATAGGGAAGAAAACCTGAAGCCACCTATAGGCTGGGAGGGAGTTGCTAGCAGTCACAAAGGAAGAAAGAGACTTGGGCATCATCATCACTGATGACCTGAAATCATCAAGCAGACCTCTAAAGCAGTAGGTAAGGCTAGGGGGTGTTAGGGTGTATTAGTAGAGGTATCACAAGTCGTAAGAGGAGGTAATAATCCTCTTTACAAGACACTGGTTAGCTCCCATCTGGAGTACTGCATGCAGTATTGGAGGCCACACCTTCACAAGGACATTAACCAAATTGAGGCAGTCCAGAGAAGGGCAACTGAAATGGTGCAGGGACTGCATCAAAAGACATATGAGGACAGATTAACAGAGCTCAATATGTATACCCTTGAGCAAAGGAGGGAGAGAGGTGATATGACCGAGGCATTCAAACACCTTAAGGGCATTAACAAGGTGAAAGAGTCTAACATGTTTAAATATAAGAAAAATAGCAGGACAAGAGGACACAGCATGAAATTAGAGGGGGGCTGATTAAGGGGAATGTGAGGAAATTCTTTTTCACAGAAAGGGTGGTGGATGCATGGAATGACCTACCTCAAGAAGTGGTGGCTATGAATACAGTGCAGGGCTTCAAACAGGCATGGGATAGGCATAAGGGAGCAATACAAATGAGTATGAATAGATAGGCCACTGACAGAGCAAAGGCCAATGGCACACTTATAAGGTAGAAAAAGAAATGGGCAGACTGGATGGTCCTTGCAGTCCTTATCTGCCATCAACTTCTATGTTTCTATGTTTCTATGACAGCCCCCTGCTCCCCAAATTTACTATAATAGCTCTACAGGCAAAGGATATCATAAACTCTGTGCCAGGTAGGCAAATATTTCCATGCTTTGTGAACGACCCAGGGGTGGTGACCCCCATCCACTGGTACTGCACTGTGTCAATGTGGTTACCAATCACATGAGGAAATCCTGGATATATATTGTGCACTGCATAAAGGGACAAAACAGCACACTGTCAGTAAGTAGTCATTGTGATCAGTCAGTGACAGCCCGTACTGACTGTGTATATTGCCCAAGATAGCAAACCAAGGGACTTTAAGTTACATAGTTCACTCTTTATCCCTCTAGCACTGGTGCTACCCTACTTAGCTAGGCTACCACCCACTCCCCTTCTTCCATTCTCACTGCATATTCTCCCTTCCAGGTGGGTCCCTAGAGCATGCTTCTCTCTATGGTGGATTCTGTTGGGGATGACTGCAACATACCATGGGTCATTTTCTGAGGAAAGTGAGAGTGCAGTTGGTTTGACAGAGCCTTAGAGTGCCTGCTTCATGTTACAGGGCCTCAGAGTGCCTGTTTCATGCTACACAGGAGAAAGGTGAGGCTGGGGGTGGTCTATAGACCACCTGACCAGGAGAAAGAAATGGACAGGAAACTAAGCTCACAAATACTGGAAGCTGTAGGTAAGGTGGTAATAATAATAATATTAATAATAATAAATTTTATTTCTAAAGCGCCTTTCAAATTTTCAAGGCACTGTACAAAATAAGTATACAAGTCAAACATTATAATTCAATATAAAACACAGATAAAACAACAATCTCATCAACAGCTTAAACACAGTCAATACTCCAAGAAGGCAATTTGATAAAAATGAGTTTTTAAACCCCTCTTAAATTCCTCCATGGAGGTGCACTGCCGTAACTGACGGGGTAGAGAATTCCAAAGAGTGGGAGCAGCATAAGAAAAAGCTCTGCAACCAGATGAATTTAGACTCACTCTTGGAATCTCTAGCAACCCCTCATTGGCCAAGCGGAGCAATCGGCCAGGGCAGTAAAGAGCCAGAAGATCTTTCAGATAGGCTGGACCCTGATCATGCAGGGCTTTGAAAGTCAGTAAACAGACTTTTAAGGTGATCCGCCACTGAACAGGAAGCCAGTGCAGATCGCAGCAGCACCGGGGTAATGTGACAAGACCTGCTTGTCCCAGTCAAAATCTGGGCTGCCGCTTTCTGCACTAGCTGAAGGTGGTGGATTTCAACCCAGAAAGCCCAAAATACAGGGAGTTGCAGTAGTCCAAAAGTGAGAACACGGAGGCGTGGACCAACATTGGTAACGTGTCAGATGGAACAAGGTGCTTCACTCTAGCGATATTCCTAAGATGGTAGAAGGAAGTCTTGATGACTGCTGACACCTGTGACTGTAGTGTCATCCTGTCATCCAAGATAACCCCTAGGTTCTGTACCCATTCGGAGGTCGGAAGTGACACACCCCCAGGAAAAATTCCTAAGGGTGCACCAACAGGCGGCCCCTCTATCCGACAGCCCAGATCCACAACCAAAACCTCTGTCTTTTCTGAGTTCAACTTCAGCCTACTAGAATCCATCCAATCCTGGATTTCTTCCAGACAGTTATTAAACACCGAGAGAGCTCCATCCTGGTCAGGAGTGAAAGACAGGTATAGCTGGGTATCAGCTGCATAGCAGTGAAACCTCAGCTTATACGGTCTTATAATGTCACCGAGGGGCAGCATATACACCACGAACAACATGGGAGATAGCACAGAACCCTGAGGCATCCTACACAACAAAGGAGTTGGGCCAGAGGAAAGAAGCCCCAACACAACTCTTTGTTATCTCCCAATGAGGAATGAGGAGAACCATCGGAGGACGATTCCCAATATTCTGCAAATCTTCCTCAGGCATGCTAACAACACCACGTGATCCACGGTGTCAAAAGCTGACGAGAGATCAAAAAGAACTAGAATAGGACATCTCTTCTGGTCTCTTGCCCTCAGGAGATCATTAAGCACCCGAACCAGTGCAGTCTTGGTGCTATGTCTTTTACGAAAACTGGATTGGAAGGGTTCGTAGATGTCATGAATGGTTAAATGGTTGCAGGGTTGTCCATGGATAATCCTCATGACATCCACAAAATCAGGTCTGCTGAAGGAACACTAAGAAAATTGAGATACTGTGAACTCATGTTGTTCAACAGCATCCCCCTTAGAGGCTGCTGGACGTAAATCCGCCCTGATGTCGGCCACCTTATTAGCAAAGAAATGAGAGAGCTCCTTGCACTCTAATTGTGAAAAAACTTTCCAAACTTGTAGACAAGCTGGGTTCCACAGCCTGTCTACAGTTCAAAAAAGCTCAGCCAGTCAATTCCTAGCAGCTGCAATCTCCCTGGACAGGAATTCTGCCTTCTTATGGGAGATTGCAGATTGGTAGACAGAATAATGGTCTATCAATCTAAGGTGGTCAGCATCAAGGGAGGATCTGCACCAGCAGCATTCTAATCTTAGCCCCTGTCTCCGTATCTCCCTCAATGTCCCATCAAACTAGGGCACCTTGGGATGAAGGGAAAAGGGGTGTAGACAAACAGGAGCAATAGTATCCAGTGCCAATGCAACAGCCCTGTTATAGGCCATCACCAAGGTCTCTGGACTACTGCTCGCCAACGTGGGGATGAAAGGTCAAGGACCGCAGCAAGGCCTTGGGGAGTAATATTCCGTAAAGGGCAGTATCTCGCCATCTCCACAAGGGTAGGCCTTCTCAAGGGGGAACTAAAATTGAACATCATGGTGTAGTGGTCTGACCAAATGACTGGTTCCACCCCCAAATCAGAAATATCAATCCCTAGGAAAAAGACTAAGTCCAAGGAGTGTCCAGATTTGTGAGTAGCAGTGGAAACCACCTGTGTAAAACCCAAAGAAATTATTAATTGGAGGAAGTGATTACCAAATTGCGAGAGTTCATCATCGACCCAGGTGTTAAAGTCACCAAGAAAAATCAATCTGGGTGACTCAAATGACATGTCAACGATGAAGTCTGCCACTTCCTGTAATAGTGGGGGACTTCAATCTGCCCAAGTTAGACTAGAGAGTAATATCCACAAAATGTGCCAGGACTCAGGTGATCTTAGAAGGGTTGCAGAGTGGGCTCCTGACTCAGGGTGTCACAGAACCCACCGGGGGGGAAGCAATCCTTGATCTAGTGCTCACAAAAAGGGTGCAGGAAAAAACTGTCATGGAGTCCCAGGGTTGTAGTGACCATTGCATAGTGTAGTTCTGGTTGGATATGGGCAGGGAAAACATACCCAACAAGGCTAAAATCCTGGATTTTAGAGGAAGGACTTCAAGAAGATGGGCAAGGTGCTAAAATGGCATCTGGCTGGCATCAGCGTAGCTATGGTCCATCATTAACAATGGAATAATGGATGCCACAGGTGAGTGCATTAGGCTCAAGGGAAAGACCTCAAGGGTCAAAGCATGCAGCTGGTTTAGTTCTGAGGTCACCCAGGTTGCAATGGACAAGAGGTCAGCCAACAGGAGATTCAGAAGGACCATGAGGGAGGTGGAAATGGAAAATGACCTAAGGTTAGCCAGTGTGGCAAGCAAGGTAGTCCGACGGGCAAAGGCACAAAAAGAACTGCTGATAGCTGAGGGAATCAAAAAAGTGGGAGAAAGCCTTCTTTCACTATATAAGCAAGAAAAAGGACAAAAAGGATAGGAGTGTTAGGCTTCAGAAGGGGGAAGAGAGGAGAGAGGAGAATGGGGCAAATGCTGAGGTACTGAATGAATACTTCTACTCTATCTTCACCAGGAAAAAAGACAGATCAGTGCCTATAAGGTGGGGAAGAGGAGTGGGGGGAAGGAAGCACAGATGTGGTGGTAGAGTAAAAGAGATTGAGGGAGGGGGCTGCTGGCATTGAAGGTGGATGGTTGATCAGGCCCAGACCCCATACACCCAAGAGTACTGAGGGAGCTGGTGGGGGAGCTTGCAGGGCCACTGGTGAGCCTGTCCAATAGTTCACTGGAGTCAGAAATTGTACTGCAGGATTGAAAAATGGCACATGTGGTATCCCTTTATAAGAATGGTCCCAAAGATGACCTAGGAAATAACAGACTGGTCAATCTGACTTCAATCGTGTGCAAGCTTATAAAGATCATACTTAAGGAAAGGTTGGTAGGGTATCTAGAGGGGAATGGTCTACAGGATGCAAGGCAGCATGGTTTTATGAGAGGAAGGATATGTCAAATAAATCTCATTGACTTCTTTGACTGGGTCACTAAGGCAGTAGCAGGGGTCAAGCAGTGGGCATATTTGATCTGGACTTCAGCAAGGACTTTGACTCTGTACCCCACAAGTAGTTGATCAGGAAGTTGGCAGATCTAAGGGTTGGGGAGGAGATGACCAGGCGGGAAGGAAACTGGTTGAGGTACAGACCCAGAAGGTGGTGGTGGTGGGAGAGTTATCCAGTACCAGGGAAGTCACCAGTGGGGTCCCACAGGACTAGGTGCTTGGGCCAGTGCTATTCAATGTCTTCACCAATGACATTGGGATGGCATTAAATGCAAAATGTGCCTATGCGCAGGTGACACCAAACTCTGTGGGAGAGTGGACACAGCTGAAGGGATACAGAACTTGCAGGATGATCTGAGAAAGCTTGAGACGTGGTCAAGGATTTGGCACCTTGGCTTCAATGCCAAAAAATGTAAAGTCATGCACATTGGAGCTAGATGTCCAAGGATGGAGTACTACCTGGGAGGGGTCCAAGAAACGGCAACAGAGAGGGAGAAGAATCTGCAAGTGATGATCACTAGAGACTTGAGGCACTCCATGCAGTGCAACAAAGCAGCAGAAAGGTCTAACAAGAGTCCTCAACTTACACTTCTGATCCTGATGCTAACAAGATTCTAGGATATATAGCCAGAGAAATCAGCTGTATGCGAAAGGAGGTTATACTGCCCCTGTACAGGTCATTGGTGAAGCCAGGTCTAGAATATGGAGTAAGATACTGATGCCCACACATTAAAAAGGACATCAACCTGCTTCAGATGGTCCAGAGGAGGGAAACAAAGATGACTGGGAGTCAGCAGGGTAAGTCATATGAAGAGAGGTTAGTGGCCCTGAATATGTACTCCCTGCATGAGAGGAGGGGGAGAGGGGACATGATAAAGACCTTCAAGTACTTGAAAGGGATACATAGGGTCAATATGGAGGGCCTCTTTAGGTTTTGTGGCAACTGAAACATGAGGGGACACAGCCTTAAGCTGGGGGGAGTGAGGGAGGTTTAGGAGAGAGGTTAGGTAGCACTTCTTCATGGAGAAGGTGGTGGCCAGATGGAATGCATTGCTGGAAGAGGCTGTCTAGATGAAGACTGTGGGCAGCTTCAAGAGAGGTAGGGATAGACATAAGGGGGAAAGTAAGGGTCATTGTGGGTCAGAAGGAAAGGATAGGAGGACAGGGAGTGGACAGGGTCAGTAGTGTAAGCTGAGGACCTTGCAATATGAGCAGACTGGATAGACCATATGGCCTCATTCTGATGGCTTCTTTGTATACACTGGGTTTTCTTCTTTAGTTTCTTCCATCACCTAGAAAAATGCTGATGAGGACTCCAAGGTGCACGTGCAGTGTGCCTGTACACCAGAGTTAGATGATCTCCTCAGTCCCAACAAGTAGCCCTGTAGCTCCATAACCTTTTTTTCACCAAGGTGGTGCTATGTCATTGGAGCCATCCACCTTCCTCGGAGGACAGCATGCTTAGGGTCACTTAATCCTCCATCACCTGGCTAGCCCTTGAAGCCTTTGGCTTGTTCCTATACTACAGTACTGTATTTTTTAAATAAAAAGATGGTGTTAACTCTGATGATCAAGCTGCATTCCCATGAAGAAACCCCATTTGCACCACAGGGCAGTATGGCCTCTTAAAAATGCCAAACAATTCACCCTTCATACAAATCTTTAGGATAAGAAAAGTGTATTTTTTTGAAACAGTATATGTGCTGCGTGCTGCATGGTGTTTATTACTGTTTTGCTTATTCTTTGTGTATCTTTTCTACCATTTAAATGGGCTATGCAGCCTAGGACCTACCAGTGAATAAATAAAGTAAACTAGAGGAAATCACAGTAATGTGAACTTTACAGACATAAAAAAAATTGCATCGCAGCACTTCAATATCCTTGCTGCATGCATCAGCAGGATCTGAAATACAATGTAATACATGATGCACATGATGAGCAGATCACTGCACAAAATGCTAGACAGATGACAAAATCCAGGTCTGAGTTCACTCATGCAGAGTGATGTGTTTTCAGCTAGCTACAGGATGCAATTGACTCAGGGCTCAGGATGAACTCTTTCTACTTATACTCCAAAAAATAGCTTACATGTTTCAGATTTCACTTGCTAAGCAATCAGTCAAGAATTGCAAAGGGAAAATCCTTTGTGGGATGTCCTAGTTCTCTCAGCTGTATCTCGCAGGTCTGCCTGTACTGATGGAAATGGTGGAGCCCAAACTGTGAATGATTTCTGATTATTAATGACAGGCTAGTTCTCTGGAAGAGCAGTGTACTTGTACTAAACCACATTGGGCACACCTTTAACTGTATCACCACCAAAATTAAAGACACCGCTCCTTAACATAGGAAAAGAGACAACATAATTTGGGGTAGAGCTAAAAATTATGAGGACAGAAACTATCAAATCAGGGCTTGGGAGCTCGAAACATTTACCACTGAGTGTTGCAGATTTAAAGGAATTTCAGCCTCAACATATACCCACGCTGGGCCTTAGAAAAATAGATTCTCGTGTGTCTAATAACCCCACCCCCAATCACCTATGTTGTACATTTACATCATTCTCCCTGGCATCTAGTGGGCCCCCCCACTCCTGATCACCTATGCTGCACATGTACACCTTTCTCCTTGGCATCTAGTGGTACCCCTCACCCCCGATCACCCGTGTTGTACATTTTCACTACTCTCCCTTGCATCTTGTAGTTCCCCATCCCCAGTCACTCATGTCATTAATAATCTTTAATCACCCATGCCATACTGCCCCACACCCCTGTAGCCCAGACACTGATCCTTATGTACAGACTGAGAGGAACATACTAATGATCACTCATTGACAGTCAAACAGTAGCTGGCCAAGAAGGTGAGCAGAGGGCTATGACAGTTGCTATCACTGTCCTTCCTAGAATGCTGTCTGTGGTGAGGGGGGCTGCAGGGCAGTGGGTACAGAGCAGGCATGTTGGGAGGGTGATTGACTACTGTACTGGGGTGACTACTGTACTGGCATTGGGAGGACCACTAGCCTCCAGGGTAAGTATAGATTATGTAGAGCATGGGTGAGTAAAGCTTATTTATGGCATGGATGATCAGGGTTTGGGGGTGCCACAAGGAACAAGGGAGAATGGTGACAATCTACAACATGGGTGACCAGTGGTGGGGGGATACCACTGGACACCAGGAAAAATGGTGTACATGTACAAAATTGGTGATTGTTGGGTGAGGGTCACATTAAATGCCAAGGAGAATGGTGTAAATGTACAACATGGGTGACTGGGGGGTCACCAGGCACCAGGGAGAATGGTGTGAATGTACAACATGGTTGATTGGGGTTGGGGGACCACTAGACACTGAGGATAATGACAACATGGCTCTTGCAGGGTTGCAGCCACTGCCAATAAAAAGACAAGCTTTAAGCACCATTAAAAAGCTCTGCAATGGCAATTGTTAGCACTGCCACAACTGTTGATTATACCACTGAATACTTTATGCATGAGAGAGCCACCATTTGCATAGCAGCAGTGGTATATTCTGCGCAGTCTCACTGTTAGATTACCATGCCACATGAGGGGCCTCTGAATATGGCCCTGTTCTGACTCTAGGTGCTATACACTGTTAGTGAAGTGTTAACCCAGTTAGTG
The DNA here is from genome assembly GCA_016271365.2 of Neoceratodus forsteri. Taxonomy (NCBI): domain Eukaryota; kingdom Metazoa; phylum Chordata; order Ceratodontiformes; family Ceratodontidae; genus Neoceratodus; species Neoceratodus forsteri. The sequence continues at coordinate 462,950,345 of CM057449.1, forward strand.
CCACGCTAACCATTTGAATATGGAAGGCATAGTGGCTATTCCTCATAGTAGTATAATAATCATTTTCTAACTTGTGTATTAGGTTATACCACTTCATTCTCTACTGTCTATGCAACCAACATAACTACTTATGTGGAAAGGACAGGATAAGTATAAAGTGCATGTGCCAATCTGCTCAAATATGGCTAATGTAGCTCTCTGTAGATACTGATACAGAGTGGATAATGCAGCTCTGCAGCACACCTGTTCTCAGTGGGCCCTATTCACAAAAGGGTTTAAAGTAAGCACTAAAGGCTCATACCCCACCCACACAGCTTCACACCCGTGGACAGGTGTGCACCGCGCAGTATTCAGGAATGATGTGAACCTATCTGTGACCTTGCCACCCTGGCATGCAGCTGGGCATTGCTGGAGTGGGACAGCAAGGGGAGTGGGATACGGGACCCAGGCAGACATCCAATCAGATGTCCACCTTGGGTCCCAGAGTGGAACACATATGTGGGCGTGTGGGGGAATCTGCATGAACGTGAACCCCCCGTGGACTTAAAGAGACACCAGCAGTAACCCAATGGTAGCACAGACAGATGGTGCGCAGGCACCTGCAGCTCAGCTTTAGGGTAGTGATCCCTAGCTGACCATGCACATGGCACCCATCTGGAATTTTGCCCTCTGACAATATCCTCCCATGCCTGACTGTAAGATGGGGCAGGGCACACTCACACACACCAGAACCAGTGGTGGCCTTAGGGACACAGACTGAGGCCTAACCAAACCTCCCCCCCCCCAACATGAAGTGCCTACTGCTGGGTATATGCTGGGGGACAGATAACACTTCAGGCATAGCCAAGCACGCACCACAGTGAAATGCTGCTGCACATCTTGACGGTCAGACAACACCACTGGATCAACCTGCTTCAGCCAGATTTTCTGAGTCTGACCCCTCTATGTCCAGCCTAACTGTTCTCTCCCACCTCTCAGGTCCCATGAAGCCACTGTGGCTGAGCAAGAGAGTGGAGGACGGCACACACCTCCCATTGACTATCTGCACCCTTCTACCTCCCAGGGGAGTAGCACTAGGCAGGCAGCACATGGGCACTATTAGGCCATGCCTGGGTCCCTGTTTCCATCTGCCCCTGCCCTGTCCAACAGGACTGCCCACAATGGACCTGTTCCCCAGAACAATACAGTGCATTTTCTATATTTATATGTTCAGTGCAGGTGTTAGATGGAAACTAACCAAAGCCATCCAGCACCCTGAGCTTCCTCTTAGCTATTTGATTCCTGAGTCCTTACTGCCACTGACACCACTGCCAAGTACACCAAGCTGACATCTGTTGGGTGTGGGGGCTGTGGGATGCTGCCCACCAACACACCCAACTGCACCATGTGCTACAACTATTGGCTGCTGCTGAATGTAGTGTTCCATTCAGACTGCAGAGTCAATATGGACATGTTGCCCTTTCTATATATGCAACACCTTTATTCTTGGGCAGGCATGGGACAGGGTGGGATCCGATGACATAATTGTCACACGTGTTTTGTACTCCCTATTGATGGTCACCCTAGACAGCTGTCTAGGTCACCTATCTTTCATCTTTCAGGCCAGCCATGCCATGCTGCATGGTGGCATTGTCCTTCACAGGTTGGCAGGTATGTCAGCAGCACCCATGTCTCACCACACAGCTCCCTGTGCTGCTGTCCACAACCCCCTCCCCATCCTTCTGTCTCATCCCATGACCCATCACTTAGGGTTGCCTACACACCACACATATGTGGTGCATAGGCCCCATGCATAGGGTGTCTTGTGTGCATCTGGGTGGCTATGTACCACAGTTATGGCAGGGTCCCTTCTGCCATAGCTCTTGCACCCCTGGGTGTGGCACTCTGCGTGATTCCACACCTTTGTGAATCATGTGGAGTGTTGGCATGCTCCTGACACATCCCTCTGCCACAAGGGGTGTATAGCTGCCCACACAGCCAGGGGATCCAGTGCGCATCTGGCTGGCACAACTATGGGGAATGTCATGAGACTACTGCTGCATGGCATTCACGCATAATGATGCCACATTAAAGATAGACAGATAGATAGATAGATAGATAGATAGATAGATAGATAGATAGATAGATAAAAATGTTATTCATAATAAAATAACATGGATATGCTCGATTGAGCCAAGACTCACTTTTGACGAGGTCCCATTTGCAAACTGTTACAGAGCAATAAAAATAAGATTCATATATAATTTACAAAGGACAGATAAACAGTCAAGAAGGATCATTCCACTAATTAGCAATCACAAGAGATATCAAATCAAATCTTTATTTAACCAGGTGAAACACCATTGGGTAAAAAACTAATTTACGAAGTGGGCCTGGTCAGCCATACAGAGCTGCTAGTACAGTCAATGAATATACATAGCTACAGTCAATGAATATACAGAGCAAGAAAGAAATAAAAAACATGGCACACAATACAATACAAGGCACGTACAGGAATAGTTATTAAATTAATGAATATGCTGGGCCATTTTATGGCAGAGGATATGACACTCTATACATTGCGGTACTTGTAGAGAAGGTAAACAAGGTAATTAAGAGTTCAGAAACAGAATGACATAAGGAGATCTATTTACAGACTTTGGGTATGCCCACATCAGGTATACACTAAGTGCAGTTATAACATTATTATTAAGATAATGAAGTACTAAGTACAAGCTGAGATATGCTTGGATGGGTGGAGGATGCTACCACTAGTTAGGAGGGCAGAGAAGAGTAGAAATATGAGGGACAGCATAGAAGGAAGAAAGGGGAGTAGGATATCAGTGGAGGGCAAAGAATAGTTACTTGGGGAAGTGAGAAGAGATGCGGCATGTGGGCAATAAATCTTGCTGACTGAAAGGAGAAGTCATTAGGAGTAGCAATTGCAGGAATCCTTGAATAGTGTCTTTTGTAGTGTTTTGAATGTTACAATTTTAACAAGTTAAGTAAGCTTCAGTGATTTCTGTAAAGAGTTCCAAAGAACTGGCAAGGCATGGCTGAGTGCTGAAGAACCAAAACGGGATTTGACTCTAGGGACGTCGAGTGAAAGATAGGAATGACCCCTGAGCGAATAGCTTCCAGGGGTATTGGTCAGAAGATTAGAGATGTATTGTGGCAGCTTGCTACTTAGGGCTCTGTAGATCCAGATTGCTATGTTTAACATCCTCCTAGTTTTCAGGGACTGCCATCCTAGCATAGTGTGTAAGGAGCAATGATGTGTCCTAAAAGGGGCACCAGTAATGAACCTTAAAGCCCTGTAATACATGATGTCAAGCTTGGCCAGTGCAGTACTAGGTCCATGTCTATACAATAGGTCAGCATAATCCAATAGGGGAAGGAATGTCTATTGCACTAGTCTTTGCTTAGCTTCCTGTGTGAGGAGGTGTCTGATTCTGTAGAACAGTCCTAGATGTTGCTTCAGCTTTTCACTCAGTTCTTAAATATGAACCAAGTAGGAGAGTTTGTGGTCTATCCAGAAACCAAGATACAGTATTTGAATCTGTCTACTATCTCAATAGGCTTCCCCAAGAGGGTTGTTATATGCTGCTGGCTACCTAGAGATACAGGTCTGGCTGCATTTTGTTTAGGGGAAAAAAACATAGCGTTTGTTTTCTTAGCATTCAACAAAAGTTTAAGACTCAAGAGGTTGTTCTGAAGAGAAGTGAATTCTTGTTTCAGCATGCTGCATGCCAGCTTGAGGGTGCGCTTGGCAACATAGATGACAGTATCATCAACAAATAAATAAACGCTTGACTGATAACTTTGTCAATACTGTTGACATATATTAGAAAAAGTAGCCATCCTAATATTGAACCTTGAGGAACATCTAGAGAGTGATTCAAGAGGTGACAGATCCCCTTGGGCCTTGACTTGCTGTTGTCTGTCCGTGAGGTAGTACGAGAACCAACTGACAGTAGTGGCATCCAGGCCGATGTCTTGTAATATGGACAGCAGTAGGTCATGGTCCACAGTATCAAAGGCCTTACTTAGGTCTAAAAATAGGGCACTCACATGGTGTTTAGAGTCAAGAGCCAAAGATATAGAGCCAAGAGCCAAAGATCAATAGATATAGTAACATACATAGTACCTGAAGTTGATTCAAAGGTATACATTATAAAGCCTAACAGCAAGGCATATGTTTTTTAATGTCATCATCAAGACATGATTTTATTTTACCCCAAATGATCTTGCCAGAGGCTGGTCTTCAGGTCAAGGAACTTGCATTGCATGCTACTGACTCTAGGTAGTAGAAAGCTGATCTTCCTAGTTCTAGGTTATTGGTGGAACCACTAGTTCCAGCCCAGAAGCTGATCTTAAAGAATCTTTTTTTCTGTCTGTAGTGATGTTGGTTAATATATTCTCCAGTAGTTTTCCCCTGATGCATTTAAGCATAAATGCTAGTATGTGGCTATAACAAAGATCATTCAGCTTCAGCCACACAGTTGTCAGCTGTGGGTCATACAGAGGACACCAAGAATAAGCAGGGAAGTCTATTAAAACATTCATTGAGGCTTGCAAGCTCTCTCCTCATCACACCCCCATATGCTGTAGAATATCCCTGTAATCAAGTACAGGAGAACTAGTGTGCTCACTACCTGTCTCCTCACTTCCTGAGACATTCTCAGTTTTGCTCAATATAAGGCCCCCTTCCATCTGCCCAAATAGTTGAACAACTTGTCTACTGGATGTGGCCATCCCGCCTCAGACCACTGTCCAGCCACATTCCAAAATATCTGTGTGAGTTAACTTGTAACTTAATGCCATCATCAGTTTTAATGTTTATGCCCAGTTACTCAATCTTTTTCTTACATCTACTAAATAATATAGTGTGAGGTATTTTATTTTAATTAAGGACTACTTTATGTTTTTTTGGAGAAAATATAAATATCACAAAAAGCATCCTGCAACTTGTTTTGAATTTCATCTTTGGTATTGCCTGTTGTGTAAATTATCATAATGTCTTCATACAATAGTATGAAACTGATGAATCTGTAAAACTTAAGTTGTTCATTTATATATTAAATATGAGCAGGCCCAACATGGAACCTGTAGTTCTCCTGTAATGATAGTTACAAGGTCTAATGAATATTCACCTATAGATAATAACTGTTTTCTTCCCTTGAGATAGGATGTGAACCACTCAGTGCAGCCTCCAGCCAAACCCATTGTGGTCAGCCTGGAGAGGAGGATATTGTGGTCAAGGGTATCAAACACCTTTGATAAATCCACAAAAATATCACCACTGATAACCTCCTATCCTGGGCAAGCTGGATGTCACTAACGACTGGTATCAAGGTAGAGGCTGTACTGTGGTTCTGTCTAAACTCTGGCTGATACTTTTTAAATTTATTTTGGTATTCTAAGTAACACTTTACCTGTATGGAAATTAGTTTTTCAAAAATGTTTGACACTTCTGGGAGGAGGGCTATGGTGCAGTAATTTTCCATCTTTGATTTTTGCCAGCTTTGAAAAAAGAAATTACTTTTGAGTGTTTCCAAACTTTAGGAAATTCTCCTGAACTACATGAAAGATAAAAAAAAATGCTAAGCAGACAGCTATCACTGGGGATGCATACTTTAGTTAAATGGATGGGGTATTATACAAACTGATAGCTTTGGAAGTGTCCAGTTTTAAAAGCTCCTCCGCACTTCATCAACAGAAATATTAAAAAGGAACACTGATGCTGGATAGTATTTTGTTCTCTTTGACTGGCTAGTGATTGATTTGAAGATCCTCCAAAAACCTCCACACAAATTCTAATTAAGTAGTTGTTAAACTTTTCCACCAGCTCTTAAGATAATGGAACCATTTGCCTCCTTTGAGAAAAGTACTTGTAATACCAACACTTTTTCTATTTACGAGATTAGACATAAGTTTCCAAAATTCCCTTGGGCTTTGATTGATGTTACTGTCAATTTTCTCTCTATTATAGTTTTGTTTGGCTACTTTAATTTATCTTATGCATTGATTTCAAGATTGTCTGTACCTGTCCCACTTAGCTTTTGTAATTTTTTTAGTTCAATGCGATGCTCTATCCCTATTGGCTTTAAATTTCTTTAAGGCTGAGTTATACCAGGATGCATTGTTATTCTTTAACTTCTCAGTTTTAACAAGAGCATGTTAGTCACATAGTTTTAGAAACTCAGCAGAAAAAATTGTCCAAGCATCATTTGCTGTTGGCCACAGGTCTATTCACTTCCATCAGGGTTTTCTATATCTAACATGAATTTTAAATAATCAAAAGTCTTAAAACAATGAAAACTGATAAATTTATTTTGAAAGGAAGCTGAATTTTACACTAATACAGTAGTTATTTTGATGATCTATAACTGAATCTGGAAGAATGCCACTCAGCTTGAAATCTGAGGAATAATTTGTAAATATTATGTCTAATAGGGTAGAGGTTGAGAGGTCCTTTTGATTGATTATTGTGGGTTCACTAATCAATTGGCTAAGACCTAAATTTAATTGAAAATCTACCAACAAGTGTGTATCATTAACATAATACCAATTTACATTGAAGTCTCCTGATACCAACAACTCATGTATCCTTATAACCTTATATAAGGAGTCCCGTAATACATCAAATACCTCCAGTTTAATGTTTGTACATTGTATACCCCAACTATCTACACAGGTTTTCTAAAGTGTTGTCCCATTTCCAGCATTAGAACCTCCAAGCCTGTCAAGTCTGTGTTTAGCTTAATCTTTGACAGTAACATGCCTTTCTTTCCATAGATTAATATTAGCCCTTTTTTTGCTTCCGTCTTTGCGCCATAGTTGGTAACAAGAAATATTAATTTGTGTATCCTCAATTTTCTAACTTAGCTATGATTCAGTTATTACAACCAGTTCTGGTTGGTAATTGGTTGTCCAATCTCTGATTGGATCCATCTTATTAAACACACTCTTGACATTAAGGTGCACAACACTGGAGCCCTGATTTATAAAAGTTTCAGTGGTTATCATTAGTATTTAAGGCACATGGTTTCTGGTATGGGGCATCTGGATTTGGGTGATTATCACCACACATGGACAAAGAAAATAATAAATAGGAATTTAATTATCATGTATAATCCTAAATAAAATACATCTGAATTTTATATTGAAATATTAAGGAATTAGGTCCATTTCAGCAAATAATCACCCAGCCTGTCTGTAAACAACCCATGCTGGGTAACCTCCCCTAATCCTACTCCCAAACTGGAAATAGTCTTGAAGAGTGTTTCATATCAACCCATTCTAAAATTTTATTCCTATATCCTCTATTTCTAGCCCCACGTGTAACACCACCAGGATCATAACTCATTAATAGAACACATACTCAAGCCAGTCCTTTATAAAACATTCTGAAAACATCAATATCAGAATGGACTGTTACAATACCAGCCATAAACTTGATGGCATATGACACATTATTAGTGATTTGTTTCAATTCCACAAGTAAGCCTGTTAAAATGCCTACCCCACACTATGTTTGACAGGACAATCGTATAGGTTCTAGCATCACTCTAAGAATACTACAGATTAATTAAAATGTTATGTTAAAACAACCCCCAAATATAAAATAATACCCTCAAGTTGCAGTTATTAACAATTGCTATCCCAATATCAAAAATATTGCTAATCAAGTTATTATGGAAGTTCTAATATTAATGTGGTAATACAATTGCAGTTTAAATACCTGAAATATTGTTAATTAAATTATTGTATACATTCTAACTTCAGTGTAGTAATGCAACAGGTCTTTAAATTATACTAAAATAGTCCCAGCTGACAAAATGAACTCAAGTTACACTTATTAGTAAATACAGTCACGACTATTTCTATAACACATACAGTAAAGTACCACAAATATGTATTTATAGTATGAAACAATGATGCAAAGAACAAACAGCTGCTGTTTAAACAAGTGCAAGAGTGAGTCCAAGTCCTTATTAGTTAGTAAAATGCTGCTGTCCTAATCAATTTACTAAACAGCTATATAGACAGTAAAGGGGGCAATAAAGTCAATAGGTACTAAAATCAGCCAGATTTATTATTTTGTAAGTTTATTTCACAGCAACAACAGTGATGTTAGGTGTTTGCAGCAGTTCTCTGAATTGGTAAACTAGCTGATGCTCTGAACAGTGAAAGTAGTTGGATTTCTCACTCTGTTTTATCAGCATGTCAGTGCTCAGTACAGTGCATGACCTATGCTATAATGTATTGTGTTTACTCTAAGGTGTTTTTGTTAAGTACTTTTTTTTATTAACAAGATGATACAGAGAACTAAAGTTTTTATTCTGAAAAGATGTATTTTCTGTGAACATACATTTGTAGATGTTTGTGTGGGAATAAGGCTATAGAACTGTATTTGCTTGATTTTTCCTAATTTCAATTGTCCTTAAATTGTCTAGTCAACAGAGGTATATTATTTTGGAAATATGGGAGAGGAAGGATTCAAATGGTACACAGATCATTCAGTGTGGAACTGGGTGATCATGTAGCATTGTTGGATGCTTCATAAGAGGCAATGGTGACTTAGAAACAAATATATTGAGCTTTCCTTGCCCCAGATAACCCATAGATTGACGAGGATGATTAATACTGCACTACTTACCAACATCAAGAAAAAAGTGAGCAAAAATAAATTAACACAAACATTAACTTGAATTGCAGTAACTGTATATAATTAATGATCATTTCAAACATTTTCGTTTTCATCCAAGCCATAGAATATCTACAGTAAATCTCATACTGGAAAATCAATATCCTTTCCTATTAAATCTTATCTTGCAGTCTGCTATATGCACACAAGGCTGCATTAAAAAAAGATAGCAATGATATTTATTCAGTACACTGGTACACTGGCAGCATGTTTATGCTACAAGCAAAATTGAAATACTTTGTTAATATAAATAAACTCTGAATCATGTTTTTTTTTTAAATAACCTCATTTAGAATTCAGGGTCTTGCATGTTGTAGACCAGATAGACTCATATTAAATATTTGGAATTGTTTAAAAGAGCACAAATACAAATCCAGATGTAAAACTTTGTATTTAGTTAGTTGATATCTTGTAGGTAGAAGACTTGGTTTGCTGGCCAAGGCACCTAGCTTCACCTGAGCTCTTTCCTTCTAAGACTGCTTGAAAGGCAGAGTAGAGAAACTTACCAGAGCAAGGGAGAAGGATTAAGACTTAGTTTGGCTAAGCAGATTTACTGTGTGGTGGTGTTTTGATTTTTACTCACAGGGATTGCTACTGTTTGTGGCTAACATTTCATTGCTTTATTTTTCTCTGATTCAAATTGTTGTTGCTGGTATACCTTCTTCTGCATTATTACAAGGTGTGCCTACAGGTGTGCTAACAGATTACTGCTGTAATCTTCTGATCAAATTGTCTTTGCAAGGTATATCTTCTGTTACTGCTTTATTTTTCTCTGGAGCAAAGTGTTTCTTACAGGGTATATCTTCTCTGAAATTACTGTATTACAGGTGGAGCTTACATTTTGTGACTTTTTATCATTGGGCTAAGCAAAATTACTGTTTGACACTGTGTTTTATTTTATTCTTGTTTGTTGAAAAGGTTTGTTGTCTCAGAGGTGTTTCAGTCTCCTCTCACATTGAAGGAGCTAATTGCTTTTCCTCCCACAGCTCTTCCAAAGGATTAGGTGTGTATGTGGGGGTGGAGCTGGCAAACTGTCAGTAATTTCCAACAGAAAGAAGGGTTAAAAAGTCAGGTTAGTTGATATCTTGTAGGTAGAAGACTTGGTTTGCTGGCCAAGGCACCTAGCTTCACCTGAGCTCTTTCCTTCTAAGACTGCTTGAAAGGCAGAGTAGAGAAACTTACCAGAGCAAGGGAGAAGGATTAAGACTTAGTTTGGCTAAGCAGATTTACTGTGTGGTGGTGTTTTGATTTTACTCACAGGGATTGCTACTGTTTGTGGCTAACATTTCATTGCTTTATTTTTCTCTGATTCAAATTGTTGTTGCTGGTATACCTTCTTCTGCATTATTACAAGGTGTGCCTACAGGTGCTAACAGATTACTGCTGTAATCTTCTGATTCAAATTGTCTTTTGCAAGGTATATCTTCTGTTACTGCTTTATTTTTCTCTGGAGCAAAGTGTTTCTTACAGGGTATATCTTTCTGAAATTATTACAGGTGGTGCTTTACAGGTTTTACAGTTTTATCTAACATTAGGATAAGCTTTCAGGGTTACTCCATTTGTTGTTGACTGATTGTTTCTGCTCTTACCTCCTTGTTCTTTCGTCCGTGGTTCTTCTTTTTAGGCAGGGGAAGGGCCCAGCCACCCACCCCATCCCCAACCACCCCACGCTACACTCCTTTTATAGGGTACCACAGTTGTGACATTTCCTGTGGCAGAGCAGGATGGGGCGGATCAGTGGGGCCTCCACAAGGTGATCTCATTTACAGGGGCACTAGTAATTTAACTTGTTATAACAAGTTAAACAAAGCACAATTAAACCATTACTTGCATTTTTTTTTCCTTTTTTCCTTCTAATTACTCTGACTAGGTTACAAACCCAGCAACTTATTTGGAATGGATTTCATTAACTGCAGGTACTGTGGAACAATTTTCAGAAGGACAGTCTTACAGGATTTAGGACACTGTCCTACATGCTGGGCCTTGGAGATCTTCGGTCTCAGCTCCGGGCAGCATGGGCAGAGATTGCACGCCTAAATTTCATATTGAAGAGGAAATACATTATAAGAACCACCACCATTTCCCAGCATCCAACAGAAAAACCTCGACCGCAGAGGGTAGTTGGTCCAGGAGGTTGGCAGGTGGTTAGGAGGAGCAAATCAGGTGCCCCATCACCTCTGCTCTCCAACACATTACCTCCAAAACCATATAAACGCTACAAACAGGTATCTGCCTCTATCTCTGAAATCAAATAAAGAGGCAGAAGACACTGCAGAGCAGGACACTGCGGCACAGGAGCTAGCACAACAATACTCACCCAAATCAGGAACCAAAACTAAACAAGCACAAAGGAACTAAAAAACTTCTGATCATAGGAGACTCCATGATTCGGGAGTTGATACCCATCTCCAGCAGGGTGATGGTCAGATGTCTCCAGGTACATCAGCATGGAGAGACACTGACCGCATTACAAAATTGTTCACAAAGCAGGAGAAAACATTGATGTCCTAGTACACATAGGGACTAATGATCTCGCCAGCCGGCCAGTTGTGGAGACCAAGGAACACCTGACTAAGCTGGGTGACAAACTATCATCTATTTCGTCCTGCATCTCCTTCTCTGAGATCCTGCCAGTCTGGGAGAAGGGAACAGATGGACGAAGGTCAGAGAAGGAGAGATAGGGGAGCTAAACACGTGGCTCAAGGACTGGTGCCAGGAAAAGGACACAGATTTGTAGGAACTGGCAACAGTTCTGGGAGCCGAAAGTTCTTTAAATTTGATGGACTGCATCTGACTAAAGAGGGAGTCAGTGCATTGGGGCAGAAGTTTGACGTCTTTGCAGAATATTTAAACTAGCAAATGGGGAGAGGGGTAGCACCCCACACGTCGAATGGGAAGAACACCCTCCCCCTCAGCTAGTGGTCAAACAGAATTCAGCGTGTTTGCCATTCATTTGCATCACCAGGTAAGAAAAAGGTTTGTCTCCCCACACGATGCACAGGGTAATGCCAACTTCACCCAACAACTAACACACCAAAATCTGGCCAATGGAAAATCATGTACACAAATGCTCACAGCCTGGGAAATAAGATCCCAGACCTGCAGGCAATAATGTCAGAGGCTAAACTGGACATAGTAGCAATTAGTGAGACGTGGTTTACCAGTAACCACACTTGGGAGACTTCAGTACCAAGTGTATTGTTCAGAAGAGACCGAGGTGCAAAAAGGGGGAGGAGGCCCTGTATGTTAATGAAAATATCAAAGCTACAGAAATTCAGAATACACATAAGGAGCCAGAAGAACTGTGGGTCACCCTGGAAACAGGAAATGGGACAGCCATAAGAACTGGGGTTGTCTACAGGCCCCAGACCAGAGGGAGGACATAGACACATTACTGTTAGAAGATATACAAAACATGACAGCTAAAGGGAGGTTCTGATAATGGGAGACTTCAACATGCCAGATATTGATTGGTCAATACCAGCAGGAACATCTGCCAGAACTAGACTCATAGTGGATTCCCTGCAGGGGAGGGCCTCAAACAACTGGTACAGCAAACCCACAAGAGACAGGGCTATCCTAGATCTAGTACTGACTAACAAAGAAGGGATCACAGATCTCCAGGTAGAAGGTCACCTCGTCCAGTGACCATCACATGGTATGGTTCAATTTGGCTACTACATCTAAATCATCCCATTCCAAGGCAAAATATGGGACTTCAGAGGAGCTGACTTTGATAAGATGGCCAACAGAGTTAAGCTAGCCCTGGCAAAAGAAACACAGGTGAGGAGGTACAGGCAAAGTGGGCAAGCATTAAGGATACAATACTTGAAGCAACATCCCATTGTGTTAGACAGAAAGGAAGTGCAAAGAAGAAGGAAACCACTTTGGTTCTCAAATACAGTAGCAGAAAAGGTCAGAGCCAAAAGGCTGGCCTTCAGAAAATATAAGGAACACAGCGGATGAAGATAGGAGGCATACCAAACTGCCTAAGGGAAGCAGGTAAGGCAGTAAGGCAGGCAAAGTCCCAAACTGAGGAAACACTAGCACGAACAGTAAAAGAAGGTGACAAGACTTTCTATAGATACATTAGTGAAAGGAGAAAGTCCAGAGGGGTATTGCTGTTTAATGGAGAAAAGGGAGCATGTGAGGAGGAGGACCTGTAAAGGCATCTATCCTAAATAGATACTTTGCTCAGTATTTACTGAAGAGAAGGTAGGGCAGGGCCCACAGCTCAGCATCATGGACACAGGGGAGGGAGGTGAGCACTACTCCCTTCACAAAAGAAAGGGTCCTACAAGAGCTTGCTAAGCTCAGGGTGGATAAGGCAATGGGACCTGATGGCATACATCCCAGGGTACTTAAGGAGCTAAAGGAGGAACTAGCAGAGCCATTAGCAGAATTGTTTAGTGAGTCTCTGAGCACAGGAGAGGTCCCAGAAGACTGGAGAAGGGTCTCATGTGATCCCGCCCACAAGAGTGGTAGCAGGGAGGAGGCAGGGAACTACAGACCAGTCAGTCTTACCTCAGTAGTGGGCAAGATTATGGAGGCACTCCTGGGAAAGGATAGTGCAACACCTGGAATCCATAGGGCACAGGATCCAAGACAGCATGGGTTTACAAAGGAAGGTCCTGTCAAACTAATCTCATAGATTTCTTTGACTGGGTAACCAGAGTGGTGGACCAAGGGGAGCAGTTGATGTCGCCTACCTTGACTTCAGCAAAGCTTTTGACACTGTTCCACATAGAAGATTGATAAATAAGCTAGGTAGGCTCGGGTGGGTCAGAAGTTGGTCAACTGGGTGGCAAACTGGTTGACTGGCAGAAAACAGAGAGTGGTGGTAAATGGTATACAGTCAGAAGAGATGCAAGTCACAAGTGGGGTACCTAGGGATCAGTCCTGGGGCCAGTCCTATTCAACATCTTCATTAGTGACCTGCAGATGGACTAGAGGGTAAGGCTTGTCTGTTTGCAGATGACACCAAGATCTGCAACAGAGTAGATGATCCAGATGGGGTGGGCAGAATGAGAAGAGATCTGGATAAACTAGCAAAATGGTCAGAAGAGTGGCAACTGGGATTTAATGCAAAGAAGTGCAAAATCATGCACATAGGGAAGAGAAACCCTGAAGCCACTTATAGGCTGGGAGGAGTTGCTAGCAGTCACAAAGGAAGAAAGAGACTTGGGCATCATCATCACTGATGACCTAAAATCATCCAAGCAGACCTCTAAAGCAGTAGGTAAGGCTAGGGGGTGTTAGGGTGTATTAGTAGGGGGTATCACAAGTCGTAAGAGGAGGTAATAATCCTCTGTACAAGACATTGGTTAGGCCCCATCTGGAGTACTGCGTGCAGTGTTGAGGCCACACGTTCACAAGGACATTAACTAAATTGAGGCAGTCCAGAGAAGGCAACCAAAATGGTGCAGGGACTGCATCAGAAGACATATGAGGACAGATTAATGGAGCTCAATATGTATACCCTTGAGCAAAGGAGGGAGAGAGGTGATATGATCGAGACATTTAAACACCTTAAGGCATAAACAAGGTGAAAGAGTCTAACATGTTTAAATATAAGAAAATTGCAGGACAAGAGGACACAGCATGAGATTAGAGGAGGCCGATTAAGGGGAAATGTGAGAAATTCTTTTTCACAGAAAGGGTGGTAGATGCATGGAATAGCTTACCACAAGAAGTGGTGGCTAGGAATAGCAGCAGGGCTTCAAACAGGCATGGGATAGGCATAAGGGAGCAATACAAATGACTATGAATAGATAGGTCACTGACAGAGCAAAGGCCGATGGCACATTTATAAGGTAGAAAAAGAAATGGGCAGACTGGATGGGCCTTGAGGTCCTTATCTGCCGTCAACTTCTATGTTTCTATGTTTCTATGTTTCTATTTCAGTTTGTTTAAATGTCAGCATGTTCATCCTTACAGTGTCCATTGCCATTTTGTAAAACCCCAAATACAGTAGGAGGGTGCTTCAGCTTTGACCCAGGCCCTTAGTTGGGCCAGTTGGGTCGACATTGGTTATTAAATTGAGACTTTGCACTTAATCAACTTAAAATATAATAGTCAATAGACATAGTACTAATTAGACAGGATTTGGTGTGCTTTACACTCTGAGGCTAGGCTGTTGTTTCATCTTTACTCCATGGTTCTCTCTGTGAGATACCTCATAGTGCTAGGGAGGGCTTATGTCTTCTTTCATCACTAAGCTGACAAAGAAAAGATGACAATGAAAAGTCTCCTGGTTGCAGATCAAGTTGCTAGCCAGGATTACTAATCAAAAGGCCACATAAGTGCTTTGGTGAATGGGGGGATTTGTGATTCTGGGAGTATGTGAGTAGTAATTTGTTGTGGAGGGAATTTGTGATTTGAGGGGATTTGTGATTTGGGTTTAAGGCATGTGCTGAGTACCATTGGGGCAAAGGTTCTTTTATCTGATGAATTTCCAACATTTTTTCTAAAACACAAAAAACTACTTTAAAATGTACAAAACTTGATCTAGATATAAGAACTTCCTCAAATCTTTTTAATTATTGTTCTTCAAAATTTGTGTGCTTTGCCTTTAGCCTGCATTGATTTTAGCTGCCCTGAATGGTAATGTATTACCTGTTTATATATGTGTCTCACTTGTCTCTTACCCCCCTTCTAATCACTCTTGGAAAGCAACTTTTGGGTCGGTGTGAATTCAAATTCACCATTTTCTAAATACATGAATTACATTTTTGTTTGGGTTTTACCTTGAAATAGACTCAAACCAGAAATGGTTTGCCCATGCATAGTAAGTAATCACCTTTAGTGTAGGGCTATCTCACACACATCAAAGGTTCACATGACTTATTACAATTAAGACATGGGGTTCAGTTCACAAACAGGTCAGGCATGTAGCCAGCCCTGGGTGCACTGCACATATGGCACATGGGGCTTGAGAATTTCCCCAGCAGGCAACTGGGATTTTCAATTCTGTGCACCAATTATCATAAGTTAGACCACCTTGTTTCTGGTCTAACATTGCAGTAATCTAGGGACCCTTTTATGGGGCTTGAGCCAAACATTTGGCACAAGTTGCCTTAAAGTGGGAAAACTGTTGCAAACATGACCACGCTTCTTGAATCAGGCACAAGTTGTGACAATGTGTTTGATGCAGCTGTGCCACAACATGGATTTGATACAAAGCTTGATGCAAGCCCTGTGTCAGCTCATCTTGAATTGAGCCCATGGTGTCTACCACAAATTTCATTTAAAATCAATACTTTAACTTGTTTGGATTTTAAAATTGCTTGAGCTGTTACAAGTAGCTGGCATATAAGTCAAAAAGTTTATTTAGGTGGTGGTATAACCCAATTTCCTATAAAACACACACACACACACAGAAAAAAACAGAGAGATATACTTTTTATATAAAAAATGTGTTAGGCAGGAAACTCAGAGGGCATCATATGCCCATTTTCATGGAGGACCTTGACAGATGGCAAACAACACACTTTGCATGTGTTGGGTTAGACTACCAAAGAGATAAGCCCTACTCAAACTTGTTTTGGACTCACATACATCTGAAATTCTAATATAGGTAGACCATGTTAAAGACAGTTTATCTGTGTTAAAATTGTGGACAATGGTGCATCCTAAAAAATATGGAATTGCATAAAACTATGGAACAAATATGTAAGCAATAACCCATGACACGGCATGGGGTTATTGGGGAATAATCAACACCCCAGGTGCACTGTGAGGGGTAGCCTGTGGCATGGGTGCCTGAATTAGGGCACCATCTGAAATGGCAACACGATGTAGGCAAAAGCCCTAAAGGCAAGGGGGCAGGGAGGGTGACCGGATGTGGTGGGGTGTACCTCAGTGACAGGCTGTCACTGTATATACACACGTGTGGGGGGGTGAGCAAGGTGAGCATGGCCTGGGAGGGGGTGGAGGGGATGAAGAGGGTGGCATTGCAGTTGGCTGCTGAGCTGCGCCATGGCATCGGGGGTTGGCCTCCACTTGTGGTGTGTGGGGTTCCGGGTTTAAGTCTGGTCTGGGTGCTACATCATTTTTGTTGCGCCTGGACCAAAACTTGTGTTTTTTTTTTTGCTTTCATCCCCCCTGACATGCTCCCCCCTGGAGTTGAGAATCCTTAATTAGAGGGGCGCGTGCCTAGAGGTTGTCAGAGTGACAAAATTGTTTTTGCTGCCTTGACTTTGTGATAATGCTGGTTGCTGTTTGGCACTTGCCAGTATCACATAGAACCCTGTGAGGCATGGGGCCACAGGCCGATTGTCCTCCCAGCACCAGGGGTGTTAATTAATCCCCTATAACCCTATACCCTGGAGTGGGTTATTGAGTTTATAACATGGGGTATACAACAAGAGGAATATAGTTAACAGAAATGTTTTAATTATTATTTAAAGTAATGAAATGGTACTGTATCCAGCCGCCTGAGAAAGTAGTCCTCAAGAAATAATGCAAACCACACTTATGTTATGAACACACAAGTGGTAGAAATGTACTATTAGTGCATTTCTGCCATTTGTTGTTCATGACGTAACTGTGCATATTAATTTCTTGCTGTAATCTGAGGGGTTTTGTTGCAAAAAGATGGCTATTTTGAATATACCAGAAAAGCAGTTCTGACACAATCAGCCAGATTAACATACAGGGGGAATCTAATGCTTGCACCTGTGTCTTACACTTCTGAAAATAGTATACACAACTTACAGTGTGCAAAGCATGCAGTGGCATAAATATGTTTATCATACTTGTATTGGTAGCATGCTTGTATTGGTAGTATGCTATTCTTTTCATATGGGTAACTTTTTGGTGAAAATGATCTTTTCACTGTATGTCTTAGAGGAGAAGGATATTTGACAATATTTTCTTTCTCTACAAATTAGAATAAATCAACTTTACCACTTAATTGGCAGGGTTATAATTATGCAATTATATTTATAACATGGGGTACTAAAATGCAGTCACCTCATTCATGGAACAGCATTAAGTGACTGTTGATTAATCCCTAATATATCTACAGCTGTTGTTAAGTGCCCCAAAAGAAAAATCCTTGGGCAGGACAGCACTCACTGTTGTTGCTAAAACTGTAATCAGAAAGACAACCGTTATTGTTTACTGAAATGCATAGTGACAGAACTGTTGAATTGGTGCTCTGTCAATTCAAGAAAAAGCACTGTCTGAGCACCACCTTCCTGAACAATGAGGTAAACAAAAGAGTGTATTATTGCCGAGTGTACCACATAGCTGAAACATTTTATCTTAATACTCCATGGCAACTCGCAGAGTTTATAGTGATTGACCTAGCCTTCAGTGCTGGAACTATAATAAAGCACATATAAAAAAGTCATACCCACAAGATCAAACATCCTTTGCCCCTCATTAATGATCAGACATTAAATCAGTAATACATTGGAACCATTAAGGTCTCTACTGTCAGACAGCGTGGTTTCATGACCAGGACAGAGACAGTGGCAGCAACAGACAGTGTCCTGTCTCTGTCATGTTCAGCCATGCAGCCTTTGATCCAGTTGGTGGTTGATACAATGGCAGTAACAGTCTCCTTGGTTAGGTCGGCCCCACACACAAACTGCAATCCACTCAGCAACTACTCTGACAAAGAGAGAGAGAGCAAGATAGTCACAGAAGAGAGAGAGAGAGAGAGAGAGACAAAGCAAGACATTTATGCTGTCAGACCACCCTGTGCTGCGATATGTTCCACCCCAAATGATGTCCACTCCCCACACTACCTTTATTCTCCTTCAGTAGCCAGCCCATGCTGCTGACGATGTCCTCTGCCTGTAAGTTACCATATGAGGGAGACAATCAGTTATGGCCAGCAGTGTACAATGGGGAGAGAGAGTGTTCTTCATTCCACAGCACACACACAGCATGCCTGACAATGTGAAGTGCAAGACAGAAGTACACTGACTGAGTGCACAGTACCTGAGTCCTGCAGAGTTTTCCTTTTGACAGTTGGGCATGAAGATCTATGAAGATCTATGTCCAACAGAGACATGCAGAGTGACAGCATGGTTCTAGTGAGCACAACAACACAAGTAACATCTCCTTAGTATCTCTCTGTCAGTCTTGACACCAGGACATCTCCTGGTTGGGGGGGAGAGAAAGTGTTTTTCTGTGCAAGTTATTAAAAAAATAATTGCTGGGGAGAGGACAGGAGTTCTTGCACAGTACCCTCCATAAAGAGACAGAGAGAGACAGCCACACAGAATGCAAGCCACAGTGAGGGAGGGGGAGACACACACAGTTGTATTGTGCATGTCGGGACAGTATTCCACAGTAGAAAAAGCATATGCACAGATATGTCATGAACAATAAATGGCAGAAATGCACTAATAGTACATTTCTATCATTTGTTTGTTCATAACATAAGTGTGGAATGCATTATTTCTTGAGGACTACTTTCTCAGGTGGCAGATTCCATGTCAGTAATTAAATGGAATCTGTTAATTATATTCCTCTTGCTGTACACCCATGTTATAAGCACAATAACCCACTCCAGTGTATGGGGTTACTGGGGACTAATCAACACCCCGGATGTGTTGTGAGGGCACTTGGCCTACAGCCTTGTGCCTCAAAACACATCTGGGGTGTTGATTAATCCCCAGTAACCCCATACCCTGTTGTAGGTTATTGCTTACATAACATGCAGTTACACTGCTATACCTAGAGGACATACACTGTAAGAGCCAAAAAGTGATATAATTCAGCTGCTATACAGTATCACCTTTTTACTTAAATGATTAAAATTAATTTAATTTTCATTCAAGTGATTTGCTTCTGGTTTACTTACTTGAAGCTAAATAATTCATGTCAAGACTCTTGTTTCAGTTTTCAGTCTTTTGCTATTAAGTTTAAAGATGCTGATAGACCAATGTCCATTCATTTTTAGTTATCATATTGTAATAAGTTTCTACACTCAGAATAATCCTCAAAAATGTCTTGCAAGATTACAAAGGGAGGTTTTCTGCTAAAAATAACTGACTATTTCAAATCTGAATCTTATGTTCCTCACCCAACCACTACACATTTAAACTCTGAAGTCACCATTCCAGTGTAAAGCATCATGTGTAACAAAACTCAAATTCTTGTGTGGGACAAGCTGACAAGAATTCTCCAGAACAAGCATTACCTATAAACAGGTGTTTACATTAGTTTTGACTAGATGCAACACACTACAGACATTGGTTACAGTCACTACTTAATTATTAAATGTTTTACCAGGGAAGGCCTAGTTAGCTGAGAACAGTTTGTTTCCAGAGGAGTCCTGGGGAAGCAGTACAATAAAAAACATCAATGCAACAATGATATGCAACATGTACTAATTGCATTTATAAACAGGTACTATCAGGACAGGAAAGTTCTGCAGATTAAAGGGCGCCCAAAAACAAAGTCTAAAAGAGGTCCATTAACAGTGCCCAAGCATGTTTAGTACACTGGTTGCCAGAGATACTGTATGTTCCAGTAAATATCCTGCTATACCAGATATATTAAAAAAAATCAAAATAAAATGGATGTGGATTTTCTGTGATATATCTCAATATACTATGACTCAACTCTAGTTAGTACTGTTCAAAAGAAAAACAAGTTTAAGGTGCAGGAGTCAACTACTCTTTAATAGGCTATGGAGAAATATGTGGAGAGCAGGAGCTAAAGTTAAGGGGGTAAGAAAGGGGAAATAAAGAGGAGAGAGAATAAGTAGGGGAAGACAAGTAAGGTGTGGGTTTAGTTCATTTCATTCAAATACCTGTAATTAATAATGGCACTGGGTGGATGATAAAGGAGGAGCAAGGTAGAATGCAGCACCATTCCCCCAATGAGAAAGACGGAGCATATTCTATCACCAGCCTGTAACAGTCTGATTTATTTTATTGGTCTTTGTATGGCAATACTTTGAGACAAGCATATTGTATGTAGCAAATTGAAGAACATCAAATGGGTCCCCTCCCCACTCATTCAATTTGGCACAACACGGAAACAGTATTTCTTTTTTTTCTTAAGGTAACTGCTTTGCCAAAATCAATGGCATTTCTAATAACTCAAATGAAAATAGATTTTATGAATATTTTATACCTACTGATTTGCTATGCCTAGCAGTTATTTAAAAAGCCCCACACCTTGCTGATTATCTTCCTTTGAGAAACAGTGCTTTGGTTTAGCTACAGTATTGTTTTTGTTTACATTAAAGAGAACAGGGAATAGATTTGAAGTTGGGATATCTGGTCCACATCATTTATTCTGAGTCATATCTAAGTCTCTTGCCCAGAGAGAAAGCAACTGAATAAATAATAATAATATCTGATGTTGACCAGAAAACCCCAACCTTGAACATTACAGATGGAATGTCCTGTTGTATGACAACATCTAGTCATCATCAACCATGGGTGAAGGCTTGCAGAATAAGTAAGCACAACACAATATGTGTAGCTCTTTAGATAACAGGACCAATGGATTTCCAGCCTCCCAGAAAGTCTGGGTGAAATTAGCAGACACTGCTTCCATACATTTTTTTTGACATTCTGCAAATACAGCAAAAAATCACAGACATTTGTGAAATGTCACCAATATTCTTAGCTAGTGGCAACTGAGCCATGCCTAGAGGTCTGTAAATTGGCAGAGTCATCCATGGAATAAGGATGGGACTTTCAAAAGTCATAAATGGATGCAACTCTTAGTTATGTCAAGGAACTGCCCTGGTATGTGTAGACCATGGTCTACCTTGTTGGAGCTTTTTTGAAAGCTAGACTTACCTGCAGAATTTACAGCTGTTTTATAGTATGTTACATCCAGTTTGGAATCTAAAAATGCTAGACATAAATGTAAATGACAGACCTGGTTATATTTAGTCTGAAAATTGTGTCCAGCCACATTTATATCTGAACTTTACAAACTGGATATCACTAAGTCAGTTTTAAAAATTGGATTTAGCTGTAGAGATGATGCCAGTACCGAGAGCCAGCTCAGTCAGGAAGAAAAGGATAGAGGAGTTCAATGACTGGCTGAGGGAGTGGTGCAAGGAGAAAAGATACACCTGTACTGGGAACTGTGGGGAGACCTGGACAGATATAATGCATCCTGCACTAGATCAACTACACCTCAGTAGAGGGGGTCAAGAGTCCTCAAGGACAAGTTGAGGTATATAAACCAAAAACATAAACAAGGGGTGGGGGTAGTGGGCCTACAGGCACCAAATCTCTGGGAAGAGGAGGGCAACAGGCCTCTCCCCATGCCAGTAGGGGGTGTCTGGGTGGTAGTGGTGGAGGGGGAGTGAGGGGCCTAGCAACAGGAGGAAGGGGTACTAGTAGAGGGGAAGAAATGAGAAAGGCAGATGTGCAAGAAACGATGAGGCTCAGACTCTAAGTGGAAGGTCTTCTCCTTGAATGCACAAAGGATGACTGCAGGTGTTGGGGAGAAGGAAGTGGACATCACAGCAGTCGCTGAGATATGGATCACACCTAACCATGACTGAGACCTCTCAGTTCCAGGGTTTAAATTACATAGGAGGACCAGGGAGGTAGGGAAAGGGAGAGGAATGGCAGTTTACATCAGAGAGGGTATAAACTCTATGAGGGAGGAGTCAGAAGAGGGGAGGGTGGAAACAATGTGAATTCAATTATTGTCGAGTAGAAGTAAGAAAGTGAAGTTGGGAGTGGTTTACAGACCACCAAACCAGGAAGATGAAAGAGTCAGGGAACTGAACTCACCAATACAGACTGCTGCAGGGAAAGGAGTGGTAGTAATAGTAGGAGACTTTAACCTGTCAAAGGTGGATTGAAGGGTACCAGCCATGACATACACCATGAGTCAAATGATCCTAGATGTTCTGCAAAGTAGATTTCTGTCACAAGGCATCACAGAACCCAGAAGTGAGGGGGAAATCCTTGATTTGGTGCTGGCAAACAGGGATCATGTATAGGATAAATGTCAAGGAACCCATGGGTGAGAGTGACCATCCCACAGTGTGGTTCAAGTTGGATGTGGGCAGGAAAAAGGCACCCAGTAAGACAAAAATCCTGCATTTTAGAAAAGCAGATTTCAGAAAAAGGGTCTTGCTAAGGAGTCACCTAGCAAGCACATGAGGGGACATGGGAGTGGACCAAAGGTCATCCATCATCAAAGAGGGAATAATGGTAGCCACATGGGAGAGTAGTAGGCTCAAGAAGAAAAACCCAAGGGCCAAATCACCCAGCTAGTTTAGCACAAAGGTCATCCAGGCAGTAAGGGATAAGATGAGAGCCTACAAGAAATTTAGGAGGACCCACAGGGAGGAGGACCTGCAGGACTACCTGACGATGGCTAGTGTAGCAGGAAGGATAGTCTGGTAGGCTAAAGCTCAGAAGTAACTACTGTTTGTCAAGTTAATTAAAAAGGGTTACAAGGCCTTTTTCCGCTACATTAGTTAGAAAAGAGACAAGAAAGATGGGATTGTGAGGTTCAGGAAAGGGAAGAGGTGGGTAGATGAGAATAGTGGCAAAGCAGAAGCACTGAATGAGTACTTCTATTTGGTCTTCACCAGGGAGAGAGATGGACTCGTGACACTGGGAGAATGAGAGGAGATTGGGGAGGGGGAGGAAGCATGGATGTTTTGATAGAAGTGGAGAGGGTAAGGACAGGGTTACTAGCATTAAAGGTAGGTAGATAAATACCCAGACCCTGAAGATATACATCCAAGGGTACTGAGGGAGCTGGTGAACTAGCTTGCAGTTTTTCTTGGCTGGCCTGTTCAATAGTTCTCTGCAGTCAGGAGTGGTACTGCAAGACCTGAGAATGGCACATGTAATACCCCTCCATAACAGTGGTTCCAGCAATGACCTAGGAAACTACTGACCAGTCAGTCTGACCTCATTTGCTTGCGAGCTCATGGAGGCCATACTTACAGAAAGATTAATAAAATATCTGGAAGAGAATGACCTCCAGGAAAAGCAGCAACATGTGTTTATGAAGGGAAACTGTGTAAAACAAATGTGATTTACTTTTCCTACTAGGTCACTAAAAACAGTGGAGAAGGGCCAAACAGTGGACATTCTTTACCAGGACTTCAGCAAGGTCTTTGAATCTGTACACCACAACAGGTTGATAAGGAAGTTGGTAGCTCTATGGGTTGGTAAGAAGTTGACCAGGTGGGTTGAAAACTGGCTGAGGGGCAGGACCCAGAGTGTGGAAGTAGGAGGTGAGCCCTCTAGCACCAGGGAGATCACCAGTGGGGTCCCACAGGTCTTGGTGTTCAGACCAGTGCTTTCCAATGTCTTCATCAATGATACTGGAGATGGCAATAAGGTCAACATTTGCCTATTCATGGATGACACCAAGCTCTGTGAGAAGGGGGGCACAGTAGAAGGGTTACACGACATAAGAGCAGATCTGGAAAAGCTGGAGAGGTGTTTCAGGATATGGAAACTTGGCTTCAATACAAAGAAGTACAAGGTTATAGATGCTGCAATCAGGTACCCAAGGACAGAATACAGCCTGTGGGGTCCAAGTAGCTGCATTCGAGGAGATGAAGGCCTGGGGTGATGATCACTAGTGAATTGAAGCACTCCCAGGAATGTAGGAAAGTGATAGCTAAGGCAAGTAAAATGTTGGTCAAACAAACATAAAATGCCCACACTCATTCCAAAGTGAATCTACTCAAAGGTACAACATCCACATATTGGAAAAAAGCTATATACTCTTGGTTTACTGGAGCTAGATGAAAATGCTCCTCCAAAATCCCAGTGCTTTGGAACTAACATGCCCCTTTGTAAGGCAGTATGGCTATTCCAAAACAGACATAGTAATTTATTTACAAATGTTAAAGTAACATGCACATACACTCAGAACAGCCCATCATCAAGACACCAAAGTATATAAACATTACAACAAAAATTCACCCCATCAAATAATAGAATTGCATGTGAGGGAAAAAGAAAACAACAAAGTGCTCATTCAGAAAACTGAACAGCATAGAAGCACTACTCCTGTGAAATCTCAGAGTGCTACAAAAATACTTCATATTGATTAAGGTACAAGGTGTACACAGTAAACTGAATAAGCACTGAAGAAATAAAAACCTGAATTAAATAGCTGGCAGGCTGATACTGGAGGAAGAAAAGGAAAAGATCTTGATGGGAACAAAGGAAGGGGGAAGGGATGAGAAATGTGAAGTGGGGGGAGTGCAAAGAAAACAACAGAGTGAGAGATAAAGTATGTCAAATAACTAAAGAGTTCAAAAAAACACTGAACACAAATTAGTCCAAATCAATACCCACTTATAAAAATAACCTAACAAAATAAACTACCTTGTAATATTATCAAAAAAGCACATTACTCATAACATTTAGGGCAATAATAGCAATTTTTAACTAGGTAAAACCTGATTATTAGACTACTGAAAAGGGGAAATATCAATTTAGTCCATGAGATCAGAAGGATGCGTAGCATCAAGTGTAAAAATCCATTTGGCTTCCTTTTGCAGAAGAGTGCAAACTCTGTTACCACTTCTTGGATTTCTTGGCATGTGTTCCACTCCTATAAACCTAAGATGCAAAGGTTCCTCATCGTGATATAACACAAAGTGTATGCCAAGAGGAGTATATGGGGTGGCAGCCTTGATAAAATGAACATGTTCTTGAATTCTGAGCCCTAGGGATCTTACAGTTTGACCAACATAGATTTTAGGACAAGAACATGTGATGATACAGATAATGAAAGGAGTGGAGCAGGTCATGTATTTGAGAATTTCAACAACTTGAGTTTTAGTAAGATAAGCAAATCTGATGCCTTTACTGCAGAAACAGCATGTGTTGCAGTGATCACAGTGGTGCATACCCAGAGGGGGAGGCAATAAGGTACATTGCATGACTGTATTGGGTTTGTACAAGCTGTGTGTCAAAATGTCACCTAAGTGTTTTCCTGTTTTATAGGAAATTGTGGGACTGGTGCCAATTGCTGAGAATAAAAAAGAATCACAACTCAAAACATTCCAGTGTTTGAACTATATTAGTAATCTGGCAGGATAAAAAATTAAACTCTGTTACAGAGGTGACACCGTTATCAGAGCTCTGATCTTTCCTTTGGGGTTGAAGAAGTATGGATCTGTTAAGACACTGGGCTCAAGCAAGGGCTTGATCAAGAAGTGGTTCTGAGTGGTTTCACCAAGCCGCAGTAACAGAAATCCAGATGAAATTCCTCACATTGACATGATCCTGTTGACATCGCCAACACCAATGTGTACCAATATCGACCCACAGCATGCCAACACCAACCGCCACTCTTGACTATGTCAATGTGGGGGGTTGTGCCACTTCCCTTGCAACCCCTTCTTTAAATATCTAACTCCACTTCGCACAGACAGTGGAGTTAGTTGCATACCCCCATCAAGGAGAAATCCCACATCGATGAGAAATCCTCATTGGCACAAAGTCCATCAACATTTGGGTTTTGATGTCAGGGATTTGATGTTCCTGCATTGTTGTAATAATGGTATATGGTTCTGGGTAGCCCTGTTTAAAATTCTGCTTATAAGGTCTGCTGCTTGTATTTCAAATAATTGTAAGTTACTACAGTTATGATGTAAGTGGATGCTTATAACTCTTTAGCACTTAGAGGTATAAAACTGGCATTTGGCATGTCTACACACTGTTGATGGGTCTTAAATAGGGCTGTGCAAATACCTTTTCCCAAATATTCAGCCGGATATTCAGTATTCAGGTCCCAAGTATTAGGTATTCGTTATTCAATGTTCAGTATTCGGACAGAAGAGGTGTTTTTTTAAGGAAACTTTAAAAAAGCACTTCAGCAACACCATTAATCACCCATTGAACCTGGTATACCATATACCCCTCAATGATACTTCAACCACCAACACTGAGCTCTCACTAATGCAACACAAGCTTCATGTGGCACACTCGATCCACCACACCACAGACAGCACTCTGAAAACAATATCAAGCATTGCACTGGGTTAGCACTAGAGGGTGTTCATGGTCACAGACACAGGGTAGAAGGTGCTTCCGCCATGGGCATAGGAATAGTGGTAGCAGTGGCTGCAGTAGTTGTGACAACTGAAAGGGTGGCTGCTGCAAGAATGGCACCGGTGGTGGTGGGAAGCACACTGGCTGTGGATGTATTAGCCATAGTGGGAGCAGTGGGAACACTGGCGGTGGTGTCTGCTGCTTAATGCCAAAGCATGTATGCTGTAATGCCCCCCCACTACTGCACAACAGGATGTGACATTGAACATACAGATGGACAGGTGGTGACACTAGCAGTAGTAGTACTGCTAATGGTATTAGTAGTAGTAGTAGTAGTAGTACTATTACCAATGTTACAAGAACTAAAAAGCTTGCTTGGGGAGAACAATATTTGAGCCCATTGAATAAAGAGAGACACCTGTATGTCATTGTCTATGTAGTCTATTCACCACCTTCTCTGGAATTGTATTATGTATCAGTAATATACAGTGCAGCAAGACAAGATGCAATTCAATACTTCGTAGTAAATGACATGCCACAAAATATTAGATGATTAGAGGGCTTAATTGCCATTAAATTACACTGCTCCTTGCAGCATACTGCAGCATTTTGCAGTAATATTGCAAGATACTGCATTGCGTACTGTCTGGCACCATTGTATGAACTATGTTTTATAATCTTGATGCAGTGGTTCATCCTTGGGTATGTTAGTTGTGCATTGTTTTGTTACAATGGCATCTCAGTCTCATTCATTTTAACTTCACTTATTTATGGTGTGTGTTTCTTTAAGGGTTGTATATTCATAGTGTGTTTGTACTTTCCCGACATGCACCCTGACAAAGAACAGGTTCTGGTGAAATCACCAGGGTTCTATTGGCATCCTCCAGCCTTAGCACAAACAAATGTATTGGGAACTTTATGCTCCACTGCTCTTAACTGTATTTTGTTACTGCAGCTCCCCCCGAGTGCTTCCTTTGTGCTGTATAGATTGTTTGGGGTTTGGCAGCCCAGGAACAACACTAGCAGTAATTGCCTGGATGTGCTGTATGTTTGTGGTCTATCATCCTGTCCCTCACCACTTGGGGACAGCACTGCAGATGCTTTGCTGGAGCTGGATCAAGCATGTTTGCAAGACTGCTAAAGACATGATGGATCAGGTCACTAGTGGTTACTGTGTAAAACACAAACTATTACTACGTAGTGCATGTGTGTGTGATACTTTACTTAGTGCTTGTGGAACTACCGTATCACGCCAACCTTACCAGTTATACTGCACCACAAAAAAGTAGCAGCAAAGAAAAACACTGCTACTAAGAAGGGGGAAGAAAAGGGCAACCTATTTAGTCAAACTTGGAACCGAGCAAGGAATAGACAGATGACATACAGTCAACTCAATGAGACAAGCCTGCCCCACTAAGTGAAATGGTTTGAGTAACAAAATAACAACAAACAAAAAAATGCATGTGTACAGCTGTGCACACACAAGGCAAAGACTCACGGAGTGGGGTATATTTCACAAGCACAGGTTAATTGTGTGTAGTGGACTGTAGAAGTGGGGGGTGAGTCAGCCAACACACTCCTCATGTGTATAGGGATCAATCCCTGGAAGCAGAGGACTAACAATAACAATTCAGTGAGTCAAGCCTGACTGGCTTAGAACTGAAGAAGTCTGTTTCAAAATATGTATGCACATAGCTGTGCACATGTGTGGCCCTGCCTCATGAAAAAATATATTAAGCACGCACATGCAGGGTGAAGCCTCACAAAATAAAATATTATGCACATATACAGCAAATCATAAGCAGTGACCTGCAGAAGAGGGAGTTAGCAGACTATGTTAGACAGCAGCAGAGAAGGGGTGTTTGCAGACAGCCCTCCTAGTCCCTGTAACTGAGTACAGCAATAAGGACAAAATACCTGTCAGAAAATCTAACAGCTTTTCTGACACTGATCAAAAAAACTATACTGACCCAAAAAAGCTGGTGAAGCAAAAATCTATTTCTTTTTTAGTAAATTTAAGGTCTCAGAAGTACTGCAGAGCAGCTGTCAGAAACCACTGTCTCCTGTCTTCTACAATCTGAGAGTGAAGAAGTTACATGGTGTGCTTGCCTTTGAGCTCAAAACAGTTTTTGATGATGGGGCCGGATCAACATAGTTAAGATGAATATTTTCCTTAGAATTTTTTACCCTGTATCTCTTCTCAATACTTTTATCCTGTTATTCTGGTTTAAGAAGTTGCATGGCATTTTCACTAGGTTTATCTGGTCTGATAAATACCTTCAGTCGGCTTATTATATGCTGGCAGCACCAAAATCTGAGGGGGGCCTGCAGATTCCCCATTTGGATATATATTATTGGGCTAGCCAGTTAGCAAAATGTTTAAAATGGGTATGTCCCGGCCCTGAAAAAGAGCAACCTGTATGGCTTAGAATTGAATTGGACTTAATTAGGTCTATGAACCTGGATCCCCTAACTTTGTTCTATGTTAAAATGTCTCAGGTGCGCGTGGCTGAGAAATGTCCCATAGTAGCTACTTCATTAAAGGTATATGTACAATTATGTTCTTTTTTGTGAAATACCCCTCAGTTAGATTTGGCCCAGCCCATCTGGAACTCCCAATCTTTCACCATCAACAAGAACCAGATTCCCCGTAAATGGTTGCCCCAATTGGGGGATGGGAAAGTACTCTCCTTTGTGGATGAGGAGGGGCAATGGCTGTCAGTAGGAGATATTATTCGGAAATGTAATATCCCGGCTATCTCACAGTTTAAAGTCATACAGTTAAGGCACTTACAATAGCCCTTGGCAATACCCCTCCTTACCAGACAGTTACAGCCCTGATACCTGAAGTCTCTTCATTACTTGGATCTTTGGGTACCGTATCTAAACTATATCAGGTGTTGCTTCATAAAAGATATGGGGACTCCTTTGGACCCACGAGGTTTTGGAGCTCCATTTCTCCTCAGTATCATCTTGATTGGCAAACCCTGTGGAGATCCTCTCATAAATATGTTTCTCAAGATAGGTTGCGTCTTATGCAATATCACATTTTACATAATATGTATTATACTCCGGTTAAGTTAAAGAAATGGGGTCTCTTGGACTCTAACTTATGTGCTAAGTGTTCTAGAGAAGAGGGAACACTTCTTCACTTATTTTGGTCCTGCCCCAAAATTTCTTTTCTATGGGACTCTGTCAAGGTTTCCCTGGATCCTTTACTGGGCCTACAGGAGTATTTCACACCTGATATTTGTCTCCTAGGGGACTTGTCTTCTATTAGAGTTAAAGTCAGAAGGTTTCATATTTCTATGATAGCCTTATCTGTCAAGAAGCTTATCCTACACCACTGGAAAGAAAAGTCCACTCCGACTTTTCAGGAATGGGTGAATGAAATTCTTGCCAATCTGCGTACGGAAAAAGCAATTGCCAGCCTCCACAATAATTTGTCAGTTTATACACAAATATGGGATCCCCTTCATTCTCTAATTCTAGTTGCTCAGACATAGTTGTGTTTTAGGACAAATTGCCCTGTAGTAGTAGTAGTAGTAGTAAATCATTTTTTTATTCGAATACGAATAATTGGATACATTCAATTGAGCAAAGCTCATTTTCAGTGAAGTTCCAAATTTCATTAAGAGATTCCACATAAATTGACAATACAGCAAAATTAATATGGAACAACAAATAAGACAACTAACAAACAATAAATAAAGTTAAAAAGAAAAAGCAATTCCGACACATAACAATCAGAATTTAAGATGTTAGCAATTATTGCATGTCGTACTCTTGTTTAGTGCAAACATATACCATTTCCTTAGTTCACTTGTATTGTGCTTGGTTTTGTTACTTCTCAAAGCTGGGGGGGATTTATTCCAAAGGCTAATACCTCTGGCAAGTACAGAAGATCTTCCTATATTCAGGTTACATTTAAATGGAACAAATTGAGTTCCAGTAGAGGCCCTTAAACTTTCCTTGATCTTTCTAACCTCAAATAGATCAATGATATAATTAGGTACTTCCTTATACTATACTTTAATCATGAATTGTAGCAAGTGTAAGTCGCTTCTCACTGTAGGTCTCAGCCAATCTAATTCCTTAAAAAGTAGACACCTGTGTGTTCTATATGGGGCATCCAAAACAAAAAAAGCCAATCTGCAAAAGACTAAATCTGTAGGTTCCTGTATAATGATTTTGTACTTAAGGGACACATGGATTTGTTGTTGCTGTACGGGGAGGGAAGGGATGGTGGGGCAGTTGTATCTTAATAAGTTGCTGTATTCTTGCTTCATTCTCATGGTAACTGCCTTTTATTGTGGAAAATCTTTCAATAAAGTCTGAATTGCAAAAAAAAAAAACAAGAAAAAAAAACAGTTTTTGATTGGCTTACAAAGCTCTGTGAGACTTGGAAATCTCACCGAACCGTAGTCCCCGAATAGTGGCCGAATAGTGAACTATTCAGAAAATGCATCCAAATATTTGGAAAGCCCACTATTCATGGTATTCGGAAAATACTATTCGGCCCATGCACAGCCCTAGTCTTAAACATATTATATCTGGAGAGATTCAGAACATAGTAGATTTAAAATTACAGGGTGAGTACCACAGATTATTAAGTGGCAAAATGTAATGAACATTTTCAAAATATTCTTAAAATTTCATTTGAGCAAAATTAAAAATGCCACCATGATTCAACTGGTTGACTTTTGGCTTTGCAAACCACTATTCAACACTGCATCTCATTTTGCTTCTCTTCTTATTCCCCACAAGCAGTTATTTGTAGTCCTTTAGAACACCCCTGGTTGATTCCTTTGCTACTTTTTGCCCCTAGATAGACCCAGATAGACACTGTTTCACTGTTTGTCCCCCCAGTAAAGTATCCTTTTTGCTCCACAGTGACACCCTCTCTGGAATACAGAGACATCCAATGCCTTCTCTCTGTAACCTATACCTTTTGAATAGCCTGAACTTCTTCTTGGTGCCCCAATAATTTTATCCCTAGCACCATCACTAAATTTCTGTGAAGGACACTAAGCCATGTCCTTCCAATAGCATCATGCTCTCTGTCTTACCAATTTTGACATGTATGATTCTCATACATGTCAGAATTTAAGTGGCTGTTATTGTTTTCTATTCTTCTTTGCACTTCTGAGGGGTCTCCTCTTCTGGTGCTACCTACTACTGCTGTCCTTCCCTTGCTGATGCCCTACACCTGACTCATAAACCTGTTTATCCCCTGCACTATCCCCTCCCCTGTTGCCTAGTTTAAATGCCCCCAACTGCCTTGTACATTCTCTTTATCAGTGCACCACACCCTCCTAGCTCATGTGCAGGCTATCTTGCATACCCTGAGTGAGCAGATATTCTGTGCTCAAGAATATCCTCCAGTTGTCAGAAAAATAGACCCTCCCTTTTTGCAACAAACCATTTGCTAGAATTTGCATGCTTACTGGACCACAGTGATTTTTCAAGGCCCCCTGAATCTGTGAGTTGTATCCAGTTTGAAGATAGGAAAAAAAAAGACAAGGTGCTGTGTCAGTGTGTGGTCTGAAAATAAAACACAATGGTAATATTAAATACATACTGGAAATAGAAAATATAGTTAGACTCAATGTTTAGACCATAGGTCTTCTTCAGAAATTATTTTAAAAAGAAAACGTAAAGTTAGTGGAGAGGTAAGGGGAAATAAGGAATATATACTGTATGTATATATGTATATATGTGTGTGTGTGTGTGTGTGTGTGTATCCCATCTCCATTGCTGACTGTCCTGTAATTTACCCTGAATCAGCCAGTCAGGTGTCTCAAAGTTTCTCCGATGTAGATAGCTGCACACTTTCTGCAAATAATATCACCGAGAATATCACATCACCAAGGAGTTCTTGTGCACTTCCAGAATGCGATATATTGTATTCTTTATTTATTTATTTTGTAAATTGGTTTACAACCTTTGAGCCAGAGGTTCATTTCTAAAGGCACCTCGTCACATTGAGGACAAACAGAATAATTTTAGGTTACAGAATACAAGTCACTGACTAGAGTTACATAGAAATCATTTTGCAGGAACTGTACAGCTATCTACTGTACATTGTAGAAATGGGCAGATCCCTGGCTGTCCAGTTCAGGGAACATTACAGGGCAATCAGGAATGGAGACACTGATAAACCCATTGTATCACACTTGAACTCCAGGGACCATAATGTCAGTGTTCTTTCTGTCTGTGTCCTTCATTGGGGTTTCCGGGATGATGGCCAAAGAAAAAACATGGAAACCAAGCTGTTCATCCACCTAGGTTCTTGGAAGCCCTCTGGTATAAATGACAGACTTATTTTCTGCTAATATCTTTCAGCTACCTTTTGTTTTACCACGGTAGTCTGCCATTTTTTATCCCCCTCTTTGTCAAATCTTTGCTTGCATGTGCACATGGTACATTTGCATGTGTGGGTATGCCAACACACATTTCCATCTAGTGGGTATGTATGTGTGTGTTGGGTGGACATACTCTCATGGGCATTCCAGCCATGTGTGCATATCTGTTTTCATTTTCTACAGATGTCTCAATCTCTGTCTCCTTCCACCACATTTGTCACCTTTCACTTTTTTATTAAGCCCTGTAAATTAATCCCCACATGAGGACTCCTCAGCTCATTCACTCCTACTATGCATTTTCATACCCATTATCACTTTTTTGTTTTCCAGATTATTTTCTTACCTTGCCTATTACCACTTTTTCTCCTTGAACCTCCCCCTATTTTTTTCTTATATTAAAGTAGTGCAGTAGCACCACTATAGTTAGGATTAAACAGGGGTTTCTATGGTTAACATCAAACTTTGCTCTTTAAAGCTTCACAACCATACAAAGGATTTGCACGAAATTTTGAATGTACGTTTCAGGGGGTAGATCTCTTGGCATGCCACATTTCATTCTGGTAGGATGTGGGAATTCCAAGATGCAAGTAGCAAAAATGTTTAAAAAAATTGATGTTTTTGCTGTTCTTTTTGTCATCTCCTATCACCCAGTTTGGAATTTTGTTCTGAAATATTCAGGGTGGAAAGAGCTTGGCACACAGATGTGTCTTTCACTGATTTGGTGAAAAAATATTCATCCATTTCAAAGTTATTACATTTTCAACTTTCTGTTCTGAACATGCTCAGTGCTGTCTTTTGGATAGCTGTTCAGTACAAAAAAATAATTTGGTCCATATGAAAAAGGATCCTTTTTTCGTATGGTGGTCATCCTTTTTCATGAGGAAAAAATCCTTTTTTAATATGGCCGCCATCTTGTTTACTTTAAAAAAAAATTAAAACCCACAGAAATGACATTCTGGACAGATACTGACATATGTATCTTGGTCAACAGGATTCCATTAGGTGGAGTTTGCACTTAACTGTTGGAAAAATTACCCCAAGCTGTTTCTTTTTTAATCCTTTTTCATGACTCGCTTCTGTTTTTTGAATGGCCATACAAAAAAAGAATTCAGCCATATGAAAAAGGATCCCTTCATATGAAAAAGAATTTGGAAAAAACTAAGTCCAAATTCTTTTTTTAGTATAAGGACATCCTTTTTTGTATGAATGAAAAACGCATATGAAAAAGGATCCCTTCATATGAAGAAAGAGTCAGAAAAAAAACTAAGTTCCAATTCTTTTTTTGTATGAAGAGATCCTTTTTTGTATGCTTTGTTTTTGTTCAAATGGCACAAAGCTCTATTTATGAAGGTATCATGGCCCTTGTATGCCTGGTCACAGTCTTCATTTTGAGACCCCTACTGGGTTATTACCTGTTACAACCATGCAGTACCCAGGGTTGCAATGATGCAAGCAGGTGATTCAGCTTTAAGGAAGGGGAAGGAGTAGGATGTAGACTGTCTAAAACCAAGGTGAAGGGGTTCACTGGGGTTAATGTGGAGATACTGCATTCTGCTTGATGCCAGATACAACAATTTTAACATGGGAGAGACAGGCAATTGAATGGACCACCAGAATACTGATTAGTTGGTCATGGCTGGAGACACCAGCTCACCTGGATCATGAAGTGATGGGAAATTAAGGAGACTTCTGGGTAGGATACCATTTAATGGGCAAGGGTGACTGGCTTACAGCAAGACATTCTGACATGTAACTGCTACAATTCTGTCCTAGAACCTGGTCAAATTCAAACTCCAGCATGTTGTTAAATGCAGAGCTCAACATTGCACCCGCCCCACAACAGGTGACTATATTTGCACCTAACATTAGTAGGTGGCAGCACAACTGTGTGACCAGTCACCCTCCCAACTGCACTATCACCACTAGTATCTGAAAATGGGACCTCCCTCTACATTGGCGTGGATTAAGCAGCAGGCATGATTAAACAATAAAGAGACAGCTATTCTGCTTACACTTATTTATTAATATTAGTTTACCAGGTAAGCAGTACAGCGAATCATACAAGTCTTGTTTACAGATGTCGCCTGGGGGAGGATAGAGGGCAGGAAGGAGAAATAGGGATAACAGGGTAACAGTAATTTGTACAATGGAACAGAAACCATAACAATATGTGTAACATCATAAATATCAATGCAACAGTATAAAATGTGGCAATATAGAAGGAAGCAGGGATGTGGAGTAGTAACATTTTAATTTGTACAAGTAGAGGAAGGGGAAAGTGATATTTACATTTTAATTTATTTATTTAGTTATTTATTGGTAAACTTGGATTTACAACCTTTGAGTCAGAGACTCATTTACAAAGGTACCTCGTTAAGGTAAAATGACAAAACAGTAGTACAACATACCTAATACAGTCAGTGATACATAAAAGACAATGATTACAGCGATGAGACAAATTAGTACAGAGATGCATTTCATTATGTACAGTCATTTTTATAGTTAAATGGTAATAAACCCTGTAGTGCAGAATCAAGGATGGCAGTGGAGTATTTTAGCTATGGGGAGATTGAGGGAAAAAGAAGGGGGGGTGCAGTCCAGAGGACTTTGTTGAGTTTGGGGTAAGCAAAGAGTGCAGGTGCCCATGGGGCATGGGGAGTGGTTACTTGCAGTTACAGCAGTGTGTGTTGAACAGCTGGGCATGGAGGGCGATTTTTAAATGGAGCAGTTTTGAGCTTGTTAGTAATATTGACTGGGAGGGAGTTGAACAAGGAGGGAGCCCTATAGCTGAAAGATCACTGGGCTTCAGAGGTCCTGGTTCTGGGCACCAGTAGTGACATTTTATTCGAGCTGTGAGTGGTCATAATAGGGGTGGCGAGTTGAAGGGATGCAGCCACCCCTAGGGGTAAGAGACCGAGAAGAAATTTCAAGGATAGAAAGCAGTTTTGATAGTGGAGTCTTTCTTTGATGTTGAAGAGGCCTGCTGTGGCATATAGTAGACACGTATGGATGAGTCTGGGTGCCCCAGTCAGGAGCCTGCAGGCCTTGTTTATGGAGGTTTGGATTTTACAGAGAGCTGTGTTATCCGCAGAGCCATAAATACGTAGGCCATAATCCACAAGGGACAGGAGAGAGGAAGTGATGGTCAGCTGGAGAGCATGAGGTGGGGGGGAGTCCTTGTGCTGGTAGAGAAGGCCTAATAGAGAGTTGGTGGCTGCTGAAAGGGCAGTAATGTGGTGGTGGAAAGTGAGGGCAGAATCAAAAGTTATCCCTATTTATTTGTATGTGGACACTTGTTCTAAGGGGTGTTGTTTGCTGGGAAGGATTAGGATGGAGATATTTCTGGACTTGTTTTTGGGGTGAGTGAATAGCATAGATTTGTGTTTTTTGAGGTTGATAATAAGTCTGTGTTCCTTGAACCATGTTTCAGCTTGGTTAAAGGTGAACTGGAGAGAGAGTCTTGGAGAGAGGCAGGTTTATGGTGAGTGGCAAGAGAGAACGGCATCATCTACATACAGAAGAATTCTACCAGAGCAGGCACTAGGCAGGGTGTTAAGGTAGAGGCTGAATAAGAGGGGCCTCAAAATGAAGCCCTGGGGCACCCCAGAGTGAACAGGTAGTGTGCTGGAAACAGTCCCATTTATTTTTACTCACTGGGAGCATGCTGAAAGGTAGCTGGCGCACCAAGTGAGAAGACCAGAGAAGAAACCAATTTGGTGGAGGGAGTCAAGCAGGAGGGGGTAGCAAACAGTGTCAACGGCCTTTGAGAGGTCAATGAATACTGCACTGGCAAGTTTGCCAGCATCCAGGGAGGAGTGTAGATAGTTGGTGAATTCAAGGAAGGCTGTGGTGGTACTATGTCCTGCATAGAACCCATGCTGCTCAGGGCATAGTATGTTGTATTTGGTCAGATACTCTGTGAGCTGAGTGCCCACCACTTTTTTGATGGCTTTGGAAAGAGGGGAGAGAATGGAGATTGACCTGTAGTTGTTTGGGGAGGACCTATCACCACTTTTGTGCATTGGGGTGACAATGGCTGTTTTCCAGACACTGGGGAATTCGCTGAGACAAAGGGATCAGTTCAGCAGGTCCGTCAGTGGGGCAAGGACATCATCAAGCACTAGGCACAGGATTCTAGTATCCAGGGTGTCTTTACTAGGGCTATTACTGCCCAAGGCTTTTTGCAGGTATGGTTTGGCTTCATGGGTGGAAATCCTGCATAGGAGGAAGAGAGGGCATTGCAGGACAGGTGGTTGAGATGTCAGAATGGGATTGAAGAAACTACTGGGGAGGACTGAACTTGGATCTGTGAATGTGTTATTAAGGCAGTTTGCAGTGAGAGATGGGATGGGGGCAGTGTGATTTCCCATTTAGCTCTTTTATATTGTCCCAGAAGGCCCGGTCTGAGCCCCAGGAGGAGGTAAGGGTGGTCTGGTAGTGCTAGGCTTTAGCCTTATGGATGGCCCACATGCTCTTGTTGCACACAGCATTGTAAGCTTGCCTGTCAGACACTTTACCTGACTCCACAGCAATGTGCCAGAGGTTGCCCTCCTGGAGTTTTAGGAGCAGGGATGGGGTGACCCACGGCGCATTTTGTTTTTTTGAGCAATGTCTCATCAGTGGTGCATATAGATCACAGGCCTTGTTGAAAGCCTGTGTAAAGTGGTCGAGTGCTGTGTTGATGCTTAGGGCACAGCTGATGGGGGACCAGTCAACCTGGGCAAGGTAGTGTCTGAATTTTGCAAGGTCACCTGGATGGAGGCGCCTGCAAGGCATGGTGTGAGTGACTGGTTTAGGGGTGGTGGAGGACAAGAGGATAAGTATTGGGGAGTGGTCACTTAAGGAGTCAGGAAGGATTTTTATATCATGGACTTTCTGGGGGCGATTGGAGACTATGTCATCCAGGAGAGTGCTGGTGCCTCTGGTGGGGTTGAAACTAGTGGGTTCAGAGACCAATTGGGTCATGTCAAGGGTGGCAAAGGTATCCCTGGTTAGAGAGGCTAAGGGTGCAAGCCAGTTGATGTTAAGTTCCTCAAGTAGGACCTGTTCAGCTTTTGGAGGGAGAGTTGAGAGGTATTCAGAGAGAGACAGGATAGCTGGGTTTTGGTTCCTAGGGGGTACATAGGAGATTGTGATACAGACTGGACCCCTGGTGGGATCAGGGATGATTTTTAGGGTGAGGGCTTGTGCTCCGTTGTCAAGTTTGGGGGCGGGGAGAGCATGACCAATAATGTTGTCACGTAAGTAAATTGCACATACACCCCCCCATTTGCCTAGTCGGTCTTCTCGATAGAGGGTGAACCTGGGGATCAGTACAAAAGAATTGGGGGTAGATTTGGAGAGCCAAGTCTACACAAGTGCAATCACATCAGGTTGGTGTTGGATAACCCAACACTGGAGCGCAGCAGATATTTTTTGGCAAGCTGCAGATATTCATTGAGGCAATGTGGAGCTCAGAGCTTTGAGTCTTGGGTGGGCTAGTAGGAGTAGGGCCTGGATTGGGCTGGACATTTCCAGAAAGTAGTAGTAAAAGGGTGATCTTTCTAATTAGTGGGCAGTGGTAACAGGTATCCTTTACTGGTCTACGGGTTGGTGGTTCAGATACAGGGGAGCATGGAATGGGTAGTGCATGAAGGGTGGGGATAGCAGTAAGGAGGTGGATCCAGGGGGGTCCCAGGCTGGTGGAGGAGCCTGGTGGGTGGTGAGGAGGTGGGTGCA
The DNA here is from genome assembly GCA_016271365.2 of Neoceratodus forsteri. Classification (NCBI taxonomy): domain Eukaryota; kingdom Metazoa; phylum Chordata; order Ceratodontiformes; family Ceratodontidae; genus Neoceratodus; species Neoceratodus forsteri. The sequence continues at coordinate 462,989,095 of CM057449.1, forward strand.
GAGGCTCATGGGTTGAGTCCAGTGTGGGTGGTGGCCGTGTGCTGAAGGTAAAGTCAGGGTGTCCTGTGCCATGGGTGCATGGTGTGTGATCTGGTTGGAGAGAGGCCAGTAACAGGAAGGCTGGAATGGCCAGGTGCAGCAATGGGGAACTGGTCCCCATGATCCCTTCTGTTGATGGGGTTGCTGGGTAGTATTAGGGTCAGGGCTATGCTGTCAGTTGTGTGACTGCCACCATGGTGTAGTGGTAGGGCAGTGGACTTTGGTGCACAGGGTACAAGGTTCAAGTACCCTGGGGGGCAGGTGTCCTTATAGCCTGGGAAGGGTGGCAAACCTGGCAGTTGGTCAGCTTGAGAATACTGCCCAGGATGGAGGGGTGAAATAGTGACTCCTAGTGGCCACAAGGGGAATAGGAGATGGTTGGGGGTGGCTATAGAAGGATGGGGAGGATGGAATTGAGTCGAGTAGGAGAGGGCAGACAGTGGGTAGGTTAACTTGGAGTGGATAGGGTTGGCAGTGAATAGGTTAACTAGGAGTGGGAGGGAGACCAGTGAAGTAGCTGATGGAGGTAGAGAGACAGGAGAGCAGAGAGGTTAAGAGAGGTTAGGGAGATTGTGCAAGATAAGAGTATGCTGAAGGCACATGTCAATGTCCTGAACAATAAAACACACAGGGATGTGACATAAAAGAAAATCTATGAAATCTAAACTGAATTGTATCTACATATGATGATTTGTACAGGTTTCCCAGATATGTCAGCTGTCCTTTAAAGGACTGCCATGCCCTGCTTGAAATGCTTTTGTCTTTATAAGGGATGGAATAGCACAGACCATCAGAAGAAAAAATCCATCAGAAGGAAAAAATAGCATCATCCTCTCACAATCCCATTTTTAAATTAGGATATAAGGATCCTTGCTCTGAATTATTTTTAACTGGAATGAAAGATTTTGAGAACTGAGGAAACTTAAAGCCCTGATACATCTACAGTATAATAAATGATAGACCAGCAAGCAGGCCTTTGTTTCTGCTGAAGACTATTTCTATGTAATACAACTCCTCATATTATTTTGGCATATCCAATGTTATTTTCACTTGATTTGTATACCTACATCATAATAGGACCAGGGAACAGTACCCCTTTAAATATGTAAATAGCAAGAGACAGCTGGTGCAGGCATATTCTGCCAGGGCAAAATACACACACATTTTTACTGGTTAAGAAGAAAAAGAGCAGTCTCTCTTGCTATTAGCTCTAATGCAGCTGAGCCTGTATAATCCACATAATACCTTATAAAACAGATAATTATATTTTCAGCTCATCTACATAATGGATGAGATGTGAAATTAGTTCCATGGTGGATAAGCTAAACACCCTCAGGGTAATTATACTTGCTACAATATAAAAGCTTCCTCTTGCATTATGACATTACCGCTGTTGTTTTGTCCACAGCAGAGCAGCAAATCTGACAATGCTGAGAGATACACATAGTGAAGGTACAATAGTGCATGGTCACAGATTTAATCTTGTATTTCCACATGCATTCACTTTAGATTATAACAGTCAGATTCAAAGGTTGACAAAATTCATTATTTACAGTTGTTGTGCATTTTAACTTCAGCTCACATCTCATGGTTCTTTCCATAGCACATTTTCTCACAGACAGCAGTCTTTCCTCAGTTCTATCTCTTTTGTGTATCTCTATTTCTCTCTAATTGCGATGAGAGAGAAACATAATGTGAATTACTGGGAACTGAACCTAGACCCCTAGAATACCATCTTGCTGCACTGACCACTGAGCTACAGGCTCACATGGTTGGACCTGGGGTTCACGGACACCCTTCCTGTTTCTGCTATTGCAAATCCTGCAACTAGAAACAATCAAGGATTACCTGAGAAAGGAAGTGTGTCTGGGAACACCAGGTCCAACCATGTGAGCATGTAGCCCAGTTGTTAGAGCACTGGGATGATATTTTGCAGGCCTGTGTTCAGCTCCTCATAAGTCACATTATTTCTTTCTCACTGCAATTTGTGATTTAACTGTTGAGTAGTAGCTAATACTGCACCAAAAAAAAGACATCTAGTTGCCATCCCCTTCTTTCTCAGTATTTCCGACTCACCCATTCTCTCTGTCTAGCTATCTTTGTCTCTCTCTCTCTCTCTCTCTCTCTCCCATTTCTCTTATTGTCTCAAGCAACAAAATCAGTTACACTCAGTAGTCTTTAACACCTTTTACACACAGGTCTATGTAACAGAATAACTGTTATGGAAACAATATTCCGTTACATCTCTTCTGTGTAAAGTGCATTTGTTTCATTCCCTTGATGAACGTTCGTCCAAACCGCAATCTCTGCTTCTTGCGGTTTGCACCAACGTGTTTCGTTTGATCTGGCTGTGTAAAACAGCCATTCCGGTAGCACTGCAGAAACTGCCATTACAGCAACAAACTCTGGGGGAGCCAAAACAAATGGAGGTGGGATTGGCCAGAATACTCGCAGGATGTAAAAGGAAACCCGAACTCAACAGAGTACAACGGCGCCACACAGGTAATGCTTATTTCGTTTTACAAACCTGTGTGTAAAAGTGCCTTTTGTGTTTCAGGGTATAGACAGGGTTATGCCGATGTTAAGAGGAGGAAGAGATGGATAATGCACTTTTAAAGAAGGAAAGTTTTTGGCAATATACATGGGGGGCTATAAAAGGCAATGGTCAGGGATGTAATGATAGGTTCCAGTTAAAACCTCTTCTAAAGGCATAAAGTTTACTGTGCCCTAGATCAATGCAGAATATGTAGTAATTAGTGTCCTAATGCTGTCTATATACATTATATAGAAATTGTTGTACAAATGCTGGCTTTAGTAAATATCGTCTTTTAAGGCATAGCTGGAGTGATTCTCAAGATATGTATCTTGAGATGCACCATCTATATACGGAGTAAAGGGGGATGTCCTGTGTGTAAGAGCCTTGAGCAGCTAAGGGCTGAAATAAGGCTGCTCAGATGGGAGCTGGGGAGGATGGTGTGGGAAGTCAGAAGAGCAGAGGGGTGAGGGGGTGATGCTCAGGGGAGGGACGGCATCAGGCAGGGGATGGGAGTGGGGAGGAGCACCCAGTATACAGGAGTATCTCTTCCTTAGAGGAATAAGGAGCCCAGGGTGGAGGAAAGGTAAGTGGAAGGGGTTGGAATGTGAGAGTAGCATCAGGGGTAGTAAATTCTAAAAGGGTGCCTTTATTGAACAGCTTTGCACCACTGTCTGGAAAGATGGAAGGGGCAGCAGGAGGTGAGGTAGGTGGTCAGGTTGAGGGTAGAAGTACAGAGGAGGGGTGAGGGAACTAATCAGGGTGGGCAGGGAAGAGTAGGCAGGCAAAATGGAGTGGAGGATGGGGGAGGGAGAGAAAAGGAAAGGAAGAAGGGAGGGAAAACTGAAAGCAGATACAGATAGTCAGACAGGGAGGGGCAGTTTGGGAGATGGAAAAACAATTAAGGGGATAAACTGTGAATGTGGAGATAAGTTCACCAGAGTGCAGAGGGAGTAGTCAGGTGGGGAAGCAGCTAGTGCTGAAGGTAAGAAAGGAAAGACGGGGAGCACGGATGTAGGGGATGGAAGGGTGGCAATCATTGGGGACTCCATAATTAATGGTATTCACTGGGGAAGGAAAGGGGACCTAAATGCAAGCAGGAGGGTGGTTTGTATGCCAGGAATGACAGCAGGAAAGTTGGGCCCAAGAATAAGGGAAATAGTAAGGGAGGTTGGAGGAAAACCTAATTTAGTTATACATTTGGGAACCAACGACCTTGCTGGGGATGAGGTTGAGGTAGTGCAAAGTAGGTTCAGAGAGTTAGGAAAGCTCTGCAGGCAGGAAGGAAGTTCACTGGCCTTCTCAGAAGTGATACCAGTACCACGGGCCAGCACAGCCAGGAAAAGAAGAATAGAGGATTTTAATGACTGGCTGAGTAAATGGTGCAAGGAGGAGATGTTTATCTGTACTGGAGGCTGGGTGGAGACCTGGTCAAACAAAGCACTCTTTTCACCTGACAGGCTACAGCTCAGTAGGAAGGATTTGAGGGTACTCAGGGATGAACAGGGGGAATACATAACCACTACACTTAATTTAAACTGCTGCAGGGGACAGCGGGCATGAAGGTCCACAGACTCAGAGAGGAGGAGCTCAGTGACCCCCCCATAGTGATGGAAGAGGTCTGGAGGGAGGAGGTGGAAGGGGCAAGAACACAGTTAGCAAAGGGTGGAGGGGATAAGGAACACATAACAAGGGTACATGGAGGATGGAGGACCTGTAGGCACTATTAGCAGACAGGATGGTGGACATAGCTGCAGTAACCAAGACTTGGGCAACATTAAACCATGACTGGGACCTTGTGATTCCTGGATGTAAACTATACAGGAGGGACAGGGTAGTTGGGAAGGGGGAGGGGTGGCAGTTTATATTAGGGAGGGAATAACTTGCACGAGTCAGAGGAAGGGGAGGTGGAGGCATTATGGGTTCAGTTAAGGTCCAATAAAGGGAGAAAGGTGAGGTTGGGGGTGGTTTACAGACTACCCAGTCAGGATAGGAAGAGGGACAGGGAACTGAGCTCACAAATATTGGAAGTTGAGGGGAAAGGAGAAGTGGTAATTGTGGGGGACTTCAACCTGCCCAAATTGGACTGGACCACCCCATCCACAACATGTGCTAGGAGTCAGGTGATCCTGGAAGGACTGCAGAGTGGGTTCCTGACTCAGGGCATCACTGAACCAACAAGAGCTGAGGCAATTCTTGATATGGTGCTCACAAATGGGGAGCATGTACAAGAAATAATGGTCAGGGAGCCACTGGGTGGAAGTGACCATTGCATAGTGTGATTCCAGTTGGTTATGGGCAGGGAAAGTATTCCGACTAAAACCAAAATCTTGGATTTCAGGAGGGTGGACTTCAGGAAAATGGATGAAGTGCTAAGAAGCCATCTAGCGGCCATCAGAGCAGATATGGGGTGGACCAAAGGTGATCCATCATTAAGGAAGAAATACTGGTTGCCATGGATGAGTGTTAAGATAAGGGGGAAGAACACAAGGACCAAATTGATCAGCTGGTTCAGTTCTGGGGTTGTCCAGGCAGTAAGGGAAAAGATGCTGGCCTGTAGAAAATTCAGGAAGACCAAGAGAGAGGTGGATAGGGAAAATTACCTAAGATTGGCTAGTGAGGCAAGTACCGAAGTCAGTTGAGCAAAGGCACAGAAGAAGCTGCAGATAGCTGAAGGAATTAAGAAGTGGGAGTAGGCTTTCTTTCTCTATATAAATGAGAAAACAGACAACAAGGAAGGGATTGTTAGGCCTAAGAAAGGGGTGGAGTGGGTGGAGGATAATGGGGGAAAAGCAGAGCTACTAAATGAATATTTCTGTTCTGTCTTCACCAGGGAGAAGGCAGACCAGTGCCTTCAGGAGGGAAAGGAGGAGCGGGGGGGAGGGGAACGCAGATGTAGTGATAGAGGAGGATAGAGTGAGGGAGGGGCTGCTGGCATTGAAGGTGGACAAATCACCAAGCCCAGACAGAGTAAATCCAAGGGTGCTAAAGGAACTGGCTGAGGAGCTAGCAGGGCCACTGGCAGACCTATTTACCAGTTCACTAGATTCAGGCATGGTACTGCAGGACTGGAGAACAGCACATGTAGTGCCCCTCCACAAAAGTGGTCCCAAGGATGACCCAGGGAATTACAGACCAGTAAGTTTGACTTCCATTGTGGGTGAGCTCATGGAGACCATACTAAAGGAAAGGTTGGTGGAATAGCTAGAGGAGCATGGTCTCCAGGATAATAGGTAGCATAGGTTCATGCATGGGGGAAATCGTGTCAAACAAATCTGATTGACTTCTTTGACTGTGTCACTAAGACAGTAGACAGGGGTCAAATGGTAGACAGCCTCTATCTTGATTTCAGCATGGCTTTTGACTCTGTGCCCCACAAATGGTTGATCAGGAAGCTGGTGGATCTCAGCGTGGGGGAAAAGATTGCCAGATGGGGAGAAAAACTGGCTGAGGGACAGAACCCAGAAGGTGGTTGTGGGTGAAGAGTTATCTGGCACCAGAGAGGTAACCAGTGGGGTCATGCAGGGCTCATTGCTGGGGCCGGTGTTGTTCAATGTCATCATCAATGACATTGGAGATGGCATTAAGGGCAAAATATGCCTATTCACAGATGACACCAAGCTCTGTGGGAAAGTGGACACAGTTGAAGGGATACAGGACCTTCTGGAAGATCTGGAAAAGCTAGGGATGTGGTCCAGGATCTGGCAGCTTAGCTTCAATGCCAAGAAATGCAAGGTTATGCATAATGGAGCCAGGAATCCCAGGACAGAGTACTACCTGGGTGGGGTCTGAGCATCTGCATTAGAGGAGGAGAAGAACCTGAGAGTGATGATCACTAGTGACCTGAAGCACTCCAAACAGTGCAAGAAAGCACCAGCAAAGGCAAACAAGATGCTGGGATGCATATCTTGGGGGATCTGTAGTAGGAGAGAGGAGGTTATGCTGCCTTTGTACAGGTCACTGGTAAGGCCGCATTTAGAGTATGGAGTTCAGTACTGGTGCCCACATCTCAAAAATGGCATTAACCTGCTGGAGAAGGTCCAGAGGAGAGCTACAAAGATGATAGCTGGTCAGCAGACTAAGGCATATGAGGAGAGGTTGAGGGCACTGAACATGTACTCTCTGGAAGACAGGCGAGAGAGGGAGAGGGAGAGAGAGGGGACATGATTGGGACATTCAAGTACTTGAAAAGGATAAATAAGGTTGATAAGGAGAGTCTCTTTAAGCTGAGTGGCAACCATAACATGAGGGGGCACAGTCTTAAGCTGGAGGGTTGGAGGTTTGGAGGGAGGTCAGGAAGCACTCCTTCACAGAGAAGGTGGTGGAAACTTGGAATGTGTTACTGGAAGAGGTCATCTCTTTAAAGAGAGTGGGCAGCTTTAAGAGAGGATGGGAGAGGCATAGAGGGAAGGTGAGGATCATGGGTAGGGAGGAGTGGGGAAAGAGGGCAGGGACATTAGCTCAAGCTGTGGACCCTGCAATATGAACAGACTTGATAGACCTAATGGCCTTCTTTTGCTGGCTTCTTCGTAAGTTTGTATGTATGTTTTTATATTCAGAGATCTACTGCAACCAAGCTGAAATTAAAAAAGGTAAGAGAAGGGACATTTGCTCTTTATTTTAAATAAGGGCGAATTTTTTTGTGGGAGTGAGGATGGAGAGCTTGCAAATTGTTTTGAATCTGAATGAGTTATTTAAGTGTTATTATGACACTGCTGTGCAGACACCTTACAGTGGGAGTGCTTTAGGGAGGTGAGTATTACACTGGAAAGACTTTATAAAACAGATATTGACTGGCAATACTTTGGGCTATGGAGAAAATCTTGACCCCTTTTGGGGAAAAATGTTGCCATTTATTACTGTAGTTATATTGGCCTCAGCCTTCAGCTTCAGGCAATGTAACAACTGTTGTGCAATACCTGTAAAAGTATTTCTTCATGTTTTAAAACTACTGTATTAAAGCATTTCGTGTTTTCAGAGATAGCATGCAGAAAAAATAGTTTTCAAGAAGAGCAAGCATGCAGGATCTTTAAAGGATATTAGAAAAAAGGAAACGTGTTCAAGTTGTTTGTTTTCTGTTTCTGTTCTCCAACTACACACATACTCTGCAGTCTAAAGTTACAGAGTCAGTACAAATAAACCACTGGAAGCAGTAAGCAAATCCTTCTGCTGATGTTATAAAACAAGAAAGTCAAGCCACAGAGTTTATTTAGGGGCTTCATTTACGGTTTCCTTGTTGCTTTGTAAAATAAGAGTTTTTCCTATTGGAATGGGAGACAAGTTGAGCCAATGGACCTCTTTCTGCTGAAATATTCAGTTTCTATATTCAAATTTTGAAAAATGTGTACCTTTTTTGAGGGCACTGTGCATTCAGTCATAATTTCTTAAAAAATTTGCCTCTTTCTTAAATTAACCTCTCAAGTCCCTGTTTACAAAATACTTTTTTTTCCCATTGATTCAGAAAGGGGGAAAATATATTTCCAGTCATAGTATCCATAGGTACTGGTTTGGAGGAATGCAAGCCTTGGGAACCTAAGAACGATGGTACTGTAGAACATAGATACAGCGATGATACACATACACACACATCTCAAAGGCATTTGGGATTTATAATCCCTTGCTTGAAAAAATTTCTCTGAAACATCAAGACATGTCAAAGTCTGTCTGTCTTCTACTATGTGAAGGATAAACCTACTTTGGTGATGCCCCCAGATAAATGCTTTGCCTTGAGCAAGCTCCAGTACATACTAGCAATATCTTAGAAGCAGCTTTTCATCTTCCTTTCCACACTAGTAAGTCCAGCCCAGGACAAGTGTGCTCATCATTCAGCATTACAGATAATAAACAAGTCCTTACATAAAAAAAAATGCTGTTTTAAAAAGCAATCCCATAGTTACAATATAAGTTGATTATTATTACTTATATATTCAAGTTTTAATATCATTATTGGTCTTTAGGTGCTGATAAGGTGAGCTACTTGCCATAGCAGGGATGGGCCATTCGCCAGCCATATAGGGAGGTAGTCCATAGTCCTGTGGTGCAAATTGGGATCCTTCCAGCAGCAGAGGGTCAGACATCAATCAACCAATCAATAAACCAAGCACACATTTTGTTGCAACAGCCAAAGCCATTAAAGTTAGTTTAATCACAAAAAGAGACACAAAAGATAAAGATAAAATCTTTAGGCAAGGTTAAACTGCTCTATGAAAGGAGTTGGAAGATATGTACAGTAGGTAAAAAAAATCTCGGAGGCCCCCCCCCACACACATACATACACACACTGGTGTAGGAAATAAAGTTGCTGAGCGTGAGACAAGGTTATGTGTCTCATTTATTTTATATGCACTATAATGCATTTTGTATTCACATTTTACACATCAGTAATCTATCCCCAGTTTTGTAATGGAACATTTTTAGACTTGAAATTTCACTCCTGAAACGAAGTCTCTTGTAGGTTCTTGCCAGCCATAGCCATCACTGTCTTTTTTCCAATGCCATCTACAGCAGCAGATTTCCGTAGTCTTAGAATCATTCATCATTTATTGACAAGCTTTTATCTTTTATTGATATGATGTCAGCATTTTCCCTACATGTAGAATTATTAGATTGTCCTCAGAATGACCTCTGCTTGAAAATAAAGTGTGTTATAATTTATGAGCGTTATTTGCTGAGTATAAGCTTTTGTTAGCACAACACTGTAGTCTCAGAGAGTTCTGCAGTTATGGAAGATCCTTGTTTTAGCAGCTATTCAAGCTTCTAAACAAGAATCTTTCACTGCTTCACCTGTCCATTAAAAGCATCACTGATGGAGTGTCCTCCTTCTCTTCCTCCTGATTTCAAATGAGATCTTAGTACAACTTTGATTAGATTAGACTAAACTTTAAGGGTGCTGCTTCCATTATCAATAGTGGACTCTATGTATTATACCTTGGAATACATCATTGCTGTTGTTGTAAAATAAGTATGTACACTCTCAAGAGCTGCATGTGCAGCAATTGACATGGTCTGATATTTCTTAAAATTTTTGTGATATCCCTAGAGAAATTCCCGGCCTACCTGCCAGCAGTGCCACTGTAGGACCACCAGAGAGAATCTCTTTAGAAATACTGTGAAATATCTGATCATATCAAATGCTTCAGCTGTGTAATGTACTACCACATGAAAATAAAATTACATTTTAAAAGTAATCAACTGTAATGTTTTATATGTGTTGTACTTTATCTTTTCCCTTTTGTTACTTATAAGACATTTTCCTTGACAGTGTGTGGGTGTGATGTGTGGAACAGGACGCAAGCTGAAGGATGATTTATCAAATTATGTTCCCTATCACACCTCATCAGCATTGTGACTCCACTTCTTACGACATCATGAATGGTGAAAAGGAGCCATTCCCCTGCTGCCAGAGTGGTCACAAGGTAAAAGCTCACAATGCTGATGATGTACTGTATGCAGAGGTAAAGAACTACAGTAGATGAGTCTGCTTCCAGGCACAGGCTGTTTTATACATCATAGCCCAAACTATCAGGTAGACAATCATCTAATTGATGAAAGTAACTCACAAACAATACTTCTCAAGTAACAAGTAGCTATTGGCTACTTATGTGAATTAATAACTTGTTCTATCTGTTGTTTTTGCCACCTCCTGTTCTTTAAAGACTTGTGCAGAATAGGAAACAAATTTGGATTTGGTAAGCACTGATCCTGCAACATTTTGGTTCTCAGGCAATCTGGTGCATCAAACAAGAGACTTCTTGATTCTCTTTGGGAAGAAGAAAAGCTGGAGATAGGTAACCTCACAATTTTGCAGCTGACCACTGGCTACCCATCCAGCTTATAATGTATGTCGACTATAGAGAGGCTGGTCCAATATAGTTTACAATGTATTTTACTTAACGTAACTCAATTTAAATATGCCATCTCATTTCTAGTGGAGTTATTATTATAGTCATGATGACAACTGGGAGTGCCTGAAATTCAGGGAGGCCAAGTGACTTGTTAAACATCCCACGCTGGCAAGGTAGAAGTAGGATTTAAAACATATGCTGTCCTGTTTCACAGTTCATTTTTTAGCCACTAGACCACACTGCTTTGCAGAGAAATGTTTTACACATAAAATATCATGTTTGCTGTACCTACCATGTAACTTAATCACTGGCCTTGATCTTTATAGTTTAAAATCATCAAGGCAGCAATGTAAGTTATTATAATTATGTAACTCATATAGTTGTGGTACTGTATCTCTTGTAATTGTTGACAGACGCAGTTCTGAAAGGATGCAGACTACTGTTGTCTAGTGCAGCTTCCATTGTATCAATGTCCTGATTCACCTAGAAAATGCTGTGTACCCACAAAAGCAGAACTACATATCAAAGAACTCAGAGTGATAATTAACAGGGGGAAAGAGTAACAGAGTCCTTGGATTTGTAAATCACAGCATCCATTAATCCTGAAGCTGTCAGGGCCATACACATTCTCTATGCAAACTCACAGTTCAGGATTTAATGTTGTGTCTAGAACAGTTCAACAGATTTGAAAGCTTGGCACTTTTTCAAAAGACAACGTGTATTTTTGTCTCTCTGGTACAACTTGCAGAATGAGAAGGACTTGCAGTGGTGTTAAGAGAACATCCACTGAATTAAAACATCTATTCTAATTACAGAAATGCTCTTACAATGGGATTTCATAATAACACATACCATTCTTCCAGGTTTACTCATGAGATACAGCTACACTAGAACTAACGTAAAATCAAGGTTCAGCTTATAATAGACATGAGCCAACATTTTTAAACAGTAACTACACTATTCACAAGAATGGCACATTTACTGTAGGTGGACAATAGCCAGCTGAAGGATATGAGGGCCTGAGGTGAAGCTGATGGCATTATTCCTGTAACTTTAAAACACCAAATTAAATAGCAAAAAATATATTGCCATGCTTTAAATGTTATACCCATGGTCTGCAACACATTATATCAAAGCCACATAAAAAAATAGGGGGCTACTGTATCCAACATGTCCTAATAATTTAATGACCACCAGAGCCTCCAACTGGAATTAACTGTTTGCAGTTTATGATTCTGCAAGGTCTGGGAAATTGGAAATGTATTTATGTATGTATGTATGTATGTATGTATGTATGTATGTATGTATGTATGTGTTTGTTTATCTATTTATTTATGCATGTATTTATTTCAAAAGTTGTATCAGGAAAGACATTCTGATCTGCTAACAGTTCCCTTCATGATGTATACTGGGGGAAGAGGAAGGAAAGTACAGTACAACTTGACAACAATGTACAATAAATAAAATGCAATAATATAAATGATATAACATGAATAGCAAAGTTACAGTTGCTGTGAAGAAGCAGACATAAACACAGAATAAATATACTTTAGTTATGACCAATGAACAGGTGTACTGAATAACACATTCAGCACAGGCCATGAGCAAAAGCCAGGTTAAGTTGGTGCCTAAGAAGGGTGATTGTTGGGGCACTTGGAAGTCAGATCATAATGCAATCCAGGGCGGTTACAGGAATCAGTAGAAAAGTCATGAAGGAGGGATTTGAGGGAGAAGAGGAATGAGGCAGAGCAGATAGCAGGGGGGGAGGAAAGACCAGAGCTTAGGGTACCAGATGGAGAAAGCAGCTTGGCCTGCAGAAGACTCTATGTAAGAAATTATGAGGGGTCACAGATCAAAGTCACAGAGTTGAAGAGAGTGTGTGGGGAGAAAGAGGGACAAAATGAAAGAGGTAAAGTAGGAGGGAGGGAGCTAAGCTAAAATTTGGAATTACAGGAAGAACAGTGAGATAGATGCCTGCCTACAAGGGAGGGAAGGGAGTCAGGGAGAGAGGAATTAAGGGAAGATGGTGGGTGCAAAGGGGACAGTCTATGACAAAGCAGCAGAATGACTGAACGAGGGAGTTCAGTCTGGCCAGAATGGACTTAGGAGCAGTGGTACATAAAATGTCACTATAGCTGAAAAATATGGAGGATCCTTTTCAAGAAGAGTTCTCTTTATGCAGGGAGTAGAATGCACACTTTATTCTGATAGGAAGCCCAATCTTTTGGGTGGAGTTTCTGGTGGATGGCATTCACGTGCATAGAGAAATCAAGGTGATGGTCCAACTAAACCTTTGTTTTACCAGAAGAAACACACTAAGCTGAAAGCTTGTTTACAGGTGCAACCTGGGATCACAAGGAAGTTAAGTGACTAGCTCAGGGTCACACGATATGCAAGTGGGGGTTGTGGGATTCAAACCCAGGTCTTCAGGTTTGCAGCTCAGAGCCTTAAACCACTGTGCTATACTGACTGCAGGAAATTAGGGAGGCAGTATAATGCAGTGGTTTAAGGCTCTGAGCTGCAAATCTGGTAACATCCAGCAGACCACACCTGGGTTTGAATCCCATCACTTCCACTTGCATACTGTGTGACCCTGAGCAAGTCACTTAACTTCTCTGTGTTCCCAGGTCGCTCCTGTAAAGAAGCTTTCAGCTTAGTGTGCTACTCCTGGTTAAACAACTAAATAAAAAATTAAATAAATAAAAAAAAATTTGAAGGATGTGATGCCTTCAATCAACCAGTCATCCAGGTTAAGGAAAGAGGAAAAGGGAGAGAGCCTAGTTAACCTGTGTCTAGTGCCAAAGATCATAGAGACCTTTTTCTTCTGGCATTTAGGGAAATGTGATTATCCCAGAACCCATGTTGGATGTTGTAGAAACCCTGTTGGAGTCAAGCAACCAGTTTGGGAGTAGAGACACCAGAAGCACAGTTTAAAGTTGGAAAATTAATGGAATCACTGCTGAAGGAAAAGATTGTGGAATATCTTGAATCCAGTTGGTTACAAGATCCAAGGCAGCATGGTTTCACAAGGGGGAGATCATGTCAAATGAATCTGATAGATTTCTCTGAATGGGTGACCAAGTAACTAGATCAGGTTGCAGTGGTGGACATGGCCTACCTAGATTTCAGTAAGGCATTTGACACCGTTCCATATATGAGACTAGTAAGCAAGCTGGATAGCTTAGGAGTGGGTCCAAAGGTGGATAAGAGACAGAGGGTGGTAGTAAATGGAGTTCCCTCCAAGGAAAAGAGGGTGACCAGTGGGGTGCCTCAGGGATCAGTGCTGGGACTGATCCTCTTTAATGGCTTTACAAGTAGTATTGCAGAGGAGCTGGAAGGGAAGGTCTGCCGCTTTGCGGATGACACCAAAATCTGCAATTGGGTGGATACTCCAGGTGGGGTGGAAAGGATGAGCAGAGCCTGAGAAAACAAGAGGAGTGGTCAAGGGCATGTCAGCTGGGTTTCAATACAAAAAGGGGCAACATAATGCACTTGGGGCACAGAAACCCAGGTGACAGTACAAAATATATGGAGTGGTATTGATGATAATCAAGCAGGAAAGAGACCTGGGGTAATCATATCAGATGACCTAAAGGTGGCACAGCAGTGCGGCAAGGCAGTAGGGAGGGCAAGTGGGATGCTGGGATGCAAAGGGAAGGGTATCACCAGCAGAAAGAGGGAGGTGGTGTTGCCTCTCAATAGATCACTGGTAAGACCCGACCTAAGGTATTGTGTCCAGTTCTGGAGACCACATATCTGAAAAGTCATAGAGTGGAGTTGGTCTAGAGGAGGGCAAGTAAAATGGTGCAGGGTCTGCATCAAAAGCCAAATGAGGAGAGACTAAAGGACCTCAATATGTACACTCTGGAACAGAGGAGAGAGAGGAGAGATATGATAAAGACCTTTAAATGCCTCACAGGGGGTAAATAAGGTACAGGTGAGGAGTGTATATTAGAAGAAAAGGTGCTCAAGAACCAGGGGACATGCTATGAAGCTAAAAGGGAGTAGACTGAGGAGAGCTACAAGGAAGTACTTCTTTACAGTAAGAGTGGTGGATTCCTGTAACAGCCTTCCATCGGAGGTGGTGGGGGCAAAAACAGCGGTGGGGCTGAAGAATGTATGGTATAATCACAAAGGAATCATTGTGGAAAAGAAAGCAGGAAGGAGAAAGAGCTGTAGATCAAGCACTGTCTGATGTAATAGTGTAGGTAGGGACAAATGGTCAGACTGGATGGGCCAAGCAGTCTTTATCTGCCATCAGATTCTATGTTTTTATGTTTACTGTACCATCCACGTACATATGGATGGCCACAGAGGTACAGGCATTTGGGAGATCATTTTGGAAAATAAAGAAAATAAATGGGCCCAAGACAGAGCCATTGGAGAATAGCTGAGGAGATGGGAAGTGGGGGCCAGAGTGAGTCTCTTTGGGATCTTCCCTCAAGATAGGAACGGAATCAAGTAACCGCAAGTTCAGAAAGCCCTGCCTTAATGCCTGTTGACATGAACATGAGAAAGTGAATTACTACTGTTATGTAATTTAAGGATGTTTTACCTAATATATAAATGTTTAGAAGAATCATATCACATTATGATGTTAAAATTTCAACATCGAAATCCAGTACAGCGACATCCTCAAGGTAGTCACAGTATTGGACCCGATGGTGAAATTTTGCTAATTTTGATGGTCTCCCCCCCCTCAAATAAACTCTGACCTGGAGTTTGTTATCTTTAAAAAGGGAGTGTGTGGGTGGCAAAGCTCTCCGCATAAAATAAACACTCAATGTCGACAGGTGAAATTTTGCCTGTTGACATTGTTTCCATCACTGAGCCGCATTTCAACAATTTTGTTGTCGATGTGGCTTGGTGGAAACTAGAAGAATAGACTTAATAATGTTTTCTATGATGATTAAAAAGACAGAGTAAAAGCACAAATTCTTTAATTCCTAGTCCTTGCTTGAAATATTGCTGTTCCTAGTCTGGACTTAAAGCAATGTATGGCAATTTCATACACCACATCTTCTGGTAGTCTGTTCCAGCCCCCAATTATGCACCAAGTCAAGCAATATTTCCTCACAACTGTTTGAATATCCCACCACACTAATATTTAAAGTGTCCCCTTGGTCTGGACTTCTGAGTTCTGCTTAATAGGCTATACTTAATCTTGTGCTATCCTTTGAGTCTGAATACCTCAGCTAAGTTCCCCTTCATTCTTGCTTCTTTCCAGGTGAACAATCTCAGTACATTTAGCCTTACCCATAATTAAACACTCCTATTCTCTAGTCAAATTTGTTGACTTATGTTGTATCCCTTCCAATACTTCTATACATAACTGCTAGAAGTTGTGAAATTCCTTTCTCAGTTCCTTTAAGAGTCATAGCTGTAACACATCTGACCATGGAGCTGTTGCAACATTGAAGTTGCCTAAATATTTAGTCACTATTTCTTTTGTGATTTGACTTGTTCACATATTAGCTAGCCTCCTAGTTGTTTGCCCAGTACAGAATGATAACCTGTAAATTCTTCCTAGCACATCCATAAAGGAAAAGTAATCAATTTGCTTTTGTTTTCTTTCTTTTTTTATCAATTTTGAATTCTAGTAGCCCTATCCCCTTCCTTTTACAACTTTCCCTTTGAGTGGCAGATTTTTTTTTTTATTTATATCCCTTGCTATCCCATTTTCAAAATCAGTTGTGGCTTTCTTTACATGCTTTTTACATTGCCTTAGTCTCTCTCCCTCCCTCCTCTCCAATACCTTAAAAATGTCATTTTCATTGGTTTTAAAATATGTTGCTTCTGCCTTGTTTTTGTTTTGACCACCCTAGTTATTCATGATCTATATTTTCTCTTTTAATTGAGTTGCCCCTTGGGGTACATTTCTTCATTGGTTCTCTTGGTACAAACATTTTAATCCAGCCCATTTGTCCTTCACCCCTCCATGTCAATTGGCCTCTGGAGTTTACCCTTAACCTATTTCCACTTAATGATGTTTGCTCTGCTGAAATTCAAAGTTTCAGTGTTTGATTTGTCCATTTTTACACAACATCTGTACCTTGACAATTATCACATTGAGACCATTGTTCTAAAGGTTCTGGCCCAACAGCACCCCAGTAATTATCTGGAATGTTCCTTCACAAATTGCCCTTCAGAATGCATTTTTAAGGTGTTCAAGGACACTCTTTTACAAGCCTTACCCAGCTCCCAATCAGTTCCCTACAAGTTACAATACCCCTAAATAATTAGATTGGTCCTGTTTGGTGCTTTGCTTAAATCCTTTTGTAAGCCCATGTCCACCTCAGCTACAATCCTCTTACAAATCCCTGTCCACATCTGCTGCTTGATTTAGTGGTCTACAACAGACTCCTTATACTGTACTGTAGCAGATTCTCACTCCAGCTCTTTTCTAAGTGCAGCCACTCTGGTTTACATGCATATAATCTGATGTCATGCTTTTTCCTTAATTCAAAACCTACAGTTCTATAAAGTGTTGCTCCTCCACCTATCCACCCATTTCTCTTAAACAATAGCAGACCCTTACTATGGATATATCCCAACAATTCCCATCTCACCACAAAGATTTGGTTATTCTTATTACATTCAAGATCCTCAGATGAGTAGGGGATTCCAGTTCTCCTATTTTCTCTTTTCATGCTTTTTGCATTTGCCTGTGCACAGCTCCATACCACCCAGTCATTCTTATTTTATTTTAACCATACCATTGTATGTATGTTTCTAACAAAACTTACCCCATACCCTCCATTTATGCATTCAGATTCTACAATCAGCTCCCCATTATCCTCATTACTAACATTACCAAACAGCTAAGTCAAACATGATAAGCAGCTGGTTAGGGAAATTTAGAAAGTAGTCAGATCAGATGTATTGGTGATCAAGGGGTGAGTTCTCTCTCTTCGGCATTGACTGCTATTTGACAGGTTTCTGACATGGCTGAGACTGACCTCTAGCCCACCTTCAAAGACCATATCCTGCAGCTGCATTTCCAACTGAGCACTGGGTTTGAGGTCACCCTTGGCTTTGTTCTCAGCAGTGGTAATTGGATCAGCTCCAGTGTAAATGTCTATGTACCATGAGAGGTAGTGACCACAACTGGGTAATGGCTGTTCTTGTGATGGGGAAGATAAGGTGTACATCAGCCATCCAGACCTGGAATTTAGGAAAGGCAGAATTTGCCAAGATAAATGACCTGGTGTCTGAGGGTTTGGAGCAGCTGCATGAGTCTGGTAATGCAGAGCATATACAGGGTTCATTGAAGATGGTGCTCCATACAACAACAGAGTTCCACAGCACTGAAAGAAATAAGAGGAAAAGGTCAGGAAATTGTCCCCTGACTCAATTGGGGCCTAAACAAACTAATTCTGAACAAAAAAGTATGTGACTGCTGAAAAGAAACAGGTTGCCTGCAGGCCGGAGAAGAGTAAAGAGTAGCCCTGAGAGGCTGAAAAATAAGAATTAGGAAAGCCAGGTAAGGTCTGGAAACAAGGATAGCAGCCCAGGATACCAGTAAGAACTGCAGAAAACACCAATTCCTTCTTTCAGTACATAAATGGGAGGATTTTGTGAAAAAAGGACTGGGACCCTGAAAATGAGGAAAGGGAAACCCGTGAGAGAGCCAAGGATGATGGCTGAGATGTTGAATGAATACTTTGTTTCTGTATTAACCAAGAGGCCTTCCCATGGGGCAACAAGGTTCACTGAGAAGGTCTATGACAGAAGAGATAGCAACAGTGCATCTTACAGATAACATGTCTGGCCCAGGAATTGACTTCTAGGCAAAGATTAAGTTAGGTCCGTCCCAAGGTACAGACAGGATATACCCCAGGATCACTGTAGAGCTAAAAGACAATTGATAGGGCTTTTTGCTATAATCTTTCTGCAGTCTGTCTGAGCAGACATTGAGCTAGAAGACTGGGAAGTGGCCAGTGTAATCCCTGTGTTCAAGAAAGAGCAAGGTTAGATGCCAATAATTCCAAGTTCATCAGCTTGACATTAGTGATGGCCAGAAATTGGCTGAGGGCAAGGTTCTTGAACCATATCAAGATTGGTTTATGTAAGGCAAATGGTAGCAAACCAATCTGATAATCTTCTTGAACAAGCTGACTAGGTAGCTGGATGAGGTAGGGCCACAGCAGATGTGGGTTCAAGAAGGGAGGAGTTTGCCTTGCTGACCTTTGTGAGGAATGGTTTGGATCTGAATAACATTTCTTTTGTTTTTTTTGGGCCATTTACCAAGAATCTGTTGGAAAGAAACCAATTGTGGGTAGCTCCATAATTAAGTGTAAGAGTGGAGGAGTTGTTTGCAAGAGACTTGTCGCTATGGTAAAGGACAAGGTCATCCACATAGAAGAGAGCATCACATGTGAGGCTATCAGCTGGGAGTGCATTAATCAAAATAGAAAAAAGTAGGGGCCAAGGATGGAGCCTTGTGGAACCCCTATGGATACTGGCAGGGCAGGGAAGAAGGCTGTATGAATTGTAACAGGCTGGGATCTGCCTTTAAGGTAGCTTCTAAACCATGCTGTTGTCTCAGTAGAGCAACCAAGGTGTAGAAGTGTGGAGTGGAGGTGGAAGTGGTCGATGAGGTCAAATGTCTTATCAGATCCATGAATACAACACCAGTGGCCTTACCCGTGTCCATGTTTCTGAGGACACAGTTAGAGAAATGGGCTAAGGCTGATGTGGTGCTGTGGTGCTTACAGAAGCCATGCTGCTGAGGGCACAGCAGATTATACTTTCCAAGATGCTGAGAGTTGGAAGTACATGATATTTTCCTGTAGCTTGCTCAGGTGGGGGAGGAGGGAGATAGGCCTATAATTATCAGGAGAAAGGTAATAGTGGGTAAGCCTTGGAGATGAGGGAGGATGCATGACTGCTGTGAGATAGACTGGAAGACTAAAAGGGAGTCACCATGACAGGTGAAGACAAATTTGAATAAAAAAATAAACCAATGATAATATGACACACACACCATAGCCATTATGAAAAGGTACCCCAATGTTTGTATACTGAACTTGTAAAATTTAAAGCATCACTACCAATATCTGCTTCATAGACTTTCTCCATTACATTGATACTTAAAACATAAATTGTGATGAGCAATAAATAATGTGAGTAGGAATTGAGG
Source organism: Neoceratodus forsteri (assembly GCA_016271365.2). NCBI lineage: Eukaryota > Metazoa > Chordata > Ceratodontiformes > Ceratodontidae > Neoceratodus > Neoceratodus forsteri. The sequence continues at coordinate 463,008,653 of CM057449.1, forward strand.
CCTTTGGAATACTGTTCCAGTGCTCTGTCAGCTGATCAATCAAGTCACCTTATTGTCCTGAACATTACAAAGTCACTTCTTTCTCAATCTGCATATCCTGTAGCTAAGAGAAATGGGATGGACTTGTAGGTGCATCAGAAGCCACTGCTAAATATTTGAAACAGAAACTGAATCAAGAAAGAAATGTGGCCTAACTGGGGATAGAACCTAAGTCCCCAGAAATATGGTCTACTAGCTATCAGGCCTACTAACTACCATAAGCTTCCTGTAGTCGCCTTCATCTTTGAACATAGTTTATGGGCTAGAGGTACAGTAGGTACTGTAAGAGTTATACTGAAACATAGACACATAAACGTCAGCAAAAAATTACTACTGGTAAATCCAGTCTTATTTTACTTAAAAGCCTCTCATGTGTCCCTCCCATGTTGATTTTAGTGGTTACAGTAAGTACATAGTTTCAATAGGTGTGCTTCATCTTCACCGTATATCTGTGTTACTTTTATTTCTTTTCTTTGTCTCTTCTGTGTACAATATTTTATTGTCCTCCCTTCTGTGACAAATAGTACAGTATTATAATGTCTGTGAGTATTGTATTGTATCGTGGATGTTTCTGATGCTGGATGCAATAAATCATTTACAATAATCTATGATGCAGACCACCCCAATGGCTCAGTGACTGTGCTTCATGCTGCCATGCAGGTGACCCGGGTTCATGAGGAAACTCAGTGTGTTGTGGTAGAGAGGGAAGACATTGGTACCTGGCACCACAGCTGCTCCTGTGGTGGGCCAGGGGAATGTGTTCCTTCTGCAGGTGTCCCTACATGTGTCTGAGGCAGTGTTGGAATTACAAGGGGGTTTGAGGCGGCTCGGACCCTCCAGATCTGAATTAAGCCCAGGTAGCTCACACATCACTGCCATTGACATATAGTGGAAAGGGGGACTAAACTGAAAGCTAGGGACCTTAGGGGTTTCTCTAGCTCCCAAAGCTCATAAAGTGCAATTCCTTCCAACACTGGTCTGAGGCCATCAAGAGGCTCCACCCATGACAGGTGAGAAAACAGAGATTACAAATCCCCAGTACCATTTATATGATGGTTGTTGTCTCTGGCTCCCCTTGGTCCTAGTGCCCCTACAACAGTGGACTGCTTTGGGACAGAGGGCAGCCTTCCCCTGGAGCACTTGGAAGCTGTCAGGGCAACTGGACCCAGGGATTAATGGCACATTTGGCCTGAACAGGGCATATTCCTGTGACCTGGGTATATCCATGCATGACAAATGTCCAAGAAAAAAAAGCTTTATAGAAAAAAAATATTGTCAAAAAAATACAAAAATTAAAATGCAGGTTTCTGGGAAATGTTACACATTGCTGTAAGAAGACCTGACATTTTCCTGAAGAGATACTAAGCAGAAAAAGTCATTTTATTTTCTTGAAAAGTTACTAAACCGAAAATGCTCTTTTAAAGACTTCACAGATCTCCTTTACCCACATTTTGCAAATGCTTTTAGACAATATCAGAATAAATTTATATAGACTGCTGTGGACATTTCACTATTTAATCAGAAAAAGGACAAAGAACAAGTCAGGTTCTGCTAACGTACAAACACACAATATGTGAGGAAGACAGACAGGTGAAAAAATATATATAACTATCCCTTTAATTTTTCCTACTTTAAAAATGATAGCAGAGTTCTCAGAGGCAATGAAATCAATTAATTTGTATTTTAGAATGGACACTTTAATCTTTTTTTTGTTCTTTTTCCTTCTATCAAACATACACTTCCAAAATTTGCATTCATTAGCATAATGAAGCATTAATTAAATAGTGTCTTGGACAGGACAGCCTTAGTGCTCCAAATCAATCTCAATAACTCACAGTAGGAAGGTGAAAAACACAGCCTGTCCTTATCAGGAAGGCATAATAGACACAAATGCATCCACAGCACTTGTCGCAGCCATGATTTATACCCGTCATCTGGAAACAAAAGGCAGAAAATTACAAAGAGACTAATAAATATCAATTATACCAATGAAACATGAACAATAGTTTTATTTTTCATCTGTTGGGGAGGGGATTACTCATGGATGTCTTGCAGAAACAAGATATTACACTGTGGGAAAAAGCCACAGATTAAATTACCAGCAAGAGCTTTAACAGTTTAGCCATGGAAATTCACAAGTGCTACAATTCTATTAACTCTACTCCGCCAATAATTATGAATCACTCTGACTCCTGATTGGCTGATGCAGAAATTTGCATGCCTTGTGATTAAATGGCATGACCAGTGTATGGGGAATGCCACGATGCTCACATTTTCTTAGTTGTAGAGCAGTTCATTCATCAGATGTCATTATCATTTACTTCCATACTTCTAAACTGCTCCTCTTACAAGTTACTCAGGATGCTGCAGATTACATATTGAATCAAACAACATCAGTGGGATAAGTATCAATAAAAAACAAGTTTATGTTTTTTTAATGTGGAAATATGTGTTCCAAATTACCCTCATACAATACTACTTCCAGCCTGCGGAGTGTGATCTCATGGCATACAATCAACAACAGACTTCATGGTGGTTCTAGGAATCCGTAGGAATCAGCTTCCAACAGATCTCGTACAATGTTTGATGAAAACACCTGGGAAATGACTCTGACTCTGAGTACCAGAGGAATGGTTTTAGTGACATTATTTTGACACTTATAGAAATATAGAAAAAAGAATCTGATGGCAGACAGAGACCAATGGTCCATCAAGCTTGCCCATAGTAGTTTATATGTTACCCCTGGCATGGCATTGCGATGGCTTATTCACCCCTCATTTCACTTCCTCCCCCTACCTTGTTCTAAGTAGAATTATCAGCCACAGACCTTACCCCACCCATGTTTGATCCCATTAATGGTCTTTGCTCCCACAGCCTCCAATGGTAATCTGTTTCAAGGCTCCACCACCCTTTCTGTGAAGTCAAACATGCTCACATCCTTCTTGAACTGACCTCCCACCAGTCTCCAGTTGTGCCCCCTCATGACTGAATCTCTATTTCTAACCAACAGGTTATTGCAATATACCCTATTTATACCCACTGGAACGTATACGTCTCTGTCATATCCCACCTCCCTGGGCCGGCCCGTCGGCGCAGCAGTTGGATTTCCGCTTGCGACGCCGGTGACCCGGGTTAGGAAACAGACTCGGGTCATCGGAGGGCTGGCCGGGGGAGAAGGATCGAGCATCCTACGGACTGCTCTCCTTCTCCGGGAGAGGGCTGGGGTGACAGTCGGTACTGAGGGGACCCCTAGCGGAGGCTAGGGATCACCCACACGGCCGTGCCTACATCAGGGGGGTGGGGAACGAGGCGGGCAGATGCTTAGCGTCATTGCACATCCCCGCCTCCCTCAGGGTGTGGGCTAATGGGGATAAAAAGCCATGCCCAGTGTCTATATGATGCTTTACTCCGGGATGCCCTGATTGGCCACCAGGAGCCGTTCCCCGACCAGTTATTAGTTCCGCGGTCCGATATCGGGGGTCGGAACCGCAGCCCCACTCTCTGGGGGGTAAGCCAGGGATGACTGGGGAGTCTGCAAATGTCCGGTGGCCGGGGATCCCGGAGTTCCGTGACCAAGCTGAGGTTAGACATGGGGCGTGGAAATAAAGAGCAGAATTTAAAAAAAAAAAATATCCCACCTCCCTTCAGGCCTCTAGCGAGTCCATATTCAGGTCCTTCCACCTTTAAGAGAGAATTCTTTTATTCTGACTACTTGTATATGGGAAAATGATTAATAATATAAAAGTTAGCCTATGGTTAGGTAGAGCAGTGGGTAAACACACTTTACTGATTTCTTCAAGCATCATCAAAGATTCCTAAACCAACCAACAATACTTGTGTTTTTTCTTTGCTTCCACCTTTGTGCTGGCTGTGTGTCTGCTCCTTCATCTCTTTTTGGGGGGCTTCATTTATCCTGATGTCTAATCCAGTGCTTGTTGGCTCCTTTGGCTCTCTGACTCAATAAAATGGTTCCAGTGCCTTTCTGTTGGGTATTGGAATGGTACCAGCCAATAGAGGGCTCTTCAGAAACTGTCAGCTGTGTCCATACTCTATGAAGTCACAGTGGCTGGACCCATCTGCAAGTTCATGTAAAGAATGTGCAACAGTCAATACCATGAAGAGGTCTGTACTGGCTCCAGCTTTGGGTAGTTCTGCTCCTGAAATCACATTGACAGAGATGCCTTTTTGCATGTCAAATCAGCCATGACAGGCTGCTGCCCAGAATATCATGGTTGGCCTGTTGTTCCCTGCCCCAGTTGGAGTCAAGGGTTTTTTTCTATGCTGAGGGTCAGGATTGCTTTCAGATTTCACATGGAACTTTTCTTGTAGAGTGTGTGTATTTGAATGTAGAGAGTATTTCAGTAAGACTTTCCCCACTCAGCCATCAAAGGTTTAAAGTTTATGAACTCTTAAGGCCACACTCCTCACAAACATCTAAAACTCCACCCTTATAACATTAAGGTCTCCATGCTAATGAATATAAAGGGCACAATGCCCCATTGATACCTCATGTTTTACACCCCTTTGAATATTAAGTGATTCATGCTCCACAAATGTCATGGGCTTCACCCCCACAGCACACACAAACATCAAAGATTCCATCTCCATAAACATGTAAGATTTAGTGTCTCTGAGACATTAATGGCTCTATGGCTGCACCTCTTGAGCACAAAATAATTCACATCCAATGATTATCAAATGCTCTGCATCTATGGCTATTAAGGATATCTCTCCTCACCTCATGAACATTTATATACCAGTTCATGAAGGGTGACACAGGGCTTTTGCCAAGCCCTACATCATTCACAATGTTTCGTTCATGTAATCCAACTCAAGAAGGGCTGTTGCATTTGAGACACCTTCTATAATTTATGGTAGCTTGCACCAAAGTTTTGGCACATGCCCCATAAACTGGATCCCCTTTGGACACAAAAGTAGACCGGGGGTGAGCTGGTCTAACTGGCTATGTCTGGTGCACCAAATCCAGAATTGCAATAGGAACCAAATGTCTGCCGCAAGCCCCCTGCGCCATATGTTCGGCACACTAGTGACTTGCAGCCGATTTAACCTGATCCTGAATCAGGCCATAAATCTCTACCACCAGTGATTTTAAGGACTTCACATACATCAAATATTAAGGGATCCATTCCTTTACCTACTGCATGTCAAATGGCTCCATAGATGGATATACACATATATATGTATATGTGTGTGTGTGTGTGTGTGTGTGTGTGTGTGTGTGTGTGTGTAAATTGCTCAGTCTGTGCCTCACTTCAGCCCCCAATGGATCTGCTCACCCCATCATTCCTAATCAATGAAGAAATGAATCAAGAGATTGAGGAAATAATGGATAGATGGGCTGTCCAAGATATCCCACCAAGGGAGCCTCTGCTGGACATCTTAAATGAATTTTGAGCAATGTCAGATAAAGTCATTCTTTGCTTGGTGTGTTTTTAAATGCAATAAACCAATATGCAGATTTAAGCATTAATACCTTACAGCTTTTCCTGCCTAAACATATAATTATAGCTAAACTCAATATTTAGGCATATGTTTTATTATTGATTAACTACTTATAGTTTGGTTTGTGTTCAATATTTGATAATATGAATTAAGCTCTGTATTTTCTATTAACATGATTACTGAGTGTAGATTTAAAAGCATTTTTTGCATTTACAGTAAGATACATGCAAGGTACCTTTCTGATAAATCACAAGATACTTTTTCTTGTAAATGTCTTAACCGCAGAGTCACCTAAAGGTCAGGCATCACTTCCTCCTGTGACAGTCTATCAAACAGAGTAAAACAGAAATATCTTGTAACTAAGTCTTTGGATATATAATTCCAATTCACACTTGTTTGTAAGCCTAGATCATATTCCAGGCTTACTGGCCTACTTATTAGTTTGCATGCTTATAACTGTGTGAACGTTTTACTTAATAAATGTTAAATGCTTATAATAAGGATTATATACCAAGATCTTCTAAATGCTCTTCTTGTAAGTCACATGATAAATGTCCTTCTTGTAGAAGGCTTAACCACCAGACCAGACAATAAGATGTCTACGTGAGTCACCTATCCTTGGGGTACTAGAAAAAATTACTTACTACTCCAGTTAGTGTCTACTATTGGTAAAAATAAAACTATTTTTGTATTTGGATGAAAATTCACCCATCATACTAGACGTTGTAGCATGATGTCAGACTGTTAGTGACAGGTCATATGTTCACTTAGAAATACCCTTTTTAATCAGATGCGTTGAGCTACTGAGAGCTTTCTAACACATAAAAGTTATTAACTGATGGTCTTCTGACATATAAAATTACTTCATATTGTACAAGACTATTGCCTTAAAATCCTGCCCAAAAACTAGAAACTGCAGAGGTACCAGTCCAATTAATTGCCTTGATAAGACTATATAGATCTGCAGATATCCCAGCAAAGGTAAGACCAGCCAGAAGGAGGACAGAGAGCCATCCCTGGTCCAGGGCCTGAGGTTGACATCTAGTTAAGACTGATGGGATGAGTTTTGCCTTTTAACCCAGGCATTTGGATCTGGGTAAAATAATGTTTACTTATTCTTTTTTATTTCTATTTTTTATTCTTTTATTGCAGTAAATTTCATGCAATGCGAAATTTATATATTTTTTCCACTTGCAATGCTGTTCAGAGAATTAATATATTTTTACTCGTATCACTGTTAAGATTACTGTGTGATGTTTGAATTTGATATTAAGTAAAAATATTTCTTGAAAACATGAATTCCAGATGTAGTGGTGATGTTTCTCATCTGAATTTAATACAATTAAGGGCCTTTGACTTAGAACGTTCAACATTAAGGAGTAAACCTGAATTTGACTTCTGCTTCATCAGGCATATGGATAAAATTAAGATCACCTTTGCAGGGTACATTCATATAATTAATTGTACAGATTTAAATTGTCCAGAATTTATGCATAAATTTCTGGGGTGGTGCCACATAAATCCCAATAAGACAATCAATTGCAGAAAACTGAATTGCCTGAGACACAGAGAGACAGGAGATCTTGAAATACTAGTAGGAATATTTGAAGAGTTAGGACAGATCCATTGTCCTATGGTGACCAGTCACGGCCATAATAGTACTGTGGACTATAATGAACATATAGTATTTGTTTGTCATGATCAAATAGTTCTGGTTAATCAGGTAACTGATAATGTGGTGGTGGCAGAAGAACTTGTAGATCAGGAAACAGGTTTTCCTTTGCCTTCACTATGTATTGCTACTCTGACCAGGCTATATCCTGATTTATCTGAAGTCATGAAAACTTTGAAAGGATTTCCAGTTTCTGACAGTCTAGGTGAATGCCTTATACACGAGACTGGCCCTGATAGCCAAGCCAGGGGGTCAGAAATTAGCCCTGGCTCTTCAGTGTATATATGGGATATGACATGGGTGAGACTGAGATAGTAGAAAGGTCTTCACAAACTAAACTTGTCCTCCTGAGCTCACAAGTGGCAAAGCCATGATTGAGGTAGGAAGAGGTCATGTATGATGAGTGAATATTTTCTACTATCTCACTCTCACTCATGTCATATCTGATTTGTACAACAGGTGTTTAGGTGGTTTTATAATAGAAATGATCAATGTTACAAAAGGAAAAAAGTACAAAAGTTAAACTGTGCCGTTCTGGTCAATGGCTCAGCACAAGAGAAGCAAATCAACACAGTACAAACTAGTATGGTGCAAATCAATACAATTAATACAGTATAAGTCAATACAATCAAAATAGATGTGAAGTAGAAAGCAGCCTCAAATATGCTGTCTTTTTTGCTGCACATTGCTACTGTGATGTCATCAGCAATGTTAAAGCTGCTCTCTGATTGGTTTAGCATTCCACTGTGACATACCCTGATTTGCAAGATAGTAGTACTATCTTACAAGTTGGTCATGTATTCCATTATGACATACCCAGCTGTGCAAGATAGTAATGCTATCTTGCAAGTTGGTCATAAGATAGTAGTTGTATCATGGCCAATCCAGACCCACACCTGATGGATGGATGGATGGATAGATAGATAGATAGATAGATAGATAGATAGATAGATAGATATGACATGGGTGAGAGTGAGATAGTAGAAATATCTTCATGAGCTATTCTTGACCTCCTGAGACATCGCGAGTGGCAAGGCCATGAGTGAGGTCAGAAGAGGACAAGTAAGTTGAGTAAAAGATTGTTCTAATAGTTCTTTCTTACCCCTGTCATATTTGATTTGTACAACAGAATTTGGCTTTTGTAATGGAAAGGATCAAAAGTTACAAAGGAAACAATGATGTCAACTGTGCCCTTCTGATCAATGGCTTAGCACAAGAGAAGAAAATCAATATATTATCATTTATAAATCAGTACAATCAATAGAGTACAAGTCAATACAATTAACATAGATGTGAAGTAGAAAGCAACTAAGTCTACAAATCATCTCACATATGCTGGCTTTTGTGCTGCACATTACTATTGTGATGTCATCATAATTGTTAAAGAGCTGCTGATGCCTTTAGGAAAACGTTGGAAAACATAACACTTAGAACAATTTAGCTTATGTTTCATTATAGTGGCACAGCCATACCACTATAATTAGGGTTGAGTAGGCTATTTAATGTTAAACCCCAAATTTGCACTTTAGTAACTTTTCAGCCATTCAAGGAATTTGCATTCACTGTCAGAAATTCAAAGACTCTTGAGATACCAAGTTACGCTACATTTGGATTTGCAGATTCCGAGATCTAGACAGTGTAACATGTTTAAATGAGGGATGAACTGGGAAACTACAGAACAGTTAGTCTGACATCCATTGTAGGGAAATTGATGGAGGCCAGCCTGAAGAAAAGGAAGGAGGAGTTCCTGGAGGCAAATGACTTCCAAGATGAAAGTCAGCATGGGTCCATCCGGTGTAGATTGTGTCAGACTAACCTAGTCGAATTCTTCAACTGGGTGACAAGATCCCTGGATAATGGAAAGCCAGTTGAAGTTCTGTACTTGGACTCAGAAAGGCTTTCGATTTGGTCCTGCATGGAGCTGGGCAGGCTCGGAGTGGGTCAGAAGTTGGTAAACTGGGTGGCAAATTGGTTAGCAGGCAGAAAACAGAGAGTGGTGGTAAATGGTAAACAGTCAGAAGAGATGCAAGTCACAAGTGGCTTACCTCAGGGATCAGTCCTGGGGTCAGTTCTCTTCAATATCTTCATCAGTGACAATACAGATGGACTGGAGGGTAAGGTTTGTCTGTTAGCAGAGGACACCATGATCTGCAACAGAGTAGATGATCCAGATAGGGTGGGCAGAATGAGAAGAGATCTGGATAAACTGGTAAAATGGTCGGAAGAGTGGCAACTGGGGTTTAATGCAAAGAAGTGCAAGATCATGCACATAGGGAAGAGAAACCATGAAGCTACCTATAGATTGGGAGGGGAGTTGCTGACAATCACAAGGGAAGAAAGAGACTTGGGCATCATCATCACAGATGACCTGAAATCATCCAAGCAGATCACTAAAGCAGTAGGTAAGGCTAAAGGGATGTTGGGGTGTATTAGTAGGGGTATCAAAAGTCAGAAGAGGGAGGTAGTAATCCCTCTTTACAAGACACTGGTTAGGCCCCATCTGGAGTACTGCGTGCAGTACTGGAGGCCACACCTGCACAAGGATATAAACAAAATGGAGCCAGTCCAGAGAATGGCAAACAAAATGGTGCAGGAACTGCATCAGAAAACATATAGGGACAGATTAACGGAGCTCAATATGTATACCCTAGAGCAAAGAAGGGAGAGAGGTGATATGATTGAAACATTCCAACATCTTAAGGGTATTAACAAGCTGAAAGAGTCTAACATGTTTCAATATAAGAAAAATAGCAAGACAAGAGGACACAGCATGAGAATAGAGGGAGGCCGATTAAGGGGTAATGTGGGGAAGTTCTTTTTCACAGAAAGGGTGGTGGATGCATGGAATGGCCTACCTCAGAAAGTGGTGGATATAAATATAGTGCAGGACTTCAAACAGGCATGGGATAGGCATAAGGGAGCAATACAGATGAGTATGAATAGATAGGCCATTGACAGAGTAAAGGCATATGACACATTCATAAGGTAAAAAAAGTGGGCAGACTGAATGGGTCTTGCGGTCCTTATCTGCCATCAATGTCTATGTGTCTATGTAACTGAGGAACCTAGGAGTGGGGAAAAAATGGTTGGCTAGATAACAAATTGGCTCAGTGATCGACAGCAGAGGGTGGTGGTAGGGGGAGAGGCTTCAACTCGCATAAGGGTCATCAGCTGGATTCCTCAGGGATCAGTACTGGGCCCAATCCTGTTCAATGCATTCATTGTGGACAATGGGGAGGGACTAAGGAGCAAGATGAACCTATTTGCAGATTATTCTAAGTTGGAGCAGTGGTAGACAGCAAGGAGGATTTGATCAGGTTGGAAAAGTGGACACAGACTTGGCAGTTGGGGTTTAATGCTTGGAAGTGCAGCGTACTACATCTGGGATTCAAAAACCCTGGGTATAACTATCATTTGGGGGGGAAACAGCTGTTGACATCTAAGGGGGAAAAAGAACTGGGGGTGGTCACTGATGCCAGGATGAATAATTCAGAACAATGCCGGAGAGCGGCTGCTATGGTAAATAAAATACTTGGGTGTATATCCAGGGGAATAACATCAAGGAGAAGGGAGGTCGTTCTGCCACTGTACAACTCCATAATGAGGCCTCACTTGGTGTACTGCATACAATTTTGGAGGCCTTACTTAAAGAGGGATGTTACCCTTTTGGAGAGAGTACAGAGATGAACCACATGGATGATCCACAGCCTGGGGGGGAATGTCCTACAAGGAATGACTTGGGGAGTTGAACATGTACTCCCTGGAGGACAGATGGGAAAGGGGGGATATGATAGAGGTCTTCAAATATATGAAGGGGATAAATAGGGTAGGCACAGAGGGTCACTTTATTTTGAATGGTGAGGGAAATATGAGGGGACATAGCCTTAAGTTAGTAGGGGGAGGTACGGGGGGAGGTTAGGAGACACTATTTCACAGAAAGGGTGGTGGTACCTTGGAATACACAACCAGGAGAGCTGTTGGAAAATGAAACAGTGGAGGGTTTCAAGGTGGGGTGGGACAGGTACATGTGTAAGGTGCAGGTTGGGGGAGAGGTTAACAACAGAGTGCTGGGGTGTGCCACATAGAAGGGAGCACATGAATGGAGGAGGGCCAGCTGATACAACTTAATCATGAGATGCATCTTGGGCAGATGAGATAGACTGATAGGCCTAATCTGCTGGCAACTTTGTATGTATGTATGTATGTAAAAATCGGTTTTTGTATTTTTTTTGTTGGCCACTAGTTCCCAGATGGTTTGGAATTTTGGTCTGAAATTTTCTTGGTAGAAAGGTCATGGCCCAGATTACTGCCTTTCATGGGCTTGGTAAAAAAATAGCCCATGCTTTATGCATGTCTAGTAGCAACCTCCATGCTTCAATTGCCATCCCTATATTTATTTACTGATCCATTGTGTCTAATGGCAACACCCACCCTCTGCTCACCATCCTCATAACATTTTTTGTATTTTCATGGTGTCTAGTGGCACCCTCCAATCACTGTCCCCATATTATATTAATCTTTCCCTGGTGTCTAGTGGCAACACCCACCCTCCAATCGCTGTACCCATATTATCTTTTTCTTTCCCTTGTCTGTAGTGGCACCCCCCACCTTTCAGTCATTGTCCCTGTAATATTTTTGTCTTTCCATGGTGTCTAGTGGCACCCCCCACCATCCAATCACCATCCCTGTATTACCTTTGTTTTTTTCTGATGTCTAGTGAATCCCCTACCCTCTGATCACAGTCTCTGAAATATTTCTGTATTTCCCTAGTGTCTAGTGGTACCCCCAACCCTCTGATTGCCCCCCTCTTTACTGTCCCTTTATGTATGTTTAGTGTCACTCTCACCCTCCAGTCACTATCCCCATATTTATTTACTGCTTTCCTGGTTTTTAATGGCACCCCCTCACCCTCCGATCACCATCCTCATATTATCTTTATATTTCCCTGGTGTCTAGTGGCATTCCCCCACACTCTGATTGCTGTCCTTCTATTATCTTAGTCTTTCCCTTGTGTCTAGTGGCACCCCCACCCACTGATCACCATCCCTGTATTATCTTTGTCTTTCCCTGGTGACTAGTGTCACCTCCACCCTCCGATCACCATCGCTGTAATATCTGCATCTTTGCCTATTGTCTAGTGGCACTTCTTACCCTACGATTGCTGTCCCCATATTATCTTTGTCATTCCCTGGTGTCTAGTGACACCCCACCCTCTGATCACCATCTCTGCATTATCTTTGTCTTTTCATGGTGTCTAACAGCACCCCCTTCCTCCTATCGCAGTCCCCATAATATTTATTTATTTATTGAATTTTGTTGAGTTTGTGTCTTTTTCCTGGTGTCTAGTGGCACCACCAACCCTTCAATCACCATCCCTGTATTATCATTGTCTTTCCCTGGAGTCTAGAGTCATGCCCCCACCCTTCGGTAGCCATCCCTCAATGTGTTTTTTTAAACCTGCAAAAAAATGAAGGTCCCTCACTGATGTGACCCCCACACCCCCCCTCCCACTAAGCACCCACCACCCCACACCCCAGTACACCCCACAACACCCTCACTTATCTGAACAGGTCACAAGACAAAGCTCTGCTCTCCAAATAAAGACATGTTTTGCTGCTGGAACTGCCAAATGCAATATGAGAAACTGAGGTAAGTGCAGTTTGATGTATTTCAATGGGGTTTTGAACTTTGATGCATAACTTTGTCATTTTTGTATTTTTTGACCCCAGAATTTCAATATGGCCTTTTTGGGACCCCGCCTCTTGACCAATGATGGTGGAATTACACAAATCAAGCCTGAAAAGCAATTTCATGGTCACTAGGTGAAATCACCTTTTAAGCAGGACTTGAAATTTTTCACTACCCTTGTTCATGAGGTGGTGTCATAAGAAGGCTATGTTGAAAATGTGGGATCAAAATATATAAAAATGGCAAAGTTATGAGTATACATAAAAATTGTCTTGCGCTTGCTTGTAACTTTGGTAATTTTAAATATTTTGACCTAAGATTTTCAACATAGCCATTTTGTTACACCATCTCATGAATGTGACAGCTGTTCAAATCCTGGCCAAAATGTGTTTTTCACCTGTGGCGTGGAATGATGTTTGAATACCAGTTGATGTTTCATTAGGGATTTGAAACTTATCACTACTGGGTTCATGAGGTGGGGTAATAAGAAGGTTATGCTGATAATTTGGTATGTAAATGTGGTAAAATGCCCAGGTTATGAGTGAACACTGCAATATTTCGACATTCACTCATAACTTCACTAATTTTCACTATTTTGAGTCCAAACTTTCAACATTGCCATTGTTCCACACCACCTCATACACTTGACATGCATCATTTTAAAAATCATGGATGAGATGCATTTCCACACATCTGGTGTGAAATGACATTTCGGCCAGTATACTATAAATTGTACATGTCATGTTTCTAAGGCATATCATAAAACAAGCATCTTGAAAATTTGGAGGAAAAACTGAAAAAAATATATATATTTGTTAACAAATGTTGTATCTAGTGCCACTCTTAAACCTAATGCGTATGCCTTATGATCCCATGCTGGTGAGCTCAGTTCAAGGGTGAGCTCAGTGACCAAGCTGGATGAAGTGAGGGTGGGGAGATGGTGCTGTTATGCAACGCCCCCAGCCTGGGAATGAAAGGTGCAGGGTTGTCCACATAGGCCTGGGTACCATATAGTATATGTATAGAACAGTATATGTACATACCAGACTCAGGTGCACAAGCTAAGTATCGATACATATGCTGATATGTACATACAGTATACTGCAAATATTCAGCATTATAAAACAGTGCCCATAGGTTTCAATAGAAGAATCGGAGTGGACTTGCTCTGATGACATCATCAAATTTGCACATTATCATCATTTTGGATTTTGGGAGCTGAGTGGTGACTCATCAACGGAATTACTCAGGGAGTTTGTTTACATTTTTGGGAAATGTTTAAACGGCGCTGACCACTTGATAAAGCAGGAAAATCCACTAAAGAGTAACAAGAGGTAACTAAGCATCCCTTACTTTATCAATATGCAGGAGCATTTGTGATTTCATTTACCCCTTAATTTTACTTGTTTACTTGTCCTTTAATACTAAAGAAATCCACACAAAAGTAATCCATTAGAGTTCGCTTACCACTGTAGCTTATTCATTACTTGAAATGATAATGCTCTGCTGTGACATCACAGTCTGTTGCTATGGGAAAAATTCTGATATCATAAGCAGAGTATTAGGATATCAGATTGGAAGAAGCAAATTGCATATGCAGCCCTTGATGCTTTCCATTGTGTGGGCATGTATGATTTTGTATTCCCTTGAAACTTGGCTTCCCAGCCAAATGCCCTTTGGGGTAACCCTTGCCTCAGTGTATGCGCACAGAGGTTCTTTGTCTTTTAAATAGTTTTTTATTTTAATGAGTTCACCACAACATAACTCAGACAGACCATCTTAGGGTAGCTGGTTCAGTCCACTGGGGTGTCAAACAGACGAGGCATACTGATGAGTCCTGATAGGACCCTTTGTAAACTGTGTGAGAAGCCTTTCCACACCATGCAATTCTGCTTAAAGTTGAACCAGCATAATATTCTGTGGTGATTTGCATATGCAGCCCATGATGCTTTGCATTGTGTAGGCATGTGTGATTTTGTATTTCCTTGAAACTTGGCTTCCCAGCCAAATGCCCTTTGGGGTAACCCTTGCCTCAGTGTTTGTGCACAGAGGTTCTTTGTCTTTTAAATAGTTTTTTATTTTAAGGGGTTCACCACAACATAACCCAGACAGACCATCTTAGGGTAGCTGGTTCAGTCCACTGGGTGTCAAACAGATGAGGCATACTGATGAGTCCTGGTAGGATGAAACACATGTCTATGTCATCTGTTAGCATCCTTTACAAACTGTGTGAGAGGCCTTTTGGCACCATGCAATTCTGCTTAAAGTTGAACCAGCATAATATTCTGTGGTGATTTGCATATGCAGCCCATGATGCTTTGCATTGTGTGGGCATGTGTGATTTTGTATTTCCTTGAAACTTGGCTTCCCAGCCAAATGCCCTTTGGGGTAACCCTTGCCTCAGTGTTTGTGCACAGAGGTTCTTTGTCTTTTAAATATGAGCTGATGAAGCCTCAAAGAACAACTATCCAGTTTTCATGCATATGACCTTAGCAATAAATAATTTGGATAAGAAATACAGAGCTTATGAGATATTTAAGCTGCTTTGTGTCCAGATATTGTTTTTCAAAATTCTTCTTGAGGTGCCAGTGGCTCTTTAAAGCTGTTCTCTGAATGGCTTAGTATTTCATTTTGACATACCCTGCTTTGCACGATAGTTGTACTATCCTGTAAGTTGGTCATGTATTCCATTGTGACATACCCAACTTTGCAAGATAGCAGTACTATCTTGCTAGCAGGTTATGAGACAGTAGTTTTATCTTGGCAAATCCAGACCCACACCTGTTGTGTATATACTGTATGCCTATATCTATATATATATATATATATATATATAGCTATATATTATCTGCAAAAAACTTCTGTGCAATGGCAATGCCGTTTCATGCCACAGGTGTGAAAATGCATTTTGGCCAGGATTTGTAAAATGACAGCTCTGACATACTTCAGGTTTAAAATAAGAAGACTATGTTGAAAATCTGTGGCAAAAATATTTAACATTTCCAAAGATATGAGCGGGCACAGGGGAATTGCGATGAATAGTCATAACTTTGGCATATTTTAATATTTGACCCCAAATTTTCAACATAGTATTCTTATGACCTCACTTCATAAACCCCATTGGTGCAAATGTAAAGATCCATGTCAAAACTCCATTCCATGCCACAGGTGCAAAAACATGTTTTGGATAGGATTTGATTAATAACAGCTGTACTGTTCATGAGATGGTGTGAAAAATGGCTACGTTGATAATTCTGAGTCAAAATATTGAAAATTACCAAAATTATGTGCATGCATAGAAAAATTTCAATGAACACATATAACTCAGCCATTTTTAGGAATTTGTTCACCAAATTTTCAACATGGTCTTTTTGGAATCCTATCTCATGAACACTGGCAATGAAATTTTATTATTTGGTCCGGAAAGGTTATTTCACACAGTGACCATAAAACCACCTTCTGGGCCTGATTAATGCAATGACAGTTACAGTGTGTTCATGAGGTGGGGTCCCACAAAGGCCATGTTGAAAATTTGGTGCACAAAATCCAAAAAACGGAAAAGATCGAAACAAAAGTTCAAAACGCAATTGAAATATATTATACGGCATTTACCTTCATTCCTCAGTTCATGGTATGGCTTTGAAGAGTGCAGACATGTACCAGCCCACAGAGGATGACAGCACATAGCCTACGGAGTTAAGTATATGGTACGGGTGGGGTATGGGGTGGTGGATGCTCAGAGGGAGGGTCGGGATGTTGGGAGAGGGATAGTGAGTGATGGTTTTCTTTATTTTGGGTTTAAAACAAAACAAAAAATACATTGTGGGATGGTTTCCCTTATTTCAGGTTTTATTTTGTATGGGAGGATGGGGGGGTGCCACTAGGCACCAAAGAATGCTAATTGGTTGGTGGGGGGGTGCCACTTGCCACCATGGACATAAGTTAATTTAAGCCCCTAGCCTCATTTTCATGGCATTACTTTCTGTTTTAAAACTTAGTTACACCCAGCTATGATCTTTTTTCTAATATTTCCTATGTTCCTATGCTTCAAACCATTCTCTCTAACATCTAATATTTGAATCAACACACACATACAGTAAAAGGCCACCAATTTTGCTGTATCTCTCCCAGCCTCTGTCACTTGCTAAGCTCTGTATGAGTTGTCTTATACAGAAAATTTGAAATTTTCTTATTGAATCTTGTTAGTAGGGGCTGGAGTCCTAATTCTGCATAGTGAAGCATCCCAAAGCCTTGGGAAGATGGTTTGTGAGATCACTTTTCTTTGATAAGGTCCTGGAAACTTTACAACTCAGAACCTGCCAGCACAACACTAGGGTGCCTGTATCTCCCAAGAAAACCATCTCAGCTGCCAGCCCAGGAGAGTAGGGCACACAACCAAGGCATCAAGAATGGCAGATTGGCAGTGACTGATTTTTCATGTGGCCAAGTGGAGCCCAGTACTGTTTGTGCTCTATGTGTTTTGCCACACTGGGGCGGGCTGTTGTCTTTGATGTGCACAGTTCAAGCTGCAGCTGCTCAGTTTGTGTTGGAATTGCCAAGCCTGGAGGACATTGGGCTTATGGAATGACTCCTTCAAATGGGACCTGATTCACATAGGCTTCACCTCAATGATATTTCCTTAGCATTTGGCACTGATCACTCACCATTTATGTACAGGCATCTTATTAACACCAAACCTAACCACAGTAAGGGGACTAGCAAGGCTGAACTGTCAGTCAGATTGAGTTTAATTTGTTTAGACCAGCACATGGCAGCTGCAAGAAAGAAATAGCTCTGCATCGCTTGCTCCATTTTCTTGCTTTTAAGTTTAATTTAAAAGTAAAAGACTTGTTTCAGTTGTTGTACAGTGGGGTTCTAATGACTTTCACTATCACTGTAGCGATTAACATGTATGCCCCATGTGTTATCAATATATTTGACCATAATAAAGAAAGAATAAACACAAAATGACTGTCTTTCTGTTTGAATGAGTTCAAATAGGCTAATAAACAAGCCACTTCAACTTGCCACGCTGCCTGGTGCACGCAAGTTCTTCAGCCTTCCAAGATCCAAGTCTTTGTTCTATAATTAGTCCTCTGCTGAGTGCTCCAGCCAGCCTCCTCAGACATTTAAAATGACCGCAGCTAAGCTAGCTCCACCTGTCTCTCATACAGTGGCCACCGGCTCTGTCAGTGTCAGTGGACCTGATTGCCTTGGCAGGCTCCACGGAATGTGTTAATGGTTTGCTTCCTGCTTAGAGACTCTAACATTGAGATGCAGATTGTACCTAAGGGGGTCCTGATCAGCCAGCTAAGTGTGGTGGTCTCTCTCAGGATGTAATTCTTGTGGCTTTTGATTTTTTTGAAAAAAAAAAGAAATAAAACAAGTGGTTCTCGAAAAGGAATTTCCCTCACTAAAAAGGATTTCAGTCTCGTGAAAAAGGAATTGATCTCACAAGAATAATTCCTTTTTCACAAGATCAATCCATGGTCAAACTTTATCCCGACAAAATCAACAGGAGATTTCCCATTGAAAACAATGGGAAACTTAAAAATTTAATAACTTTGCAACAGATTCATATTTTTTCACTAAACTGAGCATGGCAGTTCTGTTACCCACGTTGATTGTACCATAAAAGAATCACACCAAAATTTCACACCATGTGGATGAAAGGAGATGAGGGAAAAATGGCAAAAAAGGTGACTTTTAAGGTTTTAGCACTCTCCAGATCTCAGAATCTATGCATTCAACTGAAAAGAAACTTGCTACATCAAGAGTTCTGCCCCATAGGACAAAGCATACCAAATTTAATGCAAATCTGTTGAAAGGTTGCAAAGTTTTTAAAGTGCAAAACCTGAGGTTTAACATTAAACAGGCTACTCAACCCTAACTATAGGGGCACAAATGTGCTTATATATAATCTGTGACTACATGCTCTGGCAAGCAAGTCCCATATTATTTCTAACACCACATTTATTTTATTTTTATTTATTTAAACAGCAGTTTGGAAAACCTTTGAGCCATAGGCTCATTTACAAAGGTACCTTGTCACAGTAAGACAAACGAAAATACACAGTATAACAGTACAACACAGTATAACAGTAACTTAAGACATAGATACAAACAAGCTGGTACAGGTAGGATTGATGCAAACAATACCAGAGTTATGTTGTCCTTAGCAGCTTAGTAGTAAGCTTTGTCATAAGTATTGAGTACGGCTTTGACTAGTGGCAATTACAGCTTCGGGTGTTAATAAGGTGGTTACGTAAGGAAGTTTTGAAGCTACGATATAGTTGGAGCTCGGAGATGGAGGGGGCAGTGTGTTGAACCAGGAGGGGTCCTAAAGCTGAAGGCTCTTTGGCCGTGAGGTCCTAGCTCTAGGGATAACAAGAGAGGTTTTCCCAGAGGTCCAGTATGAACTAGTGGGACAGAGCGGGCGTATGGTGGTGGTCAATCCTGGAAGGGATAGCCCTAGGAGGGTCTTTTTGTAAGGGTACAGGTCAGATATTTGAGGCGCCATCAAGATCAAGTACCAGCGCTTTAGCTGCAGACAGCAGACAGGTGTGTGTAGCCTAGGTGCCCCAATATTAACCTGCAGGCCTTATTCAGAGAAGCGAATTTTATGGAGTGCGGTCTGATCAGCAGCACCATACACCGGCAGTCCATAGTCCACTAGGGACAGGATAGAGGAGGTGATCATGAAGTCAAGAGCCTCTGGGGGAGGCAGTGTTTATACCAATGTAAGATGCCCAATCGGATATTAGTGGCAGTGGCTAGGGCAGCGATGTGTCCATGGAAGGAGAAGGAGGGGTCAAAATGGATCCCTAGGTATTTATAGGAGCAAACTTGTTCGAGTGGGAAAGAGGACCCAGAGTGAATGAGGAGTTTGAAGTTGCAGGACTTGTTTTGAGTATGAGTGAAGAACATGGTTTTTGTTGTTTTTTTAAGATTTATCACCAATCTATGTTCCTTGAACCAGCCCTCAGCTTCAGCGAAGAACTTCTGCAGCAAGTCCTGGAGGGCAATAGGGTTACGACTTGAGGCAAAGATGACTGCATCATCAGCATACAATAGAATGTTCCCTGAGCAACAGCGTGGAAGGGTGTTAAGGTAAAGGGAGAATAGTAAGGGGCCCAGAATGGAGCCCTGGGGAACCCCAGAAAAGATGGGACAGATGTCTGAGTAGGTCCCATTAATTTTTACACGCTGTGAGTGGTCAGACAGATAACTGGTGCACCAGGAGATAGGCCCAGCAGCAAAACCAGAGAGACTAAGGGCATCAAGAAGGAGGGGGGTGGGAGACAGTGTTGAAAGCTTTAGAGAGGTCAATGAAGACCACACCAGCCAGAGAACCAGTGTCTAAGGAGGAGTGGAGAAAGTTGGAGAACTCTAGGAGGGCTGTGTTGGTACTGTGGCCCGCTCGGAAGCCATGCTGCTCAGGACATAGGACATTGTAGGTGGAGAGGTAGTCAGATATTTGATTGTTAGGAGGGGTTCTTCCTGGGTCTCTGAATCCAGCTGTCTTCAGTTTTTCCATGCTCCTCCCTGCTACACCCTTCCTACTTAAACAGCTCTGGCAAATGCCAGTATGCATCAAGGCCTTCTGGAACATTAAAGGATTTAGCAGTCCTGCCATAGAAGGATGAATATACTGTAGCAGGGTAAGCACTGTCAATGGTGATGTTGTGACCAACTTACCATAGAAGGCAGCAGCCACCATAGAAGGCAGCGGCCAATCACGAATGCATAGGAAGCATTGGAAGCCCCCATGCTAGTAATGATCAAATTCCTGCCAGGGCATGCAGCAGCAGGGCTCTGAAGGATCTGGAGGTCATTTTAAGGCCTCCATGCAGTATTCAACATACAGTACACCTCCCCTGATACAGAAGGAAAAACTGAGGACAGCTGGATTCAGAGACCCAGGAAGAACCCCTCCTAACAATGATATTGGGATTTGAGGTATGGATAGGGGACCCAAGGGTGGTTCAACTGAAAAGTAAGCTAGAAAACCCATTCTTTACATAGCACATTTTAAATCTTTGGATGGTCATCTTTTACTAGGCCAAAAACTATAATTCAATATGGGTTGTAGTTACTCTAAGGAATTCCTAAGTAAGCTATATGACACAATGGAGTGTGCATAATACTGAACTAATTATATGCCTTGAGGAACAGTGATTCAATATTCTGCTAGCAGAGTGCTTTCAGCCCCTGGAAGTGCAATAAAATCAGCATAAGCACCCCCTTCCGAGTGTCATATTACTCTCATAGAAAAAACATTCTACAAAACAAAGTCAAATACCAACTGGTTTAAAAAAGTGGTATTTTCTTTTGTTAAAAGAAACCAGTAAGTAAGTAAGTGTATTTGATCAACTATGGCAAAATATGTCACTGTGATTACAAAAGTAGATAAGACATTAAAAAATATAATCATGTTTAAAACCTTCCAAAAGTTTCCATTGGCTAAAATATACAACACTGTCACTATAATGATCCAAAGTTAACAATCATGCTGTCTTTGAGGGAACACAAGTTACTATGCATCCCCTTAAATTTTGTGTATCATGCCCTCCTTTTTTGCAAATTAAGAGGGTATATACCTCTAGTGTAAATGCCTATCTCAGCTACTAAAAATAAATTCTAATCAGATGGTCATTTTTGTTTATTCATGTGGGAGGGTGGGTTGGATGAAGACACAGAAGGCAAGACAAGTTCTTTTAAAATGTCCCATAGGGCAGTGCACTTTATTATAGAAGGACTTCACACACTTGGCAATACCATAAACAGTTCAACAATGCAGATCTGGAACTTCTGTGTTGCTCATACTGATTGACGAGACAGGATGATCTTCAGCAACTGTAATAAAACTTGGCTTATAGAGCTGTTGGTTCCCACTCAGCCAGTAGGCTCAAAGGGACAAATCCAGTGTCTGAGGGTGGTCCTACTTGTATCTGCAGTTTTGCAGCCAATACTTAAGGAAGACCAATCACCCCTCTAGCTTGTCAACTCAGCTATGGTTCAAAACATCCCAGCCTTGACTAGAACCACCACTGGCCAGTCTTTCTGAGACTGCTTCCAGCACCAACTGCTCCCCTCTTGCATCAGCCAGTTTCACTCCTACAGAGGACTGCTCTCTCCCCAGCTCAGATCTTATCTACCAGACTCTGCCCAGCCAGCTCCTTTTATAGGGCTGAAGATCATGTGACCTATCAATCATAGCTTTAAATGTTAATTAAATGTTTGCAACAATTTTAAATATGTCTATTTCATAGAGAAAAGCAAGCAAACATGAAAAAAATAGTTTAAAATAGATCAGCATTTAAACAATCAAAAAATAAAGCAATAAGAAAATAAAGAAAGGAACTTCCTGGCAAGAAATCCCACCTTTGACTTCCTCATGCTAGAGCTCTATAAAGCCCACAGATTTCATCCGCCCTAAGCCCCTAGTAATTAATAAAATGGATGCCAGCAAACTAAAGCACATGGAGTCAGGTATTTCCCAAACAGGTAAAATTTCCTCAACATATAGAAATGTGTACAGTTTTGGCTTAAATAAACATTTCATCTAATATCAGGAAAATACAAATGAAACCAATATAAAGCAAAAGACATTGCTAATTCATTGTTTGGTAGCAGTTTGTAAAACATGTGTTTGGTACATTTCAAACAGCAAGAACTTTGAGATTCCCAATACCTTCCATACAAAACTAAAGGTGGTTTATCACAGTTCTTTAGTACTTTATATTTTATAGGGCCAAAAAACACTTTCTTCCCCAGGTTCACTATTTTGCACATGGAAATTTAACAGGGGAATACAGCACCAAAGTACACAACATTTCTTTCACCCTAACCATGCTAAGACAGCTCTTGTATACTTAATGCTAGCTGTGTATGTGTGTGTGTGGGAAGGCAGAAAGAGAAAAAGAAAGAGTATTAAAGTCTCAGCGCTGAGCGATCAGTCCAGGAAAGACAGGATAGAAAAGTAGCATAGAAGAAATGCTGCAGCCAAAAGGATAGGAAAGAAACATTTATTTTGATATGCTGTAAGACTATTTCTGCACTGAATATCTCAGGTCTCAACAGGCTCTCATTTTTATTTGATACCTTAAATCAGACTTATTGTGGCTGCAAGGCTTTCCTGCAGCCCCTTAAAAAACTAATTCTCTATTTTCATTAATCCAAAATACAGTAGGAGGATTTCACCCTGCTACATTACCTCCCACCTTAAGAGAGAACCCATATCATGCTCACCACTTCCTAGGCTAAGTGTGAAAAAGGGCTCCCATCCATCACTTTTCAGGAGTCTTACATTAAAAGAACCCTGTGCCAATGAGTAGATGGAATACAACCATCTCCTGTAACCATTTTCTCAGGGTCTCATATCCAACTTACTTATGGGATCTATACATACATCCATCTTTCCTCACAGTGGTTTCTTAGTACCAGTCCCCACCTTTATACAAAGGAAAATGTACTTCTTGGTGCACAGATCAATCCAGACTTGCACCAAACCAGCAAAGGTAGCCAATCTTTGCATTTCACAACCTGCACTTTAACAGCTTTTTCTAGTTCCATATTTAGGGATCCATTTTTTTCCTTATTTTTAAAGAGCAGGTACCCACTATCAGGCACCCAACTCTTCAAGGAGGGTCTGCACACAGACTACCTTTTCTTTCCTAGGCATAAACCCCTTACATCCATTTGCCCATCTCAGACCTCCAACAGGCTATGCAGGTCTCACAATATCCAAATCTTTTGCAAAGACCTTGCCTCATAATGAAGGGGTCAAGTGGCAAATACCTATACTATATAGGTTTTAAAAAGGGACCCATTTCCCCTTTTGCTCACACAGCCCTTATTACACTTGGTGGCAGAAGTGGGATAACTGCCAACTGTGTTTGGCCAGGGAAGGTGTACGTAGTTGTTGGCGGATACTGGCAAAACTATCCCAGGTGGACAAGTTCCAAGGACCATGGAAGGAGTCAGTGGCCTGAATGAAGTATCTGGGATGGAGTATGCAGATCATGTGGCTGACCTGATATGATTGGTAAATTGGCTCAGTGGACAATGGCTTAAAGTGGCCCAAGCACCGGAAGGAGGCTGAGCACTGATACCAGGTGCTGTTGGAGAGTTCCAGGTCAGTGGAATTGGTGGAGGCTGCAGATGACCAGGAATCAAGGAACCCAGAGGGAGAGGACATTCCGAGTACATCATTGTTGCCTACATTACCGATTTTTCCCGGTTGCTATTTGGTAGAAAACGAGACACAAGAGGAGAAGTCCCCAGGTAAGCCTGACTCTGGACATGTGCCTGCTGGGGTGAAGATACCAAGCAACAAGGAAAAGGCCAACAAGACTGAAGGGACTTGTGAAACCCCTATTGTAAAATGTGAATGTTTTCCAGAACCAGATAGGGGACTGTTGCAGTCGAGGGACCCCAAAATTACCCATTTAGGGAATCACATTAAGGTTAAGGAAGGTAGACCAGTTAATGGTGGTATCAGAGATAAGCTAATGTGGTACAAAATGAGACAGGGTATTCTTTACCACATGAGACCTAATCCCCTTACTGGCAAAAAATATGTAAGGGTTGTAGTACCCAGGTCTCATAGGAGAAAGGTGTTGGACTTTGTTTATTCCAAACACACCTGGTCCTCAGATCATGGGGAAATACTACAAGACATCACTTCTAGGTATTACTGGCCTGGGCTGTGTAGACAGGTGGCTGCCTATATAGAAGCCAATACAGTATATCACAGAGTATCTGACAGATGGATGGAAGGGAGGACCCAAAGGTGGGTGGGCCATAGGAAATGGCACCCATGGAAAAGGGAGACTCACACTCAAAGGTCATATGGTACTAGGTGGTAGTCTACGCTAAACTGCATTCTCCTTACATACAGAAGGTTATAGTACAACTCTTCTCGTATTAAAGGGTGTACATATAATATTGAGAATTCCCATGGTAAAGCTGGATTGAAGCAGGGTTTTGGAAAATGAAAATAGGAACTATTTTCTCTAGGTCTACTTGTTCAAAGTGTCTCAGGGTTCTAGTAATAGTTTTGTGCAAACGTATGTCTCGAGACAATTAATTCTGAATGTATAGGGACCCTGAGATGGAGCTTATGGAGAGGATGGGCCATAGCTCCATCCCCTTCCTGGGAAAGTGAAGAGGATACTTCTTGCCACTGCACCCTTAGTGGGTAGGTATGACAGTATTGGACAACCATAGGATGGTTGCCCTCTTGGGAGGTGAGATGTGTAAGAGGGTGGCCCCTGGGTAGGAGGCTGAATACTTCTCTTCTGCCCCCCCAAGAGAGAAGTTCTGGTTAATGTGTGTTGCTCACATAAATGGGCAGCTATGAACTTCATGAGTGCAGAGGAATTAAAGTGCTTAAAGTGCCTAAATTAAGTGAAACACTTAGAAATGCAGAGGCTAATCACAGAGCCCTTACAGGGGAAATATAGAATGGTACTGTGTGTTACAAAACATCTCAAAAGGAGTTGGTAGATTTCTACTGGTTAAAGTAAGCCTGCTCCTTGAGTTGGACCTTCTCACTCTTTAAAAACTACTGTTGCAAAAGTTCTGTCCTGTCTTTATACTGTCTGTTATGCTATTAGTTCAGATGGTTGGCCACCACTGAGCTCCCCCATCTAAAAGCTTTTCTGTCTCCACTGTTTTTCAATTTTCTTGTGGTCCAAAAATAAGGCTAGGTGCAGTCAAAACATGGTGATAGAAATGGGCCTGGCATTGTACAATCACCTGGCAGTTAAATATCTGAATGTTAGAAGCCACCTCACTATATTAACAAGTGTGGTAATTTAAAAATCAGACTGGTATTTAACCCGTAGCTAAAAGTTTTGAAGTAGCTACATTTAGTGCTATATTATCAGAAATGGGTCTTGAGAAAGAATCCCTGTATGTGTGTTAAGCTTTTTGATATTTTGGGCTTTACACCAAACAAACCTCAAATAGGTATTTATCATGCACATAGGTAAAAGCACATAGCAACCAGCAAATATGTGCTTCTGCTGATGTAGCAGTGGGTTGTTTAAATAAAATAATGCTATTCCCCTGCTGAAATGAAATGGGAGAGGCTATCCTGAGTTACAGCCCCATTAGAGTGTGAGAGTAACACTCAGGTTGTTAGCTGAAACACAAGCCATCAGGAATGGGCTAAATATTAGGAGGCAGTATAGTGCAGTGGTCTAAGGCTCTGAGCTACAAATTTGGTGACATCCAGCAGACCAGACCTGGGTTTGAATCCCACAGCTTCCACTTGAATACTGTGTGACCCTGAGCAAGTCACTTAACCTCCTTGTGCTCCCAGGTCGCTCCTGTAAAAAAGCTTTCAGCTTAGTGTGCTATACCTGGTTAAACAACTAAATAAAAAAAAAAAAATGTGTTTCTCCCAAAGAATACTGGTTAAAATGCAACAGGGACTGCTCTATTATTTTAAAATATAAATACTTTAAAAAGGAAATGTACAGGCTGCATTTTGAAGGGAAAAACTCTTTCAGGAGTTTTTTTAGCTACTTCCCTGTTCCTCAGCTGTTCTGACTGGAGCTACATAATTAAGCTTTTCTCACTAGGAAGTGCACATTTTGGCACTGGTGAATCCCCCTCCCCCCCCCGCAAGTTTTAAAAACAAATCTCAGCTAGTCTCCTTTGCTTGGTAACAAGGCATTATTGTATTAAAATAATAAATAACCAGACATAGTCGAGAAAGAAAGCAAACTAAGTTAAAACTTACTCCCAAAAGAAGCAAACCTCTGCAGACTCCTGCAAGCAGGTGTGTGCTCTGTTTGCCTAATTGCTGTGTGCTTGCATTATAGAGCTGCAGTGGCCTCTTGTGTCTACCTTTATACTGCAACACCTTACCTTAGACTTAAACTAAATGTTTCCTGTTTGAAATTAAAGTTCTCCGTAACTAAAAATATGTTCTGTTTGCTCAGACCTAATATAGTGAATATTAATATGAGCTCCCTATATTATATAAATTAAATGGAGCTCTAAAAACAAACTCATATGAACATGATGATGCTGTAGACACATGACTGTGTGGGCGGGTATAAAAGGGCTAACCTGTTCAGCATTTGGCCAGATAGGGTAAGTGTTTTCTGACCAGGGAGTGAGAAGGGTTGATAAGACCTTATCACACAAGTGGAAACTGGACGCTTAAGTTTGCCACAATGGTACAGAATGTTATTTACTTTATATAGCCTTTATTTTTCTCACAGTTTGAGCCTTTTACTTTATTTCCTTTTTGTTGGTTTTGGAAAAAATAAACATTGTGCCTTGCCAGTGGTGCATAGAACGTTATACCAGACTGTTGTGTCCATCTGTTATCCCACACCCTATTACAATTCAAAAGAATTTTATTGCATTTAATCACAAAGGCAAAAAGTTGGCTATCATTTCAACTTCTTTAGTAGTGAAGGGATGTAATAGTATGAACATTACATCATAAATAAAGTCACTATACCTAGTTAAAGTGGTTCTGAAATATTTATTCCTTATGTCTGTGTACATAGGACATTGGAGCATCACATGGGAGAATAGTTCAATAAATCTGAGATTACAAGGGCAATTAAGATCCAGGAATGACAGATCTGAGGTTGTGATTTTGTTAAAATAAAAGTGCTCTGAATTTATTACCCCAAAACTTTCCCAGGTTATGAGCTTTCTATGATTTGGAGAAAGAGAAAGAGGAAGTAATCCTCTACATTATGAGTCATTTTATTGTTTTATACCGAGGAGCACATTTTTGTTCTCTTATAACCTGCATGTCCTTTTTTTGAGTTGCTTAATAAAGTTTTCTTTTAAGGACAGATTTATATTGAATAGAAATATGAATTTTTCTCTGGAAGTCAGTCCAAAGATGATATTTATGTTCTTTAAGCTAGAAATTAATGAAGTGAGCCATTTAGATTTTAAATTTGTCTGTAACCACTTTATTTTTTCTTGTAAGTATGTGTAGGGAAGTGAATTTTGTATGTTGTTTATAATCCTTAACCAAAAAACAGAAAGCCTGAATTCCACTATTGTTTTAATAGAAATGTTGCCCAGTTCTGCTCTTACAGTTGCTGTTGATATGGATAATAGGACTTTAAGAAGAGATTTATTAAAGAAATAATAGAGGGGGTTCCAATTGGGTAGAATAATCTGTACTCCCTATTTCAGCACCATATAATAAGATAGGATCAATCCTCATATCACCCACATACAGGGAAGCACTTATTGTGTTCTCTCCATAGCTGTTGTTAAATCTAAGAAGTGTTTTTGATAATTGGTTTACTTTTAAGGTCTTAAGTTTAAAATGTTGAGTCCATTTAGTGTTGGAAGTAACAGTAATCCCTAGATATGTATATTCTTTTACTGTCTTTGGGTTTTCTCTATCAAGGAAAAAATAAATATTGAAGCAATTTGAGCCAAAAATCATAGTTTTTTTGTAAGTTTATCTTTAATTCTATTTCATAACATTTCTTTTTGAATGTATTTTCTTTTGTAGCCCTTTTCTAGACAAAGAAAATAAGACTATGTCATCTGCATAGGCTAAAAGATGGCAAGAAGTCCCATTAATTTTAGGTGGATCATATTGGTGTTCATCTTCAAAATCTAGGATGCCTTTGATATAGATGGTAAATAATAGTGGTGCTAATAAGCATCATTTTTTTAACTCCACAATTTGTGGGGAAAGGGTCTGAAAGATTACTATTTATTTCACATCTTACCCTTGCATTTGTTCCAGTATATAATTAATAAACAGGAGTGAAAACTAGCCCTTTCTGTAATAAGATTTTTCAAAGTAGGAAGTAAGTTACAAGTAATGGAATCAAAAGCAGAAGAAAAGTCTTCAAATAATGCACAAAGTTTCATCTTTTTGTTATGAGCATATTTTTCTATTAAATGCATAAAGCCAAAAGTATTGTCAACTATAGAAAATCCTGGCCTAAATCCTGCTTGAAATGTAGAAAGGGGGCATTATTATTAACCTAGATTTTTAGTCTGCTCAATAAAATTTTCATGAATATTTTAGATACTATGTCAAATAGACTTATAGGACAATATTTCTGGGGGATCATATACTGAGCCCTTCTTGTGTAAGGGAATGATTATATTAGTCTTCTAAGAGAGGGAATAAAATATATTTTTTAAGCAGATTGAAATAATTTATGAGACATGGGATCCAGAAACTATTGTTTTCTCTACAAACTTCCCCTGGAATTAAATCTGGTCCTGGTACTTTATGCATTGCCAAATTGAAAATTGCTTCCTCCACTTCAGAGTGAGTAATTGTTAGGAGATCCAAACTGGGCTGGGAAAGCCATTGTGGAATGGGATCCAGCTGAATGTTTTTGTTCAGGGTATTACATAAAGAGTGGAAATGAGAAACCCATTTATATTTTGGCATATAATACAATAGTGTAGATTGGAAAGGTCTTGTGCCTTTTGAGACCAAGTTCCAAAAGGCTTTTTGATCTTTATTTTTAATTATTTAAAACAGTTAGCCATTGGCTATTCAAAAAGTCTGTTTTCATTCTTTTTAGTAGTTCTTTGAATGCTTTCCTTGCTTTTTCTTAGAGTATTAAAAGTTGTTCTACAGGGAGTTTCTTAGCCCATCTTAATATTTTTGTGAGGCTCTTATTGGCTGCATGAGTTGTTAAACAAGGTTTTATTGACATTGTTAGAATTATTTTTATCATTTGCTTTATATAATTTAGACCTTATTAATACAAGTACTGATCGTAAAGTATTATCTATTTCTGTGGGATACTTTATTTCATTAATGTTATCTATTAAGCCTCTGACTACAGAACCATTTAATAAGTTAACGTTTTCCAGAACTGGATCAGAAATTCAGAGTTTTTGTTTGCCTACAATAGAGGCATTAGCTAATTGGTCTATTCTGTTATCTTTAGGTGGACTAGTTCCTTGAGAAACAAATGTTAATACAATGGGGGCATGATCACTTACTGTTCTCATGTTAATCCATAAATATTCTAATGCCTGTACACTATCCAGACTACAAAGGATATAGGCAGTATGTTGTATTTCCTTGTCTCCTTTTAGTCTGCCATTTACTATTAATAATGAGTGTCAATAATAAAATTATGTAATTCCATTCTATTTTTGTTTGTAATTTTATCTTTGTTTACGTTGCTCCAAATCCTGTTTCCATAAATGCTTCCCATAAATTAGCATTATCAAACTCAGCTATTCTTGCATTATAGTCTCCAGCAACCAAAACAAAAGCAGATGGTAGATTATGCAGAATGATGTTGAGATCCTTTTGTGAGATTGCTGAAGACTGAGGCCTGAACACTGGCCTTCGGAGAAATATACACATTGGCCACAATAATGGCAATCATATCAATTTAGTGCAATTATAATATAATTTTCATTATCTCTACATATTTGGATTATCTTTATCCTGATAGTAATTTTAACATAAAGAACCAAACCTCCCATACTTTTATCATATTTTAGTTTTGGTTGCTGGTGAACTCAAAGCCTCCAAACCATTTAAGTTCACAGCTTCCTGCATCCATGTTTCCTGGAATAAAATTACCATATGTCATGTGACAAATGCAAGCCACTCCCTATCAGGGAGTTTGCTAGATAACCCTGCTGCATTCCTGGATAAAATGTTTGCATTATCTCTCCAATTTGTCAAGGTCAGATACGTGACCTTGCTGTCATCTTGAATTTCTTCTAGTAAAGTAAACTGTTGCAGGGCTTCCATTTCATTGTCCCAACTATTCATATCTACTACAGCAATATTATTCTGATCCATTTCATTTGCCTTAACCATGGAACTTTGAACACAGATAACTTTGAGTTTAGTCATATTTCTGTAGCTCAGGTTAGGGACAAATTGTTAAAATTAAACATAACCAAGGCCGAAGGACCAGATAAAATCCTGTCAAGGTTCTTAAAATATGTGGCTCCCTGCCTAGCTTATCCCTTGTCTTTAATCTTCAACCTCATTAGCACCTGGAAGGTTGGAAGGTAGCCAGAGTTAAACCAATATTCAAATCAGGAAATAGGGACAAATTAGGCAATTATAGTCCTATTTTCTTATTGCCACAAATTTCCAAAATGTTTGAAAAAATAATGGCTAAACAACTAAAAGAATATTTGGAATCCAGAAACAAACTATGCACCTACTAGTCTGGGTTCAGAGCTCATCATAATACCCAGATCACTCTGGTTAAATTGGTCAGTGATATTCAGTTGAGCCTGGACAGAAGAATGATGGTTGGAGCCTTGTTCACAGATCTGTCCAAGGCATTTGGCACCTTGAACCATTGAATTCTCCTGTCCAGGCTCTGGGATATCAGAATGTCAGGACCAGCACTCAGCTGGTTTGACTTTTATTGTAACAGAAAACAATATGCTGAAATAAGGCTTTATTAATCCAATATGGCTAGAAATGAATCCAGTGTGCCCCAGGGATCTATCCTGGGGCTACTGTTATTTAATATATATATTAATGAATTGAAATTTCAGGATGGAGCTATAAGGTGTCACTTATATGCTGATGACACCATCATCTATGTTGAAGACGATATTGTTGCTACCATTAATGAGAGATTTCAATGGGCTTTTGACCAAGTACAAAAATTCTTCGATAACCCATCTTTTAGTTCTCAATAATACTAAAACACAATTAACCCTATTTGGGAATAAGTCAGAATTGAATGAGCATAGTCTGGCCCTAACTACTACAGAAGGAATAAAAATTCAGCAGGTTCTTAAATATAAATACCTGGTGCAGTGGCTAGACCACGCTTTCAAATGGGATGAATATTTTGATAAGATGCTGAACAAATTAGTCAAGAAACTGGGCCTTTTATATAGATTAAGAGGTAATATGACTCCAGAGATTAGGCTGCTAGTTATACATTCTATGATCATTTCCATTACTGACCGTGGTGGCATAATCTATTCAAGGGCTACTAGTACCCAATTAGAAAGGGTGGACTTAATGTTGCATAAATGTGCTTGTTTCATATTAAATGTCCCTCAAAATACCCATCAATGTCTTTTGTTCCATTCTCTAAATTGGTAAAAACCATTGGAACATAGAAAACTCCACCTTATACAATTTTATGTATAAAGTGTGGAAAGGGTCCTTTCCCAAATATATTTTGGAGTTATTTTATTGTTAGAACTTTTAAGAACAATTTAAGGTCAGTCAAAGGTATTGAATTTACAG
This sequence comes from Neoceratodus forsteri, assembly GCA_016271365.2. Classification (NCBI taxonomy): domain Eukaryota; kingdom Metazoa; phylum Chordata; order Ceratodontiformes; family Ceratodontidae; genus Neoceratodus; species Neoceratodus forsteri. The sequence goes on from CM057449.1 coordinate 463,040,737, forward strand.
TTCCCAAATCTAATCTAGGGTTAGGTAGATCCACTGTAGTCTTTAGAGGGGCAGTACTGTAGAACGCTGTTCCTATCAGGTTCAGACAAATCAACTCACCAGTTAGATTAAAAGAGATCCAGATCTGGCTAAAAGCTGACCCAGGTGTTGAATAACTGTTGTGAGGATACAGTTACGTTAATTATAGAATGGCCATTTAAAGTTCTTCTTTTTCCACAGTCAAGGGTATCAAGTGGGATTAATTGTTACTCTTCACACATATTTCTATAACTATAAATTATTCATTTTGTATACTTTTGGAACTTTTTTTGTATTGCAGTGAACTTTGTACTGTTTGAATTTTGTTGATATCTACAATAGGACTTCACTGAAAATGAGCTCTGCTCAGTGGAGTGATATCCTGATTCATTGATTGAATAAAAATTATTTACTACTTACTACTTACTATATGAGATGCCAGTGCAGGAGATATAACATGAAAATCATTCTGATCTCCCATTCCCATCTTATGAGCTCTCCTAATTTTGAAAAAGTCATCTTAACTCATTGCCTCCACAGGCTCACTCTGAGATTACACCACTTGCCTCCTGAATCCACATACTTTTAACAGTGAATCCTGGGCCTTTCTAATCAAAATCAAGCCATAGTCAGCATGTCGCAAACAAATGCTAATAGCTCAATAACTGTACATGTTAGACACAAAGTATGAGTGGCAGAATTATTCAGCACAAAATTGCCTTTTCAATGGTGGCATGCATGTAATAATAAGTAATTTTGTTTTTTTTCCATGCTGGTTGAAAAAGCAAACTAAATATTTTTTTCACTAAAAAAAGGCAACATAAGCCATTTGTTTTGGAAAATATGTAAAATATCAACACCAAATTAAGCATACAGACATTAGATGGTGTTTTAATATTATGTTTGTTAAAAAAAGATATCTTTTTAGTATAAAACATAATTTTTTCCCCAATTTAGTCAAGGTGCTTTGGTGAGATTTGAGGGATGAATCTCAACCACACACACCTTATCATAAACAAATGCGTATAACTCCAAAAGTATACATGATACACACAAAGTATCAGCATGAAAGTTGATGAGCACAAAAATGACTTTCCAATGGTGCTATGCAACCAGTTGTAATCAATACAGTTTTTATTTTATACCTGCTGAACTTCCAAAAAAGCAAATTTTATTCAAGCTGCTTAGGTGAATCTTGATGGAAAACATGTCAGCCATACACACCATACCATAATCAAATCTGAATAACTCCTAAAGTATACGTGATATACACAAAATATCAGTGGCAAAGTTGTTCAGCACAAAATTACCTTCCTAATGGTGGTATGCAAATAATAATATGTAATTTTGTTTTTTTTAAGCTGGTTGAAACAGCAAAAAAAAATATTTTTTTAAGTAAAACAGGCAACGTAAGCCATACACACCATACCATAAACAAATGCAAATAACTCCTAAAGTATACATGATATGCACAAAATATCAGTGACAAAGTTGTTCAGCATAAAATTACCTTTCCAACGGTGCTATGCAGTCAAATATATATTATATTCTGTTACACTATATATTAAAATATATAAGTGACTTCTCCAGATGTTGCAAGGGCACACTGGGAGTCAGTAGCCAACTTCTGCAGACGTCCTCAGGATACACCAATGTATTTTACTGAAGACTATAGGCGTCCGCTAGGAGACAATGAGTTAAGTAATATTAATATCCAGATTTACCGAGAAAAGTGAAACTATAAATGATGTCAAGATTTCATCATTTTCATTCGGGAGTCATTCAACCTCAAAAAATGATAATACTTTTTGACTTTCATGTTGTATCTCCTGCTCTGTTCTCCTGTATTCAATGCCCCAATTATATTTCTGGAGAGCAGATAAAAGTGTCTCCAACTTTAATTCGCTCCTTAGTTGTTTGATACCAAAAGTAGTCCTATCTGTTTCCTGCCATGTAACAGGCTGAGCTAGTTCTAACCCTAGGAATGTCAATCTGTTTTGTTTGTCATATATTTATTTTGCAAAACCCATACTAGATACCATAATATACATTGGTGCAGGGACCATGGTTTCGTATCTGTATACTGCAGAAACATTTGCAGGGGCTTTTTATATAACCAGTTCAACCTGCAGCAAGAGAATTTTTAGCTCCCTAAGGGAATCATTGTTTTCTTCTTATTTTGAGTAAACCCCATTAATTCTTAAAATAGTCTGATCCCCTAATAAAAGAAAAGTTGTACACTGCTCTGTTGTTGCTTTAGGTGGGCTCATAATGCCCTGTTCTCTTGATTTTGGGGGGTTTATTAAGCTTGTAGTTTGGATTTTTCCTTTATTTGAGGTTTCTTGCATTTTGATTGGTACATGTCTGTTCATGCTTAACACTATTCTTTCATTTAGTTCCAATTGTTTATTTATTTGATTATTCATTAGATCTGATTGAGCATTCATGAATTTATTACTTTCTCCTATATTCCCAGTATCTGATCTTATTTTGTTTTTTTTTAACTGAATATTCTGTGTTTGCTTATTTAGATCCCTTTGTTTATTTTTGTTTTTAGCTTTTTTTTTCTCTTTATGTTTTTACTATGTTTAACCAGTGTATCAGGGATTATTATCAGAGAGAAAGATAATTTTTGTCTGTGCAATTGTGTTTCAATTTTATCAACTTTACTCATTAGTTCACCAGTTTGCTCCAGGACTCTATTGTGAAAATTGTCCAATCTGTTCTTAATATCAATTAGTGATTCAAGGAGAACAATGTTAGCCATTAGGGGATGTGTTAGGGCCTTTGAAGGGACACTGTCAACCCCCTTAGCCTTAGAGCATTCATTGTTTAAAAACAGATTTTATGATTGCTTACATGCTATAAGGACAGCTGATTTAGCTACTCGTTTGATTTTGATTCTTTTTTCTTATAAAAAGTGAAAAACAGACTGCCTACCACACTGGTGTTACCACAGGTTTGTTTACATTCTTTAATCAACTCCCACTGCATCTTTTCTGCACTTGGGAACACTTCCAACACAGTCTAGCCACTCATGATGCAGTGGGAGTTTAGGTGGCTACTACCTCATGAGTGACTGCATTGTTTAGGGGTGCTTCTAATGTTTAAGAAGTATTAAAAAAAACAGATTCAGGATTTGAAACAAAACAAAGTTGTTTATAAATACACATTGCCATGCATTTCAGTTCTACTAATCAAGGAGACATACAAAACAAACAGCAACATTAATGAATTTTAGAGAAGGTAAGCAAAAATAAAATGTGGGTTTTTAACTAGAAATAATATGATGTAAAACAGGTTAACAGTGTCCCTTTAATGTGTAACCTGTAATGTTTTTTGGACATTGATTAACTATTTCTGCATCAATTTAAATTTGCTCAACTTCCTTATCCAACTTTGCAGAAACAGTGTTAGGAGAGACAGAGAAGTTAATGGGGCTTGAATATACAGAGGTTCCCAATATGGGAGATCTGATTATTGAATCACATGAATCTAAGGATAAATCTACTGGGCTAAATAATTTTAATTTGGTTTCCTGGAAGCCAATAGAATCTTGACTAGTAATGTATATGACTTCAATCACTACATGTTCTTGATTAAGGGCACTATCCTGTTTTCCCTCCATTTCCATAGTTCAATCTCCCCATGACATGTTAGGTGATTTATTTACTGGTATGGGTGACACAAAGTCAGTAATCATTTCCTTTTATTTGGGAACTTTGTCTGTTTTCTTTGATCTTTTTTCCTGTTTTTGCACTTCTTTCCATTTGTTTACAGCCCTGTGGTATTAACGACCTGTTGCCCACCCTATTCTGAACTTTCTATCATAGGTTTAGTAGTTCTTAATATCCCTTCATCATTACTAGGCACATTTGCCAGTAATTCAGGCAAGGTATTTTCAGTGGCCTTAGCCTTAGGTGTAATTATACTGTCATTTATGGGGGGCTTCTGTATATGTTACCTTTTTTATTCAGCAGTGGTTGAAATAGAGAGGGTCAAATCTCCTAAGTATGTACTCCCATTTCTCTCTTTTCCAAGCCCCTTATTCAGCACTTCCCTACTTCAAGTATTCATTGCAAAAACAGACAAAAAGCCAAGTGGTGTACTGATGGCTTTAAACTCTAGTACTATGATCTTAAAACTAGTGTCTGACTTGATTAGATATTTCAAGAATAGCAAGCAATGAGTACAGACTATAAATGCCAAGGCAAGTCCCCAAGAAGGGAGGAGAGAGAGAGAGAGAGAAAGAAAAAAACCAAAAACAGCATAGTGAATACTGGATAATAAACAGTCCACTGTCTTCAAAAAACAGTCCCACTTTAAAAAAAAATATCATATGGTTAACAACTGCTAATTATGCCCTTTTCTGGACTTTGTCAAGTTGTATAAGTTCTTTAACATAAAGAAACATGCTCAAAGACTTCAGCCACTGCAGTTTGCTTTAATGCTTCTGTGGTGAACTGATTAAATCTTGTGCTTTAGTGCCTTCAGGTTACCTCCAAAGGATGACTTCTTGCAGTGTCTTTTTCAGATAGTTTGATAGTCAGAGAACTTCTGATTGAGGTTCTGGATAAGGGATCCAGGGGACCTTTACAGATCTGTATATCTTTCTCTTGGATGATTATGAAAATAATGATGTCCACCTTTTGTTTAGTAGCAGTAACAAATTCTATAGCGCTTAGAAGGATTTCAAAGTGTATGCTCATAATGCTCTCAGGCTGAAATTCTGGCTCCATGATTTTAGGAGTGTATACTTTTCAGTTTCAATGAAGTTATTTGGCAAATTAACTTTACACGCACAGCATAAAAAGCAAAGGTGGAAGAGTGAAGAGCAGGGTGGAAGCATTTCCCTCTGGGTGAGTGATGGTAATCTATAAAAGAAACTAGCAATAGGTACTCCATGTAGTTGTCATGCATGTCTATCCACACATTTAATAGATGGAATGTTTGTTTATTGTGGAATGCAGGAATTCAAACTTGTGTAGAATTATATTGCCTGAATGCTCATGTCTCCCTACAGAAACATAAACAACAGCAGGCCTCAGTACAGCCAGGAAATCACTTTTATCTGGGACAGAGTAAGAAATAAAAAATGTCCCTGGTAGTCAGGTGGATGTGGGCATCCATAGTTAGAAAAGAAGCTCCAAACAGTAAACTTTTGAGTAGTGCTGTAGCCAGATTGTTCTGTTTATTTTGAGGGAGATTTACTTTTAGGGCCTAGCTGATATTTTATTGAATAAAGGTAGCAACCATATAAATTGTAATGGCAATCAGGAATTTTTGGAAAAGACATTGATATTGTTAATGTGTCCTGATTACTAGCACCTTTATCTGTGAATTTGACACATCTAAGATATAGATGCCAACAAATCAGGATGCATGATTCTTCCTCCCCATTTTATGTAAGCAAAATACCATGTGGTGTGTTTTAAAATAGAATAAGGAAACTCCCATAGTCATACACACAGTATGACTGCCCAGCTTGTCATTGGCCTGTTCAGTTTTTAAATCAGAAATTCTTAGGAGGAGGAACTCCCATCCCTAAGGTTGTGAGAAGTGTGACTGCCCTGTCTGAGAGGGGAACTCTCCTATAGTATTCAGTGAAGATAAAAGAGGAGGAGAGTTCATGTGATTTTGCAAGAGGAGAGAGTTGTTTTGTGTTTCACCCTATTGTATTTGACCTCTCTACATGGTGTGATGCTGAGAATCAATCCTGGACCCTGAAGCCTATAGAGAGCAGCTCTAACCATTCAGGTAAAGGGAATATCTCCTTAGTTAGAAAGTTGAAGTGCTCCTTTGACTTTCATATTTGTAATCGTATTGCCCAATTTCATTACCCACCACCAGAGGTCTTTCTCTCTCTCTCTCTCTCTGCTTTTATAGTTTCTCAATGCTATGGTATTCGTCTTCACACTCATTCACTTGATTCAGGGCTTTTGACCGGTTGCCCTTTTCATGTATAATGTTGCCCCATTTAATTCCTGGGCTTCTGTAGCAAAACCCTAACAAATGCATGCTCATTGCATGCTATTAATAATATGCAAGACAAGCAAGAGCAAATTCAAATTCTGCTCATAATCATTAATGTTTGGCCAAAACAGACTTTCACATTGCAGTTTACTAATGTCACAGCAAAAAACAATCTACATAGTGCAAATTTCTTGGTTTTCCATCAACAGCTTCAAAATATTAGGCCAAAAGCATGCAAGGAGTCAGTCTGCAGTCTTAAAGTAGAGGAGACTCTTCCCAACACATCCAGATCTCTGAACAAGATATGTTAGTCACACATCATACAGTTTGCATTCTGGGTCAAACAAGTCTCATACAATTCAGACTTTCTGACCCATTTATAGCACTGAGTACAATGAATGTTCAGTTCAAAACAATGAAACACGGGTAGCAGGTGAAGTTTTCACATTGCCAAAAACCTTGATCCCTCAGCTGCCAACACATTCAGTAGGAACAAAATATGCATGCAGAACCTTTGCCATTCCCAAGTAATGATCATCAAAAGTGTCCTTGGAGAACATGAAAGATAAGTGGCCAGCTACAATCTCAATTTTCCATATGATGATATGCAAAAAGGTTGAAAATTGGAGAAAAAATATTAATTGAATATTTTACTTTACTTGAAGTGAATTATTTCTCAGCCACCACATGTCACATAACTAAATATTCACTTTTAATTTTATATATTATTTGTTTTCTAAGAAATACTTAGTCCAGAAAGAAGCAGAAGGAGCACTACTTCATTAAATTATTCACTTGAATAACTTTCCAAATTGAAATCCTGGTTGCAATGGCTGTGTTGTGCTACAGCTACACATACATCCATTTGCAACAATTCTAGAGTGCTACATCAAATTATATGCTCCTTTAGATTTCATTGAACAAATGTTGGTGATGCTGATACCATGCAGATGGACCATGGGGTGTAGTTGCTTAAATACCTCTTGCCACAGTAAACTCCTTTGTCAAAAAAACTGCAACTGAGTGGCCAAAGGCAAAACATTAGCATATCACACATATGGTACAATGAAGGGAAATAGATTTAAAGTAGTTGAAGTAATCATTTCTTCACTAGTGCCCATATGGTGAGCCTGTTTAAGACAAAATGTAGTAATAGTACAGTAAATGTATTTTGAAAGTCAATTATAAGACTGAGAGTACTGAAATATGCATGTATAATTACTGGTTGGGTTATTCAGTAACTGAGTTGGCAGCAATTTGAAATGCCATAATAACTATCCTTTAGAGTAATAAACCACCACTATTATGGCATAGTTGTCAATCAAACCCATTCAACTATAAATAAAATACTTTTTCCTCATGTGCTTTTAAATCACTTAAACCAATGTTTCTTACAGTCACACACTACACAGCCTCTATTCTCAGCACAAAAAGCCTCCAAACAACTGTAACAAAGTTTGTGAAGTACCATACTAGAAAATAAAAATATGCTTTAGTGCACATATTTAACTTTTCAGTGGGTTGTTCATGGTACTCAACTCATTTTCCATTGCATTTTCATAATGATTGTTACCCCCAAAAAAGTTTTCAAATGCATATTTGTCTCAAACACTTGTGTAAATGTTTGTGCTGATTTTAATATGTTCATCATTAAAGGCACTCCATGTTAAAGTAAATACATTCCTCAAACTTTCACAGTGCTATTCAAGCTACTTTTTGTTTCCAATAAGAAACAGCAATTAATAAAATAAACAATTGGGTGTTAACATTATTTGTCTTTTTTGCATACCCTTGGTGTCTGATACCATCACAATCTACTTGTACTTCACACTTGTGGTTTATGTGATACCACACACCTCAGCTGTGTAAAAAAATTCAGAATGTACAATACGTTGTACATTATTTTATTGTTAATGGTATGTAATGTTACATGGAAATAGAACAATTTAGAAACAGAACCTATGCAGCTTAAGTAAGTCATTATCACTAATATAATTCTCTCTTAAGAATGTTAGCCTATCTTTAAAGCTTTATGAAGTTCTTGTTTTATATCCACTTCCAGCAACCAATTTCATAACCCAACCCCTGTCTATGTGAACTAAAATATTTCCTGCTTTTACTCGTCCCTTACTATATCTTCTGTGAGCTGCACTGCATTCCCATCTGCCCTTGTACATCTTGTATTACTATGAATGATTCCCTGTAATCAATCTTCTTGTCTCCTTTAAATATTTGGAAACATATATTGTGCCCACAGATGCAACAAAAAGTAAAACTTCACTAGCGATGCTTGTGCAAGGCTTAGAACTACATACTAAGTGTAGTGGGTGAAGTTTCCAGACTTTACCCAAACATTTCTTATTGAAACAACCCCCACCCTTGCAGCTATATTCTCCAACTCATCTCCCACCTTCCCCAACCACTGAATGTAAATCACCCCCTCTCTCTCATATCACACATACATCCCTCCTACCACCACCATCCTGGAGAAGTTGTATTATAGTTTATGTTTAGGATCTGTAATGTATAAAATCACTTTCAATTTTACCCACTTCCTCCACCCCATCTCTGACACATAGGCATAATAACCTGGCTCCTCCCCATCCATCTTCTGGCACTCCCACCCTCCAACTCCTAACTCAGTCCAAATGCCAAAAGCATGAAGGGGTATGGGCTTGGACTTGGACTTCAACTAGTACTTCCTGTTAAAAAAAATGTCCCTAGCTGAAGCTAGCCTACAGATACAGCCTTCATCATTCTCTGGCCATAAATGAAGAATGAACGGATGACATGCTCCTATAGTAACAAATATACAGTAACATAGTATATAGTATGTGTACTATAGGATTGTATCATGGATTCATTCATTAGTCATGGCTGGACAACAACGGAGAGAGACCATGCTAGTTGACAGGTTCTAGCAAGGGATGGTTTCCTTCTTTTACAGGCAGCACCAGTCCAAGTCTCATCCTCATTACCCTTTATCCTTTTGGCCTTTGGGGTGAATATGGCTCACAGGGTGGGTGTGCCAAAGGGTGGGTAGGGTGGTGCTAGTCTACTATGTCTATGTTTCATGGGTTGTGTATGAAGAGGTGGGTAAAACTAAATTAATTTTACAAATTACAGACAACAAAAGTACATAGATACATAAATTCTGATGACAGATAAAAATGTCTCTGTCTATCCAGTCTGCCCATCATATATTACAAAGTTATAGGACTGGGGTGGAGGGAGGCCTGAGTGTTATGGGGGGGGGGTGCCTTACATTAATGATCAGGGCAGATGTGAATGTGTAGGAAAATATAGCTACATGAGTGGGGGGGTTGTTTGCTTAAAACTTTTTTTTCCTTAATTCGGCACTATTCGTAGTGGCAATTTGCCCAGCAAAGAACTACATGTAGTGGCACTTTGATTAGAAATGCTCAGGCTAATGATTAGCAAACAGCAAATGTTGGGATAATCAACTGGAATATTCAAACCATATGTTAAAGTTACTACTTGATGGTATCAGGTCCTGTAGCTGTATTGTAATATCTGACCATCTCTATCCAGAAGCAGTAGCTTGCATAGTCTCTTTTATTCCATATATGTAGGAAACCTACTAGTGATTAGCAGTCAAAGTGATCTGCAAGTTTAACATGTCCAAAGCAATATATCAATACCTAGTCACATGCAGTAAAATTGGAAACTGGTAGACTCTAAATGAAACCAGCACTATGAAATCTTACAGCTAATAGGAATGATGTTCAAATATTTGGATCAATACCATGAGTTATGAAGGAAAAGCACCTGTATGGGCTTTTTTGATTTATGTGGGGATCTGTCTTGACCAGAAAACAAGGATTTTCAACTATGTTGGTCTTTTATGTATACATCAAGGAGCATACAATATTGTGAATGGAAAACCCATGTATGGAATTTACATGACATTCTGAGGGAGAAATCAGAGAAGGAGACACATGACATATATGGATTCTGCAAAAAAATTATTTTATAAAGAGCCCAAAGAATTTATAGTGGTGGAAGCTTCAGTGAAGAAGGACACACAACTGGCTTGCTACTCTGAAAATGTTCTAGGCTTAAAATGCTGCCACCTTAGAAAGAATGGAAACATACTGAAACATGCATCCATATCTTCCACCTCACAGATTGGGAGCAAGGCTAAAAATAATCAAAGATTTATGTTTAAAACTGGTGATGATGTCTTGCAAAATGGTAATTAGGGCAAAATTAACTTTAAGTCCCTTTTGTCACCAGTGCCTCAGTACTACTGTGTGTTTTTAGTACACTTCTGATTTCAACTCAGGCAGTTGTTTGGCTAAGTGGTTTAGAATAAAAAATAATTTTGTAAAACAGGAGCAAACTGTAACTTTAATAACTGCTATTACTTTACTCCAGCATGCCCTACCCTCAAGTAAAAGAAGCTTCCATGTCAGAAAATGTTCATTTTTAAGTCCAAAGCAAGGACATCTCTAACATTATGGTTAGTTGAAAACTACCAGGTGTGTATTAAAGTCCTTAGACACAGCTCTTGTACCAAACAGTGCAGTAACAGTGGTACCAAACTCAATAGGTACTGCTAAGTAACCCATCACAGAATGGAACTTTCTGTTTATTTTTCTATTTACAATAGACAGCATCCACAGCCACCCACCTTCCACTCTCCACTAGTGCAGAAGTATGTGCCTGATTGGGGGGGGGAGGAGCGGATCCAGACCATGGGCACCCAATAGCATGCTCATGCTATGCTGCCAGTGGATTCCTGTCTGTCAAGGGTAGAGGGGTCAATGGGATACAGCAGTCCTCTACAGATGCCACACCCAGGTCAGAGTGTTGGTGTAAAGTAAAGGTGTGAGTGCAACATTGCTGACTGGTGCCAGTACTGTTTACAGCCCACTATGGATTCTTCTCAGACTGGGGACTGGTAGAGAGGAGTCCGATCAGGCTTCAGAGCAGATGATGTGGTGGAGGAGGGTCCAGAGCTGCTAATGTTACCTCTAGGCAGATGTAGCAGCCCCCCTTTTCTACTGGTACACTGCACTATGGAGATTGTTTAGTGAATGTGGTCCACATCTACATATGCTCCTGGCCCACTCCTGTCCCAACCACTGACATAGCTATGCATATAGCTCAGAACTTGGCATCAGGGGGTGGAGTGTGCAGCCAGGGCAGCGAATGCACACATGTCTCTACATGTGTGAAGAAGGACCTCTCCATACCTCTTGATCACAAAGGCACCGCTCTGTCCCCTCTGTGAGTGTGCATCCTTCTGGGGACTGATCCCTACAAAGTTGGTAGTATAATTACTGTACATTGTCAAATGAGGCAGCAATTATGTACCAGCAACATCCCATATGTAGCTGTGGAAACTGCTGCATTTATTTTGTTGAGAGAGAAAATGTTGTCTAGAAATTCATGGTTCCTGCTCTTTTTGACAATTGACATGGGATCTTTATTTTTTACTGAGGCAACCACCAGAAACATACTTAAGGGTTCTCTGTTTAATATTTTATTTTGAGGTCAGCATCTTCAAAACTGTACTACCATTTCTGTTCCTAGTAGTGTCATCATTGGACATGAGACAAACATGGTGGGAGGTTAGCTCTACAACCCTTTATCTTAAGATAAATGTATACCTTTTGATATGCATTACTGCTATAAAAAGAGATTACCTTTGCCCAATTGTACCTAAGGTAGAGTGGCAGGGTGTTGAACACAGTTTTGTAAACAAATCTAAAGCAAACTCAGAAAAACAAATCAGGAACCGTTTAAGATCCAAGAATCTAGCTTGTGCTGTGTTCTCAAATTTAGGGGGGAAGGGGCATAAAGCTTTGAAATCAGAACTGAGCCAGTACTGAACACTCTATCAAGAAAAGTGAAGTGGGATTAGCAAAAAGTCAGAAATAGGAAACTTTGATCCCTGCTCAACATCTAAGTCCCTAGCGCATGTTACTGAGTTTCTAAGTCATTTCAGCAATTGCATTGGCTTGATATAGCATGGCACAGCAATGTGAGTCATTGTATTTCATGCATCTGTTTAGTTTGTTGTCTCTGCACAGGATAGTCTTGCTGAGGTCAAGAGAGTCCCAGGGCATGAACAAGAGCATCAGCATTATATGAGGAACAAGAACAGGAGGAAGGAGGAGGAACAGAAGAAGAAGAATGTCTATTTATATAGTGCTTTTTGTACAACTGTATCCCTAAATATTTTACAAGCAATGATAGAGACTGGTAGCACAGTGACTGTAAATTTGCAGTGGCAACCATTTTGATCAGCAACATGCATACACAATTATGGACATTTGCCTGAACCTGTTTTACAAGAAGGAGGATGTTGGCCAGGTCACTGGGGAATACTTCCTTCTCTGACAAAGAGCGCCATAGAATCATTTAAGTCCCCCTGGGCACCACCTTAACAGTGTAAGAGACATACAGAAAATACTGTGGTTTTAATGTCTCATCCAATGGATGGCATGCCCTGGCAGTACAGCACCCATTAGTATTGCACTAAAATATGAGTTCAAGTTCTGGTGTGTGGCATTAGAACCTGCAGTCTGATCTGGCCAAGATGCAGATGTGTCATCAAATGAGCAACAGTTTATATGCTTATTTACAATCAAGTACAATGGATACCAGTAAGTCATTATACACAATCAATAAGTAATACAGTTTTACAAAGTTTTTTGCTTTGTTGCAAATATATATATATATATCAAGTACAACTGCAGGGCATGTATAATATATCATAGAGCATAGTTCTGGAAAAAGTACAGGAGGGTGCACTTCTTACAACTTCTGGATCTATGGGACCAGAGACTCCTTAAATTACTTTTTAGATTTGCTTGTGTGCGTATGTGTGATACAGTATTTGTCTTCTGTGTGTTCTGCAGTTCATGGAAGTTCTTTTTTCTTACAGTGCTGTAATACATACATTGTCTGTGTAGAAGAACAACTGGATTTCCACCCATCCAGATCCAGTAACTCCACTAATTATTTAAACAATAATGACAAGAGTTGCTTCTACCAACTTGATGGAAACATTTTGGTGGTTGTTCATTTATATCCTGAGGATACTCAGACAGTAGCATTTGGCTCTGTATAGGGATATTTGAATAATATCATGAGAAGTCTTGAACCACCCACCCCCAAAGTTGTCAAGTTTAATTAATTATGTTTGTGATAGGCAGCTCTGGGGTTTTCAAACCACAGCCATGTAATGTACAGTTGTTGTATAGTCTTCACGCTAATGCTTGACATTTCTCTTCCACCAGAAATTATGTAATAAGGAAGTTTGGGGCTTTTCAGATAAGTCATTTTATCAGAAAACAATACTGAGTGACATGTGGGTGCTTTTGCCTGTAGCAGTTTTCAGGCGAAATATAATAAAAATGTCACATCAAATACATACAGCAAAAAACAGAGATCAAGACAATACTATTGAGTTAGATTTTTTCCTCAAGATTCCTGAGGAGAGTTTGGCTTGGGAGGAAGATGTATATACTACAGAAGGTCCTGGCAGGTTTAGGCTGACCCTACTTGAGAATAAATACAAAGACTATGATTTCCTATCTCTGCAGAAACAAAACAAGTATGATGGGTGCTTTATCAATGTTAGATCAAATGGTAGTTTAACTCTGTAAGAAAACATACTTTAATCACTCTACCTCCGCAGCTTCTGCACTGCACTGTACCTAGAGGTGACATCAAAGGTCTTTTCCTAAATGTTCTTTTTATAGGGTTACTATTCTCAGTAAAAGAGGAGACTGCTGCCACCACACTTCTGTACTGAATATGAACACAGTGGTTTCTTAAAAATCAACAGCCAAGCATTTAGTGTCATCAGCAGAGGTGCCATGCTCCTTAAGCCTTCAGCACAGACAAATATAACTTATTCAGATTCACAGATGCAAAAACAGATGTAACTTGTTCTGGTTCAGAAATGCAAAAATAAAAGAGTCAATGATTTAAAACTCTTCCATATGTAATATGGTTGTTCCTGAAAATGTTGAAACATATTTTGTAGAAACAAATGGGTTGTCAGAATTCACAAGAACACTAATATTTATTACTGTTGCAAATTCTGGAAATATCCCTAGACATTCTGACTAGGGGGTGCTTTAGCACCCTCCCAAAACAAATCATTTTAAAAACTGTGTATGAGCAACCAAATTGCCATTGCATTCACAATAGCTGTGCAAACTTGCTTTCCACTTCCTCCAAAATACATGTAATGTGAAAAAAATTCTGAAAGTATTAATCCCTTGGTGCATGTTTTAAAAGTGACTGTATAATTGTTTTGAAGAAAGTCATCCAAAGTAATTTAGAAGGCTAATCTGGTAGTGCAGCAGAAAGCTACCACTTGTTATACCAACAATCTGGTTCTGGAATGGACTCAGGTCACTCACAGACTGGCAGTGGGAAAGAGAATTAAGTGTTGAGGGAAAATTCTTCTCCTTCAAGGTGCGAGGGGGGCAGTGGGCTATGCACTGTGACAGCCACCTGGCTGAAGCAGGGTGATAATGCAGCCAAATATGCCATGCTGTGGGGGACACCACTGAATGCTTCTTTTTTTTCTATCTGCATTGCGCAAGGTAGCATACATGATTGCACACTAGCAACCTTGGGGAGAAAATTCAGTGAGAAAACTCCCTGACAGGCAGAATGATGCTACTGACCACCACATACACTGCATTACTGACTGAGACACCCACTCACCCACCAAACAGTCCTATGTAAGTGATGGGGTAAGATGATTGGGTATGTCCTGAAGAATGAAGGTGACGGGGCTGGGGGTCAACAGAAGGGGGTGAGCCGGGATGCAAGACAAGACAAACCTATATGGGAAAAAAAGCAGTGAGAAAATAAAAAAAAATGCAATATGTGAACATTGTCGAAAAGCAGTTTTTTTAAGACAAAATTTTTACTTTTATTTTTGCCATATACAGAATATTGAAATAAATACAGCACCAGGGCATGCTTCCCTCAACAACATGTGTTTTCATATTCTGGATTTCTTCTTCTGATTTCTACAGAATTATGATGTAGATGCAGGAAATGGAAACTCAGTAAGATTCACAAGTAGAAAAATCAAATCCATGCTGATCTGGACTTCTTACAGCACATTTATTGTAGAGTGACTAAACACGATGAAATCACAGTGATTCCAGAAGCTGGATTTCTCTTGGTACACCTGACCCACAAGTCCATCCAAAGGTGTAACTATACAGCAAAGTAAGCCAGGATCAATCACAATAAAATTCTGAATGAAAAAATGCTTAATTGCCAATGAACTGCAGTGTTCCCTGCAGCATAATGCAAGTACCCTGCAGGAATACTGCAAAGTACTGTGCCCTGGCTGACTGTTATACCTAACTTGCAGCACTTTCCGATATGTCATCAAAGTATACAGGAAAGCATGCAGAATTGGAAAATTGATTGTGTTTCTCCATTTAGCTGGGGCACGAAGCATAATCCTCAGACCATTCACCTGAACTGAAATTATAGCCCCAGGAATGTGGAACAGCTGGGTCATCTGTTGCTGTTCAGGGAACTGAGTTAGTACATTTGCACCAGTTTAAGTGTTCAGAGGTCCCAGTATGCCAGTTTCACTCTGCAGTGCTAGTCTCAATATTGTTACCACGTACAGCTTCCCTTACAATACACAAATTTCTCTTTGAATGTTAAGAGGTCCTTCTCTACAAACCTAATCCCAACAATCCTCTGGAGGGAGTGTTGGACAGTGACTGTTGTATTACTCTGATATTCATTACTGCAATGCCATCTTTTATGATTTTTGGACCATACAACTCTCATACCCTTTATAACTACTGGTTTAGTGAAATCATAGTGAAAACCTTGAACAATATTCTAATTAACAGACTTATTTAATGGGCAAGATGTAAACACAGCTCCATGGTAGATGAGCAATCTGGAGATAAATCAGTTGGTATGGTGAAAAAACCTGCTCCTGCAAGGCAGCCTAATTTACATCTAAGGGCAAAGATGTAATTTTCTCTGGTATCCAGTCTGGATGCCAAACAGTGAAGGGGCGGAGAAGCGAGGGGAGAGGAGGAATGGGAATCAGTGCCACCATCTGTAGTAGGAACAACAAGATTTTCAATCTCAGTGGGCCTATTCTTTGGAAAGCCTTTTGAATAAATAAATTAATTAATTAATAAAAACAATTACCATATTTTGAGAGACTAGCACCTTAGAATATTAAGTACAGGGACGGGGTGACATTTGGATAAGACTGCAAAGTATAGGAGTCAATGTTTACCAATTACAAGCCCAAAGCACTGGCTTATTGCTTTAAAGAGTTACTTTCTCCAGTTGTTTCCTATTTATATGTATTGCAATGCTTGAAAGGGAAATGTTACTAAGTGCAGCTCTATGTTTTATTATTTAGAAATCAAAGTTCTCAAAGATTATGTATTCTGACTGATAATCTGTTTGCAGGGAGTCACAGTTTGGATAATGGAGGCCAGAAATGCCTCATGGGGCACTGAATACTACATTGTTGTTCATTAACACAGAAATTAATAGGGACAGAAATATTGCAGGGGCCTGTAATGAGAAGAACACCTGGGGTTAGATAAATGTTCAGGGTTACAACCTACCATTTTCATTAGAATTACAGTTCTTTTCCTTTGATAAACAACCACCATTAATTTCACTGTTAGGGCACTAAAGAAGATGCAACTCCCAAATGGCTTATTACTATCAATTATACTAACTAATTGGAAATGGGATGGAAATGATGTACCTTCCTTTTCCCCAAAACAAATGCAGGGGATAAAATATCAATTAGATTAATAAGCAGGCATCATTGTGCTACCCCAAGCAATTTAATAGCCCTGTTCAGCATGTTTTATTCTTTTCATTACCTGTGCTCGGCACACTCCAATACAATCTGCCTCAACAGACCACTTTTGGGACAAATAACAACATTTTAGGGCTGGTAGTATTTAAATACTGCACTGGTGACTACTCCTAAAAAAGGGTTTTCCAAAAATATTACTGGAAGGTTGCGAAAACCACTGATATGCCATCCTATCAAATGACACTATTTTCTCTCACTTTTTACAAAACACATAAACAATGCCTGATTACATTTTTTATTGCTGCCACCTCAAAGTAACTAATTTATAGACCGCAGGAAAACACATGTCTAAATTGTCTCCCACAGGGATTCTACTTATTGACCTTTTCAGGGCAAAGATGGTGCCAAGATTATGACTGCAATACAACATTGCAATATTAACATTCAAATGGTCTATCTTGTTTCCACAAAATGCAAAGAACATTAAGGCACAACAGCTGACAAGTACTTTATATACATTCATAAAATATTTTTGGATTATGCAACAAGAGTGATGGGAGATGCTTAAGTACAGTTATCCTACTTGATACATAAACAACAATTATAAGAAATCAAATTACTTCCAGATACAATTTTGAAATAGAAAGGTTCCAGTTAAGACCTAACAGGTACTGAAAACTTTTAGTATGGTATCTCTGTATCACACAAGAGGAAGCCAGTTGCCTTTGATCTTAGTTTAAATGTCAAAACACAGAAGTTTCTATTTTTGAGATTTACTTGGAAGGTTTCAAGTATGGTTTAAAGTGGACATTGTTTAAAGTGGATTTACATGTTGTTGTAAATGTTTTTTTAACATAGAAACATAGAAGTGGATGGCAGAGGGAGACCGCTAGGTCCATCTAGTCTGCCTATTTGTTTTAGACCTATTTTGACACTCTAGTTGCCCTTTGTAGTCAGGGCTCCCTTGTGTTTATCCCATTAATTCTTGAATCCCCCCACAATGTTGACCCCCACAACCTCTTGGGGAAGGCTATTCCAGGCATCCACCATTCTTTCTGTGAAGCAAAACTTTCTGGTATTGGTAGAGAACCTCCTTCCTTGCAGCCTGAGGTCATATCTCCTGGTCCTGAAGCCCTTCTTGAAGTGAAAATGTGCCTGTGCCTGTACCTTGCTAATGCCTTTTATGTACTTGAATGTTTCAATCATGTCCCATCTCTCTCTCTTCTCTGCTCTGCTTCAGAGAGTATATTCAAGTCTCTCCTCATAGGACATGTACTGCAGACCCTGAATCATTATTGTCACCTTTCTCTGTACTGTTTCCACTTGGTCAATGTCCTTCCTAAGGTGAGGCCTCCAGAATTGGACTATGTATTCCAGGTGAGGTCTGACCAGTGATCTATACAGTGGTAGTACCACCTCTCTTATTCTGCTTGTGATTCCCCTGCCAATGCAACCCAGCATTCTGCTGGCCTTCAATGTTGCCTTCTCACACTGCTTACTAATCTGGTTCTGGGTTGTCAGAGCGCTGGCATATGGGCGCTGCAATGACAGCACAAGCAACAATGCTACATCACTGAGACCACCCCTGCAATCAGAGCACCAATGGACCTGTGTGCCATGTACCCTGTGGGTAAAGGCACCGCAGGCATTCAGAGCACCAAGTAATGGAGGCATTCACACAGTGGCCATGCACCAGGAAATGACCAACACCAAGGTGACCAATAAGAAACCAGCAGGTGAACCGGTGCAGCCCGATGCATACCTGCAGCAATCGGCATGCATGCTGTGGATGAGTGTTAGCATCCACAAGGACAACTGGACAGGGGTGCATACACCAGCAGGCCAGCACTGCTGATGGACACCAGAATGGCACAACAGATGAGGGGAATGGCAGTGCCACTCAAAGGGGCACAGACGGGTGGGAGCATGCCAGGGGAACCTGGTTGGAGGAGCAGTCCACACCTTGCATCACTATTGCCAGCCATGGGTACCTGCCCCCTAACCACCACTGTGTATTCTAGCTCCACATCCCTGGGCAGCATGCCCGCATCACTTGGTGACCCCATTCATACCAGTGCATCCATTACATGGTGTCTGCAGTGCTGCACCAGCCCTCCCACATGGTAGCACACATGACCGTCCTGCCCTGTTCCCATGCACATGGATCCATGCGTGTGAGTACTGCCATTGCGGCCCTGATTGCTGTGGTGAACAACAGTGTTGAAGCACCTCCGGTGGCCCCGTCTGCATCCGGTGGGTGGGTCCGTGGGTGTGCAGTGTGTTGCACTGCCAGGCTGTTCTGTGTTGGATGGCACTCTCAGTTCCCTGTGACCTTGTGGTTCATCACAGTTGTGTCTGGTGACCTCCTGCTGGCACTCTGTTTGCCGACACCTCATTGCCAGTGCCCTGACCACCTGGAACCTATTAACCTTTAAGTCATCTGAGATTATGATTTATTCCTGGTTTGAGGCTGCCAGTCTTTCACCTCCTAGGTAATATTGCTTTCTTGGACTTTTCTTTCCTATGTGCATGATCTTGCACTTTTTGGCATTAAATCTCAGCTGCCACACTCCAGACCATTCTTCTAGTTTCTTGAGGTCAGTTTCCATCTTGCTCACTCCTTCTGAGTTGTCAACCCTGTTACATATCTTGGTTTTGTCTGCAAACAGACACACCTTCCCTTCTAGTCCATCAATGATGTCTGCTATAAAAACATTGAAGAGCAGAGGCCCCAGGACTGAGCCCTGGGTCACCCCACTGGTCACCCTACCTTCCATCAATTTTAACATTAATATTCCTTCCAAAATCATTAGAAGATTAATGTAAAACCAATGTACAGCTGTATCTATCACTGCATAGCAGTATGTACTCCATTAAGTTAGTTCCCGTTCTCATTCTCAATGTTTTAGTTGCCACTCCATTGGGCCCAATGATTTTTTACATATTCAGCAAAATTTGTCATTGCTAACTGATTGCAAAAAGACATCTGTAATATATATACTCATCCTTAATTTGAATAACTGTACTGCTGCTCTATGTTATGTGAGAGTAGCAATCTGGTCACCAGGCTCCTTGCCAACACTTTTTGACAAAAGTTAAAAGTGATTTCTATGTTCCCAGCCAACTCTTTTCAAATGTAATGTACACACACCTTTTCTGGTTATTTACAAACTAATATAAAACCGAATGACTGTGAACTTGAATTTTTACTGAACAGTTTGCTCGTGGCTCATTTATTTGTTCACAGATTAGCTCAGCTGAGGTAGAATATATTCATACTATACTAAGGAAGGTTAGGAGCAAGGAGGCTTATACAGCTCAAGTGTGCTTCCTTTTTTGTATCTAATAATATTCAAGCTTAAAGCCAGCCAAGATTAGGTTATCTAAATGTCTTTTGAATTCATTCCTAGTTTTACTTATAACAGCCTCAAGGGGGAGTCTGTTCCATGGGTTCACCACTCTTAAGGTATAGAAATATTTTCTGTGTATATGGTTAAACCTTCTACCTGAAACCTGAGGTGGATGACCTCTGGTATCATAATAGTTATTTCTGAATTCAAAATCCAGTTCTGAAAATAAAAAGGGGATTATTAATAATATCATAGGATAACACAAGGTCACCTCTCAGGTGATGTGTGGCCAAGGACATAAGGTTCAATGATGTAATTCTGTGATCTTGGGACAGATTGTGTAAACCATCAATGTTTTTAGTGAATCTTCTTTGTACTTTTTCCATCAATAGATTTTCATATTTTTAAATGGGCACCAGAGTTGAGGCGCATGTTCCAGATGGGGCCTCGAGTATGCCCTAAACAGGGGAAACATGACCGTTGGAGACCTAGATCTAATATTTCTTTTTATTGACCAAATTACTCTGTTGACCTTATTAACTGCCTCATTTATCTGCTTGTTTTCAGAGAAATATGGAATTTGACCATTTTTTGTAGCTGGGTGAACTGAATCACTGAGAGGCTTAGTGGCTTGCCTTGGGTTTCACAATGAACAAGTAGCTTTGGTGGCATGTGGGCCTAGGTCTCCTAGTTCACAAGCCAATGCTGAATAACAGTTTAGTTTCTCTTAACTACATTGTTGTTACTGAGCAAGTACATTGTAACTACAGGATAGTTGAGATGTTGTTACAGTATATGCAACAAATATGCAGCTGCTGTGTAAGTGCCTCTTTTGCATATACTGTAAGTAATGATTGCATACCCTTCAGTTATTTTGAAACTGGCACCTAAAGTGTCAGCAATTTAATATCTCAGAAAATAAAAGTCTTTCCCTTTTCAGTATATAAAGAATTGAAAAATAAAATACTACGGGGAACTGCATTAGATAGCATGTACTGTTTCAAGTTATTTCTTCATTTTCTAATTGCATTGTGATTCAGTATGCATTTACCTGTAACAGGTTGCTGCTGTTCTTATTAACATATAAAAATAACATGTTCATCCAAATATGCCATGTAAGAGTGGTGTGACACTATATTTTATAATACACAGTAGAGTTTTCTAACAGGGTACAGTGTTATGCTACTGTATTGTGCATGATTCAATGGCAATAAATGATTTGTTAAAAGCATAAATTTAAAAAAAAATTCACAAATATTTTTTTAAAAAGTACAATATCCATTAAAAATGCCTTATAAACTAAAAAAGAGATAAAAAAAACATGTATAGCAACTACATGTAGCAGAAATGGTAATCCATCACATTGCAGAAGTATTTTCTTTTTTGGTGCATACAGCTAGTAATGGACAGGATATATTTTATTTAGTTTCCTTACTTATGAGAGTATCATTTTGTTTTGCCAGGCTTACTTTTTATAAATGTGTAGGTTTTTTTTTTTTTTTTTTTAATAATGTAAAACCCTGGATGATTCAAAATTGACATAGCACTACGCTCTGGAAAAGCAAACCCCTTTATCTCCCTCTTTATCTAGCAGTTTCTACAGATTGTGTATGTTGCAGGCATACAACCAAACACACAAGATCTCTATCCTCAAGAGAGAAATACAAAAAATCACCTAGGTGTTTTTAAGAACTGGATTAAAATTCAAAGCACACACAAATGTTACTGAATAAGATACTTGCTGAATCACTTTTACCATTGCAGTTGCAAGCACCTCAGAAACCCTTAAAACTGAAAGCATGCCATACTGAGTATAGATTCCTGGCAATTCTTGGTTGTGGGAAGGCCACAAAGCTGTCACTTGATGAGTGCCCATATCTACAGTACTCTTCTGGAATATGACTGGAACCATGGACACCAGGGATGAGTCAACAATCTGGACACTGCCAAAGGACACAGAGTTTTTGGAAAAATGCTTCTTTCTTTTTTCACATTTAAATAAGTTTCATTTTTAACTCACAGGCACATGAAACAACACATATTAGGCAACTGTAATGTATAACAACAATAAGAGGACCCATATACAATTAGCTGGACAAACTATACCTGACAACTAGGACAGAGACAACAGAAAAAAATCATTAAGTCTATAGAAACACATAAATGAGCAATGTGTACTATACACAATGATAAACATTTCCCCTTTCAACAGTAAACATCACAGATGACATACATATTGTACCCATCTATAGAAGCCATTTCCAGGTTATATTATATTGGGATAAAATGGAGAGTCATAGAGCATAAGAGGTGTACAGATGACCCAGCTTCCTTTGAAAAGCTGGCAGATGATGATGAAGAAGAAGAAGAAGAATCAGCATTTATATAGCGCTTTTCATACATCCAAAGCGCTTTACAAGCAATGCTAGACTGGTAGTGAAAGTGACTGAATGTGTGGTGGCGGCCATGTCACACATCATCACCCACACACAGCCTGGATAATTGCATAAACTTGTTTATGGGAAGGGGAATGTTGGCCAGGACACCAGGAATGTTCCCTACTCTTTGCAAAGAGTGCCCTGGGTTCTTTTACTTCCACCTGGACACCCACCAGGACAACACCAGGATGGGCAGAAGGGACCTTGGTTTAATGTCTCATCTGAAGGATGGCACACCTCAGCAATACAGCACCCCCCAATACTGCACTCGGATGCCAGCGATTGTTAGGTACAAGTCCAATCCCTGTGTGGGATGAGAACCCACGACTTTCTGGTCTAGAGGAGGATGTGCTGCTACCAACTGAGCCACGCTGACACCTGAAGTCCATAGGATATTTGTTCTTCATTAAGCAGTCAAAAAAGCAGAGATTTATGGTTCCTTGATGTTTCAGAATTAAGTTTTAAGCTATCATGGAAACCAAAGTAATGACATATCTATTTATCCCAGCAACAGCATAATCAAAAATATTGCCCACGGTACAAATGGGTGTGAAAATGATTCCAATAGCCCTAATAGGGGATCAAAAACAATTCCATATAAAATTTTAAAAGTCTGCTATTTTGGAAAAAGTCCACAGAAGGGGTAACACATCCCCATTAGGGTTTCCACATTTGGCACACATGCCCAAGTCTATGAATTTCATTTTCTACAGTTTACAAGGAGTACAGTAAAGGTTGTGTAATGTCTTAAACAGTAAAATTCTAGATTTATCAATGGATGGAAATTACTTGGAAAATAGCTATTCTATTCCTTCCATGTCCATTCTGAGGAGTCTAGTTCTGAAGCTCTAGACTACTAGTACTGAACATCCAGGCTGTGTCTGCTCAGCCACTGTATGAGTAACATGCTCTAGCCAGAGCCGATATGGCTATGGTGAGCTGCCAAATGACCAAAGTTACACACATGCGTAGAAAATTTTGAATGACCGGATGTAACTCAGACATTTTTTGGAGTTGTTCCAAGAAATTTTGAACATGGACTTTTTGAGACCCCCACTCATAAAGAGTGTCACTGTCATTTTGTTCACTTTTTCCTAAAGGTGATTTCATAGAGTAACCACACCATTCTGTGCCACAGGTGTGAAAACATGTTTTGAGCAGGATGTGAAAAGTGACAGCTATACTGTTAATAAGGAGGTGTGCAAAAATGGCAATGCTGAAATTCTGGAGTAAAAATATTAAATATTGTCAAAGTTATTAGCATGCATAGAAACTGCACAATGCACGCTCATAACGCAGTCATTTGTTAGAATTGTTTTCATCAAATTTACAACATGGGCTTTTTAGGACCCTGGACTGATTCAGAAAGCCCATCTGCGGGCTTTCTAAGCTGCTCCTGTGGCCCTGGCTCTCTCCAAGCAGGCCACAGCTAACAGACCACCTGACTGACCCCTGGACAGATTCAGGTATGCACCGGACCTCTGAAACTCGTGGTTTTGAATGCCGCTGTTTTGACTGTATGCCCAGTGGAAGAGCCAGGTACCGATTGGCAGGTTTGCTCCTTGGCTGATTTTCCAATGCCTGGCACTTCCTGATCTCAGGGAAATCTCTTTCTGTGCTATGTTCTGGACTGAATTTTTGTTAATGTAATTTACATATGTTATGCATCATTTGGTCTTACTTTACCTGCCAGCTTAGCTAGTCTATTTTAAGCTACTAGTCTAGTCTCTTGGTGATACTTAGTGCTGTGCAATCTAGTGCTGGACAAACTGTATTGTATAGTAGCTGATGTTTGACTGCAGGACCTAGCTACTGAGCAAGACTGCTGCAGTTTTCCATTTCTGCCCTACTGACAAACCCTGCCCCTTCCCCACACTGGTCACTCTGCTAGTTATTAGTTTCTCTGCCCCACTTGTAATGCTGTCTCTCTAAATACCCTACTTTCTTCTCTGCCTTACCTACAAACCCTTCCCTTACACCTCCCTGCTGCTGCTGTCCTCCTCAAACATCCTGGTGCCAAAGCACAGACCCCCATTACCTCCTCTTCTAGCTCTAACTAATTGCCCTGCATTTACCACCTCTTTACCTCATGCTTTGTCCTACCCCATTGCCTGCCCCCAGTGAGCTGGCTTTTGTACTCTAGCTGTATTTAAGCCTCTGTGTCTCCCTCCTTGTTCCACAGACAGCCCATCTGTGGGCTTCCCAAGCTGCTCCTGTGACCCTGGCTCTCTCTGAGCAGGCCACAGCTAACACCCGACTGACCCCCGCACAGATTCAGGTATGTACTGGACCTCCGAAACTCATGGTTTTCAATGCCGCTGTTTTGACTGGACGCCCAGTGGAGGAGCCAGGTACTGATTGGCAGCTTTGCTCCTTGGCTGATTTTCCAATGCCTGGTGCTTCCTGATCTCAGGGAAATCTCTTTCTGTGCTGTGTTCTGGACTGAATTTTTTCACCCAACCCCCTCTCCCACCACCTCACAGTATTAAATAGACCCTTACTCTGCCCCTTTCCTCAGCCTAGCAGCTGATTGGTCACTCCACTGCTGCACATTTTCATGCTATTGGCTTCCCTGTCTTCAATACCTGACTTGACCCACTTTCTCTCAACCCCTTTTTAAAGCAGTCCCACCCACAGGATCACACACATGCTCTCAACTTTTTCTCCAGCCACTCCATATAACTCCTCTCAATTACTGCTCTATCTGCCCTATTGTTAGGGACCTCACCCTAATTCGACTATATACCCTTTCAACTATAAACCAGCTAGCAGTTAAGCAGGCCAGCAACACCAAACAAACTACCATGGGGTGCAACCACCTACTACTACTACTCACTACCTCTTTTGGCATTGCTGGTACCATATATGAATTTGGAACCCTACCTCCCCACTCTGAATCCTCACTGGGTGCAAGCTGGAAGAAAAGCATACACATGGGCACTACCACTTCCGGAAACGATTGGCTCTTTATCCTTCCACACCTCCCATACACAGTTATCGCCAAGCCAACCTTGCAAACCATAACCTTAACCTTAGCTTTCCCCCTAATTTAACACAGGCAGATAGACACCTCCCCCACCTGAAGCACAGGTGATGGAAGACACGAGGGAAGATAAACATCACCTTATCTGCCAGAAAGGTTATCTTTCTGCTACTGCTACTCTCTGGCAATGTTCACCTAAACCCTGGACCAACAACCCTGAGGAGCAGGATGGTCCATCCAGTGAATGGCCTAAAGATAGCATCACTAAACATCTGCAGCCTAACTGCCAAATTTGACCAGCTCCAGGCTTGGATGACCATCCATGCCCTGACATACTCTGCCTAACTGAAACCAGGCTGTTGGGTAGGATCAAAGATGGTGAGGTGGCCACTGAAGGATTCCAAGCATTTTGACTTGATAGACTAGGCAGGAAAGGTGGCGGCTGCCTACTATATGTCAGAAACTCACTGAGTTGCTCCATCCTCCCCATCTCCAAAGTTGTGGAGGATTATGAGCTGCAAGGGGTAAAAATACAAGTCGGCCTAAAAGGCAAGACCCTTACCATTGCCACAACCTACCTGCCCCCCAAGAAAGCCAAGGAAGTCCTTCCTCTTGTTATGGAAGAAATTAGCACACTCAGAAAGGGCTCAGAACTCATCTTGACCAGTGACTTTAATATTAATTGATTATGTAAGGAGGCAACACCCTCCAGAGACCTAATCACCTCCCACAGTCTCACGCAACTCATAACTCACTCCACCAGGCAGTATTACAAGGCTAGTACCAGCACCCTCATTGACTGAGTCTTAGCTAGCTCACCAACTTGATTCTCCAAACTCAGGGTTCTCCTGGATGTGCCAAGTGACCACTCCCCCAATCTCCTTTATATGGACCACTAAACTTGCCAGAAGTCCACCCCACCTCATTGAGAGCAGGGTTCTGTGGGAAAGGCAAACTTGGATCCCTCAAATTGGCCCTGTCTGCCTACAACTGGTCCCCCATCAACAAGGCACCTATGCTGGACCAGGCCCTTAGTTTTTTCACTGAGGGCTTCAATTCCATCTGTGATATCTATGCACCGTGCATAAAATGGAAAATTCAGGGGGAGGTTAACAGCTGGACTGATGGCAAGCTCCTCTACCTCCTAAAGGAGAGGGACTGCCTATGAGAAAAGGCAGCAAGCATGACCTACAGTGCTACAAAACAGCTAGAAATCAGTGCACCAAACTTATCAGACTCACAAAAAGCCAATTTCCATAAGACCCAGCTTAACAATGCATGGGGAGATGGAAAGAGGTTTTGGGACAATATCAAGGACATCCTTGGTAAAGATCAAAAGCAGCACCATAAGATGCTCAACATTAATAACTCATCCTCTTCAGATCCACTAGCCATTGCTGATGCCTTTAACCAGGCCTTTACAGACCTGTCCTCAGTGCTGCCTCCAGGCTATCTTCTGCCTGTGGAGGACCAAGGTTGCACCAACCTGCTTATAACTAACCACCCAGCCTTCTACTTTAAGAAGGTGATGGTGAAGGAGGTCCTAACGATGGTCAGGAAAGTCCTAGGCAAAACCAGATTGGGGAGTGATGGGCTAGACTTGAAGTTACTATCTCTCACCCTTGATATTCTTATTATGCCCATAACAATGCTATTTAATAAATCCTTGGTCCTAGCTCAATTTCCAGAGGTATGGAAGCAGGCCCTGGTAACTCCAGTGCATAAGAATGGTGACAAGATGCTGGTGTCAAGCTACAGGCCAATATCTATCCTCTCCCCACTATCCAAAGCTTTGGAAACAATCGCAGCAGTCAACTCATGGAATACCTCAATAAGTACAATCTGCTCTGCCCAAACCAACATGGCTTCAGGCAAAAACACAGTACCATCACTGCACTGCTGGAATACACTGACTATGCGCACAAGGTGCTGGATGAAGGCAAATTGGTGGGATCCATCTTCATTGACCTTACCAAAGCCTTCGACACTGTCAACCACTCTCTACTAGTACTCCAGCTCCAAAGATTGGGTATGGCACCAAACACCATGAATTGGTTCAATGACTACCTAACACACAGGAACCAGCAAGTCAAAACTGGGCAGATGTTATCCAGCTCCAGAGATGTACTCCTAGGAGTCCCTCAAGAATAAATTCTAGGGCCCCTGCTTTTCAGCCTCTGTGTAAATGACCTACCCACAGCCTGTGACACCAAACTTATTCTGTATGCGGATGATGCCATGCTGCTGAGCAGAAGCACCTCTCAGGTTGCCCTACAAACAGAACTACACTACAGACCTCTTTCAATAAACTTGAGGACTGGTTCAGTAGGCAAAAGCTGCTACTAAATTACAAGAAAACCAAGGCTATGCTACAATCCAGCCCCTACAACAAACACAAGCATGCTCCTCTCGTAATCACCAACAAGGCTGGTGAGCAGATTGAGCAGGTGCACTTGGAGTCACCATTGATGACTCTCTCACTTATACATACCACGTAGACTCTCTTATTAAAGTAGTAAACACAAAGATCGGGGTCCTCTATAGGCATAAGAAATCCCTCACCCCAGAAGCACTCCGAATCTCAGTCTCCAGCTCCATACTCTCCATGATAGACTATGGGCTGGTGGTCTATGGAGCTGCTACTGATACAGTTCTCAAAAGGGTCTAAATTGCACTCAATAAGGCATGCCTCCTCACCCTGTGTGCAGATCACTACACTCATACTTGCACCCTGTATGAGCGTACAAACTGGCTTAACCTAAAAGACAGGATCAAATACCAAACTTGCCTCCTGGGAAAGAAGGCACTCCTCAGAAAAACCCCACCCTGTATAGGAAACCTGCTTGAGGCTTCTCTCTCAACACACATCACCAGATGGAGGAAGAATGGAGCACTGCCCATACCATTCCATCGAACTTCACTAGGGCAGTGTGCTTTCTCCTATCGGGCCCCCCTCTGGATAAATGAACTCCTGATGAAATTACAAAAAAACAACCTGTCTCAATTCAAAGTAGGCCTCAAACAGCACCTAATGTCTAACTCAAAATGCACCTGCTTCTCAGGCCCCACTTGATAGACAGGCCTACCCTCAAGGTAACATCCAGCAGAGCTACCTAGAGAACCCTGCATCCATTCCAGCCTAGCCAAGGGCTTAAGTAAGCTATCAGTCCTCTTTAAATGTACTTGGTACTGCCCCTCCCAAAGCCCCCCCCGCACACACACACACCATACTAGACAAAGCCCTCTGGAGCTGCTCCCCTCATCACAGCCCCCATTTCACTATCCCCCACCTCTCACTCTCTGCAGTTGGTTTCAAACCCAATCCCCCTTGTTTCACTGTCACCCAGCATCTCGCCATCTGGGATAGTGTTAAACCCTATTCAGTTACTCTGACATAGTCTATCAACGGATTTGGAGGTTTCCAGGGGTGTGCTACCTAGAGCAACCAATTAGAAATATCTTAGTATTCAATTACAAATACTCAGTTTTTTTTCCTTCTATTTGTCTAATTGTCATGTAATTGGTCTTTAGTGCCTAATGATCAGGCCTCTGTAACTACTGAATATGTGTATTGTCTTATTGCCCACCCTGACGTGGAACCTTTGTAAAAGAGCTCACGCTCAAAGGTCTTTCCGAAATACTAATTAAACAATTAAACAATTAAACCTCATGAATAGTGGCATTGTTGTTTTATTAATCTGTCCTGAAAGGTGATTCCATGCAGGGACAGAGTAACAAAATGAAAGTTGCAGTGTTCATGAGGTGGAGGTCATAAGAACCCCATGTTGAAAATTTTGGGCAAAAATTTCTAAAACTCACTGATATAGCAACAGATGTTGAAAACCCATTGGCTGCCATTATACCACACTTACCTTTGATTCTTCAGTTTGTGGTTTGACTTTGAAGAGTGCAGATGTGTACCAGTCCAGAGAAGGTGACAGTGCTGACCTTCAGAGGTAAGTATGGGGGGTAAGGAGAGGTGCATGCTCAGTGGGAGGGTGGGGATGGGGAAGGGGACTGGGACAACAATGAGGGACCATTTTCTGTTTTACAGGTAAAAAAAGACATTGGAGGATGGTTTTCGTTATTTACATAGATTTGGGCACACTGGGGTGGGTTCTCAGTGTGCCACATGAGCTGGGGGGGATACATGATGCCAACATGGGGATTGGGCACCCCGATGTCAGTGTGGGGATGAAGAACAAAGGGAGTGGGGAGGACAGCAGCAATGGGAGGGAGTGAAAAAAAAACATAAATTTGGGCACACTGTGGTGGGCTCCAAGTGTGCCACATGAGTTGGTGGGTATATGATGCTGACATGGGGAATGGGCACCCCAATGTCAATGTGTGGATGAGGAATGGAGGGAGTGGAGAGGACAGCAGCAGTCAGAGGAGTGCCATCTGCAAGATGGCGGCAGTGATGCAACTGCAAATGTGGGCATTTGCGCATATGTAGTTGTGGTAAATTGCATTCCTGCATTCCCAAGATGGCAGCACCAGCAGACATGCACATGTGCAGTTCTCATACCAGCATGTGGAAATTACAGCTGAAATAGTGTGGCTGTTACTCTGTAGCAGCTGACCATGGTGGAGTGCTAACAGCTCTGTTGGACTTTTGGAAGGATACTTCCAAAAATCCAATAGAAGCATGCCATTATCAGCCATTTTCAAGCTACACTTTGCAAAATGGCTGTAGACTCCGCCCACAGCAATAAAAAGTAGATAGCGGACACTTTAGTTGGAGATTGTGTCAATTGGCCACATACACACCATTTGTCTTTGCTGACCAGTTATGCGTAATCCATGCAAAATGAGTAACAATAGCATGTTTGAGGTAGCAATACAATGAAAGTTGAGTAATATGGCACTTAAAAGTAGTTTGGAGATACTGGGAGGAGCCAGAAGCACAGTCACAAAGATAATGATGCCAAAAAACACCTTCACCCTGTATAAGGCTGTTGGTAGCAAGTGTCCCCCATTTCAAATAGTGTGCTCATGTCATAAGGATTGGAAGGTGTGATAATCACATGAGGTAAAGATGGTTTCTGATAAAACTTTTAAAATCTCCAAAAGATTAAAAATGCATTCCTATAAAGTAGCATTTGTAACAGACTTTGGAATAGGCATCACAAAAAAAAAGTTGGGAGAAGTAGGCCATTTATCAGACTCAAACCCCTATTCAACAATAACCAGTCTGGAATGTAACCCTCCTAACTGGTCACTAATGGCAAATACATCCTTTTCAAAGGTTCCTGCAAATGACTCGTTAGTAAGTGCATGCATCAGTATCACCTATATCAGGTAGATTAAGGTCCCAATACTCAGGTGGCCTTGACATCTTCACATGTGAACACCTTGGGGTCTTGTAAAACAGCCTTTTTGGAGTCTTATGAATCCCCCTTTTATATTATGCGTCCCCCTCATTATGTCATGGAATTGCATGGTGTTGCTCATGGTTATGAAATTTACCTTCTATACTACTACAATATAACTCATCAGTGCCTTATAGTGGGACCTCTATGGGCCAAATGAATGGAAGCCAGTAAGCATTCAGTACAGGTCTTCCACACTTTCATTTATAAGAAAAGACAAAGCTAGTAAAGTTAATAGAACATGCATGACAAGTGGACCCCAAGAACGTCACATATGTTTCAATCTCACATTTCTAAATACTATATGTTAGTTTTCTTATCAGTATGACATCAAATACCCTTCTAGTTCCACTCTGTGCTGACCACAGAGTCTAACCGTGCATTGAGAATAATAAATTATAGTTAGGTCCCATTGTTTGCTTATCATGTTCTTTTACAGAAGAAATGTTGTATGGCAATATACTTGCTGTCAAGAGTCCATTGCCTATTTAATTATTAAACATCTATTGAACAGGAATATGTAATTACATATGTTCAATAGCAACCAATCAATAGTGTTTGACATGCTCAATTCAGTACAAGAAATGCCCAAAGAGCCAGTACCATAAAGACAATTAAATTATGCAGAGGCAAGTATTGGGCTTGACACTTATTGACCTCCTCCTTTTTTCTAAATCACTTATAACTGACAGCCTGTTTTCTGTTTTGAGTTTTTAAATGATGTTATAATTTAAAAACCATGAACCTTCACTTATCTCTGACAGACCACAAGCGTTAGATTATAAATCAAATATTGTTGAGTCAATTCACTATGAACTTATTAACTGGTCATTAAAAATACAAAGTAATTAGACTTTATAATAGGCCTGGCAGCGATAATATATATGGTATCACTACAAGACAGGCCAGGGGACAGTACATATAGGTATCTGGTAGAGAGTCATACTTCACATTTTCTAGCCTTTCTGTGCTAATGCCCCTGTTATGAATCTTTCAAAATGTTGGCTCATAATTAAATAAGTACTTTATGTTATGCTCATGCTTAGCTAACAGACAGCTGTAAAGTAGAATTAGCAAACAGGCTTAATATAGTATGTAAGGTAATTTTGAAATATTCATATCTGCAGCTCCCAACATGCACTGAATACTATAAGAGACTATAGTTGGCTATACTAAAGTAGCTTAATATTTATACCCTCGAGGAAAGAAGGGAGAGGGCGGACATGATAGAAACTATCAAATACCTCAATGGAATCAACAAAGTCCAAGAGGGTAGCATCTTTCAGAAAAAGAGATGTGTAAGAACAAGGGAGCACAATTTGAAGATAGAGGGGGGGACAGCTCAGGAGCAATGTGAGGAAGTATTTTTTCACAGAGAGGTTGATAGACACATGGAATGGCCTTTCTGAGGAGGTCATGGGGTCAAAACCAGTGAGGGAATTCAAGAATGCATGGGACAGACATAATGCAATTCTGGTGATGGGGTAGGAAGAAGTAGGCTGTTGGTTAACTAGGATCTGCAGCTTATCCAATAGGCAGGGAATTGGGCAGACTGGGTGGGCCAAGCAGTCTGTATCTGCCATCAAAGTCTATGTTTCTATGGTCCGGTGTTTATAAAGTTTATCAACTGAGATAGTCTCTTCAGAAAGAAGCATTATCACCCACCCCTCGAGAATGGTATAATCTGTCTACTTAGATTCCTTATGACGTGCCTTTGCAATTACCTCTTGACAAAGAGTACTGTTTAGTAAAAAAGGGATTTTAGTCGAACAGTACTCTAAACCTATAATTGGCCTACAGAGCATAATTTAGTGGTCTGCCTTATGACACATAGTCATTGTTAAATATATTAAAAATTCCCATTATTAAATTAAAAACATTTATTAAAATTTGTTTTCATGATTTGTAACTACAATAAATCCTGAAAGGTGTGGGCTTTGTATTGTGAAAATGTTATTATTCACTAGCCATCCAAATATCTTAGCTACAGGTGTGGGAACCATACTAAGACAAACAGGTCCATAAAAGTTAGATTTTTAGATAAATATGCAGTCACTTTTAAAATAAGAAAATTAATTTTACCAACCAATGTGAAACTGACAATGAAAAATAAATTTTTGTTTGTCATTCTGTATTGTTCCACTTCAACACTTTATGTAAAGTCCTCATATAAGTGAAACTGTTTGTTTAAAAGAAGAAGCAAATAAATGCAAAATATCAATAAAACAATTTAAGAATTAAGTATTAATGGCCCAAAGTTCTCTACAGCACTTCATTCCATAGTTCTGTAGCAGGGGTCCTAGGCTTCTGTGGCAGTATTTGTTCATTTCTGCAGCAAAACTTGATCAGTCTTGTGGTAGAATGCAGACAAGCCATTGGCTAAAAATTTGATGGGATATAATCAGTCTCATCAAATGCTGAGCATAGAGGAGGGCTTCCACATAAACAAGGGGAGAAATGAAAAAATACATTTTAATGAAAAATAATAACTGGTCAGTATTTTTTATGTTGCCTTGCATGCGCAGCACAAGCAACATGTTGTGGCAGCATGGTGGAGTAGCAGGTTGAGGAGGTGTGGCAGTGTTGTGGCCAGTGGTGCCACTGCCTTTTTGGGCTGGTCACTGTGGCAACAATGAATGAGCATGCTGTCTATGACATCAGTTTAGAAGTGTGCCACCAACTTGAAAGAATTTCGCCGATACAATGAGGGAGAGACCTGTCATCGCAGGGCATGCCTTGCCTGCCGAAACATTTCAATAAACATGGATATGGCTGCTGCCGTCCACCTCTCCCATTCTGTAGAAAGATGATGCTGGGGTGCCCAATCCCCTGTTGGCATGCCCCCTCCCCAGTTGGTTTGCCGATGGGGGATCCCAATCCCCGTTGGCATAATATTCCCTCTAGTTTTGTCTGCCGAGGGGGTGCCCAATCCCTCTCGGCATCACCCCCCACACACACACACAGACATGCTTTCTTTGCCAACAGGGGGCCTAATCCCCATCTGCTCCAGTCCCCTGTCCCCAAAACACACAGATGGCACACTGGAAGCCCACACCAGTGTGCCCAACAGTTTGTTTTACACCTGTAAATAAAGAAAATCTTCCTGTGATGTCCTTCCTAAAAAAGAAAACAGTCCGTTGTTGTGACAGGACCGCCCCCTTCCCAACCCACTCCCACCCTCTGCACACCCCACCTCCCCACACCCCCACTCACACCATGCTTACTTCCAGAGCCTGGCGTGACGATCTTCGGTGGAGCAGGAACACATTTGCACTCTTCAAAGCCGACTGCGAACTTAAGTAAATCACGGTAAGTTGTATAATGGCATCAATGGGGGGGTCAACTTAGGTGGATATCTCAGCCATTTTTGTGACTTTTGGCTCCAAATTTTCAACATGGGGTTCTTGGGGCCCCACCTCATGATCTCAGTCACTGTCATTTCATTATTTTGTCCAGAAAGGTGATTTTGCAGTCACTGTGTAGAATCACCTTTCAGTACAGATTAACAAACTGACAGTGCTACTGTTCAGGAGGTGGGTTCCCAAAAAGCCTATGTTGCAAATTTGGTGAATAAATTCCAAAAAAATGACTGCGTTATGAGCATGCATTGCGCAGTTTTCACGCATGCTCGGAAGTTCAAGAATTTATAATATTTTCACCCCAGATTTTCAACATTGCCTTTTTTTCTCACCTCCTTATGAACAATACAGCTATCATTCTTCACATCCTGCCCAAAATGTGTTTTTGCACATCTGGCGCACAATGGCGCTATCACTGCAGGAAATCAATGTTTGGGACAGATTAAGAAAATCACAGTGACACTGTTCATGAGCAGAGATCTCAAAATGTCTATGTTGAAAGTGTGGTGAAAAAATTCCATGAAATGACTATGTTACCAGCGTGCATTTTGCAATTTCCATGTACGCTCGTAACTTCGAGAATTTTTAATATGTTCATTCCAGATTTTCAAAATTGCCATTTTTTACACACTTCCTTATGAATGGTAGAGCTGTAATTTTTCACATCCTGCCTGAAATGTGATTTCACACATCTGGCGCAGAATGGCATGGTCACTGTGGGAAATGAAAGTTCTGGACAGATTAATAAAATTACAGTGCCACTGTTCATGAGCGGAGGTACCAAATGCTTTCATGAGGTGGGGTCACAAAAAAACCATGTTGAAAATGTAGGTGCAAATACCAACAAATGCCAGGGATGATAGGATTTCTAACCATAACATTCCACCCTGTAGAGAATGACAGGCATCAGGGGTGTGACTTTGGATTGTCGGCTGTAATGCTCATGCCATTCCACCCCTGCCTCCACCATGCAGCCAGTGACAGGCATCAAGGTGTGCCTTGGACTCTTCGGCCCCAAAGTTTAACCCATTCACCTATACTGCACCCACCTCAACATATTTCCTTATGGAATGGGGAGAACATAAGGCCCAACAATCCCAAGGCACAATGCAACACTTGTTGGAGTCTGCAGGGTAGGGTGAGGTGAAATGGCATGAGCGTTATGGCTGATGACCCAAAGGCACCCTTCAATGCCTGGTAGTCTCTGCAGCATGTGGTGTGGTTGGTGTCACTTCCATACTTCACTGCCATTCCTATTATGCATCTCTCTAACTCCTGCACTACCAATGCCAATGCCAGCAAGACAACATTCAGCATTGACAAATGCTTGTTTACTATGGGCTAACCGAGTTGATATTTTCCATAATAACCCACGCGTTATTATGGCATTCACATGCATTGTTCTTCAAAAATGTGTGCTCCTCATTAGCTGTCATTCTGTGCATAGGTGAGCATAAAGTTTAGTAAACATGCGGCTACATCTCTCGCTTACCGAAGAGTCACCACAACAAGCCTCAGGTCTCATTATTTTTATTTGCACAGTACAGTAACACTATTTGACTGATCCTACCATCTACAGTACATTAAAAAAATTATGTCTGGTTAATCCTGCTCTTCCTCTGCTTTGGGAATGCAGCTGGAGCTTGACTGGCACTGCTAGTGCAATTACGATTGGGACAACTTGTAAGTTAAACCAAGAAAAAAAGCAATGAGTGTAAGCAAACAAAAAAAAATGGTTAATGTGGAAAGGGAGAAACAGCGACAGGGACACTGTGTGTGTGTGTGTGTGTGTGTGTGTGTGTGTGTGTGTGTGTGTGTGTGTGTATGTGTCTGTCTGTCTCTGCACCTGTCTGGGGACTCGGACTGGAAACAAACATTTCTGACCAGTATATTATATAAAATAAAAGATGAGGAAGTCTGCATAGGAGAATTTGATGCACACCCTCAGTGTGGGATGCTTTGATAAATCCCTTGGGCTTCGCCCTTGGGGTTTATGTGGCATCCTACACCTCGGATGTGCACTAAATGCTCATATCACACACTTCATCATAATTTATTCTATATAAAATATCCAAAAGAATGCATTCAGTATCACTACATACAGTATACTGTATTCTGCAACATGATGCAAGTTCTGCAGGAAATTCTACTGCTGTGGAAATGCAGGCTAGGCTTCCACAGACTTATTTATTTATTTATTGAATTTTGTTGACCGGGTAAATCCACTGAGACTAGACTCACTGAGACTGAGACTTACTAATATTATTCTTCATTTAAGAGAAAGCGTGCTTTTAGGCACAGACCAAGCTTTCTAAGCATCTGCA
This sequence comes from Neoceratodus forsteri, assembly GCA_016271365.2. Lineage (NCBI taxonomy): Eukaryota > Metazoa > Chordata > Ceratodontiformes > Ceratodontidae > Neoceratodus > Neoceratodus forsteri. The sequence continues at coordinate 463,077,376 of CM057449.1, forward strand.
AAGGACATCCAAAGTCTATTTATACATTCTTCAAAAGTGCAGTCTTTGTTTGGGATTTATCATGGTTGAGAGATCCAGACTGAATCTCCTGCTGCTTTTAAAACCTATTTGTAAAATAACATATTTCAGAATTAAAACAATGCATTCTGCTTTTCTAACTTCTACTATGTGTGGCAGAGTCTGGTGCAATGACAACCATTCTGCCCATTTCCAGATGGTTGAAGTCAAAGCATTCATTATGGTGCAAGACTTCACAAACCTCTTTTTATTGGGTTATACTAAAAATGATATGTTAAGACCTAAATATGAATCAGAGATACAGTACTTCGACAATTAAAGTTTGCCATACATAAGGAAGCTTCCTAATTATTATTATTTCTTTCTGCTAGTGGCATCTGTCTGAGATTAGCAATCTATTGTGATAAATAGTATACCAGACAGTGCATTGTGAACTGTTTTTCCCATAGTGTGTATTTTAGTGATACTATGGGTATAGTTACTTCAACTGTGCATGCTTTGAAAGAGTGTATATGTTGTAAATGCTATGTTTTAAATGCAATACAACATTCAAAACCATTGAATACTGGGGGCATGATTAACAGTTGCTGTGAATGATGGGCAGTAAGTGGACACTCACTAACAGCAGCTGTGACTTGGCAACCCCATTAAGCTACAATGGAGGAGACCAGGATGCAATGAAGTACTGCAGAATGCTGCAGCAGAGTTACTGCAGAAAATAATGTAGTTTCAATAGTAGTTAAACCCTTCTGTCATGCAGGAATCTGTGGCACTGCATTGCATCCTGGCAGGCTCCACTGTATGCTCAGTGGGGGTGAAGATGCCTTCCGGCACAGCTGCATTAGTGTTTGCAATCATGTGGGAAAGTGGGAGGAGACCACTACAGAAATTATATACAGGACCATATTCAGAGGTATGGCAGTCCATACACAACTGATCGCAACCGCTTTTAGCACCCCTGTATGTAGTAGTGCTTCAGACAGGCCGTAAATGATGTTGATGGTGGTGGTGGTGACTGGGGGGTAAGCTGTGCTACAATTGGAAAGAGAGACAGCATGAAAAACACCTTGTGGGGGGGATGCTGAAGAACTGTGAAGTGCTAGAAAGATTTGTGCTAGGGACAGGAGCACCACTAGATGTTGTTTAGGGGTTTTGCAGACTGTGTAAGAAGGTGGTCCTCTGGAGTGTCACTGAGTTATGAACCAAACATGTTCACAGGGACCAAGAGGTAGGATGGGGTACTAGATTTAAGGGAAACTTCCATTTGGCAAACCTGGTCACAACCCAGCATCAGGCAACTAGCATATGCCTGTGCTTATAGCATGCAGCAACATGGTGAGTGTTGCCAACCAGTTTGTTAGCAGGTGCAAACTAGTTTTGCAACTGGTAACATCTGGTAGACATGTTTGCATAACAATGGAGTTGTAGGGTGGAGTCCTCCATCTAGGACTAATTAGATGTTTTCTGTATCACCCAACAGGGTGACAGAAGGCCCTATTTTATACTCCAACCCTTCCAGAGTGGGGTCCAGACACTTTAATGTATTCTCCTTAGGTATGCAAGTACTGTAGCTATAACTATTAAGACCCCTACCCAAAATGTCTTTGACACTGAATCAAACCATTTAGCACACCAGGTTACATTGACACAGTTAAACTCTGTCAGGCACATTATACTTGTACTATGATTCAGTGTTTGTGTATCTAGGTGTTCAAACAGCTGCTTTTTCTATCGAAGATGGTGCATTTGTTTATACAGTAAAATTTACATTAAACCATCACATTGACAAGTTCTTTAGCATTTGTAAATGAGCAGCATAACTGTTGTGGGATCCTTCACAAAGCCTTGCAAAAACTGTTGCCTAAGAGTTGCATTGTGACAGAACCACAGATGCACTCCATTCACAAAAAAGACATTTTATAAAAGTTGCCCTTGAGCTAGTTAAGCATTAAAAAACAACAGAATGTGAATTGTCAATACATTGCCAACAAGACAAGGGCAGCACATTAGTGTGACAGAGGTGCTAACAGATTTAATACATTTGTAATGCAAATTACATTGCATACATATTATCTGTTTACTATATCTTAGGTGATTCTAACACAAAATATACTCTTTTGTTGTTGCCTCTTGCCCTAGGACTGTACTGAAAATGTGACTCTTACAAAGAGACACTGACCCTTTAGATAAATAAATGAATGTATAACAGGGGGTAGGGAAACAAAGGAAGGCAATTGGCCAAAAAGCATCATGAGACCATGGATTAACTGTCAGGAAATGAACAGTTGCTGAGATGCTCCCTAAAGAAAAATTCCTAGGCAGAGTGGCACTCATTATGTTGTGCCAAAATTAAACCAGAAAGGCAGTCGGTGAAAGCAAGAGAAAGTGAGCAACAGCTCACCCCACTGGGTGAATCGGGGGGGAAGTCCACGGGAGGGAGGGAAGTGAGTGTGACCGTTGTCAGGCAACACAGGTCATAAAAGCCATTTTAAATCCCCTGAGAGACAGCTTGAGGCACTGGCAGTAGTGGGGTACACGTACTGATAGTGGGTCCCCCCTCCCCACCATCACGCAGTCCTCTGACAACGCGAATGGCACATTTAATTCAGTCTAGCTGCACCCTCCACAAGCAGGCACAGCACTTGTCCCAAGCTACAGTCAGAGGTCCTGACAGTGTGTCCTTGTTACCCCCCTCAATGATGTCTGGTCCCCGTGCTCCAGTCAGCAGAGTGAGAGACCAAGAGTCTGGTTTCTGTGGTGTCACCAGGATTCCCCTTCCTCTCTGTTCTGTCCATGTAGTGTCAGGGCTGTATTTCCTATCTTTGCTCCACTTTATCTTCACCTTCCACAACCAAGCACAGTGCTGCAGCTTGTCCCGAGCTGCAGTTGGAGTTCCAGAAAGTGTGTTCTGGTGGTGTCCCCCAACCCATGATGTCTGTTCCCCATGTTCCAGTCAGCAGAATGAGAGACCGAGAGCCTGGCTTCTGTTGTGTCACCATGATTTCCCCTCCCCTCCATTCTGTGCCATGCAGCTGAGAGACAGTTAGATACTTAAGTCCAGTAAGAGCAACACTGAGAGCTACAAACACATAGTGTCCTCTCTGTGTCTCACCCATGCAGTGACTGAAACCTCCCCCAGCTGATCATGGGACACAGCAAAGAATGAGTGAGAGAGACAGTGACAGGGAGAAAAACAACTGTGTCCTCTCCCTGTCTCTCTCTCTCTCTCTCTCTTCAGTTTACAGTCATACAGTCAGTGAAACTTTCTCTGTGTGTGCTGCACTTTGTACATCGGTACATCACTTGCACAGTGGAATTACTTTGTGTCATGGAAGGATGCATAGCAAACATTATTTATGTCATCCTGAAAAGCACATTTCTCTTTTTGTTAGCACAGCCATTGTTACCACATGTTAAAAACGCAATAACTCACTCCAGGGTATGGGGTTATTGGCAGTTAATCCATACTTTTGGAGCTGTGAGGGCACTTGACCTGCGGCCTCACATCTCACAATGCACCTGGGATGTGGATTAACTGCCGGTAATCCAATACCCTGTTGTGAGTTATTGCATATGTATAGTACAGACTTTTGAGGATGCATTAAGATTATGATTCTCATTCTAACACAATATACAATAATTTTTTCAGCTTGATAACACGATTTTATAATATATTTTCATAAGCTGGCTTCTTACCATTTTGTGAGCTTTCACATTAAGTGAGCATTCTCAATCAGATTTATTAAGTGTATCCAAAATATTACATGTGAACAATGTTGGAGTGCTATTTCATTAAAGAGTATATACTTACAGTATATAACCTAATTTTATATCAACCTGGATCTTAACTCCCTTTGTGATTTTGGAAGCTACAGTGTACTGCATATCTGACCTGATAAGTGTTGACAGTGCTGCCGCCAATCAATATTTACAACAAAGGAGTAATAGATCAATAGTTAAGTCCACTATAATAATGTTCCTGTGTGGTATCAGCACATGTTTTCTTCAGGGTATAAAGATTATCTCTGTATCAAATTCACCAGCATGCCATTCAACTGGCAATGTGCTAGCACAATGTTAGCAAAAATTTCTATGCATACACAACATTTTATAAATCAATCTGCCTGTTAATGGAGATTCACTAATAGAGTTGTTGGGTCTAACAGGGAACAAAGCAAAGTGTACCAACTTCTGACTCCACTCTATATTTCTATTCGAATACAAATTTGGACTGTTCATTTGGGACCCACTGAAAAATATCTTTGCTAAAACAGTAATAGAGCAATACAGTTCAACCTAAAATTTCTTTGCAAAGAGGTGCTTTTCTAGTGACATGGCTGCTATCAATTTTCTCTGGATATCTGTTTTCATGATAGTCTGTCTTTTTCTTGCATTCCAAATATTAGTTTCTACAGAGAGGGAAAGGGGAACTTTGAAAGGCAATCACAAATAGGATGTTAATAGAATTCTAAACAACCACAGTGGTTTCATACAAGGACCCTTGTTACTGTGTTCTTCAGCTCATGTAATGAAAGTTATATCTCTGTGGATTTCAATGAATTATATCCCTTTCACTGAAAGTGATGAAGCCCTTAGGTATATTGAATATTTTAAAAACTCTATCCCTTGTCTACAAAACTCCACCAGTGAATTTGCCCTCTTAGGTCCTCATTGATTTTTCAGTTAAGCATTTATTATGGTTGGAGTGAATAATATAGCAGTGGAGAGTAGCCCAGAAGGAGAGGTCCAGAAGAAAGATGGCAGCTTTTAGAGCCTGAATAGGCCATGCCCTCCAAGAGCAGCTGATGTATGCAATAAACATACATAGGAACAAAAAGAGGTCCATTACTGATGGAACAGCAATCAATAGGCCTACTGTAGGGTTCCAGTGAAGAGGTTAATTAAATATTTGCCACACATAAGAGCATGGGATTCTATGAGTTACTTTTCTTAATGTAAAAAAGTGATATGTACACTTCTGATTTATCTTGTTTGGGGAGAAAAAGTCAAACCTACCCTACTTTTGAAAATCAGCTTCACTAGATAAACAATATGCTTTCACAAACATGTATGTAGAAGTAATTCTGGCACTGTTGACAAGCATTTGGCTCCTTTCCCCCAAGTTAATACTGTGTAAAAAAAAAGCTGAGAGTTGGGAGTAAATCAATAATTCTCAAGCTTAACTATGTCTATCAGGAAATATTTAACTATCTAAAATATAATACAACAGGCTATGGGAAAATGCTTCCTCATGTTTCTATTGAAAAATATTGTCTGCAGCTTTATTAACACAGATGATGATTTTTCAAACTGTATATAAAATCTATACACTTTGATAACCATTGTATTTCTAAGACTAAAACTGGTGTCTTGCACAGCAGCGTATTGTCCATAATACTTACAGTAGCAGTGCATGTTGCAGCAAACAATGTGGCATGGCAAGCAGTTTCTGCAAACAGTGGCAAACTAATCTGTAATTTACATGATACATGGATAACAAATCTGTTTTTTTTTAAATATTCCACACTACTCCAGTTCAAACTATAAATTAACATGTTTGCCCAGCATACTTACCATGCCCTGCTCATCAAGTATGAGGGGGAGGCAAACCAGATAGACATAGACTCCCTTCTTGTCCCAAATTTACTGTTAGTGCTATATGTACGAACATACGAAATTTGCCAGCAGATAAAGCCCTAGAGGTCTATCAAGTCTGCTCGAATGTGCAGCTAGCACTCCTTATTCTGCAGCTGCCCCACCCTTCCACCCTTCCCCTTCATTGACCCTCCCCCTTGTCCTGTCCCATCCCCTTTTGAAGCAGTCCACTGTTCTACTAGATACCACTTCTGCAGGTAATGCATTCCACCCAGCCACCACCCTCTCTGTAAAAGTGTCTCCTCATCTCCCTCATAGACCTTCCTCCCTCCAGTCTCATATCATGGCCCCTGGTGTCCCTCCCCTCCCTTACTTCGAACAGCCCCTCTGTACCTGTCTTGTTTATTCCTTTCATGTACTTAAAGGTTTCAATCATGCCCCCCCCGTCCCTCCTGTCCTCCAGTGAGTACATGTTCAACTCCCTCAGACTCCTCTCATATGATAAGTCCCCCAGCCCCACCCCATCCAGTAACTTAATGTCCCTCTTCAGATATGGGCACTAATACTGCACACAGTACTCCAGGTGTGGTCTAACTAATGACCTGTACAGTGGCAGAATCACCTCCTCCTTCCTTGAGGATATACCCCTTGTAATACAACCCAGCATTGTGTTGGCCTTTGCAGCTGCCTTCCTACATTGTGCTGAGTTGTTCATTGACCCTGTAATAGGCACCCCAGATCCTTCTCCTCCTCTGTCTGGGCTAGCTGCACTCCCCCAGCTGGTAACTCCTCCTTGGGTTCTTCATCCCAAAATGCAGCACCTTGCACTTTTGGCATTAAACCCCAGTTGCCAGGTGTCGGACCAGGTTTCAAGCTTTGCCAGATCATCCTGCAACCCCTGCCATCTCCCTAGGTCATCCACCACCACTCCTACCTTGGTATCATCAGCAAACACTGATCTTGCACTTGATGTCCAATGATATGTCTGCAATGAATATCCCAAACAACACTGATCCCAACACCGAGCCCTGTGGAACACCGCTCATCACTACCCTTGGGTGTGACAGCTCCCCCACCACCACCCTCTGTTGCCTTCCTGAAGCCAGTTCCCTACTCATCTCACCAGCTTTGCACCTGCCCCTGTGCCTACTAACTTACTTCCCAGCCTTCCATGTGGCACTGAGTCGAATGCCTTACTGAAGTCCAGATACAGGACATCCACTGCATGGCCCCTGTCCAGTTGCCTAGTTACCCAGTCATAGAACTCCACCAGGTTGGTTTGGCAGGATCTGCCCGATATGAAGCCATGCTGTCTGCTGTCCTGTAGTCCTTTGGCCTCTAGAAGGGCCACCAGTGTCTCCTTCAGGATAGTCTCCATTTGCTTACCCACGATGGATGTGAGGCTCACTGGTCTGTAGTTTCCCGGTTCATCCTTGGGGCCACTCTTGTGGAGGGGCACCATGAAGCCATCCTCCAGTCACTGAATTTTCGCAGATGTAGTGAGGCATTAAATAGGTCTGCCAAAGGTCCTGCAAGGACCTCTGCCAGCTCCTTCAGTATCCTGGGTGGATGCCATCTGGGCCAGGTGCCTTATCCACCCTCAGTGCCTTCAAACCCTCCAGAACTCTGCCCTCCATGATTTCCTCATCTGTCACACCTCCCCCGTTTCTGCCATTTCTCCCCAGTGGGTGTCACCCCTCTTCTCTTTAGTAAATACTGAGCAGAAGTACTCATTTAGTGCTTCTGCCTTATCGCACCCTGCTTCCACCCAACCCCCTCCTTCCTAATCCTTACTATGTGGTCCTTACTTTTCTCCCTGATGTACCAAAAGAAGTCTTTCTCCCCCTTCTTAATGCATTGTGCCAGCCTGAGTTCCGTAGATGCCTTGGCTTCCCTTACTGCCAGAGTTACCTCCTTTGATTCCATCAAGTACTCCTCCCTGTCCTCCCCTCTCCCTGTTTTCTTGTACTTTCTAAAGGCAGCTCTTTTCCTCCTTACCTTTTCCATGATCTCCTTGCTCAACCAGCTCGGTTTCTTAGCCCTAGCCTTCTTGCTCTGGGCCATGCAGCAGGTTTTGGTTGCCTCCACTATCCCCAGCTTTATGAGCTCCCACCTCTGGTTAGTGTCCATACTAGATTGAATTCTGGCCAGGTACCCTTTTACCACTTCCCCTATCCTCCCAAAGTCAGCCCTCCTGAAGACCCAGCACTCTTGTGCCAAATTCTACTCCTTCCTTGCCCATATCCAATGTGAGCCATACTGAGCGGTGGTCACTTCCTGGCAGCCGTTTCTCCACTGTGAGTTCTCTCACAAAGTCCCCATTTGCCAGCACAAGGTCAAGGGTATTCCCTAACCTGGTTGGTTCACTGACCATTTGCAGTGGGTAGCTGTCCTGGAAGGCATCCAGCAGTACCTGTTCCCTTCTGTTCCTGGTTGTTGGGGTACTCGAGTCCACTCCTGGCATGTTGACGTCCCCCACAATCACCACACCACCTTCTTGCAGGTCCTCCTGATCTGTCCCGCTAGTTCCTGTCTAACTCCTCCATCTGAGATGGCAGCCTGTATACCACTCCCATTCTAAGAATCCTATTCTTGGAATCCTGGATTGCATCCAAGTGACTCATACTACCTCCTCCCCTTCCTCCTTACACACTTCAGTCCTTCCTTCACATATAGTGCCACACCTCCTCCTTTCCCAATCACCCTGTCCCTACGAAATAACCTTTACCCTGGTACAGACAGGTCCCAGTCATTATATTGGGTGGCCCATGTTTCTGTGATGGCTGCAAAGTCCACCTCTCCCTCTGCCATGAGCACCTGTAACTCTGCAGTTTTCCTCCCAAGGCTCCTAGCATTAAAGGAAACCACCTTCAACCCATTCCCCCCCTTCCATCCTTCCCTTCTTTACTAGCATCACCAATAGTACTTGCCATTTGTCCTTTATCACTGTTATGGGGGGTAGGCTCATATGCTTTCCCAACCTGTGGTCTCTGCATGTCTCTTGCCCAATTGCCACCCCCCGCTCCTAGTTTAAATTCCCTAATTTCTCTATGTACTCCTCCATCCTCTGTTTCAACACTTTCTTTCCCTCCTCACTCAAGTGTAGTCTGTCCTTGGCATAGAGACTACTGTCCTCCCAGATCCCTCCTCACCCCCCCAACAGCCCATACCCTTTAGCACAACACCAGGTTCTTAGCCATCTGTTAAATTCCTCTATTCTCAGCTTTCTTGTTATGCTTGCCTTGGGCACTGGAAGTATCTCTGAAAAAATTACTGATCTTCCTGCCCCCTCACATAATTGTCCTAGTTCCTCAAACCTCCTCTGGACTATATCTACTGTCTTGTCAGCCAGGTTGTTCGTCCCAAGATGTATAATTAAATGAGGCTTGTCCCTACCCCTTCTAGCATATTTCAGAACAGATTGTCCACCCTTTCCACTGTCATTCTGGTAGCCTCCACCCAAATGTGACTATGCCTCTCCTTGCTACCCCACCTGACCTCCTCTTAGTATTGAGTCCCCTGCACTAAGATTCCACCACTCTACTCCTGCTTGCTTCCATTCATCTCCCTCTCTCCTTTCCAGCTCCTCTTCTTCCTCCTGCACATTAGTTCCCTCTTTTGCCCCTGTTGCAATTCTCCCAGCAGAACTTCCCCCCGCTCCAGTTTGGTCCAGGCATTTATCAGTTACTCCTCTAATTTCAGCAGTTTCCTCCTCCACCTTCTTTCTCTCTAGCAGTGCAAAACTATTTTCTGGAGACCCTTCACAAATGCCTGCTCCCTCTCTCTTCATAGTAACCTGTTCTCTCCTTTCCACTCCATGACTTTTGCCACTTCTTTGCCTCCCCTCACAAGTCCCTATCTCCTACTTCCATTTGTCTTTTGTCTCCTGACCTGGTTTCCCTGGCAATCGTTCTTCCTGGCCTGGGCCCCCTTGTCCCTGCTTCCTTCTTGACCCTCTCCTCACCACTGTTGGCTCAAATCACCCTCCCTCATCTCCCATTCTTCCTCCCTCCAGTATTGGGCTAAACCCACCCCCCAGTCTGCCTTGCCTGTCTTAGTTCCTCCTGCAGTCCCTCAATATCCTTTCTAAGTTTCTCTATGTGGTTGCACACTAAACATCCTCCCACACTCCAGGCAATTTTTAGAAAGATTAATGCACCGCAGTTGTTGCAGCCTACCACCCTACCCACTGCTGTTGTTGCCCACCAGCGACCCCTCCATCCTTCCAGATGCAGGATACCAAACACTCCCCCAAGTCTCCCCTCTCTCCCTCTATCAGAGCAAAACATTATTTTCTTAATTCCCCTTACCCCCTTTGTTTTACTTGTTTAGATAGATTGAGCAACTGCTTTTTATATTCCTAACCTTCCCATCCACACTTAAAAAGAAACTTTAATTAGCTATTGCACAACCTTCTTCAAATTCCTACTCCTTTCCACAATGCAATAACAATGCAAAGAAGTAACAATGAAAGCTCCTAGATTTGCAGTTACTTCCCTTCCACTGAGAGAGAAGTCACCTCTTCACTCTCTGCTGTTTCATTCCTGGATGTCTGCTTCTGCTATTACAGGTGCATATCCTTTGCCTGTTTGAGGAAGTGATGTCAGAACCCCTGGTATAAAGGAAATCATGGACCAGGGGTGGGTGGGGTGAGGGGTTGAGTGGGTGGGACCAACCCAAGTATTCCAGAAACAATCAGGTAGCTGAGGCCCCTGGTTAGACCATTAGCACCCTTCCCCCACTATGCACTTACCTTTGCAGCTAGTGAAGCCAGCAAAAATGAATCACAATTCTACTCAAAGCCTCCAAATAGGTTTGCTACCAAAAGAAACAGGTCTCCAATTCAAACAGCTTCACCAACAACACATCAAAACAGGCTTGAAATTAGAAGATATAGGTCTCTGATTCAAAGAAACAGTCCCCATTAAATCACACCAAATAGGTTTTAAATCAGAAGAAATAGGCCTCTACAAATGCAGCCTGCTATGCAGTGAAACATCAAACAAATGAGCACACTTATAGCCACAAAAAAAGTTTTCAAAATTCCAACAGCCCCAAAACAATACCCTGCTAGCCCCTTAGAAGTAGTAAGAAAGAAAAGAAATAACCTTCTACCAAGTAAAATCCACAAGAATCAATGTAAAAACAGCAAGAAGCTACTATACTGTAAAAGATCTGATCCTTTCCCTTCTAGTTCCTTCTGAGAAGCCAAGGCAACTTGTTGCTCCATTTGTTACTCTAGTCACATAACATTCACATACACGGAATCCCTCCAAGTGTAATGCCTAGAACTATAATTCCTGCACCTCTCTGCATCTGCTATTGATGTCCTGCTCACCATGCTCCTAATGCTATCAGATCAGCTTGGGGCTGTTCCCCATGTTCAGAAGTAAGAATAAGTGCTTCTTAAGAAGGATGAATGCTATATTCAGAAAAACTACTGTGCTGTCTTACACTTCAAGACATTAGCTAAGCTAGTTGAGAAGCTGGTCTCCCAATTCTCTGCCTTCTTAGACTCCTCCTCATTCCTTACTCCCTTTCAGCTTGGCTTCATGAAGGCCCATTCCACAGTTTCCTTTCTCCATGTCACTGATGCCATACTGAAAGGGATAGATGTGGGGCTAGTTATAGGCACTGTCTTCATTGACATTGTTAAGGTCCTCCATTATAAATTGTGTTGAACTGGACTGTCCAATACTGTAGATGATTGTTTTTAATCCTACTTCACTTGCCAGAAATGGTTGGTGGAGACAGACAACACCTTATTTCTCCTTACCATCAACTTTGAGTGGTCCCAGTGCTCTATCTTTGCCCTATCCATTTCTCTTTCTATCTCACCTCAGTGACCTCCCCATGGCCTAGACTATGACTTTCATAGTGTCAAATATTGGTTTTGCTCAAACCAACTTAAGTTGAATGCTGCAAGCTGGCCCGGTGGCACTGAGGGTTGAGGTGCTGGATGCCACACCTCTTGCCACACCAGCGACCTGGGTTCGGGAATTGGACTTGGGTCACCCAGGATCGGCAGGACAGGGAAGGGATTGAGCATCCCTTCCTGGTGGAGGATCTGGGCCAAGCACCACTCCTTAGTGGCCCCTGATGGAGCTATGGGGCAGTGCAAGGAACATGCAGTGCAGTGACTAGGGCAGGAGTGGCGGCAGACATCAGCATGCCAGTGCCAGGACATCATTGCATGACCATGCTCCAGAGGGGAAACCATAATGCAAAAATACCCCGGAGGATCAGGGAGGTAAAGAAGGCTCCAGGGACCTAGCCCACATCCTCAGCACCAGACCTTCCCACCAATGGTCCCCCAAGGACTTCGACCAGGATTAACCCCCCTCTAATTACAGAAAGGCAGCCAGGTAGGTGGGTGGGGTGGGCCCTCCCCATGGGGTGATCCAGGGGCCGGGGGGTGATCCAGGGAGCTGGATGGTCTTGGAAGAGGGTCCTGGAGGAGGGAGGTTTCAGGCAGGGGAGTAGAGGCAACGGTTGAGTGGACACTTCCAAGAGATGCCCTGGTCCACCAGAGCGAATAAATAGGTATAAAAAAAAGTTGACTGCTACAGATACAATTACCATATTTTTTGGCAACAAAGATCTACTAGTCTTAGTCTAACCCCTTTAAACCAAGCCCTTATACAGAATAAATAAAATAAGGTGTTGCTGGCAGAAAAAGGATTCTTGGTCCATGGCGTCTGCTGAGTCCCTAACATAATCCTAACCAGTGTAGCACCTATGCAGCACACTCAACGTTTAGCTTCACTTGTTACTGGAGTGATCTCATCCCTTGATTGGGTTTTCCTTGAAGAGGGGTCTCACTTCAAATACTCCAGTGTGAGGCTTGATAGGCACCTGGATTTCTACCCTCATGTTGGTGTTTCTACAAAAATCTCTGCCCTATGTTTTGTGCCATATACAGGAACAAATCCTTCCTGCTTCTTCTGGTTCATCATCAGAGACCATCCATAAAATTATCTTGCCAATCTTTCACTATTCAGATGTGGCCTATGGTACTGCACTGCTCCTGCATCCGAGCTGGACCAGGACCCTCACTTCCACTTTAATTGCCATTTTGCTAGTGATTCCCACCCCAACTCACCACTGCACACTCTATCAGGCACTCTGCTTCCCTTTTCAAGATTCTAGGCACCTATTTCACTGTGCTGTTTTCCTCTCAAAGTTCACTTTCCCCTCTCTCCACTTCTACCTCACTGACTTCTTCTCAACCCCTGTCTGATCCTAATATGCTTTCTACTCCTCTGACTCACTATCTTTCAGCATTCCTCACTGTAGAATTTCCACTTGTCAAAGTGCCCTTTCCATGCCCCTCTCTATCTCTCTCTAGAATGACCTTCCTTCTTTTATTTGCTTCTCCCCCAACCTCTCTCAAACTGCTCCTCAGAATTAATTCCTCTCCCTCTTGCCCCTGCAACTAGCTCCCCACCAGCTAGTCTTTTTAAAAATACTAGTCACTGTACTGTCACACACAATTATTTTCACATTAAATTCCTATTACCAGGCCCACTGTAGCTCCTTGCCTGTTATGCTCTGTGTAACCTTATACCCTTGAGATTAATAGACAAAAAAGTATGAAAGTTAACACCTTTCACTGCACCAGCAAAACAGTTTCAGAAAACAAGCTTTCAGACCTCACAGTGCCCTTCTTCAGGTAATCACCAGGGCCACTGGAAAATTGCATCTGCAATTTTTTTGCGGAATCCGCAATTTTCACCATTCTCCGTAAAAACTGACATGTTCTGAAGTTTCTTGCAATTTTTGAGTTTTTATATTGCACTGTGTAAAAAGTATTAACATTTTTAATAAAATACTCTCAATATATTGACAATTTTGCATGCAGACTTGGGTTTGGCCGAAACAATGCAGTGCAAGGTAGAGCAAGGGTTTTATGTGACACAGCTTTCTTTTGAGTCCTTGTCTTTTTTGGTTTCAAAATCCACTGGCCAAGCATAAGTACATTTAAACACTTAACATTTGTTTTTTGTTGAAGCAATCTATCAGAAAACTTGTTGTTGACACACAGACTGAAACAAATGATGGGAGAAAAGGTGCAAATTATCCCATTCACTTAAATGGGGTGCAAACTATGAAGCCTTTTTGTAAGTGGCATTGCAAGTTATTCCTTGTGAGCATACTTTTATTCAGACTAGTTTTGATTGAAACAGCTGAGGATTTTTGGAAGACCCTGCCTATTTTAAACGTGAATAAGCTAGTTGGTTACAGTGAGCTCACTCTTAGCAACTACCCCTAGATGCTCACATGCAAAGACTACAATAAAAACCTGACTAAAGTCTAAAAAGAAGCTTATAAAACACAAAATGTATCTGAACATTTATCTTTAACTAAACAAAACCATTGCAGCCAGAGTAAAACAAAGGTAAATTGCAGGGTACCCCGACTACTGTATGATGCAGTAAAAATATATTGGCATTTATTTTTACATTTTTTGGTAACCACGTAAGGCCCACTAGGCATAAGTGCCTGTGTTCAGGTACAACCCAGGAGCACTGAGGAGGTTAAGTGACTTGCTCAGAATCACACAGTATGCAAGTGGAGGTTGTGGGAATCAAACCTAGGTCTGATAGATGTCGTCAGCTCATTCACAGTTTGTTACTCTTACCTCTAGATTATACTGCCAACCCTAAACCCCCCAGATTTAGTGTTTAAATGTGTGATTTCAAAAATAGTGTACAGTACCTACTGTACAAATTATGACCATTAAACACTTAACAACATTTTACTAAAACTCAATTATTCACTACTCTGTCTGCTTATTTTCACTTGTACCAAAGTGGGCGATGTATGTACCATAGATGAAAAACAACAACTGAGTTTACAAAAATGCCAGCAGTCAAGGAACAATAACATAATTCAACACAGTATTTTTGTTAAACTGCATCCACAGGAAAGAAAGAGTTCCATGTTCAATGCGACTCCCCTTCAGATTTTGACTTTCCTATATGGCTAACTGTTTTCAGTGTGGCTAATTGGTTGCCAATATGGCTAACTGGTTTCACATTAGGGTGCTCAGTTGCATTCAAAAGACTGATTATCAGCCAGCCCAGTGGTGTGGAGGGCTGAGGCACCATCAGTGCCTTACTGCCTGCCACACTGGTGACCCCATGTTCGTTCATGAGCATGGGTTGATGGGGGTCAGCAAGGGAGGGAGAAGACTGAACACCCAATGACTGCTCTCCTCTCCTGGGGGGGTACCTGCACACTCTGTCAAATGACTACCACCTGATGAAGGCCAGATGGTAGTGTGGGTTGAGGAGGGAAGTGGAAGGGAAGGCTGCAGGTTTCTGTGACTTGTGCATGCCTCCACACGCATGTGCTCATGAGCATGCCCCAGTCTAGAGGAACATGGGAACAGAAAATAGAAAAAAGGTTGGTGTTGGCTTAATGGAGCCCTTTCTACCTGCCACTGCCCTACACTGTCACCAGTCACCCTGCCCTGTCTGGATATGTGTCATTGGGTGGGGGGAGGATGGCCCTCCCCTTCCCAATCCTGCCATGGGAGGAAATCCATTTGGGATCTTGGGCACGGCAGTCCATTGTGGCAGATGCCAGATGAGAGGAGGCAGGGACAGAGTGGAGAAGTCTGCCCATACAAACAATAGGGAGAAAAACTTGGAGTAAAAAAAAATCCTGATTATCCATATGGGCTATCACAGAACTCTGTCAGCTTCAGCTGTGGCACATATTTTGTTGCTGTTGCCAGTTCAGTGTGTTATAAATGCAACTGAGACCCTCTTTGATACCACAGTTGTAGTGAACATAATACTGTACATGTTCTTTTGATCTTAATTTTTGCCAGAATTGTCTTTCATATTGTACAATACTGAAGATTTCATCATTTTGTCATGACTCATTGGACAAAAACTACAGAATGATGTGGCCTCAGTGGAGTCCTGGTTTAATAAATCAGTTCTTCTAATGTAGTAATAGTAGCAGTAGTATATTTTATTCAAAACTATAAAAGGGAAATTACTTGGTATTACTCAGTACTTTAAGAGTGGAAGTAGGCCTAAGCCCATTGAGATCACTCTCCCTACACTTGTGGAGTTTATTTAGTGTTCTAACCCAAGAAGGAAATTGTCGAGGTTTGATTTAAATCTCTTGAATGTGTCACATGCTACAACATGCTGTGGTAAAGCATTCCATAGTCTAGCAGCTCCAAGTGTAAAATAATGGCTACATTTATGCGTATTCAATCTTGGTATGAAAATGTGTTTGTTATTGCATCTAAGATTTCTGTGCTTATTCACATACAGAATGTTACAGTCATTCATCAAGTAGGTATCCATAAGAACATTAAATAGCAATAACAGGTCACCATGGTTTCTCCTTAACTGTAGGACATATAGGCCTAACGCTGATATCTTCTCCTCATACGATAGATTTGTAAGTCTTGGAATTCATTTTGTGGTCCTTCTCTGCAAACTCTCTATGACTTTAATGTCCTTAATAAGGTATGGAGCCCAATAACTAACTGCATAATCTGTATGTGGTCTAATAAATGATTTGTAAAGTTGTAAAATGCAGTTTTCATTCCTATTGACAAAGGACCTCTTAATGTCTAACAAAATTCGGTTCCCTTTCTGTGCAACTTTCCTACACTGATTACTTGGAATTAAACCATGGTTAACAATAATTCCTATATCTTTTTCAGATGATGTAACCTTGATTGTATTACCATTGAGTATATAATTGGTATTTGGGTTTTTAGATCATTATGCACAACTGTACATTTGTCAATGTTGAAACACATTTTATTATTTACTGCCAATCCGCAATTGTTTTTAAATCCTGTTTAAATTTGATTATTTTGTCCTCTGTGTCTACCTCTGATGAAATGTTGGTATCATCAACAAATTTGCTAATACGGTTTTGAATTCCCTTGTGTAAGTCATGGATGAAAATTCCAAAGAGTTTTAGCCCCAGGACTGAACTCTGCGGAACACCACTAGTGACTTCTGTGCTATCGGATATAATGCCTACTATTTTTACACTTTGTGATCTGCCAGCTAATCAATTTTCAACCCATTTCACAGTATAACTATTTAAGTTTAATTCCACTAATTTTGTAATTAATATGTTGTGAGATACTTTATCGAATGCCTTTTGAAGATCCAAATAGATGATATTCACTGGACAAGCTTTATCTAAACTATTACTAATTGCTTCATAAAACGATACTAGGTTAGTAGTACATGATCTATACTTTTGAAAACCATGTTGTGTGTTATCAAATACTTTTTAATTCTGTATCAATTTTCTGTTTAAGATTTTCTCCATAATTTTACAAATAGTTGAGGTAAGGCTAACAGGACGCTACTTATTGCATATGTTTTTGTTTCCCTTTTTATGTATAGGTACCACTATTGCCCTGCGCCAGTCATTGGGAACTCTACCTTCTCTGTAGCATTTATTGAAAATAATTTGAAATGGACATAATAATTCATTCATAACCTGTTTTACAAAATAGGAATTTAGATTATCTGGATCTGGTGATGAATTACCTTTTAAGGAAAGAATTGCAGTCCTCATTTCTTCTTGTGTTATTTCAATGTAATTATCCGTACATAGTAAATTGGTATTAATATTGTCCTTATTCTGAAACACTGACCCAAAATATTTGTTTAAATAATTACTAATTACATATCTATCATTTATTACCTCCCATCTTTATTAATAGATGTGATATTATGGTCACTATTTCTATTTGAATTGATGTATGAGTATAATGCTTTTGTATTTCCCTTTTGAAACTGAAAGTTTGTATTCAATGTTGCACCTTTCCCTTTTTATGCATTATTTAGTTGTTTTTTTTTTTTAATTCATACTTATATTTGGCTTTACATTCAGTTGAGCTAAGCACATTTTCAATGAGTTCCCAAATTCATTCATTCCATTACCATACATCACAGATTGACTATTCACAAATAATAATTATTATTCCCAGTTCAGTAGTCACAGATCACAGATTACAAATCACAGATCACAGTGTACATGGTGCATGCCTGATTAAAACTCTATTCTTGATACAATCACAAATATACATACAAAAATTGCACAAATACAGCACCTAGCTAAAATGCAAGACTCTCAATACACATTCAAGTGACTCCATTAGGACAGTATGGCATGGGATTTTTGCCAATATCTCTGTACCATTTCTGTAGCTGACTTTTCCTGGTCATAGTGTTTATACCCCGCAGTTCTAGCGGTATTGAGTTCCAGGTTGTGGGACCACTATACAGAAGTGAGGCCCTCCCTATTTCCAATCTACAGTGTTTAACATGGAATTCTATGCCTCGAGCCAATCTCATACACTGTTTGACAGGTCTGGGTTTGAACAAATTAAAAACATATTTAGGAAAATCCCCCTTAAGGACTTTAAGCATAAATAGTGAAGTATGCAGGTCTCTCGTAAGTTGTAATCTAGACCAATTCAAAGTATAGTAGTGGTAGCAGTGAGGTGTCCTATATGGAACATCCAATTCATAGCTAGCTAATCTATTTAATAGAATGTCTAATCTGTCTAACCAAATTTTAGGTGCCCCTGAGTACAATATATCCCCATAGTCTACAATTGGGATAAACATGGTGTTTACCATTCTTAATCTTACATCCAATGACATGTGATGTTTTATCTGATATAGTGCCCCTAGTGTTTTACTAGTGTTCCTCAAAATCATATTAATGTGCTCATCCCATTTTAATGAGCTGCCCAGCCACATTCCAAGGTATTTATAACTAGTGGCCTGCTTGATTAATTTCCCTTCAAATGTCTGAATACCCAGGGGGAGATTATTATCTTTATTAGAAGTCCTATTAAACAGTACTGTTTGGGTTTTCTTAATATTGAGCATCATTGAATGGGCAAGGCAAGGCAAATGTTATTTAAAAAGTTGTCCATCTCGGAGGCTCTGGGTGCTGAACAAATTCAAATCACATGCAAAATAAAAGCAATAATGCAAAAAGCCTAATAATAAATATACTACAGTATAACTCATATTAAAAATAATTAAACTCAGAAATAAATACTAAAAGCTAATAATGGAACCATGGACAGAATTCAAGCACAGAGTTCAGACACGGGATAGAATTATAAAACAAAGTCCAGGAAGGCCTGATTATGCAGGAAGGCCTTGAGGCAGGCTTTAAAAAACCTCAACTGAAGGGGCCTCACTTATGACTGAAGGTAGTGAATTCCAAAGGACAGGGCTGGTGACACTAAATGCCCTGTCACTGGCAGTTTTTAACCTCCTCCTAGGAATTGCAAGGAGGCCCCTGGAGGAGGAGCAGAGGGAGTGGACTGAGACAGCGGGTGTAAAAAGGTTCTTCAGGTAACCAGGGCCCAGGCCATGTAGGGCCTTAAAGGTGAGTAAGCCCACCTTAAACAGGACCCTCAACCCTGACTAGCAGCCAGTGCAGTTCACACAGTACCAGGGTGATGTGACAGTATTTTGACTGCCCCATTAGCAACCTAGCAGCTGCGTTCTGCACCAGCTGCAGTCAGCAGAGGGTACCTTCAGAGACCCTGAGATAGAGCACATTACAGCAGTCAAGCCTAGACATCATGAAGGCATGCACCATGAGCCTTAAAGAAATCTTGAGTATGGTCAAATGCAGTATGGAGTTTAGTTTGCATGTGCTCCACAGAACTCCCCTCAACATAAATCAACATGTCATTGGTGTCTAAATGATATTTAATGTTCATGCCATCAAAGCTGAGTCCATTGACATAGGCATTAAAAAGTAGGGTCCCCAAAATTGAGCCCTGGGGCACTCCTGATTTGACATAAACTGGGGAGGAGCAATGTGGTCCCAGAGCCACAAGTTGTGCTCAGTTCTGTAGATATGACTCAAACCATTTTAGTACAGGGCTGGTTAAACCCAGACCGTTGAGCCTGGACAGTAGAACATAATGGTTCAATGTGTTAAACGTCTTTGACATATCTATAAATATAGCACCGACCATCGTTCCCTTGTCCACGCTCATCTGGAGTTCACTCACCATCTTGACCAGGGCAGCTTGGGTGCTGTGGTGGGGTCTAAACCTCAACTGGTATACATTCAGTTTGTCCCTATTTTACAGTTTTCTCAAAGATTTTAGATATTTGAGGCAGTAATGAAATTGGACAATAATTACCAATATCTTGTTTCTGACCAGAATTATGAATGGGAATAACCTTAGTGGTTTTCCATTGTGTGGGAAATTCTCCACTAGAGAGGGACAAATTGAATATAATAGATAGTAGATAGGCAACACAAGGG
The DNA here is from genome assembly GCA_016271365.2 of Neoceratodus forsteri. Taxonomy (NCBI): domain Eukaryota; kingdom Metazoa; phylum Chordata; order Ceratodontiformes; family Ceratodontidae; genus Neoceratodus; species Neoceratodus forsteri. The sequence continues at coordinate 463,097,293 of CM057449.1, forward strand.
GCAGTGTATCTGAGTAGCCTAGATGGTATTCTGTCAAGGACTTCCACTTTAGTTACATCAAGTTTTGACAGTTCTGTTCTGTCTTCTGCCTCTGAGATAATGTCAAATCTGAAGTCAGTGGCCAACCCTGGAATTCACATATCAGCCTCTCCCTGGATCTTCTCAGGTTCTGACTTCTCTGAATATTGGGTGTTAGACCCTGCACTATGAGCCCTGGCCCCAATAAAGTATTCATTGAATGCCCCTGCCACCTCACTTCCCACTGGTATCTGCTGACCAATAAAAAAGAAAAAATAACTCAATGCATCCATTTTCTATCTGGAAGCAAACGGAATCAAAAAGGAGAATTGGACATGAAATTTAGAAATGGGTATAAAATATATAATGTGAAGAATTATAAATATTTAGGGGTTCTGATCGATGAGAGAATGATTCATAAAGATCATGTAAATCAAACATTTAGAATACTGAACCAGAAACTGGGTGCATTGAGATGGGTCTCTATTTGTCTTATGAAAGACATAAGGGCAAAACTAATAAAACAATTATTAATTCCAGTTTTAGAATATGGATCTTTAGTATATAGGAATGCTGCAAGAAATATACTGTGTAAAATAGATCAAATGTACCATACACTTGCAAGAATTGCAACAAAGAGTGCATATGGGACACACCACTGCAAAGTTTATCAGATCTAGGACTGGCTAAGGCTGGAGGAGAAAATATTATATCTATGGCTGCCCTGGTGTCATAATCTTATAAACTCAAAAGAGTCACATCTGCTGTGTCATTTGGTAAAATTTGAAATAGTGGGAGACTACTGCTATAATCTGAGAGTTAATAATCTAAATTTGCCATTGTGTAGGTCATACAATAATTTTGGGGATGCAATGCTACAAATAACTATGGCAATGGCTTGGAATGAATTGCCAAGTGGTATTAAATCTATAAAACATTTACATAAATGTTAGGAAGACATCAAAAAATCTTTAATTCATTTATGTGACTGCTATTATAATCCCTAAGCAACTGTTTTATTGTTTTATTATGTACCTAAGTGTGGAAATGTGAGTGCGTATGAGTTGATGAATTGTATTTGCTGCTGTAAAGGTAGTTGTTGAAAATAAGGTTTACCCTGACAAACTGTATCCTGTATAAAAATACACATCTTATCATCACCATCATCATCTCTATTATGTCCATTCTTTCAATGTATGGATACATAATGCATTGATTTACTAACATCACTTAAATGTCAATCCTACCCATTGATCTGTGTTATAGCTGATGTGATAAATAACTCTATTGGTGTACATGGTAATGTCTTCAGATGTTTGTGTTTGTAAAGAAATATTTTATAATCTGAATGCCATGGTAAGAAAAAAACTAGAAAATAATTGTTTATTGTTAGAACAAACACTAGTATCTTCTGACCATTTCCAAAAATAATCTAATGTAATATTTTTTGTAATGCTTGAAACCATATTTTGAAAGCTGTAACATGTGAACTGTTAATCATAAAAATGTTTTTTTTAAGAAATCTTGGAGTCCAATCAACATGTTTAGACCCTAATGATACAGTTCTTCTGTGTTGTTAACTGCAAATACATGTTGCTATAATATGTTGTTCAAAATAGCCAGACCAAAAATTTAGTGAACCATTTCATGTGTTGTTTATATCAATATGAAACATTTTATATTTGTTTATATCGATAACTGTTTGCTATGGTGATAGCCTAATGATATATCTTATTAGTTGACTCCAAGCTTTATTTTTTTTTAATTAAGTCCCTGTCCCTAATGGTTCCAAAGTTATCACATTTTAAAGAAAACAACTTTTGAAAAGTCTAACTCTGGAACTGTTGGGGCTAGAAATTATTTTTTTTTAATGAAAGCTTGGAGTCCAGCCATTATGAAATGTTGTCGATATTATATTGTTACCATTTATCAGTAGTAATTGTGTCACTGATATACTGTAGACTACACTACAAAAATAGTGGACAAAGATGTGGCTGTAGATGTGGTCTACCTAGACTTTAGTAAGGCCTTTGAATCAGTTCCACACAGAATGCTGGTAAAGAAGCTTGACCACACAGGAGTTGGTCTAGAAGAAGTCAGATGGACAAAATACTGGTTACAAGGCAGAACCCAGATGGTACAGGTTAATGGAATGCAATTAACAAAAGGCAGGGTGACCAGCAGGGTGCCCCAGGGCTCAGTGCTGGGGCCTCTGCTCTTCAATGTTTTTATAGCAGATATCACTGATGGACTGGAAAGGAAGATGTGTCTATTTGCAGATGTCACCAAGATATGTAACACAGTGGACACCTCCGAAAGAGTGAACAAGATGGAAGCTGACCTCAAGAAACTAGAAGAATGGTTTGGAGTGTGGCAGCTGAGATTTAACACCAAAAAGTGCAAAATCATGCAGATAGAAAAGAAAAATCCAAGAAAAGAGTATTATCTAGGAGGCAAAAGATTGATGGCCTCAAACCAGGAACGAGATCTGGGAATCATAATCTCAGATGACTTGAAGGTTAGTAAGCAGTGTGAGAAAATAACATTGAAGGCCAAAAGAATGCTGGACTGCATTGGGAGGGGAATCATGAGCAGGAAGATAGAGGTGGTACTACCACTGTATAGATCACTGGTCAGGCCTCACCTGGAATACAGAGTCCAGTTCTAGAGGCCTCACCTCAGGAAAGACATTGACCATGTGGAAACAGTACAGAGAAAGGTGACAAAATGATTCAGGGTCTGCAGTACATGTCCTACTAGGAAAGACTTAGGGAACTAAATATGTACTCCCAGGAGCAGAGAAGAGAGAGAGGGGACATGATTCAAACATTCAAGTACATAAAAGGCATTAACAAGATACAAGCACAAGAACTGGTTCACTTCAAGAAGGGATCCAGGACCAGAGACATGACATCAGGCTGTAAAGAGGTAGGTTCTCTACCAACACCAGGAAGTTTTTCTTCACAGAAAGAGTGGTGGACACCTGGAACAGTCTGCCCCAAGAAGTTTTGGGGGTCAACACTGTGAGGGGATTTAAGAATGCATGGGATAGACACAAGGGAGCCCTGACTGCAGAGGGCAACTACAGTGTCAAAACAGGTCTAAAGCAAATGAGCAGACTAGATGGACCTAGCAGTCTCCTTCTGCCATCAACTTCTATGTTTCTATGTTTCTGTGTAGAAACAGACAGTTTCCTCATGCTATATCTATATACAGTTACATCATGACAAATGTGTTTTTTTATAGAATACATGTTACCAATATACTTTTTCCATAATGACAAAGTATACCAAAATATATTTTTTTAATATTGATATGGACAATTACATTACGGTTTTAAAAAAATACATCTATTTTTGCATTTTTTTCTGAATTTTTTTATAACTCCCCACAATTTAATTAGTATCCACATATCCCATAAACATTTATCTTATGCCTTAAATCACATGGTGAACATTCCAGTCTCCCCTGTAGTAGCACCAATTCTTCCTCACTTTTGCAGGCTTCGGAACATAATCAAACAACAGACCATCTACAATAAATAAAACAGGAAAAGATGTAACCTACATTCATGACTGGAAGACGTTGAAAGAAAAACAGAACTGCTTCAACAATTTATACTCAGGGTGCAAACGCAAAAGTAAGTTTAAATACAAGGCTACCAAAATGTTTCTTCCGCCATCAGATTATCCAAGGAGGTGGCCTGAGTCAGCCAATTTTCTTTCAATAAGGTTTAAGATTGACATTTTTCCACCAAACTCTGCCCTGTCAGCAGTCTACTGGTTCACAACAAAGGCATTGCTTCTTGTACTGAATATGGCAGCCCTGACAGGGGAAGAGTTACATGTTAAAGTGCAAAGGACCACTAAATAAGCAGGGGTATGGGAGATCAAAACTATGAGGATAGATTGGTGGCCCTTAACATGTTCACTATCAAGAACAGGAGCAAGAGAGGGACATTATCTTAGTCTTTCACATACCCAAGGTTATTGACAGACTTCAACAGATGGAAATGTTTGATCTGGTGTCCTCCATCAGGATGCAGGGGACTCTGAAGATCAGAGGTGCTAAATTCAGGAATACAATTAGGAAACAGTTCTTCTCCCAGACAGTGGTGAACCTATGAACTGCTACCAATGCAGACAGTAGATATGAAGACAGTAGTGACCTTCAAGGTATGCTGGGATGAATTTCTGCTTACCATTGGAAGCACAGAGTACCCTGAGCACCAGAGTGCAAACCTAATCATTATACATTAGTGCATGTTGCACAGCATACTGACACATTTCTGCTTATAAGGAATGGGGATGGACCTGCTAGACCTAGAGGCTGCTTTGACCTTAAATTCCTATCTTTCTATAAACATGATGTGAGACACTCACATTATTGGGTTCCAAAAAGCCCATGCAGTGGCAGAACAGAATCTTGAGGGCCCTAGCCAACATCTTCACCTGGGAGTCCAGAAAGAATTTTGAACTAGTTCACAGGTTCTTCCATCCATCTAGGAATTACTATTTCCAAAAGTCTCCTTTGGCTGCTGAAGTGGGCTATCTGCTTTACCTCTCTAAATGTAGTTGTCAGCCAGTAAGAGGCATTTATTATCGAAGCAGTATACAGCAATACCCTAAACGGTTTAAAGAATTGACTCCATGGCACATTACAGCTTCCCTGAACCAGAATGGAAGATCTGAAGTCATTATCACACATTGGTTTCTTGATAGAAAGTAATATCAGGCTATCTAGAGAGTATATTTTGTTTATTTATTTTTTTGCCTAGGATAATAGTCCGCTGCTCCTGTGGTACTATGGCAGTATGTTGTTCTGTCACTTGGGACACTGGTGTTCACATGTGATCCCTGGAATCCAATACTGAGGAGGGCTTGGGGCTGAATGCTTTGTGAAAGTGAGGTGTCTGGCTCCCAAAAGGGGGGGGTTGTTGGTTTCCCAGCATTTGCACATCCCTTGTAGGCAAACCAAGAAGTGACAACAATCTCAGCTGTGAGAGCTGTTGTTTTTCCACCATACCAAATGGAGCAAAGGGGCAGTTATGATGACAAAATGTCCAATGCACCCCCACCCAAAAAACAGCTCAAATAAGACTGCCAACTACTTAACATTGTTTCTGTTTTCTTATACTCATTTGTTCTTCATTCATGATTTCAAAAGAGGTTCATTTCATAAATCCCACTGGCCACCTGTGAGCCTCTTCGGGGCCCACATTCAGCAGCTGGCTATGTGTAGTGCTTGTGTGAACATACATTTGGCCTTTCTCACTTTTAAGAATTTCCACCCCCAGTAGAAGTGCCATGAGAATAGATACCGAGGCTAAAGGGAATGTTGAAGTTTGAATGAAGGGTGAGAGGGAAGAATGAGGGCACCAGAGGAGGAGGATCTGATAAAAGGAAACAAAAATGAATGTAATGTTATTTTTCTGTCTCTGATTTGCACTGCTGTCTCTTTCATCTACAGTGCATTCTGTTCTGCTATTTCTGTAGACATTGACTGGAAGAATTCCCATCCCTGTCATCTATTCTTAATTGACGATAGTGACTTTTTTTGTCTGTGGTCACCTTGCAAGAATAAAATAGATTATTTTATAACTTTAATATACAGTGTTATAAAAATGTCATAAAAAGGGACTGAATACATTTTCACTTATCCTAATTAACACGCTTTAAGTGCTGACATGTTAATTTCTTTTGTAACTGGCACATTGTCAAAGCTGTATTGTTCAGTTCACATTGGTTTTCCATTGTTCTGCCATAAGTCTTATCAAAGAACTCTGACAGTTGACCTATTAAATGCTTGTTTCTTTGTCTTTCTTACCTCCTCCTCCCATTTTTACTGAAAAGACGCAATCTGTTTGCCCTGCTGCCTGTCCTCCTGGAGTGGCAGTTGGTAGGCCTGGAGTCTCCAAACCCATCGGCTGTTATGCAGAGCATGTCCATCTCCCAATTATCCCAGGAGAAGCTCTGCATAAATTAGTTGATAGTGTTACTAAAGCTGTCAGGAATAAATTGTTCCTGTTTGCCATAGCTGTCAAGGTGGTGGTAGCTTGGGGGTTGGGGATACTTATTGACATGCTGCCACTGCTCAACAGAGGCACAGCAAATGGTGTTTCCTGCCAGGGTGTTGCCCTGGTAACATCTTAAATAAAAAAAGTGATACTGTAGGGAATTTAAGATTGTCTGATAGGTTGAAATTTTTGTTTACTATTTCATAACACGAACACATCATGAATAATACCCAAAAATGGTTTTACAGTATTATATCTCTACTGTAAGTGCACAAAGACGGGGCCCATTTTTAAAAGTTGAAGTTTGCCCCACACAAAATCACTTACCTACACACTAAATTGCACAAAGCACAAAGTTTGCTATGTTTAAAACAGTTTAGAACACACTTATGCATGCTCAAAACATGGTTGAGGATAGCTACATAGAACACTATAAAACTAGGGCCCTAATAGATGCTCAAGCACAAATCACAAAGCTCTGCAGGCTACCTTGGTGTATCATGCCCAACAGGAAAAAAATGCTGCAACTGAGCAAAGTAGCAGTTAAGGCATCCTGATGATGTTTGCCCTTTTGCACTAAGTTGCAAATTAACATCTCATTAGTGATGCATCTATTTATATAAAATTTGGTGATCAGGATAGGCACACTGAGCTATGGCTCATTTCCAGGTGTGACCTGGGGGAGAGGATACAGCAGGGTGTGAAACAGCAATAACAAAGTGATGAACTATAGGTGCATGAACATTTGCAATAAACACTCAATACAAGTAATGAATTTCAGAGAAAGAGAAAAACAATCATATTATTTCTAGTTAAAAATCTACATTTTATGGTTGAATACCTTCTATAAAAGTCATTAATGTTGCTGGTTATTCTATCTGCTTCCTTCCTCAGTATAACTGAAAGGCATGCTAAGGGTATAATTATACCCAACACTGTTTAGTTTCAAATCCTTGATCTAATCGTATTGCATACTTCTGGAATATCAGTAACAGCCTCTAAACAGTGCAATCACTCATGCTGCAATAGTCTCATGTCCTCTCACTGCATCACTGGTGACTATACTGTATTGTGGGTGTTTTCTAGTCTAGAAAATATGAAGTGGGACTGCAGATAAACATGTTTTTGGGTGGTAACTCCAGTATGATGGACAGTCTGTTTTCACTTTTTATAAGAAAGGAATCAAACTCACAGAGTCTGCACTAGGACTGGTGGTGCCAGGATAGAGAAATACATAGGCAAAAAGTAACAATCCTGTACACACCCACCCATAAAAAATAATTACTGCTCAAGGTAGCAGGTTCAATATAAAGTGCATAATTTGTTGCAAAGGTGCCAAGGAGGTATGTGCATTGCACTGGCACCTTTGCAATAAATTATGCACTTTATATTGAACCAGATACCTTGAGCAGTGATTCTGTTTTATGGGTGAGCGTGTGCAAGATTTTTGCTTTTTACCTATGCAGGTTGACAGTTGTGTGGTTGATGAGCACTCTGGTGTGCACAGCCACACATAGCCCATTAATGTTTTCCTTGTTTGTATTATTTCTTTGCCATGCCCATGACATTGTTATCGAGGAAGGCCCTGGTGAGTTACAACATAGTTTACATTTGGGGTTTTAGTTCAACCCAGTACCGCAGCTGTGTGATGCACTAAGTGATGAAATGACTTGCGCAAGGTCACAGAGTGAGTATTTGATTCAGCTTGCTGTGGAACCCGTGCACTTCACTGCTGCAAGTATTGCATCCATTCCTCACCCACAGTCCCAGTATTGTACACAGCCTAATTCCTAATAATCTAGTATCCCTCCTGGTCCTGTAACCTGATCAAGGAATATCTAGCCCCTGGTAGCCTAGTGTTCCTCCCTCTCCAACTCCAGGTAGCCTAATAAATGAAAATCCATTCCCTTGTAGTCTAGTGTCCCCCACTCTCCCAATCCTAGTAGCCTGATAAATTAAAATCCATTTCTTAGTAGTCTAGTATCCCCCTGTTCCTCATAGCCCAATAAATGACAATTTATTTCCTAGTAGTCTTTCGTCCCTCCCCCTCCTGCTACTGGTAGCCTGATACATAAATATGCATTCCCTGGTAGTATAGTGCACCCATGCAAAGACACACACCATAGTCCCCTCACCCATCCGTTGACTTAAGACAATGGCTGGCATTTGCCCACATCATTACTGTTGGCTGCCATTTATGTCATGCAACTCCTTTCACTGGACAAGGTCCACCACTGGACCTGTAATTTGCTCTGTACAGGGCCCTGCCGAGTTGGCAAGGCAAGGCAACTTTTATTTATATGATGCCCAACAACAGGAAGTACAGGTCATAAAACACAACATAAATAAGCTAAAATTTAGAATCACAGATAAAAATAATATATAAATAACCACATTCGTACAATATAATATCAGGGAGGCTCATGTTGTCTATTTATAAAGTGGCGAACACATCAGGCATGACACTGAACCTATGGGTTTCTTCACTCTGGATCTTGCAGGCCTGGATGAGGAAGCAAACCCATAGGAAACTGAACTGGATCTGTAGTATGCCCCAAGTAGGACTGTGTGGGTCTGAATGTTGCCAATTAAGCAATAATGAGAGGGGTAGCAACATTCCCATCTTCAAACATGTGGCTTTAAATAGTACAACATGTTAATTATGGGTGACAGGAAAAAAAAAATGTGACAAACCTAAGATCCTGTGCATAGCTGGAGCGACAGCATGAGGAAGAGGGTTTGAGAATACAAGTGGATATATACCTGCCCTCTCTGGAGGACAGCAGCTGTCTGTTCCACTGCACAGGTGCCTCCTGTGGCAGCACTAGCAGTGCAGCAGGTACGGGATGGTAGTAGCAGAGTGAGTCAGTGGGCTCTGTGCCTGCATATGCTCACTGTTTACTTGCAGGCACAGGTTCACATTGCTCACTAAAGAGAATGGAGAACAGGGAAACTGCTTGCCAGAAGTGGATAACTCATGTACCATGCAATCCCTTTTCCTGCTGATCTGGCTGCAATGCCGCATGCAGATCTGGTCACAGACTGGGAGACTGCTTCACCTCCAAAAACCTCACCATGGGGTGGTATACCAATGAGCTACCAGGAGCTGAAAGTAAGTCCAGTGGATAATGGGGTGATTGGGTTGGGGTGGACCCTGGTGTGGGCATGTGCTGGCAAAAATAGAAGCAGAAGCAAAACATAACATGATCCCTAATGTTAGGATTTATTTTTGAGTAGTTGTTTTTATAATCACCCATACTTTTTTAATTTTTTTTGGGGGGGGGAGGTAACCAAAGTCATACCTTTTTGCAAATAGCCCCTGCACATGTCCAGTAAATTTTTTGTTTGTTTTGTGACTTACTTTTTCTTGTTATTTTTCATTTTAGGTGGGTGGCTATGGGTAGGGAGTTTAGGTTAACTTGGGGGGGGGGCAGTGTAAGTGAGCTGCTGGGTTGGAAACCTGCTGGGTGCAAAATATTTTTTCTTTAACAAATAACATGCACTTCACACCAGGGTTGGACTGCTGGAGTGAGGAACATAAAGGGGGTTATTTAACATTGGGATTTGGAATCCAATATCAGAAAAAGAGAAGGAGGGTCATGCAATGGTATGAGAAAAAAAAAACTTGTTTGTGCTTCATTCATGACTGACTTGGAAGTTAATCACACATAAAACAAAACCACAAATATTTTGTTCTGGTGATGGCAATGGCCTGAGAAGGAACAGAACAGTGTTTTTGTATTAATTTGTGATTGACTCTGACATCAGGTATGACTGTATAAAAAATGTATTTTTGATATATGTATTTTTCCAGTGAATGTTTTAGTTTAGGTCTGCATGGGTTCTACTGCTTTTCAAACTCTTACAACTTTTTAATTCAGCAACTTTTCATCATTGGACAAATAAAAAAGGCCCTATTCTGGGTTGATATCTATTGAACCTAACAGCTTCAGGTTTTAAATCAGTGTATTTTTTGTTATTGTCCATGTGTAAAAAAGCATCTTAAAATTGGGAGTATTTTATGTAATTTCAGCATGGGGTTATCATCTCTGATGACCTCAAGGTAGGCAAACAGTGCGACAAGGCAGCAGGTAAAGCAAATAGGATGCTGGAATGCATAGGCAGGGGCATCACCCGCAGGAAAAGGGAGGTCATAATTCCACTATACAAGACACTAGTGAGGCCCCACCTGGAGTACAGTGTACAGTTCTGGAGACCTTACCTATGTAAGGACATAGACAGGGTAGAGAAGGTTCAGAGGAGGGCCAAAATGATGGTGCATGGATTACATCACAAGTCCTATGAGGCAGGTTGAAGGAACTGAACATGTACTCCCTGGAGGAGAGGAGAGGAGGGAGAGAGGGGATATGATAGAGACGTACAAGTATCTTACAGGGAGGAACAGGGTGCAGGAATACACTATTTTTAAGCGAAAAAGATGTCCCAGGACTAGAGGGCATGGGATGAAGTTGGAGGGAGGACAATTCAGAGGAAACATGAGGAAGAATTTCTTCACAGAACGGGTGGTGGACAAGTGGAACACCCTGCCAGAGGAAGTGGTGGGGGCTGAAACGATCACGGGATTTAAGAATGCATGGTATAGACATAAAGGAATTCTGGAGGTCAGGGGTAAGGGGCAACAGACTTCTAGGAAAACATAAACTGAACTTACAATCTCAAATAGGCAGACTGGGTGGGCCATAGGCCCTTTTCTGCCGACACTGTCTATGAATCTATGTATCTATGTATCTGAAAGCACTGGACCGATTGTTTTCAAAGCAGGCAAGCACTTAGCACATAGGACCAGGAGGGAACATGCCAATCTTCACAAACCCTAGATCACAGTATGGCCGAGTTATAAGCTATCAATAAAAGGGATTTTAGCACAAACACTCACTCACCCCTAACATAATGGTGCTACTGTGCCAGTATAAAGTAACTCTATCTGCCTGTCTGTCTGTCTGTCTAACTTTCTGTCATGACAGAATTTTAAATGCTTGCTGAAAATATAAAATTAAGTTACAGCCTGCCCAGTGACTTAGAAGCAAGCATATGTTCTTGCCATGCAGGAGACCCGAGTCCGGTTCCTGAGTCAGAATTCAAATTGTGCAGTGGTAGGTGGGGACATATGGTCCCACTGGGATGTACTCCACATTCAGAGGAGCTCTATAGACACTGCTGCATGGCTGCCTTCTAGAGGCCCAGAATGATGGGAAATCTGTGGCTTACAGGAAGCTGAGAACTAACTTCACATTGTACTGCACTGCACTTGGTATAAACAAATTCAAAATAAATTTTGGGGTAAACTGATAGAAGTATGAAATGTGCCAGTTAAATTTATTTTGATTTGCTTTTTAATGCAATGCATTAATGCAGAAAATATGGATATGTTAGACAAACTTGCAATTTTCCTTCATGTACTATAGAACTATGAAGACTGAAAGGCAATATGTCCAGGTAACTAGTACCTTAAAAATTCATTGGGTATAATTTTAATATAACAGGAATGGGCAGTGTCACTGAATCTTTTGTTAAGTACTATCAGGACTTCATAAACTCTTTATAGGGACTAGGGATTACAGGTGATGATAGCATTGTAAGGTGTGTAGGTAGCCAGACACAAACTTACAATGACCTGTTTAAACTCAAAAAAGAACAGTATGAAACAGTATAATTGTTCTTGGATGGGTTAGTCAAAATTTCCAGACACATTGCCCACTCTTCTGTGAATAAATTATTGTTTTTATGTATAATTTTAGATGAGCCACTTTTTGTCTACTAAATACACTTCTTTAACTATGTCTTTATCTATTCTCATTGTTATATTCTGTCTTTCCATTGTATAGTGGGTACATAAACTAAAATACATAGGCTCTGGGATATATGGAAGAATTGTTACATGAATACTTCTGCACTGTGGAAATGTTCATTATTAAATTTTTTAACTATGAAATTATCTATGATATGTTTCACTCTGCTAATATGTTTTTTAAGTGAACGGATCCTTTATAATGTATGATGATTTTTTTGTATTGTTACTAAATGTAATGGCCTAATAACTAATCAATAACATTGATTGATTGATTAATTGATTTCTTGATTGACTGATTGATTGACTGACTGATGGGAAACCAAGCGGAAGTGTCAGTCCATTTACTTCATCAGATATGTCCTTTAGTACGTGAATGTCACTTTGGTCTGTCTACTGCATTCTGCTCCTGCTCCTGCTTGACAACTGGGAAGTGAATAGGTTGCTTGTTCCTGCTATGGATGGTAACCATTTCTATCCCTGATGCAGGGGGATAGATCCAAGGGACCTGCTCTCTTGAAAGGTCAGTGCATGTGATGCACCCATTTTTACATTTTGGGTCTGAATGAAGAGAGTTCGGTGGTGGTGGTGTACAATGGATTGAGGCAGTGGAGGTACAGTTGCTGTAATAGACATGGTCAGATATTCAAAAAGTGCAACATGGCGTGCAAACATTTGCACTCTGTCTTGCAGTAGCATGGTGGGCAAAAATCCTATATTCAGATGAATAGAGCTGGGCATTTATGGCCTGAATATAGGTCTCATTCTGCCAGGGCTAAGCCACTTAGCCTGGCCAAATAGCACCCCTGAAATAGGGTCCCAGCAATAGCTAGCACCAGGGCAAAAATTGCTAAATTCAAAAGTCCCCATGCAAATTAGCCCATTGTGCATGCAAGGTGCCAAGGGGTCATTTGAATGCCCATTATGGGCTCATTTGCATGGGGAGAGAGGCCCTTTAGTGCTTCAAATAGACCAGTCCGGAGAACTATTTGTGGTGCTAGTGGCCTCTCCTACCTGCTGATCCCAGTTCCTATAGCAAAGTTACATCCCTGGTTGATAGTGGTGCCCACTCCACCCTCCAGTCCCTATCCCTGTGTTGTAAATATATGTCCCTGCTAGTGCAGTGGTCCCTTGCCCCACCTCCATTCTCCAATCGCCATCCCTGTAGAACAGAAATATTCCCTGATAGTCCAGTTGACACTCCCCCTTCCCCTGTTCCCCAATCACCATTCTCAAAGAAAATAAATATTCTCTGGCACACCATTGGTCTCTCCCCCGATCTTCAGTTGCCATCTCCATATACCATAATAGATGTGCTGGTAGTCCAGTGGTGCCCCCTGATTTCCGATCAACAGTCCAGTATTTATGTTCCTAACATTTCCCTGGCAGTCTAGTGATCCTTCCCCATCCTTGATCGCCATCCTGAGCTATACTGAGAAACATATCCCTGGTGGTCTAGTGCACTCTCTACATCCCCACCCTGGCAGGTAGTGACCCACCACTCTGCACCTTCCATCCCGATCCACAGCCAGCGACTGGCACAGCCCTCCTCTCTCCACCATGGCTGGCTGCCGACTGAACTGTCACTGAGCACATTCAGTATAATACAGAATGCACCCAATTATTGACAGCTAAGCTGTCCATCAATGGGCACATATTGTACAGCTGTCAATCAATGAGCACGTATTATATTACGCAGTACTAGCTCAGTAACAGTTCAATTGGCATCCAGAAACAGCGCAGAAAGGAGGGATGTGCTGGTCATCTGCTATGGGTCAAGATTGGAGGGATGTGGGGTGGTGGGTCACTACTTGCCAGGGGAAGGGGTGGGAATGCACTAGACCACCAGGGATATGTTTCTCAGTATTGCACGAGACAGTGACCAGGGACAAGGAAGGACCACTAGACTACCAGGGAAATGTTAGAAACATAAATAACAGGCCATTGATCAGCAATCGGGGGGACGACTAGCCTACCAGGGCTTCTATTATGGTATATGGGGATGGTGATCAGAGAACGGGGGAAGGGGGAGGGACCAATGAACTACCAAGGACTTTTTCTTTTCTATGGGGATGGCAAATGGAGAACAGGGAAGGGGGAAGGGATCAGTGGACACCAGGACTGGGATTGGTGAGAGGGGGGCACCACTAGACATAAGGCCTACTGTGTTGGGGGTACTGATGCTCTACCTTGGGTAGCCAGTAGGGTTACACTGGACTTAGACTTGGTTTTGTTCAGCAATATTTTCTCTACACAGGGGAGTCATGCTAGATATACTTGCATGGGGTAAGTACTCTGAATATCAGACTGCACCAATATTCTGGTCCATGCCTGCCTGTTTACATGGTTTTGCATTGAGCACCCTCCACTCTTTGCCCTGGTATAAGCCCAGTATGCCCACACTATCTGGGCTTTTCAATATGGTTCTGCCGTGCAAAACCCAATTTGCTAGGTGCAAACTGGGTTTTGCACTGGGGAAAAGTTTTGAATATTGTGTGATATTTCTAAAGAAATTCTCTCTCTTGTAGCCCTACAGTGGTAACATGGACAGGCTAGGAATTTCTCTAGTGATATCACTGAAATTGCAGGAAATATCAGACTGCCAATTGCTGCAGTTGTAAGAGGGAGACACATTAGTTGGGGAGGAAAGTGCAAGTTACAAAAAGACATGGAAGAATCCATGCTTCAGTCATCATTCTTATTCATAACAGATCCATAAAGAACTAAGTAAGCAAAGTAGCCATGATTAAAATTGAAAAGAGCAAGATTGAAACATCAATTCCAACTTTATTACCTATTCTCTATCTGCATTTAATGGAACCTTGTTGTGCAGTCCAAACATTGGTGCTGCACCCTTATAAAATATGTGCAAGTACTGTACTATAGGTATCAACAGGAACTATATATCTGTTCTTCTGCTTGTCTGTCTGTCTGATAGCTAGTCTGTCAGCCTCCAGTCAGTCTGTCTGCATGTCTGTCTGTCTGTCTGTCTGTCTATCTATCTATCTATCTATCTATCTATCTATCTACCTATCTATCTATCTATCAACCCAGAACAAGGTGTGTGTGTGTGTATTTACTCTGAGATGCATACACGGGGATGAGGTTGTTCAGACTGAGTTGTAGCAGAGACTTTCTTAACCACTAACTGCTGTGTGTTTTAAAGACTCTGTAAATATCCCTACTGTGTCCCTTTGTCGTATGCTCTACAGCATATGACAAAACTGTGCAACAGTAACAATGCATAGGGAGTGAGAGGGTTCAAAACCACAAAAGGCAGTGTGTGCAGTAGTGCACTCTCTCACTCTCTCAGGCAGAGGATAAGACCTCTGCTGGGACTGGGTCCAATGAGCAGCTGCTGTGGCATTACAGGATGAGCCACTGGCAGCAAGGGAGGCAGGCAGTGCATTTGGGACCGGGTTTTGATTCCTGGTCCCAGATGCATGAATTTTTAAATTTTTGCACTTTGTGTGATTTTTACTGTTAACCCCCAGTTAGATATTTTAGTTGGGAGGGGTTCGGGCTTACAACCCCCATAACGGGGTGTAAGACTTATGCTGCTGGCAATATATTGCACTGTATTTGCTGTGCAGTTATATTGCTGTGGCATATAATGTCTTGTGACATTATTACTCCACATCATAAACATACTAGGAGTGTGTTATCATACTTACAAAATTATTTTTTGCTAAAAAAAGTGAAAATAGAAATGAAAGTGGAGAACAGTTCTGAAACATGAGCATATCGCTGGATATACAATGCCCATGTCATCAGAGCATCAGTCACAGCAGAAGGTTTTCTCAAGCCATTGAATTTACTGTATGTACTATATGTACCCATGTGCTGTAAGTGTTTCATGTTTGGACACTTTTTGGACCCTTTAAATAAGCAAATTACTTTTAAACATATAACTTTAAAGTAAGGGACTCTCTTTATTTTATTTAGAGCATATAGTAGTTTTCCAGGAACTGAAGCCACCCAGCTGAAAACGGTATACAGTATGTTCCATACATGATGTGGTCTGGCTGTGAAGACAAATTCTGACTCTTAAGCAAACCTATATGCAAAGTTCAACATCTCTTTACTAAAGCTTTTTGTTACCCATTGGCCATGTGCAGTGTAAGAAGGCATGGGTACTACAGGCCGTCACACATAGCCCCAACAAACTGTCTCATTATGGTCTTTAAAGGACAAATTCCCCCCAGAGTCCATCGATCTCCATGCCAAGATTTCCTCTGTGCAAAACTGTAACCCTGCCAGATCCAAACAAATTGTGCTTGGTGACTTTATGACCTAGATTAATCCCCTCCAGGACCTGAACTCAGACTGCCAGATCTCAAACAGAGAAAGGGTAATACAAAGTCATCCCAGCATGTCATGTTTCTGATTTTTGAAATAAGTAAGATTTTTCCTATTAGTATGGACAGTTAAGTGGTTGAAAGACTAATGTGACCATTGGTTATTTTCTTGTTTTACAGTATATCTCCTCACTTTCTGATCGTGTAGTTTATGAAACGTTTTGGGAATAGAGGAATGAATCAGCAGCCTGATGAGGGTACTGTCCAAGAATGCTATAGTGCTGAAACTGAAGCCTGAAGTTGGTGCTGTCCTGGGATTCTGCAGTACTGAATCATCTGCCTGAATTCAAATATCAGTTCCATGGTACTTCTGTGAAGCAACTTTTTCTCGACTACTGCATATACCAATTTTAATTTTTTTTGTTTAATTTAACAATCAATTCATGTATATTATAATTACAATTATTTAAAATCTGAATCCAACAGGATAGCAAGATATTTCCATATGCTAACATATATCGGGGGTTCCTGAGTACAGATAACTGCAGAATAAGCAATTATGCAAGTTATAAATACTATAGGTAAGGTAGCATACATTAAATAGATTGTCAGTAGCCATGCAGGATCAAAATAAGTTCAACTGGGTCAGAGTTAAGAGTACTCAAACATTTCTTATAACTATCGCAAGACACTTTAGGTCAGGAATACACCAAGGGCTGGATTCTCCAATGATGTGGGAAATAAGTCTCACACTGCAGCACTAGCTGCAGGATGAAATCCTCACACCCTTGGAGTTTGGCATTTTCAGCTGGCACAGCTGTGGGGTATGTTACACATGGTCACACCAGGCGTAACTGTTCCCCACACCATGCCAAAAAAACAGCCTCAAGCTGCTGTAAATCATGAACCTTGTCACAAACTGGCTCCACTTTTGTAAATAATGTAGCTGTGGGGAAAACTGTGGCTCTATAAGTGTAGACCCACTTGTGTCAGTTTATTCCTGCAGCTGCAGGAGTTATGAGGGCTTTGAAAATCCAGCCCAAGATATTTCTAGTAGATATGTAAGGGTACATTGACTTAGGATATACAAAGTAATACATCCCATGTACCAGTGGCTCTCTGTAGTTTCCAAAACATGGTCCCCCTATGACAGGATCACTTATTTCATCCTCCCATTCATGATTTTCATGGAATGTCTATATGTTGTGATAACAATAATTCATGAATTGCCTTGATCCATTTCTATTAGAAGACAATTTGGTCTAGTGGCTAGAATATGGGCTCTGGGATCAGAGGACTCGAGTTTGAATTCTACCAAAAACACTTACATGCTGTGTGACCCTAAGCAAGTCACTTAACCTGTAAATGCTTCTGTCTACCATGCTGTAAAAATGGGTTAAATCAAGACCTTACTGAAAATAAAATATTGTGTTTCACCTGGGCTATCCTGGGTAAATAAACTGCAAACACAAGTCATAAGAGTTTCAAATTAAATGCATAGAGATGTATTCACTTCATGAAGCCAGATTAGTTAACATTAATGTGTAGCTTTCTTGCACTGCTCAATGAGCCATGCAATTCCACAAACAATTTTAAAGTTGGCATTCACTGGCCATGGTCCCACTTTGCACAACTGCAGAGTTCCATGTTGATGGAGGGGATGAATGGACGAGGTGCTAGTGGCTAGATGCATACCAGGCTTCCAGTTGGAATTTCATTTCTGGCTATGATGAGATATCCTGATCTGCATGACCAGGGAATTATGAAATACAGCACCTCATGGTGAGGGCTGCTATATCCCCACAGAGGCAGGAATTCTGAGTTAGAAATAAAATAAACTGTGGTGCTTACTGCTCCCTCTCAACCCTTCTTGCTATGGTGGGTGAACATGTATTGGTAATCAGGGATTATTGGGACCATGCTCCAATATCCAGTAGGAAGCAGTATGAGGAGGTGCAGTAAAAGTACAGTTGGGGGGGGCCTGGGCATACAGTACACACTGTCCCAGTACCTAAAGCCAGCTGTACCTGGCATTAGGCATGCTATATAATCAATTCCCCTCCCAGCATTGACCTTCCCTCTTTAACTCTGTTGGAAGGGTGGTATCAGGAGTCAAAGCTGGGGTGCCAGATGATGCATGACATGAATGGATCTGTACATAGAGCTCAATATGCTAGCATTTTTTTTCTTTTTCTGAATGCCTACCTCCCCTGACTTCATAGGCAATATGTGATGAAACAAGGTTATTGTTTAGCCCCAGGCTGTTTGAGAAAAAGGTAAGAATGCATGCACCTGGTCCCTTTCTAGTTTCTGCAAACAGAAAAATAAAGTACGTGCAGTACCAGTGCTGTCACTTATGATGCTAGTCACCAGATTTAGAAATGGATATCCTGTGAAATAGGACTATGCATCCCAGAAGTTGCTCGCTTTCTGTGGGGAGGATGTGTGACTGACTTTATCACACACTGCTATCTGGGTGATGAAGGGTGGCAGTGCATGCAAGACCAGCTTAAGAAGGAGGGTGTCAGCTGGTTCCCTGTGACATCATGCATGTGCATGCACATGCATACCTGGAACCCTTGTCTACAACATCCTGAAGTGGAAGAAAATTGAAAAACACAAACTCTTTGATGACGCATAATTGTACTTTCAGTCCATTTACTGCTGGACACCACATGAGCACTGAATTCAGACTCCTGCAGGGTTTGAGCTGTCCTAACAGGCTCGCCTCAAAAGTTAAGTTAAAGAGTAATCTCTAAAGCTGGTCAAGTGATGGTGTTAGGAGGTCACCAAGAGCTGAGTAGGTGGTTCCATGAGAAGGGGTGCTATAGTAAAGAGTAAACAAATGAAGAATGTGTGCACCATTTATGCAATATTTACACTCAATGGGGCATTGGGATTTTCCTTTGCTATACTTCAATGATTTTTGTATTACATTCTGCATAGGATTGTGTAGATTTGTAAAGGTCAAACAAGAAAGAGCAACAGTACATCCATAATACCATGTGACAGTGTCACGTTTGTAATTCTGCACTAAAGTTTTAATAGGTAGGGTTTCCAAGCAGAGAATTAAATTTTGTGTCATGCCTTATTTTCTGAGATTTCCTCCTTACTTTTGAAAATGCAAAATTCCTCAGGGTGCTAAACTTATATCTGTTTCAAAAGAGGATTGTCAGAATCAGAATGAGGTCAACAGGTTCCATGCATCGAGACACAATAACATCTTTCCTGGATTACATGATAGTAGAACAGTACTGTGATGATAGAAGGGACTTGGGGTCCATCATGACAACCTGTCCAGCTGCATGTAGTGACAATATACAAGTTAAAGAATGCATAAACTTCCAAGTTTATCGCTAAAAATGCTACACCTACTCATGCTGTATAAGCGTTAATGTCTAAATAGCTTGTCATGTAATGTGCGGTCCGCACCAGTCCATTATTATAAACCAAACCATTTCAACTGTGATAGCAAAATCAACATAAAAGACAGTTTTGCATGTGGTATCTGCAAGTGAGAGCCAGGATAGGTAACTTTATAATAGTGGTCCCCCCAGATTAGTTTATTCTTTACTACTGTTAACTTGAATTTTATTAATCAGGTTGGCTTGCTGAAACAGGTGTCCCTTTTTCAGGAGTGACCCAGGGTTAGTAACAATGTACAGGGAGAACAGTTCTGCTGTACGTAGAATACAATGCTCTCAGTTCAGTAGTAATGGACTGGAGGACGAATGATATGACAACAATGTTATAATTAGTTGAAGTACATGAAAATGTTGTTGCAGTTAACAGAGGACAGTTCAGTTGTAAGAATATAATGTTTAGTTCAGCAGTAATGGATTATAAAATGAGCAGCATGACAGTTAGTGGTTCTGATGCATTGCTTTCTCTTCCAGCTTAACAAATATGTACCTACAGCTACGTTCATTTGTCTCTCCTTCCATATTGAGACAGCACCAGAAATTGGAAATAAAAAAGATATTCAACCTGCGGTACAAATCAGGACCTCCCGCTGACCCTAACATTAACCAACAATCTGAGTGTTATCCATGCTCAACACGTTTCTTGAGAAAATAGAACAGTACTTATGCAACAAATGGAGCTGATTCTATAGTAGATCATGGCCTCCTCATTAAAGTACAGTCCAGTTTCTATTCCAATCACTTTGCGAGCACTGTCCTGCTTAAAGCAACAAATGACTTTGTCATAGGCTGTAGGTGAATGGATGGACTAACAGGCAGTGAGGCAGTAAAATAATTGGATAAATCAAATTTTATTCCTACAGCAGAACAAAATAAACATAAGCAGACTTGTACATCAAAATAAAAAGAAGACATAAGTAATAAACTCATCTGAAGGTCTGAGACATAACATAACACATCTAGAAGGCACTAGCTAAGTCTAGGTGTTGTCCTTCCAACACCTCCAAGTGATCTGATCTCAGTTCTGGCTACACAGAGCTATATACAGGTAAAAGAACCATGTGATGAATAAGCTCCACCCATACTATGCTAAAATCTACAAAATCAGGCTTATTTCATTTGAAAATAAATATTTACACAATAAGATGCTTTATTAATTCATACAGTAACATGCATAGTATTATTCCATTTAGTAAAAATGATTTTTACAGTTTTCTGTATGCAATGGTCTCTGTAGCACTGCCCCCAGCAGTGGTATCACATAAAATTAGATGGGAAGCGGAAGGCTGGCACTATAGATACCTACTGCTGTGGGAATGTAAGGAGAGTGTCTGCTGCAACCTGAAATGACTGACTTCTCTACTTGGTAACATATTTTACCTATGGCACCCTTTATTCTCCCTACTAGTGCAAGTGCGGTCTCCTTAAAGTATGCACACAAAAGAACCAGATTAATTTTTCACTAAAATGGACTAGAACTGATATTTTAGGTGGCAGTCTTAACAGCAGGAGTCTGCAGACCTGTGCGATAGTTCACACAGTCGTGACAGCAGCTGGCAAGGAACAGAATAAAACATAGCTCGAGAAATACATTTTCAGCATGTTTTCTAGTCACCTTACCTCATAGCTCAGCACTACCTTCAGTTTGGCATATTATCTTGATCTACTGCAACTGCCAACATCGCCTTCAGGAGGTATAGAGGCTAAAGTACTTTTTCTTTCTATTTTACATTTACAGCAGCACTATCTGGCAGTTCGAGGAGTCGCATCACCGAGAGGGAAAGCTCGTAAAGTACACTGTGCTTTCTCTGGTTTGCGACTCTCGGGGGAATCCAAGTGTTCTAAAGGCAAATAGTGTTACCTACACTAAGTCTGCTTGAACTTTTAAACATTAAAACAACAAAAAGGAAAAGCTCTAGGTTTATTATTTAAATGGAGCTCTCTGTTTTATTCTTATTTGTACAAACAAACAAGAACTTTAAAGTATCTATAAGCTGAAATACTAGCTTGTCTACAATATTGCTGAACCCCATAACCAGAATTGTCACCCAGGGGGTCCTACATGGTGTATTTTCAGATTCTATTACAGATCGTTATGTCATCCAAAAATGGGTTGGTAATTTGTTAAAACAAGGGCCCCATTTTCAGAGTTACATTTATCTAAGGGCAGTCAGGGTACCTCAAAAGTGGCTATTTGTATGGGATAAACTGCACTGTAAAACAATAAAGAACAACGTGGGTGGCCAGCCCAATGACCAGGACGAACAACATTTATGAAATTACAAGAACAAATAGGACAGGACATTTTACAGCTTGGCAGTTGCCCAGCGCACTGCGCCTTTTTTTAATTAAAAAGACAAGGAAAAAGGGGGTTACCCTTTCACAGACTTTGGAACTACCTTGGATGAAAGACACATGTTTGGGAGCTATCATCACCTACTTCACCAAGGCCTTTGATACTGTGGATCATGACCATCTCATCACAAAACTACTTGCCTTGGTTTCAACTCACAGGCCCCAGTCCTGAGTCAGCAATTACCTCTCAAGAAATCTTCAGGTTGTAAAAGTCAATGCACCAACTTTCCTTCCAAATGAACTCAGCCTTAACATTCTGCAAGGGCCCATCCTTGGTTTGTATCTCTTCAACCTTTTTATCTATGACTTCCCAAATACCTGCACAAAGCCAAACACCTATAGTAGTAGAAAGTAAGCAATGTTTATTCATTTAACACGCCATCTTGGAAGCTCTGGGCGCTGTACAGGTAGATAATTAAAACATCCTACAACAATTCAAAAACATAAGAAAATATGAACAGTAAACAACAATAAAACCTAAATAAATACTAAATTAAATAATACAATGCAGCAGTTTATTAGTTTTAAGCTATAGGCAATATACAAATACTTTTTTAAAAAGAGGTGCCTTCAGCCCCTGATTAAAAATATCCACCAATCGGGCCTCCACAAAACTGGGCCTGCTGCCTCAAATGAATCATCTCCAGATGACTTCAGGGGGCCTGGGAACCGCTAGGAGGCCCTCAGTAGATGAGCGGAGCAAGCACACAGGACAGATAGGAGTCAGGAGGTCAATCAAGCCACTAAGCCCTCCTTTACCCAGAATTCCACAGAATTTCAAAGATTCTACCTAAATGTGTGAAATTCTGTTAGAAGTGGAATTGTAATATTTTAAAAGTGAAATGTTAACTGTGGAATCATATTCTGCTGTTTACGCAGACACAGATTCTTTCCCACAAACTATGGAATATTTTTCCATGGATTATATGATTCATGTAATATTATTCCATGGTTTACATAGAAATCTGCAGAATTAAAAAAAGAATTTCCAAAAAGCATTTCAAAATCATAATTGCCATTCAGCACAAATTCCTCCAGCAGAATTCCACAATCCATACAGCTTGACAAGTCAGTAAGCATTAAATAATGCTCTGTCAAATGTATTCAGTGAAAATCAGATCTGGATGAGTGCAATCTGCCTGCTATTGGTAACTCAGAAAATAAATTTATATTAGTGGAAGGATAGTTTTTACAAACTTGTTATAAATTGTACACTCAACATGACCATCACAGGAAATTGTTTATTATTTCAAATACCAGGTTCTTTTGGCTGATAAACTTTCCTATGTAGAACACTTGGGCTGACAGACATGCACGCAAAGAGTTAATAATTCTTTATTGCAACGTAAGTTACATTAGCAAAAGACAGAAAATGTTCTTAAAACAATCATTCTTATCACTGCTGGTATGCATGAAGCAAATCTAGAGCTCTGCTAATGCTACAGCTTTACACAACATTTATGTCACTTACTACAGCACATGCAGATTTGCATCGTGCAGAGACAAAGGAACAAACCACTGCTTCAAGTACAGTAGACTAGGACTTCTTCCACTGAAAAAAGAAGGGAGCTGAAATGGAGGACTATAGTATTCAAGAGCACGTACCACTTCCTTAAACCCTATAGTATATAAACAGATTTCTAGTCAAACACCAGCAGACAGATTATCATTGCTCCCAGACTGGAGATTTCTTCTGCCCCCTCCACACACACACACACACACACACACACACACTCTTCATCTGCCTGGAACCTTTCTACTGTACATCTATATATTGCAATGCTATACAATTCTAATCTTTCTAAGTATATTTTAACCAAGTTGAAAAGTCTTGTTCTCTGTAACTCTGTACAATACTGTCCACTGGGAACTAACATTCTTATCACTGTTTTTTTTTACTGTGCTATCTTGGGTGTTATCTTGGAGGATACTGCAAGATTTTAGTGTAATCCAATAAAATTGCTCATCGTCTCTCAGTAAACTGTGAACTCTCACACAGAGCGCTGGAGAGATTGACACTGTACAGTAACTATAAAGTACAGACTCTGCTGCTATATCAGTGCCCACCCTTTTGAACAATAGGCATTTCCGGAAAATGAGGCTATCCAGGTGTGCACAATTCAAAACAAATAAGAGATTATTTTTTTCACACTTACAACAATCTGACTGGCTTTCATAGCCACTGTCTTCCAGCCTTATCCAATTACTGAGTTGGCTTAAAAGCTAGACAGAGAGCGCAGAATGCATAATCATAATGATAATTACCTATCTGAAAGGGACAATAAAAGTATGATCTGTCCCTGTAAAGCAAAAGGAGCAAGTACATCTATCCATGTCCCTTTATGGTAACTGCAGTTTAACAGTGTGATGAATTCATATTTAATGAGAAACAATTAAAAATGTTAATTAACCTGATTTTAAAATAGGTTCCCTTTTTGTAAACACAGTATGCATCTGCAGTTCATTCTACAGAATAGCTAGCATACATGTTGAGTAACCAATGTAGCAAAACACCTCCTAACCCATAAACCTCCTGTTTCTGATTATGCTCCCAAGTAACTAAGCACCCTGTCAAGCCAGGAAACCTGTCAACAAGAATATTAATGATCCCTCCCTGTAGCCTGCTAGGGGTCAGAGGTCAACCAGCTTGCCTCTTCTACCTCCATCTGTAAGCATGGGCAGTTACAGAGAGATCGATAAAGCCAGCAGGCTTACCATCATCACTCTATGATGTCTCAGCGTGACCAATGAAATCACATCTATCTACTTGCCACACTCCCTGGGTCAGAAATTTAATTAGGATTTAGCAAGAGGAAAGCGTCTGTTCATTTTTATCAAGTATACAGGGCTTCATTTTGTTTCTTTGATTTGCATATTTTATCCTCATAGAGTGGCTGGTAACCTGCAATGGTGCATCTATTTTTTCTCCTTTTCTGCTTGTTTTGTTTTTTCTTAAGGATTTTTGAAATCAAGAAATATCTATAATGTGGACCAGGTAACATTGTCATGCATAAATGCCAGAGGATTTTCAAATTTCCTTGTTACATTTGTTTTCCAAAATCTGTTTGACCCCCACTCAGTGCCATCACCTGGCTTCTCCTGGACTTACCTTCCTGCCATTGTCCACTGCTATGGGGCTGTGGGAAAAGCCCAGTAACCCATATGGGGTCTGCAAGGGGTCAGTCATCATCCTGCATCTGGCGGTGTTTTCTATCAATTTTCTCCCTGGGCCCACAGGCATGCAATGGGCACAATGTGCAAGTGCTGCCTCCATGGAGACCCCACCTTGTGCCCTAAACATGGGTTCCCTTCCCTCTCCTTAATGACTTCCCATGCACTGTCCAGTGGAGGTATGCAATGTGCAGCCATCTGAGAGAAGTTAAGTGCAGAGAGACAAGTTGGGGTTTGGCAAGTGCAGATAGGTGGAGGGGAGTGGGAGGGGGGAGGAAGAGGTCAGGAAAATGGGCTAGAGGTACTGTGGGTGTACTGGACAGAGGGCAATTGGAGGGGAGGAGTGGGGGAGGCAGAGGAAGTGGACAGTGGAAGATTCATATACACGGTTGCACCCAAACATTAAGTGGTATCAAACAGAGATTCAATAACACTGAAAATCACTAAAAGTGCTACAAAAAGACACTGACAAAATGGCTTACTTAAGCATGAATATGAAACAGAAGATTAAATAAACAAACAGGGTTGCACCCAAAAATGAAGTGGCATAATTGATGAGGATTGTGACTAAATGATGTTAAACAGAAGAGTCTGTGAACAAGGTTGCACTCAAAAATTAAGTGGTGAGACTCATGACTAATTGATGGGAAACAGGAGACAGGGCTGCACCCAAATATTAAGTGATATCAGACGGAAAATGCAATAATGATGAAAATCACCAAAACTTGCTTTATTTTCATTGGTAGGGGAGTTGGAGTGAAACAAAATCATTTATTTTGACTCCAGCTCAGAGAACAATGATTATGACCTAGTAGTAGCTCAGGCACAGAGATGGGCAACACAGAGACTACACTACAGCAATATGACCTAGTAGTAGTTCAGGCACAGGGATGGGCAACTTAGAATCTAGGGCAGTATGACCTTTCAGGGCAGCACAGAGATGGGCAACACAGAGTCTGAGATGTGGGTGACACCCTACTCTCAAAATACATGAGGCAGTATATAACCAAGTACTAGTTCAGGCACAGAGAAGGGCAACACCGAGTCTGAGATGCAACATCCCCCCCCTTCACAATCTGTATGGCACTATACAAAGATGGGCAACACAGAGACTAGTGGTAGTATGATCTTTTAGCACAGCACAGAGATGGGCAACACAGATGCTTACGTGTAATGCCACCCTCTTCACAATCTGTGTGACATGATGGCACAGAGATGGGCAACATACATTCTAGGGCAGTATTTTATTTATTTTATTTAATTTAAAGATTGTTAACTGGGAGAGGCATAATAAGCCGAGGCTCGATTCCAGGTGCAACCTGGGGGAGGGGGGAAAGGAGGTTACAAGTACAGTGCAGTAATACAGAATTATGATTCATAAATACTTAAAAACAAACAGGTACATGGGTTATATAGGCAGGTATAAAAATTGTACATGACATTGTATATAACAACATGTAAGCAAACTAGCAGTGGAAGGTTACAAGCATATATGCAATTGGTACATAACTTATGCATATCAACAACTCATTGAGAAACATAACAGTGGTGAGGATTGTTGAGGCCTGGTAAGGCAGCAGGACACATGGGAAACTTGGGCAGATTCTAACTTCAGAAAAAGCAGCAGTATGACTATTCAGTGCAGCACAGAGATGGGCAACACAAAGTCTGAGATGTGACACGCCCCCCCCCACTTCACAGTCTGTATGGCACAATGGCACAGAGATGGGAAACACAGAGTCTACGGTGTGACATGGACAGCCAGTTCTGAGTGCTGTATCATTTTTTTTAATATAAAATGTATTACTGACTGTCTCTGCTGCAAATCTGATGCTCTAGGAGTGACCTCACTCCCTCCCCAGGTTTCAGCTGCAAGGTTGTAAATGCTCCTGTGAAGCCTGTGTGAGGGAGGATGCAGCATGGATCAAAGAGATGTCATTTGACACATATGAGTTATGCTGTGGTTGCAAAATTAATACTTTGAAAAGACATCCTGTTTTTTTTTATTAGATATATTTTTATATATAATCTGACAGAGGAGGCGCTAGATGACCTCACACAAAAGGGGTTGGCAAATACAGTTTACTTTAAGGAATAATTCTGTTTTACTTACACATTTTTACCAAGACTCT
Source organism: Neoceratodus forsteri (assembly GCA_016271365.2). NCBI lineage: Eukaryota > Metazoa > Chordata > Ceratodontiformes > Ceratodontidae > Neoceratodus > Neoceratodus forsteri. The sequence goes on from CM057449.1 coordinate 463,124,514, forward strand.
GACAAGGAAAGACCGTGAGCACTTTTAAGCAGGTATTTAGAAAGAGAGTCAAATCTAAGTACTGCAAGTAGGAATTTGCACTGTTTAAACCTTGTTCTTTTAAAAGATTTGTATGTCTTGTGATAGAATACATAGATACATAGACAGTGTCGGCAGATAAGGGCCTATGGCCCACCCAGTCTGCCCATTTGAGCTTGTAAGTTCAGTTTGTTTTCCTAGAAGTCTGTTGCCCCTTACCCCTGACCTCCAGAATTCCTTTATGTCTATCCCATGCATTCTTAAATCCCATGATTGTTTCAGCCCCCACCACTTCCTCTGGCAGGGTGTTCCACTTATCCACCACCCGTTCTGTGAAGAAATTCTTTCTCATGTTTCCTCTGAATCGTCCTCCTCCAACTTCATCCCATGCCCTCTAGTCCTGAACATCTTTTCTTAAAAATAGTGTTTTCCTGCACCTGTTCCTCCCTGTAAGATACTTGTATGTCTCTATCATATCCCTCTCTCCCTCCTCTCCTCCAGGAGTACATGTTCAGTCCTTCAACCTGTCTTCATAGGACTTGTGATGCAATCCATGCACCATCTTTGTTGCCCTCCTCTGAACCTTCTCTACCCTGTCTATATCCTTACGTAGGTATGGTCTCCAGAACTGTACACTGTACTCCAGGTGGGACCTCACTAGTGTCTTGTATAAGGAATTATGACCTCCCTTTTCCTGTGGGTGATGCCCCTGCCTATACATCCCAGCATCCTATTTGTTTACCTGCTGCCTTGTCACACTGTTTCCTACCTTGAGGTCATCAGAGATGATAACCCAAGATCCCTTCCCTGCTTGGTGCATGCTATATCCTCACCCCAACTGATATATTGTGCCAGGGTTTTGTACCCCATATGCATTATCTTGCACTTCTTGCATTGAATTTCAACTGCCAAATCCCTGACCATTCTTCAAGTTTCTGCAGGTCGCTTCTCATTCTGTCTACACCTCTGGTGTGTCTACTCTGTTACAGAGCTTTGTGTCATCAGCGAACAGTGAAATTCTGCCTTCTAGGTCCTGCGCAATGTCACTGATGAAGATGTTGAATAGGACCGGTCCCAGCACTGATCCCTGTGGTACCCCACTGGTCACTCTTCCCTCTGTGGAGTGACAGCCATTTACCACCACCCTCTGTGTCCTGCCACCCAGCCAGTTACCTACCCACCACACTACTGTCCTGCCCACACCCATATTCCCCAGTTTGTGTAATAGTCTTCTATGTGGCACAGTGTCAAAGGCCTTGCTGAAGTCCAGATAGGCCATGTCCACTGCCCTCCCCTGATCCACCTCCTAGTCACCCAGTCAAAAATTCAATGAGGTTGGTCTGACTGACCTCCCTGGTGAAACCATGCTGCCTTGGGTCCTGTAGTCCATTGACAACCAGATGTTCCACCAATCTCTCCTTCAGTAGTGCTTCCATGATCTTCCCCACTACCGAGGTGAGGCTGACTGATTTGTAGTTCCCTGCTTCCTCTTTGTTCCCACTTTTGTATAAGGGGACTACATCTGCTGTCCTCCAGTCTTTGGGTACCTCCCCTGTTTCCAGTGATCGGCTAAACAGGATAGCCATAGGTTCAGCCACCACCTCTCTTAGTTCTTTAAGGACCCTGGGGTGCACCCCATCTGGCCCCATTGCTTTATCAACTCTTATTAGTTCCAGTTCCTTCAGGACCCTTTCTCGTGTAAAGGGACTTGTGTCCATTTCTGCACCATTCTCACCCCTTGTACTCCCTTCAGATCCATTACCCTCCTCTTCCTCAGTAAAGACTGAGCAGAAATACCTGTTCAATATGTCAGCTTTACTGTTGTCATCCTCCACACAGCCCCCATCCTCCCCCTTCAGTCTCACTATCCCTCCCTATGTCTTTCTTTTTTCACTTATGTACCTGTAAAAGGTTTTGTCCCCTCTACCCACTGATTTTGCAATGTGTTCTTCTGTCTGAGCTTTGGCTTCCCTTACTGACCTCCCTGCCTCCCTTTGCTTCTCCTGGTACTTCTCCCTATCCCCTTCTGCCGGTGTCTTTTTGTATTGCCTGAATGCAATCTTTTTGGCTTTCACTTTCTTTGCTACCGCTTTGGAAAACCATAATGGTCACTTCCTTTTCCTCTTGCTAACCTGCTTAATGCATAATTCTGTTGTTCTTGTAATCCCCATTTTAAAAACTGCCCACTGTTCCTCAACCCCTGATTCCTGTCCCATTCCTTAATGCCTCTTTCAAGTATCTCCCATTTTCCCAAAGTCTGCCCCCTAAAATCCAGGATACATGTTTTGTGTGGTTTGGTTCTGCTCTTTCTGTGATTTCAAACCACAATGACTGGTGGTCACTGTTTCCCAGGTGCTCCCCCACTGTTACCCCATCACATTGTCCCTGTTTGTGAGCACAGGGTCCAGTATTGCCTTCTGCCAAGTTGGTTCCATGACCAGTTGCTTGAGGAAGGCACCCTGAAGGGGAGTCCAGGATAAATCTGCTCCTAGTTGATGCTGCTGCTGGGATGCTCCAGTCCACATCTGGAATATTGAAGTCTCCAACCAGTACTACCTCACCCTTGCTTGCCATCCTTTGAATGGCTAGCATCAGCTCCCTATCTGTTTCTTCCTCCTGGGTTGGTGGTCTATAGACCACACCTGTGTGGATGGCTGTCCCCATTTTCCTTTCCAGCTTAACCCACAGTATCTCTCCCCCATTTTGTTCCTCCTGGATCTCTGTGGCCCTTATGTCATTTTTTCACATACAGTGCCACTCCTCCTCCCTTCCTGCCTGCTCTGTCTCTTCTGAATATGTTGTAGCCAGGTATGGCCATCTCCCAGTCATGGTTATCATTACACCAGGTTTCAGTGATTGCCACAATGTCCAGGTCTGACTGCACCATGACAGCCTCCAGATCTTCCATCTTGTTGCTAAGGCTCCTGGCATTTGCACACATGGCTTTCCATGATTTGACCTCCCTAGACTGTTTCACTGTTCTACTCCAGCCCCTTCCTTGGTTGTCATTTATCCCTGGTTCTCCTTGCTGTCTGCTCTTCTGCTGCATTTTGCCCCTTTTTCTGATTATCCACCTCTTGGGCACTAATCTCCATCTTTTGCACACTGCTTTGCAGAGATAGCCACTCCTCTGGTTCACTGGTTCCACTGCTAGCTGTGGGGGGTGAGCAAGTAGGTACCCTCCTTGCTGGCCTGCCACCCCCCTTTGCTAGTTTAAATGCTTGTCAATGTAGCATTTAAACTTATCATTGAGTGCTTGGATTCCCCCCTCCAGGATGGATGCAGGCCGTCAGGCTTGAACAAACTTCCATCCCTCCAGGTGGGTCCCCAGTCACCAATGAATCCAAACCCTTCCTCACAGCACCAGTTCTTCAACCATGAGTTAAAGTTCCTGGTGCATGCACTCCTATGCTCTCCTTTGCCTGTCACAGGTAGTACTTCTGAGAAAGTGACAGAAGTAGCTACTTGCTTGAGACCCCTCCCCAGTTTCCTAAACTCTTACTGAACTTACTTTGGCTCCCCATTTGCAAGGTCATTTGTACCTAGGTGGATAATGACATCCAGCTCACCCTCCCATCTTGCCTTCCCAGTGATCCCCAGGATCTTCCTTCTATTCCTCCATGCCGTGGCACCTGGTAGGCACCTCACCTCCCTGTCCTCCCCCTCCTGTGTTCCTAGCTGGATCCCTCTTATGATGGAGTCCCCCACCAGGATTCACTTCCTCCTCCTCTGGGGTCCACTGCTTTTCCTACTGAGGTCACCTCCTTGGCTAACCTCCACATCCTTTCCTTCCACTTCTCTGGGTACCTCTATTTGGTTGTCCTCATTTGCCAGTGTGGCATATGAGTTCTTGAGTGGAATAGGATCTGGGATGTGCCTCTGCCTGACCGCTTCTAACCTCCCTGAGCCCACTGTCATCCAAGTGCTCCTTGTTCTTGGCATCCTTTGAGGCAGTTGCATTGGACTGGGTGGTCCCTGGATAGGGGTGATGGTACTCCTGACCCAGTTTACTTCCGCTCTGAGTCTGTCTACCTCCTCCCACAGTCCAGAGAGATGCATGCAGATAGGGAAGCACCTCAGTGTCCAGAAGGTCTGCCTGAATATGGCTGCCCCACAGCCACTGCATTGCACCACTCCCCACATTATACTGCAATTCCACTACTTGTCTGCTACTGAAGCTCTCCTAGTTCCCTATTTATTAATTTACTGTCCTAAAAATCCTGCCACTGATCCTCAGATAATTTTTTTTTTTTAAAGAAAAAGAAACCAATAAATAAATAAATGAATCAAAACACTTGTGCTGAGGGTGGGCTTCTTCCCCCTTATGCCCCTCCTACTTCACACCCCTTACTATACCCCGTGTTTAGCTCCTGTCAATCAGATTTAACAGAAAATTTGCAGCAATTAAAGACAGCACAGAATTACACCACCACTATGTTTTAAATTTTCAAAAGCCCAAAAACAATTATAAGTAAAGACAACAAAGAAAGTATAGTGTCACTATAGTTCTGTATTTTGTGTTTTACATATTTTATCTATTTTTAGTAAAAACTCTTTTTAGAGCTTACTTGGTCTGTCTTTGTTTTTCCTTCACTTGTAAAAAGAGTATACATGGTTATAGCAGACATGAAGCATAAGCTTGAATGGTGGTACCAAACTGGAAAGAGAAGCATTTTAAATCTGAGGTCTTTATTAAAGTTTTTAAAGGTTCATCTCTGTATAACTGGTTAGGTGCCTGTAGGCAAAGATATCTGCCCCCCCCCCAAAGACAGAAATATCTGAGCCTGTGCACTGGGTATGCTAGCAAGAGGTTCACAGTTTGAATCCCTCCAAGACTAGAGACCAAAGATTGATCCGAACTCACAAAACAGACAAGAGGGTTACCTTGTTCTGTTAAACTGTTCACAAGACTGCGCTTAGAGGTTGACATTTTGGGAGTAGAGGGCCTGACCTGCTGAGTGGGTTTGTGACATACGGCAGTATGACTTTTCAGGGCAGAACAAAGATGGGAAACACAGAATATTAAATGTGAGCCCTCCTTCACAATCTATATGGCATTATGGCACAGAGATGAGCAACATAGAGTCTAGGGCAGTATGACCTTTTCGGCAGCACAGAGATGGGCAACACAGTCTACTGGCTCTCTCTCTTTATATATATATATATATATATAATAGATAACCCACTCTTAGGTGTGCGGTCATGCTTTCATATATGCATGCCTTGGTGTGCGTTGTAAGCAGCGGAGGCCACAGGCGAAAGTGCCAACTACCTAAGGCGTATATATCAGAGCATGACAGCATAACGTAGAGTGGGTTATCTAACTTATAAAATTGTTTTGGAGGGGAGTAAAACTGCAGGTGTGTGGTCACGCTCTGATATATGCACGGTCACCTGATGGTGTTTGTCTAATGCCATTGATGCCATTGATTTCTTTTTTCTTACCCATTTTATATATATATATACACATACAGAATATATCTTTCTCACTCGGACTAAACATAAACAGTTGTTTTATCATTTTACTGTTGAGTGTGTAATATCTGCAGCACTCTGCTGCTGTCTACTCTGCTGTTTAATTCATTGATCTCTCTATTCTCGCTAACAAAAAAAATAATTTTTTTAATGAGAACTCTCAGTTTGCTTTAAAGTCTGCAGCACTCTGCTGTTTTCTACTGTTGAATCTGTTGGTCACTCAGTTTCTGCTCTCCCTTTCTTCCTCTCCCTCTCTAACAAACATTTTGTGGGTTGTTTTTTGGGAAATCTCCACAAACAAGCACACACATGAATGTCTCTGTTGACAACAAAGTTCCAAATGTGCTCAATACTCAGTTTCCTAGGGTGGTCCTGTGGTGGCTGATACAGAGGATTGGCTAGAACATGTGTCAATCACAGAACAGAAACCCCCACTGGTTGGCTCCCTTCAGTGCTGCAGGCTCACAAGGGTTTCCTTGTGTTGGTCATGTGATGGTCCATGGACTCTGGAGACTTTGGCAAAGATCAGGAAAGAAAAGAAACTTTTTTTCCTGCACTTTTCTACACCCTGCACTGTCTTTTCCATGCAATACTGGTGCTGAGAATGTTATTCCAGACCAGACTGCACCACACTTCTGAACCGAGCCAAATTTGCAATACGGATCGAGCCACAAAAGGCTCTTTTTTTCTGTACAGAGCCAAGTTAGCCTGGTTTGGGGGGGTTCAGAACTGCACCAGAGCTGGTTCGATCATCTCTGTTTTAAAGCAGCAGTGCAATGAACTTGGATGAAAAAAATGTCCCTTTATTTTTTCAATAAAAAGGATTTTAGGCATCTTCCAGTTTAATTTGGTAGCAAAACATTCTAATTCCACCAAAATGTTTAGTGTATCAATAATGTTTTAATGTAATACAAAATCTTGCATGCCCCCATAATGTAAAGCATCTTGGGCTGCATATGCAAATCACCACAATGTAGTTTTTTTTTCTTAAGAAATGAAGATTGCCACTATATTTGGCTGAGAAATAGCATTGTACATCTCATAAGGGTTAGGACTGAGAAAATAAAAAAAATGAAAACTCACAGTGCATAACATTAGAGGTGCCTAGGAAAGTAGATCTGACAGGCATGCTAATATTTTTAATAATTGCAACTGAAACTAACTTTTGGAAAAACATTGTTCTTTTGCACTGCTGCTTTTACATAGTCAACTCTATAGCCCCATTTACACTGGCCATTTCTACACCAGTGCTGATGGTTTGAAGAGCCACAGTGGTGCACATTTCTATAAAATGTGCAGCATCAAACTGGTGTGGCTCTTCTGCTCCTCTCCTAGACTGAGGTGCTGAACTGTTGTATGTGGTTTCAGGTGCTGTGTAAACAGTGGCCCCTTTTCACCTCATTGCCTCAGGGTAATTTAGCATCACAACACTCAAGGAACTCCTTGAAGGATGGGTCCCAGAACCCAGTTCTCAAGACACTGGTGTGACACCAGTGTGGAAGCCAGTGTTTGTAAGTACTGCACATCACTGGCTTCTTAAACAACTAGGGGCAGACTAACAAAGGTGTGAGACACACCAGTGTGTAACAACTTGGTGAGTGTAAATGGGCCTAGTGACAAGACCAGGTAGGATTTGCCAAATTTGATTTGATCTTCTGTTTCTCTTATGACTGATTAGAAGTTATTACCAATTTCATCCAGCTAGGTGACCAGGATTCAGAAAGTTGTATAGCTTGTACCTGAACTCAGTTATACACCATGATTCAGATTTGGTTGGTTACAGTGTATGATCTAGTCTTTTCACTTTTGTATGTCAAGTCCTAGATTCAACCAGCCTTATGGTAATGCTTAGACGTCTTCCCTTTGTTTATCATGGCTTATCTCAGTGGTACAGTATTACCAGGGTAGTGTTGCTGAATCTGTGATATGGTCTGATTTCATACAGACATACGAAATAGTTGGCAGAAAAGGCTCACAGGTCTGTCAAGTCTGCACAATTTTGCAGCTCTCAGTTTAGTGCCACTGCAGCTGCCCTCCTCCCACCCAATCCCCTTCCTTCATCCCCTCTCGTGGGCCTCTCTCCCATTATGTTCTTGTCTGTACTTACCCTGCCTCTTATTCTATTCCACCCCCGCTTAAAGTTATCCACTGTCCTCAGTTCAACTAACTCCTCTGGCAGTGTGTTCCATCCCACTACCACTCTATCTGTGCAGTAGTGCCTCCTCATCTTCCTCCTGAACCTTTCCCCTTCCAGCTTCAGACTGTGCCCCCAGTGACCCTTCCCCACTTTAAGTGAAATAATCCTTCTGCACTGACTTTGTTCATGCATTTCAAATATTTAAAAGTCTCTATCATGTCCCCCCATTCCCATCTCTCCTCCAGTGAGTACATGTTGAGCTACATAGAAACATAGAAATTGTCAGCATACTGCCTGGCCCATCTAGTCTGGCTGTAAGTCCTTGTACTGTATTACTGCTTCCGACCCACCTGCTGCTGTACCTCTATAGTTCCCCTGTACCTCTCCCAAGCATGCTTGAATCCATCCACAGTGCTCACTTCCACCACCTCCTGAGGCAGACCATTCCATGCGTACAACACCCTCTCTGTGAAAAAGAACTTCCTCACATTCCCTCTTAACTTCCCACCTTCCAATTGCATATCATGCCCCCTTGTTCTGTTCTCCTCCTGTATTGGAAAATATCTCCTCTCTGCACCTTGTTTATACCCTTGAGGTACATGAATGTTTCTATCATGTCCCCTCTTTCCCTCCTCTCTCCAAGTGAGTACATATTGAGATTCCTTAATCTCTCCTCATAAGTCGAGTTGCAAGCCCTGTACCATCTTAGTCACCCTTCTCTGGACCATCTCTTGCCTGTTAATGTCTTTATGAAGGTGCGGCCTCCAGAACTGCATACAGTACTCCAAATGAGGCCTGACCATGGTTTTACAGTATATAATGGAATCACTACCTCACTTCCTCTGCTGGTGATACCCCTGCCTATGCACCCCAGCATGTCACTGGCTCTCCCAGCTGCCTTAGCACTTTGCTTTGACATTTTCATGTCATCTGAAATAATAACCTCTAGGTCTCTTTCCTCCTCTGTGACTGTCAGCACCCCCCCCACCATCCTGTAGCTTTCTCCAGGGTTTCTGTGTCTCAGGTGCATAATTTTACACTTTTTTGAATTAAACTTCAGTTGCTAGTCTGTTACAGATCTTGATGTTATCTGCAAACAGGCAGACCTTTCCCTCCAGCCCTTCTGCAATGTCGGTAATGAAGACATTGAACAAGACTGGCCCCAGAACCAATCCCTGATACACCCCCCGGTCACCCCCTCTCCTCAGACTGCACCCCATTTACCACCACCCTCTGCTTCCTGTTAGCCAGTTTATATCCCAGTCTACCACCCTGTCCCCTGTGCCTAGCATACCCAGCTTGTTTATCAGCCTCCTATGTGAAAAGGCTTTGCTGAAATCAAGGTAAGCGACGTCCACTGCCCCACCCTGATTTACTTCCTTTGTCACCCAGTTGAAGGAATTAACCAGATTTGTCTGACATGACCTCCCCACTGTGAATCCATGTTGCCTATGATCCTGGGCTCCGATAGCTTCTAGATGCCCCACTATCTTTTCTTTCAGCAATGTTTCCATGATCTTTCTCACTACCGAGGTGAGGCTGACTGGCCTATAGTTCCCCACCTCCTCCCTGCCACCGGATCTGTGTAGATTTGTGTCGAGGGACCACATGTGCCCTCCTCCAATCCTCTGGTACCACCCCTGTGTTGAATGACTCAGTGAACATGGCTGCCAGAGGCTCTGCTATCTCCCTTCACAGTTCTCTTAATCTTCCTGGGTGTATGTCATCTGGTCCCATCACTTTGTCTACCTTCTATTCAGTGAGCTCCTGCAGAACTCTTTTCCCTGTGAATGGACTATTGTCCACCTCTTCAAACCCTTGGCAACTGCTGTACTGCTGTGGCCCCTGCCCCTCCCCTTCTTTTGAATGCTGACCAGAATTTTGTTATTCATTATTTAATTATTTATTCTGTATTTCTGCCTTTTCCATGTCACCCTCCTAGCATTCCCCTTCCTCTCCCTTAAGCCTTGCAATCCTCCGTTTTTCCTCCTTTTGCTGAAATAGCTGAAGAATGTCTTGTCCCCTTTCTTAACTGACCTTCCTCAATCCGTGCCTTTGCTCTCCTTACTGTCTTTCCCGCTTCTCTTAGACACTCTAGGTACCCCTCCTTGTCCTCCTTCCTTTGGGTCTCCTTATATTTCCTGAACCCCTTCCTTTTTGCCCTGACCTTTACTGCCACCTCTCTCGAGAACCACAGTGGCTTTCTCCTTCTCTTGCCTTTGGATACCAATCTGATGCATTGGTTTGTTACTTCCAGTAAGGCTTCCTTTAGATGGTTTTTACTGTTCTTCCACTTCCCCTCCTGCCCCCGTTCTCTCCAGGGTTCTTTTGATACCTCTCCCCATTTCAGTGAAGTCAGCATTTTTTAAATCCAAAACCTTTGTCCTAGTATGACTTGAGTGAGCTCCCTCAATATATCCTCATAAGGCATCTCCCCTTAGCCCCATGATCATTTTTCTCACCCTAATCTGCACCTCCTCCAGTGATCTCACATCCTTCTTGAGGTATGGGCACCAGCACTGTATACAGTACTCCAATTGTGGCCTCACCAGTAATCTATACAATGGCACGATGACCTCCTCTTTTCGGGAGGTGATCCCCCTGGCAATGCATCACAGCATCTGATTTGTCCTTGCTGCTGCCCCCCTACACTGTGCTGATACCTTCATGTCCCCTGTGACTAGTACCCCCAGGTCCCTCTCCTCCTCTGAAGCTGCTACCTGCACTCCCTCCAACCAGTAGCTGGTCCTGGGATTTCTGACTCTGAGGTACATGACCTTGCACTTCTTAGCATTAAACCTTAACTGCCACTCCTCTGACTAGTATTTGAGTTTAGCTAGATCTTCACTGAGTATCTCCCTTCTTCACTGTCCACTTTTGCACAAATCTTTGTGTCATCAGCGAACAGGCTGATCTTTCTCTTGACTCCCTCTGCAATGTCCCCAGTAAAGACCCTGAACAAAACAGGGCCTAGAGCTGAACTCTGCGGTACCCCACTAGTTACTGGACTTAGCTTGGATGCCTTCCCCCTTACAACTGCCCTCTGTTGTCTGCCCTGAATCCAGCTCTCAACCCACCCCACCAGTTTCTCCCCTGCCCCCAGGTCCCTCAGCTTGCTCAGTAACCTCCCGTGCAGCACCGAGTCAAAAGCCTTGCTGAAGTCCAGATACTGGATAACCACAGCATGGCCTTCATCAGCTGCCCTTGTGACCTAGTCGAAGAAGTCAATTAGGTTAGTCTGGCAAGATCTTCCTGAGACAAACTCATTCTGTCTCTCATCCTGTAGTCCATTACTATTGAGAAAGGTTATCAACTTCTCCTTCAGAATGGTCTCCATCAACTTCCCCACTATAGAAGTCAAGCTCACCAGTTTGTAATTGCCAGGTTCGTCCTTGGGCCCACTCTTTTGGAGGGACACCACGAGAGCTATCCTTCATTCTATTGGCACATTCCCCATCTCCATGGAGGTGTTAAACAGGTCTGCCAGAGGGCCTGACAACACCCCTGCCAGTTCCCGCAGGACCCTTGGGTGTACACTGTCTGGTCCTGGTGCCTTGTCCACCCATGAGGCTTTAAGGCCTTTCAGAACTCAATCCTCTTAGATGACCCCAACTGTTATGTCTGCCCTCCTACCCCCTTCCCACTTTTTATTTGTGGTATTGGGCCATCCTTTTCTTTCATTAATACCAAGCAGAAGAACTCGTTGAGTACCTCTTCCCGGTCTTCCTCTTTTTCCGCTCATCCCCCCATCCCTCTTAATTCTAAAGGTCTTGTCCCTTCAACTCCTCTTCTCCCTTATGTATTTGAAGAACTCCTTCTCTCCCTCTCTGATCCCCGAGACAATTTCAGCTCCTTTGCTGCTTTGGCTGCCCTGACTGCATTATTCACTTCCCTAGATGCCTTTGTGAACTCCTCCCTGTCTTCCTCATGCCCAGATGTTTTGAACCTGGTAAAGGCCAAACTCTTTTCCCTCACCATCCCCTCCACTTCCTTGCTGAGCCAACTAGATTTTTCTGACCAGGACTGCTTACTCTGAGACTTGGCACACGTGTTTGTGGCCTCATTTAGTCCCTTCTTAATGACTGCCCACTTCTGTTCAGCATCCATCCCTGGGCTAATTCCAGCTAAATACCCCTCTATGATGCTGCCCATCATGACAAAATCTGCCTTCCTGAAGTCTGCCACTCTTGTCCTGGTCTTAGTCGACTCCCTCCCTGGGTTGAGGAGAAACTAAACTGAGCAGTGGTCACTTCCTGCTAGTGGGTCCTGCTAGTGAATCCTGTACAATCACATCCTGGACTTGGTTGCCATTTGTTAGCACAATATCCAGTATGGTTCCCTCACTGGTAGGCTCCATCACTCCCTGCACTAGGTAGCTGTCTTGTATAGCCTCCAGCAGTTCTTGTTCCCTGGTGTTTTTGGTAGTTACAATCTGTCAGTCAACCCCAGGTAGGTTAAAGTCACCCACTATAACCATACTCTCTTTGCCAGTGACCTTCCTAATTTGCTCTCCCAGCTCCTTGTTCATCTCCTCGCTTTGTGAGGGTGGCCTGTACACCACCCCCATCCTGATCTTATTTTGGAGCTTCAGAGCAGTACCCATATTCCTTTTGGCCTCCCCCTTCCCCTCCTCCCTGGTACACAGTTTCCCCCTCCTTAACCTAAATAGCCACTCCTCCTCTTCCCCCCATCATTTCAGTCATCTGTTTAAAAAGACTATCTTTACACACCATGATTATTTCTAAGGCCAACAATGGTAAAATTCATCATAACATCCAGGTCATGCTATGTAAACCTCTTTGCTACTTTCCTACTCAAATATGTAAGCCTGCTTTAGATTAATTGATTTTTGCTTTTAATGATAAAAACAGTCATTACCCAAACCTCTCAGAGGTATGCAAACTAATAGACCACAGGATTCTAAAAATCTTAGAAGCTGACCATAGCACCTGAAGGCATCCATTACTGAGACCCTCACCACAGCTGAAATTTAAACTGTATTGAACTTTGAAGCACTGAGTAGGATGAAGGCAAAAACATGTGAAACTGGCAGACTTGGTTTTGTTTTTCAGAGGAATGGAGATAAAGGCTGGATATAAACAGCATGTGCTATTAATCCCTTTCCCCACTTTCAAAATCCAAATTGTTAGAGCCACTGGGTAGAGAAGATTATTGCCAGATTGAACAGACCAATTAGGGTCACTGGCTGTATCTTACTTTGGCATGAGTTTCCCTTATCTTTTTGCAATGTGCTCTAAATCAGCTGTTGGCACCATTGAATCTATTGGCATCTCTGTAGTTTTATTTTCCAAAGAGAATTGTTTCATAATTTATTTAACGAGGATGGCCCACCTCAGATAGAACCTTTTCTTTGAGATGGATCTTTTTTTTATCCATGTTGTCTTATGTTTTAAGTCTGGGATGGACTTAAGCACAAGATCATCACACATTGAGCTCCGTTGTTGTGGTGGGATTCAGACTTGTGATTCGGTATTTTACAATTCAGTGCTCTAGTAACTAGGACATACCATGCACACCAAAATAAATAAAATAAAAATGAGATCTGTTGGGCTTGGCTGCTGATTAGTTAATTTTAAATATGTAGGTTTCAGTACAGGCAGTACAGGCAGTGTTCTCTGATGAAAGGTGTCAATTTTCCATTTAGCTAGTACATCAGTAAGTTCTGCACTTTTCTGTCACTTCACAGTTCATGCTGCTGGAACGCACTACTCAGTATTCACTTTGGATCACCTTGACTCTAATAACCAATGCAAATCATGACCACACAGACTAACAGGCTATTTGATTGAGACAGACAGTTCTTTTTACTGTATTCTTACAAAATCATAAGCTGTTTCAGTCCCCGATCTCAGAAATGTAACTGGATTTTTAGCTTTAACTGTGTGAAGCTGATCATCGAACCAGATGAAATACAATATCAGATAACACATTTATAGTAGAAAGTTTACTGATTTCAATGGGTAAAGTCTGGGCAAAAAATATTTGGAGCTATTTGTCAATGGCATCATTACTGCAACAAATTATTCTAACAAATCCTTGAATTCGTTATGTCCCAAAGCGTACAGAAAACTGGTGTTGCAATGCAATGTGATAGTTAATCAGCACTGCACTTCAAGAATTTCCCATCAAGTCATATCTTAAGTAATCACTGAGGCTGCAAGCTAATTAAGAGCCCTCCCACATGATATCAAGTGATATATTCAACAGTCATGCATCTTCATTTGAGGAGAAATGATAATGAAATACTAATTTGTATTTGGGATAGCAGAGTTAGAACTTTTTTTAATTCTAGGATGGATATCTAAATTTAATATAATTTAATTATGTTCCAGTTTGTGAAGGAAGTGCATGGTTTAGAGAGTTTTGTACCATTCAACATTCATCAGCCTGGGAGCCACCTCTTGCTAATTCATAATATTTATTTGGAACTCTTATTTTCTATTACTACATAAGGAGTTACACTATGCCTTTGAGTTAGAGCCTTTTATAGCAAAACATGTCATACATGTTTCAACTGTAATAAGAGAAAGCCCATTTTAACTGGCCAGAGAAAAATGGAATTTATGAAGCAATCTATCCTGCTTTATCAGAAATCATATATATATATATATATATATATATATATATATATATATATGTATATTTAGTGTTACTCGCATGTCAAGGTGACAAATTACAACATTACAATAATCACCAATGGCTTTGATGAGACCTTGTTTAGAAACATGCGTATGATAGGCCTGTGTTTGTAATCCAGTTATGGACTATTGGTTTTACGGCTTTACTTGGGCAGGCACTGGGTAATCAGATTAAACTTCTCAGACTAACATGCCTCTTGTCTCTGCCAATGGATCAAGAGAACAAAGAATTTGCTAATTGGAGGCATACTGTGTTTCTGCCCCCCCCCAAAAAAAAAAAACAATTGAGGATAAAGGCAGAGGAAGTTTGCAGGGGATGTGTTGCACTCCAAATTAATTGAAGATGTTGCATTTTCCATACCCAAAGTTAATGTTTTCCAGGTCTTCTTTTTGGAAGTTAATGTTAATGAAAAACTTAATTAAGAATGTAATTAAGATATAACTGCCAGCTGGTGGCTTCACTGAATAAATTTTGTAATAAAGGAACATTTACTGGAGGTCTACTACAGCCAGGACTTCTGATTATAGACATTGATTCCAGGATTGCTTCATCTTTCTGGTAGGATTTTCTCTGAATAGCTAAGCATATTGTTAGTTTTTTTTTAATAATTGAGTGAGTTATAGGCTGCTGACAAATATGTTCAACTTTTTTATTATTACTTATCTTTTTCTGCCTCCTCAGCAGAGCGGCCCCCACGATCTCCGGCCACATGCCCCTGCACCCCCAGGCCTGGTCGTGCGCACAGGCCACATGAACCCGTACCCCCAATGGGTTGGCCATTCTAGCTCTCACACCACATTGGGTATGCGCATGTCTCAGGTCACTTCTGGGGGTGCAACAGCGTGACCATCAGCCGCAAAGATCGCCCTCCATACTTTCCACTTTTCTCCCCTTATAGAGAGCTGGCAGTGCAATGGCGTCCTAGCACATAGTGCTGATGCCTGCCATGCTCTCCTTCCCTATTTACATGCTACTTGTCGTGTGGCCAGCCTCCGCCAGTCGCCACTACATAGCGATGCAAGCCCCCTTTCCCAGCCCAGAAAGAGGAGAGCAGTCGTCAGACGCTCGATCCTCCCTCTCCCCTGCCAACCCCCAGCAGCCTGGATCTGTTCCCGAACCTGGGTCATCGGTGTAGCGCGAGGTGTGGCATCCAGCGCCTCAACCCTCAGTGCCACCGGGCTGGCCAAATATGTTCAACTTAAGAAAAATGTTCCCTTTATATAATGTTACAGTTGTCAATGCATAGAGCATGTGCTTATTCTGTTTTTCTGAACCAGTGGCAAAGTTCAGTAATCAAAAAGTGAAGCTGCCAATAGGCTGCCCGTGATGCTGATAGCAGTGATTTGTGATACTACAATGAATATCCAGGTTCACATTATGACTCAAAGACTGGTTATAGAAGCATCTGCTGGGACACCTCGATTGGAGGGCAATGTGGAGGGACATATGATCTCCAGTGAGCCAGGACTTTACCAGATTGCAGCAGGTCTTTTATGGAGGGGGCTTGGTGGCCTGACAATGTCAGCGTATGACTTTAGCATTAGCCTACCACCAAACTTAAAAGAAGATTAGAAATGTGGTGGCAGTAGATGAAATAAGAGCAGAAAAGAACTGCTTGTGATCACCTGATGGGCAGCAGGGCAGCAGCAGCCAAGTTTTTGTGCTGCCATGCTTCTGATCTCAGTTTTAGAGCAAGCCTGAGATGCTAACATTCAGGTTGATGTGCACTGCCCAGATCTGCACATTCAAGCCATGGGTGTGTTGGTCATGCTTTGTACCACTACAGTGACAGCAGTTGGCCACAGAGACTGCCTCCTTGTGAGGAGGTCACTGTGTGCATGCATGTCAAGGATTAGAGCTCCATATGCCACATGGGGAAGAAGGAGGGACCAGAGTCAAAGAATGTTTTTTTAAAGAGAAACATGGGGATAGCTGGTATGAACACTTCCGCACACTCGCACCCAGCACTTGCCCTGCTTTTCTTTTAATGCACATTTTATATTGTGAAATTTCCTTAGTATGGTGCAACTGCTGAGGTCTGAAGGGTACACAGTGCAGTTTGAGCTGCTTTGTCATGTTCTTTAAGTTTCAATTTCTAGTTATGTTTTTGACTGGCACCACTTCCATAGCGGGAAGAGCAGTATGCGTCATAGTTGCAACTGCTATGCCTGTTTCTGTAAATTATATATTGTTAAGTGTGTCAATTTTTGAGTGGCATCAAAAACATCATGTCATAGTTGGTGAGGAAGGTACAAGCAGATGTTACTGGTGCCATAGTGGAGTTATCTGCAAAAGATATCGGAAAGCAGTCAACTAGTGGGAAATTGCAGTTAATCCTGAAATGCCTTGGTCTCTGCTAAACCTGCCTGACTTTACTGTATACCTGCATTGTATTGCTGAGTGCCATTTCCAGCACTGCCTATTCTTTCTGATGACAATGCCTGCACATCTAATGATACACTTGATGGCCATTGACCAACATGTCTTCCTTCCTTCCTTCCTTCCTTCCTTCCTTCCTTCCTTCTTTCCTTCCTTCCTTCCTTCCTTCCTTCCCTTAATTTTGTTAACCTGGTAGTCCCACTGAGAAAAGAGGTCCCTTTTTCTGGGGTGACCCTGGATTAATTATGGACAAATATACAGATAGATACAGGTACAATGCATATATTTAATGACATGGTATTGGATTAATTACAGGCAACAATATACACGCAGTAAACATACAAGGCATACTTTTTTTTACTAAGGATAGGATAACATAACATATAGAGTACATGGTGCATCACAGAATACATCACAGTTAACATTACTATACCATAAGGGTATACAACCAGAGCAAGTCACAGCAGCACAGAATCTCTAAGAATGATATGAGGGAAACACTTGCAATATGGCCATCATTCAACAGTAACAAAAACAGTGACAGTTTTCCAATAGAAAGGTCCTTTTTAGAACCCTGAGAGAAGAAGAGGTTTGCAGCTCAGTAAGTAGGAAGTTAAAGTGAGACAGGGCAGAGTAGGCATAGGACCTCTTATCCATATTTGTTTTAAACCTGGCTACTTCAATCAGGTTACAGTTAGAGGAACTGAGTAAGCATCTCTCAGGTTTCAGGCATAACAGGAGGTACAGCAATCTCCCCTCCAGAGAGGGACAATTCAAGGAGGAAAGGACCTCACAATTATGTTTCCTGGAGGGGCCCTGGATGTGAAGCAACAAAACTTGTTATACAAAAGCTCAAGCCTGTTAGACTCAGACCTACTGAGGGACTGAAGTATGGGGTACCAAATAGCAGCACGGGGAGCAGGGCACTGTTTACAATGGTAAGCCTTGAGTTCTTAATAAGAATATCAGCCAGATGGTATAGTAGTCCAGTTTTCCTTGGGGCAGAGCTTTTGTGATATGATCCACCTAAGGCCTGAAAGTGATTTTTTGATTGATATAAACCCCAAGGTACATTAGTTTGTCTGACACTTTGATGTGAGCCAAGTGAGGTGGTCAGTGAGACCAAATGCTGCCTATCCACACCAAGGAGTTTTGAGTCAAAGAGAACACCCTTGATCTTTTTCTTTCATTCATGACAAGCTTATTATCAGAGAACCATTGTTCTAGTGTATAAATGCCAATGGCAAGCTGGGAATTGATCATATTTACATCAGTGGAGCTTCTATATAGAATTGCATCATCTGCAAAAAAGCTATTGGATCCCCCATTACAGTTTTCTGGCATGTCATTCACAAATATAGAAAATAGGAAGGGATCCAGGATAGACTGCTGGGGGACACCATTTGTAACAGGTTTCTAACAGGAGTGGCTGCCCTTCCATTTACTCTCCTGATATCTGTTTGTCAGATAGTGAGTGAACCAGCAGTGTGAGAGGCAAGCAAGGACAAGGAGTTTTAGCTTATAGAGGAGCAGACTATGACTGACTAAATCAAATGCCTTCATGAGGTCAATTAATACAGCCCCTATACGTATTCTTTGGTCCGTTGTATTTAGTGCATCAGCGATCAGTCTCATCAGGACAGTATCACTACCATGCTGCTGAACATTGCTAATGTTCCCTTTTGCTGGCCTCTACTGAAGTTGCCTGACCTCCCCTGTGCCCACACTGCCTGCCTTTAGCATATGTGAAATATTTTGTTTCTGGTATTAACCATGCCTTCCAAAACTGCTAGCCAGCACTTCCATGTTACAACTTGCAATCACCTCCTCTGGTAATATAACATTGCCTGATTTTTAATGGCCATTTGTTGCCAACTCTGCCATCCCAAATAGTTTATGCTCATAACTAACAAGCCTGCCTACCTTCCTGTTACCATGGAATGATATATAGATACATACCGATATAGATGTTTATGGACAACGGTCAGCAAGTCTGTATAGTTACTACCTACTGTATGATGATACCAGCCTAAAAATAATCTAGGTCTTAAGCAGTTCAATCATCCCTCAGTTATTCTTTGACTAACCCATGCCACCATCAGCCCCAATCTCTCCCCATTCATCTCATCAGTTCCTTGAGTCTATCCCACATTATCTTAAAACTTGCAGCTATCTTAATATTAACCAGCTCCTCTGTCAAAATGATTCCACTGCTCCACCACTCTCTCTCTATGAACTATTTCCTCATGTCCTTCTGAATCCCCCCACCAACTTATAATAGTGGCTCCTCATGATGGTCCTCTTGTTAAGCTTAATTCTCCTGTTTATACCTTTTAAGTATTTAACATTTTTAATCATGCCCCCCCTCACTGTAATGACCTCTTTCCTAATAAAGCCTTCCCTGCTGGCCATGAATCATTTTGGTAGCCCTCCTTTGGGTCAACTCGAAGCAGTCCTTGTCATTTTAAGTTGAGATTTCCTGAACCGTGCACAGTATTCAAAGATGTGTCCTCAGCAAAGACCTGTGCAGGGGTAGGATCACTTCCCTTTGTCTGCTGCTAAAAGCGCAACCTATGGATCTATGCATCCTGCTACAGTGTCTTTCCCATGCACTTTGTATACTTTGGGCTGAGGTCTTGAGGCTGTCACTAATTATAACTCCTACATCCTTTTGCTTTGGTGTCTGCTCCAGAAATAACTACCTCTCATCCAATACTCAGTCTCAGATGTCCTCTCCCATGTGCATAACCTTGCACTTTTTATCATCAAATTTCATCTACCAGATTTTAGACCATTGTTCATATTTCCCCAATTACACCCTATTCACTATCCATTCTGTCACATATCTTAGTGTTATCTTTACAAATTGGCTCATCTTTCTCTGAATCCCTTCTCCAATGTCATAGATGAATACACTAAACAATGCCATGCCTAGTAATGACCCCTAACCTCTTAGTATGTGACATTTACTACCACCTTTAAATTTCTTCCCCTAGCCAATTTTCCACTCATCTAGTAACTTTTTCCTATGCACTTAAATGTTCCCAATCTCTTCATTAGCCTTTTGTGGGGCATAAAGTCAAAGGACTGCTGAAGTCAAAATAGGGCATTCAGTACTTGGCCCTTGTACAACATTTGCAACAGTATATTGGAGCAATCAGTAAGGTTTGTCTGACAGGACATCCCTTCATAAAACTATACTGCTTGTTGTCCTATAGCTCTTGGGACTCCAGGACCAGCCATCCTGCCTAGTCTAACATGCATGCCAGCTAAGAGGAAAAGCTGGCAAAATGATTACAGAGCACTGTGTGTCATTTTTCCTAGCCTTTTCAGTGTTAAATATTATCCTTTTAGACCAACATAGTAAAAGGATATTTGAGTTTTAAGTAGAAATATCTGGAGAACCAAAAAATGGGCTACTGACCCAAGCCAACTTATGGAAACACTACTAAATGTTTAATATTTTTTGAAGTGACAAGTTCATTAAGTATGTTATGTTGTATAAATTAAAAAAAGCAATTGTTACATTAGGACCTGGTCAACAGACAGCATTTGCATGTTTTGTGTACTGCTGGACCATGTCCCCACCCAAATGCTGCTCCACAAGTCCTACTTGCACATGACATTCTCACCCCAAGCTGTTCCAATCCACCACCATGGAGCTCCTTGTAGGAACATAGTTAAGCTAGGTGGCAGAGCTGACCCAGACACCAGTCATCCACTAAGAAGACCAGGACAGCCTTTCACTGGATCTTCTGTTTTGTGTGAGCATGAAATTATGAGATATGGCAATCCAGCTTGGATTGCCATATCCTCTTTTGAAGGCATCAGTTTATGGCAAAAAGGGTCCCACCATCAGTTTCAGAACTCCATGCTATTGCGTAGTGCTATGGAACACTTGAGTGGGGGTTAATTCAAACCCTCTAACATTAATAAAAAGTGCAACTGGTATGGAGATGTTAAATTAGTGATCCCCATGCAAAATCTCTGGACCATCCCAGTGCCCAATGCCAACTGTGCCTAGCTTTGGCCATGCCACATAACATTGACATGCCCCTGTCTACCTCCTGAAATAACCACTTATATAACTCAGGTGGTGGAAAGGATCAGGCCAGGGAGCCTAGTCCATAGGTGTTTGTATAGGGACTGTGGATGCCACAGGGTGCACCGCATATGCTGAGTGGACACTGCATTGGTCTCCATATTTACAAATTAACATATCTTATTTAAAGAGCAGTAAACATGTTACCAGGTTAGCATTTTTAATGTATACCTTTTTAAACGATGTTGAATAAACCACACATATACTGTAATGGTTTTCAGTGGGGCAATCATATTTATCCTCACAAGTGATGATAAGACCTCACTAACACACTTGCAACTTCATCATTCATCTGATATGGGTCATATCCTCAAATACAGTAGTATGTAGATGAATGTGACTTTGTACTTTAATCTAGTGTGTGTATATATATATATATATATATATATATATATATATATATATATATACTGCTTTGCAGTGCTATTGTAGTTATAGTTGAGTAAGGGTTTCTACTGTAAGTGCAATCGTGATTTTTAGCAGCCTGTTGTTCATCTGTTTCTAAAGGTACAGATATGCAGCATCCTATGGGTCTGAAAATCTAGAAAATGTGGTTAAAACTGCACAAGTAGTCTCGAGTTGCATTCATTTATTTTAAAATCCCAGCCTACATATTCTAACACAGGAACAGAATTTTTTATGGTTGATGAAACAAATGTGCAATGTGCCACTTTTAAACATTGTCTTGTTCATATATTTTTAACACTTCGAAGTACCTGAAGATAACACCTCATATTCACTAAAAATACCACCAACAGGTTTATCTGGTTCAGTTTCAGTTTGTTACCATCTGTATCCCCCCCCCACCCCTTCGGGGTCACCCCTGAAAAAGGGACTTCTAGTCCCAGTGGGCCTACCCGGTCAACAAAATTCAATAAATAAATATGGTTGCATTGCTGTGCCATCTGTAAAAATAACTGTGAACAACTGCATGATTGGCTACTACCTACACAACCCACATGAAATTAAATTTTGCAGATAATCACTGAAATGTTTTATGAATTGGGTCAAATTCTTCTGCATTTCATAGTCTTGATGTTTTTGAACCCTTAGTAGTCAAAATGGAGACAGGTAGTTTGCTTCAAGACAAGATAACTAGCAATACAAGATTTGTTTTATTAACCTATATGAAGACAAGAAAGTGTGTTATCTACCAATAGGGAGTAAATAAATGGGAATGACAGAGTATGGAAAAATTGTGCTCAATACTATCAGGATATAGTCTATCAACTTAGACAAGGAAAACATTAAAGCAATTTACTGTACAGGATATATATATACAGTATATATATATATATATATACACACACACATACACTTAAAGGGAACATGGCAAGAATAAATAGAATGATGAAAAACTCTGCAGAAAAATTTCAGCACATTGAACATTAACATCTTCATAAATTCTCGCTGGTGAAATGCAAACATTTTCTATCTCTTGACAGAATTCTCATTTTAGTAGGAATATAAGACTCCAACAGCCTTACCTAAATATGCAGCGATAGCCTCAGCTTTCTGCATGTTCATTATTTGCATTTGAAGTGTGAGAACTGAACCTGCAGTGACTTTTCATCTCTGTTTATATTAATGCAAATTTCAAATTCCCCATGCAGATGTGCAAAAATAAAAAGACACAAAAAATAAATAAATAAAACTGTTTTGGTGCAAAAGTTTTTTTTCTCAACTTAATTATCTTCTGAAAGATTAATGAAACTCTGCTACAGTATATAAAAAGTAACAAATTTATGGGAAAATAGAATTCAGCTGCTATTACTGGGAAGGAACCTACTGTTTTTGTCCTGGCTGATCAATTCAGGGAATATTACAGGGCAGTCAAGAACGGAGACACTAATAAACCCACTGTATCCCATTTTACCTCCTGGTACCATAATGTCAGTGATCTTTCTGTTTGTGTCCTTCAGCAGGGTTTTTGAGATACTGACTAAAGAAACTAAGGTGGTCATCCATTTAGGCTTCCAGCAGCTCTCTGGTTTAACTGACAGACTTATTTTCAACTAAAATCTTTCAGCTACCTTAAGGTTTACCACTATAGTTGATCCTTTTTACACCCTTCCCTGTCATATATTTGCCTGCATTTGTGCATAGTGCATTTGCATGTGTGAGGGTGAGCATGCATGCACACACTTCTCTCCAGTGTGTATGTGCTTTGGGGGGTGGAGGTCATGCTCACATGGGCATTCCAGGCATGTGTGCACATCTAGTTTGATTTTCTGCAGATGTCTCTGTTTCTGTCTCCTTCTCCTTTATTTGTCACCTTTTAGCCTTCTTACTATGCCCTGTTAATTAATCCCCACTTGATGTCTCCTCAACTCATTCACTTCTACTCTACCTTTCCACACCTATCATCACCTTCTTGTTTTCCAGCTTCTGTTGTTAACTTGCCTATTACCACTTTTTCTCCAAGATCCTCACCCTATTTTCTTTCCTCACATGCACATCCATTATTTCCCCTTGCCTCTCCACTGGCTTTGCTATTTGTCTCTTTCAGATAATTCCTGATGGAAGACCTAAGTGTCGAAACGTCGATTCTAACCCTGTTTTCCAGTTTCAGTGTGCATTTAATATTACCATTTTGCTTTGTTTACAGACCACACAGTGATGCAGCACCTCATTTCCATTTTGTTTTTTTGTTTCTACCTGTTTTATGTCAATTAGGAAATGCAGCCTGATTCAAAATATTCAATTTATCTCCGTCTGTGATGAGCAAGAGCATTATGCATGCGAAGTCCACAACTGAGTTATAAAAAATATCTTGAGGTTAATAATGTCACCACATCAAGACAGACAGCGAGACACATTTATCTTCTCATTTATCTGCCCTTGGTATTCGATGAACTAGATTATAATGACACAAAAACATTACATTTTTAAAGTGTTCCAGTAGGAATACCAGCAGATCAAGTTCTTTGTGTTGCAGGCATAGCAGTGAATGTCCAAAATTAGTTTAGAATTTTGCTACTCAACATCTAAGAAGCTGCCAAAAAACAAGATGAGCAACATTTGCTAATCTGGGAAATATGAGGTGCTACACAAGACACGAACAGTACAGGATAATGGTTCTATCCATTTAAATTACTGGTTGGGAAGGCTTACATGGATTGTCTTTTTTTTTAGCTCAGTTGCACTATACCTCATCACGTCACTGTACTTAATACATAGGCCATACCCTCCTGAGGCCCAGGTGTCTCACAACTGACATGGAATGAACACAGCACTGACTACAGCAACCTTCTTATCATGGCCTGGATATATAATAGTTCCACAATACACCTAGTACAAGATGACCCAGTTATGGCTTGATTGAGTAGTCATTTCAATAACTTCTGTAGGCTAACCTTACTTTGACCTTCCAAAGTACTTAATTAAAGTACTATATATATATATATATATATATATATATATATATATATATTCATTTAAAAGCGTTAAGACTGACAGAAAGCAAATCTTCAGTTTATTATTAGGACCAAAAACCATATCCAGGAAGGAAAGATAATATCACAAAACTCACTACCATGTGGTTTGCGCTGACATGCTCAGACCATAGTAGCATTTCTTCATACTGTCTACTATTTTTTTCTTTGGCAATCTGCAACTATTGCAGAAACCATGGATCTTCCCCTGCTAAGAGGAACTACATTGCTTGTGCCTGTTGCACAAGAAATCAATCAAAGTTTTAGCATCAACCTGCTCCAGGTAATACAACTGACCTCTGTATTGCAGATCAAGGAATTCTTCAAGTTGGTAAGCATGTGATACAGCAACATGCTAAAAGACAGGTGGTTAAACTCAGACATACATATACCATGGGATTTGTTTGGCACAAGGCATAGTCAAGTGCATTAACAATCTTCTGATATGTGTGTGTATGGCATACTATTATATTTACACAAATCCTTGGATTAAATTAATTTTGAGAAATGTCATGGTGTTATCAGAATTAACAAATCATAGCACAAAATGATGCAGCCCGCAAAGGACTGAAGTAGGCAGAGTTTTGTCTGAGTGATTGCCCTGGATGACACTGGGATGAACAGGTGAGAGGGGGTCTGCCCAGTAGGTGCATGGTTAGGTGGGGATAGGGTTCTTAGGTGGCAGAACAGGTACTTGTTTATAGGAGGGGCTTTAGCTATTTAGGTGGCTGCAACAGGAGCTTTGCCTTGTTTCACCACTACCTTCAGCAGATGCCCTTCCAAGTTCCTTCACTCAGAAAAGCAGGAGCTTAAAAACAGAGTCAGGGAACCTGCTCTCCCATTATTGTGGACTGCCTTTAGGGTCATGAAGGAATTTTACCATTTTTCTCCCCACAGGGTTTTCTGTTTTTTTTTTTTTTTGCCTTCTCTGGCAGGGTTTACAGAGAACTAGGGATAGAGAGGCACGTTTGTTACAGTCATGTATGTATGACAGGGGCAGGGTAGCATAGGCACTTGGTGGCATGGTAGTTATATAGTATCATACAGGGGCATAAACAGGGTTGTTGCTCTTTTTCAGGCAGGCCCTGACCCCAGGGAGAGGTGAGGCCTTGGCAGCTGGTACCAGATGGGTGCTGGCTATAAGCAAAGGATAACTTTCTGACATAGGTCACCAGTCAGTGGCATCCTGGAGGGGGAAAACACCCTAGAAATTTGCCTATTTGAAGTCACCCTCATGCCTTGGCAGCCTAGGGGCTTCACAAACTGATGATCAGTATGTCAGCCACCCTCTAAAGTGGAGGGATGGCCTAAACACTTTTGGTAAAGAAATTACCCTGCTGCACATGTCACACCAATATGTTTATAGTTATTTGATGAGACTCTTTATCAGTTTGCCAGCTTAATTCTAATTGGCTCATTTAATAAGTGCATGGCTGTGGCCATTTCCTCCAAGCACACTGTTTGTCTCATCTGTCCAAATAAAAGAAGTGGTCTGACTACAGGACAATTGTACCAACCTTTTTATAAGTATTATTAGCCAGTCTGAACAAAATATTTAGATAAGTGAGGGAATTATGGGGGCCAGTGAATGGCATGCATAAAAGGTAATATAATGGTTCCTACCATGACTATCTACTGGATATGTTACTGAACCATACATATGTCGTGTTCATGTGTGTAGTGGTGGTTACCAAAGTAATTTTTTCAAGATTTCTTATTTTGTTCTATTTAGTAGATGTATAGTTTTTAAATGGTCTTGTAACATGATATGGCCAACATGAACTGTGCATTCCCTACAAATGTGATAACAGCAACTGTAATTCTATTGTTGCATCAGATATCTTCAGTACAAAACATTAATAATATATAGATTTATACATGGGGTGGTGTGTTTAACAAGATTTTACAGCCCCGCCAAAGTACTGGATGTTACATAAACCCCTAGAGCGATGCTCAAGAGTTTTATTTGAGCATCCAACACTGAGGGATGTGTATGTAAAATGTCGAGTTAAACACACCACCCCATGATTTATTTTATATAATTTCTGGGGAGTGTTTTCTAACCACTACAATTATATAAAATAAAACAGCCATGATCTGGTGGGGATGAAGCGCTGTCCGTGGTTTGCAGTCGAGCGGCTGCTAAAACATTTTTTCTTTACTTTATTTAATGTTTAACCAAGCGAGAAAACTCAGCAGCTGAGAAGCAAGTTTCTTTTTTGTAATTCTCTTACCACTGAGTGATACTTGTGCTGTTGACAATGACTAAGAGTCCGGAGTCATGTAAGTGGAGAGGGAGAGTGGAGGCAGGTGCATGTGTGGAGCACTGGAAACCCAATATGTGTGCCCCGTTATAACCTGCAGGCTATAATGGTGAATCATACTGTAACTAGGTTTCTCCATGGAAGAAAATGCTCCTCAGTTATTATATTAGGCATTAAGTGGCATTTACTGATGGGCACTGAAACATTAAGATAAATATACTTCATTTTCCATTCAGTATCACAAGTACACTGTCTGCTAGTTATGAGATGCAGTACCACTACAGTTATCATGTGATTATCATATGATTATCGGTTTCAGCATAAGTAACTGTACTGCATAACTGTTCCTTGATAGTCAGAGGGTGATGATTACTTAGATAACACCACTTTTCCGTAAAAAGAACTCACTTGCACAAAAACAATCAAATTACTACACAACTTTAAAAGCATCATTTTATAAGCTCATTATTTTATTATTTTAATAAAAGCACTTGTAAGATAATAATAATATAAGGAGCTCAACACTGCAAAACACTTGAATTATGATCTTTTCCCTTGTATTTTAGCAAAACAATAATCACATTATCTCATAGTATACAACAGTGCTTTGCTCCAATTATGATTTAAGCATAAGACAATAAGTCTAATATTCTCACATCCCATTAAATTAACTAGATATAAAATGGTTACTCATACTGCAAAGCAGTAAGTAAATATGATGCAATAACATTAGTCACATTGAACTGTAATACTGTGTAATATGGTACTTTAAATGAATAACCATATATGTTGCTTCTCATGTTTACAATTATGTGAACTGGGTACAAAAATCTGAATTATGGGGTCCAAATCTGAGCAATCATAATTCTTAACTATGGGTCCTGCTGTGTAAAAATTGAGAGTTTAATTAACAGCCTTTTTTGGGGGGGGGATTAAATTGATTTAGGATTTTATTTTTCCAATACAGACCATAACAAAAAAAAAACATGAACAAGATATAATAAATTGTACATCATACTTCTGTCAGCAATATCAATCCAAAGATCCAGAATACACTTTAGTAAAACCAAAACTTGTGCAAAAAAGTTACAACAGCTATTAGTAACCAGAAAGCAAGAGAACACAGGGAGTGTCCAGTCAGAATAGGCTCAAAATCTAGGGTAAAAGTAATCCCTCAATACCAGAAATAATTATGCAAGGGGATGCAATAACATATAACATCATATCCCATATATACATACTATATTAGAATCTAAGGCAGGATATACACTCACTAGAATGTAAACCATTATTAAATCTGTACCTTCGAGAACCCATGGTTCACCTATAGTATGCATTAAACAAACTGCAATAAACAAATGACAATGAGTGAGCCAGGATATCAAGGAGATTCTTACCATCGTTCTCAGCCAAAAGGGAAGAAAGGGAGCCAGCAGCTTTTGAACTTTTAAAAAACCAAAATGAAAACTGAACACAAAGCAAAATGATAATATTAAATGCACACTGAAAATAGAAAACAGAGTTAGAATTGATGTTTCAACAATAGGTCTTCATCAGAAATTATCTAAAAGAGACAAAAAGCAAAGCTAGTGGAGACGAAAGGGGAAATAAGGAATCCTGTTGCATCTCAGATGGGCCATTGCTTGTTCCATTACTTGAATTCTACCACTGTTCTTAAGCCAGAGTTCTTCAGCGGGGGGGAGTGGGGTCAGCCACAGCTGAGTGATAACCTTGGTGGCTGCTGATACCAAAATATAAAACAAATATTTAGTCCATTTGTCTGATATACCTGGAGGGGGATTCCCAATATCCAAGTGTGCAATTGAAAGAATGGGGAAATTATCAAAATCTGACCCGTGTTGAGAGCTACCCTGTCCCACAAATTCTGGATGAGAGGACAGCCCCTGAAAATAGAAGTGTGGGTCCCCCTTCCACCACATCCCCTCCAACATAAATCAAACTGGTATGTTCCATTATGTTTAGAAATAACAAGCATATAGAAATACCAAAATACATTCTGCCAATGAAATTCCTTCCATGAGAATGCAGCTGTAGCCATGGTATTATGGAGCTTTTTCCACACTGTTACCCAGTCCTGTTCTGAAATTGTGAGACCTGTTTCAAGTTCCCATTTACATTGAATATGCAATAAGTGGTCTGGCTCCAGGCCACCAAACAAATTATAAATGATCAAAATTTCTTTGGTAACCCAAGCCTGTGTGGCCATAGATACAAAGAGCAATTGCAGGGGGTTGTCATCAGCTTGAAGTGCGTCCTGTTTGGGTCTATCATTCAAATAATGTTGTAGCTGCAGGTATCAAAAATGATCCTGGGGGCAGTAAACCAAATTCCTCACTGAGCTGGGGAAAGGATTTAAGAGTATTATCTTCAAAGAGCTGCCCAATGAAGATGAGTCCCCATCGTTCCCATCTCCTAAAGCCATGGTCTAATTGAACTGGTAGAAAGACCAAACAAGAACAAACAGGTGTTAATTTACTTATCCCACAATACAACTTATAACTAAAGCAGACCTCTTTCCATATACCCACAGTCAGTTCTGCCTAGGGATTAGTTATCCCTAGACAGTGTAAAAGGTACCTGTACATAAAAATGGCATCTGCCAACTGAACTGCAGTTGGAATAGACTGTTCCAGGAATACCCAGCTGGGGGACTCAAACATGGACATATAAGCTATGAAATGTTGTAGTTGGGTGGCCCATTAATAAGTCCTAAAATCAGGAATGGCTAATCTCTAATTTTGGCCAGAGTCAGTATGGCCCATTTAAGTAGAGTTTTTTTCCCCACCTTAAATTAATCTAGACAGAGTGTGATATACCAAATCCCAAAAAGAATGGGGGACCATTAATGGAAAGGAAGAAAATGAAAAGAAAAATCTAGGGAAAATATTCATATGCACTGTCTCCGCCCAACCCCACCAATAGGGGTAGTTTTTTCACCTATTACAACCAGCTTGAATTTCAAAATGAGTTTGCAATAGTTAGTCTGAAATAGTTTATTAATATCCCTAGGAATCCAGATACCTAGGTATCGGAAACCAGAGGTCACCCACTTTAAATTTCAGAGGTGTTAAGGAATTGGAACTGTCTGGGACCACAAAAGCAGAACATTAGTTTTAGATTCATTAATTTGAAAGCTGGACAACTAGCTAAAGTGTTGTAACAGATCAAGCACCACTGGCAGGGTCTGAGTGGTATCTGAAAGATAGAGCAAGTTGTCATCTGCATACAAGGAAACCTGTAACTCCTCCCCAGTGATCTTAATGCCTTGGTGGTCTGTTGACTGCTGTAGTAAGGCTGCCATTGGCTCTGGAAGAAGAGCAAAAAGGAGGGGGGGGAGAGAGGGGACACCCCTGCCTAGAATCTTGTTCTATGGGGAAATCTGATAGAGAGAGTACCATTTTCCCATACTCGGGGCAGACAGCTTATTACAGAGACCCCGATGCCAACTACAAAACTTTGCTCCAAATTGAAATTTATATGAAGTAGCTTTGGAAAACATCAAATTGAGGTGGTCAAATGCCTTTTCTGTGCCTATCGACACTATGGTTTGGGGAGTATCTCTAAGTAATGTTTTAGAGGTGGAAAGATCATTTAATGCCTAATGTTGTCTTGAATATGCCACACTGGTATGATGCCAGTTTAATCAGTGTGAATAAGTGAGGGAAGAACGTGCTGTAATTGAATCCTCAATGGCCTTGGTGAAAATTTTAACACTGTGGTTTAACTGGAAAAATGGGAGGTAATTAACATATTTTGTAGAGTCCTTCCCTGGTTTGGGTAATACAGTAATTATTGCTTCCCCTCCATGAGTCAGGTAAAGCTCCATCCTCATGAGCATAATTACAAACTTTAGTTATTAAGGGAACCAGGTCAGCTGCAAATTTCTTATAAAATTTGGCAATGAAACCATCCAGGCCTAGAAAATTTCCTGTATTTGAAGATTTAATAATTGCTGTGATTTCCTCCTCTGTGAATGGGGTCTCTAAGCTGTCCCTCTGCTCTACTGTTAGGGAGGAGAGGTTAATCTCTTATAGGAAAGCATCAATTTTAGCCTTATCATTTGGCCCCAATTCTTTGGCATTTAAGTGGGCATAATACTCATGAAACAGCTGCCCTATCTGCTTGGGATTAAAGTATTAAGGAGCGGCTGAGATAATTTTTGGAACATATCTATCAGATACAAGAGTGCCTGACAGTGGAGAAGTTTAAAACTGCTTTAAAAACACATCCTTTTGGTCTTGCTTTTGCTGAATGCATTTAAATTGGTGGTGTAATATGTTTTGATTTTAATTATTTATATCGGTTTTAAGATAAGGTTAGGAATTGGAGTTGTTTTTATGTTTTTAGAATGCCTACTGATTTTAAATGATCTTATTCTTTGTACAGCACTTTGGTACACTGTGAATTGTGCTTAATAAATAAAGATTAGTATCCACTTCCTGTTTTTGTAAGCTGTAGGCCAACAGTCTGCCAGCTTTATTGACCCACTCATTGTACTTTTGACTAGTAAACCTAAATAAGTTTTCCACTGTCCATAAAACAAGCCAGTGAAGCTTGCCTCTGGCCACTTGTAATTGGGGTAGGAGCAAGGGATCCTGGGATTGTTTGTGGTGGGCCTCCAATAATGCTAGTTTATCCTCTGCCTTACAATATTGCTCCCAGTGTTGATGCTTTTTTATACCACCAGGTTCCCTTCAGATTTTCAGTCCCTTCTGGGGCACTCAGAGCATATGAAGTTCTGTGAGCCAAACTTTTACTGGCCCTCACTGTCGAACCTCACTCCAACAGCTATCCATTGCAGTTAGAGCTGCTAATTTATTTAATTACCGTCCTCCTGAGATTCGACAACTGAAACTTTGGGACCATTTAAGTGGATGCTGCATCAGTTCCTAGTTTCCAGAGTATTTTGTGACTGCTATACCTAATCTCTGCTGACAGCTAAATGCACTGGGACCTCCCTCTTTTACCATGTGCCCTGTATAGCCCTGACCTGTTGCTGCGCTATTCCACTCACAACACTGCCTCCCTTATCCCTTTCCCATTCCTGCCCTCTTTTCATCCTAACTCATCCCCTTTCCTTTACCCTTCCACTGTCACTTCCCCCCTCTCCTCTGTTTCCTCACCTTGTTCTCTCCCTCTACCCCCACCCCATGGGTCTTTCCTGCTTAAGCTTCATTGTGGAGTCTCCCTCCTTGCTCTTATTTTGCTCCTTCTACCCTCCAATTCACTCCCTGTACTTCTCTCCCTGTAATCCCTTTTACCCCTCTTCAGACAAGGCCACTGGCTGCACTTGACACAATATTTATCTTGCCATATTGTTCTTTTGTTTATGTAATTACATTCCTCTTGTTGTACTACTTACTGAAACCATTGAAATTTGCTATTCTTGTGACTTGAAGTGGAACCTCTATAAAAGAGCCCTTGGCACAAAGGTCTTTCTGATTTCTTAAATAAATAAAAATAAATACGTTGCATATGAAATCATGTGACCCCTCAGGAC
Organism: Neoceratodus forsteri; assembly: GCA_016271365.2. Classification (NCBI taxonomy): domain Eukaryota; kingdom Metazoa; phylum Chordata; order Ceratodontiformes; family Ceratodontidae; genus Neoceratodus; species Neoceratodus forsteri. Next base: position 463,156,504 of record CM057449.1, read on the forward strand.
CACCTTGAGGGTGTCCCAAATGTATTTCACAGTGGTGTCCCACTCTTGATTTTCAGCCAAGTAGTTCCAAATTACCTCTTTGACGGTATTTGCAAAGGCATCATCATGAAGTAACCCAACATTCAACCTCCATATTTTTCCCCCTTCCAAAGTTCTCAACTCAATTGTACCAGAAAGAGGGAATGATCTGAAACTGAAATAACATGCATATAAATATCAGTAAAAGTATATGCTCATTTCTTCTGGGTGTAAAACCGATCCAATCTGGAATAAGTGTTAGAGGTTTCAGAGTAAAAAGTAAGTTTTTTATTGTTAGGGTGATGTAGATGTCATATGTCCGTCAAGCCTCCTTGTTGTACCAGCGTGTTCAACAGCCTAGAACAGGTCTGGGGGGCAGGGGACCTGTCTATCCCAATATTCTCTACTCAGTTTCAGTCATCTGCATAAATAATTTGACCTTCAGGCAACTGGGCTAGTGTGTCAAACAGTATCCTAAAAGAATCTCCTGAATGAGTGGTTGGGAATACACTGAGACAAAATGGACCTAAGTACCCAAGAGAACCCCTGAGGCCATAATTACCTGCTCTGTATCATTCACATGCAGACTCATCACTTGGAAGGGTAATCCTTTCTGGAGCAAATGGGCTACCCCTGCTTTTTTCTCAGAGGGGTATACATCTTCATAGACTGCCCCCACCCATGCAAGCAGAGTTTATGGTGTTCTAACTGTGATAATCTAGTCTCATGCAAAATGTTCACATCACAACCCTGCTGACTGAGTTCATGCAATATCCTGGCTCATTTCACTACATTATTTATCCCATTCACATTGAGAGAGCACACACTGAGAAATCCCATACAAAGATAAGAGAAACTAAACTAGTAAGCATCCTCCATAAACTGTATTCAATAAAACTCCCCAAATTAAGCCAAAAAGAACCCAGAAACCAAACCTAAAACATCCAACACAAATGATACATTGAACAACTATTACTAAACATAGAGGTCACATAGAGACCAGTACCATAAGGTACAGATGTAGGTTGCTGCTGTTACTTACCTAGAGAAACCACCATGGTTCCCATTGGGGAAGCACCCCTTAACAACAGCTGATGCCTTTCAGAAAACTTTTTAAAATGTATAGTAAAACTGTATTAGACACTACTCATCTTAACAGTATTTTTGTCCCTTAGACTTCATCTATTTCAGCTGTTTATGCCCCACCTGAAGTCATATCCTGGATTGTGACATCACAGACATTGTAACAGACTGTGGTCTCTCACAGAGAAGATTAGGACTTCAAGTGGGAAATGAACAAGTAGGAGTAAATTAACTCTAAGCTAAAAAGACTATCTATCTATCTATCTATCTGTATATATATATATATATATATATATATATATATATATATATGACAGCATACTATATGTAGCAAATCATATTTGCACCAAAGCATCAAGCAAAACATAATTTGTCTTGTACCCATCTGGAACATAAATATCTGAACCAGTTTTGAGGAAATTTTAAAGTTTATACAGAACAGTTTTTCATTAAGGAATCCCAGTTTCCTGGCATCTCTTTTTTATCATATGAAAGATTTAGATTTCTGTCAACCTAGCATTTTATTGGAAGCCAATACCAGCCTTATTGTACAAGGGATTATTTACCATGTACCATATCTAACAAGAATTTGTCAATGCCGAATGTTTGCCTGCTGGTATTAGCATTGGAAATGCAGGAGTTAGAGAGATGCAGAATAGGAATGGCAGTGAAGTATTGAACTTCATGCCAACCCCACCTCCACCCTGCAGAGACGGACAGGCATTGGGGTATGCATTTGGATCATCACCCATAACGGTCATACCATTTCACTTCACCCTATCCTGCAGACACTGACACATGTTGAGGTGTGTCATGGGGTGTTGGGCTTTGCAGTCACCCCATTCTATAAGGAGATACACAGAAATAGGTACAGTATAGGAGAAAGGGGTGAAGTCTGGGGCTGAAGAGTACTGGGTGCACCTCAATGCCTACCACTGTCTGCAGGGTGGTGTTGTGAGGGTGGAATGGCATGAGCATTACAGTCATCAATCCAAAGGCACCCCCCCAATGCCTGTCAGTCTGCACAGGGTGGGACATTATGGTTAGAAACCCTAATGCCCTGAGCGTTTGTTGGTATTTGCACTACAGATTTTCAACATGGCCTTTTTGTGATACCCACCTTGTGAAAGCATTTGTAACCTCTTCTCATGAACAGTGGCACTGTGATTTTGTTAATGTGTCTCGAACTTTGAGTTCCCACAGCGACCGTGCCATTCTGCGCCAGATGTATGAAAACACAGATCAGGCAGGATGTGAAGAATGACAACTGTACCATTCATAGGGAGGTGTGAAGAGATGGCAATGTTAAAAATCTGTAGTGAAAATATTAAAAATACTCAAACTTCCAGGCTTACGTGGAAACTGTGCAACACATGCACGTAAAACAGTCATTTAGTGGAATTTTTTCACCAAATTTTCAAAATAGTCATTTTGTGACCTCTGCTCATGAACACTGTCACTATGATTTTCCTAATCTGTCCCAAACATTGATTTCCCATCGTGACCCCATTTTGAAAATTTGGTGCCAAACTTCCAAAAAATGCCTGAGATATGCAACAAAGTTAAAAAAAAAACATTTATGCCATTATACAGCTTACCGGCATTTCTTCAGTTTGCGGTTGGTTTGAAGAGTGCACACGTGTTCCTGGTCCACCGAAGATCATTGTGCCAGGCTCTGGAGGTAAGAATGCGGTGGGGGGTGGGCAGGTAGACTACACAGAGGGTGGCTGCAGGTTGGGGAAGGGACCCTGGAGACTTCGAGGGACCATTTTCTTGTTTTACAGGTAAAAAAAGGAAACACAGACAATGTGGGTCAGTTTTCTTTTTTACGGGTGTGTTTGGCACACTGGGGTGGGCTCCCAGTGTACCACAGGCACTTGTGGGGAGGGGACAGTGGCAGATGGGGATTGGGGCTCCCATCAGTACAGAAATGGGTGGGGGGGGTGCACAATGCTGAGGGGGATTGGGCACCCCTTCAGCACAGGCAAAACATGACTGTGGGGCCATTATGCTGACAGGGATTGGGTTCCCCCATCAGCAAATTGAACTGGGAAGAGGGGACTGAAGCTGACAGGGATTGGGCCCTCTGTCAGCAAAGAAAGACTGTTTTGGGGGGCGCATGATGCCGAGGGAGATTGGGCATCCCCTTGGCACACAATAAATAGGGGGGCATTATGCTGATGGGGGTGGCCTCCATCCAGCCACAAATCAACAGGTCAGAGGCAAGGCGATAGGGGATTGGGCATCCCCAGCTTTCATGGGGCTGTGAGGCAGTGGCAAGCCACTGCCATGTTTACAAAAATGTTACATTAGGTAGGGTACTGCCCTGCAATGATGGGTCCCTCAGTGCAGTGGAATGGCTGATGCTGCAATGACAAGGCAGCCTCTCATTGCAGTGGCCAAATCATTTCAAATTGGTGGCAGTTCTGCAGAACCAGTGTCATCAGGACACTGGGTCTGCATTCGGTGAACAGTGCCAAGCCCACAAATGCAGTGCCAGCACTGGCTGCCACAGTGCCACACCTCCACAACCCACTTCTCTCCTAAGCTGCCGCATAATGTTTCTTGCTCATGTGCTCAAGCAAACATAAACATGATTTGGGCTAGCCCAAACTTGCCACACTAAATTGATTGGTTTCTGACTCTCTCACAACCACATGCATATATGATAAAGCCCAAAACCCACGCAAAGCATCATAGGTAAAAGTATGCTTGACAAGGATTCATGAGGACCAAAAGTTGCCAGAAAGTAGCTTTCACATAAGTCCAAGTGTACACTAACAGCAATGCTAAATCATTATACCACTGATTGTTGAGTTATAGCACAGGCATGGAGTTTAGTGATCCACAGATTATCAATTTATATATCCTGCATTCACACTTCAGATCTCTTACAGACATGCTAGACATGACAATTTATGGCAACATCCTTAGCTAATCTGTGTCATTACAAGCACTATTTTGCATGGTATTCTTGTTCTGTAGTTTTCAGTATATTACATACAGCTTTCTAATACCATCTGCATGATACAGGTATTTGGAAACTCAAAATAAAATTAGTAAAAATGATGACAATGGTACTGCATGTATTATCTACATTAAAAGTAAATTAGAAAATTAACAAAACAAAAACATTTAGCTGTCGTTTATTGTGAAAGCAGGCACACTTCCCCAGTTGCAACACAAGTGTCACTATTGATGGATTTCCTAAGGTTTTCCTCAGAGATAGCATAGGGTATCTATACAATAAAAACAGTGGGACAGGAATTCTGGGCAGGATCACTTTCCATGCCAACCCAAAAGAGCAGCTATCTATGTCCCTGAAGCTTGTTCCATGATAGTGATACTGTACTACATATTTAACTAAAACACAACTATAATGTGCGCTAATCTAGATTGTTTTGTTTCTAACTAAAATGATATTGTCATTAAATATAGTAGAGCTTAGATTTTCATCACTTCTCATTGGCTGGGATATATTGTATATTTTTACACTACTCTGGATCTGTTCTATATAAAGAAGATGCTGCCCCTTGCTCAAACCAAGATGATAAAACACAGAGATGCTAATCTATGATACTCCATTAATCAATCCTCATTTTGACTTTACTGTACTGGTATTGCTTCAGTGGCATGGTTGTTATTAGAAAAATTGAGTTCCAGAACAGTAGCCCTTGCAGTAACAGGCTGCATATTTTGAAATACATCAGCTGGAGTTCATCACTTTGCAATCTGCTGTATTATTTATAAACAGCTGCTGAATTTCATCACTCATTTTGTCCTTTTCTGTCAGGGAAACAAATAAATTGATACGTTTTCCTCAAGAAACTTCTAAAAGATACAGGAGAAAACATTTCAGCACTACCTCTTTTTCTGGGGAGAAAGGATTGGATCACCCTAGCTGCATAAAATCTGGGGCGGCATTCACATTATGAAAAACATGTTGCCAAAGAATATTTCCTCTTGTTGCTTTTTGTCTGTAAAATTCATTTTATTATACTGCTTTATCTCTCTGTAACAATTTGTGTGTTTTTGTAAGTGCAAAAGGATGTTGAATAACTTCATGCTGAAAAGAAAATGAGGAAAGCACATTTGCTGGTGTCTTCTGTTTTTGCTTAGCTACAGGGGGTGATGATCAACCACTAAGGCTATTGGATCTTTAAATCCAACCCAACTGTAGACCAAGCATGGAACTAGGAAGAGAAATGGGCAGGCTGGATGGACCATTAAGGATTTTGCTGCAGGCAGACTCTATGTTTCAATGTTTACCTGCTGATTATAAAACAAATGGAACATGGTTAAGTAACTTTACAGAATGCAGCACTACATTTTGTATTATAAATAATCAGTGCTGAAATTGGGTTGCATAAGAGGACTTATCATAACCATAATGTATAAGGAGAGCCTCCTACCATGCATGATAATCCTACGTGTCCCTATAAAAATGTAGTACAACTGCATTGAACTACTTTGATGTATTTTCTTCTTAAGAGACAAGCATTTTGGGTATTATAGTAAGGTATTTTCAATTCAAAAGTTTATTGTTTGACATTACATGTCTTTACAAATTGTATTTATTTATTGTTTATTTATTGAAATGTTTCACCAGGAAGGCACACTGAACAAGTTGCTGGTCCCCTGGTGTGACAGATATTGACACAGTACAACAAAAATGCATACAGTATATCTCAAGATTTAAAATACAAATCATAAATATTTACTGTGGATCAGTTTCTAATTTTAAATTATCACTTCAGACCTTGGAATAATTTAATAAATAATAATTTTATATACTGTACATAATAAGAGAGGATTTATAGAATTTGTACTTTAGCTAACTTGGCTAATAAGACAGAATTTAAACAGGGCACTGCTGGGTTCAAGTCTGTCTTCTGACACCCCCATTTATTTATTTATTCATTTATTTATTGAATTTTGTTAACTGGATGGGCCCCCTGAAAGTAAAAGTCAGTTTTTTGGGGCAACCTGGAATTAATTGCAGAGATACAAAGTTACATCACTGAAAATACAAAAACAGGAAAAAAGGCAGTTTAAGAAGTTACAGCATAGTCATTGGTACGAAGGTTATCGAAAAAAAAGACTACAAGATAGGCACTATCAGTACACAAAAATAGGTAACATGAGACCATCAACATTTTAGCTGAAATGAGCTAGCATACAAATAAATACAGAGCAGGACAGAGTCTGAGCAGTATAGTCTAATATGATCAGCTTAAGATGGTATACCATCACAACAGAAGCATGATTACAGTGCGGAGTCAATGCAGTGTCAGATTATAGCAACAGACATATTCGGTGAACTCTCTGTGCCCCCCCTCCCTCAGGTCCACTGTTTCCCCCAAAGTTGGTATATTTAGTAAGGGTGTGGGGTGTGGAGGACAAACAGAGTGGTCCCAAATATTTCTGTCACCATAATCTGGTAGTGTGTTGTCTCCATGCCATAACTGTGTCACTGTGATGCCGTGGAACCCCTACCTGTAGTCCCACATCTAAATGGAGAAAGGGTCTAAATTACAACCAAAAAGGAGGCTTACTTTCTAATTTCTTTTAACTTTAGAATTATTCCTGTATAGGGTGATTGTTACCAGAAACTGTCTCAGGACATAGAAAATTAATTTTAATTGCCTAGGTTCTCATAGATATGGATTATAACCCAGAGAGCTCTATTAATACAAAAGTAAAAAAAAAAGATATCAGTGTACAAGAAAGTTTGTTTACAGTACTTGATATTCCTACAGCAAAAAAATTAAAAGATATGCTAAATTTACTGATTGTAAACATTAAGTTACTTTCCACAGGACAAATGGATCAGTGACTGAAAATATTGAAAATATTTGTTCTTTAGCTATTCCATGAATATCTGACTGTATGCCATACAATTATGTCCTTCTCTGCTTCTTATAAAGGTTACACTACAACACTTATTTATTATTTATTATTTGAAAGAGTTTCACCAGGAAAGACATACTGAGCTATAATAACTCATTTCCAGATGCATCCTGGGGAAAGGGAAAAGAGGGAAATGCAATTGATAAAACTAAGTACAAATCCAAGGAATGAAGCTTGTACATGCAATCTAATACATTTAAAACTAATCAGACTTATGTGGAAACGATAGGGAGCACATGTCAACCAGACAAGGAGTAGTACATATATGCAACTATATACGATATACACACACATATGTAAAAGTTACATTACACATGTAAAAAATAAATAAGATAAAGAAACAATAAATAAATAAACACTCCTAAACAACATACACACAGAACAACATACACATAGACATAAATCATAAACATAAACACAAACACAATTCCGCTGATACATATGATGGAATGTCATTTGGACTCCCCTGAAATCATTGACACTTACCACCAAACTTATGGATCAACCACTTGAAGTTTATTTTTGTAGATTCTCAGTTATAACATCACTTCCTTTCATAAATACCTTCACCAATATAAATAAATACACCCACTCCTTCAGGGCCATCCCTTTATTAACAAAATTTTCCAAATTTATGACTTTTTACTGGTAACATGTCTTCTTTCAGCAAGCGTGTGGATAAAACCCAATGCCTCTTCCCAATTTTTTTTCAGTTTTCTGGGCCCAGGTGCCCCACCTGATCCCCAGCCCTGTCCCCCCTGCGGTGACCACCCAATGAGGGGCCCTCCCCTGCCCTGCTGTACCTCCATCTGGCTGGGCCCCCATTTTTCATTTCCCAAAACTCCTGTTGCTCTCTTTACAGCAACCCAAAAACCTTGACAAACCAATAGTGTGTCCATTGCCCTCTCCTGGCAACCCTCATGTTCCCCTCTTCTAATCTCTGGCTGGGTGGGTGGGCAGTCAAGACCAGCTGCAGGTGAGAGAGGGATTTTTCCTACCTGCAGCTCATTTTCTACCCCCCAAACTCAATCCCTCCTCCCAGATCCTTTGGCTAATGTGTCCAGTCCAAACTCTAATTACATCACTCTCCCATGCCCCCTGTGTGATCTCAGGCCCCCCTGTAATGGCAATGTCCTCCTGCCCCCACTTTAGTCCAAACCCCTAAACTCGTCCCCTTCACAGGTGCCAGGTGACCAATGGTGGGCCACCTGCAGCTCCCCTGTCTCCTAACAAACCTGCCTCTTTGCAGATCCAAGGGGGCCAATGACAATCTACCTTGCCCCTTAGTTGGGCAACCCCTTTTGTCATTTGAACTCCCTTGAAATCATTGACACTCACCACTAAATTTATGGATCAACCACTTGAAGTTTATTTTGGTAGATTCTCAGTCACAGCATCACTTACTTGCATAAACACCTTCACCAATATAAATAAATACACCCAATCCCCCTTTATTAACAAAATTATCCAATTTTACAATGTTTTACTGGTAACATGTCTTCTTTTGGCCTGGGTGTGAATAAAACCCAATGCCTCTTCCAATTTTTTGCAGTTTTCTGGGCCCAGGTGTCCTACCTGATCCCCAGCCCTGTCCCCCCTTGGGTAACTACCCTATAAGAGGCCCTCCCCTGCCCTGCTGTACCTTTTTCCAGCTGGGCCCCCATTTTTTCCACTTACCCATAGGCTGACCCTTCAGTCATCCTCTGGGCTTCCCCCATTAAAAACTAGCAAAGCCCCCCCCATTCCCCTCCATTTTTCAATAGCCTCCCTAACTGCGCCATTGAGGACTGTATTGTCCACCTCAGACAAGTGGACCCCATTAGACCTGTACATATCCAGGGTGTCATGTGTGATTAATTCTTACCTCCCCCCCATTGCACTGCCTCCAGTGTGCCTCTTTTGGCCCAGTCCAACATTTTTCTATTCACCCTCTTTCCAACCCAGTCTACCACCAGAATATTCCTGGCCTTTCTCCAGCATCTCCTCGGTATGATTTTGGACCAGTCAATTTGAACCCGTGGCCACCTTGACTGTATCACTGCAATGTCCACCAGTATTCAGTGCACCAGTGTTACCCAGGGCATGTTCCCCAGGTCATTCCCCCCTGTGCGGAAGACTATCAAGTCTGGTGCCAGCCACCACCTGCTCCTGTCTTCAAGTAATGGCAAAAGCTGTTTCCACGTTAAACCCCTATGTCCAAGCCACATGACCCCAGCTGCTAACCCTCTGCTGTGATCTGTGCCCATCGCTCCTCCCAGTGTATGAAAGAATGGCCAATAATCCAAACCACCCACTGCTGTCCATCACCTGTAAACCAGAAAAATTGTTATTGTTATCACTTCCTTATATATCTCTTTTACATCTGGGAGGACCACCTCCCCATCTGTTGCACTGCCTCCAGTGTGCCTCCCAGCCACATCACCTCCGAGGCTACCCCAATCTGAAAGAAGTGTGACACAAACCTCTAAGGATCCTCATCTATGAATACTATACCCTTCTTCAGCACCCCCATGACCTGGTTCATGGAACCTGGTTCCCCATTGTCTTGCCTGAAAAACACCCCTGCTCTTGAGGTTTTATAGCCACATATGCCTGGATTTTTCCTCCCTGCAGCTCTTTTTCTATCCCCCAAACCCAACCTCTCCTCCCAGATCCTTTAGCCAATGCGTCCAGTCTAAACTCTAATTACATCACTCCCCCAACCCTTTGTGGCCTCAGCCCACCCTTGATGTCAATATTCTCCCCGCTTCCTACCCCTTCAGCTCAAACCCCTAAACCCCTCCTCATTTGCAGGTGCCAGGTGACCAATGGTGGGCCACCTGCAGCTCCCCTGTCTCCTAACAAACCCACCCCTTTGCAGATTCCAGGGGGCCACTGGCAATTTAGCTTGCCCCTTAGTGGGCCCCTTTTATCTATTGATTAGTAAGTGTGGGCACAGCCAGACTGGGTGGATAGGAAGAGGGAGATTGTAGGAATAAGGATCACCTGCTCCTCTTCACCCCTCTGGGATGCACACCCCACAAGGGGATTGACAGTGAACAGGAAAGGTATATTAGATAGGGTTAGGGGCATATGGAGAAAAGAAAAGCTGGCACTAGCATTTAAAATAACAGAAAATAGTCCATAACACATTAGAGCAGAAACATTGAAATGTAACAACAACACAAAGTAGATGAAGTTGTATAGAATTGAGTAGGAGAGAGGGGACGGGCAGGAGAAGGAGGCAAACCATTATCCTCAGGAACAGATTCCACACTGCTCAATTAAAACCCAGCCAGTGCTGATGGTATAAGGCAAGCCAAGGAGAAGGCAGAAGGGGGTGAGAATGGAAAGAATCAAACAGCAGTAGAGGAAAAGAGATAAAGTGAAGGTGAGGAGGGACAGAAGCCAGAGAGGGTTTAGGGGGTGGGATGAGAGGCTAGCCATTAAGCTACACTGCCTCAACATCACATGTTCTATACAGCAGAAGAAGAAAATGAAGAGGAAGATGAAATAGCATTTAAGGGGTGCTCCCCCAATGGGAACCATGGTGGTTTCTGTAGGTAAGTAACAGCAGCAAATACCATTTATATAGTGTTTTTCATACTTGTTGTATCCCAAAGACCTTTACAAGCAATGCTAGACTAGCAGTAAAGTGACTGAATGTATAGTGGTAGCCATTTTGCTCATCAACACCCACACATAGCCAGAACTGCAAGAACCAGTTTTATGGGAAGTGGACTGCTGGCCAGGATACTGAGGAAAATCCCCTACTCTTGCAAAAAGTGCCTTGTGTTCTTTTACTTTTACATGGACACCAACCCAGATAACACCAGAGATGGGTAGGAGGGACGATGGTTTAATGACTCATTCAAAGGATGGCATACCCCGACAGTACAGCACAAACCACAGTACTGCACTTGGGTGTCAGCTTTGAAGATATGAGCCCAGTGCTGTTGTGGGAGTAAAACCCATGACCTTCAAGCCCTGAAGCTGATGTGTTACACACTGAGATCTCCATCACCTGATCCACAGTTACAGTATGGCGAGTTAATTTTCTCTCAGTGTTGTTTATAAAGTACAAAGTGTGAATCACATATTTCTAGTCTAACTGTCACTATAGTGAGGTGTTGTTATAATGGACATGTTTATTATTTGGATTGAGCAGCTACTATCCCCATTGTGAATATTTGTTTATCTTTGGTTGACCAGGTATAGAAACATAGAATTTGATGGCAGATAAGGATCACTTGGCCCACCCAGTCTGTCCATTTCCCTACGTAATGGATAAGCTGCAGATCCTAATTAACCAGCAGCCTACTTCTTTCTACCCTCGCCCCCTAGAATTGCCTTATGGCTGTCCCATGCATGCTTGAATTCAACCACTGTTTTTGACTCCACAACCTCCTCTGGAAGGCTGTTCCATGCATCCACAACCCTTTCTGTGAAAAAAATACTACCTACATTACCTCTGAACCACCCCTCTATCTTCAAATTGTGCCCCTTGTTCTTGCACCTCTTTTTTGAAAGATGCTACCCTCTTGGACTTTGTTGATTCCCTTGAGGTACTTGGAAGCTTCTATCATGTCCCTCCTCTCCCTCCTTTCCTCGAGGCTATACATATTAAGCTCCTTTAGTCTCTCTTCATATGTCTCCCAGTGCAGACCCTGCACCATTTTAGTTGCCCTCCTCTGGACAGCTTCAATCCTGTCTATGTCCTTGTGGAGACTGGGTCTCCAGAACTGCACATGGTACTCCAGATGGGGTCTCGCCAGCTGTCTGTACAGAGGGATAACAACTTCCTGTTTTCTACTGATGATGCCTCTCCCTATGCATCCCAGTATCCCCCCAGCCCTCCTTACTGCCCTCTCACATTGCTTGCCCACCTTTAAGTCATCTGATATGACTACCCCCAGGTCCCTTTCCATTTTTGTTGTTGTTAGTATCTCACCCCCATTGTGTACTCTTCCCCTGGGTTTTTGTTTCCCAGGTGCATTACCTTGCACTTCTTAGCACTTAATCTAAGCTGCCGTATATTTGACCATTCCTCTAACCTTGCCAAGTCCCTTCTCATCCTTTCCACCCCACCTTGTGCATCAACTCTGTTGCAGATCTTTGTGTCATCTGCAAAGAGACATACTTTTCCTTCCAGTCCCTCTGCAATGTCGCTTATAAAGACATTGAAGAAGACCAGTCCTAATACTGAACCCTCATGGTACCCCACAGTAACCCCTCCTTTCTTCAGAGTGGACTCCATTTACTATTACCCTCAGTGTCCTATTCTCCAGCCAATTCTTTACCCAGGCTATCATCTTGGGACCCACTCCCAGGCTGGCTAACTTGTATATTAATCTTTTGTGTGGGACTGTGTCAAATGCCTTGCTAAAGTCTAGGTATGCCATGTCAACAGCCCCTCCCTGATCTACTACTTTGGTCACCCAGTCAAAGAAATCTATTAGATTCATCTGGCATGACCTTCCCGTTGTGAATCCATGCTGCCTTGGGTCCTGTGCCCCTCTGGTCTCTAGGTGCTTGACAATTCTTTCCTTCAGAAGTGATTCCATCATTTTCCCTATCACTGAGGTTAAACTAACAGGTCTGTAGTTTCCTGCTTCTGCCCTGCTCCCACTTTTGTGAAGAGGAATCACATCTGCCCTCCTCCAGTCCTCAGGTACCACCCCATCCTTCCATGATTTGTTAAAGAGCGCAGTCAGTGGTGTCACCAGTTCTACCCTTAGTTATTTTAGAATTCTGGGATGAATCCCATCAGGCCCCATTGCTTTGTCCACCTTCAGTTTTAAGAGTTATTTCAGAACCCTTTCTTCTGTAAATGGGCTGGTATCAACTTCTGTATCCAGAGTGTTTCTATTGTTTGTTTTAGGTACCTCCCCCTCTTCATTTGTAAATACTGAGCAAAAATATTTGTTTAGTATCTCTGCCTTTTCACAGTCACCCTCTCTGCCCACCTCCTCCCTTTATTAAGCCTCACTATCCCTCCCTTGGTCTTCCTTTGCTCTCTGATGTAACTAAAAAAGGTTTTATCCCCCTTCTTAACTGAGTTGGCTATCTTTTCCTCGGTTTGGGCCTTTGCTGTTCTGACTGCCTTCCCAGCTTCCTTTTGCTTTAACTGATACAATTCTCTGTCCTGCTCCATCTGTGATTCCTTATACTTTCTGAATGCTTTATTTTTCTCTTGAACCTTCACTGCCACCTCCTTTGAGAACCATAGTGGTTTCTTACATCATTTTGTTTTGTTTATTTGCTTCACACAAAGGCTTGTTACCTCTGTGATGGCAGTTTTTATTATTCCCCATTGTTCTTCCACCCCTCCTTCCTACCCATTTGCTAGTGCATTCCTTAGGCACTCACCCATTTTGGCAAAGTCAGCCTTCCTGAAGTCCAACACTTTTGCCTTTGTATTGCTTGACTCTATTGCTGTGTTTATTGGGAACCATACTGTTTGATGGGTGCTAGTTCCCAGATGGCTACCCACATCTACATCTGTGATCCTCTATCCATCTCCATTTGAGAGAACCAGGTATAAGATTGCTCCCTCTCGAGTGGGTTCCAATACTAGTTGTCTAAGGCATGCCCCCTGTAGGGCATCTAGAATAACCCCATTCTTAGAAGTGACTGCTGCAACTGTACTCCAGTTAACATCTGGCATATTCAGATCACCCATCAGCAATATCTCCCCTTTTTCTGCCATTCTAAGTATACTTTCTATCATTTCCTTGTCCATTTCCTCCCCCTGAGAGGGGGGTCTGTATACAACCCCTGTGCGGATTGTGGTGCCTCTGCCTGTCTCCAAATTGACCCACAGTGCTTCTTCTCCTCCCTGTTTACCCTTTTGTTCTGTTGCTTTGATTCCTTCCCTTATGTAGAAAGCTACTCCTCCTCCTCTTTTACCCTCCCTGTCCCTCCTGTAGATAGTGTATCTTGGTATGTTTATGTCCCAGTCATGGTTCTGTGTGTACCACGTTTCTGTGACTGCCATGATATCCAGATGTTCCTACTCCATCAAGGCCACTAATTCAGGAAGCTTGTTACCCAGACTACAGGCATTGGTACTCACTGCTCTCCATTGTTTGATGGCTTTACCTTCTGTAGCAGCATCCCCCACTGACCTTTCTACCTTGGTCTTTTTCTCATTTAGTACCCTGTTTTGTAGGGGGAGGCTGGGATTTTCCTGCTGCTTATCAGTGCCTCCTCCTTGACTAGTTTAAAAGCTTGCCAATGAAGCATTTAAACCGATTGCCCAAAAGACTTGTTCTCTTCCTGGACAGATGCAGACCATCCTGCCAGTATAGGCTGGTGTTCCTCCAGGTGGAACCCCAGTCCACAATGAAGCCAAACTGCTGTGCTCTACCCCATTTTTTTAACCATTCATTAAACTGCATAGTGCAAAGTACCCTCGCCTCACCCATGCCACTGAGAGGCAGCACCTCTGAGAAGGATACTGCGTGTGCTACTTGACTTAGGCCCCTCCAAAACTCTACAAAATCCTTCTGCACTGCTCTAATCTCATGATGAGCCAAGTCATTTGTCCCTAGGTGGATAATGGCATCCAGCTGAGACTCCGGTGCAACTGTTCTCATGATCCTAATGATGTACTTCCTGTCCCTCCAAGCCATGGCACCAGGCAGGCAGGCACCTTACTTCAGTTTTCCCTGCTCCCCCCAGTTCTATCCCCCTTATAATTGAGTCCCCCACCAGGAACTGCTTCCTTCCCATATGGTGTCCTCTGCCTCCTTCCTGAGGGCCTCCCCTGTGACAGTTGTCTGCAACCTCCTTAGTCTCCTCTGTGGGTGCATCCATAGGGGAACTATGCTCCCCCAGAATAGTGTATGGATTGTGGAGTGGAACAACTGACTGGGTGTGCCTCTGTTTCACCACCCTTACCCTCCCTGAGCCCACTGTGGTCCAACTGCTGTGCTTTCTTTGCAACATCTGAGGTAGTTGTGGTGGCTCTGGTGCTCCCTGGATGGGGGAGGTTCCCTTACTACTGTCCAGTGCAGCCTGAAGACGGGCAACTTTGTCCCTCAGGGCAAAGAGTTGTCTGCAAACAGGGCAGCATTTCAACCTCCAGAAAGACTCCCGGAAGACTGCTGCCCCACAGTCATTACATTGCACTACTCCCCACATGTCTGTCTACCTTGTTTATTTTTTTTGTGTGCGTGTATGATTGGTTTGTTATATAGAAATATATATATTATATAATGTGTATGTTTATATTGTCAGTGCAGTGTGCTAGAGAGGATATGACAGTGATATGCACCTTTCCCTCTTGAGGAAATGATGTCAGAACCCCAGGTATAAAGGAACTATTTCCAGGGGTGGGTGGGGTGAGGGTGGGAAGGGGTTGGGCCTAAACTGTGCCCTCACAAAACAATCAGCTAATAGCTCTGACCCACCGCTGCGATGAGTGCCTTCCTGTCAGCAAGATGCCCTACATGACAATTTGACAGAGAAAATACCCTGCTAATCAAACAGAGAAAAATCCAAACATCCAAGTCAGACACAGGTAAACCTCCCCAGCCCCAAAACAGCCTGGTGACTTGTACTCTGAAAGCAGTCAGCCCCAAAACATGCCAGCTGTGCACAAGGACAAACACAGTAAACAGTATTCAGTCCTTGTGGGTTTAAACTCTCCCTGCACTGAAAATCTTAACAATTGTAACAAAAGAAAAGAAAGGTCCACCTCCCTCTGTTGATTGAAAGACTGCCTTTTCTGATAATTCCAAGTTTTATGTTTCACTTTTCAGTTAGAAGTATCCTCCACCTGAAGAATGCTAACTTTCCTAAGGAATCTGCTTCAAACCAAAGACATTTGTAAATTGTAAGGGTCACCTCCCTCTGTTGTGAGCACAACTTGCTTTCTTGCAAATCCGAAGTCCAGTGTTGCAGCTTCCAGCAGAGGTAGCTTCACCTAAAGAATATTAGGTTATGTGCATTAGACAAATAAAATGCCTATTTCCAGGCATGACCTGAGACAGTACAAGAACAGGGTTAACAATAAATACAATGAGATAGGAAAACAAAGTAGAATGTACAAGAAAAGCATACACAGAATTTCCAAAACAGCTGCCAGAATGGATAAACAGTGATAAATAGTACAAATAACTGATTCAGACATAGAAATAGCCATGAACAGGTGAAAAGCAAAATGAATCAACAATAAATGAAACTACTGTAAGTTAAAAATAAGTAGATCATGGAATGGTAACAAGTGAACGTGAATCAGCAAAATAGTAAGACTAGTGCATCACGTAAGTACTAGAAGAAACATCCAGAGTAAACCAAATAACCAAGGCAAGCAAAGAGCCAAAAGAATGAAACAAAAGTGAGAGGAAATAAATATCAAAATGATTAAGGGCAGGAACATGAGTCAAATGTAGTATTAGGAAATAAGTCAGGAGAACGAGCGTAATTCAGAAGAGCTAAGATAATCAAATAATTCTCTTTTGAATCTGAGGTGGGACTGGCAGACCCTAAGGTGATAGGGTAGAGAGTTTCAAACTCTAGGGGCAAAGTGGGTAAATGCCTGCTCACCCATTTTAGAGGAGCACTTAATCATATTGACAGTGGCAAATGCTCATGAATATAGGTCATAGTAGACTAAATGAATCAAATATGCTTGCTAGATGGATTGAATCCTCTTGGATGACACATGATCCCAAGTTTCTGTATAATATGGAGTATAGGCTATGGTATAGGACTTATAATGGCCCTCAGTGAGGGTGATTTCATATAGATAGCGCTACACTATGCTACTCTATGCTAATACTACACAATAGGGTTAACATGTACAGTAGGTGATAGTTATCAAAGAAATTGCAAATACTAGGGTTACCATATACAGTAGGTTATAGCTATCAAAGAAATTACAAACACTAGGGTTAACATATACAGTAGGTGACAGTTATCAAATAAATTAAAGGCAGAGTTTATAGAAAAACTTTAAAAACTAGCTTTACTCCTCACTTTTTGTGTTCATATTGATAACCAGTGGACAGTCAAGTAGAATCGCATTGTATGTTACTTTGTACATTTTCTTAAAGGACAACATTGGAAAACTACCAGCTTTCACCAGCTGGTGCCAAAACATCAGATTAGCACTTTTAGCCAGCAGAGGAATTCTTTACAGTACCTATATATGTTTTTTTAATCTTTGAAACAGTATGCTGCAACTCCCACTTTCCAGTGCTGGCAAGCACCATCTCATGAGCAACTGCGTGCTTCTCTCGCTTACTTTATGTTAATATGCCCTGCCAACCAATGGTTGAAACTGGCAGAGCATATTAGAATAAAGTAAACGAGTTAAGCATGAGAAGGTACTTGCCAGCAATGGAAAGCAGAAGTTGCAGCGCACTGTTTCAATGATAAAAAAAATATAGTAGACCGAACACAGCATGGATTAAAAAAAAAAATAGATCTTGTCTGTCTGGAAATTTGATTTTCTATGAGTACATCAGTAAAACCTTGGATAATAACATACCCGTGGATGTGTTCTACCTTGATTTTTGTAAGGCATTCGACAAGGTGCACCACGACCGTTTAATAAACAAAATGAAAATTATTAGGAATAAATAATACAATCACTAATTGGGTTGAAGAATGGTTAAATGATTGTACCCAGCAGGTATGTATTAGGGGATACATGTCTGAAATACTCTCAGTTAGCAGTGGAGTACCACAGGGGTCAGTTCTGGGCTCAATATTATTTGACATTTTCATATCTGACCTGACTAACAACATTAATAGTTTTGCCATTAAATTCGCAGACGATACTAAAATATTAGCACCGGCAAAAGCATTAGAAGACAGGTTAAACTTTGCTAATGATTTGAAAAAACTCAAGGAATGGGAAGATAAAAATCAGATGTCTTTTAATGTTAGTAAATGTGTTGTTATACACCTGGGAATTACAAATAAACATAATCAGTATATGTCAAATGGCCAAGCCTTAAATCTAATAGTGCAGCAAAATGACTCAGGTACACTAATTAATTCTGTTTTAACATTCCACAGTCACTGTAATCATATCATTAGCTGAGCTAACAAACTCATAGGTTGTATTAAGACAAGTTTTACCTCTCAGGACAAGAGATGCATCTTGCCGCTATACAGGGCGTTACTGAAACCACATCTTGATTACTGTTCCCCCTTGTGGAGCCCCTACCTTAGGAGACAGATTAACAGACTAGAGGGGGTGCAGTGGAGAGTAACCAAACTTGTCATCAACATGCAAGACAAGGGTTATGAAGTAAGGTTGAAGGAATTGGGCCTGTACTCTCTGGAACAGAGAAGAAAGAGAGGGGACCTCCTATTAATGCATAATATCTACACTGATATTGAGCTAGTGACTCAGTTAGGAATGTCCTACAGTAAATGAGAATGTAATCTCAGAAGCCATAAATACCACCTGACACTAACATACCCCAGAACTAATAAAAGGAGATCTTCTTTTACTCAGAGAATCATCCCCTTATGGAATACTCTTCCTAGTTCACTACTAGAAATCACAGAACATGCTAAATTTAAACAGAATCTCGACTATTTTTTGTTACAAACAATGGGATGATGAACCAGCCTGGCTAGAGACAAACATATATAGGCCACGGCCTTCTGTATGCCTACTTTTCTTAGTATGAACCTTAGTATGAACTTATTCTTGGCATTCAGTGACAACTGATGTCACTATTTTTCTGATGAATAAGGTAGACTGAAACACATTGACTGTGCTTCTCTATGTAATCTGTACCAGTATGAATAAACACAGGTGAGAAATGATGTCAGTTTTTAAAGATTGTCTCAAATTCAAGGCTGTAATTTTGTGATACAGTACATGGCACCTTTAATCTCTGTACAGTACATAGCACCTTTAATCTGCAGTGTAGCATAGCATGGTGTCAACTATAGCAAGTAGAAACACTCTCCGTTTAACTAGGAGCCAAGGTATTATAAAAACATAAAAAACAAAGACAATAATGTCAGAAAAAGGCCCATGGTCCATTTTGTCTGCCCAAGTTCCCTAAATCCCTGGGATCATTCTTGGAACTTAATGTTCCCTTCATTCTATCCCAGAACAGTTTGAACTCCCTTACTGTGCTCACTTCCACCATTTCACTGGCAGACTATTCCAGGGCTCCAACACCATTTTTCTCTAAAGAAGTACTTTCTCACATCTCTTCTGAACCTTCCTCCTGCCAGTTTGCACTTATGAACCCATGACCCTGAGTTTGTACTTAAGCTAAATAATTCCCTGCTGTTCACTTTATTTATTCCTTTGAAGAATTTAAAGATCTCAGTCATGTCGCCTCTCTCTCCCTTCTGGTTTCCAATGAGTGCAAATTCAGTGCCCTGATACGCTCCTCATAAGAGTTACCTTGCTGTCCCTGAATCATTTTGTTTGCTCTGCACTGCACTGTCTCTAACCTATCATTGTCTTTTCAGGAAGTAAGGATTCCAGAACTGGGCACAGTACTCCAGGTAAGGCCTCACCAGGGCTCAGTACAGTGATAGTATTACTTGTTTTCTACTATTGTCAGTCCCCCTCTCAATGTATCCAAGCATCCTGTTGGCCTTACTATAGGCTTTGTTACAGTGACTGGTTTGTTTAGGCAAGTTACTGGTAACTCCTAGACCCTCTTCCTTGTTTGTAGAGCTAAGTTTCTCTCATTCCATAAAGTACTCTGCCATGGTGTTCCTTTTCCTTTGGTGCATTATCATGCACTTTTTTACATTGCATTTTAACTGCCAGACCTTTGACCACCCCTATAATCTAAGCAGGTCATTTTGCATATTCCTTTTTCCTTTCTCACAATCCACCTTCCCACATAGTTTTTTGTTGTTCACAAACAGACACAACTTGCCCTGGATTCCTTTTCCAATGTCACTAATGAACATGTTGAAAAGGACCAGTCCCTGCAGAACTCCAATTGTTGCCTCCTTCTCTTCAGATTTAACCCCATTGATCATCACCCTCTGCTGCCTACCTGTTAGCCAGTTTCCTACTCAACTCACAAGAGGTTTAACTGACCCCAGGTCCTCTTATTTCTTAAGCAACCTCTTGTGTGGTACTGAATCAAAGACCTTACTAAAGTCAAAGTACAGCAAGTCTACCACAAAGTCTATCTCCCTTGTCTCCCAGTCAAAGAAGAATATCAGATTGGTCTGACAAGACCTTCCTGTGACAAAACTGTGTTGTTTATCATACTGTAGTCCATTGGTCTCCAGGTATTCTATTTGGTCCTCTTTAATCAGGGACCTATAATTCCCTGGTTGCTCCCTGTCCAATCCATTATGTAGCGGTACTATGTCAACTAACTTACAGTCCACTGGGACCATCCCAGTCCTGGTGAGCTGTTGAACAACTCAGTCAGTGGATCATCCCATTTGGATGTCAATTGCCTAAGTACAGTTGGGTGGAACCCATTTGAACACAGGGCTGTATCAATCTTGAGAGCTGCTAGCCCCTTCAGGAGATTTTCCTATGTAAATACTGGCAGACCCATTTCTGGCATTCCCTCTGGTGCTGCTGTCAGGCAGGGGCCCATCTTCTTCTTCCTTAGTGAAGATGAAGCAAAAATAGTCATTCAGAATGGTGGCCTTCTGCCCATCTTCTTCTATCACGCTACCCTCCTCCACAAGGCATGCAATTATAACCCTGTACCACAAGGTAGTCTTAATAAGGAAAGCCGTATAGCGAGGGTATAATAAATTGAGAATAATGCCTGTGCAGGTATGTGTTATGAGGACCTCTCATACTCCCAAGGTGTGTGATAATCCATAAACTCCACTCCAGGAGAAGAGAGCTGCCAAGGGAGCCACTTGATCCACTCCCAACCCTGCCCACCTGCTAACTGCTGTTGTCCCAAGTGCTTTCTTGAACTCAAGTCGCCAGTACGATGAGAGGTAAGACACATACAACACCTCAGCCCTCTGTGCTATTGGGCTGACCCAAGAGTTGACACTCTTAAGGCTGTAATAAATACTCCCTGTGTCCTATAAACTTACTGCAAACCACAATACTATGTTTGATGATTTAGAACAAGTTTAAAGTGTAAAAAAATAATATAAAGGAAATGGAAATCCATGTTTCAGTAGTGGAACATTCCTTTTATTTCAGAAGCTGTGTAGCAGTCCCTCTCATGGTTACCAAAGGTCCTCAACTGCAGACAGATCCAGAGTGCTGATAGGTTATATCAGTTCTGATTATTTATAATCAATAGCACAGCATAAGGAATTGGAAAGAAATGCATTTTGCCTGTGGATTGGTTTTTATCTTTTTTGACAGCATATGTGGACTGATGGAAATGGATAAATGTGCTTCACTGAACTAATTTTGCAGACAAAACCATTTACCGTAGTCAGCAAAACATGTCTCACCAATGGGATACTTTCATGTGGGTGACAGGATTCATTGTGTTGACAGAACAGAATATGTTATTTGACAAAACTAATTCCTATCAGCGAAAGGATTTTAAGTTTTAAGGAAAAAAGGCAGATTTTTGTCAACAGCGTGGAATGAATTGTTCAGGGAATACTGCTCATATGCTGAATGATTTTAGCTATCAAGTAAAATGCATTCTGTCGGTACTGGTGTTTTTGGTGTGTTGCCCATTCGTTCGTGCTCTTACACTTAACTAGTCAGTGCAGTGCTAAAGAACATCAACTGAATGGTTGATAAATCAGAAATAAGTCACCACAAGAGTTTGCTTCATTTCCCTCCATTCTCACAACCTGGTTATCACCCCATTTCTTATTTCCTTTCCTCCTGGAAGCAGAATCTGCTCTTCAGTGCCACCATTAAGGTTTAGGGTCAGGGATCTATGGTTCTAGAACCAAGCAGACTATTTAGACAGATTCTGCGAGATATCAGTTATACTCATAAAACTCAGTTACCAATGTCCATTATTTAAATGCAAAATCTGAATACATTGGTATAGGTATTCATTTTTGTCAAATCCTGATTACTGTAATGTGCTTTATAAGGACATATCTTGAGGTTAGGACCGATGCCTTCAGTTGGTGCAGAACCCAAGGGCAATGAGCTTCAGTCTTCTACTCAGTCAGATCTTATTACACTGGCACTGCAGAATCTGTCCTGGCCTCCAGTCAAGCTGAGAATCAACTACAACATTCTTTTACCAACTATTAAAGCCCTAAATAGACTGTGCCCCACTATCTCTGGAGCTTCAAATCTGCTCCTCAGGAGATCAAAGCATTATTTCGTCCAGAAACTGCAATGTATTCATCTTTCCTGAATAAAGGTGACCAGAGATCGAGCATTCTTTGTGGCAGCCTTGGCCCTATGAATCTCACTCCCAGTGATGAACTACTGTACCAGACACTGATCTTAATGAACTTTAAAAGGAAAACAGTGATGTTATCTTTTTGATCAAGAGCTCTCTAGCTTCATTTGGTTATATTTTGTATTGATCATTTACACAACTTATTTATGCCATCTATAACAGTTGCATGTTGGGTAATGTTCACAAAGCAATATGAAAGGAATTGAAGGCTGGCTGACTATACTTTAAAGAGGAATTTATGGTGCTAGATGTCCTGCAACACAGATTTACGGAACTAGACAGTAGCCTTAGAAGTAGGACCTACAAGGCATAGCCCAGCATGAGGTATGTTTTCCTTTATGCTGTTTTGCCAGAGAGTGTGTGAGACACACACAGACCTTTTCTGCATGACTGTGAATGTGTGGAGTGGAACAACCAAAATGGGTGTGCTGGAGGGTGAACTTGATGAGGAAAGCTATTATGTAGCAGAACTCATAGAGGCCTGATGGAAGGAAGAAATAAGCTGGGATGCGACTCACTTACTAGACTTGAGGGCCCAGATATTCAAAAGGGTTGCACATGGCGCAACAGTGTTGCACCATGCGCAACCCACTGATGTGCTCCGGCATGATATTCAAAAGGGAAAAGTGTGCAGCACAAATCCTGATGCGTCGGAGTGCATCAGTAATGTATGCAGGTGCAGGTAGGGGGGGAGTGCCCATGCATACCCTGCATAGCCCGATATTCAGCCCGGTATATGCAGAGCCATGCATATGCAACCCCTACCTGCACCAGCACAAAGTTGATCTGAAAAAAAAAGGAACAATGGATGGCCACCCACAGGTGAGCTGCCGCATTGCAGGGTGCAGCACGACAGCTGCCACCTGTGGGTGGCCACCCAAGCTCCTGCTGCACCTGGCGGTGCCCCCCCCATGCCCGAACGCAGGCATTTGTAACATAAAAGAACCCCTATATCTTTGGTGGTCCAGTGGACCTGCCTGCCCGATCGCGGGTTGAGTAAATTAAAAAAATCCCTATCATCCCTGGTGGTCCAGTGGATCGCTGTCTGCCCGATCATGGACATTTGTAAAAAAAATGAAGTCTGTCCAATATCCCTGGTGGTCCAGTGAACTGCTGTCTGCCCGATTGTGGGCATTTATAATAAAAAACAATAAATATGTCCAATATCCCTGGTGGTCTAGCGGTACCCTCCTCCTCACCCGCCCACTGAGCCCCACCGCCCCGCTCCCCCCCTGGTCAGCTGGCGGGTGGCAGCACCCCACCCACCTGCCGCCCAGCCGCCCACCAACGGCACGGTCGATAGGGCTGTGCGTCCATTGGTCCACAGCGTGAGCCAATGGGCGCAGTGTCATATCGGACTACACATTGCAGATATGTGAATGGGCCAATTCACGTATCTGGAATGTGTAGTACAGTATGGGCTGCATGCCCATTAGCTCATGC
Source organism: Neoceratodus forsteri (assembly GCA_016271365.2). Taxonomy (NCBI): domain Eukaryota; kingdom Metazoa; phylum Chordata; order Ceratodontiformes; family Ceratodontidae; genus Neoceratodus; species Neoceratodus forsteri. The sequence goes on from CM057449.1 coordinate 463,180,254, forward strand.
TGTGGACCAGTGGGCATACAGCCCTACTGACAGTGACATTCGGCGGGCAGCAGGGCAGCAGGCGGGTGGGGTGCTGCTGCTCGCCGACTGACCGGAGGAGGGGCGGGCTGGTGGGGCTCAGTGGGCAGGTGGGGAGGGGAGGTACCGCTAAACCACCAGGGATATTGGACATATTTATTGTTTTTTATTACAAATGCCTGCGATCGGGCAGACAGTGGTCCACTGAACCACAAGGGATATTGGACAGTCTTCTTCATTTTATTTACAAATGCCCACGATTGCGCAGACAGCGGTCCACTGGACCACCAGGGATATTGGACACACTTCTTCATTTTATTTACAAATGCCCGCGATTGAGCAGACAGCGGTCCACTGGACCACCAGGGATATTGGACACACTTCTTCATTTTATTTACAAATGCCCGCGATTGAGCAGACAGCGGTCCACTGGACCACCAGGGATGATAGGGATTTTATTTATGTACTTAGCCCACGATCGGGCGGGCAGGTCCACTGGACCACCAAGGATGATGAAGATTTTATATATATACTTAGCCCGCGATCGGGCAGGCAGGTCCACTGGACCACCAGGGATTTATGATTTTCCATTTTTTACTGCAGCCCGCAATCAGGCTTTGGAGCACATTGCCGGCTGCAGGGGGTGTCAGTCCCCGACAGCTGCTGCCTGGCAGGGCGCCAGGTGCAAGTCATCGGGTATCGGCATACCTGCATGCAAATGTGGCCATAATGACATGCAAATGGCCCCATGTGCACCTTGCATACATTATGGCCCCATTTGCATGTCAACTTTTGAATATCGCGGTTGCTGCGCCTTGCGCAATGGAACTTGCGCTAGCGCATCCCCATGCTCCACTCTGGCCACTGGCACTGGCACAGTGCCACTGCACCATGTGCATTGCGGGTGGCCAGGGTGAGATATTCAATGCTGCTGAGCCATGGTGCAGCTCTGTTGAATATCGCCCAGTCCACACCCCTGCGCAGCCAAGTTGAGCTGCGCCTGGGCTTGCACCACATCCTAGCGCAGTTTGAATATTTGGGCCGAGGTATTTTTCCTTTATGCTGTTTTGCCAGAGAAAGACCTAATCTTTTGCTGCATGAAAGTGAATGTGTAGAATGAAACAAATAAAATGGGGGTTCTGGAAGGTGAACTTGATGAAAAATGCTACAGTATTATGTAGCAGGACTCACAGAGACCTGAAGGATGGAGTATGCTGGGATATAAGGATATAGGGATACAGTCCCTTCAAGATCGGCAGAGAGGGTCATAGAGGTGGAGGGATTATTTGCTATGTCAAGAATGGCATTTAAACAAGCAAGAAAGATAGAGTGAGGAGAAATGGGAACCCTAGAAAGAGTGCATAACTAGCATTAGGATCCACAGGAGGGAAAAAAAAAACAGTTCTGCAAGTATGGCACAGACCTCCTGCTAGTATAGACTTAAGAATGTATGTTCAGTATGCATGCTTCTTAAATTAGCAAATGAGAATGTCTTTCACAGCATTGCCATTTTGAGTATTGATTTTTGTACTATATGGAGATGTGTAAAGATGGAGTGGGTTGACAGAGGCTTTGGGAAAATTCATATTAAATTTAGAATAAGCACATTAAAACAAAACAGAAAGCTAAACAATAAAGCAGTAAGGCATGACAGGGTGTATGCTAATGTGTGGTAACGTCACACCTTGAGTGTTTGAAGCATGGGCTTGCAGGCCCGAGTTCTTTCAACACCCAAGAAGTGATGTTATTACTCAAACAAACACCCTGGAGTGTCTAAGTCTAATGTCTAAGGAGGCAGTATAGTGCAGTGGTTTAAGGCTCTGAGCTGCAAATCTGGTGACATCCAGCAGACCAGACCTGGGTTTGAGTCCCACAGCTTCCACTTACATACTGTGTGACCCTGAGCAAGTCGCTTAACTTCCCTGTGCTCCCAGGTCACTACTGTAAAAAAGCTTTCAGCTTAGTGTGCTACTCCTGGTTAATCAACTAAATTAAAAAAAAAAAAATAATTGCTATTATACAATGGCTTGTTTGTTGAAAAAGAAAAAGGGAAAAATATGTTTTTTTTTTTTAATTTATTTTAGGTCAAGTACGGAGTAACTATCGAAAAAAAAAGTTCATATTTCCTCTTTTCTCCAGCAGGTGGTGCTGCTGCTACATGTTTATCCTGTCTCTTCTTTTACATGTCTCACTGTGTTTCTGTCTGTGAGCCCTCCATTCATCTGTTGCTGCACCAGTGCCATTAGTGTAAAAAAAAATAAAGATAAAGTATTTCCACTTTCTTAGCAGGGCCGTTGAAGTCCTGTACTGCATTACTGTGGAGCTGCAGCTTGGTGTGAGGAGATGCACTAAAAGTAGAAGTTGGTGAGAGCAGAGGTATAAGTGCCGCAGGGGATGATTGCTTTCCCTTTTGTCTGCTGCTCTTCAGAAGGGAATTTGTTGTTTGTTTGTGGTGCTAATAAGCCAGTGGAACTCTGCCTCCATTACTGGGTCATTTCTAATGGAAGGGAGCAGTGATTTCAAATAGAGTGAGGTGGTAAAGTGTGAGGGAGTGCATGCTCAGTTCAGTATATTGAGCCGTGTCTGTCAAGCCACTCATAGTGGCAATTTAAAAAAAAAACGATAACAGATTTGCAATTTACCCTTTATGGTGTTGCTTTACTTTAGTGGTTTGATGGTGTGCTGGTAGTTTCTTTAGGATGGGGGGTTGGGTTGTATCATACAATGGGAGATTGCGAGGTAATTGTGTGGAGTGATATCTTTCATGTGTCAACATATGAGAGGGTCATGTGTGTGCCTGGACTTGATACAGTGATGTTCTGCTCAAAAGATCACTGTCTAGGCACACACTGACCAGTCAGAGCCCAATAAATTTTCTTGCAATTGTATAATAAGGAATACCCACCTCAAATTAAACCGTCACTGCAAAAAAAAAAAAAAAAGATTCTGAAAAAATCCTGTCTGCAATGATTAGCACAGCCTCATCACACAGTGAAAGTCAATGCAGACTCTGGTGTGACTATGACAGTTATCAAATGATATCACAAACAAACATCCTGAATGACAGCAGATTGCTGTACATATAGACACAACTCTGTGAACAACATAAGACATAAAAAAGATGTAATACATTATTTAAGAGTGTTTCTATTCCTTTTTAAGGGATAAAAAGGGTGACTGATAAATGGAAGGATTATGGCAGCAGAGCAATAGAAGTATAATAAAGTCATTACAGAAGGAATGCAGGGCCAAATTGCCCAGGCTAAGGCTGGTCTTGATGACAAGATCACACAGGGGATCAAGTGGAATGCTAGTCTTTTCTTCATTTTGTTCATAGGGAACAAAAGGAAAGTCAAGGATAAAATAGGACTACAGACCTTTTTTTTTGGGGGGGGGACTACTGAGCAAGGCAAGTGGAACAGCAGAGGCACTGAAGAATTACTTTGTCTAAATACTGTATTTAGCTAGGAGATCAGGTGGCACGGCCAACTGGTGGTGGAAGTTATTGGAGAACTGGAGGCCAAACAGGATGCAATGCTAATCACACCAGGCTGTACCTCTGCCCTTGTATCCATGAAGCCTGGGGCTGTTTAAAAATTCTCTTGGCAGTTGCCAATAAGCATGCCCTCTGAGATGCTCTGATGTATGTATTCAGTTTTGCTCATAGTTTAACTCTGAAATTGCACTGGTTATTAAAGATAAAAATTAAGCCATTGAAGTTTCTTGCAGAGCCAAGCAGGAATCTTACTGACTATGGTTTTGTATACTCTGCAAGAGGCACGTCTACCAGTCCCATCTTACTTTAGCTAATGCAGACCCTCATGAATTGAGGTGAACTCTTACATGGATTCAGAAATGGAGTATCACCAAGGGGTTGACAGCATCCTTGCAATTTTAAATTATAGTATTTTCAAACAGCAAATTACTGTTGTTTTTAATTTACATTTCTCAAAGGTACAGTAGGTGCAGCTTTTTACACTGCTCTCCCTAACTTGTCTGTCCTTGCCATAGATCCTCCTTTACTTACATCCTGCACATGGCCATATTTCATGTTTAGTTCTTTCACTGAATATGGGGTTGCCATACTGGTTGGTCTTAGTTATAATAAGTGCAGTGATCTGGATAAGATGCATCCGTTTTTCCTTAAACTAACTGCCCCTGATATTACTAAACACCTAACATATTTGTTTAATCTCTCTAACACTGTGAGGGCACTGACAGAGGATCAAAAAACAGCAGTAATTGTGCCCGTTTTTAAATGCAGCACTGTTTCTGACTGTAACAGCTATCGCCTAATCTCTGTTTTTGTCTGCCCGCTTGAGAATTCTAGCTATATTCTTTGACCTCAAAAAAACAATTGACCATTATAACCTGATCAACATACTAACTGCAGTTAGTCTAAATTTCCGAGCACTTCTGTGGTTCATAAACTACTGTATAGTGGAAGAATCCCAATGTCCTTTCACTTCTGTCATTGAGGCACAGGTCAGGAAGCATAGGAAAACCAGGAGCAGTTTCAAAATTTGCAAATAAGCATTTTATTATTAATAACAGTAAAATAAAAAATTAAAATTGTTCATAATAACTATTTACAAAGGCAGTGCAAACAGAGAAAACAACGTTCTTTTTCTGAGTGTTTCTTCTCAATTTCAAATCTCAGTATCTCACTCTGTTTTAGCAAAAGCATTGCTGCTCTTTTTATAAGTCTTTGCAACCTCTGCTCATTAACAAACATCCTGTGTTTCCTAAAATGTTCTTGTCAGTTTCTTGCAGGTGCAGCAAAAAAAACCAAAAACATAGTGACCCAGAACTGACCTGTGTTTGCAGCTCTGCAGAAGGCTTAAAAACTGCATCTCAGGTTAACCCCTTGAGTTCCAAATAGCTTTTTGCAATCATTTCAACAGTATAGGTATATACAGTTTTAGCTTTGCAATCATTTCAACAGTATAACTATAAATAGTTTTAAACAAAAGAATTCCAGTATCAGTGACATTTCCACATACAGATTCACATATATTTTTATGCCCACAGATATGCAAGGGGGAAGAAATGACAGAAACAGCAAGGGAAGGCAGAGAAATAGCGAGATGTGGAGAATTGTAAAACCATTGGAGTGAGCAGTTCCTAGGTCTCACGAGAACATTTGGTTGCACAACCAGACAGACAAAAGACAGAAAAAGAGAGGATATAACAGACCCTTGCATTTAAACTCTTTCTGCTTAACAAATAGGGCAGGGCCTTATTCAGTTCTGTCACACTGACCTCATATCAAAATTCTCACAAATGAATAATGGTATCCTGGAAGGCTCATTGCTAGGACCACTTCTGTTCCTGCTCAAGATCAATTACTTCGCCAAGTCTGTTCTTTTTTTTTTTTTCAATTATTTTTCCCTCCTGTTCGCAGTCCATGTGGCCTCTCTTGGGCATCCAGCCAGATCCTGACCTGCCCGAAGTCCTCCTGTCTGAGCCTCCTCTCTCCTCCCCCTTGTCCCACAACTGGCACCCCCAGTTTAACCCCTCTGGGGTGGGGCCATCTCTCCTCTTTGGGAGCACTTACTCTTAGACTCTGACTGTGGGTGAGGGCCTGGGTAGAGGAACCTGCAAGGCCAGACAGGATGGACAATTGCGTACCACATGTACCAGGGTTTTCCTTGTTCTGATCTCTTCCCCCATGCGTGACACATGCCCTGACACAATGGCACATGGCAACCCTGCCTTGCATCAGCCACACTGATCACATGCTGCCCTACATGCTGCAGTGCCCCCCGGTCTCTACTGGGGGACGCTGGCATGCCGGACCATCCCAACCCTCCCTCCCCAGTGAGGAGAGCACCTCAATGGGTGCTCAATCCTCAACCCACCCCTGCCGACCCCTGGCGCCCAAGCTTGCTCCCAAACCCAGGTCGCAGGAGTAGTATGAGGCATGGCGTCCAGTGCCTCAACCCTCAGCACCACCGGGCCACCACCAAGTCTGTTCTTAATGCCACTATTTTGCTCTATGCTGATGATACAGTTCTCTGCTTTTCCTTTAGATCTGTCACAACTGCTAATCTCCCACCTTCAGACTTCCACAGTATAAAGTGCCTTACTGATTATATGCTTGTTACTCAATGACAAAAAAATGCAATGCGTACTATTCTCCAAAAGTAAACATCATGCCACTGTCTCTTCCACCCTTTCCTGTCAACAAAAAACCATGTCCAGCTTGATCATGACTCATGCTATAAGTACCTAGGTGTTTACCTAAAGAACACCTATATTCCTGCATCATATTAACTCTCTTGCCTCAAACTTAAAAAATGAAAATGTACTTTTTTTTTACTGGCATAAGGCCTTGGTTAGCCGTATTGAAAATTACTGTAACAATGGTGATGTCATATATTGCATGACCACTAAAACCTTACCCTCTGTCATTGACCTTCTATATCACAGTGCCAATTACTTCAATACTTGCTCCCCCTTTTGCAATCATCACTGCACTTTTTATAACCTTGTGGGCTCGTTATTCCCAACAAGCATAGGACTCATTACTAGAATACCTTTAGCTACAAGGGAAAGAGTAATACTGGGAAGTAATAAAACATAATGTAAATTGTGATAGAAATGAAACCTACTGCAACCTAAATGGAAATTTGCAAGCAGGAATAGAAATTAATATTCTGTTTTCTAGTTCAAAGAAGATAAAAACCCAGGGCACAATTATGAGGAAAACTGAAAGAGGTAAAATACCACTGATCCAACCAACAAACCAAATCCTATGCTGTTAGTAACAGGAAGAATCCAAAGGTAAGAAAACAGGTGGCAAAATAAAAAAATGTGTGGCTGGAAGCAAGCACTTTGGTGATTTGGAGAAGTGTGTTGGCAGAGGAACCAGATGGGTCATTGACCCAGGTATTAAAATCCCCCAGTAAGAAAAATCTGGGCGACCCAAAAGTCACCACCAACAATGGATCAAAAAAATCCTTTAGGAATTCCATCTTACACAATGGAGGGTGGTAAAGAAAGATAAATCTGCTTCCCAAACAGATCACAGATGAATTGACCACACATTCTGAGGACCCTGGTTATTCCACACATGACACCATGAGTCCCATCTCATCTGTAAATGGAAATCCACCCCACTACCCTAGTGCTCCGTTCATGGGGGTGTATCATAGAATGAACTGGTGAAGTCAATCATCCAAAATAGGTCCTAAATTATTATCAAACCAGGTTTCCATAACATACACCAGATCAGCACCTGAGTCAGAGATACTGTAAGATCTCTGATGATCCCAGTTTTATATATAACTGAGCTGGCATTGCAGTACTTGTACTCAAAAGGAAACATAGAGCATTGATCTACCAGGTCCTTCCTGGAGAAACATGATTAGGAGATGGACATGAGACTACTGAGTATGGTATGTATAAGTTGTAGCTAAGCCACATGACCTGCAGCAGACAATCTTCTACAGTTGAGAGCAAAAGCATCTCACAATGCACACATCTCAATGCTTTCTCCATCTTTCTCTCACAGGATAAGTCCATGGCTACTGAAAGAAGATTGTTTTTTATATTAAAAAGAGTATTTTTTTAATCTTTGATTAGAAAACATTAAAATCATCTCAGAACTATACATTACTATTCTAGTCTACTAATTCACTGCATTTAACTCTAGCTTTTAGGCTGACAGGAACATTAGTGAAGCTGTGTGCTGCTGCAGGGGAGAGGAGAGTGCAGTGTGAGCCTGCAAGCAGGTGTAGCTCCAACAGCAGGAGCAGGACAGAGTGAATTTAGCAGACTAAGAAAGGTGCAGGGGAATTTTTGAAGGATTTGTTTGACAAATATTCTTTTCTCTAACTTCTGATGTTGCTGGGCATAGAATTCCATCTGCAGCTGAGTAAAAATTAAGTTAAATGGGCCATTGTAGTAAGACAATCGATCTCTCAGTCAGGGTGAGGAGGTGGTGTCAGTGTACTGGTTTTAGCATTTGGTTAAGCTTGTGGTTTCCGTCTTGTTCATTTTAGATCCTCATTGTCCACCACTGCAGCACGTTTGAGTGCCACATGTACATGATGCTGGTATCTAAAAAGGGTCAACGACTACCTATTGTGAGTCATCATAGTGGAGTGTCTGGCGATGACTGCATCATGATGATATCCTCCTCTGGTGTGTGTGTGTCATTGAAACATGTAGACAACATGAGAAAAAGAACTGTAGGAGATAGGAAAGGAGCAGGGAATGGTTCCACCATGCCACTTACACTAAATATTGTACTAATTATGCAGGCAGTGGTGGTGGTGGCGGTGTAGAAATTGGAGATGGAGGTGGTCAGACAGGGGTTTGGAGACGTAGTAATGGGGCTGAGAGAAAGATTGGGGCTGGGGTAAGCATGTGATAGTAAGGCCAACAAAATCCTAGTTCAGAAGTACCCAGAAGACCACTTGTTCATCTCACACAGGAAGCAACTTTCCCAGTGGGACACCCAATGCATTTTGTGATAAAACCACCCAAAGCAAACAGAAGCACACCAGTCCTCCTCTTCTTTCATCAAGTGGCTTCAGGTCCAATATGCAGGATAGACTACATCTACAGTACACAGATGTGTTAGGGCAAAAAGACATCCCCCTGTTCATCCTGAATGAACAATGTGACAACAGCTGCCACCACTGCCACTTGTGTGTGTGCTTGGACAATAGCCAGTCTACTATATGATGCCCCCACCCCCCCAAATCAGTCATCAGCATCACAAAACCCAGCTGAGGACTGCAGCTTAGTAATCATGTGAAGAATGCAACACAGAGTCCGGGTCTGGCCCAGATACTATAGTTATCTTTGCACCACAGCAAAAAGTGCAGGTATTCAGGGGTGTACAGGTGGGGGACAGGACAAGATATACCTACTCTACCATTCTGAAAAAGCAAGCATCACCACCACCAAAGCAGTTTTTAATGGAGAGTGCCAAGGAAGAAGATATGGAATTAGACCTATCAGAACAGTACAGGAGGGGAGCACAAGGGTAGAAGGTGAAAAAGCAGGAGAACACTGACCTCACAGTGCTCTTAATAGGGTCTAACCAGCACTTTGCACTTAACATAGAAACATAGAAACATAGACTTTGACGGCAGATAAGGACTGCTAGGCCCATCTAGTCTGCCCATTTCCCTACCTACAGGATAGGCCGCAGATCCTATTTAACCAACAGCCTATATCTTCCTGCCCCCCCACAAGAATTGCCTTATGTCTGTCCCATGCATTCTTGACCTCTGTTGCTCACTCTTTTACCTACTTCTGTCACTTTCTGTTCTTAAGTTCGGTTTTTCTTAACCTTCCTCAACCTCACTTAACCTATGCATGCATATGTAATGACAACCACACTATTTTGTGGCTTAAAAAGCATATTAGGATAGCGTGTGTATGCAAGATGTCATTTAAAATCCCATTTATTTCTTCTCTGTATGAAATCCCTCAAAAAATGTCAGTAAACAGATATTATGATACGCAGTTTCAAATATCAGAAAGAAGTGTATCCATCACAGCAACGTCCTGTACCTAACTGAGAAGCAGGGTCCCAATTTCCAACCAGAAAGGAGGCTCTGAAGTGTAAGAGTGCAGGTGCTGGTGTCAAGTATTAATTCAAGTCTGGCTGAGAAAATTGTTTTACTTCATTTTTATTATTTTTATTATTTTCAACAGACAATACATGGAATATATTACATTGGCTCAGTAACTTAAATGACATACAAGGGAATCCAGTAGCTCATTCCACAGTCCTATTTCTTTACTTCTTGCATAGTCTGAACATCAAATTAATTCATGCTTGTTATTCTTGGACATTAAGCATCTCACTGTCTGTTGTCCCTTCCTACTAATTCCAGGTTTTATATTACCCACCCCTATATTATGTTATCCTGCAGTATCATGACATCTGGCACTAGCAGTGAGTCTTGGTTCCTTCCCCAGCTTCTTTGAAAGAGCTTTTCCCACCCTTTTGACACATATGTTAAGTGTTCTAGTGCCAACTCTTGTAGGGTTAGTGTTTTCTACTGAGTCTGTATATGTGTGTGTGTGTGTGTGGTGCATGACACCCAGGAATTCCATATGCACAGACACCGTATGGCACATTGCAGTCAACACTCGTACCAGCCTAGATTGAGGCTTCCACCTTCCTCTCCTATATCTTCCTTTCCAAACAGTGAAGATATTGAGGTGCACCAGATGGGCCTACCTAGCATCCTGGTCAATTCCTTAGACACTATCACCTAGAAGGGTTGTAGTACTGGGCATTCCCACGTATATTGTATATACATACCAAGTGTTGTCTTGCACCTGCCACAGTTCAGAGAAATGGTAAGATTGAACTTGTGAACTACTCTGAGAGGGCAGTACAGACTGTGAACACATTTGTACTGGGATTCTTTGTATCTCTTACACAGGAGTAGCCCCATGTGTTGGCACAGCACAGCTCCCCAATTCTCCTCACTGATGCAGACTCCAAGATCCTTTTACCATTGCTTTTTAACCTTGTACGATGGTCCAGACAATGTGTTCTTTCCTACTTTGCCAACTTTGCAATAAACCCTTTAGCCGACACTCTTGATTGGAAGACTGCCCATTCCATAGGGTATAATGGGGGATGCTCCCACTAGGTCTCTCATTAGGTCACTAAAACTGCCCTTACCTGAAATACCTGTAGTGATGGGAAGAAGGGATCTTCAGGTTTTCCTGTATTTCAGTAAAGGGGTGCATACCTTCTCAAGTATACAAATCCCCAGCACAGAGAACACCTTTCATTTTCCACTCTGAATCCCCTGTCTTCCAGTTCTGGCAGAAACTCTGGGTTCCCTTCCACTGGTATCAATAGAATATTCTCTGCCCCTGCACCCAGTTGCACTTACACTTCTTCACAGTCCTTGATTGCAAGCTTGGGATCTCCACCTTGACAGTATGCATGCCATCCCCCAGGTGCCAGATAGTCTGACAGTCTCCCTGGACTTCCCATCTCTTCTAAATCTAGCCAGCCCATCACTTCCACTCTGTTCACCCAGTCTTATACATATTGCAGCTGTATCATCATGAAATAACCATTGAGGTCCAGGAATCCAAGGCCCCCTCTCTTCTCCACACCATTCATAAGCCACAGTAGGCTCACCCTAGGTCTCTTATTCTGCCAGCTAAAGACAGTAAGTCCTCTGCCCAGCTCTTGATATCTGTTCAAGTGGGGCCCATAGGCAGCATCTGCATCACATATAAAATTCTGGGCAATGTGCTAATTTTTAACAAATTGATTCAACTGAGCCATGATATTGGTAGTGCCCTATATTGTTCAAGCTCCACCAGAATTGTGGAAAACAGAAGCTTGCAAATCAGTGCATATAGACTGCCAATCTCTCTGCCCACTTTCACCTCCAAATAAGTGACAGCCATCCCCACTGTTTTAAGGCCCAATCTGTCCCTTGACCATTCACTGGGAGCTAGCCCAATGATTACCAACTCCAACATTTGCAAATTTAATTTATAGCCAGAGAAAGTGGCAAAGCCCCTTACTATCTGCAACTATGCTAGAGGACCTTGAACAAGTATTCCCACTCTATACAATCTAATGACTTCTCAGCATCCACCAATACACAAGTGCTGTGCCCAGATGCCGAGACACCAGTGCACCACATTAAGCAGTTGTTGCATGTTGTGGTATGATAGTCTGCAAAGAACATATCCTGTCTGATCTGGGTGCACAATCTGTGGAAGTAACTGCTTGCCAAAACCGTGGCCAGGATATTGAGATCACAATTTAAAAGGGAGATGGGTCAGTAGGACAAACAGTCTAAGGGGTCTTTCTCTGGCTTGGGCAGTACACAGATGAAGGCTATGTAGCATGTCGTCAGGAGCCTCCCTTCCCCTCCTCTCTAGCTTCCTGAAACCTGTTCTGCAGTGGCCATACCAAGGTTCCTCCCACATCCTTGTAGTATTCAGCTACAAAGACATCTGGTCCAGTTGCATTCCCATGTCTTAGTGACCCAGTTGCTTATGTGACCTTTTGTTATCTGCACTACCAGCAGAGTCCTCTACTCCTCAGAGAGATCAGAGAGAGAGTAATCCTGTCCAGGAAGGCATCTGCTGCTTCCACACTGTCCTAGCATTCTGCCTTATATAACCTTTCATAAAAGGTGTGGAATATTCCTTGGATCCCCTTTGCCTTCAACTCCAGCTCTCCTCAGCTATCAATCAGAGTAAGAATAACAGCTGATACCCCTCTGCCTTGCCAAACATGCCAACAGGAGGCTTGGCCTATTCCCCATTTGAACAGGCACTTTCTTGCAAAATATAGGACAGTCTTGGCATCCCCATGAATAGCAAAATTAAGTGCCTCTCTAGTGGCCCTGATCTCCCTAATAAGGTCCCCCCCACCACTTTCTTCACCAGATCTTTCATATGCACCTCTAACTTCTGCTTCTTTTCCTTCCTGCACTGCTTATTGGTCGCCAAATAATTTAGCATGATCCCCCTCATATAAACTTTCCTAGCTTCCCACAGTATGTTTTGGATGGTGCTGTAGTTGCATTTGTTGCCATAGATATGGCCTACTGCACTATAAGATATTGATAGAAATCTTCATTTGGCAACAGGCACAAGGGGTATCTCCAGCACACTGCACTCATTTGTTCCATCTCTGTTCTCAGTGTCTGAGTCACCATGGCATGGTATGAGATATATACAGTATATGAAACTGTGTGCCACATCCTTCATCTGACTGTATAGTCCTCTAGGCACATATATGTAGTCCAGCCTAGACTAGGTCTTATGGGAATTGGAGAAAAATGTATAATCTTGCTTCAGGGTTTCTTGTTCACCACACAGCCATGAGGTCCATATCTGCCAACCCCATTTTCCAGGTCGCTAGCTTGCCCTAGTGATGTCCTGTCCCCTCAGAGTGGTCTAAGTCAGGCTCTACTACATAGCTGAAGTCCGCTCCCATGATTAAATTCACAAACTGCTGTCTGTATAGCACTTTAAGGATATATTTGTAAAATTCAGGATAAGAAGCAGCAGGGGGATAGACACCCACATAAGGGACTCTTCTCCCATAGAGCTCCCCACTGAGGAACATATACCGCCCCTCTCAATCATCACTCTTGGAACCTTAAGAAGCAAGTTTCTGTTCACCATTATAGCAACCCCTCTCTTGTGAGATGAGTGTGATACTACATGCAGTAGCAGATTTCCCCACTTCACCCCCATCAGCTTATTATGTTCAACTTTTATGATCTGGATCTTCTGAAGGAGAGTCACCAGGATGTTCTTTTACTTAAAGGCTGCCAACACTTTCTAGCGCTTAATACTGTAGGTGAGAAAAAGCCCTGCATATTTCATGTAATAATATTTACCTCTATTCCCATGAAGTAGCTATGCTGTCCCAAACAGGAGGCCCACCCATTCTTGGGCTCATCAGGTCATCAGGCACGGCATTTGTTTCCCCACCCAGCTTATTGGCATAGTGTGCCCGCTCACTTTCCCAATAACCGTAACCCCAGACTTTAAGAGACATGTTTAGAATGACTATATTTAATACAACACGTTTCAACATACACAAACAAGTAAACAAAAACCCTTCTAAACCTCTCTGCAACTTATGAAACCACTGCAACCTGCACTGTGCCTGTACACTGTCCCTGTCCCTATACAAGACATTCACCATCTATGCAAAGAGCCAGAGGTGGGAGGTGCCAACAAACATCCATGTGGTCCTCCTCCCCCAGCCACCAATACTTATCTGACTGTGTTGCTGGCCTCCCTTGCCCTGCTTCATGTAGGCAGCTGTTCTGATTGGAAGCTTGCTGCTGAACTGGTCCCAGTCATCATGTTATCCTGTTAGTGCAACCTATAGTTCACCATGTGGCACCTGTCATTGCAGAGCCCATGGCTCATATCGGTGACCATTCGATGACCCAACCTCACCCCCGATCCTCATGTTGTCCCTGTGCCTGTCTCATGCATAAAATGTTGGTCTGAAATAGATGTGGACTGAGCCCCAGCTCTGCCTTCATTCCATTGAGTTTGGATGGGTCTTTATGGGAGACAGAGACTCAGTGCAGCTCACTTCTGTCAGCATTCAGGGTTTCTCTTTGGTGGTCCTTCCCTGAGACACGTTGTTCACCAACACACAGTGCTAGTCAATGGAAATCATTGTGCACATAGTATAAGCCATGCTTTTGTTGAGCTCAGCAATAAACTTAAGTTTCTCTGTCTCACAGAAAGTGTACATTGCACCCTCCTTTTTGATCTTCACTACTGCCAGGTGCCCAAACAGGAAATCCACTTTGTGCTCCCTAAAAACATCCATTAGAAGGATGAATGTTTTATGTCTCTGCTGCAATTGCTGGGACTCCGATGCCTGAGTCAATGATGAACTTTTGCACTTTGGTCAGGACTTCCTCCAACTTATCATTTCAATGGGCTTCATACAGGTAGTTTCCTCTGCGACCCATAATTTTGGTCATTCTTTGGACCTGGTCTTCCTACTGGGTATGGAGACTAGTGGTGGGCGAAGTGGCCCCAATTCACTCTGTGAAGTGATTCGCGGAGTGAAGACAAATTCACGGAGTGCTCCGCAACACGAAGCGGAGTACTTTGCGTTATAATGGGTAACGTGAAGTCCATTGAAAACAATGACTTCATGTTACTCCGCCTTCCCAAACCACTACTCCACCAATTCTTAAGATAAAGTACATTGAAAACAATGTACTCTGCCTCACTTCGCCTTGTTTTTAAGATCCAAAGGAGAATTTTGCAGTGATTCATGGGATTTCAGGTCAATGGGCTCTAGATTGTTCTGCACAGCCTCAGTTTGGGGTAGTGTGTGTACAAAGCTGTAGGAGACAATCTGCTCTGAGAGCTCTCTGCAATTCAAACCTTCTAAAAGCTGTTAAAAAGGCCTTATTGGGTCATTTGTTTTGCTGAAACTTTAGTTCATCGATTATAGGAAACCCTCCTGTGCTCATATCATTGAGCGTTTATTGTTTGTTTTTGGATTTTGAATGTTAATGTACAATATTTAGTCTGTGTACTGAAAGACAGTGGAAGTGTGCTTTGGGGAGGGGCGTATCTATGGTGTAGGTAGATTAACTTGGCGAAAAAGACAGTGCTTTCTGTTTTGGTGATATTTTTCTTGTATAACTGTGTTAATGTACACACAGTAATATTTTCAATAATTCTTACCATTTTTTGCTGATTGTTGTTGTGCAGCAGTGCATAATTTTTTTTTTTAAATATGTGGTTATATTACTGAAGTTTTCAATTTGCTACGCTTTACTTAATGTGTGTGAGTATGTATGTGACGCTTGTCATCAAATCAGACACCTTTTATTGTGCCATATAATTTCAGCAATGTGAACCTGCTATCCATTGCAGCTGTGTAATTTTTGTACTTCTTTGTGGTATCTTTACTGGTACTAGTGCTAGTGACTGTAACTGCAGCAGTGCAGTACACTGCCCCCCCCGCGTCCCACCCCAACCGGCAAAGGAATTCTTTTCCAGATTAGAATTTCTGATGGTGAGCACTGGTTAGGTGTTGTGCCTTTGCATCTGCATCACTTCAGTGTGCAGCGCAATCTTAACCTGTCTGTGCATTTTCATCTCTTTAGGGCCCAATCTACATCTCTAACTTAAGTAACAGTTGTTTCTTTGGCTTCATTTCAGAGTACTGGACAGGTGTGGTGCATAATTCTGCACAAACACTGTACTCATTAATATGCGTTTTTAAGTCAGGACCATCATCACGAGTTACTCATGATGCAAATCACGTTCTTCATCATCACGGTCACAAATGCAGTCACAAATCACGATTTACGATCACGTTACGAATCACAGCATTAATCTTTTTTAATAGTTACATGGATATATTGTAAGCCTGTTTTGTAGTATCTCTCCATGCTTCACCACCCACCATTGTACTCATTAATGAGTGTTTTTAAGTAGGGGAGTTTTGTGCCACACCTCATTGGGGCCCGGGGAAGTACAGCCATAGGCATTCATGTTTCTTCATCATCACGGCCACAAATGCAGTCACAAATCACAATTTATGATTACGTCACGAATCACAACATTAAATTTTTTACTAGTTACTTGGATGTATTGTAAGCCTGTTTTGTAGTATCTCTCCAGGCTTCACCTTCCTACCATTGTACTCATTAATAAGAGTTTTTAAGTCAGGGATTTGAACAGTGTCTGCAGTACATACACAGACTAGAAAGAAGACTGACTGCATATATGCAGTTTAGCAAAGTATACTTGCACTGCTCAGAATACAAAGTGTCACGCATATGGAAGACAACAAAAAAGGGCATAATTACATACAAGGGTCAGGGATGGTGAAGGAATACATTTTATAACACAGCAAGGAAGGTGTGGGGAGGCACATGGTGTGAGGAAAAAAAACTAATGTGCGATCCCATGGTGATCCAGCAGCAGTTCCAGCATGGACGTAATTTGCAACTGATGTCCCTCTATGTGATCCAGCTGTTGCTCCACAGCACTCTTCCTCTCATTGTTCTCCTCAACAGCACTCCAGGGAACTGCCAAGTCAGCCTGTGTTACACGCAGTTCTCTAGGGTCCACATGTTCTATAGGTTGACCTGCTGGTGGTGGTGGTGGTGGGGGTGCTGGTGGAGCAGCAGGTGTTCCTGTGGCCCTCCTCTTCTTAGGGATGCCACCATGCACAGCTGCACCCTCTGCTACAGAACGGCCAGCAGGTGCAGGCATGGTCCGTTCTGTGGCAGCCTGCCACTCTAACTGGTGGTGACTGAGCATATGGGTGTGCTGGCCCCCAGACCCCAGGTGAGTCCCCTGGGGGCCACGGTGCACCTCCACCTCACATAGGCAGCACTTGACCACACTGCTGTCCCCCTGACACAGTCAAAAAACTGCCAAGCAATGGAGGTGCGGGGAGGACCAGGCACAGGCAGGGGAGGGCCAAATGAACTTGTAGCTGACTGGTCACGGTGCTGAACAGGGATGGGATCCACACCTGGGCACAGGGGAACAGGTACATCCTGCTCCAGAGGACCTGATGCTGGACTTGGTGGTGGTGGTGGTTCAACTGCCTCAGAGTCAGGACAGGAGGCGGTGCTGGTCCTGCTTCGGGGGACAAACAACTGACTGCTTATAAAGGTAAGAAAAATAAAATTTACAGAAAGAACAAATTAAGTAAAAAGGAGTACAGAAAAGACAAAAAAATGTAGCTTTTAAAAAAGCTGTTGGGTCTAAATCAAAGTTTAAATCTCCTCCTCGCTCTGATCTCAAAGTATCAGCAGTCACAAAACACACTCCTCTCTCTCCGTCTGCACAGGAGAAAGTAAAAGTGTCTGCTTGTATGACTCACTTTCTTCCTGCCTAGCTAAAGAGCATGTGACTTACAGTACTGTAAGCTATGTGATGTGTGGGAGGGCTGCCAAATCTGAAACACCAAGTGGATCACTTAGAATCATAATGAGGAACCCAAAGTCCATTAAAAACAATGACTTTGCCTTATTTTGTATTGCCATTCTGCCTTAACTTGAAGTGATGATGGCAAGGCATAGTGAGCTCTTTGCATTGCCCACAATGCGAAGTGCCCACTTCGCATTCACTTTGCCGGCGGAATTTAAATTCGCTGCATCTCTAATGGAGACCTCTGACATGGCGGTGGAGCCAGTCAGTTGGTGTGACCATTGCACTATCAGGTATAATTTCCAGGCCTCCCGTTATAGGCCTGCCCCTCTGAAGATGGTTCAGTACCACCCATTAAGGGGAGTGACCCCAGATTGCCTGATGGCGGTGCTTGATCTATCAGGATTACCAACTGCTAGCAGTGGTCCAGACAACCTTCTATAGGCCTATAATAAGGCTGTGGTGGTGGGTCTGGACTCTATTGCTCTGGTCCATGTTCGCCCTCTCACTCTTCACCCTTGGTCTCCTTGGTTTGATAGGACTTTGAGGGATATGAGGAGAGAGGGGTGAAGGATGGAGAACCACTGGTGGGAATCTGGTCCTGATGCTGACAGGCTTAGATTGATGACCCATTATATGGACTATCAATTGGTGATCTCCTGTAAGAAGGTAGAGTTCCTGTCCAGGGAGATCACTGATGCACAGAACCGACCAGCTCATCTCTTCTGAACTGTGGACAGACTGTGCAATTCAGCCTGTCTGCAGGTTAGGAAAGCGCTGTCACAGAATAAGTGTGATGAGTTTGCTCGCTTCTTTACTGATAAGGTTGCTGACATTACATCAGAGGTCCACACTGCTCACTCCAATGGATGGAGTGGTGATCAATTGGAGGTTGCAGAGTCCCGTTTTGGTTGGTTGGCCTCTAATCAGCTGGCAATTGTAGATGTCATAAGGATCATCCAGGGTATGCAACCAACCTGCTGTAATTTGGACCCTGTCCCAACTTGCCTCTTTGTGGGGTGTGTTGAGTTCATTGGCCCAGTCTTGGCAGAAATAGTCCAGAGTTAGCTTGAGACAGGTGAATTTTCTGACTCACTGAAGGAGGCGGTGGTGATGCCCTCCTTAAGAAATCCTCTCTCGACCCAGACTGTCCTGCTAACTACAGACCTGTCTCTAACCTGCTCTTCCTGGGCAAGGTTATTGAGAAGGTGGTTTCACTGCAGCTGGATGACCACCTTGACATCCATGACATCTACAAGGATTTAGGAAGAGGCACAGCACCGAGACTGCCCTGGTCTGGGTGCTCAATGATCTCCTGATAGCGGGAAATCAGAGGAGTCATTCCATCTTAGTCCTCCTGAATCTCTCTGAGGCATTTGACACCGTGGATCATGACATATTGCTGGAGTGCCTGTGGGTCATCTGTGGTCTGTCAGGGACAGGCTGGGTGCTCAGTGATCTCCCAATAGTGGGAGATCAGAGGAGTCATTCCATCTTAGTCCTTCTGGATCTCTCTGAGGCATTTGGCACCGTGGATCATGACATATTGCTGGAGCACCTGTGGGTCATCTGTGATCTGTCAGGGACAGTCCTCAGATGATTCCACTCATTCCTCACTGATAGATCTCAGAGAGTTGCACTGGGAATTTATTCCTCTGATGCATTCTGTCTACCATGTGGGGTACCCCAGGGATCTGTGATTTTGTCTATGTTATTCATGGTGTATATGTTGCCATTGGGAGACATTGTAAGGTGGTATGGCTTGAGTTTTCACTGCTATGCAGATGATACTCAGCTATACATGTCCTTCATACCTAATCAGGATGATGTTGTCTCAGTGTTCAACAACTGTCTTGCCAAGATACAGGACTGGATGAGTGCCAGCTAGTTGAGACTAAACCCTGACAAAACTGAGGTTTTGCTGGTGGACCCAGGTCACTTGGTAGAGGTGTCTTCTGCTGGGCAGGCCTCTGGGGTTTTGCTCTGAGGTTACCAACTGATAACCTCTGAATGGGTGCGTAATCAGGGTGTTATTTTTGATGAGGGGTTGACCCTGAAGTTTCAGGTGTCATCTGTTATCAAGACCTCTTTTTACCACCTGAGGAAAATTGCCCGGATTAAGCATCTGGTTTCATCTGGTGATCTTCCAACATTGGTCTATGTCTTTGTGACCTCTCGCCTTGATTACTGCAACACCCTGTACCTAGGCCTTCTGGGGGTTGATATCTGCCACTTGCAGCTGGTGCAGAATGCTGCAGCCTGGTTATTGACTGGGCTTTCTTGATCTAGCCATATCACACCTGTGCTGTGCGAACTGCACGGGCTGCCTGTTCAGTGGCAGATAACCTTCAAGGTCGGCTTGCTGACCTATAAAGCCTTACATGGACAGGGACTGAGTTATATGGAAGAGCTCCTATGTCCCTACTGCCCCCTTTGACCACTGTGCTCCACCGAAGAGGGATTGCTGTAGATCCCCAGGGTTCATTTAAAGACCTCTGGCGCATTTGTGGCTCCTACCCTGTGAAATTCTCTACCTCATCAGATGAGGGGGTGTCAGACTGTGGATAGCTTCAAAGTCGCACTGAAAATATTTTTGTTCTCACTTGCCTATTCCGAGTATTAATTTATGGATGTCTGATATTATGGTGGTTTTAAATATTTACAGTTTTTTAAGGTTCTATTGTAAAAGTGTTTTGGTATCTGTTTGAACTGTACTTATAACAAAGTTTATTATTATTGTTATTATAAATGACTTGGTGGAAAAACAGGCAGCAGCAGCATAGAAACATACAAACATAGAAGCTGATGGCAGATAAGGACCGCAAGGCCCATCCCGTCTTGCTTCATTGTATTGTGTGTGCTATGTCAGTGGGTCACCATGCAAACACAGCCAGCAACACACAAACACCAGCACCACAGAAACAGCCTGGACCCCTTGAACAGCAACTTCTTTTTCTTGCAATATGCCTCCAAGATTGCCAGTCGGGTCTGTATAGTTATGGAGTTGATATACTATCTGCCTTGGCTGCTCCTCTAGTGGTGATCTTGGGGCCAGGGCTATGAACCTGCTCAAGTCATGATTTTGCTACACTTCAGCTGCAGATCCAGTAGCTTAAGAAGTATGGACGCATAAATAGTCTCCACATTAGCCCCCCTCTTTCCCTTTGGGAGCTTTCTTATCTGGAGATTACTTCTCTGATTATACTTTTCTTGATCATCTAATTGCTCTTGGGGGTCTTCCAGCTCCCACCCCAGCTTACTGACTTTGTCCTGGAGGGGTTCACGTTACCCTTAGCTGCTGAAACTCTCTGTTCTGGTTCACTGAGCCATTTTGCTTATCCAGCTGACTGCTCAGCTAGTTCATTCAACTTGCTGGCCACTGCATCCAGTTTAAGATACAATGTGTCCAAGACTTGCCCCATCACTGTGTGCCTGAGTGCTGCCATCTCCATGGCTGTCAGTGTGACTGTTGCATGGACTTCACCTTGTTGGGTGGGAGCTACTTTCATTGAACTTTTTGCTGCTCCCCACAATGATTTTCCCAAAGCTGTGGTCAACAATTAATATATCATGAGTTGCTTTAGCCACAGATACATTTTTTAGTCCGTTTTTGTAACTGGAAAATAAAAAAAATGTAATTTTATACACCACAGAGAGATGGAGCTGCAGGGTTGCACATCCTGCCTGCTAGCTGATCATTAGTGATCCCTTGCATCTATCGTTCTACTTTAAAAGAAAAAAATATATAGTAAAGTTCTGAGCAGAACAGTAGCCAATAGAGAATCATCTTAAAACTGTTTAACTATAGTGAAAGCAAAAATGCTGACCTGAAAATCTCAATGTTTTCTCACCATTTCCGGAAATAGTGTTTATTAGACCACTCATTTTTCTTCATACTTTTTCCTAATCTTATGGCCTAAAATCAATCTTCTCCAAGTCATTTGAAAGGAACCCATTATTTTCTCGTAGGCGTATTCTTTTTGAAACAACCACAGAAAGCTGTGTCAGGGTTTAGAGGTCTCCCCAAATGGCAAAAATGTTACATTATGTTACAATATTCTGATTATGGGTCATGACTAAGTTTATCCTTCTTTGTAAGTTAAAAATATATCCAGTATAAATGTAAATTACACATGAAAAATTGGTGATACTGATTAAGGCAAAGAAGTCAACATGTGTGTGAGTGTGTAAGAGACTGTGTGTGTGTGTGTCTTTGTTGGGGGAAATAATGAAGGCCAGGCATTTTTTAAGGGGAGTTTTTTATTTGAAGGGCCTACTTGATGGTCTTTACTGAGTGAAGGTGGTGGTTATGCTCGTGACAGCAATCGAGGACAATTGAAACATTGTTCTGGGAGGCACTGATATGTTATTGTGTTGCCTTTTTGCTGAGAAGTCTGAATCCATTCATTTCTGCTCCTTATTTATTTATTTAATTATTTATCTAAAGATTAGTGACTGAGAAAGGCTCATGGAGGCAAGCCTCATTTTCAAGTAAAACCCAGGAGAAGGTAGATGTAATTGATAACACCAAACAAGGTGGGCTTTATTGGGAAATACTGGACTCCCCAGGGGCATAAAGAGGCCCAATGCCGCAGCTGGAGGGCCTTATAGCTCCTGAAAGGTCAGGTATTTCCCAATAAAGCCCACCCCGGAGGGTATTATTGCGCTTAGAAAATGGGCCACAGCATTTTGTATTTTTGGGGAAAAAATATGTGTAAATGTTAAAACACTTACTTGTGTGAGATAGTTTTTTGTTATAAAATAGTACTTCCGCCTGCATTTTAGTGCTGTTTTTTTCCTTAAAGCCTGAGACTTTTGTGCCTCTGAAGCCTCCATAGTTTTAACATTTTCAGGTGGTTGTCATGGTTACTTGTCCCCCTCTCCACACACACAGACAGCAGGGATAAGCAATATTGAGGGGCTAATTTTCTCTAAAGATTCAAGACAAAGGAAAAAGAGAGAAAAATGCAGAACACGTCACCTCTGGTACAGGTTAGCTGAAAGAGAGAGTGACAGAATGTACAACCTCCAGTATTGCCAGTGTGTGTGTGTGTGTGTGTGTGTGTGTGAGAGAGACAGGGGCAGTAGCGCTCTGTGACAGGCAGCACAGTTTAATTTATTTCTCTGTTCCGAGTGTCTCTTGTCCCCACTATCCTCCTGTGCTCTCCTTTACCTGATGTCCCCGCTGCTGCTGAGCCATTCCTCCCACCCACCTACTCGCTCTCTTGCTGGTACACCTCACCATTGCTGACTGATCACCTGCTTGCCATCTCTCTCTCTCTCTCTCTCTCAATCCCCAAGTCCTTCCACTACTATTTCTGGACCAGCTACCCCGTCACTCGCTTACTCGGCTAGGTGACTCTGTTTCCAATGGCAAGGACTGGAGTTTTATTTTATGAATAATTTACAGAAAAACAGCTCATTACAGCTTGTGTCTTTCTGGAGTTGTGGAAATTAACAATTTCACAGCTTGCTTAGTGAGCAGGAAACATGGCGGCTTCTCCTTTTGAAAATTTGGGCTGCCCCAGGATTTTCCAAGTAATGGGGCACCCTGAATTAGCACCTGTTTTTTTGCGGGATATTGAAAAATAAATGTATGCTGATCATGGTTTTCAGCAAATCAGCATGCTTTATTTTTCAAACTCATTTGCTAAGGGAGAATACATCATATAGGTAAAAAGAAAATAACAGTATAAATATAGCACAAATAAATACAAGTTAATGCAAGTGGCAAACAGTACAGAACTAAATGGTGAGCAAGAATGATAATATTTAATGATACCTTCCATGACAAACAAGGTGAAAAATAACTCAAGGGTGGGCAAAAATGGACAGTTTTTGATAAGTAAAATATTGGGTGGTCAGAAAAGGGTGTGCAACCCAGTAGCCCTAAACAGGCTCCTGTGAATTCCTATAGCTTTGAAATCTTTTTGCCCAGTCAGAACTCAGGATATTCACTTCTCATTTTATAAAACGATTTAATCTTTTACAACAAAAAAAAAAGAACATGAGGCAGAGCAAATGTAAAAAAAAAAACTGAGTGTTGGCCAGTCAGTCTACAGAATGATAAATAAATTGCTATATTACTAGATGGTACAAGTTATGTACCAACATTTCATCTTTAAAATGCAACACTGCTTAAAACTCTTGACAAACAATGCATAAAATCACTGAAATAAAATTATTTGACTTGTTTTACATGTGTGATTACATTTTGAATCCTTATTCCATGGGCATAAGAGGTTGATATCCCCACCCTCACAGCACAGTGACACACAGTAACTAAATGCTGGTGTAACACCCCCCTCACAAATGGGGGTTCCCCAAAAGTCTTCCTTGAGCTTGCCTAAATGCTCACTGCCGGCTGGTGTCCTGCATTTTAGCAGTTTAAATATGATTGCCAGAGAGTGCCTGTATAGCCTCTGTGTAATGTCTCTTTAAGAGCTGCCTGGCTTGCAGTCATAATTAATCTGAGAGGGAGCTCTGTTAGAAGATATTCTTGTTTGCTGATCATTTGTTAGAGTAGTAATAATATTGCAGTTTTTTCTAACCTGTCTTCTTCGCAGCATGGACAGTTCTGTTTGTTTCCATCATCTTGGTCCTGGACTGCAGAATGGGCCAATCAATACATTTGGGACTCTAAAATGGAGCCTTCCTACAGGGGCTTGGTGGGGCCAAAATCTGTAGGAATTGTAGTTGTGGGCTTTTGGTGCCTAAAATAACCTGGAGGGGGAGCTCTTGTTGTGACTGACAGATCAGCCAACTGAACCTTTTAGGTCTTGGGGGGAAAGTCCAACATTGCTTGCAGTTTTAGTTAGATCTGACTTGGAAAGTGAAGAAGTAACAGCTTGAGATAGTTTGAGCAGCAATCAATAGTGGATTCATGTGGAAGAACTGTGGAAAGGCCTGAGTTTGGCCTGAATGCCTGCCTGCTGTTCCTGAAAGGGAACTTGTGCTTTTTTTTCCAGACTGAATCCGAACTTCGAGAGCAAATTAAGCCACTGAATTATGACCAGGCTTTAACCTAAAGAAGATTGAAGATTCCTGAATGCAACCGGCCTGTCAGTAGTTCCAGCTACCTCTGAACTCCCGGATTGTGCAGAGACTCTATAATTGCAACCAGAGAGCCATTTGCCTGGTACAGTGAAATTTCCTTACATGTTAATGTGCTGTGTGCTTATAGTGGGTCGTGATTTGGTTCCCCACTGTGTGTCTGAACTGCATTTTGCTTGCTGGAGGCTGTATCCTGCTCCATGGACTGAATCCATATCCATTTGCTTGGGCCCTGCTACACTGGCCCAGCCATAATATCTGCTATGCAGAGAAAGTCATCGATAAGAGACCAGCCTGGGGATGAGCCCCCTACTCAATGTCTTGAACAGGAACGACGCCTCGGTGATTAGTGTGGGCCCTGCTACTTTGAGCACTCTAGCTCAACAGCCTGCAGTCTCAATTTCATCCTGCCTGTGTCCAGTATTGGGTATTGTGAGTAAACATCAGGGTAGCTCCCTGCAACAACAGCTAAATCTAAAGGTGTTGTCATCTGATTGTCTTGTTGCGTTTTGTTTCACGAACTGAGCCCTCCAGTTCCAGATTACAAATAGCGTGTGTTGTGTATGTTGCTTTCTTCCATCAGAGGGTCCCAACCAGCTGCAATGTTCTTGGCTAGCCCACCATTTTCCTACCTGGATACCTAGAGTGTGTTACTGTGTAGGGACTCTGAACTGCATGCATAACTGTCTGATTAATATAACTTTTAAGCAAATCAACCTGATTATACCCCTCCCTTGTTCAAGTCCCCTGAATAAATCAGATTTAACTTTGTTTGCATTTAACCTGACAATGGTTCCAGTTTGTGCCAAGAGTATTGTACTGTTCTTATTTGCTGTGCTTAACCTTGTTTTGGGGGGGTCCCCAGGGTCAAGCTAGAGGAGCTAGCCCTGGTGGTTAGTGCAAACAGTTTGGGCAATTGCCTGGTGAAAAAGGGTAATTGTGAAATTGATTATTGTGTACTGTTCAAGCCACTAGAATGAGAAAAGGGGGTTACAGTGCCCAGGAGGGCTGTGCCCAGGTCAGCTTGACCACTACCAACCCTGACCTCTGGGTGGAGGCACCCATATCAGAACCTAGACCCCTTAACATGCAACTAACCAAGCAGGCAGGGGTAGTAGCCCTTGGGATAGCGCCACCTAGGGGTTACACTGGGAAGCAGGTCAAACTGTTTCAACAAACAACGAGTATTTGTCAGTGCCGAATGTTGTCTCGCTGGCATTGGTATTGATAGTGCAAAAGTTAGAAACGCATAATAGGAATGACAGTGAAGTATTGAACTGACGCCAACCCCACCCCCACCCTATAGAGACTGACAGGCATTGGGGTGTGCCTTTGGGTCATCAGCTATAACGCTCATGCCATTTTACCTCACCCTACCCTATGGACACTAACAAGTGTCGTGGTGTGCTTTGTGGTCTTTGGGCCTTATACTTACCCCATTCCAAAAGGAAATACACTGAGATGGGTGTAGTATAGGAGAATGGGGTGAATGCTAGGGCCAAACACTCCAAAGCACACCTTGATGCCTGTCATTGGCTGCAGGGTGGGGGTAGGAGGGAATGGCATGAGCATTACAGCTGATGATCCCAAGTCACACCCCTGACACCTGTCAGTCTCTACAGGGTGGGGTGTTACAGTTGGAAACCCTAACTCTGTAGGTGTTTATTGGTATTTTCACTCCAAATTTTCAACATGAGCTTTTTGTGACCCCATCTCATGATGAGTGGCACTATCAGTTTGTTAGCCAAAAGGTGGTTTTGCATAGCGACTATGCCATTCGATGATGCAGGCACAAAAACCATTTAGGGCAGCATGTGAAAAATGACAACTGTATTGTTCATGAGGAGATGTAAAAAAAATGGTAACGTTGAAAATCCGGACTGAAAATATGAAAAATTGGTGAAGTCATGAGCATGCATAGAAACTGCACAACACATTTTTTTAACCACATTTTCAACATAGGCATTTTGGGACCTTCCATCATGAACAGTGGCACTGTGATTTTGTTACTCTGTCCCAAAAGTTGATTTCCCACAGCGACCACACCATTGTGCACCACAGGTGTGAAAACACATTTTGGGGAGGATGTGAAAAATGACAGCTGTACTGTTCATAAGGAGGTGTGAAAAAATGCCAGTGTTGAAAATCTGGCATGAAAATATTGCAAATTTCCAAAGTTACAAGAATGTGTGGAACACAGTCATATTACGGACTTTCATCACCAAATTTTCAGCATAGGCATTTTAGGACCTCTGCTCATGAACAGTGTCACTGTCATTTTCTTAATCTGTCCCTAAAAGTGATCTTCCACAGCAACCATGCTATTCTGTACCGGAAGTGCAAAAAACACATTTCGGCCAGGATATGTAAAAAGACAGCTGTACTGTTCATAAGGAGGTGTGGAAAAATGCCAATTTTGAAACTCTGGAGTGAAAATATTACAAATTGACAAAGTTACAAGTATGCATGGAAACTGCTCAACGCACGCTTGTAAAATGCTCATTTTTGGGATTTTTTCACCAAATCTGCAACATAGGCTTTTTGAGTGCCCACCTCATGAACAGTCACACTGTCATTTTGTTAATCAGTCCTGAAAGGTGATTCCATGCAGTGACCGTGAAATCACCTTTTGGAACTGAATAACACAATGACAGTGAATGAATTCATGAGAAGGGGTCCCAATAACCCCATGTTGAAAATTTGGTGCCTAAATTACCCAAAATGCCCAAGATATGTACCAAAGTTGAAAAACCCTATTTATGCCATTATACAGCTTACCGGCATTTCTTCAGTTCACAGTCAGCTTGGAAGAGTGCAGAAGTGTTCCTGGTGCACTGAATATCATCGCTCCAGGCTCTGGAGGTATGTATGGGGTGAGGGGGTTGTGGGGAGGCAAGGTATGCAGAGGGTGGGCGCGGGTTGGGGGAGGGGGCAGGAAAGACAGTGCAGGACCTTTTTCTTCTTTTACTGGGAAAAAAAAAAGACAATGAGGGTCAGTTTTCTTTTTTTGCAGGTGATTTTTTGGTACACTGGGGTGAGCTCCCAGTATACCACCTGCATTATGGGGAGGGGGACCTCAGCCAACAGGGATTGGGCCCCCGCCAACACTGAAATGGGTGGGGGGGTACGCATGATGCCGAGGGGTATTGGGCACCCCCTCAGCACACAATTGGAATGGGAAGGAGGGCATTATGCTGATGGGGAGTGGGCTCCCCCATTGGCAAATCAAGTGGGTTGGGGCAAGCCAAGATGGGGATTGGGCACCCCTGAAGTTGGCATTCTGCGTGGCGGTAGTCAGTGCTGCCACGTTTATTGAACTGCTTCACCAGGAAAGGCATGTTATTGTGCCGCTGCATGATGAGCTTGGCTCTCATTGCAGCAGAACTGTTCTTAGATCTGGTGTCCACTTTACATACTGCTGGTGTCAGCACCTGCCTGCTGGTTTATTGGGGAATGAGGGACGCACCTACTGATGTGTGCCCTGCATTCGCCCACAGTGACCGCACCTCCAAATCTGCTACTATTGCAATATGTTGGCTGGCGAGCAAGTGCAAGCCAACAATAAAAATAAAGTATGTACTTTTATGATTGGATTAAGACATACAGTGCATACACCAGAATCATTTAAAATGAAGTCTGTGCTCTAATAATGATACTACTCAGGACCACATTATTAAAAATATCTGTGATCAATATCACAGGTTCAACTACTGTGAAACAAAATAATAATACTAATAACCCATCTCATGTGAACATCACAGTTTATATCCTATTTTTTAAGTCATACTTTGCACTGTACATATAGATGTATTCTCCTCATCATGCATTGTTCTCCTCTACATGTTGCATCAGGCAATGAGCTTTGGCTTAGTGTGTCTTTCCAACTCAACAAATTGCAAATACAACAAAAAGCATGGAAAAAATCTGCCAGCTTTCAGTTCATGAGTAATTAATTTGAAGACAGTGGAACCTAGCAGGAATTAGATAGAATTTAAACAGCTGTACTAAACAGTGTACCATGAGATTTCAAGATTAGAATTCCAGCATGGCCTCTCTCTCTCTCTCTCTCTCTCTCTCTCTCTCTCTCTCTTTCTCTCTCTCTCCCTCTCTGTCACCTTGAGCAAGATACTTGCTGTCTCAGATCTGCAAAGCTTGCAGCCATAAATGTGGGCAGGAATGCCCCACCAAAAAAAGAGATGTTTCAGCTCATCTGGGCATTCCTGTGTTAATGAATTGTGGGGCCAACATTTCAGATATCAGGCAGCAGACAATCTTTCCAAAGTTAAAGACCAAATATATGACTGTATCATGATGAAGACCTTTCATGTCATGAGAGTACCCTAATGCATAGATAACTATTCTTTTAAAACATGTTCTTAAAAGAAGGCTTAATTTGAAATGCTAACAACATACAGAAAGTGAACATTTAAAGAGCTGATGACGCCACTGCAAAAACTTTAGAAAACATAATATTTAGACACAATTCATTTGAATTTCACATATTATGCATAGAATTCCTCTCCCACAAATTTATTATGAGGCAATCTGCATGGAGAAAATGGGTGTGATTTTCTATGCCTGAGATGCAACACTCCTGTCCATATTTCAGATGCATGCAGCATACACGGAAATGCATCAGGATGCTTGCAGAATATTTCCAAACATCATGACTCATGCACAACAGTTCCTGCAATTTATGATGATTTCTGCTGTAACAGTGGACATTGATCCATTTTTCAGACACAACTGCAGAATTCTGTCCCAGGAGTTAGACCACCTTTTCATGTTCGAACTCCTGAGATTGATTCAGGCAGCCATGTCTGAAAAACAGACATGGCTCATTAAACATCCCCTTTAATGTCCCTATTCCTTAGAGTTTACCTGCACACACACACCTGATTCCTCACTTGAAGTCCTAATCCACTATTGTGATGTCACAGTCTGTTGGCATGGCAATAACTGTGTTGTAACAAGCGGGTTGGGATTTAACAAAAGTAGCTGATGAACTAGCAAAGAACAAAGATCCTGTTTTCATGTGCATGAACTCAATAATAAATAGTGAGGAGGAGAAGTTCAAAATTCATATAAAATATATGCTGAATTGTGTCCAAATATTATGTTTTTCAGTGTTGTGGAGGTGTCAGTTTTTCTTCAATGTTTTACTGATGACAGGAAAATTATTTATTACTGGCAGTTGTTTATAAAGTTCTTATTTTTAGAAATGATAGTTATCCCCTTAAGTTATCCATATTTAGCTGTGCCTGATTATAAAGTGACATGAAAAACTGTATTATGCAGTTTTTTTATAGGGAGCAGTCTGTCACAATCCTCTGCATGGAACCTGCAATTTGGAATTTTAACTACAGTATATTACAGTTTGTGCACAGAACTGTGTGCAAGTTTCTGATAGGTCAACAGCTCATAATTAGCATTCTGTCCAGAAACTGTGACATGGTAAAAACTTCCAACTACCTGTTCCATTAATAGAACTGCAGCATGTTGTCCATAAAATAAAAATAATGGAAACCACAGATTTTCATATCACTGTTTATTCAGGTACAATTAATTATGGATCATTTGGAGGTATAAATTTCATTGCTGTAAATAAGAACATAATTAAGTGCTAACAATTAACACCAGTTTCCTGCCACTTTCAAAACAACTTTTTTTTTTCTTGCCAACATACCTAATTTGCTATCAAATAAAATTGTAACGATGTTCTTTATCTACTCCAAGGTGTTCTTAAAGTCAATGTGGTCTTTCTTACAGTGGAAAATAAACAACTTTTTCAGAGTTGGCCACAAAATCACTCTTAGAAGTGGAACTTTATAGTCAAGAAGCATTACTGCTATGCCAGGGAAAAATAACATTGTTGAATACTGAAATTAATTGAGATTTGTTTTTTAAATATTCTTCCATGGAGGATGTTATTCTAACTGGTGTCGTACCTGGAGGACAATGGCCTCCAGGATGTGAGGCAGCTTGAGTTCATTTCAGGGAAGTCTTGTCAAACCAACCTGATACAATATTATGACTGGGTGACAGGTGAGTTAGATAAGAGTCATGCGGTGGATGTTCTTTACTTGGATTTCAGCAAGGCCTTCCAATTCAATTAGTGCCTCATGGGTGACTTGGGGGGGAACTAACTGGTGTAGAGGAAGGGGCCAAAATGATGAACTAGATTACAAGCTGGCTGAGTGGGAGGCTGCAACAGGTGGTGGTGGTGGTAGGGGAACTCCAAGGTTGGTGATGAGCAGGGTGCCACAGGGCTCTGTGTTTGGACTGGTATTATTTGGGCTCTTCATATCAGACATTGCACACAGGGTGGTGAGCAAGGTAAGTCTGTTCACAGACGACACCAAAATGGGAGCAGTGGTGGATGGAGTGGAGGGATGGAAACAGCTGCAGGGGGACCCAAGCAAGCTAGAAGAGTAGTCAGAGAGGTGGCAGCTGGGGTTCGATGCAAAGACATATAAGGTTATGCACTTCGGGATGAAGAATTCAAGAAGAGAATACTGGCTTGGACTGGGAGGGGTTAAGCTGGGTATCATTGAGGAGGAAAAGGTCCTAGGTGTAACGGTAACAGAGACCATGAATAACACTGCCCAGTGCAGGAGAGTGACTGCAAAAGTGAATAAAATACTGGGGTGCACAGTGAGTTTTTTTTTTGTCCAGGTGAAGGAGGTGATCTTGCCCTTCTACAGGCTGCTAATAAGGTCACACTTGGAGCACTGTGTGCAGTTTTGGAGACCATACCTGAAGCGTGATATCAGGCTACTGGAGGGTGTGCAGAGGAGGGCAATGAAGATGATATGTGTAATGGAGGGGAGATACTATGAGAGCAGGCTAGGAGACCTGAATATGTACACCCTGTAGGACAGAAGGGACAGGGGGACATGATAGAGACATTCAAGTATCTGAGGGGAATCAATAAGGATGGGGAAGATGGGGTCTTTAAGCTAAGGAGGGGGAGGTCACACCAGGGGGCATGGGCTAAGAATAGAAGGGGGAGATCTAAGGGGGAAATAAAGAGAAACTATTTCACAGAGAGGGTAGTAGAAAAATGGAATGCACTACCAGAATGGGTGGTATCATGTAAATCCATGAACAGCTTTAAAAGGGCATGGAACAGGGAACAGGGGAGAGTGAGGGTGGGAGAAGTGGGGGGCGGCATTGGGATGACAAAGGAGAGGAAGTGAGGCAGCTGCAAACTTCAGGTGCTAGCTGCACACTCAAGCAGACTTAGATAGACGAGGCGGTCTGTTTCTGCTGGTACATTCATATGTTCATATGTTCATGACAGTAACAGGATGTCATTCTAACAGAAATTCTTATAAGTGAGCATCATTGTATCTTGAGCCTCTGGTGAGGATCGCAAACTTTGTAAGTACATTGGCCCAGAATGATGATATGCTTAGACTGAAGGTTTCGTTTTAAATAATTCCACTGTAAGTATGGCTTCCCCAGACATCCACATAATGCTATCACGAGTCTTTATAATCATAATCCAGTTTTGGTAGATTTGGCAAAACAGATTAGCATACATAAGGTTTGAAAGTGTTTTTTTTTTAGAAAAAGCTATGTATACTAAACAAGGGTCAACAGTCACATTGATTTGGAAGCCTGGGGCTACTTTGCAGATAGCAGGACTGGAAAAGCATGTCACCCAATTAAAGGGTAGCAAGGGCAGGATTTACTGCTTAGTCATGTTTTTTCATGTGCAGAAAATCAAATGCTTCTTTGTAAAAAGCCATTCACTGCTGTCAGATTTTATTTAAAATACCATCAAATGGAAACAAAGGAGAAAGAGTATCTGGCAGCTTAAACATAGTTAGGACCACATTTGTTGAATTGCTGCCTTATGGAAAACTACATCATTGCCAAAATAAATTGCTGATATCCTGTTTTCATCTTTCATTAAATCAGCAATACATTTAAACCGTTTTATTAATTTGAAATTTAACGACCTTTCATAGGTCTATGTAAAGCTTTAGGAATTTATGAGTTTCAGAGTTAAGCTTTATAGGCAGTTCTTCCAGTGTCCTCTTTGTGATGGACAGGGAGTCCAATGCTACTAGATAAGATACATTGCTTATGATTTATGATCAATTTTAAGTTTCATGGCACATAATAATAAAATAAGTGTTTATAACACTAATTTTCCAAAAAAGAACATTGGCAGTTAGTCTTATTCTCCTCCAAATCTGACTAAAATATTTGCATTTCTGTGATTTGTAGGTGAGGTACTGTAGATTAGAGTTGGTCAGGTTCATGTTGTTCTACTTGTCAATTTTCATAATCAACAGTACTTGAGCCACAGATTATTTTAGTGGATTACCAGACTGCTCAGATGTACTCCCAGCTGACTGCCAGATGAGAGTTTCCAGGTTTTTAAGAACAGGCTGGATAGGTATTTATTCAACAACAAAGGATAATAAATGGCCACTAATGTGGGGGACTTGTTATATGGGCCCTGAGCCTTCTGCTAATCCTACTAACCTAGTATTGTAAATAAATCTCAGTGAAAAACAGCAAAACTGTAAGAATAATATAAACCATAGAAGATACTGCGGCCAAGTGTTTAAAATTAACACATGGTTAGAATGCAATACTCCTAGGTTCAAAGACTACCAAAGTCACTTAGTCACTCTGTGACCATTACCAAGTCAAGTGACCTCCATGTCTTTTAAGTTCCATCCATCTAGCTTATACAGTTGGGTATAATCAGGACCCCAGAGAAAATGAGATGATGCACCTTACAAGGGCTATCATGGATAAACAAATTATAGGCAAACAAGGAGATAGGTTAGACTTCCCTAAGACAGAAAAAAATATTGAGAAAACTGGTTACCTAACCAATAACTATAATTTTAGGTCGCTTTTCTCCAGGTACATTCATACTGAAATCTTTTGGTGGATATCCAAACTGTCACATATAGCAGCAAGCAGATAAATAAATGCTGCTATGAGAGTAATAAAAATAATAGTCTTGCATGGTAAATGTTATGATATAATGTGACTTCAACAAAGTTAGGCATGAGATCCAAGGTCCATAACCTGCCAATGAAATGGTCACTTAAAGGAACTATTGCTAGTTGAAACTGACTACGACAAATGAAATAAAACAAAAAAATAAAAGCAATAGCTTTACAAGCATCAAGAGATGCTTTCTGAACTTCAGAAAAAATAAATCACTCATGCTGGATGTTCTACCATGAGGTAAACCCCCTAATGAAGAAACACAGTTACTTCTAACCATCAGTTTTCTAACAAGCATTAGGTACAGATTGTCATGTAATTACCGGTATATCAGAAATAAATATATAAGTAGTACAGTGCTTATGAAATAATAATTTCACTTTATTGGAACAGTTGCATTTCATAGCAATGCTCTTACATTAATGGACCACCTACATTCCTGTACATGACAAAACAAAATATGCGATCTTTCTCTTGCAGAACATACAGCAATTTCATGGTGCCAATGTTTGCTACTCAGCTATCTCCCACAAAAGAAAAATTAATTGACACAAATAAGAGAAATGGGACTCCACCCTGGCACACAGGACACTTTCATATTATTTCTCCCTCCTATGCTGCTCGCAGTCATTTCCTCAAGGTTCATGTCATTCACTTCTGCTCTTGCTCCTAGCTTACTCCATATACCTCCTGATTTTGCTCAGTTTTTCCATCATGTGAAATAGCGCTGCACAAGCTAAGAACTATAAAAAGCAGGTCTTACTAGAGGCATGTGGGAAAAAAACTTCTGACAGTGCAATTTCTGCGAAAGTTGGATTTTTGCTTCCGCGAAAGTGTGAAAATCAAATTAGTAACTTCTGCAGAAATTCTGACTTAGAACTATGGAATAAATGTATAAATTGTGGATTATTTTATTAAACTGTGGAGAAAAAGATCAGCAGAACTGATCACTGAACTGCAGAATAATTACATATACTGAGGAATGTCTCATTAAAGTGTGGGGAAAAAAATTCCTCAGAACTGTTATTCTGCAGTTCACGTGTGTTATTCCACAGTTCAGCCGAGACACTTTACAGAACAGGGCTAACATTTGACAAACACATTCGGAAGATTCCGATCTCACCAATGGTGGATGTCTGGAAAATTCTGTGTAAATTCTGAATTTTTCATGAAAGTTCAGCTAAATCAGAACTTGCAACTTTCACCCACCTCTAGGTCTTATGCAGGACAAACCCAGAGGTGGAACCAAGAATTGCAACAATAGCCAACATCATCTACATTATGGAGGCTGTTCTGGAGGATGAGAAGCAGGAGCATGCCCCCACATTCTACATCAAAGGCCCTGGAGGTACAGTGCTGCAAACAGACAGTGCTATCCATGAGGCACATTTGAAAAACTCTGTGCTGAACTAAATGCTGTCTGGCACAGGCTCAACAGGCCCATGTTCATGCAGCTGTGTAACATGTTGCATGAGCAGCACCAGATAGACACCCACCACAGCCATGCAGTGTCCTTTGAGCTCAAGGTGAAAGCAGCACTGTTTTCTTGCCATCAGATCATGCCAGATACTGGTGGGAAACACCACCAATGTCACACAGCCTATTGACCCTGATGAGGAGCAGGCCATGGCCATGGGTGTGCGACAGAGCCCCCATGTGCCAGTGTGTGGCATGTTGTAGATGTTCTAGGGGCATGGCTTCCCACACTGCTGGGGGTGGAAAGACACTGAGGTGTCAGCCTCAGGGTGGTCACACTCAGGGCGTCTGCCTTGGAGTTACATTCACCCCCACTAAAATAGCCAGCACTGTGGGTGGCTCCTGCAGTCCCCAAGATCATGGCTGTGGCCTCCAGCACAATAGTTGCCATACCACCAAAGCCAGCCACCAGGGGTTGTTCCACTCCAGTAAAACCTGCATCCAAGGCAACCATGTGCTCTGCATGGCAAACCTCAGCATGCTGGGGGCCTGTATGTTGCCCATCTCAGCCTGCAGGCCCTCCAGAGCCCCCATGGTGACCATCAGCATTTGCTTGTTGGCTGTCACCTGCTGCCATTGTAGTCTGTCTAGGGGAACAGGGTAGGACTGCACCATGGTCTGTTGTGTTGGCTGGAGTGACACCACAGTCCATGCTGCACTAGGAAAAGTGGGCTGGGGTGGCTCAGCAGTGGCTGTGCTGGACAGATTTTCCTGGGGTGGCACAATGGTGACTGTGGTAGGGGGTTTGGCTGGGAGTGTGGGAAGGGGGGGCTTGGTTCCATTTACAGGGAGCCAACAGGGATAATGATGGCAGGCAGCACATCTGTGATGGAGGTCAGTGGATGGCCCGTAACACCCTCCTGTCCCTTGGTGGTGTCCATGCAGGATCAGGATTCATCTGACCACCTCTAGTCCTCCATGAATGTCTCTCTGTTGCTGTCCATCTCAACATCCTCAAGTGCTCCAGTGGGAGATGGTTGCTGGAGCAGCAGCCATCTGGATGGGCCTGGTGTACCTTCCACCACTGTGTACAACACAATGTACTGGGCTATTGAGAGAAGAGAGGGACATTACTGAGTAAAGCACTAACCAATAGCTGGACAATGCCAGCATGCAGGCCCAATAAACTGTGTATAGACACACATTCTGCCAATGCAGTGCAGTGCCCATACACACCAAGTGTTGTACACATAATGCGCACCTCCCATCACTAGTGACTGACCACACAGAATTCAACACCCATGTGTCACAGTTGTGGATGTGTCTGTAGAAGTCCATACCACCAGGCCACCCTTGTAACACCAGGTGGCCTACCACCACTGTGTAACTCTTCCTACAGGTACAGCATTACAAACAGTGCAGGTAGCATGAGGGCCCATATATGAGGTGTACCACGGTCCATGCAGGAAGCATGCATAGGTCTACTGTAGGTAGTGTCCAATAGAACACCGCTGTGTGCAGTACATCATATGTTTATCCTCTGTTCATGGCCAGCTGAGGACCATGTCGCCAAGGCATGTGTCCCCCCAACCCATGACAAGCATGAAACACACAACACCACTGATGCATGCCCCACCCCTCAATGTGGCAGGGACACCGCAGTCACTCACATGGTTGTGTTGCTCCCACCATGCTTTCATTGCCACCGCCAGGGACCCTCATGATACTCATGGCCTGCACTATGCTAGACACGATCACCTCTGCAGGGGCTAGGGACTCTGCATTTTGTTGGCCACCACCTGTAGCTAGGAGGTCAGACAACACCCTGACCATGTGGTCTTGGTGTGGAACTTCAGGTCTTCTGCCTGCTTTTTAACTTCTTCACACCATCTTGCTCCTGCCACCTACAGCATTCTCCACCTTCATCACCTCTGCCCATGCCTTTGCAGATTTTGTCCTTTGTCCCCTTGTGTTTGCCCATGAGTTCCCTACTAGCCATGTAGGCATGGGCCAAGGTCATGACCTCCTCCTCAGGGAATCTTCTCTTCCTCTCTCTCTCCTCCACAGTCATGATGCCTATTGGAAAGGACAGGATGGGCAGCACTGAGCTTTGTGTACACACATCAGAGCTCACAGTACAGGTACAGAGGCATGACAACCCCATTGCCCCGTGTATAGGACATGTACGTGTCCCTGGAGGACAGGGTCAAACACACAGTGAGCTACCTGCATATCACAGACTCGAGAACATGTGTAGATACAGCTACAGACAATTCTGGATAAAGCATATACCCACTGCTATGAACACCCCTGTCCCTATTTGCAGGCCATAAAGTATACACTTACATATAGCCACCTGCAGTACCTCTGTGGAAGCTGTGTGGTGCTATCTATTCCTTTTATATGCTCCAGGCACACCTAGGTATGCAAATGACTGACTAGAGTCCAGTAATGACACAGGCTGTGTAATTAGGTCATTTGCATGCATTGTTTCAATACTGCATTTTAGTGTTGAGTGCTATTGTGATAGTGCAGCACTAGCACAGCACTAGTGCAGCACAGTGAAGGTCATGATGTCATGCTACATCTGCCAATGTCATAGTGCTGCATAGTCATTCTTGTTATGACATTTTGCTATGCCATTGTGCAGCATGGTGATGCACATGCACACCATGATCCCAGAAAGCACATTGCCATTTGCATACAGTCACATATCCCCCACCAGGATTCATGTTTAGCATTGTGCAAATTGATGTTAGAGCTGCACAATCAACAAACGTACAGCACTACCACCTAGCCTACTCAGTAGAGTTTTGGAAGTCCAGGGAACACCTTTGAATGAAAAAGAAAACTACCATGTCTGACAGTTGCAGCAGGGTCAGGGAGGACCAAACAGAGGGAGAAAAGGTGTTTAGTTGTAAAGCTGGCTGAGCTGGTTGAGATGGTGCTGGAAAGGGAGGAGCTGCTTGGGGAGGGGTAGGCATCTGACAGGCCCAGGTGTGAGGTGCGAGCATCTGCGGGGAGGTGTCTGTCCTGTAGGAAAGACACTGCTAGAATGTGTGGCCAGTGCCACCACAGATATGGATACCTGTGCTGAAGGGAGTTGCAGCAACTTCAGTTTGCTGCAGGCAGTGGTTGACAGTGGTATTTTACCAAGGTCAGGTGAATACAGTCAGCTGTATGTATGGTTGCTGTGGTGTCTCTGGTGCAGTACTGTTTCTAAGCTACAAAACTGTTTGATTGCTTTCTCTGAGAGAAAGAGAAATGTACCTGTATTTACCTGTTGATTATGCTATTTCCTATGGAAAATGCTTTGTTTTATTGTGAGACTACAGTCCCTGTAGATGCCTCCATTTCCCTGTACAATACAGGAATCACTGTGGAGCTGGCAGCCAAGCTACTTGCCATAACATCAAGGGTGTGAGATTGCACATAGGCATGTGATCTCTGTATGTTATTAGGAGCTGTGTCAGGCTGAATGAATATGTTCTGTACCTACAGTAGGTGTGTACTTTTAGCCAGGATGTTATGTGTACTGAACAGTATGTTGCCATAGCCCATGTCTGTTCCATGTATACTGTTGGTGGTATGTAACATGGGTGTAGGTTCACATACACTACGTAATCCAAGGCTCACAATTGCATTGGAGAGGTTGTGCCAATCTAGGAGCTGCCATTGTGTTTGGTTACTCCTACTGTCTGATATCCACTCCTACTGCTGTGATGGTATGATGATTGTGTTCAGTTTGTATAAGACCTCATGACCTTATGGATTGTTATGCTGACACCCCGGTGCCCTATGTGGGTAATGTGCCTTGGCATGCATTGCACTGTTTGTTGAAATGTCCCCTGTGTAGCAACCTTGGTACACAAGAGGGGGTGACAGTATTGCTCACTGCCCCAGGTGGTACACCTGTCATAGTTTGTCAGATCTCTTGTACCACATGGTCTGGCCTAGGAATGAATACCTGTCTGGTGGTGGTAGTCACTGACTAGTGTTGTACTAGTACACAACTGTGACATGATATGTGCTGCATACAGCATACATGTGTATTCCATGGCAGCCTGCCTGCGTTGTTACCATCTCCAGTGTCATGTGCACTGGATGCCATGCCACTGCATCTTGCCAGAGCTGTCCTTTTGTAGTATGGGATCCATAGCAGAGGTAGTTATTGATGGGCCTTGAATGTACCTTAGCATATGTTCATTTGGCATTATGATACATAGTTGGAACAGTTTGTCAAACCCAGCAATGTCCATTTTGTGATGATTCCACAGTGACATGCATACATTACTACAAATATGGACATCATTTGACTGATGACCTGCACAGATTCTGTATTGGAGGCCCCCGTCTGTAGTGCAGACCTGCTATCTGCTGGGATAGAAGGTTCCTGCAGGCAGCTTTGCAGATCACACCAGTGTTATAGTGATTGTAATATGGTGTGTCTGGTACTCACTCCCTTACTCTTGTTCCACCCGAGGACCTTCCTATGTTGGTTCATGCCTTTGTGTTCTCTCGTCTGGACTACTGCAGTGCTCTATACTTAGGGTTACCGGGGATGGATCTCTGTCACCTGCAGCTGATGCAGAATGATGTGGCCAGTTTGTTGACAGGGTTGTCAAGAACTTGCCATGTCATGCCTTTGCTGAACAAACTGCACTGGCTGCCAGTGCGATGGAGGATCACCTTCAAGGTCACGTTGCTGACCTATAAGACCCTACATGGACAGGGACCGGGTTACTTGCAAGACCTCTTTTGGCCTTACTGTCCCCTCTGTCTGCTCCGCTCCATTGATGAGGGATTGCTAGTGGTTCCCAGGGTCCATCTTCAGACATCAGGTGCTAGGGCTTTTGCTTTTGTTGCCCCGACCCTGAGAAACTCTCTGCCTCGTCAGATTAGAGAGTGCCTATCCACCGAGACTTTTAAATCCTCATTAAAAACATATTTATTTGGCCTGGCATTTGGGGATAATGTCTAGTTTTATTATGTCTGCCTTTTTATATGTATACATGTTATTAGATTAAATGTCTGTTTTTTTATTGTATATGCACTTTGTTTTTTGGAAAACGCTGTAGAAATAAAATCAGATTTGATTTTGATTTACCACACTGCTGCACTCACTGATTACCCCGTTGCACATGGTGCTGCAAGACAGTCCCATCCTTATAAAGTTGTGCTCTGTGTGTACCACTAGTGTAGTATACGTGTCTGAGCCCCACCTGTGCTGCTGGCCAGGGTGGCTCCTACATGTCCACTGTCCTGCACACCTGTGTGGGCCTGTGTGCTGTATACCTGATCTGCAGAGCTCTGGTTGTGTGGCTATAACATATGTCTACTGTGATCAAAACACTGTCTATTGTACTCTTCCTTGGTGTTGCTGTGTTATGTGCTGCATTTTCACATCTGGACAGTCTGCAAGTGTCCTGTGTCTCTTGTACAGCTGTGTCCACCTCTGCTGCAGCATGGCACACTCATTCTATGTGTAGTCCTCCACTGCTCCATTATTAGGGTACATATTACTGTCTCTGATATGCTCCATATATGCCATAACAGCTACATGACTCTGCCCACCAATGGGTGGTACAGTATGTCACTCTGTGTGTAGTCTGGTTGTACACTTGTTATGCACAGTTTTCTGTGTCCCCCATCTTGTGTGCACAGCTTGCTGAGTTCAGTGTCTTTCTTTCCATAGGTGCCCAAAGGGATGCTTCTTTTTGCAGAGATGTCATGGACAGGGCAGGGACAAATTGCTGTGGTGCCAGGTCCATCTACTACATATGTTCATGAAGAGGTTGGAGGATAATATGCAGGCCATCAAAGACCTGATTGCAGCCACTTGGCTGCATGGCAGGCAACAACAGCGGCAGCTACCACCATCTGCAGGCCCAGATGTGGTTTGGGTATTTGCTGTCCATGGACATTATGGACAGTTTATGGGCAGTTGCACTTTGGATTGTATTTTTTGTTACCTACACTTGCCATTTCTTTTCTGTTCTTGATTTTTATGGTCCATTGCTTTTATCCTTTGTTATGTTTTTAGCAAACATTTTTGATAATTTTGCTACTATGTTTTGTATCTTTCCTTGATGCCTGGCTCTCCACTCCCCCTTGTGCTGCACCCGTGTACAGTACTATGTTCAGTGCCCTATTCAGTGCTGCACGTGTGTTCTGCACTGTACAGTAGCACTGTGATGTTATATTGTGCATGTGCATTACGTTCTTACCCAGTATTGACCCATGTTAACGTGGGTGTGCTACTTTTGAATATTCCTGTGGCCAAGTACAGAGCAATCATGGCTGACTGAATATGGGGGCCTGTATGTTGCAAGAACAAATGATGTCTAAGGGACAAACACCTTTTTTTAATGAACGTATTCCAACAAATGAATAATGAGAGGGAAAGATCACTGAAACTATATAAAATACTGAATCATGTCTAAATATTATAATTTAATATTTTTCCCCCCTGATAAGTCAATACTGGAGCTCAATAAGTGCAAAGAAAGATTATGGTAACTGTTGCTGTTTTACAGCAAAGCAGCTCATTGCACCATCAGTTAGAATAGCATGTAGATAAACTGCACAAAATATATTAAACTAGATATAAACTTTTGTTCTGTTCTAAATAAGACTTCAGATCAGCAACTGAAAGTATCTGCAGCATACTGTT
Organism: Neoceratodus forsteri; assembly: GCA_016271365.2. Lineage (NCBI taxonomy): Eukaryota > Metazoa > Chordata > Ceratodontiformes > Ceratodontidae > Neoceratodus > Neoceratodus forsteri. The sequence goes on from CM057449.1 coordinate 463,221,796, forward strand.
CTTTAACACAGTGTTTCTGCTACCAGGAAAAGCAGGGGATGAGAAAAGTAATGGCAAAGCACTGTAAATTTTAGAAAACACCCCAAAAAGCAGAAATAAAAATGAAACTGAAAGCAAATATGCTTGCTATATAATTGAATATTGTTTTTACACTCTCTTTACATAACAAATGTAGTCATAGCCTTTCTTTTTCCTTGATCCTTGCGTATCTATAGGTGTATTACAATTGCAGTTGCATATACAGTAGCTGCCTATACTGTACACATTGCAATATGTATTTATTTTCTCATTCCTGGAAGCTGGAACAGCAGTATAAAAGATGATGTTTCTACTCCTTTAAATAAACATGTATTTCATGGCACATTACAAATAGTCCCCTCCACTAAATACATACTTTAATTTCCACAAGGAGATGATGAAAATATCATACTATGAATAACAGGAACATTGACAGAAAAAAAGCAATATTCAACAGCTCTACCAAACCTTTAAGAATATGACTCAACCCCTTCTACTCAATGTTTCAAATGGGAAAAGCCATAGATTTAAGAAGCCAAGGAGGAAAAAAAAGAAAGCCTGACCTGCTTTAGATCAAAGTCAACAGCAGTGAACCAACAAAATCAGCAGGAACCTTAGATATATACTAAACCTTGCATGAGAAAAATTTGTGTTTGGCCCTTGCAGGTTGAATAAGGATTGCTGTACATATCTGAGTGGTTAAAACACTACTGTAACAGCAGACAAAGGCAATCAGCTTTAAGAAGGCCATTTTAGTCCCTGAAGTAGAAAATAAGTTGCAAGTGGTAAACAGTTCTACTTAGAAAATTGTCAACGTTTCTTCCGACAGATTAAATGCTGTGTTGCATTGAAAATAATCTTCCTTTTTTTACTAAGCAAAAGCAGTAAAACTTAAAAGTACCTATAAACCAACTTGGCTAGCAAATAAAAAAAAAATCCTCAATGCTGAATCAGAGATCCTTGATTGTCTCTCTGTTGCAACTGAAAATCAGTTATGACTGCAAGTCAGCTTTGCTGAAGAAACAAATTAGAACTTTGGATTGCTATGTGGTTGCTGGAAGCTCTTTATCATTATGACTAGACACTATGTGACAGAGATGAAGCATTATTAAGACAGTCATTAAAATCAATGCTAAATAGATTTCAACTACAATTAGATGCTTTTATAGATTGAATTTAAATACTATTTACATTTATTTTCGCAATATGAAGATAAAAGGTCATGTAACTACAGTAAGCATTATTGCAAGATTCCCAATTGGGCTGTTTTCTCTTTAAGTGGGAGAAGAGGGTGACCCCTTACACTGACCTCAACTTCAATCATTACCATAGAGATGACCTAAGCAGCTGCCATATTGATTGCCCACTGAAAGAGACTGAGGCAAGATGGACTGCAGGATAAAACTACCTACTTACATTATCCACCAATCAATTTATGCTTCACTGATAAGCTATCCAATGCTTGCCAACCAGGAGTAAACAAAATCATGATTATGAACACTTAAAAGATATTATCAAAAAAAGTTCCTCCCTAGCATACAAATACGTTCCCATGTATGCCCACTGGGAATTGCCCTTACAATGGATTCCATACATATTGACTTCTGAATATAATTTTTCTTTCATTCAGTACTGCGGAGTGGGAAGGGGAATGAAATTACAGCAGTGTAAAGCTGGCCTGCTTTTGCAGTGGTAGCAGTACTGGCTGCAACACCAGTGACCCAGGTTTGGGAATGAGCCTTGGGCTGCTGGCGGTCTAGCAGGGCGAGGATATTTGATCATCCCATGGATACTCACCTCTTCGAGGGTGGGCAGGATTCTGGTCTCTGCCACGACACTGCCACTTGGGAGACCTCAGGTGGTAGTGCTGCAGATCCAGTGCAGAGGGAGTGGAGCACTGGCATTCTGACATCTTGGTGACATCCTCGGAATGCTCAGGGGAAAGGGACAAAAAAATGGAAAATTCCCAACCACACAGGATGCCTCTGACAACTCTGCCACAGGACTTGCACCTCTGACTGAAGCATTGTCTCCTTGACCAACACTTCAACTCCACTCAGGGAGTAAGGGGTGGCCAAAGGGCAGCCCTTCCCATGGGAGAGTCATCCACAGGGCAACAAAGAACAGAGGTACTTCCTAACGAAGCTAGGTGATGGGGTTGGACAGGGCAGAGGGGCTGGGGGGAGATTGATCGCTCTGAGGCAGGGAAAAATACAATAAATAAAATAATACATAACAACAGTGCAGATTTCCACGTCATCAACATTTTCATAAAGTTTTCAAAATAAATTGTGAGTTATGGAAAAATATGGGTACATTCTTCTTTTCAAATATCATGTTCCAGCATTAATAACAGGGGGCAATTCATTGAGAGTGGTTCTTTTTCTGATCCAGGTTCTCCAAACCAAAACCTTCTTGTAAAATCAAGGTTTATAGAACCTGAAAAACATTCTTTTGAATGAAAACCAATATGAATAAAAGCATATTAAGGAAACAGAGCCAGCATTGGAACTCTGTAACCACATTCTACTGAAACTTCTACCCTCTGTACGCCAGACTGACTGACTTTTACAACAGACAAAAACACCCTACACCATGCTGTGGAAAGGGTCAAGATGTCAACACCAACAAAAATAGACAAAAAGGGAATGAAAAATAATTTCCTTGCACTAAGCATGGTAGCCATATGGAGATATCAGCAGCTTCTCTAGCATTCATACTATGGGATACCTAGCCAGTAGAGTCCCATAATAATCACATTATAAAACAATAACTGGAAGTGGAGCTTTCAGATTGGTTGACAGCATTCTAAAAGAGTAATGTTGATGGCTGGAAACCTTCATGTTCAACTAGGAAAAACCTTTAGAATTTTGGTTATACAAATGTTAGTTCAATAATAGCATTAATGCCCTCCAGGGGTTGTGTTACCACTGTTAGTCTATCTGTAAGGGCATTAGACACACAGCATTGTCTCATAATTTATGACTCCCCCAGTTTTAGATTAACAGATGATAGCCCAACCACTAGTCCTGCCTTAATGCTTAATTATAATTATATTACAATTACCTAACATGGAAGCTCAACTAATTTATTTTATTTAAAATCTTGGTAATGGGGATAGGCACACTGAGGCAAGGCTCATTTTCAGGTGCACCCCAGGGGAACAATACAATAAGGGGATCCACAATGGGTCATCGACAAAATATTTGTTGAACGACCCGACAGCAAAACTGGCAGGTCAACTGCATTTTACTGTCACCTGCCAGTTTCCAAATGACTCAAGTGTTTTCTTCAGGGAGCTTCACCCCCCCAAACCCCCCACATGGGGGGGCTGCACCCCCCACTTAGGATTCTTAACTCCAAGTCGGAGCTGATTCAGGGGGGTGCAGGACCCCCAACAGACAGTGTCGGGTTCCAGCGGGTTCCCTACAGTGACGTGGTGATGTTGTCACTGTAGGGGACTCTGCTGTTGAAATGTCAATGTTGGGGTAGTATACCCAATAAGGAATATATAGTGATACAATATACAATATATTAGAGACTTGCAGAGCTTCCTAAATGATTGCATATCTGGCTAGGATGGAAACTTACAGTACAAAGAACATAAAAGGTGAGTGGATGTTAGACATCAATCTTGTGATGAACATGGACTAATAATGGGGTCTATGCACTATGCTGGTGTGTGGCATATACGCGGTGGACAGACAACACTACAATGAACTGCTATACCTTGGGGGTCCAGCTGGACACCTGCATCATTCATGGAAGAGGCACAGGCCCCTTCTCCACCTGATCCACTGTCTGTCATGGCTCTGCATATGCAGATGGACCTGGGAAGTGGCCAGGGGTGGTACTACACTCCACACCATGCACTAAGGTGCTGTGTGGTGGAAGAGAGGGGTACAGGATATGTGAGGAGGGACCATGCCATAGCACCCACTCCATTCCTTGGCAAATGGCCATCATGGGACACGTGATCCCTCTTGCCATGCTGGTCTAGCCCTCCAGATGTGCAGGGAGACCTGGGGGCAAAAGCCTTTTTATATCAACCAGAGGTTAGATTTCTGTGGTTTACAGTATGTAAATCAAGGATTAGTTTCCAGCAGAAAATTAATCTGCAGTTCAGGTAAACAACGAAATATTAATCCACAGCGTACGTAAACAGTGAACTGTGAAATTTGTGGTTTAAATAAAAGGTGTCATCTGCTTTTAGAATTTCAGATTTCTGTTTCTCATTGAATTCCACAGAATTAGGCTGAATATCTGAAATTCTGCCATACTCCATCAGAAGCAGAATCAGAATTTTTTTTCTCACAGCTCCAGGGGTCATCTTCTCAGATTCCAGAAATCCCAGTAGATAAGTTTACTAGCACAGTTCATCATTCTAATTATTTTGTTAATGTAATTTTAATAAACAAACAAAGATCTATAGGTAGTGAGGGTTATTGGAATAAAAAAATCCAAATTTCTACAAAATTAAAGAGCTTTCTATGAATCCCACTACAGTTGTGTAGAACCTCCCCCCACCCCCATTTTATGACTTCTATCCCTGAAGGTAACTTTAGTCAGAAGCAAAGTACATCGGCACACAATGTATTAACAATTAAATCCATTTTTTTTACAAAATTAAATACAATGTTTACAAAGAGCAAAACAAGATAATACATCTGAATTAGCAATAACAGGTTTGTTAACAAATAAGAAGAAAATGAAGACCAAAAAGTATCATAAACAGAATATTTTGTTAATCTTGTTGGCACGGAATTCTATACTTTGGCTATACAATAAGAAAAAGCCCATTGACCACCATGGCTATACAATAAGAAGATGCCTCTTGACCATAATTAATTTTCTTAAGTGGTGAAATTAAAATTGAATTAACATGAGATCCAGTGACTGCTGAGACTCTGAAATTATTAGATTTAGTTACTAAATTCAACATTTATTTATTAATTTTTTATTCTTTGGTAACCAGGTAAGGTCCACTAGGCCCAAGGACTGTTTTCAGGAGTGATCTGGAAGCACTGAGGTGGTTGTTGGAATCAAACCAAGGTCTGCTTGATGCACCAAGCTCTTTCACAGCTCGTTACTCTAACCCCTAAGCTGTACTGCAAGCCTCGTCTGACTGTGGATACTATATGTTGTAATATTTCCCAGGCTTAGCCCCCCAGTGCAAAACTGCCACTGGTATACATTTAGCCATTTAGTGCATTTTTACCAGCTGAAGTTGCCTCATTTTGGACACTACTAATATGCCTGGACCAGACTAAATCACTAACTCAAGTCATAGTCAATAATGGGAAAAATGAAATTGGAGATGGCACATTTCTGAGCATCAAGGATAACATTTGTATTATTCTAGTACTGAATACCAAAATCTAGAATTTACTGCTTTAACCAGGTTATCCATATGAGAAATGTAACACAGTGTACAGTCAAGAGTGAGACCTAGGTAGCAAAAGTATTTACCTGGTCAAGTCTGTCATCAGAGGATGCTTATAACCACATTTGGAGCACGTCTGTCTGTTTCTGGTGCCAACATTTTTTTTTTATCTTTTTACCCCATTTCCCCCCATTTATTTTCTCCCATCCCCAGTCCTGGCTGCCCACACAGTGTGGAGTCACGCATACACTGTGGTACAGAAACACCCTCCCACTACTTTTGCCACCCACCCACCTGCCTGCACTGCCATAGGACCTCCATCCAGGGGCAGTGGAACTGTGGTAGATGACAAGATGCCACCCCAGGAGAGGAGAGCTGCCTTTTGGCTGTTTAATCCTGCTCCATCCCTCCCCCCCATGCTGGCTCTTTGATAACACTGGGCTCTTTCCCAAACCTGGGTCACTGGCATGACGTGAGGCGTCTAGACCCTCAGCATCACAACTGTTAGCTTAGGTGCCAACAGTTTTAAAACAAGATCGGATAAACACTTCAATTGGACTACTTTCAGGGCCTAATACACCATCTTGGAGTGGAAGACAATCAAGATAGGCATATAGCCTTCTTTTGTCATTAAATACCAAGTAAAATATCATCATTTTGATATTTTTTGGTCTTAAGACAGAGCTTGCTATCAAAAAGCCATCACTAAATGAAATTACAGGCATCCTACAGATGGGCAGAAAGAATAGGAACGTCTTTAATACTATTAACAATTATCACATCCTTGATATATCACATAAACTGAAATTGGTTAATAACAGAAGGAAGTATATTGAGAGACAAACAAAAAAGGCCGGGCCCCAAAACAGATCTCTGTTGGACACCTTATCATCAACTCTTCCTTGCTATACTCTACACATAAAAGAATCACCAATCCATCCCTGTACTGGGTCAGAAAACATAATTCCACACAGGCTGCAAAGCAGTAAGTCATGATTCACCAAGCTGAAAGCTTTGAATAAAATATATATGCATAGCACCTGCCCACTGCATGCTATCTAAGTACTCAAGAAGATAGCCTACAAATGTAAATAATGATATGATAGCACTATATTGTCTCCTAAATCAGTGTTTCTAAAATGAGGCCACTGTAGCCACATTTTTGCCACCAGCACAATTTCTGTGGCCACAGAGCTCTTCAGAGCCCCAGTTACAAAGATAATGGAATTGACAGTTTCTTACCTCTACAAGAACATGGGAGCTCCATTTTGAGTGAAAGTACATTTATTTATTTATTTCGTTATTTAGTTAAATTTGGTAACCAGGAAAGGCAGACTGAGCAAATTTCCAGGTGTGACCCAGGCGGAAGGGAATTGAGAAGAAAAAGTACATTCAAAGGTAAAATATCAGGGACTTGATTTACTTTACACTTAATGAAAAGAGATTTGTTATATCAGGGGGCTGCAGGATAGAACTGTGGTTCCAGAATCCAAGGCCCTGGTTAAACAATTCCCTCTCCTCCCCCTTCCTACATCAGGGGGCTTGAAGTGACCAAAATAAGGAGTGAGGCTACAAGTAAGTTGTGTTAGCAGTACTCTGAGATCCTTAGAGAATGCCATAATTTGGGGCTTGAGAACTGTTATCTCAAACTCAGGTTAAGTTGGAAACTCGTGCTTAAAAAATTTCAAAGCAGTTCTGATGCCAGGTATCACCTCCATAGAGGACCAGTCAACCCCTGCTAATGTTGCTTTAAAGTTAATTAACCCATCTTTACGTAATAGCCTGACCTTTATGCTAGAGAAAGGCTATTTGCATAATGTAACTAATCACAGACAAACCACTGGTTCAACAGAAATGAAATGCCATGACAGCTCAGTTGCCAGGCCTGTGTAATCAGCTCACAGATATGAGAACTTAGAATAAGCAAAAAAATACATCCATGCTAAAAATGTTTTCCCAAACTCAAAGCTTTTTTCAAATCACATCTAGAAACACTAAACAATAAGCTGACCAAACACTTCTGCACTATCTGTGCTTTTCTAAATTTGATAACTGATTTTCTTCAGAGCATAAACAGAACAGATCCTGCTTCTTCAAACACTGTAGAATTGCACATGAACTTCCTGCTACAGTTTACCATGTCATAGCCTTTCTCAACAAAAATCAGTCACATGACCTGTTCTCCAGTGCAGTCTGTGAGAAATATCACGGACTTTGCTAGCACAGTTTCACCTTCACATGGCTTCACAACATACCTCTCAACTGTCCCTGATTTTCAGGGATGTCCCTGATTTTGCCTCAAAAGTTCCCTCTGTCCCTCGTAAAATTTGCGTTTTTGTGACAGAACAGTGGGGATTAAAAGCACAACACAATGTCAGACATTAAAGTTACAGACTTGTTCTTCTTCAGAAAATACATCTTAACACAAATCCTTTCATTCTATCAGCTTTCTGAGTGAATAGTACCAAATTTTAAGATGTGTCCCTCATTTGGGGTCTTTGTCCCTGATTTTTTTAAGCCTTGTCCCTGATTCATGAGGCAAGAGGTTGAGAGGTATGCTTCACAATGCCTCAAGTCCTACAACCATACCTCACAAGTGTCCCTGATTTTCAGGGACGTCCCTGATTTTGCCTCAAAATTTGACTCTGTCCCTCCTAAAATTTGTGTTTTTGTGGCTAAACAGTGGGGACTGTAAGCACAAAACAATGTCAAGCATTAAAGTTACAGACTTGTTCTTCTTTAGAAAATGCATTTTGCACTAAGCCCCATATTCTACCAGCTTTCTGGGTGGATAACTCTAATTTTGAAGATGTGTCCCTGATTTTGGTCTTTTGTCCCTGATTTTTTTAAGCCTTGTCCCTGATTTATGAGGCAGGAGGTTGAGTGGTATGCCTACAACTTAGTGATATTGACTAAGTTGCACATTGATTTTTTTACTTCACCAAAGAGACAAACATACAAACATATGAACATACAAATGTGCCAGCAGATAAAGGCCTTATGTTCTGTCTAGTCTGATTAAGTATGTTTCTACTGTATTTATCGAGGGAATTGCCTGCTTCCCATAATCCCTAGACCCCTCTTAAATACCCCTCCACCCCTCTCTCCATTGAACTGCAACTTTCCACATCACCCTGCCCCAACCTATCTTGGAGCTGTCTATCATCTTTAGGGATACCGTCTCCTCTGGCAACTCATTCCACCTAGCTGCCCCCTTCTCAGTGAAAAAATGTCTCCTTATCCCCCTCCTGAACCTTTCTGCTACCAGCTTTAGGCTATTACCCCTAGTGATCTTGTTTCCACTAAGGCTGAAGAGGTCCTTGGTGCTCCCCCTGTTTATACCTCTAAAGTACTTGAAGATCACCATCATGCCTCACTTTCTCCTTTCTGTCCTCAAAAGAGTATGTGTTGAGCCCCCAGAGCCTCCCCTCATAGGTGTTGCCTTGCTGGCCCTGGATCATATTGGTTGTCATTCTCTGGACAGTTTCCAGCAAGTTGATATCCTGCTTAAGATAAAGACAGATATCCTGCTTAAGATAAAGACACCAATATTTCACACTGAACTCTATGTGCGGTCTTGCTAGAGACCGGTACAGTAGCAGAATGACCTCTGCCTTCCTGCTGATAATTCCTCTGGCTATGCAGCTCAACATCCAATTTGCTTTGGCTACAGCTTCCCTGCAGTGTACCGAGTGGTTCAGTTCACTCGTGATAATTACACCCAGGTCCTTTTCTTCCTCTGACCTGGTTACCTACACACCATCTAACCAGTTATTTGATCCCTTGGTTTTTCACCCCTAAGTGCATAACTTTACACTTTATAGTGTTGAACCCCAATTAACAAATGGCAGAGTACTTCTCTAACCTAACTAGGTCTTCCCTGAGTTCCTGTTTTCCCTTCTCCATGTCCACTCTCCCTCAGGGCTTTGTGTCATCCATGAATAGGCAGATCTTACCCTTGATCCCATCCACAATGTCACTTATGAATGTGTTAAACAACACCGGTCAAAGCACAGAGCCCTGTGTGACCCTACTTTTCACGTGCCTAGTCTCTGGGAACCCTCCCCAACTACCACCTTTTTGCTTCTGTCCTGCTGCCAACTTCTAACCCACCCAACAAGCTTAGCCCCCACCTGCTGGCCTTCTAGCTTCCTGACCAATCTCCTGTGAGGTACAAAGTCGAAGGCCTTACTGAAGTTCAGATACAAGACATCAACCACTTGGGCCTTGTCCACTGTCCTGGTGACCCAGTAGAAGAAGACAATTAGGTTAGTCTGGCAGGACTTTCCCAAAAGAAACCCATGCTGCCTCATGTCCTGGAACCCATTATCCTCCAGAAAGCTTACCAATCTCTCTCTTTTAGGATGGTCTCCATCAGCTTGCCCAATACTGAGGTCAGGCTGACTGGTCTATAATTCACTAGTTCATCTCTAGGTCCCCTTTTATGGAGAGGCACCAAATGTGCAGTTCTCCAATCACAGTACATTACTCTAACTCCAGAGAGGCGTTAAACAGATCTACCAGAGCCTCTGCCAGTTCCCTTAGGACCCTTGGGTACAAGCCATCTGGCCCTGGGGATTTATCCACCCTCAGCGCCCTTAGGCCCTTAGACCCTTAAATCCCTGTCAGCCTGACTGACTCCATCCGTGACTTCCCCTTTCCCAGTCCGCACCCCACCCTACTGTTCCCTTGTGATATTGGTTTGTCCTTATCTCTAGTGAAGATGGAACAGAAGTACTTGTCAAGTACCTCCACTTTCTCTTCACTACCTTCTGCCAAACCACTCTCCTTTTTCAATCTGTCTCATCCTTTATTTTCCTCTTCTCACTTATATATCAGAAAAATCCCTTCTCCCCTGTTTTTACCCCCTATGCTAGCTGCACTTCCCTTGTAGACTGTCACCCTAACCAATCTGCTTACCTCCCTACCTTCTTTCTTCTGAGTATGTTTGTACTTCCAGAAGGCTACCCTCTTATAGTGTATGGTGGAACGTCATTCTCCACCGAAATCGATCGTTTTCGAAACCTTTTAGTCACACACTAGTGACGTTCGCAGTACAACAGAATGATGTTTTCTACTGTACTGTGAACGTCACACTGTGTCCTCGCGCAGCATTTGACAGTTAGGGCTCACTCCATAGACAGGACACATGGCGAAAGCAGCAATATCGGGGCAGTATTAATGGTTAGTGTGAAAACGCTCACAATGTAAATTTTTTTTCCTTCTAGTAACTGTTTTTTTTCCCAAAAACGACGCTCCACCATACGCTATGGTGTAGGTGATAACGGAAACAGGGCATTCGCTCGCTGGCACTATGACAATGGATTACCTCTTGAGCTGCGCTCTCGAGGTAATCTGTCGTCATAGTGCCAACTCAGTGAAAGAATAGCCCTGTTGTCAACCGTTCCCCATGCACTATCCTATATGTCACCTACAGTTTTTACCTCCTCCTTGCCTAACCAGCTGGGCTTTTGGGCCATAGTTTTCTTACTTTTGATTTTAGCACACTCTCTAGTGTCCTCCATCAGTCTCACTTTTATTATTTCCCATTTTTGCTCCACATTCATCTCTGTTCTGATCTCAGCAAGGACTCCTACTAGAATTTCTTCCATCCTACCAACATCTGCCCTCTTAAAGTCCAAAACCCTTGTCCTGGTCCTGACGATCCCCCAGCCCATGTCCAGGTGATCACTACCTGCAAGTTGCACTTTCACTTTCAGATACTGAACATGCTCACAGTTGGACAGGACCAGGTCCAGTATAATCCTCTCCTTAGTCGGTTCCATGACACCCTGAGCCAGGAAACCACCCTGAAATGCATCCAGCAGCACTTACTTCCCACATGGAAAAGAAATATATTTCGAATATATGTTGTAAAATATATTTGAAATAGTTTTTGAATTTCTTCCATAAATAGATTTTCATAGTAGTTTACGAATATATGCATTATATCTCAAATTATCTGTTTTTGTAATATCTGAGATATATCTAATGCATATATTTCAGATATACCTTAGATAACATTTTTGTATGTTTCATAGAACTAGCTTGTTAATATTCTGTGAATTTTTATTTTCCCATATGGAAAAGTAATATATATTCAGTATATGTTTGATTATATGTCTGAAGTATATGTATATATCTCAAATTGGTTGATTTTGAAATATCTGATTTATTTGCAGAATAAAAGTGACAGATATATTTAAGATACAGCATAAATATATTTCCATGATATATTTATTATAGGTGCATGATATATATTTTATATATCTGCTTATATATTTTGAATATTTAATAGATATACTTTTTATGTAGTTGACATATATGCAAAATATTTTTTTTAAATATATGAATTGTAAAAATATTTTAAAATACCCAAACAATAGATCAGTCTTGATGTCACATACTCTAAACTGAATATTTGGAATTCTTCTAATTGGCAACCATTTAGATAACTATAGTACACTTCTCATTTAATGATGTATCATTACAACAGATTTACAGAGTACACATTTATACTTACACATAGACCTTACCTCTTGATCTCATTATTTTGTGAGACTCAAATTGGTATTTATACCACCCCTGTTTGGTTCCTTTTTATGTTGGGTGAGTTCCAATATGTACTTGTTTTTTTACTCTTTACCTTTTCCTCTGGTCTGTAAACTAATGCTGTCAATTCAAAACTATTTAAAAAATAGAAATTACCATGCTTTTGGTTAACAAAATATGCTTTTGAAATATGCAAATTAGTTAAGCAAATCTGTACACAGTACCATAGTTAGCATTTGCAAAAAATATATTTGACATCAGTACAAAATATATTCTGCATATATTCTACACATACTGTATCTTGCAAGCAATCAATATTCATATTTTACTGACAGCAGAAGTTAGGCACACATGCACACCAGACCAGGAGCTCCAGAAGGCACTTCTTGGATTTTCCATCACAAAATATATTTGTACAGTAAATGAAAAAATTGTGATACTAAAACCAAAATTAGCAATAGCAAAAAACAAACATCCCCACAGGAGCAATATTTCACACTGTTCTTGAAAAAGCACTAGAACAGCATGAAATGCCAGTCCTGTGGGGAGGTCTGACTTTTACTATTGTTACTTTTGGCTTTGGTTTTACAACATGTTTTATATATGTATATATATATATACACACACACACACACAGAATGTAGTCTATTTATATTTTAAAGGTAAATGTAACATATATTCCAGTCATATTTATAAACTATAAAATATATATTTAAAATGTATATATATATATGTATATATATTACAGATACTTTCCAGATGTATATAAGGCCAAACCTATTTTAACATATATGAAATATATCTCAACATATACATCTCTAATATATATGTTTTTTGATATACATTTATTGTAGAAATTACAGGGTAAAATTATGCTTGCGTAAAACTATAACGATTTTTCATTAGAGAGTCCATAAAAAAACTAAAAGTAAAACAAAATAATTTATTTGCTAAAATAACAAAATATATTCATTTATTATATCAATGCCAAGTATAAGACATATGTCATTGAATTCTGCAACTATCTAAAGTATAACTGGAAAAATGCACAGATGTCAGAAATATGTGATGTATTTAGGCATATCTAAATACAGTCTAGATATTAATAAAATATAGAATAATTCTTTTCCATATGGGTATAATTTAAAACTATGTCATTAATACAGTTTATATATATATATATATATATATATATATATGTGTATATATATATATATATATATATATGTGTGTGTGTGCATGTAGTTTCTTACAAGGAAACCAAAATGAAAATGTATAAGTAACTCAGAATATATGTGTTGGATAGATTCAAAATATATGTTTACGTAAAATGCAAAGTATCTAGAAACTGCAATAATGTGTATGCACAAATAAGTATTTTTAATTTTATTCAAGGACAAAACATTGAAAGAACAAAAACTTTAATTTTGAAATAGTACAGCAAAAATATATTTCAAATATATATATATATATATCAAAGATGTATCCTAAATATGATACATATTCGATCATTTTTTGAATACCTAAAATATATCTCAAAATATATCTGAAAAATATAAATGTATCTGACATATATTTGAAACATATTTGGGAATACAAAAATATATTTCAGATATTAAAAAAAAGTATAGATATTTTTCATATGGGCCCTAGTGCAGGAGGTAGCCAGGATTTTCCAGTCCACACCAGGCAGACAGAAATCCTCCATTATGACTACCTTCCCTTTACTAGCCATTTCCATTATTTGAGACCCTAGTACTGTGTCCAGCTCCTCTTCCTGCGAAAGTGGCCTGTAGACCACCACCATCCTTCATTTCCTCCAACTAGTGGATTGTACCTGTAACTGTACCTGTACCCACCTGTACCCACAATGCTTCAGTTTTACCCTCTACCTCTTCCTCTCTGCTACAAGTTATCCATTCTTTCACATACAGGCTACCTCTCCTTCCCATCCCTCAATCCTTTCTATAAAATTGATACCCGGAAATTGCAAGGGCCTAGTCATGGTTTTATGTGGCCCATGTCTCTGTTATGGCTGCAATATTCACCTTTCCTTCAGCAATCAATGATAGCAGTTCTGCCATCTTGTTATCCAGACTTATGCTGTTTAGAGACACCACCCTCCACCACGGCTTGGGACCTTCCTTACCCCTGCCCCACCACCCACCACCTTGCTCCTCCTTACATTGCCTCTCTCTCTACCTCCAACCTTCTCAACTAGCGCCTCCACACACTGCTGTGATTAGTCACCAATAGGTGACAAAGGGTGCTGTGCACCTTGCTGCACCCCAGCAGTTTAAATTCAGGTTTTCCCCATGATTTCCTCCATCTTTCCATTCAAGATCATTTTACCCTTCCTACTCAGATGCAGTCTGTCCAGTGCATATAGGTCCTTGTTATCCGAGGTCGCTCTCCAGCCACCAATTAGCCAGCATCCCTCCTTTTCACAACACTTCATAAGCCATTTTTTAAAATTCTTACATCCTTATCTTTTTTGCCGTACTAGCCCTCAGGACCAGAAGCATCTCTAAGAATGTTACTGTTCTATTTGATTCACTGCAAATCCTCCCCACCTTCCTGAACCTCTGTTGCACCTCTTTCACCTCACATACTGCAAGGTCATTCATCCCCAGATGCACTATAACTGGTGGTTCCCTCCGCTGATGCAATGACTATGCTATCAGAGATCCCACTCTTCCTGCTGTCATCCCTTGCATTCATTCTACCCTCCTATGGCTTGAACTTGACTCTTTCCCTCTCCATCTCACCTCTTCAGTTGAATCCCCCAAGATTACCCCTCCCCACTCCATCCTGAGCCCACCCACCTATCAAACTGTCCTGCTGCCCACTACTGCCTGCCTCCCCATCCCCTCCTCTCCCTCTTGTAGTCCCCCAACCCCCTACTCAAGTTATTCACTTCCCCATCCCCTCCTCCCAAGCCTTTCTTCTCTCTGGCATGCCCCTATCTTACCTATTTGCTCACTCCCCAATCTGTCATCTACCCTTCCCTTCTGCTCCCCCTGGTCTGCTCCCACATTCTCCCTTATCCACCATCCCATTTCCTGCTCCACCTGCCCTCTCCTCTCACCTGAACTTCCTACATCCCATGTCTCCTCACTATTTCTCTGATGCCTCCACCCACTACCTCTATTCCTCCCTATCCCACTGTCCCTTCTCATTCCATCAGGTCCCCCCCCTCTGTCCAGTGGGAGGAATCTGTTCTTCATTGGCAACTCTAGTGATGCTCTCACTGGCCTCCCTATCCTACCTTACCTTTTCCCCTTAATGTTATCTGCCACCCTTCTCTTGGCCATCTCTCCCACTGAGGGAGTGGGACCCCTCTGAACTGACTAAACACCTGCTCCTTCCTACCCTCCTCTTGGCCTTCTCCCCTTCCTGTGTCCATTACTGCTTCTCTTGCCTTACCAGCCTCCCCCATGTGTCCCCTCTGACCCTCTCTTCATCACCCTATGAACACTCCTCTACCAGTACACCTGTTTCCTGCCTCACAGGACACACATCTGCCCTCAGCTGACAAAACTGCCTACAAATCAGGCAACCCCCAATCTACAAAAGTGCTATCAGAAACATCACAGCTCCTCATTTCTTGTGCCCCACATCCCTTTCCACTCCACTCTGCCCCCACTGCATGCTCCTCCCCACATATTAAGTTTCTAGGCCCTCCTAATGGTGTACATGTTAACCGCCTTTACCTTTTGCTCTTGACAGGGACAGTCTTTGTGGACCTGGCCAAGGCATTTGATCTCATACATCATTCCTTGTTCTGTTCAAAATTGGGCCATCTGGGTTTTGTGTAAAACATTGTTAGATGGGTTGGTGACTACCCGGGGCAATATTCCCAGTTTGTCAGTATTGGATCTGTTCATTCCAATGTATGTAATATGATCTGTGGGGTACTGCAGGGGTCAATTTTGGGCCCTGTTTTATCTTCCCTGTTTATCAATCAGTTACCATCCTCCTGTAGTTTTTATGACTGTCTTTTATAAGTTGATGATTTGATTCCTTTTTCATAGGCCAAGTCTGTATTGGAGCTGACTTTTAATCATGAACATGATGTTAGTGATCTCTGCAAATGGTTTTCTATTAATTCTTTGTTTTTGAATACTAAAAATACAAAGACTAAGTAGGTTGGTACTTAATACATGCTGAAGGACAATCAGAGAATGTTGTTGCATGATGCCATCAGAACTGCAATTGAACAAGTTTTCCAGTGTAACTATTTAGGGGTGTTACTCAACCCATGTTTAACTTTTTCTGCACAGGTTAAATCTGTTAGCAGAGTGATCAATCAGAAATTAGGATCATTGTATAAATGTCAAAGTTATTTTTCAATGGAAACACGTAAATCCATTGCTCTTGTGTCACTTCCACCCCATTTTGATTATGTGGCCAGTTTGTTTTTTAATTTGCATAGTAAAGAACATAATACTCTCTGTGATTTATAATAATATTTGTTGATTTGTTCTGGCCTTTCCCTGATGAACCCATCATTGTATACTCTATTCTCAATTAGGTTGGCTATCTCCTTGGTCTAGGATTGCATATTTCTTTGGGTGTCAGATTTTTAGGTCTGTCTTTCCCAATTATTTTTTTCCTCTTTCTGATTTAATCACTCTTTGAAATACCTCTACTAGCTTGAGATGTTCTAAAGGTGCTATGTTACAAATAATTCCTCATAAGTCTAAGGTTGGTTCCCATGCTTTTTCAATTGCAGCTCCTCTTTATTGGAATGGACTTCACGATATGCTTTGTCCTACTGATTCTTTTTACATTAAATTTAATTTTAAGCAATATTTGTTAGCACAGGATGTTTGTAAATGTTAGTTAATATGTTGTTGCTTGCTTGTTTCATTTTGTTGTATGTTTAATTGTTAGCATTTTTGTTGGGTCAGACCTCAAAAAGGACTTCTGGTCTGGTGTCCTTACCCGGCTGACAAAATTTTAAATAAAAAAAATTTGTAGATTCTAATTAGGACTATTTGGAGGCCTGCTTTAGGAATGTACTACATGCCTTCCTGATAGATTTCCTGCCTGCTAAATCCCCTGTAGGCAGACCCTAGATAGGGAATAGCTGAGATCCACAAATATCTATTTTATCCTGCCTGCTAATCAACCTGTAGGCTGATCCTAGATAGGCAGTTTTTGAGATGCCCTAATACATCTGCTACCACCAGCTGCCTCCTCCAGAGCCCACCCCATATATGGAACATCTACTGCCTTTATTGAACCCCTAATTACTCTTCCCTTACCTTTACTTATCCAACCTGCCCTCCTTTTAGTGGCATGGCATGCAGTCCTCCCTGCAGATGGCTTGCCAATGTCCCCAGATATCACCAAGTCAGACTAAACATTCCTGATTCATGACACTCATGCTTTGGGATCCCTTACACATTGAAGTGATTAGGCATGCTTGGTAATATAAATCAACCACTGCCCTCTGACTGGTCACCTCAAGCCATGTGGTCCTTCCAGCTCACCAATAGCCTTCTGAGTTTGGCTCAGCTCAATCCACCCTCTGCCCTCCCACTACAGGTGACCTTCCTCTTCCCCTTCCTAGACTGTCCTCTTGCAAAAGAGAAATGGCTTAGTTTGTAACATTTTTCATGCTATCCCTGAGCATGTCACCAAAACAAAAGCACAATACTGTACTTATCTCAACCCCAATCTCCTTCTCTGATGCTCACTTGGTTGCTTCCATTAGTAAGAGGCTTAAGCTACAAGTTACTGGTTTTTAATCCACTGGAACTACTGCCTTCTGACTGACTGCCTCAAATTATTTTGCCCACCTGTCTCAGCAATGGCCTCCCAACTCTGGCTTATCCCAACCCTCCCTCTGCCCTCCCACTGCAAGTGACCTCCCTTCTCCCATTACCACACAGTCCCCCTACAAAAGAAAAGAAAGGCTCAGTTTAAAGCATTTTGCATGTAGTCACTGAGCACATCCCCAAAACAAAAGCCTACAGAGTACAGCACAGTTCACATTAAAGGGACACTGTCAGACCACTTAGGCCTCAACATGTCTCTAGTTTAAGAAACACATGTTATGAGTGTGATTAGAGATTGCTGACACAGCTGTTAGTATAAATTCTGATTCTTTTTCTTTTTTCCAAATGGTGAAAACAGACTTCCCATCATATAGGTGTGATCCCACAAAAACATGTTTGTTTAAAGTCTTTGACTCCTTCTACACCTTTTCTGGACATAGGAACACCCTGCATAGTCTAGTCACTCATGATGCAGTGGGAGGGGAATAGACTATTGCATCATGAGTGGCTGCAATGTTTGGGAGTCTTCCTAATATTCAGAAAGCATGCAATAAGAGTAGATCTAGGATTTGAAACAAAACAAGGTTGGTTATAATTACACCATTACCGTACATGTCAGTTCTATTAAGAACACAAGAAGATGAAACAACCAGCAACACAAATGAATTTTAGAGAAGGTAAGCCATCATAAAATGTTGGTTTTCAACTAGGAAGAATATAATGCAAAACATGTTGCCTGTGTCCCTTTGAAGACACTGTGTAACCAATTAACAGCCAGTTAACAATTGATCTGTTAAGGCTTTGAATAGAAAATATCCTGTCACTGATATTTGGTTGTTAGCTGGTGTCTGTTGAGCACTAAATGAATTGCCTGAATACAGTACTTGCAGTTGAAAGCTACATTCCACCACTGAGGGTAAATATTATACACCAACTAGCCAAAAACTCATTGCAGTCAAATAAAATTAATGGGTTACAAACTGGCTGAAAAATAAGTTTAAGGTGAGCTGTATCATACGTGAAGCATAGTATGCAGATTTCATCCATCCCTAGCAGGTAATTATCTACTGCACATCTTGCATTAACTATCCTTAAAAAGAACTGTTGGAACATTTCACTCCCCCACAATACACACTCACACATATATGGATGTATTATGTTTTAAGTTTTAAACCTTAGTATTAATGAAGAAATGTAAACTTTTATAACTTGATTCCATTGTATCAGTCTTATAATGGTCTCTAGTTTACGATTTGTGGCATAAAAGTGGAAACTGATGTCAAAAGGTGATGCATTTCTCTTGCCCAAGCAACTCCAAACTTAAGTTTTGAAAATACAGCAGAATACTGTGGGTATAAAATCTTGAGAGTTGTGAACATTGCTTTCACAAATCACAAATTTTTAAAATCTAGTGCAGCAAACCTTTCAAACCTTATTATTAAAGAGCTAGTGTACTGGGTGGGATTAATAGTAATTTTCAGATGCAGTCAGCTATCACTTCTTATATCTCAAGTATTTTTTTCTTTTCTGTTTATTAATTAGAAGATTTTCCACCTGGCAGTACTGGGGTGATGTGTGGAGCAGCACTCTGTCTGGAGGGGAAAAAACTCAGTTCTGTTTATCCCACTACATCATCAGAAATGAGACCAAACACTCTTGAGGCACCACAATCCTTGCAGCCTGAGCAGTGACTCTCATAAGCTACTAATCAAAATGCAGGAACTTGTGACATCACTTAGTAACCAGGAAGAGCCAGTCCCTGCTGCTTCATGTGAAAGTGAAACCTGGCAGTGACAAATGGTTCTCATTGGTTACTAGTGATATCATAGTCACTGTGATCTCAGAGTTGTTGTAGAGGGAGGAACAGAACTGACAATGTTTCCTCTAGACAGAGTGCTGCTCCACACATCACCCCATACTGCCAGGTGGAAAATCTTTTAATTAGCAAACGGAAAAGAAAAAATATTTGGGATATAAGAAGTGCTAGCTGACTACTGTACATCTGAAAGTTACAATTAATTGCAGGCAGTTTCCAAGCAGTAATCTAGCTCTTTGGTAAAGAAATGTAAACTTTTATAAATTGATTGCCATTTTGTCAGTCATATTATTGTCCTTGATTTATAGTATAAAAGTGGTAATTGATGTCAAAAGGTGTCATATTTCACTAGCCCAGGCAACTCCAAATTTCAGTTTTTAAAATACAGCTGAATATTGTGGGTGTAAAAATGAGAATTATGAACATCAAGTTCACAAATCACAAAATTTTAAAATCTAGTGTGTCTTTAGAACTTTCATACTTGACTTCCATACATAAAGAGGGGCAATACATAATTTCCATCAGTACTCATAAAGTCAGTTTTGAACTAATTTCCAAAATAATGTAATATTCAGTTTTTTATATTAATATTTATGTCAGATTGTGCACAAATTTAAACAATCTATAAATAAAGGTTTTAAAACATAATCTGCATATCAGCGGTGAAATAATATGCTCCAGGTTGTATATGGTGGCATGATTCTTCACATTTTTACAGTGTTCAAAATCCAGCGAATGGATGACACTATAGAAGGAGGTGTACTGAATTCTGTTATAGACTGATCCTGAGTTAAAGCCTTTAGGTAGCTTAAGGCAAATTATGTTTTCCTTCTCTTTATTTCTTGAAGTGTGACTTGTTCTCTGGCAGACAGATTGACTGGCAATGTATAAGATAGTTTTCTCATTGAAACAGTGGGAAACCCATTCAATGCAATTGAGGAAGATACTGCTTAAGTGTTATCAATACTACTTAAGAAAAGGTATGATATGTTGCTATGTGCATAGAGGTTTCCTCAATATTTAGGTATGGTCTAGTAATGGGACTATTATTATTGTCTTTGCAGTACACCTCAGTCATAGTTGCATACTAGAGTACTATGACTATGATGATGGAAAGAGCTTCAAGTTCGTTTTGTTATTCCTCCTAATGCATACCCTGGACTATATCAAATTTGATTAAGGACACAACTCCAAGCTTATCAATCTGAATGCTACCCTTGAACACAATGCCATTCCCCAAAAGGATTACTCTACCTCCAGACTGAAAGTCTGGAATGTACTAGCTTCCATAAGCACACTGGGTATGCAAGTCCTCATGTTAGCCACGTAATCTGCAAAGTAATGCTTACTACTCCCCCTCCCCCGCTACCTCCTCTGGTTTAGTGCATGCCCTCTAATGCTGATTGCACTCACCAGCTCAAACATCTTTGTATACTCCACCATGATATCCCTTTTATTCAGAACACCAGGATCATTGCCCCTCTCAGCCTTCTCTTCTCTGGGCTAAACAGTTTTAAATATGTCCAATTTCCCCTCATAGATCTTGTCCCCTAAGCTGCTAATCAGCTTGATAGTCCTTGTTGGACCTTCTTGATCTCTTCAGTGAACTTTCTGTACTGTGGTGACAAGAACTGAGTTCAGCACTCCAGCTATGGTGTAACTTGGACTTTAAATTGAAAGGGAATCACCTCCTTTGACCTGTTCCTTACCCGTTTCATGCATCCCAGCATTACATTTGCTCTCTTGACTACAGCAGTACATTTCCACCTGGCCTAAGCTTACTGTTCACAAATACCTCTAGATCTTTTTCTTCAGCTGTGCTGTCCGCTACTTATCATCATTATCAGCAGCAGATGAAACTGGTTCTTAAACAGCAGATCAGGTCACCAGTAAGCTGGTAGGTTCCAACAAGACAGTTGGCATCTGTGCTACTCTGATATACAGTACAATATTCCAAAAGCATTTGCATTTTAAGCCTTTCCATTCATTAGCACTAAGGATATCTACCTGAAAGTTGAATTTTGTCTGACGCTGCTCACTTAGCTGAGGCTTAGCCAGGAATTCAAGTTATAATTCCTGTCTTAAGACACTGCATTATGTTGCTGGGGTAATGTTTTTAATGTCACAAACAGGGCATCATGTATTCAGCCCTTAATAAGCTTCAGCTGTGGATAATACCAATACCAATAAGTGGAACAGTTTGAAATTCATTTCTGTTCAGCATGTCATGCAATTACTTTCTTCTGATGCAAACTGTGATTATTATAGTTGATATGATCTCCACTTTAAGTATGTGGATCTAACAAAGTTATGATAATATACAATACTGTAAGAGAACTGCTTACTGCAAATGACACCTTAGTCTATTGAGAATTAAAATACACATGAAAATAGCCACACATTTTCATGTTAGTTTTTTTACCAAACTTCAGTTGGTATGGTATGGCGTGGCATGATATAACATGGCATGGTATGGTAGATGTTTTTTATGTTATCGCATTTGGTAGACACTATCATACCAAATTCAAATTGACTGTATGAATTCACTTTGGTTGTGGTATAAGTGTCATGATGATTATATTAACTTTGTCATTCTGTTTGAAATAGTGATGGGGCTGACAAACTGGTTCATTATTTACATTATGTATGGGTTTGGAAATTGTAGTAAATTTGTGGTGGCTATTTCTGAAGAATTACTAAAGCCAGCAGTATCTATGTTCAACTAGGTTATCTTTTTTTTATCTCCTTTTCTTTTTTATTTTGTTGGCCAGCTAAGCTGTCAGGAACTGAAGAAGCAATCTGGGGTGGAAACAAACACTGACAACATACATATCACACATATAAATAACAATATATAGAGAAAACCATCTAAGAACTATCCTCACATCCATGTCTGCTTTTACTGAGACAGTCTAATGAAGTTCATTGTTGTATATCTGAATTTCCTTACAGACATCACTTATTGATGTTTGAACAGTATTTACACACCCTTTTATGGAAAACACACACATACATTCAATGGACTAAATTAGTAATAGGGAGGATGTAGGCAAAATTTCTAATTTTCATCTATGTCTGCATCCTCTGAGAGTCATTAAAACATTTGAATGCTATTTTCAAAATGTACTGATGCTTTCTCAACAGTTTCAATGCTTTATGGTACCAAATAAATGATGTCTGCATAACTTTCTTGTTGCAAGTGAAATCAACTGCAGCTGCAAGTAAGAGCTTTTCTGAGGTGGTCTAATATTTTGCTGCAAGTGGTGCAGATGTTAAGAAAACATGACCAAAGTCCCCTTAGGGCTTTGGAAATCCTACCTACTAGATTTTGTTTACTGGACAATGTTTTATGGAATCTGCTTCTGTTTGCTAGATATTTCCTGGTATTCTATGATTGTTCTCCAGATATACAATTTATTACTTATTGCCTTGAATACTATATTTAGATGGGCCCTTACCAACAAGAGTATTATCATTTTTACAAGAGTAGTATAGTATTCACAATGTTTAGCCTTATCCAATGGACTGACTATGCAAGAATAACGCAGTTATTACAACTTTTTGAAAATGTGTTTATTTCTGAGTGAAATTCTGAACCATTTAGATGTTGCTAGTTTAATACATCATTTGAACTCATAATTCATCCACTTATGAGATGGAGGGAGTGGGGGGATTCGTAACAAGAATTGTCATTTACTGGTCTTCCAAACAAATTTTTTATGTGAGAATGCTCACTTAGGAGGCAGCAATCTGAGCTCCAAGAGAACGCTGTCCTTGTTCATTGCCTACTACTGAGAAAAAGACAGAGTAGCTGTGAGATGTTGTGGGAAATGACTGGTACAGCACTTCTCAAAACAAAATGTCAGTAGCTGAATAAGGAGTCAGCATAGGTGAAATAGAAACAGTGACTGCTGAGATTGGCAACATGGGTAGCAACTTAGATTGTCTTCTCAGCTTTAGTATATCAGCTAGCTGGCAAAGTGGGAATTCCCCTACATGCTTGCTTGCCCACTGTCGATTGACTCTATAATGCCATTTCGACAACCATGTTGTCCTGATCCAGCCACTTGGTGACCAGGCCTTGGACCCATTTAGAGTTTAGAGGAGCGTATTTATCCTGGATACTAGAGAATAATTCATGGAAATGTGCAAGACCAGCAACTTCATGTTTAAACTGAGTGGTGTCAAAGTGGGAGAAATTACATAAGTGAATTATACATGAGAGGACCTTGGGAGGGCTTAGCCCACCATACATATAGAGGAATCATCACAAATTACTTCAGGGAGTACACATTAGTAAACTACTCTATCTGGCCTTGGCATGAGAAACCAGTCAATGAGGATGGCACACTGCCCATTATTGGAAGCCTAGTGGAGTCAGAAATACTTTGGGTGAGCTGTAATTTATTGAGAGATAGCTCAGTATTGCAGTTTCTACATTAAAGCCTGTCAATATTAATGTCACCAAATGAGGATGAACTTATTACCATGTAGTAGGGGAACCATGGCATGAATAATGGATGGGACTGCTTGGCATCTGCCAACAGGTGGTATGTATACACAGAAAAGATGGAGTTTCTTTGAACTACCCAATACAAGGGTAACATGACACAGCTCAGAGTTTGGGTCAGTTATAGGGAAGCGGAGCTATGGACAGAGACATTTAAGTGGGCTTTATGGTAATGGTAAAACACAGTGCCTCCTCCTTTTTATGTTGGCTTGTGCACATGCACAAGCAACATCTTGTGGTGGTAGTACAAATTCAGAGGTGTGTCAGTGTTGGTCAGTGCAGGGGATGCTTTAGTGGGTGCATCTCTCAGCCCCCAGTCAGTGAGCATGCTGTCGATGACAGCAGTTTCAAAAACAGCCAAGCAGGTGAACCAAATGTGCCACTGTAATCAGAGACAAGCTCATCATTGCAGCTGCAGATGGCATGCCTCCATTATCTGCCTTTCCTGATGAAACATTTCAGTAATAATGGTGGCTCCTGCCATCCACCACACAATCCACAGAAAGCTAACATCAGGGTGCCCAATACCCACATTGGCATGTTTGTAGGTCCTGCTGTCCACCACACCGCAACCTCCCACTGTTGCTGCTCTCCCTGCTCCCTCCATTACCCATCCCCTGACAGAAAAAAAAACCTTCTGCAACCTCCCACTGCTGCTGCCCTATCTGCTCCCTCTGTTCCCATCCCCTGACAGACAATAAAACCCTCCCGCAACCTCCCACTGCTGCTGCCCTTCCCACTTCTTCCACTCCCCCACCACAGAATTGTATCACAGTGGGACCCCACCCCAGTGTGCCTATTTTTTTTGTTTCTTAACCTGTAAATGAAGAAAATCTTCCCTTGCATTGTGTTTTATTTTTTCCCCTTGCAAACAAGAAATGACTGCGTTATGAGCGTGTGTTGCACAGTTTCTACGCACACTTATAACCTCACCAATTTTTAATATTTTTACTCCTGATTTTCAATATTGCTATTTTTTCACACCTTCTCATGAACAGTACAACTGTCATTTTTTGCACCCTGCCTGAAATTGTTTCCACACCTGTGGATCCGAATAGCGTAGTGGCTGTGCAAAATCACCTTTCAGGACTGAGCAATGATAGTGTAAATCAATAAAGAACAGAGACTCTCAACCCAAATTATGTTTACAAGTGTTTTTCTGAATAAACCTTATTCCATGTGTTCCATTCACAAAGTATTTTGAAACTTTTTTAGTATTCATGAGATATTCCAACGTCACACTTGTTTCAATAAATATCGAAATAAAAGTGCACTTGTAATAATATTTCACTTGGTAAACGTTTTCGGAACCAGTGTGTTCCTGCTTCAGACCTAAAGACAAGTGCTGTGTATAAAACAAAAAAATATCAATTACTAATGGTGGACAATGTAAATTTTACAAAATAAATAAATAAATAAATTTTATAATATAAATGATCGATACAGGGGGAACACATCTGTTGAATTTCTTACAATCACTTCAAAAACTTGATTTGTTTCTTAAACTGCAGTTCCAGACAGGTTGGGGCTAAATAAGCAAAAGAGAAATATTTCCTTTTTAGTTTCCAAATCCCTTTTAACTGATGTTAAAATAAAGACATCAACAATCTAGCTTCCTGATAAAGGTTCCTTTAAAATTCCTGGGAAGTGAGAAGTGCGGTCTCCGCTTAAGTCCAAATAAAATCTTGCGACTATCTGTAGAGATATTAAAGATTCAAAAAAATCTTTTTATGTATGGGTATAGTCTTAAGGTGGAAATATCCACAGAAAGAATGTCTAAAACAGAACAAGACAGAGAAGTTATGTTCCCATATAAAACAAAATTATTAGTTTCTTACCCCAATTTTATAGTGGGTTTCAGAAATGTTAGAAGCAGAATCAACTTTTCACACAGGACTAGCTTGTCACGATGGACTAACCGCAGAATTCTACAAACAAATCTATTTTGCTCATTTACTTTTTAAAGCCGTCACCATTGTTTGGAATGCCAAAACCTCTTCTCTTAGAGGATACAGGAAAGAAGGGGCTAGGCTGCTTACTTCGATGTTTATTGAAACAAGTTTGACATTGGAATATCTCACGAATACTGAAAAAAGTTTCAAAATACTTTGTGAATGGAACATATGGAATAAGGTTTATTCAGTAAAACATTTGTAAACATAATTTGGGTTGAGAGTGTCCATTCTTTATTTATTTACACAGTTTGGATTCACCAGTTGGTAGACTCTCCCCTATTCATACATTAATTGGACAATTATTTGACATTATATAAAGTATTTAAAAGGGAGCCAAGGGAGAACCTGTTTTGCATATGTCTTAATGAAATGATAATGCCACTGTTCATGAGGTGGGGTCCAAAAAGCCCATGTTGAAAATTTGGAGTGAAAATACCACCAAACACCTGGGGCATTAAGATTTCCAACTATACACCCACCCTGTAGAGACTGACAGGCATTGGGGGCATAACTTGGGTTTGTTAGCAGTAATGTTCGTGGCATTCTACCCCACCCCCTCTCCCTATAGCCACTGACAGTCAATGATGTGTGCCTCGGGGTCTGTCACCCAAACATTCACCCCATTCTCCTATACTGCATCCATCTCAGCTTATTTCCTTGTGGAATGGAGTGCGCATAAGTGCTGAAGATCCCAAAGCACATCGCAACACCTGTCAGTGTCTTCAGGGTGGGGTAAGTTGGAATGGTGTAAACATTATGGCTGACAACCCAAAGCTACACTCCAAACACCTTTCAGTCTCTGCGGGAGGGGGGTGGCATTAGTTTAATACTTCACTGACATTCCTATTATGCATCTCTCTAACTCCTGCACTACCAATGCCAATGCCAGCAATCCAACATTCGGCATTGACAAATGCTTGTTTTGAGGAGGTCCTATCACACCTTAAGAAATTGTGTCCTGGCATTGCACAGCCATTATTAAGTATACTAGGCTTCAATCAAGTTTCAGAAATAACAAGAATGTCTTGATTTACCCAACTGTGAGCTCATCCAGGTTAGGGATAAGGCTTCTTTTCTTTAGATGAGTGATTTCAAATCCATTTATAACCTGTTATGGGTGGTTGAAGGAATTTAGTGGGGTGAGGTGTAATTAATAGGGCCAGGGTTCATTTCAAGATCACCAACAGCTAAAAGAAGGGATGGGGCCAGCAAGATTAGGGCACAGGCTTTCAGATGATATCCCACTGGGGAAAGATCCCAGTGTAAATTCTTTAAATAGCAGGAGATAAGGTATCAGAGTCCAGGGGTGAGTAGGTATAGATTATCCCTGCTCTTATAAGCACAAACCAGAGTATTAAACATGGTAAAAATCATTATAGTGTATAGTGGAGTGTTGTTCTGTATATAATTCCATCCCTTTCAAAATGCGGCTGTCCCACAATTCCAGTGTCATGAATGCTGTTCTAACCTACTCTGGTAGAACACCATTCTAGAACCTCTAGAGACTGCATGAGTCAGTTTCATTTTGAAAGTAAAAGAACTCACAAAACACATTTTTCACGCAGTACTATACACTATAAAAATACAGTATGAGCAACTCTATGAACAACCAGTGTGTTTTGCCACCTCAGGATTCTGATTCCCATGGACCTCTCAAGCTTCACTCTCGAGGTTAGAGGGAATCAGAATCCCTCTGTGGCAGAACACACTGGTTCTGCATAGTTGCTCATCCAGTATTTTCTATGTATCTAAGGCCCCACTATTTATGATCTGCAATGGAGGCAGGACAGAGAACTGTACCAGTTAAGGCAGAAGGAAGCAGGGAGGGTAGTCAGAATAGCAAAGGCACAAACTGAGGAAAAGATAGCCAACTCAGTTAAGAAGGGGGATAAAACCTTTTATAGGTATATCAGGGAGTGTAGAAAGACAAAGGGAAGGATTGTGAGGCTGAATAGAATGGATGGTGGGTGGGCAGAGAGTGACAGTGAAAAAGCAGGGATACTGAATGAATACTTCTGTTTGGTATTCACAAAAGAGGAAGTGGGAGAGGAGCCTAATCCAATTAACAGAAGCACTCTGGAGAGGGGGGTCGATCCCAGTCCTTTCACAGAAGAAAGGGTTCTGAAAGACCTCCTAAAACTGAAGGTGGACAAAGCAATGGGGCCAGATGGAATTCACCCCAGAATTCTAAAAGAATTAAGCAGAGAACTAATGACACCACTGACTACCTTTTTGACAAATCATGGGAGGATGGTGTGGTACCTGAGGACTGGAAGAAGGCTGATGTGATTCCCCTTCACAAAAGTGGGACCAAGACAGAGGCAGAAAACATCAGACCTGTCAGTTTGACCTCTGTGGTAGGGAAAGTGATGGAATCACTTCTGAAGGAAAGAACTGTTGAGTACCTAGAGGCCAGTGGGGCACAGGACTCAAGGCAGCATGGGTTCACAGTGGGAAGGTCATGTCAGACAAATCTAATTGATTTCTTTGACTGGGTGACCAAAGTAGTAAACCAGGGAAGGGCGGTGGACATGGCCTACCTAGACTTTAGCAAGGCATTTGACACAGTCCCACACAAAAGATTAGTAGTCAAATGAACCAGCCTGAGAGTGGGTCCCAGGGTGGTAGCCTGGGTAAAACATTGACTGAACAACAGGACTCAGAAGGCAATTGTAAATGGAGTCCACTGTGAAGAAAGAGGGGTTACTAGTAGGGTACCGCATGGTTCAATACTGGGTCCAGTCCTTTTTAATGTCATTATAAGTGACATTGCAGAGGGACTGGAAGGAAAAGTATGCCTCTTTGCAGATGACACAAAGATCTGCAACAGGGTTGATACACAAGGAGGCATGGAAAGGATGAAAAGGGACTTGCCAAGGTTGGAGGAATGATCAGAAGTATGGCAGCTTGG
The DNA here is from genome assembly GCA_016271365.2 of Neoceratodus forsteri. Taxonomy (NCBI): domain Eukaryota; kingdom Metazoa; phylum Chordata; order Ceratodontiformes; family Ceratodontidae; genus Neoceratodus; species Neoceratodus forsteri. Next base: position 463,250,727 of record CM057449.1, read on the forward strand.
ATTCAATGCAAAGAAGTGCAAAGTAATGCACCTGGGAAACAAAAACCCAGGGGAAGATTACACAGTTGGGGGGGAGGTAGTAACAACAGCAAAAATGGAAAGGGACCTGGGGGTAATCATATCAGATGACCTTAAGTTTGGCAAGCAATGTGAGAAGGCAGTAGGGAGGGAGGGCTTTCGGGATACCGGGATGCATAGGGAGAGGCATCACCAGCAGAAAACAGGAAGTTGTTATTCCCCTGTACAGACAGTTGGTGAGACCCCATCTGGAGTACTGCATCCAGTTCTGGAGACCCCATCTCCGCAAGGACATAGACAGGATGGAGGCAGTTCAGAGGAGGGCAACTAAAATGGCTCAGGGTCTGCAAGAGAAGCCATACGAGGAGAGACTAAAGGAGCTTAATATGTATACCCTTGAGGAAAGGAGGGAGAGGGGAGGATGTGATAGAAACATTTAAGTACCTCAGTGGAATCAACATAGTCCAAGAAGGCAGCATCTTTCAGAAAAAGAGATGTGCAAGAACAAGGGGACACAATTTGAAGATAGAGGGGGGACGGCTCAGGGGCAATGTGAGGAAGTATTTTTTCACAGACAGGGTGGTGGATGCATGGAACAGCCTTCCTGAGGAGGTTGTGGGGTCTAAAACTGTGGGAGAATTCAAGAATGCATGGCACAGACATAAGGCCATTTTTGTGGGGGGGGTAGGAAGAAATAGGCTGTTCGTTAAATAGGATCTGCAGCTTATCCTCTAGGTAGGGAAATGAGCAGACTAGGTGGGCCAAGCGGTTCTTATCTGCCAACAAAGTCTGTGTTTCTATGTTTCTATGGTGTCCACAAAGAAAAGAAGACTAGTTAGGACACTTAAGCAAGCTAGCAACCATTATAATAATGCCATAATGCCAGCATTATAAAGGCACCATGGATACAAGAGGATATATGTCAGTGCAATCTCCCTAGATAGGATTTGTAAGGTACACTCTGAGCTAGGCAAAGAAATATAAAGCTCAATAGTGAGGCAAGTCAGGATGCATACACAATTATCTAATACATCAATCTGATAATAGATAACACCTACTCCTAAAATGATATTACTATTGACAAGCATATAAACTAGAGCCTATAGGCATAACGGCTTACTCTCTCTCTAGGCGCAAGTGGTACTACCTGTATCATCAAAAAATAACACTAGGGACCTAATTTTCAAAACTGTTTCAGTCACCACAATGGGCTTGCAGCTGACAGTTTGGAGCAAGTGGTAACTTATGACAAACTGTGCCGCAAGTACAACTTTGAAAGAAACTTGTTGCAACACCCCTGCCACAAGTCCATTGCAGGGCCACAGAAATGTTACACCATCTCCCCCCTAGTAAAACTTTGCATCTGGGAGACCCATTTTTGGGTCTTGCACCACAGCTTTGGTGCAAGTTGCCATAAAATGAGGGCACTGGGCACAAGTTGTGGTAAACCCTTGGCCTCAGATGAAACAAACTTTGTGGGGACGCAAGGATTGGCCACAAACCGTGTCCCCATGTGAAAATTGAGCCCTAAGATTACAACTCAGACTTAAACACATTAGTGGAACATTACAAACGTTATGAATATGCATCACAGTTTATAAGATACAGTTGTAATCCCTTTGATTTATACTTATTACTATGGATGTACCACAAGAATTCTCTCACAGTGGAGAAAACAAGGTCAGCACTCATAGAAAAAATGAACCTGTAGGCAAAATAAATTCAAAGAGTTCTCATTTTATTACAAGAAAGTATAAAGCATAAAAAGTAGATTATTCTTGTCAGTATATCAAAATTGTGTGTACTCCAAATGCACTTTTAGAGACACCTTGCTAACAATGTTCAAACAAAACAAAAATCTAAGTATTACTAGAGGCTGATGGTAAATACTGCGCCACACAAATCTGTTTGAATTAGCTGGTGCTGTAGTTTGAACAGGACAGTACAGTCTGTCTAAAAGTACATTTGAGAGTACACACAGTTTGATATACTGACAAGAATAATATACTTTTTATGCTTTATACTTTTTTGTAATAAAATTATCAATCTTTGGCCCGTCTAATGTAATGTAATAAGTGCACCTGGACCATTAGACGGGCCAAGGCACAGCACTATCAGACCACTCTCGAATCCACCAGGGGTTCTGCCCAGACTTTCTGGGACAGCATGAAAGAGTTTAATGGAAAGACCCACTCCCCCCCCCCGCACCGTCCTAGATCTCCATCAATGGTACCGTCACTACAGACCTATTTCGTAAAGCTGATTACCTCAGTACTACCTTCTCTGACCTAAGCTCTGTCCTCCCCAACAATTTTTTTGACCCAATCCCTGCCTCTATCCCCCCTGCCTTGGATCACCCTCCTCTCTACCTGCACACTATATCCCCCAATGAAGCTAGGCCAGACCTGCTAAAAGCCCTTGGTAGCAACCACCCCAGCTGTGACCCACTAGGCTCCAGGATCCTCCGCCTGGTCTTGGATGTTGTCCTAGTCCCCCTTACAGATGTACTAAACCAGTCTCTATGCCTCAGTCAGGTTTCCAGTGCTTGGAAATCAGCCAATATCACCCCATACATAAGAGCAGAGATCGGTCCACTCCTGACAACTACCAGCCGATCTCCATCCTCCCCCCGCTCTCTAAAGCCCTAGAAAAAATAGTGTCTATTCAACTCTCTGAGTATCTGGCCAAATATGGCATAATGTGCCCAGAACAACATGGTTTCTGCCGAGGACACAGTACCATTACTGCTCTCTTGAAGTCTCTCAATACCTGCACTCTGCTCTTGACTCCGGCAACCTTGCCGGTGCAGTGTTCATTGACCTCTCCAAGGCTTTTGACGCTGTTTGTCACCCCCTCCTGCTTGACTCCCTCCACCAACTCGGCTTTTCCTCTGGTCCTTTTGCCTGGTTCTCCAGCTACCTCTCTGCAAGATCCCAGTGTGTGAAGATCCTACGGCTCCCTGTCCAATGCCTGGCCTGTTCATTCTGGGGTACCCCAGGGCTCCATTCTGGGTCCTGTACTTTTCAGCCTCTACCTCAACACTCTCCCCAGCTCCTGCACAGGAAAAATGCTCCTCTGTGCTGACGATGCAGTTCTATTGGCCTCTCACCCCAATCCCTCTTCTCTCCAAGTATCCCTCCAGCACACTTACAACCAAGCTGAAAAGTGGTTCCTTGACCACCGACTTGTCATTAACCTAAAGAAGACAAAGTCAATGCTCTTCTTCCATCACCAAAACAAGGCCAAAAACGCCCCCCTCTTCATTCTCCCCAGTACTCTGCACCCGCTGGAGCAAGTGATCTCTTACAAATCTCTAGGCATCACTTTCAACTCTGCTCTCACCTTCCACACCCACATCAATGCCCTATCCTCTACCATAAATTCTCAGATAGGCCTACTATTCCATCATAGAGATTGCCTCCCCCAAGTTGCCCTTCGGCTGGCCATCACTTCCTCCATCCTGTCACTAGTGGACTATGGCTTGCCATTTATGCTGCAGCAGATAATACCGCCTTGACTAAAATCCAGCTCTCAATCAATAAGGCCTGCAGACTCCTGACCAGAACCCCTAGCCGCACTCACACTTGCCTGCTCTACTCCACCACCAACCTGCTCACCTTTGAGGAGAGTCTACACTACCAGACCTGCCTACTCACCAAAAAATCTCTTCTAGGGCTCTCTCCCCCAGGGTCTCTGCTTCCCTACAGCGTGCATCCTCATCTGTTGCCACCCTTAGCTCTGTCAAGGCCACCTTTCTGGTTTCCAGAACCAAGACCTCTCTAGCCCAGAGGTCCTTCTTGGTTCAACTCCCTCCCACCCTGCATCACAGACATTGCCAAAATTGGTCCTTTCAAAATCACCTCCAGAACCATCTCTTTGATGCTCATTGCTGTAGATGTACCTAATTAATCCCACTGTGGGATCCTCCTGTCAGGCCCCCTGACTTGACAATGTCCTCTGGACAGCCTATCCTCTCCCCACTCCCCACCCCAACCTCCACCCTCTCTAGGTATTATCTAGGTATCTCCAGGGCTGTGCCACCAATGTAACTCTTGGGTACCCTGTATATGACTGTAACCTATTATAAGTAACATTATGCAACCTATGTGTACTCTTATGTTCTGTACCTGTACTGTTCTCACTGTTGTAACCACACTATTTCACTCTGTCTACCCTCCCTGTGACAAGATGCATTTGTAAATGAGTCCATGACTCAAATGTTGTAAATCTGACTTTTCTAATAAATAAATAAAAAAATGTTGATACTGCTATGCTCTATACTGTTATATCCAGATAATAATGTCAAATGCAATATTATTGATTTAGCTTGGATACTTGTAACTGTCATGTTCAGGTGGGTTAGAATGTTTGGCAGAACTGTTCACTCAGTATTACGTATTGCTGTATGTCTTGCTTGTAAGTGCCAGACCTACTGCTGTTCTTTTATAAGCAGAGCATTGATGTGTAACAGAGGCACCATGTGTAGCTCCTTCTGAAAGCAAAAAGTATTATATTACAAGGGATTCATTTTCTGCAGCAGCAAATTCATTTCAAGAGAATAAAATTATCAATTTGGTTCTGACATGGCATTTAATTTGTCCCATTGGGCATTTCTTATATGTCATTTTAATAGAAGTTATTTTCTCTGTTTTATGACTGAACTTCCAAAAAAATACCAGGATGTACATCAACCAAAGAGCACCTTCTTGATCATAGAAACATAGAAGATGACAGGAGATAAGGACCGCAAGGCCCATCCAGTCTGTCCATTTCTTTTTCTACCTTATGAATGTGCTATCAGCCCATGCTCTGTCAATGGCCTATCTATTCATACTTTTATTTATTTATTTATTGAGAGGTCAGAATTACACCCTTTGAGTCAAAGACTCTTTTGCAGAGGCTCCTCATTAGTAGACATAGTACAACATCACAAGTACAGGTGCAAGACATCAATCAGTCCATATATTACATTAGTAGGTACATTAAAGAACTGAGTAACATTCCTTAGCAGAGGACAGAGACAGCCCAGAGTCATGTGCAAAAACAGCAGCAAAAATTACAGAAAACAAGATACAGATTGTAAAGACAGTGTGAGGGAGGTGGCAGGGGCTGAGTTAGTATAGTACTACTAGGAGCAGTCGCAAGTAGAGTTGTTAGCGAGAAATACCTTGAGTGAGGTTTTAAAAGGGCCAATTTTTGTACCAGCAGTCAGAACAACAGGTAGGTCATTTAGCCAGCTTGGAACCCTGTGATAAAAGGCTCTCTGACCCATAGATGTCCTGCAGTAGGGGACCAAGAAGAGGACCTTGGAGGTACTTCTGGTGAATCTTTTTTGGGAAGGAGGGTTGGATGAGGACCTATAGGCTAGGTGGGGTGAGATTTCACTGTATTTTCTTTGCCAGGAGGCATGTGTGGTACTTAAGGTGACATTCTAAGTTTAACCAGTTAGAGCGACTGTAGAGGTCACACATGTGGGTAATTCTATCGCAGCCTGTCACCAGGCGACAGCCCTTGTTTAGTGCTGTCTTGTTGTGACAGAGAGCAGTGCTATCAGCTGAGCCATAGAACACAATTCCGTAGTCCAGCACAGAGAAAACCAAGGATGACACAGCAAGCCACAGCCCCTCATTAGGCAGACAGTGTTTGATCCAATAGGGGAAGCCAATTCTGGAGTTAATGGTGTTACAGAGGATATGGATGTGTGCATGATAGGTAAGGGAGGCATCAAGGGTGATGCCCAAGTATTTGAATGCATTTACCTGCTCAAGTGGGGAGCCTTGGGCGGTGTTGACAAGTAGAGTGGAGTCATGGTAGGGGTTCTGACAGTGTGCAAAGATCATGGTCTTAGTTTTATTATAGTTTATTACTAGCCTGTGCTCTGTGAACCAGATCTTGGCTTCCATGAAGGACTTCTGTAGGGCATCCTGCAATGGTTGAGGCTGAGGGTTGCTCCAGTAAATGACTGCATCATCAGCATAAAGGAGTAACTGACCGGAGCAGGCTCCGGGTAGTGGGTTTAGGAAAAGGCTAAATAGAAGGGGGCCTAGAATGGAGACTTGAGGGTCCCCAGAGTGAACTGGGAGTTGGGAGGAGAGGGTTGTGCCAAGCTTGACCTACTATGACCTGTTTGATAGGTAGTTTTCAAACCAGGCCATAGTATCGGGTGTCACTCCCACATCAGACAGGAATTTAAGGAGAAGGGCATGATAGACAGTGTCAAATGCCTTCATTAAGTTGATGTAAACTGACCCAACTAAGTGCCCCAGATCCATGGCCTTGTGGATGTAGGAGGTATAATCAAGGAGAGCTGTGGTGGTGCTGTGACCCGTACTGAATCCATGCTGCTCGAGGCATAAGAGGTTAAATTTAGATAGATGTTCGGAGAGCTGATCGGCTACTATTTTTCCCAGGGCCTTAGAGAGAGGAGGGGGCAGAATAGAGATTGGCTGGTAATTAGCAGAGGAGGTACGCTCACCACCTTTCAGAAGTGGGGTGATGACAGCTCTTTTCCAGGGGTGGGGAACTCCCCCAGACAGAGGGAGCGGTTAAGGATTTTAGTGAGGGGGACTAGGACAGCTTCGAGGGATAGGTGGAGGTGTTTTAAGTCCAGGGAGTCTCCACTGTGGTGGCTCTTGCCCAGGACATTAGAGATGTAAGACTTAGCCTCTTTTAGAGTTATTACTTAAAACCTGAACTGTGGGGTGGTTGAGGGGGGAATGTCTGACGATGAAGAGGCTGTAGGGTTAGGGGGCAAAAAAGTTTGCAGGGAGCGCACTGCTAAGGTCAGAGAAGGAAGAGTTTAAGGCATTGGCAATTTGTATGGGGTCCTGAGTTATGGACCCATTGACTGTGAGTTGGTAGGGTGGTGGGAATGGTGTTTTACCATTTAGTTCTTTGATAGTATCCCATAATTTATGCCCCGATCCCCTAGATGAGGTGAGGATATCCCGATAATAAGTGGCTTTGGCCTGACATAAGGCACAGGTACATCTGTTCCTAGCTTCCCCTGTACCATTGTTTGTCCTGAGGCAGGTTTGAAGCAAGGGCTGTATGCCAGAGATTATCCTGATGATGCGTGAGGTCAAGTAGTGTTTGAGATAGCTAAGGGGCATCACGGTTTTTTACTACCTTCTTTTAACTGGGGCAAAAGATCACACGCAGAGTTGAAGGAGGTTATGAAGTAGCTAAGTGCATCGTCTATGCTGCTTGATATATCTATGGGAGACCAGTTGCAATTTGAGAGGTGTTTTTTAACCTGGCTAATCATTTTAAATCATTTTAAATGCCTATTATATAAGGTTTTGGGGGGGAGGGTTTGGGGCCTTACAGGACCACCAGCAGAGTACAGGCGAGTGATCACTGATGGCATCTGGGAGCACTGAGACCTTTGCGATTCTGTTTGGGCGGTTAGTGAAAATAAGGTTCAGCAAGGTAGCGGTCCCTGTCTTGTGGTAATGTCTTTTGGGGGATTGGACAACTTGAGTCAGGCCCATGGCTAAGGAGGCATCTTTAGAGTGGGCAGCTGATGGTGCTAGCCATTTTGTGTTAAAGTCACCCAAAACAATAATCTCACTAGAATAAGGGAGGGATGAGATGCAGCTAGCAACTGCTGTGAAGGCTGCCTTCTGGTTACACGGTGGGTTATATACCACTAGAACAGAGAGGGTTTTACCTGGGTCTCCCAGAGTAAGCTTTGCAGTGAGTACTTAGTTGGTAGCCATACTTTTTATTCTATACTCATCTCTATAGCTCCCTTATGCCTATCCCATGTCTGTTTGATGCCTGTACTGTAGTCATATCCACCACTTCCTGAGGTAGGCCATTCCATGCATCCACCACCCTTTCTCTGAAAAAGAACATCCTCACATTACCCCTTAATCAGCCTCCCTCTAATCTCAGGCTGTGTCCTCTTGTCCTGCTATTTTTCTTATATTGAAACATGTTAAACTCTTACACCTTGTTAATGCCCTTAATGTGTTTGAATGTTTCATTTGCCATGATAAAATAATTCCTCATGCGGTGATTGATTTGGACAATGCGAATCATTCCATACTGTTGTCATTATTTTTATTTTGGGGTGAAACATATTTCTGTTTTTCTACAGTAAGGCTTTTGGGGATTTATAGAATAAAAAGTATGGCTACCAACTAAGTCACTGAAGAAGAGGATTCCTGGGGTCTCTTTCTCAGTCAGCACTAAACCACCCCATCAGAGCCTACCCCCACTCAAACTATTCAACCCTGACCTAATAAATTCTTTAATAAAACATTCCTTTATGTGACTGTAATCATAAGCAGAGGGCACTGATTTACGTCTTTCACTGGAAAATGGTAAAATCATAGAATTTGACTATATATGGATCAGTAATATCACAACATTTTATGGACACCAGCTTTTTAAACCAGAGCAGAGCATCTAAATTGCATGTTTCTGTTACAAATTATCTCCTGTACTATTTTCATTTTGCTTTATTTAATTTGCTGTACATTTAACTTTCTTTCATTAGACACGTTTATGCACAAAATAAAGGCTAGGAAGTTAGATACTGCTAAAATTCAGAAATTAAATCAGCAACCATTACTGAAATCCAGGAATTTCAAACATGAAACAGAATCTGATTACTTCATTTACTGTGAATTGGTGAGCCTGGTCATATTGAACAACCCCATTTCTGGTCATGACAATGCATCTCTTGCAGCACTGAGCTACAGTCAGGTCACCTACAAAAATATTGAATTAAGGAGGCATCAAGCACTAAAATGCAAGGCAGGAAGACAGTGGTCTGTATTCAGAAGATTATCTCCAGCATTAACATCTCTTTACCTTGCCATCACTAACCCAGTTAAGCAATCTCCCATGTTGTTCAATGGCACATTGATAAATTAGGGCAGTTAACACTAAGTAACATAGTGTTAACCCTAGAGGTAATGTTTGTGAACATAGGTCAGTGTACCTTCTGCTGAGAAGGGGAGACAGCAGAAATCCAAACCAATTACTGCCTGTGTACTTTGGTCAGCAAGCATTGGCCATCTTTAATTACAGTTGTGGGTGGAGCCTGCTGCCGTTTTGGCACGTCTTGCCATAAAATGGCTACTCATGGCACCTTCCACTGGACTTTGGGAAGTATCCTGCTGAAAGTCCAATGGAGTATGAAACACTCCACCATGATCAGCTACTATGGAGTAACAGCCACACTATTTTGGTTGTCACTTCCACATTCCAGGGCAAGAACTGCACATGCATGACTCGTGCACATGCACAGTTCCACTGGCGCCACCATCTTGTGAATGGCAGAATGCCAATCACCATAGCTATGCATGCACGAGTGCTGCACATGCACAGTTGTGTTGCTGCCGACATCTTTCAGATGGCATTCCTCCCATACCCTCCCACTGCTCCTGTCTTCCCCACTCCCTCCCATCACCGGCAACAAATAAAACCCTCCTGCTCCCTCCCATTGCTGCTGTCTTCCCTGTTCCCTCTGTCCCCAGGCTGATATCGGGGTGCCCAATCCCCGTGTCAGCATCATGCATCTCCTCAACTCATGTGGCACACTGGAAGCCCTGCCCAGTGTGCCACAATTGTATGATTTTATGTTCTCTGCACCAACATCTGGGTTCCCAGTTTCCGTGTTGACATCATGTACCCCTCAACTCATGTGGCACACTGGGAGCCCACCAGAGTGTGCACAAATTTATGCTTTTTTTTCTTTTTCCTGTAACTAAAGAAAACCGTACCCCGACATCTTTTGTTTTTACCTGTAAAAAAAATGGTCCCTCACCATCGCACCAGTCCCCCCTTCCCCATCACCCCCTCCACTGAGCATCCACCTCCCTGCACCCCATACTTACCTCCGCAGGTCAGCGTATCATCTTCTCTGGACTGGGACATGACCACACTCTTCAAAGCTGAACCACAAACTGAAGACTCAAAGATAAGCATGGTATAATGGCAGTTAATGGAGTTTTCAACTTATGTTGATATATCAGCCATTTTTAAGAATTTTGGCTCCAAATTTTCAACATGAGGTTCTTGGGACCCTACCTCATGAACACTGGCAGTGTCATTCTGTTACTCGGTCCCAAAAGGTATTTTGCAGTCACAGCATGGAATCACCTTTCAGGACTGATTAATGAAATGACAGTGTCACTGTTCATGAGGTGGGGTCCCAAAAAGCCCATGTTGCAAATCTGGTGAAAAAATTCCAAAATATGACTGCTTTATGAGCATGCATTGCGCAGTTTCTAAACATGCTCCTAACTTTGCCAATTTTTAATATTGTCACTCCAGATTTTCAACATTGCCATTTTTGCACACCTCTTTATTAACAGTACAGCTGTCATTTTTTACATCCTGCCTGAAGCATGTTTTTGCATCTGTGGCACAGAATGACACGACTGCGCTGCGAAATCCCCTTTTGGGACACGTGAACAAAATGACAGTGACACTGTTCATGAGGTGGGGTCCCAAAAAAGCCATGTTAAAAATCTGGTGAAACAGCTTCAAAAAATGATTGAGTTACACCCAGGTGTTAAAATTTTTCTATGCACACGTGTAACTTTGGTTATTTGGCAGTTCGCCACAGCTATATCAGCTCTGGCTAGTTTGTTTTCATGTTGCTACCACTCATCATGATAGAAATACTGAAACTAGCAAAATGGGTTCTGCACTCCACCATGCTCCATTTGTTTCCACGCCTTGCTGTAATAATGGTATGCAACTGTGAATTATGAGGTACCTATAAATAGTCTATATATTTTATTATTTATATAAAGACTGAATGCACTTCATCAAGAAACTACTAACTTCACTCTTAAATATGAGGTTTGAAAGCAGAACTGACAAATTACTGATGGCTGAAATTCAATAGGTATTGCAAGTTACAGTATATTTTCAGACTTTATCCAAGTGTGAAGCTGAAACAGGATTACCAGTAGATTTGGGGCATTAACATAATCTAGGCACAGATATGAGCTGTGGTGGTCCCTGCATGTACAATTGATTACGTGTGCCTTCAAATGACTTGACAAGGCAAAACTGATGAAAACATCATGTGATAAATTCTCACAGTCTTATATTACATAATGTACGTACATAGTACCTTTGCTGGGGGGGGGGGGCATTCACACATGCAGAGTAAGACCAGGTGGGAGCGTTCATGTGATCAGGTGGCCATTACAAATGGGTGATCCCCTGGTAGTCACGGTGTCCCATCAGGATTCACTGGTGAAGGAGTGTTACAGACAACAGAATGTCACTACAATTTGTCAAGAGTCAGATAGGTGTTTGTCTGCTGCTACATGCTGGGTTCCTGTATAGGAAGGAGCATTCACACCATGTTAAGCAATATTGGAAGGGCATGGACTACAACTGTACATGGTGCCCAGGCCATGTACACATAGTTGTAGAGGAGGTAGTGCATGTGAATGGTGCATGCAACCATGTCCTGGATGCCACCAATGTGGCTGCCCAGGGCATGATGGCCACAGTAAAGGACCATGCCCAGTCCATCACTGAGTCCTGCTGTGAGGTCAGAACTGCATGCACCAGGGGCATTCCTGCTGCCATGAGTAGGAGACTGCCAGCACTGCCAGTGATGAAGAGGACCATTGTCAGGGTTAGGACAGTGGTACATTGACCACTGCCCATGCCCATGACACTGCTGGACCTGGCCATACCAGAAGATTATACTAAGACAGAAATCGGGGAACTGTTCCTACAGTTTGACAGTGGAACAGGGGAGGACAGGTTCCTGCTGTTTGCTACATGTCTGGCACTTGCACAGCTGGAGGGATGTGCCAGCCTGTTTGCGGATGGCACATTCCAAGGCACACCACCACTATTCTTGCAGCTGTACACCATCCATGGCTTGTTGGACACCACAATCTTCCTGGTGATGTACATACTGATGAGTGGGTACACCTGTGCAGCATACACTGCAGCTCTGCAACAGCTGAAGGCCCTGTGCCCCAACCTGGACACATGGTGCATGAACACAGGCTTTGAGCAGGGCACAATCAGGGCCTTCAACACCATTTTTCCCAGTTGTGAACATTGTGGATGCCTCTTCCACCTTGCCCAGGCTGTCTGGTGAAAGGTGCAGCAGACTGAGGGCCTGGAAGGGCTCTATACCACTGATCCAGAATTTTCCCTGCATGTGAGGCTGCTGGTGGCTCTGGCATTCATGCCCCCTGACAAGGTTGTGGTGGCCTTTGAGGAGGTGCTGGACTTGGACTATGTCAAGAACCATGGGGACATGCTAACACCCCATTTTAGACAATTTTGAGGACGCCTGGGTCGGCAGGCCTGTAGGTCGGTCCAGCAGGTGCTGTCTGCTGTACCCTATGCAGTGCTAGAATGTGTATGAGGCATTAGAAAATGGGCTTAGAAATTCTCAGGCTCTGACTGGATGATAGCCCTGGCATAGTGGGCATCTATCAGACAACAGAGCCTGGGTTTGAGAAAGTGCCATTCCCAAATGACCCAATCTCTGAAATCAAGGTGTCAGAACATTTAAATCTGACATGCTGCCATTTTTCCTCTTGCTTGGCAGGCAACTTTGCAGCCAGCCAACCCCCCACCTTATTTTTAGTAAAATAAATGTAAAAAAACCATCATAGGCACACATTAAAATAAGGCAGCAATTCAACAAGATCAACAGTCACAACTGAATCCGCCAAGAAAGAGAGCGAGAGAGAGCATTATCTCTGGTAGCTCTACTATGTATGAGAGCAGTAGTACTTTCTTCATTTTCAGTACTCCAGATGAATGTCCATCTGTGGTATGGAAATGAAGAAAAGACCACTCCTCTCACACATAGAAGCAGCACCAGAGCTATCAGTCTTTCTCTTCCTTGGCTGCCCACCCATCACCACCACTCCTCAGCTTTTCTCCCAGTGTCAGTACCACATACACCATGCTGCCGAGAGGTTTGTTTAATTTCATTTTAAAAAGAAACCCAAGTCACAGACCACGAGTCTTCTTCCCAAGTCAGCAACAGTGCTCAGCATTCACAACTGAGTAGAAAAAGTAGAAAAGTTTATTTTTAGACAGGTAGTAATAGTAATAGTAACATATCATTGGGAAAAAATCCCATTTTCAAGATGGACCTGTATCAACTTTCATTCCAAATTTAAATACAATGACATAAAACTTAACATCAATAAACACTAACACATATTTAAAAACATCTATGTCTGTCTTAACAAGAACAGAATACAATTTATTACCCTCTTACCTTAACATTAAAACTGATGCCCAAAGGAAAAAAAAAAACCCTAATGAACACAAAGCAGTCCAAGTGTCAGAGTAACACTAAGGATTATTTTTATTACACTTATGGAACAATGAACCACGAATGTGGGGAAAGCCATTGTTCTTATAAGATCCTGCAGCTTTTACATCTTTCACGTGCATGGCTGTCAGTTTGAATCGCACCTGGGGGATAAGAGTGGTACCGGAGCTCCAAGGACATAAAAAAAAAACACAGAGCACAGCCCGGGGGGAAGGAAACTGCAGAGAAACATGTAGAATCAATGTACCTGTCCCTGTGTTTTGAGAAGTAGGAAGGACAACAACTTACAGAAGGAAGCAATTTAGTGGATCTAGTACCAAAACAAAAGTAGCCTTATGTGGTTTTCAATCTGTTTTCTACACCTTCTGCAGTCTCAAATTGTTGCTTTAAATTTGAACTCAATCCCTCCTCCTCACCTCTATAGTGCAGCAGGCTCCCATCAGGAACTATTTACACTTTTTAGTAGGACAAAAGTCCCTAGCTAAAAAAAAAGCATTCCAAAGGAGGCGGAGGAACTATTTTATTACAAAACTTAGTTTAAAACAATTTTTCATTAACATTTTTTCTTAAACTTATTTTTTTACAGTGCCCATTTTCTAGGTGCAATAATACCCTTCAAGATGGGCGGTACTGTGCTATACTGGACCTTCATGGGGCTATAACGCCTTCCGCATGTGGCGTCAGGCCTCATTACAACCCTGGGCAGTCCAGTATAGCACAATACCACCCCCATCAGGTATTATTGCTAACATGATGGATGGCATGCCCCAAATGAACAATGCCATTGAGGCCTGGCACCACTGTTTCTCCATGAGGATTGGTGCATGTCACCCAAATATTTGGCACTTTATTAGGGCCCTCACTACAGAGTAGCATCTTACTGCTCTAAAGCTGGCACAGCACACAGCAGGCAATGCCATGCCAACTGCAAAGCACAAATACAAGGATGCCAGCCGACATATTTCCACCATTGGGGCAGCATATGAGTCCTGCTCAATGACTGAATACCTGCCAGGCATTACTTATATCCTCAGCCTTCAAGTCTGAATGTACATCTTGCTGCGGGGGACCTGTCTTGGGGGCTGTCACTGTGTGCCCCACCTGTTGTGTCTTTCAGTAAACTTCACATCATTCACTACACTGCCTGTCTCTAGCTTCTCTGTTCATGGTACCTTGCTGTTGCTTGTGTCGCTCTGTTCTGGTGCTACAACATTGTGTGCGTTAGCTCTTTTTGTATTTGCTGTTTTTTCCTGCACTGTTATTGTAGGAGCTTTTTTTGTTTTAGACATTATGACCCCCTGTCTTTGCATACCCATGATTCATTTCACTGGGTTTGAGGCTTTTGATCATATGTGTGTTTACAGAAACCAATCAAACTGGAAAGTATCTGCCTTTTTTTATCATTTATGCATTCTATTGTATATATTCTTCTTCCTTATTCTTATCATAATTTAAATTATTTTACCTCTTTCACTCACTTCTACACCATTAAAAAAAGGAGTTCTAATATATCTGCTCTCAGACAGCTGAAGCAACAGTAACCATCCATCGTTATGGGATTCACTTCTTTTGTTGAAGAGAAATTGTCAGCAGATGAAGAGTAGTATTTAATAGCCATTTGACCCTGGCATCGCAGATATTGGCTACAATTAGGGCTGCTTTTACCATTGCCAGATTTTCCCCTTTCCTGAAACTGAAGATATGGATTTAGGAAAGAGTAATGTTAGCTTTTTATCTGCATGACCCAGGTATGGTGCAGTCTGCATATTGGCATGATCCTTGGCACATTGGTAGTTTGATTAACTATTGTTAGTGCTTGGACTAAAATGTAATACAGAATTTACATTTAGTGTACATAGTACTATTCATGCACTGCATCCCAAAATGCTTTAAAAACAAGATGCTTTACAAACAATTTATTAACACAATATCACCGCTGAGATGATACAGCTTCATTTCCACTAGAGACTTGTTCTGCATAGGACAGCTTGACACATTTTTTTTCAATTGTATATTAGTTTAATATGTACCATTGTGGAACTTATTTTTCAGAGAGCTACAATATGAACTGTGGATTCTGTATAGCGCTAGGAAATGTAATTAATCTTTTTTTGTTTTGTTTTGTTCAGAGCATCCAGTTGGTAAAATCGATCTGCCATCAAACATTACAATGTCCAAAAATATTTCTGAAAACATTAAATTCATATTGACTATAGTACAGAATTCTCATCCTAGGTGGGGAATCTATAGGCTAGTTTTGTCTTTTCTTGCTTGCTTGTTATTTGTTTGCAGAGAATCACTTCTTTTCTGCAAAAGAAAAATTAATATGATTTCTATTATAATGGGGATCTTGCACATGCTGTGCCCTAGCCAACAATCCTTTCTGCACCATTTGTGTCTGTGATTTGGAACTAGGAAAACGCTGGGAACAACTCCACACCATTTCCCACAAACATGAATGGTATCAGCAATGTTTTAGATAGGCAGCCATCTGCAGTCCAATTTTCAATCAAGGATATGCCATTCAACACAGGTGCTTGCAAGCTTGTCAGCACATACTATGCAGACAAAATATAACCCTCAAGATTGTTTGTTTTTTCCTTCTCACAGTAAACCCTTCATGTTTGTCACATTAATAGGACAGTAAAGTTTGTTCAGTGAACAAAAAGTGTATATTTTGTCAAATTTCCATACTGATGGGGATCTTACTCCTGCACAATAAGCACTGTATGGAACATTTTTGAAATGTGTGTGCTGTTATAAACTGGTTAAATGTGATAGACATTACTCAAAAAGTTGACATCAAGTCATGGAATAGTTTGAAATTCATAGAAAATTCTTTAGCTGTTTTTATGATGTCTTTAAAAGACTTTTGTGAACTGGCCATGGAAGTGTTGGTATCAAAGCAGAGTTAGACCTCATCAACAAGAAGAAGCAAGATTTAATCTACATGGAGTGAGTATAGCCACTTAAACATCTTCCATCTACATGGACTGAGACTGTATCCATATAAATTTATTTCATGTGGATATACCAGTATTTTCCTTCACTAGCATGTCACTTGAGCTGATGTACTGTATCTTGACTGTTAATGCCACTGTACATAGAGGTATGACTTTGGAATAACATTGGGTTGACCTCAAAATGACATAGAATGAGATTAGCACTAATTTCATTCAAGATACAGATTATGTTGAATGCAATTTCATGAAGCATCAATGTCATAAGACAAAAGCATTAAAAAAATTAAAATCTTAAAATCCATTTCAAATAGGTCACCACTCCAGATCCCACCACCCTTTTTCCATAAGCACCATACCTTTCAATTAATTATGGTATCTCCTGGTCCATTGAATCCAGTTGGTCCCTATCTCTAAATTTTTGAGTTTAACATGTTCCATAAGTTTTAAAATGATACTCTGAAAGCAAACAGCAATTCAAAAATTCCACATCAATCAAAATCTAAAATGGCATGGACATCAAATGTAATGATGTAATTGGAGTGGGTTCACTCTGTGCCTAACAGTAAGTACCTCTGGAGCCCTTTTTACAATGTTTGCAGTTTGCCCATATGTGAACTTGATAATATTTATTAATTGACTCTAATGTACAAGTTACATATTGGTTAATGTGATTGATTTGAACATATATTTAAAAATATGAAACAATTTTGTGGGGATTGAAACAGCCAGAGAACTTCAGACTAGTCAGTCTAACATTGATACTTGGCAAGAGCACAAAAACTGAGATGATAAGCTTTATTACTATGTGAGCAAGTGTAGGAACACTTTCATTCACAAGAAGGCCATGGAGGAGCTTGGGTGGTGTAGGTCTTCTTGCCATGCCTTGGGAGAGTGCTTCTTTTATAAGAAAATGGTGCTGAGGGGGATAATTTTGGGAGCAGGGTGCTGCTACTGGGGTGGGGGAGCTGATGGATTAGTTCTTTCTGATTAGGACATACATATAAAAGTGCAAAAGTGCTACAAGAAATGGTGGACAGCCATGCAGGTGGGGGGTTATGCCAGTCATCCACTGTGTGATCCTTGTTTAAACATTAAATTGTGGGTTCTAGGGGAAGGTGGGTGGGGGAATGGGGGTAGAGGATCTGTAAACAGTTCAGCTAGGGAGGAGGGTGGGGGCTGTTTTTTACTCTGCTCCCATAGGAACATGAATAACAGTTATGAATACTGAATTCCAACTACATGGGGCCCCAAATAAAAAATATTTGGCTGAATATTCAAAATAAGCTATTTAACTGCCCCTACTATATCGTGTTTATGAAAGGATTGTTTTTAGCAGTTCTGAGATACAGCATGTGAGAATTTTTATCTTTTCCTGTATACACACATTTATAAAGTGATTTTGAAGCATGTGCATATTTGCAATGGGAGTTTCTTCAATCAACTTATTTATGAGTGATTTATTTCAAAATGGCACCTTTAATTAGGGACAAAGCATCCATTTATGAGGGACTTTGTTTCTAAATTCCACTCATTGGCAAGGTTAAATTTAGAAAAATACAGATTTCTAAGGACTGAGTTTGTATATGATATCATTTGCAAGTGTAGTTCTTTAGAGATCCACATTCAAAGTATACAGATTATTTTTATAATTCACACATTTGTAAGTACCTTTTTTTACAAATGCACACATATGACAGGATCTTTCACAAGCACACACATATCATAAGAATTTTCTTTGCAAACAGTGTAGAGTGCTGACTATTCAGTGACTGGCATACTGTGCAGTCCCACTCATTTGTTAATACCAAACAAGACCCCACTCCTATGTAGCAGTGGTAAAGATTTTCCTTGCAGCTCACTTTGCTTGATAATGTTGCAGAGAATTGTTTCTCCTTGTACAAACAGGAGTACAAATTAGGTGATTTGTTACCTTATATTGGACATAAAAAAATGTTCAGTTCACAAGCTTTCAGGCTACTCAGAACCATTTGTCAGGTGATGGCACTTCCCAAAAAATATTTTTTGCTTCAGAAACTGCCTTTACTTGATAACGTTGACATCAAATTAACTATTTCATAAAAGCAAACTGCTCATTCTCAGCTGTGCTATATCACAAAACCTGGCTGCTTACCAACAGGAGGAGAAACACATCACACAAGAGGGCAAACAACCTAACTGGCATTATTACATATTGTCTCAGCTTCAAGGAGGAGCAAAACTAATACTGACCCTGTCACCAGTAGATGACAGTACAATGTCAAGACAGGGCCAAGAAAACTCTCCCTGTAATGAACAAAATCCTGAGTTTCATGACAAGCTGAGCTACAGGAAATCAACTGAAAATGAGAAAATGTAAACACTTGTGAATAGCAGCTGATGCATCAGCTGGAAAGAGGAATACATCAGGGCAGGCAGAGCCAAATGCCATCTCCACTGGTGGTAGCCACTGCAATGCAACCTTGTTAACAAGAAGATGAAACCTCATTTGCTCACAATTTCATAGGCCTTCTCCTCAGTCAGCTGTAAATTGGCTTTGGTGGGTTGAATTCTATTTAGCTGCTTTCACTGTGGAGAACATGTAGCGGGTTTCCTGTAAATTGCAGTGCAGTGTCAGATATTACATCATTCGCTGTTAAAAAAAATGCACCCATGGTCACGCTTGATCGAGGATAGCTGCTTGCTCCTTTATCAAGCTGTCACCATGTTCACAAGCTCCAAAATATTGATAAAGGTCTGTAGGAAAATGAATAAGCAGCCTAACAGCTGCATCTGAAATAGAAAAGGTTCAAATATACAGTCTTTAGTAAGGAACAGCACGTCAGCAATTGCCAGGTCTAGATAGCAGCAGTATGAAAAAGGTAGCTTCTTAATATTGCCCCCACCCTGCAACATCTGTTATGTTACAGAGTAGGAGAGATATCCTACAATACCAATTTTATTAAAAAAGGAAAAAACAGAATGTTGCTGCCATATGTTAAAAAGCTTTTCTCCATTACGTGCCTGTGGCAACAATCCTTTATAAAATTATGTATGTTCCGTTTTTCTTACTGGCTCTGTTATAATATTATAAGGAACAGAGCTGCTTTAATAATAGATTATCTACTGGAGCAGTAAATGTAACAAATATTAATTCCTGAATACCATGAATAATGGGCTATTTGTTAACCAGACTCAAATAACATACATACAGTGATGGCAAACACGATGCAGTGCAATACTGTACAGTATTACTGCAAAATATTGCTTTACACTACAGGGAACAGTGTAATTCAATGCAAATTGAGCCCTTTTGTCATGCTGTATTGTATGGCATTGTTATTTACTGCAAGTTATTGCATTGTATCCTGGCTGATTCCAGTGTACTGTTCATCAGGCCCTATTCAGTGTATTCCTATTCAAAATGCCCCTCCCTCAAAAAAAAAAAGTTTACCCCTCCTCCAGGCTGCCAGGGCTACTGACAATCCATACCAACAGATACGTTCTGCAAGTGAAAGGGGGCGAGTGCAACCAAAGGAGTGGCTAATCCCTTCTCATATTAAACTTCTCGAACATGGATGCAAACCTATCAAAATCTATGAACTTTAAAAATGCCATAAATAAAGTGCAACTTAGTGTGCACTTCCTTCATAGTACAGAGCAGCATATAGAAATAGTGTGCAACTGTTATTATTTCAATATGCTGCTGTGTGCTACGAACTGCAAGCTGGAAACTGAAAGTTGGAAGCAATCCTAAACTGAAATGGATGAGAATATTTCTATATGGACTCTAACTTAAAAGGACACTGTACTCTTTTGTTTGTTTGCTGCCGCCATATTGTTTGTGTCTTTTTGCATATTTGCATTTCAAGCACTGTCTGGGAGCTATAAAAGTCTGATGGAAGTTGCACTTTATTTATGGCCTTTTTTGCAGTACAGAGGTTTTAGTAGGAGAGCATACATGTTTGGGAAGATGACTAGGACTACTGCCATGGCAATCCTTTCCCCCACCTCCAGTCCTCCACCACCTCCAGTCTCCCATATATTCTAAATTACCCCTAACATTATGCCACACCCTTCCAGACTCAACACTATCTTTTCAAAAGCACCACCATTGCTAACCTGTCCTTATTCCAATCATAACCCCAATTTCTCCCAGTCTATAATGGAGGTGCCAGAATAGAGCTTGGTGATCTATTCACCATGATGAACTCCTATCTTATCCACTATTATAGTTTGTTTCGTTTTACTCAGTCATGCTAGGCAGACCCCTCCTCCCATGCCAATACCTATAACCTATAAATATTTTGTTGACTATGGGAGGGTTCTAACATAGGAACCATGAAGCTTTGTTGACCCCACACCTCAACTATCATGACTCAAAGATCGGTGGGAGAAGATTACAAAATCATTGCCTTTCGCTCATAAGTTACAGGGCTGGGGGCCCATGGGGTGTTGAGTTTAGACACTGTGGCTGGGGGAGGGACTTTTGGTGCCCCATCCCTGCATCGTGGATTGGGGTCTGGGGTTGAAAAAAATAAAGGGGTCAGCTGCAGCTGTTAATTATGGTCTTGAGCATCAGATTAGAGAAGCAGGAACTTTGAAAAAGATGGTGGTGGAGGGACAGGCCAGATGCCATGTTTTATTTAAAGAAGGTATGAGTGAGGCACCAGGGAGATGGGTGGAGCAAGAATATGACTAAGTGAGTGGGGGTTAACACAAAATGAGCCCTGGCCACCTGAAGGATTCAGAAATATTTCTTTAAAATACGTTTTACCTTTTTAAACCAAAAAACAAATTATTTTAATAATGAACAATAAAACATTTTGATTCTGATATATGCATACTCGCTGTGAATTCATTAGAAGGTACTCACACATCTGTGTTATCTAATCTGCTCAGTATCTGATAATTACACAAACTAGTCATATGCATCCCATTCCAAAAAAACACCATGTACTGTAGGACAAATGTTATCCAGCTTTTAATGTATCTGATATGGTAACAGGTTTACTGTATTACTATATGTATAGTATGTATAGGGTTTATGTTACACTGCAGGTAAAGACAATTAATTAATGATATAGCAAATTAGCAGCAAAAAGGCAGCAATTGATGCTATCCTCAACATAGCAGTAGTCACGCAGGGTCAGAACATGAAGATGGCATCTTGGGTGCACAGGGTAGCCTGGCACACAGCAAAGAAATGTCAACATGGTCAAGAAATGAGCAAACATATAAATAAGGCTCAGTTAAACTGCAGTCTGTCTGTGCAAAACTTACAAACGTCACCCATTTGTCTGTAGAAAATGGGCAGCTTCTGCAGTTTACTTTGATGTCTGCACAATATTAGATAAAATAACGTGGAAAGCAATCTGCTGTTCACTTAAACCATACTAAAAATTTTACAGTTTGCTCTGATATTTGTTTATTCTATATGCAATAAACAACTGCAAAAAAATCTGTTGTTTACATTCAGTTATATTTTGCAGTACAGATTAAAAATCTTGTGGCTTACTTATTGGCAAGGTTTGTGGGATTTTCCAAAAAATGCTTAGAAAGATTAAGAAGTGGAATTGCAGTTCCATAGGAATTCTGCCAGTGGATTTTTAAAATGTTGCACAAAACTACATATAACCAGAGCAGTAAGGTAGGACAACTGTTCAACCAAGGTGGCTATACTCGGTAGAATGGTGATATAGAGCAGGTAGCAACACTGAGTAACAATTGAAACTCATATAGAGATGAACACATATAATTACTGCAAGTCAATACTAAAGCGCATACATCAGTTATCTGACTGATCCCCTGAATCACTATGATGGTTACTCTTCTTCTACAGGAAATGTCTTGAGGTTCAAAGGTAAAACTCATTATCAGCATGCCTAACTCCTTATATCTACCCACCCCCTATGAACTTGTGTCTCAGTTTATATTACATGACCGCTTCAACCACTGAATCTACTTTATTTCCCTCTTCAGGTTTAATTGCAGGCTTCTTTAATAATGAATAGATGGCTTCTTTACAGATGAATCTTCCGAAGTCAGGGGGAAATAAGGTCCTGGAACTGAAGGCATTTAAATGGGATAGTTGTTCTCTTCTGGGTCCAGTCGGGCTGGGAAGGGAAATTCCATCTGAACAAGAAAACTCTCATTATAGTTTTGTCCATTCCCTAAGTAGGAATTGCTCAAGATATTTTATAGGAAAGGTAATGTTAAAGGTAATATGCTAAAGTGGTTAGAGCATGGGACTGTGAATCATGAAGTCCCTAATTAAAATACCACCACAACTATTGGCTTACTATTTATCTATGATGAAGTCCCTTAACTGCCTTGTGTTCTCCCCTGCTCCCCAGCTGAAAACTTGGCAGAACCAAGACCTCACTAAAAACAAAATGTTGTGTCTTAGTTGGGTCAATAAATTTAAAAATAGTAGATTTGCAATGAATTCACCAAAAATAAGCAATTTATTTTCATAACTGTGGGTTGGATCATAACTCATGATCATGAGTAACAAAGACAGGAGAGAATTCTGCAACTTTGATCCTAACAAGAGATAGTAAATCACATATTTTCTGTCAGGTCTTAGCATATTCACTTAGTATACACATAAACTTTTAGTTTGGCTTTTTCGCAAAGACAGACAGTTTGGATTTGAGTTCAGTGGTTGGTTTGAGTGTAGTGTTGGGGCATTATATTATCAGGCATTGTTTAAGTTGATCTCCCTAACCCATTGTGACAGATCTACTGTGAGAATATTAGGTAATGATACATCTTGATATCCCATTCTCGCAGTAGCTGCAGCATTGTACCTGATTTATTTGAGCACATTTACTTTTCCAGGTGTTGTATAAATGCTAAAACATAACTAAAACATACTGTATAACAGTAAAATGAATGTTGCTGTTTCATTGAGCAAATATTTACAATATATCCAATGTTATTAAAAATTGATTTTGACCATCACATATATTGGTTCTACATAGTTCAACTACACTGCCAATAGCTTTAATGTTTCTTGTCACTCATGTACTCCAATAATATTCAGTGACAATCTATCTGTAGCAACATCATGCAAATACCTCTTTCACTTATGAATGAATTATTTACACTGGAGTGCATTATAATACCTTGTATCTGAAGGCACACACTACTTGATCAATGTTAAATTAATGCCAACAACAGCAGAAAAGCATAACTGAAGACGTGTATAATATAACAGATTACTAGTGAGCAGAAGAATATGAGAAAGGTAGGAACTGATGGACATCTTGCTGACCAAAGGTGGGTGAAGAGGTTCCCACTGGTGCCTGTCAATCATGTTGCAGATGTCTCCCTTGCTAGAATGAGGTCAGACATTTTAATGTGGTTTGAAAATATATTCCTTGCAGTGTATGCTTTTGGGAGGAGCTATGCACATGTGTAAAGGAACATTTGGTACAAACTGCCTAATTGCTTTAATAATCTACATTATAGAGATATTAAATAGTATGTGTAGGTTTGGGGAAGTGCAGCAGCAGTAAAATACGTCTTATCCTGAGACATCATTTCATGGTGCCATCCCTTCCAATATATAGCCAGCAATAGGGAATGAATAGAGGACCTTCTGATATTCCAATTACACATGTTTCTTGGTGCTGTTTTGTCTGGGGAGAGGGCTATTGATAAATACATGGAGTCCACCCATACAGAACCACATATTTGGCATCAGGGTTATAAAATCCAGTGTGTTGCATACATTAACTGGAAAGACCATGAAAATGTTAATTCATTCAATAAGAAGCAGTCTAGTCTGTTCTTATTGTAATAATGGTTCTAAAATACTCATGTTGCTGTACATCATTTCCCAACAAGTTGTCAGCATTTATCACCATCATGTAAAGAGCACAGGTGTAGTCCACTTTGTACCTCACTTCAGAAGCATTTGATACTGGCCCGGGAATAAGGGAATTAAGCGTTCAATAGCACTGTCATCCATCTACTTGATGAGCACTTAAAATAAAAAATAAAAACAGAGAAATCTCGTTTCTCTGCTGTCACAGCTATACCCTAGTGATGGCTGACATTCTAGCCTCCATGCTCTCTGGGCCACTAAATTCTCAAAGCATACAAACTGCCTATTTCAAACAAAAATGCCATTAATTTGTTCTGCTGAAGCAGGCCTGCCTTTGTCAGCCGATGTGTGCATTTGTAACTAGGTAATGGAATCACACACTTTGTTCCAGCCATACATCACCATGTTGTCGCATGGAATTTTCAGCTGTAGTAAACAATTCTGTTACATGGCATCATGCAGGACTACTTTATCCAGATCTGTTATACAGCAACTCCCATTTTATTTCTGCATTTTTACTGAAATCTCATTAATGCTCAGCTCAGCCTGGGGGAAGTAAGAAATAGAAAATCCTTTTGATAAAAACAGCCCTGTGAGAAGGTTTACCAAGGTCTGTACTTTTCCACTAAATAAATAAAATCACTACCCAATGTGACCATAAACCTGTTTAGGATACAGTGCTCCATTTTTACAGACATCCAGTAAATTGGCATAGTACTTAGTACAGATATGTGTGTAATGAAAATCTCTGATAGTAGAATGCTGGTAAAGTAGTCAGTCAGGACTGTGACATTTACCATAAGAGTCTAGTGTCTTTCCACTATGCATAATTAAGGTATCCCATGATATGAGCAAGCCAACTTGAGCGACTCAAATTGGGTGACTATGAAAGCAGTGACATGCACTGAAGAGTGACTGCAAGAATGGTGACTGTGTGGATGCAGTAAGGGTGAATGTGTGCGTGGATGCAATAAGGGTGAATGTGTGCATGTACTATAGCACACCTTGTTAAATATGGTGTGGTTTCAGAGGTTGTTATTTAAAGATTGGGGGTGCAGGAGTGATGTCCCCCGCATGGGGGGCATGGGGGGGCAAAGCCCCCACATGAAAAAGGAGGTATGATGGTAAATGGGTAAATGGTGATTGGAAATGTTGGGCAGAATGTAGCATGTTTTCCGACTTGCAGCCAATATAGTATCGCTGTGGTGTTGTGGTCTAGTGTGGTTGTTAGGTAGGCAGGTAGCTAGCTAGTGATATTTGAGTATGTGGGGTTTGAGTCTGGGTGCCTGTGTGCGTGTGTGTGTGTGTGCAGGATTTCTATATTTTTTTATTAAATTGTGGCTATTCCAGGCATTGGGATTTCAATAGTCATTTGGGTGGCTTGCTTCTAACTATATGGCACTTTACTGAGTGTCTCCAGACTGAGCAATGCTGGAGTGAGATTTGTTTGGAGCAATTACTGTTATGTGGTAGAACAACATCTGGCAGGAAGAAGTATAAAGATCTGACTAACAGGCTGTGTTCTGTGGTTAATGAGTATGGCTATCGGTCACAGCATGATTATTTCCATGGCATTGCATACAAGTTTCAGATTCAGTTGTGAATGGGTAGTGGAGGGATGCATGTAGTGGGTGTAGAACACTTTGGTAGGGTTTTTTTGGTTGTGGGCTTGCTGTATTGACATTTGCTGTATATTGCTTGGGTTGATTATTGAGTTGGTATTATGCATTTGCCTACATTCCCGTCACCTATATTTTTCCACTGTTACCACACAGCACCATAATTTATAGTTTTGACTTTGGTATTCTGTACAGCCCAGAACTGGCAGAATTTGTATAATTTTAGGAAAGTCCGTGGAAGCAGAGATTTTTATATTTTGCACACCTCTAGAGATGTTTTGGATAGGGAAGAATTCAAGCCAGTGTACTTTATTCAGAAGTTTCTTACAAATGTGACATGTTATAGATGTTGATTCTTCCTGTAACTAAGAATGATTATATAGTCTACAGAGCAACTTCTGAAGTTCAGTTAGCCATGCTGGATGCTTTATGCATACAGTTGCATCAATTCACATGCCCAGATATTTTAAGAAATTTGTGATGCTATATCTCTACAGAAATTAAAATTCTCTCTGGTGGCTCTAGAAAGGTACAGTACTGCAGGCCAGGTACTGTAGAAAATTTCTCTAGAGATATCAGAAATTTCAGGTAATATCTGTCCATGTCAGTTGCTGAAACTGTACAACTCCCTTCGCAGATTCATCACTGACTGCACACCCTGTGCTCGCTGCTGTTCTATGTATAATCAGCTGGGCTGGGTCACCATAGCATATAAGCATATTTGTTATACCTCCCTACTTGGCTCCATATATTGTGTTGCACTCTTCTCCACCTGAGCAGTTGGTTTCGCCAGCTATGAAGATTGACTAGTAAGTTAGGTCCCAGTTTAGAAAGAATCTGAATACTTCCCATTGCAAAAGGAAAGCAGGTCAAGCTAACTCTTTGTATTTTGTAGGTTGACTTATGTTTAGAATAACCTTCCCCTTTATCTTTGTAGCCCATATAGTCTCCAAACTGCCAAGTCCAGAAAGAAAGCCTACAATTCTTTCAACTATCAGTTGGTGACCCTACCATCTCCAAAGTAGGGTCTACAGATGAGATCAGGAAGGATTTTAGGCTTGTCTCACTAACTTGTATACTTTCTGCATTACGCAAATGCTTTACCTATTAGTGGATAATATCTTATGTAAAATGCAAGACTGATCCAAACCACTTTGGTTCCCTCAAAGGATATTATACTACTATTGTGGCTACAAAATGTCCTGAGGTCCTCTCTGGGAGCTTGGGATAGAGGTGACCAAGCCAGGGCAGTTCTCATGGATTATCAAAAGCCTTTATTATTTATTTAATTGAAAACTGGTAACCTTTGATATTAATGACCACCTAATCCTATTAACGAAAATGAAAGAGTGAGCCATACCCCTTCCCCATCTCACTGGATGGATGCATGATTTCTTGCAGGGGAGGATCTCATGGGTTTAGGCAGGTGTGGTAAAATCAAGTAGAGAAGGCTGGACCAGTGGTGTGGAGAGCTGAGGCACTGGCACCTTACCTTCTGCCACACAGGTGACTCATGTTTGGTGGTGAGCCAGGTTGTTGGGGTTGGCCAGGTAGGGAAAGGATTGAGCACCCAATGGCTGCTCTCCTTTCTGGGGGGGGACCTGCACACTCCACCGAATATCTGCCACCCAGTGGAGTGTGGCAATGTGGGTCATGGTGGGCAGTGAAAGGGAAGACTTTGGGACTCTGCAGCATGTGTGTGCTTCCACATGCACACATCTATGTATGTGCCCCAGCATTGGGAAAACAGGAAAAAAACAGAAAAGGAAGGTGCCAACTTTGTGAATCCCTACGTGCCTGCCTGCCCTCACTCCCATGTCACCAAGTCCACTGCCCTGACTTATGGGGAAAGAAAATGGTCAGACTAATAGACACCAGTGGGGTGGGGGAGGTAGTGACAGGGCTGATAGCTGGTGGACCCGACCCACCTGGGACGAAAAACCTCTATGAAAAAAATTCAACCAGAGACAATATAAAAGATGATGTTCCCCAAGGAACAAATCTTGGTACCGTCCTCTTTTTGCTGATGATCAATTATCTAAAGAGAGTTGACCTTTGTGTCAAATATGTTGATAACACAACTGTCATTGACATATTTAATAAAAAAGGAAACATTACAATGCAGGTAGACCTCTTTTTTTTTTTCCTCTGCCTTACTTGCCCCTGGCCTGCCTCTCCTTCAGGCAGTACATGCCCCCCCGACCTCCTCGCCCCGACCCCCTTCCTACTCACCTCAGATCACAGCTGACCTAGGGGTAGCCCGGCGTAACCCTTCGCTGGATGGGTCCCTCTCCTCCGAGGGGGAAGGCACCAGGAGGGGATACCAGCACGCTCTACAATCAGTCTCCGGGCACTGCTGAGGTGGATTCTGGGGTGTCGGGGCATCTGAGGCGGTGGGAGTCTGCAGTCGTCATCCGGCAGACCAGGAGGCAGCTTTTTCCATTCTTCTGTGGGGAGTGACGTCTTGATGTCAAGGCATACGCCGACATCTGTCACTCCCCCCTTGAAAACCGAGCCCTGCTGTACATGCTGTACTCCCAGCCTCCGCCAAGAGTCAGCATGCACCGGTGTGCATCCCCACCCTTCCCCCAGAGAAGGAGAGCTGTCCCCGGACACTCCATCCTTCTTCCCCTGGCCTTCCCTCCGGCGACCCGAGTCTGTTCCCGAACTCGGGTCGCTGGCGTCGCAGATGGAAATTCAACCACTGAGCCAATGGGCCGGCTTGCAGGTGGACCTCTTAATGATTGAGGAGTTGACAGCGATGAACAAAATAGAGATAAATTCTTTCAACAGTATGGAACTCTGTTTTGGCATGCTGGCAAAATGGGTTATGCCAGCCTTAATGTTTGGCAATTGGAGGTGAAGGTGGAAGATCATGTTATGCTGTTGAGCTTTCATCTTCAGGGGAATTTGTCATGGCCCTGCAGGTAGGGAACATTGTAAAGAAGGCCAACAATCAGTTATAGTTCCTGTCTATACTACAATGGGCAGGGTTGAGCTGATCCAATTTGCTTTATTTTTTTCTCTGTCATTAGTACTGTCTCAGAAAAACAGAGAACGATAGGGTGGAGAGGGTTCAAAGGAGATATACGAAAATGGTGGGACCATTTCAAAACAAAAGTTATAACATCAGACTACAAAAGACTGGCTTGTTCTCCCTGAAGCAAAGAAGAATAAGGGGAGCTATACTGTCATTCTATAAATTCGTGAGAGATCCACTCCTAATGAGAGAGATGGGTATAACATTTCAGGAGAAGCTGGAAGGTCTAAGAGTACACAGGTTGCAGGTCAGAATAGATACAGTTAGAAATAGCAATAGGCATTTTTCATACTTAAATAGGACTGGGAGACTAAGGAATACACTTCCGGGAAAAGTTGTAAATGCTAAATCTGACATTAGCTTTAAAAACCTATCAGACAATTGGATTCTGACTTCAAAAAACAAATAGGCCCATATTTGTGGGGAACGGGTAATATGGTCTATAAGCCTTCTTCCATTCTACTACCTAGTATGAGAACCTAGTATGCGTATATGGAGTAGCAATGTGGCATTGAGGTCTAACTGTGATTAAGTCTGATGACATTGAAAAAATTTCAAAAAGGACAATGAGAATCATTTTCAGTTTTGTGATTAAATATGGTGATAAACTGGATGAATGTATGTGTGAGCAGTTATGCTGTAGAAGGGACATTTTGTCTATGGTGTTTTTCTCCAAAATTTGTCAACCCAATCACAGGATTCATTCCCTTGTAAAAAAGAATGAAAGTTGGGAGTACCAATTGGGAACTCAGGGTGTGTGGTAAAACCTAGGCAGAGAGGAAAATCTATGTTTGTACTGTATTTAGCATGATTAAGAAGATTTTTCATTGATGTTTTTTCAACCCTATTGAGAGAATGCAGTGAAAATAATGATATATTTTCTGAAAAAGTATATGTTTTTTCCTTATAACCTCCCTTTTACTAATGCTTAATATAGGAATTTATGAATTGCAAAGATGGAGTTGAGCTTATTTGTATGCCAGGTAATTATATATATATATATATATATATATATATATATATATATAAATGTTTCTTTCCTTGTATTTTTGTGATAGATTTTATATTTTTTGTAATGTACTTCAACTCATCCTCTGTGACCCGTAGACGCTGTAAATTTGAATAGATCAAATCAAAAGGGGATACCCTTCACCTCCCCTTTTCTGCCATTGATAATATACATTGTTTCTGACTTTGTGGTATATTCTTGCTGTGTCTACTACACACTTTTTTGTGGTAATACCTTTTATTAGACTAACTGAATAGTTTTTATACAACCTTTCGAGACCTTTCAGGTCCCTTCATCAGGTGTTTACTATACATCTAACTTCTGTATTATGTTATTTATTGTTTGTAGTATACTCCTGTGTTGGATTTCTGTTGTGCAATGGTGTTAATTATGTTCTTATTGTAATAGTGTCTTTTAATTTTTATATTGCAATTTTAGCTGTATTGTTATTCACTGTTGTGTAACTATTGTTCTGTACCTTTCTTTCCCCTTCCTCAGGTTGCAGCTGGTAACAACATTTTTGTGATCTACAGTACATTTGTTTGCCTGCCTGAATTAAATTAATGTCAATAGATAAATAAATAAATGTGCACATGAGATTGCCCAACAGAGATGCACTATCTTATTTAGTGGAGTCCTCACTCTTGCTTCTTCCCAATTGTACAGCTGGGTGGATTGAAGCACATGGAGGTTAGGAACATACTCATGGCTAAACACCGAGATAGTGGCTGTATGGCAGTTTGAACCTGGGATCTATTAGCTAATAGTTCTGTGCTAGACTCATCATTTTATGCTGTGAAAATCTCTAGAACTGGAACTATAACCACACAGTTTTCTTTGTCCTCCAAACATGTGTAGCTGATTTATTCCATCAGTAGTCCAGTTTTTTTTTATATTCTGGGAAGAAAATCTTTCAGGTCTCCTCTTTGTGTTAAAATGCTACTTTTAAATTCATACTGCTTGGTTCTGGCATCAGTTAGGCAGCCTTTTTATTTAACTAAGTGTATGCATGTGTTGGGAGTGGGGTCCGGGGGGGGGGGGTTGGAGCTAGTAAGCATATTTTCAGTTAACAGTTAAACAACTTTTTGCTTAGGTGTATAGCTTGATGGATTGTGTCTAAAAGTGAGGTGGTTCACTGGTGACCAGTCCATTTGCTTGGCAGTAGCTGTAGGGAGATAAGACACAGATAATATATAAAAATACTACAGTTTAAGAAGCTAGCAGGCATCAATGGTAGAAAAAATGATTGTACCTGCTGATGTTATTGATCAGCACCAAGTCCTTGTTTAACATGACATGATTTTTGGAAATATTTTCTGTGCCAGACATTGTGAAAATGTTCAAAACTCACCTAATGGAGTTATGTTTCTTCTATTTGCTGCTTCAACATGTGGGAAAATACTTTTCTAAATGGTGACAGGAAATTGGTTTTATACAGTTAAATATCCTCCTGGTTTCCTTTCCACATCATTAATTTATTCTGAAATGCTTTGATCTTTAAAAAAAATAATGATCTAGCCTTGTAGTACCTTCACATTTATATTATGTCTCCTCTCAAAGTAGCTACTGCTAATTCTTTTCATTTTTCTAACACATTCCATAACATCACTTACCAAAAATTGTGTCACGGATGTCTTAAAATGTTCAGGCATTAGAAGAGGGAGAGCAGCAGCTCCTGAATAGGGAGGAATTCAAGGTGCAAATGCAATACAAATGCCAGCCTACCCTGAGTATTTATGCTGATTTTATTCATGACTTATTTATGTATTAATTTGTTGTGAAATTTATATGTTCCTGTTGTCTGTCTAACCCTGCTTTTACGGTTGGTAAGGTGCCCACAGCCTCCAGGATTGGGGACCATATAAAATTGAGCAATAAGGCATGACAGGGGCTTGTTATTGTGTAATAATGTCACACCTTGGGTGGTTGAAGCACAAGGCTGCAGGCCGAGTGTGTTCAGCACCCGAGAAGTGATGTTATTACACAATAACACTCATCCTTGGAGTGCCTTATTGCTATTATACAATGGCTCATTTGTTAATTAAAAGAGAACAAAGAAAAACAAATACATTTTTAGGCATTTTTCTTAGATTTTTGTGGGTGTAGGTTTAAGTCTTTAAAAAAAGTCTGGAATACTTCTTCCACCACAAGGTGGAGCTCTTGCCAAAGTGATCTTGTCTGCTGAGTTCCCAAGCTTTCTCTTGTTTTTGGTACCACATCAGTTTCCCCTATGCCCTTCTCAACACCGTGATTTTCTTCCACATAGCAGTGGACGGTGCTTGAGAGAATTGTGATTTGAAGTCTTTTGTTTCCTTTGAAGTTCAATCAGTTTTTTATGTGGCTGAAAATTTGTTTGGCACCCTGCGGGAAGTGTACAGCATGACTCTAATGTGTGCATGTGCTGACACCATCTCGGCGCTGAGCAGGAGAAGTTACACTGTTGGCTTTCTTTCAATTTAAACTGTTTTTTTTTTTTTTTTACATGTACATGATGTTCCAGCAAACAGGTGGCTGATCGTGAGCATCCCTCCCTCAAGTGTGTCATATGAACCACTGAACAGCACAAAACGGCAGCTGCAGGTACTGAACAACTTGTGGTTTCAAAACATAGCAGGTAGAGCTGTTTGATTTAAAAATTGCCCTTTATCTGAAGTTGGGATTATAAAATACATAGAGATTTGGGTAGGTGTGTTGATTTCACTGTGACCTGCTAGAAGGCAGGAATCGGGGGGAGGACTGCACGTATACAGGTGGAGTTGTATGGAATTTGAGGTAGTACAGCAGGGATGAATATGATTGTGCGTAGTGCAGTCATGTTTGCGCCTACCCTAAATTCAGTGATGTTATTGTCTAATAACATCACTGTCTCTAAGGGTCAGCAGCCAATCAGGTTCTTTGAATTTTTCTTGCCATTGTATAATAACGTATGTTGTCTTACTTACGTAAAGTTGTTATTAATCTAAAAAAAAGGTCAAAACATGACAGAATATAGGATAAATGAGCAGAAAGGAAATAAGAAGAAAATCCAAAGGTTGGGATTGGCAGTATAGCCTAGAGGTTAGAGTAGCAAGCCGTGAATGTGCTTGGTACATCCAGCAGACCTGGATTTGATTCCTACAACCTCCACTTGTGTACTGTGTGACTCTAAGCAAGTAACTTAACCCCCAGTGCTCCCAGGTTGCCCCTGAAACAGGCACTTGTGCCTAGTGAACCATACCTTGTTACCAAAGACTAAAATAAAATCAAAAAAATAACAACTGTTTCCTAACACCGTTAAAGGTGACAAGATTTCTAGGTGGACCCAAGGAGATATTTCATTTTCAAGGGCAAACAAAATCTTTCCAAAAATTCTAGCTAGCATTTTCAACCAGTTAGCAAACAGTGGTATTAGATAGTGGCCTAGACCTACAGCACATAGTGAAAAATATGTTGTTTTTTATAATCAGAGCTGCAGTTCAAACTTTGCAAGCTAGTCAGCTGGGCATCATTAACCACATTGCAGATTAAAGCAGTGTACAAAGCACGTTAAAAATTGCTGAAAAACACATGCAAGCATGTTATTCACTATTCATATTACTTCACTGACAAGAAATAATGAAAGTCATAAATTTTAAGATTTGAGAAATGCAGGAGAGAATGAACAAGAGAAACAGTGTAACATTTTTTTGTTCAGTATAACAGCTCATGAAAGCTTGTAACAAGAAGAAACAAACACTCAACCCACTATCTGGTGATGTCATTTTCTGAACAGAACCACTGTATGTTCAGAAGGAAAGAAAGAAGGAAGAAATTTGGTTTTACTTTCTCTCCTCCCCTTTACCACTTCCCCCTTCCCCTGCCTACCCTATCCTCTTTACCTTCCCCTTCTCAGCTGATTCTCTTTTTCGCCAACTCCCCAGCAATTGCTTTTTTTTTATGCTCTCTCTTGATCCAGTGAAAGGTTACTACCATGATGGCCGGGACCCTATGCTTCTCTGTCTTGATTCACCTGCTATCAACGCCCTGATCACCTCGCTTTATGGCACGTCTTTCCTTTTTGGTCTGGTTCCTGGGGCTAGAAACAGGTATGCATCCT
Organism: Neoceratodus forsteri; assembly: GCA_016271365.2. Classification (NCBI taxonomy): domain Eukaryota; kingdom Metazoa; phylum Chordata; order Ceratodontiformes; family Ceratodontidae; genus Neoceratodus; species Neoceratodus forsteri. The sequence goes on from CM057449.1 coordinate 463,284,555, forward strand.
TTCTTGCCATAAAAGAAAGGGGCCCACATTCCCGTGTAACAGTTATATCCCTGTCTCTCTCACTCCTACACTTTCTGACATCTTTTTCACAGAGTGCTTCATCCTGGTGAGGTGCACAGTACATAGTGGCAATTGTGTGTACATTTTCTATACTCCTTGTATTTTTGAGTTTATTCTATGCCCCCTCTCCCCGAGTCCTACCTAGAAATGAACTTTGGCCATGCTTTTACTGCTCAAACATTAAAATTAATAAATATACTGCCATTCAGACACATCACATTCCAAAGTGCTTTACTATCCATGGCAGTGACATCAGCCATTAGGCAAGCACATGGTGGATAAGTGTCACTGAGCGAAATCAAGAAAAGTTCATGATGCTTAAGCACAGATTGCAAAGGGAGGAAGATAGAGAGGATGAGACAGAGAGTGAGGGATGGAGAGACAGAGAGAGGAAGAGGGAGAGCAAGAGAGATAGGGAATGAAGACAGGGGGCTGGATTTTTGAAGGGTGGTGCAGGGCTTTTATCCGGCCCTGCACCACCAGACCTACTGTAGGTTCTGGAGATGTGCCAAACCTCTTCACCACAACTGCACCCAATTTTGTAATTTCAGGCACAGTTGTGACAGTTTCCACCATTTACAGCAGCTTGCAGCAAATATGTGGTGCAAGCTCTGTAAAACTCGCCCTCAGGGTTGCAACAAGCTAGACCATAAAATGTTGATCTAGCTTATGGCACTTGACGCACCTTATAGATAATCCTGATGTTGGCCAGGAGAATGAAGTAAGCCCCATGTGCCCTATGTTTAGCACACCTGGGGCTTGCAGCATTCTTAGCATTTGGAAAATCCTGCATATGGTCTATAAAGTACAAAGCACACTAAGTCAAAAAGGCTGGGTTTTGCTCAGACACAACTTCTACGAATAACATGGCATAGAATCACACAGACAGCACCGAATATTTTTTAATTCAGCAAGTGCAGATGCAAACACATACAACTTCTTCTCATCAGTACATAGCACAGCAGGTAACAGTAAAAGCCGGAGCAATTCAATTAATTTCAGTTCAGAAGAAATACACAGTTTTCAAAGCGTGTCAAAGCTAAATAGCAAACTTGCATGCCGATATAAATTACAGAGACAGTGGACAAAATATACACCCGGTGCTTCGTGATCAATTCATCATTCATCAGAGATGACATATCAATAAAAGTGCAGTCCTTAAATACCTGAAATCATTTATTAATTTAAATAAATTAGAATTAATTAATTTATTAATATTCAAGAATTAAATTCTTAAAGAGACAATGCCCCACTTTTGGAAAAAAAATATTTTGTATAAGGTAGTTTATCAGGGCTATGTCCCTTATTATATACACCAACAATGACAACTTTTTATAACCAATACCATTAATCAAATGCTATATAAATACTCTTATTTGTATTTAGGAAAAAAAATATGTTATGTAGTGAAATTTAAAATTAAAGCTTAAACCACATTTTGTTTTGCACAGATCATTCCTAGGAAAAGACCATCAAATTCCATAGCAGTTACTTCAGCAACCCTGAAAACAATTTGTAATTTTTGGCTCACAAAAATACTGTTTAATTAATCTCATTATTCAAACCATATGGTGCTGAAGTCTTTAGTAGATAGATCTAACGATCTTCTAACTGTTCAAGCTTTCTCCCTCAATTTCCTCCTCATAGTAATGTTGCACTCCATCAAATACAACAAATCTAAATAATAAGGAACCTCTGTGTGCAAGCACGGAGGCAATGGTTACCCCAAAGGGCATTTGGCTGGGAAGCCAAGTTTCAAATAAATACAAAATCACACATGCCACCACAATGCAAAGCATCATGGGCTGCATATGCAAATCACCATTGAATATTATGCTGGTTCAACTTTAAGCAGAAATGCATGGTGCCGAAAGGCCTCTCACACAGTTTTCAAAGGGTGCCAACAAAAGACATAGATATGTGTTTTGTCCTTCCCAGCCAAATGCCCTTTGGAATAACCATTGCCTCAGTGCTTGCACACAGAGGTTCCTTGTCTTTTAAATTGTTTTTTGTTTTAATTGGGTTCACCACAACACAACCCAGATAGACCATCTTAGGGTAGCTGGTTCATTCCACTGGGGTGTCAAACAGACGAGGCATGCTGATGAGTCCTGGTAGGATGAAACATGTGTCTATGTCTTCTGTTGGCACCCTTTGCAAACTGTATGAGAGGCCTTTCGGCACCATGCATTTCTGCTTAAAGTTGAACCAGCATAATAGTCTGTGGTGATTTGCATATGCAGCCCATGATGCTTTGCATTGTGGTGGCATGAGTGATTTTGTAAATCTAAATGATGATGTATCCCCTTTATGAACTTCCCTGAAGTGCTGACCAACTGCACTTTCATAGTTAGCTTGGTGCACCAATATAAGATATTCAGATATTCTACTTCTAGCCTCTCTCACTGTTTTTCCTACCTAAATCCTTTTACAACTACACAATGTAGCATAAATTACAAAACTAACTTTACAGTTTAAAAAGTGTTTACTATCCACTATTTTGTTTGTAACTGGATGTTTAAATTGTTTAGATCTTACAGCATATTTACATGCCAAACATGAGCCACAACTGAAAACCCCCTTTGTTCCCTTATTTGCTTCCATCCTTGTTGTTTCAGAGAACTAGCTATTAGTCAGAATGTCAGCCATATTTGCCACTCTGCAATTGGCTGTTTTTAACCTATGATCGGCTTTAGGGTGTTGTCAGTCTGTAAAATTTTCCAGTTTGAGTATACTGTTCCAGCAACAGAACTCAAAATGTGGTTCTATTCAATTACAAACACCACTTTATCATCCTTATCTGTCTTTTTTTTTATTTTATTTTATCTGTAATAATTCATCTCTATTTAAATTAATTACATTTTCTTAGGCTTTCACTAGTGTTTGTAAATTATAAGCCCTACTTTGGAAACTAGAAATTAATTATTTTGATTCCAAAAGGAAATTTTCAATACAATTTCATCTTAAGCATAACAACTGACTGTAGGATATATTTTCAGTAGTTCTATGGGTGTGTACACTACTAGCTAGAAGTAAAAATTACCCACTGTTGGCTTTCTATATCCATGTGTTTTATTTTGCCCTCTGGTGTACCAATCAGCCATAGATCCAGGAATTGGATTTGCTTAGAATCTATATTAAAATTGAATTTGAAGCCCATGCATTATCATTTAGCCAATTTGCAGATTCCAAGACTTCAGCATGGGTGCCATCCCAGATAACATCATGTCATCCAGGTACCTGTACCATTTGAACACATTTTTCCAATATGAATTTTTCTCATTCAAAACAAATTCTGTCTCAATCCATGACATCACTAAATTTGCATATGATGGAGCAAGTGTGATACCCATTGCTGTACCACTACTTTGATAATAATACTTCTGAACAAAAATAAAATATTTATACTTCAAACAAATTCAGTGCTCAAAATTAAAAATTCCAGATTAATTACATTTTTAAGATTTACCCCTGAAAACATTTGTTCCAAAGCATATCATCCCAGATCATGGGTGATTGATGTATATATGTTTTCTACATCTATGGTGAGACATAAAAATTAATTACTTATCTCTAGGTTGTTAAATTTTCCCAGGACATCCACAGTGTCTCTGACATAGGTTGCTGACTTATTAGCAGGACCACTGGAAAATTGTGCTGGTAATTTTTTTGCAGAATCCTCAATTTTCACCATTCTACTCAAAAAATGACATGTACCGCAGTTTCTTGCAATTTTTGAGTTTTTATATTGAACTGTTTAAAAAGTATTAACATTTTTAATAAAAAACTCTCAAATATATTGACAATTTTGCATGCAGACTTGGGTTTGGCCAAAACAATGCAGTGCAACGTAGGGCAAGGGTTTTAAGTGACACTGATTTCTTTTGAATCCTTGTCTTGTTTGATTTTAAAATCCACTGGTCAAGCATAAGTACACTTAAACACTTAACATTTGTTCTGTGTTGAAGCAGTCTATCAGAACATGTTTTGTTGCCACACAGACTGAAACAAAAGATGGGAGAAAAGGTGCAAATTATCCCATTCACTTAAATGGGGTGCTAACTATGAAGCCTTTTAGTAAGTGGCAGGGCAAGTTTTTCCTTGTGAGCATACTTTCATTTAGACTAGTTTTGATTCAAACAGCTGAGGATTTTTGGATGGCCCTGCTGATTTTAAGCTTGAATAAGCTAGTTGCTAACAGTGATCTCACTCTAAGCAACTACCCCTTAGACCCCTAGATGTTCACATGCAAAGACTACAATAAAAACCTGACTAAAGTCTAAAAACAAGCTTATAAAACACAGAATGTATCTGAACATTTATCTTTAACCAAAATAATTGCAGCCAGACTAAAACAAAGGCAAATTACAGGGTACCCTGACTACTGTATGATGCAGTAAAAATATATTGGTATTTATTCACATTTTTTGGTAAGCATGTAAGGACCACTAGGCACAAGTGCCTGTTTTCAGGTACAACTCAGGAGCACTGAGGAGGTTAAGTGACTTGCTCAGAATCACACAGTATGCAAGTGGAGGTTGTGGGAATCAAATCCATGTCTGCTAGATGTTGTCAGCTCATTCACAGTTTGTTACTCAAACCTCTAGATTATACTGCCAGCCCCAATAACCCCCAGATTTAATGTTTAAATATGTGATTTCAAAAATAGCATACAATACCTACAGAACAATTTATGACCATTAAACACTTTAACAACATTTTACTAAAACTCAGTTATTCACCACTATCTACTTATTTTTTCTTGTACCAAAGAGGGTGAATAGCTGGCAAAGCACTGTAAACAGCTGTTGATTAGGCTTCATTTTCTACACCCAGAAACAAAAAAAATATTTCTTGTGACTTTATTTACTATTGATTTTCTGTGGCTCACTTTATAGAATCTATTTAGCACTGTATGAGGCAGATGCTTTTAAATTTTTGAAGATAGGCAACGCTTACGATAGCTTATCAGTTTAGTATTCTTTTTAGGAACATAAACTTTTCTTTATGTTTTAAACATATTCCGGTGTCAGTGTATTCATTTAGCAATTTATACTGACTAATATATGCTGCAGAAAACATTAAAAGATTTATTGTGAAGCACTCAGGGTCTATAGTAGAACCCCTGCAATTTCCCACAATTTTTGTGAAACGCTCTGCAATTTTGGGTAACCTTTTCCACAATTTTCCAGTGGACCTGCTTATTAGCTATGTTTTTTTTTTTTTAAAAAGTCCAACAATGTGGATAATTTTCCAGTCAAGCAAGCTATGCCAGACACTATAGGACATCCTGGGGTTTTCAAGGTTTTCGTGCAATTTCACTATACTATAGAAAGTTGGAACAGGAAAAGGTGCCCTCAAATAGTTTTTTTTTTCTTCTAAATTAATACAACCATTTTCATAAGTTCTATCAAGCAGATCATTAAGCTGTTTATTGAAAATACAGTTTGGATCACTATTCACCCTAGTATCAAATCTAATATCACTTAACTGACTACACACTTCTATAAGATACCTGTCTTTTTCCATTAGCACCACATTCCTTCTCTTGTCTGATTTTTTTATGGTGCTGTCAGTCCAATTTCTGATTTCTTCTAAAGCAGCTTGTTCTTCTTTAGTGATGTTTAGATAATATGGACTCCATTTCCTATTGAATAGTTTCTCAACCTCCTGTCATACTTTTCTTCCAAATATTTAAATGGCTGGACTCTTTTTGCCTTCGAAATATGACTGAGTTTTAAATAGCTTTTGTCTTTCATCTTGATAGTCCACATCCATCATATTCTCCGTATTCTTAAGTGAAATGGCTTCATCCATCAACAAGTCTGCTATTATTTGAGAATCTGAAAATTCATAACCTATTTTATTTAAACCCATTTTTTCACAATTCTTGAAAGAGGCGTCTAATTGTGCAGGTGTTTCCCCAAGCAAAAAATGATACTTCAATCTTATTTTCCTTAAAATGTTGTAAAGTACCACTTCCAAATTGAATCTATTAACTATATGCAAAGTACTACCAATTGCTTACATGTCATGATGATAACCATGCCTGTACCCATGCCTGCATCCACTGCTTTTCTTTTACCGTGCCTGTAAGCCATGCCTGTATCCACTGCTTTTCTTTTACCATGCCTGTAACCATGCCTGTATCCACTATTTTTCTTTACTGTAATGACCTCATGATGTAACTCACAATGCCTCAAATGTTCCTTATGTCCTTGTTCATTCTTATAACTTGTATTGTTATCCCAGGTCGCCCCTGAAAAAGGGACCTTCGTGGCTCAGTGGGCCTACCCGGTCACCAAAATTTAATAAATAAATAAATAAAACGTGAGGTGTTGGAATAAAGCTGAGTCCCCAGATGAGTACTTGCAATTGAACTTCAGTTAATTCTTTACCTGTTAAGTTGATTACTTGTTGTTTGTGCCATGTGGGCTCTTGTTTTTCCTGAGGTTCCAATCTTTTTTGTTGTTTGCCCCTCCAGTATCCCCCATGCCTGGTTTTATGTTGGCATTTCTTGATTTTTCTGATTGTTTGTTAAACTTTGAAGGGCTTTTTCCTGCATTGGTTTTTCATTTACATTGACAACAGTGTCCACTATTTCAGCATGTCTTTGGGAAGATGAGGATGATTCGTCTCTATTAGTATAGCGACCATATGTGTTACTACGACTTCTGCCCTTTAATTTCAATTTTGGCCAAGTAAACACACAATCATTTGTACAATCAGTCTCATCCCTTACCAATTTATGAGCATTTTATTCTTTAAGGCCCTCATCATACTTTACTAATTTAAACTCTAATTTCTCATTTAGTTTTTTAAACATATCACTGTATTTGAATTTCTGCAGTTCAAACTGGATAGCATTTAATTATTCAATTACCTCCTTATATCACAATTCATGTTTCTTAATTGTGCAAGCTAACAAGCACACAGAAAAGTCTGTTAAAATACTCAGCCAGTCATACTTTAACTTGGAATTTTCAGTCCCAACTGTTAGAAAGGTAATCATTCTCAAACCTCTGGGAATCCAATTATTTTCCTGATATTTAGTTAGATTATTTCTAGCCTTCTCCAACCTATGAAGTAAAGATATCAATTAACCTTTTGAATGATCATTAACAAAATTTGAATTTGATGCAGCTTGTCAGTGTCTTGCAATGGCCTCCACACTCAATAAGCAAAATGGGATATCAGATTCAGTCTCTATATCTGCATTAGATGTATTTTCAGATTCTCCTATTTTATTCTAGTTGCTACACTTTGCTTTATCACACCTGAGTGCAAGATTATTCTGTGAGATTTCTCCCTCTCAGTTACCCTGGCTAGGGTGGCTGCAGTGCTACTGATGAAATCTGAAATTTCAAACTCACCACAAACTTCTATCAAAGAAATCGCTACAGTATATAGCACACAATTCAAGGGGTTCCTCCATTCAACACTCAGTCCAACTTCTTCTCCAAATAACATGGCACAGAATCACACAAATAGCATTGAATATTTTGTAATTCAGCAAGTGCAGATGCAAACACACACAACTTCTTCTTTTCAGTGCTTAGCAGTGCAGGTAACAGTTAAAACAGGTTCAGTTTCAGTTAATTTCAGTTCAGGAGAAATACACAGTCTTCAAACAGTATCTAAGCAACAGTAAATAGCAAACCTGCATATCGATATAAAGTGCAGAGGAAATGGACAAAATATACACCCAGCACTTCATGATCAAACCATCAGTTTGTTAGGGCTGACATATCAATAAAAGGGCAGTCTTAAATACCAGAAATCATTTATTAATTTAAATAAATTAGAATGAATTAATTTAAATATTCAAGCATTAAATTCTTAAAGAAACAATGCTACATTTGTGGAAAAAAATAATTTAAATAGGGTAATTTATCAGGACTATGCCACTTATTATATATCCTGACAATGATAGCTTTTTATAATCAATACAATTAATCAAATACTATATAAATACTCAGATTTGTATTTAGAAAAAAAATTGGTTAAGTAGTGAAATTAAAAATGTAGAAGATTAAACAACATTTTTTTGCACAGATCATTCATGGGAAAAAACATCAAATTCTATAAGTAGTTACTTCAGTAACCCTGAAAGCCATCTGTAATTTTCAGCTCACAAAAATACTGTATAATTAATCTCATTATTCAAACCATATGGTGCTAAAGAATTTAGAACATAGATCCAATGGGCTTCTAACTGTTCAAGCTTTCTCCCCCAATTTCCTCCTTGTGGCAATGGTTGTACTCCATCAAATACAACAAATCTAAATGATGACATATCGCCTTTATGAACTTCCCCAAAATGCTGACTCACCACACTTTTATACTGAGCTTGGTGCACCTATCTAAGGTGTTTTGCTCAGACCCCTCTTCCAGTTATTCATGGATCAGCAATGGAAATAACATGAGAAGCATAGTTCCTGGATTATAACTGGGCTTCTCTGACTCAAACACCAATAGAAAGTCCCATTTCCCTTTCTTCTATATAGTTAAGTAAATACAGTGGCCAGAGTTTGGTTAAGATCAATTTAGGACTCAACATTTAAAAAAAAACACAAGTTCTAAAAACCTCTAAAGCAAAAAGGAGGGGTGTATCTTACTGAATCACCATTCTTAGAACACACCTTAATCCTAGGTTTTTACACATTGCCTACTTCTGAATCTACTATTCAGTGCACATGCCCATTAGTCTTAGCCATTGTATGTTTATTCTATATTTATATTTAACTCTGTACCTGCTTAACAACTGTAGCTTGCTACATATATTTAGTATTTATTTTTCTACCTAATTTTCAAGTTCTACTGTACTCCACTTCTCCCTCCTCCAGTATGCATCTGGAAATGAGCTGTTTTCAGGTCAATATGTCTTTCCTGGTAAAACATTTGAAATAGAAGAAAAAAGAAATATTTGACAAATTAAAAGAATAAAGGATAGGATACTGTAGAAGAGTCAAACTGGGTAAAGAAAGTGAAAAATTTTGAACAGAACACAGGATTGTGACTGTGGAGAGAGAGATAGAAACTGGAAGTAAAACAATGGTGTGAAGTAAAAAAAAGACATATAACTGTACCTTTTTGAAAGAGAGAGAAAGTGATGGAGAATAAAAAATGAAGATATGAAACAAAAATGGGAAATGAAAATAATGTAATGCCTGTCCTAGGAACATAGGCAGGACAGGCACACTTGCAGACAGGTGGTATGGGGAAAAAAGAGGGTTCAAATGCACTTACACTAAAGAAAACAAAAATACAAGAAATCAAACACAACTCAAACAATACTCCATGTCAGGAGTGAGGCCAGTGAAGGGTAATAAAAAAGGAGAAATTGAAGAAGTAGAAAGTAACAAAAAGATTGAACTCTCCTAGCTACTATAATTGACTGTTGGGGTGTAGGTGGATGTTTGGATTTAATCTATGATGGAGATGACAAGGAATATATACTCTAGGAACATAGGATTCCACAAATCAAAAAACACAAATTGATTCATCTAGCTTACTTCCCCTGCCATCACTTAGTGATGTGCCAGAAAACAATTTCACCAGTGAAATTACTGTGAAATTGGCAATTTTGCCGTGAGAAGAATTTTGCAAAATTTTAGCATTCCATGAAAAATTTCACACAGCAAAATTGCTGATTTTTTTCATATCCAGCCACCTAAAAAGGGCTCCCCCCCCTCACTTTCCCTATATCCCCTTACAGTACAATACACAGCAGCTAATCTGCAGTCTAGGGGTCAATCACAGAGGACTGAACCACACAGCTGAATGTAGCATATTAGAGGGATATGGGAGGGTCAGTGGCATTTCCATGAGTGAGCTGAGAACTCACAAAGGAAGAGTTTGAGAGAACAGAGGGAGAAGGTGGAGTGAATAGCAGGGAGCAGAAGAAAACTACAGATTAGGGGATCTAAATGAGAAAGCATCTTGACCTGCAGAGTATGTTATGGGAGTGAGTGAGAGAGAGTGAGAATCAGCATTACAAAGACAGTACACAGGGGCAGAGGGATGTAAGAAGAAGGAACTAGGGTAAGGGTAAGGATTCAGTTCAGACTTTGAAGATGAAAGAAGCACACAGAGAGGTGAAAAGCATCAAGATAGAGGAGGAAAAAGGGAGAGGTAGAGGAAACAGTGGTGGGTATGAGTGGGAAAATCTAGAGTGAAATGGCAAAGATGTGAAAAAGGGAGACCAGTCTAGCCAGGGTAGATTTAGAAGCAGCACTGTGCAGTGTCACCATAATCAAAGATAAGGAGGATTATCATAGAGGTGATTTCTCTGTGAACAAAATGTGGGAATCAAACATTATTGATATACCTGGCAAAAACTTTAGGATGGAGCTACTGATGAATTACATCTACATGCTGAAAGAAACTTTGGTGATAGTCCAACCATACCCCAGGCTATTTAAAGGAGGAGACATCCTCAATCAACACACCATCAAAGGTATGGATGTGCCAAAGGTTATACAAACCATTTTCCTTTTGCCTAGAACCAACATTGGATCTTGTAGATGTTCAGTTGGAGCCAAGCAACCAAGTCAGATTTGGAGGACAAAATGTTAAGAACACAGAATCATCTGGGTACATTTGGAGGGCTGTAGTGATACAGGCATTAGGGAGTTTTTTCAGGAAAATGGAGAATAGGGTGAGGCCAAAGACAGAGCCTTGGGGAACACTTGAACAGATAGGGGGCGGGAGCAGGTGGACAGGCTGTCACCAATGAGAACAGCTTGTGACTTACCCTTTAGTTGAGAGCAGAACCATATGATTGAGTGGGAAGAGAGTCCCACTCTTTTAACCTTGTCCAGAAGAAAAGGGTAAGAACTGTACTGAAATCATCAGCCAGGTTGACAAATATTCAGAGGTAATCAGTCTCTGGTCCATTCCAGTAAGGATGAAGTCAGTGAGCTGAAGAAATGAGGTGGAGCAGAGGTAGAGTAAGACTACCAGAAGCCCGACTGAAAATGGATGAAGGAGGAGGAGAATTCAAGGAAGACAGCGAGAGAGTTGTAAGAAGACTAGGGGCTAGATTTTCAAAGCTCTCAAAAATCCAGCAGCTGTGGGTAAGAACTGGAGCAAGTGGATAACTAGTTACAGAGCTGTAGTTTTGCCCGCAGCTGCAGTATTTTCAAAAGTGGAGCCAGTTTGCAACCAAATCCATGATTTATGGCAGCTTGCAGCTGTTTTTTCAGTGCAGCTGTGGGGAAAGGTTATGCCTGGTGGAATCAGTGTAACATCCCTTGCAGCTGCACTAGCTGAAAATACAGAACTCCATAGGTATGGAAATGTCATCCTACAGATAGGGCTCCAGTGTGGGACTTAGTTCCCATAGCATTTGAAAATCCAGCCCTAGGTGTTGTCAAAGCTTGGACTGGGTAGGGAGAAGAGAAATTGGGTGACAGTTACCAGGAGAGGTCATCCACATTGTAGAGGGGGATGACTGTTGCCCAGTTCCAAGTGTCCAGGAAGGCAGCCAGGGAGAATGAAAGTTTGAAGATATATGTGATGAGTATATCAATGTCAGGAGCTGACAAGTGCAGCAGTTTGGGGTCAAAGCTGTTGAGGCATAGATCATTATGGGAATTTAGAACTAGCAGAACCTTGAGCGAGGTAGCAGGGGTAGTGGGTGAGAAATAGATGTTTAGTGGGGGAAGTGGTAGAGGCAGAGGAGTGGGGGATGAAAGAGGAGGAGGATGGGAAGAAAGTAGTGCACATGCATAGGAGGTAACAAAAGTTGTTGAAGGAAGGTACAATTTCCATCTCACAAACTGAAGATTTATCTAACTTGAGGACACAGGATCACGCAAGACTGGTTAAGAAAGGAAAATTGGGAGTGGATGACCTCCCAGACCATAGAAGGATGGCTTGAGTGTGGATGCAAGGTATTTGAATTTTGCAAACCTGGTAACTTTGGTACAGGCCATACTACTTGAACCCATAGTACTCTGTCAAACAAACCTCATACTGTAGCTGTAGTTTAGACTTAGATTATGGAACTGCAAAACCAGCAATGAAAACATCAAATGCCAGTCAAAATGAATGCACTTTATCAACTAGCAGGCTATAGTATTCTACATTAAAGGGAAAGCTTATGAACAGTGTCCATCCTAAAGTAGGTTGAAAGCCATGAAAAGCTCTTTTAAATGAAGTATTGCATTTAATTAGAGCTTTCTGCAGTCCTGAGATATAGATGACTAAGTCTGCCCATTATTTATATAGAGGATAATGTATGGTCTTTGGTTAATAACCATGCTGTAAACACTTCAACAGGTTACCATGACATCATTGTAGACCTCAAGAGTGCAGCTCGAGATGTTTTCAGAGGTCATGGGAACCTCAAGAAGAGAGTTTTCAGTGCAGTTGTTAACCAAAGACCATACATTATATTTTATAGTATATGGGCTACCAAGATTGCATAATCCCAGATTGAATTACTTTACTTTACTGAATTACTTTATGGAACATTGATTATTGTTACTAGTAGGGTACCGCAGGGTTCAGTACTGGGTCCAGCCCTTTTTAATGTCTTTATAAGTGATATTGCAGAGGGACTGGAAGGAAAAGTATGCCTCTTTGCAGATGACACAAAGATCTGCAACAGGGTTGATACACAAGGAGGCGTGGAAAGGATGAGAAGGGACTTGGCAAGGTTGGAGGAATAGTCAGAAGTATGGCAGCTAGGATTCAATGCAAATAAGTGCACAATAATGCACCTGGGAAACAAGAACCCAGGGGAATATTACACAATGGGGGGAGGTAGTAACAACAACAAAAAAAGGAAAGGGATCTGGGAGTAATCATATCAGATGACCTTAAGGTTAGCAAGCAATTTGAGAAGGCAGTAGGGAGGGCTGGGGGTATACTGGGATGCATAGGGAGAGGCATCACCAGCAGAAAACAGGAAGTTGTTATCCCTCTGTACAGACAGTTGGTGAGACCCCATCTGGAGTACTGTGTCCAGTTCTGGAGACCCCATCTCCGGAAGGACATAGACAGGATAGAGACAGTCCAGAGGAGGGCAACTAAAATGGTACAGGGTCTGCAAGAGAAGCCGTACGAGGAGAGACTAAAGGAGCTTAATATGTATACCCTTGAGGAAAGAAGGGAGAAGGGAGAAGGGGGACATGATAGAAACTTTAAGTACCTCAGTGGAATCAACAAAGTCCAGGAGGGTAGCATCTTTCAGAAAAAGAGACATGCAAGAACAAGGGGGCACAATTTAAAGATAGAGGGGGAGTGGTTCCGGGGCAATGTGAGGAAGTATTTTTTCACAGAGAGGGTAGTGGATGCATGGAACAGCCTTTCTGAGGAGGTTGTGGGGTCTAAAACTGTGGCAGAATTCAAGAATGCATGGGACAGACATAAGGTAATTCTTGCAGGGGGTAGGAAGAAATAGGCTGTTGGTTAATTAGGATCTGCAGCCTATCCTGTAGGTAGCAAAATGGGCAGACTAGGTGGGCCAAGCAGTCCTTATCTGCCATCAAAGTCTATGTTTCTATGTTTCTATTGTGAGCATTCTGTTTTGTTAGAACACTGATTGTTGGGAACATTCCATTTTGTTATACCATTGATATGACACACTCAAGAAGGGTTAACAACAGAGTGATGTCATAACAATGGCATAACAAGGTTGTAATCTGCTTGATTTCAGTTAGTAATAAGGGGCTCCCCATTCCTTATAAACAGAATAAAGTATGGGGCGGTGTGTGTAATGAGAATTTTACACACACCCGAGGTGCTGGATGCCACATAAACCCAGAGAGCGAAGCTCGTGGTGTTTATTTGGGCATCCAACACTGAGGGTGTGTGTAAAATTTGAGTTTACACACCACCTCATTATTTTATTTTATATAATTGCTGGGTTTATCTTTCTCATCACAGCAATTATATAAAATAAATGTCATTCTGCTGCAGTCACCGTCCTGTTTACTTTTAGAGCTGCCAGGGTCCATTTGGGCAATTAGGTTTGTTTAGTTTTTTTGCTTTGTTTTGTCTTTTCTTGCTGCTGCCCTTTAGAGGTTTTGTTTTTCTCCCCCCAGTAACTTACCAGTAAGTCATCTGTGGCACGGTCTCTGAGGCACAGTTGGGAGTGGAGAAAACCCAGAAGGGTCATGACTTGGGCATGGGCAGAGCCAGGGAAACTCGGCGTGTGTTTGCCATTATAAACACTCCTTTATAATGGCAAATTACATGACGGGTTTCCCTATAGGAAAAAGGTAAATCCATTAATTATACTACATTACTACCATATTTAGAACCTTCTGGTGTCATGCAGTGTGAAGCTATGCCTAACCACAATGTAGGAGGCAGACATAGTGATCAATACCATTGGACTGCAGCCAGCTAAAGATAAGCCCAATGTTTCATTTAACATACTGTAGCTTTTCTTGTCCTTTCAAATGAGTGTGGGCACTGTACATAGATATTTCCTTTTAATCACACAAACGTATTACTAGAGCATAGTATTGGGAAGAAACACCCACTTACTAATTTGTAACCTGACAGACAATGCAATGTAGTTTGTAACCCGTAACTTTAAGTAATCTTGAGGGTCTCTTACAGTCCAGTTCTAAATTTGCTCACACATTTTGCCAACATATATCAATTTGAGGAATTCAGAGTGGAGCATATACAGTATTCTCCTTGAACAAGACTGTATCTTCCCAACCATTAAGCCCATTTGAATGGGGTATTGCTGAGCTGCTTAAATTTAAGTAGAATATTAATCAAAATAGTGATCCCCAGATACAGTACAGATACCATGTCAACCATGTATCACAATAAATCCTGTCATTATGAATGTATAATGTTTTCCTCTGGCTTCAAAACAGACAGTTATGCATCTTTTTCTCTGTCCATTTCTTTGTTCTAAAACAGAACACTCTTGGTGAGTCAGTACTGATGTTAAGAGGACCAGTCAGCCATTTAGAAATAAGCAATCTCATACTGTAATTAAAACAAAATTGCATATGTAAAGTCCTTTTGAAAAGCATAGCAGTTACGCATCAGGTACTGCTGGATAGAATCATAGAAACATAGAATTTGACGGTAGATAAGGACTGCTTGTTCCAGCTCATCTGCCCATTTCCCAGCCTGTTTCATATACCACAGATCCTAAGTGATCTACGGCCTACCCCCTCTTTTCTATCGCTGGGGTTCCCATATGTCTATCCCAAGCATCTTTGAATTCCTCTATCATTTCTGCTGCCAAGACCTTAACCAGTAGGCTGCTTCATGCATCCACCACCTTTTCTGTGAAAAAATACTTCATGTTACCTCTGAGTCTACCCCCTCTATTCTCATATCATGGCCCCTTGTTCTTGAACATCTTCTCTTCTAAAAATATGTTATCCTCATGCACCTTGTTTATATCTTTGAGGTATTTGAAAGTCTCTATCATATTTCCCCTCTTTCTCCTCTCTTCCAGGGAATACATATTGAGATCCTCTAGTATCTTCTCATATGGCTTCTGCTGCAGCCCCTACACCATTTTCGTTGCCCTTCTCTGAACCGCTTCTACTCTGTCTATGTCATTCCAAAGGTGTGGCCTCCAGAACTGAACACAATACTTGAGATGAGGTCTCACCAGTGCTCTGTACAGTGGCATTACTACCTCCTTCCTTCTGCTAGAAATACCTCTACCTATGCACCCCAGCAATTCACTGGCTTTCCTCACCACCTTTTCACATTGTTTGGTAACATTTAGGTCACCAGATATAATTACCCCCAGGTCTCTTTCCTAATTGGTGGCTGTCAGTACCTCCACCCAAATCATGTACTCCTCCTCAGGATTTCTGTTCCCCAAATGCATGATCTTTCACTTTTTTTTGTATTGAAACTTAGCTGCCACACCCTTGACCACTCCTCAAGCCTGTTGAGATCCTTTCTTATTTTTGCCACCCCTCCTGGTGTGTCCACCCTGTTGCAGATCCTTGTGTTGTCTTAAAAGAGGCACACCTTCCCCTCCAGTCATTCTGCAATGTCACATATGAAGACAATAAAGAAAACTGGTCCCAGCACTGATCCCTGCAGGACCCTGCTGGTCATCTCCTTCTCTTCAGATTGGACTCCGTTCACCATCCCCCTCTGTTTCCTATCAGTCAGCCAGTTTCTGACCCAGTTTATCACTCTGCTTCCCACCCCCAAGCTGTTTACAAGCCTCATATGTGGGACACAGTCAAAGGCCTTGCTGAAATCCAGGTAGGCCATGTCCACTGCCCCTCCCCGATCTACCTGTCTAGTCACCCAGTCAAAGAAATCAATCAAAGTAGTTTGACAAGACCTTCCTGCTGTGAAATCATGCTGCCTCAGATCCTGCAATCCATTGTCTTTAAGATATATCACAAACCTTTCCTTTAGTAGTGATTCCATTAGTTTCCCTACCACTGAGGTCAGGCTGAATGGCCTGTAATTGTTAGCCTCTTTTTTGCATCCACTTTTGTGGAAAGGGACTACATTTGTCCTCCTCCACTCCTTTGGTACCACATCTGTCACCAGCAATCTGTTGAACAGGTATGTTTTACAATATAAGAATCCATTAATTTATCTTGTTTTAAATGTAGTTGTTTTGGACTACAGATCTTAGGTGACGTACAGTAATAGTTAATATGCAGTATAGTATACCCAGTGAGCAAGAGAATAAGATGCAGAGTCAGAATCTTTCTCTGTCTTTCTCTCTGTCCCTGTCTACCACCACAATCCTGGAGTACTGTATATATAACAAGCACTATGAGATCTAGTCAGAGTGAATCTGAAGCACAGTTATTGCAGATTTTTCCTGGTATCCGGTAATAATGGTGAATCAAAATGGGCGAATCAATATGAGCTCCAACAATAAGCATGGCCGTCTAATAATAGTGACTGCACAACTATAGTGACTGTACAAAATGAGTGATTGTGGTTATCAGTGAGCATCATGGACTTAGTTATTTATAAGTAGGGGGTGCAGGGAGCTCTACAAGAAACTGTGTGTGTTTGTGTGTGTGTGTGTGCACGCACCTGATGATGGTCCACAGCTGCTGCCATTGTTAGGTGCACAGGTGTGTGTGGTTGCTGTAAATAAAAGGGTATGGAGAAGGCAAGTATTATAGTAGCACTGAAGTTGAAGAGTCTGGAGGAGATGCTGCTACACTGTGATAATTTCCACTGAGTTCCTTACTAGCCAAAAGGGGAAACCATTGGTACTGCTGCAGATTACTTACATCGGTGTGATGAGGAGGTGGCTAAAGTATATTGGAGTTGTGAGAATTACCACCTGAGTTTCACTGTGGTCGATGTAAATTATTGTTGGAGGTATCGATTTTTGCCATGCCATTGTTTGGATGTGCTGTTACTGGGCTTATTTATTTGGACTCACTCTTATGTGTTTTGCTATTTTTGCCTCGTTCATTTGACATAGAACCATTTTTCCTACACTGACAGTCTTTTATGCCTGTGAGCCACTTTCTTTTAGTAATAAAATTTCATTGGCAAGTAAAACCACAACTACAAGTTCCAACATGCATCTACTTTTCTCTGTTGATTGCCCCCGTTTGCAACAGAGTTCATTAAGTAATCATAATGACTATGGTATGCTGGGCTCCACTTTTTTGCAAAATCATGAGCCATTTTCTAAGGGTGGACCCTGAGGACTCATGAGAGAACTGTTTCTTGGAGACACATTTAGCTATGTGCCATGTCTCTGATTTGTCCACCAGAGATCATGGTTCCAGTGTTATGTTGGTCCTGCCTGATATTTTCCATCTTAGAATACAAGATGCCAAAGACAAAAAACATTTCTGAGTGTTTCCTTAAAAAAATCCCCTCTCCTACATGCATTCTAGCTATTCTCAATTTCACAGATGGTGGTTAGCTATAAAAGTGTCCCTTTTCTGTGAGCTTCACATGATGGTGCACACAGTTTTGATATATGAGCCATAACACTGAAAGTAATGGCCTGTCTTGGGTCATCTTTTATCGAGATACACCAAAGCCATGGGAGATTATATTTGTACAGTAAAAAGGAATACGAACAAAAGCCTTACAATCTTAGATATGAGGAAAACCATTACTTTGATTTGTAGCGGCATGTGCAAAGGCTACCTTCCACTGGGCCTCCTTGATGATATGCCATAATAAATAGGGTATCTGCTTCCATTAACTGTGGCTTACAGCAATATATATATATATCTTAGAATACTGTGATTGGATGCTGCCTATTCCTTACCAAATAGTGAGTAATTTTGTCTGAAAGGTTGAAGATGCTTAACCTAGCAAAAATACATGTCACTACAATAGCACTTAACTGCATAACCTCTGAACTATACTAATGCATCTCTAGTATACTTTCCAAATCTGAACCTAAGCTAATACAGAATTGATACATCATCTTTTATAAAACATAGGATCTAATTTGCTTGCATTGGAATCTCATTCCACAAGATGAATGGGAAGTTTTATTCTGAGTTTAAATATCTCAGGTACCTCCTGCACTGGATCCTTCTCTTCAGGGTTAGTACAGCTGGTCACACCAGCCCTTAAGTAGGATGACAAAATCATAATTAGTATATGTCACTATCTAATTAGTAAGTTTGTCACTCAGAAGGCATAAACCTTGGGGCAGCAAACAGCTGCTCTGAACTGTCACATACCCCTTGCAGGCAGGTGTGTGCACTCACACACACACACACACACACACACACACACACATGCACACACACCATAAACTGCCTTTATGGAGGGGGTGGTTTCTGACTGTGAATACAGTGTAACGTCTGCAGAATAGTGAGTGCATCTCATTAGGGTTGGTTCGGATGTGAAGCATTTTGGTAAATAAGATAAAATATACATAAGAATAAATATACATAAAGCAGAGTATCACTGCACACTTTTAAACAGTTTTTCTCACCTGATTTCAGACAGTCATTGCACTGTCACTGATGCATTTACACCTGCAACATCAAGGTAATAGATAAAATAATCATCTGCAAACTTTTGGTTGTTTTGTTGCTCAAAAAGGATGGGACAGTGCAGCAAAAGGAACAAATACTACCATACTCACACATTCATAGTCACCCCAGGAGACTATGCAGTGGAGGACTACCTCACAGTTGAGCAAACACATTCTGCTTCTCAGGAAAGGCATTTGCACCTGAGGGCAGAGAAAATCTGACATCTTAGTAGAGCCCTGGGAATAGAATACAGGTCTCCATCAGCAATGTACTGCTCAGTCCCTGGGGTTGACTGTTGAGCTTTACTGTAAGGTTGGCTGCATTCCTATTATACCTTCAAGCACACAGTCTTTTCTAAGCAACACTTGTCAAACAAGAAAAGTTTTGTGTTCACTTCTTAGGAATAGCAGCGAGGTTTTTAGAAAGACCAGGCAGTTCCTTAAAGCCTTATAAAAGCCTGCAAGAGTCTCATTTCACTGTTATTCCATGCTGAAATGCAATAATTGGAACAAACAGTGGATTTTTTTTTTACATTTACTCTGGATATCTCAGCTGAGCTGTACACTTGTTTTCAGTGACCAAATTAATAACTGGGTGGAATAAAGTTAAAAGAGGTCAGCTGAATCACTGAAACATGAGGCAGTGGCTGTGGTGGGATCTGAACTGGGATCTACTGGGATTCATACTGGGAATGATAGCGCTGAGAAGGTATAGTCCCATAGAGTGCTCAAATAGTTCAAATTTCCCATGAATTACTAATTATGAATCTATCTAAATTGTATGTGCAGTCTGATTTATTTTTACTTATATCAGTTGGTAGCAAATTACATATTGTAATTATGTGCTGTGTATACTAGTTTTGTCTCTTTGTTGTCCTTGCCCTTATTCTTTTTGACTGAAGTGAATGCCCTCTAGTTTCAAATTCTGTTTAAATTCTATATATAGGTCACCCATCAGATAATCATTATATAAAATCTGGTACATCTATCACAAATCTCCCCTGGATCATGCTGTTTTAATGACATTGATTTGAGTTCTGATAGACTTTCTTGGTAGGACATATTTTCTTCTGGTTCACAAACTTGTGCTCTAACTATTAGATCACAACACCCTCCTTAAATAAGTGACTGAATGGATTACTGACTGATTTATTAGTGTAATGGTAACAGAAAGTGATTACCAATCTAACTTCTGTAATCCAAAACTTCACTGTATACGTTATAATTTTGAACAACTTAATTTTATATTACATATGCACTGTAAACCATTTGAAAGTGATTTAAACATTCATACGTGACTTCCATTACATTTTATTGCCACTTACTAGTAATGAATTTCAAAGGCTTTTATTACTGCAGTACACGTTACTTTGAGTTGACTGAATTACAAAACTTTACTATCATACCCAGGGAGAGTGTGGACTTCTAATCAATTTGTTTTTTGTTTTTTTTTAGTCTTTGGTAACCAGGTAAGGCCCACTAGGCACAAGTGCCTGTTTTCAGGGGTGACCAGGGAGCACTGGGTGGTTAAGTGACTTGCACAGAGTCACATAGTATGAAAGTGGGTGTTGTGAGAATCAAACTCAGGTCTGGTGGTCTGCTGGATGTACCAAGCTTGTTCACTCCTCGTTCCTCTAACCTCTAAGCTATACTGCCAGCTCAATTTAATTTTAATTGCCAGTTTAATTTTATATACAACATAACTTAGCCATTATGTGTTTTTAAGAATTATTTTCCAACAGTTTTATCAATACCTTTGTTTCACAAAAATGGGAATCAGAAAGAATCTTTTTTTTTTCTAGTTAATGCTGTTTCTCCCCTGGACCCAAGCAGCCCTGATGCCAGACACCCCAGCCCTGTCTCCACTGATTTTCCACCAGGACTTATCAATTTGCAGAGGCAGCATGGTCTGCATATTCACCAGAGTGCAGGGCTACTGGGTGGCTGGAAGTCAGGGGCCACTCAGGAATCAATTTCTTTCCCATTTGTTTGCCCAAAGAGTGATCTTGCAATGCTCCCAGACATCCCCATGCACACATCAGTACATGTGACATTAGCCACTGCCACTCCACTCCCTATTCTGGCAGCCCCTGGATGCTTTACCCCCAACCCCAGCTGATGCCAGAGGCAAGGCTAATGCTGGGCACTGTAACCCTCCCTCCATGGGAGAAGAGAGCATACCCAGGTGCTTCATCCTGTCCCACCCCAGCTGACCCCCAACAACCTGAGTCTGCATCCAAATCCAGGCTGCCTGTGTAATGCGAGCTGTAGTGTCCAGCACCTGAACCCGCAGTACCACCAGTTGGGCCCTAATTTGAATGAATGTGAAAGATAAAAAGAGCCCATGAGATGCAGTATCTTATTTTCATAGGGGTCCATTAATACAGGTCGGATAAACAGTGCTTAAGTGCAAAACAGCTAGATACATAACTACAGGTCATGGGGAGGTGAACAGTTAACTACATACAATTATGAGGATACCAAGCAAGTTCAAGCTGCTATTTGATCTGATTCTGTTAAAATGAGTGTCTTGAGCTAAACTGAGACTACATAATAATCATACATAAAACATTCATCTATTTAATTAAACAGCTTGAATGAAACAGCAGACAGGAAAGAACATTGCTTTTTACATGCATTCAAATCCTTTCATGTCCACTTTTCTTTAGAAATGCCATTTTTGAGCAAAAGATAAGTAGTTAGAATATTCATTCTTTGGTTAGTAATATTGCATTGTGACAGTAAAGAAGTCATGCTTATTTTTTCTTTTTTTGTTGCAATTCATTTAATCAGGAATCTCATTTACCATGGGGTTCTACTTTTATTCATTTTTATAGCTGGGGTTGGGAATGTACACGTAGACCATGTGGATTGATTAATGTCACACAGTAGGCCAGTTACTGCAATGAGATTTGAACTGGGCTCTCTCATTTCACAGTTTTGTGTGTAATTAAATGCGAGTTTTGTAAACAGCATGTAGATTCAGTTCTGTGATTTTTTTTTGCACACAGCAAATATTTTGCAGATCCCATCCATGTTTCCCCTAATTTTCCTAGAATGGAAGCAGGGAACGCATTTATACAGCATGTAGTGTTCAAACTAACTCAATAACAGTATAGCATGGCCACACTCATCTTTTTTTTTTTTTGGTTGCTCTGTAGTTTGAAGACTTGTCATTGAACAAAATTCTTGATCTTCAGTCTGCAACTTTACCTTGTAAACAGTATGCAGTAATGTTAAGAGGTCTGAGTATATGTGAACTTAATAGTAAACCTGCTGGTGCAGACATCAATTGGGAAATTTTTTGAGTAGGTCTAAGCCCATGGTTCTGTGCAGTAGCAGGTAATACATGCCACATCCCCCATCCAGTGGTAGTTAACCACACATGACCACACGTATTTTAGATGCATGTTTTGTTGCAGCAGCTGCATGGCTGCCACTTCACCTACTCTTCCGATTCAATATACTGCTTCTTCCTTTGCTGGACAGTCATCTTTTCTTCTCCCCATTCATGGCTGCTGTTTTGGGGCATTCTGCCCACTGCTTCAAGTAGCTCCCTTCGCCTTCTTGCTTGCCTTGCCATTTTCAGCCCAGTCCTCTGCTGCTCTCTTCTCGTGATGCCTGTGATCATCTTCTTTGGTCTTCCTCCTTCCTGCACTTCCATGTCCTGGCCTTGCCTCCAGTTTGGGAGCTCCTCTTTGTCTGCTGTCTTGCATTAGTACCTGTCTGCTCTCTATTTCCTATTCTGTGCAACTTCTGCTGCTGCTGTCATTCTACTGTCTGCCTCCTTCTGCCTGCCACTCTGCAGCTCATTCTGTACCCATTCTTCCTGCTGCCCTGTGCTGGATTCACTTCCAGTGACTCACTGCTCTCTCTCTGGCTCCCTGGCCACTGCCTGCTTCCTGTCCTGTTCACTCCTGCATTCTGCATCCCACCACCCTCCTTGACTACTCTGTGGGATGTAGTGCTATGTCCATTTGACACATTGCTCTTCTAGGCTTGTAACCAGGCTGACCACACTGCATGGCCATGCACTGTCTTTTGTGTCTGGCATTTCTGCTTGGATTGGTCCTTCAGCTGGTAGCTTCACCTCTTTTACTGTATCCATCAACCTGCCCCAGCAGTAACCCAGGTCTTCTGCCTAGGGCTTAATACTCATTATAATCAAGCTACACAGAATTATAGTTTCTTTATCATACTTCTTACTGCCTACCAAGCATCTGTGTTGTTGAGCAATCTTCTCTAAGGTACCCCGGTCTACATGAATGGTCCCTGCAGCATCTTCAGGGTTGAAATCCTCCACAAGAAGAGCGCTATGTCTTTATAGCATCCAGAATGAGTATCAATCATTGTAGCAAGGGTTGAAAGAGTGCACACCATTCAGCTCAGTCTTCACAGTGGAGGGGAGGACAAACCACCAGGGAGAATCAGGAAGAGGGAGGGTGGACACAACTCAATTTTGAAAGGAAAGAGTTCTGAAGGGACTTGTATCTCTGAAACTTGACAAGGCTATGGGGACCCAACAGGATACATCAAAGGGTACTAAAAGAACTCAGAGAGGTGCTGGCTGTCGAAAGCAAAGAGACCAGCTGCATTACAGACATTGGGGAGTGGAAAACCAAGGTGGCTAACACAAATAGCTACAAGAACACAGACTGGATTGCACTCAATATACCAGTAATTTGCTAATACAATAATATATCAATGGTACAATTTTATTATACCTGAGGCTAATGCCCACAGGGCCACCAAAGTTACTGTATGGACAGTGTTAACATATAGTCAACATTCAGTATTCCAATTTCTCAACAGTTTTTCTCCAATGCCAAAGGTGCAAAACTATTGCCATTTTCAAACAAAGGTTCAGAGCAGTATAGCACTAAGATAACAGTCACCCCAGTGCTTTGGCTCCAACTAAGCCTTCCTCCTAAGCTGCAGATGTTTAACTGTGCTATCAAATCATTGGTATTTTGTGTGCAATCAAATCTGTGTTCTAGGTGCTAGCTTTCCCACTGATGGCTTTATTCAACAACTCACTGGAAACAGATGTGGTTCCTAAGGACGGGATGAGAGCAGATGTGGTCCCTCTTCATAAGACCAGCATCAGGGAGGAGGCCAGAAATTATAGCTAGTCAACCTCACATCAGTGACAGGGAAATTAATGGAAACCCTGTTAATGGAAAGGTTGGCAGAGTGTCTTGAATCCAATGAGCTGTAAGAGCAAAGGCAGCATGGATTAATGGAGGAGAGGTCATGCCAGATGAATCTGATTGATTTCTTAGATTGGGAGACCAGAGAATTAGATCAGGGGAGAGCAGTGGACATTGCTTATCTGGACTTCAACAATGCCTTCAACACTGTGCTGCACAGGAGACTGACAAATAAATTGAGCAACTTAGGGGTGGGATTTAAAGTGGTGAGCTGAGTAAGAAAAAGGTTAATGGATACGTGACGAGGGTGGTGGTTAATGGCACTCACTCTAATAAGAGAAGAGTGAGTAGTAGGGTGCTGCAAGGCTCAGTACAGGGATCTGTTCTCATCTGTGTTTTCATAGGTAATATTGCAGAAGAACTGGAAGGGAAGGTATGCCTTTATGGAAATGACACTTAAACCTGTAATAGTGTGAACACTGGTGAAGGAGTGGAGAGACAGCGTAGGGACCTTAGGAAACTTGAGGAGTGGTCAAGAGCATGGCAGTTGGGGTTCAATGACAAAAAGTGCAAAATAATGCACCCAGGCCATAGTAATCCAGGAGCTGAGTATAGGATGGGGGTGGGAGGTGTTAACAGTAACTAAGCAGGAAAGGAACCTTAGGGTTATCATATCTGATTATCTCAAAGTGGCAGGGCAGTGTGACCAAACAATGGGTAAGGTCAGTGGGATTCTGGGATGTATAGACAGAGGTATCTCCAAGAGGAGGAGGGTCATGATGTTGCCACTGTATTGCTCACTTGTGAGACCCTACCTGAAGTATTGTATCTAGTTCTGAAGGCTGTACCTCAGAAAGGACATAGCTGGGGGGAGGCATTTCAGGAGAGGGCAACTAAAATGCTACTGGGGTTGCATCAAAAGTCCTACAAGGAGAGATTATGGGGTCTGAACTTGTATACCCAGAAAAGAGGAAAGTGAGAGGGGACATGCTAAAGACCTACAAATGCCTCACAAGGGTGAACAAAGTGCAAGAGGATAGTCACCTTTAAATGAGAAAGAACTCCAGAACTGCAGGGCAGCAATGAAGATGGGGGAGTTCAAAAGTGATATGGGTAAGTACTATTTCACAGAAAGACTGGTGGACACCTGACACTGACGTACAGTGGAAGACGTGGAGGCAAACAATTGTAGGGGCATCAAGCATGCTTGAGATAAACACAGGATAATATTACAGACAGGGAAGAGGGAGGGTTGCTAGAGACCAGTTACAATCTGTAGATACAGACTAGGCAGGGATGATCTTGACAGATCGGGTGGGCTAAGCAGTCATTTTCTGTTGCCAAATTATATGTTCTATGTTTCCACAAGCTACTTTTGTAGTTATATTTCAAAACCACTGAATGATGCATTTTGCTGACCTTGTGTGACTTGTGTACTTGTCTCACTACAGTGTTGCCCATCTGTATGTCTTGCTGTAACTTGCAAGTGTATCAGTGTGTATCATAATGGTGTTATTCATCATTGTTGTAAGCAAAATTTCATTGTAAGCACATTCTATTTTAACTACCTCTTCTATGTCATTGCATTGTACTTTCATCCTTTCATCCTTTGTACTTCCGGGTCACCCCTGAAAAAAGGACTGCAATGTCTCAGTGGGCTCACCCAGTTACCAACATTCAAATAAATAAATAAATGTTGCAAAAACAGTCCCTTCCAGACTGCCTCAGTAGTTATCATTTCATCACCAATTATTTGCTTCCAACCATCATTCCAGTACTATCAATCCTTTCAAATAATGCCTCATGCTGCTTTCCACTGTAAGGAGTCAGAGGGTCCATTGAATTGTAAGACTAAGTTCGTCGTTCTATTAGGCAACAGGTAATGAAAACCATGCCTCCATCTAGTCATACTTAAGTAGTGAATGCCCAAGTGTCTTTGATCACTTGTTTCATTGCTTCTGCTATTCACCCATCTTCTCCACAGTGACACCTCTCTTTTCGTATGTGTTTGCGCCTTCTTCCCTAAGGTATTTTTGGTCTATGGGGATATTGTACCTTTGGAACCACAAGGGATAGAAAGTTCCTCAGAGAAGATTCCTATGGTTACATGCATCCAGAAAGGGTGGAAGTCCCTATAGCAGGTACAGGAAGCATACGTGCTAAAGTTACATTCTATGTTGCACAAGCATTCTACATACTACCTATCTTTTAGACTACCGCAGTGGCTAACATTTCCTTATCAATCATTTGCTTCTCACCATCATTTCAATCATACCTTACCAATCATCCCACCTGTCTTGCCTAAGCATTCTACTATATGGATTATGATGATCCTTCTGATACTTCATTGAAGTTATGTTATTTTATGTGCTCAGACAAGCTTCAGAAAGGTTGTCCTTAGGGATGAGACACTAGAAGAATATATCTGCATTTCCTTAACTGAAACCTTTTGCTAGAACTATGGCTAGCACTGCCATTTCCATGATATGGCAGAGTCATTTATGGTTGTTATAACCAATATATGAGCAAATAGTGTAATTATGAGAACCTGTGAGCAAAAGAGGCAATGGGAAAAAAAATAATGGAAGGTTAGTAATATGAGCTGCTGTATGAGGTGAGATCAAATCACTTAGGTATGTTCATGCTAGACAAGGAACAGCAAAAGGTGGACAATGTAGATATATAACATTTTGAATGATATTAATATACTAGGCCAGGGAGAGCTTTTAAAGCTTATACACTAACAGCTGGCCCACTTGTGCTGTGGTAGCGCTACTGCTTGTGACACCAATGACCCAGGTTCAGAAGCAAATCCAGGTGTCAGAGGGCCAGCTGGGAGGAGAAGGATCGAGTATCCATAGGACTGCTCTCCTCCTATGGGGAGGGTGGGCAGAGCCTGATGCTTGCTTGTCCCCTGAGAGAAGCTGGATGAAAGGCAGCCCAGGTCAGAAGATTGGGAGGTGTGGCAGACATCAGCACACATTGTGTGGGAGCTCGTGGCATGTGCTTAGACATCCTCACATGCCACACCTCCCAGGGGAACAGAACAGGGAAAGAAATGCTGGAAGAAGGATGCAGGTGGGTGCCCACAGGTCCTGCACCAAACTAGCTGGGCTCACCAGCTTGAACTAGATCTCATCCTCAGCAGGGACTAGAGACCCACACCAACCCCACCAGGGGGAGCAAGCCCCGTGGGAAGACTGGTGATAAGTTCAGGCAGAGGTTGGGTGATGGGGCTGCAACACATTCATTTGCAATTAATTATTCAATAAATAGAACTGCCTTATCATCACAAATGCATTGTGTGCAAGTGAGATCACTGCTTTTTAGTGCAATTCTGAGTAATCCAACAAAGACCACTGATCATTCCAGGATCATTAAAAACAATGGTAAGTAATATTTTATTAAGTATCTCATCTTAAACCATTTCAAAAACATCAGAATACTGCCCAATGATTCACAATGATTCATAGCAGAAATTATAGAGCCATGGTAAGAGGTTTGTTTTACCATACAGATATCCAACAATAACTACCATTTAAAAAGCTGTGAATATGGTTGGGACATATTTTATCAGTATTACTTTTTGACACTCCTTCCTCCTTTTTTCGTCCCAACCCCATATCCCTTCCCCTCCAAAGTGTCTAGATGAAGATTAATTTGTGTATATACAAGCTTTGGCAGACTTCCGGAACATGATGTTTGCTGAACTAGGAGTTACAGGTAAGAGAAGTTGGCTATTGGAAAATTCAGTTTGGCTTTAATTTAGGCTCCCTCTGAATTTGGTTTACCTTCAGTACTTTAGTCAAAAGGCCCTTTGGTCCTTGGTATGGGGGTGTAGTAGACCACAGGTAAGAGTATCTGGCATCCCTCCACCACCCAAGTCACTTATCACAGTCCACCATTCTCCCAGACTGTTTTTATAAATCAAAGTAAAAAGCATTTGCCTGGGCTGGCATAGTTCTAGAAGCTGGCATTTGTTTTACAGAAAACAGTATGCGGCAATGAGTGAGTGACGGAAGGCAAGAAATTACCGGGGTGAGGAAGGGGATCACTGAAGGACTAGCTCTAGCTCCCAGAAAGGGACAAAGCTTTTAATCAATTTTGCAGTAGGACCAAAATGATCCAAAGTATACCAAATCTTCAACAGCCTTGAATTGAATGTGAAAGTGCCAAAATTCTACACATTCACCAAATGCAAATTATGGCATTCTCTCACCCCGACTGGAAGTCTCAGTTCAAAACTACTGTAAATGCCTAATAGGTTACTCATTTTAAACATCAAACAACAAAACAGAATGAAAATGGTTCCAGGACCTAGGTAGAACAGAGCTTTGATTATATAAATAAAAGTAATGCCAAGTCGGGCATTATTCCTTTATTAAATGCTCCTTGTATAATGTGGTATTATCTGATCATCAGCAAGGCATACCTGATATGTTGCTCTTCATTCAAAACCATTTGCTTCACTGTAGAATTGTTATTAATAAAACAGGATAAGAGGACAGGGAGTATACTGCCCAGTATGGAAAATATATTAAAATGGCAGAGAGACATTAATTATTAAAATGTGCCTGAAAGCACTCAGGAGATTAATCTGAAGACCACATCAGATTCTCATTCCTGCATGAATCACTGGCGGGCACACACTTCGCATTGGAATGATCTCACATTGCTTTTGTTGGTTTTCTTCAACTACTCAGTTCATTCCAAATCAATGTCACTGTCTTCTATGTGGTGGTATTGCTCAAACAATAGAACAATGTTTGACTTAATTATCCCCTTCCCTGGCTGCTCGTTTGTCTCAATCTGCTAATAATGACTGTCTGACAGTTGCCGGAACTATTAATTAATTTATTCAGAATACCTTTCACAAGGAAAAAAATAATCGGAGTAAACATTTTCCTTTCATAACTGGAAAAAATGTCTATATTAAACTGGATGGAAACTTTGTGGGATCAAAGCCTTTTGAACTTGTAATCATATCTGTGGAACCTGTTCCCAATTCACATACACTCTAGGGGCCAATTTCAAAGCTAAAAACTCATTCTGCATCCATGGACAGTTTTAAAAAAGGGGCTGCGTTGGGCCATTGTCCATGGATGCAAGTTGGTATGCGGAGTTAGCTGCAAGCAGGTAAACATCCATCATTGAGTTTAGATGACTCAGAGACTAAGTCCACCTGAATCATCATTTGTGGGGGTTTAAGCAGATTTAGGAGACATTGGCTGCTGTGTCTGCAGTTGGAGGCCTGCTGCTGGCAGCTACAACCAATTTTCATAAATTGCTTGTAGTTCTGAAAATATCACCTACTTTGTCTAAATCTGCAGGGAAAGATGCAGCAAGTGTGAATTGCCTGCATGCACACTTTGGAAAATCCTGGTCCTGGGGCAGTTAGACCTTTTAGGTCTAAACTGAAAATATACCTGCTCAACCTTACTGTAAATAAAGCTGTTCTAATGGTTGCAGAATTTTCACATTTTATTTAATTTTTATTCATGAGAAATGGATATACCATTGAGTCATGGCCTCATTTTCCATGGTTTCTAATGGATCTTTTCCAGGTGTGTCCTGGGAACACAGGTCAGTTACGTGATTAGCTCAAGGTCACACAGTATGCAGTTGGAGATTATGGGAATCAAACCCAGGTCTGCTGAATACACCAAGCTTATTCACAGCTCATTACTCTAACCTATAATCTATAATAGCTATACTGTTGGGAATTTTTGGGGAATATTTTATATGAAAGTTGCTGTGCAGATCTTGATTTACATTTTGAAAAATTATGGCACAGATATATTGCATATTACAGTTCAAGCTGTGTAGTCCTATGCTGATACTGCAGACATTCCAACCTACTTCTAGTGAACCTTTCAACCTACCCTTTTACTAAAAGGCTACAGCTTGCCCTGTGTTGCTGTCACATTCTTTTTTTTATGTTCAGTTTATTCTGTTTGTCTTCGGCTGGAAGATATACTCCACATCAGTCTGCTGAGTCCCCTCAAGGATCTCAGACTTCATGCTGCTCATTGTCAAGGTTTTTTTCCTTTGTGTAGTGCCCCAGTGGCTCCCCCTTGATGGAGGCAGACATACACTGATCCCAGCACATGGACAAGCATGCTCCCACCCCTGACGTGTAGACATCTGCTGCCTCCGCCAATCTAGCCTCAGTATTGATCCATGGCTCACATACCTGTAGCTGTCACTAGTGGCTAGTGTGTAGCCAGTTGCCTGATCCCCTTCCTCCCCACAGAAGGTGAGTAGTCTGATGGACGCTCAGTCTTCTTGCTCAGCCAGCCCTTCAGCAGCCATGGTTTGCTCCCAAACTCGAGTCATCAGCATCACAAACAGTTGTACTACCACTGTGCTGGTGGGCTGGCCTCTCACATTCTGTATTGGTAAACAGCTTTACACTCTCCAGAGATGTCACATGAGCATACTGTAGTACTACTATCAGCCAAAGCTAGAAATAATAGGAAAGAAAGCAACTCAGTTCCATTTACAGATTTCATACAATCCAGCTTCGAATCACTCTGTCAGTTCTTAAAATACAGGGGGGCTCAAAGCTTCTCTATACAAAGAAAAGAAGACCAATGGGCAGATATTGCACACAGATGCATGTGCAATTTGATTGCACATGCTCATTTTAAAGCAATCTTTTTTGGGCAGAAAAAACATCTGTCTAGAATTTCTAGGGGCATCACTAGAACTTATTAAAGTTGTGCATTCTGGCCTTGTCAATTAACATAATCATTGTTTCCCTCTAAGTTGTGTTTTAAAATGTGTCGCAGCAACCAAGTTATGTGTACAGATGTTTCAATTATGTGGCCAAAAATCTGAATACCCCCAGTTGCAGCATGTGTATCATGTTTACTTTTTCTGTTTCATATAGCTGAATAGTTTTTATATGATCAACTCCTTTTTAGGAGCAAGGTCACATGAGCCACATGCATCTCTATTTTGTGACATGCACCCCATAGACATGCTGGAGCCATTTCCTACCATAAGGGTATTCTGCTTTTAGAACCTTACTCCACAACAGCAGCAATTTACTCATCTATGCCAAAAAGCCAGACACCATACCTTTAATCATGCACAGCTTATTATAGTATAGTATAGTATAGTATAGTATAGTATAGTATAGTAGGTAGTATAGCCAAGGGATTAGAGCACCAAGCTGCAAAGCTAGGGACGCTGCAGACCTGGGTTTGAAACTCACAAGCACCACTTGCATATGGGGAGACCCTCAGCAAGCTGCGCAACTTACCTGTGCTCCCTAGATGCACCATAAACAAACTTTATCTCAATGTACCTTTTCTGGCCAAATATAATTAATTAATTAATCAATTAATCAATCAATCAATGTATATAATAAACTAATTAGTAAACACTGCAGACCCCACTGAATGTTTAGAAAAAATGAGTTATGAGAATCACTAAGTGGTTTTCCATGAAAGAAAGAATTAAGAGAAGCATGATCACAGCCTTCAAATATTTGAAAGGGATAGCACATTCAGATCAAATGCAGCTCTTTAGAAGGCACAAGTATGAAAGGACAAGAGGATAAGAAAATATCATCAAAAGAAGAGAGACTCTAGAGAAATGTCAGGAAGAATTACTACACAGAAAAAGTGGTGGGAACTTTTTATTTTATTTTATTTTACTTTTATCTGAAATGTATGACCATGAAAGGCACACTGAGTTATGATAGCTGGTTTCCAGGTGTATCCTTGGGATAGGTTACATCATGACCCTGTTTTACTGACAGGGGAAATGTTGGCCGAGACTGGGGGAACTTCATTACACTTTTTTGGTGAGTGCCATGGTATACTTAACTCTTACCTTGACAGTGACAAGGAACCGCTATTTAAAATCTCAACAGAAGGATGATACCTCAACACTGCAGCACACCCTCATACTGCAGTACAGTGCAGCTAGTAGTAATACCTGATTGGCTGGTTATCAGGTTTTACTATCATGATAGACATCACTAACCATTCATTCTCATTGCAAACACCAAAGAGCAGACCCTCTTGCTTCCCCGGGGGGTAGTTTTCTTATTTACAGGTATGAAAACCCATGGAACTGGGGTTTGTGGACTTTGGGGGACAGGAGGGGGTTTATTGGTAAGAGGGCGATAAAGCTTGAGGGGTTCTCTGAGTACTTTATGGGAATGGGGGGATTAAAATAAACTTTAGTTAAGTATGTTCTCCTACTGTATTTCAAAGTCACACCAGGTAGGATGATGACCCTCTCAGCAAAATCTTAAATTTAATGAATTTATTGGAGTTCAAAGTATCAGATCTGCCAATGATGCAATTAGCAGGTCTGATATATTGAACTCCAATAAATTCTTTAAATGTAAGATTTTGCTGAGTGGGTGTCATTCCTACCTGGTGAGACTTTGACTTGGGCAAGCTGTGGTACCTGAACTACTCGTAGTTTGTATCTATTTTCTAGATCCAGAAGCCAAAATGGCAACACACACTAACTACTGTATTTCATCCACCCACAAGTCAATAGGTGTAAAGCCACTTGACTGTCATTCCAAAAAATAACCCTGAGAACGCTAGAATATCTGCTTTCTCAACAAAGAACTATTTAGCAAATCAACAGCACTCAATGTCCACTATTTTATTTTATATAATGCAAGTGGAGTTAAAAGGACAAGATAACAAGTGATATTTGTGTTGATGACCTATTGAACCACAAGACATTCCATCATGATATATTTGCTGTTAGGTACAGTATGTCATAATTGATACCTTGAAAGTTAGGTACATCATAATGGAATACTCAACCAATCAGAATGTGCCTTTCACAATGCAGATGACATTAAAATAGCCCTGTGCAATACTGAAGCTACAGTAGGTGTTTAAATCATTATTCATCTAGGGAGCACTCAACCATTTGGAGAAACTCTTTCTCCCTGCACATGAGACTTGCTTATACTACAAAAAGTGTGCAATGTGTGGGTGTCCTGGAAATGGGCACATTTGGGGGGGGGGGGGGGATTTTAATATATTATTAACTGCATTAGATCAATAATATATTAATATATCCTTGGAAACCACTCTCATGGTTGTAAGAATAGTCTCACATTCTTAAGGTATAACCTTTGGTTTGCAGTTCTCATACCCTAAGAATGTTGATGAGATCACTCATACAGCTATAAAATTTGTCTGAGAGGATATATTGACATACACAGAGAAACAGTTACGTCTTTACTCAAATATCAGATTTAAATGATATGCTGTAATTAGTAAATTGATGTTGTATAAATCAAATACAATGGCCTGAGTTACAGTATGCAGTTTATCATAACTTGTGAGGGGGTAGTACTTTCATAACTCACTTGTGAATCTACCACTCATGAGTTATAATCTTGACCCCTCAAACTTGAAGATAAATGCCATATTTTGAGTCATGTCATTACATGTGTTTTACATTAATGGAAATTAGGTTGGAACTACTCATGTGTGTCATTATTACCCCAGTTTGATTTTGGAAAGAGCCCAACATTGTTAGAAGTAAATCATTTCTCAGCTGTGGGACTTGACAAAATTTGTACAAAGCAAATTATTCTGTCAAATAATACAGTGGAGGGCAAAACAGTTGTATAAATGTATGGCACCAGTGGGATATTCTAAACTATTGAAACTGGGGTAAAGCTTTCGACACTATTTCCTACTCTCTTCTCCTGGATATAGTAAAATTTGCTGGTCTGTCCGACTCAGCAACAAGTTGGTTTAGCTCCTATCTTTTAGAAAGACCTCAATCTGTGAGAATTGATGATTCCATTTCCCATTCCCTACCCATTCATACTGGAGTCCCCTAAGGCTCCGTCCTTGGCCCTTTGTTTTTTTCTATATTTCTTAATGACCTCCACTCAGCCTGCATCCACATGTATGTAGATGACATGGTTCTGTTTTCCTCTAGCACTTGTCTTTGAGAGATAACTTCCAAACATCAACTGGATTTTGACTCTGTTCAGAGATGGTTTAGGGCAAAACAACTATCCTTTAATGCTAAGAAGATGGTGCCCATGTGTTTCAGTACAGAACAGAGGCTGTCTAGACTTCCATCATTCCCCCTCTTCTGCACCTTGGATGGGGACAAACTTTATGACATTCCCTCATTTAAGTACCTAGGTGACTGACTAGACCGCCACCTTGTTTTTTCTCAACACATAGATGCTATGTACAAAAAACTCCACCCTAAGCTTGATGCCCTTTTTAGGAACAAAAGCTGTATTCCTAGTTTTGCCTGCTGAGATATCATCACTAAGACAATACTTCCCATATTTGATTATGGTGACATAGTCTATGGTGCTGCCCCTAAGTCCACCTTGGCCAGACTGCATCCCATCTTTCACTCCTTTTGCCAGTTTGCCTGGGCCTGTCTGCCTCACACTCACCACTGTTCTTTGTACACTGATCTATCCCTCCCTTCCTTGGATGACTACCACTTCATCCACTGTGCATCCTTTATTTCTAAATTCTGGTTAGCGTCTCTCCCTCCTTACAGCTACAGTAGTAGCCACAGATACTGCCAGCTATATCCAGATGTTTCACAAAATTTCTAAAAAGGTTCTCTCTGCTACCCCTACTGTGGTAATGCAGAAAACAGGAGATTTCTCCAGAAATATCACAGAAATTTTGGGAAATAGCTGGCAATGTCTATGGCTACTGCTGTACTCTCTTCTCTCTCTTATGCCCCCATCTACATACTCCCTCCATAACTCTGATTATCATTGCCTTTCACTCCCCTCTCATAAAACCCTGGCTGGCCAGTTTGGTTTCTGATTCCACCTTCTGAATCTCTGGAACTCCCTCCAACTCCTAATTTGTTCGGCCCCAATGAAATGCTCTCTAGCCTCTCTGTTACAAAGCCACAACACCCCCTTTTTCAAATGCCTTTAGTTCTTTGTCCTACACTTACCCCTCTTCATTATTACCTCTTTGCTTCTCCTTTCCCAATCACGTAATCCCACTTATCTCTCATCATCTCCACTCCCTCTTGTTGCAACTACCACTTCCTCCCTTTCTTCTTACCCACTCCTACTTTCTTTTTTGCCCTTATATCACCTCTTTCTCCCATTATTCCCATCCTCTACACTTCACTCTCTTCTTTTATTCACCTGCCTTGTACCCTATTCTGCCTCCCTTCACTCTCTCTACTCCCCCAAACCCTCTGCCCTACATCTCTCCTTCCCACCATTTTTCTTAGTCACCAGCCTATATATCCATTACTGCGGATATTACAATTTTTGTGAATGACTGGTTACCTGTCTCTTCTAATTGTTTTAACCTGTATTATTATCACATGTCTGTATGTTTATTTATTATTATACATATAGTGTATCATTGTACATTTACCTTATTGTATTCATCCACTACCTCCTTCCCCAGGACACACCTGGACATGAGCTTCATGGCTTAGTATGCCTTTCCTGGTAAACCTCTTTTAAATAAATAAAATAAATAAATGTAACAGAAGAACTATATAAACTAGTATGCACTGTGCATCTATGCAGAAGACCTTCATATCTTCAATGCACTGATTGTTAAAATGTAATATGAAAGGTGTGACATGTTTTTTTACCATAAATAAGAAAACTATTTGGAATTCCACTTTAATAACCATTTAGTATGTTGTGATGAGCAGGACTTTAAACAATGCAATTCTAGTAATCTTTCTGACAGACAGAAGAAAATGTGTATAATTATGTTTTGCCTTGAATTACTAGAAACACTACTGAATGTTCATTAGTGGATAATGACTTATGAACCAAATTATTTAAATAAAAAGTGCCTGATAAACAGCAATTAAATTCTGTGACTGCAATTTAGTCCACCAACGTTCATTCCTAAACCAGGTCTAGGATTGTTAATTGGGATACAGCTTCTAAGCTTATGAAACATTCTGTCTAGTCTTCATCTGACGCCATCTATGCTGTTTAAATTTCTGCACATTGCTGTTCAAGATTCATCAGCCTTCCATAACCATTGCTATCTAACATGTTGTAAATTTTAACATCATGTGCCACTATGAATAAATGTCAGAAGAAATAAATGAGTACCATCCACTGCCAGGACAGAACTAACTTAAGAGTTTTAATGACTCATCAGCATCTGAAAAAGTTATCTCTGTTAATTAGTTCACCAGATTTAGAGGACTGGAAGCAGTTTTTATTTATTCTTTTAAAAATTAATTGTTTGTTTTTCTGTATGTGAAATTAGTACTCTTGAAAGGTGCTGGATTGACAGCACTGGAACTGGTAGTCCTCTATCCACCTTACAGATACAGAATGGGCAATCACTGTACATCCTTCCCCACACTGCTCTGCAATGTGTTTCAACCCTGCCATGGAGGGACCACCAAGTTGTTGAGAAGGTAATTCAGACTCCATGCCCATTCAGTCCTTGGCCTCTCATGTTAGTCTGCTAACAAGGGTGTTAATTAGTGCCAGTTGTGTTGGTGGTTTTATGATGTGGACACCTGCCCACTGGGAAATGGACTGAGACCACAACTCATTTCACATAAGTCACTGAACAACTCTCAAGTGATAATGGCTTTTGACTAGTACTGACCTGCAGCTAGATATAACTCACAGGAAGAATTTGCAGTATTGCTGTTCTGCATCAAATACTCTGCTGGAGGTCAACAGTATTATATGAGAGCTTATTTTTTCTATAAAATTATACACTACTTTACTTTACACAGCCCTGCAATAATCAAAGATGTATTCTTTCATACAATAGGCAAGAACTTCTGACTTTAATAACTATATCATAAAATAACAGTACTATTAGTATATAACTTTGCAACAAAATGTATACAATTGTTATGGTTCATAGTTTCAATGGCTACAAACTTCTGACTGTAATAACTATATTATATAATAACAATACTAATAGTATATAACTAATCATAACAACAGAAACATTGTACAGGTGTCACATTGTCAAGGTTTACCTTTCTGGTTCTGAAAAACTGGTTATCTGTTCTTATAAGGTAAATGATTCTCTATTCTTCTCAACAAACATTATTACAAAAGCATGTAATCTTGCCTACCATGTAATGTAGCATTGGTATGCTTAAGTGTTTCTAATCATTATTGGAATTTCCACTTTTTCTGAGGCTGCAATTAGAAAGAAAGAGTTAAAAATAGGCACTATTAATTGGAACATCAGTACTTACCCATAAACCAACTGGAATCAATATAGACCAGAATTATAATTTAAAGAGCTATAACTCTGTAGCTGAAGCAGTTGCTACTTTTTATTTCTGACATATTTTCTTTTTTTTATTTGCTCACTAGAATATTTTCATTTTGTCTTTTTGATAGTAGTATGTGTGATGCAATGAAAATTACTTAGCTTGAAGCTGGCATATCTAGTTCTGTTCCTCTTTACACCTTCTCATCATTGTGCCCTCACTTACTGTGACATCACAAGTGACCAATCTGTTAGCAGGTGATTGGCTTTCCATTATAATTTATAATGTCACAGACAGTGAGGTCACAGGACTAATGGATTCAAATTCAAATTTTTAATTCAAATTCAAACTTTATTTATAAAAAGCACCTTTCTGAAACCAAGGCACTTGTACATAATTAATTAAGACAAATTAAGTACAAAGAGGACTAGAACTAGATATGTGAGCCTCCAGGTAGAAGTACTGTTCCACACATCATACCTAGTATTGTTAGGCAGAACATGTTCTAATTGGCAAATGGGAAAATAACACATTTCTTTAGACGTAATATGTAACAGTTGATTTCTTTCAAAAACTGATGTTACTTTTAGGCAATATAGTATCTCTTTAAGTGGAACTAAACCATGACAAGTCCAGCACACATAGAGCATGAATTAAACCAGAACTACACCCCAAAGAAAGAAATATTCATGGGCTTTGTAGTAAGCTTCTGTCCTAACCTATTCTTCCATTCACATTGCATTCTAATAGACAAGGCAAATGTGTGCTCTACTGCTCTTCAACAAAATGAACTCAACTAATACAATGATCCATCCAGACCACTTCATGGCAGCTCAGATGTGTATGGGTCTCATAAATAGCCTTTGGTTGCTCTTAACAACTGCATATATACCATTGATTTAACTAAAAGGCTTTCTGTATACATATGTGCTATTTAAATGCAATGGTTCTCAGAGCTGAATGAAATGCTTGAAGCGTGAACTTACCTTGGCAAATTCATCTTCATTGTCCGCTAATTTTTACAGATGGAATACATGTTTCTTCATTTAGATACACAACCATCTTGGAGACATTGAGAAGCCAGGCTTCTTTCTGATTTATGCACATGCCAGAGGATTAAAACTTTGAAGTGCATGACCAAAAGTCTTGCTAACAGTTTGTTTTTATGACAAAATTCTTCTTGATAATCTATCTAAATTCAAATTAAATTCTCTACAGTTGTTGAATAATAAAAAGCTGATCTAAAGAACTTGCATTTTATATTAAACTTATAAAGTTATGTGTCTGTTCTAAGAGGTTTTGCAATGCAAACTGATATTTTAGAAGTGCCAGGAACCTTTTGGGCAGTACATATCCAGAAGTTGAAATGGTTTGCTCCATTGTTTAACTCTGTAGTGGCTAAATATTCTTCAAGAAACAAAGCATGTACAACTGTGTGGTCTAGTAGCCCAGAGCTGTGATACAAATCGCAAGTTCCAATGCAGCATCAGCCACTGATTCACTGTTTTATCATAATCAGATCACTTGATCTCCCTGTGCAACTGTCCCTGTTGTCCTTTAACTGGATATGTACAGGATCCCATTAAAAGCAAAATATTGCATCTCAGATGGACTGTCCTGAGTTAATAAATAGCAAATGAAAATACTAAATACTTAAAAAAAAGTTTTAGTATTCAACAGATGTCCCGCTAAGTATATATACTGTACATTTTTAAATAATTAGTACAATAATTCTGAGTGTACCACACAGCTCTCAAATACTTGATGCACAGACTGGGCATACTTAATACAAGTTTGTAAACTTGCTCTAGACTGTGATGACAAGGCCCATTACAACTCAGTCTGCAATAAACTAAGAGGAATAAGGAGGGAGTCCCATTGCCCTAGCTTTCTATATAAATTAAGGTGATCAGATTCCCTAAGTTAGAAACTGCGACATGTACATAAAGTGCACAAGAAACTTCTGGATATAGAATGTACTCACAATGCACATATGAACAATTCTGACATAAAGCCTGAGGTCTGGGGGCCACTAGGAACCCATGAGGGTTTTAAAACCTCTCTGCAGCATTTTGGGGTGCACTAAGAAATAAACCTTTCTTTAGGCCTCTGTCTACATGTGATTCCAGGAGGAGAAAACATAATTATGCTCCTTTCTCTCTCTCAGAGAGAGTCACACAGCTGCTAGCCCTGATCTGTGTGGCACAGCCTCACCTCACACTCCTCCAACCTCTTAGACTAGCTGTCTTGTCTTCTCCTAAGGATTTTTTTTTGAAAGACTGATTTTTTTTAATTACATAAACTGACCTTTCTTTATTTTTTACAGACATTTAACTCATTAATGTGACCTCCACCCTCTCTCTTCTTCAGCAGCTAACCATCCTGATCAGCTTCAGGCTTCTCCCTCAACCACAAGCCCCCACCTAATTCTCCCATCCCCTGTCCTGTCTGTCCTCCAACTCACCCTCAGATTTTATTTTTTATTAAATTAAAAGGCAGTAGTCCAAATAAAAGACAAATGAAAAAAAGAGATGGTTAACCACAAAGCAGGAGAGTATCAGTCATCTGATCCGCCATCTGACACTAACAGACACTGTCTCTCAAACACTCTGCATGCATGTACCAAGTTGCAAAATTCTGAATAATGCTAATCTCCATCATGTGTGACAGACTGTGTGGTCATAATGGCGCCATCAGAGTTTGCTTTGTGGTGTGTGTGCAGGCTCTCATTGAGCATTCAGAGTTGGAGGCATCTAAGTGGCACTCTCATCCTCCAGTGTGAGAGGGTTGTATTTCTTGTTGGGATACTGTAAACTGGGTGACAACAGATGGCAAAGCAACCAGGGATCTTAATGGGTGTGGAGACTGCATATGCATCACATCTTGTGTGCTTAAGCCAGTGTTCTTGCATCTTGGGAAACAGAAGAAGTGAAAATAGTTGACTCAAATGGGGGAAAACCTCACCTTGCCTCCACAACAATAGAGAGGCCCTGCCATGGTCATGAAATTCT
This sequence comes from Neoceratodus forsteri, assembly GCA_016271365.2. NCBI lineage: Eukaryota > Metazoa > Chordata > Ceratodontiformes > Ceratodontidae > Neoceratodus > Neoceratodus forsteri. The sequence continues at coordinate 463,324,940 of CM057449.1, forward strand.
CAGGTACCTCCTCCCTTCTGGGGGCAGATTGGACTGGTGTGTAGAGTACAGAGCTGTGAACTCAGACACGCAGATTTTGCTTTTTTAATATTAAACTTTTTATTGAATATTTTAAAAACACAATCCAAACAGTATATAAAACTGCATAACAATAACAGTGACAACAAGCAGAAGTTGATCCATAAGATACATGAAGCTGAAAAACCCATATAGACAATAACACACACAAAGAAGTAATTAAAAATATACAGGACACAGAGAACCATACTTTAATCCCACAACCATCATGTACACACAATATGATGACCTTAACCTCCCTGTGCCTATCTTCTCTGTAATCATTTTCTAATATTTCTTTATGTCTCTAAATCTCCCTGTGCATCTAAATGGCAGTAGTATTCTCTTATCTACCTCTCCTGGACTGTAAAGCATTGTGGCTACAGTTACAGTAGTATAAAAGGTACTATTTATAACCAAATTTATTTTCCTCTCTTCTTTTTGTTTTCCCCTCACTGTGTATTGCTGAATGGTTTAAAAAGTTGCACCTGCCTCAGAGTTTTTGGTACCGGGGAAGGAGTAATCCAGTGCTCTGTGCTGCAATGGGCTGGTTCAACAGTGTTTTGAAGCTCCATGAAAGTTAGTGAAATGGGCAGTGACTGTATGATGGGTAGTAGACACAGCTGAAGGTTGAAGGGGATCCTGTAAGCTGCAACAGAAGTACAGAGTTAGAAACAAATGAAACACAAAAGTAATGTTAAATGCACATTGAAAGTAGAAAATAATGTTAGAAGTAATGTTTTGTCTGTAAGTCTTCTTCAGGAATTATCTATAAAAAAATAGCAGATTTGAGAAGAGTTTACAGATTATGTATAGTGGGTTGCAACAAATGTAACACACACAATGTAAGATAAAAGACACAAAAACAATGTAGCACCTTGTTTTTGTTTTTTTCTTAGATTTTGCATGACATTTGTTGCCATCCACTATGCCTACTCTGAAATCTCTTCTCAAATCTGCCATTTTCTCTTTATAGATAATTCCTAAAGAAGTCCTATGGTCGAAACTTTGATTCTAACTCTATTTTCTTCTTTCTGCATGCATTTAATATTACCTTTTTGTTTGTTTTCACACATCACCTAGCCTTTTTAGGAAAATAAATGCATGCATTAAGTCATAAAAGGGCATTGAGTTATGATGAATTAATGAACAAGTGCATGGTTTTAGGAAGGCTGACTATGGTAGAATGGGAGAGATTTGGAAAGGACACCTAGCTAGCCTTGAAGAAGATATGAGTGTGAAACAAAGATGGACAATGATCAAGGAAAGAATCATGGTAGCCACTAACACATGCCTAAAACAGAAGGGAAAGAATACCAAGACCAGGAAACCTAGTTAGCTCAGTAGGGAGATGAGTCAGGCAGTCAGACATAAGAGGGCCGCATATAGAAAGTACAGGAAGTGCTGAAAGAAAAAGGAGTAGGGGCTCTACCTGGTGAAAGCTAGGGAGGCCTGTAGGATCATCAGGCAGGTCAATATTAGGAAGGAGCTACAAAATGCAGAGGGAATTAAGGAAGGGGAGAAAGCCTTCTTTAGATATATCAGAGAGAAGAGTGACACGAAGGCAGGTATTGTGAAGATGAAAAAGGAGGAGGGTTGAGTGGAAGGCAGCAAAGAGAAATCAGAGGTGTTGAATGAATATGTACGCTCTTTCTTTGTTAAAGAGAAGGATGTACCAGTGCAACAAGGGAGGGTGGAAGGAGGGGAGGCATGGCTAAAGACAGGATAATGGAGGACAGGGTTAGGAATGGACTTGTGCCCCTAAAGGTAACTAAGTTCTTGGGCACAGATAGCATGTACCCAAGGGTGTTGAGGGAACTGGTGATAGAGCTGGCAGATCCAATAGGGGACCTGTTTAGCAGCTCTTTGGATATGAGGGTAGTGTCACAGGAATGGGGAACCATGCATGTGGTACCGTTTCATAAGAGTGGGCTGGGGAATGAGCCTGGGACCTACTGGCCATTCAGTCTGACCTCCATTGTGTGTAAGCTCATTGATATTATTCTGAAGGTAAGAATAAGAGAGTTCCTTGAGCGAACAGGCTGCAGGATGAGAGACAGCATGGGTTCATGTCAGGGAGGTCCTGCCAAACCAAGCTGATTAGTTTCTTGACAGGGTAATAAGAGCAGTGAACAAGGGACAGGCAGTTGACATTCTACTTTTGGATTTCTTCAAGGCCTTTGACTCAGTGCCATACAAAAGGGTGACAAAAAGTTGGAGAACCTGGGGGCAGGGAGCAAGTTAACCACGTAGGTGGCAAATTGTCTTATTGTTAGGATGCAGAGGGTGGTGGTGATGGGGGAAGCTCAGGTGCAAGGGAGGTTACAAGTGGTGTCCCACAGGGGGCAGTGTTCAGACCATTCATGTTTCATGTCTTAATAAATTACATTGGGGTGGAAGCAAAGGTAGCATCTGCCTCTCTGCAGATGACATCTAGCTCTGTAGCAGGGTGGACTCAGATGAAGAGGTGAAGGACCAAAATGAAGACCTTGATAATCTGGAGAGGTGATCCGGCATCTGACAGCTGGGGTTCAATGCAAAAAAGTGCAAGGTCACACACATAGAAAGAAAGAATCTGAGGACAGAGTACTGTGTGGGAGGTCAGGGCAACTGAAACAAAGGATGAAAAGAATTTGTGGGTAGCCATCACAAGCAACATTAAATAGGCCACACAGTATAGTAGGACAGCAGCCAAAGCAAACAGAATGCTTTACTATATTACTAGAGGATTCACAAGCAGAAGCGAGGAGGCTGTAATCCCGTTGTACAGATTGTTAGTGTGACTTCACCTGGAGTACACCATGCAGTACTAGAGTTCTTGCCTGAAAAAGACACCAACCTACACTAGGCAGTCCAGGAGAAATGAACAAAGATGGTTCAGGGACAGCAGGGCAGAACATAGGAGGAAGGGCTGAGGAAGCTTAACATGTACACACTGGAGGAAGGGAAGTAGAGAAGGGACATGACTAAAAGCTTTAAGTACAGTACCTGAAAGGTATAAACAAGGTGGATATTAGGGGAACTTTTCTTTTTCCGTGATAATAGGATCACTAGGGGGCACTGTCTTAACCTGGCAGAGGGAAGATTCAAGAATGAGGTCAGGAAAGGCGTCTTCACAGAGAGGGTATTGTTTGGATGGAATGAACTTCCATTTGTTGTGTTCACCCAAAAGACAGTGGGCCAGGGGTCAAGAGATGGTGTGGTAAGGTAAAGGTGAAGGTCAGGGCTGGAGGGGGGATGGGGTGGGGCCCACTGTAATCTCTGGATCATGGGCACTGCAATTGAGCAGACTTGATAGTCCATAAGGTCTTCTTCTGCTGGCAAATTCCTATGTTCATATTTATATGGCACCCTGGTTATATAAAACGGCATAAAGCATATGCAAAGTGAATTATGCATCCTAAACATTCGTTATTTCAGAATAAACACATGCCCTGGAGTGAATTATTGCACTTCTAAACATGACAGATACAGTGAAAATTAATGAAAAGACAGAAACATTATTAAACTGCTGAAAATCTGGAGGAAATAACTGAAGTATATCCACATGTCAAAGTGGTTCCTATTGTATTAGTAGTTTTTGTATTTCTAAACTGCTGAACATGTTAAATTATTAAAGTGTAAAGACATTCATTATTTACAAAGTTAAAGATGGCTTACTAAATCTAATTTCTTTGTTTCTATCAGCTTGTAGTATGATATTCTGTTATCATTGATCTGCAATTGTAGCAGAGAAGAGTGCCCCCCCTGCATCCAGCGAGAGATAAAGGAGCTTGAACTGGTACAGAAACTGCAGTTCAACTAGAATAGAAAGTTCAGTGTGCTTTGAGCAGCCCCTCCCAATCCAGAGAGAAAAAAGAGGTTAAACTGGTACAAAACCTGAGTTGGTAGAGAAAGTTCAGTGTACTTTTAGCCTCCTACAGTGCCTTTGCATTCTGTAGCTAAGAGTGGCAGCTCTGTAAAAAATTGTGAGTTACAGTACTAGCAGTCAGCAGAATTAGAGGGTGCCAGCTGTAGGCAATCAAGAGCATGGCCAGATTTCTAGCTGAAGTACTGTAGTTTCAGTTAAAGAAACAGTAGTGCACTGATCTTGTTGAGTCCGTCGTGGCACGCAGGTGCAGCCAAACCAATTGCTATAAGGTGCTCTACAGGGGTGTGCCCAATGGAGAGCTCTATTTCTTCAGGCAGGTCAGCGGCAAGCAAATCAGTCAGCAGGCTGGCAATAACTCACTTTCAGCTGTTCAGGCTGAGCAGGACAACTTTTCAAAGGAGGGAGTCACAGCAATAGTGGTGCAGCTCAGTCCTTTGAAGATGCATTCCTGCATCGCATTCCTGGCTGCGCATTCACACTGCTGTAGCTTACAGCAGTGTCAATGCACTGAGCCCAGGCCTTCCACATGCCCCTTCACAGTTAAAAACAAAAAACAGAAAAAAAACAACGGGGGTGCCCAAAGCCCCTGCCAGTATACCCCCTCCCAGTTCATTTACTAATGGAGAAGCCCACTCTCCATTGGCATAATGTCCCCCCCAATTTGTTGTGTGCTGGGGGGTGCCCAATCCCCCTTAGCTCTTGGCCCCCCAAACACTCAGTATGTGCTGATGGGGGTGCCCAGTCCCCCATCAGCTACAGCCCCCCCTACAAACACTCAGGTGGCATCTCTGTAAAAAAGAAAACCTTCCTGCAAGGTTTCAAAAACATTTTTAAAACCTGTAAACTAGAAAACTGTCCCTCGTTGAGTCCGGAGATCCCTCCCCCAACCCACATCCACCCTCTATGCACCCATCTCCCCACATCCCCTCACCCCATACTTGCCTTCAGAGCCCTGCGTGATGATCTTCTGTGGACCGGGAACACATCTGCACTCTTGAAAGCCGACCGCGAACTGAAGAAATGCCGATAAGCTGTATAATGGCATAAACAGGGTTTTTTCAATGTTGGTGCATATCTTGGCCATTTTTGCATGTTTCGGCACTAAATTTTCAACATGGGGTTCTTGAGACCCCACCTCATGAATTCAGTCACTTGCAAGTGGTTATTTAGTCCCGAAAGGTGATTTTGCAGTCAATGTGCAGAATCACCTTTCAGGATGGATTAACAAAATGACAGTCTCACTGTTCATGAGGTGGGCTCCTAAAAAGCCTATGTTGAAAATTTGATGGCAAAATAAAAAAAAATTACTATTTTATGACCGTCTGTTGCGCAGTTACAACGCACACTTGTAACATCATGAATATGTAATATTTTCACTCCAGATTTTCAACACTGACATTTTTTACAGTCCTTATGAACAGTACAACTGTCATTTTTCACATCCTGGCCGAAATGTGTTTTTGCACTTCTGGCGCAGAATAGTGCAGTCGCTGTGGGAAATCAGTGTTTGGGACAGAGTAAGAAAATTACAGTGACATGGTTCATGAGCAGAGGTCCCAAAATGCCTATGTTGAAAATTTGGTGACAAAAGTCCATAAAATTACTATTTTATGAGTGTGCATTGCACAGTTTCCAGGCACACTCGTAACATTGAGGATTTGTTATATTTTCACTCAAGAGTTTCAACATTGTCAGTTTTGCACACCTCCTTATGAACAGTACAGCTGTCATTGTTCACACCCTGCTCAAAATGTGTTTTCACACATCTGGCGTACAATGGAGTGGTTGCTGTGGAAAATCAACGTTCAGGACAGAGTACGAAAATCATAGTGACAGTGTTCATGAGTAGAGGTCACAAAATGCCTATGTTGAAATTTTGGTGAAATTATTACACTAAATGACTGTTACAAGTGTGCGTTGTGCAGTTTCCACATACACTCGTAAGTTCAAGCATTTTTAATATTTTCACTCCAGATGTTCAACACTGCATTCTCTTCACACCTCCCTATGAATAGTACAGCTGCAATTTTTCATATCCTGCCCAAACTGTGTTTTCCACATCTGGTGCAGAATTTATTTAGCTTTTGTTGACCAGGTAAGTACACTAGACAAATCCTGCCTATTTTCAGGCACGACCCGGGAGAGGGGGGATACAGATGAATGCCAACTGACCTTGAACCAGATTAAGCTGTTGGTGGTAATTTTTTAGTGAATGAGGGAAATTTGGCCAGGACACCGGGGAAATTCCCCTACTCTTTTCGATAAGTGCCATGGGATCTTTAACATCCACCTGAACTACCACCAATCCAGGCAGATGGGACCTCGGTTTAACGTCTCATCCGAAAGACGGCACCTCAGAAGTGCAGCACCCCTCTTATGCTGCACTACAGTGTCAGTACTGGGGTATTAACCCAAGTGCCAGATGTGGGAACTGAACCCACAGCCCTCTGATCTCCCGGCCTCAATGGCATGGTCGCTGTGAGAAATCAATGTTCAGGAAAGATTAACAAAATCACAGTGCCACTGCTCATGAGCAGAGGTCCCAAATGCTTTCATGAGGTGGGGTTCTTAAAAGGCCATGTTGAAAATTTGTAGTACAAATATCAACAAATGCCTGGGGTGTTAGGGTTTCTAACCATAACATCCCCACCCTCTAACCCATGGTGGTGTTCCAGTGCCCTTATCTTCTCTGAACATCAGACACATCATCACTCTTCAAAGCCAGATCATGAATTGAGGAAACAGGTATGCACTTCACTGTATTTCAACAGGAATGCAAACTTGGTGGCATAACTTGTTCTTTCTGCTGGGAACTGTAGTCCTGCCAATCAGTGCATACCAACAGCAATCACAACGATGAACTCCAGCATTGACAAATGTTTCTTTATTGTTATGAGGACCCTTCTAGTTTGAGAGAATGAAGTTCAGAAACCTAACTGTTGATTAATATAGGGAAATTACTTAACAGCCAGGTGATGTGCTTAGACCAGGGGTTCTCAAATGGTGAGGCCAGCCTCCCTTGGGAGGCCCCAACCTGTCCCAGGGGAGGCTCAAGCAAGTCTTGAAAAAGTATTATATTTCAGTTTTCAGCTTTATAGAGTTTGTGTAATGGGATAAGGCAAACTGAAAGAAGATAATAGTAGGTGAATTTATGTATTTAGTCACAAGTCAGTGACCAGGGAAGGTACCGTACACTGAGCCATGGCTTATTTCAAGTGTACCTAGGGAAGGGTAGTGAGAGAATATAATTCAGAATGTAACTGCAAAACATTCAAGCAATGCAAAATGAATAAAAGTGCAAACAAATTAAGAACAATAAACTAACAATGCGAGGAACAATTGATTAATTAGACTGGCAGCAGAACTGTCCAAATACAAGAGTTAACCATACAGGTACTAGGAATAAGAGCAGGAGGAAGCAACATGATCCCTGAGAAGTTGCTTAAGAGCAGGGTGAGAGGGGAAGAGGCAGAGGTCGGCAGGAATGTTATTCCAGATAGAGGGGAAACAGAAAAAGCAGTCTGACCCATGAAGGTATGGCAGTAAGGGGTAACAATGGTTCGAGAGTCAAAATATTGGAGCAAGTAGGTTGTCCTGTTGGGGAAGGGGTTACAATAAGCTTAATAACATGAGAGCAAGCTATGCAAAGAGGTTTCAATTTATTCCTGATGTACTGTGAAAAGTAGGCTATTTTTCTATGGGGAGGCCCAAAAATATTTCAGCATTTTGGGGGAGGCTCAAGATCATTTCCATGGCTTAGGGGAGGCTCACTATGACAAAGTTTGAGAACTGTTGGCTTAGACCATTGAAATGTTCTAGGATTCAGAAATCCATTTCATAAAAAAAAAATGAATATTAGGTTATCCCACTTAAAGGACTTACTGGGATTGCCTTGTAGTTTTGTACTGAATAAATGGAACCTTTTTCATAGCCAACACCATTTTGTCCACATTTGGGATAAGTAGATTCCTTAAGTTGTTTTTGCATTCATGGATTTTTGTTTGTGAAGGCATTACTCTAGCATTGGAAGTGTCCCTGTTTCTGTTTTTTTGGTGAAACAGTAATAGAAATTACAAAAGCTATATATAATGTCTGCATCACAAAGGGCTGGCCTGGTGGCACTGAGGGTTGGGGCACTGGACACCAAACCTCACACCATGCTGGCAACACGGGGTCAGTAATGAACATGGGTTGCCAGGGGTCAGCCGGGGAGGAGAGGATTGAGCATCCAGAGGGCAGTTTTCCTCTCCTGGGGAGGGTGGGTACTGGACTTCCCCACAACAGTGACTCCCAGTGGAGACTGGGAGTGCAACTGTCAGAGGATCACACATGCATGGGTGGAGGTGATGGCGGATGTCCATGAGACGAGTGCAGGAGCGCACTCAGCTCACGCTGGTCATCATTGCACAGCCATGCTTCTCGGGTCATGATCACACTCATGAATGAGGGAAAAAACCCGTTGACTGAGTAGATGATGACACCTGTTCCACGCCCACTGCCAGATCCCACCAACCTAGTCCCTTTATATCCTCCAACCCTCGAACTGCCTGCAGCCTGCTAGGTGAGAGGAGTACCAGTGTAGTGGTGGTGGTGGTGGCCCCACCCTGGGGGGAAGCCAGGGGGCTGAATAGCTGTAGGTAGGTCTTGGGGGTTTAAAGATTGGGGGGGACTAAGGCTTGGGGGTGCAGGTTGGGCTGGACAAGCCAGTCATCTGAGGGACTCTCAGTTGACTGTGACCAGGGGGAAAAAGAAAGTAAAAACATTCTGCATCACAGATGCTGGCTGAAATTGTAAATACTAACAAGAACAATCTTTGTGCAAGCAAAATGTTCCCTTTACCCAATTTATTTATTAAAATGTTTTGGCCAGGATAACAGGCTGATCCCATGGCTAATTTTCAGGTGTCTCCTGGTAAAGGTAACAGTAGGAGGAATGTAATAGAAACAGAATATTTACAGCATATACAAGGCTTGCAATAGATATAAGATTATATAGTACCATAAAAGCCATGAAAAAGCATTTAAATACAGTGCAAAGATGCGCACACAACTTAGTAGGTACATACAGAAAAGTAAATAATGTGCATCTTCTCCTATAAGTAAAACCTGTAGAATGTGTGATGATCTGGAACTGCTGCTTCAGAGATCGTCCCTTGAACCTAGACCACCTGTCTTAACAGGGTGCCCATTTGATAGCCACTGTATCAGTCAAACAATTTAGTGTGGAAAGAAAATATTTTGACAGCACTTTTTTAAGTGTTATAAAGTTAATCCACAGACGTAAGCTGAGACACCGTGGAAACGTTTGTTTTATAACATCAATATAGTTGTAGACCTTAAATATTTGTAACTGCCTTCCTCCTCATCAGACTCATTTATTAGGAGGGAAAACCACCTGATGAATGCTTTGTCACTCCTTAATTGGCCAGCATGGGCAAAGGGGTCATGTGACAGGACTGGGTGGGCACACTGATAATTCTCTCCCACTCTTGAATTGGTGTTACACCATGATAGCATGTCTTCCAAATAATATTTTTGGATTGAAACTTCAACTGGCAATGCTCATTCTGTACCTGTAGGCTAACCCAGAGCTGGCAATCCAGTGAGACACATGATTGATTGGACAGATCTGACAATGATTTGATTTCCTTAGATATGTGATATTGCATCTTTAATCTAAATCAAATCAAACTGCAAATAAGAATAAACCACTGAGCACAGCTCATGCTTGAATAAACAGGCAGCATCTGAAGGAAACTGCACAATTTGCATTGGTAGTAGTTATGTGATTCAAATTATTTAATGTGACATTTGGGTAAACTTGTGTCAGATTGTATGAAGTCATGCATTTCACATTTACTTACTATGTAAGATTGAACACTTTTTTGGGGAGTTGTGAGATGGAAACTTTTTGGGATAATTAGGTTATGTTGGGTTCCTGAAGAAAAGGCCTACAGTCTATGACTGACTTTTCCATCTTCCCAAGTAGTCTTTAAAAAAATTAAACCTGCCCCTTTCATTCACAGACAGCAACAACCAGCTGGTGAGTGGCAGCTGATTAAAATAACTTTAAGGCATAATTTTCTCCCTGGGTGGCCTTCATTGCTCTAGCAAAGAGAGTATTCTTACACTATGATGAATTATGTTTGCTATGCTGTAAAGGGCATCTAATGGAAGGATCTAAATTACTGGAATTGGAAGCCAGTACTTAAATTGGCAAGGAAAAAAGTACTGTACTCCATAGTGGGAAAAGATGCCAGCACTCCCTACATGATATTAATTGCTAGTTTTTCTCAGTTGTGACAAAGTGCTTCATTTAACAATACATCCCACAACCTTGTTTGAGCCAAAAAGGCCTTTATGTTTTAACAAGAAAGAGATGGTTGTTGCCATGGGTCCAATTCACAGAGATTACCCAGATACAGTACATGCCAACAGCATGTATCTGGGCTGCCAAGCTCCATAGAATGCAGCCCAAGTGGTGACAGTCACAAATTCCAGCCTTCCTAGCTCCCACGGTGTATTTAGAAAGCAGCGTAGATGGGCAGTGGGCATGTCAGATGTTCAGGTCAGTATCTGAGTGGCTTCCCTGTTCTGCACAAAGCAGGGAATTGTGGGAGACAGCTGTCCTTGAATTACTGCTAAATTCCACTGTTTAAGGACCTTTAGTTACTTTTATTTTTTAAGACTCCTAGCCCTCTATGACAGTTTGGAGGTTTGTAGATAACTGGTGATGCAGTAGGATGAGCCTTGGAAACTCTGAGGATGGCTACTAGGGACTTGTGCAGAGGGTTGGCAGCCATAACTGCATGGTCTCTTTCCCATAAAAATGTTTCCCTCCACACTCTCTCAAGGGTGTGCATCCAATTTTAAAAATCACATGAAAGCTTGGCCTCACCCCAGCCCACCTCTGACTTATCCTTTGTGATGTGTTATGGGTTGGGTCAGGCCTCTTCATGTGGCACACTGGGGGTGTTCTGTGGTCTCCATATGTATGGATCAGGACCTCTGGACACCCACAGTCCCCTATTCATCCCTACATGGGTGGGGAGGACCTTCCAAGGCTTTATACAATTGAGCCCTCAATCCTACTTTTTTATGGATGTTAAACATGAATTTTAAAGATCTACATTTTTAGTATACTTGATCAACTTTCTTGTTTGTCTACTTGAAATATAGACAATGTTGAACTGCCAAGCTAAGATCTTTTAAAAGCCAGATGAGAATTGCTATAGCAACCCTTTGCCCCCCCCAACCCCACCAAGGGTCCTGGACATCGAAAGGGCAGATTTTATAAAGAAGGAGGAATGCCTGACAGGGGGACAGGACTTGGGAGGAGTGGAGGAAAAGTCGGCAAGACTAAAAGTGGGAATAGTGAAGACAACATACTGTACCTCTACATCAGGCAAGTAAGCAAAGCCAAGAGGAAAACAAGACTACTATGGCTCTTAAAAGTGGTATCTGGGAAGGTAAAGGCAGAAAAGTTGGCATTCAGGAGGTATAAGGAGACACCGAGGTAAGAGGATAAGGAGTGTATTAGAAGAAGCAGAGTGAGGCAGAGAAAGTAGTCAGGAACATAAAGGCATGAAGAGACAAGAAAAAGCTCAGACAGTAAAGAAAGGGGGTGATATTTTTTTCAGGTATGTAAGCAAAAAGAGATAGACCAGGAGAGGGAGCATAAGACTAAGGTGGAGGGAAAGGGAGTAGTGTATGAAAGAGGACAAGGAAAAAGCAGACATCCTGAATGAATTATTTGTTCTGTGTTCACGAAGAAGGGAAGGAGAGGGGGCCCCAGAAAAGTGACAGGGGTATCGAAGGAAGGGAGAGGGACCCTAGTTCATTTACAAAGGAAAGAGTCCTGAAGGCACTCACAAATCTGAAAGTGGACAAGGCAATGGGACCCAACAGGACACACCCAAGGATATTGATGGAGCTCAAAGAAGTGCTCATTGCATCTTTGACAGTCCTATTCAACCACTCACTGGAGACGAGAGTGGTCCTGGAGGAGTGGAGGAGGGCAGATGTAGTCCTGCTTCACAAAAGGGGGAGCAGGGAGGAGGCTGGCAATTACTGGCCAGTCAGCCTGACCTTGGTGTTGGGGAAATTAATGGAATCACTGCTGAAGGAAAGAATTGTGGAATATCTTGAAGCAAGTGGTCTACAAGATCTGAAGCAGCATGGATTCACTGGGGGGAGGTCATGTCAAACAAATCTGATAGACATCATTGACTGAATGACCAGAGAATTAGATCAGGGTGGAGCAGTGGATGTGGCATTCCTAGATTTCAGTAAGACATTTAAAACCGTTCTACATAGGAGACTTGTGAACAAGGTGGGCAGCCTGAGAGTGAGTCCAAAGGTGGTAAACTGGAAAAGGAATTGGTTGGGGAATAGGTGACAGAGGGTGGTGGTAAATGGAGTTCACTCTGAGGAAAGGAGGATGACCAGTGGGGTGCAACAAGGATTAGTATTAGGACCAGTCCTCTTTAACGTCTTTATTGATAACATTGCAGAGGGGGTAGAAGGGAAAGTATGATTTTTTGTAGATGATACTAAGATTTGCAATAGGGTAGACACTCCAGGGGAGGTAGAAAAATAAACAGGGATCAAAGAAACCTTTAGGAGTGGTCAAGAGTGTGGCAACTAAGTTTCAATGCAAATATGTGCAAAATCATGCACTTGGGGCACAGAAGCACAGGGGCAGAATACAAAATGGGAGAGTGGTACTGGCGACCACCAAGTAGGAAAGGGACCAGGGGGAAATTATATTTCATAACCTAAAGGTGGCCAAACAGTGTAACAAGACAATGGAGAGAACCAGTGGGATGCTAGGGTGCATAGGCAAAGGTATCACCAGCAGGAGAGGGAAGTGGTGATACCGCTGTATAAATCACTGGTGAGATGGCACCTAGAGTACTATATTCAGTTCTAGAGACCACATCTCTGGAAGGATATAGAGTAGGGATGATCCAGAGGAGGGCAACTAAAATGGTGCAAGGTCTCCATCAAAAGCCCTATGAGGAGAGACTGAAGTACCTCGATATGTACAGCCTGAAGAAAAGAAGGGAAAGGGTGGATATGGTAAAGACTTTCAAATACCTAACAGGTATAAACAATGTGCAAGGGAGAAGCCTTTTTCCACGAAAAACATCTTCAAGAACAAGGAGTTATGAAATAAGGCTGGAAGGGGAAGATTTAGGGGAGATGTAAGGAAGTACTTTTTCACTGAAAGAGTGGTGGATGCCTGGAACAGCCTCCCAGTGGAGGTGTTGGGGGGGAAACTATAATGGGATTCAAGAAGGCATGGGATAGGCATAAGGGAACCTTAGAGGTACAGAAGGGGGGAGGTGGAGATCAAGTAGGGTCTGCAGTATTACAATAGGTAGGGAAAATGGGCAGACTAGGTGGGTCAGATGGTCCTTATCTGCCATCAGCTTTATGTTTCAATGCTTCTACAGCAAGGAGGATACAGAGCGCAGCATAGAAACTGTTAAGACTTCTTGGAAGAAGAAATAAAGTTTACTCAAGATAAGATACTGTTCATAGGGTTAACACAGTTTTTATAGGTAACTAATTTTATGTCAAAAGATGGATTATTAGACCACTGTTTCATATCACTTTTTTATTAAACAATTAATGATTTGGACATATGAAAGTGCTGCTAAAAGTAATTTAAAGCAACAGTGCCTGAAAACTGGGCAAACCATTTGACCTTATTTTTTTCACTATAAAGGATTTAAGCACCTTCCAGTTTTATTTGTGGAAACATTTTCTTGTTGCACCAAACTGAGACTATTTAATAAATGTTTTAATTTAGTTTGCTTTTTTTAAAGAACAAAGTATAGTCACAATATTTGGCTTTGAAATAGCATTGTAGATCTGTCATCAGTTAGGATCCAGAAAATAAAAGTAAAACTCATGGTGCCCAGACTAGGACGTACCAAGGAAAGCAGATTTGATAGGTATGCTTATATTTTTTATTAACTGTAGCTGAAGCCAGCTTTTTGGAAAACCATTTTTTTGTTGCACCACTGCTTTAAATCATGCTTGACATATTTCAAAAACATAATGACAACATTAATTAAATGACAGATAAATAAGTTTGCTGACCCAGTTTTCTAGTTGCAAAAATAAAATTAAGAAATCCAGAGGGTCTGGAAACCAAGATAGAAGTGGGAGCTGCAGATAACACCAAAGCCTTCTTCCAACACATTCAATGGCTGGCTCCACAGTACAGTATATTTAAATGAAAAAGGAAAGAGAGGGTGGGTGTTGTGCCCCTGAAAACAAGGGAAGGGGAGGATCCTTTGTGTGAGCCATGGTTCATGCTCAAGGAATACTTTCTTTCAGTATTCACCAATTGACCAGGTGGGTGGTGCTCATCTGGTGGGCCCATGGTATCAATGGAAGAAATGATGCAACTTCCGGACATCATGCCCACCCTCATACAATAGTAGTTGACTGCATGGAAAAGATCAAGCCAGGTAAATCCCAAGGGAGCAGATGTACTACAACCCAGAAACATTGTGGAGTTACAGGAACAATTGGTAAGGCCTTTTGAAATCATCTTTCATGAGTCTGTTTGTACAGGTGTGCTGCCAGCTGGTTGGTAACCAGTGGAGCCCCATCTTCAAGAAGGAGGCAAGGTAAGACATGGGCAAATATGGGCCAGTCAGCTTGACATCAGAACAGAACAAGGTCTTGGGATCCATTATCACGGGTGAATAGATCATTTGGCTAAGGCCAGTGTTCTTACCCTTTCTCATCATGGCTTCATGAGTGGTAAATCCTGCCCAAGAAACTGATAACATTCTTTGATGGGGTGAACATGGAGGGGGGAGGGCAGGGTCATAGGCATAGTCTATTTGCACATTAGTAAGACCTTTGACACTGTAGTGCATGATATGCTTCAGGTCAAAGTACATCAGTGCCATATACAGCAGCACCAGCGAGGATGCAACCCAATACCTTGCAGTTCTACTGCAGAATGCAACAGAATGCTGTTGGGAACAGTGCAATTAAATAGCAAATAAGCAGTTTTGTCATGCAATATTTTGTGACCTGCCATTTGCAGCAAAGTAGCATGTTGTATCCAGGCTGACTCCACTGTACACCATTCATACACAAGGAGGATTTCTAACTGGCTTTGGAGCAGGAAATAGATGGCTGTTGCTGACGTGCGCTACTTCAAGTGGAAAGAGGAACTCAGCAGCATCACTCAGGGATCAGTGCTGGCCCACTACTTTTCAACAGTTTCATCAGTGATCGGGAAGCTGGAGCCTCTGGTAGATTGCATTAATCTGCTGATAACACTAAGTTATCCAAGGTGGTGAACTCCCTTGAGGAGGGGAGAAAGGACCTGAACACCTGAAGGACCTGAACAAGCTAGACAACTGGTTTGACTCTTAAAGTCTTAAATTTGATGTAGTCAAATGGGAGGTGCCACACTTTGGGAGGAGAAACAGAGGTAGGACCTTCATGCCAGTGGGGAACCTGTTGCTGCTGAAGAGGGGGAAAAAGGACATGGGGCTCATAACAGACAAGGCATTAAAGCTTGTCAAGTTGTGTGCAGCTGCTGTTAGAAAAGCTAGAAAAATGCTGAGGTGCATAAAAAGGGGATGTCCAGTAAAGCTGGGGAAAAAATCTTACCATTTTATAGAACACTGGTCAGGCCCCATGTAGAGTATTGTGTGTAGTTCTGCCCCCCCCATCATAAAAAGCACATCAAGGCAGTAGCAAGGGGTGTAATGCAGGGCCTCTAAAGTGATCAGGGGTATGGGGGAGGAACACTCAGAGAAGACTGGAGGTGCTTAACAGGTTTACCCTGAAGAAAATGAGACTGGGGAGGGGCATGATATCAGTCTTCGACATACTGAAGGTTAGCAACAAGGCTGAATGGATAAAAATGTTTGCTATGGTATGCTCCAACAGGACACAGGGGCACAGCCTGAAACCTAAAGGTTTTAAATTGGGAGGTAACATCAAGATGCACTTCATCTACCAGAGGGTGGTGAACCTATGTTACAGTCTACCAGTGGAATAAATGGGCATTGAGACAGTACAGGCCTTAAAGGTACGCCTGGACAAATTTCTGCTTACAAAGGGAATCAAATGGTACCTTAAGTCATAGGTTGTCTGGGAAATCTGTATATATTGGCACATGTTAGCACAGTGTACTTAAGCAATAAACCACAATATTGTGCGGGTTATGCTGGATTTACCCACGCCTGGTGTGGTTAGGTCAGAAGGCCATAGGCCAAGTGAACAAACCACACAAGAAGTGGGTAAATACCAGCATAAGCCACACCCTGGAGTGGTTTATTGTCATTATACAATGGTCTCCTCTACTTTTTTTTATCAAAATGTTAAACAGAAATACAGTTTTTGGCTAGTTTTACTAATTTTTATTGAATTTATTGATCCACCAGGAAAAAATAGTTCCCTATTACTAGGTAGGATATATGGGAGATGACTCCCCAACTGACAGAAACTGGGAAAACTGTTTTAGTTGTCTGTTTTTCCTTAAATTTATTCATATTAGTAGCACAGTAGAGATGGATGGTGGCTGAGATGAGCAGCTTGGATATCCAGAGGCACTCACTGTTACTTCCTGGAGTTTAAGTGAATGGAAGCCTGGGGTTTGCAGCCAGGAGAGCAGGTCAGAGTCGGTTTAAAATAACAGGGATCTGGGATCTGTTACCAGTGTGCAGTTAGTCTAAATGTCATAGATATGGGGCACAGAAAACTGGAGGGTCAGTGCAGCAGCCCTCTGTAGTTGGTAGGGAGAGAAAAGGAAGTCACGGTTGACAAGAGAATGCTGCGGTCTGAGTTTGGACTGTGTTTTAGAGGTATGTCTGATTTATGCCAATTCAAGCGATGTTCTATATCTACAGTATGGTATTAATCAGACCTGAAAGTTGGTTTCAGGTATTCTCTTTTCAGTAATTTGAAGTTGCAGTGTATGTTTACAAGTGCAGCTTTTTTTTTTGACATGGTTAACAGGATGCCAATATGGTGGCTTTTCAGTTTCCATTTTCGGGGGTCAGATTGATTTAAAAAGGGGATAGTCTAGATGCGGCTGACTGGGACCTTTTGTGTGGGTTATGCTAGATTTTACCATGCTAGAAAGGTGCCAGTTAGCCAACCAGATTACTTGATTTAAATACCCCATTGTATAATTGTTGGTTCCCGCTTGTTGAAGTACGAAGAAGGGGTGCACTTGATAGATCTAGATTCCCATCTGACCTTAAATTTCTATGTTACTATGTATGTTACTATATGACCCTGCAACAGTTCTTGGATTGGGTTTTTCAAAATGGATCTGTTTTGGATATGTCTATATGTATTTAGTGCTGAATATGTTTGAATGTACATAGATTCTGGACGTATATATACACCCGCAGTCTTCTAAGGCTTAAAGCAAACATTCATCCACACTGTTGGATTATGAATTTGATAGTCTAACAGTATCAGAAGTTCAGATGTGGTAGTACCCAAACTTGCAGCATTTGTGTTAAACAATGAAGAGTGTATTTGTTTTCTTTTTTGGTTTTACATAGCCTGCTGCCAATTGCAGAAACTGTTGCAAAAACTCAGGACTTTTCAGAAACAGGGTGCCTGACTTTAGGCACAAATAGGCAGATGCAGATAAAGGAAAAACCTTGTTGTAAACCTTAGCCTTAGCATGTACATAATGCTTCAGGTAGCCTTTAAATAGCTATGTTTTTCAATAATTTAACAGCTCTCAAAAGTGCTGCTGCACACAAAGTTGATATAAAATATGGTTATAATAGAGATGTTTCATACAATTTTCCTTAACAAAAATGTGAGCAATGTCCATCTCATATCAATAATAGTGGTAGAATATGTGTGGTCATGGGTTTTAACACCTAATAATAAAACAAATTACTCCAAATGACAAAGAATGTTTAATGACAGCTGTCAATATTCACGCCTGTCACATTCAAATGCTGTAAGCTCAGGGCAAAACAAACACAATGTTTTTGTGAAAAAGAGTTCACATTCCTAGGGGAAGTGGGCAGATTATTATTTTGAGGGTGTGGATGAAAGTTCTGGTTGGTATATAAGTATGTTTTTTAGGAGTGCTTATGCAGGCAGTCTGTAATTGCTGCTGGCATGACTGCAGCAAGCAACTGAAACTGACAAATTAAATACATTAGTCAGTTTCAATTATGTGCCACTTTGATGGCAACCCCAGTTAGAAACTGCCTCCTTAATATAGAGGCACCAATGGGAGTCTAAAGTAATTGAAAGAACCAAGTAATGGTTTTAGAAAAACTACGCACTCATTTTCTTTGGTTTGATGATGTGATACATGCTCTGGTATCACCAATTTTTAAGAAAGTGTTTTGAAGATTCACAAACTTTCTGAATAAAAAAAACAATGACTTTAAAATCTTTTGTGAACCAAATGTAACCTCACATTTTCCTTGCCAGTGCAACATACCGTTCTATATGCGTCTAGTGAAGCAATAAAAAGTCTGGTAGTCTTAAGTTCTATTTTAATGCAAAACCTTTGTGGCAGCTTTACTTTTACCACTGATTGCTCAGTGAACTTTAAAAGCAGTGCAATGAAGGAAGCCAGACTGGGGCCTATTGGGATTTCTTTGCAGTCCAGACCCCTTTTTTTTTCTGCCTGCTGAATTGTGCTGTTTTTAAGATATAAAATTAGTTTTCGCAGGTTAAATTTAAAATGTGAAAATACCTTCTTCAAATGAAATAAAGACGGTGCTGATGTTAAATGCTGTGATATCCATCACAGTATTGCATGCTCCTAATGGACATCATCATCACTTTGTCATGCACAGTTTATGCTTGGAAACCTAAACAATGATAATACTGTTCTGTATAACTCATTGCCAGAACTGTACAAAACACAAATCTTTTACTTTTTAAAATGTTCACTGAAAAGCATGGAAATTTCACAAATATTTTTATTGTAGAAACATCTGTGAAATGCATCACACTGCCACTGAATTTTGTCATTTGTTTATGAGTACATTATTGAATGTCTCTCAGTCCGTTTCAAGAAAGTTGGTAAAGCCCCTTGTTTGGAATGAAGACAATGCATGCAAAAACAGAAGGTACAATAGGTAACATAAGAAGTTGGCTTCACCTTGTTTCATTTCTCTCTTGGAAGAACTTTATAGCACTCTCTTCATATGTAAAGTGTATATTAGCAGCTTTTTACAGGTTGATGTTTTTATCCCATGGTGAGATTGAAAATCTTTTGAGCATTCAAAGTTATTTTATATTTTATGCATTTTTAAAAGTATTAGAGCTTCTAAGGATATTGAGCACAAGAGTTCAATTAGTCCAGCATGGGATTTGGATCTGCTTTGAAAGAGTATCTATTTTCCGATGACTGCAAAAAGGAGGAACCACTCTGTTGTGATGTATGATCACTGTCATGGGGACTTGATTGATTATTGATTGTAATCAGATGCTACCTTTCATGATGAAATTAGCAATCATTTTTTGTGTGTAGCTACAGATGACCATCCCACCTATATACATGCCATGGGTGCCTACTGCACAAGATGGATTACTCTTTTACAAATAAGAGCTAAGGAATATCTTATTAGAAGAAACTGAGCCACTGTCCCCTCTCAGAACACAATAATAATTTATGGTTGTGGACTTATTTCCCTTAGTGGTAACCATATTTAACGGGAGACAACAGCACAAAATTTGATGAAATCATCAAACTAAAAGCCATTAGGCTGGGGATTGTGGATGTACCCCAGGAGTTTCACTGTGAGGTTTGAACCCTTGATCCTCTCCATGTGGACCTGGACAGCTCAGGGCTACATGGTTAGTCAATGTGCTTTCACCTCTGGGTGGCTTATATCCCAAAAGAAAAGGGTGGTTACTGGCCAGGACAGGTTGTGGGTCCAAAACTGGTGGTAAATCCAAGCCTGGAACCAAAGTGGTAGAAATTTTATTATTCTCACCAGTGTTCATCCCTTTAGGATTTGAAGTAATAGGGACTTTAATACACTGAGTTATTGCCTTCTGTGTTAGTTTTAAATAGCAACGTATTTGTAGAAAATCAAACAGAGTCAGAGACCTCTAAAGAAAACTTTGCTCCACCACATCTCTCTTTGGACTCATCACTGTCAGGGGTTGAGGGGACCCCTGCTGAGTAATCAGAGGGTGGGGAAAATCAGACCCTGGGTCCACAGTGCCAGACTGTCTTACTAGGATCTGATCAAGAGAAGTCAAGTTTTGTTTTACTGATCCATTGCTGTTCAATTACATCAGCATACTGATGCATATAGACCCACAGCATATAAGGGAGGCACCCAGATTCCACCCCCAGTCAGCCTCATTCTGTTCCCACCCTGCTTTCAATAATGCATCTGGACATTCAGCATCTGGCCAGATGAATGTTTTGCTTTTGCTTTATCTTTTTTTTCCAGTGCTACCTCTGCCTCTGTCAAGCTCCACACTTTTCCCCGGCATTCCAACAGTAAATAGCAATTGTTGTTGCTCCAGTTGGGGAGCATCAGCATCCATGCAAGTTGACATCTTCTGCCACTGTTTCTACCAATGCATGCAGCTGGATCCACAGAATACACCCTGGGGCCTTTGATCTCAGCATCAGTTGTTTCCTTTTACACGTCAGCTGATGCTGGCTTTAGCATAAGCTGTTGGTCTCCCAGTGGGAACTCCTTTGACCACAAAACTGCAAAGCCATAGTAGTCCCACAGGAGATGTTCACTAATGCTAAATCAGCATCCAACACAATACGCAGGAAAAAAAAACGTAGGTCTCCAAACCGAGACCGAGATGCTCTTTCCCTGGAAAACTTCTCCTCCTCCTCCTCCTCCTAGATTACTTTCAGAAGTACAGAGCTTTTCCTCTGCCATTCATGTTCCAAATACACTTCTTGGGTAGCAGCAGTACTGAAAATCTGGTTTGCTATCTGCTCCAAAATAAGGCTGCCTGCCCTCAACACAGCCTTTTCAGAATCCTTCAGTCATTAAGACTCCTGGCAAACTGCAGCTGAACTCTTCACAGCCAACTGAGTACTAGGCACAGATGGCATCCCAACCAAGACATCTTTACCTGTAGCAGGTATGTCCATAGAGCTCTGTGAGATGCACAGATCTTCCTCACTTTCCAGACTAAACTCTGGAAACATACTACCCTAAGCCATTTGCTCAGGCTGGGATCCAGGAACAACCTCAGAAGCTTCCTAAAAATACTGGAAGGGGAAGGAAGCAAACTGCACCACTTGGGACTCAATGCCCTCCTCCACAACACCGGGAGCCTCATCTTACAAACAGGAAGCAGCAAAGCCCCCTCCAGGAAGAGCAGGGGAATTTTTTTATTAAAGCCAAAAGTGTACATAATATCATACATTTTCTTCTTATTTTTTTCCTTTTTTACATTATTTCATACACAATTTCCTATACACCATTTTAAACTTTCCCCTTACCCCACCCAATGTACATTTTTTCACATGTTGTTTGTTTGCTCTTCCCCATACAGTTCAGCTCATAATTATATGTAATATCCAATTCTGCCTGGATTTAAAAAAAAAAAAATCTTGCTGTACCAATTTTTGCCCTTGCAGGAACTTCTGGCATCTTACTTGCCATGCTGACCACTTTTTACATGCAAGGATTACAATCACAGTTTTCTTATCCCAGTGCTCCCAGTTTTTCCCAAGCTGCCCATATATTAACAGTTCATAAGTTATGTGCTTAAAACAATTTTCATTCCAAAGTCTGGATACATTTTCCCACAATGTACTTATAAAATCACATTAAAAAAAAGATGCTTCATTGTTTCAGCTTTGTTTATACATTCTTCATGCAAACATATTCTTTCTTCATTACTTTTATGTTTGTGGTTGTCCCTTACATTTAACTTTCCATGACTACACACCCATATAGTTGCTCTCATTTTTTGCGTGATTCTATTATCTAGTGTAGTTTCTAGAATTGTGCTTTCTTTTATCTCACTTGGGGCTTTAAAAACTGGGGTTTCATAAAACATCTGTTGTACTACTCTTTTGTATAGTTGCTTCCTACTTTGTAATCCAGTTGCTTCTTTTTCTAGTTTCCATTGCTTTATATATTTATTACTAATCTCAATATATTCAGGGAAACTTACTCCAGGCACTGTTTTTGTTGTACCCAATATATTTTGCAGGGCACCCTTCCATCCCTTTACTAAAAGAGTCCAAACATTTTCCTCTTTCCCTACCAAGGGCCTAATATTTGTATTAAAAAGATGGTCTGAAAAAAAACAATGGGTTGAATCATATTCAAACCCTCTTCTTTGACTGGCCTATATATCTGACTCCTCTTAAGAGAGTTTAACCTGCTTCCCCACAGTAATTCAAAAAAGATACCTAAGGCTGGCCCGTCACTGCAGAGGTTGGATTTCCACTTGCGACACTGGTAACCCAGTTTTGGGAGCAGACTCGGGTTGCTGGAGGGCCAGCCAGGGGAGAACGGCTTGAGCATCCCACTACAGCTCGCCTTCTTTGGGGGGGGAGGGTGAGGGCCAATGCCCACAACTTGCCTGACCCTGAGTGCAGGCTCTGGGTACAACAAGTCCTGTTTGTAGGGAAGGGTGCCCAAGACACACAGTGGACATTGGCACATAGCACCATGACATCAGGGGTACACACTGCATGTGGGGGAGAAAGCACCTGCCAGCTCCAGGAAGACAGACTGCCTGGAACATGCCTCCAATGTACCCCCACTCACCCCGCCACCTCTGGACTGAGGAGATGAAGAAGAACGGGGTGTCTGGTGCCCCACCTCATCCCCACTCAGGGGGCAAGCTGCTGCTCCATGGGGCCCAGGAGGTAGGTTTGGGTAGAGCGGGAGACAGGAGGATAACTCCTTGGCAGGCCTGAAGGGTCAGGGTCAACAGGACATTGGGAGGGATAAAATTCAATTTAAAAAATAAAAGATACCTAATATTTTAGTTTGCAAGTTTTGCAGAACGGGAAATATATCAGCTAAATACAAAAAAATTGGAAGCAAATAATTTTTAATAAGAAAAACTCTTTTCTGTTTGGACATATTCCAGTTTTTCCATTTTTTTACTTTATACTGAGCAATTTCTATCTTTTCTTCCCAATTTTCTTGTATCACCCACTGAGTCCCGAATTTAACTCCCAATAGTTTTACATTTCCTGTAGCTAGTGGGATTTCCCCAGTGTTTTCCTTGGTTACTTGACCTATTGGAAGTAGCTTACTTTTTTCCCTATTAATCTTAATTCCTGTATATGTGGTATTATTTTCAAATTCATCAATTGCTTTTTTCCCCAGACTGCATGCTTCCCATAAAAAGGACACAGTCATCTGCAAAAGCACATGTTTTCCTTAAAGTCACTCCTTGTTTGGTCTTTTTTGGCTCTATGTTTGTATTATTTTCTATTCTCCTCATAATTGGATCCAGACTTAGCACATACAAGAGAGGGCTAAGTGGGCTCCTTTGCCTGACTCCATTGTATATATACATAGGAATACCCATGCTATTGCTAACCATGGGTATCATTTGAGCTTCTTTATATAATGTCTAACATAGTGTTAACATATTTTTTGGTATTCCATATTTCTGTAACACTGCCCATATATAATTATGTCTTATTGCATGAAAGGCAGTTTCCTGGTCTAGTGCATATACATAACCATCAATCTGACCTGCTTGCCCCATTTCTATTACCTCCCAGATGTAGGTTAAATTTTGCTTAATATCTCTGCCTGGAATAGCACAGGCCTGAGTATCTAAAACTAGAATTTGCACTGTAAGTTCTAACCTCCTAATTATAATTTTTGCTAATATTTTGTAGTCTGAGGTAAGCAGTGTGATAGGTCTCCAGTTTCTTATATCTGCTTTATCTCCTTTTTTATAGAGTAATATTGTTAGGCCTTGTTTCATACTATTTCCTATTTCACCCATTTTAGCAACATATTTGTATATTTCATGGAGCATAGGTGTTAAATGTTCTTCAAATATTTTATAAAATTCATTTGGGATACTGTCTATACCTGGAGCAGTGTTTCTAGACAGTGACTGAATTGCTGGTTTTATTTTTGCCTCTGCAATTTGCTCTTTTAAGATTCCCCTTTCATCCTTCCCAATTTTGAGCAGCAATTCAACCCCTTTAAAAAAGGGTATCTCCTTTAACTGCTCATTTTTTTAAAATCTCTACATATGATGTTGCACTATTTGCTTAAATTGTCTAAGCTCAGTTTGTTTATTTCCTATTGTATCCGTTAATTCTGTTATTATTCTGTTTTAAATTTTTTCTCTGTTACTATCATATGGATTAACTTGATATTTAATTCCCAGAGTACCCCATTTCTTTTCTATGATTAATGACTTAGCCCTATTATATTGATTTATTTTTATTGAAATCTAGGATTACAAATACCTTTGAGCAGGAACTGCTCATTTACAAAGGTTCCACGTCGAAGGAATTGGTGGTATACATACACACAAAGGTCAACATAATAATACAAAGTTACACAATAAAAAGAAGTAAGAGACTGAGGCTTAGAAAATTCCAGTAATTCAAAATGTGCCAAATGTTAGGTAGCATGACATACCAGCCAAGGGCAATCTTAGAAATAAGCACTGCAGGTGAGAGGGAAGGGGGTATGCAGGCAGGAAGGCCATTGTCGGAGGGTAGAGGGTGAGGGTAAGAGCTCTAAAGGGAGGGAGGGGAGGATGAAAGTCAGGAAATGCCTGGGGGGGAGGAAAGGGAGAAGGGGCAAGGGGGTAGGCAGGTAGAAGGTGATATTTGAACATTTCTTCTTTTACTGTTTTTATTTCAGTTGTTGCATCTATTTTTTCTGTAACTCGTAATGTTAATGATTTCATATATTTTGCTCTAAGATTTAAATATTTTTTATATCTGGACCCTTCTTTTTCTTTAGATCTCGCTATTATCAGGGCTTTTATGTCCACTTTTGTGTCCTCACACCATTCCAACATATTATCATAAAGAAAGCACACCGCTTTCCTAGCAGTTAGTAAACTTTGTATTTCTTTCTTAATGCTTTCTTCCTGTTAAAGGGCGATGTTCATTTTCCAGTACCCTTGCCCTGTAATTTTATTTTCACCAAATTTATTTGAACTTTAGCTGCCACATGATCAGATGTTTCTATTGGAATAATGTCAACCCCTTTTATACTCATATCTTTGGGTAGAAACCAAAAGTTTATTCTGGATGAAACCTTCCCTTTATAGTAGGTAAGCTTTGGTACCTTTTTTTTTTAAATTTTATAAGCATCCTCCAATCCAGACCTATTGATAATTATATTCAACTTATTAGTATCACAAAATGTTTTATTTGTTTTTGTTCCCCAATTTTGCCTGGAAATCCCACAGTTAAAATCCCCTTCCCAAAGTGTTAATTTAGTAGTGTGTAAATTTGGTTCAATTTCTTCCATAAGTGCATTACTTTCTTTTTTTGATTGAGGGTTATAAATATGAATTAGTCTCATACCTACACTCCTATACTGGACATCTACTACCTGGACATAAATCTATTACTTTATTTATATGAAAATCTGAATTTGTAAACAGTCTACTTATTCCTGTGCATCTCTCTTCACCTATTGACCAGATTGAGGAACCTGATCTCCAATCTTTCTGTGCTTGTTTTACTTCTACTACTGCATTCATCCTAGTGTCCTGTAAGAAAATAATGTCTCCCCCAATATACTGGCATATAGAAAAAGTAGTTAGTCCCTTAGTCCTATCTTTAATGCTATTCACATTACAGGTTATGCATTGCAAGGTCATCATAGTAATACAAAGGAAATAGGGCAAGCTGGTCATTTATTTATGTTTCAGATTTGCTTTCCTTTTCTTTGTGGTCTGTGTATCCATGGACTCATATTCAGATGACTGTCCTTGCCTAGAAGATGATATTGAGGATGAATCCAATTCTCCTTCTAAATCTGCAGATTCTTTGTCCTGAAATATTTTGTATTTTTTTTTTTGTAGAGGTCTCTCTCCCTCCTCTTGCTTTTTCAGTTTGGTCCTAGGAGGTTTGTGAGTGCTCTTCGATCATGTAACCGTTTGAAAAAGTGGGCCTGGTGGCACTTTTGGTGGGGGCATAGCTTGCCTCTCTGTTTGTGATTTTTGTTGCTTTGCATTATTACTATCCTCTGTCTGTATTTCCATTTTTTCTTACATAGATACATAGACAGTGTCAGCAGATAAAGGCCTATGGCCCACCCAGTCTGCCCATTTGAGCTTGTAAGTTCAGTTTATGTTTTCCTAGAAGTCTGTTGCCCCTTACCCCAACCTCCAGAATTCCTCTATGTCTATCCCATGCATTCTTAAATCGTGTGATTGTTTCAGCCCCTACCACTTCCTCTGGCAGGGTGTTCCACTTGTCCACCACCCGTTCTGTGAAGAAATTCTTCTTTTTCTTTGTTTTCTTCTAGATTTTCATCTGGGTTATTTTCCCTTTGGGTCGAGGAAGAGGGTGAGGGTGTTTGATTTGATTCTCTCCTTTCCGTCTGGTCACTTTTTTCGGATCCTTCCTTACTTCCTTCATTTTCTTTTGTCATTCTTTATCTTTGCACTAAGGCTACATAGCTTTCTTTTTCAGCTTTTTCTGTTGAATCTGGGCTGTTTTGTGTTGACCACAGGCAATTTGCAAACACATGTCCATTTTCTTCACATAAACTGCATTTAATTTTATTTTTACACAGTGCTCTGTAGTGACCTATTTCCCCACATAGCCCACACTTGATTTTGTCACAGACATTGCTTAAATGCCTTCTGTCTCCGCATCTATACAGTAACAAATTCTTGGCTATCTACTATAAAAAAAACTACCCCTCTGTCTCTTCCTTAAAAAAAAAAAAAACTGGTAAATGTTCTATCTCTCCACTGGCTTACCTTAAAGTGATCTTAAATTTCCATCCTCCTGTCCAAAAATATTCTTCATACAGAACTGGTTCTGGTGGCCCATTCAGATCTCATTTTTGCTTTAACCAAAATGATATATCTGCCAAGTTGACTCCTTCATTTTTTAAAAGGACTGTGACTAGTGTATGCTTTGGTGTTGTCAGGTGGATGGCTATACAGTTTTTCCACTGAGGTGTTGTTTTCAGCTGAAGGTATTGCTTCCAAAATCTTTCAAGGCCTGCAGGGTGTTTGAAACTTATGTCAAAAATTGTATCTCCTGGTGAATGAATAAGTGTGTATATTTCATACGCATAAAAGAGCAAGCTTTCCTTAATTAATGTTCTGCCCATATATATATTCTGTTTGGAACTTCCGAAAGATCCCCCTTATATTTTAGCCTTTCTGCATTCCGCCTTTTAGAGGGTTCATTATTTAATCTTGCATCTGGAAAAAGTTTCTCTTTCTGGTGTTTGGGCCCCATGCACGATCTGTTTTAGAACTTCCCTCCTTCTCATTTTCACTTAAACTTATTTCTGTTTGTGTATTTTGATCCTACATTTCAAAAGAAGTTTCAAGCTCTTCATCACTGTCTTCCTTACTTATATCATCTTACTTCTGTATATCATTTTTTAAAAC
This sequence comes from Neoceratodus forsteri, assembly GCA_016271365.2. Taxonomy (NCBI): domain Eukaryota; kingdom Metazoa; phylum Chordata; order Ceratodontiformes; family Ceratodontidae; genus Neoceratodus; species Neoceratodus forsteri. Next base: position 463,352,423 of record CM057449.1, read on the forward strand.
ATCATCATTTAGTACTTTATCTTGTGACTGACCAGTGTTTATTGTTGGTTGTTCCAAAGCTTCCTTTTTGTCATTTTGCTCCTTCCATTACTCTTTCTAGCCTGCATCCTCTGAAAGGTTGGGATCCCATCCATGTTCAGTTTTAACCTACCCTACTCTTTGTAAAGCCTCTGTAACCCATTAAGGAGCATCTGAGAAGGGAATCATTTTTGCATTTTCATTTTGCAGTTTTTCAGCTTCTCTTAATTTATCTTTCTCCTCCACATTTTGCTTTGATTCTGTCTGCAGCACCTTTCTTAGGCTGAGCCTTTGTTGACCTCTATGTGCCATTACTTTTGGGGTGCCTTTTACTTTCCATGGATTAATCTTTGTATTTTTGTCTTTCTTTGCCTTCAGCCCATTTCCTGTAAGGGCCCACACCTGTGATATACCACTGCTAACATTTGCAGAATACTTTGATGCTTCCACGTCATCAGTTTTTGATGTGGAAGCTTGAATAGTGTCATTTAGTAAGCTCTCTTCACTCTCTGTGCTTGGCAATAGTTTACCGCATTCTTTTAGAGCCGCTTCAAGTTTATCTTTTTCTCTTTGATGCCTTTGTTTTTCAGCTAGAAGTTTCAATACAATTTCTTCTTTTCCTGTAAAGGTAGGAATTTCCATAACTTCAAACCCTGTTTTTCATCAGCATTTGTTTTCCCTGTCTCCTCCTTTAAGATTTCTTTTTTCTCCTCCTCATTAAATTTCGTGCTGGTCTCTGGCAAAACTGAGACAGGAGAGGAGACCTGCTCTCTGACCTCTTGCACAACTATTCTCTCCACTCGCCTTTTAGGACTGGCCATCCTGAGCACTCCTCACAGCAGCAAGGGGTCCCCCTACTGAAAGAGTAGGGGAAGTTTCCCTGGTGTCATGGCCAACATTCCCCCTGTCAATAAAACAGCTCCATGCAACCTACCCCCAGTATGCACCTGAAAACAAGCTATAATAGCCTAGTGTGCATTTTCTGGTCAGAAATTAAAAATAAATAATAAATACATATGTTTCAATAAACTAATAAATACTCGAATGTTTCCCTCATATCTAATGTTTGTCCTACTTGTATTACTATCTAGTTTTTGCTGACCCAGAAAGGAGGGATAGAAAATTTCAGCTTTGTCCAGGGGTGAGGTGGATGTATTGAAATTGAACCAGATTAAACAGTCAGTGCTATTTTTAGTGAATGGGAGAACTTTAATCAGTACACTGGCAAAATTCCTCTATTCCTTTCAAGAAGTGCCATGGGATCTTTAACATCCACCTAAACAACAAACAGAGCACACAGATGGGATCTCAGTTTAATATTTCATCTGAAAGATGGCACCTTAGGAGTACAGCAGGCACGCACCCTCATGTTGCACTACAGTGTCAGTTTTGGGATGATCCTGATGTGACGTGGACAGCCAGTTCTGAGTGCTGTATTTTTTTTTAATATAAAATGTATTACTGACTGTCTCTGCTGAGAAATCTGGTACTCTTGAAATGACCTCACTCACCCCCCCCCCCAGGTTTCAGCTGGAAGATAAAAGCCATGAGGAAATGCTAAAACAGCATGTGAGATCACACACACAGGTTTTAGAGACAATGTGTTACATGGAAGACCTTAATCAAGGTTCTCCTGTTTTTCTGAGTTAATTACAGCTGTAGTTGCTAAGATGGAAGATCATATCCATTTTATGATGGTTCCAGAGGAAGAAAAACAGGTTATGATGTATTAGTGTGAAAATCATAAGATGAGTTCATTTCCTGGAAGGGGGGAAGCTTATCATTAAGATCAAAGAATTGTCATTTGCAGAACATGAATCATGCTGAGGTTGCAGAATTTAATACTGGGAAAAGACATCCTGTTTTTAGAGATACATTTTTTTATATATTCTGACAGGGAGGAGCTAGGTGACCTCATGCAAAATAGGTGGGGGAAACCAGCTTTTAAATTATTATTTTGTTTTTCTTCAGAGACACTTTTATCTAGGCTCTGACAAGGATACATCTGTGAACACTTTAAGCAAGTGTTTAGAATCTAAGTACTGTAAGTAGGAATTTGCACTGTTTAAACATTGTTCTTTTAAAAGATTTGTATGTCTTGTGATATAACAATTCTGTATTTTGTGTTTGACATATTTTTATCTATTTTTAGTAAAAACTCTTTTTAGAGCTTACTTGGTCTGCCTTAGTTTTTCCTTCGCTTGTAAGAAGAGTATATATGGTTATAGCAGACAAGAAGCATAAGCTTGAATGGTGGTACCAAACTGGAAATAGAAGCATTTTAAATCTGAGGTGTTTATTAAAGTTTTCAAGGGTTCATCTCTGTATACCTGGTTAGGTGCCCATAGGCAAAGATATCTGGCCCCCTGAGGACAGAAATATCTGAGTCTGTGCATTGGGTATGCTAGCAAGAGGTTCACAGTTTGAATCCCTCTAAGAATTGAACACAAGACCAAAGGTTGATCCGAACTCACAAAACAGACAAGAGGGTTACCTTGTTCTGTTAAACTGTTCACAAGACTGCGCTCAGAGGTTGGCACTTTGAGAGTAGAGGGCCTGACCTACTAAGTGGGTTTGTGACACCTGGTGGGTATTCCCAAGTTCCTGGTGTAGGACTGCAATGCACAACCTTCCCATGTTCCAACATCAGAGATGAGCGTGCAACATGTTGAGCCATATTTGAATTTTTAGTCTCTGTGTGCTTTGGGAGACCAGGATGGTCCAGGGTTATACTATTCAACCGAGAAGTAGGGGACCACTGATTTCGCCCCCTTCCCAGACATGGGCTCATTGTTTACCCTTAAACAAGGTACCTGACCTTTTTCCACATCAGCCTGACTAGATATAACCTGTGGTAGAATGATAACAAAAGACCTCATTGAGAATGACACTCTTTGTTTAATCTCATTTCATTTCATTTCATTTTTACTTTTTACACTGCAGAGTAAAATAAGCTACATAGCTTTTTTTCACAAACAACCAGTTCTACAGAAAGGTACAGGGTACAGAGAAGACAACATCTCAATAAATACAGGGTACAATAATTTTTATTTATTTATTTATTTCTAGGATTACAAATACCTTTGAGCCAGGGCTCTTTTAAAAAAAGTTCCATGTCGGTTAACATTTCTAGTACAGCAAGACAAAAAGACAACAGTATAAGCAAAACAGGAACAACAATCAGAAAACATGTAGTTACAGACAACATAAAAAAACAAGCGAGTTTAGAGGGTGGTAATGTGGGATAGTGAAAGAGGTGTGAAGAGGTTGGGTCACAGAGGGAAAAAGAGTAGGAGGGGGGACACAGGGAGGAGAAGAGAGTAGGGGATGGGGAACAAGGGGGGGATCAGAGCAGCCGAGGGCATTGTCTAGACAAACAGGGAAAGTGCAGGCAGGGGGAGAGGACATAGAGGAGGACAAAGTGTACACAGGAGAGAGAAATGAATGATGCAAGAGCAATATTCAAGAGGGGATCAGCTAGTTGAGACAGTCACAGGAGCTGGAGGCAATGAGAGAGAGACAGAGCCTTGATTTAAATGCACCAAGTGTGGGAGTGGAGGAGATGTCACTGGAGAGCCCATTTAGCCAGCTAGGTGCCCTATAAGCAAAAGCCCTTCAACCATGTGTTGTGAGACAGTGGGGAACTTGCAGGAGCTGTAGTTTAGACACCCTGGTACTGTGGGGGTTATTTCTAGGGAGCAGAAAAGCACAGACTCTGGGGGTGCTAGGCCCATAGTTATTTTCTTCGCTATGGTGCAGGTTTGGTATTTTATCCAATTGGTAAGTTGCAACCACCCAGTTTGCACATAGATGTCTCACGTATCAGTGAGATGGTGGGATCCAGTGATGAGCCAACATGCCTTATTGAGGGAGGTGGATACATGTCTGAGAGTGGTAGTGGTGGCAGAGCCATAGATAATAAGTCCATAGTCAATAATGGAGATGATAAAGCTCTGGATAGCAACTGTTAGGGCTTCTGGGGTAAGATGTTGCCTGTGCTGGTAAAGTAGGCCAAGATGAGTATTAGCAGATTTGGCTTCATAGTCAATATGAGCACCAGATGAGGGTCTAGGGTGATCCCAAGCTATTTAAAGGATTGTACCAGTTCCAGAGCAACTCCATGTTGGTTTGGATGGATGGGGGTGCTGCTTATTCTTGTTGTGAAAGCTGCTGAAATTCATGGATTTTAGTTTTTTATGATCAAGGATCAGTTTGTGCATTGTAAACCAGTTTTCAACAGAGGCAAAGCCAAGCTGGAGGTTTCCTTGTAGCGGTTTTGGATCCTGGTGTGAGGCAAGGATTACAGCATCATCAGTGTAGAGCATGATTTATTCTGGGCAGGAATCTGGAAGGGTGTTCAGGAACAAGCTAAAATGTAGGGGGTCCAGAATGGATCCCTGAAGGACTCATGAATGGACAGGTCTGGCGTCAGAGAGGACATCCACAATTTTCACTTTTTGTGTCCAGTTTTCCAAGTAACTTTTGAACCAGGCTGCAGAGTCAGGGGAGAGCCCAGCATTCTGAAGCTGAACAAGCAGGAGGCGGTGGTGGACAGTATTGAACACCTTGGTCAAATCAGTAAAGACAGACCCAGTTCGCTGACCTTTGTCCAGTGAGCTATGAATGGCACCAGTGAATTCCAGCAGGACCGAAGAGGTGCTATTTACTTTCATGAAGCCATGTTGCTAAGTACATAAAATATTATATTTATCCAAAAAGTCAGTGAACTGATCTGATACAATATGTTCAAGGGCCTTGGAGAGGGGAGGTAATATGGAGATTGGGCGATAGTTCCCATGGGTGGCCCTGTCATCACTTTCATGGATCAGGGTAACAGTGGCAGATTTCCATTTGTCAGGGAGCTGGCTGAGGCTAAGAGAGAGGTTGAAAATACTGGTCAGCAGCCTTAGCACCTCTTCAAGGGTGAGAGACAGCAGCTTAAGATCAAGTGTATCACTGCTAGATCTGGATTTGCTAATTGCTTTAGTAACATATTTGTGAACTTCATGCATCTTGACTGCTTTGAAGTAGAAATGTGGGGGGCTAGTGGAGGCTGAGGAGCTGGGGGGAGAAATGGGAGCGTCATGATCACCGAAAAAGTCAGGAGGGAGAACACGGTTGAGATCCGTGAATGTGATGTTGAAGGTATTCGCTATGATTTTAGGGTCAAGAGTAGTACTCTCATTTATGCTTAGCAAGGTAGGGGAGGATTTGGACTGCTTCACAGTGACCTCTTTAATATTGTTTCAGAAATCTCTCCCATTACCCCAGGTGTCAGTGAGAGCATTCTTGAAGTAGGTACATTTATTTTGCCGAATAGATTTGGTGCAGTCATTCCATGCATGTTTGTAGTTTTGGATGTCAGCTTGCTTACCGGTGGTTCTAGCCAGTTCCCAAAGGTGGTTCCTTGATTTTAGTTGTCCTATAAGGTCAGTGGAGAGCCATGGATTGCAAAGTGCTTTAACACTGCACTTTTTAAAAGGAGCATAGGAGTCACAGGCCACATTGAAGTGTTGATGAAATAGTCTATTGCAGTATTAACAACTGTAGCACTGTAAATAGGTGACCAGTCTTGCAGAATGAGATGTGACTTAAGGTGAGTGAACTGCCCATGAGGTAAGACTCTGCTAGTGATGATTTTAGGTGGGGGCTTGCGGAATTTGTTGGACCATTCAAAGCTGACAGGGGAATGATCACTAAGGCAGTCTGGGAGGACTGTGTTCATGATCCGAGTAGGGTGGCTGGCAAGAATCCATTCCAGGAGAGTGCAGGTGCCAGTTTTGTAGTTTTTCCTTGTTGGGGAGCTGACCATCTGGGTGAGGTTAGCTGATGTAATGGCATCCTTATAGACCCCTGCCTCATGCACAAACCATTTTCTATTAAAGTCATCAAGGAGGATAGTTTCAGAGTCAGGGGTTGTGACCTGGTGAAATCCATGACAGCGTTTAGGCCATTCCCTTGTTCTTTTGGGGGGATATATACAGTGACAACTGTAAGGGCTTTGTTGTGGTCCCCCAGTAAGATTCTGATAGGGAGAATCTGTGCAGCAGTAACTGGGAAGGCAGTGGTGATGGGGTGTCCCATGAGCATGTCTTTAAAGTAAATTTTACATCCACCTCCTCTTTTAGTCATTCAGTCCAGCCTGAAGACATTGTAACCCGGGAGGGTGATTGCTAGATCAGGGACAGTGGATGTAAGCCAGGTTTCAACAACTGCCAGGATATCCAGGTTGTGCTGGTTAGTAAAACTTTGCAGTGCATCAAGCTTATGGAGTAAACTGCAGATGTTTAGAGTTATGATTGAGAGTGCTCCTGAGGGCTTGTACTGGTAAATAGGACTGGAAGAGTTAGGGCCGAGGTTTGGATGAATGTTTCCTGACAGCAGCAGGAGGAGGAGCATGAGCTTCAGTGTGCACAAACTTAATTCCCATAGACAGAGTGGGCTTGCCCATTTCTTGTAAGAATGTACAGTAAGGTGCTGGCGAAGGTCCAAGATCGATGGTATGTGAGAGAGAGAGATGAGAGGGCCCAAGTCCTGTGTACAGGAGTAGACAAGGGCAGCCATTCATTAACAGAGGGGTGCACTCAGCAGGGAAGGCCAAGCTCATGATGGAGTGTATCAGAGTGGCAGTAGGAGGTGTCTAATTGGATGCTGAGGGGGGGGAGAGGAGTAGCAGGTTCTGGGGAGGTGGAAAAGGGGAAAGAGAGGGGTGAGAAGAACGAGGAGAGTAAACAGTGCATGGGGGGAGAACATGCTGTGATAGTCAGGATGATAGCAGATATGGAAGTGCAGGGGTAGGAGTAAGGCAAGTAGAAAAAACAGGAAAGGAGCCCGAAAGGAGAAATAGGCAGGAGAGGGAGGCAGTTGCACAAAAGAAGGGTATAAGAGCAGGGCAGTACAGCAGCAGGGGTAATCAGAGAACAGTAGAGGGAGGGAAAGAGGAGGAGGGGAGAAAGAGGAGGACTTAGTGAGAGTTCCAGTGGTGTCCAAGCAGGGGGTTGTTTCCAGTAGGGAGGGTATGGCTAAGGCCTATTTAATTAAGGTGTGAGGTGGGGGGCGGACATAAAATTTTGCCCGTTTACACTTAAATTCAATGGGCGCAAGTGGCCCCGAAGCATAGAAAAATACAACAAGCAGAGACAGCCAATTAGTGAGCAGGAGGTAATGCAGGGGTCCAATCAGGGTGCACAGCAGTGAGCAGAGGACCAATGGTAGCAGCTCATGGCTTCACCGGCCAGGGCTTGAAAATCTTACCTGGCTTGCTGGATCCCGAAGTGGCCAGGCAATGACGACTGGGCGGCTGGCTTACCGAGCCACAGCTGCACCAACGAAGGACTCGGCTGGCCCTGGTCAAGGGCAGGAATCCAGCTTGCTGGATCCTGAGGTGGCCAGCCAGTGATGGCTGGGTGGTTGGCTTACTGAGCTGCGGCCATACCAGTGAAGGGCAGGAATCTGGCTTGCTGGTTTCCGAGGCAGCCAGGCAGTGACAGCTGGACATCTGGCTTACTGAGCCATGGCTGCACCAACGAAGGACTCGGCTGGCCCAGTCTAGGGCAGGAGTCCAGCTTGCTGGATTCCAAGGTGGCCAGGCAGTGATGGCTGGGCAGCTGGCTTACCGAGCCACAGCCGCACCAGTGAAGGACTTGGCTGGCCCAGTGAAGGGCAGGAATCTGGCTTGCTGGATCTCGAGGCAGCCAGGCAGTGACAGGACAGCTGGGCATCTGGTTTACTGAGCCATGGCCGCACCAATGAAGGACTCAGCTGGCCTGGTCAAGGGCAGGAATCCAGCTTGCTGGATCCAGAGGCAGCCAGGCCATGATGGCTGGGTGGCTGGCTTACCGAGCCACGGCCGCACCAATGAAGCACTTAGCTGGCCCAGTCAAGGGCAGGAATCTAATAAATTAACAAGTTGATAAAAGGTACAGTTTTAGGATGTTGTACAGGAAGGTTATGACCTAAACCTAAAGGTACAACAGGGCATCTCATTTGAAGTGCTCTTGTAAAATAAAGTAAAACAACATCAATGTTAGAAATGACCTTAAATCAGAAGCATGGTAGGTACCATATCATTTATTAGTTGGCAGGTACCAAATCAGTCATAGGTTGTGAAAATTGAAGGTGTGATGACCAGGACATTGAGCTACAGAGTCACCCGATCTGCAGGAGGTATCAGAAACACTATGGTACAGTAGGAGAATTTATAATATATAGAAATACTTAATTTCTTTAATTACTAATGTTTAAAACATAATAGTACTTCTGTATTGTTTATTTTGCATTGAAATGAGGCCAGACATCTCATTGTGAACTAAATAATACTAGCTTGGCTGTACAGTACATACTAAAAGTAGTATAAAACATTTCATTGTCTTTCTGGTAGTTAGAAACTTGGACTTGGTGTATCCACTCTGTATTCAAAGTTTCAGCTTGCACAGAATTCAAATTTTGCTTTAGGATCTCCAATTTCTGTAAATTTCACTTATCCAATATTAACAAAACTTTGGAAGAATGCATTTGCTGATTGAGCACCATTGTGTCTGGAATTCTTTACTAGCAAAGTAGTTCCTTAACTTGAATAAACTTGAACAATCTACTGACAGTGATTGGGTGAATAAGCTCTCTTTTATCTATACAGTATTTATGTTGGATTAAAATAAAATGTTGTGCTTTGTTTGCTGCCATCCTTATATACACTACCTGTAAGTGTGATGCCATCTGTTCATGTGGCAGATCTTAGTGCACACCATTTTTATTGCACATATAAAAAGTAATTTTATTGCAGAAGAAGGTTATACCATTTGCTGCTAGACCATTTGGAAGGATATATAAATGACTAGACTTCATTTGTTCTTTACTAATTTAATACTGATTAATTAGCATTCTTACTTCATGAAACAATTCAAAGAGGGATATTTATTTGTAAAAGGTTAAGAAGTACAGTACTGTATGCAAAACAAGAGTATGTAATGATTTTCAGAAATGTTCTCATTTTTTTTCCAGTTACAGATAAACTAGGAAACACAATGGCAGACTGAGCTTCAGTTGTTACCACATATAGTAGCATTCTTTCTTACTTGTTCCCTTCCTCAACATCAACCCTTAATTTCACAGGGACTGCCATGGCTCTTCAAGAATATATTTAAGGGAAGCAGCATGAGACATGAAACTGCACTGAAAGCCCCAGTACAGTACTATATTTCAAAAATTGGATCATCCTGCACAACCTAAGGTACAGTGGCATCACAGGGCTCCACATAACTCTCTCTCCTTCTACCACTTTTGAATCCCCTGAGGAACTGATAAAACTCATAATGAATTAATACAGCTCAGGGGCAATGGTTATCTAAAACTGTACTGGATACCCACATCAAGGAGTTGGAATTACCACTGCAATTCAATACTCTTGCAACTTTTCAGTTCTCAAGGGCTGCCATGTACTTAGGTCAGGGGCCACAGCAGGGACCTAGTGAACAAAGTGTATCCAACATGGGCCTATGTAGTACTGCAGTCTTACATACTGTTCTGTATTACTTATCTTAATCTCAAAAGACTGGCAAGGATTAACTCTTCGAGAGAGTACGGCAATGGTGCCCAGTCGCTTAGTTGGCAATAATATATGCTTACTTAAGTCTCTGTAAGAGGTGATCTAGCAGCCAGAAAAAGTCCTACATGCAATCAGCTGAGCTGAATAACACCTCCAGTGTGAATGTTTCCAAAAAAATGGTACCATGAGATATTAGGAGGGGTAGAGGTTATTACCCTATATGTGCCATTGCCTTGTCTCTAAGTTCCTTACTGTCTTTGAAAACTTAAATCTTCTATTACATGTTTCAAGGGATGAACATTTCACTTCTTATACAATAAATCAACATTAGAGAATTAGCAGTAAACATCACCTACAAGCAACAGAGCTGCAACATTATATTGTTTTTATAAGGTTGTATTGGGTTACAATAATTATTTTCTGAAAATAGATTTTTACACAGTTTAAAGTGGTACATTGCAATGTTCTAAACAAACACAAATGTACTGCATTACTTTATGAAGGTGGGGGGGGTCTAACTGACCATCTGACATGAGTCTGAGCCAATAAACCTCATTGCACTTTCCCCATCCTTATCTATAGGAACAGTACGCACTAACACTGCTGAACTATACCATGCATGGCTGTCTCTAGGAAGATTCCTGCTTGGGGCAGGATTTTTTAAGTCTCTTAACCAAGCTACAGCAGTGGTATACACAATTAATAGTCACCTTCTGTTCCTGCTTATATGTCAAATGAGAATACAACAAATCTTCAAAGTACAGATTTTCAAAGCATACTCAGTACAAGGTATTTAAAATGCTACAACATTACTCCTGGTCTTGATGGCCTTTAGCTAATTGTTCCCGGTGTCTCAACAGCATGTGATCATTAATGAGTTCACTGGGCAGCCAATGAACTCCAGATATTTTATTTATTCATTTATTTCTATTTGTGAGACCTGCACCACACACAACAGAAAGTACCCAATCATTTAAGAAAAATTACAGTTTGTAATTATTTGAAGCTGTCATTCATAAATCACAATCAGTAAACCATTATTGAACAGTTAATCACTGCCAGTATCTCAGCATTGTTCCTATTTACATGCAAATCATGCTTCAAGTGTCATTTTTATTTCATGTTGCAAAGATACCTGCACTAAAGTAGTTTAGTATTAGCTTCTTTATTGCCTGACAATAGAGTGACACAAATGCCCAAGATACATCTCAGTCTTTGCCGCTTCTTGACTCATTTCCACATCACATCAAAATGGAAGAATTTTGCTTACGTTTTTATATTATATACGTTATATCTGATCAGGCATACAGAAATACCAAAGTAATGGCAGAACTGATGGAAGTTAATGTACTCATATCACTAGACTTAAAATTAAATTCTAAAGGCAGCAAGGATTTGTGTTAATAAAATGGGCTTTATTTTATTGCTCAAAATAAGCCAATATGCAGTTCAAGAAAATCTCTGTCAATATAGAATAATGGAGTCTTTGGACCAGTGCAGGGTCATTTTAAATTAGCTATAGGCCATTTCAGCAAATGAAAATGTTGAACTAATAAAAATGTTGGACTATTGTCGCTTATCATTTTCTGCCAGTAAAGTACTGATGATTTATAAAACATACAGTACAAACAAGGGAATGGATAATATTGCAAGTTTTCTGAAGAGCTTTTAATGTTATTGCCAAAATGTCCAGGTCATATATATTATACCAAAATAAAACCCAAACAAAAACATAATACTGCACTTTGAAATCTGTTTTCCATGCTAGTTTCTTAAATGAAGATGTTCATTATTAAATTAATGGGACTTTTTCAAGGGCCTGAACAAACCAATATTCATCTCCATTAAATAAAACAAATTGGGTTTGGCAATGCCTTAACTATACCAGTAAATGTTAGATATATTAAAAATATGTGTTTTCCAGTTTTACACCAATAATTTACTTTTATGTTGGAAACAATCATAATCCACACTATTAGATCATGAGGGCAAGGCTTTTTGGGGGGGGGAGAGGGATAAGTGTCACCTTTACTTAAATTGGAAAACAAAAATGTTTACGCTGTCAAGCTTGTAGCATGGTATTGCAACTGGCATACAGTCTGCACCTTCAACACATTCTACTGTATATGAACCATATGATATGAAGCTAAGAATTGTGAGGTCATTGTTTATGTGTGGCAGATAAGATAGAATGCACATCCCTTTCTGCACCACAATAATACCCTTTTATATTATATTAAAACAAAGGGTTTTGGTGATTTCAGACACAGGGAGAGTAATAGTCAAATCATTTATGATGTCATCAAAGCCATGATATAAAAATGTTGTCTTTTTCACAGTGTTTAAATCTTTCATATTTTTAATAAATGGATATTGGTACTTTTCAATGTTCAACAGAGAGACCAAACTAAAGAGGGAAAGCAATATTTAATAAGAATAATAATTAGAAGAGAAAGTACTCTGCTATAAATAAGGTCCTCTATCTCAGGTGAAATATACTGGATGACTAACTGGTAAAAAAAGAAAACAAGGACAAAATCGTGAACACACTGCTAAATATTTAAATGGAAAGCCTCATTTAAGCCATTTGTTTTGAGTTTAATAATCCCTGACCAGCCCCCCCACTCCCCGCTCGCCCCTCCCTCCACACACACACACTAGTCTACCTTCTGACAATTCCTCTTTTCTGAGCATGGAGCAACATTCTTTATTTCCAGCTATAATGCAAAACAAAGCTTAAATGTCAGCTGTCATAGGGGAGCAGATCCCAGGGCTTTGTGAATGCTGTGGCAACAGAAACACCACTAAAATGAGCAATTTTTTGCCTACTTAATATTATTAAGCTCTCACAATTCAGTTCTTCTTTCCATATGCAAAATTATTCAGTATTTTTTAATAATAATGTGGCTCTCTGATATAATTTCTACCATTTTAAAATATAATTGTTAGTAACAGATCAAATGCCAAAATGCTGTCATCAGTGTATAAATTAGTGTGAACATATGCTAATGCATAATTCACTGGTTGCAACAGGGCTTTGTTGAAAAATTGATGAAAATTCATGAAAAACCTTCCCAGATTAAGTTGCAAAATAAACACACAGCCAGGGGCATGCATAATGAAAAAGCAAAATGCCTGTAATTGTTGTATGCATATCTTATACATATATTATCTTCATAAACCCAGAAGACAAGCATCTCCTAAATTTCTGCTGGGCTTGTGCTTTCAGGAAACCTGGAACAAAGACTGTGAGCTCTAATCAATCCCACAGCCATGTTAGGATATGAACAAATTCCAGCTCTGCTACATCTCTTTCATGAGGAAGTTTCCCTCAATTTTAATATATCTTGTTTTCTCAAGTCTGTTCCTGCATATTTAAATAGGATCTCCCATCATAGGACTGGATCATTAGTTCATTAGAGTCTAAGCTTACACTTCACCCCCAATCTCCCTTGTGATGGCCCTTAGATCATGGTAGTTATATCATACAGTTAATGTGGTAAGCCCCAGTTCTTGATTTCAACAGACAATTGTCGTTCTACCTGGAGAAAAAGAGGGTGGTTGACCAGTTGCACTCCTCCCTGCTGGAAACAATTATTGTTCACAGCTTCATTTCATGGTTCACTTACCAGTCAGAGAATACCATTGTCATTTGCATGCTTCAGCTATTGGGGCCCTATAACTAATGATGAACCAATGCTGAATCTGGACTTCATAAGCATGCTATAAAGTTGGCATTTTAGACACTGGTAAAGCAGATCTGAAGGAACTCAGTTCCCCTTTGGCATTTCAACACTTTTTCACTGGATGTCATGATGCACCACTTTCTACAGAGAGCAAAAAATGGAAATGTCTAAGTTGTTGAACAGCCATTTGACCTCCAGCAGCCAATCAGTGATGCTAGAGATCGAGAACTTGTCACACTGCATACATCTCATTGCCAATTCCAGCTCTCTCTTGCAGGGAAGGACTAATTTTACAGTATGTGAAAAACAGTGACTTTTGATCATAACACATTACAAATTCTCAGAGAATCATACATTGTCTTCCAGTTAGCTTATTCTCATCAAATTTAACAGTAGTTTCAGGCAGGCTAGTGAATTATGCTGTATAGGAGAGGAGAAAGTGTATAGTTTGAACCCTCACTGGCAGCTATAGATTCTGCAGATGGAGCTGGGCAAAGTGAATTTACCAGACTGGGAAAGATGCAGGGAGGTTAGTGAATGATCTATTTGGAAAATATTTTTATGAAGTGCTGGTGATGTAGTGGGCAAAATAATCCATATGTACTTTCCTATTTTATTTTCCCCATGAAGTAGGAGCAGGGTAGTTTAAATTTGCATACTGAGAAAGGTGCAGGGGACTTTAAAAGATATGATGATTATTTCTTTTCTGATTACTGGTAGTGCAGCAGGGCACATAAATCCATCTCTTTATTATTTGTGTGTGTGTGTGTGTGTGTGTGTGTGTGTGTGTGTGTGTGTGTGTGTGTCTTGTGTGTGTGTGTCATTCAGTAAGTGAAAAATAAAGCAGACTGCTACAATATGTGAGACACAAAGTCTCTGAATGTCATGAGGTCTACTCTTTCAGTTTGGGATGGCTTGGTTTTGTTCTTCCTTGTCACCTTGCCAGTCCTGGCTTGTCCATGTGTTGGTTGTGCCTATCATGTGGGTATCTAGGAAACATCAGTCAGTATTGTGAGTCATTATTGTTTGCAACAGGTGGTGGCTGCATCTAGCATGCATGTATTGTTGATACATGTAGAAAACATGAAGAGATAAACAGGAGGAGAAAGGGATGCAAGGGGAAGAAAATCAGTAGATAAATGTTCCACCATTTAAGTTTCACCAAGAACAGTTTCTTCAAGTGTTTGGGTGAAGAAGGGGCTGGTCATGATGAAACAGAGACTGGGAGTCATGGTTGATGGGTTGTGTGCACAAGGGATGGATGTAAGATAGTACAGGTAAGGACACCATATTTCATTAGTCCCTCAGTAACCCACTGGTTCTACTTCATCTCCCACTGCAACGCAAGCAGTTTTTCCTATAAGTCATCCACTTCATTTGATGAGAAACCATCCTGAGCAATCCAGATATACACCAGTTTCTCACTCTTTCTTCTTCAAATGCATCCAATTTGCTTACTCAGGACAGATGTGCTCCATCCAGAAATGTAGGGCTTGATTCTCAAAGATCGGTGCAAGCTGTGACAAATTGCAGCTTGTGCTGATCCCTAGTGCACCAGGAGCCCTGCACCTGATTCTCTAATGAGAGGGTTCCTGGCAATGAAGTTCCACAGCTTGTGCCAAGCACACCCATATGGCAAAGGGAAGGTGCATGGATGAGGAATGCCGTAAGCTGTGGGACAGTCATGTGGCACTGACAGCACCAGCAGACATTTTTCCCACAGGGTTGGCCTGATGTCTGCTGCAGAAGTCCAGCCCCACCACTGGCATTGATGCAGTCTGCCAACACTGGGACCCCTGGCAGGCATGCTGGGGTACATCTCTTCCCCCAAATGGCAAGTTGGGCAGGGCACTATGTATGCCAAACATGTGCCTAGCATGATGGAGGGCACAGCCCTTGACAGCACACTATGCCACCAGTGGTGTTGCTGGCCCATGGTCCAAGCCCAGCAGACATCCACCACTATCAGTGCCATTGGCAACACTGCAGACACCAGGCCATTGGGTTCTGGTGAGCCTCAAGGTGTCACCTGAGTGGGCTATGATATAGTGCCATCCGCACCATCATTAGGGTTCCCTTACACTGCCAGACCACCTGGCTTACCACCGGCACAGCACCTTGTGCCCCTGTATGGCTGTGGGGTAGTACCACTGCCACTGCCATGCCCTGGGGGTTCTGCAGGTGGGACCCCTTTTAGCACACTGGGCATTAGACCAGCTTATATTGCCACTGACATTACTGCCCTTCCAGAATTCCACCGTAGGGGACATGGCAGCCACATAAGGTCACAAAACCCCTCAGTGCCATGGTGCTACCTGCACCATGCCACAAGACAGGTGCAAGGGTGTCTGGTGCACTGTGTCCTGTCAGTGCCACAAGTTTCTTTTGACAATTGGGAATGATGCAAGGTGGGGTGCAGTGAGACCCTTGTGGCATGTTTCTATGAGGTAAGCACCTTGTATCATTCCTGACCCTTTGAGAATCGAGCCCATGAAGTCTAGTTCACTCCCAAAAATAATCTTCCCTCCAATGTCACTTGTCACTAGCAGTTGTTGAAAATAGCATGAAAGAAGTCAAAGGAAGTTAAGGAGCAAGCTCAAGCAGAAAGTTCAATTCCATTTATATTATCTTCTCATATCTCATGTACCATATCTGCTTCCCACTTAGCATATGTGCTATCCAGCTTGCCTTGCCAAATGCTATCTGAAGGCATGCATTTCACACTGGCTGAAAAAAAGAAATCATCTTGTTATCTTAGTCCATTTTGTCCATAAGTATCACCAGCCCCCCACCACAACAACTATCAGTCAGCTATACCTAAGGAAAACAAGCATTTGTCAATGCCAAATGTTTGCTTGCTGGCATTGGCATTGGTAGTGTAGGAGTTACAGAGCTGCATAATAGGAACGTCAGTGAAGTATTTAACTGAAGCCAACCCCACCACCAACCTGCAGAGAGTGACAGGCATTGGGGTGTGCCTTTGGGTCGTCAGGCATAATGGCCACACCATTTCACCACACCCTACCCTGTAGACACTGACAAGTGTCACGGTGTGCCTTGGGGTCTTTGGCCCTTATGCGCACCCCATTCCATCAGGAAATACGATGAGATGGGTGTGGTATAGGAGAATGGGGTGAACTTTGGGGCTGAGGAGTCCAAGGCATACCTTGATGCCTCTCACTGGCTGCAGGGTGTAGAATGGTATGAGCATTACAGGTGGGAATCCCAAGTCACACCCCTGATGCCTGTCATTCTCTACAGGGTGGTGTGTTATGGTCGGAAACCCTAACACCTCAGGCATTCGTTGGTATTTTCACTCAAATTTTCAACATGGCTTTTTTGTAAAACCCCCCACCTCATGAACAGTGGCAATATCAGTTTGTTAGCCGAAAGCTGCTTATGCACAGTGACTATGGCATTTAGCACCGCAGGTGCAAAAACACATTCCGAACAGGATGTGAAAAATGACAGCTGTACTGTTCATGGGGAGGTGTAAAAAATGACAATGTTGAAAATCTGCAGTGAAAATATTAAAAAAACTGGTAAAGTCATGAACGTGCATAGAAACTGTACAACACACACCCGTAATGTAATTAGTTTGGGGATTTTTTACAGCAGATTGTCAACACAGGCATTTTGGGACCTCCGATCATGAACAGTGTCAGTGTGATTTTCTTTATCTGTCCCAAACAATGATTTCCCACAGCGAACACGCATTTCTGCACTGAAAGTGTGAAAGCACATTTCCGCCATGTTGTGAAAAATGACAGCTGTACTGTTCATAAGGAAGTGTGGAAAAATGCCACTGGTGAAAATCTGGACTGAAAATATTACAGTCATGAACTTACAAGGGTGCATGGAAACTGCGCAATGCTCACTCGTAACACAGTCATTTTATGGACTTTTGTCACCAAATTTTCAACATAGCCATTTTAAGACCTCTGCTCATGAACAGTGTAACTGTGATTTTCTTAATCTGTCCCAAACATTGCTTTTGCACACTGACTGAACCATTGCGCACTACATGTGCGGAAACACATTTTGGGTGAGATGTGAAAAATGACAGCTGTACTGCTCATACGTAGGTGTGGTAAAATGGTAATGTTGAAAATCCAGAGTGCTAGTATTAAAAATTTGCGAACTTATGAGCATGCATAGGAACTGTGCAATGCAAGCTTGTAAAACGGTCATTTTTAGGAATTTGTTCACCAAATTTGCAACATTGGCTATTTGAGAGCCCACCTTATAAACACTGGCACTGTCATTTCATTAATCAGTCCCAAAAGGTGATTTCATGCAGTGACTGCAAAATCACCCTTCGGGCCCGATTAATGCCATGACAGTTTAAGAATTCATGAGGAGGGGTCCCAAAAACCCCATGTTGAAAATTTGGTGCCAAAATTCTAAAAAATGCCTGAGATATACATTAAAGTTGAAAAAACCCTATTTATTGCATTATACAGCTTACCAGCATTTCCTCAGTTTGCGGTTGGCTTTGAAGAGTGCAGACATGTTCCCAGTCTACCAAAGATCGTCGCGCCAAGCTCCGGAGGTAAGTATGGGGTGAGGTGGGGTGTGGGGTGGCAGGGTGCACAGGGTGGGCGCGGCGGGCTGGGAGACCGCGAAGGGAATGTTTTCTTGTTTACAGATTTTTTGTGTTTTTTTTAAAGGAAGACGATGTGGGACCTTTGCCACACTGGGATGGGCTCCCAGCATGGCAGCTGTATGGCTGTTTGGGGGGGCCTGGAGCTGACAGGGGATTGGGCACCCCCGTCAGACATACTGGTGTGTGCCACGCAGGGTTGGCTCCCAGTGTGGCACCTGGAAAGCTTTTTTTGGGGGGCATGGAGCTGACACAAGACTGGGCACCACCGTCGACCAAACAGCATGTGCATGGGGGAAGCACATAAGCACGCAATATGCGTGCATGTGGAGGGGGTGCTCTACTCCATGTGTGGAGGGGGGAACGCTGCTCACTGAAGCTGAGCTCTCCCTTTCAACTGTATGGCACTTCATTTTCAACTGCTGTCATAGACAGCTGCAGCATTGATTGGAGAACTGCAACCGCACCTGCAAACATACTGACTGAATTGGAAGACAGCTGACTCACCTCCGAAAACTCAGATGATGGCACTATGTTTCTTGCAAATGTGTGCAAGCAAACATAAAAATTAAAAGAAAAGGGCCACTTAACAAGCATGATGCACCATGGTATGCAGTTCAGACTGGACAAAAATAAAAATGGGTTACATGCAGCAGTAAGCTGCATTCAAACTCAATTCAGACTTGGAGCTATGATTGCTGGGTGTCATTTAATAAATTCAGCATCCAAATGTGGTACAGACCAAAACAGGACTCAACATTTTACTCTCACACCATGAGATTTCTCAAGATTGCTGGCACCACTACCAGTCTCCCATTAAATACATCATGAAGTGGGGACACATGCTGGCAACTCCACCAAATTACCATAATTATTAGAAATACCATGCATATTAAATAACTGACAAATACTTCAACAGTGCAAATGGTAAAAAAGTAAAAATTAAAACATTACTTGTTCACACAATCCGTGCCTGAACTAGTTTCTTTAAATAGATAAATAATATAAATATATTGTATAATTTTACATGATAAATACAATATATATCAGTTGCAAAAAACTTTGTTAATGCTCCAGTTAGGGTCAAGGCAATAAATACCCCACCCTCTAAACCAGGCAGGAGAGCAGGTGTACGGTGTGCCTTGGGCTTCTCAAGCCTGACACTCACCCCATTCTCATAAAATCTACACATCTGACCTTATTTACAGATGGAATGGAGTGAGTATTAGGCTTAAGCAGCCCAAGTCACACCATACACTTGCTCTCCTGCCTGGTTTGGGAGGGAGGGTGTTAGGGAAACCATAAAGCCTCATTTTCCAACTTTTGTCTCTTTGACCTTAACTGGAGAATTAGCAAAGTTTTTTACAACTTATTTCCTTACTTTTGAGATAGTATAGTAGTATTTTTATTTTACTGTGGAAGCATCCTCCATAAATGCATATATATATATATATATATATATATATATATATATATATATATATAGTAGCTGTGGAAGCACAGGGCCCTTGGGCCCTGCACTTCCAGTTATAGGACAACAGTGACCAAATACTCAGCATAGCCTTCTTATTACCCCACCACATGTACCTGTTACAGAAAAATTTTGAATCCCCCACCAAAATACAATTCTGCACAACTGCAATGCTATCCCACACCACATGTGTGAAAACACATTTTGGGTAGGATTTGAAAATGACAGCTGTGACATACATGAGGTGGGGTAATAAGAAGGATATGTTGAAAATCTTGGGGTCAAAATATTTAAAATTTCTAAAGTTATGAGCGGGCATAGTGAAATTGCTTCCTTAAAAGAACATATTTTTCATGTAGATGGATAAGTGTGAAACAATTGTCAATATTGCAATATCCTGTACGAAATCCTGCTTGAAGTTCTGAGAGTCCACCCAGCTGATTAATTTGTTCCAGTAATCTGCCCAAAATTATCTTTGCAAACACTTTCCCCATAATATCTAAAAGTGATATAGGCCTATATATTTTCGGGCCTTTCCTATCACCCTTTTTTTATTTTTATTTTTTATTTTAGACTTTGGTAGCCAGGTAAGGCCCACTAGGCACAAGTGCCTGTTTTCAGGGGTGACCTGGGAGCACTGTGTGGTTAAGTGACTTGCTAAGAGTCACATCGTATGCAAGTGCAGGTTGTGAGAATCAAACTCAGGTCTGGTCTGCTGGATGTACCAAGCTCATTCACTCCTCATTCCTCTAACCTCTAGGATATACTGACAGCCCTATTATATTGAAGTAATGGTGGCACCCTTCCAGGCATTGGAGGTTGTTCTATTTAAAATACACAGATTGAAATAACACATATGAATCTTTGTCCACAGGGACTGAACCACTAAAAGTACATCTGGAAGAATTAAATC
Organism: Neoceratodus forsteri; assembly: GCA_016271365.2. Classification (NCBI taxonomy): domain Eukaryota; kingdom Metazoa; phylum Chordata; order Ceratodontiformes; family Ceratodontidae; genus Neoceratodus; species Neoceratodus forsteri. Next base: position 463,372,658 of record CM057449.1, read on the forward strand.
TGGTCCAGGGGCCTTTCCTTCTTTGAGAGCGGTAATGGGTAGATAAACTTCACTTGCTGTGATATTTTTGAAATGGGCTCTGTTCACTGTGACTTCCCACCAAGGTGCCACTTCCATCAGTTCAGAATCATAAAACACATCTGTGTAGTATTTTAACCATTGGTCCATGGGAATATATATATATATATCTAACTCAAATTTGCTATTATTCGTACCTTTTGCTACCAGAAGCCAGTAGGAATGATTGTCCCTGCTATTTCTAGTGTGAAGCATCAAGGATCATTGCTTTAATTGGCAGTCCTTTTCCTTTTCTTTTAATAGATATTTATAATTTTCTCTCACCTTATTTAAGCTTCTGTATTTGGTTTTATCCTTAGGTTCTTTAGTATATCTAGTTCTAGCCATTTTGCTCTCCTCCCTCCCTCCCTCCCCATGCCTAAAAGGGTAACTTCCCCTAACCCAGCAAAACTCAATTTTATCTACTGCATGTACCTGTTATACAATTATGGCTTGCAATGTTTATAATTATGATCCTTTTATGTACTGTATTGCTGTATATGACTAGCATTTTTGTAATGCAGTTAGTAACTATTTATTTTTTCTCCTCTTCTACTATATTCCATATCCCCCAGAAACACATCTAGAATTTAGCTGTTCTCAGCTCAGTAAGTGTCTCCTGGTAAAACTTTTGAAATAAATCAATATACAGCACTAGACATCTGTTCTAGGTTTGAAAGCTATTTATTTGTTATGTGACCTTCAAGACATCTGTGTAGAGACGCATCGAAACTTAATTTTGCCAGCGAAATTCTGGAGAAATCGAAAATTTTACCAAGTGAAATATTTTGTGAAATTCGTGCATTCTACAAAATATTTTGCAGGTGTGAAATGCAGAATTTTGTCCACGAAATGCAGAATGTTGTTGGCAACGTGCAGAACTTCACAATCGAAATTCCGCATTTTGCAGGCAGAATTTTGCATTTTGCACCCACAAAATATTTTGCAAAATGTGTGAACTTCATGAAATATTTCATGCAAAGAAATTTGTGGATTTCACCCGTCTCTACATCTGTGCACATTTGAAAACTGTAAAATAAGATACATTTATCATCTTGGAGAAATATGCAATGCTGTGTGTATATTGTAGTGTAACCACAGATCTTTTTGCCCAAATTCATCTGAGATCAGTCGGATTAAATGTATGTTTTGCATTGCTGTAGTATCAATTTAAATATGAAGAACTGAAGTAAGTAGTTGGTGCAAGACTCCACCACTCTACCCATGAACAACATTTACATGTAAGTGATGATGAAGTGCTAAGGTTTTGTCACAATTTTATTCTTATCAGTTTGGATTAACACTTCTCATTGAAGTTAATCTTCTAGTTCTTTGCGTTAGTTTCCAGAGAGTGCACTACAGTATTTGTAGTTCTTTTCTTCTTTTTAAAATAGTAGATTGTGTGGAGCCAGCTGTCAGTATGCTTAGTGCTGCATACAAGCAAATATGAACTAAAATGTATTCCTTTGTTCTCTGGCATAACCATTGTATATTAATGGTCTTGTTTATTCACAAAATGTTGAAAAGAGTCACACTATTACAAGCACAGCAGTTGCTTTATATTGCAATTCTAAGGAGCTGTTCTTTTTATGCCAGTCTTTTATAGGAACATTTCAGTAGCAATGTGGATGTCATATTTTTCAGCTCATGTAAAACACTAGACACTATGATAAATTCAGCCCATGAAACAAAATCATAAGCATTTATTTACATCTGAATAATTTACAATAAATAAACTTGATGCACATGCATACTTTTTTGCACCCTGTACATATGAGAATATGACTCAGTACTGATGCCCTTCCATATTATTGTTTTAGTTTTTTGTTTTTTTCATTCCTCGGTGACTGGGTGAGGCCCAATAGGCACAAGGTCTGTTTTTTGGGGCAACCTGGGATAATGCTTTCTGTTAGAGCAATACTTCTATTTTAGGGTTGCTATACCTTCTCTGAGTCTTTCACTTCCTTGAGGGGTAGCAAGAGATCATCTGTGCTAGATCTGAATTAAATTTCACAATTCAACCAGTGGGAGCAGCCTCATCATTTGAATGCATGGCCATGTTTGGGGGTCCAGGTGTTGGTTGTAGGACCCTCCTCATGGACCAGCCTCCAGGGTACAAGGGAAAATTCCTTCAGAAAATTGCAGATTTCCTCACCAGCAGTGTATCAGAGTCAACTAGGAAAGGGGAAAGGGGGAAGGGGAAATTGTTAAACCAGGAAAGGCACACTAAGCTGGAACTTGTTTCAAGATGTGACCCGGGAGCACTAGGAAGATTAGTGACTTGCTCAGAGTCATATAGTATGTAAGTGAGGGCTAATGAGATTTAAAACCAGATCTCCAGGTTTGCAGCTCAATGCCCTTACCCTCTACACCAGAGATGACCTCAGTGCTTGGGTCAATGACAAGCTCTGACATTTTGGTCTAGATTTCCTCCAGGTGATGGAATCACTGGGCCTTTCACAAGTAGTTATCTCTGTGACCCACCAGCATAGTCATGCCTTGAACTTGTTTGTTGTCCCAGGTCAGTTAGATGGATCATAGCACAGTGAAGTTCTGTTTCAGGGCCCCCCTTATAGTCCATTCCTGTGGATATGGTCCAGTACCACACTTTGAGAGGGCAGTGGACAGAAGGAATCCAGACAGTATTGGATATATCTGGTGTGCTGACAGCTTATAAGATGGGGTTGGAGGAGGCAGCAGATGCCTATAACAGGGATATCTCTTCAGCCTTCAATGTTGCAGCACCTTTCTGTGGATGCCTCTCAGTTCTGTGCCAAGGTTTGCCATGGTTTGATGGTGACCTTAGGGAGTTGAAGACAAGGGACTGATAGTTGTCCCGGGACCATTGTTGGAGGAGATCCAGGGTTCTGGAGGACAGACTGGCTCTGAGTGTTCATTAAGATGAATACCAGAGTGCAATCACTCAGAAGAAGGCAACTTTTATGTCTAGGGAAATTGTTGCTAGAAGGAATTGACTGGCTCATCTATTTTAGACTGTAGATATCTACTTCCTCTAGCATGTCTAGATTGTGTTAGGGTTTTTCATCTGTTAAGTGCAAGGCATTAATTCAATTGTTCTTGAAGTGGATGGTCTCCATTTGTGCTGGGATCTCCCCATGTTGGTTGTGGCAATCCAGTGGGGTTAAGCTTATCCTGCACAGACACACCCATCTTTCCTCTGAAGAGGTTCCACCAGTTTTGGCCAGTCACAATGGCCAAGGTTTGTGGAGTGAGCCCAGAGCTGTGACCCACCTTCTCTAAAGTGGTCCAGGTCCAACATGACTACTTCTGGTGAGCTATGTGGGGTAATTGGGCCTGGTATTTGCCAGAATTTTCTATGTTCCTTGGCAGAGGGGGTCTTTCTGACTGCATTAAAAGATGCATTGGTGAGGCCCCAACTTTGGACCAGGATAACCTGGGAAATTATCAACCAGTGGAATTTTAATTTTGCAAAGTGCTAACCACCACTGCATCCAATTTGGTTGCTTTCCTAATTTCCATAAACCCTTGTAACCCAGTCAAAAAATATATCATATTTATTTCACAAGACCTTCCTGTTGTGAATCCATGTTGCCTTGGGTCCAGTGCCCTGCTGGCTTCTAGATATTTCACAGTTCTTTCCTTTATCAGTGATTCTATCATCTTTCCCACCACTGAGGTCAAACTTGACTGGTCTATAGTTTCTGGCTTCTACCTTGCTTCCACTTTTGTGAAGGAGTATCATATTTGCCCTCTTCCAGTCCTCTGGTATTACTGTCTCCTGCAACGATTTGTTGAATAGGGCTGTCAGTGGTGTCAGTAGCACCTCTCTGAGTTCTTTTAGCATTCCAGGATGTATGCCATCCGGCTCCATCATCTTGTTCACCTTCAGTTTCAGGAGTTCCTTTAGGACTGTCTATTCTGTGAATAGTCTGGTGTCCACCCCTCTTCCCTGAGTGTGTCCACTGGATAACCCCAGTCCCTCTCCCTCCCCTTCTTTCGTGAATACCTAGCAAAGGTATTTGTTCAGTATCTCAGTTTTTTCTAGGTTCCCCTCTGCCGACCCCTCCACCTCTTTACTTAGCCTCACTATCCCTCCCTTGGCCTTTCTTCTTTCCCTTATGTACATGAAAAAGGTTTTGCCCCCTCCTTCACTGTCTGGGATATCCTTTCCTCTGTTTGTGCCTTTGCACATCTGACTGCTTTTGTAGTGTAGTGTAGTTGAACTTGTGTAGCTGAACCACAGAATTCAGATCCGGGTACACTAGTTAGCAAAGCCGGGTACTTCAGTGGTCAAGTTCTAAATTCCTCTTACAAGCTGAGCAAGGACTAGATCATCAGTATTTAGGCTTTTGGACTAGTACAGCAACTCTGTGGATTTGACTATTGTGGGACTATGTAAACATATTTAGAGAAAAAAAGATACAAATATATTATAGAGAAAATGACTTCCAGCCACTTTCCTTTCAAATCACTCTTTTACTGACATGTACAGAATAACTCCGGTATCTAGTGATAATAGCATCAAAATATGGGTGACCATCAAAATGGTGACTCCAAATTCTGCGTTATTGGAATGGGCTGCCCACAAGGGTAGTGACTGGTTCTACAGCGAGGGTACGGGAAAGCGACAGGAAAAAGGGAATGGCGAGGGGAAGGGTAGGGATGGGGAAGATGGTTATGTAAAGGAACTGTCCTTGCTTCCGCCAAGCTAGCCATGTGGTGTGGTTGTGAGGGAAGCTGGATCTGGCACAGCAGGTACTGGGTTTGGGGCTAGGGACTGGAGGGACTAAATTTTGCCACAGGCAGTGGCTCATGGGCTTAAATGTTTTTTGCACCTGAATTTGTGCATCCTCCCCGACATGCATCCCCCTGGAGTTAAGAATCCTAATTCAGGGGGGTGCAGGGGGAAGTGCCCCCCTGGCAACAACACTTTAGGTTGCCAGGTTTTGGTTAACCACTACGTGTATATTGCCAATTTGCTTTTCAGTGATATACACTCATCATAATAGCAATCACTATTTGGCAATCACTATTATGACATAGAACCGTGTAACTCCACTTTATGACAAAGTAGCCAGTGGGCACATTCATGTTTGCATGCATGCGCGATACACACACACACACACACACACACACACACACACACACACACCATGAATGAAAGAGCAAACAACCAATGAATACACTTTAAAAAGGATTACTCTGCATTGGATATGGAGAAGCTTGCACTTTTTTGAGAATCTGTATTTTACAGCAAGGAGTTACATTAGGAAAATGTATAGGACTTCTTATTGGAAGGCATTGGTGGTAATATTGGAAATAAGTGACAGAACTAATTGGGCTGACACTTCAGTGATTATTAAAACCTGGTATTTTTTTTAAGTTTAAAATGTTATTGTATTTTCAAAACACAAAATACATACACGAAAATCAAAAATCCACCCATTACATTTTACATAAGATACAACTTGCATGTACTGCAAGTACTTGGATTACATCAAGGTGCATAGTTAAAGTGCCCTAACTAGAAGGATGGCTGCAGCAGTCTTATAAGCTCAACAATTTTGTATTACATGCAGTGTCATTGGTAATGGTTAGCACAAGCAATGCATCAACCTACTGGTATTGAGAAAAGACAGGCTATAGAATGTCTCTGTATTTCTGCTAATACTTAAACAGCCATTATAAACTATGTCTTCACTTGCTACTGCTTAGTGATGAATGGTTATTTCACAGCTATATAGCATGAAACTATACATGAATGGCAGATCACAGCCAGTTATTTTATAGGCCCCGCAAGCCTGAATCCTTCAATTAGTTGGGTGAACCACAAAATCTAAACCTAAATATTTTGTCCTAAAAGAACTGGTATATTAGAAAACTTTCCATTTTGCAATGTAAAGAGTTAGTGGAGCCAAAACATGCAAACAGGAAAATAATAAAAATTTTAAGTAGCAGTCAGTTGTAACTTTTTATCTCTGAAGCATTTTTCTTTTTCCTTGTGCTGATCAGAAAGCTTTCTATGTGATAATAGTGTGCTGGATGTGTGGAATAGCTCTTAGCCTGGTAGCTGACATGTCTAACTCTACTGTCCCACATTTGTTCGTGAGGTGGGGGTCATAAGAAGGGTATGGTGAAAATTTGTGGTCAAAATGTGTTAAAATGGCAAAGTTGTTTGAATCTGGTGACATTTCGCTGTACTTGATTCTAACGTTTGAAATTTTCAGTATTTTCACCCCAAATTTTCAACATAGCCATTGCTTTATAACACCTGATGAATGTGATAGCTGTCAGTTTTCAATTTCTGGCCAAAATGTGTTTTGTCACCTGTGGCATGGAATGAAGTTGCGGTGGTGCGGTGTAACGTTTTGGATGACATTTGAAAATTCTCATCACAGAGTTCAGAAGGTAGGGTAATAACATGGCTTGTCTGACAATTTGGTTGCTCTTTTAGCTGAAATGCTTGCATGGCAACATAAATGTATGCATCTATGGAGGTGTGGGAGCACAGGGCTCTCCCACAAGCAAAGAAGGCTACAATAATGCTTTCTCAGAAAGGAAGGACATTCTTGACAAAACAAAATCATTAATGCATCAGTTTTGTATCCAGTCACAAAAGTTTGGAAATATGCAGTTAGGGATTCCAACCCTAATATACCACTGTGCAGGCAGCAACAGGTGTGGGGTGTGCCTAGGGTTTGTCAACCCTAACGCTCACCCCATTCTCCTACACTGTAATTATCTCAGTTTACTTCCACATGGAATGGGGTGAAGATTAGGGTTGATAACTCCAAGGCACACTCCCCATGCCTGCTGCTGCCTGCACTGTGGGGATGAGATGTTAGGGTTGAAAATCCTAACAACACATCTCCAAACGTTTGTCACTGTAACCCTAACTGAACCCTAACATAACCATGATATAAATGTTAAATTTGAATCTATCTATATAGGTATCAGCAAGTTTGAGAGGATCTCATACTAGGGACAAGAAATGGCCCCAGATTTTATCATACACAAGTCCTCTGCTTGATAAGAGAAGTATTTGATGGAGGCCAGATAGCTGATGTACTAGAGCTGTTAATTAAATGTTGAAGCCTTTGCTGACCCCAAGAAATGCAGCAGGAGTCTGTTGGCTGCAATGGTAGCTGCTATCTGCAGTGGGCTGCTGGAGAGCATTGGGTATGGGGGGAAGGATAAGTCCCAGAAGCACAAATGGTTCATCCAGTGGTAAAGAGTCAGGTAGTATTTTCCTGCAGTGGTCAAGCATGTGGTCCTGTGGGGTTCAATATCAATAATATCATGAGGGTCTTTAAGACCAGAGATTTTGTCATTCTGCCTGAAATTTGCACAGTCTATATGACAGGATTTTGCTTGCCCATTCTCATCCCTCCCAGTATGAATGGCAAGTCCTAAAAAGGGCTGTTTCAGCTTTCCTGGCATAGTGGGTGTTCAGTTTTGACTTAACATCTGTTATTTCAGAAGGATCTGCCAAGGGGTAAGCTTTATGTTTCTCCACTAGCTCTTTCAGTTTGGTTTCTATTTGCCTAGCTTCTTGTTCCCTTGCTCTCCACCTATGCATGGGATGGCCAATAATTTGGTGTTGTAGAAAATGAGCCCCATAACATTCCATCTGATACCTCCCCTCTATCATTATGTGTGAGGTATTCATGGATCTCTTGCCAGACCCCGGGGATAAAATCAGGCTCATGAAGTAATACTGGGTCAAAGCACCAGGATGAGGATGTGGGTGATAATGGTCCCCATACCACATGTAGCCTAATTGGGACATGATTGGATATAATTATGGGGTGGATTGTATCATCCATACCAAGGGAGTGGTCTGAGGGTTGGTAAGCCAAAAGTCTATATGGCTGAAGGAATGGTGGGCATTTGAGAAATATGTATAATCTTTAGTGCTGGGATTTGCTAGTCTCCAAATGTCAGTAAGGGAGTGCTCCTGTAGGAGTATGGATAGGGTATTAGCTGCCTTTGTGTGTGTTTCAGGGAGTGCAGAGAAGAAATCCAAGGAGGGATATAGGGTGAGGCTTGAAGTCCCCTCCAATAATGATGGGAATAGAGTCAGTAAGGAAAGATGCCAATGTGTCAGACAGATGGGAGGAGAAATGAGAGTTGTCCACGTTGGGTGCATACTGTATATATTAAGGATCAAGCAGGGTCCTTTAGGAGTGGACATTTTGGCCATTACTCAATGGCTATCTTTGTCTATAAGGGAAGAGACAAATCTACGTTTCAAGAATTTATGGACTGGGATAGAGAATCCTTGTTTGGTGTAGGAAAAGGTATTGTGTACCTCTAGACCTACCCACTCTCTCTTTAGCTTGCAGGCATTCTGCAATGATAATTTGGTTTCCTGAACAAAGGCTACCTTGGTATGAAGCTTCTTAAGGTGACTTAGCATTTGCTTACATTTTATTGGAACTTTAGCCCTCTGATGTTCCAAGTTGTAAATATTATATCAGTCATGTGGGCAGGTTAAGAACAAAAGGTCTGGGAGAGGGGGAGGTGAGTCCCACATATAGGGCTGTATGAGTGTTGGGACAGCTAATAGTATACTCTTTATCCAAATTGTCCATACTATTTTGATGTCTGATTATTAGTGATTGTTATTATATAATTTAGGAAACATTCGCTGTGTTCAATTTTGTAAAAATAATGTGGGTTTTCTGTTTTCTCTTTCCTTTGCTGGATTCTATAGGACTGCCTATGTACATATTGTTTCTGGTATAGATGGGCCTAGCAGTAGCCAAATGTGCGTCTCCACTCCTTTCACCACTTTAAAAGATCATGTAAGACTTAAAAGTAATGGTTAATGATACAGAATTTATGTTATTTGGATATAAAGAAATGTTCGTTGTAGCCCTAAAAATTAGGTGAACCCTATAGCAAAGTTTACCAATAGAAACATCATATTTGAATTCATATCCTCCTAAAAACTCATGGTCATAGTTTAAAGCAAATATAGAGTGCACAGTTTCTTGTCCATTTCTGAATTGCAGTATGAACTGAATTTTTTTATATACAGATTTGTTTTGTGAAAGTGATTTGACTGTCTTTTGAATGTTGATTAGTTAATGATGATTCTATCACTTTAATTAGAACATTTGTTGGATTGGGTAATTAATGTATGATGTCACTTTTGGATTACTATTTAAATACTAGAAACATGTATGCCAGATTGTAACAAGCCCCCTTCAAGGCACATTGCTGAGGAGCTAGGGGCTTCCACAGTGGAGCTGAATAAATCAACTACTTGGTTGAGAAATTTCATTTTAATTGATTTTTCTACTCAAGAGCGCATACATACTTTTACCTTATACACCAACATGGTGACACAGCTATTAAAACACAATGGGGCCCAACCAGGTCCAACCGTCTAAACAATTCACATGCCATTACGGTAGAAACTGTAAGGTGAACATAACCCAAAAGTCACACTCTATTACAATGTATCTGCAATTGCAGTGTACTCCTAAGACATCAAGCAGAGATATAGGTCTGGTACAATGAGACTGTCCATCTCTATTCCACCCCCCCCAAAAAAAATAACATAATAAAATACTTGTAACAAACTAGTGTAGCATCTGGAGCCAATATTTAATATTCGAGCCCAGTCTGGCAGGAACTTAAACCACTTTCATATTGAAGTTGTTTAACTAGATAAACATAGATGAGGGTTCCTGTGCGGCTAGGTAGTAGATATGAATGCCTCATTTAACCTCTGGCTGGAGAAAGGATCTTGCAAGAACTATGGACTGTCAGCAAGGCTGTTTTCCTTGCCAGGGGCTTGATATGCTAATGGCACTGTTGTATTGGGTGAAGGCCTGCCTGTAGGGTTATAGCCAATACTGTAGAAAGTCCTAGTCCCATTGTACAATTTGTGGACTAGAGTAGAAAGAGTGAAATGAGCTAACTATAGGAGCATAGGCATGTGTCGCTGTCTGTGTCAGTACCCCCACCCAACCCCTGTAGGTATGTGATGCAAAAATCATTAGCTCTTTCTCAGGGGGTATAAGTGGGAAGGACAGGAAGTAGAGCCACATATAAGTGAAGGGACTGAAGGGGAATTATTGGCATACTCTCTCCTTTGGTGATACCGCAGCTATCTCGGGTGGGACAGTGTGACAGCATTCACTATTACTCTGGGTGGTGAGATCAAGGTAGTGGGGAGGCAGCACCAAGCACAATAAAATATCCATCTGGGAAGACCCCTCATTAAATCTGCATATATTTAGAAGAAACACTCTGTCTTGTATGCCACCTGTGAGCAGTTGCAGTGTCAAATGAATTGCATACAGTTCATAAGAAGGTCAGGAGTAGTTGCTGAGTGCCTGCACAGAGACTGTAGCTCATGGCATTCACACATTTTGCACTGTTGCAGTGTCCTCCTGCTTAGTGTGATTGCATGAAGGTTGGTGGCCATTAGAGAAGGTTGCCAAAATTGCACTTGGGCTAGCTTACAGAGGAGAATATTCAAAAGACATATAAGAAAACATCTGATATCTATACAGGGATCTTGCAATTGTTATTGATGTTCTTTTTTTTTCTATGTTTCTGTATTGATGATTGTTGTTTGATTGTATTTATTATATTGAGTGTTGAAGTGTATTTTGTATTTTTTGTAAAGGTTACCATTGTGAACGAGTTTTTTTACTCTGTTGGTTTTTACTTTGAATAAACAAACAAACAAACAAGCAAATACTGTGGAACAATACCTGGCAAGTTGTGGCATGTCACATGGAGTCAACCATTCACTGAACATGAAATTAGCAATATTGTCCTTTGGAAATACAAAAGCAAAAACACAAGCTAACCTCCCTCCTCCCCAGCAAGCACCATGCCCTGTCAGTTTCATGCTGTTATACAAGGGCAGAGCTTATGTACATGTTGTGATGAAAAGAATAACAAACCAAGTATTTCAGAGATAACAGCACCTGAAAGCAAGGGCAGGGTTAAGTTAAAACATGGCATGAGTAGTCTGTTGTGAGTCTTAAAGTGGGGAGAGCCACTGTCTTGACATTTGAACAGTAAGGGATACAGGATGCAACACAGCATAGTATTACAACTTTAAATAAAGTCTAGGGTGGAACACGTCTTACTTGAAGATGTACAGGGATTGCTCAGGAGGCACAGCAAAGATGTGGGGAAGGCTGCATCAAAGGAGAGAACAGGTACAAAACTGGACATTTTGTATAGAGTTACATTCAGCCATTCTCTAGCATAACTGTGGTGGTCATTGGTGTAGTGGCTGCTGCTGCAGATGCATAGGTTAGGAGACACTGTTCTTCAGAGCTTGGGGGACTGCGCAAGGGAAAGGTGCTAAGTTCTGGACATGGTAGCTATGGTTAAGTCTTGACCACTATCAGTGCCACCTTTGGCTGGAAGTGGAGTCTTCTTCTGAGGCTGGGACTCTGTCCTGATAGTGGGGCCTACTGGCACAGAGGAGCAAAGTCATCAGAGCTCTACATTTTAGCATCATGATCCTTGCTTTGGCTATGGCTACAGAGATGGGGCACTAGTGGCTGAGGTTTCAGAGAGGTTTACTTTCCTTTTTCTGGTATGATACCCTGCCTCTCCTATGGAAAGCCATTATCTTATGATTCTCTACAGGATCATCTGGAAAAGTAGCTGGTGATCTTGTAGTCTTCCAGGGCCTGCACACTATAGGATATGGCACAGTGTCCATCTCATAGGCCTCATCAGGTGTAGCAGGTTCGGGGAGTTTTGCTGTGGGCCAGGAGCAGTGCATCAAATCTTCTGCCACTTCTGGAGATGTGAAAGAGTGCAATACCCCATTCCTTGTGATACAGAGGGTTGCCAGATATGATAAGCTGCTCAGAATTTTAAGGTCCGTAGGTGCATACAGAGCCCTGGTGAATTCCTTGTGCTGTTCTGTGAGAGTTGGAGAGAAGTCAGGAAAAATTTGGATATGATGGCCATGCCAGGTCAGAGGCCCCCTCTCATGTACCAGCTATGTAATTCCTTTATTAACTGGAAATCATAAAAACATTACCAGACTAGATTGGGATCCCTGAGCAGGTTTGGGAGAGGTGTCAAGGATCGATGTGATTTTTCAATCTGCAGTGGGACCAGCTATTGGTGCCTAAGTAGGAGCAGTATAAAATTTTGTAGAAATGCATTTGTGTCTGCCTTCCACCCTGTTGGGAAGACCCACCAGTCTTATGTTTTTTCTGTGGCATCTATTTTTGAGGTCTTCTATATGGTCCAAAAGTTGACAGAATGTCCTTTCTTGTTCACAGAGATGGGCTGAGAGGCAGTCCATTGTAATCTCTTGTGAGTAGATCAGCTGTTCAGTCCAGGCCACTCTTTTTGAAAGGGAAATAATATCCTTACCAATTTTATAATTGCTGTCCTTTAATTCCCATAATTGAGATAAAAACTGGCTGAACATGGATCTTATTTCTTGTAGATCCTCTGTCATCTTGAGTGGAGCCGCCACACTGAGAGATGCCATGTCCGCAAGGTGTCAGGAGCTGAATGGTGTTGCAAAGTAGGAACAGAGGCAAAGTCAATTATCTCCATGATCGATCTATGGAACTTGATGAAACACAGGCTATGGGTCCAAAATGTACTGAGGAACAAGTAGGCTCCAAGAAAGTCTATTTTATGGCCAAATTGTAGGCAAATTGTGACAGATACTGGTTGGGGTGATGGGAGCTAAGCAAATCAAGCTGCCATCTTTAAGGCTTCCAAGCCATGCCCAATACGTTATACATTTATGTTCCAAGAAACTGCACTTATATAATTGACAAGCTCCTTTCAGTGTTTTTTTCCCAGCTTACTACATACCCGATATGTGTTTAGTCCCAGCATTGTTAAACCACAATTTTTCCAGAATTTCCCAAAATATATTTTATTTTACTTTTTAGTATAACTCGTATTTTTAAAAAATCTAGTAGCAACTTTCAAAGCAAGCTCACTCCAGAGATGACAGAGATTCAGGGATATGATGAACACATTGTTTACCTTTTCATTGATCATCGTTAAATATGTCACTTTCTTTCAAATTGCAAACAACACTTCATAAATTGGCAACCAACAACCTGTTGTATTCTGTATATCACCTTATATCTGGCTGCAAAAAGAATTGCATATTTTCTCAGTGGGCAGTATTTTAAAATTTTTGGAAACAATGTAAATTCATAACTCATAAAGGACTGTTTGGATGCTTTCAAAGCTTTGTATACCCCCAAAAAAACATTGAGTACATTCAGAGGTAGGTTGACAAAATCAGATACCTTTTATTTACTTATTTATTTATTTGAAAACTGGTGACTGGAAAAGGCACACTGAGCCAAGGCTCATTTCCATGCATGACCTGTGGGAGGGGAGCAAGGGATAAGAATGATATTTACCATAGACAATTTCAGTGTTACAAACAAACAGTCAAAGTCAGAACACACAAAGACAATAGAAAGTGCACAATGAGCAAGCAAGTAACAATCAAGCAGTAGAGCATTTCAGCAAATGTATGAAGGACTGTTAAGAGGGGGACTGGAGCTAGGGTACAAGGGAACGAGTCTTAATGGATATCTAAGGGAGGCAGAGGAGGTAGTGATGCATCAGAAATTGCTATGGGAGGTCCTGGCAAATAGCCTTTAGGAAAAGGGTTACAGTACTAAGGGCAAGGGAGGTTCCCTAACAGTGATCTGGGCAGACAGAAGCAGAGCAGATAGGGATCATGTTGGGAGTAGTACAGTGCAATGGATGTGAAGCAGCAGTCTTCAGAATGACATTCTGGGAACCGTGAAGCCGCCCCATCTGCAGACACTTCTCTGGGCTAAAGATAGAGATTGCCAGCCTCCATGCCATGTTGGCTATGTTGCAGGGGATCCCCTTCCCCATCCAGGGGCCACCAAGTCTACTTCCACTACCTCAAAGGTGGACCGGCAAAAGGAGTGTGTGGATTACAGAGGGCTCAGGGAGGTTGAGGCAGGTGGATCAAAAGTGTATTCCCCACCAAGTGCAACTTAAGAACTCCTGCACAGTTTTGAAGAAATGGAAAAATCCCACTGGGACACCCAAAGTTGTGACCATGGTTGATGAGCAAGTTCTTCACAAGAGACCCCCACAGGTGGGTAAAAGAGAACCCCAAAGGAAGAGGAAGCTTCTCCTAGTGGGGGACTCCATAGTCCAGGGAGTGGATTTGGGGATAGGTACAGTGGAGGAAAGGGAGGTAAAGTGACTACCGGGATGCACAGCTTGGAGTGATGGGGAGAGGATCCAGAAACTCACTAAGGCAGTAGCTGGGGGGGGGAAGCTTGATGTCATTGTCCATCTGGGGACAAAGGCCCTAACTGGAGACAAGGCAGGGATAGCAAGGGTGCAGGAGGAGTTCAGGTAGTTGGGGATGGCCTTGCACAGGTAGCAAGCTCAGTGTCCTACTCAAAGGACCTGCCTCTCCATGACAAGGGGGAGGCTAGGAACCTCCCCAACAAGGAATTCAATGCTTGGTTGGAGAACTGGTGTGGAGAAAAGGGTTTTGGGTTTATTGGGAACTGGGGACCCATCTGGAGGATTGTGACCCTGTACAAGGGTGATGGCCTACACCTGTCCAGGGTGGGGACCGCTGTCCTCAGTGAATGTTTTGAATGCTTCACTGGTAAGCATTTAAACTAGCAAGGTGGTGGGAGAAGGATGCAGGGAGAACCAAACTGCCCACCCCCACAATATAGTGACGTCAACATGGATAACCATAAAGTTGTGATATCACCAAAGGAAACAAAACTCGTAGAAGACAGAATGGGGAGGACAGGAGTAAGGGGGATGAAAACAAGAAGGACAAACAGAGAAGGCAAAAAGACAGCAGGGGGATGATAAAAGGAAAAATGGCAGAACATGGAAGGCCATGTATACCAAGGCCCGCAGCCTAGGAAATAAAATCCCAGACCTTGTGGCCTTCCGATGATGAAGGCTGACCTGGACATTGTGGCTATTACCAAGACATGGTTTACTGGAAACCATGACTGGGATGTAGCAATACCAAGTTATACTTTGTTTAGGAGGTACAGTGAGGGTAAAAAGGGAGGGGGTGGCTTTTTACATCAGTGAGGATATTAGATTGACTGAGATACAGGGAATGCCAGGGGGAAGGGTAGAGGTACTGTGGGTCACCCTTGAGATAGGCAATGGCACTGCTATTCATACGGATGTGATATACAAACCTTGAGCACAGGGGGAAGAGGGGGACTAGGTTCTGGTGGAAGCCATCCACATGATGGCAAATAAAGGGGAGGTGCTGCTGGTAGGTGATTTCAATCTGCCAGATGTGGATTACAGCATCCCAGCTGCTACCTCAGCCAGGAGAAGGGACATCCTATATTCTTTGCAAGTGGCAGGCTTCAGGCAGATAGTGCTAGTGCCCACCAGGCAGTGTGCAATTTTGGACCTGGTACTCATCAATGGGGACAGAACTGAAGAAGTCATGGTGCTGGACACCTGGGATCCAGTGATTGTCACACAGTGTAGTTCAGCATGAGTACAGTGGCAGAGTCAAGACACACAAAGGTGAGGGTCATGGAATTCAGGAGGGTGGGCTTTACTAAGCTGGTGATCTGTCTCAAGCATGCCCTGGCAGGGTGGGCAAATGTGGGGTGGAGGAGCAGTGGGCCCATCTAAAAGGAGCCATAGTGGAGGTGACAAACCTTTGCATTAGGCAAGCAAACAAGGGCAAGAAAAAGAAATCCACTATGGTTCTCAAAGGAAGTAGCAGGGATGGTAAGGGTGAAAATGATGGCTTTCAGAAAATACAAGGAAACACAACAGGAGGAGGATGACAGCACAGTGTACCTGGACAAACAGAGGGAGGCAGGGAAAGCAGTCAGGAAAACAAAGGCACAAACAGAGGAAAAGTAGCACAGGAGGTAAAAAAAGGGGACAGAATTTTTACAGGCACACTAGTGAAAGGAGAAAAAAATAGTCATGGGATAAGGCTAAAAGGGGAAGAAAGGGAGTGTGTGGAAGGGGATGTGGAAAAAGCATGAATATTGCACAAATATTTTTGTTCTGTATTCAAGGAAGAAGGAAAAGGTGAGGGTTCACAGTTAGGCAACATGGACAAATATAGGAGGGAGATGGACACCAGTCCATTTACGGAAGTGAGAGTCCTAAAAGAACTCACAAACTGAAAATGTATAAGTCAATGGGACTAGATGGGATACATCCAAGAATATTAGGGGAACTATGGGAGGTGCTGGCAGCACCAATGGCAGCCCTGTTCAATGAATCATTTGATATGGGAGTGGTTCCAAAGGACTGAAGGATGGAAGATGTAGTCCCTCTCTTTACAAAAGTGGGAGAAGGGAGGAGGCTTAAAACTATAGACCCATCAGCCATATTGAATCCAGCGGAGCACATGATCCGAGACAGCATGGATTCATAGCAGGAAGGTCATGTCTAACAAATCTGTATAGATTTCTTTGGATGGCTAGTGTCATGGATCGGGGGAGCAGTGGATGTGGCCTACCTGGATTTCAGTAGGGTCTTCGATTCCATTCCACATGGAACTGGTTGAGTGATAGAAGACAGAGGGTCATGGTAGATGGAGCTCAATCTGAGAAAAGGGGGATGACCAGTGCATTACCACAGGGATCAGTCCTGGGGCCAGTCCTGTTTAATGTCTTCATAAGTCACATTATAGAGGGGCTGGAAGGGAAAGTGTGCCTCTTTGCACATGACACTAAGCTATGCAACAGGATGGACACTCCGGGAGGGGTGAAAAAAATGGGGAAGGACCTAGGTAAATTGGAGGAATGGTCTAGAGTGTGGTAGCTGAGATTCAATGTGAAAAAGGTCAAAATCATGCATTTGCGGTGCAAGAACCCAGGGGAGTATTACTTGATGGGGGAGAGATACTGATGGTCACCAAACAGGAAAGGGATTTGGGGGTAATCATATCTGATGAACAAATGGCCAAACAATGTGCCAAGCCTGTGGGGAGAGCCAGTAGGATGCTGGGGTGCATAGGGAGATGCATCACCAGCAGAAAAAAGGAGGTGGTCATGCCACTCTACAGATCATTGATGAGACCTCATTTGGAGTACTGTGTCCAGTTCTAGAGTCTGCATCTCCGTAAGGACATAGACAGGATGAGGGCAGTTCAAAGAATCCAATAATGATGGTGCAGGGCCTGCACCGAAAGTCATATGAGAAAAGACTGGGAGACCTCAATATACCCTGAAGGAGAGAAGAGACAGGGTAGATATGCTAGAAACCTACAAATACCTAAAAGGCATAAATAGGGTGCCAGAGGGTAGCATCTTTCAGAAAAGGAGATTTCCAGGAACGAGCAGGCATGAAATGAGGTTAGAAGGGGTTGACTAAGGGGTAATGTGAGGAAACATTTCTTCACAGAAAGGGTGGTAGATGCATAGAATAGACTCCCAGTGGAGTTGGTAGGTGCAAACACAGTGGAGGAATTCAAACATGCATGGGACAGGCATAGAGGAAACCTAGCAATAGGAATGAGGAAGTAAAGCCAGAGATCACCCAAGAATTCTAAAAGAACTAAGGGTAGAACTAGTGATACCACTGACTACCCTTTTTAACAAATCATGGGAGGATGGTGTGGTGCCTGAGGACTGGAGGAGGGCAGATGCGATTCCTCTTCAGAAAAGTGGGAGCAAGACAGAGGCAGGAAACTACAGACCTGTTAGTTTGACCTCAGTGGCAGGGAAAATGATGGAATCACTTCTGAAGGAAAGAACTGTTGAGTTCCTAAAGACCAGCAGGGTACAGGACCCAGGACAGCATAGATTCACAGCAGGAAGGTCATGTCAGATGAATCTAATAGATTTCTTTGACTGGGTGACCAAAGTATTAACCAGGGAGGGGCTGTGGACATGGCCTACCTAGGCTTTAGCAGGGCATTTGACACAGTCCCACACAAAATATTAATATACAAGTTAGCCAGCCTTGGAGTGGGTCCCAAGGTGGTAGCCTGGGTAAAAAATTGGCTGGACAACAGAATGCAGAGGGTAATAGTAAACGGAGTCCACTCTGAAGAAAGGGAGTTACTAGCGGTGTCCCGCAGGAATCAGCACTGGAACTGGTCCTCTTTGATGTCTTTATAAGTGACATTGCAGAAGGACTGCAAGAAAAAGTATGACTCTTTGCAGATGACACAAAGATCTCCAACAGGGTTGATACAGAAGGTGGTGTTGGAAAGGATTTGAAGGGACTTGGCAAGGTTGGAGGAATGGCTAAATGTATGGCAGCTTAGACTCAATGCAAAGAAGTACAAAGTAATGCACCTGGGAAACAAAAACCCAGGGGAAGAGTACACAATGGGGGTGATCTACTAACAACAAACAATAACAAAAATGGAAAGGGACCCGAGGGTAGTCATATCAGATGACTTTAAGGTGGGCAAACAATGTGAGAAGGCAGTAAGGAGGGCTGGTGGGATACTGGGATGCATAGGGAGAAGCATCACCAGTAGAAAACAGGAAGTTGTTATCCCTCTGTACAGACAGTTGGTGAGACCCCATCTGGAGTACTACATGCAGTTCTGGAGACCCCATCTCCAAAGGACATAGACAGGATGGAGGCTGTCCAGAGGAGGGCAACTAAAATGGTGCAGGGTCTGCACCATAAGACATACAAAGAGAGATTAAAGAGCTTAAAATGTATACCCTCGAGGAGGGGGGACATGATAGAAACTTTCAAGTACCTCAAGGGAATCAACAAAGTCCAAGGGGATAGCATCTTTCAGAAAAAGAGATGTGCAAGAACAAGGGGGCACAATTTGAGGGTAGAGGGAAGAAAGCTCAGAGGTAATGTGACAAAGTACTTTTTCATGGAGAGGGTTGTGGATACATGGAACAGCCTTCCTGAGGAGGTAGTGGAGTCAAAAACAGTGGGGGAATTCAAGAATTCATGGGACAGACATAAGGCAATTCTAGTGGGGGTTAGGAGGAAGTAGGCTGTTAGTTAACTAAGATCTTCAGCTTTTCCATTAGTTAGGGAAATGGGCAGACTAGGTGGGCCAAGCGATCCTTATCTGCTGTCAAATTCTATGTTTCTATGATCAAGTAGGGTCTGCGGATTTTACAGTAGGCAGGGAAAATGGGCAGACTGGATTGGCCTAGCGGTTCTTATCTGCCATCAATTTCTATGTTTCTATGAGGGAAAAGGGGAGCAGATTCCACAGTGAGGGGAGACAAGAGGCAAATGCTGATTGGCCTACCAAGGTTCAAGGATGCAGCAAAGCAAGGGTGTGATGACCCTGGAGCAGAGGGAGCTAGAAGCAGAGGGTACCTTTGATTGCCAGTTTACAAAACATGTAGAAATTATAAAGTCTCCAGCTATTAGCTACTCTTTACACTGGCATGAAATCATATGAATCATGTGGAATCATATTAATCATAGGACATGGAATCAAGTCATATGGAATCGTGTATTTTGCTTTTAGCCACTCATTACACCGGTATGAAATCATATTGCCCCTCGGAATCTAGAGTACATGAGTTGCTATATATAGCCTATTGCCAATGGCCAGCAAGGGACTTAAAATCACATATACTGTTTGTGTCATATCAGAGTGTGTGAAAAGCACCCTGCTAAGTAGAAAATATGAGGATTCATTCTTGCTGTGCTAGTGCTTATATACCCTTTTAAACCATAAAGTTCTAGATTTTGTGGGACTGTAATTGCTGCATTTCCAGTAGAATCCTACAAATGTATATATTTGAAAAAAAAATCATTCATCCCTGAGAGCAAATTCATGGACCTTAGCCTATACTGCATGCAAGTCCCTTTCAAAACTAAATCTCATGACCACCTCATGCCTTTCAGTTGTCCCACATAAGAAGGGGTGTCCATTATTTTACCATTTATAACCTCTCTGTCCTACCTAGCCAAGGTGCAGTCCATATTATAAAATTAGACTATAAAGCAGAATTTACCATCAGCAATATTTGTTAATCAACAGCAAAAATTATTAATGTCAAATCATTAAAGTCCTGTGTTCTGCAATTCCGTTCCCACAGTTTAATAATGCTGCCTGCATTTGGTCTTTTTTATCATTCAGTTAAAACCATCTTATGTTTCTGACTTTAACTTCCCTAGGCATCATCCTTGTTGTACCTGGTCTTTTTTTATAATTTGGTTAATGCCATCTTTTGTCTCTGGCTTTCGCTTGCCTTGGAATTACCGCTGTTGTACTCAATCGACTATACCACATACTTAAGATGTTTTGGCCTCCACTGAGCCTTTGTTTGACCCCCAGGTTAGGTCAGGGTGGTGGATATACCCCTGATTCATATGCTGTCAGGCTGCTGCAGCCATATATTGGCTCAAGACCAATATATACAAGGGGGACATTTTGTTTGCCCTTATCCCTAGAAGTGTAACGTGCACTGACATCCATGGAATATGTATGTATGTGCAATGTGTGCCCGCACACTGACATTCATGACTGCCTCCTTCCATCTTCTGTCTTGCTGATGCACTACCACATGTTGTCACGCAGGTGGCAGTGCTGTGGTGGAGAATGTAACCCACCCCCCTTCCCCAGAGGATCCTGTAGAATGCTTAGTCCTTGTCCTCCCCTTGTCAGCACCCATCAACTTTTCTTGACTTCAGAACCTGGGTCACCAGTGTTGCACGCAGTAGTGCTGCCACTGCACCAATGGTCTGTCTTGCCTTTTTTCCCTCATTTTCAGGTACAGTACCCATCTTTAGAGAAATAAGAGTGGGAAAGGTTTGGCTCTCACATATCCCAGGAAGGAAAAAGAATGGAGGATGAAAGCTGTCTAGCACCAACAGAGCAGGCACATACTCCCAGCTGAATGCACAGTGTGGATATGGTACTGGAGATCAAATCTATGTCATAGTTTCTCCTTTACTAGCAGGTGTCACTGACTATGCTGACGCCAAGCCTGCAAAACGATGGGATAAGGTGCAGCAAAAATAAGGAAAGAAAGAAATCTAAAATGAACTATAGACTCGTAAACCAGAAATAAAGTAGCATAACATAAACCATTTTAATGGAAAAAGGATACATTTAGCAAGCTGTAGCCATGAAAAAGAAATTAAATCAGCATTTCTATGCTGTTTCATGCCTTCATTCCACATTAATGTTATTTGTAATTGGATGCCACAGTGTTTTCTAAGTGACTTTGTGATTTGTGCCACTATTAGATCAGTTACGGCACAAAAGTGCCGTTCTCTGTCTTATTCCCTCTCTGGTGGCCGCTGTCCATCACGGTTCACTGTAAGTTCTTCATCTCAAAATCAAGCCCCGCACTGCTGCCAGGCAACCCTAGCCTGAATGGCAATTAGCCAGATGTCAGCAGACCCATTATCTCCATTCCACAGTTCTACATTATTCAGTCACTGCACGATAACAGCAAAAGAGAAGAGCAGCATGGCAGAAAAAAACACCAGGGCTTCCACTTTAGAAACTGCAAGTACATGAAGGAAGACAGTAATAAAAAGCCGTCATATCTAAACATTCCAGTTTACTTTGACCTTGCCTTTAGCTGGCCTTTAAAGTTTCTATACCCTTTGTTTGCAGAAATGTAAGATTTCAGCATTTTATGAAACAAAAAGAACAAATTACTATGTTGAATGGAAATTTGCCGTGATGTTTCAACGTAAGGTAGGAAAGGTAGGTTTGACTTGTGCATTTTAAACACATGCTATAAATCACACTTGATAGAACATAATACGCATTTTCATTTTGATTTTTATATGTGATTTAATTCCCTGAAGATCACATGCCATAGCAATTTACATACATGATGGAGAGAAGAAGAGAGAATGAGGGAGGGGGAGAGAGAGAGACAGGGGATAGGTGAGTAGCCCACCCATGCATCCTATACTCTGAGACCTGCATACTAAGTGTGGCAAAATATACTGTATTTGCAAAACAAAATATTGTTTTTAATTTGCCTAGCTAATATTGTTGCTGAAATATCATCTTCATAACCAGTGTAGTAGTTGTAACCAATACAAATAAAGCCTTAGCAGTCTCAACTCAACACAATACACCCACGATAATGTCTCATAAATTTAATTACTAGGTAAAATCCATCAGATTTCCAGGTGCTAATTATTGTCCTTCAGACACCTCACTGTGATAATCTGAGCATAGTGACAAAATCTTATCCATCAAGTAACTGACAAGTCATCCTATTCATAAATGCATAGCATTTTATCTGGATTCCTTTTGTTTGCTTTGATGGAGAGAACATGGAAGGATGTGATTTAAAACTCTTAAGATTTAGTAACACCTGAATGTCTTAAAGAACACCATAAAAGCTTAACAATCTTTATAATTTGTGAATTAAAATAGCAAAATTACAGCAATATCAAAATGAAACTAAGCATGCACTTACTGTACATCATAGTACAAAAAAAGTATAATTTGCAGAACTGCCCTTATCACAGCACCAACACTCCTGGGATGTTTGAAATGTTGAGCAATTACCATTTTGGGAGGTAGTAAATGAAATATAAATATTCCCACTAAATTTAGTTGAGTTGAATATCAAGTCCTTTTTGGGCACCTATTGGCTTACACAAACATGTTTGCCTCTGTTTGTAGCCATATCCTATTTAATTCTGAAGGTATTTGACTGGCACTCAGTACTCACAGCCTGTAATCATGCAATAGGTAGGCAAGTCACTAGTTGGAGTACAGTCTGGATTTGTTAATATCCATGATGGGGCAGGCACAGACTGCCCAACCTTTCAGCACCCCCACTAGCTGGTCATACCATAAAATGTCATACCATACCATACCATGCCATATTGTACTGTATCGTACCATACCATATCATACTATCATACCATACCATACCATACCACACCACACCCTTTGCATTCAAATGCATATACAAGCATCTCAATGCACTTTATAATCAGTACATGACTCCATAATCTACATGACTGAAGTATAGCCTCCTCTGAGAGGAATATGGCAGTCATTCTTTGCAGCCACGCTGAACAGCAGCTCTCTAATACTCTGTACCCAGATGCAATGGTATGGAGCAGCACTGGAAGTGGTTATAAAGTAAACCAACTATTTGTTCTTCTGAAAGGGGAAAAATACACACCATGATGGTCCAATTAAAGGAAATTGGGACAGGGAATCAAGGGAAAAAATGGGCACATTATTCCCCCAAATATATTACAGTTATTTTTAGATCTAGTTACCAGGAAAAGAAAGCTAAGCTGCAGTCTGTGTTTCCAGATGCACCATGGGGAAAGAGGTACAGAGGGAAAGTCATGCAAAGAACTACTACATCACACTTGACTATTATTACAGCTGCTATACATGTGACACACTAAAGGTGAATTGCTAACTGGCTTAGGTCCAATACAAGACAAATAAGCAGAGCACACACTGAACAGAGTTCAAATACTTTAATGTTAAATGCTGTGCAAGATGCAGTGCAAACACCCCTATGTAGCTCCCTTATGTACATGGCTTCCTAATGAAGCCCCAAGCTTTATGTAGTGTGTACACATGGGAGTTTGCACTGCATATTGCACAGTAAGATGCAATACAACCTCTCTTGTGTCTTGTAAACTGCAATTGAGCACTAAAGTCCTTGATTTTAGTAGGCAAACTTCAACAGACTGAGAGAGATGGTCAGGGATATGTTAGTAGGGGTGGATAACATAGCTGGGTTGGAAGATAGATGGTGGGAATTAAGGGGGTCATCTTACAGCCATCTAAGATATACATGAGAACAGTAACCAAAAGAAGCAGGTTCAATAGACCACTACGGTTCTTGGCAAGGGTCAAGAAAGTGGCAAGAACACAGAAAATGGCCTGCTACAAATTCATTGAAAAGCAGGGCAAGTAGACTGGGGAGATTATTTACTGAAAAATAGGGAGGCAAAGAGAGCAGTTAGGGAGGCAAAAGCAGACTCAGAGCTGTGTATTGTGGAGGGATCAAGAGCAGTGAAAAAGAGTTATTCAGGTATATTAGTGAAAAAAGGAAGAAATGAAGGGGAATTGTAAAGCTTAAAGAGGGATGTAGGCTGATAGAGGAGGACGGGCAAAAAGCTGCCATCATTAATGATTACTTTTGCTCAGTTTTCACTAGGAAGGACAGTGGGGCCTTGACAGAGAGTAACATCAAAGCGGCCACTGAGGCAGTCCCGGAGATGAGAAAGCCAATATTTACTAGCAAAAGGGGTCCTATAAGGGCTGGCATCCCTAAAAGTAGACAAGGTCCCAGGACCAGATGGGTTGCATCCAAGGATACTCAAGGAATTGGCAGTGGATTTGGTTGATCCCCTGATAGGTCAATTCAATAACTCTTTATGGACAGGGATAATTCTCAAGGATTGGAGGGCAGTGGACATAGTGCTGCTCCATATGGGGGGTCAAGGAAAAAGTAAGGAACTACAGAACTGTCAGTCTTACCTCTATTGTGCTGAAACTGATGAAGTTACTGGTCAAAGAAGACCTCATGGGCTACTTGTAGAGCAACGTTCTCCAGGATAGTAAACAGCATGGATTTGTAGCAGGGAGTTCTTGTCAGACTAACCAGATAATTTTCTTTTACTGGGTGATGAGGGAATTGGATAGGGGCCATGCTGCAGATTTGCTCTACTTTGTTTTCAGTAAGGCTTTCAACTCAGTGCTTCACAGATGCTTGCTGAAGAAGATGGGGGATCTGGGTCCGGTTAAGGTCATAGTACACTGGGTAGAAAACTGTCTAAAGTGGAGACAGTAGAGAGTTGTGGTTAATGGGGTTAAATCAGAAGAGAAGGTGGTCACAAGTAGGGTCTCACAGGGACCTGTCATGCTTCTGGTCCTCTTCAACATCTTCATCAGTGACACTGGTGAAGGAAACCAGGGCAGGTTGGGTGTCTTCGCAGATGACACTAAGTTCTGCAGGAATGTGGCTAGTGATGATGGAATAAAGGAAATACAGAGAGACTTGCAAAAGCTAAAGGGGCAGTGTGGGGTTTGGCTGTTACAATTCAATGCCAAAAAGTGTATGGTAATGTTCCTAGGGAACAAGAGCTCCAGGACAGAGTACTGGATGGGAAGGGTGAGACTTAGTACTACAGCTGAGGAACAAGACCTTTGAGTTATCATTAGTGACCCCCTAAAGCAATTGAGTCAATGCAGCAAGCTTATAGCAAGGTAAGCAGGATACTTGGATGTATAGGGAGGGGAACTGATAGCAGAAAGGGAGTGGTAATACTTCACCTATATAGATCCTTGGTGAAGCCACACCTGGAATATTGCACCCAGTTCTAGAGTCCTCACCTCAGGAAGGATAGTGATTGGCTGGATAAAATACAGCACAGGGTAACACAAATGATTCAGTGCCAGCAGGGCAGATCCTATGAGGAGCATCTCAAGTCATAGAATATGTACTCACTGGAGACCAGAAGGGAGAGGGGAGATATGATAGAGACCTTCAAATTCCTAAAAGGAAGTAACAGTGTGAACTGCGAGGAACTGTTTAACCTGAAGACTAGCTTGCAGTCACATAGTCATTTGTGGAAGAGGTTCAGGAGAGACGTGAGAAAGTACTTTTTAACCAAAATGTAGTAGAGCCATGGAGCAGGCTGACAGATGATGTGGTGGGTACAAAAACAGTCAGTGGTTTCAAGTTTAGTCAGGACATAATGAAGGGTATAGTGTTGCTCTGGATGAAAGAATTGTGGAGGAGAATGGGAGGGAGGATGGGGAAGGCTAGGACCCTGGAGGGACAGTAGGTCCCAGTGCTAAATGCAGAACTTGGTAAGACCGGATGGACCTTTGGTCTTTTTCTGCCATCATTGTCTATGTTTCTATGCATTTGGCATTAAAACATTTGATCTCCCTTCAGTGAATGCTCTGCTTATTTCTTTTGTATTTGACAGTATTCACACTTTTTGTGCTACCAAGAAGCATCTTTGGAGGTGGGTGTGCTTGGTTTGCTTTGTCTTCCTTGAAACTGGCTTAGAGTTAGTAAGCAGATGGTAGTGGTGGATAGGCACTACTCTGAGTGGAGAGGTGCACTCATTGTACTTCTCGTGGATCAGTGCTGGGGCCACTGCTGTTAAATATTTCCATTAATCTGGAAACTGGGGGTAACAGGACCATAATGTTTACCCTGGAGAAAAGAAGACTGAAAGGAAAAATGGTCTTAGTCTTCTGCATTATCAAGGGTATGTAGAAGACTGACAATAGGAGTTGTTTGATCTGATGTCCTCCAGCAGGATGAGGGGACACACCTTGAAGATCAGAAGTATATGTTCAGGGGTAATATTATGAGGCAAATTTTATCAGACTGGGTAGTGAATCTATGGAACAGCCTTCCACTGGGAAAAGTGATCATGATGACACTAAGGGCATTCAAGATAAGCCTGGAGAAATGCCTGCTTACAGTACCAATGGAATCTATGGAGGTTACCCTATATAGTAGAATGGGCAGGGCATTCCTTTGAATTTAATACCATACATCTTAGAAAATAATACTTTGTTTTCATCCCTGCTTATGAAGCAGGGGGCTGACATGATGGATGTAGCATCCTTTCAAACCTTAAATTAGTATGTTAGGTGACAGTACATTATCAATTGAGTGGGACAATGATACAGTGATGACAATATAACATATTGTTTGAAAACATCACATTGTGGATTGCCACAGTGGTTGAAACTGAAGCAGTGAAAACAAATCTGATACTTTTGTTTACTTAGCATTTTGGAAGTCAGGGCACGTCATAATATTATCAATAAACACATGAGGCTTCATTAATAAAACATTACCGTAGCTATTAGAAAATAACCAAAACTAGTGATAGAGTCAACAACATACTGTACTGCAGTGGATACTGTTGCTGCCAAGAGGAACTGAATTGGCCTAGTAGTTATAGGAATGTTTCAACTATGAAAACACTTAGTATTTCCTTTGTCTAGCCAAAGAGAACCACTGTCATTTGGTAATGCAAATAAATGTTATCCTATTGTATGTGTTACACATGTTGAATACCATAACACCTTTTATTCTGCAAGCTGAAGATATTACAGTACACAAGCTTTTGGGATCACACAGTTGTTCTGGGTGTCCAAAGGGAGGAAATACATTTTATTCCCCAAAATGCAGTGTTTATTAATTTTTTCATCCCCACCTGTGCACTCCTTAGTCAGCTGAGGACATCACTTCAGCAGGATTGTTAATCATTCTAATATCAAGTCAGAGGCAAGGTAGATCACAGTCTGTCACAAGGACTTCATCTGCTGTTAGACTCCAGACAAGGAGTGCACAAAGGGGAAGATAGCACTGACCAGTGATGGCAATCTTTGAAGAAGTGAAGACACATTTTTCTTCATCTAATAACAGCTGTTCTGTTCATGTTATGTGCTGGTAGTCAGAATACATTCAGTAGTGAGAGCATTCTTTTAAGGCACTGGCTGTTCACTATAGAAGGTCTCTAATAAAATGCTGACAAGTTCCATAAATGACATGAGTTTGGTAGTCTTAGCTCATTTTCTAATAGACAGCAGCCTGAAACCCTAAACTACCCCAACGCAACCTGTTTTTCAAGTGGAAATATTTCTTACAATAACTTCTGCCCCTTCATTTAAAGAAAGGGTCCATTTTGGGGATGAACTCCAGCAGTAATCTTGCACAATATTATATATTTGAGTAGAATTGTGATGATGAAAGAGACTTAAGGTCCATATTGTACACCCTCCTTGCTGCACAACAGTCATAAATCCAATTTGAGTCAATAAACACGTAGGCTTACCAGACAGAATGTTACACTATACATGCTGTACAACCCTCAATACCTTCCTCCCTCAATTTGTCTGGTCCAGTTTTGAAAGCATGAACAGTGCTAGTTTCCACAAGTTCACTAGGTAGGCAAATTAACATGTTACTCTCCATCTATATGAAGTAGTGCTTTCTAATGCTTCCCCTAGTTCTCCTCCCCCCAATATGTGGGCATACTTTCCAATTTTGCTTTAACTCTCCTGCTCAGACATCTGTTTAAACTCCACTCTATCTCTATCTTTTAGCATTCAGAGGACTCTGCTCATGTCCCCTCTCAGCCTTCTCTCTTACATGCTGAATAATTTGAAGGTGTCAATCTCTCCTCATAGTTCTTTTCTCGTATGCCACTAAAAATCATAGCTGCCCTGTGCTGAACTAATTCAATCCCTTTAATTGATCATCATGTATTGATCACATACAATTGCTACCAAGTGATATTCTTCATATGCAGCAGTTATCATAAAATAAGAAGAGAAAAAGCTGGTTAGTAACTATCATAAATCGTTGCATGTTATGTGCCAATTAGGATATTGATAGTTTACTGGTCAGAAATTAATGTCCTTTGTCATTTCAAATGAAAATTGGTAACAGTCTTTGCTTAAAACAATTGGATTGAATGGGTAATGGAGACTGAATTTCCCTCTCCTGCAACACATAAACTGTTTTATGATGGTAATTGCAGGATAGGGACACACTGCACAAGACTACAGGGTTTCCAGAAATTGTTGTTGGTGGTGGTGGGGGTTGGGAGTCTAAAACAAAATGAGAAGGCAAAGTCTGGAAGAAGTATGGGATGGAAATGATTCTTAAAACATGAGTTGCATGAGAAGCTGCAAAAAGACAAATTTGGGACATGTTAAAAAACTAAACAGCTGAATGGGGAAGGTCAATCTGTAACAAAGAGCAACAATGGCTGAAAGGAAATCCATTTTATTTATTTTATTGGAGACATTATTAAAGCACCTGTGGAAAAGGGCAACAGAACTCCAGCTATTCAGTCTGAAAAAGAAAAGAAACTGAAGGGCCACATTGCTATTTATAAAATACTGAAGGTAGTCTTGGTAACAAGATGAAGGGCCCAAATGTGACTTAGACTGAGAACAAAACAAACACTAGGGATCGCAACAAAGAAATCATATGAATGAACTTCAGGAGGAGCAAAGGAAGCACTTCTTCATGCAGAGATGGGTAAATGCCTGTAATAATATACCAGAGTCACTAATTCAGGTAAGGGACACAACTCTTTTCACAATATGAAAAAAGTATATAGTAGTTCCTGTAACTTGCTGCAGCTGCTAAGTTTAACTCTACTAATAATTGTATCTTAGTTCAGCATTGCCATTTGAGTGTTCAAAAAGCTAAGTACTATACTACTGAAATAATATGAAAGTAGTAACTGAGTTTTTTTTTAATTTGCTCATGATAAGTTGTGCATAAGTTGACTACTAGAGTTCACAGGCTAAATGGCTTGTGGAGTCAATGCATGCACATGAACAGCACTGTTTTAGTATACCACCGCCTGCATATTCTTTTTTTAATAGCCCTGCAAACAGTGATATACATTTTCAGCATTTAAAAACTGTGACATCAAATGACACCTAGCTGTTTCTGAGGACATTGTAACAGCAGTATTAGTATATCGTTTTGCTTCTGTTACTGGACTCTGGGCACCACTGTATATATGCTTAGGTATTAGAAAAGATACTTCCTAAACAGGGAAAATGATGTGCTACAGGGTTTGCCATTGTTTTTGATAATATAGCTGTACAGTTTGATTCAAAGCATTTCTGATAGGGATATTTTGCATATGACTGCTAGCTGAGAGCTTTCTGATACAGTTTTGAACAGCAGAGCATGCTAGCTACAGTACTTGTGTGTTAACTGATCTGCATGGCACAGTTTCAAATCATATTCAGCTAGCACTCACTTACTGTATCTCCAGCTGCCTGCAGTAGTTTACGACTCTGCATTTTTTCATATATGGAAATCTGGACAGACAAATAAGGAGGGTACATTTTACATGACTCAACTACTGTACTAAACAGTAGTTAATGGTAATGACAGGCTGTGTGGTCAGATTCCATCTTTAATTCCAATGCTCATGTTCAATGAATGTGATCACTTCTCTTTTTTAAGTGATCAAACTCCCTCCACCTCAATATTGCAATCAGGACTATTTTTCTCTTAATCACCCAATGCTGTAGTTGGCAACTGAAAAGACTAAATACTAAAATGTCTTTGTTCAAAGATGGCAATAAGCCTGAACACCCTGCCCTTTAACCTAATAGTATTCCTTTCCTTTTATCCCTGGTTCTATTGCTGCAGTCAGACGAAGGCATTGCAGGAAATGGATGCTAACAGTCTAAACTGAATTACAAGCTAATGGTTAGAAATGGTGCATTCTGATAGACAAACAGCAATCCAAAAGGATTAGAATTACATAGAGTTGACGGCAGATAAAGACCGCATGGCCCACCAAGTCTGCCAATTTTCCTACCTATTTCAACCACAGATCCTAGTTGATCTGCGGCTCACCCATTCTTTCCTCATGTGCAGTAAAACAAATAAACTTTAACTACAAATACAATCATAAAAAAATCAGTGTAATAATATCATCAAGACACTCCAGAGGTTGGGTTACATTCATTTATCCAACAGGGTCTGTTTCCTGCCTCATAAACCTCTAAGGTAAGATTAACTGACCATAACCCAACCTGTAGTGGTGCTTTAATGTTTGAATGGCAGGTATTGTTATGTCAGTACTGCTTAGTTGGCATCATTCTTGGCTCTGGCTAGAAGGTCATAGGTGCCAGTCAAACACCAGAACCTGGATTCATATCAAAATGCCCAGGGAAGGTGGAGTGCAATGCTCATGTAGATATTACCATACAGATGAGTGATTAGACATCTGTCTCTTGTGCCTGCTACTGGAGGTTGTCGAGGTGGAAGTTAAAGATCTGCACTACATTAAATCAGTACGTGATAACCATGGTATTCTGACAGTCCTTCCTTTCAATAAGATAGGTACTGTAGTTGACCACAACTGTTTGTGTGGGATGGTATACTGGCATGTAATGACAACCTCATTTGCTTGTAGAGTCCTGGCACTGCCAGTATCAAACAACCTTCCATTTAAAACACTGCTGTGGAATGAGGGGAGCAGATGGGGCAGATGCCTGGAGGAGCATGCGCAGATGCATGTGCACTCCCTCTGCCAGCGTCACTGTATGCCCCATCCGCACAAGGGGCAGAAAACAAGAAAACCGGTCCCTGGTCATGCAGGATGATGCAGGCACCTGCCACAGGCTCCAGCTCTGAATGGCACTTCCCGAATTGGATTCTGGTCGAGGTGAGTTGAGTGGGGGGGCTCATCACCCTTCCATGGAGGGTAAACCATGGGGGTAGAGAGGGTATGCAGCCTGATGTTGGAGTGCGGGCCTGGACAGGTGGCTGATGGATGGTTGCCGACTGGGACCCAGAGAAATAAATAACAAAAAGAAAAAGAAAACACCTTAGCATATTTCATGTAAGAATGGAACTATTTTAAATAATATTCCTGCAATTGAAGTAGTATTTATTATTGTTAATTTTTTTCCCTCCTACCTCAGTTGGTCATAATCTTCTTCAGCCTATCCACAAGCCTTGATTCCATGCCTACTGGAACAGTTGCTATTGGGCAGTAGGTACTCACTGATGGTTCCCGCAGGTACTGTCCCAGACTTCCACTTTTAAGAGGGGCCAGCTGGTTCTTAGTGGAATCCGACAAAACCTTCCCAACTGGGAGGATGGCAGAGAACTCAGAGGCCTGGACATTGTAGCTGGGCAGGGAGAGTGTGGCAGCATCGTCTGCCTAAGGACCATAATTTCCACTTTTCTTTTAAACCACACAATGTCTCACCTCGACCCCACTGAGATGCAACACAGTACTAAGTTGAGACAAGGTCCACCTAGCACACTCTGACTGACACTCAGTGACACCAGACTGGATAATATGATATACCACTGTCTTAATAATCAGCATCATACATGATGCCAACAACATGATTTCAACTTACATATTGAGTGACATTTTCCTGTTTCTGTGACTCCTTCGAAGGGTAAGTCGAGGGCACTTGTATGATGCCAGGAGCTGCCCACACTCACTAAGGCAGAAGGCATCTGAGACAGTTGCTCAGCACTGCCTCTGCAACCAAATGTGTGGCAATGGGTTGTGGTTCAAATGGTAAGCCACTGCACTTGATATTCGTCAGATGGGCAGCACAAACATTGTTTAAGATAACACTGTAACATAGTAATTGCAAGGTCCATTGTCTACTCATTTCTTAAACCCTGCAGATTTCTATGATAGCCAATGTTCCAGGATGTTCTTTCTCTCTCCAATTGTCCTTTTCTCTCTTAGTTATATCCCCGTCAACTTGCCTCTTGTGGGCTAGCATAGCCCCTTGTTTTTTTGGTGATGATTTTTCTCCACTGGCTACCATTCTGCCTTACCTTCCCTTCACATCTTGGCATCCTCCCCAGGTCTCCGGCCACCATCCCAAGGACCCCCTGGCTTCCATTTGGGTCCTGCAGCTTCTACCCCCATGGCTTGCCCCCAATGGCAGGGAGGTGTAGAGCCCCCCTACGCTCATCCACCAGGACTGGATACAGTATTGCTGCACTCCCCTCGGAGCCGAGTACTCCCCCATAGAGACAGCCATCATATCACCACAACTGGTGCCCATTTTCCCTGTTCTGGTCCCCCCCGGACATGAGAGGCATGCAATGACACCAACGGACAGGAGCACGCATGCTTCTGCACACACTCCTTCTCGGCGTCTGCCACAGCACATCCCACACATACTGCTGTGCACTGCATCACCCCCAGCCACCACTAGGAGCTGCTAGTCCACCGACAGCTGTACACCCCCCCTCCTGGAGAAGGAGAGCAGTCCTACAGATGCTCAATCCTACTCCTCCCCTGCCAACCCCCGATTACCCAGGTCCAATCCCAAACCCGGGTCACCAGCGTGGCATGAGGTGTGGCATCCAGCGTCTCAACCCTCAGCACCACCGGGCTGGCGCTAGCATAGCCCCTTGTTATTTGCTAGTAAGAGTCAGGGTTGCCCAACTTTTCTTGGATTTTATGTCCTTCTACAGAAGATGAAGGGCTAAGGTAGAAAAATTATCCCTCTTTGATCAGGACATCACATCAACCTTTTGTCTAGCAATAATGGTTTTAATAAGATATTTACCACCTGTTGTCTATGAATATGTTGTTTTGACTAACACTTTCTCAGCTTAAAAATTTAAATGAGTCCCATTTATTTACAAAAGATTGTTGCTTAATCATTCCTTAAATTACTAGCGCTTCAGAATTTCCTCTGTCTGAGAAGCAAACATATGATTCAAAAACAAACAATACAATTATAATCTTTGTTCAGCTGTTCTTATTTACAAGAATAGGTACTGATAGCAGAAAAAGACTGCATGACTCATCTAGTCTGCCCAACCCTGCCCATGGTATGTTGCAAATGTCCTAGTGATCATTTACTACCCCTTCCCTTGGCTTTGTTCATACTGTATTATTGTCCCATGATGTATCACCACGTCGGAACACAGGTTTGATGCATTACAGCATCTCTTCTAAAAAAAGTGTTCCATCCCGAACTGTACTGTATCTAATGGTAACATATTGATATGCTGCATGCTGATGACGGCAATCTAACTCTTCACTGACTTAGCAGGTTGCCTTACTCACAGTTAAGCAAATGTATGCATTTTACTGACTTAAGACTTCTTTAATGTATCAACCATAAAATAGGGTGTCAAAAAGGAGTGGTAATTTGATTTTAAAAAGCATTACCCTAGCACTAGGAGAAATTAGCAAATTCCAGTTTTGTAGAATTTTCATAAAATTCTGTGAAATTCTGTGAAATTTTGCAAAATTATTCAGAATGTTCTGCTTTAATTGGCCATAACATGGTGCATGTTACAGCTAGAAATTTGACAGATGGCATGACAATGAATTGAAAAAGGCCATACACATGAGCCACGTTTCATGGCATTTCCATGAGGGGAGCAGAAGTTACAGGGGTTCAGAATCTGGCAATTTATTATTCATGTGAAAATTTCTGAAAATGTCTATGTTTACAACTTGGCCACCTTTTCAGCTAGGTAATTGAAAATTTATATGGATACTTTCTTGTAAGAGTCATAGAACCTGATAAGTAGGGAGGTAATTGGTAATATAAATTGTAAGCTACAGGCATTCAGAAATTCACAATTTATTTGTTAAATTGTATGAAGAGTTCAAAATATATGGATGTTTATAGCTCCACTGATATTGCAGGTATACACTCAATATTTGGCATGCATACTAAAGTAAATATGTCCTTGAATATAATTAAGACAGCAAAATGTGATTTACTAGGTTGAAAGTTATTGTTGATACTTTTGAAATTACTAATTCGCAAAATGTGCTCAAAAATTAATGCACACATAATAGGTAATGCCACTAGAATTCCACTTGTGGAATTTAACTTTCATATAGCACTCATCACCATTGAATCACTTGACCTACACTAACATCATGACTCTGCAGTACCCCTTCAATACTCCTGCAACAGTAATGCCTAGAATCATGCCCCATCAAGATTAAAGATACCTAGATACAGTACTTGTGTCACAATGGCCTTAACTGCAACTAGTTTTAAGTCTTGGCATCACTTGGTGCCACTGTTTTCAAACAATAAAAATATACATTTTTATCTACATGGTTGTTAAAGAATCAGTAGGTGGCACTATATGGAAACAATACTGCACATGCATGCACTTCCAACAAGTCATTAAAACAGTGAGCTCTTGTGGTTATCTGGCATATTGTAAGAATTCAGGGTAGAGCACAGTGATGTCCATGACTATTTTTCATGGTTTGTCACTTAAGAGAGTGATCTGACACTTGGTGCAATTATACTTTTACTATGCAGCCTCCTACAAATTCTACCTTATTGTCACTTTACCCAGCCTTTACCTTCCTGTACAATGGCAACTCAAGTATATGACTGGACAAAATATACAGACTTAGCTTTGACAAAATTACAAAGACATTCTACAGTTTCACAAAACTTATAAAATACAACTTTAATTATTGATGTTATTTTGGAATATTTGCTTGTAATTTTGCTAGCCTTTAAGCAAGAGATTTGAGAGTTGGCAAACACAGACTCTTTTTTTCCCCTCAGCCAGCAGCTCATCTCTTAGGGATATAACCTGTTCAAAGGGATATAACCTGATTAGACTGAACAAAACCATCATTAAGTTGGCTGTCAAGATTTTCTCCAACATTTTTTCCCTCTCATCTCCCCCGGTGGGGATGGTGCCTCTGTCAGTCTTGCACAGCTACAGCTTTCCATGTGGCAGGAGAAAGCTCCCTAGCCTAGCCACAGGGGTTGATGTGTTAGTGGAACTCACTTCCAACCCTCTCTGGCTACTACCAAGCAGCTGTTGTTTCAGCCATGGCCTGCCTCCTGATGTGACTTCCCAGACTTGCTTCCAAACCAGGGTTGTCAGCATGGCAGCATGACACTCTGCTGCTGGGCTACTGGGGTAGCATGAAAGCTTAATAATTAGGGTCAATGAACTGAGAAAAACTGATGCTACTCCATTCTCTAGTTTTAAAGTTATAAGGGCATAAATTCTGCAGTTTACATAACTGTGAAATCTATTTTAAACATTTTCAAAATTGTAGAGGCTTATAACTCAGTCACCTTTAAAGATAGAGATTGGATCCTTACAGACTGCATTACCACCCTTTTGTGGAACTGGCAAAGACCCAAAATTAAGAAGGAGATGTTGTGGCAATCAATATCAAAAGGACGTTTGGGGCTTACAAATCTACACTTATATTATCAGGCAGCACAGCTAGCATTCTTGCTGGATGTAACCCCAGGGAACAAACAGAGGAGGGACTGGGATACCATTATACAATGCTTTATTTACTGCCTCTCTATATCAATGAGTGGTTAAATTTATTCTGAATCTCCTAGCTTTATCCACAGCTATGGCCTGGTTGGCGGCCCACTCCAGACTGGATCACCCTCCAGCTCTCTCACCTGATGCATCGATTCTGCGTTCCCTTTGGTAGGGGAACAATGTTCCACCACTAATGTTTTGAGTGCTAGTCTCCTGGGAGAAGAGAGGTCTCATACTCATATCCCACCTATTTCAGAACAGAGTCTTGAAATCTTATTAGCAATTGGTCAGGGAGTTCTCTCTTCCACCATCACACATTGTTTTGCATTTCTCCAGGTCAGATCAAAAATATATGGTAGCCAAGAGAGGCTGGATCCTCCCCCTACTCCTGTCAGATCTCCATCAGAGAAGGCCTTGCTGGACAAGAGAAGGAGCCCTGAACCAAAACCTATGACCAAGATTTACAAAACCCTATTTGGAGGACTGCCAGATCCAATGAGGGGGGTGAGGAAGAAGTGGGAGAGGGACCTGCTATTGGAGCAGCTGACAGAGGGGGACTGGAAATATATATTAAAACAAGGGTTGGAGTGCTCTAAGAACAATAGATTGTGGGCAATACACCACAATGTACTCCACAGGACTTACTTTACCCCAGCACTCTCCCATAAAACAAATCCCTTAAACTCAGACCTGTGCCCCAAATGCAAGTCCCATACAGGTACTTTTTATCATGTGATGGTGGGAGTGCAAAAAGGTGAGACTGTTTTGGGGGGAAATTGTCTCTCTGTTGGGCAGAATACTTCCCAGGGCTCCCACTCTGGATCCAGTTAATAACCTGTTGGGTATACTGGGGGGACATGGCAGACAGGAGGTGTAGTGTACCTGCTGTAGAATCTGGGCATGGTAGTAGCGAAACAGGCACTGGCCCAACAGTGAGGTTCGGAGCAGGTCCTTTCCATCTCTCGGTGGGTGAAAATGCTTCTATAGTGCATGAAACTGAAGCACACACAATACAAAATGAATGACCAAGAAGAAAAATATCAACAAACATGGGATTCCCCAGTGGTGTGCATGTCAGTCTCCTGGTTTCCAGTCTTTTAAATCCTCCCTGGGGAGTGTCCTCCCCTGCATCTTACTTGCACCTGCACTTTAATTTTAGGAACTACCGTTGACATTCCAACACACTTTGCTAGCCTTTAAGCAAGAGATTTGAGAGTTGGCAAACACAGACTCTCCCCCCCCCCCATCCAGCAGCTCATCTCTTAGGGATATAACCTGTTCAAAGGTTATTAGCAATTGGTCAGCGAGTTCTCCCTTCCACCATCCAACATTGTTTTGCATTTCTCCAGGTCAGATCAAAAATATATGGTAGCCAAGAGAGGCTGGATCCTCCCCCTGATTTCTAACAGAATGGAACTTTCCTTGGGCTGCTAGTGTGTCCCTGGGACACTCCCCTAGTAGGTACAATCCTCGGTGGGGCAGGTGGGGGACTCCATACACATGATGCAAATGCTACCAGGGATATGTCTGATAAGGGGCTTATTGTGGCTATTTAACTGGTAGTAATGTATCAGTATAGTATAATAATGACAGTATACATATAAAAAGTTTATATCTGTATTTATTAACCCTATTGGTAATGTAATTCCACCTCAAATGAGCTATGTTAAAAATGCATTTCTTTAACATATCAAAAGTTGCTGCTGATGACTTTGCTTAAATAATGTTTACAAAAAAAAGATAGAGATTGTAAACTTGGTACACATCTGTATAGGTCTTGCTAAAGTCAGCATGATAAATCTGATACCGTTTGAACTAAAACATTGGACATTCTGCAGTTTATATAATTGCAAAATGTAATTTTAAGATTTCTGAAGGTTTGGAGGCAGATATCTCATTCACCTTTAAAGACAGAGATCTGAAATATGGTACACATCTGTATGGGCCTTAGTACATTCAGGATATGAAAGGTGGTGCAATGTGGATTAACAATGTGGAAATTAGTTGGAAACAAATGAAATTACAATTTTGGTGAAATTTCATGAAATTTTCACAAAACTTTTGTGAAATTTCACAGATGCAAAATCAGCATTTCACCAGAATTTTGTTGGCAGAAGATCAATTTCACCCAGTCCTATAAGGAAACATCACTTAAAATACAAAAAAATGGTTTTCTGTATTTATTTTCCTGTTTTCTGACTTGTATTGTGTGTATCGTTTTTGCACTTGTACTTGCTTCTTCCCTTCCCCCTTCCCTGGGTCATACCTGTAAATGAGTCTAGGCTCAGTGTGCTTTTCCCGGTTACCAACTTTAACTAACTAACTAATTAACTAACTAACCTACAGTGTGAAATGGAAGTCACACATTCCATTGTCCTGTGCTTCTGTAGGATAATTACCTAAAGGTGACATTGCTCAGGACTGATGAACATAGAGGTCATATGTTTTCTGATTTACAGTATGACTCAGCTATGGATGGCAGTTCAGTCTGTTTTTACCATTTATGGTGATTTTGAATTTCTTTAGTGGGGACACATTTTATCTGAAGCTTTCCCTTCCTCCCACTCTCCATCTTGAGGAACATACACACTCAGTACAATTAGCTCTACGTTGTATGGGTGCAGTCCAAGGGTATTTGGTTATATTCTGTAAAGTATTGCAAACAATGTTCAGCAATACACCATTTCATGCATGCAAAATTAAAAAAATGCCACTATGATATTCATATTCATTTGTTTTTACTCCAATCTATAGGGTAATTCAAACTGCTCTTGTATTAATAATGCATTATCAATTTATATAACCTGATAGGCTGCTGTTATGTACCATATGATATGCTAATGGACTTCATCCCAATACTGAACTTTAAACAGAATATATATATAGATATATATATATATATATCTATATATATATTATTTCTTTTATATATGGTCTTTAACCTAATTGTAGTACACAAGACCTCGAATTTGAGAGAACCATCAGAGCTGATTCCAGCCCTTTCTAAAACATGTAAGATGTCAAGGCTGTGATGTCAGATGTACTTATGCTCTCTTTCAAGCTGATGTCTCTTGTGACTAAAACTATAGTTCAAATCTGTAATTAAAGAAAATGCATCCTAGCGAATGAGCTACCCACCTGTCAAGAGCACTAGGGATATTCTTCTTAAGCTGGGCTTTTAGGCATTTTTGACAGGACATTTTATCTGGGGAACATTTTTTTGCAGGTGTACTTGTCAGTGAAATTGTCTTGCAAGAGTAGATTACAGAACTCTATCAAAATGAATGATGTAACATAGACTTTAAGATTCAAGCCTGTGACATGCACATCTCTGCTGAGACAACATAAAAAACTTTTACTATGCTGGCACATTCATTTAGTTGTTTTAAGGCTCTCACAACAGATCTGTTTCTTACTTTTTTGGGGGGGAGGGGGGTCTTGTTTTAGACAATCTGTAAAACCCAACTGTTTTAAGTGTAGTTTTCATTGAAAACCTTCTTGTGCCTTTGAACAGCAGTATTTGTTAGTTGGCAAAAGTTTCATTATGTATTTTTTTTAGCATTAATATATTTCTTTTTTTTGGGGCTGTTATTTTATGCTCCTGTTGCTGTGGTCCCTGCCTCTGGATGGAGCCCCCAGCCCTGTCTCCTGGAGTCCACCAGATGGTGCTGACCCTTACCCCCAGGGCGTACACCCCTGGTGGGGCCAGCAGGATTGTTTTTTTGTTTATTTAGATCTAGGATTACAATTACCTTTGAGCTAAGGCTCTTTTACAAAGGTTCCACATCAGGAGAATACATACATGTTAAACATGTTAAACAAGGGCATTCAACATTAAATAGAGCATACAACAATATTCATCAGTTCAGGTACAGCATCACAGTAAATAGCATACATGAATACCACATACAAGGAATCATTTCAGAAACCTAGAAGAAATCAGGGAGGAAGAGTGAGAGGATAGGGGAGTGGCAGCCGAAAAACAGACTAGAGCAGCTCACGGCATTGTCAAAGAACATCAGAGGTGGGTGGTTGATATCAGTGTGGAAGGGGGAAGTTAGGGGTGGCAGTCACATGAGCTGCAGGCCATGAGATGATGATGGAGGCTTGATTTTAATATGCCCAGTGAGGAGGTGGAGGTGATGTGAGTGCTGAGGGCATTCATCCAGCTGGGTGCACAGTGTGCAAAGGATCTTTGGTCCAGAGTGGTGTGGCATCGGGGGGACCTGTAGAAGCTGATGTTCAGACCCTCTGGTGTAACAAGGATTAGTGTTTGGGGGCAGGAGGGCTTGGACACTAGGTGGAGTAAGGCCCAAAGTATTTTTTTCCCCATCAAGCAGGTGAGGTACTTTATGCGGTTAGTGAGTTGAAGCCATCCCATTTGAGCATAAAGCTCACATGTATGTGTGAGTCGGTGGGATCCAGTAAGCAGTCAACAGGCCTTGTTTAGGGAAGTTGTTATGCATCTGAGGGTGGAAGTAGAGGCAGAGCCATAGATTATGAGGCTGTAGTATATGACAGAGACCACAGAGCTCTGGATAGCAATCTTCAGTGCTGCCTGGGTAAGATGCTGTCTATTTCAGTAGAGAATTCCAATGCATGAGTTTACCACTCTGGCAACACTATCAATGTGAGTCCCATAAGCTAGGCAAGGGCCAAGTGAGATTCCAAGGTATTTAAAAGATGACACTTGTTCGAGGATATTACCAGCACTCATTTTGATATTAAGGGGTATCGCCTGTGTTTGTTTTGCGAGCTGCAGAAAAGAATAGATTTAGTCTTTTTGTGGTTTAGAACTAGTTTATGTTTTGTGAACCAGTTTTCAGCAGTGGAGAAAGCAAGCTGTAGGTTGTGAAGTAAGGGTTGTGGGTCCTTATGCGGGGTGAGAAGCACAGAGTCATCGGCATAGAGGATAATTTGTTTTGGGCAGGATAGTGGAAGGGAGTTCAGGAAATTCTGAAAATTAGTGGGCCCAGTATGGATCCCTGAGGGATGCCTGAGCAAACAGGTTTGGAGTCAGAGAGTACTCCTGAGGTTTTTACTCTTTGTGAGCGCTGGTCCAGGTAGCTATTAATCCATGCAGTGGAGTCCTGGGGGAACCTGGCATTCAGCAGCTGTTTGGTAAGCAGGCCATGGTGAACAGTGTCAAATGCCTTAATCAAGTCGATGAATACGGCTCCAGTTAAATGGCCTTTGTCCAATGAGTTGTGAAAGACTCTAGTGAATTCTAGGAGGGCTGTTGATGTGCTGTGCCCTTGCCTGAACCCGTGTTGCTGTGCACATAGGATTTTATATTTGTCCAGGTGGTCTG
Source organism: Neoceratodus forsteri (assembly GCA_016271365.2). Lineage (NCBI taxonomy): Eukaryota > Metazoa > Chordata > Ceratodontiformes > Ceratodontidae > Neoceratodus > Neoceratodus forsteri. The sequence goes on from CM057449.1 coordinate 463,413,737, forward strand.
TAAGCTGGTCAGCAACAATGCGCTCAAGGTCCTTGGACGGGGGGGTAATATAGAGATCTGCCGGTAGTTCCCCTGTATTTACTTGGTGCCACTTTTAAAGACCAGAGTGACAATAGCAGATTTCCATTTGCTTGGGAACTGACTGAGGCTGAGGGAGAGGTTGAAGATTCTGGTAAGCGGGCGCAATACCTCTTCAAGGGTGAGGGATAGAAGTTTAAGGTCCAATGAAACACCACTGGCTGGAGTTTCATTATGTATTTTTTTTAGCATTAATATATTTCTTTTTTGGGGGTATTATTTTATGCTCCTGTTGCTGTGGCCCCTACCTCTGGAGGGAGCCCCCATCCCCTGGTGTCCAACAGCTGGTGCTGACCCTTACCTTCAGGGCTTACCCCCGCCAGAGACTGCCCATCAAGTGCCGCAGCAACCAATTTCTCCTCCATTTTTCTCCCTTCAGAAATGGAGCATGCAATGACACTGGTGAGGAGGTAAGCTTGCACCCACATGCGCTCCTCCAGGCATCTGCCCCATTTCCACCCACATCTACAGTGTTGGCACACTGCCTCCTAGCATCCCACTAGGGGCCAGTTATATGCTGACCACTGGCACCACCAATCCCCAGAGCAGGAGAGCAGTCCCTTGGACGCTCAATCCTTCTCCTCCCCTGCCAACCCCTGGCAGCCCTGTGCTCATTCCCGAACATGGGTCGCTGGTGTAGTGCAAGGTAAGGCATCCAGCGCCTCAGCCTCAGTGCCACTGGGCCAGCCAGCATAAATATATTTCTGCCATAATTATCTTAATCAGTATATTTTTATTTCTCTCAGAAAGATTTAAAACAGCTTTTATTCCAAATGTTATAATAATGACACAAATCATTAAAGATGACTGGCACTAGCCATTTTTAAAAATCATTTCTCTTGAGGTTACTTGTTGATGTTACATACTGAATTCATATTATGGATGTATTAGGAGGGTGCTATAACACATTTCTGATTATTTATTTATTTTAAAATTGGTAACCAGGTAAGGCACACTAAGCCAAGGCTCACTTCAAGGTGCAACCCAGGGGAGGGGGAAGGGATACAATCAATCAAATACAATAGTAATTGATGCACATTGCATACTATACAAATAAGGTGCAAACAAATGTAGTGCAACATGACAAAAGTGACAAATAAGAAAAGCGAAAGTATGGAACATGACAACCTCTACTTCCCAAGATAAAATATACCAACTGATTGAACCTTTCGGTACAGTGAAATTAGAAGATATAAAACCAGCCCTGGAGAGTGGGAGAGGGAGGAAAAAAGGGCAGGTCAGGTAGGGAGCTGACTGGTGCAGGATGGGGAGGGCAGGAATATAAGCTGGTGCTCAAGAGAACTTGGAGAGAGTGAGAGATGGACTGAAGAAGGGAGCAGATTCCAGAGAGAGCAAGGGAAGGCTATAGAAGAAGGATGACTGCACAGCAGAAAGGTGAGGGTTGGGAAGGGAGAAGGTTTGGGGATCCCTGGAGTGAAGAGAGTATGAGGCATCAGTAATGGGGGAGATGAGTGTGGACAGGTATGAGGGCAGTGGCTTAAACCAGTATTTAAAGATGAATGATTCAGAGTGGTGCAGGTGAAGGGAGGGAAGTGGGAGGATTGAGAGGGAGGAGTATAGTGAGTAATGATGAGTGTGAGGGGGTGAGTTTGTAAGCAAAATGACACACAGTGTTTCAGAGGGTGTCCAGTCTGGCAAGATAAGAAGAGGGAGCAGCACTGTAAACCTCATTCACATAGTCAAAGTCACAGTACAGGAAAATAAACAAAATAGATACAGCAGTCAAAATAATCTGCACAGCACCACACTAAAATGTTTTTTTCAGCTTTTTATAATCAATATAACAGATAACTACTATTCCAATACCATTAAATATGTGGATTACATCAAAATCCATGGTCTGTGTTCCAGCTTAGAGCAGATTGCATCTATTCAAAATAACCTGGATAACATCATTAAATGGATCAATACTTGGGGGATGAAACTGAACCACGATAAATGCAGGATTATGCATTTTGGTACCAACAATCCCTCTCATGCTTATATATTAGACAATAGAGTGTTGACCAGTACTGGTATAGAGAAAGACTTGGGGGTGTTGGTGTCTGATGATTTCCGGCCCGATTCACAAATTAATGCGGTAATGCTTAAGGCCAACAGGGTTATCTGGTCTATCAAGAGAAACATCAAATCAAGAACTAGCAAAGTACTGAAGCCCTTTATATAGAGCCTATGTTCACCCACATCTGTATTTCTCTTCCCAATTATGGTGCCTCTTTAGGAAACATGACATTCTGTGATTGGAGAAAGTACAAAGACGCTACACTAAATTTGTGAAAGGTCTACAAAATGTGTTGTATGAAAATAGACTAATTTAATTGAATTTAATGTCCCTCACTACTCGACGGCTAAGAGGGGACCTCCTTCTTATGTTCGATATCATGAAGGATCCATGTTTATTGACCACTCTAGGGCTGGTGTTTAAAGATGATATTTTTAACCCTAGAGGTCACCCGCTACAGCTAAAATACAGGAAATTTTACCTAATACCACCAAAATTCTTCTATACTGTACGTATTATAAAACCCTGGTATGCTTTACCAGTGGAGGTTATTTCTAGCATTTCCAAGTGTATGTTTAAATCCGGACTGGACACCCTGATCCTTTCTGGTATTACTCTTTGTTATTATTAGTTGTAAGGAGCAATTATGAGCCTCATGGCTCTCTAGCTTCTCTTTAATCTTAGTATGAATCTTAGTATTGTTAGGACTTCTGCACAGAATTCAAGCAGCTCAAAAACTGTGTGCACATACTAAAGTTGCTGTGCATGTTCTAAAGTAGTTGAGCACATTCTAAAAACCTTATTGTGCATGTTCTGTCATTAACTGCAGCTGAAATTTCCTCATGCTGACTCCCACTGCCTGATTCCACTGCTCTGCTCACTGTACCTCAGTGTTGCGATAACTGCAGTTTAAAAAACAAAAAGGGCACCTCAGCTGCATTTTTTTTAACCATACACTATAACAACTAAAATATGGCTACCCATATACAGTACAACCCACCTTGTGTTTCCATCTCAGGGTTGAGATACCAGTGTGTACCTCTTGAGCTTCTCTCTCGAGGTCCATATGCTGGTATCTCAACTCCTTGATGGAAACATATGCTTGTTGTGTATGGGCGCCCATACATTATTCATTGTATTTCTTCTTAGTGGGAGTGACCAAAGATCAGTTACTTTTAAAAGTGCATTACTCCATATCTCATATCCAGAGTGAAGCACAATGACAAGAAAAATGGATATGTTAATATTTTGTTCCAGAAATACATTAATATTACAAACTTACATGAGGATATTTTTTTCCATTAACAGATACTGCTCCTTTAAGTGGTACATTATATTTATTCAATTGCTCTTACAAAGTGTTAACCTTTTTAAAAGCAAATACATTTATTTTTAAAAGAAAGCTATACCCTTATACGATGTCAATTTTGTTTCCATGTCAACAGACAACTCTTTTCCTGTAGCTGTTATGGCTATACATATTTGCTTGAGTTTATTTTCACTGTTCATGGCATCCCCCTGTGACTACCCTGAGAGTCTCCATTTTATGGTTGTTGAAATCTCATGGTCCATGAGAGATGTATTAGCATATAATAACATGATGTCACATCACCCATTTATATCTTGTATCTCTGTGCTGAAAGAACAAATACCCTATGAAAACTCACTGGAAACACACAGATTGAATGCAGTTTAAAGGGAAAACCCTGCATTACCACTCGGACAGTTTGCAAAGCCAACTGAAGGTAAATGTGGTATTTTACACCTTCCTGCAACTTATTTCTTTGAAGTCTAATTAAGCAAACAGGAATACTATGCAGTCTAAAGGGTGATTACACATCATGGGCTCAATTTTCAAAGCCCCAAGTATGACACAAGGTGCCTGCATCAAACATAATTGACGCAAGTGGCACCTTATGTCAAAAGATGCAACAATCCTTATTTTCAAATGCGGTTTGCATTGAAAAGGAGAGCCATTGCACCAAACTGGCACTGCACCAGTCTTGCAACTGATATCATAGTGCGCAGGGTTGTAGGCAGTTTGCGCCACAGTGGGGCTGTGGCCTTCCCTTAATCGGGATTCTGAAAGCCTTGCCATGGCCATAAGTCCCAGCCATGGTTAGATAATCCATGAGCTGGTCTAACAGCCCCTGCATCATCCCATCTGTATGTCTGTGCTATGGTGGGCACCAAGCTGGACTGTGTGGGTAACACAGAGGGATGCCTGTATATGTGAAATTACTGACAGCAGCCTGGCAGGTATGGCATAGCAGTTAGTGACAGAGTGATACAGTCCTGTGTACAGTGCTCCACCTTTCCCTGAATGGCATGAGGGTTCTTCCATCTGTGCTCTCCCCACCCCACCATGGCACTGGTCATAGTGCCATCCATTCCTGGCCCCCTTGCACACCTTCTGGCTCTGTCCTGGGTCCATGCCACCCACCTCTCCCTGACCTGACTCTTGCCATCCCCCATAGCCTCTGCCAGCCAGCAGGGCACACTGCCGGCATGTCCATGGCACTCGCTGCTATGCCGCACAAGTGTCCCGCAGCGTTCGGCAGTCCCCTTCCATGCATCTTTCTTTGACACATGGGAGCAGGGCAGCAAACTGTGGCTGATTGGTGTTGGAACCCTGCCTGTGCTAGAATCATGTGCAGGGTCCATGGCCCACCGGCAGTTGATGCAAGCTGCTGTTTATTGCTCAAAAATTGAGCCCCATGTTCTCATATGCTAATGCAGCTCTTGGGGACAGTGGAATTTCAACAACTACCAAATGGATAGCTACAGGTTCTAGTTTGAAGTGTGAAAACTAAAGCAACTACATACATCTCTAACAGCTACACAGAAAGAGTTATCTGTTGACATAGAAACAAATAAAATTAACAAGATACGAGGGTGTAGTTTTCCTTTAAGTAAAATGTAATATGCTTTTTTTTGTGAGAATCTGAGATGTATAATTTTGAAGTCATGATAAGGCATAACATGAAGTGCTGATGAATGTAGCGCCTTCACACTGTCTTCATTCCAAATTTGTTTCAATGTGTTAGCACCTGTTGTTTAACTCATCCAGTTCTATACATGTGGGAAAATTTGGGTAGAGCTGAATGTCACATTAGCACCTATGGTATTTTGCACTAATGACAACTTAACACTAATGCAAATTCCTTAACCCTTAGGCTGCTAGTAGATTTAGAATGTACTGGAATTCAGGGTATCTAAAGACATCCATGTTGAACAAAATGGAATGTAGCCCTCTTTGTTCACCTTTTCTACTGTAACAGGTAAAGTAGGCGGGGCTAAATAAAGTCAAACTACACTCTACTTGGGAGAATCTTTTAGAAGGCCCACAAGTCCATTTTTAGTCACTGTGGGACACAGCTTTCACTGTCGTAGCCCCTGACTGTGGAACTCTTTTGCTCTGCAGCTACATCACATCCTCTTGGCAGAGGTTATTAATTCTACTCTAAACATGAGTCATGTTTTCCTTCCTTTTTATAATCCAGGTTAAACTTTTCAGATACGTTTGGCCTCTTTTATGGTTTTAACTTTTTTTTTTTGCTTTATTAATGATTGTATACCTTATGTTCTCTCTAGTCCTATGTCCAACACCTTGAGCCTTTGAGGTAAGGCACTTTACAAATAAAATTAATTGTTTAAAAGTACCCTGAAGTCAACATGTCATCTGAGTAGCAGCCAGCCCAGAACTCCTAGTGATGGAGTAATGTGATTGGGTCTCCTAATAGAGATCAACAACCTCGCTACCCAGGTTTGAACCAGCTGCAGACAATGCGATTCACCCCTGGGTGAACCCTTAGACAATAAACAGGAGTAGCTGAGGAAAGAAAAGGTAAAGGTTTGTACTACGGTGCAATGATCTGCAGAATCAAGTAAGGGGTTGAAGCCTGGCAATATTACTGATACGATAAAAGCTGTTCCTGACCAATAGCCTATTCTACATTGAGTCTTTAATTGTTGCATCATTACGGAACTACTTAATGGGATAATTAGCCCTGTTTGGTTGTTGAATTTATTTAAATATAATAATTACTGTGCCTTTCTCCACAGTCTAATAGATCTAGCCTTTTCAAGGTCAAGTGTTGTAATATGATGCACAATTGAAGTGATTTTACTTATTTCCATTTTCTGTCATAATTTATGTTTTTAAAATACAGATAACAAGCAACAAAAAGAAAAATGCAGGTTGCCGTTGCAGGGAAGGGAACTGAGTACCTCAGTTTCTGAACTGTGTGTGTGTGTGTGTGTGTGTGTGTGTGTGTGTGTGTGTGAGAGAGAGAGAGAGAGAGAATGAGAATTAGAGGGAGAGGCCCTGCTCTGTAAAGGGATTCCTTTTGATAACGTACAATGGAAAAGAACCTTGTTAAGCATGGTTCAGAGGCCTCCATTCCTCAGAAAAGCCAAGAAAAAGAACTCAGTCTTGGAAACAATCCCTTATTGATCTATTTATTTTAAAAGCATACTGTAGGATTCCAGTTTTGAAACTCATAGTACATTTTTGAGTCTCAAGCTTCTCGTAACTGCCAGTTAGGTTAACCTTCTGATACAAACCTACATTTAATAAAGCAAATGGGCTTGTAGACAGTGCAAATCAGAATTTTTATTGTGTACATTATGTAAATCAAAGTTGTACTTTTACATATTCATGATATGTTATTTTGTACAAAGGAAGTGACAAGTATATTCAAAAAGGTATATGGGGGGGCATAGTTTTCTCCAGAGGCAATGGCATTCAATTACTGTATTTCAGGCTATATTTGAACTTGGGTCCCAAATGTCTAAGGGAGGTAGACAGCTTCACTGTGGCACAGGCTTTCTCTGCTGTGTGAGGCGTAGACACAGAAACCAATGTAAGTAAATATTGGGATTTAAGTTGATGAGAAGCAGATTGGGTGTTGCTTGTCAAGGCCCCAAAGGCCATATAATAAATGGCAAGGTAACAGCTTAAGCTCATTTATATGCAGACATTATTCATTGAAATTTCATATGCACAGCTCACTCCACCACCTCCTTAACAGATGTCAATGAATCATATCTACATGTGGAGTGAAATGAAGTGCAAATTTCAGATAACTCATTAGGCTTCTGTGTGCTGTCCCATATTTGGTAATTTATATTATCCAATCCAAGTAATAATTTTCCCAGTCGCAAAGACTACAACAAAAAATGGACAAATAAGTTAGGGGAGGGGTGGTCACGTGATGCAGTGAATTGCAACACCATCCTTTCTGCCTCTCAGGGATCTGTGTCAAGCAGTTATGCATAAATAGACCGATTTATTACCTCTGACAGCTCCTCCCTGCCTGTTCCAACACAGAAGAAGTGCTATAAAAAACAGGCCAATGGAAGTAAGCTGTAATGGTTTGGTTTGCATTACTGTTGCTCTCCAAATTGTACAGTGAATGTCATATTGGAAATGCTGTTGTGCTAGCCTACTGGTACCCTTCCTTCAGAGTCTAGTACTTACTTTATGCTACATTAGGAACATTCCTTTTAAAACATATATAAGCAAACATAAAAGCATGAAGCTGAATCAAATGGACATATCTGAAGAACAAGTGCCTGTAGGTAATCCAGCGTTTCACCCAAAATAAAATGATGCATCAGCTATGCAAACGTGATACTCTAAATACTTGGCTATAAAAAGGAAAGGATGATACAGTGTCTTACAGTCATACCATAATGGTGGCTCTCGACATAGCATCCTAATCACACAGCTCATGATGTAAGTATAGTGGTCTGCCATCAATCTGTTCTGACTTACCCTGTCCCTCCCATCACTGTAATTCTGTACCTGGCATGAACCCTACCTATAGACAAGCTCTTCGGGGTACAACAAATATGCTAGATCCCTTTTCACACAACATATCACTGCTGATTATTTCTAATACGGTGCCTTTTTTCCATGAAATACTAGAAGTACTGTACTATGGTATAGTACAGAGCTAGTAAAGTGGCTGTCCATGTACTTTACTATGCTTACCTTGTCAGCCTAGACTGCAGATCCCTGCTGTTCATGTTCATTTCAAATTCAGTTTATATGGTGCACATTTAAGTTTATGTTCATCATGTAAGAGATGTAGTTGTGTAGCCTTTATGTCCCCAGTGTCCAATTAGGGTATGGATCAGTGCTTGTGGCCTTCTGGCTTATCTTAGTCACAAGAAGAATGGTGGTCAACAATGTGTTCAAAAGCAGCTTGTAAAATGGGCCAAGATGAGCTCCTCAAATATTGTTCACTAAGTGGACAAACCAGGTCACCTGCCAAACCTATACGCATTCATGAGCACACTGTGGTGGATTTTCTAAGCCAAAACATTTAATATCAGGCCATTTAATAAATGCAATAACACATTCTATGGTGCAGCTTTCATTGGGAGATACAGCATAGGCACACCTCTGGTGTGTGCAGAGGAGCACTCACCAGAGGAGTGCATAGCTCCCAAGGAGCGTACACCCTGTCATGTTTTATTGTGCACTCAGGAAACCAATGAAAACATGGGACAGCCATATATGGAGGAACTCTACTTTAATAGTTCAAATCTAAGTATGCCAAAGCATATACAAAACAAGGAAAGTGGATCTTACAAGACAGGAAAAAAGGGCTCTGAAATGAAATAGAAACAATAGATACAACATTTATCTACTGTTACATGAACAACTACATTAAATTTGATGTATTTGTTTTATTTATTTAAATATTTTGTACCACAATAGTATAGTGAGCTGCAGGTAACTTGTTTCCAGATACATCCAGGGGAAGGGGGCAAAGGACTAATACAGATAAATAGGATAGGAAACTAAGGTACAGAAATTAAGCAATTAGTGCCAACCAAACACAGAAACTGCTGTATATTCAGCACTACTCTTTACTCTAATCCTACATCTACTGATTGCCTGATTAGATTTTCAGTGGGACCTGCAGCAGGTCCGGCATGTATACAGCCAGGGCTATTTTTTTAATCCACATTTGATTGGAACAATCAGACATGTTTTCTTGGCAGCATGCATTCAAGTAATAGTAGTAGGAGTATTTTTATTTATTAGGCAGCCTATCCCAAAGGGTATGAAAGTACAGATTAACAACAGCCGTACATGCAGTACAGGACTGGTTCTCCTATAATCTCCTTGTGCTAAATACTAAGAAAACTAGAAGTGTGGTCTTTGCCACTAGCAATAAATTCCCTTCCCCCCTTACACTTTATTATAACCACCTCCTCTGGCACTCCCCAGGAGCAAGTGGCCACATTCCGGTATCTCATTGTCACCCTGGACCCAACCCTCTCCTTCACTGCTAATATTGACGCCCTAGTCAAATCAAACTCAAGGGTTGAGCTCCTATTTTGCCACAGAAATAACTTATTTCCTGAAATCAAAAAGCTGCTTGTTAGATTCTATATCACTAGTATTATAGACTATGGGATCACAGTCTGTGGCTTTGTTAATGATGGTGAGCTATCTAGAGTGTGGGGTCTCCTCAGTGAAGCCTGCCATTTTGCCCTTGGCTTAAAATGTGACACACACACACGTGTTCTGTACAGTACCTTAAATTGGCTTAATCTTGAATCCCAGCTGTGTTTCCATACTTTAGTCATTGGACAAAGAGCAATTTTTGGCTCTGTGTCCCCTACTAAGCCAAACTCTTGTTGAGCTATCTAACTTGGTTGTTGTTCCTATATGCATAGTGCACTGAGTATAAAGGTTTTTAATTATCATCCAAGGAAGGCAAGACAAGAATAAATCAGATTACTGGAAAGGGTTGCCTCGATTTTTGTACTGATTTTATTGCCCAAATCATGTCACAATATACAACAAATGTTAATTAATTTACATTGTTAACTGAATGCTCTGAATGGTTGTTACACATTATGTGGTGCTGTCAGTTGTTCAAATAAAGCAGATTTTTTTAAGTCTTTCTCTGTGTACAACTGAAAACCCACTTTTATTAAAAATGCTTATCAGTAATTATAAATTAAAAATGAAAACAGGGGTAGCTGTGTGTAATGGAGAACTGCAAACAAAATGTCAGGATTTGCTCACAAAGTTTATGTAGCATCACACACCTCCAGCATGTATAAGATTCGAGTTACCCATACCTTCCCATGTATTATTCTCCATTTTGCAGTATATTTGAACCATTTACCCTGCAACTTTCATTTATGGAGTCCATTTTATTTTAAAAAAAGATGATGGGCCTTATATTTGCAGGGAATGAGATTATAGGTGAACACTTAATAATTATTTTGGCACTTTTGAATTTATTGGCTATTTTAATAATTCTGGTGCTATTTACTAACAATGCAAATTGTAAGTACATAACTGGTTGAGGGGACACACTCCTTATTAGTTCTCTTTTTATTATTATGTCATTCTGTTGGAGTAATTAAGCATTACATACTGTATGCTCATTGTAGTTTGCATTTAATGTTTTTAAAAAGGCAAAAGTAAAAAAAAAAACAGTATCACTAAAATTAGAACCCAACATGCAAATATTTTGTAATGCAACAGTTACTTTCAGGACTACAGGCAAAATATGTTTGTATGTGCTTTGCATGCAGATATTAACTGATGAGGTGAAAAGGCCACTCAAAGAAATTAAATTGATTAGGTTTTTGTGTTCTTAAATGAGGTTGTCCATGAAAATGCAGGTGATCATAGTGTTTTTAGACAGTCCCTGCTAAAGCGGAGACAGTATCTATTTTTAAATAGCAGATATGAGTCTAGGCTTATATAATCATTGTTTTGTGCACATTTATTTAAAAAAAGTATAAGCCTACTTTCTCTCTTGACAAATGTTTATATAACAACTTTGAGAATTGCTCCCTTTGATATTTTGGAAAAATATTTTGTCATAGAAGACAAGCATTTGAATAAGGGAAGATACTCTCTAATCCATCAGTAACTGCTATCTGTTGACTCACTCTTTAGGTTAGTTTACATATAACTGCTGAGCTGTGGCAACAATTAAGTTCCTGTGTTTGCAGTGGAGCCTGTTTCTTGTGTATCCACACCTGGGAGCAGTGAAGCTTTATGTGGGGCCTGGGTCCTTCTGCCAACCCCAATCCTATCCAATGTTTACACTTTTTAAAGCTACATTTCCTCCCAATGCTGGCTTTCTCTCTTAGTGCTGATTCTGACCTCATTGTATTTTATTTTAGAAAGATAGAAGTTATCAGCAGAAAAGTGCCCTGCAGTCCATCAAGTCTGCCGAGCCCTACCTAATGTATTTTCAGGGCCCTGGCGACCCTTTATTTTTTCTTTCCCCATCCCTTTTTGTTACCAGTTTTACCAGCCCCATATGTCAGTCCTACCTATTTTTAATCCCCACTACTGATTTCACACAACACCTCCACTGGTAGTCTATTTCACTTCTCTACCACCCTCTTCATAAAGAAATGTTTTCTGATATTGTTTTCCCACTCAGCATGAACAGCTCTCTGTTCTGTACTTTGTTTATACCATCGAGGTATGTATTTGTATATCACACCTGGTATTGTTGGAAAACAAACATAATACTTTTAAGGACAGGAGGTTGCCTCAGAATGTCTGATATTGTGACATTTGGCTAGTTACTCTTCTGCTAACTTTACTGTATACATATTTGTGGTAGAGTAATAAGCAGGTTAGCTTATCAATGTGTAAAATGTAATACCTTTCTGAGAGATTTTTTTTTAAATAGTGATTGCTGTTATCTGTGTATTTGACATAGTTCAGAAGAAAATGTACAGTATCTCACTTTCAATTTGTCCACATTGCACTGGCTACATTATTTGTTTTCTTCTGGTATCCAATTTGGCTTGCATCTATCTTTCTCAAGCATAAGGTCACTGCCTCTACCGGTATATGGCTGTCTCTCTTGCTCTTTTTCTTTACATCATTGAATCCCTTCCCCTTTTCAAATTTCTTGCCAGTAACAGGTGGCAACCTGGTAAAAAGTGGGCGCCACCTCACAAAGCTCTTGTAGGCTTAGGGTTAAGCAGAGTGCCTACATTGGAAAAACATGAGCACAGAAACAGGGTTGCTTTCTGCAACTTGGTAGCACAGTTAATTTAGGTAGCATAGGGCCATTTATGTTGTTCACAATAACACATATCCCAGGCAATGACCAGGAAGTTCAGTGTCATTTTATGAAACTCCCCCTTTTTGAGTTGTTTTCTGTTTTAGATTACAAGTAGCCAGCTTACCCAATGGAACTGCGACATGTCATCGGTGCTCCAAGGCATCTGCTCACCTACAACAGTATGCAGCTTGAAGACTCAATTTAGCTTTTAGGAAACAGGAGCTGTGGGCTAATAAGGTACACCAGTCCAGCGGGGATTTGGGTGGGATTAATAACTGCTACTGTGTATTCCAGAAATTGTTTGCCTTTATTTCACTGCTTCCCATTATTGGCTTTCCTCCCTGAATTGGGTCTCTCCAGTGCTTGCACTAGCAGAGATGTTTATTGTCCTTTTTAGTGTATGGTCTACGCTATTTAAATTGCTCTGTGTGCTGTTACTGCATGTGTATCATTACTTTCTAGGTGTCGGCACCTTGTACCATTGTTTGCATAAAGAAGTCACCCAAGAAGTCACCCTGGGTGGAGTCACTGCACAGTTGAAGAAGGATCCGAAGGCACATAACCAAACCTCTGGCCAGTCATCACAATATAGAAATCCTAAATTACTCAACATCTTTTTCAGGCTTTTCAAACCTGGGAGTATTACTCTGACAATCATGTTAAATTTTGTGTTAAACTTTTGAAGTAGTTTTGTGATTCAGTCTAAATGAAGGATGCTGAACAGAAAGGAAAATATATTGCATTTTAATATAAATTCTCCATGTTTCATGTCATCCTTTCTAGTGGGCAACACTCCACAAAAAGACATCATATAGAATTTGGCATGATGTAGCAAATGTGTTCTAAATGAAGAATGAAACAGCTATGAGGTTCATTTGCTTACAAGCTTGCTGATACACAAAATAGAATAATTTCTCCAGGCCAGGCCCAAATTATACAGTGGTAGTCAGTCAGGCTTTCACTGGTTATGCAGAAAGATGCAAGATGTGTACATTCAGAAATAATCAAGTAACCTTACTTGCGCAGTGACGCACCTTGCAACATACTGCATTACAGGTGAACTTTGACTAACTACCGCTGTAAATGTAGCAGAGTTTTGTGAAAGTTGTCATTTTACTCTTCCTCTCCCACAAACAGAGATGGATATCTTCTGGGCTGGATTTTCTGACATTCGCATCGCATATTTAATACGCTTGCATTACTTGTAGCACAACTGATAGTCCACATAATAAGGTGGGCTAACATGTGACTGCAAATACAGCAAGTTGCTCATGAAAAATGGCACATGTATTGAACGAATGTCATTGGTACCATAAAGTGAGGAAAATGTCATGAATGCATCCAACTGTTTGAAAATTGCCCACAAATTGTTGGGTGCAGTTCTGGTGCTGCAGCTGTAGCCAAAATTATATTGCAATTGTAGCAGTAGAACTTTAAAAGTATGTCCCACAGTGTTTGGTGTAAGTAACTGTTTCCCATTATAAGTTTTTAAAATGTATTACTCAAGTTAAAAAAAGCAGCATAGTTTGATGCTGTTTCCTATCTATATTAGTGTTTTAAGTGTCATTAAACAATTAAGGAATGATGAATTCATTTTGTAATATTAAAGATATAAACAATAAACACTGACAGACTGGTGTTATGCATAGCTTTTTGTCACCTGTTGATTAATATTTTCAAGATAGATATGCTGTGACATGTAACCAACCAAACGAGACAGGAAATGCCCATTTATCAGCAAACCTCTATTTATCAAACAAGATGTCAACTTCTGTTGACACAGTTGAAACCATGCTTTATGATTAACAGTGGGATCTTTTTAATGTGCAGGATTTTCCAGCTTGATGAATTGCTGACTTTATTATTTATAGTTTTATTTATCATTTGTTTACAGGAAAAAGGGCGGAGAACTTGCTTTCAAGTGCATCCCAGATTATTTACATCTTAAAAAGATTAAAAAGTAATACATAGTTTAAACCTGATATATAACATAAGTAAACAGAGTTAATTTTTAAACACCTACAATAAGCGTTAAGGTGTGAGTGATCATATTCAGTGCCAGCTGCATCATGTATACATGGAGGCACCATGCAAAAAAATAGGGCCAGCCAACCTTAGCACCATATTCAGACAGATAGTCAAAACTGATCATGCTATCCATCTGAATATTGGGCCATGGTAGCATGGCACACAGCCAGTGGTGGCCATGCTGTGTGCCGTGCTACGAGATCACTGAGCTGAAGACCACCATAGGAGTAAAGCACAGCACACACTGGATAGTGCCATGGTCTCTATGGGTGATCTCCAGCCCAAACATGCAGATGAGTCCATTGAGCATACACAGCACTAGTGGGCCATTTGAACGTCCATTATGGGCTGCTCTGCATGCCGCACATGGGCCAAGTGTGCCAGGCCAAGTACTCCCTCCTTAACTCTGGTCCCCTCTTAAGTATAATGTTTAAATTTCCTGGTGGTCCAGCAGTCCCTCCCTAGCCCATGTCTGATAAGGGGGGGTTGGGGGATGCTAGACCACTAGGGATTTGCTTAGGAGATCAGGGCTTGGGATTAACTGCTAGACCAGCAGGGATGACTGCATTTTCAAATCAGAGGAGAACGAGGCTCAGGAGTGACCGCAAGACCACCAGGGAGTTTGAACATAATATCAGGGAGGGGATCAGGGTGAGGGAGGGACCACTGGACCACCAGGGATGTTAAACATCATACCAGGGAGGGGACTGGGGCTTGGGAGTGACCACTAGACTACCAGGGAGTTTGAACATCATACCAGGGCTAGGAAGGGACAGCTGGACCACCAGAGATTTTAAACATCATACTGGGGAGGAGATTGGGGATAGGGAGGGACTGCTGAACCACCAGGGAGGACTTTACTGTAACAGTAGAGGGGATCAGGGCTTGGGAGGGACTGCTAGACCACCAGGGTACCCAGCCCTTGACAGTGCATGGATGGGGTGTGGGGCCTCCAACCCCTCTGCACACTTTTAAGGGCTGGATTTCAGAAATGTTAAACTGTACCACACTTGTGGCCATTTAGCACTTCTGATACTTTTAAATATTGTGCTATGCTGCATATGCATGGGTGTCCCTCATTCGCATATGCACAGTGCAATATTGTGCTACACAGTGCTGTCAGGGGTGCACCATGCATAGATGGCCTTTGAATATGACTACAGATGCAGCAAAATTTAATTTCACTGGTGAGGTTCTGGGAAAATCAGGAATTTTGCCCCTTGAAATATTTTGCAAATTTCATGCATTTTGTGGAATATTTCATGGGTGAGAAATGCAAAATTTCACCGATGAAATTCAGAATTTTGTGCACAAACAGTGGAATTTTGCCCATGAGTGGCAAAATTCCATTGTTCATGGGTGGTGAAAGTCCACCATTCAAGGGCAAAATTCTGCATTTCACTGGTGGAATTTTGCATTTTATGCCCATGAACTATTTCATGAAATGCGCAAAATTCGTGAAATATTTCACAGAGTGAAATTTGTGGATTTCCCTCATTCCCTCATCTCTAAATATGGCCACACCCTCGACAGCTGGTACTATTCCAGGTTAACGTGGCACGCACCCAGTTTGTGCCATGCTAACCTTTTGAAAATTGGGCCCTAATTGTCATAACAATGATTTGAAGGTAATATGTTATGTATTATGCTTTAAGATCATAAGACGGGAGTTCCAGATGAAGGGACTGTCAAATGAAAAGGGTCTTGTGCCTTGATTTGAGTTGAACTGGCATATTGTGATGTTACAGTACTTACCAAAATACTTTAAGTTTTGTAAAGGGAACTGTATTCCTGTAAGTAGATTGTCACATAATGTTTTCCAGACAAAGTTGTTCTGCCCCTGCTTCCCAGCAAAATGTGTTTGCCTGTAGCACGCTTTTTGGCATGCTTTTCCCCAACTTTGGTTTGTATACCTAATGAGTAGGTAGCATTACGTGGTGGGATATCCATGCTATGTCTTGTGTCATCCAGTGTTTTGGTTACACTGGTTAAAAATATGATTTTCTGAGCTTTTGTCAGTGTGTCCAAAATGTCAGGAAACTGTCAAGGCAGAAATGCATATTCATTTAATGTAGCAGTACTGGTTAATAAAAATATTCTTTTTACAATAGTTATGTCAAACGATCCCCACAGCTGACAAAACTTGAATTGTTTTCCTTTAATTGTTTTTTGTTTTCTTTACATTCTTTATTTTTTCTGACAGTTTAGCACAGACCCTTGCCAGAATGCCATATTGGATTCAGAGGGAAATTGGGTGCTGCCATTCTCTCAATGGTTATTGTGTCTGATGTAACTGGAATCTACCACCCCTTCTTTTGCCTGCTGAGTGTTTCTAGGACAAGCAATGTAAACAAAGGGTGTAAAACATGAAATAGTATGGGGCTACCATATTTTCAGAGGATTCACACATTATAAATGTATTAAAAATCAAGGGAATCAATTATCAAAAAGTAGCAATAAACAGCAAAAGTTACATCTAAAATTCTAAACTACCAAGCAGTGCAAAAATCTGGGAAGTGATGAACACTTCCTGGTTAACTAGTACTGCTGCCTTAAAGCAGCAGTAGAACTAAGTACGTTTCTTCGCTTTTTGAAATGATTGGAACTACGTATGCCCTCTGTTTAAACTGAAACCTACCCAGCAGGAGTAAAACCATGGAGCCTCTTTGGTTGGAGAGGCATACAATTGGTGCCCCCAGAGGCAGGGAAAAACCTGGTGCTATCTAAACAGAGGTCATAATATCAGTGCATCTCCTCCCCCGAGAGGAGAATTACAAGGTAGCATTCTAAGAGAGGCTATATCAGACCTTCCCCCAAGAGGTACACATGCGGTATGGGCATTCTGTGGGAGGGAACATTAATTATAAAGTTCCCAGACAATCTAAGGATAACAGTAGCAAAGGAAATGTGTAGATCAAGTATTTTTTCCCAAGGCTTAGTTCAAGCTTCCCTGGTAGGTTAACAAAATCTATTAGGTGAATATGGAGGCTACCACCCTTCCTGTCAATCCTCTGAGACACTAGAGTAATAAAATCATCCCATAACCCATTGCAGACATCCACCTTGGTTGGAAATGTGGACTCTGATAGGACATCCACTGCTTGGACATGCTCTGTCACTGGCATAAGGTCTTCATGGGTGCTTATTGGGCATTGCACAATTATGCTTGAATGCACTGTTAGATAAAATGCTGAAAGGAATCTGCAGCAGAATGGTGTGAATCAAAGCCTGCATCACATCCATGAGGGGGCACTGATAAATGGCCCAATTTAACAACAAAGCCCTTATTGAAAGCATACAATTCACTGTATCTCTACAGGATGAATTCTATTTAAAGCCCAGTAATGCACAACAGTATTAATATGCCACCTTGCAACATAAGATACATACAACTAAATATAAATCCATCAATCAATCAATCAATCACTGTATTTTACCAGGCATATACACCATTGAGCAAGCTCATTTTCAAGGTGGTCCTGGACAGATAACAATACAAAGCAAAACAAGCAGTACAGTAAGTACAAGGCATAGAAGGAGCAGAATTTTACAGCATATACATAAATGTCCAGTAAATAATTGACCTGGCAGGAATTACAAACAATGCCAATACAGATATAAAAATTGTACAAAGGTGAGGAAGGTCATCAATCCTAATCAACATCCACTGTTGGAAATATTCATACAAGGTAAGGACAGATGCAGCTGCACAAAGGAAAGGAGAAAGAAGATGTGAAAGACAAAGTTATCTAGACGTGTACAAGGAGCTGTAGGTCACTTATGAGGAAGGGACTTGGTAGGTGTTCAGATTGCTGATGGGGAAAGCAAATAGGGAAGATTATTTTTTTCTGAAGCAGTTGCAGTTTTCCCTCAAAAAGTCAGCTAGCATCTTTTTGAATGCAGATATTGCCCACTATTAGATTTCTAAAATAAGTTAAACATTTTCATAGAAAACTCTGAGAACCTGTGCCCTTGCAATAAGCCTGGACAACAATTATCTTCAATCTTGGATGACAGAAACACCACTGTGGAGAAAGGTCTATACCCAGGTACAATATTTGTGGATCTGTGGATCTGTTCAAGGCCATTGATACAGTGGAATATGACCTCCCTTTAAAGAAAATGGGCCAACCTAATATCAAACAGAGGGTCATGGACTGGTTTAGTAACTATCTAATGCCTTAAATACAGAAAGTGTTGGCAAACTAATTCTCACTTATGTAAACCTGACAAATTTCTTAATAGTGTTACTTGTTTCCCCCTGGTGCTAAGATCGTAGATATTAGCACCTCAATTGATTTTTTAGTTGTTAATAAAAATTTAAATGTTGTTTTACAAGTGGAATCTAATGCTGTGGGCCACCAGCATGAAAAGGATATTTGCTACGATTAGATTGAGCTTGGTAAAAAAAAAATTGTAAATAAAGGATGTAAAGTCACCATATCTGGTATTCTATCTATTCCATGAGCCTCAACAGCAAAAAATCACACCATCTCAAGAATTAATTCACATCTTATGAACTGGTGTAGAACTGAGGGGATTGTATTTATTGATCATTGGGACATATTTTACAATGACTATTCAATGTATTCAAAAGATGGTCTGCACCTTAATAAAGTGGGAGCAAAGAAACTGAGTATCTAGTTTCAGAAAGCACTCGATACTATGGGTTTAGACTGATTAAGGGAGGGGGGCAGTACTTGAAGTCCATACTGTTTATCATCTCAAGTATGAGCACAAAATACATCTTTGGGGTCTACCAATAAAAAAGGATATAGTAATATCAAGGGGATGATACTGAATGCACACAGCCTTAATAATAAATTTGATGAGATGTTTCTATTTGTGACCATGATAAACCTGTTATAATTGCCATAACTGAGACCTGGAGGACTAGTTCCGAGACATGGGGTAAAATAATGCAAGGCTACAATCTGTACATTAGTAATAGGTGTACTAAAAAAGAGTGGTGATTTGGCCCTTTATATCAGTCTAGTAATATAAGACGTAAGATTAAGACCTCATCACTGACTGAGTCATTATGGGTTAACCTATTTAGTGATAGTCCCGACTCACCTATTTTTGGCTTATGCTATCATCCCCTGGATACATTATCTGATGCTACATTAGAAATTATAAAAGAGACTGAGTCAGCTACCATTATGGGGGAGGTCATTCTTACTGAGGCTCTTAACCAGCGATATTGACTAGGTGCTTATAACTGCAACATCTTCCATTAGTAAGCAGTTTCTTTCTGTCTGTGAAGAACTCAGCATGCAACGGCACATACTAGATCCAACTCAGAATTAAAACATTTTGGACATTATTCTAAGGACCGAAAATGATAAACGTAAAAACTGTGTAGTTGAATCTTCACTTGGAAACAGTGACCATAATGTAGTCAAATTTGTAATTGATGTTAATCATACTAGATTCTGTGGTGCAACTTAAATTTTTGTTATAAAAAAGTCAATTTAAAAAAAAATTTTGATGAAGTGCTATCAGGGATGGACTGGAACAAATTACCTAATGACTGTACTGTGGTTACTATTTGAGACAAATGAAACAAAATTCTTCAAACTGTAAACAAATACATACCAAACACCAACAAACACAGAAATAAAAGACTGAAACCAAAATGGCTAATGAGGAAAATTAGTAAAATGATTACCAAAAAGAAATGCCTATATAGAAAATTCCTATCACATAAAACCCCCAAGAGATGGGAAGCCTTTAAAAAAGTCCAAAAACAATGCAAGAGTGAAATTAAGAAAGCTAAGACAAGCATGGAAAAAACAATAACACTTCTAGCAATGAAGAATAATAGTTAGGTGTTTTAAAGTTATATTAATTTACTTAAAAAGCCACAATGTAAGGTTGGTCCCCGGAGTATAAATAATAGCATTGTCAGTACACTTAATGACATGGCAAATAGTTTGAATAAACATTTATGTGAGATTTTTGTCATGCATAATAAAATGCCTACACACGTTGACACATCTTCACTAAATGGGATTGTATTCTCCATCGAAGAAATTGATAATAAATGAAGATATATTAAGATTAGTTCTTCTCCTGGTTCGGTTGGAATAACTGGTAACATGCTAGCTGTTATGAGGAAGCATGTAGCTCTGCCACTTAAATCACTCTTTGATTGTAGTATAAATAGTGAGAATATACCTACTGATTGGAAACCAGCTAATGTTGTCCCACTGTTCAAAAAGGGCGACAAAAAGAAAAGGAATAACTATAGGCCTCTAAATCTAACCCCAATCTTGAGTAAAGTCATGGAAGATATAATCAAAGATAGAGTAATGACTATGCTAGGGAAATTCAATAAAGATCAGCACAGGTGTATAAGGTGTAGATTATGTGTCATGAATCATCTTTGCTCCTATGAAGCTGTAAGTCTTAACCTGGATTTGAGAGTTCCATGTGATGTGGTGTTTTTGGACTTCAGTAAGACCTTTGATTTGGTGCTTTATTGTGCCTTAGTTGAAAAATTGGATAGCCTGGGAATCCATTCACAATATAGTAACTGGATTTCTAATTGGTTGAGTGATCGAGCACAATGGGTAACGACTGATGGACATTTTTCTGACTGGGGCCCAGTGTCTAGTGGAGTGCCACAGAGCTCAGTACTTGGCCCCTTTGTTTTTCAGTTATTTGTTTTGGATCTATCCTCCCATTTGGAGAGGTGGATGACTAATTATGCTGATGACTGCAAATGTGGTGATCCCTGTATAAACCATGAAGAGATTGCCCGTATCAAGGGAGATCTAAACAAACTCTCACAATGGGCTGCTAAATGGGAGACAAGTTTCAGCCTTAATAAGTGTGGTGTGATGCACCTTGGATTACATAACCCTAGCCTTGATTACTATTTTTGTGGTAAATTATTGAATAAGACTCAACACAAAAAAGATTTAGGAGTCATAATATCTGACAATTTTATTTTCAATAAACAAATAACAGAAATTATCAGAAAAAACAATAAAATTGGGGGATATTAAGTCTAGAGATTGCTCAGTATTACTTCCACTATTTAGAGCTTCCATTCGACCTCACTTTGACTTCTTATCTCAGGTTTGGTGCCCATATAAGAGAGGAGACATAGATTGTGTTGACAAAATACAGAGGAAAATTACCAAACAAATACATGGAATGAGGAGTTTGACTTAAGAAGATAGATTGGGTGAACTGGGACTCATGTCCCTTAAGAAAAGAAAGTTGTGCGGAGACCTTCTGTTGACATGGGAGGTTTTGCAAGATCAATACTTAATGTCAGAAATAGATCTGGATTTCAAGCAAACAATTGTGGGTACTAGGGGTCACCCACTACAGCTAACATGTCAAAGATTTAATTTTGTAAAGAGAAGGTATTTATTTTTATAGTGTGTTGTTAATCCCTGGAACTCATTACCATTGGAGGTTGTTATTAGTGATACAAAAAATACTTTCAAAAATAGACTTCATAAGCTACTGTTCTAAAGTAAGAATCTGTCCTATTAAGGCTGAAATAATAGGGCCTTACATGGCCCTCAGCAGTATGCTCCTTACTTGAACCTTTGTGAACCTTAGTGAAATGGACAGATTCTACGGCATTGCCTGTAGTAAAGGAGAGAGTCCCTCAGGGATAAAGTCTGAGCCCTTTACAATTCTCATTGTACTTGACAGGGTTGGGATCACACCTTGGATGCTCAGACTATAGTTCAGAATTGAGCTATATGTGGATGAAATGGTCTTTCAGATGTCTGATGCTAGGATACAAGGAGCTCAATTTTCAAAGGGTGACGCAGGGCTTGCATCAAGTCCTGCATCACATCCATTCTTTGGTACAGCTGTGCCAAACTCCTTTGATGCAACTGCACCCAATTTTAGCACATCAGGTTCAGTTGTGACATTTTCCTCAGTTTATGGCAGCTTGTGCCAAAGCTTTGACACAAGTCCCATAAAAAGGTTCCTCCAAATGGCACAAGTTAGACAAGGGAAAAGCTGGTCTAACTTGCAGCATTTGGTACTCGGGATTGAAAATTCAGGTTGCTGGCTGGGAGAATGCCACAGGCCCTGTGCACCAAACAATTGACTCACAAGGGGATTGCGACAATAAGGAGGCTTTGAAAAGTGAGCCCAAGGAGTTCATATTCCCTTCAGGAAGAATAAAACCAATTACAATCATTTTTAACGCATTCAGAAGTTAGTATTAAATGCAGTCAAAACTAAGGTTATGCTTATTGGTACAAAATACAGATTAAATCAAGTTGGATGGATTAGTAATTGTGCTCTGGAGATAACTACCAGTGGTGGGACTAATCTTGAATTAGTAACGAAATATGAATATAAATACTTGTGTTACTGGTCTGTCCTCCCTGCTATGGGAATGTTCATGAAGTGATTTTAAAAAACAAAACAAAAGATTAGGACCCAGAGTGAGATTGCTCTAACAAATAAGCATTTCTCACAACCTAAAAGCAGAATGAAGATCATTCAGGCAGTTATATTTCCTCTAATCAGTTGTGGCAATTTCTTGCATAAAACATCCCATAGAATACATATTTCAACAGATGAAATGTAGTTTATAACAGGATTGCTAGACAGTGGTCTTAGAGTGACCCAGTGATGTTCCCTTTGGTAAACTGGACAGGATGATTAAATGGATTTTCCTAAATGAAAAAACAAAATTGCATAACCTTTTGTTCACAGTAAATTGCATATAAGGGAAGGTCCCAGATTACCTCCAGGAGATGATCTCTAAGACAGAACCCTTGGAAAGCCTACAGGCCACCTCCACTATACAGTATACCAGCTTAAGATTTTAATCAGTTCTTTGAAGGTCATCATTCAGGCTGGAATTTTTTGTCAGCTGTGATTTGCAAAAGGAAACAGAAATGACCAACTACATATGCTACTAAAACTGGTTGATTGAATCACTGCTAGTCTTTAGATCTTATTGTGATTTTGTGAGTATTGCCTAATTGTACATATTGATTGTTATAGCTCATTCTGTTTATTTGTGTGCTTGTAGTATGATTTTATTGCAAATGGAAAATAGTCTTGCTGTAGTCTTATAATAATGTTTATGTAACTAGCTGTTTCACACCAGTTAACTTTTGTACTACGCCTGAAGGAACAAAATTAAAAATGAGCATTGCTTATTTGTTCTATCCTAGTAAAAATGAAAAATAAAAATGAAAGTTTACATCAGAACTTTTTCCATCACTTGGAACTTGTGTAGATAAATACAGTATACTGTAATAAAACTGTTTTACAATGATTACTATTGGGTCCCCATTTTTTATTCTGGAGACTTTACAGTTCAGTTGATTTCGCTGTGTTATCAATTATTACAGCTGTAGGCTTCTGAGCCAAATCAGGCCAGATCAGTAGTAGACAAAAGTCATTATCTGAAGATAGGTTGGTGGCTGATGTGAAATGAGATGTAAAGGTCTCAACCAAGTTTATACTGGACAGACATCCATATCACACTAATTAACCCTTTACTGGCAGTGTCCCATGAGACACCATTGATTGAATGGATATGGAATCTGAACTACAATGTCACCCACTCTAGTTGGTCTTTGCAATTCAAGGTTGAAGCAAATGGCAGGGTAGTCACTTCCATTGCAGCTTTTGTTATTGTATCCATCATGTCTGTTTCCAAGGCTGACAATGGGGCACCATGCATCAGAAGACAAAGAAATTCCTTGTAAAATATACTGTAAAGGTTTTTAAGGAGAAAACACACCTATACAACAAATAACATATTTTTCCCAGACACAGAACACTATGCCATAGAACCAGTCTTGTTGAAAAAGTGGGATATTTACATTTGGTGCGATTATGTCATTTACAAATGAACAAAAACATTACACAAAAGGGCATAATGATTTTAATGCCTCTTAGACCATATCTCAGAGTCATTCTGTGTTGCCTCAGAGCTGATGCTGAAACAAAGTGCATTATCAGCATTAGTATTACTACAAAGCTTGGTAAATCACTTGGTGGCTGACTAATTGGTGTCATTCATTTACCTGTAAACCCCTCTTTTTTTATAACATGGGAGGCTAATACTGGACCCAGTTGTTCATTTTGCAACTGTTCTTGGCATTTCAATACATTCAATGGTTGTGTCTGATTTGTGTCCTGCTATTGAGGATCTTTTGTGGAGCTTTGTGTCATCAAAAGTGTCATAATTTATATTATCATTATTAATGCCTTTCATATTTGTCATAACAAATCAGTGGACTAAGAGAGACACTACCTGCATAGCTACTTATGTCAGTTGTTTTAAAATAAGCACTTTTCATTAGGAAAATATGAATGACAACCAGTGAGTTTATTAAAAAGCCAGCAAATGTTGGTGCTTCATTGTGGACCTGTAGTTTATAAGTTATCTTGCTCTCAAATATACAAGGTTATAGGGAGACAACAGAACCACATTTAGGTAGCTATTATACAGTGCGGCAAAAAAATTAAAGTTATTTAGGACATCAGATTTAGATTATAGAAAGTATAAAAAAATTTAATTTCACATCCAGATATGGAAAATATGCAGAATGTGCAGATTGAAGATAGCATTAAAGTATATTCACTGTCTGATGCCAAAAGTGATTTCTGCACCATAAAATAAAGAATTTCCAGACTGTGTGGAAAAATGAGCAAAACAGAATAATAATGTGCCTAAACAATTGTTGTTTATATAACATTAATGAGATAAGTACTTTCAAAGCACCATAAAACAAAATCTAGTTTGGGGGACAATAAAAAATCAGAACGTGCATATCCAGACTGCACTTTCCAAATGTTCATACTCTATGCCCATTACAGAAGAGATCAATTTGCACTTGATCAAGCTCCTAAACTCTAGCATCAGCTCTGCAATAAAAGTGCTGTACTTGAAATAAAACACCATTTCCATTAGGCCCATAATGGCTCTTGGCTGTGAATAAATCATAAATGTGAAGAAAGTGGATTTTGACATGTTCTGTTATACATCACGATTATACATTCACATGGCCTGTTTCTCTTTCACACACACACACACACACACACACGTACCAATACATATACAAATGCAGATAATGGACATTATATATTTTTATGTTTGTCCGGTTAATCATTTTAGAAAAAAGTCATTCAGCTAGAATTCTTGGCAGCTTACAGTTTACAAAACAGACAAGTAAACCTGCTTCAGTTGGTTAACTGGAATTCCATACCATGCTTCTGACAGTCAACACAATATAAGTTGTAATACACTAGCTACTTTACAATATACACCTGCCAACATTTTAATGAATGAAAGCCAAAGAATGTTGGATTGATGTTATGGAAAACAACTTTTTTTTCAAACCAGGGAATAATCATACAAGTCTTTGATGCACACAGTCTTATGTAGAAAATGAATACAAAATATAATCCCTTATGTTAGTAGGATACTTAAAGTTGCAGTGCAAGTTATTAAAAAATTCAGACATCTTCCAGAATGACTAACACACCTCCATTTTGTTCTCTACATTTAATTTTCTAGAGCTGGGGCCCAATATTCAAAGATTTGCTCGGTGGGCAAAGTGACTGCCTACCATTTGCTTGGAAGTTACACTTACGTGTAATATTCAAAGGGACCAGGAGCATACACTAAACAGGATAGCGTGCGTGAAAGGATCAGTGCACAAAGGGAGGCATGGGGACATAAATATGGACACACTGCAATATTCAGCTCATTAGCACTGTGCAAAAGGAACAGTGCTGGCCACTTTGCTCAGCCCAAGTACTGCATAAAAAAGGCTGACTTACTCCAGGCAACTCAAAGCAGCCATCAGAGACACTGCAGCTAACAAGCAAGTTGGCAGTTGGGGGAACACACCTGCTCCCTAGTCTAGTGGTCCTCCCCACCCACCAAATCCCATCCCCATAACAGCGTAAGTATTCCATGCTGTTCAATGACACCCCACCACCCTCTGATCCCCAACCCCATTAATTACTAATCCTTCTATGGCATCTAGTACCACCCTGTCTTCTGATTCCTGTCCCCATTAAGTACTAATCATTCATTGGTGTCCAGTGGCAACTCCTGCCCTCTGATCTCCATCTCTATTAAGTAGAGATCTTTCCCTGGGGTCCAGTAGCACCCCCTGCCCTCTGATCCCTGAACCCATACTACAATAAAATTCCCTGGTGGTCAATGGCGCCCCCTGTCCTCTGATTCATGACCCCATGAAGAACAACCCATTCCCTACTGTTTAGTAGCACCCTCCCTCCAATCCCTGGCCCTGTATTATAATCAACTTCCATAGTGGCCAGTGACACTTCCCCATCATCCAATCCCCAGCCCTGTATTATAATAAAATTCACTCGTGGCAAGTGGCACACCTCATTTTCTCATCCCTGGCTCTGTATTATAACAAATCTTCCCTGGTGTCTTGTGGTATTCCTACAATCTACAAGCACCTTCCCCATAAATTGTAATATTCACTGGCACCTAGGGCTACCCCTCACCCACCAATCCCTATCCCCATGCAAGTGTAACCAGTCCCTGGCATTTAGTGGCCCACTACAGTGATAGCACTGAGCAAAACACCCTGCCAGCCCCCTCCCTTACCAGTGTCACTGATGCCATGAATCCAAAAGGCAACCAGCATAGGCTACCTCTCACCACCTCTACCAGCCGCTGTATAGACTGACAAAGGGTGCACATCCTCTGTACTGTTTAGGGAGTGAATGTACTGTTACAGTACATGCACCACACTCTCTTTACAGTACAGAGGATGTGTGCTCCCTGTCAGTCCATATGGTGACCGACCGAGGTGGTGAGAGAAGGGCTGTGCTGATTGCCATATTGTATCCATGGCACCAATGAACCTGATGGGAGGGTAGGGTTCTTTGCTCAATGCCAGTGGTGTGGGAGGTCCACCAAATACCAGGAATTGGTTACACTTGTATGGGGATGGGAATCATTGAGTGTGGGTGCACTAGATTCCAGAGAATATTACAATTTATGGGAATGGTGCTTTAAAGTTGGTGGTGCCACTAGACACCAGGGATTATTTATTATAATACAGGGCTGAGGATCAGAGAATGGGAGGTGCCACTTGCCACCAGGGAATAATAATAATAAACTTTATTTATCCAGATTCCAACAATTACATAACAATATACACAGAGTTATTCTGTGTAATCACCATATGCCAGATGAAACATGTGTGTTTTTAAGGCCGTCTTGAAGCTCTCAATGCTCCTGCACTCTCAAATCTGATGAGGTAGAGAGTTCAACAGGGTCGGAGCTACATACATAAAAGCACAAGCCCCAGAGGTTTTCAGTCATACCATGGGAATCTCTAACAGCCCCTCATCAGCTGAGCAGAGAGGTCGGCCAGGACAGTAGGGATTCAGGAGTTCTTGCAGGTAGTTCAGACCCTGTTAATCACAGGGATGGGGACTGGAGGATGTGGGGTGCCACTGGCAACCAGGGAATTTTATTATAATAAGGGGCAGGGATGGGGGGTGCCACTAGACATCAGGGAATGGGTTGTTCTTCATGGAGACAGGTGATCCAAGTGGTGGGGTAGTTGCAGGGGTACAAACCTGCCACTGTTTCCCATGCAAATGAGTCCATAATGGGCATGCATATGGTCCCTTAATGCAGCAAAAGAGGAAGCCTTTTGATCTGTACAAGTAATGACAGAAAGTGTCTCCAGAAGCAGGAGCGATGAGGACCTGCGGCTTTAGTGGTACAATTTCTGAATATTTCAACATAGAAGCTCAACTGCGTTACTTTACACCATGTCTCTAGCACAGTCACATTATACCCTGTTTACAGAAGGGTGGGTAAATAACTACAGTAACTTCACAGCTGACATCACTGCAACTCATTGGCCTGCCGGTATAGTAGGTGGTGTCGGTATACCTGATGGTCTACACCCAACCTCCATAACCTCATGACTTACTTCAGGGACTCAAGTACTTGTCAATGCCAGGCTCCAGGAAGGGAGCCATAGTCCATCTGGAAAACCAGATATTCCTATGCTATCATTATGCCACAGGGCTACCCAAGGAGTTCTTTGTTTAAAGGAGATGCTGGTCATGTTCAGCAAGATTCCACTTGTTACAGAATGAACTGCTCATACTCAGTAAGACAATGCCTTGTTGCAGAAAGCACTGCTCATGCTCTCAGATAATATACCTCATTACAGAAAGCACTTTTCATGCTCATGGATACGATACCTTATTACAGAAAGCACTGCTCATGCTCACAAAGACTATGCATGTTACAGATGGCACTGCACCTGCTCAGGAAGACTATGCCTTTAAAAGGATATACTGCTCATGCTCAGTAAGGCTATGCCTCATTACAAATGCACCACCTCATGCTGCTGTATGCCTTTTTACAGAATACATTGCACCTGTTGGCAGTGGCTGTGGACAGGATATTTAAAACAGATCCATCATGGATCCACACAATCAACAGTAAAAGTAGCCTTCCAGCTGTACCGCTATCATCTGTTAGCTGGTCTAACAGCATCAGCAGTTAGATGCAGTTGCATCTGAAATGCCTAAACATGTGACAAAACAATGATGCATGCATCATTATTTAGGCAGAAGTTGCTGTAAATTATGCCAATTGTCACAAACCTCCAGCACTGTTCAAGAAAAGCTGCAGGATATTTTTTAATGCTAGTGGTTCTCCTTCCTGCATCTGCATCAGAGCAGCTGAAAATCCTGCACAATGCCTTGTTACAGAATATACTGTTCATGTTCAGCGAGACTATGACTTGCTAAAGGATGCCATGTTCATGCTTAGTAACTCTGTGCCTTGTTACAAAATGCACAACTCATGTCCATTATGACAATGCGTTTTACACAACGTACTGCTCGTGCTTGGAGAGACTATGCCTTGTTAAAAGATATGCTGTTTACGCTCAGAGAGACTAATGTATGTCTTGTTAAAGGGTGTGCTGCTCATGCTCAATATGATAATGTCTTGTTACAACATGCCCTGCTCATGCATACAGTGACTACATCTCATTATAGAATATACCGCTCATGCTCAGAGAGACTATGCATTGTGTAAGAAGTAATACACAGAGTGATGTGCATTGTGCTGGCACCAAGCATGCCCTGGGCATAGTGAGGCAAGACACTACAGGGGGCATGCTTTTGGCTCCTGGAAGTAGTTTGTGTCAGCACAACACTTACCTCAAAGTGTCTTATTGCACTTATAAAATGAGTAAACTTAAAAAAAACAACTTTTAAAATTAGAAACAGAAATCTTCTTTTGTTAAAAGTAACTTGCAAAATATAGTTCCTCCCCAGCTGTCAAGCAGCTGTATATCCATGCATGCAATAAATGAAATGTTTATTTATCACGGAATGCAGGAATTCAAACTTCTGCAGAATTGTACTGGCTGAATGCGAATTTCACCTTTCCCCATGCAAACACATACAACAGAAGGCATCAGTAAAGCCAGGCATTTAATTGTATCTGGCCAGAGCAAGCAGCAAAACTTGCCCTGGTAGACAGAGAAAGATGGGAGGGACTCCTTGGTCAAAAAAGAAGTACCAAAAAATAATGCTATGAGTAGTACTTCATTTACATTTGTGTATGTATATAAAGAGGAGAATATAAAGAAAAATAATATTTAATCAGCTTGTTCCTTTTAGGACCTAGGTAATTTTAGTGAGTAAAGGTGTAAACCATGTTTATTCTTTTGGTAACCGGGTAAGGGGCACTAGACACAACTTCCTGTTTTTAGGGGTGACCTGGGAGAACTGGAGTGGTTAAGTGACTTGTTCAGAGACACATAGGGCAGGATTCTCAAAGTGTTTTGGGACTAAGTCCCACTCTGCAACCCCAGTTGCACTTTGAAATTGCCACAGCTGTGGAGCGGCCAATCCACAGCCACAGCAGTTGCGGAGGGCATTACGGCAGGTCCCACTAGCCATAGCAGCTTCCTGCAGCTGCGGTGCTGTCCCTGGCAACAGCACCTGCAAGCTGCCATAATCTGTTGAGCTGGTCGTACTCTGGCTCCACCTTAGTGAATACTCGCAGCTGTGGGTTACCTGTGAATTCGCAAGTGGCAACCCACTAGCGCCGAGGTTTTCCCGCAGCTGTGGGACCTTCCCTGATGTTCATGAATCCTGCCCAAAGTATCCAAGTGGAGGTGTGGGAATCAAACCCAGGTCAGCTGAATGTACCAAGCTCATTCACAGCTTGTCACTCTAACCTCTAGGCTAAACTGCTGTTTGTAATGACAATCAGTTATTCTTAAACAGGCACTGACATTGTTCGTGTGCTGTGTCCTGATTGCCAACACATTTTTAATCTCTGTATTGTGTTCTTTCAATGCACAGGTCCTAGTAAATCAGGATGCAGTATTTCCACTACCCATGTTATAGCACAAAATGTACAACTTCTGCTCCGAGAGTGACTATGTCTTGATAAATGCTGTGTTACTCATGCTCAGTCTGACTACATCGTGGTACAGCATGCACTGTTCATGCACAGGGAGACTGACTTGCTTTAGAATGCACTACTCAGGCTCATCATAACTATCCCTTGCTACAGAATGCACCACTTATGCTCAGAAAGACTATGCCTTGTTACAGAATGCACTACACATGCTCAGAAAGATGTTTTGTTTCAGAATACATTGAGCATGCTGGAAGAGACTATGCTGTGTTACAGAATGCAATACACATGCTCAGAGAGACTATGCTTTGTCAAATGCTATGCTACCTTACTTATGATTATTATGATTGTGTCTTGTTGCAGAATGAACTGCTTAGGCAGACTGTGCCTGGTTACAGAAAGAACTTCTCATGCTCAGAGAAACAATACCTTGTTGCAGAATGAACTGCGTATTCTTGAAGGCACTATACCTTGTTACTGAGTGCATGACTTGTCTTGAGAAAAAAAATAATTTTTACAGACTGTAATGCTCATGCTGAGAGACAATGTACAATGTGCTGTTATAGAATGAAAGTATGCTCAGAGACACTACTATACCTTGTTACAACATATACTGCTGATGCTTAGAAACACTATGCCTTGTTGCACAATACTCTGTATATACTCCAAGGCACTATGTTTTTCTGTAGAATGTACTGCACATGCCCAGAGATTTTTATGCCTTGTTGCAAACTATGCTTCTCATGCAGGGAGATGTTAAGACCAAGTTATAGAATGTAGTGCTGCTAATGTTCAGAAAGAATGTGCCTGGTTAAAAAATCACTGCTCATGCTAGGAAAGGCTAAAGCTCTTTTATGGAATGTAATGCTGCTCATACTCGAGATAATGTGCCTGGTTAAAGAATGCACTGCTCATGCTGGGAGTATCTAAAGCTCTGTTATAGAATGCACTGCTGCTCATGCTCACAGAGAATGTGCCTGCTTAAAGAATGCAATAGTCATGCTGGGAGTGTCTAAAGCCCTGTTGCAGAATGCACTGCTGCTCATGCTCAGAGAGAATGTACCTGGTTATTGAATGTACTGCAAATGCTCAAAGGAACTAAGCCTTGTTACACTACAATATGCTCTGTACATGCTCAAAGAAACTATGCCTTGTTAAAGACTACATTTCCCATGCTGAGAGAGAGAGAGAGAGAGAGAGAGAGAGAGACTATGCATTGGTACACAGTGCACTATGCATGCTCAGAGAGCCTATGCCTTGATACAGAATGCATTGGTCATGCTCAGTGACACATCTTGTTTAAGAATTCCCTGCTCAAGCTTAGAAAGATTTGTCTAAGAGTGCTCTACTCATGCTCAGATAGGCTGTATTTTGTTAGAGAATACACTGATCATGCTCAGAGAGATTACTGTTTTATAGAATGCACTGCTGAAGATCAGAGAACCTGTGCCTTGCTATAAGAATGAAATTCACAAAAAGCCGCACTCAACCAGTGAAAGAACAAACAGACCTAAAGTGCTGTGGTTTAGTACCAACTTTTTAATTCCTGCATGAAACACAAACAATGAACTAGTAATAATCAGTGTCTGTCTGTTCTTTCAGTGGTTGAATGTGGCTTCTTGTGAATTTCATGTGCTGTTTTCCAGCCTGCACTTGTTTTGTTTTATGAACATATGAAGCTCTGTTTGTCTTGCTGTAGAATGCACTGTTCATGCTTATAGAAACTATTCATTGTTACAGAATGCACTTCTCATGCTCAGAGAGACTAGTCTTGTTAAAGAGTGCACTGCACATGCTCATAGAAACTATACCTTATTACACAATGCACTGCTTATACTCAGAGAGTCTATGTTTTGGTAAAGAGCAAAGTTCTCATGCTCAGAGAGGTTATGCCTGTTTAGAGTCCCCTGCATATGCTCACAGAAATTATGCCTTGTTACAGAATGTTCTGATCATGCTCAGAGAAACTGTGTTTTGTTAGAGTACCCTTCTCATGCTCAGCGAGGCTATGCTTGTTTTTTTCCCTCTGAAACTATCAACTTCCTCAGTAAAATGTGATTATTGTGATGACTTACCTTGTACTGTCCCAGGTCATGCCTGAAAATAGGCATTTTTAATGTATAGTGCACTTACCCACTTATCAATAACAGACAAATACATACATGCATAAATACATAAATAAATGTGATCTGTAAATTCTCAGAGAAACCATATTTTGTTAAAGAGCAAACCTGTCATTCTCAGTGAGGCTATGCCTGTTTAGAGTCCCCTGCACTTACTCAGAGAAACTTTGCCTTGTTACAGAATGCTCTGTTCATGCTCAGAGAGACTGTTTTGTAAAAGAGTCCATTGCTCATGCTTGGCGAGACTATGACTTGTTGAAGACTGTAATGCATATACTCAGAGAAACTATAGTATGCTTTAAAAAACGTGTACTGAACATGCTAAAAGAGAATATGCCTTATTAGAGTGTACTGCTCATGCTCAGAGAGACTATGCCTTGAGACATAATACGTCTTGTTACAAAATACAGTTCTTGTGTTTGAAGAATCTGTGCTTTGTTGCAAACTATTTAGGTTATGCTAAGATACTATAGTTAAAGATTGCACTATTCCTACTCAGAGAGACTGCATATAGTATACCTTGTGAACGCATTCACCGATCAAGATCAAAGTGACTATGTCTTGTAATAAAATGTACAACTAGTGAGACAAAGTTCTTGTTAAAGAATACAGAGGTTATGCTCAAAGACTACGGATAGTTAAAATGTACCACTCATGCTAAGGGATTGCAGTATATTTAACAAAGCACTGGTCATGCCATCTTTCAGATGAGACATTAAACCAAAGCACCACCTGCCCATTCTGGTGGTTTTTCAGGTGGATAATCCAATGGTGCTTCTCATAATGTCTGGGAATTACCTAGTGTCCTGACCAAATTGACTGTATTCAGTAACTTCCCATACCCCCCCTTAAGACTAATATTTAATGATCCTCCTATCATGGTCAACGAAAACAGATGAATAGCCAAATGAATACTGGCTAGTAAATAAATGTTCAAAGACTATGCTTGGTTTAAGATGTAGCAGTGCTGCTCAGAAACTGTACCTGGTTCAAAAAATGGCTCAAATTCAGAAACTTTGAGCAATATTCATGATGCTTGCATGATACACTTTTATGAAGCCATGGGGCATAGGCATCCTTTTAGTCAGTTTGTGGAACAACTTAAGGCCAGGGAGACCCTGTGGCATTTACCATCCCATTCAATTAGACTTCCATTTCCTCACTGACATGACCCCTCTCTTCCCATGGAGCTACATGGGCAGCTGTGTTTGGAGCATGCTGGGACATGCTGAGGTGCAGTCTGAGCCATGTATGAAGTCGTATTGATGTGGCTGCTGGTGGCTGGGGGGTGTACCATATGCCAAGGGTAACACTGCTGTAATGGTCCAACACAACTTGACACAGCATATTCTAGAGATGGGAGCGCCATCACCATAAGAAGTCAATTTGTGCACAGCCCTCTTCCTCCTCTATATCAGAGCACTTTGAAGGCATGGATCAAACTGATAGGTAATGGCTAAAGCCATTATCTTTCTTGGTGAAAAAATATAGCCACTGAGGTCCTCTTGATAAAAATGGTAAAGATGAGCTCTTGAATGTTTTCCATGCAGTGATTCTGATGAAACAGTAGCCTCTGGGATCTTTCATCTCAATGTCCTATCCCAGCCTCCATGTTGCTTAATATTCCAATATTTCTTCTTTTGATCATCACCGTTGAGTTTTTTACAACTAGGTCACTGCATGACAAACAGCTCAAACAGTTATGAATGTTGGTCTGTGAACACGTCCAGTGCTGCAGCAGCAGTACACCATGCTGACATCATGTGCAAGACCTGTATTTCCAAGCTGAAGTCAGCAAAGAATTGGGTGTTTATGGAAGTGGGCATTCAGCTGCTCCAACAGAGGAAGGACATGGATCATGTGACATTCACAGACCTCCTGCCTGTCAACACTGGTGCGGCATTTGTGCAGGCTGAAATGGTGGCTACTCCCCCTCCACCTGTTGAATGTAGTGTAGCCCTGGCAGCAACTGCAGTATGACCAATACCTTATAATAAAGAGCATTTTACTCCATGTAAAATTAATCTAAATTGCTTTTTGTGAAGGCAATTTCACCAAACAGTCTGAGGGCAATATTTTGTGACTCAGCACCACTTCTTCAAGGCTTTAAGGGTAGTGGTACATAGTTCTATGCAATGTTTCTCAAACTGCGACAGACGCAGCCCATTTCTTTTTTATCTAGGTTTTTTTACACCAGTCAGGGCTCCAGGTAGGCATGGTCTGTGGTCCTCTCTAAGAGAATCTTGATCCACCCTGTGGATTCAGGGCTTCATTTAACCTGCCTTGATGCCCCATTTTCCATTTTCTCCCTGTTATCCCTGGACCCCAGAACATAGTTCTGCATGGGCATGGAGGTGCGCATGTGCTCCATGGCTCTGGTGATGGCCCCTTCCTCCCACCTGGCCTAATGCCTGGTCTCCCTTATTCTTGGTGCTGCCACTTAGTCTCCCCATGGTGGCAGCCAAGAGCTGGGGGAAACTCATGTTCCTGCCAGGGAAAGGAGAGCTGCCTTGCGGTCCTCGTCGCCCCCGGCCGACCCCAATGACTCAAGTTCATTCCAGAACTCAGGTTGCCAGTATGGTAGGAGTTAGATGCCCAGTGCTTCAGAGCCCTCCCCACCACTGGGCCATCCAGCCACAGCCCATTTCACTTATTTTTGACAGCAGTTACAGCATGGGATATGGTGGCTCCCAGCAGAAATGTTTAAGTGAAAGCAAAGAAATCTTTTTACAGATTGAGCCTATGTATAAAGGCCTCAGAAAGGGCCCAGCAAATGTCAGATGAAGACCACCAAAAAGTAAGGGAAATTAACAACTGTTCATTGTAGTTTGACAACCATTGCCTATAATTAGGCACATCCTTAAAGCTCTGAAGATGTGATGCTGAGCAATGAACGCTGGTGTCAGACTGTTAGATGGGATTTTATTCACACTGAAACAATTTTGTTTCATCTTACATGGAGTGGAATCCACTTTATTATAAGGTGCAGTACTCATAACCTCATCTTTTGAGTAAGAGTCAGAGGAAATCAGGGGAATCAGTAAACAAAAAGAGTTGAAAAGTGACAATGTTTGTTGGTCTGTACCGGAGTAACAAAAAATATTTTTACAAAAGTTTGCAAACTGTTTCTAGCCCTTGCTCCCAATCACCCAAAGACAGTATTGCTGACCATGGCTTAGTAATTCAACATTGTTAAAATGGATCTCTTTTGAGCTGGAGAAAGACTGACCTTTAAGTGAAAACTTCAGCTGGCAGAGACAGAAGACAGAATAGCACCAGTGAAAGCTAGCATATAAGAGCTGTTCTCTACTGACCTTTATGTTCCAGTAAAAATCAGAAAAATGACTAATAAGCGGTAGAAGAGTGATTTAATGCATAGTGCAGGAAGGACAAAATGGCCAAGACCTACAAAATGGTGCTAAAATGAAAGGGGATTTTCTTTGCACTGTAGTGTTTCTTAACCACAGTTTAATGTTGTTCAAATCTACAGAGCTCAAATATCACAAGATATTAATTGTAAAGTGTACACAATGCAAAGCAGAAAATTGGAGCTCCTACGATTTAAATTAAATTTCTGGTTTTGATATAAAAAAGTTAAAATAAGCTACGAAAACCACTGCAGTCTTCCATTTTCTGAAAATGTCCTTTAAATTGTCACTTTAGAATCCTGCTTTTAAAATGTGTTGACTTACGTTTTGTTATGTTATTTGCTTGAATTCCAACCTTTTTATAGCTGTTATGTGACTGTCTACATAACAACTGTAGCCATCATTAAGATTTTATCACTGAATGGAATAGTCCCCTATCCTTCAGGTGCTAATGTTAACAGAGGAGGCTACAGGGAGCCTCCAGTGAAGAACATTTGAAAATTTGATACAAAATGGTGTCTTTGTGCAGTAGAGGTGAAACAGAGCTCCCTAGGTAAGTAAGCAACCCTTTGAAGGTACCCTCTTTTCCAGTTTTACTAACTTCTGTTTCCTTCCTCTACATGTTAGTTCAATGGGCGTACACAACTTACTGAAGAGTTATGGTTGTGAAACTTTGTAGATACTCTGATAGTATTTGAATGAATGTGTTGTGACTGTTATGCAGATACTTTGGCCATTCGCATTCTCTATCCCATGGGGAACTTCCACCCTGCTGGGGCACCTGTGAAGGCAAAGGAACCCTCTTGAGGAATGTTTCACTCCTAGAGGTGCCATGGGAAGATAGCTCCTTTAGGCTAAAGGTACCTTAGGAAGGATCCACACAGGAAGAGAGGCATGCTGCTGGAGAAGGAGAGGATGGTGGGACAAAGAAACAATGCATCTGAGAGAGACTGCAAGAAGCTAACTTAAATAGAGCAGGCAAGGGGCATGGCTGGTTGCTCCTTCCCACTGAACTGCAGTCATAGGCTTTGATTTCAGTGGGCATACACAACTTAGTAAGGAGTTATGCTCATGCAACTTCACAGATAGTCTGATAGTATTTGAATGAATGTGTTGTGACAGTTATGCAGTTACTTTGGCTGTTTGCTTTCTCTGTCCCACAGGGAATGACCATGCTGTCAGGGTACTAATGAAGGCAAAGGAACCCACTTGAGGAAGGTCCCACCTCTAGAGGTGCTACAGAAAGATTGTTCCTTAGTATCATGTGAGGATAGCGACTGAATATGAGAGGACATCAAAATGGCAACTCATATTCAGTGCTATCCCCATGGGCTAACATGCAAGGGTAGTGACCCTACATGAATGCGAGCATAGGAAAGGGTGATTGGAAGGGGGGATAGAATGGGGAAGGGGAGGGATAGGGAAGGGGTTTTTAGGAGAATGGTGAGTCTACTGCAGCCAAGTTAGCTGTGTGGAAAGGTGGTGAGGGTGGTTAACTCTGGTGCAGCAAGTACTGGGTTGAGGGGATGGGGACCGGCACACACTATTTTGCTGCTGCCTTAATTTTCTTTGTTGCAACAGGAGTGTCCCAAATAAATACTCTTTAGTGTTGCCAGATGTTAGGCCATGAGAATGTGTCTATCACCGATTTGCTTTTCAGTGATATACACTCGCCATAATAGTGATCGCTGTTTTGTGATCACTATTATGACATGGAGCCTAATTCCTTTAGGCTAAAGGTACCTTAGGAAGAATTCCCCAAAAAGAAAGAAGCAAACAACAGGTGGTGAAAGCATTTCCTGTATGAGCATGAATTGACAGCAAAGAGTAATAATTAGTAATAGCATTGGACTGGATTGAGCAATGACTGGTGATATCTGAATTGATAGTGGGAGAAATGGCTTCCATAAGGAGAGAGGGAATGGCAAAAGTAATGTCCACCATCAAACCACAACTCAACAGTTAAAACCTACCTGGGTGAACATGTAATATGTACAGTAAATGTATTACCTGATATACAACTTTCTACAGACTACCTAACCTTTTTGACCTTCAGCATAGAGGAGAGCAAAAATACCCTTTGATGGGAAACCTCTGGGGATCCAAGGCCTTAGACACCTTCCCTCTGGGGCTGGGATAATTTAATGATAGCTCACTACTGCAATTTAGAGACCCAATTCAGGGGGAAGATTTTTAGAGGATGGGATCTCATTCTATCCCTCTAACAGGAAATCTGTGGGGGTGCTGAGAGTCCATGGCCTCAGCAGCTAAAGGGGAACCCTGCTGCCCCCCCCAGCAGAGGAGGAAAGCAACAACTGCTGAAAGGCACTCACCTGGCCTCCAAGCAGAATCCCAGAGATGAAGCCAAACCCTTGAGGGGTAAGGCTGAGCCCTTCAGGGGTGAGAACAGGAAGATTGTACAATCTTCACCCTTGAGGGGCAGGAAGGACAAGGAAGGGTAGAGAACAGAGATCAGGTGAACCTTAGGAGGCTGTAGGGAGAATAGCTTTCAAAGGTGCTGCTGGCACTGTCAGCACAGCCAAAGGAGCCCCCTGGGACTTGGTGGCCCCATCCTCTAGCAGCTGAAGACTTAAATGTTACAGCAGGAGGTGCTGTCAAAACTATTCACACAGCCAAAGACTTCCCCCAGAGTGGAGGACCTTCTCACCTGGAAGGTAGAAAGAGAAGGACCATGCCCTCAGCAAGGAACCCACCCTCATGATGCAGACTTCAAGGGGCCAGAGCTGTTCTAGGTAGAGAAGCTGAGACGTGACTTAGAGTACAGGATTGGAAGTGCAACTGGTAGTATTGAGAACAGCAAGAGACAATATGAGTGGGAGTGAAACTGTTAGCACTGAGTATATGATAGAAAACTAGCTATATGTATATGATAGAAAACTAGCTTACTTCATGACTGCATACCTAGGCCTACAACCTTGCTGTACTTAAACCTCAACTCAGGGCTTGGTAAAGTCCCTCCGAATTGGTAACTTGTCCTATCTCACCTCGTTGACCCAGGGTCCTCTAACGATCTTGAGATGGTAACCAACCAATGTAAATACACTGTACTGTGAACTATGTAAAATATGTCTAAATGTAGTGTTTCTGCTTTTGTGAACTATGTATAATATATCTAAATGTAATGTTTCTGCTTCTCTACTGATGTGGAGCCTTTGCAAAGGAGTCTATGACTCAAAGGATTGTAATTCTGAAATTTTAAATAAATAAATAAATAAAAATATGAGACTCCATGAGGTGACATGCAACTGTTAGCACTGAGGACATCGAGACAGAATGAGGTGGTGGGCAACTGTTAGCAATGAGTGTGGCAAGAGACAGCATGCTGTAGCCATAAAGAACAATTAAATACTGTAAAGGAATGCAGTGGCATATGGAATGCAGTAGCATTGGGGAATCAAACCAGGAAGCTGTGTGCTGCCTGAGTGAGCAATGAAACCCCTGAACCTAAAAGGGAGTGGCTGCCAGGTATAAGCAATTAAGGAGCTTAGGTGAACAAAGAGACTACAAATGGTACAAAAACATTGTAAATAAGCAGGGGAAATTGCAATTTGTATGAAAAACAGCACACTCTAGAGCTTGAATAAGCACAAAGCAAAATTAAATGATAAAGGCAGGATGTTGACAACTACGAACCCCCCAAAAGAAACAAAAACAGAAGCAAACACAGGAACCAAGAAGGAAAGCGCAGCAAGAACAGGGGACTATAAAAAGAAAATGCAAAACAGCAGCCAGGAGGCAAAAATAAAATACAGACCTGGAAAGGTGGAGGCACAAGGCAGCAGAAATCCCCCAAAGCAAGCAGGAGACAAACTCGGTGGGGTGGGGGGGGGGATTTGCAGCACAGCCTCCAGCTGCACTAGAGAAACAATGCATCTTAGAGAGACTGCAGGAAGCTAACTTAAATAGCACAGGCAAGTGGGCATGGCTGGTTGCTCCCTCCCCCCTGAACTACATTCATAGCCTTTGATTTACTAGTAGGCTAGTGTTCCTGTGTAGCTGGCTATATTTTATCACATTCCTTTTTAACACCGCAACCCCTTCCAACATAAAGATGGGTCTGCCAGGATAATGCACTTACATTTGAATTCAGACAGCATTATGCAATAAATGTATGATGTGCTCTTGTTTTAATAGCAAATCTAACACTGAGTGAACAATCAAAGGATTCATTTTGGCATGACGTTATTTTCTAATGAATTGTTAGAGTTGTACCATGTTGTATTGTTTTTGTCTCATAGAGGATTCCCTGGTTATTTTTTTTTTTTTGTATTTTACAATTTTTCACCCAGGATTGCCCAATGTGAATATTATACTGTATCTCATTCATTGGGGTCCTGTGTTTACCTAATTTTGCTGCTGGGAGATGGCATTTCAATCTACAATCTTTTGGTTCATAGTTTAGTGTTCATACCACTGTACCACCCAAGAACCCTTGCCAATGACTTGAGATTAAGGAATAACTGAATCAATAATGTCTACTCTGTAGCATCCTCTGTGCTATCTTCATAATTGAATGGGACCCACATATTGTTGCTTTCCCACATTTTTAAGATCCGTGTCACACATTCAGCTGATGAACTGTTAGAATTGTTGCTTGCTTGCCAGCTGGTGACTTGTAGACAGAAGAGTAGCTGTCTAGCTGTCTTGTGTCTTGTAGTTAACTGCCCATCTGACTGGTGGCAAACAGGTTGCATGTTAGGCTGGTGAATTTATGTTTTGTATTTCTTCATTTGCACCCTTGTTTTATTTTCTTAACCTCCATTCTCTGTCTCTCTTTCTGCTTGTCTCTGTCTCTGCCTCACTGTTTCTGTCTCTCTGTCTCTCTCTCTCTCTGCCATTCATTATCCTTTTTCTCTCTCTTATATTAATTATTTTTGTGTTGTTTTTTTATCTCTGCTCTCCCCAATTTCCTTTGCTGTTATTTTTCTGTCTTTTTTTTTTATTTGGATGGCAAAAAAAAAACAACTAACAAGTAGTGTCTGCCTGCTTTTCATCAGTGCACTATAAGCAGAATCATTACTGACCTCCAGTTCTTGATACATATTCAACAATTCCTGCATCAGCACACACAGAACTACAACTTCATGAAATAGATGCTGAGTGGCCACTATCTACCTGAGTGGCATGGCCAGAAGATGAGAACCAACACATCCCTGAGTTGCCAGTGTTTTTTGTTAAGCTTATGGACAATGCTGAGGTATCACGGGTGGTGTGCATGAGCAAAAAAAAATAAAAACTCAGACAATACCATGTACTCATTGGAACATACTGTATGTTCAATTATCCAAAGGTGGAGTTCCACTGCATGACCAAGTCTTACTTTATGCTGTGATGAGAAAGGTTATTTAAGCTATAAGGCATGATAGGGCATGTTATACCTCTCAACCTTTCTTCACCGAAATGTGTGACAAGATGTGTGACAAATGACCAAAATGTGTGGCATATCATCAAACATGGCACTGCAAGCTCAGAACACTGTGTTCTTAATGTTTGCTGATAACTGAATATAATAGAGTATTATGAATTTCTGCTTTAAAGTCTCAGTGGGAAATGTGGAATGCCACCTTCCCCATATGGGACAAAGAATTTCTGAGGGCAAAATGAGTGACATAGCTCGTAATGTGTGACAGTTGAGAGGTATGGGGCATGTTGTACAGGAATAACAGCACGCTTCAGGTGGGATGAATCACAAGGTTGAAGGCCGAGTGCTTCCACCATCAGAGAAGTGCCGACATCTCAGCACAAAACAGACTCCTGAGTGCCTTTTTGCTTTATAAAATGTGTCCCATTACTGTGAGTAAATAAGATAATTAAAAAAATAGATTTTTTTTTTAAAGAAAGGGAAAAAGAAAAGATGCTAAATATAACGTTGTTCCTTTCAGGTGGTATGATGTTCAGTTTGACCGGTAAGTCAGGCCCACATTGTAAGGTGTTTGCTAAATGCTGGCTTCAGAATGTACAGTATGCCAGTAGTGGAGGTCAGCAATGTATCTGGTTTGATGATGGCAGTTTATTTGTGGCAATAGAATGATGGAAAGGAGTAAGGACTCAGGTAGCAAGATTTGTTTTGATGCGTGTAGTGGGTAGTTTATGTAGTGGTTTCAGTATGTCAGCATGAAGGAAAGCAGTGAGAGAAAATATTGTAAAGAGCTGAGTGGTGGCAGATTTGTAGTGATGCAAGCAGGGAACCGACCACGAGGAGCCAAGCAGTTTTGTTTTCTCAGCATGGCAGCTGGTAGCTGGAGAAGAAACCATGAGGAGCTGATGTCAGTGGCATCAGAGACAGGTTAGTTAAAATTGATTCTCTGAGAGAGAGTGAGCGGGCAGTCACAACCATGTGGTAGTGATATCCCTGTTGCTGGACAGCGTAAAGAGGACTTGGATCTTCTTCCCATGCTGTTGTGCTGGGTTAACAGCATGGGGTTCTGAGGTTCTCAGCCAATCAGCACCCTACATTTTCCAAACCCATTTCATAATTTTAATTTGTACTTTGTGATGCTGCTGCCTTGCCTTGGATAATCAGGCAAAATTGCCAGATATTTAGGGATATACACACAGACACACACACGCACACACACACACAATATAACTATTTGATACCTGCTTGATTATGAAAGTCCTGCACTGCTAGATAAATACAAAGCGGAACATTGATGGAACCATGTAGAAACATCCACCCTCTTGTTGCTTGAACCACATTTTGTCTGTTATTATCACAAGCTATGAAGGCACATTTTAGGTTGCATGGGTACAGCCAAGTATCAGTTATCTGCATTAGCTCTACCAAGATAGAAGGTTGAGGGAAGGTGAAAACTGTCAACTTCAGTTCATCTTTGATTTTGGCTCCCTGTCTTTGGCTTGGTTCTGACACTTCATCCAATGATTATTCACATTTTTTTTTGGGGGGGGGGTCTAGCAGGCTAACAATGGGGGTAAGAAACCTTCCTTCACAACCTCTCACCTACTTCATCAAATCCAATCTCTTCTACCCTCTTTCATTCCTCCAGTCAATTTTGGTTATTTTTTTTCAGGAAAAGCTCCGTCAGCATCTGCCACATTACCAGAGATGGAAACTTTCTTTTTT
Organism: Neoceratodus forsteri; assembly: GCA_016271365.2. Classification (NCBI taxonomy): domain Eukaryota; kingdom Metazoa; phylum Chordata; order Ceratodontiformes; family Ceratodontidae; genus Neoceratodus; species Neoceratodus forsteri. The sequence goes on from CM057449.1 coordinate 463,456,940, forward strand.
CTGGAAAGCATATATATAGTGAAGAGGAGGTGGGTGGAATGTGACTAGGATGGGAAAAGATTGGTGCTGGCCACCACCTGGGAAGGGCTAGAATGTTATTTTTTTAATTATTTGGCCAACGGTCCAAGTGATACGCACTGGCCTAAAAATTCACTTGGGCTGAATCAAAGGTAAGAGCTCTGAATTTCAGCACATTCACCAAATACAAATCCAGCTTTAGCTCATTGATACTAAGATGATAGCCACAGTGCATATTTGTGGGATGAAAGCAATTGATAATGATTTCATGAATAACAGGTGCTCCCAGTACCTCATCAGCACTTGTGCTTTTCCCAGAGTGACAGATGATTTATTTAAGGTGGCGGGGCTATCCTCTAGAGCAAAGATGTGCTCCCCTTTTACCATGACTGACACATGTCTGGCATAGTTATTTTATTACCTGTCATCTAATGAACTAATGATAGGATAGTCGCCCACAAAGGGGTTGGATTGCTAGCTGTGGTGAGTGTTGGGGGGCTGCATCACCTCAACTACTTTTTCTAGCTGCATGCCTTATGCTGCTTTTTGTTGTTTATTTTTTTGGGGACATCTTGGACTGACAAGGTTTGCACACCATATCAATGTCAGTGTCACTATTCACATTTTTGGGACTTTCAGCCCCATGATGATTACAAGGATCTAATACTTGTGATCAGGCATGTATTTACTGATTTTTTTTCTTTTTGGGGACTGAAATTCCCAGGAGGTTTCCAATACAGTTCATTATCTTCCTGACTCTCCTTTACTTCTTTGCTGGACTTCCCTTCTCCCCTTTATCTTTGACAACCTTTTAATCAATGGCCTCACTTTCTTAGGTAGTGGAACTACTGTAGGGGGAGGATGTGGCTCACTCTCCGTGCCTTACTCATCAAGAATAATAGCATCCAAGTAAGCTGCTGTCACCCTGTGTCTGCCATGTAATGGTGAATTGTGCATGCTGGTACCTAGCACAACTGGTTGTGATCATCTTTGATTTTCCTTCTCTTCATCCCGATGACAAGTTCCCTTACCTTGACTTTTCCAATCTCTGTCCTTTCCTTGAAACCACCTAGTCATATACTCCACCACTCCCCAAACTAAATATGTGATGCAAGCACTGAGCTGTGCCACTGTACTGTTGCTTTACAGCCATATAGAAATATCTGACTGCTGTCTTGCATGACCAAGAAACACTTTTTTTTCACAATACTTCTGATTTATATTTAAAAGAAAATCAGCTCACATCTGAAATTGCAGATATGGTGACTCATAATCAGTGGTCGGGGTGGAGGCCATGACAAGAACTAGATGCTCTGTTAAAAAAAAAAAAAAAAAAACATAAAAAGTTTTAAACACTGAGAAATACAAAACTGATTTTAATTGCTGAGTAAAACAAAACTGAAACTGGGATATTTTACTCCCCTGTCAACATATTCTGCATTGATGCACTGTCTGTTAACTCTCAGAATAAGGAAAGTGAACCCTATCAAAATACCTGCTAAAAATATTTTCTTTAAATAGAAGCTTTTCTAATTCCATCTATGCAGGCTCAGTACTTGAACTGTGCAAAGAGTTTAACTATTAGTGCTACAAAGATATCTGAATTTATGATCCAATTGGAATGCGATGCCTTAACTGTTTATTCAGTACTGATCTGATTGCAATTCAACTGCCTCATAAACAGGGCCACTGGAAAATTGCGGAAAAGGTTACCAAAAATTGTGGAGTGTTTTGCAAAAATTGTGGGAAATTGCCGGGGTTCTACTATAGACCTGGAGTACTTCACAATAAATCTTTTAATGTTTTTTGCAGCATATATTAGTCAGTATAAATTGCTAAATGAATACACTGACACCTGAATATGTTTAAAACATAAAGAAAAGTTTATGTTTCTAAAAAGAATATTAAACTGATAAGCTATCATAAGTATTGCCTATCTTCCAAAATTTTAAAGCATCTGCTAAATGGATCCTGTAAAGTGAGTCACAGCAAATAGAAACATAGAAACATAGAAACATAGAAACATAGAATTTGACGGCAGATAAGGACCGCTTGGCCCACCCAGTCTGCCCATTTCCCTACCTACTGGATAAGCTGCAGATCCTAGTTAACCAGCAGCCTACTTCTTTCTACCCCCACCCCCCAGAATTGCCTTATGACTATCCCATGCATGCTTGAATTCCACCACTGATTTTGACTCCACAACCTCCTCTGAAGGCCATTCCATGCATCCACAACCCTCTCTGTGAAAAATACTTCCTTAAATTACCTCTGAGCCACCCCTCTATCTTCAAATTGTGCCCTCTTGTTCTTGCACACCTCTTTTTGAAAGATGCTACCCTCTTGGACTTTGTTGATTCCCTTGAGGTACTTGAAGTTTCTATCATGCCCCTCTCCCTCCTTTCCTCGAGGCTATACATATTAAGCTCCTTAAGTCTCTCTTCATATGTCCTCCGGTGCAGACCCTGCACCATTTTAGTTGCCCTCCTCTGGACAGCTTCCATCCTGTCTATGTCTTTACGTGAGATTGGGTCTCCAGAACTGCACAGTACTCCAGATGGGGTCTCACCAGCTGTCTGTACAGAGGGATAATAACTTCCTGTTTTCTACTGGTGATGCCTCCCCTCGCATCCCAGTATCCCCCCAGCCCTCCTTGCTGCCTTCTCACATTGCTTGCCCACCTTTAGGTCATCTGATATGACTACCCCCAGGTCCCTTTCCATTTTTGTTGTTGTTAGTATCTCACCCCCCATTGTGTACTCTTCCCCTGGGTTTTTGTTTCCCAGGTGCATTACCTTGCACTTCTTAGCATTGAATCTAAGCTGCCATAAATATTAAATAAAGCCAGAATAAACAATTTTTCTGATTCTGGATGCAGAATAATGAAGCCTAATCAATAGCTATGTACAGTGCCCTGTCAGCTGTTTACCCACTTTGGTACAAGAAATAATAAGCAGATATACTAATTGAGTTTTAGTAAAATGTTATTAAAGTGTTTAATGTTCATAATTTGTACTGTAGGTACTGTAAACTATTTTTGAAATCACATATTTAAACATTAAATCTGGGGGTTATTGGGTCTGGCAGTATAGCCTAGAGGTTAGAGTAACAAACTGTGAATGAACTGTGGCGATCTAGCAGACCTGGAATTGATTCCCACAACCTCCACTTGCATACTGTGTGATTCTGAGCAAGTCACTTAACCTTAGGAGGCAGTATAATGCAGTGGGTTAAGGCTCTGAGCTGCATATCTGGTGACATCCAGCAGACCAGACCTGGGTTTGAATCCCACAGCTTCCACTTGCATACTGTGTGCCCCTGAGCAAGTCACTTAACTTCTCTGTGCTCCCAGGTTGCACCTGTAAAAAAGCTTTCAGCTTAGTGTGTCTCACCTGGTTAAATAACTAAATTAAAAAAAAACCTCAGTGCTCCTGGATTGTACCTGAAAACAGGCAATTGTGTCTAGTTGGCCTTACGCAGTTACCAAAAAATGTAAAAAAATACTAATATATTTTTACTGCATCATACAGTAGTCAGGGTACACTATAATTTACCTTTGTTTTACTCTGGCTGCAATGATTTTGTTTAGTTAAATATAAATGTTCAGATACATTTTGTGTTTTATAAGCTTGTTTTTAGACTTTAGTCAGGTTTTTATTATAGTCTTTGCGTGTGAGCATCTAGGGGGTAGTTGCTAAGAGTAAGATCACTGTTAGCAACTAGCTTATTCAGGTTTAAAAATTGGCAGGGCCATCCAAACATCCTCAGCTGTTTGAATCAAAACTAGTCTGAATGAAAGTATGCTCACAAGGAAAAACTTGCCCTGCCACTTACAAAAAGGCTTCATAGTTAGCACCCCATTTAAGTGAATGGGATAATTTGCTCCTTTTCTCCCATCTTTTGTTTCAGTCTGTGTGGCAACAAAATGTTTTCTCATAGACTGCTTCAACACAAAACAAATGTTAAGTGTTTAAGTGTACTTATGCTTGGCCAGTGGATTTTGAAACCAAACAAGACAAGGATTCAAAAGAAATCAGTGTCACATAAAACCCTTGCCCTACCTTGCACTGCATTGTTTTGGCCAAATCCAAGTCTGCATGCAAAATTGTCAATATATTTGATATTATTTTATTAAAATGTTAACACTTTTTACACAGTTCAATATAAAAACTCAAAAATTGCAAGAAATTGCAAAACATGTCAGTTTTTGCAGAGAATGGTGAAAATTGCGGATTCCGAAAAAAAATTGCGGGTGCAATTTTCCAGTGGACCTGCTCATAAATAATTTTATTAGATTGGAAATCTAACCAGATAAAGTTATTCAGCAAACTACTCTACCAAAACAAACATAAGCTGAGTGTCACCTCTTAAAAACAAGCCCCCACCATCGCCCTCATATTACCTACACCCAAACTGCTTATTATGTTCCCTCCCACTAGCACCCCAGTAATGATATCAAACTCTTATCCTATCCACAGACCTACCTTGAAAGTGTTATCCTAAGCCACCTGGACCCAGCCCACAAGAAGGTTGGATTCCTGGTGAGGAACTGAAAGCTGAATGATGAAGAGATGGATATGGAATCAAAAGGGGATACCAGCAGTACCTGTCATCCTTCTCCCCAGTGCCTATTTATTATACAAGGCAAATCAAGAGGAAAGGCTTCACATTATAACTCATTTTCCACTGGCCCAGCATCTTAGAGCAGGATGAACAAAATTGTTTCTGACTACTCAAGTCAGATTATTAATTCCTCTATATCAGTCAGCCAACTGGAGTCAGAGGAAAAATAAGTGAGGGTGCTGGCCTATACCAGCAGCAAGAACTGAGGAAGGGGATGGCATTTCTGGCACACTTGGTAACATCTGTGGAGATGTGACCTTTGTACCAACCCTTGTCAATCCGTGTTCAGTTCCTCACCAGGTGACCCCACATTTTGCAAGTCAGCATGCTTGGCTACCATTTCCAAGGTGGGTCTGGGGACTGTTTAGGGGTTTTGTCCTGCTGCTGGGTAGGTGCCAGCTGGCTGGTAGAATAAGGGTCAATTTTGGTATGGGGAATTGGAGACTGGTGGTGGGGATTTTATTTTATTAAGAGCAGACACATAACCTCTTTTGGTGTAGGTTAAATGCTAAATAATTTTATTGGATCTGATATGATAAAATTATCTGACCCTTGGTCAGACTGAATATTACTTTTCTTTTATATTTGATTTCAGAAAAAAAATCACAATATTTAATTGCATTCAAGTGTTTCAAATAGGAATATAAGCAAAACTACTATCTATGATTTGTCAGACTATTTTGACAGATTATCTTTACATCCTATAGCGAACAGATCCTGCTCCTGCTCACATTTCCCAGGTAGACTGGGCCCTGCCCACCTGAGAGAGCTCCTGCGTCTACACTCCAGCTCAGTTATTCCATTCCTCTGAGAAGATCCTCCTGATTGTCCCGAGGGTGAGGCAAAAATCTTCAGGTGACTAGGCCTTTGAAGTGATGCGCCTGGTGTTCTGGAATTCCTTGCCCAGGTCCCTGAGGCAGGCCCCCTCAGTGGAGGTTTTCAAGAAGGGGCTTAAAACCTTTCTTTTTCAGCAAGCTTTTGATTAATCATTTAATAGCCCAGCACATCTGTGCATAGCCTTTTAATTGAGTTTTAATATGGTTGTTTATAATGTTCATCTGTTTAATATTGCAGTGTTTATTTGTATGCAAGCATTTACTGTGTTGTGACGTGTATTTCTATTTTTTGTTATTTTATTGTAATGGAACCCTGGACCTCCATGAAAGGACACCATGTTTAAAGATCTAGACCCACATCTACATCTACAACATTGTATAACTACACACTGGGCATGGGGTCATTAAGTGAACATCCTGCTGCATTGTACCATGTGACCATGCTTTTGCACAGGGAATCAGTCATGTGACCTGCTATCCATGCACACAGTTCATGAAGTATAATGTATTTGCAGGTGAGGTTTTGCCATCACAGAACTACATGAAGTGCCAACTCCTTCCTCTTTGCAGCAAAGAGTATGCAATACTGCCTAGTATACAGAAATGTGTGAAGCTTAAACTCTGTCGGCAAAGCTACCATGAAGTGGCACATTGCACACTTTGCTGCACTTGCATGAAGTTAATTTTGCAACTGCACCACTTTTCAATAAAACATAGACATGAAGTGCTGAACTACTGTACTTTGTTTAGCTTTTTCTTTCCACTTCATGGGAGAGTGAAGTGCAAACTTTGCAAATTGAAATATTATACAACATTGCACACTTCATATTTGACTACTTGAAGTCCAAAATTAAAAAAAAAACTTCACATGGAGCCACTACTGTGCTTACTTTCCATATATACTACATGAAACAATAAGTAAACTTTACCCATTCTTAAACATTATTAATCCCCACTTGCAAAAGTGGAGGGGGCACCAAGTGGATGTAGAGTTCCTTCTGTCTTCCTACTGTATTGAACTACTGTACAGTATGCAACTCAAAGTCAAGAATTGTTTTGGTTGTCTGGTAACATTTTTTACCTGTTTCAGCAAGAGCTTCTCATCTAGCTTAATATGTGTGTGTGTGTGTGTGTGTGTGTGTGTGTGGTATATGTGTGAAGAGAACAGCCATCATCTGTCTAAATATTTTATTGATGTTGAAACATAATCATCCTAAGTGGTTCTGGTAGTTTCTTTGACTTGTTACATTTGTTACTTGCCTTGACCAGGAAAAAGACTTAAGAATTGCTTTTCAGCAATGGCCTATGGGGGTCCCATAATCTAAACAGTTACAGATTTGCAGGTGCTATTTCATTACATTGATCAGGACAGAACGAGCTCAAGGGAAAAAATATGCTCTATTCCTAAAGTAAGGCTGATGAATGGTGACTGCTTTTTCAATATTTGTTAGACAAGCAAGAACTAGAAACAAATTACTCCTGATGTCAACAAGAGTGCCTTCAGTGCACGGAATTTAGCAGCTATGAGTCTGAACTCTGTGCCACTGTTGGACTGAGGTTCAGAATCAGATGCTGCAGGTTCCTGGATTCCCAGCATACTATGCTGCAGACAGGGGTATAGCCTGAAATTTCCATTGTGTACACAATCTCCAACAGTTTCACTCCCCCCTTAAAAAATGTACACATCCTTTCCAAATGGCACCCCCTTCCAAACAAGTCAGATTTTTGTCAGATGATTCCTCTAATCTCTAAAGAAGTTATACATGTATCTGTCTCCTAAACAACAGAAGTTTAAACACAGACACTCCTCAGAGGCCTACACCAACCCAAATACTACACATTAGAATGAAAATGTTAACAGAAAGGCATATGGTTTGTGACAGGCACTCAACAAAACTGTACACAAATGTGTACAGTGAGTATGCCTGTCTACACCCTTGGCTGCAAAACAGCTATTAGTTGGCAAGAGGCTGGCTGTGGAAGTCTTATGTCATCATATTGCCTCACTACTTCTTACAGATGTAGCAATTGTGTGGATTTTTGGAAAGGGATGCTGTTGATACCAAATTCTGCCTCTGATTAGGAATGGCTACAATATAGGGTCTAATACATCAGAAAACCAGAAAAAAACTTTATATAGTCTTAAGAGTGAAGCATGCAGTACTTGAACTGACATCCTTCTTAGACAAATGGTGCACTATGAAGAATGTTCTTTTGGTTTTTGTTTTATTGAGATCTGATTTAGCCCTTGTCAGGTTGGCAGGGGGGTGGTGTGGGTGTCACAGCTGCTCTGAGTTCTGCCAAGAACCACTTCAGTGACCAAAGTGAAAGCTGCTGCCAAAGTCCCCTGTCAGTACAACAGAGGCATTGCTAATACGATATCAATAGGTCAGACAGGCTACAATTAAAATGTATTACTTACATACTGTAAGACTGAAGGACAAAATGAAGCCTTCTGACAAGCCTGAAATCAGAAAATGAAAACAAAAGTACAAAGTAGAGAAAGACTGCTAATTTCAGTGAAGGGGTACACTGTTGTATGGTAATGGATTTTGTACTTTTTTGTTAAGCCTATTAAGGATAAACTAGGGACTGCTGAAATAATTTGACTAGGTTAAGAATGGTTAGAACTGATTAGAGGGAAGGAGGGGAAATGGGAACTTGCTTAACCAGGAAAGGCACACTAAGCTAGATCATGTTTCCAGGTGCACCCTGGGAGCACACGGAAGTTAAGTGACTTTCTTAGGTCACACAGTATAAAAGTGAGGCTGATGGGATTCAAACCCTGGGCTATAGATTTACAGCTCAGTGCCATTAACCACTATGCTATACTGCCTCCTAGATTAGGATATTAAGATGTCCCTATCAACAAGATGTTTCATCTCAGAGGTCCTATCTTGTATAAATATGTTTAACAAATAAATGGATGCCCTTATTTTGCACTGACTGAAGTGTGAGGCACATCTGATTTGCACACCTTTGCTGAGTCTAATCTTGGTTAGGAGTGATATACTAAGAGCACCTAGCTTCAGTTTTTAAATAATAAGCTTATTCATGTCTCACTGCTTGCTCAGTGAATCCCTCAAGGTGCATATACTGTATTACACTGTGGAATACTAAACAGCATCAAAAGACAATCTCTCCCAGGATCTGTGATGAGTATTGTCAATCTGGAGCTGAGTCTTTGTACATATAAGTAAACCTAATGATTGTCGCACTGAAAAAAAGTGGTAGTCTGCTGGGACCAACCAACTGGTACTCTGCTGGGACCAGCAGAAGCTCTATTGAATTACAACCAAGCTACTGTATACTGAATGAGAAAATGTGCACAAGTCTACAGTATGAAAATAGTCAAGTAACATGTTACAATGGTATTCCGTCCAATGGTTGTATTAATGAGGTTCTGTATGATTAGAGGTGCCATCCTTCAGATGAAAAATGAAGCTGAGATTCCATTGTCCTTCTCTCCAGTGGTCATAAGAAAGTGGAAGCAAAATCTGCCAGAGCACTTTTCTAGAGGACTTGAGGTTTATATTTATATAGTTTATTTACCCCAGAATATCTTAATTGAGATTAAACATCTCTTTTCCAGTGGGGTCCTGGTTATACCCATTTCCATAGCTGGGTGGACTAGATCACTGTGATGTTAAGTGACTTGTTTATGATCACACATTGAGTATGGTATTTGGTTCTGGTTGGGTTTGAACCTGTGACCTCCTGGTTCTCATGTAGGGCCTTAAACTGTAGACCAAGCTGTCTGTTTTCAACCCTGTGAACTGACTAATGTATGGGGCCCTCTCTTAGTAAAACTGATCCTAATGTACAGTAACTGTCAATGTGTTTATGCTGGGTGTTGTCTGACAATATAATTACTGCTTCACTGGCCTGCATCTAGTTAGTGCAACTTATTTATTTGTAAACTACAGTGCAAATGAATGACGCAGCTTTAAATTAAAATGCATCTGATTGGGATTTAACAGTATACAGTAGGTAGCACTGCAATGCTCAAAACCTGAACATGGTACTATACTTAATGACATGGGATAGATATCACTCTCGGCTGTGTCGTGAATACAGGGATGCCTAGTAGATTCAAGCTTCACTACTTACAATGCAATTAGCCAATTCCTGGTGGCAACACTGCCAGGTATTCTCCAGAGGGCAGTACCCTTCCTCTCCTTACTGCATAAGAGTAATAAAGAAGACAAACCCCTTTACAACACCAGTACAGTTCTGTGATTCCAAAGAACTTTTAAAAAAATGCTGATGGCTTAGTAAAAGACTTTAAAATGGTGATGGTATATTAGACACAAAGGACTGGATTTCTAAAACCAGGATGCAGAGGTAAGTCCCTATTTTGGATGCAGACTACATCATAGCAATGTGTCAGACATTTGTGTCCTAGTTTCAAATGTTTTGATGCATTTGCAACATTTTCCTCACTTTATGGTACATGATGTATGCAACTTTATCTTGACACGTATCATTACTGGTGCACATCTCATGCATTCGTGGCATGAATATAGTCCATCTGTATGCAGTCTAACAGTCATGTCGCAAGTGCATTTTAAAACAGAGATATTAATAAAAATTGGAATGTGTTCAAAAATAAATTTATCAAACTAACAGAGAAGATTGTCTTAAAGAAAAAGAAATTCAGGACTTCTGGTTTTGCAGCACACCAGTTAGCAGCTCTCTCGCATTGCTCCAGTCACCCAACTCCCCTTTTCTGTTTTATTCCACCAAAAGCCTACTAGAAAAGCATTTAATTGATTATGCAAAGTGACAAAATGACCTCTGGCTCTCAGACATTGCAACAAATACTTACCATGGATGTCAAAATGAAGAGAGCGCCACCCCGGCATACCCCACCAGTAATGCCAGAAAAGGCCCCAAAGAAGTCATGGGCCTCTAGCTCCACCTCGGGCACTAGCACTGGGTCTTCATCCACCAAACATAAGCCGCTGACTTTACATAATTTTTTAGAAGAATTGAAACCCTTTCTGGATGATCTTCATAACATAACTTCAGAGCTCAAATCCCTAACCCAAGCTCTGGAAGACGTCTCACAAAACACCTAGGATAATTTTGCTAGAATCTATTCTTTAGAAAGGAGACTTGATAAAATGGACCCAGAACTAATTGCTTGCAAACACAAAATGTCCAAACTGGAATTAAAAGTGGAAGACCTAGAGGGCCGCAGTCGCGAAACAATGCGATCCTCATAGGTCTCCCAGAAGGGGAAGAAGGACAGGACACTGTGCTTTTTATACAAAAAATGGTGGAAAAAATTGTTGGTCCCTCTCCATTAGGTCCAAACTATATTATCGAACAGGTGCACTGAGCCGTCTGACCTAAACCGCTGACCAGGGCCCCACCACGTCCTCTAATCTTTCATTTCCTGAATTTCCTAGAAAAGAAACACTTTTTATCCAAAATAAGAGAGCTTCAAGAAGTACATTGGGGAGATAGTAAAATCTGAATTACACAAGACCTTCCAAATTCAATCTGATTAAGAAGAACAGCTTTCCACCCCTTGGTGTCCAAACTAATCGCAGCTGGCATAAAGTTCAAAATGATCTACCCTGCAAAACTTCAAGTTTTAATAGCTGGGACTTGGACCTCCTATGAGGAACTGGAGGCAGCATCAGTGGGACTCAAAGCTGCTCTCCCTGATCTCTTCAGAGTCACCTGAGCAAAATATGTGAGAGCTTTAAACTGATATCTGTGAGCTATTTATGCTGTTGAATTCCTGTTTACACACTCTCTGTAGTGTAAAATAAATGGAATCTTTAAAACGAGCTAACAGTGTCAATCAACTCTATGGGCTGAACAATTTCCTCGACAACCTGTATCACTGCACATTGACTTTTGGGATGGTATAAAATGGCTGTTTCTATCTGGTCTTTATAACAACTTTATTGCTGAGGTAAAATGCTACCTCATCAAGTGTCTCAAGACCCATGTCTACCTTCACTGTTTCTTAGCAGCGCGAATACTCGAGGAGTAGCCACTACATACTTAATCTCCTCTGCGATGTGTTGTTACCGCCACTAGAGGGAGTTTTTACACAGCAATAGCTTCCCTATCTGTGTTGTGCATTCATAGCTGGAACTGCTTACTTTATGTTTTTGCCTAAGAAGGAATGTACTTTAATTCCTCTTTAAGAACTTACTTTCAGCTGACTGTAGCTGCATTGTGGTTTACATATTTTTTAGTCATGGGTTCTTCGCGTCATTTTATGTTTGACTTTTAATCTCTGCTTGCAAGAGAACTGAAAAGCACTAGTAAACTCTCAAGGACTTACAGTTTGGAACCCTTGTAGTACTCACTTGTTTGTCTAAGAGAACCCTCGCATAATCATTGCTGAGTGAAAGCATTTTGGCATCCACTTCTTCCTCAATACATTTTGGCCATTCCTGGCGAGTAAACCCATTTCCTAATAGCCTTTTATTTGATAGTCTGACAGGTCTGTTCAGTCTATTACAGATCTCAGACCAGGTTATATTTTTGCAATATTTTACAGGACTCTAAGTTTTATGAATAGTTTTATGTGGCCACCTACTTATGCTTATTAATAGTTTCCAGGGCTATTTGAATACCTGAAATATGGTTTTGCAAACAGAATATAATTATGGTTCAACTTTTGTTCTTTTTTACAGGATGGGAATGATTTTCATGTTTAAATTGTAGTTACATGTGTCTGACTGATTACTATAATTTTAAGAGCTTAGGGCATTTGTTACTGATTTACCCAACAGAACTTATAGACACCATGCTTTTCTATGCCATTTAATCTTGTTTCCCTTATCCTTTCCTATTTCTATTTAAGGCAAATTTAGCCTTTGATTGATCACATGGCTGCCTTTAACTAACTTGATCTTAGCTAGGGGACTGTCTATGGTGGACAATTATCCCCACTTAAAGGGTTTTACTGTGATAATACTGAACTTTGATTTGTTACTAGGATAGCTAATACACGTAGTAGCAGTTAGAAGGTCATTGCTGCATATCCTAGATTATCCCTGTTATAAGTAATAGTTAATGTTTTTCAACCCTACTTAATTAGGTAGGGGAGTTTATATAGGGTGGCTGGGGGGGGAGTCATATGGTGTGATGCAATGTGTGAAGCGAGGTAATAGGAGTTGGAGGGTGGGCTGGGATTTGGAACTAGTGAGCTCTCAGTTTAATGGGTATGTGTTTCTAGGTGCAGGGTTATGAGGAGGAGGAGGGCTGGAAGGGCCACACAGAGATAGTTTAGACAGAGGAGCAAACAACTCATAAATATAACCCCACAACAGAGAACATTCCCTACAATGTCAAGTTTCAATGGTTAGGGCATTGAACTATTTACATGGAACATTAAAAGGGCTGGAAATAAAGTTAAATAATATAAAATTCTAAAGCATCTGAATTTATTGAAGGCAGATATTGTATTCATGCAAGAATCCCATTTGCTTAATTAAGAAGTTGTTAAACTGAGAAGACAACAGATAGGACAATGTTTTTCTGCAGAGGGCAATACCCAAAGTCGTGGTGTTGTGATTCCAATACACAGGTCTATCCCGCTCTCCCCTATCCAAACTATTGTGGATCCTCAGGGCAGATATGTGTTAGTGAAGGGGAAGTTACATACAGAGGAGATTATACTAGGAACTATATATGGGCCTAATACTGACTCTCAAGAGTTTTTTATGCATTTCCTCAATGTTTTGGCTCCCTTCCTTTCAACCCCAATATCATAGGGGTAGATTTAAATTTAACTTTTGACCCAAACATGGATCAGTCGGGAAGTTCCCATAAGGGACTTTCCCTGGCACAAAGAGCACTCAATGAACTACTAGATCAAACCGGCCTATGTGACATTTGATGTATCCTTCACCCCTTGGAAAGAGAATATACTTTTACTTCCCAGGTACACAAGTCCTCTTCCCGAATTGATTACTTGCTTATTTCTCAAACACTTATCACAGGGGTGATGGACTCCTCTATACACTCAGGTCCGCCTTCTGACCACTCCTTAGTTTCCTGTTAGATTTCCTTTTCATTTCTCCCCAATAAAGAAGGACATTGGAAGATCAATAATCAACTCCTAAAAGACTCTGGAGCTGTCAAGTGTATATCAGAACAAGTTACTCAATTTATTGAAATTAATGCTAACTCAACAGGTAAACCTGCCGTTGAGTGGTGTGCATTGAAAGCTTACTTAAGAGGGTTACTTACTGAGTTAGCATCTAGAAAGAAAAAAAAACAAGAGGAACAGCTCCAGTCTCGTTTATCCCAAATTCAGGAGAAGGAGTACAAGCTTACTTCTCATTCCACTGAACAATACAGGCAAGAGCTGGTGAAATTAAAAGACTCATATTCTGAATTACTAAGAGAAAAAGCAGAATTCGCCATCTTGAAGGCTAAGGAATCCTACTCAGATCAAGGGGAGAAAGCAGGTCACCTCCTTGCCCTTAGACATAAACAGCAAGAGTCTTTGAGACTAATTGCAGATTTCCGTTCCCAGGAAGGAGATGCTCCAAAGACCTCTCCAATTGATATAGTATCAGAATTCAGGGATTATTATAAAAAACGATATGGTCCTATGGATAACCCTCCCGCCATACTTCAACTAGACTCTTATTTAGCAGATTTCCATTTGCCTTCTCTTTCGGATTCCCAGAAGCTGTCTTTGATATCCCCACTTACTTCAGCTGAATTAGCCAGTGTGATTAATGGATCTCCATTCAGATAAAACACCAGGCCCAGATGGCTCTTCCTCTAATTTTTTTAAGCTTTTTTCACAACATCTAATACTGATTCTACTTACACTTTATCAGCATATTCTCCCCAACCTTAAATCAGACAAATCCTTGTTCGAAGCCCTAATTGTGCTTTTACCCAAACAGAAACCCCCAGATGTGGTATCAAGCAACAGACCCATTTCACTTCTCAATCAGGCTATCAAAATACTGACTAAACTCCTGGCTGACCAGCTGAGTAATGTCCTCCTGGAACTTATAGGGCCAGAACAGGTAGGCTTCATAATGGATATGTCCTCAATAGATCACCTATGTACTCTGTCGCATGTCATCTCGGCTTCCAGGAATGCAGATTTACCTGCTGTTCTGGTCTCCCTGGATGCCAAGAAGGCCTTCGACAGAGTCAACTGGACCTATCTGCTACATACCCTGTATGCATTCGATTTTCACCCTGAATTTCAAAAATGGATAAGTGCGCGTTACAAAACCTCGACTGTTCGAGTTACCAGTAATAGAGCTACATCAGAATCCTTTTTATTACAAGCCAGAACTAGGCAAGGATGCCCTCTATCCCCACTTCTTTTTAATATGATCTAGAATCCCTTATACGTAGGCTTACTGATTGTCAAGATGTTCAGGGTATAACCATACAGGACCAAATAGTTAAAGTTTAGGGCTATTCAGATGACTTGCTTCTCCAATTGTCCCATCCAGTTAACTCTATCCCACCAATGTTAGCAGTCATTAAAGACTTTAGTAACATGTCCAATTATAAATTAAATGTAGAGAAAACAGTGATGTTTCCCCTTAACTATAGAGTTCTGAAACACACTATCTCAGTCTTGGGATTTACTTGGAAATCCGATTCCCTGAGATATCTGGGGATTGAACTTAAGAAGAACCTGAATAAACTCATAAAACTAAATTTAGATCCCCTAGTGACCTCTGTAAGTCAAGATCTCAAAAGATGGTTTCTATTGCCTATCACTATCTGGTGGAAAATTAATTTAATAAAAATGAATGTTTTTCCATGTTTATTCTACCCGCTTAACCTCTTGAATGTTTGGCTTCCCCTAGCATGGTTTAAAAGGATTCACAATTTAATTGCTGATTTCATTTGGGCCTGTAAAAAACCTCAGATTGCGTACTATAAACTAGTTGCACCTAAGATGAAAGGTGGGTTATGCCTACCACATATTTGACTATATTACTGAGCTATCCATGCAGCCAAATATCTAAGATGGCTATCTGTTGAAAATCCCTTGGCCCCTTTGCCTTTTTTGCTGGTCTGGCTTAAAATAGAATCCACTCTTATACAGGTGCAAGACCTATCCCCTCAGCCTTATTATATCACTGAAAATACCACCAACAGCTTAATCTGGTTCAAAGTCAGTTGGCATTAATCTGTATCCCCCTCCCCGGGTCGTGCCTGAAAATAGGCAGGATTTGCCTAGAGCACTTACCCGGTTAACAAAAACTAAAATAAATAAAAAAAAAATACCACAGTAGGCTCTCTTTCTCCCCTCTTTAAAACACTCTCCTATTACAATATCCATCAGAGTTCATCACAACTTTGTGCCTTTTTAAAATATAAACATACTAAAGACCCATCTCAAACTTGGTGGGGTAATTATAACTACAAACTAAAGGTCAAGCCTCTCCGGATGAAGTGGATTCCCCAATTAGGAGATTGTCCTCTTACACATTTTACTAAAGAAAACATGCTCTGGCTTTCTACACCAGAAATTTTGATCAACGCCAAAATCCCATATACTACTATTTTCAAAGTGTTCCAGTTATGTCACTTGATATTGAAGGTCCTTGGACCCACCACACCCCAACCCCCAATGCTCTCCTTCCAAAGGAACTTAAGCCCCCTAGCAGGTTTCCCTCAGGCGGAATCCAAAACATATAGTATTATCTATGACTGGGTCTGGCCCTATAGCATTGGCCGGACACATTACTGGTCCTTCCTTTTTCCTGACAAAGATATCGCATGGCCTTCCTTGTGACACAGCTGTCACAAGTTTGTTATACAAGACAGGCTTAGACTTATGCAATTCAAAATCCAACATAATCTTTATTATTCCCCTCAAAAAACAGCTAAATTGGGATTGATCCTATCTTCAACTTGCACCTGATGTTTTCAGGATGAAAGCAATTTACTTCATATTTTCTGGAGATGCCCTAAGGTAGCCTCTCTTTGGTACAGCATTAAACAGTGGGCAGATCAACTTCTAGGTTTAATGGATTTATTTGCAGCAGAAACCTGTCTTCTAGGAGACTTTTCCACCATCCCAGTTTTAAACCAGAGATATGATATAGCTCTAATTGCCATGTCTGTTAAAAAACTAGTTTTGAGACATTGGAAAGATACTACAGAAATCTCATATACTGAATGGTTGCAAGAGCTTCTAGCAAACCTCAGAACATAAAAGGCTATAGCTAGCCTACATAATAGGCCCAAAGTTCAATAAGATCTGGGGCCCTTGCAACTCTATATTCCCTCTAATAGACTGCAGTTGCCACCTCTTTTTCAACCTTGATTTTATATAGGTATATGTGCTCTGTGTGGATGGGTGGGTGGGGGAGGAGTGGGAAGGGTATGGGGAGGGTAGATCCATTGACTCCACTCTGTATAAGCTATACTACTTATGTGTACCATGGATCTCCTCTCTGTAATTTGAAATGATTAATAAACTTTAAATTGAAAAAAAAGAAAAAGAAATTCAAGAGGTGAATTAAACAAAAATGGTTAACAGACAAAATTAAGAGGTTAATACCCAAAAGTGTATGGCTCATCAATGATGTAATCTACTAGACATAGTGAGTATTCAAGACATATAAGAATGACTAAGCAAATGTAAAAAGATTATAAGAAAGGGAAAAATGATTGCGTACAACATAACAAGTAATACTAAAGGAAAGGGACTGAAAGAGTTCAGTAGTTACACAGATTCTATTATTGGGTCCACTCAAAACTGGTGACACTGCACTAAACAAAGGAAATGAAATGGCAGACAAATTTAACAACTATTTTTTGCTCAGTATTCAATAGAGACTATAGGGCTGACAATCAGCAGGCACTAGACACACTGCATGAGAAAGATAATGGACAAAGCCAATGCATTTACAGTAGAGGATACCTTTTTTTTTTTTTTTTTAACCAATTATTTTACCAGGTGAGACACACTAAGCTGAAAGCTTGTTTGCAGGTGCAACCTGGGAGCACAAGGAAGTTAAGTGACTTGCTCAGGGTCACACAGTATGCACCTAGGGGGCTGTAGGATTCAAACCCAGGTCTCCAGATTTGCAGCTCAGAGCCTTAACCCACTGCGCCATACTGCTTCCCTGAGCAGGTTATAGATCATTAAGATAAACAGATCTGCGGATATTTATAACCTGTCACTTAACCTATTTAATATCAGTAAAGAAAAGCTGTGAACTTTTAGCACATCAGAGAAGTGGGATCTTGAATCAGGGTTTAGTCTGCAAAATTTGCAGTGTTAAGGTGCTGATGTAAGGATGTAGGCAGTCAGTGCTCTGTGAGTCTGGTTGGCCTGTGAGTGTCCTTCTCATGTGTTCTTGAATAGGAAGCAGGTGTTCCATTCTGGAGCACAGAAGCAGAGAAAGAAGCAAAAAGTTGGAGGAAGGTACACTTGACCAAAGTACCTATTTTCTCCACTGGAGATCTCCCAGTCAGCAGGAGAGAGAG
Organism: Neoceratodus forsteri; assembly: GCA_016271365.2. Classification (NCBI taxonomy): domain Eukaryota; kingdom Metazoa; phylum Chordata; order Ceratodontiformes; family Ceratodontidae; genus Neoceratodus; species Neoceratodus forsteri. Next base: position 463,474,879 of record CM057449.1, read on the forward strand.
AGACAGAGAACAAAAGGCTGAGAACAAGGGCGTCAGCTAGAGTCACAAGGAAGAGCAGCAGGCAACCAGTACCCATGCAGTCCCCTCTGTGTGGAAGAGCTGCAGAGGGTGAGTGCCAGATGACACCCACTGCCAGGGGGTGGTTTCTGCTCATACAAGGCTGTTGCTATGGAGTTCAATAATCAAGTGTTTCCTTGGTGTAGTAGAAAAGACATCCAGATGTTTGAAAAAAGACCCTTTCGGTGGTGAACACCCAGCAGAGTAACAGTTGATTTGATCAATATTACTGCTGTGGTGTGAGAGGAGCAGGAGACTGCTTTTGTCAGTTTACAACAGAATTGTGAGTAAAGACAAGGGTTAAGGCCTCAAAACAATTTCTTACCTAGTTATATAGTTAAGGAAGTGGATCTTTTGGGGTCCTGGGCAGTACTGAGCTTGAAAATGTGATAAAACCAGGAAGAAGATCTATGGACAGCCATAAGGTGTGAGCCAATCAGATTACAAAAATCGGCCCCTTTATTACATACCTGTTTCCTTGCCATACTTGTCTGTTTCAAATATTTTGGTTGAGTAGACCAGCATTCACCTACTACTCTACTAGTTAAAGACCTCAGTCTGGAGAGGTACTCACCAAAAAGAGACAGAGCTTTCAAAGGTCTTTGGTGGGGGATTTGGATTCTGCTACTTGTGGATTTGTAGGATTGCCTAGGGTGGAGTATGATTTTTCGGGGGGGTACTTAAAATATAAGTTTTCGGCTGCTACCCTTAACTCCCATCTACTGTATCACCCTTTTTGTTTCCTTTCCCACACCCTCTAAGTACAACTGGTTTCAGTGCCTAGTATTTCATGGCCTTGGGTCTAATTTTTTTTGACATTGTCATTTGTTGTGGGAAAATGTCAACTGACATTGTCATTTGTTAGCCAGTCCGCTGGTGCTGAGGGTTGTGGCACTGGATGCCACACTTCACACCACACCTAAGACCTAGGTTTGGATGTAGACCTGGATCATTGGAGGTCACCTGGGGTGGGAGAAGATAGAGCATACAGAAGACTGCTTTCCTTTTCCCAATATGGGAGGGTTACAGTCCCCAGCATTTGACTGGCCCCTGGTATCAGTTGGGGGTAAAGCAGCCAGGACTGTTCTGACAGGGGAAGGAGTGGAATCTACCAATGCTGTATGTACGGAAGCATGCATGGGAACATCTGCACAGCACTGCATGCACACTCCTTAGGGGCACAGAAAAAACATGAAAATGGGGTACTCCTAAGCGGTTGCTGTCATCCAGCCCCCCGGTAGCCTGCACCCAATGAATAACCAGGCCATGCTGCTTTGCACGAAGGTAAGCCCTGGAGGAAAATCAAGGTGATGGGGCTGCAGTGGCTGGCATCTGGTGGGCTGCTTGGGGCCAGGGTGAAAAACAGCACTAACTGCAAAAAAAAAAAAAAGACAGACATCGTCATTTGTTGTGGGAAATTTCAGTTTACCTGTCTTTCACTTTAGAGGAGCTCCGTGAGACTATAATCACAGAGCAGCTGGTCAACTTCCTTTAGTTTCATGAACTCCAGGGCAGAAAACAGCACAGCTATGAAAATGGGCAGGGGAGCATGTCAGATAAAGCTCATAGAATTCTTTAGCCCCATGTCTCAGCAATAGACATGGGCCAATTACTGGACATCCTGTACCTGGACTTCAGCAAGGCCTTTGACTCTCTCCACAAAAGACTAGAGAAGAAATCAGAGGTGCTGGGTGCTGGGAAGAAAGTCACAAGATGAGAAGAGAACTGACTATGGGGGAGACTAAAAATGGTGGTACTAAATGTTATATACACTGAGATCAGAAAGCAATGAGCATGGTACAACAGGGGTTGGTCATAGGCCTGGTACTCATCACTGTGTTCATTTGCGACACGGGGGAGTTCCACAAAATGGTATTTCTATTTGCAGATGATGCTAAGTTATGTAGTAGGTGGATAGCACGGCATAAGGGAATTGAAAAGGGACCTGGGGAAATGTGAATGATGGTCCAAAACCTGGCAGCTGAACTGTAATGCCAAAAAGTGCAAGGGAATCCAAGAACGGAATATGAATAGAAAATAGAACAGACCTCAGAGGACAGAATCAGTAAGTGACAGAATCCAGAACTCAGTCTGATGTAACAAGGCATATGGGGAAACTTGCAGGATGCTGGTGATGCATATGTAGAGCCTTTTCCAGTAAAAGGAAGAGATCCTGCCTCTGTACATGTCTTGGGTGAGGCTAGACTTGGAGTACTGTGTGCAATTCTAGAAGCCTGACCTAAAAAAGGACAAGGACCATCTGGTGGCAACCCAAAGAAGAGTGGCCAAGAAAATTCATGGCCAGCAGTGTAGTACTTTGTATGAGGAATGACTGTCTGGCCTCAATATATTACCTAAAGGCTACATGAGAGAGAGAGAGAGACATTGGGAAGGCTTGAAGACTGAGATTCAATAGGCGGAGCCACTATGCTACTCCCCCATCAGGCCTTAAAAGGCTACTCCTCCCTGGATGTTCCAGGATTCATCTCTTCATCACAGCTGGAGGCTAGGCCCTCCGCGCTGCCCACCCCATTTCTCCATTTGTGCTCCTTTTCTACGACCGCGCCTCGATCCCTCTCTGTTAGCACTTCTCTGCATTCATCTCCTGTGGCTGCTCATGAGGTTAGTTTTCCCACCTGCTCTTCTTGTTTTATTTTCCTCCTTCCCTCTCCTCATTTTGCCCCTGGTGTTTGTCCTATGGTTTGCTGGCTTGCTGCCTTGCTGCCTCACTTCCTCCTGCTGCTGTTGGCATGAGACCCTCTTTCAGTCCCCCCCCCCCTCGGTCTTCATGGCTTCATTCCATTCTTCCTTTTTCTGTCCTCAGCAGCTCACCCCCGACTACCTGTCTTGTTTCCTGATCATGTTTGTGTTGCCCTATTCTGCACTTTATCAGCTCATATGAGCTGCCCCCCCTTTCCCCCTCCTCCCATCTGTTCGCTCCCTCCATTTGCCTCCATTCTCCCTCCTTCCCTGTACCTCCTGTGCTGCTCCTGCCATTTGGGGCCACCACTCCTGCCACTCCTGTGTGGTTTTGCCCCACTTCTCCTTGGCTACCTTCTCTGGACTGCTCCTCTGTGCTCCTTGCCTTGAGCGTCTCCTCAGGCTGCCTCTGGCTCTCTGTCCACCTGTGTCCCACCTTTCTGGTGGTCACCTCATCCTGGGGTCATCCCTGGAAGTCCATGTGGGTTCCCCATCTGCTCTAGTTTCCCACCTGCACCTTTTACCACCCCAACATTTTAGCACTTCATTCCCCGGTTGGCCTGGAGCATTTCTCCCTCACATCATCTGAGTTTCCCTCTGCTCTGTCTTCCACAGTAACCCGACTTGCACATCTCTTTTGCTTTTCATCTCTCGAGTCATCTGCACCTACTGATGCTTTGAATTTTTCTGCCCTGTGGTTGTGGCATCTGTCAGTCATGGGGTGCTTCCTTCAGATGTGTTTCCTCTCATTTTCTCCTTCTTGTTGCCTCCCAGTATGTTGTCCAGGCTTTCATGGGCTGTTGGCCATGGTGTTTTGGTTTGGCTTCTGTCCTCTGAACATTGTTGCACTTCTGCTTTATTTTTACTTGCCTGAGGTTGTGTGGGCTCTGCAGGCCCTTTCGGTATCACTCTTGGTGCTCTTGTCTCCCTGTATATGGAATTGGGATATGGGCTGTCTAGGCCCTAAAGGGGTTCATTTCTCAGGAGTAATTTTGCCCATGCTTCCTTGTCTTTTGGGGTTTTCTGCCCCCTACTTCCATTTGAAATCTCTTTCCTTTACTATTCTCTCCTTTGCTCCTCGTATACCTTTCTATCCTGTCACAAGGGCATCTCCATCTATGTCTTACTTTACTCCTGATAGCTGTGCTATGCAGTGGTGTCCTTTACAGTAGCTCAGCTTCCTATAGACACCTCTAATGCTCTTAGAGCTCTTTTTGGTCACAATACCTGTTCCATCATCGACCTCAGTTGCTTGCTTAGGTCCTTCTCTCTCCCTATCTCCACTGTATCAGGTAGTATCTACCCCTGTTGACTCCACTTTTGCCTTCTTCCTCCCATTCCCTCCACCCTCCATTCTGCTCCATCTCTGACCTTTGCTTTCTTTTGGGGTTTTCCTTATAATCACCTTCCTATTCATATCCCCCTCTCACCCTAATCCGTCTGGCCGTATCCTGCCATCACCTTTCTTATTCATGTCATCCTCTCACTTTAGTCTGTAGGGTGTCTAGGTGCCAGAGTCCGGTTCTCATTCATTCAGTCTGACCCCAGGTTCTACTCATTTACATTGCTTAATCGAGCATACCTCTCATTAGGTCCTTTGTTACCTCATCGAACTTCTGCACTTCTGTGGTTATTATCACCGTCATTCTTCTCAAGCCAGCATCTGGGTATACCTTGCTTATCCAACCTCTACATGTGTCTAATCATTCACATTGAACACTCAAGCATAACCCTATCTGGTTCATGCTATCTCGACTCAACCTACGCTCTTCTCGGAGACATGCTTTCATGTCTGTTTCCCCTTTGCTAGGGGCTGGCAGCCTTCATCTCCATCATTGTACATAGGCTTCTCTCCATCATCATTTATCATTCATTTCATATCTCACTTTAAACCATACAGGCCTTCAGGGCATCTTTTCATCATCGTACTTCCTCTCTTGCTTTGGAGCATCTAGTTACAGATATCGCTTGCACCTATCAACAGCTGTCCATTTGGCAGGACAGAGTGAGAGCTTCCTCTAAAATTGGACTTTTCCTCCTTCCACGATCTGTACTTTAAATTGCTGTAGCAGAGTGATCCCTGATCTAAACATTCTTCAGTCTAGAGAGAAGGAGACCTAGGCCTAATATCCCCAGAGGCTTCCTCCTCAAAGGGTTTTTTTCCTCTCCTCCATGCCAATGGTCATAATATTAGTCAGGGTTAGTGCTTTTATAGGTTCCTTAGTAAAGTTCCGCTGTTGGATGGAGTCGGATGGTGGCCTCGGCCGTTCCCTCTCTCCTTAGGAAGTCCACCCTTCTGCATCTTGTCAGATTTACCTTCGTTCATTGTTCTCACCTTTTCTCATTTTTCTACTGTCTTTTCTATCTATGTTTATCACATTTATTTCCTATCTAGATAGCTTCTGATTTCTCACCTCATCGATGCTCGATATCCTTTTGGGTATTCTTTTTGGGCTTCCTCCTAAGCTACCTTTAGCCAAGCAAATTTCAGATAACATCTATGGGTGGACCCTCCTCTAGGGTTCCTTGTGTCGTACCGCTACAGGGTGGTCTATCCCATGGATAGAGAGGCGAATAGCCACAATGTATCAAAGTCACACAAGCATACATCTCATCCAGTTGCGTAAGCACAATTGAATGGGAAGGCTTTAAGCCTGAGGAGCAATGGGCTGAGCAACTATGTTACTCCCCCATCAGGCCTTAAAAGGTCACTCCTTCTGGACTGTTCCAGGATTCGTCTCTTCATTGCCACACCATCCACCCCTCCTTCTCCAGTGACTTTTCTCTCTTTCCTCTGGGCTTCTTCCTAAGCTACCTTTATCCAAGGGAATTTCCCATGGCACCTATGGGGGGGGATTCCTCCTCTAGGGTTCCTTGAGGCATACCTCTACAGGGTGTTATATCTCATGGATAGAGAGGCGAATAGCCACAATGTATCAAAGTCACACAAGCATACATCTCATCCAGTTGCATAAGCACAATTGAATTATTTATTTACGTGTGTCTGTATGTATGTATTTTTTTGTTTGTTTATTGAATTTTGATAACTAGGAACTCACTGAGGCTTATTGTCCTTTTTTAGGACCAACCCAGAGTTAATTACATACAGGGAAGCAAATACAAACCGACAATTACATTCAGATAAATTGCAATGACAAGGAGTTTATGATAATGCAACAAGAGAAATAAGACTTTCCATCATTAGTTACATAGATCAATGTATACTGGAGACAGAATGTAACAAAACATGACAATACAGATACTAGCAACAGCTTATACCTAAACAAGTGTATAACTCTCAATGGTAACAGTCACATCTTTTAAGTATTTGAAGGGTATACACAGAGTGGAAAGACAGCAACTGTTTGAAGTCAGTGAAGGGCCCATCACAAGGGGCCACAACTAGAAGCAAAAAGGAGGAGAATTTTGGGAGAGATGTGAGAAAATACTCTTTGTGGAAAGGATGGTGGAAAAGTGGAACAGTCTGCCTGATGAGGTCATCAGTGTTAAAATGACTGCAAATTTCATATCACTAAAACCCAGAGTACTGTTTGAAACAGAGACTGCAAAGTCAAATCCACAAATAACCCAAGAGTCCTCTATGCAGAACTGTACAGATCGGCATCCAGATCAACAAATCCACACTCTGTTGTTTCAAAGAAATTAAAGCTGTACGCATCATCCACAGGCTCCCAGATATAAACCTTTGTAAGTGTTTTTGCTTTGTGTAGCTCATGAAAGAAGGATCTGTCACATTCCTATTCAAATGCTACTGGTCACAGTTACTGGAGTCAAAGGGGATCTAATTAATAAAATTGGTTACATAAATTCTCTTGATATGTCCTCCAGCTCCCCCCATTCCCCTAGATTTATGCAGAGTCAGCAACCGCTGGTAAATGGGGGGAGGAACAGCGCTGAAAAGATTAATCATTAAAAGCTGTGTGAGCATAACACTCCCTTTCTGTGAAGCTTTCCAGGAAATTGATCTTTGTGGTTATATTATAGCAGGATTTTCCAAGTGCAGCAAAGAGGAAGACTAAAGACAAGTGCAAAATATGTCCCCCTTTGTGCTGGTTGTACTGTAGCTGACTTGTTAGATTTAGGCATGATGTACATCCCATATTATTTTCTTATGTAAATCATTCTTATATCTCAGATATGCTACATACTGTACAGCAGTAGGCTCACAACTTCATGGCAAAACTGGGTGTTATTAGGTGGGTTTGTGACAGGAATTCTAAATGTGTAATGTAGACCTTTCAATGCATACTCACTTGGAATGAGGCTCACTCATTTTGCAGCTTCAGTTTTGAACAAATTTAAGCTGTCTCACTTCTACAGTGAAGAGACACAGTACATTTTAAAGAATCATTAACATTCTCATTCGTAATCTGTTTTTGGGGGGTCAAGTCACTGATGCTCTGATGAATTAAACTGCTCTGATGTTGGCAGCTATCATAATGAGGAATTAATTATTAGATTACTGCCAATTGCCAAAGCTATTTATATATGGTAGGCAGCCTGCACTCTGGGGAGATGACAACTGAAGCTTTCCTAGGTCTCCCTGGAAATACAAGGAGTGACTGACAGTTCTCAAAAAGGGAGTAATTGGCAAGCCCAGCAGTGCATGGAGGTGATGAACACAGTGTCTAGGACGAGGGTCCAGGCCACCTGATGATCATCCTCCATATGCACCCACATGCTCGCGTGCATGCACACACACACACACACACACACACACACACACACATGCACACTACCAATTATCTTGTCCTACCATTCAGTAATCTTCACAGTTGGGTGGTCACTGGGGGATACGGGCAAGTGCATCTGGTACTAGGGAAGAATGAAAAAGGCTGCATGACTTATAGATTAGAACACAGAGCTGTGAACCAGGCAATCCCATTACAGACAAACTGGTTCATTCTGTAACCTTGAGCAAGCCATTTGACTTCCCATCCCATAACTCCTCTGAAAATGAGAGTATAGCAACTCAGGCATGCTACCATGGGTATCCACAGTATTTTAAAAGACGATGTGTTAATGTATTGTCCCTTGTACAGCTACTAAAAGTCATAGAATCAAACATAAAAAGCATCTCATTTACAGCTGCTTGGCTGGAATTGCAAAGGACTTATAACTTAGTTTTTGTTTTGTTTTGGCACTGATGAAACAGAATTCTACTAGTGCACTAAAAATAATTTGCAAGCAAAAACAATTCAGTATACAGTAGGTGTTGCACTGCAGGCACTTTGATACAATTTAAAGGGTTTAAATTCTGACTATATTTAAAATACATACGCAGATGTGTTTAAAAGAATGCCTCCTATATATTTTGCATAACTAGTAATTAGAACTGAAATTTGGTATAACTGCTGCAGTAATTTACTTTACATCCACTGTTCATAAACAAAACACACTCCACAGAAGAAGGGACATTGTACAGAATCGAAAACAAAATGCTCTGTTAAGGATGATTGTATTCTTTCTCGAGTTCCTCAAACAGTCCCTGCTGAGAAAAGGGTTAGACAAAGAAACAGGGAAAGAAAAGATTTGTCTTTCAACCCTGCTCTGACTATTGAGATACTTGAAATAGAGGGCTCAAAGCAGAAGCTCCTTTCAGCAACACAATCAGCCATGGTTTCCAAAACTAGAGCTATTGTTGTAGCTGAACTCCTGATGCCTGCTTGAAGTGTTTGTATGTACCCCTTCCCCAAACAAATACACCACCACTACAGTCGAACTGCACCACAGCAACATACATGACATGGTCATTGAACCTGATGGCCTGAAGGAGGCTTTGATGTGGATGTTGATGAGGTAGCAAACAAGCCCGCCATGCAATTGCTATACTGCTTATGGGCATATTTACATAGATTTTTGTACATTGTTTTATTGTTCATGTCCTTATTTACTTAATCAGTTATTTATGTCTTTGATAACTGATTGAATGCACTCGAAAAAAATAAGCCCATTTACAGAGTAACTCGCTTGTGTTCCCTTGTTTTTTCTCCTCACAAATGCTTTTGGTCATTTTGTAGATGCTTTTTCGTATGCTGATAGACTTCGGTCTCATGGTTTTGAACTTAAAACCTGTTGCTTTCCAGAAGGAACTCAGGATTCTTGTTTTTATTTTAAAACAATCACTTAGAGGTTAGAGCACTGACTTATCAAGGAGGAGATCACGGATCTCAGGTTCAGACTCTGCTAGAGATATATATTCCTATGTGACCTTGGGAAAAACACTTCAAGAGCAACTCTCTAGTATAAAAGAGCTTAAAAGCATTAGATTTACACCAATTATGTTTTCACTTTATTGTTTTTTACTTATTCATTATTTTTTTTCTTTTTACTTTCCACTGCTGTTGGCCTACTGAATATGGTAGGTAAGTAACAATTATTTCACTGACTCTCAAAAGGTATCTGACTCTCCCCTGCAAACCACACAATTACCATTTTGTGACGTCCTAGTCTTTTGCCATGGTGAGCACTATGATGTCATAAACAAAGGTACTGTGAGGTTAACAGGGGAGAGGAAAACGTTTTCTATACAGACTTTTTAGATAGAATACGAAGATGTGCTGTAAACTTTGGAAAGGAACACTGAAAATAAAATGATGTATTCTCTAGTAAATTGTAATAGCTGAAACATTTTTAGGGCACCAGTTCACCCAACTGCAGAAATGAGTATAAGCAGGACCCCACTAAGAAAGAGAATTTGTCTCTCATCTGGGCTATCCTGCATTAATAAATTATATTTAAAAAAAGGTAAAAACAAGAAAGTACAACCAACCTGAGTCCTGTCTACCTAGGAGCAAAATTATGCATCCCACCCCCAAAAAAGTGAAAACAAAAAAGTCATAGTAGTAGATGTCTGTCCACAAGATGGAAGCCCCTTAGCTTGGTAATACAACTACTGTGAGAGCATTAAATACCTCACTAGAAGCTAGTGTAGGTCTCCCAACAGGCAGCCAAATCTCTAGTAATTTATTTTCCTCTCTACTGGGGATTGGGGGTCTCTGCCACCTGCAGGACATCTGTTACATGAAAAGGAATACTGGATAAACCACCTGAGCTAAATCCCATAGGCAGAAGCCTCCTGAAATAAAGCGGTTCTCTGGCACCTAATAACTAAATGAATTTCCCATTATTTAAAAAAGGCAATTGCTTGAAATGGGGGGAGGGGCTAAGTAAATTTGCTTAAAGGAATAACTCCAGTATAGTTATCCAGTATGTACACAAAAGGGGTGCCCCTATGTATTTCTTGTTGATCTGAATATAATTTATAGCATTAATTTAGATAGTTGTTGTGCCTAGAAGTTATTTTCAGATTTGAATCATGTTTTTTTCTACAATCTACCAGTTTGCAGACTATGATCTCAAAGTCAGTTGGTTTCAAGTTGTAACAAAAAAACAGTTTTGTGAAGCAACAGAAATACATAAACATAAAGAATAAATTATACTCAACTGTGGTGTACAAGGAAATATACCATTGAAGTACACTTTGGGGCCAAATTCTCAAAGCCCCCCCTCCCCATAGATCGACACACGCCATGGCAAACAGCAACTTGCATCAATCTCGAATGCACCAGGGACCCTGCACCCAATTTTCTATTTTGAGGGGTCTGTGAACCAACATTCTGCAGCTTGTGGTAACTGCTGACATGCATGAAAGTCAAGGTATATGGGAGAGGTTTGCCAAAAGATGTGGAGCGGTCAGGCAGCATTGGTGCCCACTGATGGAGACCTGCCTGGAGGCTACCAGGGTGGTGAGGACTGGACATGGGGATGTGGGGGGAAGGGTGGGTCTGGATGGGTGGATGGGATAGTAACAGACCTCTGACAAGGACATTGCACGGCCACCACCATGCCTGTGCTGTCCATGTGGGGGGGCAGCAGCAAGCCTGGCATTATTGGGGACCCTGTGGGCATGTGCCCACCATAGTGTGAGACTGAGGGCCACTCCACTGACACTCTGCATATGTCCAGATCTTGTGTGGGCATGGCATACTGCAGGTGGTGGCTCTGGGGGTGGCACATGGCCCATTAAACCAGCTCCAGGATGGTCTAACTGTAGCAGTCCATGCATCTGTGTGGGGGGGAGTGTTTCCTGAATCCCATTTAAGGGGATGCTGCAGCACTGCCTGAGTGCATGCCCACATCCACCATGGTGCACCAGTGCATCCATTGCAAGGACAGCGCAAGCCCAACTGGTGCAAGTGGTCCCTCAACTGGTGCAGACTGCCTTGCTGAGTCACACTTGATGAAAGGTGCAGTGCAGTGAGCCCCTTGTATCATATTTCTTTGATGCAAGCACCTTGCGTCACTCCTGATGCTTCCTGAATCAGGCCCAGGAGCTAATTAACCATGAGATCAAATGCTGAGTAGCAGTAATTACTTCATGAGCTCCTTGCAATGGTACACTTCATGAGTCTTCAACAGTTGTCTATTAAAGAAATAATACACAGCATGACACACACCCTGGAGTGCATTATTTCCTATTAGACAGTGACTTGTGAGTCAAAAAGAAAAAAAAGATGAAGAAGTACATTTAAAAGTAATTTTTGTTGCTATTTTGTTTTTAAATAAGTAGGTTTACCTGTCTGTCTGAGTGTAGTTAGTTTAAGGCTTATAGGTAGATAGTAGATGCATAGTAGGGACTTATTTGTTTTTTTATTCTTACTGCAAAGGGACTATGTATACTTTTGTTGGGTATTATTAGGACTTCATAGTACGAAGCTTATTATCTGCCAAATGATTGTGGATGGGGGATTCTCTCTCTTTCCTAGGGACACAGCGGCAGGGATACACCCCAATTTATGGATACTTATATGGAGCTTATAATACTGGGTGGGGCATCCCATCCAAAAAGTGACTGTTCATTATAAGACTTTGATGCCTAAATATGAAAACCTGCTTATTGAATGGTTAGTACAACTTTTTAGGATAATTGAGGGGGGTAATCACTGCAGCTGTGTATGTACATAGTTATGAATGTATATAGTGGCCTCACCCAGTTTGGGGGTGGGGACCCGGAAGCTACCCGGGTATTAATGTTTGTCTGTCTGTATGATTATTAAAATTACAATAAAGATTGCATAAAAAAAAATAATAAGTAGGTTTACTGTTTAAAAAAAGTGCTAATTTCTTGTTTTGGCCAGTAGGCAGAGCTGCTGTGTTGTATCTATGGCTCTGCAGTTCGGAGTCTCCACGCCAGTGTTTCTATCTTTTGTTTTTTGTGTCATTGATTTCCTGTACTGTTAAGGGCATTCTTTTATTTCCACCTTTTAATTTGTTTTTTTTTTGGTCTCTATGTGTTTCCTATCACTCGCTCCCTCTGCCATTATGGTGGAGCTGCTCTGGAATATGATTTGCCCCCCCCCCTTCGGTGTCACTCTCACAATACTGGAGTGTGCTGGAGACTTCCAACTGCAACCATGGCTCTGTGGCTCATCCCAATACAGATTGTACCAGAAGAACTGAATGGAGTGGAAAAACAGTGATGGAGAATGGCGATCAGGTAAGACACACTGAAGCGTGGTCTTACACATGCCATCAGTGTGTTTGTCAGGGAGGACTGCACTGTGACTGGAGGGGGCAGTATTCTGAAGGCAACCAGAGTGAGGGGTTCATTAAATATTTAGTGTGTGTGCTGTGGGAGCCAAGCTTTAAGGAAAGAAATGTTTAGCCGGAAGCAGCAAGTTCTCTTAAACTGGTGGCAGTTGTGATCTGCAGTCACTTGATTTGCAGGTTTGGTTTCTGTGGTTCACTGAAACGGCTCATTTCTTGGAAAAAAAAATTAGTGAATTTAAGAAGCTGCAGTTTTTGTCCACATGTTAGAACGTTTTCTGTGTGAAAAAAATAAACATTTTGTGTGTTCATGTGTGGAGGGGCACTGTGTCTTTGTGGAAAGGGCAGATGTGACAGGAGTAGAGTGGTGACAGGCATGTGGATGTGTACTGATTTTCTTTTCATGTCATTGGGTCATGTGTGTGCTGGCACTAGAGCCATGATGTTATGCTGAGATAACATTATGGGTCTAGCCCCTGACTGACCAATCAGAGCCCAGTATTCTTTCTTGTTATTGTATAATGTTTATTTTATTTAATACATTTAGATGGCTATTGTTAGTTTTGAGCACAATTAAGTATGCAGGGAAAAAGGGTATACAGGGAATTATACAATGAGATCAAAGAATGGTGAAATATCATTGGCTGTCTGCCACCTTTCACCCGTGGTAAATCCTGGCATAACCGATAGGAAAAGGTGTCAGTCAGCTGCATCTGAAATGCCACTATTCTGAAATCACTCTGACCCCCTAACATCAAACCAGAAAAACTGCCGTGATGGATTCTCCACCAACAAATGACAAAGTGGGATTTTCAAACATACAATGGGAGGACTGCACTCTTAAAGTAAGACACCCAAACATTCTCCAAACCAAGTGCACTTACAGAAAACCCCCCACTTTTTGTAATCTATCCTCCATGCTTTTTAGTTTTCTACCTCAGTTTTAGCTGCGGTGTCATCTCCATTTCTGCAATTTCCTCAGTTCTTTAAATGTAGCTCCACAATACACACTCCTTCAGTGCACTATATGGTCCCATGCATCTGTCATCAATATTCCAGTCACTGTAACTCCCCCAATGGAAAACAGCATGGACTGTAACTGTGCTTAGCATCACTACATCCCAACCAGAAAGCCCAGTAAACCCGGAACCACAGGGCTCCACAGTTCAAATGTACGTCCGTTGCCGCGCCTGCAGAGCCTCAGTCTTTCTGCTTAAGTCACTGCTGCCCCCACCACCCCACCATAGCCTATGCTAACCCCCGACTGCAGTTCACCTCATCTGTGATGAATCAGTACCACAGTACAAAAGTAAAAAAAAAAAAAACAGCTTCCCAGTCAGTGGTACCTGCAGCAGTAGTGAATGGGGTGAACCAGGCTGACACACTGCATATGGCTGTCCCAGGTGGTTGTCACTGCCAGCATATATCGGGTGTCTCTCTATTATAAAAAAAAAACAGTAACAAGCTATTACTGTAACCATACCCTGAGATGAGGGAGGGGGGCTTCTTGTTAATATTCTATATGCTTTATGCAGATGATATTGTTCTGTATGCTAGCACAAAAAGCATTGAGGACATAAACAATCTTCTCTCTCTCTCTCTTGGCTTTCAGTTAATGCAGGGGTGGCTATCTACCCACAGACTTGTTTAAAATGAGTCCAAAACCCAAGCTATGCTCTTTGGGTCAATACTAAACTCAAACATGCACATCCTAATTTTAAAGTCACCTCATTAAATGGCTCACTAGTTGGAGTGGTAAATTCCTTTAAATATCTGGGCCTCACCCTTGATCTGTCTCTAAATTTCAACTTACACATCAATCAGACCTGCAAACTGGTCAGCTCTAAACTTGGAATAGCCTACCGTTCCAGCTATGTGCTCACTCCCTCAGCAAGGCTTGCCATAGCCCGTGGCATACTCCTTCCATCACTTACCTGTGGTGCTGCAACTTATGCCTCTGCATGCAAATCAATCCTTCAGAAATGGATTATCACACATAACAATATCTGTCACTATGCGTCCTCCTTATGCAGTCTGAAACACCACTGTCTCCTCTATTCAGACCTTGGATGGTCTCCTCCTAATGAATTAAGGCTTCATGCATATGGCTCTATCATTGATAACATTGTCCGCCTACAAATACCTGCATCCCTTGCAGGACTTTTCCAAAATCTGACACCTTGCTATGGGCTGAAGTCTACCGACCAGGCTCCTGTCTTCATCCCCAGACACAAAACCACAAAAGGTGCTAGTGCTTTCACTTGCCATGCCCCCAAATACTGGAACTCCCTTCCACTAGCTCTGCGCCAATCATCATTTCATGCATCTTTTAAAAAAGGGCTGCGAAACTATCTTGATTCTTCCCACAAGTGCTCCTGTTTCAAACCTCCATAGCTTCTTTTCATTCCCAGTCTTCTCTTCCATGGCATTTATTGATCTGATCTTCTAAACATTATGCACTTCTCCTTCCTATCTGTCCCACCACCCCCCACCTTATTTTCACTCTCGTCCCTCTTTTCTTGGCTCTTACTTCTATCACTTGCTAGTATCCCTCCCCTAGGACTATATTCTTTCCCTTATTAGCACTAAAATGTTCAATCTGTTTCATGTTTTTCTTCCTTAAAGCACATTGTAGTGTAGTTTTTGGTTTGTACTGCTCCTGTCTTAATTTTATTTATTTTCTCTCTACACTGGTATTACATTTGCTGATTGCTCTGTACACTACTGTCAACTATTTTTGTACTTTTATTGAAATGTTTCCCTGTATGGTTGTACTGTACCCTCCTGGGTCGTGCCTTAAAATAGTCATTGCTATGGCTAGTGCACCTACCCAGTGAACAAAAACTAACTAAATAAATAAATATAGCAACAGGAAACATATTTTTATGGTGTAGGAATAATTAATAGAAAAATTACTTAAACTAGCAAAGAATTTTTTTTTTTTTTGTCATCCAAAAAAGGGAACATTGTATAATCACAATAAACCATGACAGGGTGTGGGTTATGCTGGGATTTACCCACTTCTGATGTGGTTTGGTCACTCAGCCTGCAGACTCGTGACCGAACCACACCAGGCGTGGGTAAATCCTAGCATAACCCACACCCTGTTGTGGTTTATTGCTTAAATAGCTGTTAACCACAGCTATGGGGAAAAGTTCCATCCATGTATTATGGTAATTTAATCTACAACATCTGACATGGAGGTGATTACCAATTATTAACCTTTTGTGTGTGCTGGAGTCGATACAGGTTAAAAAAAAAATATGCCTTCTAAATCTTCTGGCAGCATAAGGATTAAGAAATAGTCATAATGTGTTATGGAAAAAATCTCAGTGAAGTAGGATCCTTGTTGTACCACCGCCATGTACTTATTGGATATATTAGTATTGCATGCTATTGGTGGGGGCCGGAGGGGGTGGAGTTTGCATGTGACAGTGTTGCTCAGCATCAAAATATGAATGAGTTGCTCCAGATGTCAGGGTACACAAAAGTGGCTTGTGCACAGTATTACAGCTGAATGCAACAACCACAGGAGTTCAGCCATGGCATAGCACCAGTCATCTAGCACTATACCATGGGCCAAGCATCTAGCAGTGATGCTGTCTTTGATACCCCCAAGCCCACACAATACCTTAGCTCATTTCTGGGCAGTTCACAATATGCTCTGCTTGCATCTGCCTGGTCTTCCTTGCTGGTTCAGTGGACACCGATGATGTACTCAAAATGCTTGGTCTGTTTTGAAATCCAGCGGATCCTCCTTCCCTAGACCCGTCACTCTCTATAACAAATGAGGGGCACCGTACACCACATAACCCTCCCTGCTAGAACATATGTTCTGGTTTACAAGGCAGTGCCCCTGTAGAATTGTTTTCAACAGGGACACTAGAATCAGGGACATGTGATTAGGGGTGCGGGTACCAGCAAGATGATTTTTAGCATGCCCACACTCCCATTATTCTGGGTGCCCCTAACCCCTACCCTGCTCAGTTGCAATATCTTTTGTGACAGTGCAGAGAAAGCTGTGTTACCATGCTCTGTATATCATAACAGCATGTAGGAGAGAACTGCGGCAAAAAGTTGTCATAGGGATCACACTGTATAAAACCATTGCTTTGTATTTGGCTGTCAAAGTAACACCTGTGCTTCGTGAATTGCACTGACTGCCTGTACAGTGGCGGATCACTTTCAAGGTCATGTTGATGACCTATAAAGACCTATACGGTTTGGGACCTTGCTACCTGAAAGAACTCCTGACTTCTTACTGTCCCTTCCGCTCCCTCCAATCCTCTGGTGAGGGATTGCTGGAGATTCCCAGGGTAACCTTAAAAACATCTGGTGGAAGAACATTTGCCTTTATGGCCCCTACCCTGTGGAATTCTCTACCTTGCCAGATACACAATTGCCTGACTGTGGACAGCTTTAAAAAAGCTTTAAAGACCTTCCTTTTTAACCAAGCATTTTTTTAGTGATTTAAATTATACTGGATTGTTTTTGAATTTGATGTTGTTTATAGTTGTGGTTTCGATTTGTATGACTGATATTGTAAAGGCGTCCTGAGCTTTGGAAGGGCGCCTTAAAGAAATAAAAATATACTTACTTACTTATCAGCTTTACACAAGCTTGCATTTTTTATGTTATTTATTTATTTTACAGTTTACATTACTAGTTCAACTGAAATGTTTTGTCCCATACATATTTCTGAAACAATTTGTTTCCCCAGAATAACACTAATAAGATGCAACCTTTCATTTACAGTGGGATCTTGCTTTTTTATTTTAAAGCTAGAAAAAAGGAACATAAGGGACTAGTAAACTGCTTAAAGGGACACTGTCAACCCCTTTAGGCCTCACTTTTTCCCAAGTTTAAGAAACAAATGTAATGATTGCTCACATTCTGTAGAGATTGCTGCTGTAGATAATTGTTTGATTCGCATTCCTTTTTTCTTTTAGAAAATGAAAAACAGACTGCCTACCATACTGGTGTTACCACACAAAAACATGTTTGTTTGCATTCTTTGATCAACTCTCATTGCCTCTTTTCTGGACTTGGAAGCACTATAACACAGTCTAGACACTCAGGGTCTAGACTCTCAAAGCCCATAAAATGATACAAGGTGCCTATGTGAAACACAAATGACGCAAGTGGCATCTTGAGTCAAACAATGTGTCCTGAGCTATTCTGAAAAGCAGCCTGCATCAAATGCAGGCTGCACGTGCCAAAGAGGGCTTGTGCCAGTCTTATGCCACTAAACTGGCTGTAGCATGGTGCTAGGGGCATGCAGCAGACTCAAACTGCCACATCCCCTATATTGTTGTGCCAGAAGGCAAATTTGTAAGTACCATTAGACCAGCCAGGGCTAGTCTAAGGGTACTTCAAATATATCCCTCTGGGACAGTTGTGCAATTTGCAGCAGTGCACCGCAGTCTCCCCTCCCCTTCCCTATCTCCTGTTAAAATACCCCAAGTCCCATCCCTGGTAGTCTAGTGGTCCCCATCCCTGATCCCTGTTGTCGCTCATTAGAATTATATCTAATGAAACCCCCATCACTTGTGGTCTAGTTGCCACCCCTCCTTGATCCCCGATGAAGCCCATTAGAATAATATTGAATAAACCCTTCACTGGTGGTCTAGTGGCCCCATCCCAGATCCCCAATATCACATGTTTGAATAATATTTAATAAAACCCATTCCATGGTGGTCTAGTGGATCTCCCACCCTAGCAGGTAGTGACCACCACCCCATTCCCCCATCCCAAAACAGAGTCGGTGACTGGCAGAGCCCTCCTTTCACGTCCACGGCCAGCTGCCAACTGAACTGTCACTCAGTGTGTACTGTATAGTGTACGTGCTCATTGACTATCAGTCAATGAGCAAGTACACTGTACAGTGCATGATCAGTGACAGTTCAGTTGTCAGCCAGCCACAGAGGTGAGAGGAGGTCTGTGATGGTCGCTGGCTCTGTTTTTTTGTGATGATGGGAGGAGTGGGGTGGGCAGTACCTTCTGGGGGTGGGGGCCACTAGACCTTGAGGGAAAGGAGTTTTATTAAATATTAATCTAATAGGTGACATTGGGGATCGAGGGGGGCCACTAGACCATCAGGGATGGAACTTCATTTATTTTATCAGGGTATCTGGGATGGGGGGACTACTAGCCTTTGCTGCATGGAGGCTGCAGCAGACCCTTCCCATGTACCTTGTGTTTGTCACATGGGAGAGGTTGCAGCAAGCATGGGGACTTAGAATCTGGTGCAGGGTCCCTGGTGTACTGGGCTATGGTACAAGCTGCTGGTTGCAGCAGCTTGCACCTATCTAATCCTTCTTTGAGAACTGAGCCCTCAGTATGCAGTGGAAAGAGAGGAGACTATTGCATCAGGAGTGACTGCACTGTTTGGGGGTGTTTCAAAAGTTCAGAAAGTATACAATAACAGTAGATCAAGAATTTGAAACAAAACAAAGTTGGGTAAAATTACAACATTAGCATGATTTCTGTTAAGAAAGGAATCAAAATAATCAGCAACATTAATGAATTTTGCTTAATTAATTTTTTACAAGATAAGCAATCATAAAATGTGTGTTTTCAACTAGAAATAATATAATGCAAAAAGGGTTACCAGTGTCCCTTTAATGTCATATAAGTGGCTCTGGTTGGATTTAAGCTTGGCTCTCCTCGTTCCCACGCCTGACCTCTAATCGCTGGACAACTTTGCCTGTACAGATTTGTACAGCTTGTAGGACTGAGCATGGAGATAAATGACTTTATCATTGTCACACAGCTAGGCAATGATTAGGTGTCATTCAAAACTATGACCTTTTAGTTCCCTGTTCTGTGTTCTGCATTGCAGGCCAAACTGCCTCCACCTATGAATTTCAGAAATATGGGATCTACTAGCCAATAACTGATCATATAATTGCTGCATGTGAGGCCTCACTGTCTGTTGTGGAAAACATTGTGGCTTCATAAATAAACACACTATAAAATTAGAAAAACATCATCAAAGTTATAAATTGTATACTGATTCCATGCATATACACGTACTGGCAGAAAAGTATTATAAACTCATGGAAAGACAATTGAAAATTAAATGTATTCACAAGTAATTTTCTGTAGCTAAAACAAATTCTCAAAAATACATACTGCTTTAAAAATCTCAGGCCCAATTTTCAGTCGCATATGGGGGTTCAAAATAGATGTCTTTGTGTCCACTGTATTGTGCTGCCAATGAAACTATTTCCAACTGTGGCTTTGCACTCCAGGGACAAGGAACAGTTGCACACTTCAAATTACCAATTCAAATGTTTGCAAGCGCAATTGAAAACAGTGCCTGCCAAAATCCAGTGGTACCTCCTCACAGATACAGTGCTACGTAGTACTGAGTTCAGTGGTACTGTACATTGTCAGTCAGTCAGTCTAAAGGCTTCATTGTTCAGCAATACACCATTACAGCTTTAAAAACGTAGTACCTACAATAAAAGTAAAATAAAAATTCTAATAAAAATGCCATGGTCACATCCCATGTGTTACAAGCATACTTGCAAACTCCATAAATTTATGTAATGGAATGTATGCATTGGCAGCAGTAGAGCAAGGTCAATTTATATCAGCACAAAATGTGATCAATCACTATAGCACAAAATCAAATAGTAAATAAATAATACATATTTGCTCATATATTGCATATATTCTTTTTTAGTTTCCACCAGCAATCCATAAGCTATTGACTATATTCACACTGTGATCAAATCCTTTATGAGAGCAGAATAAGCCCATTCCTTACTTTCAAGCTAGCAAGCAAGGGCAGTCCCACAGAGTAAGTGGGCATACAACAACATGCCTAGTTTTCAGAGGAGGAAAACTCAAACATACTCCTGTTACCAAAAACACAAATAACTTTTCTGTTACTTTTCAAGGGCATACTTTTTCAACTGGTCAATTTGTGCAGTGGCAGGACTACACTACTTTTAGAGAACCATTAAAAGCTAGCAGAGGCAAAATATATTTGGGTGCCTGTTTACCCCTTGACTGTACTATACCAGTTTAGGCCTGATTACTAATCCATCATGACTGAAAGCCTAGGTTGGCATTCCTGTTTAGGCTATTAATTGCCATTTACTGTCAAACTTGGGAACTTTATTTATTTATTTATTATTTCGTTTTTGTTGACTGGGTAAGTGCACTAGACAAATCCTGCCTATTTTCAGGCACGACCCAGGAGAGGGTGATACAGATGAATGCCAACTGACCTTGAACCAGATTAAGCTGTTGGTGGTATTTTTAGTGAAATGATGGAAATTTGGCCAGAACACCGGGGAAATTCCCCTACTCTTTTCGATAAGTGCCATGGGATCTTTAACATCCACCTGAACTACCACTAAGCCACGCAGATGGGACCTCGGTTTAATGTCTCATCCGAAAGATGGAATGGGGACCCTGAGAAGACCAAATGCGAGCAAGGTACAGAACAAGAACTGGTCCTGTCCCAGAACTCACATTACAACATATTAAACATTATCTGCCCCAGAATTATAGTAGGTAGTTTCCGACTGGAACTTGAGGTATTTTACCTAAAGTACCTCCTCCCATCACTGAGCTAAATCACAACATGGCCTAGAATCTGGTAACTATTCCAAGCCTATTAAAAAATAGGCCCTATTTAGTATCACAATTTAATTCAAAGTTCTATTTTAGTTTCCAACAGCAATCCATAAGCTATTGAGTATATTCTCACTATGATCACATCCTGTAGCAGGAAAGAATAAACTCATTCCTTAGTTCTAAACTAACAAGCAAGTACAGCCCCACAGAGTAAATGGGCATACAATGAGATGCTCAGTTTTCAGAGTAGGAAAACTCAATCAAACATTCTCTTGTTACCAAAAATACATATAACATTTCTGATACTTTCCAGGGGCATACTTTGTCAACTGGTAAGTTTGTGCAGTGGCAGGACTCCACTAGTTTCAATGCCCAGTATAAGTTATCAGAGTAAAACCTCTGTGGGACCCCTTTTCCCTGGACAGTACTATATGAATATAAGCCCAAGTCATAATCCATCCTATCAAAAAGCCTAGTATGGCATTTGCAGTTAGGTCATTAGTGGTTCTTGACTGTCAGATCTGGGAAAGAGGCCCTGAGAAGCCCAAATGCTAGCTAGGCAAAGGACAACAACTGGTCCTGTCACAGTACTCACATTATGACCTAGTGAACATTATCTGCCCAGAATTTCCATACTAGGCAGTTTGTGACTGGAACTTGAGGTATTTGACCTAAAGTACCTCTTCCCATCACTGAGCTAAACTGATGCACAGCCTAATATCTGATGAACTATTCCCAAGAAAACAATAGCAGAAACAAGGGTCGCTGACCAAAGCTCTGTAGACTCCATTATTGACTGTGGCCTAAACATATATGGCTCTGCCACTTCAACAGCTCTCAGATGCATTTCCACCTCCCTAAACAAAGCCTGTTGTCTTATAACTGGATCCCATTGTCTACCCCACACCTGTGAAGTCTACACCCAAATTGGCTGGCTACAACTATCACACCATCTAAAATACCAAACCTGCATTATGGCAAAGAAGATAACCTTGGGACTTGCTCCACCTGGTGTCCAAGCCCTCCTCAGCCCATGTAGTAATCCCCACCTCCCAGGGAGGATAGGAGGCACTGTGAGTCACCTTGGAGACTGGAAAGGGCACCACAATCCGCACAGGGGTTGTGTACAGACCCCCATGTCAGGGGGAAGGAATGGACAAGGATATGATGGAAGGCATTCTTAGAATGGCAGAGAAAGGGGAGATACTGTTGATGGGAGACCTGAATATGCCAGATGTTAACTGGAGCACATTTGCTGCAGTGACATCCAAGAGCAGGGCCATTCTTGATGCCCTACAGGTGGCAGGCATTAGACAGCTAGTTTCGGAACCCACTCGTGAGGGAGCAATCTTAGACCTCGTACTCTCAAACGGGGCAGTGAGAGGATCTCAGATCTAGAAGTGGGTTGCCATCTGGGGACAAGTGACCATCAAACAGTGTGGTTCACGTTAAACTCAGCTACAGAGTCAAGCCATACAAAAGTGAGGGTACTGGACTTTAGGAGGGCTGACTTTGGCAAGATGGGAGAGTGCCTCAGAAAAGCACTAGCAAACAGGCTAGAAGGAGGTGGAGCAACAATGGGGAATTATCAAACTGCCATCACAGAGGCAACAAGCCTTTGTGTGAAGCAAATAAACAAATCAAAATGAAAGAAAAAGCCACTATGGTTCTCAAGAGGAGGCTGTGAAAGTCAGGAAGAAAAGATAGCATTCCAGAAGTATAAGGAAACACAGAAGGAGCAGGACAGAGAGCTGTACCAGTTAAGGCAGAAAGAAGCGGGAGGGAAGTCAGAATAGCAAAGGCCCAAACTGAGGAAAAGATAGCCAACTCAGTTAAGAAGGGATAAAACCTTTATAGGTACATCAGCGGCGTAGAAAGACAAAGGGAGGATAGTGAGGCTGAATAGAATAAACGGTGGGTGGGCAGAGGGGACAGTGAAAAGCAGGAATACTGAACGAATATTTCTGCTCAGTATTCACAAAAGAGGAGGGGAAGTGTCTAATCCAATTAACAGAAGCACTCTTTGATAGAGGGTTGATCCCAGTCCTTTCACAGAAGAAAGGGTTCTGCAAGAACTCCTAAAACTGAAGGTGGACAAAGCAATGGGTCCTGATGGAATTCACCCAGAATTCTAAAAGAATTAAGGAAGGAACTAGTGAAACCACTGGCTACTCATTTTAATAAATCACGGAGGATGGTGTGGTACCCGAGGACTGGAGGAAGGCGGATTGATTCCCTTCACAAAAGTGGGACCAAGACAGAGGCAGGAAACTACAGATCTGTCAGTCTGACCTCTGTGGTAGGAAAGTGATGGAGTCACTTCTGAAGGAAAGAATAGTTGAGTACCTAGAGGTCAGTGGAGCACAGGATCCAAGGCAGCATGGGTTCACAGCGGAAGGTCATGTCAGACAAATCTAATAGATTTCTTTGACTGGGTGACCAAAGTAGTAGACCAGGGAGGGCTGTGACATGGCCTACCTAGACTTTAGCAAGGCATTTGACACAGTCCCACACAAAAGATTATTAGTCAAATTAACCAGCCTGGGAGTGGGTCCCAGGGTGGTAGCCTGGAGTAAAACATTGGCTGGACAACAGGACACAGAAGGTAATTGTAAATGGAGTCCACTCTGAAGAAAGGGCGGTTACTAGTGGGTACCGCTGAGGGTTCAGTATTGGGTCCAGTCCTTTTAATGTCTTCATCAGTGGCATTGCAGAGGGACTGGAAGGAAAAGTATGCCTTTTGCAGATGACACAAAGATCTGCAACAGGGTTGATACACAAGGAGACGTGGAAAGGATGAAAAGGGACTTGGCAAGGTTGGAGGAATGGTCTGACGATGGCAACTAGGATTCAATGCAAAAAGTGCAAAATAATGCACCTGGGAAACAAGAACCCAGGGAAGAATACACAATGGTGGGGAGGTAGTAACAACAACAAAACAGGAAAGGGACCAGGGAGTAATCATATCAGATGACCTTAAGGTTAGCAAGCAATGTGAGAAGGCAGTAGGAGGGCCGGGGTATACTGGGATGTATAGGGAGAGGCATCAGCGGCAGAAAACAGGAAGTTGTTATCCTCTGTACAGACAGTTGGTGAGACCCCATCTGGAATACTGTATCCAGTTCTGGAGACCCCATCTCCCAAGGACATAGACAGGATAGAGGCAGTCCAGAGGAGGGCAACTAAAATGGTGCAGGGTCTGCAAGAGAAGCTGTATGAGGAGAGACTAAAGGAGCTTAATATGTACCCTTGAGGGAAAGAAGGAGAGGGGGACATGATAGAAACTTTCAAGTACCTCAAGGGAATCAACAAAGTCCAAGAGGGTAGCATCTTTCAGAAAAAGAGACTTGCAAGAACAAGGGGACACAATTTAAAGATAGAAGGAGGGCAGTTCAAGGGCAATGTGAGGAAGTATTATGTCACAGAGAGGGTAGTGGATGCATGGAACAGCCTTCCTGAGGAAGTTGTGGAGTCTAAAACTGTGGGAGAATTCAAGAATGCATGGGACAGACATAAGGCAATTCTTGTGGGGGGCAGGAAGATATAGGCTGTTGGTTAAATAGGAACTGCGGCCTATCCTGTAGGTAGGGAAATGGGCAGACTAGATGGGCCTAGCGGTCCTTATCTGCCGTCAAAGTCTATGTTTCTATGTTTCATACTAGGGCAACTGATTCTCAACTCCTGCTAATCCCTCGCTGCCAAACATCAATGGGTCAACGTTCATTTGCCTACAGGGCCCCAAGCTGGTTGAATAGCCTAAACAGTGAGATCGCCTCCATTCCCAAGCTTGGCCCCTTCAAATCAAGGCTCTGCACGCCCCTCTCTCTCTCTCTCCCCCCCCCCGTACCTGTGGCTGACTCACCTAGCCAGCCCTCCTGGCTACCCTTCAGTACTGCCTCAGCTCCCCATCTAGCACTTTACTCCTTTTTTCCTTTATCTCTTCTCCCATCCCCTCCTAACCCTGCTTCCTGAACTTCTCTATGTGCTGTGACAATGCCTCTGGCAGCTCTTACCTCCCTGTGTTCCTACCCATGTCTTGTAATGCTGTTGTACACCATCAATTGCCCTTGAACTGTTTTCTCCAAAATGTATGCATTTCTTTCTCGGGTAACTGATTGTAAACCTGTGTAACCTGTTTATCCTGTCTATAATTCCTTGCTTTGGTGTATTACCATGCGTTGTTGTAGTCTGTTGTACTGTTCCCAAACTGACGTGGAACCTTTGTAAAAGAGCTTTGGCTCAAAGGTATTTGTCATCCTAGATTTAAATAAACATAAAAACAGTTCAAAAGCCAAGTCTAAGACTGCTGTCCAATGGTCAAAACTAGGATCACACAAATCAGTTCTGTAATTCTCAAGTATTTTACCCTCAGAAAAATATAATAAGGTCAGGAGTCATTCCTAAGGATTAATCATGTTGGATACTTAAGCTATAATTCTTCTGTAAGAGAGCTCTATTGAAATTAATTATTAATAAACTCTCCTGCTACTCTCAAGGATTATTCGTATGGACCAGAATATAGTACATATTAAACATTCATTGTAACTATGCTTAATATCAGACATATATTTAGAGAATGAAACACCAAGGTAAAAAAAAATCACTTAATTTAGAGTATAAACAATAATGTGTATATATATATATATATATATATAGGTTGCTTTCCTTAAATCATATATAAGTACTTTTTCACCCCAAAATTTGTTCATAACTAGCAAAATAATAGACCTTCACACACATAATTCATTCAAATTTGTTTCAAAAGTCTGGAAATAAGCCAGAGTTAATAACAAGTTTAATGAGGTCCATCTTTGACTTCCGATGCTATTATAAATTTTACAGGGAATAAAGATATTACCCCATAATGGGGGAAATATCCTCCTTTAGAATATTGGAAAGTGAATCGAAGATTAAAATTCCATGTGGTCCATCTCCACTCTTATGATGCACCTTTTTTATATAGCCTTTTGTCCCAGACAACCACCCACTCCTTTCCATTGGGCCCCCTGCCAGTCTGCAGTCCCATAACCGCTCCCGCCATTGTCAAGCCGATTGGGGATCCACATGGTATGAAACCTGAAGACTGCAAGGACCATCACTCTTAGTGGTCAGGCACATCAGGTTTTCCCTTGTGTTTTCTCCTGTGGTTCCACCCTTCTCCCCAGACATTCAGCATAGCCTCTGGTGGCTTTGGATGCAGTAGTGCACACTGGGCATATGTCAATCCTAGTGAGGGAGCAATCTCCTCGACTAATCACAAGGGGCCACTACTGCACCAGGTCCAGGCCATCTCCCTCCCTAACTGGCTTGTGTTCCCATTGGGAGCACTCCCTAGCTTGGCCACCTGCCCTGTGCAGACCTGGGCTCACTTCCAAACCCGGGTCACTGGTGTGGAAGCATGTAGTACTACCACTTGAGCCATCGGGCAGCCTTGCCTCTCAAACTTTTAATGTGGAGGAAATCCCTCTCTGAATGAAATATCTCTTTGAAAGAGTCATTGAGAGGAAGCACCATTAGTAGAGATAATCTCCTTAAAATTTCTCATCTCTTTCTCCCATCTAGGAAGACTCTCGGGGTCCATTACTCTGTCATGCATGTCCACCATTTCCATCTGTGAGGTCAAAAAGAAAAAAAGGTGCACCACTTAGTGCAGCATTTTCTTCCTTGAAATCAAAATATGATAACCCCCAGTCCTTTGGCAACATTAGCATACCTGTATCTAGTAGAAAAAAACAGTTTGAATCACATATAGTGCAGCCATATTACATTTTCAAAACATGAATGCTTCCTCCAGTCCTCTGAATCTCGTGGCTTGGCATAAAGTCTAGCTGAGTCCCAAAGATTTCCTGGCCTCTGCCAAACAGGTTCTTTCCAATGGAGGGAAAGTCAGTCCCTGAGGAAAACCGAAACGGAAGCCCTGACAAACTAAACCTTCTGCTGAAGTGCCATCAAAACCAGAGCGCTAGCAAGAGGAACACCACTGGAACCAACTCAAGGAATTCTGACAAACCCCACAGCTCAGCTTCAGGTACTCCGAGTGCTCTCTAAATGCTGTAGGTACACACAGCTGAATAATCTGCTGAAAACATTAGGCTTACTAAATTTTTTTAACTGATGGTTTGTTTTCCCCAAAAGAGGTACATTAGTTAAAAAGTAAGAGCAGCATGGAACAGAGCAGCACCATTGCCATCTTGCTGCTCCTCCCCTCAGTGGTACACTGCAGTAACTCACCTATAGAACTGACTCACCTAAATCATGTCCCTGCCCCTGTCCAAATAACCAAGTCCTCCTCCATTGCAACAAGAAGCACCCCATACAATATGACTCATCTCTTAATTATCAAATAAACAAAAGAGGCCAACATTTCCTGGCCTAGTGCCACTTCTTTCTGGGCTATGGTGGTCACTTTACAATGCTAGCGTCTGTCATATCTGTGTGAAAACAGATTTTAGGATCATGTAATTTTGCTCAGCAGTCTTGCCTGGCTCGCAAACCTCACTCTGTGTCTTTGGACCAGTTAGTTAGTTAGCTTAATTGGGTTAGTATATGTGCACTGCCTGGGGTCTCCTCTGCCATTTGAGACAGGTCACAAAGGCAAGACAGAAATTATCTTTGTAAAGTGACCACAATAGTCCAGGAAAAAGTGGCACTAGGCTATGAAACTAAGTAAATTCTTAATTTGATACTTAGGAGTGGAGTGTTTTTCATTGCTACAATCCTTTATGTTTTGCCATTGACTTGTGCAGAGTATACTTAAGCTCATGGGCCATTTATTTAACCAATCAAATTGCTAAAGATCATACCATTGGGAGAGTACATTATTAGCAGCACATTTTCAGAACAACAATTTGATATAAAGGTCATTATTCTTACCAGTCTTCCAGGGTTGTAGTTAGTGCAAGAGCGATACAAGTAGCTATATGTGGCATTTCAACTATTTCCATTGCACACAATTGGTCATGGACACACAGTGATCAATGATGAGTATATGTCTTAGTTTAAGCCTCTGGGTATAATGCAATAACATATCTTACATAGTAAAGAATCCATGTCTAGTGAAAAAAAAATTCCAGCTAAGTGAAATAGCTTTCTTCTCAAGTAATTTAATTTTCTTCCATGTAATATCAAGTTCAGCAAAATGCCACTTCTCTCTTGCAAAACATTTGCCAGATCAGCTAAATATATAGATCAGGAAAACATCAAATGCATTTTACTATCCAAATACCTACTAAATGACAATGTTTAAACTGCTACATTTCAGACCCTTATCTGTAACTACAGCATTATCTGACCTTTGGGCTTGCCTATTTTCAATATCTTAAAGAGTTAGTAGCACCTAAATAGAAGGCAGAACATGTTAAACATTTTAAGAAATAGGCAGTTGTTTCTTTTTATTTCTGAAATGTCTTTCTTTTTCCTTTTGCTCATTAGAAAGTCTTCTACCTGATTGTATTACATGTGATGTGAACAGCAGTACTTAAACCTGAAATCTGACATATCTAGTCAGAGTCAGATTGACCCACCAAGATACCTGGAAACTTCTAGATGCCCCCCTGAGATGGGTATATGACCACCTTCTAAACTCTTAAAATCCTTACTTTTATCATCTTGTTTTCTAACTAAATTGGGTATCTGGGGCACTGTAGTTAAATGTAAGATACAAACACAGACCTTATGTATGAAATTGAAGTGGTATACTGAGATGAGCATGTCATCCTGGGCCCTCCCCTATTGACTTTTCCAGATGGACCCCTGTATTTACTTTCCAGGTGGGACCCCTATACCTCAGTCCAATCCTGTATTTAGTTGCATTCCCCTTCCTACCTCATCAGCATTGTTTCTACATGAATTTTGACATCACAAGTGACTGATCTAGGAGCATGTGAATGGTTCTTCTTGATTAGTTGTGATGTCACAGTCAATAAGATAACAGTGTTGAAGAGGAATAAAGGGTTACAAAACTAGACATGTCAGCCATCACGCACAATACTGTTCCACTCATCTCAGCTCGTACTATCAATGAGAAAAGCTCCTTAACAAAAGGGAAAAGAACAAGTAATTCAAATGTTAAAACTAATAGTTTATGACTTTTAAAAAATTAATATCAATTTCAGATAGCATACCATCTGTTTAAAAAGCAGCTGACACCTCCAGGAGAACTCTGAAAAATATAATATTTTAGATACAATTCAACTAAAATTTCACTTTAGCTCTGTATTTCTCCTCCCCATTATTTATTACTAGTTCATTTGCATAAAAACAGGATTTTTTTTGACTGTTGTTGCTCGTTCCCACCCTGAGATAATAATACTCTACATGCAATATCCCAACTCTTCCCATGGCAATTTTCTGTTATGTAACAACTGACACAGTGGCTTTAGGTAGGGAATAAGCCTCAGTGGCAGAGAAACCATATGGGATTAAGATCCTATTTTAATGCACATTTCCTCAGTTGTATGGTAAAGGGAAATCCATCAAAGATATTTGAAATACATGCTAAAGTGTCTCAAATTATTGGGCTCAGTTTTCAAAATGGTAGGAATGTCACAAGCTCCAAGTGTGCTAAAGATAGGGTGCCTGGGCTTGTGGCATTCTCCTGGCTGGCAATCAGGGTGTTTGGTCCTGTATAGCAATTGCCGCAAAATAGACCAACCTTTTCTTGTCTAGCTTCTGGCAATCCCAGGGATTCATTTTACAGAGCTTGTGCCAAAGACTCAGAACAAGTTGCCATAAATTGGGTAAACTGTCCCAACTGTGTCTGACCTACCAAAATTGGGCGCAGTTGTGGCAAAGGGTTTTGGTGCAGCTGCATCACTGGAAGAGCTGGATGCAGGGCTTGCATCACCCTTTGAAAATTGAGCCGATTATGTTTTCCAAACTGTTCAATGAGCTACCAGCAACTCTTTAAATATTCAACATTAGGAACACATTGTGTAGTCTGTTTCAAACATGTTTGTCTCTAACGTACCTTAAAACTGTTGTGTTTGTGACACCAGAGTCTATTGTTCTGATGGGCACTTTGATATCATAATAAATGCAATATAATGTCAAAACATCCTGATGAGAGCTTTTCAGAAAGATTACATGGATAAGCTGTCAAAAATGTGATGCAAAACATAGCAAGACAAATTATTTTAAAAAGGCCTTCTTATGTGCATTATGATAGCTGAAAATAGCAGTTTTATACAATTACACTGTATCATGAAGTTGATATTTGCTTGGTTTGGTAGATACATTTTGAGTCACCGAGTGCCTGTGAAAGGCAAGGGCTTGTTATTCCACAAAACCCAAACTTTCTACTTATCCATGAACTACTTATAGCTTTGTAGATACAGTGTGCTCCCTACTCCCAAGTGAATTTGAGAAATATACTTCAGCTTCATCCTGCAGGGACCAATTTTTTTTATGGCCCTAGAGTCATTCACTCATCATGAGTGCTTTTGATTGAAACATAGAAACATAGACTTTGACTGCAGATAAGGACCGCTTGGCCCATCTAGTCTGCCCATTTCCCTACCTACAGGATAGGCCACAGATTCTAGTTAACTAACAGCCCATTTCTTCCTGCCCCCCAAAAGAATTGCCTTATGTCTGTCCCATTCATTCTTGAATTCTCCCACAGTTTTAGACCCCACAACCTCCTCAGGAAGGCTGTTCCATGTATCCACTACCCTCTCTGTGAAATAATACTTCCTCACATTGCCGCTGAACTGCCCCCCTTCTATCTTTAAATTGTGTCCCCTTGTTCTTGCATGTCTCTTTTTCTGAAAGATGCTACCACCTTGGACTTTGTTGATTCCACTGAGGTACTTAAAAGTTTCTATCATGTCCCCCACTTCTTTCCTCAAAGGAATACATATTAAGCTCCTCTAGTCTCTCCTCATATGGCTTCTCTTGCAGACCCTGCACCATTTTAGTTGCCCTCCTCTGGACTGCCTCTATCCTGTCTATGTCCTTACGGAGATGGGGTCTCCAGAACTGGACGCAGTACTCAAGATGGGGTCTCACCAACTGTCTGTACAGAGGGATAACAACTTCCTGTTTTCTGCTGCTGATGCCTCTCCCTATGCATCCCAGTATACCCCCAGCCCTCCCTACTGCCTTCTCACATTGCTTGCTAACCTTACCCCCAGGTCCCTTTCCTTTTTTGTTGTTGTTACTACCCCCCCCATTGTGTATTCTTCCCCTGGGTTCTTGTTTCCCAGGTGCATTATTTTGCACTTCTTTGCATTGAATCCTAGCTGTCATACTTCGACCATTCCTCCAACCTTGCCAAGTCCCTTCTTATCCTTTCCACGCCTCCTTGTGTATCAACCCTGTTGCAGATCTTTGTGTCATCTGCAAAAGGCATACTTTTCTTCAGTCCTCTGCAATGTCACTGATGAAGACATTAAAAAGGACTGGACCCTATACTGAACCCTGCGGTACCCCACTAGTAACCCCTCTTTCTTCAGAGTGGACTCCATTTACAATTACCTTCTGTGTTCTGTTGTGCAGCTAATGTTTTACCCAGGCTACCACCCTGGGACCCACACCCAGGCTGGTTAATTGGACTATTAATCTTTTGTGTGGAACTGTGTCAAATGCCTTGCTAAAGTCTAGGTAGGCCATGTCCACAGCCCCTCCCTGGTCTACTACTTTGGTCACCCAGTCAAAGAAATCTATTAGATTCATCTGACATGACCTTCCCACTGTGAACCCATGCTGCCTTGGGTCCTGTGCCCTACTGGCCTCTAGGTACTCAACTATTCTTTCCTTCACAAGTGACTCCATCACTTTCCCTACCTCAGAGGTCAGACTGACAGGTCTGTAGTTTCCTGCCTCTGTCTGGGTCCCACTTTTGTGAAGGGGAATCACATCCGCCTTCCTCCAGTCCTCGGGTACCACACCATCCTCCATGATTTATTAAAAGAGTAGCCAGTGGTTTTACTAGTTCCTCCCTTAATTCTTTTAGAATTCTGGGGTGAATTCCATCAGGACCCATTGCTTTGTCCACCTTCAGTTTTAGGAGTTCTTGCAGAAGCCTTTCTTCTGTGAAAGGACTGGAATCGACCCCTCTATCAAGAGTGCTTCTGTTAATTGGATTAGGCACTTCTCCCTCCTCTTTTGTGAATACTGAGCAGAAATATTCATTCAGTATCCCTGCTTTTTCACTGTCCCCCTCTGCCCACCCACCGTTTATTCTATTCAGCCTCACTATCCCTCCCTTTGTCTTTCTACACTCGCTGATGTACCTATAAAAGGTTTTATCCCCCTTCTTAACTGAGTTGGCTATCTTTTCCTCAGTTTGGGCCTTTGCTATTCTGACTTCCCTCCCTGCTTATTTCTGCCTTAACTGGTACAGCTCTTTGTCCTGCTCCTTCTGTGTTTCCTTATACTTCCGGAATGCTATCTTTTTCTTCCTGACTTTCACAGCCACCTCTTTTGAGAACCATAGTGGCTTTTTCTTTCATTTTGATTTGTTTATTTGCTTCACACAAAGGCTTGTTGCCTCTGTGATGGCAGTTTTGATGATTCCCTATTGTTGCTCCACACCTCCTTCTAGCCTGTTTGCTAGTGCTTTTCTGAGGCACTCTCCCATCTTGCCAAAGTCAGCCCTCCTAAAGTCCAGTACCCTCACTTTTGTATGGCTTGACTCTGTAGCTGAGTTTAACATGAGCCACACTGTTTGATGGTCACTTGTTCCCAGATGGCAACCCACTTCTAGATCTGAGATCCTCTCACTGCCCCCATTTGAGAGTATGAGGTCTAAGATTGCTCCCTCACGAGTGGGTTCCTAAACTAGCTGTCTGAGGCCTGCCACCTGTAGGGCATCAAGAATGGCTCTGCTCTTGGATGTGGCTGCAGCAAATGTGCTCCAGTTAACATCTGTCATATTCAGGTCTCCCATCAACAGTATCTCCTTTCTCTGCCATTCTAAGAATGCCTTCTATCATATCCTTGTCCATTCCCTCCTCCTGACATGGGGCCTGCATAACCCTGTGTGGATTGTGGTGCCCTTCCAGTCTCCAAGGTGACCCACAGTGCCTCCTCTTCTCCCTGTTTACTCTTTTGTTCAGTTGCTTTATCCCTTCCTTTGCATGAGAGCTACTCCTCCTCTTCTCCCCCGCCTGTCTCTCCTGTAGGTTATGTGCCTGGTATATTGTATCCCAGTCATGGTCGCTGTACCATGTTTCTGTGACTGCTCACGATATCCAGGCATCCTCTTCCATCAAGGCCACCAGCTCAGGGAGCTTGTTGCCCAGACTACGGGCATTGGTACTCATTATCCTCCATTTCCTGATGGCCTTACTCCTTTTTGCCCCATCCCTGTCCTTCTTGCCTTTGTCACTTTCTCCATTTACCCCTGCCCTTCTCCCTATCGACACCTCTATTTTGGTGTTTGCTGCACTTACTACTGCGATTTTTTTGGGAGGCTAGGATTTCCCTGTTCCATTCCAGTGGCCTCCCCCTTGGCTAGTTTAAATACTTGCCAATGAAGCATTTAAACCTATCACCTAGGATCCTGGTTCCCCTCCTGGACAGATGCAGCCCATCATACCAGTATAGGCTTGTATCACTCCAGGTGGACCCCCAGTCCCCAATGAAGCCAAGTCCCTGAGCGCCACACCAGTTTTTCAACCACTGATTGAATCCCATGGTGCAGAACACCCTAGCCTCTCCTACACCATAGATGGGCAGCACCTCCGAGAAGGTTACCGTGTGTCCTACTTATCTAAGGCCCCTCCCCAATTCCACAAACTCTTCCTGTACTTCTCTAATCCCTTTCTTAGCCAGGTCATTTGTCCCTAGGTGGACAATGACATCCAGCTCCCTCCTGTGTGAAGCTGCTCCGGCAATCCTGAGGATTCGCTCCCTGTCCCTCCAAGCCATGGCACCAGGCAGGCACCTTACCTCCCTCTCCCCTTCCTCCCCCAGTTCTACCTTCCTAACAATGGAGTCCCCCACCAGAAGTTGTTTCCTTCCCCTGTGGAGTCCACTGCCACCCTCCTGTGGGTCTCCTTTGTGGAGGTTCCCAGCATCCTCCTTGGTCTCCACTGTGGGTACCTCCATAGAGGAACCACACTTTGCCAGAATGGCATAGGAATTGTGGAGAGGTACAACTGGAGGGATGTGCCTCTGTTCCACCACTCTCACCCTCCCTGAGCCCACTGTGGTCCAACCGATCCTCTTTCTTGGCAACCTCTGAGGCAACGGCAGTGGCACTGGTGGTCCCTAGGTGGAAGAGGAGGTCCCACAAATCCTGGCCAACTCAGCCTGGAGATGAGCAACCTCCTCCCTCAGCCCAGAGAGGTGCCTGCAGATGGGACAACACTGCATCCTCCAGAATGTCTCCCGGAAGACTGCTGCTCCACAGCCACTGCACTGCACCACTCCAATCATGTCTTATTTCTGGCCCCTTAACTGTTTGCAATCCTTACTCTTTCCTCTGTTTTTCTTTCTCTCTCTCCTTACATTCTGCCTGTGTGCCCTTTAAGCTCCTGATTATCCTGTTCTGAGACAAGAATATCCTATATTTCTTAGTAGACCCCTTACTTGCTCAGAGGCAGACCTCCAGCAGCTAGAGGGGGCCAGAGAGCTACTCTTGCCCTTCTAGGATGGTGGGTCTCTGGTGGCTCTGTGATCACTCACTTCCTGCTCCCAAACAGGAAGTTCCTGTTGTCAATCAAATCCTGTGCCTATAAAAGTAGAACTAGCTTTGGGTGGGAGGGTGGAGGGGAGGGAAGGAGGGCAACATAGTCCCAGTAGAGAAGTCCAGTCACACAGCAGTCCTTTCTCCTGGTGTCTTCTGCCAAGCTACTAGCAAAATCTTTCTAAGGCAGTCTTTAAATGTAGCTTCCTTCTAGCTAAGCCACTCACCCTACTTACTAGATCTTTCTACAAGTAATTTAAACCTCACAGCTATTAAGCCCTTTCAATCACCTGAGATTTACACCTAGATAACTGTTCAGATAACCATTCAGTTCAGTTAACTCAGACAAACACACAATTTATATTTTGTTTTGTTTGTTAGTTTTTTTTTTACCCTGAATTAAAGGTCCAAGTACAAAAGTTCTTCTTCTTTAGTCCCAGCAGAGAAGTCCAGTCACACAGCAGTCCTTTCTCCTGGTGTCTTCTGCCAAGCTAAATGTGGATATTTGTCAAGAAAATGTCATTTGTGACAAATGCATATAAAATGTATTAATGACTGTCTCTTCTGAAAAATCAAATGCTTTAGGAATGACCTCACTCCATCCCCAGATTACAGCTCACAGCTGTAGGCCAAAAGAACAGCTGACAACATGTATCACACCCTCAGTTTTTAGAGACAATGTGTTACCTGGAAGACATTAATCAAGGATCCTGTTTCTCTGAGTTAATTACAGAGTTGTTGTGGGTTAAGTTTGTTAAGAGTGAAAATCATAAAAAAGGTTTATGATGTTGAAGAGAAAACACAGGTTATTACACAGAGGTGAGAGGTCATAAATGTTTATATGAAGCCTGTGTGAGGAGGGTACAGCACTAGATCAAAGAAATTGTCATTTGAAACTTGAGTTATGCTAAGGTTGCAGAATAAATACTTTTAAATTACATCCTGTGGTTGTATAAAAATATATATTTTTTAGATAATTTGACAGAGGAGGAGCTGGATGACCTCATCCAAAAGGAGTTGACAAATACAACTTGTAAAGATTATTCTTTTTCACTACAGAGACACTTTTATCTGACTCTGACCAAGATAACATCTGAGCACTGAAAACAGGTATTTAGAAAGCTAGACAAAATCTAAATATTGTTGTAGGAATTGCATTGTTTTAAACATTGTTTTGTTTAAAGATATGCATGTCTTGTGATATAAGAGTTCTGTATTGTATGTTTGACGTATTATTATATATTTTAGTAAAAACTCTAATTTTAGAGAAAACCTGGTCTGTCTTTGAATTGCTTTCTTTTGCTAAGAAATATTTATGGTTATAGCAGACAACAGACATAAGCTTGTATGGTGGTACCAAACTGGAAAGAGAAGAGTTTTCAATCTGAGGTCGTTATTAAAGTTGGAAAGGGTTCATTTCTGCATACCTGGTTAGGTGCCCATAGGTAAAAATATCTGGCCCCAAGAGAGATATATCTGAGCCTGTGCATTGGGTATGCTAGCAAGAGGTTAACAGTTTGAATCCCTCCAGAACTGAGACCAAAGGTTGATCAGAACTCACAAAAACAGACAAGAGGGTTACCTTGTCTGTTACACTGTTCACAAGACTGTGCTCAGAGGTTGGCACTTTGGGAGTAGAGGGCCTAATCTGCTGAATGAATCTGTGACAATGCACACTACCACTGCTGGAAATCTAGCAAATAACCATAACTGTAAATCAAATACAGGTCTGGAAATGTAAAAACCTATTGCATTTCCCACTGAGTCACCAAGCAACCATAAACCAAAAGGAACTTTAAAGAATCAGTTTAGCTTGGCCTGCACTGGTCCTGAAAAAAAAAGTATTTAATATTATAGCAAATGGTACTGTACATCACCAAGAGTGGAAGCATAACATATGTTCATTTGTGAGTAGTGAATGTAGTCCTGAATTCATAAGATGCTGTTTGTGATTGTCCGTTAAAGGATGTAAAAAAGAATATAACCTAATTCTGTTCTGAGTATGCATGAATAATGTGGGTTCATGCTACATTTCTAACTTCCTTATGTCTTAGATCACCTGAGATGGGCTTTTTGTTTGTTTCTCCTATGAATATACCGAATGGAAATCTGGCAATGACAGCAAAATATGAATGGAGAATAAAGGCTTTATTATGGAAAACAGCTGACAGAAACAAACCTTCTACCTCTTTAATTTCTTAATAGAACCACAACAGCACGCTGTCTTACACTGCTTTATAGGATTATTGCCTATCCTGCATTTCTCAGTGGTATTATGTCTTAGACATCACAGACCCATGTCATACTGACATTTTTTTTCTAGATTTATATTGTAGTCTTGCTTTCCTACAGTCCATTAGGTTCATCTCCCCACCACATGCTTTGAAATATGTTGCTTTATAAATTCTTATACCTCTACACCTTTCTGTTGCAATTGTATAGTAAAAATATAAGAACAGAGAGTAAATTACTATTTTTTAAATGTTTTGTACCATCACCATTTCATATTAGGTACCTTTAAGAGATTCTTCTATGAAAGCAATAAACTTAGAAGAGGTTCTGCATTTAAGAGACTGCATAAACAATTGTCCTTCGTAAAAAAAAAGGCACACAAATAAAACAAAACCAAAAATGCAATCTATTATTACTGTCCTTCTGATGTAACTGAATCTAGATCAGAGGCATACAATGTCCTTTACCGTGCCTCAGTTAAGTACTTTAGCCTATGTGAAAACTCTGCATAACACATCACAACTCCACTGTTAATCTACATAGCATGGCCCCAGCTGAATGAACCACCAACCACATGACACCGCTAGCATAGACCTCAAATGGTTAACACTCTTGTCCTGCGGCTAGCGAAGGTCTTATTGACAGTTTTACATATTACAGAAGATGTGTTTATATTTAACATGTGACCCCAAGAATAACATTGAGAGTAACTGAGTCCTGAATTATGACATTGACATCACCATTTATAAGCTGACAGACGAGGCAAGACCCAAGACTAATTTACATTGTGATTTTAACACACTGAGATTCACCACAGGAGTCCAGTCTTTTCATGCTCTTTTTCCTCTCCCCTTAATTTTTCAATTAAAGTTACCAACAATGTTCTTTTTGTTTCTTACAATCTATGACTATAATTTTATCATAAAAACAATATTAAGGTTTCTACCAGTAAACACATTATTGCAGCCTCAATAAGAGGCATTTGGTACAAAAATTATCAACCAGACAATTTATAATTATATAATTTCTCTCCTTCTTGGATGATGCATTTGTTGAAATAATTCAGAAAAGATGAGATATGAGTTGCATAACTGATGATTTGTACTCATGTCTATTCACCTAGCTCTAAGGAGCAGGTAAGATCTGAGAGCACCAGACTCAAATATTTATATTTATGGGGCAGGTAGAGACAGCTACAGCTATTCAAATGAGGCTTTTCAACTTGGAATTAAATAGTTAGCATAGTATTAGCAATTAATTAGACTGTAGAGATCATTTATAATGTGGAAAGAGATTTTGTTGTTTTGTTGCAGAGCACAGCAAGTCCCCCCTAGATACATCTTGGCTGGTAATGTTATCAACAGTGCGTACAGTAGCATTATTGAAGATTTATTCAGTCCTCGACTGGTATGTCTGACTTTTGTTACTTTTTCTTCAAAGTGTACAGTAGCATTAGATGAAGATACACTACAAAATGCTCTCTCCCTTTAAGCTATACATTAGCATAAATGTTCAGTGATCTGCTCTCTTTAGTCTTCAGTGAGTGAACAGCATCCACATAAACCAGTACCTTAAACCAAGATTGAATATACCAATCCTGAAACACTACAGAAAGCAACTTTTTTAATTTTTTATTTATTTTTATACTTGTAGGCATAATGGGCACTATGCACTATTGGGGCAGGGTGGCTACACATGCGTATCCGGGGCACATAGCTACTCTGCACTCACCATGCCCCTCATGTGGCTTTCAGGACAGGGGGGCACACAGACCCAC
Source organism: Neoceratodus forsteri (assembly GCA_016271365.2). Lineage (NCBI taxonomy): Eukaryota > Metazoa > Chordata > Ceratodontiformes > Ceratodontidae > Neoceratodus > Neoceratodus forsteri. The sequence goes on from CM057449.1 coordinate 463,513,440, forward strand.
TGCACCCAACACCCCTTTTCTGTGGACAGCTCCATGTAGGGGGCATTCTGGGGGCATGCCAACACTATGCAGGATTCACAAACTCACTAGTGCTGGCTGCATGGGTGCGGTGGGTGGCGCAGGGTACTCCAGGACTGATCTTACCATAACCCACTGTGTGCACTCACTGACACAGGCTGTCAGTCACTGGATGACCAGGACTGGACACAGCATGCTGCCCCTGACTGCAGGGCAGCAGCAGGTGGCAGAGGCAGCTGGATGGGTGAGCGCCCAACAAGTCCAGATGCGGCAGCACTGGCATGCAATGTTGCTGCACAGGTCTGGGTGCCTGCAGTCAGCATGCACGGCCCCAGACCCATGCCAATTACCATGTGGGAACCACTATGGGTCCCAGGGGAGCATCCCATTGGATGCCCACCTGGGGTGATGAATCCACCCCTGGCTTCCCTATGGTGTCCTGTGCACTGGGGGGGAGGACCTGCTGACAGGTGGCTGGCATTGGTGAATACCGGTATGTGCTTACCTGTCCACCAGGTGTAGGGGCACAGGTGGGGTATGTGACTTTTCTGTGTTCCCCTGCCCGCTTAGTGAATGGTGCCCATTGAGCATGTCTGCCCTTTTTCATATGTTACAAGTGAACATGTATACATGAAAACATTAAATGCAGTATTTACATACAAACAGATAAATACAAAATAATCATACATTGAAGAAGTCATAAAATAGACATCAACAGTCAACATCATGAATTCACGTAAAACAATTACATTCATTACTATCAAAAAGCCAAATCCATAGAGATGTTTTAGAAGAAAATAGTGATGTGCAATTGGTAATATGGGGAGGGAGAGAGTTAAAATGGTGTGGAGCAGTAAATAAAAATGATCGCTGGACAAAGGATTTCCTGTAATAAGGTATTGAAAAATGTAGTTTACTCTGAGATTGGGTTCCATGCTCATTTAAGGCTCTAGGAAAAAGGGCAATAATGGAAGGGGGTAAGAGACCAAGAACACGCTTCAACATAAACAAAGCTGATTTAAAGGAAACCCTTTTGCGTAAGGACAGACAACCTGCAATCTTATATAAATCACAGGAATGAGTATCAAAAGGATCCCATCAAAAAACTCAAAATGGAGTTATAGGTTACTCTCAGTCTGTCCCAAATTGAATTTGTAGTGGCGGTATAAATATTAATGCCATAATCTAAAAGGCTAAAGAGAAGGCTATGAGTCAATAACCTTGCAGACTCCTTAGATAAGAAAGAACGTATCCTATACAACATTCCTGTTCTTTGAAGGAGAATCTTACCTAAGTAATTACTGTAACTTGGTTTTCAAAGGACAGGTGAATCTAAGTAAATACCAAGATATTAAAATGTGTTAACTCTTTCAGTGGTAATACCCTTAGTTATGCTTCACAGATTATCATGTCCATCATCCATCTTTTCTGTTTCAGTCTCTGAAAGGTAGTTGATACAGAAGACAAAAAACAAAATTTTATACAGCACGTATACTATACATAGAAACATAGAATTTGATGACAGATAAGGACTGCTTGGCCCACCCAGTCTGCCCATTTCCCTACCTAATGGATAAGTTGCAGATCCTAGTTAACCAGCAGCCTACTTCTTTCTACTCCCACCCCCTAGAATGGCCTTATGACTGTCCCATGCATGCTTGAATTCAACCACTGTTTTTGACTCCACAACCTCCTCCGGAAGGCTGTTCCATGCATCCACAACCCTTTCTGTGAAAAAAGACTTCTTTACATTACCTCTGAGCCACCGCCCCATCTTCAAATTGTGCCCCCATACACATGAAGTGTTAGGTGTACTTTAAATTTATTTAATGAAGTAGGCCAGTAAGTATAAAAATGTGGTGACAGTACACGTATTTGAGATATCCGTGGACATCCAACATTTCTAGACGAATCATGTTCCAAATAGAGGTTACATACTGTAACATATGAAGGTGGTCCACATGGATAATATCACTGTTTAGAATGCTCTCTAACCAATCAGAAGTCAGAAAAGTTCCACACCATTTTATTAAAAGCTGTAAAGAAATGGGGGAAGGCAATTACAGTCATATGAAACATATGCTGAAATTTATCTGCATTTTTCCATGTTCCACGAGCTGTAAATTGCTTTTTTCACTAAAATGTTATTCTTTTCTTTTCAAATGGATAAAACATCTTTAAGAATCATACAGAAGAATAACAGTTACATTAGTAGTCTATACAGTACATTAAACACCATGTAAAACATGACAACACAGGTAATAGGAGGCAGTATAGCTCAGTAGTTTAATGCTCTGAGCTTCAGATTGGGAGACCTGGATTTGACTCCCACAGCTGCCTAGGTGCATACTGTGTGATCCTGAGCAAGTCACCTAACTTCATTGTGCTCCCACGTCCCATCTGGAAAAAAGCTTCAGCTTAGTGTGCTACTCCTGGTTAAACAATGTTCTCTTTCCCTAATAAAACTGCACTAAAACAACTAAGTACCTACAGGTAGCTATACATTCCTAAAAACAGTATATATTTCTTTACCTAGTTTCAGTTGCTTTTTAAAGTCACTTGTGCACCCAAAAAAATAAACTTTAGTCCATACCAGTTGACATTCAGAGAGACTGTGCTTCAAAACCTGATACTTTGGCCAACAGCAAATAGGATTGCAAAAATTCTACTAGTGCTGTGACCTGGATATAATAGTGCATCATATATAACCTGAGTGCTACATTAACAAATACACAGAAATTGAAAATCCCATTTTGGGCAACATTAGTGCTACTCACAAAAGGTATTACATTTGGCAGAACTGCAGCATGAAGTCTGCTGTGTCTCCACATGACACATACAATCTGGGTGGCTGGAGCACAAGCTTCTTTACACAGATCTACCTCAACCCTACATTGGAGAGACCACCTCTAGTAGGTTCATTAGAAGTCTATGCCCATTCAGTCCTTGGACATTATAAAGTATGTGCCTGTCAACAATGGTGATGGTTACAGTACAGTAGTTCAAACTGTGGCCTTGTTTGTCTTGTGTGCCACAGACCTACCTTCAAGGAATATAACTGCAACCGCCAGAACTAATTTCACATAATCAACAGAACAGTATTAAAACAAACATTCGTCAATGCCGAAGGTTTGCTTGCTGGCTTTGGCATTGCTAGTGCAGGAGTTAGAGAGATGCATAACAGGAATGGCAGTATTGAACTATCGCCAACCCCCAACCCACCATGCTGAGACTGAAAAGCATTAGGGATGTGCCTTTGGGTTGTTGGCCTTAACACGTATGCCATTCCACCTCACCCAACCCTGCAGACACCGACAGGTGTCGCAGTATGCTTTGGGTTCCTCACGCATTGGTGTGGGACACCCCCTGGTACTGCACTACAGTGTCACCATTGAATATGAGCTCAGGTACTGGATTGGGACACCCCCCCAGTACTTCACCGTAGTGTCACCATTGAATATGAGTCCGGGTTCTGAAGTGGGACACCCCCTAATATTGAATAATAGTGTCACCATTGAATTTGGGCCCAGGTACTGAAGTGGGACACCCTGCTCCCCCAGTACTGCACTACAGCGTCACCACTAAATATGAGTCCAAATCCTGAAGTGGGACACCCTTTAGTACTGAATAACAGTGTCACCACTGAATATGAGCCCAGGTGCTCAAGTGGGACAACTCCTAGTACTTCACTACACTGTCACCATTGAATATGAGCTCAGGCCGTGAAGTGGGACATCCCCGAGTACAGCACTACAGTGTCACCATTGAATATGAGCCCAGGTACTGAACTGGGAAACCCCCAGTACTGCACTACAGTGTCACCACTGAATGTGAGCCCAGATTCTGAAGTGGGACACCCCCTTGTATTGCACTACAGTGTCACCATTTAATATGAGCTCAGGTACTGGTGTGGGACATCCCCTTGTACTGCACTACAGTGTCACCATTGAATATGAGCTCAGGTACTGGTGTGGGGCATTCCCTAGTACTGCACTACAGTGTCACCATTGAATATAAGCTCAGGTACTGGAATGCGACACCCCATAGTACTGCAATACAGTGTCACCATTGAATATAGGCTCAGGTACTGGTATGAGACACTCCCTAGTACTCCACTGAAGTGTCACCATTAAATATGAGTCCTGGTCCTGAAGTGGGATACGCCCTAGTACTGAATAACAGTGTCACCACTGAATATCAGCCCAGGTACTGAAGTGGGCACCCCTACTACTGCAAAACAGTGTCATCATTGAATATGAGCCCAGGTCTTGTGTGGGACACCCCCTAGTACTGCACTGCAGTGTCACCACTGAATATGTGCCCAGGTAATGAAGTGTGACACCCCCTACTACTGCAATAGAGTGCCACCACTGAATGTGAGTCTAGATCCTGAAGTGGGACCCCTAGTAGTAAATAACAGTGCCATCATTGAAAATGAGCCCAGATCTTGAAGTGGGATATCCCTTTGTACTGCACTGCTGTATCACCACAGAATACCAACCCAGGTACTGATGCAGGACACCCCCTAGTACTGCACTACAGTGTCACCACTGATTGAGAGTCCACATCCTGAAGTGGGACATCCCCTAGTACTGAATAACAGTGTCACCACTGAATATGAGCCAAGATCCTGAAGTGGGACACCCCTAGTACTGCACTACAGTATCACCATTGAATATGAGCCCAGGTCCTAAGTAGGACACCCCCTAGTACTGCACTGCCGTGTTACCATTGAATATGAGCTCAGATATTGGTATGGGACACCCCCTAGTATTACAGCGCAGTGTCACCATTGAGTATCAGTCCAGATCCTGAAGTGGGGCACCCCTTAGTACAACACTGCAGGGTCACCACTGAATATGAGTCCTGGACCTGAAGTGGGACACCCCCCTAGTACTGAATAAGTGTCACTATTGAATATGAGCCAAGTACTGATGTGGGACACCCCCTTATACTGCACTACAGTGTCATCGTTGAGTATGAGTTCAGGTACTGGTGTGGAACACCCCCTAGTGCTGCACTACAGTGTCACCATTGAATATGAACTCTAGTACTGGTAGAGGATAGCCCCCTAGTACTGCATCTCAGTGTCACTATTGAATATGAGTCCTGGTCCTGAAGTGGTACACCCCCTAGTACTGAATAACAGTGTCATCATTGAATATGAGCCCAGGTACTGAAGTGGGACACTCCCCTTCCCTAGTACTGCACTACAGTGTCACCATTGAATATGAGTCCAGATCCTGAAGTGGGACACCCACTAGTACTGAATAATAGTGCCACCATTGAATAAGAGCCAAGGCCCTGAAGTGGGACACCCCCTAGTATTGCACTACAGTGTCACCATTGAATGTGAGCCCAAATCCTGAAGTGGGACACCCCCTTGTACTGCACTACAGTGTCACCACCGAATATGAGTCCAGATAATGAAGTGGAGCACCCCGTTGTACTGCACTTCAGTGTCACCACTGAATTTGAGTCCAGATCCTGAAGTGGGATACCCGCTTGTATTGCACTACGGTGTCACCATTGAATATGAGCTCAGGTACTGGTGTGGGATATCCCCTAGTACTGCACTATAGTGTCACCATTGAATATGAGCTCTGGTACTAGTGTGAGACACCCCCTAGTACTGCACTACTGTGTCACCATTGAATATAAGCTCAGGTACTGGTATAGGACACCCCCTAGTACTGCACCACAGTGTCACATTGAATATGAGTCCTGGTCCTGAAGTGAGTGGGATACCCCCAGTACTGAATAACAGTGTCACCATTGAATATGAGCCCAGGTACTGAACTGGGAAACCCCCAGTTCTGCACTACAGTGTCACCTTTAAAATGAGCCCAGTTACTAAAGTGGGACACCTCCTAGTACTGCAGTAGGATGTCACCAATGAATATGAGCCTAGGTACGGAAGTGGGACACCACTCTCCCCCAGTACTGCACTACAGTGTCACCACTGAATATGAGTACAGACACTCAAGTGGGACACCCCCTAGTACTGAATAACAGTGTCACCTTTGAATATGAGCCCAGGTGCTGGAGTGGGACACCCCCTAGTACTTCACTACAGTATCACCATTGAATATGAGCCAGATCCTGAAGTGGGACACCCTGTTGTACTTAACTACAGTGGCACCACTGAATATGAGTCCAGATCCTGATGTGGAACACCCCGTTGTACTGCACTGCAGTGTCACCATTGAATTTGAGTCCAGATCCTGAAGTGGGACACCGCCTTGTACTGTGCTACAGTGTCACCATTGAATATGAGTGCAGGTACTGGTGTGGGACACCCCCTAGTTCTGCACTACAGTGTCACCATTGAATATAAGCTCAGGTACTGGTATGGGACACCCCCCAGTACTGCACCGCAGTGTCACCATTGAATACGAGTCCTGGTCCTGAAGTGGGACACCCCCCCTAGTACTGAATAACAGTGTCACCATTGAATATGAGCCCAGGTGCTGAAGTGGGGCCCCCCAATACTGCACTACAGTGTCATCACTGAATATGAGTCCAGATCCTGAAATGGAACACCCTCTAGTACTGAATAACAGTGTCACTATTGAATATAAGCCCAGGTACCGAAGTGGGTAACCCCCTAGTAATGCACTGCAGTGTCTCCATGGAATATGAGTGCATATCCTGAAGTGGGACACCCCCATAGTACTGTTCTGCAGTGTCAGCATTGGTATGAACCAATGTCCTGTTGTGGGACACCCACTAGTACTACACTGTGGTGTCAGAATTAGGTATGAAGTGAACCAAAGTCCTAGCATGGGACACCCTCCCTAGTACTGCAGTGTCAGAGTTAAATATGAGCCCAGGTTCTGGTGTGGAATACCACCACTAATGCACAGCACTGGGTATGAGCCCAGATTCTGGTGTGGGACACTCCCCTAGTACTGCAGTGTCAGCACATTAGTTATGAACCGATGTCCTGCTAATCCCCTAATACTATATTGTGGTGTCAGCACTGAGTATGAGCACATGTTCCTAGTCTTGAACACACCTTAGTACTGAAGTGCAGTGTCAGCACTGGGTATAAACCCATGTCAAGTTTTGTGACACCCCAAGTACTGCACTGTTTTGTCCGCATCAGCTACAAACCCAAATCTTCATCTGGGACAGCCTCTAGTATTGCACTCAAATATCAACATTGGCTACGGACATGTGTCATGGTTTTGGACACCCTCTAAAACTGCACTGTAATGTAAGCATTAAGTATGAACCCAAATTGTTGTCTGAGGCACCACCTAGAACTGCACTGTAGTGTCAGCAATGGTTATTAACCCAACTCAAGTACCCAGTGTGGGGCATCCCTAGAACTGAACGAAAGTCTTAGCATTAGGTATGAGCCCAAGTCTTGGTCTGAGACTCCCCCAGTACTAAACTGTAGTGTCAGCATTAGGTATGGGCATAATTCCCCAGCGTGGGACATCCCTAAATACAACACTGCAGTTTAAGGGATGGTGCTATATATATATGTTCACCTGTTACATGCTATAATCTACATCTGTACTAATTGTGTATCCTACTAGTCCTGTAACTCCCAGGTCACCCCTGAAAAAGGGACCTCCGGGGCCCAGTGGGCCTACCCGGTCATCAAAATTCAATAAATAAATAAGTACCCAGAGTGGGACTCATACCCATGACTTTCTGGTCAAGTGGAGAGAGTGTTACCACAGAGTCAGACTGACTCTAAATTATTCTCCTTGCAGCTGGCTTCCTTTTATGCATAGCTTGCTACTTTGAACCTGTCTGAGTTTCGGTGAATCATGTTTTGTTCATATTCCCCAGTAACCAGCTGAATGTCAGCCAAAGAGTAAATTAAACTTGTACTCTTCTTTTTTTTTTTTTTTTTTTGTTTTATACACTTTTCCTACTTAAAGGTCAGATCTGTTCAGAGATCTTGTCAATGCACTGCACTCCTCATACCCACACACCCAAATCATTACAAACCACAGCATTTCTGGATTTCTGTGCACTGGCTGTGGGAGCCTGTTTTGGCTGTTTCTGCTACTGATGACTTTACCACACTGAATCACTGTTACAAGACCCCTCGCCCCCTTCCCAAAAGGTGAAACAACAACTGGTCTGATGATCAGGAGGCACTGAATGAAAATATAATGAAAATATGAAAAATTCACGTAGATACGACCGTGCATAGAAAATGCGCAACACACGCCCGTACCATGGTCATTTTTTGGAATTATTTAACCAGATTTTCAACATAGGCATTTTAGGACCTCTGCTCATGAACAGTGTTACTGTGTTTTTTTACTGTGTCCTGAACACTGATGTCTCACAGTGAATGTGCTATTCTGCACCAGACATGCAAAAACACAATTCAGCCAGGATGTGAAAAATGACAGCTATACTGTTCATAAGGAGGTTTGAAAAAATGCCAATGTTGAAAATCTGGAGTGAAAACATTACAAATTTGCGAAGTTACAGGTGTGCGTGGAAACTGCACAACACACGTTCATAACACAGTCATTTTTGGGAATTTTTTCACCAAAATTGCAACATAGGCTGTTTAACAGCTCACCGCATGAACAGTGACTCTGTCATTTTGTTAATCAGTCCCGAAAGGTGATTCCGTGCAGTGACCGCGAAATCACCTTTCAGGACTGAATAACGCCATGACAGTGACTGAATTCATGAGGAGGGGTCCCAAGAACCCCATGTTGAAAATTTGGTGCCAAAAGTTGGAAAAATGGCCGAAATATCCACATAACTTGAAAAAAACTAATTTATGCCATTATGCAGCTTACCGGCATTTCTTCAGTTTGCGGTTGGCTTCCAAGACTGCAGATATGTTCCCGATCCACCGAAGATCATCCTGCCAGGCTCCAGAGGTAAGTATGGGGTGGGGGTGTGTGGGGTGGTGGGGTACACGGAGGGTGGGCCTGGGAGGGGCAAGAGACTCAACAAGGGACTGTTTTCTTTTGTTACAGGTTTATTTGTTTGTTTTTTTAAAGATGACGTGGGACTTTTGGCACACTGGGGTGGGCTCCCAGCATGCCACACCACCTGGAAGTTTTCTGACAGGGATTGGGCACCCCCATCGGCCATACAGTGTGCTTTGGGGGGAGTGCATTAGCCAAGAGGGATTGGGCACCCCCTCGGCACACAACATATGGGAAGGGGCTCATCATGTCAATGGGGATTGGGCTACCCCATCAGCAAATGAACTGGACAGGGGGCATGCTGACAAGGGGATTGGGCACTCTGTCAGCTTCACCAGGGGCTGTGAGAGGCAGCGGCTGTCTGTCGGATTCATGGGGACTGTGATAGGCCAACGGAGAAGCCGCCACCATGTTTCTTTGAAATGGGGCACCAAACAGTGCAGCTGTAATTGGCTGCTGCAGTCAGGGACCACCCTGCTAACACAGCTGATCATGACGGGGTGCTCCCTGATGGCAGCAGTCAACATTTCTTTGTGCATAATGGCATGCTCATTAACTGTCGCTACTGGAAGCTAGGTGTTTCCTGCGCACATGCATGCAAGAAAACACAATGATAATGGCTTTTGTGTGTTAGCAACATAGACTGAATGTAACCAGTGTTCTAAAAGTGATATAGGGTAGTCAGTAACAAGAGATGGGCAAAGTCTGCAAATTTTGCTCAGTGAAATATTTTGCAAAATTTGTGCATTCACAAAATATTCCGTGGCTGCAAAGTGTGAAATTCTGTCAATGAAATACAATTTGCGGGTGAAATTCTGCTGTTTGCAGGCAAAATTCTGCATTTCATGGACAAAATTCTGCATTTTGCAGGCAAAAATTTCACATTTCACACCTGCAGAATATTTTGCGCAATGCACACATTTTGCAAAATATTCTGCAGAGCGAAATTCCTGACTTCACCAGAACTTTGCAGATGAAATTAAACTTTGCTGCATCCCTATCAGCAACTCATGGCCAGTTCACTCGTATGCCATCACCTTTCATAACGGGTGATTTCAAAGAGATTTTAGATATAGTACTTCTAGAGAACAGCAGAATAACTAATACTATCAGGTACATATAGTGTGAAGTTGTAGGAGGCACATTTCAAGTTTATAAATCAAAATGCTAAGGAAATATGGCTAGTAGAGATCCACTGCAGTGCATTTAAAGGGGATGGCACATAGGATATAAAAGTTTGCTCACATACAAAATTTTACAGTATGGATGGCAAGTAGAAATGCATCCAAAGTGTGCCAAAAGCAGGCATGACTGTACTCCCTTAGAAGTTCTGTTGAGTAAATGAGTACCTCTTTGTGTACTGCCTTATATAATAATTACCTGAATACATCTTTGAGCAACTGGTGGCCAAAGTCAGTCACTTACAATTGGAATAATGTGGACCACCCACCTTGTATGTGTTAGGATACAAATGGCTAAATTCAGAAGCAAACTGATGCCTGATAAGACAAGAAATGGGGAGACAAAGAACTGTAACAGCCACAATGGATTCTTAGCTTTGCAACATGAAAGCTTCTAACAGAGTCGCAAAAATACACCACACTGGCTTTACAACTGTATGATGTAAGTGTTCCTGCTGACTGAAATGTCTTAGAAGGTGTAGTTACAGGTGCAGCAAAAGACATGGTCAAATATTTCACAGTGTCTCTAAAGAGATTCTCTGGTTCCCCTACAATGGCACTGCAGGTGGGGGGATCTTTCTGGTAATATCACAAAAATGTTGGGAAATCTCAGACTATGTATTCTGCTGCAATTGTAGTTGATGGGCAGATATATGATTAACTCAAATGAAAATGAATGCTTTTGATTAATGGAATTTCAAGAACCTCATGGAGTGGAAAAATAAGTATCACAGCTTCTAATGCAATATAGAAATGTTTTCTAAATGCAACTTCAGATTGACAACAAGGGCCTTATTTGAATATTGTGGAGACATGTTGCAGGAAAGTAATTATCATGAAAATGAAATAAGGCTCTGGAAAATGTGGGGAGACTGAGGTTCTTAGAGTTCATACTGTCAGCCATTCTCTTTAAAAAAAGCATCACCCCAATCCGCTTACAATGCAATGTCATTCATTTAAAGATTGTTTATGTGTCATTGTGTGCTTAAAGCAAATGTCCAACTTCACACAGACCTTCAATTTCTGAATCACTGCTCCCACAAAAAAAAAGTAGTAGGCAGAATGCTTACAAAATAATTCATCAGAGTTGAATGCTCTGGAGTCCCATTCTGCTGGACATCTGGCCACTGTCCACCTCAGGGGTTCTAATTTAGCTACTTTTGAAATCTGAATGTACAATAAAATATTGCAGTTGCACGAAGAAAAATATTTCTGTTTCATTCTGTATGATATATCATAGCACTGATTTGTCTCTCTAAAACATGGCCATTACAAAGTATTTCTAATTTTGAACTGAGCATAAAAAAAAGCACACATAGTTCTCCCAGATGGGTTATCTTCTGACTTAAATCTTCAGAAAAGGAAGCACAGACACCATTGTCTTCAGCACTGAGGTGGAAGCTGAACATTGCAACCCAGGTTTATTCTTGCAATAGATTTAAAAATAAGAATGCTATATCAGTAGGTGCAGCGATCCAGCCGAGAAAATAAACACCAACTGCCTGGCTCTTTGACCAGATGGATTCTCATCACAAAGTCATGTGCAGCTTCCACATACATACTGAAGCCTTATGTATGTTTTGTAAATGACAGTACATCAGAAACTGTTTTTCTATGTGTAAATAACCCACTCTAACTTTGATGATTACACAAGTATGACCATACAGTTACTAGCATATTATATAATTAATAAACATTATATTCCATTATTAAAGTATACTTGTGAGCAACCTTTTTTTGTAAATTTCAGTTTTATTTCCCTTATTTAGCAATGTGTATTATCAAATTGTCCATGATGGCTGTGTACTTAGCTTTATTCAGGAATGTCTGCTTGCAAAATACACTTGTTATGACATCATGCAGTAGTGTTTTCCTTATCATGACAACAAACCTTGTGAGGTTACAAACACAGAAATTAAGAGTTCTGAGGGGGCAGTAACATGTTAATTAATCAGACAGTGGTGAAGGGCCACTGATAGGAGGAACCACTGGCCTACCAATGCCAAATGGTAAGTTGGTCTGGGAGGATCATTTAAGTTGGGATACCATTGCCGGCACTAGTCCAAGTCATTTTCAGCATGGCATCACACTATGTATGTGGCACAGTGTCATGCTAAAGCCCAGTCAGTGTCAGAATTCAGCATGTTATCAGTCACAAACCCCACTTTCCATTAATCCACAATTAGCATTGCACCTTTATCAGTTGGGGCTCCTCAGCTCTCTGTCAAATGCCAAGTATTGTGTATGGGTCTACTATGTGACAGCACAAAGGGGTAACCAGTTTTTACCTGGTTTTGTTATTACACAGTCCTAGTAGTTAAGAATGATTCCCCAGTTCTAACATTCCTTTAAAGTCATGTTCAGTGATAAGTTCTGGTATAACTGAAGATATCTTGATACTATTTTCAGGATTCTGTTGGTCTTAACCAGTTAAAACACTAAGACTTGCAAGTATTTAACATTTGCCAAGTTGATACATTTAACATTTGTTAACCAGAGTTGCTGAAAGTTATTGACTGATATGGCAACATCTATTATCAAGAACAACTGAATGTAATCAGAAAGGAATGATTTTGTACTGACACTACTGAAAAGACTTCTCAGGCTAGTTGAACCTTAACCTTCAAAAGAATAGACCAACATATATTACTGACCCCACATAAACTGGTGGTATGACTGAATATAGAGTATGTATTTAATACTGTAGTACAACTAAAATACAATTTATGTATGTTCCATAACCCATGCAGCAACTGATTGTCACAATATGTATTGCATATAACCATGGTACAGTACACATACTAACGTTAATGTGTGAGTAAAATGTAATACATACATACATGCATACAGATTTAGGGAAAAAGAATACCATCAGATCATTAAGATTTTACCTCTCGCCAGTTCGGCAGGAATAATCTATCACCTTTGCTTCTTCAAAGCACTTGCTGAGTTTGAACAGAGTCTTGCAGTACTAGCTGAAACTCTTGCTCAGTCAGTTTATTCCATCTGTTTACCACTCATTCTGTGAAGCAGTTCTTCCCATGTTTCCCTTGAATCTTCTTCCTTTTAATGTGTCTGCATGTCATTTCATGATTATCATGAACAGCTGAACATGATCTGATGATATTCTTCTTTTTAGATACAAGAATACTGTAGTCATGTCTCCCTTAAGTCTTTCTGTTTTCATGGAGAACAGACTCAGTTCTGCCACTCCATTCTCACAGGCCATGTTTTCCATGTTGTGAACCATCTTGGTTGCTCTCCTCTGTACTTTCTACCAGCATTTAAACTAACCAAGGGTTAGGCAATGAAAAGATGCGTGGAAATCCCAGCCCCCCCCCCACATACACACACACACACACAAAACAGGCTAATTAGTGATGTACACGCTAAGGCAGAGAAATCGAAAGGGAGCAGGACAGGGGTCAATGGAGAAAAAGGCAAAGACAGTAAGGACAGGGATGGGACATAAAGGGGTGAGGCTATCAAAAAATGGAGGGTGATGAGTACTAATGCATGTAGTCTGGGTAACAAGCTCCCTGAACTAGTGACCTTGATGCAAGAGGGACACTTGGATACTGTGGCAGTCACAGAATCATGGTACACAGAGAACCATGACTGGGATGTCAACATACTAGGGTACACAATCTACAGGAGAGAAAGGTACGGTAAAAGAGAAGGAGGAGGAGTAGCTTTCTATGTAAGGGAAGGGATCAAATAAATGGAACTAAAGGGTAAACAGGGAGGAGAGGAGGCACTGTGGGTCACCCTGGAGATAGGAAATGGCATCACAATCTGTACGGGGGTTGTGTACAGACCCCCATCTCAGGAGAGCAAATGGACAAGAAAATGATAGAAGGCAGGGGGAAATATTGTTGATCGGTGACCTGAATATGCCAGCTGTGAATTGGAGCACCTTTGCTGCAGCCACATCCAAGAGCAGGGTAATTCTCAATGTCCTACAGTGGGTATCCTCAGACAGTTAGTGCTGGAACCCACTCTGGAGGAAATAATCTTAGACCTGGTACTCTCAAATAAGGACAGAGAGAGGACCTCAGATTTAGAAGTGGGTAGCCATCTGGGAGCAAGCGACCACCAAACAGTGTGGTTCATGATAAACACAGCCATAGAGTCAAGTCACACAAAGGTGAGGGTATTGGAATTTAGGAGAGCTGACTTTGGCAAAATAGGGGAGTGCCACAGAAAAGCACTAGCAAACAGTCAAGAAGATGGGGTGGAGGAACAGTGGGGAAAAATCAAAGCTGCCATCACAGCGGCAACAAGCCATTCTGTGAAGCAAATAAAAGAAAAATGAAGGAAAAAAAACACTAGGGTTCTCAAAAGAGGTGCCGGGAAGGTTAGGGAGAAAAAGATAGCTTTCAAGAAGTATAAGGAAACACAGAATGAAAAGGACAGAGAACTGTGCCAGTTAAAACAGAGGGAAGCAGGGAAGGCAGTCACAATAACAAAGGCCCAAACTGAAGAAAAGATAGCAAACAAAGTTAAGAAGTGGGATAAAACCTTTCGTAGGTACATTAGGGAGCAAAGAAAGACCAGGGGAGGGATGGTGAGGCTTAATAAAGGGGAAGGGGGTGGGCAGAGGGTGACAGTGACAAAGCAGAGATACTGAATGAATACTTCTGCTCAGTATTCACAAAAGAAGAAGAGGGTAGGTACCTAAATCAAATAATAGAAGCACACTGGATAAGGGGGGTTGACACCAGTCCATTCACAGAAGAAAGGGTCCTGAAAAAATTCCTAAAAGAGAAGGTGGACAAAGCAATGGGGCCTGACAGGATTCGCCTCATAATTCTAAAAGAACTATGGGGAGAAAAAGTGGCACCACTGACTACCCTTTTTAACAAATCATGGGAGGAGGGTGTGGTACCTGAGGACTGGAGGAGGGCAGATATGATTCCACTTCACAAAAGTGGGAGCAAGGCAGAGGCAGGACACTACAGACCTGTTAGTTTGACCTCAGTGGTAGGGAAAATGATGGAATCAATTCTGAAAGAAAGAACTGTTGAGTACCTATAGGCCAGCGGGGGGACAGGGCCCAAGGCAGCATGGATTCACAGCAGGCAGGTCATGTCAGATGAATCTATAGTAATAGATTTCTTTGACTGGGTGAGAAAAGCAGTAGATCAGAGAGATGCTCTGGAAGTGGCCTACCTAGACTTTAACAAGGCATTTGACACAGTCCCGCACAAAAGATTAATAAACAAGTTAGCCAGCCTGGCAGTAGGTCCCAGGGTGGTAACCTGGGTTAAAAATTGGCTGGACAACAGGATGCAGAGGGTAATAGTAAACAGAGTCCACTCTGAAGAAAGTGGGGTTACTAGTGGGGTACCGTAGTGTTCAGTACTGGGATCGGTCCTCTTTAACATCTTTATAGGTGACATTGTGGAGGGACTGGAAGAAAAAGTATGCCTCTTTGCAGATGACACAAAGATCTGCAACAGGGTTGATACTCAAGGGGGGGTGGAAAGGATGAGAAGGGACTTGGCAAGGTTGGAGGAATGGTCAAACATATGGCAGCTTAGAGTCAATGCAAAGAAGTGCAAAAGTAATGTACCTAAAACAAAACCCATGGTTGTGTTTATCCGTCAAGGACGGGGAGTGGGTGGGCAAGGGTTCTTGTGTGAGTGAGGGTGGGGGTGCCCCTGGATCACCAGGGCATTTCCTTTGGAGGTTTACAGCGATTGTGGTAATAGGCAGGGGGTGTTTCCACTAGACCACCAGGGACTGGCAGTTATACATTTATCAGGGAATTGGGGACTCGGGTGGGAGGGGGGACCGCTAGACCACCAGGGTTGGTCATTTATTATATTCATTGGGGAATCAGGGATGAGTGGGACCACTAGACTACCAGGGATTTCTGTTTATACATATTCTGCGATCGTGGCTACGGGGCGGAGGATGTCCCAGGATCCCCACTGCACACATCATGCTGTGCAGGGCACCAGGTGCAAGTCCCTGGGCTGCCCTGCACAAGGCATGCAAATGGGGCTATAATGACATGCAAATGACTCCATTTGCACCTTGCATATTTTATGGCCTCATTTTCATGCCCTCAGTTGAATATTGTGGGTGACGCACCCAGTGTAACTGTATTTTTGCTGGCGCATCCCCGTGTTCTCTGGCTGTGGCTTGTGCTGGCATAGTGCCACTGCACTGTGTGCATTCTATGCCATATTCAATGGTACTGGACCATGGTGTATCACCATTGAATATTACCTGGCCCTGGCACCAGCGCATCCCACTTGCGCTGCAACAAGGCTTGCGCCACTGCCTGGCACTGTCTGAATATCTGGGCCATGAAGATTAACCAGGTACATAACTTCAAGGATTAAATGACTATTTCCTATACAAACCATTTAATGACACAGTTAAAAACGTTGTGGCAATTTCTACCAGGTTAACTGCTTCAATAAATCATTAACAAGACCTGTGTTCTAGTGAACCCATTTTTATAGATGTTGAGAGTTACTTCATCTATATCTTGTAATAATGCATTTAATATTGGCTTAATTAAAGAACTACAACTTTTTATTATCATAGTTTGCTAATATATGTCATATTTCTAATGCATTTCCCCAGTATTTTAAATTATGTCACTTGAATAAATACATTCAAATAACAATGATAGGAACAAATGTGTTTCTAGCACGTATGTACTATATATAAGCAAATGTGGGGGTTTGGGGGTGACAAAACTATATAATCATACACAGTCACGACACATTCCAAATAACCAAGTATTAATAGTCTTTATAAAAAGTTGCTAAAACGATGTTGTCATTTAAGCCCCCATAGTCTTCTCTAGCCATTAATTTGAATATCCAATAAATCTCTTTGTTCAATATTCCATTCAAGATCATCACAAAGAAGCTGCACTGAATAAAGGACTAACTTTTACTTTAACAACTAATATGAATTTATTCAGTACTGTTGCTGATGTACATCATTTTGCCAGGAAGATAATGTTACAATCTATTTATGGTAAATCCGCCACAGCTAATGATACTGATAGTTCAGATTTAATTGAAGTGACTGAAACCAAATGTGCAATGAACTTCATAAGACCTTGTTCCACTTATTGCCAACTCTTTAGCTCATCTATATCCATCTTTGTTGAATAATGTGAGCAAAATTTAAGAAAATGGGCATCCAGCCCTAAACCAGATTGTTTTTATGACTGTAGGTGTGAAATGGATGCATTAGGAAATTTGGCATCAGATGCAGACATAGTAAATAAAAAGGCAGATAAAGGGGGCATAATAGTGGATAGGAACAAATCTGATTATATGAATGAAATTAATAAACAACTGTCTGATAAAAGATTTTATAGGAAATTAACTGACAACATTACAAATGATTTGAAAATGAGAATTGATGATGCACTAAGTGAGGGTTTTGTGAAATAATATTTGGAAGATTGAGAATTTAAAACATTAACAGAAGACTTTCCAATAATACTCACGATCTATGTACTACCAAAAGTACATAAGAATCCCATTTACCCTCAAGCACCCCCCACCCCAACTATTTCAGGAAAGGGGTGGTTAACTGAACAGATTTCACAGTTTGTGGACAGTTTCCTGAATCCAATCATACAATCTGTGCCCTCCTATTTAAAGGATTCGATAGAAGTTATTAATTTAATGTAGAACCTTGATATGGAGGAGGAATGGTACTTTGTCACTTTAGATGTGGAATCTTTATATACAAATGTTCTACATTGGGAGGGTCTGGAAGCCATATCATACATTCTAGATATAAGAACTGGATATTCTAGGGTACTCACACACTATCTGGTAAAACTGGCAGAATTTGTTTTAACGTCCAATATGTTCATGTTTCAAAATAAATATGTTTTGCAGACCAAAGGCACCACCATGGGGGCCACAATGGCCCCCAGCTATGCAAACCTATATGTAGCTAAGTGGTAATGGGATTTCATCAGAAGTGGTGGCACAAATCCATTCATAGCTGAATTGGATTTGTGGTTCTGCTTTATTGATGACATCCTTACAATACAGAGGGGTACAGCACAATCATTTTTTGATTTTGTCCGGTGGTTAGAAGGAACAAACCCAAACTTACACTTCAAGGCACACATAGACAGAAATGAAATTACATTCTTGGGTCTGAAGATATATAAAACTGGTAATAGTAATGTAGGTACAACACTTTATACAAAGCCAACTAATTGAAATAGTCTACTGTTGGCAAGTAGTTACCATCCAACACATGTTTCAAAAAATATACCTAAGGGGCAACTTATTAGAACCTTGTAGAATTGTACAAGCAGAGATGACTGGAATTATACAAGCAGCGATGACTATATGTATCAGAAAGTAAAACAGATCAAATGTTTTAAGCAAAGAGGGTATAGTAAACAAATTATAAGTGAGGCCATTGAAGCAGTTGACAAAAGGGATAGGGCAAATACTTTCACAATAAAAATTAGGAACATAAAAGAATCAGATTATAATAGGAATTGGAGTTTTGTGACTGACTATAGCATTAGATCACATCAAATAAGAGACATCCTGAAAAGGAATTGGGATATGCTGAATACTGATGAGAAACTACAACCATTTGTAGGGAACAGTCCAAGGATGATTTATAAAACAGCTTCAACAATAGGAGATAGGGTTGTTCATAGCTATCTGCAAACAGGTGATAAAAATTGAAAATACAATCTGATCAGCCCTCTGTCTTTTGGGGCACATATGTAGATGTAAATTTTGCCAGTTTGTAAGAAGAACAAATAGTTGCTCTCATCCTATGACAGGTACAGTGTATCATTTAAATGACTTCATCTGTTGTTACACTTCAGGAGTAGTGTATGTCTTTAAATGTTTCTGTGGAGCATATTTTGTGGGACAGACAACAAGGGATTTTAGAATCAGAATAGGTGAGTATGTAAGGGCAGTGGGTAGAGGTGACATGACTTACACGACTATATAGCATGTCACTAGTAGTCCTGGACATAGACATCAAATTAAATTTGTCGGGTTGGAAAGCATGACAGTGGGTGCCAAGGGTTGTAATCTTGAATGAAAGATTGGACAAAGAGAGAGTTATTGAATATTTTAATTAATGGCTAGAGAATACTATGGGGTTTAAATGATAATATTGATTTAGCAACTTTTTTATAAAGACTATTACTACATGGCTATTTGGAACATGTCATGACTGTGTATGATTATATAGTCCCCCCCCCAACATTTGCTTATATACATGTGGTCTAGAAACACATTTATTCCTGTCATTTTTATTTGAATGTATTTATACAGTGACATAATTTAAAATGCTGGGGAAATGCATTAGAAATATGAAGTGTATTAGCAAAATATGATAACAAAAATGTGTTGTTCTTAAATAAGCCAATATTAAATTCATTATTGCAGGGGTATAGATGAAATAATTCTCTACATCTTTAGAAATGGGTTTACTAGAACACAGCTCTTGTTAGCGACTGATTGAAGCAATTAACCTAGTAGAAATTGCCACAAAGTTTTTAACTGTCATTACATGTTTCGTATAGGAAATCAGTGTTTTGCACAGTGTATTTAAGTACTGTATCTGCACACAGGTGAGTCAACTATATCTGATGAAGCTTGGCAGTGGACCAAGTGAAACATAAGTTTGTTTCACATTGTAGTCACTATATGAGACTTTTTTAGCCTTTATGTACTAGAGCACTTATTGTCAAAATAAAAAAAAGATTTTCTGAGAAACATAAAAGTTGACAGCAGATAAGGACCACAAGGCCCATCCAGTCTGCCTATTTTTTCTACCTTATGAATGTGCCATAGGCCTTTACTCTGTCAATAGCCTATTTATTCATACTCATCTGTGTTGATTATATATGATACATATACAGTATATACTATATATGATACCAATGTATTTATTATTTTTGTATAGTATTATATAGAAAGTTATTGTTGGTTGCACGTCCTATATATTTTCATAACTACTTATCTGCCACCATCTTGCCAGGCACCCCTTACAAATTATATGTTTACTACTAGGGTTAATAATCCAAATACTATAACTTGAACTCCAGTCAACCCATTATCAAAATTAGCAGCAATTAATTTCATGTAACACAAGCAGTAACTCACTTAATCAGCTTTTTACCAACTTTCTGTCAAGCCTTTTGCAAAGACTTTCAATGCCTACTGCACTGCACTTTCAATGAAGCAATTAAGCTACTTGTATTAGGATGTAATATAAATGTGAGGAGATGGAAACTCAGAAGTCAGTAGAAGTTAAATGTTTTGATGAATGGAATAGTGGCACCGTCAGCTCCTATTAGACCTAAAAGGCCTTTCAGCCCAAACTGGGATTTGATTTCCTATCAGACAGAGATTTTTTTTCTGTGTTGTTATGAAGTTATTTTATTGATGTGTTATTTATGGAAAGAAAGAAACACAGCACAAACTGGCACTGCTTCGCTGCATACTGGTAAAGCAAATATGGGCTGAACAGTTTAAGAATATAGGCATCTGTTGCATCAGCTTAATAAAAGACATATGTACATTGCATCAGCTTAATCAAATATATACTTACATTTATAAAAATTAAATTTTTATCAAAACTGAAAAATTAAGTTCCATATTATTATAGATAAAACAGGCCTTTCTGGATTGGGGGTAGCAGTTTCCTTCCATATATTTGCCTATAACTAGAACCTGCTCAGTTCAGTCCAAAGCCTTCAACCTGGTCAATTACTCACTCCTCCTCTCCAGATTGCATCACCTTAGCTGATTTCCAGAGGTCACCACCTGGTTTGGAAGCTACCTTACAGGGCACTTCCAGTTTGTGTGCATTGGCCCGGCCCACTCGCCCACCTTGCCTGTCTCTACTAGGGTCCCCCAGGGCTCTATCCTGGGACCCCTCCTTTTCTCCTTATTCATTAGCTCCCTTCCAGTGGATAGTCTCAACTGTCACTCAGTCCTTTACGCCGACGGCCTTGTGCTCTTCTCCAGTGGAAAGTCTCCTAACCTCATCTCTGCAGTCCTCTCACAAAACTACATCACAGCCCACAACTGGTTCTCTGACAACCTCCTTCTGGTCAATGCCAAAAAAACAAAAACAATGTTGTTCAGATCTAAGCCCTTCCTAACAAAATGCAAATCTAACCCACCCCTAATCATCAAGGTCACTGTTTTTCAGTCTTTACTGGAAAATCCGGTAACATTCTGGGATTACGGCTACCTGTCCAAAGATTTCATGGAATCTGTCATTTTATATCAAATCAGTAAATCTACAAAACTTGTGTTTTTCTTTCAATTCCTTCCTATACTATTTTCAATTTGCTTTATTTAATGTTCTGTATATTAAGCCTTCTTTAATTCTGATTATTTATGCACATACTAAAAGAATGATAGGAGAATCCCAGTAAAATCCATAAATTAGAGTAACAATCACCAGTGCAATTCCGGAATCAGAAGTCTTAAAAACAGAATTTCATTGTTTTAATGACATTAAATCAGTGGCCTTGCTAATCAACATGTCCCCTGATGGTCATGCACTAGTGGATGTCAGACATTTCAAATATCTGGGAGTTGTGCTTGACTGCTCCCTTTCCTTTACAGAGCACATAAACTCCCTGGTTCTAAGATTTCACCAAAAAGTAGGGGCTGCCTATAGATACCGGCAATACCTCACCCCTGAGGCTCACCATGCCATCATCCAGGGAAACCTGCTACCTATTCTGGACTATTTGCTCTCCCATCATCTCCAGGACCTCCACATCCACCTTGACAAAACTATCAGTAGCATACAACAGTGCCTTCCGCTTCTCCCTGCTGGCCCCTTTCTCCACACACCACTGTACACTCTAAACTACACTGGGGTGGCTCCCACTACAAGCCCACTTTGACCTTGTACTGTACAGTTTTATTGATTCTGCCATCTGTATTGGCCAGAAATCCCCTCTTGCTCCCCTTCTCATCATCCAAACCTCATACTGCTGCCTATGCTCCTCCAGTATCCCCTCCCTGAAAATCCCCCGGGTAGCCATGAACATAGGTCCTAGAGCCCTTTCTGTAGCATCCCCCACACTATGAAACAAGCTGCCCACTGAACTGCACACCATAAACACTCACCGCCAGTTCAAGACTCACCTCAAAGACTGGCTCTGATTGGCATCCACTTGACTCTGCTTTAAGGACTAGACTCCCCCCTCCACCATAGGTTCCAGATGTAGGACCAAATAGGTTCTCTTATTTACTGAAACTGTACCACCAAGAGCCTTACTTTTCTTTGTTATTGTTGTCCCTTAACCACTGCCACCATGTAATGCCAAATGTAACAACTGTAACCTTTCACTATGTATCACCTGCTCTTGTTACGTTCTTGTTATTCTGATGTTTCTACTCTGTGCTGCCTTACGTGGCCCGGCTCATGCCTGAAAATGGTCCCTGGGATCAGTGCACCTACCTGGTTAACAAAGTCATAAATAAATATAAATAAAAAAATTAAAAATATATCCAGTGGCATGGTTCATGGGTTAAAGTCCCCCATTAATCCCCATTTCTGCTGCATTTGATGGGTCTTGTCCCGTGCCCCACTAAAAATATGTATAATCTCTGCTTTATGACATGTCAAGTTATGTCCCTGTTGCTTATTAATTTGGAAGTACCATAAGCTGCACCAGTGTGAGACAGAAGGACTTTTGAATTTAAAACAGAGGACAACTGAAGCCTGTGCCATGGAGTATAACGTATTTAACTATACATACATAAATTAACAAAATCCCTTGCAAATAAGAGAGTATTTTCTTCAGATCTAATCTCCAGACTACAGTATAAGTCTTACTGTTATTTATGTTCCCTCTGTTTTTGACAGAACCATCTCTAGCTCTTGTTGGATGTTAAACCTAGGACCCTGGTAAAGCTGGCATGCTTGACTCCTAAAAAAAGGAAGTGGTGTTATTAAATATGAGAAAAGACAGTCTGCAAACCAGTGATATCTAGTAGTAAAAACAATATTAAAAAGCAATGCTGAATGATTTTAACAGCAAATATAACTTTCTTTAATGTGAAGGCTTTTGCCAGTGATTCAGTGTGGAAGAATAACTCCTCCCACCAGCCAAATTTAAACCTGCCTCCCCCTTCCCTCCACACTTAGCAAGGCTCAACAACTAAGCCACTGCTTGGTATGTGTGGCTGTGCTCACCTTCTCCCCTTGCTCTCTGTCTGTTTTCTTTTCATGTCTGTGTCTTGCCTCCCTCCCACCTCACTTCTTCCCAGCTTACCTGCCTTTGCCTCTCTGCTTGTTTCCTGATATCTCTGTATGTGTTGCTGCCTCATGGTTTGTCTGTGCTCGACTCCCCCCAAACCCCTGTACCTCTTGCCTTTCATCCTCTCATTCCTGGTCCTTTATTTTTCTTTCTTTCTGCAGCAGTTTTATATTTCATTTCACTTTGCAGCAGCTCCTCTTCTCTCTCTTCTGGGTTAGTGACTTGTGATGTCACCACCAAGCTTAAAGCTACAGTGTCTCTCAATTCTATTCTATTGCCTCCTACTGTTTCCCTAATTTCTCTATTCTGCATTCTCTCCTGTCTCCCTTTTCAGCCTATAATTTTCTTCAGATCTAGCTCAGTCCCTGCTAATATTACTTCTACTTTTCACCTCTATTTCTCCTTCTAGGAGCCTCCTCTGTTATTTCTCTCCTCTGTCTCCATCCCTCACCAGCAGTTTGTTTCAGACTCTGTCTCCCTACTTCATACCTTTGGGAGGTCACAGGTGCTGACAGGGTTCGACTTCATTCAGCAGAGATGGGAGTCCTCATTCTCTTCAAGCCTTTATTAATCACTGCTATTCATAGCAATTTGGCACTGTGGCTTCCACTGCGTCTGACACCTCATCTCCTGATGATGAAGGTCCTTCAGGGCCCCCTCAGAATTCATCCACCATGCAAACGCCACACAAATAATCTTCTAAATCAAAATGTTCTATAAAAGACTGTACTGTTCCATGCCTGATTTCCAAGCTTCAGAAACTTGGCATTTCCTACTCAGCAACCTCTCAAAACAAGAACTATTCGATTTATTTGTAGCTGCTAAATTTCAGCATGTCAAACTCCTCTTCATAACCAGCCAATCCTTCAACCAGCCTGTTCTGCCTTATCTGAAATATGAGATCTCATAGCTCAACTCACTACATTAGTATCTGATCTACAATCTCACATCATTTCCCTCAAAGCTCACCTTCCCTCGTAGTCTACTCTGGCTTCTACCTTAGCTACTCCTGCCGCCCTCCTGTCTGACAGCCATTCCCAAGAAAAGGTGGTACTGCCTAGTACTCCTCCTTCCTGCAGCACTCCATTGACTTCAGTTCTGTCAACTCATCAAGATTCTGGTACTTCTTTCTTGACCACTCCTCCACCATTTATATCTCCTGTACACCTAATCCCAAGTCACCTCTGCAAGGCCATTAGAGAGGGAAAGGACATCAATTTGATCTCACTCCTCCTTTCTTCACATGACACCACTGAAAGCATAATAGTATCCTTCAGAGTTGTTTTTGTAGCATCAAAATCAAAAGACCCTGGGCTCATGAAGAAACTAACTATTCCCAAATTCATCCTTGCCTTCAGCTTGTATCAGGATGTTGCTTGCTCTGCATTTCCTTCCATGCATGAAGAACTGGACTCATATCTATATCTCTTAGTAAGTCTAAGCATTAGATATGGAGGAATGCATTTCTATGACTACCGTCACTCCTTCTCCGCAAAAGTAGGAGCTACTTTAGCTCATTTCAATACTAAGCTGAACTGGGCCATTCTGGATAATGAGTTATTCTGTCATCATTTTGCTGGACAGAAAGCTCATGCCTGCCCTTTAAGCAGCTCCTTTGTCCATTTCACCTCCCTTTGTCCATTATCAGTATCTGAGATCCCTTTGTCATTCAATCCACCTTGGAAGGATTCATCAGTCAGATCAGTTCCTCCTTCCTCCTCCTCTTCCAGACTGACCCACACAATTTTTAAGATTTCTAATCTCATCACTCTCACTCACCCCAACTTGGATAGACGAGGCAGGCAAATAAAATACTGTATGTGGGAAACAAGCTGATTTGCAATCATTTTAATGACAAAGGATGCTCTGGCCCTGGCTGTCAATTCCTTCACATCTGCAGTTTTTGCGGCGATGCACATGCTCTGATCATTTGTCCCAAAACGTCTCAGTCAAAGCAATGAAGATTAGTGCATCTATCTATCTGCATCAATATTCAAGCCTTTGCTCAAGCACTAGCTTCCCATCCTTCTCGCCAAATGGTAGGCTTTCTCATCTCTGGATTCTCTGAAGGCTTTCATATGGGCATTTCAATTCTTCCTTCAGATTCATTCATATGTAAGAATTTACAGTTTGCTCTAAAGGAACCAGAAGTCTTCCAGCAACTATTACAAAAAGAACTATGAAAAGGAGTTCTCATTGGTCCTTTCAAGCATCCACCATTTCCCTCCTATCAGATTAGTCCTATCAGCATTGCTACCAGAAAGTTTTCAGGTAGGAAATGACTAATCATCAATCTATTAGCTCCTCGTTCTACGTCTATTTCCAGCATTAACTCATTAATTTCTTCAGATGACCACTCACTGTCATATGCACATATTGATGATGCCATCACCATCATTAAATGAATTGGCCCTGGCTCCTGGCTTTCAAAGGTGGGTATCTCAGATGCTTTTAAATTGCTGTCAATCCATCCATCCATCTCTATGTCATCTCTATGGTATCAAATGGGATGAATGCTAGTACTTCGCTGTTCATCTCACCTTCAGTTGCAAAAGCAGCCTGAAACTATTCCATATGTTTACAGAGATACTTTGTTGGGTATTGCTCAACATTTGCCATCGACCAGCTGTGATCCCTCTCCTAGCTGACTCCCTGCTAACTGACCTACCTGATTCTCCTCCAGCTGCTGGCATCTCTGCACTTACTGTACTTTACATGTCTCTTTCAAGAATTAGCAGTGCCCTTATATAAAGAGAAAATGCTTGGTTGTTCTATGACTATTGGACTCCTTGACACCGAATTGGATTCAAGATGCATGGAAGCCTGGCTGCCTCCTGATAAACTCCACAGAATCCAAGATCTTGTTGAATCCTTCTCCATTCACTCTTCTTGTACTAAGCATGAACTTCTCTTGCTTCTGAGGCATCTCAATTTCACCATGTGAATTATTCCTCAGGGTCATTTTCTATTTCCTCTCTCCTGACACTGGCTTTATCTGTCTCTGAGCTACATCATCACATCACCTTTACAGCTGCAGCCAAATCAGATCTTGCAATGTGGTTCCATTTCCTAACATACTGGAATGGTTGTTCTATATTTTACAAGGATCCATCTCCAGATCTTCATTCTAGAATTAACACCAATGCTTCTCCCAAATATGGCTTCACTGTAATATTTGAACATTCCTTGTTCACTGCTTCCTGGTCCCAAGACAAATATAGCCCCTGGGCCTTTTCAAAGACATCTCCACTAACAAAATTTACCTGATTGTACAGTAGCTGCTGCTTTCACATGGGCCATCGCTGGTCCCGCCAAGCCATCTCAATCTTTTCAGATAATCAAGCTATGGGCAATATTATTAAAAAAGGCCAATCCTCATTTCATTGCATCATGCTGTTCATGTGGAGGATGAATTGGTTATCCTTGTACCATAACTTTAACCATGAAATACTTTCATACGCCCTGTTTTATGAATGTTGCAGCTGATTATTTATCTAATTTTCAATTCCAGGAATTCCATCGTATCTGTCCCACAGCAGATCAAATTATGATTTCTCCTCTTCTATTCACAGATCACATCATGACCTAACATTATATCGTCAACAAGCCAAACCCCTCATGTGATCAGCATATTCTTTTTTTTTCATTCAAACTTTATTAAATTTTCACAACATGTGAATACAACAAACCATTACATTTGAAGAACACAGTACCTTAGAATCTAAGAGTAGCATGAAAACCAGCTATATTACATCCACTCTCCAAAACTTAACCCCCAAAACCCCCACCCTCCTACCCCAACCCCACCCCAGTCTAATGAATTATATAACCAGTGTATAGGGTACAAATACTATGTTACACCAGATAAAGAATAAAACGTATATAGAGGGCCCCAGGTCTGGTTAAACTTATGTCAATTGTTCTGGAGACTAGCAATAGAGCGTTCGGTTCTGAGATTGGCTAGAAGTTCTTGAAGCCACTCACCATATGAAATCTCTAGGGTATCTTTCCAGTGTCTTAGTACAACTTTTTTAATCGATGCTGAAATCATGCAAATATGAAATTTTCTATTACGTATGGCAATGAAGGAGACATCACCCAAAACAATAAGCCTGTCCAATTTGCAATCTCCTGAGATTGTTAGCCTCGTCATTGAGCAGGTGTGTCTCTTGCAGAAACATAACATCAGCTCAAACATAATCCAAATGTTTTAGTATTTTATATTGCTTCGTTCTGTGGCAAGCCCCCTTAACATTCCATGTCACGCACTTAATGCTTCCAGCCATCTACAATTATCATTAGACCCAGCTGCACACCTATTATGCTCCCGGGTTCCCTCATTATTATGGGCACCAGTGATGTGCGCTGTGCGATCCCCATCCTTGACCACCCCCTTACATAACAGTTAAACATACTCCCCAAAAAACCAAGCCCTAGATGACTAAAAATTCCCCAATACCCAGTCCCTTCCTCCCTAAACCCTCCCGAGCTATCAGTAGTCATGCCTGCAGCCCACCTGGTCTTCATGCACGACCCCTTCCGCCCCCACCCCTCCTAGAAACCACCTTAAACAAAAGGGCCTACAAGGTTCCCAATCCCAGTAAACAACTGCTAATGAAAAAAAAGTCCCAAAATCAGCAGTGAACAAAGTCTGTGCAGTCTGCAGGAAAATAAACGCAAGTGAAGAAGTCTATATCTCCATCTAGTGGCATAAATTGAACCATGCCCAATAAAAGAAACGTGAACCATAAAAGGTTTAGAAACTCTGGAAACTGAAGGTAGGAAAACAAATCTCCAAATTTAAAACAGAAGGCATGTCTCTCTGCGTTACGAGCGGGTAGCAGAGGACTGAACAAAAGAAGAGACCTCCCAATTAGCACTTGCGATAAAAGGGCTCATTACATAGACGCTAAGCCCAGTCCCAGGTAAAGAGGCAAATTACTTCAAAAGATGTCCCTACATGAGACCAAAAGAAGCACCACAAAAGAAGAATTGTATACTGTAGGGAACACACTTAGGTGAGGGCCAAGTTAGTTCTGCTCATGAACCATGGTGAAAGCTGCAATACGCTCCCATTTTCGCCAGTCCACTTATCAGACCTACACGGCGCACCTTCAGGTTTTCCTGAAGAGGCTAGGTAGAACCTCTTTTAAATTGTCCAATGCAGAGTCAGGGCTATCAAAATAATGCCAAGAGCCAGATACCATGACTCGAAAATGGGCAGGATACCCCATCCTGAAGCTAATGCCAGCTGCGATCAGTTTTACAATAACCGGATGATAAGCAGCTCTCTTTTGCCGCACAGATAATGGCAGGTCTTGCACAATTCTTAATTTGTTACCTTCCCAGCAAAGCTCTTTTAGATTTTTCAGTTTTTGTAGGAAAAACTGGAGCTCCAAGTAATTTAAAAAACGGAAGATGAAGGAGCGCGGGGGTCTCCAGCCGGAGGGGGGGCCCTCAAAGCTCGGTGGGCTCTTTCAATGATATAGACTGGCACATAAGGAGAGGAGCCCACTATCTTCTCCACCAGCTTCTGTGCGAATTTTACAGGGTCTTCACCCTCTTCTGATTCAGGGAGACCAATAACAACCACGTCGTTCCGCTGGCTGCGGCCCTCCAAATCTTCAGTCTTATCCTCAAGCTTGGCAATCTTTTGATGTAAGGCCACTATCTCAGGCTCAATTTTGTCATTTCTTCGTTCTATGGACCGAATGCAAGTCTCATTGTCAGACGTGCGTCGTGAAAGGTCCTCGAGAGCTTGGGTCAGTGTTTTAATTTCCCCTGTCAGCTCCTTCATTTCAGATTTAAAGGGTTGAAATTCCTCTAAAAATCTTGCCAGTGACAGCAGTTCCGTAGCGACGACATCTGTACCTGAAGGCTGGACTTGGTGAGTAGCCGAGGCCCTGGTTTTCTTTGGGGCCTTCTCCGGGGTAGTTGGAGGAGTATGTTTTGGGAGCGATTTTTTCATTTCTGCATCCATTTACCGTCACAAAGTGGGCTGTTGACCTTGAAATCCCAGAATAAACCGATAAAGGTAGTCACCTAGGATGAAAAGATTGATATTTTGCTATTTTGCTATAATTAGAGGAGTCAGGTGGGGGAGCACTCTGGAGAAGCAGCTACCCGGAGCCCTGCATCACATGACCTCCCATCATATTCTACCACTGGGAAGAAACATACCTTGTTTTGTGCATTTCAGTTAATTCATAACACTCCATTTTCAATTGATCATATCCTAGTGTTTATTACTCACTGCCATCAAGCACTCAAATTGTCATATGGGACAATAAAACAATATTTATCTGCAATACAATGTATCCTTTGTCAAGCAAATCCATCCATGTTCTCTATTCTATCCAATTCCTCTGTTCAACTTCTCTTACTTGAAATCAATAGTTCATCTCTCCCAGAAGTGCCTAACTGTCTGCCTATCAATGGACCTATATTTAGAAATTATTGGACTTTCTTCATTCTTATCCCTTAAAGCGTACCATGAACCACATGAAATCTTCAGCTATTTGCTTAGCTTTTTATGATTTTCTATGCCCTGGTGAGTTTACAGTGCCATCAGTCTCCTCTGCTAATTTTCTTAGAATTGCCAGTCTAAGAAAACAAGCAGACCATTATACCCTGCATTTACCAAATTCAAAAACTGACAGATTTCACAAAGGAGTTCAGATCACGTACTATCCAGCTCATAGCAACTGTTGCCCAGTATAGATTCTTGATCAGTTCAGCCAATATCATGCCAGATTTAACCCCTTATATCCCTCTCCTGGATACTAATGACATTCTCCTATGACCACCAAATGGTTTATAGAAAATGTGAGAAATTTACTACAATGACTTGAACTCAATCCATTTTCTTTTATGGGTCATTTATTCCAGATCAGAGCAGCTGCTTTAGCCTCTCAAAATAATGATCCCACCCATATCATTAAAAGGCTCAGAAGATGGACCTCCTCATGTTTTGAAACCTACATTCCAAATCCAGAACAGGAAATCAGACAAGCCATTAGGATTATCTCCTCATAATATGCCCATAGGAAGGGCAGTTCAATAGCCATGGTTCTTCAGAGATTTCCTTCATGGGGGGGTTCCTCTCCTGCGTGCTACTGCTCACACTCTCAATGAACTGGAGGAGGTAATCACACCCTTCTTGTGGGCCTTTTTATTCCTGAAACTCTTAACAGCATGTCTACTGAGATATGAGACAGGCCAAATTAAAGTTCACACAAGCACCACAATATTCACCAAACATTGAATGGGAGGGCTTTTGCCCCAAATGACTCAATGTGGGGGAATAACTCCTCCCACCAGCCTAATTTAAACCTGTCTCCCCCTTCCCTCGATACTTAGCATGTCTGGAACCCTCCATCCTCCCCACCACCTCCTCCTCTTGCACTCTTCTCACCCTTAGTGCTGGGCCTTTTTATTCCTGTAACACCACCTACTGTAGCACCTGTATTGATGGTAGGAATGAGAAAGGCCAAATTAAAGTTTGCACAAACACCACACTAGTCACCAAACATTGAATTTATATTTGCTATCCCATATATGGCTGTATACTTTGGACTATTATTTACAGCTTGCACTATTAGACCACTGGAAGGCTGTTTGGTTTAGTGGTTGGAACACAGAACTCTGAACTTGGAGACCAGGTTATGACTCCCACAACTGCCACTTACTGGCTTAATGGTTAGAGTACAGGGCTCTGAACTTGGAGACCTGGTTATGACTCCAACAACAGCCACTTACTAAATCTATGATCCTAAACAAGTCACATAACCTCCTGTGCTTAAAGTCTCTCTGGTTTATCCCTAATCTATCTTTGTGCACTTTGCATCCTCCTGTGCACCAATACTGGCAGAAATATTCTCTCCCCTAGCTCGGCTGAGTTGCCAATCGCTTTGGGATACAGTGTGTATGAAAGGCACTATATATATATATATATATATACACTCCTTCCTAGATGGCATACTGTAACTTTTGCACAGATTACCTTTTTCATTTACAGCACAGTACTTAGCAGCAAATCAATCATGGCATGGCCCAAGTAGAATACATTTAGAGCCCTACATTTACTATTTCAAATAACTAACATAGAAATAAATGTCCCCTTTTAATGTGTGAGCAACACTATATTTGTTATTTATTTATTTAATTTTTGTTAACTGGTGGTGGCACTGGACTAAAGGTCCTTTTTCAGGTCCAAAACAGAAATACAATGCAAGGTACAATCATCACAATATAAACAACATCAATTAATAAACATCACAGTTACAAACATCCTTATCCACTAAAAATTGTTTAAAAATATGTTTAAAACTTGGAAAAGCTATAACAGATAGAAGTGCTACTGGTAGACCATTCCAATATAAAGGTGCTGCAATACAAAAAGCTTAAGTGCTATTCTTATAAGAAATGGTTGCTAGAACCATTCCCTTAGCAGATTTTAGTTTAGATGGGGCAGATCTGATAGAAACTAAGTCAGACAAAAGAAAAGAAGTACTCAGAAAGACAGATTTAAAAATCAGCCAAGTAAATACTCAGATCTTGATCTAGGGGACAGCCAACCTAATTGGGACTAAAGGTCACAGTAATGAGTTTGAATAGGAGCAGACAGAACAAATTGACAAATATTATTATAAGTAACAGAAAGGATGTTAAGTTCCTTACAACCCAAATTATAGTAAAGATTAGCCACATAAACAAAATGATGGAGAACACAGCAATGGATTTCGGAGTTTCCATCGTAAAGTAACTCTTAAATTTATAAAGAATGCCCAATCTCTGATTAATTGTTAGACTTACAGATCTCACCTGCAAAGAAAAGGTTAGTCCAGGGTCAAGTAATGTTCACTTGCAACACCAGTATTTTCACAAAGCGATAAACAAGGATTCTCTTTTAACATGTGGGAAGTACCAAATACCGTGAACTTTATTTTTTTAGAATTCAAAGCCAAGGAGTTATTAGCGAACCAGTTACAAACAGCGAAAAGATCCTGTTCAAGGTTAGATGTTAACTTGGGAACTGACTTGGTAATTGAAAAAATAATTAAATCATCTGCATAAAGCAGTGAGTTACAGGATTTGCATAATAAAGATAATTGATTAACAAACAGAGAAAACAACAAAGGGCACAAAATAGACCCCCAGGGTACCCCACATCCAACTGAGCAGACATTTGACTTGGTCAGCCCTATATTAACAAACTGAGCAGTTAGACAAATAATCTTTTACCCATGAAACAGCTTTGTCAGAAAAGACAATAACACTGAGTTTAGAACAGATCAAGTCATGTTCAGTTTTAGGTCAAATGTCTTGGCCAGGTCTACAAACACTAGTCCTGGTCATAAGGTCAAATTAAAAACCTTTCAGAACAGAGTCTGTGAACCTAACCAAGGCAGTACCTGTTCCATGATTCCTATGGAATCCATGTTGTTGAGGACAGAGAACATTGTAAGTTTCAAGATAACTATTAATTTGATTAGCCACAATTGTCTCTAACAATTTACTTACATGATTAAGAATTGAAATGGGTTTAAAGTCCTTGACAGATCCAGCATTTAATTTCTTAGGGACAGGCACTACCCTGCACATTTTCAATCAGATGGAAATTAGTGAGTTATCAAAAACTATTTGAAAATAGAACAAAGAGGGTTAACAATATAAGGTGCAGCCAACCTGAGAAAATGCCCATCCAACCCACCCCCCAATCACTAAATTTGTTGGAAATAGAATAAAAGAGTTTTAATACATGCTTTCTCGGGACATTCCTGACATAAAAAAAATAGACTGCCAACAGGAAAAATGTCCTGGCAATAATCAGCAATAGGCTCCTGTAAAGTATTTCTCTTATAACTAGACAAGTCCAAAAATGTACCATTAAGAGAATTGCAAATCTCAGTGGGGTCAGAGATTCTAATCCACTTTTTATAGCAGAAACCTATTCAACACATAGAAATGTATTTTAACAGGTTTATTGTTTTCCCAATTTTTTCTTTAGGCGGTCTTAACTTGAAATAATGCATTTGCAAAAAAAAAATTAAAAATACTTGGGAAATTAATTTATTGAGCTCATTGTTTTAACAGATCCAAAACCCATTATTATGTACCATTCATTAAAAAGGCTGATTTTTTCCTCGATGTGTTATTTTCAAAGACGAGTAATGCAGTGCTGAGCCGCATCTCGTTAGTTTGTTTTGGCTATTAATTAAGCATGAACCTTCTTTTGTAGCCCACACACAAATAGTTCCCTCATTTTGTTATTATAAATTTTGTTTGACCATTCTTTAAGTATATTTGATACCTGTGCACCCTTGCCCTATATTGTTCACAGGGCCTTTCATCAGAAAAAGCCAGCGACTCCCTGCAGTGCTTAAACGAATCTTTCATAAAATGTGCTGATTAGAACAGAAAAGTTAGTATGTCAGGTGTGTAAGAAACATTAGCATCTGGAGTCACACTGTGGTAAATAATGTGTGATCAGACATAACAAAAATATTCAACAGCCTATGTGAAGAGGCTCATCAAATTCCTGTTACATCTTGTCATCAAAGGTGTGGAAAAATGAAAACAAAATTGGATTAATTAACATGATATGCCATTTTCATACCCTGTGTTCTTGTTAAGTGGCCATATGCCCATCAAACCTGACAACTAAGAAATCATCACCCATAAGTTTTGGCTACCATGCATAATTTAAAATTACAAAAGAAAAAGTATTCGGTCAATTAAAATCCAGTACCTTTCCCTAATGGTGTATGAATCTGCTGTATTTCACAGAAATAGAAACATAGAAGTTGTCAGAAAAAAAGCCCTGTGGCCAATCAAGTCTGTCAAGCACTACAATTGTGTTATAGATTAAAAAGGCACTAATGGCTATTTGCTCCTTTTTCTAATGTCCTTACTGATCCCATATTTGGAATCCCACACTGATTTTGTACAGCCTACTGTCTTTAGTAGTCTGTTAACCCACCCACCACTCCATAGAGAAAAGCTTTCTGACATCCCTCTTAAATTTCTCATGCATCAGCTACATTGAGTTCCCATTAATGCTTGTGTTCCACTTAGCATGAACATCTCTTTAGTATCTACTTCACTTGTCTGATGAGGTTATTTGTACACCTCAGTCATGTTGCCCCTCTCCCTTCTTGTCTCTGGTGTGCACATGTTAAAATCTTTCAATATTCTCATGTAATTCTATTCTTGCTAACTATGGGCCATTTTAGTTACCCTCCTCTGTACCGTATCTAGGAACATAGGAATGTGATGGCAGAAAACGACCACTAGGCCCACCAAGTCTGTCCAGATTGCTTAGATATCTACTAGGCCTGTTCTGTTATCCCTCCTCCCTTTGCCAACAGCCCTCTGTGCTTGTCCCAAGCCCTTCTGAACCCCCACAACCATCCTCTCCCCACCACCTCCCTCGGCAACCCATTCCAGTTGTCCACCACCCTCTCGGTGAAATTTACTTCCTAATGTTACCCTTGAATTGACCCCCCCATGATTTGGAATTCATGACCCCTCATCCTAGGTCGCTCCTTTAAATGGAAGGATTAAGGATTAAGGATTTTAATGTCTCTGTCATGTCACCCCTTTCCCTCCTCTGCTCCAGAGAGTACATGTTCAGGTCCTGCAGTCTCACCCCATATGGTAAGTGGTCTATCCCCCTCACCATCTACCCTATCCCTGTATTTCTTCAAGTGAAGGCTTTAGAGCTGACCACAATACTCCAGGTGAGTATGAACCAGAAACCTGTACAGTGGCATTATCACCTTGCTCCTCTGGCTACTGATCCCCTTCCTATACATCCCAGCATCCTAGTCACCCTCCATACAGCCCTAATACACTGTGCTGATGTTTCCAAATTGTTCAGTATTATCAACCTCGGTCCCTCATCTCATTCATACTATCTATTTCCCCCAATTTTTTTGTTAGGATTTAAACTTTATTGCCTTTTAAGAAAAACAGTACAACATTGACAACCAAATGGCTTAAAGATGGTCCCTGGTCAGAGTAAACCCCTTGGAGGTGCAAATCTAAATGTGGTCAGAACACTGTGCATTGAATATATACAGCAACAACAACAGAAGCTCCAATGAGTACAATAACATTGCTATACATGCATACATTGAGTTATCATGAGAAACAAAGATTAAAGATTAAGGGTTGAAAATTACTCCTATACTAAGGAGCACTCAACATGAGGGTATCAGGAGAATTGGCCATGGGCAGGCACCATCAGCAGCCATGGGGTCCCCTCCCAATTTTGTATTTTCTTTTTTGGTTATTTCTCCCTGCATTACAATGTGTTTCTTGGCATTGAATTTCAACTGCCATAACCTTGATCACTTCTCAGATATCTCTGGGTCCTCCACCATATTGTTTAAGTTTTCTTACTATCCACTCTTCTGCAGTTCCTAGAATCATCTGCAGAGATGAAGATCTGCCCCATGCTCTCTATCTGAATATGACAGATGAAGAGGTTGCAGAGGACTGATTCCAAGACTGATCTCTGCAGCACACCACTGGGGAACCCTGCTAACCAGACACATTGAAAGATAAGTCATCATCTGTATATGTTTCGAATCAAGTTGTAAACATTCAGTATGTTGATATTTCACTGCTTTAGCATAATAGGTTGATTACCATTTGATTTTATGAGTTGACAATTTCTGGATTTGCAATGTCAGCCTATATTCTTAATGATGATGCATGACTTTCAGCCCAAAGAGACTGACCAATCCTGTGTCCTTGGATTAAAGGGCAGCTATAGCTAGGGGTGGAATGCTGTTAAATACAACAAGCAGGAGTAACATAAAAATGGAATGATGTATGTTTGCATTGCAATTTAAGTGTTTTTGCAGTTTATGTTACCCAAACTATAATGGTACCATTGCTAACAGATCTAGTGGCAACAGTCCAAGAATGGTCAAAGGAGCTCATACACTGTCTCACTAATGTGCTGCAAATGGATTATTCTTCTAATTTAAAAAAATACTGTAAATGGTTAAGTTGAACTGGACCCCTCACACATGAGATGTTTCATCTCAAGGGACTTTTCTCATTGAGAATGTTTGTTAATGGCAATAAATGTTTCATTAATGTCCTTATTTTCTTTCAGTGCAGCACATTATTACTGTACAAGTTTCCCTTTGAAAATGTGAATTTTTCCATTGTATAGAATATAAACAAATAGAGCTAGTAGTCACCCTAGAAATCAATAAATTACAAGCAATAGCCACCTTTTATCTGAGTAGCCAAATGTAATATATGTATTAGCATTAATTCAAATGTGCAATGATCTGCCTGTGTAAAAGTTGGGTTTCTCTGTAGTTTGTAATTTGTTATTATTGTAACATATGTATGTGTTAATACTGGTATACCACTGGGAATGAGAACTGGCTCAGTGACTCTGTGCCTACTCCTATATTCAATAAAGAAACATAATAATTAATACTGTTAATATTAATATTGAAAATAATACACATTAATAAATTAAAAACAGAATGAATAACTTATGTTTAATATTTCAGTCCACAGTGGCTGGCTATGATAAATTCAGGATGCTCAATGCCCAGTCGCAAATGTTTCCACTGAGAAATAGGGTGTGAAAAAAACTCCAATGCACAAGCAAATAAACATGCTATACTGAGACTGGGATATCTGGTCATGGGGCAGAGCCCCTGTTGCATCTAATAATATTCAAATTAAGGAATCCAGCTGTAACTGTGCACAAACATGGTTTGCCCATAGTAACGATGCACAATACAAGCGCATACATGTATGCATATGGTGTAGTGCCATGCACATACAGTACATGGATGGGCTGCTCCATCAAGTATATATGCTGTTACTCCTGACCCGCTTCTCATGTCCCTCTCCCAGATAGTCCAGCGAACCTCAAGTCCAAACCCCAGTTTAAAGTTGTCCTTAGTAATCCAGTGGTACCCCTTCCCTTGCCCTGTTCCTTCATGCATGACATTAGAAACATTGGTTCACTGATGATCTTGATTTTGGGCACCCATGCAGCACTGCAACAGCTCCATTCCACCAGAATTTATGGGCAGTAGTTGGAGAACACCACAAAAGCGCTGGATGCACCAGGGCAAGTTGGAGTGTGAATGGCACTGCATGCCATTTGCATGCCAATGCCACCCTATTTAACACTACCATACATTAATGCTCACTGGCATGGAAGACTCTCAGAGCACCCTCAGAGCAAAATATGAGGGGCTAATGGCCAAGTGACTGTCATGAAACTAGTCTGCATGAGTTGTGTGACAATCCCTTGAGACCAAGAAACAGGCCCAATGTTTCAATCCCAAATAAATTTTCCTCAAGATCTACTTTGGATACATAGATACATAGATACATAGACAGTGTCGGCAGATAAGGGCCTATGGCCCACCCAGTCTGCCCATTTGAGCTTGTCAGTTCAGTTTGTTTTCCTAGAAGACTGTTTCCCCTTACCCCTGACCTCTAGAATTCCTTTATGTCTATCCCATGCATTCTTAAATCCCGTAATTGTTTCAGCCCCCACCACTTCCTCTGGCAGGGTGTTCCACTTGTCCACCACCCATTCTGTGAAGAAATTCTTTCTCATGTTTCCTCTGAATTGTCCTCCCTCCATCTTCATCCCATGCCCTCTAGTCCTGGAATATCTTTTTCGCTTAAAAATAGTGTTTTCCTGCACTCTGTTTCTCCCTGTAAGATACTTGCATGTCTCTATCATATCCCCTTTCTCCCTCCTCTCCTCCAGGGAGTACATGTTCAGTTCCTTCAACCTGTCTTCATAGGACTTGTGATGCAATCCATGCACCATCTTTGTTGCCCTCCTCTGAACCTTCTCTACCCTGTCTATGTCCTTACGTGAGTATGGTCTCTCCAGAACTGTACACTGTACTCCAGGTGGGGCCTCACTAGTGTCTTGTATAGTGGAATTATGACCTCCCTTTTCCTGCTGGTGATGCCCCTGCCTATACATCCCAGCATCCTATTTGCTTTACCTGATGCCTTGTCACACTGTTTCCCTACCTTGAGGTCATCAGAGATGACAGCCCCAAGATCCCTTTCCTGCTTGGTGCATGCTAAATCCTCACCCCCCAACTGATATATTGTGCCAGGGTTTTTGTGCGCCATATGCATTATCTTGCACTTCTTTGCATTGAATTTCAACTGCCAAACCCTTGACCATTCTTCAAGTTTCTGCAGGTCCCTTCTCATTCTGTCTACACCCTCTTGTGTGTCTACTCTGTTACAGAGCTTTGTGTCATCAGCGAACAGTGAAATTCTGCCTTCTAGATCCTGCGCAATGTCACTGATGAAGATGTTGAATAGGACCAGTCCCAGCACTGATCCCTGTGGTACCCCACTGGTCACTCTTCCCTCTGTGGAGTGACAGCCATTTACCACCACCCTCTGTGTCCTGCCACCCAGCCAGTTACCTACCCACCACACTACTGTCCTGCCCACACCCATATTCCCCAGTTTGTGTAATAGTCTTCTATGTGGCACAGTGTCAAAGGCCTTGCTGAAGTCCAGATAGGCCATGTCCACTGCCCTCCCCCTGATCCACCTCCCTAGTCACCCAGTCAAAAAATTCAATGAGATTGGAGATTGGATTGGAGATTGGATAATGGAGTTTGCCCTTTAAGGGGCAGACCAGGTTGTCCTGGTGCAACCCTTCCCTTTCCAACAGGATGGTGTGCTCAGAAGGGGAGGGGGGAAGGAAGGGGAGGGGACAGGGGATAGAACAATGGTTAGGCAACAGGAAGGGGATGAGCAAGTGGAGGTACATAATGGACAGCACAGAGGGGTTTCAGCCACTTTTTTGCTGGAGTTTTGATTCTACACCTGACTGCAGCACACCAGATTGGCATATTGAGTTGAGGTTTGTTCACCAGGAGAGAAAGGTAAGGAAACAAGCAACTAAGTTGGTTAAGGATATTTGAAGTTGGTTTAAAAAAATATATATTTTAATAAATATAGTTTTGGGCAGAATGACGTATAAGATATATGATAAAAGAAAGACAGAAGCAGGTGGTTAATAACTGATAGGATGCTGCGTATTAAAAAAAAAAGAGCTGGTGTGGAATTATGCACCTGTTAGTTAAGGAATTGCATTGTTAATGAAGTTATTGACTGAATACAGTGATGGTATTGCTTAGGTTTTAAGTAAAGGTGCAGGTTTTGCTGTAAGCAGAAGTGAAGCTCTAAGAGAAGAGCTGAGGTAGAAGTATGCACATTTAGCTCAGGAAATTGTATTCTTAATGAAGTTATTGACTGGATACAGTGATGGTATGCAGCAGCTACAACAATAGCTAGGCTGTTGTGTGGGGCAGAAGTGAAGCACTAAGGAATAAAGCAGAGGTGTCTCACGCAGTACCAGTAAAGTTTGGGTGAAGTATGCCGCAGTATTGGCCTGGTGTGCGGGCGTTAAGAAGGGAAGAGATGTTGGAAGAGGAGGACAGCACACAAGTGTGGTAGTGGCTTGCAGATGGGTTTGCAGGGGCTTGCAGCAGGGCCTAGCAAGTCAAGGCCAAGGAATGGGCTGGGGGGACAGAACGAGACCCAAGGAGCGAGCAAGGAGTGGCAGGGTCGTGTGTTTTTTGTAATAAAGCCTGGGGTTGTTCATTGGCTGTTGGTTTAAGAGGAGGGAGCACCCAGAAGGGCTGTAGTGAAGCCCAAAATGTGAGGGCAGCATGGGACCCATGCAGGTGGCCATGTGGCGTGACGTCACACGCCGCACTGTAACTGCGAGGCGAGCGGAGATTGGAAAAGGTAAAGGGGAGCCAAGGAAAGGTTATAGGGGGTGTACAATACAGGAAAGCAAGAGAATTGGAGGGCAATTGAGGTGAGGAGAAGAGGAAGGCGAGTAGAGGCCTGGAAGCACTGAAAAATGCTGGGCATGATGTCGCACACCCATGGGAACTGTGCGGCAGGACAGAAAAGGTATGGCAAGCTGGAGAAAGTGCCTAGCGGTGGCAGGAAAGGCCTAGGGTGCTACAGGTGTAGCAGCAGATGCTGAGGGAGTAGCAATGGGGGGCAGGCCAAAACCAGGCCACAAAAGGCAGCCCGAAGGGAGCAGTGTGGCTGCAGGTGAGCGGCCACTGGCTATGAAGGGTAAAAAAGGGGAAAGTGGGCCAACAGGCCTAGAGCTGATGGGGAAGCAAGGGGGGAGTAGAAAGAAAAATGGAGCCCTTTCAAGGAGAATAGGCATGGGATTTATTTTTTTTTTTAAGCGAGAAGGGCCTCGGGTCAGGAATGGAATCAGAGATTGGATGGTCATCAGGGGTCAGCAGCCATGAAAACGAGGGCATAAAAAAAGGAGATGGGGGCTTGGAAGGTCAACAGACAAGGGCATGTGACTGCATGTAAAAGGGGAGAGCACACAAAAGGGGTAGGAACAGACCTAAAGGGTAACAACCAGTGGGATGGTAAGCATCCAAAGGGGGAGAGGCATAGGCAGGGGAGGCCACAGGAGGGTCACTTGAGATGCAGGAATGCTGTGATCATCTTGAGGGCTGCAGGGAAGGGGCAAGCAGCTGAGCGAGGTCGGCCAGCTGGAAGGGGCCTGTGGTACAATCACAATGGGGGATGGCCCAGACAGAGGTTTTCAAAATAAATAAATAAATAAATAACTAAAATAATAAATACATATATATATATATATATATATATATATATATATATATATATATGAAAGGGGGCCTTCCACATGAAGGCATGCTATAAACATAAGTTAACAAAGGAATCTTGTTTTCTTCCCATCAGTTGTCTTCGTAGTTGGAAGGATCAAAGGGCATGGCACCAAAGAAGAGCAGGCCCTCAAAAGGAAACTCTTACAGGGCTATAATCGAGTTGGCAGAAAAAGCCAACAGAATGTGAGAACTGGTGGAAGGGGAGGAACCAGGGAGACCCGGGGAGAAAAGGAAAGTGGGAATGGGAAAAGGGGGCAGAGGGAAACAACCAGCAGAAAGGCCACCTAGTCCCACTAGGGTATAACCACTGGCAGTGGGACCTGCCAAGGTGGCTGATCCAGTACCTCTGCAGCCCATCATCCCAGTACCACCAGTACCTCTCCAAGACCAAGTCGGCATCGTCCCTGGGGAACCCAGACCGGATCTTCAGAACATAGTGGTTCCTCCACAACCCCTAGTGGTGCACCCACCCTCTCAACCACAGGGTGCCATAATGGGGAACCAGGACGATGCCAGGCAGCAAGTCTTGGACAAAGACACAGGTAACTCACTCAACACAGTAGGTGACAGTATAAAAGAGTATATAAGTCAAATTGTGTCGGCATTTGGGACAGGAGGCTTAGGACAAATGGAATCAGCTCTGACAGAGATTAGGACAGAGAAAAAGGTACTGAAAGGGAATGAAGGGGGTACAGAGAAAGAAGGAAAAGGAACAAGGGAAATAGGTGCCCCCAGGATGAGGGTAGGCGAGCATGTTCCGCTGGCCACAAAGGAAAAAATATGGAAAGGAGAGTATGTGGATATATTCACTCTGGTGAGCCAGGAAGTGGCAGTAAGGTATGAGGAAATGGAGAACATAGGAAAGAGTGAAATGGCAGCAGCAGTAGTATTATTAGGGAAGAAGGAGGAGGACAAATTCACAAAAGGGAAGACTTGGGACTGGTGGTTTGTAGGTTTTGCCACCTTCTCAGCCATTGTGTTAGAGAAGAAGCCAGAGTTGGGCATCCCGCTCATCACATACTCCCTAATAATAAGGCAGGCAAAGGCAAAAGGGGGGGTTGGGTGGATATACTATGATGAATTCTTTCGGCAGAGACTGACAACATATGGGGATGTAAGATGGGATATGAAGCAACTAGACTTATGGACAGATTATATAACAGATCAGTCCACACCTGAAGGAAAGTGGGGAAGGAAAGGAGTTACGCGCCAGAAGTGCTGCTGGGCTTACAATAGGGCCTTTTGTTCGTGGCCTCAATGTAATTTTCGGCATGTATGTTCAAAATGCGGGGGAACGCATCCGGCAAGCAGATGCAGAACGACATGGGCCCAAGGAGTACAAGGATCTAGGGGTCATAGTTCAGGTCAGCAGTTTTTTTGAGAGGGACAGGGGTATAAAGGACAGGCATGGAACAGGGGAGAGAGGGGTAGGGGGACCACAAATAGAGGAGGTCAGAATCATTTGACCAGGAAAACCAAGCACTGAGCGAGAAGGACTGACCGGAGAGGGAAAAAGGGAGGAAAGGCAGAGATCAGTTTGGGGCGGCTAGAACCCCCATCAGGTTAGAGGCATGGACAGGTTGGTTGGACAGATATCTGAACAAGAAAGTGGCAGAGATGATCATAAAAGGTTTTTGCACAGGTTTTTCACTGCAATGTGAGGGTCCCAGACAAGCGAGAGAGGCAAGCAACCTAGGGTCGGTCAAAGGGAAGGAAGAGATGTTAAGATAGAAGATAGAGAAGGAAAAGGCAGCAGGGAGAGTAGAAGGCCAATTTGATACCCCCCCATTGCAGAACATGAGGATTTCACCATTGGGTTTGGTACCCAAGAAACAGGAAGGAGAGTACAGGGTGATTCACCACCTATCCTATCCAGAATGGGATTCGGTGAATGATTTTATCGGGGAGGAGTATAGTAGGGTGATGTATATGACGTTGGAGGATTCAGTCCAGATAATCCGGGCTACTAAGGATGCATGGATGCAAAAACAGATATCGAATCTGCATTCAGATTGTTGCCAGTTAGGAGAGAAGGCTGGGACCTATTGGGTTTTAAAATTGGGGGTCAGTACTATTTTGACAAAGCCATGCCCATGGGATGTTCAATAGCATGTGCAATGTTTGAAGCATTCAGCACCTGTTTGCAGTGGATATTTCAGGAGAAAACTGGTTATAGAATGGTCATTCACTATTTGGATGATTTCCTTTTCATTGGTAAGGGGAAAAGTGAGACACAACAAATGCTGGTCAAGTTTCAAGAACTATGCAAAGAATTAGGGGTTCTGCTGGCACCAGAAAAAACAGAGGGGCCCAGCAGGGTGCTTGAATTCCTGGATATTGAGATAGATGCCCCAAGGGAAAAATTCAGGCTGCCGGACAAAAAAGTAAAAAAAACTGAAAGAATTGATCCAAGTACACACCAGCAGGAGAAGGGTACAACTAAAACAAGTACAGCAGGTACTGGAGCACCTGAACTTCGCCTGCAAGTCTATTGGACCAGGAAGGACATTCACAAAAAGGTTAGCAAGGGCTGCAGCCGGGGTGACCAGACCACACCATTAGGTAGACCTGACAAAAGGTGTCAGGGAGGACATTAAAGTATGGGCAGAATTCCTCAGGGAGTATGATGGCTGCTCTTTCTGGCAGGAGGAGTGAGTGTATAACACAGACCTTCATCTTTACACAGATGCAGCCGGGGGCCTATGCATGGGGGGTTACCTGAGGGGCAGGTGGTTTGCAGAACCATGGCCTTCTGATTGGGTAAGGGATGGCAAGGTAAGAGATATAACATTGTTAGAGATCATGCCCATATGGGCATGTACCCTGGTTTGGGGGGAAGAATTACGGGGTCAGAGAGTGACATTTTGGTGTGACAACAGAGCAGTTGTGGAAGTCCTAAACAACAGGGGAGCCAGGTCAAAAACAGTCATGCAAGTCTTGTGAAGCTTAGTGTTAAGGGTCTTGCAGCTGAACGTGTCATTCAGAGCAAAACACATAGAAGGGGTACACAACACCCTGGCTGACAGCCTTTCCTGTCTGCAGCTGGACCATTTCTGGAGGCTAGCACCTACAGCAGAGGAGCAAAAAATGCCCATACCAACGAACATCTGGGATGTTGGCAAGAAGGAGCAGAACTATTGTTTCGCAGCTCATGGGCACCTCAGACTTTGAGGGTCTACAATGGGGCCTGCCGAATGTTTCAAACATTTAGGGCAACACACCATATGGAGGTAAGTAGGCCACTCACAGAGGAACAATTGGGAAAATTCACCATAGAGCGATGGCAAAAAGGAATAGCCCACACCACAATGGGGGTCTATT
The DNA here is from genome assembly GCA_016271365.2 of Neoceratodus forsteri. Taxonomy (NCBI): domain Eukaryota; kingdom Metazoa; phylum Chordata; order Ceratodontiformes; family Ceratodontidae; genus Neoceratodus; species Neoceratodus forsteri. The sequence continues at coordinate 463,557,850 of CM057449.1, forward strand.
TGGCAGGGATTAGTGTTATCTGCAGTCTAAAGGGATGGAAGGACCCGACAAAATCATTGTTTATTAGAAGAATGATGCAGGGATGGGGGAGGTTGAAACAAGGGCCAGTAGACAATAGAAGACCAATAGGGGAAAAATGGCTAGCAAAACTAAAGGATGTGCTACTGGCAATATGCAGATCAAAGACCGAGGCCCAGCTATTTCACACGATTTATGTTGTAATGTTTGCGGGGGCCATGAGAGTGAGTAAGGTGGTAGGTCATGACAAAAAGGACAAGGGGGGACTAGAATGGGAAGATATAAGCTGGGGGGATGAAAGAGATACAGATCAAGATTAAGAGGTCAAAAATGGATCAACGGGCACATGGTTGCATGGTGACACTAAGGAGACAGGTAGAGGGCACAGTATGCCCAGTGCAGGCTTTGTGGGCTTTCGCCACAGAGCATGGGACCAAGACAGGGAGATTATTTGTTCATGGTGATGGAAGAAAGGTCAAAGGTTATCAAGTCACAGCACTGCTCAAGAAAGGCATGCAATTCTTGGGAGAGCACCTAGTTAATTATTCATCCCACTCCTTGCGGATTGGGGCTGCCTCACAGTGGGCAGCGGCAGGTGAAACTGTGAATAGTATTTTGGAAAAAGGATGCTGGTGGTCTGCCAGTTATAAGAGATACATTCGAGCACTGAAGTAAAAAATTAATGTATTACCTATGTTTTGTTACAGATCTGAAGCAAAGGGGGTTGGGAGAATGGGGAGAGGCATACTATGGTGAATAAACTAAGACCATATATAAGATAATTATTTTTGCTTAAACCCCATAGGAAGAGGGAGGATCATGGAAGTCTGGATTGGCGGCCATTCCTATATTTATTGGGAAGAAAGGAGAGCAGGAAAAAATACTGGGGGAAAGCAGCTGTACCAAGATGTGAAACAACGTAGGTTGGTTTGGTGTGGCATCCTGGGGATGAGATGGGCACAACTGCTTCCTACCTTGAAGGAACTTAAGGAACGGTTACCCAGTCCAGACTTAATTATTATACATTTGGGGGCAATGACCTTGCAGGCAAGCCATGGGTGGACACATACTTGCAGATAAAAAGAGACCTAGAAACAATACAGCAGTGGTGGCCTAGGGTAAGCCTTGCATGGTCAGATATGATACCAAGGAGGGTTTGGAGACAAGAGCACAGCCATAGAGCTGTGGATAGGGCCATGAGAAAGATGAACAGAAGGGTAGGGACATTGGTAAGGAGAATGGGTAGACAGGTAATACTGAGGGGTGTGGAAGAGTGGGTAGAAGATTTCTACAGGTCAGATGGGGTGCACCTGTCTGATCTAGCCATAGACATGTTTAACACAGAAATGATGGGTTTTATAGTAGCATGGAGGAGGCATGCAAAAAAACAGAATATAAAATATAAAAAAAATAAAAGGAGCATAACAGTGGAGCAAAGGAATGTAATATGGTAATTAAAAACGACATGTTAGTGAAATGATCAAAATGTATGGAAAAGAAATGGAAAAGAAGTCATGAAGTTATAATAAAAATGTCATGCCAACTAAGCAGCCAAGATTAGTATGGTGTGACCTTATTGCATGAGTGAGGGGATCCCTGACAATGTGCTTTTGCCATCATTACTTACGTGAGTTAGCTAAACTTCAAAACAGAAATGTTTTTTTGCTACATGTTTACAAGGTGAAGTTTTCCTTTGTCGAGTGTGGAAACAGACCAAAGGTAGCAGCAAGGATTATTTTAGTCTGGTAAATTAATGAGTAAAAATGGGGAAGGTATAGTATGACAATATGCAGTATATAGTAGGTTTTAAATTGTGGTTGGACTGAGTTTACTTTGTTGCTTGTGGAAATTAGATAGCTAGTACTACAGTAGCTGGAGTTTACTGTTAGGATTCAAACTAATAGACTTTTATTTTATCACTGATTAACTAAAATATGTACTGTATATACAGTATATTCATGACAGTCACTTTAAATCTTTAGCTTTGTAAAACAGACTTCCATTTTTAATGTTAATATTTTTCAAAAGCTGAAAATTCTGTCATAGTATCCCACTGTAGGCTGAAAATTCAAAGACTGCACTTGAGATGTGTGACTCTCTGCTTTCCCATTTCAGCTAGTGCAGCAAAATATACAACAGAACCCCTTCCCCAGGCACATACTGTATAAGCACACATATTTTGTTAAACTTCTGTAAATACTGCTGTAACCCCCCTGCAAATGGGGGTTCCCAAAAGACTTCCAGGAGCTTGCTTGAATGCTCCAAGCCTGAATGGTGTTTGGCATTTAAGCCATTTATCAGTGAGTGTTTTTAGAGCCTCTGGTACTGTCTCTTTAAGAGCTGTCTGCTTGGAGACATAATTAGTTTGTATGGGGGGACTGTGTGCTTCTCTGAGTATCACTCGAGCTGCTGCCAATTCACTTCATTTTGCAGTCACTAGGGTGCAAAGGGAACCTATCTGAAAGATGTAACTGTTTGCCAGAAATTATTTAGAGTAATAATGAAATTACAGTTTGTCTAACCTGCTTTCTTTGCAGTCAGAACTGTGTCTGCTAGTTCCCCATTCTAGTTTTGAACTGCTGAACTGGACCAATCGGTGTGGGGTAAGCTAGCTCTAAAATGGTGCCTGGACGAATCAGAACTTGGACTCATAATCTGAGCCAGCCACAAGAGGATTGTATGGGCAGTGACTCTGGGAGATGTAGTTTAGACTTCAGTGCCTTTTTGGACCAACAGCAGTCTATTGTAGTGACAGCCAGTCCAGTCAAGAACTGGGAGGAACTCAAAGGAAGTGCCCGGTTTTGTCGGTTGGAGTTTCAGTTGAGCTTTGGCAGTGAAGAAGGAAGGGCCCTGTGCTTTTCAGTGTGCAGTTTTAGTCAAAAACGTGTGTAAGGCCCAGAGTTCTGGTCTGCAGCTTGTGTAACAGCTTGTTAGGACTGAATCCGTCCTGTGAAAAGAATCAAAGGATCTCTGAAGAGTAGAAACCAGGCTCACCCTGTAGAAGACTGGAGGAATTGCTGAAAATTGCACTCTGGTCTGTCAGGAACTGAATCTGCTGTGTGTTCTCCGGGTATTGTGCAGTAATTGCGATCGGGATACAGATGCAGCCTGCCTGGTATAGTGCTTTCTTTTATATGGATGTGTGAAGAGGTTTGTGTACCTCAAGTGAGCCCTGCTGACATTGAAGGACCCTATCTTATTTGGAGGTCGTGAGTACTAATTCAGGGTCGCTCCCTGTTGAATTGCCACATTAAATCCAAATGGAATTACTGTACTGCTGACTGTTTAATTCTCCTTTTCTCTGTGTGAAAGGGCCCTACCAGCTGCCACGGTTTGGACTAGCCACTAGGGCTTGGGTACCAGGGACAGTAACTGATAGGGATAGGCCTGTGCACAGAGCCATAAAAGAATTATTAGAGTGATAAGCTAATTAACCTGATTTCCCCCTGTCCTTGTTATATCCCTAAATAAATCAGAGCTGCTTGTTTCAACAAAGTTATACTGCCTGAGGTATTTGTCTATGTTAAAGTACTGTACTGTGATTGTTGCACTGTATCTCATTTCACAGGAGGTCCCAGTGCGGAACCAGACCTGGGGGTAAGTGTATACTGTGAAGGTAATTCTGATATATTGTGTGGGCCACTAGTGGGAAGAAGGGGTTGCAGTGTCCCAGAGGGCTGTGACCAAGTTAGTTTAACTATTGCAAACCCTGACTCTGGGTGGAGGCACCGCCATTGGATCAGGCCCCTCAACCTGTTAGTGGCAAATCAGGCAGGGGTAGTAGCCCTGGGATAGCGCCATCTAGGGGTTACATCTTGGAGCTCACCGCTGGGATTGTGTGTCCTCTAGTGGCCATATTCTGAACCACTGTTAAGAAAAAAATGGGTACCCGACAGAAGTGGCTGTGCACCGGCTGGTGGAGTGGTGTACTGGGGAGGAGATCGACCCCAAAATGCTATGCTTATCCTGGACATCCCTGGGTATCAATACGGACACTGTGCAGGGAGTACTTTCCAAGGTGGAAGGTTTACAAAACCCTGTGGTGGTGGGTCGGCATGCTAATCTGCTCACCCACACTTTCCTGGCCTAGTAGAGTTTAAGGATCCCATAGATAGCTCCAAAGTGCCACAGACCATTACCCCAGAGGGAGCCCTCACTGCTTGGAGAGTGATAACTAAGGACAGTAAAGACCCGGGGGGGAATCAGCCCCCACCACTATCTGAAACTTTTGAGGAGAAATTTGCTGAATGGTTGCTGGGAGAGGGAAAACTGTGGAGGACTTGAAGAAACTATTCTTGCCACCTGGGGTGTTCCTCCCCAACACCCTCTCCTGCTCCAGTGCCCGTAATGGTGGCTGAACCAATGCAGACTCCTATTTCTGCACCTGCCATTAGTCACGACTCTTACGAAGGTTGAGGATCTTCTCTGGCACCCTCCCACCCCCAAGGGGAGGATGACTGGGAGACCTGGATAGACTATGTTGCCCCAAGTGCTAGAATGGCAATGCTCGGAAGGCGGCGAAGAGGGTTAGTGAGAGCCTCCGAGGTCCTGCCCTGGCTACCATCCATGCTAAACGGGCCAGTAACCCTGAAGCGACTGCACAGGCCTATCTTGAGGCCTTGGAGAATGTGTATGGAGCCCAGATTCTGATGAGGACCTATGGTGGAGAGTAAGAAATGCACAACAGTACCAAGGGAGTTGTTGTCTGTGTATGTCTCTCGGCTGGAAAAATTGTTGCAAGAATGCCTCAGAAAGGGTAGTTTGCCAGCGATTGAACTGGACCGAACCAGACTGGACAGAATCCTTAAGTCTGCCCCTTCTCAGAACTGCTGTTGCTTCAGTTACGCCTGGCAAATCGACTGGAATCCCCACCCTCCTATGATGAGTTAATGAGAGAGATTCGAGGAGTTGAAAAAAGGCGACCTCGGGAGGTACCTGCACCAACAGCTGTGGCTCTGACCAGTGACTGAGGGTGACCCATCAGTGAAGTTCAGGGGCAGAGGTTGACAGTCAATGAGTGCTCTGACAAGGAAAAAGATATGCCACAATGGGCGAACTGTTGAGAGAGATCCGGGAATTCAAAAACAGTCCCTTTATGAAGGCCACGCCTGCAAATGCAGACCCTGACCTATATCCAACTGCATCTGCTATGGGGTGGGGTACCCACCCATGTATCTCCTGCTGATAACAGCTCCAAACTCAATTCCTTGACCATGGAAGTGGAGAAACTGACGAGATGTCTCCAAATGCTTATCCGCCGCAGACAGAGATGGCACCAAGTTTCCAGTTAGTAATACCCCGCCCTGGCTCCCAGTGTGGCGCCTCGGCCAGCTCAAACTCCAGAAAGTATGTTTTGCTATAATTGTGGGAAAGATGGGCACATGAAAGGGAATGCCAGTCCCAAAAGACACTGACAAAGTTGCATATAGGCTACAAGGAGAGCTTGGAGAAGAAATCAGTGGTTAAGAGGTGCAACATGATCCCAGTGAGGGCACCAAAAATGCTAATTCACGTCCTTTTGTGGCAAGGTCAGTTGCCCAGGCCCCCACTACCGCCTCTCCAGACTGGTCCAGAATAGTGGGTCCCTCCATGGAGACCACTGTAAAGGTGAATGGAGTGTCTACAAGAGCTGTATTAGACAGTGGCTCCCAAGTGACAATTATGTTCCAGGATTGGTATCAGAAGCATTTGTCAGACGTACCCTTACAACCATTAGAAGGACTGCATGTATGGGGTTAAGTGAGAGCCTACCCTATTCCGGGTATATCCGAATTTGGCTGTCTTTCCCCACCTCCGTGGCTGGAGTGGCCGAACAAGTAGAGACCCTAGCCTTAGTGTGTCCCCCACTGGACTGTATGATGGTGTCCCTTTGTTGATTGGAACAAATGCTCATATGTTAGGAAGGCTGGCACAGTTGTGTTATGAAAACAGGGGTCAAAGACTAGTAGAGCTTTAAGAGTTCCGGCTTTAATTAAGAAGGCCTATGAGGCACAGAGAGATGCTGAAAAACAGAACCAGAGGAACCGGTCGGAATTGTATGGAAGAAGGATCCTGAGTCTCTGATCCTGGCGCCAAATGCCCAGTGTACCTTACAGGGAGAGGTCCTGTATCAGAAAGGATGTTAAGAATAAAATATTAATGTTGGATGCACCAGGCGATGGAAAATTGCCAGAGGGACTGCTGGTCAAGCCTAGTATTTTGCCGCTAGAGCCCATGCTTATGCCAGAAGGGTAATGGTCCAAGTTCATAATGTGTCTGAAAGAGACATTCGAGTAAACAGAGGTTGCATCCTGGCTAATGTGCATTGTGCAGACACTGCAGTGCTACCCAGCAGCAAGAGTTCAAGGAAGAATGACAGAGTAACGCCTGACTTGTTTGATTCGGCGACTCCCGCTGCCAGCTGAATGGAAAGTGAGGATCAGTGAGAAGCTTGCCCAGAGACCAGGTGTTTTCTTTAAGGAATGGGATGTGGGATGCGTGCAAGGAGCTGAGCACAATATCCGGCTGCATGACGAAAGACCATTTCGTGAGAGGTCTCGGCGCCTGGCACCTGCTGACATAGATGATGTGAGGGGCATCTGCAAGAGATGTTAGCTGCTGGTGTAATACAAGAATCCAGAAGCCCTTATGCTTCCCCCATTGTGGTAGTGAGAAAAGAATGGAACAGTAAGGATGTTGTGGATTATCGCACCTTAAACGTGGACTATCCTGATCAGTACACAATGCCCGCATTCAGGATGCTTTGGACTGCCTAAGCGGAGACAAGTGGTTCTCTGTGCTGGATCTCCGCAGTGGGTACTACCAGATCCCGATGGCCCCAGAGGACCGTGAGAAGACGGCCTTTATCTGTCCGCTAGCTTCTATGAATTCATGAGGATGCCTCAAGGATTTCAGGTGCCCCAGCCACTTTTCAACGATTGATGGAGGCGTGCAGTGGGGACATGAACTTACTAGAGTGCCTGGTATACCTAGATGATGTTATTGTGTTTGGCAGCTCACTGGAGGAACATGAGAGCAGATTATTTAAGGTATTGGACCGACTGGAGGACTTTGTGCTTAAACTGTCCATTGATAAGTGTCAATTCTTTCAAACATCAGTAAAGTATGTGGGACACATAGTATCCACCGAGGAATAGAGACCGACCCAAGTAAAGTTGAGGCCTTGACCACCTGGCCACAGCCCAAAAATCTAAAAGAACTGCAAAGATTCCTGGGATTCTGTGGTTATTATCGTAGCTTCATCAAGGACTATTCAAGAGTGATCCGCCCTTTACTTAACCTTACTCAAGGGTATCCCCAACCCACAAAAATACCAAAGTCAGCGTTCCTCAAGACTGAAGAGTGTATTTTCATCCGAGTGAAGTATTTGGGGCCGCTGGACTCCTGATTAGTGAGACTGCTTTTCATGAGATCATATATCAACTTACCCATGCTCCAGTGCTGGCCTATGCCGATCCAAGAAAACCTTACGTCCTGCACACTGATGCTAGCTTGCAAGGGTTGGGGGCTGTGTTGTACCAAGAGCACGAGAATGGCCTGAGACCAGTGGCCTTTGCCAGTAGAAGCCTGACCCCATCCGAAAAGAACTATCCTGTACATAAGTTAGAGTTCCTAGCTTTGAAGTGGGCTATTGTTGACCAATTCCATGAGTACTTGTATGGGGCTAAAATACTAGTAAAAACTGACAATAATCCTTTGACCTATGTGCAGACCTCAGCTAAGTTGGATGCCACTGGCCATAGGTGGCTTTCTGCATTATCTACATATGACTATGTCTCGAATACCGAGCAGGTCTGAACCACATAGATGCTGATACTCTCTCCCGGAGGCCTGTTCCCCAGAATGATTGGGTCCGATTGGCAGAACCTGACATTCGGGCACTCTGCCGGAAGTTTGACAGGGAGGAACAAATGTCACCAGACGCAGTGGACTGCATGGTGGATTGCTTGGACCCTCTGAGGTGCATACCTGCTGCTTGTGCCACTTTTCTGCAATAGACATTGGTGCACTGCCTCAGCTGGACAATGACAGTATTCGGGGCTCAATCCAGCGATCCCATGATCAAAGCAGCTTTAGAAGCCCTCTATGCAGGAAAAGATGTGTCCAAATTACGCTCCACTGATTTGAGAACTGCACTGTTATACAAAGAAGGTCCTAAGTTGAAACTGATCAATAGACTGTTATACAGAGAAACAGTAGACAGAGGGGACAAGTAGACAAACAACAACTAGTGCTGCCCACTGCCTTTCGAGACTCAGTACTGAGGTCCTTGCACAACCACATGGGGCACCTTGATATAGACAGAACACTTGACTTGGTGAGATCCAGATTCTATTGGCCTAAGATGGGGGCTGATGTGGAGCAACACATTCGAACTTGTAGTCGCTGCTTACAGAGGAAAGCTTTGCCCCAGAGGGCTGCCCCCTTGTTAACATCACCACCAGTGCACCCATGGAGCTGGTCTGTATTGATTTTCTGAGTTTGGAGTCAGATCAAAGAAATATCAGTAATGTGCTGGTGGTCACTGACCATTTCACGAGATATGCCCAAGCTTTCCCCACCAAAGACCAGAAAGCATCCACTGTGGCCAAAGTACTTGTAGAAAACTTTTTTGTTCACTATGGGGCTCCACAAAGAATCCATTCTGATCAAGGGAGAGACTTTGAGAGTCGTCTGATCAAAGAGATGCTTTCTCTGTGAGAGTGAAAGTCCAGAACCACTCCTTACCACCCCCAGGGGACCCACAGCCTGAACGTTTCAACCGCACTTTGCTAGATATGCTAGGCACCCTGCACCCAAAGGACAAGCCTAGATGGAGCCAACAAATTAGCACCCTGGTACATGCTTATAACTGCACCAAAGTGATGCCACTGGATTCTCCCCTACCGCCTGATGTTTGGAAGAAAGCTCGACTACCAGTAGATGTGTGTTTGGGGTCTCTCCTGATGGGGTTCAAGCTGACAACTATTTACAGTATGTGCAAAGTTAAAGGCCCAGCTAACTCATGCGTACCAACTGGCTCAAACCATGGCTGCCAAAAGAAATCTGGCCAACAAAGAAAGGTATGATAAAAGGTGAAAGCACAGGAACTCCAGGAGGGAGATCGGGTATTGCTAAGAAATCTGGGACTGCATGGCAAGCACAAGATTGCTGACAGATGGCACCATCTCCTCACATTGTAGTGGGCAAACTAGATGATCTGCCAGTGTACAAAGTAAGGCCTGAGAATAATTCAAAAGATGTAAAAACAATGCATAGAAATCATTTACTGCCCATTGGACAAATCTTAATTGAGTCTGAGCCCTAGAAGATGCCCCTCTGGACCAGTGACTAGAGCTGCTGCTAAGAAAAGATCAAGAAAGTCTGCACCTACAGAAGCAAAGTTAAAGTGTTCCCCTCCACAAGTCCCAGTTGAGCATGACTGTCAGTCCATATCGGAAGAAAGTGAGAGTGACTTTGAATACTATCCTTCTACGAACTGAGTCAATTGTTTGAGCAATCCCTAGTCAATACTGGAGACAAAGCTGGGCCTTCTGGACTGTCTAAGCCCCAAGCTTCATCCCTGGAGCCAATGCTCCCAGAAAGTGAAGTGCAAAGCATCAGATCAGATGAAATGGAATCATTGTGCATGGTTGAACTGTTTGAGCTTTCAGGGAGGAAAATGATAGATTGGGGCAGACTGGTGATACACCGAACAAGAAGAGTATTTTGAGTGCCCTGACAGTCCACTGCCAGTGTCAAAGCTCTCCATGCGAGCCAAATGTTGTGGACTCAGAAACTGTAACTCCTGGAGCTGAAAGTGCCCCAAGTTCTAGCCTCTCTACCCCCATGGAGACTCCCCTGACAAGTGAGGACAATGCTGAAAATGAGGCTCAGAGTGCAGAGACTATAACAGTTCCCCTAGAAAGACTGGTCGAGCTGTAAAGCCTGTGGTGCACCTCAGTTATGATTCCCTTGGGAGGCCTGTGGATTTGCCTCTCAATGTTGTCCATAAAGGGTGTATGTGTCCCGAGCTCATTGCCCAAACTGAGCGTCAGTGCTAACTCAAGTTACTTGTGTTGCCCTCTAAGTATGGTGCCTTGCCCGTCCAGCCCCAAGGTAACTGATAGGGAAGGGCCCCTCTCTTCAGGTTTCATGTACAAGGGTAATAACTTGAGTTATGGTACAATGTGTATGTAATACTGTGTAAAGTGACGTACTGCAATGTTTCAGAAATGTGTTCTTGGTAAAATGATATATTGACTGATGATTACATGTGAGCCTAATGCAAATGTATATGGTTGCAGTTGAAACTTATGGGGTACTTGCTTGAGCGGACGTCAAGCTTTCCCAAACCAGGAAGGTGTAACCCCCTGCAAATGGGGGTTCCCAAAAGACTTCAGGAGCTTGCTTGAATGCTCCAAGCCTGAATGGTGTTTGGCATTTAAGCCATTTATCAGTGAGTGTTTTAGAGCCTCTGGTACTGTCTCTTTAAGAGCTGTCTGCTTGCAGACATAATTAGTTTGTATGGGGGACTGTGTGCTTCTCTGAGTACCACTCGAGCTGCTGCCAATTCACTTCATTTTGCAGTCACTAGGAGTGCAAAGGGACCTATCTGAAAGATGTAACTGTTTGCCAGAAATTATTTAGAGTAATAATGAAATTACAGTTTGTCTAACCTGCTTTCTTTGCAGTCAGAACTGTGTCTGCTAGTTCCCCATTCTAGTTTTGAACTGCTGAACTGGACCAATCAGTGTGGGGTAAGCTAGCTCTAAAATGGTGCCTTGGGACGAATCAGAACTTGGACTCATAATCTGAGCCAGCCACAAGAGGATTGTATGGGCAGTGACTCTGGGAGATGTAGTTTAGACTTCAGTGCCTTTTTGGACCAACAGCAGCAGTCTATTGTGAGTGACAGCCAATCCAGTCAAGAACTGGGAGGAACTCAAAGGAAGTGCCGGTTTTGTCGAGTTGGAGTTCAGTTGAGCTTTGGCAGTGAAGAAGGAAGGAGCCCTGTGCTTTTTCAGTGTGCAGTTTTAGTCAAAAAAACGTGTGTAAGGCCCAGAGTTCCGGTCTGCAGCTTGTGTAACAGCTTGTTAGGACTGAATCCGTCCTGTGAAAAGAATCAAAGGATCTCTGAAGAGTAGAAACCAGGCTCACCCTGTAGAAGACTGGAGGAATTGCTGAAAATTGCACTCTGTCTGTCAGGAACTGAATCTGCTGTGTGTTCTCCCGGGTATTGTGCAGTAATTGCGATCGGGATACAGATGCAGCCTGCCTGGTATAGTGCTTTCTTTTATATGGATGTGTGAAGAGGTTTGTGTACCTCAAGTGAGCCCTGCTGACATTGAAGGACCCTATCTTATTTGGAGGTCGTGAGTACTAATTCAGGGTCGCTCCTGTTGGTGCCACATTAAATCCAAATGGAATTACTGTACTGCTGACTGTTTAATTCTCCTTTTCTCTGTGTGAAAGGGCCCCTACCAGCTGCCACGGTTTGGACTAGCCACTAGGGCTTGGGTACCCAGGGACAGTAACTGATAGGGATAGGCCTGTGCACAGAGCCATAGGTAGATTATTAGAGTGATAAGCTAATTAACCTGATTTCCCCCTGTCCTTGTTATATCCCCTAAATAAATCAGAGCTGCTTGTTTCAGCAAGTTATACTGCCTGAGGTATTTGTCTATGTTAAAGTACTGTACTGTGATTGTTGCACTGTATCTCATTTCACAGGAGGTCCCAGTGCGGAACCAGACCTGGGGGTAAGTGTATACTGTGAAGGTAATTCTGATATATTGTGTGGGCCACTAGTGGGAAGAAAGGGGGGTTGCAGTGTCCCAGAGGGCTGTGACCAAGTTAGTTTAACTATTGCAAACCCTGACTTCTGGGTGGAGGCACCCGCCATTGGATCCAGGCCCCTCAACCTGTTAGTGGCAAATCAGGCAGGGTTAGTAGCCCCTGGGATAGCGCCATCTAGGGGTTACACTGCTATTTGTAGTTCCTAAAATCATAGAACAGTTCTGTCTCCAATTCAAAATGCCTGTGTTGCATGTGATTCTGCTTGCCAGAGCTCTACAATGCTGCTGCTCTAACCAATCTAGAAATTACAAGGGGTAGAAGCTTTGTATTTGGGAATACCCTTTATCCTCCTCTCATTGACTTCTAGCCTTTCTCAAACAGAAAATGATATGGGAAACACAAGGCTTACATTTGCAAGTCACACTGATGCAGGAGGCTTTTGAGTTTTTGCATGTATTTGGGAGCGAGACATAGAAACCAAATCATTTAAATGCAGAACTGCATTTGTTTTTTGCTTTGGGTACACCTTTGAAATTTATATTAGCTGTAATTCAGTTATAGTATGTATATCCCATGGCTTGTATACTATGAAGCAATGATCTGCATTCTGTGTAAATAAAACATGGGCATGGGGGTTTTAATTAAATCTGGGAAATGGATTTTATGTTGAGTGTAATGTAGGAAGTATAAAGTTATCTCATCTACTGTATACTGCACATAATTAAAAAATACAATTAAAAACAAACAGAAGCAATACTTTAGTTTTCCAGAGAAGAATAAATCATTGGGTCTGTGTGGGTATGAAGGCCCTTTAGACAATCATCTCAGATTTAAAAGTTCTCTGTTTTTATTTGTCTTGTTAATTACCTGTATTTAGTTGTATGCCACTCTAATTTAAAGGTACTTTATGATTTCCTTGCATAGTGTTTTGATGGATGTTTTATGTAAGCACATGGAATTTGCTGTTTGGTATGGAAGATAAAAGATATGAGGAGAGGCTTATGACCCTTAACTTTTTTGCATTGAGGAAAAGGAGCTTTGGAGGGGGTATGAGGGGGTATTATCTCAGTTTTCCATATTCTCCAAGGTATTGACAAAATCAAACAGAAACACAGTGATATGCCATGAAATGAGAGGTGATAAATTCAGGGGTAATGCTAGGAAGAATTTATTTTGCTAGAGGGTGGCGGGCCTAAGGAGCAGCCTACCAGCAGTGGACATCAAGACAACATAACATTTCATGGCAAGCCTGGACAAATGTCATTTTACCAAAGGACTCACTGGAAACCCTGGGTAGCCAACTGGGTAGGGAACCCCTTTAAATTAGTACATGTTTACACAGCATACTTATTAATACCTGTTTTTGATATACAGGGAGGACATGATGGATCTAGAGTCCCTTCTGAGCTTATGTTACTATGTTTCTATGTAAATCACTAGCAGCAACTTCTCACCGTGCCTTTCCTCTGATCCTGAATATATTTCTACTTCAACCCCAACATATTATTTTTCCACTTTCCATTGTGTTAGCATCAGTAGCAGAGGGAAACAGAGTATTCACTGTATGTTTTCTTAATACTACCATAACTCTATATCTTACTAAAAGGATATACACAGCAGGAAAAGTTCAATTTAAAGAAAAAAATGGCCAACTGACCTTATTCTGTAAGTTCATGAACAATAATGTTGTCACGACTACTGCTGCATTACAAATTAGTTTTCAAAAAGCTATTGCCTTGGCTTAATGTGCCCCCCACCTAAAGGACACAGCAATGCAAGTTCGAATAATGCTCTTTTGATTGACTCTGTCCAAACAGTTTTCTAGTCAAAGTCTGCTTCTCCTTCTTGATGGATGACTACAGTTTACAATGCAGATCTCATTTTCAGGCAGAGTTTGGAAATGTTTCTTCATGGGCAGAATTCTGATCAAGGCCACAGCATCATTATCGCATGCTAAACTCATTAGTGGGACTGAAGGGAGGGGGTAGGCTGGGACATATGAAGCACCCACTAACCTTGTATCTGGAAATGAATTCAATTTTCCTCTGTGGGGACTGACCTATCATGAACTTCTCTTTGCTATTAACCAGAAGGTTAAAGGTGGAACCCCCTCAAGGATGTTACCAAGATTCTACTTCATAATTATTAGGTTATAAAAAGACGACAAATCTAATGCAAATGGTAATGCAAATGCTGACTTGAGTTATATAATACTGTATGAACATATGATAATTTTGTCACTGTGCAGGTAATATGCATATACTTAAGTGACTGAAATGCTAAATGCACAAAACAGGTGACTTGATATCTTTTATTTGAGCAACAGAGATTTAAAAAAAAACTTAAGCTTTAGAACTCACATAGGGTCCTTCCTCAGAAGAAATGGCAGTTTCTTAAAAAGTTCCCTTTTAAAAACCTAGAGAAAAACATTTTACATGAGCATGAGAGATTAGGGGAGTAATTAGTTAAGAAATACAACCAGAGATAAGCAGGCATCCCTGAGACTATAACAGTGAGTGTCAAATGTCACAGAATGGAATGTTGTGCAACAAATTATCTGATGTTAAATGTCTCACAAAAGCCAAGTTGGGGAAAGTATATGTGTGTGTGTGTGTGTACGTGCATGTAAACATATTTATTATAAATATGTAAAACACATACCTCTGGATATTTGGAGACTGTGGGACAGATTTTATAAGGCTGACATGGGACTTGCATCAAGCTCTGCATCATCTGCAGAGTTTGACGCAACTGTGCCAAAGCCACAGGATATAATGCAGCCTGAATTTACGAGGTCTGGAGCAGTTGCAATAATTTCCTCACTATATAACAATTTGGGCCAAAGGTTTGGTGCAAGTCCTGTAAAATGGGTCCTCCATGGACACAAAGTTAGACCCGAGGGGGGGGAGCTGGTCTAACTCCCTGCGTTTGCACAAGGGACTTGTGGCAGGTGACTTACAAAATCATGCTTGCTGCAATGTTACATGCAAGCCACCACTTGCATCACACTCTCTGCCACTTTCCCCTTGCAGTGATCTAAATACTTTGTAAAATTGGGCAGTGTGTGTGTGCTCTAAGCATGAGAAACAGAAATTTTGCATGTGTAAAACTTAAGACCAAGAATACACCCACCACCCAGTTAAAATCAAACCTATAAACCCAGGAAGCATAATGAGAAACTGTACATGTCTGTGTGCTGAGCACTTGATGGAATTAAGGACACACTGCACTTGCATAAAATGAGCCTTCACACACTTTCTATCACATATTTTCAATGCTGGCACTGTTTAGACATGTTTCTGTCTGTAACTACATGTTTATTTGTCAGTGTTGATTGTGAATATTTAAGCTTGCATGCTTTAAACATGTTCTGTCTGCAACTTTGCATTCATTTATTAATATTGTTTGTGAACATTTAAACAGTAACCTGAAACAGGACCACCTTGTAAATACGTCTCTGTTGCCCTATTGGTGTCAATGTACCAACACATGCCTGTATAAAACTGAAATCTTGTACTATTAAATGGCAGTTCTACATATGTGAAACAAAAACCCAGGGAATCACCACCCACCATTTAACAATAAACCAATAAATACACAGTTAAATAGAACATATAGAACCGTTTTATATTTAAGCATATTAGAACCATGTAAAACAAATATCTGTCCTTGGGTTGTACCTGAAACAAGAAAAAAACAGGAGCACTTCAAATAGTGTAATGTGACATGCAGCTAGTGTTTATATTTTCTCTGCTCATCTGTGCTTCTCTTGTATTTCACCATTGTCATAATGTATATATAATAATGTTTTTCTAATGTAAGCTGTTTTACCTGTGTCAAAATGTTTACATAATAATGTTTGATAATTAATGCAGCATGTTGTTTACCTTTGTCTCCTACCCTTTGTTGTATCTGCATCAATTGTAAACCATAGTTGAATATTTACTTGATCCAAGTACCAACATTGTCGTCTATGTCTTACTCTGCCAATGTAATGCACTTCCTGGGTCGCCCCAGAAAATGGGACTGTCTTGTCTCAGTGGGCTCACCCAGTTACCAAAATGTATTAAATAAAATATTTATGCCATCATCCACCATATTCAAAAAGAATATAAGTTTGACCTCAAATGCTCATCTCTGTTGTGTATTTTGGAAATGTCCTTTGAGAACCAGCGCAGAGATGTCAGAGATGGAGTGATTGGACAAAGAGAAATATTGTCCCATTGGTTTTTTAGTCTTCTTCATTTTAATATCACGTCTGTGTGAGTTCATCCAGGTTTGAAGAGGTTGTTCAATCTCCCCACATAACCTGTTTGTGGTAATTTCTTGCACTGAATGAAATGAGATGCATATGTATAATTCCCCTGTATCATGAATTGTTTGTTTTACGGGGTGTTGATAAAATTTGAAGTGGAAATGTGCTCACATGTCTTACATCTAAAATGATTGCAGGGTCCCAAGCTGCCTAGTGTTCTGTTGTTTTGGTCAGGTATAGGTTTGCTCCTGACAATTTGGTTGGTTAATAAGGTGGTTGAAAGACAGTAGAGGTAGTTTTTGGTAAATAACAATTTAAGGTATCACCCTCACTGCATACTGATTGATGGTCCTAAATAATTTTATGTAGAGGCTCCAGGTCAGGGTTCTATGTGACAACTAAGGGTATCCAGTTAGTGGTAGTCTTTTTCTTTATACTGTAGTAGTTGTTCTCTTGGTATCTGTGTAGCACATTTCACCACTCTATCAATTTCTCTAGAGGAATGCCCCTGCCCAATAAATGTCTTTTTCAGTGTGGCCAGGTGTTTATCTCTGCCCTCACTCAAACAGATACGGTGGTATTGAAGTGCTTGACTACACATTGCAGATTTTTTAGTGTGCCTAGGCTGAGTGCTCTTCCTGTGTAAGTATCTTTGTCTGTCAGTTTCCTGTAAATACACATCTGCAAGGTTCCAACTTTGATGGTAACTGTAGTGTCCAGAAAATTGACACTGGTGTCAGAATATTCCAGGAAAAGTTTAATGGATGGGTGCAGGTTGTTACGTTTCAGATGCAATTCTTTGAGTGTGCTGATACAGTCAATCCAAATGATAAATAAATCATCAATATAACAGACATAAGCAAGTGATGTGTGTGTACATTGTTTTAGGAAATCCTCCTCCAAATTCACCATGAAAATGTTGACATACTTTGGAGCATCCTGGTACCCATTACTGTTCCCATAGTTTGAACATAGTGTTTACCATTCAAACTGAAGCTGTTGTGGGTCAGAATAAATTCAATAAATCTCACAGTGAAATTTGGGTGGGTGTACTGGTGCTGTCCTTTCTCTTGTAGGTGTTTAAGACAGGCTGAAATGCTTTCAGTATGTAGAATATTAGTGTAGAAGGAATTGACATCCATCGTGGCTAATATGGTGTTAGATGGTAAATCCCTATAACTAGAAAGTTTATTCAAGAAATGTGTAGTGTCCTAAATATAGCTGTCCCTTTCCATGACGAGTGATTTTAAAATGGTTTCTATAAAAACCAGAGATCCCCTCTGACAGTGTACCATTTCCAGACATTATAGGTCTCCCTGGATTCCCCAGGTTAATGAATCTTGGGCAAATGCTAAATGTATATCTTAAAGGTGTTGCTAAACTGAAATAACTAAGTATGCAAACATGTTCACTATACATTAATCTTAAGATAATGCATGCAATACTGACATCATACGAGTAGTTCTGTTCAAGTATGGATTTAAACACTTATCATTATGTCAGAGGCAATTATCTCCATACTAGAGCAAAATTAAATTCCTTAGACCTTACTTAAGTAATGTAAGAATCTCATAATTAACCAGGAACAAATGGTATTGGCTTGCTAGAGATCAGTGTATGCAGAATGTGACACAGTTTGCCAACCCATAAACAGTGCTAATGCATTTGTCAGTGTCGCTATAGCTTGTTTAATGTTTGCTTCTTGCTGCGCATCCAAATAATAATGTGTTTTTATGAATCCTGCATTGCAAATGACAACATTATTATACACAATAGTGCTGTAAGCAGCATTATAAAATCAAGGTTAATTGTATGAAACAGAAATAATATACAATGGTTCTGTTCTTGCAGAAGATTAAAGGTGTACATCCAACCTTAAGTAAATAAATGTTGCCTTCTATATTGCTGGATTGTCAGTGTACTAACATACTAAAATGCCAGCAGAATAGGCCTAATGGTCTTTTGTGCCTGCTTGTTTGGTCAGCCCCCACCCTGGGAACTGACCTTGCTGTCCCCCCTCGCCTTCTCTGGCTTTTCCCTTCCCAGTTCCGGATATTCTCGCTGCATTGGATTTTGCTTCCAGAACCCTTCCCCTGTACCTGTCCCACCCCCTCTTGAACCCCTGCACCATCTCTGCCTCAACTAGTCCCCCTAGGCAGCACATTCCATGGGTCCACCACCCTCTCAGTGAAGTAGCACCTCCTCCTTTCTCCTCTGAAATCTTCCCCCTTCCAGCTTCCACCCATGCCCTCTAGTGGCCCCCTCCTCCTTCCTTCGAAGCACCCTGACTGTTCCTCCCCTGTTTACCCCCTTCATGTACCTGAAGACCTCTATCATACCCCCCCCCGGTCCCTTCTCTCTTCCAATGTGTACATATTTAGCTCTTCGAGCCTCTTCTCATAGGTCCTGTCCCCCAAGCCCCAAATCATTTTGGTTGCCCTCTTCTGGACCCTCTCCAGGAGTTTGATGTCCCTCTTTAAGTGTGGCCTCCAAACTGCACGCAGTACTCGAGGTGTGGCCTCACCAAGCAGTTATACAGAGGGAGTATCACTTCCCTCCTTCTGGAGGTGATCCCCCTAGCGATGCATCCCAGCATCCTGTTGGCCTTGGCTGCTGCCCTCCTACAAGTCTCCAAGTTGTTCATCTTGACATCCACCACCACCCCCAGGTTCCTCTCAGCCATTGAGACTTGTAGCATTTCCCTAGGGTGTACACTTGGCCTGGGTTTCTGGCCCCCAGGTGCAGTACCTTGCATTTCCCTGCATTGAACCTCAGCTTCCACTTTCTAGACCATCTTTCCAGAGCCTCCAGGTCCCCCTGTAGGGCCACCCTCCCCTCCTCCCCATCCACCACTGCCCCCAGTTTTGAGTCATCCGCAAAGAGACATCTCACTCCTGATACCTGTCCTTATGTCAGAGACATAGGCATTGAACAGGAGGGGCCCAAGGACTGATCCCTGTGGGACCCCACTAATGACCCTCCTTGGGGAATGAGACTATCCCACCAACTACAACCCTCTGGGTCTGGTCCTGGAGCCAATTGCCTATCCATCTGATCATCTGGTTCCTCACCCCCATTTCTCCCAGCTTATCCAACAGGCCCACGTGAGGAACAGAGTCAAATGCCTTGCTGAAGTCTAGAAAGAGGACATCCACTGGTCTACCCAGGTCCAAGGCACTCATCACCCAGTCATAGAACTCCACAAGGTTTGTCTGACACAATTTCCCCGGGATGAATCCATGCTGTCTATTGTCCAGGCACCCTGACTTTTCCAGGTCCCCCCCAGCCTCTCCTTGACAATGCCCTCCATCATCTTGCCCACCACCAATGTCAGGCTGACAGGCCTGTAGTTTCCTGCCACCTCCCTTGGTCCCCCTTCATGGATAGGCACTATATGCGCCACCTTCCAGTCCTGAGGCACCCACCCTGTCCTCAGAGAGATGGTGAAAAGCTCCGCCAGGGGTTTCGCCAGGACATCCGCAAGTTCCTTCAGCACTCTGGGATGTAATTTATCCGGCCCCGGTGCTTTCTCCATCTTAAGGGACCTGAGGGCTTCCCTCACTCTCTCTGCTGTGATTTCCACTTCCACTACCTCTTCTCCTTGCTTAGCCTTCCCCCCTCCTGCCAGTGATGCCTCCCCCTCTCCCCAGACCCGCCGATCAGTAAGGATCCCCCCTTCCTCAGTATCACTGTCTCCTCCCATGTATGATGCAGCACCCCCAATTTCCTTGGTGAAAATTGAGGTGAAGTACTCAATTAGTAACTCAGCCTGCTCCTCCGGGTCTTGTGCCCATCTCTCCCCTGTTTTAATCCTGCTAATCTGCCCCTTCACCCTTCGTTTTTCCCCAATGTATCTAAAGAACCCCTTGTTCCCTCTCCTAATTTCCCTGGCCAGGTTCTGCTCCTTCCTTGCCTTAGCACCCTCACCACCCTAATGGCCCTTCTAGCCATCAGCTCAGCATCCCTTGATCCCTTCCTCCTTGAGCACTTGAATTGCCTATAGGCTGCCTTCTTTCCCGCACCACCTCCTGGACCTCCCTGGTCCACCAGCAGGGTTTTCGAGCCCTACTGCATTTTCGTCTTACTCTTGCACAGGTGCTGGTAGCATCCTGCACCCCTCTCCTGATGATTTCCCACCTACTATCAGTATCCATGTCTGACCCAATCCCATACAAATGCTCCTTAAGGATCCTTCCCATTTCCTTGAAATCTGCCCCCCTGAAGTCAGTTACCTCCGTCTTTGTGCAGCCTTCTACCCCTCCTAGGTCCAGGCAGAACCAGACCATGGCATGGTCACTCCCCGCCAACGGGTCCCTTACCTCCAGGCCCCCAATCTGGTCATTGCCTGCCAGGACCACATCCAGTACCGGTGCCTCCCTGGTTGGTTCCCCCACCTGCTGAGTTAGGAACACGTCTTGAAAGACATCCAACAACCTCTGTTCCTTGGCCACCGAGGATGTCATAGTCTCCCAGTCTGTTTCTGGCATGTTTAAGTCCCCCAACACCACCACCCTTCCCCTGCCCAGTCTGCAGTATCTCCCAACATCTGCCACCAGACTCTCCTCCAGCTCCTCTGCCAGTGCAGGGGGTCTATACACCACTCCTATTTTTACTCTCTTGTCCCCCCTTGTTATCAAGGTGACACACATCGCCTCCATGGTTCCCGCCACCTCTTCTACTCCCCCATGCCAATGCAGTTTTTGGCTATCATTGCTACCCCTCCTCCCCTTCCCTCCCCCCTGTCCTTCCTGAACATAGTGTAACCCTCCAGGTTCAGGTCCCAGTCGTGTCCTGCAGTGGCCCAGGTCTCAGTGACCGCTGCCACATCCACCGCTCCCTCAGTTAGCATTGCCTGGAGCTCAGGCATTTTATTGCCCAAGCTCCTGGCATTTAGCAGGACTACCTTCCACCCTTTCCCTATACTTCCATTTCCCCTGCTCATGTTCCCATGGGGATTCTGTTTTCCCCTGGTCTGCACTTTACCAGTCGACCTTTTCCCACATTCCTCAAGCTCCCCAGGGGGATGGAGACAGAGTACCTCCTTTATTGGCACCCCCTTGATAGCCTTTTCTCCCATCCCTCCCCCCTTCACAAGTTTAAACCCCACTTTTCACCAATGAACCCCTCTATTTTCAACTGTGTGTAAATAAACAAAACCTGAAATGTATTGGAGGTCCCTATATGCTTGCATTGCACCATGCATTTCAAAATAATTTTCTTTTTCCAGTTTTATGGAGATTTGAAGTAGAGGTAGATGAAGGCAGTATAACCTAGTGGTTAAGAGCACTGAGCTAAAAATCTGGAGAACTGGGTTTGAATCCCTCAGTCACCATTTGCATAGTATGTAACCATGAGCAAGTTACTTAAAGAGCAGCTGACACCTTTGGGAAAACTTTGGAAAATATAATATTTAGACACAAGTCAGCTTGTAGTTCATATACCTTTATGGATTTCTCCTCTCCATTATTAATTACTGAAAGAATTCCTACAAAAACAAGATATTTATCCCTTAAAGTTCATCTGTCTCTATAGCTTGTTCCCTTCTTGAAATCATAATGCCCTGTTGTCACATCACAGTCTGTTACTGTGGGAATAACTATGATGTCACAAGCAGAGCATTATGACATCAGGTTGGGAAGATGTAATAGGAGCTGATGAACCCACAAGAAACAACTATCCTGTTTTTGAAGCAAATTGCCTCAGTAATAAGTGTTGGGGATAAGAAATACTGAGCTGATAAGAAAAATAAGCTGCTTTATGTCCAAATATTATGTTTTTGAAAGTTTATCTTAAGGCGCCAGTGGCTTTTTAACTTCCCTGTGCTCCCTGGATGCACTTAGAAAGTAGCCTAAGCTTAATGTGTCTTTCCTAGTCACAAACTGTAAAATAAAAATGAAAAAAAATGGATGGATTGGTGACTATTCAATCTGCTTGATGTCTCCACCAGATGTGGTAAGTGTTCACATCTGTGTCAATTTGATTGTAACAAATAGAAGACTTATTGATAGGAACCATTCAATCAACTATATACTGTTTATCCCCTCTGCTTCAGATTGGCATAGAACCATTTGAGTCAGAGATCCAATAGGGGTAGCCAATCAACAGGGTGAAAACAAAAAGAGCGACACCAAGGTCCGCAAGTGAAGAAAGGCAAAACTGGAATGGCGATAAATGTTTTACTCCTTCGCTGAGGTGCTACAACCTTACAGTTAGATATATAAGTAAGGAGGTGTGGGGGTCACAACCCATCACAAAAAAAAGTCGCCGTTTCAGCTTTGGCCATTCTTTCCTCGTGGTTCCAGATTTGCCCTTCTGTACTCGCCCTTATCACATAAAACTTCCAATCAGTCATCTAGTCAGCACTGTGTCTCATCAGTAGCAGATCACACTGCGGCTGTATTGTTCAAGGTGTAACTGTCCTGTCAATTATTTGTTCCACATTCACTCTGTTTCAGATTACACTGCTACTGACCAGGGAAGGGAGTAACTTCCCTTGGCTATTTGTACTATTTCAGACTGAACAATGTCTATCCAAGTCAGACAGGAACTACCTGACCAATAATCTGCTCTGTATCAGTTCTGCTTCAGATAGAACAGTTACTATCCATGTCAGTTAGTAATGATTCAGTCAGCTCCCTGAATCAGAAAAGGAGTATCAACATAATTACAGTATACACTCTGCTTGGCAACTGTATGGTGAAGTGACTAGATTATTCCTATATTACCAAATGAAAGAGCATATCCAGTTATATTCTGTACACAGGATACTGAATACTAGCAGCATGTCTCTAATTTGAAGTGTTATGTTTTCTCTAATGTGCAAGTGAAAGGCAGACAAGGAACTTTTCATAAACTTTCATCTGCTCTGATTCACCTAGTCTAGGATATCAATTCTTACTGTAAATCTCAAACCCAGGTGGCCTCTGTTTGCAGCTTCCAGATCTTGTTGGTGAACTCATTCTTATATTCTCACCCCAAACACCTTAATATCATACATATATTTCAAATAGCATAAAATTTAGGCTTAATCCACAGTCTGTCTTGAATATTTCTTTTTTTTTGTTTGTTTATTTTGCTGCAACCCAGCCCTGCCCTCATCAGCCCTGCCAAGCACCCCAACCCATTCTCCCAGGACTTACCTCCATCACAATGTTCCTCCTTGGCTTGCCCCCCCAAGGCAGGACCCCTGAGGCATTGAGGGGATGACCCCAGAGGACATACTCTACTTGGTTTCTGTGGGGGAGCACCTCACGTTAGGCTGTGTGGATCCTCAGTACATGACAGGTGGCATCCTGCATTGGTCTGGCATTTTTTCACTTTTCAGCCTTTCCTCCTGACACCCATGCCCAAGGCATGAACCTGGTTCACCAGCATGCCAGACAGATGCCCTATCACTCAGCACCATGGAGCTGGCTACTGGATACTTCTGATTAATGCTTTTCTGGCCTTTGACACTCTGGTCCCTACTGCCACTCTATGCAAACAGCTTGCTGGCAGCATCAACAGCACCATGCTTCTATTCTCTGTGAGCATGTATGTCCATGAAGCCACAGGGGAGTAGTCCAGTAGACCAGATCTATGACAGTCACATGCTTTCAATTGGAAGCCCTAGTACAATCATTCATTGAGCCTCTGCTCTGCACAAGACCAAGAAGTTGTGGATATGATAGTCTATCTGGGCTATCACATTCCTTTAAGGTTGGTGATAAACTTTTTTTTTTTTGCAAACACAACTTTTACTGCATAGCTTTAACTCTCCATGCATTCTGAAGGGCATCGATATGGATACTGGTCTGTTCTGCCTCCAAGGGATGTTGGCGCCCATGGTATGGCGCCTATAGGCATTAAACAATGGTGTCTGCTTGAGTACTCACCATGCCCTCTGCTGGCCCACATCCAAGCATGGCTGAGGAAAAAACTGAATGAAAATCCATTAACTCAACAAGGGAACCTGCCTGCCTTTGGGGATGTCACTGGCACACCGTTGTAACTTGCCCAGTTGCAAGCTGGCAGACTGGGATTGGGTGGAAGATGCTCTACTGCAGGTGTTGGCTGGTGGTGTGTGTGGATCCCATGGAGTGATCCACATGTGCAGAGGAGGGAGGCAGGCAGCAAGATTTAGGAGGCCTCCACACCCACAGAGGTCAATAAGGTTTGGACTCTTAATCATGCCCCTGCTGCTTTATCCACTGAACTTAAGCCTTTTTAAGATAAGAAATTTCTAGTACATTGACATTTTGGATGCATTTAATGTCTTTCTTAGAGCTAAGTGAATTTGTAAACATTTTGCTTGAAAATTGACACTAAAACTGGTGAACACGAAAAGACACTTGGTTAATCATGTACATTTTAGGATTTTTCATATTAACCTGGTTTAAGGCATTAGCAAACAGGTTTATTGACAGTTCACTGATTGGATCCTAACCTCCCACCGCCACTGGTCCATGCTTCTGTTACCCTGCCAGATGCTCTTAATGACAATAGAAGAGTTTCCCTCATCCAGAAAATCCAACATACTAAACCTCCCAATGTACCACTGGGCTAGGTCATACAGGTTCCTCAACCTGCCCTCCCTCCTGGATGATCATCAAACCACCAGCTATACCACATGCACAATATCTACTGATACTGATGATGCCATGCTTCATTTCTAGTCTACTTTTTCATCTGACTTGGATAAGCTCACTCCCTCAAGATGGTTTTTGTGATCAGTACCCACCATCTCTGGGTTACCTCAGAGTTCATCTCCTCCTTCTTCAAGGCTCATGACACAGTTTGGTACCTTTACAAGTCCTTGGGCTCACAGGGGACTTGCTGAGACACAGGGAAGTTTATAACACCAGCATTAAAGCAACCAGGGATGCCAAGTCCAATTATTTTGTTTCCAGCCTACAACATGAACTCTCTAAACAAACTCTAGCTTTCAGTTAACTCCATTTGAGGCCTTTGAAACTCAGGTATATCCAATCCTCCTGAATAAAATGTATGGAGCTGAATGGTCCAATGCTAAGTTTGGGTGGTTTCACTCCTACCTCACAGTTATTAGCAGTCAGTCCAGGAAGATGACATCTCATTCTCCCCATCAACTCTGAGGCTTCCCCAAGTTTCCAAGTGGGAGCCCATTCTTTTCATCATGTTCCTCAATTACTTCTCCACAGCCTGAATAATACGACATGCATGTGTACACTGTTGACACTGTTCTTTTTGCCTCTGCAGACGTGGTAACTGTGCTGGAAATTATGCTACAGCATGACTTCAGTAACTTCTAATGCTAGTCAGCCCAGGGGTGAAGAGGGCTGAGGTGGCATAAGAGCCTTATTTTTCCCATGCTGGTGAACCATCCTTGGGAATGGATATGGGTCATTCAGGGGTCAGCTGGGGGAGGGAGGATCGAGCGTCCGTCGGACTGCTCTCCTCCCTTGGGGAGGGGGGACTGCATGGCTAAGTGATTGACCACTACCTGGAAGAAGCCAGGTGGAGGTATGTGTGAGTCACCACCAAGGTGGGAGCTCCACGGCAGAGTACCAGGGGTGTAAGTCCACAAAGATGGGGCATGCACATCCTGCTCATTACATGTCATCTGAGAAGCTGGGGAGAAAACGTCAGGAGGAACACCTGGGGGACAGGCTCCATGATGCTTCTCAGTCTTGCTGTTGCTCTGCCACTCTCCCTAGGATCTGGAGACAATCTGGATTGTGTTCCAGGTGGGGGAGGATGGCCCTCCCCTCCTGGCCCTACTGCAGTGTGGAATCCATGGGGGATACTTGATCCTCTGGTTGCCAGAGGAGAGTAAGGGATGAATGCAATAGACAAGACAGAGCAGAACCAGACATCCATCCTGCCACATAGGTAGATAAACATTGTTATAGCAAAAATAAAAAGTAACATCCAATGATGGTGCTGCTCAAATGGATGTAAGTTAAATACTAAAAAGACTGTTGGCATGTCTTTTGCCACCAAGGAATGACTTAATAGGCTTAGTCATTTTTCTGTGTTTCAGACCTTTGATTGTTTCCCTTGAAAAGATCTCTAACTTTGTCTATCTTGATTTGTTACTGGAGACACATGGAATTGTCCCCCACATCAATGCCATCCATAAAAACTCTGCCATAAGCTTGGCATCCTATGCAGGAACAATTCTTGCCTGCCCATCCTGGCACACCTTGCAATCATCCTATGGTGTTGCCCCTATATCCACTGTGGCCAGACTGAATACCCTGTTCTACTCGTTCTGTTATTTTGCTGTTTATCCCCACCCCCATTCACCACTGCTCATGGTATTAGGCCCTCTCCTTCTCCTTTCAAGAATTTCAATGACTCTCACTATGCTGTTTCATCTAAAAGTTCTGGTTCCCCTCTCTTCTTACTTTGTTGACCTCCTCTCAACCCCTTTCCCCTCCTCCTATGCACTCTCCTTCTTTATCTCCCACTCTTTCAGCCTGTGGATCTTCCTCTGGCCAAACTGCTTTTCTGTACATCACCCCCCGTTCAAGTTTCAATTTTCAAGTTTGTTTATTTGGGATGATTTCATTGAGAAAGCTCATTTACAATGGTGTCCCATAATACAAATAAAAAAAGAAGTTCCAAAAAAAAAACCAACATACATAATACATCAACATTTGACACATACACAATTCACAATACATATTTCATAAAACAATTATAACACATATATTGCACATTGCATCCTATGTAACCCCTTCTATAGCATTTTTACATCTTTCACGACATGTAGCAGTACTCATGAACCATGTCTTTATGGTAGCCTGTGTTGGTGTCTTTTTTCCTTCAATCGAAATTTATCTGGCAAGGAACTCCATTCATAAGGAATCATATGACTAAAGAAATGATTAGCTCTCAGTGTTTTAGTCCTAGGGATTGTCAGTTCCAATAAATCCAAATTTCTCAAATATCCTTTCTGGATCCTATACTCTAATCGCTCTAACAAATAATCAGGAACATCTTCCCATATACACTTGGTTAGAAACAATATTCAATGTAATCAATGCCTTTTTTGTAACATGAGATCCATCCCAATTGGTTGTACTAGAACTGCTTCCCTCCACTTATTTGCCTCTCTCTCTCTCTCTCCTACCTCTCTTTCAGGTTGCCCATCAAAACTCACTTCTCTCTCTCCAACCAATGGCACAGACACCTCCCCAAGCTAGTTATTTTATCATTACTAGTTTTTGAACCTTCACACAAAGTTTGCACCTTGAATTCCTTACACCAAATGGACCATAGCTCCTGACCTTTTACAATCTATACAAACTTTGCACTGCTGTGACTGTAACTCTGTTGTTTGCTGCTATGATCAGTGCAGGCTATGTTTCCAATACAGTATATGCCTTGAAATTGTACCAATGACCACTTCTCTCACCCTTGTTCCTTTACACATTGAAATATCCAATAAAGCAATCTGATTTGCTTCTACATTAACTCTGAAGGACAAGCTACAGTACATGGCAATAATTTGATTGCAGTAATATAATGTAAGGTAATCTAATCAAGATTTCTTTCCACTGTTTAGGATAGGACCTGGTATCTTTTAAATCAACTTATGCAAACCGTAGCATCTTAACGAATGAAATGAAATTTTCAACACAATCTTAGAAATGTTTGTAAATTCTCTAAGGTGTCTTGTTTTATCTTCTCTGAGGGACTTTTAAAAAGTCCCAGTTATACATTTTAATGTAGTACTGTGTATATAACAACATGTCCAACTAAAACACAAAATGAATGCTTAATGTTGAATAACACACCCTGGTGAATACAGTCTATGAAATAAAGTGTAGTTCACTGCAGCCAGTATTGTAGTTTAGTACCAAGGTCTCATAGGAGCTATAGTAATTCAATTAGAGCTCAGTAATACTGCATGTAGCAAAGGCATAGCCGGCATTTCATTATTGAGATATTTAATTATTTGTTTATTGATATGAATAAGAATAGAAGTGGAAACATAAGATTGTTTTTTGGGGATTTTGCCATGAAGAGTACTTATTAACTCCTCCAAACTAAGCAAGCTTTCTTGATGGATCTGTAGTAATCTATTGTGCTACGATGGGAGAGTCCCAAGTTTACAGTGGGCCTAAGTCAATACAGCATGCTACAGAAGGTAATGTGTGTATTAGATTGTTTCAGATAGCAAACCAAACAACTGTGCAAAAGTTCCAGACATTTAAAAGCAACTAAAAAGGAATGGTTACATAAGGAATAAAGAGAGATTAAGACAGTAGTGACTGGAATTGTGTTTAAAAGGTGAAGGTAAAAATAAGTGAAAAGTCTACAATATATTTACTGGTTTACTGTTCTTGTTTTTGTTTTCACTTATGCTCCAGGACACATCGTAAGTGGTGAATAGCAACTTATTTAATTAAGCAATAATGTTAAAGACAGGTGTGAAATATGTTAGAGAATGCCACGCCTCAGATGGTTGGACACTTGAGGCCGCAGGCCGAGTGCTGGCCCAACAACTACATGGACGTTATCCCAAACAACACACACCCTGGAGGGCATTATTGCTATTATACAATGGCTCGTTGTTATACAGCATAAAAAAAAATTATTTTAAAGATGTTTTCATGTGGAAAAATGTTTTTGTTTTTTAAGAGCAGATGAAACAATCAAGCAAATGATGAGCATGCTGATGCTCAGCAGCAGGTTCACAGTGAGGCTGAGACTAGACCCGTGATGTTGTACTGATTAACATCACACCCGTGATGTTGTACTGATTAACATCACGGGTCCAGCCCCAGACTGACCAATCGGAGTCCAGGATTTTTTCTTGCCATTGTATAATGCAGCATAAACTACATATATAGATGACCAGAAGAAGATGAAGATGAGGTAGCATGAAAAATGCTTGTTTAAGTCCTGATGAATTTCCAAAACAACTTAACAAGCATAGCCAGATTGTTCATTACTGGAAAAATGGAGACAACTAAATTTGAATTTGATTTTGTTAATTTCTTTAGTTCAGTTCTTATTTACTGTATGAAAGTATAAGGATGTCGAGTGAGTGAATAAAAGTAGCATTATAGTGGCATGCCACCAGACCAGAAGCCCTATCAGGATATGGTTGCCTGCCCAGTGCAGGTCCCAGTCAATTTCAGCATCATCTGAAAAACTATCTATAGCTTGCATCAAAACAAAACAGGGCCCCCATTTTCAAACCTGTGGGGATGCGTGGTGCATATAGATGCACCACCAAAATAAAAGGGCTGGTGCAAATAAATTCAATATTCAAACAAGATGCATGATCCCAACAGATCACACATCTTGTCCGAATATAGCATTCCTACCAGGCAGCGCAAATGGGGGCAGCCAACAATGCACTGGCACATCCTGGGGGATGGCCTAAATACCAGGAATGGGGATGTGCAGCACATCCCCAGATGTGCTGGTCCCAGATTCCCAATATTAAGCTAGAATATGCAAATGCAGCCATCAGGCATGCAAGATGGAAATGGGCCATTTGCATGCTCATTATTGCTGCATTTGCATTCACTTTGTAGGGATGTACCTGGCAGGATACGCCGACCCAGCCTGCCCCCCAGCCCAGTCCCAGTCCACCAATGTCAGTAATCCCATCCCATTTCCATAGTGTAGGGATCCCCCCTCCCCATCCCAAACCCCATTCAAATGTAAAAATAAACACAGTCCCCATCCCTTTTCCATAGTGTAGGGACCCCCCCCACCCTGTCCAGAACCCAGCTTGAAATAAAAAAAATCTCCCATTCCTTTTCCATAGTGTAGGGCCCCCTCCCAGCCTAATCCCTGTACCTGTAAATGACAGTAAAATCCCTTCCTTTTCATTAGTGTAGGGTTCCCCCACCCCATACCTGAAACATGATCCCCATTCACATAACAAACCCCTGCCTCATATCCACCTCATTCATATGCCAGTCCCCTGCCGCATACCATCCCTGTCCAAATAATAATCCCCTGCTGCATACTTTTCCATAGTGTAGAGGTCCCCCACCCCAGTAGGCATGACCACCTCCCCACACACCCCACACCACCAGAGCTGGCAACTGGCTCAGCACTCTGCTCACCACCATGGCCAGCCACTGACTGAACAGTACAGGAATGGAACTATAAAGATGAGGCGCAAAGAGTTATATCAATGTCAACCTTTTCTTTTGAGAATTTTGGAAAAAGACAAACAAACATGTGAACATAGGAAATTGCCAGCAGAACAAGGCTCACAGGTCTGTCAAGTCTGCCCGATTGTGCAGCTCTCAGTTTAATGCCACTGCAGCTGCCCCCTCTCTCCATCCCATCTCCCAGTTCTTCCCACAATGTCTGTACTAACCCTGCCCCTTATTTTATCCCACCCCCATTTGAAGCTATCTACCATCATCGGTTCAATTAACTCCTCCTGCAGTGCATTCCATCCCACCGCCACTCTCTCTGTGAAGCAGTGCCTCCTCATTTTCCTCCTTAATCTTCCCCCTTCCAACTTCAGACTGTGCCCCATAGTGACTCTATCCCCCTTTAAGTGGAATAGTCATCTCTCTCTGACCTTTTTATGCCTTTCAAGTACATACAGGTCTCTATTGTGTCCCCCCTTTCCCTTCTTTTCTCCGAGTACATGTTGAGCTCTCTCAATCTTTCTTCATAAGGCAACTCCCCTAGTCCCATGATCATTTTTGTAGCCCTATGCTGCACCCCCTCCAGTAATCTCACATCCTTCTTGAGGTATGGGTGCCAGTACTGTACACAGTACTCCAAGTGTAGCCTCACCAGTACTCTATTCAAGGGCAGTATGACCTCCTCCTCCTCCTTCCTAGAGGTGATCCCTCTGGCAATGCAAAATAGGGCTAAACATGTCAGAATATAGAGATCTGATGAATTAATGAGAGGTAGAAGATCATTCTGTGGTGTGAAGGTCCACTTTAAAATACTGCATGCTACAGTTATCGCTACCTTAGTGTAATATACCACGGGGAGGGACAACATGTGCCCATGATCTCTTTTGCCACAGAATTACAGAAGCAAAGCTCAGTAATGTCCGAAGATTTTATCTTATCATATATATATATATATATATATATTATATACTTATAATAATGCAATTAGAATGTCCAGGAATTCCATTTTTTACAATGTTATTGGATACACGTCCAGTCAATGCTGACTGTCATTGTTTCAAAGGAAATTGGAAGGTCGTTTTAATAACATGTCTCAGATTATGAGCCAACTTGCACCCACAATAAGGCTTCTTTTTTACCCAACTATAACTTCTTTCATCCTTCTTTCATCATTTATATCTTCCACTTATTCATCAACAAGGTTGCTCTGATGCATTTTACTCTTTAGAGAAGCTTACTACTCTTTTTAACAACCAAATGAAAAAATTAAATGACACGTTTGTTTTGTGACATATCTAATTTCATGTTGCCTAAGTGCTTTCTAGTGACATTTATAAGACATAACCCATTTACCTGAAGCTGTATAATATGTAATTCTGAAAAGCTAGAATAATAGTAATGCCAGTATAGGCAGTATTTTCAGCTCTTTGGGATTTCCACATATGGAGGATACCCCACATACAGAATGTTGGTGACATAGCAATACCACACCCTCTCCAAGACTCCTGCTGACTACTCCTGCAGAGTCCAGGAGATGTGTCAGAACTGCTTCACTGCAACTTGTAACTAATGTAGCCCCTGAAGGCTAACATTCTGACTCTTTCATTTAGAGCCTTGCTGTAATCACTCCAGTACTACTTGTGCCGCCCAACACTGTGCCCTCTCTGAGAGACCACAGAGCTTTGACTTGATGTCTACTTGGATTTGTATAAAGAACGATTAAGTATCCCATTAAATAAAATGCTAATAAACATATTGGGCTTGGGACCTGCTTTCCCAGCACAATATTTGAGGGCAGAGTTAGGGCTGATAAACATAAATGCAAAGATTGAAACAAGAAATGTGCTTTTCTGGATGAGAATCTTAAAGCAGAATTCAGGTAGAATATCAAACATCTGTCTAAAAAAAACAAGATTGGCAACATATGGACATCGGCAGTGGGCTATGGTACAATAATGTCCTGAGGCTTTTGGAGAAACACAAACTGCTCATATTGATTAAGTACGTTAATAACAGAATTGTGATAAGTGTTAAATATAAAAAATATATCTCAAAAAAGATAATATATTCTTAGGGAAAAAAATAACTTAAAATATATTAGTAATACAGCTTATTTAAAATGCTATGCAAAAAATAACTTTTACATGGGGATAAAACCCCACCTGGACATCCTAACAGAACCTAAATCAAGGAAAATATTTAGTGCATATAAATTTAAAAGACTTGCTAGCAATGTGCTAAAATATCAACAGGATAAAACATACAAAGGGACAGAAAACTGTTTGTGCTCAGAGGGGGGAGTAGAAGATCTAAATCATATTCTGTGGAAGTGCACATGGTACATAAATGAAAGGGCGTATTGGCTGAAACCCTTTTTAAACTTACAATTTGGTTTAGAATTAGAAACACTGACAAACATTCTTATTCATACAGCTGATACCAGGACTATTGAGAGAATTGATAAATATTTCATGGTAGTAAATAAGAAGAAAATCAAAATTGAGAAATGTGCAATAGAGTGATATACTGGCAATCTGCATAAGATAATTAGTAGGTAAAAGCATTTTAAATACTGTGTTTTTTATAATATTAATGTCAAATGTTGTTCATTTCTGTCTGCCTATCTAAAATTTATCTTTTTATTTTTTTTTATATGCGTATGACTTTTTTGTATGTATTGGTGATGACTATAATAGTCTAACAATAAAACTTGACTGATTGATTGATTGACTTGGATTTGTACCATCTGTATCTTGTCAGGTGACTTGTATGAACCTTTGGAACTGTATGAGCAC
Organism: Neoceratodus forsteri; assembly: GCA_016271365.2. Lineage (NCBI taxonomy): Eukaryota > Metazoa > Chordata > Ceratodontiformes > Ceratodontidae > Neoceratodus > Neoceratodus forsteri. Next base: position 463,590,789 of record CM057449.1, read on the forward strand.
TATAGTGCAACCCTTCTGGGGCTTTCACTGTGATCTCTATTTAGAATGGTACTGTATCATTTGTATTCTGCAATGGAAATTGTAGTAATATTTACTTTTGTAAGTGCACTAGACAAGAACCTGCCTATTTTCAGGCATGACCCAGGAAAGTACATTACAGGTAACAGCATTAATGCAATGATCAGGATACAATGATTGAAGACCTGGAGAAAATTGCACAAATTGTGGCCCATGTGCAGGTACATTACAGTATCAGTTTGTACAAAGTTAAAATAATGGTTGAGACAAATAAACCCGAATTTAACTGGCAGTGACAGATAAAACACAAACAAAAGAAGTCCTACAATAGATAAAAATAAGAGGAAATAACTAGACGTTACAACAAAACAGGTGAGACACACAACGACTTAGGAACAAAAATAGGCATGGTAAAATTACAAGTACGTAAGGGCCTATAGTTCCTGACCAATAAGAATACACAGCTATTTTACAGGTAAATGTAAACACTTATGTGAGGCAGAGCATAGTAACAGGAGGAACAAGAATAGGCAGTAAGAGTTAATGAAGTCATGAACATGAACATTTATCAAAAAATTTAAGGTAACGATATTTTTTCCTTTGAACATTGTGTAACAATGTATATTTCTGTACTGTTTGTACTTTGTACCCTTTTATGCCAATTCCTGCCCCAGGTCTCAACTGGAAATGATCCCTTGGCTTTGTGTGCTTACCTAGTACAACATGTTTAAATAAATAAATAAACATTAGTTGTTTAGTTATTCACTTACATAAAAAGCCAATAGTAATGTATAAGTACATGAAAACACTGCATCTTTTATCTGTCTAATTGAAACAGTTTTTCTTTTCAAATTCTTTTTTTTTGTATACTCTATTTATGCTTGATTGGTCCTTATTATCTTAGGCATCCTTTAGCTCATCATCTGACTTGGCCTAAATTGGCCAGACCTCCTCCCATTAACCTCTGACCCACTGGACCCAACCTGGCCTGAACGCTCTAGCTCTTTCTTCTTGCTGCTGCAGTGGCCAGGGTGCCTCCTTCACTATCCCGATGACTAGATCTGACACTCAGTATTAGAGCTGCACAGAATGTGGGAATTCTGATGGTGGAATTAGGGCAGAATGATATTTCTACTCCAGCATGCTTTTCAGAGGACCAAGCAGTAGCACCACCATTTCCAGCACTGATGACCCACATTCTGGAACAAGCCTGGTGCTTCTGAGGGTCAGCCGGGAGGAGGAGGAGGAGGAGGAGGAGGATAAAGCATCTGGTGGACAGCTCTTGTCCTGGAGGGAACATACAAGTTGGCAATATTCTGACACCTAGCAAAACTTTGAACACTGTTACATCATTTAATGGACAGTCAAACAGGTTTGGACAGATTTCTGCTTTGAAAGTAGCAGACACTGCTTTGGTGGATTTCTTTGAAAATCCCCCTTGGTCTTCATCTGCCAACAACATCTGTGTTTCTATATTTCTTCATAATCTCCCTTCATTGTGTGACTGGACTTTGTAAATTTCTTTATTTGTAATTTTTTAAAAATGGAAATATACACTAAATTTTAAGCTTGATTCCAAGTGCCTCCCTTGGGGAGGTGGAATACTTGGACATTTTAACTTAATCTTTTACACCTGGTTTGTGCTGGCAACCCCTCCTGCCCCCACTGTAACACATATGTAAATGTGACTGGGAACTTTATTTCTGTATAACTCCTTTCAATTAATATGTCATTTTAGTATACTGGTTGTTTAGCCACTGCCTAACAATTCTATTGAGCCATTGCACTCTGCAGTTAGCCACATGTTTACTATAACTTTTGTATTTTGCAACTACTAAATTGTGTATGTGTACTAAAAGCTTAATTATTGTTGTCAGCCAGTAGTGAATTTTTGTCTTGTATAGTACCGAATTTTGCTTGTATTTTCTCCTGTTGACAAGTAAAATTTTGCTTTATCTAACCCTCACGTAATAGGGACCCAAACTCCCAGCAACCCCACAATCTCTCCCAACCACATCTCATAGGAGGAACTCTTATTTCTGTGATGACTGAGCTCACCCCATCAGTTGCAGTCTTTTGGCATTAAATAGCCTCTCCACGGAGGCATTGTGGATGCACATTTCTCCTGCATTCTACTGGCATGAATCTATGTGTTCCTCACCCCAGGACACAACACCAATTTTATTTTCCAATTTTCTGGTCTTTATCCTAGTTGATGGAGACATAAAACCAAATCTGTTGCACACAGACTGGATCACCCCCCCCCCCACTCCAACCCCTCTACCCCACTCCATAAAAGGCTACATAAAGTTCACCTTAAGGTATGTAGTCTCCTCCTAAACATCTGTCTTGTGTGGCAGTAGATATAAGAGCACATACGCTATGTTCTAATTGTGTATCAATCATGCCTAAGTCACAAAACAAACAATACTACCACAGACACAGACCTAACAAGCTACAGTGGAACCAGCTAGGATGCAACACAATCTTGCAACATGCTGCAGTTGAGTTACTGCATTACATAAGGTAATTTGAATGGCATTTAATCCCTTTTGTCATGCAGTAACTCAAGACACTGCAATGCCTCCTGGCCAGCTCTACTGTGTTCATAGTTACATGAGGCTCATGGTGAATGAGGCATGTATAATTATTCATGTAGAGCTGTGTGCAGTATCATGTTCCTTCTTGTCTAATCATGTCAATCAGCACCTTTAGACAGGAACTGGCAAGAATGGACTTAGCCATCCAGAGTTAATTGCTTAATGACTATGTGTTTCCAATCACTGTGCAGAGTCATCACTCAGAGCATCATGGCAACAGTCATATATATATATATATATATATATATATATATATATATAGGAACATGACACTGTGCACCACTGCATGGCTCCCAGAATCATAATTTTGAAATAACAAAAGTGCCACTGTCCCTGGTTCTCATTAAATCATGGGTAAGCTCACATTCCCTAATTCCCTTACCATTACTGTGCCTCCCAACTCTCTACTAGACATCCTTAGTTCAGCAACCAGGATCACCAAAAAGGCAAAGAAAGTGTTGATAATCTGGTGGTATACCAATACTAATGGACTTGAACCAGCTGGAAAGAAAATAAAACCCAGGGTACATGCCCAACCCTTGTTCAGCATATCAGCAACTCTGCCTGCACAAATGCATCCTCTGGAAACAACTCAGTCATTGACAAGGTTCTTTCTGCACACATAACAGAATAATTGATACATTACCTTACCTTTCTGACTAGGTGGGCCAAGCGGTCCTTATCTGCCATCAAAGTCTATGTTTCTATGTTTCTTTCAGAGGCCCCCATATGCTCTTATGTACAAGGAAGGTAAAGTGCCCAAGATCAGCCCCCAGGTCAATTAAGATATGGTCCCTGCACAACCTGAATGCTGAGCCCTTCTTTGTAGATCTTTGTGACATTGACTGGCCCCTTCTGGATTTGTCACTAATGTGGCTACTTCCCTGCAATACTTAAAGTCCTCTTTTGAGGCTTTATATGACAAGCACGTCCCCTTAAAGGGAACCATGGTAATAGAGCATATCTTCCTGTGCTACTTCTCACCTGCTAGCCTTTTGTTTCCATAAGGATGCACTATGATGCCTGCACAAAGTCTCTCCTGGATTTTCTACAATACAGACAGCTTAGAAACCAGTGAACTAAGACTACAAAATGTACCAAAGCCACCTATTTCAAGTCTCAGTTTCAGATTAATATCTCTAACTCTGTTGAACTCTGGAAGGTGGTAAACAGCCTGTTTGATCCCCCAGCTAGCCATGCTCCCCCTACCATTAGGTGTGGTACCACTCTACTCAGCAATCCCATAGAAATAGCATCTATGTTCAGTGTTTTCATCACAAACTGTGCCTGTAATATGATACATCCTGCCCAAGAGGACCCCAATTCCTGCATATGCCTCCCATATTAGTAGCTTCAGCTTCTTTCCAATATCCCATAACAGAGTTACAAAAGGCATTGATCTCTAAAGCCCTGTAAGAGCTGTAGTCCTGATGAGCAAAACACCAGGCTACTCATTGTGGCTGCCCCTGCCCTGCCAATTTCCTTCATCTTTTAAACTAGTCTCTGTCCACAGGTCAGCTCCCACCTTCATGACCGCTTGCTAGAGCAGTCCCACCTCACAAAGGGGGAGAATCCCTTAAAACAGGAATCTTATCATCTCATGTCTCCTATTCCTTTTTGTCAATAATCCTTGAGCACAAAGCTCAGGTACAATTTATTGAGTTCCTGAGCCACTCTGATTTCTTCAGCTCCTTCTAGTCTGGCTTTTGTTTCATGCTGCACAAAATAGGTGATTTGATACCTTTTATTGGACCAACAAAATTTTACAGAAAAAAAATTTTAACTTTAGAACTACACAACAGACCTTCACCAAAAAATTGTGTTGTATAACTTGTATAATTGCCATTTAAAACTTGCTTATATAACTGCCATTTTCTGATGAAGGACTCTATTGTGTAGTCCGAAAGCTAAAGATATTTTCTCTGAAATGTTGAACAAATAAAAGGTATCAAATCACCTATTTTATGCATCTTATCATACAAGGACCAATATGGCAACAGACATTTATTTTAAGTTTCATGCTGATCACTCTGCTACTATCAACCACATCTGTCTCCTGGAATAAATATCTTACACAGGCCTTGACAACTTGGTAGTCATGAGGTTCTGTTCATACCTATCTAACCACCTTTAAAAACTGTACATTGGTGGAACCACCTCCCCATCCATCCAGATCAAATCAGATGTTCCTAGGGCTAGGTCCTGCATCTCCTGCTCTTCTCTATCTTCTTAAATGACCTTCGCAGTATTTTCAAGTCTGCCTCTATCCAGGTGCATACAGATGAAATGACACTTGCTGTCAGTAGACCTAGGTCCACTGAAGTTCAGTCTAGTTTGAAACAAGACCTGATGGGGACACAGAGATGTTTTCTGGATAACTGACTCACTTTTTACTGCAAAAATACTGTGGCCATGCTTTTTTGATCAAAACAATTGTACCCAAGGAATCCTCGGGTCTCTGTCACAATAATCTCTCACAGCCCCATCTAGAGGGTTGAGCAAGTTAAAGCACCTTGGTCTCTGCTTCACCCCCTCACCTTGACTTCAATGCCCATATAGAATATCTTTATGTCCAAGCTTCACCCCAAATGTGGTATTCTCTACCAAAATCAAGACTGCTGTCTTCCACTGCAATAAAGAAGTTAGTTTCCAAGATGATATCCATCATACTTGATTATGGAAACATCCTCTCTGGGGCTGTTCCCAAGGTTCAGCTAGCCAAACTAGACACCTTACTTCATTCATTCATTCTACAGAGTCATCCTCTACCTTCCTCTTAGTCAAACACTAAATCAATCAACTGCCCACCTTCCCCCACCACTGCATCCTTTACAGATGGCTTGGTTGTCCCTCCTTGGTGACCCCACCATTTCTTCCACTAATCACTGTTTCTCCACATGTTCTGAATTGGTAATTTACCAGCTATCTGCTGGACTTCATATTCCCTGCCCAAAAGCCTACCTACTCACTCCGAGCCCCAAAAAATAGGGTGCAGCAGAACACAAGGTGTTCCAGTTCTATAAGTAAAGTGTTCTTATCATCCCCCAAACATGTAGAACAACCCTCTCCATTAAATCAAATGTGCAGAGCCTGCAGTTACTCTAAAGAAACTAATTAACTCCCACTGTGTCCACAGCTGCACTTGCTAGCCATACTGACAAGGTAATATTATTCCTACTTGGGTTTATTTTGTTCACCAGCCTGAACTGAGTATGGGGATAGGTATGAGTTTCAGGTTCTAGAAGCACACTGTTGAATTAAAGCCTGTAATAATCTTGCAAACCTCCATAATGCACAAATGACCTTCTGGACAATGCTTTTTGTAATAATTATTGTTCCCTTATTCTATTTTGATCTGCTTAGTTTTCTTTGTAACATGTTATTACAGATTTTTTTTTCTCTTTCCTTGTCACTTTCACTAAAAATACCACCAACAGCTTAATCTGGTTCAAGGTTAGTTGGCATTCATCTGTATCCACCTCTCCCAGGTCATGCCTGAAAATAGGCAGAATTTGTCTAGTGCACTTACCCGGTCAACAAAAACTAACAAACTTAACTAACTAATTAACTAACTAACTTCCCTGATTTTCATTTTTGTTTTACAGGAAGTACCTGAAAAACAGTGTTTTTTCAACTCCATGTGCCGTCTGGCTAAAAACATTTAAATGCAAAATAATTCTTCAAGCTCTCCTCTAATGCCAGTTTGCCCTGCTGGGACATTGCTCAACCCACTGCAGTATTGTCTTCCCCTGCCTGACCACCAGGCGAGGTCTGCCAGTCAAGGCATGGGCAGAAACTTCCCTCATAATCCATAAACTCACAATGAAAGGAAACGGCACCCAAAAGTGTTTCTGGAAAACAGTGGGTAGAGCCCTTGCTGCATGTGGAGACAGGTGAAGGCATTGACTGCTTCTCCAAAAAACCTATTTTTCCATTTTCCCTCCCACCTTCCACATAAAGATGCAGTGATGTTAGGCACTAGCAAGCCAGATGCACCACATTTGTGATGGCCAAAATACCACAGCCCCTTGCACTGCAGAACTACATGTGATAACATAGGGGTGGTAGTTCTACAGGAACTGAAACCCTCCATCCCTGGAAGAGATAATTCAGTGGGATTCACATTCCTCCTCCCACAGCATGCAGCAATGTTATGGGTTTGGGCACAAATCTAAAGCACCAAAATGATGAGTTGCTGTCCTAGCTAATGCACTTTTGGTCTGCCCAAAACATTTCTTATCAGTTATTTCTTTTTCATATGCCTGTAGAAACACACTTTTCCAATGATCTTTTATTATTTTGTCTAATTAATCATTACTCCAGAAAAAAATGCATGCATTCATTTTGGACTGATCCCCCCCACCACCACCATCACCAACTATAACAACTAAAATAAATAAACGAACATAATGACCATCGTACTGTATTGTCCGATTGTTGGCTGCCTGTTAAGTCCATGTGCTTTTAGGTCAATGACTGCATTTGCTTTAGCAGCACAATGAATTAATTTTTGTTCCACAGGCAGTACCTGGGAAACAGTTGTTTTACAACTCTGTGTGCTTTCCTGGCTAAACATGTTTAAATGCTAAATAATTCTTCAAACTCTCCCCTAATGCCAGTTTGCCCTGCTGGGACATTGTTCAACCCACTGCAGCATTGCCTTCCCCAGCCTGACCAACAGGTCTCCCAGTCAATACATGAGCCTTTGTGTTTAATTGCTAAAATATTGAAGAGCAAAATTCATTGTTTCATCTGAATGAATAGAAACACTAGAAAAATAAGACAGCTGGCTATGAAGACATGAACTTAAAAGTTTTTATTAGAAAGCTCCATACATTAAAGGTTTAGAATAGACTCTGAGACTGTACTTGTTTTTTTTTTTACTGAATGGGTATAGGCTACTGGCAAAAAAAGGTCCTGCAAATGAATACTGCTGAAGATGCTAAGCCTGGATTTGCCTCACATGTAAACCTTTTTTCTTTAAACAAAAATTTAGTTTACTGAATGAAACAATTGACATTTTTTTGTCAGCTAGCCTACTCCTGCCCATAATTACTGCATTCAGCAGTCTAAATCATAGTTGGTGGCCCTTATGGTGAGCCATTTACTCTGACATTCAGCTGAGTATTTTTCCAAGATCAGAAACATATATTTTATGATATGTATCAGGCCAAGTAATGTTTTAGAAGCACAGATGCCAGGCTTTGAAAGAGCTGGACTCATGCCAAGAATGCAATACTGAAAGGGAAGAAGTATAATAGCTTACTGTATTCCCACATCCAAACATTTGTTGAATTATTGACTGATAGTAAGCTAACAATATGCCTGCTGAAACACTTTCCTCCCTTTATGAACTTATTATGGAACTTCTTTGATGTCTTAGTAAGACACATACCTTTTTGATGCTGCAAGTCAAAGAGCAATTGACACGAAGTTTAGCTCTAGGCAGGCAACCCACACAATGGAACTGATTGCCCTAGGAATGATTTGAGCAATATTTCACCTTTTCTATAACATACAGAAAAAGTTATAACCTTTGTAAAGTCCAGCTCAAAACTTCTGTGTATGAGCTGAGCAGCTGCTGAGCACTGCAGCCCCACACCTAAAACCAGCATAATTATGATGAGAAGTAGGGAACCTGGTTATAGGTGCTCTATGAAGATAATAATAGAATCAAGGAGAGAGGCCACCTAAATGTACTCAGATCATCTTTTCTGGCAAGTATACATGTATGGGGCTATAATATATGGTAAGTTTTAGCCCCACACATGCCTACCTGCCAAAAAAGATATTCTAAATACATTTAATTGCAGCCATATTCCCTACTAGTGTTGCAGCGAAATTTAATTTCACCCACAAAATTCCATTGAAATCATGAATTTCACCTGTGAAATGCAGAATTCTGCCTATGAGTGGTGGAAGTTTGCCAGAGAGTGATGAAATTCTGCCAGTTATGGGCAAAATTCTGTACTTAGTGGGCAAAATGCATGATTTTGTGGGTGGAATTTCACATTTCACACCGGCAAAATATTTTATGAAATGTGCGAATTTCACAAAATATTTCACAAAATATTTCACAGAATGAAATTCATGCATTTTGCGCTTCTCAATCCCCTACCTCGCATCTTATTTATGCTGGTTTTAGGGACAGGACTGCAGAGCTCAGCAGCCACTTGGCTCATACATGGAAATTACGAGTCAGGCTTTATGGAGACTATCATTTTTTTCTGTAAGTTAGAGAAAAAGGTGAAATATGGCTAAAATAGCTCTTAGGGCAGGTAACCCCATTGTATGAGTTGCCTGCCAGGATCATGTCAGTAGCTCTTTTAGGTGTCTGAATAAGACAATTAACAGGTATGAACAGAGAAGATGTTGTTATTGTTTTGCAATTTCTTTATTCAAAACAGAACTGCTAAGATAAGTATCTCATTTTCAGTGTAACCCTACTTATACCCAGTTTTACAGTTGGATGAATAGAAGGCAGAAGACAGTATAGTGCAGTGGTTTAAGGCTCTGAGCTACACATCCGGAGACCTGGGTTTGAATCCCACAGCCCCCACTTGCATACTGTGTGACCTTGAGCAAGTCACTTAACTTCCCTTTGCTCCCAGATCACACCTGTAAACAAGCTTTCAGCTTAGTATGCCACTCCTAGTTAAACAATTGGAAAAAAAAGGAGATGTATGGTAAAGCAATTTACTTAAAGTCACATGGTGTGCACAGTGTCTGTGGCAGGATTTGAACCTAGTATCTTCTTTGAACTTAGGCATTAGTCTTGTTGCATTCTTGGCTTCAGCTGTGATGTTAATAAATAAAGCATTGTTCCATCATGTGACACTCTTCAATTTGAATGCAGGTTATACAACTGAATGTTTGTGGAAGAATCTTCCTTTGTTTCTATGTATAGAAACACAGAAACATAGAATTTGAAGGCAGATAAGGACTGCTTGGCCCACCTAGTCTGCTTATTTTCCTACCTAACAGATAAGCTGCAGATCCTAGTTAACCAACAGCTTACTTCCTCCTACCCCCCACTAGGACTGCCTTATGTCTCTCCCAAGCATTCTTGAATTCCCCCACTGTTCTTGACTCCATGACCTCCTCAGGGAGGCTGCTCCATGCATCCACAACCCTCTCCGTGAAAAAATACTTCCTCACATTACCTCTGAGCCGTCCCCCCTCTATCTTCAAATTGTGCCCCCTTGTTCTCGCACATCTCTTTTTTTGAAAGATGCTACCCTCTTCGACTTTGTTGATTCCCTTGAGGTACTTGAAAGTTTCTATCATGTCCCTTCTCTCCTCTTTACTCAAGGGTATACAATTAAGCTCCTTTAGTCTTTCTTCGTATGTCTTCTGGTGCAGACCCTGCACCATTTTGTTGCCCTCCTCTGACAGCCTCCACTCTGTCTATGTCTTTATGGAGATTGGGTCCCAGAACTACACACAGTACTCCAGATGGGGTCTCACCAACTGTCTGTACAGAGGGATAACAACTTCCTGTTTTCTACTATTGATGCCTCTTCCTATGCATCCCAGTATCCCCCAGCCTTCCTTACTGCCTTCTCATTGCTTGCCCACCTTTAGGTCATCTGATATAATTACCCCAGGTCCCTTTCCATTTTTACTGTTGTCAGTACCTCACTCCTCGTTGTGTACTCTTCCCCTGGGTTTTTGTTTCCCATGTGCATTACCGTGCACTTCTTTGCATTGAATCTGAGCTGCCATACATTTGACCATTCCTCCAACCTTGCCAAGTCCCTTCTCATCCTTTCCACTCCATCCTGTGTATCAACCCTGTTGCAGATCTTTGTGTCGTCTGCAAAGAGACATACTTTTCCTTCCAGTTCCTCTGCAATGTCACTTATAAAGACATTAAAAAGGACCGGTCCCAGTACTGAACCCTGCGGTACCCCGCTAGTAACCCTCCTTTCTTCACTGTGCACTCCATTTACTACTACCCTTTGCATCCTGTTGTCTAGCCAATTTTTTATCCAGGCTATCACCTTGGGGCCCACTCCAAGGCTGGCTAACTTGTGTATTCATCTTTTGTGTGGGACTGTATCAAATGCCTTGCTAAAATCTAGGTAGGCCATGACCACAGCCCCTCCCTGTTCTACTACTTTGGTCACCCAGTCAAAGAAATCCATTAGGTTCATCCGACACGACCTTCCCATCGTGAATCCATGCTGCCTTGGGTCCTGTGCCCCACTGGCCTCTAGGTACTCAACATTTCTTTCCTTCAGAAGTGATTCCATCATTTTCCCTACCACTGAGGTCAAACTAACTGGTCTGTAGTTTCCTGCCTCTGTCCTGCTCCCACTTTTGTGAAGAGGAATTACATCTGCCCTCCTCCAGTCCTCGGGTACCACCCCATCCTCCCATGATTTGTTAAGAGTGTAGTCAGTGGTGTCACTAGTTCTACCTTAGTTCTTTTAGAATTCTTGGGTGAATCCCATCAGGCCCCATTGCTTTGTCCACCTTCAATTTTATTAGTTCTTTCAGAACCCTTTCTTCTGTAAATGGACTGGTATCGACCCCCATCTTCAGAGTGTTTCTCTTGTTTGGTTTAGGTACCTCCCCCTCCTCTTACTTTGTGAATACTGAGCAGAAATATTTGTTAAGTATCCCTGCCTTTTCACTGTCCTCCTCTACCCACATTCCCTCCCCTTTATTAGGCCTCAATATCCCTCCTTTGGTCTTTCTTTGCTCCTTAATGTACCTATAAAAGGTCTTATCCCCCTTCTTAACAGAATTGGCTATCCTTTCCTCGGTTTGGGCCTTTGCTATTCTGACTGCCTTCCCAGCCTCTTTCTGCTTTAACTGATAAAGTTCTCTGTCCTGCTCCTTCTGTGTTTCCTTATATTTCCTGAATGCTATCCTTTTCTCCTTAACCTTCCCTGCCACCTCTTTTGAGAACCATAGTGTTTTTTTCCTTCATTGTGTTTCATTGATTTGCTTTACACAAAGGCTTGTTACCTCTGTGATGGCTGTTTTGATTACTCCCCATTGTTCCTCCACCCCTCCTTCTTGCCTGTTTGCTAGTGCTTTTCTAAGGCACTCTCTCATTTTCCCAAAGTCAGCCTTCCTAAAGTCCAATACTCTTGCTTTTGTATGGCTTGATTGTATATCTGTGTTTATTGTGAACCACACTGTTTGGTGGTCGCTTGTTCCCAGATGGCTACCCACCTCTAAATCTGAGATTCTTTCTCCGTCCCCATTTGAGAGTACCAGGTCTAAGATTGCTCCCTCCCGAGTGGGTTCCAATACTAGCTGTCTGAGGCATGCCCCCTGTAGGGCATCAAGAATGACCCTGCTCTTGGATGTGCTTGCAGCAAAGGTGCTCCAGTTAACATCTGGCATATTCAGGTTCCCATCAACAATATCTCTCCTTTTTCTGCCATTCTAAGGAAGCCTTCTATCATTTCCTTGTCCATTCCCTCCCCCTGAGATGGGGGTCTGTATACAACCCCCATGCGGATTGTGGTGCCATTTCCTGTCTCCAGGGTGACCCAGAGTGCCACATCTGCTCCCTGTTTACTCTTTAGTTCTGTTGCTTTGATCCCTTCCTTTACATAGAGAGCTACTCCTCCTCCTCTTTTACCCTCCCTGTCCCTCCTGTAGATTGCGTATTCTGGTATGTTGACATCCCAGTCATGGTTCTCTGTGAACCATGTTTCTGTGACTGCCACAATATCCAGGCAACCCTCTTCCATCAAGGCCACTAGTTCAGGGAGCTTGTTACACAGACTATGGGCATTGGTACTCATCACCCTCCACTTTTTTACAGCCTTACCCCTTTTAGCCCCATTCCTGTCCTTACTGCCTTTGCCTTTTTTTACATTTACCTCTGTCCTGCTCCCTAATAACTTCTCTACATTGGTGTTTACCTCACTAATTACCATGTTTTGTGGGGGGAGGCTGGGATTTCCCAGCTGCTTTTCAGTTCCTCCCCCCTTGGCTAGTTTAAATGCTTGCCAATGAAGCATTTAAACCTCTCACCTAGGATCCTGTTCCCCCCCCCGGACAGATGCAGACCATTGCACCAGTATAGGTCTGCATCTCTCCAGGTGGCTCCCCAGTCCCCAATGAAGCCAAACCCTGAGCTCCACACCAGGTTTTCAACCACTCATTGAATTCCCTGGTGAGGAGGCAAACATCATCTCTTTGCCATAGACAGGCAGCACCTCCGAGAAGGTTACCAGATGCGCTTACTTGTCTAAGGCCCTTCCAACTCTACAAACCTCTTGCACTGCTCTGATCCCATTCCTAGCCAGGTCATTTGTCCCTAGGTGGACAATGACATCCAGCTCCCTCCCTCATGCAGCTCCTCCCATGATCCTGAAGATTCACTTCCTGTCCCTCCAAGCCATGGCACCAGGAAGGCACCTTACCTCCCTCTCCCCTTCCTCCCCCACTTCTACACCCCTAATGATTGAGTCCCCCACCAGGAGTTGTTCTCTTCCCCTGTGGGGTCCCATGCCACCCTCCTGTGGGTCTCCTTTGTGAAGGTTCCCAGCATCCTCCTTGGTCTCTACTACAGGTGCCTCCATAGAGGAACCACTATCCACTAGAAGAGTGAATGAATTGTGGAGAGGTTCAGCTGGAGGAATGCAACTCTGTTCCACCACCCTCTCCCTCCATGAGCCCACCCTGGTCCAGCCTCTCCTCTTTCTTGGCAACCTCTGAGGTAGTGGCATTGGCCCTGGTGGTCCCTGGGTGGGGGAGGAGGTTTCACGAATCCTAGCCAGGTCAGCCTGGAGATGGGCAACCTCCTCTCTTAGACCATAGAGGTGTCTGCAAATAGGGCAGCATCGCAGCCTCCAGAATGTCTCCCGGAACACTGCCGCCCCACAGCCATTGCACTGCACCACTCCTATCATGTCTTATTTTGTGTCCCCTCTCCTGTTTCTCTGTATGCTTAGAAACATAGAAACATAGACTTTGATGGCAGATAAGGACCACTAGGCCCATCTAGTCTGCCCATTTCCCTACCTACAGGATAGGCCACAGATCCTAGTTAACCAACAGCCTTTATCTTCCTGCCCCCCACAAGAATTGCCTTATGTCTGTCCCATGCATTCTTGAATTCTCCCACAGTTCTAGACCCCACAACTTCCTCTGGAAGGCTGTTCCATGCATCCACTACCCTCTCTGTGAAATAATACTTCCTCACATTGCCCCTGAACCGCCCTTCCTCTATCTTTAAATTGTGTCCCTTGTTCTTGCAAGTCTCTTTTCTGAAAGATGCTACCCTCTTGGACTTTGTTGATTCCCTTGAGGTACTTGAAAGTTTCTATCATGTCCCCTCTCCTTCTTTCCTCAAGGGTATACATATTAAGCTCCTTAGTCTCTCTCATATGGCTTCTCTTGCAGACCCTGCACCATTTTAGTTGCCCTCTCTGTGACTGCCTCTATCCTGTCTATGTCCTCGCGGAGATGGGGTCTCCAGAACTGGACACAGTATTCCAGATGGGTCTCACCAACTGCCTCTACAGAGGGATAACAACTTCCTGTTTTCTGCTGCTGATGCCTCTCCCTACATCCCAGTATACCCCAGCCCTCCCTACTGCCTTCTCACATTGCTTGCTAACCTTAAGATCATCTGATATGATTACCCCAGGTCCCTTTCCTGTTTTGTTGTTGTTACTAGCTCCCCACCCATTGTGTATTCTTCCCTGGGTTCTTGTTTCCCAGGTGCATTATTTTGCACTTTTTGCATTGAATCCTAGCTGCCATATCTGAGCCATTCCTCCAACCTTGCTAAGTCCCTTTTCATCCTTTCCACGCCTCCTTGTGTATCAACCCTGTTGCAGATCTTTGTGTCATCTGCAAAAGGCATACTTTTCCTTCCAGTCCTCTGCAATGTCACTGATGAAGACTTTAAAAGGACTGGACCCAATACTGAACCTCAGGGATCCCACTAGTAACCGCCCCTTTCTTCTGGAGTGGACTCCATTTACAATTACCTTCTGTGTCCTGTTGTCCAGCCAATGTTTTACCTAGGCTACCACCCTGGGACCCACTCCCAGGCTGGTTAATTTGACTATCAATCTTTGTGTGGGACTGTGTCAAATGCCTTGCTAAAGTCTAGGTAGGCCATGTCCACAGCCCTCCCTGGTCTACTACTTGGTCACCCAGTCAAAGAAATCTATTAGATTCATCTGATATGACCTTCCCGCTGTGAACCCATGCTGCCTTGGATCCTGTGCTCCACTGACCTCTAGGTACTCAACTATTCTTTCCTTCAGAGTGACTCCATCACTTTCCTCAACACAGAGGTCAGACTGACAGGTCTGTAGTTTCCTGCCTCTGTCTTGGTCCCACTTTTGTGAAGGGAATCACATCCGCCTTCCTCCAGTCCTCGGGTACCACCACCATCCTCCATGATTTATTAAAAAGAATAGCCAGTGGTTTCACTAGTTCCTTCCTTAATTCTTTTAGAATTCTGGGGTGAATTCCATCAGGACCCATTGCTTTGTCCACCTTCAGTTTTGGGAGTTCTTGCAGAACCCTTTCTTCTGTGAAAGGACTGGGATCGGCCCAACTATCAAGAGTGCTTCTGTTAATTGGATTAGGCACTTCCCCTCCTCTTTGTGAATACTGAGCAGAAATATTCGTTCAGTATTCCTGCTTTTTCACTGTCCCTCTGCCCACCCACCGCTCATTCTATTCAGCCTCACTATCCCTCCCTTTGTCTTTTCATGCCGCTGATGTACCTATAAAAGGTTTTATCCTTCTAACTGAGTTGGCTATCTTTTCCTCAGTTTGGGCCTTTGCTATTCTGACTTCCTCCTGCTTCTTTCTGCCTTAACTGGTACAGCTCTCTGTCCTGCTCCTTCTGTGTTTCCTTATACTTTCGGAATGCTATCTTTTTCTTCCTGACTTTCACAGCCACCTCTCTTGAGAACCATAGTGGCTTTTTCTTTCATTTTGATTTGTTTATTTGCTTCACACAAAGGCTTTTTGCGTCTGTGATGGCAGTTTTGATAATTCCCCATTGTTGCTCCACACCTCCTTCTAGCCTGTTTGCTAGTGCTTTTCTGAAGCACTCTCCCATCTTGCAAAGTCAGCCCTCCTAAAGTCCAGTACCCTCACTTTTGTATGGCTTGACTCTGTAGCTGAGTTTAATGTGAACCACACTGTTTGATGGTCACTTGTCCCCAGATGGCAACCTACTTCTAGATCTGAGATCCTCTCACTGCCCCCATTTGAGAGTACGAGGTCTAAGATTGCTCCCTCTAAGATTGCTCTAAGATTGCTTACTCTCTCCTCTCCTTACAGCTCTCACCCTTCCTGTTCTGGGACAGCAACTTCCTATCTTCTTTAGAAGCCTCCTTCTTCCTTGCTCAATGTCAGACTACCAGCAGCTGGGGGGGGGAGTGAGCTACTTTTTACCTTTAGTGTTGACAAAACCGATGTTTCTCTATGATCCTTCCCTTCCTACTGCCAAACAGGAAGTTACTGTTGACAGTCAGATCCAGTGGCTATAAAAGTAGAACTGGCTTAGGGTTGGATGGAGGGCAATTAGTAAGAAAAAAAGGCTAGCAACAGGAAGTTGTAATTTGACTCACCTGCTTTTATATGTACACATTGTATCTTCTTCATCTTCTTCTTCTTCTTTCATTTTAGTCTACTGATAAAAGATGGACCATCCTTCTGTTCAACTTGTGGACCTTCTAATGGACATTGTTTAATCAAATTATTGTTCACAATCATATTAGTCAATGGAAAACAAAGACTAATAGACTAGTACCTTTTGTGGGATGAAAATACATATTGTACAGTGCATGCAGATTCATTATAAAAGAGTTGCCGCAAATCCAGGCTCTTGATTGGCTAGGACTCATGTTAATGCCATTGTATGAGGTGAAGTGAGAGAGATGCTTTCAATGAGTTGTTTTGATATAAAACCTAAAAAAATTGTGACATTCCTTATCATGTTTCTTAATGGTCATAAGACAACTCCAAGGAGTGACTTACCAGCTGATACTCTGTCACCATGGAAAACACTGCTGTCCTTCAGATAATGTGGTTTGTTGTGTGGGGTGGGGTTACCCAACAATAACCTACCCCATCCTTGCTGACCACTTAAAGTGTGGAAGCTTCCAGAGTCCAATGTTCTCCTCTTCAGGTGTCATGGGGAATTAAGTAGTAGTGGGTTTCTAGGGCACATTTTTTTTATTTCAGTTTCTTCTCTTTGTAAATGTAATTGATTCTAACTAATCTTAGATAATATTATCATGAAATGTTTATTTTGTTCTGCACTAGTGTCATTCATCACTCTAAAATGTGTTTCTTTATTGAACCATTTAATGTGGTATAATTTTAGTTGGTTACCATCTGTATCCCCTTGCTCCTGAAAAAGGGACTTCTGGTCTCAATGGGCCTACCTGGTCAACACAATTCAAACAAGAAAGAAAGAAAGAAAGAAAGAAAGAAAGAAAGAAAGAAAGAAAGAAAGAAAGAAAGAAAGAAAGAAAGAAAGAAAGAAGGAGGGAAGGAAGGAGGGAAGGAAGGAAGGAAGGAAGGAAGAAAGGAAGGAAGGAAGGAAGGAAGGAAGGAAGGAAGGAAGGAAGGAAGGAAAGCTTTTTTAGCTGGGCATCTTTTTCTACAGAAAGGCTAATGAATAATACACAAAGTTTTCCACGAAGGCATCCTAAAAAATATAGGCTTATGTATGTGATATTTTAATAATCAAAGCAGTACCGTGGCACTGCGGGCTATGGAGCTACAATAAAGACTGACCCCTGTCTGCATGATATCCCTGTACAGACTTTCCTTTCCTAGGGGAAAACCTTAGTACATTTACTCTGCCTTCAAGGCTTAAGGATTAAGGAACCAGGATCATCCTTCCAGTACACTTCAAGCATTTTAACCAGCCCTAAGCAAAAATATTTTTCATGTAGCTTAACTAATACATTATAAAGGATTATTATTATCCGTTTAGATTCAAACACTTAAATAGGCAACCTAAAAAGTTATTTTCATTATGCACCTCTTCTTTGTAAAAGAACAGTCACAATCCCCATATACATCTTTATTTACAGTTGATTGTTTGTTCTTAAAAGTGTAGATACCTTAAGTAGTTTAATATTTTACCTACTGTGCATTGTGAGATATTAGTAAATATCAGGATGTAAAGGGTGAAGCTCAGTCAGTGTTCTCAAAGATTGCAGATCCTCTGAGTACATACTGTACAAAATGACAGCAACAAAAGGTCTGAATTTTCAGGCATTACTACTGTATGTCCTTCTTAGACTTAATGTGGAACTCATTTACAAAAACACTATAACCATTATACTATTACAATATTTACCTTCCATAAAGCACATATTTTTATGTGTTATAAAAGCTAAAACTAAGGAGGGTAGGTATGCAAGCAAATGTTTTAATCAGACATGGAAAGCAATGTCCATCAATGCATGTAGTCTGGCAAATGAGATCCCAGAACTCACCACCACAGTTGTGGAGGTGGACCTTGACTGGGTTGCTGTGACTGAGACTTGGTTCAATGACAGTCATGACTGGGATGTAGTAATCCCAAGCTACAACCTATTCAGAAGAGACTGGAAAGGGGAAAAAAGGGGGAGGGGTAGCAATCTATGTAAAGGAGGGAATAAAGGCGACTAAACTCCATGGAGTCCAAAATGAAGCAGAGGCCTTATGGATCACTATATGGGCTGGTAGCAAGGCTCCCATAAGGGTTGGAGTGATCTACTGGCTGCTGGCACTGGAGGAAGAGAGGGACAAAGATATCCTGCAAACCATCCTAAGGATGTCAGAAAAAGTGGAGATTGTGCTGGCTGAAGATTTCAGTCAACCAGATGTGGACTGGAGCTCCTACACAGCAGCATCAGTAATAGCCACAACTTCTTAATGGCATTATGTGAGGCAGGCCTTGAGCAGTTAGTAAAACACCCGTACAGGAGAGGACAATCCTTGACCTAGTACTTACTAACAGCAACTGGAACTTGGGCATAGAGAAGGGTAGCCACCTGGGCTCTAGTGACCATCACATGGAATGGTACACAGTCAATAAAGTCGAGGAGGCTATTCATACAAAACAGAAAGTCTTAGACTTTAGGAAGGCAGATTTTACCCTCATGAGAGCATACCTTAATAGCAATCTAGAATGCGGGACAAATAGGGGGGTGAAAGAGTGTTGGACCAGATTAAAAAAAGCCAATAATTATTGCCATGGCATATTGTATCAAGCAGATTAGCAAGACAAAGAGAAAAAGATGTCCACTTTGGGTTCTCAAGAGACGTAGCAGTCAGAGTAAAGGAAAAGAGGAATGCCTTCAGAAGATACAAGGACTCAGGTAGTGACTTCAATAGAGAGCCATACAGAGAAAAGCTGAGGGAGACAGGCAGTGCAACAAGAGTAGCAAAGGCCCAAACAGAAGAAAAGATAGCACAGGAGGTAACCAAAGGAGAGAAAACCTTCTATAGGTACATTGGGGAGAAGAGAAAGAACAAAACAGGAACTGTAAAACTGAAGAAGGGTGATGGCACCCAAGCAAAACGTGACAAGGAAAAGGTAGAAGTCCTAAACAAGTATTTCTGCTCAGTCTTCACCAAGGAAGAAAATAGCAAAGGACCAGCAATAATCAGAAAGGGTGTCACCACTGAGGGGAGTGGACATGAGTTCATTCACAGAAAAAAAGAGTCCTGGTGGAGCTCAACAAGCTGAGAGTGGACAAGACAATGGGATGGCATGCATCCAAGGATACGCAAGGAACTTGGAAAGGAATTGGCAGCTCTGCTAACCACACTCTTCAACAAATTTCAGGAAAGCGGGGTAGTCCCAGAAGACTGGAAAAGTGATACAGTGGTGCCACTGCACAACAGTGGGAGTAGGGACAAGGCTAGAAACTACCGTCCAGTTAGCTTCACCTCAATAGTGGGTAAGTTAATGGAATTCCTTCTAAAAGAGCAAATTCTGTCTTTTCTAGAAGCAAGTGGGCAGGTGGACCCAAAGCAACATGGCTTTACTGCAGGAAGGTCCTGCCAAACCAACCTAGTGGAATTCTTTGACTGGGTCACTAAAACCATGGACCAGGGAGGGCAGTCAATGTGATCTATCTGGACATCAGTAAGGCCTTTGACTCAGTCCCCCAGAGAAGATTGATTAACAAACTACAGCACATAAGTGTGGGCCACAAAATAACAAACTGGGTGAGAAGCTAGCTAAGTGGGAGAACACAGAGCGTATTGGTTAATGGAGCATTGTCTGGGGAGCGGATTGTGATGAGTGGTGTGCTGCAGGGTCCAGTGCAGGGACCAATCTTGTTCAATGTGTATATCAGTGACATTGCTTTTGGTCTGGAAGGGAAGGGGTGTTTGTTCACAGATCACACAAAGCTCTGCAGTAGAGTCAATACACTAGAGAGGCTACAAAAAATGAAAAGGGATCTGTTAGGATTGAAAAGATGGTCATGAGACTGGCAGCCAAAGTTTAACATGAAAAAATACAAGACAATGCTCATGGGAAGGCAGAACACAGGGGCAGATTACCACCTGGGACAGGAGAAGCCAACAGCTACAAAGCAGGAGCATGACCTGAGGGTCATCATCACTGATGACTTAAAGATGGGGAAGCAATGCAAAAAAGGCAGCACACAAGGCAAGTGGCTTCCTGGGTTGTATAGGGAGAGGCATCACTACCAGGAGGTGCGACGTGATCTTGCAACTGTACAGCCTGCCTCTAGGGGTGGTCGAGGTGAAGATGGTCAAGCAGTTTAAAACAGCATGGGACAGACATGTCAGCAAGTTAAAAAGCGATTCAGTGTAGGGGGGGTAGAAAAAATGGGCAGACTAGATGGACCTCGTGGTCCCCATCTGCTGGCACATTCTATGTATCTATGTTGGTCTACTGTCTGTTATGAGTAATGTATAAAAATGAGCTTGGTCTAAAGGCATGTCTTGATGCTCAAGAAAAAAGTCCCACACAATATTCAGTGAAAGAGAAAGCTTACTGTACATTGAAGTTAACATATTATCTGTACAGAAAATGCTTTCCTAATCATGTGTAGTATGTGGCAGTGATCTCTGTGTTCACTGTTTGAAAGCTGAACTACATTTATTTTTAAAATCATTGTTTACATAAGGAAACAATAAATACTGTTCCAAGTGTCATCTTCTGTGTGAAGCACAAAAGCAAGATCCCTTCATTGTCCATATAAAGTGTAACACATTGCTTATCAAAGACGAGTGCTATGGTAGAATGAGGG
The DNA here is from genome assembly GCA_016271365.2 of Neoceratodus forsteri. NCBI lineage: Eukaryota > Metazoa > Chordata > Ceratodontiformes > Ceratodontidae > Neoceratodus > Neoceratodus forsteri. The sequence continues at coordinate 463,611,640 of CM057449.1, forward strand.
GGAAAATAATCTGCATGCCATATCCAAATCCCTGAAAACATTCACTTCTGCTTTCCCAGCAGGTTGCCAGACTAGAGTCATCTTCCAAATGACAATGCTTGGTCTCCCTGTGTAAACAAATAATAAATTACTCATTTAGGCAAAACAATGTTTTGAAAGGAGCTAGAAAATAATAGTGCTAAAAAAAACAATGGATTTTTATCTGGAGATCACACTAAGAGGTTTTCAAAAAGGCATACTTGATGTTGGGAAAAATCATGATCAGGGAGCAAAAACAAGTAAAATGCATTAAAAGTATAAGAAACAAAAAGAGAGAAAGACAGAGACAGAAAGGGAGAAAGAAGGCAGTATGCAAACTGTGAACCTGAAGGAGAAGAGAAAACGTGATCCGACAGTCTAACAAAGACAACTGTGACTGGGCAACGTGACCAGAATAAATAAGTAATGACTCCTTGCACCTTCTTTTCAGAACAGCAGTGTGGAAGATTATACTGTGTGTTTCAATACATATTCATTAATAAAAATGTCCCCTCTTTCATTGACTTCTTTAAGAATGTGACTTTGAATTGAAGGCATATATAGTAGTTACATACTGTACATAAATACAAAAGCTAGTATCTGTGATAAGCAGTATTTTATGGATCATTTGAAAGAAGGAGCCATTATGAAGACACTGTCACATTTCATGTTTTTTTTCTTTTGCTTGGCATTGTTTAGTCTATAATGTAATGGTATGCAAACAATTTCTTAAGGAAGCAAAAACTAAAAAGAAAATGTTGAAAGGAATAAATATTATTGTCTGTTCACACTGAAAAAATGGGCAACTGAATAATAACAAATTTACACTTTAATAAAATACTATATTTCCCCTACCTCTCCTATTATACTAAGATTAGACTACTTTTTAAAGATAAAATAACTATGTATGTGGCTTCGTCCATTAGTAATTCATTACCAGTCTCCTTGAATGAAAATACCATTGTGAGGTTGTTATTTTAATATCAATAGCCTACTTGGGTTGTTCCATACTGTGATGGTATTTTTTATGTTTAGCCTATCAGTAAGGCTTGTTCCAGTGAACACTATAATCAAACTTCTAAGATTAAAATACTTTATATTTTCCAGAAGAGCTATTACATCAGCTTTCAAATTCCAATACTTTCCAAAACGGCTAATTTTCTTAGGAAGTTTAACACACCCAGAAAAAGCAAGATAATCGTTTACAGTTCGGTCACACTCTGAGAGAAGTCACGCCCTTAATTCTGGTCTGTTTCCCATCTAAACTTCAACTAGTGTTCCTTTTCTCTTTTTTCTCATCTGGCAATGAACACTGTTTTTATGTTTACCTTTCCAATGCCTTTTAGTATTTTAAACAACCAAGTCATATCCCCCTCATCTATCTCTTCTCCAGAGAGGAGACACAACTGTTGCAGTCTTTCTTCCTATGTGAGTTGTTTCATACCCCCAAATAACCCTTGCTTATACCTCTCTACTAAATTTTTTCCATTTCTCAAATGTCCATTTTGAAGTGCAGTGCCCAGAACTATGCATGTTACTCCAACCAAGGCTTGCTTGTCACATTGTAGAGTGGTTATATCTCTTCCTTTCATTTGTTTTCTATTCTCCACTTGATGCATTCAAGTCTTGTACTGGGCTTCTTAGCTCTTGCTGTACACTGTTGTGCCTGCTTTAGAGGCAGATCTACAATAGTCCCTAGATATGTTTCCTGATGCTTTACTATTAAGTTTAATCTCCTTTATTGAGTATGTTTTTGACCCTATTTATGATGCCATGTGCATAACACTGTATTCATCCACAAGAACCAGCTACTGTCTTTATTCTCTACTGTAACAACCTTTTCCTCTGTCTTTACTGGGGTGGCTATATTTGCATCATCTGAAGATTTGGTAATCTGATACACCACTCCTTTCATAATATCATTTATACACAGATAAGCCAGAAGCTGTAGTGCTACTACCTTTTGATAACCATCTCCAGAAGGGAAGTTTTGATACAGGTTTCTAGTTCACTGGATGCCCATGTCCAAAGATAGTATCTTTCTGAGGGGTCTCACCATAACCTCCCTCAAGGCTGGCAGGAAAAACCCCTCTTCCAAGAAACCCCAGACAGTCTCTATGAATAGCAGACCAAACTCCCCCTGACAGTCTTGTGTTCCTCTGCTAACTAGGAAAAATCCCACTCCTATCCTCACATACTGTTATTACCCCAAAAATGTTTGCTTCTTATCCTGAAACAGACATTACTGAGGCTCTAGTTCCATGTGAGGCCATCTTGTGTGTGTGTGTGTGTGTGTGTGTGAACGTGTTGGGGAAGGGATATTCTGCCAGTGGAATTGTGCAGAATTGTGAATCCTTTTATGACGTGGTAAAAAAAAATGCCATCTATTGAATGTGTAGAAAGGCAGATGTTTAACACATGGGCATGACATTTTTACCTGATACTTTTAATGGATTAAAAAAAATCAAATTTTTTTTCTCAGTTGATCATTTTATAAGCACAATAAGACACTCCAGTGGGTGGGTTGTTAAGCAATAACTGCTCTTGGACATGTGGTTATTACTGTGTATAACAATGCTTATCCTGTTGTGTCTCATTGCTTACATACAGCATCTTGAACACTGGAAAGGTGCACTATTCAGTATTGTCTGTCTGCCTACATGTCTATCTACCTATCTGTCCATCTGTCTGTTTGCCTATCTATCTTACCCAACAAAATAGTCCAGAATTCTTGTTGTATCTGCTGTATGTGATAGTTGTTTATTCACTGTTTCAGTAAAAAGTAGTAGGAGAAAAGCTGGTTTTGATTCATGTGGCCCTTTTACTGTTTGGAGGGAGGAGGGATTTGTCATGGTTCAGAACAATTAGCTAAAGTCGGGGAGAGTCAAGCTACTGTGTATCTGTTTCATTGTCAGGCCACTGAAGGGCTGCCTGCAGCTTAACATGTTGCCTAGCTTAGATTAAGATCCAGCCCCCCGAATAAGGCTACCTGGCTCTGACTGGCCAAATCAAATTTCCAGCAATCCAGGCTATAATCTGAACTGGGCTGCAGTCACCTTGACCATCCCTAGTAAGAAGCACATTATTTAAAAAAACAAGAAATTCAAGGTTTTAATGCCCTCTTGGGGTTATAGTGATTTGGATAAACTGTTTAAAATTCACTCTTATTTTCTGTGTCAACATGGCTGCTAAGTACCTATAAAAACTATCAGTAAACATAAGTATTAATCACTGAGACAGGAAGGCATTTCCCAGGGATCAATGCATGGTTGGGGGACGGCAGAGTGCTTCCCACCACCCAACCATGCATTAATTCCTGGCAAATGCCCTCCTGTTGAGGTGGTTAATGCACTTGTAACATGGAAGTGCTACAGAAATTGACTGCCAACATTATTATTTAAAACGGAAACAGAGACAAGCATTTTTGTTTCAGTTACTGTAGGCTCCTCAGCGCCATATGTTTTTGAACGTCTAAGATCAGTTCATATCGTGGCTGCTATGAGTTAAACATTTAGATTGTTGATCTGTACTGTCATTCAGCCCATGTCTCACTGTTGGGTAAGACACTATTTGCGCTGCTGCTCAAAATCGCATAACTATCGTCACGGCTCAGTGAGTGACTGGAAAATTTCTCTTTGTGTGCTCAGGTAGCGCTTTTCATGTGGACAGTGTTTGTACTACAAAATGAAGCAGTCATTTCTAGGGAATTAATAACCGCTTCATTTTGTACCACTGGGTGTGTTTCCATCTATCGTTATGCCAGATTCATGGCACACATTATTTGCCATGTTACAAAGTCAGTTATCCATCATTCTCTGTGTTGTGTTGTTCATCATTCAATTTATCCTGATAGACTGAGTTCCTAAAGAACATTCAGAATTGTCCATATAGGAAAGGGAGGTTAGATTAGATAACTAACTGGTGACTCTGAGACAGCATTATGCAGAACACTTGTTACAATACAGTGTATATAGCATACAGTGGAATGTTGCTCTGCATGGAAATCCATGTCCAGAATAGGGTTATTATTGTGTTGCAGTAGTGATGACACCTCTGCAGCACAACTTAGAATGCCACAGCACAGCCGCTTTCCTCTAGCAAATTGAGTTAGAAGTTTTTTCATTTTTTTAAAACTGAACCTCACTGAAACAGCAGCAACTACAAACACTAGCCACATGTTGAATCAGTAATTTGAGTGTGCCAAAACCCAAGAGCCGCCCCCCCATCATTAGTTCACTGAAAGAAAGCAAAGTGTCTAAATTGGGTGTTTCTGGTACTCATTGTAAAATAAAATATTTGGTATGAAAATGAGTGCACACCCAAGAAAAAATTGATTACAGCATTCCATTTTTGGCAGAAACACAAGTAGTTCCAGTATTTTAAAACAGTTTATGAGCTACAGCATATGAGATTTATTGCTCCGTGCAAGACAGCACAATTGCATAGAAATACTACTATATTTGTCCCAAAAGTATAAGGGTAATATACACATTGTGTTCTGTTTCTCAGTTAGATGATATAATTACTTACACAAACCACAAATAATAGAGTTATTCCTGTAAAAACATGTTTCAGATTTTTTTTATTAATGATACTAAAAAAAACACAGGCTGCTGATTTTTTGTTCTAATTTGACAATGTGTCCTAAGTTCTATGATTTTTGTCTGCTTGCTGGGGCAACAACTAGCACACATATGCTAATGTAATCCTAAAAGGTCTGAAGCTATGAAAAAACGTATCAGTTGCTGGGAGCAATACATTACCATTGAGGCTAATGCAACCAATCCACCAGTCCTCAGTCCACCTTGATCTTTGACTGCTTACTCTCACAGGCAAGCTACTATTGGTCCAAATTCCAATCTTGATTGGATTTGGTACACATCACATTTGGTATTCCACACCACGCTACTTGTAAGATGAGTGTCAGACCTTATTTTTTACAGCCTGTCTTCTTGGGCAGTTTAAACTGCAAGATTATAAAGTAGTACAATAACACACAGAAACCTGAGATGTCTGAATACAGTGAGCATTCAAAAGCATACATTTGTTCCCTTGGCACAGCTGTAGCTTTAGATAGATCATTCCATGTTTTTTGAAATTGTAATTCACTACAGTTGCCAATCCATTAAGAACCTTAATTAAGGCAATCAGGCATCAAAGCATATCTTGGGCATTATCCTTAAGCATATTGCCTGGCTGTTTGCAAATCATTATTCGTTTTAAGTTGTTGACCCTGGACAATCAAGATCTTCTGTGCCATTCAAATATTTTTTTTTTAGTCCAATAGAAGATACCACATTAGGCAAGATACCTAATTTACATGCATGACAGAGGACAAAGACAGACATTGCTGTACAGGAGATTTGCTCTACAAGCCACTCTGTGTCAGTTTTGCTCTTTTATATCTGCATTTACCTACAATTAAAAGATAAACTAAGTACTCCATTGTATTCAAGTGCATACAGGGCTCTGTGCAATACCGTGTCTGTTACATGGTGTGGGGCAATGTAATGGCCATATGCAAGTATGCAGTCTAGGAACACATACCATACCATGGCATGCACCAAGGTGTGGGTGTTGGCCACCACAGCCCACTCCTGTCCACATAGGTGCATGCAGGGTGGTGTGAAGGCAGGGATGGGTGATCTGCACAAGGCCTGAATACCAGGTGACCTTACCATACATGTGCACCCACCTTCTATGCACACCACACAGCATACAGCACATGTAATGAGGTGTTACAGATACCACACAGACATCCATTAGTGGGGTTGTCATGGAGTTATGGAAGACAACACTTCACAGGTTTATAGGGGACATGGCCAGGGTCAAATATCCCCACTATATGCATGCCACACCCTGACGCCTGAGCTTGTGAGCCATAGTAACCCCACATCAGGACCAGAAATGGCCATAGAGATGCTGCCATATGTCCTTGAGTGGGTTGCTGCATTACTGTATAAAAACAAGGATTACTGCTTAAAGGGTGGACATCCAGTCTGTGAGTGCATGAATGGCCAGTGCACACCCATGCCTTGGGGGGGACTGCCTCCATGGCCACCACTTACACTTGTGTTCTTGCCATTGCAGACATTCCAGGCATGCCAAGCTGAGATGCTGCTGTGACTGGGCCACAGAAGCCATCCATTTTGTGGACAAGGCACCAGACCTCACTAGCATGGGCCATGCAACCTCTAAAGGGCCTTCAGCACATCAAGATGTTTTATTGTGATGAATTTTAAACAGCATGGTTCATCCTTGAACCCACTGTGGTTAGTACAGTACCCTGCCAGGGTAGGCAGAGTGCATGGGAGCAGGGGGGTGCATGAGGGCAGGAAGGTGCATAGGGCAGGGCATGCATGGTGGCAGGGGGAGCACATGGGCAGGGAGATGCATTGGGGCAGGGGGTTGTATGGGCCAGGGGTTCATGGGAGTATAGGAACACATGGGGCAGTGGGTGCATGGGGGAATGTTTGCTGGGTGGCACGTGGGGCAGGCTGTCTGGAACATGAACATATCCATCTCACACCTGCCTTTTCACACTTAAGGATATGCTGCCATTGCTGTCAGTGACATGGCTGTGAAGGAACGGACCCAACCTCATTGACATCAACCCTGAGCCCCTTGACATCTTCTGGAGGAGTGGGAGAAGGCAACGCATGCTGTGTGTTATGGGGTGACAACTGTGCAGACCTGAACTGTATAGTGGCAAGGGGCCACAGATGTTTTCAGTGGTAGCACTTACGAGTAGGAGATGCCTTGCTGCCAGACATGTGCACTTGCCGTGGGATGCAGGCACAACTATGGCAAAGCCACACTCTGCAACCAGTGATGTGTTGCATGAACTTATAAAATGGGGGGAGTAAATCCTGCATTTTGATTGTTTTTTACCTGTGCATCAAATCCGTTCAATGCACAGGAAAAAACAAAGTCCTCAAAAGCAGGCCTGTATTTGAAAAAAAAAATCAATGAGACCTTTGAATGCTAATTGTTGCACTCTTGAAATGCTCGTTTTGGAAATACTGCCATTTTTTCCACTTCCTAGCAGTAATCATCCCGGACTTACAATCAGGGAAAATCTGGTGGCGGCACTGCTCATTGTTCACTTTTTTCCTTTTCACCCGAAACAAGAGACAAGTGTTTAAAAAATTAATCCGTGTAAAGTTTTTTTAAATACAGTTTTAATACCAGGCAAAGTGAGTGGGACCGGGAGCGTATGGCAGTAGAGCAAGTGAGACTACAGCAAGTAAGTGAGAGCAGAGTGATTGGGAGCTGCCAGACAATGGAGAATAACCAAATCAAGAAAGATATTCTGGCAAATTTTGCTTTTGTCATAGTATAAAATGTTTGAATATCAGTCAAAAATCATCTCCATTTTTTTTTCAAAGAGGGGGGTTAATACGAAACTGTACTTCTGAAAGAAAATGTTAGGTTATCAGCCTAAAATTAACTCCATAGTTTGCCTGCCACTGGAAGAAATGTAATTTAAGATGCAGATTTAAAATACATTTATTAAGGTACTGGTGTTCTGTGCACCTTTTTTTTTTTTGCTGATGCTGAGAGAATATCAGAAGCAACCAGAGCAGCGAGGGACTGAGAGCATGTGGGGGAATGGGGACTGGGAAGAGAACTTCTACCCTGCTGTCTGAATAACAAATCAAACAAAACAGTATATGCCCTTCTGTCTTGACCATCCCAGATAACAAAAAAAACAAAACAAAAAGCAATACAGTGGGATGGGGGGTAGTGCTCCTGAATGCACATGCATAATGACCTCATCATCTACTAGATAGAAACATAGAATTTGATGGCAGAAAAGGACCGCTTGGCCCACCCAGTCTGCCCATTTCCCTACCTACTGGATAAGCTGCAGATCTTAGTTAACCAGCAGCCTACGTCTTCCTACCCCCACCCCCTAGAATTGCCTTATGACTGTCCCATGCATGCTTGAATTCCACCACTGTTTTTGACTCCACAACCTCCTCCAGAAGGCCATTCCATGCATCCACAACCCACTCTGTGAAAAAATACTTCCTTAAATTACCTCTGAGCCGCCCCCCCTCTATCTTCAAATTGTGCGGAAGGACTATTTTATCTTAAATTTACATAAGCTAATGTGTTTTTCCTTCATAGAATCATGATTTTTCTTAAGGTTACAAGTAAAAAATGTAGCTCATTTCATAAGTGCAATAAGACATTCCGGGTTGTGCATTGAACAGATATTAGCACACTTCAATGGACTGAGAGCATTCAGTCTGTGGCCTCATGCTGTAATGTCTGTTGAATGAACACCCCATTGTGTCTTATTGCTTACTTATAGGACTCTAGCATGCCCCATGTGAATGAACTGTATACTGTACAGTGCAGTACCGTAGTGTGTCCTCCACTAACATTTGTGGCATATCTATGTGTACCAACTTGCAAAAAACAATGTGCAGAACACATGTTCTATGTCCTGTGTCATTCTTTGGGGGCATATGCCAGTGCTCCCAGACTGATTTGGCAATTTACCTGTAACCCCAGAGTACTTCTCCTGGGTTTCCATGTAGCTGCCAGTATCTTCTATGGAAGCCACATTTCTCTGGCATCACATATAACCAGGTCAAGATAGGGTACTATTTTTTAAGACTAACACATAGGTTTTCACAGGACAATATGTAACCTCAGCCAGTGCAGAAGACCTCTTTTCTCTACATAATCAGAACTAAATCTACTGGTCGTAGTCATTTAGGTGTTTATATTTCTTTTACGAAGGTGGTGACTCCTCTTTCCTTGGAAACTTCCACCCAATTTCACTTCTTTCTGCCCTTGCCAAAGTGCAAGAATCCCTAATTCTCGTCAGGCTTAATGACTTCTTATCTTCATCAAACACCCTCTCACCATTCCAGTCAGGCTTCAGGAAGTCCCACTCGACCACCTCTTCTCTTCTACACTTCACAGATGCCATGCACTCAGTCATGGACCAGGGTCATATGACCTCAGCCATATTCATTGCCCTCACTAAGGCCTTTGACTGTCTCCCATATCCTCCTGCTTAATAAGCTTAGCTCTGTTGGTCTTTCCCCCAACTCAGTAGCCTGATTCAGGTCCTACCAAACCAGCAGCTCCCCGTCTGTCTCTATTAACAACACCCTCTCTCCATCCCTCCCTCCCTATATTTGTAAGTGTTCCCCAGGGATCAGTCCTTGGTCCCATCCTATTTTCCCTCTTTATAAATGATCTTCCTTCAGTCTGCACCCATGCCCATATCCACATGTATGTGGATGATATAGTCCTCTTCCTGACTGTTCTATCTATCCATAAAGTTCACTCTCACCTTCAAAATGATCTCTCATCAGTTACAGCCAGGTTTGAAAATAGCTGCCTTAAGCATAATACTAAAGAAAACATGCCCATGACCTTTGGATCAAAACCAAAACTTGCCAGGCTTCCCTACCTCCCAGCTTTCCTCTCTTCAGCCAATACCCCCCTTGACAAAGTCCCAACCTATAAGTATCTTGGCGTCTGGCTCGATCCCTTTCTTGATTTCTCCTCCCACTGCAATACGCTCCACTCCAAACTGCACCCTAAGTTATGATTACTTTATCACCACAAATCCGGTCTCCCTCTTCCTGTAAGACATGGCCTACTGGTAAAATGGGTCCTCCCATCCTTTGACTATGCAGACATTGTTAATAGTGCTGCTCCAACTACCTCCCTCGCCAAACTGGATGTGTTGTTCCATGCCTTCGGAAGGTTCACTTTTAACTCCTCCCCCCAACTCACCACTGTGACCTTTATTCCTCCCTTTCCCTTCAGTCCCTCTCACAGAGATGCTTCTCTCATTGCTCTACCTTCATTGCTAAATTCTGGTTTGGCTCTTTTTCATCCTATCTAGCACCTCTCCTTACCCTTGCTGCTCCCTCGTCCTATAACTCATGCTCTGACAGTACCCACACTTTCTCCCTCCCACATGTCTGCACCACAGCAGGCAAACTCTCCTTTTCTTACAGATTTCTTTACCTCTGGAACAGCCTTCCCTCTCACTTATACCTCTCTCCTATCATCCCTACTCTCAGGCACCTTCTCAGACCATCCCCCAATACCTCCTGCCTTTGTTCTTCCACCTAGGCCTCACCAGCCGCATCTGACTCCTCTCCACTCATTCCTTTACTTATTGTTGTATTTAACTTCTCTCCCTCATTTTAATTAGTTTCTGAATCATCCTATTTGCCATGCTGTTAGTATCACTTGCTGTGTATATTTCACTGCTGTGTACTTTTCATTGTAAATAGCTTCTGAACTTACTATTTGGCATGCTATTATTATCATTTGTTATGCATATCTCACAATTCTGTACCTTTCAATGCACTCTGAATGTCATTTTTTTTTATATGCTGCTACTCTGTAGCCATTTCCCTGGGTCATGCCTGGAAATGAGCTTCGGCTCATGGTGCCTTTCCCGGTTATTAACTTTTTAAATTAATACATTTCCAGTCATGCTACGGTATTCTAGATATGGTATCTTAGTTTTCTTTCACTTTTAGAGGAAATTATGAAACTATTACTTCTACCAGAGAACTAGGACATTTGGCAGATTCTTTTCTTTGTTTCAGGACACAGCAGCCCAAACTATGACTGTCCTGATGGGATTAGGACTGGTGGTAGCCCTAAGTCAGGTCGAAGTGAACATTTAACCTGTTGCTGGCTCCATTTCCCTGTAAAATGCAGGAATCAGGAATCTATCTAAATATGGGAGCCCTGATGTGCATAGCTGCCTTTACAGCTATAGTATGTGTGTTCACCAGCATGTTACATGCTACATGCCTGCAGCCTGCTATATGCACCTTTGTGCCTATGCTTAGATGACTGGCAAATGTAGATATATCCACCTCAACTGCACACCACTGGCCCCCAACAAAGGTGCACATCTTCAGCCCACTACTGGGCTTCAAGTCTCATCCAGTGGCTCCCAGTGCCTGCTGCCCATCCAGCTGCCCATCCCTGAAGCCCCGAAGGCTTGTCTCCAGACCCTTACTGGGCTCCAAGTCTTGTCTGGTGGCTCCCAGTGCCTGATGTCCACCCAGCTGCCTATCCCTGAAGCCCTGAAGACTTGTCTTCAGCCCCCTTCTGGGCTCCAAGTCTCATGTGGTGGCTCCCAGTGCCTGCTGCCCACCCAGCTGCCCATCCCTGAAGCCCCAAAGGATTGTCTCCAGCCCCCTATTGGGCTCCAAGTCTCATCCAGTGGCTCCCAGTACCTGCCGCCCACTGAGCTGCCCATCCCTGAAGCCCCGAAGGCTTGTCTCCAGCCCTTACTGGGCTCCAAGTCTTGTCTGGTGGCTCCCAGTGCCTGCTGTCCACCCAGCTGCTCATCCCTGAAGCCCCAAAGGATTGTCTCCAGCCCTCTTCTGGGCTCCAAGTCTTGTCCAGTGGATCCCTGTGCCTGTCACCCACCCAGCTGCCCATCCCTGAAGCCCTGAAGTCTTGTCTCCATCCTTCTTCTAGGCTCCAAATCTCATCTGGTGGCTCCCTGTGCCTGCTGCCCACCCAGCTGCCCATCCCTGATGCTCTGAAGACTTGTCTCCAGCCCCCTACCTGGCTCCAAGTCTCATCCGGTGGCTTTAATTTCCTGCCACCCACCTAGCTGCCCATCCCCAAAGAATTGTCTCCAGCTCCCTACTGGGCTCCAAGTCTCATCCGATGGCTCCCAGTGCCTGCTGCCTGCCCAGCTGCCCATCCCTGACATCCTGAAGGATGAGTTTGAGCATGAGGATTTTTGAAATCTGGTACCTTTTTAATTTACAGAGTGCAAATCCTCTGCCTACACTCTGACCTGCCCCTGAATTCTCACTTGATTCCCAAGCTGATTATCATTGTGCTTGATTTTTCTGGCTGCTTGCACAAATTAACCCACCCCCCAGCTGCACACTCTATTCAGGGCATTTCTTTTATAGGCTTGTCAGGTCAGCTGCATTTTTGAGTATCTAAGTTTCCATTTGCATGTTATACTACATGGCCACCAGAGGCTCCATGACGTAACCCCTAATCCTTTTGACTACTTGATTAATTCAGTCACTCTAGAGGGACTAAAAATAAACTGCTGCTAGTCACCTCTGTAGCTCAGTACAAGTTGATTCAGACTTCTGGTTAATAGACTCACAAGTAATGTAATTCTTTGTTGGGAAATCCCTAGAAAAGAGTAAAATTAGCTCGTATTGACACTGCTCATTAAGGACACGGGCCTACCTCTATTACTGAAACCCGATTTGTGTATCAGGATAACAGCCTGTGGGCAAGACTAGAAAACACTGCCACTGTGCTATGCACCATGAATGGGAATAAGTTAGGCATATGGTATTGCAACTTGCACTAATTCATTGCCACCAGTCCGCAGTGTTAAACTGTGATACACTGGGTCAAATTAAATTAAACACCAGATTCAACACTACCCATGGGAAAACCTCCCCTTGTCCCTTACGTGGCCCTCCAGTACAACAACCACACCACAATGCATTCACCACAAGGAACATCACCAAGGGCCACTACGGCCCATAACAGGCACCCACATTTAACTTGAAGATGCAACACATAAAAACCTATAGAAGCCTCCACCTTAGGAAAAAACTGAAAGACAAATAGTTATAAATCTTACAAAGATAGCACTTATCCTGCTACCCCTATCCAGGAATGTTCATCCTAACACAGGGCCCTTCACTGCAGGCAATAACATGACTCAAAGCAAGGGCTGCCTAAAAATAGCCTCCATGAACACTGGAAGCCTAATGCCGAAATTCATGAAATTCCAAACCTGGGTCCACCAACAACAATCGTCATTATAAGCCTAGTTGAAACCTGGCTGTGCCTGAAAATTATGGACTGCTGAATAGAGCTTCCAGGCTACACAATGTTTAGGCTGGACAGAGCATTCAAGAGAGATGGAGGATGCCTCACATAACTTCGGGACAACATACAGGGCAGTACGCTCCCCTCTTCCAGTAACTCCCCTGTGCATGAATTACTGGCCACTCAACTCTTGCTAGGGGGTCAGAAAAAGGCACTCACAGTGATCTCCATGTACATTGCCCCAGGGAAGGCTAAATTAGGACTGCACAAAGCTACTGAATTCATTTACCAAATCCAAAGTGACTCTGAGGTCCTGATTACAGGGGACTTTAATATCAACTGGCTCTGTAAAGAGAGTAAGCATTTCAAGGATCTCATTGACACCACATACCTTACCCAGCTGGTGCAAGAACCAACTTGCTATAATTACAAGACTGGTAATAGTACCCTCATTGACTGGGTACTGGCCAGCTGCCTGGAGCTGGTAAAGGGGGTCACTGTTTTGCCAGATTCTCTGAGTGACCATTCTCCGATCATCTGCCTTTGGTCTAACAAACAAGAGAAGGTTGCTCCAATTTGAGAGCTGAGAACTCAGGAAAGACATGCTTAATGACTTCAAAGCCACTCTTTCCAGAGTTGACTGGAATGTGGGATAAAATCTTGGACATTGATATGGCTTTAAAGTTCTTCACAGACAAGTTTAATACCATTTTCGGCACCTTCACACTTTTGAGAAGGTGCAAAGTCCATGGCACATGGAATAGGTGACTCACTGAAAGCCTAATTGTGATGATACATCATAGAGACAACCTGTGGCATAAGGTCAAAGCCTCAGGAATAGCTCATAACATGTAACAGTACCGTGAAGCTAGGAACAAGTGCTCCTATGCCTTCAGGGCAACCAAGGCCAAACACCACAAAGAGCAACCCAATAAAACTTGGGGTAATGATAAAAGCTTTTGGGACTACATTAAAGAGTTGCTAGGTAAAGCTGATAAGAAAGTACCCTGTATGCTCAACCTTAATGGAGACACCACGCTGGACCCTCTATCCATCGCCAACTCATTCAATGCTGCCTTCACGGATTTGAGCTCTGTCCTCCTTCACAATTGACTGAATGACTCACTGGCTCCATGAGATAGCACTGCCTCACTTAACAACCACCCAAAATTACATTTCAGGCCCTTGTTGAGATAATCATCCCAATCACAAACATCTTCAACAAGTCCATCTCCTTGGGAAAATTCCCCAACCTGTGGAACCAGGCACTCAACACACCAGTGTACAAAAATCATGACCGAGCTTTCACAGCCCATTATAGGCTGATACCCATACTGTCTCCCCTCTCTAAAACACTTCAGAGAATAGTGTCCAATCAGCTTACTGATTATCTGGATAAATATAACCTACAGTGTCCTCAACAGCACAGCTTCAGGAACGACCACAGCACCTCTAAAGCCCTGGTCAAATTCATGGACAATGTTCACCAAGCCATGGATGATGGAAGCCTTGTGGGGTCAATTTTTATTGACCTGACAAAGGCATTTGATATGGTCAACCATAAGAGTCTCCTACAACAATTGGCAGTTCTGGGACTGTCACCAGCCTCTATGGGCTGGTTTAGCGACTATCTAGCCAACAGGAACCAAAGAGTAAAGATCAGAGCAGTGTTATCTACTGCCAGAGGTCTTCCTAGGCATCCCTCAGGGATCCATTCTAGGCCCTCTACTGTTTAGTCTCTTCATAAACAGACTTCCTGCATCATGCCCCAGTAGAGTCATCCTTTATGCAGATGATGCAGTAATTCTGAGCCAAAGCCCAAATATAAGTGTACTGACAGGTAAATTGCAAACTACCTTCAACTTGTTGGAGGACTGGTTGACAATCTGCAAACTTCTTCTGAACTATAAAACATTTTAAACAAGGTGATGTTACTAACCAGCCCCAACCACAGGAAAAAGAATCCCACGTTGACCATCACCAACAACAAGAATGACCCACTCAAGCAGGTACAGGTATTCAAATACCTGGGTATTCAGATTGATGAATCCTTCACCTTCTGCTATTACATCAATCATGTGGCAAAAAGCATCAATGCTAAGCTTGGAATCCTGTATAGACACAGGACATACTTCACGCCCAATGCCCTGGGACTATTGGTCATGAGTTAAGTATTGTTAGTGGTTGATTATGGCCTAGTGGTATACACTGCAGCCTCTGAAAATGCCTTAAAACTGTGCAAAATAAGGCCTGCAGGCTTGTTCTAGGGGCTGACAACCAACTGCACACATGCCTGGTATATCACACAAACTGACTCAACTTTAGGGACAGGATAAAACTCCAGACCTTCATCCAAGGCAAAAAAGCACTGTTAGTTCTTGTACCACCTTTCATCCAACAAATGTTTCAGATAACTAGTTCCCAGCACAATACTCATGGGACTTCATGTTGCACTTTCAAGGTACCTTACAGAAGTACATCCCTGGGGCAATGCTCCTTCTCCTTCAAGGCTTCACAGTTGTTGTATGATCTCCAAGTCCATACAACTGGCTTACAGAGCCTGAGGATCTTTAAAACACAACTTAAACAGCACCTCACCAACTTATCCCCTTGCAACTGCTTCAAGTAATACCTACTTCCCTATCGGATATCAATCCCTTCACTTAGTAGCAGCACTTAGCCTCTCACCCCTGTCACCACTACCTATAATAAAAACCCTTACTCACAGCACTTGCCTTGAGAGTCTCTAATCCCCAACCCCCATCCCATCATGTATCTGAGGATCTCTGCAGCCCAGCCGAGGGCCACACCACCTATGCCTGTGAGGCTGCTCCTCCCACTACCCTGTCCCTCCAATTCACCCCACTTTACCCTGGACACTTCCCCTCCCATCACACCACTGACTCCCCCCTCCCCATCCCACTTAGCTATATCACTAAGCTCTGACAAATCCTTCCTCTGGTGGCACAGGGTTTCTCTTTCCAACCTTATAATCCTTTCTATTCTTTCCCAGTTATCCTTTAATTAAGATCATACTGTAGTCTAAACTATATACATATTATGTCTCTGCCCTTTACACTAGAATGTATAAACAACTCTAAAGTCTGTAACTGAGTGAAATGATTATCTAGAATATTGCCAAGTGACCTTATAATTGATTCTTGTGACATTGCTATTTTTCTGTATTGTATGTTCTGTCTAGACATAGAACCTTTGTAAATGAGCTTCCAGCTCAAAGGTTGTTTCCAAATCATTAACTTTAAACTTGAAACATTTGTGCTGTGAGCACCTGTGGGGGGGCAGTGCAAGTGGCATAACAGCAGTGACCAGTCACAACTATCTGACACACCTCTGTACCCATGCTACATGGCACATAATACCTGCATGGCACTGGTACATAGGGCCCATTGTGCTAAAACAATTTGAATGGAAAATGGCACTAAATGGGAACAGAGGCAAGTATTCAAAGTACAGCCACTAGACACTTTATTGAATGCAGTAGAACTACAGTACAGAAAAATTCCTTCTATTCCTTTAAATATCAGGCAGTTCAAAAATAAGGCTTATGTCTCATTACACTACATGTCATTTACAAATAAGATCCCTGGCCTTTCAAGTCCACCACTTAAGTTTATCTCCCCAGCCCATAAGTTTGAGCAGACTAAAGAATCACAAAGTGCTCTATATGCAGTGATGGTTTGGTTTATGGGAGCATCCTGACACTCAAGCCCCTTTTACATGACAGGCTCTGTGCCATATTTATTGGTGCAGAGCAACTAAAGCGATACCTCTGTTGTCATGTAGAAGCTCCCAGCACCACATCCAAAGTGAGCGTTCACTGAAGTGACATTCCCTGTTCTGTGTGGTTCATCGTGTTTTGAAGTTTTGTGCCGCTCACTGGTGCTGTCTAATCTGAAGACAGCTGTCACATCGGTGTGAGGATAGCCTCTCTTGAGAGATGATTTCCCATGCTGCACATCCTTACACATGGTCCCAGGGCTCACACTATAAATATTGTAACCAAGATCAGCTTTCTTTACCCAAGTTCAGCTGAATATATATTCAGATATTGGAAAGAAAGTTGAACTTTGGAAACTAGTTACTTTTTTGAAACAATGGCCACAAGTTACTTTAAAAGCACTCAAAGAGTGGAAACGAGATACTGGACATGTGTTTTTGCATATTCGTATCCGAATATGCATCAGCACATACCCATAGCAGGGTGTCATGGCTCTGTTTTCAGAGCACTTTCAAAGTATTGTAAAGCCCTCATTTTCAAAAAGTAACAATTTTCCCAAGTTCAGCCTTCTTTCAAATATCTGAATATATATTTAGCTGCTCTAGGATCCAGTATTTAAATAGCACCAGTACTCACTGCTGACCATGTGTCCCCCGCCCTCCATGGAAGTCTCAGACTCTCGGCCAGACGGACAGACAGAGAAAACACTGGCAGAGCCACTGGGTCAGTGCACTTCTGTATGGTGTAGAGGGGAAAGGCAGCGATGCAGAGGAAAAGGTGCAAGTGGTTAAGAACCACTATGATTCAGTGCTGCTCAGTGTAAAAGGGGCTTCAGTGTCATGTTGGTTTCCTGAGCAACATGTCTTTACAAAAATAAGATCTCTTGAAAGAACTACTACTCTAAGAAATAAAAACACATATTAACAAGGCACTAGTATATGCCTTGTAGCAAAGAAAAAATAATATATGATGTTTTTGATGCCACTCTTTAAAAATAAATACAATGTCTTTCATGTAGAAGCTGGACCTGAAAGGTCAATGTCACAACATTTGTACACACTATTTTGGTAGGTAGCTACAGTTTAGTGTTTAGTCCTTTAAAATGATCATTATAAACACAGATTATTACAACTTACAAAAAGTCTAAAATATATACATACAATACATACAGAAGAATAATTAAATTTATATCTGCATTCTTTTTTTAATAACAGGAAGAACATGTCACAACATTTATAGACACTATTTGTGTACTGGTTCGCTTGCTGTTTTCCTAGATTTTTGAAATGTGCAGATGGGCTTTTTCCATGTACTATATGTGATGTGTATTGAAGCTTTCCGAGGGATAGGCAGGCTATCATCTATGGTATTTATTCAGCTGCAAAGTTATTGTGGTGCACTTGGGCTTCTGTCAGTTTGTAAACCCTTCCCTCATTGATAAGTGGTCAACTATTTATTTCTGTGGTATATTGCGCAGCCATTTCTAATCTCCACCTGATTTATGTGCGTATCTCTTCAACTGTTCTAGCTTAACAGTTTTTGAAAATGCAGTGCAGCTGTTGCTGAGTGGGAATGCACAAAGCATACTGATATATAAAAAATTAACAACTTTTCAGTCTTTCAGAATACGTGAAATCTTGAGTTATGGATTTCCCTCACTTGTAAAAATTAAAAAAAATCATTGAAGTTCCAAAGCCTTCATGTCTAATAAATGAACCCCAAAGGTGTCTCATTAAAAGTATATAGCTACTGTCTCACTGGACCCCAGTACTACCTACTAGCAGGGGTTATTATTTGTTACCATGCAGGCTTCCATGCCTATGGCCAAATGGGATGAAATTTTCAAACACTAGGTATGAACACACAAGATGAGACAAGATAGCATGAAACTTGCATTAAGACTAGAGATGATTGATCTGCTGAACACAAAAACATAGTGCACCCATTGGATTCAATACATACTGATGAAGAAAATTTCATCAGTCTGTTGACACTGGAATCTTGACTCTTGAGTTATAGGTCTCCTACAGTTGTAAAACTACATTTGTAATTTACTGCTAGATCTAACAAAAAGACTAATTTCTTAGCACATTATCTTCTACCTCTAAAAGATGCCTGCTGATAGTCCTCTCCTGTGTTCTTTACAAGATGATGCTAGGACAGTGTAAACCATTTAAATGTCAGGCACAATTAACTCATACATTTTTCATGCAACAGAGACTAGGACATTTTTTTTTACTGTTCCTATAATTAAAGTTAATGCAAATGAATACACATTTCCCCAAGGACCTGTAATACACAATGGAAGTTTCAGTGAACAAACAAATACCTGTATTTCTGCCCTGCACATTTATTACAGCATTGCTTTTTTCAAACTACAGTAGTATGGGAGGTACTTTATTTTATTTCTTTGTACACAGTTTGTCTCCTGGTGCTCAATACAAGCAGAAACATAAACTGAGTATAAATCCATTAGTCTAAACAGGGTTGAATGCATTCAAATGCATCATGACAGAACATTTTACCATTGTGTATTGATTCCATTTTGTAAAGCCATTTCATTGAAACAAACTAATAGTGCATACAGATCTGTGCCTCTGGAAGTGCCTTTGTATGGTACTGACAGAGAGTAAAAACTAAATCGAAGTTCTCAGTATTCTACTCTACTGCAAGTAGGAGAGTTGGAAAAAAAAGTAAAATGGAAACTAAATAACACTGATGACTTATAGAGAAAACTTTTTTCTTACTTATGAGATAATGGACAGGTGAGACCAGCCAATGATGAATGGTAAACTTATCTGAGTGTGTTTTGTTACATAATATATTCATTGGCAGCCCAAACTAAGTTGGAATACGTAGATGAGGTATTACACAAGCCTAACTCCACCTAAAGAGTTTGGATTACAGTTGTGGTTAACAATTATTGTATTTTATACAGCAGGAATTTGCAGCAAACTGCAAGACGGGGTTACATAAGGGGATCTTCTTTGAGACAGAATTCTTAGAAATGATACATGTAAATTAACACAAGGCAACCGACCATGTTGCAATGCAGACACTTTATGCTATGTGTTTTCAGGTTTGAATTAGACTGCACACATTAAATGTATCACTATTCACCAGGAAAAACACTTTGGCCTGGAGATTTTCAAAAGGTATGGATACTAATGCAAATGCTGTTTCCAGATGCCGCTGTATCCATCTGATCACACAAACAGTCCCAGGTTGGTGTGACATTCTCCAGTTGTGCAGCAGATTGCATCAGAGAATGAAGCATACATCAGAATAATTAAGCATGCATCAATAAATAATTTATGTGTCATTTTGATGCATTTCAGAACTTTGTGTATCAACTGTGAATGCTGTTAGACCATCTAATAAATGAGTTAACAGTATGATCTGAAGTCCAATGTGACAATATGGATGAATGTTTCTTGCTTGAAAATACTGTCCTTAGTTTCATTTCTCTTTCAGGTAAAACATGTGAATAACTGGACTAATACAGTTCAGAACCGTGTTTATGCTACCTATCCTAACTACTAGAGTTTAAGTAAGGTGGGATTTATATGTCACCTGCATTTATAGGTTAAGAACATCTTCACCATCCTGCTAATCATATAAGAAACTAGTTAATAGAAAGTTTCATATGTAGCACTAACTGCACTTGTAGCTAAAGATATGGCCAGATATTATCTCAAATTTCTGTAATATCTATAGAGAAGATCCCCTGCCTTCCAGCAGTATCACTATGGGCCACAACAGATAATTTTTTAGAAATATTGTGAAATATCTGGTAATATCTGTATCATTTGATGCAACTGTAATTGAAACTTATTCCTTCACCATATCCAAGACCTAACATACCTATAATAATTCATATCAGAGCTACTAAACCATGCCAGCAAACACTGCAGCTGCTTTGAGTAGCTATAATTATCCCCATTATCTGCATTCTCTCTTTACACCAACACTAGCAGCCTTACGTGCAAGTCTCATAATTATAGCAACCATCCACCTTACCACCATTCCAACTTTCTCCTTTGCTTTGGAGACCTTATTTATTCTACATTAGTAAAGAGTTCACAATTGTGAACTGCCTCACTGTAAGCAATGCAGTATATATGAAGTGTACATCTTACATAGCCAACAGCAACAGAGAAGAAAGGAAACAAAATAAATGGCCCTAAAGTGTCACTGGCATAATATTTTCATGTAATAAAAGCTTCTAGGGCATGGTTTATGCACTGCAATAAACATTTTGTAATTTAGATAATTGTGAAGCCATAAACAAGCTGGAGGTCAGTTCAGAATGTATTTACACAAAGTCCAAATTCAATTTTAAAATGCTCTTGCTACAGTGACAAACTGTGAAATCCAGACCTAATGTTATCTTTGTCAGGGTTCTCTTTCAAAAGTTTGGCCACTGTTTATATTGTACCCACAGGAGCTTAATATGTAATATGGAAAGTCATTTTTGTTCCCCTTAACTCTGTATCGTATGTTATAGTAAATCTATGAAGCTTCATTTTATAGTACCTTTTAAGCTCAATGGATGGTATCTCAAAGCACTTCATAAAGCAATGAATCAGATAATAGTAGACCAAATACTGCAGACAGTCATTTGCAGCCAAATAGGCATTTGACATCCCCATTCTGACATAAATAAATATTTAGTTGCACTGCAGCTTGTGTTATGCTTGGTGGATGGTGGCCAAAACACTTGAGTTATCCCCATCATTTATGAAAGGTGCCATGGGATCTTTAATTTCCACCTGTACAACCACTAGCAATGGGCACAAGGGCCCTCAGCTTAATATCTTGTGCAAAGAAGGGGACCACCCAACAATGAAGTACCCTGCACATTACAGTAATGAAATGCATTGTCAGCTTTTGATGTGAGATCATAACCTTTGCATGGGACTTGAATCTATGCAATGTGAGTCTTTGAACTGTGAGACTGGGAATTTTGATGCACCTGATTGGAGGTAGCTGTTCTTTAATGTAGTATGCTGAGCACATTGTTATGCGGTGACTTAGTGATAACTTGTCTGAGGAGACAGAAACCAGGAATATTCATTTGAACTAAAAATAAATAATTTTGTCAATTTATGTCAAGAGCAAATACACAACCACTCCTTGACTGTACCTCAAAGGCTAAAGAATTCGAATGTTTGGCTCTAAAACTATCCCTCTCCAATGATAAGTCACTCCTTATAGCAGCATGCTACCGACCACCTTCTGGTAGCATGGCACTGCTGTCACATCTCCAAAACCTACTTGACTCTACTAACACCGAATGTATTCTAATGGGGGATTTCAACCACAGTTGGAATGATGGTAGCTCAAAGGAGCTAAAGGAACTTTGTGATGCAAATGGACTGGTACAAATGACAACTACTATCACCAGACCAAATAGAAAAAATCCTGAGTGTAGCTCCCTTCTAGACCTCATGCTGGTAAACAAACCATATAACATCTCGCATTCCAGAGTATTCTTCAATGACATAAGTGACCACTATGCTGCAGCTTGTATCAGACATTCTCCCCGCATGAAACCAGCCACTAAATTCAAATTGAAACGATGCCTGAAAAGGTTCTGCCAGAACACTTTCCTTAAAGATTTAAGCAACATCAGATGGCAAGACTTCTACCTGGCACCCACCTTTAATGAGGCCTATAACATCTTTCGTAGCCTACTCATGGGACTAATCGACAAACACGTCCCACTAAGAATGATCAGGTCTAAAAAAAGACCTCCTGGCTGGTTTTCTCTCATCCTGAAGTAAGCAATTAAGAATAGGGATTTTTGGTGGAAAAAAGCAAGGAAATCTCACCTGGAAACAGATTGGCTAGCATGTCGCACCTCTAGAAATGCCTGCACCAAACTAATTAGGTCTGAAAAAGCCAGATATTTCCAAACTGAATTAGAAAACAACAAAAACAATTTTGCCAAATTTTGGAACATCCTTAAGGAGGTCGAAGGTCACACTACCAACTCACCCCTCCCAACCAAAATTGTGTCCGCAGGAACTACCTACACAGACAGAGCTGCTATATTAGATCAGCTCAATGAACACTTTGCCACTGCAGGGCTTGCCTTTGACACCTTGCCCATCAACAATCTCAGCCAGCCAGGGGATTCTACTGCTAACCCTACTACTAACCTCAACCCAAACCTACCGCATCCTGCCAACTACAGCTTTCTTACAGTCATGTTTAAACAAGTTGAGGCCCTCCTCCTGTCCCAGGACATTAAAAAGAGTGCCAGTGCAGACAATTTCAAACTTTACTTCCTAAAACTCGTCCATTTCTACTTAACCACCCTCATTTATTCAACACCTCCTCAAACAGGGCAAACTACCTGTGTCGTGGAAAACTGCTCACATCCTACCCTTATTCAAATCTGGGGATACAAGTGATCTGAACAATTATCAGCCTATCTCTATTCTATCCGTCCTATCAAAAGTACTCGAGAAAATTGTCAACGCCCAGATTAGAGAACATTTAGACTCAAATAGCTTGCTAAATCTGGCTCAGTCTTGCTTCAGATCCAAACATAGCACCGTATTGGCTCTAGCAAAAGTATCCACTGATTGGCAAATTGCGCTGGATTCCAAGAAGCATGTAGTTGCCCTGTTCCTGGATCTTAGCAAGGTCTTCGATACTGTGGATCATAACATCTTGCTTAATGCTCTGGGAAATGTCAGTCTCGATAGATCTGCGATCAAATGGTTCACCAGCTACCTAACCAACAGGCTACATCAAGTCAAAGCTATAGGCGATCTGTCCCCACAAAGATCCCTTTTGCGAGGCATCCCACAAGGCTTCATCCTGGGCCCAATCCTCTTTGCAATCTATATCAATAACCTGGACTCACATCTGCGTACAGCCAATGTGCAATTATTTGCAGATGACACTGTACTCTACACTACTAACTCTTCCTTGGACTTGGTCCACATGAATCTTCAGCAAGATTTCACCACTCTCCAATATAACCTCATCAAACATAAGCTCCTCCTCAATGCCAAAAAGACTAAAGCCATAATTCTCTCACCAAAGTCTGCCTCTGGATCTACACATATCCCCCAGATCCTAACACTGTTAGATGAACCCCTCAAAATAGTTGATACTTTTAAATACCTAGGGTTCTGGTTGGATAATAAGCTCAACTACCTGTGCCACCTACATGAAATTTCAAAGAAACTAAGGCAGCAGTTAGGTCTTTTCTATCACCTTATACATCTGCTTACCTTAGAAGCCAGGAAGAGGCTAGTACAATAAACATTTCTACCCATACTAGACTATGCTGACTTCCTCTACAGTCATTGCCCCACAACGATGCTCAACAAACTTGACACCCTTTACCACTGGGCCCTAAGATTTATCCTTAACCTACCTCATTGTATTCACCACTGTCTTTTATACCAGGAGTCGGGATGGCCCTCACTGTCAACCAGAAGGAAAAGAAATGCTCTCCTTTGGCTCTTTAGAGAACTATCTGATAATCCCCCTGCATACATCTCGTGCTTCTTTGACATGCCAAGGGATCTTATGGATTGAAATGCTTCTCCATGATTTGCTTCCAGATCCCTAGAGTGAAAACAACCCATGGCTCAGCAGCAATCAGTTTTTCACTGCGAACGCTTTGGAATTCTATGCAAAGATCTTTAAAGCTTTCCTCGCTTCCTAGCATTTTCACATTCAAAACCCTGATAACGAACCTGTTGAAGGACACATGCAGCTACTTTAGATGACACTGAACCTTAGCCACTGGTCCCTCCCGTAAATATTACACGTCAACTGTCACCCCTCCATCCTAGCAAGAGATCTCCAGCACTTACTAGTTTTTTTATCTCCCCTAAACTCAGTCTTCTTAATCTATTCCCCTCTCCTAGTGCACTCTCGCTCCCTCTCTCCACCCTTATTCTCGATTTCCCCTCTCTCCCTGCTTTTAGTAAAAAGGTACTAGGTTCTAATTAGTGGTGACAGCCTAGGATGGTCATCTTTACACTCCTGTAAACCATGATGGAATGTAGTGGTATGTAACTATGTTAGACCTTATGTATAGGCCTCCTTTGGCCTACACCTGTTCACTGTTGCTACATTGTTGGCTACCATAGCTGTACTGTTTTGTTTTTTTCTGTATTGTACTGAATTAATGTCCTAGACTGCCTTGAAAATGAGCTTGCTCAATGGTGTTTTATGCCTGGTTAAATAAAGTTGATTGATTGATTAATTGATTGATTGAAAGAGTTTTGAGGAAAGGCAATAGGGCAGACTCTTGTACTTTTTAAGAACAACACATCTACACATTTTAAGACTCTTTGATCCTATGGAGTCAAGCTAAATGAAGAAGACAAATGCACTACCTCATTGAGGCACTGCTGAAGTGCCTTAACCTAGTGCTGCTGAATCGGACAATTTGATTCAGTCTGAAGCATATGAGACTAAAGGCTCTAGAAGTGACATTAAGATCTGCTTTTCTTGGTACACTTTTTACAATATGTCTCTTGGGTTTAGTCTTTCCAGGAATTTGAACTGCTGTTAAATATATTTAGTAATTTTTATTTTTCATTAGAGATTTTACAATAAATATTTAAAACAAATCAGACGTGTCACAACTACTAATGATGAATTCAAAACATCAGGCCAATCAATGTCATCCCTATGTGAGTTTTCTCATAATGTAAGAACATTAATGATGGTAAGCTCTTGTATATTAAATTATTCATAACTTCTTTATTAGAAATAGACAATTAAGCTATGGAGGAATTAGAATCCATGGAAAGATTAAGCTCCATTAAGGATTAAGTACGGTAAGATATAGCACCTTTTGAAACCATTTAACCCTTCTAGTACCTGTTCTCACCTCCCTTTATAGTGTGCCATACTTCAGCATCCACTTGCAACAAAGAGCTGCAATAATATTGCCAATGTCTTCCAACGTATGTGATGTTTCTCAGGCTTCTTTAACTATTTGAGTAGTATAGCTGGGCATTGCTGCCACTACAATTAGGCTTGAAAAAGGCACGTTAATGCTAAGCCTCTATTTTTTTGGTTACTTTTAACTTAGCTGTCTCTGGATCTAAAGAGCTAAAAAGTGGAAAGCATGTCCTTTGTTGAAGGACATCATAACCTGCCAAATGTAATAATTTTCAGTATAGCCATTTTTTTTTGTTATAGACTGTTTAAAACTCTGAATCATACTTTAATTTATTTTTTTTTTCCTTTCTCACCAATACCTAAAAAAACAGCCGGTATTTGTAATATGAATCTTTCAGGTTTGTCAGATCCTATCTCAAAGGTGTGTTCTTTGGAGTTCTGTGAAATAAAAAAGTTGAAAATAAAATAAAATGTGCCCATTGAATATGCACAAAACCAAAAACATCAGGTGTTTTTCAGAAGGTATTTTTATGTAGCAGCCTTAGTGCTGGGTGGAAACTGAGAATACTGATTTCAAGAACATGTCACAACATTTTCAGAAATTCTGAGTTTGGAGAAATCAAAATCCTCCAAATGTATTTTGTAACTATTTCCCCATTCCACCAGATGTTCTGTATAAATTGCTAAATGATGTACATGAAGCATGGAAGGAGAGTTCTGCAGAATTCTAGTCTGCAACTTATTACATCAATTCACAATACCGTACATGCAATCACTCTGCTGTTCTATTGAAAGCAGAGTGGCCGAGTCTGCAGAATTCCATTCAGCAATTTAATCCACTGATCCACAATATATACATTCATTCTATGGTTCTAAGTTGAAATTTTATGAAAGTTGTCAAAGTGCATTACAAAATCTTGCTGAAAAGAAATTCTGACTTATGCAGTAATTCTGCCAGTGGAATTTTATTTTTGCACAGCACTAGTAGTCATGAGGGACAAGATTGTCAAGCATTGTTCAAAGCTGTATTTCTGGGGAAAATCTTTACCCCTAACAACTACAGTTTTAGCCTGATACATAAAGGATCCCACCAGAAGCCTATCTCTGGTGGCATGCTGCTAACCATGCACTCACCCAAACTATTTCTAACTATAGCAAATCATCCCAACTGTCAGAAAATTCTTATTTAAAAAAAATGCAGCTGCCAGACCATGCACAGTGGCATATTGGTAACTTGCTGCTACTGCATTCTGAAACCAAAACCATATCCTAAGTGTCAAAGAATTCTTAAGTAACTAAAAAGAAAACAATATGGTCACCAGGAGATCATTTCTAGTGCCGTGCTGGTGCCTTTTCGTCCGAGACCTAGTTCCATCATGAGGACTCCATCCCAGTGGAAACATTACTGCAGTTTAGAAAAGGTGAGAGAATGTGAAAATTGGCAGCCTCGGTTCAGCTTCACTTAGTCCCCCCATCTTTAATTTGGCTTTGACACTTCAGCCAAAGACACTTCATGTTCTTGGTACAATGGTCTAACTGGCAAAAAATAGAGGTATGAGGCAACCCTCTGCAACTTGTCACCCACTCTGGTCTAGTCCAACCTCTTCCTCCCTCATTCCTCCAGTCATTCTTTTTAAATTACTTAGTCGGTACCTGGTGCCAGGTATCAGAATTACAGAGCTGTGCTGTACATCAGTGGGGGGAAGTCCTTGCTGAAGGCTGTGTCTGTGATAAACTTTAAAAACCCTATAAATGTAACTGTAAAACCCTGTGAATGTGTCAATCTGTATTTTAAATGTGCACTGTGTGAGCCCTACTCCTTGTTGTGTAGGACATAGGCAGAGAGGTGACTAATGGACTCAAGACATTGGGGACAGGAAATACCTCTTTTAGCTGTGCTTTTAGTGTAAATTAGACAGGGCTGTTGTGAGGGCTTTAGCCAGCAACTTCTGGGTTCTACCACTTTAAATCTCGGTCCTGCGGTGAGCAGGGTGAGCGCAGGCAGGGCATGAATTGCCACGTGTGGAGATGTGCAGAGAGACATGCTCATCAGTGCATGTTGACTGTGTCAACTGGGGCAACAGGGCACAGGGGTCTAATATTTCCTGAGCTATCAGGCAGGTAAGGCTTTGAGCATTGAAATGGCAACAAACAAAAACCAAGACGGTTTAGGTAGCCAATGTAAAAAGTGCCTTATGTACCTTTTGGGGGAAACAATAAAAGAGTTTACTTGTGATAAATGTCTGTTGATAGACATTTTGCAGGCAGAAGTGTGTGCCCCTGCAAAAGAGGATTCAAACACAAGCTGATATTAGTATACTTGAGGAGTTTATTGATTGAGCGGTTGAAAATATAGTTTCAGAACCAGTGCAAACTTCATTGAGCCCACAGGACATCACAGTGGAGGAAAAGTGGTGCAAGGTATCATACAAAACAAAAAAAGGCAGAAGGAATATTGGTGGCAATTCAAATATACTTACTCCCAGCAAATATAGTCTCCTTGAACACAATACTGGTTCACAATCACCCCCACAACATACATGTAGTGATATAAGTGCAGACAAAATCAGTACAAGCAGGCCATTAGACCAGGGTAAAAATGAAAAGACTAGAACACAAAGAGATATATTAGTCATTGGAGACTCCATGCTGTGCTATACTGAGTCTGTACTCTGCAAGCATAGAAATTAGTGTACTACAGTTAGTGTTTTGCCTGGGGCCGGAATAGCAGATATTAGTCACCTTATGCCTGGCCTCCTTGAAAATACCTCACAGCCTGTGGTACTGCTCCATATAGGGGTAAATGATGCTGGCAAAAGAAAGATAGTAGATATACAGAGGGATTTTGAATGTGTGGGGGCAGCACTTTAAGGCCAAAGGACATGGATGTAATCATTTCAGGTATTCTCTTTAGTCCTGGGGTCAGCTACACAAAATGCAGGGAAATAAACGACTTAAATGGTTGGTTAAAGAGATGGTGTTGTACAGAAGATCTCACCTTTATACAGAACTGGGGTAGCCTTCATGATGTGAGGCTTTATGCACAGGAAGGGCTACATCTAAACAGGCAAGGAAAAAGAATGCTTGCACATTCACTGAGGTGGGAAATTGAAAACTTTTTAAACTACCATTCTGGGGGTTACCCTGCTCAGGCAGTAATTAAACAGAATCCAGCATCAGTGGTAAACTGGAATTTCCTCTTGATTAATGCAAAGAGTTTAAATAATAAGTTTGACAAACTAGTGTTTATCTTATGTGATTCCAAAAACTCATGTATGCGCCATCACCGAGACATGGTGGCATCAGGGGGACACACGGGATAAACAGATTCCTGGCTATCTCCTTTATAATAAGGATAGAGCTCATTCTAGGGGGTGGTAGAGTGGCCATTTACATGGCTGAGAGCATTATGTCCGAAAGAGTGGATATTTCTTGGAGTGATCCAGCAGAAATCTTATGGGTCAAATTACCCCTCCCCCCCATATACATAAAATCAATATTGAGTTAATTTACAGACCTCCCTCCAAATCACATTCTGAAGACTTGCAAATCTTTGAGTTTATAAATGAAATTGGGGCTGCAGGGAATCTTATTCTAATGAGTGATTTTAACCTCCCAGGAATAAGCTGGGATCTCCTAAAAGCTGAAATAGTGGGAGAACAAAATTTCCTGGAGGCATTTATACTTGCTGGCCTTGACCAGCACATAAAGCATTATACCAGGAATTCACACATCTTGGACCTAGTTCTCAGCAATATTGATAATGTTAGTCAAGATTGCCAGGTTCTGCATCCCCCTTAGCTCCATTATGGTGAATTTTGGTTTCAAAGGGAATATAGTACTACAATCTGGTGTCACAGTAGTCTTTAATTACAGCAGGGCAGACTTCAATAGTGTGAGGGAACAGCTTGCAACTTGGAATTGGTCTGTGGAATTTATCAGACAACCCTTACACTACATGTGGAGTGTACTGTGCAAGAAAATCCTAGATCTAGTGCAGAAGTTTACACCTAGTCATAAGAAGCATAGAGATTCCACTAAACATCCACCATGGCTGATGCCATCAGTCAAGATGGATATAAAAAAGAAAAATAAGGCTTATTGCACTGCAAAAAAAAGTGGACAGCAGTCTTATTGGGCAGCCTCTAAATCAGCAGTAAATGTCTGCAAAAAAAACATATCCAAGGCCAAGGCTGGATATGAAAAAAAAGCTAGCAGTCAAAGTTAAAGACAATTATAAGTCTGTCTGTTCTTATACAAATAATAAGAAGGTGAATAACAAAATAATTGGACCACTGAAAGATAAAAATAGGGAACTATTGGTTGAAAATAGTTCAATGGCAACTTATTATAACAGCTATTTTACATCAGTCTACAACCCCAAAACCGAGGCAACTTCGAAACATCATAAATGGAAGGATAACCAGGAAATTAAGATCAATATAAATGATGTCAGAGGTAGGCTGAAGGCATTGGACCAAAATAAAGCCCAGGGTCCAGATGGATTTCATCCTAGAGTAATAAAGGAATTGGCTGAAGTTTTGGAAGCTCCAGTAACTTTTTTGTTTCAATATTCAGTGGATCATGGGGTGGTGTTGGATGAGTGGAGGCAGGCTGATGTGATACCTCTACACAAAAAAGGGATCAAGGCAGGAGGTATCAAATTATAGGCCAGTAAGTTTGACATCAATTCTAGGCAAAATCCTTGAAGGTATTATTAAAACATATATTATGGATGCACTGACACTAGCAGGAAATAGAGACCATTACCAACATGGATTCAAAAAGGGCAGATAATGTCAGACAAATCTGTTGGAATTTTATGGTAAAGTTAGCAAGTCCCTTGATGCAAAAAATGCAGTGGATGTTATATTCTTAGACTACTCAAAGGCCTTTGATAAAGTTCCACACGATCAGTTGGTAGATGCTCTAATCCAGCATGACAGCCATAGGAATATTATATAACCTGTTGGACAGAGGGCTGATTAAGGGACAGGAGACAGAGGGTATGTGTGAAGGGATCCATGTCAGAATGGGAAATTGTGACTAGTGGAGTTCCCCAGGGCTCAGTGCTGGGGCCCTGCCTTTTTAACTTGTACATTGCCTCACTAGAAACAAATGCAGCCATTTGGTTATCTAAGTTCTCAGACGACTCAAGGATTGGGTCCATTATAAATTCACAGGGTGAAGCCTTAATTCTGCAAACTGCTTTGAGGGAGATGGAACAGCGGGGCAATAGCAAAGCAATCCACCTTTAATCTAGATAAGTGCAGGGTAATGCACATAGGGAGCAACAATGGTCAACACAAATACACATTAAATGTGATGGAGCTCAAATTGGCACAGGATGAAAGTGGCCAGGGTATACAGATTAGTGATGACCCCAGTTTTAAGTCCCACTGTAATCAGGTAATAAAAAAAGCTAGCAGTTTGGTATATTATATTAACAAGCATATAAAGTGCAGAGATAGGCAAGTCATGATTCCCCTTTATACAGCTCTAGTCCTCCCACATGTGGAATATTGTGCCCAGCTTTGGTCACTGGGAGGTAAATCTGAAAATAGAGCACTGGAGTGTGTACAGAGGAGAGCTACCAAGCACATCAGTGGATTAAAGGGGCTGAGTTATTAGCAGAGGGTTCAGTCTCTAGGGATATACTCCCTGGAGTACCGTAGACTTAGGAGTTATATGTGCCTAGTGTACACTGCACTGTTTGATGATGATTTATGGGAACAACTGGGATTAGAATTGAGGACTCAGGTCTATAACACTAGAGTTCACCCAGTCCAATTGAAGGGTGCAACCTATCAGTCAAAAAAAAGGAAATTTTGGTTCAGCGTTAGCATAACTAAAATTTGGAATGAACTCCCACTCGAGGTAGTGGCCAGCAAGTCCATGGCAGAATTTAAAAGCAGCTTAGGCAAACACTTGGTAACATCAGGAATTTTGGGCTATGATTAAATATGGGTGAGCTGTTATGGACCCACAAGTCTCATTAGATCTGAAACCACCTACGATACCTATGATACCTATGATTAAAACTAATGTCTGGGAAGTGGGAGGAATGTAAAAATTGACTGGATTGGCCAGTCTGCCAACACAGCAGTTGAATTTTCACATGCAACACTGATGCCCTGGGTATGGATGTGGACTCGAGGTGTCAGAGCGCCAGCCGTGGTGAGGATTGAGCGTCCTAGGGACTGCTGTCCTCCTCTGGGGAATGACCAGCACATACATGACTCCTGGCAGTCGGCAGGGGGAATACAGCTGCCAGTGCTGTGCTGTCAGGGAGGTGAGTCAGATATTGCATGTTGCACCTACATCATTGCATGTCATGCCTCCCAGAGAGCCTTAATTCACAAAGAAATGTCACTGACAGCTCCATTAATGATGCCCCACCTCTCTGGTCATGCACTATTCCCTGTGACACTTGACCAGTGATCAAATGACATGCCTCCTTTGGTGCAGTCCAGTCCAGTATCCCCACCCTTGGGGGTAAACTATGGGGTTCTCCCAGCATTGCTCCCACTGGTACTCATGACTAAAAATATCCATGGGGGCCACTCTGTCTGATGGCCCTGCCCAGGGGAGAAAGCCTGGGTGCATCACTGCTAAGGTAAGTCCCAGGGAGTGGGTGGTAGTCAGGGGTAGTGGGGGCTGAGCCTCCAGAGCTCTGGCACTGTGGCACAGAAAAAAAAGGAAATTTACTGGATTGGGCCAAAGAGTGGCAATGGGACTAGCCACAGTCACCTAGGATGGGTCTGAGAGTTAATTTTTAATTGTGACTGAAGGTTAAAATGATCTGATGTGGTCCAAAATTTCAATCTAGCCAAGCTGAAGGTAAATGACCCTATACATAAAGTTATCCCAGCTCTATGCTCCCCGATACATAATGTGTAAAGCCAGCATATGCATATCCTGAGTACCTAGTGGACACCTATGGATGCAGGCTCAAGCATGCATCTGCTCTGCACCCCTGTACGGGGATTCCATACAAATATATGGCTGGTTCAGACAGGGAGCATGCCTGTGAAGGTCCAGTGGAAATGTATTGCTGGAGGTTGGAGATATGAAGGCCTGTATGCAGGCCAACGTGTCCATGATCCCCTGCTCCTGCAGAGCACAGTATCCACAGGGGAAGCCCCAGTTCAGCCCATCTCCATTCCCGCTACCTAGCCCTGCCCCATGCACAGAGCTACATAGTCACACTATGGCCACCCAGGGGATGTCTAGGGGATTCTGATATGCAGCACAAAATTGTGTGGCCCAATACATGATGTTATCAGCACATACTGGGCATCGTCATACATTGGACCTAAGGTGAATAACTTTGGCACATTCACTGAGTACAAATTCTCCACCAACACTTCAAACAGAAACACAGAAACATAGACTTTGATGGCAGATAAGGACTGCTTGGCTCACCTAGTCTGCCCATTTCCCTACCCAATGAATAAGCTGCAGATCCTAGTTAACCAACAGCCTACTTCCTCCTACCCTTCACTAGAATTGCCTTATGTCTGTCCCATGCATTTTTGAATTCCCCCACTGTTTTTTACTCCCTACATACCCAGGAAGGCCATTCCATGTATTCACAACTCTCTGTATGAAAAAATACTTCCTCGCATTACCTCTGAGCCATCCCCCCTCTATCTTCAAATTGTGCCCCTTTGTTCTTGCAAATCTCTTTTTCTGAAAGATGCTACCCTCTTGGACTTTGTTGATTCCCTTGAGGTACTTGAAAGTTTCTATCATGTCCCCCCTCTCCCTCCTTTCCTCAAGGGTATACATATTAAGCTCCTTTAATCTCTCTTCATATGTCCACTTCCTTTTAGTTGACATGATACAATGTATTTCTTAACATTGACTTGTATTTTAGTCATGGAAAGAACTTTAGAATTGAGTCCAGCATTTGTTGTCTTTGATTCTTGCTTCTTATTTGTATATAATTGACTATAGCAATTGCTCAAAAACTCTTTTGACATTACTGTATCCCCTCAAGACAAAAGACTCTGCTTGTGCAACAGCGTGTCTATGTCTAACCTGGCCAGTGCCAGCTGTTTCATTGTATACCTATTAGATTGCTCAATTTTTGATACCAACTTGTGTAACACCTGTTCTCAATTACATGTACCCTGTAACCTAAATGTATTTGTCTGACCTCAGTGTGACGTGGTGCCTCTGTTGAACGCCTATTGTTTTGCAAACCTATGCTATGTAATCAAATACACTATGTATGTCTTTAATGTGACGAGGTACCTTTGGAAACGAGCCTCTGGCTCAAAGGTTGTAAACTGATTTTACAAATAAATAAATAAATAAAACAGGGCTCAAATAAACCATATTAATTTAAAGTCACTTTGAGTTCGGTTCTTAAATACCATCGTTCTTTACCTACTATTGATTTCTTTATTCAAAAAGTAGGTTTCTGCTATAGTTTGATTTTAGTTGGAGGTCACTGTGAAGCACACATATAAGCAACATTGGAATGATCAGTTATTTTATCTGTTCTTGATTTACAGGTAAGTTTTTATTGTTGCTTTTCCTAACTTCAGATACTTCTGAAACTAACTTGACATAGCAGAAACCTTTGGTATTCAAACTATTTGTGGATAAAGTAATCTAATAAGTATATTCACTTGATAAAAATCATTCTTGTGTAATGGAATTGTAGATCGATAAGTTTAATATGCATACACTGACAACATATTTTTACTAAGTCCTTTTGTGATTTTTGCTTTACATTATTGGAAGTAAATGGGGTTATTACTCAGGACCCCAAGCATATTGTTGACATTTTGAACACGGCCTTCTCAGACCTAAATGGTATTCAACCCCCTGACGTCTTCAATGTACCAGTCAATTCTGATCAGACTGGGAGCAATATCACCTCCCAGGGTCAGCCCTCACTCTGCTTTACAGTAGTCACCCCCTATGGAGACTAAAAAGTGCCTGCCGAAGGTTCTCAGTAAATCTAGGTTCAATACCAACTCGTTTGACCTCAAGCTCATTAAGTAACTTTCAATGAGGTCCTAGTACCCATCAGCAAGCAACTAAATCTAGTTCTTTACCTCAGTCAGTTCCCTCAGCAGTGGAAGGCAGCCATGGTTACGTCTGTCCACGAAAGTGGGGATCAAGCCCTGCACACAAATTACCAATCTCCATCCTCTCCCCCCTCAAAGGTGCTTGAACACATTGTGGTGGACCAATTAACCGAGTACCTCGGCAAGTACTGCATACAATGCCCACAACAACATGGTTTCCATAAGGCACATAGCATCAACACAGCCTTACTTGAATACATGTCATATAGACATAATGCACTGGACCGGGGTCACCTGGTGGAGGCACTTTATATAGACCTCACCAAAGCATTTGAATGGGCCTATCATCTGATGTGGTTCAGTGGTTTAGAAGCTATTTCGGTTGCAGGTCCCAGCAAGTCAAAATTTGTGATGACATATCTGACAGCTGGCAGGTGCTATCAGGTGTCCCACAAGGCTCAATTCAGGGTCCCCTACTTTTTAGTCTCTTCCTCAATACCCTTCCACTGGCATGCTCCAATAATATACTACTATATGTGGATGTTGCCGTCATTTTTGCAAGTCAATTTGACCACCTCCCGCTTGAATCACAATTCCAGGATACCTTCTCTGCTAATGAGGCCTGGTTCTGCAACCATGAATTCTAATGAATTATGAGAAGACCAAAGCTATGCTCTTTGCCAGCATGCAAAACAAATACAAATCTTACCAGCTAACCATACTGAATAAAGAAGGCTCGACACTTGAACAAGTCCAAAATTTCAAGTATCTTGGGATCACTCTTGAAAGCACACTGTCCTATGGTGCCCATGTTGACATTGTCACAAGGGCAGTTAATTCCAGAATAGGCCTACTATACAGGTACAGGTACTGTATGAGCCCAGATGCACTCCAGATTGCTGTTACCTGCTCATTCCTGTCTATTATAAACTATGGTTTAGTAGACTATGGTGTAGCCACGGACACCACACATAAAAGATCTGCACAGCTCTTAACAAGACATGCAGGTTGATTACAGGAGTGCATAGATTAATGCACACATGTGATCTGCATGCATATACACTGGCTAAACCTGAAGGGCAGAATTAACTACCAGTTGTTCCTTTTAGCAAAAACAATATGTCTAGATCAGTCCACCCATGGTGCTCAGAAATACCTTATCCCTGTGACCAACCCTCACTTAATTGGGAACATGTCAAAGCAGGTGTACCATGTTCCTTTTTGTAGCACCTCCCAGGTGTAGCGATTCATTTCTTATTGATCCCCCTGCTGGCTAAATAACCTTCCCTTGAATATCTGAGAGGAAATTAGGTTAGACCCTTTTAAACATAAACCTAGTTAGCTCCTCCCAGCACTCAGTTGCTGCAACTGCTGCCTATAGTCTGCTTCTCTCCCCCTGTCTTACACCATCCTCCCCACCCACCAATATCCCCCCTCCTTATCCACCACTTTCTGCCCTGTTTCTATTTCCCACTCCTATAACCCTCCTCTCCCCCTCCTCTACCTTCTCTCCTCTCCTCTCCTCTCCCTCCCCACCACCATGGTGCTGTTATCGCTTCCCCACCACTTACCCCACCCCTCTCTTATCCTACCCACACTACCTCCCCCATCACCACCTCCCAACAACACCAACCTCAGGCTGCTACTGTCTCCATGTTGTTCAAGTACACTACCCTCCTGGTACAGTGTAAGTGGCCTCGACTTTTCCTCGCTATTGTTATCCTTAGAAGGAATTGTCATAACTGCATCAAATCAGTCTTAATTGCACTTATTGTCCTGGCTTAATCTATGCTTGCCTCAATATTTGCATACACTACTGTTATTTTCCATATGTCTTGAATTGCCTGCCCCTAATCTGTCTGAATGTGTACCTATGGTCTATATTGAATGCATGCCCAGTTTCTTTGTCTTTGCCCTTGTTATTAACCCCACTGACATGGAACCTTTGTAAAAGAGCCCCTGATTCAAAGGTATTGTAATACAAGATTCAAATAAATAAATATACATACATAAATAAATAAATAAACGATCTCTTCTTCTGATATTAGAGTGTTTATTATTGAAGGCTTGTTCACTAAATTCCATTATAATCCCCCTTTAAATATCACATTCTGCAAGGCAAAAAATAATTGCTTGACTCTCAAGAGCATTATATGGAGGGCCTACTCTAACAATGTTTGAAATTGGCATCTCATTAGATTGATAATAGATACATTCTCCTAACTAGCCCAGATACCTTTAGAAATTTTCTTTATTTTTATCCTTCAATTTTCCTCTTCACTGCTAACCCTACATTCCTTGCTCCTTTCTTGACAATAGCCACATTTGTAGAGAAACCCATTGGTGAGTACAATATACACAGTGGTGCCACCAATGGTTAACATGCAGAATAGGGAATATAACCTTGTATTGCCAAGTGGGGCTACAGCACAATGAACTGATTTAACAACATACATGTATACCAGTCAGAGCTTTCCGTCTAACTTCTCCAACTTCAGAAGAATCCCAATTGGTACAGTAGAGTATGATTTCTTTGTCTTCCAGTAATTAAAGACTTATTTGGCAGTAAATGTCCTAAATCAAAATATTTTAACTGCAATATCACCCTGATTCCTAAGCTAACTTCCCAAATGGTTGGGTTACTCCACCCCAACCCCACTAAACTCTGTTTTTAAAGAGACATATATGCGGCAAATTTATATTGTGGAATTTTTTTGTTTGTACAAAAAAAAAATCTGCCCCAACCCCCAACCACAGTCATTTCTGACAAGCCTACAGTGAAATCCCGTCAGGCAGTGGCTACCTGATTTCAAGTCAGCTTGAACTGCAGATATAGGTTAATGGGCTGGAAAATCTCATTTTTGCTACAGTACATTAGGAAAGCCAGTAGTAGAACTCCACATTTTGGAGTACTGTACACAGACTCTTTCTTGAATCTGTATACTAGGATCTCAGTTTTCAAAAGGGTGCCTTGTTTGCATGTACATTAATTAGGAAAAGACCCCCCCCAGTCATGTTTGTAACAATATTCTTCCAAAATGCTTGTTTCAAAAGAGATACTATATAACTCTTCAATTTGCAGACAGAAAGATTGACTTTTGTAAATGGAGGGATAGTTTGTTTTTCAAGTTTTTGAACCTGCCTCTCCCAACATAACAGTTGAATAAATAAAAGATATACTGCAGGTATGGCCCTATCAAACAATTATTCAACCTTTTATTTTTGTACTTTACAAATCACTTTTTACCAGAGACTCAGGATTTTTCCCACATTCCGTATACTATGTTGTAGTATGTGTTTAATTATTACACAATTCATGCCATCTTTACACTCTTTTACTTTTTTCTTCCACTTTCCAAATTCCTTTCCTTACCCCTTGTTCATTTTTCTCAGTTTTCTTTGGCTCTGTATTCTTTTTCAGCTGTGTTACATTTTAGTTCATAAATGCTGTTCTGTTTCACTTTTGAGTTCATTAATATAGAACTCTTGGAGCATTAATCATGTGTGTCTGAACCAATGTGCTTCTATCTGCAGCTACAAGCACATTATTGTACTAACTTGCATTTAAAAGCATCAGCCTTTAAATAGCTGCTCTAATTGGAGGGCTCAGTCTTTGTAGATATGCATCCTGATGAAGTGGCATGACTATGACACAAAGTGCCACAGCTTTTTTGGTCTCATGTTGGATTAAACATTTGGTTTGGCTACTATAACTACAATTTTTGTAAGAAATGTTTATTTTTATTTGTTTGCTGAGTGCTGCCTGTGTTCTGCTAGTTCTCCATCTTTAGACTGTATGGTTAAAGGAGATGACTACATTAATTCAGAATGTGATTACAGCAGATATTTTTGACTCCTACAGATTGTATAGTACACAGAGCCACAAGAGGAATTACCGTATCTACAGTATATTACCATTTTAAATGTAAATACAGTCCCAAACTGAGTGAAATCTGTTAAACTTTAAATGCATGTAAACCTTTTGATTTAGCTTTCTATAGGTCAGCCTATAGAAGGTACTGGATAAATGAGAAAACCAATTAATAACTAAATGTTAAATCCAAGTTTAAAAAGTGCTAACAGAAATATGGAATGATCTACATTAACAGCATTTTAATGAGCTTTATAGATAGCAACATCTCTGTGATTTATTCATGTAATTTATTTGAAATTATGTCACCAGATGATCAATAGAGAGAGCACACTGCCTTGTTTACAGATGCAAGTGGAGGACAGAAGAGAAGGTGATAGAGGGACACAGTACTGGACATGGAATAATAACAATAAGACATTGCTTATCAATAGAAATGAACACACAGAGGAAAAACGTTACAGAATCAATTAGGACTAGTAGATCAGTACCTGCTTTTATGTTAAGTCTTTTAGATGGTCAGTTCTCCTCGATTGTGTTCAATGTTCTTTTCAAGGGTAAACAATAAAATTAAATGAAATTGCATTGTAATAGACCTTACACCAACATCCAGGTTATTAAAGCTAGAACCAGTATATTCCAAGAAAGCATACTGTATGTGGTTTATAGTGTAGGGAATGACCATATTACAGATCCTCAATGCTAAAAATAAACAGGTAGGCAAGGTATTTTAGGGCTAAGGAGCAGATAATTAATTTAAAGAAGAGGTAACCCCCAACATCACTACCAACTGACAGGATCCACACCTGCAGTATGGGTAACTTGCCTGTATTGGCTTACAGTAGCTCCTTATTGGTTCTACTTAATAAAAAGAAATACAGTGCAAAAGGGATTAAGAATAGTGTGAATGTTGGCAACATAATATCTCAGTCAATAAATTATATGTGTAAAGAACCCAGAGATCAAACCACCACACCACAAATGTCATCATCAGTAAAAACCTTCATAGTCATTGGTGTAATATATGATTCAGTACAAGGTTTCAAAGCTCTACAAATAGAGATGGACTTGAAAACACATGACTTTCTAAGTATGAATACCACATGCTGGTGTTACTCTGTCACATTTATGCATATTGAAAACTTTAAGGATTTTTCAGGAGTGTTGGTATCAAACTTCAGAATAGGCATACAATCGTAAGATCTTGGGAGCCAGCCAAGGCTTCGGTTAACTCCATTTCGGGAGCATTTAACTTCCAAAAATTAGTCAAAAACTTTCAAAATAAAGGGGGAGGAAGTCATTGACTTCCAAATATAAAAAAACAATATTGGATGACTTCCAAAACTGAAGGCACAGAAGCAAAGAAATTATGGATTTTTCTAAAATAAATCTTATTTTACCACTAATAGTTACATTAACGTCCATAAAGTGATCCTTCCTGGAACATAGGCTTTCAAACTGTGGTAACTCAGATTTATCTTGACTTTCAAAAAATTGGAATGACTTCCAGATTTTGACTCATGGAAGTATTAGACTTACATTAAAAATAAATTAACTGAACCCCTTGAGCCACCCATACAGTTCTTTCTTATTGTTGTTTAATAAAGCAGAGATTAGCTTTTATTTTCCCTAAAACATATTCCTTTGAATTTTTGTATGCCAGACAATTGATGAAATCCAGTAAATTTTTTTTTTTTTTTATTTTATCACAAAACTGCAACATAATAAACTCCCTATGTCAGAATATATCACTGCATGCTTGGCAAATCAGAATAAGGCAATGTCAAAATATGTGGAGACTACTGCTGAAGGCTTCTGTCACAATAGTTTCTAAAAGTATTCCAAGTCAAGCCCTTTTAATTAAAAGACCAAAATGTACTTGATATAATTATTTCACTTCTAGTTCATTGTTTAAGTTTGAGCTTTACAATTTTTTTCTTTACTTCTTAATGTTTGGGAACACTTTAGATTTCAACCCATGACATTACTTTGTATTTATTTAGTTATTTATGTACATATGTATGCATGTTTTTTATTTAAAAATTATTAACTGGAAAAGGCACCCTGAGCTGAGGCTTATTTCCAGGTGTAACCCAAGGGAGCGGGAAGGGGAGTACAGAAAGAATAAAATTACAAAAACATCAGTCTGGAGTTACATAGAACACTTTACATGTGCAAGGACAATATGGTAATCAAGCATAAACAACAGTATGGCTCATAACAGTGATATGTAGACAAGCATGTAGTAATTAAATAAAGTGTATGGTGCTTGCTGGAGAAGATAACATTGCTTTGGGGGTACAGAATCAGATTGCTGGTGTAGCAACATTAAGCCTAATAAATGGAGAGAGAGCAAATGCAAGAGGTGAGGACAGGAAGGATGGGAAGGAGAGGCAAGAGGGAGATGGACAGGGGCAGGAGGGAGCAGGGAGGGGCCTTAGCTGGTATCTAAATGTTGGGAGTGAGGAGGAGAGGCAGACAGAAGAGAAGAGCAATTTCCAGAGGGAGGGGGGAGGAGGTAGAAGAAGGCTGATTACTCCGCAGAGGAGTGAGGGTGGGGAATGGAGAAGTTACAGGAGTCCCTGGAGCAGAGAGAGAGTAGAAGGAGGAGGACTGGAGAGACATTATTGTACTTTCACTGAAAATGTATTAGATAGCAGCCCTGTTATTGTCCTATTCTTTCAGTAATACTATTGGGGGAGAAATGGAAAAGGTTATATTGCACATACATGTGCATTTTTAATTGGAGATAAACAACTGAACCCATGCCTATGTCTGTCCAGTACCCAAAGCAGAACCTCTAGGGGGGTGAGCTGAGGAATCAATTCCACTTGTTCAACTTGTAAATAACTGGTGAAATGAGCTGGGTCAGCCCCAATCCCCATCATACAAATGAAATGTAGTACTCTTCCATATCTTTTCCAATGTGTAGTGTCCCCTGTCCCAGCCCCG
Organism: Neoceratodus forsteri; assembly: GCA_016271365.2. Classification (NCBI taxonomy): domain Eukaryota; kingdom Metazoa; phylum Chordata; order Ceratodontiformes; family Ceratodontidae; genus Neoceratodus; species Neoceratodus forsteri. The sequence goes on from CM057449.1 coordinate 463,652,969, forward strand.
ATCCCTGATGAAATAAAGTAAAACATTCTCCCTGTTTCCATAGTGTCCCACCCCATTCCACGATCACCCACCTGATATTAAACATATATGTTTCCATAGTTTAGTGGCCCTCCCAAATCACTGATCCCCCATGAAAAAATAAGTTTTTCCACAGTGTGGTCCCACCCCACCCCATTCCCTGATCCCTGAACCCATGCAAATGATGGAAACCCTGGCAGTTTAGTGGACCCCCCTTCCCAGTAACAGTCTGACCACCTTGCTCCCCCCAGCCCAAACCACAGCCGGTGACCAGAACAGCACACCACCATGGCTGGCTACTGAGAGAGCTCCCAATGACTGCACAATACTGTATACTGTATGACCCATTGACATTGATCTGTCAATCACTGTCTATGGGTCATACTCTATAAAGTACTGTGCAGTCATTGGGAGCTCAATCGGTGGCCAGCCATGGTGGTAAGTGGTGAGCTGTGCTGGTCCATGCTGTGGGTTGGGCTGGGGGGAGTAGGGTGCTCGGACTGTTACCAGGTGGGGAGTCATTAGACTGCCAAGGTTTCCATCAGTTGCATGGGTTCAGGGTTCAGGAATAAGGGAATGAGGTGGGGGGGTGGGACCACTACACTATGGAAAAATTTATTTTTCATGGGGGATCGGTGATCAGGAAGGGCAACTACACTATGGAAACATATATGTTTAGTATCAGGTGGGTGATCGGGGACTGAGGTGGGATCCTACACTATGGAAACAGGGAGAATGTTTTACTCCATTTCATCAGGGATTAGGTCTGGGAGGGGGACACTACACTATGGAAAATTGGGGATCAGGGCTACATTTTATTATTCTAACATGGATCAGGCTGGAAGGGGGGCAATACACTATGGAACTGTGGGGATCAGGTCTACATTTATTTATTTTAATGGGGATTGAGGAAGGGGGGTCCACTACTCTATGGAACAGTTGTGATAGGGGCCACATATTGTTGTTATAATGGGGATCAGGGATGGAGGTCATGTGACCAGCCATGGTCATTGCATGGGGCACCACCATGCCCGGCACAAAGTTAGGACAGGGTTTTGGTGTCCTAACTTAGTGCCAGTGCATCCAGTCATGTCTTCACCAGGGGAGGGTTGAATATTGTTGTGATACGGGGGAATATGCATGAGGGACCCCACATTTGCATGCTCGCATCACAATATTCTGTGCCATGGAGCAGTTGGGTTTGCATGGCGCATCGTGGGCTTCTGAATATTGCCACACACCCAACGGCCATCGGAAGTCCAGAGATGCATTGGCGTATCTAGGGATGCACCGCAGATCTCCTTTGAAGATGTGGACCCTTGAGAATATATGTTATACTGATGTAATAGTATCATGGTAGAGTTACCAACTATACTGATTTTGCCAGGACAGGCTTTGTGGGGGTGTTTAGCTGAAAAACAGAAAGAAATGAAAAATATCCAGATCTTTTTAATATAGTTCTATTTTTACTTTCCTCTGTATGTTGTAGAAACCTAAAATATATTAAATAAAAGAGCTTAAAATTTTAGGAACCAATATGAATAATTAAAAAACTCAACCACTTAGGTCTGGATTTTCAGAAGTCCTTACACAGGTGAAATTCTTGATTGCTGGCTACACCTACATCAAAATAAACGTGACAAAATGTTGGATTGCTATTGTGTGCATTTTTCAAGAGTTTACTTGCTTTGAAGCAAAAATGTATTCCATGTGTCATTGTTTTTATGCATGCATCATTTTCAGAGTTCAACTTGAGACACTTGCAATTTGGTCACATTATATGTGGTTTAACATTTGGATATGAGTAGCAGAACTGTTTTTAAATCATGATGAAAATCATTACACATATCTGGTGGACATTTTGAAATGCAGCCCTTAGTCTTACTTCAGGTGAAAATACATTTTTTTATATATTCAAGAAAAAAGGAAAAAAGAGTCAAGAAACTAATGGATGCGTATAGGTCGGTGGAGGAAGATGGTCAGAAGGCTAATGTTCTTAATAACATTTTTCTGCTTTGTATTCACAAGGGAGAGAACCAGTCCAATACCCGAGAGTGGTATTGGGGCAACTGACAGTGGGATCCAGATCATGACAGATCCAACATTTACCGCACATAGGATAAGAGAGGGGCTGACAGCCCTCAAGCCTGACAAAGCACATGGACCAGATGAATTGCATCTGAGTGTAATACAAGTATTGACAAAGGATTTAGCTGGTCCCCTGGCACACATGTTCAACAGCTCACTGAGAACAGGTGAGGTGCCGAGAGACTGGAGGGTGGTGGATGCTGTACTGCTCCACAAGGAAGGGAGCAGGGATGAAGTGGGGAATTATAGACCACTTAGCCTCACTTCTGTTGTGGGTAAACTAATGACATGCTTGGTCAAACAAGACCTAGTACAGTTCATAAAGGAGAACAGGCTCCAGGACACAAAGTAAAATGGATTTCTGGTAGGAAGGTCATGCCAGATGAATCTTATCACTTTTTTCAATTGGGTGACAAAGGAATTGGATAAGGGGCATGCAGTGGACCTCCTGTACTTTGATTTCAGCAAGGCATTTGACTCTGTCCCACACAACACCTGCTGAAAAAGCTAGAGGACATAGGGGCCTCAAAGACCATAGATGGATAGGCAACTGACTCACAGACAGGAAGCAAAGGGTGATGATCAATGGGTAGGGTCAACCAAAGCTTTAGTTATTATTTGGGTTCCACAGGGATCTGTGTTAGGCCTAGTTATCTGCAACATATTCATCAGTGACATCAGCAATGGTATCCAGGGTAACCTTATATTTTGTGCTGATGTCACCAAACTCAGAAGGTGGATGGACAGCCCTGAAGGGGACTGAAACCTACAAGAGGCTCTCCAAAACTTGGCAAAATCGTCTAAGTTGTGACAACTGAAATGTAATGCAAAAAAGTGCAAAGTTATGCACATGGGAAAGGGGAATCCTAGGATGGAATATAGACTAAATGTGGTTAGACTGAGCACCTCCCAGGAGAAGAGGGACCAAGGGGGTCATTATTACCAACATCCTGAGGCAGGTGAACCAACATAACAAAGCATATAGCAAGGTGAACAAAATGTTGGGGTGCATACACCGGGAGATTGATAGCAGAAAGAGGGAAGTGATCATCCCCTCTACTGATCTCTCATGAGACCTCACCTGGAGTACTATGTTCAGTTTTGGAGGCCACACCTGAAAAGGGATAGGGACAAATTGTAGTCTGTGCAGAAGAGGGTGAGAAAAATTATCCAGGGTTTGCATGGACTCTCCTATGATGAACTGCTGGCAGCACTAAATATGTACTCACTGGAAACTAGTATGGAGAAAGGCAATATGATAGTGACCTTTAAGTTCTTAAAATGTGTAAACAAAGTGCTGTACACATAAACTGTTCCATAGGGTCACCAGCACAGTGACAAGAGGGCATGAATAGAAACTGAGAGGAGGAAGCTTCAGGATGGATCTAAGGCAGTACTACTTCACTGAAAGAGTGGTGGTCAGGGAATAGTCTGTTGGTGGAGGTGAAGGGTGCAGAGACTGTGATGAGTTTCAAGTGTAGGTGGGACAGGGCTAGAGGACAATTAAGAGACAATGTAACAGGCAGCTCAGAGACAATCAAGCAGGGGGTAGCTCAAGGGACAACCATTAGGTACTGGGCATCTCAAGGGCAGACTCAATGGACCATAGTTCTCCTTCTGCCATTGCTTTCTGTGTTTCTATGTTTCTACATCTTAATATTTGAAGAAAAGTAATCAGTTGCATTACTTGAAGTTACACATTTTCCTCATTTTGTCCTCATTTGGGTCTCATACAGCGAGAGGTGGTAACCTTATAAAATATATGCTACATTTGTTATTGTGGTTTCAAAACTTTTATTTGTAACAAAAGATAAAGGGCAGGATTCACAAAGCTGCAGAAAGACCCACTGCTGTGGGTAAACAGCTATGCAAGTGGGTTGCCACTTGCGGAGCCGCAGGTTACCCACGGTGGCAGGTATTCACAAAGGCAGAGCCGGATTATGACCAGCTCCATGGGTTACAGCCACTTGCGGGAGGTGTCTCTAGGGAGATGGCCGCAGCTGCGGGAACGTGCTATGGCTGGAGGGAGCAGCCATAGCACCCTCTGCAACTGCTGTGGCTGTGAATTGCAACTGCCGCAACTGCGGGTCATTACAGTCTACAACAGCAGTTCCGAAGTGGGACTTAGGATTCGAACTCTTCCTGAATTCTGCCCAAACAGTTTACTTTTTCTAAATGTTGATTCTACTTCAGTCTAATTAACAATGTTTGACAACACCTGTATGACATTCCAACAACATCCTATGCTGTATCAACATCACATTTATCTCACTCTCTTCCCTTTGCATCTGCAGAGAAACACAGAAACATAGAATTTTATGGCAGATAAGGACCACTTGGCTCACCCAGTCTGCCCATTTTTCCTTACTTACATTATTACTGCAGACCATATTTGATCTACAGCACTACAGATCTATTCTCCCTCCCTCCCCTTCAGTCCAATCCTCAATCTTCAGTACATACACATGCTTTGCATGTGTAAGCAGTAGACAATAATAAGTGAAAGTGAAAACAAAAGCAAAAAATACAAAGGGGTCAGCACTATGGGACCTTTTTAATCAAAGGTCTTGCAACAGTTAGAAAACATGTCTAAAAACACACAATAAATGGCAGAAGGAGGGCGGTTCAGGGGCAATGTGAGGAAGTATTATTTCACAGAGAGGGTAGTGGATGCATGGAACAGCCTTCCTGAGGAGGTTGTGGGGTCTAAAACTGTGGGAGAATTCAAGAATGCATGGGACAGACATAAGGCAATTCTTGTGGGGGGTAGGAAGAAATAGGCTGTTAGTTAACTAGGATCTGCAGCCTATCCTGTAGGTTGGGAAATGGGCAGACTAGATGGGCCTAGCGGTCCTTATCTGCCATCAAAGTCTATGTTTCTATGTTTCTAATAATGTCACCCAAAGTACAGATAAAAGTGCAGGTGTAAAAACTGAAAACTGTAGTGCAGTGCTGCCAGACATCTCAAGTCTCCTTCTGAGTGCAAATTCACGGAGTCAGTGTTTAGACAAAAGTTAAATTCAGCGTTTCACGTATTAAAACTCAAACCACCTATATATGAATGGGTTGCCAGCATGCATATAAAACTGATTCTAGGTGGATAACATGCCAGAAAGCACTCTGAAAAGACAAAAAAGTGTACAAACGCCTGAAACTTGTGTCGCAGCAACTGCTGTCTAAACACTGATTCTGTGAATTTGCACTCAGAAGGAGACTTGAGATGTCTGGCTGCACTGCACTACAGTTTTCAATTTTTATACCTGCACTTTTATCAAGCACTTTGGGTGAGATTATTGCCATTTATTGTGTGTTTTTAGACATGTTTTCTAACTGTTGCAAGAATTTTGATTAAAAATGTCCAATAGTGCAGACTCCTTTATATTTTTTGTTTTTATTACAGTAGTATTTAGCTCCAGGGTAGTGTGCACTTTCCTCTGTTTAAAACTTTTTTGTGAGACCCCTGTTCCTCTCAGAATTTATCGAGAGGTGCCTTTGTTTTTTACATTGAAAACAAAAGCAATCAATTAACTGATGGTAATGAAGTCTGATTTGCATTGCCGCTTAGGTAAGAAGCCAAACACAACTTTGACTCAAACTTGATTAGCACTACGTAATCAAGTGTTGCTTAAGTTTTACAATATTATTGGAGTCACTCACCTCCTAATGTAACATACTCTTCTGTATATCAGTGTTGTTGGTAGCATGTTAATTGTTCTAGAAATAAATAAATATTGATCTATATGTGTATGGTATAAACATATTTGTGTGTGTGTGTGTTTGTATGTACATGTTTATGATATCATGTTTAGCCCAGTGAAGTGATCTCTTATAACATTTTCATTGTTTTAAAGGGACACTGTCAACCCCCTCAGGCTCAAAATAGTCCTTAGTTTAAAAACACCCTTGTTACGATTGCTCACATTCTGTACAGATTGCTAATGTAGCCAGTAGTTTGATTGATTCCTTTTTTCTTTTCAAAAGTAAAAAAACGGACTACCTACCGTACTTCTAACAACACACAAAAATGTTTGTTTACATTATTTGATCAACTCTACTGTATCTTTCCTGGACTTCAGAATGTCCCTAATACAATCCAGAAGTTCATGATGCTGTGGGAGGAGAGAGGACTATTGCATCACAAGGGCTGCAATGTTTGGAGTTGTTCTTAACATTCAGGAAATATGCAGTAAGAGTAGATTAAGGATGTGAAGCAAAACACTACTGGGTATTATTGCACCATTCCCATACATATTAGTTCTATGAAAAATGAAGCAGATTTAAGCAATAAGCTATGAGGGGGTGTGGATTATTGGAGGATTTACCACAGCTGGAGTGGTTTGCCCACAAGGCGCAGCCAAGTGGGTAAATCCTCACTAGCCATGGTAAATCCCCTGATAACCCACATCCTCCAAGTAGCTTATTGTGATTATACCAAGCTTCATTTTTTTTACTATAATAAAATACAAATATTAAAGAGGTTGCTTTGTTTTTGTAATTGTTATTGTATTTATTCCTGTGCTGTAGATACATTGGATTATAGTCTTATCAACAGCCATTGGTTATCAGAGGATTTACACCGGTGGCAAACTGCCAGTCTGACAATTTCATTGGCTGTTCACTTATGTCCATAGTATAATAAAACAACTTCAATGATTTTTAGAGAAGGTAAGTAATCATAAAGTGTGGGTTTCAACTAGAAATAATAAGATGCAAAAAGGATTGACATCCCTTTAAAATGTTCAGTTAGGTTAAATGGATTAATTTATTTTTGGATGGGGGACTTTTGAACAGAAGCCATACTTAATAGTGTATATATAGTTATGATCCTGGATGGGTTTGATAGAACCTCCCCTGAAGCAAGTTGAGTTGTTTGAAATGCAAATCAGTAATTAGCATGAGATTATTGTCCAACAGTATGAAAATTATAGAAGTTGAAAAAAGAATAAATCAAAACCTTTTTTACATTTTAACTAGATCCAGTTACATTTGTAAGAGCCAAACAATTATTTCCTATTTAGAGCAAACAGCAATGTAAAATGTTGATTGACTAGGTGTTCAATAGGTCTCAATATTTTACATCTGCAATTTAGTCGTTACACCAATAGAATCAAATATCTGTGTGTCACCATGATGATCATTCATGCCCTGAAAGAAAGATGTCTTGTCTCTAACCAGGCACCAGGAACTGTATATTTATCAAACTGAAAACAAATCTTGATGTAGCTACAATATACCATGCTTAACATTTTCATATCTATGCCAGCCTTGCTGCACAGGAACAGTTTCTACTAAATCCTGCAGTGAGAGTGAGCAAAGTGGGTAAGAGCCAGCTTCTGGTTGGCTTCAGTTGTGGGCCTTAAAACTTGCTTCAGCTTTAACAACTGAGCTGAACCACTCTGGCTACCAATGCAGTAACTGGCATGGGCTAAAACAGATTACAAATAGTAGGAGCCTTGAGGTCAGCAATGAATATGAATTACTGTATTTTATTTATGGCAAATGTTGCTGGCATGCATCTGTTGTGGATTATTGTTTGTGCTGTCATGACAGTCTGCAAAATTTAGAATATAAAGATCACCATGATACAGTGTGAACTACAATAATTGTATTCATTGCTACCCTCCCTCTGTAGTCTCCTACTCTTCACATTACCTCATGCCAGTTATTATATTCTTCTTTGCAGTGTCATAGATTTTGCAGCTACATTTTTATATCATGGTTATTATTTAATCTTATTTCTTCTGTTGTTTTTATTTTATGCTATATGTTTTACATATTATATGATAAGTAGTAATGTGATGGTAATACAATAGGAAACCATTTTTTTTTATTATTTCTGGGACAAGACAACATGATTTATCATTTAGTGAGCATACAAATGAAATGGTAAGAAGAAGTAATCAAATGCGTTCATGCATATTACGGGATGTGAGAAGCAGGGGTAGGGAGGTTATCTTGCCCATGTATGAATCGCTGGTGGGACCTTTTCTGGAGTACTGTACCCAGTTCTTGACATCCAATGAAGCAGATGATATCGCCTTACTGGAGGGTGTACAGAGACAAGTTATTGTGATGTCAAATTTCACTTATAATGAAAAACTAGATGAACTAGGGCTTTACCCCCTAGAATACAAAAGACTCCACAGAAATCTGCGTTTGACCTAGAAAGCATTCAGAAATGAAGATTTGTGGGAATGTTTAGGTCTAACAGGGAAATAAACAACCAGGGAAACAAGAAATCGCAGCATTCAACTAAAAGGTGAATTATATAAAACAACAAAATGAGAATCGTGGTATAATCAGTGGATGGTGACCTTATGGAACCACCTACCTGAGGGAATAGTTAAAGCCCCAACAGAGAATCCTTTAAGTGATCTTTGAATAATTACATACTTAACAAATAATTGGGATGATCCATTGTATAATGGCAGATTGATAATGGCTGAGGCTACTGAATTGATCACATTCCTAGGATTTCTATGATTTGAGATGAAAAAGGTTATGTATTTAAAAGAACTTATCAATTTATGGGTTTTTATTTTCATGTAGTTTTATTACAATTATTGTGATGTATTTTTATGTATTACAGTACGTATTACAGTACCAAGATAAACAGTTGTATGATAGCATAATAGTTCCTTGGGCTCCTAAAGAAGATAAGAAATAATAGCATATGTAGCAATCGGATGGAATCACCATTGCAAGGACCATGGGAAGGGTTGCTTATTGTGCACTATGGAGGCACGTTCATATGGTGGCAGTAGCAGAATAAACTTTTGCAGCATATACTAGCACATACTGTGTCTGTACTCAAAGTGCCTCTGCACTGTGAAGCATGGGTGTAATACTGAATTTATGCTTCAATTCTTCATGCAGGACTCTTTAAAAGCCAATGACTTCTACAATGGAGAATGGCTGAAGATCAAGAGCCATCTTCACTCCCCATCAAGTTGTAATATGAGTGCCAGGACACAGTTTCTTGTGTTTCCTCTGTTATTGCAGAGCACAGAGTAGCACAATCCCGTGATGTTAGTAAGACAACAGATTAATTGGCAAAGATGATACAGTAGTAACATAACATGATTATTTTTTTATACTTAAAATGCATTTTTCATTTATATGTCAAGAAAACATGATTTCTGAACACTTGACAAGTCATGAAGATGACAATGAAAGCACTGTCCTTAGCACTTCATGGCTGACAGGTGATTGGCCATGCTCATCGTGCACTGGTTGCTGTGGCAGCACTCGTACTGACAGCTGGTGTCATGCTATTTGTAAACATGTTAAGAGTTATGAAGATGATAATAAATTGAACTGTCTCTAATGTTTCAAGGCAGATAGGCAATTTTTCATGACCATGGTGCTCAGTACCCCCTCCTACAATGATGGATATCAGTCCTGCTGTGCTATCTACGCAGTGCACAGGCAGGGAAGAAGGTGGCGTCACCAATATACTGCAGTGATGCATGATGAGGAAAACGTGGTTCATGATGGAGGTAGGAAAAGGAAGAAGATGATGATGATGACAAAAATAATATGTTGCTTTCTGAAGCTACAGTTCTGTTATGGTTTTATTTCAAGGAAATTATTACTATGCCTAAATTTGGCTTTATTTATATGCTGAGGAAATTTGATTTCAGTGAATTCATGGTGTCATGTAAAATACCTCACACTGCAGAGAATCTGCTTTTTGGGGGGTGGGTTGGGGGTACTTCTGGAGAAGAGGTGGGTGCTTGGGTGGTGATTGCAAGGCAATTTCTTTTTTGACCACTGTGGAATGATGTACATTCAGATGGCATTGAATAGGGCAGCAATTATGATATATACAAGTACTTCTGCTCCATTTTCACTAGAGAGAAGGACAGACTAGTGCCACAAGGGTGCGAGGGGCTGGGGACAGGGAAGGGGGAGTCTCAGACAGTGTAATAGAGGTGGACAGGTTGCATAAGGGCCTAAACATGCTGAAGGCAGACAAATACCCAGGGCCAGACAGAGTGCATCTGAGGGTCTTATGTGGATGTGCTTGCGGGCCCCCTGGCAGAACTGCTTAACACCTCTCTGGAGTTTGGGAGTGTGCCCTAGGACTGGAGAACTGCACATGTGTTGTTTCTTTATAAAAGTGGCCCAAGGGATGAGCCAGAGAATTACAGGTTAGTCAGTTTGACCTCAATAGGGGGGAAACTGATGGAGACTATCCTGAAGGAGAGACTGGTGGGTTTCATTAAGGAAAACAGGCTGCAGAATGACAGGCAGCATGGGTTTATGTGTTTGAAAGTCCTGCCAGGCTATTCTGATTGACTTTTTTTGATTGGGTGACCAAGTCAGTGGACAGGGGCCAAGTGGTTGTTGTTCTGAATCAGGATTTCAGCAAGGTCTTTGACTCTGTACCTCATAGGAGACTGGTCAGTAAGCTGGAGGATCTGGGGTGATTGCCAGGCTCACTAGATGGGTCAAAAACTGGTTGAAATACAGAAGCCAAAATGTGGTTGGGGAGATTCTCAGAATCTAGGCCAGTGACCTGTGGACTCCCACAAGGCTTGGTGCTCAATTTGGTGTTGTTTAACATCTTTATCAGTGACAAAGTGGATAGGATCAAAGATGAAACCTGTCTGTTCTTAGACGACACAAAGCTCTGTGGGAAGGTGGATATGAAGAAGGGGAGCCAGGAACTAAGGGAAGATCTGGCTACAGTAGTTCAGAGAAGTGGTCTGGCATTTAGAAACTGAGGTTCAATACTAAAACATGCAAAATTATGCACTTAGGGGCAAGGAATCCAGAGACCAAATACTGGTTTAGTGGTGTACAGATCACCAAGTATCAGGAAGAAAAGGACCGGGGGGGCTTATCATCAACAGTGACCTGTAGCATTTGGCACACTGCAGGAGAGCAGCAGCAAAAGCAAACTGGATGCTGGGCAGCATAGCTAGGGGATTACCAGCAGAAAGCTGGAGGTCATACTACTGCTGCACAAGTCACTGGTAAGATTGCACCTAGAGTACAGTGTGCAATATTGAAGCCATTATCTTAAGAAAGATGTCAACTTGCTGGGGACAGTCCAGAGCAGGACAATCAAAATGATCCACAGCCCGCAGAGCAACACATATAAGGAGAGGCTCAAGGGGCTCAACATGTAATCCCTTGAGGATAGAAGGGAGAGAGGGGATATGATGAAGACCTTCAAACACCTTAAAGGTAATAGCAGGGTGAATATAGAAGGCTTCTTCATGCTTAGTGGGAACAAGTCCACAAGGGGACATAGTGTAAAGCTGGTAAGGGGGAGATTCAAGAGAAAGATAAGGAAGCGCATTTCTATCAAGAGAGTGGTGGACAAGTGGAATGAGTTACCAGAGGAGGTGGTCTCCCTGAAAATGGTAGATAGCTTCAAGAGATGATGGGACAGAATGAAGAGGAAAGCTGAGGGAGAGAGGAACTGAGGGGAGTTGGGAGGAACTGAGGAAAGTGGGAGGTCACACAGTAGACAGAGGGGGGACCTACACACTCATGCAGACAGGATAGACAGTAAAGCCTTTATCTGCTAGCATGTACATATGTTTATATAGGAATAGATAATACAATCTGATATATATGACATGATAAAGTAAAATATTCTGATATAATTTATTTATGAAAAAAATAGTATAACATGATACACAATATGATATAATATTATACGATGTCATATGTGATAATTTTTATTTGTATTTATTTTTATTTGTGTGCCAAGAAAATATGAATCATGAAATTAAAATTGTTCAATGTGATTTGTGCTTGCCACTTGACCCTAGTCCATCATCCAGTTTCTGGAAATCAATAGTGATGCGGGCCTAGACTTTGCACTTCTGGATGGATTGCTTCAGTCCTGAGCTGTGGAACTGGAAGCACTTGAAGGAGGTAAAGGGTGAAAATGGTGTGCTTCTGAATTACTTAGGATGGTTTATTCACCACATGCGGTGGATGACTAGCAGGAAAGGCTGCCTTCACTTCAGTAGGAGTGGAACCAGTGGATTTCTACAGACTAATGAACCATAATTTTCTTGACCGTATTATCATGCACCCAGCCCTTGTCCTCACAGTTTCACAGCCATGATTCTCAGTCCTAATCCCCATGACCAGTTTCTTCTCCACCACAACTGCTTATAGAACATGCACTTGAAGGAACTGGGATAATGGAATATTTATCTGCTTATTTTCCCTTCCTGCATCTTTTCCCCTTTTGTTCTTCTCTCTCTAAATGCTTTGAAAACACAGGCATGAAAGATGATGACATGATGCAGTTGCTACCAGATGCTGACAGTGATGACTCTCCAAAGCTGCTGGTGATTCTTAGATACCCATGTGACTCACACAGCCAGCATAAGGAAAAGACACTGTGCCATGCAGTTTGTGAAGTGATAGGGAAAAGTGACACCACCAGGCCACACCACTGCTGACAGACCCACAATCCACCTCATGGAGAGGTTGTGTCTAAATGAGGAGAGACTCCATTAAAAAGAGGTACAACAGCAGAAATGGATAAGCAAATAACTATTTCAAAAGTACTGTATGTGTAGATTATATGTATTTATTACAGACTGTTAAGGTTGTTGAACAAAATGGAATAACCTGAGCTATGTAGAAATTTGTTTGCGGTAAGACTGGGTGGGCCAAGCTGTCCTTTTCTGCCAACACATTCTATGTTTCTGTGTCTCACACAGCAGTCTACTTTTCACTTACTGACTGGCTCATAGGCTCACACTCAGGAAAAAATAAACAGATTGATTTCTATGCCCTACTGCAAAACTAGAAGTTAGTAAAACAGGTTGTTAAATACATCCTTTCAAAATTCCTCCTACAGCTTTACCAGTCTGCTACATTTAATCTTACTAACATACTAACATACTAAAATGCCAGCAGAATAGGCCTAACGGTCTTTCGTGTCTGCTCGTTTGGTCAGCCCCCACCCTGGGTGCTGACCTTGCTGTCCCCCTCGCCTTCTCTGGCTTCTCCTTTCCCAGTTCCAGATATTCTTGCTGCATTGGATTTTGCTTCCAGAATCCTTCCTCTGTACCTGTCCCACCCCCTCTTGAACCCTCCACTGTCTCTGCCTCCACCAGCCCCCTAGGCAGTGCATTCCATAGCTCCACCACCCTCTCAGTGAAGTAGCACCTCCTCCTTCTCCCCGATCTTCCCCCTCTAGCTTCCACCCATGCCCTCTAGTGGCCCTTCCTTCTTCCTTCAAAGCACCCTGACTGTTTCCCTCCCTATTTACCTCTTCTATGTACCTGAAGACCTCTATCATGTCCCCCTGGTCCCTTCTCTCTTCCAATGTGTACATATTTAGCTCTTGAGCCTCTCCTCATAGGTCCTGTCCTCAAGCCCCAAATCATTTTGGTTGCCCTCCTCTGGACCCCTCTCCCAGGAGGTTAATGTCCCTCTTTAAGTGTGGCCTCCAAAGCTGCACGCAGTACTCAAGGTGCGGCCTCATCAAGCAGTTATACAGAGGAGTATCACTTCCCTCCTTCTGGAGGTGATCCCCAGCGATGCATCCCAGCATCCTGTTGGCCTTGGCTGCTGCCCTACTACAAGTCTCAGGAGTTGTTCATCTTGACATCCACCACCACCCCAGGTCCCTCTCAGCCATCGAGACTTGTAGCATTCCCCCCCCCCAGGGTGTACACTTGGCCTGGGTTTCTGGCCCCCAGGTGGAGTACCTTGCATTTCCCTGCATTGAACCTCAGCTTCCACTTTCTAGACCATCTTTTCAGAGCCTCCAGGTCCCCCTGTTTAGGCCACCCTCCCCTTCTCCCCATCCACCACCGCCCCCAGTTTTGAGTCATCTGCAAAGAGACTCATCTCACTCCTGATTCCTGTCCTTATGTCAGATATGTAGGCGTTGAACAGAAGGGGCCCAAGGACTGATCCCTGTGGGACCCCACTAATGACCCTCCTTGGGGATGAGACTATCCCACCAACTACAACCCTCTGGGTCCGGCCCTGGAGCCAATTGCCTATCCATCTGATCATCTGGTTCCCCACCCCCATTTCTCCCAGCTTATCCAACAGGCCCACATGAGGAACAGAGTCAAATGCCTTGCTGAAGTCTAGAAAGAGGGCATTCACTGGCCTACCCAGGTCCAAGGCACTTGTCACCCAGTCATAGAACTCCACCAGGTTTGTCTGACACGATTTCCCGGATGAATCCATGCTGTCCATCATCCAGGCACCTGAATTATCCAGGTCCCCCAGCCTCTCTCTACAATGCCTTCCATCACCTTGCCCACCACCGATGTCAGGCTGACAGGCCTGTAGTTCCCTGCCACCTCCCTTGATCCCCCCTTCTGGATAGGGACTATATGCGCCACCTTCCAGTCTTGGGGCACCCACCCTGTCCTCAGAGAGATGGTGAAAACCTCTGCCAGTGGTTTCGGCAGGACATCTGCAAGTTCCTTCAGCACTCTGGGATGTAGTTTATCTGGCCCCGGTGCTTTCTCCATCTTAAGGGAGCTGAGGGCTTCCCTCACTCTCTCTGTTGTGATTTCCACTTCCGGTACCTCTTCTCCCTGCTTAGCCCTCCCCCCACCTGCCAGTGATGCCTCCCCCTCACCCCAGACCTGCCGATCGGTAGGGGTCCCCCCCTCCTCAGTATCTCTGTCTCCTCCCATGTGATGCAGCACCATTTTCCCTGGTGAAAACGGGGTGAAATACTCATTTAGTACCTCAGCCTGCTCCCCTGGGCCTTGTGCCCATCTCTCCCTGATTTAATCCTGCTAATCTGCCCTTCACCTTCGTTTTTCCCCCACTGTATCTAAAGAACCCCTTGTTCCTCTCCCAATTCCTGGCCAGGTTCTGCTCCTTCCTTGCCTTAGCCACCCTCACCACTCTAGTGGCCCTTCAGCCATCAGCTGTGACTCCCCCGATCCCTTTCACTCCTTGAGCACTTGAATTGCTTATAGGCTGCTTTCTTTCCCCGCACCACCTCCTGGACCTCCCTGGTCCACCAACAGGGTTTTTGGGCCCTACCGCATTTTCGTCTTACTCTTGCACAGGTGCTGGTAGCATCCTGCACCCCTCTCCTGATGATTTCCCACCTACTATCAGCGTCCATGTCTGACCCAATCCCATCCAAATGCTCCTTAAGGATCCTTCCCATTTCCTTAAAATCTGCCCCCCTGAAGTCGGTTACTTCCGTCTTTGTGCAGCCTTCTACCCCTCCTAGGTCCAGGCAGAACCAGACCGTGGCATGGTCACTCCCCGCCAATGGGTCCCTTACCTCCAGGCCCCCAATCTGGTCACTTTATTGGCAGGACCACATCCAGTACCGTGCCTCCCTGGTGGTTCCCTCACCTGCTGAGTTGGGTAGCGTCTTGAAGACATCCAACAACCTCTGTTCCTGGTAACAGAGGATGTCATAATCTCCCAGTCTGTTCCTGGCATGTTTAAGTCCCCCAACACCATCACCGTTCCTCTGCCCAGTCTGCAGTGTCTCCTAACATCTGCCACCAGACTGTCCTCCAGCTCCTCCGCCAGGGCAGGGGGTCTATACACCACTCCTATTTTTACTCTCTTGCCCCCCCTTGTTATCAAGGTGACCTAAATTGCCTCCACAGTTCCCTCTGCCTCCTCTACTCCCCCTATGCCAATGCGGTTTCTGACTATCATTGCTACCCCTCCTCCCCTTCCCTCCCCCCTGTCCTTCCTGAACATAGTGTAACCCTCCAGGTTCAGGTCCCAGTCATGTCTTGCAGTGGCCCAAGTCTCAGTGACCACTGCCACATCCACTGCTCCCTCAGTTAGCATCGCCTGGAGCTCAGGCATTTTATTGCCCAAGCTCCTGGCATTTAGCAGGACTACCTTCCACCCTTTCCCTATAGTTCCATTTCCCTGCTTGTGTTTCCCATGGGGATTCTGTTTTCCCTGGTCTGCACTTTGCCAGTCGGCCTTTTCCTGCAATCCTCCTGGTCCCCAGGGGGTGGAGACAGAGTCCCTCCTTTATCTGCACCCCTGACAGCCTTTTCTCCCATCCCACCCCCTTCATAGCTTAAACCCCACTTTTCACCACTGAACCCTCTATTTTCAACTTAAGGATTCCCTCCTCCCAAATTGAGATGTAGTCTATCTCTAGCATACAGCTCCTTATCCTCCCAGGTCTCCCCCAATCCCCATCAACCCTACCCTCTGGCCTCACACCACTCCCTGAGCCACTGGTTTATCTCCTAATTTTTCCTTTTGTGTTTCCCCACTAACCCTTGGCACTGGCAGGATTTCTGAGAAGGAAACTGTGCATCCTATGTCATGACAGACCCTGGCAAGCTCCTGAATCTTGCCTGTATCTCTAGCTAGCTATTTCCCTCAATGTCATTTGTAGCCAGGTGGACCAGTATGTCTGGGGAACCCCCACAATCCTTTGCCAGCTGATATACCTCGTGCTTAGCCCTGTGCACCGTTAGTCCAGGGAAGCATCTTGTTCTAACTTCCCAGCTCTTGCTGCAGGAGAAAAATAAAACAAAATAAATATTAATTTCTATTAACTCAACACCACCACTCTCAGCAAAAAGAAATTCAAATAATACTTTCAACCCCCCTCCCCCTGCACCTTTCCTAGTCTGTTTAATTCACTCTGTCATGCTCCTTCTGTGGGACCTGCACCTAGCTGCCAGTGCTTGTTTACACTGTACCCTCTCTCCCTTCCTCTATACTTCAGCATGATTTTACATTCATGTTTGCCTGAAACTACAGTTAAATATAGTAAGAACTAGCAAACTGGTACAATACTGCTTGAATCCTGGATGATTTCTAAAGTGTTCCAATCAAAAGTCATTCTTTTTCAAGAAAAAGGTGTTCCTTCAGTAGCCATTTTTGCCTCAGGTCCTTCCCCTGTGAGAGAGAACTGGAAATGGCACTGAGATGCATGCAGTGCTAGCAGTTTTCAGGCTGCATGATTGCTGATTGGCTGCTGCAGGTTATGTGGCTTGCAACATCTTAAACTCACTCAGTGTGTGTGCTTCCTATAAAAAGTGCTGCATCTTGATGTACTGAATTGCCATAGAAAAACCAAGTTCCTTCAGACATGTTTTGACAGTGTCTAAAAAAGCCAGATTTCGACACATTCACCAAAAGCAAATTTAGTATCAGCTCATCCTTATCCTGCAGTTCTATAAAAATGCTGCACGTGCAGAGCATTTGATGCTAACTACAACAGCCTAATGAACATATAATCTGCATCACTCAGTAATCCAAAGCATTAAATCAAGCACTTTGTTGCAAATAATGACTCCCAGTTCCATTTATCCTGTAACTCCATGGTGATTTCACTGCATTTTACTATAAACTGTGTTATTTCCTATGGAATTTTAATTAAAATTCTGTGTTTCTGCATAGAAAAATTAAAGTCCACGCTTAAAAGCATCTTATACTCTGCTTTACTTTCAAGAATAATACAAGAATCCTCATACAAATCAGAACTCTGAAATGTGCACATGGAAACTTTATGAAAATGTAAACCTTTTCCTCAAAGAGTATTACAGTACCTTTACTGAATGGTTTTGATTACAGATAATCAAATAAACATGCAGATTTCATATTTACAGTAAATGTGGTCTGAATGTAATGCAGTGATGTCATTCTAATACAACTATGTTAAAAGATGGAATCCACATGTTTAAGAAGTAGGCATGCATTTTTAATATAACAATGTTTACTTTGGAGGAGAATTCTCATGAGGTCCAAATTTGGAATGAAACATAGGACTTTCCCATTAAGTATAACAGACGTGTTGTGCCACATCTCAGTCGTATATTTAATTATGCTTGCTGTGCCTTATCTAATTACAGACCCTGGACATGTGTAAATGTACAGAGACTGTGGTTACTGTCAATAGGGCTAAATACAACAGGACTTTTATCTAATAAATTAATAAAGGTTGTAGGATAAAACTATAGCTCTCTCTGTGCTGTATTATCCATCATGCCTTTCATGGTGTTGCTTATATGCTTTGTTTGGTTTTAAAGCATGTAAGTGGGCAGTA
The DNA here is from genome assembly GCA_016271365.2 of Neoceratodus forsteri. Lineage (NCBI taxonomy): Eukaryota > Metazoa > Chordata > Ceratodontiformes > Ceratodontidae > Neoceratodus > Neoceratodus forsteri. The sequence continues at coordinate 463,671,081 of CM057449.1, forward strand.
ATACATGCTCACATAAGTACAGAATAAACAAGAATTAGAATTTTCTCTTCTATACTACTATACCTTCCATATACACACTTTCTAAAGCACTTTTCAAATTGTTCATTAGATACTGATCATGGAATGACTGCATGAAGATAAAAGGAACAACTTTAAGATGCTCGACAACATCCTACATTCAATAATGCAAAATTTAAATATTTGATGATAAGCTAGGGAATGCTAGCCCTGACAGCTGACTAACCCACGAGAGGACCTGCCTGTTCCTTTTGGAAGCTGAGAAATTGGCTATACTGCAGAGAACAAACTAGAACGCATTTGAGGAACTGGTAACTTGGTAAAACATAATATTGTAGGGGACTAGGAAGGTAAGCTACACTTTCTACAGAAAGTTTCATTATTTTCATATTGGCATTAAGAATTGCAAGATTCCATTAAAGTGTAGTAATTTTATAACTGGAGGGGTTGTAATACAACTGAAGTTGCTTGATTTCTGTGCTAGACACATAGGATTTGGAAGGATATTTGTGCAATATTTTGGAAGTGTCCTGCTGGCTAAGCAGTGAGTTTATCCCTGGTTTCAGATAAAGGGTTTGTGTGTGTATTAGAAGCAGACATAGCAAATTGTCTTCACTGAAAGGCCTGCTTACATCACAGGTGTCACTAGTCAATCAATTGATTCTGGGTGGGGCTTGTATCACTGTTCTGTTTACGTATACTACACAGAGTAAAGTCAGTCAGAGGACCTGCCTGTTCCTTTTGGAAGCTGAGAAATTGGCTATACTGCAGAGAACAAACTAGAACGCATTTGAGGAACTGGTAACTTGGTAAAACATAATATTGTACGTGACTAGGAAGGTAAGCTACACTTTCTACAGAAAGTTTTATTATTTTCTTATTGGCAATAAGAATTGCAGGATTCCATTAAAGTGTAGTAATTTTATAACCAGAGGGGTTGTAATACAACTGAAGTTGCTTGATTTCTATGCTAGACACATAGGATTTGGAAGGATATTTGTTCAATATTTTGGAAGAGTCCTGCTGGCTAAGCAGTGAGTTTATCCCTGGTTTCAGATAAAGGGTTTGTGTGTGTATTAGAAGCAGACATAGCAAATTGTCTTCACTGAAAGGCCTGCTTACATCACAGGTGTCACTAGTCAATCAATTGATTCTGGGTGGGGCTTGTATCACTGTTCTGTTTACGTATACTACACAGAGTAAAGTCAGTCAGAGGACCTGCCTGTTCCTTTGGAAGCTGAAATTGGCTATACTGCAGAGAACAAACTAGAACGCATTTGAGGAACTGGTAACTTGGTAAAACATAATATTGTACGTGACTAGGAAGGTAAGCTACACTTTCTACAGAAAGTTTTATTATTTTCTTATTGGCAATAAGAATTGCAGTTAGTCTATGGGGGATTCCATTAAAGTGTAGTAATTTTATAACCAGAGGGGTTGTAATACAACTGAAGTTGCTTGATTTCTATGCTAGACACATAGGATTTGGAAGGATATTTGTGCAATATTTTGGAAGAGTCCTGCTGGCTAAGCAGTGAGTTTATCCCTGGTTTCAGATAAAGGGTTTGTGTGTGTATGAGAAGCAGACATAGCAAATTGTCTTCACTGAAAGGCCTGCTTACATCATAGGTGTCACTAGTCAATCAATTGATTCTGGGTGGGGCTTGTATCACTGTTCTGTTTAGGCATGCTACACAGAGTAAAGTCAGCCAGAGGACCTGCCTGTTCCTTTCGGAAGCTGAGAAATTGGCTATACTGCAGAGAACAAACTAGAATGCATTTGAGGAACTGGTAACTTGGTAAAACATAATATTGTAGACACATAGGATTTGGAAGGATATTTGTGCAATATTTTGGAAGTGTCCTGCTGGCTGAACAGTGAGTTTGTTTTTATCCCTGGACTCAGTAGAATGGTTTGTGTAGGAGCAGTGGTCTAGTACATTGTGGTGTTGGTTGACTTACTATAAAGGGCAGTACTCACCAGGGTGGTGGAGCAGTGGTGTAATTGATTGTTTCTAACAGTCACCAGTGGTTGTGGCATTTCCTTTATAGCCAAGATTCTGACATCACTTCCTCAACAGGTCTTGGAGCAGAACTGTCATATTCTTAATTACCCAGCACAGTGCATAAAGCGTAAGTATACACACACCCAAAAAAAAAAAAATTTGTATATTACTCATTGTATATTATAAGGAAGAGGGACATGTGGGGAGTGGTGCAATGCACTGGCTGTGGGGCAGCAATTTTCCGGGAAACATTCTGGAACCTGTGTTGCTGCCCTATTTGCTGGCAACTGTCAGCTCTGAACTGGCAAGGACTAAGGAGGACTCCCCCACCCAAAGAGCACCAGTTCCACAACCACTGCCTCAGAGATTGCCATGTGTGAAGAGCAGATGGACCACAGTAGGTCCTGGGAGGGTGAGGGTGGTGGAACAGAGGCGTAGCCCCCGAGTTGCACCTCTACACAAATCATATGTTGGTCTGGAAAATCAAGGTTCCTCTATGATGACACCCTCATTGGAGACCAAGAAGAATGCTGGGACAGCCACAAGGAGACCCACAAAGAGTGGCAAGGGACAACACAAGGAAAGAAACAGCTTCTGATAGGGGACTCAATTGTTAGGGGTGTAGACCTGGGAAGGAGAGAGGAAGTAAGGTGCCTGCCTGGTGCCATGGCTTGGAGGGACAGGAAGCGAATCCTTAGGATTGCAGAAGCAGCATCACAGGAGAGGAAACTAGATATCATTGTCCACCTCGGGACAAATGACCTAGCTAGGCTTGAGATCAGTACAGTGCAGGATGAATTTGTGGAGTTGGGGAGGGGCCTCAGACAGGTAGCAAGCATGGTAACCTTCTCAGAGGTGCTGTCAGTCCATGGCAGGGGTGAGGCTAGGGTACTGCACACCATGCAGTTTAATGAATGGTTGCAAAACTGGTGCAGAGCACAGGGCTTTGGCTTCATTGGGGACTGGGGGTCCACCTGGAGAGATGAAGGTCTATACTGGCATGATGGTCTGCATCTGTCCAGGAAGGGAAACACGCTCCTAGGTGACAGGTTTAAAGGCTTCCTTGGCAAGCTTTTAAACTAGCCAAGGGGGAGGTGCTGATAGGAAACAGGAAAGTTCAAGCCTCCCCCCACAAAGCATGGCAGGTAGTAGGGTAAACACTGAGGTACAGAGCTTGACAGAGGGCAGGACAGGAGTAAATGGAAAAATGGACAAGGGCAATAAGAGCAGGGATGGGGTAAAAAAGGATAAAGCCAACATTAAATGGAGGGCAATGAGTACCAATGCCCATAGTCTGAGAAACAAGCTTCCAGAGCTAGTAGCCCTGATGGAAGTGGAACTCTTGGATATTGTGGCAGTCACAGAAACATGGTACACGGAGAACCATGACTGGGATGTCAACATACCAGGGTACACAATCTACAGCAGGGACAGAGAGGGTAAAAGAGGAGGTGGAGTAGCTCTCTACATAAGGGAAGGTATCAAAGTAACAGAACTAAAAGGTAAAGGGGGAGGACAAGAGGAACCCTGGGTCACATTGGAGACAGGGAATGGCATCACAATCTGCACAGGGGTTGTATACAGACCCCCGTCTCAAGGGGAGGAAATGGACAAGAAAATGATAGAGGGCATTCTCAAAATGGCAGAAAAAGGGGAGATACTGTTGATGGGGACCTGAATATGCCAGATGTTAACTGGGCAACATGGAATGAAGCCACATCCAAGAGCAGGGTCATTCTCGATGCCCTACAGGGAGCATGCCTTAGACAGCTAGTGGTGGAACCCACTCGGGAGGGAGTAATATTAGACCTGGTACTCTCAAATGGAGAGAGGATCACAAACTTAGAAGTCAGTAGACACTTGGAACAAGCGACCACTGCACAGTGTGCTTCACAATAAACACAACCATGGAGACAAGCCATACAAATACAAGGATACTGGACTTTAGAAGGGCTGACTTTGGCAAAATGGGTGAATACCTGAGAATGCATTAGCAAATGGCCAGAAAGGAGGGTGGAAGAACAATGGAGAAAAATCAAAACTGCCATCATGGAGGCAACAAGCCTTTGTGTGAAACAAATAAAGAAAACAAAGTGGAATAAAAAACCACTATGGCTCTCAAAAGTAGTGTCAGGGAAGATTAAGGAGAAAAAGGCTGCATTCAAAAAGTATAAGGAATCACAGACAGAGCACAACAGGGAACTGTATCAATTAAAGCAGAAAGAAGTGGGGAAGGCAGTCAGAAAAGCAAAGGCCCAAACCAAGGAAAGGATAGCCAACTCAGTTAAGAAGGGTGATAAAACCTTTTATAGGTACATTAGGGAACGTAGAAAGGTTAAGGGAGGGATAGGTAAGATTAATAAAGGAGAGAGGAGGTGGGCAGAGGGAGACAGTGAAAAGGCAGAGATAATGAATGAATACTTTTGCTCAGTATTCACAAAAGAAGAAGAGGAGGAGTTACCTAAACCAAACAGTAGAAGCACTCTGGATAGTGGGGTTGATACCAGTCCATTTAAAGAAGAAAGAGTACTGAAAGAACTTCAAAACTCAAGGTAGACAAAGCAATGGGGCCTGATGGGATTCTCCTAGAATCCTAAAAGAGCTAAGGAGGACCTAGTGACACCACTAACCACACTTTTTAACAAATCATGGGAAGATGGGGTGGTACCTGAGGACTGGAGGAGGGCAGATGTGATTCCCCTTCACAAAAGTGGGAGCAAGGCAGAAGCAGGAAACTACAGACCTGTTAGTTTGACCTCAGTGGTGGAGAAAATGATGGAATCACTTCTGAAAGAAAGAATTGTTGAGTACCTAGAGGCCAGCGGGGCACTGGACCCAAAGCAGCATGGATTCACAGCAGGAAGGTCATGTCAGACAAATCTAATCGATTTCTGACTGGGTGACCAAAGTAATAGACCAGGGAGGGGCTGTGGATATGGCCTACCTAAACTTTAGCAAGGCATTTGACACAGTCTTGCACAAAAGATTAATAGTCAAGTTAGCCAGCCTGGGAGTGGGTCCCAGGGTGGTAGCCTGGGTAGAAAACTGGCTGCACAACAGGACACAGAAGGTAATAGTGAATAGAACACATTCTGAAGAAAGGGGGGTTACTAGTGGAGTACCTCAGGGCTCAGTACTGGGTCCAGTCCTCTTTAACGTCTTTAAAGGTGACATTGCAGAGGGTCTGGAAGGAAAGGTATGCCTCTTTGCGGATGACACAAAGATCTGTAACAGAGTTGATACACAAGGGGGGGTAGAAAGGATGAGAAGGGACTTGGCAAGGTTGGAGGAATGGTCAGACATATGGCAACTTAGATTCAATGCAAAGAAGTGCAAAGTAATGCACCTGGGAAATAAAAATCCAGGAGAAGAGTACACAATAGCAGGGGAGGTACTAACAACAACAATAATGGAAAGGGATCTGGGTGTAGTCATATCAGATGACCTAAAGGTGGGTATGCAATGTGAGAAGTCAGTAGGGAAAGCCAGGGGATACTGGGATGCACAGGAGGGCATCACAAGTAGAAAAAGGGAAGTGGTTATCCCTCTATACAGACAGTTGGTGAGACCCCATCTGGAGTACTGCGTGCAGTTTGGAGACCCTCATCTACACAAGGACATTGACAGGATGGAAGCAGTCCAGAGGACGGCAACTAAATGGTGCAGGGTCTACATCAGAAACCATAAGGAAGAGAGACTGAGGAGAGCTTAATATGTATACCCTTGATGAAAGGAGGGACAGGGGACATGATAGAAACTTTAAGTACCTCAAGGGAATCAACAAAGTCCAGGAGGGTAGTATCTTTCAGAAAAGAGATGTGTAGAACAAGGGCACAATTTAAAGTTAGGGGGATGGCTCAGGGGTAATGTGAGGAAATTCTTTTCCGGAAGAGTGGTGGGCGCATGGAACTGCCTTCCTGGAGAGGTTGTGGGGTCTAAAACAGTGGAGGAATTCAAACATGCATGGGACAGACATAAGGCAATTATAGTGGGGGGTTGCAGGAAATAGGCTGTTGATTAACTAGAATCTGCAGCTTATCCAGTAGGTAGGGAAATGGGCAGACTGGGTGGGCCAAGTGGTCCTTATCTGCCGTCAAAGTCTATGTTTCTATGTTTCTTTTCAAAGCTATCATTGAAACCTTAAGTTGCAGTTGGACAAGTAGATACTTATAAAAGAGACCTCAGGTTAACATGATGTCAGTGAAGGGCATGTCCAACAGGTCATTACTCTCCTCCCTACCCCCACCCGGTGCTACAATGTCAGTCTTGAGTTTGAGCCCCAGTTCATAATACAGTGGTTTGTGGAATACAGTCACATGATCAAGTACTTATTACAGATGACAGTAAATATGCCTTTCTTTTGAGCTTTTAGGGCTTTCTCTCCATGTTATAAGCACAAAAAGCACTCAGATGCGTGTGGTGTGCTATACTAACTACCCTTACTTGGTAGTTGATGGCACTTGACTGCAGCTCATCCCCTACACCCTACCAAGGCATGTGGTTGCATAATGGTAGCAATAAAACATGATGGGGTGTGCTTTGTGCTGGCACAATGCATGCCCAACAGTGAAGTGAGACATGACCCCACAAGTAAGTGCCATCAGCACCTTGAAGTGCATTATACTAGCACAACACTCATCTCAAAGTGTCTCATTATGCTAATAAAATAGGTAAGCTGAGAACATTTTTTTAAAAAGTTAATTTTTTTAAAATTAAAAACAGGTATTTTCTTTTGTTGAAAGCAACTAGTAAAAGTAGTCCCTCTCCAGCTGTTGAGCACCTGTCTCTCCACACATTCAATAGATGGAATGTTTATCTTGGAATCAGGACTTTAAACTTCTGCATAATTCTACTGGCTGAGTGCTCACCTCTCCCCACACAAACAATCATATCAGAAGGCCTCAGTAAAACTAGCAATTCAACTGTATCTGGCACAGCAAGCAGCAAATATTTCCCTTGTAGGTTCTATATGTAGGTAAGGATGGGAGGAGGGTATGTTCTGAAAAGAAGCTCCAAAAAAGCACTTAGTAGTACTTCATTTTAATTAGTGCATGTGTATAAGGAAGGGAAAGGAATATAAAGCAAAAGGGCATTTAATCATTTTTTTGTTCTTCTAATTTTGAGGAAGTTTAATGTTTAGGGCCCAGGTATTTTTTTTTTGTGAGTAAATGGGTGGCCATGTTTGTAATGGCAATCAGGAACTTAAAAAAATGGGGTTGCCCATTTAAGGGCAACCTGGCTTGTCTGTGGTTTCCCTGATGAAATGCCAAGTGTGTAGGCAGCAGGGGGAGGGAGGGGAAGGGAATGAGGTGGAGGTGGGGACAGTTGAGTCACAGATGAGTCACAGTGGGGGGTTGGGGGCCAAGAGGATTGGATGAAGGGTGGCCCAAAGGGAAGGCTTTAAAAGGCTACATAAGGGACTGCAGAAGAGGAAAAAGCCCTTCTTTTTGCTTTGATCTCAGGGTTTATGTAGCATCCCACACCTCAGGTGTGCATTAAATTCTCATTATGCACTCCCCCAATGTATTATTCAAAATATAAAATAGTACCCATTGATCAGGTATCCTTCAGAAAGATTGTTTTCTTATGGATTTACTGTTATTGTACTTAGCAATGAATTTACCCAGGACAGTCAAGCTGAAATGTAATTTTTCATTTTAGTAAGGCCCTTCTACTCAGTTTTAGGATGGGGAAAATTATTTACATGGAGGACAACTGACTTGCTTATGGTCTTATAGAACGTGCATAGTTATGATGAGATTCAAAACCAAGATCTCTCAGTTCAATGTCCTGTGTTCTAACCACCGTACTCTAATACCCTGTCAGAGATCAGAGTGTGTATGAACATACTGTAGTGAAACACATTTCTAAAGGCATTACAAAAAGGAACAGTTACCATCAATGCAATGTATTTGCAAGCAATGTCATCTCAAGGAGGCTTGAACAAGTATTTCAGTAATGTAAGACATGTAAATTTACTTGTTATTTATTGTAGGGTACCTCTGGGTCATGTGAAGATACTCCCAAATGCCTGAATACTGCAGCAAAACCTACAGTTGGACAGATTTAGCTGCTACAAGATTATCCAGCTTGTAAGCAGAAAAAAAATATTCAGGCATTGGAAGCAAGGTATTAGATTTTATGTTGTTATAAAATTATTTCCCCCTCTCCTCCCACAATATTTTAGCTACAGATAAAGTGATGCAGTCGTATTTCTGAATTCAGTCATTTGACTTTCAGAATGGCTGGTGTCCATCACTGCCATCTACAGAATTTAGCTCTTATACCCTCATTTAATGATTTAATAGCAACTTCATAAAATAGTGAGCCAAGATAGCAAAAATATGTATGTGTATGTGTTGGGGCAGGGAAAGAGGAAGAGAGATGGAGAGAGAGAGAGAGAGAGAGAAAGGGAGAGGGAGAGGGGGTAGGAAGAATAAAAAAATGGATCTCATTCACATTTAGTGAAAGGTGCTGACATCTGATTCCTTATTCCTCAGGACACAGAGAACAGCAGCAATTAGATGCCTATATATGAGAAAAGATTCTCTGGACACCAAAATGTAACTACAGTATATGGCAACATGATATCTTGATTGTTAAGGGCAACAATGAAAATTGCCGCTGGTGATAAGCACAGACAGACTTTATTTGCAATAAGGCTGCATCTAGTCCCAAATGGCTGTTTTTAATTGACAACTATACAGTTTGTACAATAGCCAGTACTAGCCAATGGATTTCCACTTTTTCTAATCAAATTCACATGAATGAATTGTAGTGCTCCACATTTAATTCCAATGAATAATTAGTTTGACTATTTTTGTATTGTGTTTGATTTTAATCACTACCTTGTTTTCAGACGTCTGGAAAGGTTACAATGGCAAGCTATTCTTTTTTATTGATCTTAATAGATTTTATTACAGTAGCCTTAATATTATAATGACTGTTTATTTAACACCATAAATATCAGGTCTATTACTTGTGGATGAATTTATTCAGAAAACAAAATCTACCACTTTTCTAACTTTGAAGAGTCTGAAAGACATTGACAACCGTGCAAGCATTGCCTTGGTCTATATTTAAAAAGACACTACCACTTCTGGGAATCTTTGAAAAACAGCATAATTGTTGTATTTGAACCATAAAAGCCATGTTTGCTGTTTGCCAAGTGAGATTTGCACTATGACTAAGCATTATTTCTGCTGCACTTACCATATTAGAAGCCCCACTATGCAAGGAGAAAAGTAATATTCATGTTAGTGCATGAGAAGCACATGCAAATGACAGTAAGAGGCATGAACATGAGTGAAACAGGATACTGGAAGCTTTTATTATGCACTAGCAACCTACATCAGCAACACTTCCTAACCCATACAAAAAGCAACTTTAAACAGGATGAAAAGCACATGACTCCTGCCAGAAGGCATCACTGGTGTCACTGTGCTCCAAATAAATGTAACCCTGCACTAGGTTCCCCTTTAAGACCAAATCCCTTGTTAGTTATAAGAAAAAAATCATAGTAGTACAGTCATCCCTCTCCCTCACAAAATCCCTGAGCCAGTCATAGGAAATAAAATCCCTATTATCTAGCAGTGAAATGCTCACCTTCACCCAATCTCATGCAATTATTAAGAAACAAATCCTTTTTCCTGGTATTTTATTGTCCCTCCTTCCCTTATGCAACCTTAATCATAACACTCAACATACAGTATATTCTGAGGCTCAGTAACCCCAAAATCAGAAAGCCCACCCCACCCCAACCCCAGTAACCCATCCCAGTGGATGAAACTAACCCTTTACATACTTCCATGGTCAGCCACCATCTGCCCCACAATTCCAGAACTGAGTGACATATAACATAGAAGTACAGTCCATTGATACGTGTCATGGGGGAATGATCCTTCAAACTCACTTTCCATGTGTTTACTGGGGAACAGTAGGCATTATGGGGCAATGATGGGACAATACTGGAGAAGATACTCACTAGCAGGGATAGTATTGCAGACGTCAAGGTGGGAAGCCACTTGGGGACCAGTGATCACTGTACAGTGTGATTCAAGATATGGACAGTTGCAGAATCAAATCACACAAGGGTGAGGATCCTGGATTCAGGAGGGCAGATTTTGAAAAGATGGGTGAATGCCTCAGGGATTACCTATTAGAGGTGTACCATGATGATCTGGCTGGGGTGGAGGAACAGTGAGCTAAGCTAAAGGAGGGAATTGTGAAGGGAACAAACCTCTGCACCAAGCAAGTGAGCAAAAGCAAGAAGAAAAAGAGGCTGCAATGATTCCTAAAAAAATGACTGAAAATCTAGGCTAAAAGGGTAACATTCACAAGGTATAAGGAGATGCAAAGAGAGGAGAATAGGGGGGAGTATCAGGGGAAACAGAGGGAAGCAGGGAAAGCAGTAAACAGTATGAAGGCACAAACTGAGGACAGAATAGCCCAGGCAGTAACAAAATAGGACAAGACAATTTATAGGTATGTAAGTGAAAAAAGAAAGACTAGTGGAGGGACTGCAAGGTTAGGAGGGGAAAAGGAGGACTATGCAGAGGAGAACTATGAAATGGCAGATATCATGAACACATACTTTTGGTGTTAATAAAGGAAAGAAAAGGGGACGGGCCATAAAAAAGTAACAGGAGATTTGGAGTGAGTGAAGGAGGTGGACACTAGTCCTTTTTCAGAGGACAGAGTCCTAAAAGGACTCACAAATCTGAAAGTGAACAAAGCAATGATGCCAGATAGAGTATATACAAGGGTATTGAGGGAGCTCAGGGAGGTACTATCTGTACTAGGAGAATAGGATAACCAGCAAGCATCTGACCAAGCTTATAAATTCTCCAACATGAACTGAAGGCTATTGAATCTCCAACTGTTGTAGCCCTTCTCTGATGTCATCTGTGGAGGATTCTGGAATTTATTTCTGTATGGGATTCTTGGATTTTTTATTATAGAAAATGTAAACCTGTAAGTAAGCAGAATTAGTCAGATATAATCTACTAAACTACAATAAACAGTATGAAAAAATATTTTTTTTGCACACAAAGTGCAAATTGGGACCAGATCCACATTTGGGTGTGGAGCTTTTAGTGCTGACTGTTCCCTTTAAATGGCTACCTAACAAGATCTATATCGATACATGGTACTTCCATGCAACATATCAATTGATACTAGATTTGCAAGTCAAAAAGCAACCAGAAATGAATGTGCATTGAGGATAAGAACTGGATACCATGGGATAGTACCAGTGTTGGGGACTGTTTGCTGGTTTTGAAGGGATGTACTGGCCTATTCAAGGTGGGTGTTATGTTCTGCTTAGTAGGTCAGGTAAGTAGAAGGAGTGCTAAACTCCCAGGGCTGGGCAAAGTGTCCAAAATTCACTCCATGAAGCAATTCATGGAGTAATGTGGAATCCGCAAAGTAATCCACAACGTGAAGCAGAGTACTTTGCGTCATAATAAGGAACGCGAAGTCCATTGATAACAATGACTTTGCATTACTCCACCTTCCCCCAACCACTTCTGCATCAATTTTAATGCAAAGTACATAAAAATCAATGTACTTCACATCACTTCACCTTGTTATTGTGCTCCAAAGTGAATTTTGCAGTGATTCATTGGATTTCAGGTCAGATGGGCTCTAGATTGTTCTGCACAGCCTCAGTTCTGTGTAGTGTGTATGTAGTGGTAGCTGGAGACAGTTTGCTCTCAGATTCTCTGTGCTTCAAACCCTCTAAAAGCTGTTAAAGAAGCCTTTTTGAGCCATTTTTTTTCTTAAAATTTAGTACATCGATTGTAGGAAACCCTCCTGTGCTCATATCATCAAGTGTTTATTGTTTATGTGTGGATTTTGAATGTTAATTTAGAACGTTCAGTCTGTGTACTGACAGACACTTGGCGTGTGCTTTGGAGGAGCAGCATATCTACTGTATGGTGGAGGTAGATTAACTGGGAGAAAAAGGCAGTCTTTCTGTTTTGGTTATATTTTTCTTGTATAACTGTGTTAATGTACACACAGTAATATTTTCAGTAATTCTTGATATTTTTTGGATGATTGTTGTGGTGCAGCACTGCATAATTTCAGTTTTTTAAAAGATTTGGTTATATTACTGAAGTTTTCAGTTTGCTACACATTACTTGTAGTGTGTGTGAGTGTGTGTGTGTGAGAGATGCATGCCATCAACTCAAACACCTTTTATTGTGCCACAGAGTAATTGCAGCAGTGTGAACCTCCTATCCACTGCACCTGCTTGATTTTGTACTGCTTTGTGGAATCTTGCTTTTAGACTGTTACTGCAGTGCACTGCCCCTCCAACCCCCAACCGGCAAAAGGTATTATTTTCCAGATTGGACTGTGACTTGTGAGCACTGGTTAAGGTGTTGTTGTAACTTTGCATCCTCATCTCTTCTTCATTGCACAGTGCAGTCTTAATCTGTCTGTGCTTTTGCATCTGTTTAGTGCCAGTCTCCATCTGCAAGCCAGCCATAGTTATTGTTTTTTTTTTCTTCACATCCACCGGCCCAGACTGAAAGTTTAGAAATCTAAATTTGTTTACAATTTTCTTGGTGATCCCCTAAAATGCCTACAAAGAGACATGCAAACAAAACTGTTTCTGGCCATGGCACTGATGCCAGTGACAAGAACATCTGTGGATGTAGTAGTACACAGAAGTGCATAGCTGATGTCAGTAAAGGGATTTCTCCATCAATGTTTTTTACAGCACAATCTGTAGCTTCACTCATAGTTGGAGGAGATGATATTGTCCCAGCTGGTGGTGTTAGTGCAGTTTCTGCTGGCATGAGTATTGCTGCCTCAAGTTCCACTTCTGACCAGTTAACCATTTAAAAAAATATAGTTGAGTCTAAATCTGTGACTGACAGCATAGATGATGTCATGCTCCCCATTAACATCCCCATGGTAGTTGAACATGATTCTGATCCCGGTGACAGTAAATCACAATGTCACATTTCTTCCAGCGCTGTTGAGGTTATGCCTTTTCCATCCAATGATTCAAAATGTGGTGCAAAATATCAGGTGATGATAATGATGATGATGATGATGATGATGCTGTGGTGGAACATGTTCTCCACATGACAGCATCCAAGCTGAAAATGTGGATGCGGATGATGTTGATGAATATGATCATGATGTCAGTGACCCTTGTTGAGAACTGGAGAAAAACAAAGTCAAGGCGGCTGTGTCTATGTCTGTTAGTGTTAAATCCCTACCCTTCTCAAAAAAGTTGTGATTTAGCAGTTCCTGTTGATAATGATGATGACCCAGTAATAATCATAAGCAGTAGTAGTGGTCAGTTGGAGTCCAAGTGTGTCCAGCCTGAAAAATCAAGTAGCACACCCTCCATTTCAGGGTTAAAAAACAGAGTCTAATAAGCAGCATCAGGTACATGTTAAAAGTAGGAGATCACAATCCCTTGTTTGGGATTTTTTGTCCAAGATGCAAATGATGAGTCTGTTGCAATTTGCCAGCATTGCCATGCGTGTGTGAGTCAAGGTAAAAAGGGGGAGTCATCTGGGCATGGGGGGCCAGCATACACATTTTAAGAACAGGCACATGGCACTGTGGACCCAGCACCAGATGGCAGCTAATGCCATAGTGTGACATTCACCCTCATCATCAACCTTACTGAGCATGTTATCTCCTTCCATGAGTGTAAAACCTAGTAGCTATGTCTGCAGTAGCAATGAAATAACACCAGAAGATTACTACAGGCATGCTGAGGGGGAGGATCATGATACAGAAATCTTGTCAGGTGGTGGTCAGAGCAGCAGTGGCATTGGTAGTGGTCAATGCAGTATGTCTAGTGCAAGTGGTGCATCAATTCCTGTATGTAAAATGGGGAAAATAACTTCATTTGTGGGCTTGCCACCTGTGCACCCCTCTTCATCACATGTCCACACACCCAGAGCCATTCGCAGAGAAGAGCCATTTGTCACACCCCATGCAAAACATGTAAGTCAGCCCATGTTGGAGAGTGTTTTTGCCTGTAACCTCCTGCCTGACTGAAGCATGTGATCTACACTGTGTAAGCCATGTGATGTGTGTGGGCTGCCTGTGATTTCTCACTCCACTTTAAAGCGGAATAATGTGGAGGGCACAATGCAAAGTCATAATTACAACACAAAGTGGCAAAGTGAGGGTTTAAAATGGGCACTTTGCGAAGCGGAACACTAACGCCAAGTGGCCACTTTGCGACCACTTCATGGGTGGAATTTTACTTTGCTGCATCTCTACAGGGAACAAGAACTTAATGTCTTATGACTGCCTTGAAGATGAGGTCAGGATGGGGACCACTGCTCCATATCAGAAAGTGAAGCATCTATTTCTCATGACTGGGATAGGGATTTTATAGGGAGGGGAATTTAGTGTGGGGTTACTTTTATTAGGAGAGCAATGACCCCAGTGATGCCTCTTTGGGTGAACTTCCCTCCATACAATCCACAAGTTAAATGCTTGCTCCTCCACACAATTCACAAGTTAAATGCTTGCTCCTCGTTTGTTAATGAGGCCATAATGAGATGAAAATTGTCTCTGTGAATTTTGAATGGGCAGAGAGTTCATATACTTATGGACTATTGAATATAGCATAATGGTGCAACAGGGCTAACAGGCTTTGAACTTGCTAGCTGATTTTGCTTTTTGACAATCTCTATGTGAAATATATGCACATACTATACCTGTCAGTGGCCAACAGGGAATTGTTATTTGTGCCCTCTGCACCAGTCAATACCTTAGTTAGGGCTGTGGTCTGGGGCTATAGTCAAACAAGTTTAGTGTATACAAACTGTGCTCTAAACATGTTTAAATACAGCACATTCAGGGCATTGTTGAGTGTAAAGTTCACTTTTAGAATATGCTTTCCACATAATTTAAATATGGTTGGATTTATAGAAAGCAGGATCTTCATCCCTCTGAGATTATTTGCTGTTCCTGTTTATACAGTGAAATGGGTTAGAGAATCCTTCAAGCTTGATTGGTCTAAACAACCTGACTAAACAGACTGTTGATTAATTCCCTATTTAAAAAAAAAACAAGATTACCAGAACACATTCTAATGCTAGAAGTTACCTCATGACAAAACATAAAATCATTGCACTACAGTTTCTCTACCAAATCAGGCTACTGCCTTACCCTGACAACAACTTGTAATTAGTCTAGTTGTATACAACCTGTACTTTAATGAGGCAGCCTGACAGTAAGGGTTGGAGGCTGAATCTGAAGTCAGTTAGAACTGCAGAATAAAAAAACTGCTTCAACAAGAGGATGTAGTGTGTATGTCATTAATGTCTTCACTTTTCAGCAGTTTAAAATCCTTTATGTCTCTATTTTTTTCATTATTTTATCAACACTTTACAATTTTAAATGTGGAGTAAGCCACTACAGGGCATGGGTCTATGTTTAATTAATGCGCACCCCAGCTACATAAGGCACTTAACTATTGGCTTCATGCCTCAGTATCTTGCCAGGCATGCATTAATTCAGCATACACCCATGTCCTGTTGATATGATTGCATATTTCCTAGCTGTAGTCATAGTCCTCTGCGTGTGACACTGTAATCTGTTGCTTTGGGAATGGTGATGTCACAAGCAGAGATCTTCAGTTAGGCAATAAGCAGTGAATGAACTCTGAGGGACAAAGATCCTATTTTATCCAAATGTCCTTTGTAAAGAATATCAGATACACAATACTGAAACAATTTGAAATACACTATAAGCTAAATTGACTCTAAATTTATTTTAACATTTTCCAGAGAATTTAACTTTTCTTTAAATTTACTGATTCAGTGGGTAACTATGAATATGTTTTTGCTTGTGAAAAGTTGGAGTAGGGCATTCACATGCTCTGTTTCAAGACTGAGACAACTCTCTTTACAAAGGTGACACAGATGTTAGTTGTGTGAACGAAGGAATCTCCATCCTGGTGATGGTAACAAAAGCAAAAGGAAGCTTAGGAAAAAGCGTAGATGTCCATATGATAAGAAAAGAGATGAATCTGCCAGAGAAAGAAGGCAGTGGAGCAACAAAAAAGAAACACCCTTTGTGAATATCTGAGAAAGCACATTATAGATATATAATGGGCAGGGGTGGACCATGAACTGCACATTCTCCAACAAAAGCACAAGATCATCTGTCTCCTAAATTAAGAAAATCTAGACATTGGGTTGAGGTTTTTTGGACTGAAGCATTGGAATCAGAGTCAGGGATCCAAATTATCACAACTCCTAAATCCTAAAACCTCAATTAGTTCTAAATGCATAGGTCAGTAGTAGCAGTGTGGTAACCTGTTCTGAACTGGCTAGGACAATCACTCAGTAAACATGTGGGCTAGTGGGATTCAGATCTGGGTTCTCCTAGTTTATAGCTCCATACTAATGGCATCACACCACCTTAAGTGTCTTCTTTACTTTTGGGAATACTATCCATTTAGTTTGGATAGCTCAGGTAATATGAACTGTTCCCAGATCCTGAGTGGATAGGGCACTATCAGAATCTATTATTCTCTTTAAATGACTAGGACACATATGGATTGTGCACTATCTGAGCATGCAAATATCTTGGTGAATCAGATACTGCTCTATGACCAGAACTTTAGTACAGAGCAAAATGTATTATCAGGGTAACATGAGTACATAATGGGCAAGTGGAAAGGTGAAATATTTGGATTGAGAACAAGTGCTGCTGCTTTAAGCAGTAGGATCAATTCCAATGGACACTGTTGTCAGATAATGTGGCAGGTGATAAGTGGTTTGACAAAAATGTCAGTAATACAGTAGATGATGAAGCCAACAAGTAAAGGGCCGTATCTAAGTTTATATATACAGCGTCAGTTACTGGGTCTCTGTGAGTATCTGCAAGATCTTTTGATAAGGAAACCGTAAAGTGAAGCAGAACAATCATGGCACCAAAGGACATAGAAAAGACATTCTTAAAACAAGCATTTGTCAGTGCCAAAGATTGGCTTGCTGGCATTGGCATTGGTAGTGCAGAGGTTAGAGAGATGTATGATAGGAGTGGCAGTGAAATATTGAACTAACACCAACTCCCACCCCACCTGCAAAGACTGAAAGTCATTGGGGATCAGCCATTGGGTTGTCACCATAATGCTTATGCCACTCCACCTCACCCCAACCTGCAGACAGCAACAGGTGTCATGGTGTGCCTTGGGGTCTTTGGCCCTTGCACCCACCCCATTCCATTAGGAAATAAGATGAGATGGGCACAGTATAGGAGAATGTGGTGAGTGTTAGGGCTGAAAACCCCAAGGCACACCTTGATGCCTGTCAATGGCTGCAGGGTGGGGGTGGAATGCTGTGAGCATTATGGCCATTCAACCCAAATTACATCCCTGATGCCTGTCAGTCTCTACAGGATGGGTGTTATGGTTGGAAACCCTAATGCCCCAGGTGTTTGTTGGTATTTTCACTCCAAATTTTCAGCATGGGCTTTTTCAGACCCTACCTCATGAACAGTGTGACTATCATTTTATTGCTCAATCCTGCAAGGTGATTTTTGCACAGCAACTGCTCCATTTGGCACCACAGGTGCCGAAACACATTTTGATGTTCATGAGGAGGTGTGAAAAGCTGGCAATGTTTAAAATCTGGAGTGAAAATATGAAAAATTGGAAAGTTAAGAGCATGCATAGAAACTCTGCAACGCACACCCGTAATGCAATCATGTTTTGGAATTTTTTACCAAATTTACAACATGGGCATTTTGGGACCTCCCGTCATGAACAATGACACTGTGATTGTGTTAATCTGTCCCAAAAGTTGATTTCCAACCATGACTGCACCTTTCTGTGCAACAGGTATGAAAACATGTTTTGGGAAGGATGTGAAAAATGACAGCTGTACTTTTCATAAGGAGGTGTGAAAAAATGGCAGTGTTGAAAATTTGGAATGGAAATATTTAAAACTGGCAAAGTTACAAATGTGCATAGAAACTGCACAATGCATTCTCATAATGCAGTCATTGTTTGCAATTTTTTTACCAAATTTGCAACATGCACTTTTGGGACCTCCCCTCATGAACAGTGGCACTGTTGTTTCATTAATTGGTCTCAAAAGGTGATTCCATGCAGCGACCGTGAAATCACCATTTGGGACTGAGAAACTAAATGATAGTGTCAGTGTTCATGAGGTGGGATCCCAAGAACCCCATGTTGAAAATTTTGGGCCAAAATTCCTAAAAATGACTGAGATTGCAACCTAAGTTGAGCCACCCCAGTTGATTCCTATTACATGGCTCACCTTCAAGTCTTCATTTCGTGGTTTGGATTTGTAGAGTGCAGATGTGTCCTGGTCCACCGAAGATGACAGCATCTGACCTCCAGAGGTAAGTATGGGGTGACTGAGGTGCGGGGAGGTGGGTGCATAGGGGGTGGGTTGATATGGGGAGGGGGATATTCACACAACAATGGACCATTTCCTTTTTTACAGGTACAAAAAAAACCAGCGAATGATGGTTTTCTTCTTTCATAAAGAAATATTTTTTTATTAATGTGGGCACACTGTGGTGGGGGCACGCTGAAATTGGGATTTGGCACCCCAATATTGGCAAATCATGTAGAGGGGTTTGGGAGGAAGGGGCCCATCTGACATCAGCACATCCTGATGTTGGAAGAAAATAAAAATGAATTTGGCACACTGGGATGGGCTCCCAGTGTGCCATATTAATGCACGGAGGGGGGATACATGCCAACATGGGAATTGGGCACTCCGATGTCAGCTTTTTGGGAATGTGTGGTGGGTGGCAAGAGACACCATGTTTCAGCACACTGGGGTGTGCTCCCAGTGTGCCACATTTAGTGGGGGGAATACTGTACATGATGACATGGGGATTGGGCACCTCTGATGTTGACTTTATGGGACTGTGTAGTGGGTGGTAGGAGCCACCATTGTGGATAGCCACTCTGTGGCTACATTGTTTATTGAAATGTTTCACCAGGAAAGGCACACTGAGCAAACATGTTGCTCATAATTCCGGCCATGCACATTACTGTACACTGCATCTTATCAGGAAAATTGATTATCTTAGCAGGCTACAGGACATTACCATTTAGAATCTGCTAGCAAGAGATGCCATCATAGCAAAATAACAGATCCTTGCATGGTTACACACAAGCAGTCCTGATAGGCTACAAATCATTCCATTATTTATAATTGCTTGACCAGACTACCTGTTACTTAAAAAGTACAAAATGAAATTAGCAAAACAGACTGAACAGAAGACATTAGTCTGGCTATAACATGCCAAATCTCAACTTTCAAAATTAGTAGGTTGTATCATCCTAAGCAGCCAACTGATGTCAATATCTGACAGGTTGCGATGCATCAGGAGTTTTCTGATGGGTCATGAAAAGTCATCAGCTGGGTCAGCCTGGTCATCTTTTTTATTGTTGATTATTAACAAATATTAACGCTATATGAACCAATATAGTGTCTTCATACTAAATGTCTTACCCAGTACACATTGTAAGGACATGTGCCAAAGTTAACACCCAGGGCAATGGCAAAATATGTCTCTTATAAGTGTACTATGGCTTCTTCAGTCTAGCCAACTGATGAGTGACTGACAGAATACTGTGGTTATCTTTGTCTGAAGGAGACATGTGTCTATACAATTCTATATTACACTTGCAAGGGGTTTCCATACAACTTGCCCTCTATGCTTTCTCCACTTCATAAATATCCATATGGAATGACACAGAAATTTTATCCAGCCAAACTATGTAGCAAAACCTGGCATCACCCACCCCCAGTTTATGTCTGTCAAGAAAATCTATAATCATTAGCCAGACAACAAATTTATAGTCAGCAGAGTGTGGATATAGTTGTATTGCTCCAAAACTAGTATGCTACCAGCAACAGGGAAGAAAAGAACCCACACACATGCTGCCACTCAGACAGTACAAAAGTAAAAAAATGAAATATAATCTGTCTGCATGTCAGCACAGTGTTCAAGCTTTTTAACAGTATGAATGAATCATGACTGCCTGTATGGGGTAGTTATGGTTTAGAAACTGGATATCAAAGGCCCCCAACATTAACTGTTGTCAAAAATGAATACTCTGTGATGTTCTTGTAGGCAAAATAATGCATGCATACAGTTCCTACCTGTTACCTGAAAGTACGGTTGGCTGCCTATTACTATACACCCATCATGAGACAGTTGGGGCTAGAATGAATTTGCTGGTGAAAAATTCATTTACATGGTGGATTATACTTCATAGTCAAAAAATGAATAAGAAATGGATATAAATGGAAATGATAAGCATAATCTAAATTTGCTCTGTGTGCTGAAAAAAATAAATACCTCATTGTACTATTACCAAGAATATTTCCTACAAATAAGATTTAATTCACAGAAAAGAATATTTTACATAAAACACTTCATTTTCATGACTAGTTTTCTTAAGGTTTTATTAGCCTTTAAAATGCAAGCTTAGAGACAGATTATCTTCTTTGCTTTCTAGACATAAAGCTGAAGAAGGTAGGAATAAATCCATGAAGAAAGAAGCAATTTGTTCCCAGAAAAGAAAAGATAAGCATGGCTGCTTATTATTTCTCCTACATATAGAGTTTGTGATAGAAATCTCTCACTCTTACAAATATGGAATTACTTATCTTGAAGCAAACCACTGTCCACTACAGATCAAATTCTATTTTGTAATGCCTGCATTCCTATCATAGTTTTTACAAACTTTTCTTTGTTACTGGAAAGGCAGCCTTTGCCTGAAAAAAGTTATCAAACTACAGTGCAGGTCAGCCCAGTGGCATAACAGCAGCATGAAATGTGGCCACCAAAGGATTGGAATTCATTTATGGGCACTTGAACTTCATTCTGGGGCCAGCTGGTGGCTGAGTACATTGCAAAAATGAGGCATTCTGCTTCTGAAAACATGCAGGTTAATAATAGGACAGTATTAGAG
Organism: Neoceratodus forsteri; assembly: GCA_016271365.2. NCBI lineage: Eukaryota > Metazoa > Chordata > Ceratodontiformes > Ceratodontidae > Neoceratodus > Neoceratodus forsteri. The sequence goes on from CM057449.1 coordinate 463,692,063, forward strand.
TAAGTTGAGAAGGCAGCCACTCACCAACTTTCCTGGAGGAGTGAATGGTGTAGCTGTAATATTTCAAAGAAATTGGATGGAATGGGAAACAGGCAAATGTTTAGGGAAAATGAGGGAGAAAAGTAATGATTGTAATTAATTCTGTAGTGGGCATGGGATGCAATGGTTCATTGTTATTTTGACTCTGCCCTTCATTTGACTCATTATAGCCCACATTATTGTTTATGTCTGTTTAGTATTGCTAATTTTCCTTGATGAAGGGCCTTTGTAACCAGCTCTTAATTTTGACTGTTTGCTTTTATTTGAGCTTTGTTTTCTGTTGCTTGCTATTAATGTATTTGTCTTCCTGATGAGGAGCCTTTCTAAACGAGTCCCTGACTCAAAGGGTTCTAATTCTGATTACTTCTTAAAATAAAAAATAAACAAAAAATGAAAATAGATTGATTTCAAATTTGGTCAGGCAGAGTATATATGTTGTTTATAACTGGATAGGTTAAAAAAAATCAACTACTGTTTTGGAAAACAGTAACTGGCCAACATGATTTATTCAATGTAGAGGACTGCTGTGCTGCCACATTTTTAACAATCTTCTCTTAGGATTTAACAACTGGATCTCTTCTCTTCTTGTCCTATTCATTTTAGGGTGGGCAACATTTAACAACTGCCTCTATAGAGCCTGTGGGAGTCATCTGCAACACATCACTGATGAAAAGAAGGGCAAACCAACTTTGTTGGGTGGTCCAGGGATGCTTAGCAAGAAGTCAAATCAACCTATGCAAACATTGTTCACATACTGTTTAGTTTGCAAGCTTGTACAGTAAATATCAAATTGCATGAATATATATTCTGCTACTGTGACTTGAATGGCAGTAACTTATATAAACACAGTCTTTGCAAAATTATGTATTACTTAAGCAATAATGCCTAACATGGTGTGTGTTGTGCTGGGATACCATCATGCCTCAGGTGGTTGGGCATGAGGCTGCAGGCTGAGTGCATCTAACACTGGAGAAGTGATGTTATCCCCATGACACACACCCTGGAGGGCATTATTGCTATTAAACAATGGCTTGTTATACAGAATTTTAAAATAAATAATTTTAAAGATGTTTTTGTTAGTGTGGAATTTTTTTTTTGTTAAGAAAAGATGGAAACAATCATGGAAATAATCAATCAAGAGGTTCATAGTGCCAAGATTAGACCTGTGATGTCATACTGGGATATCATCACTGTGCCAGGCACACTGACCAATCAGAGCTGAGGAAATGTTCTTGCCATTGTATAATTAAAATTATAAAGGCACTGTCATTTTATATTTAACCCTCATCAGTAGCATAACTAATCTGCTAAAATCAACAGATTATGTACAGTGGGTGGTTCACTAGCTGATACAGCATACTTTAAACTGAAAATAAAAGGTCTCATGCTCTCAGAAATGTAAAGTGCTTTCTTCACTGCTGGTTGATTGAAATACATCAATTAAATCAATCAACAGGCTATCAAGAGAGAATGCAGCAATTGTTAGGTAAATGCTATGTGTACAACTCTCAATGGATGCTATGACCTACATAAAAATGTCACAGCTCAAATGGTAAAGCCATTATCAATATGCAAAAAGAAAAGAAATGATAACCTATCCTACAACAGCATATAAAAACTAACATTTTAAGTAACAAGGCATGTGTTGGTTTAATCCATCCAAACACCATCAAAGAATCAGATCTGACTCAGAACTCCCATGAGGGCAGGAGAGCCACAGCTGTTGATTGAAACAATTTATTAAGACTAGCTAAGAAGATGCTCAGGGGATGAGTGTGGAAACCCATGTGTGCATGTCTGTTTGTATGGGTGCATCTGAATACATGCTCTGTATCCCTATCATTCCACAACCTGTCATTAAAATCTTTTTTCTGTTATTTAGTTTATTATCTCTTTAAATTTCTGACTTGGTTATGATCTGATGTATCAAGCACACTTCAGTCAAAATGTGATCCTTGGGATTAGAGTTAATATCCTGGTTTAAAACAGCAGAAATAGCATCTAATCTGTAATAATCCCCAAGCACAGAGTTTCAGTTAAAGCACATTTCCAAAGATATTAACATTTTGGTTATAGCTTTGAGAAAAATGTTCTCCTCCAAGGGAAGTATACATTTTTGTATTTTATTATAACCTTTTATTATGACAGACCCCAAAGAAAGTGACCCACCAGTGTATGTATTCATTAATTTTAATTTATTGAAGTACTTGATTAAAATGTACAATAAAGATTAAACATATGTTCTGAAGATATATGTACTATACTGTTTTTCAAGATTATAAAATATGCAGTTCCACATTCATTCAAATCTATGGACACTTGTATCTTCAATGTATTTTCCCCTTTTGGCCAAAACAAAGTTTTGAGTTCAGGTACAAGTATTAAAGTATCTAATTCAGATTAATTGAAGATGGGCATATGACCAAAAGAAGACCTTTCTGAATACATGAGATGCTGAGTTACAAGATACAGTTTGCTAGTGTTTTATCCAGGGTTATAAAATAGGCATGCAAAATAAAGAAGTCAAATTGGTCAGAATATATCATATGAACATGCATGGAATCTGTTTCATACACAGTCATCCTGGTCCTAAACCACATCACACAAAGAGCAAATCAATACTCCTACAACCAAAACTGTCTTCCATCAGTCCCCCTACAAGCAGAATTGATCTTCCATCACAAACATGGCTGCTACCTTTATACTGTAGAAAACCTTCAACTGAGCCCTTAAAACAAAACTACCTTAAATAAAAAATAAAACAAATTAATTAAATGTTGGTTCCATGATTATCACACTTTCCTTACATATGAACAAATTAGAAACATTAAGGATTGTTTATAGTTTTCATTACAACTGTTTCTTTGCTGATAAGGAAAATCCCCCCTTCTATCTTTATCTGCTGATTGGGGAAATATCTTCAGCTAGCCCTGACAGTGAGATAATTGAGTCTCTGGCTATAGAGGAGGCTTTTATTGTGTTTGTGCATGTGTATATAGTATGTTAGAAGAGCAACATACTTCCAGTGGAACTGAGCAGAATTTTGAATCCATGTATTCCATGGTAAACATTCCATGCTAAACGTTCCATATCTTGAATCTTGATGCAAGAAAAGGACAAACTTTGTCCAGCAGTAATACAATGACATAATTTGCTGTGGGCAGAATGACTATATTTTATCATAAATGCTCACAAGTAGATCTATTGTTTCTACATATAAACATGCTTTTCTGAACTGTAAAAAGTTAAAGGAGCCCATTTGATAAGTGCAATAAGACATCCCCCCAGATGCTTCTCACATTAATATAAGTGCCAATACAACCCACACCTCAAATGAAACCACTCAACAAACAAAAGAGAACAACACACTAGGGCAGGAATCAAATAGAAAAAGGGCAAAAGAAGATGACTTCACCTCATAACTCAATGATATCTGGTACAAGGTCCAAAATACCAAGGCAGCCAAAAAGGAAAGAAGAACTACAAATGTTTGTATTCCCCTAAGTAATAGGTTTAATACCCTGGGAACCAGTGACACAGATATAGAACAAACTCCACCTGTGTCATTCATTTCATTTGATGCCACAACCTCTGCCCCTAATTTACCACCTCCCAGTGAATCTACAAATGGTTACACAACAGCTGCTGTTATAAATAATCCCTCTAGAAGCATTCTGGATTCTGACACAGTTAACATTATGGAAACCAATATAAACAGTCAACCGATCCCAAGAAGCATACTAGTCCTGCGTGACTCTATGGTTAAACAGCTGGATAGGGTAGTCTGCAAACCAGATAAAACTTACAGAACTCTTTCCTCCTTTAGTGGAGCAAGGGTTGAAGACATAACAAAAATGTGTAGCAACATTGTAAAGAATTCAAGTACTAGTCTGCCAGTTTTGTTCACAGTGGAGCAAATAACATATTTCATGACTCTGCTGAAAAAATCAAACAAGATCTTGTAGCATTAACAAACAAACTAATACATACGGGCTCTGAACCTGTCATCTCTGAAATCCTATCAATCCCTAAAGCTTCACCGTACCTTCACAAAAAATAAGGATGATTAATTATTGGTTAAGGAAAATGGACAGTTAGACAAGACATCAAGGACAGGATTCACATAGAGAGCCAAAATTCCCACAGCTGCAGGAAAAAGGCCTGCAGCACTGTGGAAACACAGTTGTGTGATATTCATATAGAAATTTTGAGCAGGTGCAGAATTTCATAAAATCCCAGCAGCTGCAGAAATTGCGCACGTGCTGAAAATCCACAACTGCAGATCCGCAACTACAGAAATAGCTTAGGAGGCACAGCAACAGTGAACTTAATTAACTGGAACAGCATACTCTAACAGTGCTTCCATAGAATTAAACTGAAAGCACCCATAAAGAGACCAGCAACCATACCCTCAACAGGGATCACTGCAGCACCACAGGTACCAGCAACACCATGGCACCACAGTGGCCAACTGTCCCCGCTGGTCCTCCCTCCCTGAGCTGTTCCTGTTGCCTGCAGGGGTAGCATTCACTGCAGGCTGGACAGGCTCTACTACCTGTGGGGCTCCGTCATGGGCTGCACTGTGTCCGGTGGTTGTTGCCTGTTGCCATATCATGGCAATGTGTGCTTTTGTTGCTGTAACAGAAGCCACTTTTATGCTATCTGGGATGCTATTACCTGTGCCTCACCTCCACCTTAATTGATTCCAATTGCTGGGGCACTACTGCAGTTTGCTGAGGGAGAGTTACATCTAATTCCACTGTGTGTAACATTTTTTCCGTAACTGCGGAAAAAAAGTGGTTGTGAATAGCCTTTCAGGGGATGCTGCATGCATATCATTGTACTTTTCCCCCCACAACATATTCTCCACACGTGAGGTTTTTTTTTCGCAACTGCAGGATATTTTTCCCACACCTGTGGGGGATTTGTGAATTCCCCACAGCACATGTAGGTATGTTTTCCCACAGCTGCACAATATTTGGACACTTGCAGGTTTTTTTTTCCTGCCCTACTTTCTTTTGTGAATCTAGCCCCACGTGTCTAACACATTGGGAGGAATTCTAGCTCCATGAAGAACTCTATTGCTGGGATGGTGTCCATCTAAGTAGGTGTGGAAATGCACTACTGGGTAAACACCTCATGTCTTTCATTAACAAGCATTTAAACTGACTTATATGGGGGGAGGGATGGACAAATCCACTACTCCTGAAACTATTCACCCACCTGCAATGCCTACCTCTCACTGAAATAAAAACACTAGGCATACACATATACCTAACACAAGGGATAGATTGATATAAGCATACTACTACTTAATGCTTACAGTTTAACAAATAAATTTGATGAACTTAAATATGTCATAGAAAAATAAAAAAAAATACCATCTGTGGAGTCACTGAAACATGGTTCTAAGACCATAACTGGAACAATGAAATTCCAGGCTACAACAAAACTTCCAAAAATAGGACAGATAGAAGGGGCGGAGGTATTGCATTATACATCTCAGAAAAATACACATCACACTCCATTACTCCAGTGGAAATTGCTAACAAGGACACAGAAATAAAATGGGCACAAATTAAGTTGCCTACTGAAACCCTACTTCTGAGACTGGCCTGCAGACCCCCCAACTTAAATCTTGAACAAAATAAAGACTTTCTAAAAGCAGTAGGAAAGTTTGACACTTATAAAAACTCTGTACTGATGGAAGACTTTGATTTTCCAAATATAAACTAGGAGACATGCCAAGGCAACGGACTTATGGAAAAAGATTTCATAGAAACAATAATAATTCAAAACCTTGAACAAATTGTCACCAAAGGAACAAGAGAAACCAAAATTCTAGACATTATATTGACCAATATGGAAGACAGAATATCAACACCCATCATAATGGAGCCACTAGGGGATAGCGACCACAATATGGTCCAAGCATACATACTCACAAAGAATGCAGGTGGTAAAGGAATCATTATGATTAGTGATAATTTAAAAGCTAATTACAGTTTAATAAAAAACTATCTTGCTTCTTGGGACTGTAAAACAGACCTCTACGGCCTTAATTTACAACAAACATGCAACTTAATTTGGTCCAAGCTTAAATATTGTCTTAACACTTGAATTCCCTCCAGATGGAAGTATAACAATGAACACAGAACCCCTATCTGGTGGAATAAAAACATCAATAGGTCAATAAGTAAAAAGAAAAGGAGATACAGGAAATACAAAGCTAGTCCTACAACAACTAACTGGGATTCTTATGAAAAGCAAGCTAATAAGGTGAAAAAAATTAGCCACAGACACACTAGATAACAAAAAGAAATTCTACAACTACATAGGATCACTTAGAGCATCCCAAGCAACAATAGGTCCTATAAAAACAGATAAGGGGATAATAAGTATGGAAACTGAAATGGTTTCAGAGTTTAACAATTTTTTTCCTTAGTGTTTTCACATCTAAAGAAACCCCTATTAGAGCAGTATCTACTTATAATTTGCAAAGTATGACTCCATTCACTACTAAAGAAGTAAAGAGGGCACTTCTTAAACTAAAAACTAACTCTTCAACTGGACCTGATGGGACCCACCCAAGGTTTCTTAAACAAATTATAGATGAACTCCATGGCCCACTAACTTTACTCTTCAACTCATCACTAAACCAAGGAGAAACAATTCCCGTTTGGATAGATGCCATTGTTACGCCTATCCACAAATCTGGACAAAAGGAAGATGTTTCAAATCATAGGCCCATAAGTCTAACATCAGTCATAGGGAAAACATTCAAAAGACTCCTACTCCCTAGATTAGAAGAACACATCAGCCACAATATCTTACAGGACATCACACAACAAAGTTTCATTCCTGGCAGGTCCTGCATTACTAATTTGTTAAGTTGATTTGAAAATGTAAGTTCAGCTCTAGATGTAGGCCTACCAGTGGACATTATATGTCTTTACTTCACTAAAGCATTTGATAAAGTCTCCCACCATGTCCTAATAAATCATATGATCCAAATAAAATCCCCCCATCTAATAAACTGGGTCACTTCATGGCTATACAATCACTGTCAATGCACTGTTATTAAAGGTCACTCCTCTTCCTGGGGAGAAGTTACAAGTGGGGTCCCCCAAGGCACTGTCTTGGGCCCAGCTTTAGTTAACATCTTGATTTCATCAATGCAGTCATCACCCAAGATCCGGATGGCAAAAAATGCAGATGACTGCACACTAGGATGCATTGTCAACAACTTTGAAGCTGCAGAATATTATCAAAAAAAATTATACTCACTAGAAGCCTTGGCTCACAATAACAGAATGGTATTTAATAAACAAAAGTGTAAAGTGATGCACCTGGGCCACAACAATCAGAAACAAAAGTATAAACTTAACAATGTCACACTACAAGAAACCACTAATGAGAAGGACCTTGGAGTTATCATTGATAATAAGCTTCATTTTGACACTCACACACTGGCAAAAGTTAAAAATTGCAAATGCATTATAGGATGCATTCTAAAGCTCATAAAGAGCAGACAACCTAGTGTTATACTTCCACTATATACAGGGTTTGTGAGACCACACTTAGACTACTGTGCCCCCCCCATGCATCAAACACAATAAAAGGGAAAAAATAATTGGGAGAGTTCAAAGAAAAATAACTAAAAAGATCAGCGGAATGGAAAATACAGAATATGGAGAAAGGCTGCAACATCTTAACCTTTACTCAATGAAGTACAGGCAACTACATGGAGACCTGTGTTTAACACACAAAGCTATGAGGGAACCCCTCCTCGTGAAACTCTGGGCCTGAAAAAAACTTCTCCATGGTTCAAACAAGAATACACAGTTTCAAACTAAAGGGTGACATTTGCAGAACTCACAAAAGGAGTCAATGGTTTTCACAGTGAGTAGTGAAATCATGGAATGCTCTACCATGTATAATAGTTGAGAGCAAAACTGTGAACAACCTTAAAAAACAACTAACATACTAACATACTAACATACTATTTGCCAGCAGATTAGGCCTTATGGTCTATCAAGTCTGCTCGAACCTAGATCCTTAGTTGGGTGCCGAGACCCTCCCATCCCTTGTGCTCCAGAAACCCCTATCATCCATCCCCACCCCCCCGGGACAGGCCATCATCTGATACATCCACTTTCTGTGTCTGTCCCACCCTTTCTTAAAAGCTCTCCACTGTGGATCTCTGAACCAGCTCACCAGGCAGAGCATTCCAAGGGTCCACCACCCTCTCAGTGAAAACCTCCTCCTCTTTCCCCCTCACCCTTCCACCTTCCAACTTCAAACCATGCCCTCTGGTGATGCCTCCTGCTTTAGTCTAAAGATCCCTCCATGTTTACCCTATTTATTCCCTTGAGGTACTTGAAGACCTCAATCATGTCCCCTGTCTCCTCTCCTCCAATGAAAACAGGCAGAGCTCCTCAAGTCTGTCCTCGTAAGTCAAATCCCTAGCCTCGTATCATCTTTGTTGCCCTCCTCTGTACCCTCTCCAGGAGCTGTATGTCCCTCTTCAAGTGTGGTCTCCAGTACTGTACACAGTACTCAAGGTGTGGTCTAACCAGTCCATTGTACAGTGGCAGAATCACTTCCTTGCTCCTAGAGGTGATCCCCTTGCGATGCATCCCAACATCCTGTTTGCCTTGCTAGCTGCTCTCCTGCACTGCTCAGTGTTATTCATACATGTATCCACCATGACCCCTAGGTCTTTTCCCTGTTGAGGCTTCCAGCACCTCCCTCCCAGGGTGTACCTGTGTTTAGGGTTTCCCCGACCAAGATGCAACACCTTGCACTTGGTGATATTGAAATTAATTTCCATGTGTGAGCCCAGCTTTCCAGGGTGTCAGGTCCCTTGCAGGGCCAACCTCCCTCTTCTCCCTCAACTACTGCTCCCATCTTGGAGTCATCATGAAGAGACTCATTTCACACCCTATACCATCCCTGATGTCTGATATGTATGCATTAAACAGGTTGGACCCAGGACCGAGCCCTGTGGTACCCCACTACCAACCTCTGTAGGGTTCGAGCTCCCCACAGACCACTACTCTCTGAGTGCGTCCAGCTATCCAGTTTTCAATCCATCTGACCATCAAAGGGCCTACTCCTAACCCCATCAGTTTCTCCACCAGACCATTGTGGGGACAGGAGTCAAGCACTTGCTGAAGTCCAAGAATAATACATCCACAGGCTTACCCCTATCCAGTTCTGATGTTACCCATTCATAGAACTCTACAAGGTTGGTTTGACATGATCTACCTGGCACAAACCCATGCTGCCGACTATCCAGACCTCCCACCTCCTCCAAGTAAACCCCCAATCGTTCCTTTAGTATACTCTCCATTAATTTTCCCACCACGAGGTTAAACTGATGGGTCTATAGTTTCCTGGTACTTCCTTGACCCCCTTTATGGATTGGTACCACATGTGCCTCTGCCAATCCCTAGGTACCCTCCCTGTCTCAAGTGACCTGTTGAAAAGCTCCGCGAAAGTGCAGCCAGTATGTCCGCCAATTCCCATAGTACTCTCGGATGAATGCCATCCCGCCCAGGAGATTTGTCTTTCTTTAGGGCCTTGAGGGCAAACCACACCCTTTTGGTGGGATGGCATCATCCATCCCTCCACCTTACTGGTCTTTTTATCCTTATCCAGATCGCGACACCCCTGGGGTACCTTTCCCTCCCTTTTGCTCCATTTCTGCTGCTCCCTGATCCCACTCCTGCTGCTTCTATCCCTTTGTGCCTTGCTTTGTAGATATCCCATCCCCCTCCCTAGTGAACACAGAGGCAAAGTACTCGTTAAATACCTCTGCCTGGTCCCTCGCCTCTTCCACCCACCCTCCTTCTGATCTCAATCTGCTGAGATGGCCCTTAGTTTTTCTCCAGCTCCCCAATGTACCGGAAGAACCCCTTTTCCCCTCCATGTATCCCCTGTGCCAGCCGATGCTCTTTACTGGACTTTGCTCTCCTCACCATACTGGTGACTTTTCTAGATGCAAGCTGGTACATTTCCTTATCCCTATCCCCTTTTGTTGTTTTATATTTTTTGTAACCGCCTTCTTTCTCTGACTGCTACCTGGACCTCCCTGGACCACCAGCATGGTTTATGTGACCTTGCTCCCTTACGTTTCAACTTAGCGCAGATCCTGACTGCCTCATGAAGTCCCGCTTTTATGACCTCCCATCTCCTTTCCACACTTGTTGTTGAGGTAATCCCCTTCAAGTGATCTTGAGAATATTTCCATGCCCATAAAGTCTGCCCCCTGAAGTCCACTGCCAGTGTCCTAGATCTCACCCCACTCCCCAATGCTTATTTGAAACCAGACAGTATTGTGGTCACTCCCAGTCAGGGGTCCTGTACAACCATGTCCCCTACAGATCCCCATCTGCAGAACCACATCCAGGACATGCCCTCCCTTGTGGGCTCCATCACATGCTGTGTTAGAACACATCCTGGAAGCCATCCAGCAGCCTCTGCTCCTTGGCCACCTTAGAGGACATGGTTCCCAGTTAGTACCTGGCATATTAAGGTCCCCATCAACACCACTCTTCCCTTTTGGACCACACTGGGCAATGATGTTGTCCAGCAAACCATCCTCTAGAACATCACTCATCCCGGGGCCTATATACTACACCCAGCTTGACCTTATCTCCTGCTGGGGATCGTGGGTGACCCATAAGGCCTCCACGTTTCCCTCTGCCTCTTCTACCATAGCAATTTCTATGTCATCTCTAATGAACATAGCCACTCCACCCCTCTGCCCTCCCTTTCTATCCTTCCTAAGCATAGTGTGCCCCGTACATTTAGGTCCCAGTCATGATTTTTTGTTGTACGTTTCGTGACTGCCACATCCACCCCTCCCTCGAACAGCATGGCCTGGAACTCTGGCAACTTGTTTCCCAAACTCCTGGCATTTACTAACACTAACCCCCACCCCTTATCCTGATCCTTTTGTCGAACCCCACCCAGATTCCTTATACTTCCATCATCCCCTGCTCCTCCTGAAACCTCCACCTCCAGTCTGTTTCCCCCTCCCCCTTGGGCTTGAAGGCTACTCCCCTCATCTGGAGGGGAGGGCTTCTGGTCAGCCCTCCTTATCCCTCCCCTTACAAGTTTAAACCCCACCTTTCTTGTATGTAGTCAGCCATCCCGTTTAAGGACTTCCTTCCCTAATGGGGCAAGATGAAACCTGTCCTTGGCATATAGTCCCTTATCCTCCCAAACTCCATTCCAGTTCCCTAACACCCCAACCCATTCTCTTCACCCCACTTCCTGAGGCCATTCATTAACCTCTGTAGCTTTCATTTTTCTCCACTGAGGCCTTTGGTACTGGCAATATCTCCGAAAAATGTTGCATCCATTATCCGACAGACTCTGGCAAGTTCTTGGAACCTTGCTGGATTTCCATAATGCTATTTCCCTCTAGATCATTAGTTCCCAAATGCACCAGGAAATCCGGTTTCCCTCCACAATCCCTAACCATTTCATACACCATGAACTTTGCTCTGTGCACTGTCAGCCCAGAGATACTCACTACCTTCACCTGGCTATGGCATCCATCCCCCTGTCCCTCCCAATGGATACCCTTAATCATCGAGTCTCCCAGTAACAGAACCTTAACACCGCCATCATCCTTATGGTTACCTCCACTATGCCCTCTCACATATGGGTCAAAAAACTAGACTCACATATGGGTCAAAAAAGTAGAATACCACTAGACAATCACCCCACTTTTGGGTGGCAAGCTCAAAAAAAGGATTCTGCCTCCTGAGCATGTAAACCACTAGGAAACTATAAAACATTCTGGGGGTGTGCATGGAACTGATTTTACTGCACTACCAGGGGCTGACGGCACTCATCCTGTGGCCCTGTGCCTCACAATGCCCCTGGGCATGTGGTAAAAGCTGTTCCATGTACATCCCATCATGTCTTATTGCTTATAGAAAGAGCATCTGGTTACTAAAATAAAAACCTTATGAGATTCACAAGTATGTTCAGTGATTTCTAGTTTTTTGTTACTTTCCCCTGTTTTGGGTGTACAAAATATGGTATTTCAAAAAATGCTGTGCATATTTTTATGAGTCTTTTAAAAAGCATTTGCCTTTCCTCAACTGACCACACAAATGCTGTTTGTGATATCAGTTTGCTGACACGGTGAGCACTATGATGTTATAACACAAGGCACTAAGAAGTCAGCAAAGGACAGATACACAATTTTATACAGACTTTTGGGATAGATCAGATATGTTATGCTATGAACACTGGGAAGTAAAATTAAGGTGAAACAAATGTATTCTACTAAATTGTAATAGATGAAACATCATGTTTATGAAAGAACATGATGAAGTGCAAAGTGGCCCTTCAGACATAACGTACTTTTTCCAGTATAACCAAGAGATGATTGAAAATCATTATGATTTGTATGTAAGTGGTGGTGTATGTACTTTCTATATAGTTATTTCTATATCAAATCTAAGTGAGGTACAGTATATAATCATGGTTCAGTTAATTTCTTCCACATACAGATATTTAATTTCACTGAAGTATCGGTGTTGTACATAACATATTTGAAAAGGGCCTCAGTAGCCATTTGGCTTTCTTTTTCATTACTATATAGATAATTTTATAATAACCAAGTGTTATATATTTTTTTTAATTGGTTTATATCTTGACCCATAAAAATGTTCATTATACTGTAAGAAGTTGATAGCATTATGCACTGCTATAGTTCTTTGATGTTTTGAGCAGTCTGTAGGAGAAAAGCAAGTAGTAGGACCTTGAAGGATCAAGTCCAGGATCCTCTTGAAATCAGACTGGCTGAGCTACTACTGTAGGTTAACTAGCAGAGCTAAGTTAGCATGTGTGTTTTTCTTCTTCCCATGATGGAGATGCATCATTATTCACCTTAAAGCAATGATGAGTCCCATAGTCTCCCATGTAGTTGCAACTTATACTTTTCTATATTACAAAAACGTAACAGTTGGCTTCAAATACTGTATATTCATCCCTTCACCAAACCAATGGTTTTAAATTGGATAATTATGTTTCACTGCTCATTTCCGAAGCTGATGGTGTGTCTGTTTCTGTTCTGTACTGTCTCTTTAAAAAGAACAGGTACTGTATATTGATTTATTGATTGTATGTTGTCCACTGAAGCCAAGTTAAGCAAAAGCACTGAAACAGTATTGAACCACTGTAACTCAAACAGCTGCAACACCACGCTCTATGGATTCATTATTACATTCGTCTGTTTTAATGAAGATGCAGCATACCACTTTGGTGGCCTAATTTGGACTATATATCAAAAACCATATGAAGTCACCTAATATTCGAACTGTGAATATACTTGGTTGTATAACACGTTGGTTATTTTTGTAAAACCCTTTGATTTATCACATTTTGATATTTCAGACATTATTTGTGGCGTTCTCTTATTTATTTAGAGGTGAGAACAAACCATTTGCCTCATTAATTAAAAGATGAATGTGAAATTTGCATCTGCAATTTGTTTTAAAAGTACAAGGTTAAACCAAAAATAGTTTGCCTTAACAAAACAAAGCTGCTATCACCCTCACCCACATCTTTAGAGCGAATTTAAGATAATGGTGATCTGTAATAAAGTAAACATATTCCACATAACTGACATTTTGTATTATGGTACCAATGTTTCGTGAGCTGTGTTCCCTGATATAATTTAGTTGTCTTTAAATAAAGAAAGTGGAATGGGCTTTAAAAAATGCAGGATTTCAAAATGACAAGAGTGATTCTTAATGTTCTGCACAACAAAGAATGTAGTACTACCTTTTGATAGACAGAGTATTTATCACACAAGGTTCCAAAGTCAAATAGACTTCTTTGGCTGATGTGTATTTTTTTATTTTTCCATTTATTTTCCCAGGATCGCCCAACAGTCCTCAGCTGGGTAGACTGGTGCACTGGAAGGTTAAGTGAGCAGTCTAAGGTCACACAATCAGCATTTGGCTCTAGCAGAGTTTGAACCTATTGTTTTTAGGTTCCCACATTTATGCTTTCACCACTAGGCCAGACTTCCCCCACTGTTGTTGTTGTTCTCTTTTTTTTTTTTTTTGATCAAATACAGTAGAACATTAATCTTGATAGCCTAGTGCTCAATAATGGAAGCATCTACCTTCTGGATTTCCTTTACCCAAGGCTCATGAGGCATGATAGATATAGCCATTAACTTTTGTCTTACAAAGTACCTCACTTGGAAGATGAGCAACTGAAGGGCAGATCCTCAATGGACACCAGGATATGTTCAAATCAAGCATGTCCTGGCTTCAGTACTGCAATGCTGGTGCCAGTCCTCACCTGATAACATCCTCAGTCCCTCTCCTATAAGCTCCACTAGTGTTGGGCCACACAGGAAGGCAGAGGGCAGTAGGGTAGGCACATGGGTCTGGTCCATGAGCATCCAATTGGATACCTATGCCAGTCTGCAAGTGGATCCCTGCATATTTAGGGGGGCAGGGCATAGCAGGATATCGCAGTCCTCTAGGATTGCCATATTGGATGAAAAATATAAACAACAACACAAACACCACTGGTCAGTGACAGTAATGCCCCAGCCCACTAAGGGAGCCCCTAGAGCTGTGGGCTGGAGGAGAGATGGCCAATCAGTCCCAGACACATGCTGAGTGGCCCAACAGAGGGAAGCACATAGCTGCTGCTGCCCCTAGGCAGTTGCAATGACCACCCCCTCTGCCAGCCCTCCACACCATGGACAAATTCTTAAGGACTGCATGCATAGACACTCATTCCCTCTGGCCTGCACCATCCCACTTAACCACACAGCCAGGCAATTGGATCAGGGCTTGGATTCAGAAGGGGCAAGTGGCAACATTGTGGATGCTGCAGAGTGCCACAAAGGTGCACATCCTGCAAAGAGTGGGAACTCAGCAGCTTTCCTGACCCTTCACATGTGTGGATGGGCCAATAATTTTTGAAGGATTGAGCCCTAACTGCTAGCCCCACCACATTCAGGTCATAACTAGCCTTTATCTACACTTGTTATATTAAAGAAATATGTGTGTTGTTTGTTTTATGAGCATTTTTAATTGCTTATCAGTAATATTCTATTAAGTATTAATGGCACTCAGAAAGACACACAACCTGAATGAATGTTCAGTCAGATAATCTTAGTCTCTCACAGACAGGTTCCATCCAGATCCTAAATGCTTAATCTTATGCTCTGCTTACCATGATTTGCACACCTTATGTTCACCCTTGAGCTTGCATGCAAAATGAACATTTTGGTATGATAGTGAATTTTGAGAGGTATGTCACTGCTGGACCAATGCAAGCAGCTTGTCAGTGTCAGATCAGTCATCAGCAAGGTGCTGGGTGGAAACACTGTGCAATACAAGGAAATATACCGGCTACAACCCCCACCCCACCAATTTTCACTATGCGACTCTGGAAAGCCCACCCCTACTGCTGCCAAACAAAAGAAAACTGTCATGCAATGCCTTCCACCCCTTCCTTGTTAATTTTCCCACACTGTGGTGCCCAAACTGCCATGTCTGTCTACTATCTCCCACACCACCTGTTTTCATTGTGTGACACCAGGGAGTCCATCCCTGGTACCACCAAACATAACACCAATACTGGGGTGCCCAGTCTCCAGTGTTAGTACCAGAAGTAAAGAAAACCATCCCTCCTAGTCTTTTTAGTTTTATACATGCTGAAAAAAGACAAATGTCCATCAATGTCTGTTGCTGCCTCCAGCATTACCCTCTCCCCACCTAACCCTCCCACTCAGCACTCATTCATTTTCCAGCATAGGGGGTGCTCAATCCTGATGCTGGCTTCTAACCCCTACCCATTTTCATTGTGCAACACTAAGGAGCCCACCCAGGGTGCAGACAAACATAACACCAACTCTGGGGTGCCCAATCCCCAGTGTCAGTACTTGAAAAACAGAAAAGAATCCCTTGTAGACTTTTTTAATTTTATACACCCTGCAGGAAAAAATATCCATTTATGTCTGTTGCCGCTGCTGCCACCATTACCCTCCCTCACCCAACCCTCCCACTCAGCACCATCCGCCACCACCCCCACCCCTACCCCTTACTTACCTACTGGGGGACCAATGCCATAATCCTCGATGAAATGGAGATGCATCTTCACTCTTGAATGCTGGACCAGGAACAAAGGAAATCAGGTATGGGGTTCAATGTAGTTCAATGGGTTTTGAACTTGTCCTCATAGCTTGGTCATGTCTGAATATGTTTCCCCCAGATTTTCCACATGGCCTTTTTGGTACCCCATATCATGAACAATGGCAGTGAAATTATCTAAATATGTCCAGAAAGGTGATTTCACAGTCGCTATGTGAAATCACATCTCTGGCAGAATCTGAAGATTTTCTCTGCCCTCATTCATGAGGTGGAGTCATACAAATGATATGTTGAAAATCTGGGATAAAAAATATTTAAACACCAACAAAGTTATGAGTTTACATTGAAATTTGTCAACACACACTCATAACTTTGGTAATTTTTAATAGTTTGACCTCAAATTTTCAACATAGTTATTTTTTCACACCATATCATGAATGTGATTGCTGCTATTTTTCAATTCCTGCCAAAAAGTATTTTCCGACTTATGGCATGAAATCATCTTTTGGGCAGTATTTTAACATTTTCTCCACCCTTGTTCATGAGGTGGGGTCATAAGAAGGCTATGTGGGGTCATAAGAAAGTTATGTTGAAAACTGGGGATAAATATATTACAAAACAACAAAGTTATGAGCATACATTGACATTTTTCAATGCACATTCATAAATCTGGTAATTTTCAATATTGTGACCCAAAATTTTCAACATTGTCAGTTTTTCACACTACCTCATGAATGTGGTAACTGTCATTTTTTCAAATACTGGCCAAAATGTGTTTTCACACTTCTGGCATGAAATCACCTTTTAGGCAAGATTTGAACATTGTCTTCACCTTTGTTCATGAGGTGGGGTTATAAGAAGGCTATGTTGAAAAGTTGGGTTAAAATATTAAAAAATAACAAAGATATGAGTGTACATTGAAACTTTTCAATGCACTATTGTAACTTTGGTAATTTTCAATATTTTCACCCCAAATTTTCAACAGAGCCATTTTTTTAAACCATCTCATAAAAGTGACAGTTGTCATTTTTCAAATCCTGGCCAAAATATGTTTTCACACTTGTGGTGTGAAATTATAATCCAGCCACTATTTTATAAATGACACCTGTCATGTTCAGAAGGAGTGGTCATAAAAAGGCTATTGAAAATTTGGGGACAAAATGTGAAAAAACAACTAAGTTATAAAGAAACATTGAATTGTTCCAGTGTTTACCAATAACCCTTTTTTGCAGATTATGACCCCCCTAATGTTCAACAAATCCCTTGTGTTACCCCACCTTCTGAACATTATAGGAGTCATTTTTCAAATCCCTTCCAGAACTTGTTTTTGTAGTCACACTGCGAAATCACTATTCGGATGGTAATTAAATAAATTCCACCTGTCTTGATCATAACATTAGGTCATAGAAAGACTGTTGGAAATTTGTATTCAAAATGTAGGAGCCCACTGAAAATTAGATATTGCCTCTCAACTGACTTATCCTGGGATAAATACAATCAAAAATGTGCAAAAGATTGTGAAATTGCATCACTGCTGGTCTATCCTGGGTAAATATATATTGAAAATGTATGCAAGTAAGACCCAGTACAATAGCAGTGCAAGTGGTGAGAATTCAACATTGACAAAGACTGTGGCTTTCATTCAGAAATCAACCCTACTTTCTGCCTCTCAACTGTCCCTGATTTGGCCATAAATGTTTAATTTGTCCCTCCTAACATTTATGTTTCTTTTACCAAGAAATAGGTATCTGAAGTACAAAATAGTGCAATTAATTAAAAGTTGTAGGCTTCAATATTCATCCATTGTCATTTACAATATGCGAACATAGTGCTAAACAAAAGGTACAGTAGCATGTGGTAATCAGGAAGCCATTTTCCTATAGGCAGCATAGCCTGTCAGGCATGTGCTGCCTATATATTGGGCTGTGGTATTACCACACAAAGTGCATATGCATGGTTCACTACAGCTCCCTACTGACAATAGACACTCAAAAGCAAAGGAGAACAGCATATCTCAAATAGGAAAGCATCTGTGCTCCTTGGTGCCATATTCAGAAGCTGGCATGCTCATGACCGCTTATGGCATGCAATGCATGTATTTGCATGTTGTTATGTGGAAATGATTAGCGCTATGCAGTGCCTCTATAAAAATGTGCAGAAGCATTGCATGGATTCTTGGGTTTTGCCCCTCCATCCACTCCCAATACCCATACAGTAACCCAAGCTCTAATTAAAACCAAAATAATTCACTGCTAGTACAGCACAGCCCCCCCCCATGATCCCTGATTTAAAAAAAATCTCCATGGGAATTCAGTGTTCCCACTCCCATTAAATCCCCAATGTTAAAGAAAAACTGCCTTGATGTTCTTTTACATGAGGATCCAGAGGGAAGCTCGTCACAATGATTAGAGACCTGGGGGCTGAGGATAGGATGGTTAGTTGGGTAGAAAGCTGGTTGGGGGGCAGAACACAGAGGGTGACAGTCAATGGGAAGTTTTCAGATGTGGGCAAAGTGATTAGTGTGGAACATTGGGATCAGTACTTGGATCAGTCATTGTCAATAGTTTTCATCTGTGACATTGGTTGAAGAAATCAAGGGAAAGATTTGCCTCTCTGCAGTTCATACAAAGATCTACAGAAGGTTAAACAAGGAAGAAGGTAGAAGCTGTATGCATGCTGTCAATTGATATGCATTTCATTGCAGCACCACAATAGCAGTACTCTGAATTTCTAAGCCTGTCTACAATTTATTTCCCTTCTTCTGTGTAGCTAGGTACTGCATCCCCCCCCCCCCCCCATCAAAACAAGGTATTGTTTTTTGACTCTTGGCTTTTTGAAGATTGGTTAAGGATTCAAGGACAGGTCTTGTGTTGTGCCTGTGCAGCTGCATTTAGTGTTTTGGCTCCCAGCCATCCAAAAGTGCATAAATATCAAGTTGTTGTAAATTGTCTGTGTTGTCTGAAAAAATGCCCATGAAAAGACGGTCAGGCAAAGCAGTTTCTGGCTATGGTATTGCTACCAAGAAGACTATTAGCAGTGGAAGTTGTTGTGAAGATGAGTGAGGTTCATCAGGGGCTACCAATGGTAGCAGTGTTAAGAGTGGTTGTGGCTATGGAAGTACGCAGCGGAAGGGAAAGGTAGTAGTTGGTGTAAGTAAAGGGATTTGTCTGACTGTGTTTTTCACAGTGAAATCACTCACTTCAGTGCTGGTTGGAGGTGGTGTTGTCCTGCTGTTAGTAAAGTTAGTGAGGGCATACAAATTATAAAAAACAAAAACAAGGCGCTGTGTCAGCATGTGGTCTAAAAGCAAAACAAAATGGTTACTGTATATTAAATGCATGCTGAAAATAGAAAATAGAGTTAAAAATCTACATTTCGACCTTAGGTTTTCTTCAGGAAATATCTAAAAGAGAAAAAAAAAAAAGTTAGCATAGGGGGAAGTAAAATGAGAGACATATGTATGTGGGGAAATAAGAAAGGGGAGGCTCAGGGAGAAGAAGTGATAAATGGTAAGATTAAGAGAGAATCTGTTAAACAAAAAGGTGATGATGGGAAAGATAAAGCATAATAGGAGTGAAAGAGCTAAGGAAGTTCCCAGGTGGGGTCTAATTAACAGGGCCTAGTAAGAAGGCAGAAAGGTGATAAATGTGTGGGAAGGAGACAGAGATGGAGACTTATGGTGAAAATGAAAAATAAATTAAATGAGTACAAAAACAAATAGACTTTAGGGAAAAAAAGGGATGGCTGAAAGATGTTAGTGGAAAATAAGTCTTTCATTTAAACCAGAGGGCTGCTGGGAGCCAAGGCGGATGATCAGCTTGGCTTCCATGTTTTTTCTATGGTCAGGATCCCAGAAGCCCTGCTAAAGGACACAAACAGAAAGGTCATTGACATTGTGGCCCCTGGAGATAAAGTGGGATACAATGGGTTTGGCAGTTTCACCATTCCTGACTGCTCTGTAATGTTCCCTGAAATGGTCAGCAAGACGCCTACCAGTTTCTTTGATGTAAATAGCTGTACACTTCCTGCAAAGAATACAATACACCACATTAGTGGAGGTGCATAAGAACTCCTTGGTGATGTGAAAAACACCTGTAGGCCCCCGAATTTCAGTCACACTGGAAATAAATTTGCAGGTGTAGCAGCAAGTCCTGTTGCAAGGTTTGGTACCTGGGAGGGAGGAGCTGTTAGGGGTAGATAGGCTGCTTTTAATCAGGATATTCCACAGGTTAGGTGGCCGGTGGTAGGAGAAATAGGTGGTTCTGTAAAGGAAGCACCAATGTTAGGGTCAGTTTGCAAAATGGGAAAGTTACTGGTGATGATCCTGTGAAGAGAAGGTTTGCTCTGATGGAAAGGAAGCACTAGTGGAATTTGCCGTTGTTCTTCTGAGCCATTTGGCACACCACGTGTAAAGCAACAAACAATGCACTCCACATTGCACAGCCTTTTTGTGCATAACACTAAATACCCACCCAATCACGCAGATGCCTGTGAACTCAATGCTGCCATAGTGGAAATGCTGATAATTGACCTTTTGCTACTTTCCTTCGTGGAGAATGCAGGCTTCTGGTGCTTTGCAGCATGCGCATGTCCTAAATGGAAGGTCCTATCCTGGACATATTTATAAACCAGTGCTGTCCCTGAGTCATATCAGATGGTGACAGAGTCTGCAAGACATGCCCTTCAACATTCCGCATCTCCTTACATTCACTTAAGCATGGATATGTGGACAAGTGACAAAATGGCGGGTGGTTCCTATTTGTGTATTACTGCACATTGGGTGCAGCTACCTGGGGTTGTCTGTGACGGCGGGATGGGAAAGCTGTGTAATAAGTCAGACTGTGGTGGTGGTAGCAACATTCATGGCATTAGACAGCATGCCATGCTTGCAATGCATAGTGTAGCAGGGTCACATACATGCGAGCATATGCTAGACTTGTTACTGACAGAAATTGATGAGTGGCTGCACCCCCTGTCCCTAAAAGCTGGCTTCATAGCTAGTGATAATGGAACAATCGTTGTGAAATGTATCAGCAATGGTGGCTTTGTGCGGGTTCCCTTTGTGGCCCACTGTTTAAAACTGGTGGTACAGGAGTTCCTGCAGTACCCTGAAATAAATCAAATGCTGACTACTGCACGCTGCATCTGTGCCCACTTTGCCCTTTGAACACTGACTTCTTGCCTATTTAACTGCCTCCCTGAATCATGTGACCTGCAGACCTGCAGAGACAGTCAAGCATATGATCAGTGGCCTGTTTTTTAATGACTTTTCCTTATCAGATTGTAACACAAAGTGAACTCAAAGTGAACAACACGAAGTAAGGCCAGGTAAAGTGAATTTTAAGTTTTTAATGGACAATTTGAATAGTGCTACATGGATTCAAAGTGAACCACTTTGGGTTCATTTCATCTGAGAATTAAAACTTCGCTGCATCTCTGTTTAGGGGGGTTGTTAGCAGAGACCCTAAAAATGATGTAACACTTCAACAGGGTGGTGAGTAAAGCAAACAAAATGCTGGATTGCAGAGGGAGGTGGATAAGCAGTGATCCTGCCAGTGAACACATCACTAGTGTGGCCAAACCTGGAATACCATACAAAGACTAGAGCCCACACCTGCGAAAGGACTGCAGCAAGGTGGAGGCAGTCCAGTGCAAAGCAACTAAAATGATCCATTGACAGACACAAATGCCATTCATACAGACTGAATTGTGAGGGTGCTGGTTTATTATATTTCTTGCTACTCGATACTGCACATCACAAAAGAAGCCACACTCCAGAAAGATTATCTATTACCATGGAGATAAGATGTGCAGTGAGAGGCTGCAGAACATAAAGGAAAACTACATGCAAAAATTATAAAAACGCATTCTGTCCATTGGGTATTTGTTCCTCTGGTGATCCCCAGTGTTCTGTTACCTGTGTCTATAGAAAGTTTTCTTTTTTCTCTGCAACCTTAATGGCCTCTTGGAGTGGCCATTCAGGCTTCTTTTATTTTCCTTGATCTGTTGAAATTTTCCCAGAAGGCATTCTAGGAAAAATTCCAACAGATCAAAGGCAATAAAAGAAGCCTGAATGGCTACCCCCAAGTGCCATAAAACTCATAGGGAAAAGTAAAAAAAAAAACCCTCTCACAGGCCCATGGAATAGAATGCCACAGACCGTTAGAAAAACTACAAGACAATGCACATGTTTTTTTTTTTAATTTTCATGTAGTTTTCCATTAAATTATGTACTCCCTTAAGAAAAGGAGAGAAAGTGGTGACATGACTTGGGCATACTGTTCAAATACCTGCATGGGAAAAACAGGATAGACACCAAGAAACTATTCTCCTTGAGTGCACACACAGGGAGAAGAGAAAATTCACTGAAGTTGGCAGAGGGACATTCAAAAAGGAATTAGAATTGCTACAAGGGAAGGCAGAATAGTCCAATATAGTAGGAAAACAGGATGGCCAAGAGCCTTTTCTGCTGTCAACTTCTATGTACACTATCTATGTGTGTCTCTGTGGGAGGGGGAAGGGGTCTCAGACATATATGCTTCTGGTTGTGGGGGCATACCACACCACTGTGCACATTGATAAGTGAAGGATTTTTAGAGAAATTACATAGCACTGCTTCTGCAGATTTTCAGTGGTTACAGAACCCTCTAAATATACAAATTCAGCCTGTATGCAGGTGTACTCATGATTTTGCATGGGTACAGTGGTGTATTTAGTGTGTTCACTCTACACACCATGCTCCATGCTCTATGGGGTACTCTGACTATGGCCCCTGCCCCATTCAGACATGGTATTACTAGCTAGAGTGGCACTATGCCTATTAGCACTACACTGACCTTTTGAATATGGAGGCCATAGTCTTGTTCTCCTTCAGAAAGTTTTGTTATGCTCTGTTTGATTTCAGCCAGCCTAATAATTTAATGCATTGTTGGATTCTTTAGCCTGATATAACCCCAGATTTGCATGAAGTCACTAGTCTATTTGCTGAAGAGGTTTTTGAGGGATGCCATAAAAATGGTACATCTTTAAAATATTGATAGTTATAGACCACCAGGTAGCATATATTTTAAAATATTTGTGAATGACCAGGATGAATGCATAAGCTTGATGGTAAAAATCCAACACAGAGTACAAAAGGGGATACCAGAGTTTTTGGCTACAACAGTATATTGCAAACAAGCAGTAATAAAAACCGTTATATGGCAGTTGCACATTTCAAGGCAACCTCAGTCGACACCTCATGGACTAGTAATAA
The DNA here is from genome assembly GCA_016271365.2 of Neoceratodus forsteri. Taxonomy (NCBI): domain Eukaryota; kingdom Metazoa; phylum Chordata; order Ceratodontiformes; family Ceratodontidae; genus Neoceratodus; species Neoceratodus forsteri. Next base: position 463,715,505 of record CM057449.1, read on the forward strand.
AACAGGCTAAAGTGATTCCTACTGCAAGTTAGCATTAGTCAAATTCCTTCTCATAACATTTGGGTAAATGCACTTTCAAATTTTAATTCTGTTCCCCTATTCAAGACATGTACAGTATCAACTCATAAGATAACCTACATGTAGTACATTGCAGTAGAAGTATGTCATTGTTTCTGATTTGTATCTCTGCCAGTGAAAAGGATGCTGCAGCTTTAAACCTTCTAAGGGTTACCTTTAGACAGATGCCCTTCACAAGTTCTGCTTCCATCTCTGCTCATTTCACTGTACAAACAGTTAAGGTTTGTCTCTCACAGATGCATCAGCTCCAATATTGATTAATGGTGAGACTGGTAGCCATGATTTACTTCATGCAGTGGGGACTCACAATCCATTTTTATTTATTAAATGCAAGGTGCGACATGGTTTGCAGCACCAGTGTTTTATGGAGTCTCACTGAATCACTCTAGAATGGCAAAGTTTCCTAGCAATACCCTGCACAAGAGTTCATTGAACTAGGATACTTTGGGTTTTCCAGTTTGAGATTAATATGACATGTTAATCTATTTGCCTGTAGTGTACACTATAAAACAAGCAACTCAGAAAGGTCTCAGGAAATGGATTATTGCAATTGCAATACATTCTATTTGGGCTAACTTAGTTATTTCAAAAGCACAATTTACCATGTTGCAAAATATGTCCTAATTCTTTGCAACCTGTTATCATTTCTTAACTGTAGTTTCAAGCGTACTAACACAGTATATAGAACCGATCCTGCACATACAGACAGATGTTGACTGAGCTGGATGTGTTTTTAATCAATGAATTCAAAATATTTTAGGTTAACTCAAACACATGTTCAAAATAAAAAGCAAAGTTAGAATTGAAGCTTTAACCATAGGTCTTTTTCAGGGATTATCTAAAAAGGAAAAAGTAACCATGGTTAGCAATCTGTCTTTAGACATAAATGTTGCACTGAAAAATGTTTTACAGAATATGACAAACCAGGGTAATGGGATGGAGATTTTCATGGCATATTGAGATACATTTAAACTAGGAAAGAGGGGAGGCAATACTTCGAAGTCAGGTGCACCTACACAACTGACAAGGGCCTAACAGGTCTCCTTAGCACTAGTGCAGATAGTGAGGATGACGAAGCAAAAAACAAATGGGGGAGTGGATACAGTAAATGGAAATGGGAGGTGGATATAGGAGTACAGAGGGGTGTGAGGAGAGAAGGATATGGCAGGATCAGGTACTATGTAGAGGGAAGGATGCATAAGGGCAGGAGGTCCCATAAAGGCATTGTAATACAAGTGGGGGTTTGGGTTCAATGTTGAAGGGAGGCAGGGTGAAGGAAATAGGAAAATCAGAGAGAAGCTATAAGCAGGGGGCTTGGAGGGCTATGTTTACAAATGCCAAGAGCCTTGAAAATATGACTTGTGACCTACAGATGTGGGTGGCTGAAGCCAAGCTGGACCTGGTGGCAGTCATAGAGATATGTGCAACACAGTACCATGACTGGGGCTTGATTATTCCAAGTTATGCATTATCCAGGAGTGATAAGGTCCCAGAGAAAGGAGAATGGATAGTAGCATACTTAAAGGATGACATACCATAAAAGCCACAGATGTCAAGGGCATAGGGGTGTGCAATGATATGGAAACAGTGTAGATGCAGTTATGTACTGTTGGAGGAAGAACTTCAGAATAGGTGACATATATGGGCCACCATCTCTGAAGGAGGTGACTAATAGGGAACTGGAGGACAAGATCAGAAGGTCACCAGAGCAGGGAGAAGTGCTGCTAATGGAAGACTTAAACTTGCCAGATGTGGACCGGAGCATCCCAGTGACAGCATGTGCAAGAAACCATATGCTAATAGAGGCATTTCATGAGGCATTTCTGATGCAGAAAGTAGGAGGATGCTAGAGAAGGCATCATACTTGACTGGGTCCTTAAAAATAGGGACAGTATAGTAAAGGTCACAGTTCACAATCCATTGGGATACAGTGTACATCAAACCATGTGGTTCAATATCAAGTTCAAGCAAGGTAAAACACACACCAGTTAGATGTACTGTAGTCCCACTACATAAGCAAGTGATAGGGCCAGATGGGGTGCCATCCAAGGGTATTGAGGGAGCTCTGGGGGTACTGGCTGCACCTCTGATAGTCCTATTTAATGGTTCACTGGAAACAACTGTACTCTCTTTGCCATGTCTCCTTGACTGTTGTTCCTCATGTTGTATTCTCCCAGGTCATTCCTGAAAATGGACATAATACTTGTCTAGTGTACTTACCTGGTAAACAAAAGCTAAATAAATAAATGAGTGGTTCTGGATGACTGGAGGAGGGTGTATATAGTCCAACTTCACAAATGTGGTAGCAGTAAGGTGGTTGGCAATTATTGGACAGTCAGCCTGACACCAGTGGTGGGTAAGTTAATGGAATCACTGCTGAAGGAAAGAGTTGTAGAATATCTTAAATCCAGTGGGTTATAAGAGCCAAGACAGCATAGTTTAATGGGGTGGGGGGGGTTCACATCAAATTAATCTGATAGATTTCTTTTGACTGGATGACAAAGGAATTAGATCAGAGTGGAGCAGTGGATGTGGCCTACCTAGATTTCAGTAAGGCTTCTGACACCATTCCACAGAGGAGACTAGTAAGTAAACTGTGTAGCTTAGGAGTGGGTCAAAAGATAGCAAACTGGATAAGAAATTGGTTAGGAAACAGGTGACAGAGGGTGGTGGTAAACTGAGTTCACTCCGAGGAAGAGAGGATGGCCAGTGGGGAACCTCAGAGATCAATACTGGGACCAGTCCTCTTCAATGGCTTTATAAGTGACATTGCACAGGAGCTAAAAGGGAAGGTCTGCTTCTTTGCATCTGTCACCTAAATCTGCAATAAGATGATCTACAGGGTAGAGGGAGGATAAGCAGAGTCTTGAGAAAACTGGAGGAGTGGTTAAGGATATGTCAACTGGGTTTCAATGCACAAAGGTGCAAAATCATGCACTTAAGGCACAGAAACCCAGGGCAGAGTACAAAATTGGTGTAGTGATATTGATAACTACCCAGAAGGAAACAGTTCTGGGGTAATTATATTGGATGACCTAAAGGCAGCCAAGTATTTTGGCAAGGCAGTGGGAAGGCTAGTGGGATGCTGGGGTGCATAGAGAGGGATCTCACCAGCAGAAATTTGGTGATGTTGCCTCTGTATAGATCACTGGCATGAACCCACCTAGAGTACTGTGTCCAGTTCTGGAGATCACCTCTCTGGAAGGACAAAAACAGAGTGAAGGCAGCCCAGAGGAGGGCAACTGAAATAGTGCATGTTCCACATCATAAACCCTATGAGGACAGACTAAAGAACCTTAATATGTACATCCTGGAAGAGAGGAGGGGAATATAATAGACATCTTCAAATACCTCGTGGGGGTAAATACGGTAAAGTATAGGAGGGGAAACATTTTGAGACAAAATGATGCTCAAGAACAGGGGACATGCTATGAAGCTGGAGGGGGTAGATTCAAGACACATGCAAAGAAGTACTTCTTCATAGAAAGAGAGGTGTAATTCTGGAACAGCCTCCCAATGGAGGTGGTGGAGTGCAAACAATGGTGGGTTCAAGAATATATGGAGTAGGCACACCAGAATCATAGTGGAAAGGGAAGGGGGAGGGAAAAAGAACTGTAGATCAAGTATGGTCTGTTGTAATAATGTAGGTAGGGAAATTGGGAAGACAGGGTGGACCAAGTAATCCTTACCTGCTGTCAAATTCTATGTTTTTCTTTCTATTTTTCTATACTGAGGTAAAGGTTTGGATTTTCAGAAGACAGAATCTTTGGAGGATTCATGAAATACTGTATGATGGGTTGGAAAAGCACTGGCGGTAGATATCAAGTGGTAATTTGTTAAAAAGGGGTTTTCAGAGGCTATATTGTACAGTATTAGGATGATATGCAAGAGCAAATGAGTGAAGAAACCATTGTGGTACATGAGGAAAGTGGAGGAAGCAGTGAATGAAAAAAGGAAGGCTTTCAAAAAGTACAAGTCAAAATGTACATGACTAGCCCAGCAGTACTGAGGAAAATGGAGAAGAGTACTGTATGTTAATAAGACATGAGAGGCAAGCAGAGATAGCATAAAAGGAAAATTTGAATATTGTAGTAAGTTGAGGATATTGGAGGAAGTGAAGGAGGATAAAACATTTTTTCTGACAGAGATGGAAAAAATGCAAAACCAAAGAAGATAGACTAAGTAAGACTAAGGAAGGAAGGGAGAGGGGTGAGAGGAGGGAGACTGTCCAAAATGGCTAAAAAAGCCTGTATGTAACTTAGTCAAGAAGAAAATTAAATTATATAAGAAATATTTAAAAAATAAATCATCAGACAACTGGGATCTGTACAAATGGGCACTAAGGAAAATTAAACGTTTAATAAAAAATCTAAACAAAACACAGAAATAAAACTTGCATAGGAAGCAAAAACAGTTAACTGCAGACAACTTACATTTACATAAATTACAACTTGTATTGGCCCTATAGTATTCAACAATGAAACAACAACTGATCAGTTGCAAATGGAAGTATATTTAACACTTTTTTGCTCAGTGTATGCAAAAGTGGAAACCAATTGTAAGGTTTTGGACATTAATAGACCAGATCGACTTAAATTCACAAAACAGGATATATGGAATAATATAAAGGCCCTAAAAAAACATAGTTCCCAGGGTCTTTACAAAATATCAGTGGAAATACAAAAAAAAAAGTATCAGCACAGATATCTGTGATCCTTTAAAATTATTTTTTTCAGAAAACACTTGAAACTGGAAATATACCAAATGACTGAAAAACCACAAATATAATACTGATCTATAAAAAGGGTAAAAAAGAAGAAATGAAAAACTACTGTCCAATCTTTGCCAGGTAAATTACTTGACTCATTACTTAAGAATAGTCTGGCAGAATGTCTAATAAAACATTATATAACAGTTGATAATCAGCATGGATTTGTGAAAGAAAGGTCATGCACAACCAACCTAATCAGTTTTAATGGAAAAGAAATTAGCAAGACAATTGAAATTTTGCAGTTGACATAGTCTACTTGGATTTCTGTAAAACATTAAACCTGGACCCTCACTGAGCAATCATTGACATATTAAAAAACATAAAAGCAAATCCCTTGGTTATTAACTGGATCAGCAACTGGTTTAAAGGTAGAACACAATGAGTGATGACAAATGGCTACACATCTTCCATGGGAAATGTTATCAGTGGTGTACTGCAATGTCTTCTATTGGAATCAGTCATATTTTAAATATTTATGTCAGATATAATTACAAGCTGGGCTGTAAAATTTGTGAATGATATCAAAGCACTGATTGGGAATATAGACCAAGTGAGAAATCTACAAATGGGCCTGAAGAAACTATCAGGTGCACTAACAGATGGGAAATGAAATTTAAAACAGAAAAATGCTATATATTGAACATTGGGAGAAGCGACAAACCCCACAAATACACAAACATGTAACACCATACTTAAATAGCACATTAGAAAAAGATGTGGATATAATTATTGCCAATGGCAGGACATCAAAAAACTAATGTACAAGTAGTTACTGCAAAAGTGAACAGAATATTACTGACTATAACCAGAAACAACAAGAGTAGAATGGGGAAATAATAATGCTATTGTATAGAGAATATGTAAGACCTCACCTAGACTACCCAAGCCCCTATTGGTGCCCATACAAGAAAGAGGAAATAAAAACAATAGAAAAAAATACAACATAAAGCAGCTAAAATCATACATGGATTTAGAGATTTATCATATGAGGTAAGACTATCTTGACTAAAATTAATGACCTTAGAAACTCATTGATTAAGAGGTGACAAACTTTTTATGTTTCATATAACAAGGGACTAGTTAATAAAGTGCAAATTAAATTTAAGAATAAGGTACCAGGAGGGAGAGGTTATCTGCTATGGCTCAAGAGTTTAAAATTTACAATAACAAAAAGACAATTCTTCTTCACCCAAACAATTATTAATCCATGGAACAGCCTACCAACTGACATCATAATGTGCAAGACCAAAACAGCATTCAAGCATAAATTAGACAAATTATTAGAAGATTGAAACAATTTTAAATAATTTTATTAACAAACCAGGAGCTAATATGGGCATAAGCCTTTTCAGCTCTGTAGATCTAAGTATGAACCTTATTATGGAAAGCTGGAAATACAGAGCTAGTATTTCTGCTCAGTATTTATGGGGGGTGATAAGGGGCCACTGCCTGAATGTGTCATCGCTGTCAGGTAGGAGGGGGTAGGGGTGTAAATGGGGAACCAATTATTTTGGAACAGGTGCTGACATGCCTAAATACATTACAGGTGAATAAATCAATGGGCCCAGAAGGGTTACATCCACAGGTACTGAAATAAATGGCACACGTTCTGACTGCACCACTGGTAGATCTCTTTAATTGCATCTTGGAAACAGTGGATGGTACCAAGAGACTATAGGACTACAGTCAGCAGATGTGGTGCCCCAACACATGGGAGGAAGCGGGAATGAACAACAAAACTATAGAATGGTCAGCACGACAACTATACTGGGGAATTTAGTGGAGGCCATAATGAAAGAGACACCAAAGCGCACAATCAGATGGACACTGTAACTTGAGTGGTGCAAGTCCAGGGATAGTCACAATCTGTGCAGACAAACTCCAAACCAAAAGTGGAACTTGCACTCAAAACTATTCCACAGAATTAAAATTTTGCTGGTGAAATGTTGTTTATTCATCTTGTGCTCAGCAGCATCAATAACGTTCAGCAACAGCAGTCACCCGCAGTTTTGGTCTCCCAAAGTGAAGAGCGCAATACTTACAAAATAAAATGGCAACGGCAAGTGGCTACCTGCTCCAGCACTTTGCTTTACAACAGGAGCTTCATCAGGGGGCTCATCCTGACACTGACATCTATGACACTAAGTAGAGACTTTGGGAAAGATACAGTATGCCTACTTGCAGATGACACAAAGATATGCAAAACAATGAACTAAGTGGAGAGTGTTAGGGCTATGACAGAGGACATAAAGAGACTACAGAAATGGTATAGGGTAAGAAATTAAAAATGTATTGCAAAGAAGTGAAAGTTTATGCACATATGTGTCGAAAACCCAATAATAAAACACAGATGAGAGAAGAGGTTGAAAGCACAAAGGAGGAAAGGAACCAGGAGGAAATAATTATAGACAAATTGAAACCATCAGCCCAGTGCATTAGGGTAGTGAGGAGAGTACTGTAATTAGAAAGCTGGGATGGATAGGAAAGGGGTCAACAGTGGGAGGCAGGAGATGATTCTGTCCCCGTACAGGTCCCTGGTCTCACTACACTTGGAGTACTGAGTACAGATCTGGGGCTAGATTCACAAATAAATCACAAAGCACAGCACAAAAGTTTGTATTGCCCCTTGCAATGGCCCAGGTGTCAAAGGTTACTATTCACAGTCAGATAATGTATCTGCATTATCTGACTGTCAATAGAGCCAGGACAAGACAGTGCTAACACCATTATCACTACTGCTAACATCACTAGCATCACCCCAACAAGCAGCAAAGAGTATGTATCAACAAGCAATAGTGCAGGTGCGCTATTCAGAATTCACAGAAGCAGCCATGTAAATGAGCCCATAGGCATGCAAAATGCTATGTGGCCATTTGCATGCCCATTATGGGCCCATTTACATAGGCTGCGCTGGAGTTTACCAAACACACCCCCAACAATCATCGGTCCGATTGCAAATAAGTCAGTTTCTCTGGTGCTAGTGGTCACCCCAGAATTGCTGGCAGGACTGTAAAAAAATAAGTGTCCTTGGTGCTAGTGGTCAACCTCCCTTGCTGATTGCTGGCCTGATACTATATTTAGCACTTTCTCTGGTGCTAGTGGTCCCCCCACCAATCACTGGCCTGACTGCAAAACAATAAGGTACCCTGGTGCCAGTGCTCCCACCCCTGCCATCACCGATTGCCTGCCTGAGTGTAAAACTAGCATGCTTCCCTGGTACTAGTGGTCTCTCTTTTGCAATTGCCAGTCTGATGGTAAAAAAAATGAGTAGCACATTTTCTATTGGCTCCCCCCTTGCAATCGCCAGCCCCATTGAAACCAAAAACTGTCCCCAGGGTCCAGTGGTCCCTCCCCCACCCACACCCATGCCCACTGTTATTATCAGTAGTCCCCGGTGTCCAGTGGACCTCCCCATCCCAATCCCCTATTTAATGTACTATAAACAGTTCCTGGCTTCTAGGCCCCCTCTCTATCCTCAGTTCCCTGTACAGGAAATATTAGAGTAAATATATTCCAGTCTTTGTCATCTAGTGGACTCCCTTCCATATCCCCAATCCCCTATAAAAGAATATGTCTTTCTTTGTTGTATACTGGACCCCCCACCCTGGTAGGTACTGCCCCACTACCCCGCTTCCCCTCCATACAGATACTGAGCTGGTAACTGGCACAGCCCTCCTATCTCCACCATGGCTGACTACTGACTGAGCTGTCAATGACTGCATACTATATACAGTACGTGCTCATTGACAGCTTAATTGGTGGCTGTCCATGGTGGAGAGAGGAGGGATGTGCCAGTTGCTGGCTTGGGGTCTGGGGGAGCTGGGTGGTGGGGCACTACCTACAGGGGGGGGTAGGGGTCCACTAGACAGCAGGGAATGGCATATCTTTTGTTTAAAGGGAACCTGGGATAGGGAGGGTGTCCACTAGATGCCAGGGATTGGATTATATTTATTCTGATATTTCCTGTAAAGGGGATAAGGGATGCGTGATCTGCTAGAAGCCATGGACTGTTTGTAGTACATTAAACAGGGGATTGGGATGGGGGCAAGACCACTGGACACCATGGACTACTGATAAGAATGGCATGGGTGCGGGGGGGAAGGACCACTGGACACCTGGGACAGTTTCTGCTTCATATCAGCATGATTATTGTGGGGGGGGGACCACTTGCACCAGAGATACTTATTTTTTTACCAGTGGGCTGGCAATCATGCATGGGACTACTAGCACCAGGGAAGCATGCTGCTTTTATACTTAGGCTGGTGATTGGTAATTATATGGTGGGCTACAGGTACCAGGGTACCTTACTGTTCTGCAATCAGGTCAGCAATCGGCGGGGAGGGGGCCACTAGCACCAGGGTAAATGCTATATACGGTATTGGGCAGGTGGTCGGTGGGGGGCACTGCAGTACCTCTGTCAACCACTAGGGTTGCGCGGGATAAGGGAAGGTCTCAGCCAGTGGTATTTGCTCCATGCAATGGGACTACACAAGAGGCCCTTGTGTATAGCAAATGCTTTGTGAAATGGACAGCACCAATGTTCATGTCCACTCCTCCTCACTTGCATTGCGGCCCCCACCACACTTTGCCCGAGCTCAAACCTGGCTTGAGCACACAAACCAGGCTTTTCCGAATGGCATTTCAGCATAAAACCTGGTCTGCTCATTTAAAACCAGGTTTGCACTGGGCAAAGTTTTGTGAATCCTGGCCCTAGAGCCCAGATTTGAGAAAAGATAGGGACAGGGTTGAGGCATTGCATAGGAGGGTAACCAACACGATCTAGAGACAACAAAGATGTTCTACTTGGAGAGGTTGGATGATCTCTACCTTGGAAGCTACAAGTGAGGAGGGATACAATATGTAATCCCTAAGGAATTGCAGGGGGCTGGTTGTCATGGGATGAACACCCAGCCAGATGTGTACCTTCAACACTTGGGCCAGAATTTATCCCATGACAAACACAAACCCAGAATGTCTTACTGAGCTTATAAAATAGGTCCTCTCTGCTAAAAAGAAATTAAAATCTAGAGGAAAAAAATAAATAAAAATTGAGAAAAGAAAAAAAAAGCCTTTTTACAATATGAAACATGAAAAAATAGTACCTGTTACGGTTTACTGCATGGTGCTGTGATTATATTGTCCACTATGTGGTACTGATCTGTTTGAAAGCCATGTATGTTTTTTTTCCCAGCTTAGCTGTGTCTTTGAGGTTGAGATTGCAGCTTGAGAGAGAGAGAGAGAGAGAGAGAGAAAAACACTTGATGCTGTTTGAGTGCTGTACCTGTGCAGTTGTTAGTGTGACAGCAAAGAAGAGACGGACTTGTGAGCGAGAAAGAGAGTGCTATTCCTGTGTGGCCATTTGCTGAGTGCATCAGCACTGGGCAGAGAATGAGCATGATGCGGCACCAGGGAACAGTGGTGAGTTATGAATAGTTATGAATTTGATGAAATGTAGTTGTGATGGGGGGGAGGAAAGGTTGCAGTGAGTGAATATTGGAAGTAATACACTGTTCAGTAGACCCAAGCTAATATTTGGGGGTGGGGATCGGCTTGAGAGCTGCAGGACCTGTGGAGAGAGAGAGAGAGAGAGAGAGAGAGAGAGAGAGCAGGGGCAGGGATTTTGAGGCCTAAAGTAAAGAAGACAGAGAAGAAAAAGGTGAGGCATGACATTGTGTGGTTACATATGGGCCTAGATATTCAGAGCAGTTGCTCACTGTGCAACTGAGATGTGCCAGCACAACTACAGAAGTGCGCCGCAGAGCCATATTCAACCAGAGCAGATGTGCCGCGTAAGTCACATTGCACCATGACACAAATTTAATGTATGCAGTGCAAGTGCAAGGGGGCATACCCATGAATATGTGGCGCAATGGCATATTCAGCCAAAAACCATGGCACAAGTCAAAAGCAAAACTAAGGATGCACCAGTCGGACTACAGCCTATAAAAACAAACTCTAACACACACACACAGCAGATGCACAACCCAGACCTGAATACAGAGTACCATGAATGCAGGTCCATTTATCATGGACCAGGTAATGAGGTGTGTGAGGAGGAGGGAGGAACACCAACATGGCTGACAAAGGGCTTGTCAGTGGTATGCCCAACAAAGACGGTATCGTGCCCACCTCACCTTTGAGGACTATAGTGACGTGGAGATTGTGGGCTGGTACCACCTGAACAAGACAATTCTGAGGCAGATCTGTGAGCTGTGCCATGAGGAGCTGCAGCACCCACCAGGCAGAGTCATGCTATGTCTGTGGAGAACAAGGTGACAGCAGTAATGTGCCTGCTCACCACGGGTACCTTCCAGAGACCCAACAGGTGCCACCACAGGGATCACACAGTCGGCCATGTCCCGCCTCCTCACACAGGTCCTCAACACTCTGCTGCCACATGTTTCAGAGCAGATATGATTCCCGAGCACACAGGCAGAGTGTACGGCAAACATGCAGGACTTTCACAGGGTGGCACGCATTCCAGACATGATAGGGGCCTTAGACTGCACCCATGTGACAATACGGACATCACCTGGCTTGAAGGGGGCTGCATATATGAACAGGAAGGAGTACTCCTCCATCAACTGCCAGGTGATGTGCAGTGCCACAGGGTGCATCACCAATGTCTGCGCCACACACCCTGGAGTGCACATGACGCCTACATCTGGCACAGTTCAATCCTGTGCCAGAGATTCAAGTGTAGGGATATCCCACGGGACACCTTTTAGGTGAGCAAGGCATGGGGATGGACGCAGGTGCAGTAATGCCAGGGGAGGAAGGCAATGACATGGGGTGCAGGAGGCAAGGGGCATCAGGGGTGAGGGGGTGCACAGGCAATGCACAGTGATAACCATATCCTCTCCCCCACACAGGTGACAGTACATACCCACTAAGGACCTGGCTGCTCACCCCCTACTGGTGACCATCCACACCCACGGAAGACAGATACAACGAGGCACACACCGCCACACCAATGTCATCGAGCCTGTCTTTGGCATGCTCAAAATGCGGTTCTGTTACCTAGACAGGTCAGCTGGTGCTCTACAGTACAGCCCATCAGAAGCCTGTGGCCTATTCCTGGCCTGCTGCATGCTGCACAACATGGCCATTGACCGTGGGAAAGCAGTCCAGGGGGATGAGGGCGACATCATTGGGGATGATGTGGATGAGGGGCCGGAAGGGGGTGTGCAACCACCCATGGGGAGGCAGGATGCCAGGCTGGTGGTGGAGACCAGGAGGCACAGGGCCACCATCACACAAGGGCATTATGAAGATTGCAGGTAAGTGGAATGACACGCGTGCTGGGCCTGCACAGACCACTACCCCACCCACAGGGTGGACAGGCACATAGGGATGTATGCAGTGACACATGCACACACAGTATGCATGGTGAATGCAGGGCCACACAGATACACACACAACACAATGCACAGGCATGGGCACACACACATGGGCTGCATGACATGGTATGGATCAGGCACAGGCACAGCCAGCGCGAAACTGCCCTCATCGCACCCAAGCCAAAAGGCCCAGCAGACCAGCCAGCACACACAGAGGGTGTGCACCACACCATACATGCACACCACACACACACAGGGTGACACCACACGTGTGCACTAGGCAGTAGCAGGAGACAGCAGGAAAGGGCAGCACACCCAGCAGGCCTACAGCACAGTGCCATGGCTTCCACGGTCACAGGAGCAGCCACGCCCAGGCCATTCAGCAGCCACTGGTTGCGCAATAGACACCGGGGGAGTGACCAACACACTCAAAGGGGTGGAGACCTGAGAACGTGACTGGTTCCTCTCTAGGGTATAGAGCCAGCTGAACAGGGTTGCGCCGGAGGTGTCATGGATGGCCATGTTGGAGCCAGGTGTCAGCCGTGCAGGGGTCGCCAGATGCCGAGACCATGGTGTTGAAGTAGCAATGCAGGGATTCCAATGTGCATGGCCATGCCCAGTGGATGCCAGTGATGCAAATCCAGCCACAATGGTACCGGCTATGCGGTCCAGTGATGCAGTTGTGGCCTCCTGCAGCTGGCAGAACTCCTCAATAAGCTGCACACGTCCACTGTCCTGTTGCTCGGCCAGCTGATGCACCTCAGCCTGCAGAGTACGGATCTCCATCCCAAGCATTGCCTGGTTGTCTTTGGATGCCCGTAGCAACTAGGTGTGCTCAGCCAACCTGTTGGCATCCTGCACATCCTGGGAAGGATGTCAGCCTGCTGGGGGAGATGCAGCATGCTGGTCAATGCCCCACTCTGGTGGACGTTGCACAGCGGACCACATGGGGGTAGTGTGGCTATGGGTGCACTGAAGGCGGCCTCTGTGGCATGCTGTCTGGTGGTCACTGCATCCTGCTGCCACCTTCCATCCGTCTGCTGGGCCATGACCAGTGCAGCCGTGTCCACAACAAGAACCCCCCTTCGCCAGGCACAGTGGTGGCACCACTCACCGCTGTGTGGCCATGGATGGGGGGCAGCTGTACAGCCACTGGTGTGACACCGGTCCCTGACAGTGCCTACAACTGTCCCTGGACCCTGGCCAGCACCCCATGCCTGGCACTGTCCAGGATCAGTGTCATATCATCATCAGAGTCGGACACCCCACCCAACTGGGTGCTTGCACACAGCACAGGCAGGCCGTCACCTAGCAGGAGCTCAGACAGTGTGTCATCTGACTTCAGCCCCAGGATGTCATGCAGCCCCACACTGTCACATCACAGTCAGTTTCTTCCCCGGATGCCCATGGACGTAGATGGCACCACCTCCTCCAGTCCTGTGTTGGTGTCCTCCTCCTCCTGTGCTGCTCCACAGAGATGTGATGCCACTGGAAAACAGAAACACAGAGTCAATGTAGGTGTAGCATCCATGCAGGCAGGGCCCACACCTAGGGGTGCATGATGCCATGGCCGCCATCCACTTGTGCGCCATGCACAGATGCACGCCTCACCCACTCGGGCCACTCAGCAGAACAGCAGGCCCACCTGCATGGTACTGTCCATATCCCCCTATGCATGGCATGTGGTAACCCACTGTGCTGTGAGGGGCTGCCACCCATCTGGAATCCACCACCAGGAATGCCTTCTATGGCAGCACAGCTGACGGTTGCTGCCACCAGCTCCTCCATCACTGTCACTGCTGGCACGGTGGGTGGTCAGCCACCCGTCCTACTGTGGGATGCCCTGATGGCTGCCATCTTCTCCTTAATATGGTGTTTGTCTGTCCTCACCTTCTTCCAGTACTCCTGGGCACTCCTCTGATGCCTGCCATGTGCATTGACACAGGTGGCCACTGCATCCCACCCAGCTGATCTGTCCTGTGGTGTGCCCGTGGTACCACTCAGCAGGGCCTCCTTGTCAAATTAGGCCTCAAACAGGGCCTGCTGCTCCCCCTTAGTGAAACTGGGTCTGCATTTCTGTGCAGGCCCATGCTCCTCCTCTCCCTCAGCCTCAGACATTATGCTACCTGTGGACAGTTACAGAAATGGATGTCAGCGGCAGCATGGCACAGTGAGGTGCTCCATTGCAATGTTGGTATGGGCTTTTTACTTCCAGCATTATCATCCGCTTACCAAACTGGCTGCAATACTGGTCTGTGGCCTGTGCTGCGGCATGGCGCTTTCAAGAGCAATGTATGCAAATTTGCCTGTGTGCAATGGTTTAGAGGTGCTAATGATCCTGGTTGCGCCTCACATAACCTAATGAGGTGATCTGCATATGGCGATTGAATATCGTGTTCTTGTGCCATGCTCAACCAGGATGCACCAGAGCAGTTGTGTGGCACATTTCCACAGCATGCATGGTCCGCGGGTGTGCAATGCGCATGTGCACAACCGTGTGCATTGGCCCATCACATGGCCATGTGCAGTGCGTGATATACCACCACTGCACATGCGGTGATGGTCACCCATTGTGCAATCATGTGCATCACGGTATAATGGCCCATGGTGCAGCTGCTCGGGATGCACTATGCTAAATACAATGCAGGGCGGAGTCATGTGTGACACTGCGCAGGGTCACACCTTGTGCCGTCAGGGTCATGGCCATGACCCCGTGCACCCACCAGGCCATGCCACTGTGTGCATGTGCGGTACTGCACAATACACTGCTACAACACATGTCGATCATGCATCCACGTGCTGCGTGGTCATGGATAATGGTACGCTATTGTACATCGTACTCGGGCTGCACCACATGTATGTTGTGTAGGCCACAAAACTTCCTACAGATGGGTTGTATTTGTGCCATGGTGGGCAATGTTAGAACATGCAGGTGGTTAACTGGACAGAGGTAGAGATGTGCAACCTGGTTGCACTGGTGGAGCCCTATGAGCCCTAGCTATTTGGGCAAGTGCCCTTGCAGCAGCCAAGGACAGAGGTGGGGGCACGTGTCACCACTGCCCTGGAATGCCGCACGGGGGTGCCGTGCACCACCGAGCAGTGCTGGCTCCAGTATGGGGACCTGAGAAGGAGGGATCCTGGATGGCTGTGACAGCTCCAGGCATGGGCATAGCATGGTGCTGTGCCACAGCCAGGTTAGTATTCCCATGCATCATGCATGCCCGTGGTGTACCTGTACTGGGCATCTGGATGCGCAGCATGTGCAGCTGCTGGGAGGTGGCCATGGTACTGGCGGTCACTGCGTGTCCTGCATGGGCGACATGTGCAACACTGTTGTGTGTGTTGCTTCGTGCAAATGCCAGGGCCACCAGGCATATGGTGTCCCATGCTGTGCCATGCCAGCTGTGTGCCAGAGGTGCGTGTGTGTGTGTGTGTGTGTGTGTGTGTGTGTGTGTGTGTGTGTGTGATAGTCCTCTCATGTCCACCTCTCTCTCATTCATCCACAGGTTCAGAGGATTGCAGGTGGGCCATGACAGCTGCAGATGTCTGGCAGGGTGATGGAATGGCTGCTGGGGCATCGATGCAGCACCAGCCAGATAGGCATGTTCGCACTGCTGTACTGTGCATTTGTGGGTCACTGTAGGTCACAGAGTTCTGGCCATGGTCACCACTGCCATGTGTGAGCACTGTCTGGGTGGGTGCAAGGCCCAGTGGACATGCTGGTGCTGCACTGCATGTGTATGTACCATGCCCGTATCCACTGTACCACCCGGGGGGGGGGGAGTTGTGTGCATAACCACCACTGTGTGTGCGGCCATGGTGCCTGCAGTCCACATCATGTGCCTTGCATGTGCACCACTGCACCCACTACGCAGCCCTGCGTGCCTGTCCAGAATGCTGTGGTGTGCTGTGTGGATGGCTGGTGCAGCTCTCTGTGCACAGGACCTTGGGGGTCTGTCCACTGGTGTGTGCCTCCGCTGTCTGGTGCACATGTGTGGGTGGGCTGGGCTCCATCTGGCATGTCGATTATTGCCTGTTCTGTCCCTTTTCCTAGGTCAGGCCAGGGTACAGCTATGGAGGAGGTCAGGCTGGAAAGAGAGAGCTCTATTCATCATGCTCTGCCAGCAGCAGAGGATGACATCAGTGATGGCATGTTTGGTCAGCCTGACATGGTGCCACCCGCGTGAGACAGTGGCCATGAGAAGTGACCTAGGGAGGATGGAGACTGCACTGCATGGCGGGAGATAACCTGCCCTGGTCCTTTTGGGGCCAAGGTCTGACTTTGCCCTGTCCTTTACCCGTTGCCCTAACATCCCCATGTCCCACTGTACAGCCTCAGAACCCTATCCCCCACTTCCTGTGTCCCCTCACCATTGTATTTGTTTTGATGTCCTGTACATAGTTGCCCTGTTGGCTGTGTTGTTTGTTATGTTGCAAGAAAACACTTTTCTTTGCTACATCTTCTGTGTCTGCATTTGCTTTGCAGGTGTCTGTTAGGTTGTGCTTGGGCATGTCCCTCGTGTTCCATTGCTGTCCCCTTGGGGCACTGCTCCTGTGTGCACTGGGCCTGTGTGCCATGTCCCTGTCCTGTGCATGTCCCTGTGTGTTGGGTGTCATGCTGGCCTGTGCCTGCCCCTGCACCTTGTGCCCTTGGCTGTCCGCACTGTTGTTCTGTCCACCTGTTGTGCTGACCACCACCAGTGTGCCCTGTGGTGCTGTGCCCTTCTCCAGTCCAGGTGGCAGCCCATGTGCACCCAGGTGGCCTGTGCCTCCCTCTCCCCTGGGCCACTGTCCTATATGTGTGTGTGTTATCCTGGCACCATGGCCATGGCCCCCTGCAGCACAGCCTGTTGGGTACATATTGTGTAGCTCTGGCATTGGCATGCCGGCAGTGCTGGTGTGTTTCCCTGGTGCCCAGTGCCACTGTTGGGGGCCTGGGGTCCTGTTTCTGCTGTCCCATGGTGCCCTGTGGTGCCTCCAGGACAGTGTGCCCCTGTTGTCTGTGGCTGGCCACGATGGTAGGGTACTGTGCCACTGTCATCTGTGCCCTGCCATTGTGTCCCTGTTTCCTGTTGCCCTTGCTTGGCTCACTGGGTTGCATGTCCTGATCCTGTTCCCAAACACTCCTGGTTGTGCCGGCGCATCTGTGGTTGCACTATAGTGCATCCTTGTTATATTCAGCCTGCCTTGCACCAGCGTGTGTCAGTGGTGCATCCTCTGAATATGGCACCCTTTGCCACATGGTGCACCTGCATTGTGCTGCGCCATCATTGTGTGCACCTTGGGTACATGTCTGAATATCTAGGCCAATGGTATTTAAACAGTATGTATGTGATTTGGTTGACTTTTTTATTAGGTGGTTACAAAAATAGGTCAGCAGTTTTTCTTTTTTTTTTTTTTTTTTTTTAGTTATACCAAGTGGCAGTTTGCTGTCTTTTATTTTACTAATATGGCTGCCACAAAGTTTGTTTCTAAAACTTCCTGGGAAGCACCAATATCTGGATGTACTGTGTTCTTGTTGCCTAAAGGGTTCCCAGACAGGTGGTTGTTGCCCTGTTAGGACCTGCATTGTGAACTCTCTCAGCCAATCAGGCTGCAGGAAATTCCCTACCCATTTTATAAAGATGTACAATTACCTACATGGAATAAGGAGGGCAGTAGACAGTCACTCACACTGAGTGGAAATGCTGGCACCAGGTGAACTACAACGAAGCTGGTAGGAGGCAGAAAGATATCAGGAAATATTTGGACATGGAAAGTGTTGTAGATAGGTTGGACAAACAGCTAATGAAAGTTGTCTGTATTAAATGAGTGGAGGGATTCAAATATGTGTGAGACATACAGGACTATTTAAGGCAGTTCGAAGAGTGGGCTGGGAACAAGTAGTGAATGACTGCTAGGGCCTTCACATCAAACATTAAGTAGGGCTAGGCAGACTGGAGGGGCTGTACAGCCTTTTTCTGACATCAACTTCCATGTTTCTTTTTGTGAAATACTAGTTTGGAAGTGACTGCTCCATGTTACTAAATGTGACATTCCAATATAGAATCTGTTTTGTTTTACTAAAGGTAAAAAATATGTAACCCCCTCAGGAGCTATATACCTTTAAGAGTGTCTATCAACCTCTGGGTATGCCAGTTTTCTGTGCCCTTGGAGAACTGTGTCAGCTGGTCTGGCATGGCATTCCAAGGGGGAGTTAGACGTTTGAGCTGAAGAGCACAGACAGGTGATTGTCAGTTTGTGGGAGGCTCGCACCTGGCACACACTGCTGGCCCCCATTGTTCCGACGTTTCTCTATACAGCCTGGCACTGTGTAAAAGTATTGTTTCATGGTGGCTGCTGTTGGTAAAAAACTCTCAGGACAGAGGTGCCCCTCTCAAGCAGGATAACAGAAGGAAAAAGAAGTTCACGGTTTTGTCTGAGAGGAAAAATGAAAAGGAGAGAGTGAAAGGTAAGAAACCAATGTGACAATAACTCCTTTTGACAGTTAAAGGATCTGGACAGGCATCCAGTGGTGCCGTCCCTCCCTAAGCGAGGACAAGTGACTGATTATCTGTAAATCCCTCTCAGTGCTTAGAAATATTTCTCAGAGCATTTCCCCATAGCTGGTACTGCCTAGAGTGTCTGGAGACTGCCTGCTGCACCAGAAAAAAATTCCCTCCATGGGTGAAAGTGGGAAAATTAAAACCCAGTAGTATTTGGGAAAGTGCCAAGTAAATATACTCTGTGGGGAGACAAAGATGTAGTCAGGGCCTCCCAGTGCTATAGTCCTGCAGAAATGGGTAGAAGCTGGGTCCCACTGAAAAGGGGGTCTTCATCTCTGTTGCTCTATCCTAGGTAAATACAGTAAATTGGTAACACGAACAAAAACATACCAGTTTAATGACAGCTCGAAATGCCGGCTGGTATGCTGCTTTATTTCACAAAATGGGAGATGGAATGCACTAGTTCAATAAAGCATGTTCCATGTGGTTGCCTAAGCCGAGCTCAAATGTTTTTATGTATGGTGTGACAGACACTATCAAGATGTATAAAAAATTAAACATATTTCTGGTGGAGTCGATTTCAGACATTCATTTTTGTGTACAGTATGCAAACTGCCATTGGTAACATGTGGCATATATAGCAAAACATAGATAACATGACTGGAAAAAAATTGCAGGAAAAAAAAACAAAACATGATGATAGCTCCTTGTCCACTGCAGCGTTCTTCGGTGTGGAAGAACTAGCTAGAAATGTTTAAGAGCAGCTTAGGAAATGCATAAAGTCAATATATCAACATCGGAGCTACGACAGGCCATATTTCTATGCTGTACACGGAGCGTCTAGAGTAACTGTGAATAGACAGCCAGACAGGAAGACAGACACGGATGGACAGTATAGACAAACAACATACCTCATTCCATCCCACAATTGCAGAGTATTTTGGGATCAAACACTGCTATGTGGTTTTGTACTGTTAAATTACCTCTGATGCACAGCAAGGAGTTGGGAAAGACAATTCTCTTCCCCTTATCCGTGCTAAAGGACAGAAACAACAATTTACAAACAGAAAAAAAAAAGACTCTCGGCCTATCGAATCTGCCGGGAATAATAGTATGGATTGTTGGGGAGTAACAATCCTGCCGCCTTTGAGGCAGAAAAATAGCGCATTTACTCTTAAGTTTTGTTTGGCGACGTAAGCGATCGCAGAAACATCAAACTGCCTAGCGTTACAGCAGTTCATGGTTCAAGCGTCCTTTTGTCCGCCATTGACTTTGAATCTGATGTTTAAACTAGTTCTACGATTAATACTAAAAACAGCATTGTTACATTTCTATAACGACTATGGGCAAACCGTATCAGCTAAGTCGATGAATTCGTATGTTGTGCCCACATTAGGCTAATGCATTTACTGAAGAAACCGCAAACTTGAGCTGAGACTGGGGTCCATAGACTATGATTTATAGTTTTCCATTTCATTCTCACCATAAATCCGAACAAGAGCTGATCCCCTGTAAGACCTGCAATGCTTTTCATTTCAATTAACTAGCTGCAGCCTCAACTATCCAATAGAAAAAAGACAGGCAGCACAACTCTTTTGCATTTGACTGTTATCCTTTGTTGCCCAGCGGCCCATCAACAGAGCCTTTGTACCCGTCCTCAGGCATCCTGGCCGCTCAGCAGCTTCACAAGCGCACCACCTGCTGGTACATTGGGAAACGGAACTACGTCTGCTTCTTGAACAGATTCCTTACTGCTGGCTAGACTTTTTGGAAAGGGAAACAACAGAATAGGTCTGACCAGTGTTGAAATTACGGGTTATGAGCGTTGCAAGCTAGAGGGGCCTAGGAGGGTCCTCTATTTTAAGCCCCCATCCCCTTATAAGTCAATGGCAGTGATATCTGAGCTAACGGGGCTCTTTTCACGGTTGAGGGTTGGGGCTACCCCCCCCCCCATTCCAGCACCAAGAAACAAAAATACTCAACATGGATTCGAAAAATCCACCATCCCTAGTATTCATTTAACGATTCTCTTGCTCACCCGAATTACTGTATTTGGAGTTCGTAAACAAAATATTGCAACAACAGCAATACTATTTATATTCAAAACTCTAGCTTAACACCGCAGAAGGAATTAGAGACTGTAAAACTGTTCAACAGCTCCCTTGAAGAAAGAAGCCACGTGTGCGTGTGTGTGTGTGTGTGTGTGTGTGTGTGTGTGTGTGTGTGTGTGCTCCTGGTGGTGTTGAGGGCAGTGACGTTGGACCCTATTAGCTATTTTCTCCAGTAAAAGACATCAGTTCCATCATCACCAGCACTCAACTGTTGGGGTGGGGGTTAACAGTTTTGCTGAATAACAAACACTGCTCCGATCCACTCATTCAGCAACCATATCATAATGCACCCCCACACCTCATAAATCTTTTTGATGATCCCTTTAGCTCGAGAGTTCCAAAACCCAGCAAAACACACACTGCACCCGTGCT
Organism: Neoceratodus forsteri; assembly: GCA_016271365.2. Classification (NCBI taxonomy): domain Eukaryota; kingdom Metazoa; phylum Chordata; order Ceratodontiformes; family Ceratodontidae; genus Neoceratodus; species Neoceratodus forsteri. The sequence continues at coordinate 463,736,662 of CM057449.1, forward strand.
GGGCAATGGCGCCGGCAAGGCTGCTGTGCTCAGCATAGCAATAACCAAGTGATCTGCTATCGATGTAACCCTGGAGTGAGTGCCTGTAAACGTGAACTAATCGATAGGTAACTGGCGATGCTGAAATCTGCATGACGCCAATATTAACGTAAAAGGCAGTCAAATGACTGTCCGTGCTCGGCTATCCGACTTTGAAAGAAGCAGACTGGGTAAGAAAATCTGCCAAAGCACTGGCTCCGAAAGCACTCTGCATAAACGGAGCTGGTAGTTATTTTACATTAAAACATGTTTCAAGAGAAAGTTTGACTGATAAATGAAATGTTTTAATTCACGAAATTATGCAATCTAAATAAAAGCCAAGGGGAATTGATTACACTGGCCTATTGCTGCAGGTCAGTTTATTCTACTATAATCAGAGGACTTTCTAAACAACAACGTTCAACACCTTTCAATGATTGCCACTTTCAGTGATTAGACCACCCTTGTTAAAAACATAAATTAAATTTTAAAAAAAATCAATTACACCTGGGAAATCATAACTTCAAATGTGCGTGGCAAAACATTTCTTCAAATTCTAATGGTAAACTCCACTGTAACAAAAAATACAAATTTGAAAGTGTGCATGGCAAATCAAAGGCTCTAATCCCCCGCGTCCAAGCAGGCTCCAAAGACCATATTTAGCCATTTCAAACCACTAACGGAGTGTTCCGTAATTAAAAGGAAAGAAATAAACTATATGCAGCTTTGTTAACTGGTCCGTTTAAAAACTAAAAAATAAACATAGACCAATGCGTGAATACTACGCAAAAAATATACTCTCCGGGGAGTGGCAGAAAAAATAATCAGCAAGGTCTTGTTAAATTAATGCAATGCAGCCACTGACTTACCGGAGATTTGAGCATCACAGAGGAGCAAAGAAAACTCAAGGATTGTAATAAAAGCCAGTTTCTGTCGCCCAAAAAATTCAAGACTACTCTCCATATTTCAGCAGACACCTGGAGGGATGTGTGTCCTGTACAAAACCACGCTGGACCCCCTTCTTCCTCTTCAGTTTTCTCCGCTGCCAAGCAGAATTTCACACGCAACACGAACTTAAATTAAAGAATAGATCATCCAAAAAACCCTTCCGAATAGCAGGAGACAACTAACTCAGCTGCAAGGCAAGTAAAAAAAAAATATATTTCCCCACCACGAAAAAGTCAAAGATGTCCCGAACGGTTAGTATGCGCCTCACATCGCAAATCCAAGCTGATGAGTGTGAATGTGTTTTCCCCTGTCCCTCTCTTTCTCCGTTCGTTTCCTCGAGAGCCTAGACTAGGTGCTGTCACTTGTTACTGGAGGAGCTGTCCACCAGCACTATGTGTGAGCCGCTGTCACCGAGATCAGTGCATCCATTGATCTGAAGAGGTGTCAGGTAGGAAGTAAAACCCGGAAATTGGATTAGCCGCTCCAACTCGGCACTGGATTTTACTGGAACGGACTGCGTGAGACGGGCCATACACTGATCTGACAGAGGTGCAGGGAGGCAGACTAAATTGGGAACCCGTAGTCTGGTCGGGGAGTCTGGCAAAACCCGGAGCCGCTCAGTTTGACTTTTCTGTGGGCTGTACTGCAAGGAAGGGACTCGGGAGTGCTTCTGTTTCCGTTCCTCTGCCACTTGTGTCATCATACATCAGCGAGGAAAGATGTCCTCTATGGATAAAATTTAGGAAGCTTCCCGCCCTCGACTCGCTTGAGAGCGTTACTGCTTTTGTACCTGTGAAAAGGGAGAAACTGTGTATCGCACACCTGGTTTAGCCTTTGCAGTTATCTCGCAGTCCTAGTGCTGGTCTTGTAAACAGATAACATGCTATGCTGAAGCAAAATAATGCAAGTGCAGCCACGAAAAGAACATCATCTGTTTTAACACCATGCGGTGATACAGTCTTCTACATCCATATAATATTCGAAAGGAATTTCATTTTCGTTAAAAAAATACATATATTTCAAATTAGCGTTATATCAGGAGCAGGAAAAAGGGAACAGAGAATTGTACAAAAGATGCCTATCGAGAGTCTTGAAGCAGGATTGTGTTGGGTTACTTTTCCAGTGCAGTAGAAACCACTTATAAAACTGAACATCAATATAAACACCGTGGCAGAATAACAAGTACTCTATGATCCGATCATCCGAGCCGGATAAGATCGCCCTGCTTTCAGATTTTGTAATATTGATTTACCCGATTGGGAACAGAATTGTATACCCTGATCTGAACCTTATATTTGTTCCAGAAAGCGTTTTTCCATGTCTGGTTAACTCCATCTGCTTCTGTTGTAATGTTCTCCTTCCAGAATACAAAACTCTTACAGATAGTACATGTTATCTTTTTAATGTTTTTATTGCAATGCATTTATTTAGAAATGGGTGACTGAGGGCACACACACGCCTTTCCATGTGCTACCCAGGGGAGGGATACAAGGGTAAAAATACATAATAAGCAGGCAAACAATGCACAAAATAATCAAAACATTAAAAAATTGTTTAACAGTTTATTAATCCACCATATCGCAGCGGAGAAGCAACATCTGATTTTCAGTGAAATCCTACTTTTACCTATTTCCACAGGTGGGGGAGCTGGAGCCCTGAAAGGTTAAAGGACTTGCTCAATGTCACAGAGTAAATGCCCTATTTTGTCTCTGACAGGGATTTGAACCTACGGTATGATCTCCTGATTCCAAAGTGGGTGTTCTAGCTAGAACATACCGCCTCCTTTCAAAAAGCTACACTAACCAACAGCTAGTGTTGCAATGCAAAGCCATAAAGGATGAACATTTCAACAATAGGGTACAATTACTTTCTTCAGTTTTGGTGATTGGTTGTTCAGGTGTTTAGGCTATGCCATTCCAATGCCCCTTCCTTGAGAAGACAACACACACACACACACACACACACACACTCACCATTTAGCCAAAATGGCTACAGAAGTATATTTATTGAAACAATGATTTTAAAATTATTAGGATTACATAAAAAATGACGTGCAGATGAGAACATTTCTAATACCACACCCTTCCCTCTTAGCCAGAGGGCAAGAGTCAAAGCCAGACTACCCTCCAGAGCTGGACTTTACCATGGGATGAACCAGTGAAGGGAAGAGAAGTGCTGAGTCATCCCACTGAGCACAGCATTCTGGTCATCCCCTACCCCTCTCACTGTGGAGGCCACAAATCTCCAATCAGGAAACCCAACTCCAAGGCCCCACTCCCATGGCGATTTCTCAGCTTCTGTGACCTGAAGATCAAAGGGGTACAGACTTGTCAATACTGGGCATGAGTATTGAACCCTCTCCACCATTTTGCAGAGGACATATCTATGCTCGGTAGAGGCTTCTTTTCACAACCTTTGGGCTGGTTGTCAGTATCACTACCTAGAATAAACCATAGAGAGACTCCCAATATGCTTGTTTATATTTATCTATGACAAATATCCCACCCTTTTTATCTTCTTTATTTTGCTTTGCCCCTGAGACCATACCTTAAGAGGTAAATATCCTGATTAAAAAAAAAACATGATACAGAGAAACACTGGAAAAATTCCTCATCAACCCCTGCAGACAGTTCTTCGATTACAGAACAGGTTTGGGGGACATATCTATCTTGATTTACTATTTGCTCAATTGGGTAGGTGGCTGTTGGCTGTTATAAAATGGCAAGAAGGAATTATCACCTCTGATTGGCTGACACTGCCTCCAAGCTGGGCATTTATTTCTCAATAGATGCCCAGCTAAAAACAAGTGCCACCAAAATCCACTTTACATTGTACCCTGCTGCCCAGACTACTTCCTCATTGGCTGAAGGCAGCTAAGAAATTTAAAATCCCTGCCATCTTTTTCTCTAGCTTAGCGAGCGACAACTATCCCCCTCCTCCCCACTTTCCCTCAACAGCACGCAATAAATAAACAAAAAGGAAGACTGCAGTCCTGTCATTTTGCAGTCTGAAGACTGAAAACACACAATGACTCCTGTCTCCTGACCGCCGTTCTCGCAATCCGTACTCCCGAAGCCGACATTCGCGTCAGCTTCATCCAGCACACACCATTTTTAAAAAGAACAAGACATTACCGCTTCGGTCAGAGCTCGTCCAGATGCCGCTCTCCATTCCCTTTCCATCACTCGTTGCTTAAGGAAGTCCAACTTTTCCACAAGCTGCAGAAACGACCTCTACCCATACCACAAATTACTATGAAAAGGCAGCAGCATTCACTTCCACTAAGGTCAAAGGTGGTGAACAATCTGCCTGTGTGTGGGGGGGGGTCAGGAAACTAGAACAGCACTGCAGGGAGGGGTAACAGCACCTAGAACAGCTGGTGCACTACTTTGTCAATGAACACTGTTTTTAACAGTGTTTTGAACAGTTTTCACATTCATTTCCTCTTTATTTTCACATTTCACAAAGATGTAGTTACATGGCCATTTTATAAGTGCAATAATACCCTCCAGAGTGGGTATTATGGAAATACTGGACCTTCCAGGGGCTATAAGGCCTTCCGCCTGCAGCGTCGGGCCTCATTACGCCCCTGGCGGTCCGGTATTTCCCAATAATGCCCACCCTGTCGGGTATTATTGTTTACTTACCTACTTGAGGGGGTGCAGGATAGAGGATGAAGAGCTGTTAACTCACATTCTCAACTAAATACCTGCTCCTGCTCCCTCTTACGTACCGGGTGATAACATCGCAGACACAATATCGCTGCACAAAACAACATAGGCACCACATTGCCAACTACAGTGTCGGCCTGTAACATATTCACCCACCCAAACCCCATGGGAAGTGCACAGCACGAAACAGCTAGGTGCCAGCTGAGACCCCAGCCCACTGAATGGTGCCCCAGGCACCGTAACTGCAGCCAGCCACAATGTGTTGGCCAGTCCCCCCCAACCCGCCGTGATGCGGTACACTACTTCTATGGTGTCTAGTGGACCCCCCCTTCCCTACACCACCCCAGCAGGTAACTGTCCACCCCCCACACCCTCCCAACATAACCTGGCAAAAGGCAGGTGGCCAGCACAGCCCTCCACACACAGCCACAGCAGGCCACTGCATTGAACGAACTGGATGCAGTTCATTCAGTGGAGTGACCAGCCGTGGTGGTGTGTGGAGGGCTGTGCTGGCTGCCAGCGCATTGCCGGGTTATGCTGGCTGGGGGTGGGCAGCTACCTGCTGGGGTGGTGTAGGGAAGGGAGGTTCACTAGACACCAGGGAAGTAGTGTACCACATCATGGCAGGTTGGGGGGGACCGGCCAACACATTGTGGCTGGCTGCAGTTACGGTGCCTGGGGCACCATTCGGTGGGCTGGGGTCTCAGTCAACACCTAGCCATTTCATGCTGTGCACTACCCACGGGGTTTGGGTGGGTGCTTATTTTACAAGCTGACATTGTAGTCAGCGATGTGGTACCTACGTTGTTTTGTGTGGTGATATTGTGTCTGTGATGCTATCACCCAGTACCGCTCTCTTACCTGGCTGGCTAGAACACCAAGGGGTTATAGCAGAGATATCTTCCAGCACCTTGAAGAAACTCACCACTGATAGTTCAGGTCGATGGACAACCTAACTGGACAAGACAGGAAAGAGGCTTGGTGGGGAAGCCAGAAACCAACCCTCTCTTTTTCAACCCAATGCCTCTTGGAAGAGGCATTGGTTGTTCTGGCCCTGCCATTCCATTCCTCTCCCTTGAGAAAATAACACACACTAGTGGGATAAAATGTCTCAACCCATATGAACCTTTATGTTCATTGAAGCAATGAGGTATTAGCATTATATAAAGCATGATGTGCAGAGATGGGAATCTCTCTAACACTCTGTCCTCCCCTTTAACAAGAGGGTGAGAGCTGAAGCCAGTCTTATTTTGACTGGGCAAACACAACAGAAACATCATAGACATGGTCCTACAGCCCTGCCCTAGGGGGTAAGCCAGGGAGGCCCTCCCGGTGGGGTTCCCACCAGGATCATTTTTCAGTTATCCATGGGGGCTGTGCCTGCCTGACAATCCAGCCCAGAGGGGGTAAGCCTGGGTAGATCGCCACTCCAGGTAAGTCTCTGGGGGTGGGCAGAGGTCAGAGGAGTCAGGGGCTGAGCTTCTAGAGATCTGGTAACCCAAAAAGCATACTAAATAAATAAATAAAAAATAGCAACAGATCTGCTTGTTATCTGCTTGCTCAGCACCTTCTGAACTGTCTTCTCATGCTGCCAGTTCCAGGCATAAGCATGACACCAAAGACTTTGATAAAGGTAATTCTGGGATGCCTAATTTGAGAGCTTTCAGATAATGCATGCCAGCACCACTTTGGCATTTTGGAGGAGGACCTGGACTTGTAATCAGAGTACAGGATGCAGGCTTATCTGGCAGATTTAACATCTAGCAAGCACTCAGATCCAATCTAATTCTGACAAAATAGGCAAGTCATTTGACCAACACTGGCTAACGTGGCATCGTATTTAGTCAGATGCCTTTCAACAACTGTCACATCAGAAAGATGTTTCAGTACAATTGGGGATATTGGCTCACCACATCGGTTAAGGATCAGTCCAGAGGGCCCAATTCTCAAAAAACAAAACTATGACCCAAGGTGCCTGCTCCTAATGGGGGTTGACATAAGTGGCACCTTGCGTCATAGTTCATAATGATCCTGATTATCAAATGCTAGTTGCGGGGACATTGGGATACCATTTGGGAAAGCCCACTTGTGCCACCCTTGTGGTTAAAGCACCAATGCATTAGGTCACATAGGGGCTTGTGCCATGGCAGGGCTGCACCATCCCCTTTTTTTGTATTCCGTATGCTACACCATGGGTGCAGCAAGGGGCTTGACTTAGACCAGCCGTGAGGTGGCCTAAGTGCCATGCACCAATATGGAGAATTGGGGGGCTCTGAAAGTGGGGTCTGGGGCAGAAGGGGCACAGGGTACAATAGGGGGTGTTGGGAAGATGGTGGGCATGTGAGGGGGTGATGTGGAACCTGGTGGGTGGTGTCCCATTTATATAACTGTTAAGCTAATGGGATGGTACTGAGGAGGGTTCCAAGGACAAACAGTACCATGGCCCCAGGTGGACACAGCTCTGGCAGCAGCTCCAGCCTCCAGCACTGTTTGTCCCTGGACCCCAACATGGTACCATCCCATTAGCTTAATAGTTATATAAACTGCACCCCTCCTGGGTGCCACATCACCTCCTCACATGCTCACTGTCTCCCTAACTCCCCCTATGGCAACCCCCATGTCCCTTCTCTCCAGACCCCTCTTGGCACACATGTTTCACCTCCCCCTAACCTTCCTGGCACCTCTTGTATTTCACCAGATGGGGAGGGGCAGATCCCTGTGGTAATTCCCACAGGTGCACCACTTGTTTAGTGCTAGCTTGTGGGCACAGTAACTCCTGAGTTTTTGGTGCAGGTACCCTTGTATTTACAAAATTGAGTGCAGGGTCCCTGATGCACCTGGAATTTGCCAGAGCCCTAGATCAGTGCAAATTGCTGTGATCTAAGGGCTTTTTGAGAATCAAACCCAGGGAATCTTGAATTCTTAGCCTTTCTCCAAGTAAACTACCACAGATTAATTTTAACTACTATATGTATTCAGTTATTCATATGTCCAGCAAGAGGCAACTACAGTTCAAACTTCTACACCTAGTGGCAAGTCTCCACAGACTCCTACTTCACAGGCACCACTGACAAAGCCTTGCCCAGTACTCCCAGTGGCAGAAGAAACAGCAGCTCAAGGACTCCTGTGACACTCATCACAGTCCTCGTGATTATACTGTGAGTATCATATTGTCATCATCATCAACTAGCTCATCATTATGTGTGCCATATAGTCATCATAAATAGGACCCCACCATGAATGAGATGATTGGCTGTGCACTTCATAGCTCCCCACTACTCAGTGTACTACTACGTTACCTTTCCTTCCTCATCCTTTTCATCCTCCTCTAGGACTACCTTATGTTTTCAATGTAAAAATAAAAGAACTGAAGTATACTGATGTAAAGTAAATAAAAAGAGTGCCATTGATGGACGGTAAAATACTGCAAATGGCAATACAATTTTTATGTTTTTACTTTTAGTACTTTTCGAGGAAAGACACGTTGAGCTGAAGCTCATTTCCTGGTGTGACATGAGAGACAAATAAGCATCGAGAGGTTAAGTGACTTGCTCAGGATCACATAGTATGCAAGTGGTGCTTCTGGAATTTAAACCCAGATTTACTGGATCTCCAGGTTGTCATCTCTGTACTCTAACAAATAAGTTAAAATGTCTCCTGATGCTGTAAATTTAATTTGTTTTAATTTGCTTGTATGGTTTTTGGTCTGTTACTTGTTTTGTGGTGATGTGGTGGTGATGGGTATTATTATATCTTATGAAGATCTATTGGGCCTGGGAGAATACAGTAATTGTCATGAATATAAACCGGAGACTACATCAGAGGTATAAGCTTTGAGGTCAGCAATGAATATTTTATTTTATTTATTTTTATTTATTGAGTCTTGCATTATAACACCTTTGAGCAATACAACTCATTTACAAAGGGTCCATGTAAGTAGTACAAATACAAAACAAGGTAAACAATAGATACGTAAATAGCGGACATCAAGAATATACTTTAAACAAGCATTTGTCAATGTCAAATATTTGCTTGCTGGTATTAGCATTGGAAATGCAGGAGTTAGACAGATGTAGAGTAGGAATGGCAGTGAAGTATTGAACTTCATTCCAACCCCACCCTCCACCCTGCAGAAATGGACAGGCATTGGGGTATGCATTTGGGTTGTCACCCATAACGTTCATGCCATTTCACCTCACCCTATCCTGCAGACACCGACAAGTGCTGAGGTGTGCCTTGGGGTATTTGGATTTACAGTCACCCCATTCCATAACGACATATGCTGAAATGGGTGCAGTATAGGGAGAATGGAATGAACTCTGGGGCTGAAGAGTTCAAGGCACACCTTGATGCCTGTCACTGGCTGCAGGATGAGGGGTGGGGATGGAATGGCATGAGCATTACAGTCGGCAATCCAAAGGCACACCCTTGATGCCTGTCAGTCTGTATAGGGTGGGATGTTATGGTTAGAAACCCTAACACCCAGGTTGTTTGTTGGTATTTGCACTATAGATTTTCAACATGGCCTTTTTGTGACCCCCACCTCATGAAAGCATTTGGGACCTCTTCTCATGAATAGTGGCACTGTGATTGTGTTAATGTGTCCTAAAATATGAGTTCCCACAGCGACCGTGCCATTGTGCGCCAGATGTACAAAAACACAGATTGGGCTGAATGTGAAGAATGACAGCTGTACCATTCATAGAGAGGTGTGAAGAGATGGCAATGTTGAAAATCTCTAGTGAAAATATTAAAAATGCTCGAACTTCAGAACGTGCGTGGAAACTGCGCAGTGCATGCACGTAACACAGTCAAAACATCACCTGCTGATTGTTGTTCTCCGTTGTCTTGTTTGTTGATTGTAATTGTATCTTGTACCCTCCTGGGTTGTGCTTGAAAATAGGCAGGTTCTTGTCTAACGCACCCACCTGGTCAACATAAACAAATAAATAAATAAATACATTTAATGCAATTATTTTACCAGATTTTTAACATAGGCATTTTGTAACCTCTGCTCATGAACACTGTCACTATGATTTTCTTAATCTGTCCATAACATAGATTTCCCACAGTGACCGTGCTATTCTGTGCCAGATGTGTAAAAGCATATTTCGGGCAGGATATAAAAAATGACATCTGTACTGTTCATAAGGAGGTGTGAAAAAATGCCAATGTTGAAAATCTAGAGTGAAAATATTACAAATGCAAGAAATTATGAGGGTGAGTGGAAACTGTGCAACATATGCTCGTAACACAGTCATTTTCAGGACTTTTTGTCACTAAATTTTCAACATAGGCATTTTAGCACCTCTGCTTATGAACAGTGTCACTGTGATTTTCTTAATCTGTCCCAAACACTGACTTCCCACAGCAACCGCGCTATTGTGTACCGGAAGTGCGAAAACACATTTCAGCTATGATGTGAAAAATGACAGCTGTACTGTTCATAAGGAGGTCTGAAAAAAAGCCAAGGCTGAAAATCTGGAGTGAAAATTCTACAAATTTGTGAAGTTATGAGGGTGTGTGGAAACCGCACAACGCACGCTTGTAACACAGTCATTTTATGGACATTTGTCACCGAATAATCAGCATAGGCATTTTAGGACCTCTGCTCATGAACAGAGTCACTGTGATTTTCTTAATCTGTCCCAATAACTGATTTCCCACAGCGACCACGCTATTCTGCGCTGGAAGTGCGAAAACACATTTTGGCCAGGATGTGAAAAATTACAGCTGTACTGTTCATAAGGAGGTGTGAAAAAATGTCAATGTTAAAAATCTGGAGTGAAAATATCCCACAAATTAGTGAAGTTACAAGTGCGCATGGAAACTGCGCAATGCATGCTTGTAAAACAGTCATTTTTTTTATTTTTTTCACCAAATTTGCAACATAGCCTTTTTTAGAGCCCACCTCATGAACAGTGGCAGTGTTGTTTTGTTAATCGGTCCCGAAAGGTAATTCCATGCAGTGATCACAAAATCACCTTTCGGGACAGAGTAATGCCATGACAGTGACTGAATTCATGAGGAGGGGTTCCAATAACCCAATAACCCTATGTTGAAAATTCAGTGCCAAAAGTCAAAAAAATGGCCAAGATATCCACATAAGTTGAAAAAATCCTTTTTATGCCATTATACAGCTTACCAGCATTTCTTCAGTTCGTGGTTGGCTTTGAAGAGTGCAGACATGTTCCCGGTCCACTGAAGATCGTTGCGCTGCAATCTGGCAGTAAGTATGGGGTGAGGGGGTTGTGGGGAGGCAGGGTGAACAGAGGGTGGGTGCTGGTTGGGGGATGGGGCATGAGACACAGTGAGGGACTATTTTCTTGATTTCAGGGAAAACAAAAAAAAAAGACATCGAGGGAAGGTTTTTGTTTTTCAGGCTTGCTTTGGTCACACTGGGGTGGGCTCCAAGTGTGCCACCTGCATTTTGGGGGAGGGGGGACTGGGGCTGATGGGATTGGGCCCCATCGGCAAGGAAAGTCTGTTTGGGGCATGATGCTGAGGGGGATTGGGCACCCCCTTGGCACACAACAAATGGGGGGGATAATGCCAATGGGGAGTGGGCTTCTCCATCAGCAAATGAACTGGGTCGAGGGCATGCCGACAGGGGGATTGAGCACCCCTGTTGGGTTTCATGGGGCTTTGAGGTGGATGGTGATAGCTGCTGCCATGTTAATGAAACTGTTACACCAGGCAAGGTACTGCTCTGCAATGACGGGTTGCTCCCTCATTGCAGCAGAATGGTTGATGCTACAATGACAAGGCGGCCCCTGATTGCGGAGGGCTAAATTGTTTCAAGTTAGTGGCACATCCACAGAACCAGTATCATCAGGACAGTGGGTCTGCACTGGTTGAACACTGCCAAGCCCAAAAATGCAGTGCTGGCATTGGCCACCACAGTGCCGCACCTCCACAACCCGCTTCTCTCCTAAACTACCACGTAATATTTCTTGCGCTTGAGTGCCCCAGACCGAGGGATAGGTTGAAGATAAAGGCTACTGGTGAGGCAATGTGTGCAGCACCAAGCTTAAGGAGTTTAGGCTCCAGGTTGTCTAGGCCAGGACTGGAGTACTGGGAGAGGCCAGCTAGGTGTTTCTACAAGTCCTGAACTGATACAGCCCTGAGGTGGAACATTTGATGAGGAGGGTGACCCTCCAGCAGAGTGGAGGGAAGGGGCTGGGACAGAGCCTCATCAGGTGAGAAGAGGGTTGTGAAGGCAGAGAGGTCAGAGAAGTGATTATTTAGGGAGTTTGCAATAGTATGGGGATTATTGCAGGAGACTCCATTTATGACCATGTCCGTAACCCCCGGATGGGAGGATCCTCTGACAAGGGATTTAATATCTCTCCAGAACCTCCTGAGATTACTGGCAGAGCTTAGTAGGGCGGACTTGCAAAAGTCACTCTTTGCTGCCATGATGGACTTTGTGCACTTGTTCCTGAGGTGTCTGTACCTTTGAATAATCATGGGATCACTGGTACCTTTGGAACAAGCCCAACACTTATCTCTCTCCCGCATCTGGGCTAGGAGATTCCCATTTAACCAGAGGGTAGCAGACCCCCTCACCCTATGGGTGACCTTGGGAGCATGCTTGTCTTGCAAGGCCCCAAAGGTGGAGAGGAAGTAAGAGGTTGCTGCCGAGGAGTCAGTGGCACCACACACCACAGACCAGTCAGTAACTCTTAGGTCTTCCAGGAACTCCTCAGCATCGAATCTAGAGTAGTTTCTGACATGCATAATTTTGTGTGGAATTTTTGGGGGTGGGAATTTTCCATACACAGAAAACTGGTGAGTGGTCAGAGATGGAGTCAGATAATGTACCCACTGATGAGATCCTGTCAGGACGGTTAGACATGATCCAGTCCAGTAAGGTGCTGGAGGATCCATTTGCTGTCCACCTAGTTGGTTCCTGGATGAGCTGGGTCAGGGCAAGGTTAGCAAGCAGAGGCTCAAACTGCTTAACATTACCACTATCCAAGTTAAGGTCTACATCCCCCAGGATTATGAGTTCATTATCCCCAACTCTGGGACCAATTTTGTCCATGAGGTGAGTTAATCCAGGTAGCCCACCTCTTGGGAGGATTATAGGTGCACACCAGGTGCAGTTTCTTTGCATCCCCAAGTAGCAGTAGCACATGTAGCAACTCACAGGGGGACACGTTTGAATCCTGGTTGGCAATTTGGGAGACTTTTAAGTGGCCGTTATGGTAGATTAGTATGCCACCCCCCCCTTGCCCCCAGCTCTGTCCAGTCGGGTGAATTCATACCCAGTGAGTTCACAGGCAGAGTCAGGGACAGAGGGTTTCAGCCAGGTCTCTGTTACTCCTAGAATGTCAGGTTTGTAGAGTGCAACCCATGCTAATAGCTCATTATGATTAGGTAGCAGGCTCCTAATGTTAAGATGAGCTATTTTTAGCCCCCTTACCCATGCCCCATACAGGAGGGATTTTGTGGGTCAGATTTGGAGCAGCTATGGACGCAGGGGCTGAGGTTTATTTCTGGGAAGGAGTTCCTGCCCTCGCCCTTTGTAAGCACACTTACCACCTGTCGACAGTTATACGAGGACAGGGTTTAGACAGCCAACAACCAAGCAGTGCAAGTGGGGTTAGGATTGGTACAGTGATTTGTGTAGAAAGACCAAGAATCCCTCTAGTGGCAGGTCTGTATAACCTGCTAATGAAAAACTAGCCACTTAAAAAAAATAAAAAATAGGATAGAGGTTGGGATGGGTTAGATCTGAGCAGTTTAGTAAGACAAAAGGTAGTTAGACTTTTCGGCGCCAAGGCAGAGTGCTTGGATGGGGGGGGGGGGACTGCAGGAAGAGCACTCAAGAGGTATAAGCACTTTAAAACTCCAGTAGAAATTACAATCCAGCTAATACAGTTGAAAAACTTCTATTACACAGTTGAAATATGCTTAGTTCTATAGCTCAGCACTAGAAAATGGTGGTCTTTGTGGGTTGTAGACTCTGTCAGTACACCAGAAACATAGCAATCCACAGCAGTGTGGTGCCAGCACAACCTATCACAAGGAAGTTAGAATAACACATATCCATTGCTGACCTCAAGAATTTTATTACCCTCTATTTATAGTCTACTTTACTCCAAGCCAATAACTGTTTTAGGGCCCAAAGTGGTTTGGTCAAGTTCTAAATGCTGAGCTGAATTAATGGTCCACAAAGCTAAGCCAAATTGAATTTACTGATGACCGTCTCTCACCATTACTTCTGCAACGCAGAACAGACCTAGTTGTGATGCAGTCCAGAATCCCACCATACAGTTCTTTTCTGCATATGACAGTTCTAAAAAATACAGCCTTATTTTTGTGCTGGAGTACCTGTCTGTATATATTTAGTGTGTGTGTGTGTGTGTGTGTGTGTGTGTGTGTGTGTGTGTGTGTGTGTAGTGTACAGGGTCTAATTGTGGAGTGTACTGTTTCAGTGTCCGCAGCCATAAGATGCATAACTATACACCTGTGCATTTACTGCCTTCACTGTGCTTTACACTTTTTTTTGTTGCTTTCTTGTTTATTCCTTCTCTTCTCCCCTCGGCTCTGGTCTCATGCTGTACACTTTTGAGTTACAGCTTATCCATGGTGGAATTCTCTTAGGGTCTGTGATCTGCATGTGTGGAGGCCTATCTGATGTTGTTACTCTGCATTTACATGCACGAGTCACACATAATCCTGGGAATGTCCAGATGTGGAGGCACAGTGCCACTCATTGTGGCTATGTCTGAGGTTCACTTCTGCATAGTGCATACTATGTGTTGTGGATAGGCAACTGGCTAACTTCCATGACATTAGCATGGAAATAACTCTTCATTTCTGCTGTGCAGCTACATAAACCTCCAAGGCCTTTTGTGTACTGTATAAAGCAGTTGGCACTAAAAGCACCTAAATGGTGTATTGCACTCAGTTGTATCACCTCCTCTGTTTCCTGAATGGTGCAGTGAAAGAGCAAACTCTTCAGTTATAAGCCTGTAATTTTTTATCTTCTGCTCAGAATAAGCTAAATGAGTTCTATGCCCGATGGAAGGACTTCATGTCCAAAATGACCCTCCATCTGGATGACATATAATACTTATGGGTCATATTTTCCTTTTAAATCAAGGAGGAATCTTAACTCACATAGGTATTGAATTCTGGTAAACTTGTGCCCTGGTATGAGGTAGGAGATTCCCTATGAATAATAACCACAACTCAAACTGAATGATATCCCACCTAATATTCTAAGACAGCAATAAAGGAATTAGGTTGCTGCAGTAAGGGATCCAACCCCGTGTAGCTCAAAATACTGTAGATGCATGGGGCTTTATCTTGACACTGCATGCTGCATGATTAAATATGAATAAGGTACCCCCAACCAAGGATGAAGTGGGTTAACCCAACACATAATTTTTGTCCATTTTTGCATGTGTCTGAGCACAAGAAAATGGTTGTAGTTATTTACAGAGGCATGAGGATTACAGTGCATGCATAGGGATTAATATCCTGCATGGCATACTAGAAAACTGTCTATCTATTCAGTTGGGCCTTGATTAATGTTTTACATACTATCTTGTGACAGTACTGGATTTTGAACATCTATATATTGCAGTGATCTGTTTTGCTCCTTTTGAAATCAATAAAAAGGCTATTTTAAAAATGTTCCACTGGTCAATTGCCTCTTGGCTCCACCCTTCTGCCCTCAGAAAATATAAACATTGTCATAATCATTTTTTATATATTAAAATTCATATTTCCCAAATAATAGATAAAATGACGTAAGTGTGGAAGGATATTGTACCTCACATGTTCAGCTTTCTTCTCTCCTAGCATTCTTTAGCAGATCCTATGCTCTTCCTGCAAACTGCTTGTTTGGTATACTAACTCCGAGTGTTCAAAATACCCAGTACTGTAAGCTTTCACTCAAATTGTGTTTTGTAAAATTTGGCCATTAGAAACCTGAGTCATTCCCTTGCAAAGCAGATCTCTCCTTCATGTCTAATGCATTGCCACAGTTCACTCAGTACATTGTGAGATATTTTAATGACATCCTCAATAAACATGGCCTTAAAGCACTTTCCTGTCCTTTTCACTTTAAGATCTTTTCTTACATTATTTCTTATCTGAATGGCCTCACCCTGTGGGCCTGGCCAATCATATACTGTATGATAGGAATTTGGACAAATTGCCCCACTGTGGCACCTATTTCAGGCTTGTCTGTTACTGCCTTCCTGCAGCTTCAGTCTGGGCTCCACTCCTGTAGCCATTTTGTCTCCCCTCCTTCACAGCTATGTCTTCTCCTCCTCCTCCTCCTCCTATTAGTGACCCTGAATTCATGTTGTCCTAGCAGACTTTTTAAATCACCCTGGTGAATATGATCACACTTCATTTTATACATTCATCAAATCTGAAGACCATTCATCTTTATTTATTTATTAAATTCTCAGATTACAATACATATGTGTCAGAAACCCTTTTACAGAGGTTCTGCATCAAACTGAACAGTACAAAACCAACAGTGAACTAATTAGCATATCTACTAAGCTTACATTTTACAGTTACAAAGGTTAATAAGTAAGAGACATTTTAGTGAAAACATGATCCACAGGTACCACAGATGTACCCGTACGTGCGATTCAACAGTCTAAAGAAAATGTAGTACTCAATTCTTCCCAGTGAAAAACACACTATATACAAGAAAGCAGAGATGTGCACTGCATGCCCCTTTGCCCACCCATGTGCTTTCTGAGCTTTGTTTCTATAGCACAATATGTGGAACTAGCGGTAATTCCTGTTCTGCCAAACTCCCCAATAGTTATATGTGTGCTCCATAATATTTTTAGTTTTTTCATAAATATAATATTGTGCCTTTGTGTGAAAAAGGTGCTTGTTCTGAATGGAATTTACCAAATGGTGCTGAAAGAGCCTAGCCAGACACTGACAGATCTCCTAGCTGAACAGTTTAACAGTTTATAGGATTCATAGGAATATACAAGCACAGTTAAGCAGTTCGAGCCTTTATAGTGCTCATCATTTCAGCAATGGTTATAGCCTCAGATACAGTTAACATTCAGATGCTTGTGCAGACCTCCTTTACAGAATTTCACATTTTTACTCAGAGCCACAGAACTAGGCAATGCATTCCATATGGAGACCACTTTTTGTGAAAACCATTTCCCCCTTCTTATTATTTGATACAGGTTTCCCTTTATTTTACTATTTTTCCTTGCTGGAAACTGACTAACCTTCCTTTGTAATCCTAAGCACCTCCACAAATCATTGCTTTGGAAAGCTTTGAAAACAAGGCATATATCACCTCTTAGCCATCTCTTTTCCAAGCGCTGCATCTCAAGCTTTTCTAGTCTTTTCTCATACCCTAGGCCCCTCATACTTCTAATCATCATTGTTGCCCTTCTATGCAAACTTTCCAGTAACTTTATATCTTTTTTATTTGAGGTGCCCAGAACTGACCACAGTACTCAGTATGTGGTCTCACCAAGGCTCTGTACAGTGGCAAGAGTACCTCTTTGTTCCTGTGATGATATTTCTACTATTTCCCAATATTCTGTATTCTTTTTTTTTTTTTTTTTCGCTACTTGTCTACGCTGGTTCTCGATTTTTATGTAATTTGTGACCAGTGTTCCCAAATCCCATATTACTGTTATTTATTGTAATTCTCTCTCTTATAATTTATATATAAGCATTGGAATTTTATGCTCCAAGTGTATAACATTGCACTTATTGATGTTAAATACCAATTTGGCCCTGTTTGCCAACCCTCTGTACTTTCTAGAATTCTCCACATGGTCTCTACCCCATCATCACTATCTGCGATCATACCCAACTTTGTATCATCAGTCATTTACTCAACCATGCTCATTGCTCCACCAGTGCATTGCATAGATGACACATACGTATTGAAAATTACTGGTCCTACCACTGAACCATGTGGCACCCCAGTAGTTACACTATCCCAATTTGAAACATGCCTTTCATTGCTACTCTTTGCTTCCTATCTGTTAGCCATGATTTTACCCACTGTACCTTTTTGGTGTTAATACCTATTTTTCCTATTTCTTCTATTACAGCATTTCTTGGTGAGGTACAGTAACAGAAGTGTTACTGTAATCCAGTTACACCATTGCCAACCAGCAACCCACAGTCCAGTGCTTTGCTAAATGGTTAATAAAACTCAATTAGATTAGTCTGACATGATCTAGCCACTCTACACACAAGCTGGGTATGGTCAAATAAGTTATTCTTCCATAGATAGAACTCAGTTTCTTCCTTGATTAATGTTTCAAGTAATTTCCTTAGGATAGACATCAAACTCACTGGTCTATAATTTCAGTAGTCATCTCTAGAGCCTTTTTTAAAATATAGGTATCAGGATTTATGTGATGAGGGCGAAAGCCCAATCATGATCGGTGGCAGGGCGAGCATGATTTCGGCAATGTACATCCGCAGCACAAAAGAAAATGGTGCCAGGGACTTAGATTTTAATTGTTCATGTGGGGGCTGTGCCCCCACCCCCCTACTAAAGAATTCTTAACTCCAGGGGTGTGCATGGGGGGGGTGCAAATTCTTGCAAGATAAAAATTTCTGGCCAGGCGCACAAAAATGTAGGCACGCCTGGACCTGAACCCGGAACCCTGGCCACATTAGGCTGTCACCCACCCACCATACAATGGGGCCAGCTCAGCAGCCCCATGCCAACCACACCAGGCCAACCCTCTCTCCCTTCCATTATGCTCCCCCCCCGTGCACGTATACATATAGCGATGTCCTGTCGCTATATGCACTCACCTCCCCCATCTGGTCACCCTTCCTCAGTGGTAGCCCCATCGACATGTGCCGGGATTGAGTCACTGTTATTGCAAGTGCTCAGTTGCCGACACCTATGTCATGGGCTACCAGGTATCACATGTGCCTCTCTCCAGGAACTTACTATCCTGCCTGTGTTTAATGATCTTTCCAAAAGATACTTTAGTGGGTCCATTATTTCACTTGCCAGCTCCTTAATGATCCTAGGGTGCATTGCATCCAGGCGCTGGGCCTTATTTATCTTCAGGTCTAGTAAAAGCTTCCCTGACTTACTGCAGTTTATTATCGGTGGTTTCATTTATGCTATAATGTTCTCCCTTGTCTTCTGTACAGTGGAGAAAGATGCAGCAAAAATATTTTTTTCAAAATGTCCACCATATCCTCATTCCTAGTTATAATTTCCTCCCCAACTAACGGGCCTACTGTATGATTTAAAGGGACAGGAAGTATGTGCTAACTGGCAGCAGTTAGTAATGAATCTCGTAAGAGAAATGAAAGACTTGCATCAAAATGAGCCATATTGTTTTCTTTTTATGGACAACATTCTGCAGCATTCTCTTCATGGAACCAGTAATTTGGAGTTTTTGCAATGTCATGGGTTGTGTACAGAACACTAATTATGAGCTGTTGACCTATCAGATCCTTGCTCAGAGTTCTGTACACGAATTGTGACATAGTTAAAACTCCAAATCACTGGTTCCATGAACAGAACTGTAACAGAATGCTGCCCATAAAAACAAAAGAATGCAAAATACAGTTTTTCACATCACGTCTTATTCAGGTACAATTACATATGGATCATTTAGACTTATGGATGTCATTTCTGGAAATAGGAGCATCATAAACTGCTGCCAATTAGAAATCATTTCCTGTCCTCTTTAAGCTTTTGTTGTTATTTATGTAGCTGTAGAAAAAAATTTACTTTTCTTTTGTTGCCACTGCTAGAGTTACTTTGAAACAGTTCTTTAGAAACTAGGTAATTACTGAAATATTAGAGGGTAGGAGATGTTATGCCATTCCACAAGACAAGAGTTTAAGAGATCCAAGGGAATTAAATACCAGCAGGTCTGACTTACATGGTGGAGAAGTTATTGGAAAATTGTTATGGAGCAGATAATGAACCTCCTGGAAGCACATGAGCTGCAGGACATGTGGCAGCATGAGTTTGTGAAGGACAGATCATGTCAGACACAAAAGCGGGTCACAGGTCAGGAGTTGGATATACTTTACCTATATTTCAGTAAGGCCTTTGTTTCCGCTCAAGAGGTTGATAATGAAGGCAGAAGATCTGGGATTGGGGTAGAAGTAACCGAATGGATAGGAAACTGGTTGGAGGGTAGGACATAGAGAGTGGTCCTAAATGGTAATGTCTCAGGGGTAAAGACATTACAAGTAGGGTCCCACAGGGGTTTGTTCTGTGATCCACACTCTTCAACATGTACAACAGTGACACAGGTAAAGGTTTACAGTGTAAACTATGTCTCTTTGTTGATGACACCAAGATCCATGGGAGAGTGGAAAGTAAGGAGTGTGTACAAAATATGAAAGGGATGTAGAATGGTTGGAGAAATAGTCAAGCATATGGCAATATAAATTCAATGTCGAGAAATGCAGGGTCATGTCTGTTGGTAACAGGAATCAAAAACACTGAATACTGGATCAATGATATGAAGGTGGAGCAATCTAGAGAAGGAAGAGGAGCTGGGGATAATTATCAGTGACAATATGAATGCTGTCTCCAAATGCAACAAGGCATATGAGAAATTCGATAGAATGCTGGGGCATATCATGCAGTGCTTTACCAGTCAAAGGAAGGAAGTGATTCCTCCACTCTACTTGTCTCTGGTGAGATCACACCTTGAGTAGTGTATTCAGTTTTGAAGTCCCCAGCTAAAACAAAGCATTTGCCAATGCCGAATATTTGCTTGCTGGCATTGGCATTGGTAGTGTAGAAGTTACAGAGCTGCATAATAGGAATGGCAGTGAAGTATTGAACTGAATCCAACCCCACCACCACCCTGCAGAGAGTGACAGGCATTGGGGTGTGCCTTTGGGTCATCAGGCATAACAGCCACACCATTTCACCACACCCTACCCTGCAGACACTGACTAGTGTCACGGTGTGCCTTGGGGTCTTTGGCCCTTATGCACATCCCATTCCATCAGGAAATACAGTGAGATGGACTTGGTATAGGAGAATGGGGTGAACTTTCTGGCTGAAGAGTCCAAGGCATACCTCAATGCCTCTCACTGGCTGCAGGGTGTGGAATGGTATGAGCATTACAGGCAAGAATCCCAAGTCACACCCCTGATGCCTGTCATTCTCTACAGGGTGGGGCGTCATGGTTGGAAACCCTAACACCTCAGGCATTCATTGGTATTTTCACTCCAAATTTTCAACATGTTTTTTTTGTGACCCCCACCTCATGAATAGTGGCAGTATCAGTTTGTTAGTCAAAAGCTGCTTATGCACAGCGACTACGGCATTTAGCACCACAGGTGCAAAAACATATTCCGAACAGGATGTGAAAAATTACAGCTGTACTGTTCATGGGGAGGTGTAAAAAATGGCAATGTTGCAAATCTGCAGTAAAGTATTAAAAAAACTGGTGAAGTCACGAGCGTGCATAGAAACTGTGCAATGCACACTGGTAATGTAATTAGTTTGGAGATTTTTTACAGCATATTGTCAACACAGGCATTTTGGGACCTCTGATCATGTGTCGCTGTGATTTTCTTTATCTGTCCGGAACAATGATTTCCCACAGCGACCACGCATCTCTGCGCTGAAAGTGTGAAAACACATTTTGGCCATGTTGTGAAAAATGACAGCTGTACTGTTCATAAGGAAGTGTGGAAAAATGCCACTGGTGAAAATCTGGACTGAAAATATTACAAAGTCATGAACTTGCAAGGGTGCATGGAAACTGCGCAATGCTCACTCGTAACACAGTCATTTTATGGACTTTTGTCACCAAATTTTCAACATAGCCATTTTAAGACCTCTGCTCATGAACAGTGTAACTGTGATTTTCTTAATCTGTCCCAAACATTGCTTTCGCACACCGACAGCACCATTGTGCGCTACATGTGCAGAAACACATTTTGGGTGACATGTGAAAAATGGCAGCTGTATTGTTCATAAGGAAGTGTAATAAAATGGCAATGTTGAAAATCTGGAGTGAAAATATTGAAAATTCGCAAACTTACGAGCTGCCAGAGGAACCGCGCAATGCACGCCGTAAACAGTCATTTTAGGGATAGCCACCAAATTTTCAATGTAGCCATTTTAAGACCTCTGCTCATGAACAGTGTCACTGTGATTTTCTTAATGTGTCCCATACATTGATTTCACACACCGACTGCGCCATTGTGCGCTACATTACGGAAACATATTTTGGGCAAGATGTGAAAATGACAGCTGTACTGCTCATAAGGAAGTGTAATAAAATGGCAATGTTGAAAATCTGGAGTGACAATATTGAAAAATTCTAAACTTACGAAAGGCAGATAGAACTGGCAAGAACGCTGCTTGTAAAACAGTCATTTTAGGAATTTTCCACCAAATTTTCAACATAGGCTTTTTCAGAGCCCACCTTATGATCAGTGGCAGTGTCATTTCATTACTCAGTCCCAAAAGGTGATTTTGCGCAGTGATTGTGAAATCACCCTTCGGGCCCAATAACGCCATGACAGTGAAAGCATTCATGAGAAGGCATCCCAAAAACCCCATGTTGAAAATTTGGTGCAAAAATTCCAAAAAATGCCTGAGATATGCAGCAAAGTTGAAAAAACCCTATCTATCCCATTAGACAGCTTACCGGCATTTCCTCAGTTCGTGGTCAACTTTGAAGAGTGCAGATGTGTTCCCGTTCCACCAAAGATCATCGTGCCAGAGTCCAGAGGTAAGTATGGAATGGGGATGTGTGGGGAGGCAGGGTGCACAGTGGGTGGGCGCAGGTGGGCTGGGTGAACGCTGAGGGAACATTTTCTTGTTTACAGGTTGCTTTTTTTTAACAGGAAGATGACGCGGGACATTTGCCACACTGGGGTGGGCTCCCAGCATGGCAGCTAGAAGACTGTTTGAGGGGGCTGGAGCCAGCGGGGGATTGGGCACTCCCATTGGCCATATGGACTTGTGCCACACTGGGGTGGGCTCCCAGCGTTGCAGCTGTAAGGCTGTTTGGGGGGACTGGAGCCTACTGGGGATTGGGCACCCCCGTCGGCCATACAGACGTGCTACATTGGGGTGGGCCCCCAGCGTGGCATCTGTAAGGCTGTTTGGGGGGGTCTGGAGCTGACGGGGATTGGTCACCCCCGTCGCCCATACGGATGTGTTGCCACGCTGGGGTGGGCACCCAGCATGGCATCTGGAACTCTGTTGGAAGGGCATGGCCACAACACAGGGGATTGGGCACCCCGTCAGCTATACAGTGTGTGCTTGGGGAGCACAGGTATGCGTGTGCGTGTGTAAGGCATGCATGCGCTGTGTAAGGAGGAGCACGTATGAGCAGGTGATATCTTATCACTGCCTCACTGAAGCGTAGCTCTCTTTCAACTGGATGCCACTGTATTTTCAACTGCTGTCATAGACAGCTCCAGCAGTGATTGGAGAACTGCGACCGCGCCTGCAAACACACTGACTGAACTGGAAGACACTGACACACCTCCAAAAAACTCGGATGATGGCACTATGTTTCTTGCACATGCGTGCAAGCAAACATAAAAAGGACAGGGATAGACTGCAGACAGGCTAACAGAGGATCAGTAAGATTCAGGGGCAACAGGGAAAAGCATATAGTGAAAGTTTTGTGAGCCTAAATATGTACCTGTTGTGGGAAGAAGGGGAAAGGGAGATATGATAGTCTTTCAAGTTTTTGCAGTGGTATAGTAAGGTAGTTTACTCAAACTTTTCCGCTTGAATTATAATTTTACCACATAGGAACTTAATTTCAAATTGTTGAGGGCATATTCAAAAGTAAAAAATCTCAGCCAGCACTGTAAACAATGTACAGAACATATTGTACCATTGCTGGGTTCAAAGCTGGCTGGGACATTTTAAAAGGGCTAGTCAAAGGGAGGAAATAGGAGGGGGGGAAGGGCTGCAGTTTTAAAGTAGGGTCCTGGGGCATACTAGATGGATCTGTCTTGTCATTACCATTTTGTATGTCTAAGGTTCTGTGCTTGCACATCTACATTCAGTTCTTTAATCTACTGGCTATACTGTTTGAGCACTCTGGACAATTATGTGTGACACCTCCGAATTTCTCCCACAGTCCTTAGACTTGGTTAGTTTATATTTATATTCCAGTATGTCTGGGGCCAGAATCCCCTGCACTAAATAATTAATTCATTTTTAGAAGCTCACAAACCCCCAGTCTATAACATTATGGCTGTGTGAGTCTAAGGTGCCAGCTGCAGTGCCTCACCTCAGTACAATGCACAGTTCAAAACCACACTGTCTGACCATGCTAGCAGTTTGGCTTCTGAACACCAGTCATTTCTAAATTTCAGGAGCACTCAGCATCAGCACTGCACTATCAAACTGTGATTGCAGTGTAATTGTGTTCCACATGAAAAAATTGTGTCTGCTATTTTTATATATAGATTTTATAGTATGGCAAGCACTCTGTGTGCTGTTACCATGAAATAAAATACCAAGGCAGCATATAGTGCATATGTGGGCTCCATATTAATTAAACAGCTGTTACCACAGCACTGGCTGGCCATTACAACCACTATAATACTATATGTATTAGACTCATACATGGTATAGAATTAGGCATGTAACTATACCAGTTATGATCTATCTATCTATAAATAAATATAATAATGGTGTGGTAGCACCTGTATATTAGGCAAAGGTTGAGATGGTGTTTGTTTCAATACTGGATGGGTGAGATTAAGCTGGACACTACTTCTGAGGGAAGGGCCATGGGAGTTATCATAACTCCCTAAAACCGTCAAGCCAATGCAATAAGGACTACAGCAAGGCAACCAAAATGTTAGGGTATATTGGGAGGGGTTTTGATAGCAAGAGGAAAGAGGTCATACTACCTCTGTAGAACACTAGTGCAGCTACATCTGGAATACTGTGCACACTTCTGCAGTTAATACCTAAGGAAAGACAGACAGGCAGGAGACTGAGCATCATAGGGTAACCAAATGATTTAGGGCTAGAGCTGTGCAGAATTTTCAAATTCAACATCTGTCAGAATTCCATGGAATTTCAGATATTCCACCTAATTCCACAATATTGCATCGAAAGTGGAATTTTGCAATTCTGAGAGTGGAATGCTAACTGTGGAACTGTATTCTGCAGCTTATGTAAACTACACAGTTATGTTACACAAACTGTAGAAAAATAGTCCATGAATAATGTACAGTACAGTTCACATTAAGTTTATTCTGCAGCCAGTTTGCAGCTTATTCTTATTAGGCAGTACAGCATAGTGGTTAAGAGCACTGAGCTGCAAACCTGGAGACCTGGATTTGAATCCCATCAGCTCTCAATTGCATACTGTGTGATCCTAAGTAAGTCACTTAACTTCCTTGTGCTCCCAGGTTACATTTGAAACAAGTTCTGGCTTAGTGTGCCTTTCATGGTTAAACAATTTCCCTTTTTTGAAAAAACAAGTAAGTCATGGCACTCAAAAAATTATGAACAGTACAGACTCAGCAAGATCTTGCATTTCACCCAAATGTGAGCTTTTCAAAGATAATTTCCCCTTTCCCTATTCTTTGTAAGTGTAAGCCCCCCAAAACAGGCTTACCTTCAAGGGGGCTCTGTACTCCCTGGTTTCTCCCCACTCGCGCTGTCCCGTTCTGGGGTTCTGATAGGAGTAATGCCTGGCGACTCCCCATTGCAGCATGCAGCCATCTCTCTCTGATGTCTTGGCCTGATCGGGACTGGGCTGAGCACCGTGGTGGGTTTTGTGCTGCCGGATGTGGCGTTGTGTGGACCTGGGTCTGGTAAGGTAGTGTATTGGGCTTGGGGCTGCGTGAAATATTAAAGAAATATTTTTTTAGTTTAAATGGCAGTCCTGTGCAAAATGCACAGGTGTGGGTACCACTGAAAGTAAACATTTAAAGGAGCAGCAGCTCCTTAGTCGGCCAGTAGTTTTCGGTGCTGGCTGGCACCATGGGGCACCAGCATTAAGTTAGGAGGCGGGACTACGAATCCCAGAGGGCTGCAGGCTTGGCACCATGGTACATGGTCTCTGATTCAACCAAGAGTTTTGATGCCAAATGATTAAGCTCTTAAAAGCCAAGGCTGAAAGTGACAAAGGGGGGAGAGAGACAGAAAGTGAGAGGGAGGGAGGTTGTAACGGGGCGCTTGCCTGCTTGGTCATGTGGCCAGGTGGCCAAATGGCCATTGCTGCAATTGCTGCAGTTTAGTTGATTTATGAAGCATGGCCACCAGAAGAAAAGAAGGATCACTTAAAGGAACAGGAGCTGCAGTTAGTGGGCAGTCCTGGGATTCTCGGCCAGAGAATCCAAAGATGGAGAAAAAAGGAAGGCGTTGCCTGCACTGGAGCCATGAGTAGGGGGTCATGTGTGGGGTCTGTCAGTGGGCGGCCTCAGAGCAGTTCATGCCTCAGTGCCTCCAGTGGGCTAACTCTGGGCTTTGTGCTCAGTGGCTAACAGACATGTGTGTGTGGCTGCTGAGGTTCAGGCAGTTGTGGGCCCCAGTTAAGCCTGCTCTATGTAGCAGTGCTTGTGTGGAGCCAGAACAGGGAGCTGCAGCCCATTGTTTCTTTTGTGTTGGGGGATGGTCAGCACAGTTTTCCCCCCAAAATCCACCTTTTGCACATAGTATAGTCTCGGCTCCCACACCATACAGTCTTGCTCTAACCCATGGCCATGGATAAAACTCTTGCCGCTCTCACAGGAAATGGTGAGAAAATGTCCCAGTCCTAGGCACAATTTTGACTGCGCTTCCAAAATAACCCAGCAAAAAAAAAAGGGAGGAGAGACATCCACAACTTGTCCAGCATTGCAGCCGTGAGGTGGAGAACGGCCCCCTTCCTCCCAAAATCATCATCCTTTGGATGAGTTCCCATGTTGTAAGCACCCCCACTTCTTCTGTTTACCTGTCTAGGGGTGACTAGAAGGTAAAGCTTGTGGGGAAGGGGGAGAGCTATACAGTCAATGAAAATACAATCCAGAAATATGACAATGAAAACAGTACCTGAATGTCCATGGGTAAAGATGGTGATGGATGGACTCCATCTGGGGCACCGGACCCTCATGGTGCCGGGCTGGAACACACTGGAGGCAAGGCTGTGGAGGCAACTTCTTTTAGCAGTGGCAAAACAGTCTGTTTAGAACACATGAGGCAAAAGCAAAGTTGCAGGACCAGGGGATTCCATTTAATGCTCAATCAGTCACAGAGAATAGGTAGTCACTTCATTAGAGCAGCAAAACAGGACCAGGATCCACATTATTAGATGCAGGATAGACATTTAGCTGCACTTGAGACCCAGGGGTCCCTGGTCAGAACAATGCAGCAGTACCTCAATGCGGTCCCAGGCAGCTACTCCAGAATCACTGGCCAGCTTTCAGTCAAAGGCAATGGCCCACTTGAGGCCAAACTGAGCATCCCCCAACAGAAAAGAAACAACAGGCTGCAGCTCCCTGTTCTGGCTCCACACAAGCACTGCTACATGGAGCAGGCTTAACTGGGGCCAACAACTGCCTGATTCTCAGCAGCCACACACACGCACCTGTTAGCCACTAGGCACTAAGCCCAGAGTTAGCCCACTGGAGGCACTAGGCCATGAACTGCTCTGAGGTTGCCCACTGACAGACCCCACATATGACCTCCTACCTCATTGCTCCAGTGCAGGCAGCATCTTCCTTTGTTCTCTATCTTTGGATTCTCTGGCCGAGAATCCCAGGACTCCCCACTAACTGCAGCTAAGTGTCCTTCTCTCCTTCTGGTGACCATGCTTCATAAATCAACTAAACTGCAGCAACAGCCATATGGCCACCTGACCACATGGCCAAGTGGGCAAACACCCCACTATAACCTCCCACCCTCTCTCTCGCTTTCCATCTCTCCCCCCTTTGTCCCTTTCAGCCCTGGCTTTTAAGGACTTAATGGTTTGGCACTGAAACCCTTGGTCCAATCAGGGACCACGTACCATGGTGCCAAACCAGCAGCCCTCTGGGACTAGTAGTCCTACTTCCTCACTTAATGCTGGTGCCCCATGGTGCCAGCCAGTACCAAAAACTACAGGCTGACTAAGGAGCTGCTGCTCCTTTAAATTTTTTCTCTCAGTGGTACCTGTGCCTGTGTATTTCATGCAGGATCACCATTTAAACTAAACAAATATTTATTTACTTTTGTGTGACCCTGAGCCCAATCCAGTACCTTACCAGACCCAGGACCACTCAATTCCATACCTGGCAGCACGAAAACCCACCCTGGTGCTCAGCCCAGCCCCAGTTGGGCCAAGACGCCAGAGAGGGATGGCCACATGCTGCAATGGGGAGTCATCAGGCATGACTCCCACCAAAACCCCCCAGAATGGGACAACGTTAGTGGGGAGAAGCCAGGGAGCATGGAGCCCCCTTGAAGGCACGCCCATTTTGGGGGGCTTGCATATGTGACTGCAGTGAGCTAACAATGAGTTTGATTTCTTTTTCTTTTCAAATTCTGAATATAACTTTTCAGCTGAAAATATACAGGCAACTCATTCAGAGCTCAGAAGAAATGGCTAACAGACAGATATCAGTGATGAGATTTCCTATGCAGAGCCTTAACAGCTCAAATGCTAACTGCCTGTTAACTGGTTGCACAATAAGTTTAATGTGAACTGGACTGTAATCAGTGGAATACATTTCTGTGGTTTTCTTTAAAAAGCTTTTTGGAATTCCAAAGAATTTAAAAAGAAATCTGGAAAAGGATTTCAGAAGCAGAATTGCCATTCTGCATGAAATCCACTGCCAAAATGTTGCATTACACACAGCCCTATTCAGGACCAACACAGAAGATTATACAAGGAATGGTTTATGGCACTGAACATGCACTCACTGGAGAACAGAAGGTAAAGAGAAGATTTGATAGAGACAGTCAAGTTCCTGGAATGAAAGAATATAGAATATGGTAATCTGTTAGGAACTGTTTGGCAGGAGTAGTGAGTCAAAAACACGGGGACATATGTGTAAAGTGATGGGGGGGATTCAAGAGGGATGTGAGAAACTTTTACTTTACAGAGTGGGTGGCTAAGCTATGGAACAGCCTACTGGATGATGTGGTTAGAATAAAAACCATCAATGGATTCAAGCATGGATGGGATGGAGGTAAGAGAGTAATAGTTACTTGGAGGGGAAGCAGTAATGCAGAAGGTAAGTGGAGTATGAGGTCATTAATCCTATCTAGACATTAGGTCCCAGGGCAGTATTGAGGATAACTGGTCAGATAGGGTGGACCAGTTGACTTTCTCTGCCAACATGGTCTATATTTTTGTGTTTCAAACATTTATATTTGTTTTATCGCCCATGTTTTTCTCGGTGTACATGCTGCCACTAGGAAACATTATTAGGTTATATGGGCTGAGTTTTCAGTGCTACGCAGATGACACTCAACTATACATCTCCTTCATACCTGAACAGGGTGAAGCCATTTTGGTCTTTAACAACTACCTTTTTGAGATCCAAGACTGGATAAGTGCCAGCTGGTTGAGGCTGATCTCGGATAAGACTGAGGTGCTGGTCGAGGACCCAGGTCGTCAGGTAGTGGTGTCTTCATCTGGGTATCCTTCAAGGCATAGGCTGGGGGACAACCAGTTGAGGTCCTCTGAACAGGTGCAGAATCTGGGCATTATACTTGAAGGTGGGCTAACACTTAAATCTCGTGTCAGCCTTCGTCAAGTTCTCATTTTACCATCAGAGGAATATCACCCAGATTAAACACCTTGTTCCATATGACGTCCTCCCAACATTGATCCATGCCTTTGTGGTGCACTACCTTGATTACTGCAATGCTCTATACCTAGGGCTTCTGAGGGTGGACATCTGCTGCCTGCAGCTGGTGCAGAATGTAGTGGACAGGCTGTTGACTGGCTTATCTAGATCTAGCCATGTCTCACCTGTGCTCTGCAGACTGCACCGGCTGCTGGTGCAGTGGAGGATCACCTTCAAGGTTGGTTTGCTGACCTATAAGGCCCTACATGGACAGGGACCGCACAATTTGCAAGATCTCCTTTGTCCCTACCGCCTCTCTGCCCGCTCCATTCCCAGGGTCCATTTAAAAACTTCTGTGGCCAGAGCATTTTCATTTTCTGCTCCAAGCCTGTGAAACTCTACCTCGTCGGGTTAGAGAGTGCCTGGCCACTGAGTCTTTCAAGTCTGTGCTAAAAACATACTTATTAGGTTTAGCATTTCCTGATGCTTTCTAAATTTTAACTGCTGTTATTAAGATTTTATTGCCATTTTAACAATTGATGATTTATTTTAAAATTTTTGTACAAGCGCTTTGGTTCTTTGAAATGTGCTTTTTAAAAATAAAGTTACATTGACATTGACATTTGCAAGCTTATAATTTAGCTGTCTTAGGACACTTGTAAATTGGCATGCACCCTCTCAGTTCAAGAAGTTAACTGCATGCCAATTTTCAAAATGATTGATGCAGTATTGTAAGCTCTTTGCAGTGCATGAATTATGTAAAGTGTAAACCCCACATTATAACACTTCTTTGTGTGCACATGGGTATGAAACATACACTCATTTAGGACCTAAAACTCTCAGGTTTATTAGATATCAGCCAGAAGAGGGTATTTCTGTTTTCCATGAAGAAAAAAAGTTCAATTGAAAAAGTTACAAGAGTTTGAAAACCACCAGAGCCTGTGCCTGTACAAAATAAAAATAAAATTACCAAAAACATGGAAAAACATGATGGTTTAGTTTTCATTTATGATTAGTGCTATTCCAAAAAAAACTCCCACTTGCAGAATTTCAATGAAAGTTGAAATTTCACTTCTGTGAAAGTTCGGAAATTATTTTGGCAGTTTTCATGAAATTCCAGTTTAGAATGGCGGGATTATTTGATAACCAGCTAAGGCACACTAAGCACAAGCGCCTGTTTTCAGGGGTGACACTGGAGTACTGGGGAGGTTAAGTGACTAGTTCAGAGTCACATAGTATACAAATGGAGATTGTGGTATGGGAATCAAACCCAAATCTGCTGGATGTCCCAAGCGCATTCACAGCTTAATATTCTAACCTGTAGGCTATAGTGCCAGCCCCAATTCAACAGATTAGAAAAGAATGAGTGGAACATTTATGGACCATGTAGGATTGTAATTCAGTTCCACAGGCATGTCAGCTTCTGCTGCTGAGCCGTTGCATGCCATCCTTGTTGTCATGCTATGTTCCTCCCAGAGGTGCCATTGTAGATGCTTTACTTGATTCCTGCAGCATTTACTGATATGCCAGGGTCTAGTTCTCTTGCTTGGTGTTCCCAGAGAGGCATCTGCAAGATAGGGCCCCAATATTAGTAGTGCCATACAGCATGAAGCAGTGCTTTAAAATTTAATTTCCCTGGTGACTAGGGAAGTCTGTGGCAGCAAGAGGATCAGCCCAGCCTCTGCCACCAGCAGTTGAATGCCAGTGGGCCTTAGGCAGTGCTTACCATGGAAAAGCCTTTGGTGATTGCCGAGGTAGAGCGACTCGGGCCAGGTAAGGTACACGTTAAAATAAAACTGTCTTACCTGTTGTGTCTTCTTGTGTACTATACATGGTATTTCTTATTCTGATTCCATTAGGACTGTGTAGTAAGTTAAGTATTTGATAGATATAACACCACCGGGGTATCATCTCCAACTGTGCAATCAGTTTTAATTGCGTTTCCGAGAAACCCACCTGTGTTATGCCATTGACTGTGTCTCAAAGCTGCTGAGGTGACTGCTTTTGCTGCTTGTGACCTCTGCTGTGGGCAGTGGAGTTGAACAATGTCTCCATTTGATAGGGTCATGCATGGCCGTGCTCCAGGACAGGCAGCCAAGTGAGGTATACCAAGGACAGGCAGACTGGGAGGAATCCATTGATACCAGGGGGAAGGTAGTCTGATATTCAGTTCTCTGGCAGGGGCCCTCTGAAGGCAGACTGAGCTCTGATGTTTGGTTTTCATGTTTGAGATACAACCATCCACAGTCATGACCCAGGGAATGTGGCTGAGTTTGGTGTCCAAAGAACAGAGTGTCTGTGAGGAATCCATTATCACCATGATAAAGGTGGTCTGATTTGTGGTTCTCTGGGCCCCTCTGAAGGCTGCCTAAGCTCGTGGTGATTGTGGTGGATTCTCCAACAGTCTTCAATTGTACAACAGGGCCATGCATGGCTGTGCTAAATGATTTGTGGCCGAGTGAGGTGTCCTAAGAACAGGGAGACTGATAGGACTCAGTTGGTACCACATTTAAAGTGTTCCTATGTTGGTTTCTCTGGCAGGGTCCCTCTGAAAGCACTAGGCCTTGTCTGAGGCCTGGTTTTTGCTGTGGATTCACCCATCAGTTTTCATGTGTATGGCAGGGCTGTGCACAGCAGTGCCACATGGTAGTTGGCTGAGTGAGGTGTCCTAAGAATGGGGACATTGACAGGAGTCCATTGGTACCACATTCCACTTTTATTTGTACAGATTTCACTGGACAGACACTGACCACATGGTTTGCCACGCACACTGACTCCCTTCTGGCATGTCATGAGTCATGACTGGACACTCACCCTGTGTATCAGATAAGGATTATTTTATTAGAGTACCTTGTTCATCCCAGTTGATTTACTAAAGAGCCGCAGATCCTTTGTGATCCCTTTGGTATTCTTATTTTACAGGTACAACTGGATATTCTCTGGAAACCTCTCTATCTGAGTCTCCAAGCATCCTGTTAATATATTTCTTCCTTATTATCTATACTTTAATCCATAATGTAACAATGCAACTCCAAGCTTTACTGCTGTTGGCTTTAACTTGCCCTCTTTCACTTGTTAGGTGGTTATGTCACAGTGCTTGAAATATCTCGACTATTCTGTTTATTTTCTGATGCCCACCCCGTTTCTTGAGCAAACAAAAATTATACATTTTCTTTTTTACTTCATGCTTGGCATGCAGAAAGTTATGAATGTTGTCTTGTACATAATTGGCAAACTAATTACTTCTCTATCTGTAGTCTAAACACTATACGCCTGGTTTGGAAGTGAGCCTAGATCACCTCTCAGTGCCTGGTCAGCCAGGGGTAGGAGGATTCAGCAATCCAGAGGATGCTGGCTTCCTCTGGGTACGGGAGATCAGTCAGCTGTGGCACTATAATGCCACCTTGGGGACATAAGTGACCGTTCACCTGTAGTGGCTTTCTGAGAAGGATACCAACATGCTTATCATGCTTGGCATGCTGGGAGCATCCATGGTGCTTCACACTGGCATCCCACATACCCCTTACTTTGTGGAGCTTCTGTCAACATCAATGAAGACCCTGCTTGGGGAGGAAGTCTTCGGGAAAGACATAGGGTGGGGATGCCTGTTAAGTCCATGGGAAGCCTTGTGGCATGACTGTGGGGGTCATACCTGGGGAGGTATGATCAATTAATGTGGGGATAAAGCTAGAATTCCTAAGAAACATAATTTTATTGCTAATGTGTAATGAGTGAAACATGACTTGTAAAACATGGTTTGTATCTGCATTTGTCCTTCCTTGCACCAAAAGATGAGCAAATCTTTATAGGACTACAAAGACACCCGCAGAGAGAGCAGTGAGCTCTTACCCCTCCCGCAGCAGCTGGAGCAGCAGTTCTCAAAGTACAGAGGCTGCTTCCTAATCATACCCCCAGGTGCCTGTAGAGAGAGCAGTGAGCTCTTATCCCTCCCATAGCAGCCAGAGCAGCAGTTCTCAAGGCTGCTTCCTAATCATCCCTCCAGATGCATGCAGAGAGAGCAGTGAGCTCTTACCCTTGCCATAGCAGCCGGAGCAGCAGTTCTCAAGGTACAGAGGTCTGAAGCATGCTGTGTTGCAGAGAGCTACAAAAGAACATTTTTGAGCAGTATATACTGTCAGAATATTGTGCCTGATTGTTTTAAATAGCTGTAGTGTGTTGTGGTTAGACTGGGGATTGAATGCATTTTAGCAGGTACCTTAATTGTGCTTACAAAGTTGGGGATTGTTTGCTGTACTTGTTTACTGAATTCAGTGTGTTACCTATGCTAGATGAATCTGCACTGTTGCCTGATCAGCTCCATTCAGTACCCCTTCATAGTGACTGAATTTGTGGTCACCATCCTGCCCCCCTTCCCCTACTGTCCCGTTCCAGCCCTGACCGTTACTTTGTGTTGTTCCTGACCCTCTAATCCCTCTCCTGCCTTCATTCCAGCAGGCTGCTTCCTAATCATCCCCCAGATGCCCAGAGAGAGAGCAGTGAGCTCTTACTCTTCCATAGCAGCCGGAGCAGCAGTTCTCAAGGTACAGAAGTCTGGAGCATTCTGTGTTGTAGAGGGCTAGCCCACTGCTGCTGCTGCTGCTGCGGTGAACTCCTCTCCCACCCTGGGTGGGCATTTCATTTATAGGGCATTGTAGTCATGTGACCCATTATGCAATCTCCCCATTTATCATATTGCAGGTCATACAAGTTGTTCATTAGGGGGCGCTATTGTACCTGGCACAGTTGGTAACAATTAAGCATCCCTAATCTCAGATTATAATATCTGAGCATTATGTGTTACATTTTCTGCCTACTCTGTGGTATACCCTTGCACTCCTTCCTGACCCCAATGGTGCATAGGTTGGGTTTTGAACCCATTATCCCCGGCATTAGCTCATCTAAGGGCAGTGCTCTTTCCACTGAGCTATCCTGCCTGTTATATGTTTCACCTCCCCTAGTGGTCAAGACCCATAGGGGTCTCTGTGCTATGCATATAGATCACAGGATACTGAGTCTACATATGGTGTGGTGTGCTGGAAACAATCTCCTTAGTTTGCCATAAGCACCTTATAAGAATCTGCCACTAGGGGCATCCGTTCAAACTTATACCCTTCTAGACACGAGGGTATAGCCCATTGCTACCATGGATGTGGAATACATTGAAGGATTAGTGGAGGCCCCCGTATCCCTTTTCCTTACCTAGTTATAATTACAGAATGGTATTTACTGCCGTATTCTCGTCCCCCTACTATTTCCTTCGCCCCCCCCCCCTTCAGATCTGCAATAGCAATCTATAGCAGGAATTCCCACTTGGTCGACTAGTGCTTACTAATTAGAGGAATTACCTTAGCTCTTCAACAATTGTTCACTCATTTTACTTAACCAACCCAGTGCCCAGTTCAAAGTGCTGTTGCTCACTTGTTCAAGCCACTGTCACTATTCCCCACCTAGCTGGGAGCATAACTCTGCTCTAATACATTTGCACATTAAACTACAAGCAAGACCAGCACTATGTAAGCTAACATTAATATCTATCCATTGTACTGCTACATCCTCTAAATACTTCTGCCTACCTAACTACAGTCACAATCTGCCAAGTCTATTACCAAGTGTTTTGTTGCACCGTTATGCTACCCCTGCTTATAACCATATTCCCCTTTTGTCCCTATCTAGTGCAGCAATCTGAGCACTTGAACCCCCTTACTCTTCCCCTGACATGCTCATGCTCCCTCTTTACATAGATACATAGATACATAGATACATAGACAGTGTCGGCAGATAAGGGCCTATGGCCCACCCAGTCTGCCCATTTGAGCTTGTAAGTTCAGTTTGTTTTCCTAGAAGTCTGTTGCCCCTTACCCCTGACCTCCAGAATTCCTTTATGTCTATCCCACGCATTCTTAAATCGCGTGATTGTTTCAGCCCCCACCACTTCTTCTGGCAGGGTGTTCCACTTGTCCACCACCCGTTCTGTGAAGAAATTCTTTCTCATGTTTCCTCTGAATCGTCCTCCCTCCAACTTCATCCCATGCCCTCTTGTCCTGGAACATCTTTTTCGCTTAACAATAGTGTTTTCCTGCACCCTGTTCCTCCCTGTAAGATACTTGTATGTCTCTATCATATCCCCTCGCTCCCTCCTCTCCTCCAGGGAGTACATGTTCAGTTCCTTCAACCTGTCTTCATAGGACTTGTGATGCAATCCATGCACCATCTTTGTTGCCCTCCTATGAACCTTCTCTACCCTGTCTATGTCCTTACTTAGGAATGGTCTCCAGAACTGTACACTGTACTCCAGGTGGGGCCTCACTAGTGTCTTGTATAGCGGAATTATGACCTCCCTTTTCCTGCTGGTGATGCCCCTGCCTATACATCCCAACATCCTATTTGCTTTACCTGCTGCCTTGTCACACTGTTTCCCTACCTTGAGGTCATCAGAGATGACAACCCCAAGATCCCTTTCCTGCTTGGTGCATGCTATATCCTCACCCCACAACTGATATATTGTGCCAGGGTTTTTGTGCCCCATATGCATTATCTTGCACTTCTTTGCATTGAATTTCAACTGCCAAACCCCTGACCATTCTTCAAGCTTCTGCAAGTCGCTTCTCATTCTGTCTACACCCTCTGGTGTGTCTACTCTGTTACAGAGCTTTGTGTCATCAGTGAACAGTGAAATTCTGCCTTCTAGGTCCCAAGAATGTCACTGATGAAGATGTTGAATAGGACCGGTCCCAGCACTGATCCCTGTGGTATCCACTGGTCACTCTTCCCTCTGTGGAGTGACAGCCATTTACCACCACCTCTGTGTCCTGCCACCCAGCCAGTTACCTACCCACCACACTACTGTCCTGCCCACACCCATATTCCCCAGTCTGTGTAGTAGTCTTCTGTGGCACAGTGTCAACGGCCTTGCTGAAGTCCAGACAGGCCATGTCCACTGCCCTCCCTGATCCACCTCCCTAGTCACCCAGTCAAAAATTCAACGAGGTTGGTCTGACATGACCTCCCCGGTGAAACCATGCTGCCTTGGGTCCTGTAGTCCATTGACAACCAGATGTTCCACCAATCTCTCTTCAGTAGTGCTTCCATGATCTTCCCACTACCAGGTGAGGCTGACTGGTCTGTAGTTCCCTGCTTCCTCTCTGTTCCCACTTTTGTATAAGGGGACTACATCTGCTGTCTTCCAGTCTTTGGGTACCTCCTGTTTCCGTGATCGGCTAAACAGGATAGCCAGAGGTTCAGTCCACCACCTCTCTTAGTTCTTTAAGGACCAGGGTTGCACCCATCTGGCCCCATTGCTTTATCAACTCTTATTACTTCAGTTCCTTCAGGACCCTTTTTCGTGTAAAGGGCTTGTGTCCATTTCTGCACCATTCTCACCCATTGTACTCCTTCAGACCCATTACCTCCTCTTCCTCAGTAAAGACTGAGCAGAAATACCTGTTCAATATGTCAGCTTTACTGTTGTCATCCTCCACACGCCCCCATCCTCCCCTTCAGTCTCACTATCCCTCCCTTTGTCTTTTTCTTTTTTCACTTATGTACCTGTAAAGGTTTTGTCCCTCACCTACTGATTTTGCAATGTGTTCTTCTGTCTGAGCTTTGGCTTCCTTACTGACCTCCCTGCCTCCCTTTGCTTCTCCTGGTACTTCTCCCTATCCCTTCTGCCTGTGTCTTTTGTATTGCCTGAATGCAATCTTTTGGCTTTCACTTTCTTGCTACCTCTTTGGAAAACCATAATGGTCTCCTCTTCCTTTTCCTCTTGCTAACCTGCTTAATGCATAATTCTGTTGTTCTTGTAATCCCCATTTTAAATACTGCCCACTGTTCCTCAACCCTGATTCCTGTCCCATTCCCTTAATGCCTCTTTCAAGTATCTCCCCATTTTCCCAAAGTCTGCCCCCCTAAAATCCAGGATACGTGTTTTTATGTGGTTTGGTTCTGCTCTTTCTGTGATTTCAAACCACGATGACTGGTGGTCACTGTTTCCCAGGTGCTCCCCCACTGTTATCCCATCACACTGTCCCTGTTTGTGAGCACAAGGTCCAGTATTGCCTTCTGCCCAGTTGGTTCCATAGCCAGTTGCTTGAGGAAGGCACCCTGAAGGGAGTCCAGGATAAATCTGCTCCTAGTTGATGCTGCTGCTGGGATGCTCCAGTCCACGTCTGGAATATTGAAGTCTCCAACCAGTACTACCTCACCCTTGTCTGCCATCCTTTGGATGGCTAGCATCAGCTCCCTATCTGTTTCTTCCTCCTGGGCTGGTGGTCTATAGACCACACCTATGCAGATGGCTGTCCCCATTTTCCTTTCCAGCTTAACCCACAGTATCTCTCCCCCAATTTGTTCCTCCTGGATCTCTGTGGCCCTTATGTCATTTTTCACATACAGTGCCACTCCTCCCTTCCTGCCTGCTCTGTCTCTTCTGAATATGTTGTAGCCAGGTATGGCCATCTCCCAGTCGTGGTTATCATTACACCAGGTTTCAGTGATGGCCACAATGTCCAGGTCTGACTGTACCATGACAGCCTCAGATCTTCCATCTTGTTGCTAAGGCTCCTGGCATTTGCACACATGGTTTCATGATTTGACCTCCCTAGACTGTTTCACTGTTCTACCCAGCCCCTTCCTTGGTTGTCATTTATCCCTGGTTCTCCTTGCTGTCTGCCCTTCTGCTGAATTTTGCCCTTTTCGCTTATCCACCTCTTGGGCACTAATCTCCATCTTTTGCACACTGCTTTGCAGAGATAGCCACTCCTCTGGTTCACTGGTTCTGCTGCTAGCTGTGGGGGTGATCAAGTAGGTACCTCCTTGCTGGCCTCACCCCTTTTTGCTAGTTTAAATGCTTGTCAATGTAGCATTTAAACTTATCATTGAGTGCTTGATTCCTCCAGGATGGATGCAGGCCGTCAGGCTTGAACAAACCTCCATCCCTCCAGGTGGGTCCCCAGTCACCAATGAATCCAAACTCTTCCTCACAGCACCAGTTCTTCAACCATGAGTTAAAGTTCCTGATGCATGCACTCTATGCTCTCCCTTGCCTCTCACAGGTAGTACTTGAGAAAGTGACAGAAGTAGCTACTTGCTTGAGACTCCTCCCCAGTTTCCTAAACTCTTCCTGAACTTCCTTTGGCTCCTCATTTGCCAGGTCATTAGTACCTAGGTGGATAATGACATCCAGCTCACCCTCCCGTCTTGCCTTCCCAGTGATCCCCAGAATCTTCCTTCCATCCCTCCATGCCGTGGCACCTGGTAGGCACCTCACCTCCCTGTCCTCCCCCTCCTGTGTTCCTAGCTGGATCCCTCCTATGATGGAGTCCCCCA
The DNA here is from genome assembly GCA_016271365.2 of Neoceratodus forsteri. Lineage (NCBI taxonomy): Eukaryota > Metazoa > Chordata > Ceratodontiformes > Ceratodontidae > Neoceratodus > Neoceratodus forsteri. Next base: position 463,775,346 of record CM057449.1, read on the forward strand.
CCAGGATTTGCTTCCTCCTCCTCTGGGGTCCACTGCTTTCCCCGCTGAGGTCACCTCCTTGGCTAACCTCCACATCCTTTCCTTCCACTTCTCTGGGTACCTCTATTTGGTTGTCCTCATTTTCCAGTGTGGCATATGAGTTCTTGAGTGGAATAGGATCTGGGATGTGCCTCTGCCTGACTGCTCTAACCCTCCCTGAGCCCACTGTCATCCAAGTGCTCCTCATTCTCGGCATCCTTTGAGGCAGTTGCATTGGACTGGGTGGTCCCTGGATAGGGGTGATGGTACTCCTGACCCAGTTTACTTCTGCTCTGAGTCTGGCTACCTCATCCCACAGTCCAGAGAGATGCATGCAGATAGGACAGCACCTCAGTGTCCAGAAGGTCTGCCTGAATATGGCTGCCCCACAGCCACTGCATTGCACCACTCCCCACATTATACTGAAATTCCACCACTTGTCTGCTACTGAAGCTCTCCTAGTTCCCTTTTTATTAATTTACTGTACTAAAAATCCTGCCACTGATCCTCAGATTTTTTTTTTAAAGAAAAAGAAACCAATAAATAAATAAATGAGTCAAAACACTTGTCGTGTTGAGGGTGGGCTTCTTCCCCTTATGCCCTCCTACTTCACACCCCTTACTATACCCTCTGTTTAGCTCCTGTCAATCAGATTTAACAGGGCATATAATTAAGAGTTGAGGGGGCAAAATTTGCAGCAATTAAAGACAGCACAGAATTACACCACCACTATGTTTTAAATTTTCAACAGCCCAAAAACAATTATAAGTAAAGACAACAAAGAAAGTATAGTGTCATTAAAAGCCCACAATCTAAGTTTAAAAGAAAAATAGCAATTACCAGTTACTCTAAAAGCACTGAATTGAATATGTTTCCTTCCTTCCCCTTCTGGCTTCTTCTGAGAAAATAAAACTCTGCTTGCTACTTTAACTCTGACTAAGCCCCACCTCCAGTTATCATGTAGCTGAGGTCAGAGGCCAGACAATTAACACCCTTCACCCAACTACAGGGCAGTCAGACAAGCCAAGATAAAATTTGCAGCACTTAAAGACAGCACAGAATTACACCACCACTATGTTTTAAATTTTCAACAGCCCAAAAACAATTATAAGTAAAGACAACAAAGAAAGTATAGTGTCACTAAAAGCCCACAATCTAAGTTTAAAAGAAAAATAGCAATTACCAGTTACTCTAAAGCACTGAATTGAATATGTTTCCTTCCTTCCCCTTCTGGCTTCTTTAACCCTTAATATACACCACCTATGGGATGCATCATCCATCTCACTTGCATTTGCCATCATACTATCACAAAAAATCATCTCACCCATCTATGCGGTCACCTCACTCTGTCTTTACCCAGTGCCAAAGCAACCCAACCCCCTAGGGGCTTGAAATGCTAGTGCCACTTGGAAAGAGCTTGCAGTCCTAAGGTTTAAACTAAAACAATTATCATTCTCTTATTGATATGCTCATGGAACATTAAAGTTAACCCTGGCCCTCCATCACCCCTCACTTCACCTTTGGAGTTTGCGTCAGCTCCCAGCCTGAAATTAAAGCTTATTAATGTATGAAGTCTTGTGAAAAAACTTGATTTAGTCAAAGTATGGGTATTACACATAAACTCAGACATACTCATAGTCACTGAAACTTGCCTAAAGAGCTCAACCACAGACCAACAGATTGCACTCTCATCCTTCAATTCCTTTAGAGTGGCCAGACCAACTAGGGTGGGGGGTAGTTATTTATGCCAGCTCTAAATTTACTGCCTCTAAACTCCATGCAGTCTCTGACCAAAGGAATTCAAATGTTTGGGCATAAAACTTACCTTGCTCTCGTCTGAAGCAATTAGTATTATCAGCTGCTACAGGCCACCAGCAGGGGGCACTGAACTTCTAACCACCCTCAGAAATTTAGTTAAAGCCAACCCGAATGAATCCATTATCCTTGGTGATCTGAACATGGATTGGCTTTCACCAAAAACAAATACCTCATTAGAGAGACATGGTTTACCAGTAACCACACTTGGGAGACTTCAGTAGCTGGCTATGTACTGTTCAGAAGAGTCCGAGGTGCAAAAAGGGGCGGGGGAGGTGGAGTGGCCCTTTATGTCAATGAAAATATCAAAGCTACAGAATTTCAGAATACACATAAGGAGCCAGAAGAACTGTGGGTCACCCTGGAAACAGGAAATGGGACAGCCATATGAACAGGGGTCGTCTACTGGCCTCCAGACCAGGGGAGGACATAGACACATTATTGTTAGAAGATATACAAAACATGACAGCTAAAGGGGAGGTTCTGATAATGGGAGACTTCAACATGCCAGATACAGATTGGTCAATACCAGCAGGAACATCTGCCAGAACTAGTCACATAGTGGATTCCCTGCAGGGGGAGGGCATCAAACAACTGGTACAACAATCCACAAAAGACAGGGCTATCCTAGATCTAGTACTAATAGGGAAAGGATCACAGATCTCCCAGTAGAAGGTCACCTGGGGGCCAGTAACCATCACATGGTATGGTTCAATTTGGCTACTAGAACTAAATCATCCCATTCCAAAGCAAAAATATGGGACTTCAGAGGAGCTGACTTTGATAAGATGGCCAACAGAGCTAAGCTAGCCCTGGCAAAAAGAAATACAGGTGAGGGGGTACAGGCAAAGTGGGCAGGCATTAAGGATGCAATACTTGAAACAACATCCCATTGTGTTAGAGAGAAAAGGAAGTGCAAAAGAAAAAGGAAACCACTTTGGTTCTTAAAAACTGTAGCAGAAAAGGTCAGAGACAAAAGGCTGGCCTTCAGGAAATATAAGGGAACGCAGCGGGATGAAGATAGGGAGGCATACCGAACTTCCCTGAGGGAAGCAGGGAAGGCAATAAGGCAGGTAAAGGCCCAAACCAAGGAAACACTAGCACGAACAGTAAAAGAAGGTGAAAAGACTTTCCAGAGATACATTAGTGAAAGGAGAAAGTCCAGAGGGGGTATTGCAAAGACCAAAGGGGATAAGGGGGCATGCGAGAAGGAGGACCATGTAAAGCATCTATCCTAAACATGTACTTCTGCTCAGTATTTACTGAGGAGAAACAGGGCAGGGCCCACAGCTCAGCACCATGGACACAGGGGGAGGGAGGTATGCACTAGTCCCTTTATAAAAGAAAGGGTCCTACAAGAGCTCGATAAACTCAGGGTGGACAAGGCAATGGGACCTGATGACATACATTCCAGGGTACTAAAGGGTGGAACTAGCAAAGCCATTATCAGAACTGTTGAGTGAGTCTCTGAGCACAGGAGAGGTCCCAGAAGACTGGAGAAGGGCTAATGTGATCCCGCTCCACTAGAGTGGTAGCAGGGAGAAGGCAGAGAACTACAGACCAGGCAGTCTTACCTCAGTAGTGGGCAAGATTATGGAGGCACTCCTTAAGGAAAGGATAGTGCAACACCCAGAATCCATAGGAGCACAGGATCCAAGACAGCATGGGTTTACAACAGGAAGGTCCTGTCAAACTAATCTCTCAGATTTCTTTGACTGGGTAACCAGAGTGGTGGACCTAGGGGGAGAAGTTGATGTTACCTACCTTGACTTCAGCAAAGCTTTCGATACTGTTCCATATAGAAGATTGATTAATAAGTTACATAGGCTTGGAGTGGGTCAGAAGTTGGTCAACTGGGTGGAAAACTGGTTGATGGGCAGAAAACAGAGAGTGGTGGTAAATGCTGTACAGTCAGAAGAGATGCAAGTCACAAGTGGGGTACCTCAGGGATCAGTCCTGGGGCCAGTCCTCTTCAACATCTTCATCAGTGACATTGCAGATGGACTGGAGGGTAAGGTTTGTCTGTGTTCAGATGACACCAAGATCTGCAACAGAGTAGATGATCCAGATGGGTTGGGCAGAATGAGAAGAGATCTGGATAAACTGGCAAAATGGTCGGAAGAGTGGCAACTGGGGTTTAATGCAAAGAAGTGCAAGATAATGCACATAGGGAAAAGAAACCCTGAAGCCACCTATAGGCTGGGAGGGGAGTTGCTGGCAGTCACAAGGGAAGAAAGAGACTTGGGCGTCATTATCACAGATGGCCTGAAATCATCCAAGCAGACCACTAAAGTAGTAGGTAAGGCTAGGGGGATGTTGGGGTGTATTAGTAGGGGTGTCACAAGTCGTAAGAGGGAGGTAATTATCCCTCTTTACAAGACACTGGTTAGGCCCCATCTGGAGTAATGCATGCAGTACTGGAGGCCACACCTTCACAAGGACATTAACCAAACTGAGACAGTCCACAGAAGGGCAACCAAAATGGTGCAGGGACTACATCAGAAAATGTATGAGGAAAGATTAATGGAGCTCAATATGTATATCCTACAGCAAAGGAGGGAGAGAGGTGATATGATCGAAACATTCAAACGCCTTAAGGGCATTAACAAGGTGAAAGAGTTTAACATGTTTCAATATAAGAAAAATAGCAGCACAAGAGGACACAGCATGAAATTAGAGGGAGGCCGATTAAGGGGTAATGTGAGGAAGTTCTTTTTCACAGAAAGGATGGTGGATGCATGGAACGGCCTACCTCAGGAAGTGGTGGATACGAATACAGTGCAGGGCTTCAAAGAGGCATGGGATACGCATAAGGGAACAATACAGATGAGTATGACTAGATAGGCCATTGACATAGCAAAGGCTGATGGTACATTCATAAGGCAGAAAAATAAATGGGCAGACTGGATGGGCCATGCTGTCCTTATCCGCCATGAATTTCTATGTTTCTATGTTTCTATGTAAGACCTGTACGCAGAGCTGGGTATCTCACAGCTTACCATAGAGCCTATCAGAACCAATGCAAAAGATATCAGGCTTTAGGCAAAAACACAGCACGGTTTCTGCAGTAGCCCTAGTAACAAACAACTAGTTCACCGCCCTCTATAATAAACTATCTACGGGAGCCATCTTCTTAGATTAAAGTAAAGCCTTTGACATGGTCAACTACAGTCTACTATTAATCAGACTTAAAGAACATGGCTTGAATAACTTTTCAGTAAGCTGGTTTTCTAGCTACATTACAGATAGACTACAGTGTATCAAAGCTGATGGGTTCCTATCCTCCCCACTCCCAGTTATAAGAGTGGACCCCCAAGACTCCATCCTGGGGCCATTATTATTCATTATTTACATTAACTCACTAAGCAATAACATTCTATTTTTTTTTTTTTGGGGGGACCAGTACCCCAACACTGCCCAATTGGGCAGAGGCTCCTCAGCCAGTGCTCCCTCTTGCCATCCCCCAGCCCAGGCTTACACTCTGAGTGGGGCTGCTGGGTGGGTGCTCCCTCCCCAGGACATTCAGTCTCAAGCCCCAGCTTACCCCCCAGGATGGGATCATGGAAGCAGAACCCCCCCCCAGTGGACCTTTAACACAGCAGGAGTGGCAGCGGAGGCAGGAGTGTCATCCACGGGGCTGGATTTTGTGGATGCTAATGTTCACTGGAGGTGGGACTTGCAATGATGTCAATGGGCATGCCCAACATCTGTCCCACCTCCTATGATGTGTGGCCTCGGTACCTGTGACTCCTCAGCCTCTGTCAGTGGCTGCTAATGTACCGAATGCTCCCCCCTTCCCCCAGAGAAGGAGAGTTGCCAGATGACACTCAGTCCTTCTCTGCCCCAGCTGGTCCTCCGACTTCCAGGTCCATTCCCAAACTTGGGTTGTCAGCGTCATGAGCAGACACCCTGCTGTTGCATCAGCAGACCGGCCAACATTCTAAATTCTAAACTCCACTTCTTCACAGACACTACTGTGCTGTATACAGCTAAACCCTTCTTATCTGATGCCAACACTGAGTTGCAGGCTGATTTCTACCAATTACAATGCAACCTGCTCAATTTCAAACTACTGCTAAACTCCAAGAAAACTAAAGTAATGTACCTTCTCTCATCACAGCTGTCAGCACTCATATGCCAGCAAGCCACTCCAGTGCCTGTTACAACCCTTCTGGGAGACTCACTTGAGACTGTCAAAAAATGTAAGTATCTCAGAATCTGGTTAGACAGTAAGCTGCCATTTGCTGTGCACATTGAATCCCTCATCAAAAAACTAAAAATAGGACTGGGATTTTTCTATAGGAATAAATCCCTTTTCCATGCATATATCAGGAAAAGGCTAATACAAGTCACTTTCCTCCCCATCAGACTACATGGACATTATTTACAACAGTAGCACGGCATCCAGCCTACACAGACTAGACAGTCTGTATCACCATGCCTTATGTTTTATAACAAATGCACCTTTTAGAACACATCACTGCACCCTTTACTCAGCAGAAGGCTGGTCTTCCCTTGCCACAAGAACACTGCTGCACACTGGTGCCTAGGCCCTGAAAGTCCTACTGAAAAAGCTTCCTATGTGAGGAATGCGAGAAACAACCTTAACATTATATTGGGTTGTGAACAGAACAATTTACAACTGGATGGTCAAAGGATAGTTTAAAATATGATAAGAAATGTATGTTCAGATTCAAAGGCTTCTCCCAACAGGCCCAAAACAGTCTTTTGAACTCCCAAAAAAGACGACATCTGGATGCATGTGCTGCATGGGGGATGTTGAATGACTCACAGGGCAGCAGGTGATCTGCCATAAATTACATATATATGTGTGCGTGTGTGTGTGTGTCTGTGTGTGTGTGTGTGTGTGTGTGTGTGTGTGTGTGTGTGTTTGGCCTTATGTAACTGTGCCAGAGGTCAAGCCCTTTAGGCAGTTCTGTATGAGATCCTTTATTTTATTTGTTTCATTTTTTTCATTCTTTTTTCCTCCGGTCACTGGCTTCTGGACCTCCCTCAGTCGTCCAGCTGTTCCCACCTGGTCTGAGATCCTCCCTGCCTTGGGAATCCTCTGAACCTCTGATCCACCCATGACTCACCTCTCAGGCAACCCACTGGCTTGAGCTCCCCCCAGGGTAGGGTCACCATCAGCTCCTCGCTGCTCCCATATATGAATCTAATGACCTGAGGGAAAGGTGAAGATCAGCAGGTTTTCATGACCCAGGAGGCCAGGATCCAATGGTGGGTGTGGTGCTGGGTTAAACATCATCTATCCTGGGAGCTGGGACTTTTCCTTCTTCTGCGTGATTACCACCCCCCCCCCCGGAAAGCTCGGACATGGAATGACATCCAGGGAAGATATGCACACTCCTGTGCATGCCACTCCAACATCCACTACAGCCCACCACCCTGTGTACAGAAGATTGGCATCTCAATACCTCCCTGCTCCTGCTGGGAGGCATACTGTTGCAAAGCCTTCAGCCCTCCCCTTCCTGGAGAAGGTGACCTGTCATTGGATGCATGAACCTTCTCCTTGCCAGCCAACCCCAGGTGTCTTAAGCTTGCTTTCAAACTCAGGTCTCCGGTGAGGTGTGGCATTCAATGCCTCAGCCCACAGTGCCGGCTGGATCCTTTATTAACACACTAAAAAATAAAGAGTGCCAAGCAGATCACCAGCAGAGATAACTTCACTTTTAACCGAACAGTGTATGCTATGCACATGTTTCTCCCTGTTCACACACTCCATCCATGCACATTCCTAGCCTGGGAGGACCACAGCCACTGAGAAACTTGAGGGACTCAAGGGGAAAGTACGGTTTCTGCATGGCGAAACACACATTTTTTAAGTTGCTCTTCAATGTATATTCCACAGTGCACATAGAGTACTGTTTAAAAAAGGGAAGAATTATTTTCCACTGGAGATGGTTAAGCGAATAGTAATATGTAATGTGTGGAAAATGACATTGCAGGTTTTCAATGGCTTTTGCAGTTTACATTGAAGTGCGGACGTCTCTGTGAAGTACACAATCAGTATTCTGCCGTACTGCTTGTGCTATTGAATAATGTGTTCAGATTTGCCAGTGCCACACTCACTATGGTGGAATACTGATTGTGTACTTCACAGCTACTTCTGAACTTCAAGGTAAACAACAGAAGGCACTGTAAACACCCATGATAACGTTTTCTGCAGTTTATGTATTATGTTTTACTCAGTTACTTCTGCCAAAAAATAATTCTGCACTTTTTTAATCATACTCCAATGTGAACTGTGGAATATTCATTGAAGTGTGATGTTAAAAATCAACATTTCACCCCGAGGAAACCACACTTACCCTGTGACTCCCGTGAGCTTCTGAGTGAGTCACTGAAAGTGCTACTGCTCCCAGAGCTGAGCGAAAGACAGAGAGAGGGAGAGTTAAAAGCAGCCACCAGAAACAAGAAACAGTTAGTGGAGGTCCCAGCCAGGATTAGGTTAAGAACAAGTTCCACAGTCTGAGGAAACATTCAGTTAGTTTTGAAAACTTATTTCTAAGTCTACCTGTTTTTTTAATATTACACAATCATGTCTGCTACAGCAACATCACAGTATGAGGGCAATGCTGTGGGTGAGGTACAGGAGTAGGGCCAGCAGCATGGTGCAGACCAGCAGCAACAGCAGGTGGGGGAGCAGCAGCAGCAGGGCCAGCAGGTGGCACCTGTGCAGCCAAACCCTTTGGAGGAGAAGTCCACCACCTCTGGCACAAGGAGAAAGCTTGCACTCCCTTTTGCAGCAAGGAAGTGGCACTGCTGGTTGTCACCAGCCCACTTCTGTGTGGTGGGATTTTGCTCTGCATCACAGCAAATCCCTCCAGTGATGGGGGGGCAGGGTAACCCTTCCTCTATCCTTCTAGCACGCTCACTGTTTCACAACTACCACAGGATCCCAGGGCACCCGTTCTTCATGTGAAGAGATACAAATAAAGTCTCAAGTCTGTGTTCCTGGGGTAGAACCTTGTCAGCCACTGCAAAACAAACCAAAAAGTCACAGGCATGTATAGGCTTTGGGGGCCCTATGCACCCTATTATGTGTCTTTCCCCAGAAATGCAGAGATCAGGTCAAACCCCCACATGCTCCTCTTGAGATCCTTCATGTTTTTCCTTCCCTCCTTTCATCACAAAGTAACTAGTGGTACTTCACTTTTATTTATTTATTTCTTTATTTAAGAGATTTACCAGGAAGGCATACTGAGCAGAGAACCGCTCGATTCCAGATGCGCCCTGGGGGTAGGGGGATTACAGCAAGAGAAACACAAGAACATACATTTGGCAGATTACAGGCAGTAGGTGAGACAGTTCTAGTACATGAACAAGAGCAATACAATTGGCAGATTACAGATAGTAGTTGAGACAGTTCTAGTACAGTTACATAGAGTTACAATAGATACTTAACTACTTCAACTAGAATGTAACACCAGACATGTGTAGGGAGCAGCACTACAATTTAGTAGCAGACAAGTTGCAGCACCGCTGGGAGGATTATGGAGTCGAGGGGGAGGACTAGGGGGGGGGTTACAGTTACAGTTGGTAGCGAAGTGCAGTTTCAGAAGAGCATTTAGTTGAGGAGTGCTGGTGGAATGTCTAATTTTGGCTGACAGAGAGTTCCACAGCTTGGGCAAGCTGAAGCTGAAAGCAGCCTGACCTGACCGGGTGGATCTGTGGGGGATAAGTAGGAGCCTCGCATCAATATTTCGAAGAGCATAAGTAGAAGGGGTGAGAGTGGTTAAGGAGGAAGATAGGTAGGAAGGGAGGGTATGCGACCAGAACTTAACGGAGGTTTTAGTGCAGTGGAGCAGTCTTCTGCTGTGAAGAGACGGGAGGTCCAGGGATTGGTAGAGGACCCAGTGGTGGGTATTGGGAGGGAGGTTGAGCGAGAAACGGCAAAAAGAGTTGAAAAGGGGATCCAGCCTAGCTAGGGCAGTTTGGGGGGGCCGTACAGTAGACGACATCCCCGTAATCAGTAATAGGCAGGATCATTTTTTGCACTATTGCTTGTCTAGTTTTTAGAGGGATGCAATTTTTATTTCGGTAGAGAGCTGACAACATAGGGTGCAATTTTTTGTGTAGAGCATCAATATGCACTGAAAAGTCAAGATGCTGGTCTAGCCAGACCCCAAGATAATGATAAGTGTGCAGGCCTCTAGTGGGGATTTATTCAGAGTGTAGAATGTTGGAGTGCAGGAAGCCATGCTATTTTGGACCGGATCCAAGGTGAGGGAGACTGTTTTTTTGAGTTAAGGTATAGCTGGTTTAAGGAGAACCAACGCTGGATAGAGTCGAAATCCTGCTGTAGACAGGCTGACACGGCGCTCGAGGAAGGGCCAGAGGCGAACAGCACCGTCTCGTCCACATACATGTGGATAGATGCTTGTAGGCATGCTGCAGGCAGGTCATTGAGGGAAATAGAGAACAGCAGCGGGTTGAATACAGATCCTTGAGGGACACCACTGGTAACAGGGAGTGAGGAGGATATGGCTGAGCCGATGCGGACTGATTGGGACCTGTCGGCCAGGTAGGAGTGGAACCAGTTAACTGCGTTATTTGACAGTCCTGCTTGGGTAAGTTTGGCCAGCAGCAGGGGATGGGAGACCGTGCCGAAGGCTTTCGCCAGGTCAATGAAAATGGCAGCAGTTATATCCCCTTTGTCCATTCCCATGAGGATGGCATTAGTGAGGCGAAGGAGGGAGGTGGTGGTGGAGTGATTTTTCCTGAAACCAGCCTGAAATGGGGTGAAGAAGGATATAGTATCAAGATAGTGATAGAGCTGAGAGAGAACGAGTCGCTCTAGAATCTTTGCTAGGACAGGGAGCAGGGATATAGGATGGTAGTTGGATGGAGAGGAGAGGTCCCCTCCTTTAGGTAGTGGAATGACAGTGGCTTGTTTCCATAAGTTGGGAACAGTCCCAAGTTTAAAAGACAAGTTAAAGAGCAGGGCTAGTGGGTAGGCTATGGCAGGTGCAGCGAGCAGAAGCATCTTGGAATCGAGGCCTGAAGGGCATTTTCCCTTGGATGGGTTTAGCGTCTGCAGGATTTTTAGCACCTGGCTAGATGAAACTGGATGGAGGGAGAAGGTGGCTGGGGTAGGTACAGAAAGGAGGGGAGAGGCCAAGGGATAGGGATGAGAGGAGCGGAAGGATGAAGACAAGGAGGAAAAGTAGGAGTTAAATTCGGAGGCTACCAAGCTTGGCTCAGTGATGGAATTTCCCGCAATGTTTAGCATTGGATTAGGGGGTTGGGCAGGAGGGGAGAGGAGGGATTTTATAGACTTCCAGAACTGAGTGGGGTGGGAGAAGTTGTTGTTAAATGCGGTTTTAAAGTAGTTCGATTTAGCCTGTCGTATGAGTCTTGTACAGGCGCTTTAATGATCGGTAGTGTAGCTGAGCCATATGATCACCTGTAGCTCAAAAGATTTCCAGGCACCATCTCTGGTATGGAAGGAGTTCCATGAGGGTAGTTGTTATCCATGGTAAGTGGGAGCCTCTACCCGCATCTCCTTAGGCTTATGTCTGTCCCAGATGACGAGGAAATTTACAGAGAAAAAGTTCAGGGCATCATCTATAGAGGTGGCTCTGGGGATGAGAGACCAATCGATACTGGAGAGGTCATTAAGGAGAGCAGTCAGGTTAAGAGACTTATAAGCTCTGTTTTGAAGCACCCGGGGTGGGGGGGCGATGGGGCGGAAGATTTTTCTCACAATAAAAATCATATGGTGATCACTAAGGGAGTCAGGTAGTAGGCCAGCTTTACAGATCCAATGGGGGTGGGTAGTCAAGGCCCAATCCAGGAGTGTCTTTTAGTAGTGTTTAGCCTTAAAACAGTCACATATGCATGATATCATTTGAACATTTGCCAAGGTAGCACACACACAAACGACATAGGCAGAATTATTTTAAAATAAGCCAAAGGCTTTACTTATTAATTAATAAATGCAGTAAATAACATAAAGACAAATAATTTTAGACATTGGTTACAGGATATTGAAAATAAAATGGAAACTATACATAAATAACTACACTTTAAAACTCTGAGATTAAAGTTCTACCTTGAGGCTTTAGTTGTTGAAGTTTGAAAGTGCAAAGCGTCCTTAAAAGTGTGGAATTTGAAGTTTTGGCTCTGGTGATCCAGGAGACTGTTCTTGAAAAGAAAATTGTCTCTGCTCTCTCATAAAGCAAGTAGAGAGGGTCCCAAATGCAACAATGGCTAATGGCTTCAGCAAAGTGGTAAAAGCTAAAAGACTCAGATACCTCTCTGCATCCTGGTTTTAGGTGGTTTGAAAAGTGCAGGTCCAGTGGCTAGTGGCTGGCCTTGTGACTGGCTAACATTCTGTTTCTATGGTTACCCAACCCATCAGATTTTAGTATTTTATTACAAAATACAGATACGCAGTTCTGAATATACGAAAAAAAAAACCTCAAAGATCATTTAGTTGAAACCAGAATCCTGAGGAACATCCAGCACCCCCCCGCCGGGTGGGATGGTTAATTAAGATATACTCAGCCCAGACATTTACTTAAATGGGTAGCCTACTCCACTGGTAACAAGCTTAAGTCAATGCAGACCTCTCAAAACAAAGGGTGTCCAGACATCCCGACTCCTAATGAGGTCCTAGCCTTTCGCAGGCAAAATGGCCTAGCTTGCATCCCAGCTAGGCTTTATTATTCTTTTGTCTCCTTCTGAAATGATTTAATTAACTCTAGCCCTGGCTAGTAGTAAACAGTTTTCCTACCCAGTAACAAGAAAATCACTTCCTTCTACAGGGCCCATGTACCTATAGTCATGATACCTTGCACTTACACTGGCCAATGTGGGCATCTCTGATGCATTATATATATAACATTATATAAAACACGACCAAAACAATAAGATATGGCCTTATCTTGTCACACTGGTTAAAGAGGTTACCAAGAATGCAAAGGCTCTGTATGGGCCTGAAAAAGTGTCATACAAGCAGAGGGAGGAGTTGTGGCCCACCATCAAGGCTACCCTGGATGCTTAAAGAAGGGGTAAGTCTCCCACAGTTGGTGAAACAAATCAAGCACAAATGGGCTGACCTTCCCTGGTGGGACCCAGAAGTGCTTGAGGTGCTGAGTGGTGCAGTCACCATTACAGATGAACCCACCAGGAAGAGGAAGAGGAAGAGGGTGTAAGACAGGCATAGCAACACCAGTAAGTATACTCACAATAACTTGATTCATCAAAGTGCTCATCATAATTTAAAAATGTTAGCAATGTTCCGTTGTTCTCTGAAACACTGCATGTAATATTGTCATTCTGGTTTTAGTAATTCCATTTACATACTATAAACAAAATGTTCATAACAATAACTAAATCTGTGTTTTCTTACTGTACCTGCATGTGAAGAAATGCCTGATGGAAGGCACATAACTACAACCCCTCCATTGAGGATCATAGTGTGCCGCAAATGGGTTTACTTTGTCTATAACCTGGTCATCCATTTGGATGGGCAGGCTGCAGCACTACTATATTTTATATACTTGGATATGCAGTGAGGGACAGGTGCAAGCACTGACACAATATGGCATCCTTATTGGATTGCTTTTCTAATTGTTTGTTGGTGGCCAACTTTGACATTCTAAACATCTGCTTTTGTAATCATATACATGTCAACATCTCTCCTTCATGAGACAGTCTGACTTGCTTCCTGTGTCATGCCTACCATCTGCTGTATCCAACTAATCTGGTGTTGGTGGGCAGTGTGCAGGCCTGCCATATGTTCCATACATCCCCTGTCATGGCTACCCATGTAGTAGGGTAAAATGGTGTCATTCAGTGCCTATGTGTTCTCTGAGGGTGTGCATCCTGGCTGTATGCATTCATGGCACTCTGTGGCTTTGGCAACAGTCATTATCTGAATAGTGAATGGGTAGTTTCTTTGCTTGGCCCCTGAGTGTATATCCTAGCCTGTCTTTATGGGATTTTCTGGGTTGATCCTCGGTGATGTTTTTCACAATGACACTTGGCCTTCCACATAGAATGAAATGGGTCTGATTATTACTGTTGCTTGAATGTTGTGTTTCTTCCAACACTGAAATATCTTATTCATTTTCAACAGATTCTGCAGAAACACAGCAGTCCCCAGTGGAGCCAAGTACCACCACATCCAGCAGCACTGCAGAACAGATCACCAGGGTGCCCATTTCTGGTAAGCTATTATTGTTGTAAGTACATTGAACACACCGATGAAAAACTGAATAGAAAGTGTACCATTTGTGGTGCTTCACCAAAGAAATCACTGTTACCTTACTTGCGCAGGAGTGAAATGGCACCAATTTTAAGTTTTTCAGTCTGCTATCTTGTGAACTGTAAATGATTGCAACCAAGAGCTGATCCTATGATCCCTGCCCCCATCCTGGTCCTGAAGAAGTGGTACCAATATGCCCCAAGAGACCCTATAAAACATAAAATAAGATATAGTAAAAGACACCCCTATTGCAATCCATATAGCATGCCCACATGTTCTACAAATTGCAGTGTCACCATATGTCAGAGCGTAGTGGTGGAAGCAGACGAGAGGTCCACAGCATCATCCTGACCAGGTAGGGGAAGGCATCAGCAGCTAGTCAGCTCTTACGTGCAATCCTTTATCTGTCATAATGAAATAGTAGATGAAAAATTTTAAAATTGGTGCCTTTGCAGTCCGGTGCAGGTAATCATCCTGTGGGTCCATGGTTGCTGAAATGGGGGGGGGTCAATAAATCCATGGCCCTTCCACTGTCATAAGTGGCATAGCCTGGCCCTATCAGTTTTTATTTTGCAATGTTGTTGATTTATGACTAGGGAGGACTGTGTCTCTAACATGCAGCATTGCAGTAGACAGTGTTACTCTAGTTACTCCCTTTCTGGCTTGTGGTGCATCAGCAGAATTTGGGAAACTCAAGGCCTGAGTAGGCTGATGGTGGTAGACTGGGTTCATGGCCTGCTGAGTTAAGGCACAGGAGTCAAACTTGAACAATGAAAAAGAAGGGCCATCCCAGGCCTTCAGATGGGTATCAAGGAATTAGGCAGTAGAAGCTGCTGTCACTCTGGGGATAGGAGGTTCTACACAGATTACAAATATGGATGAGATAAAACTGAGTCAGTGAGGCGGAATGCCCCCTCACATCCTAGACCCTACCACCATGCAGAATGTTCACCCCAGTGTGTTGGTCATTTTGCAACTCACAGAAATGAACATGATTGTTGCTCTACTGCTCTTTCAGTGTGTGAAGAGGACATCAGGTTTTGGTTGTGCAACCTAATCAACTGACTGCTAATTTACCTCAGTTATTTGGATGACCAGTGTGACAGCATCTTCTGTCCTACTCCTGCAATGCTGTTTCCCCCATGAGATCAGGTAATGTGTGAAATGTGTTGTAGCCAGGGGTAGCAGCTACTAGCAGACAAACATGTAATTTGTTAGCAGAAGGTAATGTAATATTTTAGAACTGAATGCAACATTAACATAACATTAAACAATGTGTAATAAAAACAAAGTGCTGTGATTGTGTAAAGTAGCAGTGAACAGCTGTGTAATTATATACACATAATTACATGCCTGCAATTCTTTTACCATCATCTGTTACTTTATGTGTCGTATACTGCACTGCTTCTGCAACCAGTGCAGATGTCTGCGCATTGTATGTCATCATGAGTACTTTAGTTTTCTTACAATAAGCTGCGTTGTGGCATGTTGCATTTTACTGTGAACCTAGGTGGCGGAAGGGCCTTAGCACTGTCGGGGCCAAAGATTCAAGGTGTACATTCCCCCCCCCACCCCCCAATTCAGAGGGTTCACCCATAGCCTTGTTTGTTTCCTATCCACAGTAAAATCTGTAATATGTTTAGTAACCCCTCCCCCAACCCAGGTACATCACATCAGGGGTTAACTTTAACTTTGTTTTATACTCCAGGTTCTAGTGCCAATGGATCACAGGAACTGCAGCTATCCCTGTCTCATGTTGAATACTGTTCTACGGCTGTCTATGTGTACTTATTTTAGTCTGTCCTGCCAAAAAAACCTGCTTTACCAGGCTGTACTGTACTAATCAGACTAATACTACTCACTATTCCAAATGTCGTGGTGTAATTAATAGCTCTTTAAGAGCTAAAATTATCTGGCTCCACAAGAGGAGGATCCCACAAAACATTCAATGTAAGGGGTTTTCAGCTAGTGAATAGGCTGTGTTCTGTGTTAGAGTAGTGTTAAGTCATTAGCTTACAGTGTTAGAAACTTGCTTTTCTGACTGTGTCTCATAATTTGCCCACATAATTAAGACAAGTGCCCTCCTTTCCCTACTTTTTCTGGGGTGTGTAACATTTCAGTGACAAAATGCTAATACTCTAGGCATATAGGCTCTGCCCTGCAAGTGCTAGGTTTTATTATTTCAACATTACTATATCTGCTCCCTCTCCCATCCCAATTTCCCAAGTCCGTACTATCCCAGTCAACCACTGCAGGTTGAAATGAGCATCCACAGAGTCCTAGCCTTGCTGCCGTTATTGGTAGCTGGTAGGGGGGTCAGCTCTGCTCTACTTAATGGAGAATGCCAGAAAATGCAATCCATTTAGTCTCATTCTTATCCCACACAGGAAGTCCTTTGATCATAAAAGCAATACTTTGGAGTAGGTACATCACAAAATAGGCTTTGCCTTTAATAGTTATACTTTAAAAGGTAGAGATAGGCATTCCTGAGGAGCATAGGTCATTAGCAGTACAAATGGTGGCGATGGCCTTTCAGGCCTGGATACTGTTTCCACTTGGCTGATGAAAGGCAACCTGTAAAAAATGATGGTGGGAGTTGGAGCATTGCATGTTAAGATGAATAATTTTCTGCCTGGCATGTAACCTTAAAATATGTTGTACATTTTTTTACTTCCAAAGCCTCCTATGTTTTTTTGGTTCCCTTCCATAAAGACATCTTTACTATTCCCCTGGCTCACTTTACAACACTGTGTGACAACTTCCACATGTGCAGGTGTCAACTTGCTAAGAGGTTGGGGGGAATGACCTTGCCTTTCTCTGACTGACACTGTTCATTGTCCTGTGGGTGGGCATGACAGTGTGGTGGGTGAGGCGCATGATGATGCCAGCTATTGTTTGCACAGAGCTAGGACTGCTTCACTCAGTATTTGCTGTTATGTGATCCTCTAGTTCTGGGAGGGGGGGTCAGAAAGGGGAAGAAAGGGAGACAAGGTATGGTGCAAAAACATTGGGGGGGGCTCCTTGTGATTGCATGGAAGTCTGATTTTTGGGGCTGAGGCCAGAACCAATGTAGGAGCAGGATAAATGCCCAACAATCAGAGTACTTCATGACTTTCAACACAACAGCAATACAGGACTGACATACTAAAATACTAATTCTGTATATATCTCCAGTGAGGATAGACCACATCTCTTCACTGCAACACTGTGTCCAGATATGGAGCCTTCACCTGAGGGCAGATACAGACAGGCTGTAGATGTTGCACTGTAGAGTAAACAAAATGAGTCAGGGGGACCAGTCAATGACGCAAATCCTATGAGGGTTGATTCCGTCGACTAAATGTGTAGTCAGTAGTCACCATAAGCTTGAATGCAGGGTTCAGGCTTTGGGCAACATGCACTTGACATGAAAGTTCCCATTCCAGAAATGAATAAACATGGTAAACTGCAAGGAAGTACTCAGCTGGAAGGGGGGAAACAAGGGTACATAAATGATAATATCCAACAGGGTTGGTGGTATTGGGCAATACTGGACTGCCCCAAGGCCTTATAGCCCCTAGAAGGTACGGTATTTCTCAATATTGCCCACAATGGAGGGTATTATTGCACTTCAAAAATGACAAACATGTTCAAGAATAAGGAGGCAGACACAAATTTATAATTTAAAACAAAACCATTTTTATTTGTATGCAATAAATATTTTGGGAGAAAAAATAGTCCCTTTTAGGATGAGATGGGCAAAACAAATAAATGGTGTGAAGATGTCATGCAACACTATTATGGGTTCTAGGCAAAACAATAAATGCAGCCCTTTGTAGTCAGTGAAATTAACAGGACCCATAAAGGAGCAGTTCATGAGTTTGAAGGCACTGTGTACAGTGAGTTCTCTGGGCTCTCTAAATAGCAGTGCAGTGGTTGAATGATTTGTTTCTGCAGCTGAACTAGTGCTGGGTTCAGTGGTTGGCTGACACAGTGTTTCGTCATTTACGTTGCTGCCTGAGAGAAGGTTGCTCCAGATTTTCCTGTCAATGTGCTTAGGACGCCAGTACAATTGAAGGCTGGCTTCACAATGATGACTTGTTATTGTCATAATTTGTCTAGCTTCTAGACCAGCATTCTAGAGAATATACACGGAGGTACTTCTATTACTATCATTTGTGTAGCTCCTGCTTAGCTCAGCTTCTAAGCTGAGTCACTCCATTAGAGAGCCTCAATAATTCTTGCTCATGGGCTTGTTCATATACCATATGGGCTGCTGGTCTAGGCAGATCTGAGGGAGTCTACGAGGATGGAGGTACAGAGCCATGGCATTTTCAGGGATTTTAAACAGATATTTTTTTAAAGCCGCCATGGGACACAGTGGATTTCCAGGCTGTGAATACATGCAGCCACTTGCAGCTCTTTCTTTATTTTGAGTGGCTGCTTGCGATTTTTGGTAGTTGGGTTATAAGAAAGGGTAACATACTCTTATCCAGTTTTATCTTTTTCTATAATGAATGACTTCAAGGTTAGCTCCTGTCTTCTCATCCACATCTGGCCATATGGAGTTATATCTCAAACCTCACATGGCTGACTAGGCCAGGTGCAGTGTCAGGAGATACAGCAAGAGATTCCCTTAGTTTCTTTAGGTCAGGGTCCATTATCGGGAGAGGATGACAGGCCATATCCTTGTTTTCTTTTTTGAAACAGTTTTTAAATGCCTTTAAAAACATTGTTGGCAGACTTAAACTTTGGGTCACTTTTATTCATTTATTTATTGTGAGATCGGAACTAAAACCTTTGAGCTAAGAGCTTGTTTACAAAGGATCCTCATAGATCAGTTTGGACAGAGACTTAGTTGTGGCAGCATACTTACAGTAGACAGTTTTACATGGTAGCAACGGTAAATTACACATTCCAGAATACAAAAGAAGGTAGCATATTTCAGGATACAGGTCATAGAAGGGTAACAAGAATCAACATTATTTCACATTATTAGACACAACAGCATCAAACCATGGAGCTTATTCAGGTAGGAGGTACAGAATACAGCAGCTCAAGGCATTGTCAATCATACTGGAGGGCACTGGTCTAGGCAGTTGTCATGATAGCAACAGTAATTTACACAATCCAGGTTAAAAAGGGAGGAAACATATTTCAGTATACAATTCAAATGATGGCAACAAATCATTACTTCACATTAATCACATTATTAGACACAAGAGCAACAGACACATGGAGCTTATTCTGGTAGGAGGTACAGACACAGCAGCTTGAGGCATTGTCAATCATACTGGAGGCACAATGAGTAATTCAAGGGTTAGTTAAGTGCTGGGTAGGAGGTTTTCAGCAGGGTTTGGTGGATGATGGGTGGGGAGAAGGGAAGAGGGGGGTTAGTCTGGGTAGGGGTGGTGGGGTGTAGGGGAAATGAGAAGTGAGCCAAGGGTCAAGGGAAAATTAGGAGTGAGCCAAGGATCAAGAGAGGGGGATAGGGTTTGGGCAGAAAGTAGGGTTTGGGCAGAAAGTAGGGTAAGGTGGTGATGGGGGTGATAAGCGCACTAGCCAATATCAGTTTCCAGTGGTCACTTATGTTAATGTTTCTGCCTCTTTCTGGGCTATCTAAAAAACAGTTAATCCCACCACAAATAGTGCAGTATCCAGCTACCAAGTATTGTTCATCACTGCCAATATGCACCTCTGCATAAAACTGCCTTTGGGTATTGTTGAGGACTTCAGGGGAATCTGTTCTGCAATTTAATATGATTTTTCTTTGTCTAGACCAGTCTTCTATAACTGATATAGTCCAGGCTGTGTTTTTTTTAGTATTGGCATCATCCCCATCGGCTTCAGTTTTTGACAGCTGGCTAGGTGTCAGTGTGAGGTGACAGTTTTCTTTACTTATAGTATTTATTTGCTTTATTTTTTTCATAGGTAGCATTTCTTGCTGTTCATCTTCACTGTCTTTAGGGAAGAGAGCACTGATTTCCAATTCTTGCAACATGCTGAACTGCACAGGTATGTCTCTGGCCATGGGTGTCTTCTCAGTGAGGGCTGCTGCAGTAACTAGTTGCTGCCACTTACAGGTTTGTTACCAAGGTGGCACAGTGATACCATTAGGTGATATGACAAATAACATGGGCACAGCCGGCATTTGTTTTTCAGAGGGCTCTATCAAAAGATAGATGCACACCTCTGGAATGTTTCCAGCTAATCAGCTTTCAGTGATTTTCTTTGCCATTTTTTAAATGAATGTAACCTTTGGCCGGGGGGGGTCATCACAAGGGAGGTTAGACATTTTCACCACACAAAGACAGTGGTGGAGGTGCTGAGGGAACAGCCTAGCAAAAGATGTGATGAAAAAAGTAAAACACAGTACTTGGTTAAAGCCCAGCTTTCACAAACTTACAGGACAGGCTTCACAGTTTGACAGGGGGAGGTGGGGATGTGGTACACATACAGGAATGAAGAAGGAGGCTAGGCAAAGGTAGAAACCATGTTTCAGCAGAATGTCATGGGTACAGTACTGTTACACTGCAAAGAATACTACAATTTATGCTGATTTCAGTGACATTTTTCAAGTTTGTTCTATTCAAATTACTTTTTTTACAGACGTGAATGAAACACAACTCACTGCCACCCCCAAAAACAGTAAAGGCATGAAATGGGCAAATAACTTATTGGCCTGCCAGGCCTCCATCAGGTTAATGCCAGTGACCAAGAACCCCACAGCACCAGCAGAGCAGCAAACATCAGTTCTGCATGACCAAGCCATAGCCATGCAGCAGGACACTCGGGGCCTTCGGGATTAACCTATGGCATTAAAAGGAAAGGTACTGGCCATGCAGGCAGGTCAGCACCACTTGGTAGCAGGCCTGGGCTGCATAGTGTGGCTGCTTCAGAATATAGCTGGCAGGGGGAGGCCACACCATGAGCCAGCAGCAAAGTGAGTGATGGCTGTGGACCAGTCCATGTGTTTATTTGTTTATTGAAATTTGTTAATCAGGTAAGCCCGCTGAGAAAAAAATGTTCCATTTTCAGGGGCGACCTGGAGTTAATTACATTCATGTGAACAACGTCCAGATACATTTAATATCAGATATAATGGTTTAACATACAGAGACATCCTTGCATAGGAGACGATGACAGTTACAAATAAACAGTAGTCAAGTATTAGATAACAGGAACTAAATAGCCATACAAACTCCAAGTATACAGGACTGGACAATAGCAGTAGTTAACAAACATCCAATAAATAAAGCCCAGAGTTTCCCAATGAGTAGCTAGGGGGGAATATAAAATAGGTTAGGGTCATAAAAGAGATGCACAGATGAAAATTCTTGGGGCAGCATGGGGACTACCCCAGTGTACAGACTGACCATTGGGGTAGGGTAATCTACAGTATGCCAGAGTTAAAATCCCTGTGGATAAGTGACCACAGAGTGGTGCTAATTCCAAGAGGATGGGCAATAGTGCAAGAAGCATATCCAGGGCCTTAATTACACCTGCATATACTGGGTACATAGATATGGGATTTCAGGGCGGTTTTGAAAGTGGTCCTGAATGGAGCATTTTACCACATCTGATAGCAGCCTATTCCAGAGTGCCAGGACTGAGAGGGTGAATGACCTGTCACCTGCACAGGATCTAGACCTAGGAACTTCCAGGGTGGGGCAAGTCGATGACTGAAGCTCACGCTTATGGATTTTATTCTTGAGTAGTCCATTTAGGCTAGGTGATATAGATAATTTGGGTATTTTGAAGGCAAGGCAGAAAATGGGGTAGGCAAGTCGGGTCTCGATTGCTGGCCAGTTGAGGGAGGTGAGGACGCCACAGTGGTGGTCATGGCAGTGAGCAGCCATAACAAATCAAGCAGCTTTATGGTAGAGAACTCTAAGTTTCGAGAGTTCAGTACCTCAGAGAAATTGAAGGATAAGAGCCCCATAAAGGAGAGCTGGGAGAAGAGTTCCTTTAGTGATTGCCAGGTGCACTTCATTGCAGATATAGCCAGAAAGTCTATATAGTAGACATATTTGAT
Source organism: Neoceratodus forsteri (assembly GCA_016271365.2). Lineage (NCBI taxonomy): Eukaryota > Metazoa > Chordata > Ceratodontiformes > Ceratodontidae > Neoceratodus > Neoceratodus forsteri. The sequence goes on from CM057449.1 coordinate 463,797,428, forward strand.
GGTGGAGGGACTTTGTTAAGGCATCCACATGTGTTTTCTTGGTAAACTCTTGGTTGAGATGCACTATTAGATATTTGATGGAGGAGCAGACCTCCATCGTGGTGCCATTGATCAAGGATAGGTGCAGGAGATTTTGTTGATCTGTACCGAGGCATTTGGGACTAAGAGCATGGGCTTCGATTTCTTTAGGTTTAGTACAAGTTTATTATCCACTAGCCATTGTTCCAAGAGTCAGAAGTCCACATTGAGGTCCAGATTTTTTTGATTCACATCCTTGGTGCTCCTGCAGATGATAGTGTCATCTGCATATAGTTGAATGCTGGCTCCTCCACAATGGTTGGGCATGTTGTTAATGAAAATTGAGAAATGTAGGGACCCAAGGATGGACCCTTGAGGAACTCCTAGGATCACAGGTTTTAGGTCTGATGTCATATCCAGCCATTTGACCAGTTGTTTCCTCTCACTCAGGTAATTGTGAAACCAGTTGCAGACATGGGTATCCAGATCGAAATGTTCAAGTTTGCCAGTGAAGAGAGTGTGGTTCACTAGATCAAAGGCTTTTGTTAGATCTAGAAATAGTGCTCCAGCAGCAAGACCATTATCCATATTCCTGAGAACCTCTGATGTGAACCTAACAAGAGCTGTGTCTATCCCATGTTTTTTCTAGAATCTGTGTTGTGCATCCAAAAGTAGGTGGTGAAGTTCCATATAGTCCTGGACCTGGCTGTAGACCAGCTCCTCTAATGTTTTATTGAGTGCACTCAGAATGGATATCAGACGGTAGTTTCCTATCAGGTCTTTGGCACCCCCATTGTGGATGGGGACTACCATAGCCGTTTTCCACTTGGTGGGGAAATTGCCAAGCAGAAGGGATTTGTTGAATAGGTTCCGGAGAGGGGCAGCAATAATTGGAGGTGCAATTTTCAGAAACTTGGGCTGTAATTTATCATAGCCTGGAAAGCCATCTGGTTTCAGGGAGTGCAGCAGGGTGAGAACTTCCTTCTGAGTGACAAATCAGAAATGGAATTGAGGACTGAGTGACTGTAGAGTGTGGACTCCATAATTATAAACAGTTCTTTTTGTCTTTTAATATGTTTAGAGTTATTGGTTTCCTTTTTGGTTAATGTACATCATGTTGTTTGAGTTGTTATTTGTTGCTCTGGTTCTTTTGTTTCCTGTAAAACTTTATAATTTAAACAAGAGACTTTCATTTTATGTGTTTCTTCCTTTGTGTCTGAAGGCTGACAAAAAGGTCAATCAACATACTGTGTGACTGTCCTTTGATTTAGCTTCAGTTTCTTTTTACAATTCAAAGACTTTCAAACTTTGCAGTGCTGGTGGATCAGGTGATGAACCTGGTCAGACTGAAGGATACATTTGGACAGAGTCAGCAGGAGTAAGTAGAACTGTGAAGACAGAAAATAGTAGCACTCCTGGAGCCAGTGTGAAGATATAACAAGCAAGTATGCTTAAAAGTAGATATGCTTAAAGAGATAAATCCAGATTGACTCCAACACACATCAAAAGCAGTAGGCTGTAAACAATGCCCAGGTGCCCTGGCGCTTCGCTCATTAAAACGTCATCAGGGTGCAGGTACCTGGTGGATCATTGGCCCTTTTTATATGGTACCAAGTAATGACATCATAATTTGATACATCATTCTTTAAACAGGTACACTGAACAACAAAAAAACTGATTACAAACATGCATAAGGGATATGCAACAGGGATCTTAGGAATACATGATTTATTTTCACAAGAGCTGTTTGGCCTTGGGTAACCTCACGAGTGATGTGCCAAAGGTCAAACAGCTCGAGTGAAAATAAATCATGTATTCTGCAAGGTCCCTGTAACATATTCCATTTATGCAATATGGATCTTTTTGGACAGTGCAGGGAGTTTTGTTTTAAACTGTTTGTTTATTTAATTTTTAATGTAAACTTACATGGACTGTTTGTTGTTTTCCCAGTGTAGCTCTGCTTATCATAATGGTTGCTAAATGGTTGCTATGGACACTCCAACTTTACATTACAGTCAGTACATGATAAAAAAAGTTTGATGCACAATTCTTTTTGTTTTTATTTTGCTTTTTTCCTGCTGGGTAGTCGGTAACTCAGCCCTTGGTCACGGCCCCTCTGTACCCCTACCTCCTGCAATCACCAAGCTCTTCACAGTCACCCCTGGCTTGCCCCCCAGAGGGCAGGACTAAGGAGCTATTCCCCTACCAGCTCCTCACTACAAGTATCTGGTCAGGAGAACTGGTACCAGAGGCTAATCAGGGCCCAGAGGGAAGGGCGCCATGGAGATGACCCAGCAGCATTTTTTTCCCTGTAGGCAGGGTGGAGATGTGCAATAATGGCCAACGTCCACCCTGCCCTGAAGTCTTGCCAGTGTTAGTGCCTTGTGGTGAACCCAGACTCTGCTGGGTGCTGCTCATATGCCGAGAACTCAACCCCCCTACCTCCCGGAGAAGAAGAGCAGTCCTGGGGATGCTCATTCCTTCTCCCCCCAGCCGGCCCTCGGATGACCTGGGTCTGTTCCCAAACCTGTCACTGGCATTGCAAGCAGAAATCCAACTGCTGTGCTGATGGGCCAGCTTGATGCACAATTCTTTTGTTTTTGCTTTGTAGTTGGTGGGGCATTTGTTCATCAAAAAAGTGAATAAAAATTGAGTTTTCTGCCATTATTTGCTGATTATAAAGAATCTAAAAGATATCTATAAATGAAACACTTCTCATTTTGTAGATATTTTTGTGCTGAACAGCGTTTGTGCTCAAAATACCATACTATAATTTTTCGTTTTAAAGTTTTTGCATTTGTTTGTCAAAAAAGTGCAAAAAATAGAATTTTCTGCTTTTTTTTGCTAATTATAAAAAAAATCTAAAATGTATGTATAAATGAAACACCACTAATTTTGCAGATGTTTTTGTGCTGAATAACTTTCATGCTCACATTATCATGTTAGCATTTGTTGTTTTAAAGTTATTTGCATTTGAATTTTGTTAGTACTGCTACCAAGGCTGAACATTCTAAATGAGTTCCAAGTGCTTGTGCTGGACCTAATGACATAACAACTGTGCAAATAAATTGGCTGATGAGTTAAGAGCTGTGTGAATAAATGGCTGATGACATAAGAACTATGTGGATAAATAGGGGATATGACATGGTCTGACTGAAGATATATTTATCTTTATGAGAGGCTAATGATATTATGATATCTCACAAATGGTGAAGTCATGAGTGAGATATCTTAATATCATTGGCCACGAATGAAGATACATATGATATCTTCAGTTAGGCCATGTATTGTTCTGTGTATACAGACATATGTTTTGGGATAAACATGATTGGGAATGAGTAAAAAGTGCTTGTGGCTTTAAAATGTGTTGACTTTTTCAGCTTCATTTGCAGTTACAGTACTAGTTTAGGAGTGGTTTACAAGATTTATTACTACTTCTATTTAACTCATTGAGTTCCATAGCTTTACGTTATGGTCAGTACATAATGAAAAAGTTTGATGTAGAATTCTTTTGTTTTTACTTTTTTGTTCATCAAAAAAGTGAAAACAAACACATTTTTTTGCTGATTATAAAAACTTGCAAGGTATCTATAAAAGAAACATCAATTGTTTTGTAGATATTTTGTGCCAAACAACTTTTGTGCTCTAAGTACCATGCTATCATTTTTTTATGTTATTTGCATTTGTCAAAAAAGTGAAAGAAATGTACTTTTCTGCTGTTTTTTGCTAATTTAAAAAAAGAAAAACTAAAAGGTATCTATAAATAAAACTACTCATTTTGTAGATATTTTTGTGCTGAATAACATTTGTGCTCAAAGTGTCATGCTATCTTTTTTGTTTTTAAGTTATTCACATTTGTTTGTCAAAAAAATGAAAAAAAAAATTTTCTGCTGATTTTTGCTAATTACAAAAATAATCCCAAAGGTATCTATAAATCAAACACCACTCCTTTTGTATATATTTTTGTGCTGAACAACTTTCATGCACACAGTACCATACTATCATTTTTCATTTTAACGTTATTCACATTTAAATACAGTTACAATAGTACTGTACTAAGGCCGAACATTCTAAATGAGTTCTGAATGCACTGTGAAATAGTAGTACAAGGAAAGTTATAAAATAGCAGAGGAGAATCCATTAATCTAATTGGTTATTTACAGTGCATTATGGGACAATGTTGCACTATAAATTACTAGACCCAGTTAAAAAAAGCCTCATCACAGAGCACAGGGGCTTCAAGATTCACACTTCTGGTATTCTTATTAGAACTCTGCAAATGTTTAAAGTCGCCATTTGTTTCCGTTTTGTTCTGGCCTACTGATCACTTCCATGTTTCTTACTGAAACACACTCCCTCAGAGTCAACAAAAGTTAGTAATAGGTCATGAACAGTTCAGTCTCACATATTAGTATAATGCAGACCATGAGTTCAAGTAAACACACCCTCTCATGCCATCACCATTCAACACTACATATGAAATCACACAGGCAGCAGGCAAAGCAGCAGTACTTTTGAAAAATCGCATACCACAGATGGAAGCCTGCTGCCGGACACACTTCACTGCCACCTCCTAGCTGCAACTCTGGCCTTTGACTCCATGAAAAATAAATGCTTCCATGTGAAACAAGTAAACATACACTCTGATCATCCCATGCCATTACCGTTCAGTGCTACATATGGAATCACGCAGGCAGCAGGCAAAGTAGTGGTAGTTTTGAAAAACTGAGGGCTGCAGATAGAAGCCTATTGCCAGAAACACTTCACTGCCACCTCCTAGCTGCAAATCCGGCCTCTGATTCCATCAGAAAAAATGCTTCCATTTGAAATATCTATTTTAAAATGCAGACACATAGTCGCTACTCAAATTAAATAAAATCACATAGTGAGTCACTACTCTGCATCCACCATTAAGCAAATTAATTGCTGCCCATATATATGTGTAGATAGGGTTAGTTGGGGTTAGCACAGACAGCATAAGTAGTTCTTGTAGTGCCAAAATTAAATGCAAATGCATTTTACAGGCATCATGTAAGCAAAAAGATTTGAGGAAAATTAAATGTGCAGATTTAGTCTGTTAAATGAAAAGTTACACACAAAATCATCTCTACAAATGAAATTCAGCAATATCAAATACTTATTGTTTCTTAACATGTCTCCAGTCCAGTACTTTATCTATTAAAACCCATCCCCAACTTGTGGGGCTATTTTTCTTCCACGCTTTAAGTAAACTTAATTTCTTCACTCTATAAACTGTTGTTTTGTTGAATTTCTTTACTTAAGTTATTTTATAAGTGCAATAAAACACTCCGGGTGTGCATCATGGTATGATAACCACACTCCTTGGTGAAACCGGCACTAGGACTTCAGCTTCAGGCCTAACTACAACCCTAGGAGTGTGGTTATCACAGCGTAATGCACACCTTATCATGTCTTATTTCTTACATATCACTATGACATGCGGAAACATGGAGATATATTTGATATCTTTTCTGTTTACCTCAGATAGTACTTTTCTTCTTTGTTGATATCCCAAAACATATGGGCCCAGATATTCAAAAGGGTTGCGCATGGCGCAACAGTGCTGCACCATGCGCAAACCACTGATGCACCCCGGCATGATATTCAAAAGGGAAAAGTGCGCCGCACAAATCCCGATGCACCGGAGCACATCAGTAATGTATGCAGGCACAGGTAGGGGGGCCGTTCCTGCACAGCCCAATATTCAGCCCAGGATATGCAGAGCCATGCATGCGCAACCCCTACTTGCGCCAGCACAAAGTTAAGCCCAAAAAAAAGGAACAACTGATGGCCACCCACAGGTAAGCTGCCGCATTGCAGGGTGCAACAGGACAGCTGCCACCTGTGGGTGGCCACCCGAATTCCAGCTGTACCTGGCAGCACCCCCCCATGCCCGATTGAGGGCATATGTTTAAAAAAAGTTCCCATCCAATATCCCTGGTGGTCCAGTGAACTGAATGCTGCCTGATCACGGGCATCTGTGTAAACCCTCCCTGTCCAATATCCCTGGAGGTCCAGTGGTCCGAATGCTGACCGATTGCAGGCATCTGTGTAAATGAACCCCCCCTTCCAATATCCCTGGAGGTCCAGTGGACTGAATGCTGCCCGATTGCGGGCATCTGTGTAAATGAAACCCCATCCAATATCCCTGGTGGTCTGGTGACGACGGATCGCGTCACCTGTTCACAGTAACGTTTGCCAGCCTTCGGTGCCCCTCTCCTTCACGCCGAGTTCTTCCTCATTCGTTCTCCTTCCATCAGCCAGCGGAGCGCAGCACTCACCTGCCACCGCCGCCGTCGACATCGTCGCCGGATGTTCATTGATTCACAGCGTGATTCAATGGGCGCAGAAGTTCTCATTATATTATTACGTCCCATATATGTGAATGATTCATTCACATCTGAATGCGTAGTAGAAAGTTGTACGCCTACTGGCTCACGCTAGAACCACTGGGCGGCAGCCCAACCGGGTGTGTCAGTCAGTGGGGCGGGTGGCAGGTAGGTAGGTGCTGCCGCCACTGGCTGACGGGGAGGTGGTGGGACCCAGTGGGCGGGTGGGGAGGGGGGTACCTAGACCACCAGGGTAATAGGACACGATTGTGAAACAGATGCCCGCGATCAGGCAGCATTCAATCAATCAATCAATCAATCAATCAATCAATCAAGTCTTTATTTAACCAGGCGTTCATCGTTGAGCAGAAGCTCATTTGCAAGATGGACCTGGGTGGAGCATGAACAATTGTATTTACAGGTCAACACAGGTATTTACAAGACAATACAGATAATAATTACAGAGAGGAAGAAAAAGAAGTTCATATGTACATAGAATTATACAGATATTGTACAGATTACACGGTATTTACATACATAGAAGTGTCTATAGGAAGATAAAGCAGGTTATCTAAGGTTGCAGGAGGAAGTAATGGAAGAAAAAAATAAGAATAAAAATATACACCAGGTAGAGGTGAAGGTAGGGAGACAGGAGGAAGTAGGGGAGAAAGGCTAGGAGGGCACGGTGCACAGAAAGGAGTTGGTAAAGCTGGATGTAGAGAAGGTGGATGGAGAAAAGGAGTGTGTGTGAGCCCCGGGATTGAATGCTATAAAGTACGGGGCATGGTAAGATGTCACAACCCAGGGTAGTGAGCTCCTATCCGAGGTTGGGAAAGGAAGAATAAGGGGATGGATGGGCCTAGTGTTGATAAGACAGGGGGATAAGAGAGAGAACAATTAGGCTGGTGAGGAGCAAGCTGGGGGGGTCAGTACTTAAAATTGGGTCTAGGCATGGCTATATACCAGTGCAGACACCGGTACTGGGTCTGAGTGGGTGAAGCAGTTACATACTTCTCTGATTGTACGGAAATAAAGTATCTTGAAAGCATTTATATCGATTAGAGTGCTTAATTTGAGGGTTCAGTCCACTGGACCACCAGGGATATTGGACGGGGGGGGGGTTTCTTTCACACAGATGCCCACGATCAGGCAGCATTCGGTTCACTGGACCACCAGGGATATTGGACGGGGGGTTATTATAACAGATGCCCGCAATCAGGCACATAGCGGTCCACTGGACCACCAGGGATATTGGACGGGAACTTTATTTTTTAACAAATTTCCCACAATCGGCTGCAGGGGGCGTCAGTCCACGATGGCTGCTACCTGGCAGGGTGCCAGGTGCAAGACGCTGGGGATCGGCGCTCCTGCATGCTAATGGGATGCAAATGGGGCCATAATGACATGTGCGCCTTACATAAATTATGGCCCCATTTGCATGTCCCCTTTTGAATATCACAGGTGCTGTGAATGGCCCAATGGCACTTACGCTAGCACATTTCCATGCTCCACTCTGGCCACTTGCGCTGGCGCAGTGCCACTGCGCCATGCACAGTGGGGGGTGGCCAGGATACGATATTCAAAGCTGCTGGGCCATGGCACAGCTCCTTTGAATATCGCCCAGGCCACACCCCTGCGCAGCCAAGTTGAGCTGAGCCCAAGCTTGCGCCACAGCCTGGTGCAGTTTGAATATCTGGGCCACGTTGTATAAATGAAAGTTATACACAAAGTTGCTCAGATAAGTGGAATTATTGCACTCCATTTATGTCCACCCTTATTGCATAAAGTAAAAAATCATAAATGCAAGACCATTTCCAAATGAAAACATAACATGAAGCTTGTCACCCACATCTAATTTCATTTTTAATACATTTTAAATCGAGATGGAGCCCAATGATAGGATGGAGGTAAGATAAAGAAAGTCAAAGTCAGGAGCATCACCACATAAAGGTCATAACCATCTGGGAATTTCTGTGGACAGGAAATCCTGCACTCTCCAGAGCTTCGGCTGTGGAAAGAATAGAAGAGAAAGAAACTAATAGTAAGTTAGAAGGAATAAACACTTAGAACCCCAATCCCACTTTTATCCATAAGACAGAGGAGGAGGGGAGAACCCATAATGCCCTGGGGGTGGCCAGGTTTTCACAGATAAAGTCACTAATACATTATTCAGTTATTGAAAACAATTCAAGGAAAGGGTATTAAATCCCATTCTAGATTCAAACCATAGGGCTGTGCTTTAAAAGAGAAACTGTTCTGATCCTGAGGAGTTCTAGTCAGAAGCACAGGAGCCTAGAGAAAGAGTCTTGGAGAGAGAGAGAGCGAGGATATGACCCCGAATATTAGATTGCCGCACTTTACAGAGCAAAATAGGGGAATGAAGTTTGTTATTATACCCTAAAGTAAAGGACAACAGAGAGAATGAGATGGTGTGCTTTTCAACAGAGTACACAAATTTTGCAAAGAAGATAGGGAATGAAGTAACCGAATATTGGCCTATCCTTTTAGGGGATAATTCTTTCGGTGTGAGCTTGGGTCCCAAACCTAGGGTCACATGTTGCAGAGGTCCTAACTTGAAAGATGAACTTGTTAAAAGCCAGTTCTTCTGCAGTTCTATAGGCAATAGTCTGTGGCTGCCAGTGAAACCTACCAGCATGTTTAAATGCAGAAACTGTAAATATTTGCAATTTCTGCTTATCAGGCAGCTTATTTGAATTATCTAACTGTGAGAGACAGGTCACAATCAGACAATTCATCACATGCACCACTTCATTTATTGTCCATGCCATTTGGTGCAGTTGTAATCTGTTATATAGAGGCCATCTTGTGAGACAGTTGAAAGAAAGAATCAGGAACATGTACAGGACATTACAAATTTCAGTTTCGAGAACCCAGTGGCTGAGCACTTTTTCCCTCGTCACAAGACTGACCCCAGTGATCTCAAGTTCATGAGCCTGGAACAGGTTAAAGTTGGTAAGGGTGTTAGGCTTATCAGAGTACTCCAAAGAGAAAGTTACTGGATCTTTTCATTAAAATCACAACATCCCTATGGTCTGAATCTAGAAAGGGATTTAAAACATTTTCTTTGAATTTTTTTCATTAACTGAATAACATATTAGGGACTTTATCTGTGAAAACCTTGTCCCCACCTCAGGGCCTCATTGATTCTCCCCTCATCTGTCTTTTAAATATAGTATGAGTTGTAAAGCATTTCCACTCAAACAAGGTGTCTACTGCCACTTGGATTTTGGCTTAAATTGTTATTGCAATAATTATATGAGAAATGTACAGTATTTTTTGATAAGAGTCTTTTCACTCAAAGACTTCCCCCTTAATGTATTAGTTACAAAGATCCTGATTTTTATTGAATTATTGTGGTACAGTACAACTTCCATTATCCTAACTGCCTGGGAGACATCAGATCAGTTCAGATAATCAGGAGTTTGGAACATTGGGATTATGTTGATTTTAATGGCACGGTACAGTAGTATAATTAAAAAAGATAGTTTGAGTTCCCTCCTACACTGTTAGCAACAGAAAACCCAAGAAAACCTCACAAATCCCACAGTAAGTACTGTACATATCAACCTATTTTCTGATCTCAGAGCCTCAGCAGCATCACAGAAAGCAGGAATGCCTTTATCCTGAACAGTCTGATTTTAAACATACTAAGGCACATAATAGGAAACACAGATTCAGGAAAACATTTCACATGCTAAGTCACAATGCCACACTGTACTGTTTGCTTGCTGTACTCTTAATTCTGTGCCCAGATATGCAGCCCAATTTTATTTGCTTTTTTTTTTAAACTCACCTTGAAATCTCCGAGTACTGTATGTGCCCACTGAAATCGGAAGCATGACCAGAAGCAAGACCATGGCATCGAGGACAATTGTTTTTTAAAGTTATAAAGTTAAAGTTTAAAGTGTAACCTATAATCTTGCAATGTACATTTGTTATACAGTGATCAGTTAGTAACGATTCAGGCAAGTGAACAGACTGGGTGGGCCAAGTGGTCCTTATCTGCCATCAAAGTCTATGTTTCTATGTAAGTGTGTTGTTTTGAGAACAGGAGCTGTAACACATTGCTGCTTACTGACTGCAGTGCTTTAACATGCTGTAACAAGCTGCTGCTTATCAGCTGTGATACTCTAATACCATAGCAAAAGTGATAGAAATCGCAGATGAAGGCTTTACAGTACTGTATTTAAAAGCGCTGCACAAACAGTTTGACCCCAATCTAACACCACGCTGATAGGGCTGTATTGTGTATACAGAAAAACTGGGTGACAAGGGTCTAGTTCATTAGATAGGGAATTCCAGTAGATTGGGGTTCATTAGATCAGGGTTCTACTGTGTTAACCTAGAATAGATTGTTTTCACTAGTTGAACATTTTGGATAAGAATGGGGTCTCTGTGTGTTTTGTCCTTCTAAATTATTATAGGTTTCTCTCTCCTCTATTCTTTCCACAGCTGGAGGTTTGGAGAGTGCAGGATTTCCTGTCCACAGAAATTCCTAGATGGCTGTGATCTTTATGTGGTGATGTTCCCACTCTGGCTTTGTTTATCGTACCTCTATCATATAATTGTGCTTTATCTTGATTTAAAATATATTAAAAATGTAATTAGAGGTGGATGACAAGTTCCATGTTATGTTTTTGCCTGGAAATTTGCTTGCAATTGTGATTTTTTTTCTGTATGTTTGTAATGTTTTATTTATTTTTTTGTGGGACAGTGTACATGTTTAAAGAATGACGTACCAAATTATGATGTCACCACTTGGTATCATATAAAAAGGGACATTGATACACCAGGCACCTGTCCCCTGACAAAGCTGTAATGAGCAAAACCCTGGGGCACCTGGGAACAGTTTACAGTCCATTGCTTTTGATGTGTGTAGGAATAAATTTGGAATGAAATCTTAAAGTAAATCTACTTTTAAGCATACTTGTTTGTTATTTCAGCACACTGGCTCCAGGAATGCTACTATTTTCTGTCTTTGGTGTTTTATATTCAGGTCAGCAAAACACATTAGCAGCACCCTACCTGGCACTGGAGAGTGTGGTACAACAGTTGTCTCTGGTGAGTAGAACTGTGGTCAGACTCTCAGAGGAACCCGGGGGAGCGGAAGTATGGATGGAAGCTTGGTGGTGCAGTACAGGTAGACATGATTGACTAGACTGGTTGGGACTTACAGGATGGATTTTGGAAGGAAATGGATGCAGTGTGGTGAATGGAGAGCTGCACAACAACTTTCATGATATAGAAGTAGATGAGAGAGAAGGGGACCAGCAGCAGCAGATGCAACATTTTTTAATGGTGTTTTAAGGGAATTATTTTTAATGGGCACTAATGTTCTACTGTCACAAATCTGTTTTTTTACTTGGTGGCATTTTGGTTGATTATTGCTTTACTTTCATCTCGTGGATTCAGATTACATGTATAATCAGAATATCAAATTCTGCTGCTTGTGATGCATGACAGGACCATATTATAAATTCTGATAGGCAAAACTTGATGTTCTTTTATCCATCATATACAAGTAGACACACAATCAACACAGTTTTGTGTGTTGCTGGCCAACAGTGCCAAATGGGGCCTTGACATATCTATCATTGCAAGTAGAGCAGCAAACTGAACTATTCTAAATAGTCAAACAACTTACTGTGGACAGAAGGAGCTGGATTTTCAAAGCTCTGAGAAGGACACAAGGTGCTTTTGTCAAACAGTTCTGATGCAGCGGCCACCTTGTATTAAAAGATGAGGCATTCTTGATTCAGAAATGCAGTCCACTTCTGAATCGGGAGCCATGGTAGCAAACTGGCACTGTGCCCCCCCCCTTGCATCATGCAACAGGGTGTGGCAGGTCGCAAGGGGGCTTACACCATGGTGGGGCTGTACCATCTCCTTTTCTGGGATTCAGAAAGCCCCACTGTTGGTGCAGCAAGGGGTCTGAGTTAGGCTAGCACTAAACTGGTCTATGCCCTTTGTGCCTGGGGCACACGTGATGGTGACTTGGGTGGTGGGGGGCCCTGAATCTAGGGTCCAAGAGTGGAAGGGGTATGGGGTGCCATAGTGGGAGGTGGAGAGGCTGTGGGCATTGTCATCAGTGATGGTGCCGATTATATAGCAAGTATGGCAATGACATGGTACCGCATGAGGGGAGCACAGGAACACACAGCGCTATGGTCCAACATGCAGAGCTCATGTAGGGCCACGTAACCGCTATATAATCATCACCCCCGCTGGGTACAACATCACTGATGCAATACCCACAGCCTCCCCACCTCCCACTATGGCACCCCATGCCCCTTCTGCCCTGGACCACTCCTGTGTGGCATTTTCTGCAGGTGCTCCAATTGGTTTGATGCACACCTGCAAGTGCAGCAACTCCCAGGTTTGTGGTGTAGGGACCCAGTTCTTTCTGAATATAGTGCAGGATCCCTGATGCAGATGGAGTACACTGCAGCCCTAGATCACCTCCAATTGCAGTGATCTTGGGACTCTTTGAAAATCCTGCCCCAGGTGTACCTTACAGATTCATTTTCTGGTTTGTTCTTTGGCACAGCAACACCACATGGAGCAGGAGGCACAGAAGCATGGAACATCAGCAGCAGCAGAATATGCCGAACTTCATTATATATTGGTGCTTTGGTTGGAGACATGGTATCCCTCCAGTGTCTTATAATTATTAATTTAGCCATGGCAGAGATCAATGCCACATGGTCTTTCCTAACTCTGAGAGTGCCATGGGGAAAGTAATTCAGTAAGCAGACTTCCAGGGTAAATAAAGGGTCAATGCCCAAAATTGGGTCTAGGGTTTGTCTAATTGCTTGCCAAAAGGCTTGTACCTTTGGGCAGGTCCATAACATGTGGTACAAAGTTCCTGGGAAATCCACACATCGTGGACAAGCAGAAGAGGGCAGTCTACCCAGTTTGTGGAGTTTCATCATAGTGAAGTGTAGATTGTGCATGATATTGAATTGAGCTCAATCTATCCTGTTTGACAAGTTTATATGTGTTTTTCCATAGTTTCCTCCAAAAGTCTACTTCACTGCCTAAGGATAGTTCCTGAGACCAGTAGTAACAAACCCCTTGAGGCAATTTGGGGTCTATAGATTGTAACTCTTTATAAACTTTGGAGACCGCGTGAGGTTGCCTGGCCAGTTGCAGAATCGTGAGTAGTCCGACTGTGGGAGAAGGAGGCACCGGTCCTCTCCCCATGTGAGCAGCAATTTCATCTTTGAGTTGTTTGTATCTGAAGATGGTTCTGTCTTGTATATTGAATCAAAGTCAAAATGTGGAGAAGATGAATATTTTGCCACCAGAATATAAGTCTGAGGCTTTCTTCCCTAAAGGGGGGCAGTAGGAAGCTGGGATGGGTGCATGCCCAATTTTGAAGTGGGGGTTGCCCAAAACCGGCTGGTCTAAGGATGTATGCCAGTTTTGGGAGGTGTGTACTTGCAATGGGTACAGGGCTTTAACAGACCACCCTAGTGGGGTGTGTCGCAAGGGTTTGGGGGATTGCTTTTGGAGTGGAATATAATAAAGACGGGAGGGTACAGTGGTGTTGAGCAGCCAGGAACCTCTCAATTTCTGACCATAGGGGCATGTACACCTGCAGGCCTTTGGCCTGTGTCTCCTGTATTCAGTGAGCAAGCCTGCTGACCTGGTGAGAACAGCAGTATATGAAAAAGGAGGGAACAGCAAGTCCACCATGTGATTTTGGTACGGTAAGTTTAAAGTAAGACTGTCTGACTTCCTTGCCCTTCTACTAAATGTATGAAGCATGTTCTGAAGCTTGGAGAGCCATTTTTTGGGAAGAAAAAAAACAAGCATTCCCACTGGGTACAGGAAGCGAGGTAACATGTTCATTTTAACAGTGTTGATCCTCCCACAGAGTGAAAGAGGGAGAACTTCCCTTCTGTCAAGGTTAGCCTAGAGTGTATTTAGTAAGTCTAAGAGATTTGCTTTGATCATAGAGGGTATATCTCTAGTGACCTTGATTTCTAAGTATGTAAGGGAATTTGGTTCCCACAAGAGAGCGAACTCAGCCAGCTCCGTCTGAGAGATCCTATTGTTCAAGGGAAAAACTTGGTTTGGGAGAGACTGACTTTATAATTGGAAACTGCAGAGAATGTTTCAATCTCCTCCAGGAGCACCGGAATACCTGCTTGAGGCTCTTCTAGATGCAAGAGTAAGTCATCAGCATAAGCTGAAAGGGTATAATGCTGTTCACCTACTTTAACCCCCTGAAGCTTCAAGGAGGTTACCAGTTCCTGATCAGGGGCTCCAAGTCGACATTAAATAAGAGGGGGGATGGGGGCAACCCTGTCTGGTACCCCGGCAAAGCAGAAAAGGCTCAGAGAGAACACCATAACACCAGATTTAAACTGAAGGGGAGGAATATAGTAGCATGACCCACTTAAGGAATCCTTCAGGAAGACCGAAATGGGCCATAGCTGCAAAAAGAAAATCCCACTAGACTCTATCAAGTGCTTTCTCAGTGTCTAGAGACACAAGAACTGCAGGCAGCTCTGAGTCCCTACACACCGAGAAAAGATATAATAGTTTGTGCATGTGGTCTCCTGAGGACCTTCCTGTCATGAGACCAATTTGCTCTTCACCAATTAGGCTAGTCAAGAGAGGCCATAACCTATTGGCCAGAATTTTGGCCAGTATTTTAACATCAGAATTAATCAGCTATATGGGCCGATAACTTTCAGTGTATTGAGGGTCCTTACCCTGCTTAGGGGTGAGAGTGATTAGGGCATTGAGGAAGTCTGACTCCAAGAGACCCCTCTCAAACCAGAAATGATATACCTCTGTCAGCACTGTGGCCAATTCTGATAGACATGCCTTGTATAAATTATTGGATAGACCATCGGGCCCTGGGGATTTATCAGGTGGGAGCTGTTCTACTGCATTCATAACTTCCCTGGTATTGATAGGACTACTGAGGGATATAGGCTGGGAGGGAGACAATTTGGGGAGGTTGATTGAATTAAGATACCTGATAATATCTGTATCAGTATGGCATTTGACCAGGTCCTCAGAGTAAAGTTTCTGGTAATTGTGTCTTAGGACAGCTGATACTTCTCTAGGGTCTGTAACTACTGGACTATCTTTATCTGGCCTAATGCCTGGAATAAATTGAGAGGCTTCAGCTTGTCTAAGTTGAGTAGCCAGTAGTTTACCCGCTCTTTCCCCTGCATCTAAATATTCAAGTTTTGTACGTTTCAACAAGAGCTCAGCTTTCTGAGACATCAGGTCAGAATATTGGGCTTGCAGGCTGTGCAGCTTGGCCCAGTCCTCATCTGGGGACTGGCGACTAAGTGTGTGCTCCAGCTGGCAGACTGAATGAAGCAGAGAGTCCATCTGCTGTTTAGACTGCCAAAACTTCGTAGCAGCCAGTCAGAGACACTCCCCCCTTAAGGCACATTTCATGGCTGCCTATATCACATCTATTCTGCTCACTGAGCCCCTGCTAATCTCTAGGAAGTTGGAAACAAAGTCCTTGACCTGTTGTAAGGAGTTCGGCTTTTGAAGCAGTTGAGTGTTCAACCGCCACAGGGTGTCCTTCTTAATTCCAGGTCCTAGAAGATATGTGAGAGATATGGGTGAATGGTCGGAGATGACCCTTGCATGTATGTCTGAATTTATTATGTCCAGGAGGGCAAACTAACTCATTGGAAGAAAGTCAATTCTAGAAAATGATTTATGTGGGGGGGCAGTATATTGGCATTCATCATGATTCAGTACTCGCCAGACATCTATGAGATCCATTCCCTTCATAAGATCATGCAAGACCCTTTGCATGGGAGCTAATCCCTGTCTCTGGGAGTCAGATCTATCTAGATGCAGATGTGGAGTAATGTTCCAGTCTCCTCCGAAAATGTTCAATTTGAGGGGGTTGGTAACAACCAACCCTATCAGATGTGTGAAGAACTGGGGGGAATCGGTGTTTGGGTCGCATATAGCTCCCATAACTATTTGCTGTGATTCCAAAAGGCCATGAATGATGTACCGGCCTTTGGGGTCCCATCGTTCTTTTTCCAATTTGAAGGGGATTTTCTTGTCAATCAGTACTGCTATCTCTCCACTACTCACTAGCAATTGGTGATGTGTGTTTATCTTATTGTCTGCCCTCGGCTCATTGCTTTACCGTGGGCTGCTTGCTTGAAAATTACTGTGTTGGGCTACTAGTGTGAAATAGGCTACCCAGTGGTACTCTGCTCCTGGTGGAGTGACGGCTGCAGGTCTAACTGTCCTTTTTGACCGGTCCTTAGTGCCCTCCAGGTAGCCTGGGGGGGGTCTGGTCACCCCTATCTTCCTATTTTCTCCTGGGCCCCAGTTGTATTTAAGTCTGACTCCAGTGTGCATTTAGAGCCATGGGGACCCTGAAGCATTCCAGGAGGGGGGCTGCATCAGTCTCAATCTCTAACGCCCTGGCCATAGGGCTGCTCATGGTATTGTTCCTCCCTATTATCACTCTGGACTGTGCTCCCCACATGGGGCAACTCGGGTTCTCACAAGGATTACTTGATGAGTGGGACTTTACTTTTTCTAACCTAATAGCCACCAGGGACAGACAGACTCCCTGGCCCATCTGCTGCCTTAACCTGCGGTGCTTCCTGTACCCCATCAAGGTCAGGCACATCAGCCACAGGACATCCACTAAGGTGGGCACTCCCCCTCTGAGGCATTTCCTCTGGCTTCTACTGGTGACACTGGTCCTGGCAGGGGATGTGGAGTTGAACCCAGGTCCTACATATCAATCCATGTCTTCTCCTGTGGGCTGGCAGCCAGAGAATGGGCTGAAAATAGCTCATCTTAATGTCCGTAGCCTTCTGCCCAACATGGCTGAACTCCATGCCTGGGTCACCCACTACAAGTCTGACATCCTAAGGATAACCGAATCTTGGCTTAAACCCTCGATCCCAGACTCTGCTTGTGTGCTTCCCGGCTTTGACTTCCTCAGGCAGGATCATCCAGGAAAAAAGAAGGGGGGTGATATTCTGGTTTACTACAGGAGCCACCTTAACTTGTCGGTGCTGACCTGCCCTCAGCCAGAGCAGTCTTCCTGTGAGCTGTTGCACACTATTCTGCTACTTGAGAATGCAAAGAAACTGCACATTATATGTACCTATAATCCCCCTATGGGTGGTGTACTGGGTTTATCCTCCCTTCTTGAATCTGTTGGTTCCAGGACAGGAAACAATGAGGTAATAATCCTAGGGGATCTTAACCTAAACTGGCTTGGAGGCAGTGTCAAGCAGTATGAAACTCTGCTAGCTGGCTTCTCAATGTCCCAGCTCATTTAGGAGCCCACCAGATGGTTGTCCATAGGTGGTAACAGCTCTTTCCTGGACTGGATCCTGACCAACAGGCCTGAGCAGATTAGCTCCTAAGGTACCCGCTCAGACTCCATCTCTGACCATGCCCTGGTGTACAGCATATGGAAGATCTCCGCCCCCAAGATCCCTCCCAAAATCATCCAGGTCAGGGACTTCTCCAGGTTTGACCCAGGGACTTTCCAGGAGGATATCATGTTCCTTGACTGGTCTTCAGTGATGGATGCCCAGAATGCTTCCTCGGCAGTCTGTCACTTCAATAGTATCTTCAGAATGTTACAGGATAAGCATGCCCCCCTCGTCAGATGGAAGGTAAGAGGGGCTGTCACAAAATGATTGCATGGGAGCCTCCTTGCTCTCATGAGGGCTAGAGATAAATATTGGGCCAGTTTCAAGGTCTCAATGGACCAGACCATATTCCAACATTACAGGAGGCTCAGAAATGAGTGCAAAATGGCTATTAGGGTTGCCAAAAGCTACTTCTGTAAAGCTGCCTTGCAGACCTCTGCTAAGGACCCTAGGAACTTCTGAAGGAATATTAAAAACATAGTGAGTGGCTCCTCCTCCTGTGAGGCTCTGGACATGCTCATTGATGGTGCTAGCTGTAATAATCCACTAACCATCGCAAATGCATTCAATGCTCACTTCTCGGACCTGTCTGCGTTCACCTCACTATTCTCCTCCGCTGGTCATGATAGTCCAATCCAAGTCCGTCTGCCTCAAATGGCACCTTCCCCCCATCCTCCATTCTATCTCAAGGCTGTGACGGTAAAAGAAATGCAGAGATTGCTAACTGGTATCTCACCCTTTTCTAGTACTGGCCTTTATGGCATGGAACCAAAGCTTCTCTGCCTTGTTGCTGCCTACATTGCCTCCCCTATGGCCCATATCATCAACCTATCCTTAGCCTATGGGGTTATCCCAGACCTGTGGAAGGTGGCATAGGTTGTCCCTGTGCTCAAACAGGGCAACCCTAGGATCCTTGACAACTATCGTCCGATTGACATTCTGCCTGCCATCAGCAAGCTCCTTGAGAAAGTTGTGGAGGGACAACTCTTGGATTATATCCAGGCTCATGAGCTTCTGTCTGCCTTGCAGCATGGCTTTTGAAAAGGGCATAGCACCACCTCTGCGCTGGTCTCTGTCACTTCTGGGATAAGGGCTGCTATGGACTAGGGCAGACTCTCTGGGGCCATCTTTATTGATCTCTCTAAAGCCTTTGACCTTGTTGACCATGCCTTGCTATGCTTTCAATTTGGGTCTTTGAGCTTATCCCCTCCGGCCCTGAGTTGGTTCTCCAACTACCTTCATGGAAAGCAGCAATTGACCAAATACAGTAAGGTGTTCTCGGACGCCACCCCCGTGTCCTCAGGTGTCCCCCAAGGGTCAGTTCTTGGGCCCCTGTTTTTTTCCATCTTCATCAACGACCTTCCCTCCTTGGCAGCCTCCTGCAGGGCTGTCCTGTATGCTGATGACCTTGTTATCCTCACTCATTCAAAGGATATTGGGGTCATTAACCACTAACTGAGTGAGGGTTTCAGGAGTGTCCATTCCTGGATATCATCCCATAAGCTGGTCCTAAATCTTAAAAGACCCAGGCCATGCTGTTCGGTTCCCTGGCCATGTTAAAGGCTTCATCTGTTCCTATGTGCATCTCGGGTATTGATGGCACTCCTGTTCTCACCACCAATTCCGTCAAATACCTTGGGGTGACACTTGACCTGCATCTTGATCTTGATCAGCATATCCAAAATGCGTGTAGAGCTGTTAACTGGAAATTGGGTCAGGCTTACAGGGTAAAGAATAACCTTACTCCGGCTGCTCACTTAGCACTGTCTAGAGGGGTGTTTCTACCATCCCTCTGTTATGGGTTCCTTTTGTTTGCCAATACCCCCAAGATCCATCTCTCTAGATGGACCGTTGCCTATAATAACATCTGCCGTTTTGCTTTTGGAGTCCCTCATCTCACTCACCACTGTGATCTGTACAGTAAGCTCAACTGGCTCTTCCTGCCCAATTATTAGAATTTTGTTGTGGGCAGTTTCACAGGAATGGTACTGGGAACTGGCACCCCCCTGGACTGGTGGAGCTCCTTGTGCCAGCAGCCCCTCCTACCTACCCCCTAAGGTCACTGAGACCTGCTATCCTTCAGGTCCCTCCTACTCATACCAAAATGGGGGACAGGGACTTTGCGTCATGTGCCCCTAGACTGTGGAACTCCTTTCCTGTCCAGGTCAGGACCTCCCCCCAGTCGGGCCTACGCACCTCCCTGTGGAACCACTTGAAACTCTCGTCAGTATGTGACTGTCTTAACCCTCCCTGATTAGCCTGATTAGGTTGGTCCTCTGCAGAGTATACTTGAGTGTGTTCATTCCATGTGTCTTGCAAATGTGTAAATTTTGTATATATCTGTACATATATATTGCTGGTGACGTTGTGTCAGTGACCTTAGCATACTGACTATGATTACTGTTGTGACCTGAGATATCTTACTATGTATGTTATGCTTCTCCTGACATCTGTGTTTCTGCCCTACTTGCTTCAAATTGTACTCTGTATGTTCTTTGATTTCCTGTACTCTCCCGGGTCATACCTGAAAATAGGCATGTGTTTGTCTAGTGTACTTATCTAGTTAACAAAAGCTAAATAAACACTTGTGGATTTCCCTGACCCAAATGCCTGTCCTACCCAGGCCCTGCACAACAGAGGGACAGCCTCCCATTGGAGCTGTGTCTCTTGAAGGCATACAATCCCTGCTTTTAGGTGTTGAAGGTGCGAAGTATAATTTGCCTCTTGCACTGGTCCTCGGCACCCTTCACATTCCAGCTTATGATATTAAAGGGGCCTTTCATGGCGAATTATTCAAGGGGGGAATATAAGGGCAACCCAGTCCACCAAGATTGGAATAGTGGTTGGTATTTGCTGTCATGTTCAACATGGTACCCTCTTCAAAGGCAATTTCACCTGACACACTTGGCCCCCTCCCCAGAGACATTTTGTTCAAGTAAAAAGGAAACTTACTCAAGTTAACCATATTCCCAAATACCCTTCCCCTATCTAATAGGTACCCTAACAAACTACCCCTCTACACACTAAAGTACTTAACCCCAGTTCTGATCAACTGCACCACTTTACATACTTTGGCGGGTGATGTCTTTGCACTAACCTGAATCACAAAGAGCCCCCCACCTCACTTCCGCCCTTCCTCCACTGTTCAGATAGTGTTACATATGCTTAGTCAACCCTTACAAACAGAACAATGTTTTAAATCAAAGGAGTTTGAGTCACTAGGTAAAGACCAAAATAATCAGAGTGAAGTCTCAAATGCTGTCTTTTATAATAGTGCCAAAGAAAAGCAGGATGCACCCCTGTATAAAAAAATAAAAGTTATCCCACAGTCTTTCTTGGAGGAGGTTGTTTAGTAATGAAAAAAGAAGATAAAAGGACCCAGAATTTCTTTTAAGTGTTACAGCCCTCTTAATGTTCATGGAGTGGCTACTGGTTGCATGGTGAGCCACACTAGCCAAAATGGGGATGCTCATCAAACGAAAGTCAGCGTAGGAAAAAAAAAATTTCAGCCTTTCGTCATAGCCTGAGATCCTCTTGAGATCTTTAATCGCTTAATGACAGCAATCAGTACTCAAATACATCTGACACACAAAATAGTGGTGCAAGGAGTGTAGAAGTGTTTCAGCCCTTCGTGTCCGTTTTTAAGGATTCTTCTTGGGGCAGTGGGGGCAAGAGGAAGCACACTCTAAATATTGGAATGAGTCCATGCCTGGCCCCCCCAATATGCCCCTGTAAAGAAAGACTTAGAGCACTGAAATAGGACATGTGGCAACGTCTGGGCTACCGTTACTGTTGTAGCACGAAGAGTCCCATAAACAGAGAAGCTGCAGTTAATAGGTACTTCAGGCCTATCATTTAACAGCTGTATCCTCACTGAGCTCAAAATGAGCAATCAAATTATCCATACAGTCAGTTCTTGAAAGTAAGAGTATCAACACTTACAATTTATGGTCTCCTCATTTGAATAGATCCAGGAATAAGATTTTGAGCTCCTGCACAGCTTGCTCCTGTGACTCAAAAGAGAGCCCCTGCTCTCCAGATTTGACTTGAAGCACCGCTGGATATCGTATTCAAAATGGTTTCCCCACAGCTATTAGCTTTGATACGGTCAGGTGCATTTCTTGCCTTTTCACCTGGACAGACTGTGGGAGATCTTGTGTAATGCAGATTTTACGTCCCTCCCACAGGACCTCTGGAAGCTCTTTAAATCTGGCAAGTATATGTTGTTTGTCGGAAAGTTCAAGAGTTTAAAGATGAAGGGCCGAGGTGGAGAGCCAGGAGGTGGTGGGGGCAAAGGGCATGATGCGACCTTTCAATAACATAGGTGGTGCTGTTTGGGGATGGTCCTGCAATCCTCTCACACAGTTTTTGCAAAAATAGTATGGGGGCACTTCCGTCTTCTTTTTCAGGCACTCCAATTACTAGGAGGTTATTCCTCCTACTCCTTCCCTCCAAGTCTTCCAGCTTTTCTTGTAGTTTTTTCATTCTCCGACCCATATTTATGGTATCTTGTTCTGATTTTCCCTGTTTTTTCTCCAGGGAGGTCAACCTGACTTCCGAGTCGCTGACTTGAATGGTTAATGACTGCACAGACGACTTGATTTGCTGCAAATCCTCAGAGATGTCTATGATCTTCTCTTGTAACGGCTGCATTATTTCAAGAAACCTCTCTTCTGAGAGGGTGGCTGCTGAGGTTGAGGATTTAGGTGAGCCTGCGGCTTGGTGTTTTGGGCACTTCGCAGCCTTGTCCTTCTCTGGAGCTGGAGGAGGGGAGTGCCATGGAGGTGTTTTTTCATATAGATTTCCATATTTTTCACCAATGCTGGTATCTGTTGTGTCTCCAAAGCCTGTAGGTGTTATTTGCAGTTCGCTGTCTAACGTGATAATTGAATTAATAGCTGAATTAAACAGCAGGGGTGCGGAGCTGTGGGAGATTGCTGCTGCTCTTCAAGCTGCCATCATATGACCCTCCTTGATGTCAGTCTTAATTTGTACCCATCCCATTCTCATCAAATGACCTTTCAGAAAAAGTTAATAGTAATGTATAACAAAAAATATTACTCAGCTTGACACTTGTGATGGAGAGGGCATGTAGGCATACACCTGGAGGATTACATCATGATCACAGCATCAACAACATCCGTATAGAATTAGAGACAGTCCTGAAAACAAAATCATAAAGATAGAGTTTCACAAAGACACCATGGGTGTGGGGATGCTGATGTTCCAAAGGGCACAGGATAAAAAAGGAAGTTTTTGCAAGCTAAGGGTCACTTTGAATGCTCATGGGCAAAAGTGGGTTGGCTACAAACCTCCCCCCCTTGCCAGTAGGTTTTGGCACCTATGACAAAACATACAGGAAAACACAGAACTGGTGAGCAGATATGGACAGCATGGCCCAACCAGTTCTGCCTGCTGTTCCCGCTACCTATTCTGCCACCTTAGATATCTCTGATATGCATGGAATATTTGAAGCCAGTCACTGTTTTTTCTTGTCCACAACACCCATTCTTGAGGTGCCACCTCTGGATGAGGTGAAAACCAGGCATAAATAAACCACACCACTAGCCTAGCCCCTGGATACACCATGTTTTAATGATGTCAATGTATCACTACTCCACAAAAGCCATTTGTCACATCAGAGATGACAGCAAAAGTCATCCTTTTGTTTTATTTATTTATTTCTGATTGTGTTTTGTATTTTATTTTATTTTTTTTTTGTGGTAAGCAGGTAAGGCCCATTGAGCACAAGGCCCATTTACGGGGGTAAGCAGGAAGCACAAGGAGGGTATGTTTCATGGCTTGGCAGGGTCCCACAGTGTGCAAATGAGGGCCATGGCAATCAAAACCAGGTCTGCAGGATGCAGCAGGCTGGTTTACCGCTCACTGTTGTTACCTTTGTTACAGAACCTCACTTTTTCTTTTCCATGTTAGTCCTGTATTCTCATGTTGTTTGTTGTTCCTTCAAGTTTGTGTTCTGTTCACTGTATGTAAATAGCTACTGCTGTTGCTTTTCATATTTGTAGGACATGCCACAATATTAGAACCACTATTCCATGGTATTTACCTGAATGACCTGTAATGGTGTCGGTAATGTCATGTAATGTCCAGGTACTATAAAAAATGAGAGCAGTGGATGCTGAGGACGCATGTACGAGGGAATCACTGCAGTGACAAAGGTGATAAATATTACATAATTAACAAAAATGGGTATGACACATACCAGATTGAACCAAAAATGCAAACAGGAGACTATGCAAGGGTATAAAAAACTGTTTCTTATCACAGCATTAAACAGACCATACCTACAATTCAGAGTGGAAAAGATTAGTTTGATGAATTGCTAATGGTGTGGTTACTCTTAACACCTGCAAGACAGATTGACTTTACAAGCACTGGTCTGATCTGAACTTCTTTACAACCTGAACATGCAGCCAAAACATTAAATGATTTGAATTGATACAGTCATTTGTAAGAGTCTGTGATAAGCCAAAAACCAGACTACATTTAAACACAACAAAACCTAAAGACAAGATATTCAGATAAGGGCCCTAAGAACTGGTTTATCCTGTCTAAAACTAGACAGGTGGCAACACTACCCATGCTGGAGGACTGTTTCTGGCATCCAACACCCTTACAGTGAAGAAATACTTCCTTGCATCCCTATTGAACTTTTACCCTTCAAGCAAATAAATATACAGATGAAGTCCCCCCACCACCACCACCAACTTACAGACAATGGTAGCACAGACAGTATCATAACATTCACCGTACTAATGATCTCACCTGTGGAAAAAATAAGATACTTGTTACGATACCTATTACAGTACTTACCTTTTTGAGATGTCCATGCCTTAGTCGAAACACAAATGAGGGTAAAATCATCATGGCAGCAGCAGCAGACAAAATCCTCAATAGGTACAGACCTGGAAAAAAGAGCATAACAAACAATTGTTTTCAAACAGAAGACACTTGTTAGTCATGGCCCTGCCGGGCTTGTCCTCAGGTAGTGCAGCAAGTGCCGCAACACAGATTAGGTGGCTGTAAACAGTGGGAAACTATACCTTCAGTCTCACCTCCACCAAAGGGCCACTTAAACCATACAAGGGACAATCATTATGTCACATGCACAGGCAGCCCTTGAGCAAATGAACATACTGGTTTCCGGAACATGGGTCAACAGTATAGTGAGCAGTATTGCTCACAAACAGCATCAGCAATCTGATGGTGGAAACGCTGTACAGAATAATTACAGATCATGTTGAACAGAATGCTGCATGAAGCACGCATGTTATTTATTTATTGAAAATTTCTTAGTTGGGAAAGGCACACTGACGCACGGCTCATTTCCAGGTGGGAGACAGGGAAAGGGGGAAGCAAAGTACAGAAGGAATAAAATCAATGAACATCACATTGCAGATTGATAGGCATAAGAACATAAGAATGTAAGAAAAGTGTCGGCAGATGGGGATGGTGCAATCCATCTAGTCTGCCCTAGAAACTACCCCCTCCATATGAAGTCTTCGTCCAAACTTGTCCTTTATGTCTGTCTAATGCAAGTTTGAACTGCCTGATTGCCTTTTATGCTACCACCTCCTGGGACAGGCTGTTCCACTGGTCTATCACTCCCTCTGAGAAGAAGTACTTCCTGAGGTTGCTTTTGAACCTTCCTCCTACCAGTCTCATGTCATACCCTCTTGTGTGTGCTGCTGTATTCTGTTGAAATAGATTGTCTGTCTGAGCTTGTTAAATTCCCTCACATACTTAAATGTTTCAATCATGTCCCCTCTGTTTCTTCTCTGCGCAAGGGAGTATAGATTCAGCTCCCTGAGTCTTGCTTCATATGACCTGTGATGCAGTCCATGCACCATCTTAGTAGCCCTTCTCTGCACTGTTTCCAAATGGTCAATGTCCTTCTTGAGGTGAGGTCTCCAGAACTGAAAGCAGTACTCCAAGTGTGGCCTCACCAAGGACCTGTAGAGGGGCATGATAACCTTCCTCTTTCTACTAGAAATATCTCTACTTATACATCCAAGGATGCCACCCACTTTCTGTGCTGCTTTCTCACGTTGTTTTCCTACCTTTAATTTGTCAGCATTGATCATGCTGAGATCTCACTCCATTTGTGTCTCCTCAAGTTGATGTCCTCCCAGTGTGTACTTTTTCCCAGGGTTTCTCTTTCCCAAGTGCATTACCTTACACTTTTTGGCATTAAATTGTAACTACTAGTCCCTGGACCAATCCTCTAGCCTTCTAAGGTCATCTTCCATGTTGTCTGCTCCTTCCCTTGTGTTCACTCTGTTGCCGAGTTTTGTATCATCTACGAACAGGCAAACCTTCTCTGTTAGCCCATTTGCTATGTTTGCTGTACATATGTTAAATAGGATCGGTCCCAGTACCAATCCCTGTGGGACACCACTGGTCACCCTACTCTCCCTTGACAGTGACCATTGACTAGCACTGTCTGGGTCTTATCATTCAGCCAGTTACTGATCCAGCTGACCATCTTCTGGCCAACTCCCATATGTTCCAGCTTGTTGGTTAGCCTGCTGTGAGGGACGGTGTCAAAGGCCTTGCTGAAATCTAGGTATACAACATCCACCGCCCGTGCCCGATCCAATGTTCTGGTGACCCAGCCAAAGAAGTCGATCAAGTTGGTTTGACAAGGGCATCCTGTTGTGAAGCCATGTTGCTTTGGGCCCATTTTTCCAGTATCTGTTAGGCACGCTGCTATCCTCTCTTTTAGTAGTGACTCTGTCATTTATTTATTTTTTTATTTAAACAGCAGTTTGGAAAACCTAGCTGCCTACAACTGAGGTCAAACTGACAGGGTGGTAATTTCCTGCCTCTTCCTTGTTTCCGCTCTTGTGTAAGGGCACAACGGTTGCCTGTTTCCATTCCTGAGGTACAGTATTTTCCCACTGTCAAGTGACTTGTTGAAGAGCTCAACCAGTGGTGTGGCCAGTTCCTCTTGGAGCTCCTTCAATATTCTAGGGTGTATGCTGTTCGGTCCCATGGCTTTTTCCACTTTCAGTTTATTAAGCTCTTTTAGGCCCATCTCCCTTGTGAATGGGCTAGTATCTGCTCCCTGGGTATCTTCCTTTGTCCTGCTCATTGTAGGACCTTTGCCACTGTCTTCTTTGGTGAAGACAGACCAAAAGAGCTTATTTAGCACTTTTGCCTTGTCCTCATCACTCTCTGCCATCTTACCTTCCTTGGTTGCGAGTTGGACTATTCATCCCTTAGTTTTTTCCTTTTTCTCTTATGTATCTATAGAAGGTTTTGTCTCCCTCCTTAACACCCTGTACAATTTTCTCTTCTGTCTGTGCTTTTCTTCTTGTATTCTTCCATGTCTGCTTCGTGTTTTGTTTGCTTGAATTGTGTAAAATCCATTCTTATTGTTTGCTTGTGCGCACGCACAAGAAACATGTTGCGGCAGCTTGCTGCAGAAGCAGGTTGTGGAGGTGTTGTACTGTTGTGGCCAATGCCCCCGGTGTCTTTTGAGGCTTGGCCCACTTTCCCCAATGTGGTGGCACACTACTGATGACACTAGTTCAGCCAGCATGTCACCACCTTGAAAGGTTTTCACCACTGCAATCAGGGGCTGCCTCATCATTACAGCATCAGCCATTCCGCAGCAATGAGGAAGCTACCCATCATTGCAGGGTGTACCTTGCCCTCCTGACCCAGTAATTTGCTAACAGGGGAGCCCACTTCCCACCGGCACACTGTAACCCCCTCTCCCATTTGTTCTTTGCTGAGGGGGTGCCCAATCCCCCTTGGCCTCATGCACCCACCAACAGCCTTTCTTTGCCAATGGGGGGACCAATCCCCATCTGCTTCAATCTCCCTCGTTAAATTTGCCGATGGGGGAGCCCACTTCCCATTGGCATAATGCCCCCCCTCATGATTTGATGTGTGCTGAGGGGGGTGCCCAATCCCCTTTGGCTCTTTCCCCCCATATGTGCCGTTGGGGTGCCCAATCCCCCATTGGCTACAGCACCCCCTATAAAACACTAGGGTGGCACACTGGGAGCCCACCCCAGTGTGTCAAATGTACCTGTAAAAGGGAAAACCATCCCATGATGTCCCTTGTGTTTTTAAAACCCCTGTAAAGAAGAAAATGGTTCCTCACTGTCTGTGTCCCCTTCCCCAACTCACACCCACCCAGTGCATACCCCACCTCCCCGCACACACACCCTCACCCTATACTTACCTCCAGAGGCTGGTTTGATGATCTTCAGTGAGCGGGCGACACATCTGCACTCTTCAAAACCGACTGTGAACTGAAGAAATGCCGGTAAGCATAAATAGGGTTTTGTCAACTTCAGTGCATATCTCAGGCATTTTGAAGAATTTTGGCACCAAATTTTCAACATGGGGTTATTTGTACCCCTCCTCATGAATTCAGCCACTGTCATGATGTTATTCTGTCCCAAAAGGTGATTTTGTGGTCACTGCTTGGAATCACCTTTCGGGACCAACTAATGAAATGACAGTGCCAGTGTTCATGAGGTGGGCTCTCAAAAAACCTATGTTGGAAATTTGGTGGAAAAAATCCAAAAAATGACTGTTTTATGCACTTTTCCTATGCACGCTTGTAACTTTGAGAATTTGCAATATTTTCACTCCAGGTTTTCAACATTGGTATTTTTCCACACCTCCTTATGAACAGTACAGCTGTTATTTTTCACATCCTGCCCGAAATGTTTTTTTGCACTTCCAGCACAGAATAGCATGGTCGCTGTGGAACATCAGTGTTCAGGACACATTAAGAAAATCACAGTGACACTGTTCATGAACAGAGGTCATAAAATGCCTATGTTGAAAATTTTGTGATGAAAGTCCATAAAGTGACTGTGTTATGAGTGTGTGTTGTGCAGTTTCCACGCACCCTTGTAACTTCGCAAATGAGTAATATTTCATGCCAGATTTTCAATACTGGCATTTTTTCACACCTTCTTATGAACAGTACAGCTGTCATTTTTCACATCCTGACCGAAATGTGTTTTTGCACTTCCGGCACAGAATAGCAAAGTCACTTTGGGAAATCAGTGTTTGGGACTGACTGATTAAGATTGAGCGAGTGAGAGAGGGGGAGTGATCGAGCTCAACTGAGCTCTGTCAGGACTGCTGCAGATTTCTTTGTGGGCAGAAAAAGTCACTAATGCTGGCAGAAACCTAGTACAAAAGGGCAGCGTGCAGCGGCAGGAGAAACAGAACAAGTGAGTGAGGGAGGGGGAGTGAGCAAACTCAACGGAGCTCTGTCAAGACTACTATAGATTTCTTTGTGGGCAGAGAAAGGTGTTAATGCAGGCAGGAGCCCAGTACAAAAGGGCAGCCTGCAGCACTGGGAGAATCAGAATGAGCGAGTGTGGGAGGGGGAGTGAGCGAGCTCAATGGAGCTGTGTCAGGACTGCTGCAGATTTTGCTGTGGGCAGAAAAAGGTGCCAGTGCAGGCAGGAGCCCAGTATAAAAGGCCAGCCTGCAGCGTCAGGAGAAACAGAATGAGCGAGTAAGAGAGGTGGAGTGAGTGACCTCAACAGAGCTCTCTCGGGACAGCTATGAACTTCTTTGTGGGCACAAAAAGGTGCCAATGCAGGCAGGATCCCAGTACAAAAGGGCATCCTGCAGCGCTGGGAGAAACAGAATGAGTGAGTTAGAGAGTGGGAGTGAGTGAGCTCAATGGAGCACAATTGGGACTGCTGCGAACTTCTTTATGGGCAGAAAAAGGTGCCAACACAGGCAGGGGCCCAGTACAAATGGGCATCCTGCATTGCCGGAAGAAACAGAATGAGTGAGTGAGAGAGGGGGAGTGAGCGAGCTCAATAGAGCTCTGCCGGAACTTTAGAGTTGCCCACCCTCCCACTCAGGGTCCTCTGTGGTCCTATATTACAGCAGGGTCTCTGGAGTAGAGGCAAAGCAATGATTGGATACTTTTAGGATTGCTGTAATAATGCAGATTTAATTGTTCTGTTTATTTCTCTAACTGAGCTAAATATCGAGCTATCTTGTTATGATTGCTGTAATAATACATATTTATTTGTTCTGTTTATTTCTCTAACAGAGCTGAGTAATACTTGGAGTACAATAGTATTTCTTGCTGAGCTATGTGAAACTATATGAGAGCTGAGAACAAAAAGTATGATAGTTGAGGAGTGAAAAACGGACAAGGAGGCTTCAGGATTGCTACAGTAATACAGTATCTAATGGATGAGATTTGAGACTGAATTAACCCAGTCGGCAAGGGAGCAGTAGAGGGACTAGTGTGTGGGGGGACAGGAATTTGAGTAAATAGGGGACTAGGGGAGAAGAGGAGGAAGAATAGCTCTCTATGTAAGGGAAGGGATAAAAGCAACTGAACAAAAGGGTAAACATGGAGGAGAGGAGGCACTGTGGGTCACCTTAGAGACTGGAAATGTCACCACAATCCACACAGGGGTTGCATACAGACCCCCATGTCAGGGGGAGGGAATGGACAAGGATATGATAGAAGGCATTCTTAGGATGGCAGAGAAAGGGGAGATACTGTTGCTGGGAGAAATGCATATTCCAGATGTTAACTGGAGCACATTTGCTGCAGCCACATCCAAGAGCAGGGCCATTTTTGATGCCCTACAGGTGGCATGCCTCAGAGAGCTAGTTTCAGAATCCACTTGTGAGGGAGCAATCTTAGACCTCATACTCTCAAATGGGGACAGTGAGAGGATCTCAGATCTAGAAGTGGGTAGCCATCTGGGAACAAGTGACCACCAAACAGTGTGGTTCACGATAAACTCAGCTACAGAGTCAAGCCATACAAAAGTGAGCGTACTGGACTTCAGGAGGGCGGACTTTGGCAAGATGGGAGAGTGCCTTAGAAAAGCAATAGCAAACAGGCTAGAAGAAGGAGGGAGCAACAATTGGGAAACATCAAAACTGCCATCACAGATGCAACAAGCCTTTGTGTGAAGCAAATAAACAAATCAAAATGATAGAAAAAGCCACTATGGTTCTCAAAAGAGGTGGCAGGGAGGGTCAAGGATAAAAAGATAGCATTCAGGAAGTATAAGGAAACACAGAAGGAGAAGATAGACAGCTGTACCAGTTAAGGCAGAAGGAAACAGGTAGGGAAGTCAGAATAACAAAGGCCCAAACTGAGGAAAAGATAGACAACTCGGTTAAGAAGGGGGATAAAACCTTCTATAGGTACATCAGGGAGCACAGAAAGACAAAGGGAGGGATAGTGAGACTGAATAGTATGGACGGTGGGTGGGCAGAGAGGGACAGTGAAAAAGCAGGGATACTGAATGAATATTTCTGCTCAGTATTCACAAAAGAGGAGGTGAGGGAAGTGCCTAACCCAATTAAAAGAAGCACTCTGTATAGGGGGGTCGATCCCAGTCCTTTAACAGAAGAAAGGGTTCTGAAAGAACTCCTAAAACTGAAGGTGGACAAAGCAATGGGGCCTGACGTAATTCACCCCAGAATTCTAAAAGTATTAAGGGGAGAACTAGTGAAACCACTGACTACCCTTTTTAACAAATCATGGGAGGATGGTGTGGTACTTGAGGACTGGAGCTAGGCAGATATGATTCCCCTTCACAAAAGTGGGACCAAGACAGAGGCAGGAAACTACAGACCTGTCAGTTTGACCTCTGTGGTAGGGAAAGTGGTGGAATCACTTTTGAAGGAAATAATTGTTGAGTACCTGGAGGCCAGTGGGGCACAAGATACAAGGCAGCATGGGTTCACAGCAGGAAGGTCATGTCAGACAAATATAATTGATTTCTTTGACTGGGTGGCCAAAGTAGTAGACCAGGGAGGGGTTGTGGACATGGCCTACCTAAACTTTAGCAAGGCATTTGACACAGTCCCACACAAAAGATTAATAGTCAAATTAACCAGCCTGGGAGTGGGTCCCAGGGTGGTAGCCTGGGTAAAACATTGGCTGGACAACAGGACATAGAAGGTAATTGTTAATGGAGTCCAATCTAAAGAAAGAGGGGTTACTAGTGGGGTACCGCAGGGTTCAGTACTTGGTCCAGTCCTTTTTAATGTCTTTATAAGTGACATTGCAGAGGGACAGGAAGGAAAAGTATGCCTCTTTGCAGATGACACAAAGATCTGCAACAGGGTTGATTCACAAGGAGACATGGAAAGGATGAGAAGGGATTTGGCAAGGTTGGAGGAATGGTCAGAAGTATGGCAGCTTGGATTCAATGCAAAGAAGTGCAAAATAATGCACCTGGGAAACAAAAACCCAGAGGAAGATTACACAATGGAGGGGAGGTAGTAACAACAACAAAAATGGAAAGGAACCTGTGATAATCATATCAGAAGACCTTAAGGTTAGCAAGCAATGTGAGAAGGCAGTAGGGAGAGCTTGGAGGGGATCGTGGAATGTATAGGGACATGCATCATCGGCACAAAACAGGAAGTTTTTATCCTTCTGTGCAGACAGTTGGTGAGACCCCTTCTGGAGTACTGCGTCCAGTTCTGGAGACTCCATCTCTGCAATGACATAGACAGGATAGAAGCAGTCCAGAGGAGGGTAACTAAAATGGTGCAGGGTCTGCAATAGAAGCCATATGAGGAGAGACCAAAGGATCTTAATATGTATGCCCTTGAGGAAAGGAGGGAGGGGGGGACATGATAGAAACTTTTAAGTACCTCAGTGGAATCAACAAAGCCCAAGAAGGTAGCATCTTTGAGAAAAGAGATGTGCAAGAACAAGGGGACACAATCTGAAGATGGGGGGGCAATTTAGGGCAATGTGAGGAAGTATTTTTTTTACAGAGATGGTGGTGGACACATGGAACAGCCTTCCTGAGGAAGTTGTGGGGTCTAAAACTGTGGGAGAGTTCAAGAATGCATGGGACAGACATAAGGCAATTTTTTTTGGGGGGGTAGGAAGAAATAGGCTGTTTGTTAACTAGGATCTGCAGCTTATCCTGTAGGTAGGGAAATGGGCAGACTAGGTGGGCCAAGCGGTCCTTATCTGCCATCAAAGTCTATGTTTCTATGTTTCTAACAGTTTTAGTAGGGAATGAACCTGGGAGTAAGAGCCCGTAATATAAGATGGGGACCAAAATGGAGCAGGTGCCACATGTCAATAGGGCGGGCATCTTTGGAAGGGTGGTGGGGTGTATAGGGTGTGGGTCCGCCATGATCCTGGACTGGGCTTGGAGGATGGGGGGGTGTATGGTTTGTAGATGACTGGCTAGTTTGAGGGAGGAACTGTGGAGGTTAGGGAGGAGTCTAAGTGGCAGGGCAGATGAGTACGGTAGGCATCCTGGCTGGGGGGGGTTGAATAGGGGATGGCAAAGGGGTACGGAGGAAGAACAACTAGGGAGTTTCCCCGACCCCAGTATCAGTGGCACTAACAGAAAAGAGAGAAGAAGGGAGGGGCACGAGGCGAGGAGGGAGGCCTCCTGATGGGAGAGGAAGAGACCACGAGGAGTACCAGGGGAGAGAGCAGATTGCTGCAAGTAGGGAGGGACCAGGGGTGGGATCAGTGGTGGCATGGAGGGGAACAAGTAGGAGGGGAAAACCAATAGGGGAAGAGATGAAGGAGGGGTATCAACTAGGAATAGATTAAAACCTCTGCTATGGGAGAGAGAGGGGGAGCAGGAACATGCTGAAGAGGAGAGGACAAGCATTGCATGAGAGGGATGGCAACAGGTAGGGAAAGAGATAGCAAGGACGAAAGGGTAGAAGGGGGGCTAGTAAAGAAGGAGGGGTGGTGACTGGAGGAGAGAAGGCTACGGGAAGGGGGAAGGATGGGAGGGGCATCACTATCGGGGTAGAAGGGAATGGGGGCTCTAAATCAGCAACAGCAGGGATAGGAGAGGGGTTGGAAATCAGCAAGGGAGGAGGGGAGGTTGACATGGGAAACTCAGTAGGAAGTAGTCAGGCTGGGAAGGGGTTCAAGCGGGGGATGGGAGGAATAAGGCAGAGAAAAGGGGTGAGGTGGAAGTAGGGGGTACAGATACAGAAGTCACAGAAGCAGCAACTGGTGGGGGTAAGGGGCAAGGATGAACAAATACTGGGGTGGTGGAAGGGGCATTAGAAGGGATGGGGGTACTTATCCTGGGGGATTCTATACTGAAAGGGGTGAGATGAGGAGGCAGGAGGGGAAAGGCACAGCCGTATTTGGGTTGAAGCTATCCCCAGGTTGACTGCAGGAGGGGGCAGAGCAGGCACTGCTCAAGTGTGCAGTGAGGGGGAGGAAGAAACCTCATTTAGTGTTGCATGTGGGTACAAACAACTTGGTGGGGGGGGACTGTAGAAGTAGTGAAGGGGAGGTTTGAGTAGTTGGGCAGGTAGTGTGAGAGGGTAGAGGAGTTGGTGGCATTCTCTGAGGTACTGCCAGTACCATGTGCAAGCATGGGGAGGAAGGGTAAACTTGAGGAATTCAACGAGTGGCTGAGGGATTGGTGCCACACCAAAAATTATGGGTTAGTGACTAACTGCGGTAGGGTCTGGGGGCATAGTGACTTGTACAGGGGGGACAGAGTACACTTGAGCAGGAAGGGGAAGGGAGTATTAAAGGCAGGATCGGGGGTATATCTCTACTAAGTTGGATTTAAACTTGTGGGTGGGTGACTAAAAGACTGAGGTTGGTAGAAAGGTCTGGACATGGGAGCCTAATGAGCTCACCTACCTAGATATAGGTAAAGGCAGAGGCATACTAACCCTGGGAGGGGGCAGGCAGAGTAGTCTGAGTGTAATACAGAAGGCACCACCACCCAATAAGAATAATAAGAAGAAAGGGTGCAGACTACTGGGAGGAGGGACACAGGCCAAGGAGGAGAAGAGTGAGGAGAAGGAGGGGTATGGGTGGAAGGTGTTCTGACTAAATGGATGGAGAACTGGTTACAGGGGAGAGTGGAGAGGGTGGTAGTGGGGGGGGTAGCTTTCAGCACCAAGAGCAGTGACAATTGGGGTGCCGCAGGGGTCAGTGCTTGGGCTGATGCTATTTGGGCTCTTTATCTCTGATATAGCACACAGACTGGAGAGCAGAGTTCGTCTGTTCACACATTATACCAAATTGGGGGCGGTGGTGGACGAAGAGTACGGATGGGAAAAACTGCAGGGGACCTAACCTAATTAGAGACATGGTCGGTGGAGTGGCAGCTAGAATTCAGTGCAATGAAGTGTAAGGTGATGCACTTCAGGGCTAAGAACCAGAAGAGGGACTATTGGTTGGGGATCACAGAGGAGGTGAAGGACCTAGGGGTGTTGGTAACTGGGAGCATGAACAACTCGGCCCAGTGCAGGAAAGCAGTAGCGAAGGCAAACAGGATGCTGGGATGCATTGCAAGGGGGTTCTCATCCAGGCACAGGGATGTGATCCTACCTCTCTACAGATCATTGGTCACACCACACCTAGAGTACTGTGTGCAATACTGGGGGCTATACCTGAGGAGAGATATGAAGTTACTGGAGGGGGTGCAAAGGAGGGTAACAAAAATGTTAAAGGGGATGGAAGGAAAGGAATATGAAGTTAGGCTGATGGAGCTGAACATGTGCACACTGGAGGAGATCAGGGATGGGGGGATATGACTGAAGTGTTTAACTACCTGAGGGGGTAAATAAACCTAGCACTGAGGGGGAGTTTAAACTAAGGAGTGGAAGAGAGACGAGGGGGTTCGGACTAAGGTTGAAAGGGTGATGTTTCAAGAGGGAAATGAGGAGGCACTACTTCTCTGAAAGGGTGGTGTCTAGTTGGAATGCACTGCCAGACGGGGTGGTAACATGTAGGACAGTCAATAGCTTTAAGGAGGAGGAGTGTGATAAAGCAGGGAAAGAGTCAGAGGGGCAGAGGCTGGGAAAAGGCAGGGAGGAACTGAGGGGGAGGAGGCTGGGGCAGCTGCAATCTAGGATGCTAGCTGCACACAGGCAGATTTACATAGACTGATTGGTGTGTTCTGCTCGCAGATTAGTATGTTCATATGTTCGTATGTATGTTTGTATGTAAAACCACAGTGACGCTGTTCATGAGCAGAGGTCCTAAAATGCTTATGTTGAAAATTTGGTGACAAATGTCTATAAAATGATTGTGTTACAAGCGTGCATTGTGCAGTTTCCATGCACCCTTGTAACTTCGCAAATTTGTAGCATTTTCACTCCAGATTTTCAACATTGCCATTTTTCCACACCTCCTTATGAACAGTACAGCTGTCATTTTTTACATCCTGCCCAAAATATGCATTTACACATTGGGGTCAGAATACCGAGGCTGCTGCAGGAAATCAATGTTCGAGACAGATTAAGAACATCATTGTGACAGTGTTCATGAGCTGAGGTCACAAAAGACCTATGTTGAAAATTTGGTGAAATAATTCCACTAAATGACTATGTTACGCTCATGTGTTGTGCGGTTTCCATGTACACTTGGAGTTTTGAGCACTTTTAATATTTTCACTACCGATTCTCAACATTGCCATCTCTTCACACCTCCCTATGAATGGCACAGCTGTCATTCTTTACATCCTGCCCGATCAGTGTTTTCGTGCATCTGGTGCACAATGGTACGGTAGCTACGGAAACTCAAATTTTGAGACACATTGACAAAATCACAGTGCCACTGTTCATGAGATGAGGTCCCAAATGCTTTCTTGAGGTGAGGTCCACAAAATGGCCATTTTGAACATTTGTACTGCAAATACCAGCAAATGCCCGGGGCGTTATAGTTTCTAACCATAACGTCCCACCCGTTACAGACTGACAGACATCAGGGCTGTGCCTTTGGATTGCTGACTGTAATGCTCATGCCATTCTAGCCCCACCCCCCACGCCCAGCCACTGACAGGCATTGAGCTGTATCTTCGACTCTTCGGCCTCATAGTTCACCCTACTCTATATTGTACCCATTTCAGCATATGTCCTTATGGAGTGGGGTGACTGTAAAGCCGAACACCCCAAGGCACACCTCAACACTTGTCAGTGTCTGCAGGATAGGGTGAAGTGAAATGGCATGACCGTTATGGGTGATGATCCAAACGCATACCCCAATGCCTGTCCATCTCTGCAGGGTGGAGGTGGGGTTGGCGTGAAGTTCAATACTTCACTGCCATTCCTACTCTGCATCTGTCTAACTCCTGCATTTCCAGAGCTAATACCAGCAAGCAAACATTTGGCATTGACAAATGTTTGTTTTTCTTTGATTTTGCATGCTACTTCATGAGAGAACCAGAGAGGTCTTTTCCTTCTTTTGGACTTGCTGATCTGCTTAGTGCATACAGTTGTTACTGAATGCACAGCAGCCTTTAGAGTATTCTAGCAGTCCTCAACATCTCCTGTGATTCCTCCTTCTAGCATTGATGTGATCATAGTTCTCATTTTGGGGAAGTTGGCTTTTCTGAAATATAGTTCCTTGATTTTGGTGTGACTATTTTCCTCCATATTGTTCACATAAACCAGATTGAACTGTGATCACTGGTCCTTAGACTGGCTCCCACCTCTGCTTCTGGGATCCTTGTGCTGTTTGTCAGCACTACATTCAGGGCAACATAACACAAGTAGAAGCAGTGTGGTGACCAAGTGTATAAGACAATACAACAGAATGGAGTGAAGCAATGACAAGTGGGCTATCGTGCAACATTACAACAAAGTGAGCAGTACCTGTCTGTCGGGGAAGGTGGCAGTGTTACAGAGGTGTAGGAACAGACTTCAGGCTTAGTCCCTAGTAGCTGAGGTTAATGTGAGCTCTTAAGCAGGAGGAAAACTGGAAGGAGAGTCAAGAGGGGGGTTGGCAGGGACAGGAGTGAGCAAGAAGATGCATTTGCTGGTGTCTGAGGGATGGAAGTAAGGGAGTAGGAGAGGCAGAGGGAAGAGGGGTGCAGGTCACAGAGAGAAGGGAGAAGGTAGGAGAGAGCAGCTTATCCAGCACTCCAGCTGAGGAGTGGGGAAGGTGATCTGGGGATTGAGGAAGGTAATAAGCATTGTATGGTGTTGTCATACTAATAAGAAAATTCAAGAGTCAACAGAAGAGAAAAAAATAATGTGTGGAAATGTGAAGTGTTGAAGAGGCTGAGGTTATCATCACAGTCAGAGTAACATAGCAGTAAATTACCTCAGTGGTATGGTACTGCAGTTCATCCAAATCCACAACATAGCTGAGCAGTAGGATTAACAACATTTTTTGACTGGGTGACAAAAGAACTAGACACCGGTCGGGCCCTAGATGTCCTGTATCTGGACTTCAGCAAGGTCTTTAACTCAGTACCACATATGGCAGATTAACTAGTACACTGAGGAACCTGGGAGCAGGGGAGAAACTGGTTAACTGGGTTGAAACATAGGAACATAGAATTTGATGGCAGATAAGGACCGCTTGGCCCACCTAGTTTGCCCATTTTCCGACCTAATGGATAAGCTGCAGATCCTAGTTTACCAACAGCCTACTTCCTCCTACCTCCCCACTAGAATTTCCTTATGTCTGTTCCATGCATTCTTGAATTCCCCACTGTTTTTGACTCCACTACCTCCTCAGGAAACTGCTCCATGTATCCACAACTCTCTCCTTGAAAAAATACTTCCTCACGTTACCTCTGAGCCGTCCCCCTCTTTCTTCAGATTGTGCCCCCCTGTTCTTGTACATCTCTTTTTCTGAAAGATGTGACCCTCTTGGACTTTGTTGATTCCCTTGAGGTACTTGAAAGTTTCTATCATGAGGTACTTGAAAGTTTCTATCATGTACCCCCTCTCCCTCCTCTCCTCAAGGTTATACATATTAAGCTCCTTTAATCTCTCTTCATATGTCTTCTGGTGCAGACCCTGTGCCATTTTAGTTGCCCTCCTCTGGACAGCCCCCATCCTGTCTATGTCCTTGCAGAGATGGGGTCTTCAGAACTGAATGTAGTACTCCAGATGGGGTCTCGCCAATTGTCAGTACAGATGGATAAGAATGTCCTGTTTTCTACTGGTGATGCCTCTCCTTATGCATCCCAGTATCCTACCTGCCCTCCTTACTGCCTTCTCACATTGCTTGCCCACCTTAAGATTATATGATATGACTATCCCCAGGTCCCTTTCCATTTTTGTTGTTGTTAGTATCTCACCTGCATTGTGTACTCTTCCCCTGGGTTTTGTTTCCCAGGTGCATTACTTTGCACTTCTTTGCATTGACTCTAAGCTGCTATATATTTGACCATTCCTCCAACCTTGCCAAGTCCCTTCTCATCCTTTCCATACCTCCTTGTGAATCAACCCTGTTGCAGATCTTTGTGTCGTCTGCAAAGAGACATACTTTTCTTTCCAGTCCCTCTACAATGTCACTTATTAAGACATTAAAGAGGACCGGTCCCAGTACTGAACCCTGCTGTACCCCGCTAGTAACCCTCCTTTTTTTCAGAGTGAACTCTGTTTACTATTACCCTCTGCATCCTGTTGTCCAGCCAATTTTTTACCCAAGCTACCACTTTGGGGCCCACTCCAATGCTGGCTAACTTGTATACTAATCTTTTGTGTGGGACTGTGTCAAATGCCTTTCTAAAGTCTAGGTAGACCATGTCCATAGCCCCTCCCTGGTCTACTACTTTGGTCACCCAGTCAAAGCAATCTATTAGATTCATCTGTCACGACCTTCCTGTTGTGAATCCATGCTACCTTGGGTCCTGTGCCCAACTGGCCTCTAAGGAAATCAACAATTCTTTCCTTCAGAAGTGATTCCCTCATTTTCCCTACCACTGAGGTCAAACTAACAGTTCTGTAGTTTTCTGCCTCTGTCTTGCTCCCACTTTTGTGAAGGGGAATCACATACGCCCTCCTCCAGTCCTTAGGTAGCACACCAACCTCACATGATTTGTTAAAAAGGGTAGTCAGTGGTGTCACTAGTTCTACCCTTAGTTCTTTTATAATTCTTGGGTGACTCCCATCAGGCCCCATTGCTTTGTCCACCTTCAGTTTTAAGAGTTCTTTCAGAACCCTTTCTTCTGTGAATGGACTGGTATCGACCTCCCTATCCAGAGTGCTAACTGGTTGGGGGACAGACATCAGAGGGCGGTTGTGGGGGAACTCTCAACTCATAGGACAGTCTCCAGTGGGGTCCCTCAGGGTTCCTTGCAGGGACCGGTGCTGTTTAACATCTTCATAGCCAATGTAGCAGATGGAGTTAAGAGCAGAACAAGTCTATTTGTTGATGACACCAAGATAGGGGCAGTTGTGGATGGGGTAGAGGGAGGAAAAGGCCTCCAAGAAGATTTGGAAAGGCTTGAGCAGTGGTCAGACACTTGGCAGTTGAGTTTCAATGCTAAGAAGTACAAGGTCATGCTCTTCGGAGCGAGGAATCCTGGGTACAGTTACCACCTGGGAGGGGTTCAGCTGTCTGTCTCTGAGGAGGAAAAGGATTTGGGGGTAATGGTGACAAAGAATATGAACCACTCCCCTCATTGTAGGAAAACAGGGGCAAAATCCAATAGAATGGTGGGGTGCATTGCTAGAGGAATCACCTCTAGGAGGGAAGAAGTCATTCTGCCACTGTATAGGTCACTGGTGAGGCCACATTTGGAGTACTGTGTACAGTTCTGGAACCCATATTTAAATAAGGACATCAGGTCATTGGAGGGGGTACAGCGGAGGGTGACTAAAATAATCAGAGGTATGACAGGGAAGCCTTACGAAGACAGGCTGAGGGACCTCAGCATGTACTCATTGGAGTAGAGAAGGGAAAGGGTTATATGATCGAAACCTTCAAGTGCTTAAAGGGCATCAACAGGGTTAGTACCAAAGTCATGTTTCAATTAAAGGGAGAAGGGATTACTAGGGGCCACAGCCTGAAGTTGGTGGGGGGGGGGGTAGAGTCAGGAGGGAGGCGAGGAAGCATTACTTCATGAAGAGGGTGGTAGGAGGATGGAATGCGCTTCCTGAAGAAGTGATATCTCTTAAAACACTGGAGAGCTTTAAAAGGAGTGGGATAGGGTTAAGGGCAAGATACTAGTCAGTGGAAAATGAGGGGAAGGAGGGGCAAGGGGTGGGAGGCAGCATGAGTCTAAACTGTGTGCTGCAAAATCGAGCAGACGCTATAGACCATTTGGCTTATATCTGCTGACATTTTAGTATGTTCATATTTTTTCTGTCACTGTTGTAGGAATACTCAGTAACAAGTCATGCACTGATATGGTGACAACCAAGGCCACATTGGCAGATTCTGTTTGTCGGTATGGTGCCTCTGTTGAAGTTGTTGTTACAAACAAAATTTCTTTCAGTTGAATTTACACTAATTTGTAACAAGGATTTATAGCAAATTTGCATGCTGCTGTCACTGTTGAGTGCATTGTAAATAAATATAAATATTGTATCGAGTTTTAGTCACAAGTGTCATACATTGTCCCAGTGCCAGTAACGCATAATATGAAAATTTTGGAAAGTGATATTGGCAGATTCTGTTACTGCCTCTATGGTTGTTATTTGCCATGGACGTGGAGGTACATTTATCAATCAGTCAGTTATGCCAGAGATAAAGAACAATTAACAATGTCCGACCAAATTTAATGAGGGGGTGGTTCTTTTTCTGTATTTGGGAGGGGGGCTTAAACAGTGGCCAACCAAGACATTTACAAATACTGCAGTTTTTTAAAGAAAAAAGTAGCAGAAAGAGAGATGAACAATATAGGATAAATAACAATGTCCACACAAACTTTTTCAATTTTTTTTTTATTATTTCAGAGAGGGGAGCCTAAACAGTGACCAAATGGTACATTTAAAGATGCTGTTGTTTTGTTTTTTTTTAAAGAAAAAAGTAACAGAAAGAGGGATGAACAGTATAGGACTAATAATATCTGCCCACATTTTTTGGGGGAGGGGGACCTAAACAGCAGCCAACTGGGACATTTACAAGTACTGCTGTGTTTGGACAACATGAGTATTATTACAACATTGTAATCTGAGGGTATATATTCTGAATCAGAAACCTTTATCCAATTTTTGTTCTAACATACGAACCAGCAGTTCAGGATGAATCTGTCACAGTCACTTAGAGTAGTGGAGCATATGTTATGTCTCATACTCAGGAGAACTTAAACCCTTCAGTTGTGTCTTCATCATCAGATGGCACTGGCATGTACTACTCTTCCTCTGAATACTCCTGCTCCGCATCACCTTCTTCAGCAGGATCACAATATCTTATACATGAATGTGAGGTATTCTATATTCCGGACAGAGAGGCAGCTTTACTGATGAGTGACAATGGCACCTGATGTACTAAATACCCTTTCTGTGCTAACACTAGTAGAGGGTCAGGTTGAATACTCAATGGCCAGAGCCACAAGAGCAGGCCAGATTTCAAGTTTGCATTGCCAATACTCCAATGGCTCATCATCAATGCTCAGAAGCTGTAGGTCATACAGGTATGACTGAACTATATGTGTAGGAGATGGCTGAACTTGTGTCTTGCCCTCAGTTGGTTGGCATGTGGAAACACCAACCTGCTGCAGCACAGACCAGAGAGGGTTTGTGCCACTGCCATGTGAGGATGAGGGGGCAGGATCAGGCGCGGTACAGGAGGAGAATGAGGAGGATACATTCAGAAGGGCTGTTGTTCCTTCAGGTTTGTCTCCAGATCCTGATTGTGGCATTTTCTTTGCATGCATTACCATCAGCCAGTTTTGCACTTTACCACGAAGGATCACAACATACTGATCCAGATCAGACTTCCTACCTGGAAGAAGTACCCTCATGCCATGCCATGTTTGTACCATGGATCTAGCAAGGTTTCAGGATGTATGCCTCTGAGGTGTTAATGTAAATCAAACTAGGACCATCATCAAACAGCTGCATGATCTGGTCAGCCAGCAATACTCCCGCAGAGTCTGCTGACAATTCAAATTGCTCCCTGACATTGACAGGTGCCTGGCGGAGCACACACAGCAATGGTATTATCGGGCTCAGGTGTGCATTTTCACAGCTAACAACTTGTGTTGCATGTTTAAATGGTCGTAGGATTTGGATGACACTATCCATCAACATCCATTGGGATGGACTGAATTACATTGCAATTTATGTTTCACTTCACAATCATGCCTTTGCGTAACATACTGTAGTCATTGATCAGCTTAAACTGATCAAATAGTCTCTCAAGCATGTAGATCATTGAGCTCCAGCATGTCACTACATCCAGCCTTAGCAGGTGTTGTGGAACTCCACTGGCCTCCTGTAGCCCCCTGAGCTCTGATCTTGCCTGTGAGGAGTGACTGAAATGACTGCAGATTTTCTGACTGATACTTGAGATGTTACTGACTGATTCATGATTGAGCAAGGCCTTCATGGTCAGGTTAAGAATGTGTAAAAAGCATGGAACACAATAAAAACAGCCATCACTGATTGCTTTCACAGCATTCTCTGCATTGTCACTTGCAATAAAGCCAGCATGGAAGCCATGTGGCTTCAGCCAGAACATAATGGCTTCATTAAGTCAGGTGACTATTCTCGCAGATGTATGTGAGCCATGCCTGCTCTGCATGTTCAGTGTGGCATGCTGATGAGGACTGCCACTGGTACTGGCACTTCTCAGAGGGCAAATAGATAATGGGCATGACAGCAAGACATAAACCCCACGGAAATGTGACCAGTGTATAGTAATGCACATAAACCTGATAGAAGACAATGGCCCACTGGTCCAGATATCTGTGGTAAGGTGGATTCTGGGAACTGCTGAGTGGGACAATGCACGTGATGCAATGCAAGCAAAGTCATTGTAAAGTGTCAGAACAGCCTTGGTGGAGAAATAAGTGCCACTTGGCACTGTATTTGAGAACAGCTTTTTCCATGGGTTGTAGAAACCCAGGTCTTTCAACAAACAATCATGGCGAACATGTTGCACTCTACTTCCTCACCCTAGTTACAACCAGCACCCTTGAAGGGAATATGTAACTCGGGGATGGTAGGTGGGGGGAGTGGCAAGATGAGCAGCATGCAATGTCTCAAACTGGAACAGTGGACAAACATACCGTTAAACAACAGATTCTTGCCCCATGCATCCAAACCCGATAAAGCTGCAGGGAGTCAGCTTGTGGTCCCTCATACACATCCAAAACCTGTGAAGGGGAAAGCATAAAGGAAGCCAATCTAGGAGTGATCATGGTGATGACATTACAGGACAGGGCAAAAATGAGCGTGCAAAGAAACTGCTAATACTAACATACTAAAATGGCAGCAGAATAGGCCTAATGGTCTTTCGTGTCTGCTCGTTTGTTCAGCCCCCACCCTGGGAGCTGCCCCTGCTGCCCCATGTCCTCTCTGGCTTCTCCTTTCCCAGTCCTGGATATTCTCGCTGCACTAGACTTTGCTACCAGAACCTTCCCTGTACCTGTCCCACCCCCTCTTGAACCCCTCCGCCGTCTCTGCCTCCACCAGTCCCCCCCCCCAGGGCAGCGCATTCCATGGCTTCACCACACTCTTAGTGAAGTAGCACCTTTTCCTTTCTTCCCTTAAT
Source organism: Neoceratodus forsteri (assembly GCA_016271365.2). Classification (NCBI taxonomy): domain Eukaryota; kingdom Metazoa; phylum Chordata; order Ceratodontiformes; family Ceratodontidae; genus Neoceratodus; species Neoceratodus forsteri. The sequence continues at coordinate 463,841,635 of CM057449.1, forward strand.
CTCCCCCCTCCAGCTTCCACCCATGCTCTCTAGTTACCCCTCTTCCTTCAGAGCACCCTGACTGCTCCTCCTTTATTTACCCCTTCATGTACCTGAAGACCTTATCATGTCCCCCGGTCCCTTCTTCTTCCAATGTGTACATGTTTAGCTCTTGAGCCTCTCCCCATAGATCCTGCCCCCCAAGCCCCAGTTCATTTTGGTTGCCCTCCTCTGGACCCTCTCCAGGAGTTCAGTATCCCTCTTTAAGTGTGGCCTCCAAAACAGCATGCAGTACTCGAGGTGTGGCCTCACCAAGCAGTTATACAGTGGAAGTATCACTTCCCTCCTTCTGGAGGTGAGTTCCCTAGCGATGCATCCCAGCATCCTGTTGGCCTTGGCTGCTGCCCTCCTACAAGTCTCCAAGTTGTTCATCTTGACATCCACCATCACCCCCAGGTCCCTCTCAGCCATCGAGACTTGTAGCATTTTCCCCACCAGGGTGTACACTTGGCCCAGGTTTCTGGCTCCCAGGTGCAGTACCTTGCATTTCCTGCATTGAACCGCAGCTTCCACTGTCTAGACCACCTTTCCAGAGCCTCCAGGTCCCCCTGTAAAGCCACCCTTCCCACCTCCCCATCCACCACCGCCCCCAGTTTTGAGTCATCCGAAAAGAGACTCATCTCACACCTGATGCCCTTCCTTATGTCAGAGATGTAGGCATTGAACAGGAGGGGCCCAAGGACTGATCCCTGAGGGACCCCACTAATGACCCTCCTTGGGGATGAGACTATCCCGCCAACCATGACCCTCTGGGTCCGGTCCTGGAGTTCAGTTCCCTATCCATCTGATCATCTGGTTCCCCATCCCCATTCCCCCCAGCTTATCCAACAGGCTTCTGTGAGAAACAGGGTCAAACACCTTGCTGAAGTCAAGAAAGAGGACATCCTCTGGTCTACCCATGTCCAAGGCACTCATCACCCAGTCATAGAACTCCACAAGGTTTGTCTGACATGATTTCTCCTGGATGAATCCATGCTGTCTATCATCTAGGCACCCCGACTTTTCCAGGTCCTCCCCCTTGCCTCTCCTTGACAATGCCCTCCATTACCTTGCCCACCACCGATGTCAGGCTGACAGGCCTGTAGTTCCCTGCCACCTCCCTTGATCCCCCCTTGTGGATAGGCACTATATGCACCACCTTCCAGTCCTGGGGAACCCACCCTGTCCTCAGAGAGATGCTGAAAAGCTCCACCAGGGGTTTTGCCAGGACATCCGCCAGTTCCTTCAGAACTCTGGGATGTAATTTATCTGGCCCTTGTGCTTTTTCCATCTTAAGAGACCTGAGGGCTTCCCTCACTCTCTCTCTGCCGGGATTTCTACCTCCGCTACCTAGTCCCCTTGGTCCTCCCCTGTTCTGCCAGTGATGCCCCCCCTCCCCAGACCCACCAATCGGTAATAGTTGGGGACTCCATGATCAGAGGAGTGGATTCCCAACTAGGAGACAACATTAAGGTCAAGTGCCTCCCTGGTGCCTCAGCCAAATGAGACATGGAGTGCATAATTGTGCAGGCATTATTATGCCCATTGAAACAAATGACCTTGCAAATGGCTCAGTCGAGGAATTCAAACTTTACCTAAACCTACTAGGGGAGAAATTGGCCACACATTCATCCAAGCTTGCTTTTTCAGAGGCCCACCCAGTATGGCAAAAGGGAGACGGTGAACAAAAAAATCATATTGGAAACTATTCTTGAGTTTGACACCTGGATGAGTGTCTGGTGCCTGGCTAAAGGGCATCTATTCATTGTAGACTAGGAAAACTTTTGGGAAAGAGAGTACTTTAAATTCAATAGCTTACACCTGACAAAGGAGGGGGTGAGGGCTCTGGGACAGAAGTTTGATGTTTGTGTGGGCTGTTTATACTAGGTAATGGGGAGGTTTCAGCAGTACTACACAAAACATGCCCTGTCGCTCTCCCCCAAGGGTCACAGTGGACCTTGGAGGTCATAGGATGAAGCTCAGTAGGGAAGGTACACTACTTTAAAAAAGAAACATGTTGCAAAAATGCAGAAATGAGGGTCGGGGAGTAGTCCCAAAAGCAGGAATATCAGGAAAAAAGGTAAGGGAGAATGGAAGGCAATGTGTACAAACGCATGTAGCCTGGCAAACAAAATTCCTCAAATTACTGTCACAATAGTTGAGGCCAGTCTGGACTGGATTGCAATGACTGGAATCTGGCTCAATGACAATCATGATTGGGACACGGCAATACCTGGCTACAACCTATACCAAAGAAATAGAATGGCCAAAAGGGGATGGGTGGTAGCAATGTACGTTAAGGAGGGAATCAATGCAACTATGGCTCAAGGGACCATGGTGGACATGGAGACATGTTGGGTCACCCTAGAGATGGGCAATGGGGAAGCTATATGAGTGGGGGTGATTTATAGGCCACCCACACAAGGGGGCAAAAGTGACAAGGAGTTATTGAAATCAATCCTAAAAATGGCTAGTAAATTTGAGGTGAACCTGCTGGGGATTTCAACCTCCTTGATGTCAACTGGTGCTCCTGGATTGCAGTATCTGTAAGGAGCAGGGACTTCTTGGCAGCCCTGCAGCAGGCAGACCTAGGACAGCTAGTAAAGCAACCCACAAGTAGTGTGACTGTTCTAGACCTGCTACTCAGGAACAGCGATAAGGTTATGGATGTGGATGTGGGGGGCCAAGTGGGATCCAGTGACCATAAAATAGTGTGGTTCAAGGTAAATACAGTGATAGACACAAGCCATTTCAAAATTAGGGTTCTGGATTTCAAAAAAGTTGACTTCCCACAAAAGAGGAAACACATTAAGGAGAGTCTAAAACATTTGCTGGGCGAGGGAGTTGAGACATGTTGGGCTAACCTAACAAAGGCAATATCAAAGGTCACTGACGTGCATTAAACCTGTCAGCAAATCCAAAAAAAAAGGGAAACCCTCTGTGGTTCTCCAGGGAGGTCTCCAAAAAGATCAAAGATAAAAAGAGCATTTACTAAATTTAAGCAAACTAAATCTGAAAAGGATTTGGTAACTTATAGAGAGAAGCTAAAGGAAGAGGGCAAGGCAATCAAAGTAGTAAAGGTATGGACTGAAGTAACAATTGTGCATGGTGTCAAGAAGGAAGACAAGACCTTCTTCAGGTATATCAGAGAAAAAAGGAAAAATAGGGGGTTATTAGGCTGGAAAAAAAGGATGGAGGGCATGTCAAGGAAGACAGAGAAAAGGTGGAAGTCCTTAACAAGTGCTTCTGTTCAGTATTCATGGTAGAAGAAGAAGGTGCAGGTTCAAAGCTGTGCAAGAGGTATCCCATCACTGGCGAAGTGGACACCAGTTCCTTCTTGGAAAAAAGGGTGCTGGAAGATCCCAGAGACTAAACGTGACCAAGGCTATGGGCCCTGATGGCATCCACCCAAGAATACTTAAGGAAGTGAGGAACGAGCTAGTGGAATCCCTGGCAAAGATTTTAACATGTCTCTTGAGAGTGGGGTGATTCCAGAGGACTGGAGAAGGACAAACGTGGTCCCTCTTCACAAGAGCAGGAGTAAGGAGGTGGCAGAAAACTACCATCCTGTCAGCTTAACCTTAGTAGTGGGCAAGTTAATGGAACCTCTTCTTAAGGGGAGGATCTTGGAATTCCTCAAATCTAGCAGTAATCAGGAACCATGCCACCATGGATTCACTGCAGGCAGATGTTGCCAAACAAATCTGGTAGAGTTCTTTGTCATGGTAACCAGAGTGGTGGACAGAGGTGGGGGGCAGTAGACATGCTTTACCTTGACTTCAGCAAGGCTTTTGATTCTGTACCCCACAGGAGGTTGATCTGCAAGCTGGATAACCTGGGAGTGGGGCAGAAGATAGTGAACTAGATGAGAAATTGGTTATGTCGCAGAGCACAGAGGGTAGTCATAAATGGCAGCTTATCAGAGGAGAAGGAGGTGACTAGTGGGGTGCCGCAGGGGTCTGTATTGAGTCCAATACTATTCAATACCTTCATCAGTGACATTGTAGACTGGCTTGGGGGGGGAGGTATGTCTGTTTGCAGATGATACAAAGATCTGCAACAGTGCGGACTCAGCTGAGGTGGTAAATAAAATGAAGGAGGACCTCAGAAAGCTGGAGAAATGGTCAGAAGACTGGCAGCTAAAATTCAATTCAAAGAAGTGCAAAGTCATGCACTTGGGTAGAAGAAACCCTGGGGTGCAGTACTTCATGGGGGGAAAAAAGCTGTCTGCCTCAGAACAGGAGAGGGACCTATAGGGTATTATATCCAGGGACTTGAAGGTAAATAGGCAATGTGAAAAATCGGCAAGTGGCATGTTGGGTTGCGTAAGCAGAGGCATCACCAGCAGAAGGAGGGAGGTCATATTGCCCCTGTATAGGTCCTTGCCAAGGCTGCATCTGGAGTATTGTGTCCAGTTCTGGAGGCCACACCTGAGATAAGATGTAAACAGGCTAGAGACGGTCCAGAGGAGAGCAACAAAGATTGTCAAAGGGCTGCATCAGAAACCATATGAGAGGCTGAGGGAGCTTAACATGTACTCCCTCAAGCAACGTAGGGAAAGGTACCTCAGCGGTATTAACAATACGCACAAAATAACCTTTTCCAGATAAAATATAATAGCAAGATGAGAGGTCATGGCATGAGACTAATGGGGGGAAGTTCAGGGGTAAGACAAGGAAGTTCTTCTTCACAGATAGGGTGGTGGATGCATGGAACAGCCTCCCCCAAGGGGTTGTTGAAGCCAAAATGATCAGTGCATTCAAGGGAGCATGTGTAAAACACAAAGGTATCCTAACTCCTGCAGAGTAAGTAGGGAAGGGGATAGTTTATTGGGCAGACTTGATGGAGCAGACGATCTCCATCTGCCAACACCTTTTCTATGTTTCTATGGCAGCAGGTCTGTTGTGAGCATCTTTGCAACAGCAGTGTTCAGCTCTTTTGACACAGGGTGCTTACAGTGGTATTTGGTGTGCTTGGTAAAGGCAGATTTAATATCTGGTTGCTTAAGCTTGGGAGTGGGATGGACTATGGAGAAGGCTGATGCACAGGATTTAGCAGTTCTGCTCCTGTTGCTATAGCTGTCTTGTCCAGCAGCAGAGACACACCAGAAAAAACTAACTATACAGGGGGAAGGGTGCTCTGATTCAGCACACTGACTACTACTACTATTTGTATCTGCACGCCTGGGGTGAAACACAGTAAAGGGTTATATGTTACATCACCTTGACCCTCTTTTTCAGACTGTTCAGATACCATGTCAGAAGTCAGCATTGATGCCGACCACTTATGATGATCCCACAGAATGGAATGCTTAGTTTGCATATGTCTATACATACCAGTTGTCCCATAGTGTGGTCCTGCCTTACCCCTGCTAATTTTTGACTTGCATATACTTCAGACAGGTGCATTGTCATTAATCTAATCAACTGAGAAAAAATACCACACAAGGCACTTTCTGCCAACATGCTGGGTTTTCTTGGGTGGGGCAGATGTGGTCAGGTGCGTGGGGGTGGGCACAGTAGTTACCTGTTGTAGCTACTGCTGATGATGATCCTCATGTACACTTTTACTTTGAGTTCCCTTTCCCCTAACATCCGATTGTTCCTTACCAGGGGGTGGTTCTAGAGGAATTGCTTTCCCTTTACCCATGGAAACACTTTTTTTTAATGAGTGCTTGGGAAGGATGCCAAATAGGGTCAACTACAGGATCATCATCACCTCTCTTATCACTATTATCACTGATATTTGACTCATACGTTTCTGGCGTTGACACTAATGGCTGATTGATTATCTCACACCTCCTCTTCCTCACTACCCTGCCCTTCCACCTCAACAGTAGCAGGATGTTGGGGCTGAGAATGTTCTTCCTCTTCAGCTTCATTATCATGCACACTCTGCTCCAGCTCCTTCTCCTTCATTACCAGACCAGTTAATGGTTCTGAACCCCCTTAACATCATACTTTCTGATACTGACTGCAACTAAATGAACACCCTCATTGCTCCTAGTCTCTAGCAGCTCCTGAGACTCCTGTGACTGTGATTGTTCCTCCTCCTGAGACTCCTGGGAATGACACAGTAGTGCAGCTACATCCATGGCAGTTTTCCTTGCCAGTTTTGCATGCTCAGCAACATCTGCTGTGGGACTACTATGCTGCAAACTGAAAATACTAGCAGCTGTGATGCCAACTCCAGCTGTCACTGGCACAGCAAGGGGCACAGCTAGAACTACACTGCCCCTGGAACTGTGAGTGTCCCTGACTTGCCACACCCACTGGCACCTCCCCCAGCACCCTCTGAGCCTCAATGTGATACTGTTCTCAAAGAGTCAGCAACACTGGGATTTTTCCTCATCCCCGTGCTTTCCCTTGCCCACCATGGTGTGATTTGTTTTCTTCACTAAATTCCACAATAAGAAACAACACAGCACTACAGAGAAAACCAGTAAGACTAATATGCATTAGTCATTCCATGAAATTCAAAACTGAAGCAATATGTTTACCTCAGCACTGAAATTGCAACTACTAGCTTTTTGCCTTGTAATTAGCAAGACAACTGCAAATTCTGAGTCAAAAATTATATAAATGTGGAATAGAATGAACACAGATCTTTCCTCTTTAGCAATCTCTTCAGAACTAAGAAGCTATGCAGCAAGAATTTGTATGTTGTCACCTGATACATCCCCTCTACATCTCATGTGACTGTAGAGCTCATTCTGAATAATTTGAGTTTTCCACAGAATTACAGTTCTGAAATGTAGAATTTAGCTCACTATGATGGAATGGAAAATGTAGGCTATCCTAGGGTTCTGCATAATTCAATAGAAGAAACTTGAAATGAAAGCAGGAATGGTGGACAAAATGAAAAAAAAAAAAAGAGTTGATTTGATGCCAAACCAATAATGGGACTCTGCAAGTCGGGTGGTTAGTGTCACTATATGCTATTGACATTAATAGTACTGACTACAGGAACACAAACATTGTCATTCATTGCTGGTAATAAAATGTAGAATTATATTGGAAATTGCAGATAAATAAATGGACCAGCAAAATAAATGGCAAGAAACTTTAATTCCGCAGTCCATGACTATGATTCCATTGTTAGTGAATAAATACTACAGCACAAGGTGAAAATTTGCATTAAACAAAATTGCAGAAGTTTGGAAATTTACCACAGGTGGAAATATTGAAAATTCCATGAAAGTTTTGAAATTTCACAAAAATTCTGCAACATCAGAATTCACAACTTTCACACAGCTCTTTTTATGATTGACTTTCAAGTTTCAAGTCAATTGGACTTCTGGCGATGCAATGTGCTGAATAGCAGCTTCCCTATAGAGCTCCAGCCATCAGTTCCAATAAACTACTCCTTAAGCTGTAACATGCGCTAATTGGGCATCGCAACTTATACTAACCAATGTCGGAATATCATAGGAAGAACTGGAGATATATTTCTCGGTTCAGTATGGAAGTGGATGCAAAAAAAATCCTGCCTAAGTGCACACCACCTGTAACCCCTGAGAAGGCCCCGAAGAAGCTGTGGGCTTCCGGTTCCAGTATTAATCTCACTACCAGCTCTTCCACAACAGACAATGAACCGCTAACCTTACAACAGTTCCTGAAAGAATTCAAGCCGTTTCAGGATGACCTCTACACACTGGCGTCCGATTTCAGTTCTCTGAATTTATAACTAGACGAAGTCATGCAAAGAGCCTCAGACAACTCATCTAGGCTTTTTTCACTGGAAAAGAATCAAGATAAGATTGATCCCGAATTGACTTCCTACACACAGCGTCTCACCAAACTGGAATCGAAAGTGGAGGACCTCGAGGGTCGTAGTAGGAGAAATAGTGTTGTCATAATTGGTCTCCCTGAAGGGGAAGAAGGGCAGGGCATGACATGATTAATTTTATTCAAAGGCTGGTGGAAAAACTAGTGGGCCCCTCTCCTTTTGGTGCTAAGTATATCATTGAGACAGCTCACAAAGCACTGCGCCCAAAACCAGCTCCGGGTGCCCCTCCACGCACCATCATATTTCGCTTCCTTAATTTCCTAGAAAAACAGCATTTTTTTTGCAAAACTTGAAAGAGCTTCAAGAAGTTATGTGGGAAGGAAAATGACTGAGGATAACCCAAAATCTCCCAACATCAGTCTGGCTCAAATGAACGGCATTTCACCCTGTGGTGACTAAATTAATTGCTGCTGGGGTCAAATTTTGGATGGCATACCCGGCAAAGCTGCATGTTTTAATGGAAGGAAACTGGACCGTCTTTGAAGACCTTGAAACTGCCTCCCTTCAGCTGAAATCCACCTTCCCCAACCTATTTAAAAACCCATGATGGTAATATCATGATACCTTGTTAGAAGAGGCAAATTAATATGGGCTGGATGAGAGAAGACTCTCTCTTTGGGTAGTCTGCATGTCCAGGTTACTTTTGGCATGTATTCCTTATGCCATTTGGTATTGCTCATTTCTCAGCTTAACAAGTTGATTGATCGCTTCCTGGCAGTCTGAGACATTCTCCCTGCACTTCCTAAAACTGAGCCATGTGTTGGGATGAAAAACCAGTGCAATTCCTGTGACAGTGACATACCTGTTCCTAATCTTTGAACAGAACCGTTTAGGTCAAATTTCCCAATTGGTGTTACAGCATCTTTACCGCTAGAGGGGCCCCGACATCACGAGTGCAAGATAGTCTGTTTTACTCTGGCTAAGTTTGTTCGCTGCTGATATGTCTTCTGCCCGTTCGATTATTACCAGTTTCTGAGACTTTATAACTCTTGTGTTTTCTTACTTCTTTGAAGAACTACCTACCTGCTTTTTCAGATATGTACTTGTTGGTTTTAGGGACAGCCCTGTTAATATATATATATATATCGTTTTGTGCATGATTGGTAGACTCTGGGATTTTAAACGTTCCAGATGTTAGTCAGTTAGAATGTTTTGTGTGAAATCTGACAGTTGCAATGTTAACCAAAAATGCTTGCTTTCTCTCTCTCTCTTTTTTTTTTTTACACTAATTTGGGAGTAGTCTTCTTGAATACTGATGGTAAACTACTGTGACTTGCGGGGTAAAATAAGTTTAGTACTTTCAGATGCCCCAGCAACAGGATGGCTTCTTTTTATTTTTATTTTTTAAGTCAGTTTCCCTGAACTGATTCTTAATTTAATGGATTGGGAACTATTTTCCAGTATGCCCAAACGCTCCAGTCAAGTTAAAATTTTCAAGTTAATGTTTCCAGTATATTAGTACATGTTAAGTACTGTTTACCTTTCTCTCCACACTGTAATAGTGTTAAGTATTGTTAGGGTGTCTGGAGCAGAGGGGAATGTGTTGGGGCATGATGCAGAAGGCGAAGTGTAGAAGTAAGGGTGGGAGTGGGTTGGGATAGGGAGTTCAAGTTTTCATAAGTTATTGGGTATTTGGATTGGTATTCTGTGGTTGGGGGGGAGGTGGGGAGTTTAATTCACACAGAGACAGTTTCCAGAGGGAGACCTTAGTGGCCTATCTGGCACCTCGACCAGTTTCTTAAATTCCCATGGCTGGAGCATTAAAAATACTTACTTGGAAAATACAGGGTGCTAGACACAAAATTAAACAATAACAGATCCTCAAACACTTAAACCTTCTCACAGTGGACATTGTGTTCCTGCAAGAGTCTCATTTACTTAACTCCGAGGCTGCTCAGTTACGCAGACAGCAGATGGGTCAATACTTTGCAGCAGAGGGCAACACCCAAAGCCGCAGGGTTATGATCCTATTATGGAAGACTATTCCATTCTCCCCCAGTCAAACCATCACAGATCCAGAAGGACATTACATTTTAGTGAGAGGAATGCTCCACACCAGAGAAATTATATTATGTAGCATTTATGGTCCCAATAATGACACACCTGGCTTTTTTATGCAGTTTCTAAATGTTCTTACCCCATTTTTACACATCCCTCTAATCATAGGGGGTGATTTTAACCTTATTTTTGACCCGTACATGGATCACTCAGGTAAACTACACAAAGGGCTCTCTCTAGCACAGAGGGCACTTAGAGACTTGTTAGATGGAGCCGGCTTATCAGATATTTGGTGTATCCTGCAACCCTCAGATAGAGAGTATACTTTTACATGTCCAGTTCACCACTCATCTTCTGGTATTGATTACCTGCTTATTTCTCAATCTTTAATTCCCGGGGTGTTAGACACATCCATACTCTCAGGTCCACTCTCAGATCATTCCCCAGTTTCCTGTTTGATCTCCCTTACATCTCTCCCCAAAGCAGGAGGGAGATGGAAGATCAATAATCAACTGCTGAAGAACCTGAATAATGTGCAATATATAACCAAACACATTGCTACATTTACTGCCATTAATATAAACTCTACTACCGAAAACCTGACTTTGAGTGGTGCTTCCTGAAAGCCTATCTTAGAGGTCTGCTGATTGGGTTGGCTGCCAAGAGAAAAAGAACTCAGGAAGAGCAGCTCAACATTTTATTATCCCAAATTCGAGTTATAGAACATAATCTATCTCTCCAATCGTTGGATCAAACAAGAGAAAGACTGGTGAAGTTAAACCATTCATATCTGAACTTATTAAGGGAAAAGGCCGAATTTACTATTTTGAAAACTAAAGCTCTCCACTTAGACTAAGGAGAAAAAGCGGGTTATTTCTTGGCCCTTAAACTTAAACAACTTGAATCCCATAGACTAATTGCTGCGGTTCATTCCCAGAATGATGATACCTTGAGAACCTCTCCATTGGATATAGATTCTGAATTTAGAAATTATTATGCAAAATTGTACAGTCCTATGGATGACTCCCCCCCCCCAATCTTTATCACAATTAAAATCCTATTTAGAACACTCTTCGTTACCTTCACTCTTAAATTCACAGAAAATTTTCCTGGTTGCTCCCATCACTGTAGAGGTGATAATTGGCATTATCAAAGATTTGCCCTTGGACAAAACACCTGGCCCGGATGACTTCTTTTTGAATTTTTATAAAGTTTTTCCCAACAACTAGCACCATCCCTCCTCTCCTTATTTCAACATATTCTTTCTGGACAAAGTTCAGATAGGTCTTTGTTTGAAGCCTTAATTACTTTAATACTCAAGGAAGGCAACCCTTCTAACAGGGTCCAAAGTTGTAGGCTGATCTCCCTCCTGAATCAAAACCTTAAAATTTTAATGAAACTTCTTGCGGATTAGCTAAGCCCCATCATGTTGGATATTATAGGCCCAGAACAGGTAGGTTTCATGAAGAGCAGATCCTCGGTTGATCACCTCAGAACACTCTCGCACGATTTCTCAGCTTCCAGGGATGCTGATTTTCCTTCCATATTGGCCTCCCTGGATGCCAAGAAAGCATTTGATAGGGTTGGTTGGAATATTTTTGTTTCATTCATTGGCAGCATTTGGTTTTCCTCCTCTGTTCATAAAATGGATAGGAGTTTTATACAAATCTCCAACAACATGTGTTATCTGCAATGGCTCAATGTCTGATTCCTTTACATTATATGCAGGGACCAGGCAAGACTGTCCTTTATCCCCCCTATTGTTTAACATCTACTTGGAACCCCTTATTCGGAGGATTACGACGAATCCGGAGATCAGAGGTATCAATATCCACCATCAAATAGTTAAAGTTTTAGCCTATGTGGATGATTTGCTCCTCCAATTATCTCACCCCAATAAGTCTATATCTGCTCTACTCACTATTTTGGACGAATTTAGCTCCTTGTCCAATTATAAATTAAATAGAGACAAGACAGTGGTTTTCCCCCTGAATTATAAAGCAATGAAGATAGTTGCCTCAGTGGTGGGTTTCTCTTGGCAGACCAATTCCTTGAGATACTTGGGAATTAACCTATCTAGAGATCTGAACAAATTTATCAAGTTGAATCTTGACCCATTAATCTCAAGTATCAGGCAGGACCTAAAAAGATGGGCATTACTACCTTTTTCTCTCTGGGGAAAAATCAATATAATTAAAATGAACATTTTCCCACGGTTATTCTATCCAATAAATCTTTCCAATGTCTGATTGCCTTTGGTATGGTTTAAAAAGATACACCAGATACTCTCAGACTTTATCTGGAATGATAAGAAACTCCAGATAGCTTATGACAAGCTCTCACCACCAAATATGAAAGGATGACTACAGCTTCCACACCTTGGTCTTTATTACTGGGCCAGTCATGCAAGTAAGTATCTGAGGTGGCTAATGCCAGATCCTCTCCTGTCTTCAAGTTCTTTTACTCCCATATGGCTTAAAATAGAACGTTCCCTTATACGAGTGCATGGACTATCCCCTGCTGCTCTCTTATATGTTAATTTCAAATCTTTGCCCCCAGTATTCAAAGGCAACCCCATTGCATTATCAATCAGAATTCATTCCCAGCTTTGCTCCTTTTCGAAATATAAGCATACTATTGACCCATCTCAACCTTGGTGGGGGAACCTTAATCTTACAATAGATGGTAAACCTCTTCAATTACAATGGATCCCACAATTAGGGGACTACCCCCTTAACTTTTTTCTGAAGACTGACAGGTCATGCCTAATTTCACCTGAACTTTTAAATAAAACCCACATCCCGAATTCTGCTGTTTTTAAAATATTCCAATTACGACACTTAATAATAAAATTATTTGGTACAGTTCCACTCATATCTACCAGTTTGTCCCATCTAACAAAATTGATTTCCTTTGCAGGCCTTTTGCATGCAGTTTCCAAGATGTATGGAGTAATCCACAACTGGAAATGGCCCGACAGTTTTGGTCCAAGTCACTTCTGGGTTTCCCTTTTTCCCAATCAAGAAATCATCTGGCTCTCTCCGTGGCAAAGTTGTCACAAATTCATCATAGAAGACAGGCTCTGATTAACACAAGTCAAAATTCTGCATAACTTCTATTTTTCACCCCAGAAAATGGCTAAATTGGAACTCCTTCCTTCACCCACATGTACTCAATGTCTTCAGAGTGAAGATAATTTACTGCATATTTTCTGGGTCTGCCCCAAGATAGTCCCCTTTTGGGAGGCAATCAAGCAGAGGGTCAACCCTCTATTGGGTCTATCGGATCTATTTACTGCTGAGATCTGCATATTGGGAGACTTTTCCTCTGCTGTTGTTACTAACAGAAAATATCACATAACCCTCATTGCCATGTCGGTTAAGAAGCTGATCTTGAGACACTGGAAGGATACGGCTGACATCTCTTATAGTGAATGGTTACAAGAATTGTTGGCCAATCTTAGAATGGAAAGGACATTTTCTGGTTTACATAATCAATCCCAGAAATTTCTTAAAATATGGGGCCCTCTTGTTACTCTATACTCTCTCCAGAAGCCCTAAAAGTTTCTCTCTTTTCTTGATAGGTAATTTTACATGATGTAACTGTGCTTTGTGTGAATTGGGGAATAGGGTGAGTTGGGGGGGAGTTGATCTCACTGTTTTAATATGTATCCCTGTATTTCTATCTGTATGTAACAACAGATCTTCTCTCTGTAATGGTATAAAACTGAATAAAATTTGAATTGAAAAAAAAAAGTTTAAAGTCAATTAAAAAAGTCAAGTTTTTTCACCCTCTGGACTATCCTCCCCATGTGTTGATTGACATTGGGTGTTCAGTCCTAGGGATTAATAACCACACAGCCTTCTTTGTGAAACTGGTTACCCAACCCTGAAGTCAAGTGCATGTTATTTAAAATGAAAAAAATTAACTTTTGGGACCACCAGGTTATGCTGCCCCTTGCAGATTCAACTAGCACCCATTCATTGCCACCCTTCCCTCACAACCAAGTAAATCTCCCCACTGAGCACATTTACCCTTCCTTCTTCCTCTCACCAAGCTTATAGATTTAACCTCTCAATATCACCCACAATCTGGCATTTCACTACATTTCACCAGCGAGGTCCCTCACAGTGACTACAGTGCGTAGCCATGGTGGGAAACCTGCTGGAACCCGGCGCTGTCTGACGTGGGGTCCTTCACCCCCCAATCAGCTCTGACTGGAGTTGAGAATCCTTATGGGGGCGGGGCGCAGCTTCCACGTGGGGGTCAGGGTGTAGCCCCCTAAAAAACAAGAGAACAAAGTGCAAGCCGGCAGCTGACTGCAGAATGTGACGGACCTGCTGGTGTCACTGAAGGGGTGTTCAACAAAGTTTTTGTCGGACTCCCATTGTGAATTCCTCCATGACCATCCCACTTTCTTTTATGGACCCACATGGGATATCTAAACAGCTGTATCTCATCCTCAGCCAGTCACTATCTACTGCTCAGCCATCCAACACCACTTACTAATAAACATAACTGGAAAAAAACTAAGTCTGAAAGAAACACTATTGTACATGCGCAGAGACATCGTTTTTTTCTACATAAAAATGGTTCAATCTGGTGTCCTTGCAAATGTTTGGTGTCCAAAATTAGCTCTCAAATTGCATGGCCACTGGGGGGTAAGTATTCTGACCCTCAAATTTGAAAAACAAAGTTTCAAAATAAAAAACAAAGTTATGGCTGATAAGAGCAACACACCAGCAAGCAAACAAACAAACAAAAAAAACTATGTAAGAAAAACTTGAGCTGCACATGTGCAGGTGTGTATTGTTCACATTGTTTTTTTCCATCACCAATAAGTTTTTTTTTAACAATTTAAGCCCAAATTTTGTGCATGATCTACTTAACACCACCCCCTCAAAACCACCCTAGTGACAATATTCTGACCTGTTTGATGGGACTTCTGCTTTGTGTAGGATATGCAGGGCCCCATGCAAACATTTTATGAACCCAGTGCAGTTCCTTATGGGTCTATTGCTTTGCATAGGATCCACAGGGTCATGTGCAAAGAAAGTTATAGGTGTGGTCCCATACCCACTGGGTCTGCTGCTTCACACAGGTCCAAAAGGGTCCTGTGCAAAGAAAGATACATATTCATGCCCCTTTCCAGTGGATCTGCTGCTATGTGCAGGGCCCAGAGGGTCCTGGGCAAAGCAAACTACAGGTCTGTCTCCCTGCCCGACAGACCTGGAGAATAATAAATGTGGCAGGCATTATGTATCTTTTTTTCAAAATATACAAACCTTTATTAATGTATTATTTTGCTACACGTCTCTCTCTCTCTCTCTCTCCCACATATGTGTGTGTGTGTGTGTGTGTAAATATATATATATATATATATATACATATATTCTTTGCAAAAAACTTTGTTAATACACCAGTTAGGATAACTTAACACCACAAAAGTAGAGAATGTGTGCTAGGGTTTCCAACCTAACTCCCCACCCCCAACCCCAAGTAGCAAAAAAGGAAATATACTAAGGTTTTGGGTCTAATTACAGTCTTGGTGAATCAGTGGTGTGGTTCTCAACCTTAATACTTGTCCCTCCCCCCAGCTCTCAGCCTCCAGTCCAGAGCACAAGGCACAGCTCCAACCCACTGCCTCATAGTGATATAATTTTCTAAGGTAGAGAAGTACATCTCACCACATGTTGCCAACACAGTTTGTTGTAGCTTTAGTCACACCGGGCTCTGAGTGAAGAAAGGAGGTCATGTGTGATGTCGTTTGCTCAAGGAAAGGGTAGGGCATTAGGGTTGAAAAGCCCAAGGAAGACCCCACCACTGATTCGCCAAGACTCCAGAGACCCAAAACCCTAGTGTTTTTCCCTTTGCTGCATGGGGGTGGGGAGTTAAGGTTTGAAATCCTAACACCACATTTTCCTACTTTTGTGTCTTTAAGTTATCCTAACTGGTGTATTATCTTTTTGAGATAGTGGAATTGTATCCAATACTTCTGCCTGCAGTATCACAGGCCTCTATGGGAGCAGTGCTTTTGTAGCCTTATGTATTCATGCTCACCATAAGACATACATACACTTTCTCACTGCAGAAGTGCTCTGAGGGCTTCTGCAGCTGCAGGTATAAGAGATACACATTGACTTCTGCAGCTACAGATAAGAATCCATGATACCCAGATTGTAACACTACTATTGTCTGCAGAAGTGCAGTTCCCTGTGGAACTAGTGCTTCTTTAGCCTGAAGTACATTTGCACACTGTAAGACAGGCAAACTGTTAAGTAGTGGTAGCAGTATATTTATTTCTTAGGCACAAAATCCCTCAGACTCAGTGCATCTTACAAAAAAATCACATACAATAACAGTAGCACAATAAATAACTTACAATAAATTATACCATGGGTATAATAGCAGATCAAAAGTCAGTTATGTATGACCTTATAAAGAGATAGTGTTTTAACCCCTTCTTATAACTATCAACTAAGGGGGGCCTCCCAAAGTTTTTGTGGCAGCTGGTTTGTGAAAACTGGAGCAGCCACCATGAAGATGCAATTCCTAGACAGCTATAAATGAGAACTGGGGACCTTCAAAAAGGCCCAACTCTGAAGAACAGAGAGGGTGATTAGAAGCATTTGAACACAGGATAGCCTAGAACCAGATTATGTATGGCTTTGTATGTTAACAAACCTTCTGTATCTTGAAGGAAATGCACCACCTTCCAGGCAGCCGTGCAACATCCAAAGAGCAGGAGAGATATGCTCACAGTAGGAAACTCTGACAATCAATCAAGCCACAGCATGCTGCAGCAACTGCAAGCAGCACATCAAACTACCAGATAGCCTAAGGTAAAGAACATTACAATAGTCCAGTCTGAATGTCACAAAGACGTGCATCATGGTCTTCAGGTCCTGAAGGCTAAGAAAGGCTTGATGTGAGTGATGTTCTTAAGATGAAAGAAACCACCACAGACCACAGCCTACACCTTATATTTTAATGTCAACTTATGGTCCATGATGACATCCAGATTCTTCATCCTGTCTCTGGCTGTAAGCTGAGTGGGCCCAAGATGTAATCCAGCCACCCCTCCCCCACCAAGTCCTGCCCCCTCCAGATACTTGAGTCCACCAGTAGCACTTCAGTCTTGTCTGGATTCATCCTGAGTCAGCTGGAGGCCATCAAGTCACTGGTCACAGATAGGCAATCATTAAGCATGCCCCCTGCATTTCTCTGTCCAGGAGCAAATGATAGACAATGCAGAGTATCATCTTCCTAACTGTGAAACTGCAAACTGTACCTATGAATCACTTCTCCCAGCAGAAACATATACACCACAAATAACATGGGAGACAAAATTAAACCCTGAGGGACACCACAGTTCAGGGTAGCTTGTCTAGAGAGAAAATGTCCCCATACAACCTGCAGCACTCTATGGGAGAGGAAGGACTTGGACCACCTCATCACGATGTCACCAAGCCCACCAAGTATCTTAGTCAAGCTGTGAAAATCCCATGATCTACCGTGTCAAATGCTGAAGTGATGTCAAGGAGAATCAAGGTGGAATATTCCTCTCTATCAATATCCAGAAGGAGATCATTTTGTACCCTGATGAGATCAAGCTTTATGCTGTAATTACAGTCTGAAACCATACAGAAATGACTCACAGATAGAGAAAGCCTCCCGCTGTGGCCACCACCCTCTCAATAACCTTCCTCAAAAAGGGAAGCTTAGAGATGGGCCTGCAATTTGCCAAGATAGCTAGGTCCAATGAAGGTTTCTTGAGAAAGGGCCTCACAACAGCACTTTTCAAGGTTGTAGAAAACACTCCCTCCCTCCCCAAGAGCACACCAGACAATTAGCAATCACCCAACCGATAGATACCTGACAGTCTAACAACAGCTGGGTAGGTCCAGAATCCAGTGGACAGAAGGTGAGATTCAACTTCATGATAGTAAAGTAGTAGTAGAGTTTATTTATTTTGGGTGCCCTTCCCTATAGGCTCAGGGTCACCTGAAGTATCTCCTCAGCAGGGACAGGGTGAAATTCCTCAGAGACAGACCAAAAGCCTGTATCAATGTACAAATGAGGTTCTATTTTATTGGAAAAATGTTTTCTGCATTGTGTTGTTATACCATGTCTAGGTAGAATATGTGAGTCTGAAAACAACGGCATACTGTCCTTGAATGCACCTGGGACAAGCATTCATTTTGGAGAAATCTTTTCCCTGTTGTATGCAACTGCACTTATAAAATGGATTTTTTTTTGGGGGGGGTGAAGCTGTTGCTGGGTAGATTAGGTTGGATAAGCTATGACTTCAGGGTTTTCTGAGGAAGCTATTTTTGGTCAGGTGGTGTGTTTAGACCAATTACTGTAAAACATCTAAGTTTAACTGTTTTTTTTTGGGGGGGGGTAAGCTGTTGCTTGGTAAATTAGGTTTGATTAGCTATGAACAGAGTGTTTCCTGTTTACGATCAGGTGATGTGTTTGAATGAAATACCGTAAAACTTCTTAGTTTCACTGTAAATTTATTTTCACTATATTCCCAAGATGTACATCCCCAGTGGAAAAAATTTACAGTGAAAATGTTCTTTGGTTTACATTGACATGCTATTGACACACACAGTCTCTGTAAAAGTAGCACTCACCATTCTTAATCACTCTCACCAGCACATACAGTATACTGTGTTCTGGAAACTGAGCTTCTGGGTGTTTCGATTTATTAATTTTTTTCTTGTCATTATTATTATTATGATTAGAGCTTCCAAGATGCAAATGCTGAAAAGCACATGGTGCTGACTTCCACTCCCTGTATGCTAATCATCAGTCTGGACAGTAACCCATCTTTATATTTTGAAACTTCTTTTTATTACTGAGAAGACTTATTCGCATACATTTAACATGAGAACACAATATCATTCAGTTACATTCATTACATGTTCTTACCATATTCCTATAAACTTTGATATGCTTTATAATATAGATACTGAAAGATCCAGATCCCATTTAAAACTTGTAATTTCACCCCTTGTGGTCTATATATAACTTGTCTAATACAGAATCTGACAAACATTACTTTCGTAGTAGTTTCTCGCTTTAGAGTAAACTGCTGTACATGTCTAGTACATACTTTACTGATCTTCTGGTCTTTAAACTGACCTAAACGTGAAATCTGACAAAACTATATTACATTGTCAACTAAAGGCATTGGCATAAATTATATTTCCAAGGTTACTGAAACAGATGTTCTAATAATTTTTAAGTTTAGTCATATAGTAATTGATCTAAAACTGGTGCATTCAAACCATCCTTAACCCACCCTTAACAGCACAATACAGTTTTCTCATACCCAGACATTGAGTTGCTGAGTGTTGGATTGGACAGGACAGGTAACATATTAAGTTATTTATTAAATTGTATTAATGCAGAGCTCCTCAGTGTGGATGCCTGCCTGCCTGCTTGTATTCAGTTTTGGCAGCAGGGTGGTGGGATTTAAACTACCCTATTGCAGACTTGACTGGTACCTACACTTTTGCTTACTTTTGAATTTAAATTGGAATTCAATCAATCAAACTGTTGTAGTAGCTGACTTCCCCCCAATCTCCCAGGTCTCCAATTGTGACAACATGGTTTCAGCAAGGAAAGGAGGTGGTGAAACTGAACTTGTGATAAACTAGTAATAAAAACACTAAGCAGCCAGCCCAGTGGCATGGAGGGCTGAGGCATCTTGCCTTACCTCCTGCCACACTGGGACCCATGTTTGTGGTGCGAGTGGGTCACCGGGGGTCAGCCGGGGTTGGAGATGATTTAGTGTCCAGAGGGCAGCTCTCCTCTCCTGGGGAGGGATGGAGGGACACAGAGGCCTGCACACCTCTGACACCTAATGGTGGCTGGGTGTCAGAGTGCCTGGGTCCTGTACATGAGGGAACGGGGTTGAGCAGCCAGCATGCTGTGGTGCTGTGGGCAGAAGCATGCACAGCTTGGCCATTGCCGATGCCATATTGGTCTACCTCCGGGGAGGAGGGGCTGGGAGAAAAACTGGAGGAGAAAAGCCGAGGTGGTAGGATGACTGCTGAGCCCCGCAGGTGCTGCCCCCA
Source organism: Neoceratodus forsteri (assembly GCA_016271365.2). Classification (NCBI taxonomy): domain Eukaryota; kingdom Metazoa; phylum Chordata; order Ceratodontiformes; family Ceratodontidae; genus Neoceratodus; species Neoceratodus forsteri. The sequence continues at coordinate 463,861,527 of CM057449.1, forward strand.
CACTGGCAGCCACCTCCAGAACCAGATCGGTGTTGGCAAGTTGAGGGATCCCCACCACCCTGCCTCAGGGTGGGCAACTGTGGAGGAAGACAGGAGGGTGTGCTGCAAGTGGGTGGATGGGACTGCGGGCTCAGCAAGAATCTGGACCACCTAGGAGGTGGAGAAATTGAGTAACAAAAAATAAAAAATAAAAACACTGAGATCAGTTAATCACTTGTTCTGGTAATGGAAATTACTGAAAAGTTAAAAAAAGATCTGTTTCTCTGCTCCATGTTCAATTGTAAGTGAGTGATCACTGTACTGTATGCAGACAGCAGTATACAACAGGCTCTCACCAGCAAAACTTATTTTGTACTACTACGTGCAGGGTTGTTGGAGAGCAAAATAAAAGGCCTGCAAAGATAAGTACAGTAGCTATATAATAAGTTCCTCTGATTCCTCACATTCTTAAACTCCAGTTTTCAAACAAGACATTTGCAACATGACACCTCATCTTTTGGGTTTTGTCGATAGCATAACAGGCTCGTCAATGGGCGATCGTCGTAAAGTGATTACATCACCAAAGTTTTTTGGGTGATGGACTCCCTGGCGCACAGCAACACGGTGCTGGGGACTTGGATTTGTTGTTTATGGGGCTTGGCCTCCGCACCCCTGTACTTACAGATTCTCAACTCCAGGGGGTGCATGTCAGGGGATGATGCAACTTGGAGTAAAATAAAAACTCGTGCTGGGCACAATAAAAGGCACCCGTGCCCGGACCTGAATCTGGCACCATACCTGCCACAGCCACAGACCAATCACCGATGCCATGATGCAGCTCGGCAGCTCACCACAGTGCCACCCCCTACAGCCCCTCCATCCTCTCCTAGCCCACGCTCGGCAGTGCGTAGACATACAGTGACATCCAGTCGCTATTTCGCCCACCCCCACCATCCATTTGCCCAGCTTCCCAAATCGCCTCATCCACAGGTGCCTCAACTGAGTCACCCTTTCAGCAGGCACTCAATCACGGTCGCCATCATCATGGGATAACCATCATTTGCAATCTCAGATGGCATGCATGCATCAAAACATCTAGCAAATTGCGAAATCATTTCAGGAGGTGCTGGTCTCTTGGATTCAGAATGAAGCAGAGGGCGACACTCAGTTATATGTGCATACATCTCATATAGGTAGATACTGGTTCAGAATGAATCTAATGATATTCTCAGCCCTGCACCAAAGCACTTCCAGGAGCTGAGTCACAACTTTCTCTCTCTAAACAAGCTGTTAAAATGAAATGCTGTACACAAATATACATGTGCAGTACTGTAGATGGACTTTATCATCTGTTTCATTTAGAAGCCTGTAGAGATGTGGTGAAATAAAATTTGCAGGCAAAATTCTCATGAAATCAGTAATTTCACCATGTAAAACATATTGTGGAATTCAGCTGTTCTGCAAAATATTTCACAGGTGCGAAATTGCACAGTTCTGCCTGCAAAATGTGAAATTTCACACTACAGAAGTGGAAATTTGCCCACAAGTTGTGAAAGTTTACCATTTTGAGGGCAGATGTCACACTTCACAGGCAAAATTCCGCATTTTGCACTCATGAACAAATTTGTAAAATGCATGAATTTCGCAAAATGTTTTGCGGAATGAAATTTGTCAATTTCCCCCGGCTCTAGAAGCGTGGGTCACAGCCTGCTGAAATGACTCAGTGAACTACATTTATTGATGAGCGTGATTCAGTTCAGTTACCCTTTGACCCAGTGCAAGCTTGTTGTGCTTTTATGCTGGTGACCTGAGTTTGGGAATGATCCAGGACAGGTGGATTGGCGGCCCAGGGTCAGAAACAGTACAACCACTGGGAGCACTTCCTAGCTGTGGAGAGGATGGTGTTACTACTGTGATACAGTGAACACTGTAGTGGGCAAATTAACTTGCCCCCCTTCCCCCAGGTTAGCTGTTGTGTTTTAGGTCATCAGGTCCATCATGGGGTAGAAGGTTATGGGAGGGAAGACAAATGAGAGAAAATACCCTGCTGCCACTGGGATGACTGCTTGCTGTTCTTTTGGGCCCCATGCCATGGACATCCTCCAGAGAGACATATAGCAGAGGATGGGGCTGGGACTGCAGCAAGAATATGCCCCCAATGCCAGAAGACTGGCCAGATGGCAGCAGTTGGCTAAATACTCTATGGAAAGAAACAAAAGCATGATTCAGTTCTCCATTTGCCATTATCCATATTTAGCAGGCCCACTCTCCTGCTACCATCTGCTAAAGCAGCCTTCCCACCTCATGAATCTCTTATGGAATAATGCTAAACGCACTATGTATCTGTCTCAATACCTGTCTAACCTGTGATGCCTACTGTTCTCCATGCCCAACGTTTGATACCTACCCCCCTGTATGTACCAGCTTATCTACTGTACCCTAGTCTATGTATGTACTCACTGTAACTAAAATGTATTCATTACAAATTACTGTATTTTATACCTATGTATGTATGTATGTACGCATTGTAACTAATCCCGGGTCGCCCCTGAAAAAGGGACCTCTGGTCTCAGTGGGTTCACCCAGTTACCAGAATCGAAATAAATAAATAAATAGTGTTGGGAAATAAAGGCTGAATAAACGTATTAAACCCTTTTCTAAAAATTCCCTCTATCTGGGGTCCAGGATTTTTTATGCTGGTATTTTTTAGTCATGTTATTCAAAAGGATACACTCTTGGCATTTTCAGGCATTTCATAATTTTTTCTTTCCTACTACTTTTTAGGAAAATGTTTCTGGACTTTAAAAGGCATTTCCTTACAAGATGGCTTCTTTTAATATCTATTAATCACCCTGCGGCCACACAGGCTTTGGAATGGTGGGGATGAGCCCACAGCTTCAGTTCCACACTGGCATACCAGCAGCAATGCATCTGAGGTTCCTTTTAATTTTTTGCACAGTATGAAATTGAACTGCACTGTTTTAGAGAGGGCTAAACTTGGGACAAAGCTCTTGGAGAGTCTTTGTGGTGGTGGTGCAGACCATAATTATTAGATTTTTTTCAGCCTAGGTCCAGCTACTGCATATGAGGTGTACACACATTTAATTGAGCTTCACCATCCATTTTGTACTTAGGGGACAACTCTTCCTGAAATGATCCAGGGATCTGCATTTGTGTGTACACATGATAGAGTTTTCCATTTGTCTTTAAATCAAACTGGAAACAGATTTACTGATAAACGACTGTATTATACATTCATTTTTCAATTAAGATTTGATGTAGAATGCATAATAACATTTATATTCCCCCAGGATTGCATAGTATACCTAGTACTTTCGTGTGGTGCTGCCATGATTAATAAAGACCTCTATTGCATCTACCGTACCTTTTGAGTGAACCATTCCAAAAGCACATATTATTAGTTTAGAGAACACTGGGTGAGAATAGTGTTAACCAGGAAAAGACAGTGATCTAGCAAACTTTGTTAATTAGTGTTAATGCCTTTATTAGAGTAACACCTCCAGTACGTGTGGAGTGTTGACACTTTTTAAAAATTGATAGGTATTATCCTAAAGCATTTTCAATTCTGAAATCACTCACTTGACTTGTTTTAACTCAAAACATGGACTTTCAGAGTCTCTGAGTGTTTAAATTGTTTCAATTAAGAAAAAATCATACTACAGGTTGAAGCAGTGAAACTGAATTTTGGCACTTTAACTGCTCCAAAATATCCATGACAGTAAATACAGATAAATATTTATAATAATGAAATGTGCTAATATTTGAACTAACATTCTAGCAGCACTTTTATCCATGACAGTAAATACAGATAAACTAACATTCTAGCAGCATTTTTTAGTCATTTGCACTCAGCAGAGAGGTAGTTAACATTGTACTGCCCTTAACAGTGTAATATTTGAATTGCCTGTCAAGGACACTTTGGCCTTAACAGTGTAATATTTGAATTGCCTGTCAAGGACACTTTGGTCCCCATATTCAAAGGAGATGCACGGTGCAACTCGCCTGAAATGGAAGATGCATGAGCGCCGTCCCACTATGTGCCACAGTCACGATATTCAAAGCGGCAAGATGTTTCACCCACAAGGGACTGGGCTGGTGCACAAGATAATGTATGCTGCACGAGTGAAGAGGGCGTTCCCACGAATATGCCGCACAACTGCATATTCAGAGGGAATGCGCACTTCACTGGCTGGAAATGTGCAGCCCGAAGGTAGGCCATGAAAAGCTGATCTAAGCCAGCCAGCCACCCACTGATGGGCCCTGGAAGTGCACACAGGTGCACTGCAGCCTGATGGCCCCAGAGATCCAGTGACACCCCCGGCCCTGCCCCAGTCCCTCATAGCATCAGAAGCACTGTGAGTCCTTGTCGTGTACATGGGCAGTAGCCCCCCCATCCCTGTTCCTCGATCGCACACATATCCATGCCATCCCATGCCTTATAACAAGGCTTGCCAAGAGTTCTTCACCCTGTGCAGTGCACTGTGCCCATGTACCACAAATTGCCCCCTGTTTCACAGTGTATGCCCCCAACCCCATCCTGTGCACTGTGCCCAATGCCCAGTGACAATACTGCCCCCATTTACCATAGTGTAGTGGCCCCCCCAGCCCCGTCCAGACCCCCAGTCACAAAAGCTGGCCTGACCGCATTCCATATTCGGAGCAGAATCCTGGTTCTCATGTGTCCATAGTGGTGTGGCCCCAACCCCGGTAGGCACATCCCCTTCCCACATCGCCCCACACCTGAACCGTGCCAGTGACTGGAACACCCCTCCTCACCCTGCCACGGCCAGCCACCGACTGATCAGAATCGAGAGCTCATCCTGTATATATGACGCAAGTGTCACAGCACAGGTGTCAGATGTACAGTGGGAGATTCAGTGGTGGAGGGGTGGGTGGGCTACTACACTATGGAACATTAGGTTTTATCTGGACTTATGTGCGATTGGGGATCTGGACAGGGTGGGGGGCCACTACACTATGGAACTGGTGCCCTGTTGGCTTGTGCATTGTTAGGGACTCTATTCCAGGGTACCCATCATTGTGTGATTTTTGTGGTGTGGGAATCGGGGCCTGGGGGCAGGACAGCATGCAGTACTTGGACTGGTCTTGTGGCATGTATATTTGCCCATCTGGAATCAAGGCATGGGTGGGGTCCACTGCACTGCAGACAGGGTTATTTCACTGAAACATGGTCATTGGGGGAGGGCGCTGTTGAGCCCGAGCAAGATGGCTGCTTCATAATACTGATCCTCTAAGCTGCTTGAATTAAAACTTTTAAAACTGAGTTATTTTGGTCACAAATTGCGAACCTTTGAAAGATAATTGAATCAGAAGCTCTCTGTCTCAGGATGGGAAATCCTCGGAAAGATCATAATCACCCAGACGGAGCTAAAGCTAAAAATGCTCTGGCCACCTCCTCCATGCGGTCTAGCTCTACTTTGCAGGCCTCAGACTTGGAGAGTGCTGGTGAAGAAACTTTACAATCACTGGGTCAAAAAATAAATTGACTTATAGCCTCTGTTTCGATGTTGGCAAAGAAAATGGATGGTATTGCCAATCGAGTGACCAATTTGGAAAACTCCATGGAGCTGGTAACAACTGAATCTTTGGAAGCTAAAAAGTGCTCCGATGCTGCTATGGGGGTCAACACTATACTGGTGAAAGAGAATGGGCACCTCCGTATGAGACTGGAGACTCTGGAGAACCAAATCAGAGCTTCCAACATTCGGCTGCTAGGTTTTCCGGAGGGATGTGAAGGGGACCATTTGATTTTATTCCTGCAAGACTGGTTGATACAGCAACTTGGTGAAGAAGTCAAGGAACGGGTGAAGAGTATTCAAAAAGCCTACCAGATAACCAGATGGGGGAAGCCAGACAACGCGGAGGCTCCACGCGCAGTTTTGGCAGTGACGGATGGTGTGGCAACAAGGGACTACCTCCTAGCCATGGCAAGGCAGCATAAAACTTTGTTGTGTGAGAGGGAGTCAATCAGTATTTACCCTGACATTAGTTATGCCATAAGGCAAAGGCGCAAGTTGTTCAATGGTACCAGGGCACTCCTTCGAGAAGCAGGGATTCAGCACAATGTATTATTCCCGGCTCGACTAAGGATTATCCACCGCGGGAAAATCTTCATCTTCTCGGACCCGAAGGAAGCAGGCCTCTGGATCCAGAAGCAGGTTCCAAGAAGAAGATGCTTGAGAGATCAGACCGATCATTCTTCTGAGGAGGATGAACTGTGAAGGGATGATGGGGTTTCATGACCTGAGAAGAGAAATTATTGTAATAAGTAGAGGGACTGATTTGTTCCCCCCTGAGACACTGCGTGAGTAAACGCACAGAAATACAAGTGGGACTGCAAAATTGCAAATATACTTTATAAGTTCTGTGCTAATTATCTGAACTTGTTCCCAATAGTTGCAATTATTTGTTGGGGTATTTGTTTAAATAATATGACCATATCTCAGTCTTCATTTTGTATAAAGTTTTAGTGAATGTACTAATCGATTTAGAATTAAGGTAATGAAGGGGTAGTGTTATTCATCTGGTATTTAGCACCATAAGTGTGCTCCTTTAAAAGTTAAAGCATGGATGTTATTATCCCCTCTTCTGAGGAGAAAAAATAAGTTTAAATATATAGAATTACTGTTTTTGTTTTTTCCATGCTGCTCTTGGGCTTCACAAAACAGCTTATGAAGGATTAATGGACTCATAAGGACTCTTTTTTTCCCCCTAGTATTCCCCTCAGATGTATCTTTTGCAGTAGACTAAATCTGTATGCTTTGCAATGTGAGGAGTGGCGCCCTCAATGTGTCTTTATCTCTAACATTTGTCATGTCTCTGCTGGAAATGTACAGCTTGCTGTTTATAACAAAATAATAAATATAAAGTTTAAAAAAAAAGAAACATGGCCATTGGGAGATGGGGCTGAGGGGCAGGACGGTCCGGCACGTCCTGCCAGGTGCAGGCATAAAAATGGGCTGATAATGGACATGCAAATGGCCCATTTGTGCCTTGCATACCAAATGGACAAATTTGCATATCCTGGCTGATAATCACCATTCAGGGTGCAGCCCATCTGGGATGCACTGGCGCGTACCCCAATGGCAGTATTCAGCCCAGTCCCTGGGATGCTCCAGCACAATGTCGTCCATCCCCCTTTGTGCTGCCAATGCATGTTGCTATATTCAGACAGGATGCATGATTCCATGGGATCATGCATCTTGTTTGAATATAGTGTTTGCGCTGGCCCATTTCTTTGGGTGGTGCTTCTATTTGCAGGGCGCATCACCGGAGTTTTGAATATCCTGGCCCTTGTGTTTATTGCTGATTGAAGAAATAGTAATTATTATTGCTACTGAAAGTGGCATCTATAAATTAATAAAACTTGCATATCATTTAATGGTAGAACTAGGGGAAGTAGGCTGTGAAGATAAACGGCGAGGGGGAATCAATGGAAAGATAGAACAGCCTCTTAAGATAGATGGTTAAGAAGGGACACAAATTAAAAGTCTAAACAGCCTGCAGAGATAGATAGTGAGGAAGGGACAGGAACAAAGAGATGGAGCAGCCTAAAGAGACAGATGTTGAGGAATGAGCAGGGATACAAGGGTGAAGCAGCCTGCAGAGATAGATGCTGATGCAAGACAGAGATAGACTGTGAGGAGGAGGAGGAGGAGGAGGAGGCTGAGATAGAAAAATGGAACAGCCTGCAGAAAGAGAGAGAGAGAGAGGAGGGAGAGAGAGAGACGAAGGTCAGAGCTACAAGGAAGAAGCAGCCAACATAGATGGTTATGGGTGGCAATATTGAATCAGTGAAACTTCAAAGACGAATGGGAAAATGTGAAGTTAAGGATGATCTGAATAGTAAAGTAGCTGTCTGAAAAGAAGGGCTGGGGACAAGCTGGAAAGATAAATGTGAGTAGGTGCAGCCCAGAGAGGTAGAAGTAGAGGTATGTTAAAGTTGGAAAAATATGTACAATAGAAAATGCCTTGGACAAATGAGGGGGACCTGAAAACGTAAGATGAAAGTGACCAAAAAAGACAGACAGGATAGCATTACAAGTTTGTTGTGAATGGGCAGACTGTAAACTTAATGCAGGGATTGAGGGTGGAGCTGGATGAGAAGAGGGATGGAGTTTGGAAAAATATTATAGGGGCACAGTAATGAGAAGGTGTTTAATGTTAAACCGCTAACTTTGCATCTCAATAACTTTGCCCCCATTCAATCAAATTCCATAACATTTTGCATGTGTGGGGGCATGGTCTCTTGTTATGTGATGGTTGGATGTCTGGATTCTGAGATCCAGATAGGACAAGAAGAGGAACATTTTTTTGCTTTCATCTACAGCCCAGATGGTTGGAATTCTGTTCTGAAATTTCCAGGGTAATTTAATGGCTTGCCCCCACATGGTGACTTTTGTTGGTTTAGCAAAAAAGTATTGATCCATTCTCGAGTTTTAAAGATTTTAAATTATGTTTCTGAACATATGCAGTATGGTCTTTCAGACAGATGTTTGATACAAAAGAAGAATTTTCAGCTCATGACCGAAGAATGTTCCTTCATGAGTCAAGATTCTTCTTTCCGGGTCTGAAATTCTTCCTTTGTAAGGGCACCATTTTTTTTAACCTAAAAACTTGTTAAAACCCATAAAAATGATGTGTTTTCAAAAAACAATCACCTGAACCAAAGTAAACAGAATTTGTTTAACTAGATTCTGGTGTTATTTTTTTTGAAAATATGCCTAGAAACATTGGTCTAAATTTTCGGATCCTGAAGTTTGGTGCAAGGTGCCTGCAACCAAACAGATTTGAAGCAAGTGGCATCTTGCACTAATGTTTGTGCTACAATCCCAGTTTTCAAACACAGACTGTGTAAAAATCTGGATGCTTTGTGCACAAGCCACCCTGCACCACACCTGCACTAAAAGTGCCACTGTGCTAGGTCGCAAGGGGGCTTGTGCCATGGTAGGGCTACACCATTCCCTTGTTTGGGATTTTAGAAGCTTTGCCATGGCCACATGAGGTGGCTGAGGTTAGACCAGCCATGAGCTATTCTAGGGGCCCTACATGACTGGCTCAGAGGGAAGTAAGTTGGAGTGGCCTGCAAGGTCGGGACTGGGGGCAGAGGGACCAGTGGGGGTGCCATAGTGGGCGACGTGGGCATGAGGTAGTGGCAGGGCTCAGTGGTTGCATCTGGCAGTAGTGCAAAGGCCTTTAGGACAGAGCTGCTCTGCTCATGTAGACAAACATAAGCATAGTCGTACCCTCTTGGACCCCAGGTGTCAACAGTCCTGGTACCTGCCCCAGAGGTGATACAGTCTCTGATATGCAGTGGTTGGCATTGGCTGTAGGTTAAAGGGTGCAGTTGGTGGACGGGAATGACCCCAGGGCACCGCAACATTCACCTGCCAAACAGCCCACTGTATGGAGCCAGACTGACGCTCAACTACACTGTCAGGGACTGTGTCATCTTTGGGGCAGATGCCAGGCCTGCTGCCACCTGGGGTCAAGGACAGGGTCCATCCATGCATACCTCAGTGTGCCCGGGCAGAGTGGCTTTGTTCCAGTGGCCATGGCATGTCTGCTGGGTGCCACATTTGAACCCTGCTACTGCCACAGTGCCCCCATCACCCACCGTGGCACCCCCACTGGTCCCTCTGCCCCCAGTCCCCACCTTGCAGGCATATTACACCACCTTCATGGTTTCAGTAGTATTGTGCTGGGTTGGGGGACTTGATGGTACCCTCTGTCAAACCCCTCAGGTGCACCAAAGGTTTGACGCAACCCTGCAGCTGTAGCAGCTCTTGGGACTTTGGTGCAGGGACCCCCATTTTTCTAAAATAGGGCGTGGGATCCCTGATACACCTGGAGTTTTCCACAGACATGGATCGGCATGCCATGAGTCTATCTAGTGGCTGATAGATAATCAAGCCCATTGCTTCTGGGCACCCAAAAATCTTAAGTGCCCACCTTAGCAAGAGGAGCCATTTACCTGTATGAGAACACTGGGACTTTCTTGAATTCAAAAGCTGCAGCTGGAGTTGTGCTGCCAACTTCTGTTAGAGTAGTGAGGTGGAGATCTTCTGATCTATCTATCTATCTATCTATCTATCTATCTATCTATCTATCTGTCTGTCTGTCTGTCTGTCTGTCTGTCTGTCTGTCTATCTATCTATCTATCTATCTATCTATCTTTCTATCTATCTATCTATCTATCTTTTTTTGGGCTGTGTGGACCCTCCAGGTCACCCACTCCCTTTTGTAGTTATAATAAAATAATAGTGGACCATGGTGCCAACTCCTGATACTGCTGCATTCCACTCTCTCTCCTCCAGACTCCCCCTAAAGCAATAGGTGGTGGCACCAGGGTGCCTACCCTCTGTGTAGCTGCTAATCACCCGGACACTGGAATGCCCACTCAGTTCCTCATTGATCTTTTTTTTCTTATACCTATAAAAAAGAAAATGGTCCACTGGTGTTCTCACTGCCCAGCACCCCTTGCCACCCCACCTAAACTCCTCACTAAGCACCTACCACCCCACACACCCTTACTCACCTGAACAGGTACCACAGTGCATTCACCTACATTCTTATTATGAAAAGCTGGACTTTCTTCAAATGTGAAGCTGCAGCTGGAGTCCTGCTGCTTGCTTCAATAAAACCAGTGAGCCGTAGATCCCCTGCTGTGTTAGTCTGTCTTTCTGTCTCTCTCTGTCTCTTGCTCCACACGCTCTCCACACACCTTCGCCACAGACCTTGACTCATCTGAGCATGTCACATGATGTACATCCATTCGCTGATTGAAGGCACGTCTTGCTGCTGGAAACAGTGACTGCAATATGAAAACATAAGGTAAGTGCAGTTTAATGTATTTGAATGGGGGTTTGACCTGAGGCAGCATAGTTTCACAGAGGGGAGGTCATACCAAAAGAATCTGATAGATTTCTTTCACTGGATGATCAAGAAACTAGATCAGGTCAAACGGTGGACGTGGCATACTGAGATTTCAGTAAGGCTTTCGACACTGTTCCATATAGGAGCACTGTATGGCAAAATGTCCTTTTCTCCACTCTATGTAACTAATTCTGGGTTGCCCCTGAAAAAGGGACCTTTGGGACCCAGTCGGTTAACCCGCTTAACAATATTGAAATAAATAAATAAATAGTAAGCAAGGTGGGTAGCTTAGGGAGAGGATCTAAAGGTGGTATACCAGATAAGAAATTGGTTATTACGAACATACGAAATTTGCCAGCAGATAAAGGCCTAGAGGTCAATCAAGTCTGCTCGAATGTGCAGCTAACATCCCTTATTCTGCAGCTGCCCCTCCCTTCCACCCTTCCCCTTCATTAACCCTCCCCCTTGTCCTGTCCCATCCTCGTTTGATGCAGTCCACTGTTCTACTGCATACCACTTCAGGAGGTAACGCATTCCACCCAGCCACCACCCTCTCTGTAAAAAAGAATCTCCTCATCTCCCTCCTGAACCTTCCTCACTCCAGTCTCATATCATGGCCCCTGGTGTCCCTCCCCCTCCCTTACTTTGAACAGCCCCTCTGTACTTGTCTCGTTTATTCCTTTCATGTATTTAAAAGTTTCAATCATGTCACCCCGTCTCTCCTCTCCTCTCCTCCAGTGAGTACATGTTCAACTCCTTCAACCTCCTCTCGTATGATAAGTCCCCCAGCCCCTTGATCATCTTTGTCACTCTGCGCTGCACCCCCTCCAGTAACTTCATGTCCCTCTTCAGATACGGACGCCAGTACTGCACGCAGTACTCCAGGTGTGGTCTAACTAATGACCTATACAGTGGCAGAATCACCTCCTCCCTCCTCGAGGATATATCCCTTGCATACAACCCAGCATTTTGTTGGCCTTTGCAGCTGCCTTCCTACATTGTGCTGAGTTGTTCATTGACCCTGTAATGAGCACACCCAGATCCTTCTCCTCCTCTGTCTGGGCTAGCTGCACTCCCAGCTGGTAACTCCTCCTTGGGTTCTTCATCCCAAAATGCAGCACTTTGCACTTTTTGGCATTAAAGCCCAGTTGCCAGGTGTCTGACCAGGTTTCAAGCTTTGCCAGATCATCCTGCAACCCCTGCCATCCCCCTAGGTCATCCACCACCGCGCCTACCTTGGTATCATCAGCAAACAGACTGATCTTGCTCTTGATGTCCCATGATATGTCTGCAACGAATATCCCAAACAACACTGGTCCCAACACCGAGCCCCATGGAACACCACTCGTCACTGCCCTTGGACATATTGGACAGGAGACAGAGAGTGGTGGCAAATGGAGTTCACTCTTAGGAAGGGAGAGTGACCAGTAGGGGTGCCTTAGGGATAAGTGCTGGGACCAGTCCCCTTTAATGTCTTTATAAGGACATAGCAGAGGAGCTGGAAGGGAAGGTCTGTCTCTTTGTGGATGGCACCAAAATCTGCAATTGAGTGAACACAATGAGGATGAGCAGAGGCATAACAAAAGTAGAGGAGTGATCAAGGGCATGGCATATGGGTTTCAATGTGAAAAAGTGCAAAATAATGCACTTAGGGTGCAGAAACCCAGAGGCAGAATACAATGGGGGTAATCCTATTGGATGGCCTAAAGGTGGTCAGGCAGTGCAGCAAGGCATTCAGGAGGGTTAGTGGCATGCTGGGATGCATAGGGTGGGGTATCATCATCAGAAAGTGGGAGGTGGTGGGCTGGCCTGGTGGTGCTGAGGGTTGAAGTGCTGGATGCCACACCTTGTGGCACGCTGGCGACCCGGGTTCGGACATGAGCCTGGGTTGTCAGGGGTCGGCAGGGGAGGGTAGGATTGAGCATCCAGAGGACTACTCTCCTATCTTGGGGAGGGATGTGGGATTTCACCACTCTGCAGCGGCCCCTTGGGATGCCTGGGGGCACTGCCAGAGTCAGTGCAATGGAGGGAGGAGTGCAGCGGATGTCAACATGTTGTGCTTAATGTCATTACATGTCTGCACTCCTGGGGAAGCTAATAGGTGGAAATGGCAGCACTGTCCATGGCAGCTTGATGGCCATGCTTCTGGATCCCATTGGGGCTTGTGGGCATGGAACCGGGGCCGGTATTGGTTCCTGGCCTGGCATGGGGACCGAGGAGGGGGTCCATTTCTTGGGTACAGTTGCATATGCATGCTGGCCAGGGTGGCTGTGTCCCGTGGTCATTGGGGGAAGTGAGCGGCGACTGGAGGATATGGCAGGTCAGGGGCTGCGAGGAGGCAAAATAGAAAGAAGATAAAAAGAAATAGGGAAGTGGTATTGCCTCTGTATAGATCACTGGTAAGACCACCACCTTGAGTACTGTCCTCAGTTCTGGAGACCACTTCTTCAGAAAGACATAGCTAGAGTGGAGGTGGTCCAGGCTAAAGCAATTAAAATGGTGCCAGGTCTGTATCAAAAGACCTACAAGAAGGGACTAAAGGACCTCAATATGTACACTCAGGAACTGAGGTGGGAGAGGGAGAATTGATAGGGACCATTAAATACATCACTGGGATAAATAAGATACAGGAGGAAAGCATTTTTCAGAAGAAAAGGTGCTCAAGAACAAGGGGACACATTATGAAGCTGGAGGGGGCTATGTTCTGGAGAGATATGAGGGATTTTTTCTTCATGGAAAGAGTGGCGGATTCCTGGAACAGCCTTCCAGCTGAAGTGGTGGTGGGGAAACAGTGATGAGGTTTAAAAATGCATGTGATGAGCACAGGGGACTCATAGTGGAAAGGAACTGGGGGGGTAGAAGCTGTAGGTCAGACATGATCTGCAGTAACAGTCTAGGTAAGTAGAAATTGGCAGACTGGATGGGCCAAGTGGTCCTTGCCTGTTATCAAATTCAATGTTTCAATATTTCATTTATTCATAACTTTGTCATTGAGTTCACGCATGCCCGTCGAACTTCCTGGGAGAGTAGGCTTTGAGGGGTGTGACACTGTCTGTTCAATGCAGAGTGCTCTGCATGGGGCTAGACAGTATCACACCAATCTTCAGTCAGGCTGGTCCTGCCACTGTTTTGCCTTCAGTGGTCTGCACTTGAAAAGAGAAAGCCGCACCAATCATATGGCGGCTTTTTCCTTTCATCTGCAGGACACTACCTAACAAACAGCGTTTTGCGATCAGCCTGGCTGACGCCCCCCAACTTCCTGGGCTGCTAACAGTTTTCCTGTGTCTTACCTCCTGTACCTTCCTCCTCATTTGTTTTCACCCAGAACAACTGGAATCTTTCTAATAAAGCAGTTGTACCATCCTCTCAGCACCAATGGAACCCATGCCATTGCTGTTAATATGCTCCCAGAAGTCTAGCGTAACCACCGCTTATATTGGGCACGTTTGTGTAAGCTATATTTGCCTGATATAGGCAGTGGATGGTAAAACCACAGCACCTTCAAAATGTCGCAGAAGCCTGTCCCCTCCTTACCTACTGGCGTCTTGAATCCAGACTCGACAGAGCACAGTCACAAAACTTAGTAGAGCAGAGAGACACCAGGATTGGGAAAACAAGAAAAAAACTTCCTAGTTCACACGGAGCATAGTCAGCAACACTTGGAGGAGCAGAAAGACACCAGGGAAAACTTCTTAGTCCATGCAACACTGCAGTTCACAATGTAATTGGGCACTCATATGGGTCAAGATGATCGCCATGCAGTAAGTTCACAGGATCAGTTAGGCACTCCTCTCCAGACACATTTGCTGCAGGGATGTGCAAGCAAATGAACTACTTGGCTTGCCCACAAATGAACTTAGTGAGTTAGCATCTTCAGCCTCTTCCACTACTCCTCCACAGCCCTTGCCCTGAAGAACCTTCCCAGTCCCCAATAAGACACAACACACTCAGATTATAGGTTTTTGGCAGAAAAGGCCAATTTACCTGACATATATAAATGTATACAGAAATACAATAATTCACATATCATGCATAATACAGAATACATAATAATAAGCAGGTTACAAAAGTAGACTATACTTGTACCAAATACTAGCATATTCCCTAGGGACAGCAGACTCATTCAACAGAAAGGTACCAAAGCTAGCCCAAGGCCAAAGGAACCTGTCAGACCCTCACTGGGCCAGCCAGTCCCTTGACGAGCCTGGCTTGATGGAACAGCCCCAGCTAGGCTCTGGCCGTGTAGTGTGGCCCTCACTGGGCCCCACTGTCTGGTCATTGCCCACCATGGTTCTGTTCTGCACCACCTTTTGTGATCTTTGTTGGTGTAAGCCCTCACTGGGCCACCCCTAACCACATAAATAACACCTTATGAAGTCTGTGACCCGAATCGTTTGCCACCCACTAGCAGTCCAGGCCAGTCTCTGCCGAAAAACCACAGAAGGGTGGGAGAGATTTTGGATGTTCCCTCAGGCAATGTCCAGACTGCAAGAGGAAGATTCCTCTGCTGTCTGGACTTTAGAAGCTGGTCTGTGCCCCACCCTTCCTAGAGCTGCTCCGGACCCTGTCCAGTCAGGGCAAATGCCATTGGCCACCACTGTCCCACAGCAGTACCTTGGAAGCAGGTGGCCAGGGATTAGTTCCCAGGACTCAGGGCAAGAGAACCCCCTAAGATAGTCGGGAGGGGCCATGCCCTGAACAACCTTTCCAATCCTTAATAAGGCACAATACACTCAGATTATAGGTTTTTGGCAGAAAAAGCCGATTTACTCGACATATATAAATTTATACAGAAATACAATAATCCACACATCATGCATAATACAGAGTGCATAATAATAAGCAGATTACAAAAGTAGGCTATACATGTACCAAATACTAGAGTATTCCCTAAGGGCAGCAGACACATTCAGTTGAAAGGTACCAAAGCCAGCTCGAGGCCAAAGGAACCTGGCAGACCCCCACTGGGCTGGCCAGTCCCTTGACGAGCCTGGCTTGATGGAACAGCCCCTGCTAGGCTCTGGCCATGCTGTGTGGCCCTCACTGTTCCCCACTACCTGGTTGTTGCAAACTGCGGTTCCGTTCCGCCCCAACTTTTGTGATCTTCGTCAGAGCAAGCCCTCATCAGGCCACCCCATACCACATGAATAACACCTTATGAAGTCTGTGACCCGGATTCTCTGCAACAAGATATGCACGCAGTGTGCATCTCCCACAAATGCCCCCAGGAGAATACTCTAGAGCCATTCTTCCGATACATTCTGGATGCTATTATTAAAAATCGTCTGCCCCACATCCGACAGATGCACACCATCTGCATCAAAGAAAGCCTCATAATTTGGATAACTGTCCCGGTGCTCAATTACTTTGATTCCTCTGTTGCAGCAGAACCGAGAGGTCTCTCTGTTCACCTCCTTATGCACTTTCCACAACAGTCTGGCTGGCGCCTCCCTCCTCCAATACCTCCAATGTATAATCCTAGACCACACCAGCCTAGTGGTGGGCATGTGTTGTAGGATCCAGTAGAAATCCACGATAACACCCCGGATGACATCAATGGAGGACAGATGCCCCAGATCATGACCCCCTAAATGTATAACCAAGTCCTGTGGTGGGCTGACTACTAATCCCAAGTTTTTTGAGTCAGTATCAGGTCAGCCCACTTCATGCCCCCTATTCTGCACCACTGGACTGTTGCCTTGTCCACAGGAATGCCAAGCTGATCCCCTTGATCTTGATGTGCCGCCCAAGCTCGTGCCCGCTCGACAAAGGAATGACCCATCAGGTAAAATGTTTTGGATATGGGCGGGGCACCAGTAAGAGAAATCAAAGTGTTAGCAATGGGCACTCTGTGTCTTGCCCTGAGCCGCTACTCTTTTCCCTTCCTGCAGCCGTACATACCTCCTGTACACCCTGGACTACCATCTGCCAATAGCCTGTATTCTATCCCCTGAACAGCCCGGCCTAGAGGCCTCCATAGCAGCCCCAATCCTGAATGAATGTGTATTAAGAAATAGGGGGGTCCCTGCCAGTGGCTGTAATTCCCTTTCTTAGAACTGCAGCGAACTGGTATCTAGTGACTGGCTTCCCATTAGCGTAGACAAAGAAACCCCCTTGAACTCCTCCCCTTCTCTGGCCCATGTAGTTTACCATCATGCCCCAGGGACAGAAAACCAACCTGTCTGCCCTGTATAGCTTGATAACCATTGGGAGCCTTAGCTGTGATGTTTTGGAGTGATGCAAGAGTAACTAGTCTGTTCTGTTTGACCATCACATCCCCCCATTTTAAGTTATGTCCCATTGATAGGCCTCCATTCTCCACCATCTCTGATACCCTGAAAGCCCCAAAGAATGCACATGTAAACAGGGCCTTGAACAGCATTGTCTCATCCCCAGAACAACAAATGTGCAGTAAGACCTCCATTATGTCCGCTAACAAGTCATTGTCTATAGGTTTCCTTTGGTCCTGTCTGTGGCCCCGTATCCTTGCTCAACTTTCAACCATCTTTCTGATGATGAAAGTCCCCGATACATCTTGGAGGCCGTGCATCTTAGCAATGAAGGCCAATCCGGATAAGTGACTATGTATGTAGCATGGTGCCCTGCCTTCATCTATCATGTGGTGTACAAACTGTTGAATAGGCGGTGGGTGTTGCAGTGCTCCATAACCCTTCGCCCTGACCCCACAGAAATCCCAAAAGGCATTTAGGTGAGTCCTATACTTATGCCAAGTTGTTGGGGCCAGAACGTGTCGCACCAAATCTGCTGTTCTTGCATTGCTATTTGCAAGAGAAATAGCGGCACCTGGGCCAGTGAGCTCTCTGCTGCTGGGGCCATCTGCCTGAAGCACTGGAATTGCAAACAAGACAAAGCATCCGCAATTACATTCCCTTCCCTGAGCACGTGCTTCATTCTGAATTGGATATTGAGCTGTAGGCACCTGAGGACAAATACCCTCAAGAGCCTCATGACTTCCTTGGAATTTGAGGACTGAGCATGGATTATGTGAACCACCACCTCGTTATCAGACCAGAAGAGAACCTTTTTGTTTTTCAGTCTGTCCGCCCATACAAACATGGCTGCCACAATGGGGAGAAATTCCAACAAAGTGATATTCTGAAGCAGGGCTGCCTCCCTCCAGCTGTTATGCCATGGACCAACAAACCAGGAGCCTTGGAAGTAAGCCCCGTATTCAATGTTCCCGGCTGCATCCATGACCATTTGGCAGTCGTGACTGAATGGAGATCCACCTCACCAGACTGATATCCCATTAAAGTGTCAGAGGAAAATGTCCCACACCACTAGATCTGACCTCATTTCTGCTGTCACCTGGATGTGGTGATGAGGCAGGAGAGCACCCCTAGTTGCCCACGCTAACTGCCTAATGAATGGCCTCCCAGGCACTGTGGCCTTACAGGTGAAGTTAAGGTGGCCAATGAATGATTGCAGAGTTTTAAGAGTGATCTTGTTCCCTGCTTTTATTTCCCCCACTAACTGACTGAGCCTCCCCACCTTCCCACCTGGAAGCCACGACACCATCTCCGCAGAATCCAACTCAATCCTCAGGTAGGTAAGCTGAGCTGCTGGGCCCTCGGTCTTCTCGTGTGCCACGGGCACACTGAACCAACCCATCAGATCTGAAAGAGAGTGGAGCATGGTCCCACATTCATCTGAGTTCGGTGAGTCAATGAAGAGGAAGTCATCCAAGTAGTGCTTTATCTTGCTGGAGCCACAGTGCTGCCTGGCTGTCCTCTCCAGGAATCTGCTGAATGCCTCGAATGCTGCACAGGAAACTGAGCAGCCCATGGGCATGGCCATATCATGGTAAAATTTGCCTTTAAATGAGAAACCCAGCAGATCATGGTAGGATGGACTTACAGGCAGCAGACAAAAAGGAGACTTTATGTCGCTTTAAGCCAAGAGTGCCGCTTTGCTGACCTGTTGAGTGAGCCAGACCACTGTGTCAAAAGACACATAAGACACCGCACTGTCCTCTGAGCTAATGAAATCATTAACTGAAGACCCCTTGGGGTAGGACAGATGGTGTATCAACCTGTACTCTCACGGTGTCTTCTTTGGTACCACACCCAGTGGAGAGATGTGCAAGTGGATGAGTGGCGGTACTGGGAAAGGGCTGGCCACCCTACCCTCCTCCTCCTCTTTGGCAATTTTGGATGCCACAACAGTCTTCAATGCTACTGCAGACCTAAGATCATTTGCAGTGGTAGCTACTCGTGGTTCCTGGTAAGGGATGTGGAAGCCATTGGAGAAACCTTCTAAGAGATACTGTGCGTCTGTCCTGAAGAGGTAGCAGTTCAGCCAGGGGCAAATGTTCTCAACTATTACGGGGGACATCACCAGCCTTCTTGGCTGGTCTGTCCCACTGCTTTCCCTCTGATTGTGAAATGTCCTCTTTTCTAGAATTACCTGAGCCTTGGAAGGCACTGGCTTTATGCTTCCCCCCACAAGTACTGCATTCGTGCCTGAACTTGCAGAAGTCTAGAAGACATTTTCCAGTATTGAATTGTCTGCATGTCCCGGACCATTTCTGGCTAATCCACAGGGCTTTGGGGACCATGTGCCCACTGGCCATTGTATGCCACATTGGCAGGCTTGGCCCTCTTCATTTGCCTGAACCATAGGTAATGATCTATCCTGTCCCAGCTCATGCCCGGGGATCTGACAAAGTGCACGTGAAATAGCTCATCGTACCTTAACCATGTATTTCCCTCATATGCCAAATGTGCTGTTTTGATGTTGTCACTATATTTGAGCATGAAAATATCAAATGCTGTTAACCAGTTGTAAAAAGTGTGGGGCACTTTTGGTCTCTTCAACTTCTATCATTTGACCTTGTCCTTGTCCCCCGAGTCGGGGAGTTCCCTGTGCAGGAGCTCAAATATCTCTGTGTATACCCCTTTCCAAATCTTTTCCCTGAGTGCCAGCTTCAAGTGGGAGTCCATGGGGTCATCTATCTCCACATATGCCCAATGCTTGCCAGGCAGTGCTGTGGCTGCATCAGCAGTGGACACCATTGCCAATGCAGGGGCCCCTCCTGGCCCAGTTGCAAGTGGCTGGCTAACCCCAAGAACCATCTGCCCAGCCCCCTGGGAGGCCAGTCCCCACACCTGATGGACACCCTGTTCAATGAGTCCTGGGTCTGGGCTGTGTTGTGTATTGCCTACTCCAGCCCCTGGTGATGCCGTGTCTTTGGTCTGGACGTGCTGTCCCCACACCTCCTCTTGTACCCGCTGGACCTCACAGCTCCACAAGAGCACGGAGGTGGTTGGGTAACTGCTACATTATTCGCTATGTTACCCCCTCCAAAAAACTGCTGACCTCCAGAATTTGGCCAAGGCTACGCCTGCCCTGCCATCTGCGGTAGAGCACACCCTGGTCCCCCTGCCGCTGGCACTGCAGATACTGTGCCTCCTAGTGCCCCCCTGAAAAGCACTGCAGGAACCAGGAAAGTGGCATTAGCCACCAGCCCTGTGGCAAATTGACTCCCGACCCCGTTACCAGACCCTTTGCCCCAGAGCGCGAAGGTATGACGTCCTCTGCATGCTCCCCAGACCTGGGTTATTGAACCCTGTGGAAACTTTTTGCCTTTCTCAAGATGAGCATGGTGAGGAGTCTCCCCATCGCTTCGTCATCCACCTGGCCTTTATCCGCCCTTGGCTTAGCCCCCGCGTTCCTCTCCATGGAGACCTAGATGCTCTCCCTGCCTATGTAACCCTTGCTCCTGACTTACCACTGGGGTGCCTATGTCAACCTGAGCTGTGTTATACTCACCCCCTACATCTGTTGGCCACTCCGTGGTCACCTCTCTTGCAACTCCTGTGGCTCCCCCATCCTCCAGGCAGCCTTGGTAGGGCTCCATGTTGATGACTTCTGTCCCGAGCCCTGCAGCCACTTGTCTCAGGACCACCACATCCTCTTCTAGCCTGCTGCAGCCAAAGCCTCCGCCATCTTCACTGAGGGTCTCCTAGTGCACTTGATTGGGTGTGAAGTGTCAGGTCCACCATCCAACTGACCACGGGCCTCCAGTAATGCCACTTGAAGTCAGTTAGGGCCCCCGAGCTCCATCAGCCGCTGCAGTGCCTCTTTAAACTGTGGGGTGGCAACTTCCTTGGAACTGGGGCCTGAAGAGGTCAGGGCTCCCTCACTCCCCTGCACTGCAGGCCTGTCACCTGAACTCATGTCACTTGTGTTATGCCAGTGTGACTGTCATCGACAAATTTGCAATGCAAAAAAACAGCTGTTGCGTAAGATGTGCTTATCCCCTTCATCGACTGTATTATTCCCTTTTATGAAGTGTTTTATACAGTGATTTGTATTTATTCATTTTTTTTATTGTAATTTGTTTTGGGTCCTGCCCCACGTCTAGCATACCCTGGCCCACCTCTGTAACCGGCTCCCCCTTCCTGGGGTACAGGATTCCATGGCAAACCCACCCCACAGTCTTTGCCCCAGAGCCGCATCAACCAGCCTATAGCCCCAACTCTGTCAACAATTATAGAGGGGGGCCAAAAACTGACATGCCCGTCCCAACCACACACTGACCAGGCAGCGTGCCTATGTAGGCACCCATCCCACCATGAAAGCTACACGATTGATGGAATATACAGGAATATGCATTACCTGTATTATATATAATTTAATTAATTTATTTTCCTTTTGGTTTTAAAGTGGTCCTCCCCAGAAACGTTGCCAGCATTGCTGAGAGGGAAAGACAGAAGTATCCCCAGGCAAGATGGCAGCACCGAGCTCGTGAGAACAGATGTGACCTGGGACAGCCATATGCCCCGTAGTGCGCCCCAGGTAAGATTGCATTTCCCAAATTGCATTAGATTCATGCTCCAATCAGTGAGAGACAGAGCCCAGAACCCAGACTCGGGCTGCCAGCTCCTGCAAGGTCAAGCAGGAAGGCATGACTACACATCCTATGGTGTCTCCTATGATGCAAGGGACAAGGCGCCAATGCCGGCAACACCCCCTGTGAAGCCCCCAAGCTGAGCGATCCCCCCACTGCACCATGCCCTCCCACAGAGATTTTCCTGGGCAAGCTGGGCATCACACACCCCTCCCCACATGCCACAATCACCCAGCTGTAATCCCCTGCCTCTGTGCAGAGCCTCCCACTGCAATACAAAACCCCCTAGCACCAGAATTCCATGACAGCATGGCTCCAAGAATTCCAGGAGCACGCCATGAGGCCCTGCTGCTGGGAAACATTTTGCCCCAGAGAACGATTGGGGGGGGACTGAGGACTCCAGAATGAGAAAGCCTGATGGAGGGCTCCTGCTGTGACCCACTCTAAAGCAGCAGCCAGAACAGATAAGGAGTAACTACTGGGAACCGTGGCAGCGCAGCCGTTAGGAGGGGGTTGGGGGCAACATTTCCTTGCAGAAGCTCCGGAGACAGAGCACCTAACTGGAATGTGTACCAGGAGAAAGAAACCATAGATTTTTTTGTGTGTGTCTGTTTTTGCAGGAGAAATACAGTTATAACCAGCAGCGTTGTGTTGGCAAAGCTCCCGCGTACTCCGAGAGGGAGAGCATCCCAAACTCAGAGGCCAGGGGAAAGAGCAAAGGAGAGGGAGAGAAGGGGGAGGGAGGGCAATGAACAAAGGGCAGAAAAAGAAAATTATAAAACAAAAGGGGATACAGCCAAGGGGGAGAACCCCCATAGCCAAATAGACTGTGGCCAGGTAGGCCCCCTTCCAAAAACCAATGGGCACCTCTCAGCTCCAGGCCCACAAACCCCCTCCCCAGGCCTAGCATGCACCAAGCTCCCAAGGCCTACCTTGCAGCTATCCTGTGATTTCAGATGTTCCCTCAGGCAATGTCCAGACAGCAAGAGGAAGATTCCTCTGCTGTCTTGACTTTAGAAGCTGGCCTGTGCCCCACACTTCCTTGGGCTGCTCCGCTCCTGTCCAGTCAGGGCAAAGACCATTGGACACCACCATCCCACAGTAGCACCTTGGGAGAAGGTGATGAGGGATTGGTTCCCAGGTCTCAGGGCAAGAGACCCCCTGGAGATAGCCAGGAGGGGCCATATTCAGTTAAAGAGAGAGCAGTGGGAGTGAAGACCACGGCACGCAGTTGACAGCCGCAAACAAGAGGAAGTGGGGGGAGCTGATGGTATTATATACCAGGAAGTAAACAATTAACTTTGGGGAGGGAGGAATAGAGCAGCATCCCTAATAAATGTTAAAATATATGCTCATTCAGTTATTACGTGACTGATGCAGCCTTTCTGTCACTTCCCCTGCCGGCTGCCGACTAAGGTACAGTAAACTGCGTTTTCTGCTTTGCATTTTGCATAATCTGTCAGCAGCCAATGAGGAACTGAAAGAGGGGCTGTTTATCAGGCTGAATATTTGCTGTGAAAAATTTAATAACACTGCCTGAGTACAGTCAGTGAGTATATGGTCTGTTCCATGAGAGACAGAGGGTAGTAGCATCATAAGGATGTCGGAAGGCAAATGCAGTGTACGCTAACATGTACATTTTTTTCTGGCTGGGGGCATCCTTTTGCATAAAGCTGCCACTTTTTTTGCTGTATTCAAAAAGTTTGTTTGTTTGTCCTTTCTGCTGCAGCACCCTAATCTGCTGCTCTCGATGGTGTGGGGGAAGGGGAATAGGACCAGTGGAGGAGGTGGGGGCATGACATGCAACAGTCAAGAGAGATAAATGGCTAAGCAAGCCAAACTCGTGGGAGTTTTCAAAGGGCTTCAAGATCTGTATGACTGCTTGTTTTGGGGGCACTGGCAGTTTTTGCTGTTTGGTTGGCTGCAGGAGTCAGCAACTGGCAGTTCAGTGATCTATGGGACCAGCAGAGATAAAGCTTGAGAAATTTGGTGAAGGAAGAAAGCAACAGAGTCAGAGGCTCTATAGAAGCACTGAAGTTGAATTAGGTACTTTACTTTTTTTTCTACTCCTAAAATGTCTATATGTATAGTATGTTATGTGTGTGCTAGGGTGTTGTTTCTCTATCCTGAACTCGTGCCTGAACACAAACATGCCATAAAGGTCAGCGGTGCTGAAGTCAGCAGCATTTGTAAACACAGAGGACCAGAATGGAGATGGTTGTCAAGGTAGGTTGAGTGAATCAGTTACATTTCTATTTTTTTTTCTTGCCATAAAACATCTGTAGATGTGTGTGAGAGGTCTTTCTCTGTGTAACTTAAAACTCCTAACTTCCAGAAACAAACACTCAACAGAGCGCAGAGGTGCCGGGGAAAAAAGCTAAACTGGTAAGAAATAGCTTTCACTTTAAATAACTGCAAACAGTTAAAGAAACACAGTTTCTTAATTTTTGAAGTTATGAAAGTACAATACTGACAGATAAAATGAACAAAACAAAATACTGTGGCCCAGATATTCAAACTGTGCCAGGCTGTGGCGCAAGCCTGGGTGCAGCGCAACTTGGCAGCGCAGGGGTGTTGACTGGGCGATATTCAACGGAGCTGCGCCATGGCTCAGCATCGTTGAATATCGCACCCTGGCAACTGTAGTGCGCATGGCGCAGTGGCACTGCGCCAGTGCAAGTGGCCAGAGTGGCGCAGGGGGATGTGCTAGCACAAGTTCCATTGTGCAAGGCGCAGCAACTGCGATATTCAAAAGCTGACATGCAAATGGGGCCATAATGTATGCAAGGCACACATGGGGCCATTTGCATGTCATTATGGCCCCATTTGCATGCAGGTGCACCGATCCCTGACGACTTGCGCCTGGCGCCCTGCCAGGCAGCAGCCGCTGGAGATCGACGCCCCCTGCAGTGCGGCAATGTGCCCCACAGCCCGATCGCGGGTATTAGTTAAATATAAAAGAGTCCAATATCCCTGGTGGTCCAGTTGACCGCTGTCAGCCCGATCGCAGGCATTAGTAAAATAAAAAAGAGTCCAATATCCCTGGTGGTCCAGTGGACTGCTGTCTGCCTCATCGTGGGCTTAAGTAAAGAAATAAAAGACTCTTATATCCCTGGTGGTCAAGTGGACCGCTGTCTGCCCAATCGCAGGCTTAAGTAAAGAAATAAAAGACTCCTATATCCCTGGTGGTCCAGTGGACTCTCCTCCCCACCCGCCCACTGATCCCCACTGCCCTGCTCCCCACTCGTCAGCAGCGGGCGGCAGCACCCCACCTGCCTGCTGCCCCTCTGCCCCCCGACTGACACCGTCGGTAGGGGCTGTACACCCGCTGGTCCACAGCATAAGCCAATGGGTGTGGTCACATATAGGAATGTGTAGGTATATGCACGCCCATTGGCTCATGCTGTGGACCAATGGACGTACAGCCCTACTGATGGTGTCAGTTGGTGGGCGCGGGCAGCAGGCGGGTGAGGTGCTGCCGCCCACCGCTGACTGGGGGCGGGCAGTGGGGATCAGTGGGCGGGGGGGATGGGGGTCCACTGGACCACCAGGAATATAGGAGTCTTTTATTTCTTTACCTAAGCCCGTGATCGGGCAGACAGCAGTCCACTGGACCACCAGGGATATATGATTCTTATTTTATTTTACTAATGTCCACGATCGGGCTGACAGCGGTCCACTGGACC
Organism: Neoceratodus forsteri; assembly: GCA_016271365.2. Classification (NCBI taxonomy): domain Eukaryota; kingdom Metazoa; phylum Chordata; order Ceratodontiformes; family Ceratodontidae; genus Neoceratodus; species Neoceratodus forsteri. The sequence goes on from CM057449.1 coordinate 463,886,982, forward strand.
ACTAGGGATATTGGACTCTTTTTTATTTTACCAATGCCAGCGATCGGGCTGACAGCGGTCCACTGGACCACCAAGGATATAGGATTCTTATTTTATTTTACTAATGCCTGCGATCAGGCTGATAGAGGTCCATTGGACCACCAGGGATATTGAACCTTATTCATTTTAACTGATGCCCGTGATCAGGCATGGGGGGGCACCACCACGGAGGTGCAGCCGGAGCTCGGTGGCCACCCACGTGGCAACTGCCGTGTTGCACCCTGCAATACGGCAGCTCACCTGTGGGTGGCCGGCCGATACTCCTTTTTTTTTTTAATCAACTTTGTGCAGCGCAAGTAGGGGTAGTGCATGCATGGCTCAGCACATCCCGGGCTGAATAACGGGATGTGCAGAGTATGCATGGGCACACCCCCACCCGCGCCTACATACACATTGATGCGCCCTGCCCATCGGGATTTGTGCCAGGCGCACGCATTTGAATATCATGCCGGGGCACACCAGTGGGTTGCGCATGGCGCAACACTGGTGTGCCATGTGCAACCCTTTTGAATATCTGGGCCTGTATGTATATACTGTAAGTATGGACAGAAATGTAGGTGACTACAAACCTTTAAAGGACAACTAAACTAGCATTTTTCCTTGTTGCACTTATTTGAATGCCAGTGTGCTCTAGCAGAAGGTCTCAGTGCCCTATGAAGCCATATGTACTTTTTAGGTTGTAAAAATCAGTTTCTTACTTGTTCGGTGGCTTTTCTTTATGTCCGTGGCTCCTCCTGCTTGTCAAGAAACTCCATTGAGCCAGGAGAATGCGCACCCACGGATCGCTTCCTATGACGTCATCATAACGACCCAGCTGCAATACCTTCCTGCCTACCATACAGAAGCATTAGGAAACACAGTTTTGTAGAGTTGAAAATGCTACTTTATTATTAAAACCATAGCGGATTCCTTGCTGTTACATGAATTAGACATTGCAGACAATTTTTTTCTGATGGCTGAGCCTTATATGTTTGAGCCAGAGTGGGCTCAGCCATCTACAATAGCCAAGGGTCCTGAAGCAGAAACGGATTCAGATGAAGGCTTCAATTCTGCAGAGTCAGTGAACCAGCAACGTTGGGCATCAGTTTCAGACTGGTAATGTTATTTGTTCTTGTAACCACTGTGTACAGAATGGAAGGCATTTATTTATTTGTTTCAATCAATAATCCTTCCCCCAAGTTATGCTGTCAGGAATGCCTACTGCATTCAGTCCATACTGACTGTGAACTGTAGCTCTGTAGCAGACAGTGACATACTGGTGTTCAAGTGCACTACTGATGCCAAGTGCAGCAACCTGATGGGCAGGGTGGTCCATTCAAAGCTGTGCATCATTTAGGAAAACATTGCTGCTGCTTGCTCGTGTACACTGCCTCTGTGGCACACAGTGACACACTCTGGCAGGACTGAATGCAGTCCAGTCTATCTGCCTTAGCCTTGCAGAGTGGCAGGACCCGATGGGCAGGGTGCTCCATGCAATGCCCTGGCTGAGGCTCCCTTCCCACAACCCCAGTCCTCTGCACATAACCCCACTCCTCCCATGCCCAAGTTCACCACTCGACCCACCCTAAATTTATATGTGCAGGAAACATATCTGTCTCCAATGCAGTTCTACTCTGCTTACCCTTGCAGAGTGCCAGCTCACCATGGAAAGGTTGCTCAACACAATGTTTTGGGTGTCTCAGCACTGTCTCCACCCAGTTATGCATCAGGAATCCTTGCGGCATTCCATGCAGCTTGCCAGTGTACTCTTTTTCTCTGGCACACACTGGCAGACTCTTGCAGGACTGAATGCATTACAACCTGTCTGCCTTAGCCTTGCAGAGTGGTAGGCCCTGATGAGCAGGGTGCTCCATGCAATGCCCTGGCTGAGGCTTCCTCCACACAACCTCACTCCTCCTACATAACCCCACTCCTCCCACCCTCAAGTTACCCACTTCCCCCGGCCCCAACTTGTGTGTGCAAAACACATATCTTGTGTCCAACTCAGTTCTACTCTGCTTACCCTTGAACAGTGCCAGAACACCATGGGCAGGGTGCTCCACACCATGCTTTGGGTGTTTGACCACTGTCTCCACCCAGTTATATATCAAGGAATCCTTGTGGCATTCCATGCAGCTTGCCAGTGTACTCTGGCTCCATGGTACACACACTGGCATACTCTTGCAGGACTGAACATAGTCCAACCTGTCCTCCTTTGCCTTGCAGAGTGGCAGGACCTGATGGGCAGGTTGCTTCATGCAATGCCATGGCTGAGACTCCCTCTACACAACCCCACTCCCCTCACATAACCTAACCTCTCCCACCCCAAGTTACCCGCTTCCCCACCCCCAACATATATGTGCAGGACACATATCTGTGTCCAACACAGTTCTACTCTGCTAACCCTTGAAGAGTGCCAGAACACCATGGACAGGGTGTTCCACACCATGCTTTGGGTGTTTGACCACCGTCTCCATCCAGTTATGCATCCAGGAATCATTGAGGCATTCCATGCAGCTTGCCAGTGTACTCTGGCTCTCTGGCACACACTGGCACACTCTTGCAGAACTGAATGCAGTCCAACCTGTCTGCCTTGCACTTGCAGAGTGCCAGGGCATGATAAGTCCTTGCAACACCCTGGAAGAAGCAATGCCCCTCCCCAAAATTGCTATGTTGACTGTGTAGTTCAGTTTTGCATGATGCCATTCTGTGAATGTGTAACACAAATGCTGATACACCTCAGTGCCCCTCTGCATTTTAACTTCCCCCATACTGTCTTTTTCTGAAACTAACCTTCTGGGCAAGTGCTGACTGTCCTTGTCATCGACTTGTGTCATCCCAATCCTTGCCACAAAATATACCTGGCTTGTCACCGTGGTTCAGAATGCCACCAATGATGACAAAGTCATTGTGGAATGTGTACATTTTTCAGTCATTTGACACTGGTGCATGACTGTTGTTTATGTAACCAATTGTAATAAGTTATCAATACCCACATTTCTTTTTTTTTTTTTCAGGTGACAGTGCCAGAAATGTGAGATTATGGTGACAGAAAGAGAATGCCTTTGCTGCAAGGAATTTCCCAAAATTCACAAGAAATTGTCCTGAGGACTGCGAATGCATTACCGAGGTTGACTTCTTCCAACTGAACTGCTTGACCCGACAAAGTTGTGCTGGTCTCATACTATGGGTACCTTGAGACGGATGGCCTTTTGGCTGATGACATTCCAATGTACGAGTAATTTCGTGTTGCCATTTTTGTTTTGTTACACTCATAACTGGCTAACTGCAATATTTACAAATTGAAACAGTCTGGTGTCGTGGTCTTGTAACTGTTACTAAAATGTTTGTAATGAAATATCCTGTTGTCAATAGATTAGGTGTGGTACGTGACACAGCAAGTAAAGCAGTGTACCTTCATGACAGTATCACTAGGCTTCCTTTATTTCTGTCCCATGCATGTTTGAATTACCCTATCATTTTTTTCCCCCTGTGGGGAGGCAGTTCTAAGGATCCACCCCCCCTTGCCATACCCAGTTTCTCACCCCCATTATTTTCATATCATGGCCCCATCTTCTTCAACGTCTATTTTTCTGAATCATGCTATGCTCTTGTACGTTGTTTACAGCCTACAGGTACTTTGAAGTCTGTATCATGTACCCCCTCTTTCTCCTCTCTTCCAGGGAATGCAATCTCCCTTCATATTAGTTGACTTGCAGCCCATCACCATGTTTGTTGCCCCTCTCTGAAGCACTTCAACTCTGTCTATGTCTGTCTAGAGATGTGGCATTCACAAATAAGTGCAGTACTGTAGATGAGGTGTCACTAATGTCCTATAATCTTTAAAAATGTACTTGTGGCACCAGGCTTTCGGTAATTGATTTTCCTTTTCTTCTTTGATGTACTGTCATCTTAATGTTGATGTTAATGATGTTTGCTTTGTTTTAACTGTAGGGCGCCTTGGTTATTGATAAGGCGCCCTATAAATACATTTTATTATTATTATTATTATTATTATATAGTGGCATTACCACCTCCTTTTTTCTGCTGGTGATACCTCTCCATTTACATTCCAGCATTCCACTCACTCTCCTCACTTCCTTCTCACACTGTGTTGTAATGTTTACATAATCAGATATGATTACTCCCATGGCACCTTTCCTTACTGGTGACCATCAGAATCTGCACCCCCATTATGTGTTCCTCCCCTTCATTTCTGTACCACAAGTGCATGCTGTTGCACTTCTTTACACTGAATCTTATCTGCCATGCCAGTGACCATTCCTGAATCTTGCTTAGGTCCATTCTCATTTTGTATACCTTTCCTGCACTGTCAAATACGTTGGAGATCTTTGTGTTCCCTGCAAAGAGACACAACATCCATTTCAGAACATATGTAATGTCACTTGGGGGGGGCACAAAACACTGATCCCTGAGGGACCTTGCTGATGAATCCACTCTCTTTGGAGGGAATTGGGTTTACTATCACCCTTTGTGTCCTACCAGTCAGCCAATTTAGGCAGCACAGGTTGTTTCCCAGCCTCTGATGTTGCGTGGTGTGGAATCCCTTGCTGAAATGTAGGTTGGCCACATCCACCATCTTTACCTGATTGACATGCTTTCACAGCAACCCCTAGCCAGGCACAGGAAGCCACACAGTGATGTTGTACTTTGGGGCACAATGTGTATAACAACAACACCCCGTTGTGCTGGTAGTCATTGCTGTGTGCCACTGTTGATGACTTCAGACATGCCCACACACAAAGACACGAGGGAGTCATCACTGTACCTGTATGGGTGATAACCTCTGTGCTTATATAGTTGTGTGCATGATTCATTTTCCTGGGTATATGCCGGCTTTGGATGCATCCCTTTCAATCCTTGTACTGTGATCAACCCTCACGGGTTGCCCTTACATGTACTTCCTATCAAGAAGTACTTGTGCCTTCATGTATATACAGTTTTGATATTGTGATTCCATGCATAACATATACACTTGTTGTGACTTTGTCTTACACTGTCGCTCAGTACACATATATGTTTCTGTTTTATCCATTAGGTCATTCAGGCGTATTGCCTATAGACAGTTTGTCCGATGGATTTGGAGAAAACTTGGGAAAAACAATTGAAAGATTCTGCCTGCATGTGTGGTGACAGAGATATCAGAAGTCTTTCCATTGGAGGACTACACAGGCTTCAGATATGCTTATGAATCAGCTGTTCATAACACAGAACAATAGGTAAACTGTTACACCTGTTGCTACTCTACACAGCTTTTAAGTGCTGTGTGCCATGAGAATTGAATTGTTTGTAGAAGTTCTCAGTTACTGATTGGAAATGTTATGTTACTGTACTTGTAATACTTGGCATGTGACTATAAGAGGCCAAAATGTTTGATAGGTTACAGTGTTGTGATGCCTTTCTTTGTATTCATTTACCAATGTTTCTGGCCATTTCACAATGTCCTATGTCCACCCGCAACTGAACAATGTCATACCAGTGCAAAGCATTTACAGTGGTGGTTATTGAAGGTATTGTGATTTGGCACAAAATGCCTACCCATGCACTATACTGCTTTCAGGACACCAAGAAGAAGTCCTGTTACTCTCACATCAACCTGTTCTTGGTGAATGGTGAGGTGTCATTGTAAAGAACAATTCTTTTTATGGCACTGTTATGTACAGTTGCTTTCTTGAATGCTGTGTATCAGCATGACAGTTGTGAAGGGGGTCACTGAAGTCTGCATGTTCTGGACAGCTGTGCAATGACAGTTGGTTTTGTCAAAGGCATCAGTGTGGTGCACACATATACAATTCAGCTGTTATACCATTGCTGTTCCAGGTCATATGCTGAGTGGTGTCTATGTCAGATGCTGCTGCCTGCTTGTGCAGGGTGGCGTAGTGCTGTGATCATAGATAGATAGATGAAAACTTTTAATTTTTGACAGGTAAACAACTTTTAGGACCAACAGGCCCTGTTTATCAAAGTTATCCTGTTTTAGATTACAGGTTCAACAAATACAAATCATCATGTAATAAAATATTACAGGAACAGTCTTAAAAACAGCACTCACTTGATTTCCCAAGCAATATGTACAAAGACATAAATACACAATACACCATAAGTCTAAGTAAAAAATCTTATACTGGAAATTGGATTTAACCATTTAAAAATGGACAATGCAGTATATATGTACAATTAGCACAAAACAATTTTCTAGGATTTCAGGTCTAGGAAAGGAGACATCGGAAGAAGAAGAGGAGGGAGAGAAAATAGTAATATCATCCCCTTATACTACCAAATACCCCAACCCAGAAATGATAGAGCAGAGAAAAGTCTGAAGACAATCTACAATCTAGACAAACAGATGAATGAGAGTATCATTTGATATCACCATAACAACTACATCTATCTCTCCAGATTAAATCTAGAGAGTGCTTAAATTTACCTAAACTATCAATAATCCTAATTTCTGGATCTATCTCATTCCATATTTTTGGTAGATAGAACCGTCTTTGTATTTTACTGTAACTATTGATTTCTAGAGGGACTTTTAAGCATATATGTTTCAATTGCCTTAGATTGTACTTATAGGGAGTAGAGAAGTCAAGGGAGTTCATTCCATGCTTATCTTTCCCCCCATACTCCATATAAGCTTTATACCCTACACATTTTTTTCTACGGGTTGTAAGGGAATCCCAATCTAGATTTTGAAGTAGAATGCAATGATGAGTAAAAAAAGGGCATTTCACCACATATCTTGCCATTCTATAATATGTTTTGTCCAAACAGTTCAATAATGTTTTGGAGGCAAATTGATATATTGCACTACCATATTCTAATGTTGGTAAGAGTAACTGAACAGCCCTTCTATTTCTTAATTATCTCAAGTGAATCGATGCTTTCCTTCTAAGCACACCCAGTCTAGAATTAACCTTTTTGGCCACATTTTTTATATGTGTGGAAAAGGTAAGAGTACTATGCATATAGACTCCTAAATACTTATAGGGCTGAACCTGCTCTAACACTTGACTCCTTAGTGAATATATATTTAATATTTAATTATGATGTAATTTACCTTTTGAGTAAAAAAGCATTACCTGAGTTTTCTTTGTGCTAAGAACCATTTATGACTGTAATAACCAATTTTGTAAAGTAGCAAAATCAAATTGAAGAGTTTTTTGTAAACTATCTATATTTGCAGGTTTTCCTATTAGGGCTATATCATTGGCATACAGATAAATCTTGCTATTTTTAATGTATGATGGAAGGGGGTTTATATAAATTAAAAATAACAGGGGGCCCAAAATTGAGCCTTGAGGGACACTCCTATAAGTACCTTTCATATCTGACAATGTTTCATTTATACAAACCTGTTGTGTACGCTTGGTCAAATAGGATAGTAACCAAGTTTGAACAGGTTCAGACATGCCTATTTGAGCTAGTCTCCCTAACAGTATATTGAAATTGATCAAGTAGATGGCCTTTGACAGGTCGACGAACACTGCACCGACAAACTCCCGTGCCTCAATCCCACTTGCCACAGAGTTCATGAAGTCCATCAGGGTGGTGTCCGTCGACCTCCCAGGTCGGAATCCTTCTTGACAATCTGTCAATAGTTTTATACTTCTCCAGATATTCATATATCTGGGCACAGACCAGATGCTCAAAGACATTTGAAATGATCGACAGCAAAGCTATCGGGCGATAATTTAGAGTTTTTCTAAAATTCTGGAAAACTTTTTTGCTGTAAACTAGAATTAAAGAGGTTAGACAGAATTGGGCTTATTTGTTCTACTGAAGCATTTAAAAAGATTGTATCTATTTTATCCATGCCAATTGCTTTCCGTGGGTTTAATTGCCTTATTTGTTTCTTTACTTCACTAATTTTAATTACTCAAAAATAAAAGCAATGAATGTTCTCCTTATGGTGTCTCTCCAATTGTTTAGTTTGCTGAAAAGCATATTTCTGTTTGCCATCTTCCTGTTCCATTTTTATATCTGGGAGATAGCAGAAATACTCAACTTAGTGGCTGGGTGCCATGTCATGGTCAAAATACAATATTTTCAGTTTCAAGACAAGTAAACATTTATACCATGTTGTTGTATGCATAGTCACCATACAATATGCAGCCATCTGACTGGTTGGTTTTAGTCTGCACTTCTGTGCAGGGTAACATCCATGTACTTACCCCAGACACCCTATTTGTGGCTTGTGAATTGAGTAATATTTCAGCACACTGTATGTTATACAGTTATTCACTCTGCTAATATGTTACTTTCATGTGCTCTGCTTCGGTCATGTACTCAACACCCTTTTCAGTATCCTGCATGCAGTGGTGCATCATGCAAGGCCCTGTGCTGTAAATGTGAGTGAGTCAGTAGTCATGGGACTGTGAAAGATGGCTCTGTATGGCCATGGGTGATAGTATATATGGTGTTCCTAGTAAAATGTGTCACTGCATCACTGAGAGTACACACTCAGTGGGAGGTGACAGGTGATGCAATACTGGTAACACTTGCAAATTCTGTCCATCCATACAGCAACAGCATACACAGTCCAGCAGCTACTATCCCTGCTGTCATGACAGTCACAGGACATTGTGTGATGCGGCTTTGAAAACGCAACTGTAAAGTTGGCAGGAGTGGGAAACGCATGACCAACAAGAGAATGCGTCAATACTGAATCAGGACAGTAAGCAGAAATGCACATTTACAGTACAAAGATGTTACCGGGGAGGGAGGAAGGGTGAGACACACAGGTGTGGGATGCAGGGACATGGAAATGTCAACAGAAAGTTACTTCCTGTAACAAAGACAGATGCACCTCAAAGTACGGGTGCAGGGTATAGTTCCATTCTGAATGCAAACCAATCACAAAATTATCACTGTGTGCATGTCACAGCATATAGACCAATGAATGTAGGCTTACGCTGTGAATGCACTAAAACACATATGTGTGTAATTTTTTCCTTTTTTTTGCGATTTACTTTGCCTATGTGAAGCAGACAGGTGGCTCCATCCCTACCTCGGATGGATTTAGACTATGGCCCCAATCATTCACCCTGGTCCGCCACACCACTATGATGCCCCCATGGGTTGCCCTCACAGTGAGTACAGTGTAAGGAGCACAACTTGCACTCACGCCCCACACCCCCAGAACAACAATCCAGAAGTTGGGGGGCATCATGGAGGGCCACATCATTCCATCATGGGCCCTCTTGGCTCCCCATGCTTCCCCCTGTGTTTTTGTGCACATGATCATGCAATGGGCAGAGTCGCTGGGTCTGCCTCCATGCAGGCAGCCTTGGGCCATGGACGTCGGCCCTCCCTATATGTTGCTGAGCACTGCTGATGACATCCACACACCTGTGGTTTTCAGTGTGCAGTGTGCAGTGCTATCCCCCTCACCAAGGAAGGAGAGCTGTCTACAGAAGGTGAGTCCTTAACCCTGCCAACCACCATGACAACAGATTCCATTCCCAAATTGGGGTCTGCAGCACTGCCACAAGGTGTGTTATCCAATGTTGTGACCTTCAGCGCCACCAGTCTAGCCCCATGTGTAGGTTAAGTGTTTGAGCCGTGTCACCTGACTGATGATGAGGTGTGTGTGTCCACTACTTTCAACCCTATGCAATCAGCAGACATACGTCTGGCTGAGCTGCTGCCCTGATATGGTTTCAGCCAAAGCATGCTTTCAGTAGGTAGCAATGTAATACACAGAGATATGCATCACAAAACATCTCCATATGTGTTAAGTGTGCCACGTAGTGTGCCCTGACAGCTTTCCCTCTGTATTTGTCACCTCTATTACTTCAAGCATGCAGTGCTCCTTACTGGTTGTCACCATCATAGTGACATTCACACAGTTCTAGACAGTACACATGCAGTGACATTGTAGTTTGTTTGTGCGAATCAAGCCCACCTTCAGCTCTCACCTTCATGCCTCAGTTAGGTAACTTCTCCGGTGTATTAGTAATGTTGCCATGTGTAAATTTACCTTGCTTTTGGGTTTCTGTACCTGCAAGTTGCACTTACACATTACTGAAGGCAGGGCCAACTTGTACATGGTGAAATCAGTAATCCTCAGGCCAGTATTTCCCTGGATTCTACTCGACCCTAGCAGTTCCATACTATCTGTTGCCCTTATATAATAAAAAAGCACTGGTATCTTTGCTCCCCCCAAACCTCAGCACCGATGTATGGCACATTGCCAAATTTAAATCCCCAGTGAATACCAGCACCCCTTACCCCAACCACAAATGAGCGATCGTTACAGGCATCCCCCGCCTAACCAAGTTGGCAGTGGCTGACAGTGTAGTTGTTCAACCTTATGCTCATTCATTGATATGTCACAGTCATACATTCAGCTCATCATACTTAGTCGTTGCAGAACACAGTGGAGGAATGTGCTGCTCAATAGGGAATCATTTTGAGTGGGGTGGTTTGGGAGCTTTTTCGTGTTTTTTAGCTATTGTCTGTGTGATGTGTGAATGGTTTAGGTTGTTACTGTATTAGTGTATGGCTGTGGGTATGTGAATGGTGTTAGGTTAGTTTTTGTATTAGTGTGTTGCTGGATGAGTGAGTGAAGTGTGTTTGTGTATTTAGTTAGTTAGAATTGTGTTAGTTTGGGGACATTATAGTCGGACAGAATGTGTTTATGGAGGGGTGAAAGCCTGTGGTGTGCCAGAACAATGTACGAGGCATCCCAGCTGCTCAATCTGCAGCCCTTCTCCGACTTCCCAGTTTCCAGCACCACAGCTCATCACTACCGGGAGATTGGAATTAGGAGGAGCTGCATTGATCGACTGTGGCGGGGCACCTCATGCATGTTAGTTGGGGGGAGGATAGGGGTGGTCAGGTGCAGAAGGCGCCTTGAGGTTCATCAGGCCCAGGAGAGAGGCCAGATGTATTTAGTGCCAATCCCCAGGGTTCCCACCAGACTGAGTGGACAGGTAGCCAGAGGGCTGCATTGTCCATCAGTCCCCTGTGGGAAGTACTTTGCAATGCCAGATCGATCAAGACAGCAGTTATAGTGGGCTTGGTTTTGTCAGTTGATCTGGCTTGCATTACTGAGACTTGGATGGATGATGATGCCAGCCCAGTTTTAGAGGCTGCCATCCCCCCTGGGTACCCTGTAGTGCACTGCACCGGAGTGGAATGCAGGGGTGGGGAAGTGGCAATCTGCTTTAGATCTGAGCTGGGATTCACCACGCACCCAGTGAGAAGACCAGGTTCTTTTTAATGTGTGGTCGTTTGTGGGGGTCTGGGCACAGGCTGCAGACTTCTCTTGATTTTCCACCACCTGAGGTGGCAGGAGAATTTCTGCATGAGGTAGCTGACTTTGGAGGCCCCCAGATGTTTAATTCTGGGGGACTTCAATGTTTGGGTCGACGATGAATCATCCAGGCTTGGTTATAGCCACCTCCAGACTATATCCTCTCTGGGCCTGTCGTAGGAAGTTTCCTCTGCAACCCACCAGGGTGGTCACATGCTGGATTTGGTCTTCTCTCTGGGGGTTGAGATCAATAGTCTCAAGACTGATCTGGTCATTGGGTCCGATCACTGCATGGTGAAGTTCTCATTCGGGGCACCCCTTGAGAGCCCTCCCCTGCTGAGATTTTAAGCTACCACCCTTTGAGGGGTTTGACCCCCGAGGGTTTTCTGGCTGTAGCTGACATATCTAGTGTGGGCAAAGCATGCAAAAAGGGTACATGTGCTGCAGTTGCCACCTATAATAAGGTGATGTCTGATATACTGGATTCTATTGCACCAGTCTGTGTATGACCCAAATCTTCTCACTTGAGGTCCCCATGATTTGAAGGGGAGCTCAAGACAATGAATATTTTGGGTCGGAGGTTGGAACGTTGCTGGTGGAGGACTGGCCTGGAGGTGGACAAGCTAGCCCTGTGTGCTCACTATGATGAGTACCAGGGGCAATCAACCATAAGAAGACAGAGTTCCTGTCCAGGGAGATTGCTGCCATGAAGAATTGACTAACTGCGCTCTTTCGGACTGTAGACAGGCTATTAAATCCAACCTGCCTGCAGCCGGAAAAAGCCTTTTGTAATGCTTTATGCAAAGAGGTTGCTCGGTTCTTCTCGAACAGAGTGTTCGTCATCAGGCAGGGAATTCCACCAGTGAGCCAACCCTTGGCCTACAGTGATTGCCTTGGGTGCTTGGAGAGCACTCTGTCTGGTTTGGGCGAGTTTAGACCAGTGGAGGTTGCTGAGGTCTTTGAGGTTGCTTCCAATCTAAGGCATACATATTGTGAACTGGACCCAGTGCCAACACATTTCTTGATGGAATGGGTTGACCCGGTGTTTGCCTTGATTGTCCAGTGCTCCATGTGGGAGGGTGTCTTCCCAGGTGCCTTGAAGGAGGCACTGGTGAGACCCCTTCTGAAGAAACCATCTTTGGACCCTGACGTCAAGGCAAATTAATGCCCTATCTCCAACATTCCATTCCTGGGTAAGGTTGTTGAGAAGATCGTGGTGCTTCAGTTGGAGGAGCACCTCATGGCCTTTGATCTATATGAGCCTCTCCAGTATTGTTTTCGGCAAGGCATAGCACAGAAACTGCATTAGTTAGGGTGTACAATGACCTTCTCAGAGGAGGAGATCGAGGGGAGGGGACAATTTTCATTCTCCTTGATCTCTCTCTTCAGTTTTTGACACGATGGACCATTGTGTTTATTTGAATGCCTGAGGGAATTTTGTGGACTCGCTGGCACAGTCATCAGCTGGTTTGAGTTCTTTCTCACAAACAGGAGGCAAAGGGTGGTAATGGGGAATTTCTCTTCCTCCCCTACCCTCCTGTCTTGTGGAGTACCTCAGGATTTCAGTCTTGTCACCAATGTTGTCCGCCATGTACATGCTGCTCCTGGGAAGGCTCAATAGGAAATACAGCTTGGGTTTTCATTGCTATGCCGATGATTCGCAGCTGTATCTTTCCTTTGCTCCTGGGCCATCCAATGCAGTGGACATGCTAAACAACTGCCTTGGTGAAATAAATGATTGGATGGCCTCCAGCTGGTTGCAACTGAACCCCAATAAGATGGAGATACTGATAGTGGAGTCGAACAGAGGGTGTGATAGGATGGTCTTGGGCACAAAGACAGGACTTGTCATTGGATCTGTGCCTTTGAAGGCCTCCTCTAGGGTGCGTGATCTTGGCGTTATTCTGGACAGTGGACTAACACCTGATGCTCAGGAGTTGGCCATTGTCCGTTCCAGTTTTTACCATCTGAGGAACAGTGCCAGGATTAAGCCCATAGTTCCACCCCTGGACCTCCCTACTTTAGTGCATGCCTTCATGACGTCATGACATTAAGGCTGGATTATTGTAATGTGCACTACCTGGGGTCTCAGGAGGTACCCTCTGCTGGCTTCAGCTAGTGCTGAATGCAGCTGCCAGGTTGTTGACGGGGCAGTCTAAATACGGTCACGTCACCCCAGTGCTGCATGAACTGCACTGGCTACCAGTCAAGTGGAGGGTCCTCTTTAAAGTGTGCTTGCTCACCTTTAAGATCCTACATGGCCTGGGCCCTGGTTACCTGATAGACCTTCTTACACCTGCTACCTCAGTCCACTCTCTTCATTCATCCTCATGGGGCCTCCTTGCAATTCCCAGGATGAGGTTAGAAATGGCTGGCGACAGAGCCTTTAGTGTCACTGGCTCTGCCCTGTGGAATTTGCTCCATCCATCTGTAAGGGAGGCCCACTTGGTGGAGGCATTTAAAGCACGCCTTAAGGCCTTCCTCTTTAAGCAGGCTTTTCCTGACCCTGTTTTAAAAATATTACCCCGCTCTGACTATTTATATTGCATGCCGCTGATGTCCTTTTATTTATTCACTGAGTTTTTATTTATTTTTTTAATTTTTAATCATTGTTGCTATTTATTGATGAGTTTTCTTTTGTTGGTTTGTTTTTATGTATGGCGCCCACAGCCTCAGGGATTGGGTGTCTTTAAATAAAATTTGCCTTGCCTTACCATTTTGAAAGAGAGAAGTTCTTTTCCCCCGATGAGAGAAATTTTGTTCCCCTAGTTTCAGTAACTGAACGTTGTCAGTCCACAACACAGTTGCCCGACCTTGTAATTTTGAACACGGCACAGTTACTTGGTGTGTGATGGGACAACGTGCCCTGTATTTGGGGTTGCAGGGGGAGAAGCCCCCAGAAACATGAAAGTAACTCCACTGAGTTCAAAATTCCAATATTGGGCAACCGTGTTTCGGCAGCAGGCTTCATGTTCCTGATGCTCGGTGAACTGATTTTCTTTGTTTTGTAATATATATAGTCCAAAAATTGGGGAATCAGTGGGAATGGATCTGCGGTCACTTACGTATGGCACCACCCACACCATATCCACACCCATACCTGGCAAGCAACTAGAATAGCCATCTGGTGTGGTCTGCACGGTGAACAAATTGCAATGAACAGAAAAAATAAATGAGGCCTATCAATGAATGATCACAATGTTGAATAATTACCTGCTGCTTTATGGGTTGCTCAGTTGGGTGACTGGCAGTGCTGGATAATGGACAGCAGTTTTCATGCTCATTCTGAGTTGGTAGTGGAGTGTGGTGGTGTGGCTTTTTCTTCACTTTTGCTGGGGAAGTGGGTGCCTGTTTGTGCTAGGCAGTGTGAGTTTCAATTTTGAAAAGGCACTGTGATTGATAGTTGTGAGGGGAACACCACACCACAGGTAATTTACTTGTACATCGAGATGGTGAAAGTGAGGGGGTGGGGTCCTGTACACACCTAGGAATATTATGTGCTATCAGTACTCCACAGAGGTGTGACTAGCATACCTCCCTATATGACATGTGCAGTGCATGTGTCATGTTTGGCCATGGGCACATGGCAAGTCTAGGCTCTGCATAGTTGCTGGAAGGTGGCAACCGAGGTCTTGCATGCTAGGTACTAAACCTCACTGTTGAAGTGGCCATTCAGCAATGTTTCATGAAGGACATAACCAAACATTTTAAATTAAATCTGAGTGTGTACGTTCATGTAATTATTTATTGTGTTACTGAAAGTTTTCGTAAGATGGATATAAAAATAAATAATTTTCTTTATATTGATGTTATGCTGTCTTCCAAAATGAGTACACAGTTCACCTGAAAAAACACACTGCTATTGGTAGATGTATTAAAGCCAAAGTTCACTGAACTGTACTACCAAATTCCTGTTGATTGATGCATGTCTCTTTCTGTGGTATGAAAAAAAGAGTGGTGGATCATAGCATTGCGAGGTGGGTCTGTACTTGTCCTACCCGTAGCACCTATACAGTGTTACTACACAGAAGACTATCAGGGGAGGCAAAGGTGATTATGGTGGTGCTGCACACATCACTATTATGGACAGTCCAGTGGTGGGACTCCAAGAAAAGGTGTGTCTATTTGCATATGCCACCAATGGTAAGCACACTATAAACTCAAGGGGAGAGGAAGAGTCAAACATTGAGGCTACCACATTCAATGTGTACCATTTCATGCCCCCAAAGGTTGCAGAGGCTGGCAGATAGGGCACATAAACCCAGGGTTGGGGATTGTTATGAAGTGGTGCTTGAAATAGTACAGGTCACAAAGAAAGCTACACAGTGTGCACTTATCATTTGTGGTGACCTGAAGATAGACACAGTCTTACAGGTCATCAGGAGGAGATGATGTACCTCTGTGTTACTTATGGAGGGGCATCACCAGCATAACGTATAATATGTGACACATGGACACCATGTTATACATCACAGTTGACAGCACAGCTCAACTGATGTGCACAGTTGGGGAGGCACCATGTCCAGAAGAACATACATCTGGTTGGGGTGCCGGAGAGGTTGCCAAACAAAATGATGCGGGTCATACTTCAGTGGCAGTATTAATTTATTATGCATTTTGCCCCACTGCCTAAGGTCTGGCGTCTCAGCTTGGTCATGGACCCTAGCCTCCACCTCCACATTAGACCGAGACCCTCGGATACCCCCTGGCTTGTCCCCCAGGGTGAGGTGCAGCGCTGGTCCCTTTAACAGCACTGCACATCAGGACAACATCTGAGAGCTGGTCCTGGAGGCAGGAAGTATGTTTGTGCTGTATGTGGGGGATGGGAATGTGCAATGATGTCCAGCGTCCATCCCGCCCCTCCGGCCACGTTCTGATGCCGGTTGCTGCGGTACCCCTGGCCTCTGCCAGGGGCCCATCAAACACCGGACATTTGCCCAGCCCTCCCACTGGAGGAGGAGAGCAGTTCCTGGGATGCACAATGCTTCTCCCCCCAGTCGGTCCTCCGACAACTCGGGTCTGTTCCCGACCCCAGGTTGCCAGCATTGCAAGTGGAAATCGAACCGCTGCACCGATGGGCCGGCTTTGGTGACAGTATTAATAAAGGCCTAAGGATGTCAAAATGAACTCCACAGAAAACTTGAGGGAACTGGGGATATGACAGAAACATTGGAAGACAGAAAATGAACACACAAGATAGTGAGTGGACTATCTTCCAACAGTAAAGAGGACGTAGGACAAGTGGTCACAGCAGGCAGCTCTGTGTGTGTGAGGGACAACATAAGGAACTACTTTATAGGGATGGAGGGGAACAGTTGGAGCTGAATTATGGATGGACTGCTGCTGTTTGAGATGGTCACACAAACACGAATGTTACAGACAAGAGGGGCTTGTAAGCCACAGTTGCAGTAGGTATCCAAGGCACTATAAGTATATAGTTTAGGGCAGCAAAAGAGGGCTTACTGATCTTGCAGTGACAACAAGTATGCTTGTCTGTCTATGTTTACACACAGTTTAATGGGCACCAAAATAACAACTGGTTAACTGTGCTGTAAGCAGACAAATCAGATACCATCAGAACAGGGTGACATCATGTCAAGTTCACTTACCTATCGATACTTCTGTGTCACACTTTAAGGATAGACTACATACACCCACTTGTTTGGCAGTGTAGTACTGTGTGCAGTAGCATTTAGGGACAGGCTACAAACACCCACACATTTAGCAGTGTAGTACTGTCAACAGAGGCATTCACCAGGAATGTGTGTGCGATAGTATCACTTGTTGAATGACGAAGCAAATGTACCCTGTTTACCTACGTTTTATATAACTTGGTGTGCTCAACTGTTGATGTATGTGGTACTGTTTCTGTTACATTTTCACTGTTTACGTTTACCTACACTGATTCCATGTTATGTTCTCTGAATGATCTACACTGTTTTCTTTCTATGTTACATTGTTTGTACCAGTTTCTGGCCTGTGCCATGCCTGAAAAAGGTTTTATGATCAGTGCACCAACCTGGTTGTAGAACGAATAAATAAATACATAACGAGTACAGGTGATGTCTCCTGTGGTCCATGCCACTACATGCATTGCCATACGCACCTTAATGGGCACACAACATATGGCATCCTCTATGTTGCCTGCCTGTCTCCTCCACTGCGGCCCATTAGGTGCCGATACAGCAATGCTGAGCTATGCGCCACAGAGTGGCAGACCATAGACAGGTGCATGTGGCTTTTGAAGAACACACAGTGCACATGTGCACGCAGGTCCAGAGGTGCATAGTCATGGTATGTGCCTTTGGCACTTGACATACACTGTGTTTCACTGAGATTCAGAAATGTGCAATACATACATGCAAAATACATGTAGGTCCATGCCCAATGATAGCTATGAAGACAACGTATTCCTTATCACTGGCTACCTGTCTGTTGCATCCCCTCCCTCACACCAAAGTGCAAGGATGGCAAATGAGGCTTAGCGGTGGACACAGGGTGGGCATTTATTTGGATGCCGATCCTTTATCCCAGTCAGCACACCATGTAGCATGACTGGGATGCACATGTGGGTAGGTCTTGCCCCTGACCAGGTTCTGTATGCACCGTACATTCCCTCACCCCTGCCCAAGACCTGTGCCACACACAAATATCACTGACTGTACATAACCCCTCCACAGCAGAGCCTAGCAGTCTCTGACACATAAAGTGCAGCATATCACAACTCCCACACCTGCTCATGGGTGATTAGTAGCCCCTTTTAGTCCCATGGTACATCCACCCCCCAACCACATACCTGTATATCATTGCTGCACTTACCGGATGGTGAACGTCACTTTGCAACAGTCATTCCACCAAGAGCAGCTGCCATGTGAATGATGCACTTTCCACCAGTCACTCCAACTCAGATGTCTGTTATCTGAGTGATTCTAGCAATGCTTAGCCTATGACTATGCAATGTGCAACCACTAGCAGTCAGACGGTGGGCATCCAAGATGGAATGAGTGGTGGAAAGTGTAATTCGCCATCTTGCAACTATGTAAAAAAACATGTGTGTGTGGGGGGGAATGTGATGTGGAATGTTTGCACTGTGAGATGGTGGAGACAATAAACACCACTATCAGGAGGTTGGCGATTGTAGTGTGGTGAACCCCTGTCCAAGCCCCTGGAGCACAGCATCCACCCACTGCAGTGCTGCAGCCCCACCGACAGCACACGGCAGCATCAGCTCCCATGAAGCAAGGCCCTACCTTTACATAGCACCATGTCCCTGTATGGCAGAAGCACCTACCCCCACCCCTACACTTGGCTGCTCTTGTCAGTGGTGCAACACATGACATCTCCCCTCAATGTACACAAGTGCAAAGGTCCCACACACCAGTCCCCCATACTAGCATTGCTGGACAGTGGTTTCCACCATTCCCCCAGGCAATGACAACCCTCACATACCTACATAGTCAGTGCAAAGCACGGATGGCCAGTGACACAACCCTCTGCACACCTCCTCGGTTGCAAGACGTCCAACTGATGCTGGGAATGTGCCCCTATAAATAGACAGAGCATTCCCACCATCATCTGGATGTCTGTCAGCCAAGCAGGAGTGCAGAGAGCTAAGCTGCTGGCCATCCAGCCCGTGACACTGACTATGCAGGTATATCAGAGTGGTGGCCAGCGCATGGTGGGGGGACATCAGACATCAATGAGGGTCGGGGGCAATGGATTGGGGGGTATGCCTGGATGGCTGCTCTGTGCCCACTGCAAGTGGCCTGCAGTCAGGAGGTATTAATGGTTTCCCCCAGTGTGTGTGGCCAGTATCTGGTGTATGGGAGTCACCAGTATAAAGGGCACCTTGTACTGGTCAGGGAGGTATGTGTGAACGTGTACGGGGAAGAGGCATAGGGTTCTGCAGAGGGTGTTGGGGGGTTCTACAGCATTTCCAGAGCCAGTGCTCCCTTGTGTGGGGGAGGGAGGTTCTGCTCTGATGGGGACAACCATGGTTGTGTGCAGGGGTTGGTGAGAGGATACAGGGATGGGTTCTGGGGTACAGTTCCCGGTGCGTTCCTGGTGCACTGGGACAGTCCCCCTAGACTGGGCAGGGGTCTCTGTGCATGGCTGCACAAACAGCAGCTACGGCAGGGTCCCACCCTGCCATAACCTGCACACTGTTATGTCCCCCTTGCAGAAGACACTATGCACATTTGTGCATGGTGCATAGTGCTGGCATGCCCCCACCCATTCCCTGCACATTGCAATCCACATGGCCTTGGTATTGTGTGTATAGGGGCTGTGCACTCTGTTTTGTGAATCACGCACAGGGATGCAATGGGTGCAGAGTGGCTATGTGCCACTGTTACACGGTCTATAGGCACTCTGCACATTTGTCTGTAGTTAGCATTGAGAGGATCAACCAATTTGACTGTCTGTGTACCTCATCTCAGTGACAAATAGATATAGAACAAAGAACAGATACTACTGGATTGACAGAAAAAAATTCCAATGTAAATATTTCACATGCGCAATGTGAATATGGCTTGTTCGGTAGCATGTGAGGTGGGCTCCTGAATTAAGATGCCATCCAAAACGATGTGGGCAAAAGCCTGAATGGTGATGGGGGTAGGGTGACCGGGTGTGGTGGGGTGGGTGACTGCAGTGACAGGATGTTGCTATATGTACACGCCCGTGGGGAGCAAGCATGGTGAGCATGGCCTGGGAGGAGGTGGAGGAAATGTAAGGGGTGGCGCTGCAGTCAGCTACCAAGCTGCACCATGGCTTTGGGGGTTGGCCTCCACTTGCAGTGTGTGGGGTTCCAGGTTCAGGTTTGGGACCGGGCGCTACTGCAGTTTTGTTGCGCCCGGCCCAAAACTATTTTTTTTGCTTTGCCCCCCATGCCTCCCCGGAGTTGAGAATCCTTAAGTAGGTGGGTGGGGCAAAGTCCCCCATGGGAAGGTGTGGGGTGCAGTCCCAACAAAAGCAAAAGGATCGAGTCCCTGGCACTGTTCTTCCATCGCCAAGGTTGTCAGGGTGGTGAGAAATTTTCACCGCCCTGACATCGCGATAATCTTGGTCGCCGCCTTCTTCCATTATCACATAGAACCTGCTTGGTCAAGTTATGGATGGGTAACAAGGCACCACGAAAAAAAATTGCGGGTTGGGGATTGCAGCTTTTGGCACATAATTAAGAAGTACATCACAAACATGACAGGCTGGGTCACATTTTTGGGCACACACCATTTGTAATAATAGGACACACAATCTGCCCGTGTGGTAGCAGTACTGTAAGGACTTGTCAATTGGGAAACATACACATAGCTGTAGTAAAAAAAACTTTTGTTTTGCCATTGGTTGATTCAGAAGTCCAAAATAGTTCTGTAACTGCTGTGCCACCATGCATATACATAGAGGTTTGTCAAAACCTGTCACTGCTCTATGCTGCTTTCAGGATCTGAGCATAGGAATGAGAATGGCAGTCTGTGAGGTGAAACAAGTGTTTTACCATAATAAAACAGTGTTCGGTAAAAATGCCTTTGTGCCAGTTGTAAACATTAGTTACTGTCACAGTGTGCAACTGCTAAAGAATGGAAAAAGAAGCAAAAGGTGACAGCTTTGAATGATTTCCACCTCTACAAAACTACATTTCCTGATGCTTCTGTATGGCAGGCGGGTAGGTATAGCAGCTGGGTCACTAGGATGACATCATAGGAAGCGGTCCGCGGGTGCGCGTGCTCCCAGCTCAGTGGAGTTTCTTGACAAGTGGGAGGAGTCACGGACATTAGGAAAAGCCACCAAACAAGTAAGAAACTGATTTTTACAACTTAAAAAGTACATATGACTTCATAGGGCACTGAGACCTTCTGCTAGAGCACACTGGCATTCAAATAAGTGCAACAAGGAAAAATGCCAGTTTAGTTGTCCTTTAATGTAATTTACACAATATACTAAATTTACCAACATGAGTTTGGAATATATTGATGTACTGTATATATGTATTTATATTTACACACATGCTTTGGGAATAGATGTCAGCTGCACATTTTCCTTACAAACAGGGTTGGAAACTGGACTGCAGCTACCACTTCATGCCAGTCGTCATTTAAAATACTTTTCATAACCATAATTATTGTATTACTTTAGTTTTTGTTGACAGGGGAAGGAGTGCTAGACAGTATTACCTTTTTTCAGCTTTGTTCCAGGGGTGGGGGATAATGCAAACAAACATTTTTACCAGATTAAGTTGGAGGAATTGTAGTGAATGGAGGAAATTAGGCTAGGTCACTGGAAAAGTTCCCTGTTGTTTTCGAGAAGTGCTATGGGATATTTAATGTCCACCTTAACAACAATCACCACTAGAAAAGGCAGGTAGGACCTCAATTTTATGTCTCATTTGAAGGACAGCACAACTCAACAGTACAGCAACCCCTTAGTACTGCACTCGGGTAACAACATTTTTGTGATATAAGCCTAATTCCAGTGTGGGAGTTAAAGTCACGCCCCTTTTTTGCCCAGAGAGGGATGTGCTACCAACTGAGCCAAATGGACACCCGTAGTAATTTAAATATAAGATGGGATTTAAATTCCACCAGCCTGCCCCCACCCACCCCAGATATTAAGCAAGGACTAGCAAGTATGCCATGCAAACATAGACTCATTTATACAGATTTCCCAGTCCCCTTACTGCACTGGGAACTCTGTGATTCCCTTGGTAAGCTGACATTTGTTTAGGCTTACCTTTAAGGCCCGTACAGTCTTGATAACCACTGCCCCCCTTGACAGAGTGTTGCATAGGTGCACCACTCTTTGGTAGAATGAGTGCCTTCTAATGTAACCCTGGAATGTATCACCCCTGAGCTTCAGGGCATGTCCCCTCTTCCTGGTGGAGCAAACCAGTTTTGATCCATTGGCCAAGATTCCATAAAGTGGATGGTGTGTCTTCCCTTCCGTGATTTCCTTTTGTTTGGGGCTCCCTTGTACTAGTTTATCTAGAACCTCTCAAAAATCATTCAGGGAGAGCTGGCACTCTTGTTTTTATAATAATAATAATAATAATAAGTTTATTTATATAGAGCCTTTCAGTATACCAAGGTGCTGAACATATCAAACCACAACATCAAACAGAAACCAATAACATATATAAATAAATTCATATCATATTAACAACAATTATTAAAATCAATAAATAAATAAGAATAAAAATTCCAGCAGAATAAATTACTTAAACATCCAAAAAGGTCAAGCATCCAAAAATGCCATTTGCCACAAATAAGTTTTCAAGAGTTTCTTGAATTCCTCCACAGAGGTGCACTCCCATAACCGGCGTGTAGAGAAGTCAAGAGAGTGGGAGTAACATAAGAAAAAGCTCTACTGCCAGAAGATTTTAAACTCACTCTCGGAATCTCTAGCAACCCCTCGTCGGCTGAGCGGAGCGATCGGCCAGGGTAGTAAGACATCAGAAGTTCTTTCAGGTAGGGCTGGCCCTGATCATGAAGGGCTTTGAAAGGCAATAAAATTACTTTAAAGGTGATCTGCCACTGTACGGGCGGCCAATACAGTTCGCGCAGCACCGGGGTAATATGGGAGGACCTACTTGTCCCTGTCAAAACCCGGGCTGCAGCATTCTGCACCTGCTGTAGGCGGCTGATTTCAACCCCAGAAAGCCCAAAGTAAAGGGCGTTGCAATAGTCCAAACATGAGGACACAAAGGCATTGACCAGTGTTGGTAGAGAGTCAGATGGAACAAGGTGCCTAACCCTGGTGATATTCCTAAGATGGTAAAAGGAAGTCCTGACAACAGCCGACACCTGAGACTGTGATGTCAGCTTGTCATCTAGGACAATCCCAAGTCTACGCACCCGTTCAGAGGATAGAAGTGACACGCCACCAAGAAATATTCCAGAAGACGTGCCACCACACGACCTCCCTATCTGACCTCCCGGGTCCACAACCAGAACCTCTGTCTTCTCCAAGTTCAACTTTAACCAACTAGAATCCATCCAACCCTGGACCTCCTCAAGACAGTTATTAAACACTGCGAGAGCTCCATCTTGGTCGGGTGCAAAAGAAAGGTATAGCTGGGTATCATCTGCATAGCAGTGAAACCTCAGCCCATACCGTCTAATAATGTCTGCAAGGGGCAGCATATACACTGCGAATAACATGGGTGACAGCACAGAACCCTGAGGCACCCCACACAACAAAGAAGTTGGGCCAGAAGAAAAGACTTCCGATGCAACTCTTTGTGATCTCCCAGTGAGGAATGAGGTGAACTATTGTAAAACAGTTCCCGATATTCCACAAATTAGCCTCAGGTGTGCTATCAACACTGAGTGATCCACAGCGTCAAAGGCTGACGAGAGATCAAGGAGAACCGGAATGGAACGTCTCTTCTGATCTCTTGCCCTCAGAAGATCATTAAGCACCCGAACCAGTGCAGTCTCAGTGCTATGTCTTTTAAGAAAACCGAAATGGAAGGATTCGTAGATATTGTGGATGGTTAAATGGTCTTCCAATTGGGCAGCCACTACCTTCTTAATAACCTTCCCAATAAAGGGAAGGTTAGAGATGGGTCTGTAGTTTGAGAAACAGTCTGGGTCCAAGGTAGCTTTCTTCAAGAGAGGTGTCACCACCGCCTCTTTCAGGGAGCTAGGAAACTCACCTGACTCCAAGGAGCTTCAGACTATTTGCACCAGGACTGGACCAATGATATCAGTACAACCTAGGATTAGGGGAGTCGGTCCAGGATCCAAACTACAGCTTGTGGGATGCACACTATGGATGATCCTCACAATATCCATGAACTCAGGTCAGCCAAAGGAACTCCAAAAGAAACAGGGTATTGTGAACTCACATTGTTCTACAACATCACCCTTAGAGATTGGCGGACAAAGGTCCACCCTGATGCTGGCCACCTTAGTTGCAAAGTAATGAGCGAGCTCCTCGCACTCTAATTGCGAAAAGGCTTTTCGAACTTGTAGACAGGCTGGGTTGCACAGTCTGTCTACAGTCCGAAACAGCTGAGCCAGTCGATTCTGTGTAACTGTAATCTCCCTGGACAGGAATTCTGCCTTCTTATGGGTGATTGCAGATTGATAGGTAGAATAATATTCCACCAATCTAAGGCGGTCGGTATCAAGGGTGGACTTACGCCAACAATGCTCTAACCTTCACCCATATCTCCGCATCTCCCTCAGTGTCCCATCAAACCAAGGGGACCTGGGGTGAAGAGATAGGGGCACCTACCGAACAGGAGCAATAAAATCCAGGGCCGCCGTAACAGCCTCATTATAGGCCACCACCAGCATCTCCGGATTACTGCTCACCAACCCGAGGGATGATAGGTCAAGGACCGCCACAAGGCCTTGGGAAGTAATATTCTGTAATAGGCGGTACCTGACCATCTCCACAGGGGAAGGCCTTCTCAGAAGGGTACAAAAATTGCACCTCACAGTGTAGTGGTCTGACCAGATGACTAGTTCCACCCCCACACCAGATGCATCAATCCCTAAGAGGAAGACTAAGTCCAAAGAGTGTCCAGATTTATGAGTAGCAGTGGAAATTGCCTGTGTAAGGCCCAAAGAGGACATTAATTGGAGGAAGAAATTACCAAATTGCAAGAGTTCATCGTCAACCCAGGCGTTGAAGTCACTCAGAACCATCAATCCGGGCGACTCAAACGACATGTCGACGAGGAAGTCTGCTACTTCCTGTAAGAAGCATTTCCATCTCCGGGTGGATGGTAGATGAGAACAATTTGAACGCCTACACCTGCTACAACTGTGCACTCAAAGGACTCAGCCTCATCCACTACTACATTTGTGAGGCCCAATTCAGTCTTAAAACAGACTGCAACCCCCCCCCATGGTCCAATCTCTGGCAGTGTATTACAGAGTACCCGGCTGGTATCATGGCCTCCACTATGAGGCCAGAATTTTCATTCAGCCAGGTCTCGGTGATGCAAGTCAGGTCAGCCGAGCCAACAAGATTGGCTATAATAGTGGTCTTATTCCTGACAGACCTGGCATTGCATAACACCACCCGAGTTGAACAAACCTTAGAGGCTGTCAGGCCTATTTGCCTACTGGATTCAGTAGTGCCCTTGGGTATGGGCGCCAGACATGGTAAATCACAATCTGGGTTCCATTTCACCCCAGGGCGCCTTCTGGACTTAATAACCCCGATACGGTGGCTTCCCTCGTTCATCTTCCTCTGTTCGCGGATCCCCACCCTCCTCACTCCCCTACGAACAATCCCCAATGCTCTACAGCACTGGTAAGTATCGAAATGTAGGGGAGGAGTATAAAAAGTGCAGAGGGCGCGAAGAGAGGAAGATGAATAGCACACCACCACGGGGACTATGGGTCAGCACATATCTCTACTTAAACAAAGCAAAACCCCAAACACAAAATAGTCAATCTAAAAACAGAAAATTAACCAAATAATACTAAACATAGCCAACATAAATAAACAAAATCAAATAAACAAAAAAAACACCTCATAAAAAGTCGGATCTGGACTGGACTGAGGGCTCTCAAATAAAATAAAATAAAATAAAATAAAACAAATAAAATAAAACAAATTAACATAAAAGCAAACAAAAATAAAATATAAATATCAGTGTAAGGGTTCTCTCACCCCCCTACAAAAAATAACACCCCCAGCCTCTCTCACAGCCAGGGAGATAAAAAGAAAATAAAATACCTTAGCACTCTCACTGCAAGATATCAAATAATAATAAATCAACAAAAATTAAACTTTAAACAAAAAATGACATGTCTATTCCCCCCCAGTCCTCTCACAACCCAGGGAGAGAGTACAATCCAGATTAAAATAATGGACCCAAGGTCCTCTCACTACCCCGAGTGTCCAAGAAAGGAGTCCTCAGATTTCCAGCACAGAAGCAGAATAAGTCCGGGAATTTAAGTCACTGTTCCCAAATGAAATGAAAAACACTCTGGCTGAATTTAAAACACAAACAGGAAAAGGAAATCCAGTTCAATACTGTCTTCAGGATAGCTCTTCAGGGCCAGACACCAATCTGTTCTCTCTGCCACCAGAAAGGTCACCAGAGTGGGGATTTCCCTAGCCTCCAGAACCAAGGTGAGGCCTTTCAACCCTACACAGTCTCTGATCCTTCATGTCTCTTGAAAGCTCCTGCACAGACAAGTCTTAGTGGGTGCTTACATTGGGGGACTGGTACCAGGTCCTACTAAAGATTGTCTTTTCCATTCTAATAGCAGGTTCCGAAGGCTTGGGTACAGTAGAGGGCCAGCTTAATGTTGACTAGCAAGATACGGAGACTTAGAAATCCAGCTCCCTTATAAACTTCTCTGGATAAGGGGGTGGGTGGTCAGTAGGACCAACAAACACATATTAGGCAAGGTTGATCTGGCTGGATGGTCCAGTGGGCTTTTTTCCTGGCCTCATAGTCTGTGTTTCCACCTATAACAGGGTGGATCCTGCTCAGTACTTGCTCAGTGTGTCAGGGAAGGGCTTTACTATGAAAGTGAGCATGGGTGATTTGGGACAGCAAAATCGGGGTCTCTGACTGCAACAACAGAGTACAGTACAATAGGTACTGAAAATACATTGTTATCAACTGGCCATACAACAGGAAACCCATCAGTTATACATGTCGCATCATATACTGCGCATGTCACGTTATCTCTTTCTATATATTTGTCATCTGTACAAATTCAGCATCTATGTGTATTTTTTTTTATTCAAAGTTTATTAACTTTTTCATGAAACTTTAACATGAAGGTACCAACATCATTACAGAGATATCTCATGGGACAATCAACTCCATGCTAAAGCACCCCCACCACCCCCCACCACAGCTTCGCACATCCCTTTATAAAACCAGATGACATGGCAAGGAAAATACATGCATACACCTTATGTTTGAACATTGTAAAAATATAGAAATAGTCAAAACCATCAAAGAGCTGGATATCTTGTTACTGCGAGGCCCCAGTCTGGAGAAGATATAAGGTGTGTAGATTCTCCCATACTTTCCTGTAGTGGGAGAGAGATCCACTCAAACTAGATTTCATTTGTTCAGTACGGAGATTAAATAACAAATCCCTTAACCATTCCTCATAAGTAATAGTATGGACATCTAGCCAATGACACAAAATTAATGTTTTAAGGGTAGATGCTATCATAGCTGTATGATACCTATGATTTTTAACTGGGATCATGGAGAAATCCCCATAATACATATCTCTGGTGTGAGTAGCTCTCTGATGCCCAACAAAAGGTCAGCCCTGTTCCTGATTAGATCCCATAAACTCTTAATCAAGGGACACTCCAAAAATATATGTATCAAATCCTCTTCCGCATTTTTACATCTAAAGCAAAGGGCATCTGATTATCTGCCTATTCTATGAAGTTTGACTGGTATCCAGTACATATCATTCAATATTCTGTACTGTGTAAGCTTCAATCTATCTTGAGAGACATATCTGAAGGAGTCTAAGTGAATTGATTCCCATTTTTCCTGAGAGTTTGGGAAACAATAATTCCTGTATTGAGGGGTCCCACTGCCCATATCAAGCCTATTTGTATGTAAACAAGCATATATTAGTGAGACTTCATGGGGTTTCCCACATATTGGACTCATCACCTCCAACCAGGCACAGTCCTCCTCCAAATTTCCCATGCCAGAAACATTTTAATCAAAAGATGTCTAAGTTGCCAAACTTTAAAAATCTGTTTCTGATCTATGGAATAAGAAGCCAATATGGTGCCAGCTTCCATGCATGAGCCCTCGTTAAATGAGTCCCCTACCCGGACTTTGTTAAGCTGGGGAAGCCAATGTGAGGAAATTATTTTCCCTCCTATTCGGAGATTCGGATTGTCAGCTATTGGTTGTCTGGGATCCTTGGTATTCTGATATTTGAGAAATGCACATGATTGATTATGTACCCTAAGGGACACTAGTATGGGGGAATTACTGATACCGGAGGGGAGACTTCTGATGGGAACATACAAAAGAGCTTCCTTAGCCATATGTAGCTATCAATTAACTCTCTTTCTAGCAATAGCCATTCTGGGGTATAAAATGCAGAGGCAATCTCTTCCTGAGGGATAAACCATCTTAAGTACAGAGTCACCTGGCTCGCTCAACAATACATGCCAAAATGTGGTAGTTTAAGGCCCCCAGCCTGTGTAGATGCAGCTAGTTTGAGATAAGCACACCAGAGATGCTCCACCCACCATATAAAAGAGGAGATAAGAGAGTGCAATGACTTAAACCACTTCTTGGATAACCATATATTTAACATATTAAGGGGGTAGAATATTCTGTGTATAACTACTGGGTTCCATTTTTTTCAACGGCAAAATCTGTGTATTAAATATCGCAATACCTGAGTAGGTATTACGACATTCATGAGGTTTCTTCCACTACGAATGGTCTCGAGACACTGCACAAATACAGCTTAAGGTTAAAAGTGTCTGTTTTTCTTCACACACTACTGACCAGAAAAACTCACCTGCTTACTGGAGCTAGCTCCATACAAAACATTCTCCAGCACCCTCACATCACCTAAAGAAAAAAAAAATGCTCAGCAGATTTCAAACCACAGATAAAACAGAAAGAGAAAACTTTGTCAAACAACAAGAAAAAAGGCAACACCATCCATAAAATACAAAGAGACCTCAAACTATTTACAACCTACTTGTCTGAGGTAAGACAGCCACTGAATTTTGAAACTTTTGAACTTACAGAATTAGACAAAGTACTGGCAAATTTTCTTAAAGCAAGACAGCTCAGAAAACAAGCCAGGCACTATATGAAGCATTGTGGCTAGTATTGAGTGACATCTCTCTGAACACAAATACCCAAATTCTATATTTAAAAGCCCTGACAACATATTTGTGGACAAAAAAACACTTTGGCAGGCAAACAAAGACATCTGAAAAAGGCTGGAAAAGGCAATCGCCCAAACAAAGCCCAAGCGTTAACTGACGAAGATGGAGAGCTGCTATACAAGTCAGAAACTTTAAATATGACCACACCAACTGGGATCCTCAATTTTCTATTTTTTAATCTGGGTATTCACTTTGCATTGCGTACAAAAGAACATTATGGCCTGCAATGGGGAGCCATTCAAGAAAGCATAGACACAAATGTGAACACCTTTCTCAAATATTGTGAGCGCCAGACTAAAACCAGGACAGGAGAAACCCCTCGTGATGTGCGCCCAATAAATCCACAAATTTACCAGAACACACAAAACCCAGAGAGAGACACCACAAGCATGCCATATTTATAAATCCCAGAGACCACCAGAAATGCTAAAACCAGATGCTCCCTTTTACATAGCACCCAACAGCAACAAAAAGGAGTCATCCCTCTGATTTAGAAACATGACTATTGACATAAATCAACAGAGAACAATGATGCATACCATGAAAATGGACTCTGGCATTCCTGAATCAAAAGAATTACAAACCACATCACAAGAAAGACTACCATTCTACAACTGGTAGATCATAATATTCCACCAACTGACATGCAGCAGATATCAGGGCACCGCAATATGCAGTCCATTAATAATTATTCCAGTCTTTCTGAATGTAAGCAGCAGGAAATAAGCAGCCTCCTAACTTACTCTGACCACCAAATGCCATGTACTTCCAAGGCTCCTCAGCAACAGCAAGACAGATCTCCACAGTTCACAAACCAGCACATTGAAATGGCTTCCAGTAACACGCAGGCTATTTTTGGGAGTGCCTGCATTTTTCACAGCCCCGACACAGTCAACATATACAACTCCAACCAGAAACCTCAAAAAATAAAAAGAATCCGAGTTGTCGAGGACTCAGACAACTCCGATTAAGGTATTCTTACTAAAACAAAACGATGTCACTTTCATTTAACTCATAAATATAATGTTTTCCTATAACACACCAGACTCCTACAGTGCACACTTTTACCACGGTCCCTAACTTCTCTCCCTTTCAACCCTCACCTTTCTTCTGCAGGTCAAACAACGACACCACTGAAAAACAGATATGGCAACATGAAACTACACTGCAACCATCTGGACAGTTATTTACTCTTTATTGTTTCTTCTTTTTACTAGTTAAATATTTAAATTTAAATGTTCATCCTGCAGTTCTCTGTTTCTGATACAAATTAAAGTGTTTCATCTGCACGAGGTAAGACTCCAGTTTCTTCTTTTTTGTATGTCAAATCTCAACAAGAAAAAAATGGCACCCTTCAATTATAAATAACAAAATATGGGGTGCAGTGTGTTTCACTCGAATTTATCACACACCCTCGTTGTAGGATGGCACTCATAAACCCATCGGGCTTCACCCTAGGGGTTTATGCACCATTCTCGTAACGCACTGCACCCCATACTTTATCCTATATAAAATATTCATTTTGACTATACTGATCTTCCCCCAAAGAGATATAAGAAGAGATTGCCACCTTTTGAAATCCTGCTGAATAGTATCCAGGAGGACATCAAAATTCACCTTCTTCATAAGGCTTTCATTTCTAGACAGAGTTAACCCCAAGTATTTTATACATTTAGAATTCCATTGTACCTCCATTGAGGAGATATCCTGTTTCAAAAACCTGTGATTCAGGGGGAAGACGATCATCTTATTTTAAATTAATTTTATAATTAGATACAGCTCCAAATTCAGTGATGATATTCAGAGCAATTGGAAAAGATTTAGCAGGGTGAATCAGGTGAAGAAGCACATCATCGGCATAAGCTGATAGCTTAAAAATGTGGGTACCTATAGGGATCCATTTTACTCCTTCATTTGCTCTTAGCTTAACCAACAATGGTTCTAAATAAATATTGAACAATAGGGGAGAGAGAGGCACCCCTGCCTTGTACCTGAATACCAGGAGAATCTATCAGAAAGAAATCCATTACAGTATATTCTGGCTCGGGGATTCTGGTAGAAAGATACAATCCACTCTATAAATTTAGCCGGGAAGCCAAATCTGTGCATGGTTAAAAATAGAAACTGCCAGTCCACATGATCAAACGCCTTCTCCACGTCCAGAGACAACAAGCCAGCTGGTATATCTGAGTCTCTGGACATGGAGAAAATTTGAACTATTTTCCTAAAGTGATCAGTCGACTGGTGCCCCTGCATGAAACCTACCTGATCTGTGTAAATTATATCAGGGAGTAACCTTTTAAACCTGTTAGCAAGAAGTTTTGCCAATATTTTAATATCACAGTTCAATAATGAAATTGGACGGTAACTTCTTTTCAATTCAGGATCCTTATCTTGTTTATGTAACACAATAATAATAGCCTCCAACAGAGAACTACCTAAGGGGTTCCCTCCCAGCATCCAGTCAAAGAGGTGGGACAACCAAGGGGTAATTCGCTTACTAAAAGTATTATAAAAATTAGGGGAGTACCCATCTGGGCCCGGAGCCTTGTCGGTTGCTAGTGAGGATATAGCCAAATGAATTTCCAGCTCCGAAATGGGGGCTTCCAAGGGTTCTTGTTGAATCCGTGTGAGAGATGGGAGGTCAAGTGGACAGAGATACTGCTCCACAGCCATGGCAGTGGGTCTATTGTGCACAGGTTTATAAAGATCTTTGTAAAAATCCACAAACTCAGCTGTAATATCTTTAGGGGCAAGGCAAAGATCCCCCATATGTTGGGATCTTATACTTGGAATAATTCTGGAGGACTCTACCTGTTTCAGCCTTAATGCCAGTAAATGGCCTGCCTTCTCCTCTTGATCAATATATTTCACTCCGGTTTTTAAAATAGTGTATTCAGCTTTCTCCTGAAGGAGTGAGTTGTACTGATCCCTCAATCCTACCAGTAACTGTCTATCCTCCATAGCAGTTGTGGGAGACAATACTGCCTCCAAAGTAGGTATTCTGGATAAGAGTGAGAGGGATTTTTGTTCTCATTTCCTCTTCCGTCGGGAGGCCACCCTAATGAATACCCCTCATAATACACACTTCAGGGCTCCCCACTCAAGATCTGACCTTGAAGTGGAGTTTCGACTGACTGATATATTCCTCTAGTTCTTGAGTAATAATTTCTACAATTTTAGAATCCTTAAGGACCTGATTATTCAGCTTCTACAAAGAGTCAGGGGTTACATCCGGTGTTAACAACAGGTCACAATTTACCACTGAGTGGTCTGAAATTACCCCTGAAGTTTTCCCTGCTGAGTCCACCCCTTGCAGAAGTGATTGGCTAATTAAAAAATAATCTATCTGGTATGATGTCCCATGGACACTGGAGCGGAATGTAAATTCCTTTGAGGTGGGATACAGTGTTCTCCATGGGTCCACTAACCCCAAGTGATCAACTATTTCTCTGAGAGAACGTTGTGCTGGGGAGAGGCCCTGTCTCTTGGGGGTTGATTTATCTTGATCAGGTGAAAAAGGTAGATTCCAGTCCCCTCCAATAATACATGGGTAGGCAGTGTAAGGTGGCAGTACTTTTAACAAATTTGTACAAAATAGGGGAGAGTCATTATTAGGACCATATACACACCCCAACAGTAAAGAGGTTACTCTCTAAGGTGCCTTTCACAAATATATATCAACCCTGTGGATCTCCAATAATCTGTTTGGATTTAAAGGGTATATTTCTGGCCATCAGAATGGCCACCCCCCTAATCTGGGAGTTATGCCCTCCATTAAAAACCTGTCCTACATATTGTCTGCAGAGGAGGGCTCCCTCCAACTCCAAAAGGTGGGTTTCCTTGGAGAAACATGAGTCCACCTTTGAGCAAGCTGATGTGCTTCAACACCTGGTAGCGTTTCAGTTTAGTACGGAGCCCACGTATATTCCAAGACACAAATTTCTTAATGCCTGCCATGAGTACCTAAGAAATACATTAGAACCAACTGAAACCATGTATCCTGTTACATAGGAAACCACATATCCCTAGTGCCAAGATGTCCCCCCCACCACCCTCCCCATCCCCAGTGTGAAATGTCCCCAGATCCCCAATACTCATAATCCTGCTTTACCATCCCCTTTACCTGATCCATCCCACAGAGCCCCTCAGCAAGTTCAGTCTCCCCTCCATTCCAGTCGTTTAGTGAGGACTCGACAGGAGGCACACCCTCCCCCCCCATACTTTATAGTGTGCAAGAATGTAAAAGGATCTGAAAGATAGACGTAGTCCCAGAGCAAGATGCCTCTGGTCTAATTTTAAAAACTCTGCCTCAAGTTAGCTGAAGCATGACTTAGTCATCCCTTATGTATCCCTTCCTTTGTTGTTGTTCATTTTATGTCCTGCTGGCCACCTATGTTTTTATTTTCATTTGTGTGTTTGTCCATTTGTCCTTGTTGCCCCCCCAAGTCATACTGTCAGCTGAAACATAGATTCTGTATTTTGCTAGAGTTAGCGAATTAAAGGAAGGGTCTTTAGGGCAGTTTTAATGCGCGTCCTGGCTTGGCTGTCCTGGTATTCAGGACAGAGTCATTGGAGCCTTAGTCTGCTCTTTGGCATTAGAAATGCTCCTTGGCGAACTTAAAATTAGAAAATAATTCCCCCCCAAACAAAACAATGAGCGTAGTGTAGACACGCTCCTGTGCGACTGCCGTTTTGAGCTCCATTTCATCCTGAATGAGCTGCACGAATTTGCGCATAGTCATGCAACTCGTATCACAAAATTCTCCCCGAAACTCTAAGTTGTGCTGAAAACTCGCACTGGAGCTGGCTGTAGAGAGGAGGTGCCTCAGTTTTGTCAATTTGGTGCCTCTCTGTTCAGCAGCTCATGGCGCGACTGCATGCTAGCAGCCTGTTCCCTCTTCTAGCATTTGGGAAAGCACTAAACACTATGCAGTTAGATTAAAATGAGCAACACAATGTGTCCCTACACAAGCATACCAGTATTTAGTGCACAGATACCCTGGTAAGGTATATTAAAATAATAAAATGATAGCTTTACCCTCTGGCTTGTGATCCTGGTAGCTCTGGTAGGACATGTTCCCCTCTGTTGGTCCCCTCCCTAGGAGCCGGCCGGCCATTGTTGTGTTTATTTTATAGGAAAAGAGATACAAGGGGGAGGGACTTACTCTAGGAGTTTGTAGTTTTGTTGATTATATGAAAAAATATCCTATTGTAATTCTATTGTGTATATAGTTCAACTGCTGGAAAGGATAAAACAATGTCTAAACACATTTTGCTGGACTTTTGACATAACCCAAACAAATATTTGGGTATTCAATTGACAGACAAGTCTGTCAACCTATCAGAAGTATTCTCCTCCTATATATGTTCAGCCAAGGCAAAGGGAGGGCAGATTTGGCTGAGGATGTTGTAGTGTAAACACCCATCTAGACTAGTGACTTCTAGCTATACTGCAATAATATGCTATATTTTGGAGTTATGCTGGAGTGAAGCTTTTGTTTCTTATTTGATTTATTTTCTTTTGATGAACCAGTCCTCTTATGTTTGTTCCCGTTTTTTTTTTTTTTGGAAGCTGATAATAAATCCTTTTTGGAGAATATCCTGGAAAATCACTGTGTCCAAGTCCATCTGTATCCCACAGCCTCTTACACTGGTATCAGAAGTGGGATACTGGTTGGTATTGCACCCAACTGGGGAGTCTGTGATAAGACTCTGGTGGACGTCAAATGCAAGAAGAAAAAGCTGACTTTATTTCCTTACCAGGAGTGGTTACCCATTCGGTGGCAGCATCTTATCAACTACCTCTTCTACCCGGTCTGGACCCTGTGGTAAGAAGAAAAGAAGGGAAACCTACCACAAAGATGGAAGAAGAACCACTGGCACAAGCAAGTGGAGGA
The DNA here is from genome assembly GCA_016271365.2 of Neoceratodus forsteri. Lineage (NCBI taxonomy): Eukaryota > Metazoa > Chordata > Ceratodontiformes > Ceratodontidae > Neoceratodus > Neoceratodus forsteri. The sequence goes on from CM057449.1 coordinate 463,922,046, forward strand.
GGTACTGGGGAGGAAGTACCCCCTCTTGAGACCCATGAGCTAGTGAGATGGCTGTGCATGCATCAAGTAGAAATGGAGAAGCAGAGAGAGAAAGAGAAAGATAAGAGAGAATATGAGGCTAGGTGGACTGATACATTGAGGGCCATACAAGCTTTTGGCACCAATCATCCACCTGATCAACCCCCTTGGGGACATAAAGACATTAAATTAGTCAAATTGACCAACAGTGACGACATAGAAGCTTGCATCATGACGTTTGGAAGAGTGGCAGTGGCATGCGCATGGCCCAGGAATCAATGGGTAATCCATTTGGCACCTTACCTAACAGGAAAAGTGCAACTAGCCTACAGTCACGTGGAAGTAGCCCAAGCAAATAATTATGATCAAGTCAAGGCTGCCATTCTAAAATGGTATGATATTAATACAGAGACCTACCGTCAACGTTTCAGGACCTATCGTTATCAGACCGCGGACAACCCACAAGATGCATATGTCTGTTTGAAGGATTTATGTTTAAAATGGCTGCAACCCACTACAAGAACATTAGACCAGATACTAGAAGCTATTGTCTTAGAACAATTTATTAGAATATTGCCACAAGACGTACAACTTTGAGTGAAGGAGCACCGCCCAGAGACTTCAGAAGTGGCAATTTGTCTTGCAGAGGACTACATAGCTGCCCGACCTGCCTGTCCAAAGGGAACAATACCCCATGGACATCAAAATCTAGCAGTCAGACAAACTCCCTCTTCCATTACTCTGGCCGCCTCTCCAGCAAGGATGAAGGCCTATACAAAGACAAGCAAAGGATATAACCCAGACGTCATATGCCGAGAATGTGGAGGGAAAGGACTTATAGTGTGGTTTTGCCCTAAGAAAAAGAATGAGCCCACACATCTGGCCCTGGCTAATTGGGGCCAATATATGCTTCCAGTGCAAATAGGAGATAAAACAGTGCAGGGACTCCTTGATTCTGGGAACAGACAGACTCTGGTTCAAACATCTGTGTTAGATCCAACACCTGTATTTAGACCACACACAACTGGAGTCACATGTATCCATGGGGGCACACACCACTACCCTCTCTATGACACTGTGTTGACTGTAAAAGGACAAGCGCAGTCTATGAGGGTAGGCGTTGTCCCAAATCTCCCTATACCAGTACTTATCGGTCATGACCACCCACATTTTCAGTCTCTGTTAACTGACAATTTTCTGCAATGGTTACCAGATCACAGGCTAGAGACAATCTAGAACAAGTGTTTCCATTTTCTGAGGACATATTTGGAGAACCTGGTAAAGAAAGAAAATCAAGATGTCAGAAAAGAAAAGACAAAATACTGTGGACTCAGAAAAAGGGGAATAGTGTGGGAAGTGATGATGTCATAAAAACTGACATAGAGGGAAGAGATTTTAAAAATGCTCAAAAACAAGATGTCAGTCTAAAAGATTGTTTCTCTCAGATATTAAATGTTAAAGGTGGGTCAGACAGATATAAGATAACCAATGGTTTATTATACAGAAAATGTATTAACCCAAAAAGTGGGGAAGACGTACAACAGCTTATGGTTCCCCAGCCGTATAGACAACAACTCTTAGAAATTGTTCACAATATACCTCTGGCAGGACACCTGGGTAGAGACTGTACCTTAAGTCATTTATTGTACCATTTGTTTTGGCCAGGCATTCACAAACAGGTTGCAGAGTTTTGTAAAAGCTGTGCTGAATGCCAAAAAGTTGCCAAAATAGGGAAAAAAGACAAGGTACCCTTACTTCCCCTACCCTTGATCACAACCCCGTTTGAACGTATAGCTATGGATGTGGTGGGTCCCCTCCCTAAGAGTGCAAAAGGAAACCAGTACATCTTAGTGGTTTGTGACTACGCTACTAAGTACCCAGAAGCCATACCATTGCGTAATGTCACTGCACCTAAAATAGCTGAGGAACTAGGCAAAATCTTTAGTAGGGTAGGTATACCAAAGGAGATCCTGACTGATAGGGATAGTAATTTCTGTTCAGCTTTGTTAAAAAGACTTTATAAAATTTTAGGTATCACTGCTATACACACCACCCCCTGCCATCCCCAACTGATGGTTTGGTAGAACAGTTCAATCAAACCCTCAAGAAAATGTTGCAGAAATTCAGTCAGGAGGAAGGTAGTAAATGGGACATATTGTTACCCTACTTGATGTTTGCATACAGAGAAGTACCCCAGACCTCTACAGGAGTCTCACCGTTTGAATTGCTATATGTGCGTAACCCCCGAGGTCCTTTGGATCTTATAAAAGAAGAATGGGAAGAGGGGCAAGCACCACCAGATCTGAAACCAAATGACAATATTTATCACCTTAGGGAAAAGATAGCAAAATACATGTAAAAGGCACATCATATTAATACCAAACATCAGGACACACAGAAATTCCATTATGATAAGGGAACAGAAGGTAAAGAATTTGAGGAAGGGGACAAAGTTTTATTGTTGCTCCCATCCACAGAGAATAAACTATACATGAAATGGCAAGGGTCATATACAGTACTTAGATGAATGGGGCCAGAAACATATCAAATAGAATTACCAGATAAGAAGAAGATATGTAATGTATACCATGTCAACTTGTTAAAAAGATGGGTAGAGAGAAAAGACCCTTTTGTTGGATACATACACCCCGAACTCCCTATTAGCGAGTTAGACTTAGTTTATCAAAGGCTAGAAAACAAAGGGGGTATCAATGATGCAAATATAAATCCCCAGGTAAATATGCAGCAAATGGTGGAGTTACACACTGTTTTACAACCATTTACTAATTACTTTACAGGAACACCTGGAAGAGTGAAAGATGTAGTTCACAAAATAAACATTACACAGAATGAACCCATAAGACAAAGACCCTACAGATTACCAGAAAGATTGAGGGTCAATGTAGAAAAAGAACTCCATAAGATGCAACAGTTGGGAATTATGGAACCATCCCATAGTGAATGGAATTTTCCGATTGTAGTTGTAGGTAAAAAGGAGGGCAGAGTATGAATATGTCTAGATTTTAGACGATTAAATGAAATTTCCAAATTTGACAGCTATCCAATGCTATGTATTGACGATATCCTGGACCACTTAGGGAATGTGCAATACCTTACCACCCTCCACTTGACTAAAGGATGCTGGCAAGTTCCACTGGATACTAATGATAAGGAGAAAACAGCATTTAGTACCCCTATTGGCCTGTTTCAATTTACCGTAATGCCTTTTGGGCTCCACAGTACACCCTCCACCTTCCAGAGACGTATGGATAAACTTCTGTCACCACATGCAGCTTTTAGCACAGCCTACATGGATGACGTAGTAATATTTAGTAAAACCTGGTCTGACCACTTACATCATCTAGCTGTAGTGTTAGACACCATAACTACAGCAGGCATGGCTATTAACCCATCAAAATGCTCTTTAGCCATGCAGGAAACTGAATATTTAGGATTCCAAATAGGTGGGGGTGTGATAAAACCTGTAAAATCAAAAATTGAGGTCATAGTTAATAGTCCCTGACCTGTAACTGAAAATGATGTTAGATCCTTTTTAGAATTAGCCAGCTACTACCGGTGCTTTATACCTAATTTCTCAACATTGGCTAGTGTTCTCACTGATTTGACAAAAAGAGTCAACCTGACAAAGTAGTATGGACCTCTGCCTGTGAGGAAACATTTTCTGCAATTAAAACAATATTATGTTCCTCCCCTGTACTACGTACACCAGATTTTACATTACCATTTATTCTACAAACTGATGCCTCAAACTGTGGCATTGGAGCCATGTTATCACAAGTTGTTGAGGGTAGTGAGCATCCCATTATATATATTAGCAGAAAATTGCATGAAAGGGAAACACAATATTCCACAATAGAAAAGGAATGCTTAACAATACGCTGGGCCATTGCGGCATTGCGATTCTATTTATGGGGAGTTGAGTTTGAGCTATGAACAGACCATAACCCTTTGTGCTGGCTGAATGCCATGAAAGATCGCAACCCTTGCATAATGTGATGGTATCTGACATTGCAGCCGTACTGCTTTAAAATTAAACATCGAAAGGGTACCGAACATAAGAATGCAGATTTTCTGTCAAGATACGGCTATGAAATTAACCAAGGCGAGTCCTATACAACACACCTCGGGGTAAGAAAAATTAATAATAGTGAAATGCCTTGACAATAGTGAAATGTGTAGTATTTCACTATGATGATAAGGTAAAAATATTTTAATTAAAAGGGACCCCGAGGTGGAGCCTGAGGAGTGGGTTGGCTTTGGCTCCATCTCTTTCTGGCAAGAGATCTGAATCTGGTATAGGACTCAATCAATCAATCAATCAATCAATCAATCAATCAAAATCTTTATTTATTCAGGCGAACATCATTGAGCGTAGCTCATTTACAAGATGGACCTGAGTGGTCATACAAAGAAAGGATACAAGTTTTGTACAAAGACATGATAATAAAATAACACAGGTACAATCATTTAGGTGAGAGATATATACAAATATTTACAGATATACAAGGCACAGTAACAATAACTTAAAACCTGTTAAAATGAAGAGGACAATCAATATAGGAGGATAATGCTCAGATAGTAGGACTCTATATATATATATATATATATATATATATATATATATATTGAGGACTCAAATATATATATATATATATATATATATATATAAAAGAAGAAAAAAAACCCTATGGGTTTTTATCTTAAGTGGGGAGGAGAATGTAAAAGGGTATGGAAGATAGACATAGTCCCAGAGCAAGATGCCTCTAGTCTAATTTTAAAAACTCTGCCTCAAGTTAGCTGAATCATGACTTAGTCATCCCTTATGTATCCCTTCCTTTGTTGTTGTTCATTTTATGTCCTGCTTATGTACACAGGCTGGCCACCTATGTTTTTATTTTCATTTGTGTGTTTGTCCATTTGTCCTTGTTGCCCCCCCCTCAAGTCATACTGTCAGCTGAAACATAGATTCTGTATTTCGCTAGAGTTAGCAAATTAAAGGAAGGGTCTTTTGGGCAGTTTTAATGCACGCCCTGGCTTGGCTGTCCTGGTATTCAGGACAGAGTTATTGGAGCCTTAGTCTGCTCTTTGGCATTAGAAATGCTCTTTGGTGAATTTAAAATTAGAAAATAATTCCCTCCAAAACAAAACAACGAGTGTATTGTAGACACGCTCCTGCGCGACTGCCGTTTTGAGCTCCATTTCGTCTTGAACGAGCTGCACGAACTTGCGCATAGTCGTGCAGCTCGTATCGCAAAATTCTCCCTGAAACTCTAAGTTTTGCTGAAAACTCACACTGGAGCTGCCTGTAGAGAGGAGGCACCTCAGTTTTGTCAATTCGGTGCCTCTCGGTTCGGCAGCTCACGGCGCGACTGCAAGCTAGCAGCCTGTTCCCTCATCTAGCGTTTGGGACAGCACTAAATACTATGCAGTTAGATTAAAATGAGCAACACAATGTGTCCCTACACAAGCATGCCAGTCATGCCATGCCACCGGGCAGTGTCTTCCCCTCCCTCCACCCCCCCAAAAACCTTCCTTGTTGCTTCATAAATTAAATGGTTCATAGATGCTGAATCCTTTAAAGAAAAAGCTTGCCCCGTAACATAACTAACAGTAAACTGAGGGTGGTCTACAGGATCCTTAATATGATAACCCCAACTATCCTTAGTTGATGGGTGTTTCCCAAAAGGGATTAATATTGCCCATTTGTCTCTCCACTAACAGTATAGCAAACAGACCTTGTACATTGAATTTGCCTGAAACTTCCATTACAGTTTAATTACATGCTATCTTACAAGTGCCATGCCAGGATCCACTGTCTCCAATTTTTTCTGCATGGAGATAATGCATACTTCACAGTCTCCTGTGTGCTGGGCTAGTTCTTCCAGCTTCCCAGTCACCGCTTTCACCTCCTCGGTTATTGATCAGACTTCATCCTGAAAGGGACGTAATTCTTCAAGAAACCACTTCAATGATAGAGGAGTGGTCTCCATGGCTGTAGTGATTCTCTTGGCCATTGAGGTAGACTTGGCCTTCACTTTCTTTGCAGCTTTTTCAGGCGTAATCGGCGGAATATGGTGCGGTGGAGCAACTCTCATTTCTGCCTCCATGACTGGCTGGAAACTCCAGATTTCTTCAGAGTTATACTCAATCAGGTTGTAGCACTCCAGTAAAGCAGTATAGCAAGTAATTTAAACTAAAATAAGTTTAAATGGAGGTTTACAGGAGGGGTAGCGGGAGAGCTCGAAAAAAGCGTCTACTGAGGCATCACGTGATCTCCCCATCTATGTGCATTTATTAGACAGAAAGAAGCATGGAGGACAGCAGGGGACACTCTTACATTTTTACTGTATCTATGCAATGTAAAGGTTATATAAAATAGGAGGTGAATTTGCTCTGTTTTTTACTGTCAGAGTACTGTATTTTGGCGGCAGTGACCCAGGAGGACCATGTTTTGCCCAGGAATGCCTCCAGACTAGACAGTTTACAATGCAGTGTTGCCATTGCTCTTCCTTCTTGTTGCTTTTCCTTTCCTTCAGCTGCGGTGGTGGGAAAATGACACAGGAATTTGAGAAGTACTGACGTCATTTTCAGAATGTTCTGACACAAAGCTGAGAGTTCCACTCCTGTCTACTGCTTTTCTCATCTCCAGCTACTTACCACCAGAGTAAACAGCCTGAGAGGGCAGCAAGGAGTTGAAACAATGAACAAGCCTGTAGCACCCTGTGTTATGTACCATGTCAACCACATCGTGAGCGGGAGGCGCAGAAGCTGTTGAACCTCCACGTACAGTTTTATGACTGCCCATAACTGTTTTTAAACCTATGAGGGAGGCATGTACAACTGCAATACCAACAGCGAACTTTCAGCATTGACAAATTCTTGTTGAACATTGTTATGCCAAATTTTCAACATGGCCTTTTGGGACCCCACCTGATGAGGTCCACCAAGCTGGTTTGACTGGAAAAACACAGACGGATACTACATCAACAACATCACCGCAACAGCCCATACACAGACAGCCGACTGAACCAAAATACCAGAGCAGTGCCAAATCCCTCTAATGTAACATGGAGAAAAGAAACACCACAGCTGATCTATAAATGCGGAGTGCTCCACCCCACAACCCTCTTGCAGAGAACTTCACCCACTGTAACCCATAAATTAACATATCCTACTCCACAGCGCACATGCTGGGAAGAAAACAGGAAACACTGACCCAGTTGACACTCCACTCCCGACTCCGATTACCCCAACACTTAACCTGATGATGTAACACACCTGTTGGCAGTTCAAACACCTCAATGACAGTACAGTCATGGAATTTCAGTTGCTGTAATTGTGTTGCTGTTACAACATCACTGTAGCAACAGCATACCCCACATCATGAACAGTGTAGGTGCAAATACGCAAATCTATCCTGGAAGGTGATTTTGCAATTGCTGATCAAAATCACCTTTTTGGGATTGAAAATTTTCGTCCCCCTTGGCTATGAGGTGGGGTCATAAGAAGGCTAGGTTGAAAATCTGGGGTAAAAATATTAAAAAACAGTAATGTTATGAATGTACATTGACATTTTTACATGCACGCTCATGACCCTGGTAATTTTCAATATTTTGACCCAAACTTTTTAACATAGTCATTTTTTCACACCACCTTAATGACTTGGCAGCTATCATTTTTAAAATTCTGACCAAAATATGTTTATTTATTTATTTTCTGGGGAAAATGTTTCACCAAGAAAGATAACATGAGTTGTGAACAGCTCGTTTCCAGAAGTGTCCTGAGGAAGGGGGGAGACAAGAGTTGGGAGAACAAGCAAACACATAGCAATACAAGTACAATTTCTAAAACAAAACAGTGTAGTTCAATCACACAATATCCCAGACCAACCAGCCAGGGTAAACAAAACCTTATTCAGATATAGCATACATTGCAACAAACCAAGAGCAGGTGATCCAGCAGTGTAAAGGTTAGAGGATGGATACATTTGAAGCACTAGAAGTAGTAAACTGTGTACAAGATTTGAAGTGCTATTGCATACTCAAGGGATGGCAGTTATAAGGCAAGTGGGAAGTGGACTGGTGAGGAGTAGATGGTGTGGGATGGAAGAGGGAGAGAGAGTCATTGCTGAGAACCCTACAAAGGGTTAGGACCAGGCAGAATGGGAGGGGAGAGAAATGGAGCGAGGTGGTAAAGAAGAGAGGGGCAGGGGAACAGGAAGGGAGGAGAGATAAGGAAGAAGGGAGGTGGGCAGGAGAGGGATTTGAAAGTGGGGGGAAGGAAGGGGAGAGAGAGAGAGAGAGAGAGAGAGAGAGACAATCTACAGTACGTCCCTTCAGGAGGCAGAGAACCCTCTTAGGGGTCAGGATTAGAAAGTGGAGAGAAAGGAAGAGGGGTAGAAGAGAGGGAGCCAAGATCTATACCCCTTCAGGATTACAGAGAACCTACAAAGGGGGACAGGACCAGGCAGAAGAGGAGGGGAGAGCAGGGTGCACAGGGAGGAGAAGTGGAGAGTGGAGGGTGACTGGAGGGGAGAAAATGGATAAGGAATAGGGAGGCTGGAGTAAATAGGGGTAAACTAGGAATGGAAAAAGGGTGGAGCATCAGTATGGGGAAGAGGGGGTTGTGGGGGAGAAGGACAGCTGTAGAGTGTCTGGAAACAGTTCATGCAGGGGACTCTGCCCCCGCACCCCCCTATTTTAAGGAGTATCAACTCTGAGTTAGAGTTGATTCAGGGAGGGGGTTGCAGGACTGGGGGAAAGAGTGTTGGGGTCCTGGGTGGACTATTGCAGTAAACTGTCGATGTTGTCAGCACTGATGTGTTCACTGTAATAGTTTCACCATGTGGAAAGTATACCGGTTGTTTGCCTTACGTGATGATGGCTGTCTGTGGTTGCTTGTGTGGTGTTGCCCTTTTGCTGCTTTGTGGGTGGGGAGTTAAGGTTGGTAACCCTAACCCCACTTTTCCATACTCTTGTTGCCTTAAGTTGAACCCTAACTGGTGCATTAATACAGTTTTTTTGCAAAGACTATACATCTATATATGTATATTCTCTTGAAAAAACTGTGTTAATGCACCATTTAGGGAAAAATAACACCACAAAATTAGGGAAATGTGATGTTACAGTTTCCAACCCTAACTCACCACCCCCAGGCAGAAAAAGGAAAAAATATTAGGATTTGGGGGGGTCTCTGTAGTCTTGGTGAATCAGCAGTGGGGTCTTCCTTACAGTTTAGTACTAGTTAAAGTGTTAAATAGGGGTAGTTTAAAATTATGTGGTAATGAAAATTGATGTCTCTGGTGCTTGTAAGCATCTTATACAGATGAGGGAGGATGCAGGGAGCACACCAACAAAACAACAAAGGGGAACAGCTGAGAGTAATGGGGAACTCCAATCAGACAGCACAGAGCACACTGAAAGGTCATGGAGGGGAGTCTGCCTCAATGCCAAGAGCCTAGGCAATAAGTTCAGCAACCTCCAGGATCTAGTGGCAGACACAAAGGTCGACCTGGTGGCCATAACTGAAACCTGGGCCACAGACAACAACAACTGGGACTTTACAGTTCCAGGCTACATACTGTTCAGGAGGGACAGGCAGGAGGGGAAGGGGGGGTTGCTCTCTACAGTATGTAAAGGAGGGCATCGTAGCTGCTGAAGATATAAGCACCAAGACTGACAATGGGGGCAAAAATCACTTTGGGTTCACCTAATGACCACAGCAGCGAGGAAACTATGAGTAGGAGTGGTATATAGACCTCCAGGACAGCGAGATGAGAAGGATGGGCAGTTAGTAAAGGAGTTACAAAAAATGTCAGCCAAGGGAGACATTGTGGTAGTCAGTGACCTAAATTTGCCGGATGTGGACTGGAGGGTTCCAGCAGCAAGGAGCTTGAGAAGTCAGGCTCTACTAGATGCAACCTAGGACTGCCTATTGCCCCAACTAATGAAGGATCTGACCAGAGAGTATGCCATGCTGGATGTGATCCTCACAAATTCAGAAATAATTGAATCAGTCAAGGTAAGACAACCCTTGGCAAATAACGACCACAATTCTGTCTGGTTTGACATATCCACAGGGGATACTAAAACCACCTCAAAGACAGAGATCCTATACTTTTAACAGGGCAGATTTGGCAGACTAAGGCAATTAGTGAGGGAAAGATTAACGAATACAAGGGCTAAGTCAGAGGTGGAGGAAATATGGGAGGATATCAGGGAGGCAGTCCTTCAGTCAACTAAGTTTGGCATCCAGACAGTAACTACGAAAAATAGGTATAAAAGACGCATGTGATTCTCCCCTTCAGTAAGGAGGCAATCATGGCCAAAAGGAGTGCATTTAAATTGTTCAGGCAGCAAAAGGAAGACAGAGAATGGGAGGATTACATTCAGAAAAGCAGGGAGGCAAAGAAAATAGTGAGGGATGCCAAGGCAGCAAAGGAACTGGAGATTGTAGGCAGGATTAAATCAGTGGAAAATAATTTCTTCCGCTTTATTAGTGAGAAAAGTAAGAAAGGGGGATTGTAAGGCTAAAAGTTAAGGATGAGGTGCTTGAGGACAATGGGCAAAAAGCTGAGGCCCTCAATGAATACTATTGATTGGTATTCACTTGTGAGGAAAAGGGCCTGCTACCAGACAGTAGCATCAGGGCCGCAGCCAGGGGAATCCAGAGACTGTGCATCCAGGAGTTTACAACTGAAAGGGTCAGGAAGAGCCTCTCAGACTTGAGACCCGACAAAGCCCCTGGCAGAGATGGTTTTCACCCCAGGGTGCTGAGAGAACTGGCTCAAAGTAGAGAAAGAAGAGCACTATGGGGTAACCCTTGCCTCAGTGCATTTGCTCTGAGGTTCTTTTGTAGTTCTCTAGTTTCTCTACTTTGGGCTCCCCATGGCCCAAACAAATAAGATCCCCTTACCAGACAGCCATACAGAGGCAGCACCACTTCCCTTCTTTTGCTGGTGATACCTCTCCCTATGCTCCCCAGCATCTCACCATCTCTTCAAACTGCCTTGTCACACTGCCTGGCCACCTTTAGGTCATCAGAGATTATTACCCCCAGGTATCTCTCCTGCTTGGTGGTTGTAAATAACACTCCCCCATTTTGTACTCTGTCCCTGGGTTACTGTGCCCCTAGTATGTTATTTTGCACTCTTTTACATTGGAACCCAGCTGCCATACCCTTAGCCATTCCTCAAGTTTTTCAGATCTCTGCTCATCCTTTTCACCTCCCCACCAGGAGTATCCACCCTATTGCAAATTTTGGTATCATCCTCAAATAGGAAGACCTTCCCCTCCAGATTCTTTGCAATGTCACCTATAAAGACATTAAAGAGGACCAATCCAAGCACTGATGCTTGAGGCACACCGCTGGTCACACTCTCCTCCACAGAGTGAACTCTGTTTACCACCACTCTCTGTCGCCTATCCCCTAACCAATTTCTTACCAGTTTACCACCGTTTGACCCTTTCTGAAGCTTATTCAGCTTGTTTAATAGTCTTCATTGTGGAATGGTGTTGAATGCCATACTGTAGGAGGCAGTATAGCACAGTGGTTTAAGGCTCTGAGCTGCCAACCTGGAGATCTGGGTTTGAATCCCACAGCCCCCATTTGCATACTGTGTGACCCTAAGCAAGTCACTTAACTTCCTTTTGCTCCCAGGTCACACCTGTAAACAAGTTTTCAGCTTAGTGTGTCTCTCCTGGTATAAAAAAAAAAAAAAGAAATCTAGGTAAGCCACATTCACCGTTCCACCCTGATCTAATCCCTTGTTCACCCAATCAAAGAAATATAGCAGATTTGTTTGACATGACCAAGCACCCATGAGTCCATGCTGTCTCATATCTTTTAAGCTGTTAGATTCAAGATATTCCACTATCCTCTCTTTCAGAAGTAGTTCCTTTAACTTTACCACCACCGATGTCAAGCTGACTGTTTATAATTGCCAACCAATTCCCTGCTACCATTTTTGTGAAGTGGGACTACATTTGCCCTCCTCTAGACCTCTGGAACAACTGTTTAGTGTGAGCTGTTAAATAGGACTGTCAGAGGTACAGACAATACCTCCCTGTGCTCCCTCAGTACCCTAGGCTGTAACCCCATCTCATGGTAGTTTACTCCCTGGGTGTGTGAGGCTTTTAAATAAATGCATCATTGGTCCTACATCAAAATTCAGGAGCTCCAGCAGAATTACTTTGGTGCATCCACTATGGTGTCTGTGGATGCCATTCAGTTGCTTATACATCCTAATGTGCAAGGATTGCATTGTAGGGATGCAAGGCACTAATGAAACTCACATCCTCCTGATGGAATACTGCTGTGCCATAGATGCAGGTCCTCTAACTCCCAAGATCCCTGTGTGGTCAGGGAGGTGTACATAAGTATTGGGGAAATAATATGCATGTTGAGGGAGTAAAGGGAGTGCAGTTTATATTTTTAGGTCACTAGATGCATTCTAATACATCCTGAAATATACAAACATATGAACATACTGCATAAAGATGCCGGCAGAATGAGGCCTTTCAGTCTAGCCAGTCTGCTCTGATTGCAGACTCCCCAGTGCAAGATAAGGACTCTGCCCCCCCTACCCCCCAAACGATACTTCCTCTTTTGGGTTACCCTTTTTTGACTCTAACATTTCCCTTTACCCTGTCCCAACCTCTTTTGAAGCCATCCACTGTTTCAAGTGATAGCACTTCCTCAGTGAGCCCATTCCAACCCATCACCATGCTCTCCATGAAGAAATGCCTGTTGATTTCCCTCCTAAATCTCCTTTTCTTCAACTCAAGACAATCCCCCCTTGTGTTTTTGCTCCCATTGAGCCTGAAGAGTCTTTCCTTGTCTATTCTGTTTTTACATTTCAAATACTTGTATGTCTCAGTAATGCACACCTCTCACTTCTCTCCTCCAGGGAGAACCTGTTTAGGGCTTCCAGCCTCTCCTCATATGTCCTGCACTGCTGACCTCTAATCATCTTTGTTGCCCTCCTTTGGGCCGTCTCCATCAGATTTATGTCCTTCTTAAGATATGGCTGCCAGTACTGTACACTGTACTCCAGGTGTGGCTGCATCTGACCTGTACAACGGCAGTATAACCTCTTCCCACCTATTGCTGATCCCTCTAGCAGTGCATCCCAGCATTCTATTGGCCTTTGCTGCTGCTTTTCTAATTTTGTGCAATGCTTTTGGTCACTAGTGATCAACACCCCCCAGGTCCTTTTCTGCTTTGGGTTTAGTTACCAAGTCCCCTCCCAGGCTATACTCTGTCTTTGGGTTCTTACCTCAATTGTGCATAACCTTGCATATTTGTGGACTAAAACCGAGTTGTTAAATATAGGACCACCTCTCAAGCCTTGCTAGATCTTACTATAGGTCCCGTATCCCCTCCAGTTTCCACCCTCCCATGGAGCTTAGTGTCATCAATGAGTAAGCAAATGTTGCCCTTTATGTCCTCACCAATGTCATTGATGAAGACACTAAAAAGGACAAGCACCAAGCCCTGTGGGACCCCACTGGTGACATCCTTAGCATTTGAGAGAAATCCCATCCCCTCACCATCACCTCCTGTGTCCTGCCTTTCAGCCAACTGGTTACCCACCAGTCAGTTATCTCCTACCTCCAGATCCACCAGCTTCTTGATCAATCTCTTGTAAGGTACAGAAACAAAGGTATTGCTGATGTCCAAATACAGGATATCCACTGCTTGGCTTTGTCCACTGTTTTAGTGACAGAGTGAAAGAAGTCAATCAAGTTTATTTGGCACAATCTCCCAGCCATATATCCATTTTGCCACTCATCTCAGAGGACATTCCCTTCCAGTTATCACACCAACCTTTCAGTAGGTATGGCCTCCATGATCTTGCACACGATTGAGGTCAGGCTAACTGGTCTGTAGTTGCCATGGTTATCTCAGGGGCAGCTGTTATAGAGCAGCACAACATGTACCATTCTCCAGATCTGAGTACCACCCCCCAAACTCCAGAGGACTATTAAACAGGTCAGCCAGGTGACCAGCAAGTTCCTCTGCCAGCTCCCTCATCACCCTTGAATTGGTGCCATCTGGTCCTGGGGATTTGTCCACCCTCAGAACTAACAAACCCTTCTTTACCACATTTACCTCTATCAAACCATCTTTGCTCCCCTTCCCACCCTCTCCTACTCCCTTGTGGCACTGGACTGTCCCATTCCTTAGTGAAGAACTACAGAAGTACTTGTTCAGTACCTCTGCCTTGTCCCCACTCACTTCTACCCATTCCTCTCCCTTTCTGAACCACACTATGCCTCATCCCTCTTCTCACTAATGTACCTAAAGAAGGCTTTTTCTCCTTTAGTAATCCCCTCTGCTAGCTGCAGTTCTTATTCAGCGTTAGCCTACATGACTACCTTTCCTGCCTCACTAACTGTCCTCAGATAATCCTGCCTGTGCTTCTCCCTCTGGGTCCTTCTGAAATTCCTAGAGGTGTTCCTCTAATCTCTGACTGCCTCAGCAACCTACTTACTAAACCTGCTGAGTGCTTTTGCCCTCAGGTTCTTCCCCTTGAGTCTAACAGTTCTTTGTCACTGCCGCTGTTCCTTTTTTATTCCACCACCATCTCTATGCTCATGTCATCCAGGTGCCCCCTTAGCAGTTCTCCCATCTTTCTGAAGTCCACCTTTCTAAAATCATGGACTTTGGTCTTTGTGGGTACTTTCTCCCTCTCCATAACTAACCTGATCCACACTATGGGGTGGTCACTCCCACACAAGGGCTCCTCAGCTTGGATGTTCTGGACTTGATCCCCACTTGTCAATACCAGACTGAGGATAACCCCCTCCTGGGTGAGTATCATGATACCCTGAGTCAGGAATCCACCATGCACCACATCCAAGATTACCTGACCTATGGTGCAGGTCATGGCAGGAATCTTTTAATCTGCATTAGGCAGGTTAATGTCCCCCACAAGTACCACCTCCCTTTACTCTACAGCTGCCTTTATCCCCAAACCCAATTCCACATCCCTATCCATCCCCTGGTTGGGCAGTCTGTAAACTACCCCAAGTCTCACCTTTCTTTCTTTATTGGACAGTAGCGGCACCAGCATCACCTCTGCCTTCCCCTCTTTTGTCTCTTCCCCTGTACATGTTATACCATCCCTTATATAAGTCGCAGTGCCTCCTTTTTTCCTATTCCTTTGTCCTTCCTATATAGCTTGTATGCGGGGATTAAGAGGTCCCAGTCATGGTTAAGGGTGACCAAAATTTCAGTGCTCACCGTATTGTCTACACTACTCTCTGCCAACAACACCTACAGGTCATCAATCTTAATTCAGAGCCTCTTGTGTTTAGGGAGACCACCTTCCACCTAGAATCTGAGCCTCCGTCTCGCCCAGTCCTTCTGTCCTCACCCTTGCTCAACTTTGCCCACTTTGTCCTCCTCTTACTCCCCTTTTACTCTCACTCCAGAACCTTTCTCCAGTTCACCCTGCCCTGCTGACCCCCTCCTCCTGGAGACTCGGGGCTTGAAAGCCCACTCAGACCCCCCAACCATTTAAATTAAGGTTCCCTGGATATATAACCCCACAATTTACCCCAAGGACCCTTGAACCCCCTTTACTGAGGTGCAGCTTGTCTGGTACTTAGAGGGATTTGTTATACCAGGTCTCTCCCCAGTCCCCAATCCAGCTTTAACCTTCCTCCTTACAGCATTCCCACAGCCAGCCATTAAACTCATCTATTCTTTTCTTCCTAACTGTGCTGGCTCTCGGTACTGACAACACCTCAAAGAATACAACTGATCTGGCTACCCCCTTGCAGATCCTCCTTACTACCCTGATCCTTTCCTGTACCACCCCACTTCCTCTCTAGCGAGGTCATTTGTATCTAGATGAATAATCAGATGCGGTTTACCCTCAGCCTCATTCATTATCTGATTATTGCTTGTGTAAACCCTCTCTGCTGTCATCCCCAGCATGCATATTACATTCCTCCCCATAGGTGGATCCTCTTTTCCCAATAGAGAACACCCTTAACTATTGCAACCTCCAGGATTACAATCCTTCCCCCTCCTCTCAGTTTCCTGGATCCTTCTCCCTCTCTGAGTATCCCTTGAGCTCCTCCCTTGCCTGTATGATCCCCCTACCTTGCACACCACTCTTCCTTCTATTCCTTGCTCCCTGTTTGACTGACCCCTCCTTTGCCCCCTCCCTTGCCTCCCTCCCTCACTCCATCTGTTCTGTCCTGACCCCTTTTACCTCCTATATACCTTGCCTCATCCCCTCATGCCTCTCATCTCACTAATCCTTCCCCTGTATCTACTCCACTCCTGTCGAATACTCTTCCCTTTCCCCTTTCCTGCTGTGTACCCTTCCATCCCCTTTCTCCTGTCTAATACCCCTGGTCCCCATTATCTGACCTTGACCCCTTCCTTCTTCTCCTTCATGGTCCTTCCCAAACTGAGTCAGTGGGAGTAATCTAGTCCACACTGGCACCCCACTGGATCCTCCCACTCTAAGTTCCCCATTGTTATGACCGTTCCCCCCTCCTCTCCCTTTCCTGGCTCCTTCTCCACTCTGACTATCCCTCAAGCTCCTCCCTTGCCTATCTGATCCCCCCAGATTGTACACCACTTCTCTCCACTGCTCCTTGCTCTTGACTGAGTGAACCCTTCTTCATCCCCTCTGACCCTTCCTTGCCCTCCATCCCTTTCTCTGTTCTGTCCTGCCTCCTTGTACCACATAAACACTCTGCCTTATTCTGTTCTCCTGCCTCCCTTTTCACTCCCACTTCCCCTGTACCTACTCTACTGCCTTTGGACATTCTTCCATTCCCCTTCTGCTGCAGTGTACCCATCCATCCCCTTTCTCCTGTGTAACTCCCCTGTCTCTTTTACTTGAACTTGGCCCCCTTCCTCCTTCTCCTTCACCATGCTCCCCAATCCAAGTTAGTAGGAGGAATCTATTCCACTCTGGCACCCCACTAGGTGCTCCCACTCTGATTCTACCCTGATGACCCTACCTCTAACCCTTCCATTTTTATCCCTCCTCTCTGGGACCTCTCTCCTTCCCCCCTCCGAGGAAGGGGTACCCATAGCAACTGGGTCTTCCACACGTCAACCTTCCCTTTTTTGCCTCTCTGTATTACCCGGGCTGCACCTGTCCTGCTGCCTCTCACTTTTCACTCCCCAGCTCCATCCCCTCACCTCCGTTCCTCACTAGCCTTCCTAGCTCCCATCTGATCTGCCTCATCTCTGCCATCAGTTGATTTAGGATTGTGCACAATGGGCAACCTCCCACAGTATCCCCAGGAACACAGCTGTCCTGCATCCTTTACAATAAACCATACTACTCCTGGTTGCATGTTACCTGTATATGTTCCCACTTGCCCATGTGCTACCCAAATCCAGACCCATTAAATTATTATACAGATTTGGTAGTCTTTCCCCCTGACCCCCTAATGACCCCTTCCTGGCACACCTATATGGCCTACCTCAGATAGGGAGTAGATGCACCCCCACCAACTTCCTTGTGAGCATACCCTAGATGAAGGTTGGCTACAAAGCTATGACAACTCAGTTAACTATGTCAGTTGACACAAGATAGGGACTAGCCACAGTTCTTATGTAAATTGATCCTAGAAGGGGTTGGCTACAAAGCTTCACTCCCTCTGTGCACTTTATTAGCTGACCCTAGATTGTTCTATCTATAACCCCCTAATATATGATATGTTTGGGACTAGAATTGTGTATACACTATCCATTCAATTTCAGATAGCTCAGATTGTATAGCCTATCCATGGAACCAGAGTGGGTAGTCATGCAGTCTCTGAATCCATTATACAGGCTTTGCAGTTTGAATATGTTTAGATAGTGAACTCTGTCAGATATCCCAGTGGGCTATATAATGCAACACCTGCACTGCCCAAAGTTTGTCCACTCAAAAGACAAAAGGAAAACAGTGTAGTTCAATGGTTATTATACAGAACTGTAAAACTGGAAATCAAAGTTTTAAATTCCACCATAGTTACCAGGCTCACTTTGTAACCATAAGCTTATCAACATGTTCTCCATATACTCTAATTCTCCCAGATGTACAAAAAAATTGGGTGAAAGCAAGCATAGGTGCCGGAACCTATGGGCACAGTGTTCCTGCAAACCCCTCCTCCCATCTTTGCCCATGAGCATTCAAAGTGCCCTGTTGCTTGCAAAAAAATACCCTTTTTAGCCTATGCCCTTTTGAACTTCAGCACTCCCATTTTACCCCATGTTCCAGCACACATTGAAGCAAATTCTCACTGAAAATGAGATACTATATCTTAGCTGGAGAAATCCTGGGTAAATAAATTATAAAATAAAAATATATGTTTTCTTTTCTTGGTTTGAGTTTTTCAACTTGCTTAAACAATTGTAAAGGTTTGGCTTGAATCTTTAGAAAGAGGCAACCTATTCCTAGTATGAACATACTCTGGCCAGAGCCAGTACGGCTGCAGCTGAGGTTACGGAGGGACAGGGCACTGTAGCTTGTGTCCAAGATGACCACCGGAGTTCTCTGCACATGAGCAATGACTCGTGCATACACATTGAACTGTGGGGCATAATGGCACAGTCCATCATGTCCAAGATGGCCGCTAGAGTTCTCTGCACATATGTGATGACTCGCACATGCACTGGACTCCAGTGGCCATCTTGGACATGGCAGATTGTGCCGATGTGCCCTAGAAATCAGTTTGCATGTGCAAGTCATCGCACATATGCAGAGAACTCCGGTGGCCATCTTTGACACAGCCAACAGTGTCAAGTTCCATTGGTACCAAAGGACATAATAATGTGAAGTGACCATGCAGTGATTGCAGTTCACCTCCACTATTGAAAAAGTTATTTCAGTATCCAGTAAGCTGTCCTTTCTCCACAGTGATCATAAGACGTCTGCAGGCATATGCCCACTGTAGCCATAAAAAAAGGAACAAGAACAGAATCGATTTGATAAAGGAGCTTACAGTGCCAAAATATTTTGAGATTGCTAGCGGGGATTGAGGGCTGGGATTCTAAAGATTTGGCAAAGCAATGGCTTGTACAAGACATTTCAACTAAAGTTTTATCAAGGATCCCGTCAGGGTGGAAAGGGCTTTGAAAGTTTTTAGAATGTCATATACTTTCAAGTCTGTTTTGTGGAATGTTTTATTTACCTTTTATAATTTGACTACTAGAGATGGGGTTTTACTGGGTGCTAGATTTCTTTGTAATGTAAAGCACAGAGAAAGTAAGACAGAGATGGCAGACACCAGTTATGCCAGAAGAAGGAAATGTGGAAAAGCCTTTGAAATAGGCAGACAGCCAAGATTTTAGATTGCCAGTGTACCCTGCTTTAGTCTCGGAATACTGAACAATGACCAGTTTCATTTTTCTCAGGATCCCTACGGTGCCTCACAATTTTAGGATGACCATGGAAAATAAGGAATTCATGAATCTGATTCTGAGAATGTTGCCACCTGCTGGGATTTTCTGTTTGTCTTTAATCTGGTTTATTTCCCTAATACTGTGACAATTCATCTTGGTTGTTCTATTATCAGATGATTGTGACTGACAGAAAGAAGTCTCCATGTTGAATTATAGATACAGTTCTTTAAACACTTGTCTTGTGTCTGTTTGGTTTTCTTTTCCCTCTTACTTTTCTACCTACTCTGAAGATCCAAATGGGCTGTGCTTACTTTAGCCATAATTTTGCCAGGCCGTTTTGCTGAATGTACTAGATTTCTAAAGGGACTCCAAGCTCCAGTTAACTATATTTATTTGTTGCAGTGTATTACACATGTAATTATTTCATTAAGTACATTTTATTCCCAAAGTCTCAAATCACTTTACAATGTGGGAGAGGCTTATACACACATACTGAACATACAGTGGTAGATGATAAAACTGCATCACTCTTCACTTGCTTGTTTCAAATAAATAGTTTAAAAGGAATACATTTTCTGATTTATACTGTACACTGGTGAAAGAATATTCCAAATCAGCACAGTTTTGTGTTTACAACAGGTTAGAAAGTAATGAAAACGCTAAGCCACAAAAGTCTTCTACTATCTACTTTGCTTTAGTGGCAGACCCCATCCAATGGAACTCTTTCCCTGTAGAAATTTATCTTGCACATGCTCTCTTCAGTTTTAAGGTAATGAGTTTATGTGCTGCCCGACAACTTTTTTTTATATATCTGAAGTATTTTTTCTTTCACCTTTTGCTAATTAGAAGATTTTCTACTTGACAATACTTGATGTGATGTGTGGAACAGTACACTACCTGAAGGTAGATATACAGTAGCTGATTCTATTCATTCTCCTCTTGTACAGTATCAGCAGCCTAATGCCCTCACTATCTGTGGCATCACAACTGACCAAGAAGAGCCAACCACCTGCCCCTGCTGCAAGATTGGTCATATTTGGTGTCACTGTAAGTGAGGTCACAATGCTGTGATGAGGTATGAAGAAGAACTGAACTTGATATATGAGGCTTTATGTAAAGTAGTGCTCTTTGCAGTACACCTAATACTGTCAGGTACAAGTTAGTATGTCCCCTGGACCACTCGTTGCTGAATAAGAGTGGTTTAATGTGCATTCAGCTGGAGTGAGAATAGCGAAGTGAAGCTGAGCTGTTCTGGCTCAAGCTGAGAGCAAGTGAAATCACTCTTATACAACAACGTGTGGCGATGGGGGGACATATTAACATATTATTGATCGAGCACGATCAATAATAATGTATTTTTTAAAAACTGTTCTTGGAGCATGCCCATTTCCAGGGCATCTGCGCATGAGACACTATTCACAGAATTAGAGTGGCTCACACACAGTGGAAAGGAGTGCTCTGATTGGTCAGGAGCACTCCCTTGATCTGTAATAGTAAATCTTGTAATGAGCAAATGAAAAAAGGAAAAAACACTTCAAAAAGAAAATGTAACAGTTAACCACTTTTAAAAATCAACAGTTTCTGCCAGCTATTTTGGTGCTGCTTGCTCTTGGAAACTGTTATTGTTTAGTCAGGCATTCTTTATCTCAGGATTTTAAATTGTGCTTAGTTCTTATAATTATTATTACTTTTGAATTATATGTATTCTACTATGGTATATTATATTTCAAGACTTAGTAGTACTACCCCCTCCTTTGTTCTGTGGTGACATTTTTGTCTTCCAGGATCTCTGCATCTGTTTTGAAATGCATTTTACATTCTATGCCTCCTTTTGTACTGTAGTTTTGTTAAGAGCCCCGAGCTCATTGACTGGTGTTATGAAAAAAAATATAACCACTGTCACTACTACTTTCTGTGCTGTACATTTTGGGTCTTATGCACCATGGTCCTGCAGGGCATGCACACGAGCATACAGTGTGTGCATAGGTGGCTACATCACCCCACCACACACAGCCCTGGAAAGGGACATGCACGACGTGCACATAGTGGGCTGCACAGGGCACATGGACTCATGTCTGCGGGTGTTACATGCTGCACATCTGCAGGGGTGTAGCCACATAGTGAGCCATGCACAGGGCACCAGCATGCATGCATGAACGCATGTGTGACAGTCTGGCCCATGAGTGCCTGAGCATACAGTTATACCATAGGGAGGGCTGCTGTAACTGTACATGGACCTGTGACAGAAGCCCGGCCATGAATGGAAATGCCCACACACTGGATGGGCAGTGGGTGCAAAATAACCGTCAGGTGCCACACACACCTGGAAGGACCACCCAACACAGAGCACAGACCTCACATGTGAGTCCACTTGGGACTGGGTTTGCATGGTGGGGGTGGCAGAGGGCAATTCCTGGGTGCAGACCAGGAACCCAGCACTACGGGCCACATGGCTGAGAAACACAAGAAGTGGCCAGGTGACCGAGGCTAAGCTGGCAGGTGACATGGGCATGACTGCTGCAGTGCCCTACGCATGTGAGTGATGGGCCACCACATATGATGCACAGGCATTGCACGGTCACCCCCCAGTGTTTGTGCACAGGCTTCTGGCCTGTGACAGACAGCTTCCCTGACCACCCACAGCCCTAAGACATGAAAGACATGGAATGAGTGATAAAATGTTTATTACAGGTATAACAGATATACATACAAAGTACAAACCCTGCAGGCAACCCCCCCCCCATTGTGTGGGCATGGAAACAGTGGGCACCTGAACACCCATGGCAACACAGGCCACATCCCATGGAATAACAACATCCCTAACAGTCCACTCTGCTATGCAGCAGTGGGGACACAGCTGCACCTCTCCAACTCTGGTATCAGTTGCTGGAGCTACTGGTGGCGCCCTCATCCTCTTTCACCTATGGTCTCCTGACACCCACGTAGCACAGCATCATGCACCTTATTGGCCCTTTGTAGTGCTGGAAGGAAAGGGGAGACAACATCAGTGCCCCGTCTGAACAATCAACACCCCAGCCTACATGCCCAGTGCACAGAGCCCTGGCCCTGTCCTGGTGCACTTACCGGTGAGGGCACGTACACCTCCCACATTCTGTACTCCTCATCCTCATACATGAGGTCTGGTCCAGAGCTCTGAAGGAGGAAGTGGCATGGATACAGGACCTGGTACCTCCTTTGGTGATGGGGTGGAGTGCTCATGAAGCAGACAGCCGCATCCAACTGCTCCAGCAGCATCAGCTCCATTCTGGCAGGCATCCCATGCTGATCATGTGGGGAACAAGTGATACAAACATCAGTCACCGGTGCAGTGGCCACCACCCATGATGCCCCTGTATCCAGGGGAATGGGTGGTCCATACATGGTCAAAGCCCTTGACCCTCTACAGGTCACCCACACCACACTGGTTGGAGTAGTTGTCCTTTGATACCCAGAACAGGTCCTGTGGATACATCTGGTAATGGTCCATACACCTCACTGTCATCACACCTGTTGTAGCAGTGCTGCAGTGACAGGTACAGCAAAGGCAACACAGGGTGCATGTGTTGGCAGCACGCACATGCCCACTTAAAGGTGTACACAGATGATGCAGCAACTACAAAGGAGCTGCTATGCATGTGCTACAGGAAGCTACCGCATATGTGGAGGGGGTGTCCTGGAGTGCTACTCCATGCACACCTGATAGCAGACCAGGTTGACTGGTGGTGGAGGTTGGATCCACAACCACATTTGTTACAGCCATGGATCGACACAGCTACATGGTGGGACACACACTGCATCAAGTGATTCCACTTCCCTTGGGTCACCATCACACAGCTGTGTAACATTGTCCGGGACACCATTGCCCTATGGACATGATGGTCATGAGCGATGTTGGTGGAGACGAAGGCAATGTGCGCCCTTGCATACTATGCAAGCGGGTCATTCCAGCACATGACCAGGGACACAGTGGGTGTATGCCAGTCATCGGTGTCCCAGGCCATGGCCCAGGTGACAGATGCCCTTCTCAATCATGTGGGGGAGCGCATCCAGTTCCCCACTGTGGTGGTCAAGGTCCATGTCATGAAGCAGGCATTCTACAACATGCATGGCATGCCCAATGTGTACAGGGCCATTGATGGACTCACATTGCCATCCTAATACCATCTGTGAATGAGGATGCTTACCACAACTGCTAGGGTTTCCACAGCATCAATTGTCAGGTAGTGTGTGATGCGAATGGCATCTTCACAAACATGCGCGCCATATACCCTGGGTTGAACCATGAGCCCAACATAGTGGATGCCTCTGGTTTCAGCACCATACTGCAAGGTGATTATGCTGTCACAGCATGATTCAGCTCTGCCAGTGGCCGGACCCACCACGTGCCACTGTGTTCCCCCCATTGCAGATGACAGCAGGTACCCCATATGGCCATACTGTACCTGATGATGCTGATCCTGACCATGACCATGCCTGTGGAGGAAGCATACAACACAGCCCACAGAAGGAACAGAGGCATAGTGGAGAGGACCATTGGGCAACGAAAGATGTGCTTCAGGTGCTTTTGCTATACTGGTGGAACCATCATGCTGTCACCTGCCTGGGTGTGCAGGGTGTTTACCACATGTGCCATGCTTCACAATGTCACCAAGTGGGGGTGGAGTGCCCTTGCCACAGGTCCTGCCTACTGACTCTCAGGATGATGGGGCCGAGGAGCGGCCATGCATGGAGCTCGGGACAGTAGCCAGATGTGCAACCCAGCAGGCACAAGTCGAGGGCACATTCCAGCAGTAGTGGTGGTACATGGGACACAGACATCACACTGCACCACCCTGGTTATGGTTGGAGGCCCTGTATGGTCTGCAACATGGCTCACTGGACTGATGTGTGCATGCCTGTGTGACTCGTGCCACAGCCCTGTGCAGTGTATGTCCCATGTGTCACGCAGCGGGCAGCAGTGGGGTGCACAATGATGCAAATGTGTACTGAGTGCACCCATGTCAAGGGGGTGGGGGCCCCAGTGTGCCTGGAAATGTGTACGGCACCAAGGGGGCATGTAAAAATGCACAACCCCGCTGTGGTATGTGCTGCTTTGTGGGCATGGGGGTACCATGTGTGGTGGTTGGCACTGCTCACGGTGTTGGTGTGTGTGATACAGTGACATGATGCAGATCCATCTGGTGTGTGGGCGGGTGGATGTGGTGTGTTACTGCTGGCAATGTATGTGGCCCCATGGTACCCTGGCACCATGCCACTGTCATTACTCCGGCCACCCATCAACATATACTTACTCCATGAGGTGCCCATTGGGCTTCTCTTGCAGCCATGTGGATGACTGTGTGCCTAGATGCCAGCTGTGGGACTGTGAGACAATGTGCGTCTGGCACCCGCCCTGCAAGAAGTCTTGTGGTGCTCCGTCCAAGAGGTCACACATGGATGTGTCCTGGCTGCCTGTGCTCCCCAACATGGCCACCTGTGAGCCCCCTTGCTAATGGAGGCTGCACACATGCCCTGTTGCTCTGGGTCATTCCCTGTAACCTGTTCCATGTGCTGTTGCACCCTGAAGGGGTGGCCATCCGGGTGTACCATTGTGCAGCTATGGCCTGGTCATGGCCCAGTGCCAGTGGGGACCACTGCGTGCCCATGTCCATGGTGTATGAGGGTGTGCTTGCCATGGGTCCCTGGTGTGCAGAGTGGCCCCGAAGGTGCAGAAGTATGTCCCCCTGTGCGGCAGTGCAGAAGTCAATGCCACTGCACATTCCATGGGCAACATCCATCAGGGCAGCGATCGCAACTGTGTTCAGGTGCTGTACCTCCAGCCTGTTCCTTTACAGCTGCTGGGGCACATAGTACTGCACCTCCATGTAGCTTTGGGCACACATCGCCTTGCTGTATCTCACTGACCATGTTGAAGGCCCCTCAACCTGGCTGTAGTCAGGGCAGGACTGGGTGACATTTACAGGGGTGACCCTTCTATTGACAGGTATGTTTGTGTCACTGGTGTCACCAGACATGGTACACTGCCTGTGGCAAGGGGTGTCCATCCACACCCATGCCATGACCCTCCTCTTGATGCCTCACTCCCTGACACTGTGTCTTCCTTCTGCTGTGCTATGGTGCTCTCCCCCTAGGTATTGCTGTCCATCTGGGTCTCCGGCTTCATCTCCATGCCTGTTGGTACAGAATACTAACATTACTTCTGTGTGCCTCCATGCCGCCTGTGACCTCCACCCCTCCCACCCATGGCATGCATACATACTTGAGGCCTCTGGTGCTTGGCTGCCATTCCTCTGTGCCAGATGCTCTGCCGTGGTATTCTACTACATGATCCCCCTTGAAGCCTGCTGTGCTGCTGCAGCTGTGCCTGTTGGTACAAGATGACACAGTTACTACCATCATGGGGTGCTTTGCCTGTGTGTTCCCTACACCCTTGGTGTCACCTACCTGGCATGGTGTCCACCCCGTCCACCTCCCCATGGACTGCGATGTCTTTCAGGGTCTCAGACACCATCTGCTCCAGGGGCGTCAGCTGCATGTCCATGTTTTGGGGGCCATCATGCTTTCTCTGTCATGCCCTCGTGGCCATGGACACCTTCTTCTTTACGGCAGCCCACAGATCATGCCACATGTGCTTGATGGTGATGAGGGTGCAGGCCTCAGGGCCAGCAGCAGTCACGCAGGCTTGAATGTCTAGCCACAGCCTGGCCTTTACCTCGGGGGGGAGGTCAGTGCCTGCATCCCATACAGCTGGCTGTAGTTCTGTCAGATGTCAATGACCATCACCACCACCTGCCCGCTGATGAAGTTGGGTGCTCTTGGATGTCCACCGCCCCATGTGCAGACACATCTGTGGCCACATTCACCATGTCTGGTTGCCCATTCCTCCCATTCCTGGGGTGGGGGGCTGCCCTGTGCTTCACTGTCTGTATCCACCATCCTGTGGGATGCCCTGCATTGCACAGCATTCATGTCTGTGACACTACGTTAGGCATGGGCCTTACCCATATATGGCAGGGTCAAAGGGTGATCCCACATATCCTGTTCACACCCCTGTGGTGGGTGCATAGTGTGATACACAGACCATCCCTGCATGCCCCCAGGGGGTGCACGGTGCCATTCGTGCATGCTATGTGTTGTGGGTGCCTGCACACTGCGTAGCTACGCACCATGGAAACTACCATTTTCTGTGTAGTTTCCATTCTTTCACGCATAGGCACTTCTGTTACTGGTGTAACTGGTGCAGACAAATTCTGCAGTATATTTATTTGAAGAGCCTTATACAAGATGGCTAATTACAGTTATGGCTTATGTGAAAGAGATACTATAATTTCAGTCTACAGGTCAGATCAATAATATGTTTCAGTACTGTTCCTTTTCTTGAAGATTGAAGAGTCTTACGTTTGTGTCATTTTTTTTATCCAGTTGCTTTATATACCACACCATGCCTGGCACAGGCTCAAGGGAACATCGGGTGGCAGGGGTCAACTTTAACATTCATTTACTATCCCGGGTACTAGTGCAGATTGCTGCAGGCTAGTGCAGAATTTCTGTTACCTGCCCGGTTGGGCTAGTGCAATTCCTCCTGTGGAAAGCTGCAGTTTCATTCTCAACCCAGTTATCAAATAAATAAACAAACAAATAAATGCATAAATATAACTGCTATTTAATTAAAAGCCAGATACTTTTCATGGGGGTTTAACTATGCCCCTCCTTAGCATTAGTGAAATGAAAAAAATAGATGCCTGTGTGTAGTGCCTTTACAAACTGTTTCATTTTATACTAACTACTGCTTTTATTTTTTTCTGATAAAGATCCTTTCTCCTTTTCCTTTCCTTGTTTAGCTCAGTACTCATGGCAGGCAGATTTGTGACTGTGTCAGAAGCAGCACAGTTATAGAGTTGCCTCCTGTCCAGTTGTAGACCGGATAACCCGGTTTTCAGGGTCCTTATCTGGTCATCCGGTTTTGATTAACTATAGTCCAGTTTTAGGGCCATTTTGAGTGTTCAGATAGTATTAAAACTGATTATATCAAATCATTCACTGTTGCATGCATGCCCAGGTTAAAAAAAAAGTTTTGATGTCACTAGTCACTGGCCTTTGCTTGTAAAACCAGTCTGTCTAGAAGGTGTAAAGTATGGCCATTAAGACCATTAGCAGTAAATCAAGCTAATCTTTTCAACTCTGAATTTTAAGTATTGTCATTTATTGCCATGATAGGAACAGTTTCTATACCTTTATATGTTGTAATGGGTTCCTTTTTGTTTTTCCTATATTCTCATGCTTTAGACCCACTTTTTCAAATTAATTTTCACATCTTTATTGCCTTTGCCACTGTGCTGATTATTTCTCTCCTAAATCCTCAGCAGCTGCTGCTCTCATTTTTTTATACTACCAACCTGAACGTTCCATGATATTATCTTTTAGGGAGGCAGTACAGTGCAGTGGTTTAAGGCTCTGAGCTGCAAATCTGATGACATCCAGCAGATCAGACCTGGGTTTAAATCCCACAGCTTCCACTTGCATACTGTGTGACCCTGAGCAAGTCACTTAACTTCCCTGTGCTCCCAGGTCGCTCCTGTAAAAATCTTTCAGCTTAGTGTGCTACTCCTGGTTAAACAACTAAATAAATAAATAAATAGCTACATCCTTGCAGGCCATTGGAATAAATAGCATGGAATGTGATGTCTTAGACATTTGGAAAGAAACAGCAGTAGCTGATGAGGTAAAGAAGACACCAGGAGAAAGGACTGCTGTGTGACTGAACTTCTCTGCTGGGACTAAAGTAGAAGAACTTTTGTATTTGGACCTTTAATTTAGGGTAAAAAAAACTAACATACCAAAAAAAAAAAAAAGTGTGTGTTTGGGTTAACTGAACTGAATGGGTATCTGAAGAGTTATCTAGGTATAAATCTCAGGTGACTGAAAGGACTTAACTGCTGTGAGGTTTAAAATTACTTGTAGAAAGATCTGGTAAGTAGGGGGAGTGGCTTAGCTAGAAGGAAGCTACATTTAAAGACTGCCTTAGAAAGTTTCAGCTAATAGCTTGGCAGAAGACACCAGGAGAAAGGACTGCTGTGTGACTGAACTTCTCTGCTGGGACTATATTGCCCTCCTTCCCTCCCCTCCACCCCCACCCAAAGCTAGTTCTATTTTTACAGGCACAGGATTTGACTGACAACAGGAACTTCCTGTTTAGGGGCAGGAAGTGAGTGATCACAGAACCACCAAGGACCCACCATCCTTGAAGGGCAAGAGTAGCTCTCTGGCCCCCTCTAGCTGCTAGAGGTCTGCCTCTGAGCAAGTAAGTGGTCTACTGAGAAATATAGGATATTCTTGTCTCAGAACAGGGCAATCAGGAGCTTAAGGGGCACACAGGCAGAAAGTAAGGAGAGAGAGAAAAAAAACAGAGGAAAAAGTAAGGATTGCAAACAGTTAAGGGGCCAGAAATAAGACATGATTGGAGTGGTGCAGTGCAGTGGCTGTGGAGCAGCAGTCTTCCAGGAGATGTTCTGGAGGATGCGGTGTCCCATCTGCAGGCATCTCTCTGGGCTGAGGGAGGAGGTTGCTCATCTCCTGGCTGAGTTGGCCAGGGTTTGTGGGACCTCCTCTTCCATCCAGGGACCACCAGTGCCACTGCCGTTGCCTCAGAGGTTGCCAAGAAAGAGGAGCGGTTGGACCACAGTGGGCTCAGAGAGGGTGAGGGTGGTGGAACAGAGGCGCATCCCTCCAGTTGTACCTCTCCACAATTCCTATGCCATTCTGGCAAAGTGTGGTTCCTCTATGGAGACACTCACAGTGGAGACCAAGGAGGATGCTGGGAACCTCCACAAAGGAGACCCACAGGAGGGTGGCAGGGGACCCTGCAGGGGAAGGAAACAACTCCTGGTGGGGGACTCCATTGTTAGAAAGGTAGAACTGGGGGAGGAAGGGGAGAGGGAGGTAAGGTGCCTGCCTGGCGCCATGGCTTGGAGGGACAGGGAGCGAATCCTCAGGATTGCCAGAGCAGCTGCACAGGGGAGGGAGCTGGATGTCATTGTCCACCTAGGGACAAATGACCTGGCTAAGAAAGGGATTAGAGAAGTGCAGGAAGAGTTTGTGGAATTGGGGAGGGGCCTTAGTCAAGTAGCATGCACGGTAACCTTCTCGGAGGTGCTACCCATCTATGGCATAGGAGAGGCTAGGGTGTTCCGCACCATGGGATTCAATCAGTGGTTGAAAAACTGGTGTGGAGCTCAGGGATTTGGCTTCATTGGGGACTGGGGGTCCACCTGGAGTGATGCAAGCCTACACTGGCATGATGGGCTGCATCTGTCCGGGAGGTGAACCAGGATCCTAGGTGATAGGTTAAAATGCTTCATTGGCAAGCTTTTAAACTAGCCAAGGGGGGAAGCACTGGAAAGGAGCAGGAAAATCCTAGCCCCCCCCAAATAATCACAGTAGTAAGTCGACAAACACCAACACAGAGGTGTCGATAGGGAGAAGGCAGGGGTAAATGGAGAAAGTGACAAAGGCAAGAAGGACAGGGATGGGGCAAAGGAGTAAGGCCATCAGGAAATGGAGGGTAATGAGTACCAATGCCCTGTAGTCTGGGCAACAAGCCCCTGAGCTGATGGCCTTAATGGAAGAGGGATGCCTGGATATCGCAGCAGTCACAGAAACATGGTACACAGAGAACCATGACTGGGATGTTAACATACCAGGGTACATAACCTACAGGAGAGACAGGCAGGGGAGAAGAGGGGGAGGAGTAGCTCTCTATGTAAAGGAAGAGACAAAAGCAACTGAACAAAAGAGTAAACAGGGAGGAGAGGAGTCACTGTGGGTCACCTTGGAGACTGGAAAGGGCACCACAATCCGCACAGGGGTTGTGTACAGACCCCCATGTCAGGGGGAAGAAATGGACAAGGATATGATAGAAGGCATTCTTAGAATGGCAGAGAAAGGGGAGATACTGTTGATGGGAGACCTGAATATGCCAGATGTTAACTGGAGCACATTTGCTGCAGCCACATCCAAGAGCAGGGCTATTCTTGATGCCCTACAGGTGGCAGGCATTAGACAGCTAGTTTCGGAACCCACTCATGAGGGAGCAATCCTAGACCTCATATTCTCAAACGGGGGCAGTGAGAGGATCTCAAATCTAGAAGTGGGTTGCCATCTGGGGACAAGTGACCATCAAACACTGTGGTTCACGTTAAACTCAGCTACAGAGTCAAGCCATACACAAGTGAGGGTACTGGACTTTAGGAGGCTGACTTTGGCAAGATGGGAGAGTGCCTCAGAAAAGCACTAGCAAACAGGCTAGAAGGAGGTGTGGAGCAACAATGGGGAATTATCAAAACTGCCATCACAGAGGCAGCAAGCCTTTGTGTGAAGCAAATAAACAAATCAAAATGAAAGAAAAAGCCACTATGGTTCTCAAAAGAGGTGGCTGTGAAAGTCAGGAAGAAAAAGATAGCATTCCGGAAGTATAAGGAAACACAGAAGGAGCAGGACAGAGAGCTGTACCAGTTAAGGCAGAAGGAAGCAGGGAGGGAAGTCAGAATAGCAAAGGCCCAAACTGAGGAAAAGATAGCCAACTCAGTTAAGAAGGGCGATAAAACCTTTTATAGGTACATCAGCGAGCGTAGAAAGACAAAGGGAGGGATAGTGAGGCTGAATAGAATGAACGGTGGGTGGGCAGAGGGGGACAGTGAAAAAGCAGGAATACTGAATGAATATTTCTGCTCAGTATTCACAAAGAGGAGGGAGTGCCTAATCCAATTAACAGAAGCACTCTTGATAGGGGGGTCGACCCCAGTCCTTTCACAGAAGAAAGGGTTCTGCAAGAACTCTTAAAACTGAAGGTGGACAAAGCAATGGGTCCTGATGGAATTCACCCCAGAATTCTAAAAGAATTAAGGAGGAACTAGTGAAACCACTGGCTACTCTTTTAATAAATCATGGGAGGATGGTGTGGTACCCGAGGACTGGAGGAAGGTGGATGTGATTCCCTTCAGCAGGGGACCAAGACAGAGGCAGGAAACTACAGACCTGTCAGTCTGACCTCTGTGGTAGGGAAAGTGATGGAGTCACTTCTGAAGGAAAGAATAGTTGAGTACCTAGAGGCCAGTGGAGCACAGGACCCAAGGCAGCATGGGTTCACAGCGGGAAGGTCATGTCATACAAATCTAATAGATTTCTTTGACTGGGTGACCAAAGTAGTAGACCAGGGAGGGGCTGTGGACATGGCCTACCTAGACTTTAGCAAGGCATTTGACACAGTCCCACACAAAAGATTAATAGTCAAATTAACCAGCCTGGGAGTGGGACCCAGGGTGGTAGCCTGGGAATAAAACATTGGCTGGACAACAGGACACAGAAGGTAATTGTAAATGGGGTCACTCTAGAAGAAAGGGGTTACTAGTGAGGTACCTGAGGAGTTCAGTATTGGGTTCAGTCCTTTTAATGTCTTCATCAGTGACATTGCAGAGGGACTGGAAGGAAAAGTATGCCTTTTGCAGATGACACAAAGATCGCAAACAGGGTTGATACACAAAGAGGCGTGGAAAGGATGAAAAGGACTTGGCAAGGTTGGAGGAATGGTAAGAAGCATGGCAGCTAGATTCAATGCAAAAGAAGTGCAATAATGCACCTGGGAAACAAGAACCCAGGGAAGAATACACAATGGGTGGGGAGTAAAACAACAACAAAAGGAAAGGGACCTGGGGGTAATCATATCAGATGACCTGAAGTAGCAAGCAATGTGAGAAGGCAGTAGGGAGGGCTGGGGTATACTGGGATGTTTAGGAGAGGCATCATCAGCAAAAACAGGAAGTTGTTATCCCTCTGTACAGACTGTTGGTGAGACCCCATCTGGAGTACTTGTGTCCAGTTCTGAGACCCCATCTCCGCAAGGACATAGACAGGATAGAGGCAGTCCAGAGGAGGGCAACTAAAATGGTGCAGGGTCTGCAAGAGAAGTCGTATGAGGAGAGACTAAAGGAGCTTAATATGTATACCCTTGAGGAAAGAAGGAGAAGGGGACATGATAGAAACTTTAAGTACCTCAGTGGAATCAACAAAGTCCAAGAGGGTAGCATCTTTCAGAAAAAGAGACTTGCAAGAACAAGGACACAATTAAAGATAGAAGGAGGGTGTGTTCAGGGCAATGTGAGAAGCATTATTTCAGAGAGGGTAGGATGCATGGAACAGCCTTCCTGAGGAGGTTGGGGTCTAAAACTGTGGGAGAATTCAAGAATGCATGGGACAGACATAAGGCAATTCTTGTGGGGGGTAGGAAGAAATAGGCTGTTGGTTAACTAGGATCTGCAGCCTATCCTGTGGGTAGGGAAATGGGCAGACTAGATGGGCCTAGCAGTCCTTATCTGCCGTCAAAGTCTATGTTTCTATGTTTCTAAAGGGAACACAATGAAATATTGAGGATTCCACAAGTACAGTACTGATAGTTCAATTATCAAAAAGGTGGTCAAAGCATATCAGAATACAGAATACATGGCTGTCACAGAAAGGAAAATTGGAGAGTGTTTGAGAGAGAGAGCAACAGGTTGTGAATGGGCTTTGTACATCCAGCAGATCTGGGTTTAACTTCCACTTGTATACTGTGTTGACCATAAACAAGTCAAGTTGTAACATGGCAATAAAGTGAATGGGCAAATGCGGAGGTGCGGAGGTGCGGTTGGCTGAAGTCGATCACGTGGGCAAAGTTGGAGCGGGGATTAATCCAGCATACCCACCGTGTCCGAAACTGAAGTACCAGGACCATCCAGACACAGGTAGGTAAGCAGCACCGGGGAGAGGTGAGAATCAACTGTGAGAGAGACGCCAGTCTTGGGCAGGGAGCGAGTGACAAGCTAGGCAGTGTCAGAAATGGGAAGGGGAGAAATAGGAGCCATGCACAATCGGAGTAGATAGGAGCCGGGC
Source organism: Neoceratodus forsteri (assembly GCA_016271365.2). Classification (NCBI taxonomy): domain Eukaryota; kingdom Metazoa; phylum Chordata; order Ceratodontiformes; family Ceratodontidae; genus Neoceratodus; species Neoceratodus forsteri. Next base: position 463,955,373 of record CM057449.1, read on the forward strand.
AGGAAGCACAAAGACCCGAGAGGCAGTAGCACCAGATGGAGCAGGAGATGGAGCGGGTGACATCGGAGCTATCTCAGGGCAGCAAAGAGAAGTGAGCGACCGAAGATGCAAATTTGTCAGGGAATCGCTCTCCGCGGTGAGACAGCACTCCACCGTAGACCTCCAATGAGTGGTATGAGAGTAATACCTGCGTAGACCACAAAATAAGTTTGACTAGCATGTGAGGTGCACTGTTGTGTTTATGTAGCAGTAGTCAAAGTTTTCACTGCATCAGCATATAAAAGCTGATCTGCAACAGGTTGTGGAAGTGCAGTAAAAACCTTACTGAAATATACTGAGTCCCTGTGTTATGTTGTTGTACCAATGGCAAATACATTCCTCGCAATTGTATACTCACGCAGCCCATGTTACAAGCACATTAAATCACTCTGACGGTGGCATCTAATGCGATTAATGCATGATTGGGCTGTTATTCGCCAACCCTCCCAACCATGCATTAATCCAGCATTAGATGCCACCTTCGTCGTGGCTTAATGCTTACTTAGCCAGCCTTGGAGTGGGTCCCAAGATGGTAGCCTGGGTTAAAAATTGGCTGGACAACAGGATACAGAGGGTAATAGTAAATGGAGTTTACTCTGAAGAGAGGGAGGTTACTAGTGGGGTACCGCAGTGTTCAGTACTGGGACTGGTCCTCTTTAATGTCTTTGTAAGTGACATTGCAGAGGGACTGGAAGGAAAAGTATGTCTCTTTGCAGACGACACAAAGATCTGCAACAGAGTTGATACAGAAGGTGGGGTGGAGAGGATGCAAAGGGACTTGGCAAGGTTAGAGGAATGGTCAAATATATGGCAGCTTAGATTCAGGCGCTTTTCGCGCGAAACCGGTCGGACTGTTTGTGTGTTTGGGAGCCGTTGTCACCTTGCCTGGCGCCACTGCATTTTACTCTTTTTCATGTGAGTAAAATATAGATCATGCTATTGAAGTGTTGGTGCTGTGTTCTTTTGTTGTTTGGATTGTATCTTTACACTGGCACTATATAAGCTAGAGACACTTTTCCTTTGAAGTATGGGCAAAGAAGTGCAAAGTAATGCACATGGGAAACAAAAATCCAGAGGAAGAGTACACAATGTGGGTTGAGGTAATAACAACAGAAATGGAAAGGTACCTGGAGGTAGTCATATCAGATGACCTAAAGGTGGGCAAGCAATGTGAGAAGGCAGTAAGGAGGGCTGGTGGGATACTGGGATGCGTAGGGAGAGGCATCACCAGTAGAAAACAGGAGGTTGTTCTCCCCCTGTACAGACAGTTGGTGAGACCCCATCCGGAGTTCTGCATCCAGTTCTGGAGACCCCATCTCTGCAAGGACATAGACAGGAAGGAGGCTATTCAGAGGAGGGCAACTAAAATGGTGCAGGGTTGAGAGATCACTTAATGGCACTGAAAGAGTAGCAGCTCAAAAGATTGGCTCCCACCTCAACTCTCACTTTTCGACCTTAATCTAAAAATCTTATCTTCATCGACCATCTGTGGCTCTGTCAATTCGCTTCTAATAGCCCGCTAATACACCAGAGGTGAAGTTGGATCCAAATTGAGGTAACTCCACAGTGAAAAGGTCGGGTAATTTTCTGAGGCCTAGCCGATGATATGGAGGTGGAAATGCGCCAAGCACCACCCCCACATACTCCACCGCAGATGCCTGAAAAAATGCCAAAATGCTCCAGAGGTCAGCCCGGCACCACTCCAAAAACTCCAGCATCCTTCAGAACCCTTCAAACGCCGACTCCTCTCACTGAAAAAAGGTTCATGGAAGAACTACAGCCATTCTGCACAGCTCACCAGGATCTCACCGCGGAGCTTAAATCTATGCGCGTAGATCTTACCAATGCTGCCCGTGCCATTAAAGATGTGGCGGCTCGGACAACCTCATTGGAGGGCTGGAAAGCCACAATTGAACCAATTCCTGGCACTCAGACAAAAGTAGAACCGTATGGAAGGCAAGCTGGAATACCTGGAAGGCCGAAGTCACCGCAGCAACATCCTGATCTTCGGCCTTCCAGAGGACTCCAAAGGTGCTACGCTGATCACATTTTTACAAAAAATGCTTACTAAAATTGCCGGACCCTCTTCTAACAACACAACATATGTTATAGAGAGGGCCCATCGCTTGCTTAGACCCAAACCTGTCACTGGACAACCACCAAGACCACTCATACTTAAGTTCCTTAACTACTTAGATAAAGTCTTTGTATTGGGGAAAGTTAGAGAATTACAGGACATCTCAAGGGAAGGTCCGCAATTGCGATTTGCTCAGGATGTCCCTGCAATTACCCGACAGCAGAGAGTGGCATACCATCCAATAGGCACTAAACTTATCGTAGCTAGTATTAAATACCAAGTACAATACCCTTTGAGACTCTCCGTACTCTACAAAGGTTCCTGACACAGCTTCGACACTGCCGAACAAGCCCTTCCAGCTTTACAAGCTCTGATCCCCAATCTCTTTAGTGCCCACTGAGATTTAGACTTGGTTTTTGGTGTCTCAATAATCAGCATGATTGTGCGATGAAAATTGTTCGGCTGTCAGTTCAACATGACTCGCTCACTTCTTTGGATTTCCACAAAAGGGCGGCAAAGCATTGCAATTGAGTGCTGTCGCTCGTCTCTAGCTTCAATGACCAACATATTTCCTTCCACTTCTTTTTTCCTTTTTTCTTTTTTCTTACTAATTGAGGCACCAGAGTAGCTGCTACGTCCTGCTTGGACTAATTACTGGCACTGACATTAAGACTCCAGTTCAGAGCTTCAGTGACTGAAGGAAACTTCTTAGGTTTTTTCTCCGTTTTCATTTATTTATTTTTTTACTACTCGAGGTACCAGAGTAGCTGCTATGTCGTGCTGGGACTAGAAGTGATTAAAGGCAGCTCCCTAGAGATTTCATAAAAGATCTCAATGACCAGCCTGGTTGTATGACAAAATTTGTAGACTGTTAGTTTAACATGACTCGCACACTTCTTTGGTTTTCCACAAGAGGGTGGCAAAGCATCACGGTTGAGCGCTGTCACCTCTCTCTGGCTTTACTGATCAACATATTTCCTAGCACTGACTCCAGTATAGAGCTGCTATTTAATAATTGCCCCTCCTAAATTTGACATTTCTTTGCACAAGTGATTAAAGGCAGCGCCTCAGGTTTTTTCTCTTTTTCCTATTTTATTCCTTCATTACTACTCGAGGCACTAGAGTAGCTGCTATGTCCAGCTGGGACCAAGTACTGGCATTGACATTAATACTCCAGTTCAGAGCTGCTATTTAATTACTGTTTTACTAATTTTGACATTTCCTTTCACAAGTGAGTGAGTGAGGGAAGCTCCTCAGTTTTTTTGTCTCTTCACTACTACCCGAAGTACCAGAGTAGCTTCTATGTCATACTGGGACTAGGTACTAACACTGGCACTAAGATTCCAGTTTGGAATTATTAGTTACTGTTTTATTAAACTTGAAATCTCTTTTCAGAAGGAAGCTTCTCAGTGTTAAGCTCCTAGAGATCTCATAAAATTCTCTTGTCACTTCAAGTTACTGTAGTATATAGGGTTTTTTCCTGCCTGTTGCAGTTTGATTTACTACTATGCTTCAGTATTGAGGTCGTTGTGGGAGTTGGGGGGAGGGGAATCTATTTATTGTAACCTTAACAGAATGCCATGCACTGGAGTAAGGGGAGGGAGGGAGTTCACAGCACTCTGTTGTACACTTCTTAGGCCAGTTTCTCTGCCTGATTTTCTATTATGTGATCCGCAGCTTAGCGAACCCTGCAGTAGAATATCTCTTAATTGGAATGGTTGGAATTGCTGTGACTGTAGGAATTTGGGGGATAAGAAGGAGGGATGGGAGGGACTGGGAAGCATTAAAGGGAGGGGGAAGGCAGATAAGGGTCAGGTATGTAGTATATATGGGACGCTTCTATACTCTGGGAAAAACCACTATAGCTGTTCATTGTGAGTTGTTGAGTTCTAGTTCACATACTGTTAAATATTGTCAGTATGATGGTAAACTATAAAATGTGCTCCTGGAATGTAAAATGTGCTCAATCCCTGACTAAACATGCTAAGCTCTTGTTACACCTCCGCAAACTAGATATAGATATAGCTTTTCTCCAGGAAACCCATTTGCCTCCTTCTCAGGTCCTCCAGTTTAGAAGATCTTGGGTAGGCCAAGTATTGGGGGTGGGGCCAGATACCCGCAAAGGGGGTGCGGCAGTTTTCATAGTACGGTGAGTGCCCTTTCATCTTTTGGATTCTATAACAGATTCTCAGAACAGATACATCTTGATCAGGGCCTTATCGGGACACTCTGAGGTGGTACATAGCTCATATATAGCCCAAACATAAATAAACCTCAATTTTTCACTTCCCTCATGAACAAATTAATGTCATGGTCCTCCCTTCCTATCATATTAGGGGATGATTGGAATATGGTATTTTATAACATACTGTATCACTTCAGATGTTACTCCATGTCCCTCTCTCCTGCACAAATGGCCATCAGAGAAATGATGGATTCACTGGGATTAATAGACCCCTGGAGAGCCCTTTTTCCCTTCCAGAGAGAATATTCTTTCCATTCTAATCCCCACAACTCATTTTCCAAAATCAATTATTTTCTTATAGATATTGGATGCCTCTCATCGCTGTCTTCATGTAACTATCGTCCCAAGGTGATTTCAGGCTATCACCCTATTTTGATATGTTGGAGTCCTGGACCTCCTCTTACAAAAGATAAAGTATGGAGATTTAACAGCCAATTATTCAAATCAGACCACCTGGTGTGTCAAATTGTTGATTATATCACTAATTTTCTTCATACTAATACCCCTACAATGCCCAGATTAGATATTTTAGGGGGGGGGCTCTCAAATATTCGCTGCAGGGGGAAATTATTCGCTTAGCTATGATCAAGAAAAAGATTACCTCTCAGGTAACCTCTGTTCTTCTTCACGATATCAGGAGATCAGAACTATTGCTTCCCCCCTATCCTAATCAAGAAGAACTCAATGCCTTAGAGATTCTTAGAGCTAGATATAATTACATTCTAACAGAAAAAGCCGAGCATCTCCTTACACGTTCTAAAATACAGTATTTCGACCAGGGAGACAAGGCAGGGAAGCTTCTGGCTCTATGGCTCAAGGCGCAAGCTTCAGACAAAATAATTCCCTGTATTCAAACCGCCAGAGGACAAATGGTCTCCTCCCCTAGGGAAATAGTCCAATGCTTCCAAGAGTACTACAACACCTTATATTCTCGTTCACTTACACCTTTTAACCCATCAGCATTTGATGACTTTTGCAAAAGATCCAACTCCCTCAACTAAATTCCTGCCAAGCAGCTTCACTTAAATCTCCTGTCTCAGCTGGGGAAATCATATCAGCTATTGATTCTCTTTTTCCTGACAAGGCCCCTGGGCCGGATGGGTACACCACAGAATTCTATAAAATCTTCAAGGCTCAACTGGTACCTGTTCTACTAAATACTTACAACTATATGTATAAGCATGGTATTTTGGACTATTCCCTATCGAAGGCCATAATTGTAGTTCTTCCCAAACCAGATAAAGACCCCCTTCTCTTAACCAATTACCGTCCCATTTCTTTAATCAACGTTGACGTGAAAATTCTCGCCAAGATCCTAGCTTACAGACTGACTAAGGTCAGGCAGAGTCTTATCAGCAGGGAGCAAGTTGGCTTAGTGGCAGGTAGGGTGTCCTCCGATCACATGTGCAAGCTGGCTCGTTTAATCTCTGCATCCAGGGAGTCCCATATTCCATCTGTGCTGGTATCCCTGAACACAGAGAAAGCTTTCAACAGAGTCTTCTGGGAATATCTCTTCCACTTACTTCCTTGCTTCAACATACCAACACGGTATTTAAGTGGATAAAGATCCTACACACTCAGCCCTCTGCACGAGTACTCTGTAATGGACAGCTCTCACAATCTTTTACTCTACAGCAAGGCACCAGACAAGGGTATCCACTTTCCCCTTTCCTGTTTGATCTCTATTTAGAACCACTAATCAGAAGCATCAGCATCTCTCCCTATGATTTCAGGAGTATCTATTGGCCCTCATAATGCAAACTCTCGGTGTATGCCGATGATATACTGCTGCATGTTTCCCATCCTCATCCATCGATCACTGCTACACTTAAGCTTATTTCCAAATTTGGAAATTTCTCTAATTACAAGCTCAATATTTCCAAGACAGAGTTCATGCCCATGAACTCCTATACATTCTCTGCAGACATCTCTTCCTTAGGACTTCGTTGGGTCAAAGACAAATTAAAATATCTGGGAATATTCCTTTTCTGCTCCACTACTAAGATGAAACAATACAACCTAGATAAAATTATTACTAACTCAAAATAGATCTCACTTGCCGGGCCTTACTCCCACTCTCCCTATGGGGTCGCATAAATATAGTGAAAACAAATGTTCTTCCCCCGGATCCTCTATCCCTTAGAAATTACAAATTTATTTCTCCCAAAAACTTGGTTCACACATGTCCACAGTCTCATATCCAACATTATATGGCTTGGTAAAACACCTAGGAGGGCTTTCTTTAAACTACAGCGTAGTAAAGTGGCAGGAGTTCTTCAAGTACCGGACTTTCTTCTCTATTATTTTTCTATCAACTGTGCAGTCCTCACACATTGGTGGATGGCTAGGTCAGTTGTCAACCAGGGGACTTATTACCCATCGTGGCTTCAAATAGAAAGTTCCTTCTGCACACCACAGGAGATAGTCCCTAAATACTCTTATCTATACGCGGGTTAAGAATCTACCTAAAAATCTCCGTGACTCACCTATTGGGACAACTCTCCAAACCTATACTCAATTTTGCGCCACCTTCCAATTATCTATAACAAAAGACGTATCCCAAACCACTCTTTGTAATCCTAATTTTAAGATTGGGGGCTCTCCTCTCCCATATAATTTCTGGCCAGGAAATACCCAACTCAGGGTAATAGACCTGCTTCAAAGTCATAGGTCGATGCCATTTCAAACAGCACATATGCAATTTAACCTCCCTGCAACTTACTGCTTTAAATATCTCCAACTACAACATATGTTAGCACAGCATTTTGGTCTTGGCTTATGGGAACAGAACCTAGCTGGCCCATTTCTCCTGGCAGTATCAGATCTACCTCCATCTCACCTTAGCTCATCCCTCTACTGTCTTCTGAGAGATGGCATGGAAGATCTGCAAGGAACACCATACTACCTATGGGAGGAGGTGCTTTCCCCGGATCCCTCAACAACTCATTCATGGTCCAAGATCTGGACATTACTCTGCAAGGATGTGAAATGGGTCAGATATCGCATATTGCAGTGCTACATTCTTCATGATATGTTCTATACCCCGGTCAAGCTCCACAGAATGGGGAGACGTCCCTCCAATCTTTGCTCTAGGTGCAGAGAGCACCCAGGCACCTTACTGCATATTCTCTGGGACTGCAGTAAAACCTCACCTTTATGGACCACCATTAAATCTAAACTTGATCCACTATTAGGCCTCTCAGATGCCTTTAATCCCACAATCTGTATAATAGGGGATTATGGGGAATTTCTAGTAGGCAACCAATGCAAATATATGGCACTGATATCACTGTGCACTAAGAAAGTCATTTTGCGACATTGGATAGACCAAAATATCCCCACCCACACAGAATGGTTAAAAGAGATACTACTCGCTCTCCAGGCCGAAAATACCATTGTCCACAAGGCAAAAAATCTGCAGTACTATCAAAAAGTGTGGGCACCTTTATGCACATTATTAACTATCTAAGAAATGGATTTTTGACCCATTATACATTAGACACTCAACATAGCACAAACAAAAGCTACTTTTTGTACTTTCCCAGTAATCACACTTAAGAACATTATGCCTTAGTGTCCCGTCCAATGCATACCTGGGGGGGAGAGGGAGGGTTTGGGTAGTGGGCTAGGGGCTGGTGGGGGAGGAAGGATGTTGACTGTGTTTATTTTTCTCCTTTTCTGCGATGTTACAGATAGAATTATATATACTAATGCCAACGCTATCTGTTAACTATAAGACTCTATTGTAAAAGAAAATGTTTTGAAAAGTATAATGTTTTTCTTCTCTTTCTCCCCTTTTCCTTTTTTTCTTATGTATGTAACAATTGTGTAAACCTTCCTGAAAAATAAAGCATACTTATTCTGAAAAAAAAAATGGTGCAGGGTCTGCACCAGAAGATATACAAAGAGAGATTAAAGAAGCTTAATATGTATACACTCGAGGAGAGGAGGGAGAGGGGTGGTCATAATAGAAACTTTCAAATACATCAAGGGAATTAACAGAGTCCAAGATGGTAGCATCCTTCAGAAAAAATGCTGTGAAAGAACAAGGGGACACAATTTGAAGATAGAGGGGGGGACAGCTCAAAGGTAATGTGAGGAAGTATTTCTTCACGGAGAGGGTTGTGGATACATGGAACAACCTTCCTGGTGGTCCAGTGGACCACGTCCAGCCCGATCGTGGGCGTACGTTTCACAATAGAACACACTAAGCCATCCTGGTGGTCCAGCTGTACCCCCTCCCACCCACCCATTGAGCCCCAGCACCCAGCTCCCTGGCCAGCGGTGGGTGGTAGCTTCCCACCCACCAGCTGCCCTGCCACCCACTGACTGACTACGTATGGTAAGCTGTATGCCCATTGGTCCAAGAGTGGGCCAATGAACCTCTGAATGCTCTACATTACTACACAGTCAGATATGAATGTTCCATCTACAAATCTGGACTGTGTAGTACGATATGGTCTGTACACCATTGGTCCTGACCGCTGGACCACCAGGGATGGCTTGGCATGTTTTATTGTGAAACGTACGCCCGCAATCAGGCTGGACGTGGTCCACTGGACCACCAGGGATTTTGAACCTCTTTTTGTTATTACATATGCCCAGGATCAGGCTGCAAGTGGTCCACTGGACCACCAGGGATACAGTTAACTGTCTAACATGTGCTTATGCCCTCGATCAGGCTGCATGCGGTCCACTGGACCACAAGGTATATAGGACTCACATGTATACTACATATGCCCGCGATCGGGCTGCGAGCAGTCCACTGGACTACCAGGGATGTAGAACTGTTATTTTTCTACCTATGCCCATGATCGGGCATGGGAGGTTCCACCATGAAGGTGCAGCTGGAGCTCGGGTGACCACCCACAGGTGGCAGCTGCCGTGTTGCACCCTGCGATACAGCAGCTCACCTGTGGGTGGTCAGCTGTTGCTCCTCTTTTGTTTGGCTCACCTGTGTGCAGCACAGGTAGGGGTTGTGCATGCATGGTCTCAGCACATCCCCGGCTGAATATCAGGATGTTTAGAGTATGCATGGGCACGCCCCCCCCACCTGCTCTGCATACATTACTGATGCGCTCTGGTGCATCGGGATTTGTGCCAGGCACAATCCCCCTTTGAATATTGCGCCGGGGTGCATCAGTGGGTTGCACATGGAGCAACTGGGTTGTGCCATGCACAACCCTTCTGAATATCCCGCCCCTGATGTTCTGCCATTTGTGTATCAAACATGAAATACAGTTGGGTAAGGTGGGCAATAACAATAATTTTCATTTCGGTACAGATAACTTCCGGCTTGACTATATCTCATCCCATAATATCAGTGAAGCTCATGCTAGGGAAAAGGAAAAGGAGGATGCCAGCACTGCTACTCCAGGGACAAGTAATGTGGAGGGAATGCTGGAGAACATGAATGAAGCAATGCTTAACTATCTGGATAACGCCATGCAATTGCTAAGAAAGGATGTCCTTTCACAAACTTTGTGTAAATATGCAGCTTTGATGATATGAAAGGGCTAGATATCAGTTCAGCAACTTTATTCACTAAGTAGCCAAGGTTCAACATGTGGTGCTGCGAGAAAAAATTATGGGAAAAAGATCATTTCAGTCATCAGTGACAGAGCCACTGACTCTCCAGTCACAGAAGCTGAGGTAGTGTTTATGCGGTTTGCAGTTAAAGGCACAGTGCAAAATCAGTTGGTAGGTGTCCAGACTGCTGGCAGGACAAATGCAATTTTAGTTGCCTTTTGTTTAACAAATCACTGTTAATGATACTGACTGCGGGCTACTGAAAACTTCTGCGGGCTAGTGCAATCTCGGGTTCACTCGCCCTGCTGACTAATACAAAAAAAAGTTAAGGTTGACCCCTGTTGGGTGGGGAGGGAGTGATGAAAAGCCACTGATCACTTTGGGTCAGTGACTGCATACAAGATTAGGGCTTATGGGCAGACTAGATGGACCTAGCGGTCCTTAACTGCCAACAGTTTCTATGTAACTATGTAACACCAGTGGTGAGCAAATTATCTAAATAAATATTTTTTTACAAGAATATCCCAGCTGAGATACATCATTTCATTTTCATTGGGGTCTTATAAGTTCCCATTTCTGCAGTTTGGTGAACTGGAGCACTGAGAGGTTATGTGATGTGCCCAAGGTAACACAGTGAGTTTTTGGTTGTAACATGATTTGAATCTGTGATTTCTTGGTTCCAAATCTGGTGTACTAACCACAAGATCACACTGTCTCTAACATTTTGGGGACATAGGGGATATGCAATAGTTTAACTCTAAATATTTATCTTCAAGTGTGAAGGGGCATGGCAATAACTCACGAGCGGCAGAGCCATGGGTGAGATATAAAAGTCCTGCTCCCTCACAAGTGATTATCAGCTGTGTACTTTTGAGTCAGACCACTGGATAATCAATTTATATAACATCAGTTTACTAGTTATAACTTGAAATCAGCTGTCTGTTTGAAGATTTAACTGTTTCTGTTTTAGTTCAACTGCTGGCTTCAGTGCTGCACATTATTACTAAGATGTCATCTCCATTAGCAAAGCTGCTCTGTGATTGCCTCAGTATGAATTGCAATGAACAAGGCAAGATATCGTTTGTGACATACTGTAATCAACTCATAAGATAACATTGTATCTTGTGAGTTGGGCATAAGATATCATGTTTTAGCATGTCAATTTTATCTCCATTGGTGTTGTATAAAATACTTCTCCCTCTTAAAACACACAGTAGTTCACTAAGAATGTGGCTTCTCCACTTACAACATGTTATAAAATGGCAGAGAGCAATGGAGTAAACTGATTGGTTATTTATAGTGCAATATAAGACTATAATGCACTATAAATAACTAGTCCCAGTAAAACAATCGGAGTACGGAATCTGATGGCTCAGTGAATCATTTTAGGCATTCTATTTAGAATGTTTTAGAATTTTGTTGTCACCATTTTTTTAGCCTGCTAACATTTTAACTTTTGTACCGTAGTTTATTTCTGCTGGGCTTTATGTGATAACAATGAGTCCGTAAGACCACTGATCATAAAAAGCGATACAACAACCACCTGGCATCAAAAGGTCGAACCGCACAACACCTACCATCGCAAATAGTGACGGTCACATATTACAAGAGTAACAAAACATTAAAAAAAAATGTATGCGGTGGGCAAGCCCACTGCACCCCCCAAAATAAAGATTCTCAACTCCAGGGGAGCGGACTTAGGAAAAAATAGAAACTTCCCTGGAAGCTAAATATTTACCTGCATCAGGATCTGAACTTGGCACCACAGACTCCAGAGGCAGTGGCTCAAGCCACTACACCACATGGCCAGCTCAGCATTGGTTGTTCAAATCATTCTTTTTATCTCCTTTTCCGTGAGTGTACCATGTATCCCTCAGTACTATACTCGCTATACCCATTCAGTGCTCTTTTTCTCTACTCGCTCTACATGGGAGTGGTATTACTGAGTCGCTCATATTGAGCCGCTCAATAACACTCACCCATATAGGGTGTTACCTTTCTGCTGCAGTCAGGAAGGCAGGCAGCAGATCTCTACCCTTGCCGTTGTTGTAATTGTGATCCCCCCCCCACACACACACACTAAAGCAGAAAAAAGAAATAAAGTGTATTTTTTTCATCAAATTTACAGCTAGCAGCCCACTTGACTTGGAGTGAGAGTGTCCCTTAGTGGCCACTGTACAGAACAGCTTCCTGCTTCATGGTTTTCAAACTGCTACTTTCTACTCTGTGGTGCCAATTTGTTTGGTAACTTACTGGATTTATGGACTTATCAATTTTTAAAATTGAGACAGTGAGGCAAGCTCTGGGGAGATTTATTCTCTTAATCTCACAAAGTTTGCTGTTGGGTGAATATTGTTGCTACAGGTATGTGTTTCTGGACTGATATTTCAAAGCATACCACATATACAATAATCTGAGAGACGTCTTCTGGTACAGACGCTCTAGCAAAAGGGTGAAATGGTTAAGAATAGCATGAGTAGAGACAATATTGACTGTGAAATGGAAAGGCATGTTTCCTAAAGTTTTTACTGTACATTTAATGCAATATGCAGTTTAACAACAACTGCACTTCAAGTGTACTGCTGGCTGAATATTTGATGGGATGATAGTAGGGCATCAGCTCAGCTGCTAGAGTGGGCAGGGAGACACACACTATATCACACTAGCAAAGTAAAATAAAACTACAACTACTGTATCACAGTAAATTTAATCACTATTACTGCCATTATTATTCTTACTGTCATATTAGTAATTTAATCACTAATTTAATGTAGCACCAGTAGGTGGAAGGAATTTCCAAATAAGCCAGCACTCCACGGCATAAAAGAACAGCCAAACTCACATTAGCTCCAAAATGCAGAAATTTATTAGATGGAAGGACTATTTTATTTTAAATACACATATTTATTAACATTTTTACATATTTAAAAATTTGTTTCCAAATAAAAACCAAAATGCTTACAAAAATAAAGGGCCATTTTGTAAGCAGAATAAGACACTCTGGGGTTATGCATTATAGTTTAATAATCACATGAATAGAAGCAACCGGCACTTGGCATTCGGTCTAACTACACCCTTAGGAGTACGGTCATCAAACTGTAATGCAAACCCTGTTGTGTGTTATTGTTTACTTAGTCACACTTAGAATCTGAAAATGGAATACAGACAACAATGAGCCAGAGATAAACTTTACATTGGAAAGAAAGGAAGTTTTCAGCTAAAACAAGGTAAAACACTGAAACATTGAACATGGTGTGGTACAGTATATATCTAATACATAATGGGTTGCAGTGGACTGTCACATTTATCCCAACATATGAGTGGTACAACAATCGTGGCTAACTTGTAGTCTCACCACTAATGGGTTATGGGTAGTTACACTCAGTTTTTAAGAAAACACAATTGCACATACCCCAATAATGCAAAACATCATGGGAAACATATGCAAATCCCCATGAGACAATTTGGACTGGCTCAACTTTTAGCAGAATTGCATGGTGCCAGAAGGCCTCACAATGCAATCAGCAAAGGCTAAGAACAGAAAACACATACATGTGTTTCATCCTCATTTGGACTCCTCAGTGTGCCATATCTGTGTCTTATCCCAGGGAGAAGGAGCCGGCCATCCCTTAATGGACTTCATTCACATATCGGGACTGTGTAGTGAACAGTCTGCATGCCCATTGGCCCATGCCATGGACCAATGGGTGTACAGCTGTACTGTATGCTGTCAGTCAGTGGGCAGCTGGGCTGCTTGCGGGTGGGGAGCTGCCACCTGCCGCTGACTGGGGGGGAGCGGGGTGGTGGGTCTGAGTGGGCAGGTGGGGAGGGGGTTACCGCTGGACCACCAGGGATGAATTCTAATCTACTGAGCCTGCGATCAGGCTGGGATACAGTCCACTAGGTTACCAGGGAGTCTTTTAAAATTACTAAGCCCATGATCGGGCAGAGTTTCAGTCCATTAGACCACTAGGGAGTCTTTTAGAATTACTAAGCCCACAATCGGGCAGGGTTTTGGTTCATTAGACCTCCAGGGAGTCTTGTACAATTACTACACCCGCGATCAGGTTGGGGAGCAGGTCCACTGGACCACCAGGGATTCTTTTACCATTACTAAGCCGGCGATCGGGCTAGGGAGTAGGTCCACTAGACCACCAGGGACTCTTTTACAATTACTAAGCCTGCGATCAGGCTGGGGAGCAGGTCCACTAGACCACCAGGGAGAATATATTTTATTTCAGCCTGCAATTGGGCATTGGGGGGGGGCCTGTCACCCGGCCTGTGGCTCAGGGGGTCAGGAAGCCACCTACTGCAGGCAGCTGCCGTGTTGCACACAGCAATACAGCGGCCAGCCTGAGGGTGTCCCCCAACTTGTTCCTTTTTTTTGAACACATCTTTGCACCCTCCCTGTGTGGCACAAGGTGGGTGTGTGCCTGCATATGCGCCGCACATCCCGGGCTGAATATCGGGATGTGCCGAATATGCATGGGCACGCCCCCTGCACTTGCACTGCATATATTACTGGTGCACCCCGGCGCATCGGGATTTGTGCAGCGCAACATCCCCTTTTAAATATCACGCCAGGGTACTTCAGTGGGTTGCGCATGGTGCAACACTGTTGCACCATGCACAATCCCTTTGAATATCCCGGCCTATGTGTAATTCTGTCACCTTAATGTTGTCCTCTCCTAACACCATATGTGGTTTCTGCTTGGTAATTTGTGATAATTTGGTATTTGTATTCAAAATGTGCCAATTATCAAAATCAATCTTTTTCACCAAACATAACTGTGCACTAAAATTTGTTACAAAAGTTATAGTGTTATCCCCATTAAAAACCCTACTACTGTTATATTTTTGTTGTAACAGCTGGGTTCTCTCTGCAGTGGAAATTATTTGTGATGCTTTGTTGATACACGATACATGATACATTAGGGAGGCAGTATAGTCCTATGGTTTAAGACTTTGAGCTGCAAATCTGGTGACATACAACAGACCAGACCTAGGTTTGAATCCCACAGCTTCTAATTGCATACTGTGTGACCCTGAACAAGTCACTTAATTTCCCTGTGCTCCCAGGTTGCACCTGTAAAAGAGCTTTCAGCTTAGTGTGCTACTCCTGGTTAAAAAAAAAAAACATGCCTCATTGTATCCTCTTTTCAAAAAACATTTTGTAAGCAAACAAGCCTCCTCCACATATGCACTTGGGTCACTACAGTTTCTTCTGAGTCTCACAAACTGCCCTTTAGGATATTTTCTATTATGCTCCTAGAGTGGTGACTAGTAAAATGTAAGACTGAATTTCTGTCAGTTTCTTTTCAATCTAAATCTGTGGTAATACCAGCATGATCATCTTTAGAAATCTTCAAGTCCAAAACATTCACTGTCTGTCTATGGCAAGTCAGAGAAAATTGAAGACTGGGGTTGCTCTCTTCCGAATAGTATACACACTGGCTAATTGTTCTTCTGTTTCATTCCACATTAAAAACAAATAATCAATAAATCTCTTAAACAACGTAATACACCCATAAAATGGATTATTAGTCCTTGATAAAATAACTTCATGCTACCACATGCCAAGGTAGGCGTTTGCATAATTCGGGGCAAAAGCGGCCCATATTGCAGTACCTTTTATTTGTAAATAGTGTCTGCCCTGGAATGTGAAATGATTTGATGTAAGCATTAATTCAACCATACTAAGTAAAAGTTTGATAAAATTAGCCTGAGAGTCATTAAATTCACACAGAACTTGTCTCAGAGAACTTAATCCCTCTTAATGGGGAATGTTAGCATATAGAGAATTGATGTCACTAGTAACTATTCTTCTTCCACCACAAAGTTTTCCAACAATCTTAACATATCCCCAGTATCCCTAATATAGGTGGGCATGAAACAAGCCCACTCATGAATATGTTTGTCAATAAATTGAACTAAGGGTTTTGTCAAGGATCCAGTACTGGCGACAATAACAGTTGGGTCTCTTAAATTCTTATGAATTTTTGGCAAACAGTACATTGTGTCTCAAATAGGGTGGTTCAATGATAAACATTCCAGAGTTTCTTGTGAGATGAGCTGTTACAATAAAGATTCGTTCAGAAAGCTTTTTCCTTCTTACGTTTCAAAGAAGGATCATAAGACAAACGTTTGTAAAAAAAAGTCCATCATTTAACTGCCTGTTAACATCACTGTCATATTTCCAAGAGTTCATGACAACAATGCCACCCTCTTTATCAGCTTTTTAATGACATTAGCTTTATTTATTCTCAAAGATTTTATTGCCGCCAACTCTTCTGTAGTGCAATTCATATATCTAGGCAGAATTTTATTTTCATATAGCCTGTATAAATCTCTTTCGTAGGCTTTCTTAAATACAAACAACACTGTGGGATTAAAGGAGGGGGGTATGAAGAAGAATTAATTTTTAAATTTTACATAGTCTGGTAAATTAATCTAAGCCTCATTGCCATTATCAGATGCCACATTGCTGTTGTTTATGCTTTCATGGGTATCACTTTGAAAAAATGCTTTCAGGTTTAACTTTCTAGAGAAACACTTAAAATATTTCATAGCCTCGAAGTTCCATATTTGTTGTGTGGGGACAAAGCTTAAGCCTTTTTCAAACACGTTATATTCAGTTTCAGTTAATTCATACTGTGAAATGTTCACAAAGAGTTATTTATCCACAGCCCCTCTATTGATATCTCTGTCCTTGACCTCTTTTGTTCTGCCAGTATCTCTCCTAATAACTGGGCTGGCTGTAGTTGCTCCACTGGCTTGTATCTGCAGTCATCTTCTCCCCTGGTGCCACTTTGGGTATGCTTAATCTGATTAGTCAAGGACTGTGTCCGATCAGGCACTCTGGTAACCAAAGAGTTTGGGGTTGCTCGATTTGCACTTGTATTTGTTCCAAAATTAATGCTTCCGGATTCAGTGGCAACAAATCCTGGTGTTTTCAAAAAAGAAGATTCAGTCTCTGAAACTGTTTTCATTGCTTTTGTTTTCCCCTTTTAAACAGAGTATTTCATTGCTAATTCCATTGAGAATTAATTAGAATTGTATTGTTTCATTATGGGAAGGATTTAAATGTGGGTTCATTTATGAAGTGATTACGCCTTGAAAAAGCACTTGTGTTGGGTGCCAAATGTTGATGGTGGCAGAAGGTGCCTCTGCCGTTTGTTATTTTACTAATAAAAGTTGTAATCTCATTCCAAACATTGTTGGATTGTGTATGCCCTTTCTTAGTTAGCCCAGCTCTTTGGATTGCTCTGCTTCAGCATGTTCCAATATACATGTGGTTTGCTCTAGGCACTATTTTGCTCCAGGAGCAAACAGTAAGTTGGTACAACCCAGGATGTTCGAATATTCTGGCCAGTGTGTCCTACAGCAAAGGTAAGTAAAGTAATCCATTTTTACATTTTTTTTGTTGTGTTTTGGAAAATCCTAATCACTGGCCAGGAGAATGCCACAAATGATCGGCGCACCAAGGGCTTGAGGCATTCAGGGGGCTTTGAAAATTGAGCCCCCTGTATCTAACCATTTGATTATGCTATACAGATCCTAAGGCCCATTGTTGGGGCAGGTACTGATGCTCAGGATTATGATATTGGTATGGGGATAGTTTGATTGGCTTCCTTAATGGTATAGGGTTACCTATTCTGGTAACATTTATTTAATAAAGACTTTTTTTCCTCCCTAGTTTGCTTTCAGTGATGTACAGGTAGCAGACATCCTTTATTAATTGTATGTTATGGAATGCTTATGTATGGTTAATGAACTATATTGCACTGTGCTAGGAAGTATTTATGGTGTTTTAACTTAAATCAGATTAATAGAAAATTTAGTTTTGAGCATGCATTAATTTACCAAGTTTCTAAAGAATGTAGATTTCATGCCCACTCATGGCCCACCTTTAGAAAATCCCAGTGAAGAATGTAAATGACTCCATTTGAATATGGTAAGTATGCTCCCTAATGTGAAATGGGTGTACAGCTATGGTACTTGTGTAAAAGGTCTAACACTGTAAGCATTCCAGGCCCATAATTCATATTTTTGTTTGAGTATGACTAATCGCTTACATGCAGAAATTCATGACTGGTTAAAAGGCCACTTTCACTGTGATGATACACTGTCAGCCTGCCCAACACAATGATTTGCATACCCATAATGTTTTGCAGTGAGTTTGTGACTTTAGCATTTGTGGGTCATTCAGAGGGAAACAGAAATCAAACAGTACTGCTCCTCTTCCAAACTACCTCAACAATATGCCCCCTATGAGTGTGCAAAATTGGGTCTGACTTCATTCTTGACTGAGATAGCAGCTTCACTGCATTAGAAAGTGCCAGCAGGATAAAACATCTGTGTAGTTTGTAGTCATCTGTCTTCACTGAAATAGATGTCAAAGTCTGTTTAAAATTACCTGAGTGTACTAAATGTCTTCATGCAGAAATATTATATTCTGAAAAGTTTTACATTTCAAAATATAATGAGATTCAAGGTGTTAGTCCTTAATTAACTTTCCAATGACTGTTTTTTTCATCTGTACTTCTGTTTCCTAATATAGCTTTCCCATGAGCAGCCACTGTGTCTGATGGAAAACTAAATTAAATTGACCAGATTATTAATTATCCAGAGTCTGGTTAAATGTTATCAATTACTGAGCATTGTACATTTCAGTGAGTATATAAGCTATGTTTTGTACTTAAAACAAGACTACAACAATCTATCATCAACATTGGTTCAAATGGGTCAGCTAGCAGTTTCTGAAATATTTGAAACTGACCTATGTAGGGAGATTTAAAACACCCAGAGCTGAATGTGCAGTTGGGGGAGAAGGAGTGACATGAGAAGAATAAAACCATTTCTCAGTACTCCATACTGTGTCCAACTCAAGTTAAGCCACAAGTTGATCAACATTAGGAAAACTGTTTCACACAGCTGCCACTTTTTACTCAAAAGAAGTCTCAAACAAGATGAACATAGTAGTCCCTCCACATAACTGAGGTTGATTTTCAGAGCAATAGGTGCAAGCCTGCACTATGTCTGCAAACATTGCATAGAAACATAGAAGTTGTCAGCAGAGAAGGACCTCTTGGCCCACTTAGTCTGCCCTTCTTTCCCTACCTACCGTGACACCGCAGACCCTACTCAATCTTTGGTCCCCCCCTTGCCTTATTTCTAAGATCCCCTTGTGTCTATCCCAAGCATGGTTGAATTCTGCTACCATTTTAACACCCACACCTCTGCTGGGAGGCTGTTCCAGGTGTTCACCACCCTCTCCATGAAGAAGTATTTCATCACATGTCCTTTGAGTCTCCCCCCTCCAGCTTCATAGCATGACCCCTTGTCTTCAAGCATCTTTTTCTATGTAAAATGCTACCTTCATGTACCCTATTAATAGCTGTGAGGTATTTAAATGTTTCTATCATGTTCCACCTTTCCCTCCTTTCCTCTAGAGAGTACATATTTAATTCCTTGAGTCTTTCTTCCTAGGGATTCTGATGCAGACCCTGCACCATTTTGGTTGCCCTACTCTGTACCGCCTCCACCCTATCTATGTCCTTCCAGAGATGGGGTGTCCAGCACTGGAATGAGTACTTAAGGCAAGACATCATCATCAGTCTATCAAGGAGTAATACTGCCATCCTCTTTCTATTGGTGATGTCCCTCCCTATGCACTGGAACATCCTGCTAGCTTTTTCCACTGCTTTGTCAAACTTCTTTGCTACCTTCAGGTCATCAGAAATGATTACCCCCAGGTCCCTTTCCTGTTTTGTGGTTGTCAATTCCTCCCAGCACAATTGGCATGTTGCGCTTGGGTTTCTGTGCCCCAAGTACATGATTTTACATGTTTTTGCATTGCAACACAGTTGCCAAACCCTTGACCTGTCTTCCAGCTTTTTCAGATTGTTCCTCATTTTTTCCACCCTCTTGGTGAGTCCACTCTGTTGCAGAGTTTTGTGTCATCCATGAACAGACATACTCTTCCAACCAGCCCTCCTGCAATGTCGATAATAAAAACATTGAAAAGGACTGGGCTTACTACCGACCCCTGCGGCACCCCACTGGTCACCTTGCCTTCTTCAGAGTGAACATCATTTACCACCACCATTTGACTCCTGTTGCTTAGCCAACTTGTTACCCATATTACTAGTTTTAGACCTACTCATAGGCTGCTCAGCTTGCTCACCAGTCTTCTGTGTGGAACGGTGTCAAAGGCCTTACTGAAGTCCAGGTTGGCCACCTCCACTGCTCTGCCCAGATGCACTTCCCTGGTCACCCAGTCAAAGAACTCAGTCAGGTTTGTCTGGCAGGATCTTCACCTATGAAACCATGCTGCCTCAGATCCTGTAATCCACTGGTCACAAGGACCTGGATATTCTCCAATTCTGTCCTTCAGTAGTGATTCCATTACTTTACCCACCATCAAAGTCAGGATGGCAAGTCTGTAATTTCCTGCCTCCTCCCTATTACACTTATGTGAAGTGGGACCACATCTGCCCTCTTCCAGTCTCCTGGAACTTCCCCCATATCTAGTGATAGGCTGAACAAATCATTGGAGGATGGTGTGGTACCTGAGGACTGGAGGAGGGTGGATGTGATTCCCTATCACAAAAGTGGGAGCAAGACAGAGGCAGGAAATTACAGACCTGTTAGTTTGACCTCAGTGAAAGGGAAAATGATGGAATCACTTCTGAAGGAAAGAATTGTTGAGTACCTAGAGGCCAGTGGGGCACAGGACCCAAGGCAGCATGGATTCACAGCGGGAAGGTCATGTCAGATGAATCTAATAGATTTCTTTGACTGGGTGACCAAAGTAGTAGACCAGGGTGTTTCTGTGGACATGGCCTACCTAGACTTTAGCAAGGCATTTGACACAATCCCACACACAAGATTAATAAACAAATTAGCCAGCCTGGGAGTGGATCCCAGGGTGGTAGCCAGGATAAAACATTGGCTGTACAACAGGACGCAAAGGGTAATAGTAAATGGAGTCCACAGTGAAGAAAGGGGGGTTACTAGTGGTGTACCGCAGGGTTCAGTACTAGGTCCAGTCCTTTTTATTGTCTCTATAAGTGACATTGCAGAAAGACTGGAAGGAAAAGTGTGTCTCTTTGCAGATGACACAAAGATCTACAACAGGGTTGATACACAAGGTGGGGTGGAAAGGATGAGAAGGGACTTGGCAAGGTTGGAGGAATGGTCAGAAGTATGGCAGCTTGGATTCAATGCAAAGAAGTGAAAAATAATGCACCTGGGAAACAAGAACCCAGGGAAAGAGTACACAATGGGGGGTGAGATACTGACAACAACAAAAATGGAAAGGGACCTGGGTGTAGTCATATTAGATGACCTAAAGGTGGGCAAGCAATGTGAGAAGGCAGTAAGGAGGGCTGGAGGGATAGTGGGATGGAAAGGGAGAGGCATTACCAGTAGAAAACAGGAAGTTGTTATCCCTCTGTACAGACAGTTGGTGAGACCCCATCTGGAGTACAATGTGCAGTTCTGCAGACCCCATCTTCGCAAAGACATAGACAGGGTGGAGGCTGTCCAGAGGAGGGCAACTAAAATGGTGCAGCGTCTGCACCAGAAGACATATGAAAAGAGACTAAAAGAGTTTAATATGTATACCCTCAAGGAAAGGAGGGAGAGGGGGTACATGATAGAAACTTTCAAGTACCTCAAGGGACTCAACAATGTCCAAGAGGGTAGCATCTTTTTGAAAAAGAGATGTGCAAGAACAAGGAGGCACAATTTGAAGATAGAGGGGGGATGGTTCAGAGGTAATGTGAGGAAGTATTTTTTCATGGAGAGGGTTGTAGATGCATGGAACAGCCTTCCTGAGGAGGTAGTGGAGTCAAAAAGAGTGGGGGAATTCAAGAATGCTGGGACAGACAAAAGGCAATTCTAGTGGAGGGGGGTAAGAGGAAGTAGGCTGTAGGTTAACCAGGATCTGCAGCTTATTTATTAGGTAGGGAAATGGGAAGACCAGGTGGGCCAAGTGGTCCTTGACTGCCATCATATTCTATGTTTCTATGAACAGTGCTGTCAGAGATGCAGCCAGCACCTCCTTAAGCTCCTTCATTATCCTAGGGTGTGCCTTGTCAGACCCCATTGCCTTTTTCACTTTTAGTTGTGCAAGTTCCTTGATGACTCTCTGCTCTGTAAAAGGACTAGTGTCCACCTCCCTACCTTTAATACCCTTGCCCCTTATCTTTGGCCCTTCACCTACCCCTTCTTCCATAAATACTGAACAAAAGTATTTGTTCAATATGTGTGCTCTTTTTTGGTCCTCTTCCACACAACCCCCTCCTTCCCCTTTTAGCCTTACTATCCCTCCTTTTGTCTTCCTCTTTTCTCTTACATACCAAAAGAATGTTTTATCCTCTTTTTAACTGACTTCATAATATTCTCCTCCATTTGTGCTTTTGTGCTTCTTCTTTCCCTGCCTCCCTTTGTTTCTCCTGATATCTCTTCCTTTCCTCTTCCTTCTGTGTCATCTTGTACCTTCTAAATGCTAGTGTAATTCTAGCACCATTATACCAAGGGCTACTACCCTTACCTGCTTCTCTGATTGCAGGTTGAGGGACTTGTGTTCAGAACTAAAGGGTACTGTGGCTTTCCTACCAGCAGTACAACTATAATAATGGTGCCTCCACCCAGAGTAATACTTACGTGGGTGGGTAACTAACCAAACTCATACAGCCCTCTGGGAAGCAATAACCATCCACAATCCCACCTAGTGGCCTTGTACACCCAGTCTCACCAAAACAATATTTGACATTCAGGGCACCATTTTGTATAAACATTAATGATATGCTCTTACACCGCACTCTTATTAGCAGAGTCTGGACATCTGGTAAATACCCTGGAACCCCTGTAAAAAACAATTTTAAAAACAACCATGCACTTTCAAGATGCTTTGCAAACAGTTTAGCAACTTTAGACCGGGCAATAATAGGCTTAGAGCCCAGGTTAACCTTAAAACAGTAAATCGGGCTTATTAAGGGGATGAGAACAAGGGAGGGGCTAGAATTTAATTTAATTTAATTATTTCTGTAGTGTGGCAAACCAATTCAATTCACTGATTATCAATTTAGTCTTTGAATTAATCATTCTGTGCAGCTGCTGGGAACCCAGAGTGTAAAACAAGCATAGCTAAATCGGTGCCATGGGGTGGCTGGCGATGCAGCTGTTTGGGGCCCTTGATGGAAAGAAGGGTGATTAAAGATAAGCAACACACTGGTGAACCATAAAACAATTGTAATTCCTGGCTGGATTGCTCAGTCACTGTTAAATCCATTAACTTGAAAAAGAGAATTAGATGGTACCAATATTTATTGTGATTGTTGCAGGGAGCTACCCTGGTTATACTCACTGCACCTAGACAGATGGATGATATGGCTGGCAATATTGAAGACCTTTTGCTCCTTCAGTATGTGGGTGGGGACTGGGACTGACACGCCTCACCTCCACTTCATGGCCTTTCCCTGTAGGTCACCGCAACCTGCGATTTGGTTCTCTGCAGGGGCTGACTCCCCAAGGCTGGTCTCTCGCCAGGATGATGTAGACACTGGTGCAGAAACAGTATTTCAGGGCTGTGAAATGCATAGGCCCAACTGGAAACAGTCTTCAAGTAGGTGATTACCTTGATTAGGGAGCTGTAAGCTGGACTTGCCCCTGGCAGAAGGAACCCAGAATGGTCTTCTCCTATTAAAGCAGGAGTCCCTGGAGCACTCTTCATACTGCAGCTTGTTTCACCCTGAGGTGGTTGAAAGAGTAAACTTTTCCTCACGGTTTAGGCTGGTTTCCTAATTCTAGCTCTGGGCTACAGAAACCACAATCTGCTTCATTGTCTGCTTTAAGCAGTCCTGAATTCAATCGATCCTTTTTTGGAACCAAGCGGGGTCCACAGGAGGTAAGTACAGGCCTCTTTCTGCAGACTGCAGCTACACTGTGACTGTCCTTCTCAGTGTCTCAAACAGACTGTCCCTCAATCTCCCAAAGTTCAGATAGTCCCTCTTAAATAAAAGGGTAAAGGTCCTGAAATGTGTTTGGCTGCCAAACTGTAATTCACAGTCCCAGTCCTTTAATTGGTTTGCATTTAGGTGCCAGAAATAATCTCTGTTTTTTTTTCCCAAAAGTCTCTAGTAAATCCCCAAGAGTCTTTGGCTGAAATCCTGGCTATTGCTTGGTTGACTGACTGCCAAAATGGCTACTAAGGTACAGTTTTTAAGCAGTACATACAGTCCCCCACATATAAAGCTCCGGTGCAGCCAATATACTTATTCTTTATTTACAATGTCCCCCTTGTTTAATAGCCCCAACTGTGCCCTTTTGAATGAGCCCACTCATAAACATTTTTCTTGTTACTTTTACTGTTGCTGCCGCAGCAATACAGTCCCCCTAGGTGGCAGGCAGCACCTCATTAATATTCATAAGTGACTATTAATATTTATGAGCCCTTGCTATGCCCCGATTTATGACCTCGCTCAAACTTCATTTTTAAATATTCAAAAGGCCTCTCACTGGCCTTGTTAGAGGTCACTGTTCCCAAATAGATGATCAGGTGCACTGGGACTGCTGAAATGCTCCCCGATCGATCGCAAGAACAGTGGTCAGCACATTAAAGTGCTTTATGCACATGCATGAGCACCACATTGCACCGGAGTGCAACAGAAAGCAGCAGCACTCGCAATTCAACTTCTAAGCCCACAGTGGGCTGACATAATGCACAGGGCTGCTTGGGGAACCTGGGGCACACTGAAGGACTCAGGATGAGGTGCTGAATAACTCAAGGATTTGGGGGACTTCAGGAGGCATACAGGAGAAATGGGGGCAATTAAGGTAAGCCCCCAAAGAGGGGTTACACTAGCTTTTTTGCCCTTACTTTCTCTGCTACTTCTTTAGAGAACCATAGCAGTCTTTTTTTTTCTAGCCTTTATGCACTCGAACTCAAGATTAAAAAATAGTCATCTAGTTCAAATGACATCAAGCACACACTTTCATGAGCACCAATGTTATCATTAAAAAAGGCTATAAGTAGTAGTAAGGTATTAACAAGTATAAATAATACTCTATAAAGAGTCACCTGAAAGACTGCTACCCTACATTTCCCTTGTCAGATCTACAAACTTAGAACTAGCTTTATATTTTATTCAGGAGATGTCTCAGAGGTATATGGCAATGATGATGTTGATGATGATGGTGATGACACCAATTACAAACCCAGATTATGCCTAATTATGTCCTTTCTGCAATTAACAGGATATTATAGCCTTTCATTAGCCATACTGTTACTAGTGCATTGATCAACAACACAACTAGGGAATTACGCGTTACATCCATAAGGAAAAAAACATGTGCAGCACTAGCATTATATCTGAACAGAAAACAACTTTGTTTTTTTTTGTTTCATTTTTTTTTGTGCAGTATTAGTCCCAGTGTAACTTTTATGTGATTTTCTTCCCTTGGCTTAGCTCACTTATTTAGGTGCAGGGAGTTGGGGTGCAGCTGCTGTTGGAATCTGCAACAAGGAGGGGCAGAGTGACAATGGAGTTTCTCATTCTTAAATAGCCAGATCGAGCTGATTGTTTTGAGCAACAGGAGGCTAACTACTGAATACAATGCTGAATAAATACTTCAGTTCAGTATTCTCTGAAGAGGGGGGACAGACAGGGACCGCAAATAGGCATCAGAAACAAAGGGGGAGGCAGGTGAGCACCAGTTCATTTACAGAAGAGAGTCCTAGAGGAACTCACAAAAATGAGGGTAGACAAAGCAATGGGACCAGATGGTATACACCTTAGGATATTAAAGGAACTATGGATAATGCTAGCAGCACCGCTGGCAGCCCTGACTAGCGAGTCACTTAATACAGGTATGGTTCCAGAGGACTGGAGGAGGGTGCATTTATTTATTTATTTAATTTTGGTAACCGGGTAGGCCCACTGAGCCCGGTAATCATCCCTTTTCAGGGGTGACCCAGAATTAATTACAGATAGTGCAACATATACAAAGTACAACTTTTACAGATGATAAGAGACAGTAGTTTACAGTCACATACTAAGGTACATTGAATTACAACACTCAACAATTTACAACTTTTGTTAATAACACATTAAGTATATTTATGGTTGCAGCCACTCAATGAATACAGTTAGTTGGATCAAGAAGTACACAGTTGAGATGTCACCGAGTACAGGTGCATTGGTTATGCACCAGCAGGTGGGCCTTAAGCTCCCTTTTAAATCCCCTAGTGAGTTGCTCTCCTGGAGATTTGTCGGGAGTGTGTTCCAAAGGGGGGAATGAAAGCCGAAAATGCCCGAGACCCTTGGGCAGATTTCACTTAGGGTATCATAAGGAGCTTTCTGCTAGAGGACCTAAGTGTCCTACTGTTCTTTTCATTGTTAGTGCCTCAGCTAAACTTGGGGGGAAGGGGGCATTGGGCAGTCTGAGCTTGTATGCCAAGCAGAGAGAGGGATATTTTAGGCTGCCTTCCAGGGTGGGCCAGGATAGGGCTTTGAGGACCAGACAATGGTATTCTCTGGATGGGGCTCCTGCTGCGAATCTATAGATTCTGTGGTAGAGGGTTCTGAGCTTCTGCATCTCACTTTTGTTAAAGATCATGTGCAACAAATGTGTGATTTCCGTGTCATAAGTATATATGCTGTTTCCTTACCTGGCGAATGTCTGTGCTGTGTGCTCCGTTTGCACCATTTTTGTGTGTTTTTCTTATTAAATAAAATCTTATAACCGAGTATCACGCAATCGATGCTCAATCTATTTTTATCCGCGGAGCTCCATGTTGGCAGCACAAGTCCTGCGTAATGACATCATTAGGTGGGGACCTGCAGACAGAGAGCGCCAGTGAGAAGTCGACTACCGTCATTCCCGTGAGACTGTCAACACGGACAGCACCAAGTATTATTGTGGCGGTATTTTCTGTTTAAGCTAAAATTATAACGATGTCCTCTGATGAGGAGAGTGAAATAATAGCTCTGTCTTGTGCTGTTGTTCCACCCGCAAGCATTGAGCCTTATTTATTCGAGCCACTTGCCTCTGCATTGTCAGCTTCTGGCAACAATCAGCCTGACAGCTCTGCAGATGACGAGAGCAACGGAGAAGGATCTATGGAGGTTTCAGAATGGTAAGGCATTATGTGTCCTCACATATAATGATAATTTATTTGTTATATGGTCCGTTACATATTTCATGTATTCAGCCTGATATGCGCCCCCCCATGTCCACTCGCACAGTCAAAGTGGGTGTAAGATAGTGCAGGGTAGTTATTTGCCTTCCACACAAGGATTTGTGGATGCCACTGTAAGCAAATCATATTTCTTATGCCCTGCACATTGTTTTAGCACATTATCACTTTATCGTTTTCAAGTGCCATCTGCAACCCTGCAGTCTCATGTTGTACTGCCATCTGCAACCATGCAATGTTATCTTTGCGAAGTTTGTCACCTGTAGCAGTGAATGTGTTTCAGAACTGCATTTAGAAGGCTCTAACTGTGTCCATAGACAGTATGCAGTAACGTTCGAAGTATGATGTGTTATGGCTTATGTGTATTGCCTTATGTGTTACAAGCAGTATCCATCATCGTGTTGTTGTACATGCAGTGGTCATAGTTGTGTTGTATTACAAGAGATGAATAGTAACATTGTTATGCACTGATGTTATTTTGTGTGTGATCAGGTGATACTTAGAGGAAACAGCACATTGGCACAGTAAGCTAAGTATTGTTTGTAAATGAGACTTAGGATGACACAGTATGCACCAAGGGGCTGTGGGATTCAAACACAGATCTCCAGATCTGCACCTCACAGCCTCAATCCACTATTCTATGCTGCTTTCTATGAATGGTTAAGGTATATTGCTGTATATGTATGACAGTAGCCACAGAGTGTTGCACATTTATCTCCAGTGATTTCATATGTCAGAAATTGTTGTAGCTGGTGTCTGTATGGCTATATGGCTGTCCCACTCACATGATATCATAGTATTCAGTGTCCTTCTTCATTACTGGTGTGAATAATGCTGCTTGTAATCATGTCACCCCTATTGTCTGTATGTTGTCACTTCACAGTTATGTACATTTCATTGTGTTTTGGTGTCTTCATTTTTTTTTTTTACATTTCTCAACTATGAAGATGCCTTAGTCATCCCCTGCCTGTCCATTTCTGTATTCACAATGGTTGTTATGGTGTGATCCCAGTCGTGCTTAGTTACTGGGTGGCACACCGTGTGTTACGTTGGTGACCCTGTTTCTGATATGTGAATTGTCCACCTGAGTTTGACAAAGGGAGGAGAAGATTGAGAGTCTGGATGACTGCTCTCTTCTAATGTGGTGGGTATAGGGTGCAGTGTGTATGCTTGCAAAGTTGCAGACCCTGGCTGAGTATGTGGGTTGGTAGTTGATGTCTGTGGGCGTGCAATGCGGTGATGCAATTGCACGCTGCACCACTGGGCATACTAAGCCGAAATACAGTCAATTCCGGATGTGTGCACAAGGTCAGGACCAGCTGAATTTGTGCACACATCCGAAAATGCACATAACCGAAAATTCATCTCTGGGACCTGTCAGCTCAATCCTGCCACTCCCCGGGTAATGCACTTGCTGAAATATTCCATTATAATAGACTTGCAAGCATTTGAAGGTACACAAATTCATGCTGTTAGTTTAAAAATCAGGACCAACACGAAAATGCTTGGATCGGTTAGTTCGTCACCAGAGACAAGAACGAGCGGGTAAGCTTCTCCATAGTTATTGGTTCAGCTACTAACTGCGCTACAAAAATCCAACCTTATATGAATAGCAGTGTCTTCAGGTAACAACAAGCAAGCCATTAGCAAGACATTTAGGCTGACTGAGTACTGGTGCTGATGGCTGGAGGAGAGACACAGAACAATTAAGCTGGTGATTAACACCTGCTTAATGCCTAGTTGCACTGACAGTTCAGCTCATGCTTCATTCAGTTAATCATTAGCACCTAATTCTCCACTCTGACAGCAGAACAAAAAGGGGGCAGCAGGTTATAGTGTTCAGGGACATGCTTTGGGGCTCTAAATGTGTGCACACATCCGAACGAATTAACACTGACGGTATAGGTGATGAATCGGGACCGGGCAGTTTTGTGCACACTAGCGGAATGTGCACACATCTGAATTGCACACAGGTGGAATCTACTGTACATGATCTCCGCCGATAGGCTTACATTCTTCCCAGTGTCAGTGGCCTCACATTCACTGCTGGGTTTTCTGGAAGCTCCCTCCAGTTCCTCTGCATGGGCTGTCATGCAATCCACCATTATATATATAACAGTGGTTTCATCAGTTTAGTTCCTTTCTCATGGTTCTGATATCAGGGGGGTGACATATAGGATAGTGCATGAGTACCAGTTAACAACAGGGGTATTCTTTCACCGAGTTGGTACTATGAGGACAGATTACCTCGAGAGCGCAGCTCGAGAGGTAATCAGTCGTCGTAATACCAACGAGGTGAAAGAACAGCCCTGTTGTTAACTGGTACTCATGCACTCTTCTGTATAGTGTATAGTATAACGTCGTTGACTCAAAAAAAAAAAAAAAAAATATTGCATCTTTTTTTTAAAATAAGACTAACTGTCAGATTGCTGCTCGAGGACACCATGTGTGACGTCCGCACTGCAGCAGAATGAAAAGTCTTTTTCGTTCTGCTGTCCTGCGGACATCACTAGTGCAGGAGAACAACATTTTCAGAGCGCTAGATTTCAGTGAACAACAACGTTCCACTATACACTATAATGCAGTGATGTTTACTTGGATGGTTCCCCTCCAAGTGGAGTGAGATTGGTCGGATCCTGAGGTGTGCATTTATAGCTAACAGTGGAGTGACAACGGCATAGGGCGGTCAGGGTTACAGTGTGAGAAATAAGTTTCAAGAACAAAAAGGCTACTTATATAAATAGTAATGTACAGCTTTTTTTGTGATGTTGTGACTTCTTTCTGTCATGCTATAGCAGTCAACACAGTTGTAAGCAATATGTAGTATGTTGCAGTCGAGGTAATGAATACTGCAATCTGATTTTGAGTACAATTACTGCTTTTTGGCATTCCGGTAAATGATGCATTCAGGTCATCCTGTCATTGTACCATTTTCTGGAATGACCACTAAGTAATAGTCTATGCAGTTACATTGCTTTTTGATGTATGTATGCTAAGCCATGTTGCAGACTGATGAAAAATGAGTCATAATTGCTTTATATGCCATAGTTTGTGTATGTTGACTTTTGTATTTTTAGTAATAGCCAAATATGTCCATTGCATATGTTTCAGGTGCAGCTGCAGCAAATGTGACAGAATGCAAACACTTATAGAGAATCGATGCTGCTGGTTCTACTCTGCTGTCTCTGAGAAGTTTGAGATGTGTGATGATCTTCAATGTGTGACCGAATTACCAGGATTTTCTTCGCTCTGTCTAGATGAGGATGTCCTTCAGTCTTGCCTATACGAATACATTGAGATGGATGGTCCTGTGGGAGACAATGAGTCCACAAATGAGTATGAATCATATTTTTATCATAATACCATTGCAACAAATGTTGTCAGTGTGTCATTACCTTGTTATGTGACCATCTTTGGCCAAACGTGTGTATTACACAGTTGTCCTATGGTTGTATCACATGGTATCCTTCATGATTATGCACACACTATGTATGCTGTGTTACTTCACAAAACTTGTTATTCACATGGTGTTTGTGTTTCTTGCATACTTCCTGCACAACATGACTATGATGACACAGAGCTACGGATGGATATGCAACTGTGTGGTATTTTAGAACATAAACAGGTATATGCGTGCATCACACAGCCAGAATTGTACAAATGAATTCATATCTGCCCCGTTATCCTTGCACTGCTTTCCTTATGGTGTTGTGAGATACAGACAGACATCACAGAGCTGTATTTCAACATAGTGTTTTTGATAGCCCCCTCATTAACAGTTGCACTGTCATTTCGTTACATGGTCCCGAAAGGTGATTCCGTGCAGTGAATGCGAAATCACCTTTCGGGACCGAATAACACCATGACAATGACTGAATTGCTGAGTAGGGGTCCCAATAACCCTTATGTTGAAAATCTGGTGCCAAAATTCAAAAAATGCCTGCGATATGCACCTAAGTTGAAAGAAACCCTATTTATGCCATTATACAGCTTACCGGCATTTCTTAAATTCGTGGTCGGCTTTGAAGAGTGCAGACATGTTCCCGGTCCACTGAAGATCGGCGTGCGGACTCCAGAGGTGTATGGGGTGAGGGGGGGTGGGCAGTATGAATGGGTGTGCTGCGGGATGGGGCCACGGAGACTATGAGTGACCGTTTTCCTTTTGGTTCAAAACGAGAAAAAAAAAAAACATTGTGGGCCATTTTTTTTTTCAGTGGATTTGGCATGCTGGGGTGGGCTCCCAGTGTGCCACATAACTGTTTGGGGGGGTGTCTGTAGCCGACGGTGGATTGGGAACCCCCGAAGTCGGCAGTTCGGCGGGCAGTGTGCCACCATGTACATAATGGCATGGCAAGAAAAGGACTGCTGCGTCGGATGAGCTTTGCCCATATTACAACGGGCCTTTTCTTACAGTTGCTCACCACATTATGTATGCATGGTGTGGCGCCGGCATGCAGGCTGATTGTGGAATGCGGGATACACCTACTGGTTCATGCCCTGCATTCGCCCAACAGTGACCGTGCCTACAAAGCTGCACTTTCCCAAGATGTTGGCTGCGCAAGCGCGCCAACATAAAAATGATCGTTCCATGCCTATCTCTGAACATTCCATTTAGGGGCATTGATTTCTTTTCTTGTACTTTTTGTATTGTATGTGTAATACAGCTATTACACTGGTTTTCTAGCCAATCACTGAACTTATTCGTTCATGGCCCAGGCACGTTGTACACAGAATAACTGCGTCACGCTTGCGGATGGCAGTATTACAACAATTTATCTGTAGTGTGCACTTGATCTATAATGACAGTCACATTATTTGCTTGCTTGATACAGGTGTGTTATTGTTATTGTTTTGAAACTCCTTTCTGCTTCTTGTCTTTGTGTATTGGGTATGGCAGAGACTTAGTCGTCGGAACCGGAAAGTGCTACCCTCCTGTGTGGTGTTGGCGATACGTGCACGATTTCCATCAGAGACATATAAAGGGTTTCAGGAGGCATGAATGGAAGTTTTGGAGGTAACGTGATCTTCTATGAAATGCAACGTATTTATTTTGTTTGTATCACATTCACTGTTCTTGAAGTTTCCATTGAGAACAGCAGAATTACTGCAATCAGATGTCTAGTGATCACAACACATAACTGAACACAGGGTTGGTGGTATGTTTATATTGACCACATGGTACTGTCCAATGACCACAATCAGCCACTGTGCCAAGGGAAAGAAAAAGTAGAACATATACCTTTTTTTTTTCCAGATGAAAAATGTTCTTTCAGTTCTGGAACTTTATGCTTTAACAAGGCACACAACACACGGGTTTGACAAACACACCACACTCCTGTCAACATCACTGTTTCAGTACTGCTCTGTCTTTTTTTCAGGAGGTATGGAGGTGTGCTGTGTATCTTTTTAAAGCATGTTGTTAGAATTGCAGATACTCTTTTCTACTGTTAATGGACACATGTTTTGTTATTGTTTCTTCCCTGTGCCAAATGGCTGTTTCTTAGTAGTCCTTGGAAAGTATTGTGTGGACAGTTTTGTCAAAGTTTGAAGTTTCCTAATATCTTGATCTGTCTTGTTTTTCATTGGTGCTTGTTAGCTGTTTATATATAGCTATATATGTATGTTTTCAGATACATTCAGGGCTGAAAATACATTTCTCAGCCAGGTCGTGGATATATCATTTATATCTGTACTTTCTTATATATCATCATAATGAAACTCATATAATACTATGGCAAGAAAGAAAACTAGTCTGTGATTGGTCAGTGTGGGACTGTACCCGTGATGTTATCTCGTCATAATATCATGGCAGTAGTCCCGATACAGTAACGACCACAAGAAATGTAAAAAAATATTTTGTTCCGCTGCTGCATGCTGCCATTTTGTACTGGGCTCCTGCATGTGTTGGAGCATTTTTTCTGCCCACAAAGAAATCTGCAGCAGTCCCGACAGAGCTCCGTTGAGCTCAGTCACTCCCCCTCCCTCACTCGGTCTTTCTGTGTCTCCGAGCACTGCAGGGTACCCTTTTGTACTGTGCTCCTGCCTGCATCGGAGCCTTTTCCTGACCACAAAGAAATCCGCAGCAGTCCCAACAAAGCTCAGTTGAGCTTGGTCACTCCTTCCTGTCTTACTCACTCGATCCTAATCTGTCCCAAACACTGATTTCCTACCATGATGGCTGAATTCTGCGCCAGAAGCTCGAAAACACATTTTGGCAAGGATGTGAAAAATGACAGCTGTACTGTTGACAAGGAGGTGTTGAGCAATGCCAGTGTTTAAAATGTGTCATGAAAATATTGCAAATTCTCGAACTTACGAGCGGTGTGTAGCAAATGCGCAAAGCACGCTTGTAAAACAGTCATTTTTGGGATTCTTTTCACAAAATTTACAACATACGCTTTTTGATAGACCACTTCATAAACACTGGCAATGTCGTTTCGGTAATTCATTAATCAGTCCCGAAAGGTGATTCTGCGCAGTTACTGCAAAGTCACCTTGTGGCTGAATAACACCATGACAGTGGCAGAATTCATGAAGAGTGGTCCCAAAAACCACATGCTGAAGATCTGTGGCACGCTGGATGAACTGGTGTCAGCAGCGGCATGCCACGGCATTGAGGAAAGCACCTCCACAACCAGCTTCGGGAGCAAGCTGCCGCAATATGTTTCTTGCACTGCTTTATGCATAGCTAACAGTTTGTTTTGTGGAATTAAAACATGACGATTACAGTGACAGAGCAGGGGTGTGCAGTACTCATCATGTAGACACACCAGTGATCAGATCAAAATGTACCAGGGAGCTGGAAGACCACATGTGTTAGCATGCACAGCCCTTCACATTATGCCTCTTGTCCCATGGGACCTGTTGGCACCTGCTTCCCTCTCCTTAACACTTCCAACCTTTCCCATAGTGTGGAGTCTCCCCTCTTCCACCCCACTCCCTACCAAAGAGTCCCTGGGGACCTGTTGGTACTTTCTTACCTCCCCCGAACCCTGTCTGCCTTTCCTGAGTCTTGGTGGCACTTGCAGGTCCAACAACACACTGCTTTCCTCTCCATAACCATGTCTATCTTTCATGGTGCCTGCTGTCTCCCATCACCCACCCCACACCCGGCCAAACTGTCCATGTGGACCTGTTGGCACTGTCAACAAAGTAAATAATTTTGCCCACATGGAAATGTTACAGTTGATCCGATGTGTACTTCATCCTGCTGTAACCCAATTTGATAACTCAACCAAAGGCATGCCGCCACTCTCAACCCTGTCCCATTAAGATACCTGCTATCACTGTGGGTGAGGTCAGTAGGCTGAAGTGTCACAGTCAGTGTCCCAGCCGAAAAACCGACAGGAAGATAGTGTCAATCAACATCACCCACAATCATGACATGTGACCTTCACACAGTCAATACTGAGATGTTATCCCATGTGTTTACATTGTGTCATGGTGGTACACCATATAATGTGGTTTCAGAACAGAGTCTATCATCGTCATTGTACTATGAACAGTGACTAGCATGGTGTATATCATAGACACATGAATGTACTGTCATATACTACTTTCAGCATGTAAAAACCTTTATTATTACAGGTAATAGCAAGTCCGAACCATAACATGTCGATTCATTAATGTCATCTTTGTATGCTCTACAGGTACATCTTTGAAATTCCTCATGACCATGAATACAAGAATATTGACTGAAGAACTCAACATAACCTTTTCATCAATGTCTGTTTGTTATTGCCATTTGTGAGACTGTTCTTGTAACTGTAACCCTGGTATATCAATACTGTGTCAGTTATACACAGTCACAGTTTACAAATTTCAGAACTGATTTCATTGGTGTTTCAATTATCACACATTTTGTATTATATATTTTTTGCATACTGACTTTCATTACATATTGTTATTAGATGCAATTGTTACATACAGGATAATGAATGGGCAACAGTGAACAACAATGTTGTTCACTTCGAAATATTGTTATTACAACCATGTAAACCTCAAGAACGAAGCCATATAACCTTAAGAAGTGCACAAAAAAAATCAGTCACCTATATGTTAAACAATACTGAAACCACAGTCCTTTGTCGTGTCACCTATGCAGTAGTATGGCACATGTAGCAGTATGTTTGCCATTAAAGTCACTGTTTTTCAAGTAATGGCACAGTAATTCACACAAGTACATCAAAACAACAATTGTTAAAAGTTCAAAATGTGAACAGAAAACTCTTAGCACACTGTCCGGAAAATTCAACACTGCATTTTATTGAAAGCAGTGCATGGTACATGTTGGGTGCTACATGTCGGTCAAGTACATTTCATTGTTTCCAGTGACAGACTGTAACATTTATCAGTATTCCAGTTCCGTATGACGTTCCTGTTGGAGACAATGAAAGAAAAGAAAAAGGTATCATTGTTTGTATGACAGATAAGAACAATTATAAAATGGAAAGAAAAATTCTAGAAATGTCAGTGGCCAAGATGCATCAGCTGACCGTGCATTAAGTTTCTTTATAAAATGAGAAAATCATTTCAAGCAATCAATGTGACAATGAGAGATCAGCACACTAGCCCCCCACTATCGGTCACACACACTCCCAGCAGGTGAGTTGGTGACTGGCACAGCCCACCTGTTACTCCCGCACCCAGACGTCAACTGAACTGTGCCAAGACCATGTACAGTACCAATACACGCTCCACAAATGTCACCAGCTGTGATTGATGTAACGCATAGTGTTACTGTACTTGATCTTGGCACACCTCAGTCTGTGGCTGGCCATGGTGGTGAGAGTTGTTCTGTGTCAGTTGTCAGTTGTGGTGTTGGGGGTGGGATAGGCATATTGGACTGTATCACCAGTACTGGATGATTAAGCGAATACTTAGTGGGAAGGTAGTGTCATACATGTAGGTGAACAAACCTGTGTCTGCTGAGACTTATTGAATCTACTACAGTGAGAAGTCATCAAGTGCACTTTATCTGTTTTCTCATATTTTGAGGTGATGAGAGGTGGAACCTGTCGTCTAGGTGTATTTTCCCGAGCAATGCGGTAGCTGGGAAATTCTTGATGAACACTGAATGCCTCATCATTCAATTCAGACACATAACCTGCCAATGTAAAGGGAATAATAGTTTATCAGTGACTACATGGAGCATTAAATATTAATAAGCTGTGAACTATAGTGCAGTTTTCACTGTGTAACCTTTTCCTTTCCAGCATTGTCAGACAAAGTATGTATATCTTGAGCACGATCGTTACACACATTTCACATTTATTATACATATTTGTGAGCTGTATAATTGCACCTAAGACACTCCAGGGTGTGAGTAATTTCATAAGTGCAATAAGACACACTGGGTATGTGCATAGCACATAATTTACCGCATGTCAGAGCCTAAAGGCACTCGGACAAGGTCTCTTGCATTATTACGCCCCTGGCCGTGCGATAACATATGTTCCATGCAACCCATGTCATGCCTTATTGCTTACTTATTACAGTCACTCAACAGTGATACAGCTGCAAAACAGAGTACTGTGGTGATGGATGGGGACACATACACTATCCTCGAAATAATTCATATATGTTCAGACTCACTGTATGTTATAGGGACCTTCACCTCTTTCACCACAGGCTATCACAACGAGACTTTGGGAAGGACACTTCCCATCTAGCCTCTCCAGCTCATGTCTGTGCCTGCTTCCTGTCTGCATTTTCATTGAAGTGAAGAGCAGCGATCAGAAGTCTACCAAAGACAGATGAAAACCAATGAAAAGCAAAAAGTGCGATGTAGTATGATGATAGTACAGTCAACAATATTAACAGAGGAGCGATACAATGTATGCTTTCTTAGCACATTACGCATAGTAGATCATTGCCCTATGTGTAAATGAATCGGTTTCTGAAATGCTGTTTTGCCACATTTCAAAAGATCATGGAATGCAATTGTACCTTTCTGTGGCACAACAGCATTGCAGACCCTGTAGAAACTGCTCAGGTAAGTTAATGTTTACAACAATGTAGATGCAGGGAAACCCCCCTTTTCAAATCTGACAAAATTTGTATGTGATACCACAATATTTCCACACAAACCTTGCATTCATACTGTCATAGAAAAAATGTGTCATTTTCATGGCAAAGAAAATGACAACCTTGTGAAACGCTTCTAACGCAGATGTTTGCTCAGATGGAGACAGCTTACGTATGTCTTTCAGTATCAAGTTGTTATTCGTTATTATATCCAACTCCTTATGAGCCCTACTACCTATAAAAAAAATTGGAGAAAAAGGAAAATACACCAATATGCTACTAACAACTAATTAGCAAGGCTGTAACACTATACTGTTACTATTTATTAGTAGCGACTAGTAGTAATGTTAGCAATGCCAAAGTAGTGACTCACACTGAACTTTCTCAATCCAAGCACGATCTTCAATAGGACCATGAAGACATTTTTGGAAAATGGTACCATGATTGGAGTGTACATTGGTGACATGGTTCAAGATTGATAGCCACTTAGCCACTACCATTTCACCATCTCCCCCACTGGAGCCTGCACACCAATATACATGATGACTGACACCCTTAGCCCAATGTGACAGAATGAAACAATCTTTACATTTAGCTTTTGCCTCATTTTTTTTTATCCCTGTGAAATGATGTAACAGAATGATAAGCACAATAAGTGACATCACAACCATTTCCTAGAAACAGCAGAGCTCTTCAAATAGCACAAGTAAAGGCAGAGCTGTACCTTTTGCCACGTGCCACACATCGAACCAGTGTGAGATGTCTGGTTCCTGTTCACGCATATATTTTTTTACACCAAGGTGTCGTTCAGTGGTAAGGCTGTCAATCTGTACACCCGCTGCTTTCACCTTGATCAAACTTCTCTTTAAACCCTCAAACTCCATAGCATTGGAATTGGAGACCTCAGTTATTACTCTATAATGTAGAACCAATAATAAAATATGGCACCGCTAATTAAAAATGTACATTAAATTATCTGTCAGTAATACCTTATGTAACCACAGCTAACCTGCACTAATTGTATGTCAATAATTTTGGAACCAAGTAGGTCCATTAGAGAATATGATCTGAACTTCGCTGTGTGGCCAGGTGAGCAGCATCTTGCATCTCCTCCCAGCTTTGCTGGCTTGCGACAAGTGATGACAGCAGTCTTTCTTGATGTCTGGACCATACTCTGGCAACTGATGGAATTAAGTACGTAGCCTGCATCAAATTGTATGTCCTAAGTGATATAGTTGGCAAATTCACATGTTTGAAAAAATTAAGCACACGCACTGGACTACCCCCAGAAAAAAGAATTCCGCATGCAGTTAGAAGATTCCCAATTGGAAGAGTTCCGACTCGTGGCTGAGTATCCCATTGTCGTTTGTGTCCATTAATGCATACTTGCTCCATGACAGCAAGGCTTCCGACCATGCGTCTAATGAAAACTTGGCATGAACCCAGACACATGAAACAGGTCTGAAGAAGCATTAGAATAGCACTCTCAAATACTTTGAATTTCTTCTGATGATGTGGTTCCCCTGCCTTCAGTTCTGTTAATCTGAAAACCCCAAAATACAGGTTACACGTCTTCATATTACTTTTTTTTTTTTCAAAAGAAGACCACACGGCTGTCACGTCATCATACAGGTTGGATTTCCTAATGGAAAGGGACCAGGGACAGTAAAATGCAGTCCATGGTGAGAATGCTCAACTGTCACTACACTGCTCACCTTGTAGGTGAAGATCGAGGCTGGAGATGCGGGGGCTATTTGAATGAATGTGGTGACAGTTGTTGGCATGTAGGAAGACAAGTGTCTTACATCACGTCCCCATGTAGAAAATGCAAAAAGCTCATTGGTGAAGTGTATGCAGAGTTCCGGAACCTATGTACACCGACTCACCATTGTCAGCCCTACCCACCTCAATAGCTGCCCCCAGGAGGGGGACCAATCTTGCAAAGGGTTAAGCCACATTACCCGGAGATTGTAGAGTTTTAATATGATGTTTTGGCTGGTGGGGTTTCTTGCAATGTTGGGTGCCTCGCTTTGGCAATCCTTGAGGCAGGGGAAGGAGAATGTAAACAAATACAAATAACCAATAAAAGAAGACCAGATATACCAAAATGTAACATTTCTGGAACTAAATTGTACATCTCCGTATACTGAAAAGATGAGGTACAAATTCTGGAGACAAGTAAAAAGAACATGCCACTGGAGGGTGATTGACCAGTAACATAACCACTGTGAGTGCCTTATTGCTTTTATAATTACAATAAATAGATTAATAAATCAATAAATCAATGCATTAGAATGCTCACAGCCACTCAGAAAGCTCCATTTCTCAGACCCTGTTTATAATTTACCTTTCATCACTGCAGTCAGACAAATCTTCATTGTCTGAATCTGATTGAGAGTTGACAAAGTCTCCCAATTCCCAGTCTGGCTCTGAGTCATGGCTGTCTTCCATTTCTGAATCAGACTCATCATCTGCATCATATAGCACGGTGTCATCATGGCTGTAATCTCTGCAGTGGACTTGCTCCTCATACTGAATTTCCGACAGATGCTGTTTTAGTGCGATACTTAGGTACAGCACGCTCAATTCCAAATGGGGTAGCTTGAGTTCCCCTAGAGAACTTGGTCTTCCCACATCCAGATGGCACATATTTTAGTGTTTGTGTGCCTTTATGACATAGTTTCTGAAATGGAAAGCAACATAAAGTATCAGTGCCCAAAATAATTTGTGACTACATCATAAACTATCTTGTTTCATTAACATGACCAAATGGTACCTACATGCTATTCTATTCTATTGTGGTTGACAACCATGCTTTCTATACTGTTGTTTTGCAAAGTATTTAATTTAAAATATCCCTCTAAATGAGCAATACATTCTCAATGTAGACTTTCAACATTCTTATTTTTCAGCATGTTCAATACTGGCAATAAGGAACTCACATGATGCACATTAACATATACTAGAATGCCTAATTTGCAGCTGCTAACAATGGTGTAAACTCAAATAATTCAGCCTTACCTTAGTAATGCATCTTCACCATCAACAAATAAAAATAACAGTGATTAACATGTACAAAGTGAATGACAGCGTTGTAAAATAGCGTGGTGCTTAACAT
The DNA here is from genome assembly GCA_016271365.2 of Neoceratodus forsteri. Lineage (NCBI taxonomy): Eukaryota > Metazoa > Chordata > Ceratodontiformes > Ceratodontidae > Neoceratodus > Neoceratodus forsteri. The sequence goes on from CM057449.1 coordinate 463,995,613, forward strand.
TTATCAGAAAGATGGTGATATCTTGACTCAATATTAATAAACTCTGGCCATTGTAATGTTATCTGAATACTGTCCGGAGCATAACAAGTGCATTGTGCTTGTGTAGGATGGCAACATAGAACTCAACAGCACCTTGGACTACAGTAAAGGCAGCCTGGGTGAATAATACAATGTTCTGGCAAATATAAATACCCAATATTCAATTGAGTACACCTTACAATAGGTATGTAGTAATGGCAGTACTGTACGTGGGTTACAAAAAAAAATTAGATAAACGATAATTACACAACTTACCAAGCATTCAGTTTGGCACGTGGCATCATGAAAACATTGAACATCTGCTGCACAGTCCACAGTACTGACACTTGTGAAGTCCGGTACTGTATCTGTTAATTGTGATTCCCCTACAGCACTGTGATGAACCTCTACGAATCCCCTATCTCTGCCTTCAAATGCTGTAGTAGTGGATGTTGATGCACCAGTTGATGAACTCCCAACAGTACTGATAAGCCCAAGATCTGTGAGCACCTAGCAAAGAAGTACAGCAGTGATCGTGAGGCTATGTATCACGTACTGCCTTATCCTGACAATGCAGAGTACAAAATCAGATTTCACATAAACGTTTAAAACAACGTTTTATCAATCAGTTAAGAAATACAGCATTAGGCAGTATTCCATAGCAGGGAGTGTGTATATTGGGGCATTTAACACGTCTGGTGTGATTCACTGCCTTCACCAAACTGCACCAATAAAGGAATAATGCCTGACAGGGTGGGTGGGTGTCATGCTGGGATAAATTGCAGCCTCAGGTGGTTGGGCCCGAGGCCAACGGCCAAAGGCAGCAAACATCCGAGAAGGGATGTTATCACAACATAACACCCACCCTGGAGGGCATTATTCCTATTATACAATGTCTCATTGTTTTATACAGAAAAAAAAGATTTTTAAAGAATGTTATTTAGTGTTTTAAAATATTTTTTTCAGAAAAGATGCTCAGGGTCCTCCTGCATATCATCAGCAGGGATGTTATGCCAGGACAACATCCCTGCTGTGATGGCCAACTGACCAATCAAGAGCCAGGGTTCTTCCTTGCCATTGTGTAATGTGCCATAAAACCACCTGCAACATGGTGTAAGGGGGTTACTGGCAGCATCTGCACACTATTCAGCTCAGGTGACTGCTACATTATAAAGTCTGTATTCAGAGACAACCAGCAGTGTACATCTGTCAAATACCATTTACGACACATAAAGCTGGCATAACTGGTGTTTGACATTCAGTGTAGGTTGCAACTGTGCAGTCCCTACTGCAGAAGTGCAGGGCAACCATGGCTCCCACCTCCATGTACCCCTAGTGTACACCATTGACTACCCCCATGCCCACACTCACCACAATAGCCAGCAACCTACCCATTTTGGCCTATCACCTGCCCACAACCTGATGCTGCCAGGTGTCCTGCCCTCTGTGCTGCCTGACCACCACCCTCCCCATCCCCAATGACCACTTAATACACCTCACACCCACATCCCAGCCCAACTGGTACCATATCACTGGGTACTGCATGTGGCCAATACAACCCTGGTGGTCCAGTGGCCCACATCCCCCCACCCGACAGTGCGAGAGGTCAAACTCCAACAATATGTCATCGGTGAGAGGCACATCCTTCTGCTCTCCATTACAGCCATCCACCGACTGAGCTGTGCCATGATCGCATACAGCAGTAATACACGATCTGCAAATCACAGTCACGCTGTCATTTATGGAGCGTGTATTACTACTATACACGATCATGGCACATCTCACTCAGTGGATGGCCATGGTGGTGAGCAAAGGGATGTGCAAGTCGCCGACTCACCCACCAGATGTTATGGGTGGACTGTCACAAGTGAGAGAAGGGATGGGCCACCACTGCGCCACCAAGGTAGGTAATGGTGTTTCGTGGTGGGGAATATTCAACTCAGGTGTTCTCAGGGATGGGGCCCACACCTTATAGGGATTTAGGTGGGCATGTGAGTATCAGGGCTCCCATCAGCTGCTGCATCTTCCTCCTACCCAGTCCTGTGACTTGCGGCATACCTGGGACCTGTGCCCTACAGCTACTGGAAGTCACGGGACACAGAACCCTGGTTCCGCTACAATACTGAATAGGATGAAGGGGTCAGGCCGCAGGAATGGTCTAAACATAAAACTGCAAGTGTGAATATTAATATACAGTGAACATACTTGCAAAGAAAGTATTATTTCACTGTTGAAAACTTTTTTTTTTAATTTTTAGTTTTTCTTCACATGTTACATTTTGAAATACAGGATGCACATTAACTGTTGCTGTTGGTATGGTCAGTAACAAAAAATGTAAAATAATACATAATAAAAATACATGACAACATTGTCATCATACACATTGTCAGAACATCCCGAAGGAAATATGGAGTTGTATGAAGGGATGCTGAGTTTGCTGCATATGGGAAGACCACTGGATGTACTGTTTCTGACGTTCACACAGACATTTCACTCAGTGACACACCCAGTGACACTGGGTAAGCAGGAGGACATTGTGGTGGGATGGGGGGGTTACACAGTCAGATGTATCAGAAACTGGATAGCGGGTCATTTACAGATGCTGCCTGCATTTTGGGATCATCCTCTATTACAGAAATTACAGGAGTCCCAAAGGTGCCAGTACTGGGCCCACTCCTGTGTAAGGCATACATCTCAGAAGATCATAATGTAACAGTGCAACAGCACTGTCACTGACATACATGGCTGAAACAGACATAATTCCAAATGTCAGCATTGTGCTGTCAGGGATGCCCATAAATATGTATCGCAGTGCCAACCACACCACCACCCAGGCAGTAAATATCTGCAAGTTCTAATTGGACCTTGGGTGGGGAATGAAACACCAGGAAATGACTACATGGTATCTTCAGCGCACCAACACATGGAACCGCTGTAAATGAGCAGTTCCTGCTCATAGGTATTTGTAATCCTATATTTCAATAAAATACAAAGGAAATAAAAATCGTGATTCACAGCAGACAGGTTATTTTGCTCACTGTGCTGCTGTTCCTAGTTGTGGTGCTGACCTTGTGTCGCCACATCATCTCACACATCTGTAACAGTAGCAGCAGTGGTACGAGACTCTTTGATGATGACTAAGAGGTATCAATGGTGGTTGCAGGTGATCAAGGAAAGATGACCATGCATGTGGATCTGGAGACTCTGGGGTCAGGATCATGGAAGATAAAATCCAAGGTTTTTCAACTGGGTGGAAAAAGCATTGCTCATGCATACACATGCATGGGGGGTGGGGAAGAAACTCCTGCCTTCTAGTGGGACAAGGGCCATGATGTGGTGGTACATGATAAAATGAATAACTGTCACCACTACATAGGTCCTGTTGCAAAAAAAAAATTAAACGCGGTAATGCATAAACAGGGGAGATAAACACAAGGAGATGAGAGTAGCTCCTTCCACTATACAGTTGTCTGTGGTTTTATGTGATAAGGGACCCTCCAAATGTACAAGTCCCTAATGGGTGACTGCACAAGGCACAGTGCCATAAGGACGACCAGAAAAAAACAAACTTATGGTGGGAGCATCCTGATGGGTGGAGTCAGAGTGCACCAGACATCATCCTACAGGTCACAGCCTGAGAGTGCCATACATTATCCTGCAGGCCCGGCCCTGAATATACCAGGCATCATCCTGCAGGATGGTATCGGACTGTGTACCAGGCATCATCCTACAGGATGGTATCTAAGTGTACTAGGCATCACCATGCAGGGCACAGTCTGACTGTACCAGGCATCATACTGCAGAGCAGCATGGGGTAAGACTGTACCGGGCACCATCCTGCTGGGTGGAGTCACAGTGCACCAGATATCATCCTGCTGTGCATGGTGGGGTACAAATGCAGCAGGCATCATCTTGCAGTGCAGGGCAGGGCAGGGACTAAGTGTACAAGGGATCATCCTGCAGAGTGGGGTGTGAGTGTACCTGGCATCATTCTACGGGACAGCATGAGGTCCAAGTGTACCAGGCATGATCCTGCAGTGCAGGACCTGAGTTTACCAAGCATCATCCTCCAAGTTGGGGATGTATGAGTGTACAGGGCATCATCATGAAGGCCAGGACCTCAGTGTGCCAGGCATCATCCTGCAGAGCAGGGTTTCAGTGTAACAAACATAATCCCGCAGGACATGCCTCAGTGTACCACACATCATCCTGAGTGTATGAAGCATCAAAGCAGGTCTTGCATGTACCAGGCAGAGGAAACATGAAATGCAGTACCAACATCCACAGCATCTGAACAATAACAGAAAAGAATGTACACTCAACTATATCCGTTTTCTCTTTTCAGATGCAGTGCTGCAATGACTTGACTTGTTGTTGAATGCAAAAACCGTATGACAAGCATCAGGTTTCAGTCTCCTCTGCCCGGGCTTGAATCCAGTGACATCCAACAGGACTTGAGATATGGCAAACTGTTCTTCTTTGAAATGATCTGCACATATCACAGTATGGTCATTCGGTTCCCATCCATCACGCTTTACTGCAATTGTCCACTGCTTTCTATGTTTTTTATCTTTAGGGAAGCGATAAAAGCTTCATGTATAACCCTTCCCATCGGTGCAACCCACTGCACAACAGTGCTTCATTGTCAAAAACAAGGTACAGGTCTAGTACATATATAGGTTTGTTATCAGAAAAGATGATTTATTGACAGTACTTATACCAGCAACAGGCACTAGACACACAGACACACAAAAAAAGGCAAACAAGGAATAAGAAATATATAATTTTATTGAAAGTCAACAGTTACAATAGTGAAGAAACAGGTAATAAGCTACAGTTGTCAGTAATTGATATGAATTGATAAGAAACACACAATGGAAAAATGCTAAAAGAATGCCCTGACTACATTCAGCACAAGTACATCACTGTAGTAAACACATGGCACAATGTCAACCCCAATAACAAACTGGTCAGTCACAATGTCAAACCAAGAAATTGCTGTGACACTCATAAACAAAACATAATAGGAATTTGAACAATGAATGCAAAACACATATGTGACAATGTGTCAGCACTATAGAAATGCATATCTTGCAGTTATATTGTCTAGCTCTGTACACAGAATCTCACCATCCAAAAATATATACCTGAAAACTGTCTACCATGTGAAAATTTCCCAAAATTAGCAGTCAGAATGACACATAATGACATAATGAGAATCCCGAAAGTATGATACCACTATTCCCTCAGACACCTAAAACACTAGAAGTTCTATAGTTAGTGCATCCAAACTACATCTAATAATGCAATTCAGTATGTCGACATGTATGTACTGAAGTCAGGATAGAGACAAACGGAGTAAATAATATCACAGTGCAGAATAGCTACTGCTATTTACGGTCGCTTTATATGTTCCCCTCGAGGCAAGGTATCACACATGCAGTCACCACAATTAAAACATAGTGAAAAATGCCCTTGAATCTTTGTCACATATAGTAACACAAAAAGTTATGCACAGTACACACTCCCATATGAACCATCGAGGCACGATTCATAAAGTAGCTCCACAGACGCGCATTCACTAATCGGGATTACCACAGCATCTCAACAGACTGAAAAAGAAATTAATCAGTACAAGAATGCAGACAGTGATGCCGAAAATTATTATACTGTAGCTACACACAAGTGCAATCGGAGATCTGATAAGGACATGGCGGGGGGGTTGACAGCTGTCTGTTATGTGGAGAACAGCAGCTAGGACAAGAAATACTGAACCACAGTAAACAAGTCACATTCACAGACAATAGGGGACAGCGATCACTAAATGTAAAAAAACACTGGAAAAAGTTTTAGATACTGAGGAGACATGGAGAAAATACACACACTCGAAGATGTGTCACATTCGCTCCAGACAGCGGGAAACACATAGCGGGAATCTCTGTCTAGCTGTCAAGTGTTGAAGCTCACCACCTAATTGTGTCATACTTCAGCGCACGCACACAGACGCAACTGTCAAGAAGGCAAAGCAGAACCGAGGGACTGCCTGCTTAAAATCTGTTTTTTAAAATGTATATAACAGCAGCAATAAAGGAGAAACAAAAAAATACACACACACAATGTTTTAACAAGTCATTTATTACATCACGGCATCTTAAAACAGCATTTTAAAAGCATTACACATGATCCCTTCCAGTACTGGACAATTATCTGAAGTGGCACTGTGCGATCTAATTTGTTGGGACCTTCCCTGGAGATAGCTGGCAAATCATTGTACCGCCAGGCTATCTAGGCCGACCTGTTTCAACTTTGCAAGGAGCAATTGATTGTCTACCAGGTTGAATTCCTTGGTGAGGTCAATGAAGACTGCACCAGTGCACATGCCCTTGTCCAGACCAGAGAGTATATCTTTGGTGAGATTTATTAGGGTGGTATTTGTTCCATGGCTCTTTCTAAAACCATGCTCTTGGGTTGTAAATAATTTGTGATGTTCAGTGTAGTTCACCACCTGGTTGTACACAACCCTCTCCAACACTTTACTTAGTATGGACAGGAGGGATATTGGGCAGTAGTTTTCCACCTGATCCTGTGACCCACCTTTGTGAATGGGTGAGACTAGGGCCACTTTCCAGAACATGGGAACTTTTGCTTTACGGAGGGATCGGTTGAATAGCCCTGTGACTGGGGTGGCAATGACTGGGGCTGCCATATTTAGTAGCTTGGGTTCAAGTTTATCATACAAAGCTGTTCCATGGGTTTTGATCCACTTGAATAATTTCAGGACTTCTTTTCTGAAGATTAATTTGAAATGAAAGTATGGGATATCATAAATACCTTCGCTAGTATCTTGGGGTGGTTGAGGTGGCCCAGGGTAGTGCGACTTGAATTTATCAAGCTCCAAGAAAAACTTGTTTATCACATTGGAGGCATCTGTAGGGTTCTTGTGATGAACACCATTTGCTTCTATGTCCCCTCCTTCTTGTTTGTTACGACCCTTAATGTGAGTGTGAGGCCCCGGACACACTACAGACCTGTTTTTGAAAAACGTTTTTAAAACCAGTTTAGCTAAACCATTCCAGTGCAGCCACACTACTCAGTAACCATTTTTGATAATGGTTTAGTGTGGTCACACTGCTAGTGTTAAACCTGTTCTCCTTGTAACTATTTTGTGTTAAGTCCAACACATAGGACTGTGCTTGCCTGGACACACTGAAGCTAGAACTGTTTTAGTTAAACCATTACAGCTTAAAACACTTTTACTCCTGGACAGACCTGTGAGTAAAACCATGCTAGCTCCAAAACATTTTTAAAAATGGTTTTAAGACTAGGTATCTAGCAGGGTTTAAAAACACTTTTGTTAAAATGTTTAAGGGGCTTGTAGTCTGTCTGCAAACAGTGCTAGGGAGATTTAAACCGTTTTAAGGCACATAAACCATTTTAAGTTCCCCAGTGTGTCCAGGGCCTTAATATGTGCCCAGAATTTTTGGGAGTCAAAGAGGTTCTTTCTCTGAATGTCTGTAAAGTGCTGTTTTCTGGCCCTTCTTAACTCAGTTTTGCATGTATTTCTAAGTTCCCTGAATTTCTGCCAGTCCGTAGTCTGACCTGAAGATTTGAATGTACCCCACACTCGATCTGTACCTTGACAGGGGATCTTAACTTCCCAAGTATCAACTGAAATACATTCCAGGGTAGTGGTTAAATTGAAAATAGGTTCTTAGAAATTTGCATAACAGACAGTCTAGAGCAATATGTTAAGCATAATACAAGAGGAAATCATGTACTAGATATTATATTGAGCAATATGGACTGATCCATTGGGAATATAAAAGTTATGCAGCAATTAGAGAACAGTGACCATAAGATGGTTAAATGCTCAGTGATCGAAGAATCAATCCCAATATCTGGTAAAACAAAAATAAGGAATTACAGACAAGCAGATTATGCTAAAATCAAACATGTATTGTAAAACTGGGATTGGAATCAGGAGCTTGCTAACTTAGGACTAGACAAAATATGAGAGAAAATAGATAGCAAATTACTGACTTGTATAACGAATTTTGTACCAGAGACAGTGAAATACAGTATGATAAAAAAGGAAGGGTTAAAAAGTGGTTTAATGGCAGGATACAAAAACTGGTTAATAAAAAAGAAAAGGTATACAAGAAATGCAAGGCTAACCCCTCAGAAACAAGAAAACAAAAATATCACAAGATAGCAAAGAAATGTAAGAAAGCTATACATAGGGCCAGAGCCAAAGCTGATTTAGAATTGGCAGGCAGTAAGAAGGACAACTATAAAGAGTTTTATAGTTATGCGGGCAGCCGGAGGAAGGGCAACAATCAAATTTTAAATTTAAAGGATTGTGATAGGATACTGAAGAGCAAGGAAGAAATGGCCACTGTGTTTAACAACTATGTTTTGAGCACTTACCAGGCCCCTGAGGCATCAAGTGGTTCAAGGGTGGATAAGGGTGCTAGACATGGATGGTTTTATGATATTAGTGCTACCCAAATTAAAAAGAGGTGTTTGAAGCTAAATAACTTTAAAACTGGAGGGCCTGATGGTTTTCACCCCATGTTTTTGAGCACTATAGCTGAAGAAATAGCAGGACCTTAGAAATACTATTTAATGTGTCATTAAGGGAGGGTAGAGTGTTGAAAGTTTGGAGAATGTCCAATATTACTCCGATTCATAAAGCAGGTGATAAAGCCCAGATCGACAACTATAGGCCTATTAGTATCATGTCAGTGATTTGTAAAATTATGGAGGTCTTTGTTAAGGATTTCTTGGCTGAGGATCTTAGGCAATTACAATTGGTAGATGTATCACAGCATGGTTTTGAGGTTGGCAGATCTTGTGCCAGTAACCTGCTCCACTTTTTTGAAACAGTTAGCCAAGCACTCAATCAGGGCTTACCAGTGGATGTGATTTACCTTGACTGTGCCAAGGTTTTTGATTTAGTATCCCATAATATCTTGCTGGAAACATTATAGGATCTAAAGGTTAATGATTACCTTAGAGCATGGATAGGTTCCTGGCTTCATGAAAGAGTACAGAGGGTCCAGATAAGGGGTTTTATGTCTGACTGAGGCATGGTCCATAGTGGCATGACTCAGGGATCAATATTGGGGCCAACCTTGTTTAACATCTTTGCCTCCACCATGCAAGTGTCACAGGGGGCATAGCTCTGCAAATATGCAGATGACACCAAGATGGGTGCAGCTGTAAATGATATAGCATCAATCAAAGCATTTTAGGAACAGATATGTAACTTGGAAAATTGGTCAAAGTCTCATAGACTGAGGTTTAACAAGCCAAGTGCAAAGTTATGCACTTCAGGTACAACAACCTTAGAGCTCAATATCAAATAAAAAATAAAATCATAGCACTGAAAACGAAAAGGATCTTGGTGTGATAATATCAAACACGCTAACATTTGACAGGCATAATACATCTTGAGGAATAGAAACAGTAGAAGTGAAAAGATCCTAGTGCCCCTATACAAGGCCCGTGTCAGGCCTGTCCTAGAGCATGGTGCACCTGTTAGTGTTCCTCAGAGTGCTGGGAGTTTGAAAGTAATGGAGGGCATTACAAAGAGAATAGACATAGTCAAAAACAAAGAATATCACAATAGATTAAATGATCTGGATTTATATTCTATGAAATATTGGGGAATCAGAGGCAACCTCTGTTACATCTATAATGCTTTCAAGAACAAGATGTTCTGGGTATGTGCAGGTCTGAATGTAAAGGTAATGTGGATAGGGCAACCAGGGTCCATAATTATCAATTACATGGTGAAATATACAGAACCACCAAAAGAAGGCGTTGGTTCAATCAAAAGATAGTGCAAATGTGGAATTCACTACCCCAAGATGTGGTGAATGCTAACAGTATAGAAACATTTAAGCTACTGCTAGAACAGCACAGGGCTGAAAGCAATGGGAGTTTGTCCACTGATTAGTGGCAAGTCCATTTATGGCTCATGCAGTTACTTGGACTTGTAACACCTAACCTATGAACCTAATCTATCTCAATCCCTCATGAGTTTCTTTAGGTTCCTGGAAATCAACCTGGCTTCTTGTCCTTTGACCCTGAGCTCCTTTAGTGCAGCATGCTTATTGGCTGCTGACAGGAAATTATTAATGAAGTATTCTAGGGCTGCATCAAGGTTTGGAACTAGCTTAATGTTCAGCCAGTTGACTTCAGCCAGGGTTTTAAGAAAGAAGCACTGGTCAAATTTAGAGTAGTCACAGGTCCAGAATATTCTCGGGGGCAGGGTAAGGAAATCATTTTTCCATATACAGTACGTAGAGGAGTGGTTAATCAATGAGTCTGCAAAGGTGCCAGCCAATTTGAATCTGCCTGGATTGGTTACTAAGATCCAGTCCAATGTGGTGTGGTTACTGGTTTTCATATTTAGTCTGGTTGGTTCTTGTATTATTTTGATTAGTTCCGCTTCTAGTAGGGACAATTTAAGGTCACCATTGGTGTGGGGGCCCCAATGTATGTTGAAATCCCCCCGAATAATTTTCTCACCCTGGAGGAGAGTAGGTAATATAGCTGTTAGGGCCTTTAAGAATTCAGTGGCAGTCTTGGAAGGGTTGTACACAGACCCAATGATCATGGGCTTAGTCTGGCCCAATAGAAGTCTTATGAATACCGCTTCACAGTCAGAGTGGCTGAGGTCAGGTGTCATGACAAGTGAAACATTAAGGGCTGATTTTACATAGATTTAGTACACCATCCCCTTTTTTTCTTAGCCTGTCCTGTCTAAAAAACCTATAACCATTTAGGTCAACCTCATGGTCTTGTATATGGGGTTTGAGCCAGGTTTGTAGTCCCTCTTCACAAGAGTGGAAGCAGGGAAGAAGCAAGGAACTATAGGTTGGTCAGCCTCACCTCAGTAGTGGGCAAGATTATGGACATGTTGCTTAAGGAAAGGATTGTGGAACACTTGGAATCCATCAGAGAGCAGGATCTGAGGCAGCATGGGTTCACAGCAGGGAGGTCATGTCAAACAAATCTGATAGACTTTTTTGACTGAGTGACGAAGAAGGTGGATCACGGGGGAGCGGTGGATGTCACCTACCTCAATTTCAGCAAGACCTTCAACATCATTCTGCATAAAAGACTGGTTAACAAGTTGGGTAGCCTGGGTGTGGGCAGCAAGGTGGGGAACTGGGTAAGAAACTGGTTGAGGGACAGAAAACAGAGGGTGGTGGTAAATGGTATCCAATCCAAGGAAAGGGAGGTGAGAAGTGGGGTGCTTTAAGGATCAGTCCTGGGGCAAGTCCTTTTCATGTCTGCATTAGTGACATTGCTGAAGGACTGGAAAGGGAAGGTTTGCCTATTTGCAGATGACATGAAGATCTGCAACAGGGTAGACATTCCAGATGGGGTTGAGAATATGAGGAGGGAACTAAGTAAGCTGGAAAAATGGTCTGAAGTGTGTCAATGAAAATGTAATGCAAAGAATTGCAAAATAATGCACATGGGGTGCATAAGAACCCTGCAGAGAGTTACAGGATGGGGGGGGGGAGTTGCTGACGGTCATCAGGGAAGAAAGAAATTTAGGGATAATCATCTCAGATGACCTAAAGGTGACCAAACAGTGTACAAGGGCTATGGGGAGAGCCAGTGACATGTTGGCATGCATAGGAAGGGGTCTCACTAGCAGAAGGAGGGAGATGATGATGCCACTGTGCAAAACACTGGTGAGACCTCATCTGGAGTATGGTGTGTAGTTCTGGAGACCACAACTTCATAAGGATATAGACAGGGTGGAGGCAGTTAAGAGAAGGGCGACTAAGACAGTGCAGGGCTTGCACCAGAAGACATATATGGAGAGATTAAAAGACCTAAACATGTATACATTGGAAGAGAGATGGGAATGGGGAGATATGATAGAACCCTTCAAGTATCTTAAGGGCATAAACAAAGTGCAACTGGGTGAAATCTTACAGTATTGGAGATGTACAAGGATAAGGGGGAATGATATGAGATTGGAGGTGGAGCAGGATAAAAGGGAATGTGAGGATTTTTTTCTTCATGGAGAGGGTGGTGAATACATGGAATAGCCCACCCCAGAAAGTGGTAGGAGTTAGCACAGTGGGGGGTTTCAAGCATGTATGGTATAGGCATAAGGGAACCCTAGAGATGGGAAGGAGAGGCTAAAGTTGATGACCAAGTAGGGTCAGTAGCCACTGATGCAGTTAGGGAATACAGGCAGGCTGGGTGGGCCTAATGGTCCTTATCTGCCATCAAGTTCTATGTTTCCATGTTTCTATGTTACAGTTCAAGAAATCATGAAAATGCAAAGCACATTTGAGTCAAAATATAAAAACAAAGAAATAGAATGTTGTGTCTGTATGCAAATTGCAAGTAAAGTAAATCTTTAAATTAAATGCATGCTTAAGGTAAAATAATATGTTACTATTGACATTTTAAGCAAAGATGTTATTCAGAATTTATCTATGAAGCAAAAAGTATGCACAATTAGTTTAATTTGCTGCAAGAAACTTATAGACGGCAGACGAAGGGCCCCCTTTAAGTCTGCAAGCCATTGTCTGTCCCCTGATGGCTGGCAGAAGATGGCAGGGAGGGGAGGATAAGGAGTAGAAGAATAAGGGGAGGAGCAGATGGATGGTGGCAGACAACAGGAGGGAGGAGTTGGTGGGCAAGGGGCTAAGAGGCTTCTAAATAGCCAAACACATTGGATCCCAGCCTCTTAGCTCATTCAGCCATCTTTGGTGCAGCTTTGATTCAACCAGCTCTACCTCGAAGCAGGACATAAGACTGAGGAATCATGGAAGACTAATATCACAAGTTAGATCTCTCAGCTGGGGCAAGCCAGGGCTGCAAAGTGGATGGAAGAGCCTTGCAACAGCCAGTTTTCTGTTACAAAAAGTGAAACATGTAATAATAACGGGATGCAGTATAAGAGAATGGTGTTAAGAGACAAATGAGGGAGAAGTGGAAGGGTATAGTACACTCCCTCATCGCTGCTTAACTTTGTTGGCAGCCTGTTTGGAGTCAAGGAACAATATTTTGTCGTATCTTTCTCAGACATTGTAACATTCACCAACAGCCACAGTATAGTAAGAGAGCTGATTTTTGAGAAATGCTTTATGCCTTATCACCTAGGCTAACAATCATTTATAGGATCAAATATAGCAATGTATGGGCAGAAGATATGCAGGGTCAAGAGAGTAAGATGGGAGTGGGAGCTTACATTAGCAGTTCAATGTGGGGGCTATTTGCAGTCCTCTCCACCAAGCAGTAAAAAGGGGATGGGGCCCAGGTGCAGAGCTCAGCTTACTGGCAAGCCAGGATAGCTGCAGTTTTGACTCACTGTCTAACACAGTGGTCAGGAGGTGAGACAGTGAGGCAGCACACAGGCTTGGCCACCTGGTAGTCCTGCTTGTAGAATGCTAAAGAGTGCTGCATTGGAAAGAACTGCCTTTCAGCAAAGGGGACAGGTACAGTAAGGGACTCCTTAACCCAGCTATGTTCCAGAGGGCCAGCACTTACCCAATTAGAAGGTAATGGACTCCCCTTACCGAGTTAGGTTTAAAAGGGTTAGTGATGGATGTGCCTGGCGAGGAAAATGTCAAGGTTTCTTGCAGTGTTTCAAGTTACATTTTGAGTGGACCCACTGTGTTAAGTCACTGTGGTGGAAGTTGGAATGCTGCGTGGGCATAGAGGAGATGTCATGTCAGACTAAACGTGAGTTATGGGGAGTTTTCTGCATTGATGGTTGTTTCACAGGCTGTCTGGCTTCTGCTTTCACATTGGCCATAGTGGTGATTCATGGCAGTGTGGGGCTAGAGTGGTGAAGTAATACAAAGGATAGTGGAGTACCACCACACAGAGTTTATGGAGTTTGCAGCAATTTAGGGAGGCAGGGATTTTGCAACATCTGGTAGCACACTGATGGTCAGGGGGTTGCATTAGCAACATTGTGATGCCTTGCCATATTGTGCACATGCCAAACTGGTGCATGCATGGAAACTGTGTAGAAACCATTTTGGACACAGCAGTACTGTACGGTTGGCACCAGTGCATGCACCTGCACGGAAACTGTGTGGGAGCCATTTTGGTCATGGCAGTGCTGTATGGGTGGCACCAGTGCATGGGCACAACAGGCGCATGCATGAAAAGGGGCAGCAGCCATCTTGGGCATGGCAGTGTCATGCTTACTTGTAGATGGGAGGAGTCATAGCAGGATGGTTAATCAGGATAGTTGCACACACCCCTCCTCACAAATGACACGTAGGCTACTTCTTAGGAAACGTTCATTTATTAGCAACACCAGCCCATGCTTTATGCAGCTCCAGGACAATCTTTACATTTCGCACCATCCGGTGCTTCCACAGAGAATAACACAGTCCCAGTGTTAACACATTTAAAACACAAAGTGTAAGAAACCTCCATCAATTAGAATTGTCAAAGATATTTGAATTAAATCACATGTTGGGGACATCACCAGTTAATTACTTCATTCATAAAAAATTGGGTTACTACACCTCTTGTTGAACTTCCTTTGTCAAAACACAGATTGAAGTTAAATAACAATGTGTATTTAGTTCATTGTGGACTGAAGAACCTGTTTTACAGATAACTTATCACAAATCATTCTACCGTATATACTCGCTCATAAGTCGTTTTTTGGGGGAATTTTTAGAGCATGTTTAATAAGGAGTACCGACTTATGAGTGAGTACTCGTACTGAAAAAAAAAGTTTCTTGCTAACAATGCATCAAGGTGTGTAATTAGAAAATGTTGTGCACACCCGATTTCACGCGGAGGATAATTGACTTTCGCTAAAGACTGTTAGCACCTCTGCTCCTCCTATTCTGCTGATTTTAAACTTCGCGTTGTACACTGCGCGGAAACACATACAAATGCCACCGCTGAAACACAGTTTCATGTAAATGAAAAATTAATAAGGGATTGGCAAAAAAGAAAAACTGAGCTTCAGTCAGCGGACAAAAATATGAAGAGGATGAAGATCAGCATCTCACCTGTTGCAGCAATCGAGTCCGAGCTCAGTGAATGGGTGCTAGAACTTAGACAGCAGAGGTACATAGTAAACTGCATGTCTATTCGATTAAAGGCTTTAACAATATCAAATAAATTAGGTCTCCAGGGCAGCAACACTGGTCAATTTCATGTTTCTGCTGGGTTATGCAGTGCCATGGTTTATCTTTGAGGCAGAGAACACACATCACGCAAAAGCTGCTGGCTGATGTGAATAAAAAAGTGGACAATTTCCACTGCTTTGTTTTGAATGAGAGAAAACAGCACAATTTCCACCCCATTTCAATTGGGAACATGGATGAAACTGTGATTATTTAGGGCAAGGGAAAGGGTATTTGTACTACAACTGTTAGAAATATATTTTTTTTTTGCAGGGAACAAGGAGTACACAAAAGAAGGAGATGTAAAAAAGCCATGTTTTGTAATGGTATGCAAGTGGATACGTGATACCTGGGATGCCATTCCTTCTGAGGCCATCATAATATCATTCCAAAAATGTGGCATTTCAAACAGCTTGGATGGCACCGAGGACCATCTACTATATGAGGATATAATGGGTTATGAAGCAGACTGTCCTGACGATGTTGAGACAGATGAGCTAAATACAGAGTTAGAGGACATGTATGATGACGTTACACTCTCTGAGCAGCAGCTGCATATTCTCTTTGCATCTGATGACAAAGATGACACGGAGTTCTTCGGGTTCAGTGATGGGGATTAATTTAAAACCAAGAGACTCAATGATGATAGCGCTATTATTTTAAATTAAATAAAAATATATATTTTTTTAAAATACCTCATTTGATGTTCTCTCTTATATTGTGTGCACTTGCAATGTGCTACATTAACCCCCCCCCCCACTTATATGTGGGTCAAAGAAAAAAATGAAAAATTATGTTTCAAATAATACCCCCGACTTATATGCAGACCGACTTATGTGCTAGTATATACAGTAGTTAAAAAAGGGGATTTTTAACCCCCATTCTAAAGAAGGACAAGATTATGGGACAAAGCATTTATTTTGGGAGGTGCTTAATTCCAGCTTCCCTAATAGTTTCCCAAATCAAGATTCTTCTAAACAAGTTTGTGAATCAAGATTTCTCCAAATGGAAAAAAACATACATATATGCAGCTTGTGAAAGATACATATGAACATAGACAACGACTGTTAGTAAGTGCTCATAAACTGCTAACTATTTACACACATATCTCATAGATATCAGTACTCGATGAAGTGAACAACCCAGGATACCTGGCAAGGATGGGAAGGGGAGGGTATGAGGAAGGGAAGGGAGGTCAGGGAGGGTTTGGAGACGGAAAAAAGGAGGAGGGGAGAAAAAAGAAAGAAAGAAATAAGGGAGGGGGTGGGAGAAAAAGGAGGGGACACAAGAAAAGAAAGAAACTGCCAAGTAAAACAATAACACCAGACTATACATTCTTCAAAATTCAGAGGTAAAGAATTGTCAGTTCATCTTTCTTAACATTTCTTCTTTTTTAGCAGAAGTGGAACCAGCTCGATTTTGCCATTCAATCCAGGGTACTTCAAGGCACCTGTGCGAAAAATCCATTCTTGTTCCTTACAATTTAAGAAGTTAACTATGTCTCCATCTCTGATATCTCTTGGGAGATGTTCTACTGTATACCCATGGCTGTAACTTTGTGATATAACTTATCCCTCTGTGACTTGACATGCACTGCCATAGCATATTCTTGGTTATTATTTCTTATGGCTAGAACATGCTCATTAATTCTTTGTCTCAATTTCCTTTTTGTACGTCCTATGTAGAAGCATCCACAACTGCAAATTAGTAAATAAATAAACTCAGTATTGCAGTTTATGGTACCTCTCACCTTTTCCATACTATATGTTCTTATGTTTAAGATCTCATTTTTGGTTACAGTGGTTCGGCATGTTCGACACCCACCACAAGGTCTAGAACCCCATTTTGATTTATCTTGTTTTTTCTGGCTACTTGGTAGATAACTATGTACTAGTTTATCTGTCATATTTGTGCCTCTCCTATAAGAAATGCACAGGGGTTTCTCAAACAAAAATTGGAAATGTGGTGTCCCTCTCATGGTGGGTAGATTTTTCTTTAATATATTTACTACCTCCCTGGAACCCCCACCATAGGTGGTTACAAAGGTGAGGGATGGAGATTCCTTTTTCTTCTTTACCTTAGAGTCAGAAGGGACTCCCTTGTTACATTATCTGTGTGTATTGTTGCCTTGTCAAGCCACATCCTCTGGGTAACTCCTATCCCTCAGTCTATAAGCCAGTTCTTCTGCTCTCTGTGAGTATAGAGTGTTTGCTAACACAATTTCTTTTCACTCTAATAAACTGACCTTTTGGGATGTTATTTTTAGTGTGACTTGGATGACAGCTGTGGGAGTGAAGGGGAGTATTCCTGTCTGTAGTTTTTTTATAAAGATCTGTGAGAATGGCACCATCTGGGATTTCACTAATCAGAAGGTCTAAGAATCTGGTGCTCTGTTCCTTGACATGTACCTTAAATCTGAGATTCGTATTAGTTCCCTCCAGGAATTTTACAAACTCTAGCAACTCTTCTTTGTTCCCTTTCCAGATGATTGACAGGTCATCAGTAGACATTTTGTACAAGTCTATTTTATCAAAAAAGAGGTTCTTGGCTGCATCAAATACAAAGTGTTCTTCCCATTGTCCCAAATACAGATTTGCTATACTGGGGACTAAAGTAGCCCCCATGGCTGAGCCCTTGTGTTGCTGGTAGTTTCTCCCTTCAAACAAAAATACATTATTTTTTAAGACTATGTCCACCAGATCAAGCAAAAAGTTTACCTTTGCCTGTGGAATCTCTGTAACCAAATGTAAATAATGTTCTATGGCTGCAATGCCCCCTTCATGGGGGATGTTTGTGTACAGAAAATTGACATGTAGGGTAACTAGAAGCCAATTATTCTCTATCTACATCTCACTCAAGATACTCTGAATGTGCGTAATATCTTTTGTGTGGCTTCTTAATTTCAGTACCAGGGGACTAATAAAACTGTCCACATACATTGACAACCATCTGAAATGCTGCAACACCAGCCCCAGACACCAGAGGCACATCATGGACACATGATGGGAATGATGGAGCTATTTGCTCTATTCTTAAAAGAACAGAACACTTGGAATACAGCACAGGGGATAGTACGTCCAAACCTGATGATAGTGAAAATATAAGGGCCTTTTTTAGTGAACACTCCTCCTGGGGTCACACCCAGGAGGAGCAACAGGCATACGAGATTCCAGTTTCCACTAGAACATAAGGATCGAGGCAGAAGAGGAGAAAGACGAGGCAGGGAAGAGGAAAAACAAGTGGAAGAGATGGCTTGCACAATCCCAAGTACACCAACAGATACTGACTGTAATTAATATCTCTAAAGAATATCTGAATGAAACACAACTAAACGTATAGTCTAAGGGATTATCTTTTGTTCCTACTTTTAGTATAAGAGAGTTTGATGCCTTTGTTTATATAAATAAGTTTGTGAGAAAAGTAAATAATAATTTAAAATCTTTTTTTGTTGACACTAACTTATAACAAGTTACCGATACAACAGATGAAACAACAGAACAGAAAAACATTAATCCCTTTAAACCACCCGTTACCTTCTGTCCCCAATTACATCCTAACATTAGCACTTACTTAGATTGCTGTGTTACAGACTTGTCAGATCTCTTTCTGAGTGAGGGGACCCTCCCCCCCCCAATAATGCCTTTCTGTAATTTTAACAGTGCTGAGAAAGAAGCTTTAGACTCTCTCATGCAAACCCTAACATCATCATAAAACCAGCTGGCAAAGGGGGGAACATTGTTGTCCAGGACAGGGACAAATATGTAATGGAAATGCATAGACAGCTGTCAAATTTAGATTTCTACAAACCATTAACCTTTGACCCTACGTCAAAAATTCAGAAAGAGACTGAAGTGTATTTACTGGAAGCCTATTATAATGGTCTCATTCCGAGGATGAATTGTTTTTTCTGTCTGTTGATTCCCCTAAGAAACCAATGATTTACACATGACCAAAAATACATAAAGATCCATTGAACCCCTCCCCCCAGGGCACCCCATAATTTCAGGAATTGGGTGGCTGACAGAACCACTGACAATGGATGTGGACAGTTTTATTAGCCCCCTGCTACTGAAACTAAGGATCCACATAAAAGATACTGGGCAATTTCTGAATATCTTGAGTGAGATGAGTTATCTAGGCACAGGTCAGAAAGCATAGACAACACCCAGGAGCAGTTGTAAAATTCCACAAAAATGTTTATTTGTAGTTGCAGTAACATAAAATAAAATAAACCCATTCAGAATAACTATATCCAAAGCAAAAAAAAAAAAAAACATTTCTTGTAAAAAATCTCCCTTGCAGCTCAGCTTAGCTGTTTTTATAACTCTTTTTAACCCCATCCTTTGCAAGCATCCGTCCTTTGTAAATTTCAGGAGCTGCTAGAATATTGAGAACTTCCTGAGGTCCCCACAGTAACTGCAAAAGGCTCAGGCATTTGCACCCAAGTAACTTCTAGCTTTTTACAATTATCTCAAATTATAAATATATACATTTCAACAGTAACACAATTTTCTAAACAAAAGTGATCCCAATGTCAGCTACATTTCCATACATTGATTCTCATATATTTTATATTAGCAGATATAGATATGCAAGGGGAGAAAAAACAGACAGCAAGAGAAAACAGAGAGACAGCGAGAGGCAAAGGATTGCGAGACTGTTTGGGTTGATCAAGTCCGAGGTCTCACAGGAAGATTTGGTTATGCAACCAGACAGAAGACACAGAAAAGGAAAGAATACAGATCCCTGCATTTAAATACTTTCTTAAAACAAATGGGACAGGGTTTTATTCTACCCTGTCATATATACCCCTCTCTTTAAGAGGGGACCTGTTTTATTAAACAGGTTTCCAAAACTTTCTATTCTCTACTAACATTTTCTACTTTCAGAAATTAAGCACATCCAGCTCTTTAATGGAACAGCAGAAAATACAGTACAAACCCATATATTATTAGTTTAGTTTTTTTTTTAACCTTCAGAACCTTCAAGTCCAGATCCATATCTTGACAGAAAATCAACATTGCTGTTCTCTTAAAAATATTAGAGCAAACCCAGCACTATAAATATCTGGGGGTCATAATTGATCAAGAATTGAAGTTTAACCAACATGTGACTGAACTTATAAAAAAAATTAACTCTAAACTAGGGATTATGAGACGGATATCTAATTGTTTAACAAGGGAAATGCGACTGAGTATAGTAATCAACTACTTCTCCCTGTGATTGATTATGGTTCCCATATTTATAGACACACTTCAAAAAAACAAGAACACAATCTGGATGTTTTATATAATAAATTAGCTAGATTTGTGTTAAGATGTGATTTCGGTACCCATCATTGTGATATGTATTTAAGGTTGGGATGGAACTCTTTAGAACAGAGGGCAGAGTTTTCTTGGTTAACTCAAATAAAAGGTTTACATAAGAATAAATTACAAAATCATTTATCGTATAATTAAAAAAAAACAGAACATGGATTAAACTTACGAAATTTTGGAGCAAGAGTATATCTTGCTCCAAAAATCAAAAATAGATATAGCACAATGACTCTTCAGTATAAAGTTTCGAAGAGTTGGAATAGGATCTCCCCCACCTTAGCCTGTCATTAGCCTGTCTCAAGCCTGTCATTAGCAGGATACAAGTCAGCAGTAAAAAAAGAGCTGCTTTTTAAATGTTTGTGTAACAGGTGAAATTTGTATTGAACAATTGATGAATGGATGTATTTATAAATGAAATGTTTGTATGTACTTAATTGTATGTTAATGTATCCTTATGGTATGTTTGGTGTATTATGTATATTTACATTGTACAAATACAGGGATGCCTTGTAAATAGGGATTTTCGAATCCCTAATGGCATTATTTTCTGTATAAATAAAATTTTACCTACCTTACCAGATTTGTGAATCACAGAGAATTTATATGGCTACAGTGCCAGGTACCACCATGTAATTCTAGAATTTTTTTTTTATTTATTTATAGGTTTTATGTCAAATATAGTCATTAAGAGAGCCCTGAGAGGGCTAGCGGGGTGCCAGGTAGGCACGGTCGATGGGACCTGGTTTCCCCACACCACCTACGACGCCTCCTCTAGCCGCCTCCCGACCCCTGAAAGCCGGGTAAGGACATCCTCTGACTGGGGAAGCAGTGATCAGCTGCGATTGGCCGACTGCGCATTGTGCTGAGCACTGATTGGCCTCTGGTTTCAGACCCTGCCTCCTGATTGGTCTGTGTGATTTTGGGCTTTGCTGTGCTCCGAGCCGATTGACTTGCACTGCTCAGTGCCGAAATTTTGTGTCTTGGACATTGCAGCCTGAATCTCTACTGTATTTAAACCTCTGTTCCACTGTTAGTTTCTGCCTGATACTTAAAACTTCAAAATTGTTACTATTTTAATCATAAGCAAGCCGCGAAAGCTGTGAAAGTCTGCCTGGTATTTCCATTGCTTTACAGTAATTATAGGCTGTTAGTTAAATTCCTAGCTTACCATTAATTTTATCGTTACAAATGATATTTTTTCTGACTTCATATTTTGCTCACAGCCTCTGCCGTTGTATGAAATTGAAGTAGCCATAGTCTATTTATAGCCGTGCAAAACTGCTGTGGCTGCCTGACTCTGTTTTGGAACCTTGTTGTCCCTCCCCCCCCCGCGAATCTCTAATGGCAGCCTGCTCGTAATTTTTTCTCTTGCTCTGGTGCACTTCCAAGCTGTTACCTCTGCTTCTCCACCTTGAACTCTCTCTATCCCTCCCTGTTCTACAGTCTCTGGGCAGTTGACCTCTGCTACAGACGTGTCTTGAACTCTCTTAATGTGCTCTGCCACTGGTGAGTGTATCCCTCCTTAGACTTCTGCTCCCTTCCCTATACTGCTACCAGTTTGACCCATCCCCCCCATATCTACCTACACTGTCTTGGACCTTGCCAACCTTGCAGCTCCCTCGCCTCCCCTCGCTACCTCTGTTCAAAAAAAAATTCTCCTCTTTTTCTTTCTTTCCACCCTTCTGCTGTCCCTCCAAACTGGCA
Source organism: Neoceratodus forsteri (assembly GCA_016271365.2). Lineage (NCBI taxonomy): Eukaryota > Metazoa > Chordata > Ceratodontiformes > Ceratodontidae > Neoceratodus > Neoceratodus forsteri. The sequence continues at coordinate 464,017,793 of CM057449.1, forward strand.
CCAGAATTCCGTGGACCTGATCATTACTGGCTAACACCTCCACCTGCCCCATTTAGTATTCTCGCACCATCTCATCCCTATACTGACTTAACCTCCCCCTCACTGCATACACTTGATTCTTCCCCCTCCCCTTTTTTGACTCCATCCTGCCTGTTTGCCTTCTGTGAATATAAGCCTACTCACCATCCTCTTCTCTCTCTCCTCATTTCCAGATTCGTAGCCCTGAGATGGCTAGCTGGGTGCCAGGTAGGCACGGTCGATGGGACCTGGTTTCCCCACGCCACCTATGATGCCTCCTCTAGCTGCCTCCCAACCCCTGAAAGCCGGGTAAGGACATCCTCTGACTGGGGAAGCAGTGATCAGCTGCGATTGGCCGACCGAGCATTGTGCTGAGCACTGATTGGCCTCCGGATTCAGACCCTGCCTCCTGATTGGTCCATGTGATTTGGGGCTTTGCTGGGCTCGGAGCCCATTGACTTGCACTGCACAGTGCCGAAATTTTACGCCTGCCCCCCTCCCCCCTCCTACCTGTATTAAATAGTCTCTTTCATAGCTGCCCCCTGCTCCAAATTACCTGCTCCCTGTCCTACCTCCTATCCTATTCCACTAGCTAAACCACTCCCTCTCCTCCTGCTTTTCTTATCACTGCTAGCTTCTCTGGGTGATATTGCAGGCTACATAATCCACTGTGTACTCCAGCTCTCTGGTTTCCTTTTCTCTCTCCTCCCTCTCCTCCCCTGCTACATCCGTTATCCTCACACCCCTGTTTCCTCTCCTAGCTGCCATGCCTCCCAGTAGCCACATTCTTCTGTCTCTTCTAGCCCTCTCCTTACTTCCTACTCTATGAGATCTTCCAACCTCCTCCTATCCCTCTCCACCCTTTACTCCAGCCCTCCAGGCCAGCTACCCCCCATCAGGTGCGATAGCAATCTCCCTCTACCCGCACAAATGGTGCCATTTGGCAATGGACTGTTTGAAAATGATAAATCACAACGTTGGCCTGGGGGCCATTCGGCCTCTATTTCTGACTACTACCTTACACTGGGACCATAGACTCCTGCACTGGACTAAATCACACAAGCTACGGAGGTGTATTTCCATCTACTATGAATTACGGCTATTGACTCTCAAACTCCTGCTCCTCCTCCTCTTAATGTCAGGAAGTGTTCACCCAAATCCTGGCCCCATCTCCCACAGCACAACAAAGCCAGCCAAAATGGAGGGGGGACTCACTATTGCCACCCTAAATATCTGCAGTCTCCTACCAAAACTGGCCTCCCTTCAAACCTTTGCCAGCCAACATGACCCTGATATCCTTGCCATTGTTGAAACTTGGCTGACACCTAACACCCCTGGCCATGCCATATCGCTACAAGGCTACAAGATACTCAGTCTGGATAGGACTTCAAAAAAGGGTGGTGGTTGTGCAATTTACATAAAGGACTATCTCACATGCCTCCCTGTTATGTATACCACCACTGAAACCGCTGTACAACTCCTTCCTATCAAGCTACTCCTTGGTGCCCACAATAAAGTCCTCACGGTTGCTGCTACCTATATCCCATCTAAAGATCCAGGGGTCCGGCCTCCAGACTGTACTAGAATTTGTAAGATCTCAACCTCCTGACACCGAGCTCCTTCTCCTTGATGACTTTAATATCAACTGGCTTGTACCAGACATAGGGTCAGTTAAGGATGCCATCCTTGCTGCAAACTTAACACAGCTGGTCAACTCACCTACTAGGAAAAACTATAAATCAGGGAATAGCACCCTAATAGACTGGATCCTTACCAACCACTCTGCCTGGATAAATAATGTAGCTGTTCTCCCAGACTCTCTTAGTGACCACTCTCCTATAAAATGTACCTGGTCAAATAAGTTCAGAAAACCACCTCCAAAAACCATCTCAAGTAGAGTACTACCTTATGGCAACCTTACTCATCTCAAGGAAAATCTTAGGCAGAAAGACTGGTCACCTATTTACAATACTCAAGATGTCGATGTAGCCCTTGATCACTTTATTATCACTTTCAATGCTGCCTATGACTCCTATGCACCTGAAAAAGCGCAAAATTAAAGCACTCTCAAATCCTCGGCTCACGGCTAAGCTATTGGCACTACTCAAAGGTAGGGACCACCTCTGGGCTATTGCAAGAGCCACTGGCTCTCTAACTGACATCCAAAAGTACAAACAGGCCCGAAACCACTGTACCAAAGAAATTTGCCGGGTGAAGAGCTCCTATTTCAAGAATGCCCTCTCCAACTCCTGGGGTGAAGGGAAATCCTTCTCAGACAATTTAAGAAATATCACAGGTAAGCAGTCCAAGTCCTCTCCTACTATAATGAATGTGGATGGCGCCACCACCCTTGACCCCATGGTCATTTAACACCCTAAATGAAACCTTCACAGACCTTAGTGGTGTCCTCTCATCTGACTTCTTCGCTGATGCTGACCCTCCAATCTCTATATCTCCCACTGCCTCTCCAACCATACCACCTTTCCATCTCAAAATAGTTAAAGCACATGAAGTCCATAAATACATAAAGAAGGCTATATCTAAGTCCCGGGCAAGCAGTGACTCTATTGACCTTAAACTACTGTCCCTCACTCTGGATGAAGTACTACCCTCACTAGAATATTCAATCTCTCCCTCTGCTCCAGCAAATTCCCTAGCAAATGGAAGGCTGCAATTGTCACTCCTGTGCACAAAAGTGGTGACAAGTCACTGCCTGGTAACTATAGACCTATTTCAATACTACCTCCCCTTTCAAAGGCTCGTGAACGTATAGTGGCAGACCAACTTACAGACTACCTGCAGAAATATAACATCTTCTGTGCCCAGCAACATGGATTCAGAAAAGGGCACAGCACATCGACAGCCCTACTTGAATTCTCAGGAGCAATCCACAAGGCTATGGACAAAGGACTCCTAATTGGAGCTGTGTACATTGATCTAATGAAGGCATTTGACACAGTACATCATGGTCTACTCATCAGTCAACTACAGTCACTTGGGCTCTCCCGTGGTTCTGGTGACTGGATAAAAGGTTACTTCGCCCAGCGCTCTCAAGTTGTAAAAATAGCTGGAGTTCTCTCAGAACCAAAGCCTGTTCTCTCAGGAGTTCCGCAGGGATCCATCTTAGGCCCTCTTCTCTTCAGCCTTTTTCCAAACTCCCTTCCTAAATCCTGCCCGGAGCAAATTATCCTCTATGCCGATGATGCCGTTATTCTATCCTCTCATAAAGATCCAAACCCCTTATGCCTCAGCCTCCAGCACGCATTTGACAGAGTTGAGACGTGGTTCATTGATCATAAGCTGGTCCTAAACCACAAAAAAGCAAAATCCATGCTCTTCTCTAGCCCGAAAAACAAGAAAAGGCAAGTACCACTCACTATCAACACGTCCCTGAGAATCACCCTTGAACAGGTGGCTACTTTCAAATATCTTGGAATTACCTTTCATCAAGGCCTAAACTTTGCAACCCATATTGATAGTACAGCAAAAACTATTAATCAGCGGCTTGGGATACTGTACCGGAACAGACAGCTCCTTACCCTACCAGCACTGAAGCTAGCTATTCAATCCTCAATCATCTCAATCATTGACTATGGCTTAATTGTCTATGTGTCTGCCTCTACTAGTGCACTTAAACGCATTACAACCTCCCTTAACAAGGCCTGTCGGCTGCTCACTGGTGCTCATCAATGTACTCACACTTGTGAGCTCTACGCTGAAACTGGGTAGTTACAACTCTCAAACCGCTTAAAGTACCTCACCTGCCTTATGGCTAAAAAAATCCATCATGGGCCTCACTCCACCATGCATTCAAAACCTGTTATACCAGAACACAAATGTCCGACTCACCAGAAGATCAGAAAATCAGCCTCTTCAGGTCCCCCGTTGCCGGACTACCCAGGGTCAAAGATCATTCGCCTTATTGTGCCCCCTACTGGCTTAATGCCCTTAGCACCACTATTACCTCCTCTACCTCTCTAGGTGCATTTAAATCCAGCCTATTCTTTCACCTTGCCACCTTCAACTCCTGTGACTGCCTTGATTAAATCCTTACCTATTTCATTTCTCCACCCTGCCCATTTACTTGACAAAGGCTTGTTAGAGGATCCTTTCACTTGCTATGGTCTGCTCCTCCCACCTTTTCTCTCACCTGCTCTATCTATTACACTTCCCTAACTTGACTTTTCCCCCTCCTCACTTGTTTTCTTATTGGTGAAAAGTGTTCATTTGGTAATTATCTGTCCTTGCACAAATGTCTTTGACACTTGACTGTCTATGTTTTCCTTTTTATTACCACAACGTAATTTGTTGTGCCACTCAATGTAACCTTTTTTTGTTTGTACTTAATTTGACGTGGAACCTTTGTAAAAGAGGCTTGGCTCAAAGGTAATAATTCCTAGAACAATAAACTAAACTAAACATACTGGGTAATACAGTACATCAAGTGTCATTCAGAAAAGGTGATATACAGATAGATAAGACATTTGCCACTTTTGATACAAAATATAGGGGGAATTCCCTAGATTTCTAGAAGAAATCCTTATTTTGCACATAAATTGTCACTTAAAGCCATGCTATCAATGCTATGACAAATACTATCAATTAGGTAGACAAAAAGAGGGTGATATACTGGCCTTAAGGCCTTTGTATAAACTTCTCAGGAACTATTAACTGCAGTATTCCTCTCAGCATATCCCCAACATACATCCATAATTCAGTCTAACGAGTATGATTTAGCAATCACATTCCCTCTTGTTACTTGAGCACTAAATTATTTCAAAAATGTTTAAAACAAAGCAAAAAAGGTACAGAACTCTGTGCTGGCTTATTTTATCCAAATGTCCAACTTATTGTCCAGCATATACGAATATGGATGGTCTCCGGTGACTGAAGGCCAAAGAACAAGCAACAAACTAAAATAAAAGTCCATACGAATACTGTCCAAGAAAGTACATTAATGTTGTTCATTTCCCCGCAGTGGAGGATGTTAGAAATTAGAACCTCCTGTTATGTTTCATCTGGTAAAGCCAACAGAGAGGACTGTGATCAGTTACAAGAACAAAATCAGTTCTTAGCAAATAAAATTTGAGGGATTCCGTGGACCCCTTTGCTGCTAAACACTCCTTTTCAATGGTGGAGTACCTTTTCTCTCTGTCATGCAATTTCCTACTTATATACAAAATAGGATGTCCTTTCCCATCTATATGTTGGCATAGGACTGCACCTAGGCCTAGCTCTGATGCATCTGTTTATATCAGAAATGGTTTCTCAAAGTCTGGGCTTCTTAAAACAGGTGCTGAACATAATGCAACCTTTATGGCTTGAAAAACTTCATTACGCTCTGGGGTCCATTTCACATTATTGGAGTACTGTTTCTTTGTAGGTTCAGTGAGGGAAGCTGCTAATTCAGTAAAGCTGGGAACAAATCTTCAATAATAACCAGCCAGCCCTAAAAATGACCTGACATGTTTCTTTGTTATAGGTATAGGGCTGTTAGCTACAGCTTCTGTTTTAGAAATCTCTGGTTGACTTCATTTCTCAACACGTAGCCCAAATATCTAGTTTCCTGCATGCCCAATGTACATTTAGTAAGATTAATTGTCAAACCTGCATTTTTGATAGCTTGGATAACTGCTTGTAGGTGTTCCACGTGACTTTTCCAGTCTGGACTGTACACCATGACATCATCTAGGTACACAGCACAATATCCAGTCTGAGGAGATAAAATTACATCCTTGTACTGCTGGAATGTAGCTGGCACACCATGTAAACCAAAGGGCATGGTGGTGAACTGATAGACTCCTATAGGGGTTGCAAATGCAATTTTATCTCTGGATTCTTTAGCTAAAGGTATTTGCCAGTAACCGTTGGTGAGAGCGAGGGTACTGATATACTTTGGACTCCCCAGTCTGTCCACCAAATAATCTATTCTGGGCATAGGATAACTGTCAAATTCTGACACTTGATTAAGTTTTCTGAAATCAAAGCATATTCTAACACCACCTTTTTTGTTTACAGTTACCATGGGAGATGACCAAGCACTCCTCAATTCCTCAATAATATCCAATTCTTTCATTTTTTGTATTTCCTTAACCACATCAACTTTTAACTGCTCTGGCAACCTGTATGACTTTTGTCTAATTGAATGAGCAGTCTTTGTCACTATTATGTGCTCAACCCCTTTTGTTCGGCCTGGTACCATGGTAAAAGTACTGTTAAATGTCTTTAGCACATTATGAATGTCTGCAGTTTGTTCTGAGGTTAAGGAAACATTCACCTTTACAGTCGTTATTTCCTGAGGTGATTATTTACTAAATCGCATCGAGTTTGTAAGGAAATTGTCAGTCCTTACCTTAAACTTTTAACTTTTATTCTTGGCACTGTTTGTCCTCCATGTTGAGAGGCCACAGACCCCACATGAACCCTCCACCATTTGAAGTGATGCATCATACGGGGAGCCAATCCCAGTGCCCTCTACAGTCTTATTCATTTCAGCTTGCGAGTACTCTTGTGGTGTAACTGTTCAGTGGCAATAGTAAAAAAAAAATGCACATTTTTCAAACCAGTTGAGAGATATTTATTATTGGCTCTGCTAATGTCATTTCAAATAGCAAGTGACACAGAACGTTGATTTTTCTTAGGTCCGCTGTCAGTTGCTGTCTAATGTGTATATAACAAGGGTTGCTGGCAGCCAACAGGGAGTTCTCATTCACCACCATTTTTTTCATTGTGTGCACCTTTTTTCTGTCCATTGATGATGTAAATATGTAGTTTTACATATTGGGAATACTGTCTACAGTATGTTTATCTTTGCAGAATCCCCCATGGCTAGTACACAAAGCTTAAGGTTTACTGGAATGTTTTCCAAGTTAGCATGTCTCTATCTCCAGAGCTGTGTGTACCACTTGTTTTTCCCTTACTGGCTGTCTTGTGCAACTGGTGCAATGGTTGCTGGTATGCCACAGTATTACAGAGCCCTTTAGTGTTATTTTAAATGCTGCATTATGTAGTTGTTATTGTCACAGGTGTCACAGAGGACGTCCCATGGTGACATGCCAGCATCATGCTTCATGCATCAAGATGTGCTTTGTGTTTTGACATGTACAGCTTCACTTTTCTTACTAGACAATTAAAACTGAAGTGCAACAAAGCAGAAAAGAACAGAATGCTCCATTTGCATTTAGTGCCAATTATTTGAGAAACTTTTTAAATACATTTAACCATGTGAGTATCCTATATGTCCAGTGTTATGAGTGAATAGAAGCCTGTATCCCATTATTGGACATTTGGGCAAATGTGGTACATTCTTCAGCTCCCTGCTGTTGTGTTTCCATTGCTTGAGTTGCATTTTTTTTTTTGCTTTTCCATTTTCAGTGTCCCCTGTTGATGCTGCCTGTTCCTTCTTCATATCATTTTTATGTTTGCTTGCATGCATGTGCAAGAAACATAGTGCCATCATCCGAGTTTTCGGAGGTGTGGCAGCCATCTTCCAATTCAGTCAGTGTGTTTTCAGGCGTGGCCCTAGGTCCCCAATCAGTGCTGCAGCTGTCTATGACAGCAGTTGAAAATGCAGTAGCATGCAGTTGAAAGGGAGAGCTCTGCTTCAGTGAGCAGAGCTCCCCTCCTCCTCGCACGCGATATTGCGCGCTCACGTGCTCCCCACACTACGGACGGTGGAGGCACGGGTGCCGAATCCCCTGCTCTGGCTCCATGCTCCCCCACAAAGCTTTCCAGGTGCCAAGCTGGGAGCCCACCCCAGTGTGGCACACGTCAGAGCGGCCAATGGGGTGCCCAATCCTGTCAGCTCCAGGCCCCCCAAACAGTTTTACGGCTGCCACGCTGGGAGTCAACCCCAGCATGGCACAAGTCCATATGGCCGACGGGGTTCCCAATCCCTGTCGGCAACAGGCCCACCCCAAAACAGCTCTCTGCCGCCATGCTGGGAGCCCACCCCAGCGTGGCAAATGTCCCATGCTGTCTTCTTTAAAAAAAAAACCCTATAAACAAGAAAAAGTTCCTCGGTGCTCTCCCAGCCCACCCTGCCCACCCACTGTGCACTCTGCCTCCCCACACCCCCCACCCCATACTTATCTCCGGAGTCTGGCGCGATAATCTTCGGTGGACCAGGAACACGTCTGCACTCTTTAAAGCCGACTGTGAACTGAGGAAATGCCGGTAAGCTGTATAAAGTAATAAATAGGGTTTTTTCAACTTTAATGCATATCTCAGGCATTTTTGAATTTTGGCACCAAATTTTCAACATGGGGTTTTTGGGACCCCCTCCTCATGAATTCTTGAACTGTCATGGCGTTAATCGGGCCCGAAGGATGATTTCGCAGTCACTGCACAAAATCACCTTTTTGGACTGATTAACGAAATGACAGTGCCAGTGTTCATAAGGTGGGCTCTCAAAAGCTTATGTTGCTAATTTGGTGAAAAATTCCTAAAAATGGTTTACACGTCGCTGCATTGCGCAGTTCCTACGCATGCTCGTAAGTTCGAAATTTTTATATTTGCACTCCAGATTTTCAACATTGCCATTTTACCACACCTCCTTATGAGCAGTACAGCTGTCATTTTTCACATGTTGCCCAAAATGTGTTTCCTGCATGTAGCGCACAATGGCACAGTCGGTGTGCGCAATCAATGTTTGGGACAGATTAAGAAAATCACAGTGACACTGTTCATGAGCAGAGGTCTTAAAATGGCTATGTTGAAAATTTGGTGACAAAAGTCCATAAAATGATTGTGTTACAAGTGAGCATTGCGCAGTTTCCACGTGCCCTCGTAAGTTCATGACTTTGTAATATTTTCAGTCCAGATTTTCACCAGTGGCATTTTTCCACACTTCCTTGTGAACATTTTTCACAACATGGCCGAAATTTGTTTTCACACTTTCAGCGCAGAAATATGTGGTTGCTGTGGGAAATCATTGTTCGAGACAGATAAATAAAATCACAGTGACTCTGTTCATGTTCAGAGGTCCCAAAATGCCTGTGTTGACAATCTACTGTAAAAATTCCCCAAACTAATTACATTACGGGTGTGCATTGCACAGTTTCTATGCACACTCATGACTTCACCAGTTTTTTTAATATTTTCGCTGCAGATTTTCAACATTGCCATTTTTTACACCTCCCCACGAACAGTACAGCTGTAATTTTTCACATCCTGTTCAGAATCTGTTTTTGCACCTGTGGTGCTAAATGCCGTAGTCGCTGTGTAAAATCAGCTTTTGGCTAACAAACTGATATTGCCACTGTTCATGAGGTGGGGGTCACAAAAAAACCATGTTGAAAATTTGGAGAGAAAATACCAACGAATGCCTGAGGCGTTAGGGTTTCCAATCATAACGCCCCATCCTGTAGAGAATGCCAGGAATCAGGGGTATGACTTGGGATTCTCGCCTATAATGCTCATACCATTCCATACCCTGCAGCCAGTGAGAGGCATTGAGGTATGCCTTGGACTCTTATGCCCCAAAGGTCACCCCATTCTCCTATACCGCACCCATCTCACCATATTTCCTGATGGAATGGGGTGCTCATAAGGGCCAAAGACCCCAAGGCACACCGTGACACTTGTCAGTGTCTGCAGGGTGAGGTGTGGTGAAATGGGGTGGCCGTTATGCCTGACGACCCAAAGGCACACCCCAATGCCTGTCAGTCTCTGTGGGGTGGTGGTGTGGTTGGCTTCAGTTGAATACGTCACTGCCCTGTAACTCCTATACTTTCAATGCCAATGCCAGCAAGCAAACATTCGGCATTGACAAATGCTTGTTATAATTACTAATCCATTCTGCAACTTGGTGAGATCTGTTGTGCACAGTTGCTTCCTTTGGTGGTCTGCAAGTCAAGTATTGTAAACATCAGCCCACCCCCTCTCACCAAAGGCCAGGCAGTGCAGAGCTGGTATGAGTCCTGGTGGATGGTGCTGCTAGTGTTGTGAATATATTGCATGACAGTAGGGGGGCATAGGTGACTGAGGCATTGGAGATGGGGGACGTATAGTGGGACGGCCCACCCGATAGTTGATGTAGAGAAGGCCTTAAGCATGGTAACTGTAGTGATATACATAAGGGGGATACTGGAGAATATGTGTGGTGTAGGTGTCCTCAGACATGGGAGGTAAGATGGCTTTGCAGGGATCAGTGGGGGATGGACATGACAGAGGTCATCTGTGGCATGACAGGTTAGAAGGATATACAAAAAAAAAACAGTGGGGGTGGAGGGGGTGGTGGCAAAGGTATCCTTAGGAACAAGGTCTGGAAAGCAAGCTTGACTGCACAGTGGTGCAGATACTTCTTGGTGACACCAGCGACCTTGGTTTGTGAATGAGTATGGGGTGCTGTAGGACTGGCTGGTGGAAGATGGCTGAGCAGTCAATGTACACTCACCTCCATGGGGGAGTAAGAGCCTCTGGTCTCTGCTACAATACTGCCACCCAGGTGATCATAGGTGGTGGTGTAGGCTAAAGGCAGTAGCAGGGATGGCTTATTGTCACTCAGACATTGAGATGTCAGTAGCACTTCCTCACCAAAGCTGGAGTACAGGGAAGGAAGAAAAGAAAATTACCCAGCCATGCAGGTTGCCATCCACTGTACGGACATAGGCCTCGTACTGCACAACGTGGGTCTTGCTCCCTCACTGAACCTCAGCTTTGTCTGTGGGTAAAGGAGGGGACCTCCAGACAGCCCTTCCCATAGGGGGTCATCAATGGGGCAACAACGAGCAAGGTAGGCCCACTGGGAATACAGGTGATGGTGCTGAGCAGCCCGATGGACTGAAGGGAGCCATTCTGGAGCTCATGGGAAGAAAGAATGCAAAAAAAAAACCAACCCCTGCCCCAAAAAAAGAAGGAACAGTATGTGTAAAGGATATATAGGCAGACAGTGTTGGTGATTGTGGTGGCTGCAGTAGCCCTAGTAACAGTAGGTGTGAGGGGATATACAGTGAGACAGTGGTGGTAGTTGGTTTGCCACTGTTAGCCTTATGCATGGGAGGTGAGGTGAGGTGAGACTATACATCGTGTCAGTGGGGTGACAGGCATGGCAGAGATGGCCTCAGTACAGGAAATGGGTGATAAACAGGGGGATAGTGGGAGGGGATGGGCAAGGAAGAGGTTGTCTCAGGTACAGGAGGTTGGAAGGTATAAAAAAGTGATGAGTGATGGTGTTGAAGGAAGCCTCAAGAACTGTAGGGGGAGACGGTAGTGGTGATTGGAGTGGCATGGGTTGCCGTATGCATGGGAGGTGATGGAGTATATACAGTACATGGGACATCTGGTCAATGGGCATGGCAGAGGTTGCCTCAAACATGGGAGGTGAGGGGGATAGGAAGAGGATGAGCATGGCAGATGTGACCTCAGGCATGGGTTATAAAGGGGTACAGTGTGGGATGGGCATGGCATAGGTGGCCTCATGCACTGGAAGTTATAGAATATTCAGGAGACAATGAAGCTATATGCATAATAGAAGGAGTCAGGCATGGGAAGTGCAGAGTGGGGAGATACACAGGAGGACAGGGGTTGTAGGATTACCATGCATGAAACACGCATCTCTCTTTTTCTCAACTCTTCTATTTCTCTTACTCTTCTGTTTGCCACCTCCCTCTATTATGTCCATTCCCTTATTCATTAATTCTATTTTCACTAGGGGTGGGCGAAAGTTGCAAATTCTGCTTTCGCAATGTTGCAGACTTCGTGGAAATTGCAGAACTTTCGCCATTGTCGAAACTGGAATTTTCAGTGGATTTTCGCCTAGTTCTGCGCACTTTTTTTGTGAACTGTGGAAAAATGCATATAAACTGCAGAATTTATTCTAGCCACAGTTTAATGAACTGTCAGTGAATGAATGCCTGCTTGTACAACCATGCGGTCATTCACTGACAATTCATTGGGCCACTGGTAGTGGAAGAGAAAGGAGTGCTGCTCTGGTGGCCCGCTTAGGGGCAGGGTGAGGAGGGGAGCGGGGTGGCAGCAGATGAACTGTCAGGCTTGTGGTTGGGGGGGGGTCCAATAGACACCAAGGAATTGGGATTATTGTTTTTATAAGGGATCAGGGATGGGGAGGTCCACTAGACACCAAGGAATGCTGGGAATAGAGGGGCATGAGTTGGTGGACTGTAGCCTCTTTATTTGTGGATTAAGGAATCCAGGATAGGGAGGGTGGTCTGCTAGACATAAGGGAAACAAAATGTTTTGGGGGCCATGATTGGTGGGGGGGCACTAGAAACCAGAAGGGCCCATGGAAGGGATTGAGGGTATCCACTGTAACCCCTGACCAGTGCGGGGTAGATTAATGAATTAAATGGTAGTTAAAAAAGCCTCAGAATTGACCACTGGCAGTGATCCTTTCTGCGGATTTTTTTTTTCCACAGTTTAATAAATTAACCCGCAGTTTGTATATATTTTTTCCACAGTTTTAAGTTGGAATTTCTGAGAAAGTTCCGAAAATGATTTCTGAACTTTTGCAGAAGCGAAATTCACACTTTCACTGAAATTCCCCTGGCGGAAATTTTTTTTCGCACATCCCTAATTCTCAAATTTGCAAATGCACCTTAACCCCCCCATACTACATTAAAAGCACCTTACTATGTTTTTTGTTTTGAGATGTACTCCCTCCTCCAGTGGTCAGTGTACCAGTGGGCAGGGAACAGATCTTGACTCGGCATTGTAACAGGTCCAACTCAGGGCAGTGTACCAGGCCCAGCTCAGTGCAGTGTACCAGGCAATATACAATGTGGTGTACCCAGTGTGAATCATGGCAGTGTACAGGAAAAAAATGTATATTTTCACTGATCTAGATACAGAAAGGAAAAGTCATAATAATGATTCATTCCTCACTGAAAAAAACAATGCAAAAACTTAACAGAACAGGGAATTCACCAAGTCATATCATAAAACTGACACTCCAGTCAGAATATCAGAGGGCTTATTGCATTCTTTATTAGAAGTACTGTATAAGGCATGACACCGCTTGCTTGTATAGAACTTTTATCAAGACTGCCATGAGCACTTTGAAGTTTATTTAATTATTGAAAATGTTTCACCAGGAAAAGCACACTGAGCAAAATGCTTGTCTCACGGTGCACTGGGGTTACAAGGAGGCAGGTGTACGACAATAGTTGAACTTGCAGTAACATAATATGGGAAATGTACATAGTTGGGAGGGATTACATTTGTGATGTATTTATCTTGGGAGGTGTTGAGTGCCCATTTGTGTACTGTTTCTGTATCTTTTCTCTGAACCTGGTAATGATGTGATGAGGCTGAAATTATGCCTATTCCTTTTTTCTTCTCTCTGTCTATTAACAGCCTCGTGGGAGGGTATCAAGAGCACATCATGGCAGTGTACCAAGCCTCACACATGACAGTGCACAATGCACAATTTATGGCAGTGTACAAGGCCTAACTTAAGGCACTGTACCAGGCTCAACTCAGGTCATTGTCTGAGGCCCCACTCAGGGCACTGTAACAAGTTCAGCTCAGAACAGTGTACCTAGTCTAACTCTAGGCAGTGTACTAGTCCCAGCTCAGGGCAGTGTACCAAGTCCCACTCATGTCAGTGTACCAGGCTCCAGTAAGGGCACTGCACAATGTCTGAATCAGAGCAGTGCACAAGTCCTGACCCCATGTGTATCAAGCCTGACTTAGAGCAGAGTACCAGGCCCAGTTCAGGGCAGTCTACCACTCCTGACTCTGGCCAGTGTACCAGGCACTACTCATGGCAGTGTACCAGGCACGACTCAGGGCAGTGTACCAGGTCTGACTCCGGGCATTGTACAATGCCCAGCTCAAGGTAGTATACCAGGTCTGACTTAAGGCTGAGTACAACACTTAAATCAGGTCAGTGTAAAATGTCTGACTAATGGCACTGTAAGAGGCACAACTCGACTTACTGTACTGAGACAAAATATATCTTTACAATAATTCTGGTAATGCTGTGATATGAGCCGTCTCTTTCAAAGACCATTACTTTCGTGTCTGTGATGTTGTCATGCACTTACATTCCATACATTTCTGTTTAAACTTTTTTTTTTTTAACCTCTTTATTAAGATTTTATTGTTGTTTCCAACACAATAACGAACACACATACATCCCAGGATACACACCCGGGCCCACATCCCTAAACTGGATGTGGAAACTATATATATCCCCCAAACTATGTACAATCACAGTTACATTTGATTGTCCCCGAACAGATTACTCCATTCTTCATTCAAATAACCTTCAAGTCCGTTATTCGAGTTCGGAGTTGTTTAGTCTTAGCCATAGTCCATTTGTTATATCTGATTGCCACTCCACTCCATAAGTGTGCTTCTTCCGGACTATCTTTAAATAACTGTGTCCCTAGGAAGGAGAGAGAATCCCATGTGCCCAATCAAGAAAAAGCATATCTTATTACTTAGGCAACCAAGATTATGTGAGAGTTGTAAATAAGCGTATATAGAAGTTTTCTAGTATCAATCATATAATTCCATTCAGTAACAAACCCCTCAGACTTTGTCATATGAGAATTTAACCAGCTACTCTTCCCCAGACAGACAGATCTGAACTCGAGGACCTTTCAACTGCATTGAGTACACTGCCTCTAGGGCCCCCCATTTTCTGTCAAATAATTTCTTTTTCCCTTCCATCAGCATATGTTGTTTAAGTCTCTCCAAGACCTGTAGGAGGTCCCCCACCCATTGATCGTAGCCATAAGTTCTGTCCTCCTTCCAGTATCTTAGGACAAACGCTTTAACTACAGCTGACATAAGGGACACATGATACTTAGCTAAGCTCGTCGTTATCCTACCCATGTCCCCTAGTATGCATATCTCTGGGCTAATGTACTCCGAGTAGTTTAATATCGGGTCCATTTCTTTTTTAATTTGAACCCAAAGTGGCTGAATTCGAGAGCATGTCCAAAATACATGTAGTAGGTCTCCTGGTTCTATGCCACAGCGAAAACACCGATCTGTCTGTCTGAGTTTTCTAGAACACAACTTAGCAGGGGTGTAGTAGATATTTGAACAGATAAAGAATTGCATAGTATTATATTTCGGTATAGGCAAATCTTTCCTGTGTTTCCAAACCTCTATCCAGTCAGGTCTCAGGGGGGATAGTACTTTGTCCCAATATATTATCCGATTTTCTGGATCTGTGCAAGCATAGTCTAATAGAACCTTATATACTTTAGATAGGGGATGTTGTAAAAGATCCAATTCCCTTAAATGATCCTACGTAAACACCTTATTTTCCCCCCCACTTTTACTATCTCTCATGAACTTCTGTAGCAGTTTAGTAATCTGGATCTTTTTAAAAAAATCCCAGTCCCTAGTTTGTATTGGCAAGAGCACCCTGTCTGCGGCTATAAAGTCTGCCACTTTGGAATCCGACAGCAGTGATGCCCACTGACCTCTCAGCATCCGATTTCCCAAGCGAAGATTAGGGTTTCCCACTATCGGCTGTTCCCTAGCCCCTCTTTGTGTTCTCTTTTGCCCTGGGGTTAACCACTCCCACCACGCTTTAACTGATTTATATATCGGAGATTGCTTTCCTATGCCAGGCAAAGTCCTGGATCTACATGTAATAGTGCAGTTGGGGAAAGTTTTATGTCCTCCAGGATAAGTTGTTCAATTCGCAGCCATATTGGCGTGTATGCCTCGTCTCCCCGATGCCTGTCCCAACGTCCCATATATCCTAGTTGCCCTTCAACATAATATAACATTAAATCAGGGAGCTTCATGCCACCCTTCAGATGGGGGAAGGGTAAAACAGCATGTTTCCTCCTAGAGGGTTTAGAATCCCATAGGAATTCTGAAATAATCCTTTGAATACTAATGAACCTACCCTTCAGGATAATATAAGGAGAGAGAGCAGATCGGTACAGCAGTCAAGACAGAAGGTTCATTTAATTAGTCCCATTCTGGCAGTGAAGTTTAGAGAAGCTTCCTCCACCTTTCAATATCCTGTTTAATTTTAGCCTACAATGCCCACATTCTCCTCCACCCCAACTTCTGATCTAGGCAAAATCCAGATTCCCAGGTATTTAATTTTTTCGGGGCCCAGTTAAGTTGGAGGTGTTCAAAATCCACCCTATGAGTGTGCACTGTGAGTGGAAGAACTTGGGTTTTAGACAAATTTAACTTGTAATTAGACACCCTCGAGAACTTCCCAATAATTTCCAGTGCCCTTTGAAAGCTTTCAGATGGATTACTTAAGTGCAGCAAGATGTCATTGGCGAACACTGATAGTTTAAGCTCTAACCCCAAAACTTCAATCCCCTGAACCCTTGGTTCCATCACTAGGGATCTTAGCAAAGGTTCCAGGTGGATATTAAATAAAATTGGTGACAAGGGACAGCCCTGCCTTGTTCCATTCCTGAGAAGAAACTCTTTAGAGAGATATCTGTTGCATAGGACTCGGGCTGTAGGGGCTTCATAAAGATTTCTAAGGCCTCCCAGGAACTCCCTTGGAAACCCCATTTTCTCCATTGTGAGAAATAAAAATTGATGGGAAACCCGGTCGAACGACTTCTCGGCATCTAATGCAATTAAAGCCATAGCGGACTTTGAAGCAGCCTCTCTTTCTAAGATGTGATGGAGTTTCCTTAATGCATCTTGAGCCCCCCTCCCTGGCATAAACCCGACTTGTTCTTGACTAATCAATAAAGGAGCAACTTTCAAGACCCTATTAGGCAAAATTTTTGTAAGTATCTTAATATCTTGGTTTATTAAGGCTACGGGCCTGTAATTACCTGGTAGGTGTCTGGGTTTATCTGGTTTTGGGATCAGCGTGATGTAGGCCTGATACAGTGAAGGGTGGGGAACCCCTCCATTCATAATGGTTAAGAAGAGTTCTTTCAATAAAGGTATTATTGTCGCTGCATGAACTTTATAAAATTTGGCCGGGAGACCATCAGGACCTGGTGCCTTCCCGTTTGGCAAGTCCTTAATTACCTCCAAAATTTCCAGCTCTGATATTGGGGCAGCCAGGGCCTGGGTCTGCTCTGGACCTAATCTAGGTAGTGGTATTTCATCTAGGAACCCCCCAATTTCTGTCACCGAGCTAGGGGCCCCCTCCTGGTATATTACAGCGCAGTAATCCGCAAAGGCATCTGCCAATCCTTGAGGTTCCGAGATAAACTCATCTCCAAACTTCACTGCCACAATCGTTCTCTCCGCCTCCCGCTCCTTAATCCTGTGGGCCAATAATCGTCCCCCTGTAGCAAATATTTAGCATTCAATCTCTCCAGCCAGCGATCTGCCCTATAATACAGTATACCTCTAAATTCCTCTTTTAGTTCTCTTAGTTCCCTATCTATCTCCTTGGAGGAACCTTCTAGAGATGATAGTGACTTAATGGCCCCCATTATGAAGTCCTCCCGAGCCCTATTTAGTTTGTTCCACCTAGCTGTATATTCCTGTGCCCATCCCCTATACAGTACTTTGCAGATGGGCCAGGCCAATTTCCTATCCTCAAGGGTTGGGATTTGATTCTAAATAATTTCCTTAAGTTTACCCTCCATTCTAGCTACCATATTGTCCACCGTTAACACCTTCATCCAGATGCCATCGATATGGCTTAGGGGAATGTTGTCTATCTTCCATAACAGTTGTATTGGGAATGATCAGAGTGTCCTTTCAAGGTATACATGCCCAGAATCCCCTTAAAACTTCCCTATTAACCAAAAAAAAGTCGATCCTGGTGTAAGTCTTATGTACTCCTGAATAAAAAATCATCTCAGTCTCCCCTTTTCTGTAAATCCTGTATGAATCAACTAGTGCAGTAACTTCCAAAAATCTATGTAGTGCTGCCTGCGAGGAACTGGGTACTTTATTAGAAGGGGGATTCCTGTCGACCCTATTGTCTAAACATATGTTCCAGTCTCCTGCCAAGATGGATGAGCCCTGTGGAAGTGCGACAATGTCAGCCTCCGATGAGGCAAAAAATTCTGCTTTAGCCGGAGTGGGTCCATAAATTGAAGCACACACCAGTGGATGTCCCAGAAATGAGCCCATCGTATATATTCCCCTACCATCCTCTCTCATTCGGGTGGACCCAATTATATATGGGCAGTCTTTCCTGATTAATATCGCAACCCCACCCGAGGCTTTCGCACATCCCGTTCCGATTACCTTGCCCACCCATCCCTTCCTAAGTAAATGCAGCTCATCAGTCAATAAGTGGGTTTCCTGGAGTGCAGCAATATGTACCCCCATCTGATTTAAGTACAACCAGTTTTTTCTTCCTCCCCCGAGACCTTTCACATTCCATGATAAAATTCTAAGTGACCCCATCTACTACGACCTCGTCCTTGACCTTCACTCTCATATTTTCTGCTTTTTTTACGTCGCATGTTTTGGTTTCTCTCTCGTTCCTCCCCCCCCCCGTAGCTCCCCTTCATACTACCCCCGATCCTATGATCGCCCTCCTTAATCTTCCCAAAACGTGTATGAGTCAGCTCCCAAGATGTCTCCAAGCGCCCCCCCGAGTCCCAATATGAACCCGCAGTATCCCTCTTTCCCCCTAGCTTCAGGTTCAGACCAACCTACCATCCCATTAACTTTAAATTATTGAAGGGGGAACCTGATTTTCAGTAACTTACGCCACTATCTCCGTGGCGGTCTGCTGCAGCAGCCTATCAAATACCCTGAATAACCAGAGTAACCGCTGATACTAAAAGAAAAAGAAAAGAAGAAGGACTTTGTTTTGTCACCTCACAAAGCTCTCAAAAAACCTGCTCCCCCCACTTATAAAGAGGGGAAGGCCAAAAGGGAAAGCATCTCAATAACATAAAGTTCTTCCCAGTAATGTCACTGTTCCCCAACACTGTTAAATCCCTTTTCCACTGTCGTGTTTACGGTTTCCCAGTCCCTTTCTTCCCTTCAGGTCACCGATTTGAACAAATCCGGTAGCTCCACTCTAAGGCTTTCCAAGGCTTCTTCTGCTGTGAGATACCTTCTGTCCCCTTTTGCCAACTTTACCACCAGGGTGGCTGGATATTGTAGCCTAAATTTCAGCCCTGCCATGTACAGCTTTTTTTTTATATCGTTATACTCTTTTGTTTTCTCTCACTGAGGGACCAAGTCTTGAAACAGCCAGAAGCCCCGTTCAGTGTAAATTTCTGTTAGCTTTGGCTTTATTTAAAACATGAATTTTCTCTTTGTAATTTAGAAACGCATTATGATAACAAAGGTTGAGCTCCGGGTGGGGGGTCTCTCTCAATGCATGGTGAGCCCTCTCGAGGTTGTAGGAATCGCCGAGCAGGCGTGGGCCCAAATAAGCTTCAGAAGAAGATCTTGCGTGAAGCAACACAATCTGAGCCTTCCATTTTCTCAGGCAGCCCTGCCATTATTAAGTTGTCCCTTCGGCTCCTCGCTTCTTGATCCTCCAGACGGTTTTCCATTTTTTCACCTGCCTTTTCAGGTTAACCAGATCCTGTTCCATGGTTCCCGTTTTTCTCTCCTGTGATGCCACTCTGGCTTCAACATCCCCCACTCTCTGTGTAAGAGCATGCAGAGCAGGCTTCAGAATTGAAAAATCAGCGACCAGTCCTTTCAGGAGTTGTTTTATTTCCGTGATGTCCTCTGAGGTTGTTTGCCCCTCCTGACCTTCCGCCTTCCAGTCCTCAGGTTCTTCCAAAGTCGGCGAGTGGGGTTTTGGGCGCTTAGTCACCGGGGTTCTCACTGCCATAGGCTCGGGGCTTCCTTGCTCCATCTCGGCCATTTCGCCTTCCGTACTCGCTGGTGTTGTGGTAGTATCTTCGCCCACCATGCAGAGGCTGAAGTCGCTTTCCCCGCTGCAGTAACTTCTAATCAATTGAGATTCCTCGCTTCTTTAGTTCTGCGGGTTCTCAAAACTTTAAATTTTATAACTATTTTTCTTCGGGACTCGGGAGCCTTGTTGAAGACGTCTACTTCCTGCTAGCTCATCACGTGATCTCATTCTGTTTAAACTTAAAGATGTAATCTGGCTCTGAATCTGAAGACAATTTTGACTACGTGGAGTCAGCTGGTGGACTAAGGCCCTACATGTTTTGAGCCGGAATGACCTGTAACAGATGCTGATATGGAGGCATACCACTCCAGCACATCATCATCAGAGTCAGACAATGATGCTGAAGGTGATCGTGTAGGGAGGAATGACTGGTGCACCTGTGGTAAATGTGAATCCATGCCAACTGAGCAGGAGAGTGTGTGCTGCCATGAGCTGGACCTGGTTACAGAAAAATGTGGAGGTAAGTAAAAACATACTGTGTTTGTACATGAAATGGGCACAATATTGTGAATCACCTATGCTAATGAGGAGTCCCTCATGCATAGGATGTGTATCGCAATAATGAAAGAGCCCCTCGCGAAGTCACTAAATAAGTTCACTGAACCCTACTTTAACTATGCACATGTCAGCGTTGTCCATGGCCTCGCATACAGCCCCCCCCACCCTGATCACTGTGAGAAGCATGACTTCCCCCTTCCCCAACCCTGAACACTGGGAGAAGCATCACACCCCCACCCCCACCCCGAGCACCAGAACAACTAATATCACCCCGAGCACAGGTTTCTGAGGTGCAGCCCCCCCCATCCCCAATCGCAGTCGACATGCACAGCTCCCACCACCACAGTTCCATAGTGCAGGCACCCCCACCCATCCCTGATCAAAGGAGACACATTTGGAATTCCGAATACAGTGGAATCACCACCTCCCTCCTTCTGCTAGTGATACTCCTGCCTATGCACCATAGCTTGCCACTGGCCTTTGCTGCAGCCTTTGTACTCTGCTTAGACATCTTTAGGTTGTCAGAAATGATAATCCCCAGATACCTTTCTTCTTTGGTAACTGTCAACAACTCCCCACCCATCCTGTAGCTCTCCCTGGGTTCTTGCATCATAGATGCATTATTTTGCACTTTTTAGAATTGAACCTCAGTTGCTGCTCAAATTCCCCCTTAAATCCTGCTGGATTTGTGACATTTGCTTGTCTTCAAGGATGGATGCCCATGGCCTTCTATAGCTTTCCCTTGATGCTGCCCTTATCCCTTCCAGATGTCTACCATCAGTGATTCCTGTGCAATTCCCTATCAACACTTCTAGTTTGCCATCTCCTTCAGAGGTGGGAACCCATTCCCCATCCCTACTGTACCTTGCTACCAACTATTCCAGTTCACTATCTCCTTCAGAGGTGGTAACATTCTATGCATCCCGGCTTCCCTTTGACTGTCTGCAGTGCAAGTTTGCCATCTCCTTCTGAGGTGGAAGTCCATTCCCAATCATTGCTGCACTTTTGCTATCAGCGATTTTGCTTGCTGTTTCCTTCTGATGTGGAAACCTCATATCCCATCGTTGCAATGCCTCTTGCTATCAGCATGTTCCATTTGCCATCTCCTTTGGAGGTGCGACTTCATGCCTCTGCTTCGCAGTGTCATTGTACCTGGATTCTCTTCTTAGGTCATACCTGGATCCACTACCGGAGGCCTGCTGGAGCTTTCCTACATCCCTTTTGAGTATGCTGTGGCATTTTCCCCCCTGTTCTGTACCTTACCTGCCGCTGCCAATGTCAGTATTGCCTGGCCTCTGCTGTCCTCTTCTCCAGCCCCTTCCTTCCATCTGTGGTCTTCTGCTGGGACTTCTGCATCCATCCTGGGACTGCTGCCTTCCTCCTCGCCGTCCTGGCGGCTCATGGCTTCTGCACATTTGCTGTGTCTCTTTTTGGGCATTCCTACAACTATTGAAGTCCAATATCCCTGCCTGCTCAACTATTCCAAACCCATTCATTCATCCCATATTCCTATTTCAGGCATCATAACAGCTCCCTTCCAATGCTCTACAGAATATCTGGTCATCTCACCTGTGGAAACTTTTTTCTAGCAACATCCCTCGAAAAACATGCCCTATAGACTCTTACATCACCATAAACTCATCACTACTTCCCAGTCACCTCCCTAGGGCCCATTTCTGAAATCTCTTTCAACTGGACCATAGAAGATCTCTTCCTTCAACCAACTCTGCTGAATGCTTCCTTATGTATCCTGTTAATTCAAGCAGTACGGGCATCCCTACCTCCCATGTCTTCATAGGATTCAGATTTAATGGATCCTCTTTCACTCCTATCATCTTATCTTAAAATGTGACCCTAATTCCTTCTGAGATATACCAACTCCTTAATAACCATCACTTTAAGGCTAACAGAAACCTCAAGTCAGCTCATAGCAATTCTGGCATCGTCCATTTTGCCTTCTCCTACAAATGCTGACTCAGTTTGATCTCGATTACTCGACTTGTACTTCTTTACTATCCATTGGATGTTCCTAAAGCTTCTTCACCTATTATCCCAGAACACATATCGTTGGATATCAGGTGCCTAGCTGCATTACTAATGTTACTCTATCCGAGCCACTGTTCCCTAGTCCCTGGACATCACTATAAGTCATAAAGTCATCTACATCTCTCCACCACGTTACCTTAAATCATGCCAGCTACCTATCCAGTAGTCCTTCTAACTCATCCCTAAGGATTTACCCCCATACTCCCTCCAGTGAATACCATCACTGAGAGCAGGCTTCTGCTGATTCATCAATCTGCACATCCATAACCAACTTAGCCATCCCACCATCTCAGTCATGCCACGAACAGTTCTATATTTGACTAAGCACACTTGGCACCTATGGCATTCTACACTGCCCTCAACTTCCCATTGCCACATCAGTCTATAGACTTATTCAAAGGCTCATTCTTGAGCTCCCCTTCACATTCCGACATTGGATGCTCCAGCACCACAAAGCCGCCATGGCCACTTAAGCTCTAGCTGTAGGCAATTAAGCCACAGCAATATCCATATCCACCATTTTCCACTAGCAGTCCTTCCTCAATATGAGCGTATGCAAATCTCATTATTGTACCAATAACTCTAGTTGACTCTCGAATTTATTGTACAGAACCTTTCAATTATTCCCATCGATATCCAGTCACCATTTCTTCATTGGTTTAAACTCTTACAAGTTAAACTCTCCTACCAGGTACCTAAACCTTCTGTCCAAATCATTCATCTCCATAGGTGCCTACTGTACATAGTGACATATTGCACATTGCTGAACTCCAAACTTTGAGACCCTAGTCTGGATGTCAGATCCTCTTCAAAGTCCGATGGATTACTTAAGAATTTCATAACAGTCATACTTGCCACAGTATAGAGTCTGGCAGCTTATTTAATCAACTCATGCTCTGCATGCTTGCATTGGCTCTGTAACCCATTGAATATCAACTAATACCACTTTGGAAACCTGGAACATGTTCACATCATTTCATCTGGACTTAATCCTTCTTCAGGATCTGGACAGTCCTTCGGAATGGACCTGCCTCTTCAGCATCAAAATCAACCTTTCAGTACACATATTTCTACAGACTCTGAGCATCTCTATAAACAGTCCACCTTACTTAGAATTTAGAATATGGTTGTTAGAACCTAGGATCATCGCCTCCTAGTTTGCCCTGAGGATAGGCGGGTCAGCAGCCATGTGTCCCAGAGTTTTCCTCCACCTGGGGGGTTTCCTCTCCTATATGCTACTGATCATACTCTCTGTGAGTTGGAGGATGTAATCTTTTGGGGCTTTCTATTCCCTACTCACTATCCAGCTTACCTACCAAGGATGGGAATACAGAAAAGCCAAAAAGTAAACTACAGTTACATAAGCACTACTAACCTCATACTCTATTCACCAAAACATTGGATGGGAGGGCTAAAGCCTGAAGTTCAGTGTGGGGGAATAGCTCCTCCCACATTCCCTACAATGGCCAGCCTCCCACGGCAATTCCCCGCTTAACGCGTTGTGAATCACCCACTATCCAACCCGACTCCTCCTCCTCCAGCACTCTACTCACCCTTGGTGCTGGGCTTTGTATTCCCTACTCATTACCTGGTTTACCTACCAAGGGTGGGAACAAAGAAAAGCCAGAAAGTAAACTACAGTTACATAAGCACTACTAACCCCATACTCTATTCACCAAAACATTGAACCTTAGGTTTCTCCTCATTTTCTCCACCTCTTCTGGAGTTTCTACCCTGGTGCAGATCTTTGTGTCATCTGCAGACAGGCAGACCTTTCCCTCTAGCCCTTCTGCTATGTGACTAATGTAGACATTAAACAGTACTGGGCCAAGGACTGATCCCTGAGGTACTCCACTTATTACCCCCTCTACTTGAATTGGATCCCATTTACTATCACCCTCTGCCGCCTGTCCATTAACCAATTTCTAACCCAGTTTACCACCTAGTAGCCCATGCCCAGACTACCCATCTTGTTGATCAGCCTTTTATGTGGGGCGGTGTCAAAGGCCTTGTTGAAATTGAGGAAGGCCATGTTCACCGCTCCCCCGATTCACCTTCTTTGTAACACAGTCAAAGAAAATCTATCAGATTTGTTTGACACAACCTCCCTGCTGTGAATCCATGCTTCCTTGGGAAACAGGGAAAATGCATGTTTTATACTATAAATAAATAGATTTTTTGTACAAATGTACTAATGTAACTACTATCATAACCCCACTCAGCAGGTCAGGCCCTCTGCTCCCACAGTGCCAACCTCCAAGCGCAGTATTGTGAACAGGAAAAGAATAGGGTAACCCTCCTGTCTGTTTTGTGGGTCTGAATCACCTTTGGTCTC
The DNA here is from genome assembly GCA_016271365.2 of Neoceratodus forsteri. Classification (NCBI taxonomy): domain Eukaryota; kingdom Metazoa; phylum Chordata; order Ceratodontiformes; family Ceratodontidae; genus Neoceratodus; species Neoceratodus forsteri. The sequence continues at coordinate 464,042,455 of CM057449.1, forward strand.
AAGTTCTGGAGGGATTCAAACTGTGACCCTCTTGCTAGCGTAGCCAAAGTACAGGCTCAGATAATTCTGCTCCTCGGGGAATGCCAGATATCTTTCACCTACAGGCACCTAGCCAGGTGTACAGAATGAACCCTTAAAAACTCTTTGAAAGACCTCAGATAAACTCTTACCTTTTCCCAGTTTGGTATTACCATTAAGCTATGCACAGTGTCAACTTTAACCATATATGCTTCACTTGTCAAAGAAAGAATTTTGAAGGCACACCAAACAGTCTCTTTAAAATAGAGGTTTACTTTTTTTTTTTATTTAGTTGTTTAACCAGGTATAGCACACTAAGCTGAAAGCTTTTTTACAGGAGCGACCTGGGAGCACAAGGAGGTTAAGTGACTTGCTCAGGGTCACACAGTATGCAAGTGGAAGCTGTGGGATTCAAACCCAGGTCTGGCCTGCTGGATGTCACCAAATTTGCAGCTCAGAGCCTTAGACCACTGTGCTATACTGCCTCCCCTTTAAAATAGATACAAATTTAAAATGTAAATAGAGAACAATATATCACAATGCATACAATCACTTAAAAGAACAAGGTTTAAAAAGTGCAAATTCCTACCACCAGACAATTAGACTTGTCTATCTAATGTATATCTTCTAACAGTGCTTGAAGTAGATGTTGTTGCTTCAGAGAGTCCAAACAAGAATGTCCCCAAATGGAATACAGAATGCAGTTTAAAACTGTCTTTGCCAACCTCTTTCATGAGGTCACTTAGCTCCTCCCTGTCAGAATATAAAAATTCTACAAAACAGGATTCCTATCAAGAGGTATTAAATTCTGTGACTTCAGCAAAACTCATTTCCCAAATGACTTCTTTGATCTATGAGCAGTTTCCTCTTTGAAAGACATCAAATGACTTTTTATGACTCTCTCTGCCAGATCTCACTGAGGTGTAATATGCTTTGTGACACCAGGTGCAATTAACTGACCTTCCTGAGGACGTCATAAATGGATATTTTAGTTCCTATCTTCAAAGCAAACTGGGAAGTTAATCACCTTACAGAGATCTGCTGTTTAACATATATCCTGTCCTTTGAAGTGATACCTGGAGGGGGGGTCATCCCAGGAGCACAGGATTTCTCATGACAGACAATCACACTACATTTTTTTATATTACACAAATCATAGAGTAATAAGAATCAGCTGTCCAAGTGTCACAACTACATCTAATGTATGGATGCTTAATTTGGTGTTGATATGTTACATATTTCCCAGCCAAAAATGGCTTACATTGCCTTTTTTCTGCAACAACAATAATGGTTATTTTGACAAATACAGAAAACAAAATTGCTTATTATTAATTAAATATCACCACTGGAAAGATTATTTTGTGCTGAACAACTTTGCCCTCATACTTTGTGTGTAGCACTTACAGTTCATGAGGTATTGGCATTGGTTTGTGGCATGCTGATTATGGATAGATTTTGCTTAGAAAGGCCCAGGATGCACTGTTAAGAGTATACAGAACACAAGCAGTGGAATTTTCAAGAGCTCCTGTAGAGTGAATGAGTTAAGAGTACCCACTCTTTTGCACAATTTGTATTACACCTTACATAAACTCTCTTTGATGGGTAGATCTGTCTCTCCTCTTTGTACACATTGTGATCTAATCACTGGCCACCTTTTCACATGCTCTGGAAATGTCAGAAAGTGGTTCATTTCTGGGAGAAAATCAGGGACTGGTTAGACCTGCTTCTTGGCCTGGAAGATACTTTCACATCCAAAATTTGTATAGTTGGTGACTATTCTCCCACCCTAATTGGACATCGTAAAGTTCGCATAGCTTTGATAGCTGTAGTGGTGAAGGTAGTCATTCTGAGACATTGGAGAGACAAATCGACCCCTTCTCCCATTTAAGGAATGGTTTAATGAGCTTCTGCAGGCCCTTGCAGTGGGAAAACAAACTGCTAGATTGGCCCAGGGTCTTCATTGCTATCAGCAATGTTGGGAGACTTTGCATACTCTTCTATCACTTCGGGTAGCTCCTCAATAATTGTTTATTTTTCCGTTCCTCTTTGATCTCTATTCTCCCTTTTGTTTCTTTTTTATTTCTCTCTTTTTCCCTTATTTTATTGAGCAGTAATAGTGTGCTTTGCTCTGGAAGGTCTGGGGGGTTGCTGATTGATATGGTTTCATTTATTTTGATGCATTGTTTCTGTCTATCACCTGGTTGTGGAGGTGGGGGGTGTTTGGGATGGTATGGGAGGGGGGTAGTTTGTATATTTTAATGTTCGTTTGTATCACTTTAGTGGTTTACTTGTTCCTGGCCTTGTTTCACTAATGTTTCACTGTTTTGGTATGTGTAAAACTTAATAAACTTTGAATAAAATACAAAAAAAGAGTACCCACTCATAGTTCTTCAAAATTTCTCCATTCATTGTTTTTTTTTTTTTTACAGTTCAATTACAGGAGGACGCTAAGGATTAATGAACACAGAAAAGCCCACAGGAACATGTGGTGATGATGTAATGATGGCGAAGTGAAGCCAGTTTTACTTTTTGGGATTCTGTTGCTTTTTTTAAGATTTTCTTGGGCAAAAATAAATAGAATTAAAGTTAAACAATCGTTGGTGGATCCATTACTTTGAAAGAGAGCTACTGAGTGATTGAGCGAGTGAGTGAAAAGAGTGAGCAAATGAGTGAGTGAGTGAGCGAGTGTAAGTATGAGTGAGCGCCAATGAATACTGCAGGTAAAGACACTAATTTATCAAAAAATTAACAAAGTAACTAACAATAACAAAGTAACTAAATAGCTGTCACTAAGTAGCATGAACATTGCCTTTAATTGGGAGAAAGGGTTGGTGGGGGGAGGCAGGTGAGTAGCAAACATACAGCTGACATTGTGGTTCAGGGTCATGGGTCGTGGGGTGCAGGGAGGGGTTAACATCAATTTCACTGGTTCTGTATATTCGCTTATATTTGCTACTTAGCTAATGTAGTGAATATAAAGGACCAGCAAATATAAGGTACTACATAGTATTTATTCAGTATTTCTCCTTTTCCAGGTCTCCCTCCTTACACTCCCCCTCATCCCTTCTGAGCCTTACAATCCCTCCCCTGGCTTTCCTTCATTTACTGATGTACCAATAGAATGTCCTGTCCCCTTTCTTTACCGTCTTTGCTAATCTTTCCTCAGTATGTGCCTTCGTGCTCCTAAAAGCCTTCCTTTAAACACTATTGGTATACCTCCCTGTCTTCTTCCTTTTGAGTCCTCTTATATTGCCTGAATCCCATTCTTTTGGCCCTTAGCATCTCTTCCACATCTTTAGAGAACCATAGTGATTTCCTCCATCTATTGCCTTTGGTTATCACCCTAGTGCATTGGTTTGCTACCTCTCCTATGACTCCTTTTAGGATCTCCCATGCCACAGCGACAACATAGTTGTCAACATCTGGCACAGTGACAGGAACAATGCCAACAGTCAGCATTGTGCCATCAGGATTAAAACATTTTTTGTGGGGAGCAAAGCTCCCTGTGCTCCCCTTCTTTAAATAACAAACTCAGAGTCGGAGTTGTTTCGGGGTTTGGGCAAAACACCGGGAGAAACAGTGCTGGTGTACAGGAGGACCATTACAGTGACCTGGCAATATTTGTCTCTGTAATAGTCTTTGCTGTAATAGTTCAGTTGCACTGATGGCATACACTCCTTTTATTTGTTCCCACTGGCTCTCAACCCACCCTTCTTCCTTCCTCCTTGCCAGTGCTTCCTTGATACACCTCCCCATCTTATCAAAGTCTGCCCTCCTAAAATCTAAAACCCTAGCCTTATTGTGACTTGACTGTGTCCCTGACCCCAAGCTAAACAACACTATGTGGTGGTCACTGGACCCAAGTTGATCTTCTACTCAGACTTCTGTGATTCTGTCACTATTTGTAAGTAGTACTCCATTCAGTACTTCATTCACACAATGCTTTTAATCTATCCATGCAGATCTCCAGTGTGTGACAGACTCCAACACATTCAAGAATGTGTGCACACTTCATGACAGCCTCTTGGTAACATTCATACGGCTATATGACGTGCGCAATGATGTGTTTGAGGACCCAGTTGCAAACAGGTTAGTGAATACATTTCTGCCACTGTTTCACATACTCATGTTATGGATGTAATACATTAAAACTTTGAAATGTACAATTAGGTGGCACAGCAGGAACACCTATTTCAACAACAGAACATGTATTTCACTATTCCTTATTCAAGCACAGATTTTCTGGAGACCCCACTGCAGTGTTAAGTCCTTTGACATTCACCTCTCACTACTGATTCTCTTTTTTTTTTTACATAACGTCTGAACAACCTGCTTCTATGTTGTGTTCCCAGATCTGACACCATGACCAGAGTGCCACCATAACACATCATGCCTTCATGTTTTTGGAGACACTTGATTGTTGCTTTGTCAGTAAGTACCCTACACCACCACTTCCACACGTGATTTTCAATGTGTAAAGTGAGGTGTGGTTGATGAGTTATTTTACAGTTGTCCGTATTTTACTTTTTTGCACCTACACAAAGTGGTGACCAGTATGTGACCGCATAACAAAACTGAAAAGTGAATCAACTGCAGGCGTAACCACCCAGCTACATGACTGTGACGGTGTGTTTCAATTGTGCATGGAAGGCTTGCTATCGGTTTACTAGCATAATTGCCAAGTGGGACTGTTTCAACAAAAGAAAGACACTTACCAAATGTATAATTGGTAGTGAGTATAGTTAGTGTGGATATTGTAAGATTATATGCAGGCAAATGGGACAAAAAAAAAATGGGACTGAGACATGTGTCAGTGATCACTTCATCCTATGATGGTAACCTTTGTTTAACCCTGCATCATCTAGTCCTGTATTTTTGCTTTCCTTTTCAAAGGTCCTACTGATGGGCAGGTTATATACAATTCACCTATTGGGTACACCAAAAGCTGGGGAAGCCTGTACAATGAGTCATTCTGTCATCCGTGGCTTGGGCCATTCCACACCAGTACCTCAAGGAGTCTGGCCAGTGTGTCAACATGAATGGGACACCTTTCTGAGTCATTCCAACTCTACTGCACTGTTTCTCAGGCTGTCACTTGTCTATGTTGATGGGCAGTCATGGTGTAACACAGATGCTACACTGTACCGTTGACTTTATAGCTGACACTGTTACTGTTAAATACAAAATAGTTTCATTACAGTGAATATCACCAACATTACACGCAATTCTGCAGCATAATGCTGCATGCTGCATCACAGTCACTATTGCAAGCAATGTGATTTCTGTGGCTCTTAGTCCATGTTGTCATGCTTGAAACTGTAACATTTGATTCATGCTGTGATTGGCAGCATTTCGTCTATATCAAAAGTCATTAACTCTTATTGAAATTACTTTGTTTACTGCAAAATCTGTCTTGCAGCATACGGCCTAATGTGACACAGTTTGTTATGAGGTTCACTGTACTTTTCCTTCATTTTAAAAAACATGATCCCATTTTTTTTTCTTCAATTATTTAACCAGGTGAAACACACTAAGCTGAAACCACTGTGCCATACTACCTCCAATTGTGAATGAGTAGTGCTGCACACAATTACTTTCCTGAACCCTTATGATTCAGTAATGTTCTGTGGTCATAACTTACATAGTTAACATTAAAGTTATAATTTGAAATTCTGTCATTGTTACAGTAATGATGAAGCTGCAATGACACACAGGGTACAGAATTAACATTTAATGAAAACTCATTATGGTTTTTCAGTTACATAAACCTTCTCAATTACTGAAATAAAATATGTTTCAGGAAACAATTTTCATACGTATTCAGTTGTTATTCTCTACTTCATTTTACCCTGCTACACCTGCCATTGGCATCGGAGTTTACATAACTTGTAATGTAACAGATTTAATTTTGACAGTCTAACATGCAATAACAGGTCCCTTCCAACACCCACTCCCACTTTTATGTCATAACAATGTACCAGTGTTATTAAAAAACATAAAACTTCAGAATGTGTCTGTTTTGGTAACTGGTGCAAAAAAACCTTGCAAACACTTTTGGGTACAATGGTACAGTGGTACAGTCCTCTGCTTGTGGATACCAACTTTGCCCTTTTCAGTAGAATAACAGTTCTTGAATTTTATTATTGCATTTCCGACTATTGTCAGTGTGTTTTGCTGCAGCAGTACATAACAGTTACGGTGTATGCTGTGATGATCTGCCATCTACTTGTCATTATGTTGTATAATATTTGTGATATAAATATATGTTATGTGAATGTCTGCTTAGGGAACAGCAGCCATTAGTTTGAAAAGGGGCCTGACCTTTGACCCCTGCACAATAACTGCAGTAGCAGATAGCTAGTTTCCCTCTCTGTTGAGACATAGTGCTTCCTTCCAAATGCCAGGTTATAACACATTGTAAAATATTCCTACTTTGATCTGCTGGGGACAAGGTATGCATTATATAACCCCTGAGAAAAAGGACATTTTAACAGATTCCTGCTAACTTGCAAACTGGCAATTATTTTGTAGGCCAGGAAGCAGGTAGAGAGCTCAAAGAGTCTGTCATATTTAAATATTGCTATCTTGCAGAATTCCAGCCAGCAGAAAAATAACATCCTTTTGGATATTCTTACTCAGGTTACAAATGAATTATGGGCTAACAATGACCTCTTGAGCTGTGACCTCACAGGATAGGAGGGACATGCTGGATTATTATCACTGGCTGAAAGGAATGAGACACTTCATCTCTGAACTCCAAAAAGGCACTTCTGTTAAAAGTAGATAACACCCAACTGGAACTTAGCTAGGCTAGAAATTTAAGTATCAGGCATTTTGTTTCTGTAAAATTCCAATTTAGTTCTGACTGTAAGTGCTTATGTTATGAGTTCTATGTTTTGTATGAATTTGATATATATATTTTTTTTAATTCCAGTAAACCTTTTGGTTTCCTTAATCCTGCTAGAGACTTTTCTTTTACATGTGGAGGCTAAAACAGTATTGGGTAATTCTGACAAGAACTGTTAAGGGCTTAAAAAGTGTGTGCTACCATCTTGCTAAGGAAAGAATACACCTAGGTCTCAAACTGAGTTAAAAGGGTAGACTTTTGAACCAGACTGAGTGCCCACAGGGTGAAGTATTGTACTGAATCCCCCGGAAAAAGTACATATCTGAGCCTGTAAACTGGGTGTGCTAGCAGAAAAGGTTCATATTTGATACCAGGACTTGAGACTAGTAGGTGATTCAGACCCAAAACAGACAGGAGGGTTACCCTGTTTGTCTCCTGTTCACATATTGCACTTCGAGGTTTGGCACTGTGGGAGCAGAGGCCCTGACCTGTGGAGTGCGTTTATGACAGATCTGGTTGGCAGCGGTGCAATTTAAAAGTATTTGGTAACACGAGCATTAACAGTCCAGGGTGTCAGACTACTGTACAGCTCATATGCAAAATAAGCCAGTGATTTAAAAAGGTAAAGAGCTATATAATTGTGCTTACAGTCTAAGTTCCCTACCTGCTTTATTTTATTTTTTTGGGTGTAAGCTAGTGTAGCCAGAGCTTAGGGAAGATGGCTTCCAACTACAATGAGTACACTGCAGACTACCTGAGGCAGTTGCACCAAGATAGAGGAGTCCAGCATGAGGGGCAAGCCAAAAATCACCTCATGGAGGCTCTTGTGGCAGCCGATGCCCAAGACCTCAAGTCATAGTCTGTGACTGGAAAGGACCAAACCTTGGGCATGGAGGGTCCAGGGTCCAGTGCAGTGTCCAGATCCAGGGAGGAGGACATCAGGGCCAGTGCAAGCCAAGAGCCACAACAGCAGGGGAAGGTCACCATCATTCTGGAGCCAGAAAGGATCATGCTACAGATAGAGTTGTGGAGAACATAGCTGGAGTTCGAACAGAGGAAGCAGGAATTTAAGAAAGAAGAGAAGTGAGAGCAGCGAGCCACACAGACAAGACAGCATCAGAGAGAGGCTGAGGAAAAAGAGTGACAGCTTCATTGAGAGGCTAAGTGAGAAGAGTGTGAGCACCAGAGACAACATGAACTGGAGAAGCTATGACTCCAAACACCAGTGCCAGAGCAGGTAAGTGGCCTGGGGTTAACTGGGACTCCAGGACTGGAATACAAATTAAATTCTAAATTGATAGCTGATTTAAAGAGGGGGAAGATATGGATGCCTTTTTAAATTCCTTTGAAAAGTATGTAGTCAGGCAAATACTCCCAGAGAGTCCTGGAGCTTCCAGCTATCTCCGCTACTTACCGGGAAGGCTCATGGTGCATTGGGTCAAATGGACAATGAGGACAGTAATAATTATAGTAAACTTAAAGCTGCACTGTTAAAGAAATATGATTTAACAGCAGAGGCATACAGAGTTAAATTCTGTAAGCTCAGGAGAAGCCCTGACATGAGCTACAAGGAGCTAGCCACTAAACAATGTCAGTTTTTAAAATGTTGGTGGGAAGGGATTGAAGCAGACTCTGTAGAGAAAATTGAAAATGTTGTACTGTTAGAGCAGTGTTTTGAGCATGCCCAGCAGAGCTGAAAACCTAGCTAGAGGACCGAGATCCCAAACAGTGCAAGAGGCTGCTGAACTCTTGGACCACTATGCCAGGAGCAGACCTACTCTGAGAGGGAATGGGGCAAGCGTGGCAGCACAAAAAGGAAAAAGCATGCCTTCAGGGCAGCTAAAACCATCCCTGCCTCCACCAAAACCAGGCAGCCACAGGTTACAAAGAAAAGATTTGCCTGATAAAAGAAATGAATGTTGGGTTTGCAGACAAACCGGTCATCTTGCCAGGCAGTGTCCAAAAAGGGCAGCCAGTGTCCAAAGTGGTGCTAGGAAAGAAGTGGGGTGTTTTTGTGTCCCTGAGAGCATGACAGTAAACATGAGGGAACACATACACCTAGTCACTGTGAATAGGGTACAGACCCATGGATTAAGGGACACGGGGGCATCCCTGACTTTGGTAAGAGGGGATTTGGCAGAGACTGAACAGCTTATACCCAATCAATTTGTTACTGTATGGGGATTCAATGGGGAGGAGAAAATGCTGTCACTTGCTAGTGTTCTCCTGGACTGGGGTGAGACAGGAGTGACTGTGCAAAAAGTTGCTGTTGCAGAGAGCCTTGCTGTAGATGTAATTATCAAGAACAATCTCCAACAGGGGATGGTGTGCACAGTTACCCACAGTCAAGCAGCAAAGTTAAATTGTAGTTTCCTGAACCCCATAGAAGCAACTGTGGAAAACACTGGGAGGCTGTTCCCCAGCCTGTGTCTCCTGATATGGAGAATAATGAAAGGGAGGTAGAAATTCCCCAGGTAGCAGTTAACGGAACATCTACAGAGGGTTACTCTGAGGAGGGAGGGGTGACCCATAATCAGAGGGTTAGGGATGGCAGTGATCCTAAATGTCCTGATGCTAGAGCTAGGGACCCTCATCTAGAAACTGGAGGGGACCTGTCCCACATTTTGGGAATGTGTAAGGATTTTGCAGCTGCTTAGAAAAGTGACCCTAGTTTAGAGAAGCTTTGGACTTTGGCAGACTCTGATCTTAGGGCTTTGGCAGACTCCGATGGAGCACAAGGAGATGACAGTAAACATAAAGTTTATTGGAACAATGGACTGATGTATATGTAGGATGTAATGACAGAGGGAGGGGTAATGGCAGGCAGCTTGTCATCCCCCAGGGGTACTGTGAGCGGTTGCTCACGATTGCTCATGACATTCCCATGTCTGGTCATCTGGGAATCACACACACTATGCAGTGATTGGCCCAGAATTTCTATTTGTCCAACTTCACCCAGCAGGTGAAGGAGTATTGCAGGTCTTGTCACCAGTGCCAAGAAATAGAGAAGGTGGGTAAGAAAACCCAAGCCACCCTAATTCCTTTGCCCATAGTGGAGGAGTCATTCCAGAGGGTAGGAATGGATATTTTGGGGCCTTTAAATACCCCCAGCTCCTCCGGGAAGAGGTTTATCCTGACTGTGGTGGATTATGCCACCCGGTACCCAGAGGCAGTCGCCCTATCCTCATTGAGAACAGACAAAGTGGCAGATGCCTTGCTAGGGCTTTTCTCCCTTGTCAGGTTCCCACAGAAGGTTATCACTGATTGAGGAGGTTCCTTCATGTTGGACCTGATGAAATGTTTGTGGGAGAAGTGTGGGGTGGACACCTTATCACCCACAAGCTAATGGGCTTGTGGAAAGATTCAATGGTACCCTTAAATCAATGCTCCAAGTGTTTGCTGAACAGCATGGGGGGGGGACTGGGAGAAATACCTTCCCCACCTGTTGTTCGCATACAGGGAGGTGCCTGAAGAGTCAACAGGGTTTTCCCCCTTTGAGCTGTTATATGGATGCAGGGTATGTGGGCCCCTAGACTTGATCCGGGAGGACTGGGAAGGCAAGCATACCACCCAAGGAACTCCCATAGTGGATTATGTCCTTACATTTAGGGAAAAGCTGAAGGAGCTTATGGGAACAGCCAGAACAACCTGGCAGCTGCCCAACTAAAACAAAAGGTGTGGCATGACTGCAGAGCCCGAACTTGCTCATACACTCTGGGTCAGGAGGTCATGGTCCTAATCCTGGTTCAGAAAGATAAGCTGCAGGCCGAGTGGGCAGGACCATACAGGGTAGTCAGACAGGTGAATGACGTAAACTACATTATAGAACTACCTGACAGGAGACATACACAAAGAATGTACCATGTCAACATGATGAAGCCATATGCTAATAGAGATGAAATGGTGTTTGCACTGTGTAGTCCTGGGGAGGGGATGGACGAAGGAGACCCCCTTCTGGACTTACTGGATGAAAGCAAGTGGAAGTCCTCTGTGAAGGCAATCAACTTGCATGGGGAGGCTGAAACAGTATTGGGTAATTCTGACAAGAACTGTTAAGGGCTTAAAAAGTGTGTACTACTATCTTGCTCAGGAAAGAATATACCTAGGTCTCAAACTGAGTCAAAAGGGTAGACTTTTGAACCTGACTGAGTGCCAACAGGGTGAAGTATTGTACTGCATTCCCTGAAGAAAGTACATATCTGAGCCTGTTAACTGGGTATGCTAGCAGAAAACCTTCATATCTGACACCAGGACTCGAGACTAGTAGGTGATTCAGACCCAAAACAGACAGGAGGGTTACCCTGTTTGTCTTCTGTTCACATATTGCACTTCGAGGTTTGGCACTGTGGAAGCAGATGGCCTGACCTGCGAAGCACATTTATGACACGCTACATGATGTTTGTCTTTATTTTTTTCCCGTAATTACAGAAGTTGAACACCTTACTTGAAGCGTGAATGTTGCAGATTGATTACATGATGTTTCTGTGTTGACGCTTTTCACGTGCTATGTTCCATGGCAGTACAATCTTACCCCTTGGGATGGGATGTTGCCATTCTTGATAACTGTTTATGATTTACTGGATCATCCTCTTTGCTGTTTCATGTGTTTTTGCTGTTTTCATTGGTTTTGCAACCCACATGCATTTGGACAATGCAAAATCATTGCTGTCTACTGCTCTCCACTCGGTGGGGATGGTTTACATTTTCATTATGATCCATCATGGCCAATTGTTGTTGTGCGATCATCCCTTCATAAGAGAAATGCTGTCTCTTGGGAAAGTACTTCAGCAGAAGTAAATGAATCACCTCAAGACCACTGATATGACAGAATTGAATGCATTTCTCAATGTCAGTCAAGAATTTCTTATTAAAAATAATCATCTTCAGCACTGCATGTGCTGGTGACAAGGGCTTCAACCATGTTTTAGAAGCCTTCTGCTGAGCTGTTAACTTGTTATGTGAGCAACAGTGGAATTTTCTGTAGTCTGTCCACCTGTGTTTGTTGGCAACATGGTGGGTCATGAATGTTACCATCTACCGTAGATACTGAGGGTCTTTCTGGCAAGCGGCACATGTCCACCGGAAGTGATTAGATATCAAAGATATCCATTGGAGGAGATCAGCACAGGCTTCAATTTTTGTCTTCATGAACAGTTGCTTCTTTATCCACTTTGCCACATGCCAGACATCAAATTGATGTACAATGTTTTTCTCCAGTGTGTATTTGTTACGCATCAAGCACCAGATTTGAACATGGCGGTCTGTGGCAATAGTCTTTATTGGAAGTCCCTCACAAAGAAGGTGATTGACACATTGAATAAAACCTTCTTTCTTCATATTGGTTGAATGTGTCACCTCCATCACTTGTACAATGCTGAAGTCAATGATTTTTTCCAATTCCTGCTCCACTATACTATAGGTGCAGTACTTTATGAAGAATCTGGGGGAGTCACACCCACCATCTCCACACAATGTTATGCTGTCCTTATCCTTAAGTGACTGTATCAGTACCAATTGTTGTACTCCCCATTCCTTGTTTACAGTAGAAATAGTTAGTTGCAGTATTGGTCCTTGTAAGAACAGATCCAGAAACAAATGGTTTGATATCTTTTATTGGACCAACATAGATGTAACAAACGAAAACTGTACTTAAGCTTTCGGATCAACCAAGTCCTTAAACTTAAGCTTCCAAGGAAGGACTCGGTTGGTCTGAAAGTTTAAGCACTGTTTTCTTTTGTTACATCTATGTTGGTCCAATAAAAGGTATCAAACCATTTATTTCTGGGTCTGTTCTTTACAGTAGGGAATAGATAAGTGTTTTGAATTTGATTGTATGTCTGGTGGATGAGCAGCTTTAACCCCAGTAGGTCAGCAATCCCCTCAAGCCGTGCGAATGTGTTGCCACTAAATAAAATTGTGACAGCCAACTCAATGTTGCCACAAGGAATTTTATGTAATGTTGGCTGAAACTTCCAGTGAACAGTGTGTTCATTCTCGCACTGCATCTTTGCAGACATCATGGTATCTTGGTATGTGATAACATTCTCAATAACATTACCTCCACAAGTGCAGCTGAGAAGAAAAAGCTCCTTCAAGCTGTCAATGTATACAAGGCACTTATTCAAGCAATTACTGCTGGTGGTATTCTCACTCTCATCATCATTACTTTCTTCCAAAAGTCATCAGATGATTCTGTTTCTGGGACACAATCACTGTCCATGCTATGTTCCAGCAGATCTTCTAGGTCACTCAAATCTGAATACTTATCCAAAGTCTCGGGTTCACTATGTTTTGCAAAGGACATTCATAGAATCATAGAACCTTGACAGCAGAAAAGGACCATTCCAGCCCATCTAGTCTGCCTCATTTTTCCCCCTTCATACCTCTTTCACAAATCCACTCCAGGGGTCAGGTCCTCTGCTCCCACAGTGCCCAACCTTGATGTGCAGTTCATGATCAGGGGACAAACAGGGACACCCTCCTGTTTGTTTTGGGTATCCACACAAACTACCAGTCTCGAGCCCTGGGGTCAAATATGAACCTTTTTTAGCTAGCACACCCAGATCCTTGTTAGTGTGACTGCATATGATGACACACTAAGCAATTTAACACTTAAGTCAGAATTATCAGTACTGTTCCATCAGTCACAATCAAAATAAGAAAATGTCTCAGGCAGGTTTAAGGAAAACAACATTTACTAAAATTAAAAATAGTAAATAAATACAGCACATAAAAGAGAACATATATACATTAATTAAGGGGTGATTTTATGTGAAGGTCACTACCCCCTCTGGAGGTTTACAAACTTCTAAAGCAGCTTAAGCCAGATACTTCTGCTGGCTTTGTTGGTCTTTTCCCCAATCTGCTACGGGATGCAGCAAGTGTTTTGACTTATCCTATTAGAATATTGATTAATCTATCTTTTATGACTGCAGAGGTTCCTGATGTCTGGAAGAACTCCTTAGTAGTCCCTATTCACAAATCAGGTTCTTTTAGTGACTTTGGTAAGTATAGACTGATTTCAATTTTGTCGACTGTTGCCAAGGCACAAGAAAGGACTGTTTACAATCAACTTGTTGAGTATGTCATTAATCATGGATTGCTTTCTAGATGCCAGCATGAGTTCAGGAAAGGCCACAGGAACATAAACTGCCTTGGTTGAGTTCACAAATGTGGTCCTTGAGGGTATGGAGAATGGGTGTTTAACAGGGGCCACGTTCGTGGACTTGACCAAGGCATTCTATTTGGTTAACCATACGCTCTTGATTGATAGATTAAAACTGTTGGGCATGGCACCTCCTGCTTTAATGTGGTTTTCTAACTACCTGCACAACAGATCCAAGATGGTCAGATATCAAGGATATGTTTCTGAAAAGGTTCCTGTTAAGTATGGAGTCCCTCAGGGCTCCATACTGGGTCCTATTTTATTTTCTTTATATTTTGGAGGTGTTTCTGCTGCCTTGGATAATGTTTCATTGACTCTGTATGCAGAGGATGTGGTGGTGTATATTTATGGTAAAACTGTTAGTGAATTGAATGTAATCTTGACGGGGCAATGGGTAATCTCTAACACTGGCTGATTAGCAATAAGCTGGTGCTGAATACAGCAAAAACAAAAATGATGGTATTCAGTACACCTAAATTAAAATCTCTTGACTCTAGTCTTCAGGTCAAAGCATTAGATGGTACCACCTTTGAAAATGTGGACACATTTAGATATCTGGGCCTCATATTAAATCCTGTGTTAAATTTTGATGCTTATTTGAATTATGTAATATCTAAAATATAAGGAAAATTAGGAATGTTATATAGAATCAGATTATTTTTGACAGACAAGACTAGAATTGCTATAGTCAATCAGTGTTTACTTCCTGCTTTAATGTATGCTTCCTTGGTTGCAGATAATGTTTCCATAAATTTTCTATCTAAAAAGTCAATTTTATTACAAAAATTAAGTACATTTACTCTAGCTTCCCCTAGTCACACCCATCATGGTTTAATTCTTGATAAAATGGGATGGTTATCACTTAACTTAAACTATGTTTTTGTCCTGGCAAAATTTTGTTTATAGAGTGTCTCAAACTGGCACTCCAAATGGCTTGTAGGGACACTTCCAGTGTTTTGATCAGAGCATATCTTCTAGATTCAGGGGAGATGAGGCTACTTTGAGGCTCCCTTTAAGAAGAACTAAATGCGGGCAGAGGGCTTTTTTCTTTAGTAGCCATAGAACTTTGAATAGCATACCTGTTATTATTAGGAATTTGTCAACCTTTGGGTCTTTCTCAAACACTTTGTATTCATATTTGAAGTCTCTCTCAGAATGAGTGTGTTTTGACTGATTTTTAAGAATATGGAATAAAGTACCTGTTGTTGTCATGAATTTGTCAATTTATGGGTCATTCTCAATTACTTTGTATTTGTATTTGAAATGTTCTCATCCATGTGCATCTTTTTTTTTATATACTTAACGTAGAAAAAATTATTAAATTTTTTCTTATTCTGTCTTTGACTTATATTTGTACTTACATATGTTTGATTTGTGTGGGTCGCATCTGTAAAAGGATTTTATTTCCAGTTGTGCTAACCCATTAAACAAATAAACAGACAAGATTAAAGTCAGTACGAAATAGATAATTACAAAACAAAGTGCCTTGTAACTGAATTAACTAATTCTAACTCAGTTTTCAGTTGGCAAAGGTTTGGGCTGTTGTTACCTATTTTGGCAGAAGTGGTCTCTCTTGAGTCCAGGAACAAAGGGTTCCTTAGAAGTCCAGAACAAAAGTGTCAGTCCTTTCAGCCAGCTTCGTAATATATGAGAGGACAGAATGTCCCTCCCATCCTGTGATGTCGCAACTCTGGGCTGCTAGCATGAGGTCACACTCAGTTCCACATACTTAATTTGTAACATGCAACTGCAGAGGCAAAACAGGTCAGATTACTACTTGATTGGAATCTGCAAATACAGCAATATTTTTAATTATAACAAGACAGTCTGTCTTCAACAAAGTATGGTTTTATGGCCGGTTACAATATCCCTTTGATTTTTCAGAGAAACATCCTGAAAACACTTCTCATATTGGTTTGAATTTTCACAGAGGTCTATCAGAAATGGCTTCCCTCTTGATATGCTGTAAAATGTAATATTTTATGACTGGTGGCCTAGGTTCAAAGCAGTGGCTTGTTATAACCTGGTTTCTACAACAGTTACAGGAAGTTTAGAAGATAAGTGTTAGATTTTCTACAAGCCAGCTGTGTCCTTTAGGTCAGCAAGAGAGCAGAACATTTTTTTCCTTTTTAAAATCCAATGTCCCATGGTGCCTTGTGCTGATTGCCATGTTTGTTGTTTGGTTTGTTTAAAAGTTTATTTTTATACAGGTTAGTTTGTTGGAGAATTAAATCCCCATTTACAACAAATTCACAAGCAGACATTAAAAAAAGCAAAACATATGTTTATAGCAAAAATATGCCACGAATAATAACAGGCAGATGGTTATTGACACACACCTCCCCCTCCCTGGCTGCCCCAGCCCTCCCCCCAATACTCAGTCCCATATACCTGTCCCATGCCCTCTTGAATTCTTCTACTGATTTAGCCCCCACCACTTCATCCAGCAATCTGTTCCAGGGCTTACTACCACCTTCTCCATGAAGAAACACCCTCTCACATTGCCCCTGTATCTTTTTCATTGAAATCTGAGGCTATGCCTTCTAGTTCTGGCTCCCTCCTTCCTCTTTAGTAAACCCCCTTCTCCTACTTTATTGAGCCCCTTTACATATTTAAAGGTTTCAATCATGCCTCCCCTTTCCCTACTTGTTTCCAGCGTGTACAGATCCAGTTCCTTACACCTCTGCTAGTATGTCTTCTCCTTCATACCCTGCACCATCTTTGTTGCCCTTCTCTGAACCCTCTTCAATTCATCTATATCCTTGCAGAGGTGTAGTATCCAGAACTGAACCCCATACTCTATTTGTGGCCTCAATATGGCTTTGTAAAGGGGCATTATTATCTCCCTCCTTCTGCTAGTAATGTCCGTGTCTATGCATGCCAACATTCTATTGGCCCTTCCCATCACCTTGCTGCATTGGACTCCTATCTTAAGGTTTGAGGAGACTATGATCCCCAGATCCCTCTGCTGTTCTGATTTTTTGATTTCCTCCCCGCCTAGTGTGTACCCTGCTCGTGTGTTTCTACTCCCTTGGTGCAACATAACACACTTCTCAGTATTACATTTCAGCTGCCATTTCCTGGCCCACTCCTTGAGTGTCCTTAGGTCCTTCCTCATGTCCTCCACCCCCTCTGGGGTGTCCACCCTATTGCAGATTTTTGTATAATTGGCAAATAGGCACACCCTCCCCTTCAAACCCTCCACAATATCACTGTTATAGATGCTGAAGAGGAGTGGACCCAAAACTGACCCCTGTGGCACACCACTGTTCACCTTTGCCATCCCAGAGTACACCCTATTTAGCACCACCCTCTGAGTTCTCCCTACTAGCCCAGGCCTCTATCCATCTTGTTATTTTCCTTCCCAACCCCATGATTTCCATCTTGCTCAACAACCTCTTATGGGGGACGGTGTTGAAAGCCTTACTGAAGTCCAGATAGGCCATGTCCATTGCCCCTCCCTGGTCGATTACCTGAGTCACCGAATCAAAAAACTCAGTTAGGTATACATGGCATGACTTCCCTTTTGTGAAGCCATGCTGTTTGCTGTCCTGCAAGCCACACTCCTCCAGGTAATCTACCACCATCTCCTTGATTAATGCCTCCATTACCTTCCCACCACCGATGTGAGGCTGACAGGTCAGTAGATCTCCTTCACCTCCTTGCTACCTCCCTTGTGCAAGGGCACTACATCCACACTCCTCCAGTTTGCTGGCACTTTCCCCATATCCAGGGACAAGTTGAAGAGCCTTGTCAATGGTGCAGCCAGCTCCTCCTTCAATTTCGTGATCACTCTGGGGTGTAACCTGTCTGGCCCCATTGTCTTGTCCATCCTTTTTCCAGAGTAGCTCTGCCCTGACCCTGTCCACAGTGAATGGGCTCTGATCCACCCATTTGCCCTCCTTCCCCTTCGGTTTTAGCAAAGGACCCCTACCATCCTCCTCCTCCATGAATACCAAGCTTAAGTACTTATTCAATACCTTTACTTTTTTGTAGTGCTTTTTCAAGTTTATCTCTCCTTCCCCCTGCAGTCTAGCAATCTCCTGCCTTGCCCTTTTCCTCTCCCTCACATATCTGAAAAAAAAGTTTTATCCCCCTGTTGGCCTTTTTGTCTATTTTCTCCTCAGTGGCTGCTTTTGCCCTTCTGATCTTCTTCCCTGCCAGACTCCTCTTCTCCCTATACTCCTCCCTTTCTTTCTTGCTAAGTGTCCTTTTAAATTGTCTGAAAGCCCTCCTCCTGTGTCCTGACTGCCTCTGCTACCTCCTTTGTGAACCAGAGTGGTCTCCTCCCCCTTTTGCACTTCCTGACCTTTTTTATGCACATTTCTGCTGCTTTCAGTAACCCTCCCCGATAGCTTCCCATAATTCCTCCACTGCCCCTATATTCACTGTACCTTCCATTTTCTCCCTTACTATCTTTCTCAGCTTATCAAAGTCCATGTGCCTGAAGTCCATGTCTATCATACTGTTTTTTCTTGTCTCCCTCCCTGCTCTGACCCTGAACGTTAATGTGCTGTGGTCGCTGATGCCCAAGGCTTCCCCCACCTGCACCTCCTCCACACTGTCCCCATTTGTCAAGACCATGTCCAACAAGTTGCTGCCCCTCATTGGCTCCCTGACTAGCTGTTGAAGGAATACCCCCTGCAACGTGGCTAATATCTCTCTTCTCCTTGTTGATGTTGCATCCTGGATTTCCCAGTTTACATCTGGGAGGTTCAGGTCCCCTACCAGTAGTAGTTCTTTTTGGGCCAGCTTGTGATCGCCTGAGTTAGCTGCCAATTGCCCTCCTCTCCTTGCACAGGTGGCCTGTATAACACCCCCAGATGCAAGGATTTGCCCGTTCTCCTGCCTAGCGTTACCCACAGCAGCTCTGTCTCCCCATCCCCCTCCTGTTCTTCAGTTACACTTATGCTGTCCCTGACATATAAGGCAACTCCCCCCTTCTTGCCCTCCCTTCTGAACAGTCTGTAACCTGGAATGGTCATTTCCCAGGTGGGATACTCTGTCCCCCAAGTCTCACTTATTGTGACTATATTTAGTCCTTCATCCCTCATGATAGTCTCCAGGTCCACCATCTTATTTTCTAAACTCCTGGCATTAGCTGTTAAGCCCTTCCACCAGGACCCCCCTTTGTTCCCCCCTTCACCTGTCACCCTCATGCCCAACATTTTAGCACTGTCCTGTGAGGGGGTCTGGTAGCCTCCCAATTTTCCTTCCTTGTGGAGCAGAATCCACCCCAAACTAGTTTAAATTGTATGTTTCTGCTATGAATTCTCCTAATTTGCTTTTTAGTACTGCCACCCCTCCCTATTCAGGTGCAGTCTATCCAGTGCAAATAGGCTATCATCCCCCCGTGTTGATACCCAGTCCCCTACTAACCCATATCCCATTTGCTCACACCACCCCACCAGCCACTCGTAGAATTCCTTAATCCTCATCTTCCTATCAGTGCTTGCCTTTGGTACTGGTAACACCTCAGAAAAAGCTACAATATCTAGCAGGTTCTCTGAATTTTGCCTGCACCTCCAGCAGGCTATTTCCCTCCAGGTCATTTATTCCCAGGTGGAACAGTAGGTGTGTTTTCTCATCCTGCTGCTTCCCCCTTGAGGGGACATAGTGAATGACCTTTGCCACCGTCATGCCTGGCAGGCACTCAATCTGCACTGCACTGCTCTTGCCCCCCCCGCCCCTCATCTAATTCCTTTTATTATAGAGTCCCCTTACTCTCCATCACCTTCTGGTTACATCTCCCTTCTATCCTTCCCCCAAACCCTTGCTTCCCATTTTCTACCCTATTTTCAATATCCCCTTTGCCCATTTCATCTCCCGTAGTACTGCCCTCACCCAGCACTCCCCCAGCTTGGTGCCCCCCACAGGAATTTTCCACTAGGCAGCCCACCTTTGTCCCAACATCTGCAAGTTTTTTCCCTCCCTGTTCATCTGCCCCTGCCCGTGCCCTTACTGATTTTCCTGGAAAACCTTCCCCCTTCCCAGCCCCATCTAGCCTTAGCTTCTCTGACCCTGAGCATGCTGTCGTACCCCCCTTTAGCATTTGCCCTTTCTTTAGTGAGTCCACCACTGTGCTCCCATCCCTATGTTTGCTACCCTGTTTGAACCTTCCCAAAGGGGCACCCCATTTTCCAATTTTCCTGACCTTTCCTTCTCACTTGCTTCTCCTACTTCCCCTGGGTACTTCTCAACTCCATTTTCCTGACATTCTCTCCTTCTAGAGCCTCTAGTGGTGCATATCTGTTTTCTGCTCTAAGTCTGCTGCCTGTGTCCCTCTCCTTTGTGCTCCACCCCTTGCTCCCTTCTTCCTTGCCCTCCATGCAGGCTTCGGACCTTTATACTTTATCTCCTGCCACCTGCCATTCCCCCTGGTTTTCCTTGTGCCCCATGCTGCTTCTATTTGGGATTTCTGTGGCCCCCCTGGAGCCATCCCTTACTCCTCCTTCCATGCTTCCATACTCCTTTGTTTTCCCCCAGTCCCCATCCCATCTTCACCTGCCTGTTGCAGAGTTTGCTCCTTGTACCCCTACAGCTCCCCCTCTAATCGGTACTTCTCCCTTAGTGGAACCCCTCCTGTCCTCCCTTCTGCTTCTCTCACTTTCCCAGCTTAGCACCCATCTCAGTCACCTTATCTCCTTCCTGCTAAGTGCAGGCTACTTACATACCATGCAACCCCGCATTTATTTATTTGCATTTCGTAAATGCCTTTGAGCCAGAGGCTCTTTTACAGAGGCTCCATGTCATTACAGAAAAAAACATGTTCATACATAGAACAAGAGATAACAAATAACTATAATCTTAATAAGTTACAATGGGTATTTACAGGGTCCCATCAAATCGTATTGAGTAAAACAGAAAACAACATAATGGTGCCGGAACCGGGGGCGCGGAAGGGGCGGTAGCCCCTCCACTTTTTATTTCTGTATGGCAAAAACTAGTAGAAAAAGTGCCCTTTGTTCCATTATAAGTACCCTTTTGATTCTCAGCCCCCTCAGCTTTTACCATCTTCCGGCACCCTGCACCCTTGTAATGGTACAAGATTGTGCTGTGGCAACTGTACAGGAATACAAAGAACTTAGCAAGACATGTTTTATCAACAATTCTTTTGTCAAGGTACTAAATAGGCATGGATAGCTATGAAGTAGAGAAATAGAATGAAGAGTGTGAAGGAGGGTAGGGTGAAGAGAGTGATGAGAGGGTGAATGGAGGGAGAGGGACAGAAACTAGGCTGGAGGGAAGAGACAGTAATTGATTCTACATAGACAGGGCACAACAAGGAGGCTGTGGTAGGGATTACATGGTTGGTGGGGAGGATAGAAGAGCAAGGGAGTTAGGTTCCACAGTCACGGTTACTGGTGGTTACTAGAAAAGTGTGTAGATTTGTCTTAAGAGGTCCGAGCTTAGTTTCACTATGAAAATCATCCAGTAAGGAGTTAAGCCAGAGTGGTGCTCTGTATTCAAATGAGCGTTGGCCCTAGGAGTTGCAGCAGAAGGGGATCTTGAGGGTGTGGTTGTTTAAGATTCTGGTACTTCTGGTTGAGTTGGTGCAAGTGAGGAGATTTTGCACTCCTGGAGGCATTATACCTAGGATGGATGTTTTAGCCAGTAGGCAGACCTGGTATTTTAGTCTACTCTCCAGATTGAGCCAGCCAGATTGGTGTATAGGGCACAGGTATGAGTAAGCCTATTAGTCCTCAGCACAAGCCTGCAGGCCAAACTATATCCAGTACCATGGCCAACCTGCATCCTGTGCACCCCAGCACTGTCCCAAAGATGCCCCCAGCCCTTGTGGCCTGGTGTCCATGCCCTGGATCCAACCTCGCCCTGCTCCAATTGCCCCCTCACTTGTTTGCCCCTCCATATTCCCTGTGGTCTATCACAAGTTTCCAGACCCTGAAACTCCTTTGTCTGTGGATATCAGGCCCTGAAGCAACTTCCGAGTCCTATGTACCAGACCCACTACCTTATAAGTAATATCCTGCAACCACAGTGCTAGGCTTTAGATTTCAGCCCAGAGATTTCCTTATAATAGTACCCTAAATACATTCTGAGGGATGCTTTAGGTTCTGTTACAGTGCTGAGCAGTTGCATGACATATGTGTGGTCCTTGGCTACCTTTTCAACAGAGCCCAAAAAATTGAACTTGAACTCCAACCATTGAATACCTTGATCCCTTGTAAATGATGTATAGGATGCTTTACTGCTGACAGTCGTGGTTACTGTGTCAGTCTGAGTGCCAACAGTGCTGTACGTCTTTCTGACTGTACAGTGGATGCAGCACGGTACATCCTGCGAAAAATAATAAGATATGTCACTCTTTTGTACTGATTTTATTTCCCTTTCTCATGTTAACACAGAAGATTTTCAATAACACAGGAGAACATAGAAGCATAGGAAACTAACATCAGATCAAGACCGCTAGGCCCATGTAGTCTGCCTTTGTTTCCCTATCTTTCCACAGTTTGTGCTTTTTCTCTTCTAACATCTTTCCCCTTCCGTTACTCAGGTTTGGTATATCACCAGTTCCTCTTCCCTTTGTGTTTCAAAATATTTTAGGAAACTTAATATTTTGGATTACTTTCCAGGCAACATCATTTGAAATGTGTGTGTGTGTTGGGGGGCAGAAGGAAAAACAAAGAATGTCATGAGCTTGCATAGTACAGCATTGTGTAACTGGGTGACCATTTGTGTCATTTGTTGGTGTCTTTTGGAGTACTATGTTCTGATTAATGTGTGTGCTAAATCTTTTAAATGTTCTTACAGAGATGTTTCCTCCTGACCTGGAGACAGCACTCCAAATGAGGCCTCACAAAATATCTGTATAGCGGCATCAACACCTCTTTTCTTCTGCTGGTGATGGATCTTCATATGCACCCCCTAATCCCACTGTCTCTTCCCACAGTCTTGGCACATTGTTTTTCAGAATTTATGTCATTTGACATGATTACTACCAAATTCCTTCACTGTTTTTTAACCATCATTATGCATTGGAGATCGTAAATAGAGGAAGCTGATTGGCTGAGAGGTTTTTGAAGCTGTAATGATAGCGGGCTACATCATCACGGCTTCAGAAAACCTCCAGTCACCAGCCTCCTCACTATCCCGAAATCACATCCACACCTGTTCCTTCAGTTCCCACACAAACACCCCGTGTCCCTGCCACTACAAAAGAATGTAGATTTTTGTAGCAGCCTCAGTTAGCCGAAATGTACTGCCACACTACAACCCGCTATTTCTTTTAAAATGAAGCGCTCGACGCTTCTTCCTGTGACTTTGCCATCTCGCTCTCTCCCCAGAGGCGCACGCTTGTTCGACCAACCACCCTTTTTCCACACACAGTAGCACTTGGAAAAACATTTGTTTTTTTTGGTTTTTACTTCAAAACTCCTGTGTGTACCCTATCAGTTGCCAAGCTAAATACTGACAACTAGCAACTTACCGATCTGTTGAAAAGACAGGAAGTCTCCCTGCTACTTAGTCGGCTCCATTTCAGTCTGTCTTCCGTCCCCTTCTGGTGGCTTGCATTACAAAATCCTGTCTACAGTATTTAAGAACAAAAATAAAAGCACACACAGTTTCCTGGCTCCTGACCACAGTATACAGGGCTGGTACAGTCTTACTTCACAGCTGCACCTACTCCACAAACATCAGTTACAGTTACAGCAGCACCACCTGCTGCCCAGACCCTTCCAGGAACTATTTTCTTGAAAGGTAGTCATCTAACACCCCAAAAACCTAATTTTCCAAGGTTATGAATATTTTGTTTTTATTTTTATGAAAAATTTTTTTTTTGAGCCAGTTCATAATAGCAATAAGTCACTCCAGGGTGTGGTATATCATGGGATGTCGTCACTTCTCAGACGGCTGGACGCACTCAGCCTATGGCCTCATGCCCAACCACCCGAGGCGTGACGATATCCAATGATATACCACACCCTGTTGTGCCTTATTGCTTAATTATACAATGGCAAGAAAGAATCCTGGCTTCTGATTGGTCAGTTGGCCATCACAAGAGGGATGTTATCCTGGCATAACATCCCTGCTGATCAACTAGATGATGATGGCATAGATAGGCTAGATGATTGTTTGCATCTTTTCTTACAAAAATATTTTTAATCACTAAAACAAATTCTTTAAAATCACTTTTTTTCTGTATAAAACAACAACCCATTGTATAATAGGAATAATGCCCTCCAGGGTGGGTGTTATGCTGGGATAACATCCCTTCTTGGGTGTTGGATGCCCTCGGCCGGTGGCCTCGGGCCCAACCACCCGAGTTGAGATGTTATCCCAGCATAACACCCACCCTGGAGGGCATTATTCCTTTAATATCTTCCCTCGGTCCATTCACTAGCGTTACCGCACTGAATGAATCAACATAGTGGAGTATCGTGCATAGTAACAGATGCATGAGGTAATGGGTACCTCACCTAAAATGTTGTGACATCATGGTTGCAATACTGATGAATTTGAGAAATTAATAATTCAGATAGATAGTATTTTGAGAATAAATTAGTCTCATGAATGTGTTGTGCCCGTCAAAAATTTTGAATTGCTGGACAACTATGGATGTAAACAGTGGAGACATTGAATTATACAAAACAGGCCAAGCACATGTGCAGAAAGGATGAGTTGGACCTTGTCCTGAGGATTGAAGTTAGGGATGGATAAAGTGCACACATGGTGGGTCATCACTGTTACAACCCATTCGGTAGAATGGTATGATTGTGACATAATAATCACATGAAGAAACCTGACTGAATGTATCAGGGACATGCCTTTGTGTCAGATTGATGCAATGACATGGAGTTCTGAGTCTGGAAAGTGCATTACGCTGTTGAGTAAGACAATACAAATTACTCACTGGGTACTCCAGTATGACCTGGACATCGTCTGCCTGATCCTCTGAACAGTCGTACTCTATTTGGGGATCTGTGATACGGCATACTTGCTTCTCAGAGTCATGTGATGCTAGCAACTCCTAAATTACCTGCCATAAAAGGAACTTACCACGTTAAAGGCAGAACATGTGTTCTAAAGTGTGTAATGTTCAATCTATTCACTGCATGAACACATTGTGATGACATTTACCTCTCTGTGTTGCCTGATTTCCACATGATGTTCACTATTCAAGCATCTCTTCTTCTTCACAGACTCGTTATGAGTGAAAATAGTCGGTACTGCATCAGATTTCAACTTTAGACGCCTTTTCACATTCATCAGCTCAGCTTGTTTGAGCAAAAAATAGTTAATGTTAATAATTCATAAAGAAGAAGTATGGGAAAACAGTAAGACATGATCATATGTGTTGTTGTACCTGTTTATGTTGTGAATGGAGTCCTGGTCTGTGGCGAGTGCCATGGTATCAGTAAGTTTACATTGAACTGGAGATTGACCATAGAATGGCAGTGATGCAAGAAGGCCAATTCTGAGGTTGAGGTGCATACTGACATATGTGGAGTCCACGCTGTGCTTTGAGGACCACATCATACACGCACATGCTTTAGTCTGCCAAGTGTCATCATTTTCACTGCCATATACTGTCCTGTGGCAATGTCATGATGCCAGTTCGGAGCAAGTATGAAACAGAAATCAATTGTCATAGCGAATGTGTTGACATACTGGACATGTTTGCTCTGGTAACGGTAACGGTAATGTTAATGAGTACCATATATATATACAGTAGGATAGTGCATGGTGTCCCATACACAAAAAGGCTATTTTGCACCTGAGAGTTTTCTGTGATGGCTGATGACCTCGAGAGCGAAGCTCAAGAGGTCCCTCTGCCATCATAGTAAACACGAGGGGGAAGAGTAGCTGAGTTGTGTTCTTGATGCCAAACATGGTTCTATATAGTGTATGGTGCCCAAAAAACAGGATCACTTATGATTTGTTGTGAGTTTTTGGCCCTATCCTATGAACAGCACTGGTGCCGGTTGTTGCATTCTGACATAGCCACTAACGCAGAACGAAAAGTCATTCTGTGTTAGTCATTATGTCACTACTGCAGCAGAATAACTTTTTACGGTGCATGGAAGTCAGTACACAATAATGTTCTACCATACACTATAGGGGTATTAACCTCATGAGCAAAGACACAGTAGTCCACACTGATGTCATTGCCAATGTTTTTTCCCTGTTACATTCAACATCGGAGGATGTGTTTGGCAAACATCTTCCATGTGGTATTCAAAACATTACGTGACGATCTTCAACTTCTTACACGTGCAAGCCTGTAACTGTACTTGGAAGAGTGGCAATAATCGTACTCATGGATGAATGAATGGATGTGTCTGACACCATGTGAAGTGCAATGGTGAGGATTGCAATGTTTTTAGTGACATTCATGATGGGTTCATGATACACAGGAAGAACACTGGAAAGTATCAGTTTCAGTTGTACGTGACAAAGCTGACAGTACACGTTTTGACATGACAGTATGAGAGAATGTGTAACAGTATTTTCAGATGCTTAAATTAGTAAGAGTCAGTAACAAAAATGTGCAAATACATATTCACACAGCTCAACACACCTGTAGGCATACACACATGCATTCACTGACACAGCCAGAATGAAACATTCCACCATCAGAAATAACCCCCTCGACAAAACTGCAACACAGGGCCAAATCAGATGTTGCTGACAATTAGGACTGTCTGGCTTCTTTCAAACCATGAAAAAAATGGCAAAGAAAATGGTAATGTACTAATTTGATGAGACTTGTTTCTTTCCATTCCCTTAAGCGAGTTCAACATATACAAAAAAAAAAACCTCCAAGTGGGGCAGGTAACAGAAATCATAAGCCACTTGCTTCCTATGCTGTATCACAAACATAGATGCAACTTTTACTCATAAATAGAAACCTTCAACTAGGCCCTAAACATGATAGTTCATTAAATTGACTAAAGTCACAAAGCAATTTAATGTTATTTTAACTGCAGAGCAGCTCATTACACATAAACAGAAATTCAGAAATTCAAGTAGTACTGAGGGTTTCCAGTGCTGTGATTTTTTTTTTGGTTGACCATGAAAAACCAACCTCCTATATAGTGTTATGAAACTTACAATAGTAATACAACAGACACTAATAGTGCAACCACCAACACTAAATCGCAGCAATAACAGCACATCTCCACTGTGCCGTAATAGACATGTTTCACCAACACACTCCACATGCAGTTTTTCCAGTATCTGCATGTGTCTGCAACACTGTGTGACATATCCAGACTACAAACCACAAACCACAACATAACTATCCATAAGACCGTACACCTAGGTATCCATACCACCTGACAGAACGTAAACACATCCCAGCAACTTACATTTATTTATTTATTTAGGTATCGGAATTACAAACCTTTGAGTCATAGACTCATTTCCAAAGGCTCCTTGTCAGTTACATAGTATGGAACATTAAAGCAGGTACAGAGTGGACATTTAAGACAGATATCACACAGTGGAGACTTAGGGTGTTGTGGCCTATACAAAATGTTAGCTAAGCAGGGCGGGGAAACATACTTACATAGATACCAATATATTAGCAACTCAGGAAGATGTGGCCTATACAAAAAGTTAGCTAAGCATAGTCCCTGTGATACAGGGACTAGTCCTTGACAGAGGAAACAGTTCAGGGGAGATAAGACTTTGTCATAGCAATATGCACAGGTAGTATGACTGAATTACAGGCTCAGACTATCAGATAGCAGATAGAGCAGCTAAGGGCAGGTGCAGGTGCGGGAAGTGAGACAGTGGTTTCTGAGGGCCGCCTTGAAAGGAACCAGTTTGGTGAGGCTGGTGACTGATGGAGGGAGGGCATTGTAGAAGGTGGGGGCCCTAAACGTGAATGATCTTTGTGCCAGGGTTGTCTTGACCCTGGGGATTAGCATGGAAGCAGTGCTAATGCTGCAAGTGTTTACTGGGTTCCCTTTGGTAGTAAGGGATGCAGATACACCTGGTGGTGTTAGCCCAAGGAGAGATTTCTTGACTGTGAGACAACTTGATACTGGAGCCTCTCATCAAAGTTGAGGATCTGCGTTATGGAGTAGAGGATGCAAGTGTGTGTAGTCTGTGCCACACCTGTCAGGAGCCTGCAGGCTTTATTAAAGACTACTTTAATTTTGTTGAGAGCCGTTGCATCTGCCATGCTATAGATTATAAGCCTGTAGTCAATCAGGGACATGACCGATGAGGTGATGGCTAGCTTTAATGTTTCAGGTGGTAGGCAGTCCTTGTGGCAATAGGGGAGGCCGATGCCGGTGTTCACTGCAGATGTGAGTGTGTGAATGTGGGTATGGAAGGTGAGGGCAGGGTTAAATGTAACCCCTAGGTATTTGTAGGAGTAGACCTATCCTAGGGGGTGGAGTGAGCTGGAGATGATGTGGAGGGGTGAGTTCTTTAGCTTGCTCTGATGATGCACAAATAGAAGGGCCTTAGTTTTCTTCAGGTTTATAACCAGCCTGTTCTTACTGAACCAATGTTCAGCCATGCTAAAGGAGTGCTGGAATGAGGCCTGCAGGCTGGTTGGGTTTGCAAGGGTGGCACAGAGGACAGCGTCATCGGCATAAAGTAGGATTTTACCAGGGCAGAGATAGGGGAGAGTATTGAGAAAGCACTAAAGAGTAGTGATCCCAGGATGGAACCCTGGGGTACTCCAGAGTGTATTGGGTGGGAGGGGGATAGCATGGTATTAATCTTGACACACTGCATCCGTGATGTCAGGTAGCTGGAGAGTCAGTTGAGGGGACCTCATGAGAAAACTATTTTGAGGAGGGTGTCCAGCAGGAGGGTGTGGTTGACCGTGTCGAAGGCCTTGGAGAGGTCTACGAACATGGCTCCTGCTAGTTGTCCCTTATCAAGTGTGGCGTGGATATAGGATGAAGATTCCAGGAGGGCCATGGCTGTGCTGTGCCTGGCACGGAAGCCGTGCTGTTGGCTGCAAAGCAGGTTATGAGTGGCTAGGTCGGCTGTTTGCTGATCAGCCACCACCTTTTCTAGGGATTTGGGGAAGGGGGGAGGATTGAGATCGGTCGGTAGTTCCCCATGGATAGGTGATCCCCACCTTTGTGGATGGGCGTCACTACTGCAGTTTTCCACTTTTTGGGAAACTGACCAAGGCAGAGGGAGAGATTAAGGAGGCCAGTCAGGGGGAGGAGCAGTACATCCAGTGCCAGGCAAACCAGTCCGGTGTCAAGTGGGTCATTCAGGGGACTGGTGCCTTTCAGGGCCTTGGCCAGGTATGGCATAGCTTCCTGAGGAGTGATTGCTCTTAGGTAGAATGGTAGGTGAGAGATCTGGGGGGGGGTCTGATGTGGGGATGGGGCTGAAGAAATTTTGGGGCTGGACTGAGCTCAGGTTGATGAAACTGGTGTTGAGGGCTTCGGCTATTTCCTTAGGGTCCATGGTAACTGAGCCATTTATTGAGATTTGTGAGGGGGATGGGGACCGCGATTTGCCATTGAGTGTTTTTATGTTGTCCCAAAATTTGCAGGAGGACACCCCATGAGGAGGTAAGCTGAGCCCTAAAGTGTTCAGCTTTCACTTGGCAGATGGCCCAGGTACATTTATTCTGGTCTGCATGATAGGCCTGCCTGTCAGCAGCCTTTGCAGAGTCCCTGACCTTGTGCCACAGATTTCTCTGTGCTTTAGCTATTGGATGAGTGCAGGAGTTATCCAGGGTGCATTATTCTGCTTGCGGTGGGTTTTCTTTTGGGGGGCAAAGATGTCACAGGCAGAGGTGAGTGAGTCATGGAAGTAGTCTAGTGCAGCGTCAATGCTAGTGGCCTGATAAATTGGGGTCCAATCTCAGAAGGGCAAGGTGTTCTTTAAATTTGGCGTGGTTACCCGGGCAAAGGATATGCCGGAGTGTGGAAGTAGGTGCAGGGGCTGGTAGTTTGCCTGACCAGGTACAGCTCACTGGTGAGTGGTAACTCAGGGAGTCTGGGAGGACTGTACTGTCCTTAATTCTATGGGGCCAATTAGAGATTATCAGGTCCAGCAGGGTGTCCTTGCCTGTGGTGGGGTTGTGCCTGGTGGGCTGGGTCACCAGCTGATGGAGGTCTAAAGCTGTGAGAGCATCCTTGGAGGCAGTGATCATGTCAGAGAGCCAATTTAGGTTGAGGTCCCACAGGATATGTTCAGCTTTATGCGGGAGGCTGGTGATATATTCAGTAAGGGATTGGAGAGCTTGTGACTGCTTACATGGAAGGATGTAAGCCACTGTGATTGTGAGGGGGGCCTTAGATGGGTAGGGGGTGATGTTCACGGACAGGGCTTGTGTTCCATGATCCAAGGCTTGGGGTGGTATAGCTTGGGCAAGCAGGGAGTGTTGTAGGTACAGAGCACATCCACCTCCCCATTTTCTGATTCTGTCGAGGCGGTGTAGGGAGTAGCCTGGAATGGATAAAAGGAGTCTGGGGTGGACTTGGAGAGCCATGTCTCCACCAGAGCAAGGACATCTAACATATAACCATCATGCACTGTTTGTCAAACACCAGCATCCATCACACTTCAAAAAGTGCAGCACATAGCCGGTCTGGTGGCACTGGAGGTTGAGACACTAGTCGCTATACATCGCACTGGCAACCCGGGTTCGGGAACAAGCCCGGGCCACCGAGGGTCAGCAGGGGAGATCGAGATCGAGCATCCAGAGGACTGCCCACTCTCAGGGGAGGGAGGGAGGGAGGCCTGTCATCCCGCTCGTTGACTGCCCTCTGGTGGTAGCTGCAGGGCAATACAGGTCGGGAGACACGTGCCGACATCCTTACGTTGGTAGGGAAGGGAGGACGGGAGAAAAAAGGAAAAACGGGAGCTGGCGGGCTCTATGATGGCCTCATGTCCCTGTGCCACCACTGGATTCTGGATTCGTGCTCGGTGGGGGGGAGAAAAGCTGGTGCTCTTCTCCCTGGCACCACCATGGGGGGAGCAAACACAGGAGAACTACTGGGGGTTGGCTGAGCGGAGACATGCAGGGCCGGAGGATGAGTCCCACAAGGGAGGTCCATAGACACCTGTCAGGCTCCAGGGCATAGTGACATGAATAATTAAAAAAAAAACACTGCACAACAAGCACGGCTCCAGAACAAGTGCACACTTTGTCGACCACTACTTAACCAGATGCACATCCTTAAGAAACAAGAAAGTCATCCACATAACATCGCTGGTTTCAATTATGAAAAGAAATGCAGCATCCATATCACAACAACACACAGTTTGGCATCTACATTGTCAAACCGCCACCTCACAACATCAGCCATGCACACTGGGTATTGTCCAA
Source organism: Neoceratodus forsteri (assembly GCA_016271365.2). NCBI lineage: Eukaryota > Metazoa > Chordata > Ceratodontiformes > Ceratodontidae > Neoceratodus > Neoceratodus forsteri. The sequence continues at coordinate 464,073,766 of CM057449.1, forward strand.
TGTGTCTGTCAAACAACAAAGTGCACAATGAATACATTTAAAAGAAATAAAATAGAGGATAATGTATGGTCCACTATCAGGAACAAGCTTGTGTTAAAACCCAATGGTTGCCACAGTGACCGTTTGAACATCTACAGTGAAGCTCGAGAAGTTTTGGTCATTTTGGCAACCTCAAGGTGGCAATGCATGGTTTGTTGCTGATAGTGGACCATACTTTATTACAGTGTATGGTACACATATAAAATAAAAAAAAAAAATTAGAGGCAGGATACTTACTTAATTCTTTTTTTTTTTTTTAGAATTGTCTGTTTTCTCCATAGGCAGATCTGGTCATCCACTCCTTCGGGCAACCAAGAATATCCCTGCCACCGATCCCCCATCACCATCCACTGCCTCTCATCATGTCAGAGCCCCCAGTTGTTCCAGCACATCCTTTTGCTGTAGGGGAACTCTTCCCTGTGGTCATGACCAGGGAAGGGAGGCCAACAGGCACTTCTTCGATTTGCATATGGGGTACAACAAGGGTGCAGCAAAGACTCCTCCAGCTTCACGGCTGTGGGTGGGCAGGTCATCATCATCCATATGGCCAGGCAGCCACTTTTTACTCACTGTTTCTCCAAGCCCACTACCCTGCACATTGGTGCTGCACCCCTGTGGCGTCTGGGCTGAACGCACATGCTGTCTGTAGTCACCCATGCTGCAAGGTGTGTCACCACAGGCCGGCCACTAGGAGCCACTCAATAGCTATGTCGGCTTTCATCCCCCTTTCCCAGAAGAATAGCATCCCTTGGATGCTACTAACCATCCTCGCCAGTCTCTGCTCCTGTCATCCTATGTTTGGGAATGAACCCGGGCCGCCGGTGTGCCAGGTGAACCCCCCTTCTTCCCGGTGCCATGGAGCCATCCTAAACTTTTTTTTTGGTTTTCAGCAGGATATTTTTCACTATAGGGTGGATTACTAGCAATAGGCACTGTTTCGTAACTGTACATATCCTACAAGCTAAACAGGGACACACCTGTGAGTGTCCAGAGAGCAGCACAGTAAATACCACTATGTCCAAATACTGCCTTACTATGGGTGACCTTGTAAAAACTGTCAAAACAGTACAGCATGCACCACCAGATGTAAGTCGCATAAAGTAATTCTGTCAGACACAGTACACAGGTACTGTAGACACAGAAAGACAGCAGGGCATGGACCACAAAGTGCAGGTAAAAATAAGGCCCTAACTAAACACCACCACACACCAAAGGGAGACAGTATGTAAAATGGACTGAAGAACACAGAAAAGAAGACACATGACACATGACAAATATTTATTTCATTTTGCTGTAGTATCATTCAGTAGGAATACAGGAAACTAGTTTAGAGGTCTATTACCATTCAACAAGTGTTAGTGCATTTGAATGTTTACAGTTATTATTTAGAGTGAACCCAGGAGATGCCTTAATGGGTGAAAAATAGCAATGCATTACAACTGAATGCATGGTGGCTTTTATAGTCAAAGCACCCCATTTACTGTTTTGTGGTTGGCAGAGGAATTAAACAAGATGGCTAGAGAAGAAATTCACTCAGAGTACCTACAGCAGGCAGTGGTCTTTATTCATGAACTACTTTATAATCAAAAGTAATTAAACCATCTAAGGAAGACATTGCACAGGTGTGAACATTTATGCAGGAAAGCTTAAAAAATAGGTCTGTAAGATGAATTTCTGCAGGTGTAGATGGGCAATGATAAGTGAGACAAACTACAGGCTATAAACATCAGCACATGGTACCCATTGGCACCAATACAGACGTGAAATTATTTCTGAAAGAGGAACAGAACCAATGTCCCTAACAGTAGCTCATGACACCACAGTGCAATTCCAGCTGGGTCAAAAGGGACTTACTGAAGTCCGCTTCAAATGTCTGCAACACATCAAGATTACAGGGGTAGCTCTGATAAACATTGGATCAATGAGAAGCATCAGTTATGTGTCTTGAGATGTTGTGTCAGGAGAAGTGTGCACACACAGGGTCAGTGGAGGTAACCTCTGCCAGCTGCAGCTGGTGCAGAACGTTGTAGCCAGGTTGTTAGTGGGCCTTTTGAGGTCTGCCCATATAACTCCGTTTCTGTGTGAACTGCACTGGTTGCTGGTCAGGTGGAGGATTGCCTTCAAGGTGGGCTTGCTCACCTACAAGGCCCTATATAGCTCAGTTCCTGGCTACCTATCTGACCTCCTGACACCTGTCTGCCCAGTGCATTCACTCCAGTCTTCCAAGGAGGGCCTCCTTGTGGTCCCAAGGGCATGGTTAAAGACTTCTGGAGACTGTGCCTTTGAAATGGCTGGACCAGTTATGTGGAACTCTTTAGCAAGAGTTCTGAGGGAGGCTTCCTCTGTGGAAGAATTCAAACAGGGCCTGAAAGCTCATCTTTCTAATCTGGCTTTCAACGTCCACTAATTTTAATTAATGTAGTATAAGATTTTAAGAACTAATTTAAATGGTTCAAATTATGCATGTTGTTGATTGATAGTCTCTGATTTTATTTATAGATTTTTTTTTTGCTAACTGTATTTCTTCACCTTTGACGCCAGCACCTAGGCATCTCTCCAGTGAACTCCACTCGGTCCGTGCCTCCACTGCATGCCTGAACCCTTACTCTGACCAAGAAATCGGATATGCTGAGTCCCCCCTCTCCCTCCGACCCATCAAGAGAGGCAGAGAACCACAGAGAGTCAAATTGGAGTTCGGGCCGGCACAGGGCATGTGGGCATGGCCACTGGGAGTCGCCTTCGCTTCCCAGCACCAGGGGTTTTCCTTTGTTCATCCCTCCCCCAAAGCAGGACATGCAATTCCATCCAGTGTGACATATGTGTGCCCCCCCCACATCCGCAGGTCAGCCGCCTGATGTCGCCTCCTTGCACGGTCCCCAACTGCAGTGCCCCTAGTCTCCACTGGGAGCCACTAGTGTTACAAGACATGGGCTCTCTCTCTCCCTCAAGGGAGAGGAGAGCAGTCTGTCGGATGCTCAATCCTCTCCTCCCTGACCGACCCCTGGCTCACCGGGCTTGTTTCTGAACCCAGGTCACCGGCATGGCATGAGGTGAGGCAGATGCCTGAGCCCTCAGTGTCACCAGGCTGGTTAGTCTCTGATTTTAAAGCATTTAATTGTATGTGTTTCTTGTTTTTCACCTACTGGGTTTCATACTGGGTGTTGTAAGCGGAAGAAGGCTATATGCCCGTTTATACTGCCTACCCACATCAGTGGGGACCAAAAGCCCATTCTTTATTTTGTTTTATTTAATAATTCATTATCTAATCTCTGCTTGAAGACCTCCAGTGTAGTACTGTACACAACCTCACTTGGCAATTTGTTTCAGATTCTACCTATTCGATGTATGTAAAAGTTAAATCTGTTATTATTTATGATAGTATTAAATTTAATTTGACATTTATGACCCCTTAAGTTGTAAGGTTTGTCCAGTAATTCGGTTCCCATCTCCGATTTTAGTTCAGCATCATTTAATATTTTATACATGTATAGTAGATCTCCTTTGGTTCTCCTTTTTTCCATGGTATATAGATTCAATTTACATAACCTGTTCATGTAATCCATTTTGTTAGGGCTGGTATTGATCTTGTAAACTTCCTCTGTAGATGTTCAGTTCTGTATATTTCCCCTTTTTTGTAAGGACTGCATAGAGGGGAACCATAATCTAAGTGGGGTCTTATATAGGACCTGTATAATGGCAACATACAGCTTGTTGATCTGTTGACAAAGCTGTTTTTAATGTTCTTCATCATGTAATTGGGTTTCTGAATAATTTTTGTTCAGTGTGGTTTAAAACTGAGGTTTTTGTCTGTGATAATTCCAAAATCCTTCTCTGTTTCAACCTTTTTAATTTGAACTTTATGTTGTATGTGTGTTAGCAATTTTGCTTACCCAAATGCATAATTCTAAGGCTTGCCTGTGGTTATGGGGGGGAAGAGCTCCTCCCTCACACACTACTTAATCTAACACTCTACAGATGCTCTGCTTAGAGCGAGTCGCACTCACTGTGCTCGCTCTGTGCTGCATGCTGGGGGCTAGCTCTCCCCTCTGTTCTGTGCTCCCCCCGCCTGCCTGTCCTTGCTGCCTTTGCTTCGTTTTGCCTTTCTTCATTTTTTTTTCTCATTTCTTCCTGCCCTCCCTTCCCATTTTTTTTTTTTTTGGAGGGGGGTTCTGCCTTGCCTTCTGCCGCAGCACTGTAGTTTGTTCACTCGATCCCTCCATGGACCTCTTCAGATTGCCATCCTGCATTCTTCATGGAGCCTCCTATAATGCCACACCTCAGAGCTTTCTCTTGCTTTACGGCTATGCCGGTTACTTGCCTACCTTGCTCCAGACCTCTACCGCACCTGGGAGCCTTTGCAAAACATGTTCATTCCTCCTTAAGCGATTACTGCCGGACCAATACTGCTTCCATACTTTACAGTGGACTGTATATAGTGATGCTGCAATGTAAGGGCTTTTCATGAATGTTTTGGGACATGTTTGTATTGGGGCACATAGATGCGGTTGGCTCCAGTGATGCTCTGGACCCTAGCACTCTCCTTCCACAGCTCACACATACCAGGCATAATATACCACGATGGTGGTACATGGACTATGGAGACAGTGGTATTTTTTTGTTACTTCTCTGTCTCCATCTGCTTAACTACATATGGTACAGCTTTATTCATTGTTTATCAACTCAGCACTTTCACTTAGGGTATCACCAACTTCTGAGTTAGACGTCTTGAAAGTTTAATATTCCCCCTTCCCTTAACTCATACCGGGGCTCCTTTGCAACAGTATGGTTTAGTTAATTAATGTATACTAATACTGCCCTGCTTTCCTGGCCAGTTTACCATTTGGGTTCAGGACCTGAGGCAATCTAAGGCAGACACTAATTACCTGCACCATTCAGTATGCTAATCAATCATTATCTCAATCCTGTTATGTATTTTAATGAGCAGCATTTGTAGTGCTACCCAGGCCACTGATCAGACATCAGAAGATCTTCATACTATTTGAAATGAGCAATGGACAGGGACACGTTTGGAGCTAGCTTTCAAGTATGCAGTCAGGATGCTTATCATTTATCAATGGCCACTGTCTCTCATGGATGGGCTTCAAGACTTATCTATTAAAGGCATTTACCAGAGCCAGCTTGAACTACTGCCTTACTGCAATCAGTTAAGGCATATGCAGTTTGTAGCTCACTACAGTTAATGCATTTCTCCTACCTAGTTGAGATCCGCCATGCCACTAGCCAAGCAGGACCACGCCTGGCTCGCTTTCTGGTTCTGTCACTGCCCTACATGGGGGCTTGTGCAGCCTGTTAACCTTCGTGGGGTTAGCAGCCACTCTCTCCTTACTTCACTGGCTGACCCATGTGGTCCAACTGCACATAATTGCCTTCATGGGGTCTACCTGCCTCTCTGCTCGTTTTAACGGCTGACCTACATGTGGTACAGCCACACAGCTTACACTTGTATGGGCCTAGCTCCCATTTACTTCCTTGGATGCTACCTACCAGGATGATTCAATTCATTCGGGCCTACTACCACTCCCATTATCTGCTGGGTTCTTAGCTGAGCTCTATTCCATTATGCCTCACAATGGCTCAAGCCTTAAACCTAACATATTTCAATGCCATATATTGTTAACTGTGGTTTATGTTGTTACTGTAACTCACCCACCTCCGTCTCCTTCTGCATTCTGCCTTCTTGATCATCAGGACTTCATATACTTGTTTCACCTTCTATGAGGGCCTGGAGGTTCCATTATTACTACTCAACACTTGCCTCGCTCAACTTTGGAGACTGGAAGTTCGCATAATGTAATCTACACCTTCCTGCAGCCTTCTCTCATAGCCTTCAGGAGCTCCTTGTTCCACTTGGACATACATCTGGCTTAGCGTGAACATTCACCATCGATCCTTGGATGGTTTTGTCTGCAATCACTTATGTAATCGTTGCTTATGCAAATCATCGCTTTATGCTTACCGCCATCCTTCGGCTTCAGCCTCTGAGATTCTTCAGCATTCGATTCTGCATTCAGCCTTGCAAGTCTCAGCATTCAATGCTCATTATGATCTCAGAATGCTGTGCTTACTCAGCCCATGGCCTCTCCGCTCACAGTCAGATATGTATGCATCACTCTATTGGAGCCTTTTTGCTCAGCAATGAAATGCTTTTCATTGTTTACCCTTATTTACATTCTCTCAATGCTCTCCGCTGAGTACCTACATAATCTACCCAATACAATTCCTTTTAATCATCAGGATTTCATTTTACATCTCCAGTGCTACCTCCATATCAGAGCCTGAGGTTTGATTATTCCATAATACTCCTCTGCTATTACATCTGCATCATGCAGGTTCATATTACTACTACTACTGCTAACCTATGTAAAAGTCCACTTATTTATACTATCTGCACATACTTGCCTGCTTCACCCTTACAGGGCCTAGAGGTTCATCAAAAACTGTCTTGCCTATTCTACGATCTGCTTCACCCCTCGGAACCTGGAGGTCTATCTAACTTTTGTTTATCTAATCGCACTAGGATTTATTCCAATTCACTTACTTGTTTTTCCCACTCTGGACCGAAGGTTTCTACTGCTCCACCCTTTCCATATCACGCAGCCTACGCCTAACTCCTGTGCTTCATCACCAAGGCCTTCATTTGCAAGCTTGCTGAGCAGAACATGAACCAATACTCCTCATACTCTGGGCTTGGAGACTTAGCCAATTTGTTCCTGGTTCTTCTCGGAGAAGACTTCCTTGCCTTCTGGATTGTTTCACCAGTGCAACTTTTGATGCTTCGATTTATTATGTTCAACCATGGATTCCAATCTACTATCCGATTCTGCCCAGGACATGGATTTCTTGGACTAGGAGTTCACTAGGAGGATGCTGCCATCTTCACCAACACTCTAATATCAGTACTTTCTTTGAGCCTTCCTGCTTTCCCTGGATCAGGATCTATAACTGGAGTCAGATTAGCCAACAACTTAAAATTTTATTTAGTATTATTCTCCTTTAGTATGCCCAGAAGGACGAGTAGGTCAGTAGCCATGGGTCCTCAGAGGTTTCCCCCCCAAGGGTTTTTTTCCTCTCTTGAGTGCTACTAGCCACACTCTCCAGAGCTGGAGGAGATAATCATTCAATAATTGTTTGATACTTATTTTTTTGGGGGGGAGGTATCTTCCTACTTGACTAAGCAGTCTTCCTATGGTGGGATACAGAATAAAGCCAAAACATCAAGTATTATCAACTTACTCACCTGCTTAAACAGTCAAGCACCATGCCTATACTATCCAGTTTACACATACTGTAACCATTGACTTACTCAAATATACAGACGTACCTACTGTAAGCACTTTATCAATTCCTACTACTAATACTGTGACAGCATTGTCCTACTTCTGTTGGCCTCTGCATCCAAGCACAACTTACATTAAACTGCAGTATGAAGCAAAAGCACTGAACTATGAACCCCACATAATTCTAAGACTTGCCTGTAGTTATGTTGGGGAAGAGCTTCTCCCCCACACACTACATAATCTAACATCTACAGATGCTCTGCTTAGAGTGAATCGCACTCACCCTCCATCCTCCCCTTACACCTTCTCCTTCCCCGGCACTCTTATCCCACTGGGGGGGATATCTTCCTACTCAACTAAGCAGCCTTCCTATGGTGGGATACAGAGTAAAGCCAAAGCATCAAGTATTATCAACTTACTTACCAGCTTAAACAGTCAAGCACCATGCCTATATCATCCAGTTTACAGATACTATAACCATTGACTTACTCAAATATACGGAAGTACCTAAGCACTTATCAATTCCTACTACTAATACTGTGACAGCATTGTCCTACTTCTGTTGGCATCTGTATCCAAGCACAATTTACATTAAACTGCAGTATGAAGCATAAGCACTGAGCTATGAACCACACATAATGGCACATTTGTCTATACTGTGTAAAGCACCCAGAGTCTCTGGGACTGGGCGCTAAAGAAATAAAGTTTGATTTATACCTGAAGATCACGCTCGTAGCAATCGCCTGAAAAATGCAACAAGCATATCACCGTATTTCTGCTGCTGATGTCCGGAAGGTTTTCCCTCTTGATGACGGCTAACCACTTGGCACACACAGAGGAATCATGAGGTAAGGTGTGAAACAAGCCTCTGCATTGAGGCTTATGGCTATCACTATTGCAGCATACTACACAGCAGTACACTATCCCAATCCAATTGTAAAATATTCCAAAAATCAGCATTTTCAATGACTGCAGAAATATGATGTATGGCAATTTCAGGATGACAGCAATACTTCACACTCACTGACACAGTGTGACAATGCTCAGATACATAGGCTTCCCCATATAGGATGTCACATCACTCGAGGCACTACTGTGTATGCACTAACATGATACAAGATGCTGGGCACAGAGCAGCTGTCAGTGGGGCTCTGAGGCTTTAAGATTCTGCACAGCTACAAACACACTGAATAAAGAAACCGGGTCTAAGGCTCAATACACAGGTAATAATATCTGCCAGCTATGATAGCATTACTATGAGAGATAGATGTTTCCCTTAAACCAACCATAAAGCTAAAAAGAAGCAGGCCATACACTCAGGGATGGGTTATCATGGCAGTAGGGGAGAGTGGGGTGGTAGGGCAGGGACCTAGTGCTCACAGGAAGAGATGAGGACCACGGAGAAAAGTGGGGTGCAACAGATGCAAAGCAGTGGCATTCTTGGACACCCTCTGGAGAATTGGGGGTTGCCCAGCATGCATAAGAATAGTGCACTTGGAAACTGAAATAAATAGGCTGAGGAGGGATGTGGAGTGGCTGGGCATGGTGGGAGTTAGGGGGTGTGGTAACGGCACCAGAGATATGAATAGCTGGGGCAGGGATGGCAAGGAGATTGTGAGAAATGCAGGAGGGGAGTATAAGGGTGGGAGACAGACCAGACTGCTGGGGGAACAGAGGGAGGCAGGTGGTGAGTAGGAGAAGGGGGGAGCATGGTGGAACTGCACAAGGAATGAAGAGAAATGGAATTGACATGGCATGCATGGGAAACAAGGTTTTTGCTGGAAGTGAGGTTAGTGTATCAAATAGATATACACCATTAGAAACTATCCAGGACATGGGAAATCAAGAGGGGGCAGGGGCTACGGCATGCAAGTACTGTGAGGGGAGGGAAGGCGAGGGAGATGGATGGCAGTAATAGGGATGAACAAAGGGGTCCAAGGGGGAAGGAGAAAGCAAGAAGTGATAAAGTAGGTACTAGAAATGTGGAAAAGGGTTCCACTAGTGGGGATATTAGAGATGGCTGTCAGGGGGGGAGGGAGAAGAAGTTGGGGAAGGAGAGGGACAGGGTGGCAATAAAATGGAAGGGCAGGAGGGGTACCAGGGGGAGAGGGAAATGTGATCAATTGAGGGAAATATTGGAAATGGCAGTCAGGGGGTGATGCAAAATATATCACAAAGAGGACAGATGAAGCCCTAGTGGGGCGAGCAAGGCATGAGGAACAAGATGAGGAGATGGACAAGGTAATGTGAATGGAGTTGGGTGAGCTTGACAAGGGGCGGATGATGGGAGGACTCAAAGAGGGCTAGCATAGGGATGGTAGCAGAGTTATCATACTGGGGGATTCCATACTTAAGGGTATTAGTTGGTGGGGAGGAGCTCCCTTCAGGTAGAATGTATGCCAGGCATGACAGCACACAGAACAAAACACATATATCACCCAACAGTGAGGGGTCAGTGGGAGAACCCCCACATAGTAGTGCACCTCGACATGAATGACTTAGAAGGAAATAGTGTGCATGAGGTACAGGCTAGATTTAGGGAATTGGCCAGGATATGTAAAATAAAAGGGAAGACAGTTGCTTTTTCTGAAGTTCTGCTGGTGCCGAGGACAAGCACAGAAAGAAAACAGAGGATAAGAAATTTTAATGAATGGTTGGGGGGAATGGTGGAAAACTATGGGGTTTGGACTGTTGGGGTGATGGGAAGCAACATGGGAAAACAAAGATCTGTACACCAAGGATAAACTTTATCTGAGCAGGGAGGGTTCGGGAGTCTTATAGAGGAAACTAGGAGAGTTTATTGCTAACACGTATGATTTAAACTAGGAGGGGGGGCTTAGACTTGTAGAGCAAGCAAGGATGCAAAGTTTGGGAGGCCTTGTGCCTCTCCCCCCAACTAGAAATTTGGAGGAAGTAAGGAAATCATAGAGGGATGGGGGGCAAGGGATGGATGGGTGTGATTGGGGGCTGGTTGGAGGTGGTCTCCACAAATGCAAGGAGCCTAGGTAGCAAGTTACCTGAGCTTCAGGGGGGGTGGATGTAGCTAAGTAGCTGCCAGCACAGAGACATGGGCCACCCAGTATCATGACTGGGACTTAATAATCCCAGGATACAGACTGTATAGAAGGGACAGAAAAATTGGAAAGGGAGGAGGGGAGGCTTTATTTGTTAGGGAGGGGATAGAGTGTAGTAGGGGGAAGGAGGAGAGGGAAATGTGGAGATGTTGTGGGTTACCATGCAGGATGCAAAGGGCAGGAGGGTTAGTCTGGGAGGGGTTTATAGACCATCTCAGCCTGAGGAACTTGATAGGGAACTGGTGGTTAACCTAATGAATCACTGTGGCAGGGGCAGGACAGTAGTGGTAGGTGACTTTAACCTGCCAGGGGTTGATTGGAGAATAATGACTTCTGTTAGTGCTAGAGAACAACAGATACTGGACACAATCCAGGCTGTATTCCTGACACAGCACGTCATAGAGCTGACCAGAAAGGGGAACATTTTGGACCTGGTATTAGCAGATGGCGACCAGGTAAGGGATGTGGTGGTGAAGGACCTGTTGGTAGGGAGTAACCACTGTACAGTGTGGTTCTCCCTTGATCTGGGGAGGAGGGAGGGAAATCTTACCAAAATGAGGGTTGTTGACTTTAGGGGTGCAGATTTTGGAAGGACGGCAGCCTTACTTGAGGGGCACATAGTGACAATCAGCTTGGACATGGATATGGAAAGCAAATGGACCATCTTGAAGTTTGGCCTGATAGAGGACACAAAGGCCGGCACAAAGATCTGCAGTAAGAAATCAAAGTCAAGAAAACCCAGCTGGTGGACCAGGGTGGTGTAGAAGAGGGTAAGGGTGAAAAGGTTAGCCTTCAGAAAATACAGCAGAACTCACATGGGGAAAGAGAGGGAGGAGTACATTAAGAGATCGAGGGAGGTGAGCAAGGTGATAAGGGCAGCCAAGGCCTCAAAGGAGCTAAGGTTGGTGCAGGGGATCAGGGATGGTGAGAAGGAATATTTTAAGTACAGCAGAGAGCTCAGAAATTGTAGGAGCCAGATCACTAGGATAAAGAGAGATGGTGGGTGGGCAGAGGAGGGAGCTGAGCAGGCAGAAGTGCTAAATGAGAACTTCTGTTCAGTTTTCACAAGGGAAAAGGAAGGTCCAATTTCGCAGGGGAACGGTAGGGTGAGTGGGGTTGATGGGAGGGAAATTACGGATGGTGAGATCCTGGTTAAGAGACTGTGGGAAGGACTTAAGTCCTTGTGGACAGACAAGGCACCTGAACCAGATGAAATCCACCCCAGAGTCCTGATGGAATTGGCAGAAGTCCTGGCAGCACCTGTGTCGGAGTTGTTCAACACCTCCCTTTAATCAGGATATGTACCACAGGATTGGAGGATGGAACATGAGGTGCCCCTCCATAAGAGCAGACCCAAGGATGAGCAGTGAAATTACAGACTGGTTAGTCTTACGTCCATAGTGGGAAAATTAATGGAGACCATCTGAAAGGAGAGGTTGGTGGCATTCCTGGAAGTAAACAGCCTTCAGGATGTCCAGCAACATGGATTTGTCGAGAGGATAGCTTGTCAAACAAACCTGGTTGAATCTTTTTACCTGGTGACAAAAGCTCTAGATGTAGGTTGGCAGGTTGATGTCCTGTATTTGGACTTCAGCAAGGCACACTGATGGACAAACTGAGGAACCTGGGGGTAGGTGTGAAGCTGGTACAGTGGATAGGGAACTGACTGAGTAACAGACAGCAGAGGGCGGTGGTGGTGGTGGTGGGGGAATTCTCATCACTCAGGAAGGTCACTAGTAGGGTCCCACAAGGATCAGTTTTGGGTCCACTGCTATTTAATGCTTTCATAGTGGATATAGAGGAGGAAGTTAAGAGCAAGATGAGTCTGTTTGCCGACGGCTCCAAATTAGGTGCAGTAGTGGACAGTGAGGAAGGAAGCAGGGTACTCCAGGAGGATCTGGAATGGCTTGGACAGTGGTCAAACACATGGAAGCTGGGGTTCAATACTAGGAAGTGCAGTGTACTGCATTTTGGGGCCAGAAACCCAGGATACAGTTACCACCTGGGGTGGAAGCAGCTATCCATATCTGAGGGGGGAAAGGATCTGGATGTGGTGATCACAGGGAATATGAATCACTCAGTACATTATAGAAACCCAGTGGCAAAGACAAACAGATTGCTGGGGTGCATTGCTAGGGGGATCACTTCAAGGAGGGAGGAGGTTATTCTGCCACTGTACAGATCATTGATGAGGCTGCACTTGGAGTACTGTGTGCGGTTCTGGCGCCCATAATTAAAGAGGGACATCAGGCTTCTGGAGGGGGTCCAGAGGAGGGTGTCCAAGATGATCCAGGGAATGGGGGAGAAGTCCTACAGGAGAGACTAAGAGAGCTCAACATGTACTCCCTAGAGGACAGAAGGGACAGAGGAGATATGACTGAGACCTTTAAGTACTTGAAGGGCATAAACAAAGTTAGTACTGAAGGTATGTTTAGATTAAAGTGGTAAGGGACCATGGAACATAGACTGAAACTGGTGTGGGGGGGAGGCTCAGGAGGGAGCTGAGGAAGCATTACTTCACAGAAAGGGTGGTGGCAGCTTACAATGCACTACCTGAGGAGGTGATCTTGCTGGATTCAGTGGGGAGATTTAAGAAGAGATGGGATAGGTTCATGGGAAAGGTACAAGTAGGGAGAGAATGGACCAGAGTGGTGAACTCAGGGAGGGAAAATTTGGCTGGAGGGATGGAGGGGGGGCAGCAGTTGTCTCAACTGTGAGCTGTGTTTTCGAGCAGACGAGACAGACCTTGAGGCCTAATTCTGCTGGCATTATCACATGTTCATATATATATCATACAGTGGCAAACCTGGTGATATGTCTATGATCCAGGGGCAATTGAGAAAACTGGTGAACATGTCCATATGCAGCTTTCTGGGGTCAGTTGGGGACATTTTGCTGCACCATGATATATTCATAACTAAATTTGCATAACTGTATGGGAGGGATGGGATACATTTGTTGGTAGTGGGGCTAGATAGGATTTTGGTGGATTTACAGGGTGTTTTGGAATGCTGTTAACATACATACTTTTAGGGGAATGACAACTGTCAACCTGTGATGGCATGGTAGTCCCTCAGGTAGAGTACAAAGGGGTAACAGGAGAACCTGCCCCTGTCACAGATGGGTTCCTTTCCAGACTGGCAGGAGGTTTATAATTAAACACATGACTATGGCCATTTATTCCAAAACACAGCATGTGTCTCTTCTGTTCAGGTGAAGGGGGAAGTGACTATCAAAACAATAGACATCAGGTGAAGGGGCCCCCCTGAAGCCTATGAACCTTTATCTAAGTGCCCTTCCCCTGATATCGGGCAAAAGATGGCAGCTTGGGGAGGATAGTGAGTAGGGGAATGGGGGGGAGCAGGGGAATAAGGGGAGGAACAGACACAAGGTGGCACCAATGGGAAGGGGGAGTTGACTGGGAGAGGATGGCTACTTAAAGGGCAAGCAAATGGGAGCCCAGCCTCTTAGCTCCTTCAACCAGCTTTGGTTCCCACCCTCCTAACCCTACAATCAGGGGACAAAGGCTGGGGATAGATAGCAAACCTCTTATCCCACTAAGGGGGATCACCTTAGGGATCGAGTAGGAATTTTCCTGTTTTTTTTCATGAGGTTTTTCCTGTTTTTTTTCCTCCTCTAACAGGGTAGTGGTAGGTCAAGAGTAAGATGTAGCAGTCATGCAAGTGTGGTGGAATGGTAGCCTCACAGGTAGAGTACAATGGGGGTAATGGGGGAACCTGCCTCTGTCACAGATGGGTTCCTCTAGAGGCTGGCAGGAGGGGAACCCCTGCACATGAGGATCCCTATGGGCCAGTTGAGGGACAGCTGCCTTGTGTTTTGGCCTGCATCTGTAGCACCCACTGATGGAGGAAGGGCATATGGTACAAGGTTCAGGAATCACCCCCTTATGCCTCGGCATGGGGTCATAATGTCGCAAGACATTATGCAGCAGCAATATACCATGCTGCCAGTACAGTGCAATATATTGCTAGTGGCAAAAGTCTTTGTTTTGCGGGGGCCTCTTCCCCCTGCAACCCCCTTTAACAGGGGGCGGCTCCCCCTGAACCACCCCCCAACTAAAATAACTAACTCCAGGGGGGAAGGGTAACACTTAAATTCACACAAAGTGCGAAAAATAAAAAAATTCCATGCATCTAGAACCAGGAATCAAAACCCGATCCACAGACGCACTGCCTCCCTTCTGCCTGTGGCTCATCTCATTGAGCCATGGCAGCTGCTCGCTGGTCCCTCGTTCCAGCAGGATTCTTATCCTGTACCTGGGAAGAGTGAGAGGGTGCGCTACTGTGCATACATCCTTTCGCAGTTTTGCCTCAAAGGCCAGAGTCCTTCCAGAGGTGGTGCCCCTTTTAAGAGCTAGCAGTCACACCCCAGAGGAAAGAGTGGATCACACAATAAGAGGCTTGCTGACACTACTGATCTGTACACATCACGTTATATGTTGTAATTTATAAACATATGGCTGTGGACATTTATTCCAAAACAGTGTGTGTATGTGTGTGTGTGTGTGTGTGTGTACACCTCTTCTGTTCAGGTGAAGGGGTAAGGGAGACAAAGGGCAATATCACTAAATCAGCATTTAGTAGAAATTATAGCAATAATTTATTTTGTCAACAATTGTTTTTTTCTCTCTGTGAATTTAGTGCTTGTGAAAGGTGCTGGATTGGCAGCACTGGAACCTGAAGTCCTCCATTTAGCCACATGAGAGGTACAACACAGGCAATCACAGTGCAAGCTTCCCCACACTGCCATGCCAATGTGTGTCAACCTTGCCATGGAGGGACCACCATGTAGGTGACAGGGTAGTTCAGACTCCATGTTCATTCAGTCTTTGGTTTCCTATGTGAGACTGCAAAGAAGGCTGCCAGTTATTGCCAGTTGTGTTGGTGGTTTTGTGATATGGACACCTGCCCACTGGAAACTGGACTGAAACCACCACAACTCATTTCACATAGGCTACTGAACAGCTGTTTGGTGGGCTTTCAACCACTATCCACCTGTGCTGGATTTGAACCCATGACCTAGAGGTGAAAGGCTCCTTAGCCCACTACTAATCCATGGAGCCATCCTGCTCCCCTGCAATACTTACTTGTTTAATGCATTGTAAAAACACAAGCATTCTATAAACTACTGGAGCATGAAAGGCAATGTTTCTTGTATACCATCACAGAAGCATGTTGGGCTGCGGCAAGTTTTTTAAGTGCAGTTCATTTTGATTAGAGTGGCCAAACTACCATGTGTTACAAACTCCATTATAAATCTCATACTGCCATAAATATACACACACATGCACACACTATGTTTTTGTAAGTGGCATAGTTCTTATTTGAGTATTGTAAAGTTGTGGGACTTAGGTGCTTGGGTATTATGATTTTGGTGCCTATATCTCAAACCCACTTGCCCTGCTTTTCTGCATTTCAAGTTGCAGTCTTTGTGGGCCATTTTGAACAGCACACATTACTGTGAACCTACAGATCCTAGTTTCAATCCCACTAAAGCCCCTAGTTCACTGTGTGACTTTGGACATTCACATGCTCTCCTACTGCTAGAGTGCCCGGATATTGTATGTGGATCTAGTTCTAGGTGCATGATTCTCCAAATGTACTTCCTGCCATGTAGAAACATAGAATTTAATGGCAGATAAGGACTGCTTCACCTACCCAGTCTGCCATTTGTACCCACCTACATTATTACCGCAATCCATACTTGATCTACAGCTCATTCTCCTTTCCCTTTTCCTCTCCAGTATGATTCTTTTGTGCATATCCCATGCATTCTTGAACCCCACCACTGTATTGGACCTCACCACCTTTGCCAGAATCCGTTCCTAGAATTCACCACTCTTTCTGTGAAGAAGTACTTCCTGATATCTCTCCTGAATCCACCCCCCTCCAGCTTCATAGCATGTCCCCTTGTTCTTGAGCAGCTTTTTTTTTCTGAAAAATACTTCCTCCTGTGCCTTATTTACCCCTGTGAGGTATTGAAAAGTCTGCATCATATCCCCCCCTTATCTTCCAGGGAGTAAATGTTGAGAACCTTTAATCTATCCTCATAAGACTTTTGATGCAGATCCTGCACCACGTTAGTTGCCCTTCTCAGGACCGCCTCCACTTTTTCTATGTCCTGGAGATGTGCCAGAACCAGACAGAGTACTCTAGGTGGGGTCTTATCAGCGAGCTATACAAAGGCAACACCAAATCCCTCTTTCTGCTAGTGATACCCCTCCATATGCAACCCTGCATCCCATTAGCCCTCCCAACAGCATGGCCACCTTTAGGTCATCAGACTTGATACAGCATGAGAGAGAATTCCTACAAAACATGAAGTTCTTCCCAGTCCTGATTATGAAAAATCAAAGAATTATTATCCTCTGATGCTTTTACAGACAAACAAAAAAGCAATTTGGGGGCCATCCAAGTGGGAAATAAAACTTTCACATAATGTAACTATACAAATCTGTAAATATACTTTCATAACAAAAATCATACCATTTGTTTTGCTTCTTTATGACCCAAAATGCTTAAAAGTCTTTTTTAATTCAGGCTATCATACATATTTATGTATTAACATGGTGTCACAGGACACAGGAGGTGATTAAGATTCAGCCCATACTTAATATTTGGTGGTTATTTATTTTGTACAGGCAAGGCAAGGCAAGGCAAAGTTTGTTTGTAAGGCACCCAATCCCAGAGGCTCTGGGTGCCTAACATACACAAAGGCAAGTAAAACATCCAGTACAATAACACACACACAGAAAAAAAAATCAGATTTCGGAATTATAAAACAGCAATTAAAAATAAAACAGATCCAAAGGCTGGTCAGATTACAACGTCAGGAAATGCCAAAGAAAATAGATGGGCCTTGAGACCTCTCTTAAAACACTTGATCGATGGAGCCTCTCAAATGTAGAGGAAGAGCATTCCATAAGAACATGCCAGTGGCACTAAAAGCCCAGACACCGTCAGTTTTTAGTAGGCAGTAGGGTCCTAGAAATCTCAAGGAGGCCTCTGGTCGAGGGGAGGAGGGGTCGGACTGAGTCAACTGGTGTCAGAAGGTCAGACACATAGCCAGGGCCTAGTCCATGTAGGGTCTTGTAGGTGAGTAAATTCTCCTTGAAGATAAACCTCCACCTGACTGGCAGCCAGTGTAGAGTCCGCAGAACCGGGGTCACATGACTGGACCTAGACAGGCCAGTCAGTAACCTGGCAGCAGCATTCTGCACCAGCTGCAGCCAGTGCAGGGTACCTCCAGAGACCCCGAAGTATAGAACATTACAGTAATCAAGCCTGGATATCACAAAGGCATGAACTAGTGTGGGTAGGTCTTCAGGCAGAACTAGGGGTTTGATCCTGATGATGTTCCTCAAGTGATAAAAAACACTTTGGACAATAGATGACACCTGAGCTTCAGATGTCAATGTGCCATCCAGGATCACACCAAGATCTCGCACCTTAGAGGAGGCAATCAATGGCTTAGGCCACAGGAAAAGACCTGAGCCCCACCTGCAGCACTCCCATTATGCCCTTGTCCTGCCTCAACCACCAGCACCTCCATCTTATCTGGGTTCAGTCACAACCTGCTGGAGGACATCCAGTTGTTGATCTTGGCCAGGCAGCTGTTACACACTTCCACAGCATTCTGTGTTCCAGGGATAAAGGACAAATACAATTGGTATCATCTGCATAGTAGTGAAAACCTGCATTGTATCATCTAATGAGCTCACCCAGGCACAACATATACATTGCAAATAGCATCAGCAACAAGATTGACCCCTGAGGCACTCCACAAGGCAGAAGAGTTGGGGAGGAGGAGAAATTCTCCATCACTGCCTGCTGCTTCTTGCCAATGAGCTAGTACTCAAACCAGCTGATGACAGTGCCAGTGAGTCCACAGTACTCTCTGCGGTGATCAAGAAGTACAATGTGATCTACAGCATTGAAAGCTGAGGAGATATCAAAGAGAACAAGAACTGGCCTATCTCTCTATCCCTAGCCCTGAAGAGGTCATTATGCACCCTGACTAACACTGTTTTGGTGCTATGCCTGGCTCTGAAACCTGACTGGAGTGGCTCATAGATTTCAAAAGCCACAAGGTGCTCCTCAAGCTGTTACTCCACAATGTTCTCAATGGGGGGAGACTCTTGGGGGGAGCTCCGAACGAGAACTTCATTGTGCAATGATTAGACCACATGAACTGATTATTCCTGAAGTTAGTTACCTCATTCCCCAGTAAGAACACCAGATCCAACATGTGGCCATGGTAATGGGTCACGGAAGTAACTTCTTGTGTCAGACCCAGTGATGACATCAACTGGAGGATGCTGGACCCAAACTGCTAGTAGTCATCGTTGACCCAGGCATTGAAGTCCCCCAGAACTAAACATCTAGGGGACTCCAACACCTCACCAATGATGAAGTCTGCAACCTCCAGCAGGAAATCTCCCCCTGCCCCAGGAGGGTAGTAAATAAGGAACATCCTGCAGCCTGCACCCAGACCCCCATGTACTGTCACACACACTCAGAGGATCTGGTAGTTCCCACCGGGTGCATGGTGAAGCCCAGGTCAGATCTAAAATAGATGGCTACTCCTCCACCCCTGCATTCCCACCTCAGGCAGTGCACCACACAGTACCCAGCAGAGACAGCTGTCTCTAGAACAGGACCAGCATCATACCCATCTAGGTCTCTGTAATGCAAGCCAGATCAACTGAGGAAATCAAGTCCACCATAATTGTGGTCTTGTTTCTCATTGATTTTGCATTGCAGAGCACTTCCAAAAGGGGGACTGGTAGACGTTGCATCCCTTCTGGCTACCTGCCCACTTGGTCCAGTGGGAACACTGGGGATGGAAACCAAACACGTCTGGCCTCTATCTAGGATCTGTCTAAATCCAGGGGGCCTCCTGCACCTGACCACCTTGATACTTCTCACCTCTGCTGGACCTGCAGCACCCTGCCAATGCCAAACCATCTGCTCCCTCATAATGCCAAACTCCCGACAGTGCCTTGCTGTCATGGCTGACACAGGGAGGCCAGCAAAGGGACGGAGGTCACGTAGATGAGATGCATCATAGGTCATTCGTGAGGGTCCCAGGACCCAGCACATCCTGCACAAACCAGCCAACTGCTAGACTTTCTAGCTAAAACACCCAGACAAGCTGGGATGCTCCCACTAAAAGCAGCTTTAAACACAATCACACTCACATGCAATCTAACTACTGCAGAGCAATTCTAACTAACACCTACAACCTAACTACTACAAAACAGAACTAACTAAACAAATCCTTCACACACACACACACACACCCTGCCCCTACTTCCCCCAATGACCCCAATATTAAAAACAAAACTCCTCAATCCCACCCCATAGAGCTATAAGCCCACAAAATTTATTGTCAAGAGAGACAGATATGAGTGCTACCAAATAGAATAATAGCGCTCCTATTCAGAGCATGGTCCAAAATTTATTGACAAAGAGATAGTAACAGTTAAACAACTGTTAAATCCAAATCCAAGTCCTGAAACTCATTTGATTCACACCGGGAATGAATCACCAATTGAGAATGGCAACGCCGATTGCAGAGGACCAAAGACTGCAAATTACAGCACACCAACACAAAGTTCAGCAGTTCCCTCTCATCGGACTGCAAAGACTCTGTGGCTTTACTATATAATGCTGGACTTGTAGCAGCTGCTACGTGATTTATGGTAATGTGTGTGATGTGTAATGTGTGTGCACGGTTGCTTGCAAGCGAAGTATTGAGTATTGGAGAGTCTGCTAAGGTTACTGAATATGGCTAGGGACAATTTTTTCACCTAGCAATTTATTTCACAAAAATACAGTTGTACAGAAAATACAGTGGGTGTGTGTGGGGGCAGAGCCCCCCAAATTCAGCAAAAAACTGAGCAAAGACACACACTATATATTGAAATCACTGTACACTTAAAAACACGTTCACTTCGAGTAACAATGTTTTGAGATATTATTATTTCTGTGGGGGCATTCCACCCCCACACTCCCCAGTGCTCTGATGAAGTTGTATAATATTGAGTTTGAGTTTCAGATTCATTGGAGTACCTGGGGAGTATGGGGGTGGAGGGCCCCCACAGAAAGAATAAATGCAATGATTATTTTTCAAAACCATGCTCAATATCACACAACTGCACTTTCAGTTTGAGTGACAGCAATACAAAAAGCTATGTTTGGGACATTATTGTTTCTGTGGGGGCGCTCCACCCTCCCACACTCCCCTGGTGCTCCAATGAAGTTGTGTAATATATGAGTCTGAGTTTCTGCTTCATTGGAGCACTGTGGGCATAGAAATTTTTACCTTCAGTTATTTGTTACTTGCTTTTCTTTACTGTAGTCTGTAGTGGTGTAGTTCTTGTTGCCGCCGTCTGGCACGAGTGAGCAAGTTGGAGCATATGTACCGTATTGCTGTAAACTTTTCAGAAAAGCGCAGGGCAGTCCAGCATTATATAGCAATGCCAACTCTGCAATAGGAGCAACAATAATGGCAGCTAGTGCCCAAGATGTTAAGGAAACACTGCCAGCTAAAAGTTATAAAGCATGCAAGGAGTCTTTGGGAGAACCAGTCCTTTGGCAGGTCTGGTCCCAGCAGAACTCTCACTAATGCTGGGACCAGAACCCACCAAGAAAAACAGTCAAGATGTAACAAGGAACAGACTCATCATGCCAAATGTTCAGATTTGTCCAGCCCAGTGGAGCTGAGGGTTGAGGTGCTGAACGCCTTACCTCGCGCCCTCAGTAGGAGATGGCGCAGGTTAGACGGTGGACAGATCACAGGGGATGCAAGGATGATAACGTCGTCTGGGACCCTCATGGGAGAAAAAGTAACACAAAAAAAAAAGTTCAGATTCTCCACATGGCGCTCCTCTCACCAGCACCAAGAAGTCCCAAGAACAGATGGCAATAATGGGGATGCCCCTGATCCAGACCAGTGGTGTAAATGGCAGCAAAGAGCTTCAGCAGGTTCTGAAAATTGCAATCATCTGCCAACACTGCACACTGGTGGAGCTTCACAAACAAGTTCAGTCAGCCAGAATGGGTCCAAAGAATGTGGAAAACCCATGCCGCAATTCCACAGGTTACCCTGTAGCAGTAAAACTCAGACAGTATCTCGCGACCACTAACAAACATCGAGCAGAATAGAAATAGGAGGGAATCCTTAGAAAAACTCCAGAATGAGCCAAACCACCAAGTGAGTGCCCGACAGTGACAGCAATAGATTGACTTTGAAGCAATCCTGTAAGCTCCAATCAGATCCTCAAAGCCACCCACTCAAATCCTTTGTTTCTTTACTTCTTTACTCCTTACAAGCAGTAGGTAGCACTTGCACCCTAAACTCAAAATAAGAAAACTAGCTACTCAAACTGCATCACTTACATGTCCCTAACTAACACTTTAGCCACTAAGTACCTAGCTAAAAATTCAGGACTCCGTACAGAAACACTGTCTCAGGAATCACCACACAAAACAAATTAAGTTAAAACTCTCCTGTTAAATACAGTATGAAATAAATGGGGATAGAGGAGGAGTTCCACAGTTCTATTCAGAGGCTTGCAGACTGCAGCCTAGTGTGGCCGCCATCTTACTCTTCTACATAGCCAGGCTCAGAACCTGGATAATACAAGGGTTATCTTATTTTGTAACCTGAATTGGGTAGTAATGAAGAAATTGTTTCTAAGACTGGAGAAAATCACAGCAAAAAGATAATGAGGTAAAAAACATTCAGTAGCTATTTGAAATGGCATCTGTGTATGCTTGTACTGTAATGAGAGTTTTTACTCACAGATTTATGGAGAAAATGACAGTCATCCTTGGTGATTTTCTTGAAACGATTGACAGCTGTGGGTTTAAAATATTAGGTGTTAAAAATGACTTTTTGAAACCACCAGTAAAATGAGGTTACCATGTATATTTGTGGCCAGCTGCATTTTGTATTCTGCTTCACAGCCATCATGGCATATCAATGCACAATGTGGTGCAATGTAATATAAAAGAGCAAAAGTACATTCTGTTTCCTTTTTATTTTGTTTTATTTTTTATTTTTTTTACAGTTAAACCTTTTAATGAGATTTTAAATTAATACAAAAATAACATCAGGTATAAAGATATGAATTTTACCAGTGCAGCATCAGATAAAGCAAAATACAGGTACATATAATCAAACACATTTGTGATATAAACCTGTAATTTTTTTTACATCTTACTCTATATAGATATATATATATATATATGTAAAGTGTATATATATATATATATATATATATATATATATATACACACACACATATATATAATCAGTACAAAAGGGGTAGGGGTATACATAAACATAGTACTAATACATTACTGAAAGGAAATTTAGAGACCTGTAGGAGATAGATCTTTTGAAAGTTACACTTTGCTACTGGATTTATGCACATTAGGAAGCTCATTATTTATAACTATATACAAGAAAATATTTGAGTGGTACAAAGTATAGTGAGGGACACATTAAATCTAAAGGAAGTAAATTAAAGAGGCGGTATCAGAGCAACCAAAGAAGGATAATCAGTGGGTGACATCATGAATCAGGTGGCAGTATTTAAGGAGGTATCCTAACCTATGCCCTGTCTAGGAAGATAGAAGGAATGCAATCTATGAGTATGTACCCCAGAGGACAAGGTGTGCAAATATGAGTAAAAAGAGCCCCAAGTAGTGGTGTGTCAATGCATAAAATTCCTAGTTAGGTGTAAAAGATGTCCATAGGTCATGAGCCAGGTAAATTCTTTAAGAAATTCAGCTTTTGAAAATATAGTTTGTGTACGTCAGTTGGGTAAAAATACTGTTTTAACCACAACACTGGCCTGCACTATTAGGTCATATTGTGTCATACTAAGAGAAGCAATGCCTAAGTCTAAACCAATCAAAAAAAATTCCAAGAGAGAAGGAGATTGACTTTTTCAATATGTTGGACCAGACTGATAGTGCAGTTTGTCAGACTAATATTGTTTAATGGCTGGGCATTTCCATAATAGATGGTAAAGATCTCCATGTGGTTGAGCACACCTCCAACAATGGTAAGAAGGTATAATTATAGTAGCATTGAGGTCTACCGGTGTATGGTACCAACAATGCAGAATTTATTTTGTATAAGCTGGCTTCCTGGGTCCTTAATTGTATTATAAGCAGTTTTCCGACACTGTAACCATTTTTCTTTGGTAATACGCATGCCTGAAACATTGGACCAATACTGTATGGGCTGGACTATTTGGTTTGGCAGCTTATCCCTTATCTGTGCATATATTAGGCCAGCTTTGCCAGGTTTTTGCACTGATCCGCTGAAAGAGGGGATGATTTTGATGGGAAATAGAAAGATTCTGGAATTATTTGAGGAGAGAAGTCATGCTACAACAAATCTGAAGATATCTCCAGAAGTCTGTGCTGGATAAGTTGTATCTGGATTGCATTCCTTGAAAAGAATCAAGGGTAGCTCACTGTGATAAGAGCAGGTCGACAAGGTTGTGGCTCCCCTTCTTGTCTCAGTCTTTCCACTGTACAGGAGCTCCTACAACTCAGATATTAGGATTAACCCAGAGAGGGATGAGGTCTGGGTAAGTGAGATTAAGTCTCAACCATTTATTCGACTGCTTCAAAGTCTTGAAGGAGGATTTAATGGTGGGAGGTAAATGTATGTGTGTATGGGGGGTTATATCTATAAAGAGGCAGGCAAAGGGATTTATTATTCCTAGGAGACTGGTTTCAATAAAAGTCCATGGGGCAGTGAAGGTCCTATTTCATTTATCCATTTAATGCTGTGAACAACTTTGAAGGCACAGTAGCATCCTTTAAACCAGGGAAGGCTCCATCCTCTCCTGCGACAATGAGAATGTGGCTTCATCCTACTATAATAGGGTTTTTGTCCTTCCTATAAGAATTGCCCTATCATTTTATCTATCTGCTCAAGCCATTTATTAGGGATCACTTCTGGTAAGTGACAGATCACCTGAGCTTTAAGTTTATGAAGATGATTCAGCACTTGCTTGCATTTAACTGGGGAGTTGAGTCCCCTAGCATTCCATCTGTGATGTCAAAGTTCAACCATGATCTGGAAAATGTTCAAGTCCAGCCTGTTGGGGGGGTGGGGCAGCAAGATTGCTGCAGCGCTGCAGCACTCCACTCCTTGAGGCGCCCTCTCAGTGAATGACGTTTGTAACTTTCTTGGAAGTCCTACTGAAGCTCCATTCAATTGATGAATGAAACCCACCTTATTCTTTTGGTTTGTTTCTGCTTTTAGTACCGCTTGGTTATTCGATGGAGTGTTGGTTCGAATATACTGTAGGAGATGAAGACGGCTGCTGGGCATATCCTCGAGTTGTGTAAAAATACTGACTGAGCACTCAGCAGGGCTAACAAAGGTAAAAACAAGAGAGTTAGGGATGAAAGAGAAGTTCTTTCTCATCTTTTCAAGTAAACTGTTGTCTTATCCAGACATAAGTTAAAGAAATGCTGCTTTCTAGAGCTGTTTAGCGCCATGAATATGAGTGGCCAGTAAGAGGAGATATAAAGCCCAGACGGGACTCCTGAAAAGTTTATTTTAGCACTTTCTAGATAATTGGGCTGTTTTATTGTGCTCAAAAGCTTGTTTGTTTTATTCTTGCCCATGAAAGAAATGGGCATGGAGGTCTATGTGAAGATGAATTAAGCCAGACTGTTGTATTTAAAGACCTTGCTGTCCTGCAAGCTGGAGAGCACACTTTGTGCTGAGATGCCTAAAGTATCTTTTTAAAAGGTATGCTAACATTGCCTAAGTGGGGGTTTGAAGGCACCAAATGAATAATTAAGTTATTACGCTCACTGGAGCGACTCCTTTTGGTTTTTTAGGTCTGGAAAACCAAACTTTGCCATATATGAGGGACTGAAAAAATGAAGAATGGGGATGCTGTTGTCGCTGATACCCATAAATGTGTTTGGGAGAATGTAAATGGTAGCATCAGACTGAAAATACACACTAGGAGATTATTGAAATCACTTTATGACATTATAATCCATACAAGGAACGCTATTTAAGTGCTGATGGAGGTAGAACTTGTGAAAAGGTGATTTTAAATTTTTTCTCCTGGATGGTGAGTAAAAGGTGCCTTTTCTTAATGGTTATTTCCAGAGGACTACAGAGCCTCACGTGAGCTGCATTTGAGCATGGCTATTTAAAGGTTTCTTTTAAAAACAGCTGGACTCCTTACATATTTAGAAGCATTGTAGTATCTCTCTGAATCAACAGTATAGCAGCCTCTCATTACGGAAGGATCCTTTGTGTGATGCCTCAATGTGTATTCTGCTAAAAGCAGTTGAACTTTTGTAAAAGAAATACTGCTGATATAGAACATTGTTCTTCCTTTTATTGAAATTCTATAACTATTTAAAGTAAAGTGCATCGCTGGTTTCTAGTGTAATAATTTTGTGTAGGCTTAGTCCCCGGAGGACAACTAGCTGATTTTGTTCATAAATGGAAGGACTCCTCAGAGCAATTGGAGCTTCATATTTCTTATTAATGAAACAGTTGGACTTCAAATTTAAAATGGAGCCTCACAATTTTGCTTTTTAAAATTTAAATATAAATTTATATCTGAGTAATAATTGCAACATGTTATGGGCTTAATAGCTAAAAATTGTAAAAGGTGCTGCAGTTTTAATTTGATTGACATAACTGGTATAAATTAGAAAGAGAGTGTATAAACAGATTTGTGATGGTAGAAAACTTATGCAGGCATTTTAAGTTTGCTTAAATGTGATATTTTAAGCTTGTAAATTGTGCATTTATATTGTGTACTTGTAAATGTTTTGTTGTGTTCTAAATATTGTAATGACATATTGCCGAACAATAAACTAATTACTTACAGTACTTACAACCATGATCCATGTGTGTCAGTGTGGAATAGTTATGATACTGTAATATTGAAGTGGCAAGTTCATGCTGAATCTGTTGCAGTAGGGATGATCTCATCATATTCCTGAGAACTTCTTGTGTGCTCTGATCCACCTGTATATGAGCCTTGATATTACATTTTAAGATATTACTGTACCACTCAAAAAAGGCAATAACATATATGAACAGTAAACACAGCAAAAAAAAAAAACCATTAGGGGTAACAAAACCTAATATATATACAATAACACTGTACAATGAGTAGTTGGAGATGAGGATAAGAACCGGGTTGAGGATGCACCGTAGATTCTCCTCGCAGCCATGTGAGGAAGAAGCAATCAGACCTAATCTAATTGACCACCGGATGGCTAGAAACACTCAACTATAGCAGTAGCCTGTTAGAACCTGTGAAAGCAGTTAGAAATAGAGGGGAGCATGACTAAAAAGATCTCTTATCTCATATATAAATTTTAAAATCATTACTACTTCCTCTAAATCTGGAGTGTATTTAGTAGCCTCTGTGGCCAAAACATAAAAGGGTTGAATTCATGTAGCAGTCATATTGTTCTGAGTACTGATATAGAGGGTGTCATATATTGGTCATAAGGCAAAATTTCTAGCAGCAGCAGCCCTTGGCTCCTTGGGCAGAAATGATTCACAAATGTTCATTAAGATTTACTAAGACAAGATAAGGAGCAAATGGCGAAAGCCCATGTAGTGCTCTTGTCAATCACCAATAATAGCATATTGTGCTGTTTTCCAACAGACTATTGTCCAATCTATTTTTGATGTTAACTTTGATTCACTCAAAACCACTTGTAAGGCAGTGAATTCCAAGGTTTAACTATTCTCTGTGAATAAAAATATGCACATTTCTTTGAAAAGAAATAATTATATTTGAATTATAGTGGGTGATCCATAGTATTTACATTTGTTTGTTTGAATTCGAGTCCCATCTCGGACATGAGATATTCATCACTAATTAACTCTCTGTACAACATGAGGTCTCCTCTCAACCTTGTTTTTTGAGACATTAGATTGAACTTGTTTAGCCTTTCTTTGTAAGAAAGATCATTTATTCCCTTTACATGTTTTGTAACTTTTTGTTGAATTTTCTCTATATGAGTTATATCCTTTACTTTATATGGACACCAGAGTTGTGAGCAGTAGTCCAAATGGAGCAGTATATATGTGTTATATAAAGGCAGGAGTACTGTTTAATCTCTAGATTTAAAATGATGCCTTATGGACCACCACACCTTATTTGCGTTAGCCAGTTTTTCAGAAATGTATTTTTCAAAAGAGAAATCTTCAGTTATGAAGATCTCGAAGTCTTTTTCCCAATCCTATTTATTTAATTGTTGGCCATTCAGGAAGTAATTCTGTTCTTGATTATGGGGGCCAAGGTTTATAACATTACATTTTTTTTGTATTAAATGTGAGCCCCCAATAATCTGACCATGAGGTTAATGTATTCAAGTCTCTTTGAAAATTTTCATTTTCTTCTTGGTTCCTGCAGGTTCTACCAATTTTATAGTCATCAGCATACATTAGGGTCCAGCTGTCAATGTTTAGGGAAAGATAGGCAATGAACCCCTGAAAAATTAGAGGGGCAAGGCCAGCGCCTTGTGGGACTCCACTTGTCACTGCCATCTAGCCGGAAGTATAACCATCAATGATTATTCTTTGAGTCTGACCTACCAACCAGTTCTGAAACCATCTAATAAACCACAGGTGAATTTCCATTGATTCTGACTTTTTGATAAGTGCCCAATGGAGGACTGACTGTAAAGCCTTTTTAAAATCCAAAAGACTATATCACAGGGTGTTCGATTGTTTAAACTTTGACTAATTTGTTCATAGAAACAGAGAAGGTTGGTAATACATCGTCCCTTTGAGAATCTATGTTGATTTATATCCAAAATACTACTGTAGATGTCATCCTATCTTTAACGAGTGCTTCCATTATTTTGCAAATAACTGGTGTTAAACTAATGGACCTGTAGATATCCATGTCACCTCTGTCACCTTTTTTAAAGAATGGCATCACATTTGCTGTTTTTCACTCTGTTAGTATTTGGCCTGTCTGTGTATTATGATTGAACAATACTTATAATGGTAGAATAACATGTGTATGCATAATTTTTATTATGTCAGAAGTTATACCCTTCGATCCAGGTGAAGAACAAGATTTTAATAGTTTTATTTTGTTTATAATTTCTTCCTCAGTGAAAGTGATTATTGATGTAACTTGTGTATTTGAAGAATCAGACATTGAGGTGTTGGAACCAAAAATTTGCAAAAATGTTTGTTTTATAAATTTGCCATATCTACTGTAGAATTTATAGGTGTTGTATCAGTAGTTAAATGTCCTACTTTACATGTTTTTTTTTTAATAAATTTATATAACTGTAACATAACTTATTATTGCCCTTTGTTGCTTGGTTTGCTAGTGTGAGTTCAGTAGCTATTTTAGCTTTTCTCATCTCGTATTTGCATGATTTTTATATTTTGAGTATAGAAAGACGCCACTCTCAGATTTGTATAATTACCTTGAATGCAGGTTTTAGCAAGTCAGATGTGGGAAAGCTGTGTGTAATTAACTGAAGTTAAGCATCATCTGTCCCATGTCCTTTTTTCCTTTTCCACTGTACAACAGTAGGGAAACAGAGCAGATCCATTCCAGGCACCAAGCTGCTGTTACCAACAATACAGGAAGGGAAGTCTCTGAAAAGCCAGCTCTGAAACGTCACTGTGATGACAGGTATATCATACTGTCAGGAGCTATGGTCTGTAAAACCCCCAGATAGAAAGATAGAGGGAGGGCGGTTCATAGGCAATGTGAGGAAGTATTTTTTCACAGAGAGGGTGGAGGATGCATGGAACAGCCTTCCTGAGGAGGTTGTGGGGTCTAAAACTGTGGGAGAATTCAAGAATGCATGGGACAGACATAAGGCAATTTTTGTGGGGGGGTAGGAAGAAGTAGGCTGTTGGTTAACTAGGATCTACAGCTTGTCCTGTACGTAGGGAAATGGGCAGCTTAGATGGGCTAAGCGGTCCTTATCTGCTGTCAAAGTCTATGGTTCTATGTTTCTATGTTTCTATTTCTGAGCCTTGTTTCTCCTCATGTACTGGCCCAGAAGCTATGGGTCTGCATAGGGTACATAAAAATGAATTTGTGTGTCACTTCAAACAATTAATAACTGACATCATTTAAAAATTGAACTCTTTATCAGATATTCTCCCTACTAAAGCAAATGTTTCCATGGCTTTCCATTTTCATTTGGGAGGTTATATACAGATGTGTGTATTGTTAATACAGGATATAAGGGAAGAGTGGATAGGTTCAAGTTCAGGTTTAAGTTTATGGTTCGACTTTTAACAGTCATTACAAATAATACACGATAATAAATAGAATTACAAATTACATAAAGCACTTTCACAGTTTGTGCGCATATTATACACATATTGCACTCTTAATACATTCATATAAGCTAAGATATAACATAATAAAACTAATATTGCACATTTCTCTTATTCTAGGATTCTGATACCTCAAATATTTGACAGATTTTGCCCTATCATGGAGTCCAGTATGGACAGGATACCTTTTTTTACCATAAACAGAATATAATAATTCAATATTAAATATGAAACTGAAGACAGGATAGGGAGAAACCTAGTAGAGTAGGGGAATCCAGAAGCAGAAAGGACAGTACAAATCGTCTGATGGGACTAAACATGTGCGCTGTCACAGACCCGTTTAGTTGGTAGCCAAATCAAGTGTTTTTTTATAAGTTGGGTCAAACATGCAGTGGCCATTTGCTAGTAATGTAAGGCATTCAAAGCTAGAGTTTTCAGACATTTGCTAAGGGGAGAGAATGAGCAGTTACTGAGTGGATTACCGTCCATGATACCACAGCCGTATGTACATGTCAAAACACGAGGCTGTAAAGCAACAAGGAGGAATAAGCTGATGTATGATCTGTAAGGGGGAGGGAGAAAAAAAGAAAGAACACTCGTCCCTCCCTGAATATCAGATTATAAGCATAATATTAGGATAAGTCACTCAAGATCCCACATATTGTACATTATACTCCTTCATCTCACTAAGGAGGGAACCTGAGCTCTCAGCCAGAGGTTTAAAATATTTACAGCCTGTTTAAACTGATGTATGGTGATAGGGCAACAGCACTCTGTATGTCTCAAAGAGTGGAAGTTGCCCCAGCCCCAACAAACAACTCTTCTCCAGCACAAAGAAATAGTATGATGCTCATAATCCAAGACAACAGATGCCCTGCCAGTGCAATTAATAGCAAGTGTCAAACAAAAAGTATCATGGGCAAGAAAACTACAAATGACCAGCAGAAACTACAGACTCTTACAAAATGAATGGAATACTGCAGCTGGCAGGCAATGTGCATTAATGCCTGTGGTCTGCCAAATAAGATACTGGACATTACTGCCTTAATGGCAGAGTCCCATCTCGATTGGGTGGCAGTCACAGAAACATGGTTAAACAAGAACCTTACCTGGCATGTTTCTATCTCAGGATACACCCTATTTAAAAGGGACAGAAAGGGGAAAAAAGGGTGGGGAGTGGCCATCTACATTAGGGACAGTATTAAGACCAATGAAATGCAAGTATCACAAAATGATTTAGAGGCTCTGTGGGTAACACTTGGAACTGGGGGCAGGAACCTTATCCAAGTGGGGATAAGCTATAGACCACCACCAAAGGAAAAAGAAAGGGACAAGGAACTCCTAGAAACCATTCTAAAAATAGCTGACAAAGGAGTGTTATTGCTGGCAGGGGACTTCAATCTGTCGGACCTAGATTGGTTTACCTACACAGCTGCCACAGAAAGGAGCAGGGAATTTATTTTAACTCTACAAGGAGCAGGTTTAATGCAATTGGTTGAAGCACCAGCTAGACAGAATGCTATCCTGGACCTTGTTCTATCGAATAGTCCAAGGGTTTCACATGTGAGAGTGGGAAACAACCTAAGTTCCAACGACCACAGGTTAGTTTGGTTCAAAGTCTGCAGAACCATGGATACCAGTCATACAAAACTACGAATCCTTGACTTCAGAAAGACTGGTTTTCCAAAGAAGAAAATCACCATTAGAAAAAATGCTAGTAGATACTGCAGGGGAAACAGTGAAAGATAGATGGGAAGCCCTGAAAGAGGTGATCAACCACGTCACAGCTCAGTGCATTAGATCAACGAGCAAAACAAAATGAAAGAAAAATCCTCTATGGTTCTCTAAAGAGGTAGCATCTAAAATAAAAGACAAAAAAAAGCATTTAAAAATACAAAGAAACAAAGCAAGATAGTGACAAGGAAGAATACCAGGCAAAATTAAAAGAGGCTGATAAAGCAATCAGGATTGTCAAAGCACAAACTGAGGAATGAATAGCAAAGGAATAAAAAGGGGGGATAAGACATTTTACAGGTATATCTGAGAGAAAAGAAAAACAAAGGAGATAAAGTCCAGCTGGCAACTAAAGAGGGTAAGCATGCTGAAAATGATGAAGACAAAGCAGAAGTCCTGAGCAAACACTTCTGCTGAGTCTTCACTCAGGAAGAATGAAGAAATGGTCCCACTACACCATAGAACAGTCCAACACACTAGGGAAGCTGACACATCTCCATTCATGAAACAGAGGGTACTAGAGGAGTTAAATAAACAGAAAATAGACAAAGCAATGGGCAATGGAATGAACAATGGAATTCAATGGAATCCATCCTAGAATACTGAAAGAACTTAGAGAAGAACTGGCTGCCCACTGGCTGCTGTCTTCAACAAGTCCCTGGAGACTAGCTCTGTACCCGATGACTGGAAGACAGCCACGGTAGTGCCCCTGCACAAAAGTGGAAGCAAGGAGGAAGTAGGGAACTAGTGACCGGTGAGCCTTGCCTCTACTGTGGGGAGACTAATGTAGTTATTATTTTATTTTTAATTTTTTCCCAATAATGTTTCTTCTCCCCAAGCACTGGAACTCTCTCAGGTCACTCCACTTGCCAGATCTGCTCTACTGCTCACTGTGGACCCCATCTTCTTCCAAGTTGTTACTTTCTCCCAGAGCCCTGGGCAGTGATATGGGCCTGAGGAGACCGAAGGGGCAGAGGCAGAGAACCAGCATTGAGCATGTGGCGGTGGCACTGGGAGGGCCATTGCCTATCTGGGCTGGAGTTTTTTTTCATGATTGCCCCCAAGAACCCTTCCCCCCCCCCGAGCATGGCATGCCCTGACGCCACGGTGCACGGCAACCCTGCCAGCATCAGCCATGCTCACCCATATGTGTGGTCCGTATCCTGCAGCAGTCACATTCTCCACCGGGGGTCACTGTGATGCTGGACAATCCATCACCTTCCCCCCCAGGAGAGGAGAGCAGTCCAGTGGGGGCTCAATCCTCTCCCAACCCTGCCGACCCCTGGCACCCGAGGTCACTCCCGAACTCGGGTCACCAGTGTGGTGTGAGGGGTGGCGTCCAGCACCTCAGCCCTCAGCACCACCAGGCTGGCACTAATGGAGTTATTAGTGAAGGAAAGAATAGTGGAGTACCTACAGTCCAGTGGGCAACAGGACCTAAAGCAGCATGGCTTCACCTCAGGGAGATCATGCCTGACTAATATGATAGAGTTCTTCAACTGGGTAACAAGAACAATTGACCAGGGTGGTGCTGTGGATGTGGTATATCTTGACTTCAGTAAGGCCTTCAACTCCATCCCCCACAAGAGGCTGGTTAACAAACTGGAGCACACAGGCATGGGCCCTGAGTTTGTAAACTGGGTTAAAAATTGGCTTCAAATAAGAACACAAAGGGTGGTAGTAAATGGCACACTGTCAGTGGAAGGAAGGGTGACCAGTGAGAAGCCAAAGGGATTGGTGCTGGGTCCCATCCCCTTCAACATATTCATCAGCTACATCACTGATGGTCTGGAGGGGAAGGTATGCCTGTTTGCAGATGATACCAAGCTCTGCAGCAGGAAGGGCTCTCTGAAATTATATCTGATCTCTTAAAAATAGAGAACTGGCCAAAAAACTGGCAACTAAAATATAATACAAAGAAATGCAAAGTTATGCACCTGGGAAGGTGAAACCCAAAATACAGATACAATCTGGGTGGAGAACAGCTAACAGAGACAAAACAAGAAAGGGCTCTCAGAGTAATCATATCACATGATTTAAAAGCTGGAAGGCAGTGTGAAAAAGCAGCACTAAAGGCCAACAGTGTACTGGGTTGCATTGGCAGAGGTATCGTAGCAGAAGGCACAAGATGTTAATGCCACCGTACAGATCTCTGGTCAGGCCTCCTTTGCAGTACTGCATGCAGTTCTGAAGACCACACCTAAGAAAGGACATAGACCGTTTGGAGTCTGTGCAGAGACGGGCTACTAAGATGGTACAGGGGCTCCACCATGTATCTTACGGAGCAAGGCTTCAACAGCTTAACTTATACTCCCTAGAACAGAGGTGCAAAAGAGGTGATGTGATAGAAACTTTTAAATACCTCAAAGGAAAAAATGCAGTACAGGCTCAGAGCCTCTTCCAGGAAAATAAGGGTACACGGACAAGAGGTCACAATATGCGCCTTAAAGGAGGTTGATTCAGAAGCACCTCAGGAAGTTCTGCTTCATGGAGAGAGTGGTAGAACCCTGGACCAGCCTGAGTGAAGGGTTTGTAGCTGCTAAAACAAAAGTTGAGTTCAAGCGAGCTTGGGACAGGCACATTGGAAACCCAAAATGAAGTGGGGAAGGGGGTAGGAAATCGGGCAGACTAGATGGATCTCACGGTCCCATCTGCCAACACATTGTTATGTTCTTAATGTACTGAGGGTCAAAATTGTAATTAGAACATATGGAAAGGAAACATATGTCCCCCATCTGTTTCCTCTTATATTGAAATCTTTGGATTAATTTATTAAAATTGATGGCTGTTGTACAGGACATCCAAAAGTATATAGCCAAGATAGTTCAAAAGGTGCATTTTGACACTGTTGACAAGTGAACAATAAATGGCAGCATCATCTCCCATGGGACAGACTCTGCTCTCATACCTTTGATCCATATAGTAAAACAAGATTTATAAAAACATGCACAAGAAACTTTCGGTTATGAGCTACAACTTTGTTAAAGACCAAAAGGCCATTATAAAGGCAAAACGCCTATAAGTGAAAACACTGTGGAGATCTGGCAACTTACAGCTTTGGCCATCAAACATTCTTACCCTTCTGAAAAGGCCCGGCCAAATATAGGTAGCCGGGAAGGGAATGAGGAGTGAGTCTACCTCTTCATCATGTTGTCCCTTTGGATCAGCCGGTGTTTCGATAGTCGGCATCACGGGTGGGTGGGTGTCTAACACAACTGCAGCCCAAGATTTAGTTTTCAGTCTAGTGGGCTGTGGTTCAGCAGACCTAAAGGGAAGAAGAGTCTTGGGATGAGCTGAAGTAGCCATATTCATGTGAGAGGGTTTGGGTACAGCATCAAGAAGTAGCCGGGCATACCAGTTATTTAGCGGGGCATACCGGTTATTAGCCAGCAGAGGTGAGGAGTTGTCATCTGAGTCCTCAGAGAGGTTGGTGTGGCTGAGGCTATGGGATCTGTTGTGGATGGGGGAGATTCTGTAGCATACTTGGTCACTACAATGTATGAGGAACAGTGGAGTGTAAACCATACAGCACATACAGCGCTGCAAATTATAGCAACAGGGTACAAAACCCTGCAAGGCAGAAATGTAGCATGCATGGTTTTTGTACCCTGTTGTGGATGGCTGGAGGTCAAGAGTGACATAGAGGTGAAGACCTCTGCTGGTGAAGTGGTCCACCCAGCAGCCGCTGTGGCTCAGAGGGATGAGCTGCAGCAGTGCAGGGCAGCTTTGTGTCTGTGGACTGGGGCTCGAATCCTGGTCCCAGACTTTTGCAGACTGGATTGTGTGGTATTGTTCCCCCCCCCGCTTGTGTTTCTCCACACCCCCATGTTGAACCCCCCTGGAGTCGATTATATTAATAGGGGGGTTGGAAATACAGCCCCAGTAACGGGGGGTGCAGGGGCAGAGCACCTTGCAGAAACTATTTTAGTCCATTGAGTTTTGCGCCGACATTCCTGTCAGCATTGATTTTCAGAGCTGGCAATGTATTCTCTGTGTTTACAGAGCAGTACATTGCTGTACTGTTGTTGTGTATGGCAAGATGGCTCCGTGCCCTTCTGTAGCCACCACAGTGGTGATTTCTTCATTTTTGTTTGGGGGCAGCATCTATAAATCTTCTAGTGCCTGCATGGTTAGAGCAGGTGACTGGTCTGGAGAAGGGGCAGAAGTTGTTGTCTAAATTGAAACTGGTGATTGATCCCCTTTATCTATTTGACATGCTATTGGCTTGGATAGCATCATGACCTTGGGCTAGTTTTTCTGTATGAATGCCATTGCAGGGTATGAAATATAACCGCATACTCATTGTGAATTATCTTGAGCATAGTGGGATACCAGATAGCAAAGGATATTCCGAATCTATGTAATGCAT
The DNA here is from genome assembly GCA_016271365.2 of Neoceratodus forsteri. Classification (NCBI taxonomy): domain Eukaryota; kingdom Metazoa; phylum Chordata; order Ceratodontiformes; family Ceratodontidae; genus Neoceratodus; species Neoceratodus forsteri. The sequence goes on from CM057449.1 coordinate 464,109,648, forward strand.
ATTGAAACTTTGTAAAAGCATGATGGCAAACTAAGATCTTTGAAATAGTCTTGGAAATTCATCACTTTGTTTTCTTGCCAGTTCAACATGCCTAGCACTTGGGCCTGGCACACAATTACTTCTTTAACTTGGAACCAGGGGAACTGGGAAATAATGGGCCATGGGTTATCTCTTATATTAGGTAGCAGAGCAAGAAAGCAATGTGCCCACTATATTTCATAATGTGTGTCTCCTGTTTGTTTGAGGATAACTGGCAATATATGTTGTAAAAAAAAATATTGTCTCCCAGTTCTGCTTTCTCTGGTAACCCAATAAATTGTAGATTGTTGCAATGCCCATGATTTTCCTAGTCATCCAGTTTGTTTTGTAAGGTCTGAATAGTGTACTCCTGTTCTATAAGGATGGTGCGTAGGTCAAGGCACAATTTCTCTGTCTGTATAATCCGCTGTTAATTTACTGATGATTTAATAGTTTGGTGTTTTAGTTGTTTTGTTTGGAGTGAATAATGTTGCGTCATGTCCTGGAATTCTGTGAGGACCTTAGTTAGCATCATTTCAATTTTGCCCATTTGCAGTATCGATACCATGCTGTGGATCAGTATGGTGCACAAGTTGCAAAGACTTGGAAGTAGTATACCTTTACTTTGGCTCTTTTTGTGGATGATGCGATTGTAGTAATTCCAAAATCAGCTCTGTCGATAAGAATGGCTCTAGTGGATAGTCTACCACAGAATCCTAATTGAATGTTGCACCGAGGAAGGCTGATGGCATTAGAATAGATTCAGGAGGAGAGGAGAGGTAAAATCATGCTTGCCATCTTCTCAGAGAGCTAGCCATGCCCCTCTCCTTTTTTTTTTTTATTTAATTATCCGCTGCATCACCTATAGCAAAACCTGCCAGTTGGCCTCGCTGTGGAAAACAACATGCCATAGGTCACTCTACTGTGGAAGCACCCATGTAAAGAGCTTATTATTGAGCACTGTAAATTTGAGCGACTCAATAATAGCGCTCTACAAGAAAGCCAGTGGTGCAATACTGCGCTATATCCTGTATAGCGAGTACAGCAAAGAGCTGTACTCACTATACAGGATATAGCATCCTTTGTGACCAATTCCCACCAAGCTGCTTGCATAGCGCAGTGGTATATACCACCACTTGCGATGCAAGCAGATCCGGGTTGGGGTCCGGCTACAGTCAGGAAATTCTTTTTTTTTAATGATCTGGTAACTTGCCCCGTGGTTCGAACCCCCTCTCTGACTTGGTTATTTAAGTTTTGGGGGTGCGGGGAGCACAGACCCCCACATTAAAAAAAGATTCCTGTCTGATTTAGTTAAGTATTGTACTGACTGTCGCTATTTGCAACGGTCGGTACAATATCTGTCACCCTTTTGACTAAGGGCTTAAGGTTGCTCGCTCTATGTGACAGGCTGTCTTTGAGACTCACCTTTATCACATAAAATCCTCTACTGTATAATACCAGTATTAAATATAGAATAATACATGGGGTAGTGTGTATAACAAGAATTGTACAGACGCCTGAGGTGCTGAATGCTACATAAACAATGAAGCTTGAAAGGTTTATACAAGCATACAACAACAACAACAGTGATGTGTATAAAATTTGAATTTTACACACTTCCCCATATCTTGTTTTTCATAATTGCTGGGTAGCGGTTTCTCACCTTGAAAACACTATTCAGCAATTATAGAAAACAATGGTTACTGTAGCACATTCAGGCTGGAGAGCAGTTTCACTTTCATTTTTTTGTTTTACTTTTTGCACGTTTGCCCTAAAACTTGGCATAAAGAAACTGAACAGCAACTTGTATTTTTGAAGGAGCCTGTGAAAACACTTACTGCGAGTCCGTTTACTGTTCATCGATGGAACTGTGTGTGCGAGGGAGGCAGAGTGCGCATGTGTGGAGTGAGGACAACCTGGCGCATGTTTGCCATTATAACAAGCTGCTTATAACAGTGAATTATACCTAGGTTTTCCTATGGGAGAAAATGCTCCCCTCTTGTTATAATACAGTTGTAAACAATTACATATTTAGGGCCTGATCCACAAATGGTTGCATGGGCTGGTGGTGTGCAGAGGTCCTGTTCTGCATATGTTGTGACTTCCATGCATCCAAAGCCCTGGATGTATGCTCCCACTACACTTGATTCTGTACTGCCGGCACACCTACATGTGCATCCAGGAGAGGGTGGGCACAGGACAGGTACATGCATGTGCCCAATCCAGAAACCCAGCTCTGCACTGCGATAAGCAGGCAGAGTTATGTGGCCTGAGAAATTACCATAGTGCTTAGAGGCTCCCATCTGATTTAGTGATTAGAGCACAGAACTGCCAACAAGGGGGTCATAGACTCTAGTCCTACCAGAGCCACAGGCTCATCATATGAAGTATTTCCCTGAGCTCCCTGTTCTTCAGTCCTCCTGGTTGGGAAATTGGAGCAGAACCTGAATGAGGATGGGATGTTTTGCTGCACTTTGGAAAACCTGGAACCATTCACTCTGAAACAAATACTGTGAAAAATGAACCATAACAGCATTATTTCATTTATGTTCGTTATTGGCATGTCTCAGCTGACACAGTTACTTGCACTCATATACTGTGGTTCTAAATGCAATTTCCTTTTCTACAGTGGATGCATACATTTAAGAAATCATTTGCTCCCACCTCTATAATTTCGTCAGGTCTTATCTTACATTACTTTCTAAACCAATGTCTCTTCCAGTAGTGAATCTCTGAATAGACTCTGCATCACAACTGATTAAGGAAGAAAATTCATTCCCCTTAGGACATTATTTTTAAAAACTCTGATGCTCCGTTAAGGTTGAAAAGCATGTTCAAATGGTTGTCATTTTAAATAATGGCCCCCAACTATTCTGCCTGCAAGACAACCAGGGAAAGTGAAAAAAAAATTGACATATTAAACTAAAATTCATACTAATGCTAAAGTCTTAAAGGGCAAAATGCAATGGGGAATCAAACACAGCTGGAAAAGCATGTTTTCAAAAAGTGAAAATTGAATTTTGAATATCTGTTCCATTTATTACTAAAATATACTTTAGAGGTCCTTCAATTCTTCAAGGTAACATCTTTTAAAACGAAGCACAGGAGATTTTCAAAACTCAATATCTGCCTATGGAAAATAAACAGACCATTCATTACCTCAGTTGTCATACCCACAAATGGACTTACCTGAAAAGCACACAGTTGGAAATGATTTTACTAAGTGCACCAAAGCCTGAAATCTCATTCACACATTTGTTGCAGTATCTTGCCTTTGACAATATGAGGCATGGACCAATATTACTAAGCTCTGAAATTTGTAGTTGTTTGGCTTGGAATAAAATAGGCTATGCTTTAATATTTTAGTTTAGAAATGTTTGCTTTGTTATAAATAGTTTTAGATTAGTCAGAGAAATTAAATACTGTTCACTGCCCCAGTGGCCTGGGTTTCAGCATGGATTTGGGTTGCTGGGTGGCCAGCCAGAGAACAGAGGACTGAGCTTGCAAAGGGCAGCTCTCCTCACTTCAGAGTGGGGGGGGACACTGCATCTGGCTACTTGACTGCTACCTGCTGGAGGCTTCTTGGCAGCACAGTGGGGTGCACATGCTGTTGCATGTATGTGCACATTTCATTTCCTGCTGGCATCCTTGGGAAGAAAATGAGAGGAGATAATCCCTGGTCTGAAGGGATGATGCCAGTACCTCCCACAAGCCCACACACAACTTACAGGGCAGGCCACCCATCACATCTGTGGTGCTGGTTATATGATGGGTAATTTGTAAGTCGCTGAGAAGGTCGGTGACAAAGCTAGGAGAGGGTGTCATCAGGAGTGGGGCAGACTGGGAGGTGGAGAAAAAGCTTTGTGAAAAAGAAAACTAGACCAGGACTTACGTGCAAGTCTCAGAATCCCATGATCAGTTTGACTGGAGTCCAGTTGTGTCATAGAGGTGAGGGACTTGACTTCTTGAGAGTGAAAGTTCTGTCTGCCCAGATGTCACATCCCCTGCTGGAAAACCATGCAGTAGCACTGGCCCAAACTGTAAAGGCCACTGTTCGCCCACCAACAGAAGATGCAGTTTTGGCAACTGTGATCACTGGAGTGGGAGTAAAGAAAAAAAAATGGAAAAAGAAAACTGGTAAGAAATAAAGTTTTTTTTATATGCCCAAGATGTTTGACAGTTCATAAACACTGGCCTCTATGCACATACTGGCACAAAGGCTATGTGCCATGTATCTGTCCCATGTAGGCAACCTAAGCTGCAAGAGCTATGCATCAGCATCCAATGGACCCCACAGCATACACAAAAGGACAGCCCTTCTGCATTGATTTCAGTGGCCATTCTCACAGCTATGTGCACAGACTGGAGGAGTGGCCCTGAAGTCTGACCACACTTCATATCATTCACTAAAGCATGGAGTGCTTAGCAAGAAGTGGTGCAGGCTACATGGGCAGGGACTCTGCTGTTGGAACTGCATGACTCTCCCGAAATCCTCCACCAGCTACACTAGCACTGAACCTCCCATGTGATATTGCACCAGCCCTCTGGCAAAGCAGAGATGACTGGGAATAACCACTGCGGCAATTACCCTTTTTTCAAGTGTTCCACAATCTCATGCTCCATGCAGATCAGGGGATCCAGTTTCAGACTAGGACTGGCATCCAACTGGGACCTGTATCTGCCAATTTCAGGAGGTGGTTGCATGGATAGATGCCCTGCAGTGGCTAGCAATGGTGAATGCCTTGCCCTGTGCACTTGTCTGTGGGTGTGGATATGCTCAAGCTGGGTGCATTTCTATTGTGCATATCTGGCCTGCACTGGTGCATAGGTACTATTGAGAACTCAGCTTGAGGTGTTTATATCGGCATCACACTCCAAAGGGTGTATAAAAAAAGGTTTACACCTCCCCTGTTTTATTTTTTATAATTATTGGTGCTTACACAGCATGTTTTGGGAGCTGCATTCTCTCCTGTAAAGAGAAAGTGAAATACATTTTTTGTGAGTCAACGGCACATTCTCTCCATTATACTCAATTCATGATACATGGGTATGTATAACAAAGAATTTTAGTATGGATTTTGGGTTGCAATCAAACCTTATCAGTAAATATAAAAGATAAATATTGGTGACTAAAAACCCTAAACAATTTTGTAATAACAAAGGCCTTTTAAAGCAAATGATGTGATAGACATACAAATGACCGGAATGTTACAGATCTGACAATGACAGGTGACTTCAACTTGCAGAGACAATGAGCACTTTTTCTCAGCTAAAAAGAAAATATCACTTACTTTGTGGGAGTAAAAAAAATATCACTTATCTTGTTCACAAACTGTCATAAGAAAGAAATAATGTGACCTTCTGGGAACTGAACCCAGGCCCCCAGACCATCATCCCAGTGTTCCAGCCACTGAGTTATAGGCTTGCATGGCTGAACCTGACTCTTCCCAGACGCATTTCCTTTCACTGGTATTGCAAATTCTACAACTAGGAACAATCGAGATAACATTTAGATTTTTTGGTGCAGAATTAACCACTGCTAAACAATGCAATTACAAATTATAATGAGAAAGAAACAATGTGAAATACTGGGAATTGAACCCAGGCTCATAGAATACCAGTGCTCTAACCACTGAGTTATAGTTTCAAATGGTTGCAATCGACTCTTCCCAGACACAGTTCCTCTCTCTGGTACTGCAAATTTGCAACTAGAAACAATCAAGATGACAATTAGATGTTTTTGGTGCAGAATTAGTGGTAGCACGTCAATATGGTGAAGGAATAATGGCAACCCATCGGAAGGGAGAAGGAACAATGGCGCCGACACTTTGGAGTGACCCTGGTTTGGTCCCCATTCCTGAGTGTGTGTCCCCCCCCAGAGTATAAATCTAAATTAAGGGGTATGTGGGGGCAAAGCCCCCCACAAGTGGGGGGGTGCAGGGGGCACAGCTCCCCGCATGAAAACTGTTTCTAGAAAGTTTGTGACCTGTGGGTTTGGTGCCATTTTCATGGATCGCTGTTACTCATTCGCCCGTATGACATGGAACCAAATTAGCCACTGCTAAACAATTTAATTACAAATTATAGTGAGAAAGAAACAATGTGACATACTGGGAATTGAACCCAGGCTCACACAAAACCTGTCTGGTGCTCTAACCACTGAGTCATAATCATAATCATAATCATCTTTATTTATATTGTGCCTTTCAGATATCAAGGCGCATCACAGAGTATAAAATAACAAATAAAAACAGCAACAGTAAATACATATTAAAATACAAAAATAATTACCTAATTAGTCACAGTATGCCTTGCTCCACAAATAAGTCTTCAATGCTTGTTTGAACCCCCCAAGAGTCACGTACTCCCGAATCAGACAGGGTAGAGAATTCCAAAAGGCTGGGGCCATGTACATGAATGCACGGGCCCCTGAAGATTTTAAAACTACCCTTGGAATCTCTAGCAACCCCTTGTCTGCAGAGCAGAGCAATCGCTCATGGGTGATAAGGGGACAGAAGCTCTTTCAGGTAGTCAGGGCCAAATCCACGTAGGGCTTTATAAGTCAGTAATCTGACTTTGAAGATGATCCACCACTGAACTGGCAGCCAGTGCAGTTCACGCTGCATGGGTGTAATATGGGAAATCTGTCAACAACCGGGCTGCAGCATTTTGTACCAGCTGCAAGTGGCAGATATCAACCCCAGGAAGCCCAAAGTAAAGAGAGTTGAAATAATCAAGGCGCAAGGTCACAAAGGTGTGGATCAGTGTAGGAAGATCACCGGACGGAACAAGGTGCTTGATCCTAGCGATGTTCCTCAGGTGGTAAAAGGAAGACTTAACTATGGCCAACACCTGAGATCGGAGTGTCAGCCCGTCGTCAAGTATCACCCCTAGGTCTCGCACCCATTCAGAGGTCGGGAGCTGGGAACCCCCCAGGAAAATCCCGTAGAGGTGACCCACCCCCGCCCCCCCATCTGGCGTCCTGGATCCACAACCATCACCTCAGTCTTCCCTGGGTTCAACCTCAGTCAGCTGGAATTCATCCAATCCAGGATTTCAGCAATGCAGTTATTAAAATCCGAGAGTGCTCCATCCTGGTCAGGTGCAAAAGACAAGTAGAGCTGGGTATCATCAGCATAGCAGTGAAACCTCAACCCATACCGTCTTACAATATCTCCAAGGGGCAGCATATACACCGCAAATAACATGGGGGACAGCACAGAGCCCTGAGGAACCCCACATGACAGAGAGAGTGGGTCAGAGGAATAAATCCCTGACACCACCCTCTGAATTCTGCCAGTGAGAAAAGATCTAAACCATCTGAGAACTGAACCTGTCAGGCCACAGATGAACCTCAGACGCTTGAGCAGTACCCCATGATCCATGGTGTCAAAAACTGATGAGAGATCAAGGAGCATCAAGATGGAATGGTTTTCTCGATCTCTCACCATCAGGAGATCATTGAGCACCCAAACCAGCGCAGTCTCGGTACTATGCCTCTTTTGAAAATCGGATTGGAGAGGTTCGTAGATGCTATGGATGGTCAAATGGTTCTCCAGCTGTAATGCCACTACTTTCTCAATTACCTTCCCCAAAAAGGGGAGGTTAGAGATAGGTCTGTAGTTTGCCAGACAGTCTGGGTCCAGAGAAGCTTTCTTCATGAGGGGTGTCACCACTGTCTCCTTCAGGGAGTTAGGAAACTCACCCAACTGAAGGGAGCACCAGACTATCTGCACCAAGACCGGGCCGATAATTTCACAGCAAGCCATAATCAGGGAAGTTGGGCCTGGATCTAAACTACAGCACGTAGGGCACATACCCTGGACAATCTGCATAACATCCACGATTTCCAGCCAGTCGAAGGCACTCCAAGAGAAGCGAGGGACAGTGGCCAAGCACCGATAATCAACAACCCTCATAGAGTATGTTGATCGAATCTCCGACCTGATGTCGGCCACCTTATCAGCAAAAAAATGAGCAAGCTCCTCACACTCCAATTGTGAAAAGGCTTTCCAAACCTGCAGACAGGCTGGGTTGCACAGCCTGTCTACGGTTCAGAAGAGCTGAGCTGGTCGGTTCTGAGTGGCAGCAATCTCCTCAGATAGGAACTCTACCATCTTACGGGACATTGCTGACTGGTAGAGATGATAGTGCTCTAGCAGTCTAAGATGGTCAACCTCCAGGGTGGATTTCCACCAACAGTGCTCTAACCTTCATCCTAGTCACTGCAACTCCCTCAAAGTCCCATCAAACCATGGGGACAGAGGGCAGAGGGAGAGAGAGGACTAATGCCAAAAATGAATCTCACAGTGTAGTGGTCGGACCAACCGATGGGTTCCACCCCCACATCAGAGGCCTCGATCCCCAGGAGGAAAACCAGATTGAGAGAGTAGCCGTGTTTATGAGTAGCAGAGGTAACAATCTGTGTGAGACCCAGTGATATCATCAACTGGAGGAAGTGTTGACCAAATTGCGAGAGTTCATCGTCGATCCAGGCATTGAAGTCACCCAGGACCATCAGCCTGGGTGACTTTGACTCAAATGCCAGGTCAACAATGAAGTCTGCTACTTCCTGAAGGAATAGATTCTCATCCCCTGGTGGATGGTAGATGAGTGCCACCGTATAACCTACACCTGCTTCTATGGCACACTCAAAAGATCTAGCATCCTCAACTGGTATACTAGTGAGACCCAATTCAGTCTTGAAACAGACCGCAACCCCCACCCCCCGTGGTCCAAACTTGGGTGGTGAATCACCGAAAACCTAGCTGAAATCGCAGCCTCAAATATGGGGCCCGCGTTTTCATCTAGCCAGGTTTCGGTGATGCACACCAGATCTGTTGTCCCCACAAGATCCGCAATAATTGTGATCTTGTTCTTAACAGATCTGGCATTGCATAACACTGCCTAAGTTGGACAGGACTCCTGGGCCGCCCTAGCCACCTACCCACCAATAATGGTGGTGCCCTTGGGTATGGAGACTAAGCATGGAGGACAACATTCAAGACTCCATTTCGCCCCAGGGCATCTCCTGGACTTAACAACCCCAATGCGAGCGCCCCGCTCACCCAACCTCCGCTGTTCACACCCCCACCCCAACCCCCACCCCTACGGGCAAAGTCCAATGCTCTACAATGCTGATAAGTAGAGAATAGTAAAGATGGGGGAAAAAAGGGTGGAGAGCGTGGACAGCGGAGGCTGAGTAGCGCACGACCTGGGGGGTAGATCTATAACACGTCACAGGCCCAATACACAGAGCAAGGAAAAATCCCAACAAAATAACATTTAAAGAAATATACACAACTTCAAAAACACCCTAAAGAAAAAACTAAAAATAATCACTCAAATCTAAATATACCCCCTTTTTTTGAAACTCCCCACTTGCTCTCAGCCGGAGGGGAGAATTAAATAAAAACAAATTAAACTAAGGACCCCACCCAACCTAATACAACTCTATTATAGCAAAAATAAAAACAAACAGATTATACTTCATAAATACAAATAAATACAGTAAATAATAAACCAAGAAGGATGTTGAGTCACCATCAGAAGTCACTTTCAGGAAGTCCAGATTATTGAATAAAACTGCACAAATATAGTTAATTATACCATGGACCTTAGGCAACAACCAATCACAATGACTGACTGGCACCTTACCACCATTGTAAATCCTCTAATAATCACCGCAAAAGGTGCCAACCAGCTGCATCTTAGAAAAAAAGCAATCCAACGGCGAAATCGCGAAACTTCGGACGCCAACTTGTTTCCCGCTAAAGCGCGATCCCAAAGCGGGATATTCAAACAACCACTGCAGTTTCAATCAGATCGATCACAACAGTCAAACTCAGTACACCTACCCAACCCCCCTTCCCCTGTTTTTAAATAACAGTATCTCATTGAAAAGTCAGACAGTGCACCCGCCTCACCTTTTCATCAGCTCACTTCTCTGTCCCCATGGATAGCACCCCAGTATCAATAATAAATGCCCTCCGTAAGTAAAAAAAAATTAAAAATACCTGATGTCCTAATCGCAAAAATCACCAGACATAAAATAGTTTCTTCCGACCACAATACGCACTCTAAACTAGAACTGTTAATGTGTCAGTAAACCCGGAAGCACGGGGCGGCCCTTCGCAGCTTCTCACATTCTCCATTTAATCCTTCATCTGCATGTCAGTTTTTTCACTCTCTGCCTATGGGGAGAGAAAGTCTCTCTCTCTCTCTCTCTCTCTCTCTCTCTTTGAACTGCAATAGATGGCAGTTCAGTTTCGCATCCTCCGCACTCCCTCACTGTCACGAGCACTACACTCTCTCCGGTTCATCACTGCCTTGCCTCGTCTTTCATTAACAAACTAACAAAAACTTTGTGCTGTACCGGGTCTGTATCACATCTCAAAATGGCCCAAACAAGTGGGGAAAAATGTAAACTAAAACATTTTGTCGGACAGTTGCTCATCTCTACAGTCTAATCCATCGCGGCAGTTTTTTTTTTTTTTAACTTATGACTCAAACCACAGCAGTAGGTCATTCATACCTCACACCATTGCCGTTCATGTTAACATAAGCTGTTATAGTTGGAGCAATGTAGAGCAAAGCAGAAGTAGGAAACTTGATAAACTAAAATAGTTCAACATTTGAAACAAGTTCAGGGGGAACATAATCAGATAGTTGGGGCACACGACAGAGAGTGGGTGTGTGTTGGGGGAGAGCACAGGCAGCAGTCTCCCTACCAACAAAGAACTATTTTTTTTGTGGCACGGTAATAAAATATAATAATAATTATTTATTTAAATAAACCCCATTTTCAGTTTTTTTTTCTCACCTCCCAAAAAAGTGGACCATTGTATAATTGCAATAAAGCCACTTGGGGGTGTGGGTTATCAGGGGATTTACCACGGCTGGCATGGATTTACCCACTCGGCTGTGCCTCATGGGCAAACCACTCTAGCCATGGTAAATCCCCTGATAACCCACACCCCCTTGTGGTTTATTGCTTAGGTACACCTCCTCTCACAAGATGCACCAATTAACATAAAAAAAAAAAGCATTTCCAGCATCCAGCAAAAAATAAATAGTATAATTTGTAAGACACCCAGGTTCTCTCACTACCTGGCTGCCGAAAATAACAGGGCACTCTCACTGCTCGGAACACAAAAAGATTTTTTGGCAATTTATTTCTCAAGAGATATTCTTCGAATGGCAAGAAGCATCCACTAAGTCTCTTTCAAAATCCAATGCTCTAGCAATCCAGATTCCAAAATGACCAAGTCCCTTAAGGCCCTCCTGTGAGGCCTAGCCACAGAAAATGTCAGCCCACCACCTTGGCACCTCACTCAATGCCAGCTCACCAGCAGGCTAGTGAGGAGCCTTGAAGAAATCTTAGGCCCACTGGCTGACTCCCCAGCTCAATCAGGCCCAAGCCTCCCTGGTAGAAGCAGACTCCCACGACTGGCCACCCACATTTACAGGGTCCATAATCCAGTATAAGGGACTCTGTATCTGTACACGAAGCACCACCAGAAAAAACAAATCGAACCAATGAGTCATATAAATAGGGGAAAAACATACAGTTTCCAAATTATGCAGTCTTCGCGCTCTTCCTTGCACTACAAATCCACAAACATTACCAAGCCCTCGATTAGTTGCAAACCTGACACAGGTACAGGACTCAGTCAGAATAAAGAGCACACAGCTGCAATTCCCTCATGCAAAATGCACATAACAACCAGTGCAGGCAGGCAAAAAAACTTTTAAACTGAATAAAAGCTGGATAAAACAATTCACAATAAATCCTTTGCCCTCAGGGAACACGACCGCGACTTGTGATGCTAGGGTTCTATACGAAAAAACCTGAATTCAAAGCATCAGGGACAAAATAAACAAAAAATGAAAAAAAGAAAATAAAACAAATAAAAATGACTAAGCTACTGTGCTAAAACATACTAAACCGATGGTCAGCCCAGCATGGCTGCTATCTTCCGTCCATGTTATAGTCTCAAATGGTTGAAATTGACTCTTCCCAGACACACGTCCTCTCTCTGTCATTGCAAATTTGCAACTAGGAACAATCAAGATGACAATTAAATGTTTTTGGTGCAATATTAGCCACTGCTAAGCAATTTAGATCACAAATTGTAGTGAGAAAGACATAATATAACCTACTGGCAATTGAACCCAGACCCCCCGGAATAAACAGAGCACAGGGATGGTGTTCTGTGGAGTCTGGATTCAAATCCCATTAGGTCACATTATTTCTTTCTTACTACAATGTGTGATTTAAAGTGCTTATCAGTGGCAAATACTACACCAAAAACATCTAATTGTAATCTCAGTTGTTCCTTGTTGCAGGATTTTCAATACCAGAAAAAGGACACATGTATGGGAAGAGTCAGCTCTAACCATGTGAGCCTGTAGTTCAGTGATTAGAGAGGGGGTGGTATGGTATTCTGAGGTCCTAGGTTCTATTCCCAGGCTGTTGCATTATTTCTTTCTCATTACAATATGTGATCTAACTTGCTTAGCAGTGGCTAATACTGCACCTAAACATCTACCTTACAGTATGTTGTTGATTTTTTTTAGGATTTTGCAAATTAAATCCTATTTTCAGTTCTTCAAAAAGTATCCCTTAGAATCACTCTAACAGAGGATAAACCAACATTTTTTTCAACTTTCCTCCAAAGTACGGACCCTCCACCTATCTCATATCATACATATATACAACTATTAGATCACTCTCCCAAAATGTTTCTGTAACAACCCCCATACACTATTTAGAAGTTATTAGAGCAGCCTTATTGTTTCCCCCTGCATTTAGGCAGGCTCAAGTTGGCACTATCATGTGGTTTATAAGAGGTGCACTGGGGAGTTCTTTGGGCAGACTAGATGGGCCTAGCGGTCCTTATCTGCCATCAAAGTCTATGTTTCTATGTTTCTAAGGCCGGAAGGAAGTTAACATAGACAGTTGGAGAACTCCAGCAGTCACCATGTTACTTGGAGGTCCTGCATGTCTTGGGGTGGATGCCATGTCCTCAGGTCAGTGTAGGCTCAGGATCCTCTACTGGTGCTGATCTCTGGGCATGCCATACATTGGGCATGAAGGAGCACAGTTAATCTCTGAATGTCAGGTTCCTCGAAATATTCACAGAAGGAATAAAAAGAGACTCTGCAAGGACTCAGAGTAAAAAAACTAGCTTGTAACATTTGGGACCCATTCAAGAAAGTCACTGTCTGAGCTCAGCAGAATCCTAATAGGTACAGTAGTGACCTAGTGGGCAAGTGCAGAGCTCCAGAATGAACAATCATTGCTCTAGGAGGTGTATTTATGGGTCTGAACCCCATTTGGACTGGAGTGAAATTAGTTACACCAGACTAAAGGTAGCTCCCAAGATGTTTGTTTTGTTGCAAATATAGGGCTCATTCCTGACTTTAAATTGAAAGGATTCATTGTGCACAGTGTGGGAAATCTCAGGCAGAAAATATTTGTACTAAAGTGTTTGCAAAGTGTGGAGATAGTAATTCAAAAGGTTTGTTCAAAGTAACAGATCTGAAGTTCTTATAAGAGAGAAAGAAATTGATGGGTCCTCTTTAGGTTCTCTTATTCTAAAGGTAATCATCGGTGAAATGGCTTACAGATGTAAACATGTTGGTCCTCATTAAGAGCCCATTTCTGTACATAGATAAATGTTACAATTGAATCATTTCATCTGAGTACAGATTCATGTTTGTTTTCAAGAGAGCACTGGCATAGAGAATTAAGACATAACCATAATAACCTAAGTTCAGTAGAGAGGTAATTGAATCACTTGTTGTGTAACTAAGTTATGAACCTTCAGAATTAAGACAGTGACAGCAAATGATCTGTGTAGTAATCAGCTTTCAAGTGCATGTACCCCCCCTCAAAAAAAAATAGTGACTTAACTTAAGATCAGGACAATAACCCTGGCAGGCTATTCTCACGATAGAGTTGACCCAAGCAGACCTAGTTTTAGACTTCTGATATTATTCATTGTTGGTGGGAGAAGGAGCTCGGTATTCCTATCTATACAGCAGGAATTTGCCAGAAAAGTGGGTATCCAGTTATCATTGGCCCCATGAAGGACAGCTTATTACTCATCACAGTGTTCAGTAGAGTTACAGGCAGTGTGGTTACACAGTACTGAGGAGATCAGGTGCATGTATTTTGGCATAATTTGGAGTCATGGGTAATTTTGTCAACAAATATTGGTGACGTTATTATGAAATTTCTTGCAACTCAAGACATGACTCATGCATTTTATACATATTTCATGGTTCCATGATCATTGTCATCTCCTCACTTCAGATATTTTGCATCCTGCACTCAGTCCCAGTATTTAGCAGTGATGTTAGTTATAATTTCCCCAAAAAAGATAATAATAATAATAATAAATAGGACTGCAAGTATCGTTCTACAAAAGAATTGAACACTTCAAACTTCAGGTGTTCAGTTCTTTCAAACTGTGCAAACTTTTAGGAAAAATAGGCAGACTTTTGCTTTGACTGGGTCACACTTATTCGAATGGTGTAGACAATGCAAACCAGTCAAACTGTGAACCACAGTTTACACCTGATACGATTAACTAGGACACATTGTGATACACAGCCTCATTTTGGAGCTAGACTGAGCTTGACAATGTGAGCCAGCATGAAAGCTCACTCGTGCTTATCATTGGACTGTTAGGTAGCTCAAGCAGGGCTGTGATTCACTTCTAGTTAGACTAACTAGGAAATTCTTCAAAGCAAAGAAAATCTTCAAAGGTTCAAGCTACACTAATCCTGCAACAGCAGGGCTGCTGATGGGGCATATTATTTATTATTTAGAAGGAAACAAAAGAGTAAAAAAACGAAAAGGGACACTGAGCAGCAGTGTTGCAGCCATCCTCTGGGACCAGTCACTTGGCTGAGAGGGGAGAGACTCTACTCTGAAGGAGAACGATTGTGCTTGGGGCTGGGCAGTGGACAGATGGTATATGAGATGGCAGTGTGCCAGTGCCCACTTGTTGCCTAATTTCATCAATGCAGCACACAATTTTTTTTTTATTGTAGAACTCACATTTTCAATCAATCAATTAATCAATCAATCAAAATCTTTATTTATCCAGGCGAACATCATTGAGCAGAGCTCTTTTACAAGATGAACCTGGTTAGAACAGGGTCGGGTAACATCCATCATAAAAACATGTACTGTAAATACATGTAAATAACTATATAAACACAAACACAATGGTGCAGTAATAGGGGAGTCAAATAATAAAAGGAAGACAAGGCAAGCCATAACAAAGGAGGATTCAAATACAAGGGGGCAGGTCCACCATTGAACCATGCAACTGTATATAAACCATGTTCTCTGTATAGAAGTACCAGTTAGTTCATTTACCAGGGGCAGTCACTAGTACTAGCCATGAAAATAGCTTGGAGAACCACCAACTAATGGCAGATGGGGTACCAGGAGGGGTATGTAATATGTAAGCGAAGGATAAACATTGTGAGAAGTGAAGACCCATGGATAGGTCAGTAGAACTGATGCGGTGGTGGGGGCCTATGGGGAGAGGGAAAGGGGAGTTAGGACTTTTATAGTATGATTGCATGTAGATTGTGGATGAGTGCAGTATAGAGTTGTGAAAAGAAGGCTGGAGAAAACGGAAAGATAAACCAGTATCAAAGGGGGTACAGAGACATCAAGGTGTTACATGAAAGCATGATGACAGACCAGGGCCAAGGAGGAGACAAGCACTAGAAAAGCATGGCACTACAAACAGGTTTTGACTGAAGCCCTTGTCAGAAGCCTAAGGTGTGATTTTTTGGGGGGGTTACTGTTATTTACTAGTTTGATTGTGCAGTATGTGTGTGCCAGCTGGCAGCGTGGCAGTACCTGGCCACTAGCAGTTGGCACCTTGGTGGCTACCAATAAAATGTTTTAATAATTCTTCATTCACATTCACTCCACATTTATTTTTGTGGCAGTTTCAAGCTTTTTGCATTCACCCAGATTACAGGCCTGCTTGCTACCAATCCTTCTTCCTAAGACCTGAAGCAGCCTGTGTGTGTTGTACTGAGCTGTGCTAATGCAGTGTGATCTGGGTAGTGGGCAGTAAGTGTGTACCAGCTGGCAGTGTGCCAATGGCTGGTCCCTGCTAGCTGGCACCTTGGTGCCATCCCATAAAATAAATAAAAAAATTCTCTATATTTCCTCTAATTGCTGAAATTCCTTCTCCTCCTCATCCTCCTCCTGAGTCCTGAAGCAGCTTGTGTGTGTGTGTGTCATCCTGAGCTGTGCTGTTGCAGTGTGATCTAGGCAGTGGGCAGCAAGTATGTGCCAGCTGGCAGTGTACCAGTGCACAGCCTCTTAGTAGCTAGCACCTTGGTGACTTCTCACAAAAAAAAAAAAATCTCCACATTCCCTCAGACTGCTGAAGTTCCTTCCTCCCCTCCTCCATCTCCTGAGTCCTGAAGCAATCTGTATGTGTGTTGTCTTGAACTTTGCTGTTGCAGTGTGATCTGAGAAGTGGGTAGCAAGTGTGTGTGTGTCAGCTGGTAGCAAGTTGATGCCTGGCCTCTGGTAGTCCTTTGCAACATCCCATTGATAAAATAAAAATACAAAATAAACACAAATTAAAACAAAAAAAATCAGAAAATAAGAATAAAATAAAGTCTTACTCTTCATTATTCTTCACCCAAGCAGTTAAGTCCTGTAGCAAGCAATAGGACATGGAACAACAGAGAGGCCAAGGAGATGGTGGCATGGGATCATCGACTCGAAACAAAATAAAAAAAAGTTAAGAGAGCTTAGTTATAGACCCTCTACCTCGGTGGGAACTACAATTGTAGAGGAAGATGACAGTAGTAGTCAAGCAGTCCATAAAGTATCACATATTGTAGGAATCACTTGCAGTGGCACTGCAGGACTTGCAACATGAGCAATCATTGTAGAGAAAAAGGAACAAGAAAGAAGTGCATCATGTAGTGACACAGGCAGAGGAGGAAGAGCAAAGTGATTTGGCAGAGCTTGAGGACAGTGATACAGATTGTGATTATGTACCTGGTAAAAGTGACAGCAACAACACCAATTCTGGGGAAGTGGAGGAGAAGAAGGAACAGGTGGTAGTTTGACTTGGGGCAGGTGCACATAAGAGAGTAAAAAAGACCAAAAGTGGTGGTAAAACAAAAAAGAAAGGCCACAAAATAACAAGGAGAAACAGTGCCATGTGATAACGATGAGGGAAATATGGTGACTGCACTAATAGCGACGGCATTTCAGCAAATATAAGAACTGTGACAGTAAATTTCTGTGAAGACATTATTGGTGACAATTGCTTTTCCCGCATCCTCCATTGCTGGGGTGTTGACACCCACACACCCTTAGTAATATAATCAACTTCAAGGTCATAGCACCTCGGGGAGGGGGGAAGCAATTGTTGCCATTAATGTCTGCACCAAAATTTACCGTTGCCGTTCTTACAGTCACCAAAATGCAATTGCCCATTAGTGCAGTCACTGTATTTTCTTTGCCGTTATTACATGCTATTAGGAAAACACAACAACAAATATCTGAAATGACCTCAGATAAAAGAAGACACAGGCAAAACCGGTGGCCCAAGACACATGGTAGAGACATACGAACCATTCCATGGCCCTAAAGAACTGATGGAGGAAGAAGAGGAGGGTAATGATGAGGAAGCAGCCCACAGTAGCCCACCCATTAGGCAACAGCAACAAGTGCCAGGAGAAAAGACCAAACCAGTGGTGTTGGCAGTGTGTGATTTCTTTTGAGTGCACAAAGAATAACAGGCATGTGTAGTGTGTCTTTTATGTAAAGACAGGCTGACTTGGGGTAAGGAGGAAACAAGATTGGGAACATCTACCATGAAAAGGCATTTGCTGAAGTCCCACAGATTTCAAGTGTGAGAGGGCATGCCAACACATGGCATCATCCGCAGAACTACCAGACAGTGAAGCTGCTGCTGCTGCTGCTGATAATGATGATGGCCAGAGGAGAAGAATATTAGTAGACCAGACAGAGAGGAAGGACAAGGAAGTCTTTCAAGTGGTAGCTGATGCACAACTCCAACATCTTCCATTCATCAGTTGTTTAGCCCATTGGCTCCCACATCTCTGAGGGCCCACAAATCCCCAGCCACTTTCACCCCAAGACATGACAAAAATAGGAGCCAACTGTCATATCCAGGGAAAAAAAGAATTCAACTCTCACTGTTCCAGTCCCTGGAAATGGGCCAGAAATATAAAGCCAACAAACCAGAAGCAAAAACAGTAACAAGAGCAATTGTGAAAATGCTAGCTACTGATTTGCTGCCATTCTCCATTGTGAGCAATGCAGATTTTCTATCACTAATGCAAATTGCAGAGCCATGGTATCAAGTACCCAGCCATTCCTACTTTTCCTCAGTGGTTGTTCCTGACTTGTATCAGAGTGTCTACAAAACTGTGTTACATGCACTGAAAGCATTTGTTCCAGCCATTCACACCACCACTGACATGTGGACCAGCGGGCAAACTACTGGTTACTTGACAGTGGCTGCCCATTGGGTAAGTCTCCCCTCTCCATTTCCCTCCTCTTCCTCCTTCTCTGGGATAAGTACCAGCCCCAGCAGTGGCAGTAGTCACAAGTCATCAAGGTCATCCAATCATGGCAAAAGGCAGCTTTATGTATTGCTAGAGTTGACAATGACCACTGTGCAGAAAACGTAATACATTTCCTTCAACAGAAGATTGATGAGTTGCTGACACCACACTAATTAATTCCATGATTTTATAATATCAGAGAATGGAAAGAACATTGTAAGGGAAGATGCATTTCTAAATTAAAAAATAAGAAGGCACCTCAACCCGACTTCATCCCTCCCGAAATTTGTAAAGAACAGAGAGACTTTTGGATCCCTATATTGACTCATTTTTTTAACTTGTGCTCAACTCATAAATATATTCCCATATCTTGGACCAAAAACATTATTGTTCCATTCATAAAAAGAGATTAGTTTATGACCCATCTAACTTTTGTCCCATAAGTTTATTGAATATTAGTTCCAAACTTTTTGCTAGGCTAGTTATTAGACAATCTAACCAAATGGATGGATGCCAATTTGATCCTTGCACCGTGGCAAGCCAGGTTTAGGCAAGGTTTTTCAGCTATTGATAACATCTATACCCATACACATCTTATAAAAAAAATATCCATCTGAGGAAAATGAAGTTATTTTCTCCGTTTTGTTGACTTTGCTTCGACATTTGATTCAATAAACAGGGAAAAGCTATGGAAAATCTTGATTAAAAAAGGTATCGATCATTCTTCATTAGTGCTGATATGTTTATTGTATACCAATACTTCCACTGCCATTAGATATGATAATAAAGGTAATTTAACAAAGTTTTTTCCTATACATAGAGGAGTAAAGCAGGGGTGCCTGCCTGCACCTAAACTATGTAACATATATATAAATAATTCACTAGAATATGATGAGTCAACCTACCTGAATTCCCCTAAAATTAATAAGCAACCTTTCCATACTGTGGCCTACACTGATATTAGACTGTTTTCATTAACAGAATCTGGTCTTCCAAAAAAATTGAAATATTTCAACAAAAATGTGAACAACTTGAACTAAGAATAAACCTTAAATAAAACCAGGGTCATGATATTTGGAAAAATATATAAAAAATCATAACCACCCTAAACTTCTTCTGGGAACTGAAACAGGAATAGTAAAGGAATACTCCTAGTAGGCGTTAAATGTGTTTCCTCTACTAACTGAGCACAACATATAAAAAATCTAAATACAAGAGCCAAATTGGTGGCCAAAGCCTAATTAAAATTGAATTTTAGATATGGTGGAAACATCGTTCTACCAGCCATTAAAGCAGGGGAGGCAAATATAAATCCAATACTTACGTATGGTGTGGCTGTGTAGGGATCTTTTGACTGAGATACTTTAGAAAAACCTTATCCTTTTACTATAAAGCCCTGCTAAGAGTTCCAAACTCAACTTCTAATGCCATAGTTAGAGCCAAGTGAGGAAGAATACCTATGCAACTATTAAAGACCTTACCCTAATAACATATTGGTTAAGGTTATTTAACAATACAAATAATAACCTAAAAATGTTATGCTTGAAAGAAAAGATAAATTAGTCTAATGACTGGAATCTTTAAAAAATCATATTGGCTAAAAGAAAAATGCAGCACCTATGGAAAGATTCTAACAGAAACATTAACATTTCTCTACAATATAGAACCCATATTAAAAAAAGTATATATTTAAAATGGCACAAGTATTAGATATGGAGACCATAAAAAAGCAAAGATGTGCACTATGGTTTAGGAAGAACAAAATGGCACATTCATTGGAAGAATACTTAGCTCTCCCCATGTGTTCAGGAGATAGAAAATTAATAACTTGCACAAGGTTTGAACTTATCACTTCTAAATATTACGTATTATAATAAAATAACACCAATAAAAAAGTTGAATCAAACTACCTTTGTTCTTGTAATAAGGGCATCTGAAAACAATACCCCATTTGATTACTATCTGCCCATTGTATTCTAAACTAAGAAATACTTATCTCTTGAACATGTTAACTATCTATACAAATGCTAATTAGCATTCCACTTTTATGTTGCTTCATCCAAGGTATTTAGAAGATGCAGAAAGGATATTAAAATTCATAGCATCAGTAGTCAGAATAAAAAAAGAGGTTCAGGATCAAAATCAACACACATTAGTGTTTGGTTTTAAGGTGGTATTTCTTTCTAGCCAAGTCTCAAATCCTGCAGGAGAAAGATGAAATTGAAATCATGAATGTAAAAGTATTAACACATGCAACTATTTATTGAATGATAAACTGTTTTTAATTACATGTATATGAAGATATGTTTTTAAATATGCTAGCCCAGATATTCAAACTGCGCCCAAAAAGTGTGCAATAGCAGGAACAAGCGCAAGTCCATTGCGCCCATGCACAAGAGGTGCGATATTCAAAAACTGAGCCAGTCAACATGCGCCTACAGCCGACGACTGAATATTGCACCACCTGCGCCATAGTACAACTAAGGAGGGGAAGCTGAGCAGATCTGATGTGCCATAGTGCAACAAGGGATGTTCAGCTGAGCAGTCCAGAGGCACCATAGCGCAACCAGAGATGCCCCCCAGCAGCAGTGCAGCAATGCAACTGCACAACCATGGATGTAGGGGCCCACCACCCATACCACAGATGGGCAGAGGAACACACAGCAGAACAAACATCATCCCCCTACACCCCATGCACTGCACAACTGGGGGAGGGCTGGAATAACCACTGGCCCATGGAGACAAGCAACCAACCCACATCTGGGCCATGGTGCCCCATCACACCCCCTGGCAAGCTGTGACCGGCACATAAGGAGGGCCGACCATCCCGTGCCACACCATCCCCCCAATACAGAGAACACCCTGCACTGTGACCCCCAGACACCCTGCCCAGGAGCAGCGTCCACCACTGCAGGAAACCCTATGCATGCCACCACCCCCACTGTGACAATGCAACCCTGTGCAGCACAGAAGCATGCAAGGCAGCCCCACCACAACCACCCATCAACGGGTGGCAGCACACAGTGATGCAACAATGGCATACACAGTGCCACCATGCATAGCCCCCATGAGGTACAGCTGAGAGGTCGACCATGCGTTGGTACACAAGGTACCACACATGGGACAGGGCATGCCCCGGACACCACCACCAGTGGTACAGCACCCTGCACACCCTCCCAAGGACACACCCCGACCCAGCACTGGCCACAACAGCCAGCGCAGACACCCACAGTGGTGTGTGGAAGCATGCACCACACTGGATGCCACACAGTGCATGGACAAACACCCACCCATACCCAAGGGCACAACAACACAGGGACGCAGTAGTGGGGCAACCAAGCTCCCAGCGTGGGCCCATGGAAACCGTGTATACACAGCCTGTAGTTCTCCATGGCACAGGAGTGCCAGCCACCCTGTGCAGGCACTGTGGACCTGTACGCCACCATCATTTGCCCAGAGCACAAGTCACAGACAGTGGTGCACATCCCCTGCAACACACACAAGCCACAGCATGGAGGTGGGACAACAACTGCAGAGGCCACAGTGTCACCCGAGGCAGACATGCACCACACTAGTGACAGGAGGCAACCTAGCATTGTGATGGGTACAGTGGCTGCCCTGCATGGACAGCCACCAGTGACATGCCAGCAGACTGTGCAGCTCACAGACATGCAAGGGTGTCAGCTGCACAGGTCATGGATGGGCTGACAGGGGCACCATGGACACAGAGCATGCACCATGGACCACTGCACACAGTCATCCAGTGCACAGGGCACAACACACACACACCACAGACACTGACTGATAGCTACTCCCACACCATAGTCACCTCCCCACAGACACACACACACCCATGACTGCACCACCCCCGATGCCATGCACACCACTGCAGCTGAGCACCTATAGCCCACTGCAAATCAGAGACCACCACAGTATTCATATTAAAAGATTTGTATTCAAACATATCAAAAGGAACTATTTACAAAACTATGTACAAATGTGGGTGGGGGCCACAAACAAGGTGGGGGTGGGTAAGGGGCAGGGTGAACAAATGGGACAGGAAAGGAGGGGTGTGAGGGTGGGTCCAGAGGGATAGGGGCTATCGGGGCAGAGGGATGATCAATGGGAGCCCCACTCCCCACTCTGGCTGCTCTGCCTCTGGTGTCGTCTCAGGACCCCAAGCCGGTCAATCCTTTGCAGGATCTCCAACGATGCCCGGCCCACATTGAGGATCTCCTGCAATGCCTCCCTTATCTCCTGCAGCTGGCGGACACCTAGGACAAGGGAGCACAGTCAATAGGTGTGAATGCACAGCCCCATACAGCCCACCCACTGTGCATGGCATACAGCCATGGGACATGCCTCTGTGATGGTGGGTGACCACCCACAGTGATCACGTCCACAAGACCTGCCCACCCAGGCACATACAGCCATGCGGACCGTTGCACAAACCCACCAGACAAGTCATGCACAGCACCACCATGGCCATTTAGTGACATGGCTATGTGGTGCAAAGGCAGTGGCACAGCCATGTACCCGGTGCACGCATGGACCACCATCGATGCACTCCCAGACATGCAGTGCCACTGGACAGTGATGACTGTAACAAGTTGCATGCATGGCAGTGGTATCAATGGATGGTGGCCATGCCCCACTGCCCACACTGTTACACAGCATGCAATAGTAATCATGGAGGTATGGAACTCACCATCATCAGGCCGGTCCCTCGGGCGCTGTGGACCGTCGCCCCTCCTACCGGCCCTGTAATCCTGCTGGCACTGCATCTCCCTGTCCAGACGCCTCTCCTCCGGCCCTGTGGTGCAAATATGGAGAGAGGAACATCAGTACAATCCTGTAGCAAAGTCCCCTGCCCCCATGTGTGTGCACTCCACCCAGCCAGACCCACCCACCCCACACCCTGATAACACCATCACAGCCAATACCGGACGGTCCCCATGTTCCGGACACACAACTGTGATACATATGGAAGATAAAAGTGTGTGGGCGTAACACCTACCTGGCCATGGCACCGTGTCCCTCCTGGCACATGCCCGCAGGAGGGCAAGCAGGTCCGGTTCCCTCCTCCTCAGGTCACCATACCTGTGGTGGCACTCCTCCGCCATCTGCCCCCTTTCTGTGGCCTCCTCCAGGGCGTTGGTCACCTCCTCCCACACCTGGCTCCTGGACCTGTCCAGGGTTGCATCCCCAAACAGTGGGCCATAAAGTGGCTCTACAATGGCCACCAGGTTGGCCAGTTCAATTTGGGTCCACTGGGCAGCCCTCCTCCGCGCCATCTCACTTGCTCAGTTGGCTCAAAATGGCACTCTGCAGCACGGCTCCACCATGTGCAGATGCTGCGCAGTACAGCACTGCCATTCTCTATCGCACTGTCAACGAACAGCATGATAGTGGTGCACCCATGCCTGACGCATGGCACCTAGGGGGCAAAGGTCGGGCACAGGGTCAAGGGTCTGTGGTGCATGGACAGGCACAGTGCCATTGGAACCCAATGCGTGTAGTGCAATTGGATGCCTGTGTGCTACCTCCAGTAATGGACTACCGCGCTGTTGCCCCTGTGCATCTATGATGGCCCAGTGCCACAGTGCCATATAGGTGAACATCGCTGCAGCGCCACTGGCACAATGGTGGCTGTGCCTTGCATTGCCTCCCGTGCACAGCACGTCAGCAGCGCGGCAGACGCCTGCGTCAGCAACTCGGGCATGCGCAGTGAGGTGTGTACTGCGCATGTCATAGAACTGCATCCTTGGCTCAGCATGTTCAACACAATTGTGCAAAGCGCAACAGCGCGATATTCAGTCATCATATGCAAATCAGCTAATCAGTCATTCAATGGCGCAGCACTGCAATTTGCATCCACTTAAAGTTGCGCCTCACCTCATTTGCATGGGTTGCGCTATAAAAGTGTGACATTGGGCTGCACTGGCCATAGTCGGTTACTGCAGTCTATTGGTGAGTTGCATGCTGTTTGGGAGTGTGGACTGTGGATTCTGGGATATGCATGGGACTGCACAGTCACAGGTAACAACTTTCATTCTCACAGGCTAAATAATGACCGAGCGAGTTGTGGGAGAGGAGGAACAAAGTGATGGGAGGAGGAGGAGGCCTAATTTTACCAAGGCCGAGACTGATGCCCTGTTTGAGGCCTACCTGGATCAGGAGCCGCTTCTCAGCGGATGGCAGGGAACACCACAGGCCCATGATGCTGCATGGGAGGAGGTGGCACGTGCAGTGAACCTGCATGGCAGCCACCAGCACTCCGTGCAGGAGTGCAAGAAGAAGATGGGCACAGACAGGAGGAGGGTAAAGGAGAAGGTGGCTGCCATCAGGGCAGCATGAGCTGCGACAAGTGGGGGATAGCCGGAGGTGCTACACCTGACCCCACAGGAGGAGAGGGTTGCTGGAAGCATGCAGCATTGAGCCATTGAGGGTGTTCCGGGAGGTGGCTTCCAGACGGGTGGTAGCCCATCACTGCATGGTAGGTCATGGTCTGTCTATTGGGGGGGCAGGGTAGGTCACATGCAATAACGCGACTTTGTTTTCCCTTACAGATCCTGAGCGTCTGCATGGGTCAGCGGTGGTGGGCCTGTCCACAGAGGGCAGTCAAATGGAGAAGGAGGATGGCCCATCCACCTCCACAGGTATACGTGGCTCACTGCGACAGTGGGCCTGCCTGGCTGTCCAGACTGATGTTGTTGGAACAGGTGTGGAGGAGGCCCTGCCCATGTCACAGCGTGCCAGCATCCACAGATGCCAGCATGCTGTGACTCTGGCTGGTGCCGGGTCCATCACTGATAATGATGTCGCTAACGGCATGGGCAGTGACAGGTGTGTGCCACAGGATGGCCACACAGCAGGTAACATCGTGGCCATGGCTGTGGGTGGCGCTGCAATGGAGGCCTTCGTGTCATCACAGTCCCAGCCTGTGCCTGTCAGCACCATTGGGGCAGCACTGGTGTGTGTACAGGACAGTGGGACTGTTGCAGCCACTGTGACAGCACCAGTGAGCCCTGGTGAGCAGCAGCCAGAGGGGCAGCATCAGCAGTCGGCCAATGGGCTTGGGGGTACAGGGTGAGGGGGCGGCATCAATGCACCACCTGAGGACATGCCCAGACCTGGTCCCGGTGTGCAGCACCCACCATCAAGAGGTGCTGGGCATCAGGGCCGTGCACACCCTGAGGGACAGGATGCCGAGGAGGCAGATGACCTCTTGGATGAGCACACCCACATACTGCAAGCATCAGTCAACCAGCAGATGCAGCTTGCGACGTCGGTGGATGCACTGCGTGTGGCTCTGGAGCGGGCAGAGGAGCGTCGCAGCAGAGACACCTCCTGATCCTGGCAGGGATGGACCGGTTGTGGGAGGATGTGACCGCTGCCATTGACAGGCAGACACAGGCATTCACTGCTGTCATGGCCACAATGGGCACGCTGGCATGTGCCCATGCGCGTACACACCACGCAGTGCACTGTCCACTTCGCTCCCGCAGGGGCCACAGCACACCTCCTTGTCGACACCAGGTTCAGCTTGTGAGACCTGGAGCATGCCTGGCGAGGCATGTTTGTGTGCTGCAGACCCCTGCACGAGCATGGTCACGTTCACACAGTGGAACCCCTGGGGGACCATCGGTGCCACCCCATGAGGCCAGTGGTCAGCCTGTCAGTGCTGGCGGGTCTCGGCAGGGCCTCCCACGCATCTGAGATGGCTGGGGCACTGTGGCATGTGACTGATCTGTCTCCCAATGTGGCTATTGTCTGGTGCTGCTCTGTGTGCATTGTGTCATTCAGCAGGCATTGCAGGGGTTGGTACCCAGCCCTGCACGTGGACACACAGTCCATCTGCACAACCTCCTGGCTGCTGTCCGCAGTTGCATGTGCATGATGATGCCTGCATTGCGCTGTACACCAATGTGCAATGGTGCTCAGTATCTGACACACTCACAAGGACAGGCAATGGGCATGGTGGTCTGTGGACATGTGTGTGTGGCTAAGGGTTCTGGGTTGGTGTGCCTCCTACCCTTTGTGCATGTGTGGTGTGTTTTGTGTGTGTGTGTGTGTGTCTGTCCACGTGGCATGTTAGACCTCACCCATCCCTGGTTGTGTGTGTGGTTCCATGCCCGGCTACTTCCCTTGATGGAATGCACCCCTGGTGTGTGTCCATGCATGTTTGTGGGTTGTGCCTTAGCCACTGTTGGTTGCACATGGTCCCATGACTTACCTGGGTTGGCTGAAGTGCTCCTCTGTGATGGTGTCCCAGTGCAGCTGTGCCAGCCGGAGCAGTCGGGGGTCCCGTCAGCCAAGGGGGGCTGCCCATCACCATTGTCACTGGCATCCTCATCATCCCCATCGCTGTCCCCCCCTTCAACCTGTATGGCTATCCCAGATTCATTGGCCATGTTGTGCAGGATGCAACAGGCCAGGAATAGCCCGCAGGCCTTTGAGGGGTTGTACTGTAGGGCACCGCCGGAGGTGTCCAGGCAACAGAAATGTGCCTTCAGCATCCCGAACACCCGCTCGATGACATTAAGTGTGGTGGCATGTGCCTCATTGTAGCGTTGCTGCGATGGGGTTGTGAGCTGCCGGTAGGGTGTGAGCAGCCAGGGACAGAGTGGGTATCCACTGTCACCTGTGTGTAGAGGTGGAGGTTAGTTGGGTGATTAGCACGCCTGCCCCGGGCCATGTAGGCCACTACCCATGTCACCTCTGACCATGCCCCCCCAGGCCCTATGATTGTCCATGTGGTTTGCATACTCGCCCACTAGGTGGCCAGTGGGGATATCCCCACTCTCAAATCTGTGGCACAATGCTGACTGGTGCCAGATGAAGGCATCATGTGCTCCCCAGGTGCGTACAGATACTGATTATGCACCCCTGGCATCGCACACCACCTGGTGCTGATGCTGGCATAGCCCTATGACGAGTATATGAAGCCCCTCGGGGCCAGGTAGGTGCAGATGGCCACATGGTGCAGTCTCATTGCCTAGCACACCAGGCATGTGCTACCCTGTGGAACTCCTGTATGTTTGCTGTGCATCTACTGTGTGTTGGGGAAATGGATGTACTCTGCAGCATGTGGCAGCAGTGCGCTGAAGAGTTGGGTGAAGTGGCGTGACATGGCCAACTGGGTTATGCCTGTGGTGTCCCCAGTTGGTCTCTGGAAGGTACCCGTGGTGAGCAAGCACATGCAAGCTGTCACTTTCGTCTCCACTGACAGGGCATGGCTCCGTCATGTGGGTGCCTGCATCACATCACTGCACAGCTCACAGAGCCACCTCAGAATTGCCTGATTCAGGTGGTACCAGCCCACAATCTCAGTATCACTATACAGCTCGAAGCTGGTGCAGGCTCGGTACTGCCTGTTGGGGGCATACCGCCGACGGGCCCTTCCACGGCCACGCCCCCCTGCTGCCCGCCTTCTCACCCCCCTCATTATGGCCTCCATCTGGATGGTGGCACTGGCCATGACCCTGGCATGTGTTCACCCCCCCGGCAGCTGTTTCTGTATTCCTCCTGCTGTCCTGGCTGCTACTTCCCCTGCACCGGGAACACCTGCCTGTGCTGGCCTCACTGCTGTGTGGCGTAATTCCCCCTTCTGCACTGTGGCTGCCCACACCTTCCCCTGTGCCTGTTGCTTCCAGGTGCCCTTTCCTGGCCTGCCCTGTGTGTCCCTGCTGCCCAGTGTTTCCTGCTGGAGTTTGCCCTCATGTGGCTTCCCTGTAGCGTTCTTGCGCCTCTCCCTTGCTCCCTTTTATTTTGGCTCATTTCCGCTATGGAGCAAATTCCGTTGGCTCCCCTATTGCGCATGGCGCATGTTGTTGAATATTGCACTGCGCCATTTATGCATGGTTCTTCCCCCTTCAGTTGCACATGCATTCATTATCATTGCGCTGTTGCTCAGCGTGATTTGGGGGGCGCAACTGCCTCCTGCTGAATATCGTAGAATGGCGCATTTTCGGACTTGCGCAAGCACAACCCTATTGTGCATGGCTCAACTCTTTTGAATATCTAGGCCGCTGTTCTTAAACATGCTGTAATAAACATGGTGTTTGTCCCACCATGGTTGAACAATAAAAAAAATACCAGGCAGCGAAGCTGATGATGATGATGGCCAGGGGGAGGAGAACATTAGTAGACCAGACTGAGAGGAAGGGTAAGGAAATCTTTCAAGTGATAGCTGATACACAACTCCAACATCTTCCATTCATCAGTTATTTATCCCATTGGCTCCCACATCTTTGAGGGGCCACAAATCCCCAGTCACTTTCACCCCAAGGGGTGGCAAAAATTGGAGCCAACTGCCATATCACGGGAAAAAAAGCACTCAACGCTCACTGGTCCTGTCCCTGGAAATGGTCCAGAACTCTCTCCCTTCCTCCAATCTTCCCTTACTACACCTCCCGAACCCTCTCACTCCTTGAGATCTACTGACAATCGCACCCTGATGGTACCATGCAGATCTACCCTTGTTGCCAGACTGTTTTTTCCCACCACTTACCCAAATCATGGAATGGTCTCCTCCCACAAATATGTCACTCCTCCTCCACCTACTAGCTTGGTACTGCTCTACACAACTTCTTCTCTTCCAGATGTACCTGCTTCAATCCTCTCATCCCCTCTTTACCCTGTCCAGCTCACCAATACCCCCTTGCAGGGTTCATGCATCCTGAAGGGGAAACGTGTTGTTGCTTGCCTCCAGCTTTCCTAATTTCACTGTTCTTGCCTGCTGCCAGATTCCACCCCCTTGGGTTCTCTACACCCTGGAGGGGTACTTGCGTCTCAGCAGTCTTTCCTCCCACTCTTCTTAATGTCACTGTTCTTGTCTACTCTCAGATCCCTCTCCCTTGCAGGGTTCTCTACACCCTGGAGGGGTACTTGGCCTTGACAGTCTTCCCTACCACCTCTCCCCTTCCCCCCTCCTCCTCTTCCTCTTCTTAAGCTACCCCATCTCACTTTCCAGCTCCCTTTAGCCTTACATAACATAGAATTTGACAGCAGATAAGGACCGCTTGGCCCACCCAGTCTGCCCATTTCCCTACCTAATGGATAAGCTGCAGATCCTAGTTAACCAGCAGCCTACTTCTTCCTACCCCCACCCCCTAGAATTGCCTTATGACTGTCACATGCATACTTGAATTCCACCACTGTTTGACTCAAGGAGGGTACTGCTCGAATTCTAGAGGCAGTCTCTGACCGACCACTTCCAGGACCCACCTGTCCGAAGTGATACCAGACCAGGTGGAAAGAAAGTGGTGGAGCCGGCCCCCCACAGGACCACCCAGAACTGGCGTGACAGGTGTAGGGGTGGCCACCCCCGACCCGTCACTGAGCAGGCTTACAGGAGGAGGCGGCGGCTCCTGGACCGGCACCTCAACCTCCTTTGTGGGGCTGTTGAGGACCCTGCTTGGTCCTAGGGCGCCAAGCTTGAGCCTGCTGTTGCTGCTTACCTCCCTGGAAGGAGGGCTGTCTAACCACAGGAGAAGAGTGCCGAAAAGGCTTCTTGCACTTCTGCTGGTTCTTGCCCGAAGAACCTGTTGCAGAAGTGGCATCGGACTGCTCTATGCGCTGGAGGTGGCCTGCACTCCCGGACTGAAGAGATCGGTGCCAAGGAAGGGCACGTCAGCTAACCTGTGCTGAGTATCTGCCAGGAAAGAGGATAACCTTAGCCATGCCCTGTGGCGACTGGCCACTGCAGCTTCGAGTGAGCGGGTACAGGAATCTCCAATATCCAAAGCTGTCTGGAGCTGCTGTTTTGCAACAGCACGGCCCTGGTCACGGACCTGCTTAACCGTGGTCTGCATGTCCACTGGGAGATGAAGGAGGACTTCATCTAGCAACCCCAGGAGGGTGCGAGAGAAGTGTGCCATGATCACTGCCGAGCTGGCCAGACGAAGGCCCAAGGATGCCCAATACACCTTCCAGGCAGAATGGTCCATATTCTTGGACTCCTTGTCCGGAGAGCAGTCAATATCCTCTAAGCTACCTATGCGTCTAAACCAGGAGTTCTCACACTGTCAGTGAGCCTCCCCCAAGCCTTGGAAAAGATCTTGAGCCCCCCCCAATATAGAAATAATTTTGGGCCTCCCCATAGTTAGAACTATCATACTTTGCACATTACAGAAAGAATACAATGAAGTGCATACGAGTAGTTTATTCTCATTTTACTGAACTTATTCTCCCTCATTTCTCTATCTTGGGCAATTGCCACCTCTTACCCTGGTTTGCACCTAGCACTTGTTTGCCTATCTTTGTGCACAGCACTGTAAACATCATGGCACTTTGATAGTATTGATGCCTTACTATCTGACAGGTTTACTGTTTCATGTATCTGCGTCCACCCACTAATGTACTCAATTGTCTCATGCTATAACTGTATGAACTGCTCACTATTGTGTATTATGTATTATTTTGATCAGATGCTCCATATTGTATCTGTTCTATGTACCTGAAATTCCTTTCTTGCCAGTCCTCATTGTACTCCCCAAGGTCACACCATGAGATAAGCAACTTGTTGTTCAGTTTACCTTCCGGGTGAAACATTTCAATAAATAATAAAATAAATAAAGACAACAGACCAGAAGCAAAAATGTTAATAAGAGCAATTATGAAAATGCTAGCCACTGACTTTCTACCATTCTCCCTTGTGAGCAATGCAGATTTTCTATCACTAATTCAAGTTGCAGTGCCAAGGTATCAAGTGCCCAGCCATACCTCCTTTTCCACAGTGGTTGTTCCTGATTTCTATCAGAGTGTCTACAAGACTGTGTCACTTGCCCTGAAAGCATTTGTTTTAGCCATTCACATCACCACTGACATGTGGACCAGTGGGCAGACTACTGATTACTTGACAGTGACTGACGATTGGGTCAGTTCTTCTTTTGTTCCCCTCCTCTTCCTCCTCCTCTGGGATAAGTATCAGCCCCTGCAGTAGCAGTAGTCACACGTCAATGAGGTCCCCCAATCATGGCAAAAAGGCAACTTCATGTATTGCTAGCTTTGACAATGACCACTGTTCAGAAAACGTATTACATTTGCTTCAACAGAAGATTGATGAGTTGCCGACACCACACTAATTAACTCCAGATTTTTCAGTATCAGAGAATGCAAAGAACATTGTAAGGGATGTTGTCAATGAGGATTATATACATACTCCATGTTTTGCTCATTGCATATATCTGGTAGTCCTTTGATTCCTAGATGAGGGAGGCCCCACTGTGCAGACATGTGTAGGTATGGCTCCAAAAGTTTTTTGCCATTTTAGCCACTCTGCAAAATCACGAAAGCTGTTACAAAACATTCAGCAGTAGAACCACCTTCCCCTCCATTATTTGAATGGAATGAGTCAACAAGATGGAATTCTCCAATACATGACAGAATGGCTGCTAGAACAACAGAAGGCTATCCACCACTATGCCGGTCAGCATTGTATTGGCAAGGGGAGATGTAAACATTAGCTCAAATCAGTGGTGCCTGATGGAGACCCTCTGTACTGTGCTGAAGCCCTTTCAGCAGGCTATGGAGCTGAAAGTGCTGATGCAGCTGGTCTAAACCAGGTGCTCCCCGTCATCACCCTCATTAACCTGTAACTTCTTCATATGAAAATTAATAAGAAGAAAAGGAGGATATCATTGCTCTCAATTGGTTCCATGTAATAATGGTGACTAAAATAGAGTGCTGAAACAACAGTGACTGCATATTGTCAAAAGTAAAAATGGCTATGTGAATTACAGTGACCACCACAAACAGTGATGGGCACTAAGGGCCAGATATTCAGACTGCGCCAGGCAATGGCGCAAGTGGGGGTGCAGCACAACCGAGATGTGCTGGGCTCAAGACAGGGAGATATTCAAAGGTGATGTGCCATGGTGCATCACCATTGAATATAACCCAGATTGTGCAAGGCACATATACAATGTGCCTGCATATTCCCCAGACAGGGAAGGCTGGGAATGTTCACACAGAAGCTGTAGTTCTCGGTGCCACCCATGATGTTCAGACTTGGGCATGCAAATAGGGCCATAATGTATCCAAGGCATAAATGGGGCCATTTGCATGTCATTATGGCCATATTTGCATGAGCTGCACAGGGCATCCCAGCTAAATGCACCTGGCACCCTGCACAGACTGTTGTGTGGACTGAGTGGGTCCTGGGGCACCCCCTGCCCCGTAACCACGATCGCGGGACAAACGATACAACACAAACCCTGGTAGTTTAGTGGAATCCCCCACCCTCCTCGTGGCTCAAATTGTGGGAAATGCAAAGTCATATATGCCCTGGTAGTCTAGTGGTACCCCCCTCCCCATCGTGACCCTCTGATCACCATATTGTTCAGCAAGGAAAATCCCTGGTGGTCCAGTGGATCCCCCCACCCCACCCAATGCCCCGATCACCATTGTATATGTATTCTACATATCACAGGTGCTCCAGTGGTAACCCCCATCCCCCATTCACACAGGACCCCAGCCCACCCAACTCCCCGGCATTGGCGGGTGGCTGCAACTCGCTTTATAACACCCGCTCCACTTGATGAATGACAGCTTATGGTATGTGCTGGAAGCCAATTGGTCCACAGTGTGGACCAATGAGCTTGCAGGGCATACTGTACTAGACAGGCCCATATATGTGAATGAACCCATTGTGGGTGCTGTGGATGGTGTTCTTGCTGGGCAGGTAGCCACCCATGACTGGTGGCTGCTGTGTTGTGCCCTGCAATACAGCAGCCTGCCTGTGTGTGGCCAGCATTTGAGCCAGATTTTCCTGACTCAACTTTGAGCTTTGGTATGTGGTGCATCTGGGGGTTGTGCCAGCAGATACACCGCACAGCCCAGGCTGAATATCGGGATGTGCCGCATATGCATGGGCATGCCCCCTTCAGATGTGCCACATACATTAGCCCTCGGGGCATCAGGACTTGGCGCTGTTTCGTCCTTTGAATATCGCACCAGGCACATTGCGGGTTGTACCAGCATAACTCGGTTGTGCCAGGCGCAACTCCTTTGAATATCCGGCCTAAATGTCTAATCAGGGGCAATATACATTATATTTTTATGCAGGGGGCCTTGCCCCCACACCCCCGATAACATTGGTGGGTTTCGGAATCAAGTGGAGGGAGACAGAGAGGTCATGTCTGACTACAAAACAATTTGCTTTTCACCTAATGTGGTAAAGGACAAGGCGCTCACCCTTGCAGCCCTCTCTCCTTTCAGATCAACAACACAGCTCAGTTCTCAGCTTTCTAATTGACACGACTTTGTCATTGTATTATTTCTTTATATTTCTTTTGATTATTTCTTTCAGCTCCAAAACAGACCCACGCTTGTTTCTTACTAGGGAATACCAAACAGCAGGGAAATGGGCAGACTAGGTGGGCCAAGTGGTCCTTATCTGCCATCAAATTCTATGTTTCTATGTTTCAGCAGCCAATCAACAGTGCTGCTTCTAAGCTCCAATTGGAGCTAGAATTGGAAAGTGAGAGCCAGCCAAACACAGAAAGGCAAGTGTGCCAAACCTTCTGAGCCAGAGCTAAATAAACTAGAGCTCCAGGTGTCCCATTCGCAGCAACATGGACTCAGCTACGTGCTATGGCTAGGCTCAGAACTATCTGAGGTTACTGGTTCTCTGCCATTCCTGCATCACATCAAACAGGCTTGCTGGGGCTACCACCATTTTCTCCATTTCCATGAAAAACAGTAGCTTTTGCCCAAAGAGCAACACCGGCAGCCTACGGAATTGAATGGAGGTAGACATAGAGGTCACTTCTCACCACAAAAAACTTTGCTTTTCACCGACTGCGGTAAAGAAGAAGGCACTCACCCTTGCAGCCCTCTCTCCTTTCAGATCAACAACACACTTGTAAATGCTGCCCGCCTACTTCACCATCCCCTCCGTTATTGACATCAGCCTTATACAGGCCCATTTGATTGATAGCTGGATGGGTTCACACACTTCTCTACTCTATCAACACCCCCACCCTCTCTACCATATTGACCCCAATCTATTGATGTCAGCTTTATATAGGCCCATGTATTTGACAACTGGGACGGTTCACACACCTCTTCACCCACCCCTAAAAGCATCTGATTGGGTACTGACTCAGAGAAAGGAGTGGGGGATGTAAAATCATCCTCGATCAGTGGTGATAACTACTGAAGATTCAAACTCTGTGTCTGATTGGAAGACAGTAGATCAAAAAGGGGCAGTGTGCCACAACTACCTTGCTCAAAAAAATGCCTGTTTAAAAAAATACTCTCTATTTTTCATCCAAAACTCAGACCTCTTACCCTGGTTTGATATCCAGATATACTAAAGATGGATTTAGTTGGTTGTGGGCTCTGTGAGGCACTGTTACATAGGATGCTTTGTAGCAACTGGGTCACTGCCCAATATGTTGGGCTATTGGTGACCTGAAGACCCAGCTCAAGGAAGCCTGGGCACAAACAGAGTTGCTTCAGCATGAATTACAAACCTGTGTACTGGCTCATTTACCACATCCTAGTAACAATTTCCATGAACATGCTGTGGACTTGCACCAGAAGACTGGCAGGTAGTTAGGACAAAAGGTGGTAAACAGAGCAATCATCCAAAACCAAAACTGATCACTCACTACCCAGCAAGCATCTTTATGAAAAAACGCTTCTCACCAGTCACCACACAGCCAGTCCAGGAACTTGGAGAGAGACATATGGATCTCTCAAAGAGGCCATATGCAGCCAGCACACAAAAGAGACACCCCATCAAGACAGCTGTGAGCAGCACTCCTAGTAGCAGCAGAACAAAAGCCAATAAAAATATACTGGTGGTGAGGGACTCCATGATCAGAGGTGTGGAGTCTCACCTGGGGAACAACACAATAGTCAGGTGACTCCCCGGGACCTCTGTTAGATATGACTCTGAATATATAGTTTATATTCTTTTCAGTGAAGGGGATTGTGCTGGCATCATCATCCATGCTAGCACAAATAATCTCGCAAATATCATGCTCAAGGAAACCAAGCTGCACCTGGCCCAGCAGGGGGACAAATTGGCAAGCAGGACAAACTGGCTTACATTTTCAGAAGTCCTAACATCTGGCATAGGGCGGCCAGTGAAAACAGGTTCAGGGCGGAACAAATTCAAGAGTACAACATATGGCTGCACAAATGGTGCCAGGAAAGACGGCACATATTCATAGGAGACTGGGAACACTTTTGAAAGAGGACTTTTTCAGGTACAATGGTCTCCACCTTACAATGGAGGAGGCAAGTGCTTTGGGACAAAGTTTGACATCACAGCAGAGCATTTAAACTGGAAAAGGGGAGATAGGAGTAGTGTTGCATAATCCAGTAAACAACACTGTAACTTCTCTCCCTGTAAAAGACACAGGACATCAGGAACTAAACCAATCCACCACAGTTTGCAACACATAGAAACATAGACTTTGATGGCAGATAAGGACCACTTGGCTCACCTAGTCTGCCTATTTCCCTACCTACAGGATAAGCCGCAGATCCTAGTTAAACAAACAGCCTGTTTATTTCTATCCCCAACAAGAATTGCCTTATGTCTCACCCATGCATTCTTGAATTCTCCCACAGTTTTAGACCCCACAACCTCCTCAGGAAGGCTGTTCCATGCATCCACTACACTCTCGGTGAAAAAATACTTCCTCACATTGCCCCTGAACTGCCCCCCCCTCTATCTTTAAATTGTGTCCCCTTGTTCATGCATGTCTCTTTTTCTGAAAGATGCTACCCTCTTGGACTTTGTTAATTCCTCTGAGGTACCTAAAAGTTTCTATCATGTCCCCCCTCTCCCTCCTTTCCACAGAGGTACACATATTAAGCTCCTTTAGTCTCTCCTGGTATGGCTTCCCTTGCAGACCCTGCACCATTTTAGTTGCCTTCCTCTGGACTGCCTCTATCCTGTCTATGTCCTTGCGGAGATGGCGTCTCCAGAACTGGACACAGCACTCCAGATGTGGTCTCACCAACTGTCTGTACAGAGGGATAACAACTTCCTGTTTTCTGCTGGTGATGCCTCTCCCTATGCATCCCAGTATACCCCCAGCGCCCCTACTGCCTTCTCTCACATTGCTTGCAACCTTAAGGTCATCTGATATGATTATCCCCAGGTCCCTTTCCTTTTTTGTTGTTGTTACTACCTCCCCACCCATTGCGTATTCTTCCCCTGGGTTCTTGTTTCCCAGGTGCATTATTTTTCACTTCTTTGCATTGAATCCTAGCTGCCATACCTCTGACCATTCCTTGCCAAGTCCCTTTTCATCCTTTCCATGCCTCCTTGTGTATCAACCCTGTTGCAGATCTTTGTGTCATCTGCAAAAAGGCATACTTTTCCTTCCAGTCCCTCTGCAATGTCACTGATGAAGACATTAAAAAGGACTGGACCCAATACTGAACCTCATGCGTACCCACTAGTAACCCCCTTTCTTCAGAGTGGACCCATTTACAATTACCTTCTGTGTCCTGTTGTCTAGCCAATGTTTTATCCAGGCTACCACCCTGGGTCCCACTCCCAGGCTGGTTAATTTGACTATTAATCTTTGTGTGGACTGTGTCAAATGCCTTGCTAAAGCCTAGGTAGGCCATGTCCACAGCCCCTCCCTGGTCTACTACTTTGGTCACCCAGTCAAAGAAAATCTATTAGATTCATCTGACATGACCTTCCCGCTGTGAACCCATGCTGGCTTGGGTCCTGTGCACCACTGGCCTCTAGGTACTCAACTATTCTTTCCTTCAGAAGTGACTCCATCACTTTCCCTACCACAGAGGTCAGACTGACAGGTCTGCAGTTTCCTGCTTCTGTCCTGGTCCCACTTTTGTGAAGGGGAATCACATCCGCCTTCCTCCAGTCCTCGGGTACCACACTATCCTCCCATGATTTATTAAAAAGAGTTGCCAGTGGTTTCACTAGTTCCTCCCTTAATTCTTTTAGAATTCTGGGGTGAATTCCATCAGGACCCATTGCTTTGTCCACCTTCAGTTTTAGGAGTTCTTGCAGAACCCTTTCTTCTGTGAAAGGACTGGGATGACCTCCTATCAAGAGTGCTTCTGTTAATTGGATTAGGCACTTTCCTCCTCTTTGTGAATACTGCAGAAATATTCATTCAGTATTCCTGCTTTTTTACTGTCCCCCTCTGCCCACCCACCGTTCATTCTATTCAGCCTCACTATCCCTCTCTTGGTCTTTCTACGCTCGCTGATGTACCTATAAAAGGTTTTATCCACCTTCTTAACCGAGTTGGCTATCTTTTCCTCAGTTTGGGCCTTTGCTATTCTGACTTCCCTTCCTGCTTCCTTCTGCCTTAACTGGTACAGCTCTCTGTCTTGCTCCTTCTGTGTTTCCTTATACTTCTGGAATGCTATCTTTTCTTCCTGACTTTCACAGCCACCTCTTTTGAGAACCATAGTGGCTTTTTCTTTCATTTTGATTTGTTTATTTGCTTCACACAAAGGCTTGCTGCCTCTGTGATGGCAGTTTTGATAATTCCCATTGTTGCTCCACACCTCCTTCTAGCCTGTTTGCTAGTGCTTTTCTGAGGCACTCTCCCATCTTGCCAAAGTCAGCCCTCCTAAAGTCCAGTACCCTCACTTTTGTGGCTTGACTCTGTAGCTGAGGTTAACATGAACCACACTGTTTGATGGTCACTTATCCCCAGATGACAACCCACTTCTAGATCTGAGATCCTCTCACTGCTCCCGTTTGAGAGTATGAGGTCTAAGATTGCTCCCTCATGAGTGGGTTCCGAAACTAGCTGTCTAATGCCTACCACCTGTAGGGCATCAAGAATGGCCCTGCTCTTGGATGTGGCTGCAGCAATGTGCTCCAGTTAACATCTGGCATATTCAGGTCTCCCATCAACAGTATCTCCCTTTCTCTGCCATTCTAAGTATGCCTTCTATCATATCCTTGTCCATTCCCTCCCCCTGACATGGGAGTCTGTACACAACCCCTGTGCGGATTGTGGTGCCCTTTCCCATCTCCAAGGTGACCCACAGTACCTCCTCTCCTCCCTGTTTACTCTTTTGTTCAGTTGCTTTTATCCCTTCCTTTACATAGAGAGCTACTCCTCCCCCTCTTCTCCCCTGCCTGTCTCTCCTGTAGGTTATGTACCCTGGTATGTTAACATCCCAGTCATGGTTCTCTGTGTACCATGTTTCTGTGACTGCTACGATATCCAGGCATCCTCTTCCATTAAGGCCATCAGCTCAGGGAGCTTGTTGCCCAGACTACGGGCATTGGTACTCATTACCCACCATTTCTGATGGCCTTACTCCTTTTTCCCATCCCTGTCCTTCTTGCCTTTGTCACTTTCTCCATATACCCGTGCCCTTCTCCCTATCGACACCTCTATGTTGGTGTTTGCCACACTCATATATGATTATTTGGGGAGGCTAGATTTTCCTGATCCTTTCCAGTGCCTCCCCTTGGCTAGTTTAAAAGCTTGGCAATGAAGCATTTAAACCTATCACCTAGGATCCTGGTTCCCTCCCGACAGATGCAGCCCTTCATGCCAGTATAGGCTTGATCACTCCAGGTGGACCCCAGTCCCAATGGCTAAATCCCTGAGCTCCACACCAGTTTTTCAACCACTGATTGAATCCCATGGTGCGGAACACCCTAGCTCTCCTATGCCATAGATGAGTAGCACCTCCGAGAAGGTTACCGTGCATGCTACTTGACTAAGGCCCCTCCCCAATTCCACAAACTCTTCCTGCACTTCTCTAATCCCTGTCTTAGCCATGTCATTTGTCCCTAGGTGGACAATGACATCCAGCTCCCTCCCCTGTGCAGCTGCTCTGGCAATCCTGAGGATTCGCTCCCTGTCCCTCCAAGCCATGGTGCCAGGCAGGTACCTTACCTCCCTCTCCCCTTCCTCCCCCAGTTCTACTTTCCTAACAATGGAGTCCCCCACCAGGAGTTGTTTCCTTCCCCTGCAGGGTCCCCTGCCACCCTCCTGTGGGTCTCCTTTGTGGAGGTTCCCAGCATCCTCCTTGGTCTCCACTGTGGGTGCCTCCATAGAAGAACCACACTTTGGCAGAATGGCATAGTGTGGCAGAATGGCATAACCTTCCATCACCCATCCAACATGGTTTCCATAAAGGTCATAGCACCTCCACAGCTCTTCTATAATTCACTAATGATATCTTAACTGCTTTGGATTTGGGCCTCTTGATGAGAGCTGCTTTTGTTGACCTCTCTAAGGCATTCGATCTCGTTGATCACCCTCTTTTGCTTGCTGGCATTAGTTCCCTTGGTTTCTCTGCACAATCTGTTGGATTGTTTCATAGCTACCTAACACATAGATATCAAAAGGTAAAATTAAACTCTTCTGTGTCTGATTCTGCTCCTACTAATGTTGGAGTTCCACAAGGGTCTATCTTGGGGCTCTTCTCTTCTCTGTTTTTACACATCACATATCTCCTAAGACTCCTCAGTGTGCAACCATCCTATATGCAGATAACTTAGTACTATACACCTCCACAGCAGAAATAATGGATAGAAATAGCCAATTCACCTCTTCCTTTTCTCACTGTACAAGACTGGATCTATAAACATAGGCTTGTCCTCAATATAAGAAAAATGCATGGTATGCTTTTTGGACCCCCTGCCAAACTAAGTTCCAACTGCAGCTTATTAAATATCTCCTGTGCTAACGGCTCATCTCTTACGACAGTTACCTCTTTCAGGCATCTATGTGTTCTACTTGATGAAACCCTTACTTTGGAACAACACATCATGGCTGCCTGCAAGCCAGTAAACTCCAATCTTGGAATCACCTATAGAACAAGTAGGATGCTCACTTCCTTGGCCAGACTGGCTATTGCTAGAGGAATCTTACTCCCGTCTCTTGTGTATGGTGCTGTTACCTATATCAATGCTTCTAGGAGCACACTTAGCAAATGAGACATAGAAACATAGACTTTGATGGCAGATAAGGACCGCTTGGCCCACCTAGTCTGCCCATTTCCCTACCTAGAGGATAGGCTGCAGATCCTATTTAACCAACAGCCTATTTCTTCCTTCCCCCCACAACAATTGCCTTATGTCTGTCCCATGCATTAATAAATTCTCCCACAGTTTTAGACCCCACAACCATCACAAGAACGCTGTTCCATGTGTCCACCACCCTCTCTGTGAAAAAATACTTCCTCACATTGCCCCTGAGCTGTCCCCCCTCTATCTTCAAATTGTGTCCCCTTGTTCTTGTACATCTCTTTTTCCTGAAAGATGCTACCCTCTTTGACTTTTTTGATTCCACTGAGGTACTTATATGTTTCTATCATGTCCCCCCTCTCCCTCTCCCTCTTTTTCTCAAGGGTATACATATTATGCTCCTTTAGTCTCTCCTCATATGGCTTTTCTTGCAGATCCTTCACCATTTTAGTTGCCCTTCTCTGAACTGCCTTGATCCTGTCTATGTCCTTGCGGAGATGGGGTCTCCAGAACTGGATGCAGTACTCCAGATGGGGTCTCGCCAACTGTCTGTACAGGGGGATAACAACTTCCTGTTTTCTGCTGGTGATGCCTCTCCCTATACATCCGAGTGTCCCCCCCAGCCCTCTCTACTACCTTCTCACATTGCTTGCCAACCTTAAGGTCATCTGATATGATTACCCCAGGTTCTTTCCATTTTTGTTGTTGTTACTACCTCCCCCCCATTGTGTAAC
Organism: Neoceratodus forsteri; assembly: GCA_016271365.2. Lineage (NCBI taxonomy): Eukaryota > Metazoa > Chordata > Ceratodontiformes > Ceratodontidae > Neoceratodus > Neoceratodus forsteri. Next base: position 464,150,946 of record CM057449.1, read on the forward strand.
ATTCCCCTGGGTTTTTGTTTCCCAGGTGCATTATTTTTCACTTCTTTGCATTGAATCCAAGCTGCCATACTTCTGACCATACCTCCAACCTTGCCAAGTCCCTTCTCATCCTTTCCATGCCTCCTTGTGTATCAACCCTGTTGCAGATCTTTGTGTCATCTGCAAAGAGGCATACTTTTCCTTCCAGTCCCTCTGCATTGTCACTTATAAAGACATTAAAAAGGACAGGACCCAGTACTGAACCCTGCGATACCCCATTATTAACCCCTCTTTCTTCAGAGTAGCCTCCATTTACAATTACCTTCTGTGTCCTGTTGTTCAGCCAATGTTTTACCCAGGCTACCACCCTGGGACCCACTCCCAGGCTGATTAATTTGACTATTAATCTTTTGTGTGGGACTGTGCCAAATGCCTTGCTAAAGTCTAGGTAGACCATGTCCACAGCTCCTCCTTGGTCTACTACTTTGGTCACCCAGTCAAAGAAATCAATAAGATTTGTCTGACATGACCTTCTCGCTGTGAACCCATGCTACCTTGGGTCCTGTGCTCCACTGGTCTCTAGGTACTCAACTATGCTTTCTTTCAGAAGTGATTCCATCACTTTTCCTACCACAGAGGTCAAACTGACAGGTCTGTAGTTTTCTGCCTCTGTCTTGGTCCCACTTTTGTGAAGGGTATCACATCTGCCTTCCTCCAGTCCTCAGGTACCACACTATCCTCCCATGATTTATTAAAAAGGGTAGTCAGTGGGGAAACTAGTTCTCTGCTTAATTGTTTTAGAATTCTGTGGTGAATTCCGTCTGGCCCCATTGCTTTGTCCACCTTCAGTTTTAGGAGTTCTTTCAGAATCCTTTCTTCTGTAAAAGGACTAGGATTGACCTCCCCTATCCAGAATGCTTCTGTTAATTGGATTAGGCACCTCCCCACCTCCTCTTTTGTGAATACTGAACAGAAGTATTCATTCAGTATCCCTGCTTTTTCATTGTCCCTCTCTGCCCACCCACCATCCATTCTATTCAACCTCACTATTCCTCCCTTTGTCTTTCTACATTCCCTGTTATACATATAAAAGGTTTTATCCCCCTTCTTAACTGAGTTGGCTATCTTTTCCTCAGTTTGGGCCTTTGCTATTCTGACTAGCCTTCTTCTTTTTGTCTTAACTGGTACAGTTCTCTGTCCTCCTCCTTCTGTGTCTCCTTTTGCTTCCTAAATGTTATCTTTTTCTCCCTAACCTTCACTGCCACCTCTTTTGAGAACCATAGTGGCTTTTTCTTTCATTCTGATTTGTTTATTTGCTTCACACAAAGGCTTGTTGCCTCTGTGATGGCAGTTTTGATATTTCCCCATTGTTGCTCCACCCCTCCTTCTAGCCTATTTGTTAGTGCTTTTCTAAGGCACTCTCCTGTCTTGCCAAAGTCAGCCCTCCTGAAGTACAGAACCCTCACTTTTGTATGGCTTGACTCTGTAGCTGAGTTTATCGTGAACCACACTGGTGGTCACTTGTTCCCAAATGGCTACCCAGTTCTAGATCTGAGATCCTCTCACTGTCCCCATTTGAGAGTACAAGGTCTAAGATTGCTCCCTCATGAGTAGGTTCCAAAACTAGCTGTCTGAGACATGCCACCTGTAAGGCATCAAGAATGGCCCTGCTTTTGGATGTGGCTGCAGCAAAGGTGCTCCAGTTAACATCTGGCATATTAAGGTCCCCTATCAACAGTATCTCCCCTTTCTCTGCCATCCTAAGTATGCCTTCTATCATATCCTTGTCCATTCCCTCCCTCTGACATGGGGGTCTGCATACAACATCTGTGCAGATTGTGGTGCCATTTTCAGTCTCTAAGGTGACCCACAGTGCCTCTTCTCCTCCCTGTTTACTCTTTTGTTCAGTTGCTTTTATCCCTTCCTTTACATAGAGAGCTACTCCACCCCCTCTTCTCCCCTTCCTGTCTCTTCTGTAAGTTGTGTACACTGGTATGTTAACATCCCAGTCATGGTTCTCTGTGTACCATGTTTCTGTGACTGCTACAATATCCAGGCATCCCTCTTCCATCAGGGCCACCAGTTCTGGGAGCTTGTTGCCCAGACTATGGGCATTAGTACTCATTACCCTCCATTTCTTGATGGCCTTGCTCCTTTTTGCCCCATCCCTGTCTTTATTGCATTTGTCAATTTCTCCATTTACCCCAGCGCTTCTCCCTATCGACATCTCTATGTTGGTGTCTACCTCACTTAGTACCCTGATTTTTTGGGAGGGACTATGATTTCCCTGCTCCTCTCCAGTGCCTTCCTTCCTTGGCTTGTTTAAATGCTTGCCAATGAAGCATTTAAACCTATCACCTAGGATCCTGGTTCCCCTCCTGGACAGATGCAGACCATCACACCACTATAGGCCTGCATCCCTCCAGGTGGAACCCCAGTCCCCAAATGAAGCCAAATCCCTGAGCTCTGCACCAGTTTTTCAACCACTGATTGAATCCCATGGTGTGGAGCACCCTAGCATCACCCATGCCATAGACAGGCAGCAAATCTGAGAAGGTTACCGTGCATGCTATTTTTCTAAGGTGCTTCCCCATCTCCACAAACACTTCTTGCACTGCTCTGATCCCTTTCTTAGCCAGGTCATTTGTCCCTAGGTGGACAATGACATCCATCTCTCTCCCTTGTGTAGCTGCTCCTGCGATCCTGAGGATTCGCTCCCTGTCCCTCCAAGCCATGGTGCCAGGCAGGCACCTTACCTCCCTCTCCCCTTCCTCCCCCAGTTCTACCTTCCTAACTATGGAGTCCCCCACCAGGAGTTGTTTCCTTCTCCTGTGGGGTCCCATGCCACCCTCCTGTGGGTCTCCTTTGTGAAGGGTTCCCAGCATCCTCCCTGGGACCTCTGCTAAACGTGACTCTGAATGTATTGTTAATATTCTTTCCAGTGAAGGGGATTGTGCTATAGCATTATCATACATATTGGCACAAATGATCTTGCAATTGTCATGCTCAAGGAAGCCGAGCTGCACCTGGCCCTGCTGGTGACAAATTAGCAAGCAGGACAATCTGGCTTGCATTTTCAGAAGCCATCCCAGTCTGCCGTAAAGCAGGCAGAAAAAACAGGATCAGAGCAGAATAAATTGAAGAGTACAACAGATGGCTGCACAAACGGTGCTAGCAAAGAGAGCACATATTCATAGGAGACTGGGAACACTTTTGAGACAGGTTTTTTTTTCAGGTTCAATGGTCTCCACCTTACAAAGGAGGGGGCGAGGGCTTTGGGATAAAGTTTGACATCACAGCAGAGCATTTAAACTAGAAAAAGGGGATATAGGAGAAGTGTTGCATAATCTGGTAAACAACACTGTAACTTCTCCCCCTATAAAAGACATGGGACAGCAGGAGCTAAACCAACCCACCACAGCCTGCAACACTATACCAGATGTAAACTGTTAAGCATGACAGTTTTAAAACAGATGCATGTAAAAATCAACACAGGATTTGGAAAGCCAGGAGTACAAATGCACATAGCCTACCAGACAAGCTGCCCACTCTATCAGCCACCATGATGGAAATGGAACTGGATGGGGTTGCCGTAACTGAAACCTGGTACAGCCACAATCATGAATTTAACATGGTAATACCAGGTTTCAATTTCTTCCATGAGGAGAGGAAGAGAAAAAAGGAGGGGTTGCTTTATATGTCAGAGAGGATATTAAAACAACCAAGGTACAGGGGACAGATATGGGGATTGAGGCCATGTGGATCACTCTTGAAACAGGAAAAGGGCAATCCACATGGGTGGGGGTGATCTACAGACCGCCAATGCAGGAGGAGAGGGAGGACATGTTGCTCAAGGACTCCATCAGAGTAAAGGCAGAAAAAGATGAAGTAGTTTTGACGGGGGATTTCAACTTATCTGATGAAAATGGTGGTCCCTGGTTGGCATCGACAGCATGCAGTAGGAAAATTTTGGTAATCTTTCAACATGCAGGCCTCAAACAGCTCATGAGAGAACTCACATGGGGTAATGTTGTCCTGGACCTGTTATTTATGAACAGTGACAGAGTAACTGAGGTCCAAGTGGGATCCCACCTAGGATCGAATGACCACAACATGGTGTGGTTTAGGTTAAAAATGACTGAAGAGGGCAGTCACTCCAGGCTGAGGATCATAGATATCAAAAAGGCCAACTTTCCACAAATGTGCATAACCATAAAAAAGAACTAAAACAAGGGAAGGGTGGTGGGCTGAAGAATACTGGAAAAAAATAAAGGAAGCAATACTGAAAGTCACTGAAAACTGTGTCAAAAGAGTCAGCAAAAATAAGAGAAAGAGAAATTTGCTGTGATTCACTAAGGAGGTCTCAACTAAAATAAAAGAGAAGAAGAATGCTTTCACTAAATTTAAGCTATCTAAATGTGAAAAGGACCTGGACTCCTACAGGGATAGACTAAAGGAAGCTGGGAAAGCTGTCAAAACAGCAAAGGCCCAGAGAGAGGAGTGGATTGCACGAGGCATCAAAAAGGGAGACAAAACCTTCTTTAAATACATCAGGGAAAGGAGGAAGGCTAAAAGAGAGATAGTCAGGCTGGCGAGGAGGGAAGGCAGGCATTTAGAATATGATGGGTAAAAGGCTGAGATCCACAACGATTACTTTGCCTCAGTATTCTCACTGGAAAAGTAAGGAAATTGGCCCTAGCTGAGTGGGAAGAGTTCCTTAGTGTGTGGGGTCAATGTAAGTCCCTTCAAAGAGGAAAGGGTTCTGAAGGAGCTAAACAAGCTTGACGTGACCAAAGCCATAGGCCCAGATGGCATCCACTGGAGGATTCTACAGAAAATTGGAAAATAGCTTGTTGCTCCCCTAGTTGAGCTCTTCAGTCTGTCCTTGGAAAAGGCAGAAGTAATCGATGACTGGAGAAAGGCAAACGTGAGTCATCTCCATAAGAGCGGGAGCAAGGAGGAGGTGGGGAACTACCATCTGGTTAGCCTGACCTCATTGGTGGTAAAAATGATGAAATATGTCCTCAAGGAGAGGATCATTGCATTCCTGGATAACAGCAGGCTACAGGACCCTAGGCAGCATGGGTTTATGGCTGGTAGATCCTGCCAAACAAACTTAATTGAGTTCTTTGATTAGGTAACCAGGATACTGGATGAGGATGGGGCTATGGACATAGTCTACCTTGATTTCATCAAGGCCTTCTATTGTGTGCTACATATGAGACTGATATGCTAATTAAATATCCTAGGAGTGGGAGACAAAGTAGTAAAATGGATGGAAAATCAGCTGGCGGGCAGAACTTAGTGGGTGTCAGTAAATGGTAGTCTGTCAGGTGAGATGATAGTGATTAGTGGAGTTCCCCTGAGCTCAGTGATGGCCCCCCCTTCAACTTCTTCATAGACAACATAGCAGAGGGATTAAAAGGGAGGGTGTGTCTGCTTGCAGATGATACAAAGCTCTGCAATAGAGTAGACACCACAAATGGAGTACAACAAATGGTAGAGGACTAGAGCAACTGGAGAGGTGATCTATGGCCTGGCATCTGAAATTTAATGTTAAAAAGTGCAATGTAATGCATCTGAGAAAGGAATTGTAGGGAGGCGTACTTTCTGGGAGGGGAGAAAATGGTTGTTACTGAGCAGGAGAGGGATCTGGGGGTAATCATTTCTGATGACATAAAGGTGGGGTGGCAATGTGAAAAGGCAATGCCAAGAGCAAGTAGTATGATGGGATGCATAGGGAGAGGCATCTCCAACAGAAAGAGAGAGGTCATGTTGCCACTGTACATATCCCTGGTGAGATGATATACCGTTGTTACAGTGACCACTTTACAGTGATGTGGTCGATACTGACAAAATCGCCATGTCACAGTAAAGTTCTCCTGGGACCGCTACACCCTTCCCCAAGGTCCTGCACCCCATCCCTGTCTCAACTCAGTCTCACAGTTAAGAATCCTTAGGAAGGGTGCAGAAGGCACAGACCCCTGCATGGGGTGTGTGGGGACACTGCATCCCACAAAACAATAAGATTTAACATGCCGGCACCATCCCAATTGCAAATGTTGTGGATGTAGTTGTGTCAGGGTAATGTTGCATTGACAGGAAATTGTCGATGCAGCATTGTGGATCTGGTGAGACTACACCTGGAGTACTGTATCCAAATCTGGAGGCCACATCTTAGGAAGGACATCAATAGATTGGAGACAGTATGGAGAAGGACAATGAGGATAATATGGGGACTCTGGGAGAAGCCTTATGAGGACAGGTTAAGGGAACTCAAAATGTATTCCCTCAAGCAATGCAGGGAGAGGGGTGATATGATAGAGGCATTCACATATATAAGAGGCATAAACAGCACACAGGTAGACAGCTTGTTTCTCTTCAATAACAACAGAAGCACCAAGGGAAATGAATGGAAACTCATGGGGAGCAAGTTCAGGGGGAACATGAGCGTGATTTTCTTCATAGAAAAGGTGGCGTATGCCTGGAACGGTCTCTCACAGGAGGCGATGGGAGTTTAAAAGATAAACTCATTCAAAAGAGTTTGGCACAAGCACAAAGGCATACTGGGCAACTGACAAAAAAAGTATTGACAAAATAGTCAAAAGGGAGGGATCGTTTTCATGGGCAGACTAGATGGATCAACAGATTATAATTACCTCAGGGGGGATTGACACAGGGGAAAGTGGAAAACTTTTAAGGGAGGGCTACTCAGGGGGAGGGAACCTGTGGGCGGGATGAACACAGGAGACAGAAGAAAATTTGGGAGGGGGATTGCTTCGGGGGTGGTGAAACCTGTGCATGGGAGAGAACTGGGAAACAGGACTTACAAATACTTGAGCAATAAAAAAAGCTCATCACCTTGACCCAAACCCAGGTCCACCAGCTTCATGGGGCATAAGCTAATGCACTACACAACACAGCTGGCTAGGAATTGACTGGTCAAACACAGCCCTATAAGTTAATACAGCAAGTGTAGCTCACTGAGACACTCGTTGTATACCACTATCACTATACTTTCACAGTTTCTATTACTGTAGGTGCTCAAACTGAGTCACTCAAGTTGACTCTCCCATATCAAGGGATACCCTCTCAATCTGGTGGAAAGGATATTGATCACCAAACCGGCCCACCAGTGCAGCAGCTGGATTTCTGCTTGCAATGCCGAATACCGAGGTTCAGGAATGGACCCAGGAGTCAGAGGGCCAGCCAGGGGGAGAAGGTCGAGCCTCCTGTTGGCTACTCACCTTCTCCAGGAGGAGGGGGGAAGAGTGTCTGGCATTTTTTGGACCCCTGGTGGAGACTGGGGGTACTATTAGTGGCCAGTGCAATTACCTAAGGGGGCAGGTTGGGTACTGGTTGTCATTGAATGTCCCTACCCCCAGGTTTCAGCAAACATTGAAAAATGCCTTCCCACTGGCATGATGACCTGCCCTGCCACCATCTCCACTGCCTTCCGGCATCTGCTGGGGGGTCCCGTCCCCATGGCCCCTACCCAGAGGTAACCTGGGGCTATCTTACAGTGTCCATTTAGAGGAGGAGCCCTTAGCCTGATCATGGTGAGATGACTGGCGGGGCGGGTCTAACCACCAAACTAAGGAATGGGGAGCTCCAGAACAAAAAAAAGAAAGGATACTGTCTCAGTTCTGGAATGACACATATTTCAAAAATGTGTACAGAAGACCACTGCATCATGATCACTGTGTACAAAGACACATTTTAGACATTCTTTGATGCACAATAATGTAGTAAGGCTCAGTGGTCTTGGTCCCTGTGCGTATGGCACAAAACAAGAACAATGACACAAATAAGAGTAGAAGAACAATGTTCGTCATCATCCCTTGTAGTCACACTGACAGGCCAGGTGTAGGAGAGGGCAAAGCAGGATCACCATGTGTTTCCACTGCTGCCACTAAACATCACTGGAGTCACACATTTTTGCCTCTAAGTCAACCTGAAACTAATGCTGCTGTTGCTGGTGCACCCCCCAGAAAGACAGCCATTTATGTCAAACTACTGTGGGAACAACTATCTGACTATGGATTGATGAAAAAGCACAGCAAGCCACTTTTGACACGGTGACACTTAAAATGATGATAATCAAAATGGTGCAGCATTATCTGGATGAGAAAATGCCATTAACAGAATAAGACAAGCTTCTATTGTACTGGTACCATAAAAATATAATTTGGTCATCTTTGATGCAGACAGCTGTTGACACCTCAGTTGCCCACCTGTAATTATATATTTAAAGATAATTCTCAGTGCTGAAGGCAATATTATCACTAACAGGAGAACATGCTTTTCCACCCAAAATGTAGAGATGCTGATTTTTTTTTAATTAACCTGCCAATTTTTCAAAAGCCCTTTGCCACAATTTATGAATTATGACTCTCCTACACTTTCAACTGGGATTATGACAGAGAAGGATGATCAGGTGGATTGGGAAGGCTTCTGAGTCTATCAATTTTTTGGGGGGAACGAGTAGCCTTCACAAACACCTACCCACACTGTGGGCCGCTGCAATGTGGTTGTCCCTTAGTCTTTTTCAGATTAATGTCTGTGAATTTTTGGCAGGCCTGCACAGGACAAATAAATCATTTTGGGGCAACGTTGCCCATGAAACTAATGTGTAAAACATGTATCCATGGCATAACGGGAAGCCTTGTCCATGTGTGGCAATTTCCCAATGAGCACACAATTTTTGGAATCAGTAGCCTGCACGGTGGGATACTGCACAGTTGACTTCACTCAGTCTTCTTGTAATTAATGTTTTGAGAATTTTTGGCAGGCCTACAAAGGCCAAATAAATTATTTTGGGGGCAATGTTGCCCATGAAGCCAGTGTGTACAACAATTATCTGTGTCATAACAGGAAGCCTTGTCCATCAGAAAAATTATTGGACGGGGGGATGCTTGGTAAGGAGAAGGAGTGAAGGGCAATCCATCAGATTTCTGCCACGCTGAGTGTAAGGAGGATGCCAATGCTTCTCGCTCTCCTGAAATGCCAAAATAAAAAAATTCTATGTTATCAGAAGAAACGTCTCGTTAGCACACCCTCAATTCTCCACTCATTGGTTTTATTATATTATTGCTGGTAAAATCCATTGTGCCAGTAGATGGTTGTATGCCGTGGTTAAGTGGAAGCCGAGTCTCTCACACATAATACACAGAAGGAATCTTTAGTGCTTACCTGCCTAGCTATGGATGGACAAGAGGAGTAAATTCCTTGAAAAAGTAAATGAGGCTACAAGAAAAAAAGGAGAAATTGGTGTCAGTTGGTTTACTGTACATGGCACGGGAAAAAAATCATTCAACATAGTCATGCTGACCAAAAACTATACAGCTCAGCTTGCCAGAACACAGCACAGAAATATCTATCAGCCAAGTTTCAATTGGAAATGAAGAGGCTGAACAGCTTTACTGAGGGTGAACGAGACCCAAGAGGCATGCTTTGGTCAGACTATCAAAAAGATAAGACGTTAGCAGAGTTCCTGAATTCCAAATTAACAATAAGCACAAACAAACAAGGAAATGCAGACAAATGCCGATGACAATTGGTAGAGGAAGCCAAACAAAACCGAGTTAAACTATGAAACCGACTAGACATTCTGACAACCTCCCTGGTCATCTCTGGGGTCCTTCCTGTGTGGTGCAAGGGCAGCAGCACATAGAAGATCAGGAGTAAAGAAATTGAGAGATTCAATGAGTGGTTACAGAGCTGGTGTCAAGTAAGAGGCTACCACTTCATTGGTGCATGGGAAGACTTCTGGGAGAGGATGTTCTTCAAATATGATGGACTGCACCTAATGTGGTTCCTCTATGGAGGCACCCACAGTGGAGACCAAGGAGGATGCTGGGAACCTCCACAAAGGAGACCCACAGGAGGGTGGTTTGGGACCCCACAGGGGAAAGAAACAACTCCTGGTGGGGACTCATACAGGAAGGTAGAACTGGGAGGAAGGGAGGAGGGAGGTGACCTGCCTGGTGCCATGGCTTGAGGGACAGGGAGGAATCCTCAGGATTGCAGGAGCAGCTGCACAGGGGAGGAGCTGGATGACATTGTTCACCTAGGGACAAATGACCTGGCTAATAAAGGGATCAGAGCAGTGCAAGAAGCATTTGTGGTGATGGGAGGGCCTAGACAACAGATGCACACGTAAACCTTCTCGGAGGTGCTGCTCTGTTCTATGGCATGGGTGAGACTAGGGTACTCCACACCATGGGATTCAATCAGTGGTTGAAAACTGGTGCAGAGCTCAGGATTTGGCTTCATTGGGGACTGGGGGTCCACCTGGAGGGATGCAGGCCTATACTGGCATGATGGTCTGCTTCTGTCCAGGAGGGGAACCAGGATCCTAAGTGATAGGTTTAAATACTTCATTGACAAGCATTTAAACTAGCCAAGGGGGAAGGCACTGGAAAGGAGCAGGGAAATCCTAGCCCCAAAATATCAGGGTACTAAGCTAGGTAGACACTAACATAGAGATGTCGATAGGGAGAAGCACTGGGGTAAATGGAGAATGTGACAAATGCAATAAAAACAGGGATGGGGCAAAAAGGGGTAAGGCCATCAAGAAATGGAGAGTAATGAGTACCAATGCCCATAGTCTGGGCAACAAGCTCCCTGAACTGGTGGCCTTCATGAAAGAGGGATGCCTGGATATTGTAGCAGCCACAGAAACATGGTACACAGAGAACCATGATTGGGATGTTAACATACCGGTGTACACAACCTACAGGAGAAACAGGGAGGGGAGAAGAGGGGGTGGAGTAGCTCTCTATGTAATGGAAGAGATAAAAGCAACTGAACAAAAGAGTAAACAGGGAGGACAGAAGGCGCTGTGGGTCACCTTAGAGACTGAAAATGGTGCCACAGTCTGCAGAGAGGTTGTATACAGACCCCCTTGTCAGAGGGAGGGAACGGACAAGGATATGATAGAAGGCATACTTAGGATGGCAGAGAAAGGGGAGATACTGTTGATAGGGGACCTTAATATGTCAGATGTTAACAGGAGCACCTTTGCTGCAGCCACATCCAAAAGCAGGGCCATTCTTGATGCTCTTCAGGTGGCTTGCCTCAGACAGCTAGTTTTGGAACCTACTCATGAGGGAGCAATCTTAGACCTCGTACTCTCAAATGGGGACAGTGAGAGGATCTCAGATCTAGAAGTGGGTAGCCATTTGGGAACAATTGACCACCAAACAGTGTGGTTCACGATAAACTCAGCTACAGAGTCAAACCATACAAAAGTGAGGGTTCTATACTTTAGGAGGGCTGACTTTGGCAAAATGAGTGAGTGCCTTAGAAAAGCACTAGCAAACATGCTAGAAGGAGGGGTGGAGCAACAATGGGGAAATATCAAAACTGCCATTGGTGAGGCAACAAGCCTTTGTGTGAAGCAAATAAACAAATCAAAATGAAAGAAAAAGCCACTATGGTTCTCAAAAGAAGTGGCGGTAAAGGTTAGGGAGAAAAAGATAGCATTTAGGAAGTATAAGGTGATACAGAAGGAGCAGGACAGAGAACTGTACCAGTTAAGGCAGAAGGAAACAGGGAGAGTAGTCAGAATAGCAAAGGGACAAACTGAGGAAAGATAGCTAACTTGGTTAAGAAGGGGGATAAAACCTTTTATAGGTATATCAGGGAGCGTACAAAGACAAAGGGAGGGATAGTGAGGCTGAATAGAATTGATTGTGGGTGGGCAGAGAGTGACAGTGAAAAAGCAGGGATACTGAATGAATACTTCTGTTCAGTATTCACAAAAGAGGAAGTGGGGGAGGTGTCTAAGCCAATTAACAGAAGCACTCTGGAGAGGGGGGTCAATTCCAGTCCTTTCACAGAAGAAAGGGTTCTGAAAGAACTCCTAAAACTGAAGGTGGACAAAGCAATGGGGCCAGATGGAATTCACCCCAGAATTCTAAAATAATTAAGCAGAGAACTAGTGACGCCACTGACTACCCTTTTTAACAAATCATGGGAGGATGCTGTGGTACCTGAGGACTGGAAGAAGGTGGATGTGATTCCCCTTCACAAAAGTGGGACCAAGACAGAGGCAGGAAACTACAGACCTGTCAGTTTGACCTCTGTGGTAGGGAAAGTGATGGAATCACTTCTGAAGGAAAAAATTGTTGATTACTTAGAGGCCAGTGGGGCACAGGACCCAAGGCAGCATGGGTTCACTGTGGTAAGGTCATGTCAGACAAATCCAATTGATTTCTTTGACTGGGTGACCAAAGTATTAGACCAGGGAGGGGCTGTGGACATGGCCTACCTAGACTTTAGCAAGGCATTTGACACAGTCCCACACAAAAGATTAATAGTCAAAGTAACCAGCCTGGGAGTGGGTCCCAGGGTGGTAGCCTGGTTAAAACATTGGCTGAATAACAGGACACAGAAGGTAATTGTAAATGGAGTCCACTCTGAAGAAAGAGGGGTTACTAGTGGGGTAACGCAGGGTTGAGTACTGGGTCCAGTCCTTTTTAATGTCTTTATAAGTGACATTCCAGAGGGACTGGAAGGAAAAGTATGTTTCTTTGCAGATGACACAAAGATCTGCAACAGGGTTGATACACAAGGAGGTGTGGAAAGGATGAGAAGGGACTTGGCAAGATTGGAGGAATGGTCAGAAGTATGGCAGCTTGGATTCAATGCAAAGAAGTGCAAAGTAGTGCACCTGGGAAACAAAACCCAGCGGAAGATTACACAATGGGGGGGAAGGTAGTAACAACAACAAAAATGGAAAGGCACCTGGGGGTAATCATATCTGATGACCTTAAGGTTGGCAAGCAATGTGAGAAGGCTGTAGGGAGGGCTGGGGGGATACTGGGATGTATAGGGAAAGGTATCACCAGCAGAAAACAGGACGTTGTTATTCCCCTGTACAGACAGTTGGTGAGACCCCATCTGGAGTACTGCATCCAGTTCTGGAGACCCCATCTCCGCAAGGACATAGACAGGATGGAGGCAGTTCAGAGGAGGGCAACTAAAATGGTGAAGGGTCTACAAGAGAAGCCATATGAGGAGAGACTAAAGGAGCTTAATATGTATACCCTTGAGGAAAGGAGGGAGAGGGAGGACATGATAGAAATGTTTAAGTACCTCAGTGGAATCAACAAAGTCCAGGAGGGTAGCATCTTTCAGAAAAAGAGATGTGCAAGAAGAAGGGGACACAATTTGAAGATAGGGGAGGACAGCTCAGGGGCAATGTGAGGAAGTACTTTTTCACAGAGAGGGTGGTGAACGCATGGAGCAGCTTTCCTGAGGAGGTTGTGGGGTCTAAAACTGTGGGAGAATTCAAGAATGCATGGGACAGACATAAGGCAATTTTTTGGGGGGTAGGAAGAAATAGGCTGTTGGTTAAATAGGATCTGCAGCTTATCCTCTAGGTAGGGAAATGGGCAGACTAGGTTGGCCAAGCGGTCCTTATCTGCTGTCAAAGTCTATGTTTCTATGTTTCTAATGAGGGAAGGAGAAGAGCACTGTGCCAAAAATGTGATATGTGCATCAGGCATTTAAACAATGGAAGAGGGAGCTGGAGGCAAAGGACCTTATCAAAGACACCCTGGAAGATAGGAACTTATCCCTAACTCACCCAGAAACAAGAATTAATCACAGAATGCAAAAATGGACTATCAGGAACATGAAAGGAGGTAAAGAAACACATATGGAAGTGGGACTCAGTAGTATGCCCACTGGAAAGAAACTAGAGGTAAAACACAAGCTCAAGGGAGGAAAAATTAAAAAGTGGGTTGACAGACCATAGAAAGCCATGTGCATGAATGTTCATAGCCTGGCAAATAAAATTTCAGACCTAATGGCCTTGATGTCAGAGGCTGACCTGGACATTGTTGCTGTGCCTGAAAAATGGTACACAGGGAACCATGACTGGGATATAGCTGTGCCAGGGTACTCTTTGTTCCAAAAAGGTAGTGGAGGCAAGAAGGAGGGTGGAGTGGCAATCTACGTTAGGATGGAAATAAAAGCTACAGAAGTACAGGACATGAGGAAGGTAGGGGAGGCACTGTGAGTCATGCTGGAAATGGGGAATGGTATTGCCATTCGGGTAGGTGTGATCTACAGACTTCCACCACAGGGGGAGGAGTTAGAAAATGTGGTAGCAGAAATAATCCACGAAATGGCAGCAAATGGGAGATATTGCTGATGGGAGATTTAAATTTGGCAGATTTCAATTGGAGCACCCATACTGCAGTCACAGAAAGGAGAAGAAACATCCCGGAAGCTCTTCAGGGGACAGGACTCAGATGTCTAGTGGCAGATCACACCCATGAGGGGGGGCAATATTGGACTTGGTGCTCAACAACAGAGAAAGGGTGATGGATACAGAAGTGGGGAGTCACCTGGGGTTCAGTGATCACAGTACAGTATAGTTTAACATGAAGAGAATAGTAGAGGAACCCAGCCACACAAAGGCAAGGGTCATGGATATCAGAAGGGTTGATTTTGCAAAGATGGAGGTATGTCTGAAGAAAGCCCTAGGGGGTAGAGTGGGAAAAGCAGACATAGAGGAACAAAGAGCACATCTTAGGGTAGCAATAATGGAAGCTACAAGCCTTTGTCTTAGGCAAATAATTAATACAAAGAGGAAGAAAAAGCCACTCTGGTTCTCACAGAAGGTGACAGGGAGGGTGAGGAAAAAAAAGACAGCATTCAGAAAATACAAAGAAACACAAATGCAGAAAGATACAGGAATGCATCTTTAAAAGCTAAAGGAGGCAGGCAGGAAAGCAGTCAGAAAGGCCGTAGCACAGACAGAGAAAAGAATAGCCAAAGCAATTAAAAAGGGAGAGAGGGTCTTTTTTAGATATATTAAAGAGAAGAGAAGAACCAAGGGTGGGATTGTGAGACTAAGAAGAGAAGAGATGGGGTTAGCAGAAGGGGAACAGGAAAAAGCAGAAATCCTGAAGAAATATTTTTGTTCAGTGTTCACAGCAGAAGGGGATGGGGAGGGACCACAGCTAAGTTTAAGAAGTACCAAGGGGTGGAGTGTAGATACCAGTCTGTTAAGTGTAGAGGGGGTCCTAAAGGAATTAGAAAAACTGAAAATAGATAAAGCAATGGGGACAGATGGAACACATCCCTGAATTCTAAGGGAACTAAGAAAGGAGCTAGCAGGACAACTGACAGCCTTGTTCAACAAATCATTAGAAATGCATGTGGTTCCGGCAGACTGGAAGAGGGCACATGTTGTTCCTCTCCATAAGAGTGGGATCAAGGAAGAGGCTGGTAACTATAGGTCAGTCAGCATGATCTCAGTGGTAGGAAAATTGATGGAATCATTACTGAAGGAAAGGATTGTGACATTCCTTGAATCCAGTGGACAACATGATCCAAGACAGCATGGTTTCACAGCATTCAGATCTTGCCAAACAAACCTGATAGATTTATTCAGCTGGGTGACAAGGGAGTTTGGTCAGGGAGTGGTGGCAGATGTGGCCTATCTGGATTTTAAAACGGCCTTCAATACTATCACATATAAAAAGCTAATGAACAAACTGAGCAGCCTGGCAGTTGGATCCAGAGTGGTTAACTAGGTTAGAAATTGGCTGAGCAGTAGGACAGGAAGGGTGGTAGTGAACAGTGTTCTGTCCATGGAAAAGAAGATGACCAGCATGGTGCCTCAGGGATCACTGCTAGGCCCAGTCCTCTTTAATCTGTTCATAAGCGATATTGCAGAATGACTGAAGGGGAAGTGTGCCTCTTTGCAGATGACATGAAGTTCTGCAATAGGGTAGAAACACTGGGGGGTGAAAGAATAAGAAGGGACCTAGGCAAGCCAGAGGATTTGACAAATATATGCCAGTTGAGAGTCAATGCAAAGAAGTGCAAAATTATGCACTTAGGTCACTGGAGTCCGAGAGAGAAGTACTCATTTGGGGGGAGGTACTGTCATCCACCAAACAGGAGCAGGATCAAGGAATAATTACTGTATATCTGAGGACCTTAACATGGCCGGACAGTGTGAGAAGGCAGTTAGATGGGCCAGCAGGATGTTGAGATGTATGGAGAGAGGCATCACAAGCAGAAAAAGGGAGGTAGTGATGCAACTATACAGATCATTAGTGAGACCTCATCTGAAGTAGGGTGTCCAGTTTTGGAGTCCACATTTCAGAAAGAATATAGACAGAGTGGAGGCAGTCCAAAGAAGAGTAACAAAAATGGTATAGGGCCTACACCAGAAGTCATATGAGGAGAGACTGAAAGACCTCAAAATGTATTCTCTAGAGATGCAAAAAGAAAGCGGAGACATGATAGAGACATATAAAAACCACTATGGTTCTCAAAAGAGGTGGCAGGGAAATTTAGGAAGAAAAAGATAGCATTCAGGAAGTATAAGAAAACTCAGAAGAAGCAGGACAGAGAACTGTACCAGTTAAAGCAGAAGGAAGTGGGGAAGGCAGTCAGAATATCAAAGGTCCAAACTAATGAAAAGATAGCCAACTCAGTTAAGAAGGAGGATAAAACCTTTTATAGGTACCTTAGGGAGCTAAGAAAGACCATGGGAAGGATAGGAAGGCTTAACAATGGGAAGGTGGGGTGGGCAGAGGGTGACAGTGACAAAGCAGAGATATTGAATTTATAGTTCTGCTCAGTTTTCACAAAAGAAGAGAAGGGGGAGGTACCTAAACCAAATAACTGACACACACTGGATAAGGGGGGTCGATACCAATCCATTCACAGAAGAAAGGGTCCTGAAAGAACTCTTGAAACTGAATGTGGACAAAGCAATGGGGCCTGATGGGATTCACCCCGAATCCTAAAAGAACTAAGGGGAGAACTAGTGGCACCACTGACAAACCTTTTTAACAAATCATGGGAGGTTGGTGTGGTGCCCAAGGACTGAAGGAAGGCAGATGTGATTCCTCTTCACAAAAGTGGGAGCAAGGCAGAGGCAGGAAACTACAAACCTGTTAGTTTTACCTCAGTGGTAAAGAAAATGATGGAATCACTTCTGAAAGAAAGAATTGTTGTGTACCTAGAGGCCATTGCAGCACAGGACCCGAGGCAGCATGGATTCACAGCAGGAAAGTCATGTCAGAGGCATCTAAAGATTTCTTTGACTGGGTGACCAAAGTAGTAGACTCAGAAGGGGCGGTGGTCGTGGCCTACCTAGACTTCAGCAAGGCATTTGACACAATCCCACACAAAAAATTAACAAACAAGTTAACCAGCATATGAGTGAGTAACAGTGAGGTAACCTGGGTAAAATACTGGCTGGACAACAGGATGTATAGGGTAATTGTAAACAAAGTCCACTCTGAAGAAAGGGGGGTTACTAGTGGGGTATTGTAGGGTTCAGTATTGAGACCAGTCCTCTTTAATGTCTTTGTAGGTGACATTGTGGAGGGACTGGAAAGAAAAGTATGCCTCTTTGCAGACAACACAAAGATCTGCAACAGGGTTGATACACGGGGGGTGGACAGGATGAGAAGGGACTTGGCATGGTTAGAGGAATGGTCAAAAGTATGGCAACTTAGATTCAATACAAAGAAGTGCAAAGTAATACACCTGAGAAACAAAAACCCAGGGGAAGAGTACACAATTGGGGGGGGGATTATTAATGATAGCAAAATGGAAAGGGACCTGGGTGTAGTCATATCAGATGACCTAAAGGTAGGCAAGTAATGTGAGAATGTAGTAGGGAGGGCTGGGAAGATACTGGGATGCATAGGGAGGGGCATCACCATTAGAAAACTGGAAGTTGTTATCCCACTATACAGACACTTGGTGAGACCCCATCTAGAGTACTGCGTGCAGTAATGGAGACCTCATCACTGCAAGGACATAGACAGGATGGAAGCAGTACAGAGGAGGGCAACTAAAATGGTGCAGGGTCTGCACCGGAAGTCATACAAAGAGAGACTGAAAGAGCTTAATCTGTATACCCTCGATGAAAGGAGGGAGAGGGGGGACATGATCGAAACTTTCAAGTAACTCAAGGGAATCAATCAAGTCCAAGAAGGTAGCATATTTCAGAAAAAGAGATGTGCTAGAACAAGGGGACACAATTTGAAGATAGACGGGGGATGGCTCAGGGGACTCGGGCAATGTGAGGAAGTATTTTTTCATGGGGAGGGTGGTGGACGCGTGGAACGGCCTTCCTGAAGAGGTCGTGGAGTCAAAAACTGTGGTAGAATTTAAGAATGCATGGGACAGACATAAGGCAATTCTAGTCAGTGGTAGGAGGAAGTAGACTGTTGGTAAAACTAAGATCTGCAGCTTATTCAATAGGTAGGGACATGGGAAGACTTGGCAGGCCAAGTGGTCCTAATCTGCCAGCAAAGACTATCTAAATACCTTAAAGGGATCAATAAGGTAAAAGAGGGTAACATCTTTCAGAAAGGAAGATGGACAAGAACAAGGGGACATTAGATGTAGTTGCAGGGAGGAACAATCAGGGGTAATGTGAGGAAGTATTTCTTTTCAGAGACGGTGGTGGATGCTTGGAACAGCCTCCCTGCAGGGGTGGTAGGGGCAAAAATAGTAAAGGAATTCAAAAATGCATGGGATACACACAAGGGAACCCTAGAAAAAGTGAAGAATAGGAAAGCCACAGATCAACCACAGTCTGCAGCATAAGCTGAAGGTAGAACTACAGACCGACTTGATGTGCCATGTGGTCCTTATCTGCCAAAAAATTCTATGTATTTATGTATCTATGTAACTGTTTTTTGGAAGTGTTCTGAGTGCTACATTCAAAATAAAGGTATGGAACATTAATTGACTGTTATATCATTTTATCTGCCATTAGAAGTTCTAAGAAAGATAAAGTTTGAAGTATATTACACTGACCTGTTATTCTAGTGACTGAATCAAGAGGGATAGATTAAACTGATGAGTAAGAACTCTAGTGCAAAGAAATTTAACCAGCACAGTAATGGTTGACATTCATTAGACTCCACTTCTATGAGCTACTGTACTAATAGGGAAAGGGGAAATTGTTTAACCAGGAAAGGCACACTAAGCCGGAACTTGTTTCCAGGTGCCACCTAGGAGCACAATGAAGTTAAGTGACTTGCTCAGGGTCACACAGTATGCAAGTGGAAGCTGTGGGATTCAAACCCAGGTCTGGTCTGCTGGATGTCGCCAGATTTGCAGTTCAGAGCCTTAGACTACTGCGCTATACTGCGCTATCCTAATTAATGCTTGTAATCCATAAACTGCTTTTCTCCACAGATCACCTGCGTGTTTATGAAAAGAGATAACAAGGGAGAACAAGTCAAAGATGTTGGGCTAGATGATCCCCTGGTTGGAAGCGACCACTGCACAGTGTGGTTTGCACTCAATCTTGGAAAAGAGATAGTCATTACAAAGGCTAAGGTCTAGGACTTCAAAAGAACAGACTTTGGCAGGATGGATAATATACTAGGAGGGCACATAGCTAGGATCCTCCTTAACATGGATACCAAGCAAAAATTGGCAGCCACCTAGCTGGGCTTGTTTGAGGCCACTAGCGCATGTGTAAAAAGCCAGAAAAAGAAATCTAGGACCAAGAAGCCGAGCTGGATGAACTGAGAGGTAGGAGAGAGGGTGACGGAAAAGAAGACTGCCTTTAGAACCACTTGAAAAACCAACAGAGAGGAGGACAGGGAGAAATAAATGACAAAATCCAGAGAGGTGAGTAGAATGGTGAGGGCATCCAAGGCATCAGAGAACTGAGGCTAGCACAGGGGACCAAAGCAAGTGAAACAGATTTCTTCAGATATATACAGGAGAAGAGAAAAACCAAGGATCAGATTGTTAGAATCAAGAATGGTATTGTTTGGGTGGGAAAGGGAGTAGAGCAGACAGTATTCACCAGGAAGAGGGGAGGCCCCATATCTAGGGGGAAGGGTTGGATGGGAGTGGGGGGGGAGGAGGTCACGGTTGTGGTAATCACAGAGGAAATTGTGTTAGAGGGTCTTAAGTCCCTGAAGGTAGATAAGGCACTTGAGATTGACGGAGTTCATTCTAGAGTCCTGAGAGAGTTGGCAGAGTTCCTGGCAGGACCACTGGTGGACTTGTTCAACACCTCTCTGGATATAGGGCACATGCCCAGGGATTGGAAGGTGGCTCATGTGGTGCCCCTCCATAAGAGTTGGGCCAGGGGTGAAACAGGGAACTATAGACTGCCTTACCACAATTGTAGGAAAGCTAATGGAGGCTATCCTCAAGGAACGGCTGCTAAAATTTCTGGAGGATAATGGTCTCCAGGACAAGAAACAGCATGGGTTTGTCTCAGGCAGATCCTGCCAGGTGAGAAAAAGGGAAAATTGAAGGAAGAGGAAAAAATGCTGGTTCACATACTGGTACAAAGAATAAATCAAAAAATCAGTTACTTTTCCCTCCTTTACCTTCCAGTTTTAAAAATTCCATATCCCCTATTGTTACACAGACTTGGGAAACTTCACGTTTACACTCCTCACAAGTACAAAAAGAACTAATGTCTGAAATAGGCCCTTTATTAGGCGAGGAACAACATAGGAATACTGTACAACAAAACCAACTACCAACCAGGACTTTAGCACAATGTCCAAACCAACTAACCAAAAAGCAACAGAACAAAAACAGATAGAGGAAATACACATACAACTGGAACAGATGGACTCAAATAAGGAGAAGCACTGTGAAAGAAAACCCATGGCAGAGGAACTCCTTCCCCCACAGAGCACAGACATATCCTTAACTGAAATTGAAAATTATGAATCCAGATAGGAAAAGGGATGCTCAGGGAATCAACTGTACAAGAAACAGAACCTCAAACCTGTGCTAAAACTATTTTACTAAAATTGCATGTGGTAAAGAAGAAAATTACCTTAACAGAGAAACTAGTCACCAAAATGGACAATATACTGTAAGAATATCCATTAACAACATGAACGGCACTGTCAAGAAAACAATGGATAGACTTAATGAAAAGGAAAATGTATTAACATAACAGAAGATGATGTTTTCCATCTCAAAAGGCAAATTTCACAAGCGTCATTTGCAAAACAACTTCAAGAAAAACGAATAGACGTAGAAACTACAGCAAGGAGAAGAAAATATACCATCTTGGGTGTACCAGAGATATGGGATCAACAAGCCCCTTTGAGGCAAAACAATGGATGAAATAATTGCCACCAGTTTGGATGTGGCTAAAGAGTCAATAAAAATAGAGTACAACTAAACTCACAGAGCTCTTAAACAAAGACCAAAAGATGACAACCCCCAAAAGCAATCATAGTAGAATTTCTTGAAACAGATGACCGAAACAAGGTGATGATGAATGCATTCAAAAAGGAAAATATTCCGTTAAGGAGGGGCAACCATATCAATATTTCAAGATCTGCTGTTGGCCCACCAGCACAGAGGCATTGTGTCCGTCTGTGACGTTGATGATCTGGGTTCAGAAACTGACTTGGGATGTCAGAGGGCTGGCAGGGTTTAGAAGGATTGAGCATCCTAGGTACTTCTCTCCTTCTCTGGGGGGAGGGGGCAGTATGTCCAGCATGTCAAGGACTCCTGGTGGAGGCTGGGGGGATCCATTTTGCTGGCACTGTTACCTGTGGGGGGCCTGGCAAACATGGGTTGTCATTGCACATCCTTGTCCCCAGGCACAGCTGCACACAAAACCCCAGCCCCAAGCATGAAGCCCCACTCCACTGTTGCTGCCAACAGTGTCCACCGGGTGGAGTCCCATTCTTCTGGGCTCACCCTGGGGGAGTAAGCCAGAGTACATTAGCATGGACCATGGGGAGGGGATGTGCCCACTGGCACTGCCCAGTGGAGCAAGCCAGGGCATGGGGGATGGTGGGTGGGGGCTCAGCTTCCTTTCCAGGAGTGGGGGAGCCAGAAGAACAAAAAAAAAGATTTGCCAAATGAAGTAATTACTGAAAGAAAAAATATGCTCATTTGAGAACTATAATAATGAAAAAATAGATATAAGTCTCTGTTCCTTTCACTGCACAAACTGAAAGTCTTTGTAAATGGAAAACAATGGACTTGCAATACAGCAGAAGAAGCAGAGAGAGACTTGAAAGAAAATGTACCAGAAATGTTTACTCATCATTAAGAAAGTAAAGAGGAGATATGAGTGCTTGGGGAGTGGTGGAGGGTTGGGAGGAGGAGGAGGAGGAGGCTTAGGACTTATAAAGGTGTTATGCTCAGAATTTTCATATTGAGGTGGTGGGAGAGGGAAAGACTATTTGTTTTCCCCCCTCTTTCACTTCTTCCCTTCCTCTTCCCTCCTCCCTCTTTTTTTCACTTTTTGTATATATATTCCTCCTTTACAAGGAGCTGGATTTTCTAACTTAAAGTGTACATCTAAATAAAGACAACCTAGCACAGACACCTAGAAGTGTATAAGCAAACAGTTATGATTTTATGAGGTATGGGTAAAAAGAAAAATCAGCCACATGGGAAAACATGGTATCAATTATTGGGTCATAAAGGTTACATTTATTAGGGATAAAGAAATTTGGGAAAAAAAGGGAAAACTATAAATTTTTATAAAAAAATTTCTAGCTTGTAAAAAAATCTTTACAATAAGAAAAAGAAATATAAAGGTCGGAGGAACTGTAAAATAATTATCTCAAATGAATCAACCTATTAATGTGGGCTTCCACAGAGTTGTCTTTTCTTCCATTAATTCTGAATGGTTTAAATAACTATAAAAAGCAAAAATCAATTATTTTATATGCCAAACCAAAAATTTTACAGATTCTGGCTAGTCAAGAATCACATTTAACAACCAAAGAACATCTTAGATTAAAAAGGGGATGCGTCAATCAAGTTTACTTCTCAAATGGCACCTCGGATAGTAGGGGAATAGCTATACTCACCGAAATAAAGTTTGACTTGAAACTCATTCAACAATGGCAGGACAATGAAGGAAGAGTTATTCTCATAAAGGGATTCCTCTATGGGGAAGAAGTGGTAATTGGTTCAATATATGGTATTTGTATTGCACATACAGAATTTTTAAATGCTATAACTAAGGCTTTAATTGAACTGGACATTTCCAATATTATACTAGGAGGTGATTTATACCTTTTAATAAGTCCTAACAAGGACAAATCAACAAAATTACTGGTACGAGATATTAGATTAGCAAAGATCATTAAAGACTTCTTAAATCAACATAACTTATGTGACCCCTGGAGGAACAAACAACCAGACAAAAAACAGTTTACTTATAAAGCTCAACATATTAATGTTCATACCTGAATAGATTATATGTTAATAAATAAAGAACTAGTTAGTAATGTAACAGAAACTGAAATTAAAGAAATCTCCATATCCAAACACGTCACGGTTACAATTACTTACATACCTACCAGGGACATGAAAAGGATACCACAGTGAAAATTCAATAGTTCACTTTTACAGAAGAAAGATTTCATTGATTTGATAAACATAAGTATAAAACAATTTTGGTAATTTAACTTTAATAAAGAAACAAAAATATCCAAAATATGGGATGTGTTTAAAGCAACCATTAGGGGAAATATAATATCATATAAAATAGGAAAAAATAAACTTAAAAAATTAACAAAGACAATTAAAACTAGAACTACAAGATTAACTTCATAATGGAGCTAGGACAATTCAGAACCTTTTAGACCAAAGAAATTATGGGAAAAAAAAACTTAAGTTAATGCAAGAAGTTGAAGGAAATATTCCAAAACTTAAAAACAAATGATACTATCAGGCAGATAAATCTGGCAAATTACTTGCTTATGCTTTGAAAGACAGAAGGAACAAAACATCATAACAAACATAAAAGATGTATCTAATAAAATAGCTGCCAAGGACAAGAAGATTTCTAAGAACATTGTGACATTTTACAAAACAATTTATAATAAATTATATTTCAACAATTTTCAAATAATTCAACAATATTTAACTGAAGTTCATTTTAATACAATAAAAACAGTATCCAAGAAATTCACAACATTAGATACAATAGAAGCAGTAACCTCAATGAAAAATAATTCATCGCCAGGACCAGATGGATATACAACGGAATTTTACAAGGCTTTTTTGAAGAACTTTGTCCTTGGATGTATGGAATAGCTGATGAGATGACCGGGATTGACCTACCCAATTCATTCTACCAGGCCAATGTCTTTCTGATTCCAAAAGAAAATAAAGATATAACATACCCAAAAAGTACAGACTTGTTGTAGTGCTTAATTCCAATTATACAATTGTTGCCAAAGTAATAGCAATGAAAATTCTGCACCAAATTTCAGAAATAATACATGAAGATCAAAAAGAACTTATTAAAAGTAGAAATATATTTGATGGACTAGGTGATGTTCAGACTGCCATCTCATTAATACAAGAGTAGGATCCAGAGACAACGGCAATTTCCCTAGATGCACCAAGGCATTTGATTTGTTAAATTGGCATTTTATGTTTGAAACACAGCAAAAATTCAAATTTCAAGACTTTATATTAACAGCAATTAAAGCACTTTATACAAATCCAGAGGCCTCTTTTAAAATTGATCCATTTCAATCAGAAACAATACAAATGACAAATTGCATAAGACAGGGATGTCCCCTATCACTGATACTGTTTATTCTAAGTTTAGAACCTTTATTAAACCACATTCAAGCTAATAATGCAAGAACTGGCATACAAAAATCCACAGCAGAAATAAAATTAAATGTTTATGCAGATGACAGCATGTTTTTTCTGATTAATCCCCAAGTAACTTACCCTATTCTTCTGTCCAAATTTAATAAATTTTCAGAACTAGCCAAATATCAACTGAACAAGTCTAAGGGCCAGATATTCAAAGCTTAGCACCAGGCACAAATCCATTGTGCTGGACTAGCTCCGAATTTGTGCCCAACTGCAATATTCAAAAGGACATTTAGCACCGGCGCTAGGTGTTAGCGCCAATGCTAAATTATAATGTATGCGGGGAGGGACTGAGGGGAGGGGCCCTGAATGCCAGATGCACCGGCATATTCAAAAGTATAGCGCTGCGCTACAGGCATTAGTGTAACCTGTAGCGCGGCGCTAAATACCACCGACAAAAAGTTGGTGGTAATGTGGCAGTACCCCCCCACCAGCAAAAATCCTGACCCCTGTTCAAAGTAATAGATAAGACTTTTCCCTGGAAGTCTAGTGGTCCCCCCCAGCATGAATCCTGACACCCATTCAAAGTAAACAAATAGACTTTTCCTTGGTAGTCTAGTGGTTCCCCACCCTCCAGCACAAATCCCGACCCCTGTTCAAAGTAAACAAACAGACTTTTCCATGGTCGTCTAGTGGTCCCCAAACCCCCCAGCATGAATTCTGACCCCCGTTCAAAGTAACAAAACTGACTTTTCCTTGGTAGTCTAGTGGTCCCCCATCCAGCAGTGACACCACCACTCATCCTAATAACAACCCACTATCAGAGCCAGTGACCGGCTCTGCCCTTCTTTCACGACCATGGCCAGCTGCCGACATAATTTTTGATACTGTAATACTACTGTGTTCTATAAAAATATTTTTGCAAAAATAAATAAATGAAGTCTCATCAATGTGTGGCACTGTCCCAATGGGCACAAATTTATGGAACCAGCACTGTAGAATGATGCACTGGTGTCCTCATTCCGTCTTCTTCATATTAGTGTTTTGTGAATTTTGGCAGGTTTACAGTATGTAGGTCAAATAAATAATTTTGGGGGGCAACATCGTCCATGAAACCATATACAACACTTATTCATGACACAGTGAAAAGCTTTCTCCATGTATGATACTGTCCCAATGGGCACACAATATTTGGAACCAGTAGCCTACACAGTGAAATACTACATTGTTGTCTTTACTTGGCCTTCTAAAGCTTAATGTTTTATGTATTTTGTCAGGTCTGCACAGGCTGAATAAGTAGTTTTTGGGGCAACATTCCCATGAAATCAGTATGTACAATACTTATCCATGGTATAACAGGAAGCCTTGTCCTTATGTGGCACTGTCATAATGGGCACACGATTTTTGGAGTCAGTAGCCCACACTGTGGGATGCTACACTGTTGTCTTCATTCTGGCTGCCTACACAGGTAGAAAAAATTATTTTTGGAGCAATGTTGCCCATGAAACTAGTGTGTATAACACTTATCCATGGCTGAATGGGAAACCTTGTCAATGTGTGGCACTGTCCTAATGGGCACATCACTTTTAGAACAAACAGCCCACACTGTGAAATGCTGCACTGCTGTATTCACTCAGTCTGTTTCAGATTAATGTTTTGTGAATTTCTGGCAGGTTCACCTAGGCTGAATAAATACATTTGTGTCAATGTTACCCATGAAACCAATGCGTACAATACTTATTCATGGCATAATGGGAAGCCTTGTTTATATGTGGTACTGTCACAGTGGGGACCCAGTTTTTTGAATCAGTAGTATACGCTGCAACCTTTCATCATTTACCACCTTAGCTGCCTCTGGATTTTGATCTGCTGATAAAGCTGTCTACTGGCAGATTTTTCATGCACAGACTCTTGTTAAATCCTTCATCTCCTGGTTGGCAGGGGGCTCATTGTTGAGCCAGCAGCCAGTAGAGTGACTAGTGAGATGGGGCTAACTGACTATAAAAGCCTGTGCAACCTCAGCATCAGCACTCAATCCTTTATCAGTTACCACTTTAGATGCTTCTAGACACTGATCTGCTGAAGAAGCTGTCTACTGGCAGGTTTTTCCGGTATTTCACCACACAGATTTCTATTAAATCCTTCCATTCTCCTGGTTTGCAAGGAACTTGAATGCATGTTGGCAGCCAGGGGAGTGACTAGAGGGGAGGGGCTGCTGATAGTAAAACCCCACATCACCTCCACCATCATCTCACAGCCTAGCAGTGGTTACCACCTTAGCTGCATCTGTACACTGATCTGCCAAAGAAGCCATCTGCTGGCAGGTTTTTCCTGTACTTTGCTGCACAGACTCCTGTTAAATCCTTTAATTTTCCTGGTTCACAAGGGGCTTGGGGGTTAACTCCAGGAACATTATTGTTCAGGATGCATTAGAGCATACTGAGATAGCCTTAGCCTCATTCTATGGCCCTAATAAGGATGACCCACAACCTTTTCTGGATTTTTCATTACTTTTAAAAGGCCAGATTTACCTTGCTTTATAGTGGGTGATTGGAACATTTTTTTGGATGGTGTTTTGGATCAGTCAGGGCTCCCAATTTTTTCCCTTTCCTGCAACCAGAGAGCAGTGTGTGAGTTACTTTATTCCCATTCTCCAGAATCCCTGGTGGACACATTACTCCCAATCTAAGGAGTTTACACATTTTTCCTCTCTTCATAAAACCCAATATAGAATTTATTATTTTTTATTCGGCTCTTCCTTACTAGTATGCCTTGTCAGGGCCACAATTCAGCCCCAGATTCTTTCTGATCACTCTCTCATGCAGGTTTCCTTGAAGTTGGAGCCCAACATTCAGATTGACAATATTTGGCTTATGAATGATTCCTTGCTGTGGGATGATCAAACAGTAGCACACTTAAAAACTTTCACAGAGTGTTTCTTTCAGGAAATCTCTGGCACTGTAACCAGGCAGGCCATTCTGTCTGCATCTTACAAATGGCCTGTTTGAGGGGAGATCATTCACCTTGCCACCAAGGTCAGGAAGCACTATCCGGCACACTCGCAGTACCGTTTTTAATTGATTAGATCCTTAGAGCACCAGCTAGCTTCTGGCTACTCTGAGTCAATGACATTACAACTGCATGACAAAGAGCCTTAGTGCACAAGCACTAAGGCAAGGATTACCTCAAAGGGCATTGGCTGGGAAGCCAAGTTTTAAAGAAATACAAAATCACACATACCCCCATAATGCAAAGCATCATGGGCTGTATATGCAAATCACCACAAAATATTATGCTGGTTGAACTTTAAGTAGAACTGTATGGTGCCAAAGGCCTCTCACACAGTATGCAAAGGGTGCCAGCAGAAGACACAGGCATGTGTTTCATCCTATCAGGACTCATCAGTGTGCCTCATCTGTATGACACCCCTGTTACAACTGCATGCTGCTAGGGAACATTACCATGAACTTAACAGGGCCCAAGAGGAATTTGCATTACTCAAGCCAAAAACTAATTATGTTTCAGCAGATGAAAGTGCTAGCAAGCTCTTGGCTCTATATCTCAAACAGCAGGCATTTACATTCTTTTACAGTTAAGCATCTTACCAAACCTGGGACTCAATATCCCATTACCCACCTCCTGTAGATAGTAGATGAATTTTGGGTCTATTATAGTACTCTTTACAGTTTGGGTGATCAGGTCACTGATCAACAGGCCATAGATGAATATGTAACCAAAAGTCATTTACCCTGCCTAGGCCAGGGGAAGCATGATTTGTTGGCCCAGCCTCTTGTGCTCTGAGCTTCAGGGATCATTACAGTCAATGGCTTTTGATAAACCCCAGGCCCTGATGGATTTTCTGGTTCTTTTTATAAGGTCTTCTAGGCAGAATTATTACCACAACTGCTAGAGGTGTACCAGGAGGCTCATGCTAGTG
This sequence comes from Neoceratodus forsteri, assembly GCA_016271365.2. Lineage (NCBI taxonomy): Eukaryota > Metazoa > Chordata > Ceratodontiformes > Ceratodontidae > Neoceratodus > Neoceratodus forsteri. The sequence goes on from CM057449.1 coordinate 464,179,435, forward strand.
GCAAATTGAATGCTTCCATACAAGAAGGTTTTATTTCAGTTTTGCCAAAAGCATGGCAAGTGTCCAGCTGTGGTGTCCAACTACAGGTGCATTTCTTTATTGAACATTGATTTAAACATTTTGGTGAATGCTTTGGCACTTTGTCTTCAGCAGATCAGTTCTGCACTGGTTAGTCCTGAGCAAATCTGTTTTATGACTGGGTATTTTTCTGAAGACTATTTGTGGAAACTTCAACACCTTACCTCCACATCAAGGAATGCCAAGACCACAGCAGTCCTGTCTACCCTGGATGCTGAGAAATCATTCAATAGTGTGTCCACTGCAATCAGGTCCTTTTATCTTCTTTTCCTCTTTGTAATGGTACACGTCCAGGTTGTCCCCTCTCCCCATTTTCATTTAATTTATACCTTGAGCCCTTAATCTGGGGTATCAAATTAAACCCTTAGATTCAGGGTGTGGTTATAAGGTCTTGGCAGTACAAGCTGTCAGTATATGCTGATGACATTCTTTTGCACTTATTTAATCCTGTTGCTTCCCTATCACATGCCCTGAATGAAATATGCACTTTTGGTTAGATTTCTTTTAACTAGTTCAATGTTGGGAAAACACAGGTTTTACCATTAAATTCTTACACCAGGAAGGGAGATTTTGGAGGTATAGGCCTTAGCTGGATATCCACAACCTTAACCTTCTTGGGTATTCAGCTCACCAATTCTACTGCCATACTGATTTGTAGTAATCTCATTGAACCACTCCAGAACTTTAAATCTGATCTGGACAGGTGTCTCGATTGCCCTTATCTCCAGAGGGCTGGGTTAGCATTCTCTGGATGACTAATTTTCCCAAGGTACTTTACCACATGAAGATGTTAACAGTTACAATTCCAAATTGATGCTTCCAGAATCTCCACACTATGCTGGCCATTTACCTTTGGAAGGATCATAGACCTAGGTTTCGCTATCTTAGAGTGGCAGCTCTGAAACACTTAGGAGGCCTGAGCACAACCGATTGTTTTGCTTATTTTCGTGTGGACCAGGGAGCCAAGTATTTCCACTGAATACTTGGGTAGAAAGGGGTTTTCCTTCCCTGTGTCCCTCTTTGGTGGTATATAGAGTAGGATCTGTGTCAACAGTATGGGATTACCTTACAAATGTTTCCCTATTTGAAATTAGTCATGTTACCTAGACCTTTGAGGGACACACCGGTTGGCATTTCCCTACTGAATTATAGCCAGCTGCTCTGACACCTAAAAGTAACTTATACAAATTTTTGGAATCAGCTTCTGGTCCAATTCTAATTTTCAATTAATGGGTAAGCTAATTACTAAGCTGCTGTGGTAAGCTAAAGGCATAATGGCACCCTCGCATTTAATTGGCAGTTCCCAGTGGGTCCTTTTTGCTGAATTGCAACATCTCTATGCCCTGAACAAAAAATGGTGTTTTTTTTATTATCAAATTTGTCACTTGCTTTCCTCTAAACTGGATAGGCCAACGTTGGTATCTCTTGGGAAATTGACTATGGAGAGATATGCCAAATCTCGGCTTCATCAGGCTCTCTTTTTGGTTTGGGTTTATAGATATGGCTCAGTCTTGAGATACTGTTTTGAGGCCCTTGATTGGGAGCCTGAAAATACCCAGTTAACTGACATCTGGCATAATATCCATTGTTATGTCATGTTTAATGGATACAGGTACACCCAGTTTAAGATTCTACACACAATTTACCACATCCGTCAGAATGGTAACATTTGGATTTTCCTTTATGTACACAATATCAAGAAGCTTAAGGCTCTTTAGAGTATATTTTTTGGGATTGCTGAAAGGTTCTGCCCCATGGCAAAAAGTCAGGAGTGTGCTGGACCCAAGTCTTGGTATTACACATGCATATACAAAGCAATATCGTATTTTGAGGCCAGACATACAAACCCTGTAGGGCACTGAGCATTTCCATTCTATGCTGATAACTTTGATTATTGAAAAGATTATATTGAGGCATTGGTTGTACCAGCAGGCTCCATTCTTTTCTGAATGGTACCTGGAAATGCTTCAATTCTTGTGCATAGAGTGAGTGCTGGTCTCTATTTGTAACACTTTTCCAGTTTATTTGCAATGCTGGGGCCCTGTAGAAGCCTGGCTATCCACCCTACTCCAGTGAATGGCAAGCTTTGTTTCCTCTCTCTCTTTATCACTGTACATTCTACATGATGTTGTATTTGGTTCTCCTATGCTTTTATGTTTAGTGGGTGAGGGGTAGGGTGGGGTACGGGGAGTTGGTGGTCAATAGCTTACTGTTTCTCTTGTACTTTTTACATTCTCCTTGCATGGTTTCCTTTTGTAATGTTTGAAAACTTTTAATAAAGCTTAATTAATTAAAAAAAAACACAGGGGCTCGGGGGTGTGTTGGCAGCCAGGGGGAGTGACTAGAGGGGTGGGCCTACTGACAATAAAAGCCTGTGCCACCTGTATGGTGCCTGCACATGTGTTGCTCATGCAAGTGGTGCAAGCGCACGCTGAGATAAATTTTTGTTTGACCATATTGCAGTCATGAGGGCAAGGTGGTACTCGGCGCTCCTCCCAAGCTGCAAGCTGACCCTGACCCCAAAGCAGCTCTGAGATACATTTTTGTTTAACCATGTTGCAGTCTTGAGGGCCAGGTGGGACTCAGCCCTTTGAGGGCCAGGTGGGACATGGCCCTCCCCCCAAGCTGCCTGCCAAGCCGCAAGCTGACCCCAACCCTGAAGTAAGCTACAAGGAGCAGCTCGTCATTGTGGTCATGAGGACCAGGTGGGACTTGGCCCTCCCCCCCAAGCTGCAGGCTGACCCCATCCTGAAGCAAGCTACAAGGAGCAGCTCATCACTGTGGTTGTAAAGGCCAGGTAGGACTCGGCCCTCCCCCCATGCTGCAAGCAGACCCCAATCCCGAAGCAAGCTACAAGGAGCAGCCCATCATTGCGGTCCTGAGGACCAGGTGGGACTCAGACCTCCCCCCATGCTGCAAGCCAACCCCGACTCTGAAGTAAGCTACAAGGAGCAGCTCATCATTATGGTCATGAGGGTCAGGTGGGACTTGGCCCTTCCCCAAGCTGCAAGCCAACTCTGACCCCGAAGCAAGCTAAAAGGAGCAGTTCATCATGTGACCATGATGGCCAGGTGGGACTCTGCCTCCCAAGCTGCAAGCCAACCCCGACCCTGAAGCAAGCTACAAGGAGCAGCTCATCATTGTGGTTGTGAAGGCCAAGTGGGTCTTGGCCCTTCCCCCCTAGCTGCAAGATGACCCCAACCCCAACCCAAAAGTAAGCTACAAGGAGCAGCTCATTGCTGCAGTCATGAGGGTCTGATGGGACTTGGCCCTTCCCCCAAGCTGCAAGCTGACCCCAACCCTGAAGCAAGCTACAAGGAGCAACTCGTCATTCTGGTTGTAAGGGCCAGGTGGGATTTGGCCCTCCCCCCAAGATGCAAGCCAACCTGACCCCAAAGCAAGCTACAAGGAGCAGCTCTGAGATACATTTTTGTTTAACCATGTTGCAGTCTTGAGGGCCAGGTGGGACTCAGCCCTTTGAGGGCCAGGTGGGACATGGCCCTCCCCCCAAGCTGCCTGCCAAGCCGCAAGCTGACCCCAACCCTGAAGTAAGCTACAAGGAGCAGCCTGTCATTGCAGTCATCGGGGCCAGGAGGGACTTGGCCCTCCCCCCAAGCTGCAAGCCGACCCTGACCCCAAAGCAAGCTACAAGGAGTAGGTACGCAGCATGCTGGGAGGCTGCAAACAGCCAAAAGTTCAAATCCTGTGTTTTGGAGCCAAGTTCAAACTTGACATTTTCTGTTCTCTGCCTTCTTATATGGACTAGCAAACAGACTAAGAAACGGTCTATGTATTTCTACTTAAGCCTCTAATTTTAGTCATTAGAGCATTACAGATAGTTTTTTACTGAAGAAAATACTAGCTCCCAGAGGCTGATTTGTTCCCCTGAGTTGTGTACTTTAATTATATATTTACACACTTGCATGGGGCTCTTGGCTCAGTTGCCTTAAGAATTTCTGTAGTTGAAATTTTTAGTCTTTATTCTCAAGTCTATTCTAGTTCCCAGTGACTGATTTTGTTCCCTGTGATGTGTAGTTTAATTATTTTTACACACGCACATGGGACTCTTCATTCAATTGCCTTATGCATTTCTGGAGATGTAATTTCAGTGGAGCTAAGCTTAACTACATTTCTAGTTCAGATAGGATTCTGGTGCTGTGAGCAACTGCCTATGTACTTCTCTTAAAGCATCAAGTACATTTACTGCTGTTTAATATGTAGTTGTAGTAAACTAATACATCTTTATTTTTATACAGGAAGTTCTTTTGCACATCATTAGGTCAAAGACCCATTTTTAAGATGGTCCTGTTACATGACTTACATTTGCTACATTCAAATATAAAGTACCAACACTGTGCAAAGTTAATTTCCCATAAAATACATAAATTCATACATACAACATTTAGTTTATATGGGGGACAGTTAGTTCCGATAAACAGGTAATAAATATACATTTAGTTCATACAATGATTTATTCCAGATGGGGACGTCACTGTACTTAGGATTTCTTATAAAGTGCAAGTTTCCTTTGTAGGTTTGTCTTTAGTCATAACACATCTCAGATCTAGATCAAGTTTTATATAATTTGTGAAATGTTTTGTACTTTGGTCTAATTGTTTCCAACTAAAGTTTAAAGGTTCCCATATTTGTACAACTTTTGCAGAGAATGTCATGTTCCCAAATTTATTATGTGATCTTACTTGAGTATATTTATTATTTGAATCTCTTGAGTTATATTTGTATTCTTTTATTATCAGTTTTTTCAAATAAATATGAAGTTTTTTTACCATGTATCACTACATGAATCTGACCCAACCACTTGAATCTCCTTTTCTGTTGTAATGGTATCCATCAGAGGGAATTTAACAAGTCGCAGTAGTGTTTTAGTAATCACATTTCAATACAAATCTGGCAAGGTTCTTATAAATAACACCTAATTTTTTTAAACTTGTTTTACCAGCCAATCCGTAAATGTGACTCCCATAATCTATACATGGAGTGATTAACTGATTTGCTATGTTAAGCCTCATCTTTTGATCGGTACAGAATCCTGATCTCCGGAGGGCTCTAAGTTTTTTGTTTGTGTTTTTTGCCAGTTCATTTACATAAATATCAAATTTCAGTCCTTCATCTAGCCAGATACCTAGATATTCATAGCATTTTTCTTGACCCAGGATTTCTTTTTTTGAGATTCTTATTTGAATATCTGACTGAAAACTTCTTTTTGTATCTCTGTTTGGATTGAAAACCATAATTTTTGTTTTCTTACTATTTAGTACTAATTTCAAATTGTATAGCCACTGTTCCAAGTTTGTGAAGTCCAATTGCAGTCTATGCTCCATTTCTTGAATGGATTTAGCATATGCCAATAAAACTGTATCATCTGCATACAGCCTCACACTTTTGTGGGCTGCCACACTTACCAACTCATTTATATATATGAGGAATAAAGTGGGCCCTATAATTGAGCCCTGTGGGACCCCTCTCTGAACTAAAGCTGGCTTTGATACAGTACTACCTGAACTTGTTGAGTCCTAAAACTTAGGATTGAAACCAGGGAAGTTTCTTCATCCATTCCCATGTTTTTCAGTCTACATAATTGTATTTTGTGATCCATGGGGTTGAAGGCTTTGGAGAGGTCCATGAACACCGCGCTCACTGACCCACCCTCATTCAACAGTGTGGCTATGTTGCCTACCAGGTTAGTGATCATGGTGTCCATAGAGTGGCCCTTACAGAAACCGGACTGGTAACTGTTCACCAATGAGCACATCTCCAAAAACTCACTCATATATTTCCTCCTGTTATGTTAACATTTGGTTGGGCTCCTGTTCAATTTACTACTACTACTAATGAATACTCCTGTATACCATAATCATGAAATAAGCAATTTTTATGTTTCCTTGCATACATGTGCAAGAAACATAGTGCGATGATCCAAAATGCAGTACTGTACAGTTGAAAGAGAGAGCACCGCTGAGTGAGCAGCACCCCCCTCCCCACACAGACATGCACGCGCACACATATTGTGTGCTCATGCACTCCTCCCCCCCACGCACACACTGTATAGCTGACAGGGGTGCCCAATCCCCCATCGGCTTCACGCCCCCACTTCAAAAAAGCGGTGCAGGTGCCATGCTTGGAGCCCACCCCAGCATGGCAAAAACTGTTATAGCTGACGGGGTGCCCAACTCTCGCCGGCTTCGTGCATGTAGCCCACAATGGCACAATCGGTGTGCACAATCAATGTTTGGAACAGATTAAGAAAATCACAGTGACACTGTTCATGAGCAGAGGTCTTAAAATGGCTATGTTGAAAATTTGGTGAAAAAATTCCCAAAAATTACTATTTTAGGAGTGCACGTTGAGCAGTTCCTACGCACGTTCATAAGTTTGCGAATTTTTAATATTTGAATGCCAGGTTTTCAACAATGCCATTTTACCACACTTCCTTATGAGCAGTATAGCTGCCATTTTTCACATCTTACCCAAAATGTGTTTCCGCACATGTAACGCACAATGGTGCAGTCGGTGTGTGAAAGCAATGTTTGGAACAGATTAGGAAAATCACAGTGACACTGGTCATGAGCAGAGGTCTTAGAATGGCTATGTTGAACATTTGGTGACAAAAGTCCATAAAATGACTGTGTTACAAGTGAGCATTGCGCAGTTTCCATGCATCCTCGTAAGTTCATGAATTTGTAATATTTTCAGTCCAGATTTTCATCATTGGCATTTTTCCACACTTCCTTATGAACAGTACAGCTGTAATTTTTTACAACATGGCCAAAATGTGTTTTCACACTTTCAGCACAGAAATGCGTGGTCGCTGTGGGAAATCATTGTTCGGGACAGATAAAGAAAATCACAGTGACACTGTTCATGATCGGAGGTTCCAAAATGCCTGTGTTGACAATCTGCTGTTAAAAATCCCCAACTAATTACAATACGGATGTGCGTTGCACAGTTTCTACACACACTCATAACTTCACCAGTTTTTTTAATATATTCACTGCAGATTTTCAACATTGCCATTTTTTACACCTCCCCATGAACAGTACAGCTGTCATATTTTACATCCTGTTCAGAACGTGTTTTTGCATCTGTGGTGACAAATGCTGTAGTTGCTGTGCAAAAGCTGCTTTTTGGATAACAAATTGATATTGCCACTGTTCATGAGGTGGGGATCATAAAAAAAACATGTTGAAAATTTGGAGTGAAAATACCAACGAATGCCTGAGGTGTTAGGGTTTACAACCATAATGCCCCACCCTGTAGAGAATAACAGGCATCAGGGCTATGACTTGGGATTGTCGCCTGCAATGCTCATACCATTCCACCCCCACCCACACCCTGCAGCCAGTGAAAGGTATGGAGGTGTGCCTTGGACTCTTCGGCCCCAAAGTTCACCCCATTCTCCTATACCGCACCCATCTCACCTTATTTCCTGATGGAAGGGGGTGTGCATAAGGGGCCAAAGACCTCAAGGCACACCGTAACACTTGTTGGTGTCTGTAGGGCAGGGTGTGGTGAAATGGCATGGCCATTATGCCTGATGACCCAAAGGCACACCCCAGTGTCTGTCAGTCTCTGCAGGGTGCTAGCGGGGTTGGCTTCAGTTCAATACTTCACTCCTCATCCTATTACTAGCTCTGTACCTCCTACACTACCAATGCCAATGCCAGCAAGCAAACATTCAGCATTGACAAATGCTTGTTTTGTCTGTAATGCAGTTATTTATTTTTCATTAGCTGAGATGAAGTTGTAAACTCCTTGAAAATTGTACAGAGAGTTGAGTTCCCTATCTAGCAGTAACACAGTCATCAGGGTCTCCTTGTTTTTACTTTTTCATTAATTTGCTAGATAGCTGAGTCCCCTAGTCAGCATTTTACCCTAGTACACAGACTCCCTCTCTCTTATTTCTACCACCCCCTGCTCTGTTCTAGCCCCTCCCTCCCTTGTACCTGCATTTAATCCTCAATATTTTCTGCTTTTCCACAGCTTATCATTGCAGTCGTGAGGGCCAGGTGGGACTTGGCCCTCCCCCGAAACTGCAAGCAGACCCTGACCCCGAAGCAAGCTACAAGGAGCAGATGTGCAACATGCTGTGAGGTGCAAAATGGCCAGAAGTTCAAATCCTGTGTTTTGACCCTACAGCCCCCACCACCACCCTTGGTCATCCATTTATTTTATAGGGGTGGTCACATGCCACCGAAAGCCTATCAGTCCAATTTCCCATTTGCTATTTATCAGCATCCACCACTAGAGGTCGCATTAATTACTAGCTTGAGGTCCACAGTGTGGTTTGCAGGCCTAGCAGCTATTCTAATCCTCACTCCACTAGCTTCATTACCTCCCTTCTCCTTCTCGGAGGTGCAGCCTTGTCAGCCAAGACCTCATACCCTAGCCACCCCATCTCCACCCTCCCCAACCTCAACTATCAAGTCATTTCAGGGCACTTTACATCCAAACTTGCAGGCTGGCTCATCTGTCCTCCCATCCTCCTTCTATGCCAGTTTAGCCATCCTGAAATTCCATGCTGAAGCCTCCTCAGCAGCCCCTGAACAGACACTATATTCTTTGTGCAAGCTCCTATGTGCCTTACACAAAAGCAAAATTCTGATAACCCTGCTACTTCTGTTATCTGAGGATGTCTAACACAATCCCGCCCAACCCCCACATTGCCCAAATCTAGTCCCCCATTGCCCTGTGGCCTTAAATTTGTGCACCTGAATATCTGCAGTATCATAAACAAACTTAGCCTGCTGCAACCAATTGTTATATCCCTAAGACCTGACGTACTGACTATTATTGAAACATGGCTGAAACCTCACAATCAGGATGCAGAATTCGCAATTCCTGGCTACTCTATCCTTCACCAAGACTGCCCAGGCACCAAAAGAGGTGGTGGTATTGCCATGTATATCAACTCCTCATTTCAGTTCACACCAGTCCCACTGCCCAGACCCATGCACTCCATTGATGCTTTATTATTAAACACTCCCTCACCCACATCTGCCCCATATTTATTGCAGGATCCTACTGTTCTCCTGATGCAACTACACCCACCAACTCAGAACACCTGAGTACCCTTACAACACTGGCCTCCTGGGGCGAGTTACATATTCTCAGAGAATTTAACCAAAACTGGCTCTCAAGTAGTAGTTCCAGCTGTGAAAGTGGGTGGCAGCTTTAAACCTGTCTCAACTCATCACTGAGCCCACATGCCTCAACCATAACTCACTAAACCACTCTCTCTTGGACTGGTCCCTTACCTTGCATCCATATTGTATATTTACCTCAGGACTACTACCGGTCTCCTTAAGAGACCACCACATGATCTACTCCATTATGAAAATCCATCAGCCTAAATCCCCCCCGATTCATACTTAATTAGATCTGTCAAATCCTTGAACCTTGCATCTCTCCAATATGACTTGTCTAATATAGATTGGTTTTACATCCCCAGGGCCATTTCTGTCAACTCAGCCTGGGAGTTTTTTCAAGGCCAGGTTCACCACTGTCTGGAACTCACATGCCCCTCTCAAATGTACCTGACTGAGGGGCGCCCACCTGCCATGGATTTCTGTTGACATTTTGGCCCTCTCAAAGACAAGGATGTGGCCCTGATGGCGTTCAAGATCTTTGGCTCTCCAGTGCACAAGCAAAAGTATCTTGCACTACGCAATGCCTGCACTAGACAGATCCACAGGGCAAAGGCTAAATACTTCCGTGACACCTTCCACACCAACTTAAGCCAGCCACCTAAAGATTGAAATGTGGTTAAATATCTCTTCGCCCCTCCTTCTCAGACCCCCACCCCTGCCATAAACATAGGCAGCTCCACGATTATAGACACCCTCAAAGTGGCCTCTCATTCAATTCCTTCTTTACGGAATGCACCTCGTCACTTATGGCTTCCCTCAATTCGGATCCCCAAACCCCATCTCCACCACGCCCCCCCCTCACAAAGTTCTCCCAGCTGGCTCCACCTTCACCTTCCATCTGACTTTCCCTGCTGAGGTCTACAAAATCCTACTTGCCCTTAATCCTGCAAAGGGCAAATGCCCTATATGCCTGGACAATAAATTGTTATACTTGTTGCCCCCGGCCATCATTGTCCCCCTGGCATCACTCTATAACCTTTCGTTCTCTCTAGCTGCCATCCCAAATAAGTGAAAGCATGCCATAGTCATCCCGCTTCCTAAAGGTGGAGAACACTCTACCCCTGGTAACTACCTTCCGATTTCCCTACTATCTACCTTGGCTAAAATCCAGGAACACCTAGTCCTCTCACAACTCTCTCTTATCTAGATTCCTCTTCTTTTTTCACACCCTACCAGTGTGGCTTTAGGAAGTTCTACTCTACCACCACCTCTCTCCTAAGACTAACTGATTCTATCCTCACTGGTATGGTTAGAGGCTTTATTACCTCAGCCATTTTTGTTGACCTGGCTAAAGCCTTCAACACTGTCTCCCACTCCCTTCTTCTATCTAAGCTCTCTCTTGCAAGGCTGTCAAGCATGGCCACCAGCGTGTTTCATTCCTACCTGGTAGGCAGATCCCAATCCATCAGAATTGGCAATACTACCTCTGTCTCCCTCCTTGTTACCTCTGGTGCTCCACAAGGCTCAGTCCTTGGCCCGCTTCTGTTCTCTATCTTCCTTAGTGACCTGCTGTCAGCCTGCCATCACACATCCATTCACATGTATGCAGATTATACAGTTCTGTACATATCCAGTCCCTCGACATCCAATGTAGCGATCGGACTCCAGCAGGAATTCAAAGCAGTTCAGCACTGGTTTCGATCACATCAGCTCTTTCTCAACACTAAGAAAACCATCTCTATGATGTTCAACATAAGGCAGAGACTTTCAAGACTATCCTCAACCCCCTCCTTCCACACCTTGGATGGGACTACTCTGGAGAGCTGCACAGCCTGCAGATATCTCAGGGTCTGGCTTGACCAGCACCTAGACTTCTCTGCACATATTAATGCCATCCACAAAAAGCTTCACCCCAAGTAAGGCACATTGTACCATAATCATGGATGTATCCCACTGCCAGCTCATCATGCAATAGTGCAGCAGATGATTCTACCCATCTTTGACTTTAGGGACGTATTCTACAGTGTCACCTCTAAGTCCATCCTAACCAGGCTGGACCCTCTCTTCCATTCCTTCTGTCACTTTGCCCTTGATTGTCCTTAAACACTCATCACTGTGTCCTGTACTGCAAACTAGACCTCCCCTCATTGCAGGACTGGTGTCACTCCCACAGTGCTAGTCTCACAGCCAAATACTGGATGCAGTCCCTCCCTCCCTCCGTATCTCGCCTCTGTCCTCTTGGCCCCTACCTTCCAAGGCAATGCACTGAGGAGAAACAACTTGTGTCTATTGTCCACTCCACTCATGTCAACCTTGGCTGACCAGTCAGCTATCACGTATTACATGCCTAAACTCTGGAACTTACTCCCCTCGGTTATCCAGCATGCTTCCTTCGGGCAGCACCTTAACTCCCTTCTCAAAAAACACTTCTCCCCAGTCTGCACATGCACCCCATGCGAGCTCCTGACTAGGCAACCAGGTCCACCTGTAATAGGGTTGTACCCATACTATGTACTGTTTCTTTATTTTGTCCTGTTATATGCCTTGCCACTGCAATTTAACCTGTAGCTTTATCTTATTGTCATATGCATTGTACAACTGCCTGTAAGAATGCACTTTACCCGTATGTTTATATTGTAACATGTCTGAACATGTAAATTGTGCCTGTTATCACTCTCACCCTTCCCCAGGGCACATCTGGAATCATGCAGTAGTCTGCTCAGCATCCCTTCCTGGTAAAACCTTTAAATAAATAAATAAGTAAGCTTAAATATTATTTCTTGTTTGTTGTATTTTACCTTTCTCCATTTAAGGATAGTGAGTCTAAGTTTACTGAGGGTGAATATTTAAGCAATAAGGTATGCACAGGGGTTAGATTAACAGTCTGTTAATCACCCCCTTGGGGTGTAATGTGGCACGAGGTGCAGCCGAGTGCCATATTGCCCCAAGGGGGTTATCAACTGACTGTTAATCTAACCCCTGTGCATACCTTATTGCTAATATTATAACTGGGATTTTTTTTTATCAAATTTTTCATTTGTGTGGCACATTTCATCCAAAAATGCCCATTTTACAGTTAAATAGTCCTTCCGCCCAATTTGAATCATGCTGTCATTCTGTCTGCTGCGCTAAAGTGTCTGAGCACTGGGAGGAAGGGTAAACACGTCCAGCTCTGCACAGGAATGGGCACTCACTTCTATAACAGTGAGCTTATCTGGGGGTGACACGCAGTAAAACACATGTTTTATTTAAAAACAAACACCTGATGTTTCGTATGGTAGCACAATAGTAGAGGTTCACTAAACAAGGAAGTGTGCACATACCGTACTAGTATTGTATACAATTTAAAATCACAGTTGGACAACTGCCTTAGCAGTAAAACCATCAGCTCCTCAAACAAAAACGGCTTACTACAACATCAGTTCACTTGCATTATTCATTTAATGATTTATTTACAAACAGCAGCATTTATTAGAGACAGTGACGGGTTCTATTAAATGCAGCTGTAAACTGCAAAACGTGGTTTGGTCAGTCACGTGATGTACTAGACGGTTGGCGGAGCAGGTTTGTGAAAAAGTCTGTAAAGATGTCTTACAATTAAGAGCTGCATTTAACTGAGCCGGGCTTTTCTCTTCATGCTGCTGCTGTTTTTAAATTAACCACTGAATTAATAGGCAAGGGAACGGAGGTCATTGTAAGCCATTTTTTTTTGAAGGGCTCACAGTTTTACCGCTAAGCAGTTGTGTGATGCGGAAACATCTGATGAGTGAACCCCCCCCCAAAAAGATAAAAAGAGTCAGAACACTAATCGGCAGCTTCATGCAGTGTGTGGAGGTATTCTCTTTTTTATCCCTAAGATGTGTCATTGATTTGTGGCTCACAGTTTTGTTTAACTCACTTTTTTGGGGGCTAAATTGTTAAGAATACAGCATAACGTGACAGCTTCTACTGCGGTATTAATGGACACTATGGCAATATGGTATGCCACGCCTCATCACAGTGATTGTGTTTAGGTTCGTTTAACATGCTGGTTTTTTTTTAAACTGCTGTTCATAGTTTACATGTTACTGTTGTGGGCAGACGTTATGATGAGCTTGGATAACGTGTACAGCCAGCCATTTAAGAAATTTTATTTTAAACAAGTGCCTGGGATTTTTCTGATGATATGAAAACCTACACTGTGTGATCAGGCTGTACATGGTAGGTTAACGTGGGTTAATGTTTACCTCTTGGAATTGTGGTAGCCAATCAGAATGGTTGCTATTTCTTTACCTTATAATAATGATTGTTTTTTACTATATAGGTCTAACTTAGTTTCACTTGTTTTCTTTCTTTCTTTCTTTCTTTCTTTCTTTCTTTCTTTCTTTCTTTCTTTCTTTCTTTCTTTCTTTCTTATTGCAGATTAATACCTTTGAGCTGGGAGGGCTCTTTTACAAAGGTTACATGTCAAATGGACAAGAGACAAATTTACATAAACATGTTACAGAACATTCTGTGTACACAATGGGTTACAGAACATTTGGAGTACATAATAGGTTACAGGCAATACAGGTAGCAAGCAAATAGGCCTCAATTTAAAAAACATGGAAAGGAGACAAACAGATGTTATTCATAAAGCAAGGTGGTAGCAGCCTGAGGGGGCCTTGTCACAGAATACAGAAGGTGGGGGTGAGGGGAAAAGCACGGTTAGGTGGGCAGCCACCTAAGGGCTTTGTCAGGGAGGGGAGTGATGAGAAATGGGTGGGGAAGAAGGCAAGGGGAGGTAAGCAGAGGGGTGGAAGGTTATGAAGGTAAGTAGTCACGGAAATTTTTACTTGCAATCACATACGTTTTTTTGGGCCAGAAGGGTTAGTAGTTCTCTTTTAAAAGGTCCAATTTTTGTGAGCTCCAGAGTGGGAGTAGGGAGTTCATTAAACCAGGTGGGCCCACGATAGGAGAGTGAATGCTGTGCAAGGCAGGTTCTTTTGAACTGGACATGAAGAACACCCTTGGTTGAGCTCCTGGTGACTTTAGAGGAGTTGGCGCTCTGGAACAGTGCGGCGGTGGAGTTGGGAGTGAGTCTGAGTAGGGCTTTTTTGCCTATTAGGCAAGCTTGATACTTTGCCCTAAGGTGTAATGGGAGCCAACCAGTAGAGGAGTAGAGGGCACCAGTATGGGTTCGGTGTTTAGCCCCCAGGACCAGGTGGCAGGCCTTGTTGATTAGTACTTTTACTTGATTTAGGGATGAGTCAGTGGCAACACTGTATATGATGGGGGCATGATCAATGACCGACAGAATTGAACTCCAAGTAACTAGGCTAAGAGCCTCAGGGGTCATGGCTTGCCTGTGCCTATAGAGGATTCCTAGCTTAATATTAGCAGATTTGACAACATGGTCTATATGGTGTCATCAATGTGTACCCTGAGATATTTAAACGTGGGGACTTATTCAATGCCATCCCCATTTTAGCTATAGATAGTTAGGTGTTCAGCATTCCTCTTGGCATATGGCAAAGTTAAGTGCATAATTTTTGTTTTTTTTATAGTTTAGAAGGAGTCTGTTGTGGGTGAACCAGTCCTCGAGCATTGCAAAGCAATGTTGTAGGTTTTGTGCTTTTTCTGGTGTGCTGCTGCCAGGCACTGAGATAACTACATCATCTGCATACAGCAGCATTTTAGTGGGACAGGCATAGGGAAGTGAGTTAATGAAGAGGCAGAAGAGAAGTGGTCCTAAGAGCGATCCTTGGGGAACCCCAAGGGTTACCTTTTTGAGTTCGGAGGTTACACCCCCATCCTCACACACTGCATCCTGCATGAGAGGTAACTGTTAAGCCAAGAAATGGTATCTACAGACAGTCCCAAGGTCCTCAGGTGTCAGAGCAGGATTAGGTGGTTAATGGTGTCAAAGGCTTTAGTGAGGCCTATAATTATAGACCCCACCATTTTTCCTGTGTCAAGGGCTTCATATATATGGGAGGTATAGTCGATTAAGGCTGTAATGGTGCTATGTCCAATATGAAACCTGTGTTGCTGCGGACAGAGCAGATTGTACTTGTTTAAGTATTCAATGAGCTGGTCAGAAACAACCCTTTCAAGCACTTTAGAAAGGGTGGAAGTATTGTGATTGGGCGGTAGTTTCCCAAGTTAGTTCTCTACACATTTTTAAACACTGGGGTGACCAAGGCAGTCTTCCACTTTTCTGGGAAGATTCCAGAGCGCAGGAAGATGTTGAAAAGTATGGTTATTGGGTAGGCAAGTTCGTCCAGGGCTAGAGCTAGTAACTTCATGTCTATAGAGTCACTCCTGACCCTGGTTTTGTTTAGGATTTATTTTACATATTTAATGCTCTGGGCCCTAGTAATTAGCCTAAAGTAGAATGGTGGTTGGCCTGGTTTAAGGAAGTGGGGAGGGTTAGGGTCTGTGAAGTCCGTTGCTGATGGGGTCTGGAGAAATTCAGGTGGGAGGACAGAGCTGAGATCTGTGAAGGTATTATTAAAAGCTTTAACCAGGTCAATAGGTTGCTGTAAAGGGCCAGTGGTGGTTACTATAAGATCTGGTGGAGCAGTGGATTCTTTGCCATTGTTAAACAATATAAGTGTGCAAGTCGTTTATATTTATTTTGACTGATATTTCTTTGTAATAAATTTTACTTTATGTAGAATGCAATAAGACTGTTTCTAATACTTAATTTAGGATACTTAAATTGGACTAGTAGTTTAATGAATATAATTTATCTAATGCTTGGTAAACATGCTAGTGCAGATTGTCTGAAGTGTGAGACATATCATTAATGTTATGCTTAGACTGTTGTTTTATCTTGGAATTACCTATATTTGTGTAATCATTAAATACAACAGGAGATAGGTTTGTGCAGTACTATTGCTGAATGTAATCAGTGTGTTGTTCTACGTTACTGTACAGTCACTGATGTAATTATAATCTAGCACCAGTTTTGTGCTGGATGCCTGGAGCACTAAGAAACAACAGTATGAAATTACTGATATCTCTACACAACAAATCTATATTTGGAAATAGCAACACTTTTAATTGAAAAGCATTATTGGGTACTGCTTAACTAGGAATTTAAGGGTGTTATATTGCCCTTCTCTGGAGATGTTAAGATATAACTAGTATTTTCTAACACTATTAAGAAAGATACCTAGGAATATAAGGTTCTAGCATACCAAACTGACAACAGTGTAGTCAAGGTTTGGCATGGTGAAATCCCTAATGTTGACAGGTGAAATTTCACCTGTCAGACATTGGTGTATTTCTCTGGGGGGCTGTACCACAGCACCCCCTTCTTAATATAGCTAACTCCGAGTCAGAGTTAGTTTGAAGGGGGCAACATATGGCGAAAGGGCAGATTTTGGTCCTCAGGTCCTTAACATTGACAATGTCCAAACCTGTCGACATTGTCGATGTTAAGGACTTTGCCTTCCAGGAGTCATTGTCCGGTCAGCATACTGAACATAAGAACGGGACCATATGATCCATCTAGTCTACCAAGATTGCCTACCCCCATTCAGTTCTTCTTCCGAGATTACCTCAGTACGTGTCCCATGTTAGCTTAAAAGCAGTGACTGTTTTGGTCTCCACCCCTTCTGGTGGTAAGCTATTCCAAGGGTCCACAACACTCTCTGTGAAGTAGAAATTACAAATGGTGGTTTTAAACTTACTCCCTCTTAGTCTCAAACTGTGCTCCCTCTTTCACATTGTCTCATTTCTGTGAAAGAGGTTTTATGCTTGTACCTTAGTTATGCCCTTTATGTATTTGAAGGTTTCTGTCATATCCCCCATGTTTCTCCTTTGCTCAAGGGAGTACATTTTCAGTTGCTCTAATCTAGATTTATATTGCTCCTAGTGAAGTTTCTGTACCATTTTAGTAGCTTTCCTCTGTACAGTCTCCAAGCAGTCTATGTCCTTTTTTGCGTGTGGCCTCCAGAACTGTATGCAGTACTCAAGATGTAGCCTCACCAAGGACCTTTACAGAGGGCGTATGACCTCTCACTTCCTACTTGTAATGCCCCTGCCAATACATCCGAGGATGCTACTAGCTTTCTGCACCACCTTTTCACATTCTCAGGGAGGGTAAAGGTGGTGGAACAGAGGCACACCCAGTCAGTTGTTCCACTCCACAATCCATACACCATTCTGGGGGAGCATAGTTCCCCCATGGATGCATCCACAGAGGAGACTAAGGAGGTTGCAGACAACTGTCACAAGGGAGGCCCTCAGGAAGGAGGCAGAGGACACCACAGGGAAAGGAAGCAGCTCCTGGTGGGGGACTCAATTATTAGGGGGATAGAACTGGGGGGAGCAGGGAAAACTGAAGCAAGGTGCCTGCCTGGTGCCATGGTTTGGAGGGACAGGAAGTGCATCCTTAGGATCATGAGAACAGTTGCATGTGAGTCTGTGCTGGACGTCATTGTCCACCTAGGGAGAAATGACTTGGCTCATCATGAGATTAGAGCAGTGCAGAAGGACTTTGTAGAGTTGGGGAGGGGCCTAAGACAAGAAGCACACACAGTATCCTTCTCAGAGGTGGTTCCTGTCAGTGGCATGGGTGAGGCAGGGGTACTTTGCACCATGCAGTTTAATGAATGGTTGAAAAAATGGTGTGGAGCACAGGGGTTTGGCTTCATTGGGGAATGGGGTTCCACTTGGAGCGACACCAGCCTATACTGGCAGGATGGTCTGCATCTGTCCAGGAAGGGAACAAGTCTTTTGGGCAATCAGTTTAAATGCTTCATTGGTAAACTTTTAAACTAGTCAAGGGGGGAGGCATGGATAAGCAGCAGGAAAATCCCAGCCTCCCCCTACAAAACAGGGTACTAAATGAGAAAAAGACCAAGGTAGAAATGTCAGTGGGGGATGCTGCTACAGAAGGTAAAGCCATAAAACAATGGAGAGCAATGGGTACCAATGCCCATAGTCTGGGTAACAAGCTTCCTGAATTAGTGGCTTTGATGGAGGAGTAACATCTGGATATTGTGGCAGTCACAGAAACATGGTACACACAGAACCATGACTGGGACATAAACATACCAGGATACACTATCTACAGGAGGGACGGGGAGGGTAAAAGAGGAGGAGGAGGAGGAGGAGGAGGAGTAGCTCTCTACATAAGGGAAGGGATCAAAGCAACAGAACAAAAGGGTAAACAGGGAGGAGAAGAAGCACTGTGGGTCAATCTGGAGACAGGCAATGGCACCACAATCCGCACAGAGGTTGTATACAGATCTCCCTCTCAGGGGGAGGAAATGGACAAGAAAATGATAGAAAGTATACTTAGAATGGCAGAAAAAGGGGAGATATTGCTGATGGGTGATCTGAATATGCCAGATATTAATTGGAGTGCAATTTGCAGCAGCCACTTCTAAGAGTGGGGTTATTCTAGATGCCCTACAGGGGGCATGCCTTAGGCAACTAGTATTGGAATCCACTCGAGAGGGTGCAGTCTTAGACCTGGTTTTCTCAAATGGAGATGGCAAGAGGATCACAGATGTAGAAGTGGGTAGCCATCTGGGAACTAGTGACCATTGAACAATATGGTTCACAATAAACACAGCAATAGAGTCAAGCCATAGAAAGGCAAAAGTACTGGACTTCAGGAGGGCTGACTTTGCCAAAATGGGTGAGTGCCTAAGGAATGCACTAGCAAATGGGCAGGAAGGAGGGGGTAGAAGAACAATGGGAAATAATAAAAACTGCCATCACAGAGGTAACAAGCTTTTGTGTGAAGCAAATAAACAAAACAAAATGATGTAAGAAACCACTATGGTTCTCAAAGGCGGTGACAGTGAAAGTTCAAGAGAAAAAAAAACATTCAGGAAGTACACGGAATCACAGAAGGAGCAGGACAGAGAATTGTATCAGTTAAGCAAAATGAAGTTGGAAGGCAGTCAGAACAGCAAAGGCCTGAACCAAGGAAAAGATAGACAACCCAGTTAAGAAGAGGGATAAAACCTTTTAGGTACATCAGGGAGCAAAGGAAGACCAAGGAGGGATAGGGAGGCTTAATAAAGGGAGGGGTGGGCAGAGGGTGACGGTGAAAGGCAGAGATACTAAACAAATATTTTTGCTCAGTATTTACAAATGAAGAGGGGAAGGTACCTAAAACAAACAATAGAAACACTCTTGATACAGAAGTTGATACCAGCCTATTTACAGAAGAAAGGGTTCTGAAAGAACTCTTAAAACTGAAGGTGGACAAAGCAATGAGGCCTGATGGGATTCATCCTAGAATTCTAAATGAACTAAGCGTAGAACTAATGACAAAACTGACTACCCTTTTTAACAAATCATGGGAGGATGGGGTGGTACCTGAGGACTGGAGGAGGGCAGATGTGATTCCCATTCACAAAAGTGGGAGTAGGGCAGAAGCATGCAACTACAGACCTGTTAGTTTAACCTCAGTGATAGGGAAAATGATGGAATCACTTGAAGAAAAGAATTGTCAAGTACCTAGAGGCCAGAGGGGCAGGGACCCAAGGCAGCATGGATTCACAGTGGAAGGTCATGCCAGATGAATCTAATAGATTTCTTTGACAGGGTGACCAAAGTAGTAGATCAGGGAGGGCTGTGAACATGGCCTACCTAGACTTTAGCAAGGCATTTGACACAGTCCCACACAAAGATTAATATACAAGTTAGCCAGCCTGGGAGGGTCCCAAGATGATAGCCTGGGTAAAGAATTGGCTGGAGAATAGGACAAAGGGCAATAGTAAATGGAGTCCACTCTGAAGAAAGGGGGTTACTAGTGGGGTACCGCTGGGTTCAGTATTAGGACCGGTCCTCTTCAATGTCTTTATAAGTGACATTGCAGAGGGACTGGAAGGAAAAGTATGTCTCTTTGCAGATGACAGAAAGGTCTGCAACAGAGTTGATGCACAAGGTGGGGTGGAAAGGATGAGAAGGGACTTGGCAAGGTTACAGGAATGGTCAAATGTATGGCAGCTTAGATTCAATGGTAAGAAGTGCAAGGTAATGCATCTAGGAAACAAAAACCCAGAGAAAGAGTACACAATGGGGGGTGAGATACTAACAACAACAAAATGGAAAGGGATCTGGGGGCAGGCCTTATAAGATGACTTAAAGGTGGGCAAGCAATGTGGAGGGGCAGTAAGGAGGGTTGGGGATACTGGGATGCGAGGGAGAGGCATCACCAGTAGAAAACAGGAAGTTGTTATCCTCTGTACAGACAGCTAGTGAGACCCCATCTGAATACTGTGTGCATTTCTGGAGACCCAATCTCCACAAGGACATAGACAGGATGGAAGCTCTCCAGAGGAGGGCAACTAAAATGGTGCAGGGTCTGTACCGGAAGACATATGAAGAGAGACTAAAGGAGCTTAATATGTATAGCCTTGAGGAAAGGAGGGAAAGGGGTGACATGATAGAAATGTTCAAATACCTCAAGGGAATCAGCAAAGTCCAGGAGGGTAGCATCTTTCAAAAATAGAGGTGTGCAAGAACAAGGGGGCACAATTTGAAGATAGAGGGGTGGGCGGCTCAGAGGTAAAGTAAGGAAGTATTTTTTTCACAAAGAAGGTTGTGGTTGCATGGAACGGCCTTCCAGAGGAGGTGGTGGAGTCAAAAACAGTGGTTGAATTCAAGCATGCATGGGACAGTCATAAGGCAATTCTAGGGGGTTGGGGTAGAAAGAAGTAGGCTGCTGGTTAACTAGGATCTGCAGCTTATCCATTAGGTAGGGAAATGGGCAGACTGGGTGGGCCAAGCGGTCCTTATCTGCCGTCAAATTCTATGTTTCCACCACCTTTAAATCATCAGAAATAAGCACTCAGAGGTCCTGTTTGAGTTTTTTTCTGTTAATTGTTCACCATCGAGTGTGTATGTTTTCATTGGGTTTCCTTTACCTAGGTTCATGACCTTTTTTTTTTTGGCATTGAATTTCAACTGCCAGCCCCTAGACTATGCTTCTAGGCTCTTTGCATCTGCTGCCATTGCTGCTGTTCCTTCAGTTGTATTCACCCTGTTGCAGAGCTTTGTGTCATCTGTAAACAGGCAAACCTAACCCTACAGGCCATCAGCAATATTGCTGATGAATATACTGAAGAGGATTGGGCCAAGGACAGAACCTTGAGGCACACCACTTAACACCCTTCCATTGCTAGACAGTGTTCCATTGACTATGACCCTCTGTGCTTTATTGTGGAGCCAGTTTTGAACCCACTTGACTATTTTGTACCCTAACCCAGAGTGCTCCAGATTATTGACCAGTCTTCTGTGGGGCACAGAGTCAAAAGTCTTGCTAAAATCTAGATAGATGATGTCTGCCACCCCTACCTGGTCCACTATTTTTGGAGACCCAGTCAAAGAATTTAATCATATTCATTTGACATGACCTTCCTGCATAAATCCATGCTGTTTAGTTTCTAGCTGACCTGTTTCCATAAGGAACTTCACTATTCTTTCCTTAAATAGTGTCTCCATAAGTTTCCCCACTGCTGAAGTCAAGCTCACTGGCCATAGTTTCTGGCCTCCCCCCTGCTTCCACCTTTGTGCAGTGGTACCACTATGGCCCTTCTCCAGTCCTGAGGTATCTCCTCACTCTCTAGGGAATGTGTGAATAATTCTGCCAGTGGGCCTGTAATTTTCTGTGCCAGCTCCTTCAGAATTCTAGGGTGGATTTCATCTGGGCCCATTGTTTTATTTGCTTTTAATTTGATAAGCTCTTTTAGGACACTGTCTCTTGTAAATAGTTCAGCATCTGCTTCTGTGGTGAGTCCACCCGTGTTCTGCACCTTGAGTCTATTGCCATCATCTTCTTTCGTGAAGACTGAGCAAAAGAAACTGTTCAGAATCTCTGCTTTTTTGTTATCATTTTCTGCCTGTTTGCCATCCTTGGTTGGTAATCTTATAATGCTTCCTTTTGTTTTCCTTTTTTCCCTAATGTATCTAAAAAAATACAATTTAACAAAGGATAACAGGATGTTCCACTTCTGTAATAGAAGCCTAAGATTTGAAATTTTAAAATTTAGCCTACACCATAATTTATTTTTATTATAAAATTATTTATTATAAAATATAGATTTGGGTCAGACATAAATAATTAAAATAATAAATTTTGCTGCTGGGGGTTTTGATATGTTTGTGTGGAACGCTGAGATTAACAGAAGTGTGATGACACAAAACATTTGGGACTTGTGTCATCCTGTTGAAAGTATGATCTCAAATTTACCTAAGACATTGCTGATCTCGACACATTTACCTGAATTGATGCAAAAAGTTTTCTTTTGGTTACTGTGTCTTTAAGTGCTTCCCTATAAGTAGGAGTTTGGTATCACTTGTTACCAACCCCTGATGACGTGCGGTGCATGAAACCGGTTGGGAATGGGATTTTTTTAGCTATGCTACCTGTTGTATGTGAGGCTTGGCATCCATCTGTGTATTAAACTTATGCCTGTTTCAACGCCAACCACAGTGTGCTGAGTTCTGCCTTTTTTGAATTGTTAGTCAGAGAACCACAGAAAACTATAGTGGATTCCATGACTGTCCTGATATTTGACTATGGGGATCTGCTCATCATGGGGGCATCAGTGAGGGAGCTGGCAAAGTTGAATGTTATGTACAACATGGGTGCCTACTTCATCCTCAATGCCTCCTCCCCCCCCCCCGGCAGGATACACAACTGTCATGTATTTCTGGAACTAGACTGATTAAGATTAAGAGACAGAATAAATATGCATCTTGTAAGTCTAATGCACCTATGCAGTATTGGTAATGTCCCAGCCTACCTTTTGGAATGCCTCAAACAAAGACAGATAAAGAAGAGCCTGAGATCAGCCAAAGGAACATAATTTATTCTTCCATTAAGAAAATCATCCTTGGGTAGATCAGCTTTCAATTATGAAGGCCTACAAGCCCGGAATACTATCCCCTGCAATCTAAGAACAAATAAATACATCTAAACAGGATAAAAACATGGTTAATTGAATTAGGAAAAATACCATTATCATGTTGTTATTAGTGGTGATCGAAGTGGGCTCAATCCGATCTGCGAAGTAATTCGAGGAGTGAAGGCAGATTTGCAGAGTGCTCCGCAACACGAAGCGGAGTACTTCATGTTATAATGAGGAACACAAAGTCCATTGGAAGCAATGACATCGCGTTACTCCACCACCCCAGGCCACTACTCTGCCAATTATAAGGCAAAGTGCATTACGGGCAGTGCACTTCACCTCACTTGCCTTGTTTTAGGGCTCCAAAGGCAAATTTTGCAGTGATTCATGGGATTTCAGGTCACATGGGCTCTATATTGATCTGCACAGGCTCAGTTCATGGTAGTATGAGTAGGAAGGAGTAGGAGAAAGTGTGCTCTGATAGCTGTCTGTGATAGAAATCTGGCAAAAGCTGTTCAAAAAGCATTTTTGCTTTTTTTTTGTGGATCCAACTTTAGTTCATCGATTGTAGAAACATAGAAACATAGACTTTGACGGCAGATAAGGACCACTTGGTCCACCCAATCTGCCCATTTCCCTACCTACTGGGTAAGCTGCAGATTCTGGTTAACCAACAGCCTACTTCCTGCCACCCCCACTACAATTGCCTTGTGTCTGTCCCATGCATGTTTGAATTCCCCCACTGTTTTAGCCCCAACAACCTCCCAGGAAGGCAGTTCCACACATCCACCACTCTCTCCGTGAAAAGATTTCCTCACATTACCCCTGAGCAATCCCCCATCTTTAAATTGTGCCCCTTGTTCTTCACATTTCTTTTTCTGAAAGATGCTACCCTCCTGACTTTGTTGATTCCCTTGAGGTACTTGAACATTTCTATCATGTCCCCCCGTCCTCCTTTCATCAAGAGTATACATATAAGCTCTCTCAGTCTCTCTTCATATGATTTCTGATGCAGACCCTGCACCATTTTAGTTGCCTTCCTCTGGACTGCTTCCATCCTGTCTATGTCCTTGCGTAGTGGGGTCTCCAAAACTGCACACAGTACTCCAGATGGGGTCTCACCAACTGTCTGTACAGAAGTATAACCACTTCCTTTTTCTACTTGTGATGCCCTTCCTATGCATCCCAGTATCCCCTGTTCTCCTCACTGACTTCTCACATTGCTTACCCACCTTTAGATCATCTGATATGACTACCCCCCAAGTCCCGCTCCATTTTTGTTGTTGTCAGTACCTCCCTGCTATTGTGTACTCTTCGCCTGGGTTTTTGTTTCCCAGGTGCATTACTTTGCATTTCTTTGCATTGAATCTAAGTTGCCATATGTCTGAACATTCCTCCAACCTTGCCATGTCCCTTCTCATCCTTTCTACCCCCCCCTTGTTTATCAACTGTGTTACAGATCTTTGTATCATCTGCAAAGAGGCATACCTTTCCCTCCAGACCCTCTGCAATGTCACCTATAAAGATGTTAAAGAGGACTGGACCCAGTATTGAGCCCTGAGGTTCTCCACTTAGTGACCCCCTTTCTTCTGGAATGTGTGCCACTCACTATTACCTTCTGCGTCCTGTTGTGCAGCCAGTTTGCACTCAGGCTACCACCTTGGGACCCACACCCAAGCTGGCTAACTTGATTATTAATCTTTGTGCGGGACTGTGTCAAATACCTTGATAAAGTCTGGGTAGGCCATATCCACAGCCCCTCCCTGGTCTATTACTTTGGTCACCCAGTCAAAGAAATCTATTAGATTCATCTGACGTGACCTTCCTGCTGTAAATCCATGCTGCTTTGGGTCCTCTGCCCCGCTGGACTCCAGGTACTCAACAATTCTTTCTTTCAGAAGTGATTCCATTATTTTCCCTACCACTGAGGTCAAACTTACAGGTCTGTAGTTTCCTGCTTCTGCCTTGCTCCCACTTTTGTGAAGGGGAATCACATCTGCCCTCCTCCAGTCCTCAGGTACCATCCCATCCTCCCATTATTTGTTAAAAAGTGTGGTCAGTGGTGTCACTAGGTCCTCCCTTAGTTCTTTTAGGATTCTGGGGTGAATCCCATCAGGCCCCATTGCTTTGTCCACCTTGAGTTTTAGGAGTTCTTTCCGGACTCTTTGTTCTGTAAATGAACTGGTGTCAATCCCCCTACCCAGAGTGCTTCTATCGTCTGGTTTAGGTAACTCCTCCTCATCTTCTTTTGTGAATAGTGAGCAAAAGTATTCATTCAGTATCTCTGCCTTTTCACTGTCTCCCTCTGCCCACCTCCCCTCTCCCTTATTAATCTTCACTATTCCTCCCTTAACCTTTCTATGCTCCCTAATGTACCTATAAAAGGTTTTATCCCCCTTCTTAACTGACTTGGATATTTTTTCCTCAGCTTGGGCTTTTGCTATTCTGACTGCCTTCCCCACTTCTTTCTGCTTTAATTGATACAGTTCCCTGCTGTGCTCCTTCTGTGATGCCTTATACTTTTTGAATGCAGCCTTTTTCTCCTTAACCTTCCCTGCCACCTCTTTTGAGAACCATAGTGTTTTTTTACTCTGCTTTGTTTTCTTTATCTGTTTCACACAAAGACTTGTTGCCGCTATGATGGCAGTTTTGATTTTTCTCCATTGTTCTTCCACCCCTCCTTTTTGCCCATTTGCTAGTGTATTCCTCAGGTATTCACCTATTTTGCCAAAGTCAGACCTTCTAAAGACCAGTATGCTTGTTTTTGTATGGCTTGTCTCCACGGTTGTGCTTATTGTGATGCACACTGTGCAGTGGTCGCTTGTTCCCAGATGCTTACCGACTTCTAAATTTGTGATCCTCTCTCCATTTGAGAGTACCAGGTCTAGTATTGCTTCCTCCCGAGTGGGTTCCAATGCTAGCTGTCTAAGGCCTGCCCCCTGCAGGGCATCGAGAATGACCATGCTCTTGGATGTGGCTGCAATACATGTTATCCAGTTAACATCTGGCATATTCAGGTCCCCCATTAACAGTATCTCCCCTTTTTCAGCCATTTTCAGAATGTCCTCTATCATTTTCTTGATAGAGAAACCCTCCTGTGCTCATATCATCAAGTTTTTTTGGTTTTGTGTGGATTTTGAATGTTAATTAACAACATTGAGTGTTCGTGGTGAAAGTGTGCTTTGGGGAAGGGGCGTATCTGTGGTTTAGGAAGATTTAAGTTGGAGAAATAGTGATTTCTTTGTTTTTTAGTTATATTTTTGTTATATAACTGTGTTAATGTACACACAGTAATATTGTCAGTAATAGTATCAATTTTCTTGCTGTTTGCTGTGTGGATGTGGTGCAGCAGTTCATAAGTTCAGGTTGTTTACATTACAAATTTACAATACGTAACATGGCATAGTACTGAACTTTTGCATTTGTGCGCATTCCTCATTCAGCATTGTACACAAACTGTTCTGTGTGTGAGTGTGGTGCAGTGTTGTGTGCATCAAATAATACGCCTTTTATTGTGCCACAGACTAGTGTAATTGCACGCGCAGCAGTCTGAACCTGCTATCCACTGCAGCTGCCTGATTTTGTACTGCGATTGTGGTATCTGTTCTTAGTTTTGCTGCTTGTAGTGCCATAAAACTCAGCACTGTCTGTATTCAGTGCTCCCCCCAAAGCCCACATTCAAAAGGTATTTTTTACCAGATTGGATTATTTTTGTGACCTGATCAGCACCACTGGTTATTGAAGTTTTTTTAATTCTGTGACAGTCTCAGAGTAGTCTCTTATCTGTGCTGAAGCCACAGTTGTTTATTTGGCTTCACTTCCAGCGTCCCTCCAATCAGAGAGTGAACGTATCAAAATCTGAATTTGGTTATAATATTTGTAGTTGATCCTCAAAATGCCTGCAAAGAGATGTGCAAGCAAAGCTGTTTCTCGCCATGGCAATGTTGGCAGTAAGATGGTCTGTGGGAGTAGTAGTAGTACGCAGATGCAGAAGTGTATTGCTGATGTGAGGAAAGGTATTTCTTCCTGCAATGTTTTTTACAGCCCAATCAGTAGCTTCACTCATAGTTGGAGGAGATGATGTTTTCCTAGCTGGTGGTGTTAGTGTTACTGGTGTTAGTGGTGGTGGAGGTAGTATTAGTATTGTTGCGTCAAGTTCTAATTCCGACCAGTGTACCGTTTCCAAAAATATTGAGTGTGAAGCAGTGCAAGTGAGTGGCAGCGTTGATGATGTCATACTTCCCAGTAACATCCCAGTAACTGAACCTGAGGATTTTGATGATCATGTCAACAATAGCATACAATGTGATATTCCATCCACTGTGGCACTTAATGTCATGCATTTTCCATGCAGTGATTCACAGTGTAGTGAAAAAATATCAGGTGATGGTGGTGTAGATGCTGATGATGAATGTGATGATGATGATGATGATAATGATGTTGCTGTTGTTGCAACATGCAGTCCACATGCTAGCATCCAAGCAGAACATGTGGATGTGTGTGACATTGATGAATATGATGATTATGTAATTGACCCCAGCTGGGAACCAGAGGAAAAAAAATTAAAAGTGGCTGTGTCTGAGTCTGTTTGCAGGACCCCCCCCAATAAAAACTTGTGATCTACCGGTTTTAGTTGATGATGATGATGATGACCCAGTAATCAATATGATAGGTAGTCATGGTGGTCAGTTGCAGTCCAGGTGTGCAGTGCCAGAAACATCACCTGCCCCCCCCACTTCAGTGCTTAAAATAACGGACTTAAATAAGCCACATCATCATGGACAGGTTTAAAGCAGAGCATCACAATCCCTTGTTTGGGATTTTTTTGTTCAAGATGCAAATGATGATTCAGTTGCAATCTGCAAGGTTTGCCATGTGCGTGTGAGTTGAGGTAAAAAGGGGAGTCATCTGGACGCAGGAGGACAGCATACGCATCTTAAGAATAGGCACTTGGCACTGTGGACCCAGCACAACCTAGCAGCTAATACCACAGTGGGGCATTCACCTGCGTCACCGGTAACCATAGCCAGCATGTTATCCCCTTCCATGACTGTTAAGCCCAGTAGGAAATTAAACGTGTGCAGTAATGCGGTAATAAGAACAGAGGATTACTACAGGCATGATGAGATGAAGGACCATAATGACTTTGAAATGTTGTCCAGTGCTGGTGAGAGTAGCAGTTTTTGTGGTGGTGGTGGTGGTGGTGAATGCAGCATGTCTACTGCAAGTAGTACATCAACCCCGGTTGGCAAATCTGGCAAAATAACATAATTTCTGGGTTTGTCATCATCACCTGTGCAACTGTCTTCATCAAATGTCCTCACTCCATGCCCTGCCAGTGCCATTCATCACAGAGCACAACCATTTGTGATCAACACACCACGTGCAAAACGTTTAAGTCAGTCCACGTTACAGAGTGTTTTTGTGCATAAGCCGAAGTACACCCCAAATCATAACTCAATGCTGCTGTAGTGGAAATGCTGACAATTGATCTTTTGGCCTTCTCCTTTGTGGAGAATTCTGGGTTCTGGCAGTTTGCTGCACATGCCTGTTCAAAATGGAAAGTCCCATCCAGGACATACTTTTCTACCCGTGCTGTCCCTGAGTTGTTCCGCACTGTGTCTGACTCAGTAAGACATGCCCTTCAACATTCCTCCTCTCCATTCATCCATTTAAGTATGGATATGTGGACAAGGGGCAAAACAGTGGGGAGTTCATATCTGTGTATAACTGCACACTGGGCACAGGTGCCGGGGGTTGTTTGTGATGTTGGTAGTGTGAATAATCAGTGCAGTAAAGTGGATTGTCACGGTAGCAATCTTCCTGGAATTCGACAGCATGCAATGATTGCTATGCATAGTGTGACCTGTTCACGCACTGATGAGAAAATGTTGGATATGGTACTGACTGAAATTGACAGATGGCTAAAATCTCTGTCCCGGAGAGCTGGGTTCATAGCAAGTGGCAGTGGGTCAAATGTGGTGAAATGCATCACGAATGGTGTTTTTTTTTGGGTTCCATGCATTGCCCACTGTTTAAATCTTGTGGTTCAGGAGTTTCTGCAGCACCCTGATTTAAAGAAAATGCTGACCATTGCACAACGTATCTGGTCTCACTTTTCAAGATCTGGAAAGGCCCGTGACCAACTGCGGCACTTGCAGATACAAAACAGCCTGCCTCAGCACCGCTTGAAGCTGGAAGTTGTCACCCGATGGAACTCCATATTATACATGGAAGAGAGGTTGTATGAACAATACAAAGCCATCTCAGAATATCTTGTTATGCACACTAGTCGTGACAGTTCCAGGGCCTCCATGTCTATGATGACTGAACAGTGGCACCTCATGGATTCTGTAATAACAATTTAGCAGCCTTTTGAACATGCCACACAGGCATTGAGTGGTGAGTCTGCCTCCATTAGCAAATCAATTCCACTGCTGCGGGTGCTGAGGCAGACATTGGTGAATATACAGCATAGTCTTGATGTTGCCGGAGATGGTGGTAGCAGTATGTTGCTGCAACACATGCTGACAGTATTCGACCAGAATCATCACATTGTGAGCATTCAGCGTAGTGACAACTTTGCCATAGCAACAATGCTGGACCCACGATACAAATGTGGAACTGCAGCAGTACTGGAGGGAGGGCCTGAATAGGTAAAAAATATCAGTGGTCAACTGGTGCGCTTGGTTCATGGGGCACAGAAGTTACGTGCCAAGGTCAGCAAACCTCAGCAGCATAATCCGGCTGAAGGTGTACCTAGATGACCATCAAGCATATCCTGCAAGGGGAAGGGGACTGTAGTTCCAGGTGGTCTGTCATCCAAAGTGGCTTTGTCCCAAGTGGGTATTTGTGAAATTAATGATTCGGGAGAACAGGATGATGCATCAACAATTGGACTTAGTGCAGCACAGAGAATGGTTAAGTCATATTTGTCTGAAAACAGGCATCTGACAATAACTGAAGATCTTCTTTTGTACTGAAGTGGAAAGGTCAGTGAATAGCCAGAGCTGACTGCAGTGGCACTGAAGTACCTCACATGCCCACCCTCCAGTGTAAGTGTTGAGAGGGTATTCAGCTCAGCAGGTGCAATAGTCAGGGATCATAGGACAAACCTGTCTCCTGCAAAAGTGCTTCTCCAGCCGCCGCCTTAGACCACTGCCCTGGACGCCCCTGCCAGCAAGAAAAGTGCAGTCAGCAGCCCATCGAGCGCGAGGCCGCTTTTCTTAGGCGGACTCGATTGGATCGCTTCTTCAAATCTTTACTTTACTCTAATTTTACCAAAAGGAGCTGTTCTCTCGATTGCTAAACGGGAAACTTGAAACGTTATTATTTAAATGTTAAGTAATGTGCCAAACTGTATTAGAAATTTTGCCTGATTTGTTTGGGGAGGGTACAATTTCAAGTAATCACAGCCCTTCTTTTGAAGCAGTGCAGACTGCAGCTAGACACAGGGGTGCCCAGGAAATAGCTCATTTTGTTGTGCAAATTGTAGCTCTGCATCACCACTGGTCTGACTGGTCTTAGCTGACTGGGACTGGTACTAATAGTCCCCCCTTCTGTCTCCCTTAGGGACTCCACAGCACCTGCCATAGGACTAGTGGCCACTGGCAGTCGGCGCTCTCCAGCTGCCACCCGAGACCACTGCCTTGGATGCTCCCGCCAGCAAGGTACGCAAAGCCGCAAATTTTTGCCCACCCGCCCATCCCTCCTGAGCTGCTATTTTATAACCCCACTAGCTCCGCCCTCAATCTTCCATTGGCCCACTCCGCTCTGCAAAGGCACCCCTACCAGTTCCCACTGAAGAAAATATATCTTTGCAACATAGATATTCTTTGTCCTCCTCTTCATTTTCGTTCCCTTCACAAAGAGCCTACAACAAATAAACTTTGTTTTGAGATGTGATACCATCAGGGCTACTCTTAATTTTCTTTTATCATACACTGACTCCTAACATACCGCAGCACTAACAACCTATACAACAAATTTGGGGAACTAAAGACCCTGTATAGCAGCTCCCATGGTAGTACCCTTCACTTTTCTTGCAAAGCAAACATGGGAGTTATCGGATGGCTCTGCTTACTAGCCAGCCTTTCCCTGCTACCTAATACTAGTGGATCTCCAGACATATCTGATTCAAATAAAGGGACATGCCCTGCGCTAACAGGATACCTACGTAATAAGAATATGAACTTACTATGCTGCCCTTGGTTGCCTCTGATTCAGTCGACTTATGTTGAATCTATTCGAAGCGGGACAGCAACCTACTCAGCTATGCATGGCCTCAAACCCCAGCCACTCATATACTGCATAGCCTGGTATTACTCTGCCTGGACCTTGAGCTATGCAGTGGTAGGGCAACACAAGAGGATGACACGGTCCCTGGATCCCTGCAATCTAACTTCCACAAAACACAATAAGACCCGTGCTCTCAAACATCTCCTTGCCAATCTGAGAAGAATCATGCTCCTCCTACTACTGTGCTCCGGAGACGTCGAGCTCAACCCTGGCCACACAAAGTTGATTTCATCTCCAACTGAAATTTCTACTCTAAAAGGAATCAGTCTCCTGCACGCCAATGTCTGCAGCATCCTAAAGAAGTTGGATTCTGTCCGGGCCTGGATTATGCATACTGCCCCAGACATACTTGCGATCTCGGAAACCTGGCTTCGGGCATCCACACCAGACAGTGAGATAAATGCCCCCAACTACCTCCTCTTCAGAGCAGACAGAAAGACCGGGGAGGGGAGAAGTAGCCATTTATGTTAATAAAAAAATTCACAGTATCTATTCTAGATGCTACTTCAGTTGCGGAGGGATTTGAATGCCTGTCTCTCAGGGTCGAACTGTCCCAATCCATGGCATTCCACATAATAGGCTGCTATAGACCCCCAGCAGCAGGACCACAGCTTCTGACTCATCTGTCTTCACAAATGGACACGACACCCCTGGGAACAATTATATTAGGCAACCTTAACTACGACTAGCTATCAAACGGATTGCTACCCCTAAAACAATTTTGTTACTCCCATGGATTCACTCAACTTATAACTGAACCAACGCATATCAAAAAGAAAAATCCAATGAGAAGCACCCTCCTTGATGTCCTCCTTGTCAACAAACCACACTACTTCTCCCATGCCAGTATCCTTCCAGCAGATGTTAGTGACCACTGTCTTATAGCTGGCATAAGAACCATCACAAAACCACTATCTACAGTAAGCAAAAAAAAAACAAGTGTTATTTGTTCACTCAGGTTCCCTTTATCTAATATTACATTTTGTCTAAAGACCTGAAAACATCCAGTGTGACAAATATGCAATAATAGAGAAAATCAGGAAGGGGGCAAATACTTTTTCACGCCACTGTACTTGCCACACCTATGTCACACCTATTTAACTTATCCCTAGCCCAGGGCTCTATCCCTATGGAATGGAAAACTGCCCATGTTATTCCCCTATTTAAAGCAGGGGACCCATGTGACCTACACAGTTATAGGCCAATCTCTCTTCTACCTATAATCTCAAAAATGCTGGAAAAAATCATGGACTTACAGTTGAGATCATTTTTAGACAACTCTGCATTGCTTAACCCAATGCAGTCCCGCTTTAGAGCAAAGCATAGCACTGTTACGGCACTGGCCAAAGTCACTAATGATGGGCAACGGGACCTTGACAATAAAAAGTTTGTTTGTGCTGTGTTTTTAGATCTCAGCAAGGTGTTCAATACCGTCGGCCACTGCCTACTTGTCTCCACCTTAAAAACCATAGGCATGGACTCAACCTCATTGGACTGGTTCCAGGACAACATCTCTGATAGGCAGCAACAAATTAAGGCCAAAGCAGAGCTCTCTCCACTCAAACCAATAAAATGAGGAGTCCCACAGGGATCCATACTGGGCCCGCTATTGTTTGTTATTTACATTAACAACCTGGACTTAGGCATTACGGAAGACAGTATCCACTTGTTCGCCGATGACACGGTGCTCTATCTAAGCCGTGACTCTCCTGGAGCCGCATGCACAGAACTACAGACCAAATTCAATACACTGCAGCACCAGCTTCTCAGCAAAAAGCTACTGCTAAATGCAAAAAAAATCAAGGCCATGCTCTTTTCACCATCTGGCACTAGGGCCTACTCTGCTGCTGCTGGTACTCTTCCACCCATAACCACCCTACTAGGCGAAAATCTTGAGTTTGTGCCAAAATTCAAATATCTGGGCATATGGTTGGACAACAAACTCTCCTTTGTGGAGCACACAGAAGAATTGATGAAAAAGCTCAGGCAAAGGCTTGGCCTCTTCTTCAGAATTAAACACCTCCAGACTGCAGACACTAAAAAACAGCTTGTTCAATCAACATTCCTCTCATTAATTGACTACGCTGACATTATCTATGGCCAATGCTCCATCTCACAACTTGCAGAACTGGATGTCCTGTACCATAGAGCACTAAGATTCATAACTGGTCTCCCGTCCTCCACTCATCACTGCTCTCTATATGCAGCTGTAGGGTGGCCTTCCCTTCAATTCAGGTGGTGTAGAAATGCAGAACTCTGGACATTCCGAGCCCTTACCAACAAACTACCAGATTACATTGTTGCCTGCCTCCCCTTGAGCCCAATCAGTAGCTACACCCTAAGAAGCCACTCCCTAATTTCTCTGAAAAGCCCCAGGATCAGTACCCATTTTGGTAGGGCTGCCATAAGCCATGCCTTGCCCACAATCTGGAACAGGATAGAGAAATCAATGAAACTCAGCTCTCCAGTCAGTTTTGCCCTGTTTAGGACCATCTATGACTAAACATTCACCAAAATCTGCAAGTGCTTCCATATCTCCTCGCAGTCCCACTGATGGTCCACTCCTTATCCTTACCACATTCAGCCATGAACCTAGTTCCTTCCTTCCCTACTTTAACTAAGTTCATTAGTCAGCTGCCTTATTGGCTCACGACATTCATGGCACCACTTCTCCCATACTACTTTTCTCTCACCACCCACTTAACTAGAAGTTACAGTCTCCACAAGGGGCCCCTCTGCAGCCTAGAATCCTCATCCAAGCATGTCAAATGGTCACTGAGGGCTGAAATACAAAGAATTGTACCCTCCAATAGTGGTTTGATTGAGAATTAATAAATACGCAACCTCAACTTCTGTATCCATAAAGGCTGTATATACCACAATAATGTTGTGTAATGCATATATGTTTTCACAAGAACAACTGGAATGTTTACCTTGCGTCTACCACTATTCTGTAATTTTGCTTGTATCTTTACACACACTCTGTATTTTGTACCTTAATCTATGTAAGTATAACTGTCTTTGACAACAGCAGGTCCATCTTATAAATGAGCTTGCTCAATGATGATTGCCTGGATAAATAGAGATTTGATTGATTGATTGATTGATTGATTGAAATGTTAGTTTGTTAACATTTATTAAAATGAGTGAGAGGCATATACCAGCACAGACTGCAATGTCGGTATTCATACCCCGGCCTAGTCAAGGTGGTCTTGCTGATGTGGAAATGGAGCATCCTGGTGGCACTGGCAGTGGCTGCCTGAAACATCCCACCACTGACGTAGATGACGACACAATGGAGAAATAATTTCCCAGCAGTCAGACTTCAGACATCAGTGACTGTGAGGGCAGTTTTCTTTATGAGAATGATGATGTGGTTAATGTTGGCAGGTTTTAACTGAAGTGTTTAAAAGGCGGTGTGCCCCCCCCGACCACCACCACTGGGACTAATGTTATCCACTGCTAGCATGAGTCTGTCTGCCCCCAGACCACCACCGCCACTGGAATTGATGTTATCCACTGCTAGCATGAGTCTGTCTGCCCTCCGGACCACCACCACCACCAAGACTGATGTTATCCACTGCCACCATGAGTCTGTCTGCCCCATGGACCACCACCACTGGGACTGATGTTAGCCACTGCCACCATGAGTCTGTCTGAACCCTGGATCACCACCACCACTGGGATTGATGTTTGCCACTACCACCATGAGTCTGTCTAAACCCCGGACCACCACCACCACCACCAGGGCTGATGTTATCTATTGCCACCATGAGTCTATCTGCCCCCCCAGACCACCACCACTGGTACTGATGTTATCCACTGCCACCATGAGTCTATCTGCCCCCCGGACCACCACCACCACTGGGACTGATGTTATCCACTGCCACCATGAGTCTGTCTGCCCCGGACCACCACCACCACCACCAGCACTGATGTTATCCACTGCCACCATGAGTCTGTCTGCCCCCTCAGACCACCACCACTGGGACTGATGTTAGCCACTGCCACCATGAGTCTGTCTGAACCCCGGATCACCACCACCACTGGGACTGATGTTAACCACTACCACCATGAGTCTGTCTAAACCCCTCACCACCACCACCACCACCAGGGCTGATGTTATCTATTGCCACCATGAGTCTATCTGCCCCCCACAGACCAAACCACTGGCACTGATGTTATCCACTGCCACCATGAGTCTGTCTGCCCCCCGGACCACCACCACCACCGGGACTGATGTTATCCACTGCCACCATAAGTCTGTCTGCCCCCGGACTACCACCACCACCACTGGCATTGATGTTATCCACTGCCACCATGAGTCTGTCTGCCCTCTGGACCACCACCACCACCAGGACTGATGTTGTCCACTGCCACCATGAGTCTGTCTGCCCCCGGACTACCACCACCACCACCGGCACTGATGTTATCCACTGCCAACATGAGTCTGTCTGCCCCTGGACAACCACCACCACCGGAACTGATGTTGTCCACTGCCACCATGAGTCTGTCTGCCCCCAGACCACCACCACCCTGGGACTGATGTTATCCACTGCCACCATGAGTCTGTCTCCCCCCCGGACCACCACCACCACCGGGACTGATGTTATCCACTGCCACCACTGCCACCATGAGTCTGTCTGGACCACCACATCCATTAGCCAGAGACAGAAAGCTTCTTAATATTTAAACCATAAAGTGAGAATGTGTACTCATGTTTGTTATGCTGCTTCACTTCCTTTAGTTGTATGTATTGTTTTCTGTAGCTTTTCAGAGCCGCAATGGTAAAACACATACAGTACACTTCTTTTGTTTCTTTTACAGGGTAACAAAAAAAGGCTCCATCACTAAAACTCATTGGGAATGGTACTATAGCTGTATCGTACAGAGATAAATCCATTCTGGTAAGTATGGAGATTTTATTTCATCGGTTTCATTGTTTTGTAAAGACTGCAGCAAATATTGCACACAGGTTGTGTTAGTTGACAGGATGTGGGTTTGAAATGTAACTTGACTTTAGGGATAGAGATTTGAAAACCAGAGAGGGATACATAACAATTAAGTTGTAAGAAGGTCATTCATTTATTTTTTTAGGAAACTTCCAGATGCTTTGTTGTTCTTACAAAATGGCTTTATCCAAACAAGTTCTTCAACATCAGCCCCCCCCAGGCTGGGGCACACATGCAACATGCAGAAGTCATTTCATTAGATGACCATGACCATCACTAACAACCAGACTTGAGAAGGATGCAGATGAAATCTGTGAAGAAGTAACAAAATAAGAAACCATTACAGACAAACCTGCAAATATGCTTCCCCCCACCCAAAAAGAAAAAAAAATACTTACTTTCATGTGCTTGACAGTTATCCATTGCACATTTCTATTCAAAAAGTTCTCATCAAGCACTGGAATGTGCACACCAATGGTATCTGTGACCTGTGGTACAGAACAATACCATGAGTACATGTGCATGTCAACCCCCCTCACCTACAAAATACAGAAACATATATCTATATATATATATATATATCACCTCACCAAGGCTACTATTAGTGTATAGACAAAGGGCACCCTTCCATCCAGTTGAGATGATCACATTGCATTTGTGCGAATTGCAGCACACATTGCACCAGAAACAGTTTGCTCGCGGTCATCATTTTATTCTGGGGCACTGCTCGCATGAGTGACTGTGCAATAAATTCTGGGGTACTTTGCATGTGCTGAAACAATCCCATTTCACTTTGTTACCACTTGTCAATTTTCTGGACACAAGGTGGATGCATTTTGGGCATGCAAAAAACAATGTGGGGACTCATAGATAGATACATAGACAGTGTCGGCAGATAAGGGCCTATGGCCCACCTAGTCTGCCCATTTGAGCTTGTAAGTTCAGTTTGTTTTCCTAGAAGTCTATTTCCCCTTACCCTTGACCTCTAGAATTCCTTTATGTCTATCCCATGCATTCTTAAATCCCGTGATTGTTTCAGCCCCCACCACTTCCTCTGGCAGGGTGTTCCACTTGTCCACCACCCGTTCTGTGAAGAAATTCTTTCTCATGTTTCCTCTGAATCGTCCTCCCTCCAACTTCATCCCATGCCCTCTAGTCCTGAAACATCTTTTCGCTTAAAATAGTGTTTTCCTGCACCCTGTTCCTCCCTGTAAGATACTTGTATGTCTCTATCATATCCTCTCTCCTCCTCCTCCAGGGAGTACATGTTCAGTTCCTTCAACCTGTCTTCATAGGATTTGTGATGCAACCCATGCACCATCTTTGTTGCCCTCCTCTGAACCTCTCTACCCTGTCTATGTCCTTACGTAGGTATGGTCTCCAGAACTGTACACTGTACTCCAGGTGGGGCCTCACTAGTGTCTTGTATAGCGGAATTATGACCTCCTTTTCCTGCTGGTGATGCCCCTGCCTATACATCCCAGCATCCTATTTGCTTTACCTGATGCCTTGTCACACTGTTTCCCTACCTTGAGGTCATCAGAGATGACAACCCCAAGATCCCTTTCCTGCTTGGTGCATGCTATATCCTCACCCCCCAACTGATATATTGTGCCAGGGTTTTTGTGCCCCATATGCATTATCTTGCACTTCTTTGCCACTTTGGGTCTGTGCCACTTTTGTGCGTCATTAATTCTGGGGGACATAGTATGTGCTGAAACAGTCTCATTTTGCTGTGTAACCACTTGTCAATTTTTTGCACACAAGGAGGATGCATTTTAGGCCTGCAGAAAAATTCAAACTCTCCTTTGTGGAGCACACAGAAGAATTGATGAAAAAGCTCAGGCTGAGGCTTGGCCTCTTCTTCAGAATTAAACACCTCCTGACCGCAGACGCAAAAAACAGCTTGTTCAATCAACATTCCTCTCATTAATTGACTACACTGACATTATCTATGGCCAATGCTCCATCTCACACCTTGCAAAACTGGATGTCCTGTACCATAGAGCACTAAGATTCATAACTGGTCTCCTGTCCTCCACTCATCACTGCTCTCTATATGCAGCTGTAGGTTGGCCTTCCCTTCAATTCAGGCAGTGTAGAAATGCAGCACTCTGGACATTCTGAGCCCTTACCAACAAACTACCAGACTACATTGTTGCCTGCCTCCCCTTGAGCCCAATCAGTAGCTACGCCCTAAGAACCCTAATTTCTCTGGAAATCCCCAGGATCAGTACCCATTTTGGTAGGGACTTCGCATGTGCTGAAACAGTCTCATTTCACTGTGTAACCACTTGTCAATTTTCTGCACACAGGGAGGATGCATTTTGGGTCTGCAGAAAAAATCTGGGGACTCTGGGCCACTTTTGTGCTCATGACTGAGTGCGCCATTAATTCTGAGGGTCTTTGTATGTGCTGAAACAATCCCATTTCACTTCGTTACCACTTGTCAATTTTATGGACAAAAGCAGGATGCATTTTGGGCATACAGAAATAATCTGGGGACTCTATGCCACCACTGGGTGCATGACTGAGTTCACCATTAATTCTGAGGGACTTTGTATGTGCTGAAACAACCCCATTTCACTTCATTACCACTTGTAAATTTTCTGCACACAAGGAGGATGTATTTTGGGCTGGCAGAAAAAAATCTGGGGACTCTGTGCCACCACTGCGTGCATGACTGAGTGTGCCATTAATTCTGGGGGACTTTGTATGCACTGAAACAGTCTCATTTTGCTGTGTAACCACTTATCAATTTTCTGCACACAAGGAGAATGCATTTTGGGATGGCAGAAAAAATCTGGGGACTCTGTGCCACCACTGTGCGCATGACTGAGTGTGCCATTAATTCTGGAGGACTTTGTATGTGTTGAAACAACCCATTTCACTTCTTTACCACTTGTCAATTTTCTGCACACAAGCAGGATGCATTTTGGGCATGCAGAAAAATCTGGGGACTCTGTACCATTTTTGTGTGTTCTGTGATTGTTGCTATGAGCTCATGATGTCATACTGACATTTTTACAATTAAATTAGTATTGCAAGTATGTCCTCACAGTTCTGAACTGTACTTTTTATGCTACTTTACATTGCCACAGCCACCACTAGTTGCCTCCGAGTCGTGACTTGAACGATACAATTCTTTTCATAATTTATGTCTGCTTTACTTACTTGACTACTTTTTTCATTTATGAAAAAAAATGAGTACTTCTTCCAATATTGTTCAGACCAGTTTTGTATTTATTTGCCACTGCTTTTCAATAACTATTGTTCTGTGGTGTCATAAAACACTGCCTGATGCATAACTGTTAATTAATAACAAAAGTTATATATAACAACTACTTGATGTAATGGAGAAAAGCAGAGGAAAACAATGACAAAGACCTGGTCAGCACCAATTTAAAAGGAATGCTCCTTTCATTATTTCACACATGAAAAAAGGTAGTACAGCAGACTCAACTACTGTAAATTCTTGTAACATTCCAGTCAATCAGGATGTAAGTAACGGAAGCTGTAACATAGCATTAAAAAATATAGGTCAGAGTTATCAACAGATTGTTGCGGTGCTGCCTTACAGAGATTCACCACATTACATAGTTATGGTGATGCACATAAACTAATATGTGGGGGCATTACTCCCACTGGAACATTCCTTGCTCCATAGAGTGCAATATATTTCTGTGAAAATCACCCATAATTTCATTACAGTGAGTCACATGACAGAGGAATTACTGATCAGAAAAGCCACCCACATTCTGCCACCCTTTCTCAGCAATGTTAGGACATGATGCCAGGGGGAGCGCAGGTGCATGCTCCACTATAGTGAATGTCCGGCAGCTATCCCAGTGTTTCCTTATGTTATAAGGTTGACTTTGTAGTGAAATGTGGGATGTTTCCACTAACAAGGCTCTTCTTACTAGAAACGTGCCCACACATTTCACCACAAACTGACCATTATAACATAAAGAAACATTCAGAAATCTGCAGGACAATTGGATATTCACTGTAAGGAGCACACACATGCACTCTCCCTGCCATCATGTCCTAATGTTGCTGAGAAGGGAGGCAGAATATGAGCAGATTTTCAGAAGAGGAATTCCTCCATCACGAGACACACTGTAATGAAATTATGGGTGGTTTTCAGAAAAATGTATTGCACTATGTGGTGCAAGAAAGATTCCCCTGGAAGAGAAAATGTGTATGATTAAACAATAACAAAGAAAAACCACACAAAAACAGTACAACACAGTAGTGGGGTGGGGTCAGGAGTGGGGGTTGGGGGCAGAAAGCAATCCCCTCACTTACTATGGCCATGTGATGCCGTGGTGGTCCAGCAGCAGGTGCAGCATTGAAAGTATTTGCTGCTGCTGTGCTTCCACTCTGTTCACCTGCTACTCCAAAGCACTGAAGCACTCATTATTTTCCTCATGTGCTGCCTACACCAGGCTGATGTCAGACTGGGTTGCAGGGACTCTGCCGGGGTCCACTGCAGCATGGAATCCAGGTAGTGGGGCTGGTGATGGACAGGGTGGTGCTGGTGGCTGTGGTGGCAGTGGTGGTGGTGGTGGTAAAAAAGCTGCTATAGTAGCCCTCCTCCTCTGCCTCCTGCTGCAGTGGTGACTGCGAGGCACAACTCCCACCCCAGCAGCACCCTCGGCCACTGCCATGGAAGGGCCAGCAGGTGGACACCTGTCCCCTTCCATGGCAGCCTGCCACTCTGCCCTGTGGTGATTCAGCATGTGGGTGTGCTGGCCACCGGTCCCCAAATGTGTCCCAGGGGGGCCATGGTGTACCAGCACATCACACATGTCACTCCACCACTGTGCTGTCTCCCCCCACACAGTTAAAAAAAACAAGTTGGGGAGCTGCAGGGGAGACCAGACACAGTCCTCACACATTGGGCACGAGTCCCACCACCACCTACAATTTCCGGGGCCACCTCCTGTGGCTGTGGAGGTGGTGGAGGGGGTGCTGCTGGAGCCCCAACAGCTGCTGCTAGTGGCGGTAGTGGCGGAGAAGGTGGACGCGAAGCAGCCACCGGTGGAACTGGTGCTGCTGCTCCTGTTGCTTCAACGGGGGAAGCAACACTGGCCAGGAGTCAGGAGTGGTCCAACATGACATGACTGCCCTGTCCCCATGGGTCCACACTCCTCCCCTCCTACCACACCCAGGGGCCAGCGACTCACCTTCTCCTACGTCCATCCTCCTGAATTCCACGGTCCGACACACACACACAGACAGTGGACACACAGAAAACAAAACTTAACAAAAAAATTCACTAACAAAAAAACACAAATACAATACAAAACCTAAATAAAGAAATAGCTTTTAAAAAAGCTGTTTGTTTTGTTCTGACACAGAAACGCAACGGAAGGGAAGTAGTAACTCTTTTCCTCTCACAAATGCTTTCACCCTCTACAAATGCAAAGGAGAAAGTGAAACTGCTTCTGTGACTCACTTCCTGCCTGGCTAAAGCATGTGGCTTACAGTACTACAAGCCATGTGATGTGCCTGTTTTCTTCTCACTTTGCCTTACTTTGTGTTAAGGCATAATGACAACGCGAAGTGGTAATAATAATAACGCGAAGTGAGCACTTTGCAGTGTCCACTTCGCATTGTGCTCTGCAAATGTGAAATGCCCAGTTTGCCTCCACTTCATGGACAGATTAAAAATTTGCTGCATCTCTAGTTGTTATAGTGTGGTGTAGGTTACAGCTATTAACCTGAGCCTGCTTTTCTTTATCCACTGATTTTATTTGTATGATATTCTCTTCTATATATACTGTTAGTAACATAGAAAGATAGAAATTTAGTGGCAGGAAAGAACCTCTTGGCCCACCCAATCTGCCCTTTTGTTCCACCTAGTCCCCTTCTTCTGCTTCACCCCATTGTGTTCCCCCTTCCCCGCCACTCAGTATGATGTTATGCTTATCCCAAGCCCTTTTGAATTCTATCATTGTTCTAGCCCCATGACAGTTGTCGGTAGGCCATTCTACTTGTCTGCCACCTTCTCTGTGAAGCAATGTTTTCATATGCTTCCCCTGACCCTTCCCCCCTCCAGTCTCATTACGTGCCCCCTGGTTGTCTGCTATCCCATTCTTTTAAAAAATGCTACCCACTGGTACTCTGTTTTTACCCATAAGGTATTTAAATATTTCTATCATGTCCCCTCTCTCCCTCCTCTCCTCTTGGGTATACAAATTCAGCTCTCTGTGCCTCTGCTCATAGGTTATATAGTGCATCCCTTACACCATCTTTGTAGCCATCCTCTGCAA
Organism: Neoceratodus forsteri; assembly: GCA_016271365.2. Lineage (NCBI taxonomy): Eukaryota > Metazoa > Chordata > Ceratodontiformes > Ceratodontidae > Neoceratodus > Neoceratodus forsteri. The sequence continues at coordinate 464,221,992 of CM057449.1, forward strand.
TGCCTCCACTCTGTCCCTGTTCTTTCACAGGTATGGTCTCCAAAATTGAACACAGTATTCAAGATGGGATTTCACCAATTACCAAGGTTTTGTATAGTGGTATCGTACCTCCCTCTTCCTATGGGTTATGCCCCTCTTATGCACCCCACCACTCCACTGCCCCCCCCTACCACTTTTTCACTTTGACTGGCCACCTTTATATCCTCAGACATAATCACTCCCAGGTCTCTTTTCTTCTTCATGGTCTCAAGCACCACCCCTCCCATTGTATAGTCTACCCTTGGCTTGATACAGAACCAAACCAACCACTCACCACCTCAAAAAGTTGTAGGGTATCACAGGTATATCACCAAAAAAGCAACTTTATTTAAGACTATGCATTTCAGACTATGTCCTTTATCAAAGGCTTTGATAAAGGACATATTCCAAAACACATCAGGCAGGCACATTATGTGTATTTAAATAAAGCTGCTTTTTTGGTGATACACCTTTGGTGTCCTACACCTTTTTGAGGTGGTGAGTACTTGGTTTAGTTCTGCATCAATAATGTTTCAACCATGAGCACCCAATTCCTGGTGCATGCTTGTTTGTCTTTCATGTTCTATCCTTGGGTTGTTGTGCCCCAAGTACATGACTCTGCATTTTTTAGCATTGAATCCTAATTGCCATGTCTTCAGCCACTCCTCCAGCCTGTCCAAATCCCACTTCATCCTGCCCACTCCTCCTTCAGTGTTCACCTGGTTACAGCTCTTCATATCATGAGCAAATAGACATAGCTTTAAATGTTTATACCAAGTAGCATAGAATCTGTATACAGAAATACATTTGGAGCTAATGGATTGTGTAATGTCTTTGTATATATTTTTGATACCTGATGTGTACGGGACTTTCTGACTATTGTATATAATCTTGAAATGTAATGTAATTTTTGTGCTAAGGACCCCATTGAAAATGAGCTTGTTCAACCTAAGTTATCCATATTCATGAAATGAATAAACTATACTACTACTACCACTATGATATGGGATTCTGTACTGATATTTTGTGGGCATACATAGGCTTTACAATTACAACCATTATATTTCATCATACACTTGTTTACTACTAGCATTGTCCATGTTTGTCACGGACTGAATGGACACAGTTTTTGGAACCAGTACTCCTGAATGTGGCCCAATGCATCATCCCGCTGTTTTTGGTGCTTCATCAGCCCAGCGCATTAGGATTTTATTTTCCTTTTATTCCTTTTATCCCATTTCCTAATTCTTTTTAATGGTTGAACTAATGAAAACTAGTATGCTGCTAAGAGAATTCAGCAAAATTTACACAGTTTGTCTGTTGAAGTTCATGCCATCAAACTTCAGGAGGCTTGCACAGCCATGATTACAAAGCAATGGTTCAGCCATGAACCATTACAGACTGATGACTCATATACTGTATATTGATTGCAAAGGTATATATTACTTAGACACTTTGAGACACACTTTGAGAAATCAACAGCAATTATTTTAAAATACTGTAGGTGACTCCCTTAGGTAATGACACGGGGACACAATTGCAAGTGTCTGTGTGTGTGTGTGTGTGTGTCTGTGTTGGGGAGGAAGTTCAGGAGGGATGTAAGAACTTCTTAACAAATTACTTACTCAGAGAGGTGGTTAACACTAAGACAGCAAAATGATTCAAGAGAGACTGGGACAGATATGAGGGGTTGGTAAGAACATATAAAGGGGAAGAAGGAGAGGGACAGGTTGAAAATAAAACAGAGCAGCTAATAGGGTGCTCAGTCTAATACTGGCAAGTGATAAGCTGATATGGGACATGTTGGGTCATGGTAGACTAGGTAGACCACTACTCTTTTTCTGCCTGCTGTTTCTAGCATATAGTTGCCTGTCCAAGAATTCCTTCAATTTGCTCACAGACGTTGTTCCACTATTCCTCATTCTCCTTGGTTTATATTCTTCCTCTGGGTTCTCCTTTATGTGTTTTTGTATAGCGGCCATCTGTGTCTTGTTTATTTTGTGGTGTGTTTCACACTTCTTTAAAATTCTTAGAGTAATAAATTAAAAAAGACATGCATAACAGATGGAATACTTTGCAAACATGGCCAGCTGAGCAATGCTTCCTTGTTGACAATATATCGGACTCATCCAACTATGAAAATTCCTTAGGTTTTCATAAAGAATGAGTACTCTAAGAAAACTTTTCAAAGGGCATCCAAAACTCTGATAGCTCTAACTTGAAGCTAAGAACTGTACCTATAGGCTAAGTACTTACATTCTTTATCTACCACAAACATGCGTCTGCATGTGGGGAATTGTGATGGAATTTCCCAAATAAGGATGGTACAGTTCGTTTTATTATTTATTTATTTTTTAATATTTTATTAATTTAGTGATTTGGAAAAGACCTTTAAGCTCAAACTCTTTCACAAAGGTTCCACATCATAGATTGCAAAACAAAGTACAATAGGAGAGAGCAAAGGTACATTACAATGAACGATACAGCTTGGATTCAGAACTTACAGAATAACTCAAAACATAGGTACAAGTTAAATAGCAAGAAAAACACTTTATGAGGGTGGGGGGGATAAGCAGCCACAAAGTGCCTTGTCAGTAGTTCAGAGGATGGGGATAGCTGGCAGTGGGGTGAAGAAAGGAGGTACGAGAGAGATGTATGTACTGCGGTGGAGGAGAAGGATGGGGGAAGGAGGGTGATAAGGTATAGGGAGAAATGGTGGGGTGAGAGGAGGATGAGTGGAGAGGACATGCTAGAGTAAAATGGTAGGGTGTGAGGGGGCATGGTTAGGAAGCTTGCATTAGTAGTGACTGTTAGGGAAACTCACAGGACTGTGAGTTGGGGGAGAGGGAGAGGGAGGGGTGGCGGGTGCTGAAGGAGCATGATGCAAATTGATTGGTGAGGCAAGTCATGAGAAGGAACAGAGGGAAGGGGTGCCTTAGGCCTTCCTGGTGCTTGCTTGGGGGCAGAGAGAGAGCAGGTGTGGCTGGACTCAGGGGTAAGTGCACTTAGAGAGTGTTATTAGGTGCTGTTTGTGGTCTGTTTTGAATTGTGCCAGACAATTGGTGGCCAAGAGGTGCCCAGGGAGTTTGTTCATTCATAGGGGGATCCAGTAGCTAAATGCATGTTGCCCAAGTGAGGTGCAATGGAATGGGATAGCCAAGGACCCTCTAGTCCTCCATCTGGTGACCTGTAATGAGTTGGTTGCCTTGATCAAACTGCCTACACAAGGTGGTGTTTGACCCATTAGAGCCTTCTTCCCTTGGATGCAAGTCTGGAATTTTAACCTGTTTCTTATTGACAGCCAGTTTGCACGATCATACAGAGTACAGGTGTGAGTGCCATGCTCAGCATCCAGGGAAAGTCTGCAGGCTTTGTTAAGCACAGTCTGAACCCTCTTGAGTGCTGTATCCATTGTCACCCCCTAGACCATTAGTCCATAGTCAATAGTAGATATAATTGAACAGTGGATTGAGAGGTGGAGGGCCCCCAGAGAGAGGTATTGCCTGTGCCTGTACAGGACACCAATCTTGGTATTGACTGTCTTGACCAGAGAGTCAATATGGTGCATAAACATGAGGGTATCATCTATTATGACCCCAGATACTTGAACAAGTAAACTTGTTTCAGTGGCTCACTGCATGAGTTGGAGAAAATGAGGGGGTGGTGCTTATTTTTGTTGTGGAGGCTGGACATCAGCATGGCCTTTGTCTTCTTGTAGTTTAGTAGCAACTTATGACTTCAGAACCAGTCTTCAAGTTTGGAGAAGGAGTTCTGCAGCTCAGATTGTAGGGCAGCCTGAGACATGCTGCTGCTCAGGAGCACAGCATCATCTCCATATAGTGTGAGTTTGGTGTCGCAGGCTGTGGGAAGGTCATTTAAGAAGAGGCTGAAGAGTAGGGGACCCAGCATTGATCTCTGGGGTACCCCTAATGATAACTGTCTTGCGCTGGATACTGTTTCCCCAATTTTAACACATTGATTTCTCCATATCAGGTAGTCTTGGAACCAGCAAAGGGCATTGGGTGCCACACCCATGTTTCACAGTTGGGTCAGTAACAGGGGGTGGTTGACTGTAACAAAGGCTTTGGTGAGGTCAATAAAGACAGACCTCACAAGTTTGCCTTCATCCAGGGCCTTATGTGCATAGTTTGTTTAGTTCAGCAGGGCAGTGGTGGTACTGTGATTTTGTCTGAAGCCATGCTGGTTGGGGCATCGTAGATTATACTTATTGAGGTAGTCGATGAGTTGACCTGCCACAATCTTTTCCAGTGCCTTGGACAGGGGGGAGAGGATCAAGATGAGTCTGTAGTTGGCTGCCAGAGACTTGTTGCCTCCTTTATGCACTGGTATAACTAGGGCCTGTTTCCAAACCACCAGGAATTGGGCCAGGGCCAGTGACTTATTGTACAGCATGGTAATGGGCACTATAAGAATGTCCAGGGTGGGGCCGGCCCACCGGCGCAGCAGTTGGATTTCCACTTGCGACGCTGGCGACCTGGGTTCGGGAACGAGCCCTGGTCGTCGGAGGGCCGGGAGATGATCGAGCCATTCCACGACTGCTCTCCTTCTCCAGGGGAGGGGCGCGGATGTCGCTGATGCATGGGACACCTGGTGGAGGCCAGGAGTACCCCAGCATATGGGACAGCAAGGTTTCCAAGTGGCGGGATGGACGCTGCCATCATTGCATGTTCCTGCCCCTCTAAGGGGGGAGAAAAAATCTCAGCCCACCTCTTGCCGCCTAAATGATACCCACTCCTCGGGCTGCTATCAGCTCCCTAGGCCGACTCCCGCCCTATCCCATTGTACATGGCATCCAAAAGGGGGATGGGTGCCACGTCTCCACCCTGGGGGTAATCCAGGAGTCCTGGGAGTACGGCTCATGTGGGATGCTTGAGCCGAGGGGTCCGTGACCAGGGACGATCTGCGGAGAGAGAGGTGGGTGCAAAAAGTATAAATAAAAAAATAAATAAAAAGAATGTCCAGGATAATGGAAAGAAGTTTTATGTCTATCCTGTCACTGTTCAGTCTGGTCTTACCTAGTATTTTCTTGACCATAGTAAGGGCCTCCTTCACCGTCACCCTTTTGAAGTAGAAGGTCGGGTGACAACACTTGGTTGATATGTTGTTGGAGTGGTTCAAACCAGGTTGAAAATAGGTTTATAAGTTTTAACAGACGGACATTATATGAAGAACATATAGATAAGCAAGAACAATGAATGAGTTAAAGGGGGTTCTTTAAAGGCATAAAAACAACATTCTCTGGTGTAAATTAACCATGATTCAAAGTAACAGATAATTTGATTATGAAAAAGACTTAACTGAAAATGAATGAATTATAAAGATATTATTGTGTGTTATTGTGACTATTCCTTATATTTGAAAAACAGATGGCCCAACCGATGTTTCTACTATATAACAGATTATGAGAATAAAGTTATTTGTATGAGTATGTGACTGGCCTCAGTAGCTTAGCATTTTGCCCATGGTCTCCTATTGTGTGTAAATCTTTTAGTAACTCCATAGACATTGGGTCATGCATGGAAATTAGCTTTGGCTCAGTGTACCATTCCCAGTTACTAATTTTCAAATAAATAGATACAACTGATTATCGATAAGCATATGAAGGCCTCACATCAGTTTCCCAGAACATCATAGCTTAAGGAATAAAAAGATGATCTGGTAGATTGAGAAGGCATCATACAATGTGTATACAACTAAGCACTAACTTATCCAATAGCTATCTATCTTTCACAACACACTGGTGTGTACAGTACCAAGAGCTGCTTTTTTCCTGTCTATTTTCCAAGCCCTAAGCCTCTCCAAATGTCAGCTCTGCTGAATTTGGCTCTCCTGAGAATAAACTCTGACTCAGTTAGCAATCAACTGTATAGTGTTTGTGGGAAGTGCTATATAGATGGCTTCAATGTGGGCTGCTTAAGATTGGCTTATTTGTGAGAATAAATTGACCCAACATGCTAAAAGCAATCAGTAATATCTCCTTTTGAAGTAGTGTTTGCTTCCACATACAGTACATTACATCTCTAGAAAAATATGAAGGCAAAATGCAATCTAATAGCACAAAGTTCACTAAAACTGAGCTGGAAATGCAAGGGATAATGGGGACAACCATTTGAGCAGCAGCTAGCAAACGAAATAAAATCATGGTATATATCAAGGAAAAAACTTTGTAGACAGATTAAGAGATACTATAATGTCCCTGTACAGATAACTGGTACAAGTTCTTCTCACTTGCAATCTACATTTCTAATTCTAATATCAGAAGAAAGATACAGTCTTACTGAGAATGTGAAGAGGTGAACACACAAAGATAGAAACATAGAGTCTGATGGCACATAATGGCCACTTGGCCCACCCAGTCTGCCCATAATATTATTATTATTTTTTTACCTTCATTTTCACTGTAGAGCCTTTTAATCTACAGTGCTGTCTCTCCCCCCTTACTTACCTGTACAATTCCCTTGTGCCTATCCCATGCATTTTTGAACACAATCACTGTTTTCACCCCCCCTCCACCTAATCTGGAAGGCTGTTCCATGAATCACCACTCTTTCTGTGAAGAAGTGTTTCCTTACATCTCTCCTGAGCCTTCCCCTGTTGAGCGTCAAAGCATATCTTCTTGTTCTACAGCACCTCCCCCCAAAAAATACTCCCCTCTTGTATCTTATTAACCCATGTGAGTTATTTATAGGTAGAGAGCCATGAAATTCGTTTTATTTTTTATATTTTTCTTTTAATTTTTTGGGAATGTCTTGTTATTTCTTTTTATTCAATGAAAATGTAGTTTTATTTCTTGTTATAGCATTTACATTCATAAAATACCTCAAAATGACCTTACTGTATAGACACTAGAAATCACATTACTAGTATACTACACTATATAAAGCAACATAATGTTGTGGTCTTGAAAGGTTTTGTGAATCATACAATTCTGCTGCTGCTCCTTCTGGATTGTTTCTGTGGTAAAAACAGAGCCTAAACAATAACTGCTGCAATCATGAACTTAGTTTTTGCCAAAAAAAAACAAGACATGTTTTATCTTTTTTCACGTTTGTTTTACTTTTATTTCTTTTATATAGCTTGAATTTCTTGTTATTTTTCATTATTTCTTATTTAAGAAAAACATGGGTCCCTATACGTCTCTGTCATATCCCTTCTCTCCCTTTCCTCTCTCCCTTTTTTCATTCAGGGTGTACATACTGTACTCCTTTAGCCTCTCTTTGTAGGGCTTATGATATTGAAGGCTTGGAAAATGTGGACTAGCAGTATTTATTAAAAGAACTGGGGCTTTTCTTGATGGAAAAGGACAACTCAAGGAATGCATATAGTATTTACAGTATTCCATAATCTGAAAGGGATAACACCATCAGACCACATGCAACTTGTCAAAAAGCATAGCTATCAGCAGGTGTATGCAGTGTATGCTACAGTGCACATTTAATATTTACACTGGGTAGCATCTGTGAGGTCCTCCAAGTTCTTTGCTGCTGCTGTGTAAGTCACATCCTGACTTTGTTATGAACACCATGCCCTGCACACTGTCCTAGCCATATTGTGCTTTTTCAAGTGGGGGGCAGGGGCATGACTAGTCAGCGTTTGGGATATGGGAAGAGAGTGTCTGGTAGTTGGGACAGAACAACATACTTCAAACTTTACAAAAATGTAAAAGAGTAGAGCTGCACAGTGAGCCTTTTTTGATTTGTAATGTTTTGTCTGAATGGCAGCTGACATTGGACACAGTAATGGGGAAGTCCATGAAGTGAAAGCCTGTATTGGAGTTTGAGCAATATGTATTGCTCTCTTGCATGCCACTAGGGTATTGGAGTGGTCAGAGAGCAGCAGCATAATCAACCAGCCTGCCCTTGGTTTTATCTTGTCTCTGCCTCAGGGAGAGTTGTTGGAACCAAGCTGTTATGTTATGTTGAGGCATTAGATAAGCTCCTGTTCTGGGGTGGGGGGATAGTTCATGAATATCAAAGGATCAGCTGAAAGACAAGTTACTGTTCATAGGTGGGTAGAGAATAGCAGCACAGCTGTAAGGCTTAGATGTTACAGAAGCTTTTCCTCTTTGTGGACAACAGTAGGAGTATCAGCAACATCTCAGACTGAAATGTAATCTCTTTTTACAGCTGTGTTTGCAGAGCCTACAGCCATTCTGAGTCTGTTCTAAACACAAGTGGATCATGGCACACTTCCGTTGAAGTTTCAGAAGTATAATTCAGAACCTCCAATGGAGCTTCAAACACTCTGCCATGGTCACTCGCTGCAGAACTCAGCGGCACTATTTCGTCCGCTGGTACCACGTTTCAGAGTAGAACTGCACATGTGCATTGCTTGATGTGCAGTTCTGCCAGCGTCACCATCATGGGAATGGCATTATGTAATTCAATGTAACTGTGCATGCACAAGTGCCACGCATGCCAGTTGCATCGGTGGCTCCAATTCAGCGCATTTTAAGCTCACCACAGACATATTGACTCTGGCTAGAGCTTATTTGTCTCTGCCATAGGTGGTGTGAGAACTATCACTTTTTATTTGATGTCCTTCAAAATGGTTCAGACATCATTCTGAGCTAAGAAACCTCCTTTCAGTGGTGGACAGCAAGGAATCAGCAGATTTTCGTCCTTCTGGTTCTGTCTATAAATTAAGCTGCTCTTTGCTCCTGGTAGGGGGAGGGCTGACACAGTGGTAGTAGTGGTTTCTCAACCAAACAAACTCTGTTCAGAGTTGATATTGCTGCTAATGCACTAACATGACAAGGTTTTTTTTTAAATTATCTGAAGCTCATTTCTCAGTGTGTACTGGGAGCAAAGGGAGATTAAGTGACTTGCTTAGAGTCGCAGGGTATGCAAGTAGTGTGCAAGTAGTTGTTGTTAGATTTAAACTCAACTCTTAGGTTCATAGTGTGGTGCTATAACCTCTAGACTCTACACTCTTGTAGTACCCAATCCCATTTTATGACCAGTAATCACTGATGATGCCCCCCTTCCCAGCTTCGTTAGGCAGTACCCAATCACACCCTCCTCTTCTCTAGCATCGGTTAAAGAAACAATGGCACATCCTTCCACCCACCCACTAAGCACCCTAACTCCCCTCCCCATCACCGCTCAAGAGAACCAATATGTATCACACTATAGTCTCCATAGTTTTAAGATGAAGGCTTGAGACAGTCGCCAAAGCAGGAACAGACATGTAGGCTTCCCTTACTTATTGTGTCTTGAATTCTTTATAGAAAGGTGCTGCTGCAACACCTTTCAATAAAGAATTCAGCACACAAGTACTTAAAACCTACAGTGCTTGCTGTTCCTGTCTGGTGAGTGCCCCATGTCTCTCTCGTAAAACTTTGCAAACTATGCTCTTAGGGAAGAGCCAGCTCCACTTTGCCACCACTTTGTCAGTGAAGTCTCCTTACTTTATTACACTGATATGTTTCAACCAGTTGTTACACTATATCTCAGGATGTACAGCGTGTCATATTCCAAACATCTGCTGTACTTATTTTGCACTATTCTCATGTTGTACTACATTTGTTTGCAGTTTTTTTAGTATAATATGCATTAATACTTATATTTTGCTTGATTTTATCCTGCCCCCCCCCAGGTCACACCTGGAAATGAGCATTGGCCCAGTGTGCCTTTCCAGTTTCCAATTTGACATAGATAGATAGATAAATAGATAGATAGACAGACAGACAGGCAGGCAGATTGACAGACAGGTTAATTAACTAATTAAGTCATTCATTCGTTCATTAATAAGTGGGTTATGCAATGTATTAGCAAGAAATGAAGTTAAAAATAAACCCTCTCCCCTTGTCTTGTGGAGCCCATTCAACCCACCTCTCTCTTGTTCAGCATACTACCAGTTCTATACAATTATGAGCTAGCAAAATAAGACTTGCGCATGCCACACTTGAAAAGCACAAACACTCTCAGATAAATATTGTAGTACAACTTTTACTTACTCACCCATGGTGCAGTTGTGGGAGCTATATTATGGGTGAGATGCTCAGCACTTAACATTTTTCACTTTGAGTAAATAAAAGATTTAGTACAATATTAATCTGAGTCTGTATGTTTTTCAGGTAGGGTTTTTGTAAAGCTTTTTTGGTATTGCATTGTTCTTGGTTTTAGACCCACAGTCCATCTCTTGGTGCCTGCCTGTACAACAATACATGCAGATATATAAATATAGCTGTTTGTGTGATTTCTGTGAGTTGTCTTACGAGTTTGCAACTACTATCTCAGTATATCCTCTAATATATTGATATTGTATTTGCATATTACATGTTAAATGGCTGGTATGGTGTGAGTTCTAGTTGGCATCTCTCTTCCATAATTTTTTTGACAAAAGACTAAGATGATTGCATGACACTTAGTTGCTATCACTCCTCAACCTCTATACTAGTATTTCCTTTTTGAAAGGGACTCTGGGTGTACCCAAGGGAGGGAGGGAGGAAGATAGTATGGGTGCCTAAGAGAGTTTGGGGAAGATTTTTTAATTTTTTTGTTTCAGTGATTCACCTGTAGGTTCTATTGAGTTTGGAAATACACCTTGCATATAAATTAAGTAAAACTTTTCCAGCGGTGTCCCTTTGCCAGACTTCACAAAGGTGTTTTGCAAAATGCATATGAGTATTTTGCTGGCACAATTTCTGTCCTTTGCTCAGGGAAGGGGAGGTACCTAATCCAGTCAATAGAAGCACTTTGGATAGGGGGTTGATACCAGTCCATTCACTGAAGAAAGGGCTCTGAAAGAATTCCTAAAACTGAAGGTGGACAAAGCAATGGACCCTGATGGGATTCATCCCAGAATCCTAAAAGAAATAAGGGGAGAACTGGTGACACCACTGACTACCCTTTTTAACAAATCATGGGTGGATGGTGTGGTACCTAAGGACTGGAAGAGGGTGGATGTGATTCCCCTTCAAAAAAGTGGGAGCAAAGCAGAGGCAGGAAACTATAGACCTGTTAGTTTGACCTCAGTGATAGGGAACATGATAGAATCACTTCTGAAAGAAAGAATTGTTGAGTACCTAAAGGCCAGCAGGGCACAGGACCCAAGGCAGCATGGATTCACAGTGGGAAGGTCATGTCAGATTAATGTAATACATTTCTTTGACTTGGTGACCAAATTAGTAGACCAGGGAGCAGAAACGTAGGCAGGAATTTTTTTTGGGGGGGGGGTGTTTGGATATGATATTTATGAATAAGGACAAATAAAGCTAGGTTGGGCCACAGGCCCCAGAAGCTCTGTTGGTTTTACATACTCTGTGGTGAGTTTTAGGTTTTTCTTGAAGAAAAAACACACTTTTGTTACATCTTCCCTACCCCTAATTTTAGGGGAAATTTTTCCCCATGGAATCGGGTGTGAGAGACTCTGGCTGACATTAGAATCTGCAGCTCCAGTGGTTGTGGACCACTGGCTGTCCAACAGTGCCATCAACCACCCACCCCATATGCAGTTTTTATAATATGCCATGAAAGATTTTTACAGAAAATCTCCCGGGGGGGGGTTTATATGCACTGTGATATATAGATGTGATGGGATAGATGAGGGGGATTTGGGGAAAGGGTTTTATTAGTTGGACTGGACAGAGTTTGAGGATTGGAAAGGAATTAAGCAGAGGAATGGAGTGAATATGTGTGTTTGGGGGGGATTGAGGTAAGGGGGTAAATTTAGCCAAGTCAATGTGGTACTGAAGGACAGAACTTCCAGAGAGATGGACATAAGCATGGTCTTAGGTCTTTGATGTAAAAGAATTTAACTTGAAGGGTTATGCAGTTGGGAGCGTAATTGAACCAACCAGGCCAGTACAAGGACAAAAGGTTGAGATGCATCACCCCCCAACATTGACACACACACACATAAAAAAATAATGTGGAACTGCAGAGGACAAATATCTTGGAAGGGGTAAAGAATATAAAGGCCCTGGTCACAGAGGGTACACCCAGAAACTGCTAGGCCATGTCCAGGCGATCTCACTGGATAGGATCTGTGACAAAGAGAGTTACCAACCCCAACTGCATCTTACCCAGAGTTAGACACCAACATAGAGGAGCACTCACCAAGTGAATAAAAAAGATTTTTAATTTTAAATGGCAATTTTGAAAAATGTTTGCAGCTATTAAAGAGTTGATAACAGACCTGTCTGACTTGGGGTGCGTGCGCTGCAAAACTGTTATTTCAGTAAAGCTACTGCCACTGGTACAAGAAATAAAAAGTCACAGCTACCCCTGGAGGAGGTCAATCATTTCAACAAGATGGTGAGGGGAAAACAAATCAAAGACAGAGACCAGTTTGATGAGAAACAAACTACTGCTGGTAACCCAGTGAACCATAAAAGTCTAGCATGCCAAGTCTTAGGGCTTCCTTCCTGTGAATCCTCCCCTCCAGCGAACTGGTTAAGTTAAAAGAAGAACAAAAAGTAAATGGTAAAGTAATGAGAAGGCCTGAGGTCTCCAGTGAATTCACTTAATTGCTGCTCCAACAGGAAGTGTAAAAGAGAGATTAGTAAGAGGGAGCTGATGCCCCATGGAGAGAAAGGGTGGTCCCACTCATCTGTGATCAGCCACTCTGGGGTTCAACCAAGAAGGACCAGAACAAACATGGATCTCTGGGTTGAACAACTGGTTCCAAAGCTGTCAACTATGAAATGTGAAAACCACATCAGCCACCAGGCCACATATTTGTCAAGCTCCTTCCAGGTGACCAAATCAGTATCTTTTTATCTTCAAGACTTTGCTGTCTTATAGTATTGTATACATGTACAGTAGATTAGATTCTAATCTTCCACCTCTTTTCCATACTTAACAAGAAAGAGACAACCTATACACAGGAGCTCTCATCCTTATTGCACATGGTAGTCACTACAAAAACTGTCATTGAGCATACATGCCACAAAAACATCTGTAAAGAAATGCAACTTTTTTTTAACTTAAAAATCTCTTGGCCTTGGTGAATCTGTAGCATCATGTTTCCTGGGGTTTGAGAGTGATCACATAATAACATGCAGCATCTGGTATTGATCTGACACTGTTTTTCAAGGCACTAGAAAAATATTAACACATAAATAGGTAAAAAAAAAATTGAAGCTTTAGCCCCTGAAACACCACACCACGGGCACAGAAATGACACTCAAGACTGAGTCTGCTGCCTGCAGGGAAAAATACATATATGCTGCATAACATTGCTGTCTCAGCCTGCCTGCCTTACTGAACTCTGAACTGAATTAATTTTACCTGACAATAGTGGTTGACTGCCGTCAGGGCCAGGGCAGGCAGACCACAACAACTACAGATAGACTTACCCAAGCTCCTCCTAGGCTAGTGCATCTATGACTCACCTTTCAGTGCTCCTCGTTGGCTTGCTCTCACTGAACCCCCAACTGCAATGTCTGGCTCATTCCCTCTCTCCTTTCCTCCCTCCCATTACTTTAATTAAAAATATTTTGTTCTCGGTTGTGAGTCGCGACACTCAGCGCTTTTCTCGGCTCCCACCAACAGCACAAAACAATCCTCTGAGTCCTCCCCCTCTGACCCAGTCTCTCCACAACCTCTTCACTCCTCAGCTGTAACTTGTGTAGGCAATGCGGTAATGTGTGCTGTGCACCAGTGTGCATTAAAGTGCCAAGCCACCAAATTCCAGCCTCAAACTTGAATGGATCTTGTCGAGAGAAGAGGAGCAGAGATGGAGGACTGACTAATTGGCAGTGCTGCTGTTTCCTCCTTGTCCCCACCTCATGGACATGCATGCTGCTCATAGCTCAGCCACATTATTTAAAGGGACAGTGTGGCTGTTCTGAATCTACTAAAAGAAGTCTAAATTAATTATTTCAGGTGTAATTTCGAGGGGTGTTTGAACACCCAGAACCCCCCCCACCTACACCCCTGCCAGGGAGGGACTGGGGACATGGCCTACCTAGACTTTAGCGAGGCATTTCACACAGTCCCACACAAAAGATTGATAAACAAATTAGCCAGCCTGGGAGTGGGTCCCAGGGTAGCCTGGGTAAAAAACTGGCTGGACAACAGGACACAGAGGGTAATAGAAAATGGATTCCACTCTGAAGAAAGGGAGGTTACTAGCAGGGTACTGCAGGGTTCAGTACTGGGTCTGGTCCTTTTTAATGTCTTTATAAGTGACATTATGGAGGGACTAGAAGGACTGATATACCTCTTTGCAGATGACACAAAGATCTGCAACAGGGTTGATACACAAGGGGGGTGGAAAGAATGAGAAGGGACTTGGCAAGGTTGGAGGAATGGTCAAAAGTATGGCAGCTTGTATTCAATGCAAAGAAGTGTTAAATAATGCACCTGGGAAAAAAAACAGAGGAAGAGTAGACAATGGGGGAGGTATTAACAACAACAAAAATGGAAAGGCATCTGGGGTAGTCATATCAGATGACCTAAAGGTAAGTGAGCAATGTGAGAAGGCAGTAAGCAGGGCTGGGGGGAATACTGGGATGAATAGGAAGAGGCATCACCAGTAGAAAACAGGAAGCTGTTATCCCTCTATACAGGCACTTGGTGAGACCCCATCTGGAGTACTGCATGCAGTTCTAGAAACCTCATCTACGCAAGGACATAGACAGGATGGGGGTAGTCCAGAGGAGGGTAACTAAAACGGTGCAGGGTCTACAACAGAAGCCATACGAAGAAAGACTAAAGGAGCTTAATATGTATACCCTCGAGGAAAGGGGGAGACATGATAGAAACTTTGAAGTACCTCAATGGAATCAACAAAGTCCAGGAGGGTAGTATCTTTCAGAAAATGGGATGTGCAAAAACAACAGGGCACAATTTGAAGATAGAAGGGGGACAGCTCAAGGGCAACAGGAGGAATTAGTTTTTCATAGAGATGGTGGTGGATGCATAGAACAGCCTTCCTGAGGAGGTCATGGGGTCAAAAACAGTGTTGGGAATACAAGTATGCATGGGACAGACATAAGGCAATTCTGGTGGGGGGTAGAACGATGTAGGCTGTTGGTTAACTAGCATCTGTAGCTTATCCAATAAGAAAGGAAATGGGCAGACTGGGTGGGCCAAGCAGTCCTTATCTGCCATCAAAGTCTATGTTTCTATGTTTGCAAATGGCCAAGTTTCCCAAATAACCACATCTTTAGTAACAACTCTAATAGTAATCTCAAGAACCTTGAGTGATAACTGAAAGACATGCCTAGGAACTTAATTAGCTACATTCTGTATATATTTTAGGTGCTCAAACACTGCCTCCACTAATGAAATGAACATATTTGCTGCCTTCATACGGATCATATAATTATTATAAGACAGGTAAGGTATAAGCCCATATACTGCTTCTCCCTAACTTAAAGGGAATAACCTTGGATAGAATGTATGGAGCAATAATTATCAAGGTGATGTTTGAAGATATTCATGTTATTATGACCCACAACCTCAGGTGGGAGTCCATTCCACATTCCCACCACTGATTGACTAAATAATCCTGCTCTTTTTTTAACTTATTAGTTTGTCCCTGTAACTGTAAGCCATGAGATCTCATGATGTAGTCAGTATCTTTACACTAATCCTGCACAATCCCAGAGATAATTTTTAGTTAAAGCACTAAAAACTAGACACATATCTCCCCTCATATGCCTATATTCCAATGAGTACAGATCAAGGACCCTCAGTCTGTCCTCAGAGTTCAGGTCTTTAACAGATCAAATCATTCTGGTAGTTCTCTTCTGGACACTCTAATAAATTGATATCTCTCTTACTAACAGGAGATGAAAATTGTGAACGATATTCCAGATGTGGTCTTAGAAGCGACATGCACAATGGAAGAATAACCCTTTGGTCCCTACTGGATTTGTGTCTAGCTATACAAGTCAATATACTTCTAGCCCTGTTGGCCTTAACCTGTCAGTTCCTACTATTCTTGAGGTCGTTAGTAATAATAATAAAAAAATTAATTTCTTCAGTTGTAATTTTAAGTTTTATCCCCCAAATAATATGTTGCCATAATATTGGAATGACCCAGTTTCATAACTGCACACTTATCCAAGTTAAATGCTAACTTATGCTCCTTTGCCCATGAATCCAGTCTATCAAGCTCTTGCTCTAGATTTTGGGAGTTGGATTTACTCTGAATTGTATAATCAAGCTTTGTGTCATCAGCAAACTTAGACTACCAGACTTGATTTCCACAAATCATTGAAGCAATACCAATGTCAAATAAAATTGTCCCCAAAACACACCCCTGCGGTACTCCACTGCTGACCCTTTCCCATTTTGATGTACAACC
The DNA here is from genome assembly GCA_016271365.2 of Neoceratodus forsteri. Lineage (NCBI taxonomy): Eukaryota > Metazoa > Chordata > Ceratodontiformes > Ceratodontidae > Neoceratodus > Neoceratodus forsteri. The sequence goes on from CM057449.1 coordinate 464,238,294, forward strand.
CCTAATGTTAACCCTCCGCCTTCTACCTGATAGCCCAGATCCAATCCATTTAATGATATTAATGTCCCAAGTTGATCGTAGTTAACTCTTCAATGAGTTCCTTATAGGGCATCTTATCAAAAGCCTTTCTCAGGTCCAAAAACACCATATCCACAGGAAAAGCTTCTATCCAGGTATCTTCTCACCAGTTCCTAAAATTGGAATCAGTTTGTTTGACAGGGCCTGCCAGATCTAAATCTGGGTTGTGATGGATCACAACCACTTGTTTCACTTAAATGGGCTTCTATAGACTCTTTGAAAAAAAAACTCCAGTGCTTTGCACAAAACCAAAGTTAAATTAACTGGCCTGTAGTTGCTACAATCATCCTTTTTACCTTTCTTACATATAGGAAGCTCTATGGCTTCCATCCAGGCCTTCACCACCTCTCCAGTTTTTAGGGACTCATTAAAGATCTTTGTAATAGGTCCAGTAAGTACATTGGATAGTTCACATAAGATTTTTGGATGCAAACCATCTGGGCCAGATACATTCCCATCAAGGTTTTTATTGATCTATCTCTTACATCCAAAACATTGAATACTATACTAGGTGCATCACAGTGAGTATCAACCTCAATAGAAAATGAATTACTCTCATTTAAACACAGAAACAAAATAATTATTCAGCAACTCTGCAGTTTCTTTCTCACCCTTTGTTAACACTGTATCATTGTTAAGTAATGGACCAATGCTCTAGCGACCACCCAGGTAGAGTTAATGTAGGAGCAGAATAACTTGCAGTTGTCCTTTATTTTATTGACTATATTTAATTCAAACTTTCTTTTCTCCTTTAAAGTTATTTTCTTACATTGTCTGGCTACACTGTAGTAAGCACCCCAATCCCTCATGCCTTGTACAAGTAATTCCCAATGTTTTTTTAACTTTATATGTACCAAGCCATTCTCAATTTCCAATAGGGTAGTTGGTGGGGAACGTAACACTGCTAATAATCTGTTGTGTTTCGGAGGATGAGGCTAGCCTGTATGGTGGTGGGGCCTTGCTGAACCTCTAAATGTGTCTGGTGGGGACAGGTGGGCTGCTTGCTGAACCCAGAATATGTGTGGTGCTGGGGAGGGGCTGTAAATGTAAGGCCCTTGACCTTCAGCAAACCACCATTTAGTGCTGTAGTGGTGCTGTAACAATAAGCATTTTTAACACTGTTAGTCAACAGATCATCACTGGTTTGGATGTTTTATAGGGGATTCAAATTTCAGGTAATCTGGTTTTGGCTGGTTTCTGTATAAGTTTGGTGTCCCCCATTTTCTAAAAAATCATTTTATATGTACTATTCAGCAGTAATACTATGTACTCCAGGCACTAAACTCTCTCCCTGCTCCATGACCTACCATTATTCATTACAGAATCACTTGGATTATTTCAGAGATACCTGAGTGGTGACCAACTTAAGCAAAGCCCTGGGAGCAGGTTCTGCCAGATGCCTATCTTTTTAACAAAAAGGTATGATGCACACTTGACGAACTCCATTCAAAAGCTTTATATTAAATACATAGTAAATACATTAATTTTTTAAAAAACGTACATATACAGTGTCAGATAAAAAGATACGTGCTCAGAATTTGAAAATGCAAAAAAATAGCTCTATGAGCCTAATAGTATTTCACAGAGATAACACAGTGCTCAATGGATATTTCACCATAGTAATAATGATGCAAACATACAGAAACAGGCATATAGCCTAGACTGATACCCCAATGACCTCATAAGAAACTAAACCACCAGGAGTCTGGTAACAACTCCCAGATGCATATAGTGAAAGATGTCTGGCACAGCCTGCTTCCAGAGTTTGTTTAGGTGAGCCACCTCCTGGTTAACCCTTGGAGAACTGAGGGATTCTGTATACAAACTGACAGCATGTGGAGCAGGGAGAGTGTGCGGAGTCTTGAGAGATAGTATTACTAGACTAATATGCTTAAAGCACTTTTTAGAAAACAGGAAACACCACATACCTAGGCTTTGGAACTGATTGGGGGGAAGAGTCTAATGGACCAGGTGGAGATGGTCTTGGAGGTGGCTGGGAAAGTCAAGTTAAGGGGGAACTGGAGGACCCAGCTGTGGGGGTGCTCTATGTTGTTAGAGTACTGGAGGCTTGCTGAGGGACTTAGGGAGGGGGTCATTTGTCCAAAGCTGAGGATGCATGTATCATGACAAGAGAAGAACTAATGATAACGAAGCCTTCAGGTAGTCACCACTGGATCAACCTGGATTGCCACATCATTACAGCCACCTGAGCCTCCTCCATGTTATATGGGAGTCAGGAATGACCCCAGCAGCAGAAGGTGGGGGGGGGGGCTCTTTACTACATGGATGCTGAACTGGAATCAGAATCTAAACCTAATTTTGCATCTGAAAAAGGTTTATGGAATTTGGATTTCTAGCCTTGGATACCAACATTTCAAATTCTGAAGAGAAAAGCTCAATATCTAATGAATCCAATTCTGGTTCATGATTCTGAGCAACCCTAATGTGTATGATGTCATAGGTGGGGGAATAGGGCAAATAAGAAAACTAGTGAGGGGGTAGCATTTTGGGGTACTGTGTACAAAACTGAATTTGTTGGCTACACCCCTGTCGAAAAACAGAGGGGTGAAAGGACAAGGTGTCACTCAGTATCATGAATAGGGGACAATTAAATGGAAATATGAAGAATAAGTTCACATAATGAGTGGTAGGTACTTGGAACAGACACAGATACATCAATGCATACAGTAGATGTGGTCAGACAGAAAAAGGATTATGGTCCATCCAGTTTTCCTAGTTCCTGTCTAGGTCATTCAGAACAGGTAGTGTCAACAAACACTGCTTCTACCTTCAAGCTCAGACTAGATAAACATGTGAAAGAAAAAGTGGTGACAGGACATTGCCACTGCATTAGCAGTGGGAAGGCATTGCTGGGCAAATGATCTTTCAACATACTTACATACCTATGCATGTATATTCATAAACAAATGTGGTGAAACAACTGATACTATTACTTCTAAACATATCATTTGTGTACATTGACTCTGCTCTGTAGTGTACCAAATCATTTTGACACCTGTGAATTCTTTGAACTATCTCAAAATAATAAAAAATAGGCATTCTCCCAACATCTTGTCAGTGCCAGTGGCTCAGAAGGTAACACTTTCACCTCTGTGGCTGGAAAATGAGGATGTTCTGGGTTCTAGCCACATACTTCATACTTGGGGTAATACCCATAAATGGCACTGTAGTGCAGTATGAGGCAGGTGCTGCATTGCTAAGGTGCCATCCTTTGGATTAAACATTATACCAAGGCCCCTTCTTCACATCTTTGGTCAGTGTCTAAATAGAATTTAAAGATCCCATGACACTTAGAGATGAAGAGTAGGGAAGTTCTTTTGGTGTCTTGGTCAACAAACCATTGTCAGTAAAACAGGTTCATGTACCCCCATGGCACACCTGGAAACAAGCTATTACAGCTTAATGTATCTTGCCTGGTCAAAAATGGCAAATACAAAAATGGAAACATTGGAAGATGCAGGTTGTAAATACGAAGTGGAATTTCACCTTTTATTTTTTTAAATATTTAATCAAATAAAAGCTGAAAAGGATAACATGAGGGAACACAAGGGCACCAACAGTAGTTGTTAATGTAAGACATGTGAAAATACTGACAGCTTTAAAGAAAACCTATTCAAACTGAAAGACAGTTTAGAGCTTTTTAAGTGTGGATCTACCAGCTAGCACAAAAATCATGTTTTAATGCAAATACCCTGACTAACAATAGAAGCAGAATCTGTCCACTTAAAAAAATCAGAAGGGCTACTTCTGGATTTAGACAACAATAACATACAATTGTCTATAGACTCAGGACCTAAGAAGCATGATGGAGCAGTTACATCGGCTTCTATTGTGAGTCAAGGAGCAATCAAGGAGAGAATCATGTACCCCCAATTGGAACTGCCTAGGACAAATATGGAAATAGAATATGATGACAAACATGATAATGTACAAGTACCTCCTGATGAAGGGATAGCAATGTAATATTTAATAGAGTTATACAGAATTAATAGATTATATCAGGAAACACTAACTACTTTAACAGACTAGGTAGGCCAACTCTTTCACTTAGGAGAACAAATGCCTAATATGCATGCTGCCCTATCACCCAATAATATACAGACTGTATATTAATATACTGTTCTTCTCAACAAACTGCTAAGAGGATATGGGAAGAGGAGGAAGCACTGAAACTTAGGGGGATTGACATTTTACCACCTCAGTAGGTCACATCCCCTACCTTACAAAAATGCCAGAGTTAAATGTAAACAAAGATAAGTCTGGTAATGATGAATGGACAGAATGGGTACATGAGGTAATTAGGGACTATAATGAAAATTTAAAGGCCTTGTTGGAAAATAAAACAATTTCATTATTTGGTTGGGATGTACTAAAAGGACAGTCCATAGGACACACTAAATGAGAAATATTCACTTTCCTATCATGTGCTCTCAAAATGGATATTGGTAGTTCTCTCATTGAATATATTAAGATACATAAAGTGATATCTAACTATCAGCAGATTGACCTAACTCTTAGAAGTAGTAAGCTGGCAGCTTTAATGTTACAGACTGCAGTAGTGATTGATCCAATGGGAATACATTTAACCAAACTAGAATCTTTACATGACAACTGGAGGGGTCAGAACACTGGTAAACAAAACATCCTATCAGGAAGTGATATAAATCCTTATGAAATATTAAAATCTTTACCACCAGACTGACAAAGAACATCAGAAGTAAAAACATCACCAAAGCAAAATTATCGAAACATATTAAATATGGTATCCTGGAACATAGAGGGTTTAGGAATTAAGATGGCTGATTATGAGGTAAAACAATTCCTCCAAGAAATAGACATATTATGTTTGCACGAAACATGGTTGGTGGATTAGATACCCCCTATGTTGCCAAATTACATGGGATATGTAACATAGAAACATAGAAACATAGACTTTGATGGCAGATAAGGACCTCTTGGCCCACCTAGTCTGCCCGTTTCCCTACCTACAGGATAAGCTGCAGATCCTAGTTAACCAACAGCCTATTTCTTCTTACCCCCCACAAGTATTGCTTTATGTCTGTCCCATGTATTCTTGAATTCTCCCACAGTTTTAGACTCCACAACATCCTCAGGAAGGCTGTTCCAAGCATCCACCACCCTCTCTGTGAAAAAATACTTCCTCACATTGCCCCTGAACTGCCCTCCCCCGTCTTTAAATTGTTTTCCTTGTTCTTGCACATCTCTTTTCTGAAAGATGCTACCCTCTTGGACTTTGTTGATTCCGCTATGGTACTTAAAAGTTTCTATCATGTCCTCCCTCTCCCTCCTTTCCTCAAGAGTATACATATTAAGCTCCTTTAGTCTCTCCTCATATAGCTTCTCTTGCAGACCCTGCACCATTTTAGTTGCCCTCCTCTAGACTGCCTCTATCCTGTCTATGTTCTTGCAGAGATGGGGTCTCCAGAACTGGATGCAGTACTCCAGATGGGGTCTCACCAACTGTCTGTACAGAGGGATAACAACTTCCTGTTTTCTGCTGGTGATGCCTCTTCCTATACATCACAGCAAACCCCCAGCCCTCCCTACTGCCTTTTTACATTGCTTGTTAACCTTAAGGTCATCTGATATGATTACCCCAGGTCCCTTTCCATTTTTGTTGTTGTTACTACCCCCATTGTGTACTCTTCCCCTGGGTTTTTGTCTCCCAGGTGCATTATTTTGCACTTCTTTGCATTGAATCCAAGCTGCCATAATTCTGATCATTCCGCCAACCTTGCCAAGTCCCTTCTCATCCTTTCCATGCCTCCTTGTGTATCAACCCTGTTGCAGATCTTTGTGTCATCTGCAAAGAGGCATACTTTTCCTTCCAGTCCCTCTGCAATATCACTTATAAAGACATTAAAAGGACTGGGCCCTTTACTGAACCCTTCAGTACCCCACTAGTAACCCCTCTTTCTTCAGAATGGACTCCATTTACAATTATCTTCTGTGTCCGCCAATGTTTTACCCAGGCTGACTCCCTGGGACCCACTCCCAGGCTGGTTAATTTGACAATTAACGTTTTGTGTGGGATTATGTCAAATGCCTTGGTAAAGTCTAGGTAGGCCATGTCCACAGCCCCTCCCTAGTCTACTACTTGGGTTACCCAGTCAAATAAATTAATTAGATTCGTCTGACATGACCTTCCCACTGTGAACCCATGCTGCCTTGGGTCCTGTGCCCCACTGGCCTGTAAGTCCTCAACAATTCTTTCCTTCAGAAGTGATTCCATCACTTTTCCTACCACAGAGGTCCAACTGACAGGTCTGTAGTTTCCTGCCTCTGTCTTGTTCCACTTTTGTGAAGGGGAATGGCATCTGCCTTCCTCCAGTCCTCGGGTACCACACCATCCTCCCATGATTTGTTAAAAAGGGTAGTCAGTGGTTTCACTAGTTCTCCCCTTAATTCTTTTAATACTGGTGGTAATACCAGTGGAGAAATCTAAAAATAGTGACAAGGCTAAAGGTGGTTTGGTTACACATATTAGAACAGCACTACATTTAAAGGTGACACAACTGAAAAGCCCTTTACCATTTATCATAAACGTATATAAATATATGTAAAAAATGAAAACAAGGCACTGTGTCAGCATGTGGTCTAAAAGCAAAACAAAATGGTTGTATTAAATGCATGCTGAAAATAGAGTTAACAATCTACATTTCAACCTTAGGCCTTCTTTAGGAAATATCTAAAAGAGAAAAAAACAAAGTTAGTGTGGGGGGGGTGAGATAAGGGATGTATATATGTGGGGAAAGAAAAAAGGGGAGGCTCAGGGAGAAGTGATAAATGACAAGATTAAGAGAGAATCTGTGAAACAAAAAGGTGATGATGGGAAAGATAAACCATAATAGGAGTGAAAGAGCTACAGAAGTCCCCAGGTGGGGACTAATTAACAGGACCTAGTAAGATGGTTGAAAGGTGACAAATGTGTGAGGAGACAGAGATGGAGACTTATGGTGAAAATGAAAAAGAAATTAAATGTGTACAGATACAAACATACTTTAAGGACAATAAGGGGTGGCTGAAAGATGTTAGTGGAATAAGTCTATATATATATATATCATATATATATATATATATATATATATATATATATATATATATATATATATCCTTATAATAAATCATCAAACATTTTAAAACATTGGGAGTCTTTCAATTAAAATTTTGAAATTATAATCAATAGATATGAGGATTTAATACTATTTATAATTGAAGATTTTAATGCAAGGGTATTCAGTGAGACTGTTGCATTTCTGGGTGGACATACTCAGTGTCGTGTGGTTGCACATGCAAAACAGTGCGTTGCCAATGAGCGCATACTATGTACAGTTGATGGTCAATGACAGTTCAGGTGGCAGCTGGTCATGTTGGTGTGTGGAGGGCTGAGCCAGTTGCCAGCTCCGATGGGGTGGGTGGGGGTATAGTGTTTGGGGATCCTGTCCTGATGGGGTGTGGGTGTGGTTGTAACACTATGGAAATATGGGGGGACATCTATTACCTCAGTCATTGGGGTCAGGGCATGGATGGGTGTATGTGTCCCATACAATCAGGGATCAGTGCCAGGTGGGGGGGTTCTGTCGCATGCAGACAGGGATCAGGGCCAGGTGAGGGGGTTCTGTCACATACGGACAGGGATTGGGCCTGGTGGGGGTTTCGGTCACATATGAACAGGGATCGGAGCTTGGTGGGGGGCCACTACACTATGGAAAAGGGCTCTTCCTTTATGTTAGGTGCGTTCAGGGTTCGGGGCGGGGGGTCCACCACACTGTGGTAAAGTGTTTGTCTATTGTGTTAACTGCAATTGGGGATTGGGGCTGAGGTGGGGTCTCACACTCTCTCCCTATCCCACATACCATCTCTCCCTCTCCCAGTGCAGTCCTTGCCCCCGACACTGAGTGGTCTGCTGGTTTAAGGCTGCCTTCTGTGAACCTAATTGTGTGCAATTGCACATGCAAGTTGCGTGATGCACTGTTGGTGCAGTCAGGTTCAATATGGGAGTGCACAGTGTATTTATCAACACACCCCCAGTACCTGCATGGTATCTCATCACGGTGCTCTGTGATGCATGCCATTCTGCGTGGCACACTATGGCCATTGAATATCACTCTGTTGTGCATTTTGATGGGTGTGTGGCACATCTGCCCTTTTTGCCGGATATACGCTTTCAATATGGGGGCCTTGGTAAATAATGATTTTATAAAGGGAGTTAATATTATTAACCAAGAGATTTGTTTTATTTTCACTCATCAAAAGATAAAGTGACACATTTTCAAGTTAAGTTATTACTGAAAATGATGGAAAATTGTCTGCTTACTAAATAGGAGAACAACTGGGGATAGAAAGGAAGATTTTACCTTTATTGGCCCACTGGGCTCAACTACCATAGATCTGGTTTAGGCCAATTTAGACACCATAAAACTTGTTGCTGACTTGAAGATAATAAAGAGACCAGAATTGGCACATCTACCAGTGCTCACCACATTATTTTTATCCTTACAGAAAGGTAAGATTGGTAGACCTGATGAAAGGCCTATTAATATGGAGATAATTAATACATGAAGAATAAGGTGGAATAACCAAGAAGTGGCTAAATTTAATGAGATCTTAAACTCAGAGCATTTATTACTACTCCGACAGGATATGCTGTCTGTGACAAACTTTCAATGGATAATTTGCAAATGGGAGACAATGCATAGATTTATAAGACCATTACTCAAACAGAATTCTATAAATTTACCCTGGGGCAGTACTTGGTTTAATAAAACCTGCAAGCAGGCAAAAACTAAACGTAACAGGTTAATTTGACAACACAAAAAAAACACCCTGAAAAACAGACATTTTTAAATATTAAATAAAACTAAGAAATAGTATAAATAGTTGTAGAGAATGAAAAAAAAGTTTCAACTCACTAGTGGGCTAAACTAAGGAAGAGAGTTATAGATAAAAATACTAAACAATTTTAGGTCTTGGTTAGCCAGGGGCATTGTCAATATTCAAGGAAAATAAAGCTGCAATTAGCCCAGAAATATGGAAATATTACTCAAGTTCCTTATATTTCTCTCCTCCTGAGAAGGAATCAATGTAGAAACTTCCATTTCTAATGTGTTCCTTCCAAAGACATTTTATATTAGTAGAGAAGAAATTCTGATAGCCCTCAATATGGTGGCTCCTGGGCCAGACAATATTACAGTGGACATTTATAAAACTTTCCCAAGGTGGTGGTTACCACTGGTTTATAATTTATTTAACCTATATGTACAAGGCAAACAATTTCCATTGTCCTGTAGGTGGAGTATAATATGCCTGATTTTAAAAAAAGGTAACACTAATGATCCATCTATGCATAGGCCACTCAGTTTACTAGATTCATCCCAAAAGTTGTTTACTAGAATAGTATTGAATAAAATACAAAATTGGATATATAAAAAGAAGCTTGAGTGAATGGCAAAATAGATTTATTCATTTATTTGACTCTTGGAAATACCCTTTGAGTAACAAGTGCTCTTTTCCAAAGGTTCCATGTCAGTTACATTAACATTTAAGGTGATCTACATTCAGGGTACATAATAACATTTACATATAATACATTTAAGGCACTTAAACCAGCTCAAGGTGAGCTTTGGTCTAACATACATTTAATGGACTTGAACATTTTCAGTAATAGCCCTAGTAGGGCCTAGTCTGGTACTTCAGAAAGTGTAGTTTGTTAGCCTCCTGTTTGTAACCACCTGCCAACTGGTACATTATGAGGATACAATACTGGACCAGGTGGGGCTTGGTCAGTAGGGCACTGAGGGATTAAGGCTAAAGAGCTGAGTGAGGAGGGGGTTTGCCATCCGTAGTGGCATTGTGGAGTATGAGCAACATGCAAATAGGCATTCGTCATTTTAACATGCTTAGAAACAGCATGTGGCCATCTTTGTGAGTTCCTTTTTTCAAACCTGGCTTAAACTGCAAGATCTTTGGTAGGCCCCTTATGGGTTTGGGGATCTCATTCATTCAGCAGGGAGCCCAGGTAGCAAAGAAATTCTTCCAAAGGCTCTGATCAAAGATTTAGATCAAATAGATCAATGGTACAACATTGTTTCGTGTTATCACATTTATTATGGAAGTATGTCAAAATAAAAAACACAAAACTATATTGCTGTTTTGTAGATTTAAAAACAGCATTTGATTCTATCAGCTGCCCTCTTTTATGGGAAAAATTACATTTATATAATATTAATCACATTTTGTGAGCTATATTAATTAGGATTCATCAAGACACATGGTTAAAGGTGCAATTTAATCAAGGAAGAAACTTATAATCTTCAATAAAAACTGATAGGCTAGGCAAGGTTGTATTTTAGCACCTACCCTTTTTAATTTGTATATCATTTCCATAATAACACATTCTGAACACCCAGACATCCACTCACTTAGTATTGGTAATAAAAAAATTGCTTGTTTAGCATATGCTAACAATCTGGTATTCATATTCAGATCACTTATTAGGCTCCAATGAAAGTTAAATCAGTTCTCTATCCAATGTAAAATAAACCAATTAATTATTAACAAAGATACAACCAACTTAAGTGTATTTGGGAACAAAAATGAAAAAGTCCCCCATGTATATATTGATAAAAGTAAAAATTAAGATGGTCAAACATTATGACTACTTAAGTATAAGATATTCTGAAAATGTAACTTGTAAATATATTGAGAGAATGAGAACAAAACTTCTTAGTTCATTCAATGCATTTAAGAAGTTTAATGCTAGATTTAGGAAGTAACACCATTGTGGGGTTATTGAATGTTGTAAATGCAAAAATAAAATCCACTATACTGTATGCAGCAGAAATCTGGGCACAAGATAATCTAAAAATTCTAGAAGTAGCAATTAATAAAATGTATAGATATATTTTACGAGTGCCGCAATCAGTTCCAGCAGAGATCATCAGAAGGAAATTAGGACAATTTTCATGTTAAACAGCGTCTCTAGAGAAGAGGTTAATGCTTACATTTAAACTTTTCCTTCTTCTTGAAAATCATTTACCTAGGATGTGCCTCGAGGAAGCTATACAATATAATAAGTTTTGCCTTTCCAATAATTAAAGATATAAGTGAACATACACTACCGATGGGATTGGACCATCTTCTGTACGAGGTCTGCTATAGACTGATAGATGAAATTGATCTACAAATTAAGCCAAGGTTGAAGGATATAGCAATAGGCAATGCTTACAAGCAAATCAAAGACTTAAAACATTTTAGGTGGCACAAATTGCTGAAATTGGATCATTCATTAGAACCATATTTAAAAATTCTGGAAAACCCTGAAAACTGTAGATTAGTAACATGATTTTGTTTGGAACTAAATGAGGTAAATTATATATATATATATAAAACAGTCAAAAATGAATAGGTTTCAAAACTAAATATTGTAACTGTAGACTGAATACAGAAGATGCCTTAAAGCACATAGTTTTGCATTGTCCAATGTCTGAAAAGTCAAGGAAAAAGTGCATGGGACCAATTTTGGAAACTTTCGAGCTTCCACCAGATCAACGTATTGTGACTTTATTTAGGACAGCAGAAAAAATGAGGTTACGGTGTATAGTGAAATTTTTAAAAAGCTTACATATATAAGAGAATATGCAAAGTAATATAAAGCAATGTCAACTACATATAATGAACAGTAAAAATTTTGAATATGAAGTATACATTCAAGACAAATAGGTTATACATATAATTGAAAAGAAATGTGATGGCTTAAAGGGGCACTGTCAGCTTTACTCCTTCACTTTTTGCCTGATACAAAAACTGCACCACTTTGCACACACTGATTAAATATTTACTGCAGAAACCCCCCCTATGCTTGAAATAAAGAAATATTTACCATGTTTTTCATTTTCTGCCTTAATTTCTTTTCATCCATCCCGACCGAAAGTGCCCTGCGTCCCGGAAGCACATCCAAGTTGGGAACGCGGGGCTGGCTGGAGCGCGTTCATGCACTGCAAGTTTTTACATTGTGTCACTAAAAGAATAATAATCTGGCACCTTATGTTGTATATAAATGCTGCTGCCATCTCCCACGACAAACCGAGCACTGCGAATACTAAAAGTTCCTATTTTAAATCCGAGTTGAAATTCTGGGCATGTACGCCAATTGCACACTCTTGCGCATGTGCAGGATCTTTGTCCATGACTCTCGAGCGCATGCCCAGGATTTCAGCTCGGATTTAAAATAGGAACTTTTAGTATTCACAGTGCTCGGTTTGTCGTGGGAGATGGTAGCAGCATTTATATACAACATAAGGTGCCGGATTATGAGTCTTTTAGTGACACAATGTTAAAAACTTGCAGTGCATGAACGCGCTCCAGCCAGCCCCGCATTCCCAACTTGGATGTGCTTCCGGGATGCGGGGCACTTTCGGTCGGGACGGATGAAATGAAATTAAGGAAGAAAATGAAAAACATGGTAAATATTTGTTTATTTCAACCATATGGGGGGTTCTGCAGTGAATATTTAATTGGTGTGTGCAAAGTGGTGCATTTTTTGTATCAGGCAAAAAGCAAAGGAGTAAAGCTGACAGTGCCCCTTTAAGAGGTAAATTAATTGCAGGGGGATATATTGCAGTGCAACAGTGATATTTTAACATTTATAACATGTTATATATAGTTATTTGAAATGATTGCACAAATTTATTGTACTAGATGTTATTGAAATTGTAATGACTTATAGTTGATCAATAAACTGTATTTGATTTGATTTGAATAGAAGCATAGAGAGATGGAAGAAAAAGACCAATGGTCCATCCTGCCTGCCTATAGTTCCCTGTCAAACTCCTGGACCTATTGTCCATATAGGTGCTAGCCCTCACTAGAAACCTCCCCCAGTTCCCTCCCTACTACTACCACCATGAGTAACCACTATACCCTTCACTCTGTGCCTAAAATCATTTAGAAGACCTATTTAATACCTATCTGGAATCAAAAAATGTGCCTCAGGACTGGAGAATAGAAACGTAGAAACATAGACTTTGATGGCAGATAAGGACCACTTGGCCCACCCAGTCTGCCCATTTCCCTACCTACTGGATAAGTTGCAGATTCTAGCTAACCAACAGCCAACTTCCTGCAACCCCCCACTATAATTGCCTTGTGTCTGTCCCATGCATGTTTGAATTCCCCCACTGTTATAGACCCAACGATCTCCTCAGGAAGGCTGTTCCATGTATCCACCACTCTCTCCGTGAAAAAAAATTTCCTCACATTACACATGAGCCGTCCCCCCTCTATTTTTAAATTGTGCCCCCTTGTTCTTACATATCTCTTTTTCTGAAAGATGCTACCCTCCTGGACTTTGTTGATCCCCTTGAGGTGCTTGAACATTTCTATCATGTCCCCCTGTCCCTCCTTTCATCAAGAGTATACATATTAAGCTCTCTCAGTCTCTCTTCATATGGTTTCTGCTGCAGACCCTGCACCATTTTAGTTGCCCTCCTCTGGACTGCTTCCATCCTGTCTATGTCCTTGCATAGATGAGGTCTCCAAAACTGCACACAGTACTCCAGATGGGGTCTCTCCAACTGTCTGTATAGAGGGTTAACCACTTCCCTTTTTCTACTTGTGATGCCCCTTCCTATGCATCCCAGTATCCTCCTGGCTCTCCTTACCGACTTTTCACATTGCTTACCCACCTTTAGGTCATCTGATATGACCACCCCAGGTCCCTTTCCATTTTATTGTTGTTAGTACCTCCCTGCTATTGTGTACTCTTCTCCTGGGTTTTTGTTTCCCAGGTGTATTACTTCGCACTTCTTTGCATTGAATCTAAGTTGCCATATGTCTGACCATTCCTCCAACCTTGCCAAGTCCCTTCTCATCTTTTCTACCCCCTTTTGTGTATTGATCTCATCTTTTCTACCCCCTCTTGTGTATCAATGACACATGTCGTGCCTCTCCATAAAAGTGTTCTGAGTGATGAACCAGGGAACTATAGACCAATCAGCCTGACCTCGGCAGTGGTTAAGCTGATGGAGATCATCCAGAAAAAGAGACTGATCAGCTTTCTGGAGGAAAATGAGTTCCAGAATAAGAGGCAGCATGGGCTTGTGTTGAGGCGGTCCTGCCAACCTAATCTAATTGACTTCTTTGATTGTGTCTCTAAGACAGTGGACAGGGGCCAGGGAGTTGATGTCCTGTTCCTGAACTTTAACAAGGGCTTCAACTTGATGCCTCAGGGTAGTTTGGAAGAATTCTCAGAAGAGAGGCCTTTGACCAGTGGGGCCCCATAGGGCTTGGTGCTTGGTCCTGTGTTGTTTAACATCTTCATAAGTGACATTGTGAATGGGATCAATGGTAAAATCTGCCTCTTCATGGATAACACCAAGATCTGTAGGAGGGTGAATACAGAAGAGGGAACACAGGAGCTCAGGGAACACCTAGCAAAACTACGAAGTGGTCAGGATTTGGCAGCTGGGCTTCAATGCTAAAAAGTGAAAAGTTATGCACCTGGCAGTGAAGAATATGTGGAACAAGTACTCGTTGGACAACGTGCAGGTAACCAGGTCAGAGGATGAAAAGGAACTGGGACTAATAATCAGAAGTGACTTGAAACACTCTGCATACTGCGAGAGCAACAGCCAAAGCAAATTAGATACTGGGCTGCATAGCTCTGGGAATTGCCACCAGGAAGGTAATGGTCATTCTGCTGCTGTACAGTTTATTGCTAAGACCACACCTGGAATACAGTGTACAGTTTTGGGGTCAATATTTTAAGAAGGATATCAACATGCTTTAGACAGTCCATAGAAGGTCAACCAAGAAGATCCAGGGCCAAAAGGGCAACACCTATGAGGAGAGGTTCGAGGAGCTCAACATGTACTCTCTTGAAGAAAGAAGGGAGAAACAACTGAGATCTTCAAGTGCCTTAAGGATATTAACAAAGTGAGCATTGAGGTCCTCTTCTGCCTGAGTGGGAGAAATACCACTAGGCGCACAGCTTAAACATTTTGGAGAGAGATGAGGAGGCACTTTTTCACCAAGAGGGTGGTGGTCAAGTGGAAATGATCTTTCAATAGGTGTATCCTTAATAATGGTGCACAGTTTCAAGAGGGCTGGGATAGGTGAAGGAGAAAAGTTGTGGGTAAAGGTGGCAGGTTTGAGGGATGAGGAAGTTGGGGGAGGTCAAAAGGGAAATGAGGAGAGGCAGCTCTCTTTGTAAATGCATAGAGAGCTGCACAATCAAGCAGACTAGATAGACTGTAAGGTCTTTATCTGCTGGCATGTTCATATGTTTGCATGATTTTGGTGCTCACCATCTCAGGTGGCAGACTGCTCCTTGGTTCAATTACCTTATCTGTAAAATAAAACTTGATCATATCCTTTTTGATCCTCCTTCCCATCAGTTTTCACTTGTAACCTCATGTTTGTGAACTGTTAATCATGCAAAGTAGCTCCTAGCAGTTCAACTTGTGTATTATATTCAGGAAATTGAAGGTCTCTATCATATAATCCCTCTCACATCTGGACTCCAACAAGTTCATGTTCAGTGCCTTGAACTGATCCTCATAAAATCTATCCTGCAGGCCCTGAATAATCCTGGCCACCCTTCATTGCACCATCTCTAGCCTGTCCTTAACTTTCTTGAGGTGAGGACTCAAGAACTGGGCACAGTACTCCAGGCGCAGCTTCACAAATGATCTATAAAGAGGTAGTAATATCTCTTTTCTTCTACTGTCAGTACCCCTTTCAATAAATCCCAGCATCCTGTTTGCCTTTGTCTTTTCTTTTTGGAGTTTCCTGGTGGTTTTCCAGCATGGGCCAAGCAGGTAGTGCTGGGGGGGGCAATCAGGATGTATGCTCAGGAGCCAGTCGGGCAGAGCAAAGCCTGATTTGAACAAGTGTCTGGGCTATAAAGAGCTGGGCCCAGCTTCTGTACTGTGGGTTGGGGAGTGAGCGCTTGGTTGGCGGGCACCACTGAGGGAGTCGGGGATGGAAAAGGAGAAGCAACTGCGGCCGGAGAGTACGGCAGGAGCTGCTTGAGTCGGCGGGACAGTGCGGCAGCAGCGGCAGCACAAGAGCTGGCAGAGAAGCCAGAGAGAGAGTCAGGGGACAGCAGAGGAGCAGAACCAAGGAGGAGCAGAGGGATTTTGTCCATCCCACCTTCTCACCCTCACCTCTATTAAATGGACAAGGTGGGAGGAGCCAGTGTCACATCGCAGCAAAGAGCCATGAGCTGGTGAGCAGCAGAAGGTGCTTACTAGGGGTCAGAGCTGAACATTACCTGGACTTGAGGGTGCTAGCTGAAGGAAGATGGTGAGTCAGACTGACACTATTTTGTTTACAGGGGGTGAGGGAGAGAGTGTGGAATTCTGAGCAGTATCTTGGCATAGACACTGTATTTGTATTTGTTGAGTAAGTAAAAAAATTATAGGGTAAGTAACCTTAGTGGAAAGGCATCGTAGGCAGGGACTAGAGGAGAGAAAACAAATATATATTGTGTATATATATATATATATATATATATATATATATATATATATATATATATGTATATAAATAAAAAGATAGGCCTGTATTCTTATCTTTGTCACTGTTGGGAAAGTTTATTTTTTGGGGGGCAGGGTTAGTCTTATCGACTTTCATATTTTTGGCATTTTTGACTCATGGATTGAAACAGTGATGGTGGTGTGAAGCCATTAAACTGAGACTCTATCTGGCCCTTTACTTAGAGCCAAGTCCTTGAGAAGGGTCTGAGAAGGCGAGTACTGTAAACTGGATGGACTGGACTGTCCTGTCCTGGGAGGTGCATGGTGCAGCTGTCTCCCACAGGGAGCTTCAGATGGCACTGACTTGAGGGTTGGTCTCTCTCGAATTGTCCTGAATTCACTGGGGGCTGCTTGACTGTGTCAGGTATACTCCGGTGGCTAAACTGTGGGAGATTGCTTGTACTGTGACCCCGCTTTGGGGAGTCTGGCCTAGGCTTGCTGAAGAGTTGTTGTACCTGGATTGGATCTTATTTTTCTCAGACTGTTGGATTTTTGGAGTTTCAGCTAATAGAGTTATGGTTTGAAGATCTTTTGTATTACCAGTTGAGAACTGGACATTGGAATTATTCAACAAATTCCGCAAGTACATTACAACATATATAGGTATTATATAACTATTTGCTTATTTAAGGGGGCAGTAGGAGCGCCTCCTTTTGTTTTGTTTTAATTTTAAATCAGTTCACATGTGGCAGTGAGACGGCCACATTGCATGGACAGATTTGTTTGCAATGGGGGATGTGAGAGCTCCTCTGTTTTGCACTGTGAATATTTTCTGGACTTTCTGGCTAATTTCCTTTACTGAACTTTGCAGCTTATATCCGGACAACAAACTCTTGATAAACTCTATTGATTGGATTGGATGCAGTGCGTTGTTGCTGATTGTTACTGATGTTTTTAATTGAAATATTTTAGTAATTTTAAGGTCCACAAGTGAGAGTTGTGGGGTGGGGTTTATTTTTTGGGTGTGTATTATTTTTGTTTTGTTTGTTTAATTCTTCTGCTGCGTGTAGTTAGTTTGTGTTAAAATGTGTAAGGATGGTCCAAGGATGGTCAGGCAGTAATCTCCCACTAGGCTCAGGGTATTGTGCCCCTTTGACTGCCCCTTTCTACCAACTGAAACATACAAGTGCTGTCAATCCCTCGGGATTGCTAGGAGGCATAGGAAGAGGGGCAAGGCTGGGCCTAGTGATGGAACAGAAAGTGGGGATGAATTGGGGTGGTGGGGAACAGGCCACGCCCTGGGGTGAAATAGTGTCAAGGCACGGGTAATCCCTGGCTTGTTCCCATACCCAAGGGCCCAGAATTTAGTGCTGGACAGGAGTCGAGGTCTTCCTCAGCATCTCATCCAACAAGGGCGGTGTTATGTAATGCCAGGTCCATCAAGAACAAGACTGCTATTATAGCTGGTCTTGCTGAAACGGTGGACCTGGCATGCATCACTGAGACTTTGCTGGATGAAAATGCAGGCCCAGTATTGGCTTCTGCAGTTCTAGCTGGGTTCTCGGTGATTCACCGCTAGAGGTTGGATCGTAGGGGTGGAGGTGTAGCCATCTTTTTTAAGACCGAACTGGGCCTTGTGGATGTTCCAGTGGAGACCACCAGATCCATTGAGTGTGTTATGGGTGAGGGTGAAAGTTGCAGGATACTCCTTATCTACCGTCTACCAGGTGATGGGGGTTTATTCCAGCAGGAGATTGCGGACTTCGTCATCGATATGGTATTGGAGTTTCCCAGATGGATAATTCTCTGAGATTTCAATGCCTGGGTCGACGATGAACTCTAGCAGTTTGGTCAAAATCTTCTCCACTTAATGGCAATGCTGGGCCTCACACAGGTTGTTACCTGCTCTACCCATATAGGAGGCCACTCATTGGATCTGCTGTTCCTCCTGGGGATGGAGATCACTTATTTGGTGGTGGAACCAGTCAATTGGTCTGACCATCACACCATAGAGTTCAGTTTTGGGGATCCCCCAAATGGATCTTCCCCTGTGGAGATGGTCTGGTACCGCCCTTTGAGGGGAGTTACCCCAGATGGTCTCTCTGTGGTGCTGGACCTATCGGGATTGCTGGGTGAAAGCACAAGTCCAGGGGACCTTGTACTAGCCTATAATGAGGCAGTAGGAGATGCTCTGGACTTGATTGCTCCTGTTCGTGTTCAACCACTCACTCTTCGCCCAAGGTTCCCATGGCATGATGGATCCTTGAAGGAGTTGAGGTGGAGTGGTCAAAGGCTGGGGAGATCATGGCGGAAATATGGCCTGGATTCTGACAGACTTAGATTGATTGAACATTATAATGACTATCAATCAGAAATCACCCATAAGAAGGCAGAGTTCCTGTCCAGGGAGATTTCTGCTGCACAGAACTGACCGGCACAACTCAATCATAGTGTTGACAGATTGTGCAATCCAATCTGTCTACATACCGAAAGAGCTTTTTCACAAATTAAATGTAATGAGTTTGCTCAGTTCTTTGCAGATAAGGATGCCAGCATCAGGTCCAGAATCAGTCAGGCTCTCTCCATGAGGGATTGTGGAGGTCGACGGGACATGATGAGCACTCGGTCTGTCTGGACAGATTTCAGTTGACCAGAATTCATGGACATTGTGAAGATTGTCCAAACCTTGCACCCAACTTGTTGTAGTTTGGATCCAGGCCCTACCTCCAGGTTGGTGGGATGTGTAGATGTTATCTGCCCTGTCCTAGCTGAAATTCTATGGAGATCTTTGGAGAGGGGAACCTTTCTGGACCCCTTAAAGGAGGCAGTCATTCAACCACTCCTTAAAAAACCTTCCTTGGATCCTGAGGATCCAGCTAACTACCAACCCATCTCTAACCTTCCCTTTGTTGGGAAGGTTATTGAGAAGGTGGTTGCGGGTGCAATTGGACAATCATTTGATAACTCACTGTGTCTATGAGGCTTTCCAGTCTGGTTTTAGGAAGAGGCATATCATGGAGACTACCCTTGTTCGAGTATTAAATGATCTCCTAATGGCGAGAGATCGAAAGGCTCATACCATCTTGGTTCTTCTCAATCTCTCAGCAGCTTTCAACACTGTAGACCATGAGGTGCTTTTGGAGACCTTGTGGCTTCTTTGTGGACTGTCAGGTACAGTTCTCAAATGGTTTCGATCTTTTCTGATAGGCAGGTCTCACAGGGTGGTCACAGGAATTTATTCCTCTGACGCCCTCCCCCTGCCTTGTGGGGTGTCCCAGGGCTCCTTATTGGCACCCATGCTGTTCGAAGTGTATATGCTGTCCTTAGGAGATATCATCAAGGTGATACGGTTTGAGTTTTCACTGCTACGGAGATGAGACTCAACTGTATATGTCCTTTGTGCCCGGACAGGATAATGCAGTCTCTGTGTTAAACAGTTGCCTCTCTGAGATCAAAGACTGGGTGAGCTCTAGTTGGCTGAGACTGAATCTGGATAAGACTGAGGTGCTGGTTGTGGAACCGGGTCACCTGGGGCTGGGTGTTGGTGCTGGGCAAATGTCGGGCCTTTGACTTGATGGTGTCCAGCTCATCACCTCAGATCGGGTGTGAAACCTGGGTGTTATTTTTGACCATGGCTTGACCCTGAAGCGTCAGGTGTCAGCTGTGGTCAAATCCTAATTTTTCCATCTGAAGAATATTGCCCAGGTGAAACATCTGATTCTCCAGGTGACCTTCCAGTACTGGTCCATGCCTTCATTACTACCTGTCTTGACTACTGCAATGCCCTCTACCGAGAGTTATCAGGGGTTGATATCTGCCTCTTGCAGCTGGTGCAGAACACTGTGGCCAAGTTGTTAACTGGTACCTCTAGGTCCAATCATATTATACCTGTCCTGAGTGAACTTCACTTGCTGCCAGTTCAGTGGCAGATCACCTCTAAGGTAGGCTTGCTTACCTTTAAAGCCTTACACGAACAGGGACCCGACTACCTTAAAGATCTCCTGACTCCCTACTCCCCCAGTCGTCCTCTCCAATCCACCGATGAGAGATTGCTGGAGATTCCCAGGGTTCATCTAAAAACATCTGGTGCTCATGCCTTTTCATTTGCAGCACCGACCCTGTGGAATTCTCTACTTCGTTGGGTAAGAGAATGCCTGACCATCAGTAGTTTTAAAACAATGTTAAAAACATATTTGTTTTCACTGATTTTCCCGGACTTATTGATTTGGATTATAATGATTTGATTTTTAAATATTTTCATATTGTCTGTTTTTATTGTATTTTATTGTATTCATAATCTTTACAGCACCTTGGTTTTGAAAGAGCTATAGAAATAAAGATTGATTTGATTTGATTAGTTAAGATAGCACAACTAGTACTGGTAATTTTATTTTGATTGATAATACTGTGTTCATTCACGTTGCCCTTTCCTGTTAGTTGAGCAAGTTTATTCTTTGGGGGTAGGGCTAGTTAAGATAGTACAGCTAGTACTGATCATTTTAGTTTTATTAATAATACTGTGTTCATTCGAATTGCCCTTTTCTGGTAGTTGGGTAAGTTTTGCAGGGCTAGTTAAGATAGCACAACCTCCACTGGTAATTTTATTTTCATTGATAATACTGTGTTCGGTCGCATTGCCCTTTCCTGTTAGTTACGTCTGCTTAAGCATGGGTAAAATAATTACAGTAGATGTAATGGATGTGGGGTGGCAGTTTGGATGAACATTTTGTGGAAGCTTGGAGGGTGTCCAATCTGTCACAGGCTGAGAAGGCTCGAGGAGGAGGTGAGGTGGATTGGTAGGGAGTTGGAGAGGCTGGGAGGAGGGAGAGGGGCTTCTGGGGCAAGTAGGCCACCTCCAGTGGGGATCATGAGGGTACCACAGGGAGAAGCTTGGTCAAGGGGTGGATGGGGTGGGAGGCGGGAGCAAACCAAAGAGGAGTTCAGGCTCTGGAGGGGCCGTGGTAGAGTGGAAGAGCCGACACACAGCAAGGCAATGGGGTCAGGTAATACTGTAGGTTTGAGGTCCTGGCTACATTAGGGGAGGATGAGGGGAGGAAGGATCACCAGAAGGGAGCAGGGGAAGGAACAAGGGATGGAAGTGCGGTGGAGGAGGGAGACAAGGATAAGGGGATGAGAGGCAGAGCTGGTAGAATGGACAAAGGGAGTAGAGAGGAAAGAGAAAGGAACAGGGAAGGGATAGAGGATGAGGATGGGGTAGGCAGGGGTGGGATCCAGGGAGACTGGTAGGAAAGTGGAGGATAGGGATGGGGTAGGGAAGGAGGGACAGATCAGGGGTGGGGTGGAGCAATGGGGGAAGGTCAGAGAAACAAAGTTGGTGGACCCCAGAGATATACACTGTAGTAGTAAGGTGGGGGCAGGTACGAGGAAGGATGGGGGGATACTAGTGCTGGGGGATTCTATACTAAAAGGGATAAAATGGGGCAGTAAGGGGGAATGGCACAGTCATATATGGGTGGAGTGCATACCTGGGTTAATGGCAAGCAGGGCAGGGCAGTCAATTCTGAAGTGCACAAGAAGGGGTAGGAGGAAACTGCATCTTGTGGTGCACATGGGAATAAATGACCTGGCAGGGGAGAGATTGTGGATATAGTGAGGGAGAGGTTCAAGGAACTGGGTAGGGTGTGTGAGGAACTGGGGGAGTCAATGGCCATCTCGGAGGTGCTCCCAGTACTGTGTGCAAGTACAGCGAGGAAAGGGAGGATTAGAGAGTTCAACACATGGCTGGGGGAATGGTGTTGATCCAAGGGGTATAGGTTAATGGGGGGCTGGGGATGAACCCGGGACAACAATGATCTATATGCAGGAGATAGGCTGCACTTGAGTGGAAAGGGGATTATTAAAACAGGGGATGGGAGTACATAGCAACAAAGATGAGTTTAAACTAGGTTGGGGTGGCGATTGGACAGCTGGTATCCTGGGTACCCAGAGAGGGGAGCCCAATGAGCTTACCCCCCAAGATAACAGGGGAGGAGAGAGGTTAGAGGCTCTGGGGGGGTTGGGGAAACACAGGGTAAGGCAAAGAAGGATATGGGCTGGAGGGTGGGCACTTTGAATGCTAGCAGCCTAGGTAATAAGTTAGCTGAGTTGCAGACTCTCTTGGCAGTGAAGAGGGTGGACATTGTAGCCATCACAAAAAAAAAGTGGACTTCCCAGTACCAGGACTAGGATATGATGATCCCAGGGTACAAATTATTCAGGAAGGATAGGGCTAAAGGGAAGAGGGGCATGGCAATCTATATATGGGAAGGGATAAGATGTACAAGGGAGGAGTGGGAGGAAGGTACAACAGATGCTCTATGGATGCAGCTTCAGTACTTGAGAGGTAGGACACTGGGGATGGGGATAGTATACAGGCCTCCAGCACAAGAGGAGGACCTGGACAGAGAGCTAGCTGAGCAAATCAGAAAGGTCTGTAGGAAGGTGAGCACTGTGGTGGTGGGGGACTTCAGCCTTCCTGGGGTGGAGTGGAGCACTCCTGCCACTACGAGTGCAAGGGAGCAGGTCATACTGGAGGCATTTCAGGACAGCTTCCTGGAGCAGTTGGTACATGAGCCTACTATACTGGATAGGACTGTGGACCTGGTACTTTCAAATGTGGAGGCTGTAAGGGATCTGGGGGGTGAAGGACCCTCTAGCTGGGAGTGACCACCACTCAGTGTGGTTCATGCTTAATATGTGTAGGGAAACAGGGGGTACAGATACCAGGGTGATTGATTTTAAAAGGGCAGAATTTAGTAGGATGGGGGAGATTTTGGGTAAGTATCTGGCAAGCATTTGTCAGGACATGGATGCTAGTCAAAAGTGGGAGGTTATTAAAAAAGGCCTGACAGAGGCCACTGGGGCATGTACAAAGGTGCAGAACAAGAAGGGAAGGGCAAAGAAGCCCAGTTGGTTCTCTCAGGAGGTTATGGAGGGGTTAAGGGCCAAGAGAAGGGTATTTCAGAAATTCAAGAAATCGGGAGAGAGGGTGTGTGTGAAGGAAGAGAATACAAAGAAGTCCAAGGAAGTTACCAGGCTAGTCAGAGAAGCCAAGGCCTCAAGAGAACTGAGAATGGCACAGGGTATTAAGGAAGGAGAAAAGGACTTCTTCAGATCCATTAGAGAAAGAAGGAAGAACAAAGATCAAATTGTGAAGATTAGGAAGGATGGAGGGTGGGTGGAGAAGGGGAGGAGGGGGGGAACAGGCAGAGTCATTAAATGAATACTTCTGTTCTGTGTTCATGAAGGAGAAAGGGGGCAGATACCCCAAAGGGGGGTAGGGTGAGTAGTGGAAGGGAGGGGATGACTGATGTAGGGATTACAGAGGACAGGGTTCTGGAGGGATTGAGGGCATTATGGTTGGACAAGGCACCAGGACCAGACGGCAACCACCCTAGAGTACTCAGGGAGCTGGTGGAGATCCTGGCATGGCCACTGACTGACCTGTCTCATACCTCCCCGGACACAGGATGTGTACCACAGGATTGGAGGAAGACCCATGTGGTGCCCATTCACAAAAGTGGCCCCAGGGATAAACTGGGCAATAATAGGCCAGTGAGCCTCACATCGATTGTGGGGAAGCTCATGGAGGCAATCCTAAAGGAGCGGCTGATGACCTTCTTGGAGGACAATGGTCTCCAGGACAGTTGTCAACATGGGTTTGTCTCTGGCAGATCCTGACAGACAAATCTAACTGAGTATTATGACTGCATGACTAGGGAACTGGACAGGGGTCACGCAGTGGATATCCTGTATTTGGACTTCAGCAAGGCCTTCGATTCTATGCCACATGGGAGGCTGGAGGGGCAAGCTGGAATACATAGGGGTGGGAACAAAGATGGTAAATTGGATCATCAACTGGCTGAATGGAAGGCAGCAGATGGTGTTGATGGGGAGGGGAGATCTCATCACCAAGGGAAGTGATGAGCAGGGTGCCACAGAGATCAGTGCTGGGACCAGTGTCGTTTGGGATATTCATAGCTGATATCTCACACGGGGTCAGGAGTAGGGTCAGTCTGTTCGAGGACGATACGAAGATGGGAGCTGTGGTAGATGACATTGAAGGTTGGAAGGGGCTGCAGGAGGACCTGAACAAACTACGGGAGTGGTCAGTAACATGGCAGCAGGGGTTCCGCAGGAAGAAGTGCAAGGCACTGCACTTTGGAGCTATGAACCAGGGGAGGAGCTATCAGCTGGGAGGGGTACAGCTGGAAAGTAATGAGGAAGAAAAGGATCTGGGGGTGATTATAATGGGCAGCATGAACAACTTGGCTCAGTGCAGGAAGGCAGAGGCAAAAGCCAATAAGGTGCTAGGGTGTATAGTGAGAGGAATCTCCTCCAGGAATAGGGGGGTGATCCTTCCCCTGTACAGGTCTCTGGTCAGGCCTCATCTGGAGTACTGTGTGCAGTATCGGTGCCCATTCCTGAAGAAGGACATCAAGTTGTTAGATGGTGTGCAGTGTAGGGTGACAAAGATGATCCAGGGATTTGAGGGGAAGTCCTATGAGGAGAGATTAGCAGAACTGAACATGTATTCCCTAGAGGAGAGGAGGGATAGGGAGGATATAATCAAGACATTTAAATACCTCAAGGGGATAAATAAGGTTAACACGGAAAGAATTTTCTAACTTAGAGAGGGGGAGGGATATGAAAGGGCATTAGTTGAGGTTGATGGGGGAAGATTCAGGAGGGAAATCAGGAGGCATTTTTTCACAGAAAGGGTGGTAGACAGGTGGAATGCTCTCCCCAAGGGGGTGGAGTCCTGTAGCATGGTTGGTGGCTTTAAGAGGGGTTGGGATATGTTGAGGAGGGAGGTTATGATGAAGAGGGGTTGGGAGAACAGGGCAGTTGCAAGTTGAGGGGCTAGCTGCACAATCAAGCAGACTTGATAGACCATAAGTCCTGCTTCTGCTGGCATTTTCATATGTTCATGTAGACCTTTTTGCACTGGCTTGATTGTTTAAGGGAGTCACTAATGATGACTCCTAGGTCCTATTCCTCAGCCATAGTGCTCAGCTTTAATCCTCCCATCCAATACTCTGTCCTGGGGTTCTTGTTCTCTAGATGCATCGCCTTGCATTTTTGGTGTTGATTTTCAACTGCCAAGCCTTATATCTCCTCTCTAGTCTTTGCAATTCACTCTGCAGCTCCCTAATTCACTTGTAATTATCTTCTTTCCCAGACTTAGTGTAATATGTGAAGAGACACAACTTGTCCCGGACATACTGAAGAGGACAAGTCCCAGGATTGATACCTGTGGCACCCTACTTGTAAACTTCATGTCTTTTGATTTGACACCATTAATCACAACCCTTTGCTGCCTTTCCTTCAACCATTTTCCTGCCTATCATACTATGCCCCTTGCTGCATCCAGATTCTCAATTTCTTCTATTTTGTTAGGCATGGAGTCAAAGGCTTTGCTGCAGTCAAAGTAAAGTAAATCCAAGGCATAGACACTATCCAGTACCCTCATCATCCAGTCAAAGAAAACTATCAGGTTGGTCCAACAAGTCTTTTCAGCCATGAACCCAAATGCTGTTTACTATACTGGACATTGTTGCTCTCTAGGTAGTCCACGAGGTCCTCTTTGACCAGTGACTCCATCAGTTCACCCACAACAGAGGTAAGACTGACAGGTTTGAAGTTCCCCACTTACTCCTTGTCTTTGACTTGCGGAATGCAACTTTGTCCACTACCCTCCAGCTTTAGGATCATATCCTGTCTGTAATGAGCTATTGAATGGCCTTTCCAAAGGTTCAACCAGTTCAGCTGTCACCTCGATGAGTAACCTTCAATGCATCCCATCAGGCCTTAGAACTGGGCTGCTAAGCTCTTTCCAGACACTTTCACTGGTAAATACTGACTGCCTCATCTCCAGGACCCCCATTATGACCACCTTGATGCCACTCTGTGGCAGGGCTGGTAAAAAAGAATAGAATCACTATATATTCTATTCTTATGGGTAGGATATGTAATATAGTTCTGCAAATGCCAACTGTGATTTTTATGCTGGTGTCAAGAAATAATACCATTATTCCATACACAGCATTTAACACTTTGGTAAGTTTTTGAGCTGGCATTTAATAATCCAGAGGTTGCACTAGCAGAAGTTGCAGCTGAAGTTGGTTATTTGTAGAAAGAGCAAGAAACTCACATTGCAAAAGTACTTGGCAGTTCTGAATATGCATTTACACCTATCTCAGATCTCCATTTCAAGTGATACATCTTTCATATTTCTATAGATTGTCACTGGGTTAATAAGTTCCAACAGTAGCTTATCAAAAGAACCGAGGTGACCATGACTGGCAAAGGGCATGGAGCCCTTAAAGCAGCAGTACTACAGAAAAAAAAAACTGTGCTTTTTTGACAGTTTATTCCCTGTGCCCTGCTAATCATATATCTGGTACTCTTTCTCGCCAGCATTGTCCTATCGCCAAGTAATTTGCTCAGTTATTCTCTGCTTTGTTTACATTTCTGCCACTAAGCAAGTTGCACTGGAACCCCTTCTGCTGCCAACTGCACATGTGAATGACTTGCAGGGACATCAGGAATGGTCAGAAGAGAGTCCCTGTGCTGTTGTCAAAAGACATGATGTGACTTGTAGAAAAAGCACATGGAAAATTAGTCAGCTGCCATATTTGTTGTAGCGCTACAACCATTCAAATAAAGTGCAAATATCTAAAAAACTAGAAATGACTGAAAAAAAAACATTCACAGGGATGGAAACTGGAACTTTGGCCTCATGCTTACTGCCAAAAAACAGAATTTAGATAACTCACTTCCTGATTTCGTAGTACTGCTGCTTTAAAGATCATGCAGTGGTAATAAGGGAGAGAATCAAGTAAGCAACAATCCTGATAGGGTGTGTGGAAATGCTAAATCAGTTCATGCCACTGTGATGATGAGGCATGAGGCATTTATGCTGAGTACTTTAACACCCTAGGGAAGTGCATCAATTTAGCATTGCCACATGCCAAGACATGGGTCAGTGTACTTTTATAATGACTTGCTACTGTTTAGTAAACAGGCGGTTTGGCTATTAAAAGAAGTTCCATGGCTCCTTGAGTGATCTCAAGTCACAGAGGATGCCTGACCTATAATTATTGAGTATAATAAAAAGACTAAAGAAAGGAGAATATGGACAAGACCAGGTGGGTCATAGGTAGAGGCAGAGTGGATTGCATCAAGTGAAGCTACCAAGCTAATCTGCATGGCTGAAGGGAACCTGCATGGCAAAGGCCCTATCCACAAAACACAAGGGAAAACATATAACAAATATCAAAAGGTGCTGTCTAGTCAATCTTCATGAATGACAGTGCCCCCAACCAAAGAGGGCTCCACACTTAAGAGGCATGAATTCATAAATAGAACACTGAGAGGTACCATTGAGTTGATCTGCATAGCTATAGGTGCCCCCTAGATGACAATCTTACCATCAAAGTACGGGAGGAGCGATGAGGATGTCAAGAGGTGCTGCTGAGTTTTTCTGCAAAATTACTATAAATGGACCCCTGACCATCACCTGGCAGTTTTGCTGTGTATGTTTTAAGTGATTTGACTGGACATAGAGGGTCCAATGGTTAGAAATGCAGGAAGCCTCACCATGACAGTTTTTGTTTTTTTAAAAGATTGGAATGGTGTGTGTGTGTGTGTGTGTGTGTGTGTGTGTGTGTGCGCACATGCACATGTGCACGCAAGCACTGAAAGCTGTTCTTGACCTTGTTTGTTGTATTTGATAATTTTTTTTGTCAGTATCCACAGACCTTCATTGCCAAGCTGGATGAAGGGTAACTACATCTAACTAGAAATTATGGCACAGTTTTGGGAGACAGTGAAAGGGATTTCTATAGTTGTTTAATGTGGTTCTCTGAGATTGGAGGGTGATTTATTTTAAGTATCTTTGCCTTCTCTTCTCAGATTTTAACTGCACACCCACAAATATTGTTACAGAGGTAAAAATAAGTGTCTGCCATCATATCAAATGATAGATTAAGAGGTTGCTCATTTAAACATCTAATAATGCAGTTCTGAGGAACATGTGTTTGAATGTCATTCGTGTCACCATTTGTATTTTTATAGCACCATAAACCCCCATAAAAGTGAATTTAATTCTTTAGCAGTTACTGTATTAAAGTCTATTTGCAGTTTTTTTTTTCTCTGATCCAGCCTGTCAACTCTTTCTTGGCCCATTTAATCTGTCATTTAGTATTGTGTTGATTTTTTTTCTCTGTTCTACTTTATTAATAATGGATTCTGTTAATATTCATTGGTGTGTCTACTCATCTTCATTTCTTTTTTATTTTAAGACAAATTCATACAGTCAGCCCAGTCTTGAACTGACTGACCTTTCCAGAAATGAAAAGACACATTAGTCTGTATGGGCACTGGAGTGTGAGTAAAACTCAGTTAAGCATGTCAATAGCCCAGCAAGCTTCTTTAGTTTTAAGCCCCATTGCCAAATATAAGTATATTCCTCATAAGGAGCTCTACTCCTAATGTAGGCCTACTAGGCCAGTTTCAAACCACGATGGTCTGTTTAACCTGATTAAAATCTTGTAAATGGAGCCAGCTCAGTGGCATGGCGGGTTGAGGAATACATGCCTTCTTGCTGTTGCACCAGCGACCTGGGTTCAGGAACAGACATGGGTCTCTCAGGAGCTTAGCCTGGAGAGGGAAGATTGAGCATCCATAGGATTGTTCTCATCTCTCAGGGAAGGGGAATTCCATGACTTGCTGCTAGACTGCCAGCTGGAGGAATCTGATGTCAGCGCTTGTGCGGTCTTGTTGTTCGGGAAAGAACCAGCGTACAGATTGCTGAAAGCTCCTCCACTGAGGTAGAGCGAGCATGTTGCGCTCCTTACATGAGGAGGAAAGTGGAGGAAAACTAGAGAATGGGCTTAATGAAGCCCTCCCAATTAGCATTGGGAGCCCGCCCATTCTCGAGAGACCAACAGAGACTCAGAATGGCTGCATGCAATGGGATAGGACTGACACAGCTGCCCAGCCTGCCAAAGGACACATAAAAAAAATTATAGAAAAAAATCCTCTACATGGTTCATTCCCTGGATCCTCAGGGGGCTGGTCCAGCTGATTTGCTCCAGTTTCCTGAGGGGAGTGGGCAGCTGCCTGTGGTTGAAAGAGCTGCAGTAAGTTGGGTCAGAGTCTGGAATGTGCACAGTAGTCAATCAGTACCTGCCCCTTGGAGCTGAACCTCTGTCCATTTGGGAAGGGCCCAAACAGAACTTGCTGTATCCTTTTGGCTGCCACCTTTCAAGGATTTCCAAAAGGGGGAATCATCTTCTACCTCCACCAAGTCAGAGGCAGAGAGGTGAGTAGACTCTATGAACTGTGTTATGCTGCAAACTAAAGGAGGAAGGTGATGTAATAATCCGCTTGCCCAGGACTGCACATGGCACCCAGTAGTGTCCTCCCTCCCTGAATTAGGCAGGACATTTAGAGGTATACCCCTGCAGCTCTAATTCATTATAGGACCCTCTGTTCATGGGGGTCAGTTCTTCAGAGTGGGTGAGAAGTGGCACCTGTGGTAACCTTGGACCCACAGAAGGTGTCCATCTCTCCTTGCCCATAAAATGTGATCCCCTCAGGTGGGGACAAAACCTGTGAACCTCTAATTTAGATTTGGACTCTCTGCCTATGGCAGTCAATTCTTGGGAGAGAGTGGGAGGTATCACCGTGGCAACCTCGGACCCCCAGGTAGTGATTGTCTTTCCTTTCCATGTCCCCATGGGTATCAGTGCCTAATCTGTGCTGAAAGATTTTGTAATACATGTGACACTAAGAGTTAGGGTCCCTGCTTTGCCCACTGCAAAGGGATGGGTAGGGTATACCTGGCAGCAGGTTTTGGGGAAGTTGCTGCCTGGTTCCCTGGCTAACTCTGTAGAGCCAAATAACCCTGTCTGAATGAAGAAGGACTGTGCAGGGTGAATACTGAAGCTCCTGTTACTGTAAAGGATCCTGAATGTTCCTGTTAGTATAAATTTGGAGCCTATTCTGTCTCTGAAAATATGAAGTCTGTTCTTATAAGCCTTGAGGGCTCTTATGTACATACATACATAAATACATATGAAGAAGCCAGCAGAAGAAGGCCATTTGGTCTATCAAGTCTGCTCATATTGCAGGGTCCATAGCTTGAGCTAATGTCCCTGCCTTCCCTCCCCACTTTTCCCATCCTCCCTGCCCATGACCCTTACCCTGCCCCTATGCCTGTCCCAGCCTCTCTTAAAGCTGCCCACTGTCTTCAATGAAATTACCTCTTCTGGCAGCATATTCCAAATGGCCACCACCCTCTCTGTGAAGCAGTGTTTCCTGACCTCCCTCCTAAACCTCCCACCTTCTCACTTAAGACTGTGCCCCTCATGTTATGGTTGCCACTCAGTTTAAAGAGACTCTCCTTATCAACCTTTTTTATCCCTTTCAAGTACTTGAAGGTACCAATCATGTCCCCTTTCTCTCTCTCTTGTCTTCCAGGGAGTACATGTTCAGTGCCCTCAGCCTCTCCTCATATGCCTTACCCTGCTGACCAGCTATCATCTTAAAGTCAGTAAAGGTCTAACAGCAGCTCCTTCCTCTTGCTGTTCTCTGCCACAAGCTATCTAGGCATTGGCATTACGCCATACATTTATCAACTGCACTTATGTACCTCATAATAGCATTTAAAACTAATTTTTAAGTTAATGACTCAAAACATTAAAGATGGCCACCACTCAATCCTAAAAAAACTCTTCTGTTGAGATTAACTGTGAATACACATGCTAGATTCATAATGTGGTTTTATTAGGATTGTGTTACCACATGTTTCTCATGGTAAACAGCACAGTGCTGTACTAAGATACATAATTTTTTCATGGCTGGCTTGGCACAGGAGTAGGAATTTTTCAAAACTTCAAAATTCCATATCAAAATTCATGAATAGAAGAAAACAAAAAGAAAAAATACATACAGTATCTCAATATTTGTGCCAGTCAAACATTAAAAAACATAAAAAAGTGCAGTTGATAAATGTATGAGATAATTCCAATGCCTAGATAGCTTGTGGCAGAGAACAACAAGAGGGAGGAGCTGCTGTTAGATCTTTACTACTCTACTGGATTAAAGAACTAGAACTCTACTACTGGGAACTTCAATTTAGGGTACAAAAAAAAAGGAATGTGTTTGCCTAAGTTGGGTGAAGAAATTGTTATCTGTGCAGTTAGCTAGGTGAAAAAGAAACTGTGAATTAAGGGGAGTGGCTTAGAGAGAAGGAAAACAGGTGGTTTCATTTAAAAACTGGCCTAGATAGCTTGTGGCAGAGAACAGCAAGAGGAAGGAGCTGCTGTTAGACCTTTACTACTCTACTGCATTAAAGAACTAGAACTCTTCTACTGGGAACTTCAATTCAGGGTAAAAAAAAGTGTGTTTGTCTGTGTTGGGTGAAAGAATTGTTGTCTATGCAGTTAGCTAGGTGAAAAAGAAACTGTGAATTAGGGGGAGTGGCTTAGAGAGAAGGAAGCCAGGTGTTTGCATTTAAAAACTGACCTAGATAGCTTGAGGCAGAGAACAGAAAGAGGAAGGAACTGCTGTTAGAACTTTACTGGGACTATATTGCCCTCCATCCCTCCCATCACCCCCCCACCCTTAGTTGGTTCTTCTTTTATAGGCACATGATTTGACTGTCAACAGGAACTTCCTGTTTGGGAGCAGGAAGGGAGTGATCACAGAGGCACAAAAGACTCACCATCCTAGAAGGAATAGAGTAGCTCTCCACCTCCCCCAAGCTGCTAGAGGTTTGACTCTGAGCAAGTAAGAAGGAGACTACTGAGGAATATAGGAATGTCTTGTCCTAGAACAGGAAGTTCAGGAGCTTTAAGGGCATGGAGGCAGTAGGAAAGTAGGAAGATATATGTATATATATATATATATATATATATATATATAAAATAAAATAAAGAGAGAGAGGAAAGAGTAAGTATACAAAACAACAGTTAAAGGGCCACAAATAAGACATGACAGGAGTGGTGCAGTGCAGGGGCTGAGTGGCTGTGGAGCAGCAGTCTTCCAGGAGATGTTCTGGAGGATACGGTGTTGTCCCATCTGCAGGCACCTCTCTGGGCTGAGGGAGGAGGATGCTCATCACCAGGCTGAGTTGGCTAGGATTTGGAGCACCTCCTTTCCCACCCAGGAACCACCAGGGCCACTGCCGCTGCCTCAGAGGTTGCCAAGAAAGAGGAGTGGTTGGACCACAGTGGGCTCATGGAGGGTGAGGATGGTGGAACAGAGGTGCATCACTCCAATTGCACATCTCCACAATTCATGTGCCATTCTGGCAGAATGTGGCTCCTCTATGAAGGCACCCACAGTGGAGACCAAGGAGGATGCTGGGAACCTCCACAAACGAGACCCACAGCAGGGTGGCATGGGACCCCACAGGGAAAGAAAACAACTCCTGGTGGGGGCCTTCATTGTTAGGAGGGTAGAATTGGGGGAAGGAGGTGAGAGGGAGGGAGGTAAGGTGCCTGTCTGCCTGGCGCCATGGCTTGGAGGGACAGAGAGTGAATACTCAGGATCATGGGAGCAGCATCACAGGGGAGGGAGCTGGATGTCATCGTCCACTTAGGGACACATGATCTGGCTGGGAAAGGGATCAGAGCAGTGCAGGAAACATTTGTGGAGTTGGGGAGGGGCCTTAGATGAGTAGTATGCACAGTAACTTTCTCGGATGTGCTGCCTGTTTATGGTATGGGTGAGGCTAGGGTGCTCTGCACCATGGGATTCAATCAGTGGTTGAAAAACTGGTGCAGAGCTCAGGGTTTTAGCTTCACTGGGGATTGGGGGTCCACTTAGAGGGATACAGGCCTATACTAGTGTGATGTTCTGCATCTGTCCAGGAGGGAAACCAGGATTGTAGGTGATAGGTTTAAATTCTTCATTGGCAAGCATTTAAACTAGCCAAGGGGGGGCACTGAAAAGGAGAAGGGAGATCCTAGCCCCCCAAAACAATCAGGGTAGTTAGCGAGGTGAACACCAAGATAGAGAAGTCGATAGGGAGAAAAGCGGGGTAAATGGAGAAAAAGACAAAGACAGCAAGGACAGAGATGGGGCAAAAAGGGATAAGGCCATCAAAAAATGGAGGGTAATGAGTACCAATACCCATAGTTGGGGTAACAAGCTCCCTGAACTGGTGGCCTTCATGGAAGAGGGATGCCTGGATAGTGTGTCAGTCACAGAAACATAGTACACAGAGAACCAAGACTGGGATGTCAACATACCAGTATACACAATCTACAAGAGGGACCAGGAGGGTAGAAGAGGAGGAGGAGGAGTAGCTCTCTATGTAAGGGAAGGGATCACAGCAATGGAACTAAAGGGTAAACATGGAGGAGAGGAGGCTCTGTGGGTCACCCTGAAGACTGGAAATGGTACCACAATCTGCACAGGGGTTGCATACAGACCCCATCTCAGGGGGAGGAAATGGACAAGGAAATGCTAAAAGGTATCCTTAGAATGGCAGAGAAAGGGGAGATATTGCTGATGGGGGACCTGAATATGCCAGATGTTAACTGGAGCACCTTTACTGCAGTCATATCCAAGAGCAATGCCATTCTCGGTGCCCCACAGGGGACATGCCTCAGACAGCTAGTGTTGGAACCCACTCGGGAGAGAGCAGTCTTAGACCTGGTACTCTCAAATGGGGATGGAGAGAGGATCTCAGATCTAGAAGTGAGTAGCCATCTGGGAACAAGTGACCATCAAACAGCATGGTTCACGATAAACTCAGCTGTAGAGTCAAGCCATACAAAAGTGAAGGTTCTGGACTTCAGGAGGGCTGATTTTTGTCAAAATGGCAGAGTGCCTCAGAAAAGCACTAGCAAACAGGCAAGAAAGAGGGGTGTAGCAACAATGGGGAAACATCAAAACTGCCATCACAGAGGTAACAAGCCTTTGTGTGAAGCAAATAAACAAATCAAAATGAAAGACAAAACCACTACGGTTCTCAAAAGAGGTGGTGGGGAAGGTTAGGGAGAAAAAGATAGAATTCAGGAAGTATAAGGAAACACAGAAGGAGCAGGACAGAGAACCACACCAGTTAAAGCAGAAGGAAGTGGGGAAGGCAGTCAGAATAGCAAGGGCTCAAACTGAGGAAAAGATGACCAACTTGGTTAAGAAGGGGGATAAAACCTTTTCTAGGGACATAAGGGAGTGTAAAAAGACAAAGGGATGGATACTAAGGCTGAATAAAGAGGAGGGTGGGTGGGCAGAGAGGGACAGTGAAAAAGCAATGATACTGAACCAATACTTCTGCTCAGTATTCAAAAAGGAAGAGGAGGGGGAGGTACCTAATCCAGTCAATAGAAGCACTATGGCTAGGGGATCGATATCAGTCCTTTCACTGAAGAAAGGGTTCTGAAAGAACTCCTAAAGCTGAAGGTGGACAAAGCAATGGGGCCTGATGGGATTCACCCCAGAATTCTGAAAGAACTAAGAGGAGAACTAGAAACACCATTGACTACTCTTTTTAACAAACCATGGGAGGATGGTGTGGTACCTGAGGACTGGAGGAGTGCGGATATGATTTCCCTTCACAAAAGTGGGAGCAAGACAAAGTCAGGAAACTACAGACTTGTCAGTTTGACCTCAGTGGTAGGGAAAATGACGGACTCACTTCTGAAGGAAAGAACTATTGAGTACCTAGAGGCCAGTGGGGCACAGGACCTAAGGCAGCATGGAATCACAGCGGGAAGGTCATATCAAATGAATCTAATCAATTTCTTTGACTGGGTGACCAAAATAGTAGATTAGGGAGGGACTATGGGCATGGCCTACCTTGATTTTAACAAGGCATTTGACACAGTCCCACACAAAAGATTAATAAACCAATTAGCCAGCCTGGGAGTGGTTCCCAGGGTGATAGTCTGGGTAAAACATTGACTGGACAACAGGACGCAGAGGATAATAGTAAACGGAGTCCACAACGAAGAAAGGGGGTTACTAGTGGAGTACCATAGGGTTCAATACTGGGTCTGGTCCTTTTTAATGTCTTTATAAGTGACATTGCAGAGGGACTGGAAGGAAAAGTATGTCTCTTTGCAGACGACAAAAAGATCTGCAACAGGGTTGATACACAAGGTGGGCTGGAAAGGTTGAGAAGGGACTTGGCAAGGATGGAGGAATGGTCAAATGTATGGCAGCTTAGATTCAAGGCAGAGAAGTGCAAGGTAAGGCACCTGGGAAACAAAAACCCAGAGGAAGAGTGCAGAATGGGGTGTGAGATACTGACAAAAACAAAAATGGAATGGGACCTGGGTGTAGTTACATCAGATGACTGAAAGGTGGGCCAGCAATGTAAGAAGGCAGTAAAGAGTGCTGGGGGGATACTGGGATGCATAAGGAGAGGCATCACTAGTAGAAAACAAGAAGTTGTTATCCCTCTGTACAGAGAACTGGTGAAACCCCATCTGGAGTACTGCGTGCAGTTCTGTAGACCCCATCTCCGCAAAGATATAGACAGGGTGGAGGCTGTTCGGAGGAAGGCAACCAAAATGGTGCAGGGTCTGCACTAGAAGACATAGAAAGAGAGACTAAAGGATCTTAATATGCATACCCTCAAGAAAAGGAGGGAGAGGGGGAGACATGATAGAAACTTTCAAGTACCTCAAGGAAATCAACAAAGTCCAGGAGGGTAGCATCTTTCAGAAAAAGAGATGTGCAAGAACAAAGGTGCACAATTTGAAGATAGAGGGGGGACAGCTCAGAGGTAATGTGAGGAAGTATTTTTTACAGAGAGGGTTGAGGATGCATGGAACAGCCTTCCTGAGGATGTTGTGGAGTCAAAAACAGTGGGGGAATTCAAGAATGCATGGGACAGACATAAGGCAATTCTAGTGGGGGTAGGAGGAAGTAGGCTGTTGGTTAACTAGGATCTACAGCTTATCCATTAGGTATGGAAATGGGCAGACTAGGTGGGCCAAGCGATCCTTATCTGCCATCAGATTCTATGTTTCTGTTTCTATGTATGTTATTGCTGGAACAAATTCCATGGTGAGTAACAAACACTGCTCCTTTAACTGAGAGTATATTCAGAGCTCAGCAGTAGCCAGCTAGTAACCACCTACAGTGATGAAAACATTTCCAATGCAGAGCCTTAGCTACTCCAATGGTAGCTTGCTGTTAATTGATTGCACAATAAATTTAATGAGAATTGTACTATATATACTGTTATATCCAGTTTAATTTAGGCTCAACTGTAATATAATTTCTTGTTTATAACCTTTGCCTAAAGTGCCTGTGTACTATCAATGTACTCTACCACAATGCTTGATACGAATGGCAATCACATGTGATGTAATGACTGGACTTGTGCTAGATGATTTCACTGTAAATGTGCCTCACCACATATACACCTCAATTCATTTTTTCTTGGATAAATAAATAAAATGAAAAACGAATATCTATATATATATATTCATGGCAAAAAACTCCGTTAATGCATCAGTTAGGGTTGATAGCACAGCAACAAAAGTTTGGAAATGTGGTGTTAGGTTTACACCCCTACCACCCCGCCTCCACCCCCCACCCTTCACACATCAACAGGCAATGGTGTGCACATTGCAGTCATCAGCCTAACTTTTACCCCATTCCATGTGTAAACAAGCTGAGGTGGTGCAGTATAGGAGAAAGGGGTGAGAGTTAGGCCTGACAACCCCAATGCACAACCTGATGCCTGTTGGTGTGTTGAGGGTGGGGAGTAGGGGTGGGGTGGTAGGGGTGTAGCCCTAACACCACATTTCTAAACTTTTGTCATTGTGCTATCAACTCTAACTGATGCATTAACTGAGTTTTTTGCAATGAATTTCCCTTATTTTTGAGAAAGTGTAATGTAACTGGTAACTGAGTTAGTGGGAGCACAGGCTCTCCGGGCCCTGCGCTCCCTTCACATTGCCCATTTTTAGTGTAATGGTATGTGTATGTGGGAACATGGGCCATCTGGGCTCTGCACTCCCACTTACACATTAGTACGGAGCCATACATCAGTGTCACAGGACTCCAAAGGAACCCTTGTAACACATTTTTGCCAATATCTCCGTAACTCTAGCAAGTAGAAAAACATTCCATTGCAGATGTAATCTGTGACTTCAAAACTTACACTGTGGGTAGCGAAAAATCTATAACTCACTTTATTTTCAAGATACGGGCACCAAAAGTGCAGCAGGCACCACAATGTTATCCTATGGGAAATTTCTCAACATCAGAACACTGTAATTTTGTAACCATTTTAAATTTTTTTACCAAACCATCAAAATGCACATCTGTGGGGTCAGGGCTTGCCACCCTGCAAATTTCAGCCAAAAGGCCCCAACTGTTCAAGTGCAGCAATGTGGCAAAAGAATGGTATTTTTTGGTGCAGTAATGTCGCAGATTGGACAGTGCAGATGCAACAGTGTCATGATTTGCAAAAGTGTCACACATGTACTGTCGTGATTTGTGACACTACTGGGGACCAATTTTAAAAAAGGTATTTCTAGGGGTCCTAGAAAAAACTGATGGCACCACTGTGTTCCTCAGGCCTTGTTTAGGTAAACCCAACTGTCAGTGTTTACCTAGGGGCACTAGAATTTGAACTACAGACATTTTCCTTCACCACTAACTGAAATAAAATGTTGACAGTATGACAGTTAAAAGTACATTTGTGAGAGCAAAAAGTGGTTTTGCGACAGTTTCGAGAGGCACATATATTTTTTCCCCATTGATTTCAATGTTATAACTTAAAAATTAAATAACTTTCGAACAGTTTAATATTTTTTCACCAAATCTTCAAAACGTACATAAGTGTCCCAGACTGCACCTTTCCTGAAGAGTTCAGACCAGACAGACAAATTGTGTGGGCTGTAGCTCTGAGCAAAGAAACGTGCAAAAAACCTGTTTTAGAATGTTATTTGTCACTGTGCAGTACTGAAACTGCTCATCCTACTGTAATGCAACTTGCCAGATCCAGAGAATGATGATACCAGACAGTACATGCAAAATTTCAGGCAAATCCTTCTTATGGTGCCAACGTTATTAAAGTGTCAAATTTGGGGTAACATATACTGTACGTGGCTGTGCAACTCTACCTATACTGGCACTACTGTGCAAGTATAATATACATATATACAGTATATATATATATATATATATATATATATAGATATATATCTATATATATATATTATGGTAGCACGGTAGTGCTACTCATAGTTAGGGTTGAGGAGCCATTTCTATGTTAAACCCAAAACTTTGCACCTTAATAACTTTGCAACTGTTTGATGGATTTGCCTGAAATTTGGAATTTATGATCAAGAACCATAGGCCTTGGGATCTGCCAAGTTTCGTACTGGTCAGATATACGGCTGTGGAGTTATTAAGTGATCTGTGCGCCGCTTACGCTTTTCTGAATTCTGTGGTCGCACCCACAGTGCTTCCAGACGGTTTGCTTCGACAGGCCCAAATTCTTCAGGGAATGTGCAGCCAGGGTCCCTGATGTGTCTTTAAAAGATTTCGTGAAAAAATATTAAACGGTTCAAAAGTTATTCAAAAAACAGTTTCCCATTATAAGTCAATGGGAAAAGTTAACAAAAAGTTCAACACTTTCGCAAATGCATTTTTACTTTCGCAAATGAGCCTGTTACTTTCGCAAATTGGCCATTTTGTTTTCAGTTGGTGATCAGAAAAATGGTTGGCATTTAAATTTGGGACCTTCTAGCAACCTAATTTTTTTTGTATTCACCTAGTCGGGCCCTGAGGATGATTGCCATGTCTTTATTTTGTGGTAAAACACCCCAGAAATATGTTTTCAAATTTCTGGAAAAAGTACTTCAGCAAATTACTTTCGTGCTCGCGAAAGTGTCATAGAGCCTACTGACTTTACATAATTAGACAGCAATTTTCTAGTCTGTGGGAAAATGACAGCAATTCTTTGGCACTGCACTGCAAAATAACTGTTAGGAGTTTTGGGCTGAAATTTGGAGGGAATGCAGCCGACATCTCACAGATGTGCCTTTCAGTGTTGTATTGAAAAAATATTACACAGCGGCAAAGTTATGGCACTCCAAAGTTGACAGTTTTTCTCATAGGATAACATTACGGCGCCCGAAGCATTACAGGAATCCTTTGGCACCCTGCTGCAAAATAACGGTTTGGTCTTTTTTCCTGAAATTTGGAGGGAAGACAGCCAACAGTACACAGATGTGTCTTTCAGTAGTTTGGTGAAAAAATATCACATGGCGGCAAAGTTATGGCACTCAAAATTGATGTTTTTCCATAGGATAACATTACGGCGCCAACACTTAACAGAAATCATTTGGAGCCCTGCTGCAAAATAACGGTTTGGTCTTTTTCCTGAAATTTGGAGGAAGACAGCCAACAGCCCACAGAGTGTGCCTTTCAGTAGTTTGGTGAAAAAACATTACAGGGAGGCAAAGTTATGGCACTCCGAACTTTTCTTTTTTTCCCATAGGATAACATTACGGCGTTCGCCGCGCCTTTCAGGGCCCGTATCTCGGCAACGGTGCGAGATACGGACTTTTCGACAGAAAATTTCTTAGCCATCCAAATTAGCCAGGACAGTTGTAAATAATATGACTTTTAAATTTTTTTTCTACGTCGTACGGTTCCTGAGATATAGTGTATTTAGTATTCCAAGATCTCATTTTCTGCGCCGATACTCATTATTTTCCATACATTATTTGTACTCACTGTCTTTCTCAATGCAGGTTTTGGGGAAAACCAGCCTGTGCACTTACATTACTGTTACTGTTGCCCTTTCCGCTTGTGGATCCGTACCCGTTTCACTTACCATTGACGTCTGAGCTACCATGTGCGTTATCCTTTGCGTTTTCATTTGCGCTTGCGTTTCTGTTATTTTGCCATTTCTGTCTACAGTACTGTTTATCTTACTGTTTCACTTTACATCACCATGCCCATTGACATTTCTGTTTGCAGGCACCATGTTACTATGTGACAACACATCACGTGGCAGACCATTCCGTCCTCGCCACCATATGAATTACCCTTTCTGTTCTCATTCATGCTTGTGTTACCATGTCGCCACTGTTAGCATTTCTGTTTGCGTTGCTGTCCCTGTTAGTATGCCACAACACATCATGTGTGGCGGGACCATGAGCACAAGACCCAACGCTCCCGCCCCTTTGCATTACATTCACTATTTCGTTATCATTCTCAAAAGAAGGGAAATTAGAGGCAAAACCTCCGTTTAATGCATTAGTTAGGGTTGTTCCACAGCGACAAAAGTGAGGAAATTCGCTGTTGGGTTGGAAACCCCTTGGACCCCCACCACACCCCCAACCGGCACTGGGTGCGCATTGGGATAAGTGGTCACCCATTCTCCTATACTTCTGCTGCTTTACACATGTCATGGAGTGAGAGTTAGGGCTGATGATCCCAATCGCACCCCAATGCCGGTTGGGAGCAAGGGGGATTTTCAACCAAAACGAATTTC
Organism: Neoceratodus forsteri; assembly: GCA_016271365.2. Classification (NCBI taxonomy): domain Eukaryota; kingdom Metazoa; phylum Chordata; order Ceratodontiformes; family Ceratodontidae; genus Neoceratodus; species Neoceratodus forsteri. The sequence continues at coordinate 464,279,382 of CM057449.1, forward strand.
CTCACTTTTGTCACTTTGGAACAACCCTAACTAATGCATTAAACAGAGTTTTTTGCCTCTAATATATATATATATGCACACGTAGTAGTGGATAAATCCATGTATCTTACACACACTGATATAAATCCTCAAAAAAAATCACAGTGTGATAATATTTTACATTTATACATATTGGCCCAGATATTCAAACAGCTCCCAAAAAGTGCGCAACAGCAGGAGCAAGCACAATTCAATTGCGCATATGCACAACAGACGCGATATTCAAACATGGAGCAGAACAAATTGCACAAGCAGCCAACATCTGAATATTGCACAAACTGCGCCATAGTGCAACCAGGAAGGGGAAGCTGAGCAGAAAGGTTGCGCCATAGAGCAACAAGGGCAGCCCAGCTGAGCAGTCCAGAGGTGCCATAGCGCAAGCAGAGCCCCCCCTCCCCCAGCAGAGCAATGGAACTGCACAACCAGGGAGGCAGGCTGGGGCCCACCACCAGCCATGCCACACATGGGCACAGGAACACATTGCAGAACCAACAAGACACCTGCACACCCCAAGCACAGCATCACTGGGGGTTGGATGGATGATCTACTGGCCCATGGGGACAAGCCAACAAAGCACAGCAGGGCCATGACGCCCCAGCACAACCACTGGTAGGCTGAGACTGCCACACACAGGGGGTTGACAACCACAGTGCACATCAGCCCCCCGTACGCACAGCACACCCTGCACCGTGACCCCAAGACACCACCCATGTGCAGTGACTGGCACTGCAGGAAACACCATGCATCCCCCAGCACACGTCAACCCCGTGTAGCAGAGAACCATACAAGCCAGACCCACCCTGTGCACCCAGCAGTGGGTGGCAGCAGATGGCAAGACCAACAGAAAGTCACTGCCACACTGGAGACACCTCCCCATGCACACACACGCATGCGCACACACACACACACACACACACACACACCCAGGACCAGGACCACCCCAGATGGCATGCACACCACTGCAACTGAGCAACCATAGCCAGCTGCAAATCAGAGAACCAACACAGTATTCATATCAAATATATATGTATTAGAAAATGTAAATTACAAAATTAACAACAACAAAACTATTTACAAAGGGGTAGGGGTACAAAGGTAGGGGTGGGCAAGGGGTAGGATGAACAACTTGAAGGCAGGGTGGGAGGGATGGGTGAAGTGGGAAGGGGAAGCCGGCCTAAGGCCTAGCAGGCTGGTCCTCTGCCGCCTGGTGCCATCGTGTCTGGCTGTGCCTCCTCCGTAGGCCATGGCACTGGATGTCGTGGAGGATGGTCCTGTTGTCCATGGACACCTGGGTGAGCTGCTGCAGTGCCCGCTCTATTCTCTGGAGCACAATGAGGCCTAGGAAAACGGGAACACAGTCAATGGCTGTGACTGACCACAACCCTGAACACCACCCAACCTGCAAGCCATATAGCCCAATGTCCCGCACCTGTGATGGTATGCACCCACCCACAGTGAACATGCACATGGCCAGCCCAACCAGGTGGCACCAGCTACGTGCACCACTGCACACACACACTGCCCATGTCCATCACAGCACAAATAAGGCTGTCAAGTGACGTGGCAATGTGGTGCAATGCCAGTTCCACAGCCATGTGCCCAGTGCATGCATGGACCACCAGTGATGCACACACAGACGTGCAGTGACACTGGACAGTGATGAATGGCTCCTGTGTCGTGCATGGTTGTGTTGTGCATGGTTGGTGGTCATGCCCACCCCCTCCAGCATGCAATAGCATCCATGATGTAATAATACTCACACTCTGCAAGCAGCTGTGGCTGCTGCTGCTGCTGCTGTGGCCCACCCCTCGCAGCACCACCGACCGCCACCGGGGCCCTTCCACGGCCCTCCTCATCCTGTGCCTGCATCCTCTCTGCCCGGCCTGTGGGAGACAAATGTTGAGAAAAACATCAGTGTGACTCCAAAGCAGACTACCCCTGCCCCAGTGAGAGTGCCTGCCCACACAGCCAGACCCATGCATCTCACACCTGCACACACTGACACAGCCAACCATGTCAGAGCCATCACCCATGCACAGCCACCAAAACACACTCACACCCCTACAGAGAATACAGGTGCATAGATGGTACACACACCTGGCCTAGGCACAACGCCCCTCCTGGCACGTGACCGTAGCCGCTCATGCAGTTCCGGCTCCCTCCTGCAGAGGTCACTGTACCTGTGCCGGCACTGCTCAGCAGACCGGCACCGCCCAGTGACCCCCACCAGGTCATTGGCCACTTGCAGCCAGACCTGGTTTCGGGCTATGGTGAGGGGCTCCTCCCCATACAGTGCCCCATAGTGGGGCTCTACCAGGGCCACCAGGTTGGCCACCTCCACGGGCTCCATTGGAGTGCCCTCCTGCATGCCATTCCTCCAACTTTACAGCAGGCAATATGGCACCCCACGGGCAGGACCCCGCGTGAAATGTTGGTAATAGACCACCATAGGTTCCAATCGGCGCTGTTAACACAGCGCCGTCGGTCCACATAAAGCTCTGTCAGACATCGCAATAGGCCATACACATGGCAGCCAAACAGCACGGGGGCAAAGGTCAGACACCAGGTCAGGGGTCTATGACACAAGGACACGCACAGTGCCATCTGACGTCTACGCATCCTGCGCGATCGACCACCTGCGTGACCGTGCCACAGTGGACTATTGCGCAGTAGTGCCACAGCGCCATATAGTGCCCAGTGCTGTAGCGCCACTGGCACAATGGTGGCCATGGCCTGAATTGCCGATCACGCACAGCACGTCATCAGCATGGCAGACGCCTGCGTAAGCTACCTGGGCATGCGCATGCACAGTACCGCTGATCACAGATCTGCGCTATTGGCTCAGCTGGCTCAACCGTGTGCGAAAAGAGCAATGGCGCGATATTCAGCGGCATACAAATCATCCGATCAGCCATTCAAAGGCGCGGTAGCGCGTTGCATCTCATTACAGTTGCTCCACTTCTAATTTGCATGCATTGCACTATAAAAGTGCGATCAGTGGGCTCGCTGGCCAGATTCGGTTACTGCAGGTAGAGGTGAGTTGCATGCTGTGGGATGTTCTGGACAATGGGCATGGGATAACGCTGTAGACTGCACAGTGACAGGTGTCCACTTCCACCCATACAGATCGCCATGACCGAGCAGAGCCAAGGTGAGGTGAGGATGGTGCGAAGGAGGAGGAGGCCCAACTTCACTATGGCAGAGACTGAGGCCCTCTTCCAGGCCTACCTGGAGGAGGAGACACTACTGAGTGGATGGCGGGGCACCCATCAGGCCCGTGCGGCTGCATGGGAGGGTAGCCCGGGCAGTGAACCTGCACGGAAGCCACCAGCGCTCCATGCAGGAATGCAAAAGAAGATTGGGACAGACCGCGCAGGAGGTGAGGAGAAGGTGGCAGCCCTCAGGCGGCATGTGCTGGCACTGGCGGGGGCCAGCCAGAGGTGGTGGAGCTGACCCCGGCTGAGGACCGACTGGCTGCATCAATGCAGCGCAGTGCTATTGAGGGCATACCAGGAGGTGGATTCCAGACAGGTGGAAGCCCATCACTGCATGGTATGACATGGTGGTGGTGTTGGGGGGGAAGGTTGTTCACATGCACTCACATGTCCTCTCTTTCTGTTAAAGATCCTGTTCATCTTCAGGGGATGGTGGTGGTGGGTCCAGGCAGTGAGAATGACCTGCTGGACATGGAGGAGGTCCATCCACCTCTGACACCAGCCAGCATGCACTGCACCAGCATGCAGCTGGGCTGCCAACTCTGGTGTCGGTGATTCGCGTGTGGGTGCACAGCCTGTGTCTCAACAGTCTGGCATGCAAGCATGCCAGCATGCTATGACTGTGGCTGTAGCACGTACCTGCACCATTGATGATGCAAGGACTGCAATGGGCAGTGACATGTGTGTGTCCCATGACGGACACACAGCAGACCAGCACATGCCCCTGGGCCTTGCTGGTTCCAACTTGTGTGCCTGCATGTTGGCACAGTCCCAGGCTGTGCCTGTCAACACCGGTGGAGCAGCACAGGTGGCTGTGCAGGTGTCTGGCACTGTTGCAGCCACAGCGGTGGAACGAGTGGTCCCTGGGGCACAGCGGTTGGAGGGGCAGCAGCAGCAGCAGTCACCCACCAGGTCTGGGGTACAGTGTCCAGCGGTGGCACATGCCCGCCACCCTTTGATATGCCCATTCCTGGTCCAGGCGAACAGCGCCCACCCTCAAGGGGTGTTGTGCATCAGGACCTTCCACACCCTGGGGGACAGGATGCCGTTGTGGCAGAGTACCCATTGGACGAGCACACTCACCTGCTGCAGGAATCAGTACAGCAGCAAAGGCGGGTTGCAATGTCTGTGGAGGCACTGTGTGCGGCTGTGGGCGGCACAGCAGGGAGTGCTCTGGACCGTGCAGAGATGGTCCATATGCGGATGGATGTGACGCTGCCATTGACAAAGCAGACCCAGGCATTGGTCGCTGTCATGGCTGCATTGGGCACACACGCAGGTGCTCCTGTACCGCGCACCCACACAGTACGCTCTCCACTCCCCATTCCCGGTGTCGTGTGACACCAGGCCTGTCAATGCCAGGTTCTGCTGTGGGCATCCCAAGCACCCCTGGTGTAGGTATGTTTGGCATCCTACAGACCCCACTGCGGACAAGGTCGCAATCACGCAGTGGGACCCTGGTGATCCGCCGGTGCCACCCCCATGGCCATCGATGCCACCCATGTAACCCCTGCTCAGCCTGCCAGTGCTGTTGGGTCCAATGAGGGCCACCCACGCATCCGGGTGGCCATGGAATGGTGCAACATGACTGACCTGTCTCCCAGTGCGGGCCCTTTCTGCTGCTGCCCCTGTGCACTGTGCGTCATGGTGGGCAGTGCACTGGTGGGGCCCTGCCCATCACGACCTTATCGGACCACCTGCACACCATCCTGACTGCTGTCCACAGAGTGCGTGTGCATGATGATGCCTGCATTGTACTGTACACAAAGGTGCAAGGGTGCCCAGCATCTGACATACATGCTTGGACAGTACAGGTGGTGGGTGTGGTCTGTGGATCTGTGTGTTTGCCATGTCTGTTCCTGTGCTGTGCACCTGCCCATATAAGCTTTGTGCCTGGTGTGTGTGTGTGTGTGTGTCCATATGACTGTTCGCCCCCTCCCTGATGGTGTGTTTGTGTGCCTGGTCCTTCAACCCCTTGCCGTTATGCACCCCTGGTGTGTTACTCTGTGTGCCTGTGGGTTGCGCCAGGACAGTGTTGTTTGCACATGGCCTTGACTTACCTGTGTTGTGCATAATGCTCCTCCGTGATGGTGTCCTGGTGCAGCTGGGCCTGCGGGATCAGTCGGGGTCCCTGCCGTCCAAGGGGCTGCTCATCACCATCAACACCGGCACTTCCAGGTCCCCCATCGCTATCCCCCTCTTCAACCTGTGACGCTATCCCACAGTCATTGGCCATGTTGTGCAGGATACAAAGGCCAGGAATATCCCACAAACCTTTGAGGGCTGTACTGTGGGCACCACGGAGGTGTCTAGGCATCAGAGCGTGCCTTGAGCATCCCAAACACCCGCTCAATGATGTTGCGTGTGGTGGCATGTGCCTCATTATAGCATTGCTGCGATGGGGTCATGTGGCGCGATGCGTGTGAGCAGCCAGGGACGAAGTGGGTATCAGCTGTCACCTGTGTGGAGATAGTGGAATCAGTCCATGTTCAGGTCCATATTGCCCATACCCTGTGTGCCACTACCATGGCACCTGTGGCATTCCACCCTTGCCCGAGTTTGCATTTCCTACATGCGTACTCACCCACTAGATGGCCTGTGGGGATGTCCCCACTCTCGAAATCGATTTCACAGTGCGGACTGATGCTCATAAAGGCATCATGTGCTCCATCAGGTGTGTGGCACAGACATATTGATCGCCCAGTGGCATCACACACCACCTGGCAGTGATGACACTGGGAAGCCCTTTCTATTCCTGTATGCAGCTCCATCAGGGCCAGGTGGTGTCCGAATGGCCACATGGGTGCAGTCTATGGCCCCTAGCATGCCAGGCATATGTGCTACCCTGTGGAATGCCTGCATGTTTGCTGTACCTCTGCCCGTGGTGCTGGGGAAATGGATGTGCTCTGCAGCATGTGGCAGCAGTGCACTGAGAGTGGGTGAGGATGCGTGGCGTGGCCTGTCCCCTGTTAGCCTCTGGAAGGTGCCTGTGGCGAGCAGGCACACGCGAGCTGTCACCTTGGTCTCCACTGACAGAGCATGACTCCGTCGTGAGGGTGCCTGCATCACATCACTGCACAGCTCACAGAGCCTCAGTATTGCCCTGTTCAGGTGGTACCGGCCCCGATCTCTACATCTGTGTACAACTCAAAGCTGATGCAGGCACGGTACTGCCTGTTGGGGGCGTACCGCTGATGGGCCCATCCACGGCCACGTCCCCCTGCACCTTGCATTCTCACCCCCATTACAGCTTCCATGTGGAAGCTGCCACTGTCCATCTCTCTGGCTTGTGCTCCCCCAGCTGATGTTGCTCTGTTACCCCCGCTGTCCTGACTGCTACTTCCACTGCACCAGGCACCCCTCCGCTGGCCTCTGCAGCCTATGGCCCACACTGCTTCCCTTGCCTGCCCTGGCCTGTCACTGTCTGTCTTTCTCTCTCTCTCTTCCCCACTTGGCATCCCTGTGGCTTTCTTGCACCGCTTCCTTGAGCCTTTTTATTTTGGCTCATTTCCGCTGGGGCGCAACTTCCGGCTGGTCCGCTGTTGCGCATTGCGCAAGTCTTTGGATCTCGCATTGTGCTCTTTATGCATGGATCCACCCCCTTCGGTTGCGCATGCTGTCATTTGCATTGCGCTGTTGCTCAGCATGTTTTCGGTGGCGCAACTGCCTCCTGCTGAATATGGCAGAATGGCGCACTTTTGGACTTGCGCAGGAGCAACCCTATTGCGCATGGCGCACCTTTTGAATATCCCACCCATTGTGCTTATCTCAGAGCCTAATACAATCACTATCCTGATCTCTTAATGACATCCTGACCAATTAGAACGCAGCCAGACTCTGCTGATGTAGATATCATAACTCTAGGCAGGTTTCCCTAACACAGCAATCAGGAACTCCACCAAACCCTCAGTAGCCTAGAAAACTAATCAGTATATCAGTTCCACCTGCAACTCACCTGCTAGCCCTAGGAAGGCACATTGTGTTCCTGCAGAGACCCAAAGCAAGCTAACAGCAACCAGTTTCATATTGAAAAGAAGCCAAAAAAGAGCAAAGCCTTCCACAACTACGAATATCTCAGCTACCAATGAATACAGCCTGATTCATCCCAAACGGCAAATTAGTGTTTCAGCTTGTTTTAGCAGATGTTTCCTTTTTTCATCCTGTGTTTTCTTTGTTTATTCCCCAAGATAACGTGAAATAAAGAAAAAAACATTTTGCAAACCCCAATTGTATAAATGTGACACATGTTGTGTAGTCATGTACTATGGAAAATATTTTCACTCCTTCATCATGACCTCTGGATACTCTTACTTGTGCCTTTGGCGCTCGTGAGTATCCAGAGGTCACTCTGCAGGAGTGAAAATATTTTCCATATTACACTCCTGCCCATTATGTATCCTATAGATATATATATATATATATATGTGTGTGTGTGTGTGTGTGTGTGTGTGTGTGTCTGTATATATATATATATACAGTATATATATATATATATATATATATATATATATATATATATAATATATATATATATATATGTACTAGGTAACCCACTCTAGGTAGTGGTCATGCCTGATATACTCTCACCTTGGTGTGCATCAGCCACCAAGGCTTGTGTATATCAGAGCATGGCTGCACACTCTTAGAGTGGGTTATCTGTCTTATAACATGGTAAAATTGTTTTGGAGGGGGTGAAAGTGCAGGTGTGTGGTAGCGCTCTGATATACACACGGTCATGTGATATGTTCACCCATTCAGCAGACATAATTTGTCCTACCCATTTTATATATATATATATATATATATATATATATATATATATATATATATTAGAGGCAAAAAACTCAGTTTAATGCATCAGTTAGGATTGTTCCACAGCGACAAAGTGAGGAAATTCAGTGTTGGGTTGAAAACCCCTTGAGACCCCAGCCCACCCCCTCAACCAGCATCGGGTTGCGCATTGGGGTCATCGGCTAACTCACCCCATGACATGTGTAAAGAAGCAGAGTATGGGAATGGGATTGAGTTGGGACCGATGACCAGCATACCCGATGCCGGTGAGTGACTGAGAAGCTCAAAGGGGCTTTCAACTGCCCACTAATCCTAACTGTCACTGGAACAACCTGTGATGCGTTAATGATATTTTTTGCCTCTGGCCCAATTACTCTTTTGAGAATGATAAGCGACAAATAGTGAAAATAATACCCATGACGGAGCTCGGGGCCCGGATCCGTGCTCCCGCCACGCGATGTCTTGTGACATAGTAACAGGAACAGCAACACAAACAGAAGAGCCAACAGTGGCGCACATGGTAATGGAAGTGTAAATGGTAAAGGAAACTTTAATAGAAACGCAAGCGCAAAGTGACGCCAAAGTGAACAGTGACGCAAATGGACATTGAAGCACGTACGAAAACACAACTGGTAATGTGAACAGTGATGGCAGCGGTATTTTAAATGGAAATGTTAAGTGTCACAGCAAAAAGAACGTGAAAGGGAACAAAAACGGAAACGCGGGCGCACACATAAACGCAAACTGTAACACGCACAGCCACAGTACAGCAATAGTAAATGCAAATGTTAAAGTTAACATAAAGAATAATGCCAAAGGAAACAGAAATGGAAATGGGAACGGAGGCGCGTACGGAAACGCAAACCGTAATGTGCATGGTCACGGAACTGTAATTGTTAACGTAAATGTTAACGGTAACAGCAACAATAACTCCAAAGGAAAGAGCAATGCAAATACAAGTGAGTACAAAAATGCAAACTGTTATGCGCACGGTCATGGTACAGCAATTGTAAATGCAAATGGTAACAGTAACAGTAAAAATAACGCCAAAGGAAACAGAAACGAAACAGAAATGCAAGCACGTATGAAAACGCAAACCGTAAGGCACCTGGATGGTACTGCAATTGCAAATGGTAACTGGTAATGGTAACAGCAACAATAACGCCAAATGACACAGAAACGCAAATGCAAGTGAAAACGCAAACCGTAACGCACACAGTGCTGTAGACAGTAATGGTGCCACAAATGTTAATGGAAACACAACTGGAAATGCTAACTGGCACAGTAACGAAAGGGCACACCCTTCTTTTCCCAAAAAAATGCATTGGAAAACACAGTGAAAACCAAGAATGTATATATAACAATGGGCCTCGTAGCAGAAAATGAGGACTTGGAATACTAAATTGCTTATGTCTCAGGAACTGTATGACATCGAAAAAAAAAATGTAAATTTCATATGAATTATGACTTTCCTGGCTAGTTTTTTTACTTAGCCCCCACTAGGGGGCTAAGCAGTTTTCCGACGAAAAGTCTGTATTTTGCACCGTTTTCGAGATACGGGCCCTGAAAGGCGCGACGGGCACCGTAATGTTATCCAGTGGGAAAAAGCATTAACTTTGAAGTGCCGTCACTGTGCCGCCCTGTAATATTTTTCCACCAACCTACCAAAAGGCACATCAGTGGGATGTTGGCTTTCTTCTCTCCAAATTTCAGCCCAAAAGACCAAACCATTCTTTTGCAGCAGTGTGGCAAAGAATTGCTGTCATTTTGCCATAGCCTGGAAAAGTACTATCGAACTTTGCAAGAGCTTTTGCAAATTCATTCGACAGTGTCGCAAGTGCGAAAGTATTTTGTGAAAGTTCTTTTTCCAGAAATTTGAAAAACATATTTTGGGGGTGTTTTTACCCCAAAATAAAGACATATCTAGCATCCTCAGGGTCCGACTAGGTGAATACAAAAATAATTAGGTTGCTAGAGGGTCCCAAATTTAAATGCAAGCATTTTTCTGATCACCAACTAAAAACAAAATGGCGGATTTGCAAAAGTAAAAGTGCCATTTGCAAAAGTAAAAACTGCATTTGCAACACTTTCAAACTTTTTGTCAACTTTTCCCATTGACTTATAATGAGAAATTGTTTTTTGAATAACTTTTGAACTGTTTAATATTTTTTCACGAAATCTTCAAAAAGCACATCGGGCACCCTGGCCGCACATCCTCTGAAGTTTCTGGACTGGTCGCACAAACTGTGTGACCTGTAGGCAAGAGCAAAGAAATCACAAAAAAGCATAGATGCACAATTCATTGTTGCTTTATTACTCCACAGCCGTATATCCGACCGGTACGAAACTTGGCAGATCCCAAGATCTACCATGCCCAATTATGCACACCAAATCTGTTGAACAGTGGCAAAGTTATTAAGGTGCAAAATTTGACCCTTTAACCTTAAAAATGCTACTCAACCATAACTATAGTAGCACTACCGTGCTACCATAATGTATATACACATATATGAATGATATGCAGGGGGACCTGTGTGATACATGATTTATCTATACAAGTGCTGTTTGACCTTGGGTAATGTCATGAGTGGCATAAGCCATATTTGAGGTCTCTAAGGTCAAACAGCACTAGAATAGATAAATCATGTAACACAGAAGGTCCCCCACATGTTCCATTTATGTAATAGGGCAGGACCTTGTGTGATCATTTAATTTTTTTTAAATATATTTTTATTTTTTATTTAGTAGAGTTTGTGGGTATTTTTGTGAAACCACACTGCAATACATAGTTTCTGTTCAGTTCCTAAGGACATTGGTAAGAATGTGACATGTGGATGTGTGATGAAATGCCCTTCATTGCTGCTGACCAGTGCAATGAGTGGCTAAGCAACATTTTTAAGAAAAAATGGCAGCCATGTTTAACGTGAGTTGCTGGAGGCAGAGATTTTGGCAGAAAACAAATCTGGAGGGAGCTAGCATATGAGATTTGCTGCTTTCAACATTTTTTAAAATATTGATTTTTTTGTTTGCCGGTATTGTAATTAGGTGGAGGGTGTGAGTTTTGAGTGATGTATTCAGCACTGAGCAGAGCTGGAAATATAGTAATTGTTAGCAGATAAGGACCACCAGGCCCATCCAGTCTGCCCATAGGCCCTATACATTCTATGTGGCCACTAACTCTATGTGATCAATGGCATTTCATCACTCCCTCCCCTCTCAAGGTTCCCTTGTGCCTGTCCCAAGCATGCTTAAACCCCTCCACTGTGCTTGAAACATAGAAACATAAAAGTTGATGGCAGATAAGGACCGCAAGGCCCATCCAGTCTGCCCATTTTTTCTAACTTATAAATGCATCATAGGCCTTTACTCTGTCAATGGCCTATCTATTCATACTCATCTGTATTGCTCCCTTATGCCTAGCCCATGGCTGTTTGAAACCCTGCACTGTATTTATACCACCACATCCTGAGGTAGGCCATTTAATGCATCCACCACCTTTTCTGTGAAAAAGAACTTCCTCACATTACCCCTTAATCGACCTCCCTCTAATCTCATGCTGTGTCCTCTTGTCCTGCTGTTTTTCTTGTATTGAAACATGTTTGACTCTTTCACCTTGTTAATGCCCTTAAGATGTTTGAATGTTTCGATCATATCACCTCTCTCCCTCCTTTGCTCTAGGGTATACATATTGAGCTCTGTTAATCTGTCCTCATATGTTTTCTGATGCAGTCCCTGCACCATTTTTGTTGCCCTTCTCTGGAATGCCCACATTTTGTTGATGTTCTTGTGCAGGTGCGGCCTCCAGTACTGCACGCAGTACTCCAGATGGAGCCTAGCCAGTGTCTTGTAAAGAGGGATCATTACCTCCCTCTTACAACTTGTGATACCCCTACTAATACACCCCCCACTACTTCCTGTGGCAGACTATTCCATGCATCAACTACCCTTTCTGTGTAGAAAAACCTCCTCACATTACCTCTTAATCTACCCCCCCTCCAATGTCATATCATGCCCCCTTGTTCTAGTACTTTTTCTTCATTGGAAAAGGTCCCCCACCTGCACCTTGCTTATGCCTTTGAGGTACTTGAAAGTTTCAATCATCTCCCCCCGCATTGTTCTCTCCTCCAGTGAGTACATATTGAGGTCCCTTCATCTCTCCTCATATGTTTTGTGGTGCAAGTCCTGCACCATTCTTGTCACCCTTCTCTGAATAGTCTCCACCTTGTTCATAGCCTTGCATTGGTGTGGCCTCCAGAACTGCACACAATACTCCAGGTGAGGCCTTACCAATGTTTTATACAAAGGCATCACCACCTTCTGCCTCCTGCTAGTGATACCACTGGCTATGCACCCCAGCATGCCACTGGACCTCCCTGCCACCTTTGCACACTGCTTTGATACCTTAAGGTCATCAGAGATGATAACTTCCAGGTCCCTGTCCTCCTTTGTGATAGTTGGCTCCTCCCCAACCTGTAGCTCTCCCCAGCATTCTCTCTCTACCCAGGTGTATTATTTTTCACTTTTTTTATTGAACTTCAGTTGCCACATCTCTGACCATCTTTCAAGCTTGTCCTGGTCCCTCTTCATTTTCTGCACTCCTTCTGGAGTATCCACCCTGTTGCAGATCTTGGTGTCATCTGCAAACAAGCAGACCTTTCCTTCCAGCTCCTCTGCAATGTCACTAATGAAGACATTGAACAGGACTGGTCCCAGTACTGATCCCTGCGGTACCCCACTGGTTACCCCTTCTCCCCAGATTGTACCCTGTTTACCACCACCCTGTCTCCTGTCTGTTAACCAGTTCCTTATTCAGTTCACCACCTTGTCTCACATGCACAGACTACCCATCTTGTTAACCAGCCTTTTATGTGGGATGATGTTGAAGGCTTTGCTGAAATTAGGGTATGTGATGTCTACTGCCCCTCCCTGATTTGCTGCCCTAGTCACCCAATCAAAGAAAATATATCAGATTCATTTGACATGACCTTCCTGCTATGACTCCATATTGCCTCCAATCCTGGGCACCCCTGGATTCTAGGTGTGCCACTATTCTTTCTTACAGCAGTGTCTCCATGATCTTTCCCACCACTGAGGTGAGGCTGACTGGCCTGTAGATCCCCACCTCCTCAATAATGCTGCTTTTGTGGAGTGGGATCACATGTGTCTTCCTTCAGTCCTCTGGAACCACACCCATGTTGAGTAGCTCCATGAACAGGGCTGCCAGAGGCACTGCCAGTTCCCTTCACAGTTCCCTTAATATCCTTGGGTGGATGCCATCTGGCCCCATGGCCTTATCCACCTTCAGCTTTGTGAGTTATTCCAGAACTCTCTCCACTGTGAATGGACTGGTGTCTACTTCTCTCCCCTATTGCCTCTGCTACCCATCTGTGGCTCTTGACTGTCCTCCTCCTTAGTGAATACTGAGCAGAAGTATTTGTTCAGTATTTCTGCCCTGTCCAGCTCCCTCTCCTTACACTCTACCACCTCCCCTTTGAGCCTCACAATCTCCCCTGTTTTTCTTCTTTCGCCAATGTTCCTATAAAATGCCTTGTCTCCTTATTTCACAGACTGTGCTAAAACCTCTTCTGTCTGGAGTTGGCATGTTATTGACTTTCTGGGCTGTTGCCTGTAACCATAGCAGTTTAGTAGGCAGAATACAAAAAAAATTGCAATTTTTATGTTTTCCCAGTGGGATAGGATGTAGCTGGGGAAGAGAAAAAGGAGAGAATAGAACCAGAGCAGCAGAAAAGGAAATGGAATGGTCAAAATAGAATGAACATGACTGCAGTCAGTCAGGAGTAAGGAAAAAGAACAGGTGTATGTTTCTAGAGGTTGCCATTTCAGGAGAATGTTGTAATGAGGAGCTATGGAGTTTGTCAGGGCCAGGGAGACAGTATAAGCTGAGAGGATATGAGGCACAGAGAAGCATTACTATTGGGGGTATGTGAATGAGTGAACAGATGGTGGGGACCAGAAGCAAATGTTGCAGTGTGGTGGCTTTCAAGGATGTTGTTTGCTTTTAAAAAGAAGTAAAAGTAGTTTGTGTATGGTAATATGTGACAGTGCTTAGCCTGACATGGTTTTCATTTTGTGGATTGCAGTTTGCCTTCTTTTACTGCTGCAGGTCAGAGCTCTGTAGACGTTTTGTTATCATAGTAGAAAAGTGGAGCTCATCAGATTCTGAAGGGACTTCATAAAATTGGAGTTGCATTACAATCACTCCGCTAGAGCAGTCTGGTGTGTCTTACACCATGGTACTTTTTCTCTGTCTGAAAAGAAAAGAGGTATTTTTTTTCTTTCACTCTGACAGTGATTTTAAGTTTAGATGAGAAATAATGGTCACTAACAGCACATGTATTTCAATCTTAATTTGTGCATAACAGGATGTGTGTGATAATGTGGTTACTAGCTGTCCAATTGTTTAACCAGAAGTGGCACACTAAGCTGAACGCTTGTTTACAAGTGCAACCTGGGAGCACAGGGAAGTTAAGTGACTTGCTCAGGGTCACACAGTATGCAAGTGGGGGCTGTGGGATTCAAACCCAGGTCTCCAGATTTGCAGCTCAGAGCCTTAAACCACTGCACTATACTGCCTCCCAAGCATTTGATACCGTCAACCATCATCTACTTCTTGCCCAGCTTCAGCTAGCAGGGCTCTCACCTAACTCAGTGGATTGGTTCAAGAGCTACTTAAACAACCGGTACCAGGGAGTCACGTGATGTGGGACACGGAATAGCAGCTTCTCCGTGCGCTCCGACTTGCCATCCGTTAATTCAGCGATTAAATCATTGTCAGGAGGCTTAAACTATGATTGTTGCATCGGGTACAGAGGAGAACCTGCACCCTCACTTTAGATGGAGTCAGAAATGAGGAAACTGCCCCCAAAGCATACTCCTCCTGCGACCCCTGAAAAAGCGGTGAAGAAATCAAAGGCCTCGGCATCACAGCCACATACGTCGCGAAAGCATAATGTTCAAGAGCCCTCACTCTGGCACGTTTTTTGGAGGAAATCAGGCCGCTGAAGTCAGCAGTGCAGGAGATAGCAGGGGAAGTTAAGAATATCAACGTCACAGTTGAGGATCTAGCTTGCAAAGTTTCAGATAGTGAGGCCCGTATTAAATCACTTGAAGGGAAAGAAGAAAAAACGAATGAGAAAGTGTACCTGATGTCTCAGCGAATACATAAATTAGAGCTGAAGGTTGAAGACCTGGAGGGCCGGAGCCGGCGTAATAATGTTGTGGTTATCGGATTGCCAGAGAAAGCCGAAGTCCAAAACCCGATTGTATTTGCCCAGAAACTAACAGAGAGAATTGCGGGGCCCTCACCCTTTGGATCGGCATACATAGTGGAGAGGGCTCATAGAGCGTTACGCCCAGTTCCTTCACATGATCGCCCACCGAGGTGCTTTATTATTAAATTTTTGAATTATCAAGAGAGGCAATCACTTATCGACAAGGCAAGAGAAGACAAGGACATCTTCTGGGAGGGCTCTAAAATTAGAATAGTGCAAGACTTGCCACTCTCAATAAGGCAGAAAAGGGCAGCCTATCATCCACTGTTTCAAAACTGATTGCCACTGGCATCAAATTTCGCATGGGCTATCCGGCGAGACTTCAAGTTTTCATTTTAAATGAATGGAAGTCCTTTGAATCTCATGAAACAGCCTTGATGGTATTGCGCGATGCTCTCCCTACATTATTCAAGGATTCGTGAAGGGTGGTTAGATGGAGCAGAGAGCCGGAGTGTGGAATTCGGCAGGTGAAGTGGGACTGTGTAATGATGTATGGAGCTATGGAGCAAAGGAACGAATAGGGAAGTTATCATTTTGGTTCTACTTTCTGTCCTGGCTAGATGTCTCTACCTGCATATAACGAGGAACGCCCTTCACAGCTGTTATTTTATATTTAGCCAACCGGACGCGCTATCTCTAGGTGACTGTGGATTCCAGATGTAGCTGGATGTAACCTTATACTTTAATACTGGATCCTCGGCATAATCAGTGGTTTTTATTTTTGGTTTTTCTTTTGCACAGTATTTGAGGACCCAAATACTATGAAGGACTACATTGAAATGTTAATTGGTTATGACTTTACTATAATTGTTTTGATGGGAGTTGGTATTAGCGACTAAATTTCATGTTTTAAATAGGGTAGAAACACTAGACCTGCTACTTAAATCGAGCTCCGTTGGGCTATCGATTAACATGATCCTATTTTCCCCAGGGTAGGGGAAGAATATTTACCTTCTAGCAGAACTATACAGGTGGTGCTGTATTATTGATTACATTTTCATTTTCTTGTTACTGTTTGTGTAAGAATAAGGGAATCTTCTGACTTACCGATACATGGAATAAGCCCAAGGACAACATTAAGTTTATTTTAGACTTATTCGTTTATATAATATGAATATAGACATTGATGAAAAGGTCATTGTCATAAAAGATAGGGAGGATGGCAGGGTGAGCGCGGGTCAAGCGCTAAGTGGGCTGGTGTCATGGGCTGTAAAAAAGCATGGTTTATGGTGGGGAGGGAGGTAGGTTTGATTCTTTGGGATTTGTATTAGGAGATGGAAGTAGAGATGGGGTGAGGGTGGGCTTGTTCTCGTTTGGGGCTCATAGGGGGGCTGATTTATCAGTTGTTGGGGATGGGTACAAGGTTGCTGGTTTTATCGTGACTTATTTTGCAGAGATGCGGTCATTTAGCTTAACATCATTAATAAATCTGAATGGGGTCGGATACCCAGATTAATTTCCTTACATGGAATGTTAAAGGGGCTCGGCTTAGAAGTAAGCAATACCGGATACTGAAATATATTGAGGCTGTGAAAGCAAAAGTAATATTTTTGCAAGAAACCCACCTATTGCACGATGAAGCCGGCACTATGAGAAGGCTGCAAATAGGTGAAGTTTTCTCCTCCCAAGGTAATACACAGAGTAGGGGGGTTATGATATTAATACACAGATCAGTACCTTTCTTCTCCCAAAAGGTAATCTGGGATAAGGAAGGTAGATATGTGTTAGTGAAAGGAAAACTACAAAATATGGAAATTCTATTGGGGGCAGTATATGGGCCCAATACGGATCGCCATGATTTTTTGGTGAATTTATTAAAGGCTTTGCAACCATTCAGTCAACTACCCATGATTTTGGGAGGGGATTTTAATATAGCTTTTGACCCCCTTTTGGATAAATCCTCCAGGTCACATATATATCCAACCCCTGCCTCTCGTGCCTTGAATGATCTTGTAGACCAATTGGGCTTGGCGGATGTTTGGAGGGTGCTTCACCCCGAGACCAGAGAATACACTTTCTTTTCTCCTATTCATGGTTTGGGCTCCCGAATTGATTATATATTTTCCTCACGTACCTTGCTTAAAGGAGATTTTGGCTCTGAGATCAGAGCAGCCCCACTCTCAGATCACTCTGCGGCGGAGGTCACTTTTTCCCTTCCATCCCTCACAAGAAAAGGCAACAGATGGAAAGTAAATAATCAACTTCTGAGAATGCCCAAGGTAGTTTCATTGTTGATGAAACAGATAGACGAGTTCATTGAGATCAATATGAAGGACAAAGTCCGTCCAGATATTTTATGGTGTGCATTCAAAGCCTACATAAGAGGTCTATTGATTAGACTAATAGGAAAAAGGAAATAGAGGTCACTATTTTGGACTTATTAAATCAAATTAGGTCATTAGAATCAGAGATGATTTCAAACCCTTGTGAAGAGGTTCAAGTGAACTTAATTAAGACTAAGGAGAAGTATCTTAGAATGTTGGGGGATCAAGCTGAATTAGCTATAATTAAAACCAAAGCTAGGTATATAGATCAAGGAGAGAAATCAGGGAAGCTTTTGGTCAAGCGTATTGCACAGTTAGAAGCATCACGTCTGATTGAAGGAATCATTTCCGAGGAAGATGGGAGTATTAAGACCACTCCTGTGGATATGGTTCTAATTTTCCAGAGATACTATGTACCCCTGTACAGCGGCATGAATTCACCCCCTCCTTATTCCGAAATCCTGTCATTTCTGGAACGTCTTCCGCTTCCCAGATTAGAGGAGCTAGACTATGGATCTCTCATTGCTGATATAACCCAAGGGGAAATAGAGGCAGCTATTAAAGATTTACCTGTAGATAAAACCCCAGGCCCAGATGGGTTCACGCCTAATTTTTATAAAACATTCTCCTCCAAAATGACGCCCTTATTGTTTAGTTTGTTCAGATATATTCTATCTGGGGAGGAAGTAGATAAAACGATTTCTGAGGCACTTATAGTCTTGATTCCCAAACCAAATAAACCACCAGAAAAACCTGCCAGCTACAGACCTATCTCCCTGCTAAACTACGATGTTAAGATTTTAGCTAAAATACTGGCTAAAAGAAATAACAAGGTATTGCCCAAATTGATAGGAGCTGAACAAGTAGGATTTATGAAGGGCAGATCATCTGCTGACCATTTTAGAACATTGGCGCATGTCTTTTCGGTCTCCGAGGGGTCCAACCACCCTATGGCGTTGGTCTCCTTGGATGCCGAAAAGGCTTTCGATAGGGTGCATTGGGCATATCTATTCTTGGTCATGGACAGATTTGGATTTCCAGCAAAATTTGTGGATTGGATTAAGGCACTGTACTCTAATCCTTCCGCTAGAGTTACGTGTAATGGGGTGGTGTCAGCTCCCTTTAAATTGCAGGCCGGTACTAGACAAGGTTGCCCTTTATCCCCTCTGTTATTTAATTTATATTTGGAACCTTTGATAAGGTGTATAATCGCATCCACTGAAATCAAAGGGATTAAAGTTAATGGCCATATCATTAAGGTCACGGCATATGCGGATGATTTACTAATCTACATCTCGAACCCTAATAATACAATTCCGAATTTATTAAAGGTGATACAAAATTTCAGCATGCTAGCGAATTACAAATTGAATCAAGATAAAACGGTCATCTTCCCCCTCAATAATAGGGTATTCAAGAAAGAGATTGAGGACTTGGGCTTGCAGTGGAGTCCGAAATCCCTTCACTATTTAGGTTTGTATTTGACGAAAGATCTGAGTCGCTTGCGTCAAATGAATTTGGACTCTTTAGTCCATGATATAGAACTGGACATGAGAAGGTGGGCCCAACTCCCACTGTCACTGTGGGGCAGAATAAATATTGTTAAAATGAATATATTCCCTAGACTTTTCTACCCCCTTAGTATGCTGAATGTTTGGATCCCCTTATCATGGTTCACTAAGCTTCATACCAAAATTGCAGATTTTGTATGGGGTTATAAGAAAGCTAGGATGTCTTACTCTAAATTAGCGGCTCCTAAAATATTGGGTGGGTTGAAATTACCTCAATTTGCTCTTTATTTTTGGGCAGCACATGTTAACAGGTATGGCAGATGGATCAATTCCTCGGACAGCTCCCCTGCTGCGGACTATGTTCCATTGTGGGTGGAACTTGAACTAAATATTATTAAGTGTTCTGGTCTTATTCCAAAGGCCTTACCCTATGTCACTGGTAAATTATTACCGTTGTCATTAAGAAATTCTCCCATTGGGCTTTCTGTACGGATTCATAATCAGCTTTGCAGTTTCCTGAGATATGATCAAACTAAAGATTGGGCCCAACCTATTATAGGTAACCCCCGATGGCTAATAGGAAATAGAACCATCAGGTATAATTGGCTGTCTTTGCCCGGGGATGGTTGCTTAAAAGAGTTCCTTAATAATGAAGGGAGCCTCCTTTCAACTATTGAGCTAATAAGTAAGTTCGGGCTATCTATAAAAGATAGTTTTAGGTTTATCAATTGAGACATTTATTAGCTCAAAGTATTGGCCCAGGTCTAACTGGCCTGGCTCGTATACCGTTTTGGACGGATCTTGGACCGTTGATAGGAACTTCCCAGGCCATTTCCAAAATTTACCAAGTTTTGTTCCACTGGGCATTTTCAGGGAAGGTGGCGCTGCCCTCATACTGGTCCGGAATCTTTCCTACCGCCACACTAGATTGGCTGCAGATTTGGCAGAACTGCCATAAATTTATTTGGCAAGACTACCTGAGACTTATACAATTTAAAGTCCTACACAACATTTATTACTCCCCTCAAAAATTGGGTGATTTAAAACTGGCCAAAGACTCTAAATGTTATAGGTGTGGTCAGGAAGGTGGAGATTTAATGCATGTCTTTTGGCAATGCCCTAAAATTACTCCATTATGGAATGAAATAAAGAGTAAGGTCAATCCGTTATTAGGAATAGAGGAGTTCTTTTGTCCAGAGGTTTGTTTATTGGGAGACATGTCAGGTGTCTCAGTTAAACTGAGGAAATTTCATATGGCCTTGATTTCCATCACGGTGAAAAGGTTAGTTCTTAAATACTGGAAGGATCCCAAGAAGATCACTTACGCTGAATGGGTAGTGGGTCTTCTCACAAGCCTTAGAATTGAGAGGATGATAGCAGTCCTGCATAATCAACTACCCCTATTTGGAAAAATCTGGTCCCCTTTGCTTATATCCTACTCATAGATTTGGTAAAGGTATACATTGTATTGACCGCATGGAAACCAGCACCGTGTAGGGAATGGGTGTGGGGGTATGGGGAGGGTAAATAGTGGGGGGTGGGTATGGGGAGTTTTTGGAGATCTAATCTTATGTCAATTGCTACAAGGATTTTGTAATTCAAGGCTGTTTGTGCTTATATTTTATGTGGTTGGTATGTCTCTGCTATGGGTGGGTAGGTAGGTAGGGGGAGTTTTGCGGAGATCTAATCTTATGTCAATTGTTACAAGGATTTTGTAATTCAAGGCTGTATGTGCTTATATTTTGTATGGTTGGTATGTCTCTGCTATATTAAATGAATAAAAAGTGAATGGCAAAAAACAACCGGTACCAAAGAGTGAAAATTGCAGACACACTGTCAGACCCAAGACCAGTCTCGTCCAGTGTCCCGCAGAGCTCAATCTTGGGCCCCCTTCTTTTCAGCCTCTTCTTGAACTCACTGCCAGATTCCTGTCCTGAACAACTTCTACTCTACGTGGATGATGCTGTCATCTTGGCCTCCTACCATGACCCAGTACATCTTCAAGCAAACCTCCAGCGGGCCTTCTCAGCAGTCGAAAATTGGTTCACTAAACGCAAACTGATCTCAACCAGAAGAAAAAAAAGACCATGATTTTCTGCAGCACCCACAACAAACTCAAACAATGTCAACTCTCCATTAAAACCAAACAAGGATTCACCCTTGAACAAGTCCATACCTTTAAATACCTTGATCTCACCCTAGACTCGAATCTCTCCTATATTCCACACATCAATAATGTGGCAAAGGTAGCAAACACCAGGCTGGGCCTTCTGTTCCAACAAAGGAAACATCTAACCCCTGAAGCTTCATCTGTCGCCAACCAGAGCTCCATCATCATCATCATCAACTATGGCCTCGTTATCTATGGATCTGCCACAACTTCCTCTCTCAAATGAGTTTCAACTTCCCTCAATCAAGCCTGTCATCTCGTTACTGGTTCCCACTGTCTCACCCACACCTGTGACCTCTACTCTAAAACAGGGTGGCTGCAACTTAACAACCAAATCAAATACCAAACCTGCATCACAACTAAGAAAATCCTACTGGGTAAAGCATCACCTGGAGTCAGCACCCTTCTCAAACCCAAAATCAACACCATCAATACCAGGAGCACTAAGCCACAAATCCTGCAAATTCCCCACTGCCGCACATCCCAAGCCCAAAAGTCGTTTTCTTACAGGGCCCCAAGTTGGTTTAACAGTCTCTATGGAGACATCTCCTCCACAGCAACACTTGGTGTCTTCAAAACTAAGCTCTGCCTCTCCCTTATAGGCACCAACACCTGTGGTTACACCACCTAACAAGTTGTGGCCCCTAAACTGCCTCTGACCACTCCTGGTGTCTGTTCTGTTCTCTAGCTGCACTTACCTGTCCTCTGCCACTTCCACAGCACTTAACCCATGTCTGTTCTGACAAAGCCCATTGGCTGCCTCACTCTGCCCTCTCCCACATATGCCATCCCTTCCTCAGCCCTTCCCCCAACTGTCTGTATGTCACGCCTCACCTCAAATACCTAATGTCATCCTAAGTTACTATATGTTATCCTGTACTGTGTAACTAAACTGTAACCATGTAACCATTTTGATGCTAATTGTCTGTACTACTGACATGGAACTTTTGTAAAAGAGCCTTGGCTCAAAGGTATGTTGTAATCCTAGATTTAAATAAATAAAATAAATAAATCCCAAGCTTCAGTCTGAACAGCATTCTCTTTCAAGAAAGATCCATAGCTTATGGTCTTTAGTAAACATATCAACTTATCAGCATTTTCCAGTCATAAATTGAGATTGAGGAATGAGGTTTGGATTTCAAAACACCGTGTAAAGTGTTGCCATCAGTTCAGGAGATCTGCAAGAGTTAAAAAAAGGACAGCAGTAAATAACACTAATTTATGTAAATCACTTAATGATTTTTTTTAATATTGGGTGGTCTGGTTATTATTTATATTTTTATATTTTATTTATATTTTTGAAATTAATTGTGAAAGTTAGTACAATAGAGAAGGCTAAGAAATGGATGTTACATGCAGGCAGAAACAAAGGGATCTGTGTGTGTTTCCCTATGTAGGAATATGTGTGTGTGTGTGTGTGTGTGTGTCACTTCTGTTACCCCTTTCCTGGTACATTAACCTTTTCTTAGTAAGTTTGCCAATGACTACAATGCTATATTGTAGTAGTGTGCACTGTCCAGAACATGAAGCAGTACACATGTATAAGTGTGTCACAGTGCTTATCCTAAATACAATAAAAGTTAGGGTTAGATGTATAAGTAAATAAATGCAATATAATGCAGTGTATGTGTGTTAGAGTGTGTAGTAGTAGTAGGAACATATTTTATTCATTACATGAAATTGAAACTCAGTTGAGCAAAAGCTCATTTTCCATGAGGTCCAATACTCACACAAATAGTAAATACAATTACAAAGGAGGTCAACATTTCTTACAGTGTTACACATATAGAGAAATGAGGAACTGGTTTTATAACAGTACAAATACTAAAAGATGTTATCCCAGGCAATGATACAGTAAAATAATTTACTTTACCCAATTAGCGTAATAACAAAATCATCCTGTGCCTGATGGTAAACAACAAAGGAATAATTTTTTTCACTGTTCTGTCATTTTTTGTTGTTACACAAACTAATAAACGTGTCTACTGGTCTAAGGTGGATAGGGATGGAATTCCAGAGTTTAGGGCCTCTTTACAAAAAATTTTGTCTGGCGATGCTCTGTGTGTGTAGACAGTGCACTGCTATGTTATACTGGAATATATGTGCATATATGCTTATATGTATTAGCCAGTGTTTGTGTGTATCATGACACTTAAAAGTGCAGTTAGATGGCTCAGTGGTTACAGCAAAAATTGCTAATCTACATTCTCCCACTATCTAGATTTCCTCATGCATGTCATTGCTGATTTAAAAGAGATGTTCAGCAATGTTCTTCAGAGATATTCCTTTCAGATTCTGAGGGACTTCGAAGGGTGGGGGATGCCAGTAGACACCAGGGCAAGCATAACTACCAAGGGGATGGCCATGAGAAAGTGACAGGTGCCACTAGACACCAGAGATAAAGTGCAGTGTTATGGGGTCAGGCATGGGAGAGTGGGGGTGCCATTAGACACCAGGAATACATACATTATTTACGTGAAGAGGAATATGAGGGTGGCATGTGCCACTAGACACCATGGAAAGAAATATTATGGGGATGACAATCAGAGGGTGGGGGTACCACTGAACACCAGGGGAAAAAAAAATCTATATCTTTATCTATATCTATATCTATATCTATATCTATATATATATATATATATATATATATATATATGTATTATAGTGGCATTGTAGTGCCACTATAGTTAGGGTTGAGGAGCCATTTTCATGTTAAACCCCAAATTTTGCACCTTAATAACTTTGCAACTGTTTGACAGATTTGCCTGAACTTTGGAATACACATTTAAGACCCATGCACCTTGGGATCTGTCAAGTTTCGTACCAGTCGCATATACGGCTGCAGAGTTATTAAGCATGATCTGTGTGAACGTTTACACTTTTCTGGAATTTTACTGTCGTCTCTACAGGTCGCATGGTTTGTGTGACTGATCCGAAATCTTCAGGGAATGTGCGGCTGTGGTCCCCGATGTGCCTTTTAAAGATTTTGTGAAAAAATATTAAACGGTTCAAAAGTTATTCAAAAAACAAATTCCCGTTATAAGTCAATGGGAAAAGTTAACAAAAAGTTAAAGAGTGTTGCAAATGCAGTTTTTACTTTCGCAAATGGCCCTTTTACTGTCGTAAATCCGCCATTTTGTTTTCAGTTAGCGATCAGAAAAATGCTTGGCATTTAAAATTGGGAACCTCTAGCAAACTAATTATTTTTGTATTCACCTAGTCGGACCCTGAGGATGCTAGACATGTCTTTATTTTTGGGTAAAACACCCCAAAAATATGTTTTTCAAATTTCTGGAAAAAGTACTTTCACAAAGTATTGTTGCACTTGCAACACTGTCAAATGAATTTGCGAAAGCTTTCGCAAACTTCGACAGTACTTTTCTAGGCTGTGGGAAAATGACAGCAATTCTTTGCCACCCTGCTGCAAAAGAACAGTTTGGTGTTTTGGCTTGAAATTTGGAGGGAACGCAGCCAAAATCTCACAGATGTGCCTTTCAGTGTTTCATTGAAAAAATATTACATGATGGTAAAGTTACATCACTCCAAAGTTGACACTTTTTCCCATAGGATAACATTACGACGTCCAACGTATTACAGGAATCCTTTGGTGCCCTGCTGCAAAATAACAGTTTGGTCTTTTGGGCTGAAGCTTGGAGAGAACATAGCCAGCATCACACAGATGTGCCTTTTTGTGGTTTGGTGAAAAAATATTACAGGGAGCCAAAGTTATGGCACTCCAAACTTCTCTTTTTTCCCATAGGATAACATTACGGTGTTCGCCGCACCTTTCAGGGCCCATATCTCAGAAACAGTGAGAGATACGGACTTTTCATCAGAAAAATGCTTAGCCTCCTGCTAAGGGCTAAGTATAAAGCTAGCCAGGAAAGTCATAAATCATATGACTTTTAAATTTTTTTTCTACGTCGTATGGTTCCTGAGATATAAGCAATTTAGTATTCCAACTCCTCATTTTCTGCTCCGAGAACCATTATTATGCATACATTCTTTGTACTCACTCTCTTTCTTTATGCAGCTTTTGGGGAAAACCAGCCTGTGCACTTACATTACTGTTACCATTACCGTTTTCGCTTGCGGTTCCGTTCCCGTTTCACTTACCATTCACGTCTACACCACCATGTACGTTACTCTTTGCGTTTTCATTTGTGCTTGCTTTTGTGTTGTTTTAAACATTTCTGTCTACACTACTGTTTCTCTTTCTGTTTTGCTTTGCATCACCATGCGCATTACTATTTGCGTTTGTGGACACAATATTACTATGTGACAAGACATCATGAGGCGGGAGCCCCGTGCTACCGCCACCGCATTACATTCACTATTTCTCTTTACCATTCTCAAAAATAAGGGAAATTAGAGGCAAAAAACTCCATTTAATGCATTTGTTAGGGTTATTGCACACTGACAAAAGCGAGGAAATTCGGTGTTAGGGTTGACAGCCCCCCTTGGCCCCCCCTGCCCACACCCCCAACTGACATTGGTGCCCATTAGTGTTGTCAGTCCTAACTCCCTACCCCATTCTCCTACACCTCTGCTTCCTTTACACATAAGATGGGGTGAGAGTTATGGTCGACAACCACAATGTGCACCCCAATGCCAGTTGGGGTAGGGCTGGTAATAAGGGGCTTTCAACCCTAACATTGAATTTCTACTTTTGTCGGTGGAACAACCTAGCTAATGCATTAAACAGAATTTTGCCTTATATTATATATATATATATATATATATATATATACACACACACACACACACACATTTATTCATTGAAAAAACTTTGTTAATGCATCAATAATGGTGAATACCATAGCAATAAAGAAATAAAAATGACCCCAGTGTTCCACCCTACCACCCACCCTCCACACACCAACAGGTATCGGGTGTGCCATGGAGTCATCAAGCCCAACCCTCACCCCATTCCACATGTAAAGAAGCTTACATGCTACAGTATAGGACAATGGGGTGAGAGTTAGGCCTGACTACCCCATGGCACACCCCGACATCTGTTGGTGTGTGGAGGGTGGGGGTGGGGTGGTAGTGGTGGGAACCCTGGTGGTGGGGCATTAACATTGGAAACCCTAACACCTCATTTCCCTGCTTTTGTTGCTATGGTATTCACCCTATCAGATGGATAAACAATGTTTTTGAAATGAATTTGCCTTCTTTTTCAGATAACATAATTGTATCCTCATTTCACTGTGGGAGAGCAGGGTCCTTTGGATCCTACACTCCCATCCCTCCATCCAAACAGTACAACAGGACCCTGCACTCCCATCCATACATCCAAATAGTAGAACAGTATCCATATGTCAAAGTGAGAGCACAGGGTTCTTTGGACCCTGCGCTCCCTTCTATCCATCAAGATAGTACAATTTTGTACCTACTTTCTGTTATATAAACATCATTTGTTATTAAGAAATATCAGTTATAGTCACAACAATAAAAAAAAATTGAAGGTATTAGCTAAAAAAATAGGAATTTTGCTGGTGTTTAAATTAGGGAAAAAAGTGTAACTTATTAGATTTGAACCCAGGATGTTTCAAACTGCAGCTCTGTGAGTCACCCACCACACCACTGCAGCACTGCTGTTGATTTCTGCTTCTTTGTGTATTAGTATCTGTCACTGTGGAAGCTGAGAAATGTTCAAAATAAACAGAATGGTTTCGAAAGCATTCTATTTTCGTAAGCAACACCACATCTTTGGAAAACATGTGAAAATTGGAGAAAATGGTAAAAGAAGCATCTTTTTTGTGAAAACAATAAGAAATTTTTTGGAAACGCTCCCTGGCTTATGAAAATGGAACACTTCCATTTCAGTAGACAGTACTTGATAACATGTGAAAATTGGAAAAATAGTTGAAAAAGCACCTTTTTTTCCAAAAACAAAACGAAAATGTTCGAAAACACTCCTTTGCTTCTGAAAACAGGACGCTTCCATTTCTGCAAACAACACTTCATTTTTCAGAAAAGAATGCCCCATTTTTGAAAAAGAATGCCCCATTTATGCAAAAAATGACCCCATTTTCAAACAAAAATGCCCCATTTTCACAAAAATGCTCCATTTTCAAACAAAATGCCCTATTTTCAAAAAAATACCCAGTTTTCAAACAAAAATGCCCCATTTTCAATAAGAAATGGCTCATTTTCTAACATAAATTCCCAATTTTTTGCAAAAAATGCCCAATTTTTGAACAAAAATGCTCCATTTTCGCAAATAAAAGTCCCAATGTTAAAAAAAATGCAACTTTTTGCAACAGATGCCAAATTTTCAAACAAAAATGCCCCATTGTTGCCAAAAGTTTCCAGTTTACTAACAAAAATTACCAATTTTTTAACAAAAATGCCCAATTTCTGAAAGAAAAACATTTTTTTGGAAAAAATCAATTTTTATGCTGAATACTTAACTTTTCCCATAGGAAATAATGGGAAATTAAAAGTTTAATAACTTTTGAGTGAATTTATATTTTTTCAAAAAACCTTCACAAGGCACATCAGTGACTGAAAATCCTTCCTACCCTGAAAATTTCAGCCCACACATAAAGCCATTTCTGAGATCCAGGATGACAAACAAATTTCAAAAAATCCTGATTTTTCATTTTTTTCAACACTTTATATCTTAGAAATCACTTAACGGATTGAAACCAAATTTGGCAGGTCAGGAGACCTATCCCTAGAGATTATGTACTGTATGCCAAAGTTCATGCAAATCTGTTGAACAGCTCCAAAGTTATTAACCCACAAAGTTTGAACTTTAACATAGAAGTGCACTTTGACTCTAACTATACTGGCGCAACTGTGCCAGAATATATATAAATATATATATATATATAAGGAATATACAGTGGTGAGCTGTCAGATAAATGATATATCTACACAAGTGCTGTTTGACCTCGAGTAACTTCACAAGTGCGAGTGAAGTGTCTGAGGTCAAACAGCACAAGTGTAGATAAATAATTTATCTGACAGCTCACCATTGTATAGTTCATTTATGCAATAGGGATGCCCCTTATCAGTGCAGGAACATTTCGTTTTGGCTGTTTATCTTTTTTTTTAAATGATAATTTCTGGTACTTTCTTAAACATTCCTAGTGTATGCCCGCCTAGTGTGGTGGTTGCTTTTAAATGAAACACCACTCATTTTGTAGACAGCTTCTTGCTGAACAAATGTCATGGTCACAGTACCATGCTACCTTTTTTGTTTTAAAGTTATCTACATTTGTTTGTCAGAAAAGTGAAAAGAAAATGGGATTTGATTCTGTTTTTTGCTAATTATTAAAAAAACTAAAATGTATCTATAAATGAAACACCTTTCATTTTGTAGATATTTTTGTCCTGAACATTTTTTCATGCTCATAGTACTATGCTATCATTTTTTGTTTTAAAATTATTCATATTTGTTAGTCAAAAAAGTGAACAAAAAAGCTCTGATTGATAGTTTGCATTTATCCCACATATGTGCATCTTGGCATTTAAATTCGGGACGCTCTAGCAACACAATTATTTTTGTGTTTACCTAGTCGGACCCTGCGGATGCTATGCATGTCTTTATTTTGAGGTTAAACACCCTAGAAATATGTTTTTTCAATTTCTGGAAAAAGTAGTGTCGCAAAGTAGAGTCGCACTCATGAAAATGTCACAAATGCCTGCGAAAGCTGTCACAAATTGCGACACTGCTTTTCCAGATTATGGCCAAAATGACAGCAGTTCTTTGCCACCATGCTGCAAAAGAACAATTTGGTCTTTTGGACTGAAATTTGGAAGGAACACAGCCAGCATCTTACAGATGTGCCTCTCTTAGTTTAGTCAAATAATATTACAGGGCAGCAAAGTTACAGCACTCCAAAGTTGACTCTTTTTTCCATAGGATAACATTACGGCATCCGCAGCATTACATGAATCCTTTACCGCCCTGCTGCAAAATAACTGCTTGGTTTTTTGGGCTGAAATTTGGAAGGAAGAAAGCCAACATTCCACAGATGTGCCTTTCAGTGGTTTGGTGACAAAATATTACAGGGAGCCAAAGTTATGGCACTCCGAACTTCTCTTTTTTTCCCATAGGATAACATTATCACATTCACTACGCCTTTCAGGGCCCGTATCTCGGCAACATTGCGAGATACAGACTTTTTGTCAAAAAAATGCTTAGCTCCCCAATGTAGCTAAGTATAAAACTAGCCAGGAAAGTCATAAATCATATGACTTTTAAATGTTTTTTCTACGACGTACTTTTCCTGAGATATAAGCAATTTAGTATTCCAACTCCTCATTTTCTGCTCCAAGACCCATTATTATGCATGCATTCTTTGGACTCACTGTCTTGCTCTATGCAGCTCTTGGGGAAAACCAGCCTGTGTGCTTACATTACTGTTACCCTTACCGCTTCTGCTTATGGGTTCCATAAATCGCTTTCACTTACTGTTCCCATCTACGGCACCACATGTTACTGCGTTTTCATTTGCACTTGCATTTGCATTATTTTCACCATTTGTGTCTACAGTACTGTTTATCTTTCTGTTTCACTTTGTGTCACCATACGCATTACCATTTGGGTTGGCGGGCACCATGTTACTATGTGACAAGACATCACGCCGACGCATTACATTCACTATTTCTCATTATCCTTTTCAAAAAGAAGGGAAATTAGAGGCAAAAAACTCTGTTTATTGCATCAGTTAGGGTTGTTCCACAGTGGCAAAAGCAAGGAAATTCGGTGTTAGGGTTGAAAGCCCCCCTTGAACCCACCAGCCTACTCCCCCAACCGGCATCAGGGTGTGCATTGTGGTCATCGGTCCTAACTCTCACCCCATTCTCCTATACCTCTGCTTCTTTACACATGTCATGGGGTGAGAGTTAGGGCCGATGACCCCAATGCGCACCCCGATGCCAGTTGGGGGGTGGGCTGGAGGTTCAAGGGGGGCTTTCAACCCTAACACCAAATTTCCTTGCTTTTGTTGCTGTGGAACAACCCTAACTGATGCATTAAATGGAGTTTTATGCCTCTACTATATATATATATATATACATACACACACAATATAGCAGTTTATTTTAGTGCCCTCTTTATTTAGCACAGAGTGTGTTGCACTACTGTTTAGTGCTTTATTGAATTAGCATATCAGCTTC
Source organism: Neoceratodus forsteri (assembly GCA_016271365.2). Classification (NCBI taxonomy): domain Eukaryota; kingdom Metazoa; phylum Chordata; order Ceratodontiformes; family Ceratodontidae; genus Neoceratodus; species Neoceratodus forsteri. Next base: position 464,309,799 of record CM057449.1, read on the forward strand.
ACGTGCAGTTACAACACTATGCTCCCTGTATTATTAGCAACCAGCTTATTTTAGTGCTTTTGTCAGTTAAGCTAATATAGCAAAAATAAACTGAATGCTAATATTTCCTGCTATACAGTATATGTATGTATATATTTTAGTGGTGTGGTAGTGCCACTATAGTTAGGGTTGAGTGCTCACTTCTATGTTAAAGCCAAATTTTTGCACCATAATAACTTTGTAACCATTCAAATGGATTTGCTTGAAATTTGCATAATCTCTTCAGGTGGGTCTCTTGACATGGCACATTTTTTGTGAATCTGTTGTGTGGTTTTTGAGATACTGATTTTCAAAAATCCCTATATTTAAATGCTTTGCTGTTTGTTTGTCGACCTGTATCTCAGAAACTGTTTAAGGTAGTTTTCTGAAATTTTCAGGGTAGACAGCATTTGACTCACATATATGCATTTTGAAGGGTTAGTGAAAAATATTAATTCCTTCAAACGTTATTACATTTTAAAGTTTCCCATTATTTCCTATGGGAAAAGTTAAATGTTCCATATGAAAATACTTTTGTTTTCACAGAAGCTACTGTATTTTCACAGACAGGGTCATGCAGTGTCTCAGGGTACCTAATTCAATTTCGCAGAGTGGTCCTGTGTCTGCCATCTTGTTTTTCACTTAACAAGAGACAGAGAGTAAAGAAAACATGTAAAAAAATGAATGGCATAGAAACTGGAAACATCAGAACCTAACTAAATGGGACCCGTTTATCTATATTCTGATGTTTGTTTTTTCATATTCAGCCAAGAAACAGCTTTTCAGGGCACCCAAAATCCTGGGTGTTCAGCTTAGTGAAAGGAGCACGTTCCCCATGTTCTCTGTGTGAGAACAGTGGGATTTTCTTGAAATCTGCAGCCACAGCTGAACTTGTGCTGCTGCCAGCTTCAGTGAGAGGAGTGACTCAGCGTTTTCCGTGGAGTTTAGTTGCAACCCCCACCAATGTCCAATCACCGTACGCATAATAAAAAAAACATACCTGGTAGTCTAGTGGTCCCACCCCACTCCTGGATACCTGATCCCCATGTGTTTAAAAAAAGAAACATTCCAGAACAAAAGTCTCCCAAGGTTCCTTTTTTCTTTTAACAAAAAAAGGGGAGAAGGTAAAATGGATATTCTCAGAAAAACAGAACAAAGTAACCCTTTCTCAACCCTGAATAATGAATCAAGTCAATAAATTATTTTCTTATTAGTCCTTCTTTTTAATATTGTTTTCCAAACTTTCAAATATTTTTCTTTCTTGACATGTTGCTCCAATAGATTTCTTTAGTAATGTTTCAGAACAAAAGGTTCCTTCATCAGACTCTGGAGCATTTCAATTATTTCTTGATTATACAAGAACATAAACAGAGATTTAGAATACATATTTCATTATTGTATGTTGCAATATTAAATGCAAGAAACTAACTAGCAGGTGGCACTAACCTGTGTACAGACTAAAATAACGTCACAATGTGTGTCTGCCATGGGGTGGGGGTCAGTCTGATCCTAAATGGAAGATCTCTCTTTATCTATTTCAAACAAAGAAAGGATTTATCAATACCATATGAAGGTGTTCTTTTAAAATAAAAATCCAAACTGCTTACATGGCACAAATTTATTTGTAACCTACGTTTATGCCTTTCATAACAATTTTGGCATTATTCAGTCCTGAAATAAACTATAGGGAAGTTTCATTTTGACCGGGCTGCATGAGGTGGAGTCACTCTGTGACAGTAGCATGCTATTTCCTGGTGGTCTAATGGCCCCCCCACCCTGTTAGGTATGCACCCACCCCCACTCCCCCAACATTCTGATTAGCAGTCTGTGACCAGCACAGCCCTCCTCTCACCTCCACAGATAACTGCAGACTGCTCTATGAATAAGATGTACCACACAATGTTATCTGAATAAGCTCATTCACATAACATTGTGAGGCATTGCTTATTACTAGCGCAGTCTGTGGCCATCCTTGGAGATCAGAGGAGGGCTGTGGTAGTCAGAGACTGCCAATGGGGATGTGGGGTGGAGCAGGGTGGTTGGTGCATACCTAACAAGGTGGGGGGTGGAGGCCACTAGATCACCAGAAAATGTATTGCTTTCACAGGAGGGGCGATTGGGGAGAGGGGAGGGACCACTGGACTACCAGGTAATTTGTAATTTTATGATATCAGGACTGGGATGGGACATTGGTGGAGGGGGAGGGACCACTAGACTACCAAGGTCTTTTTTTTCCTAAACAGATGGGCATTGGGCATCAGGGAGGGCCTGTTTGTGCAAATGGACTAGCTAATATACATAGTGTCACAGGAGCTAGTCGATTTGGGCAAATGGGTTGTCCTGTTTCACATGTGGAAATCATTTTTTGATCTGTCTCCATGAAAAGAAAGACCCTGGTAGTCTAGTGGTCCTTCCTCCCTCCCTGGTGCCTGATCCCCTTTCTGTACAAGAAAAAAAAAGACCCCAGTAGTGTAGCAGTCCCTCCTTCTCCCTCAATGTCCCATTTTGGTCCTGATATTGTAAAATGACATATTACCTGGTAGTCTAGTGGTCCATCCCCTCTCCCCAATACCTCTCCCATGAAGGCAATAATGTTCCTTGTGGTCTAGTGTTCCCCACCCCAACTCTGTTAGGTATGCACTACCACCCTGCTCCCCCTCTGCATCCTTATTGGCAGTCTGCAACCATGACTGCCCTCCTTTTACCTACTTGGATGGCCGCAGACTGTACGATGAATAAGGTGTATCACACAATGTGGTCAGAATTGTCTTTTGGAACATTAACAAAGTTTTTTGCTTCTTATTTCCTTACTTTTTAAGATAGTATAATAGCACCCTTATTTTACTGTGGGAGTGCACCCATCCCTCCATAAATACATATATGTACATAGCGGTGGAAGCACAGGGTCTTGAGCTTCTGTTTATAGGACAACAGTGACCAAATTGTCAGCATATCTACCTTAATACTCCACCTCATTTTCCCGGTAAAGAACAGTTTTGATTCCTTGCCAAAATGTAATTCTGCGCAACTGCTACACAATGCCTCTCCCAAGGTGTTTTGGGCAGGATTTGAAAAATGACAGCTGTGACATACATGAGGTGGGGTAATAAGAAGGCTATGTTGAAAATGTGAGGTCAAAATATTTAAAATTTCCAAAGTTACATGCGTGCATAGTGAAATTGCAATGATTAGTCATAACTTTTCTATTTTTATATATTTTGACCCCCAATTTTCAACATAGTCGTCTTATGACCCCACCTCATAAACCTCATTGGTGAACATTTTCAAATCCATGCCAAAGTATCATTCTGCACCACAGGTACAAAAACGTGTTTCAGACAGGATGTGAAAAATGACAGCTTTACCGTTCATGAGGTTGTGTGAAAATAATGGCTATGTTGAAAATTGTCAAAGTTATGCACATGCATAGAAAAATTTCAGAGAACATCCATAAGTCTGCCATTCTAGGAATATTTTTACCAAATTTTCAACATGGCCTTTTTGGGACCCCACCCCATGAACACTGGAGGTGAAATTTCATCATTCGGTCCCAAAAAGTGATTTCACACAGTGACCATGAAATCACCTTTTGGGCTTGATTAACAAAATGACAGTGGCAGTGTTCATGAGGTGGGGTCAAAAAAAGGCCATGTTGAAAATTTGGTGAAAAAATTCCAAACAATGGCAAAGTTAGGAACATAAGTTCAAAATGCCATTGAACTTCATTATACAGAACTTACCTTTATTCTTTAGTTTGTGGTTCGGCTTTGAAGAGTGCAGACATGTTCCAGTCCACAGAAGATGAGAGCCTACAACCTCCAGTGGTAAGTAAAGGGTAAGCTGGGTGTGGGATGGTGGGTGCTGAGTGGGAGGGTTGAGATGGAGGAGGGGTATGGTGGGGACGATGAGGTACCATTTTCTTTTTTCAGGTTTTAAAAAAGATGTTAGGGGACAGTTTTCTTTTTTTCAGGTTAGAATAAACTAAATAAATATTTTGGGACACTGGGGGGTGGGCTCCCCAGTGTTGCGCACTGTTGGGGGGAACTAAATGCTGTCACAGGGATTGGGCCCCCCCCCAATGTTGGCTTATTAACAAAACAATCGGCTGGGGGGCATCCTACACCAGAAGTGGGCATCCCAGTGTTGGATATTAAACATGAATTATCAAAGAACTTAAGGATGGCAATTGGAGGGTGGGGGTGCCACAATACACCAGGTAATGTATGGGGACAGTGATCATGGAGTGAGGGATGCCACTGGACACCAGAGAAAATGGGAGGTTCACAACTCACACTGCTGCTGGCAGCAGGAGTTCAGCTGCAGCTGCAGTACTAAATAAAATCTGCTGTTCTCATACAGAGAATGAGGCAGAAGGCTCCTCTCACTAAAATGGGCACGCTTTCATGAGAAAAGAGGCTGAGATGTGTACAGTGTATGATAATGATGTGCGCATTAGGCTGGAGAACCCTATGGAACACCCCATGCCTGGTTTGCTTCCTGCAGGGTAGGGTAGGATGTTAGGGTTGGGAACCCTAACACCAGATTTCCCTACTTTTGTTGTTTTAACCCTAATTGATGCATTAACAGAGTATTTTGCAAAGATTTCCTTACTTTTTGAGATAGTATGATCACATCCTCATTTGTCTATGGAGGGATGGAAGCCCTGCGCTCCCATCCCTCCATAGTTGCATACATGTATGCTGGTATAAAAGCAGACTGAGTTCAGTTGAGAACAGGCCAACCATGGAGGAATCTGAGTTGACAACCCTCCACTGAAAAGTTTCCAAATTAGAATCCCAGAGAGGACTAGGAGGGGTGCAATAGGTGCAATAATTTAGTAATTGCAGGCATCCCCAAAAAAGGGAGAGTACGAATATGATGACATTCATTCAACATCTCATAGATATGGCTGGCCTCTCACCTAAAGGAGACAAAAATATCACTGAATGAATGCAGCGTGATCTGCCCTATTCCTGGCCCACCAAGTGTCCCAGACATATTATTCCTCACCTGTTTAATTATTTAGATAAGACCAATATTGAGAAAAAGGCTATGGAAAAAGGGAAACTTTATTGGCAATCTAACTGCACATTGAGCACATTCCATCCACCGATGTGTGGACATCAGCCACTCCACCAATCCTAGCTTATACACTGGCCCAAGGTGCACCGACTCCAAGTCACCAATAGTGGTTAGAATTTAGTTGCACACTACATCCCTACCTCCTCCCCCCAGAGGAAGATGACTGTCCCTTGATGCTCATTCTGCTCCCCCTAGCCAGCCCTCTAATGACCCAGAGTTTGCTCTCACATCCAGGTCATTACTGTTTCAAACAGTAGTGCTATCATTGTGCTATCAGGCCAGCTATGTTTACTGATATTTATACTACACTGTCTGTACTGATGAAGATAGGCAAAATTTGTCACATTATCTACATTGTCTACAGCCCAGCAACAAAAAAGCTTATGTTGTACCAGTTTCATTTTGAAGAACAATGTATAACAAAATATTCATTTTAGTTGATTACCTACAATCTTTCGATTTTTCCTGAAAGGTGATATTTAAGATTGAACCACTTTCTCTAGAACTATCTCCTTTAAAGCTGGCTTTTGTGTGCATGTGGTTTCCAGAAAAAATTATCTGTTATCCAAACCCATGCAAAATGTCAAATCAATTTACTTTTAAAATGATCAAGTACATTTGTTACAATCTCAGCCATCTTTGACTTGAAGATGGTTATATTGTGATGAATAAAAATAAAATGCTACTGCTTCTGGGAAAAAATAATAGCCCTTGCCCCACTGCTAATCCTGCCTTAAATTATTCTGTTTGCAGCCCCCACCGCTTACAACTCAAACAAGAAACAAAGAGCAGAGCTGTAGGTTCTCTGGTCCCAATTTTCAAAAGGGGGATGTAGGGCACAAGACCAAGCCCTGTGTCCCCACAATGTTTGCCGCAGCTACTTCCTGGTGTTTGCCGCAACTTGCACCTGATTTTCAAACCCGGGATGGAAGTTGAGACAGTGCCCTCTTTTTACAGCAGATTGTACCAAAGTCTTGGTGCAAGCCTTGTAAAATGACACCCCCATGGATGCAAATGTATGCCAGGGGGTAGCTGGGGTAACTGTTCTACACTGCTGCAAGAGACTTGTGGCAGGGCAGTTGCGACAAGTAGCTTTCGCAACCACACTTGCCACAGGGTTTGCTGCAAGTCACCACTTGCAGCACACCTCTCAGCTGCAAGTCCATTGTGGCAACACAGCCCATTTGAAAATAGGGCAACCTGTGTTACTTCCACCTTATATTCTGTAGTGGGTTCTCCTATGTTTTTGTATCAGGTTTTGTTTCCCTTTAGAGTTGTGAATGATTCACTTCTGTGTTGGATATATGACCAGCCATTAGTGAATACATCATATGATGTTATTGAGAACATCAAGGTCGTTAGGACAGTAACATAACGTGGAAGTATCAAAAGCTTGTATTTATTGAATGAAAATCACCACAAATAGAGAATCTGGAGGCAACACATATACTGCATTATATGTCTAATTAATTATTCATGAGCTAAAGTAGCTCATTGATTGGCTGCCATGCCAGTCTGAAATCCCCTGGAAGTGCCTGGCACAACAGCCATACAGCTGTTCGCCCACTCTGTCTTTTCACCGCAGCAATCATGATAATCATTCAAACAGCAGTGCAGAAGTAGCCATAAAACAAAAACAATCTGCAGTATAAGGAAGCACAAATGGAAGTACCTATCCTTAAGTTTGACCTGTTGTGGAGTGCAGATGCTTGAAAGACATAACTATTCAGTCAGCTCCCGTTCCCGTCATCACATTCATCGTGACAGCATTTCTATCAGCGCCAAAGGATTTACCTCTAACAGCTTCTCAAATCAGTTTGTCAGCATTTGTGCCAACAAATAGTTAAGAAAAAGTATACTATACACACCCACAAGATACCTCCCCAAACTAAAATACTGTAAGAGGCACCACACGGCAGCCAGCCATAAACAAACAGAAGACATGCGGCACTGCCACCAGCCACAAAGAAATAAAACACATACACACAAAACTTCAAAAAAGATCATTACTATGATTAGACTTATACTCGCAATAATGACCTCAGAGCCAGTCATTTCCTGTCGATTAATGATCGGCTGGGTGAGGGTGACCCACGGATGCCCCTTTGGGCCACCATTCCCCCAGCCAGTCGTTAATCTCTAGAAAATTACCGTCTTTAAGGACATTATTGCTAATTATGCAGTGGATGCAAATGCTGCTGCCACATTCTGCAGCTGCAGAATTAACAGATTCCAAGGGCCTTGAAAAAAGTAAGAATGAAGTACACAGTTGCAAAATAATGTTTTTTTTTCTGGCCAAGCAAAGAAAACAATCTATAGTAACCCCCCCCCCCAAACAAATATAATGTAGCAAAAGAAAAGTCAAAGTGTATCTAGATACAAATTGTAGCAAGAAAAAAAAAAGTGACCTTCTGGGAATTGAACCCAGGATTCTAGAATACCATTCATGTGCTCTAACAACTTAACTATAAACTCACATGGTTGGACCTTATGTTCTCAGATATACTTCCTTTCTCTCATATTGCATATCCAGCAACTAGGAATTATCAAGATGACACATATATGTTTTTGGTGCATATTAGCAGTGGCTAGTACTGTACCAAAAACATATCATTGTCATCTGTATCTGGATTCAGTATATCATATGTAGTAGAATCATCATTTAGTTTAGTGAGATTTCCAGTAACATGCTCTGTTTATATGTATATATTGGGAAATATCACAGAAATCAAAAAGAAATGAACAAAAGATTTCCTGTGAAATATGATGTGTCTGTATATTCTGCATTATTTGCTTTTGATAACCTGGTAAGGTGTACTACACATAGACTACTACTGTACTGTATGTCTGGGTATACTTAGATAACTCCTGTGCCATATCATTGCCTACTACTGCAAATTCAAACTGCAGTATTGTACTAATAGACCCTGTGATACACTATTATCCTAACTGGTCACTGACAAGTTGGCTTTGGGATGAATACAGTTGTGGGCATAATTTCTAAACTTTGGCAGTCAGGATTTCCTTTCACTTGCTTTATCATTCATGGCTGTTGCTTACCACCAATAATGGCATTCAGCAATTTGCCTCTGCCCGAGAGGCATGGGAAGGGCTGCCTATCCTTTTTTCCTGACCTCTTTCTGGCATCGAAGAGTGGTGGGTCAACACCACTTCAAAAACAAAGGAACAAAACGTACTGTTATATTAACAAAGTGCAGCAAGATATTTTATTATTTAATAATGTGTGTCTAAAACTTCATTAAAAGTAGGAAACATGACCAACAACTCACAAGCAGATCCAGCCACCCAATTCCAAACTCAGGAATTTGATTGCAATGAGGGTAGTTCCACTTTTGTCTATAGCAGCAAATTCCAGCAATTTTCAATTCATTACTTTTTTGTCAAACAGCCAGAAATGCCGAAAAACAACAAAATGGTAGCACCAAAGCTCAACTGGTCTTCCCGCCCAGGTGGATAGCATACATGTTATGCTTACATCTTTATAGCATATTTAGTGTCTTACCATAGGTGTTTAAAAAGTAGACTCTTAAAAAGACATGTGCCACTTGAAAACCCAATGCTTATTGTATGAAGAACAAAGTGCTTGTGTCAAAAGGACAGATAAAAATCTTTGTAAAAAACATATAAGACAAGAACAAAACACATATAATATGAATTCGTAATCCAGAGTCAATGCAAAGGCAGGACTGAAAACAGCAGAGCTGACAAGTCTTGCTGTTACAAATAAAGGATCCATGATGGGAGTCCGACAAAAATTTTGTTGAACGCCCCTTCAGCGACACCGGCAGGTCGACCGCATTTTGCAGTCGGCTGCCAGTTCACACTTTGTTTTGTTGTTTTCTTTGGACGGCTTTGCACCCCCCCACTTAAGGATTCAGTCACAGCTGATTGGGGGGGTCAGGACCCCCAACAGACAGCGTCGGGTTCCAGTGGGTCTCCCACCATGGCTAGGCACTGTACTCGCTGTGGGAGACCTCGCTGGTGAAATGTCACTGTCGGGAGGGTAACCAACATATAAAGATACAGTGGAATCTCATCATTCAGTCCCAAAAGGATTACTCTATTAAGTGTTGTAATCCAAAAAGATTCCTTCTGTAGAAATCTTCTAGTAAGGTCACCTCCTCAGACCCCAAGTTCAATTATTTCCATAGCAACAAATCTGCGGTATAATGCCTAATCATTGCATATTTAAAGTTCTGGTTTCTTTTTTTTTTTAACTTTATGTTATCATCCTCCCTTGATGCCGACCACCTTAAATTGAAGGAGCATTACCAAGCCTATCAATCTGCAATCTCCCGTAAGAAGGCAGAATTCCTGTCCAGGGAGATTGCCATTGCTCAGAATCTACCAGCTCAGCTTTTTCGCACTGTGGACAGACTGTGCAACTCAGCCTGCCTACAAGTGCGAAAAGTCTTTTCGCAAGTAGAATATGATGAACTTACTCGATTCTTTGCAAATAAGGTGGCTGACATCAGGGCGGTACTCCAACCAGCACACTCTAAGGGTGTTGCTTTAGACCATTGTGTGGCTGCTGCTCCTCAGTTTTCCTGAAGTACCTTCAGCCGACCAGAGTTTGCGGATGTCATGCGGATTGTCCAGAGTATACGCCCTATATGCTGTAGTTTGGATCCTGGACCAACTTCCCTGATTTTGGGTCGTATTGATTCCATCAGTCCAGTCCTCACACTGATAGTTGGGTGCTCATTGGAAACAGGTGAGTTTCCTAGCTCCCTGAAGGAGGCAGTGGTAACACCCCTCCTGAAGAAAGTTTCTTTGGACCCCGACTGCCATTCGAACTACAGACCTATCTCAAATCTTGCCTATTTAGGGAACATGATTGAGAAAGTAGTGGCCATACAGCTGGAGAACCATTTGACCATCCATGACATCTATGAAACCCTCCAGTCTGGTTTTCATAAGAGGTGTAGTATTGAGACAGCGCTGGTTCGGGTGCTCAATGATATCCTGATGGCGAGAGATCGGAAGAGCAATTCTATCTTGGTTCTCCTAGATCTCTCATCAGCATTTGACTCTGTGGACCATGGGGTATTGCTTAACTGTTTGAGGTTCATCTGCCAATTATCTGGTGTAGTCCTCAGGTGGTTCACATCTTACATCACCAGAAGAACACAGAGAGTGGTGTCTGGGGTTTGTTCCTCAGACCCAGTTTCTTTGTCCCCCTTGTTAGTCGCAATGTACATGCTGCCCCTTGGAGACATTATAAGAAGGTATGGGCTGAGGTTTCACTGCTATGTTGATGATACCCAGCTCTACCTTTCTTTTGCACCTGACCAGGATGGAGCTCTCTCAGTTTTTAACAACTGCCTCACAGAAATCCAGGAGTGGATGTATTCGAGTTGGCTGAAGTTCAGCTCAGATAAGACTGAGGTGCTGGTTGTGGATACGGCATGCTGGATAGGGGGTTTGGAGGTTGGTTTGCCCTCAGAGTTATACCTTGGGGGCCTATCAATCCTGACCTCTGAACAGGTGCGGAACCTAGGGTTAATTTTTAATGAAGGGCTCACTCTGCATTCTCAGGTGTCTACCGTCATCAAATCCTCTTTTTATCAGCTGAGGAATATCTCCAGGATTAAGCACCATGTTCCATTCAGCAATCTTCCTACACTGGCCATGCCTTTGTATCCTCATGCTTGGACTATTGCAATTCCCTTTACCTAGGGCTACCTGGGGTGGAAATCTGCCACCTGCAGCTGGTGCAGAATGCAGCGGCCTGGCTTTTGATAGGAACTTCTCAGTTCAGCCATATTTCACCGATGCTGTGTGGACTGCACTGGCTGCCAGTTCAGTGGCGGATCACTTTTAAAGTCGATCTTCTGACTTTTAAAGCCCTACACGGACTGGGCCAAGACCACTTGAAAGAGCTCCTGGCTCCTTACTGTCCTGGGCAATCACTCCACTGAGAGATCCCAAGGGTGAGTTTAAAATCTTCTGGGGCCCGAGGCATTTATGGTAGACCTACCCTCTGATTCTCCGTCGATTCTGGGGAGTGCATGACCGTGTAGGGATTTAAACAGGCCTTGAAAACTTATTTGTGGAGGCAAGTGTTCAGTGGTTAATCTCTCTTTCTGATTGCATCAATGGTTTTATTGCTGTTTTACATTTTTAGGACGCTGAGTTGTATGATGTGTTTTATAATTTGTTTGGCACCTTGGTTTTTGAAAGGCGCCATAAAAATAAAGTTTATTATTATTATTGTTATATAAAACAAACATACAGTTTGGACACAAGCATCAAAACTGTGGTACAGTATAATATAAACCATAAGGGTGCCACTCCTCTTAATGCACGTAATACGATTTGTCTAATGTTTTAAGATACATCATCGGGGAAGGGATTATAATTAGCAGTAAAGTACAAATATGAGCTGCAAAATGAGTCCATGAGCTATGTGATATATAAATCATAAATTGATTTAAATAAAGTCCCCACAGTCCTCCTCCTCCACCTGGGTGGGAGGGATCCACCACCCTCCATCCAGTAATTAATGCACTTAATGTGCTAATGCTATATGAAAACAACTCTTCTGGATAGTACTTCTCAGCATCATTTCAAGACCTAATAAAGAGCAATTTATGACATGCAGTACATATTTATAGTATAAGGCATAAACATAGTTATATCCCTGAGCTACATTCTACCCTCTCAAAAACATTAATCAACAGTAATTAACAGTAACTTGCATCCTTTAAAAGCATTAAGGACAATTATGAAAACTGTTATAAACAGTAAAGAGCTCAGCTTATTTTTGTACCTAATGTCCCAATGGGGAAAATGCATTCCACTTCAGAGTGGGAGTTGTATGTAGTGGTGGGTGAAGTGACCAAAATTCACTCAGCAAAGTGATTCATGGAGTAACGTGGAATCCGCGAAGTAATCCACAACATGAAACAGAGTACTTCACGTTATAATAGGGAATGCCAAGTCCATTGGAAACAATGACTGCACTGTTCCGCCTTCTCCAAACCACTTCTCCACCAGTTTTAAAGCAAAGTACATTGAAATCAATGTACTTTGCCTCACTTCGCCTAGTTTTTGAGCTCCAAAGGTGAATTTTGCAGTGCTTTATGGGATTGCAGGTCACATGGGCTCTCTCTAGATTGTTCTGCACAGCCTCAGTTCTGTGTGGTGTGTGTAGTGGAGGATGGAGACAGTTTCCTCTCAGAGCTTTGCAATTCAAATCCTCTAAAAGCTGTTAAAAAAAAGTCTTTTTGTGCTATTTTTTTTCTTTTGCTCACAATTTAGTACATCGATTATAGGAAACCCTCCTGTGCTCATATCATTGAGTGTTTATTGTTTGTGTGTGGATTTTAAATATTAATTTAGAACAGTTAGTCTGTGTACTGTGAAGTGTGCTTTGGGGGAGGGGTGTATCTGTGGTGTAGGTGGACTAGAAGAAGAAGAAGAATCAGCATTTATATAGTGATTTTCATACACAGTATCCCAAAGCGCTTTACAAGCAATGCTAGACTGGTAGTGAAGTGACTGAATGTGTGGTGGCGGCCATATCACACATCATCACCCACACATAGCCTGGATAATTTTATGAACCGGTTTATGGGAAGGGGAATGTTGGCCAGGAAACTGGGAAAGTTCCCTGCTCTTTATGAAGAGTACCCTGGGTTCTTTTACTTCCACCTGGACACCCACCAGGGCAACACCAGGATGGGCAGAAGGGACCTCGGTTTAACGTCTCATCCAAAGGACGGCACACCCCAGCAGTACAGCACCCGCCAGTACTGCACTTGGATGCCAGTGATTTTTAGGTGCAAGTCCATCCTGGTGTGGGATGAGAACCCATGACCTTCTGGTCCAGAGGCGGATGTTCTACCAACTGAGCCACGCTGACTAACTGGGAGAAAAAAGCAGTCTTTCTGTTTTGGTTATATTTTTCTTGTATAACTGTGTTAATGTACACACAGTAATATTTTCAGTAATTCTTGACCTTTTCTTGCTGATTGTTGTGGTGTATAATTTCAGTTTGTTTAAAACATTTGGTTATATTACTAAAGGTTCTCAATCTGCTACGCATTACTTATAGTGTGTGTGAGTGTGTGTGCGATGCATGCCATTAAATTAGACACCTTTTATTGTGCCACAGAGTAATTGCAGCAGTGTGAACCTGCTATTCACCACACCTGCATGAATCTGTTTTACTGCTTTGTTGTATCTTTACTGGTAGTGGACTGTTACTGCCATGCACTACCCCCCCCAACTGGCAAAAGGTATTCTTGTCCCGATTTGGATTTATGACTTGTGAGCACTTGCTAGGTGTTGTGCCTTTGCGTCTGCATCACTTGAGTGCTCAGTGCAATCTTAATCTGTCTGTGCATTTGAGGTATACCAATAATTCTGGGAGACTTTGCATTTCTTGTTACGCTCTCTTTTCACTTCGTCAGCACTGGGGAATTTTCTAGACATAAGACAGTAGCATTTTTGGGATGCACATTAATTCTGGTGACTGTGTGTGACCACTGCACACATGACAGAGTGCACCATTAATTCTGGGAGACTTTGCATTTTTTGTTACCCTCTCATTTCACTTTGTCAGCACTGGGGAATTTTCTGGGCACAAGGCAGTAGCATTTTGGGGATGCACATTAATTCTGGTGACTGTGTGTGACCACTGCACACATGACAGAGTGTGCCATTAATTCTGGGAGACTTCACATTTCTTGTTACGCTGTCATTTCACTTCATCAGCACTGGGGAGTTTTCTAGACACATGACAGCAGCACTTTGGGGATGCACATTAATTCTGGTGACTGTGTGTGACCACTGCTCACATGACTGAGGGTGCCATTAATTCTGGGAGACTTTGCATTTCTTATTAAGCTCTCATTTCACTTTGTCAGCACTGAGGAATTTTCTGGACACAAGACAGTAGCATTTTGGGTAAGCACATTAATTCTGGTGACTGTGTGTGACTACTGCATGCATGACATCTGAGTGCCCCATTAAATTTGGGAGACTGCATTTCTTGTGCTCTCATTACACTTCGTCTGTACTGGGGAGTTTTCTGGACACAAGACATGAGCATTCTGGGGATGCACATTAATTCTGGTGACTGTGTGTGTGAAGGGCTGCCAATATTGTTGTCACTCAGCGTAAGGCGGAATGACAATGTGAAGTAATAATTATAAGGCAAAGTGAGCCATTTGCATTTGGCCACTTTGCATAGCAGAGTGACAATGCGAAGTGCCCACTTCAAGGGCACTTCACTAGCAGAATTTAAATTCGCTGCATCTCTAGTTGTTTGTATAAAAGAAAAATATTGCTCACTTTAATCCAAAGTCCCAATAAACCCCAAAGTGGCAGTTACCCCAATAGAAAACCTCTTCAAAAGTTCTCCAATTTAGGAAGCCTTTATGAGCTTCATCATCCTCCAAGGAAGAAACCTCTCTCTCCACCACTCTGGGTCTGATCGATGAGTATCTCTGCGCCCACTTCAAGGCCTCATTCAGGTCGGAGAACAAAAAGACCTTATCCTGGTGCACAATTCATAACCAGGCTGGGAAGACAAGGTTGTGGGAGATATTCACATCCCTCAACAATGCTCTGGCTTCATCAAATTGTTTTCTTTTCTGGCACATAGCATAACCAATATCTGGTAGCAGCCAAACCTGTTCCCCATCCTGAAGGAGCATTCACTTTTGTTTTGCCAGAGCGAGGATATAATCGTGGGATCCTATCCCATCTGTTACCACAACTGCTCTCGAAGCTTCAGAGCTATCTGCTCAGCCACGGAGGTCACTCAATACACCTTCTAAATGCATTGTGCTCGATCAGAGACTCCCTCTCCAAGCTGTTGCACCAGCCATTCCTGAGTAAAGAGGAGGAGGTTATCCCCCTTGCAACCCCCTGGCAGGCCCAGAACAAAAATATTGTCAGTGCTCACCTGATTTTACAGGCTTTCCAGATGAGATCACAGATGGGCATTTTCTTTTATACAACAGCTGTCACTGCTCCCATCGCAGCATCGGCCCTTTTAGTAGCCTCAACTGATGCACCTTGGGCCGGATCAAGTATCACCTTGATCCTTGCCATCAGATTTGTTAGGGCATCAAATTTATCAGATAATCTGGAGACAGATGCAAGCAATCTATTTAGCTTAAGACACAGAGTCTGAAAGATTTCCTCATGTAGCAGTTTGTCTGGCTCTGCATTGTGGCCTTGTTGAGACTGCATGGTTGGTGCTTTTGCAGAAGTTCTGGATTTAGCTCCTGCACCTGGGTTTTTTTCCTTCTTAGAGTATTCTATATTGTGCAGTAACAATTTAGCTTCATTTGGCACCTTTATAAAATTAACTACTGTATGATGCCTAAACCCAGCACTTTAGTGAAGTTTTGTCTGTGTGAGTTGCAGAGCTCTATCAGAAAGCTTGCATCTTGCTTGGGCTGCACAGCACCCCCAAGTTCCAATTTCTGATAGCAACCTTAAATTTTCCTCATGATTGTTTTTAATATCCTTTTTGTTTGACCCACATATCCCAGCCCACAAGGGCATGTAAGGAGATAAATGGCACCTTTTGAATTACAGTTGATAAATTCCTTAATTTCAAAATGAAAATCAGAGTGGGGGTGAGTGAATGTCCATGTGTTTATGGTGTTGGAGCAATGGACAGTACCAGAAAACATCTACAAAGGGAAACTTTCTGGATTGCAACACTTAATACATTGACCCCTTTGGGACTGAATGATCAGATTCTGCTGTATAGTTATTTGTAACACAACAAGGTTTGCTGGCTCTGCTGCTTTCAGTCCTGCCTTTGTATTAAAACTGGGTTATGAATCCACAGTATATGTGTTTTGTCCTTGTCTTATATGCTTTTTACATATATTTGTATCTATCCTTTTTGATACAAGCACTTTCTTTTGCATGCAATAAGCACTGGGTTTTAAAGTGGCATGTGTCTTTTTAAGAGATTTCTTTTTATGTTGGCTTGTACGCTTGTGCAAGCAACATCATGCGGTAGTACAGGTTTGGGGGGCGCGGCCGCTGTTGGGCGAATGCAGGGCATGCATCAGTAGGTGTGTCCCTCATGCCCCAATCAGCCTGCATGCCGGCGCCACACCATGCATGTATAATGGGGCAAGCACATCTAAGCAAAGGTCCACTGCAATCCGAGCAAAGCTCGTCATACGGCAGTCCTTTGCTTACCATCTTCTCACCATTATGAGCATGGTCGGCATGCGGCTCAGGCCTGCCGACATCGGGGGTGCCCAATCCCCCTGTCAGTAACCCCCCCACTGTGTTAGTGTGCCGATGGGGGAGCCCAGTCCCCATTGGCTTCCCCCCAAATGTTGAATGCCGAGGGTGCCCAATCCCCTCGGCATGCAGGCTCCCCACTGTCTTTGTAGACACCGACGGGGAGCCTCCCCATCGGCATCACCCTCCAATTGTTGAACTAGGGGGTGCCCAATACCCTTGGCTCGGGCCCCCCACTTTCTTTGTTTGCCGACGGGGTGCCCAATCCCCAACGGCATTACTTCCTCCTGTTGTGTGTCGACGAGGGTGCCCAATCCCCCATCGGCCACTGACATCCCCCCAAAAAACAGTTAGGTGGCATGTTGGGAGCCCACCCCAGCATGCCAAATGCCCTGCAACACAAAAACTGTCCTGCGATGGTTTTCCTTTTTTTTTCCCCGTAAAACGAAAACCATCCCTCATAGTCTCAATGCCCCTCCCCCACCCGCACCCACCCACTCGCACCCTGCCTCCCCTCACCCCCACCCCATAATTACCTCCGAGTCCAGTGAGATGATCTTCCGTGGACCGGGAACACGTCTGCACTCTTCAAAGCCAACCGCGAACTGAGGAAATGCTGGTAAGCTGTATAATGGAGTGAATAGGGGATTTTCAACTTTGCTGCATATCTCAGGCATTTCTTGGAATTTTGGCACCACATTTTCAAGCATGGGGTTTTTGAGGCCCCTCCTCATGAATTCTATCACTGTCATGGCGTTAATCGGCCTCAAAAGGTGATTTCGCAGTCACTGTGCGAAATCACCTTTCGGGACCCATTAACAAAATGACAGTGCAGTGTTCATGAGGTGGCCTCTCAAAAAGCCTATGTTCCAAATTTGGTGGGAAAAATCCAACAAATGGCTGTTTTACGAGCATGCATTGTGCAGTTGCTACACAGGCTCGTAACTTCACGCATTTGCAATATTTTAACTCCGGATATTCAGCATTGGAATTTTTGTACACCTCCTTGTGAACAGTACAGCTGTCATTTTCTACATCCTGCCCAAAATGTGTTTCCTCACTTCCGGCATACAGTAGCACAGTCGCTGTGGGGAATCAGTGTTTGGGCCAGATTATGTAAGTGACAGTGACACAGTTCATGAGCAGAGGTCCTAAAATGCCTATGTTGAAAATTTGGTGCTGATACTCCATAAAATGACTGTGTTATGAGCATGCATTGGCAGATTGCACGCACGCTCATACCGTCGTGCATTCGTGATATTTTCCCTCTGGATTTTCACCATTGCCATTTTTCCACACCTCTTGATGAACAGTACAGCCGTCATTTCACATATCCTGCCCAAAATATGTTTTCGCACTTCCAGCGCAGGATAGCGTGGTCGCTGTGCAAAACCCCTTCTTGGGACACTTTGAGGAAATGACAGTGACACTGTACATGAGCAGAGGTGCTTAAATGCCTATGTTGAAAATTTGGTACCGAACGTCCATAAAATGGCAGTGTTGCAAGCATGCGTTGCATATTTCCCACGTACCCTTGTAACTCCACAAATTTCGTATATTTGTCTGCCACATTTTCAACACTGGCATTTTTTTACACCTCCTTATGAACTGTGCAGCTGTCATTTTTCACATCCTGCCCAGCATGTTTTCCCACACTGCACTACCAAACACCCAAAGGGACACCCTAATGCCTGTCACTCTCTGCGGAGTGGGGGTGGGTTGGCATCAGTTCAATACTTGACTGCCATTCCTATGCTGCATCTCTCTAACTCCTGCACTCCCAATGGCAGCAAGTCAACATTCAGCATTGACAAATGCTTGTTAAATCACCTATGATGAGACACTAGATACACTGTGAAGATGACATAATAGTCAATCTGTAAGCATAAGGTGTATGTTATCCACCTGGGTGGCATGACCGAGTGAGAGTTGGTACTACTGTTTTCTTCTTATTGTTATTTTTTTTTCTGGCTGTTTGACATAAAAGTGATGAATTGAAAATTGCTGGAATTTGCTGCTGCAGAAAAAAGTGGAACTTCTCTCATTCAATTAAGTTGCTGAGTTTAGAACTGGGTAGCTAGATCTGCTCGTGAGTTATCGCTCATGTCTCCTACTTCTAATGAAGTTTTGGATACACATTGCTAAATAATAAAACATCTTGTTGCACTTTGCTAATATAATAGGAGGCTTTGGTCCATTTTTGAAGTGATGCTAACCTGAAAATCATTTATCAGAGTTTTGTCTTTCTGTGAACTATTTACGCTCCTGGGTACATGCACGTAGAACTGATTTATAAATAATAAGGTGTGAGCCCTCATTTTGTGCTTTTGTAAAACCATGCCATGTTCACCTGAGAATGTTACAATGGTGTCTGGTTCACAGGGGTTAGACATAAAGGCACTTTAATTTTCAAAGTGATGTCAGTGCTTATGTGCAAACATACACAGTGTGCTTAAACTGGGTCGGTCTCCGGTGGGGGTGGTCCATCTGTTTTATTAATTGCCACCACCTGGTAAGTCTATCTGTGTATTAAGCTTTGCTGTTTACCTGCTTCATTGGTGGAGAATGGCCCCTTCTCTTCATATTTGATGCTGGATTTGAGCTGTTGATTTTTTTCTAATTTTTCCATTTTGTAGGTTGCCATGGCAGATTATTTTTTTATACTAAATATATTGGCCCAGATATTCAGACTGCACTGGGCAGTGGTGCAAGCGGTGACATTCAACGGTGATGCTCCATGGCGCAGCATCATTGAATATGGCAAGGTCAGCGCACAAACCATGCATGGCACAGTGGCACTGCAGCAGTGCAAGCCACAGAGAGGGAGCATGGGAGTGCACCAGCACAAGTGCAGTTGCACTAGGTGCATCATCCATGATATTCAGCTGGGGCATGCAAATGAGGCCATAATATATGCAAGGTGCAAATGGGGCCATTTGCATGTCATTATGGCACCATTTTCATGTGTTACACAGGGCGTCCTGGTGAACTGCACCTGGCTCCCTGTCTAGCTGCTGTCATTGGGGGCTGGGTCCCTGGTAGGCTATTGTAACTCCCTCCCCTCCCATACACCCGATTGCAGGTGTCTGTAACATTAAAATTAACCTGGTGGTCTAGTGGATCCCTCCCTATATGCCTGATCACAGGCTGTTGTAATAATAAATATTAACCTGGTGGCCCAGTGGTACCCCCCTTCCCACCCATCCACAGAAGACCCCCAGCCACCCAGAACCTCCCATCATTGGCGGGCGGTAGCACCCTGCCTGCATACTGCCAGCCCACCCACCCACTGAATGACAGTGTACAGTATGAACTGTATTCCTATTGGTCCACAGTGTGGACCAATGAGCTTGCAGAACATACTGTACTATACAGGACCAGATATGTGAATGATTGGGGGGGTGCAGGGTAGCCAGGGGTCCTCTCTGGGTGGGTGGGTGAGGAGGGGGATACCATTGGACCACCAGGTTAATGTTTATTATTACAACAGACCATGATTGGGCATACAAGGAGGGAACCACTAGACCATCAGGTTAATTTTAATTTTACAACAGAATGCGATCGGGTATACGGGGAGGGAGGGGGGTCCACTAGACTGCCAGGGAGGATCCGGGTGCTTGTAGATGGTGTTCCTGCTGGGCGGGTGGCCACGCATGGCTGGCGGTTGTTGTGTTGCACCTTGCAATACAGCCTCCCACCTGTAGGTGGCCAGCATTTGAGCCTTTTATTTTTGGCTCAGCTTTCAGCACCAGTGTGTAGCGCATGTAGGGGTTGCACCAATATGCACCTCATCCGGGCTGAATATCGGTATGTGCCGCATAGCCATGGGCACTGCCCATCTGCACCACATACATTGCCAATGCATCCCGGAGCATCAGGAGTTGTGCCGCGCAGCCTGTCCCTTTGAATATTGCACCAGGGTGCATTGGGGGCTTGCACATGGTGCAACCCTGTTGCACCATGCACAACCCCTTTGAATATCTGGGCCATTATCTTTAGCCTCCATATGGGAAGGACAAAGACCACTCATTACTTATTAGAAGTATACAGCTGTTTGGGCTGATCTGTTATTTGTATTATTTTTCAGATAGGTTGCTAGTTAAACCATGCCTCATTCTTTAAAAAAAGGAGATAACAACAGGGAAGGAGAAACAAATTTCATCTGATCATCAGTTACAAGGATTTTCCCCTTCATGAAAAAGGATATTTTTTTTGTGACTCGTGAAATGAAAAAAGATTCTTTTCTTGTATCATGTGTCATGAAAAAAATTTATAATATTAGAAAAATAAAATTTCATGGACATTTCTCCAACAGTGAAGTACAGAGTACACCTAACGGGGTCCTGATCAGCTAGCTAGGTGTGGTGATCTCTCTCTCTCCAGTATGTCATTTTTGTGGATTTTGAAAATTTTTTAAAGAAAAAACAGAAAAAAGATGGTGAAAAACAAAAGAGGAATTTTCTCATATGAAACAGGGTTCCTTTTTTTGTTTTATACAGCTTTTTTATTAGTGCTTACTAAGCATGCTCGTAAACAATTTTTTCACATTTTTAAAATGCAATAACTTACAAATGGCTTATTATTTTTTCACCAGACTAGCAAAAGACACATCTGTGGGCTAATCCTTGTCTGCCCTGAAAATTTCAGACCAAGATTCCAAGCCATCTGGGCTGTAGGCAATCACCTGTAAGAAGGCAGAGTTCCTGTCCAGGGAGATTGTGGTTGCTCGATATCGACCAGCTCAGCTGTTTCGAACTGTGGACAGACTGTGCAACCCAGCCTGTCTTCAAGTTCTGAAAGTTTTTTGCAATTGGAGTGTGATGAGCTTGCTCAGTTCTTCGTAAATAAGGTTACCGACATTAGGGCTGAGTTGTTGCCATCACGCTCTATGGGGGTTGCTGTGAACCCGGGTGAGATCATGGTGCCTTGGTTTTCCAGGAGTTCCTTCAGTCAGCTGGAGTTCATTGATGTCATGAGGATCGTCCAGCATATGCACCCTACATGCTGTAGTTTGGGCCCTGGATCAACCTTCCTAATTTTGGGTTGTATTGACATCACTGGTCCAGTCCTTAAGCAGATAGTCAGGTGCTCCCTAGAATCTGGTGAGTTTCCCAGCTCCCTGAAAGAGGCAGTGGTGACACCCCTCTTGAAGAAAGCTACTGCGGACCCTGACTGGAAAACTACAGACCTATCTCTAACCTTCCCTTTGTTGCGAAGGTAATTGAGAAAGTAGTGGCTGCACAACTGGAAGACCATTTGACCATCCATGATGTCTACGAACCCCTCCAGTCTGGTTTTCATAAAAGACATAGTACAGAGACAGCGCTGGTTCGGGTGCTCAATGATCTCTTGATGGCTAGAAATAGGAAGAGTCATTCCATTTTGGTTCTCCTCGACCTTTCTTCAGCCTTTGACACCGTAGATCACATGGTGTTGATAGAATGCCTGAGGCTGTTCTGTGGTATATCTGGAACTGTCTTAAGATGGTTCACATCATTACTCACTGGGAGATCACAAAGAGTTGTGTCCGGGGTTTTTTCCTTGGATTCAACGGCTTTGTCTTGTGGGGTGCCTCAGGGTTCAGTATTGTCACCCATGTTATTTGCGGTGTATATGCTACCCATCGGAGACATTGTAAGGAGGTATGGGCTGAGGTTTCACTGTTATGCAGATGATACCCAGCTCTACCTTTCTTTTGCCCTCAACCAGGTGGGAGCTCTCTCAGTCTTTAATAGCTGTCTAACTGAAATCCTGGAGTGGATGAATTCTAGCTGGCTGAGGTTGAACTCTGATAAGACTGAGGTATTGGTTGTGGACCCAGGTCGACAGATAGGGAGGTCAGGTGTTGATGCGTCTTCTGGAATTTTTCTTGGAGGCGTTTCTCTCCCGACCTCTGAACGGGTGAGGAACCTGGGAGTAGTTCTTCATGATGGGCTGACACTGAATTCGCAGGTGTCGGCAGTCATCAAGACTTCCTTTTACCATCTTAGGAACATCGACAGGATCCAGCATCATGTTCCGTCTGCTGACCTACCAACGTTAGTCCATGCCTTCGTGTCCTTGTGCTTGGATTATTGCAACTCCCTTTATTTAGGGCTTTCAGGGGTTGAAATCTGTCACCTGCAGCTAGTGCAGAATACTGTAGCCTGGCTTTTTATGGGTTCTAGTAGATCCTGTCACATTACTACGGTGCTGCGTGAATTGCACTGGCTGCCAATTCGGTGGCGGATCACCTTTAAAGTCAGTTTGCTGACTTTTAAAGCTCTGCACGATCTGGGCCCAGTCTATCTGAAAGAGCTTCTGGTTCCTTATCACCCTAATCGATCAGTCCGCTCGGCCGACGAGGGGTTGCTAGAGGTTCCAAGGGTGAATTTGAAATTTTCGGGTGCTCAGGCATTTGCGTATGTGGCCCTCACCCTTTGGAACTCTCTACCCCATCGGTTGCAGGAGTGCACTTCTGTGGAGGGCTTTAAGAGAGGTTTGAAGACTTTTTTATGGGAAACTGCATTTTTAGAACACTGATTGTTATGACTGTTTTGATCTAATTGTATTTTTTTAATGATTTTTAGCTGTTTTGATTTGCTATTTATGTACGGCACCTTGGCAATTGAAAGGCACCTTATATATAAAATTATTATTATATTTATTATTATTATTATTATTATTAAGTTCAAAGAAAAATCCCAGAAAAGTAAATGAGTGGAAAAATGCTTTTTTCACTTCTCTGGAACTCAGAAACCACACACGCAACCAGAACATAACTTACCACATCCAGAGATCTACCCTGGGCAATGGTGCATGTGAATTTCATGTAACTACATTCAACAGTTGCAAACTTATTAAAGTGCAACCTTTTGAGTTTAACATTGAAGTGGTTACTGAACCCTAACTATAGGGCACGACTGCAGCCATATATTATATATCTATATATCTATATACTGTATATCTATATACTACATATATCTATATATCTATATCTATATCTATATCTATCTATCTATCTAGCTATATACATATATATATATATATATATATATATATATATACAGTATATATGTGATATATATATATATATATAGGTGCAGTCACACCTATAGTTAGGGTTGGGTAGGCACTTCAATGTTAAACTCAAAGTTTTTCACTTTAATAACTTTGCAACCATTCAATGGATTTGCATAAAATTTGGTAGGTGCCTTCCTGTGGGGAAGTCATCTTGTTCTGGCAAGCTACACTCCTGTCGGATGTGCAGTTTCTGAGTTATAGAGAGGTAAAAAAAAACACATTTTCGCTCATTGACTTTGCCAGGATTTTTCTTTGAACTTGCCTACAGCCCATATCCTTTGTTTTTTTTTGGTCTAAAATTGTCAGTGCAGAAAGGGACTACCTCACAGATGTGCCTTTTGCTAGTCTGGCAAAAAAATAATACACCATTTTTAAGTTATTACAATTTAAAAATGTGAAAAAATCATTTCTTAGCATGCTCAGTAGGCACTTAAATATAGCCATATGAAACAAAGTAGGAATCCTGGTTTGTATGGAAAAATTTCTACTTCATATGGCCACCATCTTATTTACAGTTTTGCCTGCAATTCAAATTTGGAAACTTCACAAAATTATATTCTGGGGAGGAACCAACACATGTAGCTTGTTTATTGTGACTGCCTAAGTGCATTATGCACTTTACTGCATGTAAAAATTTCCTTAAAAATATTTTCAATTTATATTTCAGTTCTTCATTCATATCCACATAATATGAAGTAAGATCTTACTTCATATGATGAGATACAAAGTAATATCCTACTTCATATCGTGAAAATGCAGAAAAGAACTGTTTATGCCAACATGGGGGGTGCCCAATCCCCATGTTGGCACTAGATGTCTGCACACCAGTATGGGACACTGGGGATCCCACTCCTAGTGTCTCCCAACAGAACAAAACTCCCCCACATATTTACCAAATGAGGTGCCCAATCCCAGCATCGGCAGTCAATCTCCCCCAGGTGGGACACTAGGTAGCCCACTCCCAGTGTCCCCAGTTATATTGTACCCCACCACACACAGCCACCAGTAATGAGTAACACTGGAGAGCCCACTCCCAGTGTTACAAATTTTTTTTGTTCTATACCTGAAACAAACAGTCCCCTGACATCTTTTTTTAAATCTTGTTAAAAAAGAAAATGGTCCCTTGTCATCTTCCCCATTACCCTGTCCCATCCCCACCCTCCCTTTGCACACCCACATACCAGTGACCCCCCCTTACCACATATTTACCTCCAGAGTTCGGGTGCTGTTATCTTCTGTGGACCAGGACATGTCTGCACTCTTCAAAGCTGAACTGTGAATTGAGGAATCAAAGGTAAGTGCTGCATAATCAAAGTCTATGGTGTTTTAAACATAAGCTGATATCTCAGCCATTTTTCAACATTTTTTCACCAAATTTTCAACACAGTCACTGTCATCTCGTTAATCGGACCCATAACGTGATTTTGCAGTCACTACATGGAATCACCTTTCAGGACTGAGTAACAAAATAATAGTGCCAGTGTTCATGAGAGGAGGTCCCAAAAAGCCCATGTTGAAAATTTGGTGCACAAATGTTGAAAAATGCCCATGTTATGAGCGTGCATTGCGCACTTTCTACACGTGCTCATAACTTCACCAATTGTTAATATGTTCACTCCAGATTTCAACACTGGCATTTTTTCACACCTCCTATTGAACAGTACAGATGTCATTTTTCACATCTTGGTCAAAACAGGTTTTTGCACCTGTGGCACTGAATGGCACAGTCAATGTGTGAAATCAACTTTCAGGATGGATTAATGAAATTACAGTGCCACTGTTCATGAGGTGTGGTCCCTGAAAGGACATATTGAAAATTTGGTGAAAAAATTCCTGAAAATGCCCGAGTTATGTGCATCCATTGAATTTATTCTATGCATGCGCATAACTTTGGTAATTTTCGATCTTTCAATGCCAGATTTTCAACATAGCCATTTTTTCACACCACCTCATGAAGAGTACAGCTGTCATTTTTCACATCCTGACCAAAATGCAATTGTACACCTGTGATGTAGAATGGCATTGCAGTTGTGCATAATTACATTTTGCCTTGCATGTCACAATTTTCTCTGTACCCGGTTACATGAAGTGGGGTAATAAGATGGCAGGCATGGGATAGGCATAAGGGAGCAATACAGATGAGTATGAATAAATAGGCCATTAAAAGAGTAATGGCCAATGGCACACTCTTAAGGTAGAAAAATTAGGCAGACTGGATGGGCCTTGCAGTCCTTATCTGCTGTCAGCTTCTATGTTTCTATGCCGAGAGGACAGTTGTCTTCATTATGTGGTACCTGGACCCATGCAGACAACCCTACACCTTTCATTCCCTGGTGGGGGGTTGGACAACAGTGCCATTCCCCCACCCTCACCTCATTCAGCTGGGCCACTGAGCTCACCATGAAACTCAGCTTACGGGCATGAGATCACAAAGCATATCCACTGGGATCAAAATTGGCATTACACAAAAAGTCTGATTATATATATATATATATATATATTTTACATTTTGACTCCAAATTTTCAAGGTATTCATTTTATGATTCACCTTATAAACATGACATGTACCATTTATAGTATATGGGACACATGTCATTTCACACCAGAAGTGCAAAAATATGTCTCATCCAAGATTTAAAAAATGACACATGTCACGTTTATGAGACGGTATGGAAAAAGGACTATGTTGAAAGTTTGGAGTGAAAATATTGGAAATTAGTGAAGGGCAAGGCATGAGTGAATGTTGAAATACTGCAGAGTTCACTCAGAACCTGGGCGTTTTAAAATATAGTATTTGTACACCAGATTTTCAGCATAGCCTTCTTATTACCCCACCTTGTGAACTGGTAGGTGACAATTTTCAAATATCTGCTGAAATGACATTTCATGTCACCAAAATGTCATTCCATGCAACAGATACCAAAACTCATTTTGGCCAGGATAGGAAAAATAACAGCTGTCACGTTTCATGAGGTGATGTGAAATAAATGGCTATGCTGAAAATTTGGATCAAAATATTTAAAATTACCAAATTTCCAAGCGAGGGTTGAAAAATTTCAGTGTATGCACATAACTTTGTCATTTTTACATGTTTTAACCCCAAATTTTCATCATAGCCTTTTTATGGCTGCACCTCATGAAGGATGGCAGTGAAACTTTTTAAATCCTGCCAGAAAGGTGATTTCACCTAGTGACTTCAGAATCAACTCTTGGGTCTGACTTGGATAATGCCACTGCCATTGGTCATGAGGTGGGGTAACAAAAAGGCCATGTTAAAAATTGGACTCAAAGTATGCAAAAATGTCAAAGTTAAGCATCAAAGTTAAGAACCCCAGCCAGCCACCCAGCACAGTGGTGGGGTCACCACTCATAACTGTAACAGGATCATGGGATACACACGATGACACCAGTTGGAGTATGAACTCAAGACGCCTTTATTGGATCAGTTCCAAACAAAACAAAAATAACTTTATGCGTACTGTACGTCTTTTAACTAAAAATAAATAAAATGATTCCAGACGTTCACATAAACATCACCAACGAGTCTATTCAGATACCACATTTTAGAGCTGGAAGGTACCAGGAAGACAGAAAGCACAGCGCCCTGCTGAGCCCAAAACAAACTAACTAGACTTTCACAAATTGAGAGCCTTTTATAGAGCTAGAGTACTATGTGATATGATTTCTCCGCCCCTTATTTACTTACTTTCCCTAAAAACTCCAAATATTTCATATAGTATTGCTTTATTCCCAAACCGCATATATTATGGTGTTATTCCCTTGGGTTCAGAATGATCATAACACTTACTTTAGGTAGCTATGTTACATTTTCAGAAATAACATCTTCCTGTCAATCAGGGCTAGTCTCCTCCCCTCCAAGCCTGCCCATAAAAATGGGAGAGGTGAGACCGGTCAGCTCTATAGAGCAGGAGTACATTGTTACAGACCAGCCCAGAATCAGCATCATGTTTTAATGCTGCATATACAGGTATTTTATCTCTCTAAGTTTAAACATCGGTTTGCAGAAGGCTAGATACTGGTTCTGTATAGTAGATGTTAGTACTGTGTAACTCTTTCAAATATGCAGATAGAAATACTGCCTTTTAACTCTAAGTGTAAATGGGGCTAACAAATAATTTGAAACAAATGATTATAGTCCTTTGAGAGGCTACCACTTTAACCTCAGAACCAAAAACAGATTATTAACATTGCAACATGGTCAAACTACAGCGTTTACTCAATTCACTCTGTTCACAATCTCTGGGGGCACAAAAAACACTTGATTAGCTTTTCTGAATGCTTTATTCAAGAAGGGGTATACAATACTGGCAAAAGGATCACATATTAATTCCTTTTACTTTTTAACTCGCTAATGGCGTGTTCGCATGTTCTCGAAGGTGATCGTGCGGACATTCGTGAAGGAGATCGTGCGCACATTCGTGAGGCAATAACGTACGCGATCGTGAGGCATTGCTGCATTCCACAGCATAAGCAATGAAAAGAAGACCACTAGAAATGGACAGTCAGAACGATAGACAGGTGGCCTGCCTGTCTATGGGGAACATAAAGAAATAGGCAGCAAAGAAAGAAACCAAGAGTGCTGTTGCAACAGACTTTTACAAAAAGAGAGAAAATGAAAGGGGTCTCAGTATTCATGCTGTAGCTCTGCTACATACTCCTCCCCACCTAAGAATAAAACCCAATTTAAGGGTTTTGAGAGATCTGAAACTGGACCTAGTTTTCAACAGAACTCTCCAAGGAGAGATGGAGCTTCAGCCCACCCACACTTTGAAGCTCCACCTCGGGGTCCCTAGTAACACACACAAAAAAATAAACATCAAGAGACCTTAAACATAGCATCACAAGTTATTTTCTGATGCTAAATTATCTATTACCCCGAGGTCTGTTTCGCATGGTCCTGCTCCAAAACAGACCATGAAATCTGCATTCTTATTAGTAGATCCGGATCTATGTTTAATAGTAAATCTATAAGGCTGCAAAGCCAAGTACCACCGCATGATACGTGGATTTTTGTCCTTCATGGACTGAAGCCAGCATAGAGCATTATGGTCTGTCCAGACTTCAAACTCTACACCCCACAAATAAAATTTTAATGCTTCAATTGCCCATTTAAGGGCTAAACATTCTTTCTCAATGGTAGAGTATTCAGTCTCTCTACTATGTAACTTCCTACTAATATATATTATAGGATGTTATTCTCATTCGAATATTTGTGTCAGTACTGCTCCTATACCAGTGTTAGAAACATCGGTCTGTAAAGTAAATGGGAGGTTAAAATCGAGACTTTTCAATATGGGTGATGCACATAGATGGCCTTTGAGGGTACAAAAAGCATTTTCACACTCTGGTGACCATTTTATCTTGGAAGGATGATTTTTCTTAGTTAAATCCATTAGGGGACTGGCTATGGTTGAAAAGTTTGGAACCAACCTCCTATAGTAGCCAGCAAGCCCTAGAAAGGACCTCACGTGGTGTTTCATAATGGAACGGGGGCTGTTGGCTACAGCATCTGCCTTTCCAATATCGGGTTTTATTTGCCCCTTTCCAATTTGAAACCCCAAATATTTTACTTCCTGCATGGCTAAAGTGCATTTACAGGGATTTATGGTCAGTCCTGCTTGAGTAATGGCTGTCAGAATGTTTTTTAAGTGCTGCAAATGATCTTCCCAAGTTTGACTGAACACCACAACATCGTCTAAATAGGCGGCACTGTAATTTATGTGAGTTCTAAGCAGACTGTCCATAAATCTCTGAAATGTAGCGGGGGCTCCGGGTAACCCAAAAGGCATGGTGGCGAATTGAAAATGTCCTATAGGGGTTCTAAAAGCTGTTTTTTCTTTATCTTCCATTTGAAGGGGTATTTGCCAATATCCCTTGGTCAGGTCGAGCGTACTAATATATGTAGCCTTCCCGAGGTGATCTATAATATCATCAATTTGAGGCATGGGATATGCATCGAATTTTGATATTGAATTGAGGCGACGGAAATCTAAGCATATTCGAATGACGCCCTCCTTTTTAACCAGGGCTCAGGGGTAATGTGAGGAAATTCTTTTTCATGGAGAGAGTGGTGGACACATGGACCCGCCTTCCTGGAGAGGTTGTGGGGTCTAAGACAGTGGAGGAATTCAAACATGCATGGGACAGACATAAGGCAATTATAGTGGGGGGTTGCAGGAAATAGGCTGTTGGTTAACTAGAATCTGCAGCTTATCCAGTAGGTAGGGAAATGGGCAGACTGGGTGGGCCAAGTGGTCCTTATCTGCCATCAAAGTCTATGTTTCTATGTCTCTATGTTACCAATGATCACCACTGGGGAACACCACTCACTGGTTGAGGGTTCTATGATCCCTAACATTTGCATTTTTTCTAGTTCTTCTACAACATCTTGTTTTACCTTTTCTGGTATTCGGTAAGGTTTCTGTCTTATGAATAATTGTTGATTTAGCTGTATCCGATGTTATACCCCTTTAGCTTTGCCAGGCTGACAAGAAAAGGTTGTGAGAAAGGTTTGTAACAACCCATTTAACTCCTCCCATTGACTTTCCTCTACGTCAGGGTTGATAGTGATTGATTCAATACTACCTGCTTCTTCTAGTCTTTGGTAAGCTTGATCTACTTCATTGATAGACTGCTCTGGATACACAAACAATGTAGGGGTAGTCTCTGTAAGGCCTCTATCATGCCACCTTTTTAGTAAGTTTGTGTGATAGATTTGTAGCCTTTTACGCCTACCAGGGATATCTATCTCATAGTTGACAGGGCCAATTTGTCTCTGTATGACATAAGGCCCCTGCCATTTCATTGTCAGCTTACTTTCTGAGGAAGGTAGAAGTAGTAATACCTTATACCCTGGTTGGAACTGCTTGGAACCCACTCCCTGGTCATAATATTCCTTTGGTCCTTTTGCTTTCTGAGACTATTTTGATGTGCCAGGGTAATATACTTAACTAATCTCTGTCTTAGACGGGTTATATATTCCAGACTTGGAGTTCTTTCCGGTGTTTTATTGTTTTCCCATTTCTCCTTTATTATATCTAAAGGTCCCCTTGGATTTCTCCCATAGAGGAGTTCGAATGGGGAAAACCCTGTAGATGCCTGAGGTACCTCTCTATAGGCGAACATCAAGTAAGGTAAGTTGAGGTCCCATTCTCTCCCTTCATCTTGTATGTACTTGGTGAGCATTTTCTTTAGGGTTTTGTTAAACCTTTCCACCAAGCCATCAGTTTGGGGGTGGTAAGGAGAGGTGTACACAGCCCCAACACCCAATGTTTGATGGAGCCAGGCTAATAAAGCCAAACAAAAATTGCTGCCTCTATCAGTGAGGATCTCTCTGGGTAACCCCACTCGACTAAATATTTTTAGGAGTTCTTCAGCAATTCTGCGGGCTGTAACAGTACGCAGTGGGATAGCTTCAGGGTAGCGAGTGGCATAGTCGCATAACACAAGAATAAATCGGTTGCTTTTGTTACTCTTCGGCAAAGGCCCCACGATATCCATGGCTATGCGAACAAAGGGGGTGTCTACCAAGGGAAGAGGTTGTAAAGGTACCTTCTCTGCCTTCGTTATAGTAGCTACCCTTTGGCATTCTGGGCAGGTTTGACAATAGGTGGCTACCTGTTCGTGAATTCCTGGCCAGAAGTAACGGTATAACAACCGGCTTAGGGTTTTATCCCTTCCTAAATGCCCTGCCATTGGAATATCATGTGCCAAAGAAATTAGTTGTTGTCAGTACTGGGTAGGAACTACCAACTGCTCTATAATATACCCAGTCTTTGGGTTCTTGCATTCCCTATATAAAAGCTGATCATGAATAATATACCTAGGGTAGTCTACCTGATTACTAGCATCCACAACCTGTGAAAAACAAGGGGTTAAATCACAATCTTTAATTTGTTCATCTCTAAAGTCCACTTTTAGTCCCATAAAGTCCTTGTTATCAGGTAAGTCCTTGTTATAGTTCTATAGTGCTTTTGCCCTTCTTTGGTTCGACTTTGATTTTCTGTCTTTCCCTGGGCTATTCTAGATATCCTCCTCAAAAGGAAACATCTGGGGGAAGGTAACCGCTTGCTTGCTCTGTGCTCTTGTAGTTACAACAGATAACTAAGAGTCTTTGCAGATTAAGGTGTCAAATGCAGGGTAATCCTGACTGATAATAACTGGCACAGGCAGGTTGGGAACTAAGCCAACGTTCATTAACTGTTCTTGCCCCTGAACCCTCAGGGTAAGCTGCTGCACAGGGTAAGTAGGTATGTCCCCATGGATACATGTAACCTTAGTGGTGTGTGTACCATGTCTATCAGGTAACAAAGTGGCTTGAATCAGAGTCTGTTTACTTCCAGAGTCTATCAGGGCAGGGACCTCATTCCCATTTAGCTGAACAGTAGTAAGATATTGGCCCCAATTAGCTAGAGCAAGATGAGCTTGATCCCTTTTTTTACGTGGACAATATCTTGCAATATGGCCTTTCCCTTGGCACTCATGGCAAATGATCTCAGGGTTAAATCCTTTACTCGTTTTAGTAGTCCCCAGGGTCCCTTCATTACTTCCCTTGACTACAGGTGAAGCCCCAACATGATTAGTTGAAATAACAGGAACAGGTCTTACCATGGGTGAGGGTCCATGAGTCCCTAAATGTCTCATCTGTGGTGGTCTTGCTGTTATATAGTCCTCTGCAAGATCGATAGCCTTCTGTGCAGTCTCAGGACGATGCTCCCTTACCCACATTTGGACATCCGGAGGAAGTATTTTAATGAACTGTTTCAGAGTGATAGCTTCCATCACCTGTTCCATTGTTCTTGTGTTGGGTTGTAACCATTTGTTGCTGAGATGTCGTAACTGGGTGTAGGCTTCCGGGGGCGTTGCGGCTGTATGGTACTTAAAAGTTCTAAATCTTTGGCGATAGGTTTCGATGCTGATGTCATACCTTTTCAGGATGACTTGGTGTACATAATCGTAGTCGTTGATGTGGGCACTGTCCACATGGCTATAGGCCAATTGTGCCTTTCTTGTGAGATAGAGTGCAAGACGTACCATCCACTGCTCTCTTGGCCATTAACATGCTTCAGCTACTCTTTCAAACATAGTAACATATGCTTCAATATCATCGGTGTCTGTCAGCTTGGAAATTTTAATGTCTTTCCGTCCGTCTGGGTCCTTTGGTACGGGTGGTCTTGCCACTCCTAATGTTTGGATGGCTCTAATAGTATCTGCCCATCTGGCTTCAATTTGCTGACGGTCCACCTCCCGCTGCTTCTCCAATTCCAGCTGGCGTACACACAACCACCGTAGTAAATCTGATACCTCCTCAGTAGGCCTCTCTTCCGAGTCCTTTATTTCTGGAGTAGTGGCACCTCCTTCCATCTCCATCTCCATCTCCATTCCGTCCTTTTTGGTTTCCCACTGTCTTACATCTGATAATCCAGTCAGTAATGGTATTTGGGTAAGTTCAGTCATTCTGTGGGTCTGGACACCTCCTGGACTAGGTTGGCTGGTAACTGGAGGGCTAATAGCTGAGGGCTCCAACATAGTGCAATAAGGATACCAGGTTCGGTACACTTCCCTCAAGACTTCTTCTCAAGGGTATCCCACTTCTGACACCAGTGTAACAGGAGTGTGGGATACACACGATGACACCAGTTGGAGTATGAACTCAAGATGCCTTTATTGGATCAATTCCAAACAAAACAAAAATAACTTTATGTGTACTGTACGTCTTTTAACTAAAAATAAATAAAATTATTCCAGACGTTCACATAAACATCACCAATGAGTCTATTCAGATACCACATTTTAGAGCTGGAAGGTACCAGGAAGACAGAAAGCACAGTGCCCTGCTGAGCCCAAAACAAACTAACTAGACTTTCACAAATTGAGTGCCTTTTATAGAGCTAGAGTACCATATGATATGATTTCTCTTCCCCTTATTTACTTACTTTCCCTAAAAACTCCAAATATTTCATATAGTATTGCTTTATTCCCAAACCACATATTTTATGGTGTTATTCCCTTGGGTTCAGAATGATCATAACACTTACTTCAGGTAGCTATGTTACATTTTCAGAAATAACATCTTCCTGTCAATCAGGGCTAGTCTCCTCCCCTCCAAGCCTGCCCATAAAAATGGGAGAGGTGAGACCGGTCAGCTCTATAGAGCAGGAGTACATTGTTACAGACCAGCCCAGAATCAGCATCATGTTTTAATGCTGCATATACAGGTATTTTATCTCTCTAAGTTTAAACATCGGTTTGCAGAAGGTTAGATACTGGTTCTGTATAGTAGATGTCAGTACTGTGTAACTCTAACAAATATGCAGATAGAAATACTGCCTTTTAACTCTAAGTGTAAATGGGGCTAACAAATAATTTGAAACAAATGATTATAGTCCTTTGAGAGGCTACCACTTTAACCTCAGAACCCAAAAACAGATTATTAACATTGCAACATGGTCAAACTACAGCATTTACTCAATTCACTCTGTTCATAATCTCTGGGGGCCAAAAAAACACTTGATTAGCTTTTCTGAATGCTTTATTCAAGAAGGGGTATACAATACTGGCAAAAGGATCACATATTAATTCCTTTTACTTTTTAACTTGCTAATGGCGTGTTCGCATGTTCTCGAAGGTGATCATGCGGACATTCGTGAAGGAAATAATGCGCACATTCGCGAGGTGATCGTGCGCATGATCGTGAGGCGTTTGCAGCATTCCACAGCATAAAGCAATGAAAAGGAGACCACTAGAAATGGACAGTCAGAACGATAGACAGGTGGCCTGCCTGTCTACGGGGAACATAAAGAAATAGGCAGCAAAGAAAGAAACCAAGAGTGCTGTTGCAACAGACTTTTACAAAAAGAGAGAAAATGAAAGGGGTCTCAGTATTCATGCTGTAGCTCTGCTTGGATAATGCCACTGCCATTGGTCAAGAGGTGGGGTAACAAAAAGGCCATGTTGAAAATTGGACTCAAAGTATGCAAAAATGTCAAAGTTAAGCATCAAAGTTAAGAACCCCAGCCAGCCACTCAGCACAGTGGTGGGGTCACCACTCATAACGCCAGTGATCTGGGTTTGGGAATGAGCCTTAATTGTCAGAGGGCTGGCTGGGAGGAGGGGGATTGAGCACACCAAGAGCTGCTGTCCTTGTCTGGGGAGGGAGGAATGCTGTTCCCACTGCGATACTACCATATGGGGGACCATGGGTGGCAGTGCAGCTAGGATCACAGTAAGGAAGGGCTCGATATCAGCTGGGATGTGGTGTGGCAGCATGTCTTGGCATGGGCATGGTTCCTTGAACCTCCTCCTATGTTGTCGTCCTCAGGGCTAAGAGAGAAACAGGAAAATGTAACCCCGTCTTTGCACCTGAAGACATGCCCCAGTGTCTAACAACAGTATTGATCCTGGGAACCCAGAATGGACCACCTGGCACAGCACAATGTGTTGGGAGAGAGAATGGTCAAGCTCTCTCTCTCTCTCTCTCCCTGCCCAGGGGGTAAATGTCAGCAAGATGGGAGCTGGTCGTCTGGGTGCACCCAGGAGTTCATCCAAGCCTCAGGACACCTTGGGAGTCCCTGAGGGAAAGGAGTGGTTTTGGCATCAGAAGAGGGCATAAACAAAAAAAATTAAAAAAAGTTGAAAACCCCATTGAAATACACTGAACTACACTTACATTAGTTTCTCATATTGCAGTTGGAGGTTGCAGCAACAAGATGTGTCTTTGGTCAGAGCATGGATCTTTACTATGAGACATGGTTAGGTGATTTAGGGTGTATGGGGAGTATGGGGTGGTGTTTGCTGACTGGGAGGTCAGGGTGGGGGGATAAGATCAGTGAGGGATATTTTTTTCTTTCTGCAATAAAAAAAACATTGAGGGATGGTTTTCTTTATTTCAGCTAAGTTGACAATATGGGGCGGATAACCTGGAGGGGAAGGGAATCCACAGAAGCTCCAATGGGAGTGGGCATCCTGGTCTGCTTAAATAATAGAACAATAAATAATAAACATTGGGCCACCAGAAGGAGGGGTGAGAATGAGGTGGCAGATTAGATAGATAGATAGATAGATAGAGAGATAGATAGATAGATAGATAGACAGACAGACAGACAGACAGAGAAAGAGAGGGATGAAGATGGACAGGATAGGGGATCGTTGGTCACTGGTGTCACTTCAGCTGCAGCATGACTTCCAGATGGCTGCATAACTCAAGAAAGTCACACTGTTCTCATACAGAGAATGTAGGTCAACGACTCCTCTCGCTAAGCTGGGCACCATGGACTTTGGGGTGCCAAGAGAAGGTGTTTATAGCAATTTCTTTAAGAAACAAACAGCAGAATGCAGTTAAATGTTCCAGTTTAGCTAGGTTCAAGTGTTTGTATATTTTCAAAAATAGATCAGTTTTATTTATTTTCAATGTTTGTGAGTTTAAAAGGAGTAGAAAATGGCTGCCATCACAATCATAGAAACATAGACTTTGATGGCAGATAAGGACCGCTTGGCCCATCTAGTCTGCCCATTTCTCTACCTACAGGATAGGCCGCAGATCCTAGTTAACCAACAGCCTATTTCTTCCTACCCCCCACAAGAATTGCCTTATGTCTGTCCCATGCATTCTTGAATTCTCCCACAGTTTTAGACCCCACAACCTCCTCAGGAAGGCTGTTCCATGCATCCACTACCCTCTCTGTGAAATAATACTTCCTTACATTGCCCCGGAACCACCCCCCCATCTTTAAATTGTGTCCCCTTGTTCTTGCATGTCTCTTTTTCTGAAAGATGCTACCCTCTTGGACTTTATTGATGCCACTGAGGTACTTAAAAGTTTCTATCATGTCCCCCCTCTCCCTTCTTTCCTCAAGGGTATACATATTAAGCTCCTTTAGTCTCTCCTCATACGGCTTCTCTTGCAGACCCTGCACCATTTTAGTTGCCCTCCTCTGGACTGCCTCTATCCTGTCTATGTTCTTGAGGAGATGGGGTCTCCAGAACTGGACACAATACTCCAGATGGAATCTCACCAACTGTCTGTACAGAGGGATAACAACTTCCTGTTTTCTGCTGCTGATGCCTCTCCCTATGCATCCCAGTATACCCCCAGCACTCCCTACTGCCTTCTCACATTGCTTGCTAACCTTAAGGTCATCTGCTATGATTACCCCCAGGTCCCTTTCCTTTTTTGTTGTTGTTACTACCTCCTCCCCATTGTGAATTCTTCCCCTGGGTTCTTGTTTCCCAGGTGCATTATTTTGCACTTCTTTGCATTGAATCCCAGCTGCCATACTTCTGACCATTCCTCCAACCTTGCCAAGTCCCTTCTCATCCTTTCCACGCCTCCTTGTGTATCAACCCTGTTGCAGACCTTTGTGTCATCTGCAAAGAGGCATACTTTTCCTTCCAGTCCCTCTGCAATGTCACTTATGAAGACATTAAAAAGGACTGGACCCAATACTGAACCCTGTGCTGCCCC
Organism: Neoceratodus forsteri; assembly: GCA_016271365.2. NCBI lineage: Eukaryota > Metazoa > Chordata > Ceratodontiformes > Ceratodontidae > Neoceratodus > Neoceratodus forsteri. The sequence goes on from CM057449.1 coordinate 464,346,691, forward strand.
ACTAGTAACCCCTCTTTCTTCAGAGTGGACTCCATTTACAATTACCTTCTGTGTCCTGTTGTCTAGCCAATGTTTTACCCAGGCTACCACCCTGGGACCCACTCCCTGGCTGGTTAATTTGACTATTAATCTTTTGTGTGGGACTGTGTCAAATGCCTTGCTAAAGTGTAGGTAGGCCATGTCCACAGCCCATCCCTGGTCTAATACTTGGTCACCCAGTCAAAGAAATCTATTAGATTCATCTGACATGACCTTCCCACTGTGAATCCATGCTGCCTTGGGTCCTGTGCCCCACTGGCCTCTAGGTATTCAACTATTCTTTCCTTCAGAAGTGACTCCATCACTTTCCCTACCACAGAGGTCAGACTGACAGGTCTGTAGTTTCCTGCCTCTGTCTTGCTCCCACTTTTGTGAAGGGGAATCATCTGCCTTCCTCCAGTCCTCGGTACCACATCATCCTCCCATGATTTATTAAAAGAGTAGCCAGTGGTTTCACTAGTTCCCCTTAATTCTTTTTAGAATTCTGGGGTGAATTCCTTCAGGCCCATTGCTGTCCACCTTCAGTTTTAGGAGTTCTGGAGAACCCTTTCTTCTGTGAAAGGACTGGGATCGACCCCCCTATCAAGAGTGCTTCTGTTAATTGGATTAGGCACTTCCCCCTCCTCTTTTGTGAATACTGAGCAGAAATATTCATTCAGTATCCCTGCTTTTTCACTGTCCCCCTCTGCTCACCCACCGTTCATTCTATTCAGCCTCACTATCCCTCCCTTTGTCTTTCTACGCTCGCTGATGTACCTATAAAAGGTTTTATCCCCCTTCTTAACTGAGTTGGCTATCTTTTCCTCAGTTTGGGCCTTTGCTATTCTGACTTCCATCCCTGCTTCCTTCTGCCTTAACTGGTACAGCTCTCTGTCCTGCTCCTTCTGTGTTTCCTTATACTTCCGGAATGCTATCTTTTTCTTCCTGACTTTCACAGCCACCTCTTTTGAGAACCATAGTGGCTTTTTCTTTCATTTTGATTTGTTTATTTGCTTAACACAAAGGCTTGTTGCCTCTGTGATGGCAGTTTTGATGATTCCCCATTGTTGCTCCACACTTCCTTCTAGCCTGTTTGCTAATTGCCTGGAGGCACTCTCCCATCTTGCCAAAGTCAGCCCTCCTGAAGTCCAGTACCCTCACTTTTGTATGGCTTGACTCTGTAGCTGAGTTTAATGTGAACCACACTGTTTGATGGTCACTTGTTCCCAGATGGCAACCCACTTCTAGATCTGAGATCCTCTCACTGCCACCGTTTGAGAGTACGAGGTCTAAGATTGCTCCATCATGAGTGGGTTCTGAAACTAGCTGTCTGAGGTCTGCCACCTATAGGGCATCAAGAATGGCCCTGCTCTTGGATGTGGCTGCAGCAAATGTGCTCCAGTTAACATCTGGCATATTCAGATCTCCCATCAACAGTAGCTCCCCTTTCTCTGCCATTCTAAGAATGCCTTCTACCATATCCTTGTCCATTCCCTCCCCCTGACATGGGGGTTTGTACACAACCCCTGTGCAGATTGTGGTGCCCTTTCCAGTCTCCAAGGTGACCCACAGTGCCTTCTTTCCTCCCTGTTTACTCTTTCGTTCAGTTGCTTTTATCCCTTCCTTTACATAGAGAGCTACTCCTCCCCCTCTTCTCCTCTGCCTGTCTCTCCTGTAGGTTATGTACCCTGGTATGTTAACATCCCAGTCATGGTTCTCTGTGTACCATGTTTCTGTGACTGCCATGATATCCAGGCATCCCTCTTCCATCAAGGCCACCAGCTCAGGGAGTTTGTTGCCCTGACTAGGGGCATTGGTACTCATTACCCTCCATTTCCTAATGGCCTTACTCCTTTTTGCCCCATCCCTGTCCTTCTTGCCTTTGTCACTTTCTCCATTTACTCCTGCTCTTCTCCCTATCGACACCTCTATTTTGGTGTTTACCGCACTTACTACTGTGATTTTTTTGGGGGGGGCTAGGATTTCCCTGCTCCTTTCCAGTGCCTTCCCCCTTGGCTAGTTTAAATACTTGCCAATGAAGCATTTAAACCTATCATCTAGGATCCTGGTTCCTCTCCTGGACAGATGCAGCCCATCATGCCAGTATAGGCTTGCATCACTTCAGGTGGACCCCCAATGAAGCCAAATCCCTGAGCTCCACACCAGTTTTTCAACCACTGATTGAATCCCATGTTGCAGAACACCCTAGCCACTCCTACGCCATAGATGGGCAGCACCTCTGAGAAGGTTACTGTGCATGCTACTTGTCTAAGACCCCTCCCCAATTCCACAAACTCTTCCTGCACTTCTCTAATCCCTTTTTTTGCCAAGTCATTTGTCCCTAGGTGGACAATGACATCCAACTCCTCCCTGTGCAGCTGCTCCAGCAACCCTGAGGATTCACCCCTTGTCCCTCCAAGCCATGGTGCCAGGCAGGCACCTTACCTCCCTCTCCCCTTCCTCCCCCAGTTCTACCTTCCTAACAATGGAGTCCCCCACCAGGAGTTGTTTCCTTCCCCTGCGGGGTCCCCTGCCACCCTCCTGTGGGTCTCCTTTTTGTAGGTTCCCAGCACCCTCCTTGGTCTCCACTGTGGGTGCCTCCATAGAGGAACTACACTTTGCCAGAATGGCATAGGAATAGTGGAGAGGTACATCTGGAGGGATGCGCCTCTGTTCCACCACCCTCACCCTCCCTGAGCCCACTGTGGTCCAACTGCTCCTCTTTCTTGGCAACCTCTGAGGTATTTCTTTTAGCACAACAGGTAAAATCAAGAAAATAAGCAATTGCAAAAGGTGCTTTTTACCAGTCAAACTTGAATGTTTATTAACAATTAATTATAACTCTAAAATGGTATAATATTTTTTCACCAAACCTTGAAAAGGCACACCCTTGCACAGGCCCCCTTCAAACCTAAAAATTTCATGAAAAAAATGCACATCATCTAAGCTGTAGGTGGGAGCAAAAAACATGCAATGTTAAGTATATATGTTTTTTTTGGTGCCCTGTATTTCAAAAACCATACAAGATGCCATCACGAAACTTGTCATGTCTTGAGGCTCTGACAGCTTGCCTGAGCATGCCAAATATTGGGCTAGTTTGTCAGACAATGCCAAAGTTATTAAGATGCAAAAACAGTGGTTTAACATTGAACAGCCAATGCAACCCTAACTATAGGGGTGCTACAACACACTGCATAATATAAATAGATAGATAGATAGATAGATAGATAGATAGATAGATAGATAGATAGAGAGATACCATAGATAGATAATTAGATACATAATTAGATAGATAGATGGTTAGAACAATAGATACTGTAGACAGATAGATACTGTAGATAGACAGATAGATATGATAGATAGATAGATAGATAGATAGATAGATAGATAGATAGATAGATAGATAGATAGATATAGCCACAGTGGCAACTGTATTAGGGTTGAGTAAGCACTGTAATGTTAAACATCAATATTTGCAGCATAGTAACTTTGCCCACATTCAACCAATTTGCTTGACATTTTGAATGCACAGAGATGGTGCCAGGATCCTTCGATCCTACAACTTTCATGGCAATCAGCTCATTGAGGGAAAGGTTACAGAGGGCCAAACAACCCCAAAATTACACCAATTAAGACCATTGTGCTCACCTATAACTAAATGTCTAGGAGGATTTGAAACATGAAACTTGCAAGTTTGATAGAGTTTGTCCCAAGGTACTGGCTCTTGTTGTTTCTTATCTCTCAAACGTATGTATTTTTAAAAAATATTTATGAAAAATTATTCAATTTTTGAGCACTCACAATTTAAAAAATCAGTGTTCTATTTTTACAACCACATGAAGTCATGTAGTCATATAATGAAAATGTGTTCATTTATATGCTGGCAGGGAAGGTTTCCCATCCATATATGCCATTGTGCTGTTTAGAGGGTCAGAGTTGTAGTTGATTGTTTCTGGACAGCATAGGTTTACTCCCTCCCTTCCACTCTTCCCCTCACCACACCTGCCCCAAGCGCATAACTTTCTTTATAGCAGGGGTTCTGACATCACTTCCCCAAAACAGCTAACAACATACACCTGTTCATATCCTTAAAGGCACAGCACACTGAATGGGGGTGGAGACACTCACAAGCTTGCACACACTAAAACAACAAAAAAAAAAAAAAAGAAAAGCATCTGTAACAGGAGGGGACACAGACATGTGGGGAGTGGTGCAATGCACTGGCTATGGAGCAGCATCTTCCAGGAAACATTCAGGAGACTGCTTTGCTGCCCTATTTGCAGGCACCTCTCTGGTCTGAAGGAGGAGGTTGTTCATCTCCATGCTGGCCTGGCAAGGATTCCGGAAACCTGCTTCCCCACCCAGGCCACTGCCACTACCTCAGAGGTTGCCAAGAAAGAGGAGTAGTTGGACCACAGTGGGTTCAGAAAGGGTGAGGGTGGTGGAACAGAGGTGCATCCCTCCAGTTGTGCCTCTCCACAATTCATCTGCCACTCTGATGGAGCATGGTTCCTCTATGGAGGCACCAGCAGTGGAGACCAAGGAGGATGCTGGAACCTCCACAATGGAGACCCATAGGAGGTGGCACAAGACCCCACAGGGGAAGGAAATAACTCCTGGTGGGGGACTCAGTTGTTAGGGGTAGAACTGGGGGAGGGAGGGAAAAGGGAGGTAAGGTGCCTGCCCAGTGCCATGGCTTGGAGGGACAGGAAATAAATCCTCAGGATCATGGGAGCAGCTGCAAGGGGGAGTGATCTGGATGTCATTATTCACCTATGGATGAATGACCTGGCTGAGAATGGGATCCGAGCAGTGCAACAGGAGTTTGAGGAGTTGGGGAGGGGTCTTAGACAAGTAGCACACATGGTAACTTTCTCGGACGTGCTACCAGTCTATGGCATGGATGAGGCTAGGCTACTCTGCACCATGGGATTCAATGACTGGTTGAAAAACTGGTGCTGAGTTTAGGGATTTGGCTTCATTGGGGACTGGGGCTCCCCCTGGAGGGATGCAGGCCTATACAGGCATGATGGTCTGCATCTATCCAGGAGGGGGAACAGAATCCTAGATGATAGGTTTAAATGCTTCATTGGCAAGCATTTAAACTAGCCAAGGGGGGAGGCACTCAAAAGAAGAAGTGAAATCCTAGCCCTTCCCCAAAATCAGGGTAGTTAGTGAGGTAAATACCAAGATACAGCAGTTGATAGGGAGAAGGGCAGGGGTAAATAGAGAAAAAGATAAAGGCAGTAAGGACAGGGATGGGGCAAAAAGAAATAAAGCTATAAAAAATGGAGGGAAATCAGTACCAATGCCCATAGTCTACATAAAAAGCTTCCCAAAATGGTGGCCTTGATTAAGAGGGATGCCTGGATATCATGGCAATCACAGAAACATGGTACACAGAGAACCATGACTGGGATGTCAACATACCAGGGTACACAGTCTACAGGAGGGACAGAGAGGGAAGGAGAGGAGGAGGAGTAGCTCTCTATGTAAGGGAATGGATCAAAGCAACAGAACTAAAGGGTAAACATGGAATAGAGGAGGCACTGTGGGTCACCCTGGAGACTGGAAATGGCACCACAATTCACACAGGGGTTGTATACAGATCCCCATCTCGGGGGGGGATGGACAAAGAAATGATAGAAAGCACCCTTGGGATGGAAGAGAAAGGGGAGATATTGCTGATGGGGACCTGAATATGCCAGATGTTAACTGGAGCACCTTTGCTGTAGCCACAGCCAAGAGCAGGTCCATTCTCAATGCCCTAGAGGGGGCATGCCTCAGACAGCTAGTTTTGGAACCCACTCAAGAGGGAGCAATCTTAGACCTCATACTTTCAAATGGGGACAGAGAGAGGATCTCCAGTCTTGAAGTTGGTAGCCATCTGGGAACAAGTGACCACTAAACAGTGTGGTTCACAATAAACTTAGCTGTAGAGTCAAGCCACTCAAAAGTGAAGGTACTGGAGGGCTGATTTTGTCAAAATGGCCTCAGAAAAGCACTATCGAACAGGCAAGAAGGTAAGGTGGGCAACAATGGGGAAACATCAAAACCGCCATCACAGAGGCAACAAGTCTTTGTGTGAATTAAATAAACAAATCAAAATGAAAGAAAAAAAATTATGGTTCTCAAAAGAAGTGGCAGGGAGGGTAAGGGAGAAAAAGATAGCATTCAGGAAGTATAAGGAAACACAGAAGGAGCAGGAAAGAGAACTGTACCAGTTAAGCAGAAGGAATAAGGGAAGGCAGTCAGAATAACAAAGGTCCCAACTGAGGAAAAGATAGCCAACTCAGTTAAGAAGGGGGATAAAACCTTTTATAGGTACATTCGGGAGCAAAGAAAGACTAAGGCAGGGATACTGAGGCTGAATAAAGAGGAAGGTGGTTGGGTAGAGAGCAACAGTAAAAAAAACAGGGATACTGAACGAATACTTCTGCTCAGCATTCACAATGAAAGAGCAGGGGGAGATACCTAATCCAGTCAATAGAAGCACTCTGGATAGGGGGGGTTGATATTAGTCCTTTCACTGAAGAAAGGGTTCTGAAAGAACTCTTAAAACTGAAGGTGGATAAAGCAATGGGGTCTGATGGGTTTCACCTCAGAATTCTAAAAGAACTAAAGGAAGAACTAGTAACACCAGTGACTACCCTTTTTAATAAATCTTGGGAGGATGGTGTGGTACCTGAAGACTGGAGGAGGGTGGATGTGATTCCCCTTCACAAAAGTGGGAGCAAGACAGAGGCAGGAAACTACAGACCTGTCAGTTTGACCTCAGTGGTAGGGAAAATGATGGAATCACTTCTGAAGGAAAGAATTGATGAGTACCTAGCGGTCAGTGGGACACAGGGGCACAGGACCCAAGGCAGCATGGATTCACAGCAGGAAGGACATGTCAGACAAATCTAATTGATTTCCTTGACTGGGTGACCAAAGTAGTAGACCAGGGAGGGGCTGTGGACATGGCCTACCTAGACTTTAGCAAGGCATTTGACACAGTCCCACACAAAAGATTAATAAACAAATAAGCCAGCCTGGGAGTGGGTCCCAGGGTGGTGGCCTGGGAAAAACACTGGCTGGACAACAGGACACAGCAGGTAATAATAAATGAAGTCCACAGTGAAGAAAGGGGGGTTACTAGTGGGGTACCACAGGGTTCCGTACTGGGGCAGGTCCTTTTTAATGTATTTATAAGTGACATTGCAGAGGGACTGGAAGGGAAAGTATGCCTCTTTGCAGATGACACATAGATCTGCAACAGGGTTGATATGCAGGTGGGGTTGGAGGAATGGTCAGAAGTATGGCAGCTTGGATTCAATGCAAAGGAGTGCAAAATAATGCGCCTGGGAAACAAAAACACAGGGGAAGATTACACAATGGGGGAGGAGGTAGTAACAACAACAAAAATGGAAAGGAACCTGGGGGTAATCATATCAGATGACCTTAAGGTTGGCAAGCAGTATGAGAAGGCAGTAGGAAGGGCTGGGGGGATATAGGGATGTATAGGGAGATGCATCACCAGCAGAAAACAGGAAGTTGTTATCCCCCTGTACAGACAGTTGGTGAGACCCCATCTGGAGTACTGCGTCCCATTCTGGAGACCACATCTCCGCAAGGACATAGACAGGATGGAGGCAGTTCAGAGGAGGGCAACTAAAATGGTGCAGGATCTGCAAGAGAAGTCATATGAGGAGAGACTAAAGGAGCTTAATATGTGTACCCTTGAGGAAAGGAGGGATGAAGGGACATGATAGAAATGTTTAAGTACCTCAGTGGAATCAACAAAGTCCAAGAGGGTAGCATCTTTCAGAAAAAGAGATGTGCTAGAACAAGGGGACATAATTTGAAGATAGAGAGGGGAAAGGCTCAGGGGCAATGTGAGGAAGTATTTTTTCACAGAGAGGGTGGTGGACACACAGAACAGCCTTCCTGAGGAGGTTGTGGGATCTAAAACTGTGGGAGAATTCAAGAATGCATGGGACAGACATAAGGCAATTTTTGCGGTGGGTAGGAAGAAATAGACTGTTGGTTAACTAGGATCTGCAGCTTATCCTCTAGGTAGGGAAATAGGCAGACTAGGTGGGCCAAGCGGTCCTTATCTGCCATCAAAGTCTATGTTTCTATGTTTCTATGGGTGGAAAGGATGAAAAGGGACTTAGCAAAGGTTGGAGGAATTGTCAAATATATGGCAGCTTAGATTCAATGCAAAGAAGTGCGAAGTAATGCACCTGGGAAACAAAAACCCAGGGGAAGAGTACACAATAGGGTGTGAGATACTGGCAACAACAAAAATGGAAAGGGACTTGGGGGTAGTCATATCAGATGTTCTAAAGGTGGGCCAGCAATTTGAGAAGGAAGTAATGCCACGTAAAAAACGAGTTGTAAATTCAGAGTTCAAAGTAGAAATTCATACTATTCTAAGATGCTTAACCCGGCCTTCTTATGGATGACAAATGGTGGCCACGTTGGGCTGCCGTCTATGAGTGCTTAGAAAGTTTTTGATTTTGGCCCGATTTTATGTTATTTTACATTATTTAGCGTTATTTAACGTTATTGTTTGAAGTATAGAATTATCTGCTATATAATCGCTATACACTCGTTTAGCAGTCGTTTAATATTGCGACTACTTGTTTGGTAATCAAACTCGCTTGATGTGTTGGAGAGACTGACCTGATCGTAGGAGGTTCATTGGGGTGTTGGACTGGATATCGGTCTGCTTGGTCGTCTTCTTGAAGAGGTTGGAGGATTGCAGCTCGGAACTTGGAGGCTTGGCGACGGCTTTTTCCTTTTTCTGGACACATATGGAATACGTTTTTTGCAGCTGCGGAGAGTGCTCAATCAGGAATCTAGCAGGGTGAACTGCAGTTTCTGCTCGGGGACAGATCTTTGTCAGACCGGGAAAAGAGGCTGTCGGCTTTTGTATGTGTGGGACTCTCTGATAAGGAAGTGGATGCCAGAAGAATCGGCAGTGAAGATCAAGGGATTGCGGTCCACATAACCCTGAGGTTTGGCTCCCTGGTCCAGACGGGGGGGCTGGTTTGTTCTGCCTCTGGAGGGTGGTGGGGCTTGCTTTGCTCCCTGGGTGAGGCAGGGGGCTATCGGAGGGTGGTTCTGCCTTCCTCATCACAGCGAGGGTCGGGTGAGCTGGAGCCTGCGGTTAATATCTGTCGAGGTGGAGGAGTTGTTATTGCCATCTGTTATATGTTCGTTTGATGCCTCTACGACTTCGGCTATTGGGAATTTTGGAGATTGGGACAGAATTTAGAATGGTCTGGAGTTGGATTTGGTGAAGTATTCTACAATCATTTCTTGCTGTAATCTGCTGTGTCTTAATTATTAGGAGACTGTGAGAGATTATCATGAAATTTAACTATAACTGAGTTCATTTGGGAATATCAGTCTCGTGAGAGGAGTCTGATATATGTTGGAGACATACAGTGTGGTGAGAGCACAGAAGTGTGACTTTACAACAAAAACTTTGAACTCTGTTTTTGTGTTAAATGAGGTGTATTGTTGGATAAGTTTTAAAAGTAAAAGGGCCATTTTCTGTGGTTTTAGGTGGTACACTCCTCTCCCCGCAGTGGTGAGAGTACTGTGGGTGGGGTAGAATTATAATATATGTCGATAATTTGACAGCACTAGAATTGATTAACAGATTTTGTATTATATTGTGATTATTTAGTGTTTCATTTTTAGTTTTTTGGAATTTGCTTTATATAAGTTTATTTATAGTTATTTTATATAAATATTGTTAAAGTGTGGTGTGAATTATGTGCTGGAATGATTATAAGGCGGTCAGGTATTATTCCCCCTCTATGCTCAGGGACCTCCATCCTTTCTCCTGTCCCCCTCTGTCACCGGAAGTCTACAGGAAATGTAGGGCTTTGGGGATTGTGAGAAGGAGACGGAGGGTTGGTGCTGAAGGGGGAATGGAAAGAAGTGGGCGGATTGGGATTGTAGGGTCAAGGAGACACCCTGGGGCAAAATGGGCACAGGAGAGGGGTCCTCCCTGTCTTGTGCCCATACCCAAGGGTTCTGGTTTGGATCATGGTGGGGGCGGTCATTATCGGAGGTTTGTCCTACTCGGCGTGTTATGCAATGCCAGGTCTATTAAAAACAAGGCGGCTGTTATAGCTGATCTTGTTGAGGTCATCTGACCTGGCGTGCATCACTCGAGACTTGGCTGGATGAAAATGCTGGGCCAGTTTAGCCGCCCAGAAATTCCTAGCTGGTGCTGGTGATAACCACCCGAGGCAGGATCGTAGGGGCTGGGGTGTTGCCATATGTTTTAAGTCAGAACTGGGTCTGATGGAGGTACCAGCGGGAGTCACCAGATCCTTTGAGTGCATTGTGGGCGAGGGTGTGGGGTGCAGGATACTTCTTGTATACCATCCACCAGGTGGCGAGAATGTTTTCCTGCAGGAAGTCGCAGACTTCATTGTCGACCTAACATTGGGGTCCCCAAGATGGTTGGTTCTGGGGGATTTCAATGCTTGGGTTGACGATGAACTCTCTCAATTTGGTCAAGACTTCCTCCAGTTAATGATATCACTGGGCTTCACACAGGTGGTTTCCTCCTCGACTCATGTTGGTGGACACCCATTGGATCTGGTGTTCCTTCTGGGGATGGGGACATCCGACTTGGTGGTGGAACCGGTCGGATGGTCTGACCATCACTCCATTAGGTTCACTTTTGAGGCCACCCCTGTTATGTCTGTCCCGATGGAGATGGTCCGATACCGCCCTTTGAGGGGTGTATCCTCAGATGACCTGATGGTGGTGTTGGACCTATCAAGCCTACCGATAGATTGCTTAGATCCAGGTGACCTGGTACATGCTTATAATGAGGCAGTAACAGGGGCCCTGGATTCTATTGCACCAGTTCATGTTCATCCTCTTACTCCTCGCCCCAGGTCTCCCTGGTTTGATGAGACCATGAGGGAGTTGAGGAGGGTTGGACGAAGGCTGGAGAGGCATTGGCGAAGGTCCGGTCTTGATGATGACAGGCTCAGTTTGATGGACCATTATTTGGCCTATCAATCCGCAATCTCTCGTAAGAAGGCAGAGTTCCTGTCCAGAGAGATAGCGGCTGCACAGAACAGACCAGCTCAGCTCTTTCAGACTGTGGACAGACTGTGCAATCCAGTCTGTCTTCAGCCCAGAAGAGCCTTATCTCAAGAATGGTGTGAGGAGCTTACTCTCTTCTTTGCAGATAAGGTTGTCAAAATCAGATCAGATATTCGCTCTTCCCTCTCCAATGGGAGCGACGGTGGTCGTCAGGAGATGTCAAACACCCAGTTTGGATGGTCTGACTTCAGCCTTCCCATAATCGAGGATGTTGTGATGATCATTCGAGCACTGTGACCGACCTGCTGTGATTTGGACCCTGGCCCTACACGCCTTTTAGTGGGTTGTGTGGATAAGATCGGCCTAGTCCTAGCTTTGATCATCTGAAAGTCTTTGGAGAGGGGGAATTTTCCAGATCCCCTTAAAGAGGCTATAGTTAAGCCTCTATTAAAGAAATCCTCTTTAGATCCAGACTGTCTAGCAAATTACAGGCCAGTCTCTAACTTACCCTTTGTGGGTAAAGTTATTGAGAAAGTGGTCACAGCGCAGTTGGAGGATCATCTGACCAACAACAATATCTACGATTCACTCCAGTCTGGATTCAGGAAAAGGCATAGTACCGAGACAGCGCTCGTACGGGTACTAAATGACCTCCTAATGGCGAGAGATCGTAGGACCCGATCCATCTTGGTACTACTTGATCTCTCTTCAGCGTTTGACACCGTTGACCATGGTGTGCTGTTGTAGCATCTGCGGTCAGTCTGTGGACTGTCTGGTACGGTCCTCAGATGGTTTCAATCTTACCTCGAGGGTAGGACTCAGAGAGTGGTGTCGGGAATTTTTTCCTCAGCATCATTCTCCCTGCCCTGCAGGGTACCACAGGGCTCTATTTTAGCACCTATGTTGTTTTCGTATATGTACACCGTTGAGCAACATCAGACGGTACGGTTTGGGTTTTCACTGCTATGCAGATGATACCAGCTGTATATGTCTGTGCCCGGTCAACGCCGTCTCTGTCGGTATTTAATAACTGCCATGAAGAATCCAAGACTGGATGAATGGGAGTTGGCTGAGGTTAAACCCGAGAAAACTGAGGTGTTGGTTGTGGACAAAGGTCGCCAGTGGGAGGTCTGCGGAGGGATCACCCTCAGGCCTATGACTAGAGGTGTTCAGCTGGCGACCTCAGATCAGATGGGAATCTGGCGTAATAATTGACAGACCGTCCTGCTTAAATCTCAGGTGTCAGCAGGTCGTTAAAACTTTCCTTTTTTCATCTGAGGAATATTGCCAGGGTGAAGCACCTGGTTCCTCAGAGGACCTTCCAACATTGATCCACGCCGTTACCTCCCGGCTTGACTACTGTAACTCCTTATACCTAGGGCTATCGGGGTTGAACTCGCCGTCTGCAGCTAGTGCAGAATGCAGCAACCAGGCTGTTGACTGGATCTTCTAGATCCAGTCATATAATGCCACAATGCTAGCGGACTGCACTGGCTGCCAGTGTTTGGCGATACATTCAAGGTCAGTTTACTGACCTATAAACCTACATGATCTGGGACCTACCTACCTGAAAGAGCTCCTTTGCTCCTATAGTCCCTCCTGCCCCCTCTGATCCACTGACGAGGGATTGCTAGAGATTCCCAGGGTACATTTGAAAACATCTGGTGCTAGATCGTTTAGTTTTATGGCACCTACCCTGTGGAATTCTCTACCTCGTCAGGTATGAGATTGCCCGACCGTCCTTAGCTTTAAGGGAGCTTTGAAAACCCACCTTTTTAATATAGCTTTTAAGGATTTATATTAGTTTTAATTTTATTGTATTTATTGCTATGTGAATTTGTACAGGCGCTTTGATTTTAAGAAAAGCGCCTTTTAAAAATAAAGACGAATTGAATTGAATTGAAAGTAAGGAGGGCTGGGGGATACTGGGATGCATAGGGAGAGGCATCACCAGTAGAAAACAGGAAGTTGTTGACCCTCTGTACAGACAGTTGGTAAGACCACATCTGGAGTACTGTGTACAGTTCTGGAGTCCCCCTCTCCGCAAAGACATAGACAGGGTGGAGGCTGTCCAGAGGAGGGCAACCAAAATGGTGCAGGGTCTGCACCAGAAGACATGTGAAGAAAGACTAAAGGGGCTTAAAATGTATAGCCTCCAGGAAAAGATGGAGAGGGGAGACATAGAAACATAGAAACATAGACTTTTATGGCAGATAAGGACTACTTGGCCCACCCAGTGTGCCCATTTCTCTACCTACTGGATAAGCTGCAGATACTAGTTAACCAATAACCTATCTCCTGCAACCCCCCACTATAATTGCCTTATGTCTGTCCCATGCATGTTTGAATTCCCCCACTGTTTTAGACCCAACGACCTCCTCAGGAAGGCGGTTCCATGTATCCACCACTCTCTCCATGAAAAAACTTTTCCTCACATTACCCCTGAGCCGTCCCCCCCATCTTTAAATTGTGCCCCCTTGTTCTTACACATCTCTTATTCTGAAAGATACTACCCTCCTGGACTTTGTTGATTCCCTTGAGGTTCTTGAAAGTTTCTATCATGTCCCCCCTGTCCCTCCTTCCATCAAGAGTATACATATTAAGCTCTCTCAGTCTCTTTTCATATGGTTTCTGATGCAGACCCTCCTCTGGACTGCTTCCATCCTGTCTATGTTCTTGCGTACATGAGGTCTCCAAAACTGCACACAGTACTCCAGATGGGGTCTCACCAACTGTCTGTATAGAGGGATAACTACTTCCCTTTTTCTACTTGTGATGCCCCTTCCTATGCATCCCAGTATCCCCCTGGCTCTCCTTACCAATGTCTCACATTGCTTACCCACCTTTAGGTCATCTGATATGACTACCCAGGTCCCTTTCCATTTTTGTTGTTGTTAGTACCTCTCCTGCTATTGTGTACTCTTCTCCTGGGTTTTTGTTTTCCAGATGCATTACTTTGCACTTCTTTGCATTGAATCTTAGTTGCCATATGTCTGACCATTCCTCCAACCTTGCCAAGTCCCTTCTCATCCTTTCTACCCCCTCTTGTGTATCAACTCTGTTACAGATCTTTGTGTCATCTGCAGAGAGGCATACCTTTCCCTCCAGACCCTCTGCAATGTCACCTATAAAGATGATAGAAACTTTCAAATACCTAAAGGGAATCAACAAAGTCCAAAATGGTAGCATCTTTCAGAAAAAGAGATGTGCAAGAACAAGGGGGCACAATTTGAAGATGGGGGCAGCTCAGAGGTAATGTGAGGAAGTATTTCTTCACAGAGAGGGTTGTAGATGCATGGAACAGCCTTTTTGAGGAGGTTGTAGAGTCAAAAACAGTGGGAGAATTCAAGAATGCATGGGACAGACATAAGGTAATTTTAGTGGGGGGAAGGGGGAAGTAGGCTGTTGGTTAACTAGGATCTGCAGCTTATCCATTAGGTAAGGAAATGGGCAGACTAGGTGGACCAAGCAGTCCTTATCTGCCATCAAATTCTATGTGTCTATGTTTCTACGGTCAGCAAAGATGGGGCTACATGTTAGTATGTAGCCCCACCCCTGCAGAACATGCTCTGGCTGAATTTTCCTTTCCTCTTTCTGACCTCCACCATTAGCAAGCTACATCAGCTTGTTTGCAGTAACCTGAACACTAAGGTGCCCAATCCCTGGTGCCAGCTTAATATATTTATATTTAAAATTTTAATATACCAGCACCAGAGTGTCCACCCCCGGTGCTCATCCATCTTCCCTGATTTTGTTTGTTCTCCCCCCTGTCATGTCAATGTGGTAAAACTGGAGGGCCCAGTTCCTGGTATCAGCCTCCTTAACCCTCTGATCCAGCAGTCTGGGACACTGGGGTGCCCACCTCTGGTACCTCCAAGCAGAAAGCCAACAATGGGGTGCCCAATCCATGGTGTTGAAGGTTCCAGACATCAATTCCCATTTTTAGACAGATTTTAAACTGAAATACAGAAAACAGTCTCTCAGTGTCTGGTTTCTTTTTTTTTGGTTGCCCTGTAATTGAGAAACTGTTGGAGATTTGCCCCTCATTCTCCATTACCTCCGACTCAGCACTCACCACCACACATCCCAACACACCCTCACTCACCTGAATGTGTCCCACAGCATAGATCCATTCTCCAGTCCAAAACACATCTTGTTGCTGGAACCAGAGACTGCAGTATCACATGAGAAGGTAAGTGCCATATAATGTACTATATTTCAAAGTGTTTTGACCGTCAATCCTAACTTGGTCATGTTTTAATATTTTTAGCCCAAGTTTTCAACATGACCTTTTTGGGACCCCACGTCATGAACAAGGGTAATGAAATTACTCACATCCAGCCTGAAAGATGGTTTTGTGGTTGTTGTGCAAAAATCACCTTTCAGGTAGGATCTGAAAATTTTCACTACCCTTGCTCATGTCTTGTGGTCCCAGAAAGGCCATGTTGAACATTTTATCTAAAAGTATTAAAATTGGCCAAGGAATGAGTGCACATTGATGTTTTTATATGCCTGCTCATAACATACTGTAGGTCATTTTCAATATTTTTGCACCAAAAGTTTCAGCATAGCCATTTTTCACACCACCTCATGAATGAGATAGCTGTCATTTTTCAAATCTTAGCCAAAATGTGTTTTTTGCACCTGTGCTACACAATTACGTTTTGTCACGGATTTGAAAATGTCTACCTACTCTAGGCTCATGTGGTGGAGTTATACAGTAAGAAGACTATGTTGAAAATTTGGGGTCAAAATATTAAAAACAACAAAGGTATCGAACTATGTTGAAATTGTCTAATGTTTGCTCATAACATTAGTCATTTTAAATATTTTGACCCCAAATGTTCAACATGGCCATATTTTCACACCTCCTCAAGAACCCAGTAGCTGTCATTTTTTAAATCCTGAATCAAATGTGATTTTGCGCTTGGGGCATGAAATGACGTTTCACCCAGTTTTTTATAAATGTCACCTATCATGTTTGGAATGGGTGTCAAGAATGTCATAAAAATGTACAAAGTAATTTTATTTGCAGGAGTGGTTGCTGGCTTAGTTGGGACCATGTTGCCTTCCCGTGTCAATGACCTGTGTCTGGGTGCAAACTCAGTGAGATGGTTGAATGGGAAGAGACTGGAAGGAAGGCAGTCCAGTGTTCAGCACCAGCCCCAGCCTGGGGAGAGGTGGAGCAGTGTTCTGGTGCACACATGACACCTTGGAGCAGGCTGTGTAGCCTTCCCTCACAAGAGGTTGATGTGCATGCTGAGGCACTTTGTGTGGACCAGAAGGGTTGGAAGAAAAATGTGGAAAGTGTATCAGGCAGGATGAAAGTAACTCATTTCCCTCTTTACATCTACAGGTCCAATGGATGTGAGCAACAGCACTGGAGGACACTGATCACATGTATCATCAGATAATTATTGTTTTATTTTTTTAGAGTACCTTGTTCATCTCACTTGGTTACTAAAGTGCGATAGATCTTTTGTGAGCCCATTGCTATTCTTTTTTCACAGGTATGACTGGATGTTCCCTCAAGCATTCCACAATCTGGAGTACCCAGGTAAGACATCTTTATTATTTGTTCTGTATCGCAGCTAGTAGTTACAATGTAATGTAATGTAATGTCCATTTTATTTTTAAGTGCCTTTCAAAAACCAAGGCACTGTAAAACAAATCAAGCCATTCAATTAAGTACTATACATAGCATTATTAAAACCTTCAACAAAAAGCTTTAGAAAACAAATAAGTTTTGAGCTCAGTTTTAAAACTCGAGACAGTATGGCATTCTTTTATCCAATGAGGTAGAGAATTCCATAGGACAGGGGCAGTATAAGAAAATGCATGCACCCCAGATGTTTTAACCAAACCCTGGGAATCTCTAGCAATCCCTCTTTGGTGGATCAGAGTGAGGTGGAGGGGCAGTAGGGAGAAAGGAGATCTTGCAGATACTTGAGACCCTGTTTGTGTAGGGCTTTATAGGTCAGTAACCAGTCCTTAAAGGCTATCCATCACTGAACAGGCAGCCAGTGCAGTTTGCGCAGCACAGGAATAAAATGACTAGTTCTAGTTGTACCAGTCAAAGTCCTGGCCGGCGCATTCTGCACTAGCTGCAAGCGATGGATATCAATCCCAGAATGCCCTAGGTAAAGGGCATTGCAGTAATCAAGGTGGGTGGTTATGAAGGCATGGACCAGTGTAGGAAGGTCAGCCAGAGGAACCAGGTGTTTCACCCGGGCAATATTCCTAAGATGATAAAAAGGAAGATTTGACAAAGGCCGACACCTGTGACTTCAGGGTCAAACCATCATCAAGAATAACAACCAGGTTATGCACCCGGTCTGAGGTCAGGAGCTCGATGCCATCAAGGTTTAAACCTGGTAGAAACCCAGCCCCACCACCCGCCTCAAGATGACCCGAGTCCACAACCAACACCTTAGTCTTATCCGGATCTAACCATAGCCTGCTAGTGCTCATCCAATCTCTAATCTCAGCTAGACAGCTGTTAAGCAAGGAGATCACATCACCCTCTCCGGGAATAAAGGACAGATACAGTTGGGTATCATCTGCATAGCAGTGAAAACCCAAATTGTATCACCTAATGATATCTCCCAATGGCAGCATATAAACTGTGAACAACATGGGCGCCAAAATGGAGCCCTGCAGCACCCCAAAAGACAGGGAGATGGTGTCAGAGGAAGAAATTCCAGTGACAACCCTCTGCATCCTGCCTGTAAGGAAAGATTGAAACCAACATAGAACTGTACCAGACAGTCCACAAAGAAGCCACAGGTACTCCAAAAGCACACCATGGTCCACAGTATTAAATGCTGCAGAGAGATCAAGAAGGACTAAGATAGTACAAGCCGTTTGATCTCTCACAATTAGAAGATCATTTAAAACCCAGACCAGAGCAGTCTCAGTGCTGTCTTTTCCTAAACCCAGATTGGAGAACGTCATAGACAGTGTGAGTTGTAAGATGGTCATCCAGCTGCAGTGCAACCACCTTTTCAATAACCTTACTCACAAAGGGCAGGTTAGAGACAGGTCTATAGTTAGCTAGACAGTCTGGGTCCAGTGAAGATTTTTTTAGGAATGGTCATACAACCGCCTCCTTAAGGGGAACAGGAAAGACTCCCTGCTCCAATGACCTCCAGACAATTTCAGCAAGGATCGGGCAGATAACATCTACACAGCCTAACAATAGTGGTGTAGGGCCCAGATCCAAACTACAGCTGGTTGGTCATACAGTCTGGACAATCCTCACAATGTCCATGAATTCTAGCCTACTGAAGTCAAACCAGACAAAACGGGCACTCGCAACCTCCTGCCAATCTCTGAAATCCCTTAAAGAGAGAGCTGGGCCGATACCCGACCTAATGCTGGCAATCTTATCTGCGAAGAATTGAGCAAGCTCATCACACTTTATTGGTGAAAAATCTCTTACAGACTGAAGACAGACTGGATTGCATAGTCTGTCCATGGTCCAGAAGAGCTGAGCTGGTCAATTCTGAGCAGCAGGAATCTCCTCGGACAGGAATTCTGCCTTCTTACGGATAATTGTTGATTGATAGGCAACATAATGGTCCATCAACCTAAGTTTGTCAGCATCCAGGCTGGATTTCTGCCAAGCTCTCTCAAGGCTTCACCCCACTCTTCTCAGCTTCTTCAAGGACCCATCAAACCAGGGGATCCTTGGGCACTGAGTGAGTGGGCAAACACAAACAAGAGCAATTAAGTCCAGGGCATCACCCACCACCTTATTATAGGTAAGTACAAGACCCCCTGGACTCATGCATTCACTTGATAAACCCGATAGGTTCAACACTGCCATTAGGCCCTCTGGGGTAACCCCCCTCAAAGGGAGATATTAGACCATCTCTGTAGGGGAAGACCTATTTGGGGGTGCCCTGAAGCTGAACCTTATGGTGTGATGGTCTGACTAACTGTTTGGTTCCACCCCCAATCCCATGATCTCCATCCCCAGGAGAAACACATGATCTAGTGAGTGACCCCTTATATGGGTAGCAGAGGTAACCACCTGTGTAAGGCCCAGCATAGTCGTAAGCTGGGGAGATTATTTCCAAATTGAGAGAGTTCATGATTGATCCAGGCATTG
The DNA here is from genome assembly GCA_016271365.2 of Neoceratodus forsteri. Lineage (NCBI taxonomy): Eukaryota > Metazoa > Chordata > Ceratodontiformes > Ceratodontidae > Neoceratodus > Neoceratodus forsteri. The sequence continues at coordinate 464,365,889 of CM057449.1, forward strand.
GAGTCATCCAGAATTAACCATCTGGGTGACTCCAAAGCCACGTCGACAATGAAGTCCACAAACTCCTTCAGGAATTCTCCACCATCCCCAGGTGGACGGTAGATGAGGAGTATCCTGAACCATACACCTGCCACTAGAATACACTCAAAAGATCGAGTGCATCCCACTGGCAAATCCACAAGGCTCAGCTCCATTTTAAACAAAATGGCTACATCCCTGCCCCTACGATCCAATCTTGGGCGGTGTATCACCGAGAAACCAGCTGGAACAGAAGATGCCAAAATACGGCCTGCATTCTCATCCAGCCAGGTCTCAGTGATGCATGCCAGATCAGATGTTCCAACAAGAACAGCTATAATAGCCATCTTGTTCTTAATCGATCTGGCATTACACAACACTGCCTGGGCTGGATGAGTCATCAAGGAAGATCCCAGGACCTGCCCACCACTTGTGGAGCCCTTGTGTATGGGAATCAAGCAGGGGAGACCCCTTTTCTGACCCCATTTCACCCCAGGGCATCTCCTAGTCCCCACTACCTCTATCCGCCCATCCCTCTCCATTCTCCCACTATGCCCAGTCCACATTCCCTTTAGTCATCTCCTCACTGTCCCCAGCACTCGACATCTCTTAAAGACTTCAGTTGATAATGGGGGACAGTCAAAGGGACGTAAGTTCCGGAACATAGTTGGAGAATGATGCCTAACCATCTTAACACCTTCCTAACACATCTTTGTTAATAATAATTAATAAGTAAAACCCAAAAAATGTTACCACCAAAATACCACAAAAACACTCACCTTCAGCGAGGTGTCTCTCACACAACTCACAAGTAGGTCCAATCAAACATTCAGTCAACACAATCACCATCCAACTTATAAGCAACACACACGTGCTAATCACTAAATAAGCAATACAACACAAACATCAAAATAAATCTACAAATTATTAAAACATCAATCCAGATTTAAGTCCAACAGAAATTTCCAGTCCATATTCAGGCCATATAGATCCTCTCACAGTTCAGGGTTACTTAGCTTCAGTGCAATATTAGCAGTCCAGCACATGCCATTGATAAATCAGGGCAACAACTTTAAATGTTTATTGAAGGCCAGGAATCTCTCACTTCCCTTAGCGAGACCAGGATTCTAACTCAATGACTCTGCTGTCACCAAGAGTCTTAGAGGAAATACGGTAAAGATAAAATTACAGGCCAGTAAAGTTTAAGCAGCGTTCACAGGAATGAAAGTTGGTAACAAAAGTAATAATAATTCCAAATCCAGAACCACTGATAAGTCTGAAATCAGTAGCGAGAGAAGGAAATACAGTGAAATAAAATTACAGACCAGTAAAATATAGACAGCGTTCTCGGGATGCTGAAGGTGGGGAGCAACAGTAATAATGGTGGTGAAGAATCCAAATCAAGGTACACTGGTAGGTCAAAATCAGCAATGTGAAGGGAAAATAACCACCTTCACAGGAGGTCACTGCCCCTGGTTAGGTCCATAACAGTGGCCCCACCGGCACAGTGTCCACTCACCAGCAGATCCTAGGAGGCACAGTAATTCACACCCACTCTTCAGTGGGTCCAAAACCAGCGTCACCCATCCCGGACCCCAACCAGAACAACAGCCATCCCCAGTGGCTTACCCCAATATTCCCATTGCCTCAAAATACCAGAGACTCTCGGTCCAAGTCCCAGTACAAGAAAATTAGAAAATATCAGGACAATCAGTAGACCGCATCAAAGAGCCAACCAACAGATCCAGGATCCTCTCTCCCAATTCTCCAGCAAACTCCACACTGAGAACTGATTAATTCAGGCCCCCCTCTCCCGACTCTCAACAATCTCCTCCAAGTCAGGAAACCAATAAATCCAACTCCTCTCTCACAACTCTCCAGACTCTACTGTCCTACACAATGCAGGCTGATCACACTCCACTGCCACAAATATTCAAAGCACGGTCCAGCTTCACTGAAGAATGTTCCCCACAGAAATAGGGCTCTTATCCCTCAACCATGGAAGATCTCTAAAAACTGTTCGGTTATTAAACCTATTAAAAATCGTCGGATTACAATACACTCAGCGGTCGTCAAGTGACGGTACAATCAGCGACTGACGATAAATAAAACGAAAAATAAAACTAAAACAAAATACAGTGCAATAAAATAGCACACTAAAAGAGCTCAAAATGATAAGAAAAGCACAAGAAAAACATGGTGCAATGACTAGCCCAGTGTGGCTGCCATCTTGTGTATGTCCTCTATACAATATGTGTAGTTGCACCATTACACTGTATAATCATACAGTGCAATGGTGTAACTACAACTATTAGGATGCTGTTGCCTTTCACTTGTTAGTTGATTGGTGAAACAGATATAGAAATAGCTTCAATATTCTGTTTATTTCCTTTTGTTCAGGTCCCTCTGGGACCCCCGTGAATGAGGATACAATTCCACTATCAGAAAAAGAAGGTAAATTAATTGCAAAAAACTACATTATTGCAGACATTAGGGTTGAAGAACGCACAGCGCACAAAGTAGGGAAATGAAAAACATTAGGATTTTGGGTCTCCAGAGTATTGGATAATCAGTGGTGGGGTCTTCCTTACCCATCCTCTCCCCTAAGCAAACAAGCTCAGACCTAAAGAAAGTTAGGACAGATTCTGTTGGAAACATGTGACAAGCCATACTTCTCTACCTTTGAAGAATGTGTTACTATTAGGCACTGGCTTGGAGCTGTACTTTTTGCTTCATACAGGAGGCTATGGGCTGGGGGAGGGGGTGGGCATAAGAGTTGAAAACCCCAAGGAAGACCCCATCACTGATTCACCAAGATTCAGGACAGCCAAAATCCTTACGGTTTTCATTTCCCTACCTTGAGTGCTTTGCAATCTTCAACCTTAATGTCTATGTTAATGTAGTTTTTTTGTGGGGTTTTTTGCAATTAATGAAGGGGTGTGGTTGCACCACTATAGTTAGGGTTGAGTAGTTGCTTAATGTTAAACCCTAAATTTTGCACCTTAATACCTTTTCCCCCTGTTCAAATGGAATGCACAAAATTTTGAATGAGCGATCCTGTGGGGTAGATTTCTTGAGGTGCCAATTTTCGTTTGGATCGGATGAGCGGATTCCAAGATCCAAATCATGAAAAAAGTGATTTTTCTGGGGTTTTTTTGCATGGCCTGCAGATGTGCCTTTTGCTAGTTTGGTGAAAAAGTAGTGATCCATTCTAAAGTTATTTATTTTAAAAATTTCAGTTCTGAGCATGCTTAGTAGGCACTTTCAGGTTTGCTGCAGAGAACAAAACAAGAACTGGGTCAAACAAAAAGGATATTTTTCCATAGAAACATAGAAAATGGGCAAGGGTCATAATGTTACAAGACATTATGCTGCATGGCAAAATCAATCAGCCAATACATCATGATATTGCCATGTGGCATAAGTCTTTTTTCTGTGGGGGGCTCCACCTCCCCCTTATGGGGGACTGCTCCCTCCGGACCCACCACCACTAAAGAGTCTCAACTCTGGGGGCGGGGGGTCCAACTCGGGGAGAGTACAATTTGTGGCAAAAAATAAAATGTCTGGGACTGGGAATCAAACCCAGTCCCAGATGCAGTGCCAGGGTTCCTGCTGCTGTGGCTCAGTCCACTGAGCCACGGCAGCTGCTCGGTGGAACCCACTTGCAGCAAAGGTCTTATCCTCTGCCAGGGATTGCGTGCATGGTGCAATACCATGTAGAGCAGTATACGTGGTATTGCACCATTCGCTGTCATGGACAGTGCTGTTTCGGGTTAGCTATAATGTTGTACGCTAGTAAGTGTATGACATTATGACCTGGTAGGTAGAAAATGATGGCAGAAGGAGACCAAGGGTCCATCTAGTCTGCCCATGTGTTTCCAAGACCTTCTACTGGTCTTGGACCTAGCCCCCTTTGTGAAATTTATCCATCCCTATTGTGGTTCTTTCCTTTGCTCTGTCCCATCCATGCTTGAATGCTGCTACTCTATTAGCTTCCAGCACCTCATCCGGCAGGCTATTGCAAAGTACCACTACTATTTTGGTAAAGTAATGTTTCCTTATATCCCTTCTGAAGCTCCCTCCCTACAACTTTCATTTTTGACCTCTAGTAGTATAGCTGTTGACCCTGTTGAATAGTTCCGAGTAGGGTGCTTTTTTGATGCCTCTCATAAATTTGAATGTTTCCATCATATCCCCTCTCACCCTCCTTGTCTTGAGTGAGTACATTTAGTGACTTTAGGAACCCCTCATACAAGAGCCCATGGAGTCCCTGAAGCACCTTTGTCACCCTTCTCTGTATGTCTTCCAGCCTATCCCTGTCTGTCCTAAGGTGAAGGCTCCAAAACTGGACACAGTACACCAGGTGAGTCCTCACCAGGGACCTGTAAAGGAGGATGATCACCTCTTTTCTCCTGCTTTTGAAAACCTTCCTATACACCCCAATGTTCTGTTTGCCTGGCTATATGCTTTGTTGCATTGGCTTGATTGTTTTAGAGAGTCACATATGATGACTCCCCCAGTCCCTCTCTTCTTCTGAGGTACTGAGCCTGACCCCATTGAGCCAATATTCTGTCTTCAGGTTTCCTTTCCCCAGATCCATCACTTTGCATTTTTTTGTGTTAAACCTCGGCTGTCAGACACTGGACCATCTTTCAAGTCTGTGGAGGTCTGTTTGAAGGTCCCTAACTGCTTCTACACTGTCAACCATCCTACCAAGTTTTGTGTCATCTGCAAAAAGGGCAGTCTTGCCCTGGATGCCTTTGCCAATATCACTAATGAACTTGTTAAATAGGACCGGACACAAGACCAGTCCCTGTGGAACTCCACTTGTAACCTTTCCTTCAGATGATCCCACCCTGTTGATTACCACTCTCTGTTTTATATCCTTGAGCCAATTTCTCACCCACCTAACAATGATCTTAGCATTGCCTAGGTCACCCAACTTCTTTAACAGGTGATTATGCAGCAACAAGCCAAAGTCCTTGCTAAAACTGAAGTAGAGGAGGTCCACTGGATGGCCCTTATCCAGTCCTTTAGTCACCCAGTCAAAAAATGTAATACGGTTCATCTGGCATGATCTGCCCACCACAAACCCATGTTGTCTGTCATCCTGAAGACTGTTCCCCTCCAGGCACTCCACAAGGTCTTGCTTTTACTAGGGTCTCCAATAGTTTCCCTACAACAGATGTGAGGCTAATTGGTCTGTAATTGCCAGGCTCCTCTCTGCTCCCTCCATTGTGGAGCAGAACCACATCTGGTATTCTCCAGTCACCCTGGCTGGTACGTATCCTGTTAGCAGCAAATGATTAAACAGATGAGCCAAAGGGTTGGCCAGTTCCTCAGCCAGCTCCCTCAGCACTCTCAGGTGCTGCCCATCTGGCCCTGGTGCCTTGCCTGCCTTGAAATTCACTAGTGCCTCCCTGACCCTACCATTGGTAATTATCAGTGATTCCATTAGCAAGATCCCCTTATTGGCTGCTTTGAGGCTGCTTTTAGGCATTGGACTGGTATTCTCCCTGGTTTATACCAAGCAGAAGAGGTTATTCAGTATTGTAGCCTTCTGTCTGTCATCCTAAATGATCCTGTCATCTTCTACTAGCCTAAAGATCCCTTCCCTTTTCTTTCTTTTTTCCTGAATGTAACAAAAAAAGTGTTCATTTCCAGTTTTGACCCCTGTAGCAATCAAAGCACGGCTGCCGACTTTCTTGTTTTATCACCATACCACCATCTTTGCTTCTTTATTTTTCTGCATGTAATTGTCCCAGTCATTATCTTTCTGATCCCCTTTATCTTTGTTGAAAGCTTCTCTCTGGCTTTAGATTGCTTCTCTGACCTGGGTTGTGAACCATATGGGCCTTTGGTGCATATTTCTTCTCTTTACTGACCTACTGCAGAGTTTTGTAGCCTCCAAGATGGATTGCTTAATCAGCTCCCAGATGTATTCTACTTCACACATTTCCTGAACCCTGGTCAGTTTGTCTCTGACTAATTGTTTCATCCTCTCAAAATTAGCTCCTTTAAAGTTCAAGACCTCCATCTGAGATGAAGACATTACATCCTCATGGGATAACTCAAACCAGATGGAGTTGTGGTCACTATTGGCTAGTGGTTCCCCAACCCTAACTGCCCCAATCACCTCTGAGTTTGTGAGAATCACATCCAGAATGGCTTCCTGCCTGGCTGGAGTATTAACAAATTACTTTAGGGTCAGAAGGCAATCCTGTAAGATCTCTAGCACAGTTTGGCTTCTCGAGGTACTGAGTATTGGAATACCCCAATTGACATTAGGCATGTTTAGATTGCCAACCACCAACATCTCCATCTTCTGTGTTATGCTCCTAATTTCTTCTGATAGTTCCCTGTCCCTCTTCTATGTCTGTCCCGGTGGCCTGTATATCATCCTGATATAGCACTTTTTTCTGATGTGGTACTGAGTTGCACCCACAGGGATTCAACACCTTCCTTTTTGTAGGTGTCATAGGAAATGACTTTAATCCCTCCCTGAACATAAAGTGCCACCCCTGCCCCCCAGCTCCCTTCTTATCCATCCTATAGAATGAGTGGCCTGGGACTGATAGGTCCCAATCATTGTTCTCTGTGGCCCACATCTCTAAGATGACTACTAGGTTCACATTGGTCTCTGCCATCAGTGACTGATGATCACTTATTTTGTTTCCCAGGCTTCTGGCATTTAAGCTTACTCCCCTCCATGTGCCAGTAGGAGTATCTCCCTTACCTTCCTTGGGGTGCTTATGCTGATTAGCAATTGTCTTAACTGCTTTTCTGCCCTTGAGACTCCTCATGTGATCCCAGTGTTTATTCCCTGTTTGTGGGTGAGTGTTGCCTAATTTCACATCTTTTACAGTATGTTGTTACTGATAGGTTCCTTAGCCTTGAACTCCCCCTCACCTAGTTTAAACATCAAATACAGAGTCAAACTTTTGTCCAAGTGCTCTCAACCCTTCCCTAGTCAGATGTAGTCTATCATAATTGAAAAACATCCTCTCCCAGAAGTCATCTCAGGCACCTACGAAGTGACAAAAATATGAATTTTTTTGGTGAGTAAATTATGGGTCGATTAGTATGCAGCCATAAATAATTTACAAACACACACAAAAGATTTCAATGCACCGTAACAGTTTTTGTTTTATAATGTGTAAATTCATCAGGTTACATACAAGTGCTTTTCAAAAAGTGCTTTTTCATCTAGAATGCTTACTTAGAACTGACTAACATATGTTTTGCTAATAACATATTGCATATAAAAACAAGCAAAACAACCTACCCAGTCTAAAGTGTCAGCCACCACTAACCCCTTCGCTTCACCCACTGGCTTCCTGAGTGGCTATGGAACCAAAACCCCTATGGTCTTAAATAACCAATGTGCACATGTAGTATAGAAAAATCAATCATACAATAAACAAGAACATTTAGAATTAAAGTACCACTTATAACAAACGTGTTTAAACCCTACTTAATATATCATAATTTTATTATTTTAATGACTTAATATGTCTAAAGATATGCTTTAACTTCTCATTAAATTAACAAGCTTTTCCCCATTTACATTTTTAAAGGTTACATTTTACCCTGCAATTCTCATGCCTTACTATTGTTATATACTTTAAGATACAACTATCAGAGGCAGATATATGAAACATTAATATATTAATAACATTCTATCACAGGCTTAAATGTATTAACATTTTTAAAGGTTACATTCTACCCTATAATCCTTATGCCTTACCATTGCTACAGTATACTCTTTAGGATACAACTATTCAAAACAGATATATAAATCATTAACATGTTGTAACAATATTTTATCAGAGGCATAAGTTCATTTCAAATGTTTCATTAATTTCCCTTCAGGATTCTTCTAGGGTTCTTCCACTTCCAAAAAGTTTTTAGTGTATCTTGATCCATTTGAAGCATGAATGTAGGGAATTTAAAGCAATCTTCAAACACAGTAAAGTTGTGAACTAAACACAACAAAACAACTAAATTACTTTTCAGAAAGGCATTTTACTCTTTTTATGTTTCATAACTTAGAGATATATAATCCACAGGAAAGGATGAGATGGGGGGAGGGGAGAGAAGAAATGTGGGAAAAAGGAAAAAGCTGAAAAAAGGAAGGAAGGGTGAACAAAAGAGAAAGGCAGGGGAAACAAAAGGGAGAGGAAAATGGAAGAAAAGGAAGGAGTGGAAGAAAGAAGGGGGAAGGGGGAAAAAGAAAAGTAAAGAAGCAGGAGGGAACTGAAATGCTACAAACAGGGCCCTTATTTCAAATATGATTTTAAATCAGACACATTATTTAGCCCTATTGGCTTTAAACTTTTAAGTTTCCAAATCCAAAAATGTTCCCTTTGTTGCAAACAGGTTTTAAGTGACATTCCAGTTGTACCTCTATTCTTTCTTTTCACACTTTCCAATCCTATAAATTGCAAACCCTCTGGATTACTGTTGTGCATTCATTCAAAATGTACTGCTACTGGACTATTTGGAATTGTATTGATAATATTTCTAATATATATTCATGAACCCTCTTCTTCACAGGTCTTTTAGTCATTCCAACATATAACATGTCACAAGGACAAATAATACAATAGATTACCCCTTCCATACTGCAAGTTATACATTCATTGATTCTATATTTATCTGTATTAACTGGATGAGTAAATTCTTGTGCCTCAATGGCATAAGTGCACACATTACATTTTCTGCACTTCTTAAAGCCACGTGGTGGTGATGGTAACCATTGAGTAGCTATTTCTTTTTCTTTCTCATATTTACTGCGTACTACTAAACCCTTAATATTTTTTGCTCTTCTAAATGTTACCCTTGGTTTCTTTCCAATTTTGTTTGCCAAGCTTTCATCATTTAGCAAAATGGGTCAATATTTATGTACAACATTTCCAATCTTCCCTGCAACAACATTATATTTTATACTAACAGTTATTGGTTATTTCTCACATTTCTTTTTGTATGTGTCTGTAATAAATCTTTTCTGTCCAAAGCTGATACTTTACACATGGCTTCTTCTAAATCTCTATTATTGTAACCTCTATCTAAAAAAGCCTAAATCATTTTATCTGAGTCTACAACAAAATCTTTTTCCTCTGTACAGTTTCTTTTAGTTCTCAACAGTTGCCCATAAGGTATGGATCTTTTTAATTTAACTGGATGACTACTCTCAAAATGCAACAATGAATTACATGCTGTTTTCTTTTTATATATTTTTGTTGTTACTTCATGATCTTCCATGCCATGCAATTCAATATCCAAAAATGAAATGACACTTCTGTTGCAGAAATAAGTCAGGTGCAAACCAAGGGGATTTTGATTTAACCATTGTATAAATTCTGAAATCCTGTTCTTCGGGCCTCCCCACAAACAGATGACACCATCAATAAAGTGATACCATAAGATGATGTCATCTGCATATGGGAAGGCCTTGGAAAACTCTGTCTCTTTCTCCCACAGACCTAATGTCAGGTTTGCCAAGGATGGTGTCATGCAAGTTCCAATGGCTGTCCTCAAAACTTGAAGAAAAAAATTCCTCACCAGACTCAAAAACATTATGAGTCAAAATGAATGTTATGCTTCCCAAAAGAAAGTTACATGGATTAGGGGATTGACTTCTTTCCAAAACATATCTACATGCAGAAATCCCATCTGAATGTCTAATAGACAAATATAATTGCTCCACATCAATAGTTAACCAACAATATCCTTTCTGCCACATAAATCGTTGCAGTTTCATAAGTAAATCTCCCATATCCTGAAGATGGAATCTGAGTTTTATCACTTCTTTTTGAAGAAAAAAGTCTACAAAAACTGACAAATTATTTGTTAAAGAACCCACTCCTGAAACAATCGAACGTCTTGCTGGAGTCGCCTCATTTTTGTGACTCTTAGGTAAAGCATATAGAACTGGCATTTTTGGGTTCTCTGTCCATAGAAAATTAAATTTGTTAACAGAAATATCTCCTGATGTCTTAGCATCAATTAACAATCCAAACATTTCATCCTTAAATTTATTTGTCGGGTTGCTGAGTAGTTTTCTATATCTAGACTGATCACCAACAATATTTCCTACCATCTTTTCATATTGGATATTGGACATTATGACTATATTGCCCCCTTTATCAGCACCCTTTATTGTTGCATCATCCCAATTTCGAAACTGTTTCAGGGCTGCATCTTCTGATTTTGATAAATTCTTCCAAACTTTATTTTTATCACGCTCAGTCAAGATTTTAGAAACTTCCCCAGCTACGACTTTTTCAAAAACTCCAATGTCTGGATTTACAGATCTTGTACAGAAATTAGATTTCCCCTAAACAAAGAATTTCTTATAGTTTCATTTTCCATCTGAATTTCATTATTATCACCATTATTATTCACAGATGTTATTTGATCATAAGTCAAATCTATATTAGCTTCCAAAAATAATTCAGTCAAAATTCTAAGATCAATACTTTCCTAATTGTCTTCTATCCTAGTTTGTTTAATTTGTTCTTCAGCCTGTATTGATTCATCCAATCCCAACAGAGTCTCATTGTCCAACCACAACTCCCCATTACTAGACTTGTAATATTCCTTCAACTTAATTTTTCTGAAAAACTTAAATAAATCCAAGTTAATATCAAACTCATCTATAGTCGGTGTGGGAACAAATGTCAAACCACTTTGTAGCACCTTTATCTGTGACCTAGTGAAGTCCTTTGATGATAAGTTAATAATATTTAACTCCTGGGTTGCACTTGTCTCCCCGATCTTCTTGGAGCGATGCTTCTGGCCCCTCTTCCCCCTCCTCATCCTTCTCCTTTGTTCCTGTGAATCTCTTCTCCATTTCTGACCCCTTTTTTTCTAAAAAAGGACCATCTCTAGTTTCCATCTGGTTAAGATTCCTTTCAACTGGTTTAGCAGTATTATCATTCTGAAAAATAACTAAACTGCCTCGTTTGTTCCTGCTTTGATTTCTGAAGCTGCTGTTACTTCACTTTCTTGCTTTGGATCTTCTTTTACTATTACTGCATTCTGACTTTTCTTTAGGCCAACTGAAAAAATATTGTTTAATTTAACACCTTCATCTCTTGCTAGTTTATTTTGTTTTCTTATGACTAATTTTTTCTCATATGTACCAAGTCTTTCCTTTAAATCTAAATCAAGTTAATTGAATGCAGGATCCTTCATAAACTCATTCAATTTACTCTTAGCTGCCTGTAATTCCTTGTTAATTTGCTCATATTTCTTCATGTCAGCCTTAATAATTAATTTAATGAATGTCATTGTACACATTTTAGCTGCTTCTTCCCATTCCGCTTTATATTCAAACAACTCAATACCTCCTGAAGGTGTTCTCAAAACCCATAATCCTCTCAGATACAATTATTTTTCTATATAAGTTTCCAAAGTTGAAATGTTATGGTATGTATTTGTTTCTTTAAACAGCAATTTATCAATTTCAAAAAATAAGTCACTTAATATATTGACTGCATCATGATTGTCTTGATTGACATCAGCCCCAGGCTTGTTAAGTTTTAATTTCCTCTAAGCTAAATATTCCATTGAACTCAATGAAAATGGTTGATATGGTAATGAGGAATTTTCTCCATTAGCCTCATTAGTCCTTTGAGTCATCTTTACAGCACTAATAATAAATACTTTTAATTGAGAAATTTTAATCTGGGCTTCCCAAGCAAAAGGAGCAAATCTTGATTTTAAATAAAACTCAAAAAGTTTAATGTAATTTAACTTTAATTTTGCTGAATGCTTAGCACATACTTTTAAACTAGAAAAAGCACAGGTGGCTGATGACTTACAGTAGACTAAAAATCTACTTAGTGCTGCAGGTTCTAAAGTTAAATATATTCACTCAGAAAATATCACAATGTGAATGAACCTGCGCTTCTAAACATCTGTAGGTTTACTCTAACCAAATCTTAGAGTTTTAACTTTTAAACTCTAGAAACATTAGTCAAAAATAGGAAATTTTGGGGTGAGCAAATTTTGGGCTGATAAATATGCAGCCATGAATAATTTACAAATGCACACAAAAGATTTCAATGCACCGTAACCAGTTTTTATTTTATAATGTGTAAATTCTTCAGGCTACATATAAGTGCATTTCAAAAAGTGCTTTTCCATCTAAAGTGCTTACTTAGAACTGGCTAACATACGTTATGTTAATAACATATTGCATATAAAAATAAGCAAAACAACGTACCCAGTCTAAAGCGTCAGCCACCACTCACCCCTGTCCTTTGCCCCACTGGCTTCCTGAGTGGGTGTGGAACCAAAACCACTATGGTCTTAAATACCCAAAGTGCACGTGCAATATAAAAATCAATCATGCAATAAGCAAGAACATTCTGAATTAAAGTACCACTTATAATAAACATGTTTAAACCCTACTTAATATATCATCATTTTATTATTTTAATGACTTAATATGTCTAAAGAGACACTTTAACTTCTCGTTAAATTAACATTTTTTCCCCATTTATATTTTAAAAGTTACATTCTACCCTGCAATCCTCATGCCTTACTATTGTTTTAAACTTTAAGATACAACTATCAGAGGCAGATAATTGAAACATTAATATATTAATAACATTCTATCACTGGCTTAAATTTATTAACATTTTTAAGTTTACATTCTACCCTATAATCCTTATGTCTTACCATTGCTATACACTTTAGGATACAATTATCCAAAACAGGTATATAAAATATTAACACGTTGTAACAGTATTTTATCAGAGGCATAAGTTCATTTCAAATATTTCATTAATTTCCCTTCAGGATTCCTCTAGGGTTCTTCCACTTCCAATGAGGTTTTAGTGTATCTTGATCCATTTGAAGCATGAATGTAGGGAATTTAAAGCAGTCAGCAAACACAGGAAAGTTGAAAACTAAAAATAACAAAACAATGAAAATACTTTTCAGAAAGGCATTTCACTATTTTTATGTTCCATAATTTAGAGATATATAATTCACAGAAAAGGATGAGGACCGGAGGGATGATACACATTAAATTCTTCAGTCTCTTGTGTATAATAATAATAATAAATTTTATTTATTAAGCACTATATCTGAAAACTATCAAAGCGCTGTACAGTCGTTGCATTACTGAAAACAATTCACAAACAAATAAAATAATAAAAAACATTTAAAATACACAAATATACATGCTAAAAGTCAGTAAAAGCTTGTGCAAATAAGTATGTTTTTAAATCAGTTTTGAAGTTCTCCACTGTCTGGCACTCTCATACGCAATGAGCTCCTGAGGTCTTCAAATGCACCCTGGGAATCTCTAGCAATCACTCATCAGTTGAGCGGAGCAGTCTGAGGGGGCAGTAGGGGCTCCGAAGCACTTGTAGGTAGCCTGGACCCAGACCAATTAAGGCTCTAAAAGTCAGCAAGCCAACTTTAAAGGTGATCCACCAATGAACAGTCAGCTAGTGCAGAGTGCGCAGCACAGATGAAATATGACTGGATCGAGTTGACCCAGACAATAACCTGGCTGCAGCATTCTGCAGTAGATGCAAGCATAAGATATCAACCCCTGGAAGCCCTAGGTACATGGAGTTACAATAGTCAAGGCACAAGGTCACAAACGCGTGGACAAAAGTTGGAAGGTCACCGGATGGAACAAGGTGCTTAAGCCAGGAGATGTTCCTCAGATGGTAAAAAGAGGACTTGATGACAGCTAACACCTGAGAATGAAGTGTCAGCCCATCACCAAACATCACCCCCAGATCCCGCACCCATTCAGAGGTTAGAAGCTGGGAGCACCTGAGCCAAAGCCCAGATGGCCGTCCAGTAACTGACCCCTCTATCCAGTGACCAGAATCCACCACTAACACCTCCGTCTTGCCAGGATTCAATCTCAACCAACTGGGATTCATCCAGTCTTGGATTTTGGCAAGACAGTTAGAAAAAACTGAAAGTGCACTATCCTGGTTGGGCACAAAAGACACGTACAGCTGAGTATCATCTGCATAACAGTGAAAACTCAGCCCGTGCAATCTTACAATTCCTTCTAATGGAAGCATGTACACCGTAAACAACATAGTGGGAAACACTGAACCCTGCGGGACCCCACATGGCAGGGAGAAGGCATCAGAGGAAAAAATCCTCAATACTACCCTCTGCGACCTGCCTGTGAGGAAAGAATGGAACCATCTGAGGACTGTGCCCGACAGGCCACAAATGATCCTCAGGTGGTCAAGAAGCACCCCATGGTCCATGGTGTGAAAAGCTGAAGAGAGATCAAGAAGAACCAAGATGGAATGGTGCTTCTGATCTCTAGCCATCAGGAGGTCACTGAGTACTTGAACCAGTGCTGTTTCATTACTGTGTCTCTTATGGAAACCAAACTGGAGAGGATCATAGATAGCATGGATGGTAAGATGGTTCTCCAACTGTTGTGTGACAACTTTCTCAATAACCTTCCCTATAAAAAGGTTAGAGATTGAGACATAGAACATAGACTTTGATGGCAGATAAGGACTGCTTGGCCCACCTAGTCTTCCCATTTCCCTACCTAGAGGATAAGCTGCAAGTCCTATTTACCCAACAGCCTATTTCTTCCAACCCACCACAAAAATTGCCTTATGTCTGTCCCATGCATTCTTGAATTCTCCCACAGATTTAGACCCCACAACCTCCTCAGGAAGGCTGTTCCATGTGTCCACCACTCCCTCTGTGAAAAAAGACTTCCTCACATTGCCCCTGAGTTGTCCCCCCTCTATCTTCAAATTGCGTCCCCTTGTTCTTGTACATCTCTTTTTCTAAAATATGCTACCCTCTTGGACTTTGTTGATTCCACTGAGGTACTTAAATGTTTTTATCATGTCCCCCCTCTCCCTCTTTTCCTCAAGGGTATACTTATTAAGCTCCTTTAATCTCTCCTCATATGGCTTCTCTTGCTGACCCTGCACCATTTTAGTTGTCCTCCTCTGAACTGCCTCCATCTGGTCTATGTTCTTGCAGAGATGGGGTCTCTAGAACTGGACACAGTACTCCAGATGGGGTCTCACCAACTGTCTGTACAGAGGGATAACAACTTCCTGTTTTCTGCTGGTGATGTCTCTCCCTATACATCCCAGTATCCCCCCAGCCCTCCCTACAGCCTTCTCACATTGCTTGCCAACCTTAAGGTCATCTGATATGATTACCCCCCCAGGTCCCTTTCCATTTTTGTTGTTGTTACTACCTCCCCCCATTGTGTAATCTTCCCCTGGGTTTTTGTTTCCCATGTGCATTGTTTTGCACTTCTTTGCATTGAATCCAAGCTGCCATACTTCTGAGAATTCCTTCAACCTTGCCAAGTCCCTTCTTATCCTTTCCATGCCTCCTTGTGTATCAGCCCTGTTGCAGGTCTTTGTGTCATCTGCAAAGAGGCATACTTTTCCTTCTAGTCCCTCTGCAATGTCACTTATAAAGACATTAAAAAGGACTGGACCCAGCACTGAACCCTGCGGTACCCCACTAGTAACCCCTCTTTCTTCAGAGTGGACTCCATTTACAATTATCTTCTGTGTCCTGTTGTCCAGCCAATGTTTTACCCAGGCTACCACCCTGGGACCCACTCCCAGGCTGGTTAATTTGACTATTAATCTTTGTGTGGAACTGTGTCAAATGCCTTGCTAAAGTCTAGGTAAGCCATGTCCATAGCCCCTCTCTGGTCTACTACTTTGGTCACCCAGTCAAAGAAATCAATTAGATTCATCTGACATGACCTTCCCGCTGTGAACCCATGCTGCCTTGGGTCCTGGGCCCCACTGGCCTCTAGATACTCAACAATTCTTTCCTTCAGAAGTGATTCCATCACTTTCCCTACCACAGAGGCCAAACTGACAGGTCTGTAGTTTCCTGCCTCTGTCTTGGTCCCACTTTTGTGAAGGGGAATCACATCTGCCTTCCTCCAGTCCTCAGGTACCACATCATCCTCCCATGATTTATTAGAAAAGGTAGACAGTGGTGTCACTAGTTCTCTGCTTAATTCTTTTAAAATTCTGAGGTGAATTCCATCTGGCCCCATTGCTTTTCCACCTTCAGTTTTAGGAGTTCTTTCAGAACCCTTTCTTCTGTGAAAAGACTGGGATTGACCCCCCCTATCCAGAGCGCTTCTGTTAATTGGATTAGGCACCTCCTCACCTCCTCTTTTATGAATACTGAACAGAAGTATTCATTCAGTATCCCTTCTTTTTCACTGTCAGTCTCTGCCCACCCACCGTCCATTCTGTTCAGCCTCACTATCCCTCCCTTTGTCTTTCTACGCTCCCTGATATACCTATAAAAGGTTTTATCCCCTTCTTAACTGAGTTGGCTATCTTTTCCTCAGTTTGTGCCTTTGCTATTCTGACTACCCTCCCTGCTTCCTTCTGCCTTAACTGGTATAGTTCTCTGTCCTGCTCCTTCTGTGTTTCCTTATACTTCTTAAATGCTATCTTTTCCTCCCTAACCTTTACCGACACTTCTTTTGAGAACCATAGTGGCTTTTTCTTTCATTTTGATTTGTTTATTTGCTTCACACAAAGGCTTGTTGCCTCTGTGATGGCAGTTTTGATAATTCCCCATTGTTGCTTCACCCCTCCTTCTAGCCTGTTTGCTAGTGCTTTTCTTTTTTTTTTGCAAATAACTTTATTTTATTATAGTGATAAAATACAAGATACAACATAGACAAAAACATAAACAATATAATAGAAACCAAAATAAAATACTCCCAAAACCCCTTACCCACCACCCCCCTTGCAGCCATCCAAAATACTTAATATAACAAAACTATAGCCACATTACTTCAAATACAATTATAACATTAGCTAGCATCTTGAGGTATATGGGAGAAGAGATTCTGGAATCTTTTATGTCACTGAGGTAAATTAGAGAGAAGGGAATATAGATACGATACAATAGGTTAAAGGGATGAGAGGGTAAAAGGATGAAGGAATGAAAAGAAGAGAAAATTATAAAGGAAGGCAGATGATAGTAAGGGGGATAAGAGGAATAATGCAAAGAGGGGTAATTCCCTAACTAGTAACCGTACCTGTCCTTCAGGGTCTGGAAAAAACTACCCCAGCACTTTTGAAATTTACCCGATGTCTTAAGGAAAATTAACACTGACCTCTCTGCATTTAGTGCTTTCAGAAATTTGTCCCACCATTCCTTAAATGATGGGACCCAATCCCGTCAATGACGAAGAATTAATAGCTTAGTAACTGAGGCTACCATAGCCATTTGGCATTTTTGAATTCTGGAAGAAATTTGGGCGTGCATCCCAAATATACAAACATCTACATTAAAAAAGGCCGATAAATCACAGTACGGGTCCAACCAACGTTTGACCGACTGCCACAACTTAGCTATTTTGGGGCAGGACCAAATTTTTATGAAAGGTGGCAGCTAAGGGGTCACCACAGTCCTTACAAACCGGGGAGGACAATTTATTTAGCCGGGAGAGTTCGGCAGGAGGAAAGTAAAGATTATGCAATAAATTAAACTGGATATCTCTCAATCTGTCCTGTTTAATACATGAATAAATATCTACCCAAACACTCTCCCAGATCGCCTCTGGCCACCCCATAGACAAATTAATTTCCCAGTAAGGGGGAACAGGGGATATCTTAAGTTCCAATCTTGATAAAATATACTTATATATTTTAGAGACTGCGTTTCCAGATATTGCGAACTTGCTCAACTTCCTCAATAATTTCCCCGCCTCTTCAGAGCTTTTACCTTTCCGCAGGAAAAACCGAATGCTTCTTCGTATTTGAAAAAGTCACAAAAGGTTTCGAGGTTCCACCCCAAATTTTTCGATCAGAGCAGGGAAAGAAGAAATTGTATTATCCAAAATTAAGTCCAAAATACGAGGTTTGGGGGGAAAGTCAATCACAAACCTTTTAATGGGCTGGTTGCCAACTAGGAGGTTAGGATTTCTCAAAAGGGGTTGAGATGAGTCGTTTAAGTAGGAAATATTTAATATTAGATAAAGTTGGTGCAAAGCCTTAATATCCAAACCTAATGGGGTATTTCTAACAAGAGTAGGAACCTTGGACCACGGAATATATAAGAAGGATTCCAAATCGAAATTAACCCCTTGAGAGATCGCGTGGTCAATAGCAAGTCCGGGGTAGGGAACTTCTGCTTCTCGGACCCATAGAGCTGACCTCGCTGCATGAATAGCTAAATAGTAGGTATAAAAATCCAGGATCTGGAGGCCCCCTAGTTTCCGTTGAAAAATTAGTTTAGAATAAGCCCTACGAGGGGGTTTACCTTTCCACAAGAAATCTGAACAGTATTTGTAAAGCGGGCCAAAGAAAGACCTGGAGAGGTACACGTTTAGGTTAAAGAGAGGGTAGAAAATCTTGGGTAAAACTATCATTTTGATTGTATTAACCCTACCTGAAAAGGTCAAGGGAAGCTTCGACCACCTCTCAAGTCTTCCTTAATAGATTTAAATAAAGGCTTAAAATTTAGGTTAGCCATTCTCTGAGATCCCTCGAGATCTGAATACCAAATAGGCTAAAGATTTTGTCTGCCACTGCAAACTAAAGACAGACCAACTTTTCTGAAGGTAGGGGATAGTGAGTAAACCATTGTTTTGTTCTTATTTAGTTTATACCGGAGAATTCACTAAAACATGAAATTAAATTAAGTAAATGAGGGAGGCGATGTTGTAGTATTTGAACATGCAACAATAAATCATCAGCAAATGCTGATAACTTAAACTCAAATCTCCTATACAAATCCCTTGGATTAGGTGGTTCATTTAATGGCCCTTATTAAGGTTCGATGTACAAATTGAATAAATATGGTGACAGGGGGCAGCCCTGGCGTACCCACAATGAGGGAAAAGCAGCTGAGATTAAATTGTTGCACTGAATTCTAGCAGTCGGGCACAAGTACAGGATCCGAATATAGTGAATAAATTTTCCGAATACCAAATTTAGCCAATATTGCAAACATAAAGGCCCATTCTACTCTATCGAATGCTTTTCTGTGTCTAACGATACCAAGGATGCTTCCATATCCGGGTTAGAGGCATGAAATTAAATAAAATAATTTCCTGAAGTGGTCAGCCCGAACGGCCTGCCACAAATCCAGCCTGTTCAGGACTCAGCAACCCGATCCATGAGGATTTTAGCCTATTAGCTAAGTTTTGGCATAGATCTTTACATCTATATTTAATAAAGAGATTGGCCTGTAATTGCCCACCAGATCTGCAGATTTACGGGTTTAGGTAGCAAAATTATCCTAGCTTCAAAAGAGTCTTATCTCTTACCCCTTGCTCATGCCAAAATCGTAAAGCTAATCTGAGCGGTATCAAACTCTCCTTAAACATTTTAAAGAAAAGGGGTGTGAATCCGTCTGGGCGGTGCTTTATCCAACTTTAGTGAGTCGATAGCTTTGCTATCTCCTCATTTGAGATAGGGCTACCAGCATCTGCTTAAATTCCTCGGACATCTGAGGAAAGGAGATTTTATTTAAAATTCTCGCATTTTAGTTTCACTCTGTAGAAAGCGGTTGACTCGGTACAAATTTTTGTAAAGTTGGAAAAAATACCCAATATATTCTCAGAATCTGTAATCAACTTGTCCGTATCCGGATGCCTTAAGGCTGCCACCCATTTAGCCGCCGCTCTCTGTTTTAGCTGCCACGCCAATAAATTACCGGCTTTGCTACCTTGACCTATATATGCAGCTTTTAGCTTGGAAGCAGAATTCTCCACTCTTTCACTTAAGGTGTTCACATACCATACCCTTAGACTGGTCAGCTCTTGCTCTTGTTCCTCCGATCTGGAATTCTCTCCAATAGCTTCTAAAGTACTGATTTTCTTTAAACAATTAGTTAATAACTGTTTGTTTTTCGCTTTATGCACTGATGCAATCCGTATCAGTTCTCCCCTCCAAGTAGTTTCCAGAGCAGCCCAAGCTTGGTCTATTGCATTGATGGACCCCCAGTTAGCCGTAATTGAATTGGTCATAAACCCTTGAAAACGAGCTAGTATCTGGGTGTCTTTTAATAAAGCGTTGTTTAAAGACCATGAATAGGACCTAGGTGGGGTGAACAAAGGGGAACATCGGAATTTAATGGGAGAGTGATCCAAAATTACCCAAGTCAAAATTAAGACCTCCTCAACAAAGGACAAACATTGCTGGCTAACCAAGAAATAGTCAATCCGTGAATAAGATTTATGGACCGGGGGAAGGAAAAAAAGGTAAAATCTCTAATGGTGGGGTTATACAATCTCCAAGGATCCATTAGGCCCAATGATGATGTGAACTCTAACAAGGCCCTCTGAGCTGGGGAGGGGTGTAATGTTCTATGCCAAGAGTGATCCAGGCAGTTAGACTGGACCAGATTCCAGTCCCCCCCCCCCAGAATGACAGGAATATCTTTAAAGGGGGCTAGAATCATGGCCAGTTGCATAAAAAAGGAGGGAGTATCCACGTTGGGGCCATATACTGATCCCAACACTAAACTAGACCCTCCTAATTTACCTACAGCTATAATGTATCTGCCTTTCGGGTCAGAGATTGTCTCAGATGAGATAAAGGGAACCCCTCGCGCCACCAGAATGGCTACCCCCCGACTGCACGAAGAAAATCCAGCACCAAATACCTGACTCACCCATTTTTTCCTGAAGTGGTGGAGCCGATCGGGGAGTACATGGGTTTCTTGAAGAAATACTATAGATGGATCAAATTGAGCCAAATGGTTTAATATAATATATTTTTTCTGGTTGTCTCTTCCCCCTTTGATGTTCCAAGAGAAAATGTTCAAATTACTAGCCAGACGGAATCCTTAACCAATTTATAAGAAAGGTATGGATAGCTGCCCCCCCTCCCAACGATAAACTACTAAAACTATTAAACCAACATCCTAATCCCCCTCCCCGTAAGGTTTCCCCCTCTTAGAACCCCCAAAGCGGCCCCCGGCCCGAACTAACTCCAACTATTGTGGTCCATGGTACACCATAGAGATGGGCGCCCCAAAAACAAAATGCCACTGAATCCGTGGATACTAACCTGCAAACCCTTTCAACCCCCACTAGGGGGAACCCTCTAACCATATAGTAAGCTAAATCTATTACTATGGAACCCTATACTAAAAGGGAAGAACTCTAACACCTGAATTAGTGCTTAAAATATCGAATATCAAATATAGGACTAGCCCAATAATTAAACATAGCCCCATGATAAACCTAAAACCAATAAGTAAGGGGAACAAGGAGGCGAAATCGTAAGAGAGCTGAACGTATTGCCCTATCTACATTGTATCCTCTCTTGTCCCTAGTAACATCGAGGGCCGGATAACATGAGGAATATATATTAAATTGAGGCTGGTCCTAAAAAAAAGGACTCTCTAGTTAGCAGTCCAGGGATGGTAATCAAAGGCTAAATAAAGAAAGTAACCATGCTCTGTGTTCACTTATTAGTTCTCCCAGCCCATCGGGTTTCTGGGACAACCTAATTACTTCCTGTTCACCCTAACCAGAAACGTGAACAATATCATAAGTGCAATGAAAATCTTACTAACCTAAAAATCCAAACACTATTTGGCACTTCTTGCCTTTCAAACAATACAGAACTCATAAAGTCATAGCACAGATAAATGATCTGGAAGCTGTGGACAAAGAACTTATGAAATAAAATAGTCTAAGAGCTCCCTCTTGTGGCTATTATTGATACATTTCGTAGTAATAAGAACTTTTAAGGGCTCTGAAAAAGAAATGCAATAAACTGAAAGTCATTCCTTTACATCCCCCGAGCTACCAAATATAGACTATTACAACAACAGAAAAAGGAGAAAAGAAAATTAATTCTTAGGGGGAATACACTTTAGAAAGTCATAAGTGTAGTTGTAATAAGTCTTTATATGATAAGCTACACAAATTTGTCGATCCAAACTCTTAAGTCTCGAGTAGAGAATAGGGTCAGGAGTCTTCATCCTTTAGGAACAGATCTGGCAGAAGATCGAAAGTACTTTTAAGGTCTCTTCTACAGAATCAAAACGCTTAATCCCATCCTTCAGGGTAATCTCTAGTTTGGCTGGATAAAGCATACGATGCCGAATACCCGCGGCCCAGAGCTTTGATGTGATGGGTCGAAAGCTTGCTCGAGCCTGCCGCACCTTCCAGGTCAAATCAGGGACTAGCTGAAGTCTTTTGCCTTCCCACAGAATAACTGAAAGTTTTCTTGCCTCTTTTAAGATAAACTCTTGGTCCAAGTAATTTAACAGTTTGAAGATCACGGGTCTTGGAGGTTCCGACGGAGGTGGTTTAGCCCTGAGAGCTCAATGGCCCCTCTCAATAACATATTCAGGCCCGTTAGACGAAGGCCCCACTGACTTCTTTAGAAATTTCTGTAAGAAGAGGATAGTGTTGGGGCCCTTCTCACCCTCAGGGAGCCCCAGCAGGACCAAATTGTTGTGCCTGCTTCTCCCCTCAAGGTCATCTAGACGGTCTTCAAACTTGGCTATCGTCCTTTTACAGTCGACAATGGCAGGGCCAGTTTTTCCTGTTTCCTTTCTAAGGAAGAAATCCTGCTTCAGCGTCCGTCACCCATAGACTAGCTGTGTCAGCGCTTGAGTTTAAAATCTGCCACCTCTCTATTAATTTAAACAGGCGCCTCCTTTGTAGTCGATAGATCGCTGTAGATTTTGGCTGGGGTTAGTTCTTCCTGAGTAGTTGTCGGCGATGAGCTCGGCAGGCCGCTTAGCTTCTAACTCTTGATCTGAGCCCTCCATCTTTCGTCGGGAGCTGGGAACCGAAATAAACTAACGGCTGCAGTCTCGGTCCTTTCAGTAAGGGCGCTGGCTGAATAAAACTTAGAAAGTTTTAATTTATTTGCAGATTCTCTTACGGGGAGGGGAGACCCAAAAATCTACCGCTACTCCTCCTGGCGCATCATGTGACTCCCAATCTGCTAGTGCTTTTCTAAGGCACTCTCCCATCTTACCAATGTCAGCCATCCTGAAGTCCAGAACCCTCACTTTTGTATGTCTTTACTCTGTAGCTGAGTTTATCGTGATTGGTTTGTAATTTACAGGAGGACCTGCGTCAAGAGAAGATTTCTTGAGGGGGGGTGACCACAGCCTCCTTCAGAGAGTTGGGAAAGTACCCTGACTCCAATGAACACCAGATTAATTCTGCTAGAACCAGGCCAATCACATCTACGCACCCCATTAAAAGGTGAGTAGGGCCTAGATCTAAACTACAGCAAGTTGGATGCATACTCCTGAGAAGCTGCATGATACCCTTGATCACCAGTCGATCAACACTGCCACATTTGCTCCATACTGGGAGAACCTTGGAGAAGGCCAGGGTGGTCAACCAAGTTGCTAATCATTCACCTAGTTTTACTAGGCTTTGCTTTGCTTCCTCTACTGACTGATTTGCAAGGTTGTTTGTTCCAAGATGTACCAAAATTTTAATGCTGTTCCACACTCTGTCCACTATCTTTCTGATGCATTCAGTGTCATGTTTTGCTGAGGCACCTGGGAGGCACTTGATTGCCATGTTTGTACACATTCCCTCATTTGGTTCTCCACTCCTCTTATCATGGAGTCCCCCACAATGAGTACTTGCTTACACTTATTTTTATTGCTTTTCATTTTTCCACCACTGTTTGCCATTTCTGTGTTTTGCCTTGGCTCCTCGAGTGACATGCTTCCTCCCTCTTGTAGACAGAATCCTGTACCTTTGTTAAGGGAGCAAAGCGGTTTGCAGTTGAGATGGCATTGGTATAAACAGGATTCATCTTGTCCATATTGATGATTGTACCCCCACCACCACCTTCCATCCCACTGGACTAGTGGGTCTCTGAGGGAGTGGAATTGGAGGGTGTCTCTGAGTGGGTGGTCTTGGAGGGAGTGACTTCCAGAACAGTTGGTGCTTTAGTTGCAATATTTCCTTCCATGTTTCATTTAGCTGTGCCTTGAGTTAAGTTAGAGTTCTACATATGGAGCACTGACCCACCCTCCAGAGAAGCCTTCTGTAGATGAATGCCCTACACCCATGGAAGCTGACAATATCCAAACTGATTTTTTGGATATTCCTGCTTACCCTGGGTGGATTTAGGCTGCTGGGAGTAGAGTGTGTAGCTCTCTCCAACAGTTTCCTTGAATCTTTCACTGCTCCGTGGACCCTATCTTAATGCTAGTGTGTGAAGCACTTTCTCTGCGGTCATGTGCCCTGGTATTCCCCTTCTACCCTGTGACTGACCAGAATGACTTTGCCCCCAAGCAGCTGCTGCTTTTATGAGAATTGGATTGGACCTGGTGGGTGTGTGGGTGGACTATTACACTTGCTGTAGTTTAATCACAGCTGTGTGCCATTGGAGGTTCCTGCCCTTCCAACTCCAATAGGAAGTCCCCACTCTAAGTCAATTGTAGTGTCCTTAAATATTGGACAAGACCCATATGGGCAGGTGGGGAATGGTGGGAGGGCTATTCTGTGTCTGTTTGCCCTGTGTCTATTTGCCATGTGCTACTATGCTCACAGTGGCTGGGAGAGAGCCAAGATGTTTAGCAACCATGAACAAAACAGAAGAAAAGCACTGGAGCCCTGTCCTCCCCTGCTTCCCCAATCCCTGGAAATGAACAACGATTGTAAAAGAAAAATAAATCTGTATGAGCCCTCCGATTCATGCTGCTGTTGGCTGTGGTCTGGAGGGTACTTGGGATGTGGCTGTATTTGAAGGACTGACCAGGGTATTTAAACCTGGTGCCTTTTTTTCAGCTTCCCAATTGGCTGTTAGTGCTTGTCCTAGTCTATTTGCCCTATTCTGGTTAATCGTACTGGTTAATCCTCTTTCATGTAAAAAAATACTTTCTGTATGCCTCTATCTTGCATTCTGTATTTTCAACCCACACAAAATTTTCAAAACCCTCAAAAATGGCATGGTACAGCAAGACCAGTATATGTATCTTGATAATCTGGACCCCGTTAAGTGGATTCTGCAGTTATCAGTTGGAGAAAATCACTCTGAAGTGTTTTATTTTTTCATTTCCAATCCTTTTTCATGACTCACTTTCCATTTCTTCATATGACGTTTTTTGCTCACATGAAAAAGTATTCATACAATCTCCCTGGTGTCTAGTGGTCCCCCGATCACTGTCCCCAAATTTTGTTAAGTATCCCTGGTGTCTAGTGGCACCCCCCAACACTCTGATCACCATTCCTGTAATTGTTATAGTTTCCCTGTTGTCTAGTGGCACCCTCTGATCGCCATCCCCATATTTTTTTAAGTATCCCTGGTGTCTAGTGGTATCCCCCTTCTATCTTTCTTTGATCACTGTCCCCGTATTTGATTCAGTTTCCCCTCATTTGCACTGGCCCCCCTCCAATTGCTATCCCCACATTTTTTCAAGTGTCCTTGGTGTCTAGTAGCACCCCCATCTCTTCAATTGCTGTTCCCATATTTGTTTTAGTTTCCCTGGTGTCTAGTGGCACCCCCCAATCACCATCCCCATATTTCTTTCAGTACCCCTGGTGTCTAGTGGTACCCCCTTCCCTCTCTGATTGCTGTCCCCATATTTGATTCAGTTTCCCTGGTGTCTAGTGCCCCCCTCTGATCACCGTTCTTATATTTTACTACTTACTTGGTTACTTGGTTACTTGGTTGATGGACAAAAGAAGGCCGAAGCCCATCGAGGATGTCCTCCACACATTGTGGATCATTGTTAAGTTATGTTCTTTCTTGAAGCCATTTATCAAGTTTGACTTTAAAGGTATTTATATTCTGACAATCAACAATATCCTGCGGCAAGGAATTCCAAATTCTAGGGGCTCTAACAGTGAAAAATTGTTGCCTTTTATTTGTTCTTGTTCTGTCGATTCCTATTTGTTTATTGTGTATTCTAGCTACAATTTTTCTAGATGTAAAGGATAATCCGCATAAGTTCATTAGCATGGCTGAATGAGAGATCTTAAATAACTGGAGGAGATCGCCCCTTAATCTTCTAAATTTGAGAGAATAAAGCCCCGTTTTATAAAGCCTAGATTCATAATCCAGTGAAGAAAGATGCGGTATGATTTTTGTGGCCTTTCTTTGAACTTTTTCAATTCTGGTGATGTCCGCAGCCAACTAGGGAGTCCAGAAGGGTGAACCGTAGTCCAAGTGGGGTCTAACATGAGTTTTGTAGAGGGCCATGATACACTCCTCAGTTTTAAGGACAAATGTATTATTAATTCTATGTAAAAGAGCATTGGCATGATTAGTAACCTTATTACAATGGTTAGTAGAAGACAGCTTGTTGTTAACCAATATACCCAAATCTTTTTCCATGGGTGATTCCCTAACCATAGTGTTGTTGAGATAATATGTTTGTTTAAGGTTGTTTTACCATATGTAACACTGAACATAGACGCATTAAATGACATTCTATTGGTTATTGCCCATGATTCAATTCTTTTAAGATCGTCTTTAAGGATATT
Source organism: Neoceratodus forsteri (assembly GCA_016271365.2). NCBI lineage: Eukaryota > Metazoa > Chordata > Ceratodontiformes > Ceratodontidae > Neoceratodus > Neoceratodus forsteri. The sequence continues at coordinate 464,392,359 of CM057449.1, forward strand.
CCTATTGGTGTCGCTGTCAACTAGTCCTCCCAATTTAGTATCGTCCGTGAACTTTGATATAATATTATTTGATAAGATGGTAAGGTAAAAGCTAATGAAGATACCAAACAGTGTGGGTTAACACTGAGCCCTGGGTACACCGCTTGACACCAACCTTTCATCAGATTGTTCCCCATTCACCCTAACAACCTGGGATCTATTGTAAAGCCAGCTACTGACCCAAGACACAATGCAATTAGAAAAACCTAGGGTTACAAGTTTATTTATCAATATGGAGTGTGAAACCTTATCAAAGGCTTTACTGTAGTCAAGCAAAATAACATCCACTGGGATGTTTAAGTCGAGATTTATGCTAACTGAATTATAAAAGGATAACAAGTTAGTTGTGTAAGAATACCCGGTTTTAAATCCATGTTGTGTAATATCACTTAAATTCAAAGCCAGCATCTCTTCTTCAATTAAATGTTTAATCTGTTTTTCTAGTAGTTTGTAAGGAGTGGAAGTAAGACTGATAGGACTATAGTTTTCAGCTTTACAGTGTAACCCTTTTTTGAAGATTGGCGTGACAATAGCTGTTTTCCAATCTGAAGGAACATTGGACTCGCTAAGGGATTTATTGAAAATAATGGTGAGTGGAATAGCGATGTAATTAGATGTTCCTATGAGAAATTTAGGGGTTATATTGTCGGGGCCTGGACTTGTTGTTGACTTTAGTGTGTCTAAGAGCTTAAGTGTTTCAGAGATGGTGATAGTGTAGCTAGGTGATATACCTGAGTTGGCAAATGATAAAGGTTCAATATCTTGTTCAAAGACTGAACAAAAGTACTTATTAAATTCAAGTGCAGTGACCTTATCCGAGAGAATGGTAGTATTGTCTATAATTAGAGGGTCTATCTTTTTTGTATCTCCCTTTTTGTTATTTAAGTAGGAGTATAAACTTTTGTGTGAATCCTTAGTATGAGCAATTCTAAATTCTAAGTTACGTTTAGATAAAGCAATTGACGTTTTAAGATCCTTAACTGCCTTCCTGTATTCTAGTAATTTTCCCTCTAACTGCTCAGACCAACACTTTTTTAGACCGACTAACTTGTAATAAATAAAACCATCTCTGAATATCTTTTAAACCTGTAAAAAAAAGGTCCTTAACCAATCCCATCCCCCCACCCCATCCTCCCACTGAGCACCCACCACTTCACACACCCCATATTCCCACACACCCTCATTCACCTGAACAGGTCTCAGGGTGAAGATCCACTCTCCAGTTGAAGTCACATCTTGGCTGCTGGAACAGTCGACTGCAAAGTGAGAAACTAAGGTAAGCGCTGTTCGATGTATTTTAGTAGGGTTTTCATCTTTGATGCATAACTTTGCCATTTTTGCATATTTTGAGCCCACATTTTCAACATTGCTTTTTTGGAACCCCAACTCATGACCAATGGTGATGGAATTTCACAAATCAAGTCCAAAACGGGATTTTGTGGTCACCTGGTGAAATTACCTTTTGGATGAAATTTGAAAATTCTCACCACTCTTGATCATGAGGTGGGGTTATAAGAAGGCTATGTTGAAAATTTGGGCTCAAAACATGTGAAAATGGAAAACTTATGCATATGTATTGAAATTTTACTACAGTTGCCCATAACTTTGGTAATTTTAAATATTTTTACCCCAAATTCTCAACATAGTAAATTTTTCAGACCCCCTTATCAATGTGACATCTGCCATGTTACAAATCCTGGCCAAAGTGTGCTTTCCCACCTCTGGCATGGATGATCCTGCTGTGATGAGCAATCACATTTTGGCAGGAATTTCAAAATTTACTGTACCAGTTACATGAGGTGGGGTAATAAGAAGGCTATGCTGACAATTTGGTTTCTGTTGTCCTACAAATGAAAGCACAGGGCCAGGAGAGCCCTTTGCTTCCATAGCAACATACATATATGCATCTATGGAGGGATGAGAGCACAGGGCCCAGAGGGCCTTGTACTCCCACAGGCAAATAAGCATACAATTAGACTATCTCAAAAATTATGGATGGAGCAGACCCAGTGGCGACTGTGGGTTGAAGTGCTGTTCCCACACCTTGTGCCACATTGGCAACCTAAGTTCAAGAACAGACTTGGGCCACTTGGGGGTTGGCAGGGAAGAAGGATTGAACATCCATAGATAGCTCTCCTTCCTTGGGGAGGGGAGACAGTGCGGCATGCTGTAAACTGACACCCAGCAGTGGCTGGATGTCAGCACAGGTGCATCACCCAGAAGAGGGGAGGGCACCTGTCCATGGCATATGGCTGCTTCCATGGAGGTGGGGCTATCTGCCCACCCAATACATGGTTTGGATGCCATTGGGAGAAAGGCGGAAAAGGGCCAGAAGCCAACATGGTCCATGATGACCCGGCATGTTATGGTCAGAGAATGAGTCCATCTGAGGAAGGGTCGGAGCTACCTGTCGGCTCCATGGAGGAGTGATAATGGATTCCTGCAATCCCACACACAAATAAAGATATGATTATACCACAGTAACTCAAAAAGTAAGGAAATCAATTGAAAAAAATCTTTGTTAATGCACTAGTTTGGGTTAAAGAGACAAAAATAGTGAAATGTGGCATTAGGGTTTCCGACCATAGCACCCCACCCTGCAGGCAGCATCAGGAATCGCCATTATGGTTAGACATCTCTTGCCTCTTCACCACTCAGGCATTGGGTGTGTGCCTTTTACTTTTCAGCCATAATGCTCACCTCATTCTCTCACTGTAAGTAGCTACAAAGATGCCTTGGCTTCTCTAAACTTTTCAGTTAGTCCAGTCCCCAACTAGGAAAAATTACAGGACAGGGAGTAGAACACTCCTTGACTGGGTGCTTACCAACTGCCCTGACCATATCACTGACACCAAAGTACTCTCTGACTCTTTTAGTGACTATTCCCCCATCCTGTGCTTTTGGTCAAACAAATTCAACAAACCACCAGCTAAAACAATAAATAGAGTATTGATATGTAGTCACCTCAATCCATTCAAAGAACTCATGTGACAACAAGACTGGACACAAATAGATACTGCTGCAGATGTGGACATGGCCCTTGATTATTTCATCTTCTGCTTCAATGTGGCTTGCAATGTCCATGCCCCTTACAAGAAGCAGAAAATCAGAGTTAACAGTAATCCTTGGATTACACCTGAACTGTTAAATCTGTTGAAATCCCGAGACCACCTATGGCACTGGGCAAGGGCCATTGGCAGACAAGCTGTCATCCAAGCCTACAAAAAGGCAAGGAATTCCTGTACCAGAGCTATCTGCTTGACAAAAGCACAGTACTGCAGAGATGTCCTAGCCAATTCCTGGAATGAAGGGAGGAAATTCTGGAGTAGCCTCACAGAAGTAACTGGGAAGGCCCTAAAATGGCACACTCCATGATCAACATCAATGGCATCACCACCCTCAACCCCCTAACCATAGCCAATACTTTCAACACTGCTTTCACTGACCTTAGTCATGTTCTTCCCTCTAACTTCTTTGTCTCCTCCCCAGCTGCTAAACGCAATCCAAACCTAGATAAAAACAAGAGCACCCACCTTTCTACTTTAAAGCAGTGTCCAAAGGTGAAGCCAAAAAGTACATTCTTAAGGATCTCATAAAAAGTAGATCAAGTGGGGACTCACTTGATCTTAGACTCAGTGCTCTTATGTTGGATGAAGTCCTGCTCCTCCTTGACAAAGATCATAAACCATTCCCTTATGCTCTCACAATTCCCCCTAAGGTGGAAATCAGCATTGGTGACCCCAGTCAATAAAAGCAGAGACAGAGCACAACATGGCAACTATAGGCCTATCTTTATTCTTCCACCCTTCTCCAAGACACTCGAAAGAATTGTGGCTGACCATCTTATAAATCACTTAGAGAAATACAACCTGCAATGCCCTCAACAGCATGGTTTTAGAAAAGGGCACAGTACCACCATGGCCCTGACTGAGTTTACTAACTTCATTCACAATGAATTGGACAATGGACAACTTGTTGGTGCCACGTACTGTATATTGACCTTACCAAGCTTTTGATACGGTCAACCATTCCTTACTAATTGAACAACTACATGATTTAGGGCTGTTGAATGACACCACAAGTTGGTTTAACAGCTACCTCTGTGACCGCTCACAACAAGTGAAGATTGATGATGTCCTCTTGGCCAAGCTACCTGTCCAATCAGGCATCCCCCAGGGGTCCATCCTGGGCCCCCGACTTTTCAGCATTTTCTTAAACAAGCTTCCAACCACCTGCCAGGATCAGATCCTTTTATATGCAAATGACTTTGTAATCTATACCAGCAACCCTGATCCTCTACTGCTGGAGACCCATTTACAGTGTAGTTTTGCAAACGTCAAGGCCTGGTTTAAATCACAGAAACTCATATTAAACTACTGTACAAAAAAACAAAGGTAATGCTATTCCACAACATGCACAGTAAGCATTAAGTCCAGAAATGAACAATCAGGAACTGCCTGGGTGTTTCCCTTGAACAGACTCCACTGTTCAAATAATTGAGAGTAATTTTGGATAGCACTCTATCCTACGTCAGTCACATAGATAATGTTGCCAAAGCTGTGAACATCCATATCAGACTATTGTTCAAACACAAGCACTGTCTGACTACTGAGACCCTTAGACTGGCTATCCAAAGCTCAGTAGTCTCCATCATCGATTATGGGCTGGTGATCTACAGGTCTGCCACCAACACTGCCCTATGTCACATTGCCATAGCACTAAACAAGTCCTGCCATATTCTCACAGGGGCTGCACACCTCACCCACACCTGTGACATCTAGGAGCAGGCTGACTGGCTCCAGCTTAAGGGTAGAATCTCCTACCACACCTGTCTACTAGCAAAGAAAGTCTCTCTTTGACTTATGCCCCCCCCCGGGTCCAGAGGATCTTCAGCAGTTACTGCTGCTCCCAGCATACTAGAAGCTCTGAAAACCTAATCTTCCAGGAGCCACATTGTCATACTTCCCAAGGGCAGCAGTCACTTGCAATCTGGCCCCTAAGTGGTTCAACTCTCTTCCCTATGATATTGCCAACACAGCCACTCTAGGCCCATTCAAACACAAACTCCGGCAACACCTTGTGGAATGTTCCACCTGTGATTGTTTCATTTAAATCATTAGGTCTGCCCCTCACAGCCAGTATCCTCTTCCTGCTGTCCTCACCTCCCTTCTCCCCCCACTCCTTCCTGCTCTTTCTCTGTTTATCCATATTTCCAATCCATCTCTACTGCTCCCACCCTACATGTATCTCTATTCTGGATTTCCCCCATTTCTCACCTTAAAAATGCAACCCCCTATCTCCCTCCACTCCCCTCCTCCCTACCCTTCTCTCCCCTCACCTTAATATATCTACTCTTTACCTCTCCTCCCCTCTTGACAATGCCCCCAGGTTGCACTATTTCCCTCTTATGTTCAGTAATATTGTGAGCACTAGTAAGTGCATATTCTAATACGTAGCTCTTTGTTAATGTCATTTGACCAGGCACACACTGTCTAATTGAGTTTACACTGTTTGTTTGTCCATCCTTTGATATCTCTTGTATGCCTCTTATTGTACTTTTATGAATCTTGTTGTACTTTACCTATGTATCCTGACGTGGAACCTATGCAAAAGAGCGCTTAGTTCATAGGTGTCAATCCAAATCTAAATAAATCACTAAAAATAAAATGATCATATACTGTACGCATCTTAGCTTGTTTACTGATGGAATGGGGTGAGCGTTAAGGTTGACAAAGGCACATCTCAAGATTGATTTGAGAAAAGGCAAGAGAGGTGAAACTGTAATAGTTTTTCCTGTTGCTGTCTGCAGGGTGGAGGTGGGGTGTTAGGATTGGAAACCCGAATGCCATATTCCCCCACTTTTGTCACTTTAACACTAACTAGTGCATTAACAAAGTTTTTTGCAATGAATTATGGGGGTATGATAGCACCCCAATTGTTTGGGTTGTACCATGACTTAATGTTAAATTCCAATTTTTGCACCTTACTAATTTTTGCATTCTTTGATGAAATAGCTCACATTTTTGGCATGCACAATAATGCTGCCAGTGTCTCAAAACATGGAAAGTGTTGTAATAGCATCTGGTATGGTTTTTGAGATATGGAGTGGTAAAAAAGTGTAAAACTGCCACTTTTTTTCCTATACTTAACATGGGAATTTTTTTTCTCATCTACAGCCTAGACAAAATTTAATTTTTTTCTTACATTTTCAGGGATGATGGGGTCTATGCCAGGGTTGTGCCTTTGGACAGATTGGTGAAAAGATATCTCACCATTTTTAAAATGTTAACATTGTTTGTGATAGCAGCTAGACATGCAGGTAATTGAAAACCATTTGAACAGTTAAGTGTTAAAGAGCCCCTGATACCACTGTGACAACTGTAAAAAAATGAAATATTTAGACATAAGTTAGCTAATGTTTAATACTTTGTTTCTGTAATTCTCACCCATACTTCTTTATTACTAAGGACATTTGCATGTAAGCAGGATTGCTGCCCTGTCTGTTCTGGCTGCTTGCCTACACCTGACATCACAGTTCTGTTTATGATATCACAGTCTGTTGCTGTGAATATCATTATACCTTAAACAGGGGTTATGATGTCAGGAATAGGTAAGCATAAAGAGCAGATAAAGTCTAAGGGACAGTAATCCTCTTTCATGCAACCGTCCTCAGTAATGAAAAAAAAAAAAGAAAGAATTATGGAAAATATATGAAATACAAACTGCATTGTGTCTGAAGTGTTTCTAATGGTGCCAGGAGTTATTTAAGGAATTACTATTGGTTCTCAGAGAAATCCTGTTTGTGATGTCAGCCATCTTGTTTTTCCCCTTTTAAAAGAAATGTTGCTTGGTAAAGAATAAACAAGATTTAGATATCCTTACATAATTAAATTGATTTTTGGTTTATAATTTTAAAATTTACGGGGCGGATGTGTGTTTTTGTGCCGAGAATCATTTTGCCCCTTTCTTGCTAATGTAAGGATAGTTTGATTAAAAAAAAGTGCTGGCTCATTGTTGCAGTTTGGAATTTACTGTTTGATTGGTAAATACCATTTTAAATTGTTATAGTTCCCTGATGTCTAGCAGCACCCTCCACCAGCCGATTACCTAGGAAGAGTAGTAGACTGATGTACAAGGAAATGGCTGAAAATGGTTCTTAGAGGAATGCAAATTTATATTAGTGCCATATGGTTTTCAGATTGACTGCAATGGCCCAATCTCTGCAGTTTCTTTCTGTCAGTCTTTTTTTTTTGCTATTATTTTATGCTTTACAGCACTCAGTCGGGAGGCAGCCCCAGTCCTATCCACCAATATCCACCAACCGATGCTGACTGTTACCCCCCAGAGCTTACCCCCCCCCGGCAGGGTTGGTGGTGCACCCCAAAACCCACTGAAGAATGGATCCAGTGTGGTCAGTGCCATGCCTATTCAGGGGTGGGACCCGTGAGCTCCCTTCATCATCCAGCTGGGAATTCTTTTTCCTCCAGTTGTTCACTCCCTCACATGCAGAGCATGCAATGATGCTGGAGACGGTGGAGTGCACTTTCCTGTACATGTCCTGTCAGGCATCTGCCCTGCCTGTGACCCCAAGTCAGCAGCATTGTTGTGACACCCCCAGCCTCTGCTAGGAGCCAGGCATGCACTGACATCTGATCACTCCTCTCCTGGGAGAAGGAGAGCCATCCCAAAGATGCTTGATCCTTCTCCTCCCCTGCTGACCCCCAGCAGCCCATGCTTGCTCCCAAACACGGGTCGCTGGAGTGGCATGAGGTGTGGCGTCCAGCACCTCAACCATCAGAGCCACCAGACGGGCTCTTTTCTGTCAGTCTTTAAAAAAATAAAACAAAAAATGCAATCATTCTACTGTCCTACATGATTTAGACTGAGAGACTATTCTAATCAGATCCCCCATCATACAACAAAGACAAGTAAAACAAGCACTCCACTGTATCATGACAATTAAAATGCTTTCAATTTGTAAACTGTGCAAACAGTGCATGATGATACAGATTCATTAAAAAACAAGAGCGATCCTCTGTGTGATGAGCCCCCACACCTCTTCCTCAGGGGCATGGCTATGTGCTTGCCATCAAGTTTTGTGGTTATACCCCTTTGTTCCATTATCGGTATTGACTTTCAAAATTTATAAATACAGAAGCATTGTATTAGGTTTTATATGCAGAGTGAGTGTGATCATTTAGGTGGTTTTAACCCCCTATTTTTAACGTTTTCTCAGATCTATTGCACATTTCACATGTACTCATCACTCTCTCAGTGTTCAATAGCAATTTGCTGTTTTATTGACCTGGCTTCAGGTTTTGTATTTCAGCCCCTCTCCTTTCAGAATCTCACTAGATAGGTGAGGTTTAATTAAATACACATCCTTGAAATTCTTGGTAGTGGAAAGGAGCTGAGTGCTGGTTCCATGGGCAATTTAGAAGCATATACTTTCTTTTAAATTGAGTTAACAAAATGCACCTGTAGCACTACCATAAGAACAGATTTTTTTGGAAAACTTTGTTTATTCTCCTCAACGGTGGTGGGAACAGTGCTAAATCTCCAATTCAGCCCATTTACACAGGCTCTTGACACTCATCCTGACTGGCCTCTGCCTCAACTGTGAGCAGGGAGGACTGTGGCTTGCCCCCATGGAGGACTCCTCCCTGGCAGTGGCAGAACCAGGGAGATGAGACTACACCACTCTTGAACCCCCGCCCTGACTTACTCAGGGCTTTGTTCAGACAGGAGAGCAGTAGCCTGTTGGGGGCATCATGGTGCTCACCATGAGAGTCTTTCTTACTTAAGCCTCTGGGGGCGCAGACATGTGATAATGTCCTGCATGTGGTGAGCATGCTTGCACACTCACCCACAGGATATCCTCCACTGCCCCTACCCCAGTTACCAGGTGTCCCCTGCTGTAGCAACTTCCAGTCTCCACCAGGGGTCATGAGTGCCAGGGACACATACCCTCTCCCTCCACAGGAGAGGAGAGCAGTCCTCCAGATGCTCAATCCTATCCTCCCTCCCTCCGGCCAACCTCCAACAGCCCAAGTCAGCTCCCAAACTCAGATTGCTAGTGTGGCACGAGGTGTGGCACCCAGTGCCTTAACCCTCAGCACCACGGAGCTGGCCTAACATAAGAATAGTTGATGGAGAACACATAGCCATGCCCCCTGAGGAAGAGGTGCTGAGGCTCTTCAGAGAGAGGGTCACTCTTGTCTTTGAATGAATCTGTATCATCATGCACTGTTTGCACAGTTTACAAATTAAAAGCATTTTAATTATCAGGATACAGTGGAGTGCTTGTTTTGCTTGACTTTGTGGGACAGTATTTTACAAGCATGCTGAGAGCTCTGACTTTACTTGTTTTGTTCTGCTCCCCATTCTGCAAGCCTGATTAGAGTACATTAAAATCTCTTTTTATGTAAGAATGAATGAATGAATGACTGCATAATGCAGTCCCCATTTCCTACAAAGCCCAGAAATACATATATGGTAACAAACAAACAAACAAATAAAAATGTTAATTTCAGCATTCTGATGGATAGAGCTGTTAAATGCCCCTTCCCAAAAAGCAGCTAGTGATGGCTGGGGTCCTTGAAAGCTTAGAGCTATAATAGAGAGGTTTTCAACAACTTATCTGCAAAAAGTGTATCCTATGTCCAGTACTTGTTTTGTAGTTGCAATCAACTGTAGTGTCCATCACATCACTGACTACTCCAGTAAGTTGTAGGATCAGTCTGGTAGGATAGTCTCCTCCCCCCAGTCCTGGCATGCAGCTTGCATAGTATCCCTCTGTATACCTATATGAGTCCCTACCTGCCAAGTGATATAGATCCCATCACTATGATCCTACAGATGGTTGGTGGCAACATTTAACAGGTGCTTTCAAGGCTAGCAGGTACAGTACACAAAATGCACTGAGTGCCTGTGCCACAACTTTATCATAAAACAAGAGCAAACAATGGCACCAAGTTCTGGATAAACCTGATTCACTGGGGCCAGATTAACGATCAGATAAAAAAACAAGGAAGTGTTATTAGATAAGCACTGCTCTTTAAGTAAATCAACACACACCCACACACTTAGTGCAAGTTCTAACAATTCAGTAAAATAATGAAGAAACAACAGAAAATCAGTACTGGCAGGTAAGCTGTGCTGTGTCGGTGTGAGTAATTGTGGCTTGGCCTCACTTCATATTCCATGTTTAACATACAGCACTTATATTCAGCTCGTCACTGCTTTAACAAAACAAACTAAAAACATATGTTTAGTACAGAGATTGCTGGTGCCAATATCAGTGGGTTTTGATTATTTTTTTATTTTTTATTTGTTTGTTTGTTTTATTTGTTGATCCTGATAAGACCATGGGCCAAATGACCAATTTTCATGGGTGATCAGTGTATTTATTTAAACATCTAGTAACAGGGAAAGGCACACTGAGCCGAGGTTCATTTCCAGGTGTGACCCGGATAAATAGGGGAAGTGGGGTACAAAAACATAAACAAATTTCTGAAGTAATAAAGTCAGAGTTACAAAGCATAAGCAATTATGGAAGCAATAAAGTCATAGTATACAGGATTATTACTATGCTAAGATGATATACAATATTAATCATATGGTTACAAGGCAGTATCAACAAGTAAGTACTGTACATACAGAATGGCAATTTCACATCAGATTTATGTTTACAATATAAAATTGCAGTGTATAAGTGCTGTCAGTTGATATGAGAGCAGGTAGGATGAGGCAGGAGGCACAGCTGAGACCTGGAAGAGAGGTGAGAGAGGGAGTTACGAAGGGCAGGAGGCTGAGAGTTCCAAAGGGAGGGGAGATGGTAAGTGTAAGCAGATTTCCCCATGCTTGAGGATGCTTTGGGTAGGGAGAAGGAGTGGGTATCCCTTAAATGGAGGGAGTAGGATGCGGAGGGAGTGGAAGTGAGGTTGTTAGAGTGGTAGGAGGGGAGAAGGTTGAAACAGTATTTGGAGGTAAAGGAGAAAGAGAGGTTTTGTTGGGTCACAGCAGAGAGCTCATTCACAATGGACTGGGTTACAACTTTAGAGACACTTGCAGATTCTGTCAAGACATCGGGGCTGATGTTACCAGTGTGAACATATGAAATGTCTCATTCATCAGCTTTTGCATGAGGTGAGCTAAGCCACTTAACTATGACATTGCAAACATTTACACTGGAGACTGGCAATACAGACACCCAGTATACAGCCACACTGAAAGCACTGAATGGGCATGCAAAGCACTGAAGAGGCATGCTGTAGTTTTGACATCTAAGAACTGATCAGCTGATTGTCAATGCACATGAAAAACAAAAGCCAGGAAGGACTGGCTGATTGAAAATTCTGTTGTGTCAGATTTACTGGTTTTACAGTATATTCCATATTCCTACGTAGCTGCTGGGTACTATAGCTATCAATTCTCCCTCACCCAGTGCCAGTTTCATTTGGTGCTAATAGCAATTTCCCTGACACATATCATTTAAAAGAAAAAAAACCTGGTGCCACTGGTACCAATGCGCCTATGCTCCAGGTACATTTGCCAAAAAAAAAAAAGTTCCCTGGTTCAAAAGGTCCCTATTCCCAGTTCCCTGTTTGACAGAAAAAATATTCCATTAGTCCAGTGACTGACCCCCTCCTGGTCCTAGTGATCATCTCACTGCTCTTTCTGCTCCCCGAGACGGTAGCCAGTAATTATCTTCTGCTCACCTCGACTAGTGGCATCTAAGTGACTTTTTCGATATTGTGTGCAAGCCAGAAAAATATCAACAGAGTCAATTTATTTAACACAAATTAATGGATTTTCTTGAGATGGCAGCTGCAAGCAGACGACAAATTTTGGTTGTGGGAGCAGGGAGGTGATCACTGAGATGGTGGTGCACGGTACTACCAAGGAAAACATTTTTTAAACTTTCTTTTTTTTTTTCAGTTTACAGTTCCTACATGCACCAGTGAGCAACATTGACTAACACATAGTATATGAAACAATAAAAATAATAATAACAACAATCAGGAATGTAATGCCATCACCCAGATTTTTATAGAAGGAAGGCAACATCTGAAAACCAAAATAAAAATAATTTGCTCGAGTAAACCCCTTGACCCATAAAAGAAGGACCAGTTCAACAACAGGAAAAAAGATATTCCCCAATAATTTCAAATGAACCATTAGAAGCTACTAAGGTCCTGTAAACTAAAAATTTATAACCAGAAATATCTTGCATTCATAAAATAACCCTGCATAGCACACCATCTAAACAATAAATAAGAAAGAAAGAAAGAAAGAAAGAAAGAAAGAAAGAAAGAAAGAAAGAAAGAAAGAAAGAAAGAAAGAAAGAAAGAAAGAAAGGAAAAGACCAGAAAGACGGGCTCTCTTTTTTGAAGCATGTCACTCTTGGAAATAAAAGCAGTCTGAATGGGCAGTCTGCAGATAATCTTTCTGGCCTGCTGGCAGAACAATCTTCAAAAGGGATTCTGTGGATTGCTTGTGTTGCCGTACAGTCCGATTTCAATAGACTGTTAATTTAAAAAAGGGACCACATTTTAGCTTCCTGGAAGGAGAACTCTTTTGATCACTTCTGTGCATCAGACTCTTTCTTGTTTCTTTAAGCTGCAGGGAGCTGAAAAACAACAAAAAAAGTACATTGCAGGCTTTACTTGACATATACGTTTACCAGAAGGAACTTAGAATAATTTACTTTTGAGATCAAATGTATGATTTGCATAATGTGATTTTTATTGTCAGTATTTTTTTTGTAACGTGTTCCCTTATACCTCCATAATCAAATACCAGGCAACCTAAACCTCAGTATAAAAAGGTATGGGAATTTTTTTGATACATAACCAATCTCAGTCTTTTTTTAGAAAAAATTAAAATATTTTCAGGTGAATTTCTATACACTGAAAAGGGAACATTCTTGATGTGTTTTTTTTTCAGTAAGACTTCTAGGCACTTCTTCCCTTTTCTTCTGCATTCAAGTGTTTTGATAACATTACCTTTGGTTTCAGGATTACTATTTATAAAATCCTTGCATCTAAAAAAAAGCCTTGTGATTTTAAAACAGTTTTATACAGCAATAATTCTGATTTGTTGAATATTTGTAGGCAAAGATTTATTGAAAATGGTGATATAGACCTTAGATATGTTATCTTAGTTTGAAGACAGTATAGTATTGTATTATAGTAGGAATCTGTAGATGACTCCAAATGGAAAGTGTGAAACTGGATCCTGTATTTGAAAAAAAAGGCACATAATTAAAGTTTCCTTTCTGTGCAATATAGTCTATAAAATACAGACCATCTGTATATTTTGTAGCAGATGATAGGAATGAGCAGAACTGTGCCCTGCCATCATTGTCTGTTTTGATGCTGAAGTCTATATATTGACAGTTTTAACAAATCAGCTGGAACTGATGGGAAAAAAAAACAGGACCACAAACAGGTCTTGGGAACACATGGGCAGACTCAATGGATTCTTCGTCTCCTTCTGCTATAGTTTTCTGTTTTTCAATGTTTGTATATGTGCACTAAGCGTTAAACTGAAAAAAATAAAAAAGTAGTTACTTAAACAGTGCAACAAGACTAACATAAAGAACAATAAGCCATATTTTGCAGTTTAAAAGAAGCCAAAGAAAAGTAAGAGATTAAACCTAAAACCTAAGCAGGTTAAATATCCCAGGGTTTCCGGTCAAAATTGGAGCTTGCAGAATAATACTGTACCAAGGGAAGTCAAGCACTGTGCCATGAAAAAAATTCCCAGTTCAACTTAAAGTTACTAGAATGATGCTGAAACATTAGCCCATCCAGCAGAAGTAAGGAAAACTGATAAGAATCTCCACCCACCCACCCTCACCCCATTTCAAGGCAAACCACAACTGTTACCTTAAATACAAGATAAAAGAAAGGTGCTTCAAAGTTCATTCTTTTCACTAGTTAGTTAATAAATATATAGACCCAAAGTATTCAGTGATCTGAATCACCAAACTGCCAGCATCCTTCAGATTGCAGAACCATACGTTTTCCTGGCATATACCACTTTCAGCTTGTCTGGGAACTGCAGGTTACACAAGATAAACTCTCACAGAACTCCATGGATGGCATCAAAAGCTTTGTGTTGTGACCCAGTTTCAAAGCTAGGGTCTGGAAATTCATTTTATTCAACTTTCCTTTATTAAATGAGAACATATATCTTCTCAGTACCCCATCCCCAAACCACCACCCTTTTTCTTTACCTCCCAGTCTTTATATCTTTATACATTAAAAATTAGAATTATTTACACAGCCTGGATAAATATGACTCATATTAGCTAGTTGATACTGCGCAGTACAGGACTGCACAAGTCATAATAATAAGGTCCAGTATTACACAATGTGTCCCTCACTGTAGGGTATTACTATGCTTTCAAACATCGGTACATGTGACACATTGCTTAGAATCAAAATTATATTAATGATAATCAATTAATGATCAACAAAAAAAAAAGAGTAAAAAAATTAATTGTTAATATGACAGGAAACAGACTTACTACCTGCATATCACTAACAGGGTGACAGACCAAGCATTTGAAAAGTTACTGTGACTGGAATTGGCACCACAGTGTACCACCAAACTAAAGTCTAATTTTATCTGAACTGCTTGGGGGATATCCGATCAGTTCGGATAAACTGGAGGTTGGATAAATGAGATCACATATACAGTCAGTGTAAGCACTCATTCACCCACACAGATTAAAGTGGCAGAGCAAAACATTGTGAAATGGAAAGTTTATTGAACAAACAAATGTTTATGTATTGCCTATAAAAGTAAAAATAAAAAGATCACTATAGATTTTTATTTGTATAAAAACTATAGATTTTTATTTGTATAAAAGTCCTTCAGTGATATTTGTTTCAGTGAGTCATACTTTTTCATTGTAGCACACTGTCTCATGCTGTGAAGCAGAATAACTTGAACAGGATCGCAGTTAGGCTGACTTTCTAGGTATATGATAGATTGCTTAAAAAGCTGAATAGCCTCAGCATGTGTGTGAACATTGGGCGCTGGCTCTTCCAGTTCCATGTCTGAATCATTTTCTGGTTTGTGCTGCACTGGCTGTGTTACCAGTTCAACAATTCTAACATCGGACAGCAACTCATGCCCTTGCTCTTCTTGGCCACACTGTAACCATTGCCTCATGTTTTCCACAGAAGGAGGGTCTGGGAGGGCTGCAGCCAGTTGGGTGATCTCTTCAGGTGAGACAATATTTTCTGGAAGGTCAGTAAGGTCAGGAAGTTCATCAGTGCCCTGCTGACTAGTTTGGATGCCTGACTTTTGCCGTGCCTTTTCTATCGATTCAGGATGCAAACACTCCCAAGCCTCTGTGGCCATATATAACACATCTTTTAAATTGATGGCCTATATGATGTCCCCCAAAGGTGTCTCTTGGTTATCACTGGACAGCACTGTTTGGAGCAGCTTTTTTTCGGTATGCTCTTTTAAATATTTCAAGCATACCTTGATCACAAGGCTGAAGCTTGGAAGTTGAATTCACTAAGAGAAACATAAACCATATTACCCCATCCCTCATATGAATATCAGGAATATCGGGATGGGTAGATGAGTTGTCGACCAATAGAAGTGCTTTTAGAGGCAGCCCCTTTGATCTAAGGTAGTGTTTCACAAAGGGCACAAAGTGATCAGAGAGAAAATTGCTAAAAATGTGGGCAGCCATCCATGCACTTCACTGCACTTCATATTGGATGGGGGAATATGCCATATTCATGTGCTTAAAACAGCTTGGCATCCTTGATTTCCCTACTACAAGGTTCAGTTTGTGACCAGCTGCATTTATGCACCCTAGGACAGGCAATCTGTTCTTTTATTTTTTTATTCCCAGTGCAACTTTCTCTGAGCCATTGGCTATGTGCATTCCAGCAGTCCACACCAATAAAGCCCTGCCTCATCAGCATGAAACAGCTGCTCTGGGATGAGACCCTCCTGTTCAATAATGTCAAGTAGCTATTTCATGAAAGGTTCAATCTCCTCATTGGCAGCACTGAGCCTTTCACAGCACAACCTCGGCTGATGAATGCCATGCCTCTTCTTAAATTGGTCCAGCCACTCCTCACTTGCACAACAGGGACCATTACTGCCCAGTCTTGCATGAAATAGCAGAGCCTTTTCCTTCAGCAGTGGTCCTAAAATAGGGGTTCCCTTTTCACTTTCTTGCCTGAACCAAGCATATATAGCGGCATCTTGCTGTTCATCCTTGCAGGTCCTCATGGTTTGTCTGTCCTCGGACCCTGCAGCTGTCTCCCTTCTGACAGAAAAATCCCAGAGTTTATCCTTGTCATATTTAATGTCACTAATTGTTGACTTTCCAACTCCATACTCCTCTGCAAGAACCACTGCACACTCACCGTTCTTCAGCTATTCAACAATCCTGAGTTTTTGATACATGGCAAGCAGAACACATTTTTGCTTGCCAGAGGGGGACTCTATTATACAGCACTCACAAAATCAAACAGGACACAGCAAGAAAAGCAACTTTTTTAAAGTCAGTTTTCATCTGCAACTCGTTACCGATGTCATTAGTAAGATTTACACTACAGTACTGTAATTGAACAGCAACTGCCAGCATCCATGAATTCCATTCAGACTGTAATTAAGCAGATTCACTGATAAAGGTCTGACAGCACAACTTCAGCACAACTTTTGGGACACACAAAGACCGGTAGATAGACAGGTACAGATTTTCGCTGGTCAGATAATTGGGGTTGGACTGTACTGTTGAATTAACACTGAGTACGCAGAATGTTGCTGCTGTTATTTTAAAATACACAATTGTCTGAAGAAAAGAACAATTGCATATCACTGAGATACTGACTACCAAATGATTTTGAGACAAAACACTTAAATATATTAACAGGGATAGCGAATAGTTGTACAATTACTCTTGGTTGGGAGTGGGGGGACCTATATCAATCGTTGATTGACAAACACAAAATATATCAGCATTTTTCTGTTCTATATTCACAGGGATATCACCATGGTAACACGCAGCATGAACTGCCACCATTGTTACCCAGGCTCTGTTGTCTGATACCCGCACACCTTGCAAAGGGTCTCAGGCAATCAAAACTTTGAAAAAGTGAATTCCACTTTCTAACTCTTGTATGCAGCTCCTCAAAAGGAAGGAAATTAACTGCAAAAAAAATATGTTAAAGTATCAGTTATGGTTATTATTAAGCACAAAAAAACGGGGAAATTTGATTTTGGGTTTCCAACCCTAACTTCACATTCTCCCCACCCCTCCGTACAAGCAGCAGAAGGGGCATGCCAGCACAAGCAACCAGAGACAGCCATCATCAGGTAAGGCAAACAGCATACAACTCTCTGCAGATAACACAAGACACATCCATCATCATGGTCCACCAGGTTTATGAGATCCGTTGCTATGCAAGTGTGTTGGGGACACACACATGCTAGGCACCATGTGGGGGGGGCACGGTGGGCACTGCACCCCAAAGTGCTCCCTAGAGACCTACCGGGAGGCTGCTGGTGTCAAAGGGTATGAGAAAATGCATATACAGAGCAGCTGGAATAGTAAAGCTAGTTGCATCACTACCAAACAAAAACAGATCTCACAATAGCAAACATCTGAGTGCTCCTAATTAAAGTACCTTAACTACAAATTACACACAGGCCCACTGTATGGGTTGTAGCTCTATGTAATCAAATATATCTTATTGCAGTTACTCATGTAACCACCAATAACTTCACTAGTTTCACAGTTGCTCTCTGCTGTGAGTACTTCACCAACACAAGTACCATCACAGAAGGCATAACATCACTCGCAAAACACACACTCAGTTCTCAACTGTTCTCATACCACAACAAATCAGTAATCACATTACCACTCCCATCATGCATCTGTACCCCACGAGCACTGCCTGTCCTGTATCCCTTTTCAAAAAGAGAAAAGCAGCGCACTACTGCCGGGGTGGGGGTGCTTCTTACAGAGGCTGCAAACCTGTAGCTTAACAAAAGTCCAAAAGTAAGAGCACACTACGATTTTTCAGCTTAATAGCTAATTTTTATTGCCAAAGTGCTCACGGCCAGAAACCAGCTCTTCGGCTGAATAGCCTTCAAATGTGTTTGGCTCTATGTGATAAAACAAGCGTTTATAAACAAAATCTGACATCATCAAAAAGTGACATTTTAGGTTTTTACATAGATATATAAACACCACTATTTTCCTAATTTAAACATGTTATTACAAAAAATATACATATATAAAGGAACACATTTTTACTATACATATGTTCAACTAATCACAATCTTTAATATACATTTCTTCTCCTTCTCATCCTGGCGGGAGGGGGGAAGGGGGAAAAGGAAAAGGGAAAGGGAAAGGGGAAAGAGGGTGGAAAAAGGGGATAGAGAGGAAAAACAAGTTAAAAATTGAGGAGGTGGGGAAAAAGAAAGAAGAAAAGAGCTGTATCAGAATAGAAAGAAAAGGGAGAAATGGGGGAGGAAAGGTGAGGGGGCAATGGGGAAAAGAAAGGGAAAGCAAAGAAAAGGAGAGAATGGATTAGTGCTGCTTCTGGGACTTCTGAGGGAATTTAATACATATCCTGTATAGAGAGAGAGTGATAGATCTGAGGAGAACTGGGAATACGTCAATATGTGATCACCCTAAGACTACTTCCATCCACTAAGTGGTAGAAGGAACCATTTTTAGGCTGGGGATCCACAGACATTCATTCACCAGGTGATCTGCAAGAGAAAGAAAGATAGAAATTGATTAATAAACCATTCAATACACATAGTTGATTCATAAGTAGCATAATCTTTCTAATACTTCTTTTCTTTTAGAAAGGGCTTTAAATCCCATTGGTCATTTAGTCCATAAGGTTTCACAGTCCCTAATTTGAAAATCCACCTACTCTCCTTTCTCAGTAGTTCATTAGTTCTATCACCACCATATCTCAGGGGTGATTGCCAGTCTATTCCCATGAATTTAAAACTTTTTGGGTCAGAATTGTGTTTTTGTGCAAAATGTAAGCTTATAGGAGTATCTGTTTTTACATTTATAATATTCCTAACATGTTCTTTTATTCTCTGTTTTAGGGCCCTTGTTGTATGTCCTACATATAGTTGGTTACACCCACACCATATGGCATAAACTATAAATGTAGTATCACAATTGATAAATTCCTTCATTGTGTACTTTTCTCCATTTCGTGGGTGTGTAAATTCAAATCCTGTATTACAGTAACAGCAGATACTGTATCTCTGACATTTAAAATTTCCTTGTGGTTTTGTTCCTATCCATGTACTTTTTTCAGGCTTGGTTAATCTACTCCTAATTATCTTATCTTTTAAATTCTGTCCTCTTGAAAAAGTAATTCTCTGTGTTTCTCCTACCACTTCTTTCAAGTTTATATCTGAATGTAGTATGTGCCAATTTTGTATACAACATTCCCTATCTGCCCAGACCAATTATTATGTTCAGTTACAAATGTTATAGGTGCATTCATATTTGCTAATTCTTTCTTTTTTTCTTCTAGTAACTCCTCCCTCCTTCTATTTACTGCCTTATTCAATGCATGAGTGAGGAGATCATTGTTATAGCCTCTTTCTAAAAATCTCTTTCTTAATTCTTCTGCTTCTTTCCAAAAGTTTAAATCATCAGAACAATTCCTTCATAACCATAGAAATGGTCCATAGGGTATAGAATCCTTTAAGTTTTTTGGGTGTGCACTATCAGCCCTGAGGAATGTATTGGTGGCTGACGGTTTTCTGTGATTTTTTTGTCATAATAGACTTTTCAGGCTTTAAAGGTTTTTGTAGGGTCAGATATATATTTTCAAAATCAGTTTTGAATGCAAACTTCATATTGATATTGTTGTTATTCAGCCATTCTACAAATTGTTCTGCCTTTTGCTTATCCCTCTTCCACACTACCAAGATGTCATCAATAAAACACGTCCATAATATTACATTCTCTAGGTAAGGGTTTGTATTCTGAAAGATTGTAATTTCTTCCCATTTACCTAGAAATAAGTTTGCATAAGATGGAGCCATACATGCACCCATTGCTGCCCCCCCCCCCATCTGTCTGTAGTGGTCTCCTAAAAATTCAAAATTATTATGGTTCAAAATAAGTGGATTGCTGATAGTATGAAATCTACAGAAATTTAATCGATATTTTCCCTTTTCTCTAAAAAATATTTGTAGGCACTAAGTCCCTGTTCATGCACTATCCGAGTGTACAGGGATTCTGCATCAATGGTTAACCATAACATATCATCTGTCCACTGAATTTCTCTAATTTATTTAAGACATGTGTTGTGTCTTTCACATAAGATGGAAGTTTAACTACTTCTCTCTGTAAAAAGAAGTCTACAAATACTCCAAGTTTTTCTGTAAGGGAACCTATGGAGGAAATGATTGGTCTACCAGGAGGATTATTCATATTTTTATGAATCTTAGGTAGTATGTAATAACAAGGTAGAATGGGATTCTCATTCCATATAAACTGTAGTTCTTTCTCTGTTATTTGCCCTTGTCCCACTGCTTCTTGTAGTAATAAACTTAATTCAGTTTTATACTGGAACATGGGGTTGCTTTTTAGCTTTTCATAGTTTGATGAATCATTTAACAAACTTAATACAATAGAAATATAATGATTTATATCTAAAACAACAGTATTGACCCCCTATCTGTGATTTTATTACAATATCATCTTCTACCTGCAATTCTTTAAGAGCTTGTATCTCTGTAACTGATAGGTGTCTATCCCTTGGTTGACCTGCTTTATCCATAATTGTTTCTATTTCACTCAGAACAATTCTTTCAAAAGTAGAAATAGCTGAATTGAATACATATGGTATAAAATCAGAGGTGGGAAAATAATTTGTTCCTTTGTAATTTTATATCAGTATCAATACTTACAGTGGTGGGACTTGAACCAATTGATCCTTCAAGATTTTCCTCCATTACATTAATAACATAATCAATGTCCTCCATAGTATTCTGAGTCCCAATATTCACTTCCAAATTGGAGTCAGATGGTACAGGGAGATTTTGTTCCAGCAGTGTAGATTCTAAATAACCCATGTTAAATTCTGTCCTCTTGAAAAAGTAATTCTCAGTGTTTCTCCTACCACTTCTTTCAAGTTTATATCTGAATGTAGTATGTGTCAATTTCTGTATACAACATTCCCTATCTTCCCAGACCAATTATTATGTTCAGTTACAAATGTTATAGGTGCATTCATATTTACTAATTCTTTCTTTTTTTCTTCTTCTAGTAACTCCTCCCTCCTTCTATTTAATGCTTTATTCAATGCATGAGTGAGGAGATCATTGTTATAGCCTCTTTCTAAGAATCTCTTTCTAAATTTTTCTGCTTCTTTCCAAAAGTTTAAATCATCAGAAAAATTCCTTTGTAACCATAGAAATTGTCCATAGGGTATAGAATCTTTTAAGTTTTTTGGGTGTGCACTATCAGCCCTGAGTAATGTACTGGTGGCTGTTGGTTTTCTGTGATTTTTTGTAATAATAGACTTTTCAGGCTTTAAAGGTTTTTGTAGGGTCAGATCTAAGATCTAAAGAGACAGTAACGTTTAAAGAACTTGATACATTCATGAAAGATAAATTAATTAAATATGAAAAAGACCTCATAATTGGAAAACAGAAGAAACTACAGCGTGATCAGAATGATTATGAGAGTGATAGAGTGCTGAACTGGAAGAAGAGCAACTTCAGGAATAAGAGTGGAAGCAGAAGTAGGAGTAGAACTAGAGTGCACTTTTCAGAAAGGAGAGGGAGTGATAATAGAGATCGGAGTCCTTTTTTAGATTGGAATCAAGAACAAGATACCCAAGAATCAAGAAAAGAAGACTTAGAAGGACCAGGAGAGGAAAGAGAGGAGGAAAATGCTACAATCAACAAAAGAAAACTCTGGGGCAGAGGGAGAGGCTTGGGTAAGAGCAGCAAATAGTGAATTAATCAAAAAAATAACTTTCTGATGAACAAATTAAGCTCTTAAAACATGGTATTTCTTTTGTTCCAACACCAAGTTTAAATCAATTCCAAGTACAAGTTGATTTATTTAAACTTTTTCCGAAACTTAGACTTAGAGCATTTTTTTCTAGGAAACCAAGATCAGAAGATCAAGAAGAAAACATGGGTTATTTAGAATCTACACTGCTGGAACAAAATCTCCCTGTACCATCTGACTCCAATTTGGAAGTGAATATTGGGACTCAGAATACTATGGAGGACATTGATTATGTTATTAATGTAATGGAGGAAAATCTTGAAGGGTCAATGGGTTCAAGTCCCACCACTGTAAGTATTGATACTGATATAAAATTACAAAGGAACAAATTATTTTCCCCACCCTCTGATTTTATACCATATGTATTCAATTCAGCTATTTCTACTTTTGAAAGAATTGTTCTGAGTGAAATAGAAACAATTACGGATAAAGCAGGTCAACCAAGGGATAGAAACCTATCAGTTACAGAGATACAAGCTCTTAAAAAATTGCAGGTAGAAGATGATATTGTAATAAAATCAGCAGATAAGGGGGGTAATATTGTTGTTTTACATAGAAATCATTATATTTCTATTGTATTAAGTTTGTTAAATGATTCATCAAACTATGAAAAGCTAAAAAGCAACCCTATGTTCCAGTATAAAACTGAATTAAGTTTATTACTACAAGAAGCAGTGGGACAAGGAAAAATAACAGAGAAAGAACTACAGTTTATATGGAATGAGAATCCCATTCTACCTTGTTATTACATACTACCTAAGATTCATAAAAATATGAATGATCCTCCTGGTAGACCAATCATTTCCTCCATAGGTTCCCTTACAGAAAAACTTGGAGTATTTGTAGACTTCTTTTTACAGAGAGAAGTAGTTAAACTTCCATCTTATACGAAAGACACAACACATGTCTTAAATAAATTAGAGAAATTCAGTGGACAGATGATATGTTATGGTTAACCATTGATGCAGAATCCCTGTACACTCGGATAGTGCATGAACAGGGACTTAGTGCCTACAAATATTTTTTAGAGAAAAGGGAACATTTCGATGAAATTCCTGTAGATCTCATACTACCAGCAATCCACTTTATTTTGAACCATAATAATTTTGAATTTTTAGGAGACCACTACAGACAGATAAGGGGGACAGCAATGGGTGCATGTATGGCCCCATCTTATGCAAACTTATTTCTAGGTAAATGGGAAGAAATTACAATCTTTCAGAATACAAACCCTTACCTAGAGAATGTAATATTATGGACGTGTTTTATTGATGACATCTTGGTAGTGTGGAAGGGGGAGAAGCAAATGGCAGAACAATTTGTAGAATGGCTGAATAAAAACAATATCAATATGAAGTTTACATTCAAAACTGATTTTGAAAATGTTGACTTCTTAGATCTGACCCTACCAAAGCCTTTAAAGCCTGAAAAGTCTATTATTACAAAAAAATCACAGAAAACCAACAGCCACCAATATATTACTCAGGGCTGATTGTGCACACCCAAAAAACTTAAGGGATTCTATGCCCTATGGACAATTTCTATGGTTACGAAGGAATTGTTCTGATGATTTAAACTTTTGGAAAGAAGCAGAAGAATTAAGAAAGAGATTCTTAGAAAGAGGCTATAACAATGATCTCCTCACTCATGCATTGAATAATGCAATAAATAGAAGGAGGGAGGAGTTACTAGAAGAAAAAAAGAAAGAATTAGCAAATATGAATGCACCTATAACATTTGTAACTGAACATAATAATTGGTCTGGGCAGACAGGGAATGTTGTATACAGAAATTGGCACATACTACATTCAGATATAAACTTGAAAGAAGTGGTAGGAGAAACACCGAGAATTACTTTTTCAAGAGGACAGAATTTAAAGGATAAGATAATTAGGAGCAGATTAACCAAGCCTGAAAAAAGTACATGGATAGGAACAAAACCACAAGGAAATTTTAAATGTCAAAGATGCAGTATCTGCTGTTACTGTAATACAGGATTTGAATTTACACACCTACGAAACGGAGAAAAGTACACAATGAAGGAATTTATCAATTGTGATACTTCATTTGTAGTTTGTGCCATATGGTGTGGGTGTAACCAACTATATGTAGGACGTACAACAAGGGCCCTAAAACAGAGAATCCAAGAATATGTTAGGAATATTATAAATGTAAAAACAGATACTCCTATAAGCTTACATTTTGCATAAAAACATAATTCTGACCCAAAAAGTTTTAAATTCATGGGAATAGACTGGCAATTACCCCTGAGATATGGTGGTGATAGAACTAATGAACTACTGAAAAAGGAGAGTAGGTGGATTTTCAAATTAGGGACTGTGAAACCTTATGGACTAAACGACCAATGGGACTTAAAGCCCTTTCTAAAAGAAAAGAAGTATTAGAAAGATTATGCTTCTTATGAATCAACTATGTGCATTGAATGATTTATTAATCAATTTCTATCTTTCTTTCTCTTGCAGATCACCTGGTGAATGAATGTCTGTGGATCCCCAGCCTAAAAATGGGTTCTTCTACCACTTAGTGGATGGGAGTTGTCTTAGGGTGATCACATCTTGACATCTTCCCGGTTCTCCTCAGATCTATCACTCTCTCTCTCTCTATACAGGATATGTATTAAATTCCCTCAAAAATTCCAGAAGCACCACTAATCCATTCTCTCCTTTTCTTTGCTTTCCCTTTCTTTTCCCCGTTGCCCCCTCACCTTTCCTCCCCTCATTTCTCCCTTTTCTTTCTATTCTGATACACCTCTTTTCTTCTTTCTTTTTCCCCACCTCCTCAATTTTTAACTCATTTTTCCTCTCTATCCCCTTTTTCCACCCTCTTTCCCTTTCCCTTTTCCTTTCCCCCTTCCCCCCTCCCCCCAGGATGAGAAGGAGAAGAAACATATATTAAAGATTATGATTAGTTAAACGTATGTATAGTAAAAATGTATTCCTTTATATATGTATACTTTTTGTAATAACATGTTTAAATTAGGAAAACAGTGATGTTTATATATCTATGTAAAAACCTAAAATGTCACTTTTTGTTGACGTCAGATTTTGTTTATAAACGCTTGTTTTATCACACAGAGCCAAACCCCTTTGAAGGCTATTCAGCCGAAGTGCTGGTTTCTGGCCGTGAACACTTTGGCAATAAAAAATAGGTATTAAGCTGAAAAATCGTGGTGTGCTCTTACTTTTGGACTTTTGTTCTGTATCCCTCCTCATCCTCCATACCCTTATCCACAGTACCTTGCATACATATGCTTCTACTCATCACAGTACCATGGCATTGGACATCTGGACAGAAGCACAACAAACTGGAATTGCACCACAATTCATATACACCCATTGTGCTACTTCCTCCACTCTTGTTACACATCTCTGTTTTCCATGCCGTCCTACACAGTGTACCATACATCACTGTCCTATATCACCCATTTCATATGGACAATGGCACAACTAATTCCAATGCCAGCAGATGTCATACATGTTCCCATTGGTATTGGTGAGTGATCTCATATAAGAATAACATCTGTCACAGAAGATGTATCCATTCAGTTTTTTATGTACTGTGAGTCTTCCAGCGCCACAGTACATCTGTATGTTTACCACTGTTCAAACACATTTTCATATCAACAGAGCTCTGTCTACCCAACAAGCACACTCATGTTGTAGCACGCCTTATACAGAAGCATTGTGCAGTCTCATTAACAATCAGGCCACCCATCTATCTCCCACCATAACTGCCTATGCACTGTCCCCCACCCATATCAAAGGGTTCATCCATGTGGATGCATCCCTCCCCAAACATACTAACATGATGGTGCACAAGAAACAGCTCCTGGTAACACATTGCTATGATACTGAAACCCAAACAGCACAACTGTAGTGCTGTTACACCCTTGTTGTCATCTACATTTGGCATAGGGTGCTTTTATACGCAGCATCCCAGTTGGTCTCTAGGGAGCACTTTGGGGTGTGGTGCCCACAGTCCCCTTCCCCACACATGGTGCCCAGTATGTGTGCATCCCCCCAACATACTGGCACAGCAGTGGACCTCATTGACCCGTTGGACCATGATGATGGATGTTTCTTGTTTTATCTGCAGTGTTGTATGTTGTTTGCCTTACCTGTGAATGGCTGTCTCTGGTTGCTTGTGTTGCTTTGCCCCTTCTGCTGCTTGTAGGGAGGGGTGGGGGGAATGCAGAGTTAGGATTGGAAACTCTACCATTGAATGTTCCTGCTTTTTATTTTTTAATAACCACCCTAACTGATATATCAGCATAGTTTTTTGCAGTGAATATAGTTTATATATAGGTACCAATATGCTACTCGAGTGACAAAGTGTGACAATCAGGTTCCAAAATGTATTTGGGCCAATTGTCATAACCATATCATATTTACATTGGGTGCATGTGGTAGTATTTCAGTCCCCAACATAAAGATAGTTTGTAGTTCAGAGGTGCTAAAAAAGGGGATTAAAATTTCCCACAAGGGCAACGTAATGTGAGTAACATCATGTCCTTGACAGCAAATTTGTCATATTATCAAACATAAATTTTTTGATATTACTATGTCTATGGTATCTATTTAGGTAGCATAACATCTAACTTTTCAGTTTTTTATCATAAACTTAACTTGTTGGTAATTATGCCACAATATGTTTAGCGATCACAGTATGCCCAAATCTGGACATGTTTAAGTTTGGCTACCACATTCATGTCCTTGATTTTCTAGCCCATTGTTTTTTTGCACAACTATATTAGCCTCATAGGAAAAGACAGAAATCACTTAATTTTCAGAAAGTGAATTATACTTTATTTACAAGGGTTTTTTCCACAGGATGTCATGTGAGTAACTCAGACTACACAGGACGTCACGCGAGTAACGCAGACACAACACAAGAAGCCACATGAGTAACATGGACACCAGAAAAGTAGTATCAGTATCATATCAAGTGTCTCACTAAGTCACACCAAAAGTTATTGCTAATGTTCAACCAAAAAAATGATTGTCATACTATGGATATTTGGTATAACATTTTTTTGAACATTTTGAAGATTGTACTGTAGTCACAACATTATATTAACTTAAGATATTCACAAATGTTTTATGTTACAGTGTAGTATGGATTGAATCTCACCTGGTTTGTCTATTACATAAACTAGCTGGTCCCAAGCCTACAATAAGAGAGAGGGAAACAAACTATATCTTTATGAGATGAATGGGGATGTTTGGGATTAATGCATGCCCTTGCTGCTTGTGATATTCAAGACTGAAGGCAAAACACTGAAAGTGTATTAGTGACTTATTACACGGGGTAGATAAGGCAGGTGGAGTGGTAAACAACCATCAGGTGACCATTGCTTACTCCACAATATATGACAGCTAGTGGTGAACCATCCCTCTGAGAGATCAGCCTGTGTTTCTGTTCTGATCTTGTTATAGTGCAAAATTGCAGTCTGTGGAGCAGCCATTACTATCCCTGCTTAGTGAGTGAGAGCCGAGGCCTGCCATGTAGTCCCAGGCAGTGCAGCAACAGTAGCTGTAGTGTTCAAAGTTTGTAGTCTTGATTCTTACCCAAGCTTGTTCCCAGAGTGAAGTGTGTGGTCCCCATGGTCATTTTTCTGTTGCACAGCCAGATTGACAGGAAAATCCCATAGTTGTGGCATAAAGTCAGATGGAACAGTGTGAAGAGAGGGAGACCCACCCCCCATGATGTCATGATCTGAAAGTGAGCTTTATGCTGGTGGACAGGGAAACAGAGTTCCAGAAAGACCTGCAAGCTTTGAGTCCCATTAGTTGCCATTTCTTAATTGGTAGAAAACAGTCTAGTAGACAGTGTGACTGCACTGCTGGGGAAAATGTTTACTTGCTTGCCATGAATTAATGTAACCACAGACAGAGAGACAGAGCAGCTAAGCCAGTGGAGGTATAGACACCGTGTCAGTACCACAAGAGGCAACGCCATATTTTGCACTTCAGAGCTACTGTGCTGTCTCAGAATGCATATCATGCCCAACAAATGTCAGAGAAAGCATAGCAACACTTTCCTTCTGACATCTGTATGTGCATGGCAGCCATTTTGTTGGGGACTATTTTTTTAGGCAGCAGAATATGGTAATTTGCTTGTCTTTTATAAAAGGAGAAAAAACATGTATATTGCTTTCTCCTTGTTTTGTAGTGCACCCTCTGTTATAAGTGTAATAGCCCACTCCAGGGTGTCTTGATTATTGAGATTAAGCAACACACTGGGTGTGTGAGGACACTCAGCCAGCAGCCTCGTGCTTCACAATGCACTCTGGGTATTGATTAATCCTAATAACTGCACACCTGGGTGGGTTACTTCCTCCTAATAGAACTATGCCCTTGAGTGGGTTGCTTCAATCTTAAAATGTGTTTTAAGAAATGAAAATGAAATTAAAAACTGACTTCAGGGGCCAGATCTTCAAAAGCTTGCCCATGTGCAAAGCCTAGTTTTTCTGCACAAACCCAGATTTGCACAGATGTCCATATTCCAAAGCCCTGTTATGGGCAAACAAGGTTTGTGTCCAGGAGATTTTCTGAGGTTGGCACAATACAAATGGAAAGTCATGGGCCTGAAATCTAGTGAAGTCCTGTAATCACAGAGTGCAAGGTAATTTTGCATGGTC
The DNA here is from genome assembly GCA_016271365.2 of Neoceratodus forsteri. NCBI lineage: Eukaryota > Metazoa > Chordata > Ceratodontiformes > Ceratodontidae > Neoceratodus > Neoceratodus forsteri. Next base: position 464,421,119 of record CM057449.1, read on the forward strand.
CTTTTGTATGGTGCAGATATATACGCAATTATTCCTGTTACTAATGATGCCATCCCACAGATCACAGCCACAACTGAAGACACAGCCCCTTCCTGTTGTCAAATGGACCCCTCCATGGTACCGTCACTCACTGTGTCCACAGTATGGTCCTGCAGGTGCATATGGCAACCAGTGCATTTTGGGAGAGGGTACACTTTTAGGTTTCTTCAGCTGTTGTAGTTAATGTCAGTAATTGTTTGATATGCCATGCTAGGCCCTCAGCCTATCATGCAGCACATGGCACACCAAACAATTACTGTGATTCACTGCAACAGCAAAGTAAGCCTAAAAGTGCACAAAAAAAACAGAATGAAAAAAAAATACAGAACAAAGGGTAACACTTTAACAGTCACTGACAGCAATCATCCCAGTAAGGAAAAACAGTATTTTCTTCACTTGTACTGCCATGGAAGCCATTTAAGGCATACCATGTAGCACATAGCCCAGTTACTGAGATACACTGCAACAGCAGCCAAATGAGCCTAAAACTGCACAAAAACAATGAACAGGGTTGATGTTTTTGGTGAGTGCAACCTGGTTACCATCAATTACAGTCATTTTACATCCATTTTTGGTGTTTGCGCCCTTTCAGGCTCATTTTACTGTTGCAGTGAATCTCAGTAATTGTTTAATGTGCCATGCTAGACTCTTGGCCTAACATGCAGCACACGGCACACCTAATGATCACAAAACATATTGCTGAAATGTAAATGGTTCTGTGCTGGCGTTTGGGTGCTCAGTGTTGAGTCGGTGGGTGCACTATGTTTTTTTTTTTAAGTTGCCATCTTATAGACTCCTGTGGATCTGAGAAATTTGTGGATTACCCAATGCTTCGTTTACTGCTGCTGTTATTTGCTTTTATTTGCTTTTCTGCTGCTAAATGGCTTCAATGCACTTGCACATAAAATAAATAAGTACTGTGAGAACGTTTGAAGTGCTGACCATTTTTCTGTTCTACAGAAGTGTTTTTACAAAAATAAATATGATATTAACCAGGATTTCTTTTCAAGTTTAGCAGATAAGCGGGTAGTTTAAAAGTAGTTCTGGTGTTCTGATGCCTCCAACACAATATAAGCCCCTAAAGAGATCAGGTCTACACAAACCGAGCACCTGCAGAGACCAGGTCCTATTCATTTACTCCCCAATACAACATGTATTTTATTTCTCATTACAGAACTCTCCAAACTGTAGATATGGTGTTCTGATGCCTAATACAAAATGAGCCCCAGCACTAACCAGGTCCAATTGATATACTCCCCAAAACTGCAGTTTTTTTGCCCAGTACAGAACAAACTATTTAGCAGCAGTAACATTAAAGGAGCCCCTGATAGAAAATAGGATCACACAAAATGCCCCCCACAGGGACCAGGCCACACAGAATGATCCCCATGTAGATACTTGGTCTATAGAATAGGTAAATATGTATAACCATTTAATCTAGAAAACCTGCAGTTGTTCAACTTTAAAATGCTTTATAATCAACTATCTCTGCCCCTACCCCACCCTTCATACCCCAAGCTCAGCATCTTGGGACCATGAGGCAAGGTCCGACTACATGTCTCTGTGTTTCCCAAAAAGCAAATGTGTACCTTTACAATCTGCAGACATCTGACACACCGGGTACAAAAAAACAGCTGAGATGCAGAGAGAATAGCCCACTGTAGTGCCCATAACATGCATAACTCCAAACTTCAAGAGGACAACATGTCTTATCCAGAATGTAGGTAGCAGTACAAAGAATACAGACCCACCAGTTCCACAGCTTTAAAGAGCCATGGGGTGATGACTGAAGGTGTCAGCATACATTTCTGGTTCTGAACATTCTGGGCTGGTGGAGGAACCAATGGTAACGTGGGTAACAAAAGGACACAAAAATAACACGCCATGGAAAAAGGGAATTTTCTAAATAAATGAGTTATAACAAACTGCAAGGTTTTGGCAGCATGTCAGTAACAAAAAGAAGGTCACCAGACACAATAATGCTTCTGGACCATAGTTCATGCAAATTAAAGGCACAGTCTGCTTAGGATGAGGTACTAGATGGACACTACATGTAATGAACATTACAGCTGTATAAAATGATTAAATAAAAGGCAAAAACTTTTATTCTGTACAGGGAGTTCTTGGGGGAGGCTTAAATGAAGTAATTAGATCATACATTAACAACAGTTGGGTTTTTAAGGCACAATAAAGGGCTGTATTTAAATACTTAAATTGGGAATGGAAGCAATGCCACAAAATGGAACCCTATTTGAAGGGGTAAATCAATGTTTGTGATAAAACTGAAAGAGCACAGTGGAACCAAACTGGGTCATGTTATGTTTAATATCTCTCCTAATGTGGGACTATAAATTAGGTGTGTCATGTGAACCTTTTAACAATTCAGCAAAAAGTTACAGGGTGTCAATGTGCAGTATGTATGAGTCTCTTGAATACTGTATTCATATATATATATATATATATATATATATATATGGATAAAAGAGATTAAAATAGTTTGCAGCTCCAATCAGATTGGCTAGACTTTTTTTTTCTTATGTGCTGTACATACTGTATATTAAGGTTGCACAGTGCTAATCAGCTGTTTCAAGTATAGCAGTTGCACTGAGGAGGAGTTTGGTTGCCTTTCAAGGAAAACTAACCCAGTCTATAGTGGCTTGATGCCATTAATTAGATGCATCTCTGGGATGTCCTCAGTTAATGCATCCTCATCTTCAAGCTCTCTGGATGCTCTGCAACTATTAAAGAATCCCTAAATAAGTTTTTGCACTGTGTTTGTATTGAACATTCACCTCCTCTTTCCACAGCCATGTCTATCTAAGTCAGTATTTTATGTTGATTGAGTTCAGAAAATGTATTTTATTCACACACTACTGCTTGCAATTTCCAGTTTAGTACAGGAGCTGACATAGCAAAAGCTCCATTTGTCATTGCCGTCTAGTTTCAGTGTATCTCTGTGCATCATGTGGCAATGTGACATGATAACGTCAGTGGAGAGACTGTGTATCCCAGCATACTGTATTGAACATGTGACTCACTTCTTTTTCTTTTTATAAACCTAATTTTGACAGTTCAATAACTTTGGTGAGCATATATTGACATATGTTCAGTAACCGCACAGATGTTTCAATATCAGGGCACCATTTGCATGAGCTTTTGCAATTTGTATATTCCATATTTTATTACATTGATATCAATATACTGCAATTCATTGGGAATCCTATATGATGTACAGAAATGCCATGTCATAGTACTGTTGCTGCAATCAGCTAATGAAGTGTAAATGCTTTATTTAGAATGGGGACTATGACATAGTTTACATTTGTCTTATTTCTCATTTCTTTTGTCTGAATATGTGATCTAAATGACTTTGAGACATACCATGTTAAGGCCCCCTCAAACAGGTTAAAGTCACACACACATGCACACACTTTAAAAGAATATTAGTCAAACAACCTTTTTGAGACACGTGTGTGTCTGCTGAAGTTTCTTAGATTTGTTGTACTTGTGCACTTTTATTTTTTAATTTCTCCTTTTATCTATCAAGAACAGTGAAAGGTGAACAGAGACAAAGAACAGCACTGCAATAACTATAAATGAAATGGCACAGTGAACTGAGCATGTTGGAGACACCATTATCAATCTGACAGGTGCTGTAGTAAAAATTGACATTCCACCTCTTCCCCCAAAATGCTCATGCTAATTACCATACCCTTATACTGCCACCTTCCCTCCTAAAATAAATAATGCCATTACTGTATATAAATCTTTCATATTCATAGTTAAGCATAGAGATGCCAAGGCCTTATACTTCTGCAAGTGCATATACTATACTTGACATTTGTGAATAGGCACAGTTTCTAATAATATCAGAAACACACAATTTAGCATATGCTTGGCTTACTTTTCAAAAATACTCTAGTAATGTGTTAAAAACTGAGCTGTTCGGTGTTCTGATTGAAGTGCAATATGGTGTGACAGGAGAAATATGCCCTATTTTTTCAGTGAATAAAATATGGTAGTATACACAGTAGCTGCATTGTCCAATTTTGTAAGTCATATCTGGTTCGCCAATCATATATTATACTAATGGTAGTCATATTTTCTTGAACTGTTTTATATAAATTGCTAAAATTCTAGATTCAACAGTTCAGTTTCCATTAGGAAAGCAAGCACCATATAAGAGACAGAAGTCAACATTTGCTATTTAAACCAAACAGTAAAACACTGAAGCAAATAAATCAAGCATTTACACTATAAAATTGTAGTTTAGTATGTATACTCTAGTGTTGGTGTGGACTTCAACTACAGCTGCATGTGCAACAGTATTCCATGTTATTCAGGATATGGGAATAATTTAGGTACTCAATGTGTGTGTGTCTACCCGTAACACTTATTACAAAACATTTTTTTATCTGTGTTCATTTAAATGTTTGTACAATTACTGTATTTATGTTCATTTAAATGTCTGTGTTTTCCAACATGAATTACTTGCTTTTCATTTATTTATTTAGGAAATCGGAATTACAACCCTTTGAGTCACAGACTCGTTTCCAAAGGCTCCACGTCAGAATAAAGCATAGACATTCATACTGTACATACATAGAATAAATGTGGGTGAGCAATCATGCAGAGTATAAACATAATGAGCACAGATTAATGCCTGTACATTTGGTAGTTAAAACAGGGTTAGCTATCAACATATTTACCTAATGAGTGGTTAAAACCTGTACAATTGGTAGCTAAAGCAATGCATGATATGAGTTGGTAGTAAGCCACCTCAAGGAGGCCTTGTCTTATACATAATACATTTCATTAAGTGTCTTGCAGTTATTTCTCCTGACAATTTATGCTTTCATTCAACATGCAGTACTGCAGTTTTTATTTTATAGGGGAAAAAAGTAAGAATGCAAAAACCAAAACTAGTTTGATTTATAATTTAAAACAACAGCTTAACACAGTAGTATGATTTGCATTATATTATTTATATATGTTTCCTTTGGCATATGATTTTATAGCATAGATAACAAAAAGACCTATGTAGACCCTGTATGTGAACTACAAAGCATACATTAAGGGGGACACATCAATTCATGCCAGTCATTCAGAGCCATGACAACTCACTCTGGGCTATGAGCTCTGGCACAAATCTCCTCCCTGCACAATTCATTCCCATTTTGTACTACCTGGAGTTCATTTTATTATACTTATGCTGGGGTCAAATTGTCTGAGGATAATTTTTACAAGGGTGCATTTTATGTCAGAGCTCATGGTTTGGAGCAACACGTCATGGATTGAACTGACTTGCACAAATTGTCATGTAGCCTGCATAGATGCATAGATACAGGGTCTATGTGATAACGGTGAATGCCTATAGGCGATCACCATTATCGCTAAGTCAGAGTGCTGAACACATTTTTGGCACTCTGACAACCCCAGTGCACCAGAACAACAGTGCCAGGACAGATTTTTACTGCTTTCCACACACACACACACACACCCTCGCGGGGGCATCACCCCACACCCCCCCACCTAAAGATTCTCAACTCCAGGGGGGTGCATGTTGGGGGGGGTGAAAGCAGTAAAAAAAGAAAAGGTTTGGGCCTGGCACAGTAAAAAATTGCACCAGCGCCCGGACCCAGTACCTCAACCACCCCAGCCACTAGCCAATCCCTGATGCCATGATGCAGCTCAACCAGCAACTGCAGCACTACCCCTTACAGCGTCTCCACCCCCTCCCAGCCCACACTCACCGTGCTCACTCTCACCCCCCCACGTGCATCCATAGTGACATCCGTCGCCTAGTTCACGCACCCTCATCTAGTTGCCTCATTTTTTGATCGGCCAGGAAGTGGATTATTGGGAAGGAGTCACCATAATGGATGGTGCCCTTCCTCATGCGCCCACTTCACAGGTTACCATAGATACATAGATGTTGTTGGGAGATAAGGACCTCTTTGCTCACCTAGTCTGCCCTATCAATCCCTTACCTATTGTGAGACCCAATGCCCCACTTGAACTCTGGAACACCCCGATCTTGCTTCCAGGATATCCTTGTGCCTCTCCCATGCACTTTTAAATCCCATGACTGTTTTAGCCCCAAACAACCTCCTCTGGGAGGCCATTCCAAGTGTCCACCACCCTCTCTATGATAAAGTACTTCCTCACTTTACCCCGAGCCTTCCCCACCTTTAACTTCATACTGTGCCCCCTTGTCCTTGAGCATCTTTTATTTTGGAAGATTCTCCCTTCCTGTACTCTGTTTATACCAGTGAGGTATTTGAATGTCTCTGTGATATCCCCCCTCTCCCTCCTCACCGCTAGGGAATACACATGTAAGTCCTGTAGTCTTTCCTCCTAGATCTTCCCATGAAAGCCATGCACCATTTTAGTTGCCCTCCTCTGCACTGCATCCACCCTGTCTACGTCCTTTCTGAGATGGGGTCTCCAGAACTGTATTCCATACTCGAGGTGGTGTCTTACCAATGTCTTATACAGGGGTATTATTATCTCCCTCTTTCTACTGGTGATACCCCTCTCTATGCATCTGAGCATTCTGCAAGCCTTTCCTAGTGCCTTGTCACACTGTCTAGCTACCTTTAAGTCATCTGAGATGATAACTTCCAGCTCTCTTTCCTGCTTCGTGACTGTCAGTACTTCCCCTCCCAGTTTGTATGTTGCCCACGGGTTCTTGTGCCCTATGTGCATGATCCTGCACTTTTTTTTGCATTGAATCCTAACTGCCAAACTGTAGACCATTCCTCCAGCTTTTAAGGTCCTCTCATTTTTTCAACCCCACTGGCGTGCCCACCCTATTGCAGATTTTTGTGATATCCGTGAATAGGCATACCTTCCCCTCCAGCTCCTCTATAATGTCACCAATAACGACATTGAAAAGGACCAGCCCCAATGAAGCCAGTTAATCACATCCCATAAAGCAATATGCTTGGTGTTCTTGATAGAAGAACAGATGTTCCCCACAATGTCATCAGTATTTAACCATTCTTCATTGTTAGGTATAACTGAAACATTAATGGGAACCATACTTATCTTCCCTGACTGGTAGGCTTGCTTGGCTGTACAGACAGGTATCTGTTCATGGAATAAAGGGGTTATCCCACAATCCTGAAGTATATGATAGAGTGTATGTGTGTATGTGTGTGTGTGAGAGAGAGGCTGCATTAAATAATCCCAGACATTTCACTTTCATTAAAGTAGTGCAAAGGACAGCTGCATTGCTTTCAGGACCATATAGAATAGTGCCTCTGAAGTCCAGTGTAGGAAAGTCAAGCAACACTTATACAAAGTTTGCTGTGATATAAATATGACCTACAGTATTATTCCATTGCTACATTTTCAATCATGCAATAAATCTAATATAAAACCAACAATGAATGAGAACAGCAGTGCACTCACAGACACCCACATTCACACACCCTCATTATTTCACATATTTACACTGTCCATTTTTCCTCATATTCTTCTATGTATGTTGATTGATGTACTGTAGTTTCTTGCTACTGCTTTGTCCCAAAAGTTTAGCAGTTATTGCTGAAGTATGAGAAGTGGTCACAGACTTTCTAATTTCACATGACTTGTTTAGTACCAAAAAGACATGCAAATTAAATATTTATATAATTTCCAAAATATAACTGTAAACAGAAACTGTCAGAGCAGTCTGATTTCAAATTTTATGACGACTGTATTGGGAATAACAGAAATTAGGACAGCAGAGGCAACCTATTTCCTTTTTGTAATTCTTCTCATTGCCCTTATTATGCATCCATATAGCCATTCTCCAAAATCATAAACTAATATGCACTTCCAAAACTATCAACTATTCATACTGCATGTTCAGGGTTTTAAATAATTGATTAGCAGTTTTTTTCTTGGGACTATACTAACTGCACAGAAAGTATTTATATAGATTTTCTAGAGGTGCTGTGTTTGTTAAACACAGTAAGACAAGAGCTATGCATTTTCACAAAGATTTAGCACTTTTATGAGCAAAACGCTAATCAAGTTTTAGAGTTAAAGAAATCCCTGATGTTACTGAATAAAGCAGCAAAACAGCAAAACATGGGCTCCCATCAAGTGCACTCAGTATCCCTGGCATGTGCTGTAAAAAAGATCTGTCATCTGCAAATAATACAACCTAAAATAAAGAAGTATTAATCAAAAACAATTAATGTATATTACATGTATTTTAAATTTATTTTGCAAACTGCAAGTTCATTGATCATTATTGGAATGGAAAGGACATGCTTATAATCATGGCATGCTTGTGACAGCAAGGCAAACAGTTTGAAATTAAAAACTCACAGAGTAATAACAATAGGAGAAGTTTTACTCAACCTAAAATTTCCACAATAAGACAGCAAAGATGGTTCTGCAGTTTGAATAAACACTATTTATTATCATACAAAACAAAGCCAGTCAGTAAGCAATAGCTGTGATTGCATTTCCTGCTTCTCATTCACTCCTATGATGTCATACATGCAGTGGTGCATGCATCCAAGGAAGGGAAAGTAATCAACATCACAGAGGCAGCAGCCAAGAAACTACACAGTGGGGCATTTCACAAAACCATTCTCTTTTGGAATACAAGCACTTAGCAGAAGTAAAAGGTATGTGATTCAATACATGCTGACCTTGAAACAAACATGAAGGTAGATTGTATAAAAACTATAAGCATTTTGCAACTTCAAAAGTAAGCCAGATAACAATCTATGGGAGGAATACATACTAATGAATAAGGAGGCTAAGTCAGCAGTGAGACAAGCAAAGGTGGCTGTGAAACTTCAGAAAGCTAAAGGTGTCAAGGAAGGGAACAAACAGATTTTCAGATATTTGCAAGGAAAAAGAAAGAAGGGTGAGGGGGTAGATAAAATCAGGGATGGGGATAGGATAGTGGAAGAGGACAGACAGAAGGCCACTGTTCTGAACAAATACTTCTGTTCAGTGTTCACCAAAGAACACAGTGGCCCAATGCTTGACTATTACAGCATACAGCAGGGGAGTGCCAAAAATGGAAACACCAAGTATTACTGCAGGCAGGTTCAGAGAGGTGCTTGAGCATTTAAAGATCAACAAATCTTCTGGACCAGATGCAATACATCTCAGGATAATTAAAGGGTTAGCATGTGAGTTAGCAGACCCCTTAGCACACCTGTTTAACCATTCTCTCCAGACAGAAGTTGTACCTAATGACTAGAAAAGAGCAGACATGATGCCTCCACATAAGGGTGGTAGCAGGGAAGAGGCCGGTAACTACAGACCAGTCAGCTTCACATCAGTGCTAGGAAGGCATATGGAGGCCCTGATTAAATATGACCTAGTAGACTACTTGGATAAGCATGGCCTACAGGACAAGAAACAACATGGTTTTGTTACAGGCAGGTCATGTCAGACAAACATGATTACTTTCTTTGATTGGGTGTCTAGGAAAGTGGATAGTGGCCAGCCAGTGGGCCTTCTCTGTTTTGACTTCAGCAAAGCCTTTGATTCAGTACCATACAAACACTTGCTGAAGTAGCTAGAGGATCCGGGCATAGTGAGCTGCATCGTTAAGTGAGTGAGAAACTGGCTGGATAGAAGGAGGCAAAGGGTGGTGGTCAATGGAGAGATGTCTGAGGAGGTAGAAGTGATGAGTGAGGTACCGCAGGGCTTGATCTTAGGCCCAATACTGTTTAATGTGTTCATCAGCAACATAAGAGAAGGTATCCAGGGCAAGACTGCACTGTGCGCGGACTACACTAAATTAGGGGGAAGGGTGAACAGCAAAGAAGCAGTGAGAATTGTACAAAATTATTTGAAAAGTTTAGAACAGTGGTCTAGTATCTGGCAGCTGAAATTTAACACCAAGAAATATAAAGTGATGCATATTGGCAGGAATAACCCTAGAACAACATATTGGCTAAACGGGGTCAGACTCCGTGACTCAAAAGAGGAATGGGATCTAGGAGTTATTATTAGTAACACCCTTAAACAAACCTGCCAGTGCAACACAGCATACATTAGGACCAACAAAATACTGGGATGCACAGGGAGAGGATTTGACAGTAGGCACAGAGAGGTGATACTTCTACTGAACAGATCTATGGTGAGACCTCATTTGGAAAACTGTGTACAGTTTTGGAGAACATACCTTAAGAAGGATAGGGACAGGATAGAGACCATTCAGAGAAGGGTAACCAAAATGATACAGGTGCTTCAGGGGCTGCCATATAAAGGGCGGCTGGAGGTGTCAAACATGTGCTCACTTGAACCTAGGAGGGAAAGGGGGGATTTGATAGAAACCTTTAAGTACTTAAAGGGTTTAAATTCAGTACCTTACACTGAACTATTCACTGAGGCTCCCAACTCAAACATGGGAAGGCATGGATGGAAACTGAGGGGTAGGAGTTTCAGGAGGTATCTTAGAAAGCACTATTTCTCTGAAAGGATTGTGGAGCCATGGAACAAACTACCTGCAGAGGTGATAGAAGCTAGGACCATATCAGGATTCAAAAGGGGCTGGGATAAGGAGTACACTAGAATCAGATCTGCAAGGGAATCAACCAGCTAGAACCCAGGATCACCTAGGATCTCAAGACCTTAAGGGCAGACTTGATGGACCTTTGGTCTCCTTCTGCAATCATCTTTTTCTGTTGTTAAGTTTCTTCAAAGGAAAAAGGTACTGGTTTAGATGTCCTTTAAGAACCTCAGCCACAATTTTAGAATCCATTAGGATTCTGTAAATGGGCAATTTTGATCAGTTTGATGTTGGGATCACAACTGAAATTGAGCCTCTGCTTGATCACAACTTATATCCTCCAGCTTTATAACAAGCAAACAGTGTTGGTAAGTCGAGACAAGATGCAATAGATACAGTACGTACTAACTGATTTTAGTTTATTTCAGTGTTTGGGACTAAGTGATGAATCAGAAGTACAAGTATTCATTGTAACCAAGATTCATGATAACAGGGTTCATAATAGTTAAAGACTACTGTACTTATTAGAAAGCAAAAGTAAAAGATACCAATGTCTTAAAAAGTGACAAAATGCATGGCAAAAACTATGTTAATGTATAAGTTAGTGTTGCTTCCACAGTAATTCTATGCCCCCAGAGTATAGAAATGTGCTGTTATAGTTGTCAACCCAAAATCTTCAATGTATGGAGATAGATGGTTAGGCTTGTCAACCAATGTCTACAAAACAGGAAAATGTGCACTTAGGGTTGTCAACCTAATACTCACAAAGTATGGAAATGTGCTGTTAAGGCTGTCAAATCTAAATTGCTTCCATCCATCACCACATCCCTCATGGCTCAAGGCCAAGCTACAAGCCAGAGGCCATGCATCATTTGTCTGGTACCTCATATTGGGCCAACATATGCAAAATGAGCAACAAGCAGCCATAACTACCACTCCCCCCTCATCATCTACCCTTATCACCCAAGGCAAAGCTGCAGATACGGGGCCATGCATCAATTGTCTGGTACCTCATACAGGACCAACACTTTTAAAATTTGTAAATAGCAGACTTACTGAGCTGAGCTGTAAAGAAGTATATTAATTTAAGATGTATGGCTTGATTTGCATATGGTATTGGGAGCCTTGTGTAAATAAATTGATGTGTTACAGATTTGTCTAACAACTTTACATAACACTTTGCAGTCTGAACAACAATAAATACAACCTATGTATACAGTACTTGTAGGCTATTTAGTGCAGGTCCAGTACAGGTTTTTCTGTATTGTATTTACATAAGTATATTTGTTTCTATATGGTTTTGCGTACTGTACATAAAGCAGTGCATGTAGTATAGACTTGTACTTCTTACCATGCAGTAATGTATGGATCTTGTACTAAGCATTAGAAATATTAAACTCATGTAATTTACTTTCTGTAGGACCTGAACAAAGTTCAATGCAAATCAATTTGAATGTGTGGGGCACTTACACTATTTGCTGCAACATCCAGTGAGATCTGTAAGAAGCAACTTACGTGTACACAGTATATATATCTTAGTTTACCATTTATGGTACAACATAGTGCTGTTAAGAAGACTATGAACTGACAAAAATTCAACGTTGTCATAACATTACTAGTTACTGTAAAATATACAAGGTGTCACATGAAGCAGAGCTCCCTTAAGGCACAGTACCCAACCTGTAGCTGGGCCTTTGGTTATGAAAGTAGGGGATGGGTAGAGTTGTGGGAGTTAAGGTTTCTAGTAGGTGCTGGGCAGCTGATTCAGGGTCCTGGACCTGTAACTCAACCTTGGGTCCCAACTGAAAGGGAAGGGGGGTTGGAGTTAGGGTTGCTAACCTAACAACCCATTTCTATATTTTGGGGGGCATTGGGTTGACAACACCAAGAGCACATTCCCATACTTTGTGGGTATAAACCTACAGTAGGCACAACCGTAACTAATGTATCAATGTTTATTTTCTCTACCATGAATATATACTATAGAAACTTCATGCTGATCCAACTCTGTTATGTGTGAACACGAACTAAAATAGTGTGTGCTATTGAAAGCCATCTGAGGAGATTGTCTTCAATTTCCATATGTACAGTATTTGTTTGATATGGTTCTGTATTTCTGCATCTATTGGTGCTTTCCTATTCTATACATATAATTGTTATCTATGTAAGGGGATGTCTACTGTAAGTTTTTTCTTCCTGTATGGTGGTCTATGTGTATGCAGGTAGGTGCCTAAGAAATGAATGAAAATGAAATAAAAATAGCAAATGAAAATACAATAGATATATCACTATGAAATGCCACTGAAATGGAGGAGAGTTCACAAGGATATCTAGATATTCTGCTACTTATCTCTGACTGCCACTGTAATAAGTGTATCCCACTAGGTCTTTTTTTAGAAAGGAAACTAATGGCCAAAATGCCTTTCGGCAAGGGCAATGACTTTGAATTGGAGACAGAATACCAGAATAGTATTTACTTCAAATGTAAAATGAAAATCTCATTTTGCTTCATTGCATCACTTTTCTTTTAATATGAACTTCACCCTTCATGTTTTATTTCCTCCTAAGACATTTCAGCTCAATTATTGTTATACTTCTTTCAGAATGATTAATTATTTGTTTTTATAAACATAGAAAAAGAGAATCTGTCAGCAGAAAAGGACCATTTGGCCCACCCAGTCTGCCCAGATGTTGCCTGCCTATTCTGTCTGTGCAGATCTTAACTGGTCTCTGGCAACCCACCCTCCTCCCTATTTTTTAATATACCTCTATTCTAAGCTATGCATGGGTAAGCCCCCCCCCCTTTCCCACTGTTTTTGCCCCCACCACTTCTGTTGGCAGTCTGTTTCAGTCATCTACCACATTTCAGTAAATAAATATTTTTTCATCTCTCTCTTAAAAACCACCCTCAGCTTCACTGCATGCCCTATGGTCCCTGGTGCTTTTTCTTATTTGATAGACTCCTCTCCTGTACCCTGTTTATCCTCATGAGGTGCTTGTAGTTCTGCACCATGTCACTTCTTGCTCTCCTCTCTTCCAGGGTGTACATGTTGAGATCCCTCAGTCTCTTCTCATAGTGATTTTTATGCAGCACCTACACCATTTTATTTGTCCTCCTCTGGACTCCCTCCACCCTGTCTATGTCCTTTCTGAGGTTTGGCCTCCAAAACTGGACACAGTACTTCAACTAGGGTCTCATTAGCAAGCGATACAGTAGCAGCACCACTTCTCTGCTCATACTGGATATACCCCACCCCATGTACCCCAGCATCCCACTAGTACTACCCACTGCTTTGTCACACTGCCCTTCTACTTTGAGGTCATCAGGTGTGATTCATTTCCTGTTTAGTGATATTTCCAGTTTAGTGACTGTCAGTATCCACCCATCTTAGACTAAGCTCCTGGTTTCCTATGCCTTAGGTGCATGATTTTACACTTTTTTTGGCATTGAACCCCAACTGCTGCACTCTTGACCACAGACCACATCTTCTCAAGATCCTTGTGCATTTTCTCAACCCCCTTTTGAGTGTCCACTGTATTGCAAATGTTGATATCATCTCCCAAAAGGCATACCTTCCCTTCCAGTCCTTCTGCAGTGCCAATTATGAAGACACTGAAGAGGACTAGTCCCAGCACTGAGCCTTGTGTCACCCCATAGGTCACCCTCTGTCTGTAGTCCATTAACCAGTATCTAACCCAACTTACCACTTTGGATCCCACCCTAGTCTGCTCAGAGTTTTTATCAGCCTCATGTGTGGCACAGTGTGAAAGGCCTTGCTAAAGTCCAGATATGCCACATTAACTGCCCTCCTCTAATCTTTTTACCTGGTCACCTAGTCAAAGAAATCTATCAGATTCATTTGGCATGACCCCCCTCCCACCCTGTGAATTCATGCTGCTTGGGATCTTACAGATCAATGGATTTAAGATACTCTACCCAGTCTTTCCTTTGGCATGGTTTCCTTTAATTTTTCACCACTGAAGTAAGACTGACTAACACATAATGGCTAACCTCCTCCCTGCTGCCACTCTTATATAGAGGTACCATGTCAGCTCTTCTCCAGTCCTCCAGAATCACACATGTTTGCAGAGAGTTGCTCAATGAAGCTGTCAGTGGAGCAGTTAGCACCTCTGTGAGTTCTTTTGGAACTCTTGGGTGTAACCCAATTGGTCTCATAGTTTTGTCCACCTTTAGAGCTGCAAGTCCATTCCAGGCTCTTTCCTCTGAAAATGGACTTGTGTCCACCTCTCACACACTTCCTGCCACTCTCTGCTGGTCTGTACCTTTTTAATCCACTGTGAAGACTGATCTGAAGTACCTGTTTAAAACGAAGTCAGTTTTTACTTGGTCCTCTACTGTGCAGTCTCCTCCTCCACCTTTCTTATCTTTTTTATCCATCCTATTGCTTCCTTCTTCTCACTTATGTATCTGAAGAAAGTTGTATGCCCCTTTGCAACCCCTTTGGTGATCCTTTCCTCTACCTGTACCTTTTCTCCACTTGCCACCTTACATGCACCCCTCTGCTCTACCGGGTATATCTCCCTGTCCTTCTCCCTCTGGGTTTCTTTATACTGTACCACCAAAAACTACCCTTTTTTCCTTCACCACCTTGCCACTTCCTTAGAGAACCATAACAGTAATTTTTTTCTTCTGCTTTTAATCCCTTACTTTCCCCACTGTGCCTCTGCCATGTCAAAGCAATTCCCCCCCCCCCCCGAGACAGTTTCTGAGACAGTCTCCCATCCCATTTCTTTAAAATCTGTCCTGCTAAAATCCAGGACCCTCATTCATCTGTGGTTAGCCTCTGTTCGTGATACTGTACAGTGATCACTGGTACTGAGAGGACTGCACACTGTGCAATCTACAACGCTGTTCCCATTTATGAACACCAGGTCTAGAACTGCCCCATCTCTAGTGGCTTCTTTAACTAGCTGCCTGAGTAAAGCCATTGTTGGGGGTCAAAAATGGCCCTACTCTTGCCGAACTGCAGTTGGAAGGTTTGACTCCATATTGGGTAGACTGAAGTCACCAACTAATAGCCCCTCCCCTAACTGGTCATTTTGATGATGATTTCCCCAAGTGCCTTATAAAAACTACTCTCTCTGTGCTGAAGGTCTGCACACTACCCTGCTATGGATAGCAGCTGCAGAGCCTATCTCTGTGGTGATCCTTCACTCCTCCAGACCCTCCTTTTCCTCATGGTTCCCCTGTACCTCTGTGACCTGGATTCCCTCCCTTACATATAAAACAACCCTCCTCCTCCTCCTCTTCCTGCCCTATTTTTCCTGAATGTACAGTAGTCCAGTATGGCCATGTCCCAGTCATCGTGCTCAGTGCACTATAATTCCGTTATGTCCACAACATGCAGGTCAGCCTTTACTATGATGGCTTCCAGGTCTGGAATTGTGTTTCAAAGAATCCTTGTAATTGGAGGCATTATAGTGCTGTGGTTTAGGGCACTGAGACTGCAAACCTGGAGGCCTGAGTTTGAATCCCACAGCTCCAACTTGCATACTGTGTGATCCTGAGCAAGTCACTTAACTTTCTTGTGGTCCTAGGTCACAGCTGAAAACAAGCTTTGGCTTAGTGTGCTTTTCCTGGTTAAACAATTTCCCCTTTCCCTTTCCTTGCATTGGCACACATGGCTGTCCACCCCTTTCTTCCCCCCTGCCTGCTGCCCTGCTTCTCCCTCCCATTCCTGTCTGTGTTTTTCTCTGAAGTGCTCCCTGACTCTCCTCTTCCCTTTTTACCTTCCCCATTCCTTGTCTCCTTCAACCTTCTACCTTCACTTATCTAGGTTTTACACCCATTTTTTCTAGCTTGATCCCATCCCTGCCTTTCTGCACCCCTGCACTAGGGGAGTTTTCTCCCCTCAGGCCCTCCCTCCCTACTGTTCCATCATCCAGAAGGTGATTTTTACCTCTCTTGGTTCTACTGCCTGTTCCTCAGTTAGCATCAAACATTTAGATCTCCCACCAAGGATTGCTTTCCTGTTCCTGGATGACCACCACTCCCTGATGTAGCCAAAGCACTCCTGTATGCACCATGTCTTCAACAAGCATTTAAATGCCCTGGTGCAGAGTACCATTGCATTTTCTTGGCTATACATGGCTAACACTTCATAAAAAGCCATTGTGTGTGCCACCTGCTTAAGGCCCATCCTCAACTCAGTGAAGTCATCCTGTACTACCCATACCTTATGCATTTCCAGGTCATTGCTCCCCATATAGGCAATGATGTCTTACTTTGTGTTACTGACCATATACTTTCACAAACAATGTCCATTTACAAACCTTAATTATAGAAAAAAATTAAAAAATATAAGCATGCTCTGGTTCATTAATTCAGAAGATTTGTTCCTCTGCTAAGAAAAACAACAACCTACTGCATTTTATTTGCCAAAAACCTGTGCAGCAATTTCTACATTCTTTAAAGGTCAAATGTGTTATTTACTGTACATTTTGCTTCTTTCCACGCTTACTTGAAATTTTTCTTTAGAAGAAACTGAAAAAAGAAAGATGAAGAAAAATACGAATAGAATGAAGAATTTTAATGTTTGGGGTTCTGGAATATTCTAAATTAAAAGATCTCAAAATTGTATTTTTTGGAAAGCTGACTCTTTGGAACAGAGTGATGGGAGTTCGCTCGGCATGCTGGTGACCAGGGTTAGCACCCTGAACCCAAACATCAGGAGCAGAGGCTGGAGGGGAAGGAGTTAAGAGCCTCCTTTGGAGACTTCCTTCCTATGGGGGGGGATGGTACTGGACCACTTGCTAGGCAGCTCATGGCAGTGTCTTGCAGTAGGTGTTCTTCGTGGCATGAACCTCGATACACCACTGAATGACCCCGCCCCCAGGATGCTGCTATGGCAGGACCATATGTGGGAGGTGGGTTGGGGAGAAAACTGAAAATCACCACTCAGAAGACCACATGACAGTTGCCCAGATCCCCCCACACCACAAAGCCCTGGGAGTAGCCTCCAGAGTCAATCCCCATCATGGATCTGGCACAGATTTGCACCCTATCTACCCTCTCATGGACCCAGGGAGAGGTCTCCCTGGTGAAGGGATATGCAGGGTTAACCAGGGCATGACACATGGGGGACAGTGGATGGTGCTGAAGAAGTTGCAGTGGGTCAGGGTTCATTGGCAGGCAGAAGAAGTGGCTGGCTGGGTGCACAAAATATCTATTTTTCTGGTGGCCCATTGGTGCAGTGGTTGGATTTCCAACTGTGATGCCAGCAACCTGGGTTTGGGAACAGACCCAGGATGCTGGACGGCTAGCCAGGGAGAAAATGCTTTAGCATCTGATGACTACTCCCCTTCTCTTGGGGGAGGGTGGGGAGTGACCCGCCACTTGCCAACTCCTGGCGGAGGCTGGAGATATGGCAATGCGCTGGGTCCCACTGACTAAAGGGGCTTGGCGAAAATTGGCTTACACTTTGGTGTTAGTGGCACACCTCGCCCCCGGGGAGAAAATGGGAAAAAGAGCTCCATGGTTGACTGGATGACAGTTCCTGGCTCCCTCTGCCACAGGACCCTAGGCAGTCCAAAGACCACCTCAGCAGCACCCAGGCCAAGAAAGAGTTTGCTGGCCCACCCCACTGGTGCCTTCTCCTTTGAAGGGGGGGACCCACTGGTAAAGGGTTATGCCGGGTTACCCAGGGGGCTGCGATGTGGGGTGGTAGTGGCTACATCAGGGCACGGTGGCAGTGAGGGGCATAGGTGGCCCCAAGGAAAGGCCGGCCAGGAGCTAGAGGGAGTAAAAAAACTCAAATGTATATTTGTTATATTGTTGGATGCTTTGCTTCAGCACCTTCTGCTAAATCAGCATCAGGTGATGCTGAGATGATCTTCTTTTTTATTGTTCAATATTTTGGCACCTGACAAAAGTGTTGCATTGATCTACAGTATCTCAAAGAAAAGATACGCTTTTTACCCTTTATCATTTTCACTTTTGCAGATTCCAATATATTGAATAAGGTTCCAAGCTCTACACTTTCTGCCAGGACAAAAACGTGCAACATGATTACTGTGTTTGAAAGGTGTAATCCTAGTATACATAGTACCGAGAATATTCATACATTTGAACTTCCCTCAACCTTGCAGATCTGAAGATCAGCTCATGATCTAATTCAAATACACACATGGCTTAAATCAAGGAATTGCCAGAATGCTGTCTCTCCTTATCAATATTGTTTCCTTGCATTATAAGTGAATCACGTGCTGTTGGCAATCTGTTAAATCTCTTTTGAATACAGAATATCTTTGCCAGCATTGGAGGATTTTCTGGAAAGAGGTAAATGTTTTTTATTAAGACTTCTTTCACCAGGTCATTAGAGTTGGAAGATTCTCATGAAAACCCTCAAGAATCGCCATGATCTCTAATAATGTGGCTATGCAACCATTTTCCCCTGGACCCCCATTGAGGAAGGGATCCCCTGAAGCCACAGGAGGTGCTGGCACTGCCACTGTCTTGATGGCTGAGGATGTTTAAACTCCTGCCCAGGTATCCGAGCCAGATGGCAACAATGCGACTCACGGTGCAGTTTCTTTTCTTCATTGCATCTCAATTGACCTCTAGTGAGACCTAATTCAAAACTGTGTAGTGACTCTCCATGTACTGTACTGTACCTCTGTAAAGACAATTTTAGAAACATAGAAACATAGACTTTGACGGCAGATAAGGACCGCTAGGCCCAACTAGTCTGCCCATTTCCCTACCTACAGGATAGGCCGCAGATCCTAGTTAACCAACAGCCTTTATCTTCCTGCCCCCCACAAGAATTGCTTTATGTCTGTCCCATGCATTCTTGAATTCTCCCACAGTTTTAGACCCCACAATTCCTCTAGGAAGGCTGTTCCATGCATCCACTCACCTCTGTGAAATAATACTTCCTCACATTGCCCTGAACCGCCTCCTTCTATCTTTAAATTGTGTCCCTTGTTCTTGCAAGTCTCTTTTCTGAAAGATGCTACCTCTTGGACTTTGTTGATTCCTTGAGGTACTTGAAAGTTTCTATCATGTCCCCCTCTCCTTCTTTCCTCAGGGTATACATATTAAGCTCCTTTAGTCTCTCCTCATACGGCTTCTCTTGCAGACCCTGCACCATTTTAGTTGCCCTCCTCTGGACTGCCTCTATCCTGTCTATGTCCTTGCGGAGATGGGGTCTCCAGAACTGGACACAGTATTCAGATGGGGTCTCACCAACTGTCTGTACAGAGGATAACAACTTCCTGTTTTCTGCTGCTGATGCCTCCTCTATACATCCCAGTATACCTGGCCCTCCCTACTGCCTTCTCATTGCTTGCTAACCTTAAGGTCATCTGATATGATTGCCCCCAGGTCCCTTTCCTGTTTTGTTGTTGTTACTAGCTCCCTACCCATTGTGTATTCTTCCCCTGGGTTCTTGTTTCCCAGGTGCATTATATTGCACTTTTTTGCATTGAATCCTAGCTGCCATACGTCTGACCATTCCTCCAACCTTGTTAAGTCCCTTTTCATCCTTTCCACGCCTCCTTGTGTATCAACCCTGTTGCAGATCTTTGTGTCATCTGCAAAAAGGCATACTTTTCCTTCCAGTCCCTCTGCAATGTCACTGATGAAGACATTAAAAGGACTGGACAATCTGAACCCTACGGTGCCCACTAGTAACCGCCCTTTCTTCAGAGTGGACTCCATTTACAATTACCTTCTGTGTCCTGTTGTCCAGCCAATGTTTTACCCAGGCTACCACCCTGGGACCCACTCCCAGGCTGGTTAATTTGACTATCAATCTTTTGTGTGGGACTGTGTCAAATGCCTTGCTAAAGTCTAGGTAGGCCATGTCCACAGCCCCTCCCTGGTCTACTACTTTGGTCACCCAGTCAAAGAAATCTATTAGATTCGTCTGACATGACCTTCCCGCTGTGAACCCATGCTGTCTTGGATCCTGTGCTCCACTGACCTCTAGGTACTCAACTATTCTTTCCTTCAGAAGTGACTCCATCACTTTCCCTACCACAGAGGTCAGACTGACAGGTCTGTAGTTTCCTGCCTCTGTCTTGGTCCCACTTTTGTGAAGGGGAATCACATCCACCTTCCTCCAGTCCTCGGGTACCACACCATCCTCCCATGATTTATTAAAAAGAGTAGCCAGTGGTTTCACTAGTTCCTTCCTTAATTCTTTTAGAATTCTGGGGTGAATTCCATCAGGACCCATTGCTTTGTCCACCTTCAGTTTTAGGAGTTCTTGCAGAACCCTTTCTTCTGTGAAAGGACTGGGATTGACCCCCCTATCAAGAGTGCGTCTGTTAATTGGATTAGGCACTTCCCCCTCCTCTTTTGTGAATACTGAGCAGAAATATTCGTTCAGTATTCCTGCTTTTTCACTGTCCCCCTCTGCCCACCCACCGTTCATTCTATTCAGCCTCACTATCCCTCCCTTTGTCTTTCTACGCTCGCTGATGTACCTATAAAAGGTTTTATCCCCCTTCTTAACTGAGTTGGCTATCTTTTCCTCAGTTTGGGCCTTTGCTATTCTGACTTTCCTCCCTGCTTCTTTCTGCCTTAACTGGTACAGCTCTCTGTCCTGCTCCTTCTGTGTTTCCTTATACTTCGGAATGCTATCTTTTCTTCCTGACTTTCACAGCCACCTCTCTTGAGAACCATAGTGGCTTTTTCTTTCATTTGATTTGTTTATTTGCTTCACACAAAGGCTTGTTGCGTCTGTGATGGCAGTTTTGATAATTCCCCATTGTTGCTCCACACCTCCTTCTAGCCTGTTTGCTAGTGCTTTTCTGAGGCGCTCTCCCATCTTGCCAAAGTCAGCCCTCCTAAAGTCCAGTACCCTCACTTTTGTATGGCTTGACTCTTGACTTTTATATTATACTCTCCTCTGAAGAATTAGTAGGCCCCCCTTTTCCCAAAACTGTGTTGTTAGATGCAATATATGGAATGCTTCTTTTATGAAGTGGTAGGTCCAAAAAAGCAATCAGTTACGTAAAGGTGGATGAATATGTTGAAATTTATGGGAAGCCATTCAATTCAAAATTATAGTTTTCAGAATCTAATGCATAGTGAAATGTCTATGACTAGCAACAGATGGTTTACAGTACAGCATTAAGAGAATGACTAGCATGAAAATGAGTATATCACACACTGAAATAGGTATGATACAGTCTGAAATGGGTATAACATATACCAAAATGGGTATGGCGCATATCAAACTGGATATGACACATACCAAAATGGAAACAACACTTACTGATATAAGTATGACATATACAAACATTTTGTTGCTAGTCATAGACATTTCCCTATGCATTATATTTTGAAATCTGTAATTTTGAATTAACGACTTCCCACAGAAATTTGCTTCATGCTGAAGTTCATGAAGTTCAGCAACTTTGCTTTGCCAACAATCACAGTTCATGTAGTTATTCACTGATGGAATTTGTCAAATTCACACAGTGAATCTAAACAAACTGCCAGTTTGCAGGCAAATTAGAACATTTGCATGGTTCATTGCTTAAATTTGTGCAATTCGCCAGTGAAAAGCTATGTGAATTGCATATCTAGATACCTCCCTGAGCAACTGTGTTGTAATACAGGCCTCTCTCACAAAAACTTTGTAGTCATATACCACCCTCCCATCTCCCGCTGGCATCCTCCTCCACCCCCCCACCCTGGTGAATTTGACTGCATGCACATTAGATAACAAAGCTAATCAATACACAGTTTAGTGGGCTTACCCTTCACCCCATACAGCACAGCAAACTCATTCCTCCCACCACCACCTGGTCAAGTCATATAGGACCCCCCACCCAACCCCCTTCTGGCCCTCACCACCCTCCTTCTCCACCAGCATCCAGATAAAATGGGAACTATAATACAGACAGTGGTCACCAGGTGAAGAGTGTCTGCTCTGTTTGTGTCCATCTCAGTAATTATGCTGGCACATGAATGAATGGTGACATCGTTGCTCCTAGTAAAATCTAACTGGCAAAATTTTTGGCCAGTCAGATTTTACTAAGAACAAACTGCATCACTATTCATTCATACTGAGCCAGTCACCAAGATGGGCACTGAACAGAGCAGACACTCTGCACTGGGGAATCATTTTCTTTATTACAAGTCCCATTTCTTCTGGGTGATGGTGGGGGGAAGAGGGTGGTTGCCAGAAGGGGGTTGAATGGAAGGTCTTATATGACTTGACCTAGTGGGGGAACTTGGGTTGAGGAATGTGGAGGACTGTGTTTGGCACATGGATGAGGGGAAGGATAAACCCCCTAAACAATATATTGATTAACATATCATGTGATGCACATGCAGTCAAATTCACCAGAGCAGAGGTGGAAGAAGGGAAAAGGGTGCCAGCAGGGGATGGGAGGAAGCATATGACTACAAAGTATTTTGGCAGGTGGGAGGGGGTGGTATTACAGCACAGTGAGCATGGGAGATGTTTTTATTACAGTTTGTGATTTAAAGAAAATGAAATTTATGCAGCAAAGTTGATGTGGCCACCAAGAAATTTTTGAAATTCTCAAAGTATGATTTTCTTCGAATTTGCATGCTCTTTACCAGTAAATTATAATGTTTCTGCCTCTCTGCTGATAAGTGCATTCCAGTAGAGTATAAGGTGATGGGAATTTTGTGATGTACTGTATTTCAACCAAAATGGTCATGACCCAGATTAGAAGTATGCATACTTGGGGTGAGAGGCATGTAGTTGGGGTGTAACACTGAAGGGAGGAAATTCTAGTGCATGGCTGCTGATAGTCTCCTGATAGTTCAGGAACCTCTCTGTTGGCCTGATCATTCTCTAATCATCTCAGGTCAGTCTGCTTTCCTATCCTGATATGCAGTAGGCCCTCTGTAAGAATGTCATTATTCATCTTTCCAACCTTTTAATGTTTAACATGAATGAATCCTGCTTTCTGGTTCCTTGCCTGTACTGGACACAGACAACAAAAAAATGTAATCAACCTTTTACTGAATAAGCTGCAGAAATATCTGGACTGTTGCTCCAGGATTTACTGGGGACAGCAAAGTTTATAGTGGGGGAGCATGTAGTCCCTGGGACCCAAAGGGTTTCCCAAGTGAAAAGTTGCTTTTGCACTGTAAGGGCTAAATTACTGTACATGTATTCTAGAAGGAGCCCTGTACAGGTGGTAAGACTTTTTGTCACTGCTGCAATGCAGGAAGGAGACCAGAGAAGAATTCCAGTATGAAGGGGGATAGAGAAGTTTGTTGGCTCCAGAGCCAAATTCACAGATTCATAGATTCATAGATGCTGTCAGCAGATAAGGAACAATTGGCCTACCTAGTCTGCATGCAAATTCCCAATAGTGCTACCGTCACTACTGGGGGGCCGTCATCCACACCTCACCTTTATCTAAGATACCCATATGTGTATCCCATGCATTTTTAAACCTTTGATTGTTTTAGCCACTACCACCTTCCCTGGGAGGTCATTCCAATCGTCCACCACCCTCTCTGTGAAGAAGAATTTCCTCACATTATCCCTGATCCTACCCCACTCCAACTTCAAAGTCTGACCCTTAGTCCTAGAACACCCTTTCTTCTAAACATAAAAATATATAAACAAAGTATTGGTTTCCACCAGTACCTTGTTTATTCCCTTGAAATATTTGAATGCCTCTATTATATCCCCTGCCTCCTCCTGTCTTCCAGAGAGTGCAAGTTTAATACCTTAAGCCTCTCTACCTAGAGCTTCCGTTGCAGGCCTTGCACCATTTTGGTTGCTCTCCTCTTCACAGTCTCCAACCTGTCTCTGTCTCTGTCTTTTTGAAGGTGGGGCCTACGGAACTGCACACAGTACTCAAGGTATGCTTTCACTAGTGATGTATGCAGGGGAAGTATTACCTCCCTCCTTCTGCTGGTGATACCACTGCCTATGCAGCCAAGCATTTGGTTAGCTTTTCCCTCTGCCTTCCCACATTGTTTCGCCACCTTCAGGTCACTGGTGATGATACCTCCCAGGTTCCTCTTTTGCTTTGTGACAGCTAGTACCTCTCCGCCAAGTGTGTACACCACCCCGGGTTCTTGTGCCTCAAGTGAATAATCTTGCACTTCTTTGCATTGAATCATAGCTGTCACCTTTTTTGACCACTCTTCTAACTTTTCTAGGTCTTCATCCATTCTCTACTCTGCCCTGTTTTCCACCCTGTTGCAGATGTTTTTGTCATTCACAAACAGGCATACCCTCCCTCTCAGTCCTTCTACTATGTCACTAACATAGATATTAAAGAGTACTGGGCCCAACACTGACCACTGTGGTACCCCGCTAGTTACCCCACAGAACAACATTTTCCATTTTTGCCCATTTTTTGTCGCTGCGAGTGTACATTGTCTTTTTTTTTCCGGTGATGTACACTTGCCATAACGGTGATCGCTACTCCATGATTGCTGTTATAACATGGAACCAACCATAGTGGCCTCCTTCTTCACTTGTCTTTGCTGATCCATCTGGCGTAAAGCCTTGTAGATGTTTTAATTCCCCTTTATTGCTACCCACTTTTTCTCTACACCTCCTGTACCCCTGCCAGGGCACTCCTGAGGCATATTGCCATACTTTTGAAATCTGGTCTCCTAAAATCCAAAACCCTTGTCCTTATGTGGTTTGACTCTACTCCAGTTTTTATACTAAACCTGACCACGCTATGGTCATTGGTCCCCAGGTGGTCCTCCACAGTGACATTGGTTACACTGTCCCCACTGGTCAGAATGAGATCCAGTGTTATACCCTCATGAGTGGGTTCCTTTACCAGTTGTTTGAGTACTGCCCCCTGTATGGAGTCCATGGATGACCTTGCTTCTAGTCATATTTTCACAGCTCAGAAACTCCAATCCACGTCCGGAAGATTGAAGTTTCCCAGCAGCGGCAACTTCCCATTTTGAGCCTTCTTTGGGATCACTTGCATCCGCTCCCTGTCTGCTTCCTCCCCCTGCACCAGAGGTCTGAATATCACCCCTGCTCGAATAATGGCCCCTTTCCTCTTCTCACAGGTGACCCATAGTACCTCCACTCCCCCCTGCTCCCCCTGTATCTCTAAAGTCTTTATATGGTCACATACATAAAGTGCAACCCCTCCCCCTTTCCTTCCTACTCTATCCCTACTAAATAGAGTAAAACCTGGAATGATCAATCGCTGGTTTTCTGTGCAACAGGTCTCCATTATCGCTGCTATATCCAAGTCCTCTCCCACCATGGTGGCCTCCAGGTCAGTAATATTCTTGCTCAGGCTACAAGCATTCACACACATGGCCCTCCACATGCTCCACCGTCCCTTTCTTTTCTCCCCTTGCCTGATCCCCATCACCATTTGTCGGGAAGTGCCAGCTATGTTCCTACCTTACTTGCTATCCTCCTTGACCTCCCCAGCCTCATACTGCCCCCTCTTCAGTTTAAATTAAGGATCTCCTCCATGTAGCTCCTTAGTCTCCCCCCTAGAGCCCTAGACCTCATGTCATTTAGGTGTAGCCTGTCCTTCGAATACAGTCCTTCATTTACCCATGTGTCCCCCCCATTCCCCAATAAATCTGAACCCCTCCATCTCACATGAACCTCTTAGCCATTTTTTAAATTCTACTATCCTCCCCTTTCTTACCATACTAGCTCTGTTAACTGGCAGAATCTCAGAGAATATCAATGAGCTCACTGAGCCCCTGAAGCACCCTGCTAGATACTTAAACTTCTGCTGCACTACCCCAACCTTGTTTCCTGCCAGGTCATCTGTCCCCCAGGTGAATGATCACCTGAGGTTTTCCTCCCACTTCTCTTATCTCATCCCTGATTTTTGGCCCTGCCCTCCCTGCTTCCATCCCTGGCACACAGATAACCACTCTTCTTTTGTTTGGGTCCCATTTCCTTGCACATTGAATACCCTTGATGATGGAGTTCCCCACAACCATCACCCTTTCTGCCTCCTCTGACTTGGCTACTACCCTTCCACCTGCCCCTGGTGACCCAGCCTCCTCTCCCTTTGTTATTTCTGTGTCCGCCCTGCTTGTTCCCCATCTACACTTCTACCACTCTCCCCAATCCTTCTTTTGCCTCCACTAAACCACCTTCCCCCTGCTGCCCCCTGCCAGCCACTACATTGCCCCCCCTTGGGATCTGTCTATGCTGCTCTGCCTCCTACTTTCTGATCCTTCCAGCCTGTATGTCTATCCAGTCTCTTCGCCCCTAACTCTGCCTTTTGATGCTTTTGTGAGCCCCAATTTCCCTCAGTGTCCCCTGGTATTTTCTTCCTATTTCTCCTCTAATAATTTTGTCCCCCTCACCTGTACTGCCCTGAGCCCATAACTCCACCTGTACCCCCTGGTTCATGTTCCCCTCCAGTACTGCATACCTATTTGATATCAGCACCTCAGCAGCAGTACCTATCCCTGTGTCATATACCTTCACTATACTATGACGTACCTGCTCAGCTTTTCCTCCTCTCCATCTCTTTCTCCTCAGTTCCTGCCACTACCCAGTTATAGTGCCAGTTTGTCCATGTGCAGACTCTGCCCACATGCCCTCTTGTATCCCTCCAGTATCTCCCTTTCTTACACTGCCCATCTGATCTGTACCTTGTCTCCCCTGTTCCTATTGCCATTTTGCACTCCCCCATCCTCCTGCTCCCCTGTACCCTCTTAAGCAGCCAATCTCTGCCCTTAGCTGTCCCAGGTACCTGCATATCTGGCATCCCCTTCTCTCCACATTATGTCAAGGATACTGCCACTCAACATCAATTACAGTTTACTACCCTTCCCCTTCCTGCCTGACCCAGTACCTTCTCTCCTGATCTACTCTGCCCCACCCCTCACTTCTACCTCTCATACTGTGCCCCCCTGCCTGGTTCCCACATCCTCTCTCTATCTTTGAATCTGGTTCTTTAGCTTGTATACTAACAAAAAGTAGTGTAATTGATTCAGCTGAGCCCTATCCTGTAATAGTTGAGCCGCCTGTTTTCCATGCTGATGAAGAAAGTCTCTCCCCAGTCCAGATTTGGGCATATTTATCCATTTGACCTTGACTATACTGCATATGTGGTGCTATTTAAAGTGACTTAGTGGCTTAGGATATATGTGAATAACATAGGCCCACTGGGTATGGCTTTTGCTCTCATGGGTGCTTTTCATCATGGGGGCCAGTGATCCAAAAGGTGTTGGTCAAGGGCATTATGCAACTGTGGGCCCCCCATGAGTCCCTCAACAGTAAAATGCTGTAGTCCACAGGTACCCCTTATCTTCCACAGGAGGTATGGGTAATTAATCTGAACATAGAAAAAATTATTTTTTCCCCACTGACCTCCATCATTTTTTTTAACCTCCACTGATTTCAGCTCTGGTGATATGTACTATGAATACAGTAAGTGTAATTACTCCTTTCCTCCAACAAGGTGTCAACAGACGTTGCTTATATGAGGTGCCTAGTAGTACAGTGGCAGCCACAGACATTGGCAGCTATTTCCCAAAATTTCTGTGATATTTCTGGATAAATCTCCTGCTTTCTGCATTTCCACAGTAGAGGCAGCAGAGAGAAACTCTTTAGAAATTTTGTGAAATATCTGGTAATAGTTGGCAATGTCTGTGGCTACTACTGTATTTCAACCTTATAAGTAAATTAAGGAAACACTTTTTGTGTTCGCTTGTGCAAGCAACGTCTTGTGCTAGTAGCACATTTCAGAGGTGTGCCTGTGTTGGTGAATGCAGGGCACACTATAGTAGGTGCGTCCCTCATTCCCCAATAAGCCAGCATGGTTGCGATGACACCAACATTATGTAAATTGGACACAACTTCTAAGAAAAGTGCTACTGCAATCAGAGACAAGCTCATCATGCAGCGGCACTGATGACATGCCTCCCGATGTGCCTTTCCTGGTGAAGCATTTAAATAAACATGGTGGCGACTGCCACCATCTGCCACACACAATCCCCAGAAAGCTGACTTTGGGGTTGCCCAGTTCCCCTGTTGGCATGTTTAATACCCCCCCCAAGATTGTGTGGCATACTGGGAGCCCACTCCAGTGTGCCTCCCTGTGTTCAGAAGCTGATCGCTGTCGGCATGTTCCTGCCCTGCCCCACCCCCATTGTGTGCCACACTGGGAAACCACCCCAGTGTGGTCAACATCACCCCCCCCAAAGCCATGGGGCACACTGGGAGCCCATCGCAGTGTGTCCAAAATTTTTCTTTCACCTGTAAAGAAAGAAAACTGTCCATGGTGTCCCCTCCTCCAATCCACACCAACCCTCTGTGCTCCCCACCTCCCGACACAACCCCTCACTTCATATTTACCTCCAGAGGTCAGAACCATGATCTTCAGTGGAGTGGGAACACATCTGCACTCTTCAAAGCCAACCCTCAAACTAAAGAAATGCCAGTAAGCTGTATAATGGCATAAATGGGAGGTGGGTGGGAGTTCAACTTAGGTGGATATCTCAGTCATATTTTTTGAATTTTGCCTCCACATTTTCAACATGGGGTGCTTGGAACCCCACCTCATGAACACATGAACAGCCATGTCATTACTCAGTCCCGAAAGGTAATTTCATGGTCACTGCATGGAATCACTTTTCAGGACCTATTAAGAAAACGACAGTGCCACGGTTCATGAAGTGGGGTCCCAAAAGCCTATCTTTCAAATTTGGTGGACAAATTCCAAAAAATGATTGTGTTATGAGCGTGTGTTGCGCAGTTTTAGCGCACGCTCATAACTTTGACAGTTTTTAATATTTTACTCCAGATTTTCAACATAACCATTTTTCACACCTCCTTATGAACAGTACAGCTGTCATTTTTTACATCCTGTCCAAAATGTGTTTTTGAGCATGTGGCTCACAATGGTGCAGTTGCTGTGCTAAATCATTGTTCAGGACACATTAACAAAATTACAGTGATATTATTCATGAGCAGAGGTCTCAAAATGACTATGTTGAAAATTTGGTTAAAACAATCCCCAAAATAATTGAGTTACAGGCGTACGTTGCTCAGTTTCTATGCAAGCTTGTGACTTCATCAATTTTTCTTATTTTCACTCCAGATTTTTGTACATCTCCTTAAGAACAGTACAGCTGTCATTTTTCACATCCTGCCCAAAATGTGTTTTCACACATGTGGTGCACAATGTCACGGTCATTGTGGGAAATCAGTGTTTGGGACAGATTAACAAAATCACAGTGACACTGTTCATGACCGGAGTTCCCAAAATGCCTATGTTGAAAATCTGGGTAAAATAGTCCCCCAAATAATTGCGTTACAGGCGTGCATTGTGCAGTTTCCACGCACGTTTGTGACTACACCAATTTTTCATATTTTCCTGCCAGATTTTCAGCAATGCCATTTCTTTACACCACCTCATGAATTACCCTTGAAATCTCCTTGACAGCTAATCTACCCCAACCCCCCCCCAAACACCTGAGTCTTGTTTCAGAGGCTGTGATAAGGCATCCTGCCCAGTCAGGAATTTGCCCTTGCCTTGTTTCTCTACCTGTTTGAATCTTCATTGGTGTGACTAATTTGAACAATATTTTTTTGCTGCTATGTTGTGGTATCTCTTCCTAGACTGTGTAGACTTTCTCTGCCTAAAAATTCTATGTGAATTGCATTGATTGTTATTGTCCTGGCTGCATGTATTCATTACTACTAACTGTTTTGAACTCTGCTATTGTAATTTCATTGTACTCATGCTATGTACCTGTCTTTGATTGTTGTACTCTCCCTGGTCATGCCTGAAAATAGTAATTTCATGGCTAATGCACCTACCCGGTTAACGAAAACTAAGTAAATAAACAGTGCAGCTGTCATTTTTTGCATCCTGCCTGAAATGTGTTTTCACACCTGTGGTGACAAATGGCACAGTTGCTGTGCAAAATCACCTTTCAGTTAACAAACCTATAATGCCACTGTTCAAAAGGTGTGGTCACAAATGGCCTATGTTAAAAATTTGGAGTGAAAATTCCAACAAACTCCCTGGGCATTAGGGTTTCCAACCATAATGCCCCACCCTGTAGAGACTGACAGGCATCAGGGGTGTGACTTGGCATTGTCAGCTGTAATGCTCATGCCATTCAACCCCCACCCTGCAGCCAGTGACAGGCATTGAGGTGTGCCTTGGACCTTTATCCCCAAAGTTCACCCCATTCTCCTATACTGCATCCATCTCAGTGTATTTCCTTATGGAATGGGGTGTGCGTAAGGCCCGAAGACCCCAAGGCACACCGCAACACTTTTCGGTGTCTGAGGGGTAGGGTGAAGTGAAATGGCATGAGCATTATGGCTGATGACCCAAAGGCACACCCCAATGTCTGTCACACTTTGCAGGGTGGTGCTGGGGTCCGCATCAGTTCACTTCGTCACTGCCAATCCTATTGTGCATCTTTCTAACTCCTGCACCACCAATGCCAATGCCAGCAAGCCAACATTCGGCATTGATACATGCTTGTTTACTGAGAGAGACAGGGGGAGAAGAGGTAGAGAAGAGGGGGAGAAGAGAGAGAGATGGGGATAGAGACAGAGGGGATTATGAGAGAGAGAGGCAGAAGGGGGAGAAAGACAGACAGCGAGGCAGAGGGAGAGAAAGAGAGAGAATAGGGAGGGGGAGAGAGAGACAGTGGGGGGAAGAGAAAAAGGGGAAAGCTGGACCATGCCTCTCAGCTTTCCCTGATTTTCAGGGATGTCCCTGATTTTGCCGTGAAATGTTCATGTTCCTCCTAAAATTTGTGTTTCTGTGATTGAGCAGTGGGCATACTGTATGCTCACAATATTGACAGAGTTACAGACTTGCTCTTCTGCAGACAAAGTATTTTACACCAATACTCTTATGCTGCCTGCTTCAGGGGATAGAACCAATTGTTAAACTGTGTCCCTCATTTTACTTCTTTGTCACTGATTTTTTTTAAGCCATGTCCAAGTGCCAAATGCCACTGCAAATACCTGCAAGCGAATGTTTCAGCATTGACAAATGCTTATTTTATATGTAACCACCCTGGTTCTTGGACTTTAAGCAAGACAGAATACATTTGTACCATCACAGCTTGGTCACACACCTGAAGAGGAGGCCTGGAGTTTCTTAATTGCAGAAGTTCATTTATTTCTTATCACTAAGCTAACAGGAGGGAGGTTCAGGAGGGACGTGAGAAACTATTTTTTTACAGAAATGGTGGTGGAGCTGTGTAATAGACTGACAGTCAAGGTGGGGAGGAAGGGTGAAATCCGTGATGGAGTTTTAAGCATGGCTGGGACAAAACGAAGGGTGCAGTGGTTGCTTAGGGCATCAGAATCAGGGAGGAGACTGGAGGGGGTGGTGAGGGCTAAGACTCTGGAGGAACAGTAGATCCCAGGGCTAAATAAGGAACTCTGGCAGACTGTATGGACTTTTGTTCATTTTCTGCCATCATTGTCTATTTTTCTCACTACAACTTGTTACACTGTAACTAGTTTTAGCATTTGCTATGGAAAAATGAAATTATTTTTCTCTCTCAACAGTCTGTGTGAAGTGCTCCTTTTTCCAGCTCATGAAAATGACTGAGATTGCTAACTTTAATATGGAACCTGCATGGACTTGAGGAGGTGATTACCACCTGAGATTTAATAAACAGTTGGGAGACAGGGGCATTCTTCTAGATGGTCAGGACTGGGGGAGGAGAGTAGCAAAAGGTGCTATCCAGATGAGGAACCAGCTGTTTATTTATTTAACCTTGTTTTTTTAAAGATCAAATGCAAAGTGCTGAAACATCCTTTTTGCTGCTGTATATAATAAAGAAGTACCCTACTAGCATTGTGTTTTTTTTTTTTTTGTTATATTTATTTATTTATTTTTATTTTTTATTTATTGAATTGTTTCACTGGGAAAATACACTGAGCAACTCAATGCTCGTCTCACGGTACATCCTGGGGGAAGGGGAGTGGGATATACAGAAGGTAAATACATACAGTATCATTACAGAGGCAAAAACATGGGATACATGGTATTCAGTACCTACAATATCAATACAAACAGTATCATTACAGAGGTATAGAAACATAGGATACATGGTAAACAATACATAAATATCAATTACAAGGGATGCAAGGTGATTCACCTACAACAAAGGGAGGAAACATAAGTGAACAATGACACACTGTAAGAGCTAGGCTAAGAGGGCAAATAAGTGCAAATGAGGATGAGTTGTAGTGAGAGAAAGAGAGAGGGAGAGGGAAAGAGAGAGAGAGAGAGAGAGAGAGAGAGAGAGAGGCCGAGAGAGAGAGAGAGAACCTGATACATTTCTGACCTCTTTTCCAGTCTGTCTGTGGTCAGATTCTCTGGGTGTTGTTTTGATGCTCCTTACATCTGCTAGGGCAGAGCATGCGACATGATGACATAATTAGATGGCATCAGATTGTGACAGCTCAGTGAAATTTCCTGTGCTCCTTCATAATGACAGTGCTTCAATACTCGTTGGCAGTTCCCGGTTTTTAAAACCTTTTTCCCTGTTCACCTTAGCTGCGATAGTGACCTCTGTTACTGTTAGATAATAATAAATGGTGTCATTTACCTTTCTTAATTCATTTGTTCATTTTTTCTATCTGTCTGTACCCCTCGATCTGTGGCGTGCTGTGGCATACAAGCTATGTGTGTGTGAAGCCGTGTGATTAATCGCTGTTGTGTTTTCCTTCATGCCATAGTGATGCTGTAATTTTTCTTTTATCAGTGTTCAATTTTATTGTGCAACTAACAGTTCTTTGGTTTATTTCTTTTTTTATAAAAAGTCGAACTGCTGCAGGAAACGTGGTATCATGCTATAATCTTCCATCCAGTGCATAATTCAAAGTTGCATACATTGTACTGTCATTTCTGTAGCAGACATCTTAAAAAAGTGAACTTTTTATTTATTATACCACAGCCTAGTCGTTTATTGATGCCTGACATCCACTAGCTAACTGTATAAAGTATTACTCCCATGTTTTCTGCTGCTGATATTATGTGTTTATTTGTGTACGTCTCACATTAAAACTACTTTACTGTTCCTTACTTGTTAATTTGATACTTTATGTAACATATTTTCTGATGTGATGAAGTCACTTTATTACATTTTGTGGAGTTTTGTGTCATTGTCAACATTGTCAAGCCATGTACTTCATTTTCTGTAACTGTGCTTGCTAATTTAACATTTCTATTAAATAATTTAGCATTAACGACCATACTCATATGGCCTTTGACTATCACCATTTGGTGATATTATTGCAATGTTGTTTTTTGGTCTGATTCAGTGTGGTGAGAACATGAAGTACAGCTGCACAGTTGGCTGTACAAATGGCAAAGGCTATACTCGTAGCTTCTATAGATTTCCAAAAGACATTAAAAGACAGAAATAGTGGGCACTGGCAGTAAAACGTGCAGGCTGGGAGCCTAATGACAACACCGTTATCTGTACTGATCATTTTTCCAACGAACAATTTGAAATTTCACAGGCTCTATTGGATCTCACCAGATTCAAACCTGGCCAGCGTCGGTTAAAGGCAGATGCCAGCCCCAATATTTTTGCGTACAACAGTGAGAAACCTAGACAGCACAGCACTGCATCTGAGAAGTGAATGCACATACAGGTACATTTTTTCTATCTCAATATTTTTCCTAGTGTCTCATATTTCTGACAAGTCAAACACCATGACCAATAATGTCACTGTATGTCTTCTACAGCTTCTATCTGAACTTGCACTGCTGCCTGACAGTCAGCCACAATGGAAAACTTCACCATCAGCAACTGTAACAAGTACGCAAACCACCATCATTCACACAACCCGGGATGCTGAACAACCAAGTGAAGACTTCTTGCCACCACTGGACTTTGAAGCAAAGCCAGAAGCCATTAGACAGAGCAGTGAAGTAGCTTGTCAGACTGATGCATTGGTGAGTACTACTGATATTTTGGTGTCATTACCATGGATACAATAATGAAAATATATCAGAATTCTTGAACAACTGAGTGGCACTTTGCACTTTACATTCCTACATGCCCTATCATGGCTGATCTTTGTGCCACAACAGCATCTATCAAGTTGCATAGTTGTATTGAACCTAATCCTGCAACACCAAGCTGCTGTCAGGCACTGTTCACTCAATGTTTTGATGTGGAGAAATACGTTGCTTGTGTACACTTTTAACATGTGATGTGATAACAGATTAAGTCAATGACTAAGACACTGTCACATCACCATTGATTTACCAAGAATTAACCCATGACAGGGTGTGTGTTTCTGGTGGACTAATTAAGAACAGAAATGAGATTTGATGCACGTGGGCTGCTGGCACTGTGCCCTCACACCACACATGCTGTTGATTTTCTTTCTGAACTATTGTTCTCATCCAGTAACCCAGCTCTCTCGCTAGCATCACTCACTCACAACCACCATTGTAACTGCTAGCCTGAAGCTCTCCATACCATGAAATTGTTGACAGACACATTCACCCTTCATACCTTGTCCAACAAACTGTTGGACTATCTGGGAACAAAGGCAGGACAGAGGGATCGGGAAAGCCGGAGATTTCAGCCTGGCATTGGGTGTGTGACAGTGGGGCTCTGAAAAGCACCGTCACCTATCCAAGAAGTGTGAGCTTTTTCCTTTTTTTGTCCCTGTATGTGGTCGTTCAATGCCGTCTGCGCACCTAGTCTGCTGATGTCTGCCACCACCTTCCCCCTTGCTGTGGTGTCTGTCACCAGGTGTGGGTTTATGATAACACAATTTTAAAGCACACTACCCATCCCAGGAGAGGAGTGCCATCCTCTGGATGCACAATCCTCTCCCTCCCCATCCGACCCCTGGCAGCCTAAATCCATTCCCAACACCGGGTTGGTGGTGTGGCAGGATGTGTGTCATCCAGCATCTCAAACCTCAGTGCCACTGTACCGGCACATGCTGTTGAATAATCTGCAGTGACCACACATCTTGTCCTGGGTTATTGAGCTGACAACATGGTGTTAACTCACTGTTAAGAAAAGCAAAGTAAATGAAGCAAAGTCATGCTGGGTTGGGGGGGCAAGCAAAGTATGCATTTTTTCAGATCAAGCACCTTTACAGTCTGCATGGGCACAAAGGACAAGAAAATGTAGATTCACCTCTGAAAGTAGATTGGAGCTCTCTGCATAATTGACACAATATCAATGATTCTCTGTTGGTAGCTTGTCAGACCAGCACAGCACCGAGAGAAGTCATGGGGGTTGTGGCAACGTGAGCTGAGGAGACATGGCAGTGTACACGAGACACACTAAGGGACCAAACTGCAGAATGTCTGTAACTGGGTATAAGTTGTAAGATCTCTCAGTCAGTCCACCGGTGAAACTTAACGCACACATCCACAGAATGAGTACCTTCCAATCTGATGGCTGGATTACTGACATATTAACATACTATGAAGCCAGCAGATTAGGCTCTCTGGTCTATCGAGTCTGCTTCATGGTCAATACCTTCTCAGGGCATCATTTGTAGACCCGCCTCCCTCCCTACAAGATCACCCATTTTCCAGTGGGGCTCTGGGATGCACCATCCCCCATACTTATCCCAGTCCTTCTTGAACTCCTCCATAGTAGTAGCAGCCACCAGCTCCCTGGGCAGTGCATTCCAGAGCTCCACCACCCTTTCAGTAAAGTAGCGCCTCTTATTACCCCCCTAATCCTCCACCTTCCAGCTTCATTGAGTGTCCTTTGGTGGCCTCCGCCTCCCTTGGCTGAAAGACCCCATCAAGGCTTACCATATTCATTCCCTTGAGATACTTGAAGACTGCTATCATATCCCCCCTGTTTCTTCTCTCCTCCAATGAGTACAGTTTGGGCTCCCCAGTCTCTCCTCATAGAGCCTTTTCCCTATCCCAAGTACTATCCTGATTGTTCTCCTCTGCACCCTCACCAGTAATGTAATGTCCCTCTTTAAGTAGGGACACCAAAACTTCACACAGTAGTCAAAGGGTGGTCTAACCAGGCAATTGTACAGTGGAAGGAGCACCTCACAACTCCTTGAGGTTATCCCCCTGGCTATGCACCCAGAATTTTATCTGCTTGTGCTGCCTACCTTCTACGCTGCTCTGAGTTATTCATTCTGGCATCCACCACCACCCCGAGGTCTTTCTCCAACCTAGAAACCTGCAGTGTCTCCCCCTGGGTGTATTCATGAGTTGGATTTTTGGACCCCAGGTATAGAACCATGCATTTCCCAGCATTAAACTTTAGCTTCCAGCCTTGTGACCATTTTTCTAGAGTCTCCAGGTCTTCCAGGAGATCTATCTTTCCCTCCTCCCCATCCACCACTGCCCACAGCTTTGAGTCATCCACACAGAGGCTCATCCTGTTCATGATACCACTTCTGATGTCAAAGATATAGGCATTAAACAGGAGTTGGCTCAGCACCAACCACTGTGGGACCATGCTTGTGACTACCCTGGATGATGAGACCCCCCCACCCTCACCCTCTGTACATGCCCTGCTAGCCAGTTTCCTATCCACCTGACCATCAGTCCCACACCCTCATATTCTCCAGCTTCCCCAGTAGCCCATGATGTGGCACAGAGTCCAGTGCCCTGCTGAAGTCCAGAAAGAGGACATCCACTGACCTGCCATGATCCAGCACTCGTCACCCCATCATAAAACTCCACCACATTGACCTGACCTGATCTGCCCTTAACAAAGCCGAGTTGGCAATCATCTAGTTGACCCCATGAATTCAGAATCCCCTTCATTCTCTCCTCCAGAATGACCACCATCATTTTGCCCACCACTGACATCCAGCTAACTGGCCTATAGTTACCAGCTCCTCTTGCAAGCCAGCCTTTTGAACGGGCATGATATTGGCCATCCTCCAGTCCTGCAGTACCCACCCTGACTGCAGGGAGGAGTTACAAAAGTCTGCTAGGTGAGCAGCCAGGGTATCTACCAACTCCTTGAGCTCCCTGGGATGGATCCCATATGGTCCCACTGCGCTTTGCAGTGGAGGAGGGGCAGTCAGCATAAAAGGGTACTCGCAGCTACCGTTCGAAAGGTACTTGTCATTTTTCCATTCACCACTTTCTGTCTGCAATGAAGTATTACTGTGTGTGTGTGTAGCTGTTTTGTGCTAGACTTGAAACATCTTTGTGCCAAGACTCCCCCTGCAATTAAGAACTTGAATCAGCTGTAGAAGCTAAACCAGCAGCGGGTGAGATGGGCGTGGGCTGGGAGCTTGTGCTCTTTGCAGTGGAGGAGGGGCAGTCAGCATAAAAGGGTGCTTGCAGCTACCATGTGAGCACCACTCGGCATCGAAAAATTTGTTTGTAGGTTTAGTGAAGGGCTGAGTTCTTTAGCTGAAGTTTGGCATTAGGATTTATAGATTGTGAACCATTTGTAGTAATAAAATATTCAAACTCTCACTCAGATTTAAAAGTCCAAGCTTGGTGAGTGTTATACTGAATTTCGATTGTTTTAATTATTAACCATGCAGAAATATGTAATGTATTGTGTCTTACTTGTAATACTTATTAATCAATGGAAGAAGATTGACTGTTGGGATCGGGGGGTCGCTCCATCGCCTGCAAGGCAGCAAGAAAAAAATATGCTGTGGCATTTATTTATGTCGTCGTGTCCAGAACTTATTCATAGAACAAGAAGAAATGGATTCTCTAGGCAGTGGAGATTATTTAATAAGGTTAGAATCCAATGTTTTTCACCAAGAAAATCGCACTTAAAATTAACTACACCATTTGTTTGTAGCTTAGCAATACTGCTTGCAGGTGATGTGGAGATAAATCCCGGCCCCAAAGGAGTCAATAAACAAAATTTAAAAATGTCACTTGAAAACGCAAGAAGTGTTATAAACAAGATGCATGAATTTCAAATATGGACTAGAAGTTATGAACCAAATGTGATAGGAATAACTGAAACATGGTTATCTCAAAACATACAGGATAAGGAAATATTAATGGATGGTTATAATCTTTTTAGATTAGATAGGGGAAAGAGGGGTGGTGGGGTTCTTTTATATATTACAGAGAAACTGGGTTTGGTAGAAGTTGTTTTTCAGGGTAATTTAGAGGGAATTGAATGTCTTTGTGTTTAAATTTGAAAGATTGCAGCTTTTAATTAGTATAGTATATTCCCCTTCAAAAGTAAATACTACTAAGTTTGAATTATTGGCATCTGAATTAGCATTAGTGTCAGATGGTAAAGATTTAATACTGATTGGTGATTTCAATGCTGCTTGGGGCAAGCCAAGGGGATTAAAATTGGAACACAGTTTTGAGATACTAAATGTCAATCAAATAATAAATCAAAGTACTAGGAAAAGTGGGGTTAAAAGTCAGGGGGATATTTTGGACTTGATTTTTCTCTCTAGGAGCTTTCACATTGAAAAATGTTTAATTTTACCTCCAAATTTGGGGATCATAATCCAGTATATTGTGTTGTAAAAGATTTAAATCAAATAATTGAGGAAGAAAAGATTACCCCAAAGAGAAACTTTAAGAACTATCACCCAAATCATTTTGTTTATGATTTAAATTGTGTAGAGTGGGGAAGATTCAATTTAATTCCAGACATAAATTTGGTGGTTGAAGAATTTTTCAAAAACTTATTTAGAGGTTTGAAATAGGCATGCACCATTTAAAAAAACTAAAACAAAGAAAAAGCATGTTCCATGGATAAACGAATATTTGAAAAAGAAAATTTGTATTAGAGATAGAATCTGGAAAAGAGCAAATAAAACAAAAAGGGAGGAAGACTGGGTTAATTTCAAAATTAAGCAAAATGAATGCAAAAGGTTAATTAGATCTGCAAGAAAAAAAATTTACAACATAAAAATTGAGACAAATCGTGATCCTAAACAATACTGGAATATGATAAACGAATTGGAAAACCCTTTGTATAAAAATGTCTAATAATAAGGGTGAGCTCTTTGACTCAAAGAAAACAGCCCAGTTGTTGAATAAATATTTTTTAACATTGCCTGATATTACCATCCCTGCTGGTTCACAAGTACAAACTAATTTAGTAAATAAAGCAACTAATAATTAAAATTGTCCTCTTTTTTATTTAAAAAAATAAAAATCTCGGAAGTTAGGTGGGAGATCTTAAAACTAAATAAAAATAAATCATATGGTATGGACAATATTGAAGGGAAATTTATTAAGGATGCAGTTGAAGTTTTTTCACCAATACTGACCGATTTATTTAATCAAAGTTTGATGGAAAATGTTTTTCCCTCTATCTGAAAGATAGCCAAAATAGTACCTATATTTAAGGGGGGGGGTGATTCTAATGATCCCTCAAACTATAGACCAGTAGCGATCCTCACCATCCTTTCTAAGTTAATGGAACGAATGGTGTCTGGCCAGTTATATAGCTACTTAGAAAAATATTCAAAATTGACCAAATGCCAACATGGCTTTAGGGCAGGTTATTCAACTTGCACTGCACTCGTGGACTTTGTTGATAAAGTGGCAGTGGCCTCAGATAGGGGACAGTCCATGGGCGCAGTGTTTGTTGACCTGCCCAAAGCCTTTAATTTGGTCGACCACCATTTATTGTATGAGAGGATGGAGAGGATCGGTATAGCCCCTAGGTCATTATTATGAAGAAAACAGCAAGTAGTAATAAATGGTCAATCTTCTGAAGTGGGTAGTATGCAAAGAGATGTCCCTCAAGGTTGAATTGTGGGGCCATTATTGTTTTTGTTATATATTAATGAATTACCTACCAAAATAAACAATACACAAATCAGGTTGTATGCAGATGATACAGTACTTTTAGCATCAGCCAAATCTCAAAATGAAATGATGGTTAAACTACAAATGGACTTTGATGTTCTACAGGATTGGTTTTCCAGCTATAAATTAGTGATAAGTGATAAAAAAACTCAGGTAATGTTTTTCAATAAAAAAAACAAAGGTTAATAAAAAACATTAGAGATAGGGAAATACAAATGAGGAATGGGAAAAAATTGATAGTCACAGATCAATATAAATATTTAGGTGTAGAGATTGATTACACTTTATCTTTCTCAGCTCATATTAATAATACAATAAAGAAAATTAAGATAGGGGCACTACGTAGGTCATCAAGGATATTAAATCTACAAACACAGAGGTTAATTGCAAATCAATTAATAATGCCTGTATTAGAATATGGAAATATGGTGTATAATTTTGTGGGTCAAGTACATTTAAATGAATTAGTCATAGCATATAATCGATTGGCAAGATTTGTCCCGAACTGCAGTTATAATACTCATCATTGCATTTTGTATAGAGACCTAAACTGGGATAGTTTATCAGTACGATTTAAAAAACAATATTCAGTATTTATCTACAAAATAATAAATGGGATGATTGATGGAAACATGGAATTGTCTTCTGTTAGTAAATGTTATCCATATCTTTTAAGGGATGTAAAGCATAGAGGTTATACTTTTCCAAAAACTAATACAAGATATGGTACTATGACACTTGAGGCACAGACTGCAAATATTTGGAATAATATTCCCCCTGTATTAAGGAAAGCAACTAAACTATCCCAGTTTAAGTTTGGATTGAGCTCTGTATTTTATAATGAATGTACTTGTTTTTAAAATGTGGATTAATGTGTTAGTAGTAGGTTTGACTGAAGGTTTTTGTCTTGAACAATGTAAAGAATTATTTATTAGTTGTTTCATGTAGTCTGAATCTTTGTATGTTATATTGAATGTAATCTGTTCTTTGACACAGAACAACTTTGAAAATAGGTCTATGGCCTAAAGTTTGCTATCCTGTATAAAAATAAACATTTTTACTACTACTACTACTACTTATACCCTCTTAGGGCCTTGAGGGCTTCCCACACCCTCCCTCTGGGTATTTCAACATCCATTCTACCCAACTTCATCTGCTGGTCCCCCTGCCCCCTCTCCTAGCCATGCTGCTCCCCGCCATATGGGTGTGGGTAGGACAGTAGTGTGGTGTGTAGGTAACTGACTGGGCAGCAGGACACAGAGGGTGGTGGTAAATGACTGTCACTCCACAGAGGGAAGAGTGACCAGTGGGATACCACAGGGATCAATGCTGGGACTGGTCCTATTCAACTTCTTCATCAGTGACATTGCGCAGGACCTAGAAGGCAGAATTTCCCTGTTCACTGATGACATAAAGCTCTGTAACAGAGTAGACACACCAGAGGGTGTAGACAGAATGGAAGGGACCTGCAGAAACTTGAAGAATGGTCAGGGGTTTGGCTGCTGAAATTCAATGCCATGAAGTGCAAGATAACGCATATGGGGCACAAAAACCCTGGCACAATATATCAGTTGGGGGGTGAGGATATAGCATGCACCAAGCAGGAAAGAGATCTTTGGGGTTATCATCTCTGATGACCTCAAGGTAGGGAAACAGTGCGACAAGGCAGTAGGTAAAGCAAATAGGATGCTGGGATGCATAGGCAGGGGCATCACCAGCAGGAAAAGGGAGATCATAATTCCACTATACAAGACACTAGCGAGGCCCCACCTGGAGCACAGTGTACAATTCTGGAGACCTTACCTATGTAAGGACATAGACAGGGTAGAGAAGATTCAGAGGAGGGCAACAAAGATGGTACATGGATTGCATCACAAGTCCTATGAGGACAGGTTTAAGGACTTCAATATGTACTCCATGGAGGAGAGGAGGGAGAGAGGGAATATGATAGAGACATACAGGTTTCTTTCAGTGAGGAATAGGGTGCAGAAATACACTATTTTTAAGTGAAAAAGATGTTCCAGAACTAGAGGGCATGGGATGAAGTTGGAGGGAAGACTATTCAGAGGAAACGTGAGGAAGAATTTCTTCACAGAACGGGTGGTGGACAAGTGGAACACCCTGACAGAGGAAGTGGTGGGGGCTAAAACAATCACGGGATTTAAGAATGCATGGGATAGACATAAATGAATTCTGGAGGTCAGGGTTAAGGGGAAACAGACTTCTAGGAAAACATAAAGTAAACTTACAAGCTCAAATGGGCAGACTGGGTGGGCCACTGTCTATATATCTATGTAGCTTCAGCACTGTGAACCATTAAAGTTTGTCTCCCGGGAGCAAGGCCCCCCCCCCCAGGTCTTCCTCTTCATTGACCTGTCAACATCCGCCTCTTTCCTTTCCCAGGTTATGTCCAGGAGAAACCCAGTATCTTCTGTGGGAGCAAGGGCCCCCACCCCTGTTCTCTCCCCCTCTGTCCTGTCCCCCATCACCTCTTCCCTCCTTCTTCTGCTCCCAGACCCAGCTCCATATTTCCCTAGGAACATGGCTCCCCACCCTCATGAGTAATGCACTACCCCTCTTCCCTTCCTACTCTGTACCTGCCCTTATACCTCCCTTCATAACCTCATCCCTCCGTATTATACCCACTTCCTTTTTTTGGTCCCTCTGCCCCACCCTTGGGCCTCCCCGCTCTGAATTTCCTCTTCTTTGCTATCCACTCCCTTCCCCCCTGTGCCCCGACTCCCATTTCTTCTGCCGATGCTCATGCCACCTCTGCATCCTTTCCCCCCAGAGGCTTTACGCCATGGGTGTAACTCCTCCGTCTCCCTTACCTGCTGAGTCCATCACCCTCCCCGCTTACCTGCCTCCAGAGGAGCCTCCTCCTCCCCATAATCCCCTCCCTTTTTTGTCAGAGTCAGGGGTGTGAATCTGTCTCTCTGCTCTATGCCATTTGTTCTGCCTCCTTCTGCTGACTCTCCTTGCCTATCCGTTTTCTTTTGTCCATACCCCAATGCCCTTCTCCTGTCCTCTTGCCAGGCCCCCTGTTTCTTATTCCTCCTAACCTTGTGCAAGTCACCTTGGCTATTGCTTTGCTCAGGATCCCCGCTGACTCCCTGGTGTTTCTCTTCTTCCTCTATGGTCCTCTCTCACACCCCATTTTTGGTGGCCCAGTCCCCTGCACTCATGCCATCCTTCTCTTACCTGTTTCTTCCCAAATGGGGTGTCTTACTTGAGTCCACTAACTTTTCACCATTTTTCACTCCACTGCCCATACCCCAACCCCCCCCCCACATGGCCACCCTCCTTTTCATCCACCCTTTCCTACAACTCCCACCTTAGTCTCAAGACCTACTCCTTAAGATGTGCCAAACATTAGGACAACATACAACACCCCATCTTCACTGCTAGGGCTAGCACTATGGCCAGCCCGCACCCTAAGCACACCACAACCCTTCCAAAGATACCAGTCCTTGTGCTATGTGGCCCCCAATCCCTCTCCCCTTTGGCTGTTCCATCCCCAATACACCTAACAGTGCCTGTGGTCGTTCAACCCCCCCCACCTATGCCCGTTGAGCCTGCTACCAAATAAAGACTGCCATTACAGATGTGGCATAAAACTACCTATGCACAGCAACACACAGCAATACACAGCAAAGCACAGATACAGATCCCCTGTGAAAGTCAACCCCCAACACAGCTTCAAAAAAGCTTGCAGCCCCACCTCCAGAGCTCTCCCCCCCAA
This sequence comes from Neoceratodus forsteri, assembly GCA_016271365.2. Taxonomy (NCBI): domain Eukaryota; kingdom Metazoa; phylum Chordata; order Ceratodontiformes; family Ceratodontidae; genus Neoceratodus; species Neoceratodus forsteri. Next base: position 464,465,071 of record CM057449.1, read on the forward strand.
GTCTGACACACGTTCAGAATTTGGGATTTGCTGTGCCCAATCTCCTTCTTGCCTAGCTGATCGACCTGGCCCACTTTGTGTGTGGGGTGAACATTATGCCACCATGAATGGATATTAACATGTTATACTGTACATGGTGGTTGCATTGGTGATCATGGCCCTGTGACTGTAACACCATAAAGAGTAGATAGTAACAGTTTAGACATTGTGTCATCACCAGTGATTGGGCAGGGATCATAAAGACACATTGACGCAAATGGATCAACCATCCCAAAAGTGAATTTCTAATTCAACTTCTGACAGTCATGTCTTGTCTTGGTATAATAAGAAATACTCCACAAGTGGCATCTCTGTGAATTAAATTTTCTGTAGTGTGGTCACTTGTGTCATTGCCATGCATCACAGGACACACACAGTGCTTTGACAATCTGCACAGTGACTTTATGCATATAAGTAGAATGTTTCTGTATCAGATGTCATTACCAATACCGAAACATACATGTGACATATGTGACATTCACGTTATCTGTTCCAGATAACAGCCACAAAGGCAGTCAAACACTGAAGTACATCCCCTCTGGTACTGGCAAATCCCGGTTTTCGAGAGGAACACAGACATACCCTAGTGGCATTCAGAAGGGTGTTCAGGTATGTCTTGGTCCAACACACACACAGTGTCTGTCACTACACAGTATGAAGTCCCAGATGTCGAAGTAGAGCACTTGCAGTCACATGATGATATGTCACAGTACTCATCTGAAGAAGAGGAAGACTCAGAGCATGAGACAGATTTTGAAGATGACCCTGACTGGGAGGTTTCAGATTTTAAGGCGTCAGACACAGATGATGAATCAGAATACTCGGGTGATGCACAGAATGAAAGGTAATTGATGGTGTATTAATTGTTAATTTTACTTTATTTATTTATTTGAACAAGTCAGATTTACAACCTTTGAGCCAGGGACTCATTTACAAAGGCACCTCGTCACAGGGAGGGCAAGGCAATAGAACATTGTGCAGATACAACATTGGACAGCATTACAGGTGCAGACATTGAACACAGAATACACTTAGTTACATGTTGGTATAAAATACAAATTTACAATTAAAGATGTACAATTTCTCTGGAGTTACAGTGGAATACATCCTTGTATAAACCTAAGGGGGTAGGTAAAAAGGGGTGGGGGAAAGATGGATTGGCAGTCATAGGGACCTTGTCGAGCTTGGGGGGGCCAGGCAGGGAAAGGTCCTGCAATAGGATTAGAGGGGGCAGGGTTACTTGCAATGTTCCTTTGTATTTTACAATTCAGAAAAATTTAAAGTGTAATGTGAAAAGTTTATGCAGGTCATCATCCATCAACTCAGCAAGTAAGACGTGGACAGAACGATCTGTACTCTGCCAATGCATCCGTGAGACTTCACTCACAGTTCCAATCAAACAGTATTTGTGCTCTATGTTGTAATACAGTGTTGTTCTGGTCCCACACAATAAAAACATAGAAGTTGACAGCAGATAATGACCACAAGGCTTATCCAGTCTGCCCATTTTTTCTATCTTATGAATGTGCCATAGGCCTTTACTCTGTCAATGGGCTAACTGTTCATAATCATCTGTATTGCTCCCTTAATGCCTATTCCATGCCTGTTTTAAGCCCTGCACTGTATTCATATCCACCACTTCCTGAGGTTGGCCGTTTATGCATCCACCACCCTTTCTGTGAAAAAGAACTTCATCACATTACCCCTTAATCTGCCTCCCTCTAATCTCATGAAGTGTCTTGTCCTGCTATTTTTCTTATATTGAAACATGTTAGACTCCTTCACCTTGTAAATGCCCTTAAGATGTTTGACTGTTTAGATCCTATCACCTCTCTCCCTCCCGAACTCTGGGGTGCCTCCATTTTGTTTATGTCTTTGTGCTGCTGCGGCCTCTAGTACCACATGCAGTAGTCCACACAGTGTGTAACCAGAGTTTTGTAAAGCATGATTATTACCTCCATCTTGCGACTTGTGATATCACTAGTAATACACCCCAACATCCCTCTAGCCTTGATAACATTACTTTAATAATGTACGCCAAGTTTTCTGTGAGTGATTGCAAGTGTCCTACAATGGCACGGTTTGTGTACTAATAGCCATATTAAACATGGTACCACAACTGCTGAGATCTGTTTTCCTGTTTGCATTCCAACAGCCTTACAGTTATTAATTTAATATTGACAATGACACTCTGATAACCATGGGTCATGAATGCTTGCTGTCATCATTACATCCTGTACCATTTCTAAATCTGTGTATTGATATATTCTGTTTCATCACCAGAACTATGAAACTGTTTCAGTGTTTCTTTTCTTTTCAAAATAAGAAGTTCAACTGAACTGAATGCTGACAGCCCCCATCACAAGCAACAAACTTTCCTGGTGTTTGAAAGTGCACTTGTGTTACTGTTTCAAGTATGCTTCACTTGTTTTGCCAAAGGGAAGGCGCATCTCCAAAAGATGTTGGGTGGACTTGCAGTACTTGAACAAGTTTGTCCCAATGAACATAGGTTTCGGTGGGAAACACAGCCATTGTGTGGCACTCTTCCAGCGAGAAATCTTCTCAGTGCATGTGCCATATACTTTAGTGGAGGTAGCCCTGTTTGCATCCTTAACTTCATAAGACATGTTCATATGCCAAGAATATCAATTTGAACATACCATCTGATGCAGTCTTCATACCTTATTCCATCTGTATGACATGTAAGGGAATGCCATCAGCAGGAATTAATGGACTAAATGAATGGAACAATGGCAAAACTTGGTGGGGATGCACACTGTTGTCCCCTTGGACATACCTCAAAATTTGGGTCCTATTCCCTGATGGATGTTGTTCGATCATAGATTGTCAATCTGCAGCTCATTCAGGTAATTCTTCCTTGGCTACTATCCATAATTGCATTGTCGGTGTCACTCTTGCTGTGCTGAACAGCACCGGAAACATGAACGGCATGTTCATGTGCACTTATCACATGTCCCGCACCTCACACAGTGTATAATACTAATGTCATTTGACAATGTCAATGAAAACTAACATTACTTAGTACCACATCTCTATGTTTCTTTAGTGCAATGAGGTCTCAAGTTCGGACGCGATGGAGCTTGAGGGACTGAAGCTTTCACTCCAAAAAGTGAAGTCAGCAGGTGTACAGAGAGAGAGTCTTACCACAGACAGGCATGTTGGAGTAAAAAAGTATATGCATGAGCAACAGAAGGACATACATCATTGCTCTGATATATGGCATGTTGTTAAAGGTTTGCTGAAGCTGTTATGTATATATCTATCTTTACCAGTAGCAACAGTAATTGAATACTGACATGAATGCATGATAGAACCATAACAAGAAATGAAAACCTCACCTTGTCTCTACCCTGTTCATTGTGAATGTAGGGATTAGGAAGAAGATAGGGGCAAAGGCCAAGTGGAAGGACTGTGCAGTGCTAGTGGCATGGTCAAAAGGAATTAGTCACCATCTCTATTGGTGTGCTAGCTCCAGTGCTGGAATTGGGGACCAGGTGGTTGCCAAATGGAGATCTGTTCTCAATCATGTGTCTAACATACACCACAACCATGGTGAAGTATTCAAGCAACGTGTTCATGGCCCTCTGTCAGACAGGAAATGGTTTGAAAAAGGTGAAGTTCAATTAATTTTTTTCTTGTAACAATCTGTTTTGCTCAGCTCACTGGTGGTGGGTCATCTCTCAGTCGGTCCCACTCAGATGCTCCTCTACTGCACCAGCTGAAGTCATTCACCCAACTGAGGAATCGTGTGTCATGTCCCTCCAACCCCAGACAAAATATGTGTAGGTGAGGACAGGGGGAAGCAAAATCTGTGGTCACCGCCGGCAATGGAGCATGCGGGAGTGGCACTTGACAGTCTGCTGTCACCTCCTATCAACCAGTGTTAACCACCTTGTCTGTGTTTCCCCAGAGACACCAACCATGCATTGTTGTATGCGTGGGTGACGTGCCCTCACTGACTTCAGCCATTGCCTCCCAGCAATTGCACACTCCCTGCGGTACCTTCCAGTCTGTGCTGCATGTCCACACAGAATGAGGCATCACCACAAACACACACCAGGCTAAGAGAGCTGTCCTCTGGACACTTAATCTCTCCTCACCCTGCTGACCACCTGCAATTAGGCTGCATTCACTAACCATGGTCACTAACGTGGCACGAAGTGTGGTGTCAAGCAACTCAACACTCTGCGCCACGGGTCCCAGCCCTTAAAGTTCACTTCAGATATGATACTAATAAATAATAATAATAAATAAAGCTTTATTTATTAAGTGCCTTTCAGGCAGCAAGGTGCTGTACAAATTGAACAATAAAATCCCAAGAAATAAATTAAAGATAAAAATTAAAATCATAATACTACACACATCAACTCATGAATGCTTGTCTCCACAAATGAGTCTTAAATTCCTACTTGAAGCTCCCCACAGTTGTGCATTCCCAGAGCTGATGGGTCAGAGAATTCCAGAGGGTTGGGGCCATAAACGAAAAAGCACGGGCCCCAGAAGATTTTAAAGTAACCCTCGGAACCTCCAGCAACTCCTCGTCAGCCGAACGGAGCTGTCGCACTAGGCTGTAAGGAATCAGAAGCTCTTTCAAGTATTTGGGACCAAGTCCATGCAGGACTTTGTAGGTCAAAAGACTTACTTCAAAGGTGATCTGCCACTGTACCGGCAGCCAGTACAGATTGCGCAGTACAGGGGTAACGTGAGACCTTCTTGACACCCCTGTCAGCAACCGAGCAGCAGCGTTCTGCACTAGCTGCAAGCAGTGGATATCAACCCCAGGAAGCCCTAAGTACAGGGAGTTGTAATAGTCAAGGTGAGAGGTCATGAAGGCATGGACCAACACAGGTAAATCACTGGACAGAACAAGGTGTTTCACCCTGGCAATGTTCCTCAGATGGTAAAATGCTGACATTACAACTGCCAACACCTGATAACGAAGGGTCAGCCCATCATCAAGTACCACTCCTAGGTTACGCACCCGCTCTGAGGTAAGGATCTGATCACCCCCTGGAAATAACCCAGAGGGCTGATCAGTCCTCAACCCCTCTATCCTGCCAACCAGATCCACTACCATAACCTCGGTCTTTCCTGCGTTTGACTTTAACCAGCTCGAATTCATCCAATCATGGATTTCAGCGAGGCAGTTATTAAATACCGAGAAAGCACTAGCCTGGTCCAGAGCAAAAGACAGGTAGAGTTGGGTATCATCAGCATAGCAGTGAAACCTCAACCCATACCATCTTACAATGTCTCCGAGGGGTAGCATATACACTGCGAACAACATGGGGGAGAGCACCGAGCCCTTGGGGACCCCACAAGGCAGAGAGAATGCTGTTAGGTTGCACAACAGACCATATATAGCAACACTACCTGATGTGCAGGTGTCATAATGAAATGTGATCAAACGTCCGTCATAATGCTTTCAAGATATTAATTGCAAAAGTTAACTCACAATGACCATAGTTTGCAAACTCAATCTTTCAGCTGACATGACCCCGCATGACACAGGAATTTTTGTTCAAAGAAGTGCCAAAGTACTTGTTGAAAGCACAAGGTTTGATGGCTAGCAACAATTAAGAGTATTTTACATTGCTGTAACAGCTGCATCCTGCTCAGTTGCTGCATCAGCATGTAACTGACTTAGAACTCTTTAGTGGCTGAGATGTCACAATGTAATTTCATGGCAACCTTTTTCATGATATGCCTTTCTGTGTGTCACTTATGTATATTTTCTTCTATATGGTTCACTTTGTAGAAAGTCATCCGCACAAGGAACTTGAAATAATAGCAGCAAACAACATGCTACTCGAGGACATTCCCAAGTTGTCACCAGGAGAACAAACATAGGCCCTTGAGTCGTTTCATAAGGTTGTAATCTTTTTTTTTTTGGCCCGAAAATTAGTCATTACTTCTATAACAGCATGGAAGCTAGGTACGAGATGCACTTCTTCTTGTTACCCCTGAGATCAAATAAATTAAAAAGTCATGTTGAGAGTGTAGTATGTAGGACACATGGAAATGAATGGGTCATGTGCAATCGGTAGCCATAGGCTAATATCACCATGATAGGCATTGCACAAATCAACGTTCTGCTCAGTGAAGTTTTTCAATTTGTTGGTCAAAAAAAAAGGGTACTACAATGTTTCTTTGCTGTCTATTCACTGTGATAGACACATCTACTGCATCAGCAGTGGAGTGTGTCATCAGACCAGGCGACGACAACATTAGCATTGATGAGGGTCAGTAATACATGTTGTTTTTTTTTCAAACTATTTTTATGCTCCACTTACCAGAGAATTCTCTCGGGCAACCTGTAACCCAGGTCTCTACCTCCTTCCTGAAACCTCCTACCTCTCTCCCCATGTGGACCTGACACAACCTCCAGATCTAAGCCCCCCCAGAGGAAGGGCCTCCCTACCTACCCAGGGTGCTCTATCTATAATATAGAGTCCGGGACCACATGGATACGCCTTGGAGAGGAAGAAGGCCCATAGTTGGAGTGTGGTCCTGGCCCAGGTGCCGTTGACTATCTCCGGGATGGGGTTTTTTACTGCTTGTCGCCTGTGGAGCCCGGCTTATCATGGCAATGTGCTGCCACTGCTCTACCAAAGGATTACACCACACTGTTGCTTTTGGCTACCCCTAGCCACCTGCCAGAGGTCATTCTTTGAGCGAGTGGTGTACCCTAACCTTCCCCGGGAAGAAAGAGCAGTCCTCCAGATGCTCAATCTCTTCCCTTCCCTGCTGACCCCCGATGACCTGGGCCTGTTCCTGAACCTGGGTCGCCGGCATGGCACAAGGTGTGGCGTCCAGTGCCTCAACCCTCAGCACCACTGAGCCAGCTAGCAATCCATGTTTTTACTGCCTGTAATTGTTTGACATCAGAAATGTTGCTTTCAGCATACAGTCGCACATACAGTTGCAGACATCAGCCATAGACTGTGTTGTTTATTCAATGCTGTGCTGTTATGCCACTTTTGTGGAACAATTGAACAGCATATGGGTCTTGATTTTCCATTATAAAAAGGATCTCATAAATGCTGCAATCTGATTGGCTGTTAAAATTCCAACAGCCTTACATTAATCCATGTTATACTGTTATGTACAGCCTGATCACCATGGCACATGGATTCTTCCTGTCAGCGTTATATCCTCTAGCACTGCTGAACGATTGGAATTTTTCATTTTGATTTTGAACCAGCATTCTTTAACAGTTGGTGGAACAACTTTTTTTATTAGAAATGTCCCTTTAAATGAGGAAAACATTCAAAAAGTATACTTTTAACTTTTCTTTTGGAATATTTTTTTTTCCAATAGCAGTAAGTCACTCCCAGGAGTTAGATTAACCATCAGTTAATCAATCCCTACTGGCAATATGGCACTTGGCTGCACCTGGTGCCACATTACACCCCTGGGGGTGATAAACGGACTGTTAATCGAACCCCTGGTCATGCCTTATTGCTTAAAAAATCTGTATGTATTTCCTCAAATTATATTGAATATACTGATTTTTTTTGTACTCTACAGTACTTATTTTTCTGCATATAGCCATCGCATGGGTTGCACCTGTAAATGAACTTCTGGTCACAGTGCCTTTCATGGTTACAAACTTTTAAATAAATATATAAAGTAATAAATACATAAAATAAATATTCCACTGTGTCTAATTTAGCAACAGTCTTTGTGCCATTGTTTTTGAAAAAGAAAAATTAAAGAAATGATGCAGTATCATATAGTAATTTGTTTTTATTTGTTGTTTACCACCAGACTGCTTATCACAGCACATCACTTTAACAAGAACTCCGAGAGGCCCCAAAGAGTTTGGTGAGATGTCAGGCAATGTGGGGAGTATCATTCCCCAAATCAAGATGTGGAGCACCTGTTATAAAAAACATAAAAGTTCTCATTACATGCAGTAAGCAGTACTGTGAGAATTCTAAAAAAATATGTACACAAACATGTAAACTGAATAGGGGAAACATGCGATATGCATAAGGGAGCCTAGTTGTTGAGGAGCAATAGGCGTGGTTACACGGCAGCTGAATTACTGTCTGCATTTTGAAATTGCCATATTTATTTAAGACATAGAGAGTTGATGAGTCTGGGCACTCATTTTTTTTGTTTGTTATCACTTTACTCCCCCCTAGCCCTGGTCAGCCCCTCGTCCGGCTACCATCCCCTAGGCCCTGTCCTGTTCAGGCCCTTACCCATGTAACCCCCAGAGCTTACCCCCCATGGCATGGGGGGACAGGGAGCCCCCCCACTCACTTGCCTATCAGGATCTGATTCAGGGTGTTACCTCTGGGAACGGAGCACCAGGGACAGACATCAAGCTGCCATGACCAGCCACCAGGATCTTTTTCCACTTTTCTCCTCATGAGAGCACAGTGTGTAATGATGTCAGCAATAGGCATGCACACGCATCGGAGTGCATCCCTGCCAGGCATCTGCTAAGCTCCCACCCCCTTGTTACGTGACAATGCTGCACCGAACCCCAGCCTCTGCCAGGGGTCAGATGTACAATGACTGCTAGGCACCCCCCTCCCCGGAGCTGGAGAGCATTCCATCAGATGCTCAATCCAATACCTTCCCTGCTGACCCCCAGCAACCCGTGCTCATTCCCGAACATGGGTGGCTGGTGTGCTGCGAGTTGTGGTAACCAGTACCTCAGCCCTCAGTGCCACTGGGCCTGCCCATGGGCACTCATTTTGGCAGGCACATATGTTCATAATATGGTCAAGCAATGCTGTACTGTAACTGTTCATGTATGTGAGTAAGGAGATGCAATATTACCAGACCTTTGTGAAACTTCGCAGATATTAAAAAAACAAAGTTTAATTCTTGTTCTCATGTTACCATGTTGTGTTTGTTTGGGTGGTTGATCATTTCAGGAAGTAGAATAATGCAGAGGTGTTAATTATAGTAACCCCTAATAAAGTATCCGACCGTGAGAGAAATTGTGCACAATTTTCATGACTGTTAACCTGAACACAATTGCTGTGGTTCTGTGTTACATAAGTTTTCAACAGTACAGTATATTTGTTTTTGAGTACTACATTTCCACACTTTTCTTTCTTCAGAAGTTGCCTAAGTTCAGATTTTATAGTAAGACATGGCCTGTTGTTGGTAATTTGATACTACTACTACACCTTGCGGAGGAAGGCACTTTGCACACTACTACAGTGATCACACTGGCCCCGGATGTTCAAGTATTGCAGTACTTTCAACAGTCAGCCATGTGTTATTTTGCAAAAACAACCATTGTGAGTGAATAGTTCCATTAAAATTCTAATTGTTAATGGGTGATTTTTCAACATGCTTTTAATATACATTTTTTTAAAACTTTATTTATGATTCAGTTTTCAGATTGAACAGTTACACATAAACATATACCTTACAAAAACACAACCAATACAATACATAGAGCTTAAAGGAAAACTACACCCAAAACTTGAAAAAATATATGCTGTGCAGAGTGTTTTAATTTGTATGTGAAGTTCTAGTGTTTCCTTCCCTCTGACTGGTATTATGAGTTTTTCCTAAATTAGCCTGCTAGCTTTAGGGTAGTTTTACGACCCCTGGAGATCTCCATATCAAATAGTTTTATTGCATTTCTTTGTCCTACAATGCATCTTGTTTCATGTGATGGTGATGTAGCAGAGCCCATAAATCCAGCAGAAAGCATTGCATTACAATCAGTTCACAACAATAGAGATGGCTATATTTTAAAATCTGTAGAATTCAGCTTGGTGACCACCCTCATCCTAAAGGTTTTACTGTCCTGAAAACTTTGCTGCTGGTAATTGTTGTGCAGCTTATAAAGCTTTCAAGATATTTAGTTTGTTTGGCATGTGTGTGCTGAATGTTGGGTCTCTCTTACATCACAGTCACATGAGACAAGATGCACTGTGGGAACAAGAAATATAATTACGCTTTCAGGTATGAATTTCCCCAAGGGTCGTAAAACTAGTATAAAGCTAGCAGGCTAATTTGGGAAAAACTCCTAATACCAGTCAGAGGGAAGGAAACAGTAGAACTTCACATACAAATTAAAACACTCTGCACAACATATTTTTTTTCAAGTTTTGGGTGTAGTTTTCCTTTAACATGGAGTTAACCAGCATATATCAATCATGGGAAGGTTTTTACCAATTTAAACATAGTCTCTTTTCTATCAATATGGGAAAGGGGTGTACGATTGTGTACTAGATAAGTGGATCATGAGTTACTTATTTTATACAAACTAAAGTGCAATACATTGTTATATAGAATGTTGTCGAGTCTGACTCTTGTTAGGTATGTCCCTGGTTTCTCTCATCTTTTAAAATAATATTGTGTTATCTTAACTTTCATGGTACAAAATCTTGTCTGAGTGGGGTAATAAATAGGACCCATCACCTCCATATCTCCTCAAACTGAGCCCCTCTTTTGTTTATCAATGCTGCTAATCTTTCCATTTTATATATTCCAATCATAATTTCATGCCACTGTGTAAGGTTTGGTGGCTCCTGACTCAACCACTTCCTGGTTATAGCCTTCTTAGCTGCCAGCAGCATTATTAATAGTAACTTCTTAGTTGGTTTATCTCTATATTCTCTAGGTATCTCAAAAAACAGATACAGGAAGGGGGCAGTTTCAGGGTTTGTGAGAAAACTTCTCCGATGGCATCCTGCAACTCCAATATAAAAGTTTAAATCACTGGGCATTCCCAAAAGATGTGTACATGTGTGGCTTTAGTATTCCCACATCTCCTCCAACAGTCTGCTCTGTTTCCCTGTGCATAATAAACCTTTACTGTAGGTACTCTGAAAAACCCAACTGGGTTTTTCCATGCAAATTCCCTCCATCCTGGTGAGGATGTACTTCTGTGTATGTCACTTATACACCCTTCCCATATTTTTCTGGTATCTCCATTTCTAAGTTTTTACCCCATGGTCTTTGTATTGATAAGGTAGATTCTCCTGCTAACTCATGAATTGCTGCATATAGATATGATATTATGTGCTCCTCTAAAATCATTTTAAGAAGGCCAACCAATTGCTGGGTGGGGGAGGTTGTCAAGGTTTCCTCTTGATATACATGTTTGATAGTGACCCATGTTAAACAGTTATATCATTATTCAAACAGGGTATGTGGAGGAGTTGACAGAAAGAAGTTTTCAAGCTACTGTATGGGAGGAGTTTGCAAGTTACAGGATTGCGAAACAGGGTCACCCTGACAGGAATGTGCCATTACCTGTTGCATCCAAGTTACAGGATTATGAAACAGGGTCACCCTGACAAGAATATGCCATTACCTGTTGCATACAAGTTACAGGATTGCGAAACAGGGTCACCCTGACAGGAATGTGCCATTACCTGTTGCATCCAACTTTGAGAAACAAGATAAGCTGAAGTTGGTGTCAGAGCACCGAAGTCATTTTAATAAGACTGGGAAATAAGCTGTGTACATTCAATGGTGAAAACAACGAAAGCCAGTGAGTGGCATTCAGCTACAATCTTTACACTGTACTGAGAATTACAACACCAAACCCAAAAATGTCTTTTTACTGAATGACCACAGGGCAATGCCATACCCGGACAGTCATATGTTGAGACACTGATGGTTCCATAAATGTAATGTTCATTGCCTTACTTGGTCTGTCTTCTTATTCAGGAAATTATATAAATCACAGACCATTTTACAACATTTTTTTCATATACTCCAATCAATTTGTTTGCTATGGAGTATACATGTGTAGGTACTGTGGTCTCTCATGGTATATTGAAATGTTAGATTGATTCACTGAGAACAGAAAGAATCATTTGTTTATAAAATTTGCAAGTGTACAAAGCTCTGAAGTTGTTAATTGCTATAGAATCCTTTTTTCAAACAACAAGTGATATAGTTGTGCATCACTTTTCATGACACAGACACAGATATGTAGCCAAAATGTATGTTTATTTTCCAGTAAAACAAAGGTTTGCCCAAGCAGTGCATACAGATATTTGTAATTGTAAGTTAATTTTGTAAAGGTATAGCAATAACATAAAAAATATATGAAACTGTGGTGTAGCTGAACACTTAAATATTCTGTCACTCCTGTGGATGTCTCTAGATGAGGTTGATTGGCAGTCATTGATTATTCCTGTGAACAACCCAGAAAAAGATAATTAATATCAGGTTGGCACATCAAGATAAGAGTAATAGTTATTAAACAGCTCAGTTCATATTATCAATCCCTGTGGGACACAGGTTAGTTACCAGCATAGGGTGGGGAACTTACAACCACCAACCACTACACTCTGATTCACGTAGCTCACATTGCTTTCAACACCCCTTCCCAAAAGCATACCTGTGAAATGGCCAGTAATGTTAAACATTATCATGACCCCCTCCATGATTGTGCCAGCGAAACATATGTTAATCAGTAACATGGCCCCTTACCCAATTGTGATATTGAAGGTTAAGTGAAGTATTAACTAGATCTAGTCCCCCATTCTGCATGAGAAATGTTCAGAAGCACCCCTCTCAGATACCAGATGCTGCCATTGCTGGTATATACCTGAAGGCACCCTTAACCTGGTAATCTACTGCCCCCCCAAAAGGAAATGCACACTACTCAGCTTCCCCCCATCCTGTAATTGAGCTTGCAAAGGCAGAGCCCTCCTCGCACCTCCGTGACCATCACCGACTGCACTGTTATTCCAATCCCTGTACACGTGTACTATATGCGGTTGGCCTGTGTATGCCATACACATTGTCAGTGACCTCAAGTGACATTTCAATGTGCACCAGCCATGGTGGTGCGAGGAGGTCTGTGCTGGTACAAGCTCTATTACATGATGGTGGGCAGCTGGGTGTTGGCCACTACCTGATGAGGTGGGATGGCATGGTGCCACTGCATCAACGGGTTAAGGGTGTCATCTGGTACCGTATATAGTGCCTATGGTGGCATTGGGTATCGGGGAAGGGGTCATGTTAATGTTCCACATTACTGTCAATGGCACAATCTGGGAGGGTGACATGGTAATGTTTAACAGTACTGTCAATGTCACATTCAGGGAGGTGGTCATGATAATGTAAACACATCACTGGTAGTGGAATAGTCATGGTTTGGGGAGGGTCTCTGATAACACAACAGGGAGTACAGATGAGCACGGCCACACCGCAGTTTGTGACTCACAGCCTCAGGACACCATCTATTAGTTGTGTATTAACCACACCACCACCTTCATCTACATTACCCAGATGTTGTACCTGACCCTATCCTTCCTCAGTGCATATTGAACCAAAGTCTATACCTTTGTGCCAAATAACACTTCTATTTCATTCATTTGATACACTTCCCTGTGTTGCTTAATTTCTTTTTTTTTTGCCATTAAATCTTTATTTGAGATTTATTCACAAGGAATGCTTCCAGTAAACATGATACAATCGTGAAGGTGTACCTTGATTTTTGAACCAACTAGTGACAGGAGACATTTTCTGCGACATTCCCCCCAAAACATAACCACCCAAAGACGAAGTAAATAAAAAAAAAAACACCCCAAAGGTAAAAAGACCCCTCCTTCCCCCCCCACTCTCCCCCACTACCCTCCCCTCACAAGACCACTTTATTTATTTATGTTGAGGGGGTGCCCATATATCTTACTGTGAATAGGCAGTATAAAAGGGGGCCAAGATCTTCTCGAACCTGGGAAGCTTATTTTGAAGGATGGCTATCATCCTCTCAGTCCTCAAACTATAGAGTAATTCCTCAAGCCATTCAGAGTACCTGATCAGTGTTGCTCAATTTCTGTCTCCTTGTGTTTCCTACGGCTCAGCATTTTTTTGCATTTTATTGTTTTACCACTGTCTTTAGAACCATTGTGATTTCAACCTCATCTTGATTTTGCTTACCATGGTGAGAAATTGTTTCTCCGTTCAGGTGTTCACACTGCTCCTCATACAACCCTTCTATGTCCCTCCTTGCAATGTCACACTTGAAATACTTCCCATCATTTTATCAATATCCAGTCTCCTACCAGGTATAAATGTTGAATTTCTGTGACCAGACTGTGTCTGTCAGTATGCGGAACCCCGGCAGGTGGTGGTCACTGGATTGCAATTCAGTCTTCCACCTAGACATCTGTGATTATGTCACCATGGATAATCTGGGTCATTACATGGTAGTATATCACCCTGTCTCTGGAGCAATTAGTCAGTATGTGTCTTCTGCCTGCCTCCCATTTGTAATGTATGATGTCATGGGAGACATACACACCCATGGCATTATGTCATTGCAGCAACAACTGATATACAATAACCATGCTTGATAAAGACTTACATAGCCAAAGAAATGTCTGCAAACCTTGTATCATAATCAAAGCTTTATGACTGATCCTCCAAGGCTGCTGTAACCTGGCCCATGATCACCTCCTTCAAAACAACAACCACCCCCCACACACACACTCATTTCTAATGTGTAACACTCCTCCTGTGTCATCAGCCTGACAGAAGCACTCTTGTCCTGCAATTCCTCATTAGGCATTATTGAAGATAATAACATGTCACATGACACAACTTTACTGTTCACCACCTTCACTTGCTGTTGTTTGTGAATCATATTTCATCCAATTACAAGGGCCTATTACTGTAAAGATTGAACCAGTTATATCTGTATGGTAATTGAGAAACAGTCCGCTTATATGTTTCTCTTGCAAATGTTGAACACCATTATTAATAATGCATATGAGAAATAGTTAATCCTTGGATAAAGTTACATTTTCTGTAATAGAAATAATTCTGTTGTTCATTCTGAACACTGTTACATTGTTGTACTGTCACTGGAGGAACACAATATCTGTTGAAATCTGTCCCATATGCTGATGAGTAATTGTGAGACAGGAAACTTTTTTAATCCTGCTTTACTGGAGTAAAATGTAAGTTAAGAAAATAGTAAATAAAATAACTTCAGCAAAGATCAGCTATTCAAAGATGCGTTACAATTTTTTGGGTACAGCATGAAATGAGCAGGACATTGACAGCAAATTCTGTGGACAGTACCCAACTCACATGTCATACATCATCACCTTTAGTGCTACAAACAACTTATAAAATGGCAGGGTAAAATCCAGTAATCTTATTGGCACTTATTTATGTGTAAAATATGGTTTACACATGGTTGGAAAATGATGACTCAGCAGTACAGTGTCTGGAACACAGATCAATGGGCATACCTTTCAGTGCATCGCCATAAGCATCATGGAAACCCTTGTATGTATCAGATGGGAACTTGTTCTGAAATGCAGTTACTGCACATGCAGGTAGTATCTTACAGTTTCTTCTCCAAAGTCGTTGTCGCACCCAGTAGGCGAAATGTCGGTATGCCATATATCACAGTAGTCTGTGGCAAGCCAAAAAAAATTCATGAACAGAATGTATGCCATATGTGAAAAAATATATATGACATACACTATGTTCTTATGTAGTGTTCGTCTATCTAGGTGGAAACTGTTTAATGAGTAAAAGTACAGTAATTCAATGATTGTATCGAAATAAGACCTTGTAGCACAAGGATGTAAAGTGACTGTGTAAAAGTCACACAGTATGTAATTTTTGGTTCGGTACACCACATTACATGCAAAAGTAGTAAACCACGGTTGGTCAGTACTTACAGTACCAGTGAATGATTCTCAACAGCAATCATCACAACAATGGCAAAATGTGCAATACATATGCACATCCACGATCATGAGGCCCCATATACAGGCAGTTCTGTGGCCTGAAGGCAGAGGTGTAGGGTAACCACCTGTCCTGATTTTTGCAGGACAGTACTGATTTGAGCATTTGTGTCCTTCAAAAAATCATGAACAAAAGTACATGTCCTGACATTATTGCAGTCAAAAATATTTTCTTACTTTTTGCTAAATGTTTCCAAAAACTATAATACCTGAACTAAAATAGCTGAAAATGATAAGAAACACTAGAAACAAATAAACAGGTGCATTTAGGGAAAACAAGTCTGTTGCATTGGCCGAGGTTACATATTGTCCTGCGAAAAATCATGTTTCAGTAAGAAATGTACCACTTTGGGCTTCTTAAAAGGTGGTAACCCTACAGAGGTCAACAGGGTACAAGCACAGCTTGCTGTGTTATGGGAGGACTTTGTAGTCACCATGAGGACACCTCATGAGATTCCATCTCCTGAAATGCTGACAAACAGAGAGAGTGTATGTACTGCAGTGGTCTCAGTGAGGATTAGGGGAGGGGGGACATAGTCACATCCCCAAACTGCCAAGACTACAAAAATGATATGCCACCATGCAGAGCTGGATGATGAGACAGGGGATACCGGAGGAAGAAGACGCAGATACCGTTTGGGTACACCATTGTGAAAGGAATAGACTTTGAGAAAGGTAGTGGGTAAGTAAGGGAGGTAATGTGCATGCCTGAGAAAATTAGATTTAGCTGGGAGCACAGTGGATATAGAATCAGTGAAGTACTACTGCTCTGACAGGAGGAGGGGCCTTAAGCATATAGCATGCTACGTATCATTCTCGGAGGTACAGTCTCTGTGTGTCAAGGGGGAAAGAAGGTACATCTGCACAAGGGAATTGTGGATAACTTGACAGACAGTAAATGGAAACATCATTAGAACATGGGTGATATACAGATGTCAGGTACAGGGGACAAAATGAGATGTAGCCGTAGTGGAAGACATCCACTAGATGGCAACCAAAGGGGAAATGCTGCTGCCAGTGGACTTCAGTTTACCCGATGTGGATTGGAACATGCAGACAGCAGGTACAACCAGAAGCAGGAACATACTGTGGCCCATGTCTGAAACCACCCAAGAGGAGGCTGTGTTTGTCATGACCAAGGTGGGAGGGAGGGAAGATGGGGTACAGATGAGGCAGCAAAAAATAAGAAAATGTTTATTCAGTGTTGACAAATAAAAGTGAAGTTGAGGAGACACAGCTCTGCCAAAACAGCATTTATTTGACAAAGACAAGATCTGCAATGGGGGTGAAACCCAAGAGGTAATATAATAAATGAGGATGGACATTGGCAGGTTGGAGGAGTTACCAGAAATGGGGCACCATTCTTTCAGTAAAAAAAAAAATACAAAGTCTTGCGCTTGGCTATCAGAATGTCTTTTTTGGTGTCCAAAATGAGTGTGGGGAGGTACAGGCAGCCACCAGGTGGGGGTGCTACATGGGAATACAATTTTAAGATGACCTAAGGGCAAACAAGCTACGTGAGAAGAAGTTGGTAAAGGCAGTAAGATACAGTGGTGCATTGGGAGGGGTGTCAGCAGCAGAAACAAACTAGGTGGTTAGGCCACTGTACAAATCACTACTGAGACCTCAGACAGAGTACTGTGTCCTGTTCCAGACACCACATCTGAGGAGGACATACACAGGGTGTAGGCCATTGACAGCAGGGCTACAAAGCTGAGACAGGGTATGCATGAGAAGCCTTTAAAGGAATGGTTGGGGAACCTTCATTGGAATTCCCTGTAGGAAAAGAGAGAGAAGGGGGACACGATACAGACATTGATGTAACTTATTTGTATAAGCAAGGTACAACATCACAGTATCTTTTAAAAAATAAGATGTGCAAGAACTAGTTGCAACAAAATGAAGTTAGAGGGGGGAGGTTCAGAGGCAGGTATTTGTCAGTGAAAGAGTGGCAGATGCTTTGAACAGCCTCCTAAAGGAGGTGGTGGTGTGAAAAACACTGTGGGATTGTACAACTTCATGAGATAGAGATAAAGGGTACCCTATGCCCATGATAAAGAGGGTGAGATGCAGATGAAGTATGATCTGTGATTCAAAATGGGCACACTGGTTGGACCACGTGGTCCTTATCTGATGTAAGATTTGACTTTCCTACGTTTCTTGTGGCACACCACCAGTACTGGTAACGGTCATCCTACAATGATAAACAACAAAGCAATAACTGTTGCTGCACTGTTCAAATGATCTGTTGCATAACGAACGACAGCAGAGACGTACACAGGATACATGCCAGCGTGACTGGTCCTCTACAAATGACAGGTACAGCATCGCATAGCAATAGATATGAGCGACCTATGAACCATAAAGTGTTCAGCAGAAATGGTGTACTGCATTGAATACTCACTCATTCCTAGGCTCGTTGTCACTGACAAGACCATCAATCTCAATGTACTCATACAAGCATGACATCAAGACATCCTCATCAAGGCACGTATTCTTAAATCCTTGAACGTTAGTTATATAACACACACCATCAAGTTCTTCAAATTTGTCTGACACAGCTGAGTAAAACCAGCAGCAACGATTCACTCTGGGGGAAGGCATGAATGCACAATTACCGCAGAAGCACCTGGCATGAAATGATTGGAATGAAAAAATGTCCTTCTGAAAGTTGAGTTCTGGCAAAGTATCCAGTGTATAGTGTAACACATAGTCAATAAAATTAGCAATTAATGCTTCAGTACATGGTATCATGCATGTCTCTGTTCATGAGTGCAATTTCATTGTGGAATAAGAATCAGAGACAACCATAGTGCACTGCAGGGTGCATTCCTCAGACACCTAACATTGGAGCACAACCATGACTGAGCAATAGTACACCTGTTTCTCGGAACAGTGATAGAATAAGGCATGTAGCTTTGGCCATTAATGTAGTGTTGTTCAATCACAATACAGTGACAGTGGTCAAGTGATGTGGCTAAAGGTTAGCATGCAGTGGGGTGTGGTGGGTGGTGAACTCTCACCTCCAAGTGCTGTCACAAGCACATTGCCCTCAGGATCTTTGTTGGGACTGGTGTTGTTTGGGCTATTCATATAGGAATTCTCACTGCTGCATCGGAGGTTGCCAAGAAAGAGGAGCGGTTGGACAAAGGTGTGCTCATTGAGGGAGAGGATGTTGGAACAGAGGCACATCCCTCCACTTCTGCCTTTCCACAATACATACACCATTCTGGCAGAGAGTGGTTCCTTTATGGAAACACCTGCAGTGGATACCCAAGAAGGATGCTGGGAACATCCACAAAGGAGACCGATAGGCGGGTGGCACATGCCGGCACAGGTGAAGGAACAGCTCCTGGTTGAGGACTCAATCATTAGGGGGTAGATGTAGGGGGAGGGAGAGGGAGGTAAGATGCCTGCCTGGTGCCACAGATTGAAGGGATAGTGAGTGAATCCTCAGGATCGCGGGAGCAGGTACATGGGGGAAGGAGCTGGATGTCATTATCCACCTAGGGACAAATGAACTGTCCATGAATGGGATAAGAGCAGTGCAACAGTACTTTGTGGAGTTGGGGATGGGCCTTACACAAGTAGCACATATGGTAACCTTCTCAGAGGTGCTGCCGGAGGGATAAGAGCAGGGGTAAATGGAGAAAAAGGCAATAAAGACAGGGATGGGGCTAAGACCACAAAAAAACTGGAGAATGATGAGTACTAATGTCCATGGTCTGTGTAACAATCTCCCTGAAGTAGTGGCCTTGATGGAAGAGGGATGCCTGGATATTGTGACAGTCACAGAAACATGGTACACAGAGAACAATGACAGGGATGTGAACATACCAAGGTGCCCAATCTACAGGAGGGACAGGGAGGGTAAAAGAGGAGAAGGAGTAGCTGTCTATGTAAGGGAAGGGATCAAATCAATGGAACTAAAGGTAAACAGGGAATAGAGGAGGCACTGTGGGTCACCCTGGAGACAGGAAATGGCACCACAATCTGCCCACTTGTTGTATACAGACCTCATCTCATGGGGAGGCAAATGACAAGGAAATGATGGAAGGCATCCTTATAATGGCAGAAAAAGGGGAGATATTGTGGATGGTGGACCTGAATATGCCAGATGTTAACTGGAGCAGCTTTAATGCAGCCACATCCAAGAGCAGGGTCATTCTCAATGCCCTACAGGGGGCATGCCTCTGAAAGATACTGTTGGAACACTTTCAGGAGGGAGCACTCTTGGACCTGGTACTCTCAAATGGTGACAGAGAGAGGATGTCACATTTAAAAGTGGGTAGCCATGTGGGAACAAGCGACCACCAAACATTGTGGTTCACAATAAACACAGCCATAGAGTGAAGCCATACAAAAGCAAGATCATTGCACTTTAGGAGGGCTGAGTTTGGTAAAATGTGAGAGTGCCTCAAAACAAGAATAGCAAATGGGAAAGAAGGATGGGTGGAGCAACAATGGTGAAAAACCAAAACAGCCAACATAGATGCAACAAGCATTTTTATGAAGCAAATGAACAAAACAAAACCAAGGGAAAAAACACTATGATTCTCAAAAGAGGTGGTGGGGAAGGTTAGGGAGAAAAAGGTAGAGTTCAGGAAGTCTAAGGAAACACAGAAGGAGCAGGACAGAGAACTGTACCAGTTAAAGCAGAATGAATCAGGAAAGGCAGTGAGAATAGCAAAGGCCCAAACTGACTAAAAGGGAGCCAAGTCAGCTAAGAAGGGTGACAAAACCTTTTATAAGTACATTATGGATCAAAGAAAGACCAAGGGAGGGTTAGTGAAACTTTATAAAGGGGAAGGGAGGGTGACAGTGAAAAAGCTGTGGTACCCAATGAATACTTATGCTCAGTATTCACAAAGGAAGAGGAAAGGGAGGTGCCTAAACAAAACAATAGAAGCACTATGGATAGGGGGTCATTAGCAGTCCATTCACATAAGAAAGGTTCCTGAAAGAAGTCCTAAAATTGAAATTGGACAAACCAATGGTGCATGACTGGATTCAACCCATAATTCGAAAATAACTAAGGGGAGAACTACTAACACCACTGACAACCCTTTTAAAAAAAATCATGGCAGGATGCTGTAGTACTTGAGGACTGAAGGAGGGCAGATGTGATTCCCTTTCAATAAACTAGGAGCAAGACAGAGGCACAAAACTACAGATCTGTTAGTTTCAGCTCAGTAGTAGGAAAACTGATGGAATAACTTCTAAAGGAAAGAATTCTTCAGTTCATAGTGGGCAGTGGGGCACAGGACACAAGGCAGCTTGGATTCACAGTGGGAAGGTAATGTCAGACAAATGTAATGGATTTGTTTGACTGGGTGACCAAAGTAGTAGACCAGGGAGGGGCTCTTGACATGGCCTCCATAGACGTTACCAAGACATTTATCACAGTCTCATACAAAAGAGTAATAAACAAGTTAGCCAGCCTTGGAGTGAGTGCCAGGGTTGTAGCCTGGGTAAAATATTGGCTGGACAACAGGATGCAGTGGGTAATAGTAAATGAAGTAAACTCTGAAGAAAGACAGGTTATTAGTGGGGTACCACAGGGTTCAGTACTGGGAGCGGTTATCTTTATATCTTTATAGGTGACATTGCATTGGGACTGTAAAGAGAAAGTGTGACTCTGCAGATGACACAAACATCTGCAACAGGGTTGATACACAAAAGGGGGTGGAAAGGATGAGAAGGGACTTGGCAAGGTTGGAGGAATGGAGAAAAGTATGGCAGCTTACAATCAATGCAAAGAAGTACAAAGTAATGCACCTGGGAAACAAAAACTCAGGGGAAGTGTACACAATGTGGGTTTAGGTACTAACAACAACAAAAATGGAAAGGGACCTGGTGGAAGTCAGATCAGATAACTTAAAAGTAGACAAGTGATGTGAGAAGGCAGTAAGGAGGGCTGGGGTGCATAGGGAGAGACATCACCAGTAGAAAACAGGAAGTTGTTATCCCTCTGTACAGACAGTTGGTGAGACCCCATCTGGAATACTTTGTGCAGTTCTGGAGAACTCACCTCCACAAGGATATACACAGAATGGAGGCAGTCCAAAGGAGGGCAACTAAAATGGTGCAGGGTCTGCACCATAAGCCATACGAACACGGACTAAAGGAACTTAATATGTATACCATCAAGGAAAGGGGGACATAATACAAACATTTAAGTGCCTGAAGGGAATCAATAAAGTCTAAGAGGGTAGCATCTTTCAGGAAAAGAGATGTGCAACAACAATGGGGCGTGGCTGGCACAGTGGTGCTGAGGCAGTGGATGCCAAACCTTGTAACACGCAGGTGAACCAGATTCGAGAATGGATTCAGGTCATCAGGGGTCTGCAAGTGAGGGAGTGGACTGAGTGTCCGCAGACTGCTCTCCTCTCCCTGGGGGTGGGTTCTGGGCTTGCACCATGCTGCAGTGGCCCACGATGGAGATCAGGGGCTATACAGTCATGGTGCACAGAGAGGGAGGAGTGCAGCAGACATTGGCACACTGTGTGTGGATGTCATTGCACATTTGCACTCCTAAGGGGAAGTTAAAATACAGTAGAAAATGCTAGTCAGTCATGGTGGCTTGATGGACGGTCCTCTGCGCAACCTCGGACTCATGCGGAATCAAAACTTGCTATTGGATCAAGGCACAGCACCCGGATTTGGGGTCCTGCCACAGGCATTGTGTGTGTGCCAGCCTTGTGTGAGTGAGCTGCCAGGGACAGCATGTGGGGCAGAAGTTCAACAGGCAGATGATGGCAGACCAAGCTGCAGGGGAGAAATAATGATATTTTTTGGAAAAAAGGACAAGGAGCCACAATTTGAAGATAGAGGGGGGACAGCTCAGGCGAAATGTAAGGAAGATTTTTTTTCACGGAGACAGTAGTGTAACCATGGAACGGCCTTTATGAGGAGGTTGTGGGGTCAAAAACAGAAGGGGAATTAAAGAATGCATGTGACAGACATAAAACAATTCATGGGGGGGGTAGGAGGAAGTAAGCTGTTGGTTAACTAGGATCTGCAGTGAAATGAGCAGACTGGCTGGACCAAGCAGTCCTTATCTGCTGTCAAAGTCTATGATTCTATGTACTGACTGATTAATTGGATGTCCACGAGAGGGCACAGGCTAAGATTGAAGGAGGGAAGTTTTAGGATGCAGATGAGGAGGAATTATTTCACAGAGAGGGTGGTGTCAAAATTGAATTCTCAGCAACAGCGAGAGATATCCTGCAAGACAGTAGATAGTTTTGATAGGGCATGGGATGGGGCAAAGAGGAGGGTCTGGTTATTTCCAAAGACAGAAAAGGGGAGGGGGAAGGGGCAGCTGCAATAACATGGTGAGAGCTACGCACACGTGCACACTTTATAGACCATGAGGACTGTTGTTCTTGTTGATTTATAGGTATGTTTGTTTCTCAAGATAACTTTTTGGAGTATGCCACTGCACAGTAGGCAAAGGTATACTTGTACAATGTAAACACATGTATCTGGACAACAATGGATGACATAACCATTTGTATCACTATACCAAAAGTGGCACATTGCTGCACATATGGCTACCAAAAAAACATTGTATATCCTGAAGACACAGAATTTGGTAACTAGGTTCAGAAGAAAACACACACACACACACACACACACACACACACACACACACACACACACACACAGTGATGAACAAAGAAGAGCCTTAAAATGTATATACAGTATTAAAACTATTTAAATTTGAGGTTAGGTAATCACATTAGAAAAAGAAAAGCACACAGACACAAAGCTGAACTTTACTGACATAAAACAGAGAAGTGCAATGACAGACTTGAAATTAATACACATAGTAAAACACATACTGAAACGAAATGCACATACAGTACACAGCATGACTGAATGCACAATCAAACATAAGAAGCACTGACATCTCATCCATAGCAGTGGTAAACAGACACAGTTGTAAAATAATACAAAGACATGGCAGAATGGAATAGTAGATCACATCAATATTTGTAAATGAAAGTAAAGAGATTGGCAAGAGTAATGTTGTATGACAGTACTTTCTGAAATCAATAGCACAACAGCAGAAGAACATTGACTAAGAAAACGAAAAAAAAATATTTATTTTATCAAGCACCACGATGTCATGTGTTACAGCTCTCGATGACCACACATATTATTTACCAGTTTGACAGCTCCATGGAGTCAATGGCACTGCTGCTGCCACCAACTGCACCTTTTTGGGGAGACTCATCTGATAGAGTACTGGGGGGGGTCAGCTAAAGGCTTAAACATATATGGTTGTACATTTAATAAAGAGTGACCAGCACCACATGCTTACACCATTAAATCTTTTTCCTTGTCAGAAGACATGCCGTGATCATCTTCTCTAGTGCTTGCTCCCACTCTCACGGGGCTGACTATACTCCCAATGATGTCATCACACTTGACGTCCATGCACAATACGAGCCACTCAGCAGTTGAGAAGACACAGCATGGGGATACATCTAGGGCACTTTTTGGAGGAAAATTTAATAAAACAAACATTTCCAACACAAAAATGACTAGTACAGAACTTACTCACTAAAGGTAAGGAACATGACGAAGACACTGTTGTTAAAAAAATGTTTCACTTTTGCATTTGATCTTTATTTTTTTGTATAATCTTTTTATTAAATTTCAAAATTATAACAACATATACAACATAGACAGTACAACAAACAGATAGACAGGTGCAGTCCGTTATACAGTACAGTTACAATCAGTTATAAATTAACATGGTTATTTTCTTCCAGTCAGTACCATACATATATGATTTCATTCTCATTCTAAGTATTCATTAGTTTATTATCATTTAGGTTGCAGAAAGGCATTATTCATTATACAACCTCCCTAATCAAGTCCCATGCACAGGTAGAGATGGGCGAAGTGGCCCCAATTTGCTCTGTGAAGTGATTCACGGAGTGAAGGTGAATTCGCTGAGTGCTCCACAACATGAAGCAGAGTATTTCACGTTATAATAGGTAACATGAAATCAATTGAAAACAATGACTTGATGTTACTCCGCCTTCCCAAACCACTATTCCACCAATTCTTATGGCAAAGTACGTTGAAAATAATGTACTTCGCCTCACTTCACCATATTTTTAAGCTCCAAAGGAGAATTTTGCAGTGATTCATGGGTTTTCAGGTCATATGGGCTCTAGATTGTTCTGCACACCCTCAGTTTGGGGTAGTGTGTGTAGGAAACTGTAGGAGGCAATCTACTCTGAAAGCTCTCTGTGATTCAAACCTTCTAAATGCTGTTAAAAAAGCCTTTTTGAGTCATTTTTTTGCTGAAACTTTAGTTCATCGATTATAGGAAACCCTCCTGTGCTCAAATCATTGAGCGTTTATTGTTCGTGTGTGGATTTTGAATGTTAATGTACAACATTCAGTCTGTGTGCCTGAGAGACAGTGGAAGTGTGCTTTGGGGGAGGGGCATATCTGTGGTGTAGGTAGATTAACTTGGAGAAAAAGGCAGTGCTTTCTGTTGTGATGATATTTTTCTTGTATAACTGTATTAATGTACACACAGTAATATTTTCAATAATTCTTGCCATTTTTTTTGCTGATTGTTGTGGTTCAGCAGTGCATAATTTTAGTTTGTTTAAAATATGTGGTTATATTACTGAAGTTTTCAATTTGCTATGCATTACTTAGTGTGTGTGTGTGAGTACGTGTGTGATGCATGTCATTAAATCAGGCACAGTATTGTGCCACATAATAATTTCAGCAATGTGAACCTGCTATCCACTGCAGCTGTGTGCTTTTTGTACTTCTTTGTGGTATCTTTACTGGTACTAGTACTAGTGACTGTTACTGCAGCAATGCAGTACACTGCCCCCCCTCCTCGGCCCACCCCAACCGGCAAAGGTATTCTTTTCCAAATTTGAATTTCTGATGGTGAGCACTGGTTAGGTGTTGTGCCTTTACATCTGCATCTCTTCAGTGCACAGTGCAATCTTAATCTGTCAGTGCATGTGCATCTCTTTAGGGCCCAATCTCCGTCTGTAACTTAAATCACAGTTGTTTCTTTGGCTTCCCTTCACAGTACTTGACAGATGTGATGCATAATTCTGCATGAACATTGTACTCATTAATATGCATTTTTAAATCAGGACTATCATCACGAGTCACTCATGATACAAATCATGTTTTTCATCATCACGGTCACAAATGCAGTCACAAATCACGAATTTGCGATCACGTCACGAATCACAACACTCATTTTTTGACTAGTTACTTGAATGTATTGTAAGGATGTTTTGTAGTATCTCTCCAGGCTTCACCACCCCACCATTGTACTCATTAATGAACATTTTTAAGTCATGGAGTTTGTGCTGCAGCTCATCGGGGAAGTAGAGCCATAGGCATTTGCATTCCCAATACAGTTCCATATTGGTTGTCTCACACCATCGACACCGAATCATATTCTTCATCGTCACGGTTACAAATGCAGTCATAAATCACGATTCACAATCGCGTCATGAATCACAACAACAATTTTTTTACTAGTTACTTGGATGTATTGTAAGCATGTTTTGTAGTTTCTCTCCAGGCTTCACCACACCACCATTGTACTCATTAATAAGCATTTTAAGTCATAGAGTTTTGTACTACAGCTCATCGAGTACAGCCATAGGCATGTGTGTTCCTTCCCGTACAGCATGTGAGTTACAGTACTGTAAGTAGTGGTGGGTGAAGTGGCCCCAAATTGCTCCTTGAAATGATTTACTGTGTAACGTGGAATCCGCGGAGAACTCCACAATGTGAAGTGGAGTACTTCACTTCATAATGAGGAAGGCAAAGTCCATTGAAACCAATGACTTTGTGTTATTCCGCATTCCCCAGACCACGTCTCCACCAATTTTAAGGCGAAGTACATTGAAATCAATGTCATTCACCTCACTTCGCCCTGTAATTGAGCTCTAAATGAAATTCTGCAGTTATTCATGGGATTGCAGGTCACATGGGCTCTAGATTGTTTGACATAGCCTCAGTTCTGGCCTGGGTAGTGTGTGTGCAGTGGTAGCTGGAGACAGTTTGCTCTCAGAGCTCTGTGATTCAAAACCTCTAAAAGCTGTTTAATATGCCTTTTGAGTAATATTTTTTACTCAAAATTTAGTACATCAATTGTAGGAAACCCTTCCATGCTCATATCATTGAGTGTTTATTGTTGTGTGAGGATTTTGAATGTTAATTTAGAATAGTCAATCCGTGTACTGTGAAGTGTGCTTTAGGGGAGGGACGTATTTGTGGTGTAGGTAGATTAACTGGAAGAAAAAGGCAGTCTTTCTGTTTTGGTTATATTTTTCTTATATAACTGTGTTATTGTACACACAGTAACATTTTCAGTAATTCTTCCCATTTTTTTGCTGATTGTTGTGGTGCAGCAGTGCATAATTTTAGTTTGTTTAAAATATGTGGTTATATTACTGAAGTTTTCAATTTGCTATGCATTACTTAGTGTGTGTGTGAGTACGTGTGTGATGCATGTCATCAAATCAGACACCTTTTATTGTGCCACAAAATAATTTCTGCAATGTGAACCTGCTATCCACTGCAGCTGTGTGCTTTTTGTACTTCTTTGTGGTATCTTTACTGGTACTAGTACTGGTGACTGTTACTGCAGCAATGCAGTACACTCCCCCCCCCCTCGGCCCACCCCAACCAGCAAAGGTATTCTTTTCCAAATTTGAATTTCTGATGGTGAGCACTGGTTAGGTGTTGTGCCTTTGCATCTGCATCTCTTCAGTGCACAGTGCAATCTTAATCTGTCAGTGCATGTGCATCTCTTTAGGGCCCAATCTCCATCTGTAACTTAAATCACAGTTGTTTCTTTGGCTTCCCTTCACAGTACTTGACAGATGTGGTGCATAATTCTGCATGAACATTGTACTCATTAATATGCATTTTTAAATCAGGACTATCATCACGAGTCACTCATGATACAAATCATGTTTTTCATCATCACGGTCACAAATGCAGTCACAAATCACGAATTTGCGATCACGTCACGAATCACAACACTCATTTTTTGACTAGTTACTTGAATGTATTGTAAGGATGTTTTGTAGTATCTCTCCAGGCTTCACCACCCCACCATTGTACTTATTAATGAACATTTTTAAGTCATGGAGTTTGTGCTGCAGCTCATCGGGGAAGTAGAGCCATAGGCATTCGCGTTCCCAATACAGCTCCATATTGGTTGTCTCACACCATCGACACCGAATCATATTCTTCATCGTCACGGTTACAAATGCAGTCATAAATCACGATTCACAATCGTGTCATGAATCACAACAACAATTTTTTTACTAGTTACTTGGATGTATTGTAAGCATGTTTTGTAGTTTCTCTCCAGGCTTCACCACACCACCATTGTACTCATTAATAAGTGTTTTAAGTCATAGAGTTTTGTGCTACAGCTCATCAGGGAAGTACAGCCATAGGCATTTGTGTTCCTTCCCGTACAGCATGTGAGTTACAGTACTGTAAGTAGTGGTAGGTGAAGTGACCCCAAATTGCTCCTTGAAATGATTTACTGTGTAATGTGGAATCCACGGAGAACACCACAATGTGAAGTGGAGTACTTCACTTCGTAATGAGGAAGGCAAAGTCCATTGAAACCAATGACTTTGTGTTATTCCGCATTCCCCAAACCATGTCTCCACCAATTTTAAGGCGAAGTACATTGAAATCAATGTCATTCACCTCACTTCGCCCTGTAATTGAGCTCTAAATGAAATTCTGCAGTTATTCATGGGATTGCAGGTCACATGGGCTCTAGATTGTTTGGCATAGCCTCAGTTCTGGCTTGGGTAGTGTGTGTGCAGTGGTAGCTGGAGACAGTTTGCTCTCAGAGCTCTGTGATTCAAAACCTCTAAAAGCTGTTTAATATGCCTTTTGAGTAATATATTTTACTCAAAATTTAGACATCGATTGTAGGAAACCCTTCCATGCTCATATCATTGAGTGTTTATTGTTGTGTGAGGATTTTGAATGTTAATTTAGAACAGCCAATCCGTGTACTGTGAAGTGTGCTTTAGGGGAGGGGCGTATTTGTGGTGTAGGTAGATTAACTGGAAGAAAAAGGCAGTCTTTCTGTTTTGGTTATATTTTTCTTATATAACTGTGTTAATGTACACACAGTAACATTTTCAGTAATTCTTGACATTTTTTTGCTGATTGTTGTGGTGCAGCAGTGTACAATTTGTCTGTTTAAAACATTTGGTTATATTACTAAAGGTTTTCAATTTGCTATGCATTACTCGAGTGTGCGTGTGCGATGCATGCCATTAAATCAGACACCTTTTATTGTGTTACAGAGTAATTGCAGCAGTGTGAACCTGCCATCCACCACACCTGCATGAATTTTTTATACTGCTTTGTGGTATCTTTACTGGTAGTGGATTGATACTGCCATGCACTAATCCCCCAACTGGCAAAATATATTCCTTTCCCGATTTGGATTTGCAACTTGTGAGCACTGGTTAGGTGTTGTTGTGCCTTTTCGTATGCATCCCTTGAGTGTGCAGCGCAATCTTAATCTGTCTGTGCATTTGCATGGCACCATTAATTCTGGGAGACTGCATTACTTGTTACACTCTCATTTCACTTCATCAGCACTGGGGAATTTTCTGGACACAAGACAGTAGCATTTTGGGGATGTACATTAGTTCTGATGACTCTGTATGTGACTTGACCACTGTGCACATGACTGAGTGCGCCATTAATTCTGGGAGACTTTGCATTTCTTGTTACACTCTCATTCACTTCATCAGC
Source organism: Neoceratodus forsteri (assembly GCA_016271365.2). NCBI lineage: Eukaryota > Metazoa > Chordata > Ceratodontiformes > Ceratodontidae > Neoceratodus > Neoceratodus forsteri. The sequence goes on from CM057449.1 coordinate 464,494,653, forward strand.
ACTGTGGAGTTTTCTGAACTCAAGACGGTAGCACTTTGGGGATGCGCATTCATTCTGGTGACTGTGTGGATGGGATGCTGCCAATATTGTTGTCACTCTGCCTTACTTCGCGTTCAAGGCAGAATGACAATGCGACGTAATAATAACAAGGTGAAGTGAGCCTTTCCTATGGGGCACTCCACGCAGGAAGTGCCAACGCCAAGTGGCCCTTGGTATTCTACTTCACCGGCGATTTTAAATTCTCTGCATCTCTATGCACAGGGTGATGTCCTCCCTACTGAGCGAAGCTAGAAAGGGGGCCCATTCTCTGTAAAAGGCTTCCTCCCTTTCTCTGATTGTCAGGGTCAGCCTGGGCTAGGGGGATACTGGGATGCATAGGGAGAGGCACCACCAGTAGAAAACAGGAAGTTGTTGTCCCTCTGTACAGACAGTTGGTAAGACCACATCTGGAGAACTGTGTACAGTTCTGGAGACCTCATCTCTGGAAAGACATAGACAGGGTGGAGGCTGTCCAGAGGGGGGCAATGAAAATGGTGCAGGGTCTGCACCAGAAGACATATGAAGAAAGACTAAAGGAGCTTAAGAGGTATAGCCTTGAGGAAAGGAGGGAGAGGGGAGACATGATAGTAACTTTCAAATACCTCAAGGGAATCAACAAAGTCCAATAGGGTAGCATTTTTCAGAGAAAGAGATGTGCAAGAATCAGGGGGCACAATTTGAAGATAGAGGGAGACGGCTAAGAGATAATGTGAGGAAGTATTTCTTCACAGAGTGGGTTGCAGATGCATGGAACAGCCTTCCTGAGGAGGTAGTAGAGTCAAAAACAGTGGGGGAATTCAAGAATGCATGGGACAGACATAAGACAATTCTAGCGGGGGGTAGGAGGAAGTAGGCTGTTGGTTAACTAGAATCTGCAGCTTATCCATTAGGTAGGGAAATAAGTAGACTAGGTGGGCCAAGCGGTCCTTATTTGCCATCAAAGTCTATGTTTCTATGTTTTTATTTTCCTATGTTTCCAGGGCTAATGTTTGGATTGTCAGTCTACGTCACTGTTGAATAGTGGGAACAGCACAATTAACCCAGGTGTTCTGTATGCAGTGCCTCATAGAAACATAGAAACATAGACTTTGATGGCAGATAAGGACCACTTAGCCCACCCAGTCTGCCCATTTCCCTACCTACTGGATAAGCTGCAGATTCTAGTTAACCAACAGCCTATTTCCTGCAACCCCCCACTATAATTGCCTTATGTCTGTCCCATGCATGTTTGAATTCCTCCACTGTTTTAGACCCCACAACCTCTCCAGGAAGGCGGTTCCATGCCACCACTCTCTCCGTGAAAAAGAATTTCCTCACATTACCCTCGAGCCATCCCCTCAATCTCTTAAATTGTGCCCCTTGTTCTTACACATCTCTTTTCTGAAAGATGCTACCCTCCTGTACTTTGTTGATTCCCTTGAGGTACTTAAAAGTTTCTATCATGTCCCCCCTGTCCCTCCTTTCATCAAGGGTATACATATTAAGCTCTCTCAGTCTCTCTTCATTTGGTTTCTGATGTAGATCCTGCACCATTTTAGTTGCCCTCCCCTGGACTGCTTCCATCCTGTTTATGTCCTTGCGTAGATGAGGTCTCCAAAACTGCAGGCAGTACTCCAGATGGGGTCTCACCAACTGTCTGTAAAGAGGGATAACCACTTCCCTTTTTCTACTTGTGATGCCCCTTCCTATGCATCCCAGTATCCCCCTGGCTTTCCCTACTGACTTCTCACATTGCATACCCACCTTTAGGTCATCTGATATGACTACACCCAGATCCCTTTCCATTATTGTTGTTGTTAGTACCTCCTGCTATTGTGTACTCTTCTCCTGGATTTTTATTTCCCAGGTGCATTACTTTGCACTTTTGCATTTAATCTAAGTTGCTATATGTCTGACCATTCCTCCAACCTTGCCAAGTCCCTTCTCATCCTTTCTACCCCCTTGTGTATCAACTCTGTTACAGATTTTGTGTCATCCGCAAAGAGGCATACCTTTCCTTCCAGACCCTGTGCATTGTCACCTATAAAGACGTTAAAGAGGACTGGACCCATTACTGAGCCCTGAGGTACTCCACTAGTAACCTCCCTTTCTTCAGAATGTGTTCCATTCACTATTACCTTATGTGTCCTGTTGTGCAGCCAGTTTTCTACCCAGGCTACCACCCTGGGACCCACTCCCAGGCTGGCTAACTTGATTATTAATCTTTTGTGCGAGACTGTGTCAAAAGCCTTGCTAAAGTCTAGGTAGGCCATATCCACAGCCCCTCCCTGGTCTATTACTTTGGTCACCCAGTCAAAGAAATCGATTAGATTTGTCTGACATGACCCTCCTGCTGTGAATCTATGCTGCTTTGGGTCCAGTGCCCCGCTGGCATCTAGGTACTCAATAATTCTTTCTTTCAGAAGTGATTCCATCATTTTCCCGACCACTGAGGTCAAACTAACAGGTCTGTAGTTTCTTGCTTCTGCCTTGCTACCACTTTTGTGAAGGGGAATCACATCTGCCCTCCTCCAGTCCTCAGGTACCACCCCATCTTCCCATGATTTGTTAAAAGTGTGTTAGTGGTGTCACTAGGTCCTCCTTAGCTCTTTTAGGATTCTAGGTGAATCCGTCAGGCCCCATTGCTTTGTCCACCTTGAGTTTTAGAAGTTCTTCCAGTACTCTTTCTTCTTTAAATGGACTGGTATCAACCCCACTATCCAGAGTGCTTCTACTGTTTGGTTTAGGTAACTCCTCCTCTTCTTCTTTTGTGAATACTGAGCAAAAGTATTCATTCATTATCTCTGCCATTTCACTGTCTTCCTCTGCCCACCTCCCCTCTCCTTTATTAATCTTCCCTATCCCTCCCTTAACCTTTCTATGTTCCTTAATGTACCTATAAAAGGTTTTATCCCCCTTCTTAACTGAGTTGGCTATCCTTTCCTCGATTTTGGCCTTTGCTTTTCTGACTACCTTCCCCACTTCTTTCTGCTTTAATTGATACAGTTCCCTGTTGTGATCCGTCTGTGATTCCTTATACTTTTTGAATGCAGCCTTTTTCTCCTTAACCTTCCCTGACACTTCTTTTGAGAGCCATAGTGGTTTTTTATTCTGCTTTGTTTTCTTTATTTGTTTCACACAAAGGCTTGTTGCCTCCATGATGGCAGTTTTGATTATTCTCCATTGTTCTTCCACCCTTCCTTTCTGGCCATTTGCTAATGCATTCCTCAGGTATTCACCCATGATGCCAAAGTCAGCCCTTCTAAAGTCCAGTATCCTTGTATTTGTATGGCTTGTCTCCATGGTTGTGTTATTGTGAAGCACACTGTGCAGTGGTCGCTTGTTCTCAGGTGTCTACTGACTTCTAAGTTTGTGATCTCTCTCCATTTGAGAGTACCAGGTCTAATATTGCTCCCTCCGAGTGGGTTCCACCACTAGCTGTCTAAAGGCATGCTCCCTGTAGGGCATTGAGAATGACCCTGCTCTTGGATGTGGCTGCAGTCCATGCTTGCCCAGTTAACATCTGGCATATTCAGGTCCCCATCAACAGTATCTCCCTTTTTCAGCCATTTTGAGAATGCCTCTATCATTTTCTTGTCCATTTCCTCCCTTGAGACAGGGGTCTGTATACAACCCTGTGCGGATTGTGATGCCATTCCCTGTCTCCAATGTGACCCAGAGTTCCTCTTGTCCTCCCCTTTACTTTTTAGTTATGTTACTTTGATCCCTTCCCTTATGTAGAGAGCTAATCCACCTCCTCTTTTACCCTCCCTGTCTCTTCTGTAGATTGTGTACCCTGGTATGTTGACATCCCAGTCATGGTTCTCCGTGTACCATGTTTCTGTGACTGCTACAATATCCAAGTGTTCCACTTCTATTAGGGCTACTAGCTCTGGAAGCTTGTTTCCAAGACTATGGGCATTGGTACTCATTGCCCTCCATTTAGTATTGGCTTTATCCTTTTTTACCCCATCCCTGCTCTTATTGCCCTTGCTCATTTTTCCATTTACCCCTGTCCTGCCCTCTGTCAAGCTCTGTACCTCAGTGTTTACCCTACTACCTGTCATGCTTTGAGGGGAGGCTTGAACTTTCCTGTTTCCTATCAGCACTCCCCTTGGCTAGTTTAAAGCTTGCCAAGGAAGCCTTTAAACCTGTCACCTAGGAGCGTGTTTCCCTTCCTGGACAGATGCAGACCATCATGCCAGTATAGACCTTCATCTCTCCAGGTGGACCCCCAGTCCCCAATGAAGCCAAAGCCCTGTACTCTGCACCAGTTTTGCAACCATTCATTAAACCGCATGGTGTGCAGTACCCTAGCCTCACCCCTTCCATAGACTGGCAGCATCTCTGAGAAGGTTACCGTGTTTGCTACCTGTCTGAGGCCCCTCCCCAACTCCACAAATTCATCCTGCACTGCACTGATCTCATGCCTAGCTAGGTCATTTGTCCCGAGGTGGACAATGATATCTAGTTTCCTCTCCTGTGATGCTGCTTCTGCAATCCTGAGGATTCGCTTCCTGTCCCTCCAAGCCATGGCACCAGGCAGGCACCTTACTTCCCTCTCCTCTCCCTTCCCCAGGTCTACACCCCTAACAGTTGAGTCCCCTATCAGAAGCTGTTTCTTTCCCTTGTGTTGTCCCTTGCCACTCTTTTGTGGGTCTCCCTTGTGGATGTCCCCAGCATTCTTCTTGGTCTCCAATGAGGGTGTCATCATAGAAGAACCTTGATTTGCCAGACCAACATATGATTTGTGTAAAGGTGCAACTCGGGGGCTACGCCTCTGTTCCACCACCCTCACCCTCCCAGAACCTACTGTGGTCCATCTGCTTCACACACTTGCAACCTCTGAGGGCAGTGGTTGTGGAACTGGTGCTCTTTGGGTGGGGAGTCCTCTTTAGTCCTTGCCAGTTCAGCCTGGAGGTGGGCAACCTTCTCCCTCAGACCTGACAGTTGCCTGCAACTAGGGCAGCAATGCAGGTTCCAGAATGTTTCCCGGAAAATTGCTGCCCCACAGCCAGTGCATTGCACCACTCCCATGTCCCTCTTCCTTATAATATACAATGAGTAATATACAATTTTTTTTTGTGTGTGTGTATACTTACGCTTTATGCATTGTGCTGAGTAATTAAGAATATGACAGTTCTGCTCCAAGACCTGATGAGGAAGGGATGTCAGAACCTTGGCTATAAAGGAAATGCCACACCTGGGGTGGGCGGGGTGAGAGGAAGGGTGGGTGGGTAGGCCACAACCACTGGTGACTGTTAGAAACAATCAAATACACCACTGCTCCACCACCCTGGTGAGTACTGCCCTTTATAGTAAGTCAACCAACACCACAATGTACTAGACCACTGCTCTTACACAAACCACTCTACTGAGTCCAGGGATAAAATGAACTCACTGTTCAGCCAGCAGGACACTTCCAAAATATTGCACAATTATCCTTCCAATCCTATGTGTCTAGCACAGAAATCACAACTTCAGTTGTATTACAACCCTCTGGTTATAAAATTACTACACTTTAATGGAATCCTGCAATTCTTAATGCCAATAAGAAAATAATGAAACTTTCTGTAGAAAGTGTAGCTTACCTTCCTAGTCCCCTACAATATTATGTTTTACCAAGTTACCAGTTCCTCAAATGCGTTCTAGTTTGTTCTCTGCAGTATAGCCAGTTTCTCAGCTTCCAAAAGGAACAGCAAGTCTTCTGACTGATTTTACTCTGTGTAGTATGCCTAAACAGAACAGTGATAAAAGCCCCACCCTGAATCAATTGATTGACTAGTGACACCTGTGATGTAAGCAGGCCTTTCAGTGAAGACAATTTGCTATGTCTGCTTCTAATACACACACACACCCTGTATCTGAAACCAGGGATAAACTCACTGCTTAGCCAGCAGAACACTTACAAAATATTGCACAAATTTCCTTCCAAATCCTATGTGTCTAGCACAGAAATCAAGCAACTTCAGTTGTATTACAACCCCTCTGGTTATAAAATTACTACACTTTAATGGAATCCTGCAATTCTTAATGCCAATAAGAAAATAATGAAACTTTCTGTAGAAAGTGTAGCTTACCTTCCTAGTCCCCTACAATATTATGTTTTACCAAGTTACCAGTTCCTCAAATGCGTTCTAGTTTGTTCTCTGCAGTATAGCCAGTTTCTCAGCTTCCAAAAGGAACAGCAAGTCTTCTCCAGCACCAGTAACACCCTGATCCACCGTGGGAGCGGATCCTTTTCCCCATTCTCTCCTGGATTCATTCCAAACAGGCCTATTATTTTGTCTACCTGTAGGGGAGGATCCTGCCATGTTAGTAACCTCTCCAATCACTTCTCCCCGAAAGGTCTGTAGTACCATGCATGTCCAGAAGCAGTGCATATACGTCCATCTTTCATCTCCACACCTGTCACACATAGAGGAAACAGAAGGATGTGCCTTATGGACTATCACAGGGGGGTAATAAAGCCTGTGCAGAAATTTATAAAAGGCTTCCCTAAATCTATTACATACCAAGAGACCCGTGTGCCCTTCTAATAGAAGCTGCCAGTTCTCCTCCGTAATTTCCCTTCCAATATCTTTCTCCCACAATTGTTTTACTTTTTGGGTATGGTCTGGGTAATCTTGCTTCCCCAGCTTCGCTGCTTTTCTAATAAATCCCTTGGGATCCTTTTGTGCCAGGTATACCAAGGTCTCTGTCGAATGCTATCCATAGGTTTGGGCCCCTCCCCTGTCCATTTTCAACATAAATGCTCTAAGCTGCAGATATCAGAATAATTGTTGCCCCCTCAGTCCCAACCCTTGAATAATATCCTCCAATTTACTTATTATACCATTCTTTAGTAAATTCCCCATACTCTGCACCCCTTTAATCTCCCACTCTTTAAATCCCCTATTTTCCAGTCCCGGGAGGAAGAAGGGGTTCCCTGCCACAGGCAACAACAGGGTTTCCCCTTTACAAATCCCCCTTTGCTTCCTGAGATGACTCCATGCTTCCAGCACCGCCTTCACTAGTGGGTTGCACCCACCTTGGGTGGAGTATGTTTTAAGACCTTTACTGTGCAGATACACCGGGAGGTGGTCTGGGCATCCCCATTGCTCTAAATCAACCCACCTTGCCAATGCAGGGCGGTGTACCCAGTCTACCACATAGCATTGTTGGATTGACAGGTGGTAATTCGTAAGATCTGGGAAATTGAGACCTCACTTAGTAGTTTCAGCCTTCAATCTCTGAAGGTGGGCTCTTGGACATTTTTCCCCACCAGATAAACCGAGAGAATAATTTATCTACCCAGTCTTTGTCCCCTTTCACAAGATCCACAGGTACCATCTGCATAGGGTATAATATCCTAGGGAGGATATTCATTTTGATCAGGTTAATGCTGCCTAACCATGAGATAGGTAACTGCATCCACCTTCTCAAGTCTGCCTCAACTGTTTTAATTGGTGGTGTGTCATTTAACCCATATAAAGACCCTACTGTCCTGCCCACTTTAATACCCAGATAGGTGATGCTCATGAATGCCCCTGGGATACCCCACTGCTCATCCTCCTTCTCAGTTCTGGAGAAACACAACATTTCTAATTTACTAAGGTTTAATTTATATCCAGAAAAAACAGCAAAAGCATCTACCAATTCCAACAGGGGTGGCATATAAACCTGAGGATTCTTAACAAATAAAAGCATATCATCCACATAAAGGGTGATCCTGTGCTTGGATCCCCTTGCTCCCCGAAACCCTGAACCCCGACACTGCCAGATTGCCACGGCCAATGGTTCCAATACCAGTGCAAACAGCAAGGGGGAAGGGGGCACTCGTGCCTCACTCCAAACCAAAAGGGTCAGTGGGCACCCCATTAACCAAAATCCCAGCTTTAGGGGCCTAATACATGGCTGGAACCCATTGGATATATGATTCACCCAGACCAAACTGGGCCAGCACCTCAAAGAGGTACTCCCATTCTACCCTATCAAAAGCTTTTTCAGCATCCATAGAGATGACATAAGTTTTCTCCGTCATTTGCCCTGCTCTCCACACTACATTGAGCAGGCAGCGCATATTGTGATAAGAAAACCTCCCTTTTATGAACCTGGTTTTATCTGGGTGAACCAATGTGGGTAGATGATCCTCCAACCGTGTAGCTGGAACCTTAGCCAAAATTTTAAGATCCCAATTCAAAAGAGAGAGATTGGTCTGTATGATACGCACTCCGTCTCATCTTTTCCTGGCTTGGGAATTAAACAAACCATGGCATCACAGCAAGTTTTGGGCAGGTGTGGGTGCTCCTCTCCTTCTTCAACCTGAAATACCCCACTTAACACCTCTGCCATCTGTCCTGCTAAAATTCCATGGGGAATCTGTCAGGGCTACTCGCCTTGCCCCGTTGCAACCTCCCTATAGCTTTTAAAACTTCTTCCTTCATAATGGTTTGATTTAACTGCTCCTCCTGGACTCTTGTGAGCCTTGGAAGTTCTACCTTATCCAGAAATTCCTTGATCAGGTGACCCTTACCTCAATATTTAGCCCTGTACAGCTGACTGTAGAACTCCCAAAAGCAGTTTCTTATTTTCCTGGGTTCTCTATGCATTACACCCCCTTATCCCCAATCCCCATCACTCCAGTGGGATATCTGCCCCCTTTCATAAGTCTTACCAAAAGGGGATCCAGCTTATTGGCCCACTTAAACATCTGACATTTGCAATAGAACCAGGATGTCTTTGCTTCTCCTTGAAACAGAGCATTCATGGCCTCTAGTTACTGTTAAAAGCTGCCCCACCTCACCCCGTTCTCCCTTTAGAACTCGATCTTCCAGCTCCTTTAGCTGTTTCTCCAACCCCTGTCTTTTTTTATGCTTCTCTCTTTTAATCCTAGCCATAAATTCTATTATTGCACCTTGCATGAAGGCTTTCCCTGTGTCCCAATATGTAGCTGTTGAGACCTCGGCTCCCTCATTGGTTTCCTTATACAGCTGCCACTGGCTCACCAGATGCTCTTTGAACTCCTTATTTAGGAGCATGTATGAGGGGAACTTCCACTGGGACAAGAGGTCCCTCACCACGTGCATACGAATCCACCTTATGACCATGGCATGGTCAGACACATGGATAAGGCTATGGGCCACATCAATCACTCTGTCATTCCACCCCCATGGCATAAAGATATAGTCAATTCGGGACCAGGTCCCATGAGGATTGGAAAAAAATTTATACTCCCTAGCCCCCAGGTTCACCATCCTCCAGCCTTCTAACAAGTCCATGTCTGCCATGCCCACTTGCCACTGGCTCAATACCTCTGTCACCCTATCTCTACCTTCAGAGTGGTCCAATACTGGGTTCATTGTACTATTCGGGTCTCTTCCAGAATTAGCCCTGGAAATTGTTTTCTAGTAAGCAGGTCCAAGGGTTCAGGGAAAAACTTAGGGTCATATACAGCCGGGGCATAGACACTGCCAAATTTAATCTGTTCCCCATACAACTGTCCCACAAGAAAAATATACCAACCCTCCCTGTGGTCCTTCACCACCCTAGTGACTTCCAGTGACAAAGGTTTACTCAGAAGAATGGCTACCCCTCACTTACGAGAGGAGTATGAGGCTGCAAAACATTTACCAAACTAGCCCCGAGTGACCTTGGTATGCTCTAGATCAGACAGGTGAGTCTTCTGGAGTAGTGCCACTTGTGCTCCCCTTCTTTTCAGCACCATCAGGAGCATTGAGCACTCGATTGGATTAGCAATCCCTTGCACATTTGAGGAGACCATCGTCAACTCCTGTGTATTAGCCATAAAAGTTCCCCCCCGGTCCATTGAATTCATGCTTTCCACCAACCTTGCCTTTACAGGCTTAGAATGTCCATATATTCGGCTTTCTGGAAAGTGCAGTAACCTGTACACAGTACAGAATGCACCGCAAAACACAGAATAACAACACATGAATAGAATATAAACAGTAACAATACCCCATCCCCCCTCCCTCCTTGCATCCCTTCATGACCTAAATTACCAGTATCCTTCATCCCATCCTCTCCCTTCACATCCTCCTTCCCCCTACTATACCATACTTGAAACATGTCCCCTTCTCAGTCCTACCCTTCGATACCCCCCCCAACATTGACACTAATTGCTGTCCTGGCATGAGTGTCGATAATCTCTCTGTCAATATGGATGCCCCACTGCTCCAGCAATGGCCTGTGCAAAGACCACCATTTGAGAAGAACCACCCCCCCCCACATACACACACAACAACATCGGTCTGCATTAAAACTATCTGGCAGACAACTTTAACAAATGCAGCATGAGATACATAACTGATGACCTACTAGCTCAGATTATAGAACTATATTTCAAAACTGACCCACTCCTCCCCTCATATCCCCTTTTAAGGATGGTTCAATAAGCATAATCATTCATGGTACTCACCACCGGGGCACCTAGCAGTTGCTATTGAAAGCACAGACAAACAGTCCATTCATTTTATAATAATAATAATAGACTTTATTTATCTACGTCTTTCTTAAAACCAAGGTGCATTACAATAAAATACAGAATAAAAACATACTAAAACATCATATAACTGAATTAACAGCAGGGCAATTAATAGGCATCGAAATTATCTAAAAATGCCTTATTCCATAAAAAAGACATTAGGCCCTTTTTAAAACCCTCCACCATCATGCACTCTCGAATCCAGCGCACCCGGACATACCCCCCCCCCATCTATCCAGTCCTTTCCCCACCATCACCAGCCATCAGTCACTCTGTCATGCCTGCGCTTCTGCAGGGGTTGGTAATTTCAACACCCACAAAGAGGAAAGCAGGCCATGCCATAAACACATGTGCTAAGCCCCTTCCCCCCTCATCCTCTCCTCCATAGCACACAGCCGAGCTGCCTTAACAGGCCAGGCACCTTCACAATAATTGTGTAGCTCCACAAAATAATGCCCAGATCTGGTAAGGCTCATCGCTAATCTACAGGTAACACAGGGGAGGCAATCAAACCCCTGCAAGCATCACCAGTCATCTGCTTGCTATCTTAAGCAGTTCCAGGGTCCAAGATGCACCAAGTCCCTCACCCCTGCCAACAACCCTCCTCCTCCACTGAGGCAACAATTCCAGGCCATCCAATGCAATGGTACTTAGCCTGATGATGGATTCTTTGTGCAACAGAGTTCAGGGTGGGAATAGGTGGGCATGCTCCGGTGCTACCAAATTAGGATAACTGGAGAAAGAAAAACAGTTCAGGGTGAGTGCGAATGATTCAACAAATGGTATACTAATGCAGGAGTAAGTCCCATCACTTGTTCAGCTTCTTCTGCAGGTCAGTGACAAATTGCTCTGCCTTGGCAATCTCCCAGAAGGAGTATGTTGCCCCTTTATGGCGAATCTTGAGTGTTGCAGGATAAATCAGGAAATTCTCTACCTAAAGGTTTTTCATCTGGCTCATGAGAGGGTTGAACATCTTTCTTTTTTTAAGGAGCCGAGCAGTGTAGTTCTGGGAAAGGAACAGTCATGTGCCTTCAAATTCAAAGACCCCTTTCTCTCGATATGCCTTTAAAATCATCTCCCGATCCTGGAATGCGTGAAATCTCATCACGATTTGCCTCAGAGGTTGATCTCCCGGGGGGCGAGGCATCACTGCCCAGTAGGCCCTTTCCAACTTAAGGCACCCATTTTTTGGTTGTAGCCCCAGCAGTTCAGGGAGGCTCTTAGCACAAAAGCCCAGCACATCTCCATTTTCCGTACCCTCTGGGAGACCTCTGAGATGCAAGTTAAGACGTTTATAATAATTTTCCTGATAATTGAACGCCTCTTTGAGTTCTTCTAGCTCCTTTTGGAGGGCAACCACTTGCCCAGGGACCTCCAGAATCTCATTTTCTAGCCTGGATATATGGTCATCTCTCTCCACAATTCTGTTCTTATGTAGGGTTTGCTGTTCCAAGATCTCCTGTAATTTGAGGTCAGTTTTACTTTCTAGCTTGAGGAGCCTGGGTTCCAGCACCTCAGTCACTTGCCCGGTCACCACGTGGCCTAGCGCACTCATTTCAGCCACCGAGAGCGAAATTATGTCTACACTTTCACCCGCTGTGGAGGCCATCAACTTCTTCCCCACTTTACCAGCCAGACATTGGCTCTTTCCAGGATTTGGCATTAAATATTCTTCCATGACACCTTTCTACAGGCACTTGATTCTTTTGTTGTGTGCAGAATTCAGTTTTTAAGAGTTTATTCTTAATTTTACTGGCTGTTAACTCACAGCAGCATTCAGGCATGTCTATCTAGTTAGCTGCTCATCAGCGCCCCCCCCCACCACCACATTTGATCTTTAAATAAACATTTCATGTAGTGGTACTTGTTCAGTGAAGTGACACTTTCACCTAAAGAAGCAATAAGTGAAATGGTACTTTACTGGCAAAGTACCACTTTGTGAAGTCTTCACCTGGCAAACTTACTGCCCACTTCTCCTTGTGTGGAACTATGTGAAGTGGCATTTTGTGCTATGCAGAGTTGGGAAGTGAAGTTTCCCTGACTTTGTACATAACCAGTCACCATATCACCATGACGTGGATGGCAGGTAAATATAATAGGATATAAAGTATATGACTGCTGAGCTTCAGCTGCTTGCTGCCTGGTGTCAAGCCTCCATTTTGCCTAAAAGTGTTGTAACATTGTCCTATTTCATCAACTGTATATTGTACTCTCCCAGGTCATGCTTGAAAATAGGCAGGGTTTTGCCTAAAGCACCTACCCGATCAACAAAAGCTAAATAAATAAATATTTTCAGTAGCCAGGTTCAGATCTTCCTTTATTTTCTTGATTTTGTTCTGAAAATATGCCATTCTTGTTAATGCTGCAACAGATTTCCTGTTTTATTCAATTCAGGATAACTTATCCAGTGACAGAATCAGTCAATTAATTGTATAATATTGTTAAGATGGGAGTGCAGGAGTGAAAACAGATAAAGCTTGTAAAGCTTATAAAAGTTGCAAGGATTGCACTGGCATTTAATCTCTGCCAGTGGGTTTTCTTGGGCAAAAAGCACTTGTCAACCTGTAAAGTCTTCCCCCTCTTTGCCCTGTAATCCATAGATTCAAGAATATTCAAAGTGATACAGTGCTTGGGAAAAGGAAATGGAACATTGTTTAACCAGGAGTAGCACACTAAGCCAATGCTTGTTTCCAGATGCAATCTGGGAGCACAAGGAAGTTAAGTGACTTGCTCAGGATCACACAGTGTGCACCTAGGCAGCTGTGGGAGTCAAACCCAGGTCTCCAGATCTGCAACTCAGAGCCTTAACCCACTGTGCTACACTGCTTGCAGTAGCCTATAATGAGGATCTATGAAGAGGTGCCACTGCTACTCTAGTGACACCACATATCAGGCCTAAGCTTATTGGATGAAAAAGCCTGTCACTCAGTCCCATATTTTGGAGACAAGATCTCCAAGAATGTTGAAAGTCATTCTATGTGATTTTTTTTCTCCTTGTTGACTTATCCCACATTTAAAAAAAAAAGAATTACAGGTTCTTCTCTCCAAGTAGAGTACAGCAAATGTATGTGCTGTTTAGATGGCAGTCATTTTGAAGCCTGTCACTGCAATATGATTTAAGATTATTTCAATATTTTAATGTCTGATTTAAGAACATGTAGGCTATAATATGATAAAGGATGTAATATTTACATCATGGAAAGAAAACATTGAATTCTATAGCATATACTTAAGAATAACCAAATGAGAACAAAGAAAGTTCAAATGTATGCTTGTGTAGATACATTGCGGCTGTTCACCTCTCTGTCCATGGGATATACTACCCTACAGGGGTACGACAGCGAGGAACCCTAGAGGAGGGTTCCCCCCATTTAGGTGCCACGGGAATGATTTTCTTGGCTAAAAATAGTTTAAGAAGAAGCCCACAGAAAAGAGAGATGTGCCACTGGAGCAGGAGGGGAGGATGGTGGGGCAATGAAAAAATGAATCCTGGAACAGTTCTGGAGGAGTGGCCTTTTAAGGCCTGATGGGGGAGTGATGTTGTTGCTCCTTCCATTGAACCACAGGCATAACCTTACCATTCAATGTGCATAGACAACTTGATAAGATGTACGCTTGTGTGACTTAGATACATTGTGGTTATTCACCTCTCTATCCAAGGGATATATCACCCTACAGGGGTACAATGGTGAAGAACCCTAGAGGAGGGTTCCACCCCTATAGGTGCCATGGGAATGATTCCCTTGGCTAAAGGTAGCTTAGGAAGAAGACCAAAAAGAATATCAGAAAGGGTGTTGAGCATCAAAGAGGTGAGAAAACAGAATATATCAAGACCAGAAAACAAGGTGATAGACATGGAAGGGAAGGGAAGAACAAGATATGATGAGGACGATGAACGAAAGGAAATCTGACAAGATGCAGAAGGGCATACTTCCTAAGTAGAGAGGGAACAGCTGATGCCACCATCCGACTCCATCCAACAGTGGAACCTAACTACAGAACCTATGAAAAGCACTAATCCTGTCAAAAATTATGACCATCAGCATGGAGGAGAGGAACCCCCCCCCCGAAGAGGAAACCTCTGGGGATCCAAGGCCTAGGTCGCCTTCCCTCCAGGGTGAAGGATGTTTTGGTTAGTGATGGCTCAGCTACTGCAATTTAGAGTCAATATTGAGGGAAGAGGGAAAATATTCCAATTCAGATGAAGCTCTCACTCTGTCCTTCTAACAGGAATGCTGTTGAGGGTTGCGAGTGACATCTCAGCAACTAGATGCCCTAAAGTAAAAGAGGAGAGAAAAGACGGCAGAGGCACTCAGCTGGCCTACATGAGCCTACGAAACAGACAGATGAATCTGAGGCAGTCAGATGGAGAATGGCATGGAGGGTGCCTCTGAATCCACCCGGGCAGCCAAAGGGGCCCTGATGATGACAGCCCTACCCCTCGCAGCCTGAAGTCATAAATTCTACATTCAGAGGTGTCACCAAAATGAGGGATGACTGAAGGGCCCCCTGGAGTGAATGCATTCTCACTATAGGCCAGGGAGAAGGACACCCGCTCCAAGCTTTGCATGCTCTAGATGCATACCTCAGGGGTGCAAGATGAGACCATCGGCTACAGGTTAGCCCTGAGACATGAAGCAATGGACACAGAAGGTATGTCTCTGAATGGAGAGCAGGCCAAGTTGAGAAAGCATAGGACCCTCAAGAGGGATACGCTTGATTAGTTGATGTGAATGAGTAGACCTACTGAGAGATCAGATTGCATGAAGGAGACCCTGACAAGAGTCAGGAGGAAGTAGGTCACAGTAGTAGTTATGGGACTGAATGCCAGCTGGGTCCATAGAGAAGCCAAATCAGGAGGTGAGCGAACTTCATGGAGGTAGAAATGAGAATGGCCGGACAAAGCCGACAGCTGATGGAGGAGGTACTAAGTTCCAGGAGTAATGAGGTTGGAGCTATGAAATCAAAATGGATGAGTGGAGGCTAGAGATGGAAATACAATGTAAGTAGATGGAGGGAAGCCTGAAGGTTGGTATGGACAGGAGGATAGATGAGTTGAATGGACCCAAATGTAGGACTAGGGTAAGAGGAGTATACAAATAGATATAGTGATAGCAGGATAGGGAAACACCCTCAGAAGAAAGCACAGGATGAGGAAGAAGAAGAGGCGAGGGTCAAGGGAGCAGTGGAAGGTGGGAGATGGCAATCCTGGGGAGATGAGTAGACCAGAGGAAGAAGAGCACTGAGGGATTGGTCCCGAATGTAGGACTATGATGGCAATAATATGCAAAATAGGAAAAGGAAGTGGCAGGGGAGTAGAACCCCAAAAAAGAAGAGGCAGCTGGGCTGATGTGCTGAGAGGAAACATTGCTAGGGAAACCAGGAACAGAAAATTAGGACATACCTGCAACCGGAACCAGACTGTGAGAGAGAGGAAAAAACAAATCTGAAAGCAGGAGGGAGGAACCCGGAAATGAGTTCCCAGTAATGAGGCAGGCAATGATGGGAGCAGAGAAGCATACATTTTAGTGACATAGAAAAAGGCAATACAATCATTGTACCCTCTGTGATGTACAGCTGGTGGTTCAACAAGAACAACAACATCAACTGATAGGATGTGATGTACCCCAGAGTCAAGTTATAGCCTGTACAAAGTGTCAGCCGATGTGTTCTCAGTAAAGAGACAGAAAGGTAGGAATCTGCCTATGTCAAAGCAGTGAGACAGAAATGTGACTGCCGATCACCTATGAATGAGACGGAAAGGTTGTGCACACTGGGGGGGGGCAGGAAAGGAGGCGGCCAGGGTGAAGAGATCCACTGAAAGAGGTAAGCGAGATGGATGAAGTCGCACCTGAGAAGAGCAACAAAGAGCAGAGCAGAGGCAGTGGCTGGAAGGACAGAGCAAGCATGGGAGAGCCAAAGAGGGCGGCTGAATCATGGCCACGAATGAAGAGCACTGTGCAGGGGGAAGGTGGAATCATGGCTGCAAAGGGTGGACAGGGAAAAAAGAAATAAGCAATGTAGAGGAAGGGGAAAAGTAGGGCCACAAAAGCGGCAGGAGGGGGTGAGCACAAAGGGCAAGCCATGCGAAACAGAAACAAATGCTGCAGGAGTCAGGGAAAGCCATGGCCCTGACAGAGAAGAACATGGGGATGGGAAAAATGCTGGAGAATGAGCGAGGGCTAGGGAGGAGACCCAAATAGGAGAGTGAGCTGGTGGCCAGAGGAACAAGGGCAGAAGTAGGAGCAGCAGGGAGTGAGGGAGAGTGGCACCTCTAGCTGCAATGAAGAAATGAATCCTGGAACAGTTCAGGAGGAGTGGTCCTCTAAAGCCTGATGGGGGAGTGACATTATTGCTCTGCACACTGAACCACAATCATAGCCTTACCAAAAAAATGTCTGCAGTACCATTTAAAGCTATTTGTTTTTTTTCCCTTTTTTTCATTCTGTTATTCTTAAGTATATGCTCTGGAAATCAATGTTTTCTTTCTTCTGATGTTAGTAGCATATCATTGGTCAAGATGTAACCTACAGTTTCTCAATTCAGAGCATTAGAGGGTGATGAAAATAAAACATAAATGGTTAAGTGTTACATGCAAGATGAACAGGATAATTGCAAGATGCATTCGTAATTATCGTGTGTTTACTTAGAGCTTTCAAATGAAATCTTAGTACAGTAATCTATAAAACCATTTAATCTGTATTATACAGTATGATTGCAGTGGTGGGATTATAGTCAGGGTTACTCTGATTCTTTGGTAAAAAACTCTGACATGTGTAGACTGATAGTGCAACCATTTCTTAAAGTTATATCTTCAATATCTGGCACACCAGCAGTTCATAGCAGAGGCACCTAACTCTACTTGAAGGGGGGACCAGCTAAGTATGGGTTTATGTTCTATTAGGTAGTGTTTTAGCTTTCTCTACTTTCTTTTAGTGGAACCTGTGAGATTTTTCAAGAATTCAGTCAATAAACAGATGGTCTTTAGTTCCTACTTCTTAGCATTCTATGGATAAGTATATTGCCATTTTGACTCTAAAATTATACAGCACTCCGAATACTTATAATTAAAGGACTTTATCCCATGGATCAGTGGGGCAGCTGGCAACACCAGTTTCTTTCTCATTTCATATCAAAGAAACTGGAAATTTGGGCTGAAATTTTCAGGGTACAAAGGGATTGTCCCACAGGTGTGCCTTTTGGTGGTTTGGTGAAAATATATTATTTGGCTGTGCAGTTCTGTGTGGTTACATTTTGCTTCATTTCCCATAGGATAACATTGCAGTTGGAGGTTTACTCAGTTGTGTCTTTGTCAATCTGCTGTGAAGAAATGGTTTATAATTTTGTTCTGAAATGTTCAGGGTACAAAGGGCTTTGCCCACCAATGTACCTTTTGTTGGTTTCATTAAAATATATCAATTTGGTGTTAAGTTACACAGCTCTCACATTTCCATGTGTTTTTTATGGGATAACATGTAAATGTCAGGTGTTTCTTTGGCTGTGTACACTACAAGATGGGAGTGTAGGGCCCAGAGGACCCTGCACTTCCACAGGCAAATATCTTAAGCTGCACACTATCTCAACAATTATGCATGGATGGGCACACAGGGCCCAGTGGGCTCTGCACTCCCACATCCAGGTACATTGAAGATTATCGAGTAATGGCAGCGAAGGGCCCAGAAAGCCCTGCTCTCACATAGGAAAATAAAGATACAATTACAATCTCTGAAAAATTATAGGTAGTTGGAAGCGTAGAGCCCCAGAAGGCCCTGCACTCCCAGAAGGCAATAAGCCTATGATTATACTTTCTCAAAAAGTAAGGAAATTATCTGCAAAAAAAATTATGTTAATGCACCATTAGGGTTAATGTGATAAAAGTAGGCAAATTATACTTTCTCAAAAAGTAAGGAAATTCTTTGCAAAAAAACTATGTTAATGCACCATTAGGGTTAAATCATTAAAAGTAGGGAATTGCAACCTTAGGGTTCCCATGCTTAAGACCCACCCCCAGCCTGTATGCATGAACTAGCCTGAAGGTGTGCCTTGGGGTTGTGAACACTAATGCTCATCCTATTCTCCTATGCCATAACTTTCGTACCTTACCTTACTTACTAATGGAATGGACTTGAAATTATAAGGATCCACAGAGATGCTGAATCCAGACAGTGTTGGCAGAAAAAAAGTAAAAGTGAAGATACAAGACAAGACAGAAATAATAAATCAATCAATCAATCAAGCAATGCTTAATTTATAGAGTACCTTTCAAAATCAAGGCACTGTACAGATATAAGCCACAATATTTAAAAACAAACAGCAATATAAATTATTTAAAATCAGTCTGGAAAAGCCAGAGATAATAAATACGTTTTCAGCATGGTTTTGAAACTACTGACAGTCAGGCATTCTCAAAACTGATGAGGTAGAGAATTCCATAGGGTTGGTGCTGCAAATGAGAAAGCATGAGCTTCTGAAGTTTTTAAATGAACCATGGGAATCTCTAGCAATCCCTCGTTGGTGGATCGGAGTGGACGATTGGGGGAGTAGGGAGCCAAGAGATCTTTCAGGTTGTCGGGTCCTTGTTCATGTAGGGCTTTAAAGGTAAGCAATCCTACCTTGTAGGTGATCCACCACTGAACTGGCAGCCAATGCAGCTCGCGCAGCACAGGTGTAATGTGACTGGTCCTAGAAGTACCAGTCAACAGCATTCTGCACTAGCTGCAAGCGGCGTATATCGACCACAGATAGTCCTAGGTAGAGGGCATTGCAGTAGTCAAGACGGGTAGTAATGAAAGCATGGACCAATGTTGGAAGGTCACCCAGTGGAACCAGGTGTTTCACCTGGGCGATATTCCTCAGATAGTAAAATGAGGATTTAACCACAGCTGACACCTAAGATTTCAGGGGCAAGCCGTCATCAAAAATAACGCCCAGGTTATGCACTCGATCTGAGGTGGTGAGCTGGACACCATCAAGCCATAGGTCTGACAGGTGCCCAGCCCCAAACCCCACCCCCCCAGGTGACCCGGGTCCACAACCAACACCTCAGTCTTATCAGGAATCAGTCTCAGACAACTCTTGCTCATCCAGTCTTTGATCTCGGACAGGCAACTATTTATAGTAGAGAACGCATCAACCTGTCCGGGCACAAAGGACATATACAGCTGAGTATCATCTGCATAACAGTGAAAACTCAAGCTGTATCACCTGATGATATCTCCCAATGGCAGCATATACACTGCAAACAACATGGGAGCCAATATGGAGCCCTGTGGCACCCCGCAGGACAGGGGGAGGGAGTCAGAGGAATAAATTCCAGTGACCATCCTCTGAGACCTGCCTATGAGGAAGGATTAAAACCATCTGAGGACTGTACCCAACAGTCCACAAAGGAACTGCAGGGTCTCTAAAAGTACCCCATGGTCCACTGTGTCAAAGGCTGCTGAGAGATCAAGATGGACCATGATGGTATGAGCCTTTTGATCTCTCGCCATTAGAAGATCATTTAGTATCTGAACAAGGATAGTTTCCATGCTATGCCTCTTCCTTAAACCAGACTGAAGAGCTTCATAGACATTATGAGTTACAAGGTGATCATCCAATTACAACGCAACCACCTTCTCAATAATCTTTCCCACAAAAGGAAGGTTAGAGACAAGTCAGTAGTTAGCTGGATCGTCGGGATCCAAAGAGGGTTTTTTAAGGAGTGGTCGAATGACCACCTCCTTTAAGGGGTTCTGGAAAGACTCCCTTTTCCAAGGATCTCCATACAATTTCAACTAGGATTAGGCAGATAACATCTACACACCCCACTAACAGGGGAGTAGAGCCTAGATCCAGACTACAACAGATTGGGCTCAGAGTCTGGACAATCTTCACAATGTCCATGAATTCCAGTCGGACGAAATCAGTTCAGAGAGACTGGGTGCTCACTACCTCCCATCGACCTCCACAACCCCTCCTAGAGAGATCCGGGCCGGTTCCGGCCCTGATGTTGGCAACCTAATCTGCAAAGAACCGAGCTAGCTCATCACATGTAATTTGTGACAAAGCTCTTCCGGACTGGAGACAGATTGGATTGCACAATCTGTCAATGGTTCGGAAGAGTTGAGCCGGTCCATTTTGCACAGCAGAAATCTCCCTGGAGAGGAACTCTGCCTTCTGACGGTTGATTTCTGATTGATAGCCCTCAAAGTGTTTCATCAATCTAAGCCTGTTAGCATCAAGGCCAGACTTCTGCCATGCTCTCTCCAGCCTTCGAGCAACCCGCCTCAGCTTCTTCAAGGACCCATCATACCAAGGGGACCTTGGATGAAGAGTGAGTGGTAGAACACAAACAGGAGCAATCTAGTCCAAGGCATCTCCTACTGCCTTATTATAGGCTAGTATGAGATCCCCTGGACTTGTGTTTTCACCCAGCAATCTTGATAGGTCCAGAACCACCGATTGACCATCTGGGGTAACTCCCCTTAAAGGGCGGTACCGGACCATCTCCGAAGGGGTAGGTCCATTTGGGGGGGCCCCAAAACTGAACCCTATGGTGTGATGGTCAGACCAACTGACTGGTTCCACTTCGAGTCAGAGATCTCCATTCCCAGGATGAACAACAGATCCAATGAGTGACCTCCTATATGAGTAGAGGAGGTAACTACCTGTGTAAGGCCCAGCATTGTCATTGGCTGGAGGAGATTTTAACCAACTTGCAAGAGTTCATCGTCAACCCAGGCATTAAAGTCCCTCAGAATAATCCATCTAGGAGACTCCAATATCATGTCGACGATGAAGACCGCAAGCTCCTGCAGGAATAAACCACCATCACCTGGTGGATGGTAAATGAGAAGTATCCTGCAACCTACACCTTCTCCCATGATACACTCAAAGGATCTGGTGGTCCCCACTGGAACCTCCACAAGGCCCAGTTTGGTCTTAAAAAAGATGGCTACACCCCCACCCCTATGATCCAGCACCAGGCAGTGAATCACCAAGAACCCAGCTGGAACTGCAGAAGAAAAATTGGGGCCTGCATTTTTGTCCAGCCAGGTCTCAGTGATGCATGCCAGATCCACCATTTCAACAAGATCAGCTATAATAGCTGTCTTGTTTTTGATGGACCTGGAATTACATAACACTGCCTGGGTTGGATGAGATGCTGAGGAAGACCTCGGCTCCTGTCCAGCATTAATTGCTGGGTCCTTGGGTATGGGAACAAGACAGGGATTACCCCTGTCCTGGCACCGTTTTGCCCCAGGGTGTCGCCTGGTCCCTACCACCCCAATTCGGCCCTCCCTTTCCATTCCCCCAAAAGGCCCAGTTCCCCACTCTTTCCTGCACCTCCAGCAATCCCAAAGGACTGACAGCATTTATAAATCTACACTGGAAGATAAGGCAGTTAAAAGAGTGCAGTTCCCTGTGCCTGGTGGGGGAATACTGCCTGACTATCATTTGACCACCCCAGCACATTATTAAAACAATAACAATCACACACTATATAACTTAATCCCACCGAAATCAAATAATATAATTAACAAATCAAAATAAATAAAATATACTATCAAAAATTAACACAGCTACATAAACATAAACAAGAATCAATAACTGTATAAAATTACAAATAATATACCCACCAACCATCAACACAACCAAATAAATGATAATGTGAGTCAGTGTCAGGAGCAGAACTGCAAAACGATCGTATAGTACCAGATTTGAAGAAGTGGGGCTCTCACCCCCACTCACAAATGCAGGGTCCAAATGCTGTTCTCTCACCACAGCAGGAATCAGTAAAGAATGAAAATAAAAATCCAGAGGCCTTCTCACTGCCTCACCAGTCCAGCAATCAAATACCAGCTAAGCCAACAAACCACCACAGCGTTCCACCACTTTTTAGTCTCATTATTCCAACACAGTCTCCTTCATTCCAAAGGGAAGGAGCCAAATAATCCACACCAAAGTATAAGATGGTCAGCCCAGCCAAAACCCTGCTACCACAGCTGGACTACAATCAGCCAGCACACCCCCCGCTGAGTCAGGGCCCCAGAGCTAATGAAGTCCCATGACAGCGCTGCTCTGAAAGGCCCTCAAGGTGGAGAAAAGCTACACCTACCGGTGAGCTCTCACCCAGCCTTCTTACTCCAGGGAGGATCAGGCCAGGCTGCAGTCCCTGGCTCCAGCTGCAGGGCAAAGTCAATGATGGAAACTCCACTGAACAATTTTAAAGTGCCTAAATCAAGCAGGCATACACTTCAACAGTCACTTCCAGCTCATACAGAATAAAAAATATGAGTCCTTAACAGATGATAAATGCCGACCGAACAGTCAGGACCCTGGGGCAACAGATGGTTTGCAGCTAACCCAAACCGAGTCCTCACCTAGGTCAGAGCCCTGAGACAGAGTAGTCCAACAACTGCTCCATGCCAAGAGCTCCTCGAGATGAACAGAAGTACAACACCCTCTGGTGAGCTCCTGCTCAACACCTAACCCCCAGAGAGTTCAGTTCGAGCCACTCCTCCCCAGTCAGAGCCACCACTCCCAACCAAAGTTCCACACTATCGATCGAATTAAAGAAACAAGTGCACATGGACAGACAAGCTCACCACCTCCCAAGATGTAACGTTAAGGAATGAAGTACTTGTCCATCTCAATAATCCAGCTTCTGCACAGTCTTCTGAGAGTCAGAGCTCCTAAAGTGGCATCTCGACTCCAAAATACTATTCACGCTTCATGCTTCCAAGGTAATATCCCAGATCCTGATGCTGTTCAAAAACAAGGTCGATTCAGTAAATAGGCTGCATTAGTGAAAAGTTTTAAAAGCGGCCATGACCCGATAACAGCCAACAAAATCAGGTTACCACAGGGCAAATAAATATGGCAACTTATAGAATGAAGGGCTTAAGCCTGCGAGTAGCTCAAGCACCAATACAAACGACCGCATTAACAAACAAACATCAACGGGACCCCGAAAGAAAAAAATAAACGCACCATCACTAATCTGACTCACTGGTAAACCCTAGCTACCAACTAACTAAACAAACAAAGATAAAATAGTTTTTTTGAAAACAAAGTTACTGCAGCAGCTATTGAGGCAGACCCACACCAGTCACCATCTTGTCCAGTCCAATCAATATATACTGTAAACATGATACATTGCTAAATACAGAAAAACACTTTAAATCCTGCATCTACTGTAAAGCTTATTAATCAGGTATGAGGGGGACTTTAAAAGAAGTGGCAAAGGAGAATAATTACATACACAAAATAACAAAACATAAAAAATCAACACTTTCAGTATTCAAAGCTTTTCTTGAAAGACAGATAATTCCTTACTGGATACTAAAGAAATGAAAGAAATGGCTTGAGATCCCCTTGACCTCTGAGGCCAAATAGTTTTCTGCTCTTAAGCTTGTAGACCCATTTACTTTCTGATAGACATATAAAGATTCTCTATGTCTATTCCCAACCAACAGTATGTATTTTTCCATTCAAAATGTTCACGTTTTCTGAGTAGGCTGACCATGTATTTTAGATATGACAGTAATGAGAGAAAACACTGTTTTAACAAATCTCCAAATCTGCCAACATTTTCAGTGAGAGATCTCAGTCTTGATTTATTTTTTTTATTTATCAAGTCTAGGATTACAAATAGCTTTGAGCCAAGGCTGTTTTACAAAGGTTCCATGTCAGAGAATACAAATGATGGGGAACATCAAGACAGACATTACAACAATGTGGACATTGTAAACAGATTACAGATTAATACAATTCAGGGGTAACATTGTAAGCAAGGCAGCCAGAGGCATTTGTCAGAGAAAACAGACAAGAGATAAGAAATGCCAGAGTCATAGGGAGAGGGAAGAGGGGGGGGAAGGGGAGGGAGAAGGAATGTAGGTAGGGTGGGGAGAGGGTGAAAAGTACAGCATTGAGTATACCAAGATGTGAGAGTAGAATCCAGTAGGAGGGGAGGGGAGGGGGGAACTACTAGAGCAGGCAGGGAAGTGGAGAAACAAGGTTAAGTTGGGCAGTCACAGGAGCTGTTGGTAGTGAGATAGTCCCGGAGCCTAGTTTTAAACATATCAATTGTTGGGGCAGAGGAGATGGTGGGGCTGAGGCCATTGAACCAGAGTGGCACTCGATAAGCAAAAAAACATTGTCCCTGTGAAGTGTGACATTGGGGGACTTTTAGTAGCTGTAGCATGGATCTCCGAAGGCACCATTTGTTGGTTCGGTGTTGTAACAGAGTTGAGACCTTTTTTTCGCCGTGGAGCAGGTGAGAAACTTTATGCGGTTTGATAGTTGGAGCCAGCTGGTCTGGGTGTACAGGTCACATGTGTGGGCGAGACGGTGAGCACCAGTGATGAGCCAACATGCCTTATTTAAGGCAGTTGAGAGGCGTCTAAGGGTTGTGGTTGTAGCCGAGCCATAAATGATGAGACTATAGTCTATTACAGAGATCACAGAGCTCAGGACTGCAACCTTCAAAGCTTCTGACGTGAGGTGTTGTCTGTATTTGTAGAGGAGACCAAGCCATGTATTAGCAGCTCTAGCTACATTATCTGCGTGAGGTCCATAGGAGAGATTAGGGTCAAGCTGTATCCCTAAGTATTTGAAGGACCTCACCTGATCTAGAGTGTTCCCCTGGGTGGTGGAGATAGCCAAGTGGTGTAGCTTGTGTGGGTTATGAAAGCTTCAGAAGAGCATAGATTTAGTTTTCTTGTCATTGAGGACCAGTTTATGATTAAGAAACCAGGTCTCTACAGACTGAAACCAAGTTGAAGGCTGTGTTGAAGAGTTGCAGGATCTTTGTGAGTGGAGAATACAACAGCATCATTGGCATATAGTATGATCTGCTCAGAAGAGTGGTAAGGGAGGGAGTATAAGAAAAGGCTAAAAAGGAGGGGGCCCAGTGTGGATCACTGTGGGACACCCGAGCAAACAGGCAGGGTGTCAGAAAGACCATCAGCAATTTTTACTCTCTGTGACTGGTTTTCTAAGTAGCTTTTAAACCAGAGAGAAGAATCATGTGATAGCCCAGCATTCAGTAGTTGGTCAATTAGTAGTCCATGGTGTATTGTATCGAAGGCCTTGGCGAGGTCGACGAAAACAGCCCCTGTGAGAAAGCCATTGATGGGCAACAAAAGACAATTTTATTTATACTGTGCCCAATCTCAGTGACTTTGAGCACATCACAGAAACAAACAATGTGATAAAACATAACACAGTTGAAACAAATAATAATCAGGTAATAAATAAGCACATGTGACAAAACAGCCCTAGCTCACAAAAAAGCCACATTTAGATTACAGTCTACACCAAACTGCAGTGCACATTGCTTTTATTACATAATACACATAAAAATAAAGTGGCATATGTGGTGGAAAAAAATCAATGTTTCGCAATAATAAAGTGCATTGTAAAGAGGAAAATCCATGTGACCAGACAACGTGCCTATATACTACCATGCACCTCGTGAGTATGCACGTCATGCTCAGTGTATATACCTCCAATTATTTGAATAAAAAAGCCAGTTAACACAGAATTAGACAAAGTTAAAAACAATTGAAACTGACATTTCACAATTACTGATATTTTTAAAGCACTTTATTATGTTTGCTTGCACGCATGTGCAATACACATAGTGACATCATCGGAGTTTTTTGTAGGTGTGGCACCCTGTCTTCCAATTCAGTCAGTGTGTTTGCAGGTGCGGCCACAGTTCACCAATGAATGCTGCAGCTGTCTATGACAGCAGTTGAAAATGCAGTGCCGTGCAGTTGAAAGGGAGAGACCACTTTGGTGAGCAGCGATAAGATAGTGTTGATTAGCTTATTGCCGGCAATCCTGCTTGTATATGTCTCTGCTTTCTCTTCCTGGAACATAAATTCAGTTTGAAGTGAACTATGGCCAACGAGGGTGCCAAATCCACCATTGGCTCAGCGCACCCCAACACACTTCCAGGTGCCATGCTGGGAGCCCACCCCAGCGTGGCAAATGTCCGTCTGCTGGCCCCCCAAACACACTTCCAGGTGCCACACTGGGAGCACACCCCAGCATGGCAAACCTCTGTATGACTGATGGGGGTGCTCAATCCCCTGTCGGCTCCACTGCCCCCCAAAAAAACAAAAGTTCCAGCTACCACACTGGGAGCCCACCCCAGCATGGCAAAAGTCCTGCGTTGTCTTCCTAAAAGAAAAAAAGACCTAAAAAAAAAACAGTCACTCATTGCTTGTCTTACCCCCTCCCCCCCACCTGTGCCCACCATCTGAGCACCCTACCTCCCCACACCCCCACCTCACCCCATACTTACCTCCGGAGTCTGGTGCGATGATCTGCGGTGGACCGGGAACATGTCTGCACTCTTCACAGCCGACCGCGAACTGAGGAAATGCCAGTAAGCTGTATAATGGAATAAATAGGGTTTTTTCAACTTTGATGCATATCTCATGCATTTTGTGGAATTTTGGCACCAGATTTTCAACATGGGGTTTTTGGGACCCCTCCTCATGAATTCTGGCACCGTCATGGCATTAATCGGCCCCAAAAGGTGATTTCATGGTCACTACGCAGAACCACCTTTCAGGACTGATTTACGAATTGACAGTTTCACAGTTCATTAGGTAGGCCCCCAAAAATCCTACGTAGAAAATTTGGTGAAATAATTCCCAAAAATGACTAATTTACAAGCATGCATTGCGCAGTTCCTATGCACACTCTTAAGTTTGCAAATTTTTAATATTTTTACTCCAAATTCTCAACATTGCCATTTTACCACACCTCCTTATGAGCAGTATATCTGTCATTTTTCACATCTCACCCAAAATGTGTTCGTGCATGTAGAGCACAATGGCGCAGTCGGTGTGCAAAATCAATGTTCAGGACAAATTAAGAAAATTACAGTGACACTGTTCATAAGCAGAGATCTTAAAATGCCTATGTTAAAAATTTGGTGACAAAAGTCCATAAAATGAGTGTGTTACGAGTGAGCATTGCAGTTTCCATGCATCCTTGTAAGTTCATGAATTTGTAATATTTTCAGTCCAGATTTTCACCACTGGCATTTTTCCACACTTTCTTATGAACAGTACAGCTGTCATTTTTCACTCCATGGCCGAAATGGGTTTTCACACTTCCAGGGTAGAAATGCATGGTCGCTGTGGGAAATCACTGTTCGGGACAGATTCAGAAAATCACAGTGACACCGTTCATGGGCGGAGGTCCCAAAATGCCTGTGTTGACAATCTGCTGTAAAAAATCCCCAAACTAATTACACTACGGGTGTGCACTGCACAGTTTCTCGCACACTCATGACTTTACCAGTTTTTTTAATATTTTCACTGCAGATTTTCAACATTGCCATTTTTACACCTCCCCATGAACAGTACAGCTGTCATTTTTCACATCCTGTTCGAAATGTGTTTTCGCACCTGTGGTGCCAAATGGTGTAGTCACTGTGCAAAATCAGCTTTTGGCTAACAAACTGGTATTGCCACTGTCCATGAGGTGGGGGTCACAAAAAAAAACATGTTGAAAATTTGGAGTGAAAATACCAACGAACGCCTGAGGCGTTAGGGTTTCCGACCATAATGCCCCACCCTGTAAAGGCTGACAGGTATCAGGGGTGTGACTTGGGATTGTCACTTGTAATGCTCATACCATTCCACCCCCACCCACACCCTGTAGCCAGTGAGAGGCATCAAGGTGTGCCTTGGACTCTTCAGCCCCAAGGTTCACCCCATTCTCCTGTACAGCACCCATCTCACCATATTTCCTGATGGAATTGGGTGAACATAAGGGCCAAAGACCCCAAGGCACACCGTGATACTTGTTGGTGTCTGCAGTGTAGGGTGTGGTGAAATGGCGTGGCCCTTATGCCTGACGACCCAAAGGCACACCCCAATGCCTGTCAGTATCTGTAGGGTGGTGGTGGGGTTGGCTTCTTCAGTACCTCACTACCATTTCTATTATGCAGCTCTGTAACTCCTACATTACCAACGCCAATGCCAGCAAGCAGACATTCAGCATTGACAAATGCTTGTTTTTATAAAGGAATGATTATTCAATTAATAAGGGCTAACAGGATAAACATCTTTTATACAAGTGCCAGCAAAAATAATGCCTAATTCAGTTCAATTCATTCAAGTCCATAGTCATCTTAATAGAGAATCATTGAATAATTTGAAAGATTCTTCTTCCACATTACAGGCTCTACATTATCCTGTAGCCTTCTTAATTCCTCACTCATTAATGTTTCTCTGTACTGTACTGAGCTAATTTTAATTTTACTGCTCTGTCTTTCTGTTTGTATTTAGGAGACTGATTGAAAAGAGTATTATTGTCTGTTTATTGCATTGGTCCTCATGAACTAAGAAGGCTACAGGATAAAGGCATCTTTCAGATGAGATGTTAAACTGAGGTTCCATCTACCTGTTCTGGTGGTAGTTCAAGTGGATGTTAAAGATCCCATGGCACTTCTCAAAGAGAGTAGGGGAGTTTATTTAGGCAGAAAATCAAACAAAAACAGTAATACAAGTGGTAACATCATATAGTAACAAAAAATATACTTTATGAACTGTAATATTGTTGTAACAGGAGTATATGCTTAAGTATCATATAAGGTACAATATACATTCAAGTAACTGCAGCCTCAGTATTGTTTACCCAAGGCATATTCCTCCACTAGACACCCATTATTCTTGGTGGAAGGTGTCTGGCTTCTTGAATAGATGGATTTTAATTAATCCTCAGTTTTTCTTCACTAACACATTATTTATTTTTTATTTATTGAATTCTTGGATTACAACCTTTGAGCTACAAGCTCATTTACACAGGTTCCACGTCAGGGAAAAATGGCAGACATACAGTAGTTGTCACAGAAAAGCAAATAATAAGACTTTCAACAACGGCAAAACACAGTAAAGATCATTGGGAAGGGGTAAATAGTAGACAGACAAGGATAGATCAGCAGGAGCAGTAGCTGGGGAGAGTGGGGGAAGAGAGGATGGTGGGAAGGATTAAAGTGTGAGGAGGTGGAGGAGGTGGTAGACGACAAGGAGTATCCCCAGGATGGGGGACACTGTGTCTGGGAGAGGGGTAGGGGAGGGGGAGGGCTGCAAG
Source organism: Neoceratodus forsteri (assembly GCA_016271365.2). Classification (NCBI taxonomy): domain Eukaryota; kingdom Metazoa; phylum Chordata; order Ceratodontiformes; family Ceratodontidae; genus Neoceratodus; species Neoceratodus forsteri. Next base: position 464,524,261 of record CM057449.1, read on the forward strand.
TGTGGAGAGGGGTACAGTAGATGTATTTTTTTTGTTGAAGAAAAAAACATCTATTATTCAGCATACTCAATTTTATTACTACAAACACCACACTTAAAGTACTACTGTCCCATTTTTTCCAAGAGGAACTATAGTGGCCATACAGTAAAGTCTCATAGGTGACTGTTGAGAACTGAGGGTCAGACCATTGATAAGTGAGACAATTTCAAAATGTTGAGATATATGAACAGGAAAAGAAGACGTGATTTATTGATTCAATCTGTTGATACATTTTTCTCTGTTACAATATCTGTCTAATAATTGTTTGAGCGTATGGTTACTTTTTACATTAATTTTTTTGTAGCAGCTGAGCCAATGTATGTCCCACATTTTATTGGGGGATTCTAGATTCTTTTAAGAGGTTTAATAGATATGGTTAAGAGGAGGCTGGACATGGGAGAAAGCTTACTGCTTCTAAATATACATATTTATGATGTAAGAGTATAGGTGTTTTCTAGGTAAGGATATAAGTTTTTGGCTCTGAATTTTCCATGTCTTGAGTTTAATAAACATTTCTCTGAAGTATGGTGGAGATGTTCTAGGAGGCCTAATAAATTTTCAAGTGCCCAAGTCCCAGGGATGAAAACATTTTTCAATATTTACACAAAAAAAAAGAGTTCCAGGCTTTAACTGAATTAATATAGGTTTGATGTTGGAGTAAAGAAATATGAAAATGAAAATACATCAGTGTTCACCATATTCAGAACGCCTTGAGATATAGGTAGATATGTGATGTTCCTTTCGATGTCTCTATTGGTTTAGGAGGGAAACTGTGGCTTAAAAATTAAAAATTGGAGAATTAGAAATATTCTCTTTTTCCCCAAGCTTCCATTTGATTCAATTTGCCACAATATTTTTGCTCTGTGCAATTTTAGGTTCCCAGTTCATGAGGTGTAAAGCACTATTTCCAAATTCTAACCCTAATATTTTGATAGGGCCTGTTGTAATGGAAATCCCAGCTCTATTTTGTAAAGGTGCTGCAATAATCTCGAGTTTTAATTCTACACATTTTCCAAATTTAAGGAAGCTCCAGTGGCTATGCCATACTGTGTACATATCTTAATGACATTTTCAGCTGAAATGGCATCAGGTATTAGCAGACATAAGTCATCTGCATAAGCAATACATTCAAAAGGAACAATGACATCAGGGTCTTTCACAGGTTGTAGTAACTGTGATAAGTTTAAGGTTCTTAACAAGGGGTCTATACAAAATACGTACAGAAGGGGACTTAAGTGGCAACCTTGCCTTGCCCCTCTTTTAATAGGATTCAGGGCCCACAAGTACCATTAATTAAGATGTAGACTGTGGCAGTTTTATATAAATTTATATCCAAGAAATAAACATTTTTGGTATACCATAGCAGTTCAATAGAGACCATAAATAGTTATGCTTTACAGAGGCAAAGGTTTTCCTTTTTTTTTTTTATTCTTTTAGTAACTGGGTAAGGCCCACAAGCACAAGTGCCTGTTTTCAGGGGTGACCCGGGAGCACTGGGGTGGTTAAGTAACTTGCACAGAGTCACACAGTATGCAAGTGGAGGTTGTAGGAATCATACCCAGATCTGCTAGATGTACAAACCTCATTCGCAGCTTGTTACTCTAACCTCTAGGCTAGACTGATTGAGAGACAATATAAAACCTGATAGTTTATTTGTATTTCCACTGTCTACCAATTCGCAAAGGAGAACCAGACAGTATGAAATTGATCTACCTGGTATGGAACATGTTTGTGCAGGTGAAATAAGATGTGTTGTGAACTGAGTTAATTGTATTGTAAGTATTTTTGTTAAAATTTAAAATCAGTGTTTAGGATATACATGGGCATCCAATTTTGGAGTATTCTTTTGAACAAATAAATTAGAAGGCCTTCCATCACATTGGGGGGGGGGTGAGGCTGTAGCAATTATATAAGTGAAGACTTGGGCTAGTTCTTCCAAACTTTCAGGGCCTATAAGTTTATAAATTTCATTAGTCAGCCAATCTTTCCAAGGAGATTTACCTTTTGGTAACTTTTTTAAATACAAAGTGTATTTCATCAGCTGTGATGTCTTTTACCAGACTTTTGGCCTAATTGGCAGGATAAGGGGGAATCTCAATGTTCTATAAAAAAAATATTGTATTTTGAGGGTTGACCCCATTGTCAGAAAATCAATTTAATGTATATGAAGTAATAAGCTGTTGTATTTAATTTGGATTGGAGTGGCAGACATTATCTGAGTCTAGTAGACAGGTAATCTGTTTCTGTAAGGAGCGAAAGTGGCAAGTATCATATGGGCACAAAGTTCTAAGTGAGCCTTGAGTGTTAAATGTATTTATTTAGCTTTTGTTGACCAGGTAAGCATGCTAGATGAAAAGATGCCCATTTTCAGGTGTGACCTGGGAGAGTACAATGAAAGACAAGTTCATACAGAGAAATACATAGCACCAGATAAAGTAACACGAGCAGTTAAGGATTAAAACACAGTTACAGAAAAAAAGTGTACAGATAATACATATGGCTAACAACAGGGCAGCAGAATAAACTCCATGCTATAACAAAGAGTGCATACATATGCATACATACTGTAGCAGATCCACATGCAGGTGAGGCAAGCCAGCGGAGCCTGCACAGGGGCACCAGGAAATGATAGATGTATTTGTTTGTGTTGTTTTAAATGTTCAGCTATTTGAAGATGGAAATTAACCACTTCCTGTTTTATTTTCTGAATTTGTGGTGTACCATTATGAGAGGTTTCTTGGGACAGAAAAAATAATTTTTGGAAGTGTTTTCTATTCTATAGATATTGAAGATATATAATATCTCTGTTGTGTTTGCTTAATTGCTTTAGAAGTATAATTAGTTCTCTTTTAGAGTCTTCCTACCACTGGATGGGATTTTCATAGAGGAGAAATATGGATGCCCTGGCTTGTGTGAAGTAAGTAATATTCTGGGTAATGAGTGATGTTTGGAGTAATGAAGACTTACATTTTCAAAGTACAGGACCATTGGACCAGCAACACCTTATACAAAGTTCTAATAATTTGTGATCTGAATATCCTACTGCCACTGTTTGGATTTTATTGATGGGAATATTTTTAGATATAAAAAAGAAATCAATCCTGGAGGCCAATTTACCTTTTTTAGAAAGTAGGTATGGAATGTCCTGTGATGAATAAAAAAGCATCTACTGATCCAGCAGTTCTCACAATGTTAGAGAGGCATGACAGCACAAAACAACTTTTGCTGTTGTAGTTTGTTGCCCTCTGTCTTGTACAGTTAATCCACAATTAAAATCTCCCAAAATAACAGTCTGTGCTGAATGCAGGTAAGGTTGTATAGATTTAAATAGAGTGACACTTTCTGCTTTAGTCTGCATTGCATAGATGTTAATAAATCTAATAAGGGAATTGTAATAACTGGTATCCAAATTTAGCACTCTACCAAGTATCAGGTTGAATAATTTAATAACCTTTATGTCTACAGAATGAACCAGCATACCAACCCCTGAATATTTATCAGGGCCTATGGACCAATAAGCAGCTCCTGCACACCAGGCTGTAGAGGCAGCATTTAGAGATGGTGTGTAGCCTGGTGTCTTGTATAAAGTAGATGCCTGTTGTGTTTGATAACAGGGAAGAAAATACAGCAGCTTGTTTTCTATGAAGTTTTTATACTGTTAACATATGAAGATCTTATTGTTAGTGAAAAAGTCATAGAAAAGAGTTTAAGAGTTAAGTTTTACTAAAATCATCATGCTTTTTTCTTTCTAGATTTCTTTATCCCTGTTTAGATTTTCAAGTTAACCTTCAGTTTATGTTTCACTGTATCTTTTGATGCAGTGAGAGTGGTAGGAGCATTCCCCTCCTTCTCTGAAGCTAAGGAGGATCTGATTGATAAGGCATCAGTTTCTGTGTCTGATTCCCCAAAAACCGCAGGCAAAGATTGGATTGATTAGTGTGAGGAATATATGTTTTTTGCCACTTTGAAAGCAGGAGTGGCCCATTTTTTTCTTCATCTAGTTACCATTCCTTTCTGTCCTTTTAGTTGGGGGGGGGGGCATATTTGCTGGATCTGCAGAGGTAGAAGGGGAAGACTCTGGGGCTTCAGTAGAAGTAGTCACTATAGTCATTTTTTGTTTCCCAGGTGCATTACTTTGCACTTCTTAGCATTGAATCTAAGCTGCCATACATTTGACCATTCCTCCAGCCTTGCCAAATCCCTTCTCATCCTTTCCACCACCTTCTGTATCAACCCTGTTGCAGATCTTTGTGTCGTCTGCAAAGAGACACCCTTTTCCTTCCAGTCCCTCTGCAATGTCACTTATAAAGACATTGAAGAGGACCGGTCCTAGAATTGAACCCTGTGGTACCCCACTAGTAATCCCCCTTTCTTCAGAGTGAACTTCGTTTACTATTACCCTCTATGTCCTGTTCTCCAGCCAATTATTTACCCAGGCTATCATCTTGGGACCCACTCCCAGACTGGCTAACTTGTATATTAATCTTTTGTGTGAGACTGTGTCAAATGCCTTGCTAAAGTCTAGGTAGACCATGTTCACAGCCCCTCCCTGTCTTACTACTTTGGTCACCCAGTCAAAGAAATCTTTTAGATTCATCTGACATGACCTTCCCACAGTGAATCCATGCTGCCTTGGGTCCTGTGTCCCTTTGGCCTCTAGGTACTCAACAATTCTTTCCTTCAGAAGTGATTCCATCATTTTCCCTATAACTGAGGTTAAACTAACAGGTCTGCAGTTTCCTGCCTCTGCCCTGCTCCCACTTTTGTGAAGTGGAATAGCATCTGCCCTCCTCCAGTCCTCAGGTACCACCCCATCCTCCCAAGATTTGTTGAAGAGCCTGCAATGTGGAAGAAGAATGTTCTAAATATCCAATAATTTTCTAATAAGATGCCTATGGACGGAATTAGGCTCATAAGTTGAATTAGGCATTGTTATTGCTGGCACTTATAAAACATTTTTATCCTGTTAGCCCTTATTCATTAGATAATCATTCATAGAAACACAGAAACATAGACAGTGATGGCAGAAAAAGACCAATGGTCCATCCAGTCTGCCCATGGGTCTCTACAGAGCCCTCTGACCTGGCGTTGATTGGGGTTGTACCCCTTCCCAGCAGTTATTCTACTCCTTCTCCATCCTTGTCCCTACCATTAATGACTATCCTCGTCATTCTATCCCAAGCACATTTGAAACCACCTTCAGATTCTGCTGCCACCACCTCAGCCTGCAGGCTGTTCCATGGTTCCACCACCCTTTCTGTAAAGTAATACTGTCTCACATCCATCCAGAACCTTCCCCCTGTCAGTTTCCAGCCATGCATCTTTGTTGTCAAGCTGGTGTTCCTGTGAAACAGTTCCCTGGAGTCCAGCTTGTTTATTCCTTTCAGGAACTTGAATGTCTGTATCATATTCCCCCTCTCCCTTCTAGCCTCCAACGAATACATATTCAGTGCCCTAAGTTGTTCCTCATAGGACTTTACTTTCTGGCCCTGAATCATCTTTGTAACTAAACCCCCACCTCCTCTCCTCATTGTGAACAACCAACCCACTTCAGACCACTTTACAGTAGCAGAGGAATTCAATTCATACTTTACCTCCTGTGCCTTCACCCTCCTAGCCTCCATCCCATCTCACCCCACTCCCTCCTCCATGCCCTCAATTACCTCCCAGCACCAACATTTAGCAGCGAGCTTTGCCTTCTCACCAGTCTCACAAGTTGGCACCTTAAAGGCACTGCTCTCACTCAACCTAGAGGTGGCTCCCGAGATGGCCTAGACCCCAGGATGCTTTATCTCTCTGCTCCTACTATTGCTGTCCCTCTCACAGACCTCCTCAAGCTATCCTTCCATACTGCATCCATCCATGATGCCTGGAAACATGCCACAGTACTCCCCCTACCAAAGGGTGGTGATCTCTCATCCCCTAGAAACTACTGCCCCATCTTGCTTTTACCTATACTTGCTAAACTCCAGGAACACCTCGTTCTCTCCCAACTTTCTTCCTTTCTTGATGACTCCTCCTTCTTCACTCCCTTCCAATCTGGATTCCAGAAGAGTTACTCTACTACCATCTCCCTACTCAGACTAACTGACACTCTATCCACTCAGCCATGGACAGCGGTCACATCACATCTTCCATCTTTGTTTACCTGTCCAAGGCTTTCGACAGTCGCCCATCCACTCCTCCTTGACACCTTCTTATCTGCTGGCTTGCCCTATTAGCCTGTAACTTGTTCTGTGCCTACCTAGTAGGCAGAACCCAATCTGTTACAATAGCAGACTCATCATCCCCACCACTACCCATCACTACTGGTGTGCCTTAATTCTCTGTCCTAGGCCTACTATTATTTTCAATCTTCTTAAATGACCTACTGTCCACATGCTCCACCTCTGCAATCTATATGTACGCTGATGACATGGTCTTGTTCACCTCTGGCCTAACTCCTTCTGATGTGACATCCAGACTACAAGTCGAGTTCAGTAATGTTCAATGCTGGCTAAGCACGCATCAATTATTCCTCAATGCCAAGAAGACCATCTCCATGACCATTGGCACTAGGCAGAGACTCTCTAGGCTGTCCTCCTTTCCCTCCTTCCACACCATTGCTGGGACGCAACTAGAGGACTCCTCCTCTTTTAAATACCCGGGTGTCTGGCTTGACCAGCATCTTAACTTTTCTGTATATAGTGACGCCATCCTGAAAAAAATTGTGCTCCTAGCTCGGCGCCCTTTACAGGAACTGCAGTTCCCTACCACTACCGGCCAGGCATGAACTTGTTCAGAAAATGATACTCCCCATCACTGACTACTTCGACATAGTCTACAGTGCTGGTCCTAAGTCTTCGCTCTTCAAGTTGGATACTCTTTTCAATGCATTCTGCCACTTTGCTCTTGATTCCCACCCCCATACACATCACTGCATCTTATACCACTCTCTAGCTTTCCCTTCTCTTGAGTGCAGACACCTCTCTCATTGCGCCAAGTTCACATACAAATTCTGTTTTGGATCTCTCCCCTCATACCTCTCCTCTTCTCTAACTGCTCCTCCTCCTCCTCCTCCTCCTCATTCCTCCTACTCTCTCTAATCCTCTGATGCATGCTCCCTGGCCATTCCATGTCATTCTACCTCCATAGGCCAGGAGGCCTTCTCCTACCACTTCCCTAAAGTTTGGAACTTACTACCACCCCCTATCAGGCTCTCCTTGTCTACCTCTTCTATCTCTCTAGCCCTACACAATTTCTCCCCTAACTGTACTTGTTTTTAGCCCCCCAATCTCTCCCCCTCCCAGTCTCAAAATTTTCCTCAACCCTGCTTCACTTCAAATCATCCAACTGTCCTATATATTTATTTTTCTTCCCTATCCCTTTTATTACTACCACCATTCAGTTATCAGCTACTTGTCTCACACTGTAACACTGCCCCCTTCACCCTTCCCCCCTGTTCTACCCCTCACCCTCCTCAACTCTTAGCCTAGCACTCCTGCAGGTTCCTTTTCACCCTGGGGGTGATGCTCAGGTCTCATTCTCTCCCCTATTCTTTGTCAGACTCAGTCCCCATGCAGGGTTCTCAGCATCTTGGGGGGTACTATTACTGACTCTCTCTTTCCCCTCCCTTCTGCCAGGCTCATTCCCCAGCAGGGTTCTTTGCTTCCCAGGGGGGTACTTTGATACTGGCTCCCTCTCCCTACCTTCCTCCCTCTTCCCCTACCCTGCCCCCACTCACCTATCCATCTCCCTCATTGGGTTTGTCTCTTACAGTGGGGTATAGTCTGGCTTCCTCCTTTTCCCCACTCATCTTCCACCAATTTATCTCCCCCATACCTCCCCTCTACTTCTTTGCCACATTCCTCCACCTCCACCCATCCCCCTCCTCACCCCCTCTCCCCCATCCCTCTCTACCTTGTCACGTTTCCCCCATACTGAGGTACCAGCTCACTGTTGGAATACAGGCCTTCCCGGGTTCCTCCCCTTCCCTTCCCTACCTTCTCATCCCCCTTTTACTTCCATATTTTTCCCCTACTGTGTATTAAATTTGGCCCTACCTGGGGTTTACAAAAATCACTTGAGGCTTATACTCGTACCTCGAGCTCTAGCACTTCTCTTGAGTATTGTTCCAATGTATACCCTGCATTAACATTTGTTATTGTCCACCCTAGCTGTTATACTGGGGTTTCTCTGATGCATAACTTTACTTACCTGTGTTTTAACTGTTTCTAGCTGTAGTTTATTGTCCTTGTACAGGCACAGGAATACCATACCTGTATTTCAATTTTTTTTTGTCTATAACTGTTATGTTGTATTATTCAATTCATTGTTTGCAATCCCAATTTTGCCAAGTCCTGTAACCCCCCCCCCCGGATGCTTCTAGAAATTAGCTGTTTTACAGCTCATGTTTTCTTTCCTGGTGAAACATTTTCAAATAAATGAATAAACCCTGTGCTGTACTCCCTACAGGCTATCTTTGTCTCTTCTAATGTGAGGGATCCAAAACTGGACACAGTACTCTAGATGTGGCCTCACTACAGATCTAAAGAGGGGAGTATCACCTCCTTCCTTCTACTGTCAATACTCTTCCCTATACATCCCAGCAGCCTGTTTGCCTTATTGAAAGCCTTGTCACATTGGCTAACATGCTTAAGGGTGTCACTAATAATGAGTCCGAGGTCATGTTACTCTGCTGTAGTATGGAGTTTTACCCCATCCATCCAGTATTCTGTCCTCAGATTAATTTTCCCTAGGTGCATTTCCTTGCTCTTTTTGATGTTGAAAATCAACTGCCAGACCCTCAATCATTTCTCTAGCCTCTGCAGGTCCTCTTGGAGTTCTCTAATTGCTACAGTACTATCCACTGTTCCACAGAGCTTTGTGTTGTCTGCAAAGAGACCTAACCTACTCCAGATCCCTTCAGCAATGCCACCAATGAACATGTTGAAAAGGACCAGACCCAGGACAAACCCCTTCGGTACTCACTTGTGACCTCCCTCTCTTCTGATTTAACACTGTTTACCATTAGCTGCTTCCATCTCCCTTTTAGCCAATTTTGCACCCATCTGACTATATCCCTAGCCACCCAAAGATCACTCAGCTTCTTCAGCAGGCGTCATGGAGTCAAAAAGTCAAAATACAGCAGCTCCATGGCATGGTCTTTATCCAATTTCTTTGTAACCCAATCGAATAAGACAATTATGCCTGTCTGCCATGACTTCCCTGCCACAACACCATGCTATGTTATCATCCTGAGGACCATTACAAATCCAGATAGTTAACAATGCCTGCTTTGATAAGAGACTCCATCAGTTTTCTGACTATAGAGGTGAGACTGATGGGCCCGCAATTGCCTGTTTGTTGCTTGTCCCCCTCTTTATAAAGCAGAACCATGTCTACCACCTTCCAGTCCCCCAGATAAGCCCCCAATCAAAGCAAGCTATTGAAAAGGCATGCCAGAGGTTCAGCCAGTTCATTTGCCAGTTTTTGAGTACCCTCAGATGAATCCTATTTAGACATGGAGCCTTGTCTGTCTTGAGGGCTGCTAGACCCTTTCATACCACATCCCCAATAAATGTTGCCCCCCACCCAGATCTGGGATCCCTCTCTTGGCAACTTTAACTCTTCTCTTAGGTAGGGTCCCTCTAGCTTCCTGGTAAAGATGGAGCAAAAGTAGTTTAACTGTGCTTACACAACTAGATGAGACGATGCTTGTGTGACTAGATTTACTTTGTGGCTTTCTACCTCTCTATCCATGGAATATACCACCCTGTAGGGGTATGACACAAGGAACCCTATAGGAGGGTTCCCCCTACTGGTGCTGTGGGACTGATTGTGTCGGCTAAAGGTAGGTTAGGAAGAAGCCCATGGGTAAGAGAGATGAGCCACTGGAGGAGGAGGGGTGGATGGTGGGCAATGAGAAATGAATCCTAGAGAGTTCCAGGATGAGTGACCTTATAAGCCTGATGGGGGAGTGATGTAGTTGCTCCCGCCCATTGAACTTCGGGCTTAAAGCCCTCCCATTCAATTGTGCTTACATAACTAGAGGAGAGGATGCTTGTGTGGCTTGATTTACTTTGTGGCTTTCCGCCTCTTTATCCATGGGATATAGCACCCTGTAGGGATACGATGCTAGGAACCCTAGAGGAGGGTTCCTTCCTTACAGGTGCCACAGGAAGGATTGTGTCAGCTAAAGATAGGTTAGGAAGAAGCCCAAAAAGAATACCCAATTGGGTGTTGAGCATTGAAGAGGCCATGATGATGAATGAATGAATTCTGAGAAGATGATAAGGGCGGACTTCCTAAGGAGAGAGGGGAAAACTGGAGCCACCATCCACCTTCATCCAACAGCAGAACCTAACTAATTAACCTAAGAAAGCACCAACTCTAATTAATATTATGACCATTGGCATGGAGGAGAGGAAAAACTCCCTTTGTGGAGAAAATCTCTGGGGATCCAAGGCCTAGGTCACCTTCCCTCCAGGATGATGACATTTGATTTGAGGACGTATGTCATTAAAGAGAAGGATTCATTAAAGGGAAGGATATGAGTTGGGAAGATAATGACGGGATGGGGAAAAAAAACAAAAGAAAGCACAGATCGAAGAAGGAACATGAGGCAGCAAAGACCCAAGATGGGTATTCTCGATTAGTCGATGGGGAACAGTAGATCCATGTAGAAGTCAGATCCATGTAGAAGTCAGAGAAGCAAGGGAAGTGGAGGCCAGATGAGCAAGGGATATTCAGAGGTGGTCATGAGAAGACTGAGGAAGCACTGACGATGATAGAGAGAAGCCGTGAAGGCTTGAAAGGCTGAAGAGGAGACATGAAATGAATTTTAAATTGAACTTGAATGATGGTGGAGAGCAGCCAGTCAGCCCTTAGCTAAGGGCAATGGACAGGAAGGAAAGTCCCTGATTGGATCTTGAGTCAATTTGAGGTAGCAGGGTCCCGAGAGTAGTATGCTCACATAGTCAATGTGATGGAATGGACCTACATAAGGGCCCAAAAGAAATATTGAATGCAGGTCATGATTGGAAGGAATCCTTGATGGTCAGTATGGGATGAGAACTGTAGCAGGGCAAGTCAGATGAGGTGGCATATGAGTCATGATAGGTATGCCTCAGGAACCTGATATGTGTGGCAGGAGGGCTGAGGTTCGATGAGGTGGCATATAATTTATGATAGGTATGCTCAAAAATTTTAATCGAGTGTGGGGCGATTGAGTGCAGTCTTGATTGGAGTGAATCCTTTATGACTGGGATGAGTAAGATAAAACAGGAAATGGACAAGGCACAAAGATGGAGGGAAGCCTTGAAGGCTGGAACAGGTGGAAGTTGATGGTAGAATAGGGAAAAACCCCAGAAGAAATGCACAGTCAAAACAGAGGAGGCAAGAAGAAGGTTGCAGATCGAGCAATGTAAACAGGAGAACCAGGAGGTCAGCAGCAAAGGGGTAATAAATGAAGGGAGATAGAATCCAGCAGGCCCCAAGCTAGGGGGAAAGCAGGGAGGGGGAACACAAGGAACATGGAGGAATGCACGTAGCCCCAAAGGAGGGTCCAAGCGCTGGAAACAGGAAAGGCCTCAGCCGTGGTAGGGTCCATATTGGAAATGCTGAAATGCAACTTGCAGTTTTCCAGTCTATGGTGAGAACAACAGTGTGGGAGTGACAATGGCATAAACAACCCAAGTTTAAAGCAGGAAAATATGAAACATGATTAATTCTCTAAAAGTCTCTCAGATAATTTCCTCAATGGCCAACATGTTATATCAACTTCATGGTTACACAGTATCGAAGCTCACTGTGAACTGCATTTGTTTTCCGCATAGAGATTTCAATTGCAACATGAAATGGAAAGCTAAGGTTTATGAAAATAGAAAGAAATGCAGACTGGGAGCCAGTGAAACTACAGCAGGTGTTCATTGAAATACAGCAAGTTATGATGTGTTGCAAAGGGAACATAATAATGGAAAAGGAATTTGCATCAAAAAGATTCCGTGTCTAATACAAATAAGATCAACAATACTTTCGTAGTGTACTGTAGTTCGATGGATGCAGAACAGCCACTAGGACTGTACTACAGGATTTAATGAAGGCTCTCAGGCATGAAGGTCTATTGCCACACCCAGAAACAATAATTTTATAAAGAGAACAGCACAGATCTGTGGTTATTGATTGGTTGACTGACTAAGGCTTCAAATAAATGTTCGCTCCAAGTCAAAACTTCAGGGAAATGATTGCTCTGTGACATGCACTACTAAGCTGCAACAGATTTAAGCCAGCATCTTCCTTCATGAATGCCCAGCCAACAGATGTGTCCACAACACAGCACATTAACATCTCTTTTCATTGATGGTCTTTTGTGCTACAAAGCGAACAAAGTAACTGAGTGAGAAATGCTGCCTTTGCAAGAATGCCCTGTGGCAATTGAGTTCCAAACAAGACGGGAACATGAAGTACTTTACATGATGAAACTCAAGCAACAGGTCAATTGATGCTTGTGGACAGGGTGAGGCGACATGTAGGAGTGTAAGAAAACAGGAGGAGCAGAGGGAACATGAGAAGCAGTAGACAAGACTGGACAGCTGTGCTAGTGGCAGGTATGACTAAATGGATGAGCAAGGGGAATGGAATGGGAGAAAAGGGGAGGAACAATGGGGGGGACAGGCAAATAGCCACAAATGAGTGGCAGCAACCAAGAAAGAGCAGAGAAGGAGAGAGAGAGAGAGAGAGAGACAGACAGGCAGCAGGAGGCAACAGAATGGCACAGGGGAGGAAAAACAAAGTGGGAACAGGACAAAAAGAATGAACAGCTGACAGAGCCTCTGGCAGCAACGAGAAATGAATCCTGTAGAGGTCCAGGATGAGTGACCTTATAAGCCTGATGAGGGAGTGACATAGTTGCTTTGACCATTGAACCTCGAGCTTAAAGCCTTCCCATTGTTTAGGACTGTAGACTTTAGCTTGTCCTCCTCTATAATATGGTCCACATCCAACAGCCTAACTACTCCCCTACCCTTCCTTTTCTTTTCACTTATATAACAGATGGAAAAAATGCTTTTCCCTGCACTAGACCAACTTGGCTAATCACAGCTCTGATGTATGCCTTTGCCATTCTTATTACTTCTTTGCTTCCCAACTCTTTTGGATGTATTCTTCCCTTTCTGCATCCCCCTGCTTCTTTATGTAGTTGTGGAAGGCCATCCTTTTGCCCCTTACTGCTTCCATGACTCTCACTGAAAACAAAAGTGGTTTCTTGAATTTATTTATTTTGGTTACTTTCCTTAAGCAAAGCTGTGAAGCTTCAAGAATAGCCCCTTTGATTGTCTTCCATCTCTCTTTATCCCCCTTGTTCTGCCCCTTTAAATTTATTTTGAACCACATCTCTGAGTTTGTTGAAGTCTGTCCCTCTCAAATATCCAGACTACCATACTAGAATGTGTTTTCTCAGTCCTGAGGATAATTTCAAACCAAACTGAGCTGTGGTCACTGTTTGCAAGTGGCTCCCTAACTATCACTGATTTAAAAACATCTGTGTTAGTGAGCATCACATCTAGGACAGCGTCCTGTCTTGTTGGTTCCTTTACAAGTTGCACTAGTAGGAAATCTTGAAAGGCATGAAGAAAAGCTTGATTTCTCTTGGCCCTGGCCTCCAGAATGTCCCATTCTATATTGGGCAAATAAAAGCCCCCCAGTACCACAGCATCTCCTTTTGCTATTCCCCTGTTAATTTCTTTGCTGAGCTTCCGATGCTTTGCTTCTCCTTGGTGTGGAGGTCTATAGCATACCACTAGGTGTAGCTTTTTTCCAGATGCCTTTGTAAGTTGAACCCATAGAGTCTCAGTCTTTCCAAGTTACACCTAATATTCCCATCCTCCTATACCTCAGTGTCTTCTCTGACATAGAGAGTCATGCTATCTCCACTTCTCTGTCCCTTCCTTACAGTACATACTCCTTTTATGAAAGAGTGCTTTAAAAATTAGCACTAATTGAGAAATGTCAGTTTCAGTAGTTTTTAACTCTAATTGTATGTTGTTTGGCATTTTTATTAGATTAATTGGACATGTAGGAACTGAGCAAAAGGAAATACTCACGAGGTGCATGATAGCATAGAAGCACTTTTTCTGGTTACATGGATTTTCCTCTTGACAAAGCACTTTATTGTTGCAAAGCATTGAAGTTATTTTCCACTGTATATGCTGCAATATTTTTGTCTGTATTATGAAATAAAAGCAATGTGCACAACTGTTCGGTAAGGACTATAGTCTAATTACAGTTTTTATGGCTGTAGGCAGAGCCAACTGCCGGTTTGGCATGTCTTGTCTTGAAACGGCCAAATGTGGCACCTTCCATTGGACTTTTGGAAGTATCCTTTTGAAAATCCAATGGAGCATGAAACAGTCCACCACGATTGGGTGCTACGGAATAACAGCCACACTATTTCCGCTGTTACTTCTGCATTCTGGAGCAGAAACTGTACATGCGCAGCTTGTGCACATGCGCAGTTCCACTTGTGCTGCCATCTTGTGAATGGCAGAATGCCATTCATTGTAACTATGCATGCATGAGTGCTGCACATGCACAGTTGTGTCACTGGTGCCATCTTTTGGATGGCACTCCTCCCACACCCTCCCACTCCTCCTGTCACCCCCACGCCCTTGCAGCACCAGCAGCAAAGAAAACCCTCCTACTCCATCCCACTGCTGCTGTCCTCCCATCTCCCTCCATTCCTGTCCCTGCATCAACATCGGGGTGCCCAATCCCCTTGTCAGCATTATGTCTCCCCCAACTCATGTGGCACACTGGGATACCACCCCAGGAAGCCCAAATTTATGTTTTCATGTTCCCCACACCAACATCAGGGTGCCCAATCCCTGTGTCAGCATCATGTACCCCCCACACTCATGTGGCACACTGGGAGCCCACCCCAGTGTGCCCAAATGTATGTTTTTTTATTTGTTTTTCCACGCCGACATTGGGGTGCCCAATCCCCATGTCAGAATCATGTACCCCCAACTCATGTGGCACACTGCAAGCCCACCCCAATGTGCCCAAATTTATGCATTTTTCCCTGTAAATAAAGAAAACCAGCACCCAACGTGTTTCTTTTACCTGTAAAAAAGAAAACGGTCCCTCATCATCACTCCAGTCCACCCTCCCACTGAGCACCCACCTCCCCACACACACCCTTACCCCATACTTACCTCCGGAGATCAGTGCTGTCATCTTCTCAGGACCGGGACATTTCTGCACTCTTCAAAGCCAAACCACAAACTGAAGAATCAAAGGTAAGCATGCTATAATGGCAGTAAATGGGGTTTTCAACTTATGTTGATAAATAAGCCATTTTTTGGAATTTTGGCCCCAAATTTTCAACATGGGGTTCTTGGGACTCAGCCTTATGAACACTGTCACTGTCAATTTGTTACTCGGTCCTGAAAGGTGATTTCATGGTCGTTGAGCGGAATCATCTTTCGGGACTGATTAATGAAATGACAGAGCCACTGTTCATGAGGTGGGGTCCCAAAAAGCCCATGTTGCAAAACTGGTGAAACAATTCAAAAAAATGATTGTGTTACTAGTTCGCATTGTGCAGTTTCTATGCACGCTCCTAACTTCTCCAATTTTTAATATTTTCACTCCAGATTTTCAGCTTTGTCATTTTTGCACACCTCCTTTTCAACAGTCTAGCTGTTTTTTTTTTTTCACATCCTGCCCAAAACATGTTTTTTCACCTGTGGCAAGGAATGGCATGGTTGATCTGCGTAATCATCTTTAGGGACAAGTGAATGAAATGACAGTGGCACTCTTCATGAGGTGGGGTCCTGAAAAGGTCATGTTGACAATTTGGTGCAACAACTCAAATAAATGTCCACGTTACCCCCAGACGTTCAAAATATTCTACACACACATGTAACTTTGGTCATTTGGCAGCTCATCACAGTCATATCGGCTTTGACTAGAGTTGTTTTGTGAGCTAGGGTTGTTTTGTCAAAGCAATTTTGAATTTTGCCCATGTGTTCCAATATTCCCTTTGAACTACATTTCTAGTTTATTTCTTTATTTAAGTATTTGGTTACCTATTAAGTGCACTGATCCAAGGGACCATTTTCAGGCACAACCCAGGCCAAAAAATTTGCACAATAAAATTATATACAGGTGCAATCAATATACAGACAATACAACAGCAGATACAGAACAGTTAAATGTGAAGGAAAAGCCGGTGTGGTACACAATAAATAACAATGTTTGAAAGAACAAGGAAATACTTCACAATTGACATTAGGTAAACAGGGTTTAAATAACAGTGTTAGAGAGAAAAGGAATACGTTACAATTTACCTTAGGTAAACAGGGTGGGGGAAATATGATACAAGTGGGGGAAAGCAGTACAAAAATAGCAAGCAAATATGCATCATATAATGATTCCATTGGAGGAGAACTGAAAAGAATTAAGGAGCAGGAAGAGAGGGCCATGGTGGTAGCAAAATATAGGAGCATAGAAGGAGAAAGGGCAGTTGTAAAGGGAGAAGAAAAGGGAGATGGTAATCAGGTCAAAAAGATTACCCTGGGTGGTACAGGCATTTGACCTCAGTTAGTAACCAGTCTTTGAGTCAGAGTTTGAAGGTGTAGTGGGTTTTAGCAATGAAGAGTGAAGCAAAGAGTCTGTTCCATAGGGAGGGAGCAGTCACTGACAGGGCTTTACCACCCATGTCAGTGGAGATTTTAGATATATCCATAGGGGGAATGAGGACACACACAGGCTTCTGGGAGAGGCTTGGGTTTTAGGAGGGATATATATGGGAACATGTTGTCAACTCTTGGGGTGTTATCAACCAAGCAGCTGAGTGCATATTCATGATGGCCAGAGAGTGGCTGGTACAAGATACAGTGGTGCATGGAGAAAGGTGCCAGAAGAATGAAACCACAGACATTGTTATAGACGGAGGTGAGATGCGAGTAAAGGGCAGAGGACATTTGGGAACAGATGGGGGTGCAATAATCGAGGACCAGGAGCAGGTTGCCCTGGACAATTGCTAGGTGGGCCTCCTTGGTTAAGAATTGTTTTTGCCGATAGGTGGCACCAAATTTCTGATTCACCCAACAAGCAATGGAGTTTGCATGTTCTGCAAAGTTTCATTATGTTCTTTATTTTTAAGTTGTGCTCAAGGAAAAGCCATAACAGAGAATTATCACTGATTCTTTGAATTTAAATGGCTCCAGTGTGATAGTAAATAATAATATTGACCAGACATCATTTGTGGACTCACTTTTCTTTAAAGTCGTGGATGTGAATCCTTTTTTACTAGGTGGTGATGGTGCCAGTACAGGTATGGCTGAAGTTGGCAGTACTATTCTGTCAGCTAGTGAAATAATAAATGATGGTGCCTTTCTAAGGCTGGAGAGGAGAACATTACTAGTATGCCAATGTTACTGGCAACGTTTGTCATTAGAGGCATATCTAAGCATGGGTTGGATCCCCTGTGGACTACAGGTGATGAGGCAGCCAGCTTTTGGACATCAGTGTAATCTCTTTATGGATAAATGGAAGACAACTGCCCTAGAAGTATCCACCATTTTTTGTTAAGTTTTAGAATTTTAGAAGACTCTGCCAAATCTGAGAATGAGATTTGCACCGAGCTGCAAGATAAAGAAGAAACAGTGAGTATGATGCTTTGGAGAAGTCAAGGCACTTACACTGGGCATATATAGAAAACCAAATGAAGAGTCCAACCAAATTGTAAGGTTCAAATAAAGACTTTTTCTTCATTTAATGAGCCATTTCAACAGCAACACTGACCCTCCTGGGCCAGATAATAAATGATCAAATTTTCAACTCAAACAGTCTTCAAAGACTCTGTTTGAGTTGAAACTTTGATCATTTGGTGTTTCCCCTTGCCCAGGAGGGACAGTTTTGCTGTTAAAATGGCTCATTAAATGAAGAAAAATCCTTTATTTGAACCTTACAACTTGGTTGGATTCTTCATTTGGTGTTCTATATATGCTATTGGTAAGTGCCATGACTTTTCCAAAGCTTCATGTACATATGTTGTCACAGAGCACCCCAGGTCACCTTGGTGCAGCTCTTTTGAGCTATTTGCTGAGCAGTGAGTATGTCTGTCAATAATGCTCTTTATCAGGAATACAGACAGATATTATAAGAGATGGTTAAAAAGACAGACTAGAAAAATTGTTCCAGGAAAGGGAGAAAATCTAAGCAGGTTGCTGAGAATGATAGATGTGGCATCATTTTTGATTGGTGAACAAAAGCTATTCAACATTCAAATAATCTGGTCAATCCTATTTTAAAAAAAATTAGGACATTCTAGTGACATCTCTAACACCAGTGGGTCATGTGGAGAAAGTGGGGCATCTACATCATCCTCTTTTTTAAGAGGAAGAGGAGGGCATTCCTTGTGGCCAGCAAAATCAAATGGTAATGTCTGGTGTGTCACCTCCCCTACCTTAGTTCAAGTACCAGTGGTCCAGTTTCCACTTGTTTCCAGGAAGAAGAGAGAAGGGGAGAAGAAGATGAGGGAGAGAAAGAAGCCAGTGGGCAAGGGTACAGACAAGAAACTCAGTACAGTCAGAGAAGATACAGAGCCAGAAATGACAGAACTAGAAATGGGAGAAGAGAAATCAACCAAAACCACAGATACAGAGATGGACTACCAGGAAGTATCTTTGAGGCCAATATCAGATTCTAGAACAGCTGAACTGGACCAGCAAATCCATAATTTGGTAAATATTTCAATTGTATTGGGCAAAGGTTTGAAGTTTTTTTTTGTTTTGTTTTGTTTTGTTTTTGTTGACTAGGGAAGGAGTACTAGACAGCTCTGCCTATTTTCAGCCTTGTCTCAGGGTAGGGGATATACAGATGGATGCCAACTGACATTGAACCAGATTAAGCTGTTGGTACTATTTTCAGTGAACCCATTTGACACTATAGTAGATCTTAATAAATCCATTAGGTTGCTTAATTTAAAATGTTTTTTCCATAATGAATCAGAAGGGACTGGTGAACTGGAGAGAGGGGGTTAATGTAATTCACAGAGGTTGATGAATAAGAACTTAAGCTAATTGACATCATAATTTATTCCCCCGATGAATCCAGTTGTTATGACCCTTAGTAATGTATGTGAAGAGGATATGGAGAATGTATCTAAGAATTTCCACCACCACATTATGTGAATGTAGAGAAAAAAATGAAGCCATGAGATGCTTGGGTGAAAACAGATCTATGGTGATTAAAACAGCTAATAATGGTGTATCTATTGTAGTTATGAAGCTCAGTAAATATGAAATGGAAATCATGTCACAACTGCAAAATGAAATCTTTTAGCGGAAGCTGGATTCTGATCCCAAACGTATATTTAAGAGATACATGAATTTGTGCATGGTTTGAAACAGCATTTAAGAATCACATTATTACTAAAACATGAAGGAATTTGTAACAGTTACATCACCTGTTAGAGCAATAATTTACAAGCGCCCCAAACTCCACAAAGATTGTGAGGATCCACATAGTAGGCAATTAATTTCTAGGGCTGGTTTCCTTTAGCTCAGTATGTGAATATACATATTAAATCTATTGCATTTACACAACCAGCATAATTGAGGGATACCATGGATGGATTTTTATGAATGTAATGGAAAATGTCTATGTGGAAGAAAATACACTATTAGTGAGGCTAGATATTGCATGTCTGTATAACAATATACCACATGGTGATAGAGTTAAGTCATTGAAAAATGCGTTATTGAGATCAGAATTGTACATGGTGGAACAGGTTGAGTTTCTGTGTATTTTAACAGAAAAGGTTCTTAAGTATAATGCATTTACATTCCTTGGAAAATACTGTTTACAACAGAAGGGGACCACAATGGGGGCAGCATTGGTCCTGAATTATACTACAATATATTTGGGAGAATGGGAAAATAAATGTATTCAGGATCCTATACACAACCAATTCTTTCCAAATATAAGTTTGTATCTGTGTTACATAGATGATTTGGTAATATTGTGGGATGGGAGTAAACATGATTTTAGGTGGTTTTATTTCTTATCTAGAAAGCCAAACTGGAATTTAAAACTCACTTTAAATTTTGATTCTTTACAAATGCACTTTCTTGATGTGTTGTCAAGTAAGATATCTGACTGGAGCATTTGGACAGAGGTTTATCATAAGCCCATGGATAGAAATTCACTGCTGCAGTTCTCAGGTTGTTATCATAGACATATAGTAATTGACATTCTAGTAAGTCAATTTCTTAGACTTCAATGAAATTGCGGCAATGACGAATCTTTCCAACATCATGCAGATGACCTAATCCAAAGAATACAGCGGAGGGGCGACAATAGCATTATGATAGATAGGGGGCAACAAAGGGCAGAGGGATCTGATAGAAGCACAATGCTTGCCCCTAAAAGTTTTAGGGACCAGAAAAATGAGAAATTGATGGACTTGGAACCTATACATGAGCAGCTTTATTTTGATACGATGTACTTCTGCCCATGCCAAGGGTGTTTTTAATATTATTTGAAAGCATTGGCATGTATTAAGTGTAGAATAGAAACTGGCTCCATATAGAGCATCATCACCGTGATGGTCAACAGATGGGGATGAACAGCAGGTGATGTAGTGGTTCACAGTTATCACTGAAAGGATACTAGTGCCCAGTTCAGATCAGGATGGTTAAAACCACAAACGAAGGGCAGTTTTCCATATGAGAAGTTTGTGTATTGTGGTATTATGCTAAAAATAGATTTGGTTTGCAATGAAAATACAGGCCAGAGATTCATGATTAAAGATTTTATAATAACTGGGGAGCATTTTTTCGCTAGGGGAAACCCAGTTATAATTTTCCGTTATAACCATCTGGTTACAATGGAAAACACACTTTTGATTTTCCCTGACTCCAGTCATGTGCCAACATTTGGTCTCCTCTTCATCTGCCACAACTTATCATCGGACACTGTCACTTCACTGCAACTCACCTGGCAGTGAGTTAAATAAAAAAATAATAAAAAAAAGGAGGCATGAGGGAATAGTGGACACAGAACAGGAGCTGCCAGTTATGGACAGACAGCAACATAGGAGCTTACAGCCAAATAGGAAACTGCTAAACAGGAAGGAGCAGATGAGAAAACAAGCAATAAGCACCTGGAGGGAGGAAGGAAATACATAGACAGCCACAGGCTGAATTTCTTCATCTGCATTTTAAAAAACTTAAAAAAAAGAAAGTTTCAATCAGCTTCTGACCTCAGAGCACACTTCACCCAAATTGGACCATGACTGATAACAGATATGCATTTATTTTATATAATTGCTGTGGCAAAAAAATGCTCCCCAACAATTATATAAAATAAAGGCTGGATAGGCATGTAAAACTTGAACTTTACTCACACCTTCAGTGTGGGATGCTTTTATAAACCCCTCAAGCTTCACTCTCGGGGTTTATGTGGCATCCCACACTGAGGGTGTGTGTAAAATGCTCATTATAAACACCAACCTAGCCATTATTCTATATATAGTAAGTGGTTTAGCTTTAATATATATGGAAAACAGTGTCTCCTCATTAGAAACATAGAAACATAGAAGTTGACAGCAGATAAGGACCACAAGGCCCATCCAGTCTGCCCATTTCTTTTTCTACCTTATAAATGTGCCATCGACCTTTGCTCTGTTAGTGGCCTATCTGTTCATACTCATCTGTATTGCTCCCTTATGCCTATCCCATGCCTGTTTGAAGCCCTGCACTGCATAGCCACCACTTCCTGAGGTAGGCCATTCCATGCATCCACCACCCTTTCCGTGAAAAA
The DNA here is from genome assembly GCA_016271365.2 of Neoceratodus forsteri. Taxonomy (NCBI): domain Eukaryota; kingdom Metazoa; phylum Chordata; order Ceratodontiformes; family Ceratodontidae; genus Neoceratodus; species Neoceratodus forsteri. Next base: position 464,546,110 of record CM057449.1, read on the forward strand.
TAATCTCCTCACATTTGTCCTTAATCGACCTCCCTGTAATCTCATGCTGTGTCCTCTTGTCCTGTTATTTTTCTTATATTTAAACATGTTAGACTCTTTCACCTTATTAATACCCTTAAGGTGTTTGAATGTCTCGATCATATCACCTCTCTCTCCCTCCTTTGCTCAAGAGTATACATATTGAGCTCCCTTAATCTGTCCTCATATGTCTTCTTTAAAAAAGCTCTAAAGACCTTCCTTTTTAATCAAGCATTTTTAGTGACATAAATTATGTTAAATGTTATCTTGAATATCATTTTATTTACAATTGTGGTTCTAATATTGTATGTAGGATTTTGTAAAGGCGCCCTGAGCTTGTGAAGGGCGCCTTATAGAAATAAACATTTACTTTCTTACTTCTGATGCAGTCCCTGCACCAGTTTGGTTGCCCTTCTCTGGACTGCCTCAATTTGGTTAATGTCCTTGTGAAAGTGTGGCCTCCACTACTGCATGCAGTACTCCAGATGGGGTCCAACCAATGTCTTGTAAAGAGGGATTATTACCTCCCTCTTACGACTTGTGATACCCCTACTTATACACCCTAACATCCCCCTAGCCTTATCTACTGCTTTAGAGGTCTGCTTGGATGATTTCAGGTCATCGGTGATGATGATGCCCAAGTCTCTTTCTTCCTTTGTGACTGCCAGCAACTCCCCTCCCAGCCTATAGGTGGCTTCAGGGTTTCTCTTCCCTATGTGCATGATCTTGTACTTCTTTGTATTAAATCCCAGTTGCAACTCTTCTGACCATTTTGCTAGTTTATCCAGAACTCTTCTCATTCTGCCCACCCCATCTGGATCATCTACTCTGTTGCAGATCTTGGTGTCATCTGCAAACAGACAAGCCTTACCCTCTAGTCCATCTGCAATGTCACTAATGAAGATATTGAAGATGACTGGCCCCAGGACTGATCCCTGAGGTACTCCACTTGTGACTTGCATCTCTTCTGACTGTATACCATTTACCACCACACTCTGTTTTCTGCCCATCAACCAGTTTTCCACCCAGTTGACCAACTTCTGACTGTAACGTTGTAAAAAAACTATAGTTAGTAAATTATCAATTACAAATACTTAGAAAGGAGACGAACGGAGACGAGACTGATGGTGGAAGAATTTAATGATTATAATAATAATCACAGCGAGAAATTACAAGTGGTACATTCTTCAAAATAACAGGATATACAGGCTTACTTATATAATAAAAGACAGTGTGCCTATTTTTAGAATTTTCTATGATTGGTTTAAAACAGCACAAACATCAACTTATAAGGTAATAAGGAACTTTTTCTTGGTATGTGTATGATCTCACCCTTGGTCAGTACAAATATAGATAGTGTACATTCCATTACTACCTACGGCTAGCAACAACTGCTACTACCAGTCACCAAAGCCCAGGAGGAAAAGATAAGCGTTAACTTAAGAATGTGCTAACAAGCATTTTGGACTATTCATATGCAGACAAACACTAAAATTAATTAAAAGGGGAATTTTGGACACTGTCCTGTATTCCTGCTTGCAATCACGTAGGCCAAATATGTGCTATTACTTACATCTGCAAAATTACAATGTTAAAAGGCACATTAATATTGCAGTTGTGGCTCAGCTCTTCTTGTGGGTTCATAAGCTTTTACTTAACCTAGCTCTATGGCCAGCATTTGTTATACATGCCCAGAATGTTTTCAGACCAAAATAAGGTTAGGCTGCAATATGGGGGACAAACTTCTTTGCCCCCCATTACAGCCCCCCTTTGGCCCCATATTGCCCAATTATAATTTGTGCAACAATGCAGCTCCTTGGAGCATGTACATCTCACTGCGTACATTACGAATGGTTAGTCTCAATCGACACAGGCCTATAATTAACAAGAATACTAAGGCCACCTGCAATACAAGTAAAGCTTTAAAAGAGAGGACTCCTAAGGGCCCCCCTGCATAGCTATAAATCAAGTGCTCATTATCACTTTCGCTGAGCAACTCATTTATAGCTGCTTGGGCTCTATGGGCAGAATTTTGGATTTGTATTAAATGAGTATCTTTTCGGTTTAAAATTGACTGCACGTTAAGGGACAGAGGAGGTATCACAGCTCCAAATGATGGCGCATACTTGTTAATATCATAAGCCTGGTGTGGGGTATCAAATGTTACATTATAACTTTTATCCTCCGAGTTGGTAATAGGGTGCAACACCTTGTTACCAATATATACATTATGTTTGGGAATGATACAAAAGTTTGGGTTGTAAATGGTATGCATTTGTCCTTCATAAAATAAGATGGGTATATTAGTAACAACACAATATTGGTTAGTACCATTATAGGTTACAACGACTTGTGGAGTGTACCACCTTCTTAACTGAACGGGGCACCAGGCAGTATTATTTTCAGCTTGGCCTATGGGGACTTCCCCACAGATTGGTTGCGTTTGTGACATGACGTCACACTGGCATATCCATTGACTGTTTATTTCCTCACAGCAATGTAAGTTGGGTGCTACCCATGACCCATCATTGCTGTGAACTAGGATCTCTGGGGGCGAGACTCGATATGCATAATACTGACCTTGTAGGTACCCTACGGAGTGCACTTTAACTATTTGAGAGTACACCTCCTTGTTATACTCAACTTGCGGTAGTCTTACCACGAGGGACACCCTCATGGTGCTATCAAGTGTACTGTTGGGTTCATATACTTGTGGTTTAACATATACCTTGGTTACCTTGCGAATCCACCACTATGGTAGGGCTCGAGCTTCAATACAAAAAGTTATACACTTACTATCACTAACATTAAGGCAATCTGGACAATACCACAATTTTAACTGTGTGTCAGAAATTTGATTAGGCAATTGATTATTAGTAATTTCCTGTAGCAATTGGCTAACTTGAGTTAAAACATAAGAGCCATAAACACTATACACTATAGCTTTATTTATGGTATTATTAAAAACTTCTTCATTATGCTCAGCCACAACTTCATTAATTTTGTGCTCCACCTCTTTAAACAGGCTGCCCACTTCATGTATATTGTACACAGATAACCGCTCTTCCATTGCCAAACCTTGCTGGCCTAATGTAAGTGGTAGCAAGACCCTTTCTCCTGTGTTAGTATTAAACTGGTATTGGTACCGCTTAATGGCCTCAAGGTCTGCCCTATTCCATATGCTCATCCCTGATCCAAAAAGTCCAGCCAGGTCTCCCCACAGATCTCATTTTTTCCTAGTATTACTAATTCTTTCTTTACTAATAAGAGGGTCCGTAATACTCCCAGTTTTAGCATGGATGGCGCTTAACATATCAACCAACATAGTGGCATAAAACTTTGACACACTAGTGTCAGCACAACTACTGTTAACATTTATATTCCAACCAGAAAAATCTAAGTTTATATGCACTCTACTGTACTTCACATTATTTACAAGCATTTGATCAATAGGTGTTGATGTAAGCCCACTCTCTGGCCCCGTCATCACATTTGGGCATTCGGTTGGTGTTACAGTTAAATGTATGGCATCTGAGGCTGCAAAACGCAATGAGTTGTTTACACTAGCATAGTTACAGACACTATTGTTACCCCAAAGACAGTAGGATAATGTTAACACGTAAACAGCATTGTCCTTTGTTGTGGCCCTGTTTATAACAAGAGACCCATTTTTTTGTTTCCAGTCCATGTAGCTTTGCTGTGATCCAGTCTTAAGCTCTGATGCACAGCTGGACCAACTATTAAAAATGTCCACACACCAGTTTGTAGATATAAAAGTACGGTTATTTTTGGTCCAGGTGGCTTTCCATGCTCGTGTCGTGTAGGTGTCTGTATTAACAGGGTCCCAGTTCCAGCTGACTAACAGTACAACGGCTGTTCATACTCACATGTGACATTAGTTTGTTCCACATTAATGTGCAGGCTGAGGATTATAGAAAATCTCATGGCTGTTACCAAGCCGATGATAATGATGCCTTGGGTCTTCATGGCTATAAACATCAAGTGTAGTATTTTAATTTTCAACCAGCTTTATTTGACACTTTTTTACACTGATCAACATGTACCCAAAATTCTTGTTTTCTTCCTCCAGCCCCTCTTTTGCCACCTACTTTAACTACATATACCGTACTCTCACCTAACCTTTTGCACACTTGGTACGGTCCTAACCAATTAGCATCTTTCCAAGGATTTTTTTGCTCCCAATTTCATACCATTACTACATCTCCCTCCTCTATAGGTAGCCCCCATCCTACTACCGGCTGTCTATCTTGTTTATTTTGCTCATGTGCCACCGCCATGTTTCTGGTGGCAAAGGTCAAGTATTTGTCTAGTTGGTATTGTATTGCCTTTAGAAACTGCTCGTGTTTGACCTTGTCTTGGGTAGCTGAGCCGGGTTGGGGTACATCCCGTGGGTGAACCAACCTCATTTTTCTTCCTGTCATCAACTCGTAAGGAGTTAATCCTGTACTAGCCTGGACAGTCCCTCTAATGGCCATCAAAATCCCCGGGAGGTGTGTAACCCAATCCTTCCCTTCATCCAACACTGCCTTCTTAAGAGCATTTTTCAAAGTCCGATTTAGTCTTTCCACCATCCCCGAGGCCTGAGGCCTATATGGCAAATGTAATCGCTGCTGAACTCTCATTATTTTGCACATCTCCTGCATTACTTGATTTACAAAATGAGTTCCTCTGTCAGATTCTATGATATTAGGAAATCCCCACCTAGCACAAACTTGTGTGTATAAAATTCGAGCTGTTGTTATAGCATTTGCACTCTTAACTGGGAACACCTCTACCCATTTTGAAAACATATCTATTACTACCAGCATATACTTATATCCCCCCTTTGCGGTGGGCAACGGCCCAATGTAATCAATTTGCAATGCATCCCAAGGTCCTTCTGCTAAGGGTAATCGCTGTAGGGAGTATTTTTCTCACTTGGGATCCTGCTGGAGGCATATTAAGCATGTCTGTAATACTGATCAAACAGTTTTAGATATATCAGGCCAGTAGTATTTACTTTTAATAATTTGGCACGTCTTGTCTTGTCCTGGGTGCCCTGCCCATCGATGGTTTTCTAGTACTATGTCTTTTTGTAGTGATTCAGGCACTACCCATTTTGGGATTTTATCTTCTCCCCTTTGGTATAAAGCACTATCTATTACTGTAAAGGCCCCATGGACCTTTGGATCTTTTTGCACTTGTTTTATTTTCTCTTGGATCCACTGGTCCTGTTTTTGGAGCTCCTGTAAGTTAGGTGGAATATCCACCCTTTTAACCTCACTAACGCTACTTGGATTTTGCCCGTCTTGTGGCCTGATTCCCTTCCAGGGGTCCCCTTCTTTGGCAGCAATTTTAGCCCATTTATCAGCCTTTTCATTTCCCCATTCTTTGAAGGACCCATACTTACTATTAGTGTGGGCTTTTAATTTAACTAAAGCTATTCTCCCTGGAAGCTTTTCTCCTTCCTTTAAAATTGCTTTTAAAAGCTGTCTGTGTTGTACATGCTCCCCTGTGGATGTCTTCATGTCCCTTCTAGCCCATATGTGCAGCCATGTGGTTAATGAGCCTATAGCGAAATGTGAGTCAGTACAAATTGTGATGCGCCCGTATGGGACCGCCTTTATTGCCTCATATATGGCTACCAATTCTGCATATTGAGACGAATCCCCTGGTGACAATTTCATGAGTAACTGCTGCTGATCTAGGGGCCTCATTTTGTCATCGTCCCCAGTATTAAAATACACAGCTGCTCCAGTATAGGCGTTTCCCTTTTCCCAATACCTTGATCCATCAACACACAACATTGTGTAGCTTTTATCATCTCCATGTCTCTCTACAAAGGGGGACAAATATGCTTCTTGCATGAGTTCCCCACAATGCTGGGTTCACATGGTAGTCCAAGTACTGCATCATGTGGGGCTTATTGAGCTTTTGTACTGTAACTTGTTTATCCTGTAACACTAGCAGCCACTTAGCCTGTCTGCTATGGCTGACTCCCTTTGCCTTTCCTTCCACTAACAATTTAATAGGCGTGTGAGTTGTTTGGATAATCACAGGACTAAACCCAACTATTTCTTCACAGGCCTGTACTGCCCATGCTATTGCCAACAATGTTTTTTCACACTGGCTAAAACCTTGCTCCACTTTAGACAACTGTCTGTTTAAATATGTTATTGGGACCAAATTATCCCAACAATTTTGTAATAGCACTGCTATTATGGTGTCGTCTGTTGTTACAGCTTGTATTATAAATGGCTTTGCATGATCTGGGATGGCTAAGACTGGAGCTTGCATTAACGCTTGCTTTAATTTTTTAAAACACTGCAACTCTTCCCCTTCCCATATTAATTTGTCCTCTTTCTGTGGATTGTCTCGGAGTAATGTGTACAACGGCTTAGTAATCTCAGAATACCCTTCGATGTAATCCCTACAAAAATTGGTCATCCCTAACAGTTTCCTAAGCCCTGTTACGGTCGTTGGTAAAGGTAACTTTTGTATAAGGACAGCCCTGGCAGGATCCACCCGCCTGCCCTTCTCTGACACTATGGTACCTAAAAATGTCACTTCTGGTCTAGCAATCTGTACCTTTTCTGGATTGATTTTGAGACCTCTTTTAGCTAGGGCTCTGAGCACTCGATCTAATAACTGGGCATGGTCCGCCATATTTCTGCTTTGCAATAACAGGTCATCCACGTATTGGATTATCTCATGCTCCAACCCCTCCTCTTGGAGTACTTGTTGCACATAGCGATGGAATAATGTTGGAGAGGAGTTGAACCCCTGGGTCAAATGAGTAAAGGTGTATTGTTGATCTTTAAAGGTAAAAGCAAACTTATACTGGTCCTGTTTTCTGAGGGGCAGGGACCAAAATCCGTTTGCCAGGTTGAGGACCGCAAAAACTTTACTTGTGGGTTTAAGTTTGTTAAACATTTCGATTGCCGTACTTATGATGGGGCTAACTTGTGGGGTTACTTTATTTAATTTTTTGTAATCTATAGTTAGTCGATACTTACCATTAGGTTTTTGAATGGGCCAAATAGGGCTATTTGCTGTTGAGCAAATGGGTCGCAATACCCCTTGGGACAATAAATCATTTATTACTGGCTCTATCCCTGTTACTGCCTCCTGTGGGATGGGGTACTGTTTGGTATGTCCAGGGTCGGGTCCTTCCACTGCTATTTTGTATCACTAACTGTCCCACAGTCAGTGCCAGACACCTCCAGACACTGGGGTATTTGTCATTATTTGTTGTAACTCTGTTTGGCTCACCTCGGGCTGATTATATGCTTTATTGATTTAACTGAGGCCCAGATATAACTCCTCAGGTACTGTTGTAGTACTATATCCCTAACTGTCACCTGCCGAAACATTTGTTGACTAAATCAATAATTAAATGGTGTTTCTTCAAAAAGTCACTCCCTATTATATTTTGCTCTGCGAGGCTTCCCTCCATCACTATAAATCTTCCTTCCCCAACTACCTTGGTTCCTAAAACAACTATTTGAGGGTGAGTGACGCACCCTTGTACTGTGTGTCTTGTACAACCCTCTATTTGTAAGGGAGGTTTCCCTGGATCCAGTGGTATGTGCATAATGGTAAGTGAGACAGCTGCCCCGGTATCAACTAAAGCCATCACCCGTTTTTTCCACTTTAGAGTGTACGATTAGAATAACGCCTGTGTATCAAATGTTAGTGCACATACCATTGTGAGTCAGGGGCCCCAGTCCTCCATCCCTATTCTTCAGCCAACTGTCTGATTGCATCAGCTGCCTGATGATGTCATCATCAAAATTCTTCAGGAGGGCAGTTGTTTTTTCGTTCTGCTGCGTCTAATATTGTTTTTAACCGATCCAGTAAATCCTTTGCACTATCACCCCCTTGACCTGGTTTATCTCTCTCATCTTGCCTTTTTTGCCCATGGCCTCTCCCCATCTGCCGTGGCCCTTGTCCCTCCTTACCACCCCCTTTTGCCCAACAATCACTCATCACATGCCCAGGCTTTTTGCAATTAAAACAAGTTCTGGTTTCTTTTTGTGGCCCCTCATTTGTCCATGTCATGGCGGCAACTTCCGCCTTTCACTGTTTTTCATTGAGGTAGGTTTCTAGGAGGGTTATGCATTCCTCCTGGGTTGGGGCCAATTTAACAACTGTCCGTAATGTGGGATCCAGATCATACGCCCTGATCCATAGGTCCCAGAATGTGGTATCATCTTCGGAGGGGCAATCTTGCCCTCCGTACCTTTGATAAACCTCAAAGAGCCGTGGGATAAAGACCCGTGGCCCCTTCCCCACTTGTGGTTTTGTCTGCAGTATTCTATCCCAATCAACCTCTTGTTTTGCCGATTCCCCTCTCACCTTCCTAATAGCTTCAACCACTTCATTATAATCTGCCCACGAGTTTGTATTTTGCATTGCCTCCTCATGTGTCCCCTGGACTTCCTCGGGCATGGCTTCCACCAGGACGGAGACACTTAACATAACCAGCCTACATACGCTCCTGGTTGGTTAAGCGGAGGGTAGTTGTTAACTGTTTGAGTTTTGTCGTAGTTCAGTAAATTAGTTTTGTGATCAATGGACCTACTATTTGACCTAAATTTGTTATTTCTTCTATAGTCAAATCTTTAACTATAGGTCCCTGCACTTTCTTGATTCTCTGGGGTTTCTGGGGTTTCTCGAACTATTTTCTTAGTTCTTTTGGTCTTGCTCCCCACTTCCTTCCACTCCTTTCCATCTTTTTCCAATTCTAATTCTTCCTCCTCCTCTAACCATTCCTCCTTTGTGGTTTTAATCTTATCGCTAGTTTTGGAAGTGGAAGGGCTGCTGCTAGTAGAGCTGCCCCCACCGCAGCTTTGCGGATCTCTTCATCCTCGTCTAACGCTGCCTGTACCTTTTTAGCTTTGTTCTCATAACTTTCCTCTTGTTTTTATGCCTCTCGGCTTCTTCCTTATGCCCAACCTTTTCGCATACTCTTTTTAACTTATGTTTTAATTGTTTGGTAGTTAACACCAACAAGTACTGCTCCCTGTTGATGTCGGGTTGCAGCTGACATGGCTCCCCCAGCTGCGGTCATTCCCCGTGTGGTTACAGGTGCCATTTGAATGGTTACTGTCCCACCCCTTTTTCCAGTAAGGAGTTCATCTAACTCATCTTGCTTTCTCTGTAACTCCTGGATCTTGCTTGCAGCATCCTGGAGTTCAGTGTACAGGCGTCTAGTCTCACTAGCATGCTCTTGTGACTGTTGGTCTAACTTAATTTGTAAGAGGGCATAATTCCTGTTTAACAGACACAAATCCCCTTGTGCTTTTATTAGCTGTTCCCTAAAATTAATACACTGCTGCTCTAATTCTTGGTATTGATCTATTGGGATGCTATTTTTATACTTTAATGTTAATTCTTCTAGCTGTTGCTGTAATTTAGCATTTTGATCCCTTTAGTCTCTTAGCTGAAACACTTCTTAACCTAGGCACACACAATAGTTTGATTATACTGCCACAACCCCTGCAATGCATTTGCAAAGATTTCTTTTCATTTTTACTCCCTCATTACGGAGGGACACTTGCTGAGTAAAATACAGTTGTGCCTGTTGATCATCAGGCACTGGTTCATATGCTCCCCCCTTAGGTGCTTTCCTAGAAAATGACCTATTATTATTTCCATACTCATTTTTATCTTATTTGCCTGCCTAGCCTTCACAGCCGGGCTCACCTGTGCACTGGTGTCCCAGCCTGTTTGGGTACGTCTTACGGCTCCCTTGTGAGGTCCAGCTTGCAAGTCCCAGTACCTTCACCTACCTACTCTGCCCCATGAGTTTCTACAGAGTTAAGTATTACTTTTTATTTCGAGTAAGTTGAGAAGCATACATCACCTAATTGTCAAGTGGCTGTGGCCGTCTGTGTGTACCTTCCTTCTCGCTTTAGCCAGCAGCACCACGCTCCCGAAACATCGCCACCCTGCAATGGGGCTCACAAACCAACCAACCAGCAGTTAGGCAGCCTCCTCAGCATGCAGCACCAACGATCTGAGTCTTAAGGCACCAATTGTAACGTTGTAAAAAAACTATAGTTAGTAAATTATCAATGACAAATACTTAGAAAGGAGACAAACGGAGACGAGACTGATGGCGGAAGAATTTAATGATTATAATAATAATCACAGCGCGAAATTACAAGTGGTACATTCTTCAAAATAACAGGATATACAGGCCAACTTATATAGTAAAAGACAGTATGCCTATTTTTAGAGTTTTCTATGATTGGTTTGAAACAGCACAAACATCAACTTATAAGGTAATAAGGTACTTTTTCTTGGTATGTGTATGATCTCACCCTTGGTCAGTACAAATATAGATAGTGTACATTTTACTACCTACGGCTAGCAACAACTGCTACTACCAGTCACCAAAGCCCAGGAGGAAAAGATAAGCGTTAACTTAAGAATGTGCTAACAAGCATTTTGGACTAGTCATATGCAGACAAACACTAAAATTAATTAAAAGGGGAATTTTGGACACTGTCCTGTATCCCTGCTTGCAATCACGTAGGCCAAATATGTGCTATTACTTACATCTGCAAAATTACAATGTTAAAAGGCACATTAATATTGCAGTTGTGGCTCAGCTCTTCTTGTGGCTTCATAAGCTTTTACATAACCTAGCTCTATAGGCCAGCATTTGTTATACATGCCCAGAATGTTTTCAGACCAAAATAAGGTTTGGCTGCAATATGGGGGACAAACTTCTTTGACCCCCATTACACTGACCCACCCTGAGCCTACCCAGCTTATGTATCAATCTTCTATGTGGAACAGTGTCGAAAGCTTTGCTGAAGTCAAGGTAGGCGACATCAACTGCTCCCCCTTTGTCCACCACTCTGGTACCCAGTCAAAGAAATCTATGAGATTAGTTTGACAGGACCTTCCTTTTGTGAACCCATGCTGTCTTGGATCCTGTACCCCTATGGATTCCAGGTGTTGCACTATCCTTTCCTTAAGGAGTGCCTCCATAATCTTGCCCACTACTGAGGTAAGACTGCCTGGTCTGTAGTTCCCTGCCTCCTCCCTGCTACCACTCTTGTGGAGTGGGATCACATGAGCCCTTCTTCAGTCTTCTGGGACCTCTCCTGTGCTCAGAAACTCACTAAACAGTTCTGATAATGGCTCTGCTAGTTCCACCCTTAGCTTCTTAAATACCCTGGGATGTATGCTATCAGGTCCCATTGCCTTGTCCACCCTGAGCTTAGTGAGCTCTTGTAGAACCCTTTCTTTTGTGAAGGGAGTAGTGCTCACCTCCCTCCCTCCCCCCTGTGTCCATGGTGCTGAGCTGTGGGCCCTGCCCTACCTTCTCTTCAGTAAATACTGAGCAAAAATATCCATTTAGGATAGATGCTTTTACAGGGTCCTCCTCCTCCTCACATGCCCCCTTTTCTCCTTTGAGCTTAGCAATACCCCCTCTGGACTTTTTCCTTTCACTAATGTATCTATAGAAAGTCTTGTCACCTTCTTTTAATGTTCATGCTAGTGTTTCCTCAGTTTGGGACTTTGCCTGCCTTACTGCCTTCCCTGCTTCCCTTAGGGCAGTTTGGTATGCCTCCCTATCTTTATCCCGCTGTGTTCCCTTATATTTCCTGAATGCCAGCCTTTTGGCTCTGACCTTTTCTGCTACTGTATTTGAGAACCAAAGTGGTTTCCTTCTTCTTTTGCACTTCCTTTTCTGTCTAACACAATGGGATGTTGCTTCAAGTATTGCATTCTTAATGCTTGCCCACTTTGCGTGTACCCCCTCACTTGTGTTTGTTTTTGCCAGGGCTAGCTTAACTCTGTTGGCCATCTTATCAAAGTCAGCTCCTCTGAAGTCCCATATTTTTGCCTTGGAATGGGATGATTTAGATGTAGTGGCCAAACTGAACCATACCATGTGATGGTCACTGGCCCCCAGGTGACCTTCTACCTGGAGATCTGTAATCCCTTCCCTGTTGGTCAGTACTAGATCTAGGATAGCCCTGTCTCTTGTGGGTTGTTGTACCAGTTGTTTGAGGCCCTTCCCCTGCAGGGAATCCTCCTTGTGTCCAGTTCTGGCAGATGTTCCTGCTGGTATTGATCAATCTGTATCCGGCATGTTGAAGTCTCCCATTATCAGACCCTCCCCTTTAGCTGTTATGTTTTGTATATCTTCTAACAGTAATGTGTCTATGTGCCCCCCCCCGGTCTGGGGGACTATAGACAACCCCAGTTCTTATGGCTGTCCCATTTCCTGTTTCAGGGGTGACCCACAGTTCTTCTAGCTGCTTATGTGTATTCTGAATTTCTGTAGCTTTGTTATTTTCATTAACATACAGGGCCACTCCACCCCCCCTTTTTGCACCTCGGTCTCTTCTGAACAGTTAGTTGTTGTGCATGTTCAGAACTTTGTTGTACATGATTGAAAAGTTGTTCTGCACATTTGAAAAGTTATTATGCACATTCCATCATTAATATTCATAAAGGGCTGCACTCCTCACCACTTAATTAGACCGAACAGTACTGTTCAAGCTAACAAACATGGCGGCGACACTTACTGATTGCTTCCACCTGATGGTTTAGACACAGAGTGCTGTACTCTGTTCTGTGTTTCCAAACCATACTATTGTCTCTTCTTTTTGTTTAAAAAAATAATTTAACTCTGGCCAGCAATATGGAAATGCTAAGCATGGAAAACTGAACTGCAGAAAACAGACTTCAGAGCAGACAGCTGATGACAGCAAGTAGGACCGCTACACAGGGTATCGCCAATTCTCAGACTGAAAACTACAGAAATTTCTGAACTGTCTCAATTTCTGGGAACAATATAGTATAAAACATAAAATATGAAAGTCCATTCACAACTCGACCTGTGTTTCTATCTCAGGGTTGAGATAACAGCACATAGACCTTGCGAGCTTCACTCTCAAGGTTCATGTGCTGGTATCTCAATCCCGAGATAGAAACACAGGCTTGTTGTGAGTGGATGTCCATACTTTATTTCTTATATATCTTGTAACTATGAAGATACAGTATAATGTATTTGGCTGTTTGTAGTTGCAAGTGTTTTTTTGTGGGTAAACTAAATGCAAGTTAAAAGTGAGAGCTGGTGAACATTTGAAAGCTATTGAACATGGTAACAGAGAAAATACTCTTGCTAATAACATTATTGAGAAACGAAATGATCATAAGTTCACATTCATTGGTACAGAAAAGCCCTTTGTAAATCCTAGAGGAGGGGATCATGATAACATTTTGTTACAGTATGAGTGGAATCTATTGGATATATACTTTGGGGCATTGTATGGTTTGGAGCTGAATGGAAGATTTGATTTACAGCAATTTTTGAAGCAGCTGTCTTTAATTCTAAAACTATTATGGGTTAAATTAAAACAAGTAATAATTTTTTTCTTCCCCCTTCTTTTTGCCTCTTATGGTACAGTATGTAAATGAATAAAAACATTCTTCTTCCCCCTCCCCTCTCCCCCTCAATTCCCTCTCAGTTTTATCTCCATCTTGTAGGACATGCTGCATCTGTATATTGTGGATGATTTTTGATGGGTGGGCTCCTGACTTATTGAATTTAGTCTGAAAGAACCTCACTCATTAATGTTTCTCTGTATTGAGCTAATTTTAGTGGTACTGTTCTGTCTTTCTGCTTGTTTGTATTTAACAGACTGATTGAATAGTGTGTTATTGTCTGTTTATTGCTTTCATTCTCATGAATTAAGAAGGCTACAGGATAATGACGAGCCTGCAATCTGGAAGAAAAATCTTTTGAATTATTCAATTGCAGGGAGTAGCCCGGGATTATGTGGGGGAAGAGCTCCTCCCCCACAGCCTATTTAAATGAAGCAGCTGACTCCCACACTGCTTAGAGTGAGTCGCACTCACTACTGTGCCATTGCTGATCCATGGCTGCTCGCTTGTGCTTGCTCTTGTGCTTTGCACCACCCCCCCTTGTTCTGCCTGTTTTTCATATCATGTTTGTGGATTCCCTGACTCCCTTCCCATTGTTTTCTGCTTCTTCTGTCCATGTGTTTTTCTTTTTGGGGGAGGTTATGGCTCATTTTCTGTCTGCTGCCTTAATCCTTGTTTTTCACTCTTACCTGCCTCCATTCCCCTTGTACGGCTCTGCACTTGCCTTGCTGTCTCTCTCCTTCCTCCTTGAGCACCCCGGCTCCATGCCCCAGTCCATCGCCGCCTTTGCTCTCCTTCTCTGCCATTACTGGCTTGGAGCTTCCTATCCGGTCCGCCGCCATCGCTTGTAGGTTCCATACAGCCCGCTGCTGCTCTGCCTACTTTATTGCCTGCTTCTTGGTGTTAGCATACCTGCCGCTAACCCCTCTACTTGCTTCATTACACTTCACTTCGTCTGGCAACTTGGACTGTTCGCCTACTGAAAGGACTGCAACGTATACTTCTTCTACCCCTGAAACCACGCGACTGCCTGCCATTTACTACGCTGCTCTGCTTGACTTCGTTTGGACATGCGATTCACGCAGCATGGCCTCCATGCTTATTCAGACAGCACATCTAGAAACTGCACGTAAGCTATCACCTACTGTTTCTTTACGAGAAGAACATTACATGTTTGTCATTTAAAGCCATCCTGCGGGCTCTGATCAGCAGCATCTGGATTTAAATCCTACTTTTGAACTTACACCATTCAGACCTATGGTAGTCTGATTACTCTAGTTCCTGACTACCTGTTCTAATATATACGGCTTCTTAATTTGCTTCTCTATTGCAGCAACCCAGAGCTGGCTAAGATCCCAAGTGACCCACTACTTATTTCCGATTGTTGCTGTTATCTTCAGCATATGTCCAAGTCCCCCTGCTGCTTACTCGCCCTGCAATGCATGCTGTGTCAGGTAGCCCTCTTTGGCAGAACCTCCAGTCTGCTAGCCTACTTGGAGCTTGGTATGCCTCACTGATTCCCCTTTCGACTGGCCTACGTGGGTTCAGTTGTTTCTGCCTGCCATGTGCAGACCTAGCCTAGGAAGCATACACTGCTCTTACTACCCTGCTTTTTTTTTTTTTTGAAATTCACACTTTATTAGTTTTAACAGACCAAAACATGAGTATACATTAACATGCTCCATGACCAATAACTCGGTAGCACAGAAATAATAAGGAAACAACACAACCAAGAAATAAAACAGTACAACAAAGAAAAGAACAAAAACCAAAACAAACCCCTCCCCACCCCTCCACCCCCCTTTCCTCGGGAGGATGTCGCCACCAATAACCAAGGACCTCAGTAGAACAAACCGTACCTAAGTGTAGACAGGGGCTAAGGGGACCTAACAAGGGACACTGGCCAGGTCAGATGGCCTAAGACTTATACTAAAAGGAAGGGAGTTCTAAGAGACCCCGGGTGTAATCCTAGTGAAGATATAGGGCATATAATTTGCCCCATTTCTTGTGGAATGCAGGCAGAGCATGCCTGAAACTAGCAACCAGTTTTTCAACTTTAAAACATTGGGACATTTCTGTTATCCAATCCTGATAGACGAGCTCGGATTGGTCTAGCCAGTGGCGAAGAATTAATCTTTTGACCGCCATTGAAATTAGGGCTATGTGGTATTTCTTTTCCTTCACTTTAATATCCACATAGACCCCCAGTATACAGATTTCAGGTGTGAATAGGTCCTTTAAGCCTAGCAAGGGATCTAAGTTGCCTTAAATGCATTTCCACAAAGGAGCGACCTTTTTACAGGTCCAAAAAATGTGCAGTATATCGCCCTGGTTTTCTCCACACCTGGTACAAGTAGCAGAGTTAATTTTCCCAAATTTAAAAAGTTTTGCCAGAGTATAGTACATGTTGTTAACTATGTAATATTGTGTGAGCCTATACCTGTCCAAGGAAAGGAACCTATTCAAATCTGTCCACACTTGTTTCCAGGGTGAAGGATAATTGGCAATCAGTGATTCCCATACCTTAGAACCTGGCAAGGCATCGGGAATTTTGCAAAGAAGAAGCTGTGCATAAAATTTAGCTATACTGTGGGGTTCATTTGCCAGGGACTTGAGCAGATCCAGCAGAGGCCGGAGACCGGACAGCGCTCTCACCGAACCAAAACCTTTAACTATGAGGTGCCTTAACTGGTATAATTTAAAGATGTATTGCGAAGGAATAGTGAATCTGGTCATCAACTCATCTGAGGGACATAAGAGGTCCTGATGGTAAAAATATTCCACCACACAATCCTTAATTTGTGGCAACCAGGAGGGGGTCAGCCAACATGAGCCCAACTTAATATTAGGATTAGAAACTAAGGGTTGGGACGAGTCTTTGGAATTGTTAATTCCAACTGAGTTACAGTGCTGGTTAAAGACCTTTACTGAGGTTCCAATCATGGAGCTACTTACCTGGTTTGGAAGCACTGAGAGGTTGTAATGGAACAAAGATTGGGGATCTATATTAAGGCTCTTAAGGAGCTCATTTTCAATCTGCAACCACTTAGGCATATAGGGACCCTGAGGTGGACAGATCCATTTACTCATTTTGCCAAATGGTTGGCCCTATAGTAAAGCTCAAAATTTGGTAAACGAAGTCCCCCATTAACCTTAGGTGCACACAGTTTGGAAAAAGACCTTCTTGGTTGCTTATCCTTCCAAATAAACTTAACTATAGTGGAATGAATCTTTTGGAAAAAAGATTTCGGTAACCATATATTTAGCAAACTTAAAGGGTAAAATAGACGTGGAAGTATATTCATCTTAATCACACTAATCCTCCCACCTATAGTTAGGGGCAGGGTTGACCATCTATTAAGGTCGCTCCTGACCCGATCCATTAGATCTTCCAGATTAAGTTTCTTAGTTGTGCAAAGGTCTCACGTTAGATATATACCTAAATATTTAAGGTGATTGGCCAACTATTTCATGCCAAATTGAGCTACCTCCACTTGGAAGACCCGTGAATTAAGCGGAAAAATTTCCGATTTAGATAGATTCAGCCGGTAATTGGAAACCGACCCAAATTGAGTAATGATTTTAAGTACCCCTTGGATAGACTGGGCTGGGTTCACAAGATGCAACAAAATATCATCTGCAAACACAGAGATAGTTAGTGATTGCTGTCGATAGTACAGCCCTTAATATCAGGTGAGGACTTAATCACGCAATCGTAAGGGTTCCAAGTAGAGGTTAAAAGATGCAGGTGATAGCGGACAACCTTGGCGAGTACCAGAATGTAAGGGAAATCTGGGAGAGAGTACCCCATTGCAGTAGACTCTCGCCGAGAGAGAGCTATAGATCACTTTAATCCGTTGGATAAACTGCGCCGGGAAGCCCATTCTCTGCAGGGTAGCCCACAGAAATTCCCAACTCACCCGATCAAAAGCCTTCTTGGCATCTAAGGCTACTAGAGCCATAGGGAGTTGAGAGTCTTGAGCGGCATGAAAGATATGCGCAAGAGTCCTTATATGGTCAGCTGCAGATCTTCCCTGCACGAAGCCCACTTGCTCCACACTAAGAAGCGTCTGCCATACTCGTTTAATTCTTAACGAAAGAATCTTAGTTAAGATCTTAACATCGTAATTGAGTAGGGAAATTGGTCTATAATTAGCAGGGTCTAGGACCGATTTGTTGGATTTGGGGATTAGAATGATAGTTGCTTCTAGTAAGGAGGGGTCTAAAGATCCAGAAGAAAGGATATAATTAAATAAACTTGATAATGGAGGAATAAGCTCCAAACAAAAGGTTTTGTAGAAGTTTGGGGAAAAACCGTCTGGACCAGGGGCTTTATCCAGAGTCAGATCACGAATGGCACTTATGATTTCTTTGGAAGTTATGGGACCTAACAATAGTTCACTCTGACTAGTGTCAAGCCTAGGAAGAGGAGAACTCTCAAGAAATTCTGCTATACTCGTAGGAGACACTGGGGAAGCTTCAGTCTTGTAAAGATTCCTGAAGAAGGTCTCAAAAACCCCAGCAATGTCCCGCGGACTGGTTCTAATGGAGCCATCCCCGGCCCTAATACTGGGAATCAACCTCGAGTTCTCCATTTCTTTAAGCCTTAGGGCTAGAATTCTGCCTGGCTTCTACCCCTGTTCGAGGTATTTTGTTTTGGACTTCAGTATGGCATATTCTGTTCTCTCCCTGATTAAGTCTTCATATTCATCTTTAAACTTGTACAACTTCTCCAGTGCCCCCTGAGAGTAAGAAGCTGAGAGTTCTTCCTCCGTAATCTTAATTCGGCTAGCTAAAGAATTAACTTTCTCCATCCTTAATCGCTTCCGTCTAGAGGCTTCCTTAATAAATTCACCCCTGAGGAAGCATTTCAGTGAGCACCAGATTAAATCGTATCTATCGACCAAGCCCTGATTGAGTTCCAAGAAGGACAAAATCAATGCTTTGAAAGATGAAGTATTCCACATCAAAAATATAGAAGAGCTGACCCACCAAAATGAAAATTACCTGCAAGTAGATCCGCAGGTTGTGTGACAGTAGAGGACCCTCTGGAGATCGGTTCTGGCTTGGGGCAACCATTGGGAGGAAGTGCGCGTCAGAAGAGACCGGGGCGGACCTAACTGGTCCGAGCACTCAACATTCCGTCCGGAAACAACGACCGCACTTCCTGTTCCCGCCTCTGACCCGCGCAGCCAACGTGGAGCTACCGATCTTCCGGGCCTGGAAAATCACCTAGGCCACGCAGCCTACACTGACCCACCCCAACCATCCATCCCAAACAGGACTCAACCCCCAGGGAACCAGGTAAGCCAACCAGGCGCCCTCGTCCTACTTCGCGGGGAAAGCTTAGAAATTAAAAATATTTAAACTTAACGAAATGGGCAGGCTAATGAGACCAACAAAAGACGAATAAGTCCCAGCGTTTCAAGCTCCTTTGAACAGACTAGGAAGTTTTTTCGATAGTTCAGTTAATGCATATTCTGGATCCTCGTAGTACTGCCAGCTACCTTCCAGGGAGACCCCGAACTTCGCCGGATACACCATTTTAAATCTAATCCCAGCCGCGATTAGTTTTTTAATAATAGGATGAAATGTTGCTCTTCTTTTGGACTTCAAAAGGTAAATCCTGGGTAATTCTCAATTTCATATGAGACCATTGCACGGAGTCCAGTTCTTTGATTTTAGCTAGGACGTGCCGGCGCTCAATATAGCTTAGAAATTTAATGATGATTGGCCTCGGGGGGGCATTCGGTGGAGGTTTGGGCCTCAGTGATCTGTGGGCTCTTTCAATGTGGAAGGATTGATTAATTGGAGATGGACCCATGACTTTATTTAAGAAATGTTGGACAAATTTGATGGTATCATTTCCCTCCTCAGACTCTGGTAGCCCCAGGATAAGAATGTTGTTCCTCCTGCTCCTCCCTTCAAGGTCTTCAGTTTTAGCTTGTAGCTTTTGTATTTGTTGTTTTAGTTTGGTAATCTCTGGATCAAATGTATTTCTCCATCGATCTATTGAAGAGACATTGGTTTCCAGATCACCAACCTGCCTGGATAGCTCTACAAAGTCCTTCCTGATAGATTTAACTTCTCCTGAGATCTCCTGTAAGGTTTCCTTAAAAGGTTCCATAATTTGAAGGAAGCACTCCTCAGTTAATGGTGTATTAGCTGCAGCAGAAGCATTTTGTTTAGAGGAGGAAG
Source organism: Neoceratodus forsteri (assembly GCA_016271365.2). Classification (NCBI taxonomy): domain Eukaryota; kingdom Metazoa; phylum Chordata; order Ceratodontiformes; family Ceratodontidae; genus Neoceratodus; species Neoceratodus forsteri. The sequence goes on from CM057449.1 coordinate 464,565,742, forward strand.
CAGAGTTAGTGTTTTTAGCCTTCTTGAAAGCCTTTTCAGGCGTTAATGGTGGAGTGTGTTTCACACTAGCTGCTTTAATTTCAGCCTCCATCGATGTTAGTCTCTGGAAATTCTTTCCAGCACCCTAAAAATCAGCTCACAGACACTGCACTCAGTCAGGAAGCCTTTAGGGTCGTTGAAGATAAGAAGGATATCAGTTTTGTAGTTGAAAATATTAGTTTTGGCAGGAAGAGGCAGGGAGCATCAGAGAGAGAGAGCTGCTTTCAGGCACACTGCATCACATGACCCCCCTACTACCCTGCTTGTGGGTTTGTGCTCCTGCTAGCCTTGTGGGGCCTAGTTGCCACTATTACTCCTTCTTTCGCTGACCTGCATGGTCCAGCCATTCTCAATACCCACATACAAAGTGTTTGCATATTTACTGGGATCCCTACCTACCAGGCCACACCATGCTGCATTGCATGCAGTTCGTCATTCAGTCTTTGCATTTGGTCAGGCATGTGCCCCTTCCGGGCCTGGAGGTCCTTTGTTCTTGTATGATTACTACTATATACTCGCTTACTTTATGACCTGCCTTCGCCCATTGGGCTGGGAAGTTCAGTTTCTTTCGTCTGCTTCTCTGACCTGCCTTAGCCTGTCAAGCTTGGAGGTTTGCTACTACTCGTCTGCTTCTCCGACTTGCCTTCGCCCATCGGGTTGGGAGGTTTCCTATTCATAATCTGCTTCTATGACCTGCCTTCTCCCATCGGGCTGGGGGGTTTCCTCCTTCTGCTCTACTTCCGCATCGCCAAGCTCAAGGCTGGAGATTCACACGTTCTACTATACACCTTCCTGCTGCTGTTCAGCCAGCCGGAAGCTCCTTCCCTATGGATTCGCATCTGGCAGTTTCTTTGCCCTCCTATTCTTGGATGCTTTGCTTTGCTGCTTCCACTGTCTGGATTTACTGCTCTTCGCCCTCCAGGACACTTTGTTGAGCTTCTTCTGATGACCTTCCTTATCCTGATTGTGCTTACCGCTTCTTAGACCCTGTGACGCTACTCCATTTGACTCAGCTTCTTCAGTTATCTCCTTCTTGGACTCCTATGCTTGACTATTCGGGTCTCGTCAGGTTATTGCTGCCTCACACATTGACTGCCTACTGTTTTAGATGTTATTCCTCGTCCGTTGCCCTCTCTCTGCCAAGGTCTCTTCAATGCGATATCTGCCATCCTTGATCTACTGGATGCGTCAGTCCTCCACACCATTTCATTCTCTACATCTGCTTTTCCACTGAAGTATTGATCTGCTCTACACTGACTCAAGCTGTTTCTGGAGGCTATAGACCAAGCTTTATTCCAACTGGCTGACCTCTGTAGGTTTGTCTGCGTTTCCTGTTTCATGGAGCTAGTCACCTCTATATTTACCTCATTTGCTGATGACTTGCTGCACATCTCGTCGAGGGACTGCCTGACATGCTCTATTTCTCCATCAGACCTCCTGGGTCTGGCTGCGCTTTCCTACCTGGAATCAGCCACCTCTCTCTCATACCTCGCCAGCTGTCAGTTATGCTGCTCTTTCTTCAGGGGCTGATTGCCACATCTTGTTCCTTCTCATCTGCCTTCGTGGGTTCACTCCTGCTCCTTCTATCTCTCACTTCGGATTAGTAGTCCAACTGCCTTGCTTACTTTTTCGGCTCACCATATTCTACTCCTTGGATGCTTCATACCTTGCACCAGTGTCTCTGAATATCCTCTACAGCTTGCCATCATTCCAGCTCAGCTCTACAGCCGTTGTCTTCATATCAATTCCTTTTTTTTTTTTTTTTTTTTTAAATTTGCCTTTTTACCGCCTTCCTAGCTGCCGGCCACCCAATGCTTCAGCCCGGTCACGGGCCGACGGCTTCCACCCCCCAAATCGCCTGAGTCCTCTGATACCCCTGCGGCTTACCCCCCACGGGTGGGGCTATGGAAGAGAGGGCCAGACATCCCGCAGAGACCGTAATCGGTCAGAGGACTGGCCTGGGGGCTATTCAGCTTGGCGGCAGGCTTCATGGAGGCGGCCGAGCAACCCGTCCATTTTCCTCTTTCCGGGAAGGTGGGGTCGGGCAATGACGCCTGATGTCCGCCCGCCTTCTATACTCTTCATGGCAGCTGGGTATTCCTGCCTCCGCTTAGGAGTCCCCATCAGCCTTCAGATGCTGCCCCAGCCCTCCCCCCGGAGAAGGAGAGCAGTCCAACGGACGCTCAATCCATCTCCCCCCGGCCAGCCCTCCGACAACTCGGGTCCATTCCCGAACCCGGGTTGCCGGCGTCGCAAGTGGAAATCCAACCGCTGCGCCGACGGGCCGGCTCATATCAATTCCTAAGACTATACTTTACTTATCAGAACTGGATTTATCAGTTGGTAGCCTGGCTACAAGCCTTATTTCATGCCACGTACTATTCAATCCCTCTATTAGAAATCAGGAAGTCGTACTACTTCTATTCATCCTGCCTCGTTGATGTCAAGTTTGGATGCAACTACCTCTGTCTGGTCTCCTGTATTGAATTCGTCAGTCATCAACTTCATCTCCACCATCATACATTTCCTGGATTATGCCCTCTTTCAACTGAAGTCCAGAAGAAGGTTCTGCATATATCCACTCTCGATCATTTCGAATTATACATAGTTTCTTGGACTTGTACCTTATTAAAGAGGAAATTACTTCACTGGACATTTACAATTCAGTTCTTTCTTAAGCTCCGTTCATCTGGATTGAATTCTACAAATTAGAATTCAGATTTAGCTAATTATTTTAGTTTAATTAGGATCTCTCTCCTTTCGTACGCCCAGAAGGACGGGCAGGTCAGTAGCCATGGGTCTTCAGAGGTTCCCCCCAAGGGGGGAGTTTCCTCTCCTGAGTGTTACTGGTCACACTCTCCAGAGTTGGAGGAGGTGATCATCTATTCATATCATTAAGATGTTATGCACGACTTCTTCAGCATTCAGTTATAGAACAATCGTTGATAATTATTCTTTTTGGGGCTTTCATAATTCTAAACCAAGCTTCCTTCCTACAGGTGGGATACAGAGAAAGGCCAAAACCTTCAAATATTATCAAACGACTCATTTCAAGCATCCAAGTACCTAAGCACAATACATTCTATACTATTACCTAGTGAACATTGTCCTCTCTACACTGGCCTCTGTATCCAACAACCATCTTCATCATTCAACTATATGTTACATAAGCACTGAGCTATGAACCACACATAATTGCAGGGAGTAGCCCGGGATTATGTGGGGGAAGAGCTCCTCCCCCACAGCCTATTTAAATAAAGCAGCTGACTCCCGCTCTGCTTAGAGTGAGTCGCACTCACCCACCATCCTCCCCGACATTTCTTCCTTCTGCGGCACTCTTATCCCACCGGGGGGCTTTCATAATTCTAAACCAAGCTTCCTTCCTACAGGTGGGATACAGAGAAAGGCCAAAACCTTCAAATATTATCAAATTAATCATTTCAAGCATCCAAGTACCTAAGCACAAAACATTCTATAATATTACCTAGTGAACATTGTCCTCTCTACACTGGCATCTGTATCCAACAACCATCTTCATCATTCAACTATATGTTACATAAGCACTGAGCTATGAACCACACATAATTATTCTCTGTTAAGATGCCTATGGACAGAATTAGGCACATAAATTGAACTATTCATTGTTATTACTCCAGCAAAGGAAAAGGAGAGGGGACATTAGCTTATAAGACAAAGGTGGGGTCAGGGTACAGACACATAAGCCGAAGAAAGGTAGTGGTCTTCAAGGATTCAGTAATAAAGGGTATACAGTAGGGGAGAAAGGGGGACCCATGGAATAACACGTTGGTAGCTTTTATGCTGGGATGGGAGGCAGGGACAGAAACACATAAGAACAAGGAGGTGGTGAGGGAGACAGGAGAAATGCCAGACTTGATTGTACAGTACACCTTGTAACTAATTATCTAGCAGCTGTGGAGGAGGAGGGGGTGGTACAGAATGGATTTAAGGAAACAGCAAAATCATGCAGGGATTCTGTGAACTCGCTGGTCTTTTCAGAAGTAATCCCATTCCCCAGGGCCAGCACAGCTAGGAAAAGGAGAATAGCAGAATTTGATGAGTGACTGGGTGTTTGGTGTAAAGAGGAGTGGGGAGACATGTTGTCAAATAAGGGGCTTGATTGCCCAGACAGACTGCACCATAGTTGGAAAAGGAGGAAAATACTACAGAACAGGCTGGGGGGATATATATGAAAGGAACATGGTTTAAACTGCTCAGGTGAGGGGGGGAGGCTGGAAGAACCACACAATTCAAAAAGGGGAGGTCAGTAGACCTCTGCCCCACAAAGGCAGTAACAATATAGGGAAAGGGGGAGACAGGGGCAGCTAAGGAGTGCGGGAGAGGAGGAGGGAAAGAGAGCAATCCAGGACAAAGCTATTAAACAAATGAGCCAAGGTATTACAGGGACAAAGTGGAGGGTGGTGTCGCTGAATGCCTGCAGTTTCAGGGCAAGATGGCAGGAATGCATGCCCTCTTAGTGGAGGATAAGGTGAATATAGCAGCAGTCACTGAGACCTGGGCTACAGCACACCATGACTGGGATCTCTCAATCACAGGTTACAAGCTATACAGAAGGAACAGAGAGACAGGGAAAGGTGGGGGCAGCATACATCAGGGAGGGAATAATGTACATGAGGGAGGAGGAAAAGGAAAAGGGAAACATAGAAACATTCTGGCTCTAGTTGCAGGCTACCAGAGGGTGGATGATCAGGATGGGGGTGGATATACAGACTACCCAACTAGGGTGAGGACAAGGACAGAGACCTGTGTTCCCAGTTGAGGATCACAGCTGGAAAAGGGGTGGTAGTAGTGGTGGGGGATTGTAACCTGCCTAAAGTGGACTGGGCTACTCCCACTACATCCTGCACCATATGTCAGGAAATCCTAAATGCAATCCAGATAGTCTTCATGACTCAGTGTGTGACTGACGCCGCAAGAGAGGGGGCAATGCTGGATCTAGTGCTCACCAAGGGGGAGCACATACAGGAGATCAAATTTAGGGAACCCCTGGGTGGAAGCAACCATGGTATAGTGCGGTTCAGTTTGTATATGGGCAAGAATGACATCCCCACCAAGACCAGAACATTGGACTTCAAGAGGGCACATTTTAAAAAGATGAGAAAAGTGCTAAGGGAAAACCCAGAGAGCATGGAGGTGAGCATGGGGGTGGACCGATTACGGACAATCATTAGGGTGGCCATTCAGAAGGTCATAAACAGTTGTATCAAATTGAGGGGGAAGAAATAAAAAGCCAGACCACCAAGATGGTTTACCAGTGAGGTGGCTAGAGTGGTAAGGGAAAAGAGAGCAGCCTATAGAATATTCAAAAGAATAACAAAGGAAGATGTTGAGAAAGAATACCAAAGGCTAGCTAAGGTTGCAAGAAAGGAGGTGTAGCAGGCAAAGACACAGAAAGATCTCCAAATAGCCGAAGGAATTAAGAATGAGAAAAAGGTCTTCTTTTACTAAGTTGGTGAAAGGAGAGACAAGAAGGGCAGTAATGTTAGGCTGAGGAAGGGGGATGGTTGGGTTAATGAAAACAGGAGCAAAGCAGAGGTATTAAATGAATACTTCTGCTCCATCTTTACAAAGGAAAAGGATGGAGCAGTGCTATATGCAGGAAGAAAGAGGGAGGGAATGGGGGGGTGAGCCAAAGGGGTAATGAGGTTTGAAAGAGTGAGGGACGGGCTGATGATCCTGAGGGTGGTCAAATCCCTGTGGCCAGACAAAATACACCACATGGTGCTGAAAGAGTAAGCAGAGGATCTGGCGGAGCCGATGGCTGTTCTCTTCAATAGATCTCTGGAATCAGGAGTGGTGCCTCTGTAGTGGAGAATGACACATGTGGTGCCACTCCGTAAGAGCGTATTCAAGGATGACCAGAGTAACTATAGGCCACTCAGCCTGACCTTGATAGTATGTAAACTGATGGAGACCGTACTAAAGGAAAGACTGGTGTGGTACATAGAGGAAAATGTTCTACAGGACAAAAGACAGCATGGGTTTGTGACAGGCAGATCGTGTCAAACAAACCTGATTGAGTTCTTTGATTGGGTCATGAGGGCAGTGGACAAAGGCCAGGTGGTGGATATGATATACCAGGACTTTAGCAAGGCCTGTAATTCTGTACCACACAAAAGGTTCATAATGAAACTAAGGAATCTAGGGATGGGGGAGAACATGGTAAGATGGGTTGTAAACTGGTTGAGTGATAGAACCCAGAGAGTAGTGGTTAAGGTTGAGTTCTCCAGCACGAAGGAGGTCACCTGTGGGGTCCTGCAGGGACCGGTGCTGTGGCCAGTGTTGTTCAATGTCTTCATAAGTGACTTTGGGGAAGGCATTAAAGGCAAAATGTGCTTGTTTGTAGACAACACCAAACTCTGTGGGAGAGTGGATACCAAGGAGGGAATATAGGACCTGAGGGAGGACCTTGTCAGACTAGAGAGATGATCGGGAAACTGGCAACTTGATTTTAATGCTAAAAAGTGCAATATGATGCACATAGGGGCCAGAAACCCTAGAACAGAGTATTACATGGGAGAGGTTCAGGTAACTGCTTCCAAAGAGGAAAAGGATCTATGATTAGTGATTACGAGTGACCTGAAACACACCTCTCAGTGTAAAAAGGCAATGGCGAAGGCTAAAAGGATGCTGGGGTATATTGCAAGGGGATTCAGTCTTAGGCAGAGTGAGGTTATTTTGCCATTATACAGGTCATTGGTGAGACCACATTTAGAATATAGGGTGAGGTGCAGGCATCCTTACCTAAAGAAGGACATCTGCATGTTGGAGGGGGTCAAGAGGAGTCAACCAAAATGTTCGAGGGGCTACAGGATAGGTCCTATGGAGGCAGGCTGGGAGCCCTGTAGATGTACTTCCTGGTGGAGAGAAGGCAGAGGGGTGATATGACAGAGACCTTCAAGTACATGAAGGGAATTAACAGAGTGAAAAGGGTGGGTCTCTAAAATGAGTGAGAACAGCACCACTAGGGGGCACAGCCTAAAATTGATGGGGAGGGGTATTCAGAAGGGATGTGAGGAAACATTTCTATATGGAGAGGGTGGAGTCTGCTTGGAATGAGCTGCCAGAGGAGGTGGCATCAGCAAGGACAGTGAGAGGATTCAAGAGAGCCTGGGACAAGCACAAAGGGAACCCTTGGGAGCAAGGAAGGGGAGAATGGTGAGAGGGAGGTACAGTTGAGGGGACAGGGTCATTAGAATAAATTGTAAGATCACACCCTGTGTCATATGCTGACCAAACATGATACACCGGGTGGTCTTCTTCTGCTAGCTCTTTTCATATGTTAATATTTTCATATTACAGGCACTTACATAAAACATTTTTATCGTGTTAGCCCTTATTAATTGGATAATCATTGCCTTAAGAAATAGAGTGCTTTAAAAATAGCACTGATTGCAAAATGTCACTTTCAATTGTTTTTAACTTTGTCTAATTGTGTGTTATTTGGCATTTTGTTAGATTAATTTGATGTATTGGCACCAAGCACACATTACATACTCACAAGGTGTATGCTACTATATAAGCAGGGATGTAGCCAGCAAATTCAGTTTGGTACACAGTACCCCAAAATGCTACCCACCACTATTTTTCTTATTTGCTCCCCCCCCCCGAGCTGCCACAGTATGGTTGTGTGCAGTCATTAATGTTAATTGGATTCATCAGATTCAAGCTTTTGGGTCAAAATTCCAGTATTCAAGGGCAAAATCCAAATACCAAATCCCTTTTTCAGATGCAAAATCAGATCCAGATTCTGATTCCAATTAGTCATCTTCATAGTAAAAAGTCCTCCCTCCCTTACCTGCTGCTGCTGGGATCCTTCCTGATTCCCGTCTCACACAGAGGAGGCTCAACTGGCTGTAATGAAGTGGCACTCTGGACTGAGAGGTGGTGACTACCTGGCAGCTTCATTATCATTAGTTCTTTTGTCATGAGAAATCCATCAACAACATTGGACAAATGACCCCTGCCTGAGCCCCACAGCAAGCCTCCAGTATTCTAAGAGCATGCAGCACCTGCCCAACTGGGTCTTCTGGCCCTCTTAGCCTGACTCCAGGTACCACTACACCGACCCCACCTGGCCTCTTAGACCCCTCACTCCATCAGTTCCGTAGCCTAGGTACGAGGTGTTCCATGTTTTCTAAAAAGTACTTTAAGTGCCCTAGTCTGGTACTACTATATCTCCATACTCTGCACACTCTCCCTGCTCCACAATCCCCCAATTTTGATACAGATTCCCTCAGTTCTCCCAGAGTTACCCAGGAGGTGGCTGACCTAAGAAATGTCCTGGGAGCAGGCTCTGCCAAACATCTTTTAGTATATGCAGTTGAGAGTTGGCGCAGGACTCTTGGTGGTTTGGTTCTTTGTGAGGACAGCCAACTATCAGTGCAGGCTATATACCTATTTTGGTATGTTTGTATAATTGTAACTGTGGTGAAAGACCCATTAAGCACTGAGTTTTCTTCATTAAATACTGTTAAGCTCTTTGTTATGGTTTTACTTACTGTGTCTGACTTTATTAGCCAAGCTTGCTTTTTTCTTGCCATTTCTTATAGTGGCTGGTTTGTTGTTGGTTGGGTTTTTTGCTATGGTAGTCTTTACCATTTGGGGCCCCAGACCTTGTCTCGTTAGATGTTTGCCCATTCCTGACAATCCAGATTTTAGTGTGACAGGGATTACATTTTTCATGCTTTGCATTGCTGGGTGGTTGGGAACCCATACATCGGGCTTTTCTCTACCTGCCTTACTTGTCTTGTGTACGCTTCCCCTTGTGGGTTTTTGATGTGGGGATTCCTTGTTTGGAGACTATACTGGGGCTTGGTTTAGATGGGGTACCCACGGGTTTTGGGATTTCTTTTTGGCCTATTTTTTGGAAATTTTTTACTGGTGAAAGTTTGGAGCTTGGAACTGGGATTTGTTTTATTTACAGATGTACAGTTACATAGTGTTTAGGTTGCTATTGGCCATTTGGCTATTTTTCTCTTTATATATTTTCTCCATTTTTATCTGTTCATTGGATTGTTTACCATTATTTAAATAGTTCTCCAGGATTCAATTTGCTAACTTTTACTTACCCATTGATATTATTGGGGCTTCTTCTGTTTTATACCTGGGAAGGTGTGTTTTGTTATCTTTTATCTCAGACCGGATTATCTTAAAACCGAGAGGGGTGCTAGACAATCATTTTTGTAGTGCTCTACTAGATTATGGGTAAGCAGTCTTTAATAACGTCTTTAAACATTGATGGAATTTATAATCCTGTTAAGCATTTTGTAATTTATTCGGAAAGACAGACCGGATATCATATTTGTGCAGGAGGTGCATATGTTCCCTGAGGAGCATTCCAAATTTCAAAGATATGACTTTGACCTGGTAGCAGCGGCTTCCTATAAGTCTGGTAGATGATGGGGGGGGGGGGTGGTTTTGATTCCCTGGGGAACACCATTCAAGGAACAAGACAGAGTTTTAGATTTGGAGGGTAGGTATGCCATTATATCTGGAAACATAGAAACATAGACTTTGACGGCAAATGAGGACTGCTTGGCCAACTAGTCTGCCCATTTCCCTACCTAGAGAATAAGCTGCAGATCCTATTTTACCAACAGCCTATTTCTTCCTACCCACCACAAAAATTGCCTTATGTCTGTCCCATGCATTCTTGAATTCTCCCACAGTTTTAGACCCCACAACCTCCTCAGGAAGGATGTTCCATGCGTCCACCACCCTCTCTGTGAAAAAATACTTTCTCCCACATTTGCCCGAGCCGTTCCCTCTATCTTCAAATTGTGTCCCCTTCTTCTTGCACATCTCTTTTTCTGAAAGATGTTACCCTCTTGGACTTTGTTGATTCCACTGAGGTACTTAAACATTTCTAACATGTTCCCCTCTCCCTCCTTTCCTCAAGGGTATACATATTGAGCTCCTTTAGTCTCTCCTCGTATGGCTTCTCTTGCAGACCCTGCACCATTTTAGTTGCCCTCCTCTGAACTGCCTCCATCCTGTCTATGTCCTTGTGGAGATGGGGTCTCCAGAACTGGATGCAGTACTCCAGATGGGGTCTCACCAACTGTCTGTACAGGAGATAACAATTTCCTGTTTTCTGCTGGTGATGCCTCTCCCTATACATCCCAGTATCCCCCCAGCCCTTCCTACCACCTTCTCACATTGCTTGTCAACCTTAAAGTCATCTGATATGATTACCCCCAGGTCCCTTTCCATTTTTGTTGTTGTTACTACCTCCCCCACCCCATTGAGTAATCTTCCCCTGGGTTTTTGTTTCCAAGGTGCATTATTTTGCATTTCTTTGCATTGAATCCAAGCTGCCATACTTCTGACCATTCCTCCAACCTTGCCAAGTCCCTTCTCATCCTTTCCACACTTTCTTGTGTATCAACCCTGTTGCAGATCTTTGTGTCATCTGCAAAGAGGCATATTTTTCCTTCCAGTCCTTCTGCAATGTCACTTATAAAGACATTAAAAAGGACTGGACCCAGTACTGAACCCTGTGGTACCCCACTAGTTACCCCTCTTTCTTCAGAGTGGACTCTATTTACAATTACCTTCGGTGTCCTGTTGTCCAGATAATGTTTTACCAAGGCTGCCACCCTGGGACCCACTCCCAGGCTGGTTAATTTGACTATTAATATTTTGTGTGGGACTGTGTCAAATGCCTTGCTAAAGTGTAGGTAGGCCATGTCCACAGCCCCTCCCTGGTCTACTACTTTGGTCACCCATTCAAATAAATCAATTAGATTTGTCTGACATGACCTTCCTGCTGTGATCCCATGCTGCATTGGGCCCTGTGCCCCACTGGCCTCTGGAATGTTATACACTGGCCACTAGAATGCTATACACTCTCCCAGTTACCCTGGTGTCAGTATATTTTCCTCCTGGATTCCCAAAATCTATGGCAGTCTAGTTCTTTACACAGCTATTACATGTCCTGCATGGACAGTTATTAATGGGAGGGGATTTAATGTCACCCTTCCCCCTTCCCTGGATGCTTCTGTGCTGCTGGCCCATAGGACTAGCCCTTTACAAAAATACATCAGATAAACTGTTTCATCATTGGGCCTGGTAGACACTTGGAGGCATTGCTTTTCCAAAGCCTGAGGATTTATCCATAGGACAGCATGTACGGGGGTTTCTTCCTGTTTAGATTATGTTTTTATTACAGCTGAGCATTTAGAAACTCTTTGTGATGTCTGGCATGGGGCGACCCTTTTATCTGACCATGCTCTGATTTACACTAGGTTGGTCTTGGGGGCGGATGTTAAAATATCACACTGGCATCTTAATTTTATCCATCTTAGAGACCCTGCATTTAAGCAAATGGTGAGGAAGGCTGTCCCCTGAATACTCTCTGAAAAATCTCAGTCATTAGTGTCACCAACAATACTATGGGACACCTTAAAGGTGGTCCTTGGGGGGATATTATCCAGTATTCGGTACCGAAGAAGGAGAGGAAGGCCTCCTTTAAGGCACTATAGGAGGAACTTTGAACACTGCAGCAGTGCACGGAGCAGGGAGACTGGATGCTACAGAACAGGATTCAGTTAGTTAAGCAGCAACTTCGAAAGTTGCTTGACCAGAAAGCTGAACAGCAACTTTTCTATCTTAAACAAATCTACCATGAGGGGGATCCAAGAGGGGTGCGGAATTTAGCTCAGTGACTCCTGGAGCGTAAGACCAGGGCATGTGTGACCAGCATGTATGATCCCCAGACTGGGGTTCTGCTTACTAAACCCCAGGATATCAGAAATATTTTAACTGCCTGTTATAGAACACTACACGGAAGAACCCGGTCCACCTCAAACCCAGATAAAGGCCTATATACATGCCCTGTCCTTACCTAAATTAACCCCACTTCAAGCTCAAACTCTTCTAGCCCCAGTCTCTGAAGTGGAGATTGATAGGGACTTAACCAAGGCTAAAACACTTAAAGCCCCAGGGCCAGACTGTTATCCATATGAGTTCTATAAACACTTTAAGGATTTATTATGTCTGTCCCGTTGTTGGCTTATCATTTGGTTCAGAACGGTGACCCTCCTCCTCACTCATGGCGATATGCGATCTTGGCTGCCTTCCCTAAGCCACAGAAAGATCCAGGGTATCCTACATCTTACCACCCAATCTCGAAGCTCAACTTTGATTATAAGATTTTTATGTCGGTACTGGTGCCAGAAAGGAATATAAGCTTCCCTCTATCATTGACCCTGACCAGGTGGGTTTTATTAGGGTCCGGCAGGCTCAGGATGTAGTCAGGAGTACCTACCTCCAAGTAGACAGTGCCCATTCCTGAATAATGCCCTTGGTTCTTTTAGATTTGGATGTGGAGAAGGCTTTTGACAGGATTGCCTGGTCCTTTATCTGGGAGACTCTGTCACATTTCGGCTTTCCAGACAACTTAATTCAACAGCTCCAAAATATCTACGGCTCTCCTAAGGCCTACTTGAAGCTGGATGGCTCTCTATCTGACCCCTTTGCTATCTTGCAAGGGACACAGTAGGGATTCCCCCTGTCTCCGTTGTAATTCGCTCTTTATTTGGAGCCTTTGGCGATAGCCATATGGACTAATCTGAAGGTGGAGGGAATTTCAATGGGGTCCCATATGCATAAAATTTCAATGTTTGCCGATGATATTTTGCTCACTTTGTCCTCTCCAGAGCACTCAATTCCTGAGGTCTGGGATCAACTTAACTTGTTTGGAGAGTTGCCGGGATATGGGGTGAAGGACCAAAAGACTGAAGTCTTTCTCTATAATTACATCCCCCCAGATTGTTTGAAGAGACAGTTCCCTTTTAAATGGCAAAAACAAGCCATGCGTTATCTGGGGGTTAAACTCACAAAAAAACCCTGTACATGTTGAGTTGCTTAATTTGGAACCTTTCACCCAACAGTTGACAGAGGATCTCTCTAGGTGGTCTTAGCTCCCTCTGAGTTTTTTGGGGAGAGTGGGGATCATCCAACAAAATGTTTTCCCCTGTATTTTCTTTTTTCTTCTAATGCTCCCAATGATGTTGGTGGAGGTTTACTTTCATAAATGGGATATGTTGATACCTCACTTTCTTTGGAGGGGGAAACCCCCTAGAACGAAATATTCCCTTATGCAGTTGCCGTGGGAGAAGAGGGGCCTTAATCTCCCTGATCTATGGAAATATGCCATTGCTGTTCAGTTGTGACTTTTGTAATGTTGGATAAATACACAGTACATGGCCCACTGGAAGACCATTGAACTCACTTGGGGTGATCTAGTTGACTCTATGATCTATCTTTTTGGAACTCCCCCATTGTGTACTCCACTTTTGAAGTTTCCTTTTTATACTGAGGAACCCTTGTGATACTGGTTATGGATTTGTCGCACACACTTGACTCTGGTGGAAAATCTATATTTAAGAACATTTGCTTATGACTCTGCTTTCTTACCTAGCTTCATGGATAAGGGTTTTTCAAGATGGTTTGGCTATGGGGTAATGCAGGTATTCTTGCTTGTGGGCCCTATGGGTGTTCTTCCATTTGTTACTCTACAAACCAGCTAGTTTGGAGGCAGTTTATTGCAGTGGTTTAAGGCTCTGAGCATTCAAACCTGGAGACCTGGGTTTGAATCCCACTTGCATACTGTGTGACCCTAGGCAAGTCACTTAACTTCCTTGTGCTCCCAGGTCACATCTGTAAACAAGCTTCAGCTTAGTGTGTCTTTCCTGGTTGAAAAAAAGAAAATAAAAACAGATATATGCTTCCTCAAACATTTTTTTCATGGTTATATACAACTAAAAGCTTATCTTTGTCAGTCAGAAGAGGCTTTGTCTAGTATAGTAGAAAAAACCTTCTCCCTTGGTTTCCCTAATCCAATTTCATGTGTTGGGGACTTCAACAGAGCATCTGATTAGCAAATTGTATTGGCCGCTTAGGGAGAAGCTTAGGGATTCGACTGATTCAGTTAGGGTAAAATGGTTCAGGGATCTGCAGGAGTAGGTAGCCAGTCAGGGATTGTTTACATCTGCTCTCCCTGCGTACAAAGTATCTACTTCACCCTATTGGTGAGAATAGGTCTGGAAATTGTGGACTAGGTTCTTTCGCACCCCTTCTTTGTTGACTAAGTATTTACAGGAGACCATGGGTAGGTGTTGGAGGGGGTGTGGGTGCGAATGGGCAGACCAGACCCATGTTTTATGGTCCTGTAAATTTTTGGCTGATTATTGGGGGGCAATGATATTGGGAATTGATGGCCATTTATGAATGCCCTGATTTATTTCACCTGGTTTATATTCTGACCTTTACGTTACCAGAGGGCGTTCGAGTTGATAGGGTTACCTATGGGCAAATCACTTTACTTTTGCTGGCTACTCATAAGGCCATTACTTGATTATGGTGTACCACAAAGGTCTCTACTAAGGAGACTTGGTGGACATTGATTAAGGAGATCTATGCTCTGGACCGACTTGCAGCCAGATTGTCAGATCGAGCAGAGAAATTTGACCTCCGCTGGTGCAGATGGGTGATGTACCAGTTAGATTATTATGCGTTTTTTGTTCCTGAGTATGATGGCAGATAGGGGGCTTGGTATGATTCTAGAGAAATTTAGGTGGGATTTTGCCTCTATCTCGATTGGCTTGGACCCTCTCACTTTGAAGATTTTCAAGCTTTTATTTTAATGTATTACTGTTGGGCTGTGTATTATTAGCTGTTGCTGTATATTTTTATGTCAAGAGGTAGTCTCCTTGCTAGCCCGGTGGTGCTGAGGGTTGAGGCGCTGGACACCACACCTCGCGCTATGCCGGCGACCCGGGGTTCCGGAATGAGCTTGGGCCATCGGAGGTCGGAAGGGGAGAGGGAGGATTGAGCATCTGTAGACTGCTCTCCTTTCTCTGGGGAGGGATCCGGGGACTGTCTAGTGCAACAGCAGCCCCTAGTGGAAGCCAGAGAGATGTACTCATGCCTGGGCACAAAAGTAGAGGGGTGGAGTTGCAGCTGACATCTAGAGACGCCATTGCACGACTGAACTCCGGGGGATGAGGGATGAAAACAGAAAATTCCTGCCTCAGCTACTTGAGATGAAGAGGCTCAGGATGCAGCCACACTTGCGTTGACTCCACACCCAACCCGGCACCTAGGTAAGGCCTCTCTAATCTCAGATAGGCTGTTGGGGGATGATGGACCCACCCCGGGGGGTAATCCAGGGGGGGGGGCTAGGCCTGCCTGGGTGGCCAGGGGAGTCCAGCCATGGATTGTAGGGTTCAGACAAGGAGTAGAGGCTCCAGTTGATTGAGCACCCTGGAAGGATGCCTGGGCAGAGGAGGTGCAAAAATAGAGTCTACAAAAAAAGGAAAAAAAGAGGTAGTCTCCTTAAGTAATCTTCTTTTAATTATTTGGGGTTAGACATCATTATTAGTTATATACATTATTTCAGTTTAGCTGAATGACATACAAACATACAAAAATGCCAGCAGAGACAGGCCTCACGGTCTATCGAGTCTGCTCAATTGTGCAGCTAGTCCCTCAACTTGCAGCTGCCCCACCCACCCCTCCCTCCTCATAAATACCCCCCACTCTGTCCCATTTTCATTAAAACTGTCTACCATGCTACAGGATACCACCTCTTCTGGCAGATTATTCTACTTATCCAACACCCTCAGTGAAATAATGTTTCCTGACATCCCTCGTGAATCTTCCCACCTCCAGTCTCATCTGGTGCCCCCTCGTAACCCTTCCCCTTCTAATCAGGAAAATCCATTCTTTACTAGCCATGTTAATCCCCTTTAAATATTTAAAGGTTTCGATCATGTCTCCCCTAGCCCTCCTCTCCTCCATGGAATACATGACCAGCTTGCCCAGCCTCTTCTCATAGGAGTATCCCTCTGATCCCTGGATCATCTTTTTCAGGCTCCACTGTACACCTTCCAACAATCTGATGTCCTTCTTCAGGAATGGGCACCAGTACTGCACACAGTATTCCAGGTGTGGCCTGACCAGTGACTCGTAGAGGGGCAGGATCACCTCCCTATTTCTGGAGGAGGTTCCCCTAGCTATACACCCCAACATCATGTTGGCTTTGCTACCGCCTTCCTGCACTGAGTTAAGTTGTTCATACTCTCCATTATAAGCACCCCTAGATCTTTTCCTCCTCATGCATTCTAGCTGCAAACCCCCAGTTGATAGCTCCTCCCCTGTTTGTTAGCCCTGAAGTGCAAGTCCTTGCACTTTTTGGTGTTAAGCCCCATCTGTCATGCATCTGACCACTCATGTAGTGTGGTCATGTCCTTCTGCAGCCCCCTCCACTCTTTAATGTCATCAACCATGGCACCCATCTTTATGTCATCTGCGAAGAGACTGATCTTACTCCAGACCCTGTGGGAGATGTCAGCTACTGTATGAATATCCCAAACAACACCAGTCCCAATACTGATCCCTGTGGCACTTGACTCATCACATTCCTTGGTGATGATAGCTCCCCCCACCACCACCCTTTGCTGCCTTCCCTTCAGCCAATTGGTGATCCAGCTTGCAATCTTTGTTCAGGGAATCAACAAAGTCCAAGAGGGTAGCATCTTTCAGAAAAAGAGATGTGCAAGAACAAGGTGGCACAATTTGAAGATATAGGGGGGACGGCTCAGAGGTAATGTGAGGAAGTATTTTTCCACAGAGAGGGTTGTGGATGCATGGAACAGCCTCCCTGAGGAGGTCGTGGAGTCAAGAACAGTGGGGGAATTCAAGAATGCATGGGACAGACATAAGGCAGTCCTAGTGGGGGGTAGGAGGAAGTAAACTGTTGGTTAACTAGGATCTGCAGCTTATCTGTTAGGTAGGGAAATGGGCAGTCCTTATCTGCCGTCAAATTCTATGTTTCCCAACCCTATATATTCCAGCTCCCCCCTGCCTCCCATGCGGCACAGAATCAAAGGCCTTGCTGAAGTCCAAATACATGACATCCACCGCATGGTCTTTGTATAGTTACTTTGTCACCCAGTCATAATACTAAATCAGATTTGTCTGGCAGGATCTTCCTGAGACAAACCTATGCTGCTTACCGTCCTGGAGACCATTGATCTCCAAAAAGGTCACCAGCCTCTCTTTTAGGATCATCTCCATGAGTTTCCCCACAATTGACGTGAGGCTTACTGGTCTGTAGTTCCCTGGTTCATCCTTAGGTTTGCTTTTATGAATGGATACCACATGGGTCATCCTCCAGTCCTGTGGTACGTATCCAGTGTCCAAGAGTGTATTGAACAGGTCAGCCAGTGGTTCTGCCAGGACCTCCCCCAGTTCCCTAAATACCCTAGGGTGAATGCCGTCTGGACCTGGTGCCTTATCCCCCCCCAAAGCCCTTAATCTCTTCAGCACCCTATCCTCTGTAATCCCTATATCAGTCACCTCCCCCGCCCACTCCTCCTCCTTTCCCAGGTGGTATCTACCCCCCCCTTCTCCCTCATGAACACAGAGCAGACGTACTCATTCAGTGCCTCGCCTGGTCCTCCCCCATCTCCACCCAGCCCCCACCTTTCCTAATCCTCACACTCAGATCTTTGTTTTTCCTGTCTTTCGCTGATGTATTTGAAGAAGTCCTTTTCTCCATGTTTTATGCCCTGCACAAGTCTCATTTCCCTGGAAGCCTTGGCCGCTTTGACCAGCCTGGTAACTTCCCTGGACTTCTTCATATACACCTCCCTGTTATCCCCCCCCCATTTCTTGAGTGTCTGAAATGCCTTTTTTATTTTGGCCCGCACCCCTTCCATGACCTCCTGTATCAGTCAGATGGGTTTTTCCCCAACCCTTCTTACTCCTTGTTCTTGTACATGCCCCAGTCACCTCCACCAGCCCTTTCTTAATAATATCCCATTTTTGGCTAGCATCCATGCGTGGTTGAATTTCTGCCAGATGACTGTCCAAAATTTCCCCCATCCTTTTAAAGTACTCCCCTTAAAGTCTATCACTTTGGTACCCATACCTCCTGCTTCCCTGCCCATGTTGAGCTTGAACCATACCGTGTGGTGGTCACTCCCTGCCAGAGGGTCTTCCACCTCCAGATCCCTTACAGCCTGCCCATTTGATAGAACCAGGTCCAGAGTCCTATCCTGTCTAGTTGGCTCACTGACCAACTGCATCAGGAAGCTGTCCTGAAATGCCTCTAGTAAAACCTGCTCCCTTGCACTCTTGGTGGTTGGGTGCTCCACTCCACCCCCGTTAGGTTGAAGTCCCCCACCGCCACAGTGTTCCCTTTCCTACAGACCCTTCTGATTTGTTTAGCTAACTCCCTATCCTGAACCTTCCTTTGATGGTGGTCTGTACACCAGCCCCATCCTCAGTGTCCTACGTTTTGAGTCTTAAAGCTGCATCCATAGGTTCTCTGTTCTGCCTTCCTCCCCCTCCTCCCTTATGCATCTTATCCCCTCCCATACGTATATTGACACACTCCTCCCTCTTTCCCCTAGCCCTATCCTTCCTGAATATCCTATACTATGGAATCATCAAATCCCATTCTTGGTACTGGGTGGCCCACGTTTCCATGATGGTCACAATGTCCACCCTTCCAGTTGTCAAGAGAGCTTGTAATTCCACTGATTTGTTATCAGGGCTTCTTGCACTCAGTGAGACCACCTTCCAACTCATCCCTGCCCTCCCCTCTCCTGAAGTACCCCCTTCCTAATCCCCCCTGTGCCACTGCTTGAAGTTCCTCCCAGCTAGCCTGGGGGGGGTAAACTTGTTTGGCTCCCCTCTCTGGTATCTCTGTCTACCATCTGTCCACTCACCACCCCCCTACCTAGTTTAAATCTATCATCGTAGCTATGTATTCCACTACCTTCTGCTTTAGTACCACCTTCCCCTCCGTACTCAAATGTAACCTATCCCCTGCATAAAGTTCATTGTTGTCCCAGATTCTGTCCAAGCCCCCCACCAATCTGTATCCCCTGGATTGACACCATTCCTCAGCCAGGTGTTGAATTCCCTAATCCTTACTTTCCTCGCCATACTAGTGCAGGGTACTGGGAGCACCTCTGAGAAGGACACCGACTCCCTAGTTCCCCAACTAACCTATCCAATTCCTTGAACTCTCCCTCACTACTTGCACTGTCTCCCCTGCCAGATCATTTGTACCTACATGCACCACGAAATGCGATTTCCTCCTACCCCTCCTAGCACACTTTAGAAATGACTGAACTGCCCGGCCTGCAGTTAAGCCAGGTATTGACTCCACCCAGATGTGACTATGCCATTCCCCCTTGCTGCCCCATCTAATCCCTATAAGTATGGAGTTTCCCAGTACTAATACCCCTCCTTCTCCAACTCTCATCTCCCCCCACCCCATTACATTGGTATCTTCTACAGAAGTCCACCCCAGATGAAACCCTGCCATTCCCTCCTATGGTTCCCCTCCCCCAGACCTATCCTTGCTCCCCATTACTGTTCCTCCTCCCTCATCCTTCCCTCACCCTGGTCACCCCCCTATGATAAGTCCTCCTATTCTCTGCTCTAGCATCGCTCCTCTCGTGTTTACTCCTGCTCCCGTTGTCCATTCTTCCAGCTGTTGCCCTTCCCTTACCCCTACTATAATCCTCTGCCCGACCACTGATCCTTGTGCTATCCTCCTGCTCCCTCTTACCCATCCTCTCCTGGAGGTTCCTCACCTCCCCCTCCTCCTCCAATGTTGCCAGCATGGCAAACCTATTTCCTGCCTTCTTGGCTGTGCTGGGTGTGGGCTCCCTCTTCCTGACCTTACCCTCCCTTCCATGCTAGGCCTTCTATTAGTAGTGCTTCTGCCCCCTTCCCATCCCCCCGAACTGTTGTCCCTCCCACGTGGTTTTCTCCTGTTGCCCTCTGCCCCAGGTCCCTTCCACGCTCCTCCCAACCTCCCCATCTCTCTACCAAGCCACTACACTTCTTCTTCGAGTCTCCTCAGCCTGTGACAGATCAGACACCCTCCTAGTTTCCACAATATATTCATCCAGACTGCCGCCTCACAACCATTGCATGACATTTTGATGTGCCTTCAGAAATTGACATTTGGAAGGAGTTTCCCAGTTTGTTGAATTTTTTCTTTAATGGAACAGTTCTTATTTAACAATTTGATCTACCTAATAGCCTCGCAGGTATAAGGTATGTTTTGGTGGTATCAATTTACCTTCCCAGGTACTATGATGATTGATAACTTATGGCAGTTTTTTATAATTTATTATGGTAGATAGCATTTGTTATGCCAAAGTAGTGAATATATGATTTATCTTTTTATGTATTTTGTTTTCTCTATCAATTTGTATTCTGTTGGTTGGAGAATCTTGCCTCAATAAAAATAGTAAATATAAAATACTGTTAAGCTCATAGAGCTATTGATTGTATTTCTAACTCTAAGCAAAAATATTTTTGTCTGGCATTGTGTATATGCAGTTTTTAACAAATTAATGTATTTAATATAAAGATTTTGAATGCACTTGGTCATGTATGCTGGAAAAGGGATAGGCATCAGGCAGAACTTGCTCCCAGGGATTTGCTTAGGTTGGCCACCTCCCAGGTAACTCTGTGAGAACCAAGGGATTCTGTATCAAATAATGGTAGGTTTGGAGCAGGGAAAGAGTGCAGTGTCTGGAGACATAGTATTACTACTGATTAGTATGTTTAAAATGATTTTTAGAAAATAGGAGACACCAGTTCTTACCAAGAATATCAATTTATCCTCCTCCAGCCACAACAAAACATATACAGAAACCGATCATAAACCAGATTACCTGCAATTTGCATTCCCCTACAAAACATGCCAACCAATGATGAAATATCCGATAACTTACAGTGCCAAAAATACTTAGAGTCCTCATCCCACTGCAGCACTAGATGGTGACTTGTTGAAGGTCAAGGGCTTTACATTTACAGCCTCCCTGAGCATGACACATATTTCCAGGTTTAGCAAGGAGTCCACCCCCATGCCAGACATATTTAGAGGTTCAACAAGGCACCACCACTATACAGGATAAACTCATCCTCCCAAACACACCAGATTATACCAGCAGGTTTATGTTCCCCACCAAATACCCCATTTGAAACTGAGAATGGTTTGGTGCATATAAAGGTCAGAAAACAGCAAGAATTGTACAAGGCAGCAAATGTGTACATTTGATTAGTGGATGCAGTGTTTGAGCACATAAAATATATAAATACAGTATGTAGTTAATTAAGTTCCTGGGCATTTATTTCAGTTACCACTTGAGATGCCTGAGGTAACTATTAGAGTTGCTACTGAAGATGAGGTGATTTAGAAAACTTGGCCATTTCCAGAGGATAGAAAATTTGCCAGCAAAATAAACATTTAGCAAAAAACCTTTGTGAAGTTTGGCTAAGGGATGCTGCTGCAAAAGCTTTATCTAATTCACTTGCAAGTTCTTTTGCCGAACTCAGTGGACCCTACAGGTGAGTAACAGAAAACAAAAAAGATTTAAAAATCTTCCCTGAACTCTCCACACCCATCCCACCTTTCTCTCTCCCTTGGGTACACTCACAGTCCTCTCCAAAAAGGAAATACTAGTAGTGAGGCTGAGGTGAGATAGCAGCTAGGTGTCATGCCATCTTGGTCCTTTGTCAAATAATGTATGGAAGAGAGATGTGAACTACGGCTCACACCATATCAACCATCTAACCTATAATATGCAAATGCCATATCAATATATCAGAGAATATTCTGATATAGGAGTTGCAAACTTGTGAGGCAACTCACAGAAATCACATAAACATCTACATTGATATACCTGCAGGTATAATTGTACAGGCTGGCACCAAGGGATGGATCGCCAACCAGATGCCAGCATGTGGGTCTAAAACCAAGAACAATGAGATACCAAAAATTGCTTTGCATACTCCCTACTCAGAAAACATATACAGGCTCAGATGAATATTTCACAAAAACTTTTATTTACTCACAGTGCAAAATGTTAAGTTCTGGACATATCACCCATGGTATAGCTCCCACAGCTGTACCATAGGCAATATGCCCAGCACTAAGCTTTTTGCACTATGAGTAAATAAAGTTTTACTGCAACATTTATCTGAGTCCGTATGTGTTTTTCAGGTAGGGCACGTGCAAGGCTTTTTTAGTAACTCATAATTTTACCGGACTGATAGTATATCTGGACAAGAGGGAAGTGGATTGGATGGGTACCACAAGGCATGGGGAGATAATTTACATTCTTCATTTCTTGCTAATACATTGCATAGCTCACTTATTGTTTATGTATGTATGTATTTATTATTTATTTATGGGTGTATTGATGTTTTGATGTATTGACAACTGGTAAACAGAAAGGCACACTGAGCCAATGCTTATTTCCAGATGTGACCCAGGGGAGGGGGGTGAGGATACAATCAAGCAAAATACAAGTATTATTGCATACTATACAAATAAGGTGCAAACAATCTGTAGATACAGTCCAGAGGAGGTTTGAGGAACTAGCACAATTATGTGAGGGAGCAGGAAGATCAGTAACTTTTTCAGAGATACTTCCGGTGCCAAAGGCAAGCATAACAAGGAAGCTGAGAATAGAGGAATTTAATGGATGGCTAAGAACCTGGTGTTGTGCTAAAGGGTATGGGCTGCTGGGGGTGGGAGGGACCTGGGTGGACAGTAGTCTCTATGCCAAGGACAGACTACACTTGAGTGAGGAGGAAAGAAAGTTGAAACAGAGGATGGAGGATACAGAGGAAGTAGGGAATTTAAACTAGGAGTGGGGGTGGCAGTTGGGGAAGAGATATGCGAGACCACAGGTTGGGAAATCATATGAGCTTACCCCCATAACAGTGACAAAGGACAAATGGCAAGTACTGTTGGTGATGCTAGGAAAGGAGGCAGGATGAGGGGGGAAGGGTGAAGGTGGTTAACCTTAATGCTAGGAGCCTTGGGAGGAAAACTGCAGAGTTACAGGTTCTCATGACAGAGGGAGAGGTGGACATTGCAGCCATCACGGAAACATGGGCCACCCAATACAATGACTGGGACCTGTCTGTACCAGGGTACAGGTTATTTCGTAGGGACAGGGTGATTGGGAAAGGAGGGGGGGTGGCACTATATGTGAAGGAAGGACTGAAGTGTGTAATGGAGGAAGGGGAGGAGGGTAGTACGGAGTCACTTTGGATGCAAATCCAGGATTCCAAGAATAGGATTCTTAGAATGGGAGTGGTGTACAGGCCACAATCTCAGACGGAGGAGTTACACAGGGAACTAGCGGGACAGATCAGGAGGACCAGCGAAAAAGGTAGTGTGGTGATTGTGGGGGACTTCAACATGCCAGGAGTGGACTGGAGCACCCCAACAACCAGGAACAGAAGGGAACAGGTACTGCTGGATGCCTTCCAGGACAGCTTCCTGCTGCAATGGTCAGTGAACCAACCAGGTTAGGGAATACCTTGACCTTGTGCTGGCAAATGGGGACTTTGTGAGAGAACTTATAGTGGAGAAACCGCTGTCAGGGAGTGACCACCACTCAGTATGGCTCACATTGGATATGGGCAAGGAAGGAGTGGAATCTGACACAATAGTGCTGGACTTCAGGAGGGCAGACGTTGGGAGGATGGGGGAAGTGGTAAAAGGGTACCTGGCCAGAATTCAATCTAGTATGGACACTAACCAGAGGTGGGAGCTCATAAAGCTGGGGATAGTGGAGGCAACCAAAACCTGCTGCAAAGCCCAGAGCAAGAAGGCTAGGGCTAAGAAACCGATCTGGTTGAGCAAGGAGGTCATGGAAAGGTAAGGAGGAAAAGAGCTGCCTTTAGGAAGTACAAGAAAACAGGGAGGAGGAGGACAGGGAGGAGTACTTGACAGAATCGAAGGAGGTGACAAGGGCAGTAAGGGGAGCCAAAGCATCTACGGAACTCAGGCTGGCACAAGGCATTAAGAAGAGGGAGAAGGACTTCTTTAAGTACATCAGGGAGAAAAGGAGCTGTAAAGACCACATAGTAAGGATTAGGAAGGAGGGGGGTTGGGTGGAAGCAGGGTGCGATAAGGCGGAAGCACTAAATTAGTACTTCTGCTCAGTATTTACTAAAGGGAAGAGGGGGGTGACACCCAAGGTGGGAGAAATGGCAGAAGCAGGGTAGGAAGTGGTGACAGATGGGGAAATCATGGAGAGCAGAGTTCGAGAGGGTTTGAAGGCACTGAGGGTGGACAAGGCACCAGGCCCAGATGGCATCCACCCCAGGGTACTGAAGGAGCTGGCAGAGGTCCTTGCAGGACCTTTGGCAGACCTATTTAATGCCTCACTACATTCGGGGTGTGTACCTCAGGACTGGAGGATGACTCATGTGGTGCCCCTCCACAACAGTGGCCCCAAGGATGAACTGGGAAACTACAGACAAGTGAGCCTCACATCCATCGTGGGTAAGCTAATGGAGACTATCCTGAAGGAGAGGCTGGTGGCTCTTCTAGAGGCCAAAGGACTACAGGACAGCAGACAGCATGGCTTCATACATGGAGATCCTGCCAAACCAACCTGGTCGAGTTCTATGACTGGGTAACTAGGCAACTGGACAGGGCCATGCAGTGAATGTCCTGTATCTGGACTTCAGTAAGGCATTCGACTCAGTGCCACATGGAAGGCTGGGAAGGAATTAGTAGGCACAGGGGCGGGTGCAAGCTGGTGAGATGGGTGGGAAACTGGCTGCAGGGAAGGCAACAGAGGGTGGTGGTGGGTGGGGAGCTCTCACACCTAAGGGCAGTGACGAGTGGTGTTCCACAGTGCTCGGTGCTGGGACCAGTGTTGTTTGGGATATTCATTGCAGACATATCATGGGACATCAAGAGCAAGATCAGTCTGTTTGCTGATGATACCAAGGTAGGCGTGGTGGTGGAAGACCTAGGGGGATGGCAGGGGTTGCAGGATGATCTGGCAAAGCTTGAAACCTGGTCAGACACCTGGCAACTGGGCTTTAATGCCAAAAGTGCAAGGTGCTGCATTTTGGGATGAAGAACCCAAGGAGGAGTTACCAGCTAGGGGAGTGCAGCTAGCCCAGACAGAGGAGGAGAAGGATCTGAGTGTGCTCTTACAGGGTCAATGAACAACTCGGCACAATGTAGAAAGGCAGCTGCAAAGGCCAACAAAATGCTGGGTTATATTGCAAGGGTATATCCTCGAGGAGGGAGAGGTTATTCTGCCACTGTATAGGCCATTAGTTAGACCACACCTGGAGTACTGCGTGCAGTACTGGCGTCCGTATCTGAAGAGGGACATTAAGTTACTGGAGAGGGTGAGGCAGAGCCGACAAAGATGATCAAGGGCTGGGGGACTTATCATACTAGAGGAGGTTGAAGGAGTTGAACATGTACTCACTGGAGGAGAGAAGAGACAGGGGTGACATAATTGAAACCTTTAAATACATGAAAGGAATAAACAAGACAAGTACAGAGGGGCTGTTCAAAGTAAGGGGGGGGGACACCAGGGGCCATGATATGAGACTGGAGCGAGGAAGGTTCAGGAGGGAGATGAGGAGACACTTTTTTACAGAGTGAGTGGTGGCTGGGTGGAATGCGTTACCTCCTGAAGTGGTATGCAGTAGAACAGTGGACTGCTTCAAACGAGGATGGGACAGGACAAGGGGGAGGGTTAATGAAGGGGAAGGGTGGAAGGGAGGGGCAGCTGCAGAATAAGGGGTGCTAGCTACACATTCGAGCAGACTTGATAGACCGGTAGGCCTTTATCTGGTGGCAAATTTCGTATGTTCGTAAATGTAATGCAACATGATAAAAGTGCAAAATAACAATAGCAGATGTTTGGAATATGACACACTCTACATAATCCTGTTTGATTCCATGCTACATAACTGCCTTCTGAAGAAGATAGAAGATTTGGGCATAGCAAATTGCATTGTTAAGTGGGTGGGTAACTGGCTGAGGGGTATGAAGTAGAGAGTAGTTGTCAATGGGGAGAAGATAGAAGAGGGAGAGGTGACATGTGGGGTCCCTCAGGGCTCAGTCTTAGGACCAGTCCTGTTTAATGTGTTCATCAGCAACATACAGTAGGAGTAAGTATACAGGCCAAAACTGCACTGTTTGTGGATAACATTAAGTTAGGTGGTAGGGTGGACAGTGAGGAAGCAGTTGGAAAGCTAAAGCAAGATCTGAAAAAGTTGGGAATATGATCTAGTGTCTGGCAGCTGAAGTTCAATGCCAAGAAGTGTAAAGTGATGCATCTAGGCAAGAATAACCCAGGGACAGCCTATTATTTCAACGGGGTCAAGCTCAGTGCCTCAAAAGTGGAAAGGGATCTAGGAGTTATCATATGTGACAACCTAAAACAAGTCAGCCAATGCAACACAGAATATTGTAGGGCCAACAAAATGTTAGGGTGTATAGGGAGAGGATTTGATGGTAGGTATTGGGAGGTGTTACTGCCGCTGTACAGATCCCTGGCGAGGCCCCACCTGGAATACTATGTCCAGTTTTGAAGCCAACACCTTAAAAGACAGGGACAGGCTAGAAACCATACAGAGAAGGGCAACCAAAATGATACAGGGTCTTCAGAGGGTACCGTATGAAGGGCATCTAGAGGCATTAAACATGTACTCGCTGAAGACAAGGAGGGAAAGGAGTGATATGGTAGAAACCTTCAAGTATATGAGGGGAATTAATGCTGTGTCCTACCCTAAACTATTCATTAGGGATTCCAGCTCAAATACAAAGGGGCATGGATGGAAGCTGAGGGGTGGGAAATTCAAAAGGGATCTTATGAAACACTGTTTTTCAAAAAGAATAGTGTAGCCATGGACAAGGCTTTCCACAGATGTTGTAGGAGCTAAGAAAGTGTCAGCCTTCAAATGGGGTTGGGATAAAGAGTATGACTGAATTAAATCCACAGGTAAAAGCACAGGCTAGGTCCTGGGATCTCCTAGGGTCTTGAGAAATCATGGGCAGACTTGATGGATCTTTGGTCTCCTTGTCTCCTTTCTATGTTTCTATAATGAGATACAGTCTAACAACTGGTTGAAACACATTAGTGCAATGAAATTAGGAGACCTTACCAACAAAGTGCTGGCAAGGGGGAGTTTACCCTTCCCTAAGGGCATAATTTATATAGTTTGAAGATCAAGGCATGGGGCACTTAAAAAAGCAGGAAAATATACACTATAGGCTTTCTGTGCTTGTTGTGTGCTGGATTCTTTATTAATAGGGACTATGGCAGCAACTTTGCAGTGTCAGTGGCTCAGTAGGTAACACATTCGCCTCTGAGGCCGGGAGATCAGAGGGCTGTGGGTTCAGTTCCCACATCTGGCACTTGGGTTAATATCCCAGTACTGACACTGTAGTGCAGCATGAGAGGGGTGCTGCACTTCTGAGGTGCCGTCTTTCGGATGAGACGTTAAACCGAGGTCCCAGCTGCCTGGATTGGTGGTAGTTCAGGTGGATGTTAAAGATCCCATGGCACTTATCGAAAAGAGTAGGGGAATTTCCCTGGTGTCCTGGCCAAATTTCCCTCATTCACAAAAAAAAAAATACCACCAACAGCTTAATCTGGTTCAAGGTCAGTTGGCATTCATCTGTATCCCCCTCCCCCCGGGTCGTGCCTGAAAATAGGCAGGATTTGTCTAGTGCACTTACCTGGTCAACAAAAGCTAAATAAATAAAATAAAAAACTTTCAATAAAAAATTCAGCATGCAATAAGTAAGAGAAGCCTATGTGTCTGTTCCTGCTTTGGTGAGTTCCTCAGACTTTGATCTTAAAACTATCCAGACTGTAGTTTGATACATAATGGTTCCCTTGAGTAGTGGTAAGGAGGGGAATTAGGCTGCTTAGTGGGTGGATAGAAGGGTGTGTCACTGTTTCATTAGCAGAGATTAGGGGAGAGGAGGGTGTGATTGCTTACTGCTGAGCGAAGCTGGGAAGAGCAGTGTCATAAGTGATTACTGGTCAGAAAGTGAGAGAGAAGGGGATTGGGTACTACAAGAGTGAAGAGTCTGGAAGTTACAGCACCACACTATGAGATTGAGCAGACATGGGTTTAAATTCTGACAACTACTTGTATATGCTGTGACTCTGAGCAAGTCACTTAACCTTCCCTTGCTCCTGGTACACACTGAGAAATGGGCTTTATCTCATTCTAAAAAAATCCTTGTCATGTTAACAAGTTAGCAGCAAATTCACCTCTGAACAGAATTTGTTTGCTTGAGAAACCACTGCCACTACTGTCTCAGCCTTCCCCTTACCAGGAGCAAAGAGGAGCTAAGTTTACAGACAGATCCACAAGGAAGAAAACCTGCTGATTCCTTGCTGTTCCTCCACCAACAGGAGGTTTCTTAGCTCAGAACCATTTTGCAGGACACCAATTTAAAAGTGATGCTTCTCACTCCCACACACAGCAGAGACAAAGAAGAGATTGAATTTCAATTGGAACTCAGATGTTGCTGCTACTCCTGCCATTGAAAGAGCTTCTGTAGTAGCTGATCTTTACAACTGTGCTGCTACTCCCTGCCCACCTTCAAACAGGATCTTGTCTTTCAGCCATGCAGCTGATCCTTTGATGTTCATGTGCCCCCCAACCACAACAGGAGCTTACCTAACTCCTGTATCTAACATAACAGCTTGGCTCCAACAGCTCTCCATGGGGTGAAATGAAATCACTCAGGCACAAAGACAAGAAAAAAAAATGCAGGGCAAGCTGCTTGATTATGCTGCTGCTGTCTGACCACTCCAATACTCTAGTGGCATGCCAGCAAGTGAAACATATTGCTCAAACTCCAAGACATGCTTTTACTTTATGGATTTCCCATCATTGCATCCAGTGTCAGCTGCCTTTCAAAAAAGACATTCCAAATAAGACAAAGCTCACTGTGCAGCGCTGCCATTTTAGATCTTTGTAAAGTTTGAAAAGCCTACTGTTCCATCTAACTGTCAGACACTCTCTTCAGTATCCCACATGCTGACTAGTCATACTCCTGCGCCCCCTCCCCCCAACTGGAAGTAGCACATTGAAGCTGGGACAGCATGCAGGGCATGGTGTGTGTAGCAAAGTCATGATGTGACTTAAAGGGCAGCAGCAAAGAACTAGAAAGACACTGCAATGCTACCCCAGGTAAATGTTAAATGTACTGTACACAGTAGCATACACTACGTATGCCCACCAGCGTATTTGTACATAAGCTCTTTATCTGACTACATTCATTTTCCTCTTGACAAAGCACTTTGTTTTGCAAAATGTTGAGTTTTTTCTATTGTATATGCCATTATATTTTTATCTGTATTATGTAATAAAAGCAATGTGCACTTCAGTTCAGTGTGGAACATAGTCTAATTATAACTTTTTTGTGAGCTAGGGCTGTTTTAACACAAGTAATTTTAAATGTTGCCCATGTGCTCCAATATTTCCTTTGAGCCACTTTTCTAGTCTTATTAAATAAGCACTGCAGAATATTAAACAGCTGTATCATAACCCAAAACACATGTTGAACAAATGACTTTTCAGACTGACTTTAAAAATGGTTTGGGAAAGGGCATCTCATCTCTTGGAGAAGGGCATTCCAGAGAGGCGGAACAGCCACTCTCAATGCCGTATCCATGAGGACTTCAAGTATAATCTTGGACAGAAAAAAGTCCTGCATGTAGTAACCAAAGAGGACAGCCACGAGCGTATCAGATAGCCCAGACTCAAACCATTCAGGGCCTTGTAAGTTGAGTAGCACACCCTGAAGTTGATGCACCACTGCACCGGCAGCCAGTGCAAAACATGTAAAACCAGCATGATGTGCTCGAACCAGTAGGTACCAGAAACCAGCCAGGCTGTTGCATTCTGGACCAGCTGCAAGCGACACAGCATTTTGCAAGTGATCTGAAGTATATGTTACAGTAATCCAGTCTTGATGAAACAAGTGTGTGCACCAGTGTTGCTAGGTCAGATGGCTCAAGTTACGAAGATACTAAAAGCCACTGTGGACATTAGCAGACACTTGATGTTCTAGTGTCAGGTTGGAGTCTACAGTAACCCACATATTCCTTACCCTATCTATAGCTTTGAGAGCAACACTGTCCAAAGATGATAAAATGGTACAATAACTTGAAGCTGATGAACCAAACTGACCCAGTTCCACCAGTAGCAAATTTTTCAGATTTTGCAAAGAGCAGAGAGGGAGGACCAAATATCGGAAGAGGAATTTAAATTCAAATGGAAGAAATTTCCTACCACAACCACACTGTATATTCTCTCTAGATTTGGATTTGGACATCTTACTAGAAGAAATAGAAAGAAATCAATACAGAAGTGGGCCCATCAATGGGCACTGACAATAAGGATTCCTTGACATCTGTCTCCCAAGTGGGTCTCTGGTGTTTTTGTGGACTTTATGAAGACTACACAGTGTGAAAGTCTAAGGAAATTCCTTCCACATGTATTTAAATTCATCTTCTGATATTTGGTCCTCCCTCTCTGCACTTCACAGAATCTGAAAAAGTTGCTTTATAAAATATTGGTTGGGGGGTCATGTGATGCAGCTGAGCTGAAAGCAGCTTAGCTCTTGAGGCTCTGGCTGAAGAAGCCCATTCTGAAACAATCAGCACCAAAATTTTGCCAGATAGACTCACCATCAGGTAGCAGGAGACACAAGCAGCATGGAAAAGGAGAAATCTGCAAATTTGTTTTCACAAAAAAAGCACAGACTGTCTGCTTTGCTCAGTAGTGTGACATAGGCAGTTCTCAAAATGGCTGACCCACACTATCAGAAAGAGTTGGAGATGGGGCTTATATACTAAATGCTTTTTGAAATAAAAATCTTTATGGGCATCATTACCGGAGAGCTGATAGGAGTGATGAGACCCTGGCAGCAGTGAAGATATCCGTGGATGCTCTGGGGGTTCATTTCACTAAGGCAAAGACCAGGATAAGCAGGCTTGAGGACTGGGTCCACCCTGTGGAACAGCAGTTAACCATCGCTAAGAAGGAGATCTGTCTCATCTGTGACAAATTAGATGACCAGGAGACCCGGTACAGAAGAAATAATGTTTGCACTTTTAGTCTCCCAAAGAAGGCAGAGGGACAAGATATGGTTGGCATTTTGCAGCAGATGATCCTTCAGGTAATTAACAGACTTCTACTGGTACAGCCCTAATAATAATAATAGACAGGCACACAGGATTCCATCAGCCCCACTGCCATCCAACTAAAATGCTTGCCTAGGACCTGTTATATTCCGATTGCTGAGGTATCATGATTGGGACTGGATTCTTACTAAAGCCTGGAAAGTCAAGGAGCAAATCTTTCACTGCTGCTGGATTTCCCAAAGAAAGTGATTGAAAAATGCATGCCAATTTACTTTATCCAGGACCTGGCATGAGAAAAGAACCATGAATGCCTATTGGGAGCACCAGCTACCCTTAGATTGACCATTAGGAGGATGACAGAGACTTTTACCTGCCAAAAGGAGGCTAGAGAATTCATCCTGGATGGCACAGATCAGCCAGAATGCTGGACTTAATTGAGGAGGGGTAGCAACAGGACCAAAACCAAAGCGCCCGATGGGACTTACATAGTCCAGGCAGGGGGGAAGAGCAGGAGCCAGAGCAGTGTCAGAAAAGACCAGATGCCTCTACTACAGAGGAGATGATGGACCTTGGAAAAGAGCTAGCAGTCTGAAGAGACTCCTGTACTGGCTTATGGAATAAAATTGGCTTTTTTCCTTTCCTTTGGATTTGTATAGGGTTTCTCAAGGACTATTACACTATCTTTGGACTGATCTGTCAAGGTCCTGCGGTACGTAACACAGGTAATGAAGTTCATTTGTGAGGGGTCCGTGGTCTGTGGTGGGAGGGAGAGTTGGAGTAATGGCTGTAGCGCACAGGAGTATTGCAGGAAGGGCAGAGCTGGGGAAAGGCGGGTATAGTGCAATTTTCCACAGCTGAGCAGAAATGAAATAAAGACACAGAGAGCACTGCATTTGCCAGTGATAATGCCCTACAAACATTAGGGTGTGGGTAGGATACTGTTTAAGAGCCAATGAGGTCTGAGATGACAGCACTAATGATCAGTAATGGTTGTTAGTTTTGAACTGTGCAAGGCAAGGCAAGGCAAATTTTATTTTTCTGGCGCCCATTCCCAGAGGCTCTGGGTGCCATACAAAAGACACAAGCTCAATTTACAGACATAAACTATATCCTCATAAAAATCCCATAAATACATATAAAACCCTCTAAATTTAAAAAGGACTAATAACACTAGTGTCAAACAGAGTCTGAAAATGCCTGATTAAACAAGTAAAACTTCAGGCGGGTCTTAAAGACCTCCACTGACGGGTGCCTAATCCTGGTGATATTTCTCAGATGAAAAAAGCTTCTCTTGACAACGGCAGACACGCGATGTTCCATCGTCATGCCGCTGTCAAATATCACGCCAAGATTACGCACCTTAGAGGATGCCCTGAAAGGAACTGACCCTAGAAAAAGTCCAGAGTCTGCCCCCGGGGGCAACCCCACCCGCCTCCTGTTCGACTCCACCACCAGTACCTCCGTCTTATCGGTGTTTGGTCACAACCAGCTGGAGGCCATCCAGTCATTGATCTCTGCAAGACAGTTGTTTAATACATCCACCACATTTGATGTTCCAGGGGCAAAGGATAAGTACAGCTGGGTATCTTTGGCATAGCACTGAAATCCCAAGCTGTACTTCCTACTGATCTCTCCCAGGGGTAGCAGGTACACGGCGAACAACATCGGAGACAACATTGAACCCTGAGGTACCCCACAAGACAGAAGGCTAAGAGTTGAAGAAAAAGTCCCTGTCACCACCCTCTGTCTTCTGTTTGTCAAAAAGGACTCAAACCAGTGAACGACAATGCCGGTGAGTCCACAGAAGTCCCTCAAATGGGCCAGCAGCACCCAATGGTCCACTGTGTCAAAAGCAGAAGAGAGATCGAGTAGAATGAGAATTGTCCCCTTCCCTCGATCTCTCACCCTGAGGAGATCATTTTGCACCCAAATTAATGTGGTTTCTGTTAAATGTCCTTCATGAAACCCTCACTGGAGTGGATCATAGATATCAAATGCCTTGCCTTGCACTATACCCACCTTTACCCAGCTCTGCCCTTCCTGCAATACTCTTGTGCACTACAGCCATTACTCCAACTCTCCCTCCTACCACAGACCACTGACCCCTCACAAATGAACTACCAAAATGAGAGGAAAAATTCATTACCTGTGTTACGTACCACAGGATCTTGACCAATCAGTCCAAAGATAGTGTAATAGTCCTTGAGAAACCCTACACAAATCCAAAGGAAAGGAAAAAAGCCAATTTTATTCCATAAGCCAGTACAGGAGTCTCTTCAGACTGCTAGCTCTTTTCCCAGGTCCATCAGCTCCTCTGTAGTAGTGGCATCTGGTCTTTTCTGACACTGCCTCTGGCTGCTGCTCCTCCCTGCCTCGACTATGTAGGTCCTGTCGGGCGCTTTGGATTTGGTCCTGTTGCTACCCCTCCTCAATTAACTGTGCCATTTGCTTTCAGTGGAAGCATCACTACCTTCCCTAGTTCCACATGAAAAAAATGGTTGTTTTTGTTGAGTGCCATGATAGTTGAAAACAGCAACAGGACGGTCGCCGTGGATACTGCAGGGATATAGGAATGGTGAACTCAAAGTCAGCAGAAGGGAGGGTGAGGGGAAGGGGATAGTAGAAGACGGGTCTGATGATTCTCCCTCTTAGGTCCTAGACAGTCTGTGTCATAGGTGTGGAAGTGGTGCTTTGCAGGATATACCTGGATCCAAGCTGTTGCTCATGAATAGTGGCTGATCATGGCTTGCAAGATGCATGGAGATTGGGGCATCCTTTGACTTGGACTACACATACTACTCTCAGACCCATGCTATCTATAGCAAAATTCATATGCTCTTAGCATCAGCTTACATCATCAAAGATACCCTGAACACCACTATCGAGCCCCTCCTCATTTCAGGTCACTCTGCTATGACCCTCACCTTTTAGCGGGTTGGGAAGGGCTTGGAAGTGAAAAGGTGGAGATGTATCATGGGCCTTCTAGGGGACACCAACTTCAAATTATGGCTGAGGCAAGAGGTCTGAGAAAACTTGGCTAGCAACTACATTGGGGAGGTTGCCAACAAGTGGGTATGGGAGGGACTGAAGACACATTTCAAAGGCCATAATTTTGCCTATGCTTCAGCAAAACAGAAAGAGAGGGGAAAGGAGATGGAGTCCCTAGCTGAGCACTTTTGGGTGTTGCAATAAAAGGGATAAGGAAGCGGCTCAACCTAGCACTGCTGCAATACATGACAGTGGTTATGTATCAGATAAAAGCTCTGAACATGCAACAGGCTGAATTTGGCCTGTACCGTACTAGGCAAGCTTATTGGGAAGGGGGAGAGGGCAGGCATCTCCTATCCTACTACCTTAAGTGGATGACAGTAGAGGACAAGATTCTAGGCATTAGGAATAGTGCATGGCTGATGATGGATCCTGCTGGAGTCAATAGGGCATTGAAAGAAGAGTACTATCGAGGGCTATACTCTTCTAAGACCCAGGTGGCAGATGCAGAGATAGGAGCTGTTTGGGAGTTCTTAGGATCAGTCACACTCCCCAAGCTGACAAAGGCAAAATGAGAGGGTCTGAGGCCCCATCAACCCACAAAAGGAGCAAGAATCAATCTTTACTGACCCCTCACTGTGCCACCTGCCTAACCAGGAGTTCTGAAAGTCTAGCCTTCTTTGTTCCCTGCTGCCAGACCTCACAAGGACAGCGCTCCTATAAAGTAAGGGTCTCTAACTGCTTCAACTCCATTCCAGTGGAAAACACCCACACTAATAATCTCAACTCCTTTAAATGCAAAGTACACCAGCATTTGGTGGCCAGTGCCTACTGTGACTGATTCACTTAAACTGCTTTGCTTTACTCTCCTGGCCTTCCCTCATACAATTGCACTCTCCCCACACCCCTCACTCTCCCTGATATCCCCTTTTCCATATCCCTCTACTGCCTCCCAAGAACACTCCTTTGCCTCTCTGTATCTTCCCGCCTCACACTGCTTCCCCTCACTCATGAGTCCCTCCCCACACTCTTGCCCCATCCCAGATTTATCCACTCCCCACCCCCCTATTTGCTCTATTCCCCCTCCTTTCCCTCTACCCATTCTATCACTCTCCTCCTTCTCTCTGCCTCACACCTAACCCTTGCCACCCTTTCTTCACCACCAACCCTCCTTTTCTCTCTTTCTCCCAGACATTGTTTTGTCTCCCTGCATCTTCTCCCCACTACTACGTTCACACCTGAACCTACCTCTGCACTGTATGCACTTGCAATTTCTCTACCTCTCATGCAGCTGCTCCAGGCATACTGTGTACAATGCCTGGTGTATAGTGCCAACTGTTTTTTTCTAATTTAATCACATTTGATCCTTGACAAAGTGTTTGGCAGCTCCTTATATGAAACCCTACTGTGATGTTTGTACTTTATTAATTGCCTTGTTTAGTGTCTTAACTTGTCCTTTGTACACGATGTGGAACCTTTGTAGAAGAGTCCTGTGGCTCAAAGGTGATATCCAAAATTTTAATAAATAAATAAATAAAAAGAATCAATAGAGCAGATGCAAGGGAAAGTGCCAAGGCTGAATGGATTTCTGGCTGAGGTCTATAAGGCAGTTGGTGACCTGGTCAGCCCTCTAATAGCTGCTGCATTGCAGGGAGCATGGGAAGAGGGGACTTTGCCAGAGACCATGAACAATGCCACCATCTAAGTGCTGGTAAAAAGGGAAAGGACCCTTTCCAGTTCTCCAGCTACTGCCCCATCTTTCTTTCGACTGTGGACCACAAACTCTTGGCCAAGATTTTGGCAATTTGGCTTAATAAGGTTCTGCCATTACTAGACCACCTGGATCAGGTCAGGTTTGTGGCAAGCAGAATGGCGTGGACTACATCAGGAGGTTGGTCCACCTGATGTGGGCCACAGCATCCTCACTAGACCCTCTGGTAGTTGTGGCACTAGATAAAGAGAAGGCATTTGACTCTGCCGAATGACCTTTTCTGATGAAAGTTTTCAGGGTGTTTGACTTGGGAGAGACATTCATTAGGTGGGTTCAAACCATTTATGCCAGCCCATAGGCAGCAATTCTGATAAATGGGAGCCTCTCCCCAGCCTTTTTACTAGGAATCGGTACTTGGCAGGGATGCCCCCTGTCCCTAGCTCTGTTTGTTCTGGCTGTTGAGCCATTGTCCCCAAAGCTCCAAGAGTCCACAGAGGTGCAGGTGTGGAAGTAGGGTGAGATTACTATAAGTTAATGTTATTCACAGATGACATACTCATCACTACATGGAAACCTACCTCGATCATTTTTTAATTTTCTTTCTATTTGTGTGCCTTCTGCAGCATCACCGGCAGGGGCATCCAGCCGCTGGCCCCCTCTGCCCTGGAAAGCAGCAGGTTCACTCACATGATGGAGGTCCAGCATGGCTGCCCCAACCGGCTGGAGGACCTTCTCATGCCACTGTGAGCTGGGCTGGACCGTAACCCCCAAGCGCGATTCCATGACAGTCCTCCAGGTCAGTTGGAGCACGGCCATCAAGCTGCCACAGTCACACCCAACCTTTTTGCTCCATTGCCCCTGGAGCCAACGGTGCAATGACATGCTATGCATAAGCAAACATCTTGCCATGCTCCACCCCTTCTTGGTACTGCAACTGCGCTGCCCCCGGTCATCACCAAGGGTCACTCCAGCGCAACGTCCTTCCCCTAACCCACCGAAGAGGGAGGAGAGTAGTCCTAGGATGCTCAATCCACCCTCTCCCCTGCCAACCCCCAGCAGCCCAAGTCCATTCCCGAACTCGGGTCACCGGTGTGGCATGAGGTGTGGCGTCCAGCACCTCAACCCTCAGTTCCACTGGGCTGGCTTTACCTCAATCACAGCTCTAGTTGTCCTACTAAACCAGTTTTCTGAGCTTTCAGGCTTGAGAAACAACTAGGGAAAGATGTAGGTATGCCACTGAATCCCAAGCATACAGGCCACACACTAGCCAGCACAGGGTTGAAATGGGCTACTGGACCCATAATATATTTGGGGTTATTGATCTCTCCCAAGTGGAATGACTGTCTGGCTATGAATTTTGATCCTTTGATTAAGAGCCTGAGCGAGGATGTGGCCAGATGAAAGCACCTCCATCTCAACTTAATGGGGAAGTGCAGACACTCCAGATGATGGTTCTCCCTAAGGTGCTATATCTAATATGGTATCTACCATTATGACTACCGGATACTTGTTGGAAGCAGTTATCTGCTATAGTGCATGATTTGTTATGGGAAGGGGGCAGAGCCAGATTGTCAGCATTAATAATGATCGATGCTTGGATGAATAGGGGGTCTTCAGGGCCACACCTCATGATGAAGTCTTGGAAGAAGTTGAAGTGCTAAGGCTAGGGCAAGAGCAGTAAAGGACTGGTGAGAGGATTTTGTGCCCTGTATTAAAGGTATTTCTTGAAGTCTACTGAGATTCCATTAAGAATCTGTTACTCCAATAAGCTTTAAATAAAACTGAATCTTGCAATATGTTTTTTGATTTTCGGACTCATATTATGCTCAGTATCTCTCTGTGACAGGTGATTTGTGCTGCGGGGCTGGCTTCCCTGTCTTACCTTGAACACTGACCCTGCACTGATGAAGCACTGCTCTGAACCCTTTGGAGCAGTTAATAAGTTTTGTTTCCTGTTGTACACTCTGGACGGCCTCAATATCCTTTTTGTATAGAGACTTTCCCTGCTCTGTTGGTCACAACTTTTAATTCACCCCAGAATTCTGCAGTCTCTCTTAACAATAGCCAGGCACTACTTTTCTTGCTTCATGCCCTTGTGTATTATGATCCCCAGTCCTTTTCCTCTTTTAATACAGCAAGTGGAGTCCCACACTCTGTGCAGGTCCTACCTCACCTTCTCCTCACCAAGTGTTGCACCCTGCATGTGACTAAATCAGATATGATGCTGCAAGAAACAAACACATTGTCCAGCTTGTTCAGGACCTCCTGAGTTCTGCATCAATAAACAGATGATAAAGAACAGAAATTGATTAATATTTTATCAAGTCTTCCCTGTTGTTTTTATATAGCTTTATAAATCTTCCCCCGCTCCCCACCTCCCTTTTGTTTCTAATTACCCACTTTAAAATAGGCACGGGGTCATTATGTCACATGGCAGAATCCCCTAGGGCACAAGTGTGTTGCGTAATTTCTGCCTGTTTTTGTTCTGTGGGGGGCTCCACCCCACCACATCCCCTGTTATGGGGGGCTGTGTCCCCTGGACCCCCCCACTAAGGATTCTCAACTCTGGGGGGGGTCCAACTCGGAGTATGCACAGGTCTGGGTTCACCATAATGTCGTACGCTATTATGCGTGTGACATTATGACTTGGAAAGTTTAAAATATCCCATTAGGTTTTGAACCCTGAGAGAGAGTCCTAGCATTAGTCACATTGTTGGGTAGATTATTTCACCTATACACTACCCTCTTTGGGAAGAAATATTCCTGAGATCCTTCTTGCATTTTCCCTGCTAGTATTTTTTATTCACTGTTTATTACCCTTTCACATCTTGCATTCTCCCTTCCTCCACCACACCCAGCCCTGTCACCTGCCTTGTCCCAGGCTTGCCCCATCCCTAGTTACCAATGGCTTACTCACATGATGTGGCTGTTAGGGGTTCCCCAAGTCACTCCTGAGTTTGAATGTGATTGAGTAAGGTGCTATAGCAGAAGTGCAGGGCAAAGCAGTGTGCTAGAATCATCCTGCACTGTCATTATTTATTTTTGTATTTTTGTCCCTCTTGCGTGGGAGTTTGGTGGTGAAAGTGTGCATGCACCCTTAAGTGTGCTGACATGCAGCACTAGCCAGCTTACCCACTCCTCAAGGAGGACCTTCTGCAGCTCCACCTGTGGTCGCCCATGTAGCACTTGCACAGGACTACTACACAGCCTCTTTCCTGGAGGAGGTGTGCATCAATTGAATGAATCATCATTCTCCTTGTAGCTGGCCCTATCATCCCTGGCTTGTTTCCAGATCTGTGTCACCAGTATTGAGAGTGGTAGCGTTACTGCTACAGTAATGGGTTGACTGTTTTTTCTATCCTTTCCGGGGTCTTCTGGGTACCCTTCTCTTTCCAATCCAGTGCATGGATTCCCTAAGAATTTTGGAAACAATAGCCATGAATTACATATGGGTGATCATATTCTTTGTCTTTTTACATTTGGTGTCCTTAGATTGGATACAAGTTTAAACTTGATCTTAAAATGTTGGTACATCATATAGCCTGTACAGTTATGGAAGACTAAATTGGATTCTGTTTTTTTTTTTTTGCATTATTATACTATAGGAAGTAATTTTAAAATGTTTTCACTTGACATCAACTTAGAGAATTTGTAATTTTGTAATTGCGTAATTAATTGTTTTACCAGATGTCATTATACTTTGGGGCTTTATAAACGATGATAAAACTGTTCTAGCCACACCTCTGATGGAGGCGGTTTGCCAAAGTGCTGGGAAATCTGGTTACTGCTCTTGCTCCAGCACAGCTTTAATAAAACACAGCATTTGTGCTGAAATGCTTGTGATCTGGTTTATGGCTGTGCTCTGCTACCTTGGAGTGCTGATTATTTGGGACTGTGTTTGAGTTCAGGGCTGGCTGCCCTTTATCAGCACCCACACTGCACTGTTGTTTGCAGCAGCTTACCTTTGAAGCCATTTAGATTTCACACTTTCATGCCGTCATGAATGCAGGGTTTGGTGATGGCCAGGGTAGAATAGGAAACTCTTTGCACCCATACGAGGGATTGCACTTGGGGTCAGGGAGAAATTTACGCAGTGTTTTCCTCAGAAGGTTTCTCCCCAGTTTTTCTGCATCCTCCAAAGGGCTGTTTGAGAGTAGGGTAGTTATAGTTCTCATGGTCAGTAGTGGCTTTGGGTCTCCGGGGAAGATGGCACAATGGGAAATGGGAAATGGGAGGCAGTTGACTTCTTCTCATTGACTCCTTTCCTAAGATCAGCATGAGGCAGAGAGATATTGGACCTTTTTCCCAGTTCAGGGGATTGCGGCCAGCCTCACCGGGCTTGCCTGAGGGTGCAGTGCCACTAGACAGGGTAGATCACTTGCCACTCAGCCAATTAACTTCCCACTAGGTGAGGTTTGGTATACAACTCAGGGAGGTACATCATTCCTTCAGTTTGCTGAAAGTTATAGCCTTTTAAGCGAAGGGGTGCATAGGTTCCAGGGTTGACTTGGCGAGACTCCTAACTGCACATGTCACTCTAATAAGTATTATGTTTCTAATTTAATAAATACATTGCTGCAGCCATTTGCTCCATGACCAGTGTTGTGTGTATCTTTTCCAGGGTAGGGGACATAGGGGCCTAGCAAGACAAAATACAGAGTCAAAATCTGGGCGATACTAAAGCAGCCTGCTCTCAACCCTTTCTACAGTGGTTAGAACTGCGCTTGGGCAAACCAACATAATAACTCTTAGCGGTAGAAGGATGCTTTCATTTTGGTTAAAACTCTCCAGATTTATATAACATTAACTATGCAATGTCTTGGTAAAATAAGAAAATATACCTCCTGTGGCTATTCCATCCTATGGATATCTAACATTAAAACCTTACTCGATCACCTCAGATTTTGATATATGCAGGACTTTCTAGTATTGGAACCACTAGTATTTCTGAAGCTTACAATCAACACCAGGATCAATGCCCATGATTTACAACAAAGTCAGCTTGAATGTAGATTTCCAAATACAAAATTATCTGAACAAGGGAACCATATAATACATTTAGTCCCCACTCATCAATAGGAAGCTGTTTACTGATTTTGGATCTGAACTCTGAAAATCATTTTTAAAAAACAGATATGGGAAGCTGCCAGTTAACTGATCCCTTTTGTAATTGTGATTTTGGGCACAAGGAGGGATTAGCACATGTCCTTTTTTACTGGCGTAATATTTTCTTCTAAAAGAGGCATTTTTTTCTC
The DNA here is from genome assembly GCA_016271365.2 of Neoceratodus forsteri. Taxonomy (NCBI): domain Eukaryota; kingdom Metazoa; phylum Chordata; order Ceratodontiformes; family Ceratodontidae; genus Neoceratodus; species Neoceratodus forsteri. Next base: position 464,606,763 of record CM057449.1, read on the forward strand.
AGAAACCATGTCAAATCAAGCTTAAATAGTGAGCTTCTTTTCTGGAAACAATTAACTCAGCAAAATGTGTTGTTATTAAAAGAAAAATTGAACAACTTTCTTTAGGGCTATTAATAAATCACGCAGACTTGTGAAAATCTCTCCCTCCTCGAATATTCTTAAGTTATGAAACTGCTGATGGTGTGATATCCCCTTGTTGGGCACATACCTGCTCCTCTTCAACACTTTTGCTTTTAGAGACTACAGGAACTTATACGGGGATGGACTGCAGGTAGCCACACCTGAACCCCCACAGATAAGGGTAAAATGCTGTTTTATTCCGCTCTGGTAAAATTTGCAATGGCATCTTGCACCAGTCAGCTCTTTCAGAAATGTGTAACTCTCCACTGCTAAAGTGCTTGCACTTAAATTTGTGTTTGCACATACAGTATGTCTCAGGTGAAGTGTTTTAACAATAGTTTGTTAATTTTGGTTGTTTGTATCTTGAGATAAATGGATCATGTCATTATATTTCTTTTTTTTTTTTTTTTTTTATTAACACTTTATTCAGTTTGAGTTACAGGGTACATACAGCTATACAATCAGCCTTATAAACAGTGGATACTCAGTCCACCACCATGGCCCTGTAACAAACCCTCCCCATCCACCCACCCACCCCCAGCCCGCTCCCCCAACCCCACCCCCGCCCTCCCGCACAAGTCTGAGGAGATAGGGTGACACCATTCAGTGACAGCATCAATTCTCACAAATAGAGTAACAAGTGAAAAAAAGGCCCCAGATTTTGTCAAACCTGGAGAGTTTGTTCTGAAGGATAGCTGACATCCTCTCAGTCCTCAAACAGGCTAACAACTCCTCCAACCACTCCTTATATCCTAAGACCACCGAGTCTTTCCAGTGTCTAATTACCACCCTCTTAAGCGTGGCAGCAATCAGAGCCATGTAAAACCTCCTATTCAAAACAGGAATGCTCGAGACATCACCCAAAAGGCATATCTCTGGCATGAACAGGTCTTCAAGACCCAACAGAGGGCTGACCCTCCTCTTGATATCCTCCCATAATAGGGCTACCTTCAGGCATTTCCAGAAAATGTGCACCAAGTCTCCCTCCTCCCCCTGACATCTAAAACACCTCGAATCCCTTGTCAACCTAATTTTCTCCAGTTTCCATGGAGAATAAAAAATATTGTGAAGAATTTTAAATTGCATGAGCCTCAATCTGTCCTGCAATAGGAATTTATGGCAATTCACCCACAGCTCTTTCCAATTGAGTTCCGAATTCGGAAAAACTGAATTCCAATACAGTCCCTGAACAGGGTCAGAGGAGTAGGCCCAACCTAGCAATACCTGATAAATTTTAGATATCGCATGTCTCAACCCAACTAAGGGGGATAAGCCATCCAGAAATTCCAGGCTCGGTTTCTGCACTATACCCTTGCCCAATTGTGCAATCAAAAGATGCCTAAGCTGGTAGGTCCCAAAAATAGCCCTGCTGGGTAACCCAAATTTACCCAATATAACATCCGAGGGTAAAACCAAACCTTCCATCGAGAGCAGGTCCCTCACCAGACATACCTCGGGTAAGGGTAACCATGTGTGATCCAGTGTCCTACCTCCCAAAACAAAACGGGGTTCCCCATACAGGTTGATCCCAATCTCTAAGATGATCATATCTCAAAAAGCCCGCAAGTTGGGTATGATTTCTCACTGCTGTACCAATTGGGGAGTTAAGCAATCCCCGGGGCAACCATTTAGGTTTGATATAAAATAGGGCATTTGGCCTTAGGCCGGCTTCCTTGATCAAGGCTAATTCAATCCGTGAACAAAGTGGTATATAGGAATGGTTATTCAAACCATCACAACCCTTACCCATCTCATATATTTACTGGCTTGGGCTGCCCAAAATATAAGGCAAAATGAGGAAGTCTAAGTCCCCCAGCTCCTTGGGTAATACCAATTTCGAGTAAGCCATACGCGATTTCTTCTGACCCCATACAAGATTAACAATCATATTGTGTACCTTCTTAAACCATTTAAATGGTATCACAACATTCAACATATTCAGGGGGTAAAACAATCTGGGAAATATGTTCATTTTGACAAGATTCACTCTCCCCCATAAGGAGATTGGGAGTTTCATCCATCTATCCAAATCCAAGGCAATAGTCCTTAATAACGAATCAAAATTCAGTTGAAAAGTCTTGAGATCCCCCCTAGCTATGTTGAGGCCCAGATACCTAAAAAAGTTCGATTTCCAGGACAGACCTAGTTCCGCCACTTCATGCCTGAAAACCAGATTATTGAGGGGAAATACCACTGATTTGTCCAGATTTAGTCTATAATTAGCCAATTTCCCGAACTGCTTAATAACTTCCAGCAATGCTCGTATAGAAGTACTCGGGTTAGTTAAATAAATCAACAGGTCATCCGCATAAGCTGTAACCTTAATAGTATAATCTTTAATGCTAATACCTTCTATTGCTTGATTAGCTACCACTGTTCTTATGAAAGGCTCCAAGTATAGATTAATGAGGAGAGGAGATAAAGGGCATCCTTGCCTAGTACCCACATATAGAGGAAGGGTCGAAACTACTCCATTACAACCAATCCTCACAGTGGGGCAAGAATAAAGGGAGCGAATCCAAGTCCTAAACAGCTCCGAAAATCCAAACCTCTCCATCGCCATAAGTAAAAACTCCCAGTGCACCCTATCAAAGGCTTTCTCGGCATCCAGGGACAGCAGGGCCATAGGCGCCCTACTGTCCTCGGAGACCGAGAAAGCATGGGCCAGAGTCCGAACATGGTCCGCAGAGGATCTACCCCTCATAAAACCCACTTGCTCTGGACCAATGAGATTCGGAAGGACCAAGCTTATCCTCTCTGCCAATAACTTGGCCAGTATTTTAATATCATAATTAAGCAACGAAATAGGTCTATAACTCGAGGTTGCTCCGAAGGTTTGCCCTGCTTAGGGATCAATACAATTAATGCCTCAAATAAGGACTGATCTTGGGCCTGCTGAGATAGTATACACTGGAAGAGACTCAAGAGCAGAGGGGATAACAACTTAGCAAATTTCTTATAAAAATTAGCCGACAGTCCATCCGGACCTGGCATTTTATCCAGAGGGAGACTTTCTATCACTCTTTCAATTTCACTTTGAGTAACCTCCCTCAGCAACAGCTCTTGTTGAAACTCTGATAGTCAAGGAATATCAAGCCCATCAAAAAAGGTGAGAATCTCCTGTCTAGAAGGGGGAGAAGCCATTTTGTCATATAAAGACTTAAAGTAATTTCCAAACTCAAATACTATCTCCCCTTGAGAGGTCTTGATCATCCCATCCACCCCAGACTGAATCCCTGAAACAATGCGTGATGACTCTATTTGCTTAACCCTCCTAGCAAGTAGGGACCTGGCTTTTCCCCTTGATCCTGATATCTTGCCTTGGTTTTAATTAAAGCCAGCTCCGCCTGCTCACCCAAAAGCTTTAGATAAAGGTCCTTCACCCTCACCAATTCCATCTCATCCTTCTCATCCCTCAATTCCTTTACCTTGCCTTCTATAGATCTAATCCGCTCCAAAAGTTCGGTGAGAACCCGAATCCGCTCCTTCTTACAATGGGACGCCTGTGCAATCAAAATTCCCCTGATAAAGGCTTTGAATGCCCCCCAAACCATATCCAGCCTAACCTCAGCATTATTGGTTATAAATTCAGTTATCTGATCTGAAAGGGACTTGGTGACCCGTGGGTTACGAAGCAGCTGATTGTTGATTTTCCATCTACCTCCCTTCTTAGGCAAAGCTGATATAAGGATGGAGACAACAACCGCTGCATGGTCAGAAGGTGGACCCGGCATAATTTCTGCCTCCAATACCCCAGTAAGGAGGTCATTGGAGACCAAAATATAATCTAGATGAGATTGAGATCCATGCACTGTGGAGATAAAAGTAAACTGTCTATCTTGGGGATGGAGCACTCTCCACACATCTACCAGACCATATTGGTCCAGCACCTCATGAAAGGCCCGACGAGTGGGCAATAACCTAAACTTCTTACCCCCACCCTTATCCATAAGGGGATCTAACACCAAATTTAGATCTCCACCTAGTATCATGGGTACCCTCACAAAGGGGGCTAACATTCCAGAAAGTTTAACGAAAAATTCCTGCGAATCTGTGTTCGGGCCATAGATCACCCCAAGTACAACCTCCACGTTTTGGAGTTTGCCCCCTTACCAACACAATTCTCCCATCCTCATCCTGAACAACTTGCAATGGAACAAAAGGTACAGCTCTACCCACCAAAATCATTACTCCCTTACTCTGAGTGTTACCTTGTGAGGCAAAAACTGACCCGAACTGTCTACGTCTCATAGTATTGGATTCTGAATGTAGTAAATGTGTCTCCTTTAGAAATGAAAATGTCATTATATTTCTTGTAATAGGAACGTTTTGGGATTCTTTTTAATTCACTATAAATACAGAAATGTCCAACATCAAATAAAACTAGAGAAGCATCTCCAGTAATTTGAAGATACCTTGGAAGAGTGAAATAACCCTATTTTTGGATGATAACCTGAAGTTCCTGTCCATGTACACTGGTTTCACCTGAGCGCTTTTCAAACTGGCAGGGAAATGATCGGAGGAAAGAGGTTAAGCAGCTATGCCAGTGGGGGTAAAGAAATTGGGGCTACATACCGTAGATTAATAATTTTTTTCCTATCCCATTTCAGCTACCAGCTTTTTTGGACTTTAGGCTAGCAGCCCTTCAAGGACTTCATGAGGGTTAAAGGCAGATAGTAAAAATTTTATTGAACTAGGCCATCTAAAAGACTGAGTATTCAAACAGATAATAGGATCACTATGGCCCCAAGGCTGGCATATATTAGAAGCCTTAGAGAAGCAATACCTGAAGGTTTTTACCCACTGATTGAGTAGTCAATAGTTTTGTCATTAGCTAACAAGGTCTTTGGGAAACCAGAGTTGTGGTCACTTTTAATCTCCTTAACAGTTTCCAGTAAGGCCCCAAGTTGGAACTCTGTGATTCTACAAGTTTGTCACTAAAGAAAAAACGTTTACAGCCCTAACATCAGGTAAGTATCTATTTGAGAGACAACTGTAGTTTTGGCAGTCACAATTCAAGTTAATACTTTCATTTTCTTTTAGACTCTGGCCCAATATTCAAAATTGCATCTGGCAATGGTACAAGTGGTGGTGCAGTGCAACTGTGTTGCGCCGGTGCAACACTGGGATATATTCAAAAGAGAAGACCTATGGCGCATCTCCTCTGAAAATATCAGGTAATATGCATTGTGCAAATAGGATGCACTGGCGTAACCCCCCAACCCCCAGACAGGGCTGAATACCAGGAATGGGAACTGTGCCAGTACAACAGAGTTATGTTGTGTGTAAATTCCTGATATTCAGCCAGCAGTATGCAAATGGAGCCACAATGTATGCAAGGCACAAATGGTTCCATTTGCATGTCATTATGGTCCCATTTGCATGCATTGTGCAGGGCAGGCCAACAAAATGCGCATGGTGCCCTGCACAGCATGCGGTGCTACCAGATGGGGTCTTGTGGTACTCCCTGCCCACTGCATAGCCATGATACCCGTAACAGACACATGTCATATGTCCCTGGTATTCTAGTGGTCCCCCAACCCTCCTAATGCTCTGATCCCCATAATGAAACATTGTCCCATTTCCCTGGTAGTCTAGTGGTCCCCCCAACCCTCCCATAGCCCTCTTGTCCGAGCAATACATGTGAAAAATTGCCCTGGTAGTCTAGTGGTACCTTCCTCCCTCCTGTAGCCCCAATTGCTGAGAGGTAAATGTTAAAATCTGCCCTGGTGATCTAGTGGTAACCCCCTCCTTCCCATAGTCCCGGTCACTGAGAAGTAAATGTAAAAATCCACCCTGGTGATCTAGTGGTGCCCCCCACACCTCCCATAGCTGTGATCACTGGTAAACCCAATGCAAATAATGCCTGGTGGTCCAGTGGTACCTCCCACCCACACAGGATCCCCTGGTCAGCCAGCTCCCCCCATCTTAAGCAGTCATCAGCAAACCCACCTGCATACCTCCGTGGCTGCCCACTGAATGACAGCTTACAGTATCTGCTGTCAGCCCATTGGTCCACATTGTAGACCAATGGGCTTGCAGTGCATACTGTAGCAGTCAGTCACAAATATGTGAATGCTTGTCCTTGTTAATCCTTTGGGCTCTATCAGCTTAATTTTGCCATTGGATTTTATGTTATGAATGTTGTGTGAACTAAAGAATTGGAAGAGAGAAGTGGGAGTTTTGGTTTTTACTTTTTTGGCTATGAGGCAGCTTAGGTTTAAAGACTGTTTAGAAGTGGTAGACAAAAATAAGCTACTAGGCGGCTCACAAACAGCTTTGGACTAGAGCCAAAGCAATGTCCCGATCATAGTTTCTCACTACAGCTTGGTTCCACAGTTTCCACTCAAATACAAGAACACTTTGCTGTATATAGGATAATCTTTTGTTATCAAAAAATAATAAAATGCAGCAGTGAGATGTACAATTCAAGGCTGTACTTGGGAAGGAGTGTTGTACATCTCACTGCTGCATTTTATTATTTTTTGATAATAAATGTTTATTATACACAGCAACGTGTTCCTGTATTTGACAGGAGACCGTGAAGCTGAGATGTAGTGAGAAATTTAGAAGTGGCAGACATCCACCCAGGTCAGAATATAACATACAGTAGTGAATCACTTGTCTGATTGAAAGGTTAAATTGGCAGATGTTATTGTAGGTAGTATTCAGTTCAGAGATTATAACTGAGGTTATTATGAAGTCATGTGCTTGTTGTGGGATCAGTACATCCTGTGCTATTTCCAAGTATGCTTTCTTCAGTAAATTATTCAAACCATGCATGATAGCCCTAACTATTTTCTTCAGGTTTACTCAGGTTTTTCAGTGGAAATAGGTGAACACGACACAACAAGACCACTGCCCACTTCTGAGAGGCAACAGTTTGTAAGCTTACCCTCCCCAATGTGTCTGTCAAATCTATCCTTAAATATTGTTTTGATATTCATCAATATTATTTTACTATTAACAATTTAGAAACACTTTATATGTGCAGGGACAAACTGAGATGGGCTCATCATGGACTGCCAACAGATTCAAATGAATGTGTTTCTTGACTACCAACATATTTAAATGTATGTGTTTCTTGGAATACATCACCCTCAATACTGAAGATCTGTATATCTTCCCAAAAACAGTTAGGTTTGAGCTTTCTGCCAAGCAGCATTGATTTGGTTTTCTGGCTATTCAGGAGCCTTTCATTATTGTGAGCCATGCCTGAACGCTTATGAGGCTATCATTTAGCCTTTAATTTATTTCATGAAATTTCTTGGAACTGCAATACACTTTCAGGTCAGCAGCATAACTAACAACTGACAGGATAGCTAATTAATGGCAGAAGATGTTGTCTGCTATATCAGTCCTTCATTTATTAGTTCTATCGATGATGGCAGGCAATGACAGATATTGTCAATCTGTTATTTATTAGATAGATTGATGATAGCAACAAAAAAGTTATAATAGGCACAACATATTACTTACAGCATTATTGCAACAAACTATGCAACTTAATTGCTGGAAGTTAGCTTACATTAATGTTAATGTTATAAGCCTTAAAATGATCAGCAAATACCATGGTTGGAGTAAAGACACCATTACTTGGGTTAGGACACCATGGTCTCTCTAGTGTTGAAGATGCACCACATTCTGGAGACAAGAACCAAAACACAGTCATGCTTTTTCTCAGGGTATGGTGTAAAAGTTTTAGAACACTAGATTCTTTTTTTTTTTTTGTAGTTAAAGATTTTTATTTTATTTCAAAATAAAAAGTATAATCTCTGGCATGTACAAAATATAGGTCAATGGTCTATGCAAGAGGCATTCAACCCTGCTGTGGACATTGGTACAGAGATTCTTATGGCTCTATTCACCATCAATATTCAGAGCAAAACCTACCACCTTAGGCTTCCAACATCTGCCTTGTTACATGAGGAGGGTAGGGAGCGCAACATGGATAGATGGCAATTACAAATGCCTAAAGTTAAGGTATGCATCTGAGAGACCATTATAATAATGAAGTAAAAAGGAGTAAGTGACGCATAGCCAGGAGGTCAGCTCTAAGAAGTGAGTCTCAAGACAACTGCTGGGTGAAACATCCTGTAAACAGGTTCCATAGGGGTGCCTATGTCAAACTTAAGGAGGAATAGAACTGCAAGAGAGAAGAAACTGAATGAAAAATAAAAACACAAAGTATCACGTACAAGCAGTAGTTATTTGTTTGTCTGTTGAAAGGTTTCTAACTGGTACAAATTCCTTACAAATGGTTACATTTGGATAAGATTAATCCTTAGCCAAAAGGAGAAAAAAACTGGTGAGATGCAGAAAAATTGTGTTGGGGATATGGGGGGATGGAGCACACTAGTTCATCCAATACATCCTCGTGGTTTTGTTCGGCCTAAGAAGGGATTCCATAAATCAATGTACTGCTGTAAAGTGTTAGTAATTAAATGGGTCATCCTGACCATAGTGGCTTGCTGGGCTAGAGCGCTGATCAGCTCTTTGGCTGAGGAAACTTCTGTTGCCCTCCATTTACAGAGAATTGATTGCTTGGCTAGCATGCTTAGGATAGCAGGCCATGTTTGATCTTTGCAAGTGAGGGGGCTGAATTGTCCTGTAGGCCCAGGAGGAGAATTTCAGACATAAATGGGAGAGGCTTGTGAAGGATCTGGGAGCCCAGGTCACAGACCTCTTGCTAAACTGGCTGAAGCAAAGGGCATGCCCAAAGGATGTGCAGCAGGTCCCCTTTCTAGGAGTGACACCTCCAGCAGCGATCATTTGAGAGAAGCTTTGCCTTGTGTATTGCAACAGGGGTTTTATACCAGGATTGCATAATTTTATTTTGAATGAGTTTGCTGCAGGGGTCAGGATAGGCCTTGTGTGCCAAGCTACAGGCTAATGCCCATCTTTTGTCAGAGATTTAGAATTCCAGTGCTGTTTCCCATTTGGTTTTGGCAGACTGGGATTGGGAAGGGATTTGGGTTTGGAGAGCAGCATAGATCGCACTGGAATGGCCCCTTGCTAAGGCAAGCCATCCTTGAACTGGGGAATTTTTTGGTTTGGCAAAGTGGTCCTGAGTGTGATATAATGTGCCACTGAGCTCCGAATTTGGAGATATTTCCAATGATCTGTTTGGGGGATTCCAAAGCATTCTCTAAGGGCCTGGAAAGAGTTTATTGTGCAAGTGCCTGGCATACATAGGTCAGACAAGGTGTGTATGCCAGTATTTCTCCAAACCTTCCATAAAAAGGGGCTATTACCTATCCTGAGATTGGAGTTTCCCCATAATGGAGTGCGCTCAAGCAGTGTGGGGTCTGTGCCAAGTTTTCTATGTATTCTGTTCCAATAGGCCACAGAGGGGGCTATTGTGGGGTGTGTCTTTAGACCCTTAGCCAAAGGATTGTATAGAAGAAGGGTTAGGCTAGGTGCACCAAGAACACTGGACTTTTGATATGTATTTGTCATGCTTCCTAAAAATGCTATGCCTGTCCCCTCCAGTATGCAAACTCATCAACAGCAATTTCTCTGAATAAAACCAGATACTCTGAGTTCCAAAGGATGAAGCACTAACAATTCAGTCAAAATTATGTCCACATCAGTATCAGTTTTGTTTGTTGATCCACTTTGTGTAGTCATTAAAACATATACAAAAGATAAAAAAAAAGCATCAGCAGTACAAAAACACTGTATTGCAAACTTGGTACGCAATTGCATTAAACAAACAAGTGAAAACATAAATATACAGTAGTAATATGAATGACCCTGACATACTATACACCTTTAAGGCAGAAATTCAAGATTTTGTACAGCTCTGCTTCTTATTATTAGGATCCCTTTGTTTTCTTTTCCTTTACAAGTAGAATTTATAAAAAAAAAACTGGCAACTTGTTCAATTGTTGTCTGATCAAGGTAAGACACATGGAATAATACATGGGTAAGTGTGCATAACAAGAATTTTCTACACAACTGAGGAGGGGGGTTGCTACATAAACCCCGGGAGTGAAACAAAGCTTGAGGGGTTCATAAAAACATCCCACACCAAGAATGTGTATAAAATTCGAGTTTTGCATACCTACCCATGTCCTGTTTTATATAATTGCTGCACTCTGTTTGTTCACCTCTTAGAGTAACAAAAGAATCTACCCAGTCGTAAGAGCGTTACAAGAATAGCACCTATAAGAAACTCATGTTCTATACCGTGCCACCATGGACAGCAACAGGGGAAATGCATGCTATGCACTGAGCACTCTCCAAGTCACTGTCCATGGACTAGATGCAGGAGAAGGGGAAAGGAAGTGAGGAGCCCGGTGGAGTGGCTCCTGTGGCATGGAGCACCACTATATGAGTAGCTCAGCCAGGATGGTGGTAGAAACCAGGGTTCTAATCCTGGTATCCCAAATGTTATCCCCCCACATAATCATACTCTGACTCAGAGTTGATTATTTTAATAATAGGGGTTTGGGAGGGCAGAGGTCCCCATGTCAGTGGATCCCTGGGGCACAGCCCCCTGCAAAAATACATTGTAACTGTGGTAGCTATCATATACTATGCTTGCAATCTCTACCACTGGCGCTGTATTTACTTGCAGCATTGTGTACTGCCACTATTCTTAAATGGAAGAATATCTGAATAAATTTCTTGTACAACATTAGCCCTTAAAGCTTTTAATTATAAATATAGGGGGAACTCCCTTTTACCTCTTATTAGACAATTGAGGTGAAATATAATGCACAGTCATTATATGGTATCGAAATTTGGGAACAGAATTATTTATCCAACCTTGAAAAATCATCTATTCATGTTCTTAGAGGGGCCATTGGATTTCCAAAATCCACACCTGCCCCTTTTGTTAGAGCAGAGACAGGTTTCACGAGTATATTAATCCTGGCAGAATCTAGACCCATTAATTTTTGGAATAAACCAAATCAACTTTTGAATCAGTGTTGGGCAAAAAACAAATGCTTGGAAGAGAAAATACAATGGAAGTCAGTAGGATGTAAAAAATCTGAATGGCTATCCCATGTAAAGAAATTGCTAGCCTCTATAGGGCTTCTTAACCTATTTAAGTTAAATGCACAGAATATAATTATTTCAGAGCAGTACAAATCCCACATAAAAAAAAATATTGTTTAAAAAATACAAAACACATGATTTATAATATATAATGTCTTCCAGGTTTGCTGTGTGGTACTCTGAACATGATTGTTTTTATTACTGTAGGTATTACCTAGAATTTTTGACATGTAAACATTTACGAAGAACTTATGCAAAATTTAGAACTGGCTGTTTTGACTCAAATGTCTTGATCTGTAAATTTACCAAAGATACTAACCCTGTATTTGCACTTTGTTACTGTGGTGGAAATGAGAAGGAAGATGCTGAATGTGTTATATTGAGATGTCACTGGTACAAGGCAGCTAGAAGCAAAAGGCTGGGGTATAAATTCTCTACCAGGTTGCCCCAATCATGAATTACTGAGGATTTCTTTGACTACTGAAGATGAACAAATTATGAAAAAAAAGACAGCCATGTTTCTTCTTAATGTACAAAAAATAAGGATTGTCTCTTCTATCCAAAAATAAGCACTTTCTGTACTGCAATAGTCCTTTTTTAGCATATAGTGCCTTTTATATAAAGATTTGTATATGTATTGTTTTGTCTGTTTCATATGTTGTTGTATGCTGTGTTTGTAATAATCTTTTTTATTATGATTGATCAAATAAAAGTAATTTCTACTACTGCTGCTATTCCAATTAGCGCAGTACGGACGGCACTCTTCTTGACAGCGCTGTCCATGCAGGCTCTGATCTGACCTAGTGCCCAAAAGTATAGGTTTCTCCATGACAAACATGAGTAAAAAGAGAACAGGTTTCTGCATAATAAACCTGTCTTTATTCCTGGAACAAATAACAGGTTTCATGAAAGTATGTAAGATAACTATTTTTTTTTTACTTTCTACTTTTGTCTCCCATTTTTCACCTCCCCAGCAACTGGGACATCCTTTCACCTACCCAAGCCCTTCTACCCATCACAGGAATCCTTCAGTGTTACAGCCTTCCAGCAGTCTTGCTCAACAACATCCCCAGATACCCAACTATAACCCACAACTTGTCCCCTGCTGGTGGGACCCCCAGTTCCCCAAGTGGGGAGGAGGATTCTTCATTCAACAGTCAGGGCCCATGAGGAGGAGCTCACGAGGTACTGGAGGAGTGGACGAGACCCTGCTGTAGTGTTGGGGGTAGGGCAACTTCATCTGACTGGCACTGCTATGGGTATTTTTCCCCTGCTAAGCCCTCCCCTTACCCAAACCTAGGGTGTGATCCTGAGAGGTGACTTAATGAATTGCCTATCAGGGCCATCAGTAGGGTGGGTTAGCCCCACCCTACCTTCACTACTCCCATGCCAGCCCTACTCTGGGCAGGCTATGCCACTGCATCATCCAGCAGGCAAGTGGGTATATGCCGACATAAGGTCACCTCAGAAGGACCACTTATTCCTTCTCACATGACACCCCCCAGGGTCACTAGGGGGCAGTTGTGTTATGGAAGGAGATTCCCTCCCTCCCCGAGGCAGGAGGTATCCAATGGATGCCCAACCCCTGCCTCACCAGTTGGCACTAGATGTACCAGACTCAGGACATGAACCCAGGTTTTCTGGATGGCAAACAGTAACTCTACCGCTAGAGTGGTCACCTGGCTAGCTAGCTCATTTTCTTTGGGTAATCTGTAATTATTTTAATTAAAAACATAAAAATGCATAGAATATTTGGCTGTTTATGAGAAAAACTGGAGTACTGATCTAGGGTACTACAGAACAACATTATTGAAACTCAATGAAAAAATCGAACTGTTAGCAAATTGTTATTAATAAGGCTGATTTTAGGGCAGTTTTTTCATTTTATAAAGCAGGTATTAACTTTGTTGGTTAAAGAAAATAAAACTGGGTTTCTATAGAAACCTGGTTACTTGTTTGAAGATTGTAATGCCTTGAGAGAGAGAGAGAGCAAGAGAGAGAAAAACACAGACAGTACACATTAGGGACTTGCAGCAAAGTGCAGGTATTCTTAAGCTGTGTGAAATGAGGGTAAATACTAATCTTAATCATTGTTACATGAGCAGTGCTAGGGGTTTTCCAGTATCACAAAAGACTGGCTCTGTGCACAAAGACAACTGTGTCTCACGGGTTTCACATTCAGAAAGTCAGTGCATTTTGCTATTATAACTAGCTGGTTATAATAGCAAATTGTAACTGGGTTTCTCTTTGGGGAAAAAAGCCAAGTTATTATATAGGGTTTATGACCGGTTCATCAGCAGGAAGCTTCCTTGTATAGATAACAGCAGTTATGTGTGGTTCATTGCTCAGCGCTTGTGCTACATACTGTAATTGGATAATGAAGGTTTGTGCTTGGATACAGAGCCCAGGCAGGTAAGTAGGACATTGGTTGTCAGATATGTAGCAGTTTGAATTGATTAGTGCTTTGGTACTTTGACCATAGTTATACAGTCAGCGATTATAGTACAAGTGAGCTGGATAATCTTATGCAAAGTGCTTAGACATTTGAGCTGATGAGTAACGTTGTTTTGACTTGGTATTGGTTTGGCCTTACTCTATATCCCACCATAAAGAATGCTTAGTCCAGTAGTATGAGACCCCCCCCCGGGTGGGATAAGAGCACCGGAGAAGGAGGGGGTGTCATGAGAGGATGGAGGGTGAGTGCGACTCACTCTAATCAGAGTGGATGTAGCCTGCTTGTCTATATAGGATGTGGGGAAGGAACTGTTCCCCCACATAGCTGCAGGTGATTGCCTGTACATTTATGTGTTTTTCATAGCTCAGTGCTTGTGCTACGTACTGTAATTGGATAATGTAGGTTTGTGCTTGGATACAGAGGCCAGGTAGGTAAGTACGACATTGCTCACCAGATATGTAGCAGTTTGAATTGATTAGTGCTTAGGTACTTTGAACATAGTTATGCAGTCAGCGATTATAGTACAAGTGAGCTGGATAGTTTTATGCAAAGTGCTTAGATGTTTGAGCTGATGAGTAACGTTGTTATGACTTGGTATTGGTTTGGCTTTTCTCTGTATCCCACCATAAAGAATGCTTAGTCCAGTAGTATGAGACCCCCCAAAAAGAAAAATAATATCAAACGATTATCTCCTCCATCTCCAGAGAGTATGACAAGTAGCACGCAGGAGAGGGAAAACCCCCTTGGGGGGGAACCTCTGAGGACCCATGGCTACTGACCTGCCCATCCTTCTGGGCATACTAAGGGAGAATAATCCTAAATAACAATATTAAGCTAATCTGAGTTCTAAAGTTTGAGATTCTGATTCAGTAAAGCGAGAGCTGAATAAGTGCAGAATATTCCGGTTGGTGAACGTAGCAACATCCTTCTAGCACATCCTAGTCCGAGAATCCATGTCCAGAGCAGAAAGGTGAGAGACTGGAATCCATGGTCAATAATAATAAATTCAAATGTCGAAGTTAAATTGGTGAAATGTTCCGGCGGTGAGGATGGCTTCTGCAAGGAGAACCAGTAACCAAAAGGCTAAGTGTCCATGTCCAGAGTAGGACGAAGGTAGTTCGTATTCCTCTTGGCAAGCTTTCTAAAGAAGGCCATGATGATGAAGCACAGGAACTGGCATATGCTGTATGATGGGGAAGGATGGAGCAGTAAGAACCTCCAATCTGTAGAGGGGAAGCAAGTAAGTGAAATAGGTAGAGATGGTAGTGTGAAATAGGTAGACAAAATTCAGATGTACCTCCAGTTCTCGAGGAACGAAGTAGGTTGTAAAATAGTGAGTTAGTCATGATGACCTCCAGGCCCTGTAAGGGCAAGCAGGTAGTGTTAGCATGTTATGTAAATAAGTGAACCTGTACGTAGGTCAGTTGTAGTAGTAAGTAAAGCTGCATGATACAGACGCAGTAGCAGGAAAGTAGTATTGCATAGTTTATGTACGGTATACAGTGAGGGGAATGTGGAATGGTAATAGCATGGGGATAAAAGCTTCGAGTAACAATATTGATATCAGTGTTTTAAAGCCAGAATGGTATTTTAGCTGGAATTGACTTGGTAAGAATATTCTGACGAGTCCTGAATAGTCAACCTTATGAGTCATAGATGGTAATAAGTGAGGAGGTAGAGTCAAATGAAGTAGCGTTGTCACAGGGTCCAAGAAGCCTTAGATCATAAATCAGGATATTGAAGGTCTTCTGGATAAGTTCAACTAAGTGTCCTGGTAAGAGTGTAGCAGTAGTAATTTCATATGACTGAAGTGTCAGGGCAGAAGCATTCAAAGATTAGATGATGAAAGTCTAAACAATCCAGATGTGATGCCATAGTAAAGGAGCTCCTACGGCTGGCTGTCACAGTGGCAGGTAGGCGTATAGTAGACTATGTGAATCTCCAGGCCCTGAGCTGGGTGAGGCAGGTGTAGAGTAGAAGTAGATAAACCCCCTGGCCCAATGGGCGAAAGCAGGTCTTAGAAGTAGGCAATTATGGTGCAGTAATATATAGGAGCAAAGGACCTCTGGGCCTGTAGGGGTGCAGGTCTGGCAAAATGCAATGGCAAACCTCCGGTCCAGTTGGGCGAGGCAGGTTGCAGAGCAGTGGTAGATAACGCAATGGAAATGTCGAACTGCATGCAATACAGAAAAGCAGCGAAGTAGTGAAGAATAAATTGCAAATGATATTGTTATGGCGGCATATCCTGAGTCAGTTCAGAGTGGAGTAATACTGTAATTTTAAGGCAGACTTATGAGAGTAAAATGGTATTCTAGACTGTTGCATCCTGAAGATCGAGGATGGTAAAGATTGCAGTGAAGAGACCTTGACAGATGAGTTGGCAACTTGACAAAAGGCAATAAGCATCTTGAAATTGTAGTAGATCATTTTCTTAGGTATCAGATAAACTAAGTAAGACAGTATGGAATAAGGTCAGGGTGTTCTGATGGAGACAGTAGTAGTACCTCTGGGGAGTCAAGGTAGCATGGCGAGGAGCATCCAGGAGAATTGAGGAGAATCTTGATATACTCCAGAATTAATCCAATGGAAGGTGGAAGCTTTAGGGAGTATATTTGGAGAGGTAGGTCTGAATGAATAAAGCTCTGTAGTAAGCATGCATGGGACTGAAGGGGAGCTAGCTCAATGATAGAGAAGTGCAGCTAGACCACATGTAGGTCAGCCTATGAACCGTAGGAGATACGGTTGACTGAGTATGTCAGCTGCTGAGTAAATAGAATTAGTGGCTAAACCCAAGAAGGCTAGCATGCAGCTGAACCACACGTAGGTCAGTTGGTAAGGTAAGTAAATAGTGGTAGCTAGCCCCACGTAAGCTAGCATGTGCAGCTGGACCACACGAAGGTCAGCTGGTAGGGTAGTTGAGAGTGGTAGCTAGCCCCAAGAAGGTTAGCATGCATGGCTGGACCACGTAGGTCAGCTGAGAAAGGGAGCAGATAATGGCAGCTAAACCCCATGAAGGCTAGCATGCAGGGCTGGACCACATGGAGGTCAGCCGGCAAGTAACTAATCATGATGGATAAGCAGGTGTCCACAGGAGGGATCCAGAGCAGGGCACTGAACGCAGGACTGGAATAGAGGTGATAGTTGGTCTGCCCGATACGTGGCCATCAAGTAGCCTAAGCTATGATTATGGCATACATAACTGAGAATTGGAACTCCAAGGAAGAGCTAAGGAGTGACTGATGAACAGTATGAGACTGGGCCAAGGTTAAGTTTCATGCATCGAGCAGACATGAGCTGACATAGCAAGGAGGAAGGCTGTGCCCGTAAGCACTCTCAGTGGACTGCTGCAGAGGGAGAATGTAAGGTATAGTAGTTTGGCACGGGGCCTGGGCGCTGCAGATAGGAAGGAGACTCCTGCAGACCCGATGTTTCTCATGGCCAAACTGAAACCTGAGACAAGCATGTGGATATGACAAAGCAGTTTAAACCAATCTTAGTAGCGTGGGAATTGGTAACCACATGAACGAGTGCAGTGAGTCATGGCAGTAGCAAGGGTAAATGATGAGCAGGAGATAGATATAGGTCTGGCATGTAGTCAGGTGCTGCAATATACATCCGTTTGAAAAGAATGCAGTGGTTGGAGCCCGGACGTTGAAGTATGGGGGCAGGCAGTTCAAATGACAGATCAGATGAGGTTGTAATGTACAGTGCAGATCAGGGAAACCTCCAGGTGCAGCATGAGGCCCTGTATAGGGCAACTGGCCACAGGAAGAGCTGCAGTGCAGATAAGCTACTGGGTGCAGAGCCAGTAGTACTGAGGGCAAACATTAGGATCAAAATCCGAATCAGGAGTAGTTGATTAGCCCAATGCACCACTAAAGTGGAATAACAGTTCAGTGTCTCAGTGTCTGGCATAAGAAATGCGTGCCCCTATATCATTGCAATGCCACAGCCAAATTGGATCCATGAATATGACTGAAAGGGTGTCAAACAATACTCAGGGAGAAGATGAGCACAATAAGCCAAATAGGTTAGCTACGAACCAGCCTCGATCAGGTCCTGTGATCCTGAACGCCAGGTTTCCTCATGTGAAAGTAAGTGTGGAAATGAAGTAACTGCAATGTGTATGTGCCATCTAGCAGCCAAAGAAGCAAAGGACAAGTGGGAATAAGTAAAAATCAACGAGTGAAGCTTCAGCACAAGTATGGTAGGAGGTTATCTGTAAATGTAGTCCAAAACACCGCTTGCAGAAGAAGTGTCTGTCTGTTGGGGAGCAGGACGTGAGGAAGTATCACCATATGCAGGTCAATTCAGACTGCAATGAGGGAGTGGCATCTGAAGAACAAACCACAAGCATGGAAAGCCAGCTGGAAGAGGAATAAAGAGACAAGCAGTAGCAGCAGTAGGAAGCAGGTATAGTGGCAGCAGGGGAGGACTGAAAGGTGAGGCGGAGTGGAGAGGCCCCCCCCAAAAAGAAAAACCAAATGAGGTAGAGAACAAACGCACAGGAGAGCACAAACGGTGGCAGGAGAAGGGATGGAAAAGCAGCAGGAGCAAGGGGAGATGGGGAGCAAGAAGAAGGTGAGAGACGGCTCAGGCACAGCAAGGGGAGAAGAGCAGCCGCCAACCAGCAGCGGATGACCAGTGAGTGCAACTCACTCTAAGCAGAGTGAATGTAGCCTGCTTGTTTATATAGGATGTGGGGGAGGAGCTCTTCTCCCACATAACTTCAGGCAATGGCCTGTACATTTAGATATTTGGTTCTGAAATTTCAAAACTAAAAACATTTAAGAAAAACATGTATGACATCATCAATCTCATTAAGGAGACAGTCACAAAATGGGGATCTATCAATGCCATTCAAAGTTTTATATCTAGGAGTTTAGATGGGATTTGGCTAAAATGATACATTTTAAAAACACGTCCAGAGTGATAATCTGTAATATTAAATAGATAAGGCTCAGGATAAAACCTGAATCTGAATTAAGGATCCCTTCAGGGAATCTAGACAAATGAATAGATTACATTATAAGAGAACTACTTTTATAAAATACTGTTATTTTTAATTTATTTAGCATATTTGTCACTTACAATTAATTGTTTTTGATAGTCTATCCATAAACGCAAACATCCAAGAAGCCTAGCTGACAATTAACGTAATTTAGCCATAAAGACACAAAGTCTTTATCCTGCAAAATACTTTTCCCATGGGGACATAGTACATAGAAACATAGAAACAGAGAATTTGACGGTAGATAAGGACTGCTTGGCCCACCCAGTCTGCCCATTTCCCTACCTAATGGATAAGCTGCAGATCCTAGTTAACCAGCAGCTTACTTCTTCCTACCCCCACCCCCTATAATTGCCTTATGACTGTCCCATGCATGCTTGAATTCCACCACTGTTTTTGACTCCACAACCTCCTCCAGAAGGCCGTTCCATGCATCCACAACCTCTGTGAAAAAATACTTCCTTGAATTACCTCTGAGCCGCCTCCCCTATCTTCAAATTGTGACCCCTTGTTCTTGCACACCTCTTTTTGAAAGATGCTACCCTCTTGGACTTTGTTGATTCCCTTGAGGTACTTGAAAGTTTCTAGCATGTCCCCCCTCTCCCTCCTTTCCTCGAGGCTATACATATTAAGTTCCTTAAGTCTCTCTTCATATGTCTTCCGGTGCAGACCCTGCAACATTTTAGTTGTCTCCTCTGGACAGCTTCCATCCTGTCTATGTCTTTGCGGAGATTGGGTCTCCAGAACTGCACACAGTACTCCAGATGGGGTCTCACCAGCTGTCTGTACAGAGGGATAATAACTTCCTGTTTTCTACTGGTGATGCTTCTCCCTGTGCATCCCAGTATCCCCCCAGCCCTCCTTGCTGCCCTCTCACATTGCTTGCCCACCTTTAGGTCATCTGATATGACTACCCCCAGGTCCCTTTCCATTTTTGTTGTTGTTAGTATCTCACCCCCCATTGTGTACTCTTCCCCTGGGTTTTTGTTTCCCAGGTGCATTACCTTGCACTTCTTAGCATTGAATCTAAGCTGCCATACATTTGACCATTCCTCTAACCTTACCAAGTCCCTTCTCATCCTTTCAACCCCACCTTGTGCATCAACTCTGTTGCAGATCTTTGTGTCATCTGCAAAGAGACATACTTTTCCTTCCAGTCCCTCTGCAATGTCACTTATAAAGACATTGAAGAGGACCGGTCCTAATACTGAACCCTGCGGTACTCCACTAGTAACCCCTCTTTCTTCATAGTGGACTCCATTTACTATTACTCTCTGTGTCCTATTCTCCAGCCAATTCTTTACCCAGGCTATCATCTTGGGACCCACTCCCAGGCTGGCTAACTTGTATATTAATCTTTTGTGTGGGACTGTGTCAAATGCCTTGCTAAAGTCTATGTAGGGCATGTCCAAAACCGCTCCCTGATCTACTACTTTGGTCACCCAGTCAAAGAAATCTATCAGATTAGTCTGGCATGACCTTCCCACTGTGAATCTATGCTGCCTTGGGTCCTGTGCCCCTCTGGCCTCTAGATACTCGACAATTCTTTCCTTCAGAAGTGATTCCATCATTTTCCCTATCACTGAGGTTAAACTAACAGGTCTGTAGTTTCCTGCTTCTGCCTTGCTCCCACTTTTGTGAAGGGGAATCACATCTGCCCTCCTCCAGTCCTCGGTACCACCCATCCTCCCATGATTTGTTAAAGAGGGTAGTCAGCGGTGTCACTAGTTCTACCCTTAGTTCTTTAGAATTCTGGGATGAATCCCATCAGGCCCTATTGCTTTGTCCATCTTCAGTTTTAAGAGTTCTTTCAGAACTCTTTCTTCTGTATATGGCTGGTATCAACTTCTGCATCCAGAGTGTTTCTACTGTTTGTTTTAGGTACTCTCCTCTTCATTTTAAATACTGAGCAAAAATATTTGTTTAGTATCTCTGCCTTTTCACAGTTACCTCTGCCCACCCTCCCTCTCCTTTATTAAGCCTCACTATCTCTCCTTGGTCTTCTTCTCGCCTCCCTGATGTACCTATAAAAGGTTTTATCCTTCTAACTGAGTTGGCTATCTTTTCCTTGGTTTGGGCCTTGCTGTTCTGACTGCCTTCCCAGCTTCCTTTTGCTTTAACTGATACAGTTCTCTGTCCTGCTCCTTCTGTGATTCCTTGTACTTCCTGAATGCTTTCTTTTCCTCTTGAACCTCTTGAAGTAGAGGAAATCTTTTCTCAGCCATGACATTGATCTTTTGCCCGTAACTCAGTAATCATACAGTTCGAAGAGAGGATAATTTTAACTTTCTAATTCCATGTAGATAGAGCAGGATTAGAAACAGGAGCACATAACACAGATTTTTTATAGTAACTTAATATAAATGTTTCCAAATGCTCCAGAAAAACAGCAATGGGCCCTATTCACAAAAGGTGCGGATGGGTTGGCACAACGTAACCCTGGTGCACAGCACACCAGCACCTCGCCACGCACACTGCACCCTCCTTGCACTATTCATGTCCCCACTATGCCCCCTATGTGGCTGGCACACTGGCCGAATGTGCAGCTCTGCATGGAGGCAGGCCAGGGACCAGTGCGAGGCCATGTACAAATGCCACGCCTTTCAAGAAGGTGCCTTCTGTGGGAGGGGTGATGGCTATGCCTTCTGGAAGGCAGCCATAAGTGGTACATGCCCCCCGGATGCTACTGCTGGTCGAGGAGGAGGAGAAGGCTGGGGTCAACGAACCCCTCATGGTGGCCTCCCCTGTTATTGGGGCATATTGAGAGCACTGGGGGACTGTCATCTAGACATCCCCCACCCCTCAATTCTGTGGGCATGTTCGTGCCTGTAGACATCATGGTGCCAAATGGGCACAAGGGATCCAGTGAGGGACCCTGGACAGGCAGCTGATTGCCTGCCTGCCCAGGTCTACAGCTCCATGCATGCCCACCCCTGTGAACCTGCACACCAGGGGGATGGGGCCACATAAGGGAGATGGATGGGGAAAACTGTTTAGTGAATGCAATCCCCATGTGGATCTCCTGAGGGTGCATAGCTGTGCAGGGGAATATGTGCCTTTTGCACGTACCCCCTCCTGTGATCATGAATAGGGCCCATTGTGAGAAGGAGCCAAACCCAGTGCATTCAATGGATACCCTGGGTAGCACAACTACTCCTCATATGTGAATACAGTGAGTCAAATACCATGCAGTGAAAGATGCAAAAAATTTCTCGGTGAGGGACAGATTACTGTACTGGTTTGGTACCATGTATGTGGGGTGTCATAAGCGTGTGATGTTAACTGGT
This sequence comes from Neoceratodus forsteri, assembly GCA_016271365.2. Lineage (NCBI taxonomy): Eukaryota > Metazoa > Chordata > Ceratodontiformes > Ceratodontidae > Neoceratodus > Neoceratodus forsteri. The sequence continues at coordinate 464,628,643 of CM057449.1, forward strand.
CATGGAAGACAATTTGCCTTGGTGTAAGCATGTGTTAGGTTTTCAGTGATGTTTATATTTAGTAAGGGGGGTTCTGAGGGCAAAGCCCCCCTGAGGGGGGTGCAGGGGGTTGATGCCCCCCATGGGAAAATTATCTTAGAAAGATTTAAGGTCTCCTCCATCACTGCAGTTCAGTTTTATGCTGAAGAGTCTAAGCTGCCAAATGCGTGCTAGTTCTGCATGCTGATGGTGTGGCTTAGGGGTTAGGGTGACAAGCTATGAATACTCAAAGTGATTCCAGCTCAGCCAACCTCAGTTCAAGACACAAAAATGTTTAAATTAGTAGAGGATTAGCTAAAATCCAATTATGGCAATAGCAAACATCCAGAAACAAATTGGAATAACATGAGCCCACTGACCCCAATGTTGTAAAGTTCAAAAATTCATATTTATTTTTTTAAAATATATGTAGATCAAATTAGTGAGATATCATCCTTTTCGGATCAAATTCTTCCTCAGTGATACACTGAATTGTTACTACAATGACACTATTAATTTCGTCATGAAATTCTGTTAAGTATTTTAAACATTCCATTTCTGTCTTGACTTGAGTATTAACATCAAATGACAAGATGTCCCTTTAAGAATTTTCTTAGATTTCCTGCTCCATTTTGACTTCATTTTGGTTTTTAGAATTTTTAGTCCTTTTCTCTCATGGACACTTGGAGGCTGTACTTTGCTACAAAAACTAAAAATTCTTAAAACCAAAAAGAAGTAAAAATGGAGCAGGAAATCTAAGAAAATTCTTAAAGGAACATATTATTTGATGTTTAATACTCAAGACAGAAAGAGAATATTTAAAATACTTAACAGAATGCCATAAGTCCAGCTGACCCAGGTTTGGGTCTCATTATGTTGTTTTCATTTTGCTTTTTTTTTTTTTTGTCACTGCTCCGCCAATCTTCCCCTCCACCCAGGTTTGCCCCCCCCCAGAGTTGCATTACTAAATACATCCCCATCCCAACTTCTATCACCCCCAAAGTTCTATCCTCCCAGAGTTCATTTCATTTATCTGCTCACCCACACTAATTTCTCCCACTCCAGGTGAATCCCACGGGGAGTTGTGGTATTACATTTGCCCACACCCTGACTTTTCCCCCCCTTGACTTGCATCCCCACGAGGTTCATTTAAAGATGCTTAGGCACTCCCCCAATGTTTCACCATGCTGTGAGTGTGCCTAATTTGCGACATTTTGTTTTAGCTGCAGTTTAAGAGCACTATGTTTCTGAATGCTACATTTACTGCGCTGTTTCATACTTTGCTGGGTTCTTTTCCCACTGGCTTTTCATGGAATTGATGTCCTGGAATAATAAAAAGACTTGTGATTAGCTCATGGGGAACTGAGGTGTGTAATTGTACTTCAAAACTTCCACATAGCTGGAATTCTGTTGACCAATCAAAATGCTTTATTTTCTTTAATCTATTTTATAAAGCACAATTTGATATCTTGATGATTCTGCTCACAGACAGCTTTTCAAATATTCTACTTCCCCTTTTAAAGGAGATAGGAAACCATTTTTTTACATCTCTAAATGCCCTCATGTTATCCTTTTAGTGTCTATCCAATATTCTCATATGTCTTGTCTTTTTTTCTTAAACCAATGAATTTATTTTTTGACTTTGTAATTTTTATGAATCCCTTTCTCCCAAGCAGTTGCTGTTTTCTTTTTTCACATTGCCTGAACAGTCTATGACATCAGTAATACCATTCAAAGCCATTCAGATGAATAGCATGGAATGGTCTTTCTGACGTCATGGAATGTCTTAGAAATATGAAAAGAAAGTGCAGTAGCTAGTAAGGATAGTGGAACTCTGTGTAGATCTAAGGGTAACCCCAAAAATAAGTTAATTATTTATCTAAAAATGGTCTAAGCACATCAGAATACATAACCAACATGGAAAGGAAAATGGAAGGGCCGTTAGCTATGTAAAAATCATTTCCTGTTACCATTAAAACAGAAACATTCCAGCCCATGCCGATTGCTAGTATTATGCCTGCTCTTTCTATTAGGCAGCTGTAATCATTCAGGAAAAGGGCAAGTCCAATCAGCTGGAAGGATAGAATAAGTTTATAGTCTTCATTGCTGTTAGCCACTGAAATCTAGAGATCACTGCTTTTGCAATTCCACATAGCTGTGGGTACTAGCCGGGATTCCTTTGGTTCTGGAAAAAACTTGCCACAACAGACTTTTTTAAAGTAGCTGAATGGCTTGATTTTAATGTGTGACTTCATGAGTGTGCAGTTGATTTTCTTTTTTTCCTGTCTCCTGGGCTCGCTGCTATGCTCCACACCACCTCCAGCTTTTCAGTAGCACACCACTCTCTTTTGTTTTGTTCATGCTTATAGCTTCATAACTCTGTTTAATGCAAAGTGTTTCACATCAATGCTGCAAGTCATATATTATTTTCTACATATATTTCAGTGAAATGGCTATAGCCCCCTTTAATGTTGCATAATCCAATGAATTTTTCAACTCTTTCTTAGAACTTATTGACTTTATGGGGGTCTGTAATACCACTCTATCAATGGATGCTCTGCACTATTGGAGCAGAGTGGCTACATGCATGTATCTGGGGCATGCAGCCACTCTGCACCCTGTGTGCCCCCTGCATGGGATGCACCATGGGGGGGCATGCAGCACCTATGTGCCTGATCCTCTGGCTGTGTGAAGAACAATGCGCTGGGGTTGGACGAGTGTCATGCCAGCAATACGTGCCATGCACCAAGGCACATAGTGCTGGCTGTGGGGGTGTACAGTGTGTGCAGTTTACTCCAGGAAGAACCCTGCTGTAGGCCCCCTATGCACCCCGTGAACACAGTGGGAGTTGCCCGACAGCAGGGCGAGCAGCCACCCACACAATGGTGCCATTGCATATGGCCAACCAGTGTCTTCCACCCTCCCCAGTACACATCAGATCCCCCAGAACACCCCCACATGGGGGCACAGGACATAGACACTGCCCCTGCTCCCGAATGGCACTGCCTGCCAACCCCTGCTAACAATGGGGTACAGTGTCTTCCCCCCAAACCACCAACTGCCATCCCCCCACCTCTTCCCTGTGCACCTCTCTGATGCCATCAGAGGGCCAGCAGCATTGCGCTCCACACACCACCATAGCCGCAGGCCCTTGGACATCCATGAGGCATGCTGCCAATGCGTGCCCTGCCACTTATGGGATCCACTGTGAGTCCGGGTCCAGGCATCCAATTGGATGCCTGGCCAGGTCTGCAACTCTGCCCCCAGCCACCCTGCAGAGTCTTGCTCACTAGGAGGGGGGCAGGGTCATGGACAGGTGGTGGATGGTACTGAATACCGGGCTGGTGTGCACCTGTCTGTGGGTGCTCAGTTAAGCGGGCCAGATATGCATGGTTTTCACGTACCCCTGCCGCATAGTGTATAGGGCCCATTATTTGTACATTGTTTTCTAAAATGTACTAATATAAAAAGCTGATTTCAGTTTTGAGGACCAGAGAAACCCGCATCTGAATATGCCTGTGATACTACTGTAATCATTTAAACTTAGAGCACAGCAAGCAAGATCTACTCAATCAAATGTTTTGCATACTGGAACAGTCACAATTAATAGAATAAATGGTATAGATAAATTAGGTTTTATACTGTACTTTTGCTATAATGTAGATATATGGTCTTAATAACAATGATTATATTTGAGTTATGTCCTGTTTTCTGTAACAGTAATGATCCCTGATGGGAAATCTCAATCTAATTTATAATTTAGCACTGTAGCCTTACAAGGTCTAGCAACTACAGTCTATTTGTAAAATTAATGTTTGAGCAAAATGTAGAACATATTCTATTTCAGATAGTTTATAGCTCAGTAATGAAAAACTCAGATGGTCCATTGTTTGATGACAGGATTGAGAAATCAAACTTTATTCTCATTACCCAGAAAATCTATTTGTGGAAACATAGTTTCCCACTAGTGATGTTCCAGTTTGGCTGTTTTCCAACTTATCTTCATAAAAAGCTATTTATTTGCATGTTGCAGCTAAAAACAATCTACTTATTTTGAACAGTAATTGCTACTGAGAAAAGTGTTCTTATGCCCAAGCAACTGCTTTAGGCTGCATGCATAATGAGGCAAAATGCTTTCAGTTCATTGCAAGCAAAATGTTGCCAATGGAAATCACTAATTTTGAAAAGGGTATTCATTGTTGAGGGTCTATGTGTTGTACAGAACTTTTGACAGTATGCACTGACTCCCTTAATAATTTGGTCAGCCAATAAAACACCATTTGTATACCTGTGGTCAGAGCCTACAGCCATATCACTTTAGTTTGAAAAGAGGTATCTGTGGAACACATTTTTTAGTAGTTTTCAGTGTATCCTTCCATAACACTGCAAATCCATATGGCAGTTAAGACATACTCCCTTCTTTCTTTTTAGAATGATGGACATATAACTCCAAGCTACTTTTCTCTGAGAATAAATGTGCACACCTTCCAAACAAATCTAAATATCTTTAAAACTATTCATGGTGCACAAAAAAAAGTATGAAAGTTGTTCAGGGCAAAAAAAGACCTTTCACGTGAGGGTAGTCACTAATCTGAATTCTTTATAGTTTGTAAAATATGATCTTCCAAACAACCTCATCTTTTTCTCTCTGAGTGAACACAGTAGGAGTCATGCCAAACAAATGTAAATATCTTGGAAAGTATACAAGTTGCCAGTATACAACCAACATATAACTTGTTCAGGAGAAAATTACCTTTCAAGTGAGGGTAGTCACTAATCTGAATTCATAGATTTATTTAAATATAGCCATCCGAAAGATGAAAATTGTGACAAAAAATGAAAATTCAGGTATTCAGATAACTACAGTGTAACAGCTATAATTAGTGTGGCTTAGTGAATAGGCTCGTTTGAAAGCTTTCATACTGATGGTTTATGAGTAACTCCTATACTTTTAGAGATATTTACATGTGTTTGGGATAACTCATTCTGACCACCTGATTTCTGAAACCATTAAGATGAGACAAGAACATATGGTTTATCTTTTATCATGCCTAATTTAACAGCAGATCCTAAGTTATTCTAGCAATGTACAGCACTTCAATGAATTTTTTTAGTTCTTAATATGAAAACAAAAAACAGCTTGAAACAAACTGAGCTGCTTATTAGGGGCACATTAGATCTTTTCATGATGGAATCATGTTAAATCTTTTCAAGAAAAAAGCAGCAGATTAATTTTGTAATTATTAGCCAGCAACATCTATATGTGAAGTTGACACTGACCAGATAGGGGAAGAAGGAAGGAAGACACAGAAGAAAACAATGCTCACACACATAAAGAAGACCTGGCTGTCTGTGAAACTTTTAGAAGCAAATGGTTTGATACCTTTTAGGCATCTATGCTGCACCACTGATATTTTATTTTATAATGTAATCTTTAGCAACTTGTATTATTAAAATGCATTAAATGTATAATTTACTAAATCTTGACCTTGGGATACCTCTTGAATGACTCCAAAATAAGTTTTAAGCCATTCCCTTTATGGGAGGTCAAGACCTGTGCAAAAGGTCAAGTGTTATGTTTTCATAATTTTTACAAATTTCCAAAGTAAAAGTGTGGAGAAATACAAAGATATGTACAACTAATCTCCTATGCATTTTCAACTCGGAGAGAAGGTAATATTTGTGCAAAACAAACCCAATGTTTATACAGTTTACTTCTAAAATAATGTTATTCTAAATCTTACTGGACCATTGATGAACTGAGCAAAGAAATCTTTAGATAAAACACATTCATGACTCCAGGATTGGGAGGTCATTAAATTGGTCAAATTATGAAACCTTAAATGAACTCATTAAGATCATTCTTCTTAGTGTGTAATTATAATGAATTAAAGACATTTGAAAAGACAGTGACCAAAAGGTACACTTGTTATAAATATAGACCTACAATTATTCAACCATTGTGATACATATTTTTAGAATCAAAGGGATGGTGCAAGGCTGCTGAAATCATGGTGATTTGACTGCTTCAGCACTTCAGTGTGCATGGTTCAAACCAAAAAGAGCCATAATAAAAGCTTCTATCTTCTAAAAAAATTGTATTTTATTATATTTAATTTAACTTGAAAATGCAAAATAGCAACAAGGAAGTAAAACAATTAAGATGAGATTTCAACATTCTTCAACCATACATAAAGGCTTCTATCTTCTTCAGAGCAGTTACATTTTATTTTGATATATTCAATATTCTGTATGTAAGTAGACCCTAGAAAAAGTTTATTGGGTGTTTGGAAACAGGCAAATGCAACCAGACACAGAAGGAAGTTAAAAGAGAGTATTGGTTATGGGGGCCAGTTACAAGTCAAGGAGCTCACTTGACCACTCCAACAGGGGCCACCCACTGACACTACTGACCATTAGTGGGCACTGGTAGCAGAGTAGGAGCGGGGCATGTGCTGCAAGCAATCAGTATAGGAGGAGGAGGAGGCAGATGGCAGGCTGCCTGCCATAGTCCAGTTCTTGTTTTAAATCCCCGGTGGTGCCTGAGTGGTTATAGCAATCATCTGTGCAGCAGTCCTCCATCTGTAAGGATTAAGGGAACTCAGTTTAGCTGTCCTGTTGTATTCAGGCAGGCTAAAACTCCATTACAGCAGTAGGTCTGACTGGAGCCCCAGACCCCCAACTCTGCTACTTGTACAGGACTAACCAACGAGAGGTCCCCCACCACCGCCCTTTGCTGCCTCCCTTTTAGCCAGTTTGTGATCCATTTCACCATTTTTGGTCCCACCCCCATGCATTTTAGTTCCCTCCCCATCCTCCCATGCAGCACTGAATCAAAGACCTTGCTGAAGTCCAAATACAGGACATCCACTGCATGGCCCTTGTCTGGTTCCCACATCACCCAGTCATAGTACTCCACAAGGTTTGTCTGGCAGGATATGCCCATGCAGGAAGTGGAATGGAAGGAGAAATTCTTCACATGTGCAAAGATGGTGAATGGTGTGTTGGGTGCCAATGGCCTCAGGCCACCAACTGGATCTGGACCACAACCCCATTTCCACCCACCTGGAGCCCACCAGGCTAGATAGAACCAGGTGTGGTTGAGCAAATGTGCAACTCATATTTCTGTCTCTGGCTGGGCAGCCAATGTGCAGTGGTGGGACAGTTGTGGATGGGGCACCAATCACCAACTTCTGTCAGGCCACAGTCCACTATTACCTTGGGCTGCCCACCTGGATGTCACATTGTCACTGTGCCAACCTGTGAGGAGTGGGATGTGTGTGGAGGGGATGATGAGTAACCTACATCAGCCTCTGGCTACTGCAGATTATTCCATATGTGTTGATGTGAGATAGAGGTGTAGAGGGCATCAACTGCCCAGGGGTGCCCATCCAGTGCCCACCCTACATTGTGCTAGTCAATGCGAAGTGGCAGATATGTGACCCACATATTTGTCTCTGGCTCTGTCTGGGTGCTCCTCTTGTGCAGTGGTGGAATAGATGCACCAAGTTTGTTTTACACTGTCTCTCTCTGGGTCTCTCTCTCTCTCTCTCTCTCTGACATCCGCTCCCCCATGGTGAAAGGAAAACTCCGCAGCACTGCTCTCTGTCCTAGTCACAGAACTCTTGTTGCCACTTTCTCTGCCTCTCTGTATGTGTTGTCCGCTTGCACTGGGCTTCAGAAAGACAAACAGAGAGTCAAACTGATGACAGCAAGGTGCCAGAAGACTGAATGGCAATAACATGTATGGCAACTGAGCTCAAGCGAACACTGTACTCCACTTCTCTGTTTTGAAGGGAGGGAGATGACACCATCTCTGACTGGAATGCATTTGACCTGCACATGTATGCTGCACTGAAAGAGGCTGTCACTGTTGCTGTGTCTGTCTTGGGGGGCTGAGGTTGGAGTGGAGGGAGTTGACACTGCTGGGGGATGGACCACCCATTTAAATGTGTGTTTGTTCAGGTGCAGGTCTGTGAGTCACCGGTCATTGTGATTATGGTCACTACATTGCACTACCCCCAATTTCACACTGCCAAGATAGCGGGAGATTGCTCCAGGGAAGAATCGACCAATGGTGCTCTTTCGTACTGTCAACAGACTGCTTCGCCCAGTCTGTCTGCATCCAAAAAAAGCCTATTCCAAAACCTTGTGTAATGAGTTTGCTCATTTCTTCTCTGACAGGGTGTCCACCATCCATCTGGGAATTCCACCAGGGAGCCAAAATATGTCCGACAGTGGTCACCTTCAATGTCCAGAGAGCTCTCCACCTGGTTGGGGTGAATTTAAACCAGTGGAGGTGGCAGAGGTCATTGAGGTAGTTTCTAGGCTGAAGCACACATTTTGAGAACTGGGCCCAGTGCCGACTTGTTTCTTGATGGGCTGTGTTGACTCTGTTGGCCCGGTGTTCACCTTTATTGTCTGAGGGGATGTTCCCAGATTCCTTGAAAGAGGTGCTGGTGAGGCCCCTTCTGAAGAAACCATCATTAGACCCTAAAATCAAGGTGAATTACTATTCAATCTCCAACCATACTTTTTTAGGAAAGGTTACTAAGAAGATTGTGGTGCAACAGCTTGAGGAGCACCTCATGTCCTCTGATTTATATGAGCCCTTCCAGTCAGGGTTTCATGTGAGGCATAGCACTGAGACTGCATTAATTTGGGTGCACAATGACCTCCTCAGGGCGAGGGATCAAGGAAAGGGGTCAATTCTTATTCCCCTTGATCTCTCCTCAGCATTTGATACAGTAGACCATTGTGTGTTACTCAATCACCTGAGAGTACTGTGGACTCACCGGCACTGTCATCTACTGGTTTGAGTCCTACCTTGTGAACAGGAGACAATGGGTGGTGATGAGGAATTTCTCCTCCTCCCCAAGTCAACTGTCTTGCAGGGTTCCTCAGTGTTTGGTTCTACCACCAGTATTGTTTGCCATATATATGCTGCCCCTGAGTGAGCTCATTACAAAGTACAACTTGGATTTTCACTGCTTTGCAGATGATATCCAGTTGTATCTTTCTTTTGGCCCTGGAACATCAAATGCAGTGGAGGTGCTAAATACCTGCCTCACCAAGATCAATGACTGGATGGCCTCCAGGTGGTTGTGACTGAACCCCAATAAGATGGAGGCATTGGTGGTTAAGTCAAACAGAAGGTGTGATAGGCTGGCCTCTGGGGTGGTAACAGGGCTATTCCTGGGACTGACTCCATTGAAGACCTCCTCTGGGATGCGACATCTGGGCATTATTCTTGATGATGGGCTATCACTTGAATCTCAGGTGGCTTCCATTGTCTGTACCAGTTTATATCATCTGAGGAATATCACTAGGATCAAGCCTCTAGTTCCACCTGATGATCTCCCCATTTTGATATATGCCTTCATGCCATCTAGCCTTGACTGTTGTAATGTGCTCCTCTTCTGGGTCTCAGGGGGGCCCTCTGTCAGCTGCAGCTAGTGCAGAACACGGCTGCTAGGCTGTTGACTGGTCAGCCTAAGTATAGCCACATCACTCTGGTTCTTTGTGAACTGCACTGGCTGCAGGTCAGGTGGAGAGTTCTCTTCAACGTGGGTTTGTTCACCTTTAAGGCCGTATATAGTCTCGGCTCTGGTTATTTGATGGACCTTCTGACTCCTGCTGCCTCAGTCTGCTCCCTTAATTCCTCCTCTAGGGGCCTCCTTGCAGTTCCTAGGGTGAGATTAAAATCTGACGGTGATAGAGCATTTAGTGTCACCTGTCCCGTTCTGTGGAACTTGCTTCCTCCAGCTATTAGGGAGACCCCTTCAGTTGAGGCTTTTATAGCCCTCCTTAAGACCCACCAGTTTAGTCAGGCCTTCCCAGATCAATCTTTTAAGGCATTATTGTTAGCCTCAGTGCCTACTCAGGTTTTGCTGCATTTCAACTGTTATTATCAACCTGATGTTTTATATATTTATGTGGTTTTACTTTGATAGTAACCATTGTTGTTACTGATTTCCTGTGTACTTCTTATCTGTATGGTGCCCAGAGATTCTGGTATTGAGCACCTAAGAAATAAAATTTACCTTGCCTTGTCTTGCTGCAATAGTGACAGCCTGTCACCTGGTGAGCACTCTCATTCTGTTTACTTGCCACATCTTAGCATGTCACTGTCACTGTTTGGGGACTCTCTCTCTCTCTCTCTGCTCTGTCCCTGTCACTGGTGTTACTCACCACTTCCTTTGATCCTGTGCTGTCTTTTGGGGGAGGGCTGCTGCTTCTCCTTCTCAGTGTCTGTCCCTGCAGCTCAAATCTCTCTCTCTCTCCCCACTGCCCAGGGTTAGGCTGGAGCTCTGCAGACAATGCTGCCTCACTTCTCAGCACTCTTGCTCCTTGTATTATGTGGCAGAGTGGGAGGCACACTGAAGCAGAATAGACACTAGGAGATCCTTGGGGTAGGTCAGTGGGTACCATCACAGAAAGCAATCCTCAGGCTGGGCATTGTGGCTTATATGAACCACCGAGAGAGAGAGAGAGAGAGAGAGAGAGAGGAGCTCAGGGACAAGAACGTGCAGTGTCATTCACACAGAGACGCAAACAAGCTCAACCCAGACATCTGTTGGGGGAAGGATAAATAATGTTTATTTGTTCTTTACTGCTAGGACTGTTTACTGCTTATGGCACAGAGAGTGGGGGATAGAGTGCATGGCTGGGTACCCGGAGATCTACAGGATGGGTGGGGAGACAAACAATAAGATCAGTAAGGGCATGAATGAATGGTGACAGGTATTTGTCTGTAGTAAAATATGGTTGGCTGAGACTCAGCCAATCAGGTCTTACTATAGGCAAATACATCACCATTCATTCATGCCCTTACTGTTATTGAACACTGAACAGTTCAGAGGTGCTCTGCATTAAGGGATTGAGCACTGCTCACCAGCTTTAAGCAAATCTTTTTGGCTTGCTGCCGGTACGGGGACTATATCAAGCATCATCATCAGGGTCTCTGGTTCAGTGGGGGGAGATGGGTGGAGTGTCCTTTGGTATGTGGGAGTGGGGGAAGGGTACAATACTCCACAGACATCAGGGCAGCATTATGTAAATGAAAGGAATGAAGCACTCCTAAAAGCTTTTCACAGTCATATTGGCTCTGACCAGAGTTTGTTAGTTTAACTGTGTCTTGACAGACCTTTTTATCGATGCAACAGATATAGTATAATACCCAACTACAAACAAGATGGGTTTGTGTATGATATTTATAACTTGAATTGTTTCTACAGAACTGTTTATCATAGTGGAATGATTTATAGGTTCCAGTATTCCTTAAGCTTAGAATCCCTGCTGCATACTCTGTCAAATTGGCCATGAACATTATCCAGGCCAGCAGGATATAGTCTGAAAGACGTCTCACCATATGTAAGAAATGTACACAATGTCACAGCTGTTGTTAGCATGACAGAAAAGTTAATACATGCATTAGTTCACTTCTTTAATGTATCAATTGAGTCTGTTTGAGTGTGTGTGAATGCATTATTTTTTGGGAATAATCTCTCTGTATCTTGTGACTGAGACCTTTCTGCCCTCTTGGTAAAAGTGTGAGAGGGACTCAGCCCTTCTGACTAAAGGACACTAGAGGGAAAGTATTGGCTGCTGCCCATTGTAAAAGAGAGAATAACTGGAAGGGGAGAGTAGATGCTTTCAAACAATGAGTAAATTAGGCACACCTTTGAGAGGGAACTATAGGAAACAGGTAATGATTTGGTTAGGTTATATTACTCCCAAGTGGGAAATGCACAAAATGTGTTGGCTTTTTAGTGTGAAACAAATGTCTTTAGATGTAGTGGCTCACTTATTCAGTGTTTAGATTGAGTATGTTAGCATACTTGTGCATGTGACTTTTTTGGCTATAATCTCTCCATTTCTTGTGGCTCAGACCTTTTCAGGCTCTTAGAAGAGGAGTCACTAGAACTAGGTCCATTAGACTAAAAGAAACTAGAAGAGATACAATAACCTCACATTCCACCCGTGAGACAGAAAACATTTGAAAGATGAAGAGAGGAAGAGAAGATGGTGTTTTTTTTTTTCCAAAAAATGACTGAATTTTGTACTTTTTTTGAGAACAGCCCATGGGGGTGCATAGTGCATTGCCTGCTCATCCCCAAACCAAATGTTATAGAATGGACTCCTCCTTTTATTCTTTTTGTCATTTTACCTTAGGCTTATCCCTTTGTACCCATCACTGCTCACTCCACTGTACCCTTTCACTCCCGTCTCTTAATGACAGTTGCCTTTCTCATTGTGCCTTCTTTATATCCAAATTCTAGTCTGTTTCTCTTCCCTAATACTATACAACCCTACAGTCCTCTCTAAGTCTCTTCCTCATAACCTTTCCACTCCTACCTGTAAGTGTTCAGGCCCCTTATCTCTTGACCCCCACCACTAGTTTTGCCATAGCCATTTTGCTCCCCTTTATCCCCAGACTATACCTGTGTGAACAGTTTCCCCTTGCCTATCAAAACTCAATTTTATCTACTACATGTATGTGTTCCACAGAGTAGCCTTATGATGCTTATGATTTTGCTCTCTGACATACTGTATTGCTGCATATGACTTCTTTTTTTTGTAATACTGCTAATACTATTCAGTTTTTCCACATCTTTTTCCATCTCCAATTACCCTCATCCCCAGAATGCATCTGACAGCAAGCAGCTAGCAGCTCAGTATATCTTTCCCAGTGAAATGTTTGAAATAAATGCTGTACTTTAAAAAATAAATAAATAAAATGCTTGTATGTTCTCTTATTCGGTGGTTTAATTGAGTTAATTCATGTTCATGTGAATACATGACTTCTTTGGCCATGATCTCGCCATGTTTCATAGAGACACTTTTCTGCCTACATGGGAGAAGAGCTCAATGACCTTCCCCATATGACTAAGGGAAATAGTAGAAGATACAGTGGGCCACTACCCCACAGATATTTAATTTGAAATATTGTAATGGAGCCCATACCAATTAAATCCTTCTCAACCTTGCAGCAGAAATATTGAAATCATTTGGAAATGAGGAGAGGGAAAAAAACACAGTGGAAGGAACCTCTGGGGGTTCAAGGCATTAGGCCATCTTCCCTCTAGTGATATGAAGATAACTGTTTATTGGCAAGCTGGAGTTCTTTTTTTTTTTTTCAATTCAAACTTTATTAACAAAATTTTCCACAATACAGGAGGCAGTAATTTTGACATATACAACCTGATTGTAATACAATGCCAACTCTGCCCCCACCCCTACCCCTTCCCCCGCACAGCAGTTCTCTCAGATGTTGTAGTTAAGAATCCTTTCGCAGTAACCTTACATATATTAAGATAACGGATTACCTACTACACATTAAACCACAGCAGTCATGACTAAGGTGTGAAGGGGATCCCAGATATGCTTGTACCTTTGTAACCTGTTGTGGAGGCTTGCTATAGCTTTCTCTGTGCGAAAGTTCGCAAGAATTTCATGTATCCATTCCTGGTATGTTGGACAAATCCCATATTTCCAATGCCTGAGTATAATTTTTTTAACAGAAAGTGCAATCATAGATATGTGAAATTTCCGAGCTTTGACCTTGATGGAAGACAAGTCTCCCAGGAGGCAAATGTCAGGTGTGAAGCAATCCTGCAATCCCAGTAAGGGGTCCAGATTAGCTTTAATTAAATCCCACAATGGGGCTATCCTGGGACACAACCAGAATATATGGAAAAGCGTCCCAGCTTCCTGGGAACATCTAGTGCACCTATCTGATTCAAGAAGGCCCCATTTCGCCAACTTAACTGGAGTGTAATACATGTTGTGCAAAATGTGAAATTGCATAAGACATAAGCTGTCTTGAGACACATATTTATGACAAAACATCCAAAGAGCCAGCCAATTGAAGGTATACTGGGGAAAAAATGAGTCCCAAAACCTAGTGGGGCCATTGGGACTCCCAAACCGCCAGTGATACAAAACTTGATATATCTTAGAAATGACACGTGAGGATCTGAGAAGGGAGGAAAGCTCAGGTATCAATGAAAAAGCCATTGGGCGGGGAAGGGTGCTACTAAGGGCAGTGGTTAACAGGTGTTTTGGCTGAAAACCCTGAATAGCTGAGAATTCAACGCACTTTCAGTATTTCGTTGTACACGATATTTCAAACATTTTCTTTTTCTTTATATCATTGAACTTTTATTGTATGATGTCTGAATCCACAAATGACACTTTCTGCTCCATGTTTTTCATTTTAAAACCAAAATAAGTGGTTCAATTAGTTGTTTATACCTGATATTTGAGTAAAGAAAGGTTGAGTGAATGTTAAAGATGGTATAAAAACTTTAAAATCCACTAAAATTAATTTTTTTAAATTCATGGTTCAGATCCCACCACAGCCACTTTTTAAAAAATCTTGATGGTAGTTCTGCCAATTAACCAATGGGGTAGTTAATTACAGGGCAGATTGGCTATAAAAAAAAGGAATACCTCATAGCATTATTCATCCCCTGAGGAAGACCATACATGTGGTCGAAGCGCTGGGATTTAGTGTTTGTGATGGATGTACTTATTTTGGCTTTAAAATGAAAAACATGGAGCAAAAAGTGTCATTTGTGGATTCAGACATCATACAATAAAAGTTCACAGTGTTGTGAAAAGATAAAGAAGGTTGGTGTTTGAAATTTTATTGGCACGCAAGTGCAGAGTAAGTTTGGAATTTTGGTTGATTTTGGAAGGGGCTAGCAACCCCATACTCTGCACCAAGGTTCATTTGAGCACACGTCTGAGGAGAGTTCTGGACTACTGAATAGCTGAGAGACTGGGATATTGAATTTTCGGATAATTTCGGTAACCGAGAGCCAAGCCCCCGTATCGCCCAGAAATGAGAATACTATCCCTTCTCCTAGCTGGGGCAACCACGTACGGGGAATCCTTTGTTTATTTATGGTAAAGGCCGGGGAATTCCAGATGGACTGAGACAGGTCTAAGCGTGGATTATATCTCAAAAAAGAACAAAGCTGCGAATGCACTTTTAATGATGTCATGAGAGCGGGGCATTTACTAGCATCCTGTAGAAGAGACAATTTAACATAGAGCATGGTCGAGGGGTCCATGCACATAGCCTGGATAAAGTCTAATTCGATGTTGAGTCAAACCAGTCTCAAGTTCCCGGGATCCGGACCTACCCATTTCAGGTACTTAGCAAGATGGCTAGTCCAGTGATAGATTGCCAAATGAGGAATCTGCAGTCCCCCATCATTTTTTGTGGCGGCTAACTTGTAGTATGACAAGCGAGAGTGTTTATTAGACCAAATGAAATTGATAAAGATTTTATGCATTTTCTGAAACTGGCAAGCTGGAGTTCTGTTGTTAGGTCTTCTATCTAACATTCACTGTAGGAAGACGACAAGTGACCCAGGGTGAGATATACTGTAGGAACAGTTAGCACTGTGTTAGCAGTTTTCCATTGCTTACTATGCTTTGTTTGCCCAAATATGGGTTAATATTTTAAATGCCATTCTAAAAAGCACAGCTAGAATGTCTCAGTTATGAGTGGATGCATACTAAGGAACACCAGGTGTGCACTGAAACAAAATGTGGACACTTGCATAAAAGGTACAGTATCATATCTGTATCTTCTAAGGAAGCACTAAGAGGGTGTCTATCCAGCACTAGTTAATGTTCCCAAAAATAAAACAACACAAACAGCCTAACACCATCCATGTTCCCTCACAGCATTACTCTTGTGCCCAGTGACATTTCCTTCCTCATCCAGTCTGACCAGTAACTCTTCCCTGGTGTCCAGTGGCACCCTCTCCCACTACCTGTGACCTTAGTACTTCATAATGTAATTGTCTCCTTTAAACATTTTCCTGCTCCTTAGTGCTTCGCCATCCCACTCTAAGACATGATCAAGCTTTCTCGGTCCCATGATACCCCACTGCCTGAAGCCAGCAATGACCCTTGTCCCAAGATGGTGGCCGGCGACAGTCCTCTCTTAACCGACATGGACAACCACTGTCTGACTTCATCAAGTACTGTAGCAATATACAATAAAGTACTGTATATCAATACAGTACTTGTAGAACATCTATGAGAAAGCATAGAGTGTATGTGATTTTTTACAGACATCCTAAAAGTATCATAGCAATATACTTTGCTGAAAATTGCTACAGTCCTTGATGAAGACAGATGACTGCTGGTTGTTCCAGTGATGGGAGGGTGTTGCCAACCATTATCCCAGGAATGGAGTGGTGCCACTAAATATAGAACACTTGATCAGGATGAACAGTGGGAGGGGAAAAAAGTGGATACCAGGAAACATTCATGGAAGGAGATTACATTAAGGAGAACTACAGCCACAGGGAGTGTATGAGGTGTCACTGGGTGCCAGGAAAGAGTTTCCTGGGGATCTGGTGAGTCAATGGGGTTTACAAAGACACTAGTGATCTTCTCACCAGCGCAAATAAATATCAGACATGGTTTCATAAGACAACAGGAGAAGGGAAAATGAAACTGACGATGGGACCATCATATGAGGAGCTCCACTGACACTCAAAAAGAGCTGCATGGTGCAGTCAACAGAGTCAATGAACATTCATGGGCTCATAATTAAATGGTAAGTGCCTACAGTATGTGCATCCTGGCTTTTTAGTGGGGTCATTAATAGTTTTTGTATCAATAGTACCATGTATGTACTATGGTGTTTGTAGTATGATGGACCCATGTGAGTGGGCAGGATCATCCTCTAATTGACATCCCTGCAAGAGAAAAGATGCATGGAAGCTTCTGAGGAAAGGAGAGACCCTAGATTCTGGCACTTTTCCCTGATCTGTGAACTGCTGAGTTCTGTGAGTCACAGCTCCAGGCACAAAGTGGTACAGACTGTGAGCTGGGACTGTAAAAGGAGGACTGTACTAGAGGCAAGCAGATCTGATGGAGAGCTCAGACTGAAATGATCTCCTGTGCTGGGAGTGGGTCTAAACTGTGCCATCCCAGACCTAAACAGAAAACAAACCGAAAGGGGAGTTGTTGAGTTCCACAAATGGAAGCAGCAACTACGTCCAAGCCAGTTTGTTCATGGTGCTAAAAATCCAGTGCCGGGCAAGAGATGGAGAGCTGTTGATTCAGATTCTATAGCAGGACTTCAGCAAGGTTGTAGCCTGCCATTGATCCAAGTATTTGGACACTGGGACATGTGTGAGTTGGTCCAGAGCCTCTGCAGTCCAGGGAAAGTGGGAGAAGGTCAGATGCGTCAATGGCTAGTTCCAAAAGTGGCTGGTGCAGCATGGAGCTGAACAGTAGAGGCTGTACACATCATTATTGCACTGGGAAAGCAGAGATGCAGAGGCCTGCTGTGACAGGTGGAGCCATCCATGTCTGGGAACCTTGTATTCAACATGAAATCTATACTTCATGGGTCATCTACCATTGTTCATCATGATCTGCAAGTTAGTCATCATGCCAGATTACAAATACAATGGTTTGTGGGCTTTTCTGCCATTTAAGAAATTACACGGCCTGTTGGTGGGGAAATTTAAATTGAGTACATTGATCCTTGAAAACGTGCACCAACATTGGCTAGTCCACTGTAACATCTACAGGTCTGCACCAATTGTACTCTCACAGTACCCATGGACTGTAATTTAAGGGAGCCGGTATGGGGTCTGACCTAACTCCTGGTATCAGATAGGAAGAGAATACACTAACCCACCTGAAAGAGAACCTAATAGGACTGTCCTTAAATGTTTGTGTTACACTAATGGTGTTGCCTTCTAATCAGGTGTTCATCTTTAAAAAAGCTGCATTCTTTTGTTAAACTTGGGCTGGTTATTGACTTCCAGTGTGGTATAGTAAATAGTAGTTTCCTTACTGAGTCCATGAAGATCCCAGGCCCATGTGGCTCAGTCAATTTGAGTGTCTTTGGCACTCATCCCCAAACCTGACTATACCAGACTACCCCAGTTTGCCAAATGTGGTGGCTGTGCCTCACTCATGGCCCAGGCAAGCCTTTCACTTTCTTTTATATTCTCTGTTTATGCACTCTTAGTCACCGTCCAGACCCTATCCTCAGGGATCCCTAGGCAGTGCGCACTCCTGTAGGTCATCCCCAGGTATCTCCATTCTGGATCCTGTCAGCACTGCCCCAATCCTGCCTCAGTTTTCCCCCCATGTGCAGGGAGGAGAGGGACCCCCATAGTCCCCTCCAGTCCATTAGTGTGCATCGGGTATGCTGTCTAGGCCCATCCTGAAGCCTGGTTGTGGATTTCTCTTGGGCAGCCAAGTCCTATCTCTAGGCGTCCACTTGTTGTTTTTTTTTCCATTTTAATGATGCCGCCCCCTCCCCCCAGGTTGCTGACAACTTGGAGAGCCAGGGGTTGGGGCATGTAGCAACATGATGTCATTCCGGCTCCTGGACGGCATTATCACTCCCTCCTCATGCCATCCCACTGCACCTCCACCCATGATCACCCAGGTGGCGGTAGAGCAGTGGGACAGGCATCCCCACCATCCCCAGCAAAGCAGAGCAGCCTGTGGGCACTTGATCCCACTTCCCCCAGCAGGCCTGAGTATGTTTCGAAACCCAGGTCACTGGCATCATAAGCAGTAGCCCTACTGCTGTGCTGGTGGGCCAGCCATAGCCTTTCACTTTCATGTCATTTCAGTTTTATTTTAAAACGAAAGTCTATGAACAACTTTGCCCATTTTCATAGATGACTGTGGTCATTATACACAAACAAAATATATTACATACAAATAATCTGTTAATTGTAACCCTTACAAATATTGGCTGAGTCACCACGTCTTTACACAAGGTACCAAATTGCCTGTGTTTCTTTTCAAGTCTAAAACTAAGTTGAAATGAATTCCAGAAAGAACCAATATGATATAAGAAGAATGCTTAGTTTAGCTTTGATGTTGCTGAAATCCTAGACATTTAATTTACTGGTACATCACCATATGTCAGTTTCCAGGCCCAGCTACCAAGCTGATACTGAATTTTGTGACACTGCCAATTGGAAGTACTATACAAAGAACAGATATTATAATCAATTGCAAGGTCAAGAGCAAAACCACAAGCCTTGCTCATCATAAGTTCAATTCTTTGGAGGAGTGTCTTGCATGCTTAAGTATAAATGACAAGACAATAATAAATCATGGGGAAATATGTAACAAAATAACTAACTTTTTAGCATCAGGTGTAAAACTTAACCTATTTCTAAACAAACCACCAGACCTCTGATTGACAGACCTAACTAAAGCTTCAACTTTTAAGTGATGGGTTATCATGGGTCAAGCCAAGTATCAGCTTGATCCAGTTCAGAATTATGCAATGTTTTCATATCAAATAAGGCAGTATTCAGGAGGGGGAGGGTGGGAAGGAAATAAGGGAGTGTGATGCTTTATGTAAGGGAAGGCATAAAAGCAGTAGAGATATAGGGGATACCAGGGATACTGGGGGTAGGAGAGGTACTGTTGATCACCCTAGAGAGGAGGAATAAAGCCTCTGTTCACACTGGTGTGATCTACAGACCTCCAGCACAGGGGGAAAAGTTTGATAAGGTACAGTTGGAAGCTATTGGCAAGATAGCAGAAAAGGTGGCGGGGCTGCAGGTGGGAGACTTCAATCTGCTGGATATAGATTGGAACCTAACAGCTGGGGCCTCAGCTATAAGCAGGGACATCCTGGACTTCCTGCTGGGGGGTTCCTCAGGAAACTGGTCTGTGAACCAACTCACGATGGGGCAATACTGGACCTGGTAGTCACTAACAGGGACAGTGTTGCAGATGTTATGGTTGGAGGCCACGTGGGGAACAGCAATCACTGTACAGTATGAATCAATATAAGGACAGCTGCAAAATTAAACCACACAAGGGTGTGGGTCCTGGAATTTATTTATTTATTAATTTTTTTTTCTGTAAGTACTTTATACTTTTTAAGTTTTTTCTTCCCAGTCCCACTCTCGTGCATCCCTGACATGACGGGCATGGGGTCATAATGTTGCAAGACATTATGCTGCATGGAAAAATCCTGCTGCCAATACAGCGTGATTTCTGCCACATAAGTCTTTTTTCTGTGGGGAGCTCTGCTCCACACACCCCCTGTTATGGGGGGCTGCCCCCCTAAACTCCCCCCCACTAAAGATTCTCAACTCCGGTGGGGATGGGTCAACTCGGAGAGCATACAAATTAGTAATAAATAAAAGATTCTGGGACCGGGAATCAAACTCGGTCCCAGATGCAGCACCTGGGTTTCTGCTGCTATGGCTCAGTCCTGTGAGCCACAGTAGCTGCTTGACAAAACCCACTCCCAGCAGAGGTCATATCCTCTGCCTGGGAAAGGGCTACTGGTGCAATACTGTGTACAGCAGTATACGCGGTATTGCACCATTAGCGGTTACAGACTATGCTGTAGCCATTTATCCATAATGTTGTATGCTATTAAGTATGTCATATTAAGACCCGGTAGGGACATGACACACACATGTGGAGGCATGCATATGAATGCCCTATGTGACACCCCACCCTACCGGTCACTCCAGTACCATCTGAGCCTATCACCAGACCTCAATCTGGTGACGGCAGGACTATGGGCGGGTGACCCCCTTCCCAGGACAGGAAAGCCACTACTCAATCTTGCTCTTGCCTCCCCCCGCCCGTGCCGGCACCCCGGTGACCCGAGGCTATTCCCAGCACCTCAGCCTTCAGTGTCACTGGGATGGCCCAGGGTCCTGAACCTTAGAAGGGCAGATTTTAAAAAGATGGGCACATGTCTCAGGGATGACCTGGCAAAAGGATGACCTGGGTAGGGTGGAGGAACAGTGGGCAAAGTTAGAAAGGGCCTTGGGAAAGGCAACAAAGCCCTGCATCAAGCAAGTGAGAAAAAGCAAGAGGAAAAAGAGAACACTGTTGTTCTTGAAAGAGATGGTAGGAAAGGTAAAAGCTAAAAGGGTAGCATTCAGAAAATATAAGGAGACTCAGAGAGAGGAGGATAGGGATGTGTATCAGGGGAAACAGAAGGAAGCAGGGGGCATAGGAAGAAGCATGAAGGAGCAAACTGAAGAGGAAATAGCCCAGGTGATAACAAAGGGGAACAAAACATTTTTTAGGTATGTAAATGAAAGGAGGAAGACAAAGTGTAGGATCATAAGGTTAAAAAAAGGAAGGGGAGCTTTGCAGAGGGGAGCCAGGAAAAGGCAGACATCCTGAACAAATACTTTTGTCCACATTCACAGAGGAAGGAGAATGGAAGGGGCCACAAAAGAGTAACAAGAACATTGGAGGGAGGGAGGTGGCCACTGGTCTGTTTTTTTGAGCAGAGCGTCCTAACAGGACTCGCTAATCTGAAAGTGGACAAAGCAATGGGGCCAGACTGGCTGCACCTTTGACAGTCCCATTTAACAGCTCACTGGAAACATTAATGATTCTGGAGAACACTTCACAAAAGTGGTAGCAGGAAGACACTAGCAATTACAGGCCTGACAGCATGGCATCGGTGGTGGGAAAGTTAATGGAGTCACTGCTGAAGGAAAGGATTATGGAATAGCTTGAATCTAGTGGCTTAAAAGACTTTAGGCAGGATGGATTTATTGGGAGGGGTATTATTCATGTCAAATAAATCTGGTAGTGACCGGGTGACCAAGGAATAGATCAGGGTGGAGCAGTGAACATGGCCTACCTAGATTTCAGTAAGGCTTTTGACATGATTCCACAGAGGAGACTAGTAAGCAAGATAGGTAGCTTATGATTGGGTCCCAAGGTGAAAAACTGAGTAACAAATTGGTTGGAAATAGGTGGCAGAGGCTGGTGGTAAATTAGTTTTTTTAATTTATTTACTGTAATCTTGGATTAACACCTTTGAGAATGGGTTCATTACATAGGTTCCACTTTAGAGTTGAGAAAAAAACAAATATATCACAGGAATTCAGTAAAAAAAACGATATACATGGTTAGCATATACAATCCAGAAAAAACAATAGTGTAATCATCGGTACTGACCAGTGCATACCGACTTTAAAACCAACAAGAACAGGGCTAACTATAGGAAAGTACTAGACATGGGAGGATACTTCAGCCAAAGAAGGTGTCATCAGAGGATAGCAAGTGGAGAGGAAAAGACAGAGTCAGGACAGTGAGGCGTTAGGCATACAAGAGTGCCTGACCAGCCTGGAAGGTGGCGGAGATGGGAAAGAGAAATGGGGGGGGAGAAGGTGGGGGGTTGGGAGTCTGGAGGAATGACCTAATGTTAGATAATTACATAATTATATATTATATATATGGGAGGAGTGGTACTGAAGACCACCAAGCAGGAAAGAGATCTGGGGGTAATCATATTGGATGACTAAAATGAGGCCAGGCAGTGCAAAAAGGTAGTTGGGAGGGCTAGTGGGATACTGGGGTGCTTAGGTTGGGGTAGCACCAACAGAAAGAGGGAGGTGGTATTGCCTCTGTATAGTTTGCTACTATGATTCCACCTGGAGTACTGTGCTCTATTTTGGAGATGATATCTCCAGAAGTACATAAACCGAGAGGAGATGGTCCAGGGGAGGGCAACTAAAATGGTGCAGTGTCTGCATCAGAAGCACTACGGGGAAAGACTTAATGACCTAAATATGTATATCATGGAAGAGAAGAGGAAGAAAGGAAGGGATGGATATGATAGATACCTTTAGAAACCGCATGGGGGTAAGTTGGTTACACAAGAGAGGTATTTTTCTGAAAAAATAGTGCCCATGGACAAGGGGGCATGATTAGAAGCTTGAAAGGGTAGATTCAACAAAGATGTGAGGAAATACTTCTTTACAAAAGGAGTTGAGGATTTCTGGAACAGACTTCCAGCAGAAGTGATGGGGGCAAAAGCAGTGGTGGGGTTCAAGAACGTGTGGGATAGGCATATAGGAATCTTAGGGGAAGAAGAGGTGGGTGAATTGGCTAAATATCAAATAGGATCTGAGGTGGTACTATAGGCAAGGAAAATAAGCAGACTAGGTGGGCCAAGTGGTCCTTATCTGCCTGTAAATTCTATGTTTCTATCTTTTAGTGGAACAAGCATATTTTTGTAACTAATATGCATTAGTATCATTTTCCTTTATTGTTGTTTTTAAAATTTAAGCACAATTTGTTATTCATAAACCTTTCTTGCACTAAATCATCTAATGAAAAATTGCATTAGAAGAGAAAACATGCACCCCATATGTATTAAGCTTTTCTGTGAAACACACTGGGTTATAGGAATCCCCATGGCTTAGCCCATTTATTGCATCATCAGAGGGCTGGCCATATGGGGGCTCTAGGAAAATAATGGCTGGTGGTGGTGGGGGGGGGGAGGTGTCTCAGGATCAACTGTGTAAAATAAATATTCCCAGCATGTAATACCAGTAAAAACTTGAATGGTTGTGCATTTTTGCTAATCAAGAACTACAGGTCCTGCTTCTTTGCTTTCGGGAAACTGAAGGTTCCCCTTGTATAGCAGTGGACTATGAATTGAGCCCAGCAGGACACAGTGTTTAATGGGATGAACAGTAGAAAATTATGTATTAGAACATGTTGTATGTGGTTAGACAGGTAATCTTTAAACCACTCAGTAACAGGAAAAGTAAGGCCAAGATGATCAATATGACCAAGCCTAGCTACAGTAGTAAGAGTGGATGTTGCAGAAGATCAAATACTTTGCATAGGTCAATGTACAGTAAATAGAACCCATTTGTGCACCACTATCCAAGACCTCATGGATTGAATTAATAAATTCTGTCAAAGCTGTATAGTAATGTGATTCTTTCTAAAACAGTGCTGTTCAATAGTCTGTTTATGACATCTTTGAAGGTAGTCCAACGTCTGATCATGTACTATCCTTACCAAAGCCTTGGACAGTGGTGATAAAGTAAAAATGTGGTCTATAGTTGGATTTTTCAGAACTATCTCCAGTCATTGGTCCTATTTGATGTAATGGTGGCCACTCCCTTCCTAGTTTCATTTGTGAAGCAGCAATTAAATCCATTAGCAATATCAATAGGGTCACACCATAGAGATCCATTAATGTTAACTGATTTTGGAAAAGAACTGCACTTGTCACCTAGCAACTGCAAAATGTTGTCCCAAAAAGACTGTTAGTCTTTGATTCAGGAAAACTGCTTTTCTCAAAAGTATTTAGACTGTCTAATCTGTTTGCCACACTGTTTTTTAACTCCATTTACTGTATTTTATCAAATAAAGCAATGGAAAAATTCTACCCTGGCTTACAATAGCAAAAAGGAAACAAATCAAGAAAAAGAAAGAGCATTCTCTAAATTAAAGAGGGCTCCCACAAAAGTATGGAGGCAAAAATATAGATTAGAATTAAAGAAGCCAAAAAAATTATCAAAAGGGAGATATTAAAAATGGAATTCAAATCAGCTCATGGGAGAGACAATCATAAGGCTTTATTTAAATATATTTATTTTTTATTTTATTTTATTTATTCTAGGATTACAAGTACCTTTGAGCCAAGGCTCTTTTACAAAGGTTTCATGTCAGAAATAACAAACAACAAGGAAGCAACAGTGAAATAACAGATAACAATTCATGTACAACAGTGCTATTGAAAGGGGTCAATTATAGGAATGGTAAGGTGTAGAGGAGGAAGAGGAGAAGTATAGGTAGTTAACAGAGGTAGCTATAGTAAAATGGTGAACACAGCTAGGACGCATGTGCCCATAAGGAATGGATAGGGTCAGGCACCATGGTGTGGCAGAGAAACAGGGATGAGATGAGAGCGGGAGGATGAAGATGCAGCCAGAGGCATTTGTTGAAAAATAAATTGGAAGGAGTGATAGAAGAGAAAAAGGGGGCAGAGGCAAGATAGGACCATTACTTGTAAATGGTAACATGATTAATGAAGATCTGGTGACAGCAAACTCATTTAATGAATATTTATATTCAGTCTATACACCTAAGATGAATAACAATGGATCTATGACACTGGTGCATCAACCAAAACAGCAAGGTCCAATGCAGCGACAGCACCACCATGACACAATAAGAACTTCAATGTCAACAGCCACAACAGCAATCATGGACCAGCACAAGGCAAGGAGCCCCCCCCCAGAGCAGCACCCCTGCAGAATGGCCTGCAACCCCCAACAGCCTAAGCAAGGCACAACGCCCCCTGAGATGCATCGCAGACCCACCCTGGAGCAGCATGGCAACAACACCTCACCCTCCCCAGGAGCAGCATGGCAACCAAACCCCATCCTCCCAGAGCAGCATGGCAATCACACCTCACCTCACCTCCTGGAGCAGCATGGCAACCACACCACACCCCCAGAGCAGCATGGCAACCACCCCCCGGAGCAGCATGGTAACCACACCCCACCCCCTGGAGCAGCATGGTAGCCATACCCCATGGAGCAGCTTGGCAACCACCACAACACCACCAGAGTAGCACTGCAAACCCTCTGCCTTCAGCAGGGATTGCCCCCCCCAAGCACCAGAGAGGATCCATCCCCCCACGGAGCAGCTGGGATGCCCCCCCATGAAAGGGAAGGACAACCCCCTACCAGCAGCAGCAGCAGTGGTGGTCCTCCAACCCACCAATGGTAGGCAGGCCCCTCACCAAGGAAGCACACAGGCACCCTAAGCACATGGAGACAGAGGTGTACTGCAAATTATTTATTAAAGCTGCACAGGGAAAGGGTCAAGACCACAGCTGTGCCCACAAACCACACCAGCCCCACCACCACACCATTGTACAGTGCATACAGTCCACAGTTATTGCAAGCATGCCACAGAGATCTTCACTCTTGGAGGTGGATGTTGAGAGTGATGTCCATGAGGTAATCCAAATGGTGTGCATCTCATGCTGCTCCATAATCTCCTGGATCCTGCCTCTGGCATCGCTGGTCCTCCAACAGGATGTGGTGAGATCTGTGCCCAGCACCAGCTACTGCATCCTCAGCTCTGTAAGCCTCTGATCTCCCCAGAGTACCTCAATAAACTGCCAGATTGTGGGGTAGTGGCCCCATGAGGGGGTTGAAGCCCCTGTACCACCCTTTAAGGGTGTTGGTGGTCCTGGGCAGCCCCTCCCAAATGGAGCTGTAAACATTCCAAACATTGAGGGGGTATGTAGGCTAGCACCGTACCCTGCTATGGACAAAATGCCCCAGTCAGGTGTCCTCGAAGTAGTCAAGGTACGGTGCTAGCTCCTCCTCATAGGGCTCAAAGAAGTTCCAGGACTGCAGTTCCTCATAGGCATTCAGAACATCCACAGTTGGCACAAAAGTGAGCACTGCAAGCATCCGAACATGGTGGGTGAACTCTTTATTTATGACATAGAGTTGGGTAAGGTCACCATGCTGCTGGAGCTTCCACCACAGACACTGGGTGAAGTGGAAATAACACCCACTGAGTCATGCCTGGGGGAACACTGTGCAGAGGGCTTTGTAGGCTACTGACTTATAATCAATCATGATTGATATGAGGCACAGCTCCAGCAGCTTCTGCAGCATTGTGGTATAGCAGCCCATGGTTCTGCTCACCATCAGGGCATATACAGTGGGCATCTTGGCAGTTGTCTCCATGCAGTGGAGGCTATAGAGCCACTGGAACAGATGGGGCCTACTTCTGAAGGTACCATCCATGTACCATGCTCTGCACTGGGACAGGTAATCCAAGTTCCTCTGTGTGCTGAAAATGAGGAGCCATGCAGTGCTGCCACCAGAGTCATGCAACAGGAAGAGATACCCTGCATCTGTGGTGCAATACTCCTCTGGGATGGTAAGCATGGATAGTGATGTGGACTCCACCGGTGACCATGGCACACTCCTCCCGGCCCTCTGAATGGATTGCTTGAGTGTCCCTACCAGGGGGAGTCATCCACCCACTGCATATGTGAGCCCACTGCAACACACCATGACCACCTGAGGGCAGCTCTCTGTGGTTTCTATGGCCCAATGCTTCACCTCTGTGTGCACCTGCCACACCATGACCTCTGCACCGTGGGGTACATGGTTGTACCAGCCAGTCAAGGATACATCCTCCACCCCATCCACGGTCCATGCATGCCTGCAATATTGGCCTGAGTGGTACTCCATGCACTTCCAATATGTGGTGGCACCGTGTCCATTCCTGCTGGTACAGGAATCCTCAAAAGGATAGGAGGTCATTCCCTCAGGTGCTCTTAATGAACACAAGCAGCATTACGCACTACAGTCGACAGTAGCCATGCTAGCAGCCACCCCCATCTGCTTTTTATGATGTGGCATTGTGTGCACCTGCCCTGGGTCCCAATTGGAGGTTGACTGGAAATACCTATCAGCATGTGTGTTTTTGCCCATGCACACCAGTGCAGCATCATCCAAGTTTGTCGATGTTCCGTTCAGCGCAGTGTGGTTACTCATCCTTCCTAACTCCAGCACCAGTATGGAAGGGAGGTGCAGCAATGCTCAGCACTCTGCAGCATTACCGCGGACACTGTTACCACTGTCGACTAGCGGGACCTCACACCGGTTGACCTGGCACTACTCTGGACATGTTGCTGTGGCTCTTGATGCTTAGGTGGTGTTGCTCTGTGGGTTTTGACGTTAGGCCGGCATACTAATAACAATGACTACAGCACAGGATCATCACATAAAGGGAGATCTGAAAATAACTACCTTTTGAAATTAGCTACTTACAACTTAATCAAAGGTTTAGCTGGTGCAAAAATTGGATGGCAGGATCTATATTCAACCTATAGATACAAGTAAGGTGGGCAGAAAGGTTGGGCCTCCGTTGTTCTCAGAAACGCAGCAGTAAGATCTAAAATTCTTGCAGTGAAAGATACATTTATGGATATAGGCATCATTCTTGATGTGATGACTAGTGAGCCACCTTGGGTTAAAGGAAAAAAGCCTATCCAAAAATAAGAAGCCTAGGAAACTAATGGGGACAGAAATGAGAGACACTCTTGCTCTCAAACAACCCCTAGTTACAGCCTTTGTCAGACCAAATGAGACAGTTCATAATATAAAAGGAAATGAGGACAGGGCTATGCTCAGAAGTGGTTGGAAACAGTTGGGGATCAGGATAAATAGCAGTATTATTTTGGATGGTGATAATACCCTAATTGAGTAAGTGTTTTCTGTGGAGGAAAGTGTTCAGGGTGTTAAAGTGTATACTAATAGTACTATATACATAACAGAAGATTCTATCTGACAGTCACAGGTAGGTTGGAATGCTGATGAAGGGATCATTGATATTTTAAGTTGGAATATTGCAGGCTTGAAAGAGAAACTAATGGACAAGGAATGCCTGC
The DNA here is from genome assembly GCA_016271365.2 of Neoceratodus forsteri. Taxonomy (NCBI): domain Eukaryota; kingdom Metazoa; phylum Chordata; order Ceratodontiformes; family Ceratodontidae; genus Neoceratodus; species Neoceratodus forsteri. The sequence goes on from CM057449.1 coordinate 464,656,898, forward strand.
AATAGTTAAAAAGCTTTGCAATTATATGCATTCAGGAAACCTGGGCATAAAATATTTGTGACCAGTTGCTGGATGGATTCTCTGCCTGGGTGTCTCCAGCCCACAAAGATAAAAAACATGGGTGCTTCGAAGGGGGCTTAGTTATTTTTGTGGCCACTAGTTTGGTCATTAGTATAATTGAGGCTAGTATGTACAATGAATACTTTATGTATATTGTAATTGTAAATGTTAATATTAACTGGGTGATTTTTAATATTTATATTCCACCTGGTTTAAATGCTAGCAGCTATCTTAGTGTCTTGGATATGATTGAATGTAATATTGAGTCAGTAAAAGCTAGATTTTCTGGGGTTAAAATTCTTCTGGTCAGGAATTTTAATGCACATATAGGCTCAAAAATTGAGGAATATACAACAGACTGGTGCATTGATGATATTGTGAACATGCCTGTAAGAAACTCCAAGGATAGTACTATGTGTAAAAAGGGGAATATTCTTTTTGAGTTATTAGGAAAACATGGTTTTGGAGTCTGTAATGGTCACATTAATGGAGACTGGGCAGGACAGTATATCTTTCCAATTGGTGCTAAAGGTGTAGTTCTGCACCTTTATATAGTGGAGGCTATTAATTATCTCTTAGCTAAGTCCCTTAAAGTTATTAAATCTTGGGACAGTGATCACTATCCTGTTATGTGTTCTATCAGTTTTGGCTTTGATAAACTCCCATTTGATCATGTGGGTGAAGCCAATGCTGATTCTCACATGTGTATTAAATATGTGAAAAGGATCAGGTGGGACTCCTTTTCCAAAGTGACATTGGACAATATTTTGTGCAATGTTCAATCTAATTGAAGTTTGTTTACATTGCAAAATGGTGACTTTTCTGAACCAAAAAAGCTAATTAAGGGATTTAATGATCTAATAACTTTTACTGCCTTAGATCTTAGCAAAAAGGATAGCATAACGAATCAAGTTAATATAGGTCAGGACAAGCCATGGTTCGATCATGTTATTTTATGAGAAAAGTAATCAAAAAAAGTAGGGAAAATTAGGACTAAATCTCCATCCCATCAAATACTTGGTGCTTCTAAAAATCTTAAAAAAAGAATATAAGTGTATGCTGGTTAATAAGAAAAAAGCCTACATCTCTAGTCAATGGGTTAAATTACAAGAAAGAATACTGAGAAAGGATTCTGGTTGCCTTTGGATGTAAGGAAAGTAATATCTCTTATAATATCTCAGGTAGGATTAGTGAAGAAAAGCGGTTTCAACATTTTAGAGAGGTATTTAAAATTGCACCAGGCCTCCAGGAAGTTCCTGGTGATAGTTGTGTTTATGATCTGGGCAATGCTAGCAGTGGTGCTTTTCAATGTTCACCAAATGAAGTTGAAAAAGCTATAACCACACAAAAAAGAAACAAAGTGGTGGGTGTGGATGACTTGCCAGCAGAAGTCTTTTTACACAATCCAGGGTATTGAGCATCTATCTGTGCCCCAATTTTTACCATAGTAAGTAATTGTTTAATATTACTGAAAGATTGGAATAGAGGTAGGGTGGTTCTCTTTTTAAGAGAGGAAATAGATGCGACCTGAGCTGCTATAGACCTTTCACTTTACTTCCTGTTCTTCAGAAAAATGTTTCACGATTAATCCTGGACAGACTGATGGCTTGGGTAGAAGAGAATGCCCTATTATCAAAATTTCAACGGGGATTTAAGAAAGGATACAATATGTTAGACTTGCTTTTTTCTCTTAACTTTTTAGTCGACAAATATGTTAAGCAAAAAAATGGTACTCTTTTTGTGGGCTTCCTAGATATTAAAAGTGCTTTCGATTCCATTAACAGAGTTAAGCTATGGGAGACATGGGTGGAGTTGAATATTGATCCCCAATTACTAGATATTATTAAATTATTACATTCGAATACTAGTATAGAGATTAGTTATGGCAGGGACAGGGCTGTATCAAGGGAACTACCCATTAATTCTGTTGTGAAGCAGGGCTGCTTACTGGCTCCAATTTTGTTTAAAGTTTATATTGAAAAATTTATTAAAAATATTATGCCCAGTGATTCCTTTGCACCAGCCATAAATAAGGAAGAAGTAAAAGTAATGTTATATGTGGATGATGCTTTACTTGTTTCTAGAACTTTGTTAGGTCTCAAATGTTCTATTTCTAATGTCATGTATTCACTGAATCAACTCGATTTTAAGTTAAATGTTAGCAAATCTAAGATTTTAGTAATTGGGAAATCAAAATATCTTGAAAAAATTTGGGTTATTGATGATTGTAAATTTGAGGCAATGAGAGAGTTTAAATATTTGGGTGTGAAACTTGATAAGAATATGTCCTGGAACAACCATCTGATGGATGTAAAAAATAATGCTATTCAAACAGTGCGGTCTATTCGTAATTTTGCAGCCAAATTTGCCAATAACTCCTTTGTTTCTCTAAAAAGAACATTCAAATCTATGTTAATGAGTCAACTACTGTATGGCAGTGAAGTGAGGGGTCTTTATTCATACAAAGCAAACTTGGAAATTATACAGAATCATTTTTTGAGATCTACGCTAAACCTTCCAAAGGACTGTCCATCTTGTTTCCTTTGATTGGAGTCAGGGATAATCCAGGTTAAAATGAGAATATTAATAAGTGCCATTAAATTTTGGGTAGGCTAATGAAATCAAATAAGACCTGTCTTCCCCAGTTATGCTGGGCTGAAGAACTGGATATTTTGAGGATGAGTAGGCTGTCAATATTTTGGTTTTCTAGACAGCTCTGCCCTAAAATGCTTTGGGCTTTCTGATTTATTGGGTGATTATGCTCTGACAAATATTGATGGTTTGTCACTGCAGCTGTACAGAGGGTAAGAGATATTGTAGTTCAGCAGGACTTTGCATCTATGCGTGCTTTGGAGACATGTGGCCTCTATTCATCTATAAAGTCTGTTTGAGGTTTAGAACCTTTTTTGTCTCTGTGTGAAAATAGTGTTCACAGAAAAATTTTATGAAAATAAGATTGGCGTGCTTAGGGACTCCCTGTTATAACCTAAATAATTTAAATAATTGGTATCTTAGAAAGTTCAAAAGCCATTGTGAGTGTGTTAACATCTCTGATGGTGGTATTTTGCATATTTTGTTTGACTGCAAAAAATGGAACAAGGAATGAGAACAATACATCTCCTCACTGTACCCAAAGCATTTCTCACTCCAAGGCCTGGAAGGCAAAAAATCTGTCTTGAGGTTGGATTCAGTGAAACTGATGTATGGTATTGCAAAATGCTGTCTATGTTAAGTTAATGCTGCTAGAATGATTTCTCTGTAAGAAACTATTTATTGCTACTTTTATATGTTTCTGTCATATTGCTGAACTACTTATGGATTTTTAATTTTAATATATTTATCAATGTTAGCTTTGTTATTGTATATGAATAATGATATAAAATTACTGAATGTAACAAACTTTGTTTTTATACATTAAATAAACATTTTGAAACCTAAAACCTATCACCTAAAATTAATTTTAGTTCAGATGAAGTGTACTCAGTTCTAAGCACTATAAAGGTTAACTCTCAGTCCAGATAATAAAACCTTTTGGTTTTTGAGAGAAATGGTGCCAGCATTATTGCTTCCTTTTAAGATTATATTTAAAAAATCAATTGAGTCTGGAGTTTTGTTGGATGACTGGAGGATGGCTACATTTATATCTATTTTTAAAAAAGGGACTACAAAAAGGATAGAGAACTATAAACCAATTAATCTAACCTGCCTATGCTGTAAAGCCTTGGAACGGCTGATAAAAGTACATCTGGATACAGAAATAGATACAAAAGACTTGACTGATGGCTCTCATCATGACTTTAGAAATAGTTTATCATGCACCACAAATCTATTTTTTTATGAAAACATTAGTAAAAGACTGGATTAAGGTACCCCCATGGATGTGGTGCTGCTCAATTTTTGCAAGGCCTTTGACAAAGTCCCACATCAGGAACTTGTGGATAAGATTGAGAAGATGGGCATAAGCCAAGGTTTGTTAAGATGGGTCAAAGGCTGACTGTGAGATTGTAAACAGAAGGGTCAGAATAAATGGATTACTCTCCAAGATGGGACTAGTTAGTAGTGGGGTCCCCAAGTGGTAAATTTTGAGCCCATCTTTGTTTGGACTTTTTGTGAGTGACATGAATGAGACAGTCACAAATGTTCTTTCCAAGTTTGTGGATTATATGAAAATATGTAGCGAAGTGGACACTATCTCTAAATACCATGAAATGGTAAGGGACTTGGAAAAGATTGAGCAATGGGCATTAAACAACAAAATGGAGTTTAATTATGACAAATGTATAGTATTACACTTTGGGAGAAATAATCCCTGTTACCAATATATACTTTGTAACAGACCTATCAAGATGGAGGAAAGGGAATGGGACTTAGGGATAACAATAAATGAAAAGTAACATCTTCTGGTGATTGCAGGAAAATTGTACAAACCACAAATTGGATAGTTAAAACCATTTAATGCTTCTTCATTTCCAGGAATGAACAATGCATATTACTGATTTATTGAGCATACTTGTGCCTTCATTTGGACTATGTGTAACCTTTTTGGAACCCCCATCTGACGGGTGATGTTGATATGGTGGAAAGAGTCCAAAGAAGAGTGACAAAGATGATCCCACGATTGAGGGACAGGTCACATACAGATAGATTGAAAGAAACCAGATTGTTCAGTCTGGAGGAGAGGAGGAAGAGGGGAGACCTTCTGATGCTGTTTAATATTTTGCAAAACCACCAATTAGTGCTACAATGTGGACTTAAGTACACCAAGAGAATGGCAAATCTAAGGTTGCATGACAAACAGCTCATTGTATCCAAAGCAAACACAAATAAAATGGATTGCTTTTACATTGCAAGAGTGGCAAGAGCTTGGAATAAACTTCCTCAGGAATTGATTAATTCAACTACCTTTGATAGTTTCAGACGAGGACTTGATATGTACATGAAATCAACTTAGCAGTGGTAAATTCATCCACTTGGAGTGGGAGACAATCAAGATTGGCAAACAGCCTGCTTTTGTCTTACTAAACCAAAGTAACCAAATATCTCTTCTATCCAGTCTCTTTATTATTTATTCCAAAAACCATCCCATTCCCTCATCTTCTGCAGTAGGTCAGATGAAATCCATTTACTAGAGTTGCCACTCATTCTAATGTTTTTATTTGGGACATCTATGTCACAAATCTTATTAAACTCATACTATAAACATTGAATGCCAAATAAGTACAGGGTATAGAATTAATGTAGAACCAATCAACATTTTAATGCAAGTTTAAAATTGCTACTCTTATTTTTTGGCACAACCTTAACTCTAATCACAGTAGGGGATACTTTGAGAGTTTACAAGTCCAAGTACATTTTACTTGTGAATGATCACTCAGGAAATCTGGTAATACATTAACATTTCCAATCCTCTCAGCTTTAGATTTTAGTAGCCAATAAATTGTAGAACTTGCTCCAGTAGAATAGTTAAAACAAATAGGTTTGTTAACTGAGATATAAACAGATTTCTTATTGCATCTCTAAAGTATCTACCACTTCTTTTGTAGGCTAATTAATATTAATATTAAAATTGGCAAAAAAAAACATTATTTGCATTATTATTTTGTTCAACTCTTTTTAACAATTAAAAAAAAATGTCAGAAAGTAATTTTACAGGTATGGAGGAAGGTACGCAGTTTCTACAACTACATTTTTATATTCCTGGAGGAAAAAGGATCTGCTGAGATCCTTTGGATTGAGAGGGGTGGGGCAATAAAGGTAGGGGTGGTATACAGGCCACCTCACCAGAGTGAGGAAGTGGATATGGATATGGAGATGGCCAAGGCCATACAGGAGAAAGCCAAAAAGGGGGATATCCTCATAGTTGTGGATCTAAACCTGCCTGATGTGGAGTCGCAAACCCCATCAGCCGCATCAGAAAGAAGCAAGGACTTGCTAGAAATCATGCAGGATACTCTCCTAATTCAGCTGGTCACAGATCCTACTGGGGGGGCCAACACTCAATGTTGTATTGACCAACAGGGACAACATGGGGGAAGTATAGGTTGAGGAAAACTTGGGAGACAGTGACCACCAAATGGTCAGATTTTCCATCTGGGCAGGGCCAAAACTGGGCAGGCCATCCACCAAAGTACTCAGTTTCAGAAAGGCAGACTTTGGGAGGATGAGGAGCATCCTGAGGAGGGAAATGGAAGAGATCCACCACCGGAAGGAGGTAGAGCAGCTGTGGGGGTAATAAAGGGAAGAATTCTAAAAGCCACAGATGAATGCATTTGGAAAATTAGCAAATGCAAATGAGGAAGAAAACCTCTGTGGTTTACAACGGGAGTCAGGGAGGCAATCAGGGAGAAATAAAATGTGTTCAAGGCCTACAAAATGTCATGGGGGTGGAGGAAAGGGAGGTCTATAAGGAAAAACTTAGGAAAGCAGGTAAAACAAGCAGGAGGCAAAAGCAACCACAGAGGAGAAAATATCTAGGGAGGTAAAAAGGGGAGGCAAAAAATTATTTAGGTATGTCAGTGATGAGAGGAAAAGTAGGCAAGGAATCCCAAGACTTAGAGAGGAGTGGCGCAAATTGGTTGAAGGGGAAGAAGAGAAGGCGACCCTACTCAAGGAATATTTCACATCAGTATTCACAGCAGAAAAGAGTGGGCAGTAGTCAAGAGAAGGGGTACAGAGGACAAGAAGGCAGATACGAGTCCCTTCATGGAGGAGAGGGTGATGGAGGAGCTGAGAAAAATAACATTGTATAAGGCTATGGTGCCAGATCTGGTACACCCAAAAGTTCTCAGGGAGATGAGGGAGGAGCTGGCAAGACCTCTTGCCAAGCTATTCAATCTATCCCTCAAAACAGGGAAGGTCCCAGGGACTGGAAGAGGGCAGAAGTGGTGCCACTTTACAAGGGGGGAGGACCCTGGCAACTACCGCCCCATCAGCCTCACCTCCGTGGTAGGCAAGCTGATGGAAACCCTCCTTAAGGAGAGACTGATAAGACACCTAGAGGAGGATGGGGTAAGTGACGACAACCAGCATGGGTTCACAGGGGGTAGATCTTGTCAGACCAACCTGGTAGAATTCTTCAAGGGTGTTACAGAGGTGTATGATCAAGGGGGGGCAGTGGATGTGGCCTACCTGGATTTCAGGAAGGCATTCAATTCCATCCTCCATTGAGGGTTGGTAAGCAAGTTAGCCAACTTGGCAATGGGGGCAAAGCTTACAAAGTGGGCGGAGGACTGGCTGGGAGGAAGGACTCAGAATGTAGTAGTTAATAGAAGGCACTCCAGGGAACTAAGGGTGAAGAGTGGGTTACCACAGGGATCGGTGCTGGGTCCAGTATTGTTCAATGTGTATGTGGGAGATTTAGCAGAGGGTCTAAATGGAAAAGCTTGCCTGTTTGCAGATGACGTGAAGATCTATAACAGGATAGACATTCTGGGGGGGGGAGAGGTGAAGAAAATGAGGCAAGATCTAGCAAGGCTGGAAGAGTGGGCGGAAAAGTGGCAACTGAAATTCAATGCGAGGAAGTGCAAAATTATGTACATAGGGCAAAATAATCCAAGAGCAAATTACTGCCTAGTGGGTGAGTCTCTGTAGATCATGGAGTAAGAGAAGGAACTGGGTATTTGGATCACTGACACATTAACGGTTAGAAATTAGTGTGATGGGGCAGTGGGTAAGGCAGCAAAAATATTGGAATGCATAGGGAGGGGTTTCACAAGTAGGAGGAGGGAGGTAATCATGCCACTGTATAAGATACTGGTGAGACCACAGCTGGAGTATGGAGTACAATTCTGGAGGCCCCATCTACAAGGAGACAAGGATAGACTAGAGAAGGTACAGAGAATGGCTACTAAAATGATCCAGGGGCTGAATGAGAAACCATATGGGGAGAGGCTGGCAGAGCTTGTACTATATACACTGGAGATGAGAAGGGATAGGAGGACAAGGCGGAAACTTTCAAATACATGAAGGAAATAAATAAGGTCAAAGGGGCTAGCATCTTCAGACTGAGTGAAAACAAAACCACCAGGGGCCATGCACTCAAATTGGAGGGGGGCAGGTATCGGGGAGATGTAAGGGGGAGTTACATCTCACAAAGGGTGGTAGCACCTTGGAATAAGTTGCTGAAATGGGTAATGGAGGTGGATACAGTGCAGAAATTCCAAAGGGCATGGGATATCTACATGGGGCTAGGCAGGAGTGGAGACAGAGGGCAGGAGGGAAGGGGTAAAAGGGAGAGGGAGGTGGGCTATCATTTTTCAGGCAGACTAGGGCTGTATGGTCCTTTTCTGCCTGCAGGTTTCTATGATTCTATGATTCTAAGATTAAATTAGGGGAAAAAATTAACAACTGGGGTAATTTGAAAAAATCTGCACTCTAGTGGTACTAAGAGTATTCCTGATATAAGACCCCCAACACCCACCCTGCCTTCCTGATCTGTCACACCTGAAAAACCGATACCCTGAAATAATCAAATCACAGTTTCCAATGCTCACTTTTTACCATGTCTCTGAAACAGAGCCCACATCAGGTTTGTGTTGCTGAGCCCACACTACAAGTTGATAAAATTTAGGAACAACACATCTAATATTTAAGTGAGCCAGCTGCAAACTACTGCCGCCAGTTAAGTTGGTAGAAGAAAAGTTAGCATTAAAAGGGCCAAGATTTGGATGGATGTTCCCTAATACCATTAACAAATTAAGCAATGTTTTTAAAATAGGTATTTTGTCATGTGTATTTGCTGTTAGGAGCTTGAGTTTTGTTTTTTACCTTCTCCCCCACTGCTGCTGTTGTGACAGTCCATGCCCCAGCACCCTTCCACCCCCCACAGAGACTCAAACTCTACAGGAAGCATATGGCTATGTTCATGAAAATGGTATACTAAAGTGTGACATGAAGGTCAAATTTTGAAAATCAAAATATATCAAATTTTAAATGTATTTTGAGATACCATGATTGAACCAACAAAAAGTGGCCATGTGGTAAGATAACTACCTTAATGGTTCTCGTGAACAAGATAGCTCAACATGGTGTATGTACGTGGACACCGTGGTATATGCAGAAGAAGAATCAGCATTTATATAGCGCTTTTCATACATCTAAAGCGCTTTACAAGCAATGCTAGACTGGTAGTGAAGTGACTGAATGTGTGGTGGCGGCCATATCGCACATCATCACCCACACACAGCCTGGATAATTGCATGAACCGGTTTATGGGAAGGGGAATGTTGGCCAGGACACCGGGAATGTTCCCTACTCTTTGCGAAGAGTGCCCTGGGTTCTTTTACTTCCACCTGGACACCCACCAGGACAACACCAGGATGGGTAGAAGGGACCTCGGTTTAACTTCTCATCCGAAGGACGGCACACCCCAGCAGTAAAGCACCCCCCAATACTGCACTCAGATGCCAGCGATTTTTAGGTGCAAGTCCAATCCCGGTGTGGGATGAGAACCCACGATCTTCTGGTCCAGAGGCGGATGTGCTACCAACTGAGCCACGCTGACACCTGTATGCAGGCACTGTGGTGTATGTACGTGGACACCGTGGTGTATGTATGTATGTGGACACCAAGCAGTTATGATGTATGTACATGGACACCAATCAGCTGCTGAAATTGAAAACAAATGTTACTAATAAGCAAGTTTATACATTTCAATGTGTTTTGGGATAAAATGATCAAACTGGTTAAAATGGGCATGTGGTAAGGTAACTGCCTTAAAGGATGCCTGGTAATAAGAATGCTCATCATGGTGTATGTACATTGGACACCAAACATTTGTGTACAAAGGAAGCAAAACAACTGCTATATGATAAAAAAAAGTTTACTAATAATCAAATTCATTAAAAGGCATGGCAAACATTGCAAAAAACGTAATAGTTACTATGTACATAACTTTAAGCAATAAATCTAAGTACAGAAGAAACTCTAACTATATGAAAAACTTCAAGCTTGAAATCTAAATATGTGAGAAACTAAGGAATAAATCTAAGTGAAAAACTTTAAACAATAACTCTATGGAAAGAATAGTAAGCAATATATTTACATCCTTTATCCCTTTAACCCTTAGGCTGTTAACAGATTTTGGACTGATATATGAGTCAGCAGCCATACAAGGGTTAATATCCAATATCAGTACTGTCCATTTTATGCCCAAGGTAGCCTGCAATCCTTAATTCCACTTTTGTTTCAGTTTGTCATATTTCTCTTGGATTGTCAAGTTTGAAGGGTGGCTTCCCACATGTTCAGTGGCCCATGAAAAACTCGACATCTCTGAATGTTGTCACGGTCTTCATGTCTGGGCCATGTGAATGCTGCACCCCCCAAGCTGATGCAGAAAGCTAAATTCCACTGTCTGTTCAGTAACCGATTTCACTTGTCCAATATAAAACCAGTTTGAATAATAAACTGTATAGAAGTGCTCTATGTTTATATCCAGTCTTTGGACTTTTTTTTTTGTGTGCCACAGGTGGAGCCTGTGGCAGATTGAGCAATGTTGACTGGTGTGGGGGTGGGCTCTGTGCTTATAGGGACACTGTCAGAAAGTATGTTGTTCTGTACATTTGCATCCATGTTCTTTTCTGGTATGTGGACAGGAAGTTGTTCCGTGGCAAGGGTGCTGTCAATTTGTACAGCTGTAGTTGATGGTACCATGTTGTCGTCCTGCTTTCTATTTACACCAGAGGATTCCCTCAGCCTCTTTTCCATCCATGGACCCACATGGCTGGCATTTTCACACACTCCTTCATCACTCCTGCAAGCAGTGCAGAAACAGCTGTAATCTCAGACTACAACAATACTATTTGCGACTGACCTGACACTCTGTATTTTGCATGTCCCCTGTACAATTTTAAGAACGGGTCCTTCTGGCCTGCGTATCTCATCGTCAGCCACCCAAAAGAATGTTCTTAGGGAATGTTTGCATCCATCATCAATAGGCTGCATCGTTATGGCTTTTTTGCAGTACTTAAAGAGTTCTTTCGCTGAGGATATGACTACTAGCCTTGATGTCACTGCCTTAGTTGCCGTTGATTTGATGACTCCAGTCTCACCATCAGAGGGGCCTTTTCCATGATGGGATCCAAAAAAGGCACGTTCAATGGGGAAGCCATATTTTGTGTGCACTTGCGAAATGTAATAGAAGGCCGACTTCAATTTATACTGGCTACCACAGCCATCTGTAAACTGTACCTCCTTAGTAATGGTTATGGCCCGAACTGTTTGAAGGTGAGTGTTTGCCAGTTTGATGAAATGACGCACAGCATTGTGGTCATGCTTCAAGTCACTTGAAATGAAAACCAAGGATTCCCTCACAGAGTTCTCACAGTGTTTGCACCGGTAGTAGGAAACCACTGGGTGTACAGTGGCCTGCTCATGATGCCAGTGAGATGATTGCACTTCATCTTGATATTTGCAGGCATAATTTTCAGCGAAGTCCAAAACCATTAGGACCCATCCCTCAGGCATATTTTTTGACAATGTTAAGAACTGGTGTTGCTGCCATGATGCCACGTGCAGGTGACAACCCAGAAATGTGAAGTCTTCCTTCATGATTCCTACAAAATTAGAAAGTCCTGTTTTCTTTGTTTTCAGTACTTTACGGGACTTAGTTTGCCCATTCTGAAGTGTCACTTTTACAGTCTCCCACTGCTGCCACCTCACTGTATCCTGTTCATGCCATTTCAGGAGGTCTGCAAATCTGTCCTCAAGCTCACTGGGCTACAATTGTCACACATTTTTTCAACACATTCTTTACTGTAAAATTTTTGTCCCAGTACCCTTCTGCACATGATAACTGCCACCATTTCATATATATTTGGCACTCGACAGTCCGGTGCATGATGTGTATTGGCAGCACGGTTCAATGAATGAAGCTTTAATTCTGCATTGGCACAGTATTCGCAGAGGCACTGCTCCAGCTTCTGTTCCCTTGCAAGTTTTATGTGCTGTGGCTGCAAAGTAGTAAACTTACTTCTTCCAATCAATACTTCTGGATGTTCCATGCAGAACTCTGCATGCAGCACAGATAGGGGTTCTGCCAGGAATGACTTTGTTTTACCTGTTCGTTTGGAGAATGCTTTCTTGTGAGGCAGTGGTGTGGCTATCCCTTCGTAGAAGTCCCTCACTTGCTGGACAGTTTCAGCAGGCAATGCAGATTTGTGTGTGCCTTTTTGAATGCCCCTTGATATGGTCATCATCCTGTTCCAACTGATGCCGAAGGTATTGCTTGCAGTTCGTAACAAACTATATTTTTTCAGAATTGACAACGAACTTACTAATTCATGGATTAGTTGTCTTCCCTCAGTTTTTTTGGAGCATTTTAGAGTGCTCAGTTTCTCCTTCATCACTTCCACCAATTTCTCCTGTAGGTTTGTATGGCAAGTGAGATTCTGTTTCACCAATGCTACCTTCTTTGCTGATGATGCAGAATGGACAAGGTGGGCAACTGTGGCAGCAAAGCGGGATGGGTATCGTGGTAACCCTTCACATGCCCTTTGCACTGCTTTCCTGATGGCATTTGCTGAACAGGGATCAGTTGTGGCAGGGTCGCAACTCTGCTGTGGCATCATTGCTGGTATCTCTGTGGGGGTGCTGGTGGTGATGGCATTCTCAGCAATTTCTGCTGCACGTCTCACATTTATCCGTTGTCTTTTCTGTGCTGTCATTGCCGCATGCTGCTCTTTTTTCTGCTGCCTCCATTTTTCACGCACTTGATTCTTTTTCTCTTCCTTGACTCTGGTAGTTCTTTTGGCTGCCTCTGGTGACTGAACACTTTCCAAGGCCTTCTTTTCCTTATGCTTCAGTCAGTACTGCCTAAGGTGCTCCTTGTCTTTCTCTAGATAGACAGCACGCTGCACTTCATTCATGTTTGCCCTGTAGGCCTTTGCACGGGAAATGGATTTCAGTTTATATTCTTCATAATGACTAGTATCATCCTTCATCTTTTCTCTATAAAGTTGTGATCTTTCCTTTACACAGAGAGGGACTTGAAATTACTGCAGCTTTTAGCAGTGTGTTTGCAGACACACATGGTCTCCTTTGGTTGTTCATGGCTTAAAATAAAAGAAAGTTGAAGATAATCAGTTTTCAGATCTGAGGAAACAGCAGAACATGAGTATTTTATGTGCACACTGAGTGATAATACAGCAAATAAGAAGGTTGCTGAAAAGGGTGCACACAGTAGGACAAGCTGAAGAGGCAAGACGACTTACTGACAGAGCTGTGCATTCCACTGGATACGGTGTACCTGGGAGGCTGCACATGCTACACAATACGACGGATTGCACCAAAAAGGTCTCACATGGTACACGTGATGATGAACTGAAGAAAAGAGGCAAGACGACGTACTGACGGAGCTGCGCATTCCACTGGATACGGTGTACCTGGGAGGCTGCACATGCTGCACAATACGACGGATTGCGCCAAAAAGGTCTCACATGGTACACAATGTAATGAACTGAAGGGAAGTGGACAAAGAATGCATGATGCACAAAATATGCCAAGTGTCTCTGGGCAAACATACCTGGACAAAGATTGGCAGGGCCATGATTTTTGTGGGCTTTTTTTGTCCTGGTGTGCATGCCCAGTTACAGTCGGACATAATGCTGGCAAGCAAAATTTAAAAATAAAAATTTCTGCAACAAAACAACCACGGCAAGCAGTGCACCCACCCCCACAAGCCAAGGCCTCATGGTGCACAAGATGGCCGAGCATCTATGACCAAACACACTGGGGCAAAGAGTGGCAGGCCCACATTTTTTTTCTTTTTAACACTAAGCTTACATTTGCCGAGGTGTGCTTGGCCATCAACAGTCTGACATCATGCTGGCAAGTAACATCACAAATCAAACATTTTGGCAACAAAACAACCACGGCAAGCAGTGCATCCTCCCCCCACAAGCCAAGGCTGCATGGTGCACAAGATGGCAGAGCGTCTATGACCAAACACACTGGGGCAAAGAGTGGCAGGCCCACATATTTTTTTCTTTTTAACACTAAGCTTACATTTGCCCAGGTGTGCTTGGCCATCGACGGTCGGACATCATGTTGGCAAGTAACATCACAAATCAAACATTTTGGCAACAAAACAACCATGACAAGCAGTGCATCCCCCCACAAGCCAAGGCCGCATGGTGCACAAGATGGCTGAGCGTCTATGACCAAGCACACTGGGGCAAAGAGTGGCAGGCCCATATTTGTTTTTCTTTTTAACACTAAACTTACCTTTGCCCAGGTGTAGTTGGCCATCAATGGTCGGACATCATTTTGGCAACAAAACAACCACAGCAAGCAATGCACCCCCCCCACAAGCCAAGGCCGCATGGTGCACAAGATGGCTGAGCGTCTATGACCAAACACACCTGGACAAAGAATCAGAATTTATCTAGGTGTGCTTGCCCATCGATGGTCGGCCATCCTGCTGGTTGGTAACATTCAAAATCAAGAAAAACCACAATTGCAAACAGTTCTTCCACCTTGCCCCACATGCCTAGGATGGCCGAGCATCTCTGAGCAAACACACCTGGACAACCAGAGTGCAGTTTTAAATAAAATTATCCAGGTGTGCTTGCCCATTGATGGGCATCCTGTTGGCCACCCTGTCGGCAAGTAACAGCACATAAATTTAATTACCTCCATCACAAATGCCTTACTGTGCTTTTAAATATTCAGCTCAAGTTGAGCTTGATCAACCCTAGGACTTACGTAGCACAGAGGGCTCTGATGCAATTATTTTTTTGCTCCACATATAAAGGCAAACCCCTGCTAAAATGACAACAAAACTACTGTACAAGGGCAGCAAGCACACCTTGTGGTGTATGTACACAGACACCATAGTGCTTGGTGTCCATTACAATACATTTGCAAAGTAATAATAAAATAATCCTGAAACTGAGCTGCCCCAATATGAAAAAAAAACCTACCTCGGCTTGCTGTATGTAAGCTCAAAACTTGCTTTGGTGCGGATCGTCCTCTGGTATGGCTCTGAGACTCCAAGACTCCCCAAAACATGTGGCGCAGGTACGCTGACTGCAACTGTGGCATTTGTTTGCAGGCTGTCTGAGGTGGACACGACTGTCTTCCACAAAAGGTACTCTGGTGGTAAGAAGGGCTCGCAAACCTCAAATGGACCATTTAAAGCCCTGTATTGGGCCCACCATGCCACGTCACCAGTTGTCTCCTAGAGGCTCCTGAAACCGGTTCCCAGCTCCCGATTGTGGCGCATGTACATCTGCGAGATTTAGACACCACGGTCGGGCTGGGTGAAAGACCATGACTCTAGCGTTGGGGGTTGAGAATCGGACATGAACCAGAGGGGGATCATGCAGCATGGGGACGATGGAGGAAGGGGAGATTGTTTAAAAATAATTAAAGAAATGGGAAACATAAGTTAAAGTAAAGAAGTATCATGCCTGCTCTTGTGGACACAAGGCATACAAACACCACGGGGGGAATCAAATGAAAATATTTAACTTCCTGTGCACAATGGGGGTCTATAAATGAAAAAAAGAATAAAGACACAAGACCAGTTTGATTACACATTGCTTTATTTTAAGGAAAATGTTTAATTACAGAGGAAAACATCTGTAGACATGACATGGGTTTTCATGTCACATTTCAGCAAAACAAACAAGCATTTGACAATGCCGAATGTTGTCTTGCTGGCATTGGCATTAGTAGTGCAGAAGTTAGAGAGATGCATAATACGAATGACAGCGAAGTATTGAACTGATGCCAACCTCCCCCCCCACTCTGCAGAGACTGACAGGCACTGGGATGCACCTTTGGATCGTCGGCCTTAGCGCTCATGCCATTTCACCTCACCCTACCCTGCAGACACCGTCAAGTGTTGTGGTGTGTCTTGGGGTCTTTGGGCCTTACTGTGCAGGACCTGTGGGTGACACCAGGGGTGGGGGTCCACAGGATATGGCAGCCCATGCCAGTCCACCAGAGGCTGCCATTCCCCCTTCAAAACAAGCCAGAAATGTGCCATAATATCAGACCAGTGCCAGTGACACCCCCAGCCCATACCTCTTCACCCAGGACTGGGGGCCAGTGGAGAACTGGCTGTACTTGCCCTGGTATGAACTGGACAACCAGTCAGAGAGGGGCACACAGGTGGTACAACAGCCCCAAAGTAGATGCCCTCTGTGCCAGCTGCAGTTGCTTCCCTGGCAATGTGTAGGATCATGCAGTTGTCTGTCCCCTTGCCTGCCCCCAGCCCGCCGCAGAGATGGATCCTGTGACCATGATTTGGGCATGGAGTAAGCATACAACAATGGCTCTGGATGCTGTGGAGTGCCCCAAAGGTGCACATCCTGTGCATGGGGGGCCTCTGCAGCTGTCCACCCCCTTTGCAAGAGTGGAGCAGCTGCAAACATTGTGTGGAGCATGCCCTTATTTCAAAGCATATTACATATAGAATAATGCATGGGGTGGCATGTGTAATGAGAACTGTACACACACCTGAGGCATGGAATTTTACAGAAACCCCAAGGGCAAAGCCCAAGGGGTTTAGTAAAGCATCCCACACCGATTATTGCGAATGTGTTAAGTTACGAGCGTGCGTTGCGCAGTTGCTATGCACCTCGTAAAACAGTCATTTTATGGAGCATTGTCACCAAATTTTCAACACAGGCATTTTAGGACCTCTGCTCATGAACAGTATCACTGTCATTTTTGTAATGTGTCCCGAACACTGATTTTGCACAGCAACCGTGCTATTCTGCGCCGGAAGTGCGAAAACACATTTCGGCCAGGATGTGAAAAATGACAGCTGTACATTTCACAAGAAGGTGTGGTAAAATGCCAATGCTGAGAATCTGGCATGCAAATAGTGCAAATGCACCAACGTACGAGCGTGCATTGTGCAGTTGCTACGCACACTCGTAAAACAGTCACTTTATGGAGTATTATCACCAAATTGTCAACACAGGCATTTTAGGATCTGTGCTCATGAACAGTGTCACTGCCATTTTCGTAATGTGTCCTGAACACTGATTTCGCACCACGGAAGTGTGAAAACACATTTCAGCCAGGATGTGAAAAATGACAGCTTCACGGTTCACAAGAAGGTGTGGTAAAATGCCAATGTTGAGAATCTGGCTTGAAAATATTGCGAATTTGCTAACTTACAAGCGTGCATTGCGCAGTTGCCATGCACGCTTGTAAAACAGTCATGTTTTGGATTTTTCCCACCAGATTTGCAACATAGGGTTTTTGAGAGCCCCCCTCATGAACAGTGTCACTGTCATCTCCTTATGCTGTCCTGAAAGGTGATTCTGCACAGTGACTGCAAAATCACCTTTCGGGACTGAATAATGCCATGACAGTGCAAGAAATCATGAGAAGGGGTCCCAAAAACCCCATGTTGAAAATTTGGGGCCAAAATTCACAAAAATGCCTGAGATATGTACTAAAGTTGAAAAACCCCTATCTATCCCATTATATAGCTTACGGCATTTCTCAGTTAGGTCAGCTTTGAAGAGTCTGAGATGTGTTCCTGGTCCTGAGTAGTCAAATCACGCTGACTCCGGAGTAAGTATGGGGTATGGGGGTGTGGGGAGGCAGGGTGTGCAGTGGGTGGGTGCAGGTGGGGGCATGGGGGGCACGGAGACTACGAGGGGCCATTTTCCTTTTACAGGTAGTAAAAGGAAAAGAAAACATTGCGGGACAGTTTTTTTTTCCAGGGGATTTGGCACACTGAGGTGGACTCACAGCGTGCCACCTAACTGTTTTGGGTGGGTGTCTGTAGCCGACAAGGGATTGGGCACCCTCACCAGCAAACAACACTGGGGCTGAATTTATGCCGATGGGGATTGGGCACCCCGTCGGCACCTGAAGGGGAGAGCACAGAACCAAGGGGAATTGGGTACCCCACCTTGGCATTAAACAATTGGGGTTATTTCGCCAACGAGGAGTTGGCTCCCCATCAGCAGACAAGGAAAGGTGGGGCAGGGTAACAGCCGAGGGGGGATTGGGCACCTCCTCAGCATTACATAATTGGGGGGGCGCTTTATGCCAATGGGGAGTAGGCTCCCCCATTAGCACACTGACAGGGGGCAAAGGCAGCCAACAGGGGGATTGGGCACCCCCGAAGTCGGCAATTCTACGTCCTTGTCCTGCCATGCACATAATGGCGAGCACAGCAAGAAAAGGACCGCTGCGTCTGACAAGCTTTGCTCGGATTGCAGCAGACTTTTCCTTAAATGTGCTCACCACATTATGTACGCATGGTGTGGTGCCGGCATGCAGGCTGATTGCGGAATGAGGGACGCACCTACTGATGCATGCCCTGCATTCGCCCAACAGCGACTGCACCTCCAAATCTGCACTACCGCAAGATGTTGAGTTGTGCACAAGCGCGGCAAGCCAACATAAAAATGAAGCATTTGACATATCAGCCTGAAAATTTGGAAACAAGCTGTTGTGCTAAGATTGTAATTTTATTTTTTTTTATCAGTGCATTGTATTTGCCACAACATAATATAACATTTGTTGCTGATAAGCATTTGTTGCACCAGTAATAGACTGGAGAAATTAATCTTTGCCTTGGTACTCTGTTTCCATGAATATGCCCATATCAGAGAAATGTGGCCTTTTTTCCTTTTACTTGACCAATTCTGTGATTGGGGGCAGAACAAGTGTTGGTGGAGTCCCAGTAAGTGTGGGAATGGAACGGGCACAGTTTGAAGCAGTGCACTATTGAAGCAAACCTAACAGTGAAGGAGATGCTTAACAAAATAGATAACAAAAGCACTGTACAATGATTTACTGCTATCTATAGGTTTTTTTTAACCCTTTCAGGACCGATTTAAGACTAAATGATAAACAGAGCTCCACCATTCCTCTCTCTCTCTCTCTCTCTGAACCAGACTTATACAGGGAAATGCTGAAACGTGAAGCTGACAAAACATGATAATTTACTTAACATAGAAACATAGAACATAGAGTTTGATGGCAGATAAGGACCGCTTGGCCCACCTAGTCTGCCCATTTCCCTACCTAAAGGCTAAGCTGCAGATCCTATTTAACCAATAGCCTATTTCTTCATACTCCCCACAAAAATTGCCTTATGTCTGTCCCATGCATTCTTGAATTCTCCCACAATTCTAGACTCCACAACCTCCTCAGGAAGGCTGTTCCATGCATCCACCACCCTCTTTGTGAAAAAATACTTCCTCACATTGCCCCTGAGCTGTCCCCCTCTATCTTCAAATTCTGTCCCCTTGTTCTTGCACATTTCTCTTTCTGAAAGATGCTACCCTCTTGGACTTTGTTGATTCCACTGAGGTACTTAAATGTTTCTGTCATGTCCCCCCTTCCTCCTTTCCTCAAGGGTATACATATTAAGCTCCTTTAGTCTCTCCTTGTATGGCTTCTCTTGCAGACCCTGCACCATTTTAGTTTCCCTCCTCTGAACTGCCTCCATCTGGTCTATGACCTTGCGGAGATGGGGCCTCCAGAACTGGATGCAGTACTCCAGCTGGGGTGTCACCAACTGTCTGTACAGGGGGATAACAACTTCCTGTTTTCTGCTGGTGATGCCTCTCCCTATACATCCCAGTATCCCCCCAGCCCTCCCTACCACCTTCTCACATTGCTTACCAAGCTTAAGGTCATCTGATATGATTATCCCCAGGTCCCATTCCATTTTTGTTGTTGTTACCACTCCCCCTCCATTGTGTAATCTTCCCCTGGGTTTTTGTTTCCCAGGTGCATTATTTTGCACTTCTTTGCATTGAATCCAAGCTGCCATACTGCTGACCATTCCTACAACCTTGCCAAGTCCCTTTTCATCCTTTCCACTCCTCCTTGTGTATCAGCCCTGTTGCAGATCTTTGTGTCATCTGCAAAGAGGCATACGTTTCCTTCCAGTCCCTCTGCAATGTCACTTATAAAGACATTAAAAATGACTGGACCCAGTACTGAACCCTGCAGTACCTCACTAGTAACCCCTCTTTCTTCAGAGTGGACTCCATTTACAATTACTTTCTGTGTCCTGTTGTCCAGCCAATGTTTTACCCAGACTACCACCCTGGGACCCACTCCCAGGCTGGTTAATTTGACTATTAATCTTTTGTGTGGAACTGTGTCAAATGCCTTGCTAAAGTCTAAGTAGGCCATGTCCGCAGCCCCTCCCTGATCTACTACTTTGGTCACCCAGTCAAAGAAATCAATTAGATTCGTCTGACATGACCTTCCCGCTGTGAACCCATGCTGCCTTGGGTCCTGTGCCCCACTGGCCTCTATGTACTCTACAATTCTTTACTTCAGAAGTGATTCCATCACTTTCCCTACCACAGAGGTCAAACTGACAGGTCTGTAATTTCCTGCCTCTGTCTTGGACTCACTTTTGTGAAGGGGAATCACATCTGCCTTCCTCCAGTCCTCAGGTACCACACCATCCTCCCATGATTTTTTAAAAAGGGTAGTCAGTGGTATCATTAGTTCTCTGCTTAATTCTTTTAGAATTCTGGAGTGAATTCCATCTGGCCCCATTGCTTTGTCCACCGTCAGTTTTAGGAGTTCTTTCAGAACCCTTTCTTCTGTGAAAGGACTGGGATCAACCCTCCTATCCAGAGTGTTTCTGTTAATTGGATTAGGCACCTCCACCACCTCCTCTTTTGTGAATACTGAACAGAAGTATTCATTCAGTATCCCTGCTTTTTCACTGTCCCTCTCTGCCCACCCACTGTCCATTCTATTCAATCTCACTATCCCTCCCTTTGTCTTTCTACACTCCCTGATATACCTATAAAAGGTTTTATCCCACTTCTTAACTGAGTTGGCTGTCTTTTCCTCAGTTTGGGCCTTTGCTATTCTGACTACCCTCCCTGCTTACTTCTGCCTTAACTGGTACAGTCCTCTATCCTGCTCCTTCTGTGTTTCCTTATACTCCCTAAATGCTATCTTTTTCTCCCTAACCTTTTGCAGCCACCTCTTTGAGAACCGTAGTGGCTTTTCTTTCATTTTGATTTGTTTGTTTGCTTCACGCAAAGGCTTGTTGCCTCTGTGATGGCAGTTTGATATTTCCCCATTGTTGCTCCACCCCTCCTTCTAGCCTGTTTGTTAGTGCTTTTCTAAGGCACTCTCCCATCTTGCCAAAGTCAGCCCTCCTGAAGTCCAGAACCCTCGCTTTTGTATGGCTTGACTCTGTAGCTGAGTTTTTTGTGAACCACATGTTTTGGTGGTCACTTGTTCCCAAATGGCTACCCACTTCTAGATCTGAGATCCTCTCATTGTCCCCATTTGAGAGTACTAAGTCTAAGATTGCTCCCTTACGAGTAGGTTCCAAAACTAGCTGTCTGAGGCCTGCCACCTGTAGGGCATCAAGAATGGCCCTGCTTTTGGATGTGACTGCTACAAAGGTGCTCCAGTTGACATCCAGCATATTAAGGTCTCCTATCAACAGTATCTCCCCTTTCTCTGCCATCCTAAGTATGCCTTCTATCATATCCTTGTCCATTCCCTCCCCCTGACATGGGGGTCTGTATACAACCCCTGTGCGGATTGTGGTGCCATTTCCAGTCTCTAAGGTGACCCACAGTGCCTCCTCTCCTCCCTGTTTACTCTTTTGTTCAGTTGCTTTTATCTCTTCCCTTACATAGAGAGCTACTCTGCCTCTTCTCTCCTCCCTGTCTCTCCTGTAGGTTGTGTACCCTGGTATGTTAACATCCCAGTTATGGTTCTCTGTGTACCATGTTTCTGTGACTGCTACAATATCCAGGCATCCCTCTTCCATCAAGGCCACCAGTTCAGGGAGCTGGTTGCCCAGACTATGGGCATTGGTACTCATTACCCTCCATTTCTTGATGGCCTTACTCCTTTTTGCCCCATCCCTGTCCTTACTGCATTTGTCACTTTCTCCATTTACCCCTGCGCATCTCCCTATCGACATCTCTATGTTGGTGTCTACCTCACTTAGTGCCCTGATTTTTAGGGAGGCTAGTATTTCCCTGCTCCTCTCCAGTGCCTCCCCTCTTGGCTAGTTTAAATGCTTGCCAATGAAGCATTTAAACCTATCACCTAGGATCCTGGTTCCCCTTCAGGACAGATGCAGACCATCATGCCTGTATAGGCCTGCATCCCTCCAGGTGGACCCCCAGTCCCTAATGAAGCCAAATTCCTGAGCTCTGCACCACTTTTTCAACCACTGATTGAATCCCATGGTGTGGGGCACCCTAGTCTCACCTGTGCCATAGACAGACAGCACCTCCGAGAAGGTTACCATGTGTGCTAGTTGTCTAAGGCCCCTCTCTATCTCCACAAATGCTTCTTGCGCTGCTCTGATCCCTTTCTTCCCTTTAACTTAGCCAGGTCATTTGTCCCTAGGTGGACAATGACATCCAGCTCCCTCCCCTGTGCAGCTGCTTCTGCGATCCTGAGGATTTGCTCCCTGTCCCTCCAAGCCATGGTGCCAGGCAGGCACCTTACCTCTCTCTCCCCTTCCTCTCCCAGTTCTACCTTCCTAACAATGAAGTCCCCCACCAGGAGTTGTTTCCTTCCCTTGTGGGGTCCCGTGCCACCCTCCCATGGGTCTCCTTTGTGGAGGTTCCCAGCATCCTCCTTGGTCTCCACTGTGGGTGCCTCCATAGAGGAACCACACTTTTTCAGAATGGCAAAGAAATTTTGGTGAGGTACAACTGGAGGGATGCGCCTCTGTTCCACCACCCACTCCCTCCCTGAGCCCACTGTGGTCCAACCGCTCCTCTTTCTTGGCAACTTCTGAGACAACGGCAGAGACCCTGGTGGTCTCTGGGTGGGAGAGGAGGCCTCACAAATCCTGGCCAACTCAGCCTGGAGATGAGCAACCTCCTCCCTCAGCCCAGAGACGTACCTGCAGATGGGACAACATCGCATCTTCCAGAACGTCTCCCGGAAGATTGCTGTGCCACAGCCACTGCACTGCACCACTCCCATCATGTCTTATTTCTGGCCCCCTAATTGTTGTTTGGAATGCTTACTCTTTCCTCTGTTTGTTTATTTCTTTTCTTTCTTTTCTCTCCATACTTACACCTCTGTGCCCTTTTAGCTCCTGATCTTCCTGTTCTGAGACAAGATGTTGCTATATTTCTCAGTAGTCTCCATACTTGCTCAGAGTCAGACCTCCAGCTCCTGGGGGGGATGGAGAGCTACTCTTGCACTTTTAGGATGGTGAGTCTTTGGTGGCTCTGTGATCACTCACTTCCTGCTCCCAAACAGGAAGTTCCTGTTGTCAGTTAAATCCTATGCCTATAAAAGTAGAACTGCCTTTGGGTGGGGGGTAGAGGGGAGGAAGGAGGCAATATAGTCAAAGTAAGAAGTTTAGTTATACCAGCAGGTCCTTCCTCCTGGTGCTCTGCTTGTTCTCTGGCAGAAGCTATCTAGGGCAGTGTTTAAATCTGGTTTTAACATGGCTCCTTCTAGCTAAGCCACTCCCCCACTTGGCAAATCTTTCTACACTTAGTTAATTTCACAGATAATTCCCTTCAGCCACCTGTGACATGCGCCTAGATAACTACACAGATAACAGATAACAATTCACTTCAACTAACTCTGACAAACAGACTAACTTTTTTTTGTTACCCTAAATTGAAGGTCCCAGTACAAGAGTTCTAGTTCTTATCCAAGTAGAGAAGTTTAGTTATACCAGCAGGTCCTTCCTCCTGGTGCTCTGCTTGTTCTCTCTTGTACTTGACTTTTTTTTGTCAACTTGAACTTTTAAATTATTTTACAGCTTTTTGCAAATAAAGCTTACTATGTGCACTGAATGGAGGCTGATTGTGTGGATAAAAAAAAATGTATTTCTGAAATCACTGAATGTAACCTACAGAAAATGTATGTAATGTTCATCACTGCTAGGCTAGATCGAGTGCATAGTACTATATGGCACAGGTATTTAATTTGTTTTGGTTTTAGTTTAATTTGATCCTCAAGCCCACATCTCCTTTCCCCTCCCCCCAGCAACAACCACATACATTTGTATCTAAATTTACTCTATAAGCCAACTGTGCGAATGCAAATCTGTAACAGCTGTGTGCCTTATCCATTTGAATCACATAACCTGCCATACATAGTAATGTAGCCCTTTCTCTCCATGTCTAGTGGTATGTATGGAATATGTTTGGGGGTAAGGGGCGCCCACAGCAGCAAGCACAGTTCCTGTGGCCACATTACCCAGGCCCAGATGTCACACACAGGGTCCCTTTTCTTTACTGGTGCTGGATGAAAACAACAGGTTTATTCATATTAAACAGTTCCTTTCAATAATAGTGACCACATGGAACTTGAAGAAACAACAGGGATCACAAATTCATCAAACATATTCACACATAGCTCCAGGTAGCATCAGTTAATTCATGGGGAACACATGGTCATAATAGCAGCTTTTACCTGGACTGAGGAGTCACACAGTCTTTAGGGCAGCATTAACTCAGAACTGCTATGGTCACAAAAGACTGAAGGCAGCACAAGTCCCAGAACAGTTCACAGTGCCTAACAGCCCATTATTCTTCACAAGCACCAAAACTCTCAACAATGCCCATCTCTTTCTCTCTCTTCCTCTCACTCTCTCTGCACTGGCTCAGCGGGTCACCCTCAGGAACATGCAATGCTCATGGCTTGGGGATTTGTGGGTTCCTTCATGACCCCTGCATTCCTTCCCAGAACTGGCAGCAACTGTCCACCAATTGAGAAGTGGGACACGTACTGTGCAGCTCCAAGGCAAATCACTCTCTGGACACGTCACTCCTTGCCACATTCTTTCTCACTGGATCCCTACATGAATTGGCACAGGCTGCTAGAGCACTATGTGAAGAGGCTGTTGTCTTCCCTCTCAGCTTAACTGTCCTCCAAGATACCACACAGCTTATGGCTATGGGCTCCCACTTCTTTCTCTGTGTCCTTCCAAGTACTACCGGCCGGGGGCCAGAGGGGGCTATCACCCCCTTCCAGTCCCAACTCACTCTCTCTCCCTCGCCACTCAGCCATCTGACTGGAACTCCTCCTCCTGCCTAAACTGCTGGGCTTTACCCCCATACACACCTGTGGTGACCTCCCTACCCAAAAGAGGCTCCACCTAAGTGCTGAGAAGAATTAACACTTTTCCCGACTGGGCCAAATTAGGCCACAAAAACCCAGGGAGGGGCGAATAGACTAGTAATCTCTCAAAGGGAGGGGGGTTACATAAACATAGAAACTGATGGCAGATAATGACTGTTGGGCCCATCTACTCTGCACGTTTATAGTTATAATCACTTTTGCTGCAGACCCAACTTGCCCTACAGCACTGTCTCTTCCATTTTCCACCTTTTCCTTCCTCCTAGGTTTCCTTTGTCCCTGTCCCAAGCATTTTTGAAACCCACTGGTTTCATCTCCACTGCCTGTTCCAGGCTGTTCCAGGAATCCACCACTCTTTCTGTGAAGAACTGCTTCCTCACATCTCTCCTGAATCTACCTTCTTCCAGCTTTTTATCATGACCCCTTGTTCTACAGCATCTTTTTCTCTGAAACATAACTCCCTCCTGTACCTTATTAACCCCAAAGAGGTATTTAAAGGGCTCCATAACATCCCCACTCTCCCTCTTCTCCTCCAGGATGTACATATTGAACTCTTTCAGACTCTCTTAATAGGACTTCTGATGCAGACCTTGAATCATTTTGACAGCCCTCACCTCTCTTCTTGCCACTTTCTCCTTTTTCCAATTGCTCCCCTTCCACGCCTTTCTCCTTTGACTGCTACTTTCCCCTTCTTCCTCTGCTAACCCCCATTTCCTTAAATATCTTGCATCCTGGTGGGGCTCTCCCCCCTACAGATCTCTAAACTCTCTATCTCAGCTTGTAGTGACCTACTTTCTACCTCCCCTATTTCTTCCAGCACCTCTTCTCGGCTACTTTAAATGTCTATCGAAATAACAGTTGAATCATCCACTGAGAACTTTGGTTGCCTCCTAGATGAAAGCTGGCTATCACCTAAGAATATGTTCTTATCTTACTAGCTTGTCCCACAGTCCCCAAGGTTGACACACCTCTCCTCCCAGCACCATTCCTTCTATCATTACTTGAAGGCCTTGATGCACAGCTCCCTTTCCTTCCACA
This sequence comes from Neoceratodus forsteri, assembly GCA_016271365.2. Taxonomy (NCBI): domain Eukaryota; kingdom Metazoa; phylum Chordata; order Ceratodontiformes; family Ceratodontidae; genus Neoceratodus; species Neoceratodus forsteri. The sequence continues at coordinate 464,683,031 of CM057449.1, forward strand.
TACAGTACAACACGCACTTGCCACACACATTTAAACACATGGGAAATACAGGATCAATCAGATAAATGATCTTCCATTATCAAAAATGAAATTTACACATGGAGCTGACTGCAGCAGTTCATTTTAATGTTTAAAGCCATGAAGCACCCTAATCAAGTTAATGTATTAGCAGCCAAAGTGGCTCTGACCAGAATTTGTTACATTTGCTTGTGCATGTGCATGTGCATGTGCAAGGAACATTTTGTTACAATAAACAGCATTTCAGAGGTATGTCACTACTGATCTCATTGTAGCTCAAGCTAGAAGAGACTAAGCCATCCAGGCCAATGATCATGCACTGTGATCATGATACCGCTTGCTGCTTGCTGAGCAGAAACTTTATGTAGTTGAAAGGACTGAAGCCACTCATATCAGATAGGGCTTTGGTTCTTTTATTTGCATAAAGCCTGTCAGCAAGCAGATGATCAGCTTTCAACATTTGGAGCCTGAGAGTGATTGCACAATATTTGTCCATCTTTCTGTCTATCTACTAAGTGGAGTAGGATGCCCATCCCCAGTACCACTTCTTTCTCCCCTCCCCTCCAGGTCTCTGGCCCACGCACCCTTCCCAAACTTTATTCTGTATATATTTTTAATATACAAGTTGAATGGGGTGCCCACCACTGGTTCTGATTCTCTTGGCCCCCCTCCCCTTCAGGTCATTTGCCGTAATTCTCTTTATGTAGGTGGTGGCACTAGGGTGCCCACCCCAAGAGCCACTGAATATGAGCCCAACATTGGGGTGCCCAATCTGAGTCTTGAAATATTCCTAAAATAAAGAAAACCATTAGTCAATGTTTTTTTTTAAAACCTATAAAACAGAAAACAGTCCCTTGCTGATCTGTCCCCCATACCCTCCACCAACCGTAATCTGACCTCTCACTTAGCACCCCCCCCACCAGATACACACACACACACACCCTCACCTCACTCACCTGAATATGTCCCAGGGCAAATATCCACTCTCTGATCAAAGACATGTCTTGGTGCTGGAATTGCCGACTGCAATATATAAAACTAATGTAAGTGTGGTTTAGTATATTTCAATAGGGTTTTGAACTTTGATGCATAACTTTGTCATTTTTGCATATTTTGGCCCTGGATTTTCAGCATAGCCTTTTTTTGGACTCCAACTCATGACCAATGGCAGACATTATGCAAATCTGGCCCTAAAGGTTATTTCACAGTTACAGGTATGTTGCAAAATTGCCTTTCATAGGTTCATAGTTCATTAATATGATTACAAGCCCATGAGCAATTTATGCCATTTAAGGACTTGACACTATTTAGTGGACATATTCCCATTTTTTTATTACCCATATGCTGGTCCAGCAAATGTTTGAAAGCAGATAAGTTATTTGCTGTGACCACTACTGTTGGGAGTGAATTCCATATACCTACAATTCTTTGGTTAACCCACCTGGCCCTTTTAACAGTTCTGTATTACTCCCCTTTAAGCTGAAATGGATGGGCCCTAGTTGCTCTTTTCAGTTCTTCTTTCCTACATAAACCTGCTGACTCCCAAAGTATGTCATCCGTTAAAGCCTTAAAAACAAAACAGAGTTCTCCTCTTGTTTTACGACACGCCATGGAGTAAACTCCCTACTCCTGAAGGTTAACGTTATATGACTTATCCTTTAACTTAAACTTAGCCTCCTCTACACTCTTTCAATCTGTTTGTTACTGGCAACACTTTGCAGTGCACAAAAAGTGGTAGCATACTGTAACATGGGCCTCACGAAGGACCTCCTGTACAGGGGCACCAACACCTCCTCCCACCTACTTCTGATGTTCCTAAGAATATTCCCAATAATTGTATGCACCCATTTAGCTGTATCATTATTATGATTGTCAAAGGTTAGTGTATTAGTTATAATAACACCAAAATCCTTTTCTTTATCAGTGTGTGCAATAAGTTTATCATTTATTTTATAATGCACATTGATGTTATTATAGCCAAAGTGCATAACTTTGCACTTATTCTCATTAAACTTTAATTTATGTTCTGTAGCACAGATTTCCAGATTTTTTAATTGTTGCTGAAAATTTTGTATAGATGCTTCATCATTTACTATTGAGCCCACCTTTGTGTCATCTGCATATTTGCAGAGCCACGATCCACCAGAAACATGCATTGCAGAGACAAAGAGACTGTACAAAAGAGGTCCAAGTATCAACCCCTGTGGGACCCCACTTGACACACCTCACCAATCAGAGAAATAATCCTGAATTTGCACCCTTTACAATCTGCTCTCTAACCACGAGCCTATCCAAGCTATCAGGTCATCTTGCACCCCTATTTCATTTAAGGACTTCACCAATATTTCATGAGATACAGAGTCGAACACTTTAGTATAGTCCAAATATATTACATCTAGAGGAAAGCCCTGATCAAACTCTTGACTAACAGGCTTGAAAAAATAAAGCAGATTACTAGCACACTATCTTCCAGAATTAAAGCGGTGCTGTGTTTCATCAAATATTTGTAGATCCCTAAGGTTTTCTTCCAAAAATTCCTTAATAAAGTTTTCCATTATCTTTGCTAAGACAGATGTAATACTGATTGGTCTATAATTGCCTACACTAGCTTTATCCCCAGACTTATGGATGAGAGTGATGTGCGCCAGCTTCCATTCCTTTAGGACTCTTCCTTCCCTCAATGAAATGTTGAAGAGTACTGCAAGTGGTCTAGCTATTTCCTCAGCTATGTTAACTAAAACATTGGGTGCAGTCCATCAGGGCCTCCTTATTTGTGTGTGTCAAGATCCTGTAGCTTGTTTCTAATTTGGTTAATAGTAATTTCACTTTGCAAACCCAGACTGTCAGAAAAAGTATTCAGGTGCATATCAGAAGTATCAGGCTTCAAATAAACACTGAAAAATAGTTATTGAATACTGTAGCCATGTCCTCCTCTTTATCAATTATTTCATTCCCATCTTTTAGATTAGCTATCTGTTTATGACCCTGCCTTAAGCTACCAATAGAACTATAAAATTGTTTATAGTTGTTCTTCTTATCAGTTGCCAGCTTCATTTCTGCTATAATGCTCGCTTCCCTTATTGCTTTCTTACGTTGCTTTATCAGTCCCTTGTACTTAATCAATCTTTCCTGAGTTGGATTGTCCCTGTTTTTCCAAAGTTCCATCATTTTTTTATTAACCAATTTACACATTTTTGTGATAAACCATTACAGAACTCTACCTTTATTATTATATTTTTGGATTAGTGACACATATGCCTGTATGCAATACTGTAATTTGTTTATTTTCTCCCAAACATCTTCCAAGGTTAGATGCATTAGGTCTTCCTGCCAGTTCCAGCTACCTAATACTGAGCTGTCAATGAATGAGCGCATGCCTACCACTCGCTCATTTGTTGACAGCTCAGTGGGTCACCAACCATGGTGGAGAGAAGAGGGCTGCACCAGTGGCCTGCTCACAGTCAGGATGGGGGCGAGCAGGATGGTGGTGGACTAACTGTCGGGGTGGGGGGTCTACTGGACAAGAGGGAATGGGAATTCCTTTTTTTTCACTGGGATAGGGAGGGCTCCACTAGACACCAGGGAATAAGATGATGGACTATCTACTCTGCATTTGTTTTACTCAAGGGAAGAAGTCATAGGGAGGGAGTCCACTAGGTACCAGGGACTTATAATTTTTTGGGGGCCACAATTGGTGGGTGGAGACAGGACCATTAGCCACCAGGGAGGTGGGAGCTGCTTTATTAATTTTTTGTTTAGTCATAATGGGACCCATGATAGGTGAGCGGGGGAGGGTCCACTAGCCACAAGGGAGTTTTTTTTTTTATGTGATGGGACTTGCAATCAGCGGGTGGAGGTGGGACCACTAGCCACCAGGGAGCTGCTTAATTTAAATGGGACCCATGATCAGTGCATGGGGTGGGGGAGAACTTAATGTTAATTAATATATTAAACTGCAGGGAAAAAAGCCTCAGAACTGACCACAAAAAGCCTCAGATCTGACCACTGACAGTGAACAGGTCTGCGCAATTTTTTGCCCATAGTTTAATACATTATTAAGCCACAGTTGGTATATTTTCCCAACATTTCTGCAGTAGTTGCCAAAGTAATTTACAAACTTTTGCAGAAGTGAATGTCACACTTTTGAAGAAACTCCACAGGCAGATTTTTTTTTTTGCACATACCTACCTTGTGCATTGGCTGACAGAAGCACTCTGTGCTTCATGCATCTGTATCTGTGGCCACATGGAAGTGCAGGAACCACAGGATCCTGTATTTCTGCAGCCCACCAGACAGCCCCGTGATTCACATCTGTTGCTGCATGGAATTGAAGGGCCCTAAGACAGAGTTTTCCCTTGGGATAAGAAATCTGCATCTGTACACTATCAGTACAACTTGCACAGCACATACACACAAGCAAATGTTCAGCTTTGACACATGCATGTTGTATTTAGTACTTCTTTTTAAAATATTGCAAATTACATTTTGTTATACCTGTGAAAAACTTCAACCTGGTAGGCAAGCAGCAATACAATCAAATCAAACCAAATCAGTAAATGATTTATTCATTTATTACAGTTATTTTATTATGCAGGCAGAAAGAGAGAACTGACATAATCTCAGTTTTGTTGCATGTAAATAATGATTAGTTACATTGAAATGGACACTTAAAGTGTAACCTTGGACACTAGAAAGGAAGGTCTGAAGGAACTGAGTATACCTTTGGCATTTCAGTACTTCAACATCAGCACTTTCGGGCATGGACATTAAAGCTCTTCTACACAAACTGTCTCTATACATTACTCCTACCAGACACTGTTTGCATAGCTCCTATGCACTTAGGAAATGCTTGTACATTTCACTAGTAGTCCCAAAATGCTGCACCCATAATGGTATGGCATCCTTGACCTATGCACTCCCAACTGCCTGTAATAAGCTTCAAACCATGCTAACATTTCAAGTTCTAATCCCCTTAAATGTTTTCAAGAGGATCTTAAATAATATTCCATCAGACACCTGTAAATGTTTCTAATATAATGCCCCCTCCTTCATTCTACTTTTCTGTCTGTTAAACCTTCTGCCAATGAATTTCCATGTCTTCAGCACATTTATTCCCTAATGCTGTCCACAAATTGTATATTTACTTTGCTGCATCTTTTTTTACTACACCATGTATAAATTGCTACTGATATTTGACTCTGAAACTTCAGGATGTTGTATTGAGACAAACTATCAATTTGTATGTGTCATTCACTGTTTTGTTGTATGTTATATTTTGTACATTTTGTTGTATGTTAATTACAAGGGACATCCTTGCATATGAGCTTGCTCAACGGATTTATCCCTCACAAAAAAATTGAACTTGAACTTGAATGACACAGCACTTTTTACAAGGAGCACACCATGAGCATGTCCAAGTTGTTGGCAAGCCACCTGACTTGCAGCTACCAATCAGCTATATTACAACCCCAAAACTCTTTACCTCATCCATTTCAGTTCCATGTCCAGCTCTTTCTGGGCCCTATGCATGAAGGTATCCCAGCATACACACTGCAATATGCAACATTTAATGGCAAGATATGCACATTCTGGACTCCAGTGGACACCCATGGATGCACACATGATGCAGACCTGCTCCATACCCCTGCCCAGGACCATAGGCTGGGATCCTATGCAACTACATGGCCTTTCCGGTCATGGAGCAGTGAGTGGTCATGCCTGTGGAGGGCCAGAGGACAAGATGAATCAAAGTAGGCTCTGGCTCCATTTTTCACCCTCACAATGCATGATGCCTTTTGTGCTATGGTGTCAGAGGGGCTTTGTAATACACCAGCAAGAATGATGCTGCAAACCCTGCACACCCACTGACCAGATGGCACAGGGCGATTTGGCACACCATGGAAATAGAACTCTGACCCCCAGTACTTTGAAGGCTAAAGCATGGTGAAAGGCTATGAGGTAATGTAATCCATAAAACAGTATCTTTGCCTTTGACACTTAAGGATATGACTGACTGAATGCAGGCAGCCATTTCCTATTAGTCACTACTCCTGTGGAGCAGATGACTCACGGTAAAACTGGTCAGGCTTCCATTTGGAAGCCCCCTGTCAGGCCCCCATCTGTCCCCTTCTGGCTCTGTGTCTTGCATAGAGCTACCTATCCACACTCAAGTACCCCCACCAGTGGTCAGGGATACCTGCCCCATACATTGTATGGGAGCTGGCTACATGGCTTGTAATTGTGTGCCCAGTTCACACTTTTACTGGTGCATACCAAGATTTTTGTGCATAGGGCCTTCACACAGAGTAAGAATCTGGCTTTTGATTGAGCTCATTTTATGTGAAAAAGTGACTTTGCTCTGAACACATTTGAAATCATCCCAATTGTGCATTACCATTCTAGTTAGCTAATCATCACTCCATTTTACTGTAGTTTCAAGCAGGCTGGATTGTGAGTCATGCTGCAGAGGAAAGAAGAGAGCACATAATGGTGGTTCTGGAGGACTAGAGGAGGGCAAATGTAGTCCCACTACACAAAAGTCATAGCAGGGAGGACACTGACAATTACAGACCAGTCAGCCTGACATTGGTGGTGTGAAAATTAATGGTATCACTGGTGAAGGAAAGGATTGTGGAATATCTTCATTCCAGTGGGTTACAAGACCTGTGGTAGCATGGCTTCATGGGGGGGAGGTCATGTCTAACGAATCTGATAGATTTCTTTGAATGGGTGATAAAAGAGTTAGATCAGGGTGTAGTGATAGATGTGGCCTACTTAGATTTCAGTAAGGCTTTTGACATTGTTCCACATAGAAGACTAGTGAGCAAGCTGGGAAGCATAGTAGTGGATCCAAAAGTGGTAAATTGGGTAAGAAATTGGTTAGGGGACAGGCCACAGAGGGTGCTGGTAAATGGAGTTCACTATAAGGAAGGGAGAGTGACCAGTGGAATGCCTCAGGGATCAGTGCTGGGTCCAGTTCTCTTTAATGTCTTTATAAGTGACATTGTAGAGAAGCTGGAAAGGAGGGTTTGCCTCTTAAATATGCAATAGGGTGGACTCTCCAAGGGGAGTGGAAAGGGTGAGCAGATACCTGAGAAAACTAGAGGAGTGGTCATGGGTATGGCAGCTGGGATTCAATGTGAAAAAGTGTAAAATAATGCACTTAGGACACAGAAACTCAGGGGCAGAGTACAAAATGGGTGGAGTGGTATTGATGACCACCAAGTGGGAAAGAGACCTGGGGGGGTAATCATATCAGATCATCTAAAGGTTGCCAGGCAGTATGACAAGGCAGATAGGACAGCTAGTCGATGCTGGGGTACATGGGAATGGGTATAACCAGCAGAAAGAGACGGGTGGTATTGCATCTGTATAGATCACTGGTAAGACCCCACCTAGAGTACTATGTGCAGTTCTGAAGACCACATCACTGGAAGACATTAACAGAGTGGAGGCTGTTCAGAGGAAGGCAACTAAAATGGTGTAAGGCCTACATCAAAAGCTCTGATAGAGAGGAGGGAGAAGGGTTTTTGACAGAAACCTTTAAATACCTCACGGGGTAAATGAGGTACAGGAAGGAAATATTTTTTCAGAAGGAAAGATGCTCAAGAACAAGGGGACATGCCATGAAGCTAGAGGGGGTAGATTCAAGAGAGATGTTAGGAAGTACTTCTTCACAGAAACAGTGGTGGATTCCTGGGACAGTCTTCCAGCAGATGTGGTAGAGTGAAGGCAGTGGTGAGGTTTAAGAATGCACAGGATAGACACAAGGGAATCATAGTGGAAAGGAAGAGGGGGGAGGGAGAAAGCAGTAGATCAGGTACGGTCTGCAGTAACAATGTAGATAGGGAAAAAAGGGCAGCCTGGGTGGGCCAAGTAGTCATTATCTGCCATCAGATTCTGTTTCTATGTTTTCTATGTTTCTAATAATGTGATCCTGCTCTAGCAGCAGCATGAGCAGAACAGAGGGAATTTAGGACTGAGTAAGGTATTGCTGGGATTTTTGAAAAATGTTTTGACTTTTTTTTTGCTGAGTGCTGGTAGTGCATAGGGCACAGAAAACCAAATTTATTTATTTGTTGTCCCTTACAGCAGGACAGAACAGTGCTAATTTACCAGATAATGAAAGGTTCAGATAGGTTTTGAAGGATTTATTTGATGAATAATTTGACTGTTGTCAATGCAGAGCACAGAAATACATTTCATTTAAAGTTTTCATTTGAGTGAAACCTTAGTGAAGTAGAGTGCAGCAGTGAGGAACAATGTCTCTGGGTGAGGGTGAGGAAGAGGGTGTGTCAGAGCAGGTGCATTGCCATGGGTACATGTGTGTTGGGCATCTGCCGCTGTGTCATGTGGAAACAATGAGGAAAAGAACTGAAAGAGAAAGGGAAGCAGGAGGAGGAGATAAGGAAGCAGGAAAAGGTTTCAGCATGCCAGTTTCAACATGTGCCAGTTCTCTAAGCAGCAGTAGTAGCCATAATGGTGGGGCATGGGTCACACTTGATAGAAGAATCAAGGCTGGGTATGTGATAGTATGAACAAAGAAACTATGATCATTTATACCCGGAAGTCCACTGGTTCAACTTAAATGTCATATACTTTTATATCTATCCAAGACATGTTTGAAGCACCCCCACTAATTTTGCCCCAATACTTCTTGTGGCAGTCTGTTCCTGGCATCTACCACCCTTTCAGTGATTAAAGATTTCCTCACCAGGCTTAAACTCATCTTCTACAACTTAATCACATGCTCCACCTCATCCTGGTGCTTTCTCTTATTTGAAACAGACTCCCCTCCTGCACTGTTTACCACTATGAGGTTCTTGTAGATCTCTATCATGTCACTTTTAACACTCCTCTCTTCAATGATGTACTTGTTCATATCCCTCAGTCTCTCCTCACAGATCATCTCATGCAGTCCCTGCACTGTGTTAGTTCTTCTGCTCTGGACCACTTCCACCATGTCTATGTCCTTTCTAAGATACAGCTTCCAAAACTAGAAACAGTACTTCAGGTTGGGTCTCACAAGTGAGTGATATAGTGGCAACACCACTTTGCCACTTCTGCTGGAAATACCTCACCCTATGCACCCCAGCATCCCACTAGCCCTACCCATGGCTTTGTCATACTGTCATGCTTCAACTTTATCAGATTTGATAACCCCAAGGTCTCGTTCCTGTTTAATAAATGTCAGTACCTTCTTTATCCTATACTCAGCTCTTGCATTCCTATGCTCTAGGTGCGGGATTTTGCACTTTTTGGCATTGAACCAAAACTGCCATGCTCTTGATCACTCTCAAGATTCCTGCACATTCTCTCCACTCCTCCTGAGTCTCCACCCTATTACAGATTTTGGCATCATCTGCAAAAAGGCATACCTTCCCTTCCAGTTCTTCAGCAATGTAACTTACGAAGACATTAAACAGGACGCACCTCTGCACTGAGTCCTGAGGCACACCACTGGTTACTCTCCCATCATTAGAGTGAGTGCCATTTGTCACCACCCTCTGTCTCCTATCAGTTAATCAGTTTCTAACCACATTCACCACTTTGGATCCCACCCCTAAACTGCTCATTTTCAGAGCTGCAGTGGGCAGATCCCTGCGGATCTATTGCTTTCAAAAAAGGACTCTGCATTCCTTGCATTCTTTGTGAATGAACAACATGTTGAAGTGTCAGCATAGTCACCTCCATGACAGTGGTGAAGCACTCCACTTGCTGTCAGCAAGAATGTAACACTTTGATACCCCCACCTGATCCACCCTCTAAGCAACCTCCAACCCCACAAAACATAACAGTGACGCAGGGGGTGCCCAATCCCCCAGTGTCTTGATGAAGATAGTTCGATATTTTTTTTTGCCCCACAGCATCCCAGCACTACTGCATATGCGTAGTTACTTCTTCTTCTTCTTTTTTCCTTTTTAGATATATTGATAACCCCTTCCTGACCCTCCCTTTCAACACCCACCACCCCACCCCCTTAGAAAATAGCAGTGACACTGGGGGTGCCCAATCTCCCAGTGTCATGCTAAGGAGGAGTCCTGCTTTTTCCCACAGAGTCCCCACACTACCATGCATGCATGGTTATTTCTTCTTCTTTTTAAATATACTGATATCCCCCACCCAACCCTCCCTCTCACCACCCACCACCCCACCCAAACCACAAACATAGCAGTGACACTGAGGGTGCCCAATCCCCCAGTGTCATGCTGATGAATCCTCTGTGCTTTGTTTTGTTTTTTTTAATTAAAGCCCTATAAAAAGAAAACAGTCCATTGATGTCTTTTGCTGACATAATTGCCCCCACCTGACCCTCTCACTCAGCATCCAGTACCCCCCCCAAGCCCTTACTTACCAATCATGAGTCCAATGCCGTAATCCTCTTTTGGATCACAGACACATCTTCACTCTTCAAAGTCGGACCACGGATTGAAGAAATAGGCATGCTGTTCAATGTATTTCAATGGAGTTTTGAGCTTAGTGGCATAACTTGGACATTTTTGCATATGTTTGGCCCACATTTTCAACATGACTTCTTCATGAGCCTACCTCATGAACAATTGAACTGTAATTAGGCAGATCTGCCCTGAAAGGTGATTTTGTGGTCCCTGTGTGAAATCACCTTTCAGGCAGGATTTGAAAATGTTCCCTGCCATTGTTCATGAGGTGGGGCCATAAGAAGTCTATGTTGAAAATGCAGTGTAAAAATATTAAAAAACATTAAAGTTATGAGCCTACGCTGAATTTTGTGAACTCAGGCTTGTAACTTAAGTAATTTTCTATATTTTTACATTAAATTTACAACATAGCCATATCCTTATAGCACCTCATGAGTGTGACAGCTGTCATTTTTTAATTCCTGCCCAAAATATGTTTTTATATCTTGAAAGTTGGTTTTGCAGTCCCTGAGTGAAATCACATTTCAGGCAGGATTTGAACATTTGTTCTGGTCTTCTTCATGAGGCAGGGTCAAAACAAGGCTATGTTTAAAATTTGGTATACAAATATTACAAAACAAAGAATTTAGAAGCCTACATTACATTTTGCTAATAAAGGCTCATAACTTTGGTAATTTTCAATATTTTTACACCAAATTCCTTGCCTGCAGCCCTATCAGCTCTGTCCAGAGTTTGTTTTATCAGATCCTTATGTGGCACAATGTCAAGAGCCTTGTTAAAGTCAAGAATGCCACATCCTCTGCTGTCCCTGATTTATTTCCCTTGTCACCATGTAAAAGAAATCTATCAGATTAGCTTGACATGATCTCCCCCCTCACCTGGTAAATCCATGCTGCCTGTAGTCTTGCAGCCAACTGGATTAAGGAAACATAGTATACCAGTCTTTTATCAGAGTTTCCATTAGTTTATCCACTACTGAAGTAAGGCTGACTGACCAGTAGTTGCTAGTCTTCTTCCTGATACCACTCTTATGTACAGGGATCATGTCAACTCTTCTGCAGTCCTCCAGAACCATGCATTTCTCCAGTTAACTGTTGACTAAGGCTGCCAGTAGGGCAGCTAGCACCACTGTAAGTTCCTTTAGAACTCTTGGGTATATCCTGTTTAGATACATAGTTTTGCAAACCTTCAGAGTTGTAAGTCTGTTCTGGATTCTATCCTCTGAAAATGGACTTGTATCCACCCCCCATTCTTGCCACTCCCTCATGGTTCCTCCAGCTCCTCCCTCCATTGTGAACACTGAGTAGAAGTGCCTGTTTAGAATGTCAGTTTTTTCTTGATCCTCTTCTGTGCGGTCTTAACCCCACCTTTCTAATCCTCACTATCCCTCCCCTTTCTTTCCTCTTCTCTTTTATGTATCTGAGTAAAATATATATCTCCTTAGCAACCCCTTTTGGTGATTCTTTCTTTTGTCTGCACATTTGCTGCATTTACCACCTTACCAGCTTCCCTCTGGGTATAAGTGATCACTATACTGTGTGGTTTGGAAAATGAATAGGACAGGAAAGAAAAGCACTATGACAAGGATCCTGGTTTTCTGGAGGGCAGATTTTAAAGAAATGGGAAACTGTCTCAGAGAATGCCTCAAAGTAGGGAAGGCAGAGGTGGAGGGTGTAACTCAGGCAATGGCATACTGTTTCAAGGAAAGGAGCAAAGGAAAGAGGACAAAGAGGCTGATATGGTTCTCTAAAGAGGTGGCAAAAGCAGTTAAGGAGAAGAACACAGCATTTAGAAAGTACAAGGATACCCAGAAGGATGAAGACAGGGAGGTATATCTAGCAAAACACAGCCAGGCAGAAAGGTGTGTGAGGGCAGCTATAGCACTAACAGAGGAGAGGATAGATAAGGAGGTCAAAAAAAGTAACAAGACATTCAAGTATATGGGGGGAAGAGGAAGGCAATGGGAGGGATAGTGAGAATCAGGAGATGGGGGGCACTGCTCAAAGGAAGATCAAGAGAAAGCAGAACTACTAAATGATTACTTCTACTTGGTCTTCATGGCAGAGGTTGGGGATGGCAGACCTGCATGCTACAGTAAGCAATGGGGGTGGTGGTGGACACAAGTCCATTCTCAGTGGAGATAGTTCAGAAGAGACTGGAAGCCTTAAAGGAGAATAATGTGATGAGATGGGATAAGATTAATCAAGGAGTCCTTAAGAAACTGAGCACAATGTTGGCCATCTCTCTGGCAGTGCTTTGCAGCACCTTAGTAGAGATAGAGGAAGTTCCAGGGAACTGGAGTAGGACCGATGTGATCACTCTGTACAAGAGCAGCAGTAAGGAGTATACCAGCAACTATAGGCCAGTGAGTCTCACCTCAGTGATGGGGAGGTTAATGGAGACACTACTAAAGGAGAGGCTTGTGGAGCAGATTGAGGCAAAAGGGCTGCATGACCACTGGCAACATGGCTCCACGGGGAGAAGGTCATGTCAAACTAATTTCATAGATTTCTTTGACTGGATTACCATGAAGGTGGATCAAGGGAGAACAGTGAACATGGCCTATCTGGACTTCAGTAGGCTTTCAACACTATTCCACACTGGAGGCTAGTTAAGAAACTAATCAGCCTGGAGGTGGTTTCAATGCCATAAATGCAAGGCTATGCACTTACGGTTATGGAACGCAAGGGCTGTGTATGAAATGGTGGGAGTGGAGCTCACAGTCACCAAGCAAGAAAGAGACCTAGAGGTCATCATATCTGATGACCTCAGGGTAGCTGGACAGTGTGACAAAGCAGTGAAAAAGGCTATCAGAATGCTATGGTGCATTGGGAGAAGGATTTCTAGCGAGGGGCTGGGAGATGGTGCTACCATTGTAATGCTCACTAGTGATGCCCCACCTGAATTACTGTGTCAGAATCAGGAGCCCCCCTCAATAATGACACTGAAAGAGTGGTGGCAGTACAGAGAAGGATAACCAAAAGGGTGAGGGAGTTGCATGAGAAGTCATACAAGGAAAGGCTGCAGGAACTGAACATATACATCCTGGAAGAGAGGAGAGTGAGAGGGAACATGACTGAAACCTACAACTAATGAAAATCAGATTGGACAATATAGACCCACTCACCCAGTGTAATAAACAGATATTTATTATGTAGAAAGAACCATGTATAGGTTCAAAAATGAATCTGTCCTCTTCCTACATTTTAGATTATTCCTTCATCAGGGATACACTGTTAATTATGCTAAAATTAAAGTAAACAGATATTCATAGTCATATAATTTTTTTATATAATAATCAACTCATGAAATCTATATTCAACACCTGAATAATCAGGCTAACTCATACTCACACCATGCTATTAGCAATCTTTGGTTAGCTCCATTAATACTTTATCAATCCTATTGTTCCCTCTATATTCACAAGCCTAAAATCACAAACTTTCTTTCGTGTTTTTCTTAACCAAACAAAATTATTCAGGTACATTTAAAAGACAAAATCTGAATAATGTTATTCATACACTTAAGAAGCTACATCGCCATCATACTTTTTCTCTTAAATATCTTGTAATGCTCTCCGTGAATGCCGAGTTCTGTAAAATACAAATTAATTATCTCAGGGTGTAAATCCTGCCCCTTTTATTTATATCATTAACACCCTATTGAAGACATATTCCTCAGTGTGCCTCTGAAGAAAAGGATTTACTGATAGTAGCTTAGCAGTTCCTTGTTCGTTTTTAGCATCCTCTATTGTTTTTTATTTTTTTCATTGTGTTAGTATCTAGGAGTAACCAGAAATACATGGTTTATTTTCATTATCATTTCGTCCTATTATAAACCACTCTTCAATCTTTAAACTTTTCTACTTACAGTCTTAGGTGTAGAGAGTAGCATGTCCCCCTGCTCTCTCTGTAAAGGACGCAGCATTTTGACAACATGGAAGCCCTTTTATACTGTGGGTTTGAAGGAGGGGAATTGAGCTCACAACAATGCACTCCAGCACATGATCAGAAAAATGATGTGATACACATTGTCATCCTGTGCGCCCAATCTGTTGAATGGCAACACCTAGCAACAGAAAACAAATCCTGACAGGTGACCCTGATATAAAATGTTCTCCGATCTAGAACATATTTTCACATTTTCTATATATATTTTCAAATGTTATATATATTTTATACTTATAGAACTGTATTTCTGCATGGTAGTGTTCCTTTGGATTTTATTTTCCATCTTATATCTGGTTCCTCCTTACTAGTTGCTTAGTAGCTATACCTACAACTACACAGGACTGAACAAGGTGCAAGTGAAGGCTATATTTCAGAGAAAGGAAGGCACTAGAACAAGGGAGCAAGCAATAAAGCTATGAGGGGGGCATTTAAGAGAGATGTGCAGAAAAACTTATTCATGAAAAGGGTGGTGGATGACTGGAACAGCCTACCCAAGGACATATGCTTTCTCCTGTATAAAAATGTTTTTACTACTACTACATGTGTGGGGTATCCACAGGGGTATATTAGACAGAGGAATGGCGGGAGTAAGTGACATCTATAACCAGCTAGTGTAAGTGGTGATGAAATAGGCAGAACAAGGGACAGACTGGATGGGCCTAAAGGTCATTTTCTGTAAAAATAAATATGTTTCTATGTTTCAGTTAAAATATAAAAAAAATACATCTATGGATGGACAATGTCATAAAGGGTAATGTAATGCCCTACATTTATTGGTTTTATGTCTTTTCAATTATTTTTGTTTTGTTTCGTGACACATAACTTGATTTTCATGGTGGGCAGTGAAGGAGGTATTATGATATAATCTGAAAATAGGCAGAGGCAGAGGTAATACAATAATTGGATGGATATAAAGCAGAGAGTATAGGGAGGTATGCACCGTTGTGTAAGTAGTCTATAATAACTATTACTGTTGCTTGCACTGGGTTGTGGCAGTCTCAGATGGTTTTGTAGACTCTTATGTAACACTATAAATAGTAGTACACAGCAGATGCATGGCAAAAGCACCTGCCATAAACAACTTGTAATTATTTCTGACTTCAAGGCTTTTTTGCTCTCTAATTGTAGTTTGCTTTACCCAACATTAATTGTTACAATGGGAGCCAAAATAGTTTGGCTGAACTGTTAAGGCTGAACCAGATTTTTAGGTTGCACTTGAAGCTGAACAAAAGTTTGTTATGGCCCACTTCTCTCACCCTTACCTGGGGGTAGCTGGTATGGGGATATTACAATAAGACAGCACCTGCAAAAACAAAACTGTTACAAATGAAGGACAATTAAAAAACAGCAATGAAAATAATACATCAACATTAAATAACACTTTTATGAGGATCAGGCAGTTGTACAGGGAAAATAAATATTACAACAACAAACAGTCTGAAAATCAACAGCAGCAAATATCACAGATTTAGGGTTAACTCATGCCTGCATGTATCATTGATAGCAGGAGCAAGGAGTGAAGAATGTACCCTTAGTCTCGATTTGGCTAATTGAAGATTACAAGTGTGGCACTACAGTATAACAGAAGGGAGAACAGTGTCCCATATATACTGTATTAGGCAAGGCAAGGCAAAGTTTATTTTTATGGCACCCAATCTATGGGTTCCTTATATTCAAAACAAACAAGAGAAGGGAGATAAACTACAAAATACAATTAAAAACAGTAATATGATAAAATATAGAATACAATAAATATCAATAAATAACTCTGATTAAGTAAGTAAAATTTTATTTCTAGAAGACGCCCTTCCATTGCTCAGAGCGCCTTTACAATATAAATACAAAAAATGTAATATACATAATAAAATACAGACCATAATCCCTTTAAAACAACATACAAATTGAAGGCTGCTACATTCCAGGAAATGCCTTTCCAAAATATATGTTTTTAGGGAGCTTTTAAAATGAGCTATGCTGGGTCTTAGAGCCACGTCTGGGAAGGCCAGAGAAAACAAATGGGCCTTAAGACGGCACTTAAAGATTTCAATTGACAGTGCCTTCCTGACAAAGGTTGGCAGCGCACTCCACAGGACTGGGCCATCGACACTAGATGCCTTGTCACCAGCAGTTCTGAGTCTAATACTGGGAACCTCAAGGAGGACCCTGGAGGAGGAACTGAGGGAGCTGATTAAGGTGGCTAGTGTTAGAAGAACAATCAGGTAACCAGGGCCTAGTCCATATAGGGCTTTAAAGGTGAATAAACCTACATTGAAGATACCCCTCCACCTGAACGGCAGCCAGTGCAGTTCCCACAGCACTGAGGTTACATGGCAGAACCTCGAGAGGCCTGTCAGCAACCTGGCAGCTGCATTCTGCACCAGCTGCAACTCATGGAGGGTACTTCCTGAGACCCTGAAGTAGAGAGCTTTACAATAAACAAGCCTGGATGCCACAAAGGCATGAACCAGTGTGGGAAGGTCCTGAGGCAGAACTAGGGGTTTGATTCTGGCAATGTTCCTCAAGTGGTAGTAATCACTTTGAATGAAAGATGACTCCTGAGATTCAAATATCAGTCTGTCATCTACGAACACACAAAGCTCTCACACCCTAGAGGAGGCCATCAATGGAGTAGGCCCCAGGAAAGACCTGTTGCCACACCGGAGGCACTCTCATCACGCCCTTGGCCTGGTTCCAACACTAGAACACTCCATCTTGTCTGGATTTAGTTGCAGGACATCTAATCATTGATCTCAGCCAAGCAAATATTAAACATTTCAACAGTGTCAGATGTTCCGGGGCAAAGGACAAATACAATTGGGTATCATCTGCATAACAGTGAAAACCCACATTGTATTTCCTAATGAGCTCACCCAAGGGAAGCATATATACTGCAAACAACATCAGCAACAAGATTGATCCCTGAGGGACTCCGCACGAGAGGGGACTGCCTATAGTAGAAAGCTGTCTGACCAGAGGCATCCAAGGTAACAAAAATAAAACAGTTTTTCTGGACCCTAATCTAGAAATATCTGAAGAAGGTGAAATAATTTGCCACCACAAACCCATCACTACAAATACCCTCCTCCATGCACAATGTGTGTATCAAGGCACATTGATAAACAGCATCACATATGGATAGTCTGATGATTTAAAAAGAAACTCCTGAAGCTGCATTTGAAAAACAACCAGGTGAAATAAAAGAATGTTTTTTGGGAAATGGACATGACAAAACAACTCAAGAGATAGTTTTAGAAAAGGCTAGAGGGATTCAAAGAAATTACTTATAAGATAATAACAAAATAAAAGATAGCGGTGGTTGGTGGGGTGCTAATACCATTCATGACAGAATATAAACCTGTCTCTGGAAACTTGGGACACATTGTGAGATCACACAGGAAGGTCCTCAGTCTTGACACAGATTTAATTTCAAGCCTAAAAAAAGAACTAAGAAACACAATTTGCAGGGTCAAAAATGTGGGTTAGGAATATGTAAGCAATAATATCCAACAGGGTGGGCAGCATTGGGAAATACCTGAGCACCAGGAGCATAATGAGGCTCGGCACTGTAGGTGAAGGGCCTTATAACCCCTGGAAGGTCCATTATTTCCCATACCACCCACCCTGGAGGATATTATTGTGCTTAGAAAATGAACAGTGTAAAGAAAAAAAAAGTTTCATAAAAAATGGAGTTAAAAATGAGCTTAGAATAACTTTTGAATAAAGTAGTCCCTCGGCCACTTTAGATTTTCATACTATTGGTGACTGTAATTTAGTGTGGACCCTGCTGGTGAACCATTTGTGACAGGAGCTGCCAGGCACAGGATGGCTCAGAATATTTGGTTGGGATACTGGGTGACCGCTCAGTGAGGAGAAATTTTTTGTGCTACTGTGCATCTTGCAAGTAGTTTCAGAGAGAAGCAAAGTTAGGAGACATAGGAGCGGGACTTGTGGCATTTTAGTTGTTCATGGATCTGGTGAATTGGGCTGGTGACCGGTCACAGCACTTTCTTGACTTGCAGTGTCTGTGGATGGAGATGCACTGCCTTCTTTGGGCAGGTAATGGATTGCCTGGTATTTGAGAGAGCGTGGGACACAAACTTGTTGTTGAGCAGTTTGCTGGTAATAGTTGAAGAAAAACAGTATTTGAAGATTATAAAATAGTTTTGACAGATTTTTAATAAGTACTATGCTTCTGTTGGGGGGTGGGACGCTGTGGCTTTGCTCAGTCGTCCGCTTACTGAGCAGTAAAAAATGGCAGTTGGCAAGCTTGAAGATTCAGGGTGCCCAAGAATATCCCAAGTACTGGGGCAGCCCAAAAAGGAACTTGTTTTTCAATTGGCTTCCATTGAAAAATACCCACCCAGTGATATCGGTATCCCAGCCAATCAGAAAGTTAGGATTCTTGGACCCATTTTCTAATAGAAGGTAGAAAATGAGTGCTTGGAGCCTCTTAAAATCCAATGGGTTTTCCCATGTGCTAAGTGTAAAATCTGCCAGAATGGAATAAAGGTTGATACCTCTTTTTCAACCCATGCCTCGGAAACCCTGGAATGTCAACAGCTAATAACATGCTCTACTAAATTTTTGATCTACGTAGAATGATAACTTTAATATTTAACATTTGCTAACTACAGAATAGTGCAGTATGTTGCATAGAAGAGATTAAGTCATTGCTTTTCAATGCAATATTGATAATCAGATGGCTCCTTTTGGATGTACTTTCATGTGCTGATCATTGACAGATGCATATATGTGTGTATATATATATATATATATATATATAAATATTACAGACAAAAAACTCCATTTAATGCATCAGTTAGGGTTGTTCCACAGTGACAAAAGTGAGAAATTTGATGTTAGGGTTGAAACCCCTTTGCACCCCTCAGCCCACCCTCCAACTGGAATTGGGAGTGCGCATTGGAGTCATCAGCCTAAGTGTCACCCATCACATGTGGAAAGAAGCTGAGGAATAGGAGAATGGGGTGACAGTTAGGACCAATGACCCCAATGCACACCCGATTCCAGTTGGGGGTAGCTTTGAGGGGTGCAAAGGTGATTTCAACCCTAACATAGAATTTCCTCACTTTTGTCGCTCTGGAACAACCCTAACTGATGCATTAAATGGAGTTTTTTGCCTCTAATTTCCCTTCTTTTGAGAATGATAATGAAAATAGTGAATATAATGCAGCGGCGGGAGCCTTGAGGTGATATATTGTTGCATTGTAACATTGTGCCCATAAACACAAATGCATGTCACATGGTGGCATAAAGCGAAACAGAAAGAGGAACAGTACTGTAGACAGAAATGTTAAAAACAATGGAAACGAAGGGTAACGATATGGTGGTGTAAACGTAACCTGTAAGTGAAACGGGTACGGAACTGCAAGCAGAAATGGTAATGGTAAGAGTAATGGGCACACACAGGCTGGTTTTCCCCAAAAGCTGTACAGAGAAAGACAGTGAGTAGAAAGAATGTATGCAAAATAATGAGTCTCGGAACACAAAAATCAGTAGTTGTAATAGTAAATTGCTTATATCTCAGTAACCGTACGACATAGAAAAAAAATTTAAAAGTCATATGTATTATCACTTTCCTGGCTAGTTTTATACATATGATTTTTTGACAAAAACTCCGTATCTCACACCGTTTTCGAGATACGGGCCCTCAAAGATGCGGCGAACGCCGTAATGTTATCCTATGGGGAAAAAACAGAGGTTTGGATTGCCATAACTTTTGAACAGTTTAATATTTTTTCAAGAAACCTTTGAAAGGCACATCAGGGACCCCTGCCGCACGTTCCCTGAAGATTTCAGGCCAGTCGCGCAAACCGTGCGACCTGTAGGCACGACCGTAGAATTCCAGAAAAAGCGTAAACGCACGCGCAGATCACACTTAATAACTCCGCAGCTGTGTATCCAACCAGTACGAAACTTGGCAGATCCCAAGGCATATGGATCTTGATCATGTATTCCAAATTTCAGGCAAATCTGTCAAACGGTTGCAAAGTTATTAAGGTGCAAAATTTGGGGTTTAACATGTAAATGGCTCCTCAACCCTAACTATGGTAGCGCTATGGTGCTACCATAATATATATATATATATAGATATATAGATATAGATATATTGGCCCAGATATTCAAGAGGGTTGCACCATGTGCAATAGGGATGCGCCAGCACAAGTCCGAAAATGCACCATTCTACGATATTCAGCGCGAGGCAGATGCACCCCCAAATCACACTGCGCTAGAGTGCAAACATAATGAATGCATGTGCAACTGAAGGGGGAGGAACCATTCATAAATGGTGCAGTGTGATATTCAACAACATGTGCCATGCGCAATAGGGAGTGAGGAAGTTGGCAGCGATATGAGAAATGAGCAAAATAAAAAGGAACAAGAGAGCGCCAAGAATGCTACAGGGAAGGCACATGTTGCTGAACCGTAGGCAGCCACACAGGCAACACACACTGATAGCAGGACAGGGCAGGACAGAGACAGAGCACCTGAAACCCCCAGGAACAGGGAAGGTGTGGGGAACCTCTGCCACAGTGCAGCCCAAAAGGGGGAAGTGCCTCACAGCACTGAGGCCACTACAGGGAGGTGTTCCCGGTGCAGGGAAAGTAGCAGCAAAGACAGCGGGGGGAACACAGAAACAGCTGCCGGGCAGGTAACACAAACCAGGGACATGGCCAGTGCCACCATCCAGATGGAGGCAGTTATGAGGGGGGTGATAAGGCAGGCAGCAGGGGGGCGTGGCCATGGAAGGGCCCGTTGGCGGTATGCCCCCAACAGGCAGTACCGAGCCCACACCAGCATTGAGCTGTACACTGATACTGAGATCGTGGGCCGGTACTACCTGAACTGGGCAATTCTGAGGTGGCTCTGTGAGCTGTGCAGTGATGTGATGCAGGCACGCACACGATGGAGCCATGCTCTGTCAGTGGAGACCAAAGTGACAGCTTGCATGTGCCTGCTCGCCACGGGTACCTTCCAGAGACCAACAAAGGATATGACAGTCATAACCCAGTTGGCCGCATCATGCCACCTCACCCAATTCCTCAGCACACTGCTGTGGAATACATCCATTTCCCCAGCACACCGGCAGAGCGCACAGCAAACATACAGGAGTTCCACAGGGTAGCACGTATGCCTGGTGTGCTCGGGGCAATAGACTGCACCCATGTAGCCATCTGCACACCACCTGGCCCTGAAGGGGCCACATACATGAATTGGAAGTGGTATGCAAGCATCAACTGCCAAGTGGTGTGCGATGCCAGGGAGCGCATAATCAATGTTTGTGCCATTCACCCTGGGGGAACACATGATGCCTTCATCTGGTACCAGTCAGCACTGTGCCACAGGTTCGAGAGTGGAGACATCCACACTGGCCACCTAGTGGGTTAGTATGCAAAGCACGCAGAAAGACATGGAGCTTGGGAGGAGCATAGTCAGAGGTGACATGGGTATTGGCCTAGATGGCCCAAGGCAGGGCGACGCTGATCACCAAACTAACATCCACCCTCTACACACAGGTGACAGTGGATACCCACTCCATCCCTGGCTGCTCACACCATACCGGCTGCCCGCGACCCCATCGCAGCAATGCTACAATGAGGCACGTGCCACCACACTCAATGTCATTGAGCGGGTGTTCGGGATGCTGAAGGCACGTTTCCATTGCCTGGACACATCTGGCGGTGCCCTACAGTACAGCCCGTCAAAGGCCTGTGGGCTATTCCTGGCCTGTTGCATCCTGCACAACATGGCCAATGACTGTGGGATAACCGTACAGGTCAAAGAGGGGGACAGCGATGAGGACAATGAGGATGCTGGTGAAGATGGTGATGGGCAGCCCCCCTTGGTTGAAGGGAACCCCGACTGATCTGGATAGCACAGCTGCAGTGGGACACCATCACAGAGGAGCACTTCAACCAACCCAGGTAAGTCATGGGACCATGTTCAACCACCAGTGGCAAAGGCACAACCCACAAACACGCATGGACAAACACCAGGGGTGCATGTCGTTAATGGAATTGGCCTAGCGTGGAACCGCACACGCCATCAGGAATGGGCAAGGTCTAACATGGCACATGGTCACACACACACACACCTTACAAGACATGCACAAAGGGTAGGAGGCATGCCGATCCTGACCACCACCCCTAGCCACACACACATCCACAGACCACCACGCCCAGTGCCTGTCATTGTGCGTGTGTCAGATGCTGGGCACCATTGCACAGTGACAAACAGTGCGATGCAGGCATCATTGTGCACACACCACAGTGGACAGCAGCCCTGGAGGGTGTGCAAATGGAACGTGTGCGTGCATGCAGGGCCGGGTACCCCACCTGTGAATTGCACGCTGAACAACACAATGCACACAGGGCAGCATCAGACCGTAGCAGCGCTGGGAGACAGGTCAGTCATGTACCACAGTGCCATGGCCACTATGGATGTGTGGGCAGCCCCACCGAGACCTGCCAGCAGTGACAGGCTGACCAATGGCCTCATGGGTTGGCACCGACTGTCACCAAGGGGTTCCACTGCATGAACGTGACCGTGCTTGCGTAGGGGTTTGCAGCACATAGAACATGCCTGCACCAGGCATGCTCGGGATGCCCACAGCTGAACCCAGTGTCAACAAGTAGGGTGTTGCACAACGCTGGGAAAGAGGGGTGAACATTGCACTGCGCGGTATCTGCGACGCATGGGCAAATAACTTAGTGCCCATTGTGGCAATGACAGCTGTGATCGCCTGTGTCTGCCTGTCAATGGCAGTGGTCACATCCTCCCGCATCCAGTCCAACTCTGCCAGGAGCAGAGTGGTGTCTCTGCTGCATCGCTCCTCTGCCTGGTGCACAGCCACACTGAGTGCATCCACCACCATCATAAGTCGTACCTGCTGATTGACTGATGCTTGGAGTATGCGGGTGTGCTCATCTAAGAGGTCATCTGCCTGATCGGCATGCTGTCCCTCATGGTGTTCATGGCCCTGATGGTCAGCACCCCATGAGGGTGGGCACTACACACCAGGGTCAGGCCTGGGGATGTCCACAGGTGGTGCACTGATGCCGGCCCCTGACACTGTACCCCCATGGCCATTGGCCGACTGCTGACACTGCCCCTCCGGCTGCCGCTTTCCAGGGCTCAAGGGTGCCGCTGCAGTGGCCACAACAGCCCCACTGTCCTGGATACACACCAGTGCTGCCCCATTGGTGCAGACAGGCACAGGAGGGACTGTGATGTCATACAGGCCTCCATGGTGGCACCACCCATGGCCATGCCAGTGATGTCACCTGCTGTGTGGCCATCCTGTGGCCCACAAGTATCACTGCCGATGAAGTTAGCTCCATCATCATAAGTGACGAATCCGGCAGCAGCCCGAGTCTCAGCATGCTGGCATTCATGGACGCTGGCACACTGGGACACGGGCACAGCCTCCTCCACACCTGCTTCACCAACATCAGTCCGGACATCCAGGTGGGCCCACTGTCACCCTGACCCTCCTATACCTGTGGAGGTGGATGGGCCCTCCTCTATCTCCATGCTACCACCCTCAGTGGACAAGCCCACCACCGCTGACCCATGTAGACGCTCAGGAGCAATAAGGGAAAAACAGTAGCATTAATGTATCTGCCCTACCCTGTTCCCCCCATTGACAGACCAAGACCTACCATGCAGTGACGGGCTACCACCCATCTGAAATCCTCCACCCGGAACACCCTCGATGGCACAATGCTGCATGTTGCCAGCAACCCGCTCTTCTTGTGGGGTCAGGCATTGCATGTCTGGCTGTCCCCCACAGATCACAGACCATGCTGCCCTGATGGCAGCCACCTTCTCCTTAACCCTCCACCTGTCCATACCCATCTTCTTTTTGCACTCCTGCATGGACCGCTGGTGGCTGCCATGCAGGTTGACGATATGTGCCACCTCTTCCCATGCAGCAGCATGGGCCTGTGGTGTTCTCTGGTGTCCACTGAGCAGCGGCTCCAGGTCGAGGTAGGCCTCAAACAGGGCATCTGTTTCTGCCTTGGTGAAATGAGGCCTTCTCTTCTGCCCACGTCGCTATTTCTCTTCCTCCACCTCATGATCAGTCATTATTCATCCTGTGAGAATGACAGGTGTTACCTGTGACTGTGCAGTCCCATGCATGTCCCACACACCACAGTCCACACTCCCAAACAACATGCAACTCACCACAATAGACTGCAGTAACCGACTATGGCCAGTGCAGCACAATGTCACATTTTTATAGCGCAACACATGCAAATGAGGTGAGGCGCATTTTTAAGTGGATGCAAATGCAGTGTCTGCACCATTGAATGGCTGATTAGCTGATTTGCATATGCCGGCTGAATATCGCGCTGTTGCGCTTTGTGCAATTGTGCTGAATGTGCTCAGGCAAGGGCGCAGTTCTGTGACATGCGCAGTACACACCGAACTGCACGTGCCCACGGTGATGACACAGACGCCTGTAGCGCTGCTGACGTGCTGTGCTTGGGAGGCAATGCAGGGCACGGCCACCATTGTGCCAGTGGCGCTACTGTGCTGTTCACACATATGGCGCTGTGGCACTGGGGCACCATAGGTGCACTAGGGCCACGGCGCTATAAGCCACTACAGGAGGTGGCACACAGGAACCCAGTCGCGCCACATGCATTGGGTTCCAATCGCGCTGTGGCTGTCCGTGCGCGAGAGACCCTTGACCCTGTGCCCGACCTTTGCCCCCTAGGCCCCATGCATCTGGCATGGGTGCACTACTATCGAGCTGTTCAGTGACAGCGCGATAGGCAATGGCAGCGCTGTACTGTGCAGCATCTGCACGTGGCAGACCACGCTGCCGAGCGCCATTTTGACTCCAACTATCTGTTGAGATTGCACGGAGAAGGGCTACTATGTGGAACCAGGTTGAATTGGCCAATTTGGTGGCCATTGTAGAGCAACATGCTGTGGCACTATATGGTGATGCACCCCTGTACAGGACCAGGAGTGCAGTTTGGGAGGAGGTGGTGGTGGCTGCGCTGGAGGAGGCAACGGATATCGGCGCATGGCTGAGCAGTGTCGCCACAGGTACAGGGACCTCTGGCGCAGGGACCCAGACATGGTTGCCCACCTGTGGGGACATGACAGGAGGGGCACAGTGCCACGGCCAGGTAGGTGCCCCATCCATACACTGTTAACGTCCATACGGGTATCATGGTTGCATGTGTCCAGCACATGGGGGGGCCATCCAGTGTTGGCCGTGGTGGTGGTATCGGGGTGGGGGGTGGATGGGTATGGCTGTGTGGGATTGCACACACATGGGGGCAGGGGGGACTTTGCTACCGGATTGTACTGATGTTCCTTTCTCCATGTTTGCACCTTAGGCCCAGAGGAGCGCAGGAGGGTGAGAGAGAGGAGGCACCACCAGGAGGACCAGCAGGCCATGAGGGATGAAGGTTCACAGAGGTGCAGTGACCAGCCTGATGATGGTGAGTGCCTTACATCCATGATTACTATTGCATGCTGTGTAACATGGTGTGCAGCGGGACATGGCCACCATCCATTGACACCACTGCCATGCACGCAACTTGTTACAGTCAGCACTGTCCAGTGGCACTGCATGTCTGGGAGTGCATCAATGGTGGTCCATGCATGCACCAGGTACATGGCTGTGCCACTGCCTTCACACCGCACAGCCAAGTCATTGCACGGCCCTCTGTGGTGCTATGCAGGACATGGGCAGTGGGTGTGTGCAGTGGTCTGCATGGCTGTGGGTGCCTGGGTAGGCAGGTCTTGTGGGGTGGTCACACACCATCACAGGGGCATGGCACATGGCTGTGTGCCATGCACAATGGGTGGGCTGCAGGGGGCTGGACAGTCACACGTATTGACTCTGCTCCCTTGTCCTAGGTGGACATCGCTGGATGGCCTTGCAAAGGGGAATGCAGGAGCTACTGCAACTGGTGAGGGTGTCCCTTGTGATACTTGAACGAATGGAGCGGGACGGGGTCCGAAGAAGACAAAGCCATAGGCGCCCCAGGAGTGGAGAGCAGGGCAGGCAATAGGCCCTCCATGCCCCCTGAGTCAACTAACCCCCCTGGACCCACCATCACACCCCTTCTTCCCTCTCCCATTTGTTCACCCCTGCCCCATGCCCGCCCCCACCTGGTTTGTGGCCCTCCCCCCCGTAAATACTTGTAAATAGTTTTTTGTTACCTCATTTCAATACATGCATTTTGTTATGACAACTGTGGTAGTCTCTGATTTGCAGCGGGCTACAGGTGCTCGGCTGCAGTGGTGTGCATGGCATCAGGGGTTGTGCAGACATGGGTGTGTGTGTGCATGTCCAGCAGGGAATCACCTATGGTGTGGGTGGAGGACTCGGTCACTGTCTGTGGTTTGTGTGTTGTTCTCTGTGCACTGGATGCCTGTGTGCAGTGGTCCATGGTGCATGCACTGTGTGCATGGTACCCCTGTCAGACCATCTATGGCCTGTGCAGCTGACACCCTTGCATGTCTGTGATATGCACGGTCTGCTGGCATGTCAGTGGTGGATGTCCATGCTGGACAACCGCTGTACCTGGCACAATGCCAGGTTGCCTCCCATCACCAGTATGGTGCATGTCTGCCTAGGGTGGCACTGTGGACTCCGCTGATGTTGTCCCCCCCTCCATGCTGTCACTTGTGTCTGTTGTAGTGGATGTGCTCCAGTGTCTGTCACTTGTGCTCAGGCTGCATGCTGGTGGCATACAGCTTCATGGTGCCTGTGCAGGGTGGCTGGCAAACCTGTGCCATGTAGGGGTGCTGGATATGTGTACATGGCTGCCGTGGCCACACGCCAGTGGCTTGGTTGACCCGCTACTGTGTCCCTGTATTGGAGTGCCCTTGGATATGGGTGGGTGTTTGTCCATGCACTGTGTTGCATCCTGTGTGGCACATGCTTCCGTGCAACACTGTGTGTGTCTGTGCTGGCTGTTGTGGCCAGTGCTGGGATGGGATGTGTCCTTGGGAGGGTGTGCAGGGTGCTGTATAGCATGTGGGGTACCTCACGTGCCGACGTATGGTCGGTCTCTCAGCTGCACCTCGGGGGACGTGTAGGGTGGCACTGTGTATGCTGTTGTTGCATCACTGTCTGCTGCTGCCCACTGCAGGGTGCACATGGTGGGGCTGCCTTGCATGGCTCCATGGTGCACAAGGTTGCATTGTCACAGTGGGGGTGGTGGCATGCAAGGGGTATCCTGCACTGTTGGGTGCTACTCCTGGAAAGGGTGTATGGGGATCGTGGTGCAGGGTGTGCTCTGCATTGGTGGGATGGTGTTGCACGGGGTGGTCGGCCCTCCTTGTGTGTCAGTCACAGCTTGCCAGGGAGTGTGCTGGGGCACCATGCCCCGGCTGGGGGTTGGTTGCTGGTATCCATGGGCAGGTGGTTATTCCAGCTCTCCCCCGGTTGTTCAGTGCATGGATTGTGGGGCGCAATGTCTGTTCTGCTGTGTGCTCCTCTGCCCATCTGTGGTATGAGTGGTGGGCCACTGCATCCTGTCCCTGAGCATCCCTGGTTGTGCTGTTGCATTGCTGCCCTGCTCCATGGAGCATCCCTTGTGGCACTATGGTGCATCTGAAATGCACAACTGCATATCCCTGGTTGCACTATGGTGCAGGTGGTACAATATTCAGTCGTGTGCCTCAGGCGCATCTTGGCCTGCACAGTTTTTGAATATTGTGCTTCTTGCACATGGGCGCAGTGGACTTGCACTTGCTCCAGCTGTTGTGCACTTTTTGGGCACAGTTTGAATATCCTGGCCATATAATATATATATATATATATATATATATATATATATATATATATATTATAGTGGTGCGGTCATGTCACTATAGTTAGGGTTCAGCGGTCAGTTACATACTAAAGTCAAAGGTTTAGGCATTAATAACTTTGGACTCGTTCAATGGATTTTCCTGAAATCTGGTGCATGTGTTAGGGGAATAGCAGTTCTCTTGATTTGCCAAATTGCATTTTGGTCAGAGAGCCAGTCTTTGTGTATGAACGTGCTGAAAAATGAAAAATTATCCATTTTTGGAGGCACCTTTTGGCATTCTGAATGTGGTCCTGCACGGCCATCGTGTGCCATGCCACTCTGTGAGATGGCTTGTTTGAAAGCGCTTTGGTGGCCAAACATGGTGCTTTTTGTTTGATGAAAAAATATCAAGGCATTCAAAAGTTATGGCACTTTTAAGTTCCCATTATACTGTAAGTCAAAGGGCAAATTTATATGTATATCTTGAGATCAAAGAATGGGGTTCTGGCCATCTCATCCTGCCTGGCGGTCAAAGAATTTGCAGCCTCCCAGTTCAAAAATCTTTGTCCCTGAGGATTTTTCAAATTCTTTGATTGCGGGGTCTGCCATCTTGTTTTCAGTTTCCCGATCACACAACCACAAATATCTAGCTCAGCGGTCACTTCTGAAATTAAACTTTGATGGGTTTTACTCAGGGGACCCTGATCTATTGAGCCATGGCTTTGGTTCCATCCAAATCAGTCTTAAAATAGAGTTTCCAGCTTTTTAAATTTTCGTTCGTGGCTCGCTAATGATTTTTGATCACGAGCCTGTAAATTCTTTGATCGCGAGAATCTTTGATCGCTATCTTGCATCACGAGCAAGGGATGAGATGGCCAGATTAAAAATTTAATTTTTGCATCCCAGGGGTGTCCTATAACATTATTTAAGGGTGGGTTTGCTCAGAGGGCTAAGCTCTCCCCCATCTGAATACACAAATTGTTATTTTCATAATCCCTGGTAGTGTAGTGTCCTCCACCCCATCATGGTAATCTACATAACCATGCATCTATCCCTGGTAGTCTAGTGGTCTAGTGGCCCCCCCCAATAGTACCTTATGAATATGTTTCTTTTCTATCCCTAGTAGTCTAGTGGTCCCCATGTGTTGTTCTCTACTTTACAAATATCCCTGGTAGTCTAGTGCCCCCCGATCTGTACTTTATTAATGTTATTATTATTAACATCCCTAGTAATCTAGAGTCCCCCATCTTAATAAAATAGATTTTGATTTTAAATGTCCTGGTAGTCTAGTGGCCCCCCCATCCCCCACCCAGCCATGCCAGCTCACCCAGCACCCCCCACCCCTTCCCCAACCCGGCAACTGGCACAGCCCACCCTCTCACACTCCACGGCTAGCCACCAACTGTGTGTTTTGAGTGCTAATGGAAGAGGCACTCTGAAATAATTTCTGAGTGCCTCTTTCCATTAGCATTCATACAAAGCACAGTTGGTGGCTGGCCTGAGGTGAGAGGTGGGCTGTCGACCCAGGAGGAAGCTGAGGGGTGCTGTGGGCTGGCATGGCTGGGTGAGGCCTCTAGACTACCAGAGACATTAAAATCAAGATCTATTTTATTAGATGGGGGATAGCTAGACTACCAGGGATGTTAATAATAATAACATTAATAAAGTACAGATCAGGAGTGGGGGCCACTAGACTACCAGGGATATTTGTAAAATACATAAATAAACACACATGGGAAGGACCACTAGACTACCAGGGATAGAAAAGAAACATATTCATAAGGTACTCATTGGGGGGGCCACTAGACTACCAGGGATAGTAGCATGCTTATGTAGATTACCATGATGGGGAGGGGGTCGCTAGACTACCAGGGATTATGAAAATAACTATTTGTGTATTGAGATGGGGGAGAGCTTAGCCCCCTGAGCAAAACCACCCTTAAGTAATGTTATGGGATGCCCTGGCCTACAAAAGTTCAATTTTAATGTATTATCTGGTCCCTCGCTCTTTGTTTGAGTGACAACTTTGACTGAATGCAAAATTCTTTGTGTCTTACATTCTTTGGTTGCGATCGTGCGTCGCGAGTGAGGGACGAGATGGGCAGATAAAAAAATACATTTTCTCAGCTCAGGGGTGTCCTAGGAAGACAAATGAGGATGGGTTTTACTCATGGGGCTTCATTCTGATGAACCATGGCAGTGGTTTACCGCAATTATGTGAAGTTTGTGAATTACACAACTTTTAATTCTTTGGTTGTGACCCTGCAATTCTTTGATCATGAGCCTGCAAATTCTTTGTGAGATTCTTTGATCGTGATCGTGTATCATGAGTGAGGGACGAGATGGCCTCATTTAAAATTAAATTTTCTCAGCCCAGGGGTGTCCTAGGAAGTCAAATGAGGGTGGGTTTTACTTAGGGGGCTTCGCTCTGTCGAACCATGGTGGTGGTTTACCAAAATTCTTTCAGTCTTTTGATTTATAAGGTTTTTAAATCTTTGTTCATGAGCCTGCAAACTCTTTGATCGTGAGCCTACAAATTCTTTGATCATGAGATTCTTTGGATGCCATCTTAGAAAGTGAGGGAGGGACAAGATGGCCAGATTTTTTATAATGGAATAGATAGAGAAATGTTAGTAGTCTTTGATATTGAATATCTCGGAAACGGTTTGGTCTTTTTACTTAAAATTTGGAGGGTGTTTACATCATGTCTGGCAGATGTGAATTATGTGTTTATGTGTCAGAGAAGATTTATTTTGCAGGGATATTGCATGATGCACTTTATGTGTTGCGGACTGTGTTTTGCTTGTGGTGGTGGCTTGAAATTGATAGGATACCTAGCCTTAGTGTCATGGATGTAGTTTTCAGTCATGTGTGTTAAATGTCAGCAGGTGTGGAACTGTGCCAATCTGATGAATGAAAACTCATACGTTAAAATATTATATCGAAGACACAGTTTAGTCTTTTCATTTGAGATTTGGAGGGTTTTGACAGCATGTCATATGGATGAAAATTAGTGTTTCCATGTCAGAAATTTTTTTTTTTTGCAGATATGGTGTGGCGCAGTTTACGTTCTGCAGACAATGTTTTGCTTGTAGTGGTGGCTTGAAATTGATAGGATACCTACCCTTAGTGTCATGGATGTAGTTTTCAGTCGTTGTGTGTATTGAATGTCAATAGGTGCGGAACTGTGCCACTCTGACAAATGAAAATTTCAAATTTTGATATGTCATATCTTGGACACGGTTTAGTCTTTTTACTTGAAATTTGGAGGGTGTTGACGGCATGTCCTGTAGATGTTAATAGAGGTGCTTATGCATCAGACAACATATTTTTTGTGGACATATTGTGTGGCGCAGTTTATGTTTTGTGGTCAGCATTTTCTATTGTTCTACTAGATTAACATTTGTTTGGTGGCTGGCCTTGCTGTTGTGAATGTACTTATTAGTCATTGGGTTTGTAATGTGGCCTGACACTTACAAGTTGGTGGGATCATGGTGCCCAAAGGGCCCTGTCCTCCCACCAACTTGGTAACTTTCTACTTTTCTATTCTTTCTTAAAAAGTAAGAAATTTTATGCAAAAAATTCATTAATGTATTGTTAGCTAGGTGTGTGTATTGGGGTCTTGTCCTAACTCTCACCCCATTCTCCCACTGCACCACCTCAGCTTGTTTACACATGGGATGGGGTAAGAGTTAGACCAAGGACCCCAATGCACACCCCGATGCCTGTTGGCGGGGGCGGACTGGGGTGGGGTACAAGGGGTGGGAACCCTAAAATCAAATTTCCTCGCTCTTTGCATGGTAGAAGAACCCTAACTGATGCATTAATTAAGATTTTTGCATATAATTATATAT
The DNA here is from genome assembly GCA_016271365.2 of Neoceratodus forsteri. Taxonomy (NCBI): domain Eukaryota; kingdom Metazoa; phylum Chordata; order Ceratodontiformes; family Ceratodontidae; genus Neoceratodus; species Neoceratodus forsteri. The sequence continues at coordinate 464,715,037 of CM057449.1, forward strand.
ATATATTCATTGTAATAAACTTCATTTAATGCATCAGTTAGGGTTAAAGTGACAAAAGTGGGGAAATGAGATGTTAGGGTTGAGCCCCTAACCCCACCACCACCCCACCACCCATCCTCCACAGTCCAACAGATGTCTGGGTGTGCCATGGGGTCATGAGACCCAAATCTCACCCCATTCCATGTGTAAACAGGTTGACATGCTATAGTAAAAAAAGAATGGAGTGAGGGCTTGGCCTCATTACCCCATGGCACACCCTGGCATCTGTTGATCTGTGGAGGATGTGAGGGTGGGATGGGGGGTTAGGGGCTCAACCCTAATGCCTCATTTCACCACTTCAGTCACTTTAACCCTAACTGATACATTAAACAAAGTTTTTTGCAAAGAAGATATATATATATATATATATATATATATATATATATACACACACACACACACACACACACCATGGGGGTGAGATCAATTCAGTGAAATAAACCATGTTATTTTCACTGGAGTGAAATAAATCCTGATGACATCAGCAGAGTTAAAATAAATACCATTTATACCTACTCTGCTGACATCACTCACTTGCATCTGAAAACACTAAGAAACAACCCCTTTAATTTGCTGAGTTCTAAAACAGGCCCTACACTGAAATTAACACAATTAAGATAGATAATGACAGTCGGCTGCAGGACTCCTTCTAAATGTAACAATCTCCAAATGTCTTGTGCTGCATTTCAAAACCCGAGTTTAATACATTACTGAATCCTACATTGCCACATATTGACCTACAAAACGAACAACAAAAAACCAGTATATTGCAAACATACAGCTTGTCACAAAACAGAACCTCCCTTAGGCAATCAATTACCAAAACACAGCACACCCAATCAAGACCTACACACACACACACACACACACACACACCCAGCAAACAACAGCTCACTACAACAACCCATTCATAAAACACACACACACACACACACACGATTGCAACACCAGCATCATTTAAAGTGACATGAACCTCAAAACAACAAACATACCTCTCTCACTGAAAATTGGTCTCACCTCCATGGTATAAACAGCACACATGATGGGCAGATCATGGAATATGGAAAATATTCTCACTCCTGCATCGTGTGCACTGTATATTTCACTCGTGAAATATCCAGAACTCACTCTCCAGGGTGAGAATAATTTCCATATTCCACTTCTGCCCATCATGTATCCATATATATATATATATATATATATATATATATATATATATATATATATACACAGTATATATATATATATATATATATATATATATATATATATATATATATATATATATTCATTGCAAAAACTCTGTTAATACATTGGATGGATTGATAGTACAGCAACAAAATTTTGGAAATTTGATGTTAGGCTCACCCCACACCCCCCACACACACCAACAGGCATTGGGGTGTGCCATAGGGTTATCAGGCCCATCTTTCACCCCATTCCATGTGTAAAGAAGCTGACATGGTAAAGTATAGGTGAATGGGGTGAGAGTTTGGTCTGATGACCCCACGGCACACCCCAATGCCTGTTACTATGTGGAGGGGGGTTGGAGTAGTAGGGGTGGGAACCCTAACATTAAATTTCCAAACTTCTGTTGCTGTACTATCAACCCTAGCTGATGGATTAATGGAGTTTTTGCAATGAATTTCCCTTGTTTTTGAGAAAGTGTTATGTAACTGGTATGTGGTCACTGCGCTCCCTTCATGCTGCCTATTTTTGCATAATGGTATGCATCTGTGGGAGCGCAGGCCCTCTGGTCCTTGAAATCTCACTTATGCATAAGTACAGAGACATACCACAGCTCTGGAGTCATGAAAATGAACCCTTGTAACACAAATTTGTCATTTATTTCAGTAACCATAGTAACTATGAAAATAATTCCACTGCAGTTGTAATCATGACTTGGAAACCACCATGCATGCTTAGTTTATTGGACTAAGCCACACAGAGCAAAAAATCTGTATCTCAAATCATTTTTGAGATACAGGCACAGAAAGGCACCATGGGTGCTGCTATGTTATCCTATGGGAAATTTCTCAACTTTGGAAAGCTGTAACCATGGAACTGGTGTAAATGTTTTCACCAAACTAACAAAAGGCACATTGGTGGGGTAAGGGCTTGCTACCCTGCAGATTGCAGCCCAAAAGCTCTAACTGTTTGGTAGCCATGCAGTGACAAAGAAATTGTGTTTTTTGGTGTGGTAGAGCTGCAAATTGCAACACTTTCACAAAATTTGCAAATGAACGGGTGAGAAAGTGTCACAATATTCAAAAGTGTCGCCTCCATTCTTTCGAAATTTGTGACAGTACCAGGGGGGTCAGATACTGAAAAACATATTTCCAGGCTGAACTTTTTCAATTCTGATGTCCACACTGTGTTACTCATGCCCAGATTAGGTAAACACAACTATTAGTGATTACCTAGGGGAGGTCAAATTTGAACTACAGCCATTTTTCTCTGCCACTAACTGAAAACAAGATGGTGGTGGCACAATACTACTGAGGGCATTTGCGACAGTAAAATGTACTGATGGCAGCTTTTGAGAGGCATAGCTATTGCTTCCATTAACTATAATGAGAAACTTCAAATCTGAATAACTTTAGAACAAATTAATATTTTTTTACCACATCTTCAAAAGACACATTATTGACAAAGATTGCATATTCCCTGGCAATTTCACAGCAGACAGACAAACCATTTGGGCTGTAGCCCCAAGCAAAGGCATAGCCAAAAAGTGTGTTTTTGCATATTTTCTAGCACTCCACAGCTCCGCAACTGCACATCTAACTGGAACGAAACTTGCTAGATCCAGAGATCTGTGGTACCTGACCGCATCTGCATCATTACAGGCAAATCTGTCATACAGTTCCAAAGTTATTAAAGTGCACAATTTTAAGTTTAACATAGACGTGGCCAGGCAACTGTAACTATAGCTGCACTACTGTGCAGCAATTATATATATATATATGTATTTTTTTTTTCAAACTTAGGGTTACCTACTCTACCACCCCACCCTCCACACACCAACAGGTGTTGAGGTGTGTCTTGGGGTCCCTGTACCATATCAGCTTGTTTACACATGGAATAGGGTGAGAGTTAGGGCTGATGACCCCAAGGCACACCCCAATGCTTGTTTGTGTGTGGAGGGTGGAGGGTGGGGTGGGGTGTAGGGTTGGTAACCCTAAGTTCAAATTTCTGACTTCTGTTGCTGTAATAGAAACCCTAACTGATGCATTAACTGTGTTTTTTGCAATAAATTGCACTTCTTTTTGAAATAGTATAATAGTATCCTTATAGTACTGTGGGAGTGCAGGATCCTTTGGACCCTGTGGCAAACAGCAATCTGCCAGTCCGATAACCCCAGTGGAGGGATGCCTGTCCTTTCTTATTCTTTTTATACTTAAATATGTTGCACAACAATATCTTCCTATGCTATACTTTACCTTTCTCAGCCCCTGGTGTAGGTTGGCCACCTACATCAGTCTTTTTTAATTCTTACTAAATCTTTTTCCTATTGCCTTTAGTTCTAATTTCTTTATTTCCATCCTTCTCCAAGAACTCCCCAAAATCATGCACCAGGCTAAAGCTAGCTGATAGGAATGAAATAAAGTGCATTTATGGCATTTAATGCCAAAAGATATAAAGTGCTGTTAAAGAGATATAAGGTGCTGGTTGAATAAAGTGCTTCATAAAGTTAATGCTTATGACATTTTTATGTATAGGGTGCAGAAATGTTTGGAAATGTTTAATATGATAGTTAAATACAAAATAACATCCACTCTGATATGTGGGTTATGGATAGAAGCAAAGCAGCATTATGCTTATGTTGTTTGAATGATTTTGCTGCCACTCTGTTGTTATGTAGAATGCTGTGACAAAGAATTTCTGCATTGAAGCAAGAACTGTTTGAACCAAGCGGCAAACTTTTCTTTTACTTTTGCTGCCACTCAGTATTTATGTAAATATTTACTGATGCCACTGTATTATTAGGGCTCCCGGCTCCTGGCTTTGTATTTTGTATTTTGTCAGTGTCAGTGGCTCAGTAGGTAGCACACTCACCTCTGAGGCCGGGGAGATCAGAGGGCTGTGGGTTCAGTTCCCACATCTGGCACTTGGGTTAATATCCCAGTACTGACACTGTAGTGCAATATTTGAGGGATGCTGCACTTCTGAGGTGCTGTCTTTTGGATGAGACGTTAAACTGAGGTCCCTTCTGCCTGGATTGGTGGTAGTTCAGGTGGATGTTAAAGATCCCATGGCACTTATCGAAAAGAGTAGGGGAAGTTTGTTGAGCAAAAAACATAACATCACAATAGGAAAATCAAATCACATACAGTACAAAAAAAATAACAGAGATAGTAGATATGTAACAAAACATTCCAGAAATAAACAGTCACAAAAAGAAATGATTCCAAAGGGGAACACAATTGAAGCTGTGAAAATCTCAGTTTATCTGTACATATAACATGCAATAATCCCTCTTCTACCTGAGACATAATAGTATAATTTAAGACTTGCTGTTGTTGAAAAATAAACTGACAACGTGCTTGCCAGAGATAAAACTGAATAAGTGCAAAAAAAACATTCAGAGTGTTACTATGGTAAATACCCCAAGCCCCGGAATAGTCCCCTAAAATCAAAGTATTATACGTAATATGAGAAAGTAAAGGCATATGCCAAGAAGTGGCTGCATCATTCCACAAAATCTTACTAAAAGAACAGGTAAGAAAAAAATGAAATAAACTCTCTTCCTCATTTAAACATAAAAGCCTTGGACAATATCTATCTTGTAAAGGCTTATATTTCAAATTACCTCGAACCCCTAACCTTCCCTGAACTGACATCCAAACTATATCCCACGTAAAAACAGGAAGTCTAAAGTCAGTTAGCTTACAAAGAGCAAAGGACATTTTAGTCGGAACACATTCAGGAAAAAGCAACACAATACCCTGTAAGTCATAAACTATATATGAATAAAAGAACTTTCTAGTATGAGAAATGAAAGTCTGAAACATAAGTTTCCATTGATGACATTTTTTCAGAGCTGGAATCCCATAGGCTGGCAAATGATCCTGAGCTATAATTTTAGGAGGTAAAAGTTTCCATTTATGAAAAAACCGAGTCCAAACAAAATGTGACCATGCTTGCCATGGTAAAGTAACCGACCCCCCTTAAATAACTAAAAGAATTAAACAAAAATATCGAATGATAGAACACAATTGGGTTTATCATAGCTAAACCACCCCGCTTAATAGGTAAATAAATTATTTCCCTACGTAGAGGATTCAACCTGTTACCCCACAGCATTTGAAAAAAAACACTATACAACCTAGTTTCTAACTTAAATGGAGGAGGATAAAGATAATTAAGATACAAAAAAACAGGCAACAGGAATTTTTTAATAATAAAAATGTGCTTTCTCTTCCCAAATTTCCAGCGTTTCCAAACATTAACCTTACCCTCCCCCATCTTCAACTGTTGCTCTCAATTGAAGCTAGCCAGGTCACCAGGCCCAAACCATATACCCAAAATTTTATGAGGGGTGGAGACCAGGGGAATACCCATTATCTCCGAAGAGACAACAGTGCCAGAATCTAAGGAAAAAAGAGGAAGCTCTTGGCTAGATTAATCTGTGCCCCAGAAAATCGGCCCCATGTGTTGAAGCTTTGCAAAGCAATCTTAAAGGAAGTTTCATTTTCCATCAATAAAATCACATCATCAGCACATGCCACTACCTTTTCTGGTGACAAAGATGGATCAGGGGCAAGTCCTACAATATCAAGAGTCCCATGAATATATCTAATCACTGTATCCAAAACATAAGTGTATAATAGGGGACTTAAAGGACAGCCCTGTCGTACACCTTTAGCAAAATGAATTTCAGATCCCAAGAGGCCATTTACCATGGGAATTACCTGAGAATCAGAGTATAGCATAACTATCCATGCCACAAAAGGACGCGAAATACCATAACACAACAATAGATTAAACAAATAATGATGTCTAACTGGGTCAAAAGCTTTAACTTGATCCAGTGCAACCACCAACCCAGAACCTCGGCCTGAATAACTATTGTCAAATAGTTCCCGCAAGAGAAAAAGATTGTGCTGAATCCTACGCATAGGAATTGCATAAGCCTGAGCCGGATGAATAAGGAATCCAGAAACATGCAACAATCTATTAGTGATAATTTTAGAAAATATTTTATAGTCACTATTAAGTAGGCTAATTGGTCTCCAATTTGTCAACAAAGAGGGATCATCTTTTTTATGAATAAATTTCAGTAATGAAATACTAAAGTCAGAAAAACCCAGATTTGATGTCAACATAAAATTAAAAACTAAGGGCAAAAAATAACACATGTAGGGAAGGAACTTTTTATAAAACTCATTAGGGATGCCATCTAAGCCAGGGGACATTTTACTATCTAAGGACTTTATCACACCTTCCACTTCTTGAGATGAGATAGGCATTAATAACAGTTTCTTAGAAGCGTCATCCAATAAAGGAAGAGAGGCCAGAAATTCAGCTGGTAAAACCTCAGTGGGCCCAGGATCTGCACTAAAAAGGTCAGAGACAAAACTTTGCACAACAGACAACATCTCCAAATCAGAGGACACAAGTGCACCACTGTCAGACACTAAGCCAGTCATAAGGGTTTTATCTAAATGTTGTTTACAGGCTTTATAAGGATCAGAAGCAGGCTGCTATAGCAACCCATATCTAAACTCTATATCCAAGGATTTTGCCCTATCATATTGGTAAAGAGACATCTGTTTCTTAATTTCAGAGATTTGTGATTGAAAAAGTATTCTATCCTGAGGAGGGAAAGACATTAATTTATATAACTGATTCCGATATTGTAAATATTTCAAATACTGAAAATTAGCTTTTTGTTTCCCCAACTTCAGCATAAAAGATTTAATCTCAAATTTGGTATCTTTCCACCAATCATATAGATTGTCAAAAAGACAAATAGTAGAATTCCGTGCTGCAAAAATAATATCTAAGCCATTCATACAATCACAAGACTCTAAAAGAGACAAATTCAGTCTCCATCTGGAACAGGTGGGAAATATCTTAGTAGGGATCCCTGCTAAGCTAAAATGACAAAATAAAATCTGATGGTCAGAAAATTCCATCAGTTTCACAATACCCCAGTAAGGCTGTAAGTATTTAGAAACAAAGATTAAATCGATACGGGTCGAAAAGACATGTCTATGATAAGTAGAACCTCCAGTACTATATAAGGCCCGATAGGCATCTGAAAGGCCTGCATCCTTAACAATCTGCTGTAATGCCAATGAATCACAGCACATTTTCCTCTGAACTCCACCGATAAATTTATCAACTTCACAATTAAAGTCACCCCCCCAGATAACATGCTTCCTAGTGTAGAGGAATGGTTTAATAAGTTCAAATAAGTCTATACGAGCAGTCTTGACTTGTGGTGCATAAATGTTAATAATACGATAATCAAAATCCCGAAAACTACAATCCAAAAGTAAAGCCCTACCAGGACAAATATCTACTAATTTGGAGATTCTAAAAAAAGTGGATTTAAACAAAATCGCTATCCCATCTGCCAAATCTGGGCCAAACGTCCAAAAAGATGGCCCCCAAATCCATCTGCGTTTTGCCTGATCAATTTCAGCAAGAGAAGATAATCTAGTCTCTTGAAGAAAGATAATATCAGCCTGCAGTGTGCCAAGAAAGGAAAAAAGAGAAAGCCTTTTCTTGAAATTTTTAAGACTACAGACATTGTAGGACACTACCTGTAAAGTTGCCATAAGAGTCAAGGTAAAAGTCAAGGCCCACCTTTTTGACTAAAACTGGCTTTCCATTTTTTCCCTTCTTCCCTTTTTTTTCTTTAGCCAATTCTATAGACTTATTGCCTTCATCTTCAGAAATTAGTTCAGAGCGATGGGAGGTATCAGATTCCAAATCCGAATCTCCCCCTTCACTCATCAATGGGGTAAAAGAATTACCTACAGGGATAGGGTTAACTGTTTGTTTAACAGAGGCCCTGGTAAACCTCCTACTTTTAACTGTTTCAAAAGGAGGAGGCATAGAGGAAAGGGCAGGTGACTGTGCCAGAGGCGGGACAATAGGAACAGGGGAGACCATAGCAGGGAGAACAGGAGACTCAGGGTCAGCAACCTAAATCGATACATCGGCACCAATAGGATTCAAATCTCCCTTGCCTGCCTGAAACCCCCCCAACTCAGACGGAAGCATTGACTGAGGAAGGCTTATCCCGTCTCTTTTCCTGAGCTTTGTTTACTAAGTCATCCTGATCCCACCCACCCGTCCTGTTATGTTTGGCCCAAGGGCATTGATGAAAAGCATGTCCTTTGTCATCACACAAATCACACTGAAAGATATTCTCACAGCAGTCCACTGAATGTCCAAAACCACCACACAACGCACACTTTAATAGATCACAGGAACTACTAATATGAGTTTTAGCCCCACACTTATAACAGGCCTGAGGCTGGCCCCCATAGAAGCAAACTTCTCTGTCTTTGCCTAAAAAAAAACTATTAGGGAGATGTACAATATCACTATTATCCTGAAACAATTTCACTTTAAACCTCCAACTACCAGTCCAAATGCTTGCCAAATCTAAAATTGCTTCAGGGGGCCCCAAAATATCGCACCTATTTTGTAACCAGTGACAGATGTCACTAATATTAACCCCTTCATTCCGAAACATAATGGTGATATATCTAATCTGAGGTTTAGTGAGAGGAATCGCAAAAAAAGGGGTCCAAAGTGGAGTAGATTTTAAAGTAGAATATTTGTCCCAAAATTTCTCCATACTGTGTGATGTTTTAAAACTAACATCAAAGGAATCCTCACCTGAAATATGTATTAAAGCAAAAATATCAGCAGGAAAAAAATTCATAGTACCCTTCAATAAAGTATTGAAAATATAATATCTGTCTGGATGCTCTGCTAACCCTCCTTTATAACGCAATCTGACCGCATTACGTCTCGGGGCTTGTTCTAACTTATTTTTAAAAAGTTCAGACATAGGCATCCTAGCATTATGATGACCAGCCCCGCCAGCTAAAGTCTTAGTACTACGACCTGCCTGCTGAGAAGAAAAAGAACCTTCCCCCCCAGAGGACGTACTCGGCCTAGGACAGGCCATAGGACATTCATCTAAATGCTGCGCAGCAGTTACATGTCCCCCTGAACCCCCTGTAAGTCAGTACCTGAGCTCAGGACTTGAGAACAGTTGGCATGCTTAGCAGAAGACCCATTCACCTCAGAGGCCTCCTTTCAGTCTGGATCAGGGATCCATTGCCCCGTAGCTGTCTGCTTCCATCCAGAATCACAAAGCGCATCCTCCGCCGACCAGTCTATCGTTGGGAAAGTTTGTGAAGTCTGGGGTAGTCCAAACTGCCTCCGTATCAGTTGAGAAGCACTATCTTCGTGAGAAACAGCCACCGCCAGTCCATCTTGCAGACCTCGCTGCCGCGAACCTGGAAGTACGTCCCGCTCGTCCCTCGTGTCTCCGTCTGATCTGGAACTGAGTGTTTCACCAGGACCAGCAACAGGCTGCAGCAACAAAGGTTCCGAAGACTCCGTAGTAGGAGAAACAGAAAGAACAGTCTCCGATACTGGCTTTGTACCAGCACACTCCAAAACAGGCCGACACATAGCCTGATGTAACAAAAGAGTCTCTTGACTATGGAAAACATCAGAAATGGTAACAGCTTCCAACTCCATACTGTGCTCAGGAGAGCACAAAACAGCATCCTTCTCCATTGCAGACATGAAGCACACTGGCCACACACAGACCAAACGGCAATAGCTCCCCCTACCGCCAGCAAAGCAGTAGGGGAATTTCTTCAGTGTCCTGGCCAAATTTCCTTCATTCACTAAAAATACCACCAACAGTTTTATCTGGTTCAAGGTCAGTTGGCATTCATCTGTATCCCCTTCCCTGGGTCATACCTGAAAATAGGCAGGATTTGTCTAGTGCACTTACCTGGTCAACAAAAACTAAAATAAAAAAAAATATGTTGTAGAATGGTGCCAGCTAGCCTGGGAGGAGTCCATAGCATGTGTACAGCCAGTCTAGGGTGCTAAAGAGGCAGGCATACTAAGTCCATACAGATCCCCAAAGCAGAAGCAGCTACAGTATACAATGATTGTCTAGCAGTCTGCCGCTTTGCTACAACATAGAAAACAAATGATTTAAAGGAACTGGAATATTCCTATGTATGGAAATGCTGTACAGACAAAGTAACCCTCTGAATAAGGAGAGGGCTGCAAGAGAAGCTGAAACAATAAAGAAATTAAACAAATTAAAGAATAAAGAGGCACTGCAGGTTTCTGAAGGATTTCCATTATGTATAGAGCCCTGAGATATAAATTGAAGGGCTAGTGTGCATGCTATTATAATACAGCACATGAATAAATACAATAAATGTTTGCACTGTCTACATATATATTAAAAATAAGGGACTTCCATAAGTAAACCCTCAGGAAGGAGATTTCCTATAGATGAACTTCCCATAAGTAAAAACCTCATTATGTAATAGAAGAGGAGTTTCCCTATTTAGGGACTATTCTAGAACTAATTGGAGATTATGTGAGGGACTTTCCCATAAGTGGGAGGGCTATCTAAGCCCTCCTCAAACACCAAGAGTAAGATTAGCTATCCAGCTAGTCTCACTTACCTGAGGACAAGGTAAGAGGAGGACCTGTGACTGAAACAGGAGTTTATCTTGAGCAAGCAAAAAAAAAAGATGAGTATTGTTTTATACAGATACCTGAAGTAAGATTGAATAACATTGAGCTACTGTTTATTTTATAGTTCAGTTTGAACTGTTTATTTCTATTTATTTATTATTTCTGTATTTTGATACTTTTGTATAAAATAAAACACACTGCAGGTGTGTTGTACCCAACAACTGTGTCATGTGTTATCTTTGCAACCCACGTACCTGCAACAGACCATGTGCTCAAATTCCTGTGCATATGTATGTAGGTGTGGAAACGCACAGCCCTCTGGGCCCTGCACTTCCATGTGTCCAACAATATTTACCCAATTGTCAGCATAGCCATCTTATTACTCCATCTCATGTATCCTGGTACAGGGACATTGTGAAAAGCAAAGCAAAACGTAATTATGCACAATTGCAACACCAGTCTGCGTCACAGAGTGCAAAAACACATTTTGGGCAGGATGTGAAAAAGGACAGCTGTACTTTTTATGAGGTGGCATGATAAAATGGCTATGCTGAAAATTTAGCAGCAAAATATTGAAAATACCAAAGTATGCACGTGTGTAGAATAAATTCAACGAACGCAAGTAACTCAGGCATTTTTAGGAATTTTTTCACCAAATTTTCAATATGTCCTTTTGGGTACCCCACCTCATGAACAGTGGTACTTTGACTGCATTATTCCATTTTGAAAGTTGATTTTGCACAGCAACCATGTCATTGTATGTCACTGGTGTGAAAACACATTTTGGGCAGGATGTGAAACATGACAGCTATACTGTTCATGAGGAGATGTGAAAAAATGGCAATGCTATACCAGCCTGCCAGTGCAGTGGTAGTGCTAAAGTCTGCAACTCCAGTGACCCGGGTTCAGTAGCAAGCCTGGGTTGCCAGAGGGCTGGCCGGGGAGAGAGGGATTAAGTGCCCAATGGGCTGCTCTCCCTCTCTGGGGAGGGGTGGGGTATATTCCTCACCACTATTCTGCCACCACCTGGGTGACCATGGGTGGTGATAGTGCAGTAGGGGAATTAGACAGTAGGGGAGGGGCTGGCGTTGGCTGGGGACCTGAGCAGAGGCATGTCTCAGTGTGCCCCCATCTCATTGATCCTCCCTAGACTGCCATTTCCAGATGAGAGTGGGACCAAAACAAGGAAAAACACCTCACATTCATGCCTGTAGATGGGCCTTGGCATTGGCAATCAAGGAGGAGCCAGGGAAGCAGCACAAGTGCATGCCATCACTGATGTAAGGAGGAGAAGGGGTACTTCTCCACCCTAACCATGGGGTAAGCCGGGGGCTTAAGTGAAAAAGACAGCGGGTCACTCATCTGTGCTTACAGCTCTGACCCTCCTATCATTAGGGTGCATTGTGGACCCCAAAGAAAGGGTCAAGTGTGGTGCAAAAAGGGGAGTATAAAGAATAAGTAAATAAAAATGGCAATGTTGAAAATCTCGAGTGAAAATATTAAAAATTGGTGCAGTAAGGAGCATGTGTAGAAACTGCACAACACACACTCATAACATGGTAATTTTGGGGATTTTTTGCACCAGATTTTCAACATGGTCCTTTTGGGACCTCTGCTCATGAGCACTGGCCTTGTCATTTCATTACTCTGTCCCGAATGGTGATTCCATGTAGTGACCATGAAATCACCTTTCAGGAGTGAGTAACAAGATGACAGTGACAGTGTTCGTGAGGTGGGGTCCTAAAAAGCCTACGCTGAAAATTTGTTGTAAAAATATTGAAAAATGCCTGAGACATCAACAAAAGTTCAAAATGCCATGGACAGCCGTTATACAGCACTTATCTTGATTCTTCAGTTTGTGGTTCAGCTTTGAAGCATGCAGACATATCACAGTCCACAGAAAGTGACAGCTACTGACCTCCAATGGTAAGCATTGAGCAAGGGGGTGTGTGGGTTGAAGTATTGCTCAGTGGACGGGTCGGGATGGGGGGGATGAGGAGATGACAAGAGACCATTTTCTTTTTTACAGGGTTTTTAAAAAATAAAAAGACATTAGGGGATTATTTTCTTTTTTTCAGGTATACTTTTAATAAATAAACATTTCAAGACACTGGGGGTGGGCTCCCCACTGTCCCAGAACTGGTGGAGATGTGTGGGGGGTATAATATAACTGGGGACACAGGGAGTGGGCTCCCCAGTGTCCTGCCTTGGTGGAGATACTGCCGACACGGGGACTGGGCACCACATTGTCAGAAATGGTATTTTCTTCTGTTGGAGACACTGGAAGTGGGCTCTCCAGTGTTTCACACTGGTGGAGAGTCCTCTAGTACCAACACGGGGATGGGGCACCCCGATATCAACATAAAAATGTATTTTTAAAATAATAATATTTGCTGCTCATGAAGTAGGATCTTACTTCATATCTCATCATACAAAATAATATCCTGCTTCGTATTATGTAGATATGATGGAAGAATTCCAAGATGAATTGAAAGCCCATTTTAAGGGTATTTTTCCAGCAGTAAACTGCAAAATTCACCTAAGGGGTCCCAATAAGCAAGCTACATGTGTTGGTTCCTCTCCAGGTTGTCATTTTGGAGAGTTTCCAAATTTGAATATTTCAAGCAAAACTGAAAACAAGATGGTGGCCATACGAACTAGGAATTTTCCCATACAAAGCAGGATTTCTATTGCATTTCATACAGCTATATTGAAGTGCTTGCTGAGTATGCTCAGAAATGATTTGTTCAAATTGTTAAATTGATATAACTTTCTCAATAAACTATCTCTTCCCCTCTGCTCCAGGTGCTCACATAGTGAAGGGAATTCCCTCCATATTTTCTGGCATTGTACTAAGGTTGCCCCCTTGTGGACCTCTATTCAGGACAATCTAGATCCTATACTTGGCCTTGCCAACCTTTTTATGCCTGATATATGTATTCTAGGTGACTACTCCACCATAGATTGCCTGGAATGCCAATATCACATGGCCTTAGTGTCTATAGTGGTCAAAAGACTAGTCCTTAGACATTGGACTGACCAACTGACCCTGACCTATTCTGAATGGTTGACGGAACTCTCAGTTTGCTTCAACATGGAGAGACTTGTGGCCAGCTCACGCAATCGTATGGACCTGTTCCACAAAAAATGGGGCAATCTGTATGTGTTATATTTGCACCAATGATCTCTTGAAGTCCTCTCTGATGCCCAACATGGTTTTCTTCCCTTCCCTTCTCCCATCTACCTCCTCTGATTTTGACTACATGATCAGGATATGATTCCGCAGTGAACTAGTTGATAGAACTAGACATACAATTGTGTTGCACACTCTATAAGGGCTTTTGTGGGGCAGAGGGTGGGTACTTTATGGTTGGTAGTAGGGTGGTTGGTTGCGTTGTTTTGGAAAGAAGGAAGAGGAGGGTGGGGTTGAGAGAGGGGGTCTGGGGTTGTTGGGGTGTTTTGTCCCCTTTTATTTATTTATTTTAGTTATACCATGAATGGATACTCGACATTAATGTGTAATGACCTGTCTATGTGGGTTATGTTAAAATCAATAAACTTGAATTTCAAAAAAAAATAAATTGCTATAACTTGAAAACTGCTTATTATTTTTCAACAGACTAGCAAAAGGCACATCTGTGGATAGTCCCTATTTGATCTGAAAATTTCAGACCCATAAAACAAACCCTGAGAGCTGTAGGCAAGTTCAAATTAAAATCCCAGAAAAGACAATGAGTGAAAACATGTTTTTTTCACCACTTCATAACTCAGAGGCCACACAACCAACCAGAATGTAAATTACCATATCAAGAGAACTACCCCACAGGATGGTGCATGCCAAATTTTGTACAAATCCATTGTACAGTTGCAAAGTTATTAAAGTGCACACTTTTGAGTTTAACATTGAACTGCCTACTCAACACTAACAATAGGGGTGCAAAGCCTGTTGGTGTGTGGAGGGTGGGGTGGTAGGGTTGGTAACCCTAAAGTTGAATTTCACAACTTCTGATGCTCTAATAAAAATCCTAACTGATGCATTAATGTAGTTTTTAACAATGAATGTCCCTTCTTTTTGAGATAGTATAATAGTATGTGCATACATAGAATAAATTCATCAGACGCACATAACTTGGCCATTTTCAGAATTGTTTCCACCAAATTTTCAACATGGTCTTTTGGGGACCCCACATCATGAACACTGACACTGTCATTTCATTAATCTGTCCTGAAAGTTGATTTTGCAAAGCGACCGCACCATTCTGCTTAACAGGTGCGAAAACATGTTTTGGTCAGGATATGAAAAATAACAGCTGTATACTGTTCACGAGGAGGTGTAAAAATGGCAATGTTAAAAATCTGGAGTAGAAATATGAAAAATTGTCGAAGTTACACGTGTGTGTAGAACCTGCACAATGCACACTTATAACACGGTCATTTTTTCGAATAATTTCACCAAATATTCAACATGGGCTTTTTAAGGCCTCCCCTCATGAACACTAGCACTGTGATTTTGTCACTCTGTTCCAAAAGTAGATTTTGCACAGCAACAGTGCCATTATGAGCAGCAGGTGCAAAAACACATTTCAGGTAAGATGTGAAAATGACAGCTGCACTGTTAATAAGTAGGTATGAAAAAATGGCAAAGTTGAAAATCTGTAGTGAAAATATCAAAACTTAGCAAAATTTCGAGCATGCATAGAAACTGCAAAATGCATGCTCATAACATAGTCATTTTGGGAATTTTTGCACCAAATGTTCAACATGGGGTTCTTGGGACTCCACCTCATGAACACTCACACTGTCATTTTGTTAATCGGTCCCAAAAAGTGATTCCATGCAGTGACCGCCATATCATCTTTTGGGACCAGTTAACAAGATGACTGTGACATTCTTCATGAGGTGGGGTCTCAAGAACCTCATGTTGAAAACTGAGGTCAAAATTCCTAAAAATGGCTGAGATATCAACATAAGTTGAAAAAGACCTTTGACAGCCATTATAAGGCTTACCTTGATTTCTTCAGTTTGTGGTTCACTGTTGAAGAATGCAAACATGTCCTGGTGCAGAGAAGATCACAACCACCAACCTTCGGAGGTAAGTATGGGGTAAGGGGGGAGCTGTGGGAAGGTGGGTATGCAGAGGGAGGGTGGGGATGGCGGATGTGGAGAGATGATGAGGGACCATTTTCTTTTTCCAGGTTCAATAATAAAAAAGAAGATGTTGTGCAACTGTTTTTTTTGTTTTACAGGTACATAATACATTTGGGGACACTGGGAGTGAGCTACCCAGTGTCCCATACTGTCAGGGGTGTGGGAGCTACTTCCAACACAGGGACTGGGCACCCCACTGCTGGCAAACATAATGGGGGACTGCAGCAACGCTGCTGGGGGGGGACATACTGGGAACACTGGGAGTGGGCTCCCCAGTGTTCCACAATTATAGCATGGATTTCTCTACACAACTGGGGACACTGGGAATGGGCTACCCAGTGTCTCACACTGTCAGGTGGAGGGGGGCTACTGCCAACACAGAGATTGGGCAACCCTCTGTTGGCAGTGATTCAAATTATTTATAATAATATTCTTCAGACCCCCTTCCCCCCTTGGGAGATGTAAAAGAGGAAAATCAAGTAATTATTAAGTAAACACTTGGTGTTTACCTAATTGGGGTCTGAGGAATCCAGTTCTGGGGTCTGTTTGCCCCAAAAATGAGCAGGGGCTATTGCCTGGAAATCCCCCCCCATACTGTCAGTCTGGCAAGGTAGTGTCAGGATTCTGCCACAATTTGCCACACACACTACCACGCGAAAAACATATTTCAAGACCACAAGACCCCAAAATAATGACAGGAGTGTATTCTTCAGCCTCCAATTAGGGAAATACAACTGTTAGTGTTTACTTACGGGCAGTATTTTCTAAAATATTTAAGTTTTCCACCATCAATAACTGAAAAAATAGTGGAAATTGGAACTGAAAACTGAAACTGCGATCAGTAAAATGCGAATGGTAAATGGCTTTTATCATTCCGACATTTACTGTTCGAACAGTAAATGGCATTTACCATTTGAACATTTACCACTCGAACAGTAAATTGCGAAGGGTAAATGGGTGTTTACTCACCTGGTAAAGGTGATTGTGTTGGTTGGCATCCATGGCACTCCAGACATTACCTCATGGGTTTCAGCCCACCTGATAGGCTAGTGATGCACTGACCCAGATCAAATTTCCAGCATATCCAGGTCCCAGAAACCCCTGCTCTCCAGTTCGAATCTTCCATAGCTGAAAATAAGGTTAATTAGGATACAGCAAGACATACAATGTAACGTTTAGCATAGATACCAGGAGTTGGGAACAGGATACAAAAAGAGTTGGACTACGACGTGACAGAAAGAAGGCCCTGGGGCCCGAACTTTATTCCCCTCTTTTAACAATCTAACTCGAACCCGGGAGTTCGACAGGTCACCTGTTATGTCGTCAGTATGTTGTCTGACCCCCAATAAAACTGGATACTAGGTATCCCCTTTCTTTTCTTTCTGTCTTTCCCAGCGCTGGCCATTCTAGCCGCTCTGAGGCAGGGCCTTGGAGTGCCATGGATGCCAATCAACACAATCACCTTTACCAGGTGAATAAACACCCATTGTGATTGGTTGGCATCCATGGCACTCAGACCAATACCTCATGGGTAGATAGAAGCAGTTAATCCTCCGGGGAGGAAAAGAGCTGACTCTGGTGACCGGCTGAGGAAGCTGCAGCTAGAACCTGGGTTGCGAAGGAGGGGTGGACGGCCCGAAGCTGCTCCAGCCTGTAGTGTCTGGCGAAAGTGTGTATGGAGGACCAAGTGGCCGCCCTGCAAATGTCCTCCGTGGATACACTGGCTCTCTCTGCCCAGGAGGTGGCCATCGCTCTGGTGGAATGGGCCCTGATCCCCTGTGGTGGGATCAGTTGGTTTGCCATGTAAGTGTTCTGGATGACCCGTCTTAGCCATCCAGCGATGGTTGACTTGGAAGCGGCGAGCCCCTGCCTCTGGCCCCTAGCAATGATGAACAGCCTCTCTGTCCTGTGGATGGGGCGTGTTCTGGCCAGGTATACCGCGAGGGCGGATCCGCATCCCGAGGTGGTGGGGTCCCGCCTTGACTCTGATTAGGATCCTCTTGGAACTTGGGTAGCTCGATAGGCTGTTCCCTGTGAAAGTTGGTAGGGACTTCGGTTGAAAAGCCGGACCATCCTTAGGCTAACCCCAGTGGTGTGAACACTGTGTAGGGTTCGGCACAGGACAGTGTGCCAAGCTCTCCAATCCTCCTGGCCGAGCAGATAGCTACCAGGAAGCAAGCCTTGAGGCCGGCCCAAAAAAGATCAGTCTCTTGGAGGGGCTCGTAGGGAGCCGATTTGAGGGATTCCAGGAACAACGGGAGATCCCACGGGGCAATCACCATCCTTGTTCTCGGACGCATGATCTCCACCGCCCTCAAGAAGCGAATGGAGTGTGGGTGGGCACCCGGGGGGTACCCTTCCACGAGGCCTATGGCTGCTCCTATGGCCGATAGCTGTACCCTGAGGGAGGAAGGTGCCAGGCCCTTGTCCACTCCCTGCTGGAGGAAGAGTAGGATGTTGGCCAGATTGGTCTGTTTGGGTACTGTGTCTCATTCTCTACACCACCGCGTGAAGGTGGCCCATTGCCTTCTGTATGTAGACGTGGTGGAGGCCCCTCTGGAGTGAAGTAGGGTACTGATCACAGATGCGTGGTACCCCGTTGCTTTCAGTCTCCTCCTTTCAGAAGCCAGGCCGTGAGTTTCAGGGTCCGAGGAGCTGGGTGCAGCACTGGTCCCTGCGAGAGCATGTCTGGCCGGTAGGGTATCCTGAAGTTGTCCACGGTTATTTCTCGTGCAGCAGCGAACCAGGCTCTGCGTGGCCAGTATGGGGCCACTAGGATGACCGTGAGGCCCGTTTCCCGGATTTTGGCCAGGACCTGGGGAATCAGGGGAAGAGGAGGGAACACGTAGGCGTTCCTCCCCCTCCAGGTCTGTGACAGAGCGTCCGTCCCTTGGGCGAGACCGTCTTTGAAGCGAGTAGTATTTGCTGACCTGGGCGTTCTCCTGAGATGCCATGAGATCCATGGACACGGGACCCCATGCCGCCTGGATTTCCTGGAATAGCGCTGGGTGTAAGCGCCATTCCCCGGGTGCACTTGTTGTCTGCTGAGCCAGTCCGCCCTGACATTCAGTTTCCCTGCGAGGTGAACTGCGCTCAGGTGGATGAGGTGAGTCTGTGCCCAGTTGAGGACCGCCGCTGTCTCCCTCATCATGGCCCTGCTCCTGGTCCGCCTTGTTTCGATATATGTAGCTACCGTCACGCGTTGTCGGACAGATTAAGACCGCCCGACCGGTTATCAGGTGCCTGAATGCCCTCAGCGCATGGAACATGGCCCTCATCTCCAGGATGTTGATGGAGAGACTCGCCTCCGCTGGTGACCATCGGCCCTGCGCCGTTGACTCTCCCAGGCAGGCTCCCCATCCCTAAAGGCTCGAGTCCATCTCTATGGCGACTGGGCGGGGTGGTTCGAGGGGAACTCCCCTGGATAGATTTCTTTCCAGTGTCCACCAGGCTAGGGAGGATCTTACTGCCTGGGGTAGAGGTACCACGCAATGGAGGTTGTGCTCGCCTCACGCCTCCCTCTGGATAGGACGTGATTTTGGAGCGGGCGCATGTGCCACCTGGCCCAGGGCACGAGGTCTATGCAGGAGGCCATACAGCCCAGCAATTGGGCGATCTTTCCCATTGTGGAGTGTGGACTGGCCTTCATCTTGCGCGCTAGTTCCTTGAGGTTGTGGACTCGCGCTGGGGCCGGTTTTGCCCATCCTTCAGCCGAGTTGATGATCGCCCCTAGATGTTCGATCTGTTGCTTGGGGCTGAGATGGCTCTTTTCTACATTCACCACCCAGCCGTGGTCCGCTAGTGCCTGGATGGCGATCTCCGTGTGCGTCCGGGCCTGGACCTCGGATCGGGCACGAATGAGCCAGTCGTCTAGGTACGGGATGATGTCCAGTCCCTGTTCCCTGAGTCTGGCCACTAGGGTTATCGAGACCTTGGTGAAGACTCTCGGGGCTGACGACAGTCCGAAGGGAAGCGCCTTGTACTGGAAGTGATGGCCCAGTACGTGGAAACGGAGGAATTGTCTGTGCCTCCGGATGATGGAGATGTGTAGATAGGTGTCCTTCAAAATCGATAGATGTCAGGAAGTCGCCTACCCGGGTACAACGAAGAGTGGACCGTATGGTCTCCATTTTGAACCGGTGTTGGACTACGTGTTGGTTTAGGAACTTTAGGTCTAGGATTGGCCTGAGCTCGCCCGTCTTTTTGGGTACAAGAAAAAAGATGGAGTAGATTCCTTCTCCCTGTTCCGGAATCGGTACGGGTTGGATGGCCCGGTTCTGGATCAGCTCTGATAACAGTTGCTGGACCTGGTGGGGGGGACGCCCTCCTCCTGGTTATGGGAGAAGAGACGAACCTGCGAGGCATATGTGTTCAGGTCAACTCTATGGAGTAGCCCTTTGATACCACGTCTCGAACCCATCTGTCCGACGTTGTGGTCATCCATTGGTGGGCGAAGAGGGCCAGTCTTTGCCCCACCGGTGGGTAAGGATCCTGGCCTTGTGCTGGAGGTGGGAAGCAGTCACTGCTGTTTCCCCCTGAATCCTCTACCTCTCCCTCCTGGTCTTTGGGTCCATCCTCGGAATGCTGAGGGTTGGAAGTTCTGAGCGTAAGGGCCACGGAAGCCGGTGGAAGAGCTTCTTCCTCGAAAGGGTTGAGACCGCTGGGTTGAGTCTCGGTGGGGTTGGTAGGTTTTGCTCCCCCCTCGAAATCTCCATCTAGAAGTGGCTGGGTAAGCAGGCCTGTATCTATTCTTGAGGAGGTCCCTACCCTCCTCTTTCTGCTTAATGGTCCAGCCCTCCCTGAACACATGCTTCCCCGTAGGGGCCAGGTTCTCCAACAATGATTTTGATTCATGGTCTGCATCCCAGAGCTTCAGCCACAGGGCCCTACGGGCCCGGTTTGTGATAGTGGTGGCTCTAGCTTGGAGATGCAGAGAGTCCACTGCCATGTCGACCAGATACCTGGCTGCATCCAGAGTGCACTCCAATAGCTCAGCCTCCCTTGACTTAGGGGTAGCCTGTTTCTGGAGTTCTTCGAGCCAACGGATCTGTGCCCGAGAAGTGTAAATGGCTGTGGTAGCGGCCTTGGCTGCTATGCCCCCAATCTCAAAGGCCCTCTTCAACATGTCCTCAACCTTTTTATCTGCAGGGTCTTTGAGAGCTATCGTGCCGCAAGGAAGCACGGTCTTCTTGCTGAGTGCCACCACCTGGGGGTCGATGGTGGGAGCCCTGCACCAAGCGTCTGATTTTACCCCTTGCACCAGGTACATCCTGTCCAGGTTCTTGCAGTTTGGCATCCTGCCTGGGTCCGACGATTGCCATTCCGTGTTAAACATGTCCTCAATGGCTGGGCAGACAGGAAAAGTCTCAGTGTTGGCCGGTCTTAGCTGGATCATCGGGTCGAGCTTTGATTCGGGTCCGCCTTCTTCGGGTTCTTCAGAGTCGAATCCCATCGTGGCCTTGATCACCTTCATGAGCCCTGGGATGGTGTCGAAGGAGCATAACTCGAAGTTAGTGAAGGGCCGACTGGCCGACAGTGTCCTCTGTGTCCGACTCCGAGTCCTCCTCGTCCCCAGCATCATCTCTTTCTCTGTCCTCATGCGAGCAGTCGACAGGGATGATCGGGAGAGGGTCCTCAGGAATCGGGAGTTCTTCCGGCTGGCCCCTCGCCTTTTCGGGTTCCGGGTTGGATGGTCTTGTCCTACTTTGGGTAAGGGACTCCAGCTTCTCCATGATCTTGAGCATAAAGTTCTGCTGGCTTTCCATCATGGCCACTGCGGCCCGTTGATTCTGGATCAGAAGGGAGCCCGGGTCCATCCATGTAGAGTTGCTGGGGCCAGGGTTACTGGGGGCCAGAGGCAGGGTCCGTTCTAAGGATGAGTCGTCGTCGTCTAAAAGGCAGGCCGCGCAGCGGGGGCCCGGGGTTTGGGGGAGGAGGATGGCGCTGCACGCGGAGCATTTCTTTGCTTTCACCATCTGGAATAGAGAGAGGTAGATTTAGGAGGCTGTCCTGCTTTTTCCCCCCTCTTTTTTTTTTTTGATAAGGTATCCCGCATCACAGAGGCTGCAGATGGTGTGCCCGAGGTTGGGGGGTGCTATGTGAGGACCCTGCAGCGTCGGGTGGTGGTCTGTGCCAGGGCCCGCTATGGGAGGTGGCGAGGCACTGAATAGAGGACCATACGAGGAAAAACACCTGCGGGAGTCGCTGTGTGAGGGACCCGGGTGGTGGAATGGAACCCTGGCATGGAAGGGAGTAGGGCCCGATCCTTCTCTGTCAGCTTCTCCGGGGCCAGGTTCGGCCTTGCCTCACCCTAAACCTCAGGTACACAAAAACATTCTAATTACCCAAAGAGGCTAGGCAGTACCTAGTTCAAGATACTCTGACCGCTACTCATTCTAAAAGGGCCAAGTGCAGCTTACTACACCAGGCCATCCTCTGAGTAATCCATCGAGGGTAGTCACAAATGATCTTTCCGGTGAGGCAAGGCTTTAGGATTTACTTTCATGAGCCTTTCTCCTCGAACTCTATACTGCTTCTGGGAGAAAGTTAGCGACTTGCTCAGCGTCACACAATATTCAAGTGGGGACTCAGGGATTCAAACCCAGGTCTCCAGGTTTGCAGCTCAGAGCCTTAAGCCACTATGCTGTACTGCCTCCTTTTTTTTTTTTTAACTTCCACTGAGGAGGTAGAGAGGACCAACCTGGGTATGCATAGAACTCTACGCTATCCTAGAACATTTGCCTGATCTCATCCATGGCCCTTCTCCCCCGGATCCCTCTGAGTCCTTCTGCATCGCTCTCAGGAGCTTTGGCTCTCTCTGACTCTCTCTCTCTCTCTCTTTCTCCTAAAGCTGTAATGGAGGACGTCCGCTGGCCATCCCGCATGCCGCAATGAGCGAGCAGCGACTGGGTGGTCGCGCGAGAGAGATGGGAGAGAGAGCTGAGACCTCCCTCGCAGAGCGCGAGGGAACCGCTGGGAGCAGCGCTCCGGTGGAGGGAGGAGAGCGATGGGTTCTCCCTCGCAGGAGCGAGGGAGACAGCGTGGCGGGGCGATCGGGGCTGGCAGCACGGAAGGCCTGGCGGAAGCCTGGCAGGTGCGCGCCAGTGTGTGAGAGGCGAGGCCCCAAGTGAGGCCTGAGTGGTTCCTGCCCTCTCCTCTCTGTCCGCCTACACAGAGGACCCGCGCAACGGCGCCGAGGGAGGAACATGGCGCAACGGGCGCTGAAGGGGACGACCGCCATCGGGTGGCAGAAGAGAAGAGAAGGGAGGGAAGATGGAAGGGGGCCCGGCGCTGGCGGACAGGGGGCGCGTGTGGCCACGCTACAACAGCCTCTTGACCTGAGGCGGAATGCCCTGAAGGCGAGGCTGAAAACAACAGCTGCTGGGTCCGCTGCAGGCTGGGGACCTCTCCCCATGGAAAAAACAAACGCTGGGAGAGATGCCAGCCAGGGGAGGAGAATTACAAGCGCTCCACCACGCGGGGCATTCTGGCACAATACAGTAAAACATAATAAGGGGCAATTAGCTGCCCTAAGCAATAAATGGAGCTAGAAATATGGTATCTAGATGTTGTATGCTAAACAAAAAACTCAGTCTTTATTTTTTAAAGAGGTTCTTACCTTGAGGAGCAGACAGGGGTTCCTGGTGTGCTACTGCCTTGTTCAGATGCACGATTCAAACTGGAGAGCAGGGGTTTCTGGGACCTGGATATGCTGGAAATTTGATCTGGGTCAGTGCATCACTAGCCTATCAGGTGGGCTGAAACCCATGAGGTAATGTCTGGAGTGCCATGGATGCCAACCAATCACAATGACATTTACCATTTGTAATTTACTGCTCAAATGGTAAATGTTATTTACTGTTTGAACAGCCTTCATGCATCTATCACAAAAATCATAATAATTCAAAAATGATATGTTTTAAAACCAAAACATCTTAAGACACACCCTTGACACACATACAATTCCTGAAAAATATCAGAGGCAGACTTAATTCTGTGTGTGCTGTACATGAGAGCAAAAAATGTCATGTTATCCTATGCAAAAAAAAAGTCCTATTTGCGTTTTTGACCATTTATATCTCCAAAACCATAAAAGCTGCCATCATGAAACTTTCCACATCTTTTGATACTGACAACATGACAGCACATACCAATTTTTGGGTTATTTGGCTGTAAAATGACAAAGTTATTAAGGTGCAGAAATTGAGATTTAACATTGAAAGGCTGTACTAACCCTAACTATAATGGCGCTATTGCACCCTTATAATATATTATACCTACATTGTAGTACAACTATAGTTAGAGTTGCCCAGCCACTTCTATAGTAAACCCCAAGTGTTGCACTTTAATAACTTTGCCACTGTACAATGGATTTGCCTGAAATATTGCATGCATGGTGTGGCACCATAGATCTCTGGATCTGGCAAGTTGCATTATGGTCGGATGTGCAGTTGCACAGCTGTGGAACATCAAAAAACACACAAAAACTAGGTTTCTGCACATTTCTTTGCTCGGAGCTACAGTCCAAATGATTTGTCCATCTGGTCTGAAATCTTCAGAGAACATGCAGTCCTGGTCACTGATGTGCCTTTTGAAGATTTGGTGAAAAAACTATTAATCCGTTCAAAAGTTACAAAAATATTAATTTTCCCATTATAGTCAATGGGAAAAAAATATACAGTATGTGCATCTCAAAAGCACTTGGTACTGTTGTGACAGCACATTTGACTGTCACAAATGTCCTCAGTAGTGTCTTGGGTAGCAACCAGGCAGAGCGCTAAAACATCAGCGGGGTAAGGGTGGTCGATACCAAAAGAGCAGTTACCTAAATGGCGAATGCTCAAAGAAACAGAATGGCAGTACAATAGCAACTGTAGCTGCAGCTTCATAAGGACAAAACCCAGAGTGGCTACAGTCCATCCCATGAGAGCACCAAGCCAGTGCGGCATGGAAGCGAGAACCAGGAGCAGGAAAGGTGAAACCCTGCTGGATCGGGCCTGGGAAGGCTCATGCAGCTGGTGGCAAGGGGCATGGAGGACAGGACCAGAAATAGGGCCACGCACAACACAACAGCAACAACCTCTGCCACCCAGCCCAGCAGACTACCACAGCAGAGCTCCCCCATTGGCAGGCCCAAGGGAGCCCCCACCATAACTTAGCAACATTCCACACCCACACTGCACTGCTGTGGAGGCCCCCCACATGGGCTGCATGCCTCACTAGTCCAACAGTCACACACCTGAGGTGGCACCATTACCTGAGAGCAGCCCTTGGGGGGGTGTTGTTGGCAAGTCCACCAGGATGCAGTGGTGACAGCTGCTGAGACATGGGGGGGCGAGTCTGGACACTGATACTAATAGGGGGCAGGGAGGGAAGGGGCACCGTGCACACTGCCCATGCCCAAACAGCCATTCATTGTGTGCCAGTCACCCCCCACCATGTGCTGTGAGACTCAGCCCTGCCATGGCATGCCTGCTCTGTGCATGGGTGGTGCCACACTATTGGCATCCACCCCTGGTGTCCTGTATCTCTGCCTGTGCAGTCCATGTCAGCCTCCCCGCACCATCTGCCTGTTGCCCACTGTATGGTGCCATGTGCCACTCACCCCATCCCTTCACACACCATGGGGCACTCTTGTCCCAGTGCAATGGTGCACAGACTCTGTCTCCATCGACACAGTGGGTTCACCCATTGCATGTCACCCCATAGCATAGTTGCACGGTGCAATGCGTCCTTACAGCTTCTGCCTCCTGCCTGCGCTCTCTCCACTGCTAGCCATAGTCCCCCATCACCCTTTCTGCATTCTGCTTCCTACATTCACCCTGTGAGGACTCACTTAAAAGGAGTCACCCTTATCACATAAAACCATGTCTTGCCACTGCCATCCTGTTTCAGTTAGCAGTGGAGAGAAAAAGGCTGAAATTGAAATTCTACTGCCCCTAAGCAAACACTGGCAGTTGTGTTTACCTAATTGAGGCCTGAGGAGCACAATGCTGCCATCAGCTTTTTTTCTAAACTGCCCAGAAATGCCTTTTTGAAGTTCAGGTCCCAAGCACTGTTGCAAATTGCAACAGAATGAATGTGACACTTTTATGATTTGCCAATGTGTTGCACCCATTCTTTCATAAAATTTGCAAAAGTTTCACAATTTGCAGCACTACTTACCCCCAAAATACAAATTATTTGCCAGCCCACTGCACCTAAATGGTTGGGGGTTTTAGGCTGAAATATGCAGGGTGGCAAGACTAGTCCGCATAGATGTGCCTTGTGGTGGTTTGGTAAAAACATGTAATGCGATTCCAAAGATATGGCCCTCCAAATCTGAGACATTTCCCATTGGATAACATTGCAGCACCCATGGTGACTTTCAGCGCCCGTATCTCGAAAATGATTTGCGGTACAGATTTTTCCCTCTGAGTGACTAGGCGGACTAAGCCTGAGAGGAGGTTTTAAAGCCATGATTACAACTGCAGTGGAATTTTTTTAAATAGTTGCTATGGTTACTGAGATATTGCCATATTAGTGTTACAAGGGTTTCTTCTCAGTACTATAGGGCTGCTGTGTGTCTCCGAACATATGTGCAAGTACTGTAGGAATGCAGGGCCCAGAGGACCTGCTCTCCCACAAATACATACCATTATGCAAAAATGGGCAACATGAAGGGAGTGCAGTGCCCAATGGGCCCATGCTCCCACAAACACAAACCAGTTACATTACACTTTCTCAAAAAGAAGGGAAATTTATTGCAAAAAACTGCATTAATGCATCCATTAGGGTTGATAGCATAGCAAAAAAAGTTTAGAAATTCAATGTTATGGTTACCACCCCTACCACTCCACGCCCACACACCACCCTCCACACACCAACAGTTGTCAGGGTGTTCCATGGGGTCATCAGTCCTAACTCTTACCCCATTCTCCTATATTGTAGCATGTCAGCTTGTTTACAAATGGAATGGAGTGATAGTTAGGCCTGATGACCCCATGGCACACCCTGACATCTGTTGGTATATGGAGGGGGATGGGGCAGGGTGGTAGGGGTGGTAACCCTAACATTGAATTTCCCTCAGTATTGTCATGTGGTGGCCATCTTGTTTTCTGTTAGCAGTGAAAAAAATATTATAGTTTAAAAACTACTGGCTCTAGCTAAACACCAACTGTTGTGTTTACCTAAATGGGGTCCTAATAACAGCATTCATGTATCAGCATTTTAAAATAGTACTCAGAAATATAGTTATTTCAGGCCATTCATACTATCTCAATTTGCAACAGTACAAGCATGAAACTATTGCAAATTCATGAGTTTTGTGCTTGTACTGTCGCAAATCTGCAGAAACTGTCACAATTTGAGACATTACTGCCCCCAAAATTACCATTTCTTTGCCACTTCACTGCCACCACACCTTTAGGTATACCAAGCATGTGTGGAGGTGGCTAGGCTATGAATACATCTGCAAATCAATTTTTTTCTGCAGTTGCTACGGTTACTGAGATATTACCAAAAAAGCCTTACGAGGGTAGCATGGAATGCATTTAGGCCTGCACTATTTGTCTGTACTTATGTGTAGGTGGGAGCACAGGGCCCAGAGGGCCTGTGCTTCCAACTATGCATACTATTTATGCTAAACTGGGAGCACTGGGCTCTCCTACACTATGTCTCTACACTCATGGATGGGAGCGCATGGCCCAGAGGGTCTGTGCTCCCTTCCATGGATACCATTTTACAAACCTGATGACATAGTTATGAGTGTGTGGGAGCACAGGGCCCAGAGGGCCCATGCTCATATCTATGGATATCATTTTGAAAACATGAGGACATAGTTATGGGTAGGTTGGAGCACAGGGCCTGGAGGGTCCATGCTCCCAGGTATGGATATCATTTTGCAAACCTGAGGACATACTTATGGGTGGTTCCAGAGGTCCTGGGCTCCCACCTATGGATTCAATTTCTGTAAGTTCTAAATCCAAGCTATATTGTTCATTGTGATGTACCTTTGCTTTCTCCAATTGTACTTTGTTTTACAATCTATAATGTGAAACCTTTGTAAAAGAGCTTGTGCTCGAAGGTCTTTTCTGAATCAATAAATAAATATATAAATAAATTTTGCTAACCTGAAGACACAGTTATGGATGCGTGGGAGTGCAGGGGCCAAAGGGCCTGCGCTTCCACCTATGAACTCCATATGAGTAACATTTCACTTTCTCAAAAAAAAAGGTAAATTCATTGCAAAACACTCCATTAATGCATCAGTTAGGGTTGATTCCACACTGGCAAAAGTGTGAAAATTCAGTGTTAGGGTTACCAACATTACCAACCCATTCCCCATCCCCCACACACCAACAGGCATTGGGGTGTGTGTTGGAGTTGTTGTGTCTACCTCTCTCCCCATTATCCTATACTGTTTCACCTTAGCTTGTTTACACATAGAATGGGGTTACCTTACTTAATCTTGGAATGAGGTGAGCATTAGGGTTTGAAATGCCAAGGTACACCCGTCACACCTGTTCCTGCATGCAGGGTGGGGATGAGGTCTTACAACTGGAAGCTGAGGGTGTGGGTGGAGTGTTGGGGTTGGGAAGCCTAAGTTCCCCTCATGCCAGTTCCTGCATGTGCAGTGGGAGTGGGGCCTTATGCTTGGGAACCCTAAGTTTGCATTTCCCTACTTTTAACTGTTCAGCCTTAATGGTGTATTAAATAAAGTTTTTTGCAATGAGTTTCCTTATTTTTTCAGATAAACTTAGCCATAGATAGGATTTTTTTCACCAAATTTTCAACATGGCCTTTTTGGGACCCCACCTCATGAACACTGCCACTGTTATTTCATTCATTGATCCCGAAAGGTGATTTTACACAGTGACCACCCCATTTTGCACCACAGATGTGAAACCAGCTTTTGGCAGGATGTGAACAACTGTATTACTCATGAGGTGGTGTGAAAAAATATCAAAGTTGAAAATTTGGAGTCAAAATGTTGTAAATCACTAAAGATATGCACCTGTATAGAAACTACACAATACACAGTAGTAACGCAACCATTTTTCTGAAATCTTTCACCAACTTTTCAACATGGGCCTTCTTGAACCCCACCTCATGAACACTGGCACTTTCATTTTGTCAATCAGTCCCAAAAGGTGATTTCATGCAGTGACCACAAAATCATCTTTTGGGGCACAGTAATGAAATAACAGTGCCAGTGTTCATGAGGTGGGATCCCAAAAAGCCCATGTTGGTGCAAATTCAGGGTTGTTTATCTGAGAGCAGAGAGGTCACCAGAGGTGTTACTCAAGGATCGATCCTGGGGCCTGTTCTGTTTCTTATTTTTATAAATGATCTTCCACTAGTGGTTAAGCATACAGATATCCAGGCATACGCTGATGATACAGAAATTATTGCATCTGGCCATTCTGAAAATGAGTTGCAATCAAACCTGCAGACTGATTGTTTAAAGATCGAGGGGTGGTTCACCAGGACAAGGCTGATCATGAATACAAAGAAAATGAAATGTATGAAATTTTCATTAAAAAAATGATATTACTTACAAATTATACATTTATACAAAGAACTTAACTAAATTGGAACAGATTGAGGATTATAATTATTTGGGAGTGATTTTTGATGAGCAGTTGTCTTTTTCTCAACACATTGTGGCTTTTGATGGCCGCCAGGTTGGGCATGCTGTGAGCTGCAAGTTAGAAGCTTGAGATAGAAGTTATATTTAGTTATCTTTCTGGCTTTGTTTTAACATTTTCATGTTCTGTTTATGTTTTAACTTTTCTTTTTATTTGATTTGTTATTTCGGTGCGGTAAAGCCGGGGGTAAGACGTCTGTTCTTTTTGCTTCATCTGCCTGGACGGCTTGTTTTGGTCTGCTGCCTGTGTAGGTGCTTTTGGACACTGCCACTATTTTCTTTGAAAGTGCCAGACTGAAATTTCTGGAGATTTCGTTGCTGCAAGTAGCCAATTTTGGATGAGATCCTACTGTTGCCTCAGGGCATTTGTATTATATTACTGGGTGAAGTTTTAGCTATACGACTGGTTTCCCCTCCTAAGTTTAGAGGATTTGGTGGGATTCAATATGGCGGCTTTCCTACTGCCCTATCGAAGTGTTTGTCAGAGGAGGAATCACCGGAGGAGCTGCTAGAAATGTGAGAGCTGTGAGGGCTGGGTCGATTAAGTTTGGAAGCTTGCTGCAGTCTAAGAAAGTACTAGTGTCTTGGATTTTCGAATCGTGGGTCAGGCCCTGGACTGTGCTGTGAGAGGCCTGAGACAAGTGTTTTTTGAATTATTCCAACTCTGCAGTGGTTTCTCGACCAGAGTCTGCTGTCTCATGGGGGCGAGGGGGATCGGTAATCAGGAAGCTGGCTAGTAATCCTAAAGAGCCCCTAGATTCCTGGGACTGGCTATTTGTTTGGCTTGTTCCAGGTGTCGTGGTGGTACAGTAGTAAATTTCTGGCTGGGGGTCCTTTAGGTTGTGGAGTTTTGTAGGCCCAAAAGACTACAGCCCTCTATTTGTTGGATCTTTTGTTGTTAGACCCTTCCTGATTTAAGACACTTGGATTTAATATTTGTGTTGGATTACTGGATTTTATCGACTGGATCTACATTGAATTGAACTTATTTAGTGGCTTCTCTTACATTTGGATGACTTTTCTCCTGGACTTTTTTCAGTTTATTTGTTTTTGTGGTATCTCAGTGATGAGAGAACCAGGGTGTCCACATTTTATTTTTATGTATTTTTTCTATTTAATGTCATGCTTATGTTTATTTTAGTCTGTGTTTGATTATCTGTTCATTCTGGGCAGTGAGATTGCCTAGAATTCCCCTTTTCCTTGGCTGTGAGAGGGCTGTTAGAGGGGATTAATTTATACCTGTGTTCGTGTCTTATATCCTGTGAGAGGGCATTGTAATATTATTATTTTTGGGTTTGAAATCATCCATTAGTGGGAGTAGGGTAGTTTTTTATGTTTTTGGTGGGTGGGGATTATTGTTTAAGTTCATTATTGTTTTTTGGGTTTCTTAGGAATTTTTAATGTTTGCAGCTCTGTTTTGGATTTAAGAAGTTGGAGTTTTGTGTGTTTTCCCTACTGTTTGTTGTAATTAATTGGTGGAATGTGCCTGCTTGTCCCCCCATCCTGTGCTATTCGGCCTCCACCCTCCATGCCCTCCACCCATTCTCTCCCAGCCCCTGCCTGTTTATATCTATCAGTGCTGTCAAGGGCCTGGGGATTACTCGCAGGAGTGGGAGACGGGGCTGGGTGGGGGGTTGTGGACAGTGGAGACTGAATGAGTGGCGTTCTCCCATTGGGGTGGTTAGGACCAGAAGATGCCCTGGGGTGAAATGGTGCTTGGAATGTGGTGATCCTGTTCTGGTCCTCATACCCAAGGGCACCTCTTCTTTGGGAGGGCAAGTAGTTTAGACAGCTCGCCAACATCGTCCAACTCTGGTGCTGTTATGCAATGCCAGATCTATCTGCAAAAAAACTACTTTTATTGCAGATTTTGTTGGTATAGCAGATCTGGTTTGCATCACTGAGACCTGGTTAGATGGGAACGCTGCCTTAATTTTAGAGGCAGCTATCCCCTCTGGATACTCAGTTATACATCACCTGAGATTGGACCGCGGGTGGGGATTGCGGTCTGTTTCAAGACTGAATTGGGCCTAACTGGTGTGCCAGTTGAGGAGGCCACCTCATTTGAGTGCACTGTGGTAACTGGTGTGGGGTGCAGGATAGCTGTCATCTACCATCCACCAGGTGCTGAGAAGCTGTTCCTACAGAAAGTAGCAGACTTTGCCGATGACATGGCATTGGAGTCACCCAGACTGATGTTTCTGGGTGACTTCAATGCCTGGGTCGACAACGAATCCTCGCTTTTTGGTCAACACTTCCTCCAGGTGGTGACATCACTGGGCTTCACACAGGTTGTTTCCTCAGTTACTCACAACGGTGGTCAGTCTCTTGATTTTGTCTTCCTCCTGGAGATTGAGGCCTCTGACTTGGTGGTGGAACCTGTTGGTTGGTCTGATCACTACACCGTTGGGTTCAATTTTTCAGCCCCACTGGGTAGGTCAGCCCCTGTGGAGATGGTCAGTTATCGCCCTTTGTGGGATGTGGTCCCTGAAGACCTGATGGCAGTGATTGACTTCTCGCTGATTGGCAAGACCAGCACAGATTCTGAGCTGTTAGTTATGGCCTATAATAGGACCATTTCTTCAGCTCTTAATCTGATTGCTCCTGTTTGAGTTTGCCCCCTTCTGCTTCACCTTGGGGCCTCATGGTTTGATGGGACTCTGAGGAAGTTGCGGAGGCAGGGGCATAGGTTAGAGTATTGCTGGTGGAGGGCTGACTTAGATGCCAAACACCTTACTTTGTTAGAACATTATCAACTCTATCAAACAGAAATTTCCCATAAGGAGGCAGAATTCCTGTACAGGGAAATTGCTGTTGCATGGAATCGACCGGCACAACTCTTCCGAACTGTGGACAGGCTGTGCAACCCAGCCTGTTAGCAGTTCTGTCAAGTCTTTTCACAAAGTGAGTGTGATGAGATCACTTGTTTCTTTATGAATAAGGTGGCCGACATCAGGCAGAAGTGCCATCAGCTTCACTCTATGGGGGATGCTGTTGGTCAGTGCTTCACCACAGAGCCCAGAGTTTCCTGGAGTACCTTTGATCTGCCGGAGTTGTGGACAGTATGAGGATTATCCAGGGGATGCGTCCCACTTGCTGTAGTTTAGACCTGGACCCTACTTCCCTGATTTTGGGTTGTAGTGATATCATAGACCTGGTCTTTGCTCGGATTTTCCAGTGCTCTTTGGACTCAGGTGAGTTTCCTAGCTTCCTGAAGGAGGCGGTGGTGACACCCCTCCTGAAGAAAGCCTCTTTAGACCTGGAGAACCTAGTGAACTACAGTTCTGTCTCTAACCTTCCTTTTGTGGGAAAGGTTATTGAGAAAGTTGTGGCAGCTCAACTGGAAAACCATTCAGCCATCCATAATTTATACAAACTTCTCCAACTGGGTTTTCGTAAGAGGCATAGTACTTAGACTGCTCTGGTTCGGCTGCTTAATGATCTTCTGATGGCAAGAGATTGGAGAAACTGCTCCATCTTGGTACTCCTCGATTTGTCATCAGCTTTTGACACTGTGGATCATGGGGTTTTGCTCGAGCATTTGAGGTTCATCTGTGGGTTGTCGGAGACAGTTCTCAGATGGTTTACATCTTTCCTCGCCACTAGAACTTATTTATCTTGGGAATGTTTTCTTCTGAGGCTTTCTCTCTGCCTTGCAGGGTACCTAAGGGCTCGGTGCTGTCTCCCATGTTATTTGCAGTGTATATATGCTGCCCCTTGGAGAAATTGTAAGATGGTATGGGCTGAGGTTTCACTGCTATGCTGATGATTCCCAGCTCTACCTGTCTTTTTCCCCCAACCAGGTTAGTGCTATATTGGTATTGAACAGTTGCCTTGTAGAAATCCAAGATTGGATGAGTTCCAGTGGTTTAAAGTTGAATCCAGGAAAGACTGAGGTTTTGGTAGTGGACCCCGGTCATAGGACCGAGGGGTTGAGGACTGAACTCCCCTCTGGTTTAGTCCTGGGGGGGCTCAGATTCTTACCTCTGAGTGAGTGTGTGACCTGGGAGTGGTGCTTGACGATGGTCTCACCCTTCGACATCAGGTGTTGGCAGTCAACAAGCTGGCCTTTTACCATCTTAGGAACATTGCTAGGGTCAAGCACCTTGTTCTGTCCAGTGACCTGCCTGTTTTGATCCATACATTTGTGACATTGTGCCTTGACTACTGCAACTCCCTTTACCTAGGGCTTCCTGGGGTTGATATCTGCCGCTTGCAGCTAGTGCAGAATGTTGCGGCACATTTATTGACTGGGGTATCTAGGAGAACTCATATTACCCCAGTGCTGCGTGATATGCATTGGCTGCCTATTCAGTGGTGGATCACCTTTAAGGTAGGTTTATTAACTTACAAAGCCCTACATGGACAGGGTCCTGATTACCTGAAAGAGCTCCTGGTTTTATACACCCCTTTGTGACAGCTCCGCTCAGCTGACAAGGGGTTGCTGGAGATTCCAAGGGTTAGTTTAAAGTCATCTGGTGCTCGTGCCTTTGGGTTTATTGCCCCTATCCTCTGGAATTCTCTGCCCCGTCAGCTACATGAGTGCAGGACAGTGGGGTGCTTCAAGCAGGCACTGAAGACCTTTTTGTGGGGTAAAGCTTACCCTGAACTTCTATGATTTTACCTGTATTTATTGTATTTTCTGATTTTATCTGGTTGTGCAGTACCTTGATTTGTGAAAGGCGCTATATTAAATAAAATGTATTATTATTATTAGATTATAAAGTAAATAAAAATGTGGGGGCCTTAAGGAGAACTACAGAATGTGTAACATTAACAGACAGGTAGAAATTGGCCTAACAATTAATTATTCCAGTGTTACTGTATGATATGGCGAACTGATTTATAGAAATGCCAACAAAACACTTTTGACTAGGTTGGATAAAACTTATTTTCAAGTAGCTAGATATGTATTAAGGGAGAATTATCATACTCATCATTGCTTATTGTTAAGCAAACTTAATTGGCTGCCTTTGGATACAAATTATATTTGCCAATGGTTAATTTTAATTCATAAAATGAAATATTCTTGTTCTAACCATCCAATTTCAAGATTGCTGTTTCCAGTTGATCAACACACTAAAAGGGTATTAACTAGTCAGTACATTTGAATAAGATTATTGTGACAAAATCACGAAACAGATATGGGGATAGAACTCTAATCCATCAAGCAGCTACTATCTGGAATTATCTTTCTCCCAATGTAAGGGAAATTGTAAATCATTCCATATTTGTTCATACCATAAAAAATTTGAAGGTCCATATCTGCACTTGTTAAACACTATTCTCAATAAGCTGTAAAGTTTGAAAAGTCATGTATCTTTATATGGGATAAATGGGAGTATTTCTTTTATTTTTTATTATGTTGCTATATTAGTAACACTTATATTTTATATTGGTGTGTTGTGCAAATGTTATATTTGAAAGTCTGCATGTTTTCTTTCATGGTAATGTCTAGCTTATTGTTATTATTGTAACTTAAACTTTAGATAGGGATTTCACAGGTCTGTGTTGTAAACTGGACTTTTGTCCAAATGACATGTACTACCTGTATAAAAATAAACTTTTACAAACCTACTTTTACCTACCACATTGAAAATGTGGTGCACAAATACCTAAAAATGGCTTAGATATCAACATAAGTTCAAAACTCCATTGACTGCCATTATAAGGAGCTTACCTTGATTCTTTAGTTTGTGGTTCGGCTTTGAAGAGAGCAGATGTGTCTTGTCCACAGAAGATGACAGCGCTGACTTTCAGGGTAAGTATAGGGTGGAGGGGTGGGGAGGTTGGTGCTCAGTGTGAGGTTGGGGATGGGGGAGGGAGACTACGTGGATGACGGTGGACCATTTTCTTTTTTCAGGTATAAAAAAACAAAACAACTTCAGGGGTACTTTTTTCCAGGGCATTATTAAATGAGTTTTGGAGACACTGGGAGTGGGCTCCCCAGTTTCTCTACACTGGCACTGCTACTGGTGGGGGGCGCCTTTTAGTGGCGGATACATATTGGGACACTGGGAGGAGGCTCCCAATTTCCCTACACTGGCACTGGTGGGGGAAGGGCATGGCTTTCAGGGGGGATTCATATTGGGACACTGGGAGTGGGCTCACCAGTGTCCCTATACTGGCTGGGGGGTAAGGTGTGCAAGGTTTCCAGTGCCAACAGAGGGATATGGCACCCCCATCAGCAAATGTATAAAACATATGTTTGGGGACCCTGAGAGTTGGTTCCCCAGTGTTTCACAGTGCTTGGGGAGAAGCTTGAAGTGCTGACATGGGGATTGGGTACACACAAATGTCAGCAAACACAATTAATATTAGAATAGGCTGGAGGGGCATGCGACACTAGGGGTGGGCATCCCGGGGTTGGAAACAACATCTAAAAAAGTTAATGCTTTCAGTGCACTGGGGTGGGCTCCCTAGTGTGCCACAGTAGTGGAGGATAAATAATTATACCCCTTGTTCTCTTGCTAAGTGGAGAAACAACATGGCTGGCAGCATATTATGTTCGCTGTAGTAGCAGTAGTAATGATTTTATTCATCTAAAATGAACAAGGTAAAACAATCTCATTGAGTACACGAGTACACAGTATTAGCGAGAGGCACATGTAGTGTCAATCCACAAAGGGGGGTCGATGGAAGTACCAGGTAACTATAAACCCATCAGTTTGACCTTGGTGGTGGGAAAATTAATGGAGAGTATACTAAAGGAATGATTGGGGGTGTACTTGGAGGAGGTGGGAGGTCTGGATAGTCAGCAACATGGGTTTGTGCCAGGTAGATCATGTCAAACCTATCTTGTGGAGTTCTACAAATGGGTAACATCAGAACTGGAAAGGGGAAATTCTGTGGATGTATTATTCTTGGACTTCAGCAAGGCATTTGAGTCTGTCCCCCACATTGGTCTGGTGGAGAAACTGACAGAGTTAGGAGTAGGCCCTTTGATGGTCAGATGGATTGAAAACTGGCTAGCTAGATGCACTCAGAGAGTAGTGGTTGGTGGGGAGCTCTCAAACCCTAGAGAGGTCGGTAGTGGGGTACCGCAGGGCTCGGTCATGGGTCCAATCTTGTTTAATGCATACATATTGGACATCAGGGAGGGTATAGGGTATGAAATGAGTCTCTTCACTGATGACCCCAAGGTGGGAGCAGTAGTTGAGGGGAAAGAGGGGAGGTTGGCCCTGCAAAGGGACCTGGACACCCTGGAAAGGTGGGCTTACATATGGAAATTAAATTTCAATATCACCACGTGCAAGGTGTTACATCTTGGGTGGGGAAACTCTAAACACAGGTACACCCTGGGAGGGGAGGAGCTGTAGGCCTCAACAGGGGAAAAAGACCTAGCTGTCATGGTGGATGCATGTATGAATAACTCTGAGCAGTGCAGGAGAGTGGCTAGCAAGGCAAACAGGATGTTGGGATACATTTTAAGTGGGATCACTTCTAGGAGCAGGGAAGTGATTCTGCCACTGTACAATGGACTGGTTAGACCACACCTTGAATACTGTGTACAGTACTGGAGACCACACTTGAAGAGGGAAATACAGCTCCTGGAGAGGGTACAGAGGAGGGCAACTAAGATGATACGAGGACATGGG
Source organism: Neoceratodus forsteri (assembly GCA_016271365.2). Classification (NCBI taxonomy): domain Eukaryota; kingdom Metazoa; phylum Chordata; order Ceratodontiformes; family Ceratodontidae; genus Neoceratodus; species Neoceratodus forsteri. Next base: position 464,752,156 of record CM057449.1, read on the forward strand.
GATTTGAATCATGCGGGCAGACATGAGGAGCTCTGCCTGCTTTCATTGGAGGAGAGTAGAGACAGGGGAGACACAATTGAAGCCTTCAAGTACCTCAAGGGAATAAATAGGCTAAACATGGAGGGGATCTTTAGACTAAAGCAGGGAGGTATTACCAGAGGGCTTGGTTTGAAGTTGGAAGGTGGAAGGGTGAGGGGGGAAAAGAGAAGGAGGTTTTTTACTGAGAGGGTGGTGGATCCTTGGAACATGCTGTTTGGTGAGCTGGTTCAGAGATCCACAGTGGAGGGCTTCAAGACAGAGTGGGACAGGCACAGAAAGTGGATGTATCAGATGATGGCCTGGCCTGGGGGGGTGGGGATGGATGATAGGGGTTTCTGGAACACAAGAGGGGGAGGGCCTTGGTAACCCAACTAGGGATCTGAGGTTTGAGAAGACTCGATAGACTGTAAGGCCTAATCTGCTGGCAGTTAGTATGTTAGTATTTTCAAGGAACACCTTCTAAAGTACATTTCCTGGTTACAGTATAGAGAAAAAAGATCTTCAAGACATACAAAATACAAAAAATACAAATATACATATACTTAATAAATACATTTCCATATAATAGATCACATCCCATTGACCACTAAATTACCCTTCTATTAATAGTTTATCCACTTTCCAATGCTATACAACATTCATGCACTTCCTCACTTTGTTTGCGATACCACTGCCTAATCTTAGTCCAATTTATTTTAACTTTGTAAGATCTTAGGTCAACAGGCAAATTATTCCAGGTTTTTGGACCCAGGTAAAACAGAGTTGCACACCCACATCTTGTCCTATACTTTGGCACTTCAAACTCAATATACTTGGCTGATCTCTGACCCTTAATTGGAGGTTTAATTTTTAAGTCTTTACTAATGTATTCAGGTAATTTATTTTCAATGAACTTATACATAATTTTCAATGAATTTATACATAATTTTAGACATATGTTGATTTCTCCTGTTGTACAGATCTAGAATCTCACATCACAGCTGCTCCTGCAACATGGTATCCTTCATCATGATAAACATCTATTTTTGTTCCCCATTGGAAATCATGGGAAATGCAAAATGTAATAACTTTGGAGTGGATTAATATTTTTTACCAAACTTTCAAAGGGCACATCTGTGAAGCCAATGCTCTTTCTACCCTGAAAATTGCAGGTGAGAATTTAGTCATTTCTGAGATACAGGTGGACACAAAAAATAACAGCAAAAACCTCAAAAAACTGTTTTTGTTTTCAACACTGTGTATCTCAAAAACCACATGAGGGTTTCAACCAAATTTGTTAAATCAAGAGATCTGTGCCCAGGGTTTATACGTGCAAAATGTCCTGCAAATCTGTAGCAGGGTTGCAAAGTTATTAAGGTGTGAAATATGTGAAACTGGATGACAGTGTGCCAAAATCACTCACTTTTACATCTATTTTTTCCCATAAGAAATAATGGGAAATTCAAGATTTAATAACTTTGGAATGGATTAATATTTTTTCAACAAAGCTACAAAAGGCACATCTCTGAGACCAAGGCGTTCTACCCTGAAAATTTCAGCCCAGATGCTAAAGTAATTTCGAAGATACAGGTGGACAAAAAAAGTGCCCCAAACCCAAATCTTCTTTATTTTTATCCCTCTGTTTCTCAGAAATGGCTAAAACTATTAAGACACAATTTATGACATTCAAATACCTACCCAAGGTGATTATGCATGCCAATTTTCATAGAAATCACTTCAACCATTACAATGTTATTAAGGTCCACAAATTGCCCTTTAACATTAAAAACACAACCAAACAGCAATAACCTCAAACACCTGCTTTTTTTTCAACACTGTGTATCTCAGAAACCACAGAAGAAATGCAAATAATATTTGTCAGATACGGAGACATGTACCCTAGGTTGAAGCATGCTAAATTTCCTGCAAATCCATTAGAGGGTTGCAAAGTTATTAAGGTGCAAAATATGCAAAACAGGATGATAGTGTGCAAAAATCACTTTACACCTTTCCATCTATTTTTTCCCATAGGAAATAATAGGAAATTCAAGATTTACTAACTTTGGAAAGGATTAATATTTTTTCAACAAACCTTCAAAAGGCACATCTCTGAGTCCAAGGCTTTCTACCCTGAAAGTTTCAGCCCAGAAGCTAAAGCTGTTTCTGACATACAGGTGGACAAAAAAAGTGCCAAAACCCCCAAACCATTATTTCTAACACTTTGTATCTTGGAAACAGCTAAAGCTATTGAGAGAAATTCCACACATGCAAACATCTACCCAGGGTGGTTATGCATGCCAAATTTCATAGAAATCACTTCAACCATTACAAAGTTATTGAGATCCAAAAATTGCCCTTTAACATTAAACACTCTCATCAGCACTAATATTCACGCTCTACTGTGCCTGTATGAAATATATATATATATATATATATATATATACACATATATATATATATATATATATATATATATATATAAAAGGCCTAAGTCTTCATAAAGTAAAAATGCATTCCATCTCCTTTTGTAATAAACCATATATGGTTCATTTCCCCCTTGGGTGTGATGCAGACAAGGCACACTAATAAGTCTTCGGTAGGATGAAACATGTGTCTGTGTATTCTGTTTATACCCTTTGCAGATTGTGTGAGAGGCCCTTTGTCAACATACATTCTTGCTTAAAGCTGAACCAGCCTAAAATGTCATGGTGATTTGCATACACATCCCGTGATGCTTTGCATTATGAGAGTATGCATGATTTTGTATTTCTTTGAAACTTGGCTTCACTGCCATTTCCCTTTGGTTTAACCCTTGCATCAGTACTTCTGCACTGAGGTTCTCTGTCTTTTACCTTGTTTTTTTTTTGTTTTTTGGGGGCTCACCATGACCCAAACCCATAAGATTAACTTAGGGCTGTGATTCTTTTCCCCTGGGGTGTGATACAGATGAGGCACACTGATGAGTCCTGGGCAGGATGAAACAAATGTCTGTCTTCTGTTTGCACCCTTTCCAGATTATGTGAGAGGCCGTTTGGCACCATGTATTCTTGCTTAAAGCTGAACCAGCATAAAATGTCATGGTGATTTGCATATATATCCCACAATGCTTTGCATTATGGGGATATGTGTAATTTTGTATTTCAGATAGCTAGACAGACAGACAGAAAGATAGATAGATAGATAGATAGATAGATAGATAGATAGATAGATAGATAGATAGATAGATATTTTATATGTGTTTCTTAACCCTTAGACTGCTGACAGAATAAGAACATATAGGAATTTGGGACTGATATAACAGTCTGTGGCACAGCAATAATTGATGATATATCCAGACTTCAGTGTTGTACATGTTCTTTTCATTAGCGATTTCCAGATAGTATGAATGTTCTTGTTATTGTTCTCTTACTTTTCGTGTGCTCTAACATTATTGTACTGTAGTATTAGTTTAAGAGATGTGACATCTATTGTTGGACTCAGACGTATGCTTTTACCTCCTTTTAAAACTCATTGAAAAAAATCAATAAAATATTTTAAACAAAAACATTGAATAATTAGTGAGGTATGCAGCCTGGTGCCCATGTAAACTCCAGTATGTAGGACATACTATTCAACAACAGACAGTTTGAATGCAGGAGTATGTGAGGGTGATTATGAAAACAGATGACAGAAATGCTCTGGGATGTCATTGTTTGAATGCCTGTTCCTCTGATTCATCTTCTCTGAATGTTATGAGAAGGTAATTCACTCATGCGCCTAAAAGAGGGTTTCATATGCTTATGGTTTATTACAAAAGAAAATGGGATGCATTTTTACTTTACAAAGTCTTAGCCCTAATGGACTAAATGATGAAATGGATGTTAAAACATTTTTGTAGGCAAATATGTTAAGTATTTAAGCAGTTAAGCCTTTTTGGGGGATACCCCTGTTATGAACTCTGTACATTATATTGAAATGTGTGAGATAATTAATTGATACTCTGTAGCTCTTTTCTCTCTTTTATCCATTCCTGCTTTGATGTTCATGTTTCTTTCCTTCCTCTCTCCAGATCTTTCCACACTGCCACCCCAATCTAGTATCCTCTACTTCCTCACTCATTTTCCTTCCTTCCTTCCTTCCTTCCTTCCTTCCTTCCTTCCTTCCTTCCTTCCTCCCTCTCTCCCTCCCTTCCATCCTTCCTTCCTTCCCCTTTCCTCCATATGCCATTCTCTTTCCCTTTCCTTAATCCTTTCTTTCTTTTTGACTGGTCACTTTTCAATAGCCTAATCCTCCCCATTGCCCTGTCTTCATGTCCCTTTTTTTCACTCCTTTTTGATCTAGTCTCTCTCCTCTTTTCCCACCTGTTTCTTTATTCCTATCTCTTTATTTTTATCAAGGTATTTTCTTCTCTAGCACCCAATCAACCTGTAGGAGATAAATGGTAGTATGATTTTTTTAGATAGAACCTTTAAACTTTATGAAATGATCTATTGTACAGTATATGTTTATCTTAACCCAAAATCAATATAGTGAATCATGAAAACAGAGCCACCAACTGTTAACAGAAATTTGATTAGGATTATAGCTTGCCATGAACATCTGTGTCTGATGGCGGTTCAGAACTGGTAATGCTTATCGTTATATGTGAATGATCACACAGAGCTAATAATTAAGAGCACTATTACTGGGGTACTGTTGTTTTATAACATCATTACTGAAACATAGGTTGTGATGGTACAGTAGTAGCCAGAGACATGGTCAGATATTTCCATATATTTCACAACATTTCTAAAGAGTTTCTCTCTGCTGTCCCTACTGTGGAACTACAGAAAGCAGGAGATTTCTCTAGAAATATCATAGAAATTTCAGGAAATATCTGACCATGTCTTTGGCTGTTACTGTAGAAAAAATCAAGGGGGCCCACCAGCACAGAGGTAGCACTACCGCTTGCGACACCATTGACCTGTGTTGGGGAACAAGCCTGGAGACAGAGGACAAGCTGGGGGAGGAGGCTGGAGCATCCAAAGGACTGCTCACCTTCTCCAAGGGGGGGGGTTGTGGCTCAGCATTTGGCTGACCTCTGGCAGAGGCCGGAGGCACAGCAAGCATCAGAGCTATATCAAGGGGTTGGAGCATGATGGACATCTGCAGTTGTGCTTTGATGTCTGGGTGCATGTCACACTCTCCAGAACAGGGAAAATCAGCTTTTGGAGTGCTGGTGAGATGGATTACACAGGTGCCGACCCCCTAACTCCCACATGCCTGTTCTGTCTGTGTGTTCAATGAGAACAAGAAGGACTTCAGGGTGTAAGGGCCCCACCTCGTACTCACCTGGGGTATAGCCATGGCTCCATGGGGGTTCACTCACAGGCTCAGGTAGGTGGAGAGTGAGGCATACACCATAGGCTACTCCCAATAGTGTGGGGCTCCAAGAGCATGGGAGGATAAAACAGAAAGTAAAACAAAAATACAAATTTCAAGGGTCCATCCAGTCTGCCCAAAGTTGCCCATGACCTAGTGTCTATCTGGGGAACTCCCCCCCCCATCAGCTCATACTTCCTCACCCCCATTCTTGGAGCTGAGCTCAGTTTTTGTGCCCTTACTCTGTCCCACCCATGCTTGAAGTCCTCCATGGTCTTGGTACCCACAGCCTTGGCAGGCAGACTGTTCCATGGCTCCACAACCCTTTCAATACTACTTCATGAGGTCTCTCCTGAAGCCCCCCCCCCTTGGTTTCCACTCATGCACACATGTCACTGAGCTGGTGCTACTATTAAATAACTCTGTGTTGGTGCACTTTGTTTATGCCCTTCAAAAACTTGAAAGTCTCAATCATATGCCTACTCTCCTTCCTGGCTTCTAGCAACTACATGTTCAATGCTCTCAGATGCTTCTTGTAGGAGTCCCCCACAGGCCCCGAATCATCTTAGTCACTCTTCATTGTACTATCTCAAACCTGTCTTTATTCTTTCTGAGGTGAGGGCTCTGGAATTGGACACAGTATTACAGGTGTAGCATTACCAAGGATTGATAAAGGGGTAGAATTATATCCTTCCTTCTACTATCTATACCCCTCCCTATACACAACAACATTCTGTTTGCTTTGCTGTAGGCTTTGTTGCAAAGGCTAGACTGCTTTAGGGTGTTGCAAATAATGACTCCCTGGTCCTGCTTTTCTCATGTGGCACAGTATACTCCACTTAAACTGGACGCACTTAATTGGGATGTCCACTTAAGCAGGATGTCCTGGTGGTCACCAAATTTGCATCAGTGTTAAATAATGAAAGTAGTATCCCTTTAATTGGGACAGCAAGTCCATTTTATTAGGATGAGTACTGGGTGCAGGGCATGTCCTGTGTACTAATTAGCAAATTGCCATAACCTGTTAGCAGCAGTTAGCACCTTATTAAGTACTCACTTGATAAAAAGCAGGTGCTGTTCAATGCAGGTAGGTGTTAAACTATCACTCCAGGACTTAAAAATGTCATGAAAGAGTGAGGATTTGCCTCTGAGCTAAAAGGCTGAAGTTTTAGAAATGCTTCAGGAACCATCACATCACTTGTAATTGTTGCCAAGAAAGTCAGCTTCTCTAAAAGTCAAGCTGACCAAATTTCTTAACCAGAATCATGACCGAGTAGAACAAAAATCAAAACCCTAACAGAAAATGCAAACGTCAAGGTAAGGACACCTTAGTGGAGGATGCTCTTTATGTTTGTTTTTCACATGCTTGAAGTAGGGTGGCCAGACTATTGGGTTCAGTCTTAAAGAGAAAGGAAAATGAGCTAGCAGGCATATGGAAAATGACTCTGAAGCGATCAATGGCTGCCTGTCTCGCCGGAAAGTGAGACACAACATTGTTTTTAAGAAGAAACATGGGGAAAAGATGGATGCTGATGCTTCTTCAGCTGCTGAATGGGTAACACAGGTTCTGCCAGGTCTGTTGTCAGAAAATGCTCTCACTGACATCTGGAATGTGGAGGAGACTGGGATCTTTCACTGCGGCTATCCAGACTGGGGGCGCACACATAAAGGCAATGACTTGATCTATGACAAAAAGGCGAAAGATTGCATCTCTCTATGTTGTTGCAACTTGCAGGAGACCATGAAGCAGCCTTTAATGGTTATTGGTAACAGTCGCAGACTGTGCTGTCTACCTAAAGATTTGAACTTGCTTCCAGTGACCTATACCAATAGCACTAATGCCTCGATGACAGGATCATTTTTTGCAGACTGGCTGGCAGATTGGAACATTAAACTGAAATGCCACCACCGTAAAATTATCCTGTTTTTTTTTACTTGTTCTTTATTCCCCTGGATCCAGCCATGCTTCCCCCTGCCCATCTCAACCTCATGATCCACTGGTCAGGCACTCCCTTGTAGCTTTGGCTACCCGCTCCAGCAGGGTTGGGGTGGAGGGAACCCACATGTCCTTTTTGTGTCATTGAGCCCCCTATTGTGGCCTCACAGGTTGAGTAGTGAGGGGTGCCTCCTCTACCAGCAGAGCTCAGCTGGTTCCAGATTTTCCCCTTATGGTCCTGAAGATGTAATTGTGCCATAACATCAAAGCACATACGCTGATGTCCTACCACGCTCCTTCCCCCCATGTATGGCTTTGGGTTGCTAAACTTCCGGCCTCCAACAGAGGTCAGACCAGCACTGGGCCTACAGCCCCACCCTCCCAGGGGAAGCGAATTGCCCACTGGGTGCTTAAACTTCCCCTCCTGACTGGCCTTCCAGGTCCCAGGCTTGTCCCAGAACCCGGGTCACTGACTTTGCAAATGGTAGCGCTACCACTGCAGACTGTCAAATTATCCTGTTTTTAAAAAGTTGTAATGCGCACTCTCTGGAACCAGCTGGCAAATTTAACATAGAAACATAGACTTTGACGGCAGATAAGGACCACTTGGCCCACCCAGTCTGCCCATTTCCCTACCTACTGGATAAGCTGCAGATTCTAGTTAACCAACAGCCTACTTCCTGCAACCCCCAACTATAATTGCCTTGTGTCTGTCCCATGCATGTTTGAATTCCTCCACTGTTTTAGACCCAACGACCTCCTCAGGAAGGCTGTTCCATGTATCCACCACTCTCTCTGTGAAAAAAAATTTCCTCACATTACCCCTGAGCCGTCCCCCCTCTATCTTTAAATTGTGCCCCCTTGTTCTTACACATCTCTTTTTCTGAAAGATGCTACCCTCCTGGACTTTGTTGATTCCCTTGAGGTACTTAAATGTTTCTATCATGTCCCCGCCCCTCCTTTCATCAAGAGTATACATATTAAGCTCTCTCAGTCTCTCTTCATATGGCTTTTGCTGCAGACCCTGCACCATTTTAGTTGCCCTCCTCTGGACTGCTTCCATCCTGTCTATGTCCTTGCATAGATGAGGTCTCCAAAACTGCATGCAGTACTCCAGATGGGGTCTCACCAACTGTCTGTACAGAGGGATAACCACTTCACTTTTTCTACTTGTGATGCCCCTTCCTATTCATCCCAGTATTCCCCTGGCTCTCCTTTAGTCTAGTAAAGTTGGTGTTCTTACCCCTCAACACAACCAGCCTTATCCAACCACTCAACATGGGGGTTATCAAAAACTTTAAAGGTCGCTACTGAGTGATTTTTGCTACTTGTATTGTGGGGATCATTGACAGTGGTAGCACATCTCTAGCCAATGAGATCACCCACACTTTGAACTTGTACGATACTATTCTTATGATGCATCACACTTAGGCAGCTGTTAAAGAATCTATGATCAGAAATTGTTTTAGAAAGGCTGGGTTTCTTACTGATGCAGCTGGATTGCCAGAGGCTAAGGCTGAGGTGGCAGCTATTCAGAATATCCTTGCTGATGTAGAGAGACCCCTGCATATGGCAGCAGATGAATTTGAAGACTTTGTGGACTATGATTTAGGAAAGCCAACGGAGGGTGAAGTCTCTGTCAAACAAATCTGTGCATCGCTGAAACCAGAGACTGCGGAGGTAAAACAAAATGAAGATTGTGATCCAGACCCACCACTGAGATCAGTTAGCAATAAGGAGGCTCTGGTTTCCGTTGCAACATTGGGAGACTGATGCATGTAGCAAGATCAGGTTCGGGAGCAAGATATGCTGTTTGATCTTGAAAGTCGAATCCTAAAGAAGATTTCAGAGCCTCGCAACAGAAATCAGTCATCAACTATCTCTGCCCTACAGGTAATTGAATCAATGGCTGAATTTTAAAATTATTTTAGACTTTTACAGAATAAAAATGAAGTTGTCATCCACATGAAGAAACAAAAGCCAATTTTTAAAAAAGAGCTGTAATCATCACTGCAATCATCACTATTGCGTGTCACTAATGTGGTTAATCTGTGCTGTGCTTTGTCTTTTGTTGTTTATTTATTTTTACTTATTTTTATTTATTTTTGGATGCCATGTCTTGCTGAGGATCTTTGTTTTATGTTGCTGTCCTTTGTGTCCCTTTCTGTAGTCCATTTAATGTTTGTATCAACGTTTACATAGTGTGTAAGTAACTCGTAAGAGGACCACCATTGATTTACTAGCACTTCTGTTTAATGGGATGGTCACTTAAAGGGGATGTTCTGCTGGCCACAGAGCCATCCCCTTTAAGCGGCTTCTACTGTACTAAGTTTAATCCCATTCAGCCAGTAGTCTCTCCAGGGGTTCCTTTTCCCCAGGTGCATGACCTTGCACTTCTTAGCACTGAACTTCAGTTGCCACACATTTGACCATCTCTCCAGCTTTTGAAGCTCATGTTACATTTGCCCTACCTCCCTCAATGCTAGCCACTGTTCCACAGAGTTTAGTGTCATCAGTGAAGAGGGAAATCTTACCCTGGATCCCTGCACCAACATCAATAACGAACATGTTGAAAATGAGTAGAACCTGGACTGATCCCTGTTGCACCCCACTTGTAACTCCCCCCCCACTGACTTAACCCTGATCCATTGTAAATAACAGTAATAAGAGAAGATTTATTGAAATAATTAAAACAAAAGAGCCCTATGGGGATTTAAATTGAAGAACTTCCTAACAGACAAAACACTCTAAACACAGAAAACACAGAAAGCCTCTTTCGTCTGTACCATCAGAAAGGAGAAAGGAGGCCTCAAGTCAGCACAAAGCTGAAAGCAACAGAATAATAAAATGCCATTATAAATGAAATTCCAAGGACAATAGGAAAAAGCTCATAATCATAGGGGACTCAATGATTCACAGGGTGGATCCCCACTTGAGCAGAAATGAGAATTTGTGCAGGTCAGATGTCTCCCAGGAATGTCCACTTGGAGCGACACTGACCGAATAATCAGCATAAGTCAAAGGGAAGGTGGAGGCTCTAACATCCTGGCCCACCTAGAGAGAAATGACCTTGCTAGCCAGCCAGTAGAGCAGGTTAAGGAGCACATTGCCCAACTCGGGGAGAAATTGGTTTCCCTTTTGTCCAGCATTGCCTTCTCAGATGTTCTGTCTGTTTGGAAAAGGGGGAAAAAACAGCAGAAAATCAGAGCGAAGGAGATAGGTGAGCTCAATGCATGTTTCAAAGACTGGTGCCACACAAAGTGGTATAAGTTCATCAGAAACTGGGACAACTTATGGGGAAGGGAGTTCATCAAATTCGATGGCCTTCACCTGACTAAGGAGGGGGTTAGGGTGCTGGGCTACAAACTTGCTGTCCATGCAGGGCATTTAAACTAGCAGATGGGGAGAAGATGGCAGCTCTAGGAGTAGCACACATAGAGCCTGCCATCTCTCCCCCTCCAGCTAGGATCAATCCTATAGGACACTCCAGGATAACAGTTGCAGAAGGCAGAAAGCATGCAACCCTGTCAGAAACTGACAATGGCCAAAAAAAAGGCAAAGGGAGAAACAAGAACAAAAAAGAAGGTATCACAAATGGGGATGCATATCAGGAATGGACAGCTTTATGTCTCAATGCACGCAGTCTGGCTAACAAGATGCCAGACCTCACTGCCACAATAGCAGAGGCAATACTGGACTGGACTGCCATCACTGAAACATGGTTCACAAACAATCATGAATGAGAGGTGATTATCCCAGGGTATAACTTGTTCAGGAGAGATAGGACTGGGAAAAAGGGAGTGGCATGGCTATTTATGTTAAAGATACCATAAGTGCTACTGAAATCAGCAGGCACCAGGGTAAACCAAGGACCTATGGATTACAATTAGGATAGGAAGCCGCACATCCATCTGGGTAGGAGTATTCTATAGACCCCCAAATCAGGAGAAAACCAGGGACAAGGATACCCTGGAAACCATCCTTCAGATGTCAGACAAAGGGGACATGGTGTTGGTAGGGGGACTTCAGTCTACCAGATATTGACTGGAGTTCCTGCACAGCAGCATCAGAAAAAAGCAGGGTGTTCCTCGTCACATTATGGAAAGCAGGCCTAAATCAACTAGTAAACACACCAACAAGAGGAAATGCTATCTTAGACATGGTATTCACAAATAGTGATAGGACTGTAGGTGTTGAAGTGGGGAACCACCTGGGAAATAGTGGCAATCACACAGTATGGTTCAAGGTAAACAGGACTGACTCCACACACTCTAAGCTAAAGGTCCTTGACTTCAGGAGGGCAGACTTCACAAAAATTAAGGCCTGCCTGAGGGCCAATCTTAGTAACACAACAAAAGGGAACGTCGAAGAGTGTTGGATAAGGTTGAAAGATGCAATAACCATGGTCATATCACAGTGTGCCCACCAGGTCAGTAAGAATAAAAATAGGAGAAACCCACTATGGTTTTCCAAAGAGGTGGCAACCATGGTGAGGGAAAATTGCAAAGCCTTCAGAATGTACAAGGAATCGGGGAAAGAGGCTGATGAAACAGAATATAAAGAAAAGCTAAAAGAGACATGGAAAGTGATAAGAAATACCCAGGCACAGATAGAGGTGAGGATAGCTCAGGGAGTGAAGAATGGTGACAAAACATTCTACAGGTACATACAAGAAAAAAGGAAGACTAAGGGAGGCATTGTTAAAATCACAAAAAAGGATGGGCAGCCCACGGAACATGATGAAGAGAAGACAGAGGCACTCAGTGAATACTTCTGCTAAGTCTTCACACAGGAAGCAGATGGTAGAGGTCCAACAATAGGCAAAAAGAATATTTCACTTGGAGGTACAGACATGAGTCCCTTCAGAGAGGAAAGGGTACTAGAGGATATCAACAAGTTACAGGTGCATAAAGCTATGAGGCCAGATGGGTTACACCCAAGAATACTTAAGGAACTTTGGAGGGAATTAGCAGTTCCCTTAACAGTGATCTTCAACAAATAATTGGAGAGTGGGGAGATTCCAGAGGACTGGAAGAGAGCTACAATAGTGCCACTCCACAAGAATGCAAGGAAGCAAGAGCCAGGAAACTACCATCCAGTTAGTCTACCTTCAGTAGTGGGAAAACTGATGGAGTCCCTACTGAAGGAAAGAATCATTGCTTTTTTGGAGGAAAGTGGTCAGCTTGACATGAAGCAACATGGTTTCACAGCAGGGAGGTCCTGACAGACAAATCTGGCAGATTTCTTCGACTGGGTCACCAGAACAGTGGATATGGGTGGGGCAGTGGATGTGGTTTACCTGGACTTCAGTAAAGTGTTTGACTCGATTTTGCACAGGAGACTAGTCAGTAAAGTGGAGAACATGGGAGTCAGGCTTAAGGTAACAAGCTAGGTCAGGAACTGGTCAAATGGGAGAAAACAGAGGGTATTATTAAATGGCACTCTGTCAGAGGGGAGTAGGGTGGCTAGTCGGGTTCATTAGAGCTCAGTTCTGGGGCCATTCCTCTTCAACATTTTCATCAGTGGCATTGCTGATGGACTGAAGGGAAACGTGTGCCATTTGCTGATGACACCCAAATTGGCAACAGGGTTGACACATCAGAGGGGCAATAAAGCATGGTATCTGATCCCTGAAAGCTGGAGGAATGGTCAAGGATCTGGCAACTGAAATTCAATGCCAAAAAATGTAAAGTCATGCACCTGGGAAAACTTAGCCCAGGGAAACTGTACTTGATGGGAGGGGAGCAGCTGGTGGATATAAAGCAAGGGAAAGACATGGGGGCGATCATATCAGATGACATCAAGGTCAGCAAACAGTGTGAGAAGGTTGCAATAAAAGCTAGTGGCATCCTGGGATGCATTGGAAGGAGCATCACAAACAGGAAGCATGAAGTGATCATGCCTCCGTATCAATCCCTGATAAGATCCCACCTCAAATACTGCATCCAGTTCTGGAGGCCATACCTTAGTAGGGGTAAAGATAGGCTGGAGATGATGCAGAGAAGAGCAACAAAGATGGTACAAGGATTGCACCAGAAACTGTATGAAGCCAGACTCAGTGAACTCAAGCTATACTCCCTAGAGCAGCACAGAAATCAGGGGGACATGATAGAGACATTTACCTCAAAGGCAACAACAAGGTACAGGTGCAAAACCTCTTTCAGGTAAAAGACTATAGCAGGACAAGTGAGCATGACCTTCACCTCAAGGGAGGTAGGTTCAGGAGCATTATGAGGAAATTATTTTTCATGAAGCATGTTTTTGAACCATGGAATAGCCTGCCAGAGGGGACAAAGATGATGGGGGAACTCAAGCAGGCATGGGACAGGCATTGTGGGATACTCAAGCAGGCACCTAAGCGGTGGGGGGGTAGTAAAACAAGGGCAGACTTGATGGATCATAAGATCCTTATCTGCCGACAACTTCTATGTTTCTATGTTTCTTATGTTTCTATGAAGATATTTTTCTTAATTAACCGACACTGTCACTTTAAAACTTTTAAAAGTGTCTGGGATACTGAAAATTCACCCTCTGTCAAAGTACAGTAAGCACAAAATGCTATCAGGGTGTTATTTCTGAGCCCCCGAAGACTGTATTGCTTGTTTTCTTCATATACCCGAATAGAATTGTGTGATTTGTCAACATTTTTAACTACACTGTCAAGTCAAATCAAGTTTATTAGCAGGACACTGGTATTGCATTGGGAGGTGTTAGTGTGGCAGATGAGCGCCTTTAGGTAGGGCATTAGCACTATCTACCCCATTGGTTTAGTTGGTGTTTTGTCTTATCAAACTTAAAAAGAACCATTTTTTGCTGAAAGTGCTGCCCAGTTGAAAAAGCTACCCCCTTTAAACCATTCTGGATGTCCCCTGAGAAAAACATAAACGTTTCATACCTTTTTACACAGATGGCTTCTTAGTACCTCATATATATAAATCAGTTATTATATACAGTGGCTGTACCTTTTTGGATGCAATGTTGAGAACACATGCTTAGAAAATACAGTTCTGAACTGCAAACCCAAACACAGTATTTTTCTTTCTCCTCTTAAAATGTATCTAAACTATATATTACAACTAGCTGTGCAAATACAAGAAAAGCAAAGTATACCTTTTCATTTACCTTTTTTCACAATTTATTTATGAAGAATAGCCCATCAAAGCTGTTGCATGCCTCAAGGGTTATCCAGTCTAGCTAGGTTAGTATGAAGCAGCAGGTTGTAATATAGTATATTGCAATCCTTGAATAAATCAGCAGAGTGAGTTAAAAATAATATATAATTTGGGCCATGGGGGAGAAGGAGGCTATTATAGGAGGATAAAGCAACCAGGGTTGTAAATTTGCTGAATTACCTTGGTGGAAACAAAGGGAGGACTTCAGCATTGGGAGGCCTTTGGGAAAATAAATTATATATGTTTCCTTCCACTTCATGTTCCCTAGAGTGTGAAAGGTACATTACAGTTCTCAGTCACTTCCATTACATGGTCAGCAAGGTGGCTGCTACCACAGAGGAGATTTTGGTACACAAAGTACATTTAAACAGCAATGTTGTGTTTTTATTTCAGTGACTGAGTACCTTAAGGGTGAACCTGGAAAAGAGGGGCAAACAACCTTTTGCTCATGCCATGGGGAGAACACATTACAAACATGAAGCAATAGTCATAGAAAAGTATAAAACGTAAGCAGTTCATACAGGGAGATAGTTAGGCTCAACAGATAAGGCAAAGTTCATTTTGTTCAGGCAAAGTCCATACGCAAACCTCTGAAAGGCAACTCACAGTTCAAATGTCCACAGCAGTCATCAGTTCTCCATGAAACTCAGTCTCTGCAGCATTTGAGCCCATGCCCTGACATCATCTTTCTAACCCCAGCCTTAAGTGGAATAACAGGATACCTGTGGAGTTCATCAGACACTCTCTTCAGGCATCTGATTCAACTAAGTTCAATTTGAGATTCATTCAGAATCTTGATAGTGGGCTCTGCTTTGAGTTTTTTCTTTTAGAATGCATGCCAAGTTTGGCAACTGTTGAGTTGTAAGCAAATAAATACTTCATCTTGGGAACATCTATGATAAGGTACCCTTGTGACCTGGAATGACCTTGCACTGGCAGTCTAGAAAGACCTTAGATACAGTGGTTCTGGCTGCCACAGAGCTATGTGACCCAGGCTGGTTCACACATGGCATGGGGTCAGGATACCACCAAGACCCTGGGTGGCCTAGATTCCAGGCCTGATCTAACCCCCTGGCCTGCACACAGTACAACCAGAGCACACACCAAACAGCCCTGCCTCATATTTCAGCACCTAAATGCAAAACCTGACAGGGAAGCTTCGGAATTTCCTCTTTTAGTGGCTTGAACAGATCCTCACAGGTTTAGTCAACTCCTTAAGCATGATTTAGATCAAAATACACTGTGGGCACATAGATGGGGAAATGCCATTTAACATGGATAAGTGCACTTTGTTTCACATAGAAAAAAAAACGATATGACTCAATATACTCTAAGCAACACACTCATGATATGCTCTAGTACAGAAAGGGACCTGGGTATTTTGATCATCACCAAGTTAGACTTCAGCCCACAGTGTACTCATGCCATAAGCAAAGCAAACAGGGTATTTAATGCAATGAAGAGGAACATTAATTAAGAGTTGGCAGGCTGAAGTGTTATTGTCCCTATATAGGTCGTATGTTATACTGTATCTTGTCTACTGTAGTCAAATATGGAATCCACACAAGAAAGCAGACATTGCAAGGGTGGAGAAGGTACCATGAAGACTGACCAAAATAATAATTGAAGTAAAGGGTCAACCATATGAAGAAAGATTGAATAAGCTGGGCTTATATTCTTTAGAACTACATCAACAAAGGGGTAATTTCCTTCTATTCTATGATATTATTAATGATGAGATATTAATTAATTAAATGAATTTAGAGTTTAAAGACATAGACATTAATACTAGAGGACATGTCCTGCAGAATAAGAACACTAAATTCAGGAGTATTAAAAGAAAATATTATTTCACGGAAAGGATAGTTAACCTATGGAATGGGCTCCCTGAGATTATTATCGCTAGTGAAAACAAAACAACATTTAAAAAAAGATTGGACGCGTTCATAAATAATGGAGGAAAACTGGAGTATTATCCAGACACATAAGATTCATTATGGGCCTCGGCCTTCTATGCTCCTTTCCTCATTAGTGACATCAGTAACATTAAGGTGGAACCAAATTAAGGCTGATTATAATCACCCCACTGTAAAATCTTTGCAACCATGTTAAATGTCATAGCACAGTGAGTGGAGTTGGATGCCACACAAAGCCTCCTAAGATGCTATGCTAAATGCAAATTACCCTAAGGTAGTCTGTTCCCACATAGTGGAAAAATCAAGATAGAAACTCAGATTATATTAATAACTACGGTACATTTAGTGCAGTTTGCCAGGATTAAGCCCACTTCAAAAGCATTCTGCAGTATGCTGCAGCAGAGTTACTGCAGTAAACAATGTAATGTCATTAGTAATTAATCCCTTTTGTCATGCAGAAAAAATGTGACACTGCCAGGATGAAGTGAATGTCACAGTTTCCTGCACAGCAGCAAGGTCTAGTTGCCATTGAAATTACATTGTTTTCCAGAGTAGCTCTGCTGCAGCATACTCCAGAGTGCTGCAAAATGCTGCAGAATTGGGTTTCATCTTGGCGAGCTTCACTATATATATATATATATATATATATGTGTGTGTGTGTGTGTGTGTGTGTGTGTGTGTGTTCTTTGCAAAAAAAAACTTTGTTAATGTACCAATTAGGGTAACTTAACACCAGAAAAGTGAGAAATGTGGCGTTAGGATTTCCAACCCTGACTCCCCACCCTACCCCGTAAAAGGAAAAACATTAGGGTTTGAGGTCTCTGCAGTCTTGTCAAATCAGTGATCTGGTCTTCCTTAGGGTTGTCAAGTCTAATGCTCACCACTCTCCCCGACCTGTAGCTTCCTGACTAAAGCATAATATATAGTAATAATAATAATAATAAAACTTCATTTTTATGGCACCTTTCCAAAACCAAAGCACCAAACAAGATTTAAAACATACCACATATTGCAGCAGTTTAGTTGATACAACAAACAGCTAAAATTACAATAAATACTGCTAATCAATCGCCAAATGCTTGGTGCCAAAAATGAGTTTTCAGAGCTCGTTTAAATTCCTCCATGGTTGCACACTCATGTAACTGGTGGGGTAGAGAATTCCAGAGAGAAGGGCCACATGTGTAAATGCCCGGGCCCCCAAAGATTTTAAACAAACTCCTGGAACCTCTAGAAACCTCTGGCCAGCTGAGTGGAGCAATTGCCTGGGGCGGTAAGGTACCAGAAGCTCTTTCAGGTAGTCCGGTCCCTGTCCGTATAGGGCTTTATAAGTCAGGAGACTGACTTTGAAGGTGATCTGTCATTGTACCGGCAGCCAGTTCAGACCACGCAGCACCAGAGAAATACAGCAAGACTGAGAGGTTCCTGTCAAAAGCTTAACTGCTGCATTCTGCACTAGCTGCAAACGACAGATTTCCACCCCAGGTAGCCTTAGGTACAGGGAGTTGCAGTAGTCCAAGCGCAAGGATGCAAAGGCATGAACCAACTTGGGAAGGTCACTGGATGGAACAAGGTGCTTAATCCTGGTGATATTCCACATGTGGTAAAAAGAGATCTTGATGACAGCTGACACCTGTGAATGCAGGGTCAGCCCTTCATCAAAGATTACCCCAAGGTTCCGCACCTGTTCAGAAGCCGGGAGTGATAAACCTCCAAGAAAAAGCCCTGAAGGTGAGCCTACCCCTGACCCCCCTATCTGGCATTCTGGGTCCACGACCAGCACTTCAGTCTTTCTCGAGTTCAACTTCAACCAACTCAAATCCATCCACTCCTGGCTCTCCACCAGGCAGTTATTAAAGACTGAGAGAGCTCCATTCTGGTCAGTGCAAAAGAAAGGTAAAGCTGGGTATCATCAACATGGCAGTGAAACCTCAGCCCATACCTCCTTACAATGTCTCTGAGGGGCAGCATATACACTGCGAACAACATGGGGGACAACACCTATTCCTGAGGAACCCCACATGACAGAGGAATTGGGTCCGAAGAATGAATCCCAGACACCACCCTCGAGTTCTTCCAGTGAGGAGAGATGTAAACCACCTGAAGACTGTACCCAACAGGACATAGATGAACCTCAGATGACTGAGAAGAACCTTATGGTCCACAGTGTTGAACGCTGATAAGAGATCAAGAAGGACTCAAGTGTTTCCCTCTTGAGTCCTAGCCATAGTGGCCAATATTAAAGTAAATATTTAAACCCCAGGATCCCTGGTGTCTAGTGTTCCCACACCATGGCCGATCACCATCTCAATCTGAGGAACAACCCCACCCCAGATTCAAATGGGGTAGTACTAAAGTTTAGGAGCAGACAATAACTGCCACTCTGCAACACTTGGGGGAGTACAAACAATCAATAGTGCTGTAGCTCCAATGGCTTCTTACTGCATGTTGTGCAGGTAGCTCCATGAGCATCAATAAGAGTTTTGGACAATGGAGCAGCAGTAGAGACAAGTAATAAACGGGAACAGCCTATGCGCTAACACTGGGAGATAAATAATAAATCAGTCCTGTAATTGGACCCTTAGTTTCACTGTAAATGTATGGCAAATAGCCACACAGTGAGTAGTGGAGGATTCTGTAAATTGAAGCAACGAAAAAGTCTAGTGATACTTTGAAAAGCAAAATATCAAGTTATTTATCTTTCAGTTGGTAGTGGTCCAGTGGAGGTGGGGAGGAATACCAAAACAAGACAGGGAGAGATGGGAGCAGTACTCCAATATCCCTGTGCCCTACAACTTGCTATAAATACATTAAATAAAACTATCTAATGCTAGAAACATGAGAGCCCAGGGGGAGCAATCCAGCACACATCCGATCTTCAGTACAGGAGGTGAAGAGGGACCCTTAATAAAACCAGGAGCCATAGGACATGTCAATCACTAATGCAACAGTCACCCTTAATGGGATATAACAGGGTGACCTGGCTACATAATAAAAATTTAAAGGTCCTTGGGCAGCAGAAAGAGAGGAATTGCTTAGAAGTAAGGAAGGCAGGAATAAATAAATAGGCTATAATGGTGTGTAGTTCTATCACCACGTCACTAAAACAGCGGAGCAGTACTCTATATTTTAGGAAGGAGAAACTGGACACCTTTAAACTGTATTTGATTCCTTTACTTGCAAAATTTTTAGGCATTATAAATACAGTGCTATAGGTATTAAACTGTGTGCAAGTCAAACTGTGTAATAACACTTGAAAGTTCTTACTCTCTCCTATTTTGAGTATTGTTTTGTTGGCTCAATTGCCTAATTTCACATCAGCGAATTTTGATCAAATAGTTGAATCTTTCTTTAAACTTGTGGCACATACCAAGACTTGCTTTTACATGCTTTTAGGCTTTTATTTCTCTGAACTTGGCCTTGTTGTCATTATTTAATTCAAAAACACAACTTTCCCTGGTGTCTAGTGGACTTCCCCACCCCCACTCTGTCCAGTAGTGACCCCCCTGCTCTCCCCCCAGGACCAGGACCCCAGCGGGCCACTGGCCCAAACCTCCACTCACCTCCATGGCCAGCAGCTGGACAGAGCATTTACACTTTTATCATGAATGAGCCCAATCTGACTGAAATGCACTCAGCTGGGATCAGGCTCATTCATGAAGAGTGCAAGTGCTCAGTTGGGCTGCTGGCTGTGGAGGTGAGTAGAGATCTGTACCGGTGGCGGCTGGGGTCCTGGTCCTGAATGGGGAGCAGGGTGGGGTCACTACCAGAGAGGGTGAGGGTCAACAGACACCAGTAAAAGTTGTTTTATTTTTGTTCTGTTTTTTTGAGTAAAATAACAGCAATGATATGAATGACAGAGAATGGGGTATGAATCTGGGGGTGGGGGATCATACTTCAGATTGGCCCAGTGATTGGCCAGGGGGTGGGAGTGGGACACTTGATGGGGATGAATCTTGGTGTGGTAGTGGTGGTGAGGGGGGCAATTCTTCATACTGGGCCGGCGACTTGAACTATTCAGTGAATTTCACAAAAGATTTTGAGGGCTAACTTCCCAATTTTGTTGGAATTTCACTGTCAATTATTTTTAGCTGCATCTCTAGCTGTGGAACATGTTCAGGTTAGCAAGGGTGTTTGGGAATGTGTGGGGAAGTTTGAGGGATGTCGGTTGATTGGTGGGTGCTGAATGGGAGGTTAGGGTTGAGGTATCTAATTGGTGAGGGGCCATTTTCCTTATTACAGGGAAAAAAAACAATGAGCAATCATTATCTTCTTCCTTACAGAGGACCTAAAGGGATATTCTGGCACTGGGTATTGGGCAACGCAGTTTTAGGTTACTGTTTGAAAGCACTGGGGTGGGCACTCTGGTGCCACCACCTACAATATGAGAATGGGGCAGGTAATCTGGGGGGATAAGACGAGCAGTACTGAGGGTGGGGACCCCAGTCCACTTATCAAATGATTACTTAAATTAGTTAGTTTGATCGATATCTAGATAGATAGATAGACAGACAGACAGACAGACAGACAGACAGATAGATAGATAGATAGCTAGGTAGATTTATTTATTTAAAATTTGGTAACCAGGAAAGGCCCGCTGAGAGAAAGATAGGGAGTACAGATACAACAGAAGGATACATAATACAAATACAGGGGTAAACAATGTACATAAATGTTATTTACATGTTTGTATTTACATATATATATATATATATAATTGATAATGGCTAAACAGAGTAAGGCAAGCAAGAGGAAAGAGAAAAAAGAGACATTTTGAAGTTGGGAAGGTACAGGAAGTAGTAGGAGTAGGTCTGAATAAGTGCTTAAGGGCAGGAAAGGAGGGAGTGAGACAGGTAAGTGGAGGGATGTTATTCCAGAGTAGTGATGCAGTGAAGTTTTAGTTGGCAAATTCACCCCACTGAGCACTTTGCATAAAGTTTCAAAATTACCTGGAATTCGCCATTTGTGACTTGCCTTGCTTTGGGTTTTTTTAAGTGCAAATTGCACTTAAAACCCCCCAAAGCAAGAAGATGTTACAATTGAAATTCATTACTGATGATCTATTCCCCAGTCCAAGTTAAAAAAAAAAAAAAAATATATATATATATATATATATATATATATATATATATAGATATATGTATTCTGTGTGGAACCCTGCACCCTGCCGATCACTGGCCTCAAAAGTGTCTAGTGTCCCCCACCCTGCTTGCTCCTTCCAGTTCAGAACATAAGTCCCACTCCCAGCTTTAAATAAATGTCCCAAAATCATCCCTGGTGTCTAGTGGAACTCCCTCCCCCCAACCCTTCAGGTAGTGCCATCCACCACAAAAAAACAGTCAACCACTTGCACCCCCCCAGCCCCCATTCTGCCCAGCCTGCCCGCAACCCCCCGAGGGGCACTGGAACAGCCCTCCACTCACCTCCGTGGCCGGCAGCCCAGTGACTTGCAGTGCGCTCTCTACCTGAATGAATGAGTGCATGCTTGTGCAAGAATGTGCTCATTCATTTAGAGTCAGTCAGCTCTAGTGAAGCTGATTTAAGGGCCCTGCAGAAGTAATGAGGGCTGCTCTGGGCTTTTGCAGGTGGGGTGGGATGGGGGGAATGGTGTTGTGGACCCCGGAGGGGAAATATTAGCCAGATTGATTTTCTAGTTCACCCAGATGACCTGCCTTCTTTAGTGCATGCTTTTGTGACTTCTCATCTCAACTACTGCATCACCCTCTACCTTGGGGTCAGTGGAGGTGTGCTGCAATGCCTGCAGCTGGTGCACAGCATGACTGCGATATTGCTGATAGGACTCTCAAGGTCAAGTCATATCACTCCTGCATTACAAGATCTGCACTGACTGCCAGTCAAGTGGTGCATCACTTATAAGATTGCGTTACTAACCTGTAAGGCCCTACATGGTCTGGGTTCTGGCTATCTGCATGATCTCCTGCATCCGTACTGTCCCACTTGCCTCCTGGTGGTTTCCAAAACTCCATTAAAATCATCTGGGACCTGATACTCAAAAAAATAGTATGGGCAAAAATTTTAGTTTGCCTACGTGGATGCGCAATATTGAAAATCCTGGTTAGTGCGGGCAAACAGGGTTTGCATCCGGGTGGTACAGTCCAATATTCAGAGTATGTGAGCCATGCAAAGCCATTTTGCTCGGTCCCCTTGTGCAGTGCACATACCGCTGATCGAAAGCTTGACTTACTCCAGTGCAATCCTAGCAGTCGTCAGAGGAAGTGCAGTGTCCCCTAACCCTGGTGCCAGGGAAATCCCAGCCTGTTTTATGATAGATAGCATCCTCAGTGGCAGTGGGCCCCCTTCCCGGCCAATCGCTGATCTGTATTATTATAGATAGCATCCCTGCTACTAGTGATCCTAATCGCTGATTTACAGCCCCATGTGAAAAAATAAACATTCCCTGATGCTAGAGGAACACCCCACTGCCAATCTCCAGCCCCTTTAACAAGGGATAGTAACCCTGATGCTAGCAGTCCCCACCACTGATTGCCAATCTGATGTGAAACAATAACCATACCCTGGTGCCAGTGAAACTTCCCTTCCACTGAATTCCAGCCTGATGTATATAATAAATTGTCTCTGGTGTCTAGTGGTCTCCCACAATGATCGCTGGCCCAGTGTTAAAATAAATCATTCCTTAGTGTCTAATGGTGCCCCCCCCTCGCTGACTGCTGAACTGAAGTTAACATAAGTCATTCCCTGGTGTCTAGTGATGCCCCCTGCTGATTGACAACCCAATGTTACAATAATTAATTCCTTGGTGTCTAGTGGTCCCTCCCCACACCTGCACCCATGCCCGACCTTTGAACAATTATTCCCTGGTGTCCAGTGGCCCCCCAAGTCAATCCCCTGTGTAATATAAGAAATCCATTTCTTGATGTCTAGCAGACCCCCCCACCTCCCCACCTCAGCAGGTAGTGCCCCACCACCCCACTCCCCCCCATCCTGACTCTATGCCGACAACTGGCACAGATGTCCACTATCCACCATGGCCGGCTACCAACTGTGCAGTCAGTGAGTGCATACTGTAACAACTGATTGCACAGTATGCACTCATTGACAGCTCAGTCAGTGGCCAGCCACTGTGGAGCATGGAGGGCTGTGCCTGTCTCCCTCTCAGGGTCTGGATTGGAGGGAGCAGGGTAATGGGGTACTACCTGCCAGGGTGGGGATCCACTAGGCACCAGGGAATGGATTTCTTATATTATACAGGGGATCGGGATAGATAAGAGATTCCCTAGATGCCAGAGAATGGTTTTCTTATGTTATACAGGGGATCAGGATGGGTGGGCCGCTGGACACCAGGAAGTAATTGTTCAAAGATTTGGCATGGGTGTGGGTGGGGGACTAACCACTGGACACCAGGGAATGAATTAATGTAACATCAGGATGACAATTGGCAGGAGGGGAAGTGGGCTACACGAGACACCAGTGAGTTACTTATTTCAACTTTGGGTCGGTGATTGGTGGAAGAGGGGGTTCCCCTGGCACCAGGGTATGGTTAATTTTTACACATTGGAAAATTGATTGGTGGGGGGTGTCCAATGGCACCAGGGTATGGTTATTGTTTCACATCAGGACGGTGATTAGTGGGGGGTGGATCACTAGCACCATGACTACTATTCCTTACTAAACAGGCCTGTAATCGATGAAAAGGGGTCTTCTAGTACCAGGGAATGGTTATTTTTTTCACATGGTGCTGGTGATCAGTGGTGGGAGAACCACTAGCACCAGGGTTACTATCCCTTATTAAATGGGCTGGTGATTGTTGGAGGGGGGTTCCACTAGCACCAAGGAATGGCTATTATTTCATATGGGTCAGTAATCTGCAGGGGGGGACCACTAGCACCAGGGAATGCTGTTTAGGACCAGGCCAGCAGGGGCATGGTGCTGCACCAAATTGATGGGTTACCCATGCATATGAACCCATATTGGCATGCAAATAGCCACTTAGCACCCTGCATGCTGAATGGGCTCATTTGCATGGGTTCGTTTTAGAGGTGTGTGAAAAAAAACTTATGCGAATATGCAGAAATCAGATTAACAACTTTCATAGAACTTCTGACTTAGAATGGTGGAAAAAAATTATTAATTATGGATTATTCTATTAAACTGTGGAGAAAAAAGTCTGCAGAACTTATCACTGAACTGAGGAATAATTGCATGTATTATGGAATAATTCATTAAACTGAAGAAAAATAATTCCTCAGAGCTGTTGTTCTACAGTTCATGTGTATTACTTTGCAGTTCAGCCAAAAAATTCTGCAGAACAGGGTGAAAATCTGCCAGACACATTCAGAAGATTCTGATCTCGCCAATGTTGGAAACTTGGAAAATTCCATGAAATTTCAAAATTTTCACAAAAGTTTAGCGAAAGTGGAATTCATAACTTTTGCCCACCTCTAGTCGTTTGAATATCAGAAATTAACATGAGTACAATCCATTGTGATTCCTTAATTGGGGGGCCATATCTGCCCAGCACTAAGTTACTTAGTTCTGGGCCAACATAACCCTATATTCAGTCAAACGCTGGTTCGCCATTCCACTGACTAACATTTTTGGGCACCTGGTCACAAGGTGGAGTGCAAATATTTTCATTCTGCTTTGCCCATTTTTTAATATCCGGCCACTGGGGACACGGCCTTTGGGGTGGCTGGACTGATATTATGGAATTCACTTCCAAGGTCTCTGAGGGAGACATCTTCAGTTGAAATATTTAAAAAAGATCTTTAAACTAACCCTTTTGCCCAGGTATTGGGCTCTAATTTGCATTTTAACTGATTTTAGTCAATTAAATTATTAGTGATTTGTGAATTTACTTACTATGTCTATTGTTGGCTATGTAGTACATGATTGCTTATGTTTCTTATTTGGTAATGGCACTCTGGGCTTCCAGGGAAGGGCACTAGAAAACAAATACTACTACTACTTCACAGACAGACAGGCAGACAGACAGACAGACAGACAGAAACAGACAGGGAAAACAGGGGATCAGAGACTCACTGCTATCACTGCAGCCTGCAGCAGGACTCCAGCTGTGGCTGCAGAACTCAAGA
This sequence comes from Neoceratodus forsteri, assembly GCA_016271365.2. NCBI lineage: Eukaryota > Metazoa > Chordata > Ceratodontiformes > Ceratodontidae > Neoceratodus > Neoceratodus forsteri. The sequence goes on from CM057449.1 coordinate 464,777,609, forward strand.
AATTCCCATTGTTCTCATACAGAGATTGCAGGTGAATCACTCTTCTCGCAAAGCTGGACACCCCGGATTTTGGGTTGCCCAGAAAAGGTGTTTCTGGCAACTTAAAAAAAAAAACAGCAGAATCTAGCATCCTGTTTAGCTAGGTTCAGGTATTTGTTTTTTAAAAATAGACAAGTTTTATATATTTTCAATGTTTGTGAGTTTAAAAGGAAAAAACATGGTGACCCTCACAGTAGGTATTTTGTTTATTATGAGAGGTACAGTAAATCATGAAAATAAGCACTTGCAAAAGTGTTTTTCTTAATCAAACTTGAAAATTGACTCAAAAATCATTATAACTTTAAAATGGTATGATATCTCCTCACCAAATCTTCAAAGGGCATTCCCTTGGTACAGGTCCCTTCAAACCTGAACATTTCATGAAAAAATTCCACACCATTTGTGCTGTAGATGAGAGCAAAAAATAAGCAATGTTATTTTTTTTTATTGTTGTTGTTTGTTTTATTTGGTGCCCCATATCTTGAAAATGGTACAAGATGCTGTCGCAAAACTTTTCACGTCTTGAGACTATGACAGCCTGACCACATGTGCCAAATGCTGTGTTATTTTGTAAAATGATGGCAAAGTTATTAAGGTGCAAAATCTGGAGTTTAACATTGAACAGCCTAGTCAATCCAAACTTTACAGGCACTTCCACATCCCTATAATGAATAGTGTACATCTCTAACCCAAAAAAATAGTATAGCATATACATAATCCAAACACTATAAAGACAGGGTAGGCACAGTTTAAGGAGACAGATTCGGGAGTCACGTGATGCTGCAGCCTGAGTAGCAGTGCTTGGTCTAAGCTCCCGCTGTCTCAAGCTCTTATTTCATTAAAACTAGCCTAGAAAGAAGGCTTGTTTTATTCCAAAGGCAGTTACTGGTGTCAGAATCGCCGTGTATGCGGCTTTCACTGAGAAATGGAGGAGGAAATGAGATCCACCCATTTCTCCTGAAAAGTCTGTGAAGAGATCCAAGTCCCAGTCAATGGGAAGCGGCAAGCCTTCTACTGTTACGGCCTCTCAGATGGTGGTTTCACAAACAACCCCTCTTACCCTGGAATTATTCCGGGCAGAGCAACAGCCTTTTCGGGAGGACATTAAGTCTATCGCGACCGAGATCAAACAAATGTCTGGTGCGCTAGAAGAGTTAACTACTAGAGTCTCAGATTCAGAGGCTCGGATTGCCTCCTTGGAGAAGAAGGCGTACCGTATGGAGGATGCCATTGTGGACAATCGGCAACGCATCAAGAAGTTAGAACAAAAGGTCGCGGATCTAGAGGGAAGATCCCATAGAAATAACGTTGTGGTTCTGGGAATTCCAGAAAAAGAGGAGGGCCAGAATACTGTCTTGTTTGCCCAGAAGCTGTTTGAAAGGATTGCCCATCCCTCTCCTTTTGGGCCCTCGTACATGTTGGAAAGGGCCCACCATGCACTGCGCCTGATCCCGGCCCCTGATGATCAAGTTTTTAAACTTCCAGGAGAAGCATTTCTTGCTATCGAAGGTAAAAGAGCTGGATCAAGTCCTTTGGGAAGGCAAGAGAATTCGTGTAACTCAAGACCTCCTGGCCATGGTGCGTCAAAGAAGGGCACTCTTTCACCCCGTTACTACTAAGCTTATAGCGGCAGGAATAAAATTCCACATGGGATACCCTGCTCGCTTTCAGGTATTGTTTTCTGGGACCTGGGTATCCTTCGAAGATGTTGATTCTGCCTCGAAGACACTGCAGAAGGAATATCCCAACCTTTTCAAGCCTAAGTGAAGTTGCAAGAAAGTTGTTGTGAGTCAGCAGAGAATAGTTAAGATCGGAGAAGCTCTGGAGAGCAAAGACCTTAAAGACTTAATTCTTGTTTCACAAAACCTGTTGTATTTACTTTAACCCAGATTGTCTGGTTTACTTTTTTCTTAGCTGGACTCATAGGAGCTTATAACGACTTATAAAGCTTGGACTTTTCAGGGGGGGAGGTGTTTCAAGAAAGTTGGGCATCCAGGGTAAATTCTCTCGACACAGCTTTCTGGATGGGTAACGGTTTCATATCCTGGCCCAATGTTTCGGCCGGGTGCTGTTCTCATTATTGAGTCTTTTCTAACTTTATACTAGCTATGCTATGATGCTGAGGTTTCAACTGCGCTAAGGGCTATTGCTATTAAGGTGAAATGCCATGTCGCGGGGGTTCCACTAGAGGGCCTTTTTTAACGGTTTTCACATCTCTAGATGGGAGTAATTCACAATTGGTGTATCCCTGTCTCTTTACACTTAGTTATTAGGTATTTGTTCTGCCCATGTTACACTGGCGACCCTGGACAGGGTAGAGAACTGAATTTAGGGCTATATGGAGAACAGCTTCATAGCATAGCATAGCATAGCCCCCCCCCGGTCATCCTAATGGTCTGCGCAAAGTGTTGTTCGACCATTTTAGGGGGCTATTGTTTGGGCATATTTAATGGGATACAAGTTTTCCTGAGGTATAGCTGCCTCATTAAGCCTTGGGTTAGTGGGAGGGGAAGGGCTGGATTGTAGCAGGACTTGCTGCATCGCGTAACAATGACAGGAGGGATTAAGGAACTTGGTACAGGCTCTTAGTTTATTGCTTTTATGTTACATTCCTTGGGGGTGAGGGGTGGGAGGAGGACTCCGCTTGTGGTGGAGGGAGGAGGGGCGGTGGGAGGATATCTTTGTTTATTGATGTTGTTTTGGGGGTGAGGGGTTGGGAGGCGGGTAAGGTTTATGGGGGATGGGGCCTCAGCACAGCTCAATGGGGGTCTTCGTAGATGTTTATTACTGAGGGAGTTATTTTGAACACTTCGTGTAATTGAGAATTAGTAAAAATAGCTAGCATCATAAAAATTGCAACTTGGAATGTTAAGGGTTTAAGGCAGCGTGTTAAGCAATATAAAATCCTTAAGCATCTTGCTCTGTTGTCCATAGATATCGCTGTTATATAAGAGTCACATCTATTAGACTCAGAAGCCAACTGTATGAGGTGTCTGCAGATTGGCCACGTTTTCTCCGACGGGGGGCTACTAATAGTGCTGAGTTTCTGATATTGATTAATAAGAAGATCCCATTTGTATTGAAGCAAGTGCTCAGGGATCCGTAGGGTCGATTTTTGTTTATCCATTGCCATTTGTATGCTATTGAAATCCTTTTGGGAACTTTGTATGGACCTAATTCAGATTCCCCTGACTTCTTCGTGAAGTTAATTGATATACTATATCCATATCTAGCTTTACCAATGGTCATCGGGGGAGATATGAATGTTGCTATGGATTCATTGATGGACCGCTCCTCTCCGATGAGAAGAGGTTGTCTCCTAGCTCAGAAGGCCCTATCAGAGCTCTTGGAGCAATATGCCCTGTGTGATGTTTAGAGAGCTCTACACCCTTCGGAGAAGAAATTTACTTTTTTATCCCCAGTTCATAATACAGCCTCACGAATTGACTATATAATTCTTTCTCAAACTCTCCTTCCCGGAGTAGTTGAAGCCTCCATACAGCCAGGTCCTCCCTCGGACCATGCATTGGTTGTGTGTCATTTAGCACTCTCTTCTTTTCCTAAGAAATCTCCCAGGTGGAGGATTAATAACCAGATGATAAAAGATGATCACATGGTTAAAATAATTAGTGAGCATATACTGTAATTTATAGAAACCAATACTGGTACTATTTCTAGGCCAGATTTGTTATGGGGGGCTTTCAAAGTGTATATTAGGGGGGTTTTAATCAGTATAGTTACTTACAGAAAGAAAGAAAAAGATAAGAAGCTAATTACGCTATTAGTGGAAATTCAACATAAAGAAACAAGGGTAGGCCTATCTTTTTCTGAATCGGAACAACAGGAACTGGTTAAGTTAAAGGAAGACTACCTAGAGCTGTTAAGAGATAATACCAAATTTGCGATCCTTAAAGCTAAAGCAACGTACTCGGATATGGGCGAGAAAGTGGGGAGGCTGTTGTCATTACGGAATAGGCAAATGGAAGTGAATAGGCACATTTTGGCAATTCGTTCTCAAACAAATAATGTTCTGATGACAACCTCAGAAGAGATAGTTTTAGCATTTCAGGGGTACTATACTAGCTTATATAGTACCAAAGGGAATCCAGTATCTGATGCCAGTATAGATAATTACTTGGAGGCCTCTGGTCTATCTCCCTTATTGGATCCGCAGCAGGATCGGCTGGTCTCTCCAATAACAGGCTGAGGAAGTCTCTAGGATTATTAAGGCCTTGCCTTCTGACAGATCACCTGGTCCTGATGGTTTCTCAGCAAATTTCTATAAGAAATTCCTAGACCAGTTGCTTCCCCTGTTAATGCCCCTATTACAGTACATATTATCTGGTGCCCAAACTGATTCAACTTTGTGGGAGGCCCTGATTGTTCTAATTTTATAGCCTGGGAAGAACCCAGAATTACCTGCGAGTTATCGCCCCATATCCCTGATGAACCAAGATATTAAGATATTAGCCAAGATTTTGGCTGATCGCTTGGCACTTGTGATATCAGATCTGGTTGTGCCAGAGCAAGTAGGGTTTATGAAAGGGCGTTCCTCATTGGATCATCTCAGAACCCTGTCGTACGTTCTCTCGGCAACCAGAGATGCCCCTTGTCCTGCGGTTCTAGTTTCTTTGGATGCTGAGAAGGTGTTCGAAAGGGTGAATTGGAATTTTTTATTTAGGGCCCTTAATGCTTACAAGTTCCCAGAGCTTTTCCAGAATTGGATCAAAGCCCTGTATAGCGCCCCCTCAGCCAGGGTAATGGTTAATGGTGCTGTTTCAGAAAAGTTTCTACTCTATTCAGGAACCAGACAGGGCTGTCCCCTTTCACCTTTACTTTTCAATTTATATCTGGAACCCCTTATTCGTCAGTTGAAGTCTTCTCCAGTGATCCAAGGCATAGCTATTCAGGGACATGAGGTCAAAGTATCGGCATATGCTGACGATTTACTACTACAGTTGTCCGATCTGGACAACTCGATACCAGCCTTCCTGATGACGGTGATCGAATTTGCTAATTTTTCCAACTACAAATTGAATATTGATAAATGCCTTGTGTTCCCGCTTAATTATAGAGTGGTTAAGTCATCTGTTGTTCAATGTGGTATGTTCTGGGCCCCGAATTCCCTAAGACATTTAGGTATACAAGTGGCGAGGGACCCTGCCCGGTTTCAGAAGCTGAATCTGGATGAGTTAGTTAAAACCTTAGAGGCAGATTTAGATAGGTGGTCCAAGTTATCTATTTCACTCTGGGGGCGAGTGAACCTAATCAAGATGAATTTTTTTTACCAGGATCTTTTACCCATTGTATTTGCTTAATATCTGGATTCCCATTTCATGGTTCCACAAAGTTAACACTTTGATAACAAAATTTATTTGGGCCAAAAGACAACCCAGGATCGCTTTTCACAAGCTGGCGGCTCCCAAGGATAAAGGGGGTCTTCGCCTCCCATCTCTGATTTTTTACTATTGGGCGAGCCATATGGTGAAATACTTGAGATGGGTGGATAGGGTGGGAGAATCGGACCCCATCTGGCTCAAAATAGATCTATCCTCAATTAAGCAGTGTGGCTTGTTGCCAACATCGTTGCTCCATATAAGGCGAATGCCCTCCCTCCCCGTTGAAATCTACTCCAGTGGCGATCTCGGTTAAAGTGCACGCCCAGATATGTTCATTCATGGAATATAATCAGATGACTGATCTAGCCCAACCCATTGGAGGTAATCCCAATTTAAAAATAGGTAATAAACTGATCAGATCTAACTGGCTCCCACAATTGGGTAATGTCAAGCTTGCTCAACTGGTGGCTCAGGATGGCTCGTGGCTCTCAGTTACTACTATATTGAGCAGATTTGACATTCCCACTAAATCCATTTTTAAGGTTTTCCAGTTAAAGCACTTGTTAACAAAAGTGTTTGGTCCGGCTCCATCTCATGGAGGTATGAAAATGTTCCAGGACATGCTGCTCTCGTTGATGGGTAGTCATCATTCGGTATCTGATATTTATAAAAGGTTATATAATTGCAAATATCCAGAGGTGTTTATACCAAGGACGTACTGGGCAATGTATTTTCCTGGTTTAGAGATAGATTGGGCCGTACTGTGGGTAAACTCTCATAAATATATTACTCAGGATAGATTACGTTTAGCGCAATTTCATATTTTACACAATATATATTACACTCCCCAAAAATTGCATAAGTATGGTCTTGTTGATTCTCCTTCCTGTTCCAGATGTGGGCAAGCGGAGGGTACGCTTTACCACATATGTTGGTCATGCTCTAAGGTCTCCACCCTCTGGGGGGATGTCCAGCAGAGGATGGACCCCTTGTTGGGCCTCTCCGACCTTTTCACTCCGGAGGTGTGTTTGTTAGGGGATTACACTCTCATTCCTGTGTTATCAAGAAGATATTATATGGCTCTAATTTCCTTATCAGTTAAAAAGGTTATTCTTCAGCACTGGAAGGACGACGTAGATATTTCTTTTTTGGAATGTCTTAAAGAAATCTTGGCTAACCTCAGGATGGAGAAAATGGTGGCTAGTCTAAACAATAGGATGAACAGATACAGACAAATTTGGGATCCTTTCTACAGGCTGCTCTGTACTTAGATTTCTCTCCAAGCAATTATATAGGTTTGGTTGATTCATAGTTTGGGTAATATGAGCTGTGCTGAGGGGGGTAGGGTAGGGTGGAGAGGGTTGGGTATGGGGGACAGCAGCCTCTATAGAAGCTATATAAGCTCATCTATGTATAACTTTGTCAGTTGTGTTCGGTGCTGCTCTTATATATGTGTATGAAAATTAATAAACTTTGAATTATAAAAAAATAAGGAGACAGATTCCATTTAAATACTGATGTGCCTGGAAGGGACGTTTTGGACTAGGTAAACTGTAGAGTAAACAGCAAAAGATTTAGGTTTAAGGGAGGTGGGAATAAGGCAGCAAGCTTTAGCTAATCAGGTACAGTAAAGATGGAAAGTAAGCTCCATGATTAAGACATTGTTTGCTTTTGTTTGAATTTTGGAAAGCATTTTAAATTCAGAGGGCCATGACTGTGACTTCACACAGACTAGCTGAAACACCATGCATAAGATCCAAGGTTACCAGGATGCTAGTGGCACTTAAGTAAGCAGGGAGGGAGAAAGGGGAAGGGCCCACTACGGTTTGGCTGAATACTGCAGTGTGCAGTGTGCTTAATTTGGACTGTACCAAGAATGTAGTGTACTGTATGAAATCCACCAGGAGGTCTGAAAGGTAAATCAGAGGCACTGGAGAACGAACTGCATGGAAGGTTTTCACTTTCAATTGAAACAGATTTTTGTGGACTGAGGAGGTTGAGCTGTTGGATGCCTTACTTCCTGCCATGCCAGTGGACCAAGTGCAGGAGCAAGCCCAGGTCACTGGGGGTTTGCCAGGTGGGAGAGGACTGAGTATCTGATGTCTATTTGTGCCGTTCCTAGATTGCCATGTTGTGGAGACGGGGTGGCACAGCTCAGAAAGTGGACTTCCAGTGGTGTATGCGTGATGCATGTGTCCATACCTCTATATGCATGAACAGTTCTGTCAAAGAATGCCACTGGCTTGGGGGCAACCCGAACAAGGAAAAGTCTAGCAGGTCAGAGTATGATGTCCAACCCATCACCCCAATCACTCTGTCGCTGGGACACCTCCCATCTGGATTGTGCTCCAGAGAGGGGGAGGAGGAGTTACTTCCCCTTCCTGGCCCCATCACTGGAAGAAATATGTGGGGGTACTTAGAGATAAGTCATGGGGGAGACTGATGCCAGTTGGCTGAGGGTAGGTGTGGATGGCTGCGGACACCAAAGCAGATAACCAGCTTGACTGAAAAAAAAAATAAAGATTTTTATGGATTGAAATTATTCAGGCAGGTCTGCTTGGGGATGAATTGGGAGAACTGGATGGCAGAAAAAATAACTTTTCCCTTTTAATCAGGGCCCTATGTACATTACAACAATGTAAACCAATATTATGTGGCAACTCCCCCAGGAGAAGGTAAAAATCTTCTACCCCATGGCCCCCACATCTCTGTTCTGGGTTTCATTTTCTATGTTTAATTCTGTTTGTTAGGCAATCTCATATTTTTTCAAAATGTGTAAGATGCTAAAAAATAAATTCTTTAGTATTGCCTCTATGTTTTGTATTTGAATACTGCCATTGTCCCTGTACATTTTGTCTATGTTTGGAATATCATTTGCTGTTGTTTATACTATGTTCTGTATGTGCTAAAGTGTTGTTCACAATAAAGATAATTAAATGTAAAAAAAAAAAATTCTGTGGCAGGACCATCTGCTTGCCACATCCAGGCTATGAGCAACTGTAATGTGACTGAATTCCAATTTACTGTACATTCTGTGGCAACTCAAATGAACCCCCAAATGGAATCTAGTTGCCCTGAAATAATGTAGAGAAAAAAAGGTAGCCTTGGGAATTTCGTAGATGTACAGGCAAAGCAGTTTTGGCATGATTTAGAGTGAGCGTAGGGCATGGGTGAAATGAAGTATATATTTTTTTTGTTGCTTTTTTTTTGTTACTGCAATCTATTTTATTCATCCATGGCTACCTCCAACCAGTCCAGTACTGCTTACAGCAGTGATGTTTATACAGATTCCTAGCCCTGCCTCCCCACTTGCTTGATGATCAATAGTGCCAGTTCGCAATGCAATGCTGCTGCAATGATTACCTTCCTGTCACCCACTTAGTTGAAGTCTGGTGGTGCTGGATCATACTGCAGTGCTCCTTCAGTGGCTCCCTCCAGTTCACTTTAATAGCAGTATTGCCATTTGAATCAGTGCTGCTTCTGCATCTCCTTCTTCCCCACCCTGTAGGTATTTACTGTTAGGCTGGAGAGTAACTGGACCATTTTGCATTAGACATAAGTCCACAAAGTTTTCTGTTTGGTGATTTTGCAACAATAACTAGTACAGTTTTATTCCACAGCTGGGGAACCAGCAAACAGACTATCCCAGGTTTCCTCAGTGTTTGCAGAATGCAATGATGGCCATCAGCCTTAGTGTTGAATTTCAATAGGTTAGAAAGGGTTTTCTCCTGTTGACCGCTGCTGTGCAGTCATACTTTCCCAGAGGGAAGGGATGTGAGATGGAGCTACCAGCAAACATGCATTAATGTCATTTCAGGCTTCCTAGCGATAATTTTTGCAGTTTAGTTGGGGAGTTTAAGGGGCACCATCCGTCTTTACTACACCAAAAATGCTGTTGCTGAGGCAGACTCTTGATTCCATGGCAGGACAATGTTTGTGCATCAGTTGCTGCAACCACAGACTCACCTTAAACATGGGACCCTGATTGTAATTGCAAACAAGAACAGGTGTTAAACAAATTGAGCAGGAGTGCTTGACAGGTTTATTGGGGAACTAGAGAGTGGTTTGCAAAGCACCCTCACTTGCGTAATTGTAAAGTTTTTTTATAAGCTGGGTATATTTGGGAAACAGCTTATAGTGCTGAATCAAGAAGCAGATAGTGGCTAAGCTAGAAGCACTACACAGGCAGAACAGACATGACTGAGAGGCACAGTTTAAAGAAGAAGATTAAATTAAAACACATATAATCAGGCAGTAAAGTATTGGGTTGGAGAGATGATAGAGTAAACAAAAGAACATTTAAAGTTAAAGGGAGTTGAAAATAGGGTAACTAAATTTAGGTAATCAGTCCACAGTAAAATAAAATCCAGTTATCGGGGGCATGAAGGAGTAGTGGGGTGAGAGAGTATCAAGTCTCAACAAGGGTCTGTTTATCTTGTGCTGGAAGACTGCAGAGAGTAAACTGGGGCAAAGGAAGGGTGGGATTATATTCAGCAGTTAAGAGGAGTCAGGGGGCCTAGATTTTCAAAGCTTGATGTTTTCTACAAGTCCCAGGTGTGTTACAAATATGGTGCATTAGACTTCAGGAGGAAGAAGATGGGATTTTCTAACCTGTACATAATTTAAACTCCCATTATCCAGTTTTCTGTGGTCTAGTGTGTGTCAGTGTTGGGGTCTGTTGCATGTCTCTGGATACAGCTTGCAGCCAGTCCTTGCCACTGAATCCAAAAATAGCATGCTCAAACCTTTTATGTTACTCCACACTGGAATTCACATTTCATCTAAGGGGTGCTGCTAGGTTATGGCAAACAACATGCAATCCAAAGATACTAGCACACACTACCAGCAGCACAGCATAAAAGGAGTCAATTAGTAGTCACTGAGGCACTGGAAAGTTAAGGACTTAATCAAAGGGTCCCACCTTGACGGTGATTTAGCTTACTCAAATTGGAATTCCAGTCTGAAACAAAGAGGACCCTCTCCTCACATGGAGTTTGAAGTATATATAGCCAACTTTGGCAGAAGAAATTTTAAATATGCTATTCTATGCTATGTGTGTGTGTGTGTGGGGGGGGGGTGCGTTAGTATCTTTGGATTGCATGTTGTTTGCCACAACCTAGCAGCACCCCTTAGAAGAAATGTGAATTCTACTGTGGAATAACATAAAAGGTTTGAGCATGCTATTTTTGGATTTGTTTGAGTATGTGGAGTTTGTGGTACTCCTTTTTAGCATGCTCCCTTTAAAACACCTGTGTAAAATCCTTGTTGGGAGCACAGTACAAAAGGAGTCAATTAGTAGCCACTGAGGCACTGGAAAGTTAGGAAATCGAAGGGTCCCACCTTGACGTTGGTGATTTAGCTTACTAAAATTGGAATTCCAGTCTGAAACTAAGAGGACCCACTCCTCACATGGAACTTGAAGTAAATATAGCCAACTTTGGCAGAGGAAAGTTTAAATATGCTATGCTATGCTATGTGTGTGGGGGTGGTGGTGGTGTGCGCTAGTATCTTTGGACTGTAGTCTTTGCCACTGGCTGCTGTAAAGCAGGTCTACATGCCACAGCTGTGTCTGAGATTAGAAAATCAGGTGTAGTTGTCGCATATGGACATGGCACAGCTGCAGTGATGCACAGTATTGCTGCAAGGATTGACCCAGGTGCTGCATCAGCCTTTTGAAATCCAGCTCAGAAAGTAAGGAAGGGAGGTTTCTGATCAAGATTATAGCATCTGTGTAAAAAGGAAGTCTCCATTAGAGAAGGTGAGTCACGTGAGGTAACTTGGCCATCACTGAAGTGCCGCGAGTGCAATCGCTAGGACATATGGTGAAGATGGACTCAAGAAAAAAGGATGATGGGGCAGGAAACTTTGTAGGACAAAGGTGCCACACTAACTTTTCCCCACTCATGCACACTGCACTCACAAAGTGCAGTCAGTCAGCTGTAGGGGTTGTGGCTTGGCAACTTTCCAGAGGGTGCTCTGGGATGTTGGGGAGTGCCCAGTATGTAAGAGATTAATGGCTCTTTGTGAGCAGTTAGATACCCTCAGGGCTGTTATTCAGTATCTGAGAAGTAATTAAGCAATAATAGCTGAACACTAGTCACCTCCTTGTGATTAAGAACTGGCTGGAGTGAAAGGGTGGCCTGAGGTGCAGCAAAGATCCATTCTCCCACAGTCTGTCTTTAATCATCTGAAATTGACTAGGTGTAAGGTCAATATTATGATCATAAGTCTAATCACAACAATGAGCATATATTTTAAATGTAATAGTACTAGGGCCGGCCCACCAGCACAGAAGTAGCACTCGCAACACCAATGACCGGGGTTCAAAAGCAAACCTGAGGTGTCAGATGGCCAACTGGAGTGAGGAGGATTGACTATAAGCAGGACTGCTCTCCTCCTCCATGGGGAGGGTAGACAAGAGCTTGGAGCTTGACCGACCCCTGGTGGAGACCAGTGGAAGATGCAGCCAAGCTACAGAGCTAGGGAGACATGGGATACATTGCCACACATGCCTTGACATCAGTTCACATCACAACCCCTGGAGGATGAAAGAGGAAAAAACCCTGGTCACTCAGGATGACCCCCTTGGTCTCCACAGGCCCTGCACCAGTGATTCTGGTGCCTCCGATAATCTGGATCTGGTTCTGGTGTGTTGAAGGACTCCCTGCCCCCTGTCATGGAGGGCAAGGTGTGGGGTATATGGGAGAGGCAAGTCCTAGGAGAAGTCGGGGTGACGAGGCTTGGAGGGACTGCTGGGATGGGGAAGAAAACAAAAATGTAATAGTACTTATTTGCATTGTTCATTTCAGGTACAGAGTCATGCCTCACAGATTTTAGTCTCATGCACTGTTACTGTGTCGGTGAACAAAGGATCTGGAAATAAAGGCAAGAAACCTAATGGTCACCAATACTCTCAGTTGATTTTACATTCTAACTTGCTACACTTTCATGCCCAGAATAACAGCAGTGTGATTTTCTGTCATAGACATCATATAATCATTAAGAATCATGTTTCAGTGAACAAGGGATCTGGAAAGCAAGGAAAGAAACCCAATGGTCACCAGTACTGTAGAAAGTTTTTTTTTTTTTTATTTAAGAAAATATAAAAAAAAAAAAAACTGCCTCTCAGTTCCTTTTACATTCTAACTTGCTACACTTTCATGCCCAGAATAACAGCAGTATGATTTTCTGTCAAATACATCATATGATCATTAAGCATGGCCATGGTGGCTGTATTTCTATTAGATTAATGCCAGGAACAGTAGCCAATCAGAGAGTTGCTTCAGCTCATGAATAATTAATTAGATTTACAACTCAACATACAGACCACTGGCAGATGCAATCTTCTCATTACCTCAATGAGCACCATGTATCTGCAGTGGTGAATGGACTGTAGTGAAAGCAGTGGATGGGTGGGGGAAGGAGTGGAACTAGTATGGGTGGACCACCAAGGATTAAAAAGAAAAATAAATTTTGCACCACTGCCAGAATCAGTTCAGAATCAGTTTTACCCCATGGCAGCACAAGCTGCCACCCTGTAAGAAACGGATCTATCTATAAAGGATGCACCAGAGGCTAGGGGATCTGGCAATACCAGGGGTGTGGGGGGGGGGCAATGTTGTGGTGTAAAAGGTCTAATGACCAGACCAACCAGCTTGAGAGGGTAAAACACCTCCCAGGCATACTTTTACACATACTGTATTTTGATCATTCATCAGAATGCTGACATTAGTCATCCAGTTCTATTCGGTTGGTCACCAGACAGGCTCATATGTTTCTAGGCTTCTCTAGGCATTTTTTCTATTAGTCTCCCTCTACAGCTGCATGCAATATTCTTCCTATTTTAAGCAGTAAACACAGCTGTCCTTTCAGGTTCAGGAAGATCCTTGTTAGAGCTGCATGTATTGTGGAGTTCCGTCAGCAGGATTAATGTGGCTTGGCAATTCTGCTTCTGAAATGCTTTCCAAAATTTCCTTTTTATTTCTGCAGAATTCCAAAAAAGCATTTTTGTGTTATCTGAGGAATATCATTTTGTGTTTTTTGGAAAATTAAATACAATTTACATAAACCACTGAACACTACCCTGCAGTTTATGAAAACTGTGGATTGCTAATCCACAGGTTTTTTTTTTTTAAAACATTCTAACATTAGAATTTTGGAATTCTGTTTTCAGTGAAATTCCAGAGAATTATATGGACTTTCCAAAATTTTTTGACCTTCTAGTAGATGCAGTTTTTTTACTTACTGTTTACTGCAGTATGCTAGATTGTATTAGGCTGATTCTGCTGACTTCCAGGTTGACATTTGATGTAACCAGAAATCACAGAATCCTCTGCAGCTGACAGCAGAGCTTCACATGTGGGAGATTCAGCAGCCTGCAATGCATTTTAGATATTTTATAAGCTCAGATCAAATAATTTCCAGTCCTATTCTTCTCCCAGGGCTAACTACAGTCTTTTGTGACTGTACATACTGTAGCCTTGGGAGAACAGTGAGACCGGGAAACAAAAGATCAGTAAGCCCAGTGTGACAGAGGACTTTTGAATGGGACCATAGCTAGCAAACCAAACAAGGAAACAGTAATCACATTCCATGCAGGAGGTGTAGTACAAGCTGAGGGTGGCTAGCCCCAAACACAGTACAACAGCCAGATAGCTTTGCACAAACCCTAGAGGCTAATAAAGTACTGCAGGCCAGCTACTGCAATGAGTGAAAGGCAAGATTTATTAGGTTAATGCAAAAGTGGTCACAAGCATTATCTCCTCAATCATCCCAATGTACAAATAACAATTATAAAAATGGAAGTACAAAATACTTTACCAGTACAGACCCTCTTCTCAGTCACTCCAGTGCATTGGTTCCTTGACTGAGCCTTTGTCAGGAGGTGGAGACTGTCTGCATCATCATGCCATATATAGTCTGAAATTCATAATATACAATACACATTTATAATTTTCATCTGCATGCATCCACTTTGCAAGACAGTGTTGCAAATTAACGGTTTCAATAATAGGTAAAGAGTATAACATATCAAAACTCATTAGCACGAATTTAGAAAACCTATCCCCTGAAACCCATTTAAAAACTGTTATAGCCTAATCTGCAGATAACCTTAGTGCATCTTTAAATGTGGCATTGAGTCCAGTCATTGTTACATTCATCAATACTGTACCAACTTTAAATATTATTCCCAGATAAGACTGAAAAATGGATAGATGAGTAAAGAATAATGCATCTGTCTTACTCAGTTGTGGTTCCCAAACATCAGGTCCTGTAATACTGTGTCCTTCCACTGACTGTGATATACAAAAGAGATCAGCTGCATCGAAACTTCCAGTTTCTGGTCCCAAGTGAGGCAACATAAACACAGAGGATGGTGTAACATTACCTACAGAAAGAAACAAACTACAATCATTAATGAAAAGAATTAGCAGAGCAGAGCTACATTAATTTATCATTTCATCACAACTGTAGCATTTACCTTAAAATTTAGACTCAGTACTTAGATCAGAAATGGTTTTAAATCCCAAGTATATTTGTGACCCCTTTGTTTCAAGGTCTGCAGTAGAAAGATACACTAACTTTCATTCCTCAGAAGTTTATTCAGCCTGCCCACCACCATGTTTTGGTTCAGGTGTCCATTGAATGCCAACAAATAGGCTTCTTGTGTGATTGCTGTTGTCCCAGATTCCACTCTTTCCCTCACAAAAAGACAGAGACCATTGTTTGTTGTTGTGCTCAGATTGGCAATTAATTTATTTATATTCATAGTCCAATATTCCATTTTCCATTTCCTTATTATCATATTTCCAGAAATTTCATTTATTTCCCTCCACATATCAATCTCTGATTATCCGTTCCCCAGGTGAAAACCTGGGTGCCTTCTGCTTCTCCTTTTCCGCTAGGTAACAGTGAAAACCAAGACCACTTTCTTCTTTCTTTTCTTGTGTTATTCCTTTTTCTCCCCTTCCCCTCCTCCTCCCCCCGCCATCCACCTTTGGCAGTCCATAACCATATTATCACCTTCCATCCACCTTTGGCAGTCAAACTGTCCACCAGAGCCGTCTGTCATCCACCTTGACAGACCCACCATACAGTCCCATCTTGACTGTCTTCTCCTCTTGCTCTGTCTAGTAGGGTGGGTGGGAGGAATCAAAAAATCCAGCAAAAATTGGTGAGGCCCCCTTGTGCTGTCTCTTATGTACCTCGCTTCACTCATCCCTTTCCTGTTACCTGTCCATTGTTCTGGCCCTTAGCCCCTCCCCTTCCTTCCCCCCTCCCTTCCTGAGCACAACCATTCCATGAAAGAGGGAAGGGGTGCACCAGGACAACCTGGTCTGCCCCTTAAAGGACAAACTCCATTGTCCCGGATTCCCCCCTTTTCCCTCACAAAATGTTTGTTGTTGTGCTCAGATTGGCAATTTATTTATTTATATTCATAATCCAATATTCCATTTTCCATTTCCTTATTATCATATTTCCAGAAATTTAATTTATTTCCATCCACATATCAATCTCTGATTATCCCTCCCCCAGGTGAAAACCTGGGTGCCTTCTGCTTCTCCTTTTCCACTAGGTAACGGTGAAAACCGAGATCGATTTCTTCTTCCTCTTCTTCCTCTTCTTGTGTTATTCCTTTTTTCTTCCCCCTTCCCTTTTTCCCCACTAGCAAGTCTCCGGCTTGCGTTGGATGACTGGCTTCCCCCATACTTAGGGTATCACTCTCCCTTACCTCAGGGACGATCCTTTCCTCTTTTTATTTTTTTTTTTTTATTCCAGGTTTCGCCTGTTTCCTCCATGCCTCTATGAAACCCATTGTTTCTGTATTGAGCATGTCTATGGCTAGATCCGACAGGTGCACACTGTCTGACCTGTAGAAGTCCTCCACCCATTCTTCTACCCCCGCAGTATCATCTGTCCCCCATCTGCCTTACCAATGTCCCTACCCTTCTATTCATCTTTCTCCTGGCCCTCTACACCACCCTGTGGCTGTGCTCCTGTCTCCATACCCTTCTCGGTATCATATCTGACCAGGCGAGGCACACCTGAGGCCACCACTGTCATATTGCCACTAGATCCCTTTTTATCAGTAAGTATGTGATTACCCATGGTCTGCCCACCAGGTCATTGCCCCCTAGATGTATAATAATTAGGTCTGGACTGGGCCGACGTCCCTTGAGTTCCTTCAAAGCGGGAAGCAGCTGTGCCCATCTCATCCCACATATACCGAGCTAGACCAGCTTACACTGTCTCACATCCTGGTACAGCTGCTTTTCCCCAGCCTTCTTCTCTGCTCTCTTTCCAGCCCAATAAATATAGGAATGGCTGCAGATCCAGACTTCCGTGCTCCTTCCTCTACCTATGGGGTTCAAGGAAAATTAATTATTTTACACATACTCTTAGTGTCATCACCGCATTATCCCCCCCATTTCTTTCCCCTTTTGCCTTCCCCCCAACTTTTTCCTCCCCCCACCAACCTGCAGTTCCCAGCGGGAGCACTACCTTCAACAACATTTTTTTTTACTTCAGTGCTCTAATGTATCTCTTATAACTGGCTGACCGCCAGCGCCCTTTTTCCAAAATGTCCTTCACAGGTTCCCCCATTGCTGCCCACTGTGAGGCAGCCCCAATCCATAGGGAATTGGATGAGTAATTAGCTGGGTCCTCCCCCATGAATTGCATGCCCTTTTTAAGCAATGCTGTGACTTGATAGCCGGTGACCTTTTTCCCGTCACCATGTACAAATAGCTTTCCCGTCCTGGTCCCCTGCTCTGCGGCGAAAGCCCACAGAGCCTGTACTGGGCATATTGCAACCTCTACTTGCCCCTTCAGTGTCAACATGCAACCTTGTCCTCTTTGGTCCATTTTTGACCTCCTGATCTTGATCCGTATCTCTTTCACACTCCCAGCTTATATCGTTCCACTCCAAGCCTCCTTCCTTGTCTTCTTTCCCATGGCCTACCACCTCACTCACTCTCATTGCCCCTGCATACATTATCACATAAATTGTGAGAAATAGTTGGGCCTCAATCTTTGATCTGCATATTACCGGGAGCACCTCCTTTAGCCTTAGTAGCCACTGCTCCCCTATTGGCCTCCTATTATCTCCTGGCCCACGTTTCAACCTGCCCCATCCCTGCATCATTCTCCTGATGAGCAGTGATTTTGTCAGGTCCTTCCACCCCTTTAGGCTGCAGATAACATTAATCCCTGCCAGATAAACCCCCATTGTGGTATGGGCGGTCCCTTTCTACCACTGTTCCATGGTGAACATTCCCAACTGTTCCTCTGTGAGTGGCCCACTTACCTCCATCTGGTGCTCAGCCCTGAATGTCTGAAACACCCACCAGGCCCCATCAAAAGCCCTCAGAGTCTGAGGTGCCCATGAGCTGTGAAACACCAGTTCTGCTCCTTCTTGCCAACGTCCAGATGTTCGTTGGTATAGATGTTTTTTATTCCTCCGCTGCTGGTGCCAGCCTCCAGAAACGGTCCAGCTGCAGACGGGAAAGGCTGTCAGCCAGGGTATTGTGTAACCCTTCTATATGTTTTGCTCTGAATGACATGTTGAGCTGCAAAGCCCTTAAAACTAAATGTCACAATACTTTCATGACCGTCTCTGACCTGGCACCCCTGTTGTTTAGGACCTCTACCACTGATCTGTTATCACACCAGAAGGTCACTTTCTGATCCAGTAGTTCCTCCCCCCATGCCAGGGAGCATGCCCATATGGGCATGATTTCCAGCAATGTTATCTCTCTTATTGTCCCATCCTTTATCCAGCTATCAGGCCATGGTTCTGTGAACCACCTGCCCCTCAGGCAATGCCCCCATGCCAGATCCCCTGGCTGCAAATATGTAGAGATCGAGGTCTGTGTTGTACACCCACTCTTCTTGCCAGAACGAACAGCCATTATATTCCTTCAGGAATTCCTCCCATATCCCAAAATCTTCTCTGAAACCTTTTGTCAGGTCCACCCAGTGATGTCACTTATCGAAAAGAGTAGGGGAATTTCCCCGGTGTCCTAGCCAAATTTCCCTCATTCACTAAAAATACCACCAACAGCTTAATCTGGTTCAAGGTCAGTTGGCATTCATCTGTATCCCCCTCCCCCGGGTCGTGCCTGAAAATAGGCAGGATTTGTCTAGTGCACTTACCCGGTCAACAAAAGCTAAATAAAATAAATAAATGTGGTCTGGTCACCTGTGCTGTAGCCCTAGCTAACCTCTGTGTGAACGCCCTCCCCGGTCCAATTGCCCTGCAGGTGAAGTTCAGGTGCCCCAGTACTTGCTGGACTTGTTTCAGCTGTACCCTCCTCCTGCTGGTGTGTAATTGAATCAGTTCCTTCAGTTTCCTCACTTTATTGTCTGGCAGCCTGAATATCTCTTTTGGTGCATTTATCTCAATCCCCAGAAACGTCATCACCCTGTTGGGCCCTTCTGTTTTTCTAGTGCCAGTGGCACCCCTAGTTCCCTATATAATTCCTGAAACTTACCCAACATATTCTGTGTCTCCCTTTTCCCCTCCCAATGAAAAGGAAGTCATCTAGATAATGAATGACCATCCTATAACCCATTCTTTCTTGGAATATCCATTGCAAACACGTGCTGAAAGCTTCGAATGTCACGCACGCTATGGAACATCCCATTGGCATGGCTTTGTCAAAATAATTCTGCTCCCCAATTTTAAAACCCAATAGATCCCAGTTTTCTCTCCTAACCACTAGCAGTCTGAAGGCAGACTCAATATCCGTCTTTGCCATCCATGCATCCTCAGTAGCCCGGATTATCCAAACTGCATCCTCCAGTGTCGCATATGTCACCCTACTGTGTTCCTCCCCGATGAAGTCATTCACCGAATCCCCTTCTGGATAAGACAGGTGGTGAATCACCCTGTACTCTCCTTCTTGCTTCTTGGGTACCAAACCCAATGGCGAGATCTGCATATCTCACAAAGGGGGGTGTAAAATGATCCCTCTACCCTCCCTGTTGCCCTCTCTTTCTCCATCTTCTGTCTCAACATTTCTTCCTTTCCTTTAACGGATCCCAAGTTGCTCGCCTCTCTCGCTTGCCTGGGCCCCTCACACTGTAGTGAAAAACCCATCTTAAAACCTTGTATAATCATTCCCCATACTGCTCTGTTCAGATATCTGTCCAAACAGGTTGCCCATGCCTCTACATTGATGGGGGTTCTAGCTACCCTGAAATGCTCCTTGTCTATCCCCCCTTTTCTGCTCCCCAGCCCCCCCGTCTTGTGCAGGGTTCTTTTGATCAGTGATTCTGCCCCCCCCGCTCATGTTCCCTCTACCCCTCCTGCCTTTATTGCATGTCTGCCCTTTAAACCCATGTCCTTCCCGAAAGTACTGTTGACCTGACCCTTATCCCCCATGTCCCTGTGCCCCTTGGGTCCATGCCATCCTGCATCTGCTCACCAGGTGTCTCCACTGAATTTTGAGCAAGTGTGGCGAAAATGACATTGGGGCCATGAGCAAAAAGCCCTGTTGTAGGCCCAACAACATCTCTGGGGTGTCGACCCTTTCTTCCCCCATTCCTCTTTCGGGCGTGGACTGATCAGTGACGTAGTCTGCCCACAAATCTAACTGCCTCGTGTCCCATCTCACATCCCCAAATGTTGCCATTCTCTGTCGAAAGAATTCGTCATAATATAGCCACCCCACCCAGCCTTTTGCCTTTGCCCTCCTTATTATCAAGGAATATGTGATGAGCGGGATACCCAGCTCTGGCCTTTTCTCCAAGACAATGGCTGAGAAAGTGGCAAAACCTACAAACCATCCATCCCAGGTCTTTCCCTTCATGAACTTGTCCTCCTCCTTTTTTCCCAAAAGCACTATTGCTGCTGCCATTTCGCTCTTACCTATGTGCCCAGCTTCTTCATACTTTGCTGCCACTTCCCGGCTCGCCAAAGCGAACATATCCACATACTTCCCTTTCCATATTTTCTCTTTCGTGGCCAGCGGAACATGCTCTCCTATCCTCATCCCGGGTGCCCCCATCTCCCTTGTACCTTTCCCTTCTTTTTCTGCACTCCCTTCATTACTTTTTGGCACCTCTTTTCCCCCCCTAATTTCCGCCAGAGTCGATTCCATCTGCCCTAACCGTCCTGTCCCCAGCACTGATACAATTTGACCGATGTATTCCTTTTTACTGTCCCCCACTGCTCTGGGTGCATTATCTGCAACCTTGTCCAGGCCATGCTGCCTGGCCTCTTCCAACTGCCCCCTTTTTTATCCTTGTGGCTGAGGAGGAGGGTGAACTTCTATGGTTTGCGAAGGGAAAGCCACGTTCTGGGGGTCTGGCCCGGGATCACCAGGGAAGATCCCTCCTTGATTGGGGGGAGGTACTGGCGTTCCCAAGTCTATAGGCTACAGAGGTACTGGATCTGCCACCCTTGGGGGTTCCACTGCAAGCGGTGGTACCCTAGCGGGGCTATGCGACCCTTCGGCTGGTCTTTTCCCTCTGCCCCCTTTCTCTGGGCCCGCTTTCCTTTTCTCCCCGGGTCTACCTGGTTCCTCCCCTTCCACCAGCTCCTACATTCGGTTGGCCTTTTCTGCCAACTCGATTATGGCTCTGTAGATGTCCTCCTTTGACTGCTTGCTTTTCTTTGGTGCCATTTTCTTTGCTTTTTCCCTGTGAAGACAACTATTGGAAGAGAACAAGAGTCATTCTATACCTGCATTACCATATATATATTTTTTGTTTGTTTGTTTTGTGTCCTCCTTTTTTCCTCCTTTTTTTTTGTCACCCTCAGGCCCACTCAGCTGTTTCTTTCCTTCCCGCATGTCTTCTTTTCTTTGTATCCTTTTTGCTCCTGATGTCTCCTTTTTTTTTTGGGTCGTCATGCTGCGTGAGACGACATGCCGAGGGTCACTATAGCCTGCTTAACTCCCCCCTGTATTGGGCCACCCTCTGTTGGCCCCCCTTCTTTTTTGGGGGGAATCCACTAAACTACACCCTTGTGTCTGAAAAACCCTTGCCTCTATGCCCCCCCGAAAACGCTTGCCTCGTGGCCTACACCATTTTATGCAGCCTTGCACTGCTACCTGCTCCATTTCCTCTTTTGGGTCCCTCAGGCATTTGACCTTTTGTCACCCCCCCATGAGGATCCATGCCATCAATTACCCTGCTTGCTGTTGCCCTGCATCACCCACAGGTCGCTATGATGAAAATTAGTTCCTCCCTTTACTGGGCCTCCCCCCATTGGCCCTTTCGTAGAGAACACTCCCCCCAACAACCTCGTGTCTAATGAGGCCTCGCCCCTAATCCTCCCAAAAATGCTTGCCTCGCGGCCTACCCGTGGCATGCTCCTTCACGCCATGTGGCCGCATGCGTCAGCCCCCAACACAAAAAAAACTCCTATTTGTGGCATCTTCCCATTCTGGTCTCCCCCCATGGTTTGTAACTGCATTTCGCTAGTCACAAAATATCCCCTTATTCCAGCTCCAGGCCAAGAGATTTTTTTTTTATATGCCCAGCCCTTCTCCAGCCAGGTGCTGCTCCCTGTTCCACTCGCTTCTGGCCCATTGTAGGCTTTTGGGTGTTTCCCCGCCTCCCTCGCAAGGCCCCTTGCCATCAAAACCCCCACAGCTTGCTGCCCCCCGGGCCTTCCAGCCCTGTGTTTGCTGCTCCCTTCTCCCAAATGGCCTCTTAGCCTCCCATACAGGTCCCTCGCTGAGCCCACATCAGCCCCAGACCCCACGCCATGCTGCCCCACAAGTTCAATGCGCTATCCACAGCACCATTCCGGCTTGGACAGCCCCGTCCTCCAGTCTCATCCTCTCTAGGCCCTCGCCAGCCACCCTACAGCTCATTGTCCCCTTGAAATCAGCCTTGCGCTGCACACAAATGCTCATTTTTGGTGGAATTAGCCTTGCCCTGTGATCCTCTCTTTCACTCAGTACTTGCAAAATGCTACCTCTTGCTATCGCTGAGGTTCCTCGACCAAACTTCCAGCCATGTGCTGGAACCAACCGCTCGTTTCTCTCTGACCAAACTGCTCTCCACCAGATTGCTACTTGACACTGTTCCCAGCCACGTACTACAAAAAACGCTTGTTTTCCCTTAAACTGCGCTCCACAGGATTGCTACCGACAATATTCCCAACCATGTGCTACAAACGCTCATTTTTTTTTTTTTGTGCTCGATTCCCTCTGAAACATCTGCTATCACAGGATTGCTACATGCCCATACTCCCAGCCATGTGCCACAAAATGCTCGTTTCTCTTTGACCAAAACTTGCTCTCCCCAGGAACGCTACTTCCAGGTCCTTTGTCCAACCACCCCTCGCCTAGCCTCAGGCACCACTTGCTCCACTCGCTCTGCTCCTGGCCCTTCATTCTGCACGATATCTTGCCAAGCCATGCAACTAAACACAGAAACCACCTATACAGATAAATCATTTTGTTTTTCTCTTTTTTTTAAACAACTAGCAGCCATTGTAAAACATCTCTTCTCTTTCCAGCATTGTATGCAATTTTTTTTTTTAAAAAACACATCCAACCTCATTATTGTTTCCTTTAAATTTTACCTGTTTTCCTGGTGCACAAACCTCAACCAATGGTTCTGCCAATCCGACGTGCTACAACTTCAGTAAATCAAAAACTCCAGCAAAAAGTGTCTGAGGCCCCCTTGTGCTGTCCCTTATGTACCTCCCTGTGCCCCTCCCTTTCCTGTTACCTGTCCATTGTTCTGGCCCTTAGCCCCTCCCATTCCTTCCCCCCTTCCTTTCTGAGCACAACCATTCCATGACAGAGGGAAGGGGTGCACCAGGACAACCTGGTCTGCCCCTTAAAGGGCAAACTCCATTGTAACATTCCTTATAGTGCATACTAAGAGAACACCTTGTCATCCCTGAGGTTCCTTAAATGTTCTTGTATTTGTGTCCTCAAGTTCCCTCATTGTTCTTTCTATGTAGATTTTCTTACAGGGGCAAACTATCACATAAAATACAAAACCAGTCATGCGCCTTATGAATTCATGTATTTCCACTTTGAATGATGTTTCTGGGTATACAGAAATCTTTATCTGTAGTGTGAATTTACAGATGCAGCATCTCCCACAATGAAAGAATCCCTGGGTGGGCAGTGATAACCAGTTAAAATATCTTACTGGTTCTTCTACAAAATGGCTATGGACCAGGAAGTCTTTAATACTTTTTTCTTTCCAACAAATTTCTCTTGGTGTAGCCCCTGATTTGTTACATCATTTTTTGTCATTTAATGAGACTGGATCATTTTTATAAATGATATTTCCAATATGTCCCACTAGAAAATTATATGAAGTACTGAAGGTGATATTTTTCTCTCATTCTTTTGTTTCTGTTTGGGTTCAAGCAACGTTTTCCTTTCCATCTGCTTTACTTTTCCAGCTGCCTCAGACAGCATTTTGTTTTTTGTCATAGCTCCTAGCTTTGAATCTTTCAGTTAGTTCCTTTGCCTATAAGTCACAATCAGATGTATTTCTTCAATTACTGTATATTCTAAATTAGTTAGTTGTCATATTAGTAATTGTAAGAACAGATCCAGAAATAAATGGTTTGATACCTTTTATTGCACCAACATAGATGTAACAAAAGAAAACAGTGCTTAAGCTTTCGGACCAACCAAGTCCTTTCTCTGAAGCTTGGCATTTGTTTTTGGATCTGAATAGTCTAAGGAACTAACTATAGAGGATTGATTTCTTGAGATTAGTGAGGTGTAAGGTATCTACCCTGGAGCGGGCATTTGTACCTATGTCTCTTTTAAAGACTTTTGTGACCCCATTTCATTCTTTTTACTTAAGAGAGTAATGTCTAGGAAGTCCATCTTCTTGTCAACCACGTGACCGAATTTTTAATTCAAATTGTTATTATTAGGACAATTTCTGAACTGCACTGCTTCTTTCTTGGTGCCTCCCTACAGGCAAAAGACATCATCAATGTAACAGTGCCATCTGATGATGCAATTCACATGTGAGTTGGCATCCTAATTTAGCACCAGTTGTTTCTCCCACGTTTCCAAAAATAGATTCACAAATGATGGTGCCATGTTAGCATGCATGGCTGTTTCACATTGTTGTAGAAAGAAATCTCCATCAAATGTAAAAAAAAAGTGGTGTAAAAATGTGCTTCTATTGTGAAGTCCATGGATATTTGTTCCACATCTTTGCTCTTTTACAGAAAATGTTTGCATGATTGTATGCTCTCTGTATGTCAAGCAGTGGTGGAGCCAGGTTTGGGAGCATTTGGGAGCAGGGGGGGCATTCAAGTCAATCACGGGCTCCCCAGTGGGCACTAAACAGTGAATAAAGATGGTGGCAGGGCACCACTACTCACACTGGGGCAGCCAGGAGGGGAAGCCCCCCCAGACCCCCTCTAGCTCCACCACTGATGTCAAGTGATTTATACAAGGACTGTATGTTGATTCCCAACCAAAAATAGTGTCCCTGCCACACAAAGAATTTAAGCTGTTTTGTGGCATTCATTGTGTTCTGGAGGTGGGCTCCTAAACTGAGTATTTCATACTGTAAAAAGAAATCAATGAATTCTGTTTGTTTCCCAGTGAGGATCCCCACTCTAGAGAAAATGGGCCTCCCTGTTGGATCCATTAAACTTTTGAGGGCCTTTGAAAGGCAATAAAATGTTTCTCTGACTAGAAATTCTACCCATAGGAATTTCAATTCTTCCTCCGTTATGTCTCTGTTGTGTGTCACTCTCTCTAGCAGCTTGTATTTTTATGGAAAGTAGATGTAGAATCAGTTCTTAGTTTACTATATTTCACTCAGGAGTTTCACTACCATCTCCTTGTGTTATGTCACAGTTAGAATCACCAAATGTCCCCTTTATCAGCTTGCATTATAATGAAGTCCTTTACCTTGCTCAGATTTTATGGAGCTTTTCTTACTTCCATTGTTAGGTTACCCTTATTTTCGTTTTGTTTACATCATATAGAATATCTAGTCCTCTGTTTACTACTTGGTGGTAGATACTGATTGCTGGGCATGACATATAAGGCATAAATTGTGATTTTTGTTTAAATAACAGTTTCCTTATTTACAATATGTCTACATCGCTTTCATTGGATATAGTGTTTTATAGGTGATGTGGCATATCTTCTAAAATGGACATTTCAGCTTTCTTTTATGTTATTCTCTATTTCAATTCCCTCAATTGTTGTTATGATAGATTGATAGGTTTAAAAGCTCATTGTTTACATCTTCCTCATTTGCTTCCCCAGTATTATTTATGGCAGGACAAATTCAGAGCCAGCTGGATGCGCACACATATCAAAGTGATGCACAAACAAATTGGGCCAGCCAGCTCTGAAGCAATATTCAAACAGAATGTGCGATTGAAACAGAGCACACATTCTATTTGAATATCAGACCCTGTATGCATGTCACATAGTGGCTGGCCACCGTGTTTGGTGCATTGCATCCAGGGTTCGGGGCTAATGACTGCCAATTGGAAAATGCATGTCTCATACCTGGATGCGCCATTTCCCCCAAGGGTGATATTCAGCCAAAATATGGTAAAGAGGTAATTGGGCATGCATGACACTAAGAGGCCTCATGCATGCCCATTATAGACTTATTAACATGGCTGCATCAGGCTATATGTGCCAGGCCAGCCCTCCACAGCCCTAATCCCTGAGAGGAATAAAGATACACAAGTACTCCATTTCCATAGTGTAGGGGACCCCTCCCCCAGCCACAATCACAGAGTGACATAAAAAGAAACACATATCCCCTTTTTCATAGTGTAGGATTCCCCCCTTCCTGCCCAAGCATTGTGTGACAGTATAATACATACAATAGCCCTGTTTCCATAGTGTAGGGTCCTTCTACGGTGACCCTACACTATGGAAATGGGGCTATTGTATGTATTGTACTGTCACACAGTGATCAGGGCAGGAAGAGGGACTCTACACTATGGAAACAGGGCTACTGTATGTATTATACTGTCACACAGTGATCTGGGTGGGGAATGGGACCCCACACTATGGAAACAGGGCTACTGTATGTATTATACTGTCACACAGTGATCTGGGTGGGGAATTGGGACCCCACACTATGGAAACAGGGCTACTGTATGTATTATACTGTCACACAGTGATCTGGGTGGGGAATTGGGACCCACACTATGGAAACAGGGCTACTGTATGTATTATACTGTCACACAGTGATCTGGGTGGGGAATGGGACCCACACTATGGAAACAGGGCTACTGTATGTATTATACTGTCACACAGTGATCTGGGTGGGGAATTGGGACCCCACACTATGGAAACAGGGCTACTGTATGTATTATACTGTCACACAGTGATCTGGGTGGGGAATTGGGACCCCACACTATGGAAACAGGGCTACTGTATGTATTATACTGTCACACAGTGATCTGGGTGGGGAATTGGGACCCCACACTATGGAAACAGGGCTACTGTATGTATTATACTGTCACACAGTGATCTGGGTGGGGAATTGGGACCCCACACTATGGAAACAGGGCTACTGTATGTATTATACTGTCACACAGTGATCTGGGTGGGGATTGGGACCCACACTATGGAAACAGGGCTACTGTATGTATTATACTGTCACACAGTGATCTGGGTGGGGAATTGGGACCCCACACTATGGAAACAGGGCTACTGTATGTATTATACTGTCACACAGTGATCAGGGCAGGAAGAGGGACTCTACACTATGGAAACAGGGCTACTGTATGTATTATACTGTCACACAGTGATCTGGGTGGGGAATTGGGACCCCACACTATGGAAACAGGGCTACTGTATGTATTATACTGTCACACAGTGATCAGGGCAGGAAGAGGGACTCTACACTATGGAAACAGGGCTACTGTATGTATTATACTGTCACACAGTGATCTGGGTGGGGAATTGGGACCCCACACTATGGAAACAGGGCTACTGTATGTATTATACTGTCACACAGTGATCTGGGTGGGGAATTGGGACCCACACTATGGAAACAGGGCTACTGTATGTATTATACTGTCACACAGTGATCTGGGTGGGGAATTGGGACCCCACACTATGGAAACAGGGCTACTGTATGTATTATACTGTCACACAGTGACCTGGGTGGGGAATTGGGACCCCACACTATGGAAACAGGGCTACTGTATGTATTATACTGTCACACAGTGATCTGGGTGGGGAATTGGGACCCCACACTATGGAAACAGGGCTACTGTATGTATTATACTGTCACACAGTGATCTGGGTGGGGAATTGGGACCCCACACTATGGAAACAGGGCTATTGTATGTATTGTACTGTCACACAGTGATCAGGGTGGGGAGGGGGACCATGGAACAGGGGCTTGGGAATGGAATATATTTTACAGTGACCAATGCTAGGGAGGGGGGACCACTGGTTGTTCTTGTGTACCTGTCATGGATTGGGGCTTGGGGAAGGGGATCATGTAACTGGCCCTGGTCTGCATGTGGGGCACCATCCTGCTCCGCGCATAGTTAGGGTAGGGTTTTGGTGTCCTAACTTTGCATTGGTGCATCGGGCCATGTCTTCACTAGAGGACATCTGAATTTTGCAATGCAGGGAATATGCATCAGGGACCCCTCATTTGCAGGCCTGAATCACAATATTCCACTCAGCAGTGCAGTTGGGTTTGTGGGGCACATCAGGGGCTTCTGAATACTGCCCCACCCAATGTCCCTCACAAATCTGGAGATGCACGGGTGCATCTCTTTTGAATATGTGGCCCATAGCATTTGTTTGATGCTCCTTGCTTCATCCAGCACATTTGTAAGTATGCTTAATTCATTTTCCTCTACAGACTCTTGTTCATTGTTTAATTGAGAGTCCCCAGCCATATTAGATGAAATGGCGGTCATCTTTTTTAGTTGCAGAGAACTTTTTGGGACACAGTTTTCTTATGAAGTTGTGAACATTAACTTCAATTCTAGATATATTTGGTCATACTTTTAGTACAAAATTTAAACCTTGAAATAAAAAAAAAGATATTTGGGAATTTGATAATGTCTTACAAGTCAGGTTTATTGTTTAGGGGAATATGTAAGGGCACTACAGAGACATGATATTACATATGCCACAGCAAACCACGTTATACAGAATGGGAATAATGTAGCTGAATGTTTTTTTCATTTCTTAGCTATTGATAAAGTAAACTCGAACTCAAGGGAGGTAACTTTAATGACTTGGTTCTGATCAGGGAAGCATAATGGACTGTAAATCTGGGAACCATGAAGTATCCAGGTTGTAACACAAGGTTTGATTTAAAATCTTTTTTAAAAAGGAAGAGAAAATGATTTGTGATATAAATAAATTGCTGCTATATCTGCAGTTAAAATATAATTTTTAAAGTATTTGTAAATATGTTTTTTGAATAATCTTTTTATTAATTTTGTTTTATCAAAAAGAAAGAGATGGTTTACAGAGTCAGTAGGTATTAAAAGTTTACACTTGCATTCCAGAGTGCAATAATAATACAAAAGCAGATCATACACATTGGCCTATAACACCCATACAAAGTAGACTGCTATTGTATCCATAACTGGCCCCTTTGTCCACTTTTTCAATGTTATCTTGCATAAAGACAATAAAACATTTATTAAAAATATAAGTAAAAATAGGCTTACCCACAGTAGACATAGTAGGTTACCATCCCTGGTGCCCTGGAATCCACAGTAGAGGCAAACTGCCAACAGAAATCATGAAGTAGAAGAAATGACAAGATTGAGGCATAGGAACTTGAGGAAAAAAAATAGTATAGAGAAGGAATTCAGAAAGAAAGACCAGGCAAATGCAAAGTGGAAATCATTCTGTCAATATAAGTAATAGAAATAATGTAAGCTTTTACATTCATATACCAGTCATGTTCATATCATTGTCCCTCAACGTTATTGGGAGCAGTCAAATCCCTTTTTTATCCCTCTGATAGTCCCATCTTATATATATCCCTCCCCCACCATCACTCTTAGTGTCCATGCATAATCAGCACTTCCACTGGATTCAGGAATGCCAAGGGACTTGCCCACTCCTCCAAGAATCGCTCTTCTCTACCTTTCAGGGCATAGGTGAGCTTATCCATGGCCAGTGTGGAGAGTAGCAATGTCTTCCACATTTGAAGGGATGGAGTGTTATTTGACACCCATATATTAAGTATGATTTGCCTAGCCACCCCTAGTACCACTCTGACCCATCTTGGATATAATTCCCATTCATCCCCCATGCCAGTCTCCATACCCAGGAGTAGTGAGGGATGTGTGAAAACCACATCCCTTCCCCAGATCACTGAAATCTCTCTTTTGATTTCTTTCCAATATTTCTGTAATACTGCACATGCCCAGAAACTATGAAATTAAGTGCCCCTACCAACCTGGCACCTCCCACACCTGTCTGAAATGGTCAGGTGAAATTTATTAACTACACTCGGGGGGGTAGTAGAGACAATAGAAGAATTTATATTGAGATTCTTTGAATCTGTTATATAGCAACAGGCCCATGTGTGAGGCAACTAGCTTTCTCCAATTATCTTCTGAGATTTGCATCCCTAGGTCCTCCTTCCATTGTATTCTGGTTTTCCTAGTGTGGTCTGGGAAGAAATCCCTATCCAATCTTGCTGCCCTGCCTATTAATCCTTTTTCCTGGACTTTGGCCCCAAGAATTACCCTCTCTACCACATCCAAACTAGAATTGCCCCTAGGGCACCTGTCCAGGCTATTGGAGTAGCTCTGAAGTTGCATAAATCTGAACAGGTGCCACTGGGCACTGCCAAGCTCTGCCTTATCTCTGCATATGGAAGAAGGCCATTTCTGTCATGTAAATCCCCTATACATCGTATCTCCCTTTCCTTCCACACTGCAAATCCCAGGTCCTCCAGGCCTGGTAGGAACTCTGGGTTTTTTGCTACTGGTAGCAAGATGGTTTGATCCTCCTTAGCCCCTCTTCTGCATTTAATAACTTCCCAAGCCTTCAAAACTGACAGCACCATTGGTTTTGGGTGTCATAGTTGTTTATATGCCCTGAGTCCCCTGTTAGCCAGATATGCTGTCAGCCTACCTGGGCATTCAGCTTCCTCCAAATCCAGCCAGGATGCAGCTGCTTCCCTATTTATCCAATTGTGCAAGCATCTGTGATGAATTGCTGGGAAATATCCTTTAATATCAGGAAACTCTAAGCCCCCCTTTCTTTCGTAGCCTGCAGTCTGCTCAGCTTTATTCTGGATCTCTTGCCACTCCAACAAAACTAGCAAACCCCCTCTCTAATCTTTTGATGTCCTTTGCTGTGGGGCCCACCTGAACCATCTGCATAGGGTAAAGTATGCGGGGAAGGCTCTTCATTTTAACTAGGTTGATTCAGCCCAACTAAGAAATCGGCAGTGCTCTCCATATAGATAGGTCGGCTAGGATTGTATTAAATAGGGGTGTATAATTCAAGCTATATAGTTTGTTCAGGGACCCACCCACTTTTATTCCCAAGTAAGTAAAGTGATCTTTTACATTTTTTAGTCCCCAAGTGTGGCTCGGTACTCCTACCCCTCCCCTCCCTTCCCAAGATGCAGAATCTCTGACTTTGAGAGGTTAAGTTTGTATCCTGAAAACCTTGGAAAATCTGATATCACCTGCAAGAAGATAGGAATCGACTCCCTGGGAAGAGTTATGAATAGCAGGAGATTATCAGCATACAGTGCCAATTTATGCTGCCCTCCCCTTTTCCCTGGGACCCCCCCCCAGTATTTCCTGTGCTGTATGGATCTTTATCACCAATGGCTCAATAGCCAGAGCAAACAAGAGAGGTGAGAGGGGACACTCCTGACTGGTTCCTCTAAATAACTCAAACTCCTCTGTTGCCAGACCATTAACTGTCACCTTTGCTTTAGGTTTATCATACAGCATCCATACCATTTGTATAAACCCATCCCCAAGCCCAAACCTGTGCTTTGCTTCAAACAAGTTGTTCCACTCTATGCGATCAAACGCTTTTTCTGCATCCATGGTTAAGACACATGCTTGATCTGAATTTCTAGTGCCCCACCATATCACATTTAGGAGTCTTCTCATATTGTGCTAGGATAGCCTCCCTCTCATGAATCCTGTCTGGTCTGGGTGCACTAAATCCAGGTGTACCTGCTCCAACATTAATGCCAGGATCTTAGCTAAAATCTTATAATCACAGTTGAGCAGGGAGATGGGTCTATAGGAAGCACATTCCATGCTATCTTTCCCAGGCTTTGGAATTACAGTGATGCTAGTCTCCGGACATGATCTGGGGAGTCCCACTCCTCCCTGGTCTCCGGCACTAGGTCACGCATTATTTCTGCAAGGTTCCCCTTTAGGACTTTATAATAGTCAGCTCCGAAACCATCTGGGCCCGCCGCCTTTCCAGGCTGTAGGCTTTCAATGGCTTTAAGCACTTCCATCATGGTGACCCCTGCCCCCAGTAGTTCTCATTGGGCCTCCGTTAGAGTAGGGAATTGGATACCATTTAAAAAGGTTCATGGCAGTACCTGAGTGTCACCACACTCTGCTTGGTAAAATTTTCTGTAGAACTGCTGAAAGCACTCCCTCATATCTTGATCATCCCTAGTAAGCTGTCCTTGGAGATCTCTTATAGCCGTCACCCGCTGTCTCACCCTGACGCCCTTCATTAATTTAACTAGCAGGGGACCTGGCTTGTTCCCCCATTCATATATTCTTCATCTGGTGAAGAAAAGCTTGGTTCGGGCTTTCCCTGTTAGATGAGCATTTAACGCCTCCCTAGCAAGTTTTAGCTGCATTTGATCCTCCATCCCCACCTTCTCCACCACTTTTCTTTCTAAATCTTTAACTGTCTTTTCTAGGGCTTCTACTTTTTGATGCCGGTCTTTTTTAACCCTAGCTGTATATCTTATTAATTTTCTCCTCATGAATGCCTTACCAGCCTCCCATAGGGAGGATGTTTGCTCAACTGTCCCTTTATTCATTGTTATATACAGCTCCCATTGTTCTTTCAGGTATGCCTTGAAGTCCTCCTTTGCTAGCAGGTATGTGGGAAAGTGCCAGGTGCCTCTGCTATGCTCTACCCTCCACTCTATTTTTAATTCCACCATAGAGTGATCTGATAACCCTATTGGGCCATGGGAAATGTCCCCCACTGTACCATACAGTGCACTAGATATGTATACATAGTCCAGTTTGGACCATGTGTCATGTGGTAATGAATGAAACATATTCTCCCTAGTGCCTGGGCATGCCTGCCTCCAGCTGTCTATGATATCTAGATCTAGAAGGCCCTTGACCCATACTTTAGTAGTCTTGTTGACCCTCTGTCCTGTTCCTGAATAATCTAGGGCTAGATCCATAAGGTGGTTAAAATCCCCTCCCATTATCAGGTTGGGGAATTGCTCCTTGTGCAGTGGGTCCATGAGTGTACTGTAGAAGGTAGGTTCAAAGACTGAGGGGGCATATATACTCCCAAACGTGATTGCCTGTTCCCCAATCAGGCCCTGCACAAAGATATATTGCCCTCCCCCCACATCCCTTACAACCCGAGCAATTTGCATAGGGAAATTTCTGTGGAATATGATAGCCACCCCCCTCTTATGGGAGGAATAGGAGGCTGCATAGCAGATCCCCAGCCATCCTCCAACAAGCTTGATGTGTTCCCTCGGAGTAAGGTGGGTTTTCTGCAGAAGAGCGACTGCTGCATTTTTCTTTTTCAGGGCTGTTAATACCTTCGCTCTCTTCATTGAGGAAGAAAATCCCTATACGTTCCAGGAAATTACACAATCTCTTTTTATCCTAGCCATTGTGGTATAAACTTCGGCCTAGGTAGAATGTGCACCCCACATAGCCCATCCCCCTCGTTGTTGACCATGATGTGCGTACATTTACCAGATATCAGGTATTTGACAGAATGATAAGATTTGAACAATGAACCATTAAACACGGCACAACCGGTACCTGTAGTTAGGTAACTATAAACAGTTAGAATTATTACCCCCCAATGTCCAACACTTCTTTTCTCTCCATGCTTTAACTAATAACATTATAAAAAACACACTCAAACCTCTTAACATCTATAGTTTTAGTATCAAAAATATTCCACAATTGCCCCCCTCCATCCGTACTACCCGCCAATGAATTACTGATTTTCCCAACATTTCCCTTTCTAACCCCTCCATTTGGGTTTGGGGTATGGCCCCTACCTCCTTCCGTCTCCCTGCAACTAATATGCAATGTCCCACAAAACCCTGTCTGGACCAGTTTGTGCTATCCCAGGTATCAGGAGTGTCCCCCCCCAAAAAAATACCCATTTACCCTTA
The DNA here is from genome assembly GCA_016271365.2 of Neoceratodus forsteri. Classification (NCBI taxonomy): domain Eukaryota; kingdom Metazoa; phylum Chordata; order Ceratodontiformes; family Ceratodontidae; genus Neoceratodus; species Neoceratodus forsteri. The sequence goes on from CM057449.1 coordinate 464,811,289, forward strand.
TCATCTGCTGTCCCGCTTCACTCTTATAATGCATCACCACTTTACCCCCCCCACCCAGTAATCCATCTTTGAGAAAAAAATAAACAAAAACTCCCCTCTGGCCTAGGGCCACAGGAAGGGGCAGGCCTACTCCATCTAGCGCACATGTCGCCCCCCAACCCCAGCTCCACTGAGCTGTCCTGGTGCTTCCATGGTGAGCTACAGAGTTCTCCATGTTCAGTCCTCCTGGTGTGAGGCATAGTGTATGCCCTTCAAGACATTTCAAGTCATTTTCCACTTGTCCATATGTCTTAGACATGTTCAAAAGACCCCGTTAGTCAGCAAAAAAAGGAAAAAGAGTATGCCAAGCGCTTCCAAGTGGTTTCCCAGCAAAGTCCTTCATAATGGGGAGACCAGCACAATATGAAGGATCATAGCATCCTGAATCCTGGGTGGATTAATCCTGTGAGAAAGTGGTAGTCACTCCTTTGGGTTACCAGTCCAGTTGTATGTGGTATTCATGGTGGAAGGCTGCGCTGTGAACAGCTAATTGTACATTTTGGAGTTTCTTGTTTGGGAATTCTTCTTGTCCCACTCCTCAATAAACCATTTTAACTTGTCAGGCTCCCTAAAAGAATATGTAGTGCCTTCTGACTTCACTTTTACCGCTCCAGGAAAGGTCATGAAAAAATCAATTCCTCTATCCCTCAGCAGATCCATACCTGAGTTGAACTGCTGTCTTTTTTTTTTTGTACTGTTGTGGAGAGATCCTGGTGAAGCGTTATTTTGACCCCTTTGTGTAGCACCTCCTTTTTTGCCCTGCATGCTGCCATGATGTCTTGACGGTCCCCAAAGTTACGCAGTCAGAAAATGAGTTGGCGGGGTGGCTGGTCCACTGGTGATTTGGGAGCCACAGCTCGAATTTTTAGCTTGCCTCCTTTGGTCTTCACCACAGAATTTACGGGAACTCTTCAGTACAAAAAGCTAGAGCATTCCTCCCCTCCATGCCCTCAGGGAGTCCCTGGAGCCTCAAATTATTGCGTTGGTTATAGTTTTCTTGATAATCAAGGGAGTCCCTCATGGCTTCCAGCTCTCGCTCTGATTGGCCTGTGGTGCAGTCATATCCTCTAAATTAGACATCCTCTGCTGCAGTTCACTTATCTCTTTCCCCTGCTGAGAGAGTTCCGTGGTAAGCCTGCTGATCTTATCTTCGAATAAATTGAGCCATGGACTCTTTCAAAACTTGATCTGTGACCATCCTCCCTAGCAGCATGAGCTCTGCTGCAGATAAGAAGATGGGGCCTAGTCCACTTGGTGCCACGCTATCTTGCTGTTGGTTTCTCTTCGCCGCTTTAGTGCTCTGCATTTTTTACCTGAAGTCAGGTAGTCATCCATTTCTCCACACCCTTGTATGTCAATTGGGCCAATAAGCAGAGAAAATATAATGCTGGAAATTACTTTTAATTATTAGGTAGTACAGAGCTCCGGAGGATTGCGTCTTGTGTCTTCAGTGGCTCATTAGCGCCCCCTGTAGATATGTTTTTGATTATCACTTAAATGTATATATGATGTTTTGATATTTTCTCCCCCCTCCCCTTCTTGTCCTTTCTCCTCCTCCTCCTCTTCTCCCCCAACCCCTCCCCTCCTACCTCCCTCTGGCTTATTTGGAGCTTTTTGAATTTTGTCATAATGACGTCATTATTGTGCACACTACTTAAGATGGGTTTCATTCTGATTACTTTAACTTTTGATAAAGGACCTGTTAGTCTGAAACATGTAAAGCGTGCCTTTTTTACCTTGAATAAAACTTTGCCTTCTTCAGATTTTGGAGCCATGTGTCAATTTGTATTGGTTTGGTGAATGCCCAACTGTTTAGTTACATACATTGTTTATTTCCCTTTGCTGCATGTGCTGCTCTCTTCCTAGCAATTCTGAATGTCCTTTTTTCCTCTGCATTCTTCTCTGCTGCCCACCTTTTCTTTTGTTGTTTGTTGTGTTCTTTTTTCTTGACTACTGCCTGTGTTTGTTCTAAAAAAAGAACTGCTCTAGCCTGTGTCTGATTCTTCTGTATTGCCCTCATCTTCCTCTGATACTTCACAGTCACTTCCTTTCTTCCTCTGTAAGTTTCCTGTTCTTGCCCTCCCTTATTGCTTTGACCTCCATCTGCACCAGGATCTTGAAAATCTTGACCAGTTTTATATGTGTCTGTCAGTCTATCTGTCTGTCTATTATCTATCTGTCTATCTGTCTATATGTGGTGGGGTTGCGTCCCTATAAACATAGAAACATAGAATTTGATGGCAGATAAGGACCGCTTGGCCCACCCAGTCTCCCATTTCCCTACCTACTGGATAAGCTGCAGATCCGAGTTAACCAGCAGCCTACTTCTTCCTACCCCCAACCCCTAGAATGGCCTTATGACTGTCCCATGCATGCTTGAATTCCACCACTGTTTTTGACTCCACAACCTCCTCCGGAAGGCCGCTCCATGTATCCACAACCCTCTCTGTGAAAAATACTTCCTTAAATTACCTCTGAGCAGCCCCCTCTATCTTCAAATTGTGCCCTTGTTCTTGCACACCTCTTTTTGAAAGATGCTACCCTCTTGGACTTTGTTGATTCCCTTGAGGTACTTGAACGTTTCTATCATGTCCCCCCTCTCCCTTCTTTCCTAGAGGCTATACATGTTAAGCTCCTTTAGTCTCTCTTCATATGTCTTCCGGTGCAGACCCTGCACCATTTTAGTTGCCCTCCTCTGGACAGCTTCCATCCTGTCTATGTCTTTGCGGAGATTGGGTCTCCAGAACTGCACGCAGTACTCGAGATGGGGTCTGACCAGCTGTCTGTGCAGAGGGATAATAACTTCCTGTTTTCTACTGGTGATGCCTCTCCCTATGCATCCCAGTATCCCACCAGCCCTCCTTGCTGCCCTTTATAGTTAGGGTTGAGTAGGCAGTTCAATGTTAAACTGAAAATAGGCAGGATTTGTCTAGTGCACTTACCCAGTCAACAAAAACTAAATAAATAAATAAACTCAAACTTTTGCAGTTGAATAACTTTGCAACCATTCAATGAATTTGCACAAAATTTGGTATGCACTATTCTGAGGGGTAGATCTATTGATGTGGCAAGGTACGTTCCAGTTGGATTTGCTTTCTCCAAGTTACAGAGAGGTGAATAAAACATGTTTTCACTCATTGACTTTGCAGGGATTTTTCTTTGAACTAGCCCACAGCCCAGAGGGTTTCATTTTGGGGTTTGAATTTTTCAGGACAGAAAGGGACTACCCCACAGATGTGCCTTTTGCTACTCTAGTAAAAAAATAATAAGATGTTTTTTCAAGATATTGTAATTTAAAAATTAGAAAATAAAAGTTTCTGAGCATGCTTAGTGAGCACTTAAAGATAGCTGTATGAAATGAAGTATGAGTCCTACTTTGTATGGAAAAAAATCCTACTTTGTATGGCCTCCATCTTGTTTTCAGTTTTGCCTGAAAACAAATTTGGTATTTTGGTGGGGAACCAACATATGTAGTTTGTTATTGAAACCCCATTAGGTGCATTCTGCACTATACCAGATGAAATATGACCGGGAAATGTGCTTTATTTCATAACTTAAATCCTGGGTCGTATCGGCGTAGTACAACTTAGGATCCTACTTCATATGCTGAGATAGGTCATTAGCCGAAAATCCCAAAAATAAATATTTATGCTGACATGGGGTGCCCAGTCCCTGTGTCAGCATTAGACACCCCCACACCAGTAAGGGAAACTGGGGAGCCCATTCCCAGTGTCCCCAACAGAAGAAATCTGTCCCCTACATGTCCAACAACGAGGTGCCCAATCCCCATGTCAGCAGTCGCCCCCACCCGTGGGAAACTGGAGAGCCCACTCCCAGTATCCCATTATATTATACCCCCCACCACCACCACCAGTACTGAGTAACACTGGAGAGCCCACCCCCAGTGTCACAAAATGTTTTTAAAATAATTGTATATCTGCAAAAACAGAAAACAGTCCCCCAATGTCTTTTTAAAATGTTTTTAAATCCTGTAAAAAAGAAAATGGTCCCTTGTCATCTCCCCATCCTCCCTCCACCAGCCCGACCCTCCCACTGAGCAAACCACAATCCTACACTCCTCCTTACCCTATACTTAACATCGGAGGTTGGCAGCTGTAATCTTCTGTGGACTGGTACATGTCTACACTTTTCAAAGCCGAACCACAAACTGAAGAATCTAGATAAGAGCCATACAGTATAGTGCGAGTCAGTGGTGTACTGAACTTATGTTGATATCTCAGGCATTTTTCAACATTTTTGCACCAAATTTTCAACTTGGGCTTTTTGGGATCCCCACCTCATGAACACTGTCACAGTCATCTCCTTACTTGGTCCTGAAAGGTGATTTTGCTGTTGCTGCATGGAATCACCTTTCAGAGCTGATTAATGAAATGACAGTGCCAGTGTTCATGAGGCAAGGCCCCAAAAATCCCATGTTGAAAATCTGGTGCAAAAAATCCATAAAACAACCATGTTACGACTGCGCATTGCGCAGTTTCTACACACGGTCTTAACTTCACCAATTTTTATTATTTTCACTCCAGATTTTCAACATTGCCATTTTTTAACAGCTGTTCATGAACAGTATAGCTGTCAGTTTTAACATCCTGCCCCAAATGTGTATTTTGTACCGTGGTATAGAATGGCACGGTCACTGTGCAAAATCAGCTTTAGGAATGGAGTAACAAAGTCACACTGCCAGTGTTCATGAGGTGGGGTCCCCAAAAGTTCATCTTGAAAATTTGGTGAGAAAATTCCTGAAAATGCCCATGTTATGTGCGTCCATTGAATTTATCTACGTATGCGCATAATTTTGGTACTTTTCAATATTGTGCAGCCAAATTTTCAGCATAGCCATTTTATTACACCACATTATGAACAGTACAGCTGTCATTTTTCACATCCTGCCCAAAATGTGTTTTTGCATCTGTGATGCAGAATGGCACTGCAGTTCCACATAATTACGTTTTGTCTTGCATTTCCCAATTTCTCTGTACCACGGTATATGGAGTGGGGTAATACAATGGCTATACTGACAATTGGGTCATTGCTGTTGGACACATGGAAGCACAGGGCCCAGAGGACCATGCGCTTCCACTCCTACATACATACATGCATCTATGGAGGAACTGGAGCACAGGGCCCAAAGGACCCTGCGCTCCCACAGTTAAATAATGATACTATCATACTATCTCAAACAGAAGGGAAATTCATTGCAAAAAACTCCATTAATGCATCAGTTAATGTTTTTCTACAGTGACAGAGGACTGGAAATTCAGCATTATGGTTACCAACCCTACCACCCTACCCCCACCCCACTCTTCACACTCCAACAGGCATCGGGGTGTGCCTTGGGGTCATTGAGCCTAACTCTCACCCCAGTCTTCTATACTGCAACATCTCAGCTTATTTACACATGGAATGGAGTGAGAGTTAGGCCCAATGACCCTAAGCACACCCCGACACCTGTTGGTGAGTGGAGGGTTGGGGTGGGGTGGTAGGGTCTGTAACCCTAACACTGAACTTCCAGTCTTTTGTCACTGTAATAGACATCCTAACTGATGCATCAGTGGAGTTTTTGCAATAGTATATATATATATATATATATATATATATATATATATATATATATACATATATATAATATGCGATGGGGAGCTGTGAGTTACATCATTTATCTGCACAAGGGCAGTTTGACCTCGGGTAACCTCACGAGTGCCTGAGTGCAGATTGACTATATATCGCACAAGCTCTCCATTGCATATTTAATTTATGCAACAGGGTTTGAGATTGTGTGTATTTTTAAAATAGTGCTATACTGATTTTGTAAAGAATGTTTTTGAAAAGTTTTGTTTCTCTATTTTTTGCCAGCTTGTTCATGCGGGTTCTGTTGCTATGGCCCTACATCAGAACTATATGTCATCTGGGCAGGGTTTTCTCTGATTGGTGGATCTGTGTTAGCTCCTGAAAAATTCAAAAACAATGGCAGACTCACTTAGCGAGAGGTAGGGAAGGGTCAAGCCTTGTTTTGCTTGCTAGAGTTCTGCATGCCATGCTTTACCATTTTTAAATGTTTTTTTATCGGGACTGGCATGATGAAGCAAGTGGCATCAAGTGGAAGAGGAGAAATAGCAAGCTGGAGTGAGAAGACACCAGAACCAGTGGCAGTGAGTAAATACTGATATGGGGGCTTCTGTGTGACTGAAGAAAAGACTGCTTAATTTTTTTTCTATGTAAGGGAGGGATACATTTTTGGAGCGGCAGACAGCAATAGCAAAGGAGCAGGAGTTGAAAGAGTGGTTTCATTTGTTTTGGTGCTTGTATTTCAAGTCCCCCCATCAAGTTTAATTTGCAATGGAGCCAGCTGAATGGCAGCTGAATGCAGGAATGGAGACTCGTGTGGTTGGGCTACTCAGCATTAGGAAGTGTGGTGATTTTACTGTTAGGGACAGAACACAGATTAAAAAAAGTTACTGTCTTTTTTGGGTGGGAGAAAATTATGGAGCAGTTGCTTCAAATTCATAAACAGTGGAAGCTACAAATTGGCAGGAGGTTGGAAAGTGTCATGAAGTAAAGTGAAAGTGCCTGGTTGTAGTGCCGGCAGACGTGTGTGTGTGTGATGATGTGTCTACTGTGTAGATAAATGGCTGATGACGTGTCTACTGTGTGTATAAATGTGAAATTTCATCTGCCTTTTATCACATGATAACAAGATTTATCAGTGGAGATTTATCTCCATGCCGGCTGAAAATAATGTATATATGTACAGTATATATATATATATATATATATATATATATATATATATATACACATACACAAACACACACACCTCTTTATAATCACATTCAGCATGTTCCTACTTCTGTTTCGTATTGGATCAGCTCTTTCAAATTTAGACAGTTTTGGGATAGTTTGTCTTTTAGCTTACTGTCATGTTCCAAAAGGTCTCTGTTTGTTTTGTATTTTGCCAACTCAGAGTAGATGTCAGCAACAGTGTGAAAGATTATGGAATTATGGAATCACTACTTAAACAAAGGATTGTGGAACATCTCGAATCCAGCAGAGAACAGGATCCGAGACAGCATGGATTCACAGTGGGAAGGTCATGTCAAACAAATCTAATTGATTTCTTTGACTGGGCGACTAGGGTCATGGATTGGGGGGAGCAGTGGATGCCGCCTACCTGGATTTCAATTAGGCCTCCGATACAGTTCCACATACTATAGAAGACTTGTGAACAAGCTGGGCAGCTTGGGACTGGGTCACAAGGTGGTAAAGTGGGTTAGGAACTGGTTGAATGCTAGAAGGCAGAGGGCCGGGTAAATGGTGCTCAATCTGAGGAAAGGAGGGTGACCAGCAGGATGCCACATGGATCAGTTCTGGGCCCAGTCCTGTTTAATGTCTTCAGAAGTGACATTGCAGAGGGAATGGAGGGGAAGGTGTGAATATTTCCAGTTGACACTAAGATCTGCAACTGGGTGTACACTCCAGAAGGGGTGGCAAACATGAAGAGGGACCTGGATAAACTGGAGGAATGGTCCAGAGTGTGGCAGTTGAGAGTCAAAGCAAAAAAGTGCAAAATCATGCATTTGGGTCTCAAGAACCCAGGGGAGGATTACATGTTGGGGGGAGAAACTGATGGTCACCAAACAGGAAAAGGATTTGGGAGTAGTTATATCTGATAACCTAAAGGTGGCCAATCAATGTGCTAAGGCTGTGGGGAGAACAAGTGGGATGCTGGGGTGCATAGGGAGAGGTATCACCAGCAGAAGGAAGAAGGTGGTGATGCCACCGTAAAGATCATTAGTGAGGAGTCATTTGGAATATTGTGTCCAGTTCTGGAGGCCACATCTCTGTAAGGACATAGACAGGATGGAGGCAGTTCAAAGAAGGGCAACAAAGATGGTGCAGAGCCTGCACCAAAGTCATATTAGGAGAGACTGGGAGACCACAATATGTATACCATGGAGGACAGAAGAGACAGGGGAGGTGTGATAGCAACCTACAAATATTTAAATCGCATAAATAGTGTACCAGAGGGTGGCATCTTTCAGAAAAGGAGATGTCCAGGAATGAGTGGGCATGACATGAGGTTCAAAGGGGCTAGACTAAGGGGTAGGGTGAGGAAGTATTTCTCCACAGAAAGGGTGGTGGATCAGGGAATAGACTCCCAGCAGAGGTGGTGGGGGCAAACACAGTGGGGAGATTCAAGCATGCATGGGTCAGGCATTGGGGAACCCTAGCAATGGGGTAGGGTCTGTGGCTTTTACAGGAGGCAGGGAAAATGGGCAGACAAGATGGGCCTAGCAGTCTTTATCAGCTGTCAGTTTCTCTGTTTCTGTGTTTTTCATGCTACTATAACTTGCTTTTCAGGGTCCTTGTTGATCAGATTCCTTAGTAATTTTTCAGTGCACTCTGTAAGTGATGTTTCTCAGTCAATGCAGTGCTTCAGTTTTTCTGAATCACCAGCTGGCATTTTTGTAACTTGCAATTCACTCAGTGCCTGCTTGTTCTCTATGTAAGTTTCAAGCATCTAGGATCTGTTGCAGGTGCTGCAACCACTGATGTGTAATATTCTGTCATAGACAACCAATAGCTGATGATGAGTGACAGCAAATACATATTATGACTTCCAGAGGAGAGAGTCATTGGCAGGATTGTAACTAAGGCAATCCACCATCTAACCCCAACTCACAGCAGAAATCCGGCTACCAGGGATTATATACTCTATAATAGAAGCTACATTATGGCCATTGGTTCTCGAGAGCGAAACAAAATCTGTGAAGGAAATCCCTAGGGATCCATTACCTCAGCCACCATCCCTGCCAGCATGGATACTATTATGGTTCAATTTGCTAATTGGGGATTCCAATTCAGGGAAAATTTGGAGGGATAACCCTCATTCTATCCCTCAGATTGAATGATGTGAGTTCCACAAGACAATCTCACAGCTAAAGGAAGAATCACCAAGAAGGCTTGTCCTCTAAAATATGGAATAAGGAAAGTATGCATATACCATTGTAAAGAGCATAGGGGTAAGTCACCCCCTATAACAGCCCAATAGGATTCTGAAGATACTGCTGAAAGCTAAATCAATCTTTTGCAGTGCTTTGTCATGTGTCAAACACACAAGGACAGGTGTGTTGAGGATCTGTTGAATTATAGAGGATACAGACTGGTTAGAGAAACCAGAATACACAGATGGTTGCTTAGGGTTGCTCTTTGCTTAATAGCTTAATGTTTATGGTGTTATTGCATTTCTTGTTTGCTCTAACGCACTACAACCTTGTACATTACGGTAACATAGATACATAAATTGTCATTTCCAACAAGCTATAGCAGTGTAAATTTAGTGTTCTTTGACTGAGTTGAGAGGGTCATGGATGGATGGTAGGCAGTTCATCTAGTCTACCTTGATTTCAGCAAAGCCTTTGATCTGGTGCCACACAAGAGGCTGCTGAAGAAGTCAGAGAACTTGGGAGTGGAACTGGATTAATCAAGTGGGTAGGGGAATGGCTACTGTAGAGGCAGCAGAGGGAGGTGCAAGGTCAATTTCTCCTGGTGAAATAACTTCTAGAAGTCCAAGTCAACTTGAAGCAAAAATATTAAGTAGTTATAAATTGATTTGAATCTGTCATTATATACAACTGTCCTGTCATGTGCTGTTTACTGATGCATGGAAAACTACAAAATGAACAACAGGATATTACACTGACCCATAGCATCACCTTTATGCATGAATGTGTCTGTTTATTTATTATTACATATTTTACCAGGTAAGCAAACAGAGCCTTGCTGGGCTCATTTTCAGTTGCAACCTAGGGTGGAGGAGAAAACAAAGTATGCCATAGGAAATTTAACATTCAGGTTAAAAGTATAATAAATAGCATAGTCACAGTTCATGTCAGTCTGAACTCTACTTAGTAACAACCTTTCCCACTTGTGATGCTCATACAACAAAAGGATTGTTTTAATGTTGAAAAACTAAACAAAATAATGGTTTGGCATGTTTCCAAAAAAGGACCAGAAGATGACTATACTGTAGTTTTAAACAAGGACATGTCACCATGCACTCAATATTCCCAAGACTCTAAAGCAGTCTCAGACCTCCACTTAGTGGTGTGTGCATTCTACTATTACAGCTTAATTTCAGAATTACAACTCTTCATTCACAGTTATACTAAATTGATAACTGAAAGTTTATTACATGCAAATCTGACTTCAAAAATAGTTTTTTCTAAGATTTCAACATATTAAAGGGGATAGGAAACACATGCTAACTGGCAAAAGATATGGTTCGGAAATACTTATACTGTTAAAACCAAGTGAACAATTTTATACTTCAGAGATTTATAAGTTAAGTTGAAGTTCCATTTATTGTTCAACAAAACAATGTCATTATAATTTACAAAAATACAACATTCATCTTACATCATATAGTACATATTATAAATGAAATCATAGCTAAAAACATTATAAATTGACATTTTGCCTAATTCCTTATATTGCACAATACTGTATTTCAAACAAGAGATAGAGGGTCAGATATTCAAAACTTTGCCCCGGGGCTAAATAAGCACTGCCCGGCAGGCAAAATTAGCCCGAAGCACAAAGCAAGCTATATTCAAATGGAATAGCCTGGGGTGAACAGCTTTTGAATATAGCATGAGAATGATGCTGGGCAAACTGGGCTGGCAGTGCAGGGCAAAAGTAGGCCTGGAATAAGACAGCACTGAATATAGCAACCAGGAAGTGCAAACTGTAACAACAACACAGTGCACAGCGAAGTGAAGGTATGTAGAGGTGAACCATGTGGCCAATGTGTGTGCCAGCAAATGTGTGGACCCAGTACAGCTGCAGGCAGCAGCAGCAGATGTGAAAGAACACTGTACAAAACTGCATAATATTCCCCAAACCATTAGCACTGCACTAACGCGTTTGTGCAGCTTTAGCATGGAGCTAAGTCATTTGCCCAGTGCTAAACTTTGCTATATTCAAAAGTGGCATGCAAATGAGCCTACTTAGGCAGTCTCTGGGCAAACATCCAGATTATCATCTCATTATACCCTGATTTGCATGCCGTTTGCCCAGTGTTACTGTAGAGTCCCACAGCACCACCTGTAGGTCAGTCTGGAATTACAGGGGCTGGCCAGGTCTGGCCGCAGATTGACCTGTAGGTCAGTCTGACAGTGCATGATGGTTGCTGCAGGCTACATGTATGCAGTACAGCATAGCATTGTGTACCACAGAGGACAACACAGAATAGGCACTGGTGGTGGAGGGGATGCATGCAACTGTCCACTGTAGGGCATGCTACAGTGCACAGCAGACACCACAGTAGCAAGGGGGCCAATAGTGTGAAGGATACAGCAATGCCTATGGTGTGTATGGTAGTGATGACCACTGCACTGTACACAGTGACAAGCCCATCTTGCAGGTGTGTACTGCCAGTGAACATTTCTGTCACACTGTTGTGTGACCCACAGATGCTGCACCTCTGGCATGGGATGCTCATAGTGACATAAACATGGCCAGTTGTTTGTGCTGTGGTGTACGTACAGATGTCCAGTATGTGACTGGGGGGGCATGCACGATCAGACAGGCAAACTGGTATTGGGGTATTCCCGATACTGGCCCATGTGCACTGCATGCTGTGTCCCAGCCTTGTGACCGCACCCGGTCTGTGGTAAAGCATGGCCACCCATACACCCTCCTCTCAGCACCCACCATGCCCACAGTGCTGCATGTGTGTGTGCTGGCATCTGTTGGTCACCACAGATGTATGGTCTGCAGGTGTGTGCTGTATGGCCACTCTACCATGGTGGCCCCCAGGAGCTGAGTCACCACATACTGCCTGGCATGGCTGGGACTGGTGGCAGCAGTTGGCATCATTGTGGTGCCATCAGCGAGCAGCATGTTTCCCCCATGTCTGGTTTTATCTCTGTGTCATAGTCATATGTTAGGGTCGTGCAAGGCCACACTAATGCCGTGCTAATGCCGTGCAAGGCCACAATGTCATGCAAAGCTGTTTGCCCAGAGTAAAGACCAGCTTTTCCTGGGTGGTAATTTGTACCAGGCAAAGGGTTACACTAAGTCGCGCTAAACACCTTAGCATGGCGCAAGCTGCTGAATATACCAAAGCACCTGTATGCATGTTCAGTATGCCCCTTGCATATAATTATGGCTTGCCCAGCATTAATACAATTTGCGTGCAGTATTTGGCCTTTTGAATATAGCAGACCTACGCTAATCCCATGCTAACCCGGTGCAAACGGTTTGCGGACCGTTTAAAGCTTTGAATATCTGGGCCAATGACTAGGAGTTCTGCCATTCATTTCTTACAAACATATTTAACTTCCTTTGGTCAGATGTAATTTTTCCCCTTCTATAATCTTCAGGAAGGAAGTTACAGTCTAGTACATTTTTTTATGTGATTTTAATAAATGTGTTACTAAGTGCTGGGGTTCTAGTTCCACAGTGCGTAATACGGCCTCCAATAAAATATTCCTATATTTATCATATAAGAAGCAAAGAATGACTAAGTGAGTTAGATCATCCATATCAAGTTTGCATTTACATATGCTCTTGCTGTTATTCTTCTCTTTACTAAACTGATCCTTTCTTCACTGGACTTGTGAAGCATTCAAATCTGAATCTAGAAATGAGTTTCCTACTGTTAAGATATTTAATAGCCACTAGGTAATATTCTAAATTATGTTACCTTTTAATTTTTGTTAACCATATACATATTTTATACTATTTACATAATTCCATGTCCCTTTGTATACAAATGTCTTTGATCCTATTTCTCACTTCCGCTTTTACCCTAGTCATTGGTATCCTAAAGATATCTGAGATGAAATTTAATAACCCATAGTTTGACTATCTTGTCTATGATGGAAATGCTTGGGAAAACTATGTTTTGTCTCAGGTAGATGATGGACTCTTCTATGCATAGTCTTGGGAACCTGCCTTCTGCCATCCCATAGGCTTTAAGCCAAGAATTAATTAATTAATCTTTATTTAATTTGGCATTCCAGAGGGAGTTTTCCTTGCTCCACCTGTACCAGCACTGAAGGGGTTCCATTCATGAGCCCCAAGAGTTTTTTTTATTTTTTATAAAATTTGTTTAAGCATTATTCAATATTAACACTTGTTTGAGCCTCCCATATTTCTGGCCCATAAAGGTGTTGGCTCCTTAGTTTGGCGTTAATAACCTTAATGTTACCTCTTAGTTAGTTCTCCCATTTTTATAAGAGAAAACGCTAATTATGGGTAGAAATATGTTTGCTTTGTGTTCTAATTCTTTTATATGCTTCCTCCATGCCCCCTTCTGTGTCACAATTAGTCCAAGATAGCAAAAGTCACTAACCACTTCTATTTCCTTTTTGTTTATGAAATATTTATATTTCCTGTTGTTCCCACCAAATACCATAATTTAGATTTTAGTCTAATTAATCTATAAATCAGTATTTTCACATTCTATATGGAATTCCTTTGACATTCTATTCGGTCCTATGTAACTTGTTGGAAACAGAGTGACATCATCTGTATATTCCAAATAAGGACATGCTCTGTTACCTGTTTTTGGCAGATGAAAATCAGTATCGTACATACAGTACATTGTAGAATTGAATTAAAGTATAAATTGAATAAAATCTGTGATGACGTGCACCCTTGTTTCACGCATAGGTTGGTAATAAATGTCTCACTCTTGTTATCCTTAGCATTATATCTTATATATATATTATTATCTTGATACAAAACTTTAGTTATGTTTATTACTGTTTTTTATTCCCATTTTCTCTAATCTTTGCCACATTTTGTTTCTATTTACTGTTTTCAAAAGCAGCTTTAAGATACACAAATGTACAGTATAATTTTTGCTTTTTAACTATCTTATATTTATAAATTAAATGTTCCTCCTCCCCTGCAAGCCTTGCCTTTTCACTTAGATCTGATGTCTCCGAGGAAGGGGGAGCAGCTCACTAGGATTGGGATGGCTTTGGAGGGTTGGAGATGGGGTACCAAAACAGGACTAGTGTCTTGCCTCCTATGGAGATATAAGGGGTAGGGCTGGGATGAACAGTTCCTTCCTGCAAGTTTAGATCCATGGTTTAAGCACCAGGCACGATTGGGTCTCCACTCTCCCTGACAGCTTATGCAAGGCAACACACTCTTATCATTTGATACAGTGGCCCCTAAATGCAATCTTACTCTGGCAGATTGATTTTGATTTTACCAACTCAGAAATTATGTTAATGTGAATCTCAATAACCTCCTCCTTCTTACGGGAAATGGACACTCCTCTGCCCCCCTTGAGGGAATATGGGATACTGCTACAGCTAAAGGTGCCATTACATTGCTCTATGCAAGTATATAACTGACCACAGGAACTAAACAACATACAGTATATCAAGTCAAAATGGAAAGGTGAGCTTTGGATTTGGCTGGTACAAAGGGACTAGGAGAGGCTTTGGAGTGCCATGTGTATGACCTCTTCCTCACCCGACTGGCGAGAGTTTCTATGAAGGGTTCTGGTTAGATACTTTCTTGTTCCTGTGTTGCAATCCAAATTTGACCCATCTAAATCTTCAGCCTGTTGGAGACAATGTGGGGACACTCATGCTACTCATGCCCATATAGCACCCTATCTGATAGCTGCCCTGTCCGCTCGGGAGTTCCACAAGGGTCCATTTTGTGTCCATTTTTATTTAGCATGTTTCTAAACAAACTCCCACACTCCTGCCAATGTTGTCTACTAGCTTATGCAGATGACGCTGTTCTATTCACTAATGACTCTGACCCCATTGCTCTGCAATGCGATCTGCAGATTAATTTCTCGACTGTCGAAAGCTGGTTTAAAGAACACAAATTAGTGATGAATTATAAAAAGACAAAAATAATGTTGTTTTCTACCACCAAAAATCAACACAAATCCCACCCCCTTCACATCACTAATGAAGTGGGTTCTCCCTTGGAGCTTGTGCAACACTTTAAATACTTGTGGATTATGGTTGATAGCACAATGTCATTCACCCAACACATTGACAATGCTGCCAAAGCAGTCAACACTCGATCTGGGCTGCTGCACAGGCACAAGCATAGTCTGACCCTGAGATACTTAAACTAGCTGTCCACAGTTCCCTGGTGTCACTTATTGACTATGGGTTGGTAATTTATGTATCAGCCTCTGATACCGCACTACATCGTATAAAAGTAGCTCTGAACAAAGCCTGCCTGCTTGTTATGGGATCCCCTCAGCTGACGCACACATATGATCTGTACTCACAGACTAACTGGCTGAAATTCTCAAGCAGACTCATGTTCCAATCCTGTCTTTTGTTGAAAAAAGTTAGTCTTGGCTTGCTGCCTATTGGGATACATAATTTCCTCTCCCCTTGTGATTACCATTACTGTACCCATATTTCAAAAAGTCTAACCTTTAAAATTCCCCACTGTTGGACCTCCATGGGTCAAAGATCCTTTACGTGCCATGCCCCATGTTGGCTGAACTCTCTTCACTCCGACATCTCCTCAGCTACCTCACTAGGCACTTTTAAAAGAAAACTAAGGCAACAGCTTATTGCTAAAGCTAGTTGTGACTACTTTGTATAATACTGTACTTCACAGTTTTCAGGCTTTTATCTCATTTCTGCCAACACCTTACCCCTTCTGTAATATGTCACCCACTGCTCTCATCTGCTCCCTTCCTCACACCCCTCTTCTGGATCCCCCACTAATCCTTCCTAAATACCATGCCCTTCCCGCTCTAAGACCTTTCAGCCGGAGCCTACCCCTTGCCCTACCTACTCCTTAGCCTCCTGCTTTCCTACCTCATTCCCTTTCCACAATGAAAAAGCCTATTGGGCTGATGTATTCTCCCAGTAGTGAATGCCTGTCTTCTCTTACCCCCAACCTCTGTTGTCCTGCCAATAATGTGTTTTTGCTAATTTGGGTTATATCTTCCCTGCCTATACAGTTACGTCCTGCCTTGCCTGCTTGTATTGCATGCATACAACAATGTATTCTAAATGTATTGTAGATTAACTTTGTCTACATGTTGCTTCTCTTTTGTATAGCTCTGATGTGGAACCTATGTAATGAGCTTGTTGTCAAAGGTGTTAATCCTAGACCATAAATAAATAAATACAAATAAATAAATACAATATGTTTTGGTTGTACCCTTTGCTGGCTGCATCCTGGGCAGTGGTGGTGGATCATACAAAAAATATTTTTGCCATGGAGGGGGAAAGAGGCCCTGAAAACATGATTTTAGGAATCATGCCTGCTACATTAAAGGGAAAAGAAGCTAAATATTTGTGGAATATTTTAATAGCTGCTGCCCTGAAGGCTGTTACCAGATGTTGGTTCCAGCCCACACCACCAGAAGAGAAGGAATGGATTGATACTGCGATACATATACAAGAAATGGAACATATAACTTATTCTCTGTAGCACAGTCAAAATGCATACATTAATAGGTGGACAAGAAGAGAGTTATACAGTATGCAGCTGATGGGTGTTGTTAATTGCCCTAATTTTTTGTTTTTATTTAGGTATAAGTGAGACCACTTTTTTTATACTTTTCTATTTATGTATCCACCTTTTCCATATATATCTATTATATATATATATATATATATATATATATATATATATAAATTGTATCATAGGAACAATCAAATAGAGGGTATGTGTAGGTAGAGATGCAGCTAAGTTTTAATCTGCCAGCAAAGTTCATACAAAGTCGCAAACTTGGCATCTGGTAAACTTTCATGAAGTTTTACATAGATAATGCAAAATTTACCTAAGCAACTTCACCTGTTAACTTCAACTTTAATTTGGTGCACAGGTGAAGTTGACAGAAAACAGCTATGTCACATGTGGACTGCTCTGCAGGTCACATGACCACTTTCCTTCACAGGGAATGCTTGTTTGCACTTGATGGCTCAGCCAGAGTGAGGCTGGAAGTGGGGTGGAGTACAGGCAGATACTGAGAGCAGTTAATTCAGCCAATAGTTTAATACTTTAAGTAGTACTAATCTATCTTTTTATTTTTTCCTACTGAAGTTCAAACTGAATTACTTCTGTTTTATGTTTTAAACACGTGTACCTTACTCTCTCTGTGTCTCTTTATTTTTTTTTAATTTTTGGATCTTCTTGCTGGTGCCATGAATCATCGTGCTGGGCGTCGTGGACCACGGACATATGGCAGGTTGCATGTTGTCATCCTAAATCATGCTGTTTTGGGGATGCAGGTCCACCCACCACAAAACATGGAGGTGGAGGTGGAGGTGCAGCAGCAGCAGCATGAACAGGAGCAGCTGCAGCAGGTGGAGCAGCCACAGCAAATGGAGCAGTCACAGCAGGAGCAGCAGCATGAACAGGAGCAGCTGCAGCAGGTGGAGCAGCCACAACAAATGGAGCAGTCACAGCAGGAGCAGCAGCATGAACAGGAGCAGCTGCAGCAGGTGGAGCAGCCACAACAAATGGAGCAGTCACAGCAGGAGCAGCAGCATGAACAGGAGCAGCTGCAGCAGGTGGAGCAGCCACAACAAATGGAGCAGTCACAGCAGGAGCAGCAGCAGGTTGGAGCCCCTCCTGTGGTCCCATGCCCACAGTGTGAACCATCTGTTCCCCAAGAGCAAGAGGCAGGGCTGTCAGAATGGTGCAAGTGATGCAAGCCTTCAGGCCCAGCAAAGACCTCCTTTATGTGGGCATATTTTGAATGTAACCAAAATGACAGAAGTATGGCTAACTGTACTATATGCCACAAGGTGGTCTGTAGGGGAAAGAGGGGCAGCCCAACTGGCAACAGGGGCCAGTGGACACACATACATATGCAGTATGCACCACCATGCAGAATGGCAGGAGGTAGGTACAGCAGCTGCCACATTAGCAGCATCACACAGACAAGGGCGAATGGAATCCACAGTTGCCCCCTCTCCTGCAGTTAAAATACCAGCAGTAGTTGCTGCACCAGTACCACCAGCAGTAACAGCATCAGCACCACCAGTTGCAGGCAGTGAGTTGGAGTCAATGCATCGTGAAATTTTAGAACTGGGATGTCTGGTCATAGAGCTCAAGCAAACTGTCGCACAGGTCCCTGATAATCAGTGCCATGAGAATGAGATTCTTCATGGTGGTGGTAGTGGAGGTGCCACTGAGTAAATACATGGCAGTGTTCTAACTTTGTATTCTCTTCTGTACCACTTATCATCTTTACTTTCATCTTGTCTTTCTTTAATATCTATGCCCTTTTCCAAAAAACAGAACAAAAAAAATATTTTATTAATAATAAAGTATATAAAAATGATAACTCAAAAAATCTGTGCTATTCTTCTTTGACCCAATCTCACTTCATCTGTTAAGTGATAACTAGTAGCACTGATGATGCTCTTGCTACTGCAGAGACTGGTGTTTTAGCTCACATATCCCCCTGTATGCACAGTAGTAAGTTATTTTTTTTTACTGTAATGCTCATAAAACTGCCTGAACCTCTGTTGCAGCCATCATCTTGTTATAGTGTTCCGGTCCTTCCTCGACGAAATGGTGTTGCTACTGCTAAACACGTAAGCCTTTTCACCTTCAAGACTGTTGTCCACATGTATGGAGTGAGTATCTCACATGCACAGTGTTATGTTAACATTACAGAATGTGAATGGGACTAAGTGACATATAACACGTCATGTAGTCTCATTCTGTGAAATTAGTGCTGGGCATGAGATTAATGATATGATATCATAACATATGTGTATCTATGGACAACAGTTTCTTGATGTGGCAAAGGCATGGCATGTTCCAACATGGTTAGCAGCACAATCTCGTGGAAGAAGAAGAAGAACCACAATACTACATTGAGAGCAAGGCTGCAAGTTAGATTCTGGCAGTTTTTGTGATCATTATGTAAAAAAAAGATATGACTTAGTACTGTGCCTCTATGGTAAATCTATGAACTGAAGCAATGATCTCTGCATCGGTCATTGCTTCATCATCAGTGCGAGTACTTTAACTTCTGATTCAAAGCATTTTTCATTTCATCCTGCTGTATACACTTTTTCCTACTTTCCTGATAGCCACAAATATCAAACAACGGTCCCACTGCAGAAATGATTTCATGCTGCTCAGTGCTGCTGTTGCTGCTGATGCACTGGTGTGCAAGTGGGAAGAGAATTCCACTAGAATCAAACATGAACAACTTTTCTGAGTATTGAAACATAAGTCTTTTTGTATTGACATATCCTCCTGTTAGTCACGAATTTTAAGTAGTAGCCCCATTACAGAAATGCTTTCATGCTGCTCGGTGCTGCTGCTTCTGATGCACTGATGTGCAAGTGGGAAGAGAATTCCACAAGAATCATACATGAACATATTTTCTGAATATTGAAACATAAGTCTTTTTTGTATTGACATATCCTCTTGCTAGCCACAAATGTCAGGTAGTGGCCCCATTACAGAAGTGCTTTCATGCTGTTAAGTGCTGCTGCTGCTGATGCACTGTCACGCAAGTGGGAAGACAATTCCACAAGAATCGAACATGAATATATTTCCTGCTGCTGTAGAAAACTCCACAAAAACTAACTTATCCAGTCACCAAAGACTAAAATAAATAAAAATAAACAATCATGATCACGTACGCTACTGCAAAGTGAAAAGAAATACAAGCTGATGTGCTGCTTTTACTTGGTGCTCTTGGTTCTGCTGCTGCAGCTGCTAATGATTTTGATACCCTGGAGTGAGAACATGCTGTGCTGCTGTGGTTTGTTACTGTTGTCTAGGTGGCAGACAGATGGTGTATGTTGGAGCTGTACGCTCGTACTCACACACTAACAGTTGTAAGTAATTTTTGCCAGTGTAGTCCATTTCTGTTCTATTTACAAGTGAATGTTCGATTATTTTATGTCTCACTAGTGTCTTTTTTGTTTTAGGACCACATCTTGGACATTATTTCAAATGATACTTCACATAAGGATTGCAGATTGTGGGCTTACCCACCAGCACAATGGCTAGATTTCTGCTTGCGATGCTGACTACCCGGGTTCAGGAATGGACTGTGAAGTAGAAGGGCCAGCCGTGGGGAGAAGAATTGAGTATCCTTTGGACTGCTCTCCTTCTCTGGGGGGAGAGGGGTAGTGTGTTCGCTGCTTCCTGGACCCTGGCAGAGACCGGGGTGCCACCACAGTTGGTGTTAATATATTGGGGAGGCAGGGCAGACACTGGCCATCATTGCATGTCCCTGCCCCAAGGGATCTAGCATGTGCATGAAAATGCTGCTCTCTGGCATGAGGCCTGGCTCTATGGCTATCCCCACTGTCACCAATGCTTGCAAGGGAGGTAGTCCCTCTCCCGTGACCCTAACCCAGGGGGGCAAGCCGGGACTAGCCAACTGTGATCATTGGGGGAAGCCCTCCCGGTGACCCCATGCAGGGGGGATAAGCCTGGGCATGTGGGGGTGACTGGTGGGGCACTGGGCTGACCTCCTGTTGGAGGACAGAGGATCCAGCCCAAAAACAATAAAAAAAAAATAAAAAGGATTGCAGATTGCAATGCAAAGGTAAGTATTTATTGGTATTTAATTTCTTTATAGTCTTCTTGTCATGGTAATCGCTGTCTGGGCCTGGTAGAGTAAATGTTTTCTGTTCCTCTTGCTATAATTTCAGGTACTTGTTAGAAAACTTGGCCACAGAAATCCCTGTACTTGCAGCAACTTCTACCTTTCCCTTCTACTGCTGGATTTATGTGATAAGGGTGACGTCTTTTGTGTGAGTCCCCAGTGGATGAGTACAGGAAGCAGAGTACAGGAAGGGTGAGGAGCCAGGAAGGGTAACTGGCAGTGGGAGCACAATCAGGAGGGCAAACCAAATGGGCACATGTAGAAGTGGGAGCAGGTCAAGGGGCCCATGGACATGGGCGGCAGTGGTCGGGCGATGGGCACAGTGTGAGCAAATTGTTAAGCACTGCCAAGGGCCCAGGGACAAGGGTGATGGGGGCAGACAGCCAGCCCAAGGTGGCAGCATATGGGGAGGGGG
This sequence comes from Neoceratodus forsteri, assembly GCA_016271365.2. Classification (NCBI taxonomy): domain Eukaryota; kingdom Metazoa; phylum Chordata; order Ceratodontiformes; family Ceratodontidae; genus Neoceratodus; species Neoceratodus forsteri. The sequence continues at coordinate 464,832,363 of CM057449.1, forward strand.
GCACAGCTGCACAGGGGTCAGGAATCCAGTGTCAGGCAGGGCAGCCAACGGGGCACATACAGAGCCACCCGCCATGGTGGCAGTGACAGTGAAAAGGCATGTGAGTCAAGGGATTGACTCCACAGTATGTGCTGCTGTGGTCAATATGGTGTGTGCCGTTGGGGGGAGTCTACACCAGCTGTTGTGCTGTGCCGGGAGACTGTCTGTGTGTGTGGCCTGGTGGGTGTCTGTCTTCTGGCAGCTCCCTTCCATGTTGTTCACTTCTGACGCTTGCTTCATGGCCGGCTTGGTGTTTTGGGGTCACCTATTGTGGTTATGCAGCTTGAGGCTTCGCTGTAGCGGTGTGGCTGCCCTTTTCATTCATGTACTGTAGGGCTGCCGAACAGTACTGTCACCCTTTTGGCAGCCGCTCCAGTTGCCACCCCCACCAGCACACGACGTTGTTTCTGCACTCCTAGTGTGTGCTTCCCTACTGATGAGTACTACCAAGTCCACGAGTCCACAACAACCAGATTTAACATTGCTAGTCCCTAATGAACCTGTCTCATCATCACAATGTCCACTACTACCATTTGGAGGCACATGAGCAATAGTCTTCTTGGCAGCAGTGCCACAGCAAGAAACAGCACTGCATGAAAGTCTTGTTGCACAGAAAGTTTAACACTTCTGTAAAGTCAAACACAGTCCTCTAAACAAGCACAGAAAAAATGAACACTGAACAGCACAAAATTATCAAAAATTACTAGAAGTATTACTGTGTGCAACTGTGTACACAATTAAACACATCAATACTAAACACTTACCAACAACAGTTGACAAGACTGCCTTTCACACTGTGGTCTGTGGATCTCCCTTCTACACCACTGATCCCCCTCCCCCAAAGCACACTTCTGCACTGTCTCTCAGAGCACAGACACTGAAAGTATGAATTTAAGATGCAAAATTCACAAAGAATCAATAAATGATCGATGATACACACACAAGGGATTAGTGCACACAATGTACCTAATTTGGACTCAAAAGTCCAAACATAGATCAATTTTTTGAAGGTTTAAATCACACAGCTCTGAGACCTAACTAACTCCATCTTTCCTCTATGCACATTACACTTGCTCAGCTGAAGCTGTGCAAGCCCATATAGAACCCAGGTGACCTGCCATCCCATGGATCATTCAAAAATGCTCCTTTGGGAGCCAAAGGCAAGGCGAAATAACTCGAAGTCGATAGGTTTCAATGGTAACTTCTCTTTTTTTCACAGCATTACAAAATTCGGAAAGGTGAAGTTACTCAAAGTCTATATGTTTCAATGGCAACTTCACATTCTTGCGCAACAATGCAGAATTTGCTTTGCACTGCAGAGTATTTCATGAATTTAGAATTGTACGTGAAATACTCCACGTAGTGAAGCTGATGGACTTCACTCACCTCTATGTATAGGGATTTATTTGTTCATCTTTCCCTGATCAAGAGTTAGATGTGAAAAATACATTATAGATTTAGTGCTTTTTCTGGGACTGTGAGGGCAATGTTTGCTTAGGCTTAGATAGATTGAGAAGTAGGATCACTGTGTTCTGGGTGGGGTGGGGGATGATAGCTTGTTAATTTCTATTTATCTTTGTCTTTACCTAGTAATTGAGTTTGTTATTTAATTGAAGTTTGATTTTTATTTCATAAGTGTTTATTGCAAACCCATTGTATATAGTATATTGTCCTTTAAGATCTAATTATTAAGATTGATGGGCTGTACTTGAGGCACAGAGGCCGATTAACATAATTATTTTTTTGGATCTATTTCTGGGTGTTTTACAACCTTATTGATTTTTAATAAAAGAAGTATAAAAAATAAATTAAATGTTCCAACGTGAAGCACTGGCAAAGTGTGGAATGTTTAACTTTAAAACCAACTTGTGCTTCATCTAATGTATGAATTTCTTTCAGCCAATTTATGATTCTATTATTAAGAATTCTTGAATATTTTTTCAGTACAATCAATTAAACTTATGGGCCTATAGCAGCTTGGGTCATTTTTCTCCCCTTTTTTGAACAGCAGGACTACATATTATATTTTCTTTCCAAATTTGAAGAATTTTACCCAGCTCAAATATATAATTAAATAATTTATGCATAAAAGGGATTCATAATGATTTTCTTTTCCATATCACATTGAGGGGCCTGGCACTCTGTGTGTTGAAAAAGATCATAGTGCTGTTGTTATTTCTCCTGTTGTGAGGTCTTTTTCTGAGGGAATCCAGGCTTTTGCCCCAAATCCTTCTTTAATTTTGTTTTATATTCCCTTTTGTTATTGAAGTAGAGATTTTTGAAATCCTGTTCCCATTTGTCAGGTTCAATATTTGTATCATTTTCTTTGCTATAATCTTTCATACCTTTACCAACTATTGACCATTTTTCTTTATTTCTTTGGTTTACCACCTCTTCCAGTTCTGCCTATACCTGTACATGCTGTCTATACTGTATCTTTTCCCATTCTGACAGAGTATTTCATTGTAAATTTTCCTCATTCAATTCATTATTCTAGTGTTATCTTTATTGGGATTAAGTTTTATTATTCTCAGTTGTTTATTAAATTGTTTCTTAGCTTGCTTAGATTCCTCATCAAACAAGACCTGTCCCTTTCTATTGTTCATGTTTACCTCTTTTAATATAATATTGGAGCTTCTGGTCATGATACCTTCATACTTTGTGATTATTGAATTGCTCCCCTCTGTATTAGTATCTCGTGATAAACTCTCGGAAGCTCCTCTTTCCTCAATCTTATTTATAAACTCCTTACTTTCTACCCAGACTCTCTGGCCAACTACAGACCAATCTCAAACCTCCCCTTTATATGGAAGGTTGTTGAGAAAGTAGTGATGGTACATTTGGAGTACCATTTGACCATTCATAACATCTACTAATCTCTCCAGTCCGGTTTTCGAAAGATTCATAGTACCGAGACTGCGCTGGTTTGGGTGCTCAATGATCTCCTGATGGTGAAAGATCATAGAAGCCATTCCATCTTGGTGCTCCTTGATCTCTCCTCAGCCTTTGACACTGTGCACCATGAGGTGCTGCTTGGGCACCTGAGGTCCATCTGTGTCCTGACATGCACAGTCCTCAGGTGGTGTACATCCTTCCTCACAGCAGAACTCACAGAGTGGTGTCTGGGATCTTTTCCTTTGACCCACTCTCTCTGTCATATGGGGTCTATCAGGGCTCACTGCTGTTCCCCATGTTGTTTGCAGTGTATATGCTGCCCCTTGGAGACATTGTAAGATGGTATGGGCTGAGGTTTCACTGCTATGCTGATGATACCCAGCTCTACCTGTCTTTTGTACCTGACCAGGAGAGTGCTGTCTCAATTTTTAACAACTGCCTTACTGAAATCAAGGATTGGATGAATTTGAGCTGGCTAAAGTTGAACGTGGGAAAGACCGAGGTGATGGTTGTGGACTCAGGTCGCTGGATAGAGGGGATGAGGGCTGGTCAACCCTCTGGACTTTGTCTGGGGGGCTCCTAGATCCTTATCTCTGAACTGGTACAAGACCTTGGTGTGGTGCTTGATGATGGGATGACACTACGATCTCAGGTGTCAGCAGTCATCAAGACTTCCTTTTACCATCTTAGGAACATCACCAGGATCAAGCACCTTGTTCCGTCTGGTGATATGCCAACACTGGTCCATGCCTTTGTGACCTCTTGCCTTGATTATTGCAACTCCCTGTATTTAGGGCTACCTGGGGTTGATATCCACCACGTGCAGCTAGTGCAGAATGCTGCAGCACAATTGTTGATGGGGACTTCTCAATCATTGGCTGCCGATTCGGTGGCAGATCACCTTTAAAGTTGGTTTACTGACTTATAAAGCCCTATGTGGACTTGGCCCTGACTGCTTGAAAGAGCTTCTTGTACCCTACTGCCCTGAGTGACAGCTCCATTCGGCTGACAAGGGGTTGCTGGAGATTCCGAGGGTGTCTTTAAAATCTTCTGGAGCCCATGCATTTATGTACACAGACCCTACCCTCTGGAATTCTCTACCCCATTAGCTGTGGGAGTGTGTGACTGTGGTGACTCAAACAGGTGCTGAAAACTTTTTTATGGCATCAGGCTTTTAGTGGCATGGAATGAAGAGACCCATCAGACAATTTTATCATTGTCTTCAAAAAAACACACAGTCTCGGCATTCCACAGGGACACAAATGATACACACCAAACAGCGGAGTTTTAGAAAAGTGCTTTTACTCACAAAATTGCATAAAACAGCAGCAAAAGCTGAGTACAAAGTGTTAAGTGCAGACACAGAAAAACTCCTCACGCACATTTCACCCAAACATGGGCTTTGTCAAAGGTAATCACCACCTGGTGTTAGATAGCTTAAATAGCACCCATCCCTAATTATATTACCCTTTTTTTAAAGATGGTGATTACCTTTGACAAAGCCCATGTTCGGGTGAAACATGCGTGAGGAGTTTTTCTGTGTCTGCACTTAGCACTTTGTACTCGTCTTTTGCTGCTGTTTTATGCAATTTTGTGAATAAAAGCACTTTTCTAAAACTCCTTTGTTTGGAGAGATTCATTTGTGGCCCTGTGAAATGCTGAGACTATGTGTTTTGTTGAGTTTTATACTGTCTCTGAGCACACATCCCTCAGTGCAGCTCTGTTTGGCTATTTTATCATTGTGTTTGCTGATTTTATTATTGTTGTTTCAATCTTATTGGGCACGTGGTCATAATGTTGCAAGACATTATGCCACATGGCTAAATCGGGCTGCCAATACAGTGTGATTTATGCCATGTGGCATAACTCTTTTTTCTGTGGGAAGCTCCACCCCTACACCCCCGTTTTGGGGTGCTGCACCCCCTGGACTCCCCCACTAAAGATTCTTAACTCCAGGGGGGTCCAGCTCAGGGAGCGCACAAAGTCTTTAAAAAAATAAAATTTATGGGACCAGGAATCAAACCTGGTCCCAGATGCAGTGCCTGGGTTCCTGCTGCTGTGGCTCTGTCCAGTGAGCCATGGCAGCTGCTTGGCAGAACCCACTCCCAGGAGAGGTCTTATCCTCTGCCTGGGAGTGTGTGAATGGTGCAATACTGCATACAGCAGTATACATGGTATTGTACCATTCGCTGTCCTAGACAGTGCATTTTCGGTTTAGCTATAATGTCGTATGCTATTAAGCATGTGACATTATGACCCGGTACTATCTTGTTGTACAGCATCTTGACATTCTGAAAGGTGCTTCAGCGAAATAAAGTTGATTATTATTATTATTATTATTCTTTCCCAGCATATACATCTCTTTCTTTTCATATCTATAGGGGCCACTTTCACCCTTTTGTTAAAGCAATCTTTATGTGTCTTTGTCTTAATTTCTAGCACTCCATGTGGGCTTTCCAGTTCAGCTTCTACCATTGCATCCAATCTGTTAGCATGTTGATATTTACCCATACCTGATTTATAACTGATGACCCATTTCCCCCTGCAAATGTGAAATTATCTGATTTGTCATTATGCATTCTATCATTCAATAGTGAAGCTCATTTCCATCATTGTCTTATGTAACTTTATCCCTCTATTATTTATCACCTAGTCCCTAGATTTCCTATCTGGGGTTGGTCTGATGTCCCCCTGAAGAGATAGAATATTCAGGGAGTCCTCGGTAGCCCCTGATAGCTGTCCTACTCTGGCACTGAAATCACTGAGTAGTAGAATATTCATTGCTGGGATTTTTAGTTAATAATTCCTCTATTAATAAATCCAGCCATTTTCACCAGTTCTTATCCCCATATTCTCTATTCTCAGGTGGGGAATAAATGTTTATTATTGTCTCTTTTTTTTTTTACATTCTGTACCCTGATTCCCAAAATACTAACATTGTTACTTTGAAATTCTTCTGTAGTTATATTCTTATTTAATCTACAGAAAGCTGCAAGTCTGACCACATTCCTACCATACTTTTTGTATTTCTTAACCGATTTCCAATAAGATTTAAAGCTATTCAGAAAAAAAATTGCCATTTATCCATGTTTTCTGAATACAAATATAATGACATTCTTGAAGATACATCACTTCTTCTGGATCCATCAGTTTATCCCTTATGCCTGATACATTCCATGATTTAGAGCACAGCATAGCACAGCACCATTACGGCCCTAGCCAAAGTGACCAATGATTGGCAGCAAGACCTGGAGAATCGAAACTTCGTCTGTGCAGTGTTCTTAGACTTAAGTAAGGCTATCAACACCATCAATCATGGCCTGCTCCTTTCCTCCCTGAGGGCAATAGGACTGGACTCACTATCCTTGCATTGGTTTGCTGACTACCTCTCTGACCGGTGGCAGCAAGTCAAGGCAGAAAGTGAACTTTCTCCCCTCAAACCTCTGCAAAGATGGGTCCCCAGGGATCTATTCTTGGTCCTTTACTGTTTGTAATTTACATAAACAACATTGACACCAACATAACTAAGGCCACTATCCATCTGTTCGTAGATGACACGGTTCTTTATCTAAGTCATCCTTCTCAAGAAGCTGCCTGTGGAGACCTACAATCTGAATTCAATCTACTTCAGAGCCAACTCCTAAACAAAAAGCTCCTTTTAAACACCCAAAAAACTAAGGCAATGTTATTTTCTCCACTTCTCCAAGCTGCAAACCTGACCAGTGACGGCTCCATTTCACAGTTCACAACAATCCTGGGAGAAAACCTAGAATTTGTCAATAAATTCAAATACTTGGGAGTGTGGCTCAACCACAGACTTCCCTTTACGGACCATATCGAAGATCTGCTAAAGAAACTGAGGAACAGACTTGGACTCTTTTTCAGGATTAATAACTTAGTTACTAGCGATGTCAAGTGGCGGCTGGAACAAAACAACGTTTCTCTCCCTGGTCGACTATGCTAACTTTCTTTATAGTCACTGCCCTGTCTCTCATCTTGCTAAATTGGATCTGTTGTATCACAGGGCTCTGAGATTCATTACTGGCCTACCTTTTTCCACTCATTATTGTGCCCTTTATGCTGCCATGGGGTGGCCCTCTCTTCAGTACAGGAGAAACAAAAATGCTGTACTCTGGACGTTCAGAGCTATTATAAAAAACTATCCCTATATGTCTCTGATTGCCTTCCTCTATGTGAGCTTGAGAACTATGCACTGGGAAGCTACTCCTTTATTTCCTTAAAGGTACCTAAGCTAAAAACACTCTATGGGAGACCGGCTATAAGCTTTGCCCTGCAGTCTCTATGGAACAAAATACAAAAATCACTAAAGCTTAGTACCCCGGTCAGTCTATCCTCCTTTAAGACACTATATGACCATTCAGTCAAGGAAATTTGCAGCTGCTTCCCTCAATCCTAAACTTCCCTGCACTTATAGCGTAACATGATGGCATTGTCCTCTCTGCTATGCCTGATCTTGTGGCCTCTCCTTCACATTTCTCTAATACCTAATTGTGCTCCCTGCCCTCCTGTCCTGAGTCCTCTCCAAGGCTTCATCTGTGCTTTGTCTATACCCTACCACCCTGCCTGTACCCTATCTTGCCTCACCTACCACACCCCCCTTCAACCCTGTTACACTGTTTGTTTTTTTCTTTTTTTTAACTCACTGTCTGTCTTGTTACTTATGGCATTGTATGTAATATACCATTACCTAACAATTGTCCTCATTAGTACTTCCAGCTACTATTACTAGACTCATTATACACCACAAAGGAGTTAAACCACTGTTTCCAAACTGTTCTCCACTTATGACTATGTTTAACTATTGTATCTCTGTATTGTATAATATTACTGAAGTGTTATGTTGTGACTGTTCATATATTGTATATCCTGGCCCAGATATTCAAAACTGTTGTGCATGGCACAACAGTGTTGCACCATGTGCAACCCACTGATGCACACTGGCACGATATTTAAATGGGAATTGTGCCTGGCACAAATCCCGATATGCTGGAGCGCATCAATAATGTATGCAGGTGCAGGTGGGGGGGGCGTGCCCATGCATACTATGCATAGCCCGATATTCAGCCCGGGATGTGCGGAGCCATGCATGCACAACCCCTACCTCTGCCAGCACAAAGTTAAGCAAAAAAAAAAGGAGCATGGGCTGGCCACCCACAGGTGAGCTGCCATATTGCAGGGCACAACTCGGCAGCTGCCACCTGTGAGTGGCCACCCAAGCTCCAGCTGCACCTCCATGGTGGCGCCCCCATGCCAGATCATGGGCATCAGTTAAAGTTAAAATGGATCCTAAATCCCTGGAGGTCCAGTGGATTGCTGTCTGCCTGATTGTGGGCTTGAGTAACAAATAAAGACACCTGTATCCCTGGTGGTCCAGTGGACCACTGTCTGCCCGATCATGGGCTTTGGTATATAAAAAAAAAAATCCAATATCCCTGGTGGTCCTGTGGACCTGTCTGCCTGATCACGGGCTTAAAGCAAAGGTGGGGAGGGGGGGTCCACTGGACCACCAGGGATATGGGTTATCTTATTCTTTAACTTAAGGCTGCGATCAGGTAGAAAGTGGTCCACTGGACCACCAGGGATATTGGATTTCTTTTTTATATACCAAAGCCTGTGATTGGGCAGACAGTGGTCCACTAGACCACCAGAGATAGAGGATGCATTTCTGTTTTTTACTGAAGCCCGTGATCGGGCTGTGGGGCACATTGCCATGCTGCAGGGGGCATCAGTCCCTGACGGCTGCTGTCTGGCAGGGTGCCAGGTGCAAGTCGTCGGGGATCGGCACACCTGCATGCAAATGGGGCCATAATGACATACAAATATTTGTTGCTTTTGCATAATTGATATTGACTCTTTTTGCATGTCAACTTTTGAATATCGCGGTTGTTGCACCTTGCGTAATGGAACTTGTGCTAGCACATCCCCATGCTCCTCTCTGGCCACTGGTGCTGGCGCAGTGCCACTGCTCCATGTGCACTGTGGGTGGCCATGGTGCTATATTCAATGATGCTGAGCCATGGCACAGCTCCGTTGAATATCTCCTAGTCCACGCCCCTGCGCAGCTAAGTTGAGCTGCACCCAGGATTGCGCCACAGCCTGGTGAAGTTTGAATATCTGGGCCCCTGTGTTCCTGTGCTAACCAGGTCCATCTTGTAAATGAGCTATGCTCAATGGTGTTCACCTGGATAAATACAGATTTGATTGTTTGATTGATTGATTGAGTATTTTGGCCATAAAATTGTGGTGATAATTTTTTCCTTGGGAATTACCATATGACTGTAAGTTCTCATTTGCCTTTGACCTCCTTTCTGTACTTATTTCTGACAATTGTCAGCAATCCATTCTAGTTAAAATCTCATACTTATTTGCAGTGTCTATTGATATTTCCCAATTGGTCACATTTCTTTTTGGAACAGAATGCAAACTATCCATACTGTACCCTTGTTTGGATGATCTTCCTCATATGCAAAATTTCCCAGTTCATCCTAGATATTTCATTTGAATAAGTGTTCATACAGTACCACCTCTGTCAGCCAGAAAGACATATGGCCATCTGTTTCCCACTTGACCACCCTTTGTAGTTCTTGACTACAAATATGTATCTTTGAAAGTGTGCTCAGGATCTCTTTATCAGTTTTTCTTTTACATTCCTTTTGTTTCATTATTAATTTCTTTTAATCCAAATAGGGATATCAGTTTACTGTTATTTTTATCATTCTTTCCCTTGGTGCCTTTACAAAATTCTGAGAAGAGGTCACCTTGAGTTAAAATTCCTTCCATATCCATCCCCATTTTCTTTTCTTTCTTTTTCAATTCAAAGTTTATTAAGAGTTTTCCAGTACAGAAAACAGATCTGTAACTTACATACAGTACAAAACATATACGCAGTAAACTGACAAATCCATCCCCCCTCCCTCCTCATATCATTCCCCTCTCTCCCCTCTCCCAAAGAACCCAGCACTGAGTAATAAGTGTTATACCATTGGATTACAGATAAAGTGTCACGTCACACTTGTTATAAAGAATAGAGAGAGTGTAAGGGGCTCCAAATTTTTGTAAATCTTTTTGTCCTGTTGAGAAGGCTCGCTGTTGCCTTTTCTGTTATGAGATTTGCCAGTAGCTCATTTAGCCACTCAGTATAGGTAATTTCCTCATTATCTTTCCAATGTCTCAGTATCACCTTTTTGATGGACATCAATATTAAGGCCATATAATATTATGATTAAGGACTGAAATCTCAGAAAAATCACCTAGCAAACAGGCTTCTGCAGTGAATAGGTCATTCAAACCTAAGAGAGGGTATTCCCTTTGCTTAATAAGATCCTATAGAGGGGCCACTTTTAGACAGGACCAGAAAATGTGCAGGAGAGTACCCTCTTCCTCATACATCGTGTACAAAGAAGTTGTCACACCAAATTTGGCTAGCTTTTGTGGACAGTAATACAAATTATGTAGTATATGAAATTGCATAAGGCAAAGCCTATCTTGGGTAACAAATTTGTGGCAATTATGCCACATGGCAGGCCAATTTATGGTCATGTCTAGGAAAGGAAAGGACCAGAAAGTAGTTAGACCAAAACATTCTGGATAAATCCAATCATATAGAATCCCATATGTTTTGGACACTGCTTGTGGAAAACCCACCAAGGGGCTCAATTCTGCATAAAAGATAAGCTTGCAGGCTGTGGGGGAGCTGTTCCAAGTACTTTTAATAGGAGATGTCTTGGTTGGAAAACTATGAAAATATTGCAATGTGGGATATCGAGTTTACACATGATTTCAGAAGAAGAAAGCCACAACCTGTCTTCTTTTGCCAAATGAGTAAGTGAGTAGTTCCCCAGTAGAGGTAGCCACTGAGATAAAAGTACTTTGTTGTCTATGTTAAAACTATGGTTATCCCATACTGTTTGGGTCAAATCCTGAGTGTGATTATCCTCAAGAAATTAGCAAAGTTGAGAGTGAACTTTAATGCAGATGGCTATGGGAGAAGCCCGCATCAGTAAAGGAAGAGATTTTACTTTGGTATGTAAGAGTGCAGAAGGAGAAAGGCCATGAGATTTAATTTGAGCTAATTCAATTTTAAGCTAGACTGGTGAAAAAGTAAGAGAGGTCTGGTGACTGTCTGAAGATATCCATCTGAGATATTTATTGGCATGGCTTGCCCAGTAGTAAAGATCAATATGTGGAAGACGTAAACCACCTCTGATCTTCGGGACAGCTAATTTATGGATAGCTATTCTTGGCCTTTTACCCAACATCCCCATTTTATTTACCTCTTCCTTTTTATGCTGTCTTGCACACGTGCAAACAACATATCAGGGTAACTTGGAATAGCAGGTTTTGGATGTGCAGTTGTGTTGTGGGCAGTGGCACCACTGCTTTTTCGGGCTGGGCTCCATGACATGAATTAGATTGCATGCTGTCTATGACAGCAGTACAAAAGCATGCCACCAACCTGAAATGATTTAGCTGCTGCAATTGTGGAGCTTCCCCTCATTGCAGGGTTTGTCTTGCCTGGTGTAACATTTCAATAAAAGATGGCAGCGTCTGTCGCCATGTGCCTCACAGTCCCAATCAAGCTGAAATCGGGGGTGCCTAATCCCCCTGTCAGCATGCCCCCTTCCCAGTTCAGTTTGCTGATGGGGGAGCACAATCTCAGTCAGCATAATGGCCCCCTTATTATTTAATTTGTGTGCCGCGGGTTTGCCCAATCCCTCTTGGCACCATGCCCCCCCAGACCTGTTTCTGTGCTGATGGGGGGCCCAAACTCATGTTGGCTTCAGTCTCTCTCCCCCAAAATACAGGTGGCACGCTGGGAGCCCACCTCAGTGTGACAAAACACACCTACAAAATAAGAAAACTGACCTTCATTGTCTTTATGTTTTTTTACCTGAAAAACAAGAAAAAGGTCCCTCGACGTGTCCAGTGCCCCTCCCCCAACCAGCGCCCAGCCTCTGCATACCTCACCTCTCCACACACACCCCTCACCTCATACTTACCTCTGGAGCATGGTGTGATGATCTTTGGTTGACCAGGAACATGTCTGTAATCTTCAAAGCCAACCGCGAACTGAAGAAATGCCAATAAGCTGTATAATGGCATAAATTTTTTTTTCCATTTTGGTGCAAATCTCGGCCATTTTTTTGAATTTTGGCACCAAATTTTCAACATGGGGTTCTTGGGACCCCATCCCATGAATTCAATAACTGTCATCTTGTTATTCTGTCTAGAAAGGTGATTTCATGGTCACTGTGCAGATTCACCCTTCAGGACTGATTAATGAAATGTCAGTGTCACTGTTCATGAGGTGGGCTCCCAAAATGCCTGTGTTGCAAATCTGGTGAAAAAATTCCAAAAAATTACTGTGTTATGAATGTGACTTGTGCAGTTTCCATGCATGCTCATAACTTCAAGAATTTTTAATATTTTTACTCCAGATTTTCAACATTGCCATTTTTCACAGCTCCTTATGAACAGTACAGCTGTCATTTTTTACATCCTGCTTGAAATGTGGTTTCGCACATCTGACGCACAATGGCATAGTTGCAGTGGGAAATCAGTGTTCGGGACAGAGTAAGAAAATCATAGTGCCACTGTTCATGAGCAGAGATCTCAAAATGCCTATGTTAAAAATTTGGTGAAAGAATTCCAAAAAATGACTGTTACAAGGGTGCGCTGCGCAGTTTCATGGACGTTCGTAACTTCAAGAATTTTTAATATTTACACTCCAGATTTTCAAAATTGCCATCTCTTCACACCTCCTTATGAATGGTGCAGCTGTCATTTTTCACATCCTGCCTGAACTGTGTTTTCACAAGTGGCACAGAATAGCACGGTCACTGTGTGAAATCAACATTCTGAACAGACTGACAAAATCACAGTGCCACTGTTCATGAACAGAGGTCCCAAATGCTTTTATGCTGTGGAGTCACAAAAAGGACATGTTGAAAATTTGGAGTGCAAATACCAACAAACGTCTGGGGCATCGGGTTTCTAACCATAATGCCCCACTCTGTACAGACTAACAGGCACCAGGGGAGTGCCTTTGGTCTGTCAGTTGTAATGCTCATGCCATTGCATCCCCACCCTGCAGCCATTGACAGGCATCAAGGTGTGCCTTGGACTTTTTGGCCACAAAGTTCACCCCATTTTCCTATACTGCACCCACCTCAATGTACTTCCTTATGGAATGGGGTGAGCATAAGGCCCAATGACCCCAAGACACAACGTGACACTTATCAGAGTCTGCAGAGTAGGGAGAGGTAAAATGGTGTGAGCGTTATGGCCGATGACCCAAAAGCGCACTTCAATGCCTGTCACTTTCTGCAGGGTGGGGTGTGGTTGATGTTGGTTCCATACTTCACTGCCATGCCTATTATGCATCTCTCTAACTCCTGCACTACCAATGCCAACACCAGGAAGAAAATATTCAGCATTGACAAATGCTTGTTATCCAAAATACAGTAACTTTTAATATATAAAATGTGTTATTTTATTTATTTATTTATAAATCGGAATTTACAACCTTTGAGTCAGACTCATTTACAAAGGCACCTCATCGTAGGGAGGGGAAACAACATGTGACAGTGAGAGACAAGGAGGATGATACTGGTGTGGTACAGCAGAAGAAATATACACAGTAGTTTAAGATAATACATTGAAGAAAATTGGTTTGTAATTAATTACAGAACAGACAAACATTCTCAAGACAGTATAATAGGTCTTCTCTAGTGTAACTAAGTATCAGGTACCTGGGGAGGATGAGAACCATGGCCTTGAGGGGGGGGAGGCAGTCCGAGAGGACATTAGAGACCAATAAAACTAATTCTAATGTTGGCAGCGATCTTATTATACTTATATGATCAGTAACATATTTGTAGCCATCCGAGATAGTGGTCAGCAGACTCTTCATCATTTTGCTCCTATTTTTCTTTAGTCTCTTCTGGTATACCTCCAATTTTATATAATGGTAAAATGAAATCTGTCTTCAGGATTTTATTTGGAAAGTTCCAAAAATTCCCTTTACCATCTTCTCCCTCTGCTAGCACTTTGTGCATCTTTGTATTAACTTCACTTTATCCAGTGCCCTTTCCTATTTCACCTTCTAGGTTGTCACTCCCTTTGACCTCCTCATTTGATCCTATTTCCTCACCCAAGGTTGATAAGTTCTTCATCTCTACATTTTCAAGCTCATATCCTGCATGTTTTTTTCTCTTAGCTGTTGCATTCCTTGGTCTAGCGATTGAGGTGTCATTTTTATCTGATTTCCCCCTATTATTATCAACTTGGATCCTCTTCCTAACCCCCACCACCATTTTGTTGTTATTTTTTTTCCATTTTTTATAGATATTATCCCATTTTCTTTTTGGTTTCAGATGTTTACTTCTTCGTGCTGCACTTTTGTCTGTGTTAGGGTACACCTCACTTACGTACACCTTTGCCCAGGACTCCAGACCATTTTCTGCTCCCTCTGTCTTAGTTCTTAATTATTATTACTTGCCTATTATTTTCATTTACCCTTTTCTTCTTTATTCTATTTTTTGTCTGGATTACGGTCTCTTGATTTTCCCCTTCTGCTCACAAATCAGGGAACTTTTTTCTAAGTTCTTTACATATGCTGTCATCCTTTATTTCTATATCTGGTAACATTATACATTCAAATGTCCTGCTAGGGAGTTCCTCCTGTGATTTGATAGAGCTGTCCAATATATTACGATCCTGCTTTGGACCCTTATCACATTCTTTCACTAAAGTACAATCCTCATTATTTATGCCTATTGTGCCTTTCCTATTCTTTTGAATTTCCAGGATTTCCCATTTCTTCATTTTCTCCACACAAATTCCCTTAATAAAGAGCATATTTATTTTTTTAATTTCTACAAGCTGTTTAAATAATAGCACGTTTGCTGAAAATGGATCTGTCAACAGTAGGGTGATGTCCACAGCTGTCCCTCCATGTCAGGTATTCAAAAGCTTTCAGGGCTCATTACCAAGGAGCACTCACTTTCCCGCTCTGTCCCCTTTTGTTTTATTTCTGCCTCAGTGTAATGTGCAATCCTATATGTATCTGATATAGACTGTCTTTTACTGTGTATTTTTAACTCTGTTCTGATAGATTGTCTCATATTCTTTACCTCCGTATCTAATTCCTTCAGGTTGTTGAATACTGCTGAGAAAGTTATCCTTATTTCCTATGGTTTACCTAATGTATCTAAATCTGATTCATTTTCTGATAATGTTTCTGTCCCTTTCCTTATCAGGTAAGGATGAAGTGGGGTAGCAATTGTTAGAATTTTGAGGGTCCCATCATCAGATGGATCTGTCCAGGAATATTGCATCCAAAAACATCATGGCACAAAACAAAGCCGGGAATACATTGCAGCCTACAATGACAATCATCACTGCTCCAAATCACGCAGCCAGGTGGCAGGCAGTATGAGGTACTGTATGGACTCCTGGTGGCTCATGGGCCCTTCTAGCCCACCCACTGAGTCCAAGTCCAAGAAATATTAGACTCATTAGTGATCCCCAGTGCCACTCCCCTACTTTCACAGATGGCAATCTGACACCTGCCTGTACCACTGTCACAGTAGGCAGTACAGTGCAAAATATGCCTGGTGACTAGTGGATCCCCTCAGGAAGTCCTGCACCACACCACTCCCACCCCCACCCTGACCCCTAGCGGGTGACCAGCACTGCCCTCCACTCTCCACCATGGCTGGCTGCCCAACTGAGCTGCAGTGAATGAGCACATACCCTGAGTGCAGGTGCACACACATTCATTGCAGCTGAATTGGGTGCTCAGCTGTGGTGGAGAGTGGAGGGCTATGCTGTTCACCTGCTATGGGTCAGGTGGTGGGAGTGGGGTGGTGGGGGACTGCCTGGGGGGATCCACTAGACAGCAGGGATATTTTGCACTGTACTGCCTACTATGACTGTGGTGCAGGTGGGTGGCAGATCGCAATCTGAGATGGCGGGGGCAGCACTGGGGATCACTAATGGGTCTAGTGTTGCTGGGACTGGGACTCAGTGGGTGGGCTGGAGGACCCACGAGCCACCAGGGGTCCATACCTCATACAGCCTGCCACCTGCCTGCGTGATTTGGAGCGGCAATGAATTTGCAAGCCTACATTGTAGGCTGCAATGTATTCCCAGCTTTGTTTTGTGCCACAGTGTTTTTGGATGCAATGTTCCTGTCCAGAGATTGTTGTGTTTTATTAGAAACCTTCATAATATTGAGTAAAAGTGTTGATGTGAGCTGTTTATTTTTTTGAATGTGTTGCTGATTTTTCCCTTTTTTACATATTCTGTAGTTTATTTAGTGTTCTTAAAGCTAAATGTTTAAGGGAATGAGGCCTCATGTACACTTTTGGATTTGAAATGTTTGCACTTCCAAAAGTTTTCCCACTTCTGGTCATTTTAGGCATTTCCCTTTTTGTTTTTATTTATGGCCTTCCTCTACCAGTAGAGTAATATGTAGATCAATAAATAGAGTTATGCTGGTTCTGTTTCCTTCCCTGAACACACAATCAAATATTTCAGAATCGTAAATGCAGGAAAAAAAGAGAGAGATACAGGAAAAAGTCCTCTGAGGTGAGAACTGCTGATCTGCAGCTCTTGTTGACTCTCCTTCCTCTGCTTTTGTCAGACCCTTTAAGTTAATTGTGTCTTCCTAGATTCAGTCTTTCTTTCTTATTGCATTCTAGGTTCTTAAATGTCCATGCCACCCAATGCAATGTGCTGAACCATAGGGTTATGTGTTCAGCTGTAGCCTTATGATTTCCTGCCAAGTGTTGAGCTGCTTCTCTTTTATATGTGATCCTTTCTTTCTATTTGCACTTGTCCCACATTTCTTTGTTAGTTGAATGGCACATCAGGATTAAGAACCATATGTCTGAATTCAAATGAATCCCCTTACCTCTGGGGAACAGCCACCAAGAATGCTATAACAAAATGAAAGAGGCAGGAGTCAGTGGGGTACTTTTCTACTATTAAAACACAGCTAGAGCACTTAAATCAGTCAATTAATTATTAACAACTGATAAATCTACCGAGTTATATACATTGTATAAATCTACCTAAGTATCTTTCCCCTTTAAAAACCGCCTTTGTTACCTCAATTTTTATTAATTTAACACCTTGGTGTCCAATCTACTCAGAATTATCATTTGTCAACTTAATGAAGTTGTGTTACTCGCATTTCCAAAAAGTTCTACCCCTTTGTTATATTTCCTAATTTTATTTCACCCACTGTATTAAATCAAATCAAGGAGAAGAGATGTACAGTATCTCTGTTTGCTCCAAATAAAGCTCTATAAGTGCCATATGTACGATTAAATGCAAATGTGGAGTTATCCAATTTCAACTGATTTTAAATTTATTTGCACTCAGTCAGTATGTTGTGTTTCTCATTTTCTTTCTCTTCAGATTACTTCTGCTATTTTAAGCCTGGCTGCCCTTGTCACACTTTCCTGCCTCTGAGCACTGAGGTATCAATCTCCTCCACACTAGGTGCTGGGCTATGCCCTCTTACATTTTCTTTAAACATTCGCTGAAGAGCATCAGAATCTTCTCTCTGCTGGTGTCTGATGGTGTCTACCTGTGGCTACCTGGGCGTCTACCTGTCCAATTGCAGCATGTGCATTTTTAGCTACTCTAATCAAGTGGCCCTCACAGCACAAAAAGATATATTTTTTAAACTACTATAACTTATTTTTTTAACAAATTAAACAAATATGTGAGCATTTGTAAACAATCAATTACTAATCCTTCTCTGCTTCAGTGTTGTATATTTATAGGAGCAAAATGAACTCCTATGGTGCAGGTAAATTTGGCAGTTATAAAATGTATTTAAAAGTCTGCAGTTGCTATGAGGTTTTAACTGATTTTTTTAACTGCTTTTGCTGATATGGTAACTCTTTCAGAAGAGACAAATACAGTACTGAGGAGACAATAAATATACTAAAATATTAAAAATATCATAAAATGAGAGGGCAATGTTCCAACGTTCCCAATGGTGGTCAGATTACAGCACTCCCCCTGCTGTACTCTTGTCCCAGTAGTCACCTCCTTTGCCACTGCATGGACCTTGAGTCTACTGAGGGAAAAGAAAGAGGCCAGCAAGGAGTCTCCCAAATACTGCAGCACAAGATGCACTGGAAAGAGAACTGCAAACTTTAAAAAATGAGGCAACGGTGGCATACCTTTACTAAAAAAACAAAAATGCTTTCCCAGTTTCCTGCTCAAACCATTCTTCCATAACAGTTTAGTGTGCAGCTGTTACTCCTGTCTCTTGGTTCCATGATAACTTAAGTTATAAGTGTAATTGCTAACAAAGTTAACATTACAGAATTAGTAAGATATCTAAGAGAATTCATATACGTACGTGAATGAAGCAGACAAAAATACACTGAGAAATAGAATTAGAAAAATGGATCTCAAAGATATATATTTATATATTCTTTGCAAAAAAAAAAATCTGTGCTAATGCACCAGTTAGGGTTCAGGTTAATGCAGCAAAAGTAGGAAATGTGGCATTAGGGTTTCCAAATTTAACTCCCGTCTCCACTTCTCCAAGCAGCAAAATGAAAAAAAAAAAAAGAAACATTAGGGTTTTGGGTCTCTGTAGTCTTTTTTTTTTTTAGCAGTTAGTCAATTTATTGTTTGATCATTAAAAGAATCATTACAATTTAAAATATTGTTCAACATGTGCACATAAGATATCACATATCATTATAGCATATAATGCTGCAAATAGATGCAAAGCCCCCACTTTTAAAATGAAATAAAAAGGTCATACATATCTATATATATTTCAAAGTATAACATCCCCAAAACTGAATATTAGACCATTAAAACAACTCAAGCTAACAATGTTTTAGTAATATTTTGTTTACAGCACAGAGCTATCCAGCTACTCTAGTAATAACATAATCATCTTCAGCACTAGCCATGATGGCCAAAAGTTCATGTTTGTTGACAGTATGTATACCATTCCATACTGGGGGCTAACCATATTGTTTAGCCTTATTACACCAACTGCATTCAAACATTGACCCCTATGCACAATGGGGTGGAAGGTGTGTGCCACAGGAACGTACCTCACCCACAGACTTCCGCACCTGCCAACAGATGTGCATCATGTGGCATTCATTAATGCTGGCAACCTGTCCACTGCCCCACCCCCCCCCGGTACGCAGGTTCGTACGAGGGGATGGAGGCAGAATTGTGGACATGAGCAGGCATCCAATCAGATGCCTGTCCCAGGTCTCTCAGTGGATCTTTTATGTGGTAGGGTGCAAGTTGGCAGCCATGGAGCTGTGAGGAGGGCAGTGCCACTGGCCATCTGAGGCCACAGCACCAGGGGCAAGGTACAGGTATGGGGATTGGGGGGATGACAGTGTTGTGAGGCTGAGGGTCCACTGACCACCAATGATTGGCCTGACTGTCTGGGATGGATTGGGGGCCACACATGGAAGGGGCAGATCAGGTGTGCTATACTGTGTGGAGGGAGTCCTGTGCAACACCATGGGGGGGACAGGCATGCACGACTGGGGTGGAGATGCTCTGTGTCAGTGGGTAACCCACAGGCCACCTGGCCCTGGTGGGAAACTGTCTGTGCTCTCTCGTGTACGGCATTATGGCAGAGTCCCCACTGCTGTAACCTGCACTGTCCTCTGCACCTCTTAGGACTGCACTATGCATAACAGTGACTGCTGTGTAGTGCCACCATGCCCCCTTCCCACCCCCAGTGCGTTGCTGTCTGCATGCCTGGGGGATCAGGTGCATTGGGGCTGCACACCCCGTTTAGTGCATCCCATGCGGGGGCACAATGGTTGTGGAGTGGCTATGTACAATCATGCATAGGCCCCATTATACGAAACAGATTTTCACAATTTGGCTTATCACAACTGCATTTTTTATCATCAGTTTTAATTGTGTTATTATACCTGGTCTTTAATATGATACTGTAAATCAATTTAAATCTATAAAGAGTGAATAATCTTCTTATACATGGCTCAGTCATGAAGTCCTGATATTATCTTAAACAATGCCTGATATCATTCTGTGCAAGCCATGAAGAATATTTAGAATTTCTGATTCTCTCTATATCTTCAATAATACGAAAAATATTTTATTTATCTTTAGCTACTACTTTCTGCTCCTGTTGCCACATTCCCTACCTCAGGAGGGAGCCCCAAGCCCCATTCCCTTGCATCTACCAGCCAGCGCTGACCCTTACCCCCAGGGCTTACCCCCCCAGTGGGGCTGGTGGGGTTCCCCAACCTCCGCCAGAGACTGGATCCAGTGTGGCCAGCACAAGGGCAAGATAGGAGCGGGGTCTACTAGGGGCCTTCTGTCAAGCACCATGGCAATGTTTTCTCCTCCATTTTCTCCCCAGGCATGCAATGATGCAAGTGGAGGGAGTGCATATGCATCGCCACGGGGTCCTCAAGGTGTCTGCCTCATCTCTGCCCCCCCTTCTACAGCATCAGTGCACTGCCCCCAGCCTCCACTAGGGGCCAGTCAAATGCTGATCACTGGCATCCCCCCTCCCCGGTGAAGGAGAGCAGTCCCTCAGGTGCTCAATCCTTCTCCTCCCCTGCCAATCCTCAGCAGCCTGTGTTCATTCCTTAACACAGGTCACCAGCATAGCGTGAGGTAAGGCATCCAGCACCTCAGCCCTCAGCGCCACCAAACCGGCTTGCTATCATATTTTTAATATAAGTCTTGTATTTTTGGCTAAGGGGTACACCTTTTCTGACATATTTTTCAAAAATTTCAAGTCATATTGCTCAAAGTTTTTGAAAATTGCCATAAGCCAATCTGATTGCTGGGACCCTGTGGCAACCAAGCTCTGCTTTTCCTTCAGATCTTTATAAGGCAGCCTGTGTTCTGGTATTCTAGTAATTATTAACCAATAATTTAGTCTACATATAGAAGCCAGTGCATTTAGATTTATGTTACCCATTTAAGACCTCAAGTAGTGATCAGGGGTTGAATTCACTACTCCAAGCAGTAATCTGAATATTTGATTCAAGGGACTGTCTTCTATATCAATATTACTGGGGTCCTAAACTTCAATTGAAATAAGAGCCTGAGGTATGTATTTTTCTCTTATTGCTTCCAACAATGTGCACACCCTAGTACCCCCATATTCAATCCAGAGTCTTGGAGAATCAGTGGTAGGATCTTTCTTAGGGTCCCCAGGCCCATAGCTTCCTATCAGAAGCATAAGGTACAGCTTCAAGCCAATGCCTCATAGTGATGCAGTCTTCAAAGGTAGAGAAGTATGTTTTGCCACATGTTGCAAACACAGCCTATTGTAGCTTTCTTCATGCGGGCCCTGCATGAAGAAAAGAGATCACATCTAATTTTGATTTCTCAGGGAACATGGTCAGCATTAGGATGGACAACCTCAAGGAAGACCCCACCACTAATTCACCAAGGCTCCAGAGACCCAAAACCCTAATGATTTTTCCTTTTTCTGCTTGGAGGGTGGAGGAGGGGAGTTAGGGTTGGAAATACTAGCGCCACATTTCCTTACATTTGTTGCATTATCTTGAACCCTAACTGGTGCATTAATGCAGCTTTTTGGAAAAATCTCCTTCTTTTGAGATAGTGGAATTGTATCATCATGCACAAAGGTCCCTAAGATAGTGGAATTGTATCCTCATGCTCTCAGGTCCCTTTGTGACCTGCATGAACAGATGCAGAGACACGGAGTTGAAGAAAGAATTTCAAGAATCCATCCACCTATGGAACTGCAGGGCCTTTGTGAGCCCTGCAGTTCCATGCAGCAACAGATGTGAAGAAATCATTGGGCTGTCTGCTGGGTAGGGGAAATGCAGGGGCCTCTGTTACCTGCTGTTCCATGTGGCCAGGATAGAGCTGCACAGGGCAAAGACCCCATCTCTTAGCAAATGCACAGGGTATTCTGCTACTCAGAGGTGCACACCTGCAGGACCCTATGTCAAAAGAAGAATTATCATCACTATATGGTACCTGGGCCTGTGCAGGCAACCCTGCATCTTTCATTTCTTGGGGGGGTCACATAACAGCAACATACCCCAGCTTCAACCATTCCAGCTGGGTCACTGAGCTCTCTCCTGAACTCAGCTCACTGAGATGGGATACCAAAGCATATACACTAGAGTCAAGACTGGCAGGAGGCACTAAGTTTCTTCATAATTATAATTGTTTTTTTAGTTTGACCCCAAATTTTCAAGATAGTTGTTTTATGACTCTTGTAAACACAGATCCAGAAGCAAATGAGTTGATATCTTTTATTGGACCAACATAGGTGTTACAAAAAGAAAACAATGTCTAAGCTTTCAGACAAACCAAATCCATCCTTGGAGACTGTAACATCTATGTTGATCCAATAAAAGGTATCAAACCATTTGCGTCTGGATTTGTTCTTTCAAGGACCAATACAGCAACTAATCTGTTTCTGTATGTCCTCTTGTAAACATGAAATGTGGCATTTATAGTATACTGGCTGAAATATCATTTCGAACCAGAAGTTTGAAAACGCATCTCATCTATGATTTAAAAAATGGCAGCTGTCACATTTATGGAGTGGTGTGGAAAATTGGCTATGTTGAAAGTTTGGAGGCAAAATATTGAAAATTAGCAAAGTTATGCATGAAAATTGAAATATTGCAATATTCAGTCCTAACTTGGTCACTGTTTATTTTCAGTATAGCCCTCTTATTACCCCACCTCATGAACCAGTTATGTGAATATTTTCAATTCCCTGTCAAATCATCATTCTGCGCCACAGGTGTGAAAACACGTTTTGACCAGGATTTGAAAAAATTACAGTTGTCACATTCATGAGGTGGTGTGAAGAAAAGGCTATGTTCAAAATTTGGGGTCAAAATATTTAAAATTACCAAACTTACAAGCGAGTGTAGAAAACTTTCAACATACACTGATAACTTTGACATTTTTACGAATTTTGATCCCATATTTTCAACATAGCCTTCTTATCTAGAAATCATTGTTATACCATAACTAAAAGGGCAGACTCTATATTGAGAAATATAGGGAGAAATATAAAGATTAGAGATAGAAATGTGCTGTTGCCTTTGTATTCATCTCTGGTGAGGCCACATTTGGAGTACTGTGCCCAGTTTTTGTCATCCCACAATCAGACTGAGGTTAAGGCACTTGAGAGGGTGCTTCACCTGCCGAAAAAGAAGAACCACAGATAAAAGAAACTAGGAGGTAAGAGCAGAAACAATCAGCCAGCAACAAATACAGTAGCCCTGAAAGTTTATCTTAATTTATTTATTAAGTCCAGGATTACAAATACCTTTGAGCCAAGGCTCTTTTACAAAGGTTCCATGTCAAATACAGTACAATACAGGAAACAAAATATGGAAGATAACATATTACAACTAGGAGAAATACAGTGCTGTGGTCAGGATAAGCTGTACTAGAGTGGGATAACATAGGAGAAGACAGAATCAAAGGTACAAGGGGACACATTGGAGCAGGGGATACAGAAGGAGAAGGGAGCAGCTGGAGGAATTGTCAGCATCACAGTGGGGGAGCAGACAGTGACATAGACAGAACAGAATGGGGGAAGTGCTAGTGGAGTGAAGGGGAGGGGAGAATAGAAAGGATGGGGAAGGGGAAATGGGAGAAGAGGGAGGGTAGAGTATATGTGCATGGAGTGAAATAGGCTGAAGATAGGTAGGGCTGGTTATATGCAGCAGTCACAGTGGGATAAGTGCATAGTGCAGATTGGTAGAAGATAGGTAGGGCTGGTTATGTGTAACAGTCATAGGAGCTGGCAGCAATGAGATGAAGACAAAGCTTGGATTTGAAAGGGCAAAGCTTTGGTGTAGAGAAGATGTCAGGACTGAGACCATTTAGCCAGCTAGGCCCCCTATTGGCAAAGGATCTTTGGCCCTGGGAGGTGTGGCACTGGGGAACCTGGAGGAATTTAGTTTCAGATCCCCTGGTGTTAGGAGAATTCAGGCATGGCCACAGTAGGGCTTGGACACTGGGAGGTGCGAGGCCCATAGTAACTTTCTTAGCCATTGTGCAGGTTAGATACCTAATGCAGTTGGAGAGTTGGAGCCATCCAGTTTGTGCATAAAGGTCACATGTATGAGTCAGACAGTGGACAACAAGGTTGAGCTGGCAAGCCTTGCTGAAGGATGTCGATATTCATCTGAGCACAGTGGCTGATGCAGAACCATGGATGATTAGGCCATAATCAATGATGGAGACCACCGAGCTCTGGACAGTGACCCTAAAGGCTTCTGGTGTAAGATGTTGTCTGTGGTGGTATAGCAGGCTTAGTCGCATATTTGCAGCTTTGGCAACACAGTCAATGTGGGAGCCATACAATAGGTTTGGGTCCAGAGATATCCCAAGGTATTGAAATGACTGCACCTGCTCAAGGGTGTTTCCGAGGCTAGTTGTACTGGTAAGAGGGTGATGCCTATGCTTGTTGTGAGAGCTGTTGAAAAGCTTGGCCTTGGTTTTTTTATGGTTTAGGACCAGTGTGTGCCTACTAAACCAGCTTTCACAGCGGCAAAACCTTGCTGAAGATTGTGTTGAAGAGGTTCAGGGTCCTTGTGAGAGGTGAAGATTACTGCATCGTCAGCTTATAGGATGAGTTGCTCAGGACAGGATTGGGGAGGGGTGTTCAGGAAAAGGCAGAATAGTAGGGGGCCCAGTAAAGACCCCGGGAGACTCTAGAGTGGACTGGTCTGGCATCAGAGAGATCACCAGCGATTTTTACTCTTTATGACTGATTTTCTAAACAGCTATTGAACCAGGCTGTAGTGGTAGGGGAGAGTCCAGAAGACCGGAGCTGTTCAATCAGCAGACGATAGTGGACAGTGTCAAATGCTTTTGTCAGATTGACAAATACAACCCCGGTTAGATTACCTTTATCCAGCGTGCTGTGTAGCTCTCCAGTGAATTCCAGTAAGGCAGATGATGTACTGTGGCCTTTTCTGAAACCATGTTGTTGAGTACACAGGATGTTGTATTTTTCCAGGAAATCAGTAAGTTGGTCAGCCACTATGCATTCCAGGGCCTTAGAGAGAGGAGGGAGTATAGAGATTGGACGATACTTTCCATGGTTTGCCTTATCCC
The DNA here is from genome assembly GCA_016271365.2 of Neoceratodus forsteri. Classification (NCBI taxonomy): domain Eukaryota; kingdom Metazoa; phylum Chordata; order Ceratodontiformes; family Ceratodontidae; genus Neoceratodus; species Neoceratodus forsteri. Next base: position 464,857,440 of record CM057449.1, read on the forward strand.
CATTTTTGTGGACTGGTGCAACTGTAGCAGCTTTCCATATGTCTGGGAACTGGCTGAGACTAAGGGAGAGGTTGAAGATTTGAATTAATGGACCTAGGACCTCATCAAGGTTGAGAGATAGTAGTTTGAGGTCCAGCGGGCCCCCACTAGTTCTTGACTTGCATATTGCTTTGGTGATATATTTGTGGGCTTTATGCTTCTTGATAATTCTGAAATAGAATGGTGGGTGATTGGAAGGAGTGGGATAGCTACATGGCAGGTGATTAGAAGTAGTGGGATAGCTATAGGGAGTAGCTGAGTCTGAAGCCAGGAAAAGTCCATGGGGAGAACACTACTAATGTCAGTAAACGCATCATTAAAAGTGTTAGCAATGACCAGAGGATTAAGAGTGATTGACCAATCGACATTTAGCATCATTGGTGAGGATTTGGGCTGCTTCCCCGTGACTTCTTTGATGTTCTTCCAAAACTCACTTCCGTTTCCCCAGGCATTAGAGACAGCTTCTCTGTAGTACATACTTTTCTATAGTCTGATGGATTTCATGCAGTTGTTTTGGGCACGTTTGTAATTCTGAATGTTGGATTGAGTACCAGAGGTCCTGGCCAGAGACCAGACGTGGTCCCTTGATTTCAGCTGTGCCAGAAGCTCACCAGTTAGCCAGGGGTTGCTTAGTGCCTTCACTTTTCACTTTCTGAGTGGGGTGTAGGAGTTGAGGGCAGCATTGAAGGAGGAAGCAAAGTACTTGAGGGCTGAGTCAACATCTGTGGCTTTGCAGATGGGGGACCAATCATACTGACAGAGGCAGGATTTAAGATGATTCAGCTGACCACGGGGGAGAAGTCTGCTGGTGATGTCTTTAGGCAGGGACTTGCAGAATTTGTTTGACCATTCACAGATAACAGGGGAATGGTCACTAAAAGAGTCAGGGAGCATGGAGGTGTTGGAGATACATGAAGAATGACTGGTCAGGACCCAGTCCAGCAGGGTACTAGTGCCATTTCTGTAGTTTTTTTTTTGTGGAGGAGACTACCATTTGTGAGAGGTTTGCTGCTGAGATGCCATCCCTATAAGCACCTGCATCGGAAGCTTGCCAGTTTATATTTAAGTCACCTAGGATGATTGTCTCAGAGCATATTGGTAGGGTTCTGATAAAGTTCAGAGTGGTATTGAGGCTTTTACCTTAGTCTTTTGAAGGGATGTATACACAGACAATGGTGAGGGCTTTGTTGTGTGCCCCTAGGAGAATTTTAATCAGGAGAATCTGGGCTGTGGAGTCATGGAGTGGGGTAGGGATGGGGCCCCCTATGAGATAATCTTTGATGTATATAGCACAACCCCCTCCTCTTTTGGACACACAATCTAGTCTGTGCACATTGTACACTGGTAGTCCAATTGCCATGTCTGGAATTGTGGGTGTTAGCCAAGTTTCAACAACTGAGATGATATCAGGTTTGTGTTGGTTAGCAAAGATTCAAACAGCATCAAGCTTGGGGATCAGGCTGCAGATGTTAATGGTTGCGAGGATCAAGCCCCCAGATGATTTAGCATGGCAGGTCAAGCTAACAGGGGTAGGGCCTGAATTTGGGTTCACATTTCCTGACAGCAGCAGGAGGAGGAGCAGGAGCTTCAAGGAGCACAAACGGATTTTCTTGTAGGATAGATTATGTGACCTTTGCTTGCCGGGACATAGACAGGGCTATAGGCATTTGTCCCAGAATGTTGTCATATATGATAGAGGGGATAGGTGGGGCCAGTGCTCGAACCTGGAGGAACACAGGACCGGCCAATCAGAAGTCAAGGAGGGCCATGTGGGGGAGCAGGGCTCATAATGGAGTGTGCCTGGGGGGTGATATGGGGTAATTAGTTGGTATGTGGGGGGGAAGGGCAACAGCACCCAGGAAAGTAGGAGAGATGCAGAAGGAGGTGAGGATAGAGAGGGATATGAACATATTGGAGGAGGAGTACATGATCAATCAGTAGGTGAAGGAGGCAGACCCAGGGCACTGGTAGAGCAGTGGAAGATTGGATGGTGTGGTAGAAAGGTAGAGTCAGTAGAATATTCAGAAAAAAAGAAAAAGAGACTAGAGTGGGAAGGAGGAAATCTAGGAAGGGGCCCAATAGGGTTGAAGCAAGGTGAGGCCTGAGAACAGGTGGGCGGGGCTTAGGTCAAATTAATACAGGTGGGGGTTGGGTAGGTGCAAATTTTAAGCACTTTGCTATGCCCAAAATGAGCACTGAAGCACAGAAAAGCACCGAGAGATACAGAGAAAAGAAGGGCCAATCAGGAGCAGAGGCGAAAAAAGGGAGTCCAATCAGGGGAGAAAGCACTGAACAAGAGCCAATCGCAGCTGCTCATGGCTTTCCCAGCCTGGGCTGTAGGTTTATCCAGCTTAGCTGGATACTCTGTGGTTACTGGAGAGGAGGATAGGGTGGCTAGCTTGGGGATCCATGGCCGTACTTCTACAAAAATGCATGTTTGCTGATCCAAGTCTGTTCTCCTTTTATAATGATAGATAAAACTGTAAAACCCATAAAGTACCACCTGCAATAATTTCACAGAAGATATACCCTGTAAGAAACACTTTGCTACAGAGAAAAATAAAGCAGTAACAGAAGATATACCTTGCAAAAGACAATTTGAATCATAAGATTACATCAGTAATCTGTTAGCACACACCTGTAGGCACACCCTGTAATAATGCAGCAGAAGGTATACCCACCAACAACAGTTTGAATCAGAGAAAAATAAAGCAATAAAATGTTAGCAACAAACAGTAACAATCCCTGTGTGTACAACATAAAAATAACAACACACAGTAAATCTGCTTAGCCAAAAGAAGCCTTAATCCTTTCCCTTGCTCTGGTAAGGTTCTTTGCTCTATCCTTTCAAGCAACCTAGAAGAAAAGAGCTCATGGGAAGCTAGGTGCCTTGGCCAGCAAACATAGTCTTCCACCCCCAAGATATCAACTAACCTGACCTTTTAACCTTTCCTTATGTTGGAAGTTACTGACAGTTTGTCAGCTCCACCCCCCCCCCCCAAGATACACACCTAATCACCTGGAAAAGCTATGGGAGGGAAGCAATTAGCTCCTTCAATGTGAAAAGAAGACTGAAACACCTTTGAGACAAAAAAACTTTCAGGAAAAAAATAAAATAAAATAGTGGCAAACAGTAATTTTGCTTAGCCTAATGATAAAAGGGCACAGAAATGTAAGCACCACCTGTAATGATTTCATAGAAGATATACCCTGTAAGAAACACTTTGCTACAGAGAAAAATAAAGCAGTAACAGAAGATATACCTTGCAAAATACAATTTAAATCAGAATATTGCAGCAGTAATCTGTTAGCACACACCTGTAGGCACACCCTGTAATAATGCAGCAGAATGTATACCCAGCAACAACAATTTGAATCAGAGAAAAATAAAGCAATAAAATGTTAGCAATAAACAGTAACAATCCCTGTGAGTACAAAATAAAAACAACACACAGTAAATCTGCCTAGTCAAAAGAAGCCTTAATCCTTTCCCTTGCTCTGGTAAGGTTCTTTGCTCTGTCCTTTTAAGTAACCTAGAAGAAAATAGCTAATTGGGAGCTCAGTGTCTTGGCCAGCAAACCTAGTCTTCCACCTACACTAGAATTTAATTAAACGGGTCCCATTTAGCTAGCTTTAGGTGTTGTTGTTTTTTAAATTGCACATTTTTTACTTATTTTTTCTTGCTGTGAAAAGCAAATGGCAAGAAAACAAAAATGATCTGCAACATGGAAATTTTCATATTGTATCAGAATGTTATCCTAAAACCCTTCTGAGTATGCTCAAGACAGTAAGGAGAAACAAAAATAAAATCTGTATGGTGCCTATGCAGGAACGAGCAAAAAGTACTAGTCAGAGTTGCGTACCTCACCGGCATAGTTCCACATCCACGGACAGATATGCACATGCCAGTATTCACAAATGGTGGTACCTATCCATGTCCGCACTCACCCAGCATGCAGGAACATGCAGGGTGACCAGGGGTAGAGTAGCAGACCCTGGTGGGCATTCAATTTGATGCCCTTCCCAGGTCCCACAGAGGATCACTTGCATTGTGACGCACTGGTCGGGTGTGTGAATAACAACTGCAGGCACCTGGACCCATGTGGCCAGTCCCCATCCTCTATTTGGCCCATCCTGACCAAGCATATGTCACTGAGCATCCTCCCACTGCATGGATGACCCCCAGCAGTAGGACCCCTGCCTCGTATATAGCACCCCCACCACACAAGGGTGCCCTGTTCATGTCTGTGTGTGGCAATCACCCTTCCGTCACACATCACCTACCCATCTACTGTCATCTGTAGGCACCCCCATCACCACACAGCTCTGCTCTGATCCTATCACTGTGCAGGAACCCTCCCCCATCACTTTTCAGGAACACCCCATCACTGTGCAAGAACCTCCCGCACCACATCTCTGCACCATCCAGAAGTTGCAATACCTCCCAAGCAAGCAGGGCCCCATCCCCAAGATAGTTGAACCCCCAACAAGTACCCAATGTTTATGGCAGCAGCAAGGTATGTCATACCAAAAAATAGATCTCTGATCCCGCACCCCACCCTATTGATAGTCAGTGACTCTATCCTCACGGCACTAACGTTATCTCCCCATCCCCGTGGCCTAAGTGAGTTGGTGCTAAACTCCAGAGAGCCTGCAGCACAGCCATCCTCAAACCACCTCTGCCACTGGCCATCCAACAGATGCTGGGAGTGTGCCTCTGTAAATAAGCAGTATTCTCCCAGCATCCGTTGGATGGCTGGTGGCTTAAGAGGTATGTGGAGGGCTGTGCCGCTGGCCATTCCTAGCTGTGGCACCGATGGTCAGGTATGGGGAATGGGGCTGTTGTTGGTGCCGCTGGGGGTTGGGGACCACTGTCCACTAATGAAGGGTCAAGGGATTTGGGATTGGGGCCAGGGGGTTGGTTGGGGTTAGTGGTACTGAGCTGTGCCCTGGGTGTGAAACCCTGGTTGGAGGGATGCTATTACAGGGATGCAGTTGTCGGGTGAGGGTGGGATGCCTTCCCACTGCAGGTTGGGGCCACAGGCCACCACTGATGTCACCGAGGATCCAGGTTCATGTGGGTGACTGGGAATATATATATATATATATATATATATATATATATATATATATATATATATATATTTAGTTTTATACAAAAGTGGGAGCAAGGCAGAGTCAGGAAACTACAGATCTGTTAGTTTGACCTCAGTGGTAGGGAATATGATGGAATCACTTCTGAAAGAAAGAATTGTTGAGTACCTAGAGGTCAGTGGGGCACAGGACCCAAGGCAGCATGGATTCACAGCAGGAAGGTCATGTCAGACAAAACCTAATAGATTTATTTGACTGGGTGACCAAAGTAGTAGCCCAGGGAGGGGCTGTGGACATGGCCTACCTAGACGTTAGCAAGGCATTTGACACAGTCCCACACAAAAGATTAATAAACAAGTTAGCCAGCCTGGGAGTGGGTTCCAAAGTGGTAGACTGGAAACAAATTGGCTGCACAACAGGACACAGAGGGTAATGGTAAATAGAACTCACTCTAAAGAAAGGTGGGTTACTAGTGGGGCACTGCAGGGTTCAGTACTGGGACCAGTCCTCTTTAATGTCTTTATAGGAGACATTGCAGAGGGTCTGGAAGGAAAGGTATGCCTCTTTGCAGATGACACAAAGACCTGCAACATAGTTGATACACAAGGGGGGGTGGAAAGGATGAGAAGGGACTTGGCAAGTTTGGAGGAATGGTCAAAAGTCTGGCAGCTTAGATTCAATGCAAAGAAGTGCAAAGTAATGCACCTGGAAAACAAAACCCAGGTGAAGAGTACACAGGGGGGTACTAACAACAACAAAAATGGAAAGACACCTGGGGGTAGTCATATCAGATGACCTTAAGGTAGGCAAGCAATGTGAGAAGGCAGTAAGGAGAGTAGGGGGGGATACTGAGAAGCATAGGGAGAGGCATCACCAGTAGAAAACAGGAAATTGTTATCCCTCTGTACAGACAGTTGGCAATGCCCCATCTGGAGTACTGCATAGTTTTGGAAACCCCATCTCTGCAAGGACATAGACAGGATAGCTGCAGTCCAGAGGAGGGCAACTAAAATGGTGCAGGGTCAGCATCAGAAGCCATATGAACAGAGACTAAGAGAGCTTAACATGAATGCCCTTGAGGAAAGGAGGGAGAGGGGGGGCATGATAGAAGCTTTCAAGTACCTCAAGGGAATCAACTAAGTCCAAGAAAGTATCATCTTTCAGAAAAAGAGATGTGCAAGAACAAGGGGTCACAATTTAAAGATAGAGTGGGGACAGCTCAGGGCAAGATGAAGAAATATTTTTTCATGGAGAGAGTGCTGGACACATGGAATCCCCTTCCTGAGGAGGTTGTGGGGTCAAAAACAGTGGGGGAATTCAAGAATGCATGCGACAGCAATAAGGCAATTATAGTGGGGGGTAGGAGGAAGTAGGCCATTGGTAAACTAGAAGCTGCTGCTTATCAAATAGGTAATGAAATGGGCAGACTGGGTGACCAAGTGGTCCTTATCTGCTGTTAAAGTCTATGTTTCTATATTGCACAGGTTGCACCAGGACTGGCATACTGAGCTACATTAGCTTGTTGACTAGTGCATCCTGGGGACCGCTCCCCTGTGTATGCTGGGAGGTTGCCATGTACTTTGCCAGGGTGTGGGGTCAACATGTATCTGGGGAGTTGGGGGGTATGCATTATCCACTATGGGATGGGGCAGTCAAGTGTGTGGGAGAGGGTCTGCCATGCAGCTATGGGGAGAGGCAGAAGTGTGGGGGAGTTGACCTACAGGCATGGGGCAGGGGTCCAGCTGCATTTGGAGGGACTCTATGTCTTCTGTTGGGGCCAGCCAGGGGTCTGGAGTAAGCAGTGCTGGGTGTGTTTTGAGGTTACAGCAGGGTCCAACCTAGCATAACCTGCACCCTACTACACCCCCCTGCGGGCAGCACTAAGTGCCTTTGTGAATGGTGTGTAGTGCTGGCATGCTTCCAGCATGCCCCCCTGCCTGCTCCCAGCATGTTTCTGGCTGTGTGACCAGGGGATTGGGTGCATAACTGTCTTGTGCCCCATTAGTGTATGCTGCAGGGGATCCACAGGACCCTATTCCGCAGCATTCATGTGTATTAATGCCTATGCACCCAGTTTCCAAGGTGCATAGGCATCATGCATAGCACCCTATAACTCTAGAAGCATTTAATATTGTTTCACAAAACCTTCCAAAGGCACTCTCTTGGCACAGCACACTTCTACACTGATACTGTTGTTTTGGGGAAAAAATCCCATTCCCTGTAGGCTGTACATGAGAGCAAAACCAAAAACCCTTAAGTACAGGAAAATAATTAGATGTCTACAGGAAAATAACATATGCAGATCTCAAAAATTTCACAACCTGCTATCCTAAAACTTTCCACCCATTTACACCTTGCGTACCAGACAACAAATGCAAACTTTTAGCTAATTTTGTCACATGATGACAAGGCTATTAAGATGCAAAGTTAGGGGTTCAACATAGAAGCTGCCACTCAACCCTAACTATAGTGGCACTAACATGCTAGTATAATATGTAAGCAATTATATATGATGGGTAGGTGGTTGTCATGGGAGGAACAACCAGCCAGGTGTGCAGTGAGACCTAAGGCACCAGCACTGATGACCTTCAGCAACTTGGAGGGTGTTTATCGCACAACAACTACCTACCTGCAATGTCTTGTTGTGCTTATAAAATAGGACACATAGCACACAAAATATTAAATGAAAAACATTTAAAAATTAAAAGCACAATAATAAATGTTTTTTACTACTAAAGTAAAAAAGTCCCATTTTACATATGCTTTACTGTACATGGTGCAGCATACAAATTACGGTTGGTCAGTTATAATGACAATTTTGAAATTTAGCACATGTTGCCTGCATTTCAGAGACTCATCTTTGAGTGATTCAGTGACCCACTCAATCCTCAGTGAATCAAAGACGAGAGGTCATTTCTCTCCCGCTGACCCTTATGTCACTTATACTGCATCTGCACTGTAAGTAGGGCCATAACTAGGAAGATTTCTTATTTTAAATTGAAAAATGCTGACTCTACTGAAGCAGTTTCAAATTATTTTTTCACTTAAACCCACAAACTTTCCACTCATTTACTTTGTCCTCTGCTAATAAATATTGTTTTTTTTTTAATTACAAACTGCCAACTTGATGGTCATTTAATTTGCAGGAGCAGAGATCATAGAAATGAAAACCATCTGATCTAGCAGTATTAACTAGTTTGCACAATACAGTGTTAAAAAATACTTTTGGATAGGGAGGGCTGATTAGGCTAGCAAATTGTGTTGGGGGGCACTGTATGTATTCTGGGGTGACAGGCTGAGCAACTGATTTGGCTGTGTGAGAGAGCAGCTGGATTCAGTGTTATAGAGAGTGTGGCTGTTAGGGTGAGCTACTGTAGGAGGCAAGAGTAAAACTGTTGCCAAAATCCAATCATCCTCTCAGTTCTGATGAATCCACTATCTAGTAAAATTGTTCTGAGTGCCACATACATAATAAAGACCTCACTGTGAATTCACAGAGGAGAGTGTACAGCTGAGTAAAAGTGAAAATGGCACTCAAGCTCATGGTGCTCTTCTTCTTTACCTTGTAAGAGTGTCAGATTGTGGAGGTGGAGCTTTAAGGCAGGAGAGAGAGAGAAAGAGAGAGACAGAGAGCAGCTGCTGTTTATGATCTGAGGTTTTTCATTATGTATCTTTATCTCTCTCTCAGTTATCCTGTTTACATGCAGGGACTAGCTTACTGCTGGAGAAGTTAGGCCAGAAAATGCAAGTTTGGACAGTAGAAGAGAGTGAAGACAGTGTCAAATGCCTTTGGTAGGTCAATAAATCTAGCAGCAGTGAAGTAGCCCTGGTTCATCCCTTTACAGATGGAGTCAGTGTTACAAAGAATGGGATGGTAGTGAAGTGAGATGTTTTTAGTAGACACAATGGAAGGAGCTGAGGAAGACAGAGGAGTCAAGGAAAGAAGTATGGTTCAGAGAGAACAGGACATTCTTGGAGCTTAGTGAGGGAAGGGAGCCAGGGGGATAGGGCGGTAGTTCTCTAGCAGAGCAGTGTCACCACATTTACTGAGGGGGATGACCATAGCCACCTTCCATGCTGCATGACCTATGCCTAGGTGGAATGAGAGGTTGAAAAGGTCAGCTGGGGGGCGGCAACAGCAAGAAAATTAATTTTGGATTGACTCCATCTGAGCTGAGACCATAAAGCACTTTAAGGAGAGTAAGGTACAAATGGATCTGAGATAATGGTAGGACAGAAAAAGAAAGGAGGCTCAGAGGAAGGGGAGAAAGGAGGGGAAGGAAGCAGTTAAGGGAAAGAGAAGGAAGGAGGAGGAAGTTGGCACAGGAAGAGCAAAAGTGGCCAAATGTGGATACTATTTCCAGAGAAGAGGTGGTAGAACTATCAAAAGAATGGGAGGGGATGGGCAGCTGGGGAGGGAATCAAAGAGGTTGTGAACAGTATTCCATAATTTAAAAAAGTCATTTAAATAAGTCTGGAATTTTGAGGTGAAGTAATTGGCCTTCTCCTGTCTGTTGTCATATATGCAAGCATTTTGAAGCCTTTTGTACCTCAGAAGGTCAGTTTGCAAGCCAGTGGCCTTATACAAATGCCAGGGAGAGCCTCTGAAATGGAGGCAGGAGATGATGTCAATGGTTACCTAGGGGAGATTGCAACACCTAACTTGAGATCTGTGAAGCGGGGTGTATTTATCCCACACTAAGGTGGAGAAGGAGTCAAATTCAGATCATCAGCATTGTGAGATGAGGAAATGAAGGACCAGCTGGTGAGAAAAGAGATCAGCTTGGAAGGTGGATAGTTTAAGAAACCTAAACAACCACAGCTGGATGACTTTGGGGGTGCTTTTGCATGGAAGACCTCTCATACACAGTAAATCAAACAGTGGTCACTAAGAGCCTCAAGAATGGTGCTTGTGCATACAGTATTATTGGAGAGGGTGGGATGAAATAACCTAGTTGAGGAGGGACTGGTTAGTAGAGGAGATGTAGACTCATGAAGGCTCCAAGATATGTTGTGTGAGATGGAGTGATTCAATTTGCTAGGTGAGGTTTTTTGCATCAGTGGATGCCCAGTTGTGGTTAAAATGACCCAAGATAAGGAGTTCTTTTTTGAAAGTTATGTTTAGGTGAGAGAAGAGAAGGTCAACGAGAGAGTCAGACTTAAAGCTGATGAATGTCAGAGCTATTGACAGGGATTGAAAATGAAAAAGAGAATTTGCCCACAAGGAGTTTGTGAGAGAAGAGTGAGGAGTTACATTGCACAGTTTAAAAGTGGAGTGGGGGTGGCAACATAAATGGTGATACCATGACCCCATTTAGTCCTGCTGAAAAATGGAGTAGTGATAAAGGGCAACTTCATATGAAGAAATGATGCAGTAGCCGAATACCTCTCAACTGTCCCTGATTATGAGGGAAGTCTCTCATTTTACTCCTTACATTGCTCGGTTCCTTATCCAGTCCTCATAGAAAAGGTGCTGTCCACAGAGAATGTCCTGTAAAGTCATACCTTAAGCAAACATTCATAGTATCATAGGATTCTTAATGCAAAATATACTTTGTACAGGTAAACACAATGGTTTACACTGTGTTCAAAGCTTGTATCTCCTTGTTTGAAGATGAGTCCCTCATTATGAGCAAGGCCACTGGTTCTCAGTTTTTGCTGGAATCTGGACTATCTGCTCACCAGTAAAAACAAAGTATGTTATGGAATTTCACATTTTATACCAGACCAGTAAATCTACAGAACTTGTATTTTTCTTAAAATTACTTCCTGTACTATTTTCTTTTTACTTCATTTATTGCTTTGTGTATTAAGCCTTCTTTTATTCTGATTATTTATACACATATTGAAAGAATGACAGTAGAATTCCAGTAAAATCTGGAAATTAGACTAACTGTTGTCGGTGCAATTCACAGAATTTCAAGCCTTGAAAACAGAATTTCATTACTTAAATCTTTCTAAATCAGTGGCCTTGATTATGAGGGTCAGTGTTATTCATTGTTATTTTGAGTGGCTGTGTCATCATTTCAGTAACAAAATATTGAGATGTATGACAAGAAAAAGTAAGACATTTTGTAGAAAAAAAGATGACTTAAAATTATAGAATAATCCAGGCAGAGAAAACTTTGTGGGGGAGTTACATGAAAAACTACGATGTCTGCAATGGTAATTGACAGAAATGAGATGCAAAAGAGATAATTTGAACCGATGTACATATGGGAATTAAAAGTCAGATAATAAAAGTCCAGCAAGAGTCCAGGTGGACCTAAATAGAACTATTTGACATACATGATAGCCTAGATAAATAAGGGTGCAAAAGAGTTGGAGACAATCCAAGAGCAGTTCAATGAATCCATCCATCCAGACTTTTTGCTTTGAGGTATATGTACTTTGGAATGCAATGATTATCATCTAATAACTCAAGGATTATCATTGAACAACCCACTCCCCAAGTTACTGTGGTACCTCCAGCAGATAATAACCACACACTGAAAGCACAAGAATTAGGTAAAGGAATCCAAACCTGGGGGGGGGGTCAACAAACCGACTGGTCCCTAACAGTCAATCAACAGATACAAGCATCCCTGAAAAAATACTCTTTATAAACCAGATGCAAAACAGTTACCCTGAATTGTGTTGTAACTGTGAAATGTGACCCCAAGGAATCTCATGAAATTGAGGATCATGTAAAAGATTTGCAAGCACAATGAGAGAATTTAAGGACTGAAAGGCAAGGTACCGGGTCAAAATAGTGCAAGAATAAAACAGCACTGCTATTGCTGTGTTGTGAAAACTGCTAAAGGATTTAGAGTGACGGGGTATAGTAGCGCTAGGGAATTACTGCTACCCCTGTTGCTCTCTGCTGTAAAAAGGAAAAGATCAAGTAGCCATGTGGTCTTGTGCCTGGACAAGCCACTCCCATCATGGAGTGGCTAAGGTTCCAGCACAAGGCATGATGAGAGACCTGGGACCATGCGTCGGTACCTTCCAGGTCTCTTGGTGTTGCCACTTTTTTTTTTTTGAAAAGTGAATTGTTCCCTCTCCCGTGTTTCTCCCCATCCCTGGAGTCTGCACCCCCTCAGAGTTAGTTATGTTAAGTCCGATGGATGTGGGGGTGAAGCCACCCTCCCAAAAAAAAACCAAAAGTCCCATTGAAGTCTATGGTGTGTGCTGTATTTATCAGGACAGTGTTTTTTCCCAACCTTATTTCTGTGGATGAGATTTTGCTTGAGTCACTGATTGCCGCACTATTTCTGTTGTGCTGTTTTGACCCCGTGACAAAAAGCAAGAGGATAAAGTTAGGAGTTTGATGTATTCAGTTTGAATAGATGTTAGGGCATAGATGGACAGATAAAGTCAAGTGGTTAAAACAAATTTAAAGAAACTAGGCCCTGATCTTTTTTGGGGAATGTACTAATTACTCTAGCCCATTAAATGCTTTTAAAGAAACCTATAAAAGGACTTGTGTCCTAAAGACTGTTACAGAACCGTGAGTATAATTTATTTTTCATGAAGGCACGAAGAGGACCCGATTTATTTCCTGATATAAAATAAGTATTTGTAAATTAACTCCATTATTCAGGTAGAACTTTGGTTAGTCTTGGGTGCAGCTAAATATCACAATTTATGACATAATTTGAACATGGGCATTCCAGAATGTCAACCCAGAACCACGCAAGAAATCTGTCACCAATCCGCAGAGTAAAAGGTACAGTATGCCCTTACTGTACAATGAATTAAGACTCTCTCTCCATATGGAAGGAGATGCACTCCCCCAGAGTACAGTACAATTGTACTGCACCCACTCCAAGAGATAATCAGAGGTGTTTGACTAAATCAGAGACTGGTTCTGAGAGGAATTTCACAACCTGTGTTGGTCCTAAAGATCTGACTTCAAATGGCAGGATTGGTAGGCAGCTATGACAAGGTGCACTGAGCAGCCATCGGAAGGCAAAACAGGGAGACCATTTGGTAGGAAAAGCCCCATAAATGAACAATTAATAGAACATATGAGGCAGCTTAGAAAAGAAGTCTATAGATCCTCTCTCCTACTTTGAAGTAGAAATCAAATGCCAAATTCCAACGTAGCCTGCTACAATGCTACTAATGCCACAGGAACCATTTCTGGTGTTCAAACCATGGCTAGACCAATCACTACATCCAGATCTAGCTGAATGAAACAGGAACGTCCCCTACCTTGCACAGAAAAGATACATGAACCATGTCAGAGAAAGAGACTGGATTCAGTCAAGAAATGGGGGGATGTGGCAGTTCTGTCTCTATGATGGTGAACAGCATAGAAACAGTGCTCACCAAATTGAAAAGGAAAATTCAGCATTAACACAGTCCCAAGTTGCAACTGCAAATAAAATATACCCAGAGCAAGGGAGAATCTTTCTAGGAAGACACCACTTGAATGGAGCTGCAGACTGCCCATATAGTATGTTTCACTTGTCTGGCTTTCAAACTCACCTCACCATCTCCTTCTCCAGAAACAAATCTACAAAATCAAACAAAAAACAACCTCCAGACGCCTCCTCTTTTCTCACTGTAGACTGAATTGGGCATTGTGGAATACTGGGGGGTTGAAACCTCAGCATCATAAGATAGCCCATACTATAATTTCTTAACAATTATAACTGAATGTTACAAATAAAGGAACCTAATATTACCTATCACACATAAGTGCTACTGTTTCTTATCACTGCTAACACACTTGTATCTGATAGTTCCATCTACTGTATTAGTGTTGTGGGTTTGGTCAACAGATATGCATGTTCATGACTTTCAATACATCACCTTGGCATGTGGGACCACATGCACAGCACTATGCCATGTAGTGGGCTGCAATAAACTGCATGTGTGCAGGGCATGCATACAGGGCACACAATCCAGGACAGACTACCAAGACTGTAAGGGCCATGGATGGAGGACTGGATGGGGCACCTACCTCGGAAGACCTGTGGTGCTACATAGGTTCAAATCTAGCTGTGTAATAGCATATAAAAAGTGCAATATAAACCCACAAAGCAGGCATAACATAAAGATACTGTAGGACATCAAGGAACAAAGGAAACCACCCATACACATGTGCTCCTGCAGCATCTAACATGGTGCAAGGGCACGGTGCACAAAGCACACCCCACAGTGCTCGACTCCACACAGCCACCAGGCCAGTAATAAGACCTATATCCAGATTCCCTCTCCCCTCCACAGAACACACTGAACCTATCATTGGACTGATAATCACAGCCAGTGGAATGCTACTGCTGACCAGAAGAAAGACTCAGACATGAGACATATGTACAAAAATATATTTTACTAAAGAAGGTAGAGCTGGCCCAGTGCATAACAAGGCTACAAAGCACCATTATGCTCCTGTCAATGGACAGTAACATATAATAGTACACATAACAAAATAACCCTTGCTGAAGCCTTGGAAGGTTGACAGGAACACAGGATGCCATCTAGGACTTCTCCTCCTGCAAGTCCTGGATCGACCCACTCGGTGTACCCCCTCTCAACAAGCACCATGCAATGAAGTGGTCCATAATACCACTGAAACAAAAGGAGCACAGAGGACAGGTATGAGTGGCATGCACATGCAGGGCTACAGCAGAACACAGCCAACACACAGTGCCCCCCCAACAACACTTACCTTGTATGATTCAGTCAGGGTCCAGAACTACCTCACCTCATCCTTATAATGGGTGTGCAGGCTGCCAACACACCAAGACAGCCAGCCTTGCAGCTATAGTGCCCATCTGGCATGCCAAGCCACCACCCCAACCACCACACAACCAGCCGCTCCTGCTGCTTCAGGACTATTCTTCGTGGCTTGCTATAGAAGTCCTGTGAAAACACAAATAATGGAATAACATCACTGACACAATACACACAACACTCAGCATGTATGCCCCCTTGCCCCTTGACAGTTGCGAGGATCTAGCATATAAGATATCGCCATAATCAAATAACAGCAGAACTTGTACTTCAATTATATATTTCATTGTGTTAGAATCTAACCATTTTTTGATTTCTGAACAAACAACCAACCCTCTTGCCCACTTAGCCAATTAGTTTATCCACATGATTATCCCATACCGAGCTGAACCAACCAGTAACCCAAACATTTATACATTTTACCCTGTCCTAAATAAGTACCTGATGAGTCAAAAATCTCAGGTGTTAAGTCAGATTTCAGTTTGGAAGCTGGGCCAAACAAGATGGATTTTGCTTTAGACATGTTTAGTTTTAATTTTAAATTTCGAAAATATTTTTGCAGTGAATTGAATCTAGACTACAAACTAGATTGGATTTCCATTACAGAGCTATTGGAAAAATAGAGAATCATATAATCCATGTAGAGGTGTTAATTAACCCCCTCCACACTTCTACCAATGTCTTTTAGATAAATTAAAAAGAGGAGCGGGCTCAGCACTGAGCCCTGGGGTACGCCCCTAGCCACCTTCAAAGAAGAAGAGTCTATACCATTTACCCTAGTATATTTATAATGTTTACTTGAACAAGAATGGAACCAGGCCAAGGCATTTCTGCTTAGTTTTTACTCAGTTAAGTGTTGTAACATGGACTGGTGGTCAATCGTGTTGAAGGCCTTGGACAAATCAATCAGTATGGCTCCAGTATAGTAATGTAAATCGTTTGCCCTACCGATGTTGTCCAAGACCCTCGATATGGAGACCACAGTGCCATATATCTTGTGAAAATCAGACTGGAATTCATCAAATAGATTCTGTCTTGATAAATAATCGATCAATTGGTCTGCTGGGATCCTTTCAAAAATTCTTCTAACGATGGGAAGTAATGATATTGGTCTGAAGTTTGAAAGTGAGCCAGGGCTTCCCCCCTTAAAAATGGGTACAATCCTGGTGCTCTTCCAAGCCTGAAGGGAAAAAACATGAGTAATAGATAAGTTAAATAAGTAAGTCAGAGGACAAGCTATATTCAAAGCAGAGAATTTTAATATTGTAAGGGAACTGCTATCAGGATAACTACTACTGCTACTCATGAGACCCAATAATTCTCCAGGATGTTGTAACATTCCACTTCTCTGAAGGAAAAGGACATTAAATCGTTACCTGAGTTATTACTTATATTAATGTCTGGAATATTCAGTGGGTTTACAGGATCCCCAAAGAAGTTTCCAGATTCACTAAAGAAGATGGTAAACCTATCTGCAGCATTATGACCAGATGCATATGTTTCTTCAGGTGCTAAATGAATAGTATGCCTATAACTAACACTACAGTTTAAATCTTTATTCAGGGACCAAAACTTGGATGGATTTCCCTTGGCCTCAGAGGTTTTTATCCTGAAGTGGCTTCTTTTTGTTGCCCTGACACCTGTGACATATTTATTTCTAAGTTTTTGATATTTCTGCCAGTCTGACATGATAACTGACTGACGAGCAATATTCCATGCTTCATTTTTTTCCCTCTTTAGTTTCTGCAGTGAAGAAGAAAACCACACTGCTGAATTAGCTTTTACCCTTTTAGATTTTACAGGTATATGTCTGTCAGAAACCTTAATCAATTCCTCCTGGAAATATTTCCAGACTAAATCTAAATCAGATATTAATTCCAAATGTGCACAGTTTACACCCTCTAGATCTGCCATATACTTAAAATAAGCAAAGTTTTTTAGGGATCAAAAAGTTATATTTCTAGCTGGACACTGCACTCTACTATTCCCCCAATGCAATATATTGTACAGTATTATGATCACTGAACATGTCTGCAGAAAGGCCTGATTCTATGTAGAAATGGGGATAATTAGTTAGAATTATGTCAAGTAAAGAAGAGTCTTTGGGATTCTTTATAGTAACTCGGGAGGGTTTGTTTATAAGTTGTGATGAACCCAACTCTCACACTATATTTCTTAAGTGTTTAGAATTATGGGGACACATCCAATCTGCATTTAGAGCACCCAGAAGTAAAAGTTCATGGGTCAGAACAAAAGAAGAAAGGTCAGCTGGAAGAGAGGTTAGTTGCAGCATAGGAAAATGAGGTGATCTATAGCCACCAAAAATCAATAATGGTTTTCCCATGTGAAATTTTACTTCAACAGTTAGATATTCACAACTTTTAGGGCTCATCTCAA
The DNA here is from genome assembly GCA_016271365.2 of Neoceratodus forsteri. Classification (NCBI taxonomy): domain Eukaryota; kingdom Metazoa; phylum Chordata; order Ceratodontiformes; family Ceratodontidae; genus Neoceratodus; species Neoceratodus forsteri. Next base: position 464,874,693 of record CM057449.1, read on the forward strand.
AGTAAAGACATTTTTCAGTAATCTTTCCTGAATAATAAAAAACTGGTCACCCTCCCCTTTTATTTCTGTCTGCTCTTATTGCATTGTAACCCTAAATGTCTATCATGGCATCCTCAATTTTTGTACTCAAACAGGTTTCTGTAAACAACATAAAATCTGAATTATTATCCACCATAAAATCCCTGATCAAATCCATTTTTGGTAAAATGCTTCTCACACTGGCATGGAAAAAGATATACCCTTTTTTAATTTTAAAACATGTAAGCAGGGGCCCAGGATTTGGAGAAACATCAGCACTCAATAACAACCCCATTACAGTACAGATCCTGTAATTTAAACATGTTACTAAATTAAATGGATTAGTGCAAAATTTATCATAAATCACAAAATCATGACTCATATACCATCCTGATCCTGTCTTTATATAATGTGTTTTGACCAAAGTTACTAAATCCAAAAGATAGTAAATTTGAAATGTAGCCAAGACATTATCAAAAGTCAAGAAGTGATGCCTACCAATACTTGAGAGGCAGCCAGTGCTTGACTTCACCCTTTCTAAAACCAGGCCATTTAATTGCATATTCCTAAATGGTCAAGAACTGGCAACCTGCTAGTGTACCATACTATACATTAACACAATAGATATAATGAAAAAACACCCACCCATCATGACTAAAACTAATAACTTCAAACAGAACTTCAACCCCAACTTACCCCATGTCTACTGTTGTGTAAAAATTTCTATGTTGTAGCATGGCTCAGGGGTTTAAAGAGACAGAGCTCTTCCCACAGAAGCAAACCCACTTGGTGATTGGATCACCTCCAATCCCCCTCTTACTGCAGGAAAGTCAGGTTCACAGCCACTTTGTAGAACATTATGAACATGCAATGTCCCCCAAAACACAATTTGACAGTCTGTTGTAGCAGAATAAGGAAAGTTTGATATGATTGCAGAATCACTCACAGATCAGTGTAGACAAGCTGATGAATGTCCAATATCATCCCCTCTGTAAAAGGCATTCAAAGCAAACCCTCCAGAATGGCACTATTGCTGGAACACTGACAACAGATAGGAACTGGATGCAGACAGCTGGCATCCTCTCTGACTCTCACTCAGTAGGAATGCATAGCTGCAGATGGAAAAGTAGAATCTTAGGGCTGTAGCATGGCTCATGGATTTAAAGAGCTAGAGCCCCTCCTACAGAAGCAAACCTGCTTGATGAGTGGCTCGCTGTTGACCCCTCTTATCTCAGGAATGTCAAGTTCACAGCCCCTTTGTAGAACAATATGAACATGCAATGTCCCCAAAAACACAATTTGTCAGTCTGTTGAAGCAGAATAGGGAACGTTCTATATGATTGCAGGATCACTCACAGAGCAGTGTAGACAAGCTGATGAATGTCCAATATCATCCCCTCTGTAAAAGGTGTTCAGAGCAATCCCTCCAGAATGGCACTATCACTGTAACACTGACAACAGGTAATGGATGTAGACAACCAGTGTCCCCTCCAACTCTCCCTCAGTAGGAATGCAGGGCTGCAGATGGAAAAGGGGAATCTTGACCCCGGGGCTATGACAGAATGTCCTCCTTCTGGATAGCAAGAAGGAACACAAGAAGGCATTGAGGGCAAGGCCATGGCCAGGTGTATTCCAGCCACAGCTGGATGCTAATGCCCAGCTGAGACACACTGTTTCAAGTGAGTCTATTTGGACCATGCCATGGTTGCATGACTGTGTGACATGGTTCATGTCCATGTGGCCCCAAGTACATATCAGTCATGGGGGATGTCAGTCAACACAATGAGCTATGTGCATTGGTGTACTATGTCACAAGTTCCTTTCAGAAGGTGGCAGAAGATGTCACAAGTGTCAGCCAGTCCTCTGTGTCCAGAACACTGCACCAGGTCACTGAAGCCCTGCTCCAGCATGTGCCTGAGCACATAACATTCCCCACCACACAGGCTGATATACAATCAATAAAGGAGGAATTCTATGCTATGCATGGCATGCCCAATGCACTGGGGGCCATTGACTGTATACATGTGGAGATCCTGGCACAATCTGTGGATAAAGATACATACTGTGATTGTAAAGGGTGTCACAGCATCAACTGCAAGATACTGTAGTATGTGATTGCATGTGCTAAGTACCCAGGTTCCTGCTCTGATGCCTATATCTTTCATGGGTCCATGCTAAGTGCCATCCTCAGTACACAAAGGGGCAGGGATGGATGGTTGATAGGTGAGTGTCAGTGTCAATGGCTCAGTAGGTAACACACTTGCCTCTGAAGCTGAGAGATTAGAGGGCTGTGGGTTCAGTTCCCACATCTGGCACTTGGGTTAATATCCCAATACTGACACTGTAGTGCAGCATGAGAGGGGTGCTGCACTTCTGAGTTGCGTCTTTTGGATGAGACATTAAACCGAGGTCCCATCTGCCTGGATTGGTGGTAGTTTAGGTGGATGCTAAAGATCCCATGGCAAAAAAAGTGTAGAGGAATTATTTATTGAAAAACAGAATACATCATGAAAACAATCCAAAATGGAATAAAAAAGGCAAAAATAATACAAACATGTGCACTCCATATATCCCCTGAAACAAAAACTAAGATCAAAAACAACAAACATACTGACATTTCTTGAAAAACCCTCCACAAGTGTTATAAAGAAATAGCATTTTCATAAACAAAAAAGAGTTACAACATGAAATTGAAGCATTTTGTAAAATATTGAAAATCTTTTAAATCCATGTTATATTTCTCCATAAGGACTGAAAGTGGCTAGGGTCCAAAAGTGCCTGTTCTTTTTCTTTTTGTGTAATTAAAACTTTCACTATTTGTTTAATTAGCACCAACGTTGGAGTATTTACATGTTACAAAGAAAAATGGCATCTTGCTTGCCATAAAGAGTATTTAATACAGGCAAAAATTACATTTGAAGTACTATGATGGTATCATGAGGCTAAACCAGAATAATCTCCTAGAACAAGACATTCATATGTGATATGATACACTGGTCTCCACTTCCATCTAGCAGCAAAATCTATCCAAAACCCAGTACTATATGAGTAAGAAAGAAAATAATGCTCCATTGATTCTTTGACCCCCCCCCTCCACACATTCTGACCTAATACATTGGCATTCTGAAACTGGTTTGTGTTTGAGATTTCCTTTTACCCCAAGTTTCCTGAGGCAACTCAACCACTGAACATCCCACATAGCCACTGGAATCTTCTTGTCAGTCAAAATTTTGAGTTCATACCCTAATGTCGACGGTAAGCATTTGGGGAAATCAACTTGTTCTGCAAAATTTTGCTGCATTACTGCTGCATAAAGAGGTTTTCTTTCCAGGGTTTGTAACTGCAATTTCATTATTTTCCACTGGTTTAACTTTTTAAGAGCTGGAATGGCAAAATCTGGGACGTGTAGTGCAGGAGTCATCCTAGGAAATTCTGGACCCCTTTTCTGAAAAAAAGGTTTAAACAAAACTGTTGTCCAATCTGACCAAATATATTTTACCCCCTTCCCAAAATTAAAACATAGGAAAATAGAGTGATAAAACACTGTAGGGTGAATCATTCCCAAACCCCCTTGTTTTAATTTTAAATACAGTTTGTATAATCCCTTTTAATGGGGTTCAAATGACTACCCCGTATCATCTGAATAAAACAACTTAAAACCCTGGTTTCTAAATTTAAAGGAATAGGAAAAACTGCACTGATGTAAAGAAATATTGGAATCAATTTTTTTTATAATCATTACCCTTTTTTGTTTTGGCAAAGACAAAGACTTCCACTGATATACCTTTTTTCCCATTTCAGGTTTTTCCAACCAATTTAAAGCTGCTAAATCCCCATTTCTGAAATGGCAACCTAATAATTTAACAGTAGTATCTGATATCTCAATCTGTCCGACAGTTGGAACAAAAGGCCCCTCACCTATATAGACCCCTGAACTTTTACTGTAGTTAACTTCAACCCCTGAGAGTTTGGCATATAAATCCAAAACCTGAATAATGTTTAAAACAGATTGCTGATTCTTAATGGTGAGACAAATATGATCTGCATAGACTGCAATCTTTTGGGGTATGATTTCCAGTGCAGGGGAAAACCCCCAATCCCACTGTCTTGTATAATCATTCATACCACTGGATCTAAAATAAAGGTATACAACAGTGAACTGAAAGGACATCCCTGCCAAACCCCACTTCGACTCAGAATGCCTTTCCCTATTAAACCATTAACAACGGGGTACAATATAGCTCCCTGATACAGTGTTTGTATCCAAGACCTAAACAGTTTGGGGACACCGTATTGTTTTAAAACTAGATGAAGAAAAGCAAGAGATACCTTGTCAAATGCTTTGGTTTGGTCCTATGCTATCGAGTTCCTAGAGAGTTTTTTGTGTTTACCAAACTCACACACACATCCCTTTAAAAGGTTAGGTACTGTTGAATTGTCCTGTTGGGAATACAGCATGTTTGTTCATGGTGAATAACTGTTGGCGCTAAGTCTGAAGTCTATGACACAAAATGGTGGCTAGACTCTTATAATCTGTGTTCAAAATACTAATCGGTCTCCAGTTCCCTAAATCCTGTCTAGGTCCTTTTATATGCAGAAAGATGACAGTGGCAGTAGAAAACTGTTTAAATGTTTTCCCTGTTTGTAAAATTACATAAAATGTCACTTAGATCTTCAGAAAAATGCTTGCAAAATTCATTTGTGAGACCATCCTCACTTGGGGAGATACCTAATTTTAAATTTACTATTGCCTTTTTTAATTTCTGCACCTGTAATGAGGCGTTCAAGCTGAGCAGCTTGATTTTTTTGATACCTCTGGAGATACAAAATTGATAACGTCATCCCAAAATACATTTGAATTAAAAGGGTCACCATGTTGCTTATGTAAAAAATGCTCCATTTCCAGCATTTCTTCATCTGTTTTTTTTTTAAATACCTTCTTCATGCCACAGGCCTTCCATTAATTTACTTTTACAGCCTGTTTACAGGCTGAAAAAGCATCTGCAAAAGGGGTTTTCTGCAACTAAAACTGCATTTCTGCCTGCAAAGAGGCTGTCCTGTCATACTGGTATTGCCTCATTTTTGTTTTTATTATGTCTATTTGACTTTTTATCATAACATCTGAAACATTTGGTAATGACATCAGATGGTAATATTGATCCCCAAAACCTAGATATTTAAAATAATGATCTTTTTTTTTTGGTTTTCCTAACTTAACAAAAAATTGTTTTATTTCTCTTTTTGTATCTTCCCACCAGGAGCCTCAATCATCGTACAGTTCTGCAATAGACTTTCTCAAAGTCAAAATATATGATAGTTTATTTTGTATGTCTTCTTGCTCCCACAAGGAGGAATTTAATTTCCACCAACTGGTGACTGAAGGAAGCCTAGGCAGAACTGCAGAAAGGCTTATTGTATACATCAAAGCCAAATGGTCTGAGACTTCACTATGCTTTAGAGAAAATTTATTCGGTATTAAATATTTAGAGAGAAAAAAATAATCTATTCGAGAAGAAATGGCACTTCTCCTATAGGTAAGTCCTTCATCTTTATGAAGCTGCCTATAAGCATCCTTTAAAACAAAGGTATTTACTATGTCCTGCAAGGCATGTGTATCACATTAAGTTTTCCTCTGTATATGATCCCTAATTTTTAAATCTAAACTGCAATCAAAATCTCCACCCCAAATTACATGAAGTTTGGTAATAGAAAGGGTTTGACCAAATTAAGAATATCCACGCGAGCAGTTTTAACCTGGGGTGCATAAGTATTAATAAGATATAAGGAAAAACCTTTATATATACAATCAATAAGCAAAGCCCTTCCAGGCATTAAATCCACTAATTGTAACACCTGAACCTGTGTGTGGTTATAAAGCATACCCAAACTATCCACCACATCATCCCCATAAGACAAAAATGAAGAATCCCAGAACTGATTTTTTTCCCAGGGCTACTTCTTGTAAATTATTAAACCTAGTCTCTTATAAAAACAAAATGTCTGCACATAAACCCTTACAATAATTCAGACATGCCAGTCTCTTCCTGTAATGTTTCATGCTACAAGTGTTTAGAGAGACAAGGTTTAGATATGCCATCAGTTTTTTATTGTTTATCTTTCTTCCTTTTTTCCCCAGAGTTTTTTTTTACTTACTTCTCCCCCCTCTTCCTCTATCTCCATTTAGGAGGGAGAGGGGACATGATAGAAACCTTTAAGTACCTCAGTGGAATCAACAAAGTCCAAGAGAGTAGCATATTTCAGAAAAATAGATGTGCATGAACAAGGGGACACAATTTAAAGATGGAGGGGCAGTTCAGAGGCAATGTGAGGAAGTATTTTTTTACAGAGAGGGTGGTGGATGCATGGAACAGCCTTCCTGAGGAGGTTGTGGGGTCTAAAACTGTGGGAGAATTCAAGAATACATGGGACAGACATAAGCAATTTTTGTGGGGGGTAGGAAGAAATAGGCTGTTGGTTAACTAGGACCTGCAGCTTATCCTGTAGGTAGGGAAATGGGCAGACTAGGTGGGCCAAGCAGTCCTTATCTGCTGTCAAAATCTATGTTTCTATGTTTCATGTCAGAAAGCACACCACATTTAGAAGAGACATCAGACTCTGACTCACCTTCCTGCTCCTGTAAAACTTGAAAAGGGTTTTGTGAGAGGAGAAGAACCACTGGAGGATTCTGTATTTTACTGGAAGCTCTGGTAACCCTCTTAGGGTGTGGAGTTTGAAAATCAGTCCACAGGGGGCATTGACTCAGCTACTACAGAAATCTCAGGAATTTCAGTGGATGGGCCAGCTGGTGCACCCTCTTGTGGACAATCAGCAGTAGACTGCGCAGCTGAAGAGGAATGCTCTGGCCTAACATCAGGCTCTGTTTGAGGAGTAGGCCCTGTTTGGGGTGTGTTCCGGGTTGTATGAAAAGACCTGTGTTTGTCTTGGGCTCTATTAATCACATCTTCTTTATTTAGACCACCTTGTCTATTCTGGCCAGCCCAGGGACACTGATGATAGACGTGTCCCTGTTCATCACACAGATTACAATGAAAAATGTTTCTGCAAACCCCACTGTTGTGGTCAAATTTCCTACACAAAGCACATTTTACCTTGTCACAGACACTGCTAAGGTGTCTTCTACTGTCACATTTATAGCAGGCTTTTGGCTGCCCAGGGTAAAAACAAACCCCTCTGTCCTTCCCTAGAAAAAAAAACTATTTGGAATATGCAGTACTTCATTTTCTATTATATGTAGCTTTACTTTAAATCTCCAACTGCCTTTCCAGATGACTTCTTAATCTAAAATGGCTCCTGGAGGTCCCAAAACACTACATTTCTGCTCAAGCCAAAATTGTATGTCCCCCACATTTACCCCTTCATTCTGAAACATAATGTTTAAAGTTTTAAATAAAGGTTTTCTAAGGGGAATTGCAAAAAAAGGAACCCATAATGGCATAGATTTACAAGATTCATACTATTGCCAGAATTTGTCCAAAGTGGAAAATGTATTGAAACTTATATCAGAAGTTTCTTCTCCCCTGACATAAATTAAAGCATAAATGTTGGAGGCAAGTAAATGCATAGACTCCTACAGGAGTTTTCTTGCCACAATAAATCTGCTGGATGCTCCTGTAACCCACCCCAATATTGGAGCTGGACTGCATTTCACCGAGCAGCCTCTATCAATTTATTATTTTTGAAAAGGTTTGAGAAATGTGGCCCAGGTTGTCTAGTACCCCTCTGGGGGGAAGGAGGGGGTGAAACCATCGGTGAAGATTCAGGGACAGTATTGTCAGTGTTCTAGTGACCCTGTCCAGCCTCCACACTTTCCACATCAGAAAAATCAGAAAGAGTATTAGTCTGACCTGTATTGAGACCCTTTGTAGGCTCCCCCAGGGTGTCCGCCTGTGATGAAGAAAACATCTCCTAGATTGAATCTGATATCCAAATGCCATTTATGCACATCCAGCCTGCATTCAGAAGGGCATGTTCCTTAGACCAGCGGCTGTCAGAATAAGCCTCTCACTGCTTCCGCATTCCTTTCTGAGCTACATTAGCACTGTGACTCATATCGCCAACCATGCAGCCCTCTGACGGCTCAGAAACAGCTGTTGAGCCCAGTTCCTTCATTTGCATCACAGCAGTATGCACCATACTCTGCTTCTCAGTATCGGGTGAAAAATTTATGGATAAACTGTTGTCCACTTGCCGTGCTGCATGGGTTTCACCATGCAAATCACTCCAGACCAAATGCTCATCTCCTGCTACCATAGTTTTCTTTTCATCCTGCAGAACAGCAGAAACATCCTTCTCCTCCAAAACCTTGCCACAGACTGCCATTCTGCAAAGCAGCACAGCAGCTCCCCCTACCAACAAGTAGAGAAATTTTTATTTGAAGAAAAAAAAACATTACATCAGTTTTGAAATATAAGAGAAAAAACTCACAAATAAAATACAAATATAAAATTGAAAAATAAGAATACAGTCAAAAATCATAAAACATAAACATCCAAGCCTTCACATAAGAAAAAAAAAATATCACTAGTAACAATCCATGAAATGAAATCAGTTCAACCAAAGAATATGTTGCCACAACATAGAAAATTTTCCCCTATCAAATTGTGCATTCTCTTTCTGTTTCAATTGTTTCAAAGCTGCTTCGATTTGATTCACAATAATGGAATTAGGAGTATTAATATGTTGTAATGAATATTTACATTGGGCCTGCCACAGGAAATATTTAATGCAAGAAAATATCACATTCAAAGCACTAGGGTGATATTTTGTATAAAACCCCATATATTCCCCTAGAAACAAACACTCATAGGAAATATGTGCTACAGGACCCCACTGCCATCGAGCAGCCAAATCTGACCAAAAGTTAGTTGTAAAAAAACAGGAAATATAGAAATGCTCTAAGGTTTCCTCCTGTCCCCCGCATTCAAGTCTCAAACATTGTCTCTCAGTAAGTGGTTTGTGCTTACAATTCCCTTTGACCCCTAATTTCCCATGTGCACTCAACTACTGCACATCCCACATATGAACTGGTATTCTCCTATCTGTTAAAATAAACAACACATTTCTTAATTTTGTAGAAAGGCATCTAGGAAAATCCACTTGTAAAGCATGATTCTGTTCCATGACCTTAGCATATAAAGCCTTCCTATTTAATGTTAAAATATCATATTTCAAAACTTTTCACATCCTCAATTTCTTTAAAGAAGATTTAGCAAAATCTGGAGCATAGACAGAAGCATGTAACTGGGGTAAAGGATCAGTTCAATGATCCAAATAGGGAAAAAATAGGGCATCAGTCCAAGAGTCCCACAAACTCCGAGACCTTCTTACTGAACCAAATGAAGAAAAAAGTAAAAAGGAATGAAAAAAAAAATTCGATTGATCATGCCAAAACCTCCCTTGTTTATAGGAAGATATGTAACATCCCTTTTAATAGGATTTAATCGGCTCCCCCAATTTATTAAAAAAAAAAACAGCTAAACAAACGAGTCTCTAAAATCTGCAGAATCGTGTATATGTGTGAAATATATAAAAAAATGGGAAGAAGAAATTTTTTAACTAGCATAACCCCTTTTTTCCCCTTAGACCATGATTTCCATTGTGCAACCCAGGCTTCACCTATTTTAAGTTTATCTTCCCAGTTTCTAGCTGCTAGGTCCCCATCACCAAAATAGACACCCAAAATCTTAATAGGTTGAAAGGATACCAAAATCTGTCCAATATGTGAAACAGGTATTCCCATATTAGTCCCTAATGTAATTACAGTACTTTTTTGATAATTAATGCCTGTTCCTGTTAAAGCCGTAAAGTTCTCAGACACACGTAAAGCAGCTTCCCCTGATTTTACATCCCTAACAAAAAGACAAATGTCATCCGTATAAGCAGATATTTTCTGCAAATGAAGAGCTGGGTTAGGTGAGAGACCAACAATGGTGTGATCATTTAATATTACTTGTATAAGTGGGTCTAAACAGAAAGTATATAATAAAGGGCTGAGAGGACAACCCTGCCTAACTCCCCATTTAACAGCTACAGGATCCCCCAACAAATCATGAAGAGAAGGAACAGCTACAGAATTCTTATAAAATAACTTAATCCAACTAATCGAACTTGAAGGCATACCATATTTTTGTAAAACCCGGAATAAAAAATCATGAGACACATTATCAAATGCTTTACATTGATCAAGCGAAATTAAAAAAAAAACTTGTAATTTCTGTCGTGCACTAAATATGCAAATATCCCTCAAAAACCTCAAACTTTGTTGAATGTTACGGTGAGGAATGGAACAAGATTGAGAATGATGTATTAAATAGACTGCCGCTTTCTGCAGTCTTTTACATAAAATTTAGGATAGCATTTTATAATCCAGGTCGCCCCTGAAAAAGGGACCTTCATGTGCCCAGTGGGCCAACTCAGTCATCAAAATTCAATAAATAAATAAATAAATTTAACAGGCTAATAGGTCTCTAATTCTGAATATTCTCTTTATTACCCTTTTTGAGTAAATAAATAATAATAGGACTTGTAAAAGTTTACAGAGAAGTGTCTTCCAAAAGTATGGAACTGAATATCTCTAGCAAAACTTCTGCCAAAACAGGTAAAAAAAAAAAACAGTAAAATTCATTTGTTAGACCACCCTCTCCTGGAAAAACTTCTGGTCTAAGAGTCAAAATGGCCTTTTGAACATCAGATAATAAAATAGGACCTTCAATATCTCTAGCAACAACCAAAGGCAGAGTTGGAATATTATATGACACCAAAGATTCCAAACTGGTTTTATGTTCAAACCCCTTCCCTAGGGTATTGTGCACCGACTGAGAGATAATGTCTATCATTTCAACATTTGATTTCCTGAGGACCCCTTCAGAATCATACAGACCAGTCATGACTTTGTGCTCCAATTTAAATTTGCAGGCCTCAAAAGGGTCTGAAAAAGGTTGAGAAACTGTTCCAAATTTAAATTCGGCAAATAAAGAAGATGCCCTGTTGTACTGATAATTTTGCATTTGACATTTTAAATCATCAATCTGAAGCTTAATTCTAACATCTGAGACATTAGGTAGGGACATTAATTTATAAAATTGGTCTCTAAGATTCAAATAACTGATATATTCCATATTTCCTTTTTATTTTCCTAAAGAAATATATAGATGTTTTAAATCTACCTTGGTGTCTTGCCACCATATCAACCAGGAATTATAGAAATCAATAACAGATTTTCTATACTGAAACAGAAGAGAAATGTGTTGCTCAGTTTCCTGCTAATCCAAGACTGAAGAATTTAGCTTCCAACATCTAAGAACAGAAGGAAAACTGGGAGGACCATAAGGCAGATGAACATCACACTGAAAAATAAAATAATCAGAAAATTCACTATATGTTAATTTACAATTACCAGCAGTCAAAGTTTTAGAAATAAAAAATAATCAATATGTGTGGAAAAAGCACTCCTCCTATAAGCGAAACCCCTGTCAGAGTGAAGTGTCCTTTAAACATCATAAACACTAGCCGTAGATAAAATGTTACGCAAAACGTGAGAATCACAATAAACTTTTTGTTGAATGGAATCCCAAGTTTTAACATCCAAACTACAATTCATGTCTCCTCCCCGGAGTATTATTTTTGTCATAAACAGATAAGGTTCAATACTATTAAATAATTGTATTCGTAAACTTTTAGTCTGGAGAGCATAAGTATTAATGAGATGTAAACAAAAACCCTGATAAAGACAGTCTAATATCAAGACTCTACGAGGTAAAATATCCACCAGTCTCTGGACTGGTACATGGGGGGAACGGAAAAGAATGCCAATGCCATCAGCAGCATCTTCTTCAAAAGACCAAAAAGATTGGCCCCAGGGCCAAAAAGATTTAGCCTGTGAAACATCAGAAAGGGAAGAAAATCTGGTTTCTTGTAAAAAAAGAAAATCAAAAGAAAAATGTTTAAAGAAACCCAGAAGTGCAACCCGTTTCTTAAAGTTGTTGATGCTACAGGTATTGAAGGTAACCAAATATAAAGACATCATAAATTGTAAGTAGAAAGGTGGAAAAAGAAACCAGAAAAAAAGATCTCAACCTATTACTTTACCCTTTTTCCTCTTTCTACCAGTCTTTTTTTTCATCTCACTAACTGGGCAAATAGAGGCATCTTCAAACTCCATATCAGATACAACACCAGACACAGAAGAAATATCTGATTCAGAGTCCTTCTCCATATCTTGAAGGGTTTGAAAAGGATTCAAAGTAGGTATGGGAGGACTAGGGCCCTTAGGCCTACTTGAAGATCTCGTAACCCGTTTAGTTAAGGTGAAACCACCCTCTGTCGGGGGGGGCATGGGGAATTTCCCCTGTCCAATCCTGGAGGTACTAGGGGTCTCATCAGAGACTACAGGAATAGTCTGGAAAAGTATGTTTGCAGCCGGCTCTGTAGTCGAGGATTCAGAGGAAGGCTGTGGGGGTTCTGTATTTGGGTCTTCCTGAGGGGCTTGCTCCAGCCAGGTAGGCCGAAGATGTTCCTGAGCATTATTAACCAAATCCTCCTGATTCAGGCCTCCTTATCTGTTCTTACCCGCCCAAGGGCACTAATGGTATGTGTGGCCCATTTTATCACAGTGATTACATTTAAACAGGTTTATGCAAACTGAACTATTATGATTGTAATCCCCACACAACATGCAAAGCACTCTATCACAGGTACTACTAAGGTGTCGAGGACTACCACACTTGTAGCAGGCCCTTGGCTGTCCCAGATAGAAAACAACTCCTCTATCCTTTCCCCCAAAAAAACTGTTAGGGATATGCAAAACATCAGAACCAAGCGTATGAAGTTTTACTTTAAACCTCTGGCCCCCTGTCCAAACCCCTTCTGCATCAATAATAGCTTCAGGTAAACCTAAAACTTGGCATTTTTTCTCCAACCAAAATAAAACATCACCCACATTCACCCCCTCAATCCTAAATAATATATTTACAGTTTTATACAGTGGTTTAGTAAGGGATATAGCCCAGAAAGGAGTCCATAAGGGCAAAGATTTAAAGGCCTCATATTTTTTCCAAAAAATGTCCAGGCTAGAAAATGTTCAAAAACTGATATCAAACGTATCCTCTCCATGAACATTAATTAAAGCATAAATGTATGACGCCGAAAAGGACATAGAATCCATCAACAAGGTTCTGGCTACATAATGTCTATCAGGATGTTCTTATAACCCTCCACGATACCAAAGGTGAACCATATTCTGCCTATGAGCCTGTTCAACTTTGTTCTGTTTAAAAAAATCAGAATAGCTAGGTCCATTTCATCGTTTATCATGGTGTGGGGAAGGAGGAGCAGTGTTATCATCAGTTGGTTCCTCAGGAATATCTGTAATATTCAAAACAGTATGTGCTTCATCTGGTGATTGCGGGACTGAAGGAGACTGGGGGTTAGAGGAAAAAGATTTGTCATTATGATCAGTAGAAATAGTAGGCTTATGGGAAAACTTCTCACCTGGAGAGAAAGAGACCCAGTTTGGATCAGGAATGCAATTCCCACTTCAGTCTGTATCCAGCCTGCCTGTTACAAGGCAGTTTCTTTAGACCAATCAGCTTTAGACAAAGGAACTTCAGATGCTGCAAGATGAAAAGACATCCGCATTCTTTCAGAAACAGTCACACCAACGTCAACTGAAATCTGCTGAGGCGCAACTCGCAGACTGTCAGGTACAGCTGCGGAAGCTGTCAGCAAGGTTCCAAATTGCTCTTAATCTCCATATGGGGCAAAGAAATCTCCCGATCTACAGCTCACGGTATTGTAACTGCAATTCGCTCTTCAGAAACAGCTGTTTTCAGAATAGGCACAACATTGTTTAAACTTGCACTTTCATTTGAAAAAGGCATCTCCGCTACTGGAACTGCATCCAGCAAATTAGTCAGAATTCTTTCCACACGAACATCAACATCCCCAGATACAACGCTTGCCAGAGTCGGGGATAAAACTTCTGGCAGCAGCACAGACCCTTCCATCTCACTCGCCATCCTGACACTGACTGCCAACCTGCAAGAGCAAATCAGCAATTTCCCCTACCAACCAGTAGGGGAATTTCCTCAGTGTACTGGCCAAATTTTCCCCATTCACTAAAAATGTCACCAACAACTTAATCTGGTTCAATTTCAGTTGGTTACCATCTGTATCCTCCTTCCCCCCCCCCAGTCACCCCTGAAAAAGGGACTTCTAGGACAAGTGGGCCTACTGGGTCAACAAAATCTAATAAATAAATAAGGTGAGTATCCATGCTCTACACAGGAGGTGCACTGATGGATGCCTGGCAGCTACAAGGTGCGAACTCTGTCATTTACCTACTGTATACGTGACAGAGGATATCCACTATGGCTATTCCTGATTCCCTGTACCTTGATGCACACAGAACAGCAGAAGAGACATACAGTGAGGTATATGGAAAGACATGGTCCATGATAAAAAGGACAATAGGGCTACTGAAGATGTGGATCTGGTGCCTGGATCTGACAGGTGGCTCCATGATGCATGCCTCAGTAACTGCATGCAGAGTAGTCAAAGAATGTGCCATGCTGCACAACATATCTGTGCAGCATCAGCTAAGCATGTCACAGGATGGACAGGAAGACATACCACCAGGTGACCGGTGATGGGAGCTTTCCAAGGGTGGAGAATGGAGTCACTCTGTGGGCAGGTGTCATGGCCAGGACTTGTACAGGGCCCGTTCATCCATTGAAAGGGAGTGGTATGGCACAGTGATGATGCCTAGCCTGAGAGCCACACTGCCCATGGTGTGGGTGGCTATCGGTGTCTGTGCTTCAGGCTTATATGTGGTGGGGGATATATGTGGTAGAAGGATATATGTGATTGAGGGATATATGTGGTGATGGATATGTTTTTTGGTGGGGGATATACAGTATATGCTTGTATGGAACTCAGTGCCTGTGGTGGTGGGCAGTTGGGTATCACTTTTTGCACAGTAGCTACCCTTTGCATGTGGAGCCTCACATGCCCAGATGCCTTGTCTTGACTGTAGCCTTTCCCCTATTCTGGGCAATGTGTCTGGGCATTTACTGGATGTCAGTGGAGGGCGGCTGTCCTACTGCCCTTCGTGGTCACTGGGGTGGGCAGATCTGTGTTGCATGATGTGCTCTGGTGGTGCCTCCACTACAGGTGGGGTTCCTGTTCTGGACCAGGCTAACATGTGTTCTGTTAGCTTTTCCAGTAGGTCTACAATGCAGTTGATGCTAGAATGAATGCCCCCTCACATCTACTGTCAATTCCATCAGCTGCTCTGTGTTATCCTCTGTGCATTGCCAGCCCCATTCAAGCTGCCTTACCTGAGTGTAGTATGGGTGCATTATACTTTTGCTGGCTGCTCTCCATGTAAAGCATGCTATATGTCTGGAAGGGACCTCATCCCCACTGTCACTGGGATGTTGTGTGTTCCTCCCACAGCCCCCCTCTATGTTCTGTTGTAAACCACCAGCAGGCAGGTAAACTGTCTCAGGCATCAGTCCAACAGTGCTGGTAGACTATGGCTGCAGGCCCTCCATGTGTGCCTTCATCTAAGGGTCCACAGTGCCCTGTAGGCCAGCCCAGGCCAGTTGACTGAGGCTGGGGATTGGGACTATATGTGGTGGGGAGGTTGGCTGTCTGTAGTGGGGGTGTCCATCTCCTTCTCATCCTATGTGTCCTGTATCCAATCCTTATTGAAGTCCTTCAGCACATCTTCCACCTCTCCTGTGGCCATGGCTCCTGTGGTGTACCTTTGGAGGGGAGACAAGCTACTGTAGGCATTACAGGCTGTGCTGTAACTGTGGGTGCAGTGAGGGTATGTTGTAGGCCCCTGTGAGTGCAATGTACCTGTGTCAATCTCCTGACTCTGACCACCAGTGTATGTTTCCAGGCACAGACCCATCTCCAGGGGTGTTGCTGCCTCCACATCAGGAGTGTTCCCCATTAAAGGGTGTGTAGGTTGCAATATGGGGTGGTTAGCATGGCTGTTCTGTGTTGCTCCCCTTCCCACCAGTCTCTGCGTTGTGCTACATACCTGGCAGTGTATCCAAGCCTCTTCCTCACCATGGAGGGACACCTCAGTGACAGTCTATACCATCATCCTCTCAATAGAGAACAGTCTGTGCTCCTGCATGGGTGGGCCACCACCTATAGTGATCTGTGACTGCTTGACAGCAGCCAGATTATTCTTGTTGGAATACCAGAAGTCATACCACTTGTGCTTGAATGCTGCCAGTATGCATGCCTCCAGTCTGGCAGTGTTCATGGTGGCCTACATAAATCAAGCCACAACCAAGCTTTTGTTTTGGATGGTGTTTTCAGGAACTCTGCCCCATATAGGATGCCATAGTGCTCCAAAATGTCAGCAACTATGGATGCAACCTGTCCACTTAAGAAGTTTGAAGACTTTGATTGGCTTGCACTGTGTCCATTCACATCCATGTGTGTCTGAATGGTTATAATCTGTGCCTTCAGTTACCGGGTGGTGACCAAGGGTACCACAGGTGGTGCCACTCCCCTGCTGTCTTCTGACACAGCATGCCCCTCAACATCCATTTTGGTATTAACCTCTGTGGATGCACACAGGGTAGTGTGGATGGTCATGTATGGGGTGGTGTCAAGGGGCATGATTGCATACTGTAGGTCTGCCCCCTGTCTGTTCCACATGGCACGGGATCAAAATGTCACAAGACATTATTCTGCAGCAATATACCATGCTGCCAATACAGCGCAATATATTGCCAGTGGCATAAGTCTTTTTTTTTTGTAGAGCGCACGGCAAAGAGATCTGGTAGAATTCTGCATGACCCTGCATTTGTCTGTACACCCATTCATGCCATCACCTGTTTTGCATGCATGTTTGTGCATACTGTAATGTTTAATTCCACCTGCATGCATGTAGGTACCTGCCACTGAAATGTCACATATGAGTGCAGTATTTGCATTCTCATTCATGCACAGGCCCCAATATAAGGATTCATCAAAAACTCATCTCTGAGGTGAGAATATCAGAAGATTGTGGATTCTAGCCCCACACTATGACCCTGGGGTAAAACCCAATACTAACATTGTTTAGGTGGATGTTAGAGATCCCATGGTACTTCCCAAAAAGAGAAGGGGTACTTTTATTGATAGAATATGTACAGTTACAAACATCAACAACAAAAAACACATTCCCTAACTACCAAACTATCCTAGCAAAAGGGAAAAAAGCAGGCTAGCACACAAAATCAATGTGAAAAGCATACATGTGGAAAGAAACTGGTTACAAGCTGTTCTAGACTACTCTCAAGCTAATAAATGTCAAGAAAGAAAAGCGAAAAATAAACAGCAAAACACAAAAGTGCAGTGTCAAGAAGAAAGCTTTCTTTTGTAACTATTGCACCCATGTTATTGTCTTTCAAACCCCAATCCATTGTTGCTTATTTAGTTGTGTATTTCCATGATTATAAACTGCTCTCATTTTCCTGGTAACATTACTTACGAATATCTGCAGTGGAACTAACGTCTGCTGGAAAAAAAGAGCATCTTGCCTGCTATGTACACCATTTCATACAACCTATATTAATGCATAGAGCACTGTAATCCCAGCAGGATCACTCCTCCAAAAAACAACAGTAAATCAGTTTATCATAGGTTGTAGTAGAAAGTCATGACCTTCCAGTTTGCCCCCAAGTGTGACCAGAAATCCATAATGTAGAGACATGTAAAGAATAAATATTCCACAGTTTCTATGTCATGTTCACAAAAGCCCCAAAGGCATAATCGTTCTGAAGCACTTTTATGCATATGATTCCCTTTAACTTGCAGCTTGCCATAAGTACATATCCAAACCAGGTCTTTCATTTTATTTAGCATCCTACTGTCAAGTCACCTGGTAATTACTATGGATCTGTTATCACCAGCTACAAAACAACAAGCATTTGTCAATGCCAAATGTTGGTTGCTTGTTTAATGCTGACACTTCCCTGAGCTCACTTTATAACCTGCAGTGTACCTCATCTGGTCCCATAGCCTTATGTACTTTCAAGGCAGCAACATCTTTCACTAACACCTATTTAAATCCCACCCTCTTATGCACCCAGCATCCACAATTTGTTTTCCTGCACCCACACCCTATACCCAGCACCCAGCACCCAGTGCCCAATTCTCCTTATTAGGAGAAGGCAATTGCCACTGCTGCCAGCTGGTCCAGCACAGCACAGCCCTTTCTCCTCCACTGCTGAGCACCGGCTTCTAATGAATGAAACCGTGCTGCCTGTTGCTATAGTACAGCCTGCGGATCATGTTGCAAAAAAGCACGTTAATGCATCAGTTAGGGTTTTCAATAGATCACCAAAAGCTGGGAAAATTCAATGTTAGGGTTCCCACCTCAATTACACCACCATCCCACCCTCCAGACACCAACAGGCATTAGGGTGTGCCATGGGGTCATCAGTTCCAACTCTCACCCTATTCCATGTGTAAACAAGCTGACATGGTACAGTATAGGAGAATGGGGTGAGAGTTGGGCCTGATGACTGCATGGCACACCTCAATGCCTGTTGGTGTGTGGAGGATAAGGGGGTTGAGTGGTAGAGGTAGGAACCATAACATCAAATTTCCCAGCTTTTGACAATTTAATAAAAACCCTGTCTGATGCATTAACATAGTTTTTGCAATGAATTCCCCTTCTTTTTGAGATAGTATAATAGTATCCTTATTTTACTTTGTGAGTGCAGGGTCTGAATCCCACAAAGTTATGTGTGTGTGTGTGTGTGTGTGTGTGTGTGTGTGTGCAGAATAAATTCAATGGACATACATAACTTGGGCATTTTCAGGAATTTTGTCAACAAATTTTCAACATGGCCTTCTGGGGAACCCACATCATGAACACTGGCACTGTCATTTTGTTAATCTGTCCCAAAAGATGATTTCACAAAGTGGTTGCACTATTCTGCACAAGAGGTGAAAAAACATGTTTCGGTTAGGATGTGAAAAATGGCAGCTGTACACTGTTCATGAGGAGGTGTGAAAAATGGCTATGTTGAAAATTTGTAGTAAAAATATAAAACATTGTTGAAGTTACAAGCATGCATAAAACCTGTACAATGCATGTTAGTATCACAGCCATTTTTTGGAATTATTTCACCACATTTTCAACATAGGCTTTTTAAGATGTCCCCTCATGAACACTGACACTGTGATTTCATTAATCCATCCTGAAAGTTGATTTTGCACTGCAACCACACTATTCTGCACCACAGGTTCGAAAATACATTTCAGGCAGAATGTAAAAAGTGAGAGTTGTACTGTTGATGAGGTGTTTTAAAAAAAATGGCAATGTTGAAAATCTTGAGTGAAAATAATAAAAACTGGCAAAGTTACGAGCATGCATATAAACTGTGCAATGCACGCTTGTAATGCACTCATTTTATGGACTTTTTGCACCAATATTTCAACATGGGGTTCTTGGGACCCCACCTCATGAACACTGGCACTGTCATTTTGCTAATTGGTCCCAACAAATGATTCCTTGCAGTGACTGCAAAATCACCTTGCAGGATCAATTAATGAGATGACAGTGTTAGTGTTCATGAGGTGGGATCTCAAGAACCCCATGTTGAAAATTTGGGGTCAAAATTCCTTAAAATGGCTGAGATATCAACTTAAGTTGACAGCCCCATTGACTGTCATTATACGGCGCTTACCTTTGATTCTTCAGTTTCTGGTTTTGTTTTGTCTGAGTTAATCTTTTTATTGTAATTATTGTGATTATACATACAAATACACTACATTCCCCAATATACACTTACATAAATTCTTAATAGGAGAAGGAACAAATATAATGTCTGAAGTATTATACAATGATATTAAAGGGGAACACAAATGTTGAGAAAACAATATGTAGCAGTACAATCTATATGATAGAGAGAAAATATGGCAATTTATGCTTAAAGGGGTAAAAGGAGTAGATACAAACAAGAAATATGAGCAGTCTTGACTGTACTTCTATTATGCTGTAATTTAGTATAAGTATGTGTAAGACTGTATAAAGGAAGAACATAAAGAAAAGAAAAATATCTAAGAAAGTGAACAAGAATGAAGAGGGAAAGAGAAGAAGAAAAAGAGACAAAAAGATAGAAAGAGAGGAGATGAAAAAGGAATGAAAGAGCTAGCAGCGAGATTCCAACATGAACACATAACAACCCATGGATTAAGTGACGATATGTGTAGATGTGTTTAAATATTTAAAACAGTCCTGCCAGCATTTATTATATAAATTAAGTCAGTCAGAGGCTAAGTGTGACATACAATCAAAGATGGCGTATTGAGATAGTTGTTTGAGAATATCTGGTAGGGTGGGAATGATGTTGGCTCTCCAATGCATTAGTATAAGATGTTTAACTTGAAGGAATAGTAGGGATAACCACCTATTCTGAGAATGGGATATTTTGTATGCATGAGCATTGAAAATGCCAAGTATGCAATGTTTTGGATCTAATGCAAAGGATAGACCAATCACTTTCATTGCAAAGAAATGAATATGATGCCAAAGATTGTGTATGGGAGGACAATGCCATAAAATATGTAGCAAATTGCCATTGGGGGAGTTACAGTGACAGCATTTATTGTTGTTCATTAAGCCCATTTTTTTGCAAAATCTCAGGAGTTCTGTATCATAGATGCAGAATTTTGGTTTGTATGAGTGAACTGCAATTATCCTTGAAATATTTATGGCAGAATAGCCAGCAGTTATGCTATTGTGAATTGGTTATGTTATAATTTAAAAGGGTACTCCATTTATTTTTTGCAATGATAGATTGATCTGGATTTGTATTTCTGATATGTTTGAAAATTATACTATTTAATTTAGAGTTTGTTTTGATCCATTTAAAAATAAAAGTATCATATATAAATTGTGAGGAGTAGTAGGAAGATAAAGGTTCCATGCCGTTTGTAACTGTAAATATTTCCAAAAATCGTGCTGAGGAAGATTCCATTGTTTGCGCAGGTTAGAAAAGGATTTTAATTTGAGAGCCTGAGGTATAAGTATATCCTCCAAGAAAAAAAGTCCCAGTTTTTCCAATTACAACAAAAAAATTGGGTGATTATCAAGAGTGATGTTGCGATTCCCCCAAAAGGAGTCATATATGAGAGG
This sequence comes from Neoceratodus forsteri, assembly GCA_016271365.2. NCBI lineage: Eukaryota > Metazoa > Chordata > Ceratodontiformes > Ceratodontidae > Neoceratodus > Neoceratodus forsteri. Next base: position 464,895,886 of record CM057449.1, read on the forward strand.
GGTTTGGTTGGATTTAAGGCATTTATGAATTATTTTCCAGTAGTATATGGATGACACTATAGTCGGGTGAGATTTTAAATTGGGGGGAGAGGGTTATAAATAAAGGAAGTGGTCACATTGCCCAGACATAGAGATGTTTCCATATTGACCCACAACGGTGATTTATTGCTGGGTTTATTAAACCATTTTACAGTTTGGGCAGTGTGGAAGGCCCAAAAATATGTTTGGAACCAGGGGAGCCTGAAGCCCCATTTGAACCAGTGAGAATGCAGTTTGTTACAACTAAATCTGGAAATTTTGCCTTCACATAACAAAGGTGCCAATTATGTCATCAGTTCTGACAAAAAAAAATAGGGACAGTTAAAGAGACATTAGAAAATAGATACAGTATTTTGGGAGCTATTGACATCTTGATAGCAGAGATTTTCCCATTAAAAGTGAGGTTAAGCAGTTTCTATCTGTTGAGAGTGTTTTTAATATTTGCCAATAATGGGGAAAGATTGGCATCCCATATCTTGTCTAATTTAGAGGTGATCTGTATTCCAAGGTAAGAGATACCTTGAAAGGCCCAACAAAAACATAATATTGTATTCATAGAAGGGTTACAAAAATTGTTCAATGGCATTGTTTCTGATTTGTTTAGATTCAGAGCGAGCCCAGAAAATGAAGTAAAGTTGCTAAGTAACTTAATTAAGGGTGGTCCCAAAATTCCAAGATTTTCGAATAGAATGAGGAGGTCATCAACCTAGGATAGTGAAGTATAGTGGGAATTACCACTAGGGATACCTTGGATCATGGATGATTGATGAAGAGCAATGGATAGGGGTTCGATAGCTAGAATAAAAAGAGTGGGGATAAGAGGCCTGGTACCTCTTGCCAGATGAAAGGATGAGGACAGAATAGAGTTAGTAAGAACCCGGGCAGAGGGGAAGGTGTATAGTAATTGAATCCATGTACAACATTTATTAGTGACACCAAAGTGGGATAAAGCACGATACAAATAAGTCCAGTTGAGAGAATCAAATGCCTTTTCAAAGTCGATGGCTATAGCTGCGGCAGGTGATTTAAGAGATTTAGATTTGCAGATTAAATTAAATAATGAGTGGAGATGATCAGAACCAGTTCTATTTTTGATAACTTCTGCTTGGGAGGTGTGGACAAGTTTCGAAATTATTGATTCTAAACGTGTATTTAATATTTTGGCAAACATTTTCCAGTCCATATTAAGTAATGATATCAGTCTGTAACTGGATGGGAGAGAAGGGTCTTTATCTTTCTTTGGTAGGACAGTTATAATGACTTCTGTCTTAGAATAGGGAAGTTTACCTTGTGAAGATGCCTCTTTGAAGACCTTAAACAGTAAGGGGCATAAGATGTCAGCTAATGGTTTTTGAAAGTCAGTGGAAAAACCATCACTCCCAGGAGCTTTACCAGTTTTAAGGGAATTTAGCACTGCTTGTATCTTTTTTAGGGAAAAGGGTTCATCTAGCAAAGCCATATCTTGTTGGGAGAGGTGTGGTAACTGTAAATTGTCCAGAAATTGTTGTATATATTCAGGTTGTGGGGGAGTGGGGTGAGAGTATAATTGTTGGTAGAAGGATTGCATAATATGGTTAATTGAGGGATTATCTGTATGGATTTTGCCTGAAGGATCCTTCAAACTAGCAATGTGTCTCTCCATCTGTTGATTCTTGAGTTGATAAGCAACCAGCTTCCCGCATTTATCCCCTTGTTCCCAATAATGGTGTTTAAGTCTAAGGAGGGTGAGTTCAGCTTTCCTGGATATTAATTCATTGATTTTAATTCTAAACTGAAAAATTTCATGGTGAAGTTGTGAGTTATTATCTGGATTTTTTGTTTTACAATATTGGGCTTCTTTTTCTTTAAGAGATTTCTCTAAATCGGTGAATTGCTGTTCCCTTAGTTTTTTCTTGTGTGCTGCATAGCTTATAATTTTCCCTCTAACTGTTGCTTTAAGTGCTTCCCAGATGGTACCTTGAGATACATCAGGAGTGTTGTTAAAGGAAAGAAATTCTTGGATTTGGGATCTAATCCAAGGTAAGAAATTGGGGTCTTTCAATAAGAGTGGATCTAGATGCCAGGAGGGGGATTTAGATGGGGGCAGGCCCCAAATAAGAAGTAATTTTATAGGAGAATGGTCTGATATAGTAATTGGGAAGATAGCTGTGTCGATAATTTTTTCAGTGATGAATGGGGAAGAAAACCAGTAGCCAATTCTACTATAAGATTTATGAAGTGGTGAGTAAAAAGTATAGTTGCGCTGTCTAGGAAGGTGTAGTCTCCAAATGTTGGTGAGACCAAAGTCTTTCATTAGCATTGAGAGTGCAGAAATACTTCTGGGGTGGGAATCAAATGAAGAGTTACTTCAGTCTAAATGTGATTCCAGAGCTAAATTGAAATCCCCACCTAAAAGTATAGGAGAATTGTTAAAGTTACTGTTCATAATTTATCGGGCCATATTATGAAAGAATTCAGGTGAATCAGAGTTAGGGGCATAAATGTTGACTAACATAAGGGGGCCTGCAGGGGTATTTAAGTGGGCTATAATCCATCTGCCATCTGAACTGGAGATGAATTTGATAAGGGTCCAGTTAAGGGATTTATGTAATAGAATAGCAACCCCCCATTTTTTAGAAGTAGAGGAGGACGCATATACTTGACTGACCCAATCCCTTCTGAGTCTGTCGACATCCTCTATTAAAAGTGTTGTTTCTTGTAAGAAATCAATATGAGTTTTATGCTTTTTGAGGTAAGAAAGTATTTGCTTTCATTTACAAGGTGAGTTGAGTCCCTTAACATTGCATGAATGTAGAACTAGATCACTCATGTTACTGGGGGAGACGAGTATGAAAACATAAATAGGAAGTAAGGGACTCATATTTAAAGGGTTAGAGGATGTTACAGACTCAGAAGGGAGAGGGCTAGCATAGTCAAATGTGTGCAGGATATTTAGTTTGTGGAAATACTTAAATCCTGCGTGAATGTTTCCATTGGGTCTCACAAGGAAGAGCGGTAGTAAAAAGAATATAGAAGACATATATATAGTTACTGAACAAAACATATGCATGTTATACTAACACACTATGAAGTCTTTAGATAATATAGCAAGATATGAGTCAGTGAAATCTCCAAGACACTCTCGTTATACTACAGAGCATGTAAATAGTAAGTAAATCTTGGGAGAAAATTATCTTAAACCCAAGAAACAAACTGTAAACAATTATTTCTATCAAGTTATTACTGTGACTAGAACTAAAGTGAACATAATAATTCCCTGGGTGAGAACCATGAACATCTTACCACATGTGAAAAGGGTATTACAGAAAGTATATGCAATCCCAGACATAATAATACATCTTGAACCTAAGTTAGACTGGAAAAAGGAACTGAGCTGAAACACTATTATGGCAATACAAACAGTATGCCATTATGGTTGGCTAAGTCCTAAAATTATAAGAGCAGCTGTACTTGTGCCATCTACTATGTACTTACTCACATAATCATAATGCTTAGATGCAGAAGTGTTTATGTAGGAGGAGTGCTCAGGTAAAATGGAGCAAGTAGGGTCCAAATAGTATAAGGATTTATGGGGTGTCGAGGCATTGTATGGGGAAGAATCTGGTGAAAGTCTTGTAGTGAACAGGAATACGTAGTCATTCTGGCAATATGACATTTATAAGAGTTGAGTTTGTTCAGGCTTCCAGGTACTACATATATTATTGATAAGTACTAGGTATTTAATAGTAGCACAGACCCAAAAATCGCCCCTAGGGAAGGAGTTGCTTTAACATAGTGAGATTTCAAGACCTGGAGAGGGTTGAGTGAGCTCAGCTATAAGAGTACAACACAGGCTTAAAAAGCCATATCATAAGGGCTTCGAGACAGACTGTGCTATCTATTATTGATTGTAGCACATTGAGTAAAATAATAAAGATGAGACACCTCAAAAAGAGCCTGCAACACCTAATTGTAGGGCAAAACTGAAGACTAAGTGATAGATAAATAAAACAGTACAAGGAGTTGGTAGCCCATGGTTAAAGAAAAGGGGATTTAAAAGTTAGATAAAGGCAGGTTGGAGTGGGAAGGAGACTAGAGAAAAATATTGAAGTGTTAAATGTTAGTGTGGGATGTACAGTAGTAGTGTATGAAGGGAATAACTAGTTGAGGACCTCGTTAATATAACCCCAAGCTACTGTAAATTTATAATGGTTGTATATAGTAACAAATGTGTGGGGTGATGTTGGATCACAAATTAGTTAAGCAGGCAAACTCCCTTAATAGTTATGTGAGAAGGACATACTGATAAAAAAGATGGTAGACTCTGGTTTGGCTTTGAAGAGTGCAGATGTGTTCTGGTCCAGAGAAGATCACAGCCGCTGACTAGAGATGCAGCAAAATTAAATTCCGCTAGCAAAGTGAATGCGAAGTGGCCACTTCGCATTGTCATTCCACTATGAGGCATGGCCAATAGGAAAGACTCACTTCGCCTTGTATTTATTACTTCGCATTGTCATTCCACCTTAACGCAAAGTAAGGCAGAGTGGCAACAACATTGGCAGCCCCCCAGTGCCCCCATACACACACAGTCACCAGAATTAGTGTGCATCCCCAAAATGCTACTGTCTTGTGTCCAGAAACCTGCCCAGTGCTGACAAAGTGAATTGAGAGCACAACAAGAAATACAAAGTCTCCCAGAAATAATGGCACACTCAGTCATGCGCGCAGTGAACATGGTCACATCACACACTGACACCAGATTAATATGCATACCCAAAATGCTACCGTCTTGTGTCCAGAAAATTCCCCAGTGTTGATGAAGTGAAATGAGAACATATCAAGAAATGCAAAGTCTCCCAGAATTAATGGCACACTCAGTCATGCGCGCAGTTGTCACTCACAGTCACCAGAATTAATTTTCATCCCTAAAATGCTATTGTCTTGTGTTCAGAAAATTTCCCAGTGCTGCCGAAGTGAAATGAGAGCATAACAAGAAATGCAAAGTCTCCCAGAATTAATGGCACACTCAGTCATGCGCGCAGTGGTCACACACATTCACCAGAATTAATTTGCATCCCCAAAATGCTACTGTCTTGTGTCCAGAAAATTCCCCAGTGCTGGTGAAGTGAAATGAGAGGGTAACAAAAAAATGCAAAGTTTCCCAGAATTAGTAGCACACTCAGTCATTTGCGCAGTAGTCACACACAGTCACCAGAATTAATTTGCATCCACAAAATGCTACTGTCTTATGTCCAGCAAATTCCCCAGTGCTGATGAAGTGAAATGAGAGTGTAACAAAAAATGCAAAGTCTCCCAGAATTAATGGTGTATTGCAGATGCACAGACAGATTAAGATTGCACTGCACACTCAAGAGATGCAGAGTCAGACGTAAAGGCAGAACAACACCTAACCGGTGCTCACAAGTCACAAATCTAAATCAGGAAAATAATTCCTTTTGCTGGTTGGGGAGGGGGAGTGCACTGCAGTAACAGTTCACTACCAGTAAAGATACCACAAAGCAGTATAAAAAAATCATGCAGGTGCAGTGGATAGCAGGGTCACACTGCTGCAATTATTCTGGCACAATAAAAATTGTCTGATTTAATGGTACACATCGCATACACACTCGCACACACACTACAAGTATTGCATAGCAAATTGAAAACCTTTAGTAATATAACCAAATGTTTTAAACAAACTGAAATTATACACTGTTGCACCACTACAATCAGCAAAAAAATGTCAAGAATTACTGAAAATATTACTGTGTGTGCATTAACACAGTTATACAAGAAAAATATAACCAAAACAGAAAGACTGCATTTTTCTCCCAGTTAATCTACCTACTCCACTGATATGCCCCTTCCCCAAAGCACACTTCACAGTACACAGACTGACTGTTCTAACTTAACATTCAAAATCCACACACAAACAATAAACACTCGATGATATGAGCACAGGAGAGTTTTCTACAATCGATGCACTAAATTTTGAGCAAAGAAATGGCTCAAAAAGGCTTTTTTTAACAGCTTTTACAGGATTTGAATTGCAGAGCTCTGAGAGGAAACTGTCTCCATCTTCCACTACACACACACTACACAGAACTGAGGCTGTGCAGAACAATCTAGAGCCCATGTGACCTGCAATCCCTGCAGCACTGCAAATTCTCTTTGGTGCTCAATAACAAGGCATAGTGATGTGAAGTACATTGATTTCAATGTACTTCACCTTAAAATTGGTGGAGAAGTGGTTTGGAGAAGGCAGAATAATGCAAAGTCATTGGTTTCAATGGACTTTGCGTTCCCCATTATGACGTGAAGTACTCTGCTTCATGTTGTGGAGCACTTCGCAGATTCCGCGTTACTCTACAAATCACTCCATGGAGCGAATTTCCGCCACTTCTCCCACATCTACTGCCAACCTCCAGAGGTAAGTATGGGGTAAAAGGGGATGCGGGGAGGTGGGTGCATAGAGGGAGGGATGGTGTGGATTGGGGAAGGGCACATGGGGAGACAAGGAGGGACCATTTTCTTTTTCCAGGTTAAAAAAAAAAGATGTTGGGAGACTGTTTTCTTTTTTATAGGTACATTATACATTTGGGGATGCTGGGATTGGGCTACCCTGTGTCCCACACTGCCTGGGGGAAGGGGGCTACTGCCAATGCAGGGATTTGGTACCATGCTGTTGGCAAACATAAAGGAGAACATGAGAACACTACTGGGGGGAATATACTGGGAATACTGGGAGTGGGCTCCCCAGTATTCCACAACAATAATATGGGGATTTAATACACAACTGAGGACACTGGGAGTGGGATACACAGTGTCCCACACTGTTGGGGGGAAGGGACTACTGCCAACATGGGAATTTGGCACCCCACTTATGGCAAACATTAGATGAAGAGTGCACACTATTGGGGGGATGGGGTATTATACTGGGCTGAAGGACAACTGGGGACACTGGGAGTGGGCTATCCAGTATCCCACACTGAGGAAGATGGGGGGCTTGTTGGTCTGAGAAGAAGATTTTTTTTTTTTGAAGTCCATTGTTGCAAGGCTTCCTCTTTCACTGTTTACTGACATGAGTGTCATGCAACTCAAAGGACCAAAGCCCTCTCTGATTGGAGTGGCTTTGGCCCTTTGAAGTGCATGACCATTCAGCCCACCTAGCAAAGAGTTGTATCAGGACCACACCGAGTGGTCATTAGTGCCAACTGCCAAGCCCATTGCAAGCCCCTGGTTTTGTGTACTGCAATGGGCTCAGCAGCAACACACACCCAAAATCCTGTACTACAACAATACGTTGGTTTGCACATGCATGCAACCAACACAAAAATTGGTTCAGAAATAAAAAACTCCAATATATTATGCTCAGACATTTTGATCCAGGACAGGAAAGTAGCTTACAAAAATGAGAGGTCCTACAAATTAACCTTTTGCAAACAGGAACTCAAAAAATCAGGAGATGATTAAAAGACTGACTAATAATTCTACTGCCATTTTTCTCACATGTGGTCAAGAAGGCGGAGCACCAAGCCTGTCCAAAATTTTTCCAAATCTTAGCAGATTGCAATAAAACCGGTTTCACAAAATGTACAGTACCAAGAAGATACAGTAAAAGAAAACCACAAGATTTATCATCACAAGTCCACCTTCTTTTAAATTTCTGTATGTGTGTGCCCATTTGTTTGGGTCGCGATGGCTCCCCCACAACAGTCTGAAGAAAATGCTATGCAGTTTTGCCTCTATTTTTCTGGGGGGGGCCGGAGGCAAAACTGACATGCAAAACAATAGGGACTAAAAATGTATTAATCATGTAAACTTGTTTCTGTTTAGTCATATGCCACCTGTTCCATGAATTCACCTTATGTTCTGCAATCATCAGTTTTGTCTCCCAATTAGGTTTTTTCATATTTGGCCCAAATTTATGGCAAGAATGGTAAGGGGACCAATTTCAATTGGTATGCCCAAGATATGGTTTGTACAGTCATTATTTCAGGAATCTAATGCCATGTCTTTGCTTTTTTGCAGGTTAACCCTCACCCCTGCAACATTTGAATAGGATTCTGAAACACCAGAAAATATCCAAATGGATTCCACACTTTGAATTCAAATGAGCATGTCATCTGTGTAGGCCAAGACTTTAGGGAAAATCAAATGTTCCATAGTTGTGATGTGCTCTATATCCTAATAGTTGTCATTTTTTCTAATTAGAGGATCAAGGCAAAAGGCATATAAAAGGAGACTGAAGGGACTCCCTTGTTGTACAGGGGTCCCCAACCATCCATTCTATGTAAGGAACACACATGCCATAGAATACAGAAGTCAAATCCATAAAACAAATTTATACAGAAACCCATGGTGTTGTAGAAGCCTGAATAGATAAGCATGTGATACTTAATCAAAAAGAAAAGAGTAGGGGATTATTTTTTATGTTAAAGGCAAACCAAAAAGGCCCACCCAGTGGTGCTGGGGGCTGAGGCACTGGATACCTTACCTCATGTCACGCTGGTGACACAGGTTCAGGAGCAAGCTTGTGTCATCGGGGGTTGGCCAGGGAAGGGAGGATGGATCGAGTACCTAGAGGACTGCTCTCCTTCACTGGGGAGGTGTGGGGTGTAGATCCCCATGGAAACTGGGGGTGCTGCTGCTGGGGACACTTGGGATTGAATGGAAGCAGAGGCGGATGCCCTGCGGGTGGGCAGGACAGCATGCCCATCATGCACTGGACGTCATTGCATGTCCACGATTCCAAGAGTTTAGAAGCTAGAAAACCCCACTGTGCTACACCAATGATGCCCCCGAAGGACTCCCACTCCCCCGACCTGAACAAAATCTAGCCTCAGCCAGGGCGGGGGCCCAAGAGTGATCTGGTCTCCCTCCTCATCTCCCCGTGAGAAGGGACCCCTCCGTGGGTGGGTAAGCCATGGTCCTCCTCATTCCACAGTCATGTCAGAGGCCAGGCCAAGAGGAGTTTTGATGTCCACATACAGGGCCGACTAGGGGACAAGGATCCATCCCAGTAGCACATGGGAGTTAAAGAAAGTCGAAAAAAAAAATTAAACCAAAAGAAAAATTACATATATACACAAAACAATATGTATCTCAGAAATTACAATACAAAATACATAGAAACATGGAATTTGACAGAAGATAATGACTGTTTGGCCCACCCAGTCTGCCCATTTCCCTACCTACTGGATAAGCTGCAGATCCGACTTAACCAGCAGCCTACTTCTTCCTACCCCCAACCCCTAGAATTGCCTAATGACTGTCCCATGCATGCTTGAATTCCACCACTGTTTTTGACTCCACAACCTCCTCCGGAAGGCCGTTCCATGCATCCACAACCCTCTCTGTGAAAAAATACTTTCTTAAATTACCTCTGAGCTGCCCCCCCTCTATCTTCAAATTGTGCCCCTTGTTCTTGCACACTTTTTTTGAAAGATGCTACCCTTTTGGACTTTGTTGATTCCCTTGAGGTACCTGAAAGCTTCTATCATGTCCCCCCTCTCCCTCCTTTCCTTGAGGCTATACATATTAAGCTCCTTAAGTCTCTCTTCATATGTCTTCCTGTGCAGATCCTGCACCATTTTAGTTGCTCTCCTCTGGACAGCTTCCATCCTGTCTATGTCTTTGCGGAGATTGGGTCTCCAGAACTGCTCGCAGTACTCCAGATGGGGTCTCACCAGCTGTCTGTACAGAGGGAGAATAACTTCCTGTTTTCTACTGGTGATGCCTCTGCCTATGCATCCCAGTATCCCCCAGCCCTCCTTGCTGCCCTCTCACATTGCTTGCCCACCTTTAGGTCATCTGATATGACTACCCCCAGGTCCCTTTCCATTTTTGTTGTTGTTAGTATCTCACCCCACTGTGTACTCTTCCCTGGGTTTTGTTTCCCAGGTGCATTACCTTCACTTCTTAGCATTGAATCTAAGCTGCCATACATTTGACCATTCCTCTGACCTTGCTAAGTCCCTTCTCATCCTTTCCACCCCACCTTGTGCATCAACTCTGTTGCAGATCTTTTGTGTCATCTGCAAAGAGACATACTTTTCTTCCAGTCCCTCTGCAATGTTGCTTATAAAGACATTGAAGAGGACTGTCCTAATACTGAACCTACATGTACCCCACTAGTAACCCCTTCTTCAGAGTGGACTCCATTTACTATTACTATCTGTGTCCTATTCTCCAGCCAATTCTTTACCCAGGCTGTTGTCTTGGGACCCACTCCCAGGCTGGCTAACTTGTATATTAATCTTTTGTGTGGGACTTTGTCAAATGCCTTGCTAAAGTCTAGGTAGACCATGTCCACAGCCCCTCCCTGATCTACTACTTTGGTCACCCAGTCAAAGAAATCTATCAGATTCATCTGGCATGACCTTCCCGCTGTGAATCCATGCTGCCTGGGGTCCTGTGCCCCTCTGGCCTCTAGATACTTGACTATTCTTTCCTGCAGAAGTGATTCCATCATTTTCTCTATAACTGAGGTTAAACTAACAGGTCTGTAGTTTCCTGCTTCTGCCTTGCTCTCACTTTTGTGAAGGGGAATCACATCTGCCCTCCTCCAGTCCTCGGGCACCACCCCATCCTCCCATGATTTGTTAAAGATGGTAGTCAGTGGTGTCGTCAGTTCTACCCTTAGTTCTTTCAGAATTCTGCGATGAATCCCATCAGGCCCCATTGCTTTGTCTACCTTCAGTTTTAAGAGTTATTTCATAACCCTTTCTTCTGTAAATGGTCTGGTATCAACTTCTGTATCCTGAGTGTTTCTATTGTTTGTTTTAGGTACCTCCCCCTCTTCATTTGTAAATACTGAGCAAAAATATTTGTTTAGTATCTCTGCCTTTTCACAGACATCCTCTGCCCACCCTCCTTCCCTTTTATTAAACTTTTCTATCCCTCCCTTGGTCTTCCTTCACTCCCTGATGTACCTATAAAAGGTTTTATCCCCCTTCTTAACTGAGTTGGCTATCTGTTCCTCAGTTTGGGCCTTTGCTGTTCTGACTGCCTTCCCAGCTTCCTTTTGCTTTAACTGATACAGTTCTCTGTCCTGCTCCTTCTGTGATTCTGTGTATTTCCTGAATGCTTTCTTTTTCTCTTGAACCTTCACTGTCACTTCCTTTGAGAACCATAGTGGTTTCTTACATAATCTTGTTTTGTTTATTTGCTTCACAAAAAGGCTTGTTACCTCTGTCATGGCAGTTTTTATTATTCCCCTTTGTTCTTCCACCCCTCCTTCCTGCCCATTTGCTAGTGCATTCCTTAGGCACTCACCCATTTTGGCAAAGTCAGCCCTCCTAAAGTCCAACACTTTTGCCTTTGTATGGCTTGACTCTATTGCTGTGTTTATTGTGAACCATACTGTTCGATGGTCGCTAGTTCCCAGATGGCTACCCACTTCTGCATCTGTGATCCTCTCTCCATCTCCATTTGAGAGAACCAGGTCTAAGACTGCTCCCTCTCGAGTGGGCTCCAATATTAGTTGTCTAAGGCATGCCACAGTGTAGTGAAGAAAGAGTAAAAAAGAAATCAAAGCTATAGAAAAAAAATATAGAAACTTACACCTTACACCAAATACCTAAGATCCTGTTCCGTCTATTGCAGTTTAGTAAAAGGCCCCACCACGTGTCAAATGTTGTATTGCCCACAAATTTTAATTCAGATTCCTGAACACTTTAGATTTCTTGTAAAATAATGTACAACAATTCATTCTGAGATAAATACTTTTGCTGTAATACCAGTCTATAGCAAACTTGCCAGATCTACTATTTTAAACAAGCAGAAAAAACCCTTAAATTGCTAACATTGTATTTGAACCAGATGGGTAAAAATACAAAGAATGAAAACATCATAGGATGATTTATGAAACATTGGTGGTTTCTATTTAGTAGCTAATATTTTCCAGAAATCTTGAATATGTGGACACTCAGAGCCCGATTCTCAAAGCCCTTAGAGGGATGCAACTTGCTTGCGTCAAACATTTCTGATGCAAGTAGCACCTTGCATCAAAAGATGCAGCTACTGCTACTCTAAAATGCAGCCTTCGTCAAATGCAAGCTGCATGCACCAAAGGGGGCTTGCACCAGCCTTGCCTCACAAAATGGACTATGGCATGATGCTAGGGGGCTTGTGGCAGACGCAAGCTGCCACATCCCCTAAATCAGTATTTTGAAAGCTTCCCCAGATGACAAATATCTAAGTACCATTAGACCAACCAAGAACTGGTCTAAATGTACTTAGTTGTCCACTGGGGGTTGCGCCACTGTGCCAAGATCCTGATCAACCTGTATTAAATGCCCCCCTCTGGTTCTGATCCCTGATCACTTTGAAAGTAATCACTTCAGTAGTCTTGCTGTCCCCCTGCTCAGAACCTCATTCCCCATTTTATTATTAATAAAATCTCTCCAGTAGCCCAGTGGTCTCCCTAGCTCCAATCCCTGATCCTCATGTTATTATTAATAAAATAACTCTGATACCCCAGCTGTCCCCCCAGCTATCATCCCCAATCCTCAAGAAAAACATGAGGAGACTGTCCCTGGTGGTCTAGTGGTCCCCACCCCCACCCTGGTTAGAAGGACCCCACCATCCCACTTCCCCCAGTCCTTAAGCCAGTGACCATCACAGCCTTCCACACACCCCCACGGCTGTCCACCAGCTGAGCTAGCAATGGGCGCCTACTATATACAGTAAGCACTCATTGCTAGCTCTGTTGGTGGCAAGCTGTGGAGGTGTGTGGTGGGCTGTGCTGGTCAACAGCTTAGGGATGGAGGGCAAATGGGCTTGTGGGGCACTTCCAACTAAGGTGGGGGACCACTAGGCTACCAGGGATGATCTCTGTATGTTTTTCTTGGGGATCAGGGATTGTAGCTGGGGGGACCACTGGGCTACCAGAGATATTTTATTAATAATAACATGAGTATCGGGGATTGGAGCTTGGGACACCACTGGGTTAGCAGATACATTTTATTAATAATAACATGAGGATTGTGGATCAGAGCTGAAGGGACCACTGGGCTACCAGAGATGGTTTATTTATAATAACATGGGGATCGGGGATTGGGGCTGGGAGAACTGCTGAACAACTGGAGATGCTTTATTAATAATAACATGGGGATCAGGGATCAGAGCTTGGGGGGACTGCTGGGCTACCGTAGATATTTTATTAATTATACCATGGGGATCAGGGATATGGGCTGGGGGGTGTCCTAGTCTATCAGGGATACATGGTTATGTGGGGGGATTGGTGCTGGGGGGGCACCAAACACCAAGCACCTGTCCATTATGCTATTGTTGCACAGCCCACTCACGGCTTGTGGCAAGTCTTCCATATCTATCCTCTGTTTGGGACAGGATCAAGTTTGTTGCAATCCATTGGATTTTGATGCCAGGACCCTACCCGATAGAGAATCAAGTGCAGGGTTCCTGGCACACTGGCAGTAGACACAAACCACCTTTGGTGTAGCTTGTACCGACCTTTGAGAATCAACCTCTCAAAGTATAATTCCACCATTGTTTCCAAGAAAGTGGTGCAGGTTGGTTGTGGGCAAAACCATTCATGGATGTCTTTATGTTTCAAACAGTTTTCACATTCAGTCTACAGTACCATGGACAAAAAAAACAGATAGCAACCCACATTTTAATTGGTATCTGGGGTTCAATCAGCATTTTTTTAATGTATGTCATCTGTACAGCGGAATCTCTGACAAATCTAGATTGTTCAAAAAAATAGGTGTAGAAAATTTCTAAATATAAAGCTTTCCTAGGTAAATCTAGAACTTGTTTATCTGAAATTCCAGACTGTTTTATTTTGCTGAAACAGGCATCCAGATTTATGGGTAATTTTCTGGGTCTTCTAGTCTTTTGTACAAATTTGCTAGATCATCATTCCTCTATGTTATAAAAAACATGAGACAAGAGCCAGGGGACCCTCAGCTGAGATGACTGTTGTAAAACTGGCCATAGAGTGGCATAAATAAAGATACTGTAAAAAAATAACAAGGAAGAAGAAGAAGAAGATGATGACAAAGAGGAAGAAGAATAAGAATCAGAATTTATATAGCACTTTTTATACATAATGTATCCCAAAGTGCTTAACAAGCAATGCTAGACTGGTAGTGAAGTGACTGCATGTGTAGTGGCAGCCATATCGCACATCAACACCCACACACAGCCTGGACAATTGCATGAACTAGTTTATGGGAAAGGGAATATTGGCCAGGGCACTGGGAATGTCCCCTACTCTTTGTGAAGAGTGCTCTGGGTTCTTTTACTTCCTCCTGTACACCCACCAGGACAACACCAGGATGGGTGGAAGGGACCTCGATTTAACGTCTCATCTGAAGGACGGCACACCCCATCAATATAGCACCCCCCCAACACCCCCTGTAATACTGCACTTGGATGCCACCATTTTAGGTGCAAGTCCAATCCCAGTGCGAGATGAGAACCCAGGACCTTCAGGTCCTTAGGCGGATGTGCTACCAGCTGAGACCAATTGAGTCACACTGACATCCATGGCATCCATAAACAACCCAACTTAATGTCTAAGTACCTCATGCATCTTTTTATGGGGTTCGACCTACTCCCCCACAAACACTGAAAAAAATAAACTATAATGTTGCTTGTAAAACAACTATACTGTATATATATATATATATATATATATATATATATATATTAGAGCAAAATAACTCTGTTTAATGCATTAGTTAGGATTGTTCCACACTGACAAAAGCGAGGAAATTCGGTGTTGGGTTGAAAGCCTCTGTCCACACTTGAAGCCGGGTACTGGTGCATTACAGTTAAATGGCTACAACTCACCCCATCACATGTAAAGAAGCAGAGGTGTAGGGAGAATGGGGTGAGAGTTAGGACTGACAACCCTAATATGCACCCCGATGCCGGCTGGGGGTGTGGGCAGAGGGGGCCAAGGGGCGCTTTCAACCCTAAAACTGAATTTCCTCACTTTTGTCAGTGTGGAACAACCCTAACTAATGCATTAAACTGAGTTTTTTGCCTCTAATTTCCCTTCTTTTTGAGAATGATAATGAGAAATAGTGAATGTAATGCGGCGGCAGGAAGGGCCTCGCTGCCCGCCACATGATGTCATGTCACATAGTAACATTGTGCCCACAAACACAAATAGTAATACGCATGGTGATGCAAAGTGAAACAGAAAGAGAAACAGTAGTGTAGACAGAAATGTTAAAAGCAACGCAAAAGCAAGTGCAAATGAAAAAGCAAAGGGTAACGCACATGGTGGTGTAGACGTGAATGGTAAGTGAAACGGGAACGGAACTGCAAGCGAAAATGGTAATGGTAACAGTAATGTAAGTGCACAGGCTGGTTTTCTCCAAAAGCTGCATAAATAAAGACTGTGAGTACAAAGAATATATGCATAATAATGGTTCTAGGAGCAGAAAATGAGGAATTGGAATACTAAATTGCTTATATCTCAGGAACCGCACAATGTAGAAAGAAAATTGAAAAGTCTTATGATTTATGACTTTGCTGGCTAGTTTTGTACTTAGCCCCAGTAGGGGGCTAAGGGTTTTCCAAGGAAAAGTCTGTATCTCGCACCGTTTCCGAGATACAGGCCCTGAAATGTGCGGTGAATGCCATAATATTATCCTGTGGGAGAAAAAGAGAAGTTCAGAATGCCATGACTTTGGCTTCCTATAAAATTTTTTCACCAAACTACAAAAAGGCACATCTGTGGGGTGTTGGCTGTGATCCCTCCAAATTTCAGCCCAAAAGACCAAACCGTTATTTTGTAGCAGGGCGCCGAAGGATTCCTCTAATGCGTCGGACAACGTAATGTTATCCTACAGGAAAAGGCATCAAATTTGGAGTGCAGTAACTTTGCCGCCATGTAATATTTTTTCAACAAAACACTGAAAGGCACATATGGGAGATGTCGGCTGCATTCCCTCCAAATTTCAGGCCAAAACACCTAATCGTTCTTTTGCAGCAGGGTGCCAAAGAATTGCTGTCATTTTCCCACAGCCTAGAAAAGTACTGTCGAAGTTTGTGAAAGGTTTCGCAAATTCATTCAACAGTGTCGCAAGTGTGACAGTGCTTTGCGAAAGTACTTTTCCAGAAATTTGAAAAACATATTTCTGGGATGTTTTACCCCAAAATAAAGACATGGCTAGCATCCTCAGGGTCCGACTAGGTGAATACAAAAATAATTAGGTTGCTAGAGGGTCCCAATTTTAAATGCCAAGCATTTTTCTGATCACTAACTGAAAACAAAATGGCAGAGTTGTGACAGTAAAAGGGCCATTTGAGAAAGTAAAAACTGCATTTGCGATACTGTCGAACTTTTTGTTAACTTTTCCCATTGACTTATAATGGGAACTTGTTTTTTGAATAACTTTTGAACCGTTTAATATTTTTTCACAAAATCTTCAAAAGATACATCAGGGACCCCGGCCACAAGTTCCCTGAAGATTTTGGACTGGTCACGCAAACCGTGGGACCAGTAGAGACAACAGTAAAATTCAAGAAAAGTGTAAATGTGCGCACAGATCACGCTTAATAACTCAACAGCCGTATAAGCAACTGGCACGAAACTTGGCAGATCCCAAGGAGTATGGGTCTTGATTATATATTCCAAATTTCAGGCAAATCCGTCAAATGGTTGCAAAGTTATTAAGGTGCAAAATTTTGGGTCTAACATGTAAATGGCTCCTCAACCCTAACTGTTGTGGCACTACCGTGCCACTATAATTAGATTTGGACAATCAGGATTAAACATGTTTTAATTATAAAGACTTTTTTTCTTACTCATGGGCCTTTTCTTCCCTTATGCAACTTTATTCATCCCAATGTTCAAATGATGTTCCCAGTTTATCTGAGCCATATCTCCAAGTCCGAAATAGAGTCCTAAAATTTTGCAAGGGTTGATTCTGACCTGTATCCCTGCCATTTCAGGGGTTTGGATATCATGCTTCCCTAAACCTAAACAAGAACTTTTCTAAAAGTTAATGCCAGAATGAGTAGTTTCAGAAACTCTTTTTGGTACAGTTTGAGCATTCTCACCTGAAATCCTATCCATAGTCACTAGACGTAAACTGTCAGCATATTCTATGGTTTTTACTGGAGGAACCTGCTCTGATAGAACAATACCATTAAAGGGCCCTATGCATGATGCCTTCACACTGTGGAAACCTGGTGTGTAGGCATTGATACACATGAATGCCACAGAGCGGGGTCCCATGGACCCCCTGCAGCATTCACTAATTGGGTGCAAGACAGTTACATGCCAGATCCACTGGCCGTCTGGGCAGCAATGCATGGGAGTGGCGGGGAGTGCACCAGGGGTGTGCCTGCAATACGCACCATTCACAAAGGTGTGTCACGCTGCTAGTAGGGGGGCATAGTAGGGTGTAGATTATGCCAGGATGGACCCTGCTGTAACCACGGTATGTGCCCAGCACTACTCACACCAGACCACCGTCCAGCCTCAGCGGCATACATGTAACCCCCAAATGCAGTCAGATCTCTGCAGCATGCCCATAGGTCAGCCCTCCCCACACTTCTGCCCCATCCCCATAGTTGCACTGCAGACCATCCCCCACACACTTCACTGTCCCTTCCTGTAGTGGACAATGCATACCCCAATCCTCCAGACACGTGTCAACCCTGTCCCAGGTGAAGTTCACAGCAGCCCCCCAGCACACACAGAGGAGCAGTTTCCAGGATGCATCAGGCAATGAGCTAATGTAGCTCAGTACGCCAGTCCTGGTGCAACCTGTGTAATATGTATAAAACTATATGCATATATCCCTGGTGCAGACACCCCTGAACCTGGACCCCCAACATCATCAATGGTGGCCTGTGACCCCCAACCCTAGTGGGACTTGCATCCCTCCCCCAAATATCATCCCTGTTGCCATGATAGCACCCCCCCAGCCAGGTCTTCCATTCCTGGGATACAGTCTAGTACAACTAACCCCCACCTACCCCCTAGCCTTGATCCTGAATCCCTCACCCCTTTATTGGTGGTCAGTGGTCCCCCCCCCCGTGGCACCAGCAACACTGCCCCCCATCTTCTGTACCTGCCCATCAGAGCCATGGCTCAGAATGGCTAGTGGCGCAGCCCTCCACATACCTCCTCAGCTGCCAGCCATCCAGCAGATTCTGGGAGCACACTGCCTATATATAGAGACATGCTCCCAGCATCAGCTGGACAGCCGATGGCCAAGGTGGTGTGAGGAGGTCTGCCCCGCTGGACATCCAGAGCTACGGAACTGACTCACAGGTATGGGGGTGGTGAAGTCAGTGCCATGGGCAGTGGGAGTATCAATGACCTCCAATGTGGGGTGGGAGTGCTGGGATTGGGGGTGTTCGGGATGACATGCACTGTGCTGGGCCATTCACATAAGGGATCTTTTTGAGGAGGTGGCTTCAACTACCTTGGGGATGGGGTTCTTCCTTGCTGGGGGGTTACTAAAACTTCAGGATGGTGCATGGATGTGTGGTGGAGGGGATCCTGCACAGTGATGGGGGTTTCCTGCAAAGTGATGGGGGGGTTCTGCACAGTGATGGAGTCAGAGTAGAGCTGTGTGGTGGAGGGGTACCTACAGATGGCAGGGAATGGGTTGGTGATGTGTAGGAGGAGGATGTTTACAGCACATGAACATGGATCGGGCACCCCTGTATGCTGGGGGCGGCATACGGAATGGGGGGTCCTACTGCTGGGGGTCCATCCATGCACTGAGATGGTGCTCTGTGACATCAGCTTGGCTGGGGGGGCTAACTGGAGGATGGGGACTGGCCATGAGAGCCCGGTTGCCTGCGGTTGGTATTCATGCACCTGAACCCATGCCTCACCATGCAAGTGATCTACTGTGGGACCTAGGATGGGCATTGGATTGGATACCCGCCTGGGTCCACTACTTCACCCCTGGTTGCCCTGCACATATCTGTGTGCTGGGGGGGCAGGGCCATGAACAAGTGGCAGCCATTTGTGAATACCAGCATGTGAGCACCTGTCTGTGGGTGAGGAGCAATGTGGGTAGGGTACGCACCTATGGCATATACTTTCCACCACCAATATGTGGTGAAGAATTTATTAATTAAATCAAATGGTCTAGGGAAATTATATATAAAAGAGGGATGAGGCGGTACCCTTGGCATAGTCCCCTTTTCACCAAACTTCTTTTCCTAATCATTCATTAAGACATGGAGTAACTGTTGCAGATTTATGGCATAGTGGTATCCAGTGCATGAACTGTTATGGTACCCCAAAGGACCTTCCATAGAAAAGCTTGTGAGACTCTAACAAAGACCATAGAGTGATCCAGGCTAAACAAATTCCGTTAAATAAACTCCTGTTTCCAAATTTCACAATCTCCCATCATAGAATCAAGGTATCGATAATATTTCTACCAGGCAGCAAACAGAACTAAGTGGGATGAATTACCTGTTCGAATGCTAATGCCAATCGTTTACTCAGAATTACTATAAGAATTTTAAAATCAGTGTTTTGTAAAGAAATCAAATGCCAATTAGAAATTACAGACCTGTCTCTTTTTTTAAAATAAAAAAAATAGAAAACCTTTGTACATATCCTCTGGAATGTTTGATGTGTTTAGAAAGGAATTACATAAGTCCTGTAGTTCCTGGGACATATAGTCCCACAGCCATCTATAAAATTCACTGAAGAAATGATCCATCTCAGGGTCAGTGCCTTTTTTAAGCTTTTTGTTACTGAATCCAGTTTCAGACAAAAAAATGGATTGTGTCCGGACTGGTGGCACTGAAGGTTGAGGAGCTGAACACCACACCTCACTCCATGCTGGTGACCTGGGTTCAGGAACAGAATCAGGCCACCGGGGGTTGGCAGGGAAGGAGAGGGGTCGAGAGTCTGAGGGACTGCTCTCCATCTCTGGGGTGGGGGGACTACAGCTGTCGGCATGCATATGGTCCCTAGAGGAAGCTGGGGGCGGTGCGCCAACGCTGTGTGCAAGGGTACTGAGCTGGGGCAGATGCTGGAAGGAGAATGTGCAGATGCGTGCACACTCCCTTCCATTGGTGTCATTGCATGGTCACTCCATGAAGGGAAGAACATGGAAAATGGTGACCTGGTCACTGCAGCTTGATGGCCATCAACAGGGGCGCCCAGCTTCAGAGGCATTGCAAAGACTGGATCCAGACTTGGTGGGTGAGAAAGGGACTCCCCACCACCCCACCATGAGGGGAATCCATGGAGGTAAATAAAGAGTGCCCTATGGGAGTCTGGGTGGACAATGATGGTGGCTGGAACAGAAGGATGCGCAGACCTAGAGGACGACCGGGGAGCCAGGAAGGAGAACAAGCATTAACAAAAAAAAAAAGGTGGAGTGATTAAGGTGTTTGCCTGATGTTCTGAGATACAAGAAATATTACAGTCAGTTAGTAAGGAATCCATATCAAGGTTACTCAAGAAAGCTATACCAAATGTTTGTTTAACATGATATTCGAAGGCCTTACAAATTCCATTTTTATTAGACACGAGTTTGTATGTGACAAATTGCCTTATGGTGTACACATTGAATACAAATTTCAAAAAGATTAACTTACATACTAACATACTATTTGCCAGCAGATTAGGCCTTATGGTCTATCGAGTCTGCTCGAACCTTAGATCCTTAGTTGGGTGCCGAGACCCTCCCATCCCTTGTGCTCCAGAAACCCGTATCATCCATCCGCACCCCCCTGGGACAGGCCATCATCTGATACATCCACTTTCTGTGTCTGTCCCACCCTCTCTTGAAGCCCTCCACTGTGGATCTCTGAACCAGCTCACCAGGCAGTGCATTCCAAGGGTCCACCACCTCTCAGTGAAAAACGTCTCCTCTCCCCCCCCCTCACCCTTCCACCTTCCAACTTAAACCATGCCCTCTGGTGATACCTCCCTGCTTTAGTCTAAAGATCCCCTTCATGTTTACCCTATTTAGTCCCTTGAGGTACTTGAAAACCTCAATCATGTCCCCCTGTCTCTCCTCTCCTCCAATGAAAACAGGCAGAGCTCCTTAAGTCTGTCCTCATACGTCAATTCCCCTAGCCCTCGTATCATCTTTGTTGCCCTCCTCTCTACCCTCTCCAGGAGCTGTATGTCCCTCTTCAAGTGTGGTCTCCAGTACTGTGCACAGTACTCAAGGTGTGGTCTAACCAGTCCATTGTACAGCGGCAGAATCACTTCCTTGCTCCTAGAGGTGACCCCCTCACGATGCACCCCAACATCCTGTTTGCCTTTGCTACGCCTCTCCACCTGCTCAGAGTTATTCATACATGCATCCACCTTGACCCCTAGGTCTTTTTCCCTATTGAGGCCTCCAGCCCTCCCAGGGTGTACCTGTGTTTAGGGTTTCCCACCAAGATGCAACACCTTGCACTTGGTGATATTGAAATTTAATTTCCATGTGTGAGCCCAGCTTTCCAGGGTGTCCAGGTCCTTGCAGGGCCAACCTCCTCTTCTCCCTCAACTACTGCTCCCATCTTGGAGTCATCCACAAGAGACCTATTTCACACCCTATACCCTCCTGATGTCCGATATGTATGCATTAAATGATCGGACCCAGGACCGAGCCTCATGATACCCACTACCAACCTCTCTAGGATTCGAGAGCTCCTCACAGACCACTACTTTCTGAGTGCGTCCAGCTAGCCAGTTTTCAATCCATCTGACCATCAAAGGGCCTACTCCTAACCCCATCAGTTTCTCCACCAGACCATTGTGGGGGACAGAGTCAAATGCCTTGCTGAAGTCCAAGAATAATACATCCACAGACTTACCCCTGTCCAGTTCTGATGTTACCCATTCATAGAACTCCACAAGGTTGATTTGACATGATCTACCTGGCACAAATCCATGTTGCCGACTAGCCAGACCTCCCACCTCCTCCAAGTAAACCCCCAATCATTCCTTTAGTATACTCTCCATTAATTTTCCCACCACCGAGGTCAAACTGATGGGTCTATAGTTACCTGGTACTTCCCTCGACCCCCCTTTATGGATTGGTACCACATGTGCCTCTCGCCAATCCCTAGGTACCCTCCCTGTCTCAAGTGACCTGCTGAAAAGCTCCGCCAGGGGTGCAGCCAGTATGTCCACCAATTCCCATAGTACTCTCAGATGAATGCCATCCGGCCCAGGAGATTTGTCTTTCTTTAGGGCCTTGAGGGCTAACCACACCCTTTTGGCAAAGATAGCATCATCTGTCCCCTCCACCTTACTGGCCTTTTTATCCTTACCCAGATGTGACACCCCTGGGGTACCTCTCTTTCCCTCTTGCTCCATTTCTGTTGCTCCCCTGATCCCACTTACTGACGTTTCTATCCCCTTCATGCCTTACTTTGTAGATATCCCATCCCCCTCCCTAGTGAACACAGAGGCAAAGTACTCGTTAAATACCTCTGCCTGGTCCCTCGACTCTTCCACCCGCCTCCTTCTGATCTCAATTGCTGAGATGGCCCTTAGTTTTTCTCCACTCCCAATGTACCGAAGAACTCCTTTTCCTCCATGTATCCCTGTGCCAGCCGCTCTTTGTTGACTTTGCTCCCTCACCATCTGGGTGACTTTTCTAGATGCAAGCTGGTACATTTCCTTATCCCTATCCCTCTTGTTGTTTTATATTTTTGTAGGCGCCTTCTTTTCTCTGACTGCTACCTGTCCTCACTGGACCACCAGCATGGTTTATGTGACCTTGCTCCTACGCTTCAACTTAGCGCAGATCCTGACTGCCTCATGAAGTCCCCGCTTATGACCTCCCATCTCCTTTCCACACTTGTCATTGAGGTAATCCCCATCAAGTGATCCTTGAGAATATTTCCCATGCCCATAAGTCTGCCCCCTGAAGTCCACTGTCAGTGTCCTAGATCTCACCCCCCTCCCCCCATGCTTATTTGAAACCAGACAGTATTGTGGTCGCTCCCAGTCAGGGGGTCTTGTACAACCATGTCCCTTACCAGATCCCCATCTGCCAGAACCACATCCAGGACATGCCCCTCCCTTGTGGGCTCGATCACATGCTGTGTTAAGAACACATCCTGGAAGCCATCCAGCAGTCTCTGCTCCTTGGCCACCTTAGAGGACATGGTTCCCCAGTTTCTACCTGGCATATTAAGGTCCCCCATAAACACCACTCCTTCCCCTTTTGGTCCACACTGGGCAATGATGTTGTCCAGAAAACCATCCTCTAGAACATCACTCATCCCGGGGGGCCTATATGCTACACCCAGCTTGACCTTATCTCCTGCTGGGGATCGTAAGGTGACCCATAAGGCCTCCACGTTTCCCTCTGCCTCTTCTACCCTAGCAATTTCTATGTCATCTCTAATGAACGTAGCCACTCCACCCCCTCTGCCCTCCTTTCTATCCTTCCTAAGCATAGTGTACCCCGGTACGTTTAGGTCCCAGTCATGGTTTTTGTTGGCCCACATTTCCGTGACCGCCGCCACATCCACCCACCCCTCGAACAGTATGGTCTGGAACTCTGGCAACTTGTTTCCCAAGCTCCTGGCATTTACTAACACCAACACCCACCCCTTATCCCTGATCCTCTTTGTTGAACCCCACCCAGATTCCTTATACTTCCATCCTCCCTCTGCTCCTCCTGAAACCTCCACCCCAATCTGTTTCCTCCCCCCCTTGGGCTTGAAGGCTACTCCCCTCATCTGGAGGAGAGGGCTTCTGGTCAGCCCCTCCCTTATCCCTTCCCCCCGTCACAAGTTTAAACCCCACCTTTCTTGTATGTAGTCAGCCATCCCCTGTTTAAGGATTTCCTTCCCTAATGGGACAAGATGAAACCTGTCCTTGGCATATAGTCCCTTATCCTCCCAAACTCCATTCCAGTTCCCTAACACCCCCAACCCACTCTCTTCACCCCACTTCCTGAGCCAGTCATTAACCTCTGTGAGCTTCATTTTTTTCTCCACTGAGGCCTTTGGTACTGGCAATATCTCCGAAAAGGAAATGTTGTATCCATTATCCCAACAGACTCTGGCAAGTTCTTGAACCTTGCTTGATTTCCAAATGCTATTTCCTCTAGATCATTAGTTCCCAAATGCACCAGGAAATCCAGTTTCCTCCACAATCCCTAACCATTTCATACACCATGAACTTTTCTCTGTGCACTGTCAGCCCAGAGATACTCCACTACCTTCACCTGGCTATGGCATCCACCCCCTGTCCCTCCCACTGGATACCCCTAATCATTGAGTCTCCCAATAACAGAACCTTAACACCGCCATCATCCTTATGGTTACCTCCACTATGCCCTCTCAGCCCCCTTCCCCCCTTTATTCATGATCTCAATTTTGTGGGAATCTTCCTGACTTATTAGAGACCCCCTTGTCACCCTCTCCTTTCTGCCTCCCTTGCTATTTTGCTCACTTAACTCAAACCCCCTCTGAATAGGTGTCCCCTTTAACCCTCTCTTATCCGAACCATTTATCCTGGCCCTGATGGTTTCCCCTTCCCCCACACCACCATCCTCCCCCTTTGTAATAGTACCCCTGCCTCCAGAGGCTCTCTGTGGGTCCCCTTTAGCTAGGGCCCCATCCTTGGTACTGACTCCCTGCTGAAGGGGGGCCTCTCCCACCTCCTTGTCTCCCAGTTTCTCTCCAATCATGCTCTCCTCCTCATGTCTGGAATATGTTGCATCTCCCCATTTGCTTAACATATATGTTTCCTTCTCCTCTGGTACTATTTCTATCCTTTCCATAGCCGGTCTGTGATGCCCTATGGGTATCCGACTCCCTCCCCCCGGCCTCTGTATAAGTTTCCTCATTTCCACCAACCCCTTCCTCCCCCTCTAGGTTGCTTAGTAGCTCAAATTTATTGTGACACTCTATGTCAGCCTCCATCAAGTAACCCGAGTTTCCCCTGACTGCACCTCTAAACTGCCCTCTTCTTCCCCTCTTGCTCTGTTCACCTTAGGAGCTCCCTTCCCACAGTCTGCTGTTTTAGGCTTCTGCACAACAGCCCCTCCTGACTCTTCCCCCTCCACTCTCTTTGTATTCAGAATGTTCACCCCGTACGCTTTCCCCTTAGCATCAACTTCCCTATCTAAGGGTCCTCTGTCCCTAATATCCCCCTCCTGCTTGCTGTAACATAACGTCCTGTAATTTCAGAGCGTTGCCCCATCCTCCCCTCAGCCCCACCCTTCTGCTGCCCATATCGACACCCCTTATCCTTGGACACCCCCAGCTCCCCAGCTTACTCCTTAACCAATATACCTCACTCCTGATACAAGATAGCTGCTACAGAGTGGGCTAGCCTCTCTCCAGGCCCAATTTAGAATTATTGCCATCCCACAGCCTGTGCAGCCTACTAACCCTTCTGAAGATGCCTGCATGGTGGAATATGGCCACCCTGTTTATCCCCTCTGTTTATAATGGCACACCCCTTTCTCAGTCCCTTTCCCCTGGAATACAGTTTCTCTCTATACTGACTGTAATTATTTACAAACCCAATTTCAACCCCACCAATAAAGTTCCAAAGTCTCACAAACACATACAGTCCAGTGTGTGTTCGGTCCCACTAACAGTGTGTGTAAGCAGACATCAGGTACCGTATGATGTCACAGGCCCACCAGCTCCTGTTGCTTTGAATTTCAGTCCCAAAACAGAAATACTCAGTCCTTCAATCCCAACCCCCAGTGGTTTTTCAGTATTCAAGAAAGCATACAAAACAGGGTGGGTGGGAGGGCTCTTACCAAACACCAGGCAAACAACACATTTAAATTTCCTCTAATTAACCCTGACAAACAACAGTCCCCAAGCCTCCAAAGTTACAATATCACAGCCCAAGTAACAGTTCTAATTCAAGGTAATAATTTTTAACACATAGAGCTAATTTCACTTACAAACTATTCAAATATTTCAGTTAAAACAGAATATAACCCCAGACCTCTGTCCTACCAGCCTGCTGCTTGAATTTCCAAGTGAACAAAAAGTGTTTACACAATGCAGGGATCTATGATTATTTGGCCCAAATATTACAAACTAAAAAAATAACTTGAAAGCTTTTTCCTGAGTGCCACATTATTGCTCCAAATCTAAAGATGTCATCCTATTATACTGAAAGTTTAACCCTTTTTTTAGTTTGTAATATTTGGGCCAAATAATCATAGATCCCTGTATTGTGTAAACACTTTTTGTGAATGTGCTTGTAAATCTAAATACTTACAGTATGTATATCTTTCTAACTGTTTAGTCTTTAAAAAAAAAATCTAAAAATCCTATTTACTGTCTTCCCACCTTTGAAGTGGAGAATCATATAAATAAAACATTGACCTTCTGGTCTCTATGAGTTGTTTAAGTTCCAGAGAGGACTGTTCAACAAACTGGTGTTCAAATACCACACACCTCTAGCAGTAACTAAATTTATATCTGCCCACCCACCAAACCATAATCAGCTGTTTCAGTTAACGTGACTTCAGTTTTAGCAAAGGAAGGTTAGCTGAAATAAATCAGTAATCTGGTCTGGTGGACAAAGTGCCATGAAAATAAATGTGTTTAGGATTAGTTGCTTTGTGGCTTTGGGCATCAATTAGTCCTGCCTGGTAAACTAGCTTTTTAAGAAATGTAACATCACAAAATATTTTACCAGTTTTTAACCCTTTACCTATTCAGAACAGGCTACAGTTAAAATACCCCCAAGCAAAAGTGTTCTAGATGTAAATAAATAAGACTGTAACTGTTTAAACAAATCAATCATAGTAGCCTTTGTTTAGGGAACAAAAATGTTTAGTTGCCTAAAATTTTGATTATTCAATGAAACGCCCAGCATCAGTGCTTGAGTTGGATGGATATCCACTGTTCAAGAAACTGAAATATCAGGGCTCTTTAATTCCATTCCATTACATAGTTCTTCCTCAAATGACCAAATCAACTTCCCCCGAATCCAGGCTTTCGGGATAGCTTGTATATCAGACACTGTTCACAATCTACTGTCCTGTAAAAAGAAAATATCACAAGATAATTGCTCTAGAACTGCAAAGGTGGTAATTTGTCTGTTTAGTGCCTTTATACTGTGAACATTAAGAGAAGCTAAGGCCAAACTGGAAAGTGAAGCCATACAGAGAAAGAAAAAAAGTTTAATCTTGGATGCTTTGGACTCTGATTTGGTTTCCCATTTTTTTTTTTTTTGGTTGGCTATCAAGCTGAGGGGAGAAATTCATCTGTATCTGAGGATACACTTTTCTGCAAAGAAGTCATAGAGGAGGTAACAGAAGACCCAACTAAACCTTCCTCATCTTCAGTGTCTCCCCACTGCTGAAGAGTGGCAAATCTGTTCTCCAAAGACACAGGTTCTGTTTTTCAGGTCTTTTTCTCTTTTCTTACCATTTTTTTCCCACAAACAATCTAAAAAGTTATCATCAGATGGAGTGTAAGGTGAGGGCATATCAGTCTGATTTTCTAGGATTACTACAGGATCCTTTGATGAATATATTACAAAATGTGAATCAGATAGAGTAACATCCATTATAGCATCCTCAGCCTCTATATGAGGTAAGGCCAGGAGAGGTGCTACTGCTGGATCAGAGCCCAAAGGTTCCCTGGGGTTACACTAGAAGGAATGACTTCAGATTCTTGAAACTCTGTATCTTCTGCAGTCTCTTGTCATAATTATGCAGTTTCTGTGGGAGGTTCTGAGGGTGGTGTTTAGTCAACAAAGGGGGTCAGAAGGTGTGGTCTCTTTCTCCTTAGAGGTTGGATGTAAACCAATCAATCAATCAAGCAATCAAACTTTATTTAACTAGGCAGTTACATCATTGAGCAAGCTCATTTTCAAGATAAAAAGGGAAGGGGTGGTGTAAGGGCAGTGTAGGCTTGGATGTCCTAGTTGCCACAGAGCCTACATTTTATCTGTTCACAGGCACTACTGATGTGCTGTAAAAAGCCACACTTATAACACAATTTAGGTTGTCCTTGATAAAAGACTATCCTCCTGTCTCACCCCAGGAAAAAAAAGTACTGGCTAAATGTTGAATACACATGTCTGTAAAGCACAGTTTGACTCTAAGATTTCCAGACCCCTGTCCAGAAGTTTTCAGTATCCATAACAGAGTCTGGGGTTTTTTGTATTTCACAGCACTAGTCTCACTAGTGCACAATGTCAGCCACATTAACCCCTTCATTTCTGGACAAAATTGCAACATATTTGAAGGAAAGCTTAGTATGGAGGATAGCAGCAAAAGGTGTCAAGAATGAGGTGTCTTTCAACAGATGATATTTTTTCCAAAAACATTCAAGAAAATTGGCTGTTAATTGTTGTCATCTGGGTCATGAATTAAAGTATATACTTCTAAGGCTAAAAACTGCAATAATTGCTTAATAAGCACTTTTGTGACATAAAACTTGTCAGGAAAGTCTTCCAATCCCCCTTTATATTTCAATCTGAGCATGTTCTTTCTTTTAGCAGGCTGTACTGGGTGGTGAAAAAGTCCTGCATAACTGGTAGGTTTTAGCATTTGAAAGGATGCTATATTTTGGTCAGAAGAAAGTGTAGTTTGCTGGCCCAGTGGCACTGAGGGTTGAGGCACTGGATGCCAAACCTCATGTCATGCCAGTGACCCAAGTTCAGAAATCAGCTCAAGCTGCCGGTGGTTGGCCGGGGGAAGGTAGTTGGATGAGCAGTCAACAGGCAGCTCTCCTCTCCTGGGAAGGGAGACAAATTATCCATGTCTCTTGGCTGCTGCCAATTGGAGGCATGATGGTATCACCAAGCCAGCAGAAGAAGTGGAGTTTGGCTGGGTGGGGGGGGGACCGTTACCAGGTTCTTGGTGCATATGCAGGATTCCATACCATACACACTAGTTTTCCAGGAGCCTGGGTTAGGTGGGGAGAAAATCAGTTGGAAAAAAAGAGTTGGGGGAGCCACAGACTATATGAAACCCCCGAGTGGGGATGAAAAAAAGACCTCTCTGTGGAGAGAGCTGAAGCTGCCAGCAAACCCCTGAAAGCAGAATAAACACAAGGGAAAAAAAGAAACTGTAGTATTAGCATTTGCATGTTGTACAGAGTGATCCATAACATGTCCCTGTGGGTCACGTTAGAGACTGAAAATGGCACCACAATCTGTACAGGTGTTGTATACAGACCCCCATCTCAGGGGGAGGGAATGGACAAGGATATGATAGAAGGCATCCTTAGGATGGCAGAGAAATGGGAGATACTGTTTATGGGGGACCTGAATATGCCAGATGTTAACTGGAGCACCATTGCTACAGCCACATTCAAGAGCAGGGCTATTCTCAATGCCCTACGGGGGCATGCCTCAGACAGCTAGTTTTGGAACCCATCATGAGGGAGCAATCTTAGACCTTGTACTCTCAAATGGGGGACAGTGAGAGGACCTCAGCTCTAGAAGTGGGTAGCCATCTGGGAACAAGTGACCACCAAACAGTGTGGTTCACGATAAACTCAGCTACAGAGTCAAGCCATACAAAAGTGAGGGTACTGGACTTCAGGAGGGCTGACTTTGGCAAGATGTGAGAGTGTCTTAGAAAAGCACTAGCAAACAGGCTAGTAGGAGGGGAGAAGCAACAATGGGGAAACATCAAAACTGCCATCCCAGAGGCAACAAGCCTTTGTGAGAAGCAAATAAACAAATCAAAATGAAGGAAAAAACCACTATGGTTCTCAAAAGAGGTGGTGGGGTAGGTAAGGGAGGAAAAGACAGCATTTAGGAAGTATAAGGAAACAGAAGGAGCAGGACAGGGGACTGTACCAGTTAAAGCAGAAGGAAGTAGGGAGGGAATTCAGAATAGCAAATGCCCAAACTGAGGAAAAGATAGCCAACTCAGTTAAGAGGGGGGATAAAACCTTTTATAGGTACATCAGGGAGCATAAAAAGACAAAGGGAGGGATAGTGAGGCTAAACAGAATGGACGGTGGGTGGGTGGGCAGAGAAGGACAGTGAAAAAGCAGGGATACTGAATGAATGTTTCTGCTCAGTATTCATAAAAGATGAGGAGGGGGAGGTACCTAATCCAATTAATACAAGCACTCTGGTTAGGGAGGTCAATCCCAGTCCTTTCATAGAAGAAAGGGTTCTGAAAGAACTCCTAAAAGTGAAGGTGGACAAAGCAATGTGGCCTGACAGGATTCACCACAGAATTGTAAAAGAATTAAGGGGAGAACTAGTGACACCACTGACTACCCTTTTTAACAAATCATGGGAGGATGGTGTGGTAACTGAGGACTGGAGGAAGGCAGATGTGATTCTCCTTCACAAAAGTGGGAGCAAGACAGAGGCAGGAAACTACAGACCTGTCAGTTTGACCTCTGTGGTAGGGAAAGTGATGGAATCACTTCTGAAGGAAAGAATTGTTGAGTACCTAGAGGCCAGTGGGGCACAGGACCCAAGGCAGCATGGGTTCACAGTAGAAAGATCATGTCAGATGAATCTAATTGATTTCTTCAACTGGGTGACCAAAGCAGTAGACCAGAGAGGGGCTGTGGACATGGTCTACTTAGACTTTAGTAAGGCATTTGACACAGTCCCACACAAAACAATAATAAACAAATTAACCAGCCTGGGTGTGTGTCCCAGGGTAGTAGCCTGGGTAAAACATTGGCTGGACAACAGGACACAGAAGGTAACTGCAAATGGAGTCCAGTCTGAAGCAAGGGGGGTTACTAGTGGGGTACCGCAGGGTTCAGTATTGGGTCCAGTCCTTTTTAATGTCTTTATATGTGATATTGCAGAGGGACAGGAAGGAAAAGTATGCCTCTTTGCAAATGACACAAAGATCTGCAACAGGGTTGATACACAAGGAGGCATGGAAAGGATGAGAAGGGACTTGGCAAGGTTGGAGGAATGGTCAGAAGTATGGAAGCTTAGAGTCAGTGCAAAGAAGTGCAAAGTAATGCACCTGGGAAACAAAAACCCAGGGAAATATTATACAATGGGGGAAGGTAGTAACAACAACAAAAATGGAAAGGGACCTGGGAGTAATCATGTCAGATGACCTTAAGGTTGGCAAGCAATGTGAGAAGGCAGTAGGTAGGGCTGGGGGTACTGGAATGTATAGGGAGAGGCATCACCAGCAGAAAACAGGAAGTTGTTATCCCTCTGTACAGACAGTTGGTGAGACTCCATCTGGAGTGCTGCATCCAGTTCTGTAGACCCCATCTGCGCAAGGACATAGACAGGATGGAGGCTGTCCAGTGGAGGGCAACCAAAATAGTACAGGGTCTGCAAGAGAAGCCATACGAGGAGAGACTAAAGGACCTTAATATGAATACCCTTAAGGAAAGGAGGGAGAGCAGGGGACATGATAGAAACTTTTAAGTAGCTCAGTGGAATCAACAAAGTGCAAGAGGGTTGCATCTTTTAGAAAAAGAGATGTGCAAGAACAGGTGGACACAATTTGAAGATAGAGGGGAGGAGACTCAGCGGCAATGTGAGGAAGTATTTTTTCACAGAGATGGTGGTAGATGCATGGAACAGCCTTTCTGAGGAGGTTGTGGAGTCTAAAACTGTGGCAGAATTCAAGAATGTATGGGACAGACATCAGGCAATTCTTGTGGAGGGTAGGAAGAAATAGGTTGTTGGTTAACTAGGATATGCAGCTTATCCTTCAGGTAGGGAAATGGTCAGACTAGGTGGGCCAAGCGGTCCTTATCTGCTGTAAAAGTCTATGTTCTATGTCCTGATGTGGAAGGAACTGGCTTTTTGTCAGCATGTGTATTTAAAGAGTTCTTTTTAGCAGCAGAGGCAGAGATAATGTGCCCTATGTACATAGGGGTGGGAAGTAAATGCCGGAGTAACATATTCCACCTGTGAAGGGCCGTATCTGCAGACAAGTGTGCACCTCAGGGTATGCACTACCACTGTGGACCTGTCCATGGCCCCCCCAGTGTGTGGGCATGTGGAGGACAGATACATGGTCCGGGTGGGCATCCAATGGGATGCCTGACCCCGTCCGCTGGTGGATCCCTTGTGCTCGTGGGCACAGAGAAATGGCTACTGCTGCACCATGCACAGCAACAAAGAAGCAGGCTGGTGCCAAGTCAGCCATTCCCAGACCACTAGTCATTGTCCATGGTCTGTGGCAGCATGGTGTGGGGGAATGCATGCCCAACTGACAGTCAGCAACTGGAAAGGTGGCATCCCAGAGGGTGCACAGACCTTATGGCAGGGATTCCTCTGTGCACAGACCTTATGGAAGGGGTTCCCCCTGTGTACTGTGCACCCCCGCATCCAGCACTCCATGACTCAGTGAATGTTGTGGAGTGATGGCACACCCCCAGGCACACCCCCTGCCCACCCCGACCACGTTGATCTCCATGTGGTCTGTCGGAGAAGGCTGGATGCCCCATAGATGCATACCATGGCTGGCCACATGGGGAGATGCAATGGTTACAGAGTGGCTATGCGCCACAGCTGTGTGGCATGTTGCCACTCAGCACCATAGTGCATAGGGGCCATTGTTAGACAAATTTCCTGGAGTTAGAGAGCAGTCCATTTGTATGTCAAGCGGCTGCTCATTAGAACTGGATTCAGTTCCTTATACAATTCCAGAACCTGCTACATTAGTAGATGCTGCCTGCACACTGTTATTCTCTAAAGCATTTGTAATATCTTGCAGCGGTAGCTCTTCAGAAGCATTTGAGCTGACCTGCTCCATTTCCATTTTAACTGCACTAGTGGAGTGAAGTTCTGTTTCATTAATGGGATCCCTGTTATTTGAAATTAAAACAGCTGAAGGAGCTATAGGCAGGGATTTCCATTCCTGCCCTGAGATCCACAGTTCTCCTTCCTTTTTACGTTCACTTGCGTGCATGCGCAAAGAACATTTTGGGAGAGTAGCATACTTGGAGGTGTGCCTCTCCCATCCAATGCACTGCTCCCTTGAGCAGGCATGGCGGTCCTGCACCAATGGGTGCAGGAGCTCAGTATGACAGCGGTGTTCCTCTGCTTCAAAGGAAAGCACTGCTGCCATACTGAGTGCCGCTGCCGTCCCCCCTTGCATCACGCGTTCCCCCTGTGTGCGTCACGCCACCCCCCCAAAGCTTTTGTGCCACGCTGGGAGCCCACCCTAGCGTGGAAAACGTTGTTTGCTGATGGGGGTGCCCAATTCCCTGTCAGCTCCACGGACCCCCCAAGCCATCCTGCTGCCACGCTGGGAGCCCACCCCAGTGTGGCAAACGCTCGCTGCTTGTTTTGCCGATAAGGGTACCTAATCCCCTCTGGCTCCTCGGCACCCCTCACAGAAGTTTGTTGGACGGGGTGCCCAATCCCCTGTCGGCTCCTCGCCCCCACACGCTCTTCTGCCACGCTGGGAGCCCACTCCAGCGTAGCAAACGCCCCACGCCGTTTTTTTAAACCTGTAAAATAAAAATGGTCCCACAGCGAGTCTCCCAGCCCCCTCCAACAACCCGCACCCACCCACTGCTCACCCAGCCTCCCACACACACCTCACCCCATACTTACCTCCGACTCGCGCCGACGATCTTCGTGGACCAGGAACATGTCTGCACTCTTCAAAGTCGACCGCGAACTGAGGAAATGCCAGTAAGCTGTATAATGGGCTAGACAGGGGTTTCAACTTATCGCTATCACAGTCATTTTTGGGATTTTGCACCAAATTTCAACATGGGTTTGGGACCCTTCTCATGAATGATGTCACTGTCATGGAGTTATTCGAGCCCGAAGGGTGATTTCACAGGCACTGCGCAGTCACTGAGTGAAATCACCCTTTGGCCTTGAATAACACCATGACAGTGAAATCATTCATGAGAAGTGGTCCCAAAAACCCCATGTTGAAAATTTGGTGCAAAAATTCCAAAACATGACTGTTTTACGAGCATGCATTGCGCAGTTCTTACTCAGGCTCGTAAGTTCGCGAATTTTCAACATTTTCACTCCAGATTTTCAACAGTGCCATTTTATCACACCTTCTTATGAGTTGTACAGCTGTCATTTTTCACATCTCACCCAAAATGTGTTTACACCCATATAGCGCACAATGGCGCAGTTGGTGTGCGAAATCAATGTATGGAACATGTTAAGAAAATCACAGTGACATTGTTCATGAGCACAGGTCTTAAAATGGCTATGTTGAAAATCTGGTGAAAAAATTCCTAAAAGCCACTGTTTTATGAGTCTAGCTTGCACGTTCCTGCTGCCTTCGTAAGTGTCACGATTTTCAATATTTTCACTCCAGATTTTCAACATTGCCATTTTACCACACCTCCTTATGAGCACTGCAGCTGTCATTTTTCACATCTTGCCCAAAACGTGTTCCACCCATGTAGCGCACAATGGCACAGTCGGTGCGCAAACTCAGTGTATAGGGCACATTAAGAAAATCACAGTGTCACTGTTCATGAGCAGAGATCTTAAAATGGCTATGTTGAAAATTTGGTGAAAAAATTCCTAAAAATGACTGTTTTACGAGCGTGCGTTGCACTGTTCCCACGTACGCTGATAGGTTTGCGAATTTTCAATATTTCCACTCCAGATTTTCAACATTGGCATTTTACCACACTTCCTTATGAGCAGTACAGCTGTCATTTTTCACATCCTGCCCAAAACGTGATTCCACCTATGTAGCGCACAATGGGGGTAACAAAAAGGTCATGCTGACAATTTATTGTGCAAATACCAGCAATCGCACAGGGCATTAGGGTAAAGCACCATACATGCCAAACACCACTGCAAATACCTGCAAGCGAACGTTCGGCATTCACAAATGCTTGTTTATTCTGTCACTGTCAGAAACAATGTTTGATAGCTCTGTGGTAAAAGAAGGAGCAGTTTGACACATACATGTTTTTTGCATTGCCGTTCTTTCTGTTGTTGAGCTCAGAGTGGCTGCAGCAGCTGGCGGCATCCTTTGATGTTCTGTTGGCTCAGCTGAGTTGCCAGTGGCATCTATCAAATGATCTGTTAGTCAACTAGAGCCGGAGACTGGAATAATGGGATTAGGAATCCATTTGCCAGTGGTGTTTATAATTCATCTAGCCCTTAAAAGGGCAGCTTCTGGAGACCAGGAGAGTTCAGGTGCAGTCACTGTATGTTCTTTGTTAGAATTGTGAGTTATGGAGTTTGAAATGGGGGCGTGTTAGGCCCTACAGACTTGCCTTCTTGTTGAAACTTTTTTTCTGGCTGCCATTGGTGCTACAAAGCTGCCTTTTCAATTTTGTTCTCCTCCAACCTACTTTCTTCTTCTAAAAATGTCAGCTCTTCTTTTTCCATCATGACCATATGATATTGTTTTTTTTTTATTCTTGTAGTTTGAGTTGGAGACTGTATTCTTCAGTTACAATCTTGGCTTCACTATTGTCTTCCAAACCTGATATGGCAACTATAACCTTGGATGACTTCAGGACAGAGGATGTTAACTCCCCTGTCCCAGGATCTCCACCAGCATTGTCCACCATGTCGGGCACCTCCATCCTCCCAGAGTAGGGGACGTTTATTGTGATAAATTGTACAGACAGATAAATTCCACCAGATTATAGTTATACAAGTAACTCATAGTAGTGCATGCAGGACCTAAATAAGCCCTAAAGAAGAACCTACTGACCCCCTAAATACACAAATACTAAGAAATGAAAAAAGTGAAACATGTTATGATGGAGGGTGTCTGAGTGTATTCCTTCACCAGTTTTCAATAATTTGAATTAAAATGCCATGTTTTTCTTTTGTATATGCTTGCAGTAACTCTTTATTTATCTGTTCTGTAAGACCATTAATAGAAATAAATGTATTTTGTAAATTGAATTGACATCTTACTTGTCAGATTACCCATTTAACAACTGTTAATATTAATCAGAGTGTGCCCGGATGAAGAATCTTCCAAGTACCTGTAACATTTCTGTAAACTAAAACATGGTTCTATGTGATAATGGTGAGCGCTGAACAGTGACCCACATTATCGCTAAGTCAGGGCCGCAAAAACAATTTTGCCACCCTGACAACCTCGGTGCATGGAGGAATGGTGCCAGAAACTCAATACATTTGCTTTCTGTGGGGGAGCTGTGCCCCCCACCCCTCCATGCAGGGGGATTCACCCCGTGCCCCCTACTTAAGGATTCTCAACTCCAGGGGGGATGCATGTTGGGGGGGTGAAAGTAAAAAAAAACTCAAGTTTTGGGCCGGTTGCAACAAAAACGCAGTAGCACTGGGACCCAGACTCGAACCCGGAACCCCACGCACCACAAGCGGATGCCAACCCCTGATGCCATGGTGCTGCTCAGCAGTTGACTGCAGCGCTACCCCTTATATCCCCTCCACCCAAAGGCCATGCTTGCCGTGCTTGCTTCCCACTGTGCACATGTACATACAGTGACATCCTGTCACTAGGGTTGCCCACCCCACCACATCCAGTCACCTTACCTGCCCCCTTGCCTTTCAGGCTTTGACCACATCGCGTCTCAGTTTTGGGATGGTGCCTTGATTCAGGCACCCATGTCACAGGCTACCCTAAAATATCATAGATCATTCCAGAAAACTATGTAAACGCCCATTGTTTTGCAAGGAAAGACCAACAATCTACGATATCAGAACTATACAAGAATAAATGTTCCATGGATTCTATTTGCTGAATGGACTGTTCTCTGGGACAGTATCATTCTTCAATAGATTTGTGATGATAGTTGTTCCGGATGTTTAATCTATTTTGACAACAGAGCTACAAAGTTTTTTTCAATTTCTGGGGTATTCTGAGTTCAATGAGATGGTCAAGAATAAATGTTTCTTTTATTCCAGGTGGGCACCGGAAGTAAGGAGTAGTAAAAAACTGAATATTCACTATGTAATGATAAATGTCCTTTCTTGATTTATGCAAGATATTAAAAGTGTTTAATTTCCATTGCTTTAATTTTAAAATATAATTTATTATGTAAAGTGTCATGTCTTCAGAAATATTTCGACCCCCCTCCAAAGTTCCTGCATTTCACTTCTGAAAAAAGTACTCTCTCTGGAATTTAAAAAATAGGGCCCAAGATTTCTCTTGTCCTTGTACTTTTGGTAATAGATTAGCACACAGAAACATAGTAAAGAAAGAAAAAGACAGGATTAATCTTGTTTACTCCTGTTTTTTATAGATCTATACGTGATCAAGCATTTAACAGGATTTAATCTACTCCCCCACAATAATGTTAAAAAAGTATTATACAATCGAGATTCCAATTTTTGAGGTAAGGGTAATACATAACTTGTGTACAAATAAATTGGACTAATAAATGTCTTAAGCATATAAACCCTTTGTTTCTTAACCATAGAGCATGATTTCCATCTGTCAACTTTGCTTTCAGCCAACTTAATTTTCTCTGACAAATTGCAGAATGCAGGATATGGATCCCCAAATTTAATACCCAGTATCCTGATTGGTTCCTATTGTGTTTGTATCCCAGCTACAGTAGTAACTTGTTCATCTTGTTCCCCATGAATGGCCATCCCCACATTTTTTTCTTCATTCAAGGAGGAGCCTGAGATAGAAGGTAAATTCTGTAGCATGGAAAATGCCCTTTCTCCTGACTGAGGATCTGCTACCATGAGGCATATGATATCAGCATAAGATAATATGCTGGGGAACATCAGGTTACCATTTCCCAAGATAGGAGCTATACGTGCATCATGTTCTAATTTCCTGTGTAGTGGATGAACACAAAAACTTAAAGAAGGGGACAACCTTGTCTCACTCCCCTATGGATCTTCACTAATGCCCCTGGTATGCCATTCACCACTGGTCCAAGTGTGGCAGTACTGTATAATTGTTTTAATCAATTAATAAATACAGGTGGGATGCCATAATGTTGTAACATATAAAACAGAAATTTATGTAACACGGAATCAAACTCATTTTCCTGATCTAAACTGAGCACATATCCCATATATGCTGATCCTTCTAACAGTTCTCTTAATAACAGGAAATTATCTTGGCTATATCACTGAGGAACTGCTCATGTCTGTGTAAGAAATATTAAAATTTGAGCTGCTTGGGACAATCTGTGACCTAGTGTTTTACATAGAATTTTCAAATCCATATTTATTAAGCTTATGGGTCTCCAGTTTAACAAGTCTGATTATAACCTTTTTTATTTAAATAGATTAGTAAACTTTCCAATAATTCTAATAGAATGGCAATGTCTCCTTGTAGAATCATATTAAAAATGAATTCTAAGTGTCCTATCAGAAAGTCTAACAATTTTTTTTTTTATAAAACTCTCCTAATAGACCATCAGGTCCCAGAGACAATACCCCCCTTTAAGTGAGAAACCACCATACCAATTTCGGTGTGAGAAATGGGCATTATTAATTGTTGTCTTATATCTTCAGAAAGCTCTTGAATAACCAG
Source organism: Neoceratodus forsteri (assembly GCA_016271365.2). Lineage (NCBI taxonomy): Eukaryota > Metazoa > Chordata > Ceratodontiformes > Ceratodontidae > Neoceratodus > Neoceratodus forsteri. The sequence goes on from CM057449.1 coordinate 464,934,216, forward strand.
ATCCTGGAAAAACATTTCTGAGTTTGATGAAACAGGTGTGGGGAGACAAAATAAGGTTCCTGTATAATTATTCACAATAGCCTCATGTACACCGTTGTATTTGCAGCGCATCAACCTGTGCGCATCAGTTTTGATGTGCTGCAAACATGATGTTGTAAACACTTACTCAAGTATGATAAGAGTGCTGTAGATCCATTTTGGCTCTGACTCAGGAGTGGGGACATGTAGCGGATCAAGTGCATCAAACTGCACTGTAAACTCTTCTGCGCTCGATCCGCTAAGAAGCTGTCTTCCTGCCATCCAAACCTGCCCCATGGAATATCCAGTGCCCCCATGGCATGACTTGCACTGCAGCAAAAGTGAGCTGCGTAAGCTGAAAACATTCATGAAGCACACTGTGCAGCAAGAAAGGAGTGGCAAAGAAAGGAGAAGAACACTCTGGCTGTGTAAACATGGTTAATGTTAACCATGCCAAATTATTATTTATAAGAGAACCAGAAGCATTTTTTAAATGAGACGTATATTTTTTCTCTACACACATATTACAACCCTCAAAAGGATTAACATGATGAGCTTTACCCTGGGTGCCGCATTTTTGTTTAGCAAATAGGATAGCAGCTCTATTATACTGTATAGCCGGCATTTCTTTTTTGATGGTAGTAATCTGTGAAGAATAATCAAACCTTGTTTCTGAAGAAAGGGAAATTAACATTTGTAATTGTTTTTTGTAACTCCAAATAATGTAAATATCTTTGAATATTAGCAGTTTTGACAGTAGGTTATAAAAATTAGGTCTTGTTTGGTCTCCCACCACCTTTATAATGGGTTATCATAAAGCTCAAACACAGAATTTCTTGCTACTAGAAATTCCTGAAGTGAGGCCCAAATACCAGAGTAATCCAGTAAGGAGGCATTTAGTGTCCAGATGTTATGGGTAATTGGTTTATTTGATGCAGCTTCAATTTTAGTAGCAATAAGACTATGGTCAGTGGTTTCTATAAGTGAAGTTATGTAGCTATAACAAGGCAATCAATCTGACAAGAAAAGATAATTAATACTGGAAGATAGTAACCCTTTACAAAAAGTGTGGGCAGGAGAGTGTATCCCAGAGGTAGTGCTATCTTGTAATCAAGCCATTTTATATAGTGAATTTAAGAAATTAGAGTCCCTATATACCTTCCTGGTGGTCCCAGTTTTAATGCAGTTAAAGTCACCTCCAAAAATTATTGATCAGGTTGTAAATAAATATGGTTAAATTAACTTCAGTAGTTCAACCTGCAAAAATTTCATTTGAGGAGCATAAATATTTATTAAATGAAATTCTTGTTGATCAAACAGGATGTCTAACAGGAGAGCCCCACCAGGGGGCCAGGTCAAGTAACCTAGTACCCAAAATCCCATGTACATAAAAAAAGATCCTCAGCCTTGAAGAGGAGTCATCCCCTAGTGACCAAAATGATGGTCCTCCAAACAAATTCTCTGGATGCTTCTGGCATCTCCCTAGTGGTATGTACTCTTGTATCTTGCAAAACATAAACATTATAATTAAGTTCCCATAGTACGGAAAAAGTGGTTTGCCTCTGTTTATGATTCTTAAGACTTAACATTTAAGGAGGCAAAAAAAATGATACAGACCATATCTTAAGAAGGTTAGTGGCAATCATTTGTCTAATCTGTCTGGCTTCTTAATTTACTTCTTCATTTATTTGACTTTAGAATCCATGGATAAAACTTCAGTATCCATGGTAGGGTCTTGTTGGGAAGAGGCCACTGATGAGACATCTGAGTCATCATCAGTATCAGCCATTGTTTTCCTCTTGGATAACACTGTGTATCTATTTTCAAGGATGATGTCTTCTATTTTGGAGGATTTCATGGGGGGTAGTCCCTTACTGATCTTACTCCCAGTGTTTTGCCTTGAGGTCACTGTTCCTACATGGCAGAAGGTATGGGAGGCATAACTATATCCTGTATCTCCATTCCAGGGTCTGTAGTGATGGTTTCCACTGACTTTTGTTTCTGGGGGTTACTGACCACCCTGTCCCCCTTTGGCTATTGAGAATGTATTACATTATCCACCTTGGGACATTGTTCTGACAGTTGAGCTGATGGTGGAAATAAGGAAGCAAGATCACTCTGAGTACATCTCGTACAATCTGGATGATATTTATGTTCTCTGGTGTAGAACTGTGAGCTGCAGCAGGGTTCACTTCTGATGTAGTCCCTGCTCCCTGGGATATTGCTGGTCTAGAGAAGGATTGGCTCTGTGCTCAAGTCACAACTTCCTCCATATCCTCTTGTTCAGATGATGGTTAATTATGTGATGCTCAAGGACAATTCTTCTATGTGTGACTGGTTTTCATCAAACAAATTGCAACTTATGTAGTACCATTAATACCTACATGACCAATCCCACCACAAAAAGAGCAGTTCAGCTGATAGCATGCACTACTCAAATGAGCATAGGAGCCTCATTGAAAGCAAGACTTTGGTTGTCCTGCATAAAATATAAAGCCACAGTCTCGTGCCAGACAGAAACAGCTGGGTAAATGTTGCTGTGTCCCATTAAGATGTGGTAGTCGGACTCTGAAGTGCCACCCCCCACCCATGCATAGTTGCTCAGTGTCCATAATCAGTTCTGGCTGGCCCACTACTGCACAATTCATCTGTAACCAGTAACAAATGTCATAAATACAGATGCCTTCATTTTTAAATAACATGGTAATGGTTTTGAAAGCTTGTTTCATGAGCAGAATCACTACAAAGGGTGTCCACAAAGAAGTACTGTATATTTCACTTCTTCATACATCATCCAGAACTTCTGTAAGCCAGTTGCTGTTTTAAAACTAATATTGATGTTTGGATCTCCTGAGGTGTGAACCAGGGCTAGAGATGGTTGAAGCTGTGGAACTTCACCCTGCAAATTATTCCACAAATTTAGTGCAGTTCATGTATTAATTCACAGCAGCAAATTGTGAAGTTACACCTATGAAGTGCACAATTCTGCCTGTGAACTGCTTAATTTCACCCACAAATGGTGGAATTTCACCCCAAATGGTGGAAGTTTGCTATTCACAAGTGAAATTCTGCCATTCACTGGCAAAATTCCACCATTAACAGACAAAATTCCACAATTTGGGTGCAAAATTCTGCACTTTGTATCACAAGTCCACCAAAGAAAACTACAAAATCAGGTGGGCAAATTTGTAGCCCAGGAGCAAAACATCATGGATTGCTCCATGGAGTAGGGATGTGAGAAAAATATTTCCGCTGGTGGAATTTCGGCAAAAGTGCGAATTTCACTTCCATGAAAGTTCAGAAATCATTTTCAGAACTTTTGCAGAAATTCCACCTTAAAACTGTGGAAAAAATATATACAAACTGCTGGTTAATTTACTAAACTGCCGAAAAAAATCCTCAGAAATTATCACTGCCAGTGGTCAGTTCTGAGGCTTTTGTTAACTGCAGTTTAATTCATTAATCCACCCCCACTGATCAGGGTCCCATTAAATACCCTCAGTCCCTTCCATGGACCCTCCTGGTTTCTAGTGGCCCCCCCAACCAATGACCATGGCCCCCAAAACATAGCGTTTCCCTGATGTCTAGCAGACCACCCTCCCTGTCCTGGATTCCTTAATCCACAAATAAACAGCCAGAAGTCCACCAACTTATCCCCCTCTATTCCCAGTATGCCTTGGTGTCTAGTGGAGCTCCCCATCCCTGATCCTTTATAAAAAAATAATCCCAATTCCCTGGTGTCTATTGGACCCCACTGCAACCACCACCCTGACAGTTCATCTGCCACTATCCCACTCCCCTCCCCACCCTGCCCCTAAGTGGGCCAGAAGCACAGCACTCCTCTCTCCTCCACTACCAGTGGACCACTGAATTGTCAGTGAATGACTGCATGGTTGTACAAGCAGCTGTTCATTCACTGACAGTTCATTAAACTGTGGATAGAATAAATTCTGCAGTTTATATGAATTTTTCTGCAGTTCACAAAAAATGTACGCAGAACTCAGTGAAAATCCATGGAAAAACTCAGTTTTGCCAATATCAAATGTTTCACAATGTCTGCAAAATTTCTGAAATTTCATGGAAGTTCCTCGAAAGCGGAATTCACAACTTTTGCCCACCCCTACTATGGAGGCAAATTTCCTGACTTCACTGGAACTTTGATGGCAAATTTAAACTTTGCTGCATCTCTAATCAGGGCATAGATTTCTGTAGCTTGGAAGCACAGGCTATCTTTCAGGAATTTGTGGCCTACATGCAGTCTATCTGGGAAGACTTCGAGGCCTCCGCTATATTTCACCCAGATCACATTCCATATTTTTGCAGGCTCACGTGGAGCATGAAACAGTCCTGCAGAGGATCAGTTATTGGGGTTTCTTTGATGGCCTCCTGATGCAGATGGTCTTGGAAAAAAATCAGTTGAACATTATGATGTGAATGATTTTGGGGGAGACAGAGTGTCAGCCTCCCATTGCAGAGCTTCTGCTGATGTTGAAAGAGAGCATTCCATTTTATGTTTGTTAGTTTCCATTCTAGCACTGTTGTCAAGCCCTTCACTTTCTTCATTTAAGTTGGCTAGCAGTAGTTCTGGATTTTGAGTTAGATAAAAGGTGGATGGCAAATCAGACAGGCTATTCTGGGAAACAACAGTATCTGGTGCTACAGTTCCTAGGTCTGCTACTGCATAGGGTCCCAGGGACTGCCATGGGCTCTGTTCCCCAACACGGACGCATCCAGCCTGATGGGGCACTTCAGCAATAGTCATACTGGGGGCTGAGGTCAAATTATCATAAACCTGTAACAGTGCCGGAGTTTCTATAGGTAATGTCATAGTGTGCAAAGAAGCTATATTAAAACCAATATTTAAATTTTCATTGTCACAAATGGGTATTTTCTCCACGCAGATTGACATTTGTGCTGAGTCTGGTCAAAAATTCAGCCATCTCTGTAGCGGAGGTAGCATTTAAAATTTTCATTTCAACACAGGCACAACTGGCTGCAGTCTGGTTGCACGCCAACCGACAGTTTTAACATGGTTGACATGATTGCTGAGGAGGTACTAGCTACAGCTGGCTCTGTTTTGAAAAACCATCTACAGGACAACAAAGTCTGGCTTGCCATTCAGGAACAAAGAAGATAAACATTACCTGAAATTTCTTTATTAACCATCACCTCGGCATTTTTAGTTGTAGATTCCTGCAATAAAACAGCGTCTTCCTTCCGTGTGTCTGTGTCAGCATTAGCAGGTGAGCTGGATTGTGAATTTCTGTACTTCTATTCCTCAACAGCCAGCAGATTAAGTAGGTAGACTCACTTCCTTTGGTAAGTTTCTGTTGTTAGTTGTGGTACATCCGTATTAGCAGTTGCAAGTTTGATACCAGGGGTAACACTTTGTTTCTGCACAAGATTCAGCATACCTGGGTCCAACATTTGAAATTCCATAGCCTCCTCAGAACACTGGGTGGGGAGGGAAGCTGTCTCTTCCACCTGGGACACCATCACTCCAGCCTCACTACTGGTCTCCTCAGCAGAACACATGCCATGCCCCCTGAAAAAGAGCAGGGGATATTTTTTATTGAATATTATACAATGGAAAGAAGATGTTCTCTTCTCTGATTGGTCAGTGTGTGCCTGGGACAGCGATGTTATTGAACAGCAACATCACTGTATAAAGTCCAGGCACACATTTGACCCTATAACATAGTCACAAATCATGCCACCAGTCCTAAAGTTACCAGTGCTCTGAATCCACACTAAAGTAGTGACAGCTTTAGCCCTCCCCCCACCACCAATTTCCTTTCTTCCTCTGGCACTCACACCAAATAGCACAGTTCAGCCCAGGAGTTCAGCTGATAAAATGAATATAATTTTCTTGCCAGCATTTTTTTGCCAAACCGAGTGGCCTGAGTGAACTGCGCTGGCCATTAGCAGCAGTCATGCAGTTCACTGAAACTGCTCATTTTGGGGAGAAAATGCTTGCAAAAAATAACATCACTTTCTGTCCTAAGCCCTACTCAATCACTCACTCCTCCAGCTGCCACAACAAGTGTTTCACTACTGAAGCCATCCCAGCTTCACACATGTAGAATACTGTATGGGTGACCATACACAACAAGGCTATGTTTCCATCGAGGGGATGTGATGATGTCATACAGACCTCGAGAGCGAAGCTCAAAAGGTCCGTTTGACATCATCACATCCCTGAGATGGAAACAAGACCTTGTTGTGTCTGGTCACCCATATACTATTTTATATAGTATATGATTCCCAGAAATGTCTACAGTTTAATTTAAATACAAGGTTTCATACCTTGTGTTCACACACTCGCTTGCTCCCTGTCATGGCTGCAGTCCCGCTCTGCCTCCGGTCCTCGCTATGGTTCCGCTCACCACCCGATATTTCAAAGCACTGGTTATTTAAAAAAAAAAGGAAAATGCCAAACAGATAGTTTGGACACACGAAGCTGACAATAGCAGTTTGTGTCCAAACTATCTTAGTGAAACGCTTGCCCCTCCACTCGCTAAGTGGTGCCGCCCTTTTATCCCATTTGTTTTTTGAACACTGAGCTGCTTTAGCCAATCAGGTAACAGCTCAAAGGGCAGAAGTTGTTGTAGTATTGTTGTGATGCCAGAATGATACTACAACAACTTTTCTTGACCTTTGAACTGTCCTACAACAGCTTTTGGAAAGCCATTGCTTTTTATCCACAAGAAGCCCTAACCATATACTATATTCCAGCTGTCTTCTCGGTCTTCATCCCGACTGCAAAAGAACTGAAACCCTGATAACCACTGTGAGTGCACATGGTGTCTAAACCACCGCACTCCACTTAATGAACGGTGACTCTGTTTTCCTTTCCCCAGAGACACTGTGACAGATCAAAAGAGCCCCAATGTGATCCACAGTAAAACAAACAACAATAAAAAAAGTAACTAAAGGAAGCAGTGACACCAAATAGCTTTTCAGTCTCCCTCACGTCACTGAGATCACCTCATGAGAGGCTCTACAGGACTGGGCAAGCAGCATCAGTCAGGCAAAAACTCCACCTAGTGGCAGGACAAAATACATATTTTTTAAAAAAATGTATACCTACCCACAGAAAAATCAAATAAAAATACATAAAAAATATACTTAATTTCCTTTTCTCTTTTTTTATTATCAAACAAGCCATTGTATAATAGCAATAAGGCACTCCAGGGATGTGTTTTTGTATAACATCTCTCCTAGGGGGGTGGAAGCACTCGACTTCACCTCGTGCTTCAACTCACCCCAGGAGTGATGCTATTACATGGTAACACATACCCTGTCATGCCTTATTGCTTAAATGAAACATAAATAGTTTAAACATTGTCAAACATGTATCATGAAAAGCAGGGAAAAGTAAAAAAACAAACAGAAAGGCTAACAATGAAAAACAATTTTGCTTTTAAACTAGATACACAAATCAATCAAAACATTCAGATACTCCCCTGAGGGATACTGCAGTAACCTACAGTTGGCCCCACAAATAGAGTACTGGGGGAAATTGCACAAGAAGTTGAATACAAATCCCTTCCCCCTTGGCCTAACCCCATTATGGAGTAACAAGAAAATCACTGTGGATAACAAAACCATTGTGTGGTCCAAATGGGCGGAGGCAGGGGTGTTGTACCTCCGAGACACAATAGCACCAAATGCTACTATAGTGGATTCATTCAGGGGCTTGGGTACCCAATTTATAATTCCACCCAATAGGTTTTGGAGATATCTACAAGTCAGAAGTGCTGTCACAGATTATCTCTGCAAGAGATCTAAGGGGAACCCTCTGTTCCCAGTCACACAATGACTGGCCCTGAAGAGACCATACCAGCATTATCTACACAGCAATCAGATCCCAAATCCCCTTCCAAGCCCTGGAGGCCAAGGCCAAATGGAAAACTTCTCTGAACATTCAAATCACTGACCAGGACTGGGATGTCTGCTGGAGGCTCACCCAGAAGGCCTACCCTGACCCCAAGAGTGCTTTAATTCAAATTAACATCCTTCAGTCCTGATACAGAACCCTAGCAGTACTTTATAAAGCCAAGCTAAAACAGGATGACCTTTGTTGGAGGTGCCACTCTCACAAGGGGGACCTGCTCCATATACTATGGGACTGTCCAGCAGTAAAACCCCTCTGGCAGTACATTTGCATATTGGGCTCTGAGATATTGCAAAAACCAATTCCCCCTTTCCCGGAGATGCTGATTTTGGGCCTAGACACTACCAACCCTCAGTTTACATCCCAGGAAAAGAAATGGATGACAATCCTAAGTATGCTGGCCAAGAGACTTATCCTTTGCAGATGGAGAACACGGGATGTCCCCACTGCCAAAAAGGTACATAACACCCTATTGCAGGTGGTCAACTTGGCATAAATGTTCCACATAGTGGCAGATACCCTACCATTGTACAACACCTTCTGGTACCCCTTCATTTCCTTGCTGAAACCCAGAGAGGGGATCAGCTGAATAAAGCGACAACAGCCTTTCGACCCCCCCCCTCACCTTTTCTGTCTCAAGGGTATAAGGCAAGGTAGAAATCTGGTTGCCTGGGCAAAAGGTGACTGTACAATTGCTACATTGTTTCACAGTATAGACTCTAGCATTTACCGTATACTAAGGATCCTTCAGATACTTTGTGTGTATTTATTGTCTGTTTCAATGCAGGTTTGTTCCTGAGGGGTATAACCCTGCTAACTCCCTAAGCAGTACTCTGAGAATTACCTCTTATAGATTATGCTCCAGGTCATACCAGGTAGACCATATTTCTTGTTAAGGGGTGTTACTTTTAAAGGCCGCTTATGCCTACAATCCTCTGTACAAGACAAATGTTGGAAGCCTGGGGATGTATGAGTAACAGTGTGTGCTGGCAAGTGTTCCTGCCTTGGTTGTATTGTTTTCACTGTAATTTATCCTGCACAGCATCTGCATTTTGTTATTTTCTGAAACAATAAAAAACTTAAAGAACAAAAAAAAAAATCTGATTCTAAAGTTATTGTGTGTATTGTGGGTATAAAAAACAATTTCACTCCTTGTGTACCTCAGTGGTACTCCTTTATCCATTTCTGTAATTTAAGCATTATAAAGCTTTCCATTATTCTGATTAGGTTCCCTGTGGATATATCTGTCTCTTCTGTTCATGTATCTCTTGTATACTGTACACTATACTAGAGTGGGAAAAGAAAATTAAAAAATGTTTGGTTTTATCAAAAAAGGTGAAACAATAAATATACAACATTCAATAAATCCCTACCCCACCTTGTGTAAGGAAAACTAAAATATAGGAAAATAGACATACATAGAAATAAGGCAATATCTTTGTCGTAGTTCATATAAACTCTCTCTCTCAAAAAAGGGGAATTATAACTAAAAAAAATAGAAGCCTTTTATTAAAGATGAACTGTCATCTACGGGATTTCATTATGTCTGAAAGCAGATATAAAGATAATTTGAGTGTGCCATTGTGTTTGTCTGTGAGTATTGGCAGTCAAGAGTTATTTGTATGCAAATCAGCCTGTAATTAAGGGCTGGGGCAGCCATCTGCTTTAGGCTGCTGACAGAAAATTATGTCACAGAGGGACTTGGCTCTCCTTTGACTGTAGGTTAAATAGGAAAATATCTGTTTTATTAAGTGTGTTTTAAGGTGTTATTACAACACCTTCTACAGTTATAATAATTGCTCTGTATGTGCATTGGAACTAATGAGTTATCACCTTTATATTTCAAACTGTTAGTAAAAAATAATCCATCTACAGGATTGCTTTAACCTCTAGGCTATACTGCTAGCTGATCATCAAAACTACACATCTCAAGGCTTGCTCTGTGTTGCCAACAGGTATAGGGGCCCCATATCAGGATATCTAACCCTGGCTGTATTCATGTCAGCACCCATTTCTGGGGCTGCCACAGCACCAACTTCTGTCTTTTTCCATTCCCTCTCTTACAGCCCTTTATCTTACAATTTTGAGTGTGAACTCAGGTCTTCAAGATGCAACTGTGGCTCCATGCCTACTGGCCTGGCATCATGGGGCCAGCCTTTAAATGTGTAGTTTTTGATTATTAGTTGGCAGTACAGCCTTTAAAGCTGTGAACAAGTTTTGTACATCCATCAGAATGGGTTTTGATTCAGACATGCTCTGCTTGTATATTGTGTGACCAGCGCAAGTCACTTAACCTCTCTGTGCTCCCAAAACAAATCTGGGGACAAGCTATAACTCAGTGTGCCTTTCCTGGACAAAGACAGTAAAAATATCTGAGCGTGTGTTATGATTCTGAAACTATTATGCTCTTTCTATCCAGATCTGACTTGATAAGAAAAAATAGGGCACAATTACTTGTTTATTAATTGCAAAAACACATAGATGGACAACATTAAAACATGCATAACCTGAAAATATAATATAAAATAATATATGGGTGGGTGTGCGTAACCAGAATTTTACACACACCCAAGGTGTGGGATGATACATAAAAGCATCCCACACTGAGGGTGCATGTAAAATTCTGTTTTAAACACACACACACACACACAGACAACACACACACACACACACACATTATTTTAATTAATGATGATAATTTTTTCCCTTTCAGTTCAGTTAGTGCAGCACTTCTGTCAGACACACACACACACACACACACACATATACACTGACTGGTTCTCCCTTTTTTTTTCTTTTGTGTTTTTCTTTTCTTTCTTTTTTTACATTATGGTGGAAATGGTATTCTGGAGTCATGGGCCATTGGCATAGCTGCAAAGTATAAGACACGCTCGAAGGGTATGAGTGGCAGGATCAACCAGATTGATTTTTTTCATTTTCAAGGCAGGATCAAAAAGATAGATATTTAAAAATATTTTAAATCATACTTGCCTTAACAGTGTTAGGCAAAGCTTAAGTGCCAGTACGTTTATAGCTCATTAACGGGGCTGCTTGTTGGGCAAGATGTTTAGCCCACCCACAGAGAAACTATGTGCCAATTAGCTTTCTGTGGCTGCACTTGATTGACAGGTGCTGATTACAACATCCCAATGGTAACCAAAAGTATCAACCTGGACGTTGTAACTGAAGATAAAAGTGCCATTATCCGTATGTAGATAAAAGTGCCATTTTCCATACGTAAAAAATGATCACCATTAATTAAAGAGTATTTTACTTCTTTTTTTTTTGAATTATTCGTTTATCCTCCTCCATGCTCCTGGTGACCTCCACTCCTTCAGGCTCCTTACAAGTCCTCACCGATCCCCACTAGCCTTACCCGAGCTCCTTCACCTCACAACGCAGCCGGTCCCTGGGATATCCCAGATGCAACCCGTCGCCGGGCGGGTCGCCCTCCTCCGAGGGGGAAGGCACCAGCGGGAAGTCCTAATGCACTCTCCGTAGGGCCCAGGGATGCTGCTGAGGGAAGGAAGCTCATCGAAGGCACCAGAGGAGATGGGGGACAGAGAGCCATCATCCGGCGGCCACCACTGAGTGGTATTTCTGGTTTTCTAGGTTCCCTCATCGTGCCGCTCGTGCAGTGCCTCCAGCCTCCACTGAGGGCTGCTGCTTAGTGAGGCAGTCCCCAACCCCACCCCAGGATAGGAGAGCAGTCCTTTGGACGCTCAATCCTTTCCTCCCCCTGTCAACCCCCAGTGTCCCGAGCCCATTCCCAAACCCAAGTCACCGGTGTGGTTCAAGGTAAGGCACCAGCACCTCAGCCCTCTGTGCCACCAGGCCAGCCTTACTTATTTTGATGAAGTTAAAAGTATAACAGTTTCTTACTGAAATACTTTGGATTGAATGAGATGTTCTACCGTAACAATGCCAGAATTCTACTAGTTTATTTTTTACTAACAGTTTGAAATGTAAAGATGACAACTCATTTGTTTCAATGTACAAATGTACATGCAAAACTATTATTATAAGTGTAAAAAGTGTTGAAATTAAAACACTATGGGTGGGATATTCAGAAGAGCTGCGCATGGCACAACACAGTTGTGCCGTGTGCAATCCACTGATGCTCCCTGGCACAATATTCAAAAGAGAAAAGTGTGTGGCACAAATCCCGATGCGCTGGAGTGCATCAGTAATGTACGTGGTGCAAGTGGGGGGGTGCCCACGCATTCCTCAGCACACCCTGATATTCAGCCCAGGATGTGTGGCGCCCATGCAGGCACAATCCCTACATGCGCCGCATACAATTGTTCCAAAAATAAAGGAGCAACAGCTGGCCACCCACAGGTGAGCTGCTCTATTGCAGGGCGCAGCACGACAGCTGCCAGCTGTGGGTGGCCACCCAAGCTCTGGCGGCACCCTCCATCGGGTAGTGCCCCCCATGCCCGATCTCAGGCCTAAGTTTAGAAATATATAACTCCTATATCGCCGGTGGTCCAGTGGACTGCTCACAGCCCGATCGCGGGCATAAGTATAGATATATGTGACTCCTATATCCCTGGTGGTCCAGTGGACCGTTCGAAGCATGATCGCAGGCAGATGTCTAAAACAAGATTAGATCCCATCTCTGGTGGTCCAGTGGTACCCCCCTTCCCACCCTCCCACTGAGCCTCTCCACCCCGCTTCCTTCTGGTCAGTTGCCCGGACGCCCACCGACTGACTGCATACAGTATAGCTGTACACTCATTGGTCCACAGCATGGGCCAATGGGCATGCAGACCATACTGTACTACACAGTCCAGATATGTGAATGGATTTAATCACATATCTGGACTGTGTAGTACGGTACGGTCTGCACTCCCTTTGGCCTATGCTGTGGACCAATGGGCGTACAGCTGTACTGTACGCAGTCAGTTGGCGGTGGCCAGGTGGCTTGTGGGTGGGGAGCCGCTGCCCACTGCTGACTGGGGGGTGGGCTGACGGGCCCAGTGGGAGGTGGGGAGGGGTATCGCTGGACCACCAGGATGTGGATCTAATCTTGTTTTAGACGCCTGCCTCATGACACTGTGAGTGATCCACTGGACCACCAAGGATATAGGAGTTTCATGTATCTATACTTATGCCCATGATAGGGCTTCGAGCGGTCCACTGGACCACCAGGGATATAGGAGTTTAAAATTTCTATACTTATGCCCGTGATTGGGCTCTGAGCAGTCCACTGGACCACCAAGGATATGGGAGTTACATATTTCTATACTTATGCCCACAATCGGGCTGTGGGGCACTTTGCCGCTTATGCAGGAGGCTTCAGTCCCCGACGGCTGCAGCCTGGCAGGGCGCCAGGCACAAGTCATCGGGGATAAGCGCACCTGCATGCAAATGGGCCCATAATGACAAGCAAATGACCCCATGTGTGCCTTGCATGCATTATGGCTCCATTTGCATGTGCACCTTTGAATATTGCGGTTGATGCACCTAGCGCAACGGCACTTGCGCTAGCGCATCCTCCTGCCCCTCTCTGACCATTTGCACTGGTGCAGTGCCACTACGCCATGCACAATGCGGGTGGCCACAGAGCAATATTCAACAGTGCTGAGCCATGGCATAGCACCATTGAATATCACCCTGTCAGTGCCCTGGCATATCGCAGTTGCGCTGCACCCAGACTTGCGCCACAACCTGGCGCAGTCCGAATATCCCACACTATGTCTTTTGTAGATCTATTCCAAAAAGTTGGTTTATCTTGAAAATGCTCTGTTATAATTATGTCATAGAATGTTTTCCTTGTAGAAGTAATAATTCTTTCTTTTGTAACACCCCATTGTTTTAGATTACCAAAAACTATGCTGAAAATACAGGGGTAGACCAGAAAGTTGTTTTTGCTTTGGAAGAGGTGACTTCAAATTCTAAATCTGTAATAAGGATTCTATCTGACCTTGTACCCATGGGGCCCATATTGTTTGTGTATGAATCAATGTTAGTTTTATGTTGACATATATAAATATACTATAAAAATACAAGAGGATTTATCATATGGAGACCTCCTTTAGCTATCTCCAGATACTGTATGTAATCCCTCTTTCAACAAGGTTCAATCTACTACCCCACATACATTACGAAAAAGCAGCTGTATAACCTAGTTTCAAGTTGTTTGTGGGGTAGATGTAACTAAGATGTAAAAACATTGTTAGGAGATATGTTTTCACCATGTAAATTCTTTCAAGTTTACTCATGTGCCATTTGTTCCACTGAGCTACACAGACATGGGCTTATATAAGTAAGCTGTCCCAATTATTAAATACTAGGGGCCCAATTCACAGTGGGGACTACGTTTGGTGTAAGCTGTGGCAATTAGCAGATTGCACTGAAGCCCTGTGTGCAAGGGACCCTGCACTTGATTCTGGTACAGGAGAGATTCCTATATTCCCACACCTGCGACAAACACCGGGTGAATGGGAGGGGTGTGCTGCAAGCTGCAGCGGCAAAGGAAAGTGGTCCAGCCCCTCATCCTCACTCCTATCCAGGAATGAAATGAAGAATCATTCCTACCTGGTGGTCTAGTGCTCTCCCACTCTGATCCCTGATGTTGGCAGTAATGAGTAATGTAATTAACATGTCCCAATCCCCGATACTGTCTTCTTTAAAATAGATAATATACATGCCCCAATCCCCAATGCTGTCATCTGTAAAAAAATAATTTACATGCCCCAAACCCTGATGCTGTCATTGTGAAATAGTCATCACATCCCCTCTCCCCAGATCTCCGATGTTGCCAGAGTTAAGTAGTACCCCCCATGCCCCCCTCCCAGACTCAACGATGCCAGTACTAATGATCAGAGCTAGCAACCAGCACAGTCCACCTCACACCTCCGTGGCTGGCCACCAACTGAACTGTTAGTGAGTCTACTGTAATACAGGCAGCCTGTGGTTGATTCAGACTGCCTTTGTGAATAGCTCATGGGGCATGTTTTGATGCAAGGTGCTCCTTATACCATACATGTTTGGCACAGGCAACTTGCGTCCTACTCTGGCCTTTGAGAATTGGGTCCTAAGTCTCCAGATCCAAAATAGATGCCTAAAAGTTTACATTGTTCATGGCTTCCTGATGATGCTCATGCATTGAGCAAAACTGGTAGAGGGTGTGTTGGCATTCAGCTCTATTTTAATGTGTGTATGGTGCACTTTGTCTGCTTTTTAACAATAAGGCTAATTTTTTAGAAGGAATCCTGAGCAGTGCTGTATTTTATTGCTTGTCTACTGTAGTGGAGGCAGCACTGTAGATTAGCAGCCCATAGTCTATTACTGACAGGACTGAGCTGCTTATGGCCAGCTTCAGAATATAAGGGGTCATGGTGCTCCTATGTCTCTACAGTATACCTAGTTTAACATTAGTAGCTCTAACGACATGATCAATATGTGGGGTGTATTGGTTGTAGTAGTGGATGTAATGTATTAATACAAAGAAGAGGGCTTAGGGAGCACCCTTGTCACACACCATTGGAAACTGCACATTCTTTGCCTATCCAGCCATTAAGATGAGGGGAAACTGTTGCATGTTGATAACATAATTGCACCCATGTGATAAATTGGTCTGGTACCACATATGCTTTCACACACCCCCATAAATAGGGAACATAAACCTTGTCAAATGCTTTTGTTTGATCCAGGCAAAGTATGAACCCTGTAAATTCTTCTGTTCCTTTTTCCATGATTTTTCTTAAAAGTATCAGGATGCCCAAGATTTTCCTTCCTGGTATGGAAGAGACTGGTGAAGGGTGTATTATGTGATCCAAAACTGAAGCAAGCTTGTAACGTAGGAGTTTTGTTAGAACTTTAAAGTCAGTATTGAGGACAGTGATTGGTCTCTAGTTTGATAAAAATTCCTTATCTCCTGATTTATATAATAGGATTAGCAAACCTTTGTACATACTATTTGGTAGTTTGCTAGTGTGCAATAGAAAATTATTTATTTATTTATTTAGCTTTTGTTGACTGGTAAGTACGTTAGACAAGTATTATGCCTATTTTCAGGAACAACCCGGGAGAATACAACATAGGGATACAGACATTTTTACAGAAAGAATATAAGTACAACATAGGGATACAGACATTTTTACAGAAAGAATATAAGTACATCATGACAATATAACAACATATAGGAGTAGTAACATTATCCAGGGGTGTAGAAGGTCATAATATAACTTATAACGTTATGGTTAATGCACCCCCAGGGTGAGTAGGTCACCTACAAATTCTAACAAGCCATAAACACATTGGAGACATTTAAGTAAGGCCTGACCAGGGAACCTAGGCATAGACAATTTGCCCTTGGTCAAGTACCCAGATAATTGGTAGAATCATGGAAAACAGAAGGAAGTTTCAGGCAACATCTATGGGAGGCAACTCTGGACTGGAGTAACAACAGTTGATAATTACTCTAGGGAGGCTTAGGACAGTCACACGCTGAGGCTAGTTTCAGGAACCCCCAGAGGGAATTGCGAAAGCACTGATGGGAGGGGGCTGAACAAATATACCTTGGAAGGGAGTTCCAGAGTCTGAGCGCACATACGGCAAAGTCCCGATCACCCATGAGGGTACGGGTGGAGGGGACTTTGAGCATTCCTGGGGCCTGGGACCTAAGGTGGTAGGTAGTAGTGTCAATTTGTGGCAGAAGCAGGGCCAGTTCTGGGGGGATGCTGGTTCTGATCACTTTGCCCATGAGACATCCCAACCCGAAGTCCAAGTATCTGGCTAGGGAGAGCCAGCAAAATTTATCGTATAGCTCACAGCGATGGGTGAGACGGGTATGAACTTCTACCAATTCTATTATCATGTGCTGGAATAGTTTCTTATACAACTCCCCAGGTAACCCATCTATCCTAGGAGTTGTTCCATTTATTAACAAAGAAACCACATATAATATTTCCTGGTATGTGATTGGTTGCATCATAATATTTGACAAATGTTGTGTAAGTAGGGTAAGGTTGCATGCCTACAGCCAGTCTTCTATACATGATTTATCAATCGCAGTCAGATTAAACCTGTGTGTAATATATGGGTCTGTCTCAGAAAGAAGTAATTTTTTGTCATTCACTAAGGCACCAGTAGTTGTTCTTATGTGTGTGATTGTTTTCCTGGATCTCCTGGTATTACAACAATCAAATGGATTGGTTTGAGATTGTTTACCATGGGTGCCAAATTTTTGTTCCAGCTCCAATGATTTCAGCCTATTACTGTATATTGATGCTGTGTCAGTTATTTTTTTAAGTTTGATATTTAGTCAGAATAATTGTACTCCCCTTCTTTTTTTAGGAGATTAGCTGATATAACTGTAAGAAGAACTCATTGTATTTTTAGTTTTTAGATTGTCCCTTTAGCTTACCTACAGCTTACATGTATTCTCTGAAGTCTTGTTTACTATCCTCCCACCACTCTGCCAGGGAATCATATAAAAAGTACACTGACTTCCTGGCATTAATACCATTTTGAAAGCCATGTTTTATGTCAGGGTCCCCCATTATACTTGTGTTAAGTGACCAGTACCCTTTTCCTGCTGATGTTTTTTTTTTAATTTGCTAAGGTCATACGTAGCAGTCCATGATCTGAGGAAGCTACAGGGAGTACAGATGTCTGTCTGATAGGTAAATTGGGGGATATTAGCCAATAATGTTACCCTTGTGGATATTGTCCTTTCTAAAATAGGTATGTGATGGTGTTTTATTAGTATGTAAAAAAACATTGACTAAACCTATTTGAGTAATTAATCTGTTCAAAAATGCAGTATCACAGAATGTGGTATCTGTTTTGGAACCTCTGTATGATTTAAATAGCATACAGTTAAAATCTTCTTCAAACAGAACATTTCTGGAGGTAAAAAATAAGACTGAATAAATGTTAATAATTCTATTCTACCAACCTTAGTTTGTGGGGCATACGTATTTATTGATCGGAATTATTATGTGTCTAATTGAATATCAACTAGAAGCACCCACCCATGGCATATATATACATACTGAGTGAGCAACTTTCACTGTAGGGTATTTAACACAAATGTCCACTCCACTACATACCTCTTTCCCAATGGACCAATATGTGCCCCCCTCCCCCCAAACTATACAGCACTAGCCATTTGAATGCCATGTACAGAATCAAGTCTTGTGTCCAGAAAAAAAAACAATATCATAAATACACTGCTCAAACAGGGCAAAAGTAATTATTCTCTTTTTTTTTACTTAGTACTGTTAACCTTAAATGATGCTACAGATAATTTATAAGGAGAAGATGCCACTGGTCCAATTTAGAAATTCAGGTGACCTTCTTAATCCCAAATCTAGACCCCCATCTGTTCCTCTTAGGTTTGTTTGTAGTCTGAAGAGGTTGTTCTTCAATATCAGATGTTGTTTCTTTTTGAGAAGAATGTATGGAAGCAGCATCAGACTCTTCCTGCACATCTGTCTTCCAATTGCAGTGTGGTGAATTTGTTTTTAGTTTAAATGGGTTCAGGTTGCGGAACTCCATCTGGCTTTTTTATACTCTTTCTTCTAAGTACCATCTGAAAGTCTTCCTCCTCCTCCTCCTCCAGTATGGGGATGGGGCAGCATCTCCTAAAGCTCTGGATTAGCCCTGTCCATAACATGGCAAGTACTTGGAATCGATTCCTGCTCATGTTCAGTTTGTGTTGCTATGGGGAGAGCTGTACAGGAAATGTTCCTTCAGATTGCACAGGAACTGTAGTAATAGATTGAGAAGTTGTGCTTTGAGTAAGCACATCATGTGTATTGATTTTGTTTGGATGTTGTTCTGCAGCTGGTTTGGCTGCTTTACTGACATGAAATACTGATCCACATAACCAGCACTAGCTGTGTTATAGTCTGCCAGGGACAGTCAATAAATGAGTGACCACCTTCCTCACATAAATTAGACTCCAGTGCACTAGTACAGTGAGAACAGGAATATCCCAGGCACCACATTGGGTACATTTGTTAATTTCACAAGTGTTGCTTATGTGTCTTGGACAACTGCATTTGTAACAGGACCTTGGGTGGCCATGATAAATGAGAAGTTCTTTGTCTCTACTGAGGTAAAACAATTAGGCAGGTGTTAAATTACTGTGTCTGTTTGTCATAGTTTAATGCAAAATTTCCATCTCCTGTTCCAAAAACCTTCCCCATCAATGGTAGCATCTGGGGTGCCCTGCAGATCACAGTGCTTTTCTAGCCAGTACATGTTATCTGATAAATTCACCCCTTCACTTCTGAATAGTACTGTAATTATCTTAAAAGTCTGCTTATTCAGAGGAATGACCTGGAAGGGGGTCCACAGGGGGTTTGTTTTCTGGGCTGAATATTTCATCCAAAATCTGTCTAGCAACGGAGCAGTTCTGAAACTGATATCAAAGGTGCTTTCACCAGGGGCATGTATTGTATAAGGGCGTATACATCAGCTGGTAAAAAAACTAAAGCCTGTTTTATTAGAATTTTCCCCACATAGTATCTATTAGGGGGGTCTCCATACCCCCTAGATATTGTAATCATATTGCATTTCATCATTTTGCAAATTCTACTGGTATGAGGAATAAACTTGCATAGGTCATTACATTGGGAGGATTCGAAGACGCCCTGGGGCGAAATGGGTTCTGGAGCGTGGTAACCCCATTCTGGTTCCCATACCCAAGGGCACCTCTTCTTTTAGAGGGCAAGTGGTTGGGACAATTCGTCACCCTTGTCCAACTTGGGCGCTGTTGTGCAATGCCAGATCTGTCTGCAATAAGACTGCTCTTATTGCGGACTTTGTTGCTAGGGCAGATCTGGCTTGCATTACTGAGACCTGGTTGGATGGGAATGTGGCCCCAGTTTTAGAGGCCGCTGTTCCCACCGGGTTCTCAGTTATACATCGCCCGAGATTGGATCACGAGAGGGGGTGGCAGTCTGTTTTAATACCGAATTGGGCCTAACTGAAGTTCCAGTTGAGGAGGCCAGATCATTTGAGTGTACCATG
Source organism: Neoceratodus forsteri (assembly GCA_016271365.2). Lineage (NCBI taxonomy): Eukaryota > Metazoa > Chordata > Ceratodontiformes > Ceratodontidae > Neoceratodus > Neoceratodus forsteri. The sequence continues at coordinate 464,954,122 of CM057449.1, forward strand.
GTAGCTGGGGTGGGGTGCAGGATTGCTCTCATCTACCATCCGCCCGGGGATGAGAAGCTTTTCAGTGAAATATATTCGTCATTGACATGTATTCCTTGAATCGCCCCAGATTGATGGTGCTGGGCGATTTCAATGCTTGGCCGTTGAATCTTCACTTTTTGGTCAACATTTCTCCAGGTGATGACATCTCTTGGTTTCACTCAGGTTGTTTCCACAGCTACTCACAAAGGAGGTCACTATCTTGATCTGATCTTCCTCCTGGGGATCAAGGCATCCGACTTGGTGGTGGAACCGGTTGGTTGGTCTGATCATTACTCAGTTGGATTCAATTTTGTGGCCCCCCTGGGTAGGTCGGCCCCTGTGGAGTTGGTCAAGTACCGCCCATTGCGGGATGTTGTCCCTGAAGACCTGATGGCGGTTATTGACCTCTTGTTGTGTGACGAATTGTGCTCTGATCCTGAGCAGCTGGTGGTGGCCTATAATGGGGCCATCTAGGCTGCTCTTGACCAGATTGCACCAACCCGTGTTTGCCCCCTTCCACGCCATCCTGTTACCCCTTGGTTTGATGGGGCATTGAGAGGGTTGCGGAGGTTGGGGCGAGGTTGGAGCGTCGCTGGAGGATGACTGCCTTGGACGACGACCATCTTATTTTGCTAGAGCATTATAAGCTCTATCAAACAGAAATTTCCTGTAAGAAGACAGAATTCCTGTCCAGGGAAATTTCTGTCGCTCGGAATCGACCGGCTCAGCTCTTCAGAGCTGTTGACAGACTGTGCAACCCAGCCTGTCTGCAGGTCCGTCGAGTTTTTACACAGATTGACTGTGAGGAGATCGCTCGATTCTTTGCGAATAAGGTGGAAGACATTCGGAGGCAGTGTCCCCAACCTCACTCCAAGGTTGTTGCAGTTGATCAGTGTGCTGTCACAGAGCCTGGAGTTTCCTGGAGTTCCTTTAATCTTCTGGACCTCGTGGACACTATGAGGATTGTCTCTGAGATGTGCCCAACTTGTTGTAGTTTGGATCCGGGTACCACTTCCTTGATTATAGGATGTAGTGAACTTATTGGCCCGGTCCTTGCTCAGATTATTCAGCGTTCTTTGGAGATGGGAGTTTTCCCTAGCTCTGTGAAAGAAGGGGTGGTGACTCCCCTTCTGAAGAAAGCTTCCTTAGACTTGAATGACCTAGCCAACTACCGTCCGATCTCTAACCTCCCTTTTGTGGGGAAGGTTATTGAAAAAGTTGTGGCGGCTCAACTTGATAACCATTTGACCATCCATAGTTTATAGGAGCCTCCAGTCAGGTTTTCATAAGAGGCATAGCACTGAGACTGCTCTTGTCTGGTGCTCAATGATCTCCTGATGGCGAGATCGCTGACACCGCCTATTTTGGTTCTCCTTGATCTATCATCAGCTTTTGATACTGTGGATCATGGGGTCCTGCTTGAACATCTGAGGTCCATCTGTGGGCTTTCAGGTGTTGTCCTCAGATGGTTTTCATCTTACCTCCTGGGGAGAACTCAGAGAGTGGTTTCCAGTTTACTTTCATCCAGGGCTTTCTCTATATCTTGTGGGGTACCTCAGGGTTCGGTGCTTTCCCCCCATGTTATTCGCAGTATAAATGCTACCCCTCGGAGACATTGTAAGATGGTATGAGCTGAGGTTTCATTGCTATGTCGATGATACCCAGCTCTACCTGTCTTTTGCACCTGACCAGGTTAGTGCTATCTCGGTGCTGAATAATTGCTTCATTGATATCCAAGACTGGATGAATACCAGTGGTTTAAAGTTGAACCCGGGAAAGACTGAGGTTATGGTGGTGGACCCCGGTTGCAGGGTTGAGGGTCTAGGGATAGGGTCCCCCTCTGGATTAGTTCTTGGGGTAGACCAGATCCCTACCTCTGAATGGGTGCATAACCTGGGTGTGGAGCTTGACACTGGCTTGACCCTTCGTTATCAGGTGTCTGCAGTAGTCAAGACTTCATTTTTTCATCTTAGAAACATCTCCAAGATTAGGCACCTGGTTCCACCAGGCGATTTGTCGGTTTTGGTCCACGCCTTTGTGACATCTCGTCTTGACTACTGTAACTCCCTGTACCTAGGGCTTGCTGGGGTTGATATCCGCCACTTGCAGCTAGTGCAGAATGCTGCAGCACGTTTGTTGACTGGGGTGTCTAGAACGTCCCATATTACCCCTGTGCTGTGCACTCTGCACTGGCTGCCAATACAGTGGCAGATCACCTTTAAAGTGGGTCTTCTGACCTACAAAGCCCTACATGGGTTAGGTCCTGACTTCCTGAAAGAGCTTCTGGTGCCTTACACCCCTCTGAGACAGCTTCGCTCAGCTGACGAGGGGTTGCTGGAGATTCCAAGGGTGAATCTGAAGTCTTCTGGAGCCCGTGCTTTTGGTTTTATGGCTCCCACCTCTGGAATTCTCTGCCTGCCAGCCCGAGAAAGTACAATGGTGGATAGTTTTAAGAAGGCTTTAAAGTCATTTTTATGGAATCAGGCATTTCCTGTTGTATCTTAATTGCTTATTTTAAATATTTTATCAGTAGTATTGTTAGTGTATGCATGGTTATGTTGAATGTTATGATGCTTTGTACAGCGCCTTGAAATATTTGAAAGGCACTTAATCAAATAAATTTTATTATTATTATTATTTTATTATTATTATTATTACTATTCATTTGTTGAAGTTGTGCTCCCAATGTAACAGCAGCCATATCTCTGGCAGCACTATAGTTCAGTGTAGTAATAGCTACCCTGTCTTGCCCCAAAGGTACAGCATCAGAGAGAGCATCATGAAAAATCTCCCCTAAGTTATCTAGTGAGGAAAAGGAAGGAATACATGATATTTCAAGTTCCATATCATTCATTCAACTCCCTAATATAGCATCCATGTTTAGTTGCAGCATAGTGGTTATGACTGTACATTCAGTTGATAACAGCATTTTTTATGTGCAGAGCCAGAAATTGCCATTTCTGGGACTGGAATCCAGTGTCCCTCTATTGTTCTGATCCATCAAGTATTTGTCAACACTGATGCAGGTGTCCGTGTTGTTTGCTGTCTGCAGTCTGTGTCATCTCCTTGTCAGCTGTGCTGAGGTCTGAATTGGGGCCTACGCTATGGCACTAAAGTGATAAACTTTATTCTGTTTCTTCTCTGGTGTCTCTGGTGAGCTATTCATCTATCATTTACTTTTTTTTTCCTCCAGTCTTCTTTTTTTCCACAAATTATGTCCATTCTGCTTCAGAGAGCTGTTCTTGGAATTTTTGTTCTTTTCTTTACAATGGGAGTAAGTACATATGATGGGGTACCTCAGACCAAGCTGAGCCTTAATCCTGTAAATGTCGTTCAGCAATAGTGATGTCCTCATCATCCTCCTGGATAGAAACATACATACATGGCTCCATGGGAGTAGTAATTGTATCTGATGCCATTTCTATGCAGGTGTCAGTTGCACCTTCTTCTCCTCCTCCTCAATTACCTCCTTCATCTGTCTCTGGTAGGTCTGGATCCTCCATCTCTCACACACAGGAAGCAAAGTAGTCTCCTGCAGCAAGAGTAGGAGGGTGGTATTTAGGACATAACAGTGATACATCATCAAAAAAACATACATCAGCAATCAGCATATCTTATAATACAGTAATCCTTATCATACAAAGGTGTCAAAAATTCAACTCCATTACTTGTATTTTATAGTAAATGAAAATCATCTCCACCACATTGTCACAGTATCCTTAGGGTGTAACTGTAAATCTTTTTCATAAACCTCTTGTAACGTATTTTCACACTTTTACCAATGGTAATGTACAAAGTTCTTTGTTGTTGTAAGACAAGTTGACATCTCACCTGTCACAGATAATATTTTATGCAGGCATATGATATAGTCAATGTCTCTTTATTGTACTTTTTTAAAGGAGCTGGAAAATCTCCTAAAACTATCATACCATTAATATTTCTACTCAGCCATAGAAGGTGCCATTTAGTAGCTAAATAAGACCATAATTGTTTAGAAAAAGAACAGTCTAATAGAAAATTAATTTTCATTTCTTCCTTCTGTATACATTCTGCATATGGACAAAAATGATCTATAGATTTGTGTTTATGGTTATCTTTTACTGGTAGCCGACCATATGTGCAAAGCCGTTGTGTATTCCACATTTTTCTTTAGCAATCCTTTCCTTTGAAGTTGCTTTATTGCTAAATATGTTTTATGTGGGGGCAATCTATAAATGTCGGTTCTTGCAGACCTGTGTTATACAGAATTAAAGCATATAATTGTTTTCTAGATTTTGATAGGATTTCAGTTTTTGAAACATTCCACTTATGTAGTTTTCTGTATAACAGCCTTCATAAAATCTGGAGAAGAAAGGGTTTTAATATATTTAACAGGCTGTTCAATCCATTTTGTACACCAGGTATTGTTTACTGTGAGAATCCAGTTTTGGACAATTAATGTAGATGGTAATAAAGCAAATGTAACATTAACATTCAGGAATAAGGTATGAAAAAATATGATAGGATTGAGCATTCCAAGGCCTCCATTTGTAACATCCAGATATGTATATTCTCTCTTTATTAGGGTCAGTCTAATCCTCCATAATAATCTAAAGAAAATACTCAGGATTTTGGTTTCAAACTGTATAGGCAGGAGAAAAATCATGCTGACATAAAGAAGACTTGTAATCATAAATTGTTTTATTACATGAATTATTTTTAATTTTGCCAGATCCAGTTCTTCCAAATATCTACCTTCTGTTCAAAATTTTGCAGTGCTGTTTTCCAGTTTGGAATGGTTGAGTTTTGGTTCCAAATTTAATTCCTAAAACCTTCATGGAATCTGGAGTCATTTCTATCCTTGCAACATAATTGGTGGGTGGGTGGGTGGGGGTTATGAATTATATCAACTGAGATTCCTTTACACTTATCTAAATTTACAGAGGCCCCAGAAATGTGTGAACATTTATCTATATCTGATAATGCGGAAGTTATGGAAGATGGACTTTGAGCCAGGAGACATAAATCATTGGTTTAAGCTGTCATTTTGAAAGTATCTATGGGCTGTGTCCCTGGAATCCCTAGAATGAGCTGATTACTGTGTATTACTCTTAAAAGTGGATCTATACCAAATGTGTATAGTAATGGACTAAACGGTCAGTCTTGTATCACTCCTTGCAAAACAAGAACTGTTATTTTTGGCATACCTGGTAAATCATATGTAATATTCGCATTTTTATATAGCAATTTTATCCAGAGTATTAAATTACTAGGAATATGATAGTAGTCTAATACCTAAAAGAGATAATCATGATTTACCATATCAAATGTTTTTTCCTGATCAAAAGATACCAGATATCCCTGTATTCCTCTATTTTTACAGTATTCTATAGTGTCTCTAAGTAACAATAAAATGTGTTGAAGTTTCCTGTCCGGTATTGTATAAGTTTGGAAAAGAAGAACTCTAGTGACAGCTAATTTCTGTAGCCTACTTTGCAGAAGCAATGCTAAAATATTAAAATCAGAGTTCAGAAGGCATATTGGTCTCCAATTCTGGATTAGTGATTTGTCTCCTTTTTAAATAAGAAATTTATAATGCACTCAGAGAATGTAGCAGATGTTTTCTGCTGTAGTAATATATAATTAAAAACTATACTTAATATCTTTGCTGTTTTGTATCTGAAGGTCTTATAGAATTTATTAGGGAGCCCATCTCTTCCTGATGCTGTTCCATTCTTTAATTTTCCAATAATATTATAGACCTCCTCTGTAGTAACGGGGGGCATGTTCTCTTCTGTGCCTGTTCTCCTCTGTACCTAACACTTCATCTAAAATAGTTTTGGATCAAACTTCTATCTATGTGTATTGTGGTAGAAAACTGTAATAAAAAATGTTCCTCTATTTGTTGCATGTGTCGTGGTGAAGTGCTAAAATTACCTTGAGAATCTGTAAGGCCATAAAAGGTGGATGCATTCTTTCTTTGTTTACATGCCTCACAGGGATCAGAAAAGGGTGTTATTTCGATGCCATATGATAACTCAGCATATAATGTATTTGCTCTGTTATATTGGCCTTTTTTGCATTTCTTGTTTAATACATGTAATTTGTTCCATTAAATCAACTCTATATGAATAAGCTATTGTTTACAGATGTAATAATTGTTCTCCAAATTTTAGGTATGAAAATAAAAGTTTTATTTTTTCCATACATTTTGAGCCAATCTGATAATTCCTTTTCAGAGTCTTCCCACCAATTACCTAGATCATCATATAAGTCTATGGCTGTTAATCTAATTTTTAATACATTTTTTACATGTTGTAGGAGATTCAGATCCTGTAAACTAAGTATATTCAATTTTCATCTGTGAGGTTTATACAGTGGTACCAGACCTATGGATGTTTTTGTTTTAACTAACATGTTATCTGAAAATTATATGGATAGGACCTCAGTACCCTGGATATTAATTTGTGAAGAGGTAAGAAAAACTGCCTCAATGCCTCTGGTCTGGAAAGTTACAAGAACTATTCCTATCCTTAAGAAAGGGGACGTCAGGATCATGTCTAACTACAGACCCATCTCCCTCCTGCCCACTCTTTGCAAGCTGCTTGAGAAACTCGTCCATTGGCAGGTCACTGCTCACCTTATCAATTTTGACCTTCAGTCCCCTGTTTAACATGGTTTCAGGGCTGGGCACAGCACAACTACTGCTCTCATTCAGTTTACCAGTGATGTTAAGAATAACATGGACAAGGGTTTACTTACTGGGGCGGTCTTCATTGATCTCTCCAAAGCATTTGACATGGTTCATCACCCTCTACTTTAGGCCAAACTGAACTCGCTCAGTGCCTCTGATTCTACCCTCTCTTGGTTTGGCAGCTACATTGAAAATCAGTCTCAGGCGGTCTCCTTCTGCAAGTCTCTCTCCTTCCCCATCCAGATCACCTGTGGTGTTCCACAGGGATCAATTCTAGGTCACCTACTTTTCTCCCTCTTCATCAATGATATACCTACTCCCTCTCCTCACTGCAATATTATCATGTATGCGGATGACCTGGTGTTGTACTTGGCTTTGAAGTCTGTTGTCAACATCAGTTTACATCTCTCCCCCACTTTTCAGACCCTTCAATCCTGGTTTTCATCCAACTACCAAGTCCTCAATGTATTCAAAACTCAGGCCATGCTCTTTGGGTCTACCAGGAAGGTGACCTCTGAGTCCCCCAATTTTCTGGTGCACTGCTGTGACAGTACGGCAGTCTCCAATACCTCATCCTTCAAGTATCTTGCGGTAATGCTCGACCCGGTACTAGACTACTCTGCACATATCACTGAGGTATGCCACTCCGTTAATGCCAAAATTGGAGCAGCATACAGGGTGCAGCACTCACTCACCCTGACTGCCAGGATCTCAGTTGCGAGAGGTGTCTTACTCCCACAACTGCTATTTGCCCTGCTTGTGCTCTCTCAAGCCAACATGGGAGTTCTTCACAAATGGGATATTTTCTACAATAATATAGGTAGATTTGCCCTATTGGCTCCCCACCTTACCCATCACTGTCTTCTCTATTCTGCTTTACAATGGCTGTCTCCCAATGCCCTTCATTCCTACACCCTTGGGTGTTTTGTTGACTCCCTAATAAGATCTCCTCATCCATCCTATCTGGGCAACATGCTCACTCCTGTCTCTCACTCCCGAACCCTGAGATCCTCTGCCTCCCTATTGCTATTTTTGCCACCTTGCTCCACAAAAATGGGGGAGCAAGCCTTTTCCTACTTTGCACCTAGGTTCTGGAACTCCATCCCCATCCATGTCAGGAACTCCTCATCTCATCTCTCATTTAAGCACGTCCTTTTTTCCCATCTCTTCTCTCTGGATAACTGTGTTTGCACTTAACTACTGCTTGTCTTTCCACCTAGACTATGTTTCTCAACTTTGTCTATTCAGTTTGCTACCAGCTCATCCTTCGGGATTTGCCTCGTATAACTAATTGACTCCAACTGTTTGTTTCTCCCACTCCTAGTACAAGCAAGTCTGATTTAGAGTGCCTACCTGTCTGTTTCCCAGCTAGGCCTGTCAGGCTACCCACATTGCTTGTTTAGTTTGATGTGATGTTTGATAACTTGACCACTGTTAGTTCTTTCCAGCAGGTGTATGCTATTCTATGGTTGTCCTCTGTCATGGTATTTACTGGACAATTCTCCCGCACTTTGTATCAATTTGTGTACCACTGCTGATTGTATTCTATACTCATTCTGTGTTGTGATATTGTACTCTCCAGGGTCATGCCTGAAAATAGGCAGGATGTTTTGCCTAGTGCACTTACCCAGTTACCAAAAGCTAATAAATAAATAAGTAATCTATTTGTGATGTGAAGCATCCTTTCTGGAATCTAAACTCTGGACCTGTACAAGGGGAACAAAAGCAGTTTTGCAGTTCCACAGTCTCTATGCATTTTAAAAGGCAAATTAATCATAATGTGTCTTTTTTTCTTGTTCAAATTTCCTTTTAAACATGCTACTATTAAAATCACCCCTAAAATACCAATCTGGCCATAGTTAAATAAGGTTGAATCATTTCCAGTGCTTTCATTCTATTTGCTTTTGTAATTGAACCATACATATTAATGAAACAGCTAATTCAGTTGTCCCAGATTCCATCAATAGTCAGGATGCATCCTGGAATTAAATCTATCAGCCTATATAACATAAATCTAGTGCCAGTAAAAGAAATTCCCAGACCATCAGTAGTATCTAGCCCATATGACCAATAAAATGGTCCCAACACCCAATCTTTCTGCCACTGTTTCAACTCTCCAGTGGATTTCAGCCATTTCCTGTAAAATAATAACTTACAGTGCAAGGGTTCTCAAAATAGAAAATAAACCTTTCCTTTTAGGCCCATTCTTGGTGCTGTGCACATTTAATGTGCCCCAAAACATGGTATTCATGCATATTAAGATTTAGATGTTGAAATCCCTTTTATTTGTTTCCTTTGTTTCTTTTTCTGGTACACATGGAACAATGACTGGGATGTAAACATACCAGGGTACACTATCTACAGGAGGGACAGGGAGGGTAAAAAAGGAGGTGGAGTAGCTCTCTACATAAGGGAAAGAATCAAATCAACAGAACAAAAGGGTAGACAGGGAGGAGAGGAAGCACTGTGGGTCAACTTGGAGACAGGCAATGGCACCGCAATCCGCACAGAGGTTGTATACAGACCCCCATCTCGGGGTCAGATTATGGACAAGGAAATGATAAAAGATATCCTTAGAATGTCAGAAAAAGGGGAGATATTGTTGATGGGAGATCTGAATATGCCAGATGTTGACTGGAGTGCATTTGCTGCAGCCACATCAAAGAGCGTGGTCATTCTAGATGCCCTGCAGGGGCATGCCTTAGACAACTAGTACTGGAACCCATTCGGGAGGGAGCAAGCTTAGACCTGGTACTCTCAAATGGAGATGGAGAGAGGATCACAGATGTAGAAGTGGGTAGCCATCTGGGAAATAGTGATCATCGAACAGTATTGTTCTTGATAAACACAGCAGTAGAGTCAAGTCATGCAAAGGCAAAAGTACTGGACTTTAGGAGGGCTGACTTTGCCAAAATGGGTGAGTGCCTAAGGAATGCACTAGCAAATGGGCAGGACAGAGGGGTAGAAGAACAATAGGAATAATCAAAAACTGCCATCACTAAGGCAACAAGCCTTTGTGTGAAACAAATAAACAAAACAAAACTATGTAAAAAACCACAATAATCCTCAAAGGAGGTAGCAGGGAGGGTTAAGGAGAAAAAGATAGCATTCAGGAAGTACAAGGAATCAAGAAAAAGCAGGACAGAGAACTATCGGTTAAACCAGAAGGAAGCAGAGAAGGCAGTCAGGACAGCAAAGGCCCAAACCGAGGAAAGGATAGCCAACTCAGTTAAGAAGGGGGATAAAACCTTTTATACAGTAGGTACATCAGGGAGCAAAGGAAGACCAAGGGAGGGATAGTGAGGCTTAATAAAGGGGAGGGGGTGAGCAGAGGGTGACTGTGAAAAGGCAGATACATTAGTGGCAATGAATTTGTCAAGCAATTTTGTGAGATTCCCTATTTATCCTTCACAAAATTTAGGGGAAAAAAATCCTCTAAAATTCTTTTTGTTATACCTAAAGAAAGAGGCCAGTTCCTATTACAGAACTTAAGTGCCATCTGGTAGATTTTCAGCTACACTATCAGATGAGACAACCCTCTCTGGGTAGCAGTGAACACACTAACAAACATAACAAAATCACTAACTAAAGGTTTCACAATTCTCAATAGGGATTTTTAAAAATCCTTTTTCTTTTCTTTTTTTTTTATTTCAATCTAGGATTACAATACCTTTGAGCCAAGGATCTTTTACAAAGGTTCCACGTCAGTGTGTGCAACAGTCATTATTTTTAGTTACAAACATAACGTCACTGACTTACAGACATGTAATAACCAGTACAAAGACTTGAGCTATGAACAAGACAAGGGGAGGAGGGGGGTCGGTGGGGGAGAAGTGAGGGTAGGAGATCGAGGGGAGGTAGGAGGTGCAGGGGGTAAGGGGGAGTACGGAAGGTGGGTGCATGGGTGGGTCCTTAAACATCCCTTGACTAATTCGGTGCTACTACTGTACTAAACAAATACTTTTGCTCAGTATTCACAAGTGAAGAAGGGGAGGTACCTAAACCAAATAACCGAAACACTCTGGATAAGGGGGTTGATACCAGCCCATTCACAGATGAAAGGAATCTGAAAGAACTCTTAAAACTGAAGGTGGACAAAGCAATGGGGCCTGATGGGATTCATCCCAGAATTCATAAAGAACTAAGGGTAGAACTAGTGACACCACTAACTACCCACTTTAACAAATCATGGGGGGATGAGGTGGTACCCGAGGACTGGAGGAGGGCAGATGTGATTCCACTTCACAAAAGTGGAAGCAGAGCAGAGGTAGGAAACTATAGACCTGTTAGTTTGACCTCAGTGATAGGGAAAATGATGGAATCACTTCTGAAAGAGAGAATTATTGGGTACCTAGAGGCAAGAGGGGCACAGGACCCAAGGCAGCATGGATTCACAGTGGGTAGGTCATGTCAAATGAATCTAATAGATTTCTTTGACTGGGTGACCAAAGTAGTAGATTGGGGAGGGGCTGTGGACATGGCCTACCTAGACTTTTGGCAAGGCATTTGATACAGTCTTACACAAAAGATTGATATACAAGTTTGCCAGCTTAGGAGTGGGTCCCAACATGGTAGCCTGGGCAACAAATTGACTGGAGAACAGGACACAGAGGGTAATAGTAAATAGAGTCCACTCTGAAGAAAATGGGGTTACTAGTGGGGTACCGCAGGGTTCAGTTCTAGGACCAGTCCTCTTTAATGTCTTTATAAGTGACATAGCAGAGGGACTGGAATGAAAAGTATGTCTCTTTGTAGACGATACAGAGATCTGCAACAGGGTTGATACACAAGGTGGGGTGGAAAGGATGAGAAGGGACTTGGCAAGGTTGGAGGAATGGTGAAATGTATGGCAGCTTAGATTCAGTTATAAGAAGTGCAAAGTAATGGACCTGGGAAACAAAAATCCAGGGGAAGTGTACACTATGGGCGGTGAGATACTAAAAACAACAAAAATGGCAAGGGACCTGGGGGTAGTCATATCAGATGACCTAATGATGGGCAAGCAATGTGAAAGGGCAATAAGGAGGGCTGGGGTTACTGGTATGCATAGGAAGAGGCATCACCAGCAGAAAACAAGAAGTTGTTATCCCTCTGTACTGATATCTGGTGAGACCCCATCTGGAGTACTGCGTGCAATTCTGGAGACCCAATCTCCGCAAGAACATAGACAGCATGGAGGCAATCCAGAGGAGGGCAACTTAAATGGTGCAGGGTCTGCACCAGAAGACATATGAAGAGAGACTTAAGGAGCTTAATATGTATACCCTCGAGGAAAGGCAGGACAGGAAGGACATGATAGAAACTTTCAAGTACCTCAAGGGAGTCAACAAAGTCCAAGAGGGTAGCATTTTTCAGAAAAAGAGATGTGCAAGAACAAGGGGGCACAATTTGAAGATAGAAGGGGGATGGCTCAGAGGTAATGTGAGGAAGTATTTATTCACGGAGAGGGTTGTGGATGCATGGAACGGCCTTCCTGAGGAGGTTGTGGAGTCAAAAAAGTGGGTGAATTCAAGAATGTATGGGACAGACATAAGACAATTCTATGGGTTGAGGGTAGGAGGAAGTAGGCTGTTGGTTAACTAGGATCTGCAGCTTATCCATTAGATAGAGGAATGGGCAGACTGGGTGGGCCAAGTGGTCCTTATCTGCCATCAAATTCTATGTTTCTGTGTTTCTATGTTGTTTTCCCTTTAGTTGAATCTTCTGCCATGGTTTTGTCAGGGACATGGGAGGAAGCATCAGATTCCATTTCATCCATCTCCATGTCACCATAACTTTGTAAAGTCAAAGCCTCAAACTGGTTGTGCGTTTTACAGTTTAATGTCTGTTTCATCCTGTTGCAACCTAGAGGACTATCTTCTATGCAGTGGTGTTGTTCATGACTGGGGCAGAGGCATGTTGGAAGGGCCCTCCATACTGTTTTCCTCCGAGGGGTCTGTGTATTGCACAGGGCATAGTAAGGGATCAATATCAGGTGCACCAGGTAAGGGATTCAGGGGTGTTTCACCATCTTTAGATGAGGAAGGCCATGGTGTTTGCTTCTGCTATTTATGTTTTTGAGGTGGTTGCTGTTCTGTTTGCTGTGTGACTGCCTAATTTTTTGAAAATGGTGCAGGTGTCTCCTGGTTATCAGCAGACTGTTGAGCTTTTTGAATAAGTTCATCCTGGTTAAGTTTATCCCATTTGTTGTGAGTCACCCAAGGGCAGTTCTGGAATACATGTGCAGCTTCATTGCACAAATTACATTTCACTTGATTATGTGTTCTGGAACTGTACTTATAGCATGACTTCGGTTGCCTCCCCCATAAAAGCAGACCCCTTTGGCCTTGCCCAAAATAAAACTGTTGGTAAGATGTGATAGTCCATCATCCGTTTATCTCAGCTTCACTTGGAAATGCCAACCCCTGATCCAAAATGACTTCTGGGGTGCTCAGTACTTCACATCTGTTGGAAAGCCAGTGCAAAATATCTTCTATATGGACCCCCTAATTCTGAAACATTATTGTAACTGTTTTAACCAGGGGTTTAGTCAGTAGGATTGCCATGAAGGGATTCCATAATGGGGAGAACATCACTGTATTATATTTCCACCAAAATCTCTCCCGCAGGTGGGAGGATCGAACACTGATATGAATGTGACTGTGAATGTGAATAAAAGCATAGGCATCTGCTGGGGAAAATCTCAGGGAGTTCTTAATCATTTTTTACCCACATAAGCTCTGCCAGGCTAAATTTCAAGTCCACCTTTATATCTTAAATGCACCGCATGTCATCTGGGGGTTGGTTTGGTGCAATCAAACACATCGGCAAATCTAGGTTGCTCAGAGGAGGGGGTGCTTTGGCTTTACTACAGGTGTAGACAATGTCACAGAGGAATTACTACTTTTTTCCACAACAGTCTCCCATTACTGGATTTCTCCATATTCCGAGTGTTAGGTTCAATTACAAACTTTTCTTTTTCGGACACTACTACCACTGTAATTTTCCCATCGGAACTTTCTGTGCTTAGCATGTTCTCTTTAGGCATAACTTCAGCAGTTATACACATGTTCTCAGAAGTACTAGCAAAATCTGATACCTGGGCAGTTGAAATGTTTGGTGGCAGTTTCGGTGTTTCCTCCATTGGTATTTGTGAGTCCCAATCCGGGTCAGCAATCCAGGTCCTGTTCTCAGCTTTTTTCAAGCCCGCTTCAGTCAACATTCATTCTGGCATCCATCTACCAGTGCCAGATAATTCATGAAGTCCAAAAGGCCTCTCTCAACCACCTTTGATTCTCCTGCTGATTCACACCCATCTGTCAATACATGGCTCTTGCACTGTCAAAGCTGCAGTAAGGGTGGCACCCTGAGCAGAGGATGCTAAAGCATTGATTAAACATAGCTTTTTCCTGTTCCTTTTTTTGTTGCAACTCAGCATTTTTTCTCTGGTATTGTTTCTTGTCTGCATCCATTAGTTTCAGAAACACATTCTTTTTCTGTTGTAATTCTATATCCAACTGTTTTTTTGTATCTTCCACATCCAGCTCTTCAGAAGAGCAATCCATCCAAATGGTTTCTACCGAAGTAGTAACATTCATTGTCGTTTCCATTTCGGTGTCCTTCTGACATTCCCCAGGTGGGTCAGAGGACCAATACCCAGCCTGCTGCAGAGTGTCCTGCTCCTCATGTACCTGATCCACCATCTTGCCAGACAGCGATTCACCTACAGGTTAGTAGGGGAATTTCCCTGGTGTCCTGGCCAATTTTCCCTATTCAGTACAAATAGCACCTAAAAAATACCATCAACAGTTTAATCTGTTTCAGTTGGTTTCCATTTGTTACCCTCCCCCCCAGCTGAAAACAAGCAGGAGGTGTAAAATGATTAATTTAGCAATTGCAGCCACTAAGGCTACATGACCTCCCCTCAGCCTGAAGACCTAACTGTGATACATCCTGAATATACAGTCTCAGGCATAAACACATCCTGCAGGCCCAGGAGAGAGTGAAGATGCTATTGAATGTCTTGACAGAAAGGCTGTAGCTTCTTGCTTTGCATTAATATAAGGAACAGTATGTTGTCTGTTACCCCACATCTGGTACCTACATGGTTACCCATTTTATACAATTTTCTGTGGTAAAATAAAGATTATGAAAAATGTTAAATTGTTGAAAACATAACCGGTCCTGCTTCAGGTATTTCTGTATGTCACATTATATCCATTTCCATTCATTACTATTCAGAGACAAGCTCATGGTAGACATCCAATATTAATACCTGCTGTCTAACTGCTTGGGGTCCAAATCTTGAAAGGCAGAGTATATGTGAGAAATCACATGGGGCAACTGCACTAAGGAAAGTAATTTAGATAGCATCATGCCACCTTCAGTGGCCCATGGGGGTGGACCCAGAGTTTGTAGCACACAGTGCTGAAGCTGTGAGAACTTAAAATAAGATCTGTCTGACACCTTGTGTTGCCATTAGAAAGAGTGAAAGGTATAAATGTATCCTGCTGGTCTAGATTCAACACTAAGGGTAAGTGGAGACCAGGCCAGAAGTGAGAATCCAGGGGTCTTCCAGCAATCTAAAACCTGGGGTTAGCCAATACTGTTTGGGACAGGTTTCTATAGAGCTTGGTGTTCAGTGCACAACATGTCTATTTATGTGCTCTAAGAGACCAAATTTTGGCATGTTTCTTAAGCCTTTGGGCTCCTGGTCTAAATGGAAGAATAATAAAGATCCAATTAACTACAGGTTCAGCACTCACAACCTCACAAACTGGGACGCCACAGTGATAAAATTTAAAAGTTAATTTATTCACAATGAAAATCCATCAGCATCCTGTATTATAAAGACTCTGGGCCTGATTCCAGAAGGCATGGAGCAAGCCGCCAACAATTGCAACTTGCACCAAATGCCACTGTGCTGGGGACCCTGCACCCTATTCCAGAACAGCCAGGGATCCCGGCAGCTATGTCTGCAACTTGCAGCACCCCAAGCATTGCACCAAAGGGAAGGCACACCTGAACAGGGTGCCACAAACCACAGTAAATGCCCACTGACATGGCACAAGCACCCCCCCAAAGCCCCAATGTCACAGATACCATCCACATGCCCTGCAGAGCTATTGGAACCCCCTCCACCCCCCGGCCCTGATTCCTAGGTAATGACCTGCATGGCTGAACAGGTCCCCTATCCCCATGAATTGACCCGTAGGGATGATCATATCCATCCCCATCCCCAAGCCCCGATCTCCTTTTTTCCAGCTTGCCGTTCAGTTAAAACCCACGGTGCCCATAATCCTGGTAGTCCTAGTGTCCCCACCCCCACCCGGCAGTGCCCTCAACCCGACACACCTGAACCCAGTTGGCGATAGCATCCACCTCTCACCACCACAGCCAACCACCTACTGAGCACCTTCTGAGCACATACTATTGTATACAGTACATGCTCAATGAATGACCTGTCATTCATTGAGAGCATACTGTATACTGTAGTACGCACTAAGGAGAGCTCAGTCAATGACTGGCTGTGGAGGTGAGAGGTGGGATGTGCCAGTCACTGACTGGGAACAGGTGTTGGGGGATGGGAGTAGACTAGCACTGCCAGATGGAGGTGGGGGACACTAGACTATCAGGGATTATGGGCACCATGGATTTTTGGTTAACAGCAAGCTGGCAAATGGGGATCAGGGCTTGGGGGAAGGGACATGATTGGCCTTGTGGGGCAATTTGCGGGGATTGGTGCATGGGGATGGGGGACATGATCAGTCCCGTTGGACAGTTCATGGGGATTGGGGACTGGGGGCATGATCAGCCCTGCAGGGTGCTTGGCTGGGATAGGGGCTTGGGGGTATCAGCCGCCCACAGAGGGCAGCTCTGTGCAGTTCTCAATGGTGGATGGGTGAGTGGTGAACCTATGGGTTCATGTGGAGGTGTTCATTGGGTGCACATGGCACTCTGGTGCACCCCTAGTGGTCACAGAGTACAGTTTAATCAGGTAATAGCTAATCTCATTGTACTTGAACCATTGTCCTCTGGTGAGTGTCATGGAATAGCAACTCTGCTGTTCTGGCAGCCATACTCCTGGACTAGGGCACAACTGCTACCATAAACCCCTCTGTGCCATGTCGCAGGGGGTTTATGGTGTACTTTGAGGTATTGGGCTACTTTGGCGCAGGCAGCATGCAACATGTCGCAGGCTTCCTTTTGGAGTCCCGATTGTCGGATCTCATGGCGCAAAGTGCTACTTCCGCCATTTGTTTTAGCACAAGACAGTTTGTGCCATGTGTATCCATTCTGGAATCGGGCCATCTGACTTCATACCTAAACTATCACCCACATCTTTTTTAATTTGCAGCCACAATGGTGTGTACTGAACTTGCTCATCTTGATCTGAGGTACCCCACCATAGATATTTACTCCTATGCAAAGCACAATAGTACAGGAGAAAGTAGGGGAAGCACAATTTCCTCACCTCCTTGGGGTTAGCTAGCATAACATATGCTCATCTAGTTACCTTACCCTGCCATAGAAAGGATATCAGCAGAGAATGGAAAGCTTTAAACCAGGTCATTGGTAAGAGAATACTGAGCATTCCAAATGGATAAAGCAGCCATGGCAATATGTTTTTAATTTTTCTATATTTCTACAACCTGACAGTAATGGGGCAAGGACTACCATCTTTTCAGGTCTTGTTTTATCGTCTTAAGATGGGGATTGAGGTTCAGGAGTTGCAACCTCTCAGTGAGGCTAGGGAGATGAGGTCCCACATAGGTCAAATGCTTCAATTACCACTGAATGCACAAATCCACCATGGACTG
Source organism: Neoceratodus forsteri (assembly GCA_016271365.2). Taxonomy (NCBI): domain Eukaryota; kingdom Metazoa; phylum Chordata; order Ceratodontiformes; family Ceratodontidae; genus Neoceratodus; species Neoceratodus forsteri. The sequence goes on from CM057449.1 coordinate 464,971,615, forward strand.
CTTGTTCAACTGGGGTTTCAGTAGAAAAACATTCATTCTGCACATACTGAATTTGTAGTCTGAAAAGCTGCCAAAGTCAGACACACTGGACTACACTTCCTGAATGGAGTCCTGAGGACCTATAGGAATCCTTCATTTAAAACTATCCTGAGTGCTGTGAATTCCGGTTACCCTATTGTACAAGATTGTCAGACTTAAATTGCAGCACATCTGCCTTTCTTCCAGACGTCTGCTGAACAATGTTCTTTGTCTTACAGTGTTGTGAAAGACTGGAGCCCCCACCCCAATCCTTTCACTGGACCATTTCTTACTGTATGTTTAAAACTAGACTGAAATCCTTTTAAAATGCATCTGCATATTACTCTTTTAATATTGTTCTGCTTGTTTATTTTTACTCTGTGTATTTTGTCTGCATAAATTGTTTGTCTTGCCTTTGGTTCCCTCTTGAAAATTGACATTGAGAGGTCACACTGTGGCACTAAGGATGTTGGCTACCTAGGACAGCTGCTATCCTGATCATATTGTGATCCTGACAAAAAATAAAAACTAAAGTTTAAAGCAGCATGGCAATGAAAATGGGTTAAAATTTTACCTCACCTTTTTTCTTCCTAATCTATGCCATATGTCTTCCAGTTCATTTTGATGGCAACATTTTCAATTTCCATCACCATTTAGGAATTTTATGAAAGTTTTAAAATAATTATTTCTCAAGTAAGAAAGATGGGCGCCTCATTTTTGCATAGCAATAATATTGAGGACCAGAGGAGGGTAAAAATCCAGACAAAAATGTAAATATACAGTACACAGCATAGGAAGTATCCAGAAAAATACAAATCAACAGTCCTGCCAATATTTTTCATACCCGTAGCAGAAAATTCGCTTTTTGGAATAACTTTTTTCATTGTACTGCTGTTTTAATGTCACAGAACTTTGTCTTCAAAATTTGCTTTAATTCATTGCACACAAAACAATTCTATAAAAACCACATTGAAATTGTGTTTTTTATTATTTTTATCACCATTTTAAAATGTGAAGCTCTAATGGTGTGGGGCATCAGCAAACCAAAAGCAGCTGCAGTTAATGGTCACCATGGGAATGCAATGACTATGACCACAGCTAATCTCAGTAAATCTAAAGGTAACATGGACTTGTCTGACACAAAAGAAATTCTGTTGTCAATTAAAAATGATATTACAGAGTTAACAGATAACACTAATAACGTGAAAGAAAAACTAAATAGCATGGAAGACAGAATGGAAACTTTATAAGAAAGTCTAGAATTTTTGGAGAAAGCATTTACAAAACTAAAGGATACTACAGCCTTTCACTCTAAATACCTTAAATCCTTATCTTCTAAGGTAAAATATAAGATATTACTGCCTTTCACTTTTAATACCTTAAATCTCTTTTTCTAAGGTAGACAACTTAGAAAAAACCGCAGTCAGAGAAATAATTTGAGAATAGTGAGAGGTCTAGAGGGGACAGAAAATAGAGTCATAGGCCCAGATATTCAAAAGGGTTACATATGGCACAATGGTGTTGCATACACATAACCCACTGATGTGCCCCGTGCGATATTTAAAAGGGAAAATGAGCGCACAAATCCCAATGCGCCAAGTGCATCAGTAATGTATGCAGGCACAGGTGGGGGCATACGTGATAAACTGCACAGCCCTGTATTCAGCCTGGCCAGCAGAGTTATGCAGGTGCAACTGCTACCTGCACCTGCACAAAATTACACCTAAATAAGGAACAAGTCGAGGGCCACCCACAGGTGAGCTGCTGCATTGCAGGGCACAACACAGCAGCTGCCACCTGTGGGTGGCCAACACCTGTTCCTGCCGCACCTGGCGGCACTCCCCATGCCCCGATCATGGGCATTAGACATCCCCACCAAAGTCCAACATCCCTGGTGGTCCAGTGGACCGCGATTAGCCTGATTGCAGGCACAACTGTATCCCCCCATTAGCCCGATCGCAGGCATAACTGTATCCCACCCATTAGCCCGATCGCGGGCATAATTGTATCCCCCATTAGCCTGATCATGGGCATAACTGTATCCCCCTGATTAGCCTGATCGTGGGCATCAATATCCCCCCCAAAAGTCCAATATCCCTGGTGGTTCAGTGGAGCGCACGGAGACTGATCACGGGCGGAATTACTCACCCCCAAAGTCTGAAATCCCTAGTGATCTAGTGGACCCCCACCCCAATTCATTCACATATCTGGACTGACTAGTACGGTATGGGCTGCACACCCATTGTCTGTTGCTCTGAACCAATGGGCATGCAGCCATACTGAGCTGTCAGTCAGCGGGTGGCAGAGCGCAGGTGGGTGGGTGCTGCCGCCCGCCGGCTGAGGAGGGGAGTGGTGGTGGGGCTCGTGGGCGGGTGGAGTGGGGGGTCCACTAGATCACCAGGGATTTTGGACTTGGGGAGGTGAGGAATGCCACCCGCGATCGGGCTCCGTGTGGTCCACTGGACCACCAGGGATATTGGACTTTGGGGGGGTACTGATGCCCACGATTGGGCTAATCGGGGGGATACAGTTATGCCCACAATTGGGCTAGTTGCAGTCCACTGGACCACCAGGGATAGGAGATGTTCTTTGTCCTTATGGAACATTCCGCGGTCGGGCTGCACGGGGTGTCGGTCCCCAATGGCTGCTGCCTGGCAGGGCGCCAGGCACAAGTCGTCGGGGATCGGTGCACCTGCATGTTAATGGCATGCAAATGGGGCTGTAATCAGATGCAAATGGCCCCTGTACCTTGCATAAATGATGGCCCCATTTGTATGTCCTGCCAGGCTCTCATGGGCTGTACATGGGCGCAATGGCACTGCATACCACATCTCAATGCTCCACTCTGACCACTTGCGCTGGCACAGTTCCACTGCACCATGCACAGTGGGGGTGGCCAGGGGGTGATATTCAAAGCAGTTGTGCCATACCACAACTCTATTGAATATCGCCCTGGCTACACCCCTGCACAACAGATTTGAGCGGCGCACAGGCTTGCACCACAGAATGGTGTAGTTTGAATATCTGGGCCATACTGTTTAAAAAAAAAAACATTATTCCATTAATGTTGAAATATCAGTGGCCCTGGCCACTCAAGATACAGCATGCCCACAGGACCTTAACATCCAAGTCAAAACTGGGTAAAAGCCCTAGAATTGTCTAAATCAAATTTCAAAGATTAAACATCAAGGAAGAAATTCTTAATGAGAACATGGAAAACAAAAATCTGATGTAAGTGGGGCAACCATGTTCATTTTTTCCAGGACTGTTCTGCCAATGTAGTCAACAAAAGAAAAGCCTTCACTGACATAAGGAAAGTACTGTAACAGCTAGGTGTACAATATTTGACTTAAAAAAAATTCAGAACACACCCTATTCCTCCCACAAAATACAACAACAATACAAACCAAAAACAGGCAACTTACTGTGTAGTTGCAAATGGAGTGTGAGGACTCTTGGTTTTCACTGTGTGAAATCACCCAACTACCAGCATTGAGGTGGACCTCCCATCAGCTGGGTCCCAACTCTACATTGCACTGCCTGAATTGGCTTACCTATATAGTGTGCAGTATTTCATTAAATATCCTGTAGTTCTGATAGTCAGTAGAAGTAGAGGCTATTATGAATTGAGTTCTCCTGAGAAGGCTTGTGAATTCATTAAAAAGTTTTGGCCTAAGTATAAACCACACACTTCTTCATCCTCATGGTACAACAGTCACACTGCTTTGAATTCAGACAGGGTCTGCAATGACTTCTCTCACACTTCACCGAAAGTTGTGTCACCTAATGCCAACCCAAAAGACAAGTTGATGTCACATTTTCCTGTCAAACAGAAGAACACAGATATAATAAAACCTTCTACATCTGATGCCCCATCCCCCTTAAACCCTCTACACATGATGCTCCCACCCCTCTTATGTGGGAAACACTGAATTTGTGCCTTTGCTTAAGACATCTTAAAAAAAACTCAGACTTGGTCAATGAAATTATACAGGAAAACCCAGCCTTTAAACAAATTGAAAAACAGAGCCGGTGGTTTATTGAACAACTTACCAGTCAAGAAGAGAGGTAGATGCTACAGCAGAAACTGACAGGATAAAAATATTTGAACCTGTATAAGGCACCCTTTAGCTCTCCATGTGCTTTTTCATGACCAGCTGACTCTGCAAGTCCTCCACTTCAAATGAAGACTGTGCTTGAGGTGTCCATTCCACCAGGTTTCTCTGTGGTGGATTGCCCTAGGCAGGAGTGCAGGGGGGAGTAGACATCTGCTGTAGGTCCTCCCTGGAACTGATGGCAGAACAGCTAATATTTTTCAAGTCAAACTACCTCTGGCTGGAAGCTGCAATACTGAACATAGGATTTGCAAGAAAGTGAGTTGTGCTCACAACAGAGGGAGGTGAACCTTACAATTGTCTTTGGTTTGTAGCAGATATTCTGCAGGTGGAGGCTACTTCTAACTGAAAGGTGAAATAAGGAACTTAGAATTATCAGGAAAAGAAAGTCTTTGTTACAATTCTTGAGATTTTCAATGCAGGAAGAGTTTAAACCTTGGGCTAAGAATTTGTCATAAATCCTGAAATAAGTGCAGGTACAGGTTGTGTATTTAACCCAGACAGTGTCCTAGGGGGTGGAAACTGTTTTTGTGTTTATCTGTGTGTGCCTTAAAAGGAAATTCCAGACTGTATCAGGAAGTGCTTACATCATAGCTACTTATCAGCCAATAGCATTGGTAACAGATCTGAGAACAATAGTATTATAAGCAAGTGTTATATAGCAAACTCATCAGAACAGCTAATATTTTTCAAGTCAAACTACCTCTGGCTGGAAGCTGCAATACTGAACATAGGATTTGCAAGAAAGCAAGTTGTGCTCACAACAGAGGGAGGTGAACCTTACAATTGTCTTTGGTTTGTAGCAGATATTCTGCAGGTGGAGGCTACTTCTAACTGAAAGGTGAAATAAGGAACTTAGAATTATCAGGAAAAGACAGCCTTTCAAGCAACAAAGGGAGGTGGATCTAGCTTTACGTTTGTTACAGTTCTTAAGATTTTCAGTGCAGGAAGAGTTTAAAGCACAGCTGACTTATTTTTTGGGGCTGACTGCTTTCAGAGCACAAACCACCAGGCTGTTTTGGGGCTGGGGAGGTTTACCTGTGTCTGACTTGGATGTCTGGATTTTTCTCTGTTTGATTAGCAGGGTATTTTCTATCAAAATTCTTGTGTAGGGTATCTTGCTGACAGGAAGGCACTCATCGCAGCAGTGGGTCAGAGCTCTTAGCTGATTGTTTTTTGAGGGCACAGTTTAGGCCCAACCCTTCCCACCCCTCACCCCACCCACCCATGGAAATAGTTCCTTTGTAACTGGGGTTCTGACATCATTTCCTCAAGAGTGCAAGGTGCATATCACTGTCATATCATCTCTAGCACACTGCACTGACAATATAAGCATACACATTGTATAATATATATATTTCTGTATAACAAACCAATCACACACACAAACACACACAAAAAAGTAGATAAACATGTGGGGGAGTAGTACAATGTAATGGCTGTGGGGCAGTAGTCTTCCGGGAGTCTTTCTGGAGGCTGAGATGCTGCCCTATTTGCAGACAACTCTCTGCCCTGAGGGAGGAAGTTGCCCATCTTCAGGTCACACTGGACAGTAGTAAGGGAACCTTCCCCCAGGCCACACTGGATAGTAGGAAGGGAACCTCCCCCATCCAGAGAGCACCAGAGTCACCACCTCTACCTCAGAGGTTGTGAAGAAAGCACAGCAGTTGGACCACAGTGGGCACAGGGAGGGTGAGGATGGAGGAACAGAGGCACACCCAGTCAGTTGTTCCACTACACAATCCATACACCATTCTGGGGGAGCGTAGCTCCAAATATGGATGCACCCACAACGGAGACTAAGGAGGCAGAGGACAACTGTCACAAGGGAGGCCCACAGGAAGGAGCAGAGGACACCACAAGGAAAGGAAGCAGCTCCTGGTGGGGGACTCAATTATTAGGGGGCTAGAACTGGGGGGACCAGGGAAAACTGAAGTAAGGTGCCTGCCTGGTGCCATGGCTTGGAGGGACAGGAAGCGCATCCTCAGGATCACGAGAACAGCTGCATGGGAGTCTGAGCTGGACATCATTGTCCACCTAGGGACAAATGACTTGGCTCAACATGAGATTAGAGCAGTGCAGAAGGACTTTGTAGAATTGGGGAGGGGCCTAAGACAAGTAGCACACACAGTATCCTTCTCAGAGGTGCTGCCTGTCAATGGCATGAGTGAGGCAAGGGTACTTTGCACCATGCAGTTTAATGAATGTTTGAAAAATGGTGTGAGCACAGGGTCATTTCATTGGGGACTGGGGTTCCACCTGGAGGGACACCAGCCTATACTGGCAGGATGGTCTGCATCTGTCCAGGAAGGGAACAAGTCTTTTGAGCAATTGGTTTAAATGCTTCATTGGCAAGCTTTTAAACTAGTCAAGGGAGGAGGCACTGATAAGCAGCAGGAAAATCCCAGCCTCTCCCTACAAAACAGGGTACTAAATGAGAAAAAGACCGAGGTAGAAAGGTCAGTGGGGGATGCTGCAACAGAAGGTAAAGCCATCAAAAAATGGAGAGCAATGAGTACCAATGCCCGTAGTCTGAGTAACAAGCTTCATGAATCAGTGGCCTTAATGGAGGAGGAACATCTGGATATTGTGGCAGTCACAGAAACATGGTACACACAAAATCATGACTGGGATGTAAACATACTAGGATACACTATCTACAGGAGGGACAGGAAGGGTAAAAGAGGAGGAGGAGGAGCTCTTTACATAAGGGAAGGAATCAAAGCAACAGAACAAAAGGGAAAACAGGGAGGAGAAGAAGCACTGTGGGTAAATTTGGAGACCGCAATGGCACCACAATCTGCACAGGGTTAGATACAGACCCCTTCTCAGGGGCGGAAATGGACAAGAAAATGATAGAAAGTATACTTAGAATGGCAGAAAAGGGATATATTGCTGATGGGTGATCTGAATATGCCAGGCGATAACTGGAGTGCAGTTGCAGCAGCCACTTCAAAGTGGGGGTTATTCTAGATGCCCTACAGAACCATGCCTTAGACAACTAGTATTGGAGCCCACTCAAGAGGGAGAAATCTTAGACCTGGTTCTCTCAAATGGAGATGAAGAGGATCACAGATGTAGAAGTGGGTAGCCATCTGGGAACTAGCAACCATCGAACAGTATGGTTCACAATAAACACAGCAATAGAGTCAAGCCATACAAAGGCAAAAGTAGTGGACTTTAGGAGGGCTGACTTTGCTAAAATGGTGAGTGCCTAAGGAAATGCACTAGCAAATGGGCAGGAAGGAGGGGTGGAAAAACAATGGGGAATAACAAAAACTGCCATCACAGAGGTAACAAGCCTTTGTGTGAAGCAAATCAACAAAACAAAATGATGTAAGAAACCACTATGGTTCTCAAAGGAAGTGGCAGTTAAGGTTCAAGAGAAAAAGAAAGCATTCAGTAAGTACAAGGAATCACAGAAGGAGCAGGACAGAGAACTGTATCAGTTAAAGCAAAAGGAAGCTGGAAAGGCAGTCAGAACAGCAAAAGCTCAAACTGAGGAAAAGATAGACAACTCAGTTAAGAAGGGGGATAAAACCTTTTATAGGTACATCAGGGAGCAAAGGAAGACCAAGGGAAGGATAGTGAGGCTTAATAAAGGGGAGGAAGGGTGGACAGAGGGTGACTGTGAAAGGCAGAGATACTAAACAAATATTTTGCTCAGTATTTGCAAAGGAAGAGGGAGGTACCTAAAACAAACAGTAGAAACACTCTGGATACAGAAGTTGATACCAGCCCATTTACAGAAGAAAGGGTTCTGAAAGAACTCTTAAAACTGAAGGTGGACAAAGCAATGGGGCCTGATGGGATTCATCCCATAATTCTAAAGAACTAAGGTAGAACTAGTGACACCACTGACTACCCTCTTTAACAAATCATGGGAGGATGGGGTGGTACCCGAGGACTGAGGAGGCAGATGTGATTCCCTTCACAAAGTGGGAGCAAGGCAGAAGCAGGAAACTACAGACCTGTTAGTTTAACCTCAGTGCTAGGGAAAATGATGGAATCACTTCTGAAGGAAAGAATTGTTGAGTATCTAGAGGCCAGAGGGGCACAGGACCCAAGGCAGCATGGATTCACAGTGAGAAGGTCATGCCAGACAAATCTGATAGATTTCTTTGACTGGGTGACCAAAGTAGTGTATCAGGAAGGGGCTGTGGACATGGCCTACCTAGACTTTAGCAAGGCATTTGACACAGTCCCACACAAAAGATTAATATACAAGTTAGCCAGCCTGGGAGTGGGTCCCAAGATGACAGTCTGGGTAAAGAATTGGCTGGAGAATAGGACACAGAGAGTAACAGTAAATGGAGTCCACGCTGAAGAAAGGGGGGGTTACTAGTGGGGTACCGCAGGGTTCAGTATTAGACCGTGTCTCTCAATGTCTTTATAAGGCTTACATGGTAGAGGGACTGAAGGAAAAGTATGTCTCTTTGCAAATGACACAAAGATCTGCAACAGAGCTGATGCACAAGGTGGGGTGGAAAGGATGAGAAGGGACTTGGCAAGTTAGAGGAATGGTCAAATGTATGGCAGCTTAGATTCAATGCTAAGAAGTGCAATATAATGCACCTGGGAAACAAAAATCAAGGGAAGAGTACACAATGGGGGTGAGATACTAACAACAACAAAAATGGAAAGGGACCTGGGGTAGTCATATCAGATGACCTAAAGGTGGGCAAGCAATGTGAGAGGGCAGCAAGGAGGGCTGGGGGATACTGGGATGCATAGGGAGAATCACCAGTAGAAAACAAGAAGATTATCCTCTGTACAGACAGCTGGTGAGACCCCATCTGGAGTACTGTGTGCAGTTCTGGAGACCCAATCTCTGCAAAGACATAGACAGGATGGAAGCTGTCCAGAAGAGGGCAACTAAAATGGTGCAGGGTCTACACCGGAAGACATATGAAGAGAGACTTAAGGAGCTTAATATGTATAAGCCTCAAGGAAAGGAGGGAGAGGGGGGACATGATAGAAATGTTCAAGTACCTCAAGGGAATCAACGAAGTCCAAGAGGGTAGCATCTTTCAAAAAGAGAGGTGTGCAAGAACAAGGGGGCACAATTTGAAGATAGAGGGTGGGCGGCTCAGAGGTAATTTAAGGAAGTATTTTTTCACAGCGAGGGTTGTGGATGTATAGAACTGCCTTCTGGAGGAGGTTGTGGAGTCAAAGACAGTGGTGGAATTCAAGCATGCATGGGACAGTCATAAGGCAATTTTAGGGGGTGGGGGTAGGAAGAAGTAGGCTGCTGGTTAACTAGGATCTGCAGCTTATCTATTAGGTAGGGAAATGGGCAGACTTGGTGGGCCAAGTGGTCCTTATCTGCCATCAAATTCTATGTTTCTATGTTTCTATGGTAGATACTAGATCATTTGAATGCAAGGCTGTAAAGGGTGGGCCAGGTAGAAGTTGTAGGACTGTACTCTTATACCATCTCTCTGGATATGGGTATGATACTTGAGACTTTCATGGCCAACCTGATGGTTGAGTTGCCCAGACTTCTGTTCTTGGGTGATTTTAATGCTTGGGTAAATGATAAACATCTCTTTTTGGAATGCAGTTCCTCCAGGTGATGTCTTCCCTGGGCTTTGTACAGGCAGTTTCCACTGGCATCCACCAGCTTGGCCATGTCTTGGATCTTGTTTTCTCATTGGGTCTTGATATTAGTGATATCAGAGTTGATCCAGTCATTTGGTCAGATCATCATGCCATGCAGTTCCTCAGTGGGGCTACTCATTTAACCTCTCTTGTGGAGATGGTCCTATACTGCTCTTTTAGAAACCTGGAGTCTTAGAACTTCCTTGCAGTACTGGACATCTCATCATGAAGATGGCCTGTTGGACTGGAGCTGAGGCAGCCATGGAGGGTCATAACCTGGTCTTTATGGTTGCAGTCAACCCCCCAGCACCATTATATGTCTACGTCTTGATTTGCTGCCTCAGGTTGCCATAGTATGATGATGACCTGATGAGGTTGAAGACTAAGTGGTGGAGGTCCCACTCAGAGGATGGCAATTTGGCATTGATGGTTCATTACAATGAGTATCAGTGGTAATCAGTTTGAAAAAGTCAGCTTTCCTGTCACGAGTTATTGTTGCTTGAAAGAATTGACCCACTTAGCTCTTCAACACTGTGGACAGACTATTAAATTCAGTCTGTCACCAGGATTTTAACCAGTTCTTTCTAGACAAGGTATCCACCATCTGGGCTAGGATATCCTCAGGCAACTTGTCATCATCTGACAGTATCTGAACTTCAATGGACAGAGACACTCCATTTTTATGGTCAAAGTTAGCGCCAGTATTTGTAGATGACATTTTCGAGGTGGTTTCCAGACTGCATCACACCTTCAGTGTGTTGGACCCTGGGCTGACCCAGCTTCTTCTAGAGTGCTGGGATTTACTCAGTCCAATTGTGATGCTGATCATTAGATGTTCCCATAGAGAGGATATTCCCATCTGCCCTTAAAAAAACAGAGAAGAGGCCTCTTCTTAAGAAAACTTATTTGGACCCTGATGATCTCTCCAATAACAGGCCATCTCAAACCTTTCCTTTCTGAGAAGGTTGATCAAGAAGTTGGTGGTAGTGCAGTTGGAACAACACCTGGGAAAATATGACATCTATGAGCCTTTCCAGTCCAGTTTCTGGCCTCACCATAGCATGGAGACTGCACTAGTCAGAGTGCACCATGATCTCCTTGTAGCTAGGGACATCAGATGAAGCTCCATTCTTGTCCTGCTAGACATCTCCTTGGCCTCTGACACAGTGCATCGCAGGGTACTGTTGCCTCATCTGAGGCACTGTGTAGGACTTTCTGAGACAGTGTTGAGGTGTTTTAAGTCCTACATGTCCGACAGGGTGCAGCACGTGACACTTAGCTTCTTTACATTCAGCAGTGCAGCAGTTTGTTGAGGTGTGCTTCACGGATCGATCTTAGTACCCTTCCTGTTCATCATATATATGTTGCCACTGGATCATTAGATTCTAAGGCTTGGATTTTCATTGTTATGTTGATGATCCCTAACTGTATGTGTCTTCTGCCTTTTATGATGCTGTGGTGGTTTTAGAACAAAATGAGTGCCTTAGGGAAATCCAGGATTAGATGGTGGCCAGCTGGCTTAGGCTAAATCCTTTGAAGACTGATGTGTTACTGGTAGAACTGGGTTGGCTGGTCTCAGTGGCAATGAGTAATACTTCTGCACTACCTATTTTGAATAGCATGACTCTCTGACTTGCAGATAGGGTGAGGAATCTTGTGGTCACTGTGGACTCCAAGTTGACCTTAGAACTTCAGGTGTCAGCTGTTGGCCTCAGTGGCTTCTCTCATCTGCAAAACATTGCCCAGATCAATTCCTAGCTTGAATCAACTGATCTGGCAATACTGAAGCATGCCTTAGTTATGTTGAGGTAGAATTACTGTAACATTCTCAACCTTGTGTTATCCAGAAGGCTGTTGCACCATTTGCAGCTAGACCAGAATGCTGAAGCCTGGTTGGTTGCTGGGTCACCTCAGTTGAAACACATTTTGCTGCTTCTCCACACTCTCCACTGGCTACCAATGCAGTGGTGCATCAGCTTCAAGGTGTGCTTGTTTACATACAAGGCCATATGTGGTCTGGGTCTCAGCTACCTGAAAGACCTCCTGGTGCCTTACACTTCTGACTGTTCCCTCAGGTCAGTAGAGGCAGACCTCTTATTGGTGCTAGAATCAAATTTCAAATCCTTGCATGATAGGGTGTTTGGTGTGATGGTACTGATTCTGTGAAATGCCCTTCCCCAGGAGGTGAGAGGTGATCCTTCACTGGCCATATTTTAAAAAATCCTTGAAAACTCATTTCTTTACTTTAAGTTTTGGGCCTGGTTTTGTGACACAATGTTTTAGAACATATTATTTATTGATTTTAACTCATTACTGTTTTGTTTAGTTATTGTAAAGCACCCAGAGGCCTTGGGATTGAGTGCCACATAAATAAAATTGCCTCGCACCCACAGTCGTGTCCTGAACTGTGGTATGCTATAAATGTTGATGATTACCCCTGCATAGAAAGTGACAATGACTGTCTTCTACAGATATGAGTATTTTAGCAAATTTAAAACATCCAACAGTTTCCAGATGCCTCATATGATGGTTACACAGCTCTGCTGTATTTAAATGTCACAAATCTGACTTCCACTTGTGTTTGTCTGATGCCATTATTGTAATAATTTTACTGCATTAGCAAATTCAACAAAAGTAGTATGGATTATATAACCTTTATACAGCTTTGCTCTTATATTTTACTTAGACAGCTGCAAAACATGTTTCAATTGACAGCTGCCCATTCCAAAATGTGCATGTGTTCTTTGGGGGACTGGGTTGCCTGACTTTAAAAATCAGTGTGTTCTCAGTAACTATCAATATCTATAAACTGTTGCACAAAAGTGGTTTTGCTCTCCCTTTATACTGCCAAAAATTATATAAATACCTGCATAAGCATTTTCACTGTATAACAAACTAGTAAAGTAATACCATATCCATAGGTTGTGGCCAGCAGATATTAACAATACTATGCCACATTTGTTTATTCTGTGCTCAGTGGGGAAGTCCTGAGGAGTCAGTTTGATCCCCACTGACCTCATAAAATACCTACTCTCACAAATGATTCAAAATAAATATATTTTCATGTATATTTAAAGGTTATAGTGCACTTATCAATAATTTGGAGTCGAAGAGTGACAACATGCCACAGCAATTTTCTTTATTAAATGAGTTTTATTGCCTGAGTCAACTACCTCCTCCCAGTTTAATTTGAAGGTTTACATAATACCCACTTCAGTAATACCTAGTGTATGCTAAGTCTAACTTAATTAATATCACTGTTAAGACAAAGTGACAATGGCAATTTTACTTCAGTGCTGTCTGCAAATATGAAACTAACAACAACTGAATTAAATATTTGTGTGTGCCCTATAACATAATTTTTTTCCCCTTAACAGTCATGAGTAGGGGATTTCTGTACTAGGTTGGGAAGTGTGTAATGTTCCATCTTGGGTTATCCGTGAGGACTATCTTATAATGCCCCTGAATTTAATTTCTTCTTATACCCAGTCTTTACTCAACACCACTCTATTCAGTTTAAATATTGTGTTGACCTCTGTGTATATCTGTGCTTTATACTCTTGTTCTTATTTTCCTTAGTGGTGTTACTATTTTTTTTTTTATTCATTCATATATTTATACAGGACAAGGCACTAGGTGAAGCCTGTTTTTAAGGTCATCCTGTAGATATTGCACATAATTACAAGTACATAAAATTACAAAAACTGAAACAAATACACTTAAAAACAATAACAGGAAATTGAATTCCAAGCAGTAAAGGCAACCTTAAAACTATGAATTCCAGCCACTGTCTTTCATAGTATTTAATAGTTTAATTATTAATAGTTACTCTTTTGATATTTGTATTTTATTAATAATTACTAACTAGTTGTTTAAAAATGAATATGAATGTGGTGTCCTGGAATGTTCAGGGTTTAGGGTTAAGAGGACACATTTATTAAATTGCTTGCAAAAACAAAATCTGACATTGTATTATTACAAGAAACCGACCTTGTGAAATTTGAGACAAAGGAACTCCTCTGACAGTCGGTGGCACACATTGACTATAACTGTTTTTCTAGCAACAAAGAAGGGTTGTCATTTTAATAAGGAAGGGCATACACTTTGTTAAAAAACAACATTTACATGACTTTGAAGGAAGATACCAAATATTTTGTGGCATCCTTCATGGTTAAAAAATTGCATTGTGTATACACCTACATTAGGCAGGCTGATTTCTTTAACCAGCTCCTGTTTGAGTTATGCAGTTTAAAGGAACATGAAATTATTGGGGGGGGGGGGTAATGAAGATATGGACCCAGAGTTAGAAGTTCTACAACTGTTACCCTTAACATCACTAAATCTCATACAGCTTTACATAATTTAGTGAAATCCATTGGATTAACTAATATATGGAGATTGGTCCACCCAAAAGAAAAAAAACTACTCTTCCTTTTTGGCCAGACATAATACTTTTGGTCACAATGACTATTTCTTCATTTCACTGCCAGCTTTCAACAACGCAGTAAGTACTAAATGATAGCCTCACCCTTTCCAATTTTTGTGTGTTGAATTTACACATGAACATAGACCCCATTGCAAGACATATAATAAGATGGAGATTTAAATCTTTATTGAATGATGTCTCCTTTAAAGACTGGCTCCTTAATGAAACCAACATTTTTCTTTTCAAATAAATGACAATGGAGAAGTTTCCTGGGAAGCATCTAAAATCTATATTGGTGAGAAACTGATTGGTTTTACTCCAGACAAAGAAAGAAAAACAAGCAGAACTGAATAATATGGAAATGAAATGAATGCAAATTCAAAAACTGATCAAACAGAACCTACTGTACATTCTAAACACAGTTTACTTTATGAAAGCTTAGCACTTAAATTTGAAATCAACAGAATCCACTCTAGAAAGGCAGAATATGCTTTATTTCAAAAACAAAAATATTGGGAGATGGGTTAAAAGGCAAGGACAATGGTAGCTTTCATGTGTACAAACAACTAAAAGGTCACCTATGATCATAAAGAAATAAACAACATGTTTAAAAACTACTACAATGCACTATATTCCAGCCAGGGTCCACTATAACTTATACAAACTTCACAAATTTCTTGCTTCTATCAAACTCCCTACTCTATCAGAACCTGAGCAATCTGAATTAGACAAACCTATATCCTTAAAAGAGATTTCTGATGTCATAGAACAGTCTCTTACAATGGAAACCCCAGGTCCAGATGGCATATCCTGTGAGTTATATAAATCTTTGGATATGCCTATTACTAAGTATTTCCATCTGACATTTATTGATGCTTATGACATAGACTCTCTATCCATTACAATAAATGATCCCCTTATTTGCTTATTACACGAGAAAAACAAAGATCCCCTAGACTGTGTGACTTATAGACCAATCCCTTCATTACAGTTTGATTATGAAATCTTATCCAAAATGTTTGCCAACTGTCTATAGTCCAGAATGTCAAAACTCATTTGCTTCAAACAAGTCAGCATCATGTGAGGACATCATATATATGATTTTTTTGTACTTCGGTGGGCACATAACTCCAAACCCCCCTCAATAGCATTGACTTTAGATAGAAGAAGAAGAAGAATCAGCATTTATATAGCGCTTTTCATACATCCAAAGCGCTTTACAAGCAATGCTAGACTGGTAGTGAAGTGACTGAATGTGTGGTGGCGGCCATATCGCACATCATCACCCACTCACAGCCTGGATAATTGCATGAACCGGTTTATGGGAAAGGGAATGTTGGCCAGGACACCAGAATGTTCCCTACTTTGCGAAGAGTGCCCTGGGTTCTTTACTCACCTGACACCCACCAGGACAACACCAGGATGGGTAGAAGGGACCTCGGTTTAACGTCTCATCCGAAGGACGGCACACCCCAGCAGTACAGCACCCCCCAATACTGCACTTGGATGCCAGTGATTTTTAGGTGCAAGTCCAATCCTGGTATGGGACGAGAACCCACGACCTTCTGGTCCACAGGCGGATGTGCTACCAACTGAGCCACGCTGACACCAGCTATTAGTAAGACCTTTGACTCCTTGGGACTGGAATAGTTAAATACTGTTGGAGCACCTTTGCTGCAGCCACGTCCAAGAGCAGGGTCATTCTCAATGCCTTATGGGGGCATATCCCAGATAGCTAGTGCTGGAACCCCCTTGGGAGGGAGCAATCTTAGACCTGGTGCTCTCAAATGGGGATGGAGAGAGAGAGGATCTCAGATTTAGAAATAGGTTGCCATCTGGGGATAATTGACCACCAATCAGTGTGGTTTACGATAAACACAGCTGCAGAGTCAAACCATACAAAAGTGAGGGTACTGGACTTTAGGATGGCTGACTTTGTCAAAATGGGAGAGTGCCTCAGAAAAACACTAGCAAACAGGCAAGAAGGAGGGTGGAGGAACAATGGGGAAGCATCAAAACTGCCATTACAAAGGCAACAAGCCTTTGTAAGAAAAAAATTTATAAATCAAAACAAAAGAAAAAAACACTATGGTTCTCAAAAGAGGTGGTGGGAAAGGTTAGGGAGAAAAAGATAGCATTCAGAAAGTATAAGGTAACACAAAACAAGCACAACAGATAACTGTACCAGTTAAAGCAGAAGGAAGTGGGGAAGGCAGTCAGAATAGCAATGGCCCAAACAGAGGACAAGATAGCTAACTCTGTTAAGAAGTGGGATAAAACCTTTTATAGGTACATAAGGGAACAAAGTAAGACCAAGGGAGGGATAGTGAGGCTTAATAAAGGGAGGTGGGTGGGCAGAGAGGGACAGTGAAAACGAGGAATACTGAATGAATACTTCTGCTCAGTATTCTCAAAAGAAGAGGAGGGGGAGGTACCTAATCCAATCAGTAGAAACACTCTAGGTTGGGGGGATCAATACCAGTCCTTTCACAGAAGAAATGGTTCTGAAAGAGCTCCTAAAACTGAAGGTGGATAAAGAAATGGGGCCTGATGGGATTCACACCCAAATTCTAAAAGAACTAAGGGGAGAACTAGTGATACCACTGACTACCCTTTTTAACAAATCATGGGAGGATGGTGTGGTACTTAAGGACTGGAGGAGAGCGGATGTGATTCCCCTTCACAAAAGTGGGAGCAAAACAGAGGCAGGAAACTACAGACCTGTTAGCTTGATCTCAGTGGTAGGGAAAATGATGGAATCACTTATGAAATAAATAATGTTTGAGTACCTGGAGACCAGCAGGGCACAGGACCCAAGGCAGCATGGATTCACAGTGGGAAGGTCATGTCAGATAATAATAATAATAATAATTTTTTATTTATATGACGCCTTTCAATTATCAAGGCACCTTACATAACAATTAAAGCAATTAAAAAAGTCATTAAAAATATTCGACAGAACCAAGTCATTAAGCCAATCAGTATTTCAAATATATGTTTTCCCAAAGAAAGGTTTTCAAACCCCTCTTAAAACCCTCCAAAGAAGTGCACTCCCATAACTGACTGGGTAGAGAGCTCCAAAGAGTGGAGGCAGCATAAGAAAAAGCTTGAGCACCAGATGATTTAAAATTCACCCTTGGAACCTCTAGCAACCCCTCATTGGCCGAGCAGAGGGATTGATCGGGGCCGTAGGGAACCAGAAGTTCTTTCAGATAGACCAGGTCCAAATCGTGTAGGGCTTTGAAAGTCAGCAAGCCAACTTTAAAGGTGATCCACCACCGAATTGGCAGCCAGTGCAGTTCGCACAGCACCGGAGTAATATGACAGGATCTGCAAGAACCCACCAAAAGCTGAGCTGCAGAATTCTGCACTAGCTGCAGGCAGCAGATTCCAACCCCTGAAAGCCCTAGGTAAAGGGAGTTGCAGTAATCCAGGTGTGAGATCACAAATGCATGGACTATAGTTGGAAGGTTGGCAGATGAAACAAGGTGCCTAACCCTGGTGATGTTCCTAAGATGATAAAAGAAAGTCTTGACAACAGCCAACACCTGCAACTGTAGTGTCAGTCTATCATCAAGAACCACCCCCAGGCTACGCACCCATTCAGAGGTCGGGAGAGAGACGCCTCCAAGAAAAAGGAGGACGCAACACCACCAGAAACCCCTATCTGCCGACCAGGGTCCACAACCAGTACCTCTGTTTTTTCTGAGTTCAACCTCAGCCAACTAGAATCCATCCACTACTGGATTTCTTTTAGACTGAGAGAGCTCCCTCCTGGTTTGGGGGCAAAAGAAAGTTAGAGCTGGGTGTCATCTGCATAACAGTGAAACCTCAGCCCATACCTTCTTACAATGTCTCTGATTGGTAGCATATACACCGCAAATAACATGGGTGACAGAACTGAACTCTGAGGCACCCCACACAACAAAGCAGTTGAATCTGAGGAAAAGACCCCAGACACAACTCTTTGTGATCTCCCAGTGAGGAATGAAATGAACCATCTTAAGACAGTTCATAATATTTTGCATTAGAGTCTCAGGCGTTCTATTAACACCATGTGATCTACGGTGTCAAATGTTGAGGATATGTCGAGGAGAACCAAGATGGAATGGATCTTCTGATCTCAAGCCATAAGGATATCATTGAGCACCCAAACCAGTGCTGTCTCAAAACTATGTCTTTTACAAAAATGGAACTGGAGGGGTTCATAGATGTCATGGATGGTCAAATGGTCATCCAATTGTGCTGCCACTGCTTTCTCAATCACCTTCCCAACAAAGGGAAGGTTAGAGATAGGTCTGTAGTTTGTGAGACAGTCAGGGTCCAAGGTAGCTTTCTTCAAGATTGGTGCCACCACCTCCTCTTTCAGAGAGCTAGGGAACTCACCAGATTCCAAGAAGCACCTGACTATCCACACAAGAACTGCACCAATGATATCAATACAGCCCTAAATTAGGGAAGTCAGTCCAGGATCCAGACTACAGCATGTAGGGTGCATATTCTGGATGATCCTCATGACATCCATGAACTCCGGTTGACTGAAGGAACTCCAGAAGAACTGGGGCACAGTGGTCTCACACCGGTCCACGGCAACCCCCCTAGAGTGTAATGGCAGCAGTTCTGCCCTAATGTCGGCCACCTTATTTGTGAAGCCTCGAGCAAGCAGATGAATCTAATTGATTTCTTTGACTGGGTGACAAAAGTATTAGACCAGGGAAGGGCTGTGGACATGGCCTACCTAGACTTTAGCAAGGCATCTGACATAGTTCCACACAAAAATTTAATAAACAAATTAGCCAGCCTGGGAGTGGGTCCCAGGGTGGAAGCCTGGCTAACAAATTGGCTGGACAACAGGACAAAGAGGGTAATAGTAAACAGAATCCACTCCAAAGAAAGGCGGATTACTAGTGGGGTACCGCAGGGGTCAATACTGGGTCCAATCCTTTTTAATGTCCTTATAAGTGACATTACAGAGGAACTGGAAGGAAAAGTATGCCTCTTTGCAGATGACACAAAGATCTGTAACAGGGTTGATACACAAGGAGGGGGTGGAAAGGATGAGAAGGGACTTGGCAAGGTTGGAGGAATGGTCAAAAGTATGGCAGCTTAGATTCAATGCAAAGAAGTGCAAAGTAGTGCACCTGGGAAGCAAAACCCCAGGGGAAGAGCACACAGTGGGGTGGAGGTATTAACAACACCAAAAATGGAAAGGGAACTGGGGGTAGTCATATCAGATGACCTAAAGCTAAGCAAGCAATGTGAGAAGGCAATAAGGATGGCTGGGGGGATACTGGCATGTATAGGGAGAGACATCACCAGTAGAAAACTCCCATCTGAAGTACTACATGCAGTTCTTGAGACCCCATCTGTGCAAGGACATAGACAGGATGGAGGCAGTACAGAGAAGGGCAACTAAAATGGTGCAGGGTCTGCAACAGAAGCCATACAAAGAGAAACTAAAGGAGCTTAATATGCATACCCTGGAGGAAAGAAGGGTGATGGAGGACATGATAGAAACTTTCAAGTACCTCAAAGGAATCAACAAAGTCCAAGAGAATAGCATATTTCAGAAAAAGAGATCTGCAAGAAGAAGGGGACACAATCTGAAGATGGAGGGGTCAGCTCAGGGGTAATGTGAGGAAGTTTTTTTTTTTTTACAGAGAGGGTGGTGAATGCATGGAACAGCCTTCCTGAGGTGATTGTGGGGTCAAAAACAGTTGTGGAATTCAAGAATGCATGGGACAGACATAAGGCAATTCAGGTGGATGGTAGGAAGAAGTAGGCTGTTAGTTAACTAGGATCTGCCACTTATTCAATAGGTAGGGAAATGGACAGACAAGGTGGGCCAGGTGGTCCTTATCTGCCATCAAAGTCTATGTTTCAATGTTCTATGTTTCTGCTCTGAATACAGTTAGTTTTGAAACAACTTTTTGTAAATAGGTCTCTATTCTTTTTAAAGTTTCAAAGGCTTCCATCCTATCAAATGGCTTAATTTCTAAATCGTTTAGGTTTTTAGGAGGTACCAGGCAAGACTGTCATCACTCCACTGTCTTACTTTTGCTCACCATGAACCTGCTGATAAGGAAAATATTGACATCTAGGGTTATAAATGGAATCCATATAGGTACAAAGTATCATAAAGTATTATCATATGCAGATGATATGCTACTTATTATGTCCCAAACACAATGTTTGCTGCATCACTTACAATCTCTCCCTTTGGATTTTTGTTCATTTTCAGGCTGATCAGTTAACTTGGAAAAATCAGAGGGCATTATGCTCACTCCATCTAATTTGATCAAAAAAGGCTCTCTGACATTTATGCTGCAGCTTTCCGGGGCAAAATATCATACTTGGGAATTACCATATCTAATTCTGCCTCCCAAGCAACTGAATCCAGTATGAAATCCTTACTTTTTGAAATCTCAGTATATATTGACAGATGGAGAAATCTGAACCTAACTATGTGGGGAAAAATTAATTGCATAAAACTTATTCTAGCACCCAAATGTTTTACTTCCTCCAAAATCTTCCCACCATGATATGTCCAAAACACTTTAAGTAAATAGAGAGAATGATATTTATATGTAATTGGAATAATAAATCACCCAGATCAAGCTTTCAGAAATTAAGAAGATCAGGGACAGTTGGAGGTTTTGGGTTACCCTTGCAGAAGAGATATCACTGGGCTTTTTTGCTAAAACAAGCTGCTCAGTGATTTTCTAATTCCACCTCTACATTTCTTCCTCTTTGGTCTTACTGTATACAGAAAATGATTGGGTCCAGTCCTCCAGAATTACCGATCATTTATTTTACCCTGTACCATTCCAAATACTCTAAAATATCACCCACTATGCCATATAACATTGAAGTCTGCAAAAATATTACTAAATATAACATCCCTTCAGTTTTTTTTTTTCTGTTTGGAATAATCCCAGCCTCTCTATAAATAACAAACCCTTAATTAATAAATAAAGAATAGGAAAAAAACAAGGTATGTTTAGATAAAAGCATCTCCTAAACAGTTTGGACAATATTTTGCTTTCTTTTGAAAATCTTAGAACTAAATGCAAAAATCATACATTTCAATTTTGGTAATATTTACAACTAAGATATTTATTGCACAAACAAAGAATATTTATACACTTTTTTTTCTACAAAAAGAAACCAATTGAGATAACATTCTTAAGTCTAGCAGTCTTGGGAACGGGGCTAACATCTCTAGAGCTGTAGTAGATGACATCAAGAGTTAGAGGGGGCTGCAGGAAAGACCTGACCAAACTACAGAAGTGGTCAGAAACATGGCAATTGGGGTTCAGTGCAAAGAAGTACAAGGGGTTGCACTTTGGGGCAAGGAACCAGAAGAAGAGCTATCAGTTGGAAGGGATACAGTTGGAAAGCACCTAGGAGGAAAGGGATCTGGGGTGCTTGTAATGGGGAGTATGAAAAACTTGGCTCAGTGTAGGGAGGTGGCAGCAAAAGCCAAAAAGATGCTGGGGAGTATAGCAAGTCCTCCAGGAGTAGGGAGATGATCCTTCCCCTGTACAGGTCACTGGTCAGGCCGCATCTGGAATTCTGCATGCAGTACTAGCACCCATTCCTGAAAAAGGATGTCAAATTGTTCAAGGGGGTGCAGCGTAGTGTGACAAAAATGATCCAAGGATTGGAGGAAAAGTCCTATCTGAATAGACTGGGCGAGCTGAACATATATTCCCTGGAAGAGAGGAGAGATGGGGGGTACAATTGAAGTTTTAAATACTTAAAGGGGATAAATAAGACTAATACAGCAGGGATTTTCCAGATTAGAAGAGGGAGGGAAATGAGAGGGCACCAACTGAGATTAGAGGGGGGAAGATTAAGGAGGGAAATTAGGAGACATTTTTTCACAGAATGGGTGGTATACAAGTGGAATACTCTACCTGAGGAAGTGATATCCTGTAGAACTGTGGGTGGTTTTAAGAGGGGGATGGGACAGAGTGAGGAGAGAGGTAATGATGAAGAGGGGTGGGGCAGCTGCTAGCTGATGGGCAAGTTGCACAATCAGGCAGACTCGATAGACAGTGAGGCCTGTTTCTGCTGGCATTTTCATGTGTTTGTATGTTCCACAAAATCATTCTGAATAAATTAAATTCCCTTACGCTTCCTGCAAGAACTAAATGGGAAAACAAATGTAATACTCAAATTAAGGATGAAGTATGAGATAAACTTTGGGATAACCTCTATCATAGCAATAAAGAGGTCCAGGAACAGTTTAAAATACCACATATTCACCTGTACAGATGAATAAGATGGATCTTACGAATTCAGTCTGTTGCTGGAAATGTGAGAACCAGAAAGCAGACCTCAATCATATGTTTTGGTATTGTCCCATGACCTATCCAATTTGGGGGGAAAGTCAAGGGGACATGTCAAACAACCTTAAAGCATGTGATTCCATGTACTCCTAACATTTTCATCCTAGTAGATACTTCAAAGTTATTCTTTCTAAAGAAGCCTCAACACATTTTGTTACTATCAGCAGCCTTAACATTTTAGAGGCTATTATTCAAATACTGGAAATCTCCTAATATTCTACTTCTGAGAGACTGGGCTGATTGGATGGGATCTGTTGCTCACAATAATAGAATCAGTTATAACATTATTAACAAATCTGACTTATTTAATGAGTTTGGTTTCCCTTTTTGGACTTCAAAGGATATTAATGCTCTAATACAGGTTTTTAAACTCTGAATCATTATCTGTTTCTGCTTTATCAAGATCAAGTAGTTGTACATTTTCAAAGTTCCTCAATTATTTTCTCCTCCTGGTGTCAGCGTGGCTCAGTAGGTACCATGCCCGCCTCTGGACCAGAAGGTTGTGGGTTCTCATCCCACACTGGTATTGGACTTGCACCATAAAATTGCTGGCATCTGAGTGCAGTATTGGGGGTGCTGTACTGCTGGGGTGTGCTGTCCTTCGGATGAAACGTTAAACCGAGGTCCCTTCAGCCCATCCTGGTGTTGTCCTGGTGGATGTCCAGGTGAAAGTAAAAGAACCCAGGGCACTTTTCACAAAAGAGAAGGGAACATTCCCGGTGTCCTGGCCAACAGTCCCCTTCTCATAAACCGGTTCATGCAATTATTCAGGCTGTGTGTGGGCGATGATGTGTGATATGGCTGCTACCACACATTCAGTCACTTCACTACCAGTCTAGCATTGCTTGTAAAAAGCACTTTGGGATACTGTGTATGAAAAGCCCTATATAAATGCTAATTCTTCTTCTTCTTCTTCTTCCTCCTCGGTCCCATTCAGCTCTGACCCATGTAATTGCACCAGTAAAAAAAAAAGATACAAAAATGCAGGAATACTGAAAATGGATAGTTTGGACACACAGAATCCGTGTCCAAACTGTTAGTAAACTGTTGGCCCGACCCGATCTCTAAGCACATTTAATCCTGTATTTTTTTGAAGTCCACATGGAATCAGCCAATCAGGTGGCAGGACATGTCTGAAAAGTTGTTGTACTATTGATCTGATGACAGAACAATAGTACAACAAGTTTTTTGACCTTTGAACTGTCATACAACAAGATTTTGAACGCCACAGCTTTCTAGTCATAATAAGCCCTAACCATATACTATAAGAATGTTGTCAGACAAGGGAGTTGTCAATGTTTTACATATAGCAACAGGGAATTCTGGATAAATAATAGCATTGACTTAGATGTTCCTTACTCAGAGGTGCAGTTTTTTATTTAGGTAGTGGTGACTGCAGTACAGCACATAATATGTAGATATACATAGCAAGGCATCATGGGTACAATGAGAAGCTGTTTTCCAATGTCCTTACTGTGAGGTGCAGCCTCATATTTCTGTAGTGGCTTCAACAATATAAGCTCTCATATGTTTATTTTCAAAACAAGGCATTGTGCATACTGTATCTAGCTGACAAAATTTAATTACCGACTGATGTAGTCTCCTATTTCTGCAGTGAGCACAGAGATATAATAGCCTGAATACTAATTTGAGGCATTGTGGGTACTGTAAATAGCTGATTTTTGTATCTAAAGCTAAAAACTGACAGTGTCCCTCTAACAACTTTGTTTCCCTTGCATGATGTCACAAATTGGGGTTGCAGCACTGAGAGCAAAAGGGGCAGGGCCATGCAGATGAAGCAGAGCACAGAAATAAAAGGATTTTTTTCATGGAAAACAACACTTTTTGGCAGTTTGAATGGTAGGAGACTGATTCACAAATCATACAGGTTACTACTCCTATTTGTTATGGCAAACTTACATAAATCACTTTAAATATATTATTGGTGTAATATCCAACCTTAAATCTAATGCAAATATGTTTATCCCAAACCTGTTATTGTGAATCTGGTGGGATGAATGTATCTGGACTACAAACATAAAGCATAATAGGGAGTTATTCCAAAACAAAAAGTTAAGTATGATGAACTGGCAGGATATATAATATGATGGTACATTTATTTCATTTGATGTTTTGAAACATGAGTTTGTAGAGAACTATATAAGCTTGAATATACTTATGTCTTCAGCCCCAAAGGCATGTTTCTAATGTACAAAAGGAAAATATATATAAAAATGCAGGCGACAGATCAAAGTATTACACAGGCAAGAGATTTTGAGGACAATAGACAGTTATGCTATATTATGTATTTAAAAAGCTATGATTCAACAACAACACTCTGATTTGTATATGAAGAATATAAGGGGAAAATGGATGGAGGAAACTCTGAGGAACATTGAAGAGGCTAGTTGGCAACTATAGGCAATGTTAACTGGTCGTATTCCAATGCAAATAACAAGTACAGCTCAAGGGCAATGTGAGGAAGTATTTTTTCACAGAGACGGTGCTGGACCCATAGAACAGCCTTCCTGAGAAGGTTGTGGGGTCTAAAACTGTAGGAGAATTCAAGAATGCATGGGACAGACATAAGGAAATTTTTATGAGGGTAGGAAGAAATAGGCTGTAGGTTAAATAGGATCTGCAGCTTATCCTGTAGGTAGGAAAATGGGCAGACTAGGTGGGCCAAGCGGTCCTTATCTGCCATCAGAATTTTGGTTTCTATGTAATAAATACAGCAGAAAATAATATCAAGGACATGCTTTACTCTTGATGGCTTGTTTTGAAGAAGGATAATAGGAAATCCATCATGTTGGCATGGTTGTGACCAAATAGCAAACTTAAATTGTTGGTCACTGTGGAACCAGGGCCAGCTTCCTTTCAACCAAGTATGGATTTCTGTATTGGAGTGGGTTGACCAGCGGTCAGCAGTGTAGCACATATGTATTATGTACTTAGGTGTGAGAGTATCCTCAAGGGAAAAACTCTGGAGGCTAAGCCCCTTGGATCTGGAACACTTTGTTCACACTTGTAGAGTTCTGCAATGTTGTACGTCATTTAATATCATCCACCCTTAAAAAAGGAGTAAACATGGTGGGTGGTGAATCCCAGTGGTTGGGGGTAAGAATCGGGAGTCTCTTGCTGGTTGATACAGTAGAAGAAGAGTCAGAGATACTTCTTGCCTCATCCTAATACCAGGGCAGTGTAGGTTGTTTGAGGTGGTTGGAGGGTGAACCAGCCATGCTCCCTCAGCCTGGGTATTGCTTTACAATGCCAGGTCAATGGTGAATAAGGCTGCCATCACATATGAGGTAATTTCTGATTCATATGCCAACCTGGTGTGTGTCATGCAGACTTAGCTGGATAAATGCACCATGCCTGTCCTGGAGAGGGTTATCCCAAAGGTTTCTCCATGGTACACCACACAAGGCTGGGGCACAAGAGTGGTGGTGTGGACACCTGTACTAGAGCCAGTTTAAACTATGTGATGTTTCCCATCATGAATGTGGGGTCTTTTGAGTGTGTGGCCAAGGAGTCATTGTCTGGTTTAAAATGCAGAGTTGTCCCATGTACTGCCTGTGGGAAGGGGCAGAGATTTTCTGCAGCATTTGCTAAGTGGCTAGAGGAACCAGCCTACCACACATTTCTGTGTTGTAGACAATCTATTACATCTGGATTGTCTGCACCAAAGGAAATTGTTTCCAGGGAGAGGTCAGAGTGGGTAAATCAGTTGTTCAAGGCCAAGGTTGTGGGCATACAGGACTGTATTTTCACCATTATCCAGTCATTGGTCAGTGGGGATGAAGAGGAGAGTGTGAACAGACTGGTAGATGGTTGGTGGGAACTGCAGCCATTCAATAAGGAGGAGGTCCTCGGGGTGGTAATGAGTTGGAGGTACACTATGTGTGTTGTGGACCTGGCACCCACCCAGCTGCTAAAGGCAGTGTGGGGGCAGATGATTCCAGTGTTGACAAGCATAGTCAGTGCTTCTGTGGATGAGGTTTTTTTGCAAGCATCCCTTAAAAGGGCAGTAGTGAAGCCAATCCTTAAGAAAAAGTGATTAGATCCTGACAAACCTGTCAATTTTCATCCTGTTACCAAACATCCTTTTTTAGCTCTAATGGTAGAAAAGGAGGTTGTGACCCAACTTGTGAGTCATCTGTAGAAGAATGACCTCTTTGACCTATTTCAGTCTGGGTTCCGGAGCAAGCACAGCACAGAGACAGCTGTGATCTGGGTAGGCAATGATTGCTTTGTGGTGAGAGAGCATGGGTAGCTATCTATTGTGATCTTGCTAGATTTTTCCTCTGCATTTGACACTGTACATCATGTAATGTTGTTGGCAAGACTGGGAACATGGAGGATTGTTTGGCACTTTGTTACAATGGTTCCAGTCCTTTCTTAGTGATAGAGAGCAGTCGGTAGTTCTCAGTGTTTGCCAATGGCAGCTGATAGCTCTGGACTGCAGTGTTCCCCAATGTTCTGTGTTTGCACCTATTCTGTTCTCTGTGTCAGTGCTGCTGCTGGAAGAAATCATTATTCACTACAGCATGGAGTTT
The DNA here is from genome assembly GCA_016271365.2 of Neoceratodus forsteri. NCBI lineage: Eukaryota > Metazoa > Chordata > Ceratodontiformes > Ceratodontidae > Neoceratodus > Neoceratodus forsteri. The sequence continues at coordinate 464,998,685 of CM057449.1, forward strand.
CACTGCTAAGCAGATGACACCCAGCTGTATGTATCTTTTGCTGCAGATGGGGATGTCCTCTGCTGAGATTAGAACATGGCTTGGAGGAAATCACGGTTTTGGTTCCATGTCATAATAGCAATTGCAAAGCAGTGACTGCTATTATGGTGAGTGTATATCACCAAAAAGCAAATCGGTGATATACACTTCAAGGTGACCTGATAACTGGAATATTAAAAAGTGTTTTTGAGGGGGCTTTGCCCCCTCACCTCCAAAATTAAGATTCTCGACTCCAGGGGGGTGTATGTTGGGGAAGGAGAAAAATCTGGATTTCACAAAAAATTAAGTCCCACAGCAACAGGCAGCTGCAAAATTTACTCTATCCTGGTCCCAGCCCCAAACCCAGTACTTGCTTTGCCAGAGCTAGCCACCCACACTACCATGCCGCACAGCTAGCTTGCCAACAGGTACACCAGTCCCCTAAAACCTCTTCCCTGTCCCTCCCCTTCCCTTCACTATTTCCCTCTTCCAGTCACCCTTCTCCATGTTTGTTTTCCAATATAGCGCTGAAAATGAGTCACTATTTTTGTTGTTGCTCATTTTCGGTCACTATTATCGCTGGATACCAGGGTTTTGATGGCCTCCAATTTGCTGGCCTAGATCACAGTCAAGATCAGGTTGCTTGTGGTGGGCTCAGGGAAACAGATAGCAGCTGTCTGTGGTGGCCTGATGCTTCTCTCCCTTGGGGGGCTGTCTTCAGGAGTCAGAAGAGAGTCGCACTCTGGGAGTGGTTCTTGAAGGACAGTTCACTTTTGTTTCACAGGTGTCTTCTGAGGTCAGGAACTGCTTTTACCATCTCAAGCATGCTGCCAAGTAGCAACCACTGCTTGATTCTGCTGATTTAGCTACTGTGCTCTAGTCAAAGCTTTCATTTTCTCCCTTCTTGACTACTGCTGTCCGCTCTTTAAAGGCTTTCCCAGGGGTCAATGTTGTCACCTGCAGCTAGTTCAGAATCCTGCAGTGAGACTTCTGATCTCTACCCAGAGATCATAGCTTATTACTCATCACTACAGGGGCACATTGATTTCCAAGTATTGTTAGAGATGCTTAAAGCCTTGAACAGACTGGGCCCACAATACCTCAGTGATCCATTCATTCTCCATGACCCATCAAGAGATTTAAGATCTTGTTGAGAGGATCTGCTGGCTGTTCTTTCTTCCCAGCTAAACTCTGCTGGTGATTGGGCTTTTTTGGTTGCAGATCCTTCTCTATGGAATTTGTTCCCTGAAAGGATACGCACCACCAGGTCTGTAAGATCATTTAAGAGGAAACTGAAACGTTTCCTACTCCTTAGAACTTTTGATTAAACTGAGCTGTTTATCTTAACTGTTGGTGCACATACATCATGTTTTTATTATTGTATAACAGGATGGATATTTTTTGAGTGGATGTGATTTTCATACTGTGGTTCTTTATTATTTGCATTATTTATATAGGGTCTATTTATTGTGTTGACTGTGCAGGTGCTCCAAGCCCTGGTGGGGTGCTTTCAATAAATGTAATAAATGAACAATCAAACAAACTTTTCAGTTATGGGAGTGTCTATAAATAATAAAGCGATCCTTTACTGGTTTCTCAATCAATCAATCATCCAAATCTTTCATTGTAAGGCTGATAAGCCATCCACAATTAAAAACACAATTAAAACATGCACACATATATATATATATATATATATATATATATATATATATATATATATATACACACACACAAAAAATAACTGCAGTATTCCCATACATATACAGAACAGAGTATACAAGTATTTAAATAAAAGTGCACAGCAAGTACTTGCAAGTTATCTTTACAATGTGCTAAATAGAATGAAATTAGCTTGATTCTATGCTCTATATTAGTTAGCTGTCTTACAATAGCTAAAAGCCCAACTATAAATGTATTTCATTAGCAATCGATTTCTTTTTTCGTATATATTGCACAGAAAAAATTTGCAGTCCTGTCAAGAGTCCATTCATGTGCTGTATGCAATCAAATAGTTGTCAGTAGTTCTTTTTCAATGTTGTATTTTAGATTCAGAAAGGGGCCCAACCAATAAGACCTTTCTTTAGTATAGCAATTGCAGTTCTTAGGACGTGTATAAGATCCTCTGTACCTCCATCTGAGCATGTAGATTTTTCATTTTCCCTTGTAAGTTTGGTGTGCCTTGTTAGTGAGATATTATTTGAAATTATTCAAACTTATATTTCAAAAATGTTTTGCACAAATTGGGTTCATCTATAAAGTCCAAATTAGGTTTGTAGCCAAAGCTAAAACTTTTTTAGCAAATCATCTTGAATAACGTAATCCATGTATGTTATCTAAATCCTTTTGGTTCTATATATTTGTAACTTTCTTTGTGACATATTTTTTATACTTGTTACTAATTGTAATACCCTTCTCTACACATGTATTTAGATTACTCAATTGGAGGTCATTCAGTAATTGAAGCAGTGATGGATATTAGTATTTATTGTTTTTATATCCAAGCACATGCCATATTTGTTTTTTCAATTAAACACTGATAGGTTAAACTACCTTGTGGCAGTTTGGACAATTATATCCAATAATTAATTTTCCTACTTTGTGACAGAGCATTCATATTTGTTATTCCTAACTCTGCTCTTATATAACTTGCAGAACACGCTGGTTCAAGACCAAGTATTTTCCTTAAAAGTTTATATACAGAAATGCCAAGTTTTTTCTGTCAAGTCAGTATGCCAGACTTCGGCTTCATAAAATACTTGAGCTTGATATTTAGCTTTCATGGCTGTAACTATTGGCTGAATTGGCTGTCCACCATATCTAAAATTAAAGCTTTCTAACCCTTGTACAGTTGTATTTAATTTCTTGAGAGTGACTTCAGTATGATTATCCCATGTGTAGTTTGCATTGAATACAATGCCTAAGTATTCATCTAGTAACATGGGACAGTTTCAATTTCTTGTGCACCCAGGTACCATGTTCCTATTCCATTTTTCCTTTTTGTACCGAAGACAACAACTTTTGTTTTTTGTATATTTACCTTATGTTTCAATTTGTCAGATCTGCATTGTAATATTTGTTGATTTAATTAATTTTGGTAACCGGGTAGGTCCACTGAGACCAGAGGTCTCTTTCTCAGAGTGACCTGAGGTAAGTTACAGGGAACATGAAGCATTACCTTATACATTACATATGTTGAAAGCAACTATAGACACATCATACAGAGGAATATATCACTCATTAGTCAACAGTTTCACACAGCACAGTCTCAGCAGCACAGAGAATCAATGACAGGCAATGCATTAGGAGTACATTGTGCAGGCAGTTCAATAGGAATATATTGGGGTATCAAGGAAATAAAATAAAAGGAAGGGGGAAGGGAGAATAGCAATGAAAGTACAGTACAGTCCTGCACATCACAGGAAGGTACAGATGCAGGACTTCATTATGATTCAAGATCTACCAAGTTCATGCCTGGGAGACAAAAAAAACTATCTTTTATTAAAGGAACAGTAGCTTGAGTTCAGCAAATGGGATTTGAGCTCTTTTCTGATGATCCTTAGTGAGGCAGAGAATTGGATACTGCATGGGAGCCAGTTCTACAGAAAAGGGATGAAAGACGAGATGGACTAGGCCCCATATGAGGTTCTGACTCTGGGTACCTGGAGTAGTCAGTGTTCTGAGGACCTTAAGGTTCTGTTACACTGTTTGAGCTGCAGCATGTTTTTTAGACTAGGAGGGAGGTGCTATTCTGCATTAGTCTGTAAGCTAAACATAAGGAGGGGTAGGTCAGCCTCCCTTTGAGTGGTGGCCAGCCAAGGGACCTCAGTATGCTACTGTGGTGGCCATGTGGGCAGGCTGAATTGACAAACCTACCTATTCTATGATAGAGGGTCCCCAGCATCTGTAGCATCATACTCCTGATGGAATGTAATACTGGAACCCCATGAAGTAGGATAGGAAGGTGGGTTCCCTGGGCAATTCAAATTCAATGGTAAGGAATGGTCTCAGATGGTACAGGATGCCCACCTTTTGATTAATAGTTTTGGTTAGGTGGCTGATATGAGTCTTATGCATGCTATCTTGGTCAAGATGGACCTCTAGATATTTGATGGAGTCAACCACCTCTACCCTTGTCATGTCAGAGAGGCTGAGAGCAAATTTTGTGGTGCGTACAGTACCAAGGCTTTTGGGCCCAAATAACATTGCCTTTGTTTTCCCCATTAAGAAGGAGTTTATTGGCATGGAGCCAGTTTTCAAGTGACACGAGGTCTTTATCTAATTGCTCACTGAACTGGATTGAATTTAGAGCAGTTTTGTAAAGTACCACATCATCTGCATATAGAGTGGCTTTAGATCCTTCACTGTGCAAGAGGAGGTCATTTATGAATAACAAAAACAATAAAGATCTAGGATGGAGCCTTGTAGGACTCAATCTAGATTGTCCCACTGGTCAGAGCATGCACCACACCATTTTACAATTTGAGATCTACCCTGCAGATTGTTTGTGAACCTCTTTAGGGACGAGTCATCTAGTCTCAGGGATTCAAGCTTTCTGAGCAGCAGCTTGTGATTTAACAAATCAAAGGCTTTGGTGAGGTCTGTAAGAACCCCACCTACTAGAAGACCCTGATCTATAGAATTTAAGATGTAATTGGTCAAGCTAACAAGGGCAGTGCCAGTCCCATGTTGTTTTTGGAAACTGTGGTATTCTGGGGTCAAAATGTTGCATCTCTCTAAGTAGTCTTGTAGCTGTTTATAAATTAGCCTTTCTTGTATCTTGTTTAGATTAGGGATGATAGAAATGGGCCTGTAATTTTCCATCATCTCTCATGGTCCACCTTTTTGCACTGGAGTGACTAAAGCCACTTTCCAGAGAGAAGGTACCCCTCCTTCAATAAGGGATCTGTTGAAAATCCAGGTGATGGGGAGGCAGTGACTGGGGTAGCTAGACTTAGTAGGTTGGGCTTGAGCTTGCCATTACCAGCAGCTCCCACAGTATTTACCTTCAACAGTAGTTTAAGGACTTCAGACAGAGAGACGAGTTTTAGGTGGAACTGTGGTCGGTGGTCAGGAGCCCTGTTGATATTTGGTGGACGGGGGAGGGATCCAATTGAATGATTCCTGCACTTGTTAAGATCTGTAAAGAAGGCATCACTTTTGTGAGAAGATTCAATCTGGTCCCTGAATCAGGTCCCATTAGATTTTAGGTCAACATCACCTGGGGTGGTTTTACCCTTTGAGAGGGACTTAATGTATGCCCAGAGTTTTTTAGGATCTGCCAGATTTGTAGCTTGCATTTCTCTCAGGTACTTTTTTTTGGCTGATTTCAGTTTGCTTTTGCATTTGTTCTGCAGTGTTCTGAAATGCAGCCAATCCTAAGTTAGGTTGGAGGATTTATAGTTGCCCCAGGCCTTATCCCTCACTCTTATGAGTGTTCAAAGCTCTCCATTTAACCATTTAGCATGCTGGCTTTTGACTCTCATTTTTTTGAGGGGGGCATGTTTATTTGCTATACAGGTTAAGTAATTAATAAAGATATGGAGGGCAGCATCTATTGCAGGGGCAAGCTTGACCTGGTCCCAATTTACTTCCGCCAGTGATCTTAGAAAGGAATCCTGTTCAAAATTGGAGAAGTCCCTGGTCCAGAAAGTTCTGGGGGGGTAGGAAAATAATTTTTCCAGATTACGAATGTCAGAATATGATCACTGATGGAGTCACTAAAAGTGCCAGCTAGTTTTTTTTTTTTCAATTTAAACTTTATTGGTACATTTCCCATTATAATGGGCAGTTAAAGCAAAACAAGATGTGACATAACCACATGTGAAAATAAAACTGCCCAGCCCACCCCACTCGCCTATCCCCCCTTACAGCAGCAACTTCTCCATATAACCCCTAAGTGCAATGCTCATTCCCAGAGGGCCTGTGGCAAGGTTTGAGATATGACATGTTCACAAATGAGACAGTGAGAGTAAGGAGTGGAGGGGATCCCATATTTTGTTGTGAACTGCAAGTCTGTTGTGAAGGCTTGCAATCGCCTTTTCTGTTCGAAGATTAGCAAGGATTTCGTGCAACCATTCTTGGAAAGATGGGGTGGATTTGTCTTTCCAATGGCATAAGATGAGTTTCTTAACAGATAGAGCAATCATGAAAATATGAAATTTCCCGATTTTAACCCTGACAGAGGACATGTCCCCTAAGAGACATATATCAGGAATGAAATAATCCTGGAGGCCCAGTAGGGCCTCTGAGCACAGGAGAGGTCCCAGAAGACTGGAGAAGGGCTCATGTGATCCCGCTCCACAAGAGTGGTAGCAGGGAGGAGGCGGGGAACTACAGACCGGTCAGTCTTACCTCAGTAGTGGGCAAGATTATGGAGGCACTTCTTAAGGAAAGGATAGTGCAACATCTGGAATCCATAGAGTACAGGATCCAAGACAGCATGGGTTTACAAAGGAAGGTCCTGTCAAACTAATCTCATAGATTTCTTTGACTGGGTAAACAGAGTGGTGGACCAAGGGGGAGCAGTTGATGTCACCTACCTTGACTTCAGCAAAGCTTTGACACTGTTCCACATAGAAGATTGATAAATAAGCTGGGTAGGCTCGGTGGGTCAGAAGTTGGTCAACTGGGTGGCAAACTGGTTGACGGACAGAAAACAGAGAGTGGTGGTAAATGGTATACAGTCAGAAGAGATGCAAGTCACAGTAGGATACCTCAGGGATCAGTCCTGGGGCCAGTCCTCTTCAACATCTTCATTAGTGACCTTGCAGATGGACTAGAGGGTAAGGCTTGTCTGTTTGCAGATGACACCAAGATCTGCAACAGAGTAGATGATCCAGATGGGGTGGGCAGAATGAGAAGAGATCTGGATAAACTAGCATAATGGTCAGAAGAGTGGCAACTGGGATTTATGCAAAGAAGTGCAAAATCATGCACATAGGGAAGAGAAACCCTGAAGCCACCTATAGACTGGGAGGAGTTGCTAGCAGTCACAAAGGAAGAAAGAGACTTGGGCATCATCATCACTGATGACCTAAAATCATCCAAGCAGACCCCAAAGCAGTAGGTAAGGCTAGGGGTAAGTGTATTAGTAGGGTATCACAAGTCGTAGAGGGAGGTAATAATCCTCTGTACAAGACACTGGTTAGGCCCCATCTGGAGTACTGTGCAGTATTGAGGCCACACCTTCACAAGGACATTAACCAAATTGCGCAGTCCAGAGAAGGGCAACCAAAATGGTGCAGGGACTGCATCAGAAGACATATGAGGACAGATTAATGGAGCTCAATATATACCCTTGAGCAAAGGAGGGAGAGAGGTGATATGATCGAGGCATTCAAACACCTTAAGGGCATAAACAAGGTGAAAGAGTCTAACATGTTTAAATATAAGAAAATAGCAGGACAAGAGGACATAGCATGAGATTAGAGGGAGGCTGATTAAGGGGAATGAGGAAACTCTTTTTCACAGAAAGGGTGGTGGATGCATGGAATGGCTTACCACAAGAATTGGTGGCTATGAATACAGTGCAGGGCTTCAAACAGGCATGGGATAGGCATAAGGGAGCAATACAAATGACTATGAATAGATAGGCCACTGACAGAGCAAAGGCCTATGGCACATTTATAAGGTAGAAAAAAAGAAATGGGCAGACTGGATGGGCCTTGAGGTCCTTATCTGCTGTCAACTTCTATGTTTCTATGTTTCTATGGATCCAGAGACATCCTGATTGAATTCCATAAGAGGGAAACTTTGGGACAGGACCAAAACATGAGAAGGAGTGTTCCTTCTTCTCGCATACACTTAATACAGGTACTAGAATTCGAAAAAAACAATTTTTTTAATTTAACAGGGGTACAATACATATTATGTAATATATGGTATTGCATAAGGCACAATCTGTCTTGGGAAAAATATTTATGGCAAGATCTCCATAGAGATTGCCAATCCAACTGGTATTGAGGAAGGAGCAAGTTCCAAAATCTAGTAGGTTCAAAAGAGTCCCCATATTTTTTATGAAACAACACTCTGTATAATTTAGATACAGCGCCTGAAGATCTGGTAAGTAAAGAGATCTCAGGTATCAGGGCTGACACCGTCTGGGAAGGGGGAATATTCCCCAGGGCTATTGTGAGTAGGTGTCTTAACTGCATAACTTTGAAGTGAGATGAAACTGGAATGAGAAATTTTTCAGTAATTTCACTTGGGGACAACCAGTGTCCTCCCGTCATCACTGGAGTGCAGTTTTCCATCACCTAGTTGGGGCAACCATTTACTGGAAATCTGCTTCTTATTAATAGTGAAAGATGGGGAGTTCCAAATGGACTGAGCTAAGTCAGTCTGGGGGGAATAATGAAGAAATAAACATAACTGTGTGAATACCCTTAATGAAATACCTAGTATGGGACACTCATCTATCCATACCTGTGATATTTTAAGGTAAAATAGGGTTGGAGGTCCAGGTTTTTAACTTTAATTGCATCTAATTCAATCCTAAGCCATACCAGTTGTTCTTTTTCAGGGCCCGGGGATACCTATCTCACGCATTTTACTAGGTGACTAGCCCAGTAATATATTGCCATATGAGGAATCCACAGCCCCCCGTCAAATTTTGGAGCAGCTAGTTTACAGTAGGCCAAGCAGGGATATTTGTCAGCACAGATAAATCTGGTAAATATACCATGTAATTTTTTAAACCAGCTTATAGGGATAAAAGTATTGAGAAGGGATAAGGGGTTAAAAATTCTAGGAAAAACATTCATCTTGATTATATTAATCCTGCCCCATAGTGATATGAGAAGTTTAGACCATCTTTCAAGGTCGTGAATAATAAGCTGTGAGAGGGGGTCAAGATCATCCTTAAACCATGTTAAGGGGTTACAGGATAGCTTGATGCCCAAATACTTAAACGCTCTGGTAGTCCAACATAAACCTAAGGGACTAAAAACGTTCTTGAATACCTTGTGGTTTAATGGAAAAAATTAGGATTTACTGGCATTCAGCTTGTAATTGGAAAGCTTACTAAATCTAGATATTTCATTCAGTAGGGGCGGTACAGATGATACCGGGTTGGATAGGTGTATCAACAAATCATCCGCATACACGATGACTTTAATTTCATGGTGCCCAACCCAAATACCTTGTATAGAGATACATTTGAGAATATTTTGAATGAGGGGTTCCAAATATAAATTGAATAACAGAGGCGATAGAGGGCAGCCCTGCCTAGTCCCTGAATGGAGTGGGAAGGAGTTAGAGAAAGCCCCGTTTGACAAGATTCTAGCTGTAGGGGGTTTGTATAGTGCAGCAACCCAAGATATAAATACTGGAGGGAATTTGAAGGCACTCAAAACCTTGAATAAGAAACTCCAGTACATCCAATTGAACGCCTTCTCGGCATCCAAAGAGACCAGGCCTGCAGGGAACTCGGCATCTCTGGTAACCGTGAAGACATGAGATAATGTACGCAAGTGGTCAGCTGATGAGCATCCTTTCATAAATCCCACCTGAGTCATGCCTATTAACTCAGAGAGTACCACAGTTAGCCTATTAGCTAAAATCTTTGAGAGAATTTTGATGTCTTGATTTAAGAGAGATATAGGTCTATAACTTTGGCCAAGTTCTGGGACTTTGTCTGGTTTGGGGAGAAGCAATATCAAGGCTTCAAAGAGGTGATAATCAGCATCTGCCCCAGAAAGAATGTGTTGAAATAATCGATTAAGTACTGGTAATAAGAGATCTCGAAACGTCTTATAGAAAAGGGAAGAGAATCCATTGGGACTGGGAGCTTTATCTGAAGGTAATCCATTGATCACCTCAGCAATTTCCTCCTGTGATATAAAAGAAACTAGAGAGTCTTCATGATGTGCTGGGAGGGAAGGCAAATGGGAGTCAATCAAATACTTCTCCACACTCTCAGGACAGGGGGGGTGCTCCATGTCCCTGTACAGCATTTCGTAGTATAAAGCAAATTCTTGAACTATCTCGGCAGGAGATATTTTCAGAGACCCATCAGCTGACACCCTAATTGGAGGGATGAATCTCGCAGATTCTTGTTGCTTAATACGGAGTGCCAATAGGTGCCCGGCCTTCTTTCCTTGATCAGTGTAACTAGCTCTGGTACATATAATAGCTAACTCTGCCTTATCCTGGAGCAGCTCTAAATATCTATCTCTCAGCAATAGAAGCTTCCTACTGTCTTCTTCCGGAGTATTAGCCAAAATATTAATTTCGAGTACCCGAATTTGGGATAGTAATGATAATAGTTCCTTCTCTCTAGCCCTTTTCCTGGTCACTGCCATACTAATAAGAATGCCTCTCATGTAGGCCTTAAAGACCCCCCATATGATATCCGGTTTTGCACTGTCTAAGGGGTTGGACAAAAAAAAAATTGTTCCCTTATGAGCTTGCAATATTTAGGATCTTTAAGCAGTTGGTCATTAAGTTTCCATCTTGTTTCTCTCTTTGAAACATCCTGGAATGCCAGTTTACATAGCACCAGTGAATGGTCAGACACAGGGCCAGGTTGGATTGATGAAGTCCTGACTCCAGGCAAGAAAGCCTGAGAAATAAAAATGTAATCAATGCGGGACTGCGAGCCGTGCGCCAATGACCTGTAGGTAAACTCCTTGGAGTCCGGATATAAGACTCGCCAGACATCACAGAGCCCGCATTGATCCAGTAAGTCTCTAAAAGCCCTCTGGCCTGGAGAGACCCCCCCCGACCCACTACCTGACCTGTTGAGATTTGAATCTACGACTTGATTAAAATCGCCTCCCAAAATAATCCTTATAGGAAGCAAAGGCAGGATTATGTTTATAAGTCTCATAAAGTACCCAGGATCATCCACATTAGAACCATATATACTGCACAGTAGCAGTGAGACTGACCAGAGAGTACCTTTAACTAAAACAAACCTACCCTCAGGGTCCTTGATAACTTGTGTAGAGACAAAGGGAATGCCCCTATTAATAATAAGCATGACCCCGCAACTATTGGTAGAGCCTTGAGCCTCGTACACCATCCCCACCTGTTGTCTCCTCATCTGTGAAGCTTCCACGTCTAATAAATGTGATTCCTGTAGAAAAGTTATCTGAGAGCATAATAGGCTTAAATGTTTAAGAACCTGATATTGTTTAGGTTTTTTCCTGATCCCCTTAATGTTCCACGTTGCAAAAGTCACCTCCTTGGCCACCTAATAATGACTACTAGGTTTAATAAATTCGGCCCTGCGCTCAAGGTATATAATACGTGTGATCTGACCCTACCAGTTGCTGCTGTAAGGCCCTCTCACCACCCTAACCCCCTCATCAAAAGTCCAACTTTAGACCCCTGTACTCCCCACCCCCAACAAGAACCCATACTCCCATCCCTCCCAACCCCCAATCTGTGCACAAGCAGCATTTAGCACAGCACTGGGTCATTTCCTCCCTCTCCCGCCCCCTGAAAATATCCTCTGCTGATGCGCACCCACATATCTCTAGGTACTAATGTAAGTTACGAACAACTTTGACAGGCACTTAATACCTAAAGAGCACTCTCGGGCTTCCAGAGCCTATGGACACGTGATAGTGAGTCCAATAGGACTAGGAAAAATGAAACAAGCTATCAGAGACGTGAATATGACAGGTAGCCAGGTAACACAGCAGTGAGAATTAAAAGTTGCCTGTCCCTAATAGAGAACTGCACCAAAACCAGAGCCAGAGGGAAAATTAGTACTGAGGGATAGCCCCAATCTCGAACTGAGAGCAAGAAACGAGAAACGAGGTGAGAACTAAGATGAGACCCTGAAAAAGGAAAATTACGAAGTGTGACTACCCAGGGGTTAGTAACCCCTAGTTCAAAAATACCCCCTGCAAAAGCTGAAATGGCATAAAAACTGATAGAGAACCTTCTCAAATTGAAAAACACCCAGACATATATTAACTAGGTGAGCCACGGCCTCTTGTGGTTATCTTCCAGTCCAACAGGCATGCCAAAAATGCAATGAAAGCCCAAAACCGCTCCAAAACCTGACAAACTAATACATAAGAACTAATCAAAAAGCCATCAACCCAAAGCTTTCCCCCTGTATGCAACTCCCAAAAACTGAACGTGTAATAAACTCCAAATTGCACTTCTGCAGGGGCCATCACCAAACCCTAAAGGGTTTCGCCCTGAAACAATATTAACACCAGGAAGCCAGGGCATGGAAATGGTAACAATCAGGCCGTATACTGGTAGCCCAGTTCCAATTAAGAAAACAAACACGTCTGATCTCAGTCTTTGGAAAATGCCTTCCCCACAGAGAAAACAAGTAACAGCTCCAACAGCAGCTCTCGATGAATCCTGATACTCCAGAGGCACTCTCAGGTCATCCGGAACAAATTTGGCAGCTTTGATTTAAGGCTTGACAACGCAGCTTCAGGATCTTCAAAACTAAGCCAGGAACCATTTACTGAGACTTGTAACTTGGCTGGGTACCCCATCCTGAATTTTAAACTTTAGATACAATAGACTGAAATGCTTTCTGCTTCAGACGGACCAAACAAGGGAGGTCTTGTGCAATTCTCAACTTTGCCTTCTCCCAACGGACTTCTTGTAAGGCCTTGACTTTCTGCAGGAAATGCTGCTTTTCCAAATCATTCAGAAAGTGGTAGATAATGGGACGGGGGGAGCATCAGGTGGGGGCTTTGGTCACAGGGACCGATGAGCATGTTCCATCATATACACTTGGCCGAAGGGAGAGGGACCAGCAACCGGGTCTACCAGCTTCTGTACAAAAACTACAACATGCTGGCCCTCTTCCCCTTCTTGGAGCCCGAGTATTACAACATTATTTCTTTGGCTACGGCCCTCTAAATCTTCAAGTTTAGCTTCTAAACAAGATAGTTTCTGTCTCGTTGACAGCAGTTCAGGATCTAGGCTTTCTAGTTTCCTCTCCATCGAGACTATTCGGGCAGTATTATCAGAGACCGTAAGAGATACTTCATCCAATTTTCTGGAGAGAGATTTCAAATCAGCCTCCATATCTTTCATTTCTTCTCAAAATGGCTTAAATTCTTCCAAGAACCTATTGAGTGTTAGAGGTTCTTACTCCCCAGCTTGACACGAAGGATCAGGCTTGTCTGGGCCACTCGAGGCTCGGGATTTCTTTGAGGCCTTTCAGGAGTGGCGGGGGATATGTTTCTGCGGAGCTTTCTTCATATAAGCCTCCATTTACTGCACTAACGCCCAAAACTGGAGCACTGGATGTTTAAACAAAGAAAGAATTCATAAGCAGAGGAATTAGATAGGTTTTAACAATAAAAAAAGACGAATTTGTATTTGGGAGGCAGGAGCTTAGCGGAGGAGCTTCTACTCGGCACTCTGCATCACGTGATCTCAAAGTGCCAGCTAGTTTAACTATATCTGGTCCAGAGGCAAGAATCCAGTTCAAAGTAGAGTGATTGCCCATTTTTGTATTAAGCCTAGTTGGTACCGGAATTATCTGAGTCATGTTTAGACCTGTTAGATCAGATTTAGTTTCAGTGACAGACAAGGCACCCCAGTAGATGTTAAAGTCCCCAAGGATAATCTTTTCTATGAGGGGGTAGACCTTGAACAGCCACTACAAGGGCCTTGAAAATAGAGTTGGCTTCTTTTGGGGAGGGTTGTATACACACACAATAATCATTGGTTTGCGCCACCCAGTATTAGTTGCACAAATAGTGCTTCACTGATGGAGTTGGCCTGGGCATCTGGGGCCACTACATTGGCACTAGGCGAAGATTTAATATACCTGTACAAGGCAACTCCCTCACCCTTTTTGCTGACTCTATCTAATCTAAAAATCTTATACCTTGGGAGGTCAACTTCATGGGCTAGTATATTGAACTTGAGCCAGGTCTCAGAGATGGCTAGCACATCAGGAAAGTATGTATCTACCCAGGCCTGTACTTCATGCATTTTCAGCCTGAGACTGCAAGCATGTATATGTGCTATCTTCATCCCCTTAGTGGAGGGGCCATAGTGAGATGTTTGTGGCACCAATGTGTACATTGGGACCTGGGGGACCAGGGTTCAGTTTTACATCCCCTGTGAGTGCAAGTTTGTTAAACATCAATATCTGCAGTAATCTAAGGAACAGAAAGGTAGGCCAATGCAGGTGTCTACCAGTATATGACAGGAGAGCATACCAGTTCCCTTTTTTCCTGAACCCGTCTATGTATATCAAGGCAAATATGGGGGAGTCAAAGGGACACCCATCTGGAAGGCCACTCCCAGTTTGATGCCTTATCTGTCTCATGGCCTCATGTGCATATTGTATGGAAAGGTCAGGGCCCAGGACCACAAGGATATATAGGATTACTAACAGGGCTCCCCTTTAACATTCTATAGATGATTTATAGTATTTACCAATGGGGAATATGTGCGACACTGCTTACTATGCTCTTTCTTGCTAGACATTGTTAGAGCAGGTTCTAGGTCAATGGAGCCCCAAAGCTAATGAGGGAAGATTATTCCAATACTGTAGGGTCTTCAAGTTTACTAGCTAGCACAGGGTAAATTATGCTTATACAAAAAATAGTAGGCAGCAGAAGGACCAGTATATCCAAATTAGTTGCTTCATTCGGGTTGACAGCTTGACCTTCACTTGATACCTATGAACAGGAGCATATATACTACTAAATGCTTGGGGAAAGCTGTCAAAGATTAACTATTTGTACTCACAGATATCCAACCTAGAATATGTTAAAACATCTTAGCTATTAGCAGGTTACATCATTATTTCAAGTTCAAGACTAAATTGCTGTGCTGGTGCACTTTGGAAAAAGTCTAATACCATGTATTGGCTGCTCCTAAAGATGGGAGGTGCAAGTACATTCATTTAATAAGTGGAGGGGTGGGGTGGGTGGCTGTGACAAAAATCTTACTTCAGGCAGCTTCTGGGTCCCCAGTGCAGTGAGTGGTCAGCAGGCAAGCTGGGGAGTTGGCTCTTCAGACACAGTGCAGGGAAGGGACAGCAGGGCAAGTTTCACTGTCCCTCAACCCCTGATGATCATCCATCATCTTTCACTCCTGCCACAGGGCCAGGCAGGACCAGTGGTGAACAACGACAATCAGTGCAGGGGGGGAGCCAGTAGAGAAAGCTTCCCCTCTACTCATGATGGCATGTTTTCGGAGCTCTGGTGATGCCTGGAAGGGTGCCAAGAGTCAGCTCAGCTTTTTAAAGGCCAACTGATAGCATTCAGTCCTCAGGAAAGTTTGAATTTTGACGCCACAATCAGACTGCTCCTCTGATTGGCTGAGGCAGTGTCAGCAGACAGAGTCTTCGATTAAGTCCCTCCTTACTTCAGGTGGCTGCTGGGTCCCCAGAGCAGTTTGTGGTTGATGGGCAGGTTGAGGAGTCAGCTCTTTAGTCTCAGTGCAGGGGAGGGACAGCTGGGCAAGTTTCACTGTCCCTCAACCCCCTGTGATGATTCAGCATCATTCACTCCTGTCATGGGTCCAGCCAGGTGCAGTGGTGAACAACAGGAATCAGTGTAGGGGGTAGAGGAAGCTTCCCCTCTACCCCAATGGCATGTTTAGGGAGCTCTGGCAGCATCTGGGAGGGTGCCAGGAGTCAGTTCGGCTTTTTAAAGGCCAGCTGATAGCATTCAGTCCTCAGGAAAGTTTGAATTTTGGCACCACACTCAGACCTCTCCTCTGATTGGCTGAGGCAGTGTCAGCAGAGACAGTGAGTCTACATTTATGTCCCTCCTTACTTCAGGTGGCTGCTGGGTCCCCAGTGCATTGAGTGGTTGGTAGGCAGTTCGTGGAGTCAGCTCTTTGGTCCCAATGCAGGCGAGGGACAACTGGACAAGTTTCACTATTCTTCAACCCCCGAGGATGATCCATCATCTTTCACTCCTGGCCAGAGCAGTGGTGAACATCAGTGTTGGGGGGCAGTAGAGAACACTTCCTGTCTACCTCTAATGGCATGTTTTGGGAGCTCGGGCTCTGGTTTACTTTACAGCCCTTTTTTGTCAAACAAAAGAGGAACAAATTGTCCACATAGGCCAGTGTGGCACAATTAATATCATTAATTTTGGGAGAATCCAAGGAAAGAGAGCATATCTCATCAAGGAGTGTGTTAACATATAATGTAAATAAAATAGGGGCCAGTAAATATCCCTGGTGAACTCCTTTGTTCACAGGGAATGGTGTTGATAGTCTTCCACTATTCCCCAACCTTACTGTGGCCCATGTATGTGAATACAAACTATATATTATGTACATTAAATTTCTATTTATTCCTATATCAAGCAGTGTCTTCCATAGAATATTTCTTGAAATGGAATCGAATGCTGCAGAATAATCTATGAAGACTACCATAGAAACATAGAAACATAGAATTTGACAGCAGATAAGGACCGCTTGGCCCACCCAGTCTGCCTATTTCTCTACCTAATGGATAAGCTGCAGATCCTAGTTAACCAGCAGCCTACTCGGGGGTATACTGGGATGTATAGGGAGAGGCATCAGCAGCAGAAAACAGGAAGTTGTTATCCCTCTGTACAGACAGTTGGTGAGACCCCATCTGGAATACTGTGTCCAGTTCTGGAGACCCCATCTCCGCAAGGACATAGACAGGATAGAGGCAGTCCAGAGGAGGGCAACTAAAATGGTGCAGGGTCTGCAAGAGAAGCTGTATGAGGAGAGACTAAAGGAGCTTAATATATATACCCTTGAGGAAAGAAGGAGAGGGGGACATGATAAAGAAACTTTCAAGTACCTCAAGGGAATCAACAAAGTCCAAGAGGGTAGCATCTTTCAGAAAAAGAGACTTGCAAGAACAAGGGACACAATTTAAAGATAGAAGGAGGGCGGTTCAGGGACAATGTGAGAAGTATTATTTCACAGAGGGTAGTGGATGCATGGAACAGCCTTCCTGAGGAAGTTGTGGTGTCTAAAACTGTGGGAGAATTCAAGAATGCATGGGACAGACATAAGGCAATTCTTGTGGGGGGCAGGAAGATAAAGGCTGTTGGTTAACTAGGATCTGTGGCCTATCCTGTAGGTAGGGAAATGGGCAGACTAGATGGGCCTAGAGGTCCTTATCTGCCGTCAAAGTCTATGTTTCTATGTTTCTATGTTTCTACTTCTTTCTGCCCCACCCCCTAGAATTGCCTTATGACTGTCCCATGCATGCTTGAATTCCACCACTGTTTTTGACTCCACAACCTCCTCCGGAAGGCCGTTCCATGCATCAACAACCCTCTCTGTGAAAAAATACTTCCTTAAATTACCTCTGAGCCGACCCCCCTCTATCTTCAAATTTTTCCCCCTTGTTCTTGCACACCTCTTGTTTTGAAAGATGCTACCCTCTTGGACTTTGTTGATTCCCTTGAGGTACTTGAAAGTTTCTATCATGTCCCCCCCTTCCTCCTTTCCTCGAGGCTATACATATTAAGCTCCTTAAGTCTCTCTTCATATGTCTTCCGGTGCAGCTCCTGCATCATTTTAGTTGCCCTCCTCTGGACAGCTCCATCCTGTCTATGTCTTTGCGGAGATTGGGTCTCCAGAACTGCATGCAATACTCCAGATGGGGTCTGACCAGCTGTCTGTACAGAGGATAATAACTTCTTGTTTTCTACTGGTGATGCCTCCCTACGCATCCCAGTATCCCCCAGCCCTCCTTGCTGCCCTCTCACATTGCTTGCCCACCTTTAGGTCATCTGATATAACTACTCCAAGGTCCCTTTCCATTTTTGTTGTTGTTAGTATCTCACCCCCATTGGGTACTCTTCCCTGGGTTTCGTTCTCAGGTGCATTACCTTGCACTTCTTAGCATTGAATCTAAGCTGCCATACATTTGACCATTCCTCTAACCTTGCCAAGTCCCTTCTCATCCTTTCCACCCCACCCTGTGCATCAATTCTTTGCAGATCTTTGTGTCATCTGCAAAAAGACATACTTTTCCTTCCAGTCCATCTGCAATGTCGCTTATAAAGACATTGAAGAGGACTGGACACAGTACTGAGCCCTGAGGTACTCCACTAGTAACCCCCCTTTCTTCAGAATGTGTTCCATTCACTATTACCTCTGTGTCCTGTTGTGCAGCCAGTTTTACTCAGGCTACCATCCTGGGACCCACTCCCAGGCTGGCTAACTTGATATTAATCTTTTGTGTGAGACTGTGTCAAATGCCTTTAAAGTCTAGGTAGACCATGTCCACAGCCCTCCCTGATCTACTACTTTGGTCACCCAGTCAAAGAAATCTATCAGATTTGTCTGGCATGACCTTCCGCTGTGAATCCATGCTGCCTTGGGTCCTGTGCCCTCTGGCCTCTAGATACTCGATAATTCTTTCCTTCAGTGATTCATCATTTCTGACTGAATCTCATCAGGCCCCATTGCTTGTCCACCTTCAGTTTTAAGAGTTCTTTCAGAACCCTTTCTTCTGTAAATGGCTGGTATCAACTTCTGTATCCAGAGTGTTTCTACTGTTTGTTTTAGGTACCTCCCTCTTCCTTTGTAAATACTGAGCAAAATATTTGTTTAGTATCTCTGCTTTTCACAGTCACCCTCTGCCCACCTCCTCCCTTTATTAAGCCTCACTATCCTCCCTTGGTCTTCCTTTGCCCCTGATGTACCTATAAAGGTTTTATCCCCTTCTTAACCGAGTTGGCTATCTTTCCTCGGTTTGGGCCTTTGCTGTTCTGACTGCCTTCCCAGCTTCCTTTGCTTTAACTGATACAGTTCTCTGTCCTGCTCCTTCTGTGATTCCTTGTACTTCCTGAATGCTTTCTTTTCTCTTGAACCTTCACTGCCACTTCCTTTGAGAACCATAGTGGTTTCTTACATCGTTTTGTTTTGTTTATTTGTTTCACACAAAGGCTTGTTACCTCTGTGATGGCAGTTTTATTATTCCCATTGTTCTTCCACCCTCCTTCCTGCCCATTTGCTAGTGTATTCCTTAGCACTCACCCATTTTGGCAAAGTCAGCCTCCTAAAGTCCAGTACTTTTGCCTTTGTATGACTTGACTCTATTGCTGTGTTTATTGTGAACCATACTGTCTCGATGGTCGCTAGTTCCCAGATGGCTACCCACTTCTACATCTGTGATCCTCTTCATCTCTATTTGAGAGAACCAGGTCTAAGATTTCTCCCTCTCGAATGGGCTCCAATACTAGTTGTCTAAGGCATGCCCCCTGTAGGGCATCTAGAATAACCCCACTCTTCAAAGTGGCTGCTGCAACTGCACTCCAGTTAACATCTGGCATATTCAGATCACCCATCAGCAATATCTCCCCTTTTTCTGCCATTCTAAGTATACTTTCTATCATTTCCTTGTCCATTTCCTCCCCCTGAGAAGGAGGTCTGTATACAACCCCTGTGCGGATTGTGGTTCCATTGCCAGTCTCCAAATTTACCCACAGTGCTTCTTCTCCTCCCTGTCTTCCCTTTTGTTCTGTTGCTTTGATTCCTACCCTTATGTAAAGAGCTACTCCTCCTCCTCTTTTACCCTCCCTGTCCCTCCTGTAGATAGTGTATACTGGTATGTTTACGTCCCAGTCATGGTTTTGTGTGTACCATGTTTCTGTGACTGCCATGATATCCATGATTTGGAGACCGGCAATGGAACCACAATCCACACAGGGGTTGTATAAAGTTTTTGTTTTCTGAGGAAGATGTATGTCTCTATCAAGTATCAGAATATGTAAATGTTGTCCATAGTAGAGACATTGGGCAGGATTCACAAAGTGTTTTGGGACTAAGTCCCACTCCGCAACCCCAGTTGTGCTTTGTATTTGCTACAGCTACAGTGTGGCCGATCCACAGCTGCAGCAGTTGTGGAGGGTGCTATGGTGGGTCCCACTGCCCGTTGCAGCCTCCTGCAGCTGGGGTGCTGTCCTTGGCAACAGCACCCACAAGTTGCCGTAATCCATGGAGCCGGCCGTACTCTGACTCCACCTTAGTGAATACCTGCAGCTGCGGGCGACCTGCAGCTTCGCAAGTGGAAACCCACTAGCGCTGAGGGTTTCCCACAGCTGTGGGACTTTCCCTGATGTTCATGAATCCTGCCCATTTTCCCTAAAGCCTGCAAGTAATATTGAAATACCTTCCATTCTCTCAACTTCTAATTTTAATTTTTCAAAGATTATTTTTGAAACTATCTTCAGGTTTACGTCCAATAAGCTTATGGGGTGATACATTGAGGGGCCAGTTGAACTGCCCTTTTTATGTATCAGTACAATGTTCTCACCTTTCCATGAATCTGGAAACAAGCGCTACAGTATACATTTATCTTAAAAAACTGTAAGGTATCTTCCCCATAATCCAGTTTGGAAACAGTAAACCTCGGATGAAATACCATCCATGCCAGAGCTTTATTAGTTTTTAGTGTGTTTATTGCAACAAGGACTTCCTGAAGCTCAATGAGAATGGGATCACTTTGGATCCAGTTACCAATAGGGAATATTTTCTGGGTTGCTGTTTTCCAAAACATATTTTAGAAATAATCCATTTGGCTTCAGCTATATATGTGTCAACTGAAGTTTTAAAATTATTAGTGCCCTTGGCTACAAGTCTCCAAAATGTTTTATAGTCCTTATGAGCTATTGCACTTAGCATCTCTTCCCACTGTCTTTTATAATATTCTTTTTTCTTTCCTGACAGTAGATTTTTATAATCTCTTTTCCTCTGATTGAGTATCCTATTTAGTTTTTATCACCACTTTGTTTATATTTTCTATATATTTTCATTATCTTTTTTTCCTTTTTTTACATTTGTAATCTTACCATATTTCAGTTTTTTAGGCCTTATGCATACTTCCAAGGTAAACTTTATAGTATGAAATAAATTATCCAGAAAATCATTATGCTGTTTTAAAGTTAGTGATTTCTCTGTGACATATATATTGGGGAAAAATTGAGAAATGTATCACAAATCATTTAAACTAATAGTTTTGGGGGAAGGTGACTTAATTGTCTGCCAAACTCCCAGTCCAAATGTTGTTTCACCTCTACACATGAAGCATGTCATGGGATATAATATTTTAACAACTAATGCCAGAACCCTTAATAAGTATAAAAAATTAGAACTTGAGGTGATGTTAGTACCAAATAAAATTCATATTGCAGCCATTACGGAAACCTGGTGGAATTCTGCATCCTATTGGATGATGGACATCCAGGGGCAGAAACTTTATAAATGTGATAGGTTAGATAAACTTGAAAGTGGGGTATGTTTGTATATACATAATACCATTTCTTCATGTACAATTCAGCCTACTGTGGCTGATGTGAAAACTGAAACAATTTGGGTTAAATTAGTATTTACTGGATATTCATCAGTACTAACTGGAAATTGTTACAGGCCACTATCAGCCACTAAGCAATATACTTCAGCCCCCTTTGATGAGATTGCAGCTATGTCTAACTTAGGTAATGTCATCATGCTGGGAGATTTAAATCTCCCAGGGATTGATTGGACTAATTTCACTAGTAAAACCCAGATAGAAAAATCCCTTACTGAAGTTTGTGTAAAAAATGGACTCGATCATCTCATGACTGAACTGACAAGAATTATAATATCCTAAATTTAATTCTTACTAATATGGATAATGGAATCTCCAATATCATCATTAAGCGTATGGTAGGTAATAGTGACCACGATGTAGTCTTATGCCAGTTAACTTGTGGTAGGCTTAGATCACCATGTAACACTAAACTTAAAAACTATCATAGGGCTGATTTTAATGGCATAAATCAGTGTCTTTCTAAAATTGACTGGGATATAATTCTGGAAAATAAAACCACTGAAAGTGCTTGGACTCTCTCTTTAAGAACATACTACTTGAAATTGAAAATATCTTTGTTCCTATTAAAGAAAAATATAATAACAAGGGTAGGGTGCCAATCTGGCTAAACCAGAAAGTGAAAAAACAAATCCAAGCTAAACATAAGGCTTATGCAAAATACAAGAAAAACAAAACAGTACCTAATAAACATAATTACTTGAGGCACAAAAAGAATTAACATACTTAATCAAAAATAGAAAATCAGAACTTAAATTTAAAATTGCCCATTCCAAAAATAATACATGATTATTTTCAGATATAAATTCTAACTGCAGAAACTCTGTTAAAGCAGTGGGATCTATACTGGATAATAATATAGCAATGGACAATGATAAATTGCTTGCTGGTAAATGTAATTATTTCTGTTCTGTTTTTTCACCTGAAAATTATAATAACTCAGAGCACAGATTTGGTCATTCAGCAGAACCACTTTTCTCATGTGATGAAGTTTACACAGTTCTTAGTCCTTATCTGCCATCAAATTCTATGTTTCTATGTTTCTAAATCAATAGTTCTTCTAATCCTGGGCCAGATAATATAAAGTCTGTGTTTTAAAGAAAAACTGCTTCTGTATTAGCCTATCCCCTCTTTATTACATTTAATTATTCATCGAAAGAAGGTGATGTACCAGATTACAAGGAAATGTGCTATAGTTATGTCAGTATACAAAAAGGGAAACTGGGGATGTATGGAGAACTATAGGCCCATAAGTCTTACTTCTCATTGTTGTAAACTTATGGAACACCTAATTAAAACTAGACTTGAACAATACTTTGAACATTCAGGCCTTGAAGATAATAATCAACATGGCTTTAGAATAAGGAAAATCATGCTCCACTAATGTAATTGCTTTCTATAACCACATTAGTAAAAACCTTGATAATGGGACTCCATCTGATGCTATATTATTTGATTTTTCAAAGGCATTTGATAAAGTACCCCACTCTAATTTAATTAACAAATTGCTAAATCTAGCTGTAAATAATGAATGAACTCAATGTATGAAAAATTGGCTTGAAAATAGAGTGCAATGTGTTTGTATTAACAATACTACTTCTAGTGTAGCTATGGTGAGTAGTGGTATTCCTCGGGGGACAGTGCTGGGGCTGGTACTCTTCAACACCTATATAAAAGATATTGTACTAATATTAGTAATCTGATTATTAAATTTGCTGATGACACCACGTTGGGTGGTGAGGCTGATACTTTTAATAAACATTTAACTCTAATTAGTGATCTGGGTAACTTGGAAAATTGTGCAAGGCACAATGGTATGGTCTTAAATACAGATAAATGTATTGTATTGCATCTAGGTAAAAATTATCTGACTTATTCTTATATTTTAATTCAAACTATACTTAAAAGTTATAATAAACAAAAGGATTTTGAAATAATGATCAATAGCTCCTCTGTCCATTGTATGACAGTAGCTAGATCTGCCAGCAATATGATAATTATAATTAAACCCTCTTTATGAGCAAATCTGAACAACTTATTATTCCCCTTTATAAAAGTTATGTTCCCCCTTTACTAGATTATGGAACTTAGTTGTGGTCACCCTTCCTAGATAAGGATATTAAACTGGTTGAAAGTGTACCGAGAACTATAACTAAGCACATACCTGGACTTAAGGAATGTACTTATCAAAACAGATTATTAGAAACATGATTGCACTTATTAGAAGCTAGGAGACAAAGGGGAGATCTATTATTTTTAAACAAACTGCTCCAAAGCCAAGATCTTATGACAAGCTGCAATCTTAAGTATAGCTTTGATGTAGCTTAAGATCTCACAAAAAAAAACTATTGATACCGAAAGCCTTAACCATTAAGAGAGATATATTTTTACATGATTAGAGCTGCCAATGCATGGAACAGGCTTCCACAATCAGTTGTTGATATTACTAGTCTAGATACCTTTAAAACAACCTGGATATACTTTATTATTCAAAACAATTGCTGGTTTAAATACCTCACTTATGTGGGAGACATTCCTGATAGGCCTAGTGCCCCCTTATGTCTCTAATTTGCTAGTAATCCTAGTAATATACTCTAGACGTTTGTGTGATTAATGATCATTTACATGAAAAGATGAGTAAAGCACTGAAAAAACTGTGCTCATTTGCTACCATGACCACAAAGCGACAGATTCTGGTGGAATGGAATGCACAGGTTATTACTCTTTTTAATAAATAAAAGTGGGTAGGCACCTTTAGACACACACTGATCTTTGAGAAACTAATTAATTTGTGTGTATCTGTCTATCATTTGCTTAGAAAGTTTGTTAAAAGGAATAAACAATCTCTTACCAGCACTTCTGCAAATCTAATACATTTGCTTAATGTCCCTGCCCCATCTTTCCCTCATTGTGTCTGCTGCTGGAAGTTTGAAAACTGGTTTGGTGGCTGTAAGTGGGCTCATTTTGTGGATGTTTCACTGTGTAACAGGCTGTGCTGGTGGAGGCCTATTTCTTCTGATTTAAAACCTATTTGGTAGGATTTGCTTGGAGATGGTTATTTGAATTGGAGACCTATATCTGTTAATTTCAAGCATATTTTGATGTGTTGTTAGTGAAGCTGATTAAATTGGAGACCTGTTTCCTTTGGCAGCAAACATATTTTGGGGGCTTTGAGTTGAATTTTGATTCCGTTTTGCTGACTCCACTAGCTGCAAAGGTTAGTGCATAGTGGGGGAAGGGTGTTAATGGTCTGGCCAGGTCTCACTCAGCCAATTGACTGGAGGCAGAGCTGAATCAGGTTTGAGGTGTTAGCTGCTTTGTCTTCTCAGAAAGAACTGGAAGGGGACAGGATCAGTTGTGTTCCAGGACAGTAGCTGCTGCTTGTTGTTTTCACAGGGTTCTTGTGGATTTTACTTGGTAGAAGGTTAGTTCTTTTCTTTCTTACTTCTAAGGGGCTAGCAGGGTATAATTTTGGGAGCTGCTGGAAGTTTGAAAACTAGTTTGGTGGCTGTAAGTGGGCTCATTTTGTGGATGTTTCACTGTGTAACAGGATGCGCTGGTGGAGGCCTGTTTCTTCTGATTTAAAACCTATTTGGTGGGATTTGCTTGGAGATGGTTATTTGAATTGGAGACCTATATCTGTTAATTTCAAGCATATTTTGATGTGTTGTTAGTGAAGCTGATTAAATTGGAGACCTGTTTCCTTTGGCAGCAAACATATTTTGGGGGCTTTGAGTTGAATTTTGATTCCGTTTGCTGACTCCACTAGCTGCAAAGGTTAGTGCACAGTGGGGAAGGGTTGTTAATGGTCTGGCCAGGTCTCACTCAGCCAATTGACTGGAGGCAGAGCTGAATCAGGTTTGAGGTGTTAGCTGCTTTGTCTTCTCAGAAAGAACTGGAAGGACAGGATCAGTTGTGTTCCAGGACAGTAGCTGCTGCTTGTTGTTTTCACAGGGTTCTTGTGGATTTTACTTGGTAGAAGGTTAGTTCTTTTCTTTCTTACTTCTAAGGGGCTAGCAGGGTATTGTTTTGGGGGCTGCTGGACTTTTGAAAACTGGTTTGTTGGCTGTAAGTGGGCTCATTTTGTGGATGTTTCACTGTGTAACAGGCTGCACTGGTGGGGGCCTAGTTCTTCTGATTTAAAACCTATTTGGTGGGATTTGCTTGGGCCTGGTTCTTTGGCTGCTGGGCTTGGAGGGGAGACACAGGGCTGATACACTCTCTCTCGGTCAGGGTGTCTGCCCAAGACCTGCCTCCCCACCCTCCCTCCCAGAATTCTGCTAATTTATAGGGAACACCTGCCCTGCAATTGGAGGAGAAGGCTGCAGGTGCAGCTCATGTAGTTCTAGCCACTGGGGTTGGATTTAAATGCTGGGAGAGAGGAGCTTAGGGGTTGTTCATTTCCTTATAAGTTTAATGTGTTGTACTGCACCTAGTAACAGGGTTACTGGTGTACAGTGGACTGTCTCTAAGATTAGTGGGTGATCTGATTAGGCAGTAGGGTGTATCTTGGACTAGGGGAACCTGATGGCTCACCCGAGGAAACCTATTTGGAAGGGGATGGAACCACCGTCATTAGGGCCAGCATCTTTGGGAGGGTGGTGGGGTGCACAGGGTGTGGAGCAGCCATGATACTGGACTGGGCTTGGAAGTTCGGTGGTTGCCCAGTGTGCTACCAGCTGGCACAGCTTAGGGAGGAGGTTGCAGGGATTAGGAGACAGCTGGGGGAAGGTGGGTGGTATGGTTGGAGAAGGGGTCTGGGGATCTCCCACGGGGTTGCACCAAGCACTGGGGGTGGGGGCATAGGGAAAAGAGTGCAGGAGAATACTCAGGGGTCACATAGGGACCCTGGCAGAGGGGGTCCAAAAGGACACTACCAAGGAAGCAGGCAGGTAACTGGGGACCCTCACAAAGGAGGACGGAGGGACAACATTCTCAGGGAAGTAGGCAAATGGCCAGGGCTGGACAGAAGGAAGCAAGCCGGGGAGGTGGATCAGACCTTACACTCAGTAACTGCTTCAAATCTCTTCTTCTGCTCGAGGATGAGGGGGTGATGTAGCCACGACAGGGGTTAGAGACGGAAAGAGGGTGGGGGGCAGGAGGCAGGGGTCAGATAGCAGGAAGAATGGGGGGGACCTGGAATGCAAGAAAGGGGGAGCAGTGAATCTGAGCAGGAGGGGCAGGGGGAAGAGGGAGGAAAGCGCAAGGAGAAGGACCAGTTGGGAGGAAAGGTAAAGGAGAAGGACCAGAAGTACAAGGAGGATTCAGTAAAGGAGTTGAGGGTTTGGCCAGGGGAGCACGACGAGCAAGGAGGAACTAAATGGAGACAGGAAAGAAGGAGGATGAGCCAGGCTAGTTTAGCAGATGGGGAGAAGGACCAGTCGCGAGCAGTGAAGGAGGTGTAAGGTACAGAAGGATACTCAGGAGGAGGAGGAGGCATAGGATTGGAGGGAGGGGTGGCCATGGTAAATAAGGAGGGTGGCATGTGGCACCAAGATAGGGGGAGGAACAAGGAGCCGGCTTGGGGAGGGGCCGGTAGAAAGGATGAGGGACATGGAAGGGGGAAATGGAGGAAAAGGAGTGGTCAGAGTGCTCCTGTTTGGGGATTCTATGATCAGGGGTATCAAATGGGATAGGGAGGGAGAAGCCTGGCCAGTTAGAACAAGATGCTTCCCTGGACTAACGGTGCACAGGGCTAAGCACGAGGTATATCAGCTGGCAAAGGATTGTGGGGGTTCCCCGGACATACTGGTCCACCTGGGTACAAATGACATTGAGGGAAATAGCGAGCTAGAGATACAGGCAAGATTCAGGAGCTTGCCAGGGTCTGTCATGACATAGGATGCACAGTTTCCTTCTCAGAAATCCTGCGGTGCCAAGGGCTAGTGGGGAACACAAAAGAAGATTAGGGAGATAAACCAGTGGCTCAGGGAGTGGTGTAAGGCCAGAGGGTATGGGTTGTTGGGGATTGGGGGAGACCTGGGAGGATAAGTAGCTGTATGCTAGAGATAGACTCCATCTCAATTTGGAGTGGAATCCTTAAGTTGAAAATAGATGGGTTCATTGGTGAAAAGTGGGGTTTAAACTTGTGAAGGGGGGGAGGGATGGGAGAAAAGACTGTCAAGAGGGTGCCAATAAAGGAGGGACTCTGTCTCCACCCCCCTTGGGAACTGGAGGATTGCAGGAAAAGGCTGACTGGCAAAGTGCAGACCAGGGGAAAACAGAATCCCCATGGGAACACGAGCAGGGGAAATGGAACTATAGAGAAAGCGTGGAAGGTAGTCCTGCTAAATGCCAGGAGCTTGGGCAATAAAATGCCTGAGCTCCAGGTGATGCTAACTGAGGGAGCAGTGGATGTGGCAGCGGTCACTGAGACTTGGGCCACTGCAGGACACAACTGGGACCTGAACCTGGAGGGTTACACTATGTTCAGGAAGGACAGGGGGGCGGGAAGGGGAGGAGGGGTAGCAATGATAGTCAAATCTGCATTGGCATAGGGGGAGTAGAGGAGGCGGAGGGAACTGTGGAGGCGTTTTGGGTCACCTTGATAACAAGGGGGGGCAAGAGAGTAAAAATAGGAGTGGTGTATAGACCCCCTGCCCTGGCGGAGGAGCTGGAGGACAGTCTGGTGGCAGATGTTGGGAGACACTGCAGACTGGGCAGAGAAACGGTGGTGGTGTTGGGGGACGTAAACATGCCAGGAACAGACTGGGAGACTATGACATCCTCTGTGACCAGGGAACAGAGGTTGTAGGATGTCTTTCAAGATGCGTTCCTAACTCAGCAGGTGAGGGAACCGACCAGGGAGGCCTGGGTACTGGATGTGGTCCTGGCAGACAGTGACCAGATTGGGGGCCTGGAGGTAAGGGACCCATTGGCAGGGAGTGACCATGCCACGGTCTGGTTCTGCCTGGACCTAGGAGGGGTAGAAGACTGCACAAAGACGGAGTAACTGACTTCAGGGGGGCGGATTTTAAGGAAATGGGAAGGATCCTTAAGGAGCATTTAGATGGGATTGGGTCAGACATGGACGCTGATAGTAGGTGGGAAATCATCAGGAGAGGGGTGCAGGATGCTACCAGCACCTGTGCAAGAGTAAGATGAAAATGTGGTAGGGCCCAAAAACCCTGCTGGTGGACCAGGGAGGTCCAGGAGGTGGTGCGGGGAAAGAAGACAGCCTATAAGCAATTCAAGTGCTCAAGGAGTGAAAGGGATCGAAGGGAGTACAAGCTGATGGCTAGAAGGGCCACTAGGGTGGTAAGGGTGGCTAAGGCAAGGAAGGAGCAGAACCTGGCCAGGGAAATTAGGAGAGGGAACAAGGGGTTCTTTAGATACATTGGGGAAAAACAAAGGGTGAAGGGGCAGATTAGCAGGATTAAATCAGGGAGAGATGGGCATAAGACCCGGGAGCAGGCTGAGGTACTAAATGAGTACTTCACCTCAGTTTTCACCAAGGAAAATGGGGTGCTGCATCATACATGGGAGGAGACAGAGATACTGAGGGGGGCCCTTACCGATCGGTGGGTCTGGGAGAGGGGAGGCATCACTGGCAGGAGGGGGAGGCTAAGCAGGCAGAAGAGGTTCTGGAAGTGGAAATCACAGCAGAGAGAGTGAGGGAAGCCCTCAGCTCCCTTAAGACAGAGAAAGCACCAGGGCCAGATAAATTACATCCCAGAGTGCTGAAGGAACTTGCGGATGTCCTGGAGAAACCCCTGGCGGAGCTTTTCACTATCTCTCTGAGGACAGGGTGGGTGCCCCAGGACTGGAAGGTGGCGCATATAGTGCCTATCCACAAGGCGGGATCAAGGGAGGTGGCAGGGAACTACAGGCCTGTCAGCCTGACATCGGTGGTGGGCAAGGTGATGGAGGGCATTGTAAAGGAGAGGCTGGGGGGGACCTGGATAAGTCAGGGTGCCTGGACGATAGACAGCATGGATTCATCCCAGGGAAATCATGTCAGACAAACCTGGTGGAGTTCTATGACTGGGTGACAAGCGCCTTGGACCTGGGTAGACCAGTGGATGTCCTCTTTCTAGACTTCAGCAAGGCATTTGACTCTGTTCCTCACATGGGCCTGTTGGATAAACTGGAAGAAATGGGGGTGGGGAACCAGATGATCATATGGATAGGCAATTGGCTCCAGGACCGGACCCAGAGGGTCATAGTTGGTGGGATAGTCTCATCCCCAAGGAGGGTCATTAGTGGGGTCCCACAGGGATCAGTCCTTGGGCCCCTTCTGTTCAACGCTTACGTCTCTGACATAAGGACAGGAATCAGGAGTGAGATGAGTCTCTTTGTGGATAACTCGAAACTGGGGGTGGTGGTGGATGGGGAGGAGGGAGGGTGGCCCTACAGGGGGACCTGGAGGCTCTGGAAAGATGGTCTAGAAAGTGTAAGCTGAGGTTCAATGCAGGGAAATGCAAGGTACTCCACCTGGGGGCCAGAAACCCGGGCCAAGTGTACACCCTGGGGGGGGAATGCTACAAGTCTCGATGGCTGAGAGGGACCTGGGGGTGGTGGTGGTTGTCAACATGAACAACTCTGAGACTTGTAGGAGGGCAGCAGTCAAGGCCAACAGGATGCTGGGATGCATCACTAGGGGGATTACCTCCAGAAGGAGGGAAGTGATACTCCCTCTGTATAACTGCTTGGTGAGGCCGCACCTTGAGTACTGCATGCAGTTTTGGAGGCCATACTTAAGAGGGACATTAACCTCCTGGAGAGGGTCCAGAGGAGGCAACCAAAATGATTTGGGGCTTGGGGACAGGACCGATGAGGAGGCTGAAGAGCTAAATATACACATTGGAGAGAGAAGGGACCAGGGGGACATGATAGAGGTCTTCAGGTACATGAAGAGGGTAAATAGGGAGGAACAGTCAGGGTGCTTCGAAGGAAGGAGGAGGGGGCCACTAGAGGGCATGGGTGGAAGCTGGAGGGGGGAAGATTCAGGGGAGAAAGGAGGAGGTGCTACTTCACTGAGAGGGTGGTGGAGCCATGGAATGCGCTGTCTAGGGGGCTGGTGGAGGCAGAGACAGTGGAGGGGTTCAAGAGGGGGTGGGACAGGTACAGGGGAAGGGTTCTGGAAGCAAAATCCAATGCAGCAAGAATATCCGGAACTGGGAAGGGAGAAGCCAGAGAAGGCGAGGGGGGCAGCAAGGTCAGCACCCAGGGTGGGGGCTGACCAAACGAGCAGACACGAAAGACCGTTAGGCCTATTCTGCTGGCATTTTAGTATGTTAGTATTTCAATTATGTATAATGAAAAAAATAAAGGGCCCAGAATTGATCCTTGAGGGACCACATAAATTATGGAATATTTGTTTGACAGTTCACCCTTCCATTTAACTAACTGAGACCTATTTGTACTGTAGGTAACCAGACAACCATTGTAGGAAAAGGTTGTCTAGGCCTACTGCTCTTAATTTTGTAAGAAGTAATTGGTGGTCCATCAAGTCAAAGGCTTTAGTCACGTCTATAAAGATAGCTCCTGCCGTGTGACCTTTAGCTAATGACTCTAGAATATTGATAGTCAGCTAGACCAGGGCAGTGTCTGTCCCATGGCTCTTCCTGAAACCATGCTGGTTAGCAGTGAAACATAGAAACATAGAATTAGATGGCAGATAAGGACCGCTTGGCCCACCTAGTCTTCCCATTTCCCTACCTAATCGATTAGCTGCAGATCCTAGTTAACCAACAATCTACTTTGTCCTACCCCCACTAGAATTGCCTTATGTCTGTCCCATGCATTCTTGAATTCCCCCACTGCTTTTGACTCTGTGACATCCTCAGGAAGGCTGTTCCATGAATCCACAACCCTCTCCTTGAAAACATACTTCCTCACTTCACCTCTGAGCCATCCTCCCTCTATCTTCAAATTGTGCCACCTTGTTCTTGTACATCTCTTTTTCTGAAAGATGCTACCCTCTTGGACTTTGTTGATTCCATTGAGGTACTTGAAAGTTGCTATCATGTCCCCCTCTCTCTCTTTTCCTCAAGGGTATGCAAATTAAGCTCCTTTAGTCTGTCTTCATATGTCTTCTGGTGCAGACCCTGCACCATTTTGGTTGCCCTCCTCTGGATAGCCTCCACCGTGTCTATGTCTTTGTGAAGATAGCATCTCCAGAACTGCACACAGTACTCCAGATAGGGTCTCACCAGCTGTCGGTACAGAGGGATAACAACTTTGCATGTTCTACTGGTAATGCCTCTCCCTATGCATCCCAGTATCCCCCAGCTATCCTTACTGACTTATCACATTGCTTGCCCACCTTTAGGTCATCGTATGTAACTACCCCAAGGTCCCTTTCCATTTCTGTTGTTGTTAATATCTCACACCCCATTGTGTACACTTCCTCTGGGTTTTTGTTTGCCAGGTGCATTATTTTGCATTTTTTTGTGTTGACTGTAAGCTGCCATACATTTGACCATTCCTCCAACCTTGCCAAGTCCCTTCTCATACTTTTCACCCCACTTTGTATAATAATAATAAATACCATAGAAAGGCAGTCACCAACTGGACATATTTCAAGAACCACAGCTGGAAGGGGGTGTTGATAAATGCTTGTAGTCTGACCAGTAAATTTGATGAGTTCAAAAACTTACTAGCTTCAAATGATATCCAGATAACTCTAGTCACTGAAACCTGGTGGGATAAGGCTGATATCCAGGAAAAAACAATCCAAGGTTATAAAGTCTTCTCTAAAAGTCAGAAATATGGAAAAGGGGGAGGAGTGACTATCTACCTCCATGAGCAATAGAATGTGAGGAGATTACAACTGACACAGGTGATACTAAATCAATCTGGGTTAAGCTATTCCCCCAAGAAGACCCCCCACTTACCACTGGCTTAGTTTACAGACCTCCATCAACAACTTTTGATACTGATAAGCAGCTACTAAATTATATTGCAAATCTTGAACCATCTAACGATATAGCAATTTTTGGGGATTTTAATCTATCCAACATCGATTGGACATTGGCAACAGCAGCTACTAAAAGTGTTAGATTATACATAGAAACTTTAGATTAGCTTGGGTTAGAAAAGTTGGTCCTACAACCTACCAGAAATGATAAAATTCTAGACTTGATTCTAACTAACACAGTGAATTGTATATCTAACATTTCCATTAGCGCACCCTTGGGGAACAGTGACCAAAATGTAGTCAAATTTCAAATCCTAGGTAATCAAATGAAAAGGGCCACTGGCTCAACTGAAATATTACATTTCAAAAGAGCCAAGTTTGATAAAATAAAATCCTACCTGGCTAGCTGGGATTGGGCTAAAGAGTTTACCTACCTTTTGCTTGAATCAAAATGGAACTTATTGCTTAATAAACTGAAAAATCTCATTAAAAGCACACATTCCAACAACAAAGAAGTATGATGTAAACAAAAGACTAACACCTGCTTGGATGAGCCCCTCAGTAAAGAAACTAATTAACAGGAAAAGTAAAATGTTCAAGTGTATAAAGCATGGTAAAACTCAACTTCTCACTCAGTATAGGGAATTAGTAAAAAAAGTGAAAACCAAAATTAAAAATGCTAAATCACAGTATGATTTCAAACTGGCTGGTAAGGTTAAGAATAATATAAAAGTCTTCTTCTCCCATATAAATCATTTAAAGGGAAGAACGAACAGCATAGGTCCTTTATTAAATGAATCTGGACAAATTGCTAACAACAAAGAAGCTGCAGATATACAGAACGAATATTTCTGTACTGTATTTAACAAAGTTAATGCTGATCTTTCTAAAACAGTCTCAACATCATCTTCTGGTCATGTAACCATCGAACACAAAGAGGTACCTGATAGACTAATGAAACTTGATGTGAATAAATCACCAGGGCCCGACAAGATCCATCCCAAAATTCTTAAAGAGGTAGCCGAGTTCATTTTTCTACCCATAACTAATATATTCCAATGTTTTATAGACACTGGGGAAATCCCGCATGAGTGGAAAATTGCCACAGTTATACCTATAGTAAAAAGGGGACTAAAACCGAATCCTGCAAATTTTAGACCGATAAGCTTAATTTCTCTCCTATGTAAGATTCTAGAAAGTATTATCAAAGACCACATCCTAAAATTCATTGAATAATTAGGGTTAACTGATCCATTGCAACATGGATTTACTAAATTTAGATCCTGCCGAACTAATTTGCTAGGTTTCTATGATTCTGTAAATAGGGAAATAAACCAGGGAAACTCTGCTAACATTGTGTTCTTAGATTTTGCCAAAGGCTTTTGACAAGCTCCCACATAATAGAGCTTCTTGATACCCTTGCATCCTACCAAATAAAAACTAACATCCTAAATTGAATTACTGGTTGGCTTAGGGGAAGGAAGCAGAGGGTATCCATCAATGGAGTATTCTCCGATTGGGCCTCAGTCACTAGTGGGGTCCCTCAGGGGTCTGTTTTGCTCCCCTGTCTCTTTAACATGTACATTGTTTCACTCAAAACTGATTTACCCAACATATGGATTTTGAAGTTTGCGGTTGATTGTCGGTTAGGTACTGTGGTTGATGGCCCTGATAATTATGCCACCCTCCAACTAGCCCTCGATAGAATTCTCAGTTGGACAGACTGTAGTAAAGTACTCTTAAACACTAATAAATGCAAAGTTATGCACCTGGGAACACATAATAATCATTATGTCTATCAGTTAGGGAACAATGAGCTCACAGTAATTCACCAAGAAAAAGATCTGGGAATAACTGTCACTCCTGACTTGAAATTTAGATCCCATTGCAGCACCCAAATCAAAAAAGCCAACTAAATACTAAACTGTATCCTCAGACACATTTCTAGCAGCACAAGGGAAGTAATTCTCCCACTGTACACTGCCTTAGTCATACCCCACTTAGAGTATTGTGTCCAGGTTTGGTCACCTTATATTCAAGAAGATATCACAAGGCTTGAGGGGGTCCAATGTAGGGCCACCAAGGCCATAGTTGGGATGAGTAATAAGACCTACTGTATAAGGTATTGGGGTGGGGCAAGGATTTTCCTTCTCCTTTTCAGTACCTCCCCCCTTTGCTAGTTTAAATACTTGCCAATGAAGCATTTAAACCTATCACCTAGGATCCTGGGTCCCTTCCTGGACAGATGCAGATCATCGCACCAGTATAAGCCTGCATCCCTCCAGGTGGACCCCCAGTCCTCAGTGAAGCCAAAACCTTGAGTTCTGCACCAGTTTTGCAACCACTGATTGAATCACATGGTGTGGAGCACCCTTGCCTCACCCATACCATAGACAGGCAGCACCTCCAAGAAGGTTACCATGTGTGCTACTTATCTAAGGCTCCTCCCTAACTCCACAATCTCCTCCTGCACTGCTCTGATCCCTTTCACAGCCAGGTCATTTGTCCCTAGGTGGACAATGACATCCAGCTCCCTTCCCCATGCAGCTGCTCCCATGATCCTGAGGATTCATTCCCTGTCCCTCTAAGCCATGGCACCAGGCCTCCCTCTTCCCTCCCTCCCCCAGTTCTAACATCCTAGCAATGGAGTCCCCCACAAGGAGTTGTTTCCTTTCCCTGTGGGGTCCCATGCCACCCTTTTGTGAGTCTCCTTTGTGGAGGATCCCAACATCCTCCTTGTTCTCCACTGTGAGTGCCTCCATAGAGGAACCACACTCTGCTAGAATTGAATATAAATTGTGAAGAGGTACAACTGGAGGGATGTGCCTCTGTTCCACCACCCTCACCCTCCCTGAGCCCACTCTGGTCCAACCGCTCCTCTTTCTTGGCATCCTCTGAGGCAGCAGCAGTGGTCCTGGTGGTCCCTGGGTGAGAAAGGAGGTCCCCTGCATCCTGGCCAACTCAGCCTACAGATGAGAAACCTCCTCCCTCAGCCAAGAGAGGTGCCTGCAGATGGGACAACACCGCATCCTCCAGAACGTGTCCCAGATACTGCTGCTCCACAGCCACTGCACCACTCCCATCATTTCTAATTTATGGCCCCTTCATTGTTGGTTTGTACACTTACTCTTTCCTCTCTCTCTTTATTTTATTTTTTTTTATATAGGTTTTTTCTCCCTACTTTCCTACTGCCTTTGTGCCCTTAAAGGTCCTGATCTACCTATTCTGGGAAAGTACGTTCCTATATTCCTCAGTAGTCTCCTTCTTACTTGCTCAGAGTCAGACCTCCAGCAGCTGGGGGGGGGTTGGAGAGCTACTCTTTTCCTTCTAGGATGGTGAGTCTTTTGTGCCTCTGTGATCACTCCCTTCCTGCTCCCAAACGGACTGCAAGCAAGTCATGCCGTTCTGTGTAATCAATAATTTGGCTATAGACTAATCATTTAAGTATTTTGCTTAAGCTGCAGAGACTAGAGATAGGCCAGTAATTCTCTACTAACTCTTGTGCACCACCCTTGTGAACTGGAGTCACTAGGGCTACTTTACAAGCAAAGAGGACTTTGCCATCCTGGATAGATCTGTTGAAGAGCATTGTAATGGGTGGTGATTACTGGGGAAGCAAGACTGAGGGATTTAGGGTCGAGCTTATCATACCCACTTGCTCCTGCAACTTTAAGTTTCTTGAGATGAGACAGCTTCTCCTTCTTGGTCATGAGGCTGAAATGAAAGTTGGGGTATGGAAGATTGGGTGCTGAGAGTTCAGCGGGTGGTGGAAGTGGTATGTGGGGGCTTTCCTAAATCTAAGTTTGTAAAGAAGGAGTTTGGTGCATTGGCTGAGTCTTGGGGGTCTGTGCATTGTTTTCCCTCAAGTTCTAGATCTATGGCACTTTAGGTGGTCCTATCCATGGTAGGGCATTGATTTGGGACCAGAACATTTTATTGTCCTCTAAGTTTCTGTGTTGCAGTTTCCTGAGGTAACTTTTATTTTATTTTCTCTTTTTGTGTTTCTTTTGCAGAGGTTCTGGAGCTCTCTGTATCTATGCCAGTCACTAGCTAATCCTGAGGTTTTGCAGGGGACTCTTTCCTTGTCCCTTTCTATTAGAAGCTTTATGAGGTCCCTGGATAGCCATTTAGATTTTTCACTCTTGACCCTGAGTTGTTTCAGTGGAGCATGCTTATTTGTAGTGACTAGGAAGTTATTAGAGAAGAAATCAAATGCCAGATTAATGTTGGGGAGTATTCTTATGGCAACCTAATTTATTTATGTCAGTGTGTTAAGGACTGCATTTATGTTGAAGTTTGAGAAATCATGGGCCCAGAATATCCTTGAGGGGAGTTTCTGGTAGTAATTTTTCCATATTCTGAATATCAGGGTTTGGTCACTTATGGCGTCAGCGAGAGCACCCCTTGGGCGGATTGTAAATATATCCTATTATTAGGGACTTTGCTCTTCCTGTCATCAGCTGAGTGAAAATTGTCTCACACTCAGAGTTATTTAAACCAGGTATGAGAAATTGGGAGGCTCTTAATGTGGACTTTGTGTAAATGAGGATGCCTCC
Source organism: Neoceratodus forsteri (assembly GCA_016271365.2). Lineage (NCBI taxonomy): Eukaryota > Metazoa > Chordata > Ceratodontiformes > Ceratodontidae > Neoceratodus > Neoceratodus forsteri. The sequence goes on from CM057449.1 coordinate 465,035,385, forward strand.
TCCTTTTTTTCCCAGTCTATCCTGCCTAAATGTACTGAAACCAGGGAGAGCTATCTCATGGGGCAAAATATGTGGCTTGAGCCAAGTTCCAGAAATGACTATGATATCCAGGGATGTGCCAAAAGATAGTCATTGAACTTATGTACAGTGCTGTATGGGATTATCAACTTTCTATGGATCAGAATTTAATGGAATTTCAGAAAATTCGGCCAAGTTCAACAGAATGCCTGTGGTAGTAGAATTCAAACAGTTTGAAAGTGGAATGGTGTTAATAATCTGCCATTATAAAATGAGTAAGAACACATTGGTGGCCTAATTGGTTAATAGCTGTCCAGACTTGTGTGATAATTGACCAATAACCACACTGGTCTGGAACGTGCTTCGCAAATCTTCAAACTGTATTCTAGAGTTGCTTAACTGTATAGAAATATCAGTATGCTGCTTTGGAATTGTCATTAACTGTGACAACTGGAAAAAAACAAAAAAGTTTACTTGAATTTGATTAGTTTGATTAACTGAATCTGTGCATTAGGGACTATTTTATCTGTACTGCATGTTAATTTATGGAAGATGAAAACATAAGATGTTAATTCTGACTGTTGCTATTTTTAAGCCATGTTTTAAATGCAATTACAGACTTTAGAACATGCAGTTATAGGGGATTACCAACCCCCATTAAAGGGCAAACAGCTAGTGCCTTGTGCCTCCAACCGGGGAGGTCATGAGTTAATTACCCCATAACCGCACACCTTATTGTGTGATGTTGCTTACCTTACATAAACTGGGGATTCTCTTTCCACAATTATTTCATGGTTTAGGTGATCAATGGAAAGTTGTTCCATGGTTTGCATAGAAATGCTTTTCAGAATTCTGAAGAATTCAAAAATAAATTCCAAAAAGCATTTTAGATGAGGAACTGCCATTTTGCATGACTTCTACCAGCAAAATTCTACATTCCACACAGCTCTACCCATGTATTATGTGATTTGTGTTCAGTCAATTAAGTGAAGTACATAATAATGGTCAGTCAGCCCCCAGTTATTTTCAATTGTACATCTTTGTTTAGTATAAATATAAGTTAGGTAGGGTGTAATATCTAAAAGATGGAGTTTCTTTGGCAATTTAATTAATGATCAAATTCCAGGAGATAACAGAATTTGCCTAATAGGCTTAATTATTGAGTAATGGATTGGCTATACCTATTGGTTGCGGGTTGTGCAACCACTGATAAGGTGTTCACTGAACCCTAATAACTGATTATGATAATGATCATTTGGATAGGGTAGATGGGCCATGCCAGTGGAATAGGTAATCAATTGTTCCAAGTTAATATGTACCTGCTTGTTTGTGTTATAAACTTGTGTTCTTAGCAAGCCATGTTTTCATATTTTATCATGGTTAAAATCCCTTATGGAGCAGTTTATCCCTGAAGGATCCAACAGAGACAAATGTTGGGACATTCTATTTGAACATTTCAGTGAGTGGCAGGACACCATGGAACCAGAAAAGGAAGGGAGCATTATTCAGTAAAAAGCACAAAGGGCAGCCAGGAGCTGGACATATTGCAAGGAGAGCTAGGCTTGCCAAACAAACCAGCTCAAGTCCACTATAGCTCTCATAGCCCTTATGGCTGACACAGACAAAAGTAGAATAACAGGTATTTAATTCTAGAAAGGCCAAACATTATACTAATAATTTGCCCCAGACTGGATCTACCATAAGGAATCCACCAAAGCATGAACAGTGTGGTTAATACACCATGAAACCAAATATCATCTATAGTCAGATTTGGTACAGTCACTTTCATGCTGCACGTGAGTAGACAAGATAGACCCAATGTCAATTGTGTCTCTATAATATGTGAACAGGGAAATGTTGCAGATACATCTGGATTTTAGAATGCTGTTGCTGTAATGATTTCTGTTCACTGACAAGTTACAGTATTGGGTGTATCATTCACTAGTGAATGCACTGAATCTGGCTCTTCTTCCTCATGCTCCTCTGATAATTTAAGTTCCATTTTGGTGCAGGGGTTCACCAGTCTCCATGGCAGCTACAGATATTAATGTTTGTGGTGCTTCTGGCTCTCCTCACAGACTGTCCCTTTCAGTTCAGCCAGAAATATAGTTTGATGTGCTCATGCCACATGGCACTTGTATTTTTCTTAAAGTTACAGAGAGTTGCTGAGCATGACATTACCAGCCTAACATTTGTGCGTTTCTTGCCAGCCAGCCAATGAGCAATATTGGTGCTGGATGTGAAGGCTGCTGCCTGTCCTCACTCATGAACAGAAGAAAGGTGCTGATGTGGTACAAATTATTGGGAAAAGGGACAGGGAAAAGGAGTAAAATGTAATAAAAATATATCTTATCTATGATTCCCTATTCATACTGATATTGGAAAAAGTTGTCAGTTGCAGCTTTTGCATTGTTATACATGTAGTATGAGATATGTACCATCATACATGATGTACTTCTACATTATTTTAACTACCTGTAACATAAAGGTATCTCCCAATTAAAGTATAATCTTTATTCCCAGTAAGGTTTTATTATGTATTATACAATGGCAAAGAAAAATGTTAGCTTCTGATTGGTCAAGCTGGCACTGGAGCCATGATGTTATCCTGGCATAACATCACGGTTCTAGTGCCAGTACACTTATGACCACACTGAAAAGAAGAAAAAAAAACATAATTCCGCTGCCTATGAGCAGCTTCAGTGCTACTCACTTTCCAAAAGACCATCTCAAAGTAACAACTCCAGCACCCACCCACCCTCGCCACAGACTTCACCCCCCTGGCAGTTCACAATCACCCTGAACAACAACTTCACAGAACCTCAGTCACCCGAAGAAAAACAAACACTGTGGCAAACAAAGTATTCATCCACATCCCCCCACCCGAACCGAGCTGCTTCACTGAAGCAAAGACTGATCCTGCTCATGGCATTTACAGACGTTACTTAGAAGTATTATACAAATGTTCACTTACAAAAGAAAGAAATCTGAATGCAGCAGACATTCCAATAATGTCGTTACTGCCATGTCTTCACTTTTCAGCCCACCCTGAACTGATTGAGCTGACCTCATGCTTTGAGAAACAGCTTCACTTTTCTGCTGTCCCCACTGCCCGAACTGACTAAGCTGACTGCTCGCTTCTGTTGCTTCAGTTTGCACACTTTCTTTTCTGTTACTTCTACCAGTACAAAATGCAGCTGTACCAGAAGAACATGGATACCCCAAGTGCCACTACAATGCTCCAACTGCTTGGGGGGGATGAGTGGCTTCATGAGATGGAGACAAGTGGCTTCATGAGACAAGAACATATGCAGCTTTCTAGCTTTCTAGAAAACAGGGAAACAGCTACAGAAACAGGCTGAGAAATGTATGGGGGGGTCCAGGGGTTACCAGGACAAAGAACAAGTGTTCACACAATGGACAGATCATTTCAGAGGGAGAGCCACAGCCATAGTCTGTTTGGAGGGTGAGAGACACAATAACCATAGGAGCTCCACCTAGTGGCCAAAATAAGCAAACCTACTTTTCTTCTTAGTATCCCTACACATTGAAACTAAATTAAAAAAAAAATATTTAAAATTACTTTTTTTTTTTTCTTTCCTTTTTCTTTTACAAACAAGCCATTGTATAATAGGAATAATGCATTCCAGGGTGTGTGTCTGATGGGATAATGTCACTTCTGGGGTGACTGGTCCCACTCAGCCTGCGGCCTCGTGCCCATTCACCCAGGCGTGATGTTATCCCAGCACGACACACACTCTGTCATGCATTATTCCTTTAACAAATATTAACTACATGAAAAATAACTTAAAATGGGGTTAGTGGGCTACCTTGATGGTCCTGACCCAAGTTTGGGAGCAATCTTGGGTTGCCTTTTCTGGAGGCAGGTTGGGCTGATGCAACTGCCATGTGGAAGTGCACCTCAGCCAGAGAAGTTCAGTGGCACGCAACAGCACAACAGTGACTCATGTGGCTGAGCCAGGGAGCATGGTCCCATCACATGGTCAGCTGTGTGCATCCAGGGCTACAAGCTAGGTTCACATTAGGAGAAGTGGGATGGGCCAAACACAGGAAAAAAAACATATCCATCTGTATGACAGCTTGAGGCCTTGGGATTCTCCTAGATCCTAATGCTGGCCTGTACTGGATTTGAACTGCTTTAGGGGAGAGGATGGTCCTCTTTCTGGAGCCACTGCCCTGGACAGTAAGCTGTGGTGGTAACAGGTTGGTTACTGGTTTCAGAGTGAGTTGGAAGTTGTGGGCCTGATGTGGTATATCCCTGGGATAAGATACAAGTGATCAGGAAGAAAACCTATATAGAACAAAAATGGGGCTACTGAATGCAGTGACAGTTGATTAACAACACATGCTATACTGTGCAACCTACATTAGTCACTAAAGCCCAAATGTGTTGTAATTCTAGAAAAGGCTTTATGATAACCATTCACCACTACAGAAGGTAAAACTGTAATGCCACCAAAACCATCCATAACCCTTATGTAATGGTGGCATTGGTGATTTTTACTTTCACTAGTCTAATGCTTGCCAAATATCCCAATTTACTAACTGGCGATCATCTTCACTCTTCACTATGCAAGCCTTACAGTAATTCAGATAAAGGTGAATGATTGCGATATGGCTGATTAAGCCAGCAGTGTTTGTTAGCCATAATTGTAAAATAGCTAGAAAAAATCTATAAATTTAATTGACTGAAAGATGTAAACTGACCATGCATTAAATCTCTATAAATGAAGAAGGATGGTTTTTGATATCTGTTCTCAGCTGTAGAGATCTATGTTAGGTTCCAAGTTCTTTGAAAGGAGATTTTTATGATTGTATACCCTGTATTGAACCTAATAAAATGTATTCAATTTGAAAAAATGTTTTTATAAATGCATGATTAGATACTAGCTCATCTTTTCCTATCCAAATAAAACCTACTTAGAGCCATTTTATAAGTAAAATAAGCCTCTCCAGGGTGTGCATTATAGGATTTTAATGTACTTCCCAGTGGTATAAGGACGCTCTGCCTTTGGCCTCATGCAATACTACTTCCCTGGGGCATGCTTAAAATCATATAATGCACACCCTGTCTTGGCTTATTATTTACATAAATAATTATACATTTTTAAATAAGAGCACAACCTCTGCACATGTTGGTCCTTCATTTGAGTAGTCGTCTAATCTCTCCAACCATCTTAAAGCAGTTTCATTATTGTTTCTATAGTTTGTGTTTCAGTACAATAAAGTTGGCATCCCCAGTAGCCCTTACAGAAATAATTATATGAAATATTTTCATGCTGCACAAATAAAAGTACCCATGTGATATGCATGCTGCAAGCATGATTTAGGTGTTAAATTGGAACCGATTGCATGCATGTGGCATGTGTGGAGCAAGCAACTGTGAAAAGCATTCTTTTTATGATAAATTGGAACAGACTGCGTGCATGTGGCGTGCATGCAAAAAGCAAGAGGTCACTGCTAACTGCACACATAAAACTTAAGTGACTTACTCAGGATCACACCATATACAAGTGGGGATTGATGAGATTCAAACCCAGGTCTTCAGGTTGTCTCCAAGTCACCTGGTTTGAAGTTCAGTGCCTTTAACCTCTAAGCTATACTGCCTGTACATATATGACTCGCTTGTACTTCAATACAAATCTGCATACATCTGCACACATGCGGCATGCTTATGGCCACTGTTATACTTTTTAGTTTTCTTGTACCCCCCATCTTAGCTGCCCAACTGAACTGTAGCGCACATACCAATGGAAACACATGTGGTTCTTCCCACTCCCAATGCACACACTTGCCCAAAAATGACTTTATTACTTCTGTCTGGCCTGTACTCATACTATTTTCTCTCCATAGTTTTGAATGCTTCCACACAAACAGACTTTAAGGTGCAAACACAAAAGTAGCAATAACGTGACACCCACCCACGTGGCCAGCCCCCCCATGCACACACACTGTAGCGGGTGCTGCCATGCTGCTACAGACAACCCACCAAGTATAAATATAAGTTGAGAGTCTTTTACCTTAGTACTAGGGAGCTTGAGGCAGGAGTCTTTAAGAGATGATGTCCATGGGTCAGAGTGCTGGAGCATGCCCCCTTGAAATGAATGGAGTTATTTCTTATTACTATTTTATACATTATGAAGGTGAGTTGGAGAATAATGAAGGCCACTGTTTTAGTACAAGGCCCTTGTTAATTGAGCTGTGGCCTTCATTAATCTCCAACTCTACATCAATAATGTCTAAAATATTAATAAAAAAAATACCCCCATTCATTTCAATGATGGATGCCATGGGCCTGGCCTGGTGGTGCTGAGGGCTGATGTGCTGGATGCCCTACCTCACACTATGCCAGTGACCCATGTTCAGAAATGAGCATGGGTTGCCGGGGGTTGGCAGGGTAGGAGAAGGATTAAGCATCTGAGGGACTGGTCTCCTTCTCTGGGGAGAGGGGACATCAGTGGCTGGTACTGGAGGCAGGGGGACAGCACACTGACACTGCAGAAAAGGGGTGGAGCTGGACAGACACCTGGAGGAGCACAGGCGGACACGTGCACCCTCCCTCCACCGGCGTCTTAGCATGCAACATCTGCAGGGGGTGAAACGTGGACAAATTGGCTCCTGATCAGGCAGCATGAGCTTCCTACCTCTGTGGCCCAACCCCGAATGGTGCTTCCTTGTCTGGATCTTCACTGGTGAGTTGAGCTTAGGGGGAAAGGCTCCTCACTATGGGGGAGCAAGCCATGGGGGAATTGAGGAAGTAGGCCTGATGTTGGGGGTGCGGGCCAGTAGGTCAGTCAGGATGTACAGCCAACTGGGGAGCCAAAAGGAAGAAAGAGATAACAAAAGAAAACTAGTGCACACCACTGCAGTCTCCCTTGCCCTATGTCATAATGTGCCTGAGCATGGGGATGTGGAGATCAGTTTCACTGGGGGGGGGCATATGCCTGACTATAGTGGGGTTCCAATAGTCTGTGCATACCATACCACTCAACTGTCCCTGAATGCAAGGGACAGCCCTCCTTTTACCCCTGAAAACTGCTCTGCTCCTCATCCATCCCTCATGGAAAACATGCTGCTCACACAGAAAATGTCCTGTAAATTTAAACTTTTTGGCAGGGGTGCCATTTCAGATTTTAGCAGGTGGGAGCCAACAACCAATGGAAGCCAGGTGCTAGTTAGCCCCTAGGTGGCAAGCTCTAGAATGTCTGGAACATCTCTAACAGGTAAAACATATTTGTTGCGACTGAAAAGTGATATGCAAACCAGGAAAAATTCAAATGTTTAAGATTCATCTGTCTATACCACCAAGAAGTGCATTATATTTGAGCTTAAACTCACCCAGTTACTAGCCAATTTTTTTCCTGGCTGAAGTTCTGAACCCCCCCCCCAAAAAAAAAGTCCCGATTTCTTTCTCCAACTCCATTCCATTCAAAAAGGCTCTCCGGTCTTGCCTCTCATTTGATAATGACTGTAACTGCTCGCATCCACCTTAGGTAGCCAAAGGCATACCATATCCTCGACTTACTCCTCCAAATACCTCTCTCACCCCGACACTACAGTGCCATACCCTAATTATCCTAACCACCACTGAAGCAATATTAACAAAGCTCCTCTGGCTGCAAATTATGCCCATGCCCTACCCTAGTAATCCTCCCTTACCTCTGTACCCCAGCTTGCTCTTAATAAACTGCACTAACCTGCCTAAAGAATCCAAACCACTCTAGTGCCATGTCTTTTCAAAACTGCACTTAGCAACTGGAACCTGAAATGCCTAATAGTTGTATTCAATGTCAACATATTGTCTCTTACCACAATTGATGTATATGTGTATACCAAACCCTCCCCTATCCCATAATCATATGTAACACAGGTGTTTTTGTCATGCTTTGTCATGTTATTTAGTGCGTCGACTGTGTAACATCATGTCTTTTTGTTTGACTTGGTGCCTTTGAAAAAGAGCCTTTCTGGCTCAAAGGCTGTAATCCAAAACTTCAATAAATAAATAAATCAATAAATAAATAACCATCCCATATGAGTTGTGAAGCCACCAAAGGTGCAGAAACATGAAAAACACATCAATATTTCAGTCCTTACTCCTTCTCTAATCCCCCTGTAAAAACATTATTTACTTTTACTTACCTGGCCAGCTGGCTAGAACCTGCAACCTGGCCCAGTGTGCCACCTGCCCAGTTTTCAGTCTTCTCCTTCTCCGTCCTTCTGCTATAAGCTGTATGCTAGAACCAACCATCCCAGGTCCCCAACCCAGTCCACGACCAAGTCATCTCAACAACTGAACCCATCCAACCTATGTTGCTTGCTTCTTGCTTGGCTGCTGCCATGGCTGCTGCCACACTGCACTGATCAAGGCCTATGAAGGTCATCCACACTGCTGTCACCGCTGCTGCTAGGCCTAGCGTGCTGCTGTGGAGGGGCTGTGCTATTTTTTTTTTTGCAAGGCATGCCTAGTAGTATAAGTAGGTAGCCTAGTCTTGAGTTAGCTTCTAGCTCACCCTCTGTCCCTTCAGCCACCTGGGGAGACAGAGAATCACTAAGAGTAGACCAACAAAAACCATGCCACCACAACAGTGCTATTGAGAGTTCAGTGCTCTCCTGAAAGCTGTAATGTGAAACCTGTCTACTCTGTGGTGGGAAAGACAGTGTTGCACTTGCATGACTTATGTGCTCTTGCTCAGCTGGAGCTCCTCCACGTCACGTGTGATGGCACTGCCACTAATAGGTGAAGAGAGTGGACAACACAATACAGACACAGTCATATCAGGAGTGCACCTGTTCACACAGGCCAGGTGGGGCACTTACTGTGCAAAAGATTAAATCAAAATTTAATGCCATTGTTGCCACACCATAAGAACAACCTAGGCACAAATTATTTTTTTTGGGGGGGGGCAACTGCTCCTCTCTGACTTACCTAAATGGCACCCCTGGTTTGTGGTAGAAATTCACTCTCAAGTGCTTATATCAGTACAAGTGAATACAATGGTTTCCATTGTGTTCTAAGGTGTTGTATCTCCATGTTTCAGAATGTGTCCTGATCATCATGAGGGTTAGTGTCCCCCATTGTCCCTCATTTTGAGAGTCCATGTCCCTCATTTCAGTGACAAAATGTAAGGTATGGTACATGCTTTCAAGACCCTACTCAGCACAAAAACTGCTGACCATGGCCCTAGTGTGTATGCTCTATACAGAATGACAAAAGGGAAAGTAAGTGAGCCAAAACGGTCATGGAGAATCACATTTGTAGCACTAAATATGCATGAGGTAATTTGCATGACCCAAATTAAAATGGTCAGGCTTTACAACACAGAGGACCCTCTTTGCAAATCTGGAATGGGGGATGTTAGCAGACTATATCTGAGACATTTAATGCAGTATGCAAACAATTCTTTACAAATTAATGGCAATTTAATGACAAAAATCAAAAGCCATTAAACAACTTACAAAAGATCAGAATTAATAAGTTTACCTAACTTTAATGGGAAATCAGTGAAAATGGTATTTTACTGGCTCTAATTGCTAGCAGTAGTATGAGACATAGAAACTGATGTGTTTTTTTTAGATGAGATTCGCACCTGCTCAGTTGCTGCACGCATGGCAAACTTGCAACATGTGAACCTGATGTGATTTTTAAATGATGTTCATACCAGCTTAAGTGCTGCACTAATATCAAGCATGCAACACACAAACCTGATGCGATTTTAAGAAGATGTTTACACCAGCTTACCTGTTGCACACATGTCAAGCTTGCAGCATGCAGACCCAATTTATTTTTTAGACCTGGTTTGCTTAGGTTCACTTTGTGTATGCGAACCGCATGCAAACATTGCACAATTCCCGGGTTGTGCCTTAAAATAGTCATTGCTATGGCTAGTGCACTTACCCGGTAAACAAAAACGAAATAAATAAAAATAAATAAATTAAGCATGTGGCATGCATTCTGCATGTACACAACACACTTACATTTCTGTAAGGGAATACTTAACCTAAAAGTCTACTCTGCTGAGGTTACCTTCAAGTTGTGAATGTTACATTCATAAAGTGCTTTATTTGTATAGCTCTAATTATCAACACAGTCCAGCATCACCAGAAGCTGCATATATCCATCATGTATTTATTTATTTAGCATTTGTTAACCGGGTAAGTGCACTAGCCATAAAATGACTATTTTCAGGCACAACCCGGGATAGTACAGACATGCAGAAACTTAACAGGATAATAATTTATAAGTGCTTTACATACAATGAGTTAATGAGGATACAATATATCAGAACATACAAAGTAAAGCGCTTTACATACAATGAGTTAAAGTGGATACAGTATATCAGAGACATACAGAGTAGACCATTCATAAGTTCATAGGTGCCTACCTATGCAGTGAATAGAGAGGACCTTGGACAATAAATTATCAGGTGACATATCATATGAACAGAACAAGGTACACAAAAACAAAAACAGGTAATACAAAAGGAAGAAATAACCATTGAGAAAATGGGGTGTCGTTAAGGAAAAGGTCGGTAAGTGAGGAAGAGGGGAGCAAGCCATGAAATTAGATTATATGAGTGTATGTAAGTGCAAGGGAGATGCCTGCAGTGCAAGGTTGTATATGGGCAGGAAAAGGGAGCCGGGACAGGCTGAGGCAGTAAGAGGGTTATATAGAGGTGAGGAAATACTATTGTATGGCCAGAGACATCAGTCATTAGGTAGGGTGAAAGCAGGAACAGGTATCAGCAATCAGCAGATTTGAGCGCAATTTTCTCTTAAAGCATGTGTGGGAGCTAAAAAGTCTAATGTCAAGGGGAAGGGAATTCCACAGCTGTGGAGCTGCATGCTCAAATGCAACAATTCCTTTCCTAGTGCGGCACCTCGGCAAATTCAGAAAGGATTTATCAGCTGATCATAGACCATGGAGTGTGTCCTGAGAAACAAGCATAACTGCAAGACACCTAGAGGTTTGATTTCGAGTTATTGATTCAATAAGAGAGCCAAGGTAGTATTTCCTACTAGCTAACAGAGAGAGCCAACCAAGATCATTATAAAGTTGACAGTGCTGTTTAAGTCGAGGAGCAGAAACGGCATAGCGACATATGTTGTTATACGTAATATCCCATCTGAGTAGGTCAGTTTTATGAGCGGCCCAAATAAGGGAGCCCCATAGGTTAGGGTGGGGAGCAGAATCCCCCTCACAATGGCCATTTTAGCCGATGGCATGAGCATATAACTAGTCTTATATGCAACACCCAGTTTGGAGTTGACAGCTCTGCAAAACAGACTGTACATGAAGATTAAGATCAAGAGATTGATCTAGCAGGATGCCCAGATGCTTGAAAGAGGTCACACATTCCAGTAATTGACCTTCTAATTTCTCCACCATCAATGCTGTTGTACAAGCCCGGAGCGTTGGGGCCACTCCAAGCAGCATGGCTTTAGTTTTGCTAGTGTTGACAGCCAGTTTGTGGTCATATAGCCAGTTTTGGATATTGTTAAAGTCAGAGGAAAGGGTTGTATTGATAGTGTCTGTATTAGTAGAACTTGTATAGATGACAAGATCATCGGCATATAGAATAGAAGAGCATGATTTTAGAGCAGTTCCAATGTTATTTATATAAAGAGAGAATAGGAGGGGCCCTAGGATGGAGCCCTGAGGTACACCAATGTTAATGGTAGTACTGTTCGATAGACAGGAATTAAATTTCACCACTTGAGTGCTATTTGTCAGGTAGCTTTCATACTAGTCGACAACAGAGGAGGAGAAATGCAGGTGACAAAGCAAGGAGAGAAGCAAAGTGTGATCAACAAGGCCAAAAGCCTTTGTGAGGTCAATAAAGACAGCCCCAGTCAGATTGCCAGTACCCATTTTTGAAAGAGTGTCTGTGGTGAATTTAAGGAATGCAGTCATTGTGCTATGTCCTTTCCTGAAGCCATGCATATGCCTTGTATCATAGTACAGCTGTCAAGAGAGATGCTGTGCTGTAAAACTTCCAAAACACATACCTCACCTCAGTAATAAAATAAAATAGAAAGAAAAATGAGAAAGTTATGTTTTATTTTTTTCTTCTGACTGCTGACTCAATTCCTAAAGCAATGTTTTATCATACTGTTGCTTTACATCTGACACTTTATGATTAAGTAGAAAACACATTTTTCAGAACAGATTTGTGTTGTTTGTCTTAGCAAACAGTTTTGCAAATGTGTATGCTTTCACATCCGTAGGTATTGCATTACATGTATGCTTTATCTTGTTTTTCCTGAGTATTTTGTTTTATTTTGATTATTTTTACAATTTATTTATATTGGAAAGTCCAAATAATATACTGAATCTTATTCCAGTAGAGAACATCTTCTTTCCAGCTTTACAAGGATGGGTAAAAAGGTCTGAAAAATATCCACTACCCCTCTTCTCAACTGATCCCATTTTAATGATGCAAATCATTTCAAGACACACAATCAAAGTGGGATTCAGTGGTTCATAATTGAAACCTAAAAAGTTAATAAATAATGCCAGTGACTAGTGGCCACTAAAACTGGGTTTACAGTACATAGTGAATTGGGCCCCTTTAAGAGAAAGCTTAGAAATCATCTTATTGTAAATTCCAGATGTGATTGCCTTCTTTAAACTCAGCTAGCACTGTATCTGATTGACCAGTTCTGTCACCCACCAATTTGGACTCCTTTAAATAGTATCTCCACCCCTTCACTCCCTTTCCACTCCCCCCACCCCAACTCCAATCTTTTTTCCACCTCCTCCTCCCTCCCCCTAATGGCCGGTTACCCTCAGATGCCTGCCTTCTCACTACTTTGAATTTTTGTCTTCCTTCACCTCTTTGTTTACTTCTGATGATGCCTACTGGCTGAAGTTCTTCTCTCATGCCCTGTAATTTCCTTTCATTAGCCCTGTGCTGATGATGTTAAAGTTGATATACATGGTACAATAGGGTCTTTTACACATTGTTATTATGTATTGTCTATGCTTTCCATGTATATTGTTTTGTTACTGCACTCCAGTAACATGTTTAGTTCTTGTCTCAACTCCGATGTGGAACCTATGTAATGAGCTTGTTCTCAAAGGTGTTAATCCAAGATCTTAAATAAATAAAAATAAAATCCCTCATATGCCCAAATCTTTTTACAAATTCCACTGCTGTCATGAATCAGCTCCAATCCCAGATTCTCCCACTTCCTTCTCTAGTGGCTTTCCTAAGCTCTGAAACTCCCTCCCAGAAAAGTTTCACTCCTCGGGGTCAGTCCATATATTCAAGATTCACTACCAAAATGCCATGCTATTGAAAGTGTCATGCAACTGCAACTCATGATCTCTGCCACCCAAGATCATTTTTATGCCCCCTCTGCTGTATCTCTGTACTCTAATTTGATTGCCTGTAAATTGCATGTAATTAGCTTTTGCTATGTGCTTTAAACTGCTAATATGTGAAATGTTTCTTTTGTAAGTTGTCTGAGCTTGTAATACCGAGATTGCTTCTTTCTGATCCTTCTATGTACCTGTATACTGTAACTGTTTCTGTATCTCCATGTCCAAAATTGTGCTGCATGTGCCATCAAGATGGCCCAGATCTTGCCTGAAAACATTCCCTGTGGCCAGTGTACTTACCTGGTTATCAAATAAATACATACATACATACATAAGTATGAAACTAGATCTGTCTGAACATGAAACGTTAATAAATAATGCCAGTGACTAGGTCTTTTCCAAAGTGGCCACTAAAATTGAGTTCCCCCCACTGTTATAATACATTCCCCATATGCCCAAATCACACTACCTTTTTAAAAAATGCCACTGTTGTCATGAATCAGCCCCAATCCCAGATTCTCCCACCCCTATTCTTAGCACCCATCTGGCTATTTTATCCATCGTCTTGGCTAACGTTAAGAACTAATTCAATTAGACTCCTCATTTACTGTTGCACATCTGGCTGGGTTATAGTTCTTCCATTTATTAATTTCTTATGTAATTGCCTTCCATATGCTGACACATGTTCCTTGTTGTATATGCTTATGTTGCTCTTCTACTACTACTCCTGTACCTATCTAATGCTGTATACCGAGATCTGTAATAATGTGATATGTATGCTTATCTGTGATGTTATCTCCCAGGTCATACCTGAAAAACACATTTTCTGCCTAGTGTATCTACCTGGTTAACAAAAACAAAAACAAAATAAATAAATACATTTTAGCATTCAAGCACCAAATACAGTAGGTGTTCTGGTAGTGACAGACACTTTCTCTTTCTCTGCCTTGACCTTTGACAAAGGCAAACAAAGGGGAGGAAACAATAGCCAATGCATGGCACTTTTGAACATCCCATACTCATTTTGAAAAAGCTTGTATTGAGCTCACAGTCTTCCTATCACATCTGCATACTTTGCTAATTTTCTGAGTCAGTGCTGTTGTCAATTAATACTATAGACACATCAACCATGGAATTCTGTTTATTCTTTCCATTTTTAAGATGTCTCATTTGCAATAGTTGCAAAGTAAACTTTGTTGTGTCTTCACTGAGATTTCCATATTGTATTTTTCATCACCTGAACTAAACATTTCATTTAATTGCTAATTTGTAGTTACACACACACACACATACACGCGCGCACACACACACACACACACGCATGCACACACACACATGCACACACAGACAGACACACACACACACAATAAATAGGAAGGACAGGAGTTAGTTCTCTTTCCACATGCTCAGTGGACATTTCGTCTGGTACTGTACTTAAATCAAATAATCTTGGGTGGAATCTGGAGACTCATGTTTGAATCACAGGATGGCCATTTACTCACTGTGTGATCAAGAGAAAGTTGTTTAACTCTCTCGTGCCTGGCTTATTTATAATTTATATTTTATCTATTAATCTGTGCTATTTAAGTTTAGCTGTGTGCATCTTGACAACAACACTATCTTGTCTCTCTCTCTTCTGCATTGTTAAACAAGTTGGGATGCAATTAAAAATGAAGGCATTCTATAAAACCAAATTCATTCCTTCCTTCCTTCCTTCCTTCCTTCCTTCCTTCCTTCCTTCCTTCCTTCCTTCCTTCCTCCCTCCCTCCTCCCTCTCACTTCAGTGCCAGAATCATCCAGCTTTGAGTCAATGTAGAAATCATTTATTGCCAATCTATTCTGGTCTCTCGTTGTTAAGCTCCTGAACTAGGACTGCAAAGTTTTAAACATATGGAAGATTGCAGATATTGGGATAAGTTTTCAACCTCACAAAGTAACTGGCCAAGTTACAGTGGTAGCAATGTAGAAATGGGTATTGTGTGATAGTTACATATTGTAGTTATAAAAATAATGGAGTTAGTTAGGGTCCCTGTTGTCTGCCAGGCACAGACAATACACAAATTAAGTAGGGACACATATCCAAATGTAGTCCCTGCTCCAAATGTGGTTGTTATAATGTGTGATTTTGTATTTTCTGGTTATAATGTTGTTGCTAATAACCTGCTCACACAGGTTTAATGTTTTTAATGAATTTCCCTGTCCATGTGATCAGCAGCTGACATAGGCCGTGACTTAAACACAAAGGGATAGCTGATCTTTCATTAAAAGATGGGTGCAAACCAGGATGAGTTCAATCATACACGCTGAGCTGCATGCATGTCCTAGAAATAAAGTCAAAGTTTCTGAGAAACAAGAAGACCAAAAAGTGTAACTATATGGCTCAGCGAGACATTTATTGCTACTAAAGGGAACAGTGTAGATATGACGCCTAAGTCACCTCAGCACTGAAACAACTCATCATTAGGGGCTGGAACGCTGATCTGATTGCCCTCGTATTTGTAGTTCAACAATTCCGAACAAGTCACCTGCATGACTGAAGGGGAGAAGGGCCAGGGGAAACATAAGGAAGTATTACTTCACAGATAGGGTAGTGGGCAAGCGGAATGGCCTACTGCAACTGTTGTGGGGGCTGAAACAATCACAGAATTCAAAAGGGCTTGGGACAAGCATAATGGCATTCAAAGAGGAGGGGAAGCGGGCACAGGGAGGAGAAGCAGAAGTAGGGGACTAGGAAGGACAAAGAGGCAGACTAGATAAGCTGAGAGGTCCTTTTCTGCCATCAAATTTCTATGTTTCTATGAAGCCAAAATCTTTTGTATTGAATTAGACAAAATTTAGACAAAATGTAGACACCACTGGGTGACTGATGGTAGTTTGAATAATTCAAAAGACAAAGTGGAAAGACCAGCTGAGACAAAAACAAAATACATAAAACATAAAATTGATGGCTTTAACATGACAGTCCCATTGTGCAGTCACTGCAGGAAAACAGAAGTTTCGAACACTATGAATATTGCATCACTGTCAAAGCTAAAATAAGGTACAAG
Organism: Neoceratodus forsteri; assembly: GCA_016271365.2. Classification (NCBI taxonomy): domain Eukaryota; kingdom Metazoa; phylum Chordata; order Ceratodontiformes; family Ceratodontidae; genus Neoceratodus; species Neoceratodus forsteri. The sequence goes on from CM057449.1 coordinate 465,051,792, forward strand.
GGTAATACACATACGCCCTGGAAAGCTATTATACAGTTACAAAGCTCTTTCAAATTTAGGAATAAATATGTGGAAGGAAAATAATGACCCTGCTTGATGATATATATATATATATATATATATATATATATATGTGTATATATATATATGTATATATATATATTTACATGAATAAATACTGAGTGAGCACTGTTAGAGAGTGAGGAGGAGAGAATGGGTTAAAATAAGAAAAACAAGCATTTGTCAATGCCGAATGTTGCTTGCTTGTATGTGCTGTTTAGGTATTTGGAAGTGACAGTTTCATGCCTTCCTCCCAAGACATCCACTGTGTCTTTCCGTTCAGTATTCACAGAAGAGTGGGAGGGGCAAGGGCCACAGCAGTACAGCAGTTGCCAAGGGGGTGAAGAGGTGGACAAAAGAGTCCTGCAGGAGCTCACTAAATTGAAGGTAGACAAAGCGATGGAACCAGATGGCATACGCCCAAGGATATTAACAGAACTGCGAAGGGAGATAGCAGTACCTCTGGCAGCCATGTTCACTGAGTCATTCAACATGAGTGAATTGGAGGAGGGCACATGTGGTCCCTCTACACAAGTCCAGCAGCAGGGAGGAGGCAGGGAACAATAGGCCCTTCAGCCTCACCTCAGTAGTGGGGAAGATCATGGAGACATTGCTTAAAGAAAGGATAGTGGGGCATCTAGATGCCATCGGAACCCAGGACCATAGACAACATGGATTCACAGTGGGGACATCATGTCAGATAAATCTGGTTGATTTATTTGACTAGGTGACAAAGGAAGTGAATCAGGGTGGGGCAGCGAACAACGCTTACCTTGATTTCAGCAAAGCCTTTGACACCATCCCATATAGGAGGCTGATAAACTAGCTGGGTAGGCTGGACATGGGGGAAAGGGTGGTAAACTGGGTTAGAAACTGGCTAACAGACAGGAGGCAGAGAGTGGTGGTAAATGGTATGCAGTCTAAGGAGAGGGGGCGACCAGTGGGGTGCTGCAGGGATCGGTCCTGGGGCCAGTTCTGTTCAATGTCTTCATTAGTAATATTGCAGAACATCTGAAGGGAATTTTTTCACCAAATTTTCAACATAGCCATTTTAAGACCTCTGCTCATGAACAGTGTCACTGTGATTTTCTTAATTTATCCCGTACATTGATTTCGCACACCGACTGCGCCATTGTGCGCTACATGGGTGGAAACACGTTTTGGGTGAGATTTGAAAAATGACAGCTGTACTATTCATAAGAAGGTGTGGTAAAATGGCAATGTTGAAAATCTGGAGGAAAAATATTGAAAATTATGAACCTACGAAAGCGTGTAGGAACTGTACAACACACGCTCGTAAAACAGTCATTTTTTGGAATTTTTTCACCAAATTTTCAACATAGTCATTTTAAGACCTTTGCTCATGAACACTGTCACTGTGATTTTCTTAATTTATCCCGTACATTGATTTCGAACACCGACTGCGCCATTGTGCGCTACATGGGCGGAAACACATTTTGGGTGAGATGTGAAAAATGACAGCTATACTATTTATAAGAAGGTGTAGAAAAATGGCAATGTTGGAAATCTGGAGTGAAAATATTGAAAATTGCTAACTTATTTAGGCAGTATAGGAACTGTACAACGATCAGAAAGTCATTTTGGAATTTTTCACCAGATTTTCAACATAGCCATTTTAAGACCTCTGCTCGTGTCACTGTGATTTTCTAATTTGTCCCGTACATTGATTTTGCACACCGACTGCGCCATTCTGCACTACATGGGCGGAAACACATTTTGGGTGAGATGTGAAAAATGACAGCTGTACTACTCATAAGAAGGTGTGGTAAAATGGCAATGTTGAAAATCTGGAGTGAAAATATTGAAATTTCGCGAACTTACGAGTGTGTGTAGGAACTGTACAACACACGCCAGAAACAGTCATTTTGGAGTTTTGCACCTACCTTTCAACATTTGAGGACCCTTCTCATGAATGATGTCACTGTCATGTGTGGATTCAGGCCCAAAGGGTGATTTTGCAGTCGCTGCACAGTCACTGCGCCGAAATCATCCTTCGGCCCGAATAACGCCATGAAAGTGACATCATTCATGAGAAGGGGTCCCAAAAACCCCATGTTGAAAATTTGGTGCAAAAATTCCCAAAATGCCTGAGATATGCAATAAAGTTGAACCCCCATCTAGCCCATTATACAGCTTACCGGGCATTTCCTCAGTTCGCGGACGCTTTGAAAAGAGTGCAGATGTGTTCCCGTCCACCAAGATCGCCGCTACCGGAGGTAAGTATGGGGTGGGGGTGTGGGAGGCTGGGTGCGAGTGCGTGAAGGGTTGTTGGAGGTTGGGAGACTTGCACGGGACCGCTTTTTGTTTTACAGGTTTTAAAAAAAAAAAGATGTCGTGGATCGCTTGCCACGCTGGGTGGCCTCAGCATGGCACAAGGACGCTGGAGGGGGCGCTCAGCCGACGGGGATTGGGCACCCCATCGGCCATGGCATTTGCTGCCACGCTGGGGTGGGCTCCCAGCATGGCACAAGGATGGGGGGCGCTTCAGCCGATGGGAGATTAGCACCCCGCCGGGCCAGCAAGGACTGAGGCTTCCATGGCCCGCCTGGGGTGGGCTCCCAGCGTGGCACCTACTACTGGGAGGACGAGCTCAGCCGACGGGGATTGGGCACCCGTCGGCTATACAATGCGTGTGGGGTGCACATGCTCGCGCAGGTCTGTTGGGGAGCCAGCGGAGTAGCCGATATCTTATCGGTGCTCACTGAAGCGTAGCTCCCCCTTTCAACTGTATGCCACTGTATTTTGGAGCGTGTCATAGACAGCTCCAAAATGCATTGACTTACAGAGGCCGTGCCTGCCAGCACACTGACTGAATTGGAGGAGGAGGTGACACACTTCCGAAATCTCCGATGATGGCACTATGTTTCTTGCACATGCGTGCAAGCAACATAAAAAGGAGGGAAATAAAAGCCAAGCAGAGCAACACTGCAAAGGCTTACAGCTTCTAAAAAGTAATGTGAGAATCAACCAGACACAGCCCAAAACAGTCCCCATATTACTAATTATTTCAAACACAAACAATGCATAAACAATAAAACAAAGAAAAAAGCAGGTAGGTAATCACTAGCGATATCATTTGGGCAACATAGGAAAAAGAACATTTTTCCTCAAATTCAAGGGATTCTGTCCTACAAGGTTTACTAAACAAAGAAACAAGTATGACAAATGTGTATTACTCCTAGAAGGATTCCAGGGTCACTTCAACTGCATATGAACCAAATACCATAGGATCATCCCTCAACAGGATTAAATCTAGAAAGGATGGAAAACACAATAAATTGTAATTACAAAAATGGTGTTAGGATCCACATCTCATTAAGTAATTTTGGGTATAAAGATCCCATAGCTCTAAGCTATGCTCTGAAACTCCCTCTCAGAAAAGTTTCACTCCTCAGGGTCACTCCATATATTAGCCTTGCTTCTCTTTGTTGGACGATTCCTACCCTATCTTCTCCTCTCTGATGTGCTTCAACTAAATCTTGAACCTTAAAACAAAAGGAGTTCACATTTCCAGTAAGAGAGGCTGCCAATGTGATCCCACTGGGGTATCACATCTCTCTCCTGTAAAGTGCCTGCTATGCTCCAGTATTGTTACCTTGAAGGCCATATAGTCCAATCAATATACAGTGCAAAACAGTTGCACCAGTTGCATCGACTATGAATGCTATTCTACAGGTAATGGCTGCATTGACCAGGAGTCAAATCATCTGTTCTCCCACCAGGGGCCACCAAGTCCAACACTGTTATGCCAAAAAGTGCCAGATAGGAGGAGTGGCTGGACCACAATGAGCTCAAGGAAGGAGTGGGTGGTGGGATCTGGAAGACTGGGGGGGTTCAGGCACATTCCTCAACTACAATTGGTACCACTACAGAATTTCTGCATCATCCCAGAGGAGCATGACTGCCAAGAGGAGGAACCAGTGACAGTGGTAAGGGAGGATGTGGGAGCCCTCCCAAGTGGGGGCCCCAAGGTGGGTAAAGAATGACTCCAGAAAAGGAAGAACCAACTTCTGGTTGGGGATTCAGTTTTCAGAGGGTTAGAGTTGGGAATGAGAAATGGGGCAGAGAGGTAGGTCAGGTGCCTACCTGGTGCCAAGGTCCCGAGGAACAGAAAGCATATCCTATTGATCACTAGGACAGTAGGAAGTGAGGGGGAGATGGATGTCATTGTCCACCAGGGGACAAATGTCCTGTCTAGGGACAAGGCAGGAACAGTGCAGGGGGAGTTTAGGGAGCTAGGAAGGAGTCTTTGCAGATGACTCTAAGATATGCAACAGGGATGACACTCCAGGGGAGGGGAGAAAATGAGAATGGACCTATGTAAGCTTGAGGAGTGGTCAAGAGTGCAGCAGCTAAGATTCAATGCAAACAAATGCAAACTCATTCATTTGGGGCACAGAAATCCAGGGGTGGAGTACAAGATGGAAGGGAGGTACTGACAGCCACCAAACAAAAAAGAGACCAGGGGTAATCATATCTGATGACCTGAAGGTGTTCAGGCAATGTGAGAACGCTGTGGGGAGAGCCAGTGTAATGTTGGGGTGCATAGGGAGAGGGATCACCAGCAGGAAACAGGAGGTGGTGCTGCCACTGTACAGATCATTGATGAGACCTCATCTGGAGTATTGTGTCCAGTTCTGGAGGCCCCATCTCTGGAAGAACATAGACAGTGTAGAGACAGTTGAGAGAAGGACAGCAAAAATGGTACAAGGGCTGCACCAGAAGTTTTATGAGGAGAGACTAGCAGACCTCAATATGTATTCGCTCGAAGCAAGGAAGGAGAGGGGGGATATGATAGATACTTTTAAATACCTCAAGGGTATGAATAAAGTACAGAAGAGCAGCAACTTACTGAAAGAGAAGATACCCTAGTACAAGGGGTATGAAATGAGGCTAGGGTAGACTCTGGGGTAATGTCAGGAAGTATTTCTTCACAGAAAGGGTGGTGGATGTATGAATCAGCCTCCCTCTAGAGGTGGTGGGGGAAAAAATGGTGGGGGAATTTAAGAATGCATGGGATAAACATGATGGAATCCTAGTGACAGGGAAGAGAGGATAAGACGATGATCAAATAGGGTCTGCAACATATGCTGTAGGTAGGGAAAATGGGCAGACTAGGTGAGCTAGGCAGTCTTATCTGCCAGAAAATTCTAGGTTTCTATGTCTTAGACAGGTAGCATGTCTGTGTAACGTTTGTGGAGGTGCTGCCTGTCTACAACAGGGAAGAGAGAGATCTCTGCACCAAGGCCTTCAACTCATGGTCAAAGGAATGGTGCAGAGAGGAGGAGTACAGCTTCATTGGGATCAGAGCCCATAAAGAGGTGATGGCCTGCATCCATATAGGAAGAGATCCACAGTTCTCAGTGGATGGTTTAAATGTTACCATGATGAATGTTTAAACTAGCTGAGGGGGGTGGAAGAAAAAGGCGAGGCAGAAACTGCCCCAATGACAGTCTGAGAAAGAATGTAGGGAGAGTCGAGGGGGTGAGAGTCCCACCACAGTACAAGTTAATAAAAGAAAGGGGGGTTAGTAAAAGAAGAAGGGGAGAAATGCAGCAGTGGAAGAGAAGAGGGAGGAGGGGAACATAAGGAAAAAGGGGGAAGCTATAAGAAGAGAGCTAACAAAATCTGGAAGGCCATGTGTGGTAATGCCAAAAGTCTGGGAAATAAGACCTGAAGGGAGGAATTAGACAAAGAAATGTTAGAAACAGCTGACAAAATGGCAGAGAAGGGGGAGATGTTGCTGGTAGAGGACTTCAATTGCCAGACATAGACTGGAGCCTCCCTGCTACATCTTCAGCTAGAAGCAGGGACATCCTAGACTAACTGTAGGGGGCATTCCTCATCAACTAGTCAGTGAACTCACTCGTGATAGGGCAATACTGGATGTGGTGCCTACTAACAGGGATAGTGTTGCAGACATTGAGGTGGGAAGCCATCTGTGAGCCAGCGATCATCATACAGTGTGGTTCAACATAAGAACAGCTGCGGAATTCAACCACACAGTGCAGGAGTCCTGGATTTCAGAAGGGCTGATTATATTTAGTCATTTATTTGTTTGATACTTAGGATTACAACACCTTTGAACTTATAGCTCCTTTACAAAGGTTCCATGTCAAAAAGACAAGATTTACACAGATAACACAGGATTCGATTATTGAGATACAAAAAAAAGAGAAAACTAGCTACCTAATACAAACTTACAGTTCTGGATGAAAAATCATTTTTAGAAGCAGCACTCAGCCTTGTCTTGAGTAAATGTTGACACTGCCTCTATGCCCTTATTAGCAAAGGAGTGTTAGGGTTATAGAGATAGGTGGGAGGAGGCAGTGGTTACCAGGGGATAAGTGTAATAGCAAGGTACATGGTGCAGAAGTAGTCAGGGGTGGATCAGCGATAGGCGGGGATGCTGTATAGTGCTATAGGTGGTGGATGGGATGGGAAAAGAAGGCATAGTAGTAGAGAGGTAAGAGGGTAGGGATAGGGTGCTGTCGAGGTAGTGGAGAGGATGAAACTGCTTACAGAGTATTGGTCCCGCATGGAGTTATTCGAAGCAAACACATTTTCCTATTTGTGTGAGGTGTTTTTTAAGTTCCATTTTGAAATTACCAATCTTGTCAGCATTCACTATTGAGGCAGGGAGACCATTCAGCCATTGTGGGGCCCTGTAGGAGAGAGATAGCTCTGCAAGACTAGCCCTTCTATGGGGTACTCGGTGGGCTTTGCTGGACACATTTCTTGTGTGATGTGGGGTGAACACTGGCTGAAATAGTGCCTGGATTCCCGAGGGTGTTAGGCTGAGAAGTGCCTTCTTACCCAGGAAGCAAACCTGGTACATCATTCTTTCTTTGAGGGGGAGGCACCCAGTTTAGGCTTAAAGATTGGAGGTGTTCATAAGTTTGTCAATGTTCAGCAACAATCTGCACATTTTGTTTAAGACCATCTTGATTCTATTTAGTGAGGAGTCACATGCTATGCTGTACACTGCTAGCCCATAGTCGATGACAGCTAGGATGGAACTGGTAACAGCCATGCTCATGTCTTCAGGTGTGATGGAGTTCCGGTGCCTAAATAATATACCTAGTTTAGCATTAACAGCTTGAACAATGTTGTCAATGGGCAAGCTAAATCTAAGGGAGTCACCTAAAGTGACTCCTTGGTATTTGAAAGCATTAACCTGTTCAAGGATTTCACCCTTTCTATTACATAAACCAAACTTTCTTACTTTCCTTTTAGTCTGCTGGTTTGAGAACAGCATACATTTTGTTTTTTTTTGTTGAAAAGTAATTTATTCTGGTGGAACCATTCCTCTAGCTCTTTAAAGCTACTTTGTAGCTCATTGGTAAGTGGCAGAAGGTGATTACCCTTACAGAAACATAAGTGTGCTGTGTACATGCAGAATGCATGCCACATGCTTAATTGTGCAATGTTTGCATGCAGTTCGCATACACAAAGTGAACCTAAGCAAACCAGGTCTAAAAAGCAAATTAAGTTTGCATGCTGCAAGCTTCACATGTGTGCAGTAGGTAAGCTGGTGTAAACATCGTCTAAAAATCATATCAGGTTTGCGTGTTGCATGCTTCATATGAGTGCAGCAGTTAAGCTGGTATGAACATCATTTAAAAATCACATCAGGTTCACATGTTGCACACTTGCCATGTGTGCTGCAACTGAACTGGTGCAAATCTCATCTAAAAAAACAAATCTGTTTCTATTTCTCATACTACTGCTAGCAATTAGAGCCAGTAAAATACCATGTTCATTGATTTCCCATTAAAGTTAGGTAAACTCATTAATTTTGATCTTTTTGCAAGTTGTTTAAAGGCTTTTGATTTTTGTCATTAAATTGCCATTAATTTGTAAAGAATTGTTTGCTTACTGCATTAAATGCCTCAGATATAGTCTGCCAACATCCCCCATTCCAGATTTGTGAAGAGGGGCCTCTATGTTGTAAAGCCTGACCATTTTGTTTTGGGCCATGCAAATCACCTTATGCATATTTAGTGCTACAAATGTGATTCTCCATGACAGTTTTGGCTCACTTACTTTCCCTTTGTAGTTCTGTATGGAGCATACACACTAGGGCCATGGTCAGCACTTTTTGTGCTGAGTAGAGTCTTGAAAGCATGCACCATACCTCACATTTTGTCACTGAAATGAGGGACATGGACACTCAAAATGAGGGACAATGGGGGACACTAACCCTCATTAAGATCAGGACACATTCTGAAACATGGAGATACAATACCTTAGAACACAGTGGAAATCATTGTATTTACTTGTACTGATATTAATACTTGAGAGTGAATTTCTACCATAAAGCAGGTGTGCCATTTTGGTAGGGTGGAGGGGAGCAGTCCCCCACATTTGTGTCACGCTTGTTCTTATGGTGTGGCAATAATGGCATTAAATTTGGATTACATTTTTTGCACAATAAGTGCCCTCCTGGCCTGTGTACATAGGTTCACTCCTGATTTGACTGTGTCTATATTGTGTTGTCCACTCTCTCCACCTATTAGTGGCAGTACCATCACACATGATGTGGAGGAGCTCCAGCCAAGCAAGTGCACATGAACCATGTGAGTGCGACACTGTCTTTCCTGCCACAGAATAGACTTCACACTAGAGCTTGGAGGAGAGCACTGAACTCTCTATAGCAGTGCTGTGGCTGCATATTTTTGTTGGCCTACTCTTAGTAAGTCTCCATCTACCCTGGTGGCTGAAGGGGCAGAGGGTGAGCTAGAAGCTAACTCAAGACTAGGCTACATACTTACACTACTAGGCACGCCTTGCAAAAAACCAACACAGGCCTGGCTCCCCACCCCACCCCCACAGCAACAAGCTAGGCCAAGCAGCAGCGATGACAGCAGTGTGGGTGACCTTCATAGGCCTTGATCAGTGCAGTGCAGCAGCAGCTACAGTAGCAGCCAAACAAGAAGCATGCAACATAGGTTGGGTGGGTTCAGGTGGTGAGGTGACCTGGTCGTGGACTGCACTGGGGATCTGGGATGGTTGGTTCTAGCATTCAGCTTCTGGCAGAAGGATGGAGATGGAGCGGACTGAAAACTACACAGATGGCACACTGGACCAGGCTACAGGTTCTGGCCAGATGGCCAGGTAAGTAAAAGTAAATAATGTTTTTACAGGGGGTTTGGGGAAGGAGGAAGGACTGAAATATTGATGTGTTTTTCATGTTTCTGCACCTTTAGCGGCTTCACAACCCATATGGGATGGTTATTGAATGGAACAGAGTTGGGGAATGAAATCAGGACAACTTTTTTTTTTTTTTGGGGGGGGGGTTCAGAACTTCAGCCAGGAAAAAAATTGGTTATTAACTGGGTGAGTTTAAGCCCAAATCTGATTCACTGCTCTGGGTATAGACGGATGAATCTTAAACATTTGAATCTTTCCTGGTTTGCATATCACTTTTCAGTCACAACAAATAAGTTTTACCTTTTAGAGATGTTCCAGACATTCTAGAGCTTGCCACCTAGGGGCTAACTAGCACCTGGCCTCCACTGGTTGGTGACTTCCACCTGCTTGAAATCTGAAATGGCACCCTTGCCATAAAGTCTAAATTTACAGAACATCCTCTGTGTGAGCAGCATGTTTTCCATGAGGGATAGATGAGGAGCAGTTTTCAGGAGTAAAAGGAGGGCTGTCCCTTGCATTCAGGGACAGTTGATCTGTATGGTACGCACAGACTATTGGAGCCCCACTATATTCAGGCATATGCCCCCTCCCCCCGTGAAACTAACCTCCACATCCCCATGCTCAGGCACATTATGACATAGGGGGATAACGTGATGGCGCCCGGCCCAGACGGCTGCATGGGCTTGGAGCTCCCCCCTCTCATCGCAGTTTTACTGTTTTTTCTCGGTAATAGCGATCGCTAACCATCAAGATTGTGACCGGAGGTGATTGCCTGCACTGCGAAGTCTTGTTCCTCTCATTGGTCCTGGGAGTTAGCGTGATTTTTGGAAGGGATGGAGGCTGATATGAAGCAGGCCCCAATCAAGCACACCCCTCCTGCCTCTCCGAACAAGGCCGCGAAAAAGCAGAGGAATCAAGGTCCGGGTAAACCCGAACGGACTGAGGATAAGACACCAGCGGCCCTCCCCCTGACCGAGGACAAGTTCATGCAGGAGCTTTGTCCTATCAAAGATATCCTGAAGGACCTTGCAGCCAAATTGAAATCACTTTGGGGGGACCTGTCGTCTGTTTCTACTAGGGTGGAGGATGTCGAGGTCAGGGTCTTCTTGATGGAGAAAAGACAAGATAAATCCGAAGAAACTATAGACGACTTGAGACAGCAAATCAGGAAATTACAAAATAAAGCAGAGGACCTTGAGGGACGTAATCGCAGAAATAATCTGCTTATTTTTGGACTGCCTGAGATAGAGGAAGGGCCTGACCTCCTGGCTTTTCTGCAGAAGTTCTTGGTGAAGGTAGTGGGGCCCTCCCCTATGAGCTCTTTATATCATCTGGAGCATGCCCACCGGTCCCTGCGGCCCATACCCCCATCAGGTTCCTCTCCGTGGCCCATAATTATGAAGTTCCTGAGTTATATTGAGCGCCAGCATGTTTTTATCAAAGCTAGAGAGCTCAAGGAGATCTTATGGGGCTCGTCCAAGCTACGAATTGTGCAGGATCTTCTGAAAGAAACAAGGGAGAAGAGGGCTGCCTTTCATCCGGTGGTATCTAAACTGATTGTTGCTTCAATCCCCTTCAAGATGGTCTACCCTGCAACCCTGAAGGTTACGATCAGAGGCTCTGTGTTTAGTTTCACATCACTGGAATCGGCCCTGAACGAACTCGCCTCCAGGCTTCCAGACCTATTTAAGAGGGCTGGATGAAGGACTAAATTTTTTCCTGCTCCTGACTAACTATGCTTTCGATTGTATTTGCTTGTTAATAAGCTGATGGTGATGTTTAGTCAGGGGGTGGGGGGGGATGGCCTAGTCTAGTAGTGATTCGGTTGTTTGTCTTCCCCTTTTCCTTACGGGGTAAGTCCTTTGAATACCCTCCTGGTGGGCTGATCCTTCTTTGCCTTCTCCCTTCCCTCCCTTGCTTGTCCCTTTCCTTACCTGGTTCCTTTCTCTTGGCTGCAGGGCTGGATGGGTGGTCATTGCTTGACTGGGTGGAATCCTCGTGGCGGCGCTCCTAGTCAAACTGGTGGGGGGAACTATGTTTTGGGTTGGCATTTCCCTAGGGACTTCCGGGGGGGAGGACGTTTTTTGTCCGTCCGCTTACTGATCCCCTCGGAAACATCACCCCAGTGCCGAGATGACCGTGATACGAGTCTCCTACCCCGAGTACCCTCTACCACTAGGTAGTTCTGCTGAGGGGTAAGTCGGATTGTTTCTCTTTGAAATTTTGGTCTGCTCGATGAGTGAAGTGGAGGCGCTCTCTTAACTGGGCGGGCGGGTGATCCTGTGCCTATCTCGAGGATTCCTCCTGCTGTTGCTCACACCTGGGGTGTTTTCTTGATGTGGCTTGCTATAGCAGGCTTCGTTGCTTTTTCCTCCTTTAAAATGGCATATGTATCGCTACAGGGAGCGATTGGTGGGGGACTGAGCTTTGGATGCCTGCTCGCTGGATGCCTTTATTACGAGCCTGAGGATGGGGGTTGGCTAACCACTCCTGGTGAGAGCACTGATTGGGGTAGTAGTTCTGAGGGTATGGGTACATCTTTGTTGCTTGGATGGTTGTTTGCATGGTTCACCTGGGATTAAGGGGTTCATGTATGGGATTTGGATGGCCAGGGTTGATCTGTTATGCTTTGTTATTACGCTTATTCTGGCCTTCCCTTGTAAATAGTTATTTGGGTGTTTTGAATTTTCTGTTGGTTTTGTGGGAGGGAGGTTGGGGGTTTGACTGGTTATTAATGTCGTTTTCAGGATCAGAGTTAAGGTGGTGGGATTTTATTACAAAGTGGTTCCTATGGGATATTTGGGGAACAGATTTTGGTGGGAGGGGTTGGATGGGTTGTTGATTGTTTCTCCTTGCTGGCTCAAGTTTCATGTCTCAAGGGTGTTTATGGTTACGGGGTTTGAGTTTTATAAAGAAAGTGGGGTTGGGATTGTTTTTGGGATGGTCTGTTTTGGGTTTAAGTATACTGAAATTAAGGTATAGCTTGGGGTGCACCCTTTTCTCCTTATAATTCTATGATTATTTGGATATTTGAAATTTGTTTACTGTATCTTAAATATTAAGATGTCTCTGAAAATTGCTTCTTGGAATGTACATGAACTTCGGGAACGGGTCAAGCGTCTTCAGATGTTTCGACACTGTTCATTAATGCGAATTGACATTCTTTTTCTCCAGGAGACACACCTCACTCAGGCTGATATTAAATTATTATCTCGATCAGGTTTTTCTTATCCTTATCTGGCGGGTAACTCCTGTTATAGTAGGGGGGTTGCAGTTCTCATTAAAAAACAGGTTCTATTTACTATGGAGAAGACTGTGGCGGATGTGGAAGGGAGATTTATCTTGATTCAAGGAACTCTCAATGGTGAGAATGTTGTCCTAGGATCTATATATGGCCCAGTCGGAGGAGATTCCGTTTTTTTTAGGTCTCTTACTGAGAAACTGATTAGATTCCTCCCGGCTCAATTTATACTAGGTGGTGACTGGAATCTTCCATGCTCGTTGATCTTAGATAGAGAGCCCCAGGATAATCGCCCACCTTCTCCAGCCCACAGATCCTTTTCAGATTTGAGATCACTACTAGGTTTATGTGATCCCTGGAGGCTTGCTAACCCCTCTCTCCGGGCTTTTACTTTTGTCTCTCAATCTCATGCTACCAAATCTCGTCTGGATATGATTTTGATTAGTGGTTCTTTTCTTTCAAGCCTGGGCCTATCTGGTATTGACCCAATTATTCTTTCTGACCATGCGGTTGTCTGATTAAGCTATCCCTTACCCCTGAATACTCGGGATTCGTTTGGAGGCTGAACACACAGCTCTTAAAGGACCCGCAGACTGTCTCTAATATAAGCTCCTTGATATCAATATTTTTGGCAGAGAATCTCAACTCAGTAGCTAGATTTGATTTGGTCTGGTCTGCTCTTAAGTGTTTTCTCAGGGGCGAGTTTATTAAAACAGCTTCCTTTAACAAGAAAAAAGGGCTTGCTGACTCCTTAATTTTGATGGGTAGAATTCGGGAGATGGAGACTAAATACCTTTCAACTTCCTCCCTAACTGATCTTAAGCAATTTTTGGCAGTTAAAGATGAATATATGGATCTCTTAAGGGAGAAAACAGAGTATGCTCTTCTTAAGACTCAAGCGAAGTATCTTGACCAGGGGAAAAGTCTGGTAAGCTCTTGGCACAACGCCTTCAGGCACTTGAGAGTTCTAGGCTTATTCTCTGGTTTCTCTGGGAAGTTGTTACTGCACCCGGAAAATTGCCCACATTTTTGAGGTGTTCTACTTGGGTCTGTACAGTAAGCCGGGGGTCGCACCCTGCTTCTGATTTAGACAGCTACTTAGGAGAGATTGACATTCCCTGCTTATCCGAAACTCAGCGGGCTATTTTGCTAGCCTCCATTTCGGAAGATGAAATTGAGAGGGCTATTGCTTCCTTCATTCCTGATTGCACGCCGGGGCCTGATGGGTTTCCAGCAAATTTTTATAAGACTTTTGTTAAGGATCTGGCACCCACTCTCCTCAAGCTGTATGATTATCTGGCTGTAGCCTCGGATGTAGACCCCTCGCTGTTTGAGGCAACTATTGTCTTAATTCCCAAGCCTGACAAGGTTCTTACTGATCCAGCTAGTTACAGACCTATCTCACGTCAGAACTATGATATGAAGATCCTCGCTAAAATCTTAGCTGAACGCATTAAGAGGGTATGGTCTGAACTGCTGAGTCCTGAACAGGCTGGATTTGTGCCTGGCAGATCTGCGGCTGACCATCTGAGGACCTCTCGATATCTCACAGTATGCCCAATCCTCTCGTATCCGGTTTTGGTTTCTCTTGATGCCGAAAAGGCATTTGATCGAGTGGACTGGGGGTTTCTTTGGGCTGTGCTGGAGAAGATGGGCTTCCTCTGCTTTTGTTAATAGGATCCGGTGTTTTACAGTTGTCCTTCTGCTAGAATATATTGTAATGGGGTATTTTCCTCTCTTCCGCCTATATGCAGGTACCAGATAGGGCTGTCCCTCTCGCCCTCTTATTCAATTTGTACCTGGAACCTTTACTTAGAAAGATTAAGGCATCGGCCCAGATCAGAGGAATTACTTTATACCAAAAGGAGTTGGTCCTCTCAGCATATGCTGATGACATCCTTCTGCATCTGATGGATCCGCTGATTCTTTGAGGGCGGTGTTAGGTCTTATTGAAAGGTTTGGGGTCTTTCGGGTACAGGCTGAATGTTTCTAAATCCAATTTTTCCTTTCTTAATGTTCATACCAACAAGGCTGAGTTCTCCTCCTTTGGTATGAAGTGGGCCCCTAGATACATTAAATATTTAGGGATCTTTTTTCCACTGATCCTTTGCTTTTGAAGGAATTAAACTTGGACAGGCTCAAAGATTCGGTTTCAGGACCTGCAATGTTGGTCAGCCTCCCCATTTCACTCTGGGGTCGGATTAATGTTCTCAAATGAATGTCCTTCCCAGAGTGTTCTAGCCACTGAATCTGGTTAATCTCAGGCTTCCCATTTCTTATATTCAGCAGTTTCACATGCTTTTTTCTCAATTTATTTGGTCTAAGAGGGCAGTTAGGCGTTCCTATGGTAAACTATCTCTTTCCAAAGATAGAGGAGGCCTCAGACTACCCAACCTCCTGTTGTACTACTGGGCTGCACACCTCTCTAAATTGGGAAGATGGTTCTCTGCCGAACCGGATGTATCTAGTCCTATCTGGCTTCAACTGGAACGTCTTTCCCTCTCTGTAATTAAATTCTATAAATATGCTCTCTTTTATCTACCCCCGAGATTACTTGCTAAATGGATCCCGGTTAATGTTATAAGGACTGCTATTGCGGTCTTTTGGCAATGCTTAAAGTATTTTCATATTTCTCCCGCTTCGGATTTGGGGCAGCCGGTTGTTGCTAATCCTAATATTAAACTGGGCAACTCATGGATTAGTCCAGACTGGCTACCACAAATTGGGGAGGCTAGTTTGGGAAACTTCTTTAATATTAACCCCTTCTTTCTTCTAGTGATATCCTTGAGAGGTTTCGATTCCTAGTAGGTCTATTTTCAAGGTTTACCAGTTGAGACACTTAATTAACCAGAGATTTGGTTCTGCTCCTAGGGACTCAGTAGTCTCTCCTTTTCTTTCTGATGTGATTAGACTTGCTTCCCAGTCTCATTCTATTTCTTTGATATATTCCTTCCTTCTGGACTATAATTTACCTGAGGGTGTTGTTGGTCTGGATGTTTGGACTCATCTTTGCCCGGTATTCTTTTGACTGGCCTGGGGTTTGAGGACCTTCACAGGTACCATACCCAGGATAGGTTTCGGCTAACGCAGTATTACATTGTTAATAATTTATATTATACCCCAGCTAAGCTATTTCAGTTTAAGAGGGTATCTCACCCTACCTGTTTCAGATGTTTGCATGGGGATGGCAATATTTTTCATATATTTTGGGACTGCCCTAAAGTGGCTCCGTTGTGGTCTCAGGTTAAGAACTATCTTGATCCTTTACTAGGCCTGTCTGGCTTTTTCAGTCCTGAGGTGTGTGTTCTTGGGGACCTTTCTCGGGTTGACAGTGTTGAACGAAGATATCACATGGCTATGGTGGCTATGGTTGTTAAAAAAATGGTGCTAAGACACTGGACGGATCAGCTGGTTCTGTCCTTTGCCGATTGGCTAACTGAAATTTTATCGTATCTCCAATTGGAAAAACTTGCTGCCAGTCTCAGAGGGCATTTAGATCTGTTTCAGAGGAGATGGGGTAAGCTCCAGGCCTTGTGTCTGACTTAAATTGGTTTTCCTTTACTATGACCCGATCCCTTATGTCCACATTTACTTTTGTACTTTTCCTCTGTCAGTTTAAGCACAATAAGTCTTTTTCTACCTGAAGTGGCTATACTTATGACTGTTACCTATTATGATTTCTGATCTATTGATAGCCGATGTTTATTTTATAACTGTAGAGGTGTATGGTGGGTGCACCCTAAGGGGGATAGGATTTGGGTTGGAGGAGAGGGGCTTTCGGGGGTTCTTTTTATTAGGTCTTTGTGGTTCATGTTGTTGTTGGTCTTGTTGAGGGTCTTTGGAGGGGGTGGATGTGTTTGAATATCTTTTTGGGGTCATGCTTCTGTGGGATGGGGTGGGGATGATGTTTTTGTTGTTGTTTGTTTATATTGTTTGTTTTATTGCAATAATGTTTTTCCCAACATATTTTGGATACTGTTTTTCTTTTGTATTCTTAAATCAATAAAATTTAAATTTCAAAAAAAAACAAAACATTATGACATAGGGCAAGGGAGACTGGAGTGGCATGCACCATTTTTTTATTGTTATCTCTTTCTTCCCTGTGGCTCCCTGGTCAGCTATACATCCCAACTGACCTCATGGCCCACACCCCCGACATCAGGCCAACTACTTCAATTCCCCAATGGCTTGCCCCCCATGGCTTGGTGGTGAAGAGCCTCTCCCCCTAAGCTCAACTCACTGGTATGGATCCAGACCAGGAAGCGTCATTCAAGGCCATGCTATGGAGGTCAAAAAGCTCATTCTGCCTGGCCAGAAGCCAATTTGTCCACTTTTCACCCCCTGGAGATGTGGCATGCAATGATGCCAGTGGAGAAAGTGCTCACACATCCGCACGCACTCCACCAGGCATCTGCCCCTTTCCACCCCTATTCTGCAGTGTCAGTGCACTGCTCCCCAGCCTCTGCTAGGGGCCAGTTGGGAGCTGACCACTGATGTCCCCCCTTCCCGGAGAAGGAGAGCAGTGCCTTGGATGCTCAATCCTTCTCCTCCCCTGCCAACCCCTAGCGGTCCATGCTCATTCTCAAATATGAGTCACTGGTGTAGCATGAGGTAAAGTGTCCAGTGCCTGAGCCTTCAGCACCACTGGGCTGGCCCCATGGCATGCACCACTGAAGTGAATGGGGGTATTTTTTTATTACTATTTTATACATTATTGATGTAGAGTTGGAGATTAATGAAGGCTACCACTTGATTAACAAAGTCCGTGTAGCAAAACAGTGGCCTTCTTTATTCTCCAACTCACCATCATAATGTATTAAATAGTAATAAGAAATAACTCCATTCATTTCAAGGGGGTATGCCCCAGCACTCTGACCCATGGACATCATCTCTTAAAGACTCCTGTCTCTAGCTCCCTAGTACTCAGGTAAAAGACTCTCAACTTACATCTATACTTGGTGAGTTGTCTTTAGCAGCATGGCAGCACCCACTACAGTGTGTGTGCATGGGGGGGACTGGTCATGTGGGTGGGTATTGAGTTATTGCTACTTTTGCATTTGCCCCTTAAAGTCTCGTTGTGTAGAAGCATTCAAAACTATGCAGGGAAAATAGTAGGAGTACAGGCCAGACAAAGTAATAAAGTCATTTATTGGGTAAGTATGTGCATTGGGGGTGGGAAGAACCACATGTGTTTCCATTGGTACATGTGCTACAGTTCAGCTGTGCAGCTAAGATGAGGGGGGACAAGAAAACTAAAAAGTATAACAGTGGCTATAAGCATGCTGCATAAAAGCAGATGTATGCAGATTTGTATTGAAGTACAAGCAAGCCATATGTGTACAGGCAGTATAGCTTAGTGGTTAAAGGCACTGAACTTCAAACCCAGAGACTTGGAGACAACTTGAAGACCTGGGTTTGAATCTCATCAATCCCCACTTGTATATAATGTGATCCTGAGCAAGTCACTTAACTATTAAGTGTGCAGTTATCGATGACCACTTGCTTTTTGCATGCATGCCACAGCATACAGTCTGTTCCAATTTAACATAAAAAGAATGCTTAGTACAGTTGCTTGCTGCACACATGCCACATGCATGCAGTCAGTTCCAATTTAACATCTAAATTATGCTTGCTGCATGCATACCACATGGCTAGTTTTCTGTGTGCAGCATGAAAACATTTCATATAATTATTTCTGTAAGGGTATTGCTAGCAGATACTACAACATCATCTGTGTAAAGTGAGATATTCCAGGTGCAGGAGTCAGGAAGGGTGTCAAGACATAAGCTAAAATGAAGGGGTCCCAGGATGGATTCCTGAGGGACTCCAAAGGACACAGTCCTAACGCTGGACAATGTATCATTGACTTTTACTTGTTGGGTTCTATCAGAAAGGTAGCTGCAGAAGCAGTTGACAGATTTAGGGGACAGGCCCAGGTCAAAAAGTTTTAATAAGAGAATATGATGATTAACTAGGTCAAATGCTTTCATAAGGTCAATGTACATGGACCCCACCTATTTGCCACTGTCCAGGGCTGAGTGAATATAATTTGTGTACTCAAGAAGTGCAGTGGAGGTACTGTGTGCTTTGTGGAAGCCGTGTTGCTGTAGGCATTGTATATTTTATTTGCTTAGATTGTCCATTAACTGGTCAGCCACTACCATCTCCAGGGCTTTAGATGGGGGGAGAGGATAGAGATGGGTCTGTAATTTGAGTTTAAAGCTCATTCTCCATTTTTGTATATGGGAGTAACTTGAGAAATATTCCATTGCTTAGGAAACTGTCCAAGCATGAGAGAGCTATTAAACAGATTTGAGATAGGAGTTAAAAGTTCAACCAGGGTGAGGACTACTATCTTCATATTGAAGGAGTCGCTTCCTACCCTTGTTTTGCCTAATATTCTCTTTATGTATTTTTGGTGTCTGCAGTGGATATTTGTTTAAAGTAGAAAGGGGTATGTCAGTTCTTGGGGGGGGTTGGGTTTAGTGAGGTTAGTATATTGCTGTCAACCTGTTCAGAAAGGTAGTCAGGGGGGAAGATGCTACTGAGGTCTGTGAAAGAAGAGTTAAATACAGTATGTTAACAATTTCTAAGGGGCTCTGTGTGATGGCCCCATTGTGGATTAGCAAAGAGAGTTGTGACTTGTTGTCTTTATCACTTAATTCCTTTTTTTTAGTGCAAAATAGTTCCCCATTACTCCAGTGACTCCCTAGTTGTTCTCTATAGCAATTAGCTTTGGCTGCTCCGATCTCTTTAGTGCATTTGATTTTGGTGGCCTTATATTTTTGAAGGTCAAATGGCATCCCTGTTGCTTTGGCTCTGTACTAAAGATGATCCCTGGTATGCATGAGTTTGAGTAGAGGCTGTGATATCCAGCCATTGTTGGGACCTTTTTCTTTTCATTTCTGTATGGCAGCAAATATGTCATAGACACTTGTGAGTTTGGATATGAAGTGGTCTAGTGCCTGATCCAAGTTTTGGAGAGAGTCAAAAGGAGATCAGTCCAATTGTGAGAAGTATTGTTTTAGATTGTGTAGCTGTCCTTTGTGGAGAACTTTACTTCTGAGGGTTGTAGGTCACAGCTTCTGGGTTTTGTTGGACCATTTACACATAACTGGGGAGTGGTCACTAACTGTGTCTATTAGCACAGTAACCTCAGTTATTCTTTCCGGGTGGTTTGTGAGCACCCAGTCAATTGATGTACAGTTCCCAGTAGGGTAGTTAATTCTTGTGGCTTCCCTCACCATCTTTGTTAGATATAGGTTGCTGATCAGGTCTTTGTGTGTAGCAGTGTTGTGTGCCAGTAAATTAATGTTGAAATCACCTAGTACAATGGTTTCCCATTGCTTACTGATCTTGCCAATGTGTTCAGCAAATTTATTTAGCCCTATATTTTGTTTACCAGGAGGTAGGCAAGCAGTAGTTACTACTAGGGAATATTTGTTCTCCACTAGTAAGAGTTTTATGGACAGCATATGAAAGTCATTAGAATTGTCACCTGTTTTGAGCAGATGTCCCTGAATATGGTCCCTCAAATATACCATGCAGCCACCAACCCTTTTAGTCAGCCTGTCTAGTCGGAAAAAGGTATACCCATCAATTGTAAGGGTGGTGTCTGGTATTTTGGGACTGAGCCATGTTTCAGTTAGTGATATGAGATGAGGCTTGTGTTGTGTGACCCAGGTCTGGAATTTTGTTTGCTTTGCCAACAGGTTTCCAATGTTGAGAGTGGCCATTTTAAGGTGACCCAGGGGGTCAGCACGTGCCTGAGTCAAGCTAAAGGGGCCCAGGTTGGGGTGTGTATTTCCTGATTTTAACAGCAGCATTAGGACAGTATTCTTGTCCAGGAGGGTGCTGTAGGTTAGCACCATTTTTCTAACCCACTGTATTAATTTTTTAACTTGATCAAATGTCAGTGTAGATAAGGATATGTGCTGGGAATTGACTAGGGGCACCAGATATTTGCACTAGGGGCACCTTGATGTTGCTGGAGGTATAGAGATGTTGCAAAATTAAATTTCACTGGTGAAACTGCCACAAAATCAGCAATTTTGCTATGCTAAACATTTTGTGAAATTCCGCCATTACGCAAAATTTTTTGCCGGGTTCGAAATTGAGAAATTTCACCTGCAAAAGGTAAATTTCACTGTGAAATTTGAAATGCTGACAATTTCACCAGAATTCCACTGTTTCACAGGTGAAATTTCATGTTTTGTGGGTGAAATTTCATATTTCACCCACATAATTTTTCATTTCGCACCTGCTAAATATTTCGAAAAATGCGCAAATTTTGAAAAATATTTAGTGGAATGAAATTTTCCCATTTTGCACATCTCTATGAAGGTATACATAGTGGAAAGCCCTTTCTGCCTTACAACTGAGCTAGGAAAATTTAGCCTAGGGGGCGTAGTCCCCCGATCCTTCATTCGTGATGAGATGTCAGGCTTTTGGGAATGGTGAAATTCAGATAACTGGGCCTGGTCTAATGACAGGATGCCTGTACAGTAGTCCATGCCTTGTAACAGCCTGGTTAGCAGGACAGTAAGCAGGGGTAACATGACTGGATACATTATTGGGTGGGTGGGAGGTTGCAGGAGAGAGTATGTTAGAAGTGGCAGAAGTAGCAGTACAATATGGCCCAGATATTCAAACTGCGCTCAAAACTGGCGCAACAGCAGGAGGAAGCACAAACCAGTTGTGCAAATGCGCAACAGGTGCGATATTCAAACATGGAGCAGAGCAAATTGCGCAAGCAACCAACGTCTGAATATCGCACATACTGCGCCATCGCGCAACCAGGAAGGAGAAGCTGAGCCAAAATGTTGCGCTATGGCACAACCAGGGAAGCTCAGCTGAGCAGTCCAGAGCTGCCATAGCGCAAGCACAGCCCCCCCAGAGCAATGGAACTGCACATCCAGGGAGGCAGGCTGGAGCCCACCGCCAGCCATGCCACACATGGGCACAGGAACACAGTGCAGAACCCACACCACACGGCACACCCAAGCACAGCATCACTGGGGTGGGACGGATGATCCACGTGCCCATGGGGACAAGCCAACAAAGCATAGCAGAGCCCTGACACCCCAGCACAACCACTGGCAGGCGGAGAGTGCCACACAGGGTTGACAACCACAGTGCACATCAGCCCCCGTATGCACAGCACACCCCTGCACTGTGACCCCAAGACACCACCCATGTGCAGTGACTGGCACTGCAGGAACCCATACACAGTCCCCCCAGCACATGTCAGCCCCGTGCAACACAGAAGCCTACAAGCCAGACACACCCTGTGCATCCAGCACTGGGTGGCAGCAGATGGCAAGACCAACCGAAAGTCACTGCCATGCTGGAGATACCTCCCCATGCACACACACACACACATACCCAGGACCATACCAGCCCAGATGGCATGTACACACCTGCAACTGAGCACCCATAGCCAGCTGCAAATCAGAGACTGACACAGTATTCATATATCAAAATAGCAATGTATATTAAACATATTTCAACAAGAACAATAAAAACTATTTACAAGGGGCGGGTACAAGGAAGGGGTGTTCAAGAGGGAGGATTAAAACTTGAGAGGGAAGGCAGGGTGGTAGGGATGGGAGAAGTGGGAAGGGTATGTGGGCTAGCCCAGCCGCTCCTGGTCCTCTGCTGGCGCCTGCTCCATCCCGGCCCTGATGGCGCCCATGCCTCCGGATGGCTTGCAGGATCCTGTGGTTTGCAATGCTGACCTCTGTGAGGCGACGGACATCCTGTTGCATCCTCAGTAGAACCTCGAGGCCTAGGAAAATGGGAACACAGTCAATGGCTGTGACTGACCACAACCCTGAACACCACCCAACCTGCAAGCCATATAGCCCAATGTCCCGCACCTGTGATGGCATGCACCCACCCACAGTGAACATGCACATGGCCATCACAAACAGGCGGCACCAGCTATGCGCACCACCGCCCACTAACACTGCCCACATCAATCACAGTACAAACTAGGCTGGCAAGTGATGTGGCAACGTGGTGCGATGCCAGTTACACAGCTATGTGCCCAGTGCATGCCTGGACCACCAGTGATGCATACACAGATGTGCTGTGATACTGCACTGTGATGCATGTCACCTGTGTCATGCCTACATACATGGATACATAGACAGTGTGGTAGATAAGGGCCTATGGGCCACCCAGTCTGGCCATATGACCTTGTAAGTTCACTCTGTTTTCCTATAAGTCTGTTGCACCTTACCCCTGACCTCCAGAATTCCTGTATGGCTATCCCATGCATTCTTAAATCCCGTGACCAAGTCAGCCCCCACCACTTCCTCTGGCAGGGTGTTCCACTTGTCCACCACCCATTCTGTGAAGAAATTCTTTCTCATGTTTCCTCTGAATCGTCCCCCCTCCAACTTCATCCCATGCCCTCTAGTCCTGGAACATCTTTACGCTGAAAATAGTGTTTTCCTGCACTCTGTTCCCCCCTGTAAGATACTTGTATGTCCCCATCATATCCCACTCTCCCTCCCTCCTCCAGGGAGTACATGTTCAGTTCCTTCAACCTGTCTTCATAGGACTTGTGATGCAATCCATGCACCATCCGTGTTGCCCTCCTCTGAACCCTCTCTACCCAGTCCATGTCCATACATAGGTATGGTCTCCAGAACTGTACACTGTACTCCAGTGTGGGGCCTCACTAGTGTCTTGTATAGTGGAATTATGACCTCCCCTTTGGTTGTGTTGTGCATGGCTGGTGGTCTTGCCCCCCCCAGCATGCAATAGCATCCATGAAGTAATGATACTCACACTCCTCCAGCAGCTGGGTCTGCCGCTGCTGCTGATGCTGCTGCTGCTGCTGCTATGGTTGGGGCACAACACCTCCTGGCACCGGGGCCCTGGCACGGCCCACCTCACCCTCGCCCGGCGTCCTCAAAATCCGGCCTGTGGGAGACATATGTTGAGACAAACATCAGTGTGACTCAAAAGCAGAGTGCCCCCTGCCCCAGTGAGAGTGCCTGCCCACACAGCCATAACCATCCATCGCACAGCTGCACACACTTACACAGCCAACCGTGTCCGAGCCGGCACCTATGCACAGCCACCCAACACACACACACCCCTACAGAGAATATAAGTGCATAGACGGTACACTCACCTGGCCTAGGCACCACGCCCCACCTGGCACGTGAACGCAGCCGCGTCAAGAGTTCCGGCTCCCTCCGGCAGAGGTCACTGTACCGGTGCCAGCACTGCTCAGCAGACTGGCTCTGGCCAGTGACCTCCACCAGGTCAGTGGCCACTTGCTGCCACATGTGGGTCCTAGGCATGGTGAGGGGGGCCTCACCATACAGTGCCTCACAGTGGGGCTCCACCAGGGCCACCAGGTTGGCCACTTCAAGCTGGCTCCAGGACACCACCCTCCTCCTAGCCATGGCACCAACTTTACAGCAGGCAATATGGCGCCCTGCTGTGCTGTGACCCCACGTGGAGTTGTTGTGTAATAGACCACCACAGGCTCCAATCGCGCTGTTCGAACAGCGCCGTCACTTTACATGGTGCTGTCACCAGACAGCGCAATAGGGACGTACACATGGCATGCGAACAGCGCCAGAGGGCAGAGGGCATACACAAGGTCACGGCGATGACGCAAGGCTACGCACAGCGCCATTAGATGTATAGGCATCCTGCGCGACTGCCAAGCTGAGCACCAGTGCCACAGTGGACTATCGCACAGTAGTGCCACAGCGCCATATAGTGCCCAGTGCTGTAGCGCCACTGGCACAATGGTGGCCATGGCCTGAATCGCCTATCGCTCAGCA
Source organism: Neoceratodus forsteri (assembly GCA_016271365.2). Classification (NCBI taxonomy): domain Eukaryota; kingdom Metazoa; phylum Chordata; order Ceratodontiformes; family Ceratodontidae; genus Neoceratodus; species Neoceratodus forsteri. The sequence goes on from CM057449.1 coordinate 465,076,077, forward strand.
GGTCTGCAGCGCCAATGAGCGCTGCCGTAAGCTGTCTGGGCATGCGCAATGCAGTGTGCATCGCAGCCACAAACCCGCGCCATTGGCTCAGTCGGACCTTCCAGACACAGTAAAGCGCAACACGTGATATTCAGCCGACATATGCAAATCATTCGATCAGCCATTCAAAGGCGCAGTGGCGCGATTAGCATGTCATTAAAGTTGCGCCACACCTCATTTGCATGTGTTGCGCTATAGAAATGTGACAGTGGGTTGTGCCGGCTAGATTTGGTTACTGCAGGTGAGAGGTGAGTTACATGCTGTGTGATGCTCAGGACAATGCTCATGGGCAGGGGTGCCGGAGGATGATAAAGGCTGAGGGGGCTGAGCATGAAAAGGGCACTTAGAAAGGGACACAGGGCACCCTTTCTATCAGTATCTGCCATGCGGAGAGGAAACGTGGGGGGCTTCCGCCCGGCCTGCAGCTATGCTCATGGGGAAATGCTGTCGACTGCACAGTGACAGGTGTCCACTTCACCCATACAGATCACCATGACTGACCAGAGCCAAGCTGAGGGGTGTGGACGGTGGCGAGGAGGAGGCCGAACTTCACCAGCAGAAGAGACAGAGGCCCTTCCAGGCCTACCTGGAGGATGAGCCACTATTGAGTGGACGGAGGGCACCTCAGGAGCATGCAGCTGCATGGGAGGGGTGGCTCGGGCTGTCAACCTGCACGGAAGCCACCAGCGCTCCATACAGGAATGCAGGAAGAAGATGGGGACTGACCGCAGGAGGCTGAAGGAGAAGGTGGCAGCCTTCAGGGCGGCATGTGCTGGCACTGGTGGGGGCCCACCAGTGGTGTTGCAGCTGACCCCTACAGAGGAGACACTGGTCGTGGCCATGCAGCCGTGTGCCATTGAGGGCGTACCAGGTGGAGGATTCCAGACAGGTGGAAGCCCATCACTGCACGGTATGACATGGTGGTGTTGTTGGGGGGGCTGTTGTTCACATGCACTCACATGTACTCTCTTTCTGTTACAGACCCTGTTCGTCTGCAGGAGACGGTGGTGGTGGTGGGTCCAGACAGTGAGGCAGACCCGCTGGACGTGGAGGAGGACCATCCACCTCCACCACCAGCCTGCAGGCACTGCAGCAGCATGCACGCTGGGCCTACAACTCCGGTGACAGTGATCGGGTGCAGGGGTGCACAGCCTGTGTCACAGCAGTCTGGCATGCAGGTATGCCAGCATGCTGTGCCTATGGTGGTGGCACGCACCTGCACCATTGATGATAGCAGGCCTGCAATGGGCAGTGATAGGTGTGTGTCCCATGACGGACACATGGCAGGCCAGCACGTGCCCCTGGGCCTTCCTGGTTCACACCTGTGTACCAGCATGCTGGCACAGTCCCAGGCTGTGCCTGTCAGCACCGGTGGGGCAGCACCGGTGGCTGTGTAGGTGTCTGGCACTGTTGTCAGCACAGAGGTGGAACAGGTGGACCTGGGGGCTCAGCAGTTGGAAGGGCGGCAGCAGCAGTCGCACACCAGGGCTGGGGGTACAGTGTCAATCAGTGGCACATGTCCACCGCTCATTGATCTGCCCATACCTGGTCCTGGCGAACAGCGCCCACCCTCAAGGGGTGCTGTGCACCAGGACCATCCACACCCTGGGGGTCACGAGGCCATTGGGGCAGAGTACCCATTGGACGCACACACCCACCTGCTGCAGGATTCGGTACAGCTGCAGGGGCAGGTTGCAAGGTCCGTGGAGGCACTGTCTGTGTCCGTGGAGTGGCATAGCAGGGAGTGTGCTTGGGACCGAGCCGAGCTGGTCCTTATGCGGACGGATGTGACCGCTGCCATTGACAGGCTGACCCAGGCAGTGGTCTCTGTGGTGGACACATTGGCCACACTGTCAGGTGCCCCTGTACCACACACCCCACACAGTGCGCTCTCCACTCCCCATTCCCGGTGTTGTGCCACACCAGGCCTGTCGATGCCGGGTTCTGCTGTGGGCATCCTGAGCACCCCTGGTGCAAGTTTGTTTGGCAGGATGCAGACCCCTGTGCGGGCAAGGTCGCGTTCGCACAGTTGGACCCCTGGTGGTGCACCAGCGCCACCCGATGTGGCCCCTGCTCAGCCTGCCAGTGCTGCTGGGACATGGTGGGGCCACCCATGCATCCGTGGTGGCCGTGGGACAGTGCTACCTGACTGAGCTGTCTCCCAGTGCAGGCCCTGTCTGGTGCTGCCCTGTGTGCAATGTGTGTCATGGTGGGCAGTGCACTGCTGGGTGCTCTGCTCACCACGCTGACACATGGACCACCTACACACTCTCCCAACTGCTGTACACAGGTGCATGTGCATGATGATGCCTGCATTGCACTGTACACCAAGGTGCTAGTGTGCCCAGGTCCTGACACATGTACTGGACAGTCCAGGTGGTGGGGGTGGTTGGTGGTGCTGTGTGTTGGCAATGTCATTTCTGCAGTGCTGTGCTGCTGCCCATGTACGCTGCCTGGTGTGTGTGTGTGTCCATATGAGTGCTCACCCCTCTCTGATGGTGTGTTATTATGCCTGGAACTGTCAACTCCCCTGACCTTCATGCACGGTGTGTTCCCCTGTGTGCCTGTGGTTTGCGCATGGACAGTGTTGCCTGCACATGTCCCCTTGACTTACCTGTGTTGGGCATAGTGCTCTTCTGCAATGGTGTCCCGGTGCAGCTGGGCCTGACGGGTCAGTCGGGGGTCCCTCCGTCCTGGGGCTGCTCATCACCCACATCACCGGCGCCACTGGCGTCCCCATCGCTGTCCCCCTCTTGGACCGTACGGCTATCCCATGGTCTTTGGCCATGTTGTGCAGGATGCAACAGGCCAGGAATATCCCACAGGCCTTTTGGGGGCTGTACTGTAGGGCTCCGCCGGAGGTGTCCAGGCATCGGAAGCATGCCTTGAGCATCCCAAACACCCGCTCTATGATGTTACGTGTTGTGGCATGTGCCTCATTGAAACATAGCTGCGCTGGGGTCGTGGGGTGCCGGTACGGTGTGAGCAGCCAGGGACGGAGTGGGTATCCGCAGTCACCTGTGTGGAGATAGTGGAGATCAGTGTCATGTCAGGTCCATATTGCCCATATCCTTGTGTGCCACTACCATGGCACCTGTGTCATTCCCATCCTTGCCCAGAGTTTGCATTCCATACATGTGTACTCATCCACTAGATGACCCGTGGGGATGTTCCCACTCGAATCAATGGCACAGTGCAGACTGGTGCCATATGAAGGCATCATGTGCTCCACCAGGGTGTGTGGCACAGACATTGATGATGCCAGTGGCATCACACACCACCTGGCAGTTGACACTGGAAAAGCCCTTTCGGTTCCGATAAGCCTGGCCGTCGGGGCCAGGTGGCGTGCGAATGGCCACATGGGTGCAGTCTATGGCCCCTAGCACGCCAGGCATATGTGCTTCCCTGTGGAACTTCTGCATGTTTGTTGTACGCTCTGCCGCAGTGCTGGGGAAATGGATGTACTCCGCAGCATGAGGCAGCAGTGCACTGAGGAATTGGGTGAGGATGCGTGATGTGGCCGACTGTGTAATGCCTGTGGTGTCCCCTGTCAGCCTCTGGAAGGTGCCCATGGCGAGCAGGCACATGCAGGCTGTCACCTTGGTCTCCACGGACAGAGCATGACTCCGTCGTGAGGGTGCCTGCATCACATCACTGCACAGCTTGCAGAGCCGTCTCAGTATTGCCCTGTTCAGGCGGTACTGGCCCACAATCTCAACGTCTGTGTACAGCTCGAAGCTGATGCGGGCACGATACCACCTGTTGGGGGCATACCACCGACGGGCCCCTCCGCGGCCACGTCCCCCTGCAGCATGGTGTCTCACCCCCCTCATTACAGCTTCCATGTGGAAGCTGACACTGTCCATCTCCCTGGCTTCTGCCCCCCAGCTGCTGTTCCTGTGTTAACCCCGCTGCCCCCACTGCTGCTTCCACTACACTGGGCACCCCCCACTGGCCTCTCTGTCCTCCTGGACCCACTGTCCCTCTCTGCCCTTCCAGCTCCTGTCTCTCTCTCTGTCTCTCTCCCCAGTTTGCGGCCTGCTAGGGTTCTTGCGCCCTTCCTTGAAGCACTTTTTATTTTGGCTCAAATCCGGTACTCACGCAACTTACGTGAGCCCTCTGACGTGCGCCAAGTGTTCAGAATGTCGCATTGTGCACTTTATGCATGGACCCGCCCCTTCAGTGCCGCGCATGCCTTCATTTCCACGCGCTGTTGCTCAGCATGTTTTCGGTGGTGCAACTGGCCCCTTCTGAATATCGTAGAATGGCGCATTTTTGGAGTTGTGCACGCGCAACCCTGTTGCACATGGTGCAACCCTTTTGAATATCTGGGCCTATGTATTTAACTTCAGTTAATTACAAGGTAGAATTTTTTACTAGCGAAGGGTGTGCCTGAATGATAATTTTCTATTTTCCTGGGATAGGAGTAGATATGGCTCAGGAGCGGATGATTTGTTATCTGGGTAAGTAGGAGCAAGACAGGTGAGGGGAAGGTGGTGTTGAAAAATGGAAGAATGATGAAGTAAACAGGAGAGGGAGAGTATGTCAGATACAAAGCAGACAGTATGGTGGCCACAAGGGAGTCAATATTTTTTGGGGGAGGGGGAGTGTAAGCTTCTAGAGACTTAGAAGATTAAGTTAATATAGTGAGGGACTTCAGACCTCTGAGAGAGGGGAAGTGGATTGAACTATGTAAAGTTCTGAGACAGAGGGAATTGGCTGAAACCCTGTGAGGAGGTAGAGAGGAGTGCAAAAGGTGTCTGATTGTTTTTGAACACTCCTGTTAAAGGTAGACTAGCTATGGGTGGGAGGGTGATGGGGGAGGGAGGGCAGGATTACGCTACATGGAGCTGCACAAAGTGCAGCACAGCCAGTGTGCTGAACTGCTGCTAATGAGATGGAACTGATAACTACCTACTGTTGTTTTGCAGGCTTGGGTGGAACATTTCAGCTGCTCCTGGAGATGCAGTTTTGGTCGTGAGGACCAAGACCTTGCCCTTACAATGGATATTAAGATGGGTGAATGCCTCAGAAATAACCTGGCAGGAGGAGATGACGTGGAGGGGAGAGGAAAAGTGGGTGAAACTAAAAGGGGACACAGTGCAGGCAGCAAACCTCTGTGTCAAGCAGATAAGCAAAAGTAAAAGATAACAGAGACCACTATGTTTCTCAATGTAGGATTTTTTACTAGTGAAGAGTGTGCCTAAGTGATGATTTTCTATTTGCCTGGGTTAGGAGTAGATATGGCTCAGGTGCAGATGATTTGTTATCTGGGTAAGTAGGAGCAAGATAGATGAGGGGTTGGGTGGGCTGAAAAGTGGAAAAATGAGGAAGTAAACAGGAGTGGGAGAGTATGTCAGATACAGAGCAGACAGTACGGCAGCCACAAGGGAGTCTACATTTTTTTTGGGGTGGGGGTGTAAGCTTCTGGAGGCTTAGAAGATAAAGGGAATATATATATAGAGAGAGAAAGGGAGGGAGGGAGAGAGAGAGAGAGACTTCAGAACTCTGAGAGAGAGGGAGTGGGCCGAATCATGTAAAGTTCTGAGACAGAGGAAGTCAGCTGAAACCATGTGAGGAGGTAAGGAGGGGTTCAAAAGGTGCCTGATTGTTTCCGAACACTGCTGTTAAAGGTAGACTAGCTAAGGGTGGGAGGGTGGTTGGGGAGGGTTGGAGAGAGTAGGCTAAGTGGGGCCGTGCAAAGCGCAGCGCCACCTGTGTGCTGAACTGCTGCTAGTGAGATGGAACTGTTAACTACCTGCTGTTGTTTTGCAGGCTCCGGTTGAGCATTTCAGCTGCTCCTGGAGGTGCTGTTTTGGTTTGGAGGGGAGAGACCTTGCCCTCACGATGAATATTAAGATGGATGAATGCCTCAAGAAAGACCTGGCAGGAGGAGATGACCTGGAAGTGAGAGGAAAAGTGGGTCAAACTGAAAGGTGGAATGGTGAAGGCAGCAAACCTCTGTGTCAAGCAGATAAGCAAAAGTAAAAGATAGAGGAGACCACTATGGTTCTCAAAGAAGGTAGCAAAAATGGTGAAGGCTAAGAGAGTAGTACTCAGAAGGTATAAGGAGTCCCACAGACAGGAGGATAGGGAAATGTATCTGGGAAATCAAAGGGAGGCAAGAAAAGCAGTAAGCAGTGCAAAGGTGCAAACTGAGGACAGAACAGCTCAGGAGATATCAAGAGGGGATAAGAAATTTTTTAGGTATGTTAGCAAAAAAAGGAAAACAAAGGAAGGAATTGTATAGTTAAAAGGAAGGGTGACTGTATTGAGGGGGATCAATAAAACAAACATCTTAAACAAATATTTCGGCCCAGTGTTCACAGTAGAAAGGGAGGGGGAAGAACCATGCAAGGGCACCAGGAACTTTGTGGGGAGGGAAATGGAAACTAGTCCATTTTCTGAGAAGGGAGTCCAGAAGTCACTCACTAACCTGAAGGTGGACAAGGCTACGGGACCAGAAGGGGTACATCCCGGGGTACTCAGGGAGCTCAGAATGATGTTAGCTGCACCCCTGACAGACCTATTTAACAGATTATTGGAGACTGGAATGGTCCCAGAGGACAAGAGAATGGCAAATGTAGTCTCATTTCACAAAGTGGCAACAAGGAAGAGAAAGGCAATTATAGGCCTGTCAGCCTGACATCAGTGGAGGTTACGTTAATGGAAACACTACTAAAGGAAAGGATTGTGAATTATATTATATCCAGCAGATTACAGGACCCAAGGCAGCATGGAGTCACAGAGGAATTGTCATGCCAGACAAATCTTATAGAGTTCTTTGACTGGGTGACCAGGGAGTTAGATCAGGGAGCATTTGGGGATGTGGCTTACCCGAAATTCAGCAAGGCTTTCGCCATCATTCCACATAGGAGACTGGTAAGCAAATTAGGTAATTTGGGGTGAGTAATAAGATGGTAACCTGGGTAAAGTGGAGAGGACACAGAGGGTAGTGGTAAATGGAGTTCACTGTGAGAAACAGAGGGTGACCATTCGGGTACCTCAGGGATCAGTGCTGAAACTGGTCCTCTTCAATGTCTTTATAAGTGACATAGTGGAGGGAATAGAAGGGAAGGTCTACTTCTGCAAATGACACCATGATCTGCAATAGAATGGGCACTCCGGGAGGCGGTGGAGAGGATGGGTAGGGATCTAAAAAGACTTGAAGAGTGGCCAACAGTATGGCAGCTGGGTTTTAATGTGAAAAGATGCAAAATAATGCACTTGGGCCATAGAAACCAAGTACAAAATGGGCAGAGTGATACTGGCAAAGACCAAACAGGAAAGAGACCTCGGGTAATCATGTTGGATGATCTTAAGATGGTCAGCCAGTGTGACAAGGCAGTTGGAAGAGCTAGTGGGATGCTGGGATGCATAAGAAGGGACATCATCAGCAGGAAGAGGGAGGTAGCGCAGCCCTATGTAGATCACTGGTAAGACCCCATCATGAGTACTATGTCCAGTCCTGGAGACCACATCTCAGGAAGGATATACACACAAAGCACATTTTCTTGACCTGGAAGGACACTACTTCTTTATTCAGCTGTGAGCTGTGTGAGAAATTCTATATTGCACTTGATATCTGCAACAAACGTGCACTTTTGCTTAATTCTGTGGGAGGTGAAACTACCTACCCTTGGTAATTGCTTTTTATTCACATATTTATTTAGTGCTTAACCAAGAAGGGGCTTGTAAACTCTGTTTATCTTGTTAGTAACTTCAGAAGGATTTAAATACTGCATTTGGGTAGATCCTTTGTGGTAGCTAGATTGTCTACTAGGATTTTATGACAGTTAAACTATTTGTAAATAAATTACAGGTGGCTGAGGAGTTGAAAAAGGAGCTTGCAAACTCTCCTTATCTTGGAAGTAACTTCACAAGTGTTTGAATACTGCATTTTGGTTGCCCCTTGGGGGTAGCTGGATTGACTATTAGGATTTTGGGACAGAAACTATTTTTAAATAATTTACTGGTGCGTAGGAGTTTGTGATAGTTAAACTATTTTTAAATAAGTTACTGTGGTTAAGGAGTTGTCATAGAAAAACCTGCAGTGTGAAACAGGAAAAGACAGTCTTTCAAGCAACAGAGGGAGGTGGAACTAGGTTTTCGTTTGTTTGTTACAATTCTTAACATTTTCAGTGCAGGAAGAGTTTAAAGCACACCTGACTTATTTTGAGGCTGACAGCTTTCAGAGCACAAACCATCAGGCCTGTTTTGGGGCTGGGGAGGTTTACCTGTGTCTGACTTGGATGTGTGGATTTTTCTCTGTTTGATTAGCAGGGTATTTTCTCTGTCAAATTGTTGTGCAGGGCATCTTGCTGACAGGAAGGCACTCATCGCAGTGGTGGGTCAGAGCTTTTAGCTGATTGTTTTGTGAAGGCACAGTTTAGGCCCAACCCTTCCCACCCTCACCCGTCCCACCCTGGAAATAGTTCCTTATACCTGGGGTTCTGACATCATTTTCAAGAGTGCAAGGTGCATATCACTGTCATATCCTCTCTAGCACACTGCACTGACAATATAAGCATACACATTGTATAATATATATATATATATTTTATTTCTATATTACAAACCAATCACACACACAACACACACACCCCACACCAAAAATGGGGAGTAGTAAATGTAATGGCTGTGGGCAGCAGTCTCCGGGAGTCTTTCTGGAGGCTGAGATGCTGCCCTATTTGCAGACAACTCTCTGCCCTGAGGGAGGAAGGTGCCCATCTTCAGGCCACACTGGACAGTAGTAAGGGAACCTTCCCCCAGGCCACACTGGATGGTAGGAAGGGAACCTCCCATCCAGGGAGCACCAGAGCCACCACCACTACCTCAGAGGTTGCGGAGAAAGCACAGCAGTTGGACCACAGTGGGCTCAGGGAGGGTGAGGATGGTGGAACAGAGGCACACCCAGTCAGTTGTTCCACACCACAATCCATACACCATTCTGGGGGAGCATAGCTCCCCTATGGATGCACCCGCAGAGGAGACTAAGGAGGCTGAGGACAACTGTCACAAGGCAGGCCCACAGGAAGGAGGCAGAGGACACCACAAGGAAAGGAAGCAGCTCCTGGTGGGGGACTCAATTATTAGGGGATAGAACTGGGGAAGCAGGAAAACTGAAGTTAGTGCTGCCTGGTGCCATGGCTTGGAGAGACAGGAAGCGATCCTCAGGATCACGAGAACAGCTGCATGGGAGTCGAGTTGGATGTCATTGTCCACCTAGGGACAAATGACTTGGTTAATCATGAGATTAGAGCAGTGCTGAAGGACTTTGTAGAATTGGGAGGGGCCTAAGACAAGTAGCACACACAATATCCTTCTGAGGTGCTGCCTGTCAATGGCATGAGTGAGGCGAGGGTACTTTGCACCATGCAGTTTAATGAATGGTTGAAAAAATGGTGTGGAGCACAGGGGTTTGTCTTCATTGGGGACTGGGGTTCCACCTGGAGGGACACCAGCCTATACTGGCAGGATGGTCTGCATCTGTCCAGGAAGGGAACAAGTCTTTTGAGCAATCGGTTTAAATGCTTCATTGACAAGCTTTTAAACTAGTCAAGGGGGGAGGCACTGATAAGCAGCAGGAAAATCCCAGCCTCTCCCTACAAAACAGGGTACTAAATGAGAAAAAGACCGAGGTAGACAGATCAGTGGGGGATGCTGCAAAAGAAAGTAAAGCCATCAAAAAATGGAGAGCAATGAGTACCAATGCCTGTAGTCTGAGTAACAAGCTTCCTGAATTAGTGACCTTGATGGAGAAGGAACATCTGGATATCGTGGCAGTCACAGAATCATGGTACACACAAAACCGTGACTGGGACATAAACATACCAGGATACACTATCTACAGGAGGGACAGGGAGGGTAAAAGAGGAGGAGGAGGAGCTCTTTACATAAGGGAAGGAATCAAAGCAACAGAACAAAAGGGAAAACAGGGAGGAGAAGAAGCACTGTGAGTAAATTTGGAGACCGTGAATGGCACCTGCTAACGACAGCGGTTGTATACAGACCCCCTTCTCAGAGGGGAGGAAATGGAAAAGGAAATAATAGAAAGAATACTTAGAATGGCAGAAAAGGGAGATATTGCTGATGGGTGATCTGAATATGCCAGATGTTAACTGAGTGCAGTTGCAGCAGCCACTTCAAAGAGTGGGGTTATTCTAGATGCCCCACAGGGGCATGCCTAGACAACTAGTATTGAGCCCACCTGAGAGGGAGCAATCTAGACCTGGTTCTCTCAAATGGAGATGAAGAGAGGATCACAGATGTAGGAGTGGTAGCCATCTGGGAACTAGCACCATTGAACAGTATGGTTCACAATAAACACAGCAATAGAGTCAAGCCATACAAAGGCAAAAGTACTGGACTTTAGGAGGGCTGACTTTGCTAAATGGGTGAGTGCCTAAGGAATGCACTAGCAAATGGGCAGGAAGGAGGGTGGAAGAATAATGGGAATAATAAAACTGCCATCACAGAGGCAACAAGCCTTTGTGTGAAGCAAATAAACAAATGAAATGATGTAAGAAACCACTATGGTTCTCAAAGGAAGTGGCAGTGAAGGTTCAAGAGAAAAGAAAGCATTCAGGAAGCACAAGGAATCACAAAGGAGCAGGACAGAGAACTGTACTCAGTTAAAGCAAAAGGAAGCTGGGAAGGCAGTCAGAACAGCAAAGGCCCAAACCGAGGAAAAGATAGCCAACTCAGTTAAGAAGGGGGATAAAACCTTTTATAGGTACATCAGGGAGCGAAGGAAGATCAAGGGAGGGTTAGTGAGGCTTAATAAAGAGGAGGGAGGGTGGGCAGAGGGTGACTGTGAAAAGGCAGAGATACTAAACAAATATTTTTGCTCAGTATTTACAAAGGAAGTGGGGGAGGTACCTAAAACAAACAGTAGAAACACTCTGGATACAGTTGATACCAGCCCATTTACAGACAAAGGGTTCTGAAAGAACTTAAAACTGAAGGTGGACAAAGCAATGGGGCCTGATGGGATTCATCCCAGAATTCTAAAAGAACTAAGAGTAGAACTAGTGACACCACTGACTACCCTCTTTAACAAATCATGGGAGGATGGGTGGTACCCGAGGACTGGAGAAGGGCAGATGTGATTCCCCTTCACAAAAGTGGGAGCAAGGCAGAAGCAGAAAACTATAGACCTGTTAGTTTAAGCTCAGTGGTAGGGAAAATGATGGAATCACTTCTGAAGGAAAGAATTTTTGAGTATCTAGAGGCCAGAGGGGCTCAGGACCCAAGGCAGCATGGATTCACAGCAGGAAGGTCATGCCAGACAAATCTGATAGATTTCTTTGACTGGGTGACCAAAGTAGTAGATCAGGGAAGGGCTATGGACATGGCTGACCTAGACTTTAGCAAGGCATTTGACACAGTCCCACACAAAAGATTAATATACAAGTTAGCCAGCCTGGGAGTGGGTCCCAAGATGACAACCTGGGTAAAGAATTGGCTGGAGAATAGAACACAGAGAGTAATAGTAAGCGGAGTCCACTCTGAAGAAAGGGGGGTTACTAGTGGGGTACCGCAGGGCTCAGTATTAGGACCGGTCCTCTTCAATGTCTTTATAAGCGACATTGCAGAGGGACTGGAAGAAAAAGTATGTCTCTTTGCAGATGACACAAAGATCTGCAGCAGAGTTGATGCACAAGGTGGGGTGGAAAGGAAGAGAAGGGACTTAGCAAGGTTAGAGGAATGGTCAAATGTATGGCAGCTTAGATTCAATGCTAAGAAGTGCAGGGTAATGCACCTGGGAAACAAAAACCCAGGGGAAGAGTACACAATGGTGGGTAAGATACTAACAACAACAAAAATGGAAAGGGACCTGGGGGTAGTCATATCAGATGACCTAAAGGTGGGCAAGCAATGTGAGAGGGCAGCAAGGAGGGCTGGGGGGATACTGGGATGCATAGGGAGAGGCATCACCTGTAGAAAACAGGAAGTTATTATCCCTCTGTACAGACAGTTGGTGAAACCGCATCTGGAGTACTGCGTGCAGTTCTGGAGACCCAACTCCGCAAAGACATAGACAGGATGGATGCTGTCCAGAGGAGGGCACCAAAATGGTGCAGGGTCTGCACCAGGAGACATATGAAGAGAGACTTAAGGAGCTGAATATGTATAGCCTCGAGGAAAGGAGGGAGAGGGGGACATGATAGAAACTTTCAAGCACCTCAAGGAATCAACAAAGTCCAAGAGGGTAGCATCTTTCAAAAAAGAGGTGTGCAAGAACAAGGGGGCACAATTTGAAGATAGAAGGGGGTGGCTCAGAGGTAACTTGTGGAAGCATTTTTCCACAGAGAGGGTTGTGGATGCATGGAACGGCCTCCGGAGGAGGTTGTGGAGTCAAAACAGTGGTGGAATTAAGCATGCATGGGACAGTCATAAGGCAATTCTAGGGGGTGGGGGTAGGAAGAAGTAGGCTGCTGGTTAACTAGGATCTGTAGCTTATCCATTAGGTAGGGAAATGGGCAGACTGGGTGGGCCAAGCGGTCCTTATCTGCCATCAAAATCTATGTTTCTATGTTTCTATATAGATAGAGGGCAAACAGTCTACAGGAGGGCTACCAAAATAGTGTAGTGTTTGCATCAAAAGCCCTATGAAGAGAGGCTAAAGGAGGTAAATATGTACACTCTGGAAGAGAGGAGAGAGAGGAGATATGATAGAGACCTTTAAATATCTTACATGGATAATTAAGGTAAAGGAAGGAGGTATTTTTTTCAGAGAAAAAGGTGTTCTAGAACAAAGGGGCATGCTATGGAGCTTGAGGGATTCAGGAGGGATGTGAGAAAGTACTTCTTCAGAGAGAAGGTGGTAGATACCTGGAACAGCCGTCAACTGCATTATTGAGGGTGAAAACAGTGGAGGTATTCAAAAATGCCAGGGACAGACACAAGCGAATCATAGTGGTGGTGGGGGAGGGGGAGATTATGCCATAGATCAAGTAGGGTCTTCAGGAAAAAGTGAAGGTTAACAAAAATGGCAGAGTGGTTGGACTAGTGGCCCTTATCAGACTTCACATTCTATGTTTCTGTGTGTCTATGTAACTGTCACACCTCAAAGCGGTCTGCCCAAATATTATTCTCAGAGAGCTTATCCTATCTTACAAATCTGTAAACATTACAGTTTGCACAGCTGTTAAACCCTGTCTGTAGTGAAGTGCCTAACCACATTGTTCTCTCTGGACTGGGGGCCACAAAGTGACTTCAAACTACATTGTCACTAATACTGTCTCCTCTCCTATATACTGTTCTAGAAGTTGTTCCTGAGATCTCTGAAATACTTCTATCTGCGGACATGATAGGCTAGACATTACAAACAATTTTACCTTTCTGGAGATAAATTCGATTAAAAACAGTGACAACAGTGACAAAATTCATCATCTGTGTTGTTGATTCTTCTGCTTGATGTGGTGCTAAAAGTATAGTCCTGTCCCTTTGTCTCTTACATATGCTTCTTGAACAGTGGTCTCATTATAACCTCTTGATAATAGATATGTTTTGGGATCATTTGCTTGTGTGAGATTGCTGGAACAATTGCACTGGAGTCTTACAAATTGATGGTAAGGGAGACTATAGGCCGGATTCACAATACAAAATGGGATTAAGTCCCACTCCTCAACTCCAGATGCAGACTGAAATCTTTGCAGCTGTGGAGATTTCTAATCACAGTCCCTTGCAGCTGCAGAGATTTTGTGCCTGGTCCCATCAGCCTAAACATTTTTCCGCAGCTGCGGGGAAAAAACACCTGCAGGCTGCTGTAAATTGTGGAGCCTGTTGTAAGCCAGCTGTACCTTTGTGAATACCGCAGCTGCGGGAACAACTGTGGCTCCACAAGTGGCAGTCCACTTGCACCAGGTTTTTTCCAGAGCTCTGGGATTTTCAAGGGCTTTGTGAATCCAGACCTATGTTTTCAATGTTGTGGTGAGCACTGTCTGCTCAAAGAAGGATAGTCCCAGAAGCTGGCTTATGATAGTCCTCTGTCTCTGTTTTTCCTGATGCTGTTGCTATCAAGATCACTAGAAAACTGACATATAGTATTCACACAGAATATGTGAATTTCTGGTTCACATTATTCTAATTCAGATATTCGAGAAAATCTACTGCTTTTGTAGCAGTACCTTCCCAGGTACACAATATGTCATCATATTTCTGCCCCTGTACTTTATCCTTTACAGATATGGATTGCTCATATGGTCATAGATGGTACCCTCCTCCCATGAACCCATGAACAGGTTGGTGTACAAGGGTGCCATTGATGCAACCTGGCAGTCCTGGGTAGGTAGAAGTACTCATTAAACATAAAATAGTTACCTGTATGTGTCTGCTAACATCCATGGCAAGTAACTTCCCTTCAGCCCCTGTCTAGGCATAACTTTCTATCGCAGGTTGTCTTGGAGCACAGGGGGAAGCTACATCAAGTGCTAAAAATCACCTGAGCTAGTGCAGTCCCAAAAGAAGGCAGGAAAATTTGTGGCCTACCTTATGGCATCTTCATTCACCTGCACTCTCGATCACACACCAACCGAAATCTGGAGTCTCCCCGAAACTGACACCGGATCAGGATCTCTGCAAACTCCTGACTCCTGCAGTCCCAAATGCCCCCCTGGTCCCATTTAAGGGAAGATGAGAATTTATCTGGAATCAAAGCTTATGACAGAATTAATTCAGCTGCAAAGGAAAAAAGGAAAATCTCCAGTTTATTCATCCCCCCTTTCAGGTAAAATAAAATGCTTCACTATGGATCTCTTCCCAACCAGCTTCTTTATTTAGCTCCTGCATCACAAATGATTCCAGCAATGCAGGGGTCGCTTACTTTGCTACAATAAATAAAGCAGCTCCATGGGACTATGCAAACCTTTGTACAAACTTTGGCGGGACATTTTCTGAGTAATAACTGATGGATTTAAAGGCAATGCAAGCAAGAGTTCTCTCCACCTATTCACTTGGATGATTTACCCAAGGACCTCTCGCCTCACCGACCCTTAGGCTCCTGGCTCTCTTTAACTGGTAAGTTGAACCCTTTTTCTCTCACCGAATTACCCACTCTTACATTTTGGCACTGGTCAACACCTTTTCTATAGCACAGGAAAACGTGCTGCTTCTCTCACCTGGCCCCTGGGCTATGGCCCAAACCTCGAGGGGTACAATGATTTTGTACTTTGACCCAGGCCCCCGTAACCCGCTCCATAGTGATTCCTTGCTGGTACTAACAGGCTCATGCCACTTTTTTCCCTTTTCACTTTTCTTCCCTGGCTCAGCCCTTTTTCTGCTTGACTCCACTGGTGCAACGAACCCAAAATCTGGCCCTGGTCCAGACCTTAAACCCCTGCTACGGGCTGCCCTGCCACGGGAGAGCTCCTGGGCACTGCCACCGCCCAGGTCTCTCCGAACAACCTGCCTTCACAGGTACTGGAGTGCTTCTAACTCTGCTTCTCCATGCCCATTCTGGATGGGGGGAAGGAATACCTGTCCAGCCCCACATCCCTTCTACTACATCCTGGGCTCGCCTTGCGCTCCAGCCAGAGGCCACTCTCCAAGGTCTGTCCAAATGACCTATAGCCTGCCCAGCCCTTATATTCTGGTGCCCTAGGACCTGCCCCTCCAAGCAGGCCCCATAAATGGGTGAAAGGCCCTCTGGCTCCATCTGCCCCCAGGCCACCCTGCCACGCCAGGTACGAAGGAGCACCACTGCCACTGGCCTTCCTCCTGTGGGATCCCTGCCACTGTCCCCACAGTCCTGGCAGTCTGAGAATACCTAACATGGGATCTCTAAGGGCTTCTACCTATTCTGAACCCTAAGGTCACCTACTTTTCCCTGACCCCCCATGATGCAGGACCTACCAACCATCCTGCTCCACAGAGCTCCCTTACCCAGTTCCTCTATGCCACGATGCTGCAAAAGACATTCTGTCTGTACTGGGGGGGAGGTCCCCCTCCGTTCTACCTGGACCACTGAGCCCTCTTTCCTGACCACCTACATCTGCTACTCCAGCCATCACCCTGCAGCCCCAGGCCTAATGTCCAGGCTGGAGAAAGGGCTTGAACTTCCTGTCTGTTCCCTTATATACCCCTAAAATCTGCTCTCTGCTGCCACCTTGAGGTAACTAGCAGCCAAAGTCCCCCCAAGCTCTAATAAATTCCCTAGCTCTGGGGAGGGAGGTAGTAGTGGGGGAAAAAAAAAGGTGCCTAAAATAAGCCTCTTTTAAGATGGGCCAACACAAGATTAAATCTTTTGGAACATTTGATGGTACCTCGTAACCAGTAAAAGCATGTGTAACTGCTTCGATTCCAGTGTGGTGATGTATTAAGATTTATAATGACACCACATCACATCAGTAATGATCCATAGATAGTCCACCTGCAATTGGAATTAGACTCTCAGCACCTCCATTGTATCTCTTATGTACGATGTTTGGAAAGTAACAGATTTCTAAATGTGGCTATCAACAAAATTGGATAGTTTCTTGTTTACTCACCTACTTGAAATAAACAGGTGCTCTGGAGGATGCTGAGGGTTTTTATTGATTTTTTGGAGAAAGTAAAATGGTTTAATGGGGTGGTCTGTTCTGAGACATTCAGATTCCTGTTGAGTGACCCAATTCTTAGTTACAGACAGGTTTAAAATGTTATCAATGCTTTTCAGGAAAACTAGAGTGTGATCATTCTGCAGAAGTCTGTAGCTGTTATAGTCAACAAGCTGATGACCAGCTATCCTACAGAAGATCAAGCACACCAAGCTGCTCACCTGCACTGAAGCCTTGATGCAGTTGCATCTCAGGAGGGACTACCTTTTCTAATGCCTTTTGTCCCATTCTTTTCCCAGTAACCAGTATCACTTTCTGGGGCACCACAACACTACAGTAGGTAGGGGGCTCTGAGGCAAGCTGGCAGCTGTGAAATGGAATGAGGGGGCAGGGCTACATCACTTCAAAAGCCTGCCCTGCCCTCCAGAAGTAGGTCATGCAGGTCAAGCCATTCACCACACTGGAGCTTTGACACAGCTGTGTCTTAGGAGGGATTGCCTTTTCTACAGCCTTATGTCCCATTCTTCCCCAGTGACCAGCATCCCTCTACAGGACACCACAGCACCACAGCAGGCAGGGGGCTCAGGGGCAAGATGGCAGCTGTGGAATGGAGCTAGAGTGCAGGGTTACACCACTTCAAAAGCCTGCTCTGCCCTCCGGCAGTAGGTCATGCAGGTCAAGCCATTCACCACACTGGAGCTTTGACACAGCTGTGTCTCAGGAGGGATTGCCTTTTCTACAACCGTATGTCCCATTCTTCCCCAGTGACCAGCATCCCTCTACAGGACACCACAGCACCACAGCAGGCAGGCAGGCTCAGGGGCAAGATAGCAGCTGTGGAATGGAGCTAGAGAGCAGGGTTACACCACTTCAAAAGCCTGCACTACCTGCACTAGAATACTTTCATCAACCTCTTCCATCTCAGCACAGTTAAGCTTTGCTACCTGTAATCAGGTACAAGTCTGTCATTGAAAAATTCAGATCGAACATAATGAAGAGCAGCTGACTGCAACCCATGCCCAATCATCACATGTGTCTGTTTCAAGACTAAGGTAGCAGAGCATCGATGTTTGCAGGTGAGAGATGCCCAACACGTTACTGCCATAGAAGCACCATGGAAGTGGTTGCCCTATGTGTGTTGTAATAATAGAGTCTCTGGAAACATTTGAATTAGCTTAACCTGTGGAGGGATCCGCTTATTGGAGAGTTTGTAAGTTCTTCACTTTAACCATTCTGTCTATGTAACCTTAAATTCGCTGACTGTGACATCTGGTTTTAATTGACACTAATCTGGGACTTTACACTGGCAGTAAGTTGAATTCTGGAAAAAAACCTTTAACTTTATTATCTGTCTGAGAGCCAGAGGACCATTTTCAAGCATTCAGTTTGTTTGCTATTCTTCTGGATTGCCTCATAGTTCATAGGTTCATAGGTGTAGTATGAGTTTGAGGGGCATGCCCATATAGAACTCATCGACTAGTGGCAAAAATAAAATTTCTTTTCCCCCATATGTTCATCCAATCTTTGTTTGAATTCTATCAAGCTATTACTTGTAACAACATCTGCTGGTAATGCATTCCAAATAGCAGGCACATGCTGAGTGAAATAATTATTCCTTTTTGAAGTTTTGTTAACTGTGTTTTTTAGCCTTAAGTTATGTGCTCTGGTATTCAAACCTGCTACATTTTTTTCCAGGCAAATAGCCTCACACAGGGCAGGATCTTGAAATGCTCTATATACCAAGCACAGGTCACCCCTTAAAGATCTATATTCTAATGAAAACAGGCCCAGGTTTTGTAGTCTACTAATATAGTCAGTGTTGGTTAAGCCTCTCATCTTCTTAGTAAATCTTCTTTACACCTTTTTTGTAGAGGTCTTACATCCCAAAGTGGTGGAGGTGCAAAATGGAGCACAGTAGTCAATATGTAACCTAACCAAACTTGTAAATAGAGGGATTAAAACATCTGGTTCCCTACTCTTAATATGTTTCAGTATACAAGAAAGTATGCCATGACATTTCTTAATTATGTTGTTAGTGAGAGATGTAAACTTTAGATAATTTGTAATAGTAATTCTCAAATCCTTTTTGGTTCTAACAAGATGTAATATGTTGCTTTCTATATTATAGGTAGCTAGCCTGTTATTACATAGAAACATAGAAGTTGACGGCAGATAAGGACCGCAAGGCCCATCCAGTCTGCCCATTTCTTTTTCTATCTTTTAAATGTGCCATCGGCCTTTGCTCTGTCAGTGGCCAATGTATTCATACTCATCTGTATTGCTCTCTTATGCCTATCCCATGCCTGTTTGAAGCCCTGCACTGTATTCATAGCCACCACTTCCTGAGTTAGACCGTTCCATGCATCCACCATCCTTTCTGTGAAAAAGAATTTCCTCACATTCTCTCTAATCTCATGCTGTGTCCTCTTGCCCTGCTATTTTTCTTATATTTAAACATGTTACACCCTTTCACCTTGTTAATGCCCTTAAGGTGTTTGTATGTTTCGATCATATCACCACTCTCCCTCCTTTGCTCAAGGGTATACATATTGAGCTCCGTTAATCTGTCCTCATATGTCTTCTGATGCAGTCCCTGCACCATTTTGGTTGCCCTTCTCTGGACTGCCTCAGTTTGGTTAATGTCCTTGTGAAGGTGTGGCCTCCAGTACTGCATGCAGTACTCCAGATGGGGCCTAACCAGCGTCTTGTAAAGAGGGATTATTACCTCCCTCTTACGACTTGTGATACCCCTACTAATTACACCCTAACATCCCCCTAGCCTTACCTACTGCTTTAGAGGTCTGCTTGAATGATTTCAGGTCATCGGTGATGATGATGCTCAAGTCTGCTTCTTCCTTTGTGACTGCCAGCAACTCCCCTCCCAGCCTATAGGTGGCTTCAGGGTTTCTCTTCCCTATGTGCATGATCTTGCACTTCTTTGCATTAAATCCCAGTTGCCACTCTTCTGACCATTTTGCTAGTTTATCCAGATCTCTTCTTATTCTGCCCACCCCATCTGGATCATCTACTCTGTTGCAGATCTTCGAGTCATCTACAAACAGACAAGCCTTACTCTCTAGTCCATCTGCAATGTCGCTAATGAAGATATTGAAGAGGACTGGCCCCGGGACTGATCCCTGAGGTACCCCACTTGTGACTTGCATCTCTTCTGACTGTATACCATTTACCACCACTCCCTGTTTTCTGCCCATCAACCAGTTTGCCACCCAGTTGACCAACTTCTGACCCACCCTGAGCCTACCCAGCTTATTTATCAATCTTCTATGTGGAACAGTGTTGAAAGCTTTGCTGAAGTCAAGGTAGGCGACATCAACTGCTCCCCCTTGGTCCACCACTCTGGTTACCCAGTCAAATAAATCTATGAGATTAGTTTGACAGGACCTTCCTTCTGTAAACCCATGCTGTCTTGGATCCTGTGCCCCTATGGATTCCAGGTGTTGCACTATCCTTTCCTTAAGGAGTGCCTCCATAATCTTGTCCACTACTGAGGTAAGACTGACTGGTCTGCAGTTCCCTGCCTCATCCCTGCTACCACTCTTATGGAGTGGGATCACATGAGCCCTTATCCAGTCTTCTGGGACCTCTCCTGTGCTCAGAGACTCACTTAACAGTTCTGATAATGTCTCTGCTGGTTCCACCCTTAGCTCCTTAAGTACCCTGGGATGTATGCCATCAGGTCCCATTGCATTGTCCACCCTGAGCTTAGCAAGCTCTTGTAGGACCCTTTCTTTAGTGAAGGGTGTAGTGCTCACCTCCCTCCCCCCGGCCCCCGTGTCCATGGTGCTTATCTGTGGGCCCTGCCCTATCTTCTCTTCAGTAAATACTGAGCAAAAGTATCTATTTAGGATAGATGCTTTTACAGTGTCCTCCTCCTCACACGCCCCCTTTTCTCCTTTGAGCTTAGCGATACCCCGTCTGGACTTTTTCCTTTCACTAATGTATCTATAGAAAGTCTTGTCACCTTCTTTTACTGTTCATCCTAGTGTTTCCTCAGTTTGGGACTTTGCCTGCCTTACTGCCTTCCCTACTTCCCTTAGGGAAGTTTGCTATGCCTCCCTATCTTCATCCAGCTCTGTTCCCTTATATTTCCTGAAGGCCAGCCCTTTGGCTCTGACCTTTTCTGCTACTGTATTTGAGAACCAAAGTGGTTTCTTCTTCTTTTGCACTTCCTTTTCTGTCTAACACAATGGGATGTTGCTTCAGGTATTGCATCCTTAATGCTTGCCCACTAGCCTATACCCCCGCACCTGTGTTTCTTTTTACCAGGGCTAGCTTAACTCTGTTGGTCATCTTATCAAAGTCAGCTCCTCTGAAGTCCCATATTTTTGTCTTGGAATGGGATGATTTAGATGTAGTGGCCAAATTGAACCATACTATGTGATGGTCACTGGCCCCCAGGTGACCTTCTACCTGGAGATCTGTGATCCTTTCCCTGTTAGTCAATACTAGATCTAGGATAGCCCTGTCTCTTGTGGGTTGTTGTATCAGTTGTTTGAGGCCCTTCCCCAGCAGGGAATCCACCATGTGTCTAGTTCTGGCAGATGTTCCTGCTGGTATTGACCAATCTGTATCCGGCATGTTGAAGTCTCCCATTATCAGAACCTCCCCTTTAGCTGTCATGTTTTGTATATCTTCTAACAGTAATGTGTCTATGTCCTCCCTCTGGTCTGGGGGCCTGTAGACAACCCCAGTTCTTATGGCTGTCCCATTTCCTGTTTCCAGGGTGACCCACAGTTCTTCTGGCTCCTTATGTGTATTCTGAACTTCTGTAGCTTTGATATTTTCATTGACATACAGGCCACTCCACCCCCACTTTTGCACCTCGGTCTCTTCTGAACAGTACATAGCCAGGTACTGAAGTCTCCCAAGTGTGGTTACTGGTAAACCACATCTCACTAATTGCTACTATGTCCAGTTTAGCCTCTGACATTATTGCCTGCAGGTCTGGGATCTTATTTCCCAGGCTGTGAGCATTTGTGTACATGATTTTCCATTGGCCAGATTTTGATGTATTAGTTGTTGGGTAAGGTTTGGCATTTCCCCAGTGTGTCGCATGGGGAGACGGACCTTTTTTCTTACCTGGTGATGCAAATGAACTGCAAACATGCTGAATCCCTGTTTGACCACTAGCTGAATGGGGGGAAGGGTGTTCTTCCCATTCGACGTATGGGGTGCTGCACCCCTCTCCCCATTTGCTAGTTTAACTATTCTGCAAAGACATCAAACTTCTGCCCCAATGCACTGACTCCCTCCTTAGTCAGATGAAGTCCATCAAATTTAAAGAACTTTCGCTCCCAGAACTGTTGCCAGTTCCCTACAAATTTGTGTCCTTTTTCCTGGTACCAGCTCTTGAGCCACATGTTTAGCTCCCCTATTTCCCCTTCTCTGACCTTTCGTCCATCTGCTCCCCTCTCCCAGACTAGCAGGATCTCAGGGAAGGAGATGTCGGATTAAATGGATGATAGTTTGTCACCCAGCCTGGTCAGGTGTTCCTTGGTCTCCACAACTGACCGGCTGGTGAGATCATTAGTCCCTATGTGTACCAGGACATCAATGTTTTCTCCTGCTTTCTGAACAGTTTTAGTAATGCGGTCAGTGTCTCTCCATGCTGATGCACCTGGGAGACATCTGACCATTACCCTTGGCTTGAGATGGGTATCAACTCCCCGAATCATGGAGTCTCCTATGATCCAAAGTTTTTTGATTTCCTTTTTGCTTTTTTTGTTTTGGTTCCTGATTTGGTAGAGTTTTGTTGTGCTACCTCCTGTGCTGCAGTGTCCTGCTCTGCAGTGTCCTCTGCCCCTTAGTTTGATTTTGGAGATAGAGGCAGATACTGTACCTGTTTGTAGTTTTTATATGGTTTTTGGAGGTAATATGTTGGAGAGCACAGAGTGATAGGGCACCCGATTTTCCCCTCCTAACCACCTGCCAACCTTCTGGACCAACTACCCTCTGTGGTCGAAGTTCTCCTGTTGGATGTTGGGGAAATGGCGGGTGGTTCTTATAATGTATTTCCTCTTGAATATGAAATTTGAGGCACACAATCTCTGCCCATGCTGCCCAGAGCTGAGCCCTAAGATCTCCAATGGCCCAGCATGTAGGACAGTGTCCTAAATCCTGTAAGACTGTCCTTTTGAAAAGTGTTCCACAGTACCTGCAGTTAATGATATCCATTCCAGATAAGTTGCTGAGTCTATAACCTGGTCAGAGCAATTAGAAGGAAGAAAATGCAAGTAATGGTTTGATTTTGTGTTTTGTTTTCGTATAACTTGCTATAACAAGTTAAATTACTAGTGCCCCTGTAAATGAGCTCACCTTGTGGACGCCCCACTGATCCGCCCCTTCCTGCTTTGCCACAGGAAATGTCACAACTGTGGTACCCTATAAAAGGAGTGTAGCGTGGGGTGGTTGGGGATGGGGATGGGGCTGGGCCATTCCCCTGCCAAAAAGAAGAACCACGGATGAAAGAACAAGGAGGTAAGAGCAGAAACAATCAGGCAACAACAAATGCAGTAACCCTGAAAGCTTATCCTAATGTTAGATAAAACTGTAAAACCTGTAAAACACCACCTGTAATAATTTCAGAGAAGATATACCCTGTAAGAAACACTTTGCTACAGAGAAAAATAAAGCAGTAACAGAAGATATACCTTGCAAAAGATAATTTGAATCAGAAGATTACAGCAGTAATCTGTTGGCACACACCTGTAGGCACACCCTGTAATAATGCAGAAGAAGGTATACCAGCAACAACAATTTGAATCAGAGGAAAAATACAGCAATGAAATGTTTGCAACAAACAGTAGCAATCCCTGTGAGTACAAAATAAAAATAACAACACATAGTAAATCTGCTTAGCCAAAAGCAGTCTTAATCCTTTTCCCTTGCTCTGGTAAGGTTCTCTGCTCTGTCCTTTCAAGCAATCTTAGAAGGAAAGAGCTCAGGTAAAGCTAGGTGTCTTGGCCAGCAAACCAAGTCTTCCTACCCAGGTGCATCACCTTGCACTTAGCTGCATTAAAGGACATTTTATTTCTTACTGACCATGCAGCAAGATTATCCAAATTTGATTGTAGGGAATTAACAGATGCAGAATTGTTAATGATACAACCAAGTTTACAGTCATCGGCATATTTATGTATCCATACACCATTATTTGCTTGCATACTAGTAACAAGAATGTTAAACAACAAGGTGCCCAAGACAGAGCCTTGGGGGATGCCACTACTGACTTCTCCCCAATCAGGCATATGCCCCTTAATGCTCACTCTCTGCATCCTATTACTTAGCCAAGAGTTTACCCATGTAATAATGTTGGCATGGAAACCATACCTTTTTAATTCCTCAATCAAAACTTCATGAGGAACGGGGTCAAAAGCCTTCTGTAAATCTAAGAAGATAACATTGACTGGGAGTCCCTGGTCTAATGCCATGCTAACAGGTTCAATGAAATTTATTAGGTTTTGCTGACAAGATCTTCACTTTACAAAACCATATTGTGAAATATCTATAATATTCATATTTTGAAGGTGGGCTACCATTTTATGTTGTAGAATCCTTTCCATCAATTTGCCTAAATGCGAGGTGAGGCTAATGGGTCTATAATTATTTACAAGGTGTTTACTACCTCCTTTATGAATAGGCACTACAGTAGCTAATCTCCACTCTGATATAACAGCTCCTTCATGTAGTGATACATTAAGTAATAACGTAAGGATCTTTAAAAGTGTGGTTGCTAATTCTTTAATAAATTTGGCTGGAATTCCATCTGGACAAGCTGAGGAATTGACTTTGGTGGCTTGGAGAGCTTGCTTAACTTCCTATGCAGTAATTATTGAATATGGAAGTTCAGATAGTAATTTATCTAGACATGCATTATCCTTTATTTTATATACATTCAAAAAATAATTGTTAAATTCCTTAGCCATATCTAATTCATTAACCAGCGGTACGTTATCCTTAAGTAAAGGACCAACAGATGGTTCTTTTCCTTTTAGTGATCCAATATAACTATAAAACTGTTTTTTTTTATTATCCTTTGTTAAAGTAGCAAGTTTCAGTTCTTGATTCTTCTTTACAGATTTAGTAGCTTTTTTACACTGTTTAGCCTTAGCTTTAAACGTTGGTTATTTCTCTGTTGTCCGATCCTTATTATACTTATTAAATGCCTTTTTTTCTAATCAATCTTTTGATTTTACCATTCAACCAAGGGGAAACTCTTTTATTATTAAAATATTTTTTTGTTTCCAGGGACCCAAGTATTAATACAATAATCATTTTTTTCTGTATAGCTAACCATATCTGTTCACTATTTAGATTATTTAGTTCAGCCTTCCAATTCCATGTTGTAAATAAATTTCTAATTGCTTCATAATTGGTGTTTTGAAAATTTTTTGTCCTCGTTACACCATGATTTAATATAGAATAATATTTAATACCCCAGGACACCATGTTATGGTCACTATCCCCAAGGGGTGCAACAACTTTAGGTAGTTCCCCTATATCATTAACATTTGTTAGGATAAGATCCAAAATGTTATCCTTTCTAGTCAGTTCTGTTACTAATTGTTCTAAATCTTGCCATAAAGTAAGTCCAATTAATCTTTTTTCTAACTGGGTATTCCCTGTTAATGTTTGCCAACTGATGGACAGAATATTAAAATCCTCCATTAAAATTAAGTCTTCGTAAGTTTCCAGATTCTCAGGAGCTTGCATAAATGAATCATTACCAATAGTATCTAAATTTGGTGATTGATAACACAGTCCAATTGTTATATTTCTATCATTATGTATTTTATCATATATAATTTCAGTATCAATTTCTGTGTTTATGATAGTTAGGATTTCAAGATTATCTAAATGCTTGTTTATATACAAAGCAATCCCAGCTCCTTTAGATTTTTGACGGTTCTTATTAATAACTGTATAGCCAGGGATTTCTATACCCCAACTAGTATATGTAAACTACATTTCAGTGACACCACATATGTTAATTTTGTCTTTATGTAAGATACATTTCAGTTCATCTAATTTTTTGTTCAAACTTCTAATGTTAATCAACAAGATATTCAATTCCTTACAACACACTTTAGAAGTAGTGTTTTTTTAGCGCAGCTACAGCTATGTTTTTTTGAGTTTCTCCATGAGAGTCAGTTAGATAATTAACTACTCTAACAATCTCATCTGTTAAAATGACTCCTTGTTCAGTTGTTTTATTTACTTGTCTACTATTCATTTCAGTTTTGGACTAGGCATTAACATGCAGCCTGAAGCTCATCTTTAAAGTTACATCTTGAACTAGGGCTTTAGCAGTGACATTTTTATGTTTGCTTGCACACATGTGCAAGAAACATAGTGCCATCATCCGAGTTTTTGTAGGTGTGGCACCCTGTCTTCCAATTCTACTAGTGTGCTTGCAGGCCTGGCCAAAGTTCACCAATGAATGCTGCAGCTGTCTATGACAGCAGTTGAAAATGCAGTGGCGTACAGTTGAAAGGGAGAGACCGCTTCAGTGAGCAGCAATAAGATAGTGTTGATTAGTATATTGCTGGCAATCCTGCTTGTATATGTCTCTGCTTTCTCTTCCTGGAACATAAATTCAGTTTGAAGTGAACTTTTCCTAAGACTATCTTTCCAGGAGGAGGCAGGTGACTAAAATGACATCCTTGAGAATGTTTCCAAAAAAATATCTAATTGCCATCCTTGAAATGTTGAGTCAGAGTTCAGGGTAGGAGCAGCATTGACAAAAGCAGGAAAACAGAACCCCAAAGAGGCTGAAAAAGTAGACACAGTTTTCGCCTGTTGGCACACCTGATAAGTATTGTAATAATATTCCCCAACCCTGTGAGTGTCTCTGAATAGTGCTTCCCACACCGATTGCACACAGTATGGCTGATGGGGGGTGACCAATCCCCTGTCTGCTCCACGCTCCCCCCCAGAGTTCTAGGTGCCACACTGGGAGCCCACCCCGGCATGGCATAAGTGAGAATGGCAATGGGGTGCCCAATCCCCTGTCAGCTCAATTAAACCCCCCAAAAGAAGCAGACTTCCAGTTGTCACGCTGGGAGCCCATCCCATCATGGCACATCTGTATGGCCGATGGGGGGTGCCCAATCCCCTGTCAGCTCCACTGACCCCCCCAAAAAAATCTTCCAGCTGCCATGCTGGGAGCCCACCTCAGCATGGCACAAGTCCCGTGTGATTTTCCTAAAAAGAAAACAAACACCTGAATAGAAAAAATGATCCCTCATTGATTGCCTTGCCCCCAACCTGTGCCCACCCTCTGTGCATCCACCTCCCCACACCTCCACCTCACCCCATACTTACCTCTGGAGGCTGGCACGATGATCTTCGGTGGACTGGTAACACGTCTGCACTCTTCAAAGCTGACCGTGAACTGAAGAAATTCCTGTAAACTGTATAATGGAATAAATAGGGTTTTTTCAACTTTGATGCATATCTCAGGCATTTTTTGGAATTGAGGCACCAAATTATCAACATGGGGTTTTTGAGACCCCTCCTCATGAATTTCCGGCACTGTCATGAGGTTAATCGGCCCTGAAAGGTGATTTTGCTGTCACTGCAAGGAACCACCTATTGGGACTGATTTATGAAATGACAGGTAGGCCCCCAAAAACCCTATGTTGAAAATTTGGTGAAAAAATTCCCAAAAATGACTGATTTATGAGCGTTCATTGCGCAGTTCATAAGCACGCTCCTAAGTTCATGAATTTTTTATATTTTCGTTCCAGATTTTCAACATTGCCATTTTTCCACACCTCCTTATGAGCAGTATAGTTGTCATTTTTCACATCTCTCCCAAAATGTGTTTCCATGCATGTAGCGCACAATGGCACAATCAGTGTGCGAAATCAATGTTTGGGACAGATTAAGAAAATCACAGTGACACTGTTCATGAGCAGAGGTCTTAAAATGGCTATGTTAAAAATTTGGTGGCAAAAGTCCATAAAATGACTGTGTTACAAGCGAGCATTGAGCAGTTTCCAAGCACCCTTGTAAGTTCATGAATTTGTAACATTTTCAGTTGAGATTTTCACCACTGGCATTTTTCCACACTTCCTTATGATCAGTAGAGCTGCCATTTTTCACACCATGGACAAAATGTGTTTTCGCACTTCCAGCGCAAAAATGCGTGGTCACAGTGGGAAATCAGTGTTTGGGACAGATCAAGAAAATCACAGTGACACTGTTCATGAGCGGAGCTTCCAAACTGCCTGTGTTGACAATCTGCTGTAAAAAATTCCTAAACTAATTACATTACGGGTTTGCATTGCACAGTTTCTACTCACGCTCGTGACTTCACCAGTTTTTTAATGTTTTCACTGCAGATTTTCAACATTGCCATTTTTTACACCTCCCCATGAACAGTACAGCTGTCATTTTTCACATCCTGTTCAAAATGTGTTTTCCCACCTGTGGTGCCAAATGGCGTAGTCACTGTGCAAAATCAGCTTTCGGCTAACGGACTGATATTGCCACTGTTCATGAGGTGGAGGTCACAAAAAAAAATGGTGAAAATTTGGAGTGAAAATACCAATGAATGCCTGAGGCATTAGGGTTTCTGACCATAGCGCCCCACCTTGTAGAGACTGACAGGCATCAAGGTGTGACCTGGGATTGTCTCCTGTAATGCTCATACCATTCCACCCCCACCCACACCCTGCAGCAAATGAGAGGCATCGAGGTATGCCTTGAACTCTTTGGCCCCAAAGTTCACCCCATTCTCCTATACAGCACCCATCTCACCATATTTCCTGATGGAATGGGGTAAACATAAGGGCCAAAGACCCCAAGGCACACCGTTGCACTGTCGGTGTCTGCAGGGTAGGGTGTGGAGAAGTGGTGTGGCCGTTATGCCTGATGACCCAAAGGCACACCCCAATGCCTGTCAGTATCTGTAGTGCAGTGGTGAGGTTGGCTTCAGTTCAGTACTTCACTGCCATTCCTATTATGCAGCTCTGTAACTCCTACACTGCCAATGCCAATGCCAGCAAGCAAACATTCGGCATTGACAAATGCTTGTTCTTATAAAACTACTTCCTGGTTATTTACATGTGTCCTGTGTTGTTGAAGCTTGTCTGTTTTAGGGCTGGAATTTCAGTCTCAACTCGTATTTTACTATTGGTCCTGCAGCTGCTTGAACTATTTAAACTTGTTACCTATTTGTCTGATTATCTTGTCTGAATAGTTTACTTGCACTTTATCTAGGTCATTATTTTTCCTAGTTATTGTCAAGATAAGTTTCATAATTTTGCTCTGGTCCTAAGCTTTTTAATCATGTATCTTTTTTACTGTATCCTCACATTTAACTTTACCTCATTATCCCTTACTTCCTCTGTCAAGTTCCAGCAGTGTGGGGATAAATATTTTTTTTCATTCCCACCACCATGGTCAGACTTTTCTTCTACGGGTTGTGACAGGGTTGAATAAGGCCCTGCCCCATTTGTTATGCAGAAAGAGTTTGGGTGCAAGGGTCTGTTCTATCCTCTCATTTTCTATCTCTTCTCTGTCTAGTTGTGCAACCAAATTTTCTTGTGAGACCTAAGAACTGATCACTCTGGCTATTTTGCAATTCTCCACCTCTCACTATCTCTCTGCCTTCCCTTGCAGTTTCTGTCTTTTCTTCCCCTTGAATATCTGCAGATATAAAAATATATGTGAATCTTTGTGGAAATGTCACTGACTCCGGGATCCCTTTCTTTAAAACTGTATATAGTTATAATGTTGAAATGATTGCAAAGCTATTTGGAACACAAGGGGTTAACCTAAGATGCAGTTTTTAAGCTTTTTGCAGAGCTATAAACAAGAGGTCAGTTCTGGATCACTTTGTTCTTTTTTGCTGCACCTGAATCGAAACTGACAAGAACATTCTGTAAACTTACAAGAACATTCTGTGAGGAGCAGGCTGTCTTAATGAGTTTCCAGACAAAAACTTATAAAAAGAGCAGCAATGTTTTTGATACAGAGACAAGGAGAGTGAGAGAGCAAGACTGAAACTTGGAATTAGACATATCCTCAGATGAAGAACTTTGTTTTCTGTGTTTGTACTGCCTTTGTCAATAGATATATTGAATAATTTCTATTTTTTATTTTGCTGTTATTGAGAAAACGAAAACACTATTTGTGAATTTTGAAACTGCTCCTGGTTTTTCTATGCTTTCTCACTTGTACTTCGATGACATGGGTCAT
This sequence comes from Neoceratodus forsteri, assembly GCA_016271365.2. Classification (NCBI taxonomy): domain Eukaryota; kingdom Metazoa; phylum Chordata; order Ceratodontiformes; family Ceratodontidae; genus Neoceratodus; species Neoceratodus forsteri. The sequence goes on from CM057449.1 coordinate 465,105,884, forward strand.
GTAAGTCACCCCATTCTGAGGGCAATAAATACTGCTCTCTCTGTACTGTTAACCAAAGCCGCAGGTGGTTATGGTGTACTAAGAAAGAAATATAGGCTCTGATGGCAGATAAGGACCACTTGGCCCACCTAGTCTGCACATTTCCCTACCTAAGCTGCAGATTCTAGTTAACTAACAGCTACTTCCTCCTACCCCCCCACTATAATTGCCTTATGTCTGTTCCATGCATTCTTGAATTTCTCCACTGTTTTTGACCCCATAACCTCCTCGGGAAGGCAGTTCCATGCATCCACTACCCTCTCCATGATTAAACTCTTTCTCATATTGCCCCTGAGCCATCCCCCCATCTTCAAATTGTGCCCCCTTGTTCTTGCACATTTCTTTTTCTGAAAGTTGCTTCACTCTTGGACTTTGTTGATTCCCTTGAGGTACTTGAAAGTTTCTATCATATACCCCCTCTCCCTCCTTTCCTCAAGGGTATACATATTAATCTATTTTTGTCTCTCTTCATACGACTTATTTTGCAGACCCTGGACCATTTTAGTTGCCCTCCTCTGGACTGCCTCCCTCCTGTCTACGTCCTTGCAGAGATGGGGTCTCCAGAACTGCACACAGTACTCCAGATGGGGTCTCACCAACTGTCTGTACAGAGGGATAACAACTTTTTGTTTTCTACTGGTGATGCCTCTCCCTATGCACCCCAGTATCCCCCCAGCCTTCCTTACAGCCATCTCACATTGCTTGCCTACCTTAAGGTCATCTGATATGACTACCCCAGGTCCTTTTCCATTTTTGTTGTTGTTAGTACCTTCCTACCCCCACTGAGTACTCTTCCCCTGGGTTTTTGTTTTCCCAGTGCATTACTTTGCACTTCTTTGCATTGAATCCAAGCTGCCATATTTCTGACCATTCCTCCAACCTTGTCAAGTCCCTTCTCATCCTTTCCACCCCCTTTTGTGTATTAAGCCAGCTGCAGATCTTTCTGTCATCTGCAAAGAGGCATACTTTTCCTTCCAACCCCTCAGCAATGTCTCCTATAAAGACATTAAAGAGGACCAGCCCAAGTACTGAACCCTGCGGTACCACACTAGTAACCACCCTTTCTTCAGAGTGTACTCCGTTTACTGTTACCCTCTGCATCCTGTTGTCCAGTGAATCTGTTACTCAAGCTACCACCTCGGGACCAACTCCCAGGCTGGTTAACTTGTTTATTAATCTTTTGTGTAGGACTGGGTCAAATGCTTTCCTAAATTCTAGGTAGGCCATATCCACAGCTCCCCTCTGGTCTACTACTTTGGTCACCCAGTCAAATAAATCTTTTAGATGTATCTGACATGACCCTTCCACTGTGAATCCATGCTGCCTTGGATCCTTTGTGCTGCTGGCATCTAGGTACTCAACAATTCTTTCTTTCAGAAGTGATTCCATCATTTTTCCTACCACTGAGGTCAAACTAACAGGTTTGTAGATGGGCCTCTGTCTTGCTCCCACTTTTGTGGACTCAAGTACCCTGTTTTCTCAATATGCTATTGGTTTATTTTATTTATTTATGTTTTACTTTTGGTGGCAGGTGACAAAGAAACTAAATTCCAAAACGTTTGGTAACCTGCGCTCAGTTCAGGTAGAGGTGCGCTGTAGTGGTCGGCCAGCCCAAAACAACAATGGAGTTCCAAAGTAATGGTGCTTTCCAAGATCAGCAAAAAATTCACAGAAGATTGTGTGCCAACAAGTTGTTGATTTATTTCTTACCAAAGTGGTGAGCCTCTAGTGCCTCTGCAAACTGCCTTTCACGGGAGCGTTAACCATACAGCTTCTCAGTGCCTTTTAAATGGTACACAGTATGACATCATAGGATCATGTGACTGTTCCAACACCAGAACATTAAACATTAAAAGAATGTCAAAAACATTTATGTACATGTATGCCCCCCATTTTGGGCTTACGTGGTAGGGGCATGGTCCTCCGACCGTCCGACAGGCATCCTCTGAATGGCTGTGGTGGAGCTCAAGCCTGCTTGTCCCTCTGTGTCTTGGGGTTGCCACCAAACTAAATTTGGGACCTCAACCCAAGTTCTGGGTAGGGATGAGGCCCGAGTTGTGTTCTCATGCCTCCGGTGCGACGGGAGATTCTAGCAACCCTGAGTAATTTGTAAATGCTGGCCACTCGAAGAACTACAAAGATGGCAGCTGTGTACCAGTGCGCATGTGCAAGCCAGGGGGGAAGATTTAAAGGAGATGTGCTCCTGTTGTCTGCTTGGCCATGCGGCTGTTGGGAAAGCGGTATATCCCTAGCCCCCAGATGAGTAGAGGAGCTACGGGTAGCCATAACTGGTGACCAGAAGGACTCTGGTCACAAATCCTTTTACAGATTGCCCTGTTAATGGGCTAAATTCAATAATTTGGGGCCCAATTTCAGGGAACCTGCCAGGAAGACAAAATGGCAGCTCCCTAAAGAACTACAAACTGGGGCTGCTGGGAAAATACCCAAAGGAAGCCTGGAGAGCACCTGGGGAGTTGCAGCCAATGATAGAGAGGTTGTGCAAGGAAATCTAAGGCAGTTTTTTGGTGCTGAAAAGGGGTTGGAGGTCAAGAAGGACTGCAGGGTGGATGTGAGAGGGAAGACTGCTCAAATGAATACAGTCTGACTGGCTGTGAAAACTCTGCCTACCTCCATCTGCCAAGTTGAGTGCAGGAAGAAAAGTAGCTGCTTGTGAGACTGACACAGGGTAGAGAAAAGCAGAGTTTTATAGCAGCTCAGTTAGTTTGGATTTTAGTTTGAATTGAGAAAATAAGAGATGGGCTGTGGACTTTGAAAATAACCCCTGCTTCCCATGGTGCAGAAATCGTTAAGTGGTGGACATTTCAGCCAGGGGAGAGTCTGCAAGTGTTGATCCAAGCTGCTGCGACAGGACTCAGCCTGCTGGTGAAAGTATCCTCAAGGTGAGGGGTTGTAGATTTTAAGACTGCAGAAGAACTGCTGCCCTGTGTTGGTCCTGAGGGTGATTCTGCATGCTTTGGAAAGGGTATAGGGCACATATGCAATCCTGGTTCCCTGGACTGAAGACATTGATGCACTGGGTTGAAGGATGAAACAGGCCTGCCTGTGTGAAGTCTGTATATAAAAACCCATAGGCAAAGTTGGCAAGGCCATGCAGCTGAAGATCATCATCCCTGGAGCCATCCAGTTTTGTTTTCCCCACCGGTGGTGCACCACCTACATCAAAGCCTCCATGGTACTGTGCAACGCAACTGGCTGTGAACCCCCAGAGTGGACTGCAAACTGTGAGTACCCCGAGCTGTGGCTCTGGGAATTCTTTTAGTTAGCTAGTCAGTTAGGCATCTGGAAGTAAATCCTTCCACCTCTATTTTGAGACACTCAAGTCTACAAGTATAGGATAATCAATCCAACATGGGTTGTGTTCAACTGGGCCCCAGCGATAGACCCCAGGCCTGCACTACTGCACAGGGAAATCTGGGTGCACCCAAGGGGTGGTGAGAAGGATTGATACTGGGAAAGATATTGTGCCATGAGTGAATTGTGTTTGATATTCTACTCCTTGTTCCTCCTCCCCAATAAATAAGGTTACTGTTTGCATGTTATTCACTGTCCCTGTGTTATTGAAAGAGTGCTGCTGGGAGGGTTTGGGGCAATATTGTGGAAACTGTAATTTGTGTGGGAAATGTATTGTTGGGGCAGTGTACTATTTCTTGGAAGGTGGTAACCTGTTCTTTATCCACAGGACTCCCCTGCCATTACTCCAGGTGGAGGCACCACACCACACAAACTGTTACTGTGGACCCAGGCAGGCCCCCTCAAAGGTGTGTTCTGAACTACCCTGAGGGTCCCAGAGGAACCAAGGTGAGTCAACAGGCTGCTACTAGTGGAGGCACTGCTGGGATTTCATGCCCCCTAGAGGTTACCCATGAAATTGCAGTGTGAATATTTTGGTGCCCCCCTGGGTTGGGATAAATGGAATGGTACTCCAGAAAGTGGAGGACTGGTGTGCATTTGAGGGACTTGACCCTCAGAGAATGCTTCTGCTAAAGAATGTGACTGGGGAATAGATAAAAGAGTTTATACTGAAAGTATTAGATGGGGCCCTGACAGAGTATGGGAGTTTGAAAAGTCAAAGGGTGACCAAGGACAGCAGCACTGGGCTTAGGGAGTTAATCATAGAGACAGACAAGGATTTAGGTGTGTTGATCTACCCCCTCACTGTGACATTGGAAGGGTTTCAGGAGACATGGGTGGTGCTGAAGAGAAGAAGTCAGGCTAGCCAACAACCTGGTACTCCACCCCCCCCAAGAACCCCCTGCCCTGTGACCCAGGGAGTTTTGAAGTTAAACTGGATTCCATGCTTACTAGTGAAGGGAAGTCCTTGAAAGACCTTCAGGTTATGTTACCGTGAGGGGGGCTCTCTCCTATAGTGTTGCCCAATGGAGTGACCCCCATGTAGTGGCATCATACGAGCAGTACAAACAGCTGCACACCTTCTCAGGGGCAATCCCCATGCCAGCTGGGGAAGATGACTTTGAATCCTGGATAAGTCAGGCCGCCCAAATGATGCAAGTCTGGAGGTGTTCGGATGAGGAAAAATACAAGAGGGTGTTTGAAAGCTTAAAAGACATGGCTCTGGATGTGATTCGGTCCCTATGAGCCAGCCAGCCTAACTGTACCACAGATGGCCATGTAGCCATTTTGAAAAGCAGCTTTGGAGTTATCAAGAAGAGAGAGGCCATCCTGTCTCAATTGTGGGCGCCATGCAGCAGCAAAGCAAAAAATTGTCGCAGTACTTCACCAGGTTGGAGGCTGTGGTGTGCAAGATTGCAGAGGATGGTAGAGAGTCCCAAGAGCAAGTAGCTAAGCTGAAACTCGACCAGATTCTTAGTAGGGCAGTGCACTTCTGATTGACTTTAATCTCCTTCTGATTAAGGGACCAAAAACAAACCCCCCCCCATCTTTCAAGCAGTTCTTGGATGAAGTAAAGGAGGAGGAACATCAGGGAGATGACGTCTACTTGCTACAGACGTCTGCAACTACCAGTGCAGCCCTGCAACCACAAACCACAAACCCTGCAGAACGGCCTTGCTCTTTTGATTTGGGAAACATGCTGAAAGAGTTATGCAATTGTGTGTAGGACTTCAAGGGAATGAGAGAAACACCTCCCACCCATACTATGGCAGAGTTCCAAGAAATAAAAGACTGTATGAAGGCCTTGCAACTGTCATGGGAGTCCTGATCCTTGCAAAGTGTTATTGTGTCCAAGCCCAGGTAGCAGTCTGCTCAATATTCTGACCCCTGGCCTGGACCCTGATTACCACTCGGGTCTTGAGAGGGCTGGTTCTGTTTCAAATACAGACAAGATGGTCATACCCAACGTGGTTGCTTCAGTGCTGAAAATCCCCAGCTAGTGGCTCAAAAACAAAGGTGAATGGACCAGGGAAACACCAATGGGGACCAGTAACAGAGCTACCTGGGCCACAGCCATTGCAGTGCTCCACCAAGTGGACTGAACCCCAAATTCCCCCACCAGCTAGGTGCCACCAGGCCAGATTGGCCTCCTGGCTAACACAGAAATCTTTCTGGAGGGAGAGCCTTGTTTCGTTCTACTAGATAGCGGGTCACAGGTCACCATCACCCACTGGACTTTCAATAACAGACATTTACAGCATTTGCCCCTCCTACCCCTGTCTGGTTTGTCATTGTGGGGGATAGGTAGTTTGAATTACTCCTATGATGGTTATTGCCTGGCACAAATAGCTTTCATCTCAAAGGATCCCGAAGAGCACCCCCCTCATTGAGACTTTGGCATTGATATGCCCGGAGCCACAAGGGATGACCGATGCATCAGTATTAATTGGGACAAGTGCTGATATGTTCGGGCGACTGGCAAAAATATCTACCAAAAGAGGTGGGACTGATAAGCTAGTGAACCCCATGGTCAAAGCTGTAGTAAAGAAAGTGGGCATGACTGTGGCAAGTGTGAAAATAAATATGGAGAAGAGTGTTGGCCTAGTGTGCCGAGTGGATGGAAAAGAGTTGATCCTGCCTCCAGGTTCAGAGTGCCAAGTTGTGGGAACTGCGCAGTTTGCTCAGCCACACCAAGGACATGCCTTTATCATTGATGCCCTGCCACCTGACAGTTTACCCAAAGGGCTGCTGGTACAAAGAGTGTTGCTCCATCCAGATACACCCTGGGCTAGGTGGGTTACAGTGAGGATCTGAAATGAATCAGGGAAACCCAGTGTCACCCGAAAGGGTCAAGTGTTGGCAAGTATCCACAGGTGTGACAGTGCCATTGCAGTGAACCCGATGGTAGCCACAGAGAAAGAGAGACAGATCCAAATCTGTTTGAGTTTGGTGATTCCCCCATACCTATCAGTTACCATTGGAGCCTATGTCAAAAGTTGGCCAAGCAGTGGAAGGTCTTCTTGCTGCATGAGTGGGACATGGGGTGTGTGGAAGGCAAATAGCATCAGATTAGTCTGAAGGACACGCTGCCTTTCCGAGAGAGGTCTCAGAGGTTGGCCCTGGGTGACATTGAGGATGCACAGCAACACCTGCAGGAGTTGCTGGATGCTAGCATAATTACCGAGTCCTGGCGCTCTTATGCCTTCCCATTGTAGTGGCCCAGAAGAAGAGTGGAGCCTTGAGGATGTGCATAGACTATCACATGCTAAACAAGAAGACAATCCCGGACCAGTACGCTGTGCCCCGGGTAGAAGACACCTTGGTCAGCCTGTCCAGGAGTCAGTGGTTCTCTGTGTTGGATCTCCGGAGTGGCTATTATCAAATCCCCATGGTAGAGGACAAAGAAAAAAAACACTTTTATCTGACCATTGGTGTTCTACCAGTTCGAACACATGCCGCAGGGAATATCTGGAGCACCGGCCACTTTCCAGCACTTAATGGAGAAGGTTGTGGGGAGTATGAACTTTCTCAAAGTTATTGTCTACCTAGATGACTTGACCATATTCAGTCGCACCCTGGAAGAACACGAAACTCGGTAATGAAGGTCCTGGATTGACTGGAGGAGTCTGGCCTGAAGGTATCAACTGACGAGTACTAGTTCTGCCAGCCAGCAGTCAAGTATGTGGGGCACATCATCTCAGTGGAGGGCGTGCAAACTGATCTTGCTAAAGTGGAGGCCCTCACCACCTGGCCTAGGCCCACCAACTTAAGGGCCCTGCAGTCCTTTTTGGGGTTCTGCGGCTACTACCATCACTTTGTAAAGGACTTCTCAATGGTGGTACACCCACTTAATGATTTGATGCAAGGTTATCCCCCCAATTAACCAAAAGAAGAGAGCCCCTGGGTCCAAGACAAGCCTGGCAAAGGAGTACTTGCGAGTTGGTGAACCTTATGGAGAATGGTGGACCCTTGAGTGCAAAGCAGCTTTCCAGGAGATTATTTGGAGATTAATTGAGATCTCTGTTTTGGAGTTTGCTGACCCTAACAAACCTTATGTTCTCCACACTGATGCCAGTCTAAATGGGTTGGGGGCTGTTCTGTATCAGGCATATCTTGAAGGGCATAGGCCAGTGGCATTTTCTAGCCATAGTTTGACACCCTCCAAAATGAACTACCTGGTGCATAAACTGGAATTCCTGGCATTAAAGTGGGCCATGACTGACAAGTTCCATGAATACCTGTATGGGGTTCCTTTTATGGTCAGAACAGATAACAACCCCCTGACCTATTTCACCACAACAGCTAAACTGGATGCTGCAGGGCACCAATGACTCTCTGCTTTTTCTACCTATAATTTCAACTTTGAGTATCAAAGTGGACAAACCAACATAGATGCTGATGCCTTATCAAACAGCCGCATGGAGAGTGATGGAATCACTTCTGAAGGAAAGAATTGTTGAGTACCTAGAGGCCAGTGGGGCACAGGACCCAAGGCAGCATAGATTCATAGCGGGGAGGTCATGTCAGATGAATCTAATTGATTTCTTTGACTGGGTGACCAAAGTAGTGGACCAGGGAGGGGCTGTGGACATGGCCTACCTAGACTTTAGAAAGGCATTTGACACAGTCCCACACAAAAGATTAATAGTCAGATTAACCAGTCTGGGAGTGGGTCTCAGGGTGGCAGCCTGCGTAAAACATTGGCTGGGTAACAGGACACAGAAAGTAATTGTAAATGGAGTCCACTCTGAAGAAAGAGGGGTTACTACTGGCGTACTGCAGGGTTCAGTACTGGGTCCAGTCCTTTTTAATGTCTTTATAAGTGACATGGCAGAGGGACTGGAAGGAAAAGTATGCCTCTTTGCAGATGACACAAAGATCTGCAACAGGGTTGATACGCAAGGAGGCGTGGAAAGGATGAGAAGGGACTTGGCAAGGTTGGAGGAATGGTCAGAAGTATGGTAGCTTGGATTCAATGCAAAGACGTGCAAAATAATGCACCTGGTAAACAAAAACCCAGGGGAAGATTACACAATGGGGGGGAGGTAGTAACAACAACAAAAATGGAAAGGGACCTGGGGGTAATCATATCAGATGACCTTAAGGTTGGCAAGCAATGTGAGAAGGCAGTAGGGAGGGGCTGGGGGGATACTACATAGAAACATAGAAACATAGAAGTTGACGGCAGATAAGGACCGCAAGGCCCATCCAGTCTGCCCATTTCTTTTTCTACCTTATAAATGTGCCATCGGCCTTTGCTCTGTCAGTGACCTATCTATTCATAGTCATTTGTATTGCTCCCTTATGCCTATCCCATGCCTGTTTGAAGCCCTGCACTGTATTCATAGCCACCACTTCTTGTGGTAAGCCATTCCATGCATCCACCACCCTTTCTGTGAAAAAATTTCCTCACATTCCCCTTAATCAGCCTCCCTCAATCTCATGCTGTGTCCTCTTGTCCTGCTATTTTTCTTATATTTAAACATGTTAGACTCTTTCACCTTGTTTATGCCCTTAAGGTGTTTGAATGCCTCAATCATATCACCTCTCTCCCTCCTTTGCTCAAGGGTATACATATTGAGCTCGTTAATCTGTCCTCATATGTCTTCTGATGCAGTCCCTGCACCATTTTGGTTGCCCTTCTCTGGACTGCCTCAATTTGGTTAATGTCCTTGTGAAGGTGTGGCCTCAATACTGCCGCAGTACTCCAGATGGGGCCTAACCAATGTCTTGTACAGAGGGATTATTACCTCCTTCACGACTTGTGATACCTCTACTAATACACCCTAACACCCCCTAGCCTTACCTACTGCTTTAGAGGTCTGCTTGGATGATTTTAGGTCATCAGTGATGATGATGCCCAAGTCTCTTTCTTCCTTTGTGACTGCTAGCAACTCCTCCCAGCCTATAAGTGGCTTCAGGGTTTCTCTTCCCTATGTGCATGATTTTGCACTTCTTTGCATTAAATCCCAGTTGCCACTCTTCTGACCATTCTGCTAGTTTATCCAGATCTCTTCTCATTCTGCCCACCCCATCTGGCTCATCTACTCTGTTGCAGATCTTGGTGTCATCTGCAAACAGACAAGCCTTACCCTCTAGTCCATCTGCAAGGTCACTAATGAAGATGTTGAATAGGACTGGCCCCAGGACTGATCCCTGAGGTACCCCACTTGTGACTTGCATCTCTTCTGACTGTATACCATTTACCACCACTCTCTGTTTTCTGCCAGTCAACCAGTTTTACACCCAGTTGACCAACTTCTGACCCACCCCGAGCCTACCCAGCTTATTTATCAATCTTCTATGTGGAACAGTGTCAAAAGCTTTGCTGAAGTCAAGGTAGGCGACATCAACTGCTCCTCCTTGGTCCACCACTCTGGGTACCCAGTCAAAGAAATCTATGAGATTAGTTTGACAGGACCTTCCTTTTGTAAACCCATGCTGTCTTGGATCCTGTGCCCCTATGGATTCCAGGTGTTGCACTATCCTTTCCTTAAGAGGTGCCTCCATAATCTTGCCCACTACTGAGGTAAGACTGACCGGTCTGTAGTTCCCCGCCTCCTCCCTGCTACCACTCTTGTGGAGCGGGATCACATGAGCCCTTCTCCAGTCTTCTGGGACCTCTCCTGTGCTCAGAGACTCACTAAACAATTCTGCTAATGGCTCTGCTAGTTCCTCCTTTAGCTCCTTAAGTACCCTGGGATGTATGCCATCAGGTCCCATTGCCTTATCCACTCTGAGCTTAGCAAGCTCTTGTAGGACCCTTTCTTTTGTGAAGGGAGTAGTGCTGGGAGTAGTGGTGGATACTGGGATGTATAGGGAGAGGCATCACCAGCAGAAAACAGGAAGTTGTATCCCCCTGTACAGACAGTTGGTGAGACCCCATCTGGAGTACTGCATCCAGTTCTGGAGACCCCATCTCCGTAAGAACATAGACAGGATGGAAGCAGTTCAGAGGAGGGCAACTAAAATGGTGCAGGGTCTGCAAAAGAAGCCATACAAGGAGAGACTAAAGGAGCTTAATATGTATACCCTTGAGGAATGGAGGGAGAGGGAGGACATGATAGAAACGTTTAAGCACCTCAGTGGAATCAATAAAGTCCAAGAGGGTAACATCTTTCAGAAAAAGACATGTGCAAGAACGAGGGGGCACAATTTGAAGATAGAGGAGGGATGGCTCAGGGGCAATGTGAGGAAGCATTTTTTCACAGAGAGAATGGTGGATGCATGGAACAGCCTTCCTGAGGAGGTTGTGGGGTCTAAAACTGTAGGAGAATTCAAGAATGCATGGGACAGACATAACACAATTTTTGTGGGGGGTAGGAAGAAATAGGCTGTTGGTTAAATAGGATGTGCAGCTTATCCTCTAGGTAGGGAAATGGGCAGACTAGGTGGGCCAAGCGGTCCTTATCTGCCATCAGAGTCTATGTTTCTATGGTGATGCCTCTGATCCCCCTGTTCAAATTGAGAGTGCTGTGTTCCAAGTTTATCTTGCCTGCTGATGATCCAGCTGTGAACCCCACCAGATCCATAGATATGCTGGGGCCCTCTCCCAAAGCTTTCCCACTGGCATATTTGAATTTCACCAGGCTGGACATGTCTTCACAGCCCCAACCCAGTAAGCCTGAATTACGGCAGGTGCAATGAGATAACCCTGCTATCCAAGACCTAATCTAGGCCCTGGAAAAGAGACATTCAGCTGATCAAGTGTGCAGACATCACCTTGACACCAAATGCCTGCTGAGAGAATGGGGAAAGCTAGTTCTAATAGATGAACTGTTACTGCAAAAGTTACATGACAAAGAAAACCCTGGACATTCTATGCTTTAGTTAGTACTGCCTCAGGGGTACCGTGATATAGTCCTAAAGTCCCTGCATGATGACATGGGTCACCAGGGTTATGAACACATCCTAGATCTGTGTAGAGCACAGTTTTACTGGCCCTGCATGAAGACTGATGTAGAAAAACACTGTAAAAGCTGCCTGTGGTGCATACAGAGGAAAACCATGCCAAAGCGAGCTGCCCCTCTAGTCAACATTAGTACCAATGATCCCCTCAACCTAGTCTGCAGGAATTTTTTGTCCCTTGAGTCTGGCAGCAAAACACCACTAATATCCTAGTTATTACTGATCTCTATACCAGGTGCACCCAAGCATTTCCCACCAAAGATCAAAAGGCTAGCACTGTGGTCAAAGTATTGCAGCCGTTTGTACAGCACTATGGCATCCCAAAGAGAGTTCACTCCGATCAAGGCTGAGACTTTGAAAGTAAACTGGTGAAAGAGTTCTTGGCCATGTATGGTATAAAGGAATCTCACACCACACCGTACCACCCCCAAGGAGACCATCAACCTGAGCACTTCAGCCGAACTCTGCTGAACATGTCGGGTACCCTGGACCCAGCCGAAAAAAGCAAACTGGAGTCAGAAAGTAAGCTACAGTGGTGGTTACAAAAATGTTTCCCAGTACTGTGGTATGACACTCGTTAATAAGAGCTACCGCTAGGTACCAAGGCGGTGGATCAGTAATGCGGCATTAAATGCCTGCATTATAGAAGGTGCATTAATGCACTTCCTCAGTGAGTCTCATGATGGCAATCACGGTCCTGGAGCATAATATTATTTTTTTTACATAAGTGATTCACTCTCTGGCAGATGGCATTGTTTTTTATACTTTCCTGGCTTGGTTGTGAATGCCGATAAATATTTCATTTAAAGATCAATGGCAAATGGTTAGGTATTTTATTTAAGGCATATCATTAGGTTGTATTCTTCAGGAACTTTTCTATATGATTAGACCACAGAAGTGTAAATAAAACATCTATGGAAGTTTTTGTCTCCTGTTGTTTTATTATTTCCTGTGTGGTTCTGTGCCATTTTCATCCATGCTTCATGTGTCCTGATAGTAACCAAATGATGTAATTTACTATTTCTGTAGCATGAGTCCAGACCTGGCAAACAGTGCTGTTTGTGGGCTCGCTCAACATTACTTGGCTCCAGGTTCTCCTTTCCCTTCATTGCGCTGAAACGGAGTGCTGGAAACGTTGCATTTTTAAACACTGAAATAGTGCTGAAAAGCAAACCGGCTGTGCAAAACATTATGGAGTATGTCACATTTTCTTTCTTAGTCTAGGACAGTGTCAATATAGTATTTTTTTTTACTTGTATGTTATGGTTGGTGTCATCTATGGTTAGCCTGATGTAATATCTAGACAGGTCATATTCGAATGTTACTTACTCTGTCTATGTGAATGTATTTTTTTACATTTATTGGGAGACATGTGAACAGTGACCTATTGTCTTTGTCTATATTCTGATTTATATTTGTTTTGTAAATGTTCCTATTATGTTATGTACAGTATGGGTTCAGGAAGTTATCTCTCAGTTTGTGGTATAAACCAGATGAGCGAACATAGCCATTTTTAAGTACTATGCAATGTGGAGATAAAGAATGGTAGGCTAGTCTGTCCATTAAACTACTGTTTAGAATATTAATATAACTTGCTCTCCTACTTTGTTCTCCATTTTCCACAAATGCATTATAGCCTGTGCTTTCTGAGTTTGGTGTGTATGCCTAGGCATTATCTGTGTGCCTGCCAGCGCAAGGTAAAACAGGTGTTGGCAGCCCTACACTTTTTTGCATTTTGTTATATTGGAGATGTCTGCTTATGAGTGTGCCTTGCAAAGCCATTCTATGCTTTACATTGCACATACTGTAGATGGTTGTATGTCAACTGTGACACTTATCCTGTTCCAACACCTTCATTCACACAGAAAGATGCACCAAGAAGCAAACTGAACTGGAGAATGTTTGTGTCATTTACCTTCATTATTAACTCTGTAAATTGCTAAATGGTTGCAATGACTATTGGTGAAAAAAAACACATGAAATTGGGATAGTACGCACATTGCACTCGTGCATAATCCTTGCTTTTCAACTGCAATTACACTTAGATTTACAAAAGAGCTCATGAACTGCTTTGTTTCATGAGCTACTGTATAACTGTAGGGGCATCTACCGCATAATTGAATAAGTGGTCATCGTAATTGTTAAGCTATCGTAGGGTTACCACCTTTTAGGTAGCCCAGAGTGAGACGTTTCTTACTGAAAAATGATTTTTTGCAGGACAATATATAACCTTAACCAATGCATCAGTCTTGTTTTCTCTAAATAATTGGAATTAAGACTATATTTTGTAACTTTTTTAGTTGTTTCTAGTCTTGATTATAATTTTAAGGTCTTTTAGTTAAGGTATTATTATTTTTTGCAACATTTAGAAGAAAATCAGAAAATATTTTTTCTACTATAATGTCAGGATGTGAAGTATTTTTCATGTTTTTTTGCAGGACACAACTGCCCAAATCAGGACAGTTCTGTGCAAATCAGGACAGTTGGTAACCCTAGCTATTACTGATAACATACAGTATATATACAGTTATGTGGTTGTCAGATGTAGAGTGATTTAACTTTACAATATCGGTGTAGTTTTGTGTCTCTTGTACTTAACTGCATAAATAACTAACAGGAGCAACATTGACTAGCAGTAATGTGGAAGTGCTGGCTTGTGCAGTGAGACTTTTGAGACTTGCAAGCCTCTCTCTAAAGTGTTTACAAACTCTTGAACTCCTCCCTTGCCATCTCCGCTCACCTCTCAATTCACTTGACTGTAATTAAGTGTGTGATAGAAAGAAATCAGTCACCATGACAGCAGACAGTCCTACTATTGTTTCTTGGGATGGAGAGGCATGTCTTGTAAGTGGCAGTGAAGTTTGCCTTTCAAAACCACTATTCAAAGAAACAAGTTAGTGGGGAGGGACGAATTCTTGTGTCCATAATAAAATGTTGGCAAATTATCAGTTGTCCGTCTCTGTCTCTCATTTTTTTTGTTTTTGTTTTACTGTGGCACAGCAAATTCTGTTCAAGGAGCTGTAAACAAATAAAAGTAAAACCTTATCCAAACAGCTAGAAGGATCATTCAGTGAGCAAACATACTGCAATGTATAGGTATGATGAAGAGCCTTTGTAAATGAGTCCCTGACTCAAAGGGTTGTAATTCTGATTCTATAAAATAAATAAAATACTGTAGGACAGTAGCATTTCTGTATTTTACTAATAATATAAACACGCTATTACTCTAAGTAACACATTTGGAAAACCATTTTGTAAACATTTTATTTCTCAGAGAAGATTTAAAAAATATACTTGGTTAAGATGAGCACACATGAGAATTGTCCACACTATCTACTCCTCAATGTCAGTTAAGCTATTTTTTTTATTTTCTGAAGGATAAATTTGCACCTGTAAATAAATTATGAAATGATATACTGTGCAGGCAACATTTACAGCAAAACTAGGCTTGAAGAGCAGCATATAAATTGCTCCATATTATCCAAGAAAAAGAAAAAAGCAATCGGTTAGTGAAGTGCAAAACACACAAAAAAACAAAAAAGAAAACAAGATGCTAAAACCAGGGGACATTGGTATATGCTACAGACATGTTTTCTCGAAGAAAAGAGAGTTAAATAAGAAACATAATTAACATTTATTAACATGTAATTTATTAACATGAGTCTAGACAATGGAGATCTGAATAACTGTTTTGATCCAGACCAGTGAAGCTGCAGTTTCTCGGTATCATCAGTTTTTTTTTTTACCTGCAGGTGTTTTTAATTTTTATTCAGAGCAGAGTTTATAGTTTATTCTGTATCCGTTTTAAGTGACCCCCCCAGAAGCTCCGAAATTTTAGCTGCTCATTTTGTTCTATTGATTTCATATTTTAGCTTAGTGTTTTAAATATGTCTATATAACATATTCATAATATTCATAATAAAGAAAGATAACATATAATGAGTAAAAAACAAAGTTAGGAGTTTAAAATCTCAAGCAGTACATCCCACATGACTCCCACTGTAGGTACCCAGGTACAAGATGGCATGCTTTACTGACCTCCTCAGATCTGATACTACCTGAGCAAGTACAAGTAAATGAAAGTGGTTATTTAAAGTGGACATTTAACCCTTGCAGGGCCGCAAACTCATATATCTGTCCAGGACTCCAATAGTTGTTCTAATTCTGTTGGCAGTCTCAGGGTTAATTTATTTCCTCGGGATAAATAAAACCTTCTAATTGTACATCAGGTTCTTGTTTGGGGGAGGGGGGGGCTTACTCCCACAACATTAGTGATTGGGTGTGCTGGCCAGAGCACATAATTAAATATTGAAGACTTCTTGTTTAAAATTGAATGTGAACTTTCTTTGTGTGTTTGTATACACTGTTTTATATAAAAAATGGAACTGATATCAATGAGTTTTGTCTATTTCATTACTGGTAGCCAATTAGTTTGTCTCACTTGCTGCCAGGCTCGCTGCTCATTTGTCATACAGAATCAACCCAACCTTACCTTACCTTACTGCTGAATGACACTCAGTATTTCTGTGCTATGTTTTTCTTAAAACGTATTTGTAAATGCACTTTTGACCATTGCAAAAAAAAAAAACACAGGATGTTACCTAGATGGTCCAAAGGCATGCTTAGGTAACTAGTGCTTGAGCCTGGCGGACGGGGGGGGGGGGGGAGAGCTCACCTATTAATTACTGCCTTTCTGCACCCTCTATAAAAAACATCAACTGTAGCCTGTAACCAGAAGTCAAAGTGTAAAGCAACTTCACAAATCAGGTCAGGGAAGGTAGGTAGACAGTGATGGCTGGTGCCACATATTTCTGCTGTCCAACCTTGCCATTAGTGTACATTTAATAAATGGGTTCATTTCTGTGGACCAGACTGCTGCTACTAATCCCTCTCATGCCCTGCACCCCATTGCTACTGCTCAGAATATTAATCAATTAATAAAGCTATTCTTTTCCTCACAAAGCAGGTCACAGAAGGCAGGTAGACAGTAATGCCATAGTGGAGAGTACAAAAAAGGCACAGAAGGCAGGTACAGTAGCCAGTGATGCCTGAGTGGGGAGTAAAGCAGTAACCCCTTCCCAGTTTGGTAATGTCTTGCTGCTCAACCTTGCCACTATATGCTAGGGACCTGCACATTTTTTGTGCTTGGCAGGCAGTGTTGGGGGGGGGGTTCTATTTTTTTGTATTGAGGACCTAATAAATGATCCAGTTGGCACTCAGTAGCATATGACCTGGAACAATCAATGGAGAGCACACAAAACATGCAGTTCTGTAAATGACCAGAACAGAACTGCAATGCTTTCTATACAAAGAAGGTTTTAAATTGTGGTATTCGGGAAGGATTTCATACTGTGAACTGGTGTATAAACACTTATTTGGCCGAGGAATCAAAACATGCTGGGAGTCATGATCACCAGCCTGATATTGTGCAAAAACTGAGAAGAATGGACTAACACCTCTCTCCTCCTATGAGAGGTAACACATAATGGTGTAAAGATATCAGTCCCAAGTGGATCTTGGTAGTCCACTGAGAAAATGACAGATACTATTATAGGTGATCATATTTCTGGATCACACTCTGATGTAGCCCTTTAAGCAATCAGTGCATACTTTTTTGAACCAGGTTAACTATTATGGACAGGGGGATTCAGAATGATAAGAGAGGGCTATCACACCACATGAGGGACAGTTGACAGGTGTGGGATCATGGGTCACACATTAAGATAGATGCCCATACTTTTATAATTCTGAACTTTATAAACCCAGTGTGATCTTGGGGGAAGCCATCACTTACTATTAAGAATCCCTCCATCCACAGCACTCAACTGTCCCACATTTGGAGGGACAGCCTTCACTTCACACTCTGCACCCCTATTATTGTAATGATTTTTAATATCTATAAAATATTTGCATTTGAATGAGAAGAAAAGAATCTGAGAGGACTCTGAGACCTGGGACTGTAGAAGTGGAGATATGCATAGGAAATGCAAAACAAGATAACATCTGTGTTTTACTCTGCAGTACCTTTTTGTAATGCTAACTTTGAAGCCATTATATGCCACAGGCTTGTTCTGGGTGGGAGGGCGCTGATTTTGTTTGGGGATAAAAACAGAAATGAGAGAAAATAAAATTTGTATCAGAGTGCCAGATTGATTAATATAGGCAACATCCAGCCCCGCAGCTCAAGTGATACCCCTGCTGATGGGAGGAATAAAAAACAAATCAACCAGATCAAACATTATAAGAAATAAGAAATAAATAAATGCATAAATAAACATTTGTAATCTAGCAAAGAACTGGAGCATTCAATTCATTAAAATGCTAAAAAAGAGTGTTAGGGGACTATAAAGCAAGCTGTCATCTTGTTCCATCGACCTGTCCTGGCTTAAAAACAATGATGAAATATTCTTGCTTGTGTGGATTTCTGCATACCATTGGATAAAACACAACTTGTGAGTATACACAGTGAGACAGACATAGTGAATGAAGAAGTACAGAGACTGATGTAAAGTTCATATAACACGCTGCTTCATTAGAGAAAAGTAAGGTGCTAATCAATATTTATACACTGTATTTCAACTGGACTAAAAAAATACTCAGTGAACTGAAAGAAAATTCAGTGATTTTATTTTTATTTTCATAAAGGGTCACAAAACACCATTCCTCCTTCTTGGGGCACAAATCTCTCAGTTCTAGGACTGAACTGTCACATTTTTTTCTTCACCTGTAATGTGCAGTACCTCCCGTATCTCTCACTTTGCATCCAAAGTGAAGAATACAAACGCAGATAACATTTTTGTCTGGAAAATTTCACAAACAGCAAGGTGAAAATCATGAGACTGTTAAATGAGCAGGTGCTGTGAGGGTGATTCTCAGGAAGGCACTGTGAGAGTGATTATTGGGCAGGTGCAGTGATAGAGTAGGCACAGTGACAGTGATTATCAGGTGGGTACTGTGAGAGTGATTAGGGGGCAGGAGCAATGAGAGGGAGAGAGATTTTTGTGTGGGCACAGTGGCAATGATTATTGGGCAGGCACAGTGAGGATAGGATTACGGGGTGGGTTCTGTGATAATGATTATCATGAGGTGCAGTGAGAGTAAGAATTAGTGGATGTGTGCTAGAAGCAGCAGTGGTGTATTTCTAATTACAAACTATTTTTCATGCAGAGTAGGATGTCAGTGTACAGTATAGAACTTGAAGTTTGAAGTTTGAAGTTTATTGTTCTAGGAATTAATACCTTTGAGCCAAGGCTCTTTTACAAAGGTTCCATGTCATTAAGTACAAAAACATAGTAGACAGTGTTACAAACAATCAGTAAGCTGTTTAACAAGGCCACAACTTAAACAGTAACATTTATGTACAGAAAAGAAGAAGGAACTCAGAGGCAGTGTCAAGGGCAAGGAATAAGGATTGGAGAGCTTGAGAGAAGAGAGGGAGAAATAAGAAGTTTAGGAGCAGACAGAACCAGGTTAGTGGTAATACTCAGGTTGTCTTTGTCAAAGAGGAGACCATGGTGATTGAGTGAAACAAATGCAAGTGCACTCAGTGGGATGAGACTTTAGTCAAAGCAGTCATAGGAGATGGAGGCTGTGAGGTGAGTGTAAAGTATGGATTTGAAAGCTCCCAATGTCGTGGAGGATAGGGAGGGCAGGTTAAGGGCATTGTACCAGGTAGGGGCACGGTATGTAAAAGATCTTTGTCCCTGAGCAGTCTGGCATCTAGAGACAAGGAAAGGTTGGTGGTCAGATCTTCTGGTGGTATGAGTGCCATTGTTCAGGCAGAGCAGGTCCCGGATACATGGAGGAGTGAGTCCCAAGATTGATTTTTTTGCCATCATGCAGGTGAGATACATGAGGCGATTGGAAAGATGCAACCAACCGGTTTCCATGTAGAGGTCACAAGTGTGGGTCCGTCTCTGTGCTCCAGTGAGGAGTCTACAGGTTTTGTTTAGTGCTGTTGAGATGCGCTTTAGTGCAGTGGTAGTAGCTGAGCCATAGACAATTAGACCATAGGCTATGATTGAGATGATGGAGCTTTGAACAGCAATCCTCAAGGCAGCTTGGTTGAAAAACTGACGGTTCGGGTACAAAATTCCAGTGCGTGGTGCACTGTTTTTGCAAGTAATTGCTAGGGCCACAAAAGTAAGACATTCACAAAAGTGATACCAAGGTATTTGAAGGTGTTCACTTGTTCTAGTGTATTTCCAAGAGAAGTTTTTATGATGAGTGGAGTATGCCTATTTCTGTTTTGATGACTGGCAAAAAGCATGACTTCTGTTTTTTTTGATTTAGGACCAGTTTGTGCTCAAGGAACCACTTTTCAACACATGAGAAAGCAAGCTGCAAGCTCTGTCAGAGTGGATTTGGATCCTTAGGGAGGAGAATTACAGCGCCATCAGCCTAGAGTATTAATTTTTCAGGGCAGGATTTGGGAAGCAAGTTTAGAAATAGGCTGAAGAGGAGAGGACCTAAAATTGAGCCCTGGGGACACCAGAGAGGACCGGTTTGGAGTCAGAGAGAACCTCAGAGATTTTTACTGTTTGAGAACGTTGTGCCAGGTAACTTTTTACCCAGGCTCCAGGTCCCTCGGCTAGCCCAATGTTGAGCAGAAGAGAGATTAGAAGGTTATGGTGAACAGTGTCAAAGGCCTTTGTGAGGTCTATAAAAACAGCTACGGTTAAATAACCCTTATCCAAGGCTTTGTGAGTTTCACTAGAGAAATCAAGTAGGGCCGCCGACTTACTGTGTCCTTTCCTAAATCCGTGTTGCTGAATGCAGAGTAGATCGTACTTTTGCAGGTATTCTGATAGTTGATCCGCCATGATCCATTCAAGAGCTTTGGAGAGGGGTGGAAGTATAGATATGGGCCAATAGTTCCCTGGTGTGGATTTGTCGCCCCCTTTATGCACTGGTGTGACTATAGCGGCCTGCCATGTGTTGGGGAATTGACTTTGGCACAGGGAGAGGTTGAGAATTTTGGTGAGGGGGTGGATCACTTCTTCCAAGGTGAGGGACAGAAGTTTTAGATCAATGGTGTCACTGCTATTTCTAGATTTAGAGCAGGCCTTTTATGTGTCTGTAGGCTTCATATGTCTTAACTATTTTAAAGTGAAATAACGGTTTGTCTGGCGGGTGGTTTGGGATACGAGTTTTGGAACTGACAAGTCCTGGAAGAAGTCTGGTGAGAGGACACCACTGAGGTCAGTGAAGGTTTTATTTAGGGCATCGGCCATAGTCTTAGGGTCACGGGTAGTGGAGCCATCAATGTTCATTGCCGTGGGAGAGGATTTAGACTGTTTGCCCGTAATATTACTTGTATTGTCCCAGAAGGATCTCCCGTCACCCCAGGTGGTTTCTAGAGCATTCTTGAAATAGGAGCTCTTCATTTGCCTGATTTGTGAAGTGCATAGGTTGCGCGCCTGTTTATAGTTAAGTGAGTCTGTTATGGAGCCTGTAGCCCTGGCTATAGCCCAAAGATGGTCACGTGCTTTAAGATGAGCCAGTAGTTTGGCTGTTAGCCAGGGATTAGAGAGGGCTCTCATTCTCCTGCTGAGTCTGGGCGGCTGCACAGCAGAACAGGCTTGTGCTACTAATAGCGCAGAGGCAGTACTAGGATAGGCATTATTCTCCATCACTTTGGTACAATGTAAACTAACATTTGTAGAAAAATGGATACTATTTTTTCAAAGCACAATGAGCAAGACATTTTATTGTGTGATGCCCTTTCAGAACCTCTGCACTTTCCTGTTTAAAGAGCACAGACTATGATGGGTTTTAACCCCATTTATTAAAAAAATTTCTTGTAATTAGTTTTTGCTCACAGATTAAGAATAGATTATCATACATAGCCCCCTCCCAACTACACACACAATAAGAAAATAACAAAAAAGATGTTCCCATTAGAAAACGAAGAAGGCGTGCTAATGTACAGTAATTAGTCAGCTGTATTCCATCTGACAAACTGAATTAAGGTGCTGGAGACACAGTTCAACTCAATTTTTTATGTGCTGTCATGTTCCTTTAATTTCTATTCTAGATGCCCAATGTATTTGGATGCTACACTTTTGAATGTGAGTCTGATAATCCCTACTAAAAATCTATACAGGGCTGATGCCAGGATCTAATGTTGGACAATGTGGCTGAAAAAGAACCCCCCGACCAATTTTAAAAAAAATGTGTCAATAAAAAAAGTAAGAAACGATGAGTTTGTGTACACTCTTGCAACACAAGCTGACCACACAAGTGACTGCCTCTATACAAGACATTTCAGTCCTAAATAAAAAAAAGGCAAATAAGAAATGTTTTCTTTTTTCATATGGAGACACAGTTGCTTTGCATTGAGAACATGGTGTACCGTTCCTAATAACCGAGCTTCCCAGTAGTTGGGTGTTGCAAGGGAGCTAACAATATCCAGCTGTATTGAAACCAC
The DNA here is from genome assembly GCA_016271365.2 of Neoceratodus forsteri. Lineage (NCBI taxonomy): Eukaryota > Metazoa > Chordata > Ceratodontiformes > Ceratodontidae > Neoceratodus > Neoceratodus forsteri. The sequence goes on from CM057449.1 coordinate 465,127,632, forward strand.
AGGCTTCTAACCAGTCCCTTTTACCAGTACACTAATTCAGAAAGCAATTCAGATGACATAAATTGTCCTCTGCTATAGGGACTGCAGACTGTGGGGACAACTGCTGGAACACCGCAACCAAGACAGGTTAAATGTGACTGTAAACAGCACCACCTGGTGCATTTCAGCAGAAGAAGAGGGGAATACAATTAATTCCTCACCTACATTACTGCATACCGCATTAAAGAGGTAATGCATACCACATTAAAGAGGTGATGCTCAGCACACCGCATTAAAGAAGTGATGCTCGGCACACCACGCCTACTGAGGAATACCTCGGCATTGTGAAACTTTTTCATGATCACCACTGTATCTGGTGCATGCGTATAATTGCATCAAGAATGATGCCCCCCAGTGCTGTCCTTTCTACCTCATATTTGGTCATGAAGCCCGGCTGCCCATTGATAGTTGTTTTGGTGTGTTCTCTGACTGCACATCCCACAGAACCTTTCTGGAGTATACACATCAGTTAAGAGAGCAACTTAAAAATGCATACCAGCTGGTGTCTGAAGCGGCAGCTCACAGTAACCAGAGTAACACGCAAAGGTATGACAACAGAGTTCATAATCAAAAGCTGCAAGTGGGGGATTGTGTTCTGCTTAGAAACTTGGAGTTGCAAGGCAAACACAAGCTTCAAGATTGGTGGGACCCAGAAAGTTACATTGTGGTTGAGAAACTACCAGAATTGCCAGCATACCTGACTCTGTAGCATGGCGCAGGCACAATCCTGTGAAGCTAAGGATCTGAGAGCATGGACTTGTGTTCTCTCCATCTTCTTGTTCTGGAATCTGGATTGCTGTTGTCTTTTCTTGCCTAAAACAACAAAGTAGAGTGATTGGACTTGGTTATATGTTTTGTGTGTGCTCAAGGAAGCTCTTGCTGTACTTATAAAACAAAGGACGGCTATAAGGAAGAAGAACAAAAACATTTAAAACAAGAAGGAATATATGAATGAAAGGGGGTGGGGGAAGGGAGAGAGAGGTCGTGGGTTGGGTGACGGGAGACATCTCTGCAAGGGGCCAGGCATCTCACTCTCTTTCTACATACTTAAAGTAAACCAAACAATAAAAGTTGAACAGTGAAAAAAAAGTTGAAAAACAACACATTAAATGAGGTTGTACTACTACTACTACTATCTTTCTACACTAGTTCTACTAAGTAAACTAATTTAGTAAATCCCAAAAGCTGAAAATAAAGATACAAGAAAAAGCTGAAAAGAAAAAAACATACATTAAATGAAGTTGTACTATTACTACTACTACTATCTCAGTACTAAAGTAAATTAAATTAAATCCCAAAAGCTGAAAAGAGAGAAGTTTAAAAAAAAGCTGAGAGGGGCTGCAAGGCCGAGCCTGTACCAGTGGGCTGAGGAACTTGGGAACAACTGAGGGGACTATACATACATCTGCAGTATTGCAACAGTCGAAAAATATTTCCTTGCGTGTAATAAATAAAATAAGCTATTGTGGTGGAAAGGGAAGTATGGCTGTGAGGCTGAGCCTAGAGCAGTGGGCTGAGGAACTTGGCAACAACTGAGAGGACTAAATAAAAAGAAAACACATACTGGAAAGAGCATTTTTGTGTGTAATAAAAAAAGAAAACCTGGAAATGTGCACCAGACAGGGTGAGGAGGAGGCCAAAATGGGGAAAAGTATTGGGAAACGTATGGCACAAATAACACTGCACAGTCTAACTGGTAAAAGATCAATTTCTGGTACTTCATCTGGTAGCAGTAATGGTTCTTCCACAATGCTATCCAAACAGATAGGAAAGGTCAAAACTACCTTAATTAAAACTAAAGGAGTAGTCAGCATCACAAGGAGTGGCAAGCCAAGATATGGTACATATGTGTACCGTAGTACCAGTACAGATTTAAATGAAACAGAGGGGGAGAAATCTAGCTCTGATGAGAGTAATGATTATGAAATGGAGGATGTAGATAAGGAGGGAGAAAAGCAGAAACAAATAGAAAGCCAGACTGAGGTAGAGGTGTCAGTTGCACAGCTGCAGGATGAAAGTGATGATTTGGACTTGGATGATGAGATGGGCAGTTTGGACATGAACAGCGTGGTGCAGGTGCAGGAGAAACCAGATGAGGGGGCAGCGCATTCAGATTTAGGTTCTGTTAGTGGCCTGGAGGAGCTGTTGGATGATGATAATGGTGAAACAGAAAAAGACCATGATGAGTGACTTCCCAGTGTCGAAAAGAACAACACAGTGGAAGTGACAAAGGAGAAATGTAAGGCTATGCCTAAAGTTCAGTGGCCAAGCAGCCAGCCACTCCCACTTCCTCAGCTATATAAGCAGCAGTTCCTCTAAGCCTCTCTGTGAAGCATGTTTTCTTTGCAGCCGGAGGCTATGTTGGTTTGTCCTCTGAGCTGACTGGGGCCTACCCCCCCAGCCTGCTGTTTATGTGTATCTCTGCTGGACTTTGGTGTTTGTTTTCTTGCTTCTGGTTTGTATTCCTCCGGCTATGTGCTTCCCTGTGTGCTTTGTTTCCTTTTTGGGCCTTTCCCTGTTCTGTTTTGCTGTGTTTTGGTTTAGTCTTTTTGGGGGCTTTTATTTTCTAAACTCCTAGGCCAGGATATTCAAACAGGTTGCACATGCGGAACCCACTGATGCACCCCGGCACGATATTCAATGGGGGGAACATGCGCAGCACAAATCCCAATGTGCCAGGTGCATCAGGAATATATGCAGTGCAGGTAAGGGGGGCGTGCCCATGCATATTCTGCACATCCCGATATTCAGCCCGGGATGTGCTGAGAATATGCAGGCACAATCCCTACATGTGCTGCACACAGTTAAGCCAGAAAATAAAGGAGCAACAGCTGGCCACCCACAGGTGAGCTGCCATAATGCAGGGCGCAACATGGCAGCCGCCAGCTGTGGGTGGCCACCCGAGCTCTGGCGGCACCATCCAGTGGCGAAGCACCCCCCCATGCCTGAATGTGTGCTGTGTTAAATAACAGAATCCCTGGTGGTCCAGTGGACCCTATCTCCCTGCCTGATCGCGGGCTGTAATATTTAATATACTCCCTGGTGGTCCAGTGGACCTATCTACTTGCCCAATCACGGGCATGCAGTGAGTCGATCATCTGGTGGTCCAGTGGTGCTTGTCCTTCTCCACCCCGCCCACTCATTCCTCGCCCCTTCGTGCCCCGGTCAGTGATGGGCGGCAGCACCTCACCAGCAAGCCACCACTGGGTCGCCGCTGACTGACAGTGTACAGTATGGCTGTGATGCCCATTGGTCTGACATCATGGGTCATCAGTACGCAGATTACACTGTACTGACAGTTCCGATATGTGAATGATCCCATTCACATATCGGGATTGTGTAGTACGGTATGGTCTGCATGCCCATTGGCCCATGCTGTGGACCAATGGGTGTACAGCCGTACTGTACACTGTCAGTTGATGGGTGGCCAGGCAGCTTGCCGGTGGGGTGCCACCACCCGCCACTGACCGGGGGGGAGCGGGGTGGTTGGAATGAGTGGGCAGGTTGGGAGGGGGTATGGGTACCACTGTACCACCAGTGATAATTAAAGTACTGCATGCCCACAATTGGGCAGGGAGATAGGTCCACTGGACCACCAGAGAGCTTATTATATATTATAGCCCATGATCGGGCAGGGGGATAGGTCCACTGGACCACCAGGGAGTTTGTATATATTGCAGCCCACGATCGGGCAGGGGGATAGGTCCACTGGACCACCAGGGAGTTTCTATATATTACAGCCCGTGATCAGGCAGGGGGATAGGTCCACTGGACCACCAGGGAGTTTTTATATATTACAGCCTGCGATCAGGCAGGGGGATAGGTCCACTGGGCCACAGGGAGTTTCTATATATTACAGCCCGCGATTGGGCAGGGGGATAGGTCCACTGGACCACCAGGGAGTTTTTATATATTACAGCCCATGACCGGGCATTGGAGCTCATTGCTTGTGAGGGGCAAGGGGCATTGGTCCCCGACAGCTGCTGCCTGGCAGGCGCCAGGCACAAGTCGCCGGGGATCGGTGCACCTGCCTGCAAATGGGGACATAATGACATGCAAATGGCCCCATTTGTGCCTTACATGCATTATGGCCCCATTTACATGTCCACCACTGAATATCGCGGTTGATGCACCTAGCACAACGGCACTTGCGCTACCGCATCCTCCTGCTCGTCTCTGGCTACTTGTGCTGGTGCAGTGCCACTGCGCCATATGCTATGCGGGTGGCCACAGAATGATATTCAATGGTGCTGAGCCATGACCAGCACCGTTGAATATCACCCTGTCAACTCCCTGGCACATCCCAGTTGTGCTACGCCCAGGCTTGCGCCACAGCCTGGCACAGTCTGAATATCCCACCAAAAGCATACTGCTACTACAGAGCTCATACTGCTGGCCTTCATTTGCAACTCTCAAATTACTTGCACTGCTACTGCAAACCTACTCAGACCTCATACTACTGCTTTCAGTTACCTACAATTGCAGCATCTGCTGTTTACTTTTAATTACTATTGTACCCAGTGCCTGTGTTTTAACACTGTGCTCACCATGCTCAAACCACTGCAATGCAACTGCATTCATTACCTGTGTATTTCAGCTCAACCACAGCTGCTCCTTTATTTTCACTTACAACTTGGTGTACTCATTTGTTTACTACTGCTGTGCAGGCCTACTTGCTTCCTGCTGCTGCATTGTTTACACCCATTCCTATTGTACCTTGTTTACTCTGAGGTTAGTTGAAGCTCCTGCTGAGGCTTTTAAATTAGCTTTTATAATGGCATGTGGTTCTCGGCCTTTCACTCTTGCTTGTTTGTACTACGGTGGGGACTGGGAGATGTTTTGGGGGGTCGTGGCCAAAGTGGTTAATTAATTCTGTTCTAAATCCTGTCTTCGACACAGAAAATCCTCAGAGTTTGTCACCTTGATTTGGCTATTCATGTCTGTCTGGCTTGCCCCTAACTCAGTGCTGTTTACTTGCTATACAGTTGTTATGCAGGTCCACCTATTACTACTACTGCTTGCTGACCTATCAGGTCCACACTTGCTTACGCAACCATTGCTCCTTGCTTACGCAAAACCATTGCTTCACGCCAACTGCCATCCCCATGGCTTCGGCCTGGGATTCTACTGTTCTCAATATGCATTTGACCTTGCAAGGTCTCAGCACTCAATGCTCATTACGATCTCAGCACTCCATGCTCATTCAGCTCACCTGCTTTCAGCTCTCAATCAATTCTAGGGCATGCCAGCCATTCTATTCTGGTGCAGGTATCCTGCAGCAGACAGTCTTGCTCTGCATTCAGTCTGCATCATCGAGCATGTCCAACTTGGGGCGGGATCCTTTTCACCTGGCCCATAGCTGGGAATGTCCTCGCCCCAGCTTGGCTTTAGCTGCCTGCTATGCGACAGCAGCTCCTGGTGTAGAATTTAAGACTAGCGATGAGGGGTGGTTACAATGATCACCTTTGGCTCTAGTGTTCCACTATAACGGTTGGCTATTGACTTTAGTGGTTTCACTAGCAAGGCACCTTCACCGCATTCTCCCCATGATTGCCTCTGGTTCACCTGGTTTGATTTAGGGTGGGTAGGCCAGGAGAGTGCCTCAGCAGTTTTTGCTCTCCTCCTGCACTTTGGATGCACGTATTGTTGCAGAGTTTTCTCACAACCTTCCACGACGTTCCTGCTAGAGGGTTTAGTGAGAGCCTCCCTCCAAATTGGAATATTTTCCACCTCCCTTTAATTGGGTTTTCCAAATAGCAGCTGCAGAGCTGTCACTAAATAAATTTTCCCAAGCCTGGAGGGAAGGTGACCTAGGCCTTGGATCCCCAGAGATTTCTTCCTCATAGGGTTTCTTTTTCTCTCCTCCTTTGCCTCAGGTCATAACTCTTAGTTAGCATAGTTGTTTTCCCTGGTCTTTTTAGGCAGGTTCCGTTGTTGGATGGAGGTGGAGGATGTCCTGCCATTCTCTCTCTCCTTAGGGGATCCCCCTTCTCTCAATGCAAGCCATCAGTATCATTCTACACAAACCTGGGCTGTTACTACAACAACTGAGCATGTCATTGATCTATCAAACTGCCTATGCTTCTCTACTACTAAGTTACAGTTTACTGCTTCCACGTCACTGTTACTGCTTGCATTATGCTTCATGTCGCCTCCTTTCTGGGGATGACACTACATTTTTTGGGGGGGTTCCTTAGGTACCTTTAGCAACAGGAAATGTCCCATGGCACCTCTAGGGGTGAAACCCTCTCCGAGAGTTCCTTGCTGTCGTACCCCTACAGGGTGGTAATTCCTCTGGAATAGAGAGTGTGAACGACCAAAACCAAACTAACACAGTTGCACAAGAATAACACTATACTGGCTGCGTAGGTCAGTGAAATGTAAGACTATGCCTAAAATTCAGTGGCCAAGCAGCCAGCCACTCCCACGTCCTGAGCTATATAAGCAGCAGTTCCTCTAAGCCTCTCTGAGAAGCATTTTTTCTTTGCCCCACCATCCTCCCCTCCACCTCCAGCGGCAGCACTCTCTCCTTAGGGGGATTCCTAAGGTACCTTTAGCCACAGGAAACATCCCGTGGCACCTCTAGGGGTGGAACCCTCTCCGAGAGTTCCTCGCATTGTACCCCTACAGGGTGGTAATTCCTCTGGAATAGAGAGTGCAAATGGCCAAAACCAAACTAACACAGTTGCACAAGCATAACACTATACTGGCTGCATAGGTCAGTGAACAGTATAGTATGCCTGGTAATAACACAAAAAAGGTGACATCTTATGTGTGGTCTTACTTTTCTCTTGCTGCCAATAATGAGTTATGAGCAGTTTGCTCTATATGTAAAAAGACCATCAGCAGAGGGAGCAAAAAAGGTGCTTTGGGTACCTCTGCATTAAAAAGACAGTTAGAGAGATGTCACCCATTATGTCTCATTCATGATTTTTTGGTCAGAGAGAAAGAAGACAAGAAGAAGCAGGCTGAGTTAAGTCAGACTACACCTGCTGCACCTGTCATATCAAGTGATAGCAGCAGCAGCCGTGCTGCTTCAGTTGTACTGTCAACTCCTTCTCAGTCTTCTTCTAGAATAAGTACTACAAACAGTCCCCTTTTGCCCTTCTCATCATCCAGCACTCCTAATGCTGGCCATCTGAAAACTTCAACTGCTAGAAGACAGCTCATGATTTCAGAGACAATTGAACATAAAGCTAAGTACCAGCATAGTCATCCTGAGGCAATTGCTATAACAAAACTAATTTCAGAGATGATAGCACTGGACTTATAGCCTTACAGAATTGTGGAGCATGTAGGATTCAAAAGGCTTTTGAGTCACCTGTCACCACGATACAATATTCTATCCAGGAAATGTTTCTCAACTGTTGCAATACTGCAGATGTATGATTTAGTAAGTACTAAACTGAAAAATGCTTTAAAAGATGCAGTTGCTGGGGTTGTCCATCTGATTACTGACATATGGATAAGCTGCCAGCCGGAATGCCGGCCCGCCGACGCAGAGGTTGGATTTCTGCTTGCAATTCCGGTGACCCGGGTTTGGGAATGGACCTGGGTCGCTGGAAGGATGGCCAGGAGACAAGGATAGAGCATCCTCTGGACTGCTCTCCTTCTCCGGGGGGAGGGTGGGGAAGTGCCCGGCATGAGACGGACCCCTGGCAGAGGCCAGGAGTCACGCAGCTACTGGCTCTCATTCATATGGAGGTGGGGCAGACGCTGGACATCATTGCATGTCCCCGCTTCTCAGAGGAAAAAGGAGGGGTGTGTCCTCCGTCAACATGAAACCCTCCCTGGGCTTCAATTAGCCACCATCGATGCACTCCCAACAAGTTACTGGTTCCGCGGCACTGGAATTAGGGGAACCATTGCTGTGGCCCCACCCTCGGGGGGGCAAGCTGGGGGTGACCGGGAGTATGTGGGGAATTGATGGTTGGTGGGTGCATGGGGGCCATGACCAGGGCAGAGCCTGACGGAGAACCTGCCAGGAAAAAGGGGATAAAATTTAAAAAAAAGCTGCCAACCAGAATCATTTATGTCACTGACTGTACATTGGGTATCATTTTCTCCCTGTAGTGACACTGACAAGTCCCCTCTCAAACTGGCCTATCTATGCATCCAGTATATTCCACAGGATCACACATCTTCCAAAATCCTGGATGCGCTCAATAGGGAGATACAGTACTGGCTTACATCACAAGGGCTTTCTGTAGGCTTTATTGCGACTGACAATGCTTCAAACATAAAGCATTGTCTGATGGGGGCTTTGTCCACATTCGATGTTTTGCACACTGCCTACATTTGATTGTGCATGCATTTTTAGAAGAGGACAGAGACATGAAGGCTCTCACACTGGTGGCAAAAAGAATATGCACACATTTCAGCCTCTCCTGCAAAGCACATCAATGCCTTCGGGCCATACAAGAAGAGCATGGACTGCCTCCTAATACACTCATCCAAGATGTTGCAATGAGGTGGAACTCTACCTTTTACATGTTCCAAAGATTCCTGGAGCAAAAAAAGGCTGTAAGACAGTATACACTAGAGAACAGCATAGGGGATGTTGATGTGTACATTACTCTTCAGCAGTGGGCTGTTTTAGAACTTCTCATCAAGATACTGGAACCCTTTGAGGAAATTATTAAGGAAATGAGTTCTAACAGTGCCACACTCAGCCAAATAATCCCATTAATAAAGATTCTTAGATTTCAACTGAATGCAATCAGGGATGAGTTGGAAGGTACAAGAAGCCAGTTTCAGATGGGAGAGTCTAGTGCAACTGAAAGGGACTTGCCACCCAGAATAAAAAAAGACATAGTACATAGAATGATTAAAAAAGTTAGAGATGATAAGAAACTTGGTGAAATGCATTACATTATTGCAACAGTACTAGACCCACAGTACAAGGTGAAACACCTCTCACAGTATGACCCAAATGTGTTCCAAAACTGCAGAGAGAAAATCATTCAAGTAGTTTTGCTTTTGAAAAAAAAAATGGCAACAGATGCAGCCCCTCATCCATTCCTCCTGCACCTTCATGGCTCTCTCTTCTCAGTCAGGCTATAAAAGAGTCAGCTGCTGCCATTCATTCTATACCCAGTCTCCCTGCCTTGTGGGGTCCCCCAGGGCTCGGTGCTCTCCCCCATGTTGTTCGTGGTATATATGCTACCCCTCGGAGATATTGTAAGACGGTATGGGTTGAGGTTTCACTGCTATGCTGATGATACCCAGCTCTACCTGTCTTTTGCTCCTGACCAGGATAGCGCTCTCTCTGTCTTTAACAACTGCCTTGCAGAAATCCAGGACTGGATGAAGTCCAGCTGGTTGAAATTGAATTCTGATAAGACCTAGGTGCTGGTTGTGGATCCGCATCTCCGGATAGAGAGATCGGTAGCAGCTCTTCTGGGCTTTGGCTCGGGAATAGTCAGCTGCCTTCTTCTGAACAGGTGCACAACCTGGGGGTGCTCCTTGATGACAGGCTGACACTGTGTTCACAGATGTCCACAGTTGTCAGGTCCTACCATATTAGGAACATCCCTCGGGTCAAGCACCTTGTTCTGTCCAGTGACCTGCCAACACTGAACCATGCCTTTGTGTCCTTGCACCTGGACTACTGCAACTCCCTCTACCTAGGGCTTCAGGAGGTTGATATCCGCCACTTGCAGCTGGTGCAAAATGTTGCGGCACAGCTGTTGACTGGGATTCCTTGTTTGAGCCACATCACACCTGTGCTGCCCAAACTGCAGTGGCTGCCAGTTCAGTGGTGGATCACCTTCAAGGTCAGTCTTTTGCCCTTCAAAGCTCTACATGGACAGGGTCCAGGCTATCTGCAAGAGCTCCTGATGCCTTCCTGCCCTGCTCATTCACTCAGCTCAGCTGATGAGGGGTTGTTAAAGATTCCCAGGGTTTAGGTTGAAAACCTCTGGTTCGCAAGCTTTTACGTTTGCTGCCCCGACCCTGTGGAATTCTCTGCCTCATCAGATTCGAGAGTGCCAGACCATGGGGAGCTTTAAAACAGCTTTAAAAACCTTTTTATTCTACCAAGCATTTGGTGACTAGGCTTGTTATATACTCCTGCTTGTTATATATTTTTATTAATTGATTTTAAGATTATTTTGATATTCATGTTTTGTTTCTTAATTGTTTTTATGAATTGTACAGCACTTTGATTGTAAGAAATTGCATTTTATAAATAACATTCATTATTATTATTATTATTATTATTATTATTACACCCAGCAGTCATCTTTGGGGTCACTTGGAAGCTGTCATCCTTGAAAAATCAACCCTTTCTTCTCCATTTATCACTGCTTCTCCCCAGGCCATGATTAACTGTTATTTAGCAGAAAAGGTATTAAATGGAATGAAGATCCCATTAAGTACTGGCACAGCAAGGAGTCTGTATGGCCTGCACTTGTGCAGGTAGCCTTGAAGTACATGGTCTGTCCCCCAACCAGTGTATTTTCTGAGCGACTCTTTAGCTGTGCAGGAAATGTGGTAACAGATACACGATCTCAGCTGCTACCAGAAAATGTTGAGAAGTTAACCTTCTTAAAAAAAACCTTCCATTGACTGGTTACATCTATGACCTGGAGACATCAAATATATTTCGCAGTGACCTCAAAGATGACTACTTGGAAGAGTAGAAAGATCACAGTTTTTCAGAATAATAAATCAGTACTCAAGTAAGTCCATATGTGGCCTACACAATTTTTGTACCTGATGGAACAATGTTTTCAGCATGTCCTAACAGACTTTGCTAATTTTTGAATTGCCTGAACCTGATGGCACACTTTTCGCAGCATGTCCTAATGAACTTGTATAATGTTTGGACTACCTGAACCTGATGGCACACTTTTAGCAGCATGTCCTCATGGATTTGTGTAATTTTTGGACTGCCTGAACCTGATGGCACACTTTTAGCAGCATGTTCTAATGGACTTGTGTAATTTTTGGACTGCCTGAACCTGATGGCACACTTTTTGCAGCATGTCCTAATAGACTTGTGCAATCTTTGGACTGCTTGAACCTTATGGCACACTTTTAGCAGGGATCCACCACTGATCGTCAAGAAAATGTTTGTCTAATGAGCAGACAGTGAAACCGGCAGGTCGACTGCATTTTGCAGTCGGCTGCAGGTTTGGTATTAAAACGGTGTTTTTCTTGGTGGTTTGCTTCTGCCCCCCCCACACACTTAGGATTGTTAACCCGAGTCAGAGCTGATTGGGGTACAGGACCCTCAACAGACAGTGCCGGGTTCCAGTGGGTTCCCTACAGAGACGTGGCGATGTTGTCGCTGTAGAGGACCGCACTGTCAAAATGTCTCTGACAGTGCAATATACCTTTTTGCAGCATGTCCTAATGAACCTGTGTAATTTTTGGACTGCCTGAACCTGATGGCACACTTTTAGCAGAATGTCCTGATGGACTTGTGTAATTTTTGGACTGCCTGAACCTGATGGCACACTTTTCGCAGCATGCCCTAATGGACTTGTGTAATTTTTGAACTGCCTGAACCTGATGGTACACTTTTCGTAGCATGTGCTAATGGACTTGTGTAATTTTTTGACATCCTGAACCTGATGGCACACTTTTCACAGCATGTCCTAATGGATTTGTGTAACGTCTGGACTGCTTGAACCTGATGGCACACTTTTTGCAGCATGTCTCAATGGACGTGTAATTTTTGGACTGTCTGAACCTGATGGAACACTTTTAGCAGCATGTCCTAATGGACTTGTGTAATTTTTGGACTGCCTGAACCTGATGGTACACTTTTTGCAGCATGTGCTAATGGACTTGTGTAATTTTTCGACTTTCTGAACCTGATGACACACTTTTTGTAGCATGTCCTAATGGGCTTGTATAATTTTTGGACTGCCTGAACCTGATGACACTCTTTTCACAGCATGTCCTCATGGACTTGTGTCATTTTTGGACTGCCTGAACCCAATGACTCACTATTTACAGCATGTCCTCATGGACTTGTGTAATTTCTGGACTGCCTGTAGTTGAGACTGATGGCAGAATGTTTTCAGTATGTCCTAATTTCTAGATTGCCTGAACATGATGGCACATGTTTTTCAGTATGTACTAATGGACTTGTCTAATTTTTGCATTTTTGGATTACCTGAATATAGGTCTCTGCTCACTTAGTACAGACTCGACCTTATAGCAACACTCCCCTTCCAACACAGTAGCTAGGTGTCTGGATTCCTAAGGACATGCATGTTTTTTTTTTTTTGTAGGGTCCCTAAATGTGTCATCAATTTGGGTGGGTGGGTGGGTTGGAGGGGACCCCATGCCATAGAAAATAACTGCATGACTCTCAGTTGAGCAGAGAAGGAACTGGTGTAACAATAACAAACTGATATCTGTCAGGAGGAAGTAGGCTGTCGGTTAGATAAAACCTGCAGCTTATCCAATAGGTAGGGAAATGGGCAGACTGAGTGGGCCAAGCGGTCCTTATCTGCCGTCAAATTCTATATTTCTGTGTTTCTATGGCATGTCCATTGTATAGTGTGTGCTACTAAATGGTAATGGGATTCCTCCTCTGAGTCCAGACAAATCAGTTTACAGTTGCAGCACTAGTGCTACTGACAGAGGAAACAGACAGAGGTCAACTGCATGACTGCCATATTCAATTGACCAGCACATCAGTGCTATCAACTCACAGTTTTCATATCCTGAAATGCTGACTACAATTATATGTGTGTGTCACAGATCCAATGTCGTTTTATGCAATTATGTAGTAGATTTGCAGTTTTCACCACATTTTACAAAAGATTCTGATTTAAATCAGGACTAATCAAAACTTATCAGGACTTTGGCCTGGATCCTGATCCTGATAATAAAGATCAGGACTTTTTTGGGTCCACTCAACCCTACTAGTGAGCCATGTCCTGAGTTACCCCAGTCCTCGTGGGAATGGTACTGTCGAAATTCACCTCCATCCACCAGCACCAACCCTCCAGACTCTCGGTTCTCGTTGAATCCAAATGTCATGCCTTTCATTCCTGAGAAGAGGCCTGTGATCCTTATGCAAGAGCCCGATATGGACATTGAAATGGACAATGAAAATGATTGGGGTCCCCTCGAACCTGTGGTTGGTGCACCGGCCACCCCTTGCCCTGCTCTTGTCCCAGGATCAAAGTAGTGTAGTTGTACCTGACCAGGCCCCGAGGTGGACTGTAGAACTTAGCCAGGTGGAGTTGCCCATTATTCCTTGGGAAATTCCCATACCTGACAGAGCTTTGCCTAAGAGGACAGCAAGACAGCCCAGGCCCATTGTCAAACTGACATATGATACCCTAGGTGTCTCCTCTGACCTTCCCCTCCATGTTATTCTCAAGCCTGTGGTTCCTGTTGTTTATCCCCCATGGTGTTGCTCAATGCATGGAGTGGAAAGGTGTATGTGCATACCTGTAGTTACCTGTATATAGTTAACCTGTGTAGTTTGAACAGATACCAATGGTGGGATGCAAAATGTGAGGAAAATGTGATTATTGTTGGTGCTAGTTAGGAATCAGGTGTCTAGTTAGAAAAGTGCATGTTAAAATGTTTGTTACATTTAAGTGGCTTGTCAGGACACCAAGCATTCAGCCAGGGGACTGTGTTAGCCCCCTAATTTGGACTTATATGGTAGGGCCACAGTCCTCTAACACTCCACCAGGCATCCTCCAAGTGGCTGTGGTGGGGCTCATGCCTGCTTGGCCCTCCGTGTCCCAGGGTTGCCACCAAACTAAATTGAGGACCTTGACTCAAGTTCTGGGTGGGGCTGAGGTCTGAGTAGTGATCTATTGCCTCTGGGTATGATGGGGAGTTTCAAGTGGCCCCAGGTGATTTGTAAATATGGGCCACTGAAAGAACTACAAACATGACGGCCGTGCACCAGTGTGCATATGCACGCTGGGAGTTTAAAGTGAGCCGCTCCTTGTTTCGGCCATGTGGCCGCTGGGAAAGTGGTATATCCCCAGCCTCCAGATGAGCAGAGGAGACGGGGGTAGCCATAATTGGTGACCAGAAGGACTCCAGTCACAAATCCTTATACAGATAGCCCTGTTAATGGGCTAAATTAAATAATCTGGGGCCTGATTTCAGGGAGCCTGCCAGGAAGACAAATGGCAGATCCCTAAAGAACTACAAACTGGGGCCACTGGGAAAATACCCAGAGGCAGGCTGGAGATCACCTAGGGAGTTGTAGCCAATGATAGGGAGGCTGCTCAGGGGAAATATAAGGCTGGTGTTTGGTGCCAAAAAGAGATCGGAGATCAAGAGGGACTGCAGGGTGGATGTGAGAGGAGAGACTGCTCGAATGAATACAGTCTGACTGGCTGTGAAGACGCTGTCTACCTCGATCTGCCAAGCTGAGTGCAGGAGGAAAAGTAGCTGTTTGTGGGACTGACACAGGGTAGAGAAAAGCAGAGTTTTATAGCAGCCCAGCTAGTTTGGATTTTAGTTTGAATTGAGAAAATAAGAGATGGGCTGTGGACTTTGAAAATAACCCCTACTTCCCACAGCGAAAAATTGTTAAGTGAAGTGGACATTTCAGCCAGGGGACAGCCTGCAAGTGTTGCCCCAAGCTGCTGCGACAGGACCCAGCCTGCTGGTGAAAGTATTCTCAAGGTGAGGGGCTGTAGATTTTGAGACAGCAAAAACACTGCTGCCCTGCATTGGTCCTGAGGGTGGTCCTGCATGCTTTGGAAAGGGTATGGGGAACATAAGCAATCTTGGTTCCCTGGACTGAAGACGTCGACGCACCGGGTCGAAGATGAAACAGGCCTGCCTAACATAGAAACATAGAGACATAGACATTGATGGCAGATAAGGACCGCTTGGACCACCTAGTCTGCCCATTTCCCTACCTAGAGGATAAGCTGTAGATCCTATTTAACCAACAGCCTGGTGATGCCTCTCACTACGCATCCCAGTATCCCCCCAGCCCTCCCTACCGTCTTCTCACATTGCTTGCCAACCTTAAGTTCATCTGATATGATTACTCCCAGGTCCCTTTCCATTTTTGTTGTTGTTACTACCCCCCCACCCCCATTGTGTAATCTTCCCTTGGGTTTTTGTTTTCCAGGTGCATTATTTTGCACTTCTTTGCATTGAATCCAAGCTGCCATACTTCTGACCATTCCTCCAGCCTTGCCAAGTCCCTTCTCATCCTTTCCACACCTCCTTGTGTATCAACCCTGTTGCAGATCTTTGTGTCATCTGCAAAGAGGCATACTTTTCCTTCCAGTCCCTCTGCAATGTCACTTATAAAGACATTAAAAAGGACTGGACCCAGTACTGAACCCTACGGTACCCCACTAGTAACCCCTCTTTCTTCAGAGTGGACTCCATTTACAATTACTTTCTGTGTCCTGTTGTCCAGCCAATGTTTTACCCAGGCTACCACCCTGGCACCCACTCCCAGGCTGGTTAATTTGACTATTAATCTTTTGTGTGGGGCTGTGTCAAATGCCTTGCTAAAGTCTAGGTAGGCCATGTCCACAGCTCCTCCCTGGTCTACTACTTTGGTCACCCAGCCAAAGAAATCGATTAGATTAGTCTGACATGGCCTTCCCGCTGAGAACCCATGCTGCCTTGGGTCCTCTGCCCCACTGGCCTCTAGGTACTCAGCAATTCTTTCCATCAGAAGTGATTCCATCACTTTCCCTACCACAGAAGTCAAACTGACAGGTCTGTAGTTTCCTGCCTCTGTCTTGGGCCCACTTGGTCCCACTTTTGTGAAGGGGAATCACATCTGCCTTTCTCCAGTCCTCAGATACCACACCATCCTCCCATGATTTGTTAAAAAGGGTAGTCAGTGGTGTCACTAGTTCTCTGCTTAATTCTTTTAGAATTCTGGGGGTGAATTCAATCTGGCCCCATTGCTTTGTCCACCTTCGATTTTAGGAGTTCTTTCAGAACCCTTTCTTCTGTGAAATGACTGGGATTGACCCCCCTATCCAGAGTGTTTCTGTTAATTGGATTAGGCACCTCCCCAACCTCCTCTTTTGTGAATACTGAACAGAAGTATTCATTCAGTATCCCTGCTTTTTCACTGTCCCTCTCTGCCCACCCACCATCCATTCTATTCAGCCTCACTATCACTCCCTTTGTCTTTCTACGCTCCCTGATATACCTATAAAAGATTTTATCCCCCTTCTTAACCGAGTTGGCTATCTTTTCCTCAGTTTGGGTCTTTGCTATTCTGACTACCCTCCCTGCTTCCTTCTGCCTTAACTGGTACAGTTCTCTGTCCTGCTCCTTCTGTGTTTCCTTATACTTCCCAAATGCTATCTTTTTCTCCCTAATCTTCACCACCACATCTTTTGAGAACCATAGTGGCTTCTTCTTTTGTTTTGATTTGTTTATTTGCTTCACACAAAGGCTTGTTGCCTCTGTGATGGCAGTTTTGATATTTTCCCATTGTTGCTCCACCCCTCCTTCTAGCCTGTTTGCTAGTGCTTTTCTAAGGCACTCTTCCATCTTGCCAAAGTCAGCCCTCCTGAAGTCCAGAAGCCTCTCTTTTGTATGGCTTGTCTCTGTAGCTGAGTTTATTGTGAACCAAACTGGTTGGTGGCCACTTGTTCCAAAATGGCTACCCACTTCTAGATCTAGATCTGAGATCCTCTCACTGTCCCCATTTGAGAGTACAAGGTCAAAGATTGCTCCCTCACAAGTATGTTCCAAAACTAGCTGTCTGAGGCATGTCACCTGAAGGGCATCGAGAATGGCCCTGCTTTTGGATGTGGCTGCAGCAAAGGTACTCCAGTTGACATCCAGCAAATTAAGGCCCCCCATCAACAGTAACTCCCCTTTCTCTGCCATCCTAAGTATGCCTTCTATCATATCCTTGTCCATTCCTTCCCCTTGACATGGGGGTCTGCATACAACCCCTGTGCGGATTGTGGTGCCATTTCCAGTCTCTAAGGTGATCCACAGTGCCTCCTCTCCTCCCTGTTTACTGTTTTGTTCAGTTGCTTTTATCCCTTCCCTTACATAGAGAGCTACGCTGCCTTCTCTTCTCCCCTCCCTGTCTCTCTTGTAGGTTATGTTCCCTGGTATGTTAAAATCCCAGTCATGGTTTTCTGTGTACCATGTTTCTGTGACTGCTATGACATCCAGGCATCCCTCTTCCATCAAGGCCACCAGTTCAGGGAGCTTGTTGCCCAGACTACAGGCATTGGTACTCATTACCCTCCATTTCTTGATGGCCTTACCCCTTTTTGCCCCATCCCTGTCCTTATTGTGTTTGTCACTTTCTCCATTTACCCCTACACTTCTCCCTATCGACATCTCTATGTTGGTGTCTACCTCACTTAGTACCCTGATTTTTTTTGGTGGGGGGCTAGGATTTCCCTGCTCCTCTCCAGTGCCTTCCCCTTTGGCTAGTTTAAATGCCTGCCAATGAAGTATTTAAACCTTCACCTAGGATCCTGGTTCCCCTCCTGGACAGATGCAGACCATTATGCCAGTATAGGCCTCATCCCTCCAGGTGGACCCCCAGTCCCCAATGAAGCAAAATCCCTGAGCTCTGCACCAGTTTTTCAACCACTGATTGAATCCCATGATGTGGAGCACCCTAGCTTCACCCATGCCATTGACAGGCAGCAACTCCGAGAAGGTTACCGTGCGTGCTATTTGTCTAAGGCCCTTTCCCATCTCCACAAATGCTTCTTGCACTGCTCTGATCCCTTTCTTAGCCAGGTCATTTGTCCCTAGGTGGACAATGACATCCAGTTCCCTTCCCTGTGCAGCTGCTCCTGCAAGCCTGAGGATTCATTCCCTGTCCCTCCAAGCCATGGTACCAGGCAGGCACCTTACCTCCCTCTCCCCTTCCTCCTCAGTTCTACCTTCCTGACAATGAAGTCCCCCACCAGGAGTTATTTCCTTCCCCTGTGGGGTCCCATGCCACCCTCCTGTGGGTTTCTTTTGTGGAGGTTCCCAGCATCCTCCTTGGTCTCCACTGTGGGTGCCTCCATAGAGGAACCACACTTTTCCAGAATGGCATAGAAACTGTATAGAGGTACAACTGGAGGGATGCGTCTCTGTTCCACCACCCTTACCCTCCCTGAGCCCACTGTGGTTCAACTGCTCCTCTTTCTTGGCAACCTCTGAGGCAACGGCAGTGACCCTTGTGGTCCCTGGTTGGGACAGGAGGTCCCACAAATCCTGGCCAACTCAGCCTGGAGATGACCAACCTCCTCCCTCAGCCCAGAGAGGTGCCTGCAGATAGGACAACACTGTATCCTCCAGAACATCTCCCGGAAGACTGTTACACCACAGCTACTGCACTGCACCACTCCCATCATGTCTTATTTCTGGCCCCCAATTGTTGTTTTGAATACTTACTCTTTAATCTGTTTGTTTATTTCTTTTTTTTTTTCTGTCCCCACTTTTGTACTGCTTCTGGGCCCTTTTTGCTCCTGATCTTCCTGTTCTGAGACAAGAAGTTCCTATATTTCTCAGTAGTCTCCTTACTTGCTCAGAGTCAGATCTCCAGCAGCTGGGGGGGGCGATGGAGAGCTACTCTTGCCCTTTTACGGTGGTGAGTCTTTGGTGGCTCTGTGATTACTCACTTCCTGCTCCCAAACAGGAAGTTCCTCTTGTCAGTTAAATCCTGTGCCTATAAAAGTAGAACTGCCTTAGGGTGGGTGGTGGAGGGGAGGGATGGAGGGCAATATAGTCCCAGTAGAGAAGTTTAGTTATACCAGCAGCTCCTTCCTCCTGGTGCTCTGCTTGTTCTCTGGCAGAAGCTGTCTAGGGCAGTGTTTAAATCTGGTTTTAACCTGGCTTCTTCTAACTAAGCCACTCCCCCTACTTTGCAAATCTTTCTACACTTAGTTAATTTCACAGATAATTCCCTTCAGCCACCTGTGACAAGCACCTAGATAACTACACAGATAACACAGATAAAAGATAAAAATTCACTTCAACGACTCTGACAAACACACTCATTTTTTTTTTTTTTTAATAAAGGCCTGTAGGCAAAGCTGGCAAGGCCAGGCAGGTGAAGATCATCATCCCTGGAGCCATCCAGTTTTGTTTTCCCCACCCATGGTGCACCACCTCTATTTTGAGACTCTCAAGTCTGGAAGTATAGGATAATCAATCCAATGTGTGTTGTGTTCAACTGGGCCTCTGACAAAAGACCCCAGGCCTGCACCACTGCACAAGAGGGTTGATACTGGAAAAGGTATTGTGCCTAGAGTGAATTATGTTTTATATTCTCCTCCTTGTTCCCTCTCCACAATAAATAAGGTTACTGATTGCATTTTATTCACTGTCCCTGTGTTATTGAAAGTGTGCTGCTGGTGGGTGTGGGGCAATAGTGTGGAAACTGTAATTTGTGTGTGGAACGTATTGTTGGGGCAGGGTACTATTTCTTTGGGGGTGGTAACTTGTTCTTTATCCACAGGATTCCCTTACCATTACCCCAGGTGGAGGCACCACACCACACTAACTGTTACTGCAGGCCCAGGCCAGCCCCCTTGGAGGTGTGTTGAACTACCCTGAGGTCCCAGGAGCAGGCAAGGTGAGTCAAAGGGCTGTTACATACAAAAAAATGGAATGTTACTTTTAAATCACTTATATGTTGTCATTCTTAATTGGAAGGCTTTAGTCTGAAGTTCAGTTGGGGGGGTAGCTCCTCCCACATCCCCTTCTTAAACCTCAGGCTTCTGCTTGCCCAGCTTCTAGTGTTTCGAGTGCACTCCCAAGCTGCCTGGCTGGTTGGGCTGGGATCCCCCGCTCTCCCTCTCTTATCTCTGTTAGTCCCTGGTGCCCCTTTCCTTTTGTGTTGCTGCTGCTTCTCCCTTTGCCTCTCTCTGCCCCCCTTCTCTGTTGTGCTGTGTTTGCTGACCTGCTTGTCTTCTTGCAGTTCCAGTGCTTCCCGTCCTATCATTCCCCCTCTCCATTCTTTGGCATCTCCCTTGTTCCTTCCTTCACCGCTTTTCTTTCTTCACCCCTGTTTTTCTGGGTGTTTCTCATCCCGCCAGCCACTGCACCTCATAGTCCCATGTCGGCTCCTGCTCCTGCCATCCAGCCAGATCTCCAGTGGCCGCAGCCACTCTCTATGCTCCTGCCAGTGCAGGAGGTGCCTGACTTCCTGCCTCCTTTTGTCTGCTTCAGCTGGGTTGCGTGCCGGCCCACCGTTCCAGGATTCTTTCTCAAAGGGTGCGGATGCAAGGATGGACACTGGCACCAAGCGTAGCGTGACAAGGCTATGTAGTCAACCCTTCAAATATTTATTGCAACAACAACAGAACAAAAAAATCTCATATTTTTGACAAAATCTGGAAAAGAAATCAAAAGGCAAAAAACTACATATCTGTTCTCACAGGCTATACCAGCATAAGTTGCCTGGGAACATAAATGGATATCAGTCTGAAAAAGTGCAGACTTCCCAACATATCAGAAAAGGTCTGATCCCAAATGAATCTGACATGTCACAGACTTGATCCTCCTTTTAACCTAGGGGATCATCATGTGATCATGTCAGACTCTACCCACAAAGCTTTTTAACTTCAATCTTTATTTTCTAGTAATAGAATTATTTAATGAGGCTTATAAAAATCATTAGGGTCTTTTTTACATGCAGCCCATATTATTAACCACAGAAAGAATCAGTTCCGAATGAAAATACTCTGCTATGCACTTTGTAGCTCCTCCCTTGCTTGATTCAAAGTATAATTATGGAGATCTGAGGGCCGGCTGACTCCTAAGGACACACTCAGAAGGATCCCAGCAAAGAGGCAACCCTTCTTCAACAGGCCCATCTTTCCTATGCTTCAGTAAGATTATTTACATACATATATACAAATATAGAAAGCAGACAAACCAAAGCATATATGTATGAAACATTTTAGCCAGTTAATGAAATTTATCTGGAATTCTGCACATTTTAGTACAGAAATTTCATTCACATTCCAGAACATGGTGCAGCACCGAAAAACAGAACTCATGTATAACAGACATCTTAATGCCTCTGTATTTAGCAGTTCTATGTGATAACGGTGATTGCCGAACGGCGAGCTGCGTTATTGTGATGTCAGGGTGGCAAAAACATTTTCGCTACCCTGACATCCTCGGTGCATGGAAGAACGGTGCTGGGGACTTGCTTGTTTTGCTTTCTGTGGGGGGGGCTGTGCCCCACACACCCAAACCCACATGGAGGCTTCCTGCACCCCCCACTGGGGGATTCTCAACTCCAGGGGTGTGGGCCGGTGCTAAAAAGCAAAGCTGGGCCAGGCTAATGAAATTGCAGCACCACCTGGATCCAGACCCAAAAAACCAGTACCTCCCACACCGCAAGTGGAGGCCAACCCCAATGCCATGGCGCAGCTCAACAGCCGACCACAGCACCATGCCCTACATCCCTCCGCCCCTGCCAGCCCACGCTGTTGTGCTCCATCCCCCAGTGTGCATGTACATATAACAAAAATCCTGATGCTGCAGTCATCCACCCCACCACATCCGGTCATCCTACCCCCTTCCCCATCGCCATTCGGGCTTTCACCCACAATGCATTGCCATTTCAGACGGCACCTTACTTCAGGCTCCAACATCACAGGCTACCGTATTTATCTATCACTTGGGCTGCTTTCATAAGTCAGGGCTGTCTGTATCCCAACAAACTATTTATTTACCTATGTCCCGGATAAGAAATAAAAATAAAACAAAGTGTTTGCAGTTTATCATGTTGCTAGCAACAATGTATGGACATCATACTATTAAGCAATGTGATTGGTTGACTAGACAAGGAACACAAACAGTAAAATGTGTTTGCTTCAGTAACATAATAGCAGCTTTTACTGAAGTTAACCAAATAATCTAATCATATCCTTCACTCGGAGGTCTTACTCGGGCATCTCGCAAGTGTGAGTGGGGGCAATCATCTTGCCAGTGCGAAAGGGAGAAGGGTCACCTTTCCGCAGCACTAAACCTCTGTTTCATTATTCATGCTGCACGGAGGTTGTTTTATCAGGAATTATTCCAGGCAGCCTGGCTCCTACATCCGTGCAACAAAGTCACTTTGAAAAGTGCACGGCACACATATATTCTAGCGCTAAACACCATATAAATGCAATAGAGTAAGATTACAAGGTACAACTGGGCTTTCACAAGCTAACTAGTTAAGGCTAAAAGGGGGGGGGGGGTTGTATGAATACCAAGGCTCCAGAAGTAAAGAAAATACAAAGACAAGTATCACAAGGAGACCTTTACCCAGTGGCCTGCCTAGAAAAAGGGGGAAAATGAGACGCAGGATAGAAGGCAACAGGAAAGAAACAGTTTCAGCACTACCTTTACAAGTAGAGAAAAGAAAACCTCTGGAGGGACTCGAGTATTCTTTCACACTCCTCCCCACTCAAGACGAAGCTACGGGGCAGCCTTCTAATATGGTAGCTTCCAAAACACATTGTTATGCACCCTTGTCAGATCTCTCACCCATACGAGGGATAGATGGAGCTTTAGCCCTACCGCTCCCAAAACTCCTCCTTGGGGACCCTAAACATAAACTAAAACACATGAAGAGTTGTTAATCAACCCTTCATATTTCATACTGTTCCCTGAGGTCTGACAGTGAATTCAGAGTTGCCCCATAGCGGGACATGAAGTCTGCATTTTTATTAGCAGTACCAGGCCTATGATGTACTGTGATTCTGTACGGCTGTAGTGGCAGGTACCGTGGCATGATGTCTTGGGTTTTTGTCCTTCATGACATGAAGCCAACAAAGGGGGTTATGGTCGGTAACTACCTCAAATTCGGTTCACCATAAATAGAATCTAAGTACTTCAATGGCACATTTAATGGCCAAACACTCTTTTTCTATAGCCGAATATTGGGTTTCCCTCTCATGTAGTTTACAGCTTAAATAAATCACAGGATGTTCTTCACCTTCTATCATCTGGGATAGCACTGCTCCTATAGCAGAGTTGGAAGCATCCGTTTGTACTATGAATGGTAGAGATAAATCAGGGCTCTGTAACACAGGGGCTGCACACAGCTCGGCTTTAATGGTAGAGAAGGCAGCGTCACACTCTGGTGTCCATCTCACTGAAGTGGGGTGATGTTCTTTTGTTAAGTTAGTGAGAGGCGTAGCTAACATGGCAAAGTGTGGCACAAACTTTCTGTAGTAGCCTGCTAAGCCTAGAAACGATCTCACCTGGGTTTTTTTGTGAGTGGTCTAGGGCACTGGGCTATACCATCAATCTTGTCAATCTCAAGCTTGACTATCCCATTACCAATAATGAATCCCAAGTATTTGGTTTCCTGTATAGCTATGCTGCACTTGGTGGGGTTTATTGTTAATCCAGCTGTTCTAAGGGACATAAGGACTGCATCTAGATGTTTCAAATAGGCCTCCCATGTGGGACTGTGTACTATGACATCATCAAAGAACACCGAGCAGTAGGACCTATGCTGCTGTAAAGTGAGGTCCATCAGACGCGGAAAGGTAGCTAACGCACCATGAAGGCCAAAAGGCATAGTGACGAACTGATACAGCCCAATGGGAGTACTAAATGCAGTTTTCTCCTTACAGGATCTGTCCAATGGGATCTGCCAATACCCCTTATTTATATTGAAGGTGGTAATGTACTTTGTGTTGCCCAATCTGTCCATGATGTCATCAATATGTGGCATCGGGTATGCATCACACTTAGAAACTGCATTGACGGAGGAGGAACATCTGGATATCGTGGCAGTCACAGAAACATGGTACACACAAAACCATGACGGGGACGTAAACATACCAGGATACACTATCTGCAGGAGGGACAGGGAGGGTAAAAGAGGAGGAGGAGTAGCTCTTTACATAAGGGAAGGAATCAAAGCAACAGAACAAAAGGGAAAACAGGGAAGAAGCACTGTGGGTAAATTTGAGACGACAATGGCACCACAATCCGCACAGGAGTTAGATACAGACCCCTTCTCAGGGGAGGAAATGGATGAGGAAATGATAGAAAGTATACTTAGAATGGCAGAAAAAGGGATATATTGCTGATGGGTGATCTGAATATGCCAGATGTTAACTGGAGTGCAGTTGCAGCAGCCACTTAAGAGTGGGGTTATTCTAGATGCCCTACAGGGGCATGCCTTAGACAACTAGTATTGGAGCCCACTCAGAGGGAGCAATCTTAGACCTGGTTCTCTCAAATGGAGATGAAGAGGATCACAGATGTAGAAGTGGGTAGCCATCTGAAACTAGCGACCATCAAACAGTATGGTTCACAATAAACACAGCAATAGAGTAAAGCCATACAAAGGCAAAAGTACTGGTCTTTAGGAGGGCTGACTTGCTAAAATGGGTGAGTGCCTAAGGAATGCACTAGCAAATGGGCAGGAAGGAAGGGTGGAAGAACAATGGGGAATAATAAAAACTGCCATCACAGAGGTAACAAGACTTTGTGTGAAGCAAAAAACAAAATGAAACGATGTAAGAAACCACTATGGTTCTCAAAGGAAGTGGCAGTGAAGGTTCAAGAGAAAAAGAAAGCATTCAGGAAGTACAAGGAATCACAGAAGGAGCAGGACAGAGAACTGTATCAGTTAAAGCAAAAGAAAGCTGGGAAGGCAGTCAGAACAGCAAAGGCCCAAACTGAGGAAAAGATAGCCAACTCAGTTAAGAAGGGGGATAAACCTTTTATAGGTACATCAGGGAGTGAAGGAAGACCAAGGAGGGATAGTGAGGCTTAATAAAGGGAGGGAGGGAGGTGGGCAGAAGGTGACTATGAAAGGCAGAGATACTAAACAAATATTTTTGCTCAGTATTTACAAAGGAAGAGGGGGTACCTAAACAAACCGTAGAAACGCCTGGATACAGAAGTTGATACCAGCCCATTTACAGAAGAAAGGGTTCTGAAAGAACTCTTAAAACTGAAGGTGGACAAAGCAATGGGGCCTGATGGGATTCATCCCAGAATTCTAAAAAGAACTAAGGGTAGAACTAGTGACACCACTGACTACCCTCTTTAACAAATCATGGGAGGATGGGGTGGTACCCGAGGACTGGAGGAGGGCAGATGTGATTCCCTTCACAAAAGTGGGAGCAAGGCAGAAGCAGGAAACTACAGACCTGTTAGTTTAACCTCAGTGATAGGAAAATGATGAATCACTTCGAAGGAAAGAATTGTCGAGTATCTAGAGGCCAGAGGGGCACAGGACCCAAGGCAGCATGGATTCACAGCAGGAAGGTCATGCCAGACAAATCTGATATATTTCTTTTGACTGGGTGACCAAAGTAGTAGATCAGGGAGGGGCTGTGGACATGGCCTACCTAGACTTTAGCAAGGCATTTGACACAGTCTCACACAAAAGATTAATATACAAGTTAGCCAGCCTGGGAGTGGGTCCCAAGATGACAGCCTGGGTAAAGAATTGGCTGGAGAATAGGACACAGAGAGTAATAGTAAATGGAGTCCACTCTGAAGAAAGGGGGGGTTACTAGTGGGGTACCACAGGGTTCAGTATTAGGACTGGTCCTCTTCAATGTCTTATAAGTGACATTGCAGAGGGACTGAAGGAAAAGTATGTCTCTTTGCAGATGACACAAAGATTTGCAACAGAGTTGATGCACAAGGTGGGTGGAAAGGATGAGAAGGGACTTGGCAAGGTTAGAGGAATGGTCAAATGTATGGCAGCTTAGATTCAATGCTAAGAAGTGCAAGGTAATGCACCTGGGAAACAAAACCCAGGGAAGAGTACACAATGGGGGTGAGATACTAACAACAACAAAATGGAAAGGGACCTGGGGTAGTCATATCAGATGACCTAAAGGTGGGCAAGCAATGTGAGAGGGCAGCAAGGAGGGCTGGGGGATATTGGGATGCATAGAGAGGCAACACCAGTAGAAAATAGGAAGTTATTATCCTCTGTACAGACAGCTGGTCAGACCCCATCTGGAGTACTGCGTGCAGTTCTGGAGACCCAATCTCCCAAGACATAGACAGGATGGAAGCTGTCCAGAGGAGGGCAACTAAAATGGTGCAGGGTCTGCACTGGAAGACATATGAAGAGACTTAAGGAGCTTAATATGTATAGCCTCAAGGAAAGGAGGAGAGGGGACATGGATAGAAACTTTCAAGTACCTCAAGGGAATCAACAAAGTCCAAGAGGGTAGCATCTTTCAAAAAAGAGGTGTGCAAGAACAAGGGGGGCACAATTTGAAGATAGAGGAGGGCGTGCTCAGAGACAATTTAAGGAAGCATTTTTCACAGAGAGGTTGTGGATGCATGGAACGGTTTTCCGGAGGAGGTTGTGGAGTCAAAACAGTGATGGAATTCAAGCATGCATGGGACAGTCATAAGGCAATTTTGGGGGTAGGAAGAAGTAGGCTGCTGGTTAACTAGGATCTGCAGCTTATCCACTAGGTAAGGAAATGGGCAGACTGGGTGGGCCAAGCGGTCCTTATCTGCCATCAGATTCTATGTTTCTATGTTTAGATGTCTGAAATCTAAGCAAAGACGTATACCACCTTCTTTCTTACTTACTATGACCATGGGGAATGCCCATTCACTATTGGAGGGTTCAATTACTCCTAGCTCAGACATCTTTTCTATCTCTTGTACTACATCATTTTGTACCTTTTCGGGTAGGCGATAGGGTTTCTGTCTGATGGGCTTGGGGACATTGACCTCAATGTGATGTTCTATCCCATGCACTAGACCAGGACTAGTGGTGAATATTGAAGCATAGATAGATAACAGGGAGTCCAATTCTGACCTTTGTTGTATAATCAGGTTAGAATTGATGATGAGATCACTCATTTCACTTTCCTTTTTCAACCGCCTATATGCCACCTCCATTTCATTTATTTCATTTTCAGGGCAGATAAAACATCCCAGACCCAGTCTCTCCATCCATTTTTTAAGGAGATTGATATGGTAAATCACCTTTTTCTGTCATCTGTCTGGCAGCTCAATTTTATATGTAATGGGGCCAGTTTGCCTTATGATTCTATAGGGACCTTGCCACTTCATGAGTAACTAATCAGATGTTGAAGGTAGCAAAAGTAGCACCTTATCCACTTCTTGAAGTGTCTTTGTCCCTACCCCTTGGCAATAGTATTCTTTCTGTTCAGTTTGTTTGCCCTGATTATGTTGGTGTGCCATCTGGGTGTACCTGATCAGCTTGGACCTTAAGTTCTTAATGTAATCAAGGGTAGTGCTTGGATGTTCAGGTTTCTTTTCTTCCCACTCCTTTTTAACAATGTACAAGGATCCCTTCAGATTCCTCCCGTACAACAGTTCAAAGGGAGAGAACCCGGTGGACACCTGGGGGACCTCTCTATACGCAAACAGTAAAAGGGGCAGATAGGTATCCCATGTTTTTCTCCTCATCCTCCACATACTTTTTTAATTTTTTTTTCAGAGTCTGTTTGAATCGTTTAACCAGCCCATCTGCTTGGGGATGGTATGGAGTAGTGCAGATTGCCTCTACCCCTTTTGTTGCATACAGTCTGGCCAACATCCTAGAACAAAAATTACTGCCTATATCTGTGATAATTTCTCGGGGTATCTCAACCTGACTGAATAATTTAAGCAATTCATCGGCTATCTTTTCAGCCATCAGAGTACAGAGTGGGATAGCATCAGGGTGCTTTGTGCAGTAATCACATATTACCAATATGAAGCAGTTCCCCTTGGTGCTTTTGGGTAGGGGTCCTACCACATCCATGGCTATCCGGCTAAAGGGCACTGTACTCAGGGGTAATGGTTGGAGGGACCAAGTCTTTCCGGGTCACAGGTGCTACATGTTAGCATTCTGGGCAGCTTCTACAATAGTCTGCTACCTGTGCATAGATGCCAGCCCAATAGAATCTTGTTAGTAACTGTCATAAAGTACGGTCCCTCCCTAAATGCCCCGCCAAGGGAATCTCATGGGCCAATTGTATTAGGGTTTCTCTATACCTTTCCGGTACCACTAGCTGATCTATTTGTTCACCTGTCATGGAGTGAGTACATCTTCTATACAGTAACCCATCTTTAATTAAACACATAGGCTCATGGTCTTTCCTAGCAGCTAGAGGTGCAGCGAATTTAAAATCCACTGGTGAAGTGGACTGGAAATGGGTAACTCTCAAGCCAATGAAGGTAAGTATTTTCTTTGGGGGAAACAAATTTTCAGGTAGGTCTCATTAATGGTTTCTCATTTGGGTCATTATTCACAGATTTCATCTGCATCCTTCTCAAGTCTGGTTGGTAATTATGGTCATGGTCATCGATTGGAATGACTTTTTCTGCATGTTGCATGTCTGCCCCAGCTCCGGCTGGGGTGCCTGATGTTGAAGAACTTCTTTGGATAAGGCAACTATGCCACAACAAAGCATCTGGAAGTTTTCTTAAAAAAGAAATGAATGACTTCTTACAACTTGATTGCAGCAGTAACACTTTGGGTGGGATATTATTCAGTGTGCGCCAGGCAGGGGTGAAAGCCTAGGTGCAGCACAACTGGGATGTGCCAGGGAGTATGCTGCACAATATTCAACAGTGCTGCGCCATGGCTCAGCACCATTGAATATGGCAACGTGGCCTCCCGCTTTGCACATGGCACAGTGGCACTGTGCCAGTGCAAGTGGCAAGGAAGGAGCAGGGGGATTCGTCAGCGCAAGTGCAGTTGCGCTAAGTGCAGGAACTGCGATATTCAGTGGTGGATATGCAAATGTGGCCATAATGCATACAAGGCACAACTGGGGCCATTAGCCTATCATTATGGCCCCATTTGCATGCAGGTGTGCCAATCCCTGGTGACTTGCGCCTGGTGCCCTGCCAGGCTGCAGCCATCGGGGACTGATGCCCCCTGCACAGCGTGGCAAAGTGCCCCAATGCCCAATCGTGGGCATAAGTATAAAAAACAACACGTTCCATATCCCTGGTGGTCCAGTGGACCGCTTCCAGCCCAATCATGGGCATAAGTATAAATAAACTTTTTCTAATATCCCTGGTGGTCCACTGGACCACCAGGGATATGGGACATGTTGTTTTTCATACTTATGCCTGCGATCGGGCTGGAAGTGGTCCACTGGATCACCAGGGATATGGAACGTGTTGTTTTGTAGGGGTTGCACCATCATATGCACCGCACATCCCAGGCTGCATATCGGGATGTGCGGAATCTGCATAGGGATGCTACCCACACTTGCACCGCATACATTACTGGTGCACCCCGGCACATTGGGATCTGCACCGCACAACATCCTCTTTTGAATATCTCACCGGGGCGCATCAGTGGGTTGCGCCATGCACAACCCCTTTGAATATCCCACACTTTATGTTTAAGCTGTAGCTGTTCCATGGGTATCTGTATTATTAACACAGATAGTAAGCTGTCACAATGCAATCAGCAGATCAATCACAAGTTAATTTAGTACCAGGCTGTGTAACAAATACACTGTGCCAGTGTCTCTGGTTATCAATCTCAACTCAAGTTACATTTCAGAACCACATCTTGTCAGGTAACACAACCTGTGTGCAACTTTTTCAGCACTGTCATGGCTGCACAGCTGCAAGTTGGGAATACAGTGCATGATATTTTGCAGAAATAGTTTTGACGACGTACACATGTCACCTATTTTATGAATCCTCCTCAGTCGCATTTGTTGCACTCTTTTAAAAACAATTGAACAGATGAAATAAAATCTTGATATTTACCAGTATGGATTTGAAATGGATATTCCATAGGTTCTTGTGTATGGTACTGCTGCAGTACCACTGATACTAACTTTCAGCGAAGGAGAGTTGTTTTTATTAAACTGTGAAAAAAACAAAATAAGTTTACCGTAAGTGTTTGACCACTGCAGCTCAGCAAAGCAACACAAAACAAAACATACAGCTAAAGGAAGCTAAATAGCATAAAAAACATTAGTACACATGCTCACTTTATAGTTTTAATACTAAGAAGCCTTGTGCCTGTGGCTGATGGATGTGATCTCCTGTTCGACTCCCTCTGCCTTGGCATGGTCAGTGTAATGGGGAAACACTGACAGAATGACACTGGTGGTGGGTGCTGGTGGTGATAGCTGTGGCACATGATGACATTCCCCTGTGATTTCTTCCTGCATCTGGTGGTGGTGGCAGTGGCTAACAGTGATGGTGGTGGTCTGGGGGGGCACACTACGTCATTCTCTGTGGTGGCAGTGGCTAACTTCGGTCCTGGTGGTGGTGGTCCATGGGGGCCGACAAAGTCATTCTCTGTGGTGGCAGTGGCTACCATTGGTCCTGGTGGTGGTGGTCAATGGGGGCAGACAAAGTCATTTTCTGTGGTGGCAGTGGCTAACATCGGTCCTGGTGGTGGTGGTCCAGGGAGTAGACAAAGTAATTCTCTGTGGTGGCAGTGGCTAACATCGGTCCTGGTGGTGGTGGTGGTCCAAGGGGTCAGACAAAGTCATTCTCTGTGGTGGCAGTGGCTAACATTGGTCCTGGTGGTGGTGGTCCAGGGGGGCTGACAAAGTCATTCTCTGTGGTGGCAGTGGCTAACATCGGTCCTGGTGATGGTGGTCCAAGGGGGCTGACAAAGTCATTCTCTGTGGTGGCAGTGGCTAACATTGGTCCTGGTGGTGGTAGTCCAGGGGGGCACATCACCTTTTAATAACTTTAGTTAAAACCTGTCAACATTAACCACATCATCATTCTCATAAAGAAAGCTCCCCTCACAGTCATCTATGTCTGAAGTCTGACCACTGGGAAATTTTTTCTTCATTGTGTCATCATCTACATCAGTGGTAGGCCATTTCATGCTGCCACTGCCAGTGCCACCAGGATGGTCCATTTCTACATCACCAAAACCACCATGACTAGGCTGGGGTATGGATACTGAGGTTGCATTCTGTGCTGGTATGTGCCTCTCATTCATATTTATGAATGTTAGCAAACTAACATTTGCAGGAGAGGGGTTTGTCCAATGATCCCTGACTATTGCACCTGCTGAGCTGAATACCCTTTCAACACTTACACTGGAGGGTGGGGATGTGAGGTACTTCAGTGCCACTGCAGTCAGCTCTGGCCATTCACTGACCTTTCCACTCCAGTACAAAAAAGGATCGTCAGTTATTGACAGATGCCTGTTTTCAGACAAATATGACTCAACTATTCTCTGTGCCCCACTAAGTCCAGTGGTTGATGCATCATCCTGTTCTGCAGAATCATTTATTTCACAAATCCCCACTTGGGACAAAGCCTCCCGAAGTGGTTGACACCAACTGCTTTAGATGACAGACCACCTGGAACTGCAGTCCCCTTCCCCTTACAGGATATGCTTGATGCTCCTCCAGGTGCACCTTCAACCAGATTATGCTGCTGCGATTTGCTGACATTGGTACATGACTTCTGTGCCCCATGAACCAAGCGCACCAGTTGCCCACTGACATTTTTTACCTGTTCAGGCCCCCCTCCAGTACTGAGGCAATTCCACATTTGTATTGTGGGTCCAACATTGTTGCTATGGCAAAGGTGTCACTACGCTGAATACTCAAAATGTGACGATTCTGGTCAAATATTGTCAGCATGTGTTTCAGCAACATGCTGCTAGCACTATCTCCAGCAACATCAAGGCCATGCTGTACATTCACCAATGTCTGCCTCAGCACCCGCAGCAGTGGAATTGATTGGCTAATGGAGGCAGACTCACCACTCATTGCCTGTGTGGCATGTTCAAAAGGCTGCAAAATTGTTATTACAGAGCCCATTTGGTGCCACTGTTCAATCATCATAGACATGGAGGCTCAGGAACTGTCACGGCTAGTGTGCATCACAAGATATTCTGAGATAGCTTTGTATTGATCATACAACCTCTCTGCCATGTATAAAGTGGAGTTCCACTGGGTAACAACTTCCAGTTTAGGGAGGCTGTTTCACATCTGCAATGGCCGAAGTTGGTCACGGGCCTTTGCAGATCGTGAAAAGTGAGAACGGATATGACGTGCAGCTGTCAGCATTTCCTTTACATCAGGTTGCTGCAGAAACCCCTGCACCACAAGATTCAAACAGTGGGCCATGCATAGAACATAAAAAAAGCCACCATTCGTGATGCATTTCACCACATTTGACCCATTGTCACTTGCTATGAACCCAGCTCTCAGGGACAGGGGTTCAGCCACTTGTCAATTTCAGTCAATACCATGTCCAACATGTTTTCACCAGTGTGTGAACAGGTCACACTGCACATAGCAATCATTGCATGCTGTCAAATTCCTGGAAGATTGCCACCTGACACTCCACCTTACTGCACTGATTATTCACACTACCAACATCACAAACAACCCCTGGCACCTGCGCCCAGTGTGCAGTTATGCACAAATATGAACTCCCCATTGTTTTGCCATTTGCCCACATATCCATACTTAAATGAATGAATGGAGAGAAGGAATATTGAAGGGCATGTCTTACTGAGTCGGACACAATACGGAACAACTCGGGGACAGCACTGGTCAAAAAGTATGTCCTGGATGGGACTTTCCATTTTGTACAGGCACATGCAGCAAACCGACAGAACCCAGAATTCTCCACAAAGGAGAAGGGCAAAAGATCAATTGCCAGCATTTCAGCTACAGCAGCTTTAAGTTCATGTGACACTGTATGATTGGGTGGGTACTTCAGCTTATGTGCAAAAACACTCTGTAACGTGGGCTGACTTAAATGTTTTACATGGGGTGTGATGAGAAATGGTTCTGCTCTGCGAATGGCAGGGGGTGGAGTGTGGATGTTTGATGAAGACAGTTGCACAGGTGATGATGACAAACCCACAAATGCAGTTATTTTGCCAGATTTGCCAATCGGAGTTGATGTACCACTTGCACTAGACATACTGCATTCACCACCACCACCACCACCACCACCAAAACTGCTACTCTCACCAGAACTGGACAACATTTCAAAATCATTATGCTCCTCTACCTCATCATGCCTGTAGTAATCCTCTGCTCTTATTTCCTCACTACTGCACACATTTAATTTCCTACTGGATTTAACACTCATGGAAGGGGATAACATGCTCGTTATGGTTGATGGCAAGGGTGAACGCCCCACTGTGGTATTAACTGCCATCTTGTGCTGGATTCACAGTGCCATGTGCCTATTCTTAAGATGCGTATACTGTCCTCCTGTGCCCAGATGGTTCCCCTTTTTACCTCAGCTCACACGCACATGACAAACCTGGCAGATTGCAACTGACTCATCATTTGCATCTTGCACAAAAAAATCCCAAACAAGGGATTGTGATGCTCTGCTTCTAACATGTCCATGATGCTGCTTATTGGACTCCGTTCTTTTAAGTACTGAAGTGGGGGGTGTGCTATGTGATTTTTCATGCAGAACACACACTTGGACTGCAACTTACCATCATGGCTACCTATCATTATTACTGGGTCATCATCATCATCATCATCATCATCGCCATCAACTGAAACTGGTAAATCACAAGTTTTTATGGGGGGGGGGGATTAATGCAAACAGACCCAGACACAGCCACCTTGAATTTATTTTTCTCCAGTTCCCAACTGGGGTCAATTACTTCATCATCATATTCATCAACATCACCCACATCCGCATCTTCTGCTTGGATGTTGGCATGTGGACTGCATGTTGCTACCACAGCAACATCATCATCATCACATTCATCATCATTGCAGGTTCACACTGCTGTGCCTGTAATTACACTGTGGCAGAATAAAAGGTGTATTATTTGATGCCATGCAGCACCACACACACACACACACACACACAATTTGTCTACAAATAATGTGTAGCAAATTGAAATGTTCAGTAATATGCCACGTATTGTAAACAACCTGAAATTATGAACTGTTGCACCAGATCCACACAACACACAATCAGCAAGAACATTTCAATTACTGACAATATTACTGTGTGTACCTTAACACAGTTATATAACAAAAATATAACCAAAAAACAAAGAACTCCCTATTTCTCCAACTTAAATCTACCTACGTCACAGATATGCCCCCCCCAAAGCACACTTTCACTGTCTCTTACTACACAGACTCAATGTTGTACATTAACATTTAAAATCCACACGTAAACAAAAATGCTCGATGATATGAGCACAGGAGGGTTTCCTACAACCGATGAACTAAAGTTTGAGCAAACAAAATTACTCAGAAAGGCATTTTTAACAGCGTTTAGAAGGTTTGAATCGCAGAAAGCTCTCAGAGCACACTCTCTCCTACAGCTTCCAACACACACTGCTGAGAACTGAGACTGTGTAAATCAATATAGAGTCCATGTGACCTGAAATCCCATGAATTACTGCAAAATGCACCTTTGGAGCTTAAAAACAAGGCGAAGTGAGGTGAAGTGCATTGTTTGCAATGCACTTTGCCTTAAAATTTGGTGGAGTAGTGGTCCAGGAAGGCGGAGTAATGCAAAGTCATTGTTTGCAATGGACTTCGCATTACTCATTATAACGTGAATTACTCCACTTCGCGTTGAGGAGTACTCCGCGAATTGACCTTGGCTCTGTGAATCACTTCGGAGAGTGAATTGTGGCCACTTCACCCACCACTACCAGCGGCCCCCACCATCTGAAAAAAAGCATTTTAGGGATTCATCCTTTTGTTGTTCAGTATAAAAATCAGATTCATTGACAATAGACATTCCTTCATTCAATCCATCATTTTGCTGAACACCATTATTGTCCTTGGTACAATCAACATCAACATTTATATGTTTTTGAGTCCAGTGATGCTTCTCCCTTTTCTTCTCCTGACGGGTCTTTGGGGTTTTGCCTGGTTCCCCATATATCTCCTATTGAAGGAAAGTAGTTGAACCCATTGTTGTTCCTGTCTTCTCTGGGCCCGAGATGTTAGGGTGCAGAGTTTCTCATTTGGCTGCATCAAGGTAGCAAAATCAGGGTAGACATGGCCAATGATCACAGGGACAGGAAGATGGGGGACTACACCAACAGGCATAACATGGGAGTTCCCTTGAACATGTAGAGTCATAGCAGTTACAGGGTAATGGTAGACATCCCCATGTATGCAGATAACAGCAGTACTTGTCCCTGTATTATGGTTCTCTTGGACCAGATCAGCCCTCACTAGGGTTTGTTTTCTAACAGAATCTATTAACCCAGTTACCTACCATGTACGAATTCTTACTGGGGTGGTATACTGTCCCCAATCTGTGAGGATCAGCTGGGCAGTAGTCTTTCTCTAGGGCAATAACAGGCAATATGTCCTTTGCCTTGGCAGTCTCTACAAATAATATTGGGGTTAAATCAACTTTGAGGGGGTACAGTCTTAGCTTTCTCATTAGAATTATCATCAGTAGAAGGGACAGTATACGTAGAAGATACAAGTCTTACCGGGATTGAGGTGGCACCAGGTGCAGAATGTCCTTTCTGGTGATTGGTACATGCTGTCAAATAGTCTTCGGCAAGTGTAATAGCCTTTTCTGATGTATCGGGCTGGTGCTGTCTTACCCATACTTGTACATCGGATGGAAGAATTTTAATAAATTGTTCTAGTATGAGCATCTCGAGCATCTGGTCCGCTGTCTTAACCCCCGGCTGTAACCACTTATGGCAGTGGTCCTTCAATCGGGAATATGTTTCTCTGGGAGTATCAACCTGGTGGAATTTAAATGTCGTAAACCATTGCCTGTATGTCTCAGGGCTGATGTCATATCTCTGTAATATTGCCTGTTTCATAGCATCATAGTTTTCAGCTTGGGTGCTGTCCATATGGCTGTACACCAACTGAGCCTTTCTAGATAAATAGGGGACAAAGCAGATGACCCATTGAGTCCTTGGTCATCCGCAAG
Source organism: Neoceratodus forsteri (assembly GCA_016271365.2). Lineage (NCBI taxonomy): Eukaryota > Metazoa > Chordata > Ceratodontiformes > Ceratodontidae > Neoceratodus > Neoceratodus forsteri. Next base: position 465,163,437 of record CM057449.1, read on the forward strand.
CTTGGGCAATCCACTCAAAAGTTGTCATATAGGCCTCTATGTCATTTGTTGCTCCCAGTTTGGTTAATTTAATGTCTTTAGGGGCATCTGCTGGGGGTGGATTACGAGCTCCAGTATCTCTTATAGCCCTTAATGTGTCATTCCACTTAGCTTCAGCCCTTCAGTCCATGACCTGCTGTTTGAAACACAGCCAACAGAACAGGTTGCGCACATCCTCCGGTGGTTCCTCAGCCTGGTGTTCAACCATCTCCCCTGGCTCCTTTTCTGGCTCCTCCAATCCCTCCAGTCTCTCATCTTTTTCTTTCTTGGCATTTCATCATCAAGACGTTAGGCTCCAATCCGGACAACAAAGGTTCACCATACTTGGCAGCCATAGTCCTTGTGAAAACATCACTAGTTTGAACTCAAGCTTGTTCTGTTGCCTTAACCTGCATTCAGTGTCTGGAAACTGGAAAGCACCAATACATCCCACCACTACCACCAGTGTCAAAGTGTGTGAATGCAAGGATGGACACTGACAGCAAGTGTAGTGTGACAAGGCTATATAGCCAAGCCTTCAAATATTTATTGCAATAACAACAGAACTAAATAAACTCGTACTTGTGCCAAAATACGGAAAAGAAATCAAAAGGCAAAACAATACATATCTGTTCTCACAGGCTATACCAACATAATCTGCCTGGGAACATAAATGGATATCAGTCTGAAAAAGTGCAGACTCCCCAATAGATCAGAACAAGGCTGATCCCAAACAAATCTGACATGTCACAGACTTGATCCTCCTTTTAACCTAGGGGATCATCATGTGGTCACGTCAGACTCCACCCACAAAGCTTTTTAACTTTAATCTTTATTTTCCAGTAATAAAACTATTTTATGAGGCTTATAAAAATCATTAGGGTCTTTTTTACATGCAGTACATATCATTAACCACAGAAAGAATCAATTCTGAATGAAAATACACTGTTATGCACTTTGTAGCTCCTCCCTTGTTTGATTCAAAGTATAATTATGGAGATCTGAGGGCCGGCTGACTCCTAAGGACACACTCAGAAGGATCCCAGCAAAGAGGCAATCCCTCTTCAACAGGCCCAACTTTCCTATGCTTCGTTAAGATTATTTACATACATAGATACAAATATAGAAAGCAGACAAACCAAAGGATATATGTATGAAACATTTTAGCCAGTTAATGAAATTTATCTGGAATTCTGCACATTTTAGAACAGAAATTTCATTCACATTCCAGATCGTGGTGCAGCACTGAAAAACAGAACACATGTATAAGAGACGTCTTAATGCCTCTGTATTTAGTTATCATTTGGGCTGCTTTCATAAGTCAGCGCTGTATCCCAGCAAACCATTTATTTACCTACATCCTGAATGAGGAATAAAAATAAAACAAAGTATTTGCAGTTTATCGTGTTGCTAGCAACAATGTATGAACATCATACCTTTAAGCAATGTGACTGGTCGACTAGACAAGGAAAACAAACAGTAAAATGCATTTGCTTCGGTAACATAATAGCAGCTTTTACTGAAGTTAACCATATAATCTAACTATATCCTCCACTCAGAGGTCTTACTCAGGCGTCTCGCAAGTGTGAGTGGGGGCTATCATCTCACCAGTGCGAAAGGAAGGGGTGTCACCTTTCAGCAGCACTAAACTGTTGCTTCACGTTCGTGCTGCACAGAGGTTGTTTTATTAGGGTTTTTTCCAGGCAGTCTGGCTCCTACATCTGTGCGGCAAAGTCACTTTGAAAAGTGCACGGCACACAGCGCTAAACACCATATAAACTCAATAGCGTTAGATTACAAGGTACAACTGGGCTTTCACAAGCTAACTTATTAAGGCTAAAAGGGGGAGGGGTTGTATGAATACCAAGGCTCCAGAAATAAAGAAAAGACAAAGACAAGTATCACAAGGAGACCTTTACCAGATGGCCTGCCTGGAAAAAGGGGGAACACAAGAAACAGGATAGAAAGCAACAGGAAAGAAACAGTTTTAGCACTACTGCAGTAGTCTTTACAAGCAGAGAAAAGGAAACCTCTGGAGGGACTTGAGTATTATTTCACACTCTTTTAGGGGCCCTTCTGACCTTCCACCTCAGTCGCTAACTCATCCAGGAAGTCACCTCTTTTCGGTGGCACCTCGGTGCTTTCGTACCCAGCTGGCCCGAGCTGGGAAAGAGGGTGCCATGCTGTGGGATTCCTTTGGGATTTGGACCTATGCTTTGCTTTTATGGGAGCCACGCATTGCATTCCTTGTACTGTTCCCTGTGTCAGCTCTAGTGCTTGGTGACTGCTTCTATTGGATCCAGGGTAGATGGTTTGCATATCATAGTCACAGGCTGCTGACGTTCGGCCCCTTTTCCACATTTTACAGGTATTAATGAAGCCTTCAGACTGCTACCTGGGAGCTTCTAACAGTACCCTTTGGTGAGACTAGATGACTTGTACCAAAGGACTCAATTCCTAATTTAAAGAATGTTTTTGTGCCTAAATTAATCAACTGAGAGGCTATACACAACAGTTTAAGTCCCTAGGTCCTGGCAGAGGTGAGATATAGGCTACACATGTAGAGGCTTTTATACAACCATTAACTCTACCCTTATATGCTGATCCTACCCCACCACTTTGATGTCTCTATATATCATAACATTTGTGACTTTTTTGAATGTTTTAGGTGAACTAATGTACTCCAAGAGCATGTCAGCACTGCAAGTATGGACTAAACTCATTTCTTGGATGGCTGAAGACCCTCGGCAGAGCCTCATCCCACTGGACCTTGCAATACTACAGCGATTCTGAACCACGTGAGGTTCCTCCATCCCAATGTATATGCCCACGAGGGACCTTACTTATTGTTCAAGCATATTTTCTTATCACTGGATGCAAGCTCAAGTGGGAGTCTCACCCTCCTTACCTTAGACCGTGCAACAATATGGCAATGGCAGACCATGTGGGGTCCCACCATCCCAACCAAACTAGCCCCATAATGGGGTATTACTCTTGCTCAAATGTTATTCCATATCATTTACAGGCAGACTCAGATGGAAGGCTCATCCTCCTGATCTCAGACTACTCAACGAAATGGTGATGGTGGACCACATGGGGTCCCTTCATCTGACACATACATGCCCCATGATGGGGCAGTGCTCATTGCTCAAACGTTCTTCCACATCATCTCTGAGCAGACTCACGTGGGGGTCACACTCTTCTTATCTCAGATTATGTAGTCCTGCAGCCATGGTGGACCCACGTTGGGGTCCCACCATCCCAGAGCAGACCACACATGTACATGCTACACCTTCCTAATTAACCCTCATGAAGGTTTTAGTGTCCAGCCTGTCTATATTGATGGCTTCATGGCAATTCCATTCAACTCATCTAGTCATCTTGCATGGGATTCTCCAAGTTCAGCTCAGCCTCCGTGGGAACCTCAAAAAGCTCATGTTTCATCCCACACTTACTATGGTGATGGTGGACCCATGGGGGTCCCGACATCCTATCCAGCTGTCCCATGAGGGGCATCTACTCATTGCTCAAAAACTCATTTTCATTTACTACAGATGGACTCACTTGGGGTATTGTCCTTTATACATTGGACTATGCACTAATACTGCAATGGTGGACCACGGGGGGCCCACCATCCTTAACTCAGACAGTTTATACTATGGCAATGGTGGACCGTGTGGGGGTCCCACCATCATGAATGTACATGCCCCATGAGTGGGGCCCTACTCATAGCTCAAATGTATTTCCAAGTCGTTGCAAGCAGACTCACATTGGGTCTCACCTCCTTGCCTTGGACTATTCCATACTATGGTGATTGTGGACCACGTGGGGTCCCACCATCCCAATCATGCATGCCCCACAAAGGGGCTTTACTCATATTTCCTTGTCATTACAGACAGCTCACATGAGTCATCCTCCTTACCCTGGACTATTCAACCCTACAGCGATGGTGGACCACATGGGGTTCCACCATCCCAACAATGGGTCTCACTCTTCTTATCTTGGATCATGTCGTAATACAGCAATGGTGGACCTGTGGGAGGGTCTCGCCATCCCAACACAAACATGACCACAACAGGGCATTACTTATTGCTCAAATGTATTTCTCTATCATCTACATGCAGTCTCAGGTGGGGTTTCATCCTCCTACCTCGGATCATACCATACCGTGTCGATGGCGAATGCGCATTGGGGTCTCACCATCCGAAATCTATCCTGCCTCATGAGGGGTCATTTCTCAATACTCAAAATGTATTTCCATCTTCTCTACTGCAGACCCACATGGGAGTCTTGCCTTCTTTAGTCTGACCACCTGAGACCTACAGTGTCATTCGAGCATTCGAATACTGCATACACCAGACCTACATGGGGGTCCCATACTCCAGCTAGCCCATGTCTGGGCCTGCCTTACTTCATCAATTCATTCACTTATTCTACTGCACTCCACCTTTCTTGCTGTTCCAGTTCTAGCCAAGATTCTACACCAGACATCTCAGTGGAGCTCACCTCAATTCTTTAGACACCTTAGGACAATTTCTTCTTTCCGACAAGCTACCTTGGACACAGATTAACCATCATCCTTCATCCAGACATCATTCCATGTTTAACCTCTTTCATCTGCCAGAACTTTCATCTTCAGCATTGACTTTCCGGCTCATTGTCAATCTCAAAAACTGGACTCTTCGACCTGCAAGTTAAGACATAATTCTTGGACATAACCACAACTAAAACCTCAGCCCACATTTAGGATTATTCTTTTTTAGTATGCCTAGAGGACAGGCAAGTCAGTTGCCATGGGTCCTCGGAGGTTTCCCCAAAGGGTTTTTTTCTTCTCCTGTGTGCTACTGGTCACACTCTCCAGAGTTGGAGGAGATAATCACTACTCTAATTCTTCTTTGTGGCTTAAATCTTACACCTATCCAGTATTCCACAGAGGGTGGGATATAGAGAGATGCCAAAGCTCAAGCTGTAACATCAAGCACATACCATGCAGCTCATAAGTGTACACAATCACTGAGCTATGTACCACACATTGAAATGGAAGGCTTTAGCCTGAAGTTCAATGGGGGGAATAGCTCCTCCCACATTCCCCTTCTCAAACCTCAGGCTTCTGCTTGCTCAGCTTCGAGCATTTTGAAACACCCTCCATTCTCCCCTGTCACCTCCTCCTCCTTCTCCAGCATGCTTGTCTCACCTTCTACGCTGGGGCTTAAATCTTACACCTACCCAGTATCCCACAGAGGGTGGGATATAGAGAAATGCCAAAGCTCAAGTTGTAACATCAATCATATACCATCCAGATCATAAGTATACACAAGCAGTGAGCTATGTACCACGCATTGAATCTTAATTAATTTCATAAGCAATTTAGTCACTCTGCTGCTGACAAAAGGTTGGGCAGAAAAGAACAAAAAAATGGTTAAAGCACAACATTAGATTAAAGAGGCTCTATTCCGTGTATTACATCAAACTTTGACTCCTTATATAGCTGCAGGGATCTCCTTGGAAAGGGATCTGACCTGCAAATTTAAACTTACAGTATATAATTCATTGATAGAGCTGGAACCTAGTACTGCAAACAGTTTAAACCTTGCAGATAGAAAAGTATAGAAGATGGTAGGAGGTAGAGATTCTATCCATGGCCATCCATTCCTGAAATATAGGCAGAGCATGACAATTCCTACAAAAAGAAAGAATATATATAGTATTATTAAAACAGTAATTCCACAGGCTATCCAGCAATGATGACAACTGCAAATGAGCTATTCTGTTATGAGTGACTCATTTGCAGTGCCTGACATGTGAGCTACCTGTAAGGTATTAATGGACAGGTACAGCGAGGGTAGGGATGAGTGAGGGAGGGTTGTGATACTGCAGGACAGCGACCAGAAGGGGAGGGATAGGGAAGAGATTTTGTATGGTGTATTGTGGCATGCTGCTGCTGAGCTAGCCATGTGGTGTGGTGGTGAGGGTGGCTAGCTGTGGTGCAGCAGGTACAGAGTTCGGGGCAAGGGAGGGGTAACGTTTTGTGCTTTTGCCAGGATTTTTGGGGGTTTCCCCCTCCTCGACATGCACCCCCTATAATCAGGGGAGTGTGGGGGGTAAAGCCCCCCACATAACTGTAGTTTTTGGTTGTCGGCTGTGGTGTCGCCAAGAAGTGTACATCGTCATTTTGCTTTTCGGCGATGTACACTCACTGTGATAGCGATCACTGTTTTGCAATCGCTATCTTGACATGACACTACTTCACAGTAAATCATTTCATCATTTGTCAAGTGCAAAATACATTGCTAATCTCATACTCATATCCTGCAGTAAAGCTTGGGGGGATGGGGAAGGGGGGAATGTCCCCCTTCCCCTTCCTCTCCTCTCCAAGCTGAAGATCCCTGCAGCTATATAAGGAGTCAAATGTTGATGTAATACATGGAACATAGTGTCTTTAATTTAATTTAATTTTGTGCTTTAACCATTTTTTTGTTTGTTTCTGTCCACCCTTTTGTCAGCAGCAGAGTGACTAATTGACTATGAAATTAATTAAGATTAAGAATGACAACATATAAGTGATATGAAAGTAACATTCCAGATTTTTGTATATAAACGTTTTTTAAATCAAATCATATCAAATTTATTTGTAAAAAGCGCCTTTCCAATGATCAAGGCACCTGTACATAAAATCAACAAATACATCAAACAAATATGATAAATAAAAACATCAGCATATTAACATACATACAGTCAATGGATCATAAACAAGATGACAGTCAACATTAATCCTCCTCTGGAAATGCCAGGCCAAAGAGATAAGTTTTCAATTCTGTTTTAAAACTTTGGACAGTCAAGCACTCCCTTATCTGACAAGGTAGAGAATTCCACAGAGTAGGTGCCACAAATGCAAAGGAACAGGCCTCAGATGTTTGAAGTCGCACCGTGGGAATCTCTAGCAATCCCTCGTCGGTAGAGTGAGGGGCAGTAGGGAGAAAGGAGATCTTGGAGGTAGCTAGGTGCCTGATCATGTAGGGCTTTATAGGTCAGCAAGCTGATCTTGAAGGTGATACACCACCACACTGGCAGCCAATGCAGTCCATGGAGCACAGGCGTAATATGACTAGTCCTAGAGGTACCAGTTAAAAGCCTGGCAGGTGCATTGTGCACCAGCTGCAGGCAATGGATATCAACCCCCAGTAACCCTAGGTATAGGGCATTGCAGTAGTCAAGGCCACTGGTCATGAAGGTGTGGACCAACGTTGTTAGTCCTCAGGAGGGATCAGGTGTTTCACCCTGGTGATAGTCCTCAGATAGTGAAAAGAGGTCTTGACAACAGCTGACACCTGTGATTGTAGGGTCAGACCATCATCAAAAATAACTCCCTGGTTTCGCACCCGATCAGAGATAGTGAGCTGGACACCCCCAAGTCAAAGACCAGAGGATTGTCCTGCCGACACACCCAACTCCTGACAATCTGGGTTCACCACCTACATCTCAGTTTTATCCAGATTCAACCCAGCCAACTAGCACTCATCCAGTACTGGATCTCGGATAGGCAGTTGTTAAACACTGAGAGAGCATCTCCCTGCTCAGGTACAAAGGACATGTAGAGCTGAGTATCATCTGCATAGCAGTGAAAACTCAGACTGTACCACCTAGTAATGTATCCTAATGGCAGCATATACACAGCAAACAACATGGGTGCCAAAATGGAGCCCTGCGCTACCCCGCAGGATAGGGGGAGAGGATTAGAGGAATAAATTCCTGAAACCATTCTCTGTCTCCTACCCTCGAGGAAAGATCGAAACGATCTGACAACAGTACCCAAAAATCCACAGATGAACTGCAGGCACTCCAGTAGCACACCATGGTCCACAGTGTCAAATGCCACTGAGAGATCAAGGAGGACCAAGATGGAATGGATCCTCAGATCTCTTGCTATTAGGAGATCATTTAGCACCTGAACAATAGCTATCTCGGTGCTATGCCTCTCCCTAATTCTGGACTGGAGAGAGAGTTATAGGCATTATGAATGGATAAATGATCATCCAGCTGCAACGCAATCACCTTCTCAATAACCTTACCAACAAAGGGCAGGTTCAAGACAGGTCTGTAGCTGGCAACACAGTCTGGGTCAAGGGAGGGTTTTTTCAGGAGTGGTCATACAACTGCCTCCTTCAGGGCATTTGGCAAGCCCCCCCACTCCAATGACTTCCAGACTATCTCAGTCAGGACTGGGCCTATTTCCTCCATGCACCCTACAAAGAGAATTGTTGGGCCCGGGTCCAAAGTATAGCTGGTTGGCCGCAAAGTCTGAATGATCCTCACAATATCCATGATGTCCAATCAGCCAACTTAGGACCAGACAAACCGGGTTCTCGCAACCTCCCACCGACCTCCGCCACACCCTGTAAAGAAGGTTGGGTGGATACTGGACCCGATGCTGACTACCTTATCCATGAAAAATCGAGCAAACTCATCACATCTTTCTTGTGACAAGGCTCCACCAGACTGCAGACAGATTGGATTGCACAATCTGTCAACAGTTCAGAAAAGCTGAGCTGGTCGATTCTGCATGGTGGCAATCTCCCTGGACAGGAATACTACCTTCTTACAGGTGACTGTCGATTGATAGACAGTATACTGATCCATCAATATAAGCCCATCAGCCTCCAGGCCAGACTTCTGCCAAGCCCGCTCTAACCTTCAACCCACTCCCCTCAAGTCCTTCAAGGTCCCATCAAACCATAGGGACCTTGGGCAAAGAGTGAGTGGCCAAACATGAACAGGCGCAATGGAATCCAGAGTATCGGTCACTGCCTTATCAAAGGCAAGTACAACATCCCCATGACCCATGCATTTACTTGACAAGCCCAATAGGTCTAGCACCACCATTAGGCCCTCTGGAGTCACCTCCCACAAAGGGCTGTACCCAACCATCTCCATAGGGGCAAGCCCATTGGGGGGAACCATGAAACTGAACCCAATGGTGTGATGGTCAGACCGACCAACCAACAGGTTCCACCACCAAGTCAGTGATCTCCATCCCCAGGAGAAACACCACATCCAATGAGTGACCATCAATGTGAGTTGCAGAGGAAATAACCTGTGTGAATCCCAGCAAAGTCATAAAATGGAGGAGATCTTGACCAAAGTGTGAGTTCTTCATCGACCCAGCATTGAAATCCCCTAGAATTAACCATCTGGGGGATACCAACACCACGTCGACAATGAAGTCCGCAGTCTCCTACAGGAATTCTGTCCCATCCCTGGGTTGACGGTAGATAAGCAGTATCCTGCACCATACACCCGCACCCATGATACACTCAAAGGATCTAGTGGAACCCACTGGCACATCCACAAGACCCAGTTCTGCTTTAAAACAAATGGCTACACCCCCACCCCTAAGATCCATCCTTGGGCAGTGCATCACCAAGTACCCACCCCGTAACAGCTAAGGCCAATACAGGGCCCACATTCTCGTCCAGCCAGGTCTCGGTGATGAACACCTGGTCAGATTTCCCAACAAGATCTGCTATTATGGCAGTTTTGTTTTTGATAGACCTGGCATTACACAACACCACCTGAGAAGGATGGGCCATCAAGAAAGACTGCGCTACCTGTCTGCACTCAGCAGAACCCTTGGATATGGGCATCAGACTGGGAGGAACCCTGTTCTGGACCCATTTTGCCCAAGGGCATCTCCTTGTTCCCACTACCTCTATCCGGCCACCCCTCTCCATTCCCTCACCAGGCCCAGTTCTCCTCCTCTTCTTCCTTCTCCTGACATTCCCCGAGGCCTGACAATTCCTATAAGCATCCACTGATAAAGGGGGACAGTCAAAAGGGCAGAGATCCCTGAGCCTGGTGGAGGAATAGCACCTGACCATCATTTTACCCTCCCAACACATCAAGAATAGCAGCAACAATCACCATACAATCAACAAAACAAAACAATCACCCCACCAAAGACTCGCACAACTTTCAAACACACTCTCAAATAAAACTTAAACACCACAATCACACACCATACACCCTAAAACCTAATCCACTAAAACAGATATAAACTTCACCATAAAAATTCCCCCACCAAAACCTCAATAACAACGTAAAAATGTTCAAAATGTTTATGGCAACATGTAAAACAACAGGCAGAAATGAGCAGTCACTAAAAGTCTCAAAACTCCGTAGTCTGGACCTGAAGAGCTCCCACCTCTTCAGAAAAATTATTTCAACAGTCTTCCAAGTGTTACCTCTCATATAGCCCTTGTGAAGGCCACCAGAATTACTTTAGAAACAGACAATGTAGCAGGCACTCTCACTGCCCATATTATATAATATGGGCCCAAAACAGAGAAAACAGAAGGTCTGACCGTGTCCCAGGTTCAGGATTTGTCCTCCTCTGGTGCTCAAATCTGGATGATAGATCTCAGAATTTGCAGTTTCAGGGCCAAGATATCAGCTATGGCAGATTACAGGGGGATCCTACCAGCACCCCATGATGAACTGCCACCAGAAATCTTTGTGAATCAGTGCTTCACTTCTGTCTAAGCCAGCCCACCTGCTAACCCTCAAGAAGCCTAGGGCATCAGGAATACCCAACCTGCTCTCCAGTGGGCCTAATCCCCAACCTCCTGCATGATTCACAAATCTGGCAGCCACCACCCTGGCAGTCCAGGCAGACCCCCCCGCAACTGCCAACGATAAGCCCTGGAAATAAGTCCCCAACTCAGGGACTCCTCAAACCATCCGGAAAGATGTTTAATCCCACCAAAGAAAAGCCAAATAAGGATTCCGGTTTCAGTCCATCACACAACCTCTTCCAAGTGGTTCACATTCCACCAGGCTCCAAGCAAAACAGTTCCACCTCTGGTCCACCGACCAAACAATTCCACCTTGAATCCACCGATGACAGCTCCACATTCTTGTAATGTTTAATGTTCTGATGTTGGAATAGTCACATGAGCCTATGATGTAATACTGTGTAACATTTAAAAGGCCCTGAGAAATTATGTGGTTAATGCCCCTTGGAAGGCAGTTTGCCGAGGCTCTAGGGGCTCACTACATTGGTGAAAAATAAATCAACAACTTGTTGGCACACAATCTTCTGTGAATTTTTTGCTGACCTTGGGAAGTGCTGTTACTTTGGAACTCCAACATAGAAACTAATCCTGGCCCTTACTTCAAGAAAGTACAGTTACTGTATGTAAGAACTTACCATAACAGTAGATCTTTGAGAGGCTCTCCTGCAGCAGGTCATCACCAGTATTACTATAGCTGCCAGGCACTAGGACCACATGGAACGACAGAAAATATCTAGCTGCAGGCTACCAGAGGGGGCCGCCCACTTCAGATGTCAGCCACTAACATCAGTCAATCCAGTAAAGGCAGGCAGCCCCCATTCCCTCCTCAGTTCTCTTGCCAGAGACCAAGAGCAGGATGCCATAAGGGGGAACCAAGGAGGATTCTGAGGTATCCCAAAAGCATAGTAAATGAAATGTAGAAGGCTCACCCCTATGGAAAAGGAGAGAGAGAGAGAGAGAGACAGGATAAGGGGGAAGGAGGGAGGGAGGGAAAGCAGGGCCTGCTGCAGCAGATCCTCTCAAAGATCTACTGTTATGGTAAGATCTTACATAACTGTACAATCTTACATCAAGGGAATCTCTTGCAGCAGGCCATCACCAGTAGGACAGAGTCCCAAACAGTACTGGCAACTACTGACAGACAATTTGGGTGGCAAGCAGAAAATGATGGCCTATGAAAGGAGGCCTTGAAGAACAGCTAGGCCAAAGTTGGATCGATGCCTAGAGGTGATGTCCAGACTGTAATGTTTTGTGAAGGTGTGGACAGAGCTCCAGGAAGCAGCACAAATGTCAGCAGCTGACCAATTTCTGAAAGAAGCTATTGAAGTGGTCATACCCCTAGTGGAATGGCCCTTAACTCCTCCTGGAAGTTTTTTGCTATACTTCTGATATCAAAAGACAATGCAATTGGCTAACCATTTAGACAAACACTGTTTGGAGACTGGAGTGCCCTTTTTCCCAGGTGTGAATGAAAAACATAACTTATTTTACTTCCTAGAATCTTTGGTCCTGTATGTATAGTATCTCGAAATTCTATGCACATCCAAGTTATGGAGCAATTGCTCCCCTTGATGGGAATACTCTGAATAATAAACAGGCAGGGGGATGGATTGATGCAAAGTAAACTGCGACACCACCTTAGGAAGAAACTTAGGATTGGTACGCAAAGACATGCTGTCTTTGTGAAACATCAAGTAAGACTGCTTGCACATGAGGGCCTGAAGCTCAGAAATCCTTCTAGCTGAAGTAATGGCAACTAAAAATAATGCTTTCCATGACTGAAAGTGCAGCTTGCAAGACACAGCCAGTTCAAAGGGAGGCAACGTAAGCTTCTCCAACACAAAATTGACATCCCAAGCTGGTACAAGGTCGTGGACTGGAGTCTTCAAATGCAGAATGCCCTACAAGAATATGCGAGACACATCAAGTTGAGCCACTGAACAACCATCTACAGGTACATGGTATGCAGAGATGGCAGAAGATGTACCTTGTAACCCCTAGGTGGTGCTATCGCAAGGGCTACTACCCCTGCCTGCTTAACTACTAACAGGGTGAGGGGACTAGGTCCAATGGCGAGTGCCTGCACCCAGAGGTCAGGGTTTGAAGTAGTTAAACTAGCTTGGTCACAAACCTCTGGGACACCGTAACCCCCCTTTCTTCCCACTAGTGGCCCACACAATGCATCAGGAATATCTTCACAATGTACACTTACCCCCAGGACTGGCTCTGTCAACTGGACTCTGGGGACCCCCTGTAAAACAAGATGACACAGTGCAAAAACCACAGTACAGTACTTTAACATAAATGAATACCTCAGTCAGTGTAACTTTGCTGAAACAAACAGATCTGATTTATTTAAGGAGCTGTAACAAGGACAGGGGGAAATCAGGTTAATTAGGTTAAACACATTAATAATCACAGTTCTGTGCGCATATTCAGAGTCCCAAATTGTCACTTTCACTGGGTACCCAGGATGGGGGGGACCTAGCCAGGATCGATGCAGCTGGTTGGGGCCCTGTGATGGAAAAACACTGGCCCAATACCCAAATTGTAATCCGGAGCCAGTTGGCTCAGTTCGTGAAGAAATGAAAAAACAAACAACAATTAGATGACACACTTGCAATTCGATAAACAGATGGCAGGGAGCTACACTGCTTTGTACTCACAAACTCAATGCTGGGAACTGGCTAGAAGGAGGTGTGGGGCAACAATGGGGAATCATCAAAACTGCCATCACAGAGGCAGCAAGCCTTTTTGTGAAGCAAATAAACAAATCAAAACGACCGAAAAAGCCACTATGGTTCTCAAAAGAGGTGGCTGTGAAAGTCAGGAAGAAAAAGATAGCATTCCAGAAGTATAAGGAAACACAGAAGGAGCAGGGCAGAGAACTGTACCAGTTAAGGCAGAAGGAAGCAGAGAGGGAAGTCAGAATAGCAAAGGCCCAAACTGAGGAAAAGATAGCCAACTCGGTTAAGAAGGGGGATAAAACCTTTTATAGGTACATCAGCGAGCGTAGAAAGACAAAGGGAGGGATAGTGAGGCTGCATAGAATGAACGGTGGCTGGGCAGATGGGGACAGTGAAAAAGCAGGGTTACTGAATGAATATTTCTGCTCAGTATTCATAAAAGAGGAGGGGGAAGTGCCTAATCCAATTAACAAAAGCACTCTTGATAGGGGGGTCGATCCCAGTCCTTTCACAGAAGAAAGGGTTCTGCAAGAACTCCTAAAACTGAAGGTGGACAAAGCAATGGGGCCTGATGGAATTCACCCCAGATTTCTAAAAGAATTAAGGGGGGAACTAGTGAAACCACTGGCTACTCTTTTTAATAAATCATGGGAGGATGGTGTGGTACCCAAGGACTGGAGGAAGGCGGATGTGATTCCCCTTCACAAAAGTGGGACCAAGACAGAGGCAGGAAACTATAGACCTGTCAGTCTGACCTCTGTGGTAGGGAAAGTGATGGATTCATTTCTGAAGAAAAGAATAGTTGAGTACCTAGAGGCCAGTGGGGCACAGGACCCAAGGCAGCATGGGTTCACAGAGGGAAGGTCATGTCAGATGAATCTAATAGATTTCTTTGACTGGGTGACCAAAGTAGTAGACCAGGGAGGGGCTGTGGACATGGCCTACCTAGACTTTAGCAAGGCATTTGACACAGTCCCACACAAAAGATTAATAGTCAAATTAACCAGCCTGGGAGTGGGTCCCAGGGTGGTAGCCTGGGTAAAACAATGGCTGGACAACAGGACACAGAAGGTAATTGTAAATGGAGTCCACTCTGAAGAAAGAGGGGTTACTAGTGGGGTACCACAGGGTTCAGTATTGGGTCCAGTCCTTTTTAATGTCTTCATAAGTGACATTGCAGAGGGACTGAAGGAAAAGTATGCCTCTTTGCAGATGGCACAAAGATCTGCAACAGGGTTGATACACAAGGAGGCGTGGAAAGGATGAGAAGGGACTTGGCAAGGTTGGAGGAATGGTCAAGTATGGCAGCTTGGATTCAATGCAAAGAAGTGCAAAATAATGCACCTTGGAAACAAGAACCCAGGGGAAGAATACACAATGGGGGGGGGAGGTAGTAACAACTACAAAAATGGAAAGGGACCTGGGGGTAATCATATCAGATGACCTTAAGGTTGGCAAGCAATGTGAGAAGGCAGTAGGGAGGGCTGGGGGTATACTGGGATGCGTAAGGAGAGGCATCAGCAGCAGAAAACAGGAAGCTGTTATCTCTCTGTACAGACAGTTGGTGAGACCCTATCTGGAGTCCTGTGTCCAGTTCTGGAGACCCCATCTCCGCAAGGACATAGACAGGATAGAGGCAGTCAAGAGGAGGGCAACTAAAATGGTGCAGGGTCTGCAAGAGAAGCCATATGAGGAGAGACTAAAGGAGCTTAATATGTATACCCTTGAGGAAAGAAGGGAGAGGGGGGACATGATAGAAACTTTTAAGTACCTCAGAGGAATCAACAAAGTCGGGGGGAAGTTCAGGGCAATGTGAGGAAGTATTATTTCACAGAGAGGGTAGTGGATGCATGGAACAGCCTTCCTGAGGAGGTTGTGGGGTCTAAAACTGTGGGAGAATTCAAGAATGCATGGGATAGACATAAGGCAATTCTTGTAGGGGGTAGGAAAAAATAGGCTGTTGGTTAACTAGGATCTACGGCCTATCCTGTAGGTAGGGCAATGGACAGACTAGATGGGCCAAGCGGTCCTTATCTGCCGTCAAAGTCTATGTTTCTATGTTTCTATGGATGGAAGGCAGATTGTCCTGGATTGCCAGGAGAAGCAGACCATGTGGAGAAAGTCCTTGTGACTGGACCCCACTGCAGTTTAGAGCAAATGGATGTAGTCTGGATTAAGCTGGGGTTTACTTCCAGCTTCATGCACTCAATTAATTCACTGTACAGGGGATTTGAAATGTGATTCCCCACAAGCACTACACAAGCACTACACACATTTATATGTAAAAGGAAAGTACTATACCAGGCAGGCTGCTTCTCTATCCCGATCGCAATTACTGCACAATACCCGGGAGAACAAACAGCAGATTCAGTTCCTGACAGACTGAGCGCGATTCAGCAATTTCTCCAGTCTTCTACAGGGTGAGCCTGGTTTCTACTCTTCAGGTCTCCTTGATTCTCTTCACAGGTTGTATTCAGTCAGAACAGGCACTTGCACAAACTGCAGACCGAAACTCAGGGCCTTACACGTGCTTCCCGCACTAAACTATTTGCCGCAGAAGCACAGAGCTCCTTGTCCCTTCACTGCCAAAACTCATCTGATCTTTCCAGTAGACAGAGCCGGGCATTTCCTTTGAGTTCCTCCCAGTTCAGTTGGCTGGTTTGGCTGTCACTCACAATAAACTCCCCCTGTTGGTGCAAAAAGGTGCCGAAGTCCAAACTACAATTCCCAGAGGCATCTGCCATACAGTCCCATTGTGGCTGGCTCAACTTAAGAGTCCAAGTTCTGATTTGCAAGCAGCAGGCTCCATTTTAAAGGTCCCCCATGCTGATTGGTCCAGTTCAGCAGTTCAATATAGAGGGGAAACACACACAGAGTCCCAGCTGCAATAAAACAGGTTAGATAAACTGCAATCTGACAAATGCTGCTAAATGATTACAGGCAAACAGTTACAGCTTTCAGATGGGCTCCTTTTGCACTCTTAGTGACTGCAAAAATGGAGTGAACTTCAGCAGCCCGAGCAGGATTTGGGCATTAGAACACACAGTCCCCCCTTCTCAATTAATTATGGTCACAAGCAGGCAGCTCTTAAAGAGACAGTACCAGAGGCTCTAAAAGCACTTACAATCAAGCAGCTTAAATGCTGAACACCTCCAGACTTGGAGCATTCAAGCAAGCTCCTGGAAGACTTCTGGGAATCCCCATTTGCAGGGGGGTTACAACCTTAATAGAGGAGTATCACAAACCTAGGTCTGAAAGGGAGAGACAGTACTCCAGTATCTGATCCACTGGACAGGTGAAGGGATCTAAATGGTGTGTTGCAGCCCAAAGAGCAAAGCATTTCCATTTTATTGAGTAAGTGGCCCTGGTGGAGGGCTTCTTGGCTACCACCAGGACATCTTCAACTCTTGGAGATACCCCAAATCTGACGATGGCTATGTCTTCAGGAGTCATGCATGGACATGGAGAGATTTGAGGTCCAGATGGACCAGAGTGCCCTGCTCCTGTGAGAACAAGCCTGTGCACAGGAGTAGGGGCACTGGAGGTTCCACTGCAACTTGCTGCAACAAATGGAATCAGATCTGACAAAGCCAGAAGAGGGCAATGAGGATCATTGAAGCCCCCTCCATCTGGAGCTTGATCAGAACTCATTGATGGAGTGGAAAGGGAGGGAAGGTGTTCATAAACCTCCCTGTCCAGGAGGGGGACAATGCACCTCACCAGAAAACACCAGGCTCTGGATCTGGCAAGTAGAAAAGCAGCAGTTTTGCATTGTGTGGGGATGCAAAAAGGTCCAAATCGAGCCAACCTCATCGGTCAAATAGATCTTCTACCACTAAGGTCAGAAGTTCCCACTCAGGGACCCTGGACTGAGACTGGATTAAGCTGTCCACCAGGAGACATTTTGGTGGTTCGTGGGAAAATGGATAGCCAAGAGCTCCAGGCCATGCCCTATGGCCCAGTACCAGACTCTCATCACTTCCCTGCACAGGGGATAGGAATGAGTCCTCCCCTGCTTGTTTATATAATAAACTATGCACATGTTGTCCATCTGAATCAAGAGTGGACCGGGGAGAACTGAGTCTGGAAGGCCTATAGGGTATACAAGACTGCTCGCATTTCCAGGACATCAGTATGAAGTTCCCTCTCCACCATGGTCCACTGCCCTTGAGTTTGGCAGACTTCCAGGTGAGCACCCCAGCCAAGATTCGAGGCATCCTTCGTAAGGACCTGCTGACAGGGAGGAATTCAAAAGAGGGCCCCTCAAAGCAGGTTGCTGGGCTCCAGCCTCCAGAACATTACCCTATTAATCGGATCCAAGACCATCACTGGTTGATCCAGGGTGTCCATGCAGTGATCTCACTGGATCCACAGCATCCATTGAGGGGATTCTCATGTGCAGCCTAGCTAGAGGAAAGATGGTAATGGCTGCAGCCATGAGGCCTGGAAGGCACAGAAAAACCCTGTCATGGACATGATGGCTGGAGTAAAGCAGACAGGCCTGGTCCATCAGATGCTCCGCCTTCTCTGTGGGCAAGAATGCCATCCTCTGAGCCGTGTCCAGCACTATGTTTGGGAACAGAAAAGACAATGTGGTCTACATAGGCAAGATCCATTTAGATTGATCTTGTGTATTTTACCTGTATAGAAAACATACAGGTGGAAGTTGAGCTTTATACTGGAAGCACTGGCAGGGGATCAGAATGACTTTGGCATATTTATAGTGATGCCTAAAGCCTGGAACAGGCTGCAGGTATGAGCCAGAGTTTGAAGGAGATGGTCCCTGGATGGGGCAGCTAGTAACCAATCCTCCAGGTAGGGGAAACACATAGAATCCCTGCTGTCTCAAGGCAGCTGCCACCACCACTAGACATTTGATGAAGACACTGGGGACTGAGGACAAGCAAAAAGGTAAAGCTCTGAACTAGTAACGTGCTCCCTAAAAGTGGAAATGGAGGGAAGGGGAGGGATAGGGGAAGGGTTGATAGGGGACTATTGCAACCACTTCAGCTGAGATAGCCCTGTGTAGTGGTGATGAGGATGAATACCTCTGGCTGAGCAGGTATGGGGTTTGGGGCTGGGGACCTGGAGGGTTACAATTTTGCTGCTGCCTGCTGGTGCGGCACTTAATTTTTCCCACAAATGTGGGCTGTGCCCCTTCCCTGACATGCACCCCCCTTGAAGTTAGTAATCTTTATGCAGGGAGTGCAGGAGGCAAAGCCCCCTGCGAGGGGGGTGTGGGGGTGCAGGGGGTGCAGCCCCCCCTGCAAAAACTCTTTTTCTTTTGCCGAATGTCAGGTTGCCGGCAAGTGTACTGTATATCACCGATTTGCTTTTCGGCAATACACACTCGCCATAATAGCGATCACTATTTTGCGATCGCTATTATGACATGGAACCCTAGATAGCAGATCCAGTCCCCTAGTGTGGCAGTGGCAGCAAACCCTGAAGGGTGACCATTCTGAACCATTTGTACTCTATAACAAACAAGTTCAGCTCACTTAAGTTCAGGATGCGGTGAAGGTCTTCTGTGCTTTTGGGGACCAGGAAGAAGTGGGAGTAGAATCCCCTGCCCTGCTGAAACAGTGGGACTGGCTCTATGGCCTTTTTTTGAAGTAAGGCCTAAATTTCCTCTGGATGAGGGAAACATGGCCAGAAGGTTACAAGGACTGTCCTGGAGGCTTTTCTGGTGGCCACTTTACAAATTCCAAAGTGTGGCAGTGCTCGATGAACTGCAACACCCAGTTGTCTGTAGTTATCTCCCTCCACCTGTCCATATGAAGGGAGAAGTGGCCCCCTACTACTGCCTCCTGATCTACAACTGGAGAGAGGTCTGGCAAGGAGTCAGGAGGTGGGGAAGCCACTGGTTGGGCAACTACTGCTCCTTGGGAGCTACAGGTGATGGTGGGAGAGGGAGTGGGAAGGGCCACTGCTGCCTTGTGCTTGCCATGGGTTTTGGAAGGGGCATGGGCCTGCCTGTGGGAGGAGTGACAAAAAGGAGCACACTGCCCCGACTTCGACTGTGTATGATACATGTTGTGGATGGATCTGAGAGCCCATCCAGAGGCCTGGAGGTTGGAAATGATATCTTGAACATCTCCCACCAAAAGTTTGAAACCTCCGAAAAAGGCATCCATAATATTATACTGGATGTTCTGGGCAAAGCCCAAGACCCTAGCCAGGAATGATGCTGCATACAAATGCCAATGGCTGCTGCTTGGCTCTGCGATGCCGATTTGACAACTAATTCATTGACCGGCATCACAGCCCCTGGCTCCATGTCGACTGCGATTTGCAGTCGTCAGGGAGCCATGCAGATTGGACTGTGTTTTGTCTTCAGGGGACTTCAACCCCAACCCCCCTTGTGGGGGGATCTGGCCCCACACCCTCTATATGGATTCCAGTTCCGAGTCGCAGTTGATCTGGGGAAGGGGTGCAGGATAGGAGAAAGTGTTGCCGAGTCCCAGGCAAACTTAGTGACATGGTGCTATTGTCGATATCAAAACATGTCGTTGTAGAAGTGTCACTGTATGGGGGTATACCCTGCTGCTTGGCCAGAGGGGTCTACTTCACCAGCCTCCAGAAGGTGTCTTGAAAGACTGTGGCCCCACACCCATTACACTGTATCACTCCCATGATCTTTCCATCCTTTGTTTAGTATCTATTCAAACTTCTCTGTACCCCTCTGCTTCCTTTCTACTCCCATTGTACTTCTAACTCTCCCTTTACTTCATAAAACTAATTTGTTACCCTTTCCTAGATAAGGCATCACTTGTTTTCCTTTTTTTAACCCTCATGCCTGTACCTACCTTATCCAGTGTTTTCAATAACACTAAGTTACTACTGCACATAATAAAGGTACCACAGATTGCTTGTAATACTGAGGCATATTCTTACATTATAATGAGACTGGTTGCTCTAAAGATAGCGAATTGTAATGGTAGTTACACTACCCATTATTGAGAAAACAATTCATTTTCCATTTCTATTACAGCATCACAGGAAAGAAACCCACATAAACTACTCTCTAAGCTGTAAGTCAGCTCTTTCTTTTGAGGAATGAGAGGACAGTGCATATGATGCATCAAGGGGAGACCACAATATCTGGGCAAACTATGAGAACGAGACAGGGCAAATGCAGGTCAAAGAAAAGGATGGAATTAATGCAGATGCTACCAGACCAAATAACAGAGGCAGTAACAAATAGGCATATGGGCATGATAATACAAAAACAGGAAGGTGGAGAGACCCCAGGTAATAGTTAGGGTCCAGGGAGGTACAAAAAGTAGGAAATATTTGGGCAGACTGGGTGGGCCAAGCAGTTCTTTTCTGCCAAGAGTTTCTTTGTTTCTATGCTTCTTGAAACTTGGAAAAAAAACTCAAGACAATACAGTGGGAAGAGAACACAGTATCATGAGTAGCTGAACTGTTTGGGGCATTCCTAAAGTATGGGAGTATGCAATAAGAGAACAATAACAAAAGGAGTTCCATTTGTTATAGTGCCTTTCAAATAACTGTATCTGAAAGGGATTTAAAACTTAGGAGATGGAGGGGACAGACTGTTGCAGCCATTTCATTTACACACAGAAATTCAGACGACACAGAAACAGATTAGAGAGAGTTTATAGAGAGGTTAAGCATAGGGTGTTTAAGTGAATAGCTTATGGTAACACAGAGTAAGGGGTGACTGTGAGATTCAAATCTGAATGTCCAGGTTAACAGGTCTGCACTCTGTTCACTGGATTAAACTGCCCCCCAACAAGGACTGTAGACTAAACATGTGTTGGTACCATTATACCAATAACGAGTTTTAACTTTTACTAAGAAAAAGGAAGCAGCTCAATAAAACATTAATCTGTTTCAATAAATTATATGAATGATTTACAAACATAAATATATTTTTTTCAACTAGAAAAATTGTGAGGCTGTGTCCCTTTCAGGAGGCTGCTAACAATACCACCTAAAATGGGAAGAACAACAACTGAATCCAGACTCTGAATGACATCAATATCTATAATACACTGCAAGAGAAAGAAGAACTAGGACTGGTACAAAGACTAAATACACTGTATGAGACCACAGAAACCATGAATGTACCAAAATACTACCAACCCTGACTGAGTGTCTACAGCAACATGCCAAAAATATACATTTCACAGAATACCTGATATACCAGTCCCAGAATCATCCTACAGTGGAGTCCACCAGGATGCAAACACAATACTGCAGAATTCTACAGCAGAGTTACTGCAGGAAACAAGGCAATTACAATCCCTGTTAAACCCTTTTGTCATGTAGTAATGTTAGACACTCAGTTGCATTCCAGGGTGCTCCACTGTATACAGCTTCTAATACAGACATAATATAAACCAAAAATCTCACTCTGGAGCTATGCTATGACAATTTGAGAAAACAAAATTAGAATGATCATGAAAAGTCTGAAAATGTCTGCAGGCTTACATTACTTCCAACTAGGGGGATCACATACCACTTTTGCAAATATTTATTGAGCAAAACATACTTCCAAAAGAGATGGCACAGATTTTAATATACAAGAATGTTTGCTGAATAAACAATTACATCCCTCACAGAAAAAAAACCAAAAACAAAATTTGAAATCCTAGATATTCAACCATGTTCAGTTCAAGTCAACAATCATAGCAGCAGTTAAAGTGGCACGTATCCCTGAAAACCGCTTGGCAAAACAAAAGAGGTGACCACAGAGAAACTGAGCAACTAATCATAGAACAACCACTAAAAGATCAAAGCACAGAGTTCCCTCATACATCAACCAGACGTACACCAACCAAGCTTTCAACCAACTGTAAACTATGTATATTCAGACCACATTTCAGCTTCCAACAATCAGTATCAATAAAAATGCACAGTTGCATTCAACTCCAAGGGAAAACAGCAGGACACAAGCTTTGACTGAGACTACAACTTGTCTCCTTAATAGAAACTGCACCAGACAAGACAAAATATCCCAGAGCTACAGATAGTAAATAACAACAAATGGAAAACCTTATCAAATGCAGCTTGTAATTCTATTGCAGGGTCCTGGTGGCTATATAAACCACTCAATCTTCAGTGTTGTGGTTTATTATGCTGACAGAACACCACAATGGAATATTAGCCTTATTCTATGTAATTTTCAATCTATCTTATTTATTCTCCCTGGAAAAGGCAGACTTCAAGGTAACCCAATAGAATTCTTTAAAAGCATGGCAGGGATTGATAGTGTTGATCCTTGTAAATTGTTTAACATGACAAAGGATTTCAGGAGACATAACCTAACAATTTTGAATCTAGCAATAAAAAGGCAAATTAGGATTACATTTTCACTCAATGGTTAATAAAATAAAATATAAGGTTCCCAAGAGAAAAATATATAAAGTGATTTAAGATGATGTATTGTTGAAGAAAGCATGTATAGTGGGAGGTGGTGAGCAAATAATGAGTAAATATAAGATCAATTCAACAGTGTGATTTTATCACAATATAAAAACAACAGAAATGAAGATCAAGTACATAGGCACACCAGCTAGAATATGTAATATTAAATGCAAAAATACATAATTTAAAATAAATAGATTTCTCAGGATGGTATGGGTGCATAGAGTTAACCTTAACAGTTGTAAGCAATGGAGAATATATACAATTTTAATAAGGTCTTAAAATGAGTAAGAGATTCAGGAGAAAGAATCACTGGGAGAGACTATATGGTTGGTGCACAGGAGAAAGCTCAACCTCCACCTGTATGTTTTCTATACAGGTAAAATACACAAGATCAACCTAAATGGGTTAGGCCTATTTAGATTACATTGTCTTTTCTGCTTTCAAACAATATATTCACATAGATAGTTAGATCCATAATTCTGTGATACTGGTATTTTGAAATCTTTTGAAATTAAGAGATATTTTACTCAAAAAATAGGACAAGTGCAGGTGGAGATTCACAATCCAGTACGTTTATGTTTTCCAGACAATGTCATTGTTCATTTCAAATATTAACTTTGAGTGTGTGATCTTGGGCTTCAGTGTCCCAGCTGAGCACCTGTTGGAGTATGTTCAAGGTGTCTCATTCTAGCAAATGAGCACAGGATGACTGGTTACCTAAATTTGCACCCCACAGCAGTTTCTCTTTGCTGATGTCTTTTGGGACTCATACCTGCACAGTGTCAGAGGACTGCAAAATCACCAGTTATACTCCCCAACTAAAAAAGAAAGTGAGGTTTGACTCAGATAAATACAGACATGTGAACCCTACCTTGGGGGTTGACAAACCATGTAAAAAAGTAAAATGTTATTTCCTATACAGGTAAACTACATATCAGAGCATACAGTCCTATTTATAAGCCACAATTTACAATTCATTGTTGAATTTCAACTCAGGGTCAAATGAATGTTGTAGAGATGAGGGCTTCAGCTACTTTTAGGTCTGGGAACCCAGCTGGAAAGATAAGGGCCTATACAGGGGTGATGGCCTGCATCCGTCTGGAAAGGGAATCACAAACCTTAGTGGATGTTTTAAAAGTTACATTGATGAACATTTAAACTAGCTGAGGGGGGTGGCAGAAGGAATCAGGGAGGCATAAACATAAAACTCAAAACCCCTGTCAGTTGTATCTTTGAAACACTGTTTTTTGCTTCATATATTCTATTGAGAATACATGTTTATGTTTTGTATAAATTTAGTATTTTTATTATGTTTATAACATTGTATAATTTGTATAACTAAGTATGTAATTGCTTTATATTGTTTGTGTTGTATCTCTTGCATTTATGTATTGTATGTTTGCTTTGCATAGGTCACCACTGAAAATGAGTTTTTCTCAATGGTCATAATCTTAAACAAATGAAATTAAATGAAAATGAAAAGTAAACTGCCCCCATAGATGAAGTAGAGAAATAGGGAGGAAACGAGGAGAGAAGAAAGTAAAAGAAGCAGGGTAGTAGAAATGAAGGGAAATGAGAAAAAGAGCATTAAAAAGAGAGGTGGAAGGAGGAAGGGCACAAAAGATAAAAAGAGGGTTAGCCAGCAGAGTGGTAACAAAATCTGGAAGGCCACATGTATGAATGCTAGAAGTTTAGGAAATAAAATTCTGGACCTGGAAACCATCATGGCAGAGGCCGACCTGGATATTGTAGCCATTACAGAGTCATGGTGCACTGAAAACCATGACTGGCACATGGCCATACCATGTTATACTCAGTTCAGGAAGGAAATAGTGGGAAGAAAAGGATGGAGTGTGGTGCTTTATGTGAGAGCAGGGATAAAAGCAATGGAGATACTCTGGTCCAACTGCTGCAGATGTAGCTATCCCTCTGCAGAACAATTTCGATAAAATGCAGCTATGGTTCAGGCAAAATTAGCTGACACTAAACTCCAAAAAAACAGTCTCAGTGCTCTTTGGTTCAAGCCAAAGACTATCTGAAACCCAGTACTCCCTTGCTTTTGCTACCCTGGATAGCTGTCTTCTTGACATAGTCAAAACTTTCAAATATCTCAGGGTCTGGCTTAACAGCAATCTCAACATCCCTGCCCTCATTGACTCCATCTGCTCCAAACTTCATCCAAACTTAGAGCCCTCTACCACCACAAGGATGGTCTCTCTTTGCCCACCTGTCTAGACGTGGTCAACCTAACTGTCTTACCATTTATCAACTATGCAACTATTGTCTATGGCTCTGCACCTGCTACTCCATCACTAGACTCAACATCCTTTTAAACTCATTTTGTCATTTTGCCACATCCTCACTCCACCCCACTCCACTCACCACTACACGCTGTACTACTCCCTCTACATAATGTCTCTTCACGCTAGGCACCACACTTCACTTTTATCTCCAAATTCTAGTTCGGGAACCCCCCCATACCTCAACTCCTGCCTGCATGTTTCCAGTAAGCTCCTCCTCGTACTCCCTCTGAGCCAAGGATATTCACACATTCTCCCTCCCTCATCCTTGCACAAGCTCAGGTAAGGCCTCCTTCTTTTACTGTCTCTCTCACCTCTGGAATCAACTTCTGTGGGATATTCGCCACTCCCCCACTCTCTCTGCCCTTAAATCCCTGCTCTGAGCTGCAACCACTTGCTCATGTCATTCCCCTCCTGCCCAGACACTGCCTACTCCTGTCCCAAACTAGCCTCAATTCCTCATAATTGCACATTATCTTCCCTACCCAATTATTTATTGACTCTTGCCCTGTCTCCTCCTGTATGTGAATCTATCACCATTCTTTTCTCTAAGTCTTCTACTCTATCTTTTCCCTATCCTCTATCTTGGCTCTTTTTATTCCCTGCCTTGTTCAGAGCCTCCTCAGCTATAAAAACTCTATGGACACTGCATTTAATCTTCCTGCACTGTGATGTACCTAAATTATTTCCTTGCTGTTATTGTATATTTACTTCTTCTGTTATTTATTCCATTGTTTTTTATGCACGTTATTGCTTTTTGTTTTTGCCTTGTTCTTTGATTGCTGTTACCAATGTCTTCTTGATTCATACTCTTGCTTCTAATATGTACTGCATTACATTATATACTGTATGTGGTTTCAACTGTATGTGTCTGTTCCCCTGAGTCACACCTGGAAACAAGCCCTGACTCATCGTATCTTTCCTGGTTATCAACTTTTAAATAAAATAAATAAACAAGTAATCTGGTTGGGGAGGGACTGAGGTACTGTGGGTCACTCTAGAGATGGGAAATAAAGCCACTATTTGCAATGATGTGATCTACAGACCTCCAACACAGAAGGAGGGGTTTAGTTAAGGCACTGGTAAAAGTCATTGGCAAGATGGAAGAAAAGGGCAAGGTGCTGCTTGTGGGAGACTTCAATCTGCCAGATGTAGATTGGAGCCTTCAAGATGCAGTTTCAGCTAGAAGCAGCAACATCCTGGATTCCCTGCAGGGGGGCATTCCTCAGGCAACTCATCAGGGAGACAACTTGTGATGGGGCAATACTGGACCTGGTGCTCACTAACATGGACAGTGATACAGATATCAAGGTGGGAGGCCACCTGATGACCAGTGATTGGCATATGGTGTGGTTTAACATAAGAACACCCCTGCAGAATTGGCCCACATAAGGGTGAGGGTTCTGGACTTCAGGAGCGCAGATTTTAAAATGATTGATGAATGCCTCAGGGATGACCAGATGGGGGAGTGACCTCAGTGGGGTGGAGGAATAGTGAGTGAAGCTAAAGGAAGGCATACCAAAGGTAACAAACCTTTGTGCTGAGCAAGTGAGCAAAAGCAAGAAGAAAAAGAGACAACTATGGTTCCTGAAATACTTATATGAAAGGCATGTCTTCCTCTTCTAGGAGTTTAAGCTGATTATGTTTCCTTGCAAGGTATGGGAACATTTTTGTATCAGTCTGAGCGATGAGAAGGTGTTGGGGGGCATGCCATCCTCCACCAATCACAGATTCAGAATACTAAATATATTCCCTAATTAATTCCATTCTCTGGCTTTCTCCTTCTTTTCTCATTAAAGTCCACGTCCAATCGCAAGACTGGAAAATGCAAGACAGAAATGAGTTTTCTCATGCACCTCCTAATTCCTGCTTGAAACATTTCCCTTGCTTTTCATTCCTCCTACAGTATGTGCTATTGTTTACTGCTTTCATATGCCCTTATTACTTTATTAGTTTGATTCTTATGGAATGGCAAAGATGTTTCACAATGGCCAAAGCTTTTTCTTGTCTGTGGAAACCATGTCATTTTTATAAGTGATCCAATCATTTCTATAGGTATAAATAACAATACTGTGGATTCTAAGAGCCTGTGACACATGTGAGATAACTCTGGAAATCATACACCATTTATTCTTCAAGTTGTATTTCCTGTGTAGACCCTGTCCACAAGGACTGGCTAAGCCCTGGCACAAGATACATTTTAGGGCCATAGAGGGTCTGCTCTTTGAGCAGATGGCCCTGAACTTGCAATTATTATAGCTTGTTTCTAATGGCACAGTGCTGCACCCAAGGTGGTTCCTTTCCAGACATACTTAGTGTTGCTGCTATTCTGGAAATATCTAGTGATACAATGGTACTTTGCTCTTCCTAGCCCCTGGTGGAGGGACTTTGATACTAACTCAGCCATAGCTTTGATATCTGGGAACTCTATATGCTTATGGTGATAGTTTCAGTCCTTTCTTTAACTTGATTTCCCCAATGTACTTGTTAATCTTCAATGCATCTGTTAGCACTATAAAAACTCTGTTCAGTGCATTAGGATAGGTTTGTTTAGAAATTAATGCATAGGCCTTGAGATGAAATCAACCATAAGCTGTTAAATAGTTGATTTACAGCTAGTATTCAAGATACTGTACCATCTCTTCATTTAAGGAGCAAGCTGAAAGGGCAGTGGAACAAGTATCAATTCCATATTAACTGAGTTCATTTGAATGAAACTTACACTTACTGTATGCAGCTCTTTGTATTCTGAAGGAAAGGGACAAGAGCACCTCCCACGCTTTCTAAGAACTTTCCTGTGATGTAAAATCCCATTATCGCTACCCTGTCCTGTATTACTGGGTTAGCTGCCCAGTGGTACTGTTTTGAAGGAGCTGTTTTAAGGGTACTGAGGAGGGGGCCAAGTCTGAGCAGGGGAATATGGTAGCACTCAGCCTGACTGGCCCTAGAAGACCTGGAAGATCTGTCTAGTTGCAGGCTGGAGAAGGAGAATGAATTTCCATAGGAAACTAACCTGTTGCCTTCCAAAAAATGACTGTAAATGTCTCAGTCACTGGTTACATTGTTTTGGCCATGGAGTTATCTAGCAAACTGGAGTTGTATATGGGACTTCACTTTTTCCCAGTGGGGTTCCAAACTGGAAAGGATGACTGGGACAGCTGAGGCAGACTGATGATTTGGTCCATAGGTGGTGAGAGGACCCGTGGGTCCAAATCTTTGTTTGTGACTGTATTTGTTGTTTAGCTCCCTACCAGTGGTGTGAAAGCTACTTTTTTTTTTTATTTAGTTGTTTAACCAGGTATAGCACATTACGCTGAAAGCTTTTTTACAGGAGCAACCTGGGAGCACAAGGAGGTTAAATGACTTGCTCAGGGTCACACAGTATGCAAGTGGAAGCTGTGGGATTCAAACCGAGGTCTGGTCTGCTGGACAGCGCCAGATTTGCAACTCAGAGCAGCTATACTGCCTACTTGGGGATATTACTTTACTATATTATATGCAAACTTGATCTGGTGAGAGCAGAGCTTCTTTTGCAATTTCTGTTGACAGTATTAAAATGCTGGACTTATGTTGGACTTGCTGCTAGTTGTAATTTGCACCTTAACACACCCAGTGGATTCTCCTCTTGCATGTTTATTTATGTATTTATTGATTCATTGATTGATTGATTGTTTCATTCATTCTGTGGTGGAAGGGTTAGTAGGGTGGGGAAGAGGGGATATAAAACTGGTTAGTATTTAGTGTAGGTTCCTGTGCTGGATTGGATGGTTGGGTGGGTAGGCATTTATTATTGTATTACATACAGAGTGAGTGCTGGTGTGTATAGTCAAGGGCTTAAGGTTAGGGTAGTTGAGAGTTCTGTGCTAGCTGCAGACTCCCTTTCTAAGGGGGTATTTGACTTATTTGGTGTTGTTGGTTAGGCAGTGGGATTTTGTTGACCAGTGGGGTAATGTGAGTGAGTTTGGAGTCCCTCAGGCTTAGTTGCTCCTCGTCCCAGCTGCTGGACCTCTG
Organism: Neoceratodus forsteri; assembly: GCA_016271365.2. Lineage (NCBI taxonomy): Eukaryota > Metazoa > Chordata > Ceratodontiformes > Ceratodontidae > Neoceratodus > Neoceratodus forsteri. Next base: position 465,192,420 of record CM057449.1, read on the forward strand.
CCCTTTTGATGATCACTTCCTGTCAATAGTAGTATGTAGATGCTGTAGAGAGGTGGCATCATGAGGAAGTGGGATGATAGGTGGTGTGGGGTGGGGGGGTTCTAATGGGGGCATTATAATAGCAGCGAGGGCCAGGAGATTCTCTAGGGCAAAATGGGACTGAGGGAGAGTCTAGACATGGTTGGTCCCATACTCAAGGATCCCACTAAACTGAGTGGAGAAGAAGTCTACAGGTCAGCAGTCTCCACTCATCCCCTATGGGCAATGTTGTGCAATGCGAGATTGATGGGAAACAAGTCTGCAATTATATTGGACTTGATTTCCATGATCGCTCTGGCTTGCATCATGGAGACCCAGCTGGGTGATGACATTGGGCCAGATTTGGAGTTGTCAATATCAGCTGGTTTCTCTGTGGTTCACTTTCCATGGAGGGATGGCAGGGGTGGGAAAGTGTAGATCTGTTTTTTTTTTTTGCCACCTTCTGCCCCCCAAGGGTTCTGGTCCATCATTCCGTTCCCTGGCCCCCCCATCCCTAGGCTTACCCCCCTGGGTGGAGCCACCACAGCCACCAGGCAGGTGTTCCCTCCAGTAAACATGGGTCCCTAGCCCTGGCTTGCTCCCCAGGGTTGGGTCGTGGGAGCGGAACCCCACAGTGGACCATGGTCTGAATGGGAGCAGTAGCAGAAACAGGGACTGTCAGTTGCGTCCAGCATTTTTTGCAGCAATTTTTCCCTTGAGGCGGAGACAGTCAATGACGCCAGCATCCGCCCTGCCCCCCCCGACATGTGGTGCCAGCCGTGGCAGTACCCCCAGCTGCCTCCAGAGGTCTGTATTGTGCCAGACACTCTTCCTCGCTCCTCCCGGAGAAGGAGAGCAATCTGGCCAGCCCATCGACTCCTGGGTCCATCCTCAAACCTGGGATGTCAGCGTTGCAAACACACACCTTGCCACTGCGCCAGCAGGCCAGTCTTGTGGATCTGTTTTTTGATCTGAGTTGAACTTCATGGTACACCCAGTGGGAGATACTTCATTGTTTGAATGTGTCTGTATGTTGGGGTCCAGGTGCAGGTTGTAGGATCTTTCTTGTGTACTGGCCTCCAGGATGAAGGCTACATAACAATTTGTGCTGGTCAGGTGGGACTGCAATCTTGCATTGAGTCACAGTGAAAAGGAGGGCACATCACAGTACCAGAAAGGTAGTGTAATAGGAAAGAGAAGAGTACAAAGGACAAAAAAAAATGATACAACAGTAAAGGTGGTGTGATAGTGTGATAGAGCACTCAGGCATGATGCAAGGAGTGGTGCAGTGCAGTTGATGCGGAGCAGCAGTATTCAGGAGATCATTCTGGGAACTGTGATGCTGCCTCATATGCAGGCACCTCTCTGGGCTGAGAGCAGAGGTGGCAGGAATACTGTGGACCTTCGCCCCTAGAGAGACCACCATGTCCTCAGCTGGCACCCCAATGGATTCCTTGGCAGAGGGCTGGATAGACTACAGTGGACTCAGGGAGGCTGAGGGAGGGGGGGTCTGAGACACATCCCCAATCTGGTCCAACTCAGTAACTCATTTGATGTCCTACAAGAGAGGGAGACTCCCGAAAGGGGAACCCAGAGTTGAGACCAATAGGGATGTGTTGGTCACCCAGAAGACTGGCCAGGGGGAGGGTTAAAGAGGCCCCAACAGGAGGAGGAGGAAGCTAATCCTGGTGAGGGACCAATTGTCCAGGGCATTGAGCTGGGTACAGGATCAGGGGAGGAGAGGGAGGTCAAGTGTCTTCCAGGAGGCATCGCTAGGTGGGAATGGGAATGGATCCTAAAGATCGCTAAAGCAGTGGCGAGGAGGGGGGTCTGGAGTTTATTGTCCACCTGGGGACCAATGACCTATCCAGTGAGAAGGTAAACATTGATGAGGGACAAGAGGACTTCAGGCAGATGAGGGAGCACCTTGGAAAGGTAGCAGACTCCGTAACTTTTTGGAGGTGCTCCCAGTACAAGGCAGTGGGGAGGCTAGGAATCTCTGTATCAGAAACCTCAATGAATGGTTGGAGGGCTGGTGCAGGGAGAAGGGACATGGCTTAATTGGTCGACTGGGGACCCACCTGGAACGATGTAGCCCTGTACTCTGGTGATGGGCTGCATCTGTCCAGGAATGGGAAAACAGTCCCAAATGAATGATTATGGTGCTTCCTTGTGGAGTATTTATGCTAGTTGGGGGGGCAATGGGAGAAGGGAGGCTCTAGCAGCCCACCCCCACTAATCTGAGACACCAAAATTGAGGAACAGGAAGACAAGACGCAGGCAGTAACATCTGGAACGGGCATAAAGGGGAGTGCAAGAGAAGGAAGGCTGGGAAAAAAAGAAGGCCGGGGTTGAGCAGACAAAGCAGAGGAGCAAAGGCATAAATAGAGGGAGGATAGGCAGCAAATAATGGAAGGGCATGGTTATGAATGCACACAGCCTGGAAAATAAAATCCCAGACCTGGAGATATTGCTAGCTGAAGCAGACCTGGACATAGTAGCAATAACAGAAACTTGGTGCACCGCTAATCATGGTTAGGATGTAATTGTACCAGGGTCTGCTCAATTCAGGAGGGACCGGGAAAAAAAGGGGGAGGGGTGGCCATGTCAGTGAGGTAGGGTATAATGGCTACAGAGGTACAAGGTAGACAGGGGGAGGCTGCAGCACTATGGGTCACACTTGAGTCTGGCAAGGACATAGCAATCTGCACAGGGGTGATCTACAGGAGAAAGTGGATAGATAGCTAGTGGAAGAAATATTTCAGATGGTTACAAAAAGGGAGGTGCTGCTGCTGGGTGATTTCAATTTACCAGATGTGGATTGGATCATCCCAGCTGCTACCTCAACCAGGAGCAGAGACATCTTGGATTCCCTACAGAATGCAGGCCTCAGACAGCTAGTGCTTGATCCCACCAGGAATAGGGCAATTCTGGATCTACTACAGACAAACAGTGACAAAGTCAAAGAAGTCAGGGTAGAATGTCAACTGGGGTCCAACAATCACCACATAGAGTGGTTCAGCTTGAGGACAGGGGCACAGACCAGTCACACAAAGACAAGAGTATTATATTTCAGGATGGTGGACTTTGATAAGATGGGGAGGTGCATCAAAGATGCACTGGCAAGGAAGGGGGAAGGAGATGGGGTTGAAGCCCAGTGGGAACACATAAAAGGAGCCATAGGGGAGGTAACAAACCTACGCACAAGGGTGATAACCAAGGGTAAGAGACAAAGAAAACCACTATGGTTGTCTAAAGAAGTTGCAGACAGGGCAAGGGCCAAAAAAGTGGGTTTCAGAAAATATAAGAAGACTCAGAAGGAAGAAGACACGGAGGTGTATGTAAAGTGTCTAAGGAAAGCAGGGAAGGCTGTTAGGAGCACAACGGTGAGGACAGAGGAAAAATTAGCACAGACAGTAAAGAAAGGGGACAAGACATTCTTTAGGTACATCAGTGAAAGAAGGAAAGCCAGAAGAGGGACTGTAAGGCTCAAAGGGGAGGAGGGGGACTGTAAGGAGGGAGAGCTGAAAAAGGCATAAATACTGAACAAATACTTTTGCTCAGTATTCACTGAAGAAGGGGAAGGACAGGGACCACAACTGAGCAACAGATATGAAGGTGGGGAGGTCAACACCAGCCCATTTACAGTGGGGAGAGTTCTGGAGGAACTCACGAAACTGAAGGTGTACAATGCAATAGGGCCAGATGGCATACACCCCAGAATATTAAAGGAGCTATGAAAGGAGCTAGCATAGCCACTGGCGACCCTGTTCACAGAATCACTCAACACAGGGGTGGTGCCTGAGGACTGGAGGAGGGCACACTTAGTCTCTCTTCACAAAAATGGTAGCAGGAAGGAGTCATGTAAACTATAGGCCAGTCAGCCTCATGCCAGTAGTTGTTAAAATCATGGAGGCACTGCTTAAAGAAAGAATAGTGGACCATTTGGAATCCAGTGGTGCTCAAGACCTAAGGCAGCATGAATTCACAGCAGGGAGGTCATGTCAAATGAATCTGATAGACTTTTTGACTGGGTTACAAAGGAGGTGAATCAGGGCAACAGTGGAAGTGGCCTACTGTACCTCGATTTCAGCAAGGCCTTCAATACTGTTCCACATAATAGTTTGGTAAACAAGATAGGCAGTCTGGGCATGGGTCACAAAGTGGTTAACTGGGTTAAAAACTGGCTAACAGACAAGAGGCAGAGGGTGGTGGTAAATGGGATCCAATCCAGGGAGAGGAAGGGTAACAAGTGGGGTACATCAGGGGTCAGTCCTGGGGCCAGTACTGTTTAATGTCTACATCAGCGACATAGCAGAAGGACTGGAGGGAAAGGTCTGCCTGTTTGCAGATGACACCAAGATCTGCAACAGGGTAGGTACTCCAGATGGGGTTGAAAATATGAGGAGGAACCAAAAACTAGTCCAAGCTGTGGCAACTGAAGTTCAATTCCAAAAAGTGCAGGATAATGCATCTGGGATGCAGGAACTCAGGCGTGAGCTATAGGATGGGGGGGGGGTGTTGCTGACAGTCACCAAGAAAGAAAGGAATCTGGTGGGTATCACTTCTGACAACCCAAAGATGTCAAAGCAGTGTATAAGGGCTGCAGCAAAGGCCAGTTGCATGCTCGCGTGCATTGACAGAGGCATCACCCTAGTGATGCCTCTGTTTAAAACACTGGTGAGGCCTCACCTGGAATACTGTGTACACTTCTGGAGGTCACATCTTCAAAAGAACATAGACAGGGTGGAGGCAGTCCACAGAAGGGCAACAAAGATGGTACATGGCTTGCACCAGAAATTGTGCGAGGAGAGAATGAGGGACCTCAGTATGTATTCACTGGAGGAGAGGAGGAAGTGAAAGACATGATAGAGACCTTCAAGTACCTAAGGGGCATAAACAAGGTGCAGAGGGGTGACATCTTTCAAAATAGGGGATGCACAAGAACAAGAGGCCATGATATAAGATGGGAGGGTGGCAGGGAACAGGGGAATGTGAGGAAGCTTTTCTTCATGGAAAGGGTGGTGGACACATAGAACAATCTGCCACAAGAGGCTGTGGGAGAAAACACAGTGGGAAGGTTCAAACATGCATGGGACAAGAATAAAGGAACCCTTAGGGAGTGAAGAAAGGAAGGAATAGAGCCACTGACCAAAAGGAGTCAAAGGCAGCAAATATGTATAAGCTTATGGGCAGACTGGATGGGCTTAGTGGTCCTTATCTGCTGACAGTTTCTATGTTTCTATGTAATTTGACCTGCAACATTTCACTCTGTCCTGTGAGCTCTTGCATAAACCACGCCCCTGAAAGATTTGTCCCCTGGCAATTCATCCCCGGCATAAATATAACCAAAAAAACTCCCAGGGGATGCTAATTGGGAACGAATTGCTCATGGAAATGATTGATGCCTGAGCTCATAGCCCAGAGCAAGTTGTCACAATGTGGAGTGCCCATTGTGAATTGACATGTCTCCCATGGGGCACTATAAGCATTTTCTGCAGGAGATCGCTGACTTCATCGTCGAGAGGGTGTTGGAGTCACCCAGATGAATGATTCTGGATAACTTCAAAGTCTGGGCTGCTGATGAACTCTCACAATTTGGTCAAGATTTCCTCCAGTTGATGTTATCACTGGACCTTGCACAAATGGTTACTAGTGTGACCCACCAGTACAGTCACACCTTGGATCTAGTATTCTTACTGGAGTTTGAGATAAATAATCTTCAGATTGATTTGGCGGATGTACTATGAGATCTCGAAACCCAGTATGCCGACACTCAGCATATCGAGTAAAATGGCCCAAAAAGCCAGGGCCCGAATCACTGACATGCCCTATATACAAATTTTGGGCATGTCAGAATACAAAGTGTAAAATATGGGGGGCTTTGCCCCCCGCACCCCCTGTAACTAAATTCTCCAACTCTGAGGGTGATCAGACCCAGGAGTAAAATGTTTATAGTTACGGGGGTGCAGTGTGTAAAATGCTGTGACCCCATCCAGAACCCGAGTCACGTGCAGTATGCTGACAGAGCTACCAGAGGTATTCCCCTCCACACCACTGGGGCAGCTCAGCCAGCAACCCTATCCAGTCATCCTTTCTCTCAGAACACACAGGGTAAGGTAGCATTCCATCACATCCGCTACCTTACCCCATCGAGAGCAATAGTGTTGGGTTAGAGCCTGTATTGGGCAATGCTGACTGGGACAGTGTGTGTCATGCACCACAGTTTCCATATAATGTTAGTATACCAATCTGGCTGTTGGTCAGATCACTGCACTGTGACATTCTCATTCAGGGTACCCTCTATTTTCCTTTCACGGTGGAGATGGTCTACTGTTGCCCTCTAAAGGGGTTGTCCCCAACAGGATATCAGTAGTATTAGACCTCTCGGGTGTGATAGCTACATGTGGGACATGATCAGAAGAAGCAGTGGTAGCCCATAATAGAGGTGTTACCTTGTCCCGCTATACTGTTGCACCAGTTTGTGTATGATTTAGATCTTCTCATCTAGGGTCCCATAGTTTGAGAGGGAGCTAAGGGAGAGGGAGGATTTGGGTCATAGATTAGAGTATAGTTGGTGGAAATCCCAGGCAGATAGAGACAGACTGGCTCCGAGAACTCACTACAGTGAGAATCAGAGGGCAGTCTCCCATAAGAAGGCTGTATTTTTGTCCAAGGAGATTGCAGTGGGGAAGAACAGACAAGCTCAGTTCTTCCTGTCCAGGGAGATTTCAGAGGGGAGGAACAGACTAGCTCAGCTCTTCTGGATGGTGGATGGATTGTTACATCTGCCTGTCTCCAACTGGTAAAGACATTTTCATCCATCTGGTGAAAAGAGTTAGTTCAGTTCTTGTCCAACAGGGTGTCTTTGATCAGGTCTGGCATAACCCATCTGGGCTGTTGTAACCCAGCAGTGTGGGGCAGATAGTCTCAACAAGCTCTCCTTCTGTCTGATGCGAGTTTTGACTGATTTCATTGGAGGAGGTCTGTGGCATGATTTATGAGCTGCAGCCCACTTATTGTGACCTGGACCTAGGTCCAACATACCTGCTAGTGAGTTGTGTTGGATTCTTGAGTCTGGTATTTGACAATATAGTCTGGTATTCCCTTTTGGAGGGACTTTTTCCAGTGGCATTGAAAGAGGCACTGGTGACACTCCTTCTGAAAAAAAAAAATCTTTGCACCCGGACGGCTTGGCAAGTTTTAGACTGATCTCTAACCTTCCATTTTTAGGAAAGGTTATTGAAAAGAAAGTGGCTTTGCAATTTGAGGCCCATCTCATGGCCTTTAACATTTATGAGCCAATCCAGTCCAAATTTAGATTGATCGATAGTACTAAGACTGTGTTGGTTGCAGTGCAGAATGACCTTCTCAGGGCTAGAGCTAGAGGGGAACAATCAGTTCTCATTCTATTTGAGCTTTCATCAGCATTTTATACTGTGGACCATAGGTTGTTGTTGGATCATCTCAGGGAGTACTGTGAGCATGCTAGTAGGGTGATCAGCTAGCCTGAGTCCGTCCTCAGTGGCAGGATGCAGAGGGTGGTGTTGGGAAATGTTTCCTCACTCTTAAATCCTCTTCTCTGTGGTGTACCCCAGGGCTTGATTCTCTCATCTATGTTGTTCACAGTATATATGGTGCCTCTGAGCAATATCATCAGATGGCATGGCTTGGGTTTTTACTGCTATGCAGATGATACCCAGTTGTACCTGTCATTTGCACCCATGACAACTAGCAGAGTTGAAGTACTGAGTTTATGTCTGATCGAGATACAGGACTGGATGCCCTCTAGCTCACTGGGCCTTAATTCTGGCTAGACAGAAGTACTAGTGATTGAGCCTGGTTGACAGCTGAGTGTAGAGGTAACTGTGGGGAGGATCAGTTTGGTACTTGGTTCCTCTAGTCTGGTGGTTTCTACAAAGATGAAGAATCCTGGTGTCATTCTAGATGAAAGACTGACATTCAAAGCTCAGGTGTCATCTGTAGTCTCTAATGACTTTTACCATCTTTATATCTCCCACATTAAAGCCTTGATCCTGCCAGAAAACCTGCCCCAACTGGTGCATGCCTTTGTGAGCTCCAGGCTTGACTACTGTAGCACTCTGTATCTGGAGGTGAGTGGAGGGATCTGACGATACCTGTAGCTAGTGCAGAATGCAGTGACCAGGTTACTAACAGGCCTTCTGAGTTCATGTCATATGACCCCAATCCTGTGTGACCTGCACTGTATGCAGGTAAAGTGGTGACTCTCCTTCAAGGTTGGTTTGCTGATCAACAAAGCCCTACATGGGCTGGGCCTGGGTTACCTGAGTGAGCTTCTGTCTTACTGCCCAACTCACCCTCTCCACTTCTCCAAGGGGAGCTTCCTAGCAGTTCCCAGAGCCAAGTTTTAAAAATCAGGTGACCGCACATTTAAAGTAGCTGGTCCAGCCCTGTGGAAATTGCTTTCCAGGGCTCTGAGGGAGGCTCCTTTGGTGGAGGCCTTTAAGAGGGGCCTAAAGACCCACCTAGTCAGTCAAGCAATTAACCTGATTTGATAACACTGTTCTAAGTATCTAAGTTATCCTGACTGCTGAATTTGCACTTTATATTTTTAAGTTGTTTGTATTTATTATTATGTATTATGTTTGTTATGGTTATATGTTTTATTGTTATGTTGTACAGCGTCAAGAGACTCTGAGATTGGGTGCTAAATAATTAAAATTAATTACTGCTACTACTAAATATGTGTGGTATACCATCTGCATAATGATGAAACAGTACTCCATGACAATGCAGTAAGTATGCCACAGGGAATGTGTAAAATTAAAAAGTATAGGACCATGGCTGGCTTTTATGCTCAATGATAGGATTACCTCTCACAATATGTGTTAACAGGGTTTAGAAATGAGCCCAAAGCATTGGTTACTGGACTGGGGAGAATGATAAAGCCTCCTACAGGGTGGAATGGATGATTCCAGAATAGAATCTATGTGTGGACACTCATAGAAAAATATGACATCTATGAGCTTCTCAAGTCTGGCTTCAGGCCCTGTCACAACACCAAGACCATCCTTGTTAAATCATTCAATGATCTCCTCCTAGCGAGAGACAGGGGACTTTGTTCCATCTTGGTCCTGCTTGATCATTCATTGGTGTATGACATGATGTGCCATGAGATATCAATGGACTGACCAAGGCAGTCTGTGGGACTCACTGGGATGGTGCTGCAATGGTTTGAGTCCTACCTCACTGATACGGTGCGGTAGGTCGTTCTTGTAAATTCCAAGTCTGGGACTGCTGTGCCTTGATGTGGAAGTCCTCAGGGCTCAGTCCTTGGTCCCATATTACTTCGTGTGTACCTGCTGCCATTGGGGAGGTCATCAGCTAGAATGGTCTTGAATTTCATTATGCTGATGATACTGTACCCAGCTGTATCTTTCTTGTGCACTGAACAGGGGTGATACAGCCTCTGTGCTCTGGTGGTATCTTAATGAAATAAAATGAATGGGGGGCCTCCAGCTGGCTGAAGTTAAACTCAGATTAGCAGAGTTGTCATTGGTTGAGCCATGACACCCTGGGTCAATGATGAGAAAAGTCAGTGTCAGTTTGAAATGTCTAAATGGCATCACACTTGGAGCTGTAGATTGGGTAAGAAATTTGGGGATCTTTGTGGACTCCTTTTTTAAGGGGCTCCAGATGCCTCTGTGCCTGGAATATAAAAAACTTAAAATCAGGGAGTAGTGTGTTCCTGTGTAAGTCACTTATGTACTGTACCATCTAGAGACCTAGGAAATGACTGTCACTCACGCAGTTATTAGTAATTTCAAAATTATTTCATGTTGGTGAGGAGTGACACACTGCCTTTAAGTAAAATAAAATGATTTTGGAATGACTAATAAGTGGGTGAGTGGCAGTCATTTCCTATGTCTCTAGATGATCTTAGTGGACTGCAAGCATATGCAACAGCATCAGGTGTTGAAACTTGGGAAACAGGAAAAACCAGCACCAAGGAACTGTGGGTGCAATGATGAATGTAGAACAGTAGGAGAAAAATCATGCACAAACCACACCACTTGTAAACACGCTTGTCCTTTAAAAAAATGACTTGTGTTCTTCTTAGACTCAAAACAAAGTTATATTTATTTAAAATAACAAACACAGGTCTGCAACAACTCAAGACAAGTCTTTTTTAAAGGGCAAGAATATCTACAAGTAGTGTGGTTTGTGCATAATTTTTCTTCTACTACATCAGGTGTTGGCAGTAGTTCGCAGTGTTTTTTTTTTTCCCTATCTGCTATCAGCCAGATTAAGCAACATCTTGTGCCAGGGAACCTGGTACTGTAATACTAGTGCACAACTTTGTCACATTGTGATTGAATTATTGCAATGCTCTCTTCTTTGGGTTATCTGCAGGGTTGATACATCACCTGCAGCTAGTGAGAAATCCAGCAGCCTGGCTGATTGTTGGGGCACCCTGATTGGTGCATATCATGTCGGTGCTCCATGATCTGCTGTGACTGCCATTTAGCTGGCACATTAATTTGAATATATGCTTGCTGACATAGTAGGTCCTGCATTGTTTGGATGCTGGCTACTTTAAAGATCTCCTGTCTGTGTGCATCCCATCCACCCTCTCCAATAAATTGGGGATGGTCTTCTGTCCATCCTCCAGTCTCAATTGAATTTGTCCAGGATCTTGTACATGTGACCCCATTGCTTGACAGTTTTAAATCAGTCTTTAAATCATGCTTTTTTTAACTTTAGATCCAGAAGCAAATGGTTTGATACCTTTTATTGGACCAACATAGATGTTACAAAAAGAAAATAATGTCTAAGCCTTCGGACCAACAAAGTCCTTCCTCAGAGACTTAGACAAAGGCTTTTATAACTTATTATTCTTGTTAATATCTGCTTTGATTTTCTAATCATTGCTCTTGTAAGATGTTTACTGTTCTTTGTGTGTTGCCCAGAGCCCTGGGGATTGGGAGCCTTTTAAGTAAAATTTGCCTTGCCTCCAAGAATTAGGGCAGTGATATCAGCTGCAATACAACCACTCAGGTGACCAAAGGTTGTGATGCAGCTAGACTCATTAGATGGGAGGGAATATGCTTCCTGATATTGGCATCCTAGCATACCCACATACATGCGTGCACCCTGAGTCCTTTGCCAGCATTGTCCTAGGAGAGCAAGAGAAACCATGGCAGAAACCCAAGGCAGCAAGCATAATGAAAGCTGACCCCTTTTTAGACCATGCTGACATGACTGTTCACCATCCTTCTACATGTCATAGACCTATAGGGACTTGCCTACATCTCCAAAAGAAAATGTATCATGAAGAGGAAACTAGCTTCATGGACCCATGAAGGATGGGTAAGAGCAGAGATGGAAAGGAGGGCTGAGAGGTAATCAAGGTAAAGAAAGGAAAACAATAAATACAGTATGTATGTATGTATTTATTGACTGAATGATTGATTGATTGACTTATTTAATTTTGTATTTGTTTTACCAGGAAAAGTCTCCACTGAGTGATGCTCATTCACAAGGAGGTCCTGATTCTGGTATTTAATAAACAGTTGCTGACCACATGGAGCTAGAGCTGATATCCAGGTGAGACTGAGGTGGGGAGGTTTACAAGCTGGTGAGAATTACAATAAACCCAAATGACAATCACAATACTGAATAAATAAAGGGACAAGTACAAAGTAATATACAAAATCTCAGATTGCAGAAGGTACAATTTTCAAAAGTACAAACATTTACTGTGTTAATGGGAATACTATATTTACAATTAAAATTAATAAACATAGAAACATAGAATCTACTAGCAGATAAAGACCGCTTGGCCCACCTGGTCTGCCCATTTCTGCCTGCCTATACTGTAGTATCACTGCAGATCCTACTTGATCTCCATTCCTTTCACCCCTTTCCCATTCCCTAAGATTCCCTTATGCTTCTCTATACATTCTTGAACCCCACCACTGTTTTTGCCCCCAACAACTCCACTGGAAGAGTGTTCCAGGAATCTACCACTCTTCCTGTGAAGAAGTACTTTCTCATGATAGAAGGCATACTTAGAATGACAGAGAAAGGGGAGATACTGTTGATGGGGGACCTTAATATGCCAGATGTTAACTGGAGCACCTTTGCTGCAGCCACATCCAAAAGCAGGGCCATTCTTGATGCCCTTCAGGTGGCATGCCTCAGACAGCTAGTTTTGGAACCTACTTGTGAGGGAGCAATCTTAGATTTCGTACTCTCAAATAGGGACAGTGAGAGGATCTCAGATCTAGAAGTGGGTAGCCATTTGGGAACAAGTGACCACCAAACAGTGTAGTTCACGATAAACTCAGCTACAGAAGTCCAGCCATACAAAAGTGAGGTTCTGGATTGCAGGAGGCTGACTTTGGCAAGATGGAGAGTGCCTTAGAAAAGCACTAGCAAACTGGCTAGAAGGAGGGGTGGAGCAACAATGGGGAAATATCAAAACTGCCATCACAGAGGCAACAATCCTTTGTGTGAAGCAAATAAACAAATCAAAGTGAAAGAAAAAGCCACTATGGTTCTCAAAAGAAGTGGCGGTGACGGTTAGGGAGAAAAACATAGCATTTAGGAAGTATAAGGAAACACAGAAGGAGCAGAACAGAGAACTGTACCAGTTAAGGCAGAAGGAAGCAAGGAGGGTAGTCAGAATAGTAAAGGCACAAACTGAGGAAAAGATAGCCAACTCGGTTAAGAAGGGGGATAAAACCTTTTATAGGTATATCAGGGAGCGTGGAAAGACAAAGGGAGGGATAGTGAGGCTGAACAGAATGGATGGTGGGTGGGCAGAGAGTGATAGTAAAAAAGCAGGGATACTGAATGAATACTTCTGTTCAGTATTCACAAAAGAAGAAGTGAGGGAGGCCTAATCCAATTAACAGAGGCACTCTGGATGGGGGGGTCAATCCCAGTCCTTTCACTGAAGAAAGGGTTCTGAAAGAACTCCTAAAACTGAAGGTGGACAAAGCAATGGGGCCAGATGAAATTCACCAGAGAATTCTAAAAGAATTAAGCAGAGAACTAGTAACACCATTGACTACCCTTTATAACAAATAATGGGAGGATGGTGTGGTACCTGAGAACTGGAAGAAGGCTGATGTGATTCCCTTTCACAAAAGTGGGAGCAAGACAGAGGCAGGAAACTACAGACCTGTCAGTTTGTTACCTCTGTGGTTGGGAAAGTGATGGAATCCCTTCTGAAGGAAAGAATAGTTGAGTACCTAGAGGCCAGTGGGGCACAGGACCCAAGGCAGTGTGGGTTCACAGTGGGAAGATCATGTCAGACAAATCTAATTGATTTCTTTGACTTGGTGACCAAAGTAATAGACCAGGGAGGGGCTATGGACATGGCCTACCTAGACTTTAGCAAGGCATTTGACACAGTCCCACACAAAAGATTAGTAGTCAAATTAACCAGCCTTGGGGTGGGTCCCAGGGTGGTAGCCTGTGTAAAACATTGGCTGAACAACAGAACACAGAAGGTAGTTGTAAATGGAGTCCACTCTGAAGAAAGAGGGGTTACTAGTGGGTACCGCAGGGTTCAGTACTGGGTCCAGTCCTTTTTAATGTCTTTATAAGTGACATTGCAGAGGGACTGGAAGGAAAATTATGCCTCTTTGCAGATGACACAAAGATCTGCAACAGGATTAATACACAAGGAGGCATGGAAGGATGAGAAAGGACTTGGCAATGTTGGAGGAATTGTCAGAAGTATGGCAGTTTGGATTCAATGCAAAGAAGTGCAAAGTAATGCACCTGGGAAACAAAAACCCAGGAGAAGATTACACAATGGGGGGAGGAAGTAAAAACAACAACAATGGAAAGGGACCTGGGGGTAATCATATCAGTTGACCTTAAGGTTGGCAAGCAATGTGAGAAGGTGGTAGGGAGGGCTGCGGGGATACGGGGATGTATAGGGAGAGGCATCACCAGCAGAAAACAGGAAGTTGTTATCCCCCTGTACAGACAGTTGGTGAGACACCATCTTGAGTACTGTGTCCAGTTCTGGAGACCCCATCTCCGCAAGGACATAGACAGGATGGAGGCAGTTCAGAGGAGGGCAACTAAAATGGTGCAGGGTCTGCAAGAGAAGCCATACGAGGAGAGGCTAGAGGAGTTAAATATGTATACCCTTGAGGAAAGGAGGGAGAGGGGGGACATGATAGAAATGTTTAAGTACCTCAGTGGAATCAACAAAGTCCAAGAGGGTAGCAGCTTTCAGAAAAAGAGATCTGCAAGAACAAGGGGACTCAATCTGAAGATAGAGGGGGGACGGCTCAGGGGCAATGTGAGGAAGTATTTTTTCACAGAGAGGGTGGTGGACACATAGAACAGCCTTCCCGAGGAGGTTGTGGGGTCTAAAACTGTGGGAGAATTCAAGAATGCATGGGAAAGACATAAGGCAATTTTTGTGGGGGGTAGGAAGAAATAGGCTGTTGGTTAAATAGGATCTGCAGCTTATCCTCTAGGTTGGGAAATGGACAACTAGGTGGTGGACCAAGCAATCCTTATCTGCCATCAAAGTCTATGTTTCTATGTTCTGTGTTTCTCACATCTCTTGAATCTACAACCCCAGCTTCTTACTGTGCCTCCTTGTCCTTGAGCGCATTTTTTTCTGAAAAATACTTCCTTCCTGTACCTTATTCACACATGTGAGGTATTTAAAGGTCTCTATCATACCCCCTCTCCCTCCTCTCTTCCTGGGTGTACATATTTAGTCCTTAAGTATCTCCTTGTAGGGCTTCTGATGCAGACCCTACACCATTTTAGTGTCCCTCCTCTATATCACCTCCACTCTATCTACGTCCTTTCTGAGATGTGATCTCCAGAATTGAACTCAGTACTCGGGGGGGGGGGGCGTTACTAGCGATCTATATGGTGGCAGTACCACATCCCTCTTTCTGCTGGTGATATCCTCCCTATGAGCCCCAGCATCCAGCATCGCACTAGCCCTCCCAACTGCCTTGTTGCACTGCCTGTTCACCTTTAGGTCATCCGATATGATCACCCCCTGCTTGGTGGTCATCACTACTCATTCCATTTGGTACTCTTCCCGTAAGTTTCTGGGTTGTGTCAGTGTTGTTCGGTTGGTAGCACATCTGCCTGTGGAGCAGAAGGTCATGGGTTCTAGTCCCACATTGGGATTCGGCTCATACCTTAATGCTGGTACTTGAGTGCAGTAAAAAGCTGGGGGGCACTATCCTTTGAATGAGACATTATACTGAGGTCCCTTCTACCCGTTTCTGGTGCTGTCCTCTTGGATGTCCAGGTTGAAGTAAAAGAACCCGAGGCACTTTTCACAAGAGAAGGGGAATTTTATTCAGAACATAAATCCATCACATTACAAACAAAAAAAATGAAAATGTTACACTTTGTCACATAGAAAAGAATATATAGTCACTTCAGAAGAAAAACAATTACTACCAAACCTTGTAGGTTATCTTACAGAGTCCATCCACTGGGATTACAATTTCATCTCTCCCTTTATTCATAAATAAGAAACCTATCCACCACTCTTGGACTACATTTCAAATATAGCATAATAAGTTTCTATCATAAACCTCCCTACAGGATGCTTCACAAAGCTTTCCAATAGAAATGTATGTCATATTCTGTTGCTGTAGCACTAATCTGTATCTTGCCTGTCACAGACAAAACTTAAGCTAGTCAAAGAACATTAGGCCCTATGCACGAATGGTGTGAAGTGGCTACACATGCCTAGCAGGGGTGAGTACTCACTCCGCACCAACTGCCCCCCCGAAGAGGGGACGTGCAGGAAATAAGCACCTGATCCACCAGCCACATGATGAGCAATGCGCTTGGGTGGGAGAGGGTTGGGCTGGCACTAGGTGCCATGCACTAAGGCACATAGTGCTGGCAGTTGGGGTGCATAGGGGGTCACGGGGTATGCCAGGGAGACCCAGCCATAAACCCCCTATGCACCCCATGCACACCTCACCAAACTGGGTGAGCAGTCCACCAAAGCACCAGGGTAACAGGTCATGGCTGCCTCACACCACCCACCCCCACATGCAGCAGTGTGTGTGGCAAACCCCCCCAACACCTTCACCTCTCACAGGGGCACTAGGTCACAGCTGCCACCCACCCACCCCAGTGGAAACGTGTGCCATCTCCTCTCCCAGCTGCCAGAAGATGTGTCCCTCCACCCCCTGTCGGCAGGTATGCCACCCCTCCAGCATAGGGCACCGCATCAGTGCTGATGGTGAGGGCCG
Source organism: Neoceratodus forsteri (assembly GCA_016271365.2). Classification (NCBI taxonomy): domain Eukaryota; kingdom Metazoa; phylum Chordata; order Ceratodontiformes; family Ceratodontidae; genus Neoceratodus; species Neoceratodus forsteri. The sequence goes on from CM057449.1 coordinate 465,208,691, forward strand.
GCGGCATTGTATCCCTGCCACCTGCCACAGCCACTGGCCCTCAGAAATCCATGGGGTGCACTGCCAACACATGGCCCACCACACAAGGGATCCACTGGCAGACCCACGCTGGGCATCCGATTGGATGCCTGGCTAGGACCATGACTCGGCCCTCGCCCATCTCCCATGGACATGCATGGTGGGGGGGTGGACCTGTGGACAGGTGGCCGGCATTTGTGAATGCCAGTATCGGTGAACCTGTCTACTGGTGTGCAGCTCCATGGGTGGGGTACGCACATTTCATGAATACTCTATGCCCTGTCATGAATCGGCCCCAACATCAGGGCTCAATTTTCAAAACAACAACATTGACATACAGTGCTTGTGCCAAACAGGTATGACTCAAGTGGTACCTTATGTCAAAGTTTAATGCTATCCCAATGTTTGAATGCAGGCTGCACTGAAATCAGGATGCCATGCACCAAATCCACCCTGTACCACCGTTGCTGCAGAAGCACCCGTGCACCAGGTCACAAGGGTGGTTGCACCTTGGAGGGGCTACACATCCACTTTTTTGCAATTCCAGAAGTTCCTCTGTGCTCGCAAGTGGGGGATGACTTCAGACCAGCCAGAAGATGGTCTAAGGGCCCTGTGCCACTGCCTGGCATGATGGCAAGTGGGGTGTGGGAAAAGGAGGTGGGGACTGGGGGCTGCTGGATTAGTGGGGGTGCCATAGGGTATGACAGGGGAAAGGAGCTGGTGAAAGGGAGATGAGAAGGCACCTGAAGGGGGATCTGTACGACTTCCCGACTCCAAGGTGCCCAATGACAAATATCCCGCTACCTGCTTCCCGACTGTACACCTTGCCCATCTCGGTTTATGCCAATATTTAGGTTACTGGCACTACTCAATTCCCGACTGCTAAATCCCTGACATGACAGCAACTTCCCACTGAAGGAACAGGCAAAGAAAGCATTAACAGTAACTCAATAGCGCTCTTCCAGCGAGCTTAAAAAAATCAATAGAGTAGCAGTAAACTTACCTGTACCTCTGATGCGCATGGGGATGTAATTCTGTAGTTGGTGTTGCTGGTGTCGCCACTGCTCTCGAGAAAGCTACTAAGCTGCAAAGAAAATGCAAGTGCAATGTCTGTGCATATAATGGTAATTACCTAATTGGAGCCACTCCTTGAACTGGCAACAAAATGTAACAACAAATGTAATTGCAAAAGTGATAGCGCAGTAACAGTAGCTGTGTGAAAGACAACTGTAGACTGCAATTCAGTCACAACTCTGAAAGCAGAATGTTAAAAAGTGATTTGACAGTAATCAAAATGTGTATTCAAACTAGACAGGTAAATGGTGTGCCAGGAATTAACATCGTCGGTACTATTATATATGAGGGAAGCTGCTAAATGGGATTTCAGAGTCGGGAGCTTTACCGTCGGTAAGAATTAAGACGGGAAGTCATACTAGACCAACTGGAGGAGGGGTCATGCAGAGTAGCACACAATCGTTCTGACCCGGTGGGGGGGGTTAGCACAGCCACACCATCATGACCTGGACCTAAGGTGGATGCAGCCCTGGCACCTCTCCCACAGTATCCACAATCCCTGACAGTGTAGTTGGGCATCCACCATCCACCACACATGGGGGCTCTGTACCAGGAGAATGTCACAGTGCCCAGGGCATGTATCCATCCACTGCATGCACCCCACAACCTGCACGCACTGACACCTGCCCAATGTAGGGGGCTGTGGGTCCTGTGGAATAGGTGCCAGGGCTGCCTCCACCTGGGGTCCAGGCCATGATAGTGTGGCCGTGCCAACCTCCCACCCAGGTCACTTGGCTGTGTGGTACTCCATATGCCTCCTCCACTCCCCCTCACTGCCACCATTCCGCCATCATATCCTATGGCACCATCACTGCTCCAGCAGCTCCCGGTCCCCAGCTTCCAGCCAGTTTAACCCCCCCCCCACCTCCACAGCTCGTGTAGGCTTTGTACCTGGTGGATGGAGGTGATGGATCCATCCGTCAAACCTTGCAGGTGTGCCGTATGTTTGGCACAACACTGTGACTGTGGGAACTCATGGATCTTTGGCCCAGGGACTCCCATTTTTATAAAATAGGGCATACGGTCCCTGATGCACCCTGAGTTTGCCTCAGCCCTAGATCTAAGGGCTCTGAAAATCCTGCCCATGATGTGCTATTGTTATTCTTCCTTAAATTATTTGGAAAGTCACTTAACACAAGGCTCTCATAGGTGAGTCTTTCCAACCAGGAAATGCCATCTAGCAGCTAAATATTTCCATAAGTTCTTTGCCCAATAGCATTCTAACAGAAAATGTTCAATATTTTCAGTTTCTTTACCACATTCTGGATAACGGTATGATCTTTCCTTTATCATTTTAGTAAGCAATAACCCACAACAGGGTGTGCCATTATTGGGGATTAATCAACACCCCAGGTGCGTTGTGAGGCACAAGGCCACAGGCCAAGTGTCCTCACAGCATCCAGGGGGTTGATTAATCCCCAATAACCACACACCCTGAAGTGGGTTACTGAGCTTATAACATGGAGTCTGATGAGATGTGCAAAAAATAACAGGAATGCGTGATTTACACATGGAAAATGAGGAACTTTATTATATGTCTTTCCACATTGGTAACCACTCCCATGTTTACAATGCTAAGTTAAGTCACCTGAACATGTACTTTTGCCCAGTTCAACATCAAACAGTGACATGCACACCTCTGAGCAGGACAGCAATCTTGTACCAGTTACAGGCACAGTTGCCCACTGAACAGACATAGGAATGAAATGTCTGACATGAAAGAATCCTCTATTAAGAGAAACAACACTTCTGTTGGCAACCCCATACAATGAAATTAGTGCAACAACTGTGCTGCCTGCTGTCCCTTTCTCACTGCTGAGGGGTAATGTGTGGAACTTGCACTTGCTGGTTTACTTTCCAAAAGTTCACTGAAATGCCCTGAGGAGACAAGTTGCTGCTGACTGAGCAGGCACCACAAATGTCCGAGTGGGCGAGGGGGGGACCACCTGTGTTGTTCTCTGTGTGCCTTGCTCCTGTCTGTCACTAGACTTCCTGTCAGTGTCTCTCTCTTTCTCTATCTCTTGCGACACACGGTTGAGCAAGTCTGCTGCCTGTGGGTGAAATACCCACTCCTCGCTCTCACTGGGGATTATACTGTGAAGCGACAGAGAGAGAGAGAGAGAGAGAGACAGGAGAAAGACAGAGACAGCAGATTGCAGCAACCGTGTTGATGTCTCTTTACCGCTGTGTCTGTCTCTCAGCTGCCAGACCGAAGACAGACAAAGGTCAGTTCTCCATGATTACCACCTCTGTCACTTTGTCTTACAGAGTGCGAGAGAGAGAGAGAGAGAGAGAGACATACACACACAGCACATTGCAGGGATTCTCATTAGATGTCCTGCTCTCTGTCTCTCTCTTGCACCCTGTGACAGCGGAATTCTACATTCACTTTTGTACTACCTGTTCCTCACCCCACAGAAAAGTCACCACTGACCTGCCCACCTCCATACCATCGCCTCTCTCTCTCTCTCTCTCTCTCTCACTCTCCTGCAATCTGAAGGGAACTCAGTTACTGCTTGTCACAGTTCAGCAGGTATCACTTTGGAGCACTGAGGCCACAGCTAACATCATAGAGGGGATTCTGGTGCCTGCTGTCATTGGTGAAGAGAGGGAGGAATCAACCTATGGGACACATAGCTGTGCAGATCAGTCTGCTGTGCATGCCTGCTACTCTGGCTTCCAATGACAACCCCATTGCTGCTACTGTTTGCGGCTAACTCTGTGGAAAGCAGTGCCCCCCCCCAACATCGGTCTGTACTTAATTGATGACTGTGCCACATTATCATTACTGCTGCTGTGTATGCACAGGGATGTGGATCCATTCTGGAGACTGTGTTGCTGCCCTATTTGCAGGCACCTCTCTGGTCTGAGGGAGGAGGTTGTTTGTCTCCATGCTCACCTGGCAAGGATTCGGGAAACCTGCTCCCCCACCCAGGGACCACTCAGGCCACCACAACTACCTCAGAGAGTGCCAAGAAAGAGGAGTGGTTGGACCATGGTGGGCTCAGGGAGGGTGAGGGTGGTGGAACAGAGGTGCATCCCTGCAGCTGTGCCCCTCCACAGTTCACTCACCACTCTGGCAGAGCGTGGTTCCTCTATGGAGGCACCCGCAGTGGAGACCAAGGAGGATGCTGTGAACCTCCACAATGGAGAGCCACAGGAAGGTGGCATTGGACCCTACAGGGGAAGGCAACAACTTCTGGTGGGGGACTCAATTGTTAGGAGGGTAGAACTGGGGGAGGAAGGGGAAAGGGAGGTAAGGTGCCTGCCCGGCACCATAGCTTGGAGGGACAGGAAACAAATCCTCAGAATCGTGGGAGCAGCTGCAAGGGGGAGTGAGCTGGATGTCATTATCCACCTAGAGATGAATGATCTGGCTGATAATGGGATCAAAGCAGTGCAACAGGAGTTTGTGGGGTTGGGGAGGGGCCTTAGACAAGCAGCACACATGGTAACTTTCTGGGAAGTGCTAGCCGTCTATGGCATGGATAAGGCTATGGTATTCCACACCATGAGAGTCAATGACTGGTTGAAAAACTGGTGCAGAGCTCAGGGATTTGGCTTCACTGGGGACTGGGGCACCACCTGGAGGGATGCAGGCCTATACAGGTGTGATGGTCTGCATCTATCCAGGAGGGGAACCAGGATCCTAGGTGATAGGTTTAATGCTTAATTGGCAAGCATTTAAACTAGCCAAGGTAGGAGGCACTGAAAAGGAGAAGTAAAATCCTAGCCCCCCAAAATGTCAGTGTAGTTAAAGAGGTAAACACCAAGATAGAGCAGTCTATAGGGAGAAGGGCAGGAGTAAATGGAGAAAAAGACAAAGGCAGTAAGGACAGGGATGGGGCAAAAAGAAATAAAGCCATAAAAAAATGGAGGGTAATGAGTACCAATGTCCATGGTCTAGGTAAAAAGCTCCCCAAAATGGTGGCCTTGATGGAAGAGGGATACCTGGATATCGTGGCAGTCAAAGAAACATTGTACATAGAGAACCATGACTGGGATGTCAACATACCAGGATACACAGTCTACAGGAGGGACAGGGAGGGAAGAAGAGGAGGAGGAGTAGCTCTCTATGTAAAGGAATAGATCAAAGCAACAGAACTAAATGGTAAACAGGTAGGAGAAGATGCACTGTGGGTCACCTTGGAGACTAGAAATGGCTCCACAATCCATACAGGGGTTGTATACAGACCCCTGTCTCAGGGGGAGGAAATGGACAAGGAAATTATAGAAGGCATCTTTGGGATGGCAGAGAAAGGGGAGATATTACTGATTGGGGACGTGAATAAGCCAGATGTTAACTGGAGCACCTTTGCTGCAGCCACATCCAAGAGCAGGGCCATTCTCAATGCCCTATAGGTGGCATGCTTGAAACAGCTAGTTTTAGAACCCACTCGGGAGGGAGCAGTCTTAGACCTGGTACTCTCAAATGGGGATGGAGAGAGGATCTCTGATCTTGAAGTGGATAGCCATCTGGGAACAAGTGATCAACCAAACCGTGCGGTTTACGATAAACTTAGCTGTAGAGTCAAGCCACACAAAAGTGAAGGTACTGGACTTCAGGAGGACTGATTTTGTTGAAATGGGAGAGTGCCTCAGAAAAGCACTAGCAAATAGACAAGAAGGTGGCATGGAGCAACAATGGGGAAACATCAAAACTGCCACCACAGAGGCAACAAGCCTTTGTGTGAAGCAAATAAACAAATCAAAATGAAAGAAAAAAACACTATGGTTCTCAAAAGAAGTGGTGGGGAAGGTAAGGGAGACAAAGATAGCATTCAGGAAGTATAAGGAAACACAGAAGGAGCAGGACAGAGAACTGTACCAGTTAAAGCAGAAGAAAGCTGGGAAGGCAGTCAGAATAGCAAAGCCCAAACTGAGGAAAAGATAGCCAACTCAGTTAAGAAGGGGGGATAAAGCCTTTTATAGGTACATTAGGGAGCAAAGAAAGACTAAGGCTGGAATACTGAGGCTGAATAAAGAAGAAGGTGGGTGGGCAAAGAGTGACAGTGAAAAAGCAGGGATGCTGAATGAATACTTCTGCTCAGTATTCACAATGTCAAAGCAGGGGGAGATACCTAATCCAGTCAATAGAAGCACTCTGGATAGGGGGAATGATATTAGTCCTTTCACAGAAGAAAGGGTTCTGAAAGAACTCCTAAAACTGAAGGTGGACAAAGCAATGGGGCCTGATGGGATTCACACCCAGAATTTTAAAAGAATTAAGGGGAGAACTAGTGACACCACTGACTACCCTTTTTAATAAATCATGGGTGGATGGTGTGGTAGCTGAGGACTGGAGGAGGGCGGATGTGATTCCCCTTCACAAAAGTGGGAGCAAGACAGAGGCAGGAAATTACAGACCTGTCAGTTTGACCTCAGTTGTAGGGAAAATGATGGTATCACTTCTGAAGAAAAGAATTATTGAGTACCTAGAGTCCAGTGGGGCACAGGACCCAAGGCAGCATGGATTAACAGCAGGAAGGTCATGTCAGACGAATCTAATTGATTTCTTTGACTGGGTGACCAAAGTAGTGTACCAGGGAGGGGCTGTGGATATGGCCTACCTAGGCTTTAGCAAGGCATTTGACACAGTCCCACACAAAAGATTAATAAACAAATTCACCAACCTGGAAGTGGGTCCCAAGGTGGTAGCCTGGGTAAAACACTGACTGGACAACAAGACACAGTGGGTAATAGTAAATGGAGTTCACAGTGAAGAAAGGAGGGTTACTAGTAGGGTATCGTATGGTTCAATACTGGGGTCAGTCCTTTCTAATGTCTTTATAAGTGACATTGTAGAGGGACTGGAAGGGAAAGTATGTCTATTTGCAGATGACACAAAGATCTGCAACAGGGTTGATAAGCAAGATGGGGTGGAAAGAAAGAAAATTGACTTGGCAAGGTTGGAGGAATGGTCAAATGTATGGCAGCTTAGATTCAACGCAAAGAAGTGCAAAGTAATGAACCTGGGAAACAAAAACCCAGGGGAAGAGTACACAATGGGGGGTGAGATTCTGACAACAACAAAAATGGAAAGGGACCTGGGGTAGTCATTTCAGATGACCTAAAGTTGGGCCAGCAATGTGAAAAGGCAGTAAGGAGGGCTGGGGGGGATACTGGGATGCATAGGGAGAGGGATCACCAGTAGAAAACAGGACGTTGTGGCCCTCTGTACAGACAGTTGGTAAGACCACATCTGGAGTACTTTGTACAATTCTGGAGACCCCATCTTTGCAAAGACATAGACAGGGTGGAGGCTGTTCAGAGGAGGGCAGCCAAAATGGTGCAGGGTCTGCACTAGAAGACATATGAAGAAAGACTAAAGGAGCTTATGATGTATAGCCTCGAGGAAAGCAGGTAGGGGGGACATGATAGAAACTTTCAAACACCTCAAGGGAATCAACAAAGTCGAAGAGGGTAGTATCTTTCAGAAAAGAGATATGTAAGAACAAGGGGGCACAATTTGAAGATAGAGGGGGGCAGCTCAGAGGTAATGTGAGGAAGTATTTCTTTACAGAGAGGGTTGTAGATGCATGGAACAGCCTTCTTGAGAAGGTTGTAGAATCAAAAATGGTGGGGGAATTCAAGAATGCATGGGACAGACATAAGGCAATTCTAGTGGGGGCTAGGAGGAAGTAGGCTGTTGGTTAACTAGGATCTGCAGCTTATCCATTTGTTAGGGAAATGGGCAGACTAGGTGGGCCAAGCAGTCCTTATCTGCTGTCAAATTCTATGTTTCTATGTTTCTATCTATAGTCAGGAGGACATATTGTGGCTCTTGGGGGGGAGCTTTTAACAAATTTGGTCCAGGACAAAGCTGGACTTCTTAGTCTAACTGTTCACAGGGAGAATACTGGCAATACAGAGTACAGACCAGCAAGATGACAGTTTCTGCTTGGTTTAGGGTGGTCCACAAGGTGGGTGGGTGGGTTGGGAGACATAGGATGAGGGTACTGCTTACTGCTGTTGTTGGAAACAGTGGTTATATGAAGGAACTACCGCATGCAACTGTCACAACTCATGGTGACTGGCACTAAATACTAACAAAGGGCAGCATAACACGTTCAGTGACAATAATGGTAGTAAACATCACCAAGTGGGTAGACTACACTTTCTGCTTGGTTCACAGAGGTCTGCGGGGCAGGTGGGTGGGGAGAAAGACAACAACAATGGTTACTGATTCCTGCTCTTGCTGATGTTGTCTTGATAGAAACATTGCTTGTACAGATTGCTTATGTGTTTTCTTGATAGAAACAGAAAGGAAGTGCAATATGCAACTGTCAGGACTAATAACATGGGGTAGGTGCCTTAACAGGGCTTACTGATATAGGGCAGTTGCTCTGTTAGTGAGTGAAACAATGGCTGCCTCTGAAACTGATTTTCCCCTACAATATTGAGAGCTGGACTGCTCCCTGATCTGTGAAGAGGGCCTGTTCATAGCTTTCTTTGCATGTATGGGGAATTCATTCATGGTCAGGTGATCATCCTGTACCAATCACATCTCTTACTGCTCCTACCCCATGTTATAATTTTTATTATTGCCTCTTACATTTAATTTTCTATGAGAACGTACCATAGTATGTCCCACATTCTAACCAGAATTCTCTTATTTATTAATTAATAACCAAACTTGATTTCTCAGGTCTACAATGTTTGAAATCCAGTTCCTGTGGTTGTATTGTGTTTAACACTGTCATATTTAGCTGCTTTCTAGTTAAAGACCCAATTTGACATTTCTGAGCTTGTCACTTGAATGCTTGCTAGTTAAAGACCAAATTTGACATTTCTGCCCTTGCCACTTGAGTAATTTCTTTAAAGTAGGTACCAGAAAAGCTGGAACTTGCAAACACTGTGTCATTTTCAAGGATTTATCCTTCCATGCTGTTAGAAATCCTTCCAAATGTCCATAAATCTAATATTTACTATAGAATCACTAGAGTGTGTTATGATGTTAAAAGTCCCAGACCAGAACTATGTGTGTACAAATACAATTGGGTTTAGCATATCCACACCCTCCCCCTTGTTTTCTTTGGCAAATATGTTATTTCTATTTTAATATGATTTAACCTATTTCCCCAAAACATTTTAGAAAAACAACTCAATAACGTAGTTTCAAACCACAGTGGTAAAGGATAAACCCAACTGACATATAACAGGCTGGTTACTAGATATTGTTTTAAAATGTTCACCTGCCTATGTTTTGACAGTTTCCAACCTTTCCATCTATTAACCTTCTGCTCACAAATTTCTGAAGTGTCTCCCCAATTAATTTTTGCTAGGTCTTCAGCCCCAAAGGTTATTCCTAAAATCTGATTGGATTCTCCAAAATTCTAATGCTTGCTGTCTATAAAAGGACAGTTCTGTTGTGTCCCTAAAAAAATACCTGAATATTTCCCCAGATTCAATTTAGACACAGAAGTCACTGAATATGCTGTCATTACTTCTAAAATCTTAGACACATTCAGTTCATTTCTTGTAAAAACACATATATTTTCTCCACAAGCTATTGTTTTAAAGCTTCACTTTGTTTTAGAGATGTAATTTATCTATTTCTCTATACCTAATTATTCTTCAACGAAAAGGGTCCAAAGCAAAGACATATAACTATGAGCTAAGTCAGCATGCTTGCCTTACCCCACCCTTTACAGGTATCTCAGATTCTACATTCCCTAAAATTAATGGTACTACTGATGCCTTCTTATCCAGAAGCTTTAGCCGCCTCACAAATTCAGCTGGAATACCATACTCTTAATACAATCTGAAATAGGTAATCATGGTTTACTTTGTCAAATGCCTTACTCTGATCCAAAAATAGTAGAAAACTTGCTACTTTATTTCTTGCACAACGTTCCTCTGGGATTAAAAATAAATTGTCTTGTATTTTTCTGTGAGGAATGGAGCATGTCTGAATACTTCAGGGTAAATCAACTAACCTGCAATTTCTAATAATCTGTTGTGCAGTAATTGTGTTAGAACTTTAAAATCAGAGTTTAAAAGGCAAATAGGCCTCCAGTTTTGAATTAGAGTTTTATCACCTGACTTAAACAAAACATTGTCAAGCCTTTTACAAACTGACATGGAATCTGATGTGCTTGTAACATACTCATCCTATGATGCTGGTACCTCTTCATTTCATTTTTAACATTAGTAATCAGGGGCTAGAGTCACAAAACTTTGCCCTGGCACAAACCCAGTTTTGCACTGAGTTGGTATTCACAACAGCCCAGCTTGTGGGCTCAAACTGGGTTTGCACCAGAGCAAAGTGGGGAAGGGGTCATAATGCAAATGAAGAAGATGGGACCTGCATATCAGCGAAGTCCCATTCACAAAGCATTTGCTCCATGCAGAGACCTTTTGTGGGGTTCCCTTGCATGGAGCAAATATCACCAACCAAGACTTTCTGCACAACCCTAGTGGCTGACGGAGGTACTGTGGTGCCCCCCCACCAATCACCAGTCCAAATATAATAAAACAATGCTTTCCTGCTGCTTGTTGTCCCCTTCCCCGCGTGATTGCTGGCCTGAATATAAATAACTATGATACCTTGGTGTCTAGTGGTCCCACTTCTCCACTGATTGACAGCCCGTTATGAAATTAATAGTTTCCCTGGTGGTATTGGTCCCCATTCCCAGATTGCTGGCTCATTTTGAACTTAATAGTTTTCTGGCATCCAGTGATCTCCCCCATGTGATCACTGATCACCAGGTCATGTACAAAAGCACATTCTCCCTGGTGCTAGTGCCCCTCCATGATCGCCGATTACTGGTCCATATATGACACAGAAATGACCCTTGTATCCAGTGGTCCCTCCCCCCAGCTGCTCCCATGCCTGATACAGAATTATTTTTCCCTGGTGTCCAGTGGTCCCTCCCCCCCAATCCATTACTTGATATTTCAACACATATTCCCTGGTGTCTAGTGGTCCCTTCACCTACACACACCCATGCTTGAGCTGTTTGTAATATTACTTGGTGTCTAGTGGTGTCCCCTCCTGCTGATTGCCTGCCCTATACACACAAATAGCTCTTCCTGGTGTCCAGTGGTCCCTCCCCCCACCAAACCCCTTGCCTGACATTGATAGCATATACCCTGGTGTAAAGTGTAACCAACCCATCCTGATCCCCTGTATAGGAAAATTACACATTTTCCTGGTGTCAAGCAGCCCCCCCCATCCCTGACTCCCTGTATAAGACCCATATGTCCCTTCTCTGACATCTAGCAGACCCCCTGCCCTCCACTCCACTCTCCATCCAAAACCTGAGCCAGTGATCAATCCAGCCTTCTTCTCTCCACCATGTCTGGCCGCCAATTGAGCTGTCAATGAGTGTGTACTATATACAGTACGTGCTCACTGAATGATAGCTCACTTTGAGCTGTCAATCAACCTCAATGAGCACATAAACAGTAAATTGTTAAATACAACAAAACAAGAATTAATTATTAGAAATCACAAAACAGGGTAGATGGGAGGGGGGCAGGTGGCAAAGTAGAAACAAAATTTAACAGTCTCTTGTTAGCATCCACTCCAATAGTAGCTTTTGTGGAACAAGTTTAAATACACATTCAGATACAATAAAACTCATTCTGTAAAATGCAGATGTCTGTTATGTTCCCCCCGATTTTGCATCTTTACCACATGGGGTGCTGTTGCATAGGTGATGTTAACTTTTTCTATTGTTCTAACATGCTTGCCTACTCTTATTTTCAAGCTCCTTTTAGTTTTCCCTACATAGTTGGCACCATATTCACATTCAGCTAGGTAGATCATCATGTATGTTATCACATGTGATGAGTTGGCACACATCATACTTTTTCCCTGTGTGATAATTACTGAATTATTTTCCTGTAGTAATGTGTTTACAAAAATTGCACCTTTTACAGTGGTAGCAGCCCACCAAATGACAGTTCAGCAGTGTGGTACTATTTCACTATGTGTAGTGGCTGTGCACTAGTGTATCCCCTAATGAAAATACTGCTTGATGTTTCTTTACATTTCTCAAACTACAGTACAGATATTTAAGATGACAAGCTTGAACTGCACCATTACCAAGAGTGTGGAGAGGCATATATTTGCAGTCTATGCACTAGTTTCAGCTATCCACTGTCCCACTTTGGTTTTCTGCATTTTTCTTTTTTTTATTTTTTATTGTAAAAGCAGATGGGGAGGAATGTGTGGAGGATGTATTTGAATCATGCTCCCCCACATCTGAGTCTCCCTAATTTTTTTTTTCCCTGAGAACTTCATATCTATTTTCCACAGACAACTCTTGTGCTTCTTGTATAATCTAAGGAGCCTGGAACTTCTTCTTCTTGTGACTGGTTTAGTCCATCCCTATGGTGGAAGGATATTTATTTAAAAGGTTTCACCAGGAGAGCATGCTGAACAGTAGGCGTTGCTTGTCTCCCAGGGTGTCCTGGGGAAAGAGTACAAAAGCAAAAATAGTAGAATTGCCATTTAGGGCCACAATTATGAGCAAAATACAGATTATATAATGTGTAAGATAGTATTAAGTATCAAGAACTCATACAGACATTTATCCAAGTGACCACAAATATGAACAAAATGTAGTTATACAATGTTTAAAAATAGAGTATGCAGCTAAGGACACTTATAGATATTAAACATGACAATGTGCAGTACAGATAATGAGACACAGCGTACAAGTCCAGAACATGAGACACAGGTGCTGGTAAATGCTAATTAAATAAGTAGATTTGGGGGGAGCAAGGGGGAAGGGCAGGAGGCTGTAAGAAACTTGTAGTAAGAAAGCTGAAGAGTTGGTGATTGGAAGTGTGATTGGGTGAGTAGATGAGGGGTGGGCACTAGTTGTGTAGTCGATCCACAAGGAAAGGGATTGCCTTAGAGCAAATGACAGGCAGCTACTGAGATGAGGTAGCAGAAGATGACTGGTGAGGGTAGAGTAGCATTGATTTGGGTTAGCTTGGGATTCAAGTTAGGGGCAGGTGCAGTTTGGAAAGAAGAAATATAGCAAGGTAGATGAGATGGGTCCGTTGGACGTGGAGTGCTGTATTTGTAGTGAGAGGTGTTTCCAAAGTTTAGGGAAGCAGTGTGAAAATGCTAATTGTCCTGTAGTGGTCTTGCATCGAGGGCAATCAAGGTGCAGGAGTCAACTTGATCTGAGAGAGTGGGAGGAGGGGGGAGTGAAAGGCAGAGGAAAGGTAGGAGGGGAGAGTGCCAAACTAGAATTTAGAGAAGAATTTGGTGCAGTGAGAAAGTCATCTGTTATCAAGAGAGAGGAAGTTAACAGAGCAATAGAGGTTGCAGTGATGGGTGAGGGGGGAGAGTCCAGGGAGAAACAACAGAAAGCATTGAAGAGGGTATCCAATTTGGTTAAGGAAGCCTTGTAAGCAGCACTGTAGACTATGTCACAATAGCCAAAGATAGGTAAGGTCATTTTCTGGACTAGTTCATGTCTGGCCCATAGAGGTGGATAACTATGGTTTCTGTAAAGGGTACCAAGCTTGGGGCACAGTTTTTTCAGGATAACGTCCACATGTCCAGTAAAGTTGAGGTGTTAGTCGGGTCAAACCCCAAGGTACCTAAATGAGGAAGTGTCCTCAAGTAAAGTCCCATCAAGGGTGTGGAAGGAAGGTAGGTGGGCTAGCATAGAGAGTTTTTGCCTAGTGCCAAAGGTCATTGAGGCAGTCTTCTTGGAATTGAGGATAAGTTGATGAGAGCTAAGCCAGCGTTAAACATTATTTTATTTTGTTTAGTTTTTGTTTACCGGGTTAGTACACTAGCCAGAAAGACTATTTTCAGGCACAACCCAGGAGAGTATAGAGACAAACTTCAAATAGAAAAATAAATGAATACAAAACACAAGTAACATGTAGATATTTGAGCATAACAATGGCAATTTTGGCAAAGAATTTTAGGTAGCAACAACCAAAAAACAACAGAATACAGTATTTAGGTTACATAAGGCAATAAATCAGGTAAATTAAAAACATTTAGACACTGATTTCAAAAGTGGTACGAAGTGCTAAGGAGTGATACCAGATTGGCAGAAGTAGATGACGTGGAGCTAGAGAGAGAGAGAGGCGAGAGGAGTAGGGAGGCAGCAGGGTCAATGGTATATACAATGAGAGATATAGAGTTTGAAGAGGGGGGAGTAACTATGTTTATGCTAGAGAGGGAAGGGGAAAATAGAGGATGAGAATGTAAGAGATAGGAAGTGAAAGCTGAGAGGAAGTGCACAAGGTGGGGTAGACCCCAACACCCATGGTAACGACTGAGAGAAGGGTGGGTTTAGAGAGTAGGGACTATGGTGGTTTGAAATAGGAGCATATGTGGGATGGGAAGAGGTAGTGTCTAAGTTCTCTCTTAAAGGAGATATGGGAAGCAGATTGACAAATTATTAGAGGGAGTGAATTCCAGAATTGTGGTGCATGACAGACAAAGGCACAATTACCTTTTTTTGTACGATGTCTCAGGATAAGGACAGGTGCATTTTCTGCTGAGCATAATGCATAATTGGTTTTCTGGTAGGGAAGGAGACAGGCCAGAGGTTTGGGTGTATGAGATCTGAAAATGTTATCAGTGATGGACCCAAGTGCAAAGGACCTTAGTTCTTTAGGAGGGAACCATTCAAGATCTAAGTAGAGAAGGCAGTGATGTTTCAATTATAGGGAGCTGGAGGAAAAACAATAGATGTTATTATAAGTAACATCCCACTTACGAAGACACGAGCTGCTGGCTGTCGCATATGTAGCAACCCCGTAAGTGAACGAGGGAAGTAATATACCACGGGCAATAGCAAGTCTAGCTGAGGGAGTGAGAGCATAACTAGTCCAGTAGGCAATCCCAAGCTTGGAGTTTACCTGCTTACAGGTAGATTGAATATGGCAGACAAAACTCAGGAATGGGTCAAGGGTAACCCCTTGGTGTTTAAATGAGGTTACATAGAAACATAGAAACATAGACTATGATGGCAGATAAGGACCACTTGGCCCATCTAGTCTGCCCATTTCCCTACCTACAGGATAGGCCGTAGATCCTAGTTAACCAACAGCCTATTTCTTCCTACCCCCCACAAGAATTGCCTTATGTCTGTTCCATGCATTCTTGAATTCTCCCACAGTTTTAGACCCCACAACCTCCTCAGGAAGGCTGTTCCATGCATCCACTACCCTCTCTGTGAAATAATACTTCCTCACATTGCCCCTGAACCGCCCTCCTTCTATCTTTAAATTGTGTCCCCTTGTTCTTGCAAGTCTCTTTTTCTGAAAGATGCTACCCTCTTGGACTTTGTTGATTCCACTGAGGTACTTAAAAGTTTCTATCATGTCCCTCCTCTCCCTTCTTTCCTCAAGGGTATACATATTAAGCTCCTTTAGTCTCTCCTCATACGGCTTCTCTTGCAGACCCTGCACCATTTTAGTTGACCTCCTCTGGACTGCCTCTATCCCGTCTATGTCCTTGAGGAGATGGGGTCTCCAGAACTGGACACAGTACTCCAGATGGAATCTCACCAACTGTCTGTACAGAGGGATAACAACTTCCTGTTTTCTGCTGATGATGCCTCTCCCTATACATCCCAGTATACCCCCAGCCCTCCCTACTGCCTTCTCACATTGCTTGCTAACCTTAAGGTCATCTGATATGATTACCCCCAGGTCCCTTTCCTTTTTGTTGTTGTTACTACCTCCCCACCCATTGTGTATTCTTCCCTGGGTTCTTGTTTCCCAGGTGCATTATTTGCACTTCTTTGCATTGAATCCTAGCTGCCATACTTCGACCATTCCTCCAACCTTGCCAAGTCCCTTTTCATCCTTTCCACGCCTCCTTGTGTATCAACCCTGTTGCAGATCTTTGTGTCATCTGCAAAAGGCATACTTTTCCTTCCAGTCCCTCTGCAATGTCACTGATGAAGACATTAAAAGGACTGGACCCAATACTGAACCTCATGTGTACCCCACTAGTAACCTCTCTTTCTTCAGAGTGGACTCCATTTACAATTACCTTCTGTGTCCTGTTGTGCAGCCAATGTTTTATTTAGGCTACCACCCTGGGACCCACCCCAGGCTGGATAATTTGACTATTAATCTTTGTGTGGACTGTGTCAAATGCCTTGCTAAAGTCTAGGTAGGCCATGTCCACAGCCCTCCTGGTCTACTACTTTGGTCACCCAGTCAAAGAAATCTATTAGATTCATCTGACATGACCTTCCCTTTGAATCCATGCTGCCTTGGGTCCTGTGCTCCACTGGCCTCTAGGTACTCAACTATTCTTTCCTTCAGAAGTGACTCCATCACTTTCCCTACCACAGAGGTCAGACTGACAGGTCTGTAGTTTTCTGCCTCTGTCCTGGTCCCACTTTTGTGAAGGGGAATCACATCCACCTTCCTCCAGTCCTCGGGTACCACACCATCTTCCCATGATTTATTAAAAAGAGTAGCCAGTGGTTTCACTAGTTCCTCCCTTAATTCTTTTAGAATTCTGGGTGAATTCCATCAGGACCCATTGCTTTGTCCACCTTCAGTTTTAGGAGTTCTTGCAGAACCTTTCTTCTGTGAAAGGACTGGGATCGACCCCTATCCAGAGTGCTTCTGTTAATTGGATTAGGCACTTCCCTCCTCTTTTGTGAATACTGAGCAGAAATATTTGTTCAGTATCCCTGCTTTTCAATGTCCCTCTGCCCACCCACCGCTCATTCTATTCAGCCTCACTATCCCTCCCTTTGTCTTTCTCGCTCGCTGATGTACCTATAAAAGGTTTTATCCCCTTCTTAACTGAGTTGGCTATCTTTTCCTCAGTTTGGGCCTTTACTATTCTGACTTCCCTCCTGCTTCATTCTGCCTTAACTGGTACAGCTTTCTGTCCTGCTCCTTCTGTGTTTCCTTATACTTCGGAATGCTATCTTTTCTTCCTGACTTTCACAGCCACCTCTTTTGAGAACCATAGTAGCCTTTTCTTCATTTTGATTTTTTATTTGCTTCACACAAAGGCTTTGTGTCTGTGATGGCAGTTTTGATGATTCCCCATTGTTGCTCCACACCTCCTTCTAGCCTGTTTGCTAGTGCTTTTCTGATGCACTCTCCCATCTTGCCAAAATCAGCTCTCCTAAAGTCCAGTACCCTCACTTTTGTATGGCTTGACTCCGTAGATGAGTTTAACGTGAACCACACTGTTTGATGGTCACTTGTCCCCAGATGGCAACCCACTTCTAGATCTGAGATCCTCTCACTGCCCCTGTTTGAGAGTATGAGGTCTAAGATTGCTCCCTCACAAGTGGGTTCTGAAACTAGCTGTCTAATGCCTGCCACCTGTAGGGCATCAAGAATGGCCCTGCTCTTGGATGTGGCTGCAGCAAATGTGCTCCAGTTAACATCTGGAATGCCTTCTATCATATCCTTGTCCATTCCCTCCCCCGATATGGGGGTCTGTACACAACCCCTGTGTGGATTGTGGTGCTCTTTCCAGTCTCCAAGGTGACCCACAGTGCCTCCTCTCCTCCCTGTTTACTCTTTTGTTCAGTTGCTTTTATCCCTTCCTTTACATAGAGAGCTACTCCTCCCCCTCTTCTCCCCTGCCTGTCTCTCCTGTAGGTTATGTACCCTGGTATGTTAACATCCCAGTCATGGTTCTCTGTGTACCATGTTTCTGTGACTGCTATGATATCCAGGCATCCTCTTCCATCAAGGCCACCAGCTCAGGAGCTTGTTGCCCAGACTACGGGCATTGGTACTCATTACCTCCATTTCCTGATGGCTTTACTCCCTTTGCCCCATCCCTGTCCTTCTTGCCTTTGTCACTTTCTCCATTTACCCTGCTCTTCTCTATCAACACCTCTATATTGGTGTTTGCCGCACTTACCACGTGATTATTTGGGGGCTAGGATTTCCTGCTCCTTTCCAGTGCCTCCTCCTTGGCTAGTTTAAAAGCTTGCCAATGAAGCATTTAAACCTATCACCTAGGATCCTGGTTCCTCCCAGACAGATGCAGCCCATCATGCCAGTATAGGCTTGCATCACTCCAGGTGGACCCCAGTCCCCAATGAAGCCAAATCCTGAGCTCCACACCAGTTTTTCAACCACTGATTGAATCCCATGGTGCAGAACACCCTAGCGTCTCCTATGCCATGGATGGGCAGCACCTCCAAGAAGGTTACCGTGCGTGCTACTTGACTAAGGCCCCTCCCCAATTCCACAAACTCTTCC
Organism: Neoceratodus forsteri; assembly: GCA_016271365.2. Classification (NCBI taxonomy): domain Eukaryota; kingdom Metazoa; phylum Chordata; order Ceratodontiformes; family Ceratodontidae; genus Neoceratodus; species Neoceratodus forsteri. The sequence goes on from CM057449.1 coordinate 465,226,970, forward strand.
TGCACTTCTCTAATCCCTTTCTTAGCCAGGTCATTTGTCCCTAGGTGGACAATGACATCCAGCTCCCTCCCCTGTGCAGCTGCTCCAGCAATCCTGAGGATTTGCTCCCTGTCCCTCCAAGCCATGGCACCAGGCAGGCACCTTACCTCCCTCTCCCCTTCCTACCCCAGTTCTACCTTCCTAACAATGGAGTCCCCCACCAGGAGTTGTTTCCTTCCCCTGCAGGGTCCCCTGCCACCCTCCTGTGGGTCTCCTTTGTGGAGGTTCCCAGCATCCTCCTTGGTCTCCACTGCGGGTGCCTCCATAGAGGAACACACTTTGCCAGAATGGCATAGGAATTGTGGAGAGGTACAACTGGAGGGATGCACCTCTTTCCACCACCCTCTCCCTCCCTGAGCCCACTGTGGTCCAACCGCTCCTCTTTCTTGGCAACCTCTGAGGCAATGGCAGTGGCGCTGGTGGTCCCTGGATGGAAGAGGAGGTCCCACAAATCCTGGTCAACTCAGCCTGAAGATGAGCAACCTCCTCCCTCAGCCCAGAGAGGTGCCTGCAGATGGGACAACACCGCATCCTCCAGAACATCTCCCGGAAGACTGCTGCTCCACAGCCACTGCACTCACCACTCCAATCATGTCTTATTTCTGGCCCCTTAACTGTTTTCAATCCTTACTCTTTCCTCTGTTTTTCTCTCTCTCCTTACTTTCTTCCTGTGTGCCCTAAGCTCCTGATTGTCCTGTTCTGAGACAAGAATATCCTATATTTCTCAGTGGACCACTTACTTGCTCAGAGGCAGACCTCCAGCAGCTAGAGGGGTCCGGAGAGCTACTCCTGCCCTTCTCAGATGGCGGGTCTTTGGTGGTTCTGTGATCACTCACTTCCTGCTCCCAAACAGGAAGTTCCTGTTGTCAGTCAAATCCTGTGCCTATAAAAATAGAACTAGCTTTGGGTGGGGGGGTGGAGGGGAGGGAAGGAGGGCAATATAGTTCCAGCAGAGCAGTCCAGTCACACAGCAGTCCTTTATCCTGGTGTCTTCTGCCAAGATATTAGGTTACCACCCCAACAGATGTGCCATCAAGGGAGGAGACATTAAATTGAGTTTGGGAGTGTTTGAGTTTGAGACTGGAGCCAAATAGCGTAGCTTGGGTCTTTGTTTTATTTAGAACAAGTTTGTAATTTGTAAGCCATAGTTGGATAAGTTGGTAATTGTGGGAGAGTTTATAGTCTATGTCCTCAATGCTATTTGATCTCAAATACAGAACAATGTTATCCGCATAAAGTAAGGAGGAAGTACTAAGGAGATTAGTGGTAATACTGTTGATGAAAATGGAGAAAAGCAGAGGACCTAAGATAGACCCTTGAGGTACACCAATGGTTATGGTGACCTTGTCAGAGAGGGTGGAGTTAAATTTCACGTATTGGGACCTATCTGTCAGATAGCTGTCAAACCATTTTACAACATTTGGTGAGAAACCTAGAGAGTTTAGGGTAGCAGCTAGGATGGAATGGTCAACTAGATCGAATGCTTTGGTCATGTCAATAAAAACGGCCCTAATGAGCTTACCAGAGTCCATAGCCACTAGGGTGTCAGACGAAAGTTTGAGTAGGGCAGTTGTAGTACTATGTCCCTTGCAGAAACCATGTTGAGCATTTGTTAGGAGGTCATGTTTCAGGAGAAAGGCAGTAGTTTGGGTGGCCACAAGTTTCTCAAGAATTTTACTGAGAACAGACAGTATGGCAGTAGGTCTGTAAATAGATGGGTCAAGCAGGTCACCTTTTTAAAATACTGGGGTCATTCTAGCTGTTTTCCAGATCTCCGGAACAGTGCAGTTGCACAGCGAGAGGGTAAAAATCTTAGCCAGGGGAGCAGCTATGTAAGGGGCAGCCAATCTTAGGAGCTTAGGTTCCAAGTTATCAGATCCAACTGTTGCATGCTCTGAGATGTTACTAAGGAGTTGGAGAACCTCACTTTTTAGGATAGACTTGAAATGGAGAGTGGGTTCTGTGTCATTTGCTGGAGAGATGGGATTTGATGGGGTAGTGAAAGTGGAGGTGTAAAAAGTAAGGTTAGCAAATTGCCTGTTAAAGAAGTTAGTAATTGTGAGGAAATTGTTGCAGTGGATGCCATTGAGAGACATATTGTTCGTGATGGTGGACTGGCTTGATCCAAGGAAGAATCTGATATGGGACCAAATTTTTGGGGGTCCACCTGGGAGTCAGTTAGAAGGTCTGAACTTTTAGCTTGTTTGATTTCATTCTTACAGGCATTTCTCAGAGATCTGTAAAAATTAAAGTCAGCAGAAGAACCAGATTTCTTGTAATGAAGCCATGTCATGTCCCTCTGCTGTAATTTAGATAATAGGTCAGACTTTAAACAGCAGGTCTGTCTATTTCTAACCTGCCTAGTCACAAGTTGACAGTGGAATTCTTGTAAGGCTAAGAATTTGGACAAGAAAATATTTAGAGCAGTCTGAACATCCAATGAGCTATAGAGAGAGTACCAATCAGTGCAAGCAACATCAGACAACAAGGCCTCTGGGTCAAAGTTTGCATAATTACGGAAAGTAATGAAACTTGGTTTCATTAGATCCAGACGGCCTTTACCCCAAACACAGAAAGTGGGGGAGTGGTCAGAGATGGCGTCAGCTAGGACTCCAGCATCAACAATGTTTTCGGGGTGGTTAGTCATGATCCAGTCCAACAAGGTGCTGGTATTTGAATGAGGCATGGTACGAGTAGGTACAGAGATGAGCTGATGTAGGTTGAAACTCTGTAGTTCAGTCAGGGGCGTCATTTGTGCTTTTCTCAGCCAGTTTATATTTAATGTATCCTAATATAAGAACTTCATTATTTCCAGAGTGAATAGTTGATTGGTCAAGTAGCTCTTCCAGACCTTTCAGGCCATGGGTAGGGGTATTATATGCACAGACAATATTCAGTTTCTTCGAGCCAAGGGTGAGGAGGAAATGAAGTGCCTCACAGCAATTTAAGGGGTTGTAGCTAATTAATGAGAGCTGGAGGTGTGATTTGAAGTAAATGGCTGTACCCCCCCCCTTTACGGGGCCGGTCTATCATTCCTCAGAAGATTATAGGATGGCAGAGAGTACCGAGAGTCAGGGATGGATGGCTTCAGCCAGGTTTCAGTAAGGCACAGTATGTCCGGTTTGTAGAGCATAGTCCAAGATTCAAGTTCCATGAAGTTTCGCTCAAGGCTCCTGATATCATGGTGGGTTATAAGCAGACCTTTTGTATTTGAAATGGGAGCATTTTTAGGAGTCAAGGGCCCCAGGTTAGAATGTACATCCCCAGATAGTAGGATAGCCAGTAAGACGAGGTACCAGAGCTTACGATGTAGGTAGAGGGATAGGGTGTGAGTTCGCAGGGAGCTACATTTGAGGGCCTAGGCAACCAGATAGATCCAGACCTTGTTTAGGAGCAAAGGAGTGGGATCGCATCATGTGGCAGGTACCACTAATAGATTTGAAAATGTAAAATCATGTTCTGAGGAGGGTGGAAGAGCAGATTCAGTATAGGGGGCTCCAGGAGTTGATAGGTGTAGTAAAAGCAGGGTGAATAGGAGAAACAAGAGCAGCAACTGTTTATGCATTTTAGTAAGCCCTGGAAGTAAGGATTCTGAGAGGAAATGGTGCTAGCAGGGGTGTGCAACAGTGAGGGGGGAGAGAAGAATGACAGAGACTGGTCAGAATTTCGAAAATAGTGATAATATAGGAGTTTGAGTGCCCGAGAGGGGAGGCGGTGAGAGAATCGGAGCAGATTCTAGGGAAAAAAGACAAGACTGTCTACTAGGATGGGTTTGAAGAGATGTGAGATAACCCAGCAGTCTACAGGGCTGGTAAAGAGTATGCGAATTGAAAGAGACAGTTAGACAGGAGAAACAGATAAGTAGCCAAAAATAAGTAAATTCCTGGGTTACACTAGGAGATTAGAGGATCAGGCTAAGGAAAGGAGTGGTACACTGGAAACAGAGCAGTTACATCCACTAAAGGCTTAAATCGACAGTACGTGGCTGGGAGGGGAGAAACAGTGAGAGCAAGTAGAACTTGAGTAAGCTGAGAAAGATGGGGACTGCTGGAGTATTTATAATAATATAATAATAATAACATTTATTTTTATGGCACCTTATCCAGAACCAAGGCACCTCACATTTTAAAACACCAATCATATTAAAAACATAACACATACCATAAAATCATAGCCACATCATAAAATATACAGGAAACTCAATTATTAAAAACTTGAAGCCACAGATAGGTCTTTAAAGCCTGCTTGAATGACTCCACAGTTGCACACTCCCAAATCCGATGGGGTAGAGAATTCCAAAGGGTAGGCACAATGAACTCAAAAACTCTTGCACCAGAAGATTTTAAACATACCCTTGGAACCTTTAGCAACCCCTCGCCAGATAAGAGAAGTGATCGAGCAGGCTGGTAGGGAGTCAAGAGCTCTTTCAGGTAGTCCGGGCCTATTCTGCTTAGGGCTTTAAAAGTCAGCAAGCTGACTTTATAGGTGATCCACCACTGAACTGGCAGCCAGTGCAGTTTGCACAGTACTGGCGAAATATGACAAGATCACAAAGGCCCCGTAAAAAGCCAGGCTACAGCGTTCTGTGCCAGCTGCAAGTGGCGGATTTCTACCCCAGGAAGCCCTAGGTAATGGGAATTGCAATAATCCAAGCGAGAGGAAACAAAGGCGTGGATCAATGTCAGAAGGTCATCAGATGGAACAAGGTGCCTAATCCTGGCGATAGTCCTAAGATGATAAAAGGAAGTTTTGATGACTGCCGACACCTGCAAATGCAAGGTCAGCCCTTCGACAAAAATTACCCCCAGGTTACGTATTCAGAGGTCTGGATTGAGGAGCCACCCAGAAAAATGCCTGAGGGTGCACCATCCCCAAACCCCCTATCCGATGACCTGGATCCACAACCAACACCTCAGTTTTGTCTGGGTTCAACTTTAGCCAACTGGAATCTATCCAGTCTTGGATTTCTTTCAGACAGTTGTTAAAGACCGATACAGCTCCATTCTGGTCAGGTGCAAAAGATAGGCAGAGCTGGGTATCATCAGCATAGCAGTGAAACCTCAGCCCATCCTTTCTTACAATGTCTCCGAGGGGCAGCATATACACTGCGAACAACATGGATGAGAGGACCGAACCCTGAGGGACTCCACGTGACAGAGAAGTGGGGTCAGAGGAATAGACCCCTGACATCACTCTCCGAGTAATACCCACAAGAAAAGTTGAAAACCACCTGAGGACTGCTTCCAATAGTCCACAGATGAACCTCAGATGACCCAACAACACCTCGTGGTCCACGGTGTCAAAAGCTGAAGAGAGATCTAGAAGGACCAAGCTGGAATGGTTCTTCTGATCTCTAGCCATCAGGAGATCATTGAGCACCCAAACCAGCGCTGTCTCGGTACTACATCTCTTACAAAAACCAGACTGGAGTGATTCATAGATGTCATGGATGGTTAAATGGTCTTCCAGTTGCGCAGCCACAGCTTTCTCAATAACCTTCCCTATAAAAGGAAAGTTAGAGAAAGGTCTGTAATTGGCATGGCAGTCTGGGTCTGGGGAAGCTTTCTCCAAGAGAGAGGTCACCACTGCCTCTTTCAGAGAGCTCGGAAACTCTCCAGACTCCAAGGAGCACCAGACAATCCATGCTAGGACCAGACTGATAACCTCAATACCTCCCAAAATTAGAGAAGTAGGTCCAGGATCCAATCTACAGCATGTGGGGCGCACGCTCTGGATGATCTGCAGGACATCCATGAACTCCGGATGGCCAAAAGTACTCCAAGACCACCAAGGTGCAGTAACTTTACACTGATCAGTAGCAGCGCCTATAGATTGTGCCGGCTGGAGTCCCGCCCTGATGTCTGCCACCTTATTTGCAAAGAATCAAGCAATTTCATCGCACTCTAATTGTGAAAAAGCTCTCCGCACTTGAAGACAGGCTGAGTTGCACAGTCTGTCCACTGCATGGAAAAGCTGAGTTGGTCGATTCTGAGCAACTGCAATCTCCCTGGACAGGAATTCTGCCTTCTTACTGGAGATTGCAGATTGGTAGACTTGATAATGTTCTAACAATCTAAGTCAGTCGGCATCAAGGGTGGACTTCGGCCAGAAATGCTCCAACCTTCAACCTAGTCTCTGCAACTCCCTCAAAGTCCCATCAAACCAGGGAGATCAAGGGTGAAGGGAGAGAGGCCGAACATGGACACAAGCAATAGAATCCAAAGCTGTCGAGACAGCCAAATTATAGGCTGTCACGAGAGTCTCAGGATCATTGCTGGCAAACGAGGAGGATGATAGGTCAAGAACCACCATTAGGCTATGAGAACTTGCATCTCATAAAGGGCGGTACCTGACCATCTCCATAGGGGTAAGCCTACCGGGGGGGGGGTATAAAAACTAAACCCCACATTGCAGTGATCAGACCACCCAACTGGATCCACCTCCAAATCAGAAGCTTTGATCCCTAGGAGGAAGGCTAAGTCAAGGGAGTCGCCGTGTCTATGAGTAGCAGAGGTAACCACCTGTGTCAAGCCCAGCGAAGACATCAACTGGAGGAAGTGTTGTCCAAATTATGAGAGTTTATCATCAACCCAGGCATTGAAGTTGCCAAGAACCATCAGTCTTGGCAACTCCAATGCCATGTTGACGATGAAGTCTGCCACTTCCTGAAGGAAGCATTTCCGTCACCGGGTGAACGATAGATGATAACGATCCAACAACCTACACCTGTTACAGCGGCTCACTCAAATGACTCAGTGTCCCCAACCAATACGCTAGTGAGGTTGAGTTTGGTCTTAAAACAGACCGCCACCCCCACCCCCCCGCGGTCCAATCTCGGACTGTGTATTACCGAGTACCCGGCCGGAACTAAAGCCTCCAAAATGGGGCCAGAATTCTCATCCAGCAAGGTCTCGGTAATGCAAGCCAGGTCAACCATTTCCACAAGATCAGCAATAATTGCTGTCTTATTTTTGACCGACCTGGCATTGCATAACACCGCCCAAGTCGGATGAACACCTCGTGCCTCCCGAACCACCTGCCAACTCAATTCGGTCGTGGCCTTGGGTATGGGAACCAAACATGGCAGACCACATTCTGATTTCCATTTTCCACAGGGCGTCTCTTGACTCCCACGACCCTGATTCGATGACCCCGCTCACTCATCCTCCACTGTTCACCACCCCCCCGTCCTCCCCCTCCCTCCTTCGTGCTATATCAATTGCTCTACAGTACTGGTAAACACCAAATTCCAAAGGGGGAAGAGAAAAAAGGATGGCGGGCATGAAGAGCAGAGGGTGAGTAGTGGACAACCGTGGAGGCAGACAAACAGCACATCCTACACGGACTTAAACAGGTACTCAATTACTACAGAGCTCAAAAAATTATAAATCTAATTCTAACATACTTTTAGAAAAAATTGACAACCAAAACTCTAAACAAAAAAAAAAATTAACTTAAATAGCCCAGGAAAGCTCTCACCTCCCCTGAGCAATATCAATGCTATATTAATCCCTAGCTCTACTCTCACTAGACCATATGAATTAAATAGCAAAACAACAAAAGAAAGCTAAAACAAAATATCAAATAATAAAAGATAAAGAGCATAATATCAAAACTCTAAATCTGTCCAATGATAGATTGCTCACACCTTAATTCTGCTCTCACCAGAATCAAAGAAGAGTATATAACAAATAAACATAACTCAGTCTCTACAGATGTCCAAATTAGATTGCTCAGTCCTTAGTTCCGCTCTCACCAGAACTAATTTATCAGCAAGTGCAACAATAGTATCTCAGGAATAGATCTTATCCAGAGCCATAATTGTCTGATAGTCTTGGCAGTTTTGATAGTCTAGGAAAATATAGACAATCCCCAATAACACAGCACATAAGAGGTGTGTTAAATAGGGACCTAAGGGGGCTTCCCCTCCCAAAGAGACAATTTTAGGTCATGGAAACCAGCCCCCCATGGCCCAAAACTACAACCCCCAGAAGGACAGGCCCCATGGCATGACCCACCAGGAGTTTAAGAGCACCCAGCGCACCCCCAGGCTCCCCTCAGCGCTGCTGAGTAACCCCCATCTGGCCATGGAAGACCAGCTCCCCACCCTGTCCCAAAGATATTAGAAGAGACCCCCCCTCCCGACATACCTCATTGGGTACTGTTCTATTTTAGGGAAACCACAAGCATCCACTGGATGCAATCTCACCACACCAGCAGCTTTTCCACAGCCAATGTCCCTTATGGCAAGATGCTTCTTACAGCCAGTCTCTTCAAAACAATCCAGCTCCAGAAGTCCAGATATTCCCATAGATCCCCTACATGAATCACCACACAGTTCCCCTTTAAAGTTCTTCAGAAACTCAACACGAAAAGGAGGAATAATCATAACGCTGTAAAAATCACTCTTACTAAGTCAATAATTCACCCATTCACAGGTTCATCGGGCAGTCCCAATGCCAGTACTATCGACCGGAAAAACTATCCTTCAAAGGGAGAACAAACCCCCCATAATCCGGTGCTACCAAAATCTTGCAAAAAGTATAAACTATAACTTTATTCAGGTACACTTGCAGTTTTTTTGCCATCCAAAAAGGCGAACACAAAATGTCCAAAATTCCCACTGTCCTAATCCCATTCAGTCCTTCAATAATTTCACCATGTAAGCATTGGTTAAGAAAGATTTCAGCGTATTAGCAGTTCCAGCGTGTTAGTAGTTCAGCGTTTCAGCGTTCCAGTTCATTGAACTGCAATCCACAATCCAAATTGGCATTCCATCTGTAGCTCCACATCTTAGAGTTTTAACACTTAATCTAAAAAACAGTCGCAAAACAAAATAAATGCAAAACACAATACATACAGAAAATAAATAAAACCTCAGAGCTAAAATTTAAACGCAGTTCGCAGCAGCTCACATTGGCAGCTCACAATCCACACATTAAATAGGAGGCCTGGGTGGGGGTAGCGGGTGGGAGAAAAAATACTCCTACAGTTGTGATGTCAAAACCCCTGGAAAATCCCATCTTTCGGTGGGTAAATGGCAGTCCGGAGAGCTAGCTTGCAGGTTAACCGATCAGGAGCCTTGCCGTAGCTGCTCAACCTATCAGGAGTCACTAGAAAAAAGGTTCTCCAATCAGAACGCTGCCGTAAACTAGCCGGCACTGAGAGATATGCAGCAATAGTACCTTAGAGCGGAGGACATAGATCAGAACCAGGAGGGCGGCAGAAAGCCAGCACTTTCAGTGGTGGCAGTGGCAGCGGCCAAGGATACGGCCGGAGGTGCCACTGGATCCACGGGTGCAGCTCAGGTCTAGTAAATCTTAGAGCGGAGGCCATAGATCGGGACCAGATGGCTGGCAGGAATCCAACACTTTCAACAGCGGTAGCGGCAGTGGCCAAGGATACGGCCGGAGGCACCGTGGGATCCACGAGCGTGTCAAGTTTGAGCCTGGTAGCTACATCATTGGAGGAGTGGCCGGAGGTGAACAGGACAGTGTCATCAGCGTACATGTGTATGTAGGATGACAAACACACTTTCAGGAGGTCATTGAGGAAGATAGAAAACAGTAGTGGGCCAAGTATAGAGCCCTGGGGAACACCAGTGGTAATTTGGAGAGAGGGGGAGAGTGCATCAGCTATCCTGACTGATTGTGACTAACCTGAGAGGTAGGCTCTTAACCAGTTTGTGGCAGAGTCAATAGACCTGCTGCAGTGAGGTTTTCAATTAGGAGGGAATAGGAGACCATGTCGTAAGCCTTAGCGAGGTTGACAAATATGGCAGAGGTGATTTGCCCACTGTCCATACCTGTTAGGATAGACTCAATGAGTCTGAGTAGAGAAGTTGCAGTTGAGTGATTCTTCCAAAACCCAGATTGGAAGGGAGTGAAGAAGGAAGTTTCAGAGAGGTAGGAGAGTTGGGAAAGGACAAGATGTTCCTGGAGCTTGGCCAGGACAGGAAGAAGAGAAATAGGGTGGTAGTTGCCAGGAGAGGAAGAGTCGCCATCCTTAAGTAGGGGGAGGATGATCACATGTTTCCAGATGGTACGGACAGCTGCTAGCAAGAATGAAGGGTTTAGAAGGTCAGCTAGTGGTGAAGAGATAGTAGAAGCTGATAGGTGGAGTAGTTTAGGGTCCAGGCCACCTGGGGAGCTACCTTTGGAGAGGTTGAGTACAAGGAGTGCTTTCAGGGATTTGGTGGGGGAGATGAGGGAGAAGGAGAAGGTTCTGGTTGGAGGGTGAGTCAAGGGATTGTCAGATACAGGGGCTGGGCTAGGGTAATGGTGGGGAGTGAGGCTAGGAGGGCTGAAGCACATGATGTGAAGTAGGAGTTGAATTTGGTTGCCACTGCAGAATGGCTGGAGATCAGAGAATTATTTACCTTTAGGATTGGGGTAGGGGGTTTGGAAGGTGGAGAGAAAAGAGACTGCATGACCTTCCAGAATTTCGAAGGGTTGTTGATGTTATCACGAAACGTGGAGCAGAAGTATTCTGCTTTGGCTACCCTGATGGCTTTTGTGCAGGAGTTCCTGAGCTTCCTGTATATCTCAAGGTCTCTGAGCAGCCTAGATACTTTGTGGGCTTTCCACGTGAGGTCTTGTGCCCGTTGACAAGCCAAAGGTTCAGAAGTAACCCATGGGAGGTAGTTTCCATGGACTCTAGTGCATTTGAGAGGGGCATGGATATGCCAGACTTTGAGGAAATTATCCTTGAAATAGTTGAGTGCTTGGTCTATGGAACTTGTGTTTGCTATGGGAGACCAGTCGATCAGGGCCAGGTCCTGCTGGAGAGGGACCACGTCTAGGGATTTGAAGGACCAAGTAAGCAGAATTTTGCCAGGGACCTTGGGTCGATGGACTTTACAGACCAGGTAGATCAGATGGTAGTCACTTACAGCATCAGGGAATAGACCTGACTGAATTACATGATGGGGATGGGAGGTGAGGGCCCAGTCAATCAAGGAGTGGTTTTGGGATTTGGGGTTTAGCCGTGTCGGTTCTTGAATTGGTTGTGTGAGGTTTAGGGCTGTAATGTCATTTCATGTTTTTGCTAGGGAGGAGGCCTGCCAGTTTAGATTAAAGTCACTCTTTATATATAGGTCACCAGCAGTTGTGTGCTACATTATAGTAGCAATTAGCCAAGTACCAAGTGCAGTGTTTAAGCCAGGATGGCAGTAAAGTCCAGCTACATAGATGGGGACAGACAAAGGCAAGGATAACCTTAGTAATAATGCCTCACATGCAGATGGAACTGAAGATGATAAGATGGTGGTAGTTTGTAGAGATGAGTAGGTGTAAAGTGCCACCCCTCCACCTCTGGATGCATGGCCTTGCCGTTAAAGGGTGTAGCCTGGGATAGCTATGGTGGTATCAGGGATTTTGTTGTTTAGCCATGTTTCTGTAAGGATGAATATGTCAGATGTCAATGAAATAACTAGGGGCTGAAGCAGATCTACCGTTAATAAGAGGCTCCTAATATTAAGGTGAATACATTTTAAGCCATGAGGGAGGGTCAGATAGACAGGGGTAGGAGAGCCATGGCATAAGTTAGCTGTTAGAGGGCCAAGGGTAGTGTTGAGGCCAGGATTGGGGTTTATGTTGCCAGCAGGTAAGAGCAGTAACATGGTTATTATGAAATGGATTTTATTACTTTTGTACCAGAGTGAAAACCCTGGGTGAGGTGGCATGGGGAGACCAAGGGCAGTGACTGAGTTATCATTAGTTGAAGTAGGACATAAGAATTAGGCATAGACATGAGTGTTGCTAGTGGGATGTCAGGGAAAAGTGTCCATTTGAAATTGGGGGAAGATGGGATCACTGCTAGGGGGAAGTTAGGAACAGTTACTACAGGGAGGCTAGGGTTATGAGGGGCATAAGATGGCAGGTTGGGGGGAAAATAGGATGGGATAGAGAGATGGTAGGGAGCAGGGAGAGCAGTAGAAATGTGAGCGGTTGTCAGGGGGTACTGTTCGACATAATGATCAGAACAATACTAGTAGTGATTTGATGAAGTAGCTTCTAAAAAAAATAGAGCAGAAAACTGTAAGGAGGATTACACAAGGTTTGGAGAGTTAACACTTTCAAGTGGTGGTGGAAAATAATGAGCAGATGGTAAGGTTCACACTTAGAAAAAAACACTGGAACTGGTCATGTGACCACATGTAGCTACAAGTAGGGCAGGTGGGTGGGGAGCTGGCACTCTATGCCGGCGGGGCTCACTTGTGGCAGCTAGAAGCATGAGCGGGTGCTAGCTGAGTCAGCCAAGCTGCACCGTGGGTGGAGGATTTCCATGTCCTGGAGGGGAAAGCCTGATCAGGGTCCTCTGGGAAGAGAAGAGAGAACAGGGGCACAGGGCTAGAATTAATAGGGCAGTAATCGGTGGCCATGGAGAGACAGAAAAGAGGAGAGAGTGAGAGAGAGCAGTATGGGGTAGAGCAAAAGGGAAGGGTGTTATTTAGAGACAAAAGAGCAGGCAGACAGGTAGGTGAGGAGGCCAAGAGTGCAGATTACAGGAACAATTAAACTAGTTAGCAATTACAGTCTGTCTAAAGACAACAGAATTAACAACACTTTCAACAAAAAAAAAACACAGCCCGAGTTACACAAATGGCTTAAATTAATTTTTAAACATGTGTTGCACTGCCAACACTAATCCTAGTAAAATTGCAGAAGATTTTAAAATTAGCAGTAGTTTAGGGCAATATTTATTTTCAGAGCGGAGTAGAAAATTCCAGCTCGTTTGAAAATCAGGACTTGGATGCAGCAGCCAATGGAAGTAGGCAGCTGGAGTAGGCAGCCAAACAGGTGTCAGCTGAAGGAAGGCACCAAAAATTTGAAAGTGGAGCGGAGTGAAGCGTACATTCATGCAGGTCCTTGCGGCAGCTAAGTCAGCCGAGTCACACCGTGGGTAGAGGATTTCCATGTCCTGGAGGGGAGCACCCTGTCAGGGTAATCCTGGAAGAGAAGTATATCTGAAGGACCTTCGTATCCTGCCTCATCCTTTTCTGGAATTACTGAAGGGGTAGAGGCCAAAGTATCATTTTCAGAAGTCTTACTGTTTTCCCTTGTGCCCTCACTTTGACCAACTGCTACAACCTCAGAATTCTTTTCTTGTGCTTGACAGTTACTATTTCTTAAATGGCTGTCAAATATCTTCCCTAATGTCTTGCACAGACAGCTGCTTTATATTAGTCTCAGTCTGTTTTTCCAAAGGAAAGTATGATTAAACTCACCCTGTTGTCTGCATTGCCTAAGGCTACCCTCTATTTCTCTGTACCCCCTACCCCTCCCTGTATGCTACTGCAGCCCCACCATCTATCTCCCTACCACTTGTTAACACAGACCTATATCCTGTCCACTATCTGACCCCTTGTGAAAATAGACCTGTATCCCATTCACCATCCCCATCCCCAACCCTTCCCCACTCTCACTCCCCCCCCTCCGCTGTCCATGCCTCCCTAGACCAGTCCTCTCCCATGGCCCCCTTCCCACCTCCTGTCCTTTCTTCCTGATCCCCCATTACAGTGCCCTTCCCCATTCCTTTTTATCCCCCTCGCTCTCAAACAAGGCCATTGTTGGCTGCTCTAAGTTCACCTATTTTATACTTATTCCAAAATGTATTTTTATTGTCTACCATTTAGTGCCTGTCAGAACATTGTATCCTTGTTATTGTAACACTCTGGTGCTAGTTGTTGTATTATATTGTATAATGTTATATTTTATTGTATTTCTCTTTCGACATGGAACCTCTGTAAAAGAGCCTCAGGCTCAAAGATATTGTAATCCAAAAACCAAAAAATACATAAATAAATAAGGATCAAAACTATCTTTTGAGGCCGGCCCGGTGGAGCAGAGGGTTGAGGCACTGGACGCCACACTTCATGCTCCACACTGATGACCTGGGTTTGGGAGTGAGCCAGGGCCGCCAGGGGTCAGCAGGGGAAGGAAGAGATCGAGCATCCAAAGGACTGCTCTCTCTTCCTGGGGGTGGGTATGGGGTGTGCTCGCTCTTGGAGCGACCCCTGGCGGTGGCTGGAGGATCACCGATTGTGGCGGTGCGGTGTATGCTATGGGGGTGGAGCCATGGTAATTCGTTGCCTTGCTGGCTGGGCTCCACAGGGAGAGGGTAGAAAAAAATTGAAAAATCCCCATCTCGCCGAGGAGATGACAAGGGCCGCAGGGATCTCCCTGTCATCCCTAATACCAGGCCAGGCCACACCGGGGATCCATGGCCAACCTCCCAGAAGGATGGACCCTCTAATTACAGAAAGTGCCATTGAGAGCAAGTGGGCCCAGTTTCGGGAGGTGATCCAGAGCACTGGGAAGTTCCTCTGGGGGGGTGAACCGGTGATGGCTGGCCACGGTAGGGAGTAGAAGGGGCAGGATCGAGTTGGGCACCTCTGAAGGATGCCATGGAGAGTTCCAGATGCATAAAAATAGTTAAAAAAAAAAAAACTATCTTTTGAAGTACCAGCTATTTTGTGAAGGGTGTTTCCTTTGTTACCAGCAGAGCTGGGGCCTTTCGTTATGCAGTTTTAATCAGGTACTCCAGATTCACACCGTCTGACCTAGTGTAGGCTGCCCAAGGGCAGTTTTGAAACATATGTTCTTTACCATCACAAAAGTTGCATTTAAAATAATCCTGACACTGCGCTTGCTTGCCCAAATTCATCACAAAGGCCATATCTGAGTTTGTCACACATACTGGAAAGGTGTGTCCTTGCCCCACTCTTGTAATAAGCTTTATGTTGGTCTCCATAAAAACAGCTCTATGCATTTTGTCACAACTTAACCCTGAAGAGCCATTCTCCTGTTCCAAACAATTCTGAATCTATAATTGCTTCTGGGTGACTTAAAACTTCACATCTTTGCTGCAAATGATGGTGTCTGTCTCCAACATTTACACATTCATTCCTGAACATTATCATGACTTGTTTGATCATTGGCTTTGTTAAGGGTATTACTATAATAGGTACCCAAAGAGGGGAAAATTTAACTTGGTTATATTTGATCCAAAATCTTTCCAAACTTTG
Source organism: Neoceratodus forsteri (assembly GCA_016271365.2). Classification (NCBI taxonomy): domain Eukaryota; kingdom Metazoa; phylum Chordata; order Ceratodontiformes; family Ceratodontidae; genus Neoceratodus; species Neoceratodus forsteri. The sequence continues at coordinate 465,242,037 of CM057449.1, forward strand.
TGGGGTATTAAAACTAATGTCAACAATCTCCTTACCAGACACATATTAAAGTATACATCTCTGAAGCCATGAATTTGAAAGATTCTTTCACCAGCTTTCTTCCAACAGAAAACCTCTCTGGTCTTGGTTCCATTCCACCTCTGTATCTTACGGGACCAACATTTCTCCAATGCACTGGTTCAGATCTGTTTTTAAATAAATCTGCAAACCCTGGCCCTTGTCTTCGAGGGTTTGTAAAATCTCCTCCTTGACCCTCTGCAGATTCTGAATCCGAATCCTTACATTGCTGAATATTTTCAGATTCCTATCTGACTACAGCATGTTTCTGCATCTTGCTGCTTTTTTGCCTTCTGCCAGTATTTAAACTAGTTCCTGACAGTACTTGTTCATTTCCCTGCTGGTTACGCACTTTCTCATTAGTAACACTTGATGCTGTATCCTCAGTGTCTCTATTTGGTAAGCCATATACTGGAAAGGCTATCGCCTGTAGTTATGTGGGGGAAGAGCTCCTCCCCCACATCCTATTTAATCAAGCAGGCTACATCCGCTCTGCTTAGAGCGAGTCACACTCGCTGCCATGCCGTCGCTCATTGTGGCTGCTCTCTCCTGGTGCCCCCCCCATCCTGCCTGCCTGCTTTTGTGCCCATGCTTGTGTTTTTTTCTGCTGTTGCTCACCTCACTCCACCTGTCTTCAATTTGTGTTGTGGGTTCTGGCTTCCTCCTTGTTTTCTTGTTTCCTTTGTCCTGTGCCTTTCTTTTTTTGGGGGGAGGGGTTGTTGCTCATTTTCCAGATGCTGCCTCCTTCCTGTTTGGCCATTACCTCTGCATACGCTCTTTTGCTTACACTTGCTTGCTGTCTCCTCTTTCCCCTAGAGCAGCCCGCTCCATGCCTAGTTCGTCACCACTCCGCTTGTACTCCTGCCTATGGCTTCAGGCTTTTTCGCTGCCCCACCACCTACTGGGTTCCTGACATCCCGCTGCTGCCATGACTACCGGCATTGTCTTGTGCCAACATGCCTGCCTACACTATCTGCTACTTCATCTGCTGTTGCAATTACTCATTCGCCTGACGGCTTGGACTATACATTCCTAAGACCACGTAACATATATTATTCTGCTTTCACCTTGCCACGGGTGCTCCTGCCTCTCATTCCACTTACTGGTTTACTCGATCTTGCTTGGCCATGCACCTTGCTCTGCAGCATTCATACTCCTGGGCAGTGCATCTTAGGAACTGTGTATGTGACTTCTAACCTGGTTTCTCCTCTAGGAGAATGAGACACTTACTATTTATTTATTAAAGGCAATTCTAACCCTAAGCAGCTGCACCTGGACTGGATTCCTACTTGTTCCCTTACTCCAGCTTCACTATGACAGACTGATTTCACTTATCTGTCGAATGCCTTTCTATCATGTAATGCTCCTAATACTTCTATTGCAAGTATCCCTGAGCTACCTAGGGTTCAAATAGACTATTGTGTACTTCAAGTTGTTCGTCTTGCATGTATTCAAGTCTCATTGCTCTGCACACTGGCCCAGGCACCTACTGCACTCTGGCAGCCCTCCTTGGCAGTACATTTAGTCTTGCTAGTCTACGTGGGGCCTAATTCGACTCCTCACTCCCCTACAGACTGGCCTATGTGGGGTTCAGTCATTTCCGCCTGACTCGAGGAGGCCTAACCTGTCATCATATACTGCTCTTTCCTGACCTATGTGCTGATTTGCAGTCCTGCTAACCTTAAGCCGGCTAGCCGTCACACTCTACTTCTTCCTTCGGCAGATCCTTGCCATGCACTTTGGCTTGTGCCACATCATTGCTTCTACACCTTGACAGTGAACTCTGGATACCACAGCTTACTTGCCTTGTTCCATCCTCTCTATCTGTCCAGGACAATCCGTGCTCCCATGTGGATTGCCTAGCAGACCATGTCTTGGGGCTATATCAATATCCCTGGATGCTTACTATTCTGATTCACTTCAGTTACATTACTGCTCCTACCTTGCTTTACCAGCTGACCGTGGGGTCCAGCTATGCATGTTAGCTTACGTGGGGCTAGCTGCCCCTCTACTTACCTTGCCAGCTGACCTACGAGGGGTCCAGCTGCGCATGCTAGCCTTCGTGGGGCTTAGTTACCACTCTCCATTCACTTAATTCTTAGGATCAGATGCACCGCCAGTTATTCCTTGCCTTCAGTCATACTAAGCGGATCCTGGACCTTGCAGCCTTCACCTCACTGCTCCCACTTACTTCCATTGTCAAGGATATTGTTTCTTCTTCTATTGGATTTAATTCTGGATTACATAGAGTATTCACCTCAATCCCCTAGGATGCTTCTTGCTATACTGCTTCAACTCCTTTGGAGTTACTACTACTGTTTCATAATGTCTTCCTTATCATAGCTAAAGCTTAAGACATGGATCTACTGCAGTTTTTCTGATGCTTATTGCCTCTGGTCGAGTTGCCAACTTATCCACCCAGGTCTTTTCATTGCATCTTCGATCATCAGGAACTGACAGTCTACAGCACCTTGCTACTGCTCTCATAAGTTGCCTCATACTATATTTCTATGCTGCACGGAATAGGTTCAGCATTATGCTGCCATTTACAATACCATTTACAATCTATTCCTTACTATGTTACTACTATTTCTGCATTGCATGCAGCTAGACATTACTATTACTCTTTCTACCACTGCTCTACAACCTGTCTCACCCCGCAGGGCCGGAGGTTCACCGCATCACACTTCGACAGACCTGCACCCATATGGGCCCGGAGGTCCTTTGAACTTATTTTACTACACCATATTCACCTGCTTCTATGACCTGTCTCACCCTTCCGACCTGGGGGTTTAACTACTTCTACTCTACAACTGCCTTGCCCAGCTCAGGGCCTGGAGGTTCGCATATTCTACTATACACCTACTTGTTGCCATGTCTGCCAGCCTTAGGAGCTCTTTTTACCATGGACTCACATCTGAATGTGTTTATCCATTTGTCATCTATTCTTTGGATGCTTTTGCCTTGCTGCTTCAGTCATATGAATTACTACTACTACTATACTCCCACCAGGGCACTTAGTTGAGCTTATCCAGAAGACTTTCAATCTTATGATTTGTGCTCTGAGGCTTCTTGGAACTTGTGACAACGCTACTTCTTTCGACTCAGCCTCTTCAGTTATTACCATTTATGACTCATAAGTTTGACTATTCTGGATTCGTCAGACTATTCTCACCAAGTCAATTGTAGCTACTGTACCATTCTGGCTTTCAAAACATGGATAAATGCATTGCTATGCAACTATTCGGGTCACCAGATGAAGCTTCGATTCCTATGCTATTACCATTTCCTCATGCTCCTTGCTGTATACCTTACATAATCTATGCTATACTACTCCTCTGCTACTACGTCTGCATCATGCAGATTTAATTACTATTACTACTGACCTATGTACAGGTCCACCTATTTACACTACTCACTCATATTACCTGCTTCGTCCTTACAGGGCCTAGAGGTTCATCAAGATTGACTCACTATTCTACCACCTATTCCACCCCTCAGGATCTGGAGGTATATCTGACTTATGTCTACATATTTGCACTAAGATTTATACCAAATTCACTTACCTGCTTCCCCACTCTGGATCAGAGGTTCCTACTGCTCTGCCCTCTCCAGATCACACAGCATGCTCCAGTTCCTGCGCTTCATCACCAAGGCCTTTATTTGCAAAGCTTGCCAAGTGGAACATGAACCAACTGGCCTCCTACACTGGACATGGACATTTAGCCTTTTGGTTACTGGTTCTCCTCGGAGAAGATGTCCTCACCTGCTGGAGTGCTTCACCAATGCAACTTTAATGCTTCAAATTATTATCGACCATTGATTCCAATCTACTATCATTCTTCCCTGGACATGAATTCTTGGACTAGGAGTTTACTAGAAGGATGCTGCTATGTTCACCTGACACTTAAAAATTCAATACTTTCTTCAGTTTTTCCGGTTCACTGGATCAGGATCGACAACTTTGGATTTCGGATTAGCCGATTAAATTAAAATTGTTACTTAGGATTACTCTCCTTTAGTATGCCCAGATGGACGGGCAGGTTACTAGCCATGGATCCTCAGAGTTCCCCCCCAAAGGGTTTTTTCCTCTCCTGCATGCTACTGGTCACACTCTCCAGAGTTGGAAGAGATAATCGTACGATAAGGGGGGGTTTCATCTTACGTGTCTAAGCATCTTTCCTAAGGGGGATACAGAGGAAAGGCCAAAACAATCATAACAAGCTATTCATCAGTTCAAGCATCTAAGCACCCTGTATATACTATCCAATTCATAAGTACTATAAGCACTGACTTGTTCATGTCCATGCTGGTTTGTCTAAGCACTAACTATTTCATACAACTAATACCATGGAAGCATCATTCTAATTACTGGCCTGGCCTCTGTATCCAAGCACAAACCTACATTATCCACTTACAGCATGTAGCACAATCACTGAGCTATGAACCACACATAAGGTATATTTATTATGCTTTGTAACCCTTTCAGCAGAACTTTAAACCCTTTCTTTTTCTTTGCTCAAAGAGTTTACAATAATAGTCTGTGTAATCTTTTGTATTACCTGACCTTGTTGTAAGCTTTTACTCAGAGCTGCTTGCTGTCAGCTCCATTCACCTGAGTCACTCCCCTGAACTGCCATTTATTTGGTTCCTTTTCTGGTCTCTGCTTGAGTATGTACAGTAGTGGAACAACCTCATCTCAGTCAGGGTTGGGAACCCACTTTCCTTTTAAAGTTTTCATCCATGCCACTTCCTGTAGTGCTTTATCTGGTAGCCACATCTCCTATACTGCTTCCATTTCTTGTATTCCAAAGTCTGCTGAAATTTTCTCTGTAACTGACTTCCGCTTCTTTTGATCTGACATAGTCAGCAGTTTGTCAGAACTGTACTGTATGTATATGTATACTCTCACTTATTGCAATGCCTACTGGATGTATGGTTTTCTGGAATTCTGTATTCTTATTTGATCTTCTATTTACTGTTGGCATGCACTATTGCAACCTTTGTCTTTTATTGTTGACTGTTCCATGCTTTGTTGTTTGTTACATTAATCCTGTGCCACGGTATGTGGCCTGGGTTGTGCCTGAAAACAGTCCCTGGGATCAGTGCATCTACTGGTTACCAAAGTCATAAATAAATAAAACAAATAAATAAATAAATCCTCCTGACAGTCAGCGGCTGGCTCCAGTGTATCTGACTTCTTGTAGGTTGTTTCTACTGTTACACCCAACTGATTGACACTGCACTGTTTCAAATCCTTTCTGACTCTTTACTGGTTTCTAAACTTCTTTCCTCTTCAAATATCTTTCTTCATCTTCTGCCAGCATTGATACAAGTATTTTCCTCCAGTCTGACATCTCTTTCTCCAGGTGAGCTTCATCTGCTGCAATATCTTTGTCGGTTATACCTTACATGCTCTCCGTCTCTGGTGCCACTTCTTCCTCCAGTAAGGTTATTTCCATCTCTGCCCAAATATTGAAGTCCAATACCGAGGTCTGCAATAGCTGTCCACTGTCCTCCTGATTTACACTGGCTGGATGGGAAGAAAACTTCATCGCCTGCTGCAGTTCTCCCTCTTCTGTGGCCTGCGTATCCTCCATCTTGGGAATAAGGCTTATCACGCCCTCTCCTAAGAGTAGGGGAGTGATCTCCAGTGTCCTGGCCAATATTCTCCTTCACATAAAACAATTCACACAATTGTCCAGACTGTGTGTGAGTGTTGATGTGTGAAATGGCTATCACCAAATATTCAGTCACTTCACTACCAGTCTAGCATTGCTTGTAAAGTGCTATGGGATACAATGTGCATAAAAAGTGCTATATAAATGCTGATTCTTGTTCTTCATTTCTTATTCTGTGCCCCAAGTACATTACTTTGCACTTCTTTGTGTTGAAACCCATCTGCCATACCCTTGACCACTCCTTGAGATTTCCCCGGTCTCTGCTCATCGCCTCCCCCCCCCGGAACCTGGAGTGCTTAAGCTACCCAGCTTTCTTATTAGCCTCCCATGCGGAACAGTGTTGAAAGCCTTACTGAAATCTAGGTAGGCCACATCCACTGTTCCACCCTGATCTTAATTCCTCCTTGATCACCCAGTCAAAGAAACCTATTAGATTCATTTGATATTACCTCCCCCTATGTTAATTATTATTGTTATTATTAGGAAACGGTTTAAGCAGTGGAAACATTAAAGTAGTGGTACAAATTTATATAACAAAATTTACAATGTGAATTATAAAAAATCATTAAAGTAATGGAACAGTGGTGGCCAGGGGATGGTAATGCACTAGCCAGAAAAGATGTGAGTGGCTAGCTGCAGGAGCAAGGCAGAAAAATCTCAGCAAATAGGAATGGTTTCAGCTAAGAGGGCAAGGACATGAAACAAATAGAAAAATAGAAACATAGACATTTTGGGCAGATAAAGGCCTTCTGGTCCATCCAAGCTGCCTAATCTGCGTCCAATAGTGGGAAATTCACCTAGCGGTTATTTCTAGCAGGGGCAAATCATTTCAGAGAATAGGAAAGTGGATAGAAAAGGAGGAATGACAAGTAAATAGATGCAGTGAGAAATATGGAAAGAGTGATGATTTAAAGAGGTATTTTGATGGGATGACAGCAATCCAGTATTTAGCCAGGAAAATGGAGCAGTGGGTGAACTGTTGGGCTTCAATGGGGGGTGGGTTACGATAAAGGGAGCCGTGATGAGTAAGGCATGGGGCATCTGGGTGAAATAGCCAAAGGAATAAAAAGGGGGTCCAGTTTAATCATGGCAGTTGTAGGGGTAGCACTGTAAACTGATTAGTGCTGGTATGTGACCAAAGGATATCAGGTGCTCTCCAAGTGAGTAGACAGTGTGTGGACTGTACCTGATCCTCCACCAGTTGTTAGCATGTAGACAGTTACCCAGAGCAGAGTGTGGACTTCTCCACATAAAGTTAGGATGGGATGGGGACTTAGTTCAGACCACCAGAGCCATCTTTCCCCACTAGGCAGTATTGATTGTAACCCCTGGGCTGGTAGTAGTCAGAGATGTGACAAAGTTTTAATTCACTGGTAAAGTTACCATGAACTGGCACAAATTCACATTCACAGAGCTTTGTGAAGTCTTCCCAGCCCTCAGCAACTTCAACTTCACCCGAATCATGAAGTTCTCACCATGAAGTGTAGAGTTTTTCCGCGAAGTGCGAAATTTCACCCACAAAATTTTGCACTTCGCAGGCAAAATCCACACTTTGTGGTGAAACTTCACACTTCGCAGATTGATCCATGCTCTGCAAATTGTGCTAAATTTGCAGATGAATTCGTAGAGTGAATTTTGCCAACTTTGCCCATCTCTAGTAGTAGTGAGTGATTCATTAGATTTCCATATCAGACTTCACTTGTAATACAGCCCATTGGTGCATCATCCTACCTTAATATCCTAAGATACTTCCAGCAATAGAGGGTAAACAAATATAATCAAGACAAGTGAGGGGGACAGTTAAGCAAATCAGTATTGTAGTCCAATGGTCTACTCATTCTGTTGCTCATTTTCCACATACAGTATACGGGTATGTTCATCATGCAGAAAAGAAATAAAATGTCCTTTTTTTTGCTCTTCTCAGTGGACCAGCTGAGTATGGGTAGGAAGAAGTCAGAACAATGTTCCCTCCCAGGTAGCAGTCAGGTATAGGGCTGAGAATACTGGAAAGGGACATGTAAGGAACAGTTATATGTGAAATGGAAGCAGACCTTTTACTTACTGTGTCTCCATGAGAAACAGTCAGCCTAGTGGTGTTGTTTGCAGTCACTGCAGCTAGAAGCTGCAGGTTGCCCCTAAGAGTGTGACAGTCAGCAGAATGGTGTCTGGAACCATGGCTCTGATGAGGTTGGCCCAGGAGCTGGGAGGAGATGAGGATTCTGCTCTTGATGCTAGTTGTACTACTGAGAATGTAGGAAGCAAGACAGCCTCCATGGCTGGAGTGATGCTTGCTGCCTTGTGGTGATAATTGTTCTGAGTCTTCAGTGGTGGACATGCTGCTAAGCTGTCCATGTAAGTCAGGGAAGGTGGGCTCCTTTTCTTACAGGTGGAGTGTTGTCTGTGTTGGTAACTTGAGGCGTGGTTTGGATGCTTGTGTTTTTACAGCCTCTGTTTCTTGAGCCTTAATGCCATTGTTCCCTCTCTGTGTTCACATAGGGTTCTGAAGTACATTTCTGAGTTATTTGCATCTGTTATGCAGAGTTATGTGTTGACCAGCCCATCACAGTGTTGTGAGCAAGGACGTTTTTTGCAATCAAGTAGTTTAGATGAACAGTTTGGTTTACTCTGGGGTTTGGAAATTGTAGCTGGTGCCATTCAGTTGAATCCGGAAAGTGGCTGGGTATCTAAACAAATAGGACACCTCCAGTTGGAAATGTTTCTGTCAGGCCCCAATGTATGTCCTTTTTTTGTGTGACAGTTCTACTGAGAAATCTTGGAATACTTGGATTACTTGGCCTTCTGATTTGAGTGGACCTCTTTCCCTTGACAGTCTTAAAACATTCTCTTTCACTGGGTTGTGCAGGAATTTATAAAAGATGGATCTAGGATGTTCTCCAGGGTATGGTTTGGGGAGCAGCAGATCTGTGTGCTTATTGCAGTTCTATGGGTGGGCAATGTGGTGCATTCAGCATGGTGGGGATTGCATTCTGGAGGAAGGTGATTACGTCTGGACCCTCCACCCCTTATGGGAAACCAACAAAGCACAAGTTGTTTTGGCATGCTCTATTTTTCCAAATCGTTTATTTTGGCAATTATGTAGTTGAGCTTATGGTCATAGTCCCTTTGGCAACCCATAGTTTGATCGTCAATCTCCTCATTGTGTAATTCATTGTTCTGAGATGGTTACCTGGTTTCTGAGCAAGGCTAAGTCCTTCTTTGTCTCTGTAGTCATGATCTTCAGTTCTACTGTGTCAAATAGGATTTAACACAGCATAGCCGTAATGTCAGCCAGGTCGTTCAGTGCTGTGGCTCCATTTGTTAAGGTCATCCATCCACTAGGCTGCTGGGAGAAGAAGAGCTTGAGGGTTATAGGATCTGGTTCTGTTTTAGTGACTACATTTAGGCTGTAGTTGGGATCCCAATGTTTAGCGTGCAGGTCGCTGCTGTACTGGTTGGAAAGTTATGGTGCTGTGCAGTGTCCTAGTGTCTTAAAAAGTCAGTTGGATGGGCCACCCTGTTTCCCTACCAATGTCCTAGACTGTCTTTCACAGGATCTGAAAGATCTGGTCCCCTTTTAATTTCCTATGTACTACAGGTGGTCAGGTACCCTGGCTACAGGCTGATTTAGCAGTGAGACACGCCTTTCCCCACGTTATCCAGGAGGGAGAGAATACATGTATTTTTCACAGTCTCTGTGACCTTGTAGTGCCAGTATGTTTCTTTTCCTCACAGTCTGTGTAACCACTTGGTCTAGTCTGCTTTTATAAAAAAAAAAAAAAAAAACCTTCAACGGGGGGGCTCCAATTGCTTCCCTGTCAAACTTGTCCAAACTGTGAGCCTGGGGTGGATTTAGATAGCTCACCAGACTGAGTAAGGCCCAGGAGGGACAATGGCAAAGATAGAACTCAGTTCCTGATGTAGGTGCTATAGTGAATGTGGCTCAAGGCTCTCTATTGCACTGCCCGTTAGTGAAGAGTTGCAGATCACAAGTCCGAGAGGTATGAGTATGTCAGGGCTCCATTACTGATGGATGTGATCAGGAATGCTTCCTGTTTGTTAATAGGATTTATGGGGTCTGCTATCAGAAGTTCAGTTTTATTTGGGGGGCACTTTACACTGTAGGAGAAGCTCTGTGGAGAGAAGGTGGGGAAAAAAAGTGGACCACATTGAAGGTACAGCAGCTTGAGTGCTCAAGAGAGAAAGTTGAGGGAATCCCCCATGAATGTTCCTGCTAGGCCCAGTTTCAAGTTATCAGTTTTCATAGCATCAATTTGGCAGTGCAAGTCCAGAGGGCAGATTGGTGCTATCTACAGAAGTTGCCCTTTTCTAGTATTCATTGAGGCAGTCCAGGGGTGTGTGTGGAGGCATCAAAAGGACTGCACAGCCATGCAAATGTATGAGCATTTAAGAGACATCTTTACCACATGCCTCCTCCAATGTTCATGAAGTAACAGAATTCCCCTTTTGCTTCTGTTCCTCACTGATTTTACAACACTTTTGCGGTTAAAGGGCAGCTGGATGGGCAGGATCAGTTCCCGTCAAACATTTCAGTGGGAGATTGGGAGGCAATTGTTTGCATAGCCAAGAGGGAAAACTGCAGTGTGACTTGGTGCTGCTCGAATTTTTAAGTGGGGCTGTTTGAAAAAGCCATCTAAAGCTGGCCTGTCAGCACAGCAATCTTGCTTCTTCTTGAGATGCTGGAGACCCAAGTTCAGGAATGAGCTCAGGTCATTAGGGGCCATCTGGGAGAGGAGGATCAAGCATCCCAGGGGACGTTCTCCTCCTCTGGGAAAGAAGAAAAAAACTAGCACCGGGAAAACGTGGTGGTACTTCAAAACATGGAGAACCAAGCATGAAACCATTACAGCACCCACCACTAGGCAAAACACCACCAGATGAAACTTAAAATTTAAAACATCTTTTTACTGACAATGCACATAGCTCATAATTGATAGGCAACAAGGAAACAGAGACTAATGTTTCTCAAGGGCACCCTGAGGAAGACCACAGTGAGTGAGTTTGATTGTGGCACACCTCAATGTAAGGAGCAGCAGGCTTTGTAAATTCTGAACCCTTGCTGAAAATAAATATGTTTGGATTTATATTGGAATTGGTCATTGTGGGGGCACGTTCATATATAAGGGACACCGTGGAAGTGATCAATTTGCTTGAGAATTTGGATTTCAGGGAGGAGTATTTTTTTGCCACTCTGGATATCAACTCGCTATACACTGTAATACCGTATGCAGAGGGTCTAGCATCACTGGGTTTTTTTCTCAACCAGAGGTCAGAGGAAGATCAAGTTTTAACATTGACCTGGTTTTTGACTGAGATGGCAAATTTTGTGCTTACAAAAAAAAGGTTTTATTCCAGTAGGAATATTTCAGACAGACCTGTGGTACTACTATGGGGGTGATTATGGCCCCCAGTTATGCAGATTTATTTGTTGCCCAGTGGGAGGATATCCTATATGGTGCCTCCACAAACCCATATTTTTCTTGTTTGGACCTGTGGAGGCACTATACAGACAGTGCGTGGGATATTCAGAAGGGTTGCATATGGCGCAACACAGTTGCACCATGTGCAACCCATTGATGTGCCCTGGCGTGATATTTAAAAGGGGAATGTGTGTGGCACAAATCCCAATGTGCCGGAGTGCATCAGTAATGTATGTGGTGCAAGTGGGGGGGGGGCATGCCCATGCATACGCCTCACATCCCAATATTTAGCCCAGGATGTGTTGAGCAGATACAGGTGCAACCCGTACCTGCGCCACACACAGTTGAGCAAAAAATTAAAGCAGCAACAGCTGACCATCCACAGGGGAGCTGCTGTATTGCAGGGTGCAACACGGCAGCTGTCAGCTCAGGTGGCCTCCTGCTCTGGTGGCACCCTCTGTCGGAAGTTTCCCATGCCCGCTGGATCGCGGGCAAGTAACAATTAAACGTCCTATATCCCTGGTGGTCCAGTGGACCACTGGCAGCTCATCAGGCAGAGTAAAGAAAGACATATCCCATTCTCGGTGGTCCAGCAGGCCTCACTCCTCCTCATTGAGCCCCGCCGGGTCAGTACGGGCGGCAGCTCACTTCAAACACTGCTGGCACATCATCCGGATCGTATACAGGTTAGCAGTACACCCATTGAAAGAAGGTGCATGGCAATGGGCGTGCAGAATAGAGTCAGACATACAGTCCAGATATGAGAATGAATCCATTCACATATCTGGACTGTGTAGTACAGTAGTCTGCTTCACCCATTGGCCCATGTGGACCAATGGGTGTACTGCTGTACTGTATGCAGTCAGTCGGTGTGATGCCAGGTGGTTTATGGGTGGGGAGCTGCCGCCTGCTGCGTGGACCGGGGAGTGGGCGGGGGCCAGTGGGAGGGTGGAGGTTACCGCTGGACCACCAAGGATGGGATGTAATCTTTCTTTACACTTCTGCCAGCGGTCCACTGGACCACCAAGGATATAGGACATTATATAGTTATACATATGCCCTCGATCGGGCAATGGGGCACTTTGCTGCTTGTGCAGGGGGTGTCAGTCCCTGATGGCTGCAGCCTGGCAGTGTGCCGGGTGCAAGTTGACGGGGATGGGTGCACCTGCATGCTAATGGGGCCACACTGACATGCAAATGGCCCCATTTGCACCTTGCATGCATTATGGCCCCATTTGCATGTGCACCTTTGAATATTGCAGTTGATGCACCTAGCGCAACGGCACTTGCACTAGCACATCCCCCTGCCCCTCTCTGACCACTTGCACTGGTGCAGTGCCACTGCGCCATGCATAATATGGGTGGCTACAGAGTGATATTCAACGGCGCTAAGCCATGGCACAGCACCATTGAATATCACCCTGGTACATCCCAGTTGTGCTGCACACAGGCTTGCGCCACAGCCTGGCACAGTCTGAATATCCCACCCTATGTGTTTATTGCATGGAAGGGTAGTATCAGCCAGTTTGATGAGTTTGTTAGCTGGTTGGAAGATTACAACAGTTGCTTGAAATTCAAAAAATATTTTCATCCAAATGAAGTTACCTTTTTGCATTTGAGGATATATGTAAATACTGCAGGGGAAGTTTCTACTACCCTCTACCAGAAAGACACAGATCATAAAAATCTGCTTAGATTCAATAGGTGTCATCCTGGCCATGTAACTTTTAATATACCAAAGAGGCAATCAATTAGGACCAAAAGGAATTGCACTAAGCAACGTGAATTTGTCACAAAACAGGCAGACCAGGTCCTGAGATTTAGACAGAGGGATTACAGCTATACCTCTATAGCCACTGCAGTCTTGGTTGCTGCTGGTATTAGCAGGGAACAAACCTTGGTCCCTAGGGATTGAGAGGTGAACAATGACAAAATGTGCCCTTTTGTAGCTACATACTGAAATAATTCTAGTGAGGTACAAGAGATCATTAAGGGCAACATAAATATTTTAAAGTTGGAGAAAAAATTGAACCACATTACTTGTGTAGACCCTAATGCGGTTTTTAGAAGGCTGAAAAATATCAACGATATAGTCGCCCCAAGCATGCTCCCTATTTGACAGAATCCCATACAAACTTAGTTACTCCCAACCCCTGCAGGTACTTTTCGATGTGGAAATTGTATTTATTGCCCATATGTAAAACAATGCAAATATTTTGTGAGTCCCATTATGGGACAGGAAAATAAGATCACACATTTTATTACCTGTAGTACTGAAGTTGTGGTTCACTTGTTGAATTCTATTGTGGACACTTTTAAGTACGTAGAATTTCTAGGATGTTTAAAAACAGAATGGGAGAACATGGATGTGCCATTGCAAATAATAACATGAACTATGCAACTGTTAAACACATCCATAAACGTTCAGGGAGGGATTCATACTATTCATTTTGTAGGCATTGAAAAAGTTGAACTAGGAATATAGATACATAGATACATACATAGACAGTGTCGGCAGACAAGGGCCTATGGCCCACCCAGTCTGCCCATTTAAGCTTGTAAGTTCAGTTTATGTTTTCCTAGAAGTCTGTTGCCCCTTAACCCTGACCTTCAGAATTCCTTTATGTCTATCCCATGCATTCTTAAATCCCGTAATTGTTTCAGCCCCCACCACTTCCTCTGGCAGGGTGTTCCACTTGTCCACCACCCGTTCTGTGAAGAAATTCTTCCTCATGTTTCCTCTGAATCGTCCTCCCTCCAACTTCATCCCATGCCTTCTAGTCCTGAAACATCTTTTTCGCTTAAAAATAGTGTATTCCTGCACCCTGTTCCTCCCTGTGAGATACTTGTTTGTCTCTATCATATCCCCTCTCTCCCTCTTCTCCTCCAGGGGGTACATGTTCAGTTCCTTCAACCTGTCTTCATAGGACTTGTAATGAAATCCATGCACCATCTTTGTTGCCCTCCTCTGAACCTTCTCTACCCTGTCTAAGTCCTTATGTAGGTATGGTCTCCAGAACTGTACACTGTACTCCAGGTGGGGCCTCACTAGTGTTTTGTATAGTGGAATTATGACCTCCCTTTTCCTGCTGGTGATGCCCCTGCCTATGCATCCCAGCATCCTATTTGCTTTACCTGCTGCCTTGTCACACTGTTTCCTACCTTGAGGTCATCAGAGATGATAACCCCAAGATCCCTTTCCTGCTTGGTGCATGCTATATCCTCACCCCCCAACTGATATATTGTGCCAGGGTTTTTGTGCCCCATATGCATTATCTTGCACTTCTTTGCATTGAATTTCAACTGCCAAACCCCTGACCATTCTTCAAGTTTCTGCAGGTCCCTTCTCATTCTGTCTACACCCTCTGGTGTGTCTACTGTGTTACAGAGCTTTGTGTCATCAGCGAACAGTGAAATTCTGGCGGAGGGATGGTCTTGAAAAAAGAATCAGACAGAGAGAAAGCTTTTGGATATATCAGTTGGGGGCCAGAAGTGATCGAGATCTCAATGATGCCGTCGATCTTTCAGCATTTTTAAATTAATTGTAGAGTGGTACCTTAACTTAATATAACAATTGGTACAATTGTACATGTGTACAGATCCCATTTTGTACAACAATATTGTCCATCCACTGGTCTGGGACGTTATGGGAGAAAATGTTTTACAGTGATAGTAGTATTTTTTAGCACTGGTTTACTTTAAGTATCAGGTGCTTTGGTCAATCTCATAAAGTAAGGTTATTGCCCTAATTAAAGTACCATAGGAACGGTGAGGCGGGTGGTGCTCCTTCAGGCACTCAAACCTCCGGTAGCATTTTTCCACTAAAGCTCATGTTGTACTTGACTTGAGCAGCTTTGCACTGCTGCTTTAATTTTTTTTCCATTTTTGGTTCTGTAATTACAGCAGGCTGCCAGCAGGGGCACAGATCTATTCTGCAGACCAAGGAGGACCAGCAAGTGTTGGGGGGGTCACATGGTTGCACAGTCTGCTATTGCCAGTTATGTGGCGAAGTGGTGGTGCTGAGAAAGAGAAACTGTGGGTGGGCCAGTGCTGCCCTGCCCATTAGTATAAAAGATATGGGTGGAGCGCCGAGCGCGTGGCACTGAGTGAGAGGTTTATGTTGTAGACGAGTGGTTCTGGGTGAGTGGTGGAGCAAGTTGTTGAGCTAGAGCAGCATATTATTCTTATAGTCTTAGGAGGAGCCTAAAATAAACAATAGATTGGACCTGACCTGCAGATCTGACAAGTGCAGGGAGAGTCTGTCTGAGAGAGGAGAGAGTCGAGTCAAGACACGAGAGACAGTGAGTGCAGACAATTATGATTCAAAGCTAGTAGTCGGACTCATCACTCAAGTGATGAATAAATCCAGTTTCTGCATGTGATGTTATTTTCAGTGAGTCAGTCAGATGATGAGATGGGATCTGGATCTATGTGGTGGTGTGTGGTGGTGGTGGCAGTGTGGGGGGAAGGGGTGGCGATATAGTCTCAGGAGGTTGGGATATCCGAGGGATCTGCTTTGGCTTTCCTTGCCTTGACTCTGCAGTGCTGGCAGGTCGGGTGGTGCCAGATGGAAACACATTTATTGCTATGTTTACTGTGTTGATACTCAGAACAGGTTTTCTCCCGACTCCCAACCAGTATCTGACTTGGGCATGAACAAATCAGCCCATCGGATTCTGAGTTTGAAGCAGTATTAGCGGTGCCGACAATAGTTGAAGACACCCTGTCGCACATCCCTGCTGCCCAATGCTCCGTGAACAACAAACGCTGTGAAGTGATTTGTGAACATGCTCAAACAAACTTCCACAATGCTCTGAGCTTCTTTTAGCCCAAAGATTTAATAGTGTGTCCCACACATATTTTACCTAGTTTTCCCACATTTTAAAGGACCAAGGTTCACATATGAAAGGTAGACATTCACACAGGTATTCTCACTGATCCGTCCCACCCGTATGATGGCAGTCCTGCTACAAGGGCAGCAGTGTGTACCCCTCCGCCCAACTGTCTGCAGAGTTTATAATGAAGGGAAACACAGCTGATAAATGTTTGTGATCCAAACTGACAGTTTGGATCACAAACATGTAACATTAATAGTTACATGTATGTTCCTGGAAGATCTACATTGGCTTGGGCTGTGGAGGGGAACTGATGGGAATCTGTTCTGCAGGGGATTTGCAATGTGGCTCCTGGCCACAGGGGTGCTTCTGGAGCAAATGGCTGGCTCAGCTGTACTGGAGGGGGCTGTGCTGGATGCAGCGGTTATTTACTAGGCAGAGGGGCTGCACAGCTGAGGCATACTGAAAACTGGTGTAAGCTAGGCAGAATGTTTTTCCCTAATGACACTTTTCTCACTGCACCACGGCGCACCCACACTGTCTCTCACTGGGGCTAACTAAATGGGTCCTGGGGGGTGCTCAAGCACCCTATCATGCCCTGTTGGGCCTTCTCCCCCCCAGGGCTCTGCCTAGACACTGCCACTTGGGAGGACTACTACATAATGTATCCCATCCCCAACCACAGCAGGACCCCACCCCACAGTCAGACAAGCTTCCCCCTGCAGCTGCCCCACCAGTCAGGAGAGGGACAAGAAGCTGAAGATCCACAGCAGAGAACTGCTGCTATAGTGCCATACAGGGTGACAGAGTAAAACTTCTGGCAGTCAAGGAAAGCTCCCCTCCCCTCCCTTTATCTGTGTCCCCAACTCACTAGGTCTGCTTAGCTTACATCCATGAACACGGCAGTTGTATTAATAATTTAGAACACTGCATAGACTGACTGAGATTGAAACCCAAACCGTGGATGTCAGTTGGCCAGTTCTGGGTCTTGACATCTGCCATTTTCCGCAGCAGTTATAAATTACTTAAAATAATACCGGCCATGTTTGTGGTTGCCAACAGAGCATATGAGTCTGAACTGAGGAAAGAGAGAGGGAGGGAATTGACCAGAGGAGCTGTGCTTTTTTTGTATGCCAGAAGTTATACTGTGCGACCCTGGACAGCACCCTAGCAGCAGTTCCATGATGTGAATTTTCTGCTCCCTGGCCCTCCCCAAACTGGGGGGGAAGGGCAGAGGCACATGCATGGGGGGGGTTTCTATGGGGGGTTCCTGCAGTGGGGGGATTGGATACAATCAGAATATTGTTTGGTGAGGGATTCCACTTCAGAGATAGCGGTCCTCTGGAGGGATGCTTGACTTGGGGCTGCATACCTCTCAACTCATGAATCAGGGACAAGACTATCAGGGACAAAGACCCCAAATCAGGGACACATGTTACAGATTGGCATTATTCACTCACAGAAAGCTGATAGAAAAATGGGATTTGTGTTAAGATGCATTTTCTGAAGAACAAGTCTGTAACTTTAATTTATTTTGTGATTTTAACCGCCACTGTTCTCTGCCATAAAAACACAAACTTTACGAGGGACAAATGCAAATTGTGATGCAAAATCAGGGATGTCCCCGAAAATCAGTGACAGTTTAGGGGTATGTGGGGTTGGTTCAGTTGCAGAGATTGTTTAGGGCATGAGGTCTGGTCTTGGTGTAGGGTGGTGGTTCAGCTATAGGAAAGTTAGGTGGCTAAGGTGAGGAATGTGGTCGGTGTTGTGGAGAGGATGGTGTTCAAGCCACATGTAGGATGGTTGGGAGCAGAATCTGGTTATAGTCTAGAAGTGTGGTGATGCAGTGTTGAGTTTTGGAGCTAGTCTATCTGAAGGGAGAATGATCAGGGGAGTAGAGGCTTTTCCATCTGTTAGGTGGTGGTGATTCCACTACAGGAGTAGTGGAGCCTGCCATCGAGGGAGGGTGAGTGAGTGAGTGGGCTCAGGAGAGTACATCCCCCTATGTGAGGATGGGTAGTTGTAGGTGGGACATCTCAGAGGTATATGTGTCCAGCACTCGAAGACTGCAACTATACCACTGAGGTGCCTGTATATGTCCCCATGATCCACTCTACACTTGTGCTAGACAAGCACCAGCCTCCTTCAATCAGAGCACCCTCTCAGGGCTAGACCCTCTCCCCTCGATCAGCCTCTCGTCCCACCCCAAACAGACCCTAAGTTCTCACAAAATCAGTTGGAACCTCTTCTTCTACAGGCAAGCCACCACCATGCAGCTGGCTTGCTGTACCCCTTTGAAAAATGCTGACTTGTACAGTCCTGTCTCCACTCCACAGCATTAACTCCCACTCATCTCACAGACAAGCCATGCCAAGCTGCTTCACTCTTCAGGAGGTTGAAGGGGTGCTAAAGATCCACATCAACTGTTGTCCAGGATTACCGCGGTGTAACTTCTGGTATATAAGAAAAGTGCAACTCCCCCTTCCCTGACTCACAGACTCACTTGCTCTGCTTGACAGTCATATGCATGGCATGTTTTTTGTTTAATTTTAAAATGCAGAGAATAAGCACACCACCTGAAACATGTTAACATCAGTGGGCTGCTTCCAGGTCTTTTTTTTTTCCAATTTTCATCTATTCACCAGTACTATCCTCCCTGCCCACTCCTTCAGACCACTGATCAACCCCCACAGAACACCGACACAGAATCTGCCCCTAGAGTACCCGGTCTCTCCACTGTATTTCCTTGATGCCCAGCTATCCCCCCCTGGGTGGGGTGAGCAAGCGCCCCTTCTTCCTCTACCTTACTTGAGGAGAGACAACACACGGGGTCAGCCGTAAGTCAATCGTTCCTAGGAGGCACTTGATCGGTCTTCATCTAGGACCGAGAGGGGTATTTTCCATTTTTCTGTTCCCCTTTACCCCCTAAGGATACCGGCTCAGGTAGACGACATGCAGATGCACAACGCTACCAAGTGCCTGACAGCATCCTCCCCTCCCTGACTCCAATGCCATGGAGCTGCCACAGTCCTGAAAGTCGGTGCTCCCACCGACCCTCAGGGGTGTCGGGTGCGAGAAGCACTCCTGGAATCCCACCCCAAAGGAGGAGAGCATCCATTGGGGTGCTCAATCCTCCTTCCTCCCTGCTGATCCCTGATGACCCGAGTTCATTCCTGAACCCGGGTCGCCGGCGTGGTGTGAGGTGTGGCATCCAGCGTCTCAACCCTCAGTGCCACTGGGTCGACATGGCTGCTTCCAGGTCTTAACACCCACAATATGATGTCAGCAATGAGCTTGCATATAGGGTGGGTGGTTGATTGCATTGGTCAGCCATTTGTCTACAACAATTGCGGCTGCACACTCTGATGCCAGCCAGTCAGCGCCTACCACATCTCAGATTCCATGAAAGCAATTCCCTGAAATCAGGAGTAGGGAACATGTAACAAAAGTATGTTATTTCTTCAAGAAAAACCCCAAAACTCACCACAGAGCATGTAAAACTGTCAGAGCTTCTGGGGGCACCCCTGGCTCTTCTCTGGGGGGGGGGCCAAATTTGTCTCTTGCCCAGGGCACCAGAATGCCTTCCTATGGCACTGCCTAGTTACAGTAAATAGATAGCTGAAGATAGCCATTTTACATGTAATTAGATCGTTGCAAATATCGTGCTTATTAAATAATAATATAGCATATTGTTGACAATATTATAGATGTTAAACATTTCTTTTTGATTATATGAACCTGTAGGACAATTGATATGCACTCATGCAGTTGCTCAGTTTGCACAAATATAGTGAGCTATAGGAGCCAGTAATGTGATACTCATTTCTCTGAATCAATTAGTGTAATAAGTTAAGTGCCTGGTATGATTTTAATTACCACTACCATGTTGTTGGTGCAAAGAAAAATATACATGCTTATTTTTATCCTATTATTGATATAATGGGCATGTATACAAACTTAGTAATAAATGATGCATTTTACTCTGATGAAACAAGGGGGGTGCCCTTACGAAGCATTAGTCGCTGTTTCCTTGTTGCCTATCACTTGTAAGCTATGTGCACTGACAATAAAAAGATGGTTTAAATTTAAGGTGGTGCTTTACCTAGTGGTGGGTGCTATAAATGTTTCATGCTTGGTCCTCTGGGAAAGGAGGACAGCCAGCTCCACTGCTATATTGCCACCTGGGTGGGGGGGGTCACAGGTAGCAATGCAGTTGGAAATGGCTCATGGGTTGGAGGATGTCAGGTGGTGCCATGCTGTGCATGCCTGTGTGGATGCGTGCTTGTGTACCCTCGCCGCCACAGATGTCCTAGAGGTCACTGTAAGGAAAGCAGAAACACCCCAGCTGAAAGAATGATGCCAACTGCCCACAGGCCCAGCATCTGGCTACTCAGGCACTGCCTCCATGTGCACCAGATTCATCCTACAGCAGAGACGAGGGCAGTCTCTGCCACCCCTCTCAGAGGGGGGTAAGTTCTGGAACAGCGGTAGGTGAAGGTATGTTTTTGGGGACGCTAGGGTGATGGGGCTGGACAGCCAAGCTGATGGGGGCTGCCCAGAGACAAGGGGGCATAAACAGCAGTAGCTGCCAGAAAAAGCCCTCTCAAATGCTCAGGGTGTCCAGGCTGACATTAGGGAATGGTTCCTTAGTGTTTGCTAATGTGAAATAGCAATGGGCGTACCAGTTTAAAGAGAATCTGAACACCCCTCCCCCCAATCTCTCAATGTTCATTGGACTTTGGTAGATCTGAACCCTTGCCATCAGTGTACCAAGTCCACCTCACTCCAATTTATTTAAAACAATAAAACCAAACTCTTTCTCAACTGCCAACCCCCTCTGCTGGATTCCACAAAGACACAAGAAATATTTTTTTTATCAGCTTTTTCTTTTCTCAGCTGACAATTGCTCTCTAGTTCAGGGATTCATAAGAGAGTGAGTGAGCATGGGATCAGTTGGTCAGTATGGCCACAGCAAGTAAAGTGAAGAAAAATGCTTCTCTTTTAAGTTCTGTGCTGGCCTGTACAGTGACAGTGGGGTAGCGTGGTGGTAGTGGTAGAAGAGATGGCCAGATATCCAGTCTCCATCCTGTGTTTGTGGCAGGGTGGGTATCCGAAGATCGAAAGGGGTGGGTTATTCATTTATTTCTTTGACTGGGTGCCATGGATGGGAATCACCAGATGGGAGGCGGTGCTCGTTTATTTATTGAACTGTGTGTGTGGGAGAGAATCAGCGGATTGGAGTGCGTATGCATTTTTTTCTAGTACAGGGTGGGTTAATGGGAATTACCAGATGGGAGGGGGTATTTATTTTTTTATGGCACAGGATGAGTGTCTGAGAATCAACATATGGGAGGGCCTGCTTTATTTATTTTATTTTGGGACAGGGTGGGGGAAACAGCAAAAGGGCTGAGGGAATAGGGTGTTCATTCTGGGACAAGACAGGCTTGAGCAGATGGAGGTAGGGGATTCATTCTGGAACAGGATGGGTACCACAAATTCAAGAAGGGGGCAGTGGTATTTATAGTGGTATATGGTGGGTATCATCAGATGGAAGGGGAAGTTCAGTGCTGGGACAGGGGAGGGGGCAGTGGTATTTATAGTGGTATATGGTGGGTATCATCAGATGGAAGGGGAAGTTCAGTGCTGGGGCAGGGGAAGGGGCAGGGGTATGCATACTAGTGCAGGTTGGTTGGTGACAGATGAAGGGGGCAGGGGGGTACATACTGGAGCAGTGTGGGAGTCAGCAGATAGGAGGGGGAATCAGGGATGTGCTGCATATTGAGAGGGAGGTTGTCATCATATGGGACAGGCTTGGGATATGCATAGTTACGGGGGTAGATGGGGGAGTGATACCATGTCCCAGCTCGCATAGAGGGTACGGGACAGAAACACAAGTGGATATTCTACAGCCAGAAGATGAATGGGGAGAACAGTTAGAAAATAAGTTGACTCACCTGGTAAGAAAAACATAATTTAATTTTTGGGTGCGATATTCAAAAGGGTTGCGCCATGCACAATAGGGTTGCGCCAGCGCAAGTCCGAAATTGCACCATTCTGTGATATTGAGCAGGAGGCAGATGCGCCACAGAAAACATGCTGAGCAACAGTGCAATGCTAATGAAGGTATGTGCAACCAAAGGGGGTTGAACCATGCATAAAGTGTGCAATGCGATATTCAAAGGCTTGCACAATGCGCAACAGTGGATCAGGCGGAAGTCGAGCCACAGTGGAAATGAGCCAAAATAAAAAGGCTCAAGGAAGAGGCGCAAGAATGCGACAGGGAAGCCACATGAGGCAGGGAGACAGAGCAGGCCAGAGCAGTAAACAGTGCAGGCCAGGGAGTGCACAGGACAGAAGAGGGGCAAGGGAAGGTGTGTGGGGCCACAAAGTGCAGAGGCCAGTAGGTGTACCCGGTGCAGTGGAGGTAGCAGTCAGGACAGCAGGGGTAACAGATCAACAACAGCCGGGGGGGGGAACACAAGCCAGGGAGATGGACAGTGCCAGCTTCCACATGGAATGGAATGAGGGGGGTGAGAAGCCATGCTGCAGGGGGACGTGGCCGTGGAAGGGCCCGTCGGCAGTACGCCCCCAACAGGCAGTACCATGCCTGCATCAGCTTTGAGCTGTATTCAGATGTAGAGATTGTGGGCTGGTACCGCCTGAACAGGGCAATACTGAGGCGGCTCTGTGAGCTGTGCAGTGATGTGATGCAGGCACCTTCACGACGGAGTCACGCTCTGTCAGTGGAGACAAAGGTAATAGCCTGCATGTGCTTGCTCACCACGGGTACCTTCCAGAGACCAACAGGGGACACCACAGGCATAACACAGTCGGCCACATCACGCATCCTCACCCAATTCCTCAGTGCACTGTTGCCACATGCTGCGGAGTACATCCATTTCCCCAGCACTGCGGCAGAGCGTACAGCAAACATACAGGAGTTCCACATGGTAGCACATATGCCTGGCATGCTAGGGGTGATAGACTGCACCCATGTGGCCATTTGCACACCACCTGACCCCGATGGGGCTGCCTATCAGAATCGGAAGGGGTTTTCCAGTGTCAACTGCCAGGTGGTGTGTGATGCCAGTAAGCGCATCATCAATGTCTGTGCCACGCACCCTGGTGGAGCACACGATTCATTCATATGGTACCAATCCACACTGTGCCATCAATTCAAGAGTGGGGACATCCCCACAGGACATCTAGTGGGTGAGTATGCATGTAGGATTGGCAAATCGGGGGCAAGGGTGGGTAAGCCACAGGTGCCATGGGAGCGGCACACAGGGTTAGGGGCAATATGAGCCTGAACATGACACTAACCTCCACTATCTCCACACAGGTGACAGTGGATACCCACTCTGTCCCTGGCTGCTCACACCCTACCGGCGGCCCACGACCCCATCGCAGCAATGCTTCAATAAGCCACACGCCGCCACACACAACATCATCGAGCGGGTGTTTGGGATGCTGAAGGCACGCTTCCGATGCCTAGACACCTCCGGCGGTGCCCTACAGTACAGCCCCTCAAAGGCCTGTGGGATATTCCTGGCCTGTTGTATCCTGCACAACATGGCCAAAGACTGTTGGATAGCCATACAGGTCGAGGAGGACAGTGGTGCAGCTGGTGGCGCGGTGATGATGAGGGATGAGCAGCCCCTTTGGAGATGTGTGACCCTCGACTGATCTGGCTGGCCCAGCTGCACTGGGACACCATCACAGAGGAGCACTTCGCCCAACACAGGTAAGTCATGGGGCCATGTGCAACCAACAGTGGCTAGGGCACAACCCACATACACACAGGGAAACACACCAGGGGTGCATGACAGCGAGGGAAGTGGCAGGGCACAGAAGCACGCACACACAACCAGGGAGGGGTGAACAGTAACACGCCACATGGACAGACACACACACACACACACACACACACACACACACACACACACCAGGCACAAAGTGCATAGGGGTCAGGTGCACAACAGAGCAGGTACAGACATTAAATACACACACACATCCACAGGCCACCACCACCAGCTGTACTGTCCATGTACGTGTGTCAGATGCTGGGCACCCTTGCACCTTGGTGTACAGCGCAATTCAGGCATCATCATGCACATGCACCTGTGGACAGCAGTCGGGAGGGTGTGCAGGTGGTCCGTGTGTCGGTGTGTAGGGCAGGGCACCCACTGGTGCACTGCCCACCAAAACACACATTGCACACAGGGCAGCACCAGACAGGGCCCGCACTGGGAGACAGCTCAGTCATGCGACACAGTGCCACGGCCACCTCGGATGCATGGACGGCCCCGCCGAGACCCAGCAGCAGTGGCAGGCTGAGCATGGGCCACGTGGGGTGGCACCGATGGACCACCAGGAGTCCCACTGCATGAACATGATCTTGTCCGCACAGAGGTCTGCAGCATACCGAACATACCTGCACCAGGGGTGCTCGAGATGCTCACAGCTGAACCCAGCGTCAACAGGGTGGGTGTCGCATGACGCCGGGAATGGGGAGTGGATAGCGTACTGTGAGGTGTGAGTGGCACAGCGGCACCTGACTGTGTGCCCAATGTGGCCACGACACCGACCACTGTCTGTGTCAGCCTGTTGATGGCGGCAGTCATATCCTCCTGCAAATGGTCAATCCGGGACAGGATCCTCTCGGTGTCCCTGCTGTGCCACTCCATAGCCACACACAGTGCCTCCACAGATGTTGCAACCCGCATCTGCTGCTGTACTGATGCCTGCAGCAGGCAGGTGTGCTCATCAAAGAGGTCATCTGCCACATCGACAACCTGTCCCTCAGGGTCTGGAAGGGCCTGATGTACAGCACCCCTTGAGGGTGGGCGCTGCTCACCAGGACCAGATATGGGCATGTCCACAGGTGGTGCACCTACATCACCGCTGAGCCCTGTACCCCCAGTCCCGGTGGGTGACTGCTGCTGCTGCCCCTCCACCTGCTGTGCCCACGGGATCAGTGGTTCCACTGCTGTGGCTGCAACAGTGCCAGTGACCTGCACAGCCACCGTTGCTGCCACACCGGTGCTGACAGGCACAGCCTGGGACTGTGCTGACATGCTGGCACACACGTCGGAACCAGCTAGATCCATGGGCGTGAGCTGTCCTGCTGTGTGTCCATTCTGTGACACACACATTTCAATGCCCATAGTGGTCAGTGCATCATCGATGGTGCAGGTCTGTGCCACAGCCACAGCTGCAGCGTGCTGGCATGCTTGCATACCAGACCACTGGGACACAGGAAGGGCACTCCCCACACCTGTCTCAACATCAGTGAAGGTAGCCGGGTGTGCACACTGCCGCAGTGCACGCCGGCAATCTGTGGAGGTGGATGGTCCCTCCTCCAACTCCGGGTGGCTGTCCGCAGTGGACAGGCCCTCCACTGCTGACCCCTGCAGATGCACAGGATCTGTAACAGAAAGGAAGGACGTTAGTGCATATGAACTACCTTCCCCCCCTGACCATGATATACCATGCAGTGATGGGCTACCACCTGTCTGGAAGCCACCTCCAGGAACACCCTCAATGGTGCTGCACTGCATGCTTGCAGTGAGCATGTCCTCCGCTGGGGTCAGCTGCACCACCTCCATCTGTCCACCGCCTGTTGCAGCACGTGCCACCCTGATGGCTGCAACCTTCTCCTTCACCCTTCTCCTGTCGGTCCCCATCTTCTTTTTACACTCCTGCACAGAGCGCTGGTGGCTGCTGTGCAGGTTGACGGCACATGCCACCCCCTCCCATGCAGCAGCACGGGCCTGAGGGGTGCCCCGCCATTCACTGAGAAGTGGCTCCTCAGCCAGGTAGGCCTCAAACAGTGCCTCTGTCTCCGCCTCCGTAAAGTTGGGCCTCCTCTTCCGCCCACCATCAACCTCCTCACCCAGTCCTCGCTCAGTCATTTCACAGCCTGTATGGGTGAGAGTGGTCACCTGTGACTGTGCAGTACACAGCAATTCTCTGGGGCCATGGTCCAGAACAGCACAATGCATGCAACTCACCTATCAACTGCAGTAACCGAATATGGCCACTGCAGAACAGTGTCGCAGATCTATAGCGCAATGCATGCAAATTAGGACTGGAGCAACTTTAATGAGATGCAAATTGCGCCGCTGCGCCATTGAATGGCTGATCGGATGATTTGCATATGACGGCTGAATATCGCGCTGTTGTGCTTTGCACAATATGGTTGAACTGGCTGAGCCAATGGCGCAGTTCTGTGACTGCCTAGTACACCGCACTGCGCATGCCCAGGTAGCTTACGCAAGCATCTGCCACACTGATGACGTGCTGAGCGTGATAGGCAATTCAGGACATGGCCACCATTGTGCCAGTGGTGCTACAGCAATGGTCACCACATGGCATTATGGCACAACTGCGCAATAGTCCACTGTGGCAATGGCACACAGGCAACCAATCACGCTGGACATGTAGATGTCTGATGGCGCTGTGTGTGGCCTTGCGCCAGAGACCCATGACCCTGTGCCCGACCTTTGCCCCCTTCGTGTTGTACTTATGGCATGTCTGCAGCTCTATCGTGCTGTTCGGTAACAGCGTGATAGGGACTGGCGGCACTATATGAACAGCACGATAGGGACTAACAGAGTTGTATTGCGCAACAATTCCACGTAGGGTTGCCGGCTGCGGAGCGCCATATTGCCTACTGTATACATGCAGGGATGGCATGCAGGAGAGCCCCACAATGGAGTGTGGTGGAACTTGCCAACCTAGTGGCCATAGTGGAGCCTCACCATGGCCCACTGTTTGGGGATGAACCCCTGAACATGGCGAGGACACATGTGTGGCAGCAGGTGGCCACTGCCCTGGAGGAGGACACTGGCTGGAGGTGCTCGGCAGAGCAGTGCATGCACCAGTACGGTGACCTGTGGAGGAGGGAGCAAGCACTACTGGCATGACTTCGTTCACGTGCCAGGAGGGGCGTGGTGCCTAGGCCAGGTGGGTGAGCTGTCTATGCACCTGTATTGTCCGTATGGGTAACACTGTGTATTGTGACCAGCACATTGGGGAGGGTTGGTCTATGGTTGGCTGTGGCGGTGTTTACAGGATATGTGATGTATGGGTCTGGCTGGGTGGGCGGGCACACTCATTGAGGCAGGGGGATGTCTGCTTTGGGATTTCACTGATGTGTTTCTCACCTTTTGTTTCCCACAGGCGTGGCGGAGCAGAAGAGGGCCCAGGCTGAGGCGCAGCGAGGGGTGGCAGCGGTGGCTGTACGTGGTGTTGGTGGTGGTGTCGAACTACGGCAGCAGGAGCAGCAGCAGCCACAGCAGCAGCAGTACGATGAGGGTGAGTGTCATGACATCATGAATGCTATTGCATGCTGTAGAGGGAGCAGGGCATGGCCACCATCCATGGACAACACTGCCATGCACGTGACATGTGACAGTCAGCACTGTTCAGTGGCACTGCATGTCTGGGAGTGCATCAATGGTGGTCCATGCATGCACTGGGCACATGGCTGTGGCACTGCCTTCCCACCGCGTAGCCACGTCACTATACAGCCTTGGTTGTGCTGTGCTGGACGTGGGTGGTGTGTGTGTGCAGTGGCACACATGGCTGTTGCTGCCTGGTTGGGCATGTCTTGTGCACGGTCATTGTGGGTGGGTGCACTCCATCACAGGAGCGGGGCACTTGGCTGTATGTCATGCATGTTGGGTCGGCTTCAGGGATATGGACAGTCACAGACATTGATTCTGATCCCTTGTCCTAGGTGTCTGGATCCTGCGGAGACTCGAGCGGTCAGTCCACCAGCTCCTTCAAGTATCCATGGAGTCCCTTGACATCCTGAGGGACCTGCAGCGCCATGGCATCAGGCACAGGAGGAGGCCCCGGGACCAGCAGCAGCCGGATGACGAGCGGGCTGGTGGGCATTAGCTGCCCATCACCTCTCCCCTTTACCCATCCCTCATACCCTGCCTTCCCTCTCCCAGTTGTTCACCCCTGCCCCTTACCCACCCCTACCTTGTACACATACCCACACCCTTGTATTGTATATAGTTCTGTCTGTTAATGTTGTTATTGTTCATATATTAATTAGATAAATTTATATTTTGTTATGAATACTGTGGTGGTCTCTGATTTGCAGGTGGCTATAGGTGCTCAGTTGCAGTGGTGTGCATGGCATCTGGGGTGGTATTGTCCTGGGTATATGTGTGTGTGTGTGGGGAGGTGTCTCTGGTGTGGGAGTGGCTTTCAGTTGGTCTTGCCGTGTGCTGCCACCCACTGCTGGGTGCTCCTGGCTTGTATGGTTCTGTGGTACACGAGGTTGCAGTGTGACCGGGGGATGCATGGGGATTCCTGCAGTGACAGTCACTGCTCATGGGTGGTGTCTTGGGGTCACAGTGCAGGATGTGCTGTGCACAAGGGGGGGGCTGATGCGCACTGGGGTTGTCCGCCCCCTTTGTGTGGCAGTCTCAGCTTGCCAGTGGGTGTGCTGGGGCACCATGGCCTAGCTGTGCTTGGTTGGCTTGTCCCCATGGGCCGGTGGATATTCCGTCCCTCCTCCACTTATGCTGTGCTTGGGGTGTGGGGGTGCATTGTTAGTTCTGCAGTGTGTTCCTGTGCCCATCTGTGGCATGGGTGGTGGGCCCCTGCCTACCTCCCTGGTTGTGCAGTTTCATTGCTCTGCTGCTGGGGGGCTCTCTGCTTGCACTATGGCACCTCTGGACTGCTCAGCTGGGCTGGCATTGTTGCACTATAGCGCATCATATCTCCTCAACTTCCCCTTCCTGGTTGCACTATGGCGCAGGTTGTGCGATATTCAGACGTTGGCTGGTTGTGCAATTTGCCTTGCTCCATGTTTGAATATCGCGTCTATTGCGCATGTACGCAATGGACTTGTGCTTGCTCCTGCTATTGCACACATTTTGGGTGCAGTTTGAATATCCGGCCCTTTATTTTTAGTGTATTTGTGATTGTTTCAAGGTATTAACATTAATTTGTTTAAGGTATTGATTTGAATCAGAACCAAGCAGAACTTAAGACTCAGGCCTGGATCCTGGTCCTGATAATAAGAGTCTGAACCTTTTCCGATCCTCACATTTCAAATGCAGATTGGGTGTCCTGGTTAGTCAGAGTATTTCTTTCTGATGGGTCACCATGATGGACCCCTCCCAAACATTTAACGTTGTGCTGATCACTTGAGGAAGGAATCAGATGAAGTGCAGCAGTGCTTCTTGAGGATGGAGGCTTACAACTACAATTTCTAAGTAATGGTAGGGAATCTATAGATGGGAGTTGTACCTTCTCACACTGTCAGATTTGGCTACTTATAAAAAAAGTACCGTTCTAAGGATATTTTCTGTCAGAATGAAAGGGGATATTGCCACAGACTGAGAGAGCTCCAGGAAAAGTCAACAATCTTGGCTCCAGCCAGGTATGCCCCCCCATTCATATTCAAAGCCCCACATATTCAGGTATTTGCTATTCATATTCAGTATTCATGACCCTGTTGGAAAAAGAAACTGCCCCCCACCCTCCTCCCCAGCCAAAGCCTTTAAAATACAAACCCCACATTCCCCCACCATCTACTACAATCCCATCCCACCTTCCTCCCCCACAAGCACCCATAATTTCATGTTTTAAACCTAAAAACTCCCATGGTAGACTACCAGCACAACCCACACACCTCCGCGGCCCGTCGCTGTATTTAGCTGTTTTCTTTCTCTTATTAAAATCAATATATCCCCCCCTCAGCAGCACCCAAATTCCACTGTCCTCCCACCCCTAGTACACAAGTTTTTTTTTAAAAGCAGGCCCCCGGGTGTGACAACAAAGGTGAGTGGAACAATCCAGCTTCCTCAGTGGATTGCTATCTTCTAATGAATGAAAGCACTCTTACGCTTCCTTGCATAGTAAAACAGCTTATCACATGATAAGAAATATTGATTTATTTTTTATAAGAAAGAAAAGCACTAAAGACTGCAGCTAGCCGTGGAGGTGGGCATGTTGTGTCTGTCACCCATTGGGGGAGTTTTTTTGTTTGCTTCAGACATGAAACTGTGGGTGCTGGGTTGAGGGTGGTGGGATTGGGATTGTTGCAGAGGGTGGAGGCATGGGGTGGTATTTGCCAGTTGGAGAATAATCAAAGGCACCAGTCAACTAACTAAAGCCTTGTTAGTCGACCAGTGCCCTTAATTAATCTCCAGCTGGCCATTTTTCTCTATGAAAAAGCATGTAAAACTGACCCTATTGACTTTGGTGAGGCATGCACCCGCACCCTCCCTGGGATCACATCATTACATGCCTGAGCACAGGGATGGATCACTCAACAGGGAAGTGGAAGGGTTTGGTGGATTACTGGCCAGATACAAACCACAATCCCTTCCACTCCCTTTCCATCTGGACTATAAATAATAAAAGTTGCCTGCATAAACCTTTGCAGACATTATCTCGCAAGACATGTAAGTTATGTTTATTTCTTTTAAGTACCTCCCTGTGTTTGTGAGGCAGGGCCCACCTACATGCTTCAGCTCTATGGGCCTTTTGTGACCAATTAAAGTAATTCTTTTTTTGGAAGTACTCAGAGAGGGTTAGAGACAATTCTGACTCACTTGATTTAAAATATTAGAGTACCACTACTGGCAATGTGTTGCACCAGCCCTTATAGCTTAATGTTTAGAGTACCAGTGTGAACTAGAATAATATATAGCAGACCTGTGAGTGAATTAAGCTCTTACAGCTGCTCACCACTTGTATGCTGTCTGTGTGACCCTAAACAAGTCCCTTAAGTACCTTGCTGTGCTCCTGGGGTACACAACCAATACTCTTTGGCTCAGTGGGCCTTTTATGGACCATTAAAAAAAATATTCTTGCTTTGGAAAACCTCAGATAGACTAGAAAGAGTTAGTCCAGCTTGGTGATCACTGATTTTTTTTTTTTTTTGTGGTGCCATTAAAAAAAATCTGTGCCTTGGAAGGACTCCGAGAGTTAGAGCCAACTTGCTGATCCCTAATTTACTCTAAATCCTAGCATTGTACCAGTCCTACTAGCTTAGTGCTTAGAGCACCTGCATGAACCAGAATAATATATATCAGACCTGTGTGTGAATAAAACTCTGAAAGCCACCAGCCACTTTCATACTGTCTGTGTGACCCTGAACCAGGCCCTTAAGTACCTTGTTGTGATTCCGGAGCACACCACCAGTAATCCTGAGGCCAGTGTGTCTTTTGTGGATAATTAAATTTAAAATAATACATGGGTGGGTATGTGTAACCAGAATTTTACACACATTCGAGGTGTCGGATGCTACATAAACTCTGAGGTGAAGCCTGAGGGGTTTATAAAAGCATCCCACACTGAGGGTGTTTGTAAAATTCTGGTTATTACACACACACACACACATACACACACACACTCACACACCCATGTCTTATTTTATTTAATTACTGGTCCTTATTTATTTTATGAGATAGAGACACACACACACACACACACACACACACACACACAAGACATACACACACTCTCTGTCTCTCTTTCCAGTAGAGACATTCATTTTATTCTTACTTTTATTATAGTGCAAATTTCTGTATTGACAACAGGTGTGGTTTGGCTTACAGCAGCATGCTTATTGTTACCTTTCTCCTGTGCCATTCTCTCTCTCTAACCCACACACACACCACTGTGTACTGCTAAGCAGTTGCCACTGGAGTGGCTATACTTCCTGGAGGCTCCTACCACCTCTTGCTACAGTGATGATTTAGAAAGGTGTTGGGGGGGGGAGGTGCCTCTGGAGGCAGAATCAACCGGATATATACAGTATAAAAATAATGTTTCAGTTCATACCTTCGGACTGTGAGGGTGTGAGGAAAATGAGTACAGTGCTGGGTATTCGAGGAATGGAGTTGCCAAGTTAGATTAGATGTCCAGCCCACCCACACACAGTGTATTGGATATTAAGGTTTTGAAGAATGAATTTGCTTGACTAGCAGTGATTATGCAAAACATCAATTGGGCAGTTGTAATGCAGTTTAAAAGTCTGGCTATCCAGACATACAAAATAAGGGCCAGTAATTAAAAAAAATGATTGTTTTCTTGCACTGGCAGCTTGTAGCACCAGATCTTATAGCTTAGTGTTTAGAGCAACAGTGTGAATCAGAATAATATATAGCAGACCTGTGTGTGAATTAAACTCCTACAGCTTCCCACCACTTGCATATTGCATGGTTGCCATAAATGTAGGAGGAAAGGAATCCCCCATCAGGTTCTTGTTATAGATAAGCAGGTGGAAGGAATGACAGATTGTGGCAATCATGTAATAAGCAAGTTTATTACAAAAACAACGTCTTACAACCTGTACAGTGCAAGCAATGGGAGAAACACATTTTCCAGATACCTAGGTATGGTAAATTCTCGATGATATTATGCAGAGCTGTGATACTTACAGTGAGGTAAGTAGGAAAAAGGTGCAACAGTTCACTCTGGCTGAAGCAGATGGTACCACCATGCTGAATACTTAGGCAGAAAGTGCAAGCCCTGCAGAAAGTAAGAACAATCATTACATTATACAGAAAACATAACGGTAACATTAGTTAGAACAAAGAAGGCACAGAAATATCTTAGCAGCTACAAGGTCACAACAGTGTAAAAGCAGTGTTGGCTATAAAAGGAAATGCAGTGTATACAGAAAAACATGTGGAAAATAATACTTTAGTAAAAGGATATGATTATGACAGCAAGCCCAAAGCACATAAGCCTCATATAAGCAAATGCATAACAGTAAAACATAAGCACAGAAGGTATACCGAAACTATAAGCAAAATTAATATATGATATTGCATATAACAGAAAATAAGGAAATAACACTATAAAATGAATGTATACTATATAGTGCATACAATAAACAAGAATGATCCCTAGTACCCATGCTTGTATGGCGGGTACCTAATTACTACGTGTTAGTACAAGACAGCAATATTACAGTAATGATGAAACATCTGTCATTGGCATGTGCATGAGGTAGCAAGAGGTGTGAGACCCAGGCATAACAATGCTGTCTGTATGACCCTAAACCATTCCTTAAATACTGTGCTCCAGGGGCACACCACCAATAATTTTTGTTTCAGTGGGCCTTTTGTGGACTATTAAAAAAGAATTCTTACTTTTGAAATGCTAATGGAGAGGGAATTAGTCCAACTTGGTGATCCCTGATAAAAATTTTTTTGAGAACTCAGGGAGGGTCAGAGTCAACTTGCTGACCCCTGATTTATTCTGAACCCTAGCATCGGCGCCAGCCTTTATAACTTAGTGGTTAGAGCACCACTGTGAACCAGAATGACAGCTACCCATAATCTTCAGCACAGTGAGCCTGCCATACAGAATTAAAAAAATAATAATAATTCTTGTTTTGGAAGGACTTGTAGAGACAAAAGAGGGTTAGGCCAATTTGGTGATTCCTAATTACATTTGTTTATGGCCAATAAAAAAAAAAATAATCTTTGAAAAGTCTCAGAGGAGGTTAGCAAACTTACTTACCCCTGATTTTTTTTAACTCTAGCATTGGCACCAACCATTACAGCTTAGTGGTTAGAGTACAGACCCATGTGTGAATTTAACTTTGACAGACACCCACCACTTTCATACTGTCTGTGTGACTGACCCTGAAGAAGTCACTCAAAAAAGATTGGCAATATGAGTACTCAAAAGCATTGTAAAACAAAAGCCACTGGCAAACAAAGTAATGGCATAAACATTTTCTCAGTACTCCAGAGAACAGTATCCCTTCAAAAACTAAAACTCAAGCACCAAAGTGTGTTTAAGGTACTGATAATGCTACTATTACTAGGTATTGCCACCTAACTCTCAAAATGCTGAGACCATGACAACTGGGGAACGACTTTGTATAGTAGAAGGGCTGAATAGTGCAGAAGCAAGCCGGTCTAGTAGCGCGTAAGGCTGAGGCACTGGATACCACACCTCACTCCACACTGGTGACCTGGGTTCAGGAACAACCTTGGTCATCAGGGTGCCGGCATGGGGTGGAGGGGTGGAGCAGGATTGAGTGCTTAATGGCAGCTCTCCTGTCCTGGGGTGGCTGCCCACCCCGTAGTTCCACTGCCACTGGATGAAGGTCCAGTGGCAGCACAGGAGGGAAGGGGTGGCAAGTTGGGAGGGCATTTCAGAATGTGGCACATGCGTGCCTCCACAGATGCACATCTGAGACTGGAGGTGGGTGAAAACCGGAAAAAAATCATAAAATAAATAATGAAAAAAAAATGCTGAGACCACGATGACTTAGGAAGGACTTTCTACAGTAGAAGGGCTCAATAGTGTAAAAGCAAAACGAGCAAGTCAACTGAGAAAATTGTGAACCAAAGAATATTCCTATAATACATAGGGCTCAGTTTTGAAAGGCCCCCCTTGAATGGTGCAAGGGGCTTGCACCACAAAGAATGATCCAAGGTGTGACTTGCACCAAAAGATGCACTAGAAGCAGTTCTCAAAAGCAGTCTATGTCAAACACAAGCTGACTGCACCAAAGCGAGCATGCGCTGTCTTTGTGGCTCAAAATTGTCTGTGACATGGTGCCAGGGGGCTTGCAGCAGATGCAGGCTGCCATATCCCCTGATTCAGGATTCTTTAAACCCTCCCAGAGGGCAAATTTTGAAGTACCTTTAGACCAGCCAGGGCTGGACTAAGGGCACTTAGAAATGTGTACTCTGGGAGGGTTAGATCCATGTGCCAACTGCAGAGCCTTCCCTGTGCAGGAAGGAACATGTGCCATAGACCTCCCATCCTCAATCTCCCCCATTAAATATACATATATTTCTGTCCCTGGTGGTCTAGTGGACCCACTCCCTCTCTCTGATTTGCCTGTAAAATGTATCATATATCACTCCATGGTGGTCTACTTGATGCACCATCCGGGCAGGCAGTGCACCTCCACCCCACTCCCCCCGTCCCATCCCCAAGCAGGTGACTGGCACAGCCCTCTGCTCTCCACCATAGCTAACTGTCAACTGAGCTGTCAATGAGTGCATAAATAAGGTTAGCACAGAGGGCATGTTTAGGTTAAAGGGAGAGGGGAGTACTAGGAGACACTGCCTGAAGTTGGATGGGGGCAGATTCAAGAGAGAAATGAGGAGGCAAAGAAGTGATATCTCTTAAAACAGTGGGGAGCTATAAAAGGGGGTGGGATGGGGAGTCACATGATGCAGCCGACTAGGTAAGCCACACTCCACTAGTGCTCTGCTCACCTGACCTCTTAAACTAATTCAAAACATTGAAATCCACAGACTCTCAAGACTTTTGAAAAAATATAATCTTGTGGTAACCTCCTGCAAGCTACTAGTATGATCTGAGGACTGAAATGGAAGCAGAAATGCGACTGGCGGCACCGAGACACATGCTGCCAGTCACACCAGAGAAGCAGCCCAAAAAGTCTAGAACAAATACAACTACTACAGGCTGCTCCCAACAACTTGTGGCCTCACCTTTACAAATGGCAGAAGCAACTCCTCTCAGCCTGGAGAGATTTCTCTTGGAATTCCAACCATTCCGGGATGAAGTGAGATCTCTTGTCTCAGAAGTCTAAGCATTTTTGGAGGTGCTGGAGGACGCAAACAGAGAAGTGAGAGACAACACAACCCACATATTTTCTGTAGTGAAGCTGAAGGAGAAAAATGGAAGAACTAATAACTACGAACTGACAGACCATTAAGAAACCGGAGAATAAGATCGAGGATCTGGAGGGAAGTTGGCTTAATAACATTGTCATCACTGGAGTACCTGAAAAGTAAGAAGGGACTGATGCCATTTTATTCTTACAGAAATTCCTTATAAAAATCGCTGGGCCTTCCCCATTCGGGCCTACATACACCTTAGAAAGAGCTTGTCAAGCCCTTAGGCCGATGACACCCGCTACGGCTAATCCAAGACCCCTGATCTGCTGACTATTCAATTATCAGGAGAAACAACATATTCTGAAAAAATCAAGAGATTTACAAGAGATTTTATGGGAAGGGTAAAAAGTAAGAATCACCCAGGATTTCCCAACAACAGTGCGCCAAAGACGTACCTCATTCTACCCGATCGTATCTAAATGCATAGCAGCCAGTATAAAGTTTCAGGTAGTTTACCCTGCTAAATTTCAAGTCTTCTTGGATGAATCCTCATTCTCGTTTGATGAACTTGATCCTGCCCTGTCTCTTCTTAAGCAAAAGCAACCAGCACTGTTTTCTGACTGCTGACTGGTTCTTGATGGTTTGCAAGGTATAAATCCATCTGCATCTTGGAGTAGATGCAATTAGTTTCAGACTGACTCTGCCCAAGGACTTAATTACTATCACCAGAACAATACAAGGCATACATTCCACTAAAGTATGTGGAATTGCTAACTAAGCAGGTACTAATTTCTACTTCAATATGAGAGTACAGAAGGTCCCCAAAAGGCTTGTTGATTAGATTTCAGACTCGGGCATTGGCCCAATTCTGCAACGATCTTCTTATACTCATAGGGTTGGAAGTATTGTTTCATGTTGTTTTTTTTAACCTGTGAGCTAGAAGTTAAATTACATCTCAAACCATCTGTCTTGCCACTTAAAAGGCATAATATAGACTTTGATATTGGACATTTATTTGATATTTTTGTTGCGTTCCTCCGAATAGATATAAATAATTTCTTAAACTTGTTCAGAATGGAAACAGAATATTGTGCTCCATAGAAGTTAACACCAGGGTCCTTCTCAGGGCATCTGAAAACTTGAATTTAAAGACGATTAATGTAATATTCTCCTTATCATACTATTTCTGCTTGTTAACTTAGTTATAGAATTAAACCCAGCAAGGATGCAATGGCTAGATAGCTTGATAGTGTGAAATGTTCATACCTCCAAAATCTCAAAATAATCCCAGAGATATGGGCTGGCCTACTGTTACCACTTCAGGCCCCCTACACCAGAGATGTTGGCTCTAATATGGGACCGAAGTGCATAAATAACACTCTTAAATGTGTTTAGAATGGAAATTGAATACTGCATTCTATAGAAGTTAATACCAGGGGGCCTTCTCATGTCGCCTGAAGATTTGAATTTAAAGACGGCTAATGTTATGCTTTCTTATTATAGTATTTCTGCTTGTCACTTATTTGTAGAATCAAATCCACTTAGGATGCAATGGTTAGATAGCTTGATAGTTTGAAATGTTTGAGCCTCCAACATTCCAAAATGATCCTAGAAATACGGGCTGGCCTACTGTTACTATTTCAGGCCCCTAATACTAGAGGTGCTAGTTCTACTATGGTACCGAAGTGCATAAAGAACATTTGTAGGGGCACATTGCTGAGGTTAGGGTAAAGTAGGGTGTATTGGGGGAGGGGCAGGTGAGTGGAGGGAGATGAGAGCCTCCAGCAAGCTGATTGTCATGGACTAATATGGTGGGGGTAGTTCAATAATAGATAGAGCGCACCTTAAGGTGCATGATCAGGGTAGCTTTTTTTCCACTTTTTATGTTGGGCTTATACTACGGTTTTCACTTGAGAATGGGAAGGGGACTGTGGTTTGGGGTGTAGCAGGAAAGAAGGGGTGGGGGGGCAATAGGTAAACAAGTATGCAATTCTGAAATTCAAGATTCAACATTGGGAAGGGATTATTGCCTACCAAGGGGTCAAAATGTAATGGACTACAGGTCAAATCTTAGTTAAACTCAAGACAACATATAAGAAGATAAATACTTTATTATGATGCATACAGTTAGATTTGGTATATGGAATGTTAAAGGGACGAGACACCCTAATAAGCATATACACATACTTAAACACTGAAGCATGCGAAGTAGTGAAGTCATATTTTTATAAGAAACCCATCTCTTTCAAGCTGAGGAGTTACTACTGAAAAGGCAACAAGTGGGTCAGATTTTTGCTTCAGGGAATTTCCGTTACAGTAAAGGGGTTGCTTTCCTCATCAACAGATCTTTTCCTTTTACGTGAGAAAACTGCATAAGAGACAAAGAGGGAAGGTATGCCTGTCTCATAAGCAAACTCTACTCATACAATGTACTTTTGGGCCACGTATACAGACCAAACATTGACTCCCCATCTTTTTTCATGGATCTTATTTCAATTTTATCACCCTTTCTACATATACCCATGGTGATTGGGGGAGACTGGAACTTACCCTTTGATCCCTTAATGAATAAGTCACTGAATAGATCACGGGGCCTCTCACCAGCTCAAAGAGCCCGTAGAGACCTAATTGATAATCTAAGTTTATGTGACCCCTGGCGGACTCTCCACCCAAATGCATGAGAGTACACCTTCCACTCTCCTGTTCATGGCTCTGATTCATGTATAGATTATTTCTGGATGAGTAAATCCCTTATTCAGGGCCTTTTGGACAGCAGACTGGAACCAGGGACAGGATCTGATCACACCATGGTGATGTGCCTTTTCTCTTTTTCCCTAAACTGGGGGACTAGCTTTCAATGGAGGCTTAACAATCAACTATTAAAGGATAAAAAGGTAACTGACAACATCACATCCACAATACAGATGTATAAGGATGCTAACTGGGGAACTACTCAGTCAATATCTAATGAATGGGTGTCTTTGAAATGTTATCCAAGAGGTGAATTCATAAAATGGGCTGTGGTCAAGAAAAGGAAGGAAATTCAGGATGCTAAGCATCTTCTACAACAAATTAGAACTAAAGAGAAAAATCTATCGAAACACACCACGGATTCCGATAGGGAAGCTCTAATTAAGTTATAGAACTCCTACTCAGGACTCCTTAGGAAAAAGGCAGAATTGACTCTATTGCAAACTAAGGCAACTTACACTGAACAGGGAGAAAAAGCTGGGAAATTACTAGCCCTTCGACTTAAAAAGATAGAAACAGCTAAATGTATAGTAGCAATACAGAAAGATCCTCAAAATCCTCCCTTAACTAGAGCAGTAGATATTAATAAGGAATTTTGAGCAATACTACAAACTTTCATACTCCAGAATGAATCCCCAACAATCGCAAACTAAAGTAGCTACCTAATTAGAAGGCTTCCTCCTCCCCTCCTTATCACCCGCCCAAAGTGAACAACTAATTCTACCCTTCACAGAAGCTGACATAATCCAGGTAATCAATAATCTCCCATTAGATAAAGCACCAGGCCCAGACAGATATACTTCCAACTTTTATAAAACGTTTGCCCCTCAATTAGCCCCTCTGCTTAAGATGGTATTTACAAAGATGCTCAACAATGCTGATATCAACCCCTCTATGCTAGAAGCCACAATAATTATCCTCCCTAAACCTGATAGGGACTTAACACAAATCTCAGATTACCTTCCGATATCTCTACTCAACATGGATCTCAAAATTCTAGCTAAATTGTTGCTACTTTGAGTAGAGCAAGTCCTTCCCTCATGAATTGGTACAGACCAAGTAGACTTTATGGCCAGCAGGTTCTTTGTGGACCATCTTTGCCATCTGTCTCACATTCTGTCTGCCTCCACGGACTCTCCCCAAGGTTGGGTATTGGTCTCCTTGGATGCAGAGAAAACGTTTGATAAAGTAGACTGGCAATTCCTGTTCAGAATTCTCCATAGTTTCCACTTTCCCCAAAAATTTGTTTCCTCAATCCAAGTATAATATTCTACTTCTACAGCCCGGGCACTTACTAATGGTGTTCTCTCCTCTAAATTCTCCCTTGAAGCTGGTACCAGACAAGGATGCCCTTTTTCTCCTCTACTGTTTAACTTATATCTAGAACCCCTAATAGTCTCTATACAAAATGCCCCAGAGATACTCGGGATAAAACTAGGCCTAATTAACTCTAAAATTATGGTCTATGCTGATGATATTCTGCTTCACCTCACCCAAATAAAACCCTACACCCAAAAACTTCTAGAATTAATACAAGAATACAGCTCCCTTTCTAATTATAAAATAAACACTGAAAAATCCTTAATTTTCCCACTTGACTCCAAGGTCTATAAACAGGAAGTCTTGGAACTTGGATTTAGATAGGCCCCGAAAACTATCAAATATCTTGAAATACACATTTCTACTAATATAACTCAACTACGGAAACTAAATTTGGATGACCTAAATAAAGTAATACAGCAGGACCTTAAAAGATGGCAGGATCTTCCCCTGATGCTGTGGGGGAGAATAAACATTATTAAGATGACTCTCCTTCCATGAATCATCTACCCCGCTGAACTTGCTCGATATGTGGCTCCCCAAATCATGGTTCCAAACTATACACCACAATATCTCCAATTTCATTTGGAACCCCCCCCCCCATAGAGCATACAATAAATTAGCAGCACCCAAACCATTAAGAGGCCTTAAATTACCAAACTTTCAACTGTATCACTGGGCTAGCCAACTGAGTAAATACCTCCATTGGGACTCCTCGAATCTTAATGATTATACCCCAGTGTGGCTTACCATAGAAAAATACCTGATAACTCAATCAGGGTTACACCCCACCATACCACTTTTCCTTAAGCATAAAAATCTACCTCCAATCTACAGTATAATTCAATATGGCACTCGGTTCATACCATATACAACTATGCTCCACTCTGGGCTATGATATGACCCAAGAATTATCTCAACCCATATTCCAAAACCCAAACCTTAAAATAGGAGGGAAAATTATTTCTATGAACTGGACTCCACTTCCCTGAACATGCAAGGCTCGAGATTTGTGTAACCAAGATTTAACCTGGTTATACACCTCCAAAATTGTAACAAAATTTAGCCTCTCTAACAATGGGGTATTTAAAATGTTTCAATTAAGACCCATACTTATTGGGCACTTTAAGCATGGCACTAATAGAATAGATTCACAACAATGGCTTGGCACCAGTAGAAACCTAGCATTTGCCCCACATGCTGTCTTGTCCCTGTATACTCTTCTCTATCCCTTAATATTGCCCAAAATGGATGGTATTCCCCAATACTGGAACAATTTATATCCTAACACAAATGCTGGTTGGACCAAAATCTGGGAAGCATGCCATAAACTGATTACACAAGACCGACTTTGCATAATGCAAATGCAGTTACTAAATAACATGTACTTAACCCCACATAAGTTGTACAAAATGGGTAGAGCTCTATCTCCATCTTGAATTAGATGTCACCAAGGTCAGGGTACCTTACAACATCTATTTTGGGAATGTTCTAAAACAACCCCATTATGGGATCAAATAAAGTCTAAAATGAATCCCCTTTTAGGGTTACAAGAATACTTTACACCAAATGTGTGCCTATTTGGTGACTTCACTGCATTTCTTTCCATAGTGAGAAATTACCATATAATGCTAATAGCTATGTCAATCAAGAAAATTGTTCTTAAGCACTGGAAGGATTCCGTGCAGCCCACTTACACTGAATGGCTACAAGAACTCCTCTTTAATTTACGAATACAGAAAATGATGGCCAGTCTCAATAACAGACTACATAGCTATAAAAAGAGATGGGAAACTTTACAAGTCTTGTACTCTATTTGAAATCAATTTGTGAAATATGATTTGACCAAATGTTTATGTTGTATTTTCAAACAGTATTATATAACTCTCTGTAAAACTGTATGGTTGGCACAAGGGAGGGTGGGAGGGGACATAATATGGGAAGTGGGAGGGATGGGGATGGGGAAGGGAATGTTGGGTTTTGTTTGTTATTTTGTATGCCATGCCTGTATATTACTGCGACTTCCCCATGGGGGAATATCTGAATGTCAGTTTTAAAAAATTAATAAAAGTATGAATTAATAAAAAAAAGGGGTGGGATAGGATCACGGGCAAGGTACCAGTGTGGTGGAAAGATGATGAGTGGGGGAAGGATGACAGCAAGGGGTGGGGGCAGCAGCAGAATCTAAACTGTGTGCTATGCAATCGAGCAGATGTGATAGACTGCTTGGCCTGCATCTGCTGGCATTTTCGTATGTTCGTATGTACTGTAACAGCTGATTGTACAGTACTGTATGTGCTCCATGATAGCTCAGTTGGCAGCTTGCCATGGTGGAGAGCAAAGGGCTGTGCCGGTTGTCAGCTCAGGGATGGGATGGAGGGTGGGGTGGTGGGACACTGTCTTCCAGGGTGGGGGGGTCCACTTGATCACGGAGGAATGATAAATGGTACATTATATGGGCAGATCGAGGATGGGGGGTCCACTAAACCACCATTGACAGATTCATGAATATTTAATGGGGGAGATCAGGAGTAGGGAGGAGGGTCCACTAGATCACCAGGGAGTTCTGTTATGTCAGCATACAAGGGACATTGGGGATCAGGGGATCACTAAATGATTTGTGCTTGATTATTGGATTGTGCTGGTCACTGTCCATGGGTGCAGCTGCCACCCGACTGCCCCGCAGCTTGCAACAATCCTCGCAGATGTGTCTTCTGCTTGGCACATGGCCACAGTTGCTGCATGATGCCAAACTTTTCTGCTGGGACGCTACCAGATAGAGAATCAGGCTCAGGGCCCCTGATGCTCTGGCAATTGGTGCAAGCTGCTGTTGGTGCAGCTTGTGCCGACCTTTGAGAATTGAGCCCATATAGTTGAACTGCTTACAGGTATAACTCGCAGTGGGGTTTCTCAATATGCAACACATGCATTTTTAATAAATCAATGTCCAAATAACAGTCGTCGTTCTAGTGAATCTAGTGATGATGACCATGGTCATGGTGATAATGAGGACATGGACATTGTGAGTCTGACTTTACCTATTTCTAACAGTGGGAACACAGATGACAGAGGATAGCACTGCTATACAATGAAAAGGGAGAGGGAAATTTTCTAAGGCATAATCCAAACATAGTGGAGCAAAGTTTGACAGTAGTGATAAGGGCACTGGTGCTGATGTAAAAGATTCTATAATCATTTCACCTGATGAGACTGCATCAATCATCAATCAATCAATCTTTATTTATTAAAAAGGTGTCCTTCCAAAGATCAAGGTGCTTGTACAAGTTATGATCGCAAACATCAATATCCTAAAATCAATTAAACTGTTTAATATGCACATAGCAATCGAATTCATAAACAGATGAGCATCCTCCACCAATATGTCTTCCCAAGTTAAATCCTGCCACTCGACCTCTACTGAGCTTTTTAATAGAAACAGGGCACCTCTACTGTTTGGAATCATTTTTACATAAACCCAAAGGATGTTCAGCAAGCAATATCTGTGCACAGCAACACTCATTTGAGTCAAAGGAAAAGTAAAGGTAATTTTGGAACCACAACAGTAATGCAACATCTTATGCAAATTCGCCCTATCATTATCTATGCTTCAAACAAACATTCTAACATCAGTACATGGAAATCTAGCAGGACTCTTCATGTACAGGACCATTCTTTTGAAACAGTAGAGACAGTAATCACAATTCAAGGTGTGAAAATTCACTTTTGTCACAAGAAAATATCTAAGGCCCTCTGTTTTACCAGTCAAGACATGTAGTACCCCTGCCAAGACTAACTTTACTCCTGACAAGAGGCAATTAAAGTTACAAGAGGTTTCAGAAAGAAAGTCTAAATATTCCTGAAACCATCTGATAACAGTGATAATTAACTGTAAAATAAATGTTTCTACTTGACTTGCAGCCATACTTTATAGTAGAAGATAAGGGTTTCTGGAAGGTCAGAGAGAACTTAGACCTACAATATCTAATTCCAAGTAGAAAATATTTTTATGTTACTGCTGTGCCCAGGATGTATGCCAGTCTAATACTTCAAGTGAGGTATGCTCTCAGAGAGGCAGAGTACAACGTATTTCACTTTACAATGGACATGTGGACCAGTGCCCAAACCATTGGCTATCTTTCTCTAACTGCACATTGGGTCAGTTTTGTGGGTAACTCATTATCCTCACACATTAGTCCAACTGCTACTAGAATGTCTATCTCACTGGGAAAAAAAACTTCATTTTTATGAAAATGGCAATAATCCATGTAGCTCACTTTCAAAACACACAAACATAGCAGAGCACATTTAGAAAGATCTTGAAAGACTACATAGTACAGTACCTGGGTCAACTCACAGGGTTCAAAAGTTAGCTTTTTTATTGCTGACAATGGTTCAAATATAAGAAAAGCACTTCACGGTGGCAATTTCATATATGTATGTTGTTTTTCACATTGTCTTAATAGTCTGAAGCTTCCTGAATAATGACTGACAAGTGTCAGCCACTGTAGGCACAGTTCACAAAGTGTGTGGCCACTTCAACCACTCTGCAAAAACCTGAGACATCCTTGCTGATATCCAGAACAACATAGATCTTCCTCACCACCAACTTGTTCAGGATGTACAGACAAGGTGAAATTCAACTTTCGTTATGATTGAACGCATTATTGAACACAAGGTAGCTATCGAGTCTATCATGTATAGTGATACTGGGGAGGGCACTGTACTCCATTCTACTCAATGGTCTCTTATGGAACAGTTGTTTTACATTCTGAAACCATTTGAGTACTAGAAAAGAGGTCTGTACAGAAATGGTATCTCTTAGCCAAGTTATTCCACTCATTCCATTTCTCAAAAAAAGCATGGCGAAAATGAGGAACAACTTTGCTTTGAATCAGTTTCTAGTCAATAACATGCTTACCAGACTTGGCAATGATGGCAAATTATCAGACATTTAAAGAAGTAAAGATGCTGAGCCCAATTCTCAGAGCTCACAGAATGGCACATGGGGCTTGTGTCATAAGGAATGGTGCAAAGTGCTGCTTGTGCCAAAAGATGTGCCGGGACCAATTCTCAAATGCAGCCTGTGTCAACCGCAGGTTGTGTGCAACAAAGGGAGCTTGCGCCATCCTTGCAGCAAAAAATGGGCTTCAGCATGGCATTAGGGGGCATGTGGCAGATGCAAACTGCCATATCCTCTAATTCAGGATCCTGTAA
The DNA here is from genome assembly GCA_016271365.2 of Neoceratodus forsteri. Classification (NCBI taxonomy): domain Eukaryota; kingdom Metazoa; phylum Chordata; order Ceratodontiformes; family Ceratodontidae; genus Neoceratodus; species Neoceratodus forsteri. The sequence goes on from CM057449.1 coordinate 465,286,928, forward strand.
ACCTCCCAGAGGGCAAAATTCCAAGTACCCAGAGTACTTAGAATTTCATCCTCTGGGAGGATTAGTGCACCTGCGCCACTCTTGGAGCCCTCCCTGGTGGGAGAGAACATGTGCCACAATCCCCCCATCCCTGATCCCATTTTATTAAAATTGATCACATCCTTGGTGGTCTAGTGGACCCCTCAACCCCAATTCCTTTCATTAAAATTAAAGACATCTCTGGTGGTATAGCAGACCACCCCAGCCCGAGTGTCTTTTATTAAAATTAAACATGTTCCTGGTAGTCTAGAGGATCCCCCCCCCCCAGCCTCAAACCTCTTTTTATTGATAATCATGTCTCTGGTGGTCTTGCAGCCCCCCACCTATCCTTGATATGTCTGTATTATATAACCTATAATATGGTCTAGTAGACCCCCCATCCTAGCAGGAAGTGCTCCACCACTCTACTCCCCCATCCCAAACCCAAGCCGGCTATAGTATACAGTACATGCTCAGTTACAGCTCAGTCAGCAGCTGACTATGGTGGAGAGCAGAGGGTTGTACCCGTCACTGGTTCAGGTTCGGGATGGAGGGAGTAGGGTGGTGGGGCACTACCTGCTAAGGTGGAGGGGATGAGGGTCTCACTAGACCACCAGGGAATGTTATAGGTCATGTAATATGGTAAAATAGGGGATAGGGTGGGGGGGGTCCGCTAGACCACCAGAGATGTGATTATCAATAAAAAGGGAATTGATGCGGCGGGGTCCACTAGACCACCAGAGATGGGATTATCTCTAATAAAAAGGGGATCAGGGCAGGAGGAGTCCAATAGACCACCAGTGATGGGATTATCAATAAAAGGGGTATTGAGGCTGCAGGGTTCTGCTATACCACCACGGACAGGATTCTGTTGAATAAAAAGTTGATCAGTGCTGCTAAGTCAGCTTGACCATGAGAGACGTGATCATCAATAAAGAGGGGATCAAAGCTGGAGGGGTCTGCTAGACCATCAGGAACATGATTATCATTAATAAAAAAGGGATCTGGGCTGGGGGGAAAGCTAGCCACCAGGGATGTCCTAGAGTGGCAGATGAACACCCCTGCAGCATGTAGCAACCCATCCAGATGGGCCGTCTGTTTGGCGCACACCCACAGTTACCACAAGCTGAGATAGAGAATCGAATGCAGGGTCCCTGGTATACCAGAAATTGGTGCAAATTGTCCTTGGCACTGCTTGCACTGAGTTTTGAGAATTGAGCCCTATATCTTAGCAGAATTGCTAGAACAATGTTTCCAGAATAAATACCTTCCTGGTGTTGCTTCTCAGGGTATAAAGGAGTTGGGCTGCAGGCAACTTTTGATTGATGCAGGAGATGAGGTTTCACTAGGAAGCAGTACTACAATAACACCATCTCAAACTCAGCAGACTGCACCAAGAAGACCACACACTAACCTGTTGTTGCAGGAACAAGTTAATGATTATTGGTATTCCAGAAAAGGAAGAGGGATCTGATTCTCTGCTGTTCACACAAAAACTCTTAAGCAAAATCGCTGGGCCTTCTCAGTTTGGGCCAAACTATACCCTGGAGTGAGCACATCGGGCCCTCAGACCTATGCCTTCTCCTTCCACCCGGCCAAGGCCCCTAATCTGCTGATTTCTCAATTTTCAAGAAAAACAGCATGTCTTACAAAAAATGAAAGATGTCCAGGAGGTTTTGTGGGAAGGGAAAAAATTAGAGTGACTCAAGATCTACCAGCCTCAGTATGACAACGTTGTGCCCTTTTCCACCCAATCATTTCAAAGTGCATAGCCACCGGCATAAAGTACCGAATGGTATACCATGCCAAACTTCAAGTATACCTGGATGATTCGTGGACCTCCTTTGAGGAGTTTGACTCAGCACTAATTCATCTTAAACAAAAATGCCCCGCTCTATTTTCTGATCGCTGAAGAAGACCACACACTAACCTGTTGTGTGAAAGTTATATCATAGTAAATAGCATTAGCCACCTTTGATGTCTCTCCTTGGGCTGTTCTAACTTAAGTCAGTTTATCAGCGTTTCGAGCTGCTTCTGCTTATGCACTATTTTTTGGACACAAAGTTTGACTTTACAGTTTAAGTTCGGGTCTCTGCAAATTTCACCTTCTTTCCAGTCCCGATGTCTACACCTGTGGTGTGATTTTAACACTTAAGGTTTGGACCAAATTATCCTGTTTAATTTTATTGATGACTCAAGGGACACACAAACTCACATCCTCATATGATGAGATCCAGCTATGCACCCCTGGGATAATGTATCATCTCCAGCTTCTCACAGGCTTTGTGCCATACAGCCTAGAAGCAGTTTCCCTGAAAAAACACTAACTTTGTGTGACTACTCAGAGTCTGCAATTTGGTGGATTTTCAATTGTGTGGGGCCCTAGAGTTCGGCTACACTACTCCATGAATCTGGAGACAGTTTCTTTTCAAGTTTTAGTTTTATTCTGCTCCAGGGGCCAAGATGTACAGTTAGGTCCTGCACAAGGGGTATAAAATGATGATAAGGTTATGCTTAGATTAATAATTTCTTTCCAGACCAGTTCACTCTTGCAGCTGGAAAGATTGAGATAACTGTTATTGTTAACTTAGTTATTACATCTTTCGTTTCCTTTTTCCATACAGGTCCAGATATGGTTTAATAATGTATTTGGCAAATTATACAATGGTGTTATGTAGAGTGAACAAAATAGTTTTTGTAATTTTGCTCGGGTGGGTGGGGCGAGGTGGGTCTTCAGTAAGCTGACCGCCATGGACCGGCGCAGTGGGGGGAAGGTGGGTAGTTCTTATGTTTACAAGAGAATTACTAAGATGCTGGTTAACATCGGGTGTATGTCCAGTATAAAATTTTCATTGATTTCAGGTTTGGTTGAGAGGGTTGGAAATGGGTAGTTGGCAATAGTCTTTAATGTTGGTAAGAGAATAGGGGGATTTTATGGAAATTTTTTCTTTATTACGTTTATCTTAGGGAAAAGGGTGCCAAAATAAATACCTAACACTTCAGATTAGCTGGTTATTTCATAGGAATCACAAACTTAGATGGTTTTTAGTACAATTAAGATGCAATCATGATGCAAACATTCCAGTTTAGCACGTGGAATGTTAAGGGTGCAAGCCATCCACTTAAACGCATGCGTCTTTTAAAACACCTCAACATCTTCCGTTGTGAAATAATTTTTCTTCAGGAAACCCATCTCCTGCAAACTGAGGAAACATTTTTGAGAAGACAACAAGTGGGTCAAGTGTTTGCAGTAGGAGATTTGAAAAATAGCAAAGGTGTAGCTATCCTTTCATCCAGGTTTTTCCCATTTACATGTGACCAATGTATTACAAAATTTACCAGCAGATAAAGGCCTAGAGGTCTATCAAGAGATAAAGGGGGTAGATATGTTTTCATTATTGTAAAGATCCAATCCACCACAAATTTACTGGGCAGTGTTTATGGCCCTAATAATTATTCGCCACCCTTTTTCATGGAATTACATTCCATACTGACGCTGTTCTTTCATATCCAGATGATTACTGGTAGAGACTGGAATCTTCCTTTCGATCCCATCATGGACAATTCACAAGGCTCCATAACAAGGGGACTTACTCCAGCACAGAGAACATACAGAGACCTAATAGACCACCTGGGCCTCTGTGACCCCTGGAGAACCCTGCATCCCACTGCAAAAGAATTTACCTTCCACTCACCAGTACATGGTTCTGCATCGCACCTGGGTTATTTTTGGATGAGCAAATCCCTGATCCAAGGTTTAATGGATAGCAGGTTGGAACCGGGTATAAGATACGATCATTCCATAGTGACCTGCCACCTCTCTTTGTCTCTCAACTGGGGAAACAACACTCAATGGAGACTCAATAACCAATTATCGAAAGATAAGAAAGTTACAGATAGAATACTCTTTGCATTAAAATTCTTCATAGATACAAACTGGAGTTCCACAAATTCACTATCTGTGGAATGGGGAGCTCTTAAATGCTTCTTAAAGGGTGAATTTATAAAATGGTCTGCTATTAAAAAAGATGGGTAGAGAACTGGCTTCAGGGAAGACAACAGAGGGTGGTGGTGGGTGGGGAGCTCTCACACCCAAGGGTAGTGGCGAGCAGTGTTACACAGGGCTCAGTGTTGGGACCAGTGTTGTTTGGGATATTCATTGCAGACATATCATTGGACTTCAAGAGCAAGATCAGTCTGTTTGCTGATGATACCAAGGTAGGAGTGGTGGTGGATAACCTTGGGGGATGGCGGGGGTTGCAGGATGATCTGGCAAAGCTTGAAACTTGGTCAGACACCTGGCAACTGGGGTTTAATGCCAAAAAGTGCAAGGTGCTGCATTTTGGGATGAAGAACCCAGGGAGGAGTTACCAGCTGGGGGGAGTTCAGCTAGCCCAGACAGAGGAGGAGGAGAAGGATCTGGGGATGCTCATTACAGGGTCAATGAACAACTCGGCACAATGTAGGAAGGCAGCTGCTAAGTGCAACAAAATTCTGGGTTGTATTGCAAGGGGTATATCCTTGAGGAGGGAGGAGGTGATTCTGCCACTGTATAGGTCATTAATTAGACCGCACCTGGAGTACTGTGTGCAGTACTGGTGCCCATATCTGAAGAAGGACATTAAGTTACTGGAGGGGGTGCAGCACAGGGTGACAAAGATGATCAAGGGGCTGGGGGACTTATCATACGAGAGGAGGCTAAGGGAGTTGAACATGTACTCACTGGAAGAGAGGCGGATGGGGGACATGATTGAAACCTTTAAGTACATGAAAGGAATAAACAAGACAGTTACAGAGGGGCTGTTCAAAGTAAGGGAGGGGAGGAACACCAGGGGCCATGATATGAGACTGGAAGGAGGAAGGTTCAGGAGGGAGATAAGAAGACACTTCTTTACAGAGAGGGTGGTGGCTGGGTGGAATGCGTTACCTGCAGAAGTGGTATCCAGTAGAACAGTGGACTGCTCCAAAAGCAGATGGGACAGGACAGAGGGCTGGTCAATGAAGGGGAAGGGTGGAAGGGAGGGGCAGCTGCAGAATAAGGGTGCTAGCTGCACTTTTGAGCAGACTTGACAGACCTCTAGGCCTTTATCTGCTGGCAAATTTTGTATGTTCATATGGAGAGAAACCCTAGAAGCAAAAGATCTGTTAGATCAAATTAGGGCAAAAGAAAAATCCATGTCCAGAAATACCCTGGAGTCTGAGAGAGAGAAAGACCCTAATTAAATTACAAAATAAATATTCCTAACTCCTTAGGAAAAAAGCAGAATGGGTATTGCTAAAAACTAAAGCCACTTATACCGAGCAGGGGGAAAAAGCTGGACAGCTTTTAGCCCTCCAACTTAAAAAGATGGAAGCCTCAAGATGCATTGCAGTGATTCAAAAAAACCCAGATGACCCTCCTCTGACCCAATTAGTGGATATTAATCAAGAATTTGAGCAATACTATACCTCTCTGTATACGCATATGCCCAATTGCTCTCCCCAGGATGTGGTGGACTCCTATTTAAAGAATCTTCCCCTTCCCTTCCTTTCTCCCACTCAGATGGAAAAATTAATCCTACCACTTACAGAAACTGAGCTACTTTAAGTCATTAGGGATCTCCCCTTAGATAAGGATCCAGGTCCAGATTAGTGATGGGCGAAGTGGCCTCAATTCGCTCCGCAAAGTGATTCACGGAGTGAAGGCAAATTCGCGGAGTGCTCTGCAACACAAAGTGGAGTACTTCGCGTTATAATGGGTAATGCGAAGTCCATTGAAAACAATGACTTTGCGTTACTCCGCCTTCCACTTTGTCTCACTTCGCCTTGTTTTTAAGCTCCAAAGGCGAATTTTGCAGTGATTCATGGGATTTCAGGTCACATGGGCTCTAGATTGTTCTGCACATCGTCAGTTTGGGGTAGAGTGTGTAAGAAGCTGTAGGAAACAATCTGCTCTGAGAGCTCTCTGCAACTCAAACCTTCAAAAAGCTGTTAAAAAAAGCCTTTTTGAGTCTTTTTTTTTGCTGAAACTTTAGTTCATCGATTATTGGAAATCCTCCTGTGCTCATAACATTGAGCATTTATTGTTTGTGTATGGATTTTGAATGTCAATGTACAACATTCAGTCTGTGTACTGAGAGACAGTGGAAGTGTGCTTTGGGTGAGGGGTGTATTTGTGGTGTAAGTAGATTAACTTGGAGAAAAAGACAGTGCTTTCTGTTTTGGTGATATTTTTCTTGTTTAACTGTGTTAATGTACACACAGTAGTATTTTCAATATTTCTTGCAATTTTTTTCTGATTGTTATGGTGCAGCCGTGCATAATTTTAGTTTGTTTAAAATATGTGGTTATATTACTGAAGTTTTCAATTTGCTATGCATTACTTAGTGTGTGAGGATGTGTGTGACACGTGTCATCAAATCAGACACCTTTTATTGTGTCACGTAATTATTTCAGCAATGTGAAGCTGCTATCTACTGCAGCTGTGTGGTTTTTGTACTTCGTTGTGGTATCTTTACTGGTACTAGTACTAGTGACTGTTACTGCAGCAGTACAGTACACTGCTCCCCCCCACGTGGCCTGCCCCAACTGGCAAAGGTATTTTTTTCCAGATCTGAATTTCTGATGGTGAACATTGGTTAGGTGTTGTGTCTTTGAGTCTGCATCTCTTCATTGCACAGTGCAAGTTAATCTGTCTGTGCATTTGCATCTCTTTAGGGCCAATCTCCATCTGTAACTTCAGTCACAGTTGTTTTTTTGGCTTCCCTTCAGAGTACAGGACAGGTGTGGTGCTTAATTCTGCATGAACATTGTACTCATTAATATGCGTTTTTAAGTCAGGATCATCATCACGAGTCACTCGTGATACAAATCACATTCTTCATCATCACGGTCACAAACGCAGTCACAAATCACGATTCACGATCATTCACGTTACAAATCACAACATTAATTTTTTTTTCTAATTACTTGGATGTATTGTTAGCCTGTTTTGTAGTATCTCTCCATGCTTCACCACCCCACCATTGTACTCATTGTTACGTGTTTTTAAATCTAGGAGTTTTAAGCTACAGCTCATCGGGGCCAGGGGAAATATAGCCATAGGCATTCACGTTTCTTCATCCTCACGGTCACAAATGCAGTCACAAATCACGTTTTACGATCACGTCATGAATTACAACATTAATTTTTTTAAACAGTTACTTGGATGTATTGTAAGCCTGCTGGTCACGGTGCTGAACAGGGATGGGATCCACACCTGGGCCTGGGGGAACAGGCACGTCCTGCTCCAGAGGGCCTGGTGCTGGACTTGGTGGTGATGGTTCAACTGCCTCAGAGTTAGGACAGGAGGCGATGCTGGTCCTGCTTCTGGGAGGGGGCACTCACAAGTTTTGAGCAGTCCAACAGGAATGGGTGCCCATGCCCTCCACACATGCACACACTACAATGCTTACCACTACCACGTTCTCCCAGAGCTGCCCCATCCCAGACATTCCCTCACCCTGGTCCATCTCTCCTACTGAGCTCCCTCAGTCCAAGCAATCACTACTCAAGCTGTCACACAACACACACACACAGCCACATAGACACAGACAAACAACTAACTACTTATAAAGGTAAGAAAAATACAATTTAAGAAAGAACAAATTAAGTAAAAAGGAGTACAGAAAAGACAAAAAAATGTAGCTTTTAAAAAAGCTGTTGGGTCTAAATCAAAGTTTAAATCTCCACCTCGCTCTGATCTAAAAGTATCAGCAGTCACAAAATACACTACTCTCTCTTCGTCTACACAGGAGAAAGTAAAAGTGCCTGCTTATATGACTCAGTTTCTTCCTGCCTAGCTAAAGAGCATGTGATTTACAGTACTGTAAGCCGTATGATGTGTGGGGGGGCTGCCAAATCTGAAACATCAAGTGGATCACTTAGAATCATAATGAGGAACACAAAGTCCATTAAAAACAATGACTTCGGCTTACTTCACATTGCCATTTCGCATTAACGAGAAGTGGTAATGACAAGGCGGAGTGAGCACTTTGCATTGCCCACTCCACATAGCGGAGTGGCAATGTGACATGCCCTCTTCATGTTCACTTCACCAGCGGAATTTAAATTTGCTGCATCTCTAGTCCAGATGGCTTTTCATCAAACTATTACAAAAAATGTGCCCCTCACTTAGCCCCCCTATTATTAGCAGTATACTCAAGCATGATTAATGAGGCAGATATCGACCCCAGAATGCTAGAAGCCACAATAATAATCATCCCCAAACCAGGTAAAGATCCCACAAAAATCTCCAACTATCTTCCCATATCCCTTCTGAACACTGACCTTAAAATCTTGGCCAAACTCTTAGCCCTTTGAATAGAGCCCATCCTACCATCACTAATTAGTCCAGACCAGGTAGGCTTTATGAGGGGTAGATCTTCTGTGGACCACCTTCGTCACCTGCCCCATATCTTCTCAGCATCCAGGGACTCCTCTCAGGGTATGGTGTTGGTTTCCCTGGATGCAGAGAAAGCTTTCGACAGGGTCGATTGGCAGTTTCTATTTAGAACCCTCAATAGGTTTAGCTTCCCCCAAAAATGTATCTCCTGGATCCAAATTCTATACTTCACCCCTTCTGCTCATGTGTTTTGCAATGGATTCCTCTCCCCCAATTTCCATTTAGAGGCAGGCACCAGGCAGGACTGTCCTCTAGCTCCCCTCCTGTTTAATTTATATTTGGAACCCCTAATTGTCTCCATACAAAAGTCACCCAGGATACATGGCATTCAGTTAGGTTCACTAAATACCAAAATCACAGTCTATGCAGATGATATATTGCTCCTTATAACACATATTAAACTCTTCATCCAGAAGTTACTTAACCTAATAGGGGAGTACAGCCTCCTATCAAATTATAAATTAAACATGGAAAAATCTCTGATCTTTCTGCTTAACCCCAAGGTGCCTAAACAAGACGCCCTTGATTTAAGTTTATTATGAGCTCCTAAATCCATTAAGTATCTTGGGCTACACCTCTCATCAAGTTCCTCTCAAATGTGAAAACTAAATTTGGTTAATTTAATTAAAACTGTGTTGTAAGATTTAAAAAGATGGCAGGATCTCCCCCTTACCCTATGGGGACAAGTGAGCATCATTAAGATGAATCTCCTCCCATGCATTTTCTACCCCTTGAATCTTCTGAACACTTGGCTCCCAAAAGCATAGTTTCAAACTATTCATAGTGTCACCTCAAAGTTTATTTGGAAAGACAACCCCCCACAATGAGGATACAATAAATTAGCCACCCCTAAATCTTTAGGAGGGCACAAACTCCCAAATTTCTGTTTATATTTCTGTCCTGGATGTGGTTCTGGCAGATGGGGATCTGGTAAAGGACATAGTTGTACAGGACCCCCTGACTGGGAGTGACCACAATACTGTCTGGTTTCAAATAAGCATGGGGGGAGTGGGGGTGAGATCTAGGACACTGGCAGTGGACTTCAGGGGGGCAGACTTTATGGGCATGGGAAATATTCTCAAGGATCACTTAGAGGATTACCTCAGCGACAAGTGTGGAAAGGAGATGGGAGGTCATAAAATGGGGACTTCATGAGGCAGTCAGGATCTGCGCTAAGTTGAAGCGTAAGGGAGCAAGGTCACGTAAACCATGCTGGTGGTCCAGTGAGGTACAGGTAGCAGTCAGAGAAAGAAGGCGGCCTACAAAAATATAAAACAACAAGAGGGATAGGGATAGAGAAATGTACCAGCTTGCATCTAGAAAAGTCACCATTATGGTGAGGAGCAAAGTCCAGTAAAGAGCAGCGGCTGGCACAGGGGATACATGGAGGGGAAAAGGGGTTCTTCTGGTACATTGGGGAGCGGAGAAAAACTAAGGGCCATCTCAGCAGATTGAGATCAGAAGGAGGGAGGGTGGGTGGAAGAGGCGAGGGACCAGGCAGAGGTATTTAACAAGTACTTTGCCTCTGTGTTCACTAGGGAGGGGGATGGGATATCTACAAAGCAAGGCATGAAGGGGATAGAAGCGGCAGTGAGTGGGATCAGGGGAGCAACAGAAATGGAGCAAGAGGGAGGAAGGTACCCAGGGTGTCACATCTGGATAAGGATAAAAAGACCAGTAAGGGGAGGGACGGATGATGCTATCTCCACCAAAGGGTGTGGTTAGCCCTCAAGGCCCTAAAGAAAAACAAATCTCCAGGGCGGATGGCATTCATCCGAGAGTACTATAGGAATTGGCGGACATACTGGCTGCACCTGGCGAACTTTTCAGCAGGTCATGAGACAGGAGGGTACCTAGTGATTGTGAGAGGCACATGTGGTACCAATCCATAAAGGGGGTCGAGGGAAGTACCAGGTAACTATAGACCCATCAGTTTGACCTCGGTGGTGGGAAAATTAATGGAGAGTATACTAAAGGAACGATTGGGTGTACTTGGAGGAGGTGGGAGGTCTGGATAGTCGGCAACATGGGTTTGTGCCAGGTAGATCATGTCAAACCAACCTTGTGGAGTTCTATGAATGGGTAACATCAGAACTGGACAGGGGTAAGCCTGTGGATGCATTATTCTTGGACTTCAGCAAGGCATTTGACTCTGTCCCCACAATGGTCTGGTGGAGAAACTGATGGGGTTAGGAGTAGGCCTTTGATGGTCAGATGGATTGAAAACTGGCTAGCTGGATGAACTCAGAGAGTAGTGGTCTGTGGGGAGCTCTCGAACCTATAGAGGTTGGTAGTGGGGTACCACAGGGCTTAGTCCTGGGTCCGATCCTGTTTAATGCATACATATCGGACATCAGGGAGGGTATAGGTGAAATGAGTCTCTTCATGGATGACTCCAAGATGACAGTAGTTGAGGGAGAAGAGGAGAGGTGGCCCTGCAAGGGACCTGGACACCCTGGAAAGCTGGGCTCACACATGGAAATTAAATTTCAATATCACCAAGTGCAAGGTGTTGCATCTTGGTCGGAAACTAAACACAGGTACACTGGGAGGAGGCTGGAGGCCTCAATAGGGGAAAAAGACCTAGGGGTCATGGTGGATACATGTATGAATAACTCTGAGCAGTGCAGGAGGCAGCTAGCAAGGCAAACAGGATGTTGGGATGCATCGTAGGGGATCACCTCTAGGAGCAAGAAGTGATTCTGTCACTGTACAATGGACTGGTTAGACCACACCTTGAGTACTGTGTACAGTACTGGAGACCACATTTGAAGAGGGACATACAGCTCCTGGAGAGGGTACAGAGAAGGGCAACAAAGATGATACGAGGGCTAGGGGATTTGACTTATGAGGACAGACTTGAGGAGCTCTGCCTGTTTTCATTGGAGGAGAGGAGAGACAGGGGGGACATGATTGAGGTCTTCAAGTACCTCAAGGGAATAAATAGGGTAAACATGGAGGGGATCTTTAGACTAAAGCAGGGAGGTATCACCAGAGGGCATGGTTTGAAGTTGGAAGGTGGAAGGGTGAGGGGAAAAGAGAAGGTTTTTCACCGAGAGGGTGGTGGACCTTGGAATGCACACTGCCTGGTGAGCTGGTTCAGAGATCCACTGTAGAGGGCTTCAAGAGAGGTGGGACAGACACAGAAAGTGGATGTATCAGATGATGGCCTGTCCCGGGGGGGTGGGGATGGATGATAGGGGTTTCTAGAGAACAAGGGATGGGAGGGTCTCGGCACCCAACTAAGGATCTAGGTTCGAGTAGACTCGATAGACCGTAAGGCCTAATCTGCTGGCAAATAGTATGTTAGTATATTACTGGGCAAGTCACCTTAGCAAGTATCTCCATTGGGATTCGACCCCTACACTGGATTACAACCCGATTTGGCTCAAAACTGAGAAATAATGAATTCAAACTTCCAGAATTAACCCAGTGGCTCTACTCCACATAAACTTTAAAAACCTTCCCCCTCCCCTTTGCCATAACTCAATAGACCATTCAGTTCCAATTCATTCCCAATTGTGCTCCACATTAAAATATGATAACACACAGGATCTTTCACAACCCATTTTTCTAAACCCAAATTTTAAGATAGGAGGGAAACTGATTACTATTCACTGGGTCCCACTCCCACATGACTGTGTGGCACAGGAATAAAGTCTGGTTGTCAACTACTGAAATCCTAACCAAATTTGGTCTTGCCAATACTTGGGCATTTAAAAGTTATCAAATAAGACACATGCTTATTAAGTGTTTCCGGTGCAACTCTAATAAGGATACCTCACCTGATTGGATTTCCAAAGGCAGAACTCTTGCCTCTGCTCCACATGCTGTGACATCCCTCTATGCTCTGCTGTTCCCATTAATAACCACGCCCCCTGGGTCTGTTTGGTGGCTGCTTGTGTTTGTCTGTATCTGTAGCTTAGTTTTTGTCGATTTACATGTTTTTTTTGCTTGTGGTAACTATACCATTCTTGCTCACTACATCCGTGAAAGTCTCCTGGACTGGATTTCTGCAAAAAATCGTCATCAGGTATCTTTATTTTCATTTTAAAATCAACTTTTTGGAAGCTATCCCAAGCAAAACATAAGTGAAGCAACTACATCTGACAAACTCGGTGACTCTGGGTCCTGCTGGAATACACATTTCGTCTGACCTGCTCCATGATCTGTATGTGGGCTTTTCAGCAACCTGTTTGAATGACAAAGAAGCATACAGACAAAGGATTCACATCCTGCATATGTGCAGGCACAGTTAATCACCTTCAGAATTTTAACATTTCAGTGACTCTGGACCTCAGCTGTTGATCATTTTTTCGGCTTTTGACTTAACCACCAGGTACCTATCTGCAAGCGACTGGGTGCAACTGACAAGCTACAACAAGGATAAATGGGCATATCGTCCTCTATTACTAACAACCTCCTTGCTCTGGGACCCTAGACGCCTGCACTGGTCCAAGCCGCATAAGCCTCAGAAGTGTAATTCTATTGCCTACAAAGTACGGCAACTGTCTCTTAAACTCCTACTCCTCCTCCTCTTGATATCAGGAAGTGTCCACTCAAATCCTGGCCCTGTCTCCTACAGTACAACAAAGCCTGCCAAAATGGAGGGGGGGCTCAAAATTGCTACCTTAAACATCTGCAGTCTCCTCCCAAAACTGGCCTCCCTTCAAATCTTTGCCAGCCAACACAACCCGGATATCCTTGCCATCGTCGTAACTTGGCTGACACCTAATACTCCGGATCATGCCATCTCTATACAAGGCTACAAGATATTCAGGCTGGATAGAACCTCAAAAAGGGGTGGTGGGTGTGCAATCTACATAAAGAACTACCTCACCTGTGTCCCTGGTTCTTACCCCACCACAGAAACTTCAGTGCAACTCCTCCCTATCAAGATACTACTCGGTGCCCAAAACAAAGTCCTCATGATTGCTGCTGTCTATATCCCACCAAAAGATCCTGATTCTGGCCTACAGGCTGTCCTCGAGTTTGTAAGTACACAACCTTCTGACATCGAACTCCTTCTCCTTGGGGACTTTAATATAAATTGGCTTGCTCCTGATGCAGGGTCAAACAAAGATGCTATCCTAGCAACAAATTTAACACAAATGGTAAACTCCTCTGCCAGGAAAAACTACAAATCAGGGACCAGCACCCTCATTGACTGGATACTTACCAGCCACCCTACCCATATAACCAATGTAAGTGTTCTCCCTGACTCGCTCAGTGATCACTCTCCAATAATATGTACCTGGACAAATAAGTTTCGTAAGTCGCCTCCAAAAACCATCTATAGCAGAGTCCTACCTTATGGCAACCTTACTCATCTCAAGACCTGTCTTAGGCAGATAGACTGGTCCTTAATTTACAAAACTCAAGATGTTGACCTAGCCCTTGATTACTTTATTACTACTTTCAACACTGCCTGTGACACCTATGCACCAGTAAAAAAGTGCAAAATCAAAGCACTCACAAGTCTCTGGCTCAGGGCGAAGCTATTGGCACAGCTCAAAAGTAGGGATCACCTCTGGGCCACTGCAAGAGCTACTGGCACTCTGTCAGACATCCAAAAATATAAACGGGCTTGCAACCACTGTACTAAACAGATCCACTTGATGAAGAGCTCCTACTTCAAGAATGCCCTCTCCAACTCCTGGGGTGAAGGGAAATCCTTCTGGGACAACATAAGAAATATCATGGGTCAGCAGTCCAAATCCTCTCCTACAATAATGAATGTGGATGGAACCACTACATTAGACCCAGAGATCATTGCAAAACACCTAAATGATACCTTCACGGACCTTAGTGGTGTCCTCTCATCTGATTTCTTCACTGATGCTGACCCTCCAATTTCTACTTCTACTACTGCCTCTCCAACCAAACCATCCTTCCATTTCAAACTAGTAAAGACACATGAAGTCTATAAATATGTAAAGAAGGCCATTTCTAAGTCCAGAGCAAAGCAGCAACACTATTGACCTTAAACTTCTGTCCCTCACTCTGGAGGAAGTACTGCTCCCCCTCACAAAAATTTTCAGTTTCTCCCTCTGCTACAGCCAATTCCCTAGGAAATGAAAGGCTGCAGTTGTCACTCCGGTGCACAAAAGTGGTGATAAGTCACTGCCTGGTAACTATCGCCCGATATCAATACTACCACCTCTCTCTAAGGCCCTTGAACGCTTGGTGGCAGACCAACTTTCAGACTACCTGGAAAAGCACAACATCCTATGCACTCAGCAGCATGGATTTAGGAAAGGGCACAGCACATCGACTGCCCTACTTGAATTCTCAGGAGCAATCCACAATGTCATGGACAAAGGAAACCTAACTGGAGCAGTCTACATTGACTTAACCAAGGCATTTGATACAGTACACCATGGCCTACTTATCAAACAACTACTATCCCTAGGGCTGTCACAGAGTCCTGGTGACTGGGTAAAAAATTACCTTGCTCAATGCTCTCAATCTGTAAAAGTAACTGGAGTTCTCTCAGACTCAAAACCGGTTCGCTCAGGAGTTCCCCAGGGATCCATCCTGGGCCCCCTCCTTTTCAGCCTTTTCCTAAACTCCCTCCCCAAATCCTGCCCTGAACAAATAATCCTCTATGCTGACGATGCCGTGATTCTTGCCACTCATAAAAATCCCAACCTCTTACGCCTCAACCTTTAGCATGCTTTTTCCAAAGTTGAGATGTGGTTCCTTGAACATAAGCTGGTTCTAAACCACAAAAAAACTAAATCCATGCTCTTCTCTAACCTGCAAAACAAGAAACGCAAGTCCACTCACCATTAATACATACCTGGGAAATACCCTTGAACAAGTGCCAATCTTCAAATATCTTGGAATCAACTTTGATCAAGGCCTAACCTTTGCAACTCACATTGATAGTACAGCAAAACTATTAATCAGAATTGGGATTCTGTTCGGAACGATAGCTCCTTACCCATTCTGCACTGAGGATTGCCATCCAATCCTCTATCATCTCAGTCGTTGATTATGGCTTAGTTATATACGGATCTGCCACTACTACAGCACTTAGTTGCATTACAACATCCCTAAATAAGGCCTGTCGGCTGCTCACTGGTGCACATTGACGTACCCACATGTGTGAACTCTATGCTGACTCAGGTTGGTTGCAACTCTCAAACCGGATAAAGTACCTCACCTGCCTGATGGCGAAAAAATCCACTCTGGGTCTCACTCCACCAGTATCCAAGACCTGTTATGCCCAAGCGTTAGCACCCATTTTACCAGAAGATCAGAACACCAGCCTCTCCAAGTCCCCCTATGCCGGACTTCTCAGGGACAAAGATCATTTGCCTATCGTGCCCCCAGATGGCTAAATGCCCTCAGCACTCATATTACTGCCTCCACCTCTCTAGGTATTTTCAAATCAAGGCTGTTCTCTCACCTTGCCACCTTCAGCTCCTGTGACTGCCCTGATTAAACCTCCTATTTTCTCACTACCCACCCTGTTCCGTTATTTGACAAAGACATGTTTGGGAAACCTTTTCTCCTCTATTGTCTGCTCCCCACACCTTTCACTTACCCTCTCTGTTCTGGACTTTTTCCCTATTTGCTTCTCCTAATCTGGCATGACCTCTTTCTTGTAATAATAATGTGATTATTGATATCTCATGTCCTTTTGCACAAATGATTTGATATGTATTTGTATATGTTTTCTCGCTCGTGACACAGCACACATTGTTGTGTTATCTATGTAACCTTTTTTGTACTGTACCTAATTGATGAGGAACCTTTGTAAAAGAGCCTCTGGCTCAAAGGTAGTAATTCCTAGAACAATAAACTAAAAAACTAAACTAAAACTAATATTCCTGATAATTGATGGCATTTATCAGTATTGGAACTCATTATTTCCCAGATTAGGCTCCAGATTGCCTAAGATATTCCTGCCATAGACTTATCACACAAGACCACTTCCGTGTAATGCAAATGCAATTTTTTAAATGACATGTACCGCACTCCTTACAGATTATATAAAATGGGAAGAGCAAAAAGCCCAATATGTAACAGATGTCAACAAAGTTCAGGTACCCTATATCATATATTTTGGGAGTGCACTAAAATTCTACTGTTGTGGGATCTTACTGTATCAAATCCAAAATGGACCCTCTGCTTGGCCTTCAGGCTTACTTCAAACCTGAGATATGTCTGCTAGGAGATTTCTCCAGCTTTCCGCCTATGGTCAGGAATGATCACATAATGATGACAGCTATGTCAGTAAAGAAAATAGTTTAAAAACATTGGAAGGATTCTCTCCAACCTAGCTATTCAGAATGGTTACAGGAATGGGCTTTTTAATTTACATGTAGAGAGGATGATGGCCAGTCTTAAAAATAGATTGAATATTTACAAGAAGAGATGAGAAACTTTATATGCCTTGTACTCATTGTAATTGTATCTGTATGTTAACATAATCTGCTTTTCCTGATTTCACTAGTCTTGCAGAATTCCTAATAAATATTTGTCTATGACCAACATTGGCACTCAGTGGGTGGGTGGGTAGAATAGGTAGTGGGAGAGCAGGTGGGGCTAGGGGGAAAGGGGAGGGGGATTTCTTTTGGGTTTTTGTTATTTTTAATACCAAATCTGTAATATCTACTGTTCTTCACTGAATGTATGCAAATAAAATTCAATAAAATTTGAATTTAAAAAAAAAGAAAAAGAAGAAGACGACAAGCATTTTTCAATGCCGAATTTTGTCTTGCTGGCATTGGCATTGGTAGTGCTGGAGTTAGAGAGATGCATAATAGGAATGGAAGTGAAGTATGAACTTACACCAACCCCACCCACCCTGCAGAGACTAACAGACATTGAAGAGCGCCTTTGGGTCATCGGCCATAAGACTTCTGCCATTTCACCTCATCCTACCCTGCAGACTCCGATAAGTGTTGTGTTGCACCTTGCGGTCATTGGGCCTTATGCTCAACCCATTCCATAAGTAAATATGCTGAGATGGGTGCAGTATAGGAGAATGGGGTGATCTTTGGGGTCGAAGAGTCTAAGGCACATCTTGATGCCTGTCACTAGCTGCAAGGTGTGGGTGGGGGTAGAATGGTGTGAGTATTATAGCTGACAATCCAAAGTCACACCTCTGACATCTGTCAGTCTGTACAGGGTGGGACGTTATGGTTAGAAACTGTAACGCCCTGGGCATTTGTTGGTATTTGCATTCCAAATTTTCAACATGGACTTTTTGTGACCCCTCCTCATGAAAGCATTTGGGAACTCCACTCAAGAACAGTGGCACTGTGATTTTGTTAATCTGTCCCGAAGGTTGATTCCACACAGTGACCACAACATTCTGCACCAGATGTGCGAAAACACATTTCAGGCAAGATGTGAAAAATGACAACTGTACCATCCATAAGGTGGTGTGAAGAAATAGGAATGCTGAAAATATGGAGTGAAAATATTAAAAATTCTTGAAGTTACAAATGTGCATGGAAACTGCGCAATGCATGCTCATAACACAGTCATTTTGTGGAATTTTTTCACCAAATTTTCAACATAGGTATTTTGGGACCTCTACTCAAGAACAGTGGCACTGTGATTTTCTTAATCTGTCTGGAACATTGATTCCTCACAGTGACTGTGCCATCTGTACCAGATGTGCGAAAACAGATTTTGGGCAGGATGTGAAAAATGACAGCTATACCAATCATAAGGACATGTGAAGAAATGGCAAGGTTGAAAATCTGGAGTGAAAATATTAAAAATTCTCGAACTTATGAAAGTGTGTGGAAACTGTGCAACGCATGCTTGTAACACAGTCATTTTGCGGAATTGTTTCACCAAATTTTCAACATAGACATTTTGGGACCTACACTCATGAACAGTGTTACTGTGATTTCTTAATCTGTCCTGAATGTTGATTTCCTACAGTGACCACACCATTGTGTGCCAGATGTGCAAAAACACATTTTGGGCTGGATGTGAAAAATGACAACTGTACTGTTCATAAGGGGATGTGGAAAAATGGCAATGTTGAAAATCTGGAGTGAAAATATTAAAAATTCTTGAAGTTACAAGTTTGCTTGGGAACTGTGCAATGCATGCTTGTAACACAGTCATTTTTTTTGGAATTTTTTCACCAAATTTGCAGCATAGACTTTTTGGGAGCCCACCATTTCGTTAATCAGTCCCAAAAGGTGATTCCGTGCAGTGACTGCAAAATCATGTTTTGGGACTGAATAATAAAATGACAGTGATTGAATTCATGAGGTGGGGTCCCAAGAACCCCATGTTGAAAATTTGGAGCCAAAAGTTGCAAAAATGGCTGAAAAATCCACCTAAATTGAACCCCCATTGATGCTGTTACACACCTTACTGTAATTTTCTTCAGTTTATGGTTGGCTTTGAAGAGTGCAGTTGTGTTCCCACTCCACCAAAGATTGTCATGCTGGACTCTGGAGGTAAGTATTGGGTGAGGGGGCTGCGGAAATGTGGGGTGTGCAGAGAGTGGGTGCTGGTTGGGGAGGGGTGTCATGACCATGATGGACCATTTTCTCTTTTACAGGTAACAAAAAAAAAAAAAAAATGACATTGCAGGAAGGTTTTTTTTCCAGGCTTGCTTTGGGCACACTGGAATGGGCTGCCAGTGTGCCACCTGTTTTTTGGAGGGGACGGGGGACTGAAACCAACCTGAATTGGTCCCCCCATTGGCAAAGAAAACATGTCTGTGTTTGGGATGGCATGATGCTGAGGCAGATTGTGCAACCCCCTCGGCAGACAAATTCAACAGGGGGGGCATTATGCCGATGGATATTGGGTTACCCCCACTGGCAAATCAACTGGGGAGGGGGCATGCTGACTAGGGGTTGGGCACCCCCAACATCAACATTTGTGGGACTGTGAGAGGTGGATGGCAACAGCCGCCGCCATGTTTATTGAAATGTTTCAGCGGGCAAGGCATGCTCTGCAATGACGGAGAGCTCCTTCAGTGCATCTGCAAATTTCTTTCAAGTTGGTGGCATGCTTCTGAGTTGCTGCCACAGACAGTGTGCTCATTCATTGGTGCCACATAGAACAACCCAAAAAAGCAGTGGCGCCATTGGCCACAACATGGCCGCACCTCCACAACCTGTTACTCCAGCAAGCTGTCACAAAATATTGCTTGTGCTGCATGTGCTAGACAACACAAAAATTAGTCTGACAGCAGTATCTAGCTGTGAATCTGTGGACTTAGTGACAATAACACCAGCTTTCAGTTTTTTCAAAAGAGGCTCATTAAAGATGTGGTATTTGCCTGCTTTTGGGCTGGGTGTATAATGCAGCTGGCACATTAAAATAAACTATATAGTTATGTTATCAACTGAGTATGGAGTGCTCATTGGGCAGGCAAGTCTCAGTTCTTGGCCCATTCTCTGAGCCACTCAGAAACAATTTCCTCCAATGTGTTTTGTCTTCTGCTGATTGTGAATGGTAGCTATATCAGTACATCACACTACAAATGTCAGATTAACATTCTGCCAGCAAAACTCACATCATTTGAGAACAGAGAAGAAAGCCTTTATTTCATAGCATTACAGCTCTTTTTAATTTGTGGAATGTGACTGTTTTCTCCTACTGTTTTAGACTTCGGGTTCTTCCCCTGTTTGTGGTAGTAGTAGTATTAGCCCCAGAAAATAATAAAGATAGGGTTTGCCATTGCCTACAGTCCCAGGGTATATATTCTGGCCCTACAGGCAGGGTTTTACTGTATATGTTGTAGCTGCTTTATTGCCTCCTGTTTCTGGGTATTATTTCTCCTGGCCCCAAAGGCAGAGTTTACTGTCTTGTAGTTGCTTTATTGCTTCCAGTCTCTGGGTATTATTTCTCCTGGCCCCAGAGGCAGGATTTACTGTCTTGTAGTTGCTTTATTGCCTCCAGTATCTGGGTATTATTACTCCTGGCCCCAGAGGCAGGGTTTACTGTCTTGTAGTTGTTTTTTTGCCTTCAGTCTCTGGGTATTATTTCTCCTGGCTCCAGAGGCAGGGTTTACTGTCATGTAATTGCTTTGTTGCCTGCAATCTCCAGGTATCATTTCTTCTGGTCCTAAAGGCAGAATGTACTGTCATGTACTTGATTTATTGCCTAGTGTAGTGGTGACTGGCTGTTGCTTCTTTTTCTTACATTATGTTTTTTCCTAATGGTGGTGTTTCCTTCTTCATAACAGAGAGCCACTGCTAAATAAAGTGGTGCCTTTGACTGTTGAGAAAAATAACTAGCTATACAAACATAATATTACCTTCTAAAAAAAATCAGACTCAGGAGAGTAGTTACAAACAGAGACCGAGTCTTGCCTGGGTTTGGACCAAATCATCATCCTGGGAGTGGGTGGGAGGTGCAGCCAGTACATGACACTGTACTGGTGGCAACCATGGAAACAAGTCCTTCTTCTCAATCATCGGTCTCTTTCTCATTTTGAACAGATCATGTTGCTAAATTTGCCTTAACAGGATTGATTTAAGTGCTGGTAGTTCTAATTTTCCCCTTAAAGTAGTGATAGTTGCAGTGGTGATGTGGTTACTTTCGGGCTGGCTGGTGCTGTTCTGTTACATTCTGTTTCTTCCTAATGGTGATGTGCTTCTTCTGCATAACTAAAAGCCATTGCTAAGCAAAGTGATGCTTATGACTGTTGAGAACTAGAGTAAAACTATACAAACAAAGTATTCTTTTCTAAAAAAAATCCACCTAAGGAGAATGGTTTCAAGAAAAGATGGACTTGCCTTAACCAAATTGATCTCAATGCTGGCAGCCTTGGTTTTTCCCAATAGTAGAGGTAATAGCATAGTGAAGTGTTAGCTGACTAGTCGTCTGCCTGGCTGGTGCTGTCTTACATTCTGATTCTCCTTAATGTCTCTTTTTCATTTATAATTTAAACACAGTGGTGTTTCTTGAGAAATAGAAATGACTAATTAGCTGTATATTTTATTGCCTTCTAAAAAGTCAGAAACAGAAGAGTATTGAGAGAGAGTTCTTGGACTTGCCTGTCTTTTGACAAAATCACACAGTGGGTGACTGTCACAGTTCAGTTCACACACAGGTCTGCAAACTGATATATATATTATTTTCATTCACACTGGTGCTCAGACTACTAAGCTGTAAGGTCTGACCAGAAATCTAGGACTTACCTGCCTTCTAACTGTAATCCCTATGTGGCACTATCCCAAGAGCTACTACCCCTTCTTGTATGACTAGTGACAGGTTAAGGGGACTAGGTCCAGTGACAGGTGCCTCTACCCAGAGGTCAGGGTTGGTAGTGGTTAAACTAGCTTGGGCACAGCCCTCTGGGACACTGTGACCCCCCTTTGTTCCCACTATGCACACTCATTACACATACAGTACCCACTTACCCTCAGGACGAATTCTGCAGCACGTCTCTGAGGACCCACTGTAAAACAAGGTTAGGTAATGCACACAACCACAATGCAATGGTGGTTCTATATGTATTGACACCACAGGCAGAATATAATTCAACAACAAAAAAACTGATTTATTCAGGGGCAGTAACAAGGAAGGGTGCAAATCAGGCTGATTGGCAGTAAACACACAAATCACAATACTGTGCATGCAATTTAGGGTCCAAATGTCACACTCTCTGGGTACCCAGGATGGGGGGGCTAGCCAGGTCCATTGGCCGGGGTTAACAGGCTGGTGCAGATGGATGGGGCCCTGCAAGGAGAAAGTACATGCACAACACACAATTGTAATCCAGAGCCGGATGGCTCAAGTCATGGAAAGAAAACACAAAGCAATCAGTTGACATACTTTGATTAAATGAAAGGTGCAGGGAGCTAACCTGATTTGTACTCACAATACCCCAAGCAGAGAACCAGATGAATGTTGGTTGTTCTGGAGTACCAGAAGAGCAGGGCATGGGGACAAGGACCTCATGACAGAGCCCGACTGCTTCTGATAGCTAGCGGATTCAGTCTGATTAAACTGGGTTTTGCTTCCAGCTTCAGCACACAATTCACAGTAAAGGGGAAATAAAATCACGATCCCCCACAAGCACTAGTCACATTCATATGTAAAGGAAATTACTATATCAAGCAGGCTGCACCACAATACCGATCACAATTACTGAAAAATACCGGGGAGTACACCCAGCATCAGCAGTCCCAGACAGGCCATCGCGTTCAGCAAACTTTCGGTCTTTTTCAGGTTAAGCCTGGTTCCCACACTTCTGCTTCTTCTTCCTTCTCAAACACTCAGATACAGTCCAAACTACACTCACTAATGGCCACAGACCTACTTTGGGGCCTACACATGTGCTTCCTGCACGAAGTACTCACCGCTCAAACAACAGAGCTCCTTCTCCCTTCACAGTCACCTCAGATCTGACTCTCCAGCAAACTGCCCTGGGGCTTTCTTTTAGATTCAAATGGTTCTGGTTGGCTGATTCTCCTTGTCAGTCACAACAGACTCCTGCTATTGGTGCAGAAAAGATGCCATTGGACCAGAACTACACTTCCCAGGGGCCCCTTCCATTTAGCCACCTTACAGCAAGCTCCATCTGGGAGTCCCTTTCCTGATTGGCCCAAGCAGTCTCCATTTTAGGGCTCCCCTAACCTAATTGGTCCAGCTCAGCAGTTCAGAACCAAAATGGAGGAGCTTCACCGAACAGTTCATGCTGCAAAAGAAGCAGGTTAGACAGACTATATTTCCACTAATATTCTAAATGATTTCTGGCAAACAGTTACATCTTTGAAAAGTGCTCACTCTGCCACTTATCGACAGCAGAAATGGAGCACATTGTCAGCAGCTCGAGTGGGACTCTAGCAGGGAAACACACAGTCCCCCCATACAAAGTAATTATGTCTGCAAGCAGATAGCTCTTAAAGAGACAGTACGCAGAGGCTCTAAAAGCACTCACTGCAGTGCCATTGAAATGGCTGAAACACTGAACACCATCCAGACTTGAAGCACTTAGCAAGCTCCTGGAAGACTTTTGGGAACCTCCATTTGCTGGGGGGGTTACAGAATCAAATCTTCATTCTGGAGGGGTGCCACATATACAGTGGAACACTGGCACCTCCATTACACATAGTCCACAGTCTCATTCACACTTACACATCTCATTTCACTAGTAATGTTGTTTATTACTACTAAACAGTGGTTTACTTGCTTTTTTATCTACAGATATGTGGATTAAAAGCTGTTTAAAATGATTTTTTAACATACAGTTACAGTAATGCATAAAGGTTCTAACATGTTCAAATAAGGTTTGTATAACTATCTGAACCTTTTGTTGCTTATCAGAACCTTATAGAACTTCAGAACCTTTTGAAGTTCTCCTACATCTATGAAAATAAATGAAAACTATATCAGAGCTCAAAAAAATTAATTCAAAACTATTGCTGAGTTCACAATGAGCTTCTCTCACAGTCAGTATGAATGCAAATAATACTGTACTGTACTGTTCTGCAATGGCCATAAAATAGCCTAACACACAGACTGCCACCAGTCCAACTTAACAGTTATTGAAGCTTAGTTTGGCATTGATAACTTTATCCTGAACATTTTAAAGAGAGAAGGGCTGCCTATATTGACTGTGTGTCTAGATGCTCCCAGTTATCTGGAGTCACAGAACCAGTGTAAGAAAAACCATCAAAATTCAGAAAAAATCCTTTATGTACAGTGTGTAACCTAGGTATGCTGGTAGAGTGGTGCATCCTGGGCTAGTGGAAGAACTGCAGAACTCCTCCATTATCAAAGCTGACATTCATGGCAGCTACAAACCGAAAGGGACTGCAAGCAGCCTAAAAAGGCTGGTAACAGGCTTAAGTGCCATTAAATAAGTTGAAATAGGACTTTAATAAAGTTTTGCTCTACTGCCGGTTTCACCTGACTGGAAGTCTTTTTTTTTATAATTCATTTTTTGTTAAACAGAAAAAAGTAAAATATGCATATACATATTATGCCAAACAGACTTGACAAGGCATCAAAAAATATACTGTAGAAGGACTCTAACACCATAGTCCATACAAACAAAAATACAAAGTAACAAATTTGTAACATAAAAAGGAATTAATTATTAATAACAAATGGCCACTAAAAACCCTTACTTCAAGGGCCAGTAGTCCAGAAATGGAAATGAAAAAGCACAGTTGCCAGAAAGCCCCATCTGTAGTACAGATACAGCAAAATCCTGTAAAGAGGCCATTCTGTAATCCATATATCTACAGTTGCAGTCTCAGATACCCAAGCAAACATTCAGGGCAGCATGATAAAAAATACACAAGTAAAAGTCTTCAACTGATCTTAGTGCAGAAGCTGGCATTTTCATCTGTTCAGTCCATCAACAGTGACTTAAAAAGACAAACATGCCCCCCAAAAAATAAAATATTCTCCAGCTTATAAAGGAAGAGGTAGGGTAACCAAACCTGTGAATTCAGTAGCGCTGAACTGGTAAGATAGGAGGAAACCAAATTCGTGCCACTCTGCACATAGTGCCAATGCCAGACCCCAACCTAACACTGGCTCTCTGCCCCATCAGTCATACCCTTCCCCCAGTTCTGAAAAAATCAACAACCATCAAGGTACAAAATAAGATTAAGTGTCCAGCTGAAAAAGGACCCATTTCTGCCACCAAAACCCAAAAATGCATACCTGATTCCTTAATCTCTCCTATAGCCTCTCCAAGGCATGAATGTCCCAAAGTAAGAGACCCCAGACCTCCACAGTTGGAGGTGACTTTGAGGGCCAGTGCCACGTGATGGCCTTTTTGGCTACCAGAACCAGAAGGGTAACCTGATAATAGGTAGTTCTATCCACACAAACTCCTTCCGGGGAAATATAGCTGTCAACACATATGTAGGCATCAGCATGCCTGGGCAATCATAAATAACCTGTATTACCAACTGAATCTCATTCCAAAAGGTGCACAATACCAGGCAAGCCCAAAGGATATGGGTCAAATCTGCTGTTAGACAGCTACACTCACTATAGCATTCCCCAAGATCGGGATTAGAGAACTTCACCATGACAGCTGGCTTACGGAAAAAGAGCATCTGTATTTTCCACATATATTTTCCTTCCAGTAGGGCATGCTAGAGACCTTATAAGCTGACAAAGCTGTCTTCTCCCAGGCCAGTCGGGGGATATCCACACCCAATTCTTGTGACCATCTAGCTCTAACTGAATCAGAAGAATCCTCCAGTCCCTCCTGTAGAGCCTTATATAGAACATTAATCAGATGAGCAGTTGGCATGCCAGCAATGCTTGCCTGAATTAATGATACCAAGGTAGATGGCCTTGCCACTATAGAGGAGAGGGAATCTTTATAGGGTTGTAGAAAACATTTCAGCTAAAAGTATGTATAGAAATGTGATTGGGGAGGTGGTATTTAGATTGGATGGAGACAAACAGAAGAAATCCAGAGGGCCCTACTAATTGAAAACTATATTTTAAACCTAGCTCCTCCAAACTTCGAAAAATGTTATCACTATTAATAAATAAAAAAGGGGTATCAGCTGCAAAGGCCCTAAGATACAAAACTTTTACAGTAGTGAGATATTTATTTAATGCCCAATGCCAACCATGAAAGGATCTCAAATGTGGCATGGAAATCTTGAAAGAGGAACATACTTAGGCAGTGACCCAAAAAGGTAATCAGATAGATCACATACAGCAGATCGTTCCAATCAATCTCAAATTGTTTCCAGTGAGCTGTATATGAGGGGTTCAACCAGTATAGAAGGGTACAAAACTATGAGGCAAGCACATAATGCCACAAGACTGATAAATTCAAACCTCCTCTCTACCACTAAAGCTGATGAAGGGAAAAATGTATCCTGGGTGCCAAACCCATTGAGACAACATAAGAAATCAATGTATCCCTCTCTCTAAAATAACTCTCCCCATGGGGGACTGGAAGTGTTTGTAAAAAAAAATAAGATTCAGGGAAAAGCATTCTGTTGAACAACTTCCACCCATCCCAGAAAACTTAAAGGAAGGTTTGACCACCTGCTAAGATCTGCAGTGAGTTGCTGTGTTAAGGGATCATAATTGAGAAGGTCCTCATGGACCAGATATTTAGTAACCTGAACCCCCAAATATCTCATGGCTGTTTTATACCACCAGAGGGGATGAATCTGTTTAAGTATCTGTGAGGGAATAAAGTTATACAAAAGTACATCTTTTTTTGTTCATTAACCCTGTACCCAGCTAGTCACCAAAAATAGTAATCTGTTCCCACACTGCTGGAATAGATCATTCCTGATTAGTCAAAGTCAATAGAATGTCATCCTCAAAGAGGAAAATTGTATGGGGGCACCCCCCCATTGAAATACCCTCTTTATCCAGGTGCTACCTAAGGGCCTCAGCAAGGGGCTTCAAATACAGGTCAAATAATATTGGGAAAAAGGGACACCCCTGTCTCATGTCCCAAGAAAGAGGGAAGGAACCTGATAGAGAACAATTCAGTTTCATATAAGCCCTGGGGGCTAGATAGATGTTTTGGAGTTGTCTTATAAACTCCTGAGGAAAACCAAACTGTGACAGGGTTGCCCAGAGAAAAGGACAGGTAACCCTGTCAAAGGCTTTTTCTGCATCAAGTTCCAAAAGAACAAGGGGGAATTTTTCAGAAATGGCATAATCCACTATCAAGTGAGTGTGGTGAACCGCATTATGAGACTGCCTCCCTTTAACAAAACTGACTTGATCCAGATCAACCAACAAAGGAACAATATCCTCCAATGTATGGGCCAATATAGTCATAAGCATCTTATAATAAAAATTTAACATGGAGATTGGCCAATAAGAAGAGGCGTATCGCATATCCTTGAGAGGCTTAGGAAGGGCCACAATTACTGTGTAATTCCATGATGGTGGGGGAGGAGAACCCTTTTGCACCTGATGGAAAGCCACCAACAATGGGGACAACAAATCTTCCCAAAATTTCTTGTAAAATTCCAGTGGATAACCAGACCAGAAGTCTTGCTTTGCTGCACTTCTGGTTTAGTGGCTTTTAAACAAGCTCACTCCCAAGTATCAGCATTTTAGAGAATGGGGCTGCCTGAATTGACTGTGTGTATTGATGCTACCAGTTATCTGTAGGTAGAGTTTGTGTGTGAAAAACCAAAACAATCCATGAAAAGTCTTGTGTGTCCTGTCTGTGTGTACCCTAGTCAAGCTGGTGCAGTGGTGCATTTTGGGCTGGTGGAGGGACTACAAAAGTTCCCCATGATCAAAGATGACATTCAAGTCAGTTACAAACTAACAGGGTTGTGAACATCCTAAAAAGGTTAGTAACAGGTTCAAGACCACTTAAGGAGGCTGACAAAATATTTTAATGTTTTACTGCACTGGCAGTTTGGCCAGAATGGAAGTCCCACTTTGCAGCACTTCTGATTTACCGGCTTTTAAAAGGATACCTAAACCTTCTTTTTATACATTTTTTTAAATGACTCCATAGGCTTATAAAGGAGAGGCTGTTGTTTATTCAGTTATGTGCTTCCCTCCATTACTCCCCGAGTACAGACAGACATCAGCTAATATGTCACAACCCCAATCTGAAGATCGGTGGGAGAATGATAAGCGAATCCTGGCTTCCCCACTTGAAAGGTTTAAAGATTGTGGATATTATGCAGGGGGACAGGTGCCTTTCAGTTGCAGAGATACTAGCTAAATATAATATAGGCCCTAACCAGACTTTCAAAGTATATCAGCTCAAACACTTCTTGGAGAAGTTCAAGAATAAATTAAGAGAGGGGTATATTACTGGGGAATGGTTTGAATCCCTGGCCCATGTGACATGGGAACCGCGTGCGGTTTCCAAAGTCTATAAAGCACTGTTTGACCAAGTCTATGCAGACATTGACAATAAACCCAGATTCTGTCTGGGTCGACCTGGGGACCAGGAACGGAACTGGGATGTAATATGGCGACACACGTACCAGTATATCACCCAGGATAGATTACGATTCATGCAATACCATTTTTTAAATAATCTGTTTTGGACCCCTTCCAAATTATATAAAACTGGACGTAGACCAGATCAGTCATGTTACCGGTGTATTCAGGCTGATGGGGACCTATTTCACATTTTCTGGGATTGTCCATCGATAAAAGGGCTGTGGGACCAAATTAAATATAAAGCAGACCCTCTACTGGGAATTGAAAACTATTTTACCCCAGAAATCTGCCTGATAGGTGATTATACTGGTATCACTGCTAAAGCCCGAAGATACTATATGGCCTTGATATCATCCTCTGTCAAGAAAATAGTACTAAAGCTTTGGCTGGACAATACCCCACTTAACTACGCCTAATGGTTACAATAACTACTTTTTAACTTAAACATGGAAAAATTCGGGGCTGTGAGAAGGGACAGTCTCTCAAAATTTGAGTGGGTATGGAGCTCCTTTCACACACTTTACTTGCTCCAGTCCTAGTCAGTTATTGCAAGGCAAGTTGACTCTGGCATGTACACCGATGAACAGGTCTATCTTAAGCATTACAGCTTGGGGGGAGGGGAAGGAGGGTGGAATGAGTGGATAGGTAAGGTGACTTTATAGAGGGGGTAAGAATATCATTAAAAATGTTCTGCTTTTCTCATTGTCATACATTGTAAGTGGCATGACTCTGTCACATGTTATCTGTTGTAATGTACGGTTTTCATTCTTGTGCCAACAGTATTTCAATAAACTTGAATGTCAAAAAAAAAAGTAGAGGCTGTTGTTAACATTTACACTGAAACTGCATTTATTAAAGTAGGATAAATGCAGTTTCATAGCATTTGAAAATTTTAAGCAAAACCTTTCCTAATTCAAAAATCCCACTCTGTCAAAAACCCTAAATTGGCTGCCGATGATGTCAATGAAGAGAGAGATGCCCAGTTCTGCAGATGTATAACAGACAAGTTTAAAACAAATATGCCTGTTTTTTTTTTTTTTAATTCCTTTTTCTCCCTCCTGGTTTTTTTCCTTCCCTCTTGATCCTACTCCTTCTGGCCTCTCGAGTGCCTCCTCTCCTTCCCTGCACAGTGGGGTCTGTCTGGTGTGGCGGTCTGAGTGGAGAGGCCATCATCCAGGACCGCGAGGGTGATTTTTCCCTTGTCTGTTGGTTCCATCCCCTGGGGACACCGGTGCTTGGGACTGAGTCCCGAGAGGTAACATGCTGACGCACGTCTAATCCCTCTCTACAGCTGCACATGTCCTCTCCCCACCCCCGAGTCGTGGAGTCGCCTCGGCCCCTTCAAGAATCAGTGCTTCCACCGACTCTTCTACAGGAATGATGGATGCTTGCGATCCCGGTATCCCACCCCTGAGGGAGGAGAGCATCCATAGGGATGTCTCGATCCTCCTCCCTCAGCTCCCTCGCTCCCCCAAGTCCGCTATCAACCTGGGTCGCCGGCGTAGCGCGAGGTGTGGCATCCAGTGCCTCAACCCTCAGCACCACCGGGCCAGCTAAATATGCCTGTTTTAATGCCAAACCATACAAACCATCACTTAACTTGTGTATTATTTATACAAATGCACAAGTTTAGTGACGATTTGTAAGTAGACATGCAGTGCCTGTAGGAGTACCATACATAATCAGAGCTGCCCCAAGAGCTGCACTCTGCTGTACAGCAACACACGCAATTAATTTAAATTAACCCCTGGACAGTTTGACATAATCTTGATGTACGTTACTTATTCGCATTGGTTAAAGAGTAAATACAGACTTCTTTATTTTGGGATATGCCATATACTGTAATTACGGAAGAAAGAAAAACAATCTTACAAACAGGTTTTCCTATTAATATAAATCAGCAGAGACCAGACTGATTACTATTGACATTTAGATGTAATGAATAAAGTAAATTAAATAGTACATTCACTGCAGTGAAACAGGATATGCATGGAGTTTGTGCAGCTGAACTGAAAAATGTCATGGTCCTACTCTTTCCCATTCTTGAATTTACTTGAAGCGCTTGCTCTAGGCTTGTCCAAGTACAGCATGTGATTGACATGAGCCTCATGGTTGAGTGATAGGAACTCTTCTTCTGGGTGCAGGTACACAGATGATAGTGCAGCCAAGTACTACTGCTTTCATCAACTGACCAGGTTCCAACAAGAGGAAAAGATGCTCTTTTATTTTACATTTTTTTTAGTTAATAATCTTTATTGTTTATTTTAGAAACAGACACAGAAATAAACATACAAGAAACACATAATAACACAACTCAGAACTGGCAGAAAAGGATTGATGTTAACAACATATCCATGATGTCTGACATTGTTTATGTGCAAGGAAAAGTACAGAAAGAGTAGGAAGGCAAACATAGGGACAGTCCCCCAAGATTCTCTGCCAGCAATACAGTAAACAGGAAACAGACTGGGAGAAACTAAGTAAAAGTGTCCAAAAGCTAGTGGTGAGACAGCTATACTTATGTATAAGACATGAGTTTTCTAGGTGTCAGCTTCGAAGTAACCGCTGGGCAACGCCACTGAAGATCATAGTAGAGGAGTCAAGGGAGGACATTATTTTACATTTTTTAATAAGTAACAAACAAAAAAAATCATAGACAAACAATGATGCCAACACATGTTTAAGGGAATCAAGTTTATTTGAATCAGACATCCATTTGGATGATGACATTGTCTTTGTCATGCACTGCTGTGTTAAAGCTTCTCCCATCCCATGTATCCAGTTTAAGGGATTAAAAGGTGATGCTCCCCATTACAGAAAATACCCATCAGCCAAAATACCTAGCAGTGATGGCAGCAATATATACAGTTATATATATATATATATATATATATATATATACACATATATATATATATATATATATATATATATTTATATATATCTAGGACTAATCAAAGGTTAAGGGGAGAGTGATATCCTCAGCAGTTCAGTTTACAAGTTATATATTGCTGCCAGAAGGAATATATTGGAGTATAATTACTGGTGAGCCTATTTATCAGCCAGATTATCATCCCTCTCATAAGCCATAATAACCTGAAAATGGGTTATTACAGCGTTCTGAAAACAACTCACTTGCACTGTCCTCGAGTGTCACGTTCACTTTCCTGAAAGCATATCGTGACTGATCGGTGTTCGTTCCAGAAAATAATATTGGCCAACACATAAATAAACTGATGTGCTTCGTTTAAAAATTCTGACAGTTATAGAAGTTACCCTCAGTTTTGTTATTTTTTGAGTTTGGAAAGCTACCAAGTATAGAAGACTGAGGAGAGCGAGTGACTCAGCGGTTTCAGAAGATGAGATTCAAGCATAAGTAAGTGTTGCTATAGCAATGCTCGCTTACACTTGAATCTCGTCTTCTGAAGCCGCTGAATTACTCACTTTCCTCAGTCTATACTCGGCAGCTTTCCAGACCTACAAAATAACAAAAATGAGGGTAACTTCTACAACTGTCAGGATTGTTAAGCAAAGCACTTCAGTTTGTAACATTTGAGCAATATTATTTTCTGGAACAAACACTGCTTGGTCAGGCTTACTAAGGACCTTTGGTCACCACTAAGGGGAAGCAGAAGAAACAGATTGTCTCAGGGAGTAAGTCTGCACCAGTAATTATAAAAAATTAAGTCTAAGTAGGTGTGAGTTCATTATGTTTTTTTACACACCCTCAGTGAATGATCAGCTCATAAACCTCTCGAGCTTCGCTCTCAAGGATTATGGCTCATCACTCACCTAGGGTGTATAAAAAAACATCATAGCAAACACCTACCTAGCCATTATTCTCTTTATATTGCTGCCTTCACTGCTAGAATATTTTTTTGTTACTTATTAAAAAAATTTTCAATGGGCTTGAGCAAGTGGATAAGATGCATGCTTGTGTGACTTCGAAACACTGTGGCTGTTCACCTCTCTATCAGTGGGATATACCACCTTGTAGGGGTATGACACAAGGCACTCTAGAGGTGCCATGGGAATAATTCCCTTGGCTAAAGGTAGCTTAGAAAGAAGCCCACAGGAAAGAGAGAAGAGCTTGGAGGAGGGCCTTTTAAGGCCTGGTTGGGGGAGTGGTTGTTGTTCAGCCCATTGAACTCTGGCCAGCCCTCATCTGTCAATTTCAATGGGCTTGTGCAACTGGATGAGATGTATGCTTGTGTGACTTTGAGACATTGTGGCTGTTTGTCTCACTATCTGTGGAATATACCACCCTGTAGGGGTACGGTGCATGGAACCCTAAAGGAGGGTTCCCTATAGGTTCTGCAGGAATAATTTCCTTGGCTAAAGGTAGCTTAGGAAGAAGCCCAAAAAGAATACCCAAAAGGGTGGCAAGCATCGAAGAGGTGAGAAATCAGAATATATTGAGACTGAAAATTAAGGTGATAGACATAGATGGGAAGGACAAGAGAAGAACGAGATATGATGAGGAGGATGAATGAAATGAAAGCAGACAAGATGCAGAGGGGTGGACATCCTAAAGAGAGAGGCAACAGCCAGGGCCACCATTCAGCTCCATCCAACAGTGGAACTAAACTACAGAACCTAAGGAAACTCCAACCCTATCTAATATTATGACCATTGGCACAGAGGAGAGAAAGAACTCCCTCTAAGGAGGAAACTTCTGGGGATCCAAGGCCTAGGTTTCCTTCTCTTTAGGCTGAATGACATTTTGATTAGTGACGGCTCAGCTACTGCAATTTAGAGTCAAAATCAAAGGAGGAGGAAAATATTCCAATTCAGAGGAAGCTCTCACTGTGTCCTTCTAAATGGACAGCTGTTGAGGGTTGTGAGTGATGTCTCTGCAACTAGATGCTCAAAAGCAAGAGAGGAGAGAGATGACTGCTGAGGCACTCAGTTGGCCTATGTGAGTCTATGAAACAGACCAGGTGAACCAGAGGTGGTCTTGATGGAGAATAGCATAGAGGGTGCCTTTGAACCTGCTCAGGCAGCCAAAGGGGCTATGATGATGAGATCCCCATCCCTCACAGCTGGAAGTCATATATCCTACATCCAGAGGTGTTGCAGAGATGAGGGATGGCTGAAGGTCCACCCGGAGTAATGTCATTCTCACTATGGGCCAGGGAGAAGGACCTCACTCTGAGCTTCACATGCTCTAGATGCAGACTTCATGGGTGCAGAGTGAGACCATCAGCTACAGGCTAGCCATGAGCCAAGGAGCAATGGAATGGAAGGCATGTCTCCGAATGGAGAGCAGTTCAATGAGGTAGCATAAAACCCAATGAGAGGTGTGCTCGATTAATCAATGTGAATGAATAGACCCTGAGGTCGGACTGAGTGAAGGACAACCAGCCTCATGCCATGGGGAAGCTACCCATGATTGGTAACTACAGGACTGCATGCCAACCAGGTCCATTGAGAGCCAAATTAGGAATGGATAGAATTGCATGAAGGTAGGAGTGAGAGCGGCTGGGCAAAGCCAGCAGCCGATAGTGAGATAGGCAGTACCAGGAGCACATCTGACTATGTTTGACTAGAATGAGGGAAATAGGGTCTAAGGAGGAGATGAGTAGGCAGGGTGATATGCATGAGGAAATATTAAGTGATGTAAATGAATAGGGTGTAGTGATATAGCAGGATGGCAGAATAGGGAAGCCCCTATAAGAAAGCAGAGGTCAGAGAAGGAGAGAAAAGGAGGGTGAAGGGAATGGGAGGAGGAGAAGGGTGAGCGCCCACCACGGGGAAGAAAAGTCACAATGAAATGAAGAAAGCACATCAAGGTGTAACCAAGAACAATGAGCGGTGAAGGCCAGAGCCAAAGATGAGCGATGGGGTGAGGGGAAGAGGGATGGGCAAGAGAGGAGCTCACTGAATAGAACAAGGCCATGAAACACCTGCAGTCAAATCAGGAGCACAAAAGTTCAGAGCACTGGCAGTCAAATTCATAGCAAAGGGCCAGAATGGGTAGCACAGTCAAATGGCAAGCAATAATAAGGTAACAGAGAGGACCCCATGTAGGAAGTGAGAAGGAATGTGTCCTCCATCTCAGAGATGGAAGTGACAGAACAGAAGGGGAGAAGTCAAAGTGAGGAATGTACCACAGAAGTGGCAGAGAGGAGGGGGAAGCACAACAGGCAAAACACCTGAAGGAAAAGCAGGTGCAGCAGGAGTCAAGAAGAGCCACTGCCACAAGGAAGATAGAGCAGGCTGCAGAGTGCAATGGGGGGTACAGTGAAGCTAGGCGAGTGGCAGGGACAAATGAATAGATGAGTGAGGGGAACGAAGTTGCAGAGAACAGGATGAACAGGAAGGGTAGACCAGCTAACAGCCATGAGCAGCAGCAATAAGAAAAGGAGTGAGGAATGAGGATAGTGGGAGCAGCCGGAGGCAGTACAACAGAACAGGGAGGGCAATGAGGAGAGACAAAGCAAGGTACAGGAAGAAGGGGCAGCCAATGGAGCTTCCAGCAGGAATGAAGAAAATGAATGAGGACTGGCTTGGAGGAGGGTCTTTCAAGGCCTGGTTGGGGGAGTGATTTGTTGCTCCACCCATTGAACTCCGGCCAGCCCTCAGCCATCAATAAAATAAAAGTGTCTTTTTTTCTCTTGTTGGAATGTGGTCAGATGACAAGAGCAGCAGTACTTGGCTATGCTATCATCTGTGTTCCCACACACAAAAGTAGAGTTCCTATCACTCATCCATGAGGCTCATGTCACTCACACACATGGACAAGCCTAAAGTGACTGCTTTGAGTAATCTTGAAAATGGAAACAGCAGGACCATGTCATTCTGCTTTCTACAAATACATTTGTTCATGGTTAAAATATTCCTCACTCACTGTACACTGTACCACAGTTTGACATGTGAGATTGTCGGGTAGTACTCATTACATGTTTGTATCCACATTTGTCTTTACTCATCTAAAAATACTGCGTTTTGTATACTCCAAGTGCAGAAGTATGTGTAGACACCACTTTGTGCCATTATATATGGATCCTGGCATGAACCTGGGAACCTGGACACAACACTGAAGATGTAGTAATCATGAACATGAGCAGTTTGAAGATTCTTCAGAGAATGATATTCCTTCCAGTTTAATTATGTGGCCTAGTTTACATGGGTGCCTTGAGTACTATATAAGTGCAATTCATGGCACTCACAACCCTTCACATGCCAGTCACAGCACAGAATTTTTGCTTTATTCTGTTGAATGACTGTGTTTCTGTGGGAAAATTTATGTAGTGGTCAATACATGCTATTATTTCAAATATAAATTGGTCAAGTCTGTGGCTCATGGATGATTGTATCACCTGCTGGTGTCTGGAACATACTACAGTACATGTAGTTGCAAGCACAAACAATGTTGTCAATACTTTAACAGGGGCAGACACTGTGTGGCTACAGCCTGTGGCCAGTGCAAGATGACCTTCAAGCACTATGTGCCTATTCAGCCTGTACTTATGGATGCACAGTTCACCAGTTTAATCCAGTTAAGACTGTGGTTGATGATTATACACATGTTGGGCATATTGCCATCAATGTCTAAGTCGATGGTTGCCATTTTTGTTGTATTGTAGCTACTAGTAGTTTCACAGCAACTAATGCCAGCAATGGCATGGTGTGCTAGAGTGTGTGTTTGCTAGAGCTAGAGTTTGACTCTCCCTGAAAAATAAAGTAAAAACTGGGTAGGCAACAACCTGGACAAGCAGGACAGTTCTATCATCAAAGATTTTGATCAAAGATGTTGCTCACCACAAATTCTCATATCTTATTTTATTCTGATTAGCCAAGTGATTAAAATATATGGTTAAATAATTTACCAGTACATTCACTGCTTCCTCAGGATACCTAATATTAGACTTCCTAAACATATATAAAACAAAATAAATGATCAACATTTATATGCAAAATGCACTGACCTGTTTTGTATTGTAATATTTCAAATAAAAATATGCAAAGTTTCTAACAAATGAATGATGAATTCAGCAATCTCTTCACCTGTGTGGCTATTAATTATTTCATTTATATCTGTTACTTCCACATAACTGCCAATGTCTTTTAATTCTTAAAATAACATGTATCTGTCTGTCTGTCTATCTATCTATCTATCTATCTAGTATCTAACTATCTGTCTGTCTGTCTGTCTGTCTGTCTGTCTATCTATCTCAACTAAAATAGTGGGAACATTTAGTGATCTGACAGCCCATTTGTAATTTGTAGAAATTAAAATATCAAACTCGTTAGTGTGAAGCACACATTGAGCATGGGGCTTAACGTTATCTGCCGCTCCTTTAAGAGCACTTAGAACCTGCATGTAACAATTTGTTGCACTTCCTGGCAGTGCCATGCATGCCTGTCAGTCAGAGAAAATGAGTTAGTCTCGGGCTTGTCCTCATGAAGAGAACATCTGCTGTACAGAATAACCCTTTATTCTTATTTTATGCGTCCATTCAGTTATTCACACAGTTCATAATGATGTCCTTACCAGCAGCAATCGAAGGGTCTTGCAGGCCACAGAGAAGGTAGGGGGTCTTTTAGTGGTGGCCCAATACCAACAATGCCACACATGGTGGAGAATGCAGCCCTTCTTCTGTCCAGACCCCCATCTTGCTTGTTTGCATCACTTGATACCCCAAAGTCATCATCCCAGTATGCCTGAACAACTACCTGAATGTTATTTGCATCACAGCCTGGCTGCACAGAACAGAAAAAATTGAACTGTCTCCTGTTGTTCAACAGCCTGCAGCCCTCCTCTATCATTGTAGGTTGTGAAGAAGAAAAAAAAATGTTCAGCATTGTTAGCCTGCTGTTTAAACATAAGACCAGTCAGCAAAGTTTTTTTTTCTCAAGTCATCTGCCCCATGGAGTGCCAAACTGCAAACACCAGCTCCCACCTCGTGGCAGGGCTCATTTTATACTGCTCCATTGCAAAAAATCTCCCCTAGTGCCTCCAAAGCAAATACTGCAGCTCCAAAGCAAAATAAATGAATAAATAAATAAATGAATAAATCCCTGTGCTGTACAAGGAAATCTGCTTCCCTCTCCTCCAGACTGCCGCCTGCCACCCCTCAGCCTCCAGTTTGCTCCCCTGTCAACCAGCTCCACTATCGGCCATTTAACAGGCATGACCCTTAATCCAAAGTGTTCCCTAAGACTGGCCACTCCAAGCAGGGACCGCAAAACCGGAGCGCTCCCCCACACAAACACAGACCCAGGAGGACGCCGTTGCATACTAGTAACCCAGCGAAGACTCTGCTACCTCTAACCATTGGCTTCTTTTGGGCCTACACTTGCACAGAGCACTCTGCTTCCCAACTCAACAGTGGCCCTTCTCTCAGCTTCGG
This sequence comes from Neoceratodus forsteri, assembly GCA_016271365.2. Taxonomy (NCBI): domain Eukaryota; kingdom Metazoa; phylum Chordata; order Ceratodontiformes; family Ceratodontidae; genus Neoceratodus; species Neoceratodus forsteri. The sequence continues at coordinate 465,324,590 of CM057449.1, forward strand.
CTTCCCTCTCGCACAGCAGCCACAATGGACTGCTAACCCACTCCTCCCATTGAAAACATGGAGCGATCCGCTCCCCATTCAGCCGCTCTAGAACCAGCCATGAAAGAAAGCAATAAATAAGGACTGCACAAAGAAGTGCTTACCTGCCAATCAGCCACACCACATGGAGCTACCACAGCAAAGAATAAATAAATAAAATGGGAGCAAAAGAAAAAAATAGAACATTAAGCAAAGCGCAGCAGAAACGTCAGGCAGGGTACAGCCATACAGCAAAAATAATCGGGAGCAAGAAAACAAAAGGCTGTACAGCAGCATAAGCAAATGCAGGGCAAACCAATAAATAAAAATATAAAAATGGGGCCAGGAATGACAAAAGTACAAACAAAGCAATATATAAGGGGCATACTACTTCAGTGGCCAGACCTTAACAAATTATCAAGGGCAGTAAAGTGAATCACAAGCACAGAACCTGCGAGACAGAACAGTAATAAAAGTCAAGTACAGAAACCTCTTTAGTCAAACAGACAGCAGTCAAGTAATTAAAATTTCCCCAGCAAGTCTGTGCCACTCACCAGAAAGAAAACTCCCACCATTTTCTGTTGGGGAAGAAGGCAGCAGGGTGGCAAAAGCCATTTGGCCATTGCACAGCAACCAAGCAGCCTCATGGAAGGAATCCTCCATCTTTGTTCCACAATACAGTAAAACAGGAAGTGAACCTTAACCCCCCCCCCCATTGGTAGCCATCATGCTACAGTCAGGCCAGTCACAACTACAGGACCTGTATGTCAAAGTTTGACAGTCATCTTGTGAAGGGCACAAAATGACCACACTCCATAGAAATCAATGGCAATCCTAATGAAATGAATGGACACTGCAACAAATAGCTGATTTTTTGAACACAACCTCTATTTAAATAATAGACAACACAGAACTGAGTGGGAATTCTTTACTAAGAGATCAGTTGATGAACTCTGCTACAAAAATTCGTACTTTTGTTTACAAAAATAATTTTTGCTCAGCACTTCATCCATAACACGACATCCAATCTCCTGCATGATGGCAAGTCCTTTTCACCTGTATGACCTTTGATCAGTGAAACACAGCTTGTTTCCAACCATGATGTCCGACAATGACACAGATATTGGCACTGAATCATCCTGAGTTCTACCTTCACCCACTTCAAGGGTGTGGGGCAACAAAATCCAAACAATCCTCCATGACATCCAGTCTTCTATTTCAGTTCAATGAGCACCAGCTATGCAAGCCATTCAAAAAGACCTTGCCTACATTAAAGCTATTTCACCACAGTCCACGGTCCATACCAGGCTACAGCCAGTACCCTTCTTGGTCTTGCCCCATGAAGACACTGTCAACTGGCTCGAGCAATTCCAAGCATGGATTTCTTTCAATGGTTGGACTGAACCTTTGTGCACCTCCAATGCCTTGTGCTTGCTTCTGAGAGGGAATGCCATTTCCTGTTTCAACACACTTCCAGAACAAGTCAAAGGAGATAATGCCACATGGTATACAACCTTTAAAGCCCATTTTCTCCAAGCACATTCACACTGGTTATTGGAGCAACAACTTTGGAAATGCACCATGCAACCCTCAGAATCAGTAGAGGCATTCATTGTGGACATTGACTCATGCTGCAAATGCCTGCAGAAAACAGAGAAAGATCAAGTAACAGCCTTCTCAATTCTGTACCTATGTCATACAGCAAAAGCCAACCACCTGGACAGACACCATCCAAGTTGCATGGCTAGCCCAAGAGTCCATCTTAATGTTTCAATCTGCCAATGCTCAGGCATCCCAAACCTCACAACTGGCTGCATTCACCACATGTGTCCAACATCAACAAGCAATTATTGACAAGCTTATCTCAACTGTCAATACCTTACACATCAGCTCAACTGTTTCCTCTGCAAAGTCAGTCAACACTATGCAACCACCTCAACCGCCACTTGATCCACCTCGGCCTTCCTGAGACCCTGTGACCTGCCAGTTGTGTGGATTGAGAGGACACACTGCCACTGTCTGCCAAAAGCTAAAGTATTATAACAGGACTCAAGAGAACCAAGGGTGCCCACCGCAGCACAATCAACATGATAATCGCAACTACTCCCAGGATCAGGGAAACGTGCACTACCCAACAGACTTGGGACTTTTGTTGAGCAGGGGAACACAGTGACTGACCGCCTCTCTGACTTTCACAATTCAAACAAAATGCATAATCTAACTGCAATCTCAGGCACACTCTCACTTCCAGGGGCAAAGGAACCTGTCATAAGATCACCTGTCCTAGCAAACTATGTTCCTGTACCCATCAGTGATTTGTCTACATTTGCCTTGGTCCACACTGGAGTGGAAATATCAGTTATCAACAACAGTATTCTAAGCAACTAACCTATTCATCGACATAATGCCTCTCCAGCCAACCTAAAGTACATTATCACAGCAAGTACAGCTACAGTACCTATCACCGGTGTGGTCTATCTCAAGCTCCACTTTGGCTCACAGCAAGCTATTGTCAAGTTTTTACATAGTGTCTGCTCTTCAACCTGCAATAATTCTTGTCCTGGACTTCCTCAAAGCTCACAAAGCCATCCTAGACTTTGTCTCAAACAAACTGTCACTAGATCCTCAGTGGCAACTTGTAGTAATAGACTCAATCACCATGCCTTCTAAGTCAGAGATAGTTTTGATTGCCAAGATTCAAGGTGAGCCACTTCCACAAGGTGTTGTTGGCATCATCATGGGATCCCCTGCACTGCATTTGTCAGGTCTCATTTCAGGAAATACCTCATCAGTGGTGCATGGCAGCACAATCTTCCAAAAATGCTGTAACTTCACAGATGAGCCTGTGGTCATTTTAAAGGGTGCCAACATTGGAAAATGTGTCTGCTTGTCTACAGGGGACCAGCTCCATCTAATGCAAGAGCCTCAGCCTGGTTCCACCAACTCTTGTCCTGTCAGTACTATCACGACCACTCCATCTTCAACAGATTTACCCCTCAGTCAGAGACTATCCTCTTCAAAACTCCCAGCATCTCCAACAGAAAAGCAACAACTTTGGAAATTCCTGGAGAATGACACAGATTTCTTTGTATGTCCAGATAACAAGCTCGGATGCTATGATACATAGATACACAAATACATAGACAGTGTCGGCAGATAAGGGCCTATGGCCCACCCAGTCTGCCCATTTGAGCTTGTAAGTTCAGTTTATGTTTTCCTAGAAGTCTGTTGCCCCTTACCCTGACCTCCAGAATTCCTTTATGTCTATCCCATGCATTCTTAAATCCCATGATTGTTTCAGCCCCCACCACTTCCTCTGGCAGGGTGTTCCACTTGTCCACCACCCGTTCTGTGAAGAAATTCTTCCTCATGTTTCCTCTGAATCGTCCTCCCTCCAACTTCATCCCATGCCCTCTAGTCCTGGCACATCTTTTTCTCTTAAAAATAGTGTATTCCTGCACCCTGTTCCTCCCTGTAAGATACTTGTATGTCTCTATTATATCCCTCTCCTCCTCTCCTCCAGGAGTAGATGTTCAGTTCCTTCAACCTGCCTTCATAGGACTTGTGATGCAATCCATGCACCATCTTTGTTGCCCTCCTCTGAACCTTCTCTACCCTGTCTATGTCCTTACGTGAGTATGGTCCCCAGAACTGTACACTGTACTCCAGGAGGGGCCTCACTAGTGTCTTGTATAGCGGAATTATGACCTCCTTTTCCTGCTGGTGATGCCCCAGCCTATACATCCCAGCATCCTATTTGCTTTACCTGCTGTCTTGTCACACTGTTTCCCTAGCTTGAGGTCATCAGAGATGATAACCCCAAGATCCCTTTCCTGTTTGGTGCATGCTATATCCTCACCCCCAACTGATATATTGTGCCAGGGTTTTTGTGCCCCATATGCATTATCTTGCACTTCTTTGCATTGAATTTCAACTGCCAAACCCCTGACCATTCTTCAAGTTTCTGCAGGTCCTTCTCATTCTTTCTACACCCTCTGGTGTGTCTACTCTGTTACAGGCTTTGTGTCATCAGCGAACAGTGAAATTCTGCGTTCTAGGTCCTTCGAATGTCACTGATGAAGATGTTGAATAGGACCAGTCCAGCACTGATCCTGTGGTACCCCACTGGTCACTCTTCCCTCTGTGGAGTGACAGCCATTTACCACCACCCTCTGTGCCCTGCCACCCAGCCAGTTACCTACCCACCACACTGCCTGTCCTGCCCATCCATATTCCCCAGTTTGTGTAGTAGTCTTCTATGTGGCACAGTGTCAAAGGCCTTGCTGAAGTCCAGATAGGCCATGTCCACTGCCCTCCCCTGATCCACCTCCCTAGTCACCCAGTCAAAAAATTCAACGAGGTTGGTCTGACATGACCTCCCCCTGGTGAAACCATGCTGCTTTGGGTCCTGTAGTCCATTGACAACCAGATGTTCCACCAATCTCTCCTTCAGTAGTGCTTCCATGATCTTCCCCACTACTGAGGTGAGGCTGACTGGTCTGTGATACCCTGCAACACACCATCAAAGTGCAACCCAACCAGAAACCATTCTGTCAGCAAGCCTATAAAGTGGGACACAAACAGAAACAAGTCCTTGAGAATTTAATCAAAGACATGCTCGAACAAGACATTGTCAAAGAATCTACAAGTCCCTGGAGTGCACCTTGCCTGCTGGTGGTAAAGAAGGACAAAGGGTATTGCTTCATTGTAAGCTACAGAAAACTCAATGCCTACATGGTGCAGGATGCTCATCTCTTACCTATAACCAAAGATGCCTTAGTGAGCCTTGGTGTGGCCAGTCCTGCTTACTTCACCACTCTAGACCTTCAGAGTGGGTTCTACCAAGTTTACATTGATTCAGCTTCTCATCCATACACAGCATGATGCTGCCACTTGGCATTTTTTTCAATTCAAATGTCTGGCTATGGGACTTTGAAACAGTCCAGCCACATTTCAATGTGTTATGGAAGCTGTACTAAGTGGGTTGTCTTGGAGATCTTGCCTAGCCTACCTGGATAATGTGATTGTCTTCAGCAGACCTTTGCCAGAACACCTCCAACATCTCAAAGAAGTGTTTGAAAGTCTCAGACAAGCCAATCTCAAACTTTGCCCAGAGAAGTGTTGTTTTTCACAGCATCAAATTCATTACCTGGGACATGTGGTTAGTTCTCAAGGCATCTCTCCAGATCCAGACAAGCTTTCAGTAATCTAAGACTATCCGGATCCTAACAATCTCAAATATCTTTGAGCTTTCCTGGGCTTGTCTGGCTACTACTGAAAGTTCATTTGCAACTATGCCAAAATTGCAACTCCACTGTAAGCCCTCACCAAAAAGAGATGTCACTATACATGGACTTCTGAATGCAAAGAGGCCTTTGAAACTTTGAAACAAAACCTAATCTCTTCTCCAGTATTGGTCTAACCAAGGTTCTACCAACCCTTCAAGTGCTACTCAGACTCTAGTTCCTTTGCAGTGAGTGCTATGCTCTGCCAAATGCAAGACAGGAACAGAATGAGTTGTCTCTTATGCTGGGTGCTCTCTTTCTTTAGCTGAGCAGCACTATGGCATCACAAAAAAAGAATGTCTAGCCATGGTATTTGCCATAAAGAAATCTGACTGTTACCTTCGCTACTTCTCCTTTACAACTATCATTGATCAGTCTGCCCTCAGATGGTTATTCAAAATGAAGGAGCCAGTAGACAAGTTTACCTGATAGATCATCATGCTGCAAAGTTACAACTCTGAAATTCAGTACAGACCAGGTAGAGTTCACTCAAATGTCAGTGGTGTAAGCTGGAAACGATATCCCTCTGAATCCTCCTCAACAGATGAAGAATCCTGCTTACAAGCTCTTCCCTTCCATGCCATGGATGTGCTTCCTGTGGACACTCCTACAGTGCCTCAAGTTGCTTTGCTGCTACCTACGGCTTCTACAGAAAGACACACAAATCCTCAATTGCTGCAAGCAGCTGAAGAGCTTCTCAATTCCTCTACTTCTGATCTGTCCCTGGCAACTGTCAAAATGCAGCAAATAACAGACCCTCAATTCACAGATATAATCTCATACTTAGAGTCTGGACCCTTACCGAAACAAAACAAGCATTGCCAGGATGTACTTTTCCTTGCTTTGCAATACTTCCTCAATGACGGTGTGCACTTCCACATTTGGACCAAGGAAGGCAAAGGTCATCGCATGGATAAAACTCATGTACAACTAGTTGTGCTAGCCTCTCTAATCAATCAAGTTCTTCTCTCCAATCATGCCTCTCCACTTTCCAGAAGTCATATGGGAATACACAGAACTCTCAAAAAGACAAGGCTTCACTTCTTCTGGCCTAACATGAACAAGGAAATTGTCTGATTTATAAAATCCTGCCAGCCCTGCTCTTAAAGAAAGCCTCCTGCCAAACTGACAAAGGCACACATCATTCTAATGCCTGTAGCCACTGAACCATTCCAAAGATTCAGAACAGACATTCTTGTGCCTTTACATATATGTTCTGACTCTGGCAACAAATACATCCTTGTTTTTGTGGTCAACCTAACAAAATATTTGGAACTAATCCCCTTAATAGACATTAAAGCTGCCACAGTGGCAAGTGCCTTCCTCAACACAGTCATTTGTCATCATGGTACAGCATTGTACCTGCATTCAAACAGAGGGATTAACTACCTTTCCATCATTATCTGAGAAACATGCAAACTTCGCAACATAAAAAAGACACATACAACAAGTTACCATTCATAATGCAATGGACAGAGTGAAAGAATGATGTCTACCATTCTCAACACACTCTCCAAGTAGCTGGATGAGACTCACAACACCTGGGACCATTGTGTTCCCTTTGTGCAATTTGCCTACAATACCAGCCCTTGTGCTGACAGTACAGAGTACACACCATTCTTCTTAGTCCATGGATGTCACCCAAGAACCCCTCTGGACTGGGATCTCTCACTGCTAGAAGTTCCTAAGTCAGCTTCTTCCTTCATTATCCTTGTGCTGGAACAGCTTAAGCTTGCCAGATGTGTTGCAGTCACCACATTGGGACAGAGAAAATCTGCCATGCAGAAAATATCAGCAGCCAAGTCACATGAGCTTCATTCTCCACTGGGGACATTGTGTATTTGTACCAACCTGTCCTTATTCTGGGTGCCACCAAGAAACTGCTCCACCCCAGACTGGTCCCTTCTACATAGTAAAAAGGCTTCCTCCTATGCACGTCCTTCTGTGTCACAAGTCTGATGGAAAACTGGTACACAACAAAATCCACATCAACCAACTGAAACATGGGTACTGGAGTAACACCCTTCCAGACAACCCCAGTCCACCTAACAATGAAGCTGCACTTGAGCCTGCCATCCTCTCTGAAGCTAAGATCCCTTCAGACAACTTGCTACCAGTTCCTACAGATCTTCCCACTTCTGACACTCTCTAGCTGAATTCTGTTTTGCCTGATTTGCCTGGGACTTCCTCTTCTTCTCAGTCTTCTTCTTCTTCTTCTGACTCTCTTCTACACACACCGGTGTACCAGATCGAGAAGATATTAAGGAAGAAGTACACAAATGGATCCTGGAATTACAGAGTCAAGTGGTGTGGATTTGACAGTTTGCAGAACTCCTGGGTTGCTTTTAATGAACTGACCCCATCCTGTCAGGAACTGGTGCAATCAACTCATGCCTCCATTCCCACTGACTGGAAAAGACGATAGAGGTCTTGAACTTTTGTGAACCAGACTCAGTGTGGGTTGGGACTTATTTGTCTACTGCCCATTGTATTTCTTATGTTCATGTAAATACTACTGTAATGCGACTATTTTTAAAGTGTGATCCTGTAATTTACTTGTGAATAATGCAAAGAAAGTTTACAAAACACACTTCTGGGCTCCAACTTGAACCTTATGAAACCAGACTTGAATCATTAAATCTGATGTCACTCACCACCCATCACCTTAGAGAGGACCTTATGTTTCTTTATGATGTAATCCAGGACCCTTACCTCATGTCTGAACTAGGGCTAGAATTTAAAACGTATGTCCATGTTATCAGAGACCATCCCTTAAAACTTATAGGGAAATCATTTAACTACAAATGTAGAAAATATTTTTTCACCCTAAGAACTATTGGTCCTTGAAATAGACTACCTCTGGAAGTAGTCATAAGTGAAACAAAAAGCATTTTTAAATATCAACTTGATAAATTAATTCATTCAGGGTAAAATCTTTCTTATTACTCGCTAGCTTAGTATAAGAGCATCATGGGCTCTGGCGTCCTTGCTGTTTAACTTACCTTAGTATTAACCCTTAGTAACCTTCATTCTGGGTATCCTCTTGCTGCTACCCTTCCATCTCTATCCTTTCCCTTCCCCCACACTTTAACGCTTGTGGCATTACCAAGCTTCCAGTGCTATGGTGTCCCCTTCTCTCTGGCACTATTCTGACTGGTCACCAGTGTAGTCCAGATCCCCCCCCACAGTGGAGTACTGTTTTGTTTTAAAGGTAATGCCTTGAAATGCATGAACATTTTTTTGCTCTCAATATTTCTAACAAATTGTTTCTAGTTTTATTGCTTGTTCGAGTGGTGCTCACATTCACTGTTCCTGCAATGATGTGAAGCACACATTAAGCATGGAGCTTAATGTTAGCTGCCGCCCCTTTAAGAGCACTTAGAACCTGCATTTAACAGTTTGTTGCACTACCTGGCAGTGCCACGTATGCCTATCAGTCAGAGAAAATGAGTTAGTCTGGGGCTTGTCCTCATGAAGAGAACATCTGCTGTACAGAATTAACCTTTATTCTTATTTTATGCATCTGTCCAGTTATTCGCACAGTCCAGAATGGGGTCCTCACCAGCAGCAGCTGAAGGATCTGGCAGACCAGAGAGAAGGTAAGGGGTCTTTTAGTGGTGGCTCAATACTCAGAAATGCCACATTAGCCTCTTTGGCAGGTTACCTGTTCTCATTGCTATTTCTTCCACCTTGTTAAATAAAAGAATTGAAAAGCAAATTACTCTAGCTGTAGGCTTCTGTTAAATCCACATTAGCTTCACTTTGTATAAGTTTTCATTCTTTTGCAAATGGAGCTTATGTGCAATATACTGACTCCATGGGAGTCATGTGTATAGGAGAGAACCCACTTGAATAAACCTTATGTTATTATTATAATAACCAAACACATCAGAAAGAATTTCATCCAGAAAACCATTTAATAGGTAGACACAAGATTGCAGCACACATCACACGTATCAACTTTGGGGTTATGACTAGTATAGTATCACTTGTTTGTAGGAATGCATGCATAACTACAAGAAGCATAACACTGACAGGTTAAACAATTTTTTTAATATAGCTATAAAAATAACTGGAAAGTTATCAAAATGTTAGCAGCTGTTTATAAACAAAAATAATGCCTTTCATATTAACTTTTATCTCTGCCTAGGCAGTGAAATTTAGAATATAAAATACTGTCTGACTGACTTTGTTCACAGCAGTTTACAGAGATAATAGTACAGTGGTAAGGCCTTATGAGATAACAACCCTATCTGTAAGTTTAGAAATGCCAGAAATGTGTTTTGTTTATTTATGTGCATATTTAAAGTTTGCTTTGCACAGGATTGCCAGCTAGCTTCATAAGATCCAATATTATCCTTTTGTGGGGGGTCCCTAGGTATAGTGAGTTGCAAAACAAATAATTTATTTATTTAGTTATTTATTTAGTTTTATTGACCAAGTAAGTTCACTAGACAAATCCTGAATATTTCCAGGCATGATCAGGGGGAGGGGTATGCAGATGAATGCCAACTGACCTTGAACCAGATTAAGTTGTTGGTGATATTTTTAGTGAATGGGGGGAAATTTGGCTAGGATACTGGGGAAATTCCCCTACTCTAGTGGGCAGTACCACTTCATGTGAGCAGGAGGAAGGCCAGTACTGGTGAGGCTCCAGAGTGGATGGATTTCCTGGAGGCTGGGGAGCAGGTCCCCTCCCCAGTCTCTGTATTGCTTGAGACTGAAGAGTTTTTTTTGATGTTGACACTGTTTCTGAGTTTGTGTCTACACCTACAGGTCCAAAGGAAGATGTTGCTCTTGTCTCTAGAGATGCTTCAACTAAGGAAAAAACACCTGTTTCAGCTGATACTGAGATTGTCTTGCCAATATCCCAAGTGGACCTCAAACGGGAGGCTAGATGTTTCGAAGGAAGACAGAAAGAAGTTTCTGATGCCTTGGCTAAACTTCATTCTGACACTACAGGTATTCTACCTACATGTGGCCCTGCTGGACTACAAGCCTGTGTGGACAGTACTGACACTAAACCATCCCCGGGCAACCAAATACCCAGGATGTCAACTCCAGTAGTGCATTCTAAACCTTTTCCCAGTAAATTATCAGACTTCCACATCTGACAAGACTCTGCTTCAAACTTTTCATTTACTGCCAGATTTCCCCCTGTGAAACCGGTCACTTCTGCTGCTGGGAAATCAAAATGCTCCTCTTTTGTGTTCGAGAAATGCAATATATCAAACTTACTGCTCAATACAGATGAACTCACCACCACTGAACACAGAAGTACAGCTGCATCTCCATCTCTGGCTGCGCCCAAAACCAGTACGTCTAAAGATCCTTCGGTAATAACTTCTGCCACGAGTGCTCCCGCTCATTCTACACCCAATACAACAGCAGCAGATGCTGTTTCCAACCCTTGGTCTCCAGAAAAAGCACTTGTAGAAGCAGAGTGGAAGCAAATAGCTGGTGGCTGTTGGATCCCCGATCTGACATGGGATTCTTCTTTCCCTTTACAAACTCCATACTGGACAACAGGCTCTGACTCTAAGCTACTGTCTCCTCTTGTGGAGGGTATGGCTGCAGCCATTTTAAAAGGGGCAAAGAATCTTGAATGTGCACATGAGGGTGGGCAAAGCAAAGTAAATGATAAAGCACTCAGTTTACTAACTAGATTGACAGATTTACATGCTGCTGCTACTACTACTACTCCTTCTATTTCTTCTGAGATGATTGAAGTTGCTGAAAACAGAACTGACCCCTCCCCCGAGCAGGACAGTAACATGCCAAAAGTGCCTGAGCAGCCCTTTATCCCACATAATACCAAACCAGATGATTCTTCTAGATTTTTAATCTCTGATTTATTTACAAAAAGCAAGAGAGAGAGGCTGCCTCATATAGGAATGCTGTCTGCATCCGCTATAAAGGGGTCCTCGAGCAGCATCCTGATAGGAGATATGTTGGGAAAATGTTATTGAAGGATTCCCTGCATTTCTCTCCTGCTGAGGTTTTTTCCTTTATTAATGTGTTCAGGAAAGACAATTATGATATATATTTTAGAACCTCCCACGTCCTTGAGACATTCTGGCAGAGCTACAATAGGGTAAAATTCTCCACATTGTGGACGCCGTTTTTAGTAATACCACTTACTAAACCCCTCATCACATTTGTGACCATCATGTTTAGAAATGAGGGAGTGCATATTGATGATATCTTATATTGGCTCAACCAGAAATGTAATGTTCTAAGCCCCCCGAACCTATTTTGGATGAAGAAAATTTTTGGACTGGAGGCTGGAAATTCCAAATTATGCTTCATCAGAATGAGGATGGCATATGCCATATTCCAAACTCTTTCATGTTTGGCAGGGATAGAGGGGTGTGCTTTTATGTAGGCCAGCCCGAGCCTGCTACAAATGTGAGGCTCAAACCCATTTCTCAAATGTTTGTGATTACCCCAGATGTGAAAACTGTGGTGAGATTGGGCACATATCACTTCAATGTACAAATCATACTCTCTGTGACTTGTATGGTCTTCATTTTTCAGACTGCCCATGGGCTGCCAGAAACAAGCCCCTTAAAATGAACCCGAACTCTCTTAAACAGCAAGCACACGATGCAGTATTATAATTCAAACCTCCTAAGCCAGAACCCTCAACAGAAGAGTCTGCACCCCTTCCGAGGGAGCAGCCACCAAAATCCAGATAGGGGAGAAGCGAGTTCCCCCTCCTCCCTTGACTACTGTTCTAGAGAAAATACCTGACTCTCTCAAGCTAGTCTGTTATGTGGACAAACCTAAAAAACAAATGACTGCCTAAGGGAATGCATTATCTCATCCTCCAAACCACTTGGTTTCGGTAGCTGGCAGAAGAAGGTCTTCCGGTAATACTAAAACTGAACCTCCAGCTACACCAAATGAACAAGAAAACCCTTTCTTTGTTTTAACCAATACCACCTGGACAGAAACTGAGATGGACACTGGGAAGGTGGATCCTCCTGGGATGTATTCAGTTCTGACAACTAACATTTCTGATTATAAAGAAAAAAAAAGAAAAGAAAGTTGAAGGTTTCCTGATTATGTGCTCCTTGAAGGAAATAACAGAACAAAAAGGACTATAAATTGCTAACTTGGGCTTAATTTCTTTGAAAGTATGCAGTCTGTTACATTACAAAAATCATTATGCCATATTTCAATATTTTCATGAATTACATTTACCAGTTATTTTTTTCCAGGAAACATGGATGCACTCGTTGGACCAAGTTAGATTATTTAAGTCAGAATAGGTTTGTGGTCCCTCCTACTTGTCCTTTGGCCGAGATAAAGCAGATGGGGTTGGGATTCTTTTCCAGGAAGAATTATTTCAGCTGTCAAAACTGCTAGACCTACTTCCTGGGAGACTTTTGATCCTAGATGGTTTATGGTGAACAACCCTACCAGGTTCATTGTAGTTTATGGACCACAGTCCAAAGCTGACAGCGCTGACCTTTTGACCTCCCTCCAACCTTATCTGGTTAGCTCCCGACACATTTTCCTAGGTGGGGATTTATATGTGGGGTTTTACTGTACAGACATGATGAACCAAGGGAGAAAAAAGTACTGTGATGCCCATGTTCTTGAATGCTGCATTCAGAAATGAGGTTTAGTAAATCGGATAAATTTCCAGACTTCAGGCCCTTCATTTATTTACAAAAGAGGGAAATATGTTTCCTCGATTGACCATGTATTCACCTCACTTTAACATTAACATTGTTTCTTGTTCTGCTTCCCCTTCTGAATTTTCAAACCACTTAATTCTAACTTCAAAAATCCAGGATCCCCAAAACCCGTGTCTAAAACAAAATCATTGGAAGCTGAACACCTCCATTCTGACTGACCCTGTTGTCAGGAAAGGGAATCAAAATATTTTATGGGCTAGAGTTTCACTATATGATCTATATGAGGATGCGGTGATCTGGTGGTCTGAAACAGAGAAAGACATTACATTGTGGTTTCAAAAATTTGGAAAATATAAAGAGAAAAATACGTATTTTCGTTATATTTAAAATTATGCACTCAACTTTAGAATTTACTCTCCTTAGTCACCTCCCTTAGGTTTGATTATTCTGACCAGATCAATATAATTAAAAATCAGATGAAAAACTATCAGTATGACAGGGCCCATACCATAAATGCTGAAGTGAATTATGGTACCAAGAAATCCCCAGTAGGAGACCCTTACGAAGTTTGTAAGCAAAGTAAATTATTTACTTCCTTCACTTGCTTAGCAGACAAAGATGGCAACTTGGTTTCTTCCCCACAGCAACTAAGCTCTATAATAACTGAGCATCTTAAATCCCTGGAGGTCGACATACGCCCTGTAGAAAGTGATATAGCTACATATTTGTCCCATATCCAGACCCTTTTGCCTTCAGGCAAATATGATGAATTGCTGGCCCCTATTTCTGCTTCTGAAATCTGAGCAGTAATAAATAAACAAAAAATAGGCACCTGCACTGGGGTTTAATGGTTTAATGGTTTGCCATACGAATTTTATAAAGCATTTATAGATATTTTATCAGTGTTCAAGGAACGAGTCTTCTCCTCTATTTTAAACCATGACCCCTCCCCATCAAGACTTTTTCTTAGGACTGACATGCTTTCTGTATAAATCAGGAGACAGACATCAAATCTCAAACTGGACACCCATATTGAATACTGACTATAAAATCCTAACACACATTAAATTCTAGCATTCGACAGGTTGCAACTACCTTCATCCACCCATATCAATATTGTGGCCTTCCTGATTGTAGGATTCAGTTTCCACTCATCATGGTCTGGGAAATTGTAGAATACTGTAATTCAAACAACAAAACAGGTATATTACTAATTACTGTCATTAGATCAAAGTAAAGCATTTGTCTGAGTCTGTCATTCGTTTCTATTATATACACGACATGCCTATGGAATACATCTGAAGTTTATTGAATGGATTCAAATCTTAGATTCATCAGCAATATCACAACCTATTATATTTTGCCAACTATCACAGAAGTTTAAGTTAGGAGTACGAGTTCAATAAAGGTGCCCCCTTCGTCCCCTGCTTTACTTTTTTTCTCTTGATCCCCCACATAGAACTTTAATAAGTAATGGAGATAAGCAAGGTGTTGTTCAGCGTGCCTTCCTGGCAAAACATTTCAGTAAATACATAAATAATCAAGCATGGCAAGGTATCTGAGGATATAACATAGGAGAGGACGTAAAAATCCTGGCGATGACCTCTGCCTGTTCCTTCAAGATCCAGGTTTTATACCCACTGTACTTCATGATATCCAGCAATATTCTAGCCTTCCAAATGCTAAATTAAAGTTTGATAAGAGTAAAGGGTTATACCTAGGCCCTATCCCGCAGCCACAGTCTGTTCTTTTTCGTATTTCCTTCTCACCTGAGCCCCTTAAAATTTTAGGGCTTCAGTTCAATTTCCAAAACCTTCTGCTTTAGAATTGGGAACAGACCCTAAGAACTTAGGAGTCTAAAATTAACAGATGAAGAAGCTGGAAAATGTCCAAACTAAAATGGATCCAAGTTATTAAGCAATTCCTCACACCCTATTTTTTATGACTGCAGTAGGCGGAGCCTGCAGATGTTTTGCATGTACAAAAGGAGTGATGTCATGTTTTCTATCTGTGGAACTGACTGAAGGTGTAAATAGTGACAAAGGCAAGAAGGACAGGGATGGGGCAAAAGGGAGTAAGGCCATCAGGAAATGGAGGGTAATGAGTACCAATGCCCATAGTCTGGGAAACAAGCTCCCTGAGCTGGTGGCCTTGATAGAAGAGGGATGCCTGGATATCGTAGCAGTCACAGAAACATGGTACACAGAGAACCATGACTGGGATGTTAACATACCAGGGTACATAACCTACAGGAGAGACAGGCAGGGGAGAAGAGGGGGAGGAGTAGCTCTCTATGTAAAGGAAGGGATAAAAGCAACTGAACAAAAGAGTAAACAGGGAGGAGAGGAGGCACTGTGGGTCACCTTGGAGACTGGAAAGGGCACTACAATCTGAACAGGGGTTGTGTACAGACCCCCATGTCAGGGGGAAGGAATGGACAAGGATATGATAGAAGGCATTCTTAGAATGGCAGAGAAAGGGGAGATACTGTTGATGGGAGACCTGAATATGCCAGATGTTAACTGGAGCATATTTGCTGCAGCCACATCCAAGAGCAGGGCCTTTCTTGATGCCCTACAGGTGGCAGGCCTCAGACAGCTAGTTTTGGAGCCCACTCATGAGGGAGCTATCTTAGACCTTATACTCTCAAACAAGGGCAGTGAGAGGATCTCAGATCTAGAAGTGGGTTGCCATCTGGGGACAAGTGACCATCAAACAGTGTGGTTCATGTTTAACTCAGCTACAGAGTCAAGCCATACAAAAGTGAGGGTACTGGATTTTAGGAGGGCTGACTTTGGCAAGATGGGAGAGTGCCTCAGAAAAGCACTAGCAAACAGGCTAGAAGGAGGTGTGGAGCAACAATGGGGAATCATCAAAACTGCCATCACAGAGGCAACAAGCCTTTGTGTGAAGCAAATAAACAAATCAAAATGAAAAAAAAGCCACTATGGTTCTCAAAAGAGGTGGCTGTGAAAGTCAGGAAGAAAAAGATAGCATTCCGGAAGTATAAGGAAACACAGAAGGAGCAGGACAGAGAGCTGTACCAGTTAAGGCAGAAGAAAGTAGGGAAGGAAGTCAGAACAGCAAAGGCCCAAACTGAGGAAAAGATAGCCAACTCAGTTAAGAAGGGAGATAAAACCTTTTATAGGTACATCAGCGAGCGTAGAAAGACAAAGGGAGGGATAGTGAGGCTGAATAGAATGAACGGTGGGTGGCAGAGGGGGACAGTGAAAAAGCAGGGATACTGAATGAATATTTCTGCTCAGTAATCACAAAAGAGGGTGGGGAAGTGCCTAATCCAATTAACAGAAGCACTCTAGATAGGGGTGTCGATCCCAGTCTTTTCACAGAAGAAAGGGTTCTGCAAGAACTCCTAAAACTGAAGGTGGACAAAGCAATGGATCCTGATGGAATTCACCCCAGAATTCTAAAAGAATTAAGGGAGGAACTAGTGAAATGACTGGCTACTCTTTTTAATATATCATGGGAGGATGGTGTGGTACCCGACGACTAGAGGAAGGCAGATGTGATTCCCCTTCACAAAAGTGGGACCAAGACAGAGGCAGGAAACTACAGACCTGTCAGTCTGACCTCTGTGGCAGGGAAAGTGATGGAGTCACTTCTGAAGGAAAGAATAGTTGAGTACCTAGAGGCCAGTGGGGCACAGGACCCAAGGCAGCATGGGTTCCCCAGCGGGAAGGTCATGTCAGATGAATCTAATAGATTTCTTTGACTGGGTGACCAAAGTAGTAGACCAGGGAGGGCTGGACATGGCCTACCTGTAGACTTCAGCAAGGCATTTGACACAGTCCCACATAAAAGATTAATAGTCAAATTAACCAGCCTGGGAGTGGGTCCCAGGGTGGTAGCCTGGATAAAATATTGGCTGCACAACAGGACACAGAAGGTAAGTCTGAAGAAAGAGGGGTTACTAGTGGGGTACCGCAGGGTTCAGTAATGGGTCCAGTCCTTTTTAATGTCTTCATCAGTGACATTGCAGAGGGACTGGAAGGAAAAGTATGCCTTTTTGCAGATGACACAAAGTATATTGTTGGGAGGTAAAAGGGTCATGTTCAATACATTGCTCTTGTAACAGAGACTCAAGCGTGTCCATATCTAAAGCAAACTCATTACTATAGTTAGTCTCAATTAACACAGTAGGAGTTTCTTCCTGAATAGCAACAGCAGGATTTAAACTTACTAGATTCCGTTTATGTGTCTCGTTTATAGACACGTGAATATTGTCCTGTGAATGTATGATCCTTGCAATAGTCGTTTCTGATTCAATGAAGGCTGAAACTTTGGATGTTTCTATAAATTTCCTAGATTCCGTGACCCGTAAGGCATCAATTAATAAATCAAGGTCTTCCTGATGATCAGAAGACACCGCAAAGTTCTGATTCCCATTGTTGTCAGTGTTTGATTCCTCAATTAGAGACGCTGCCGAATTCGGGGGGCGGGGGCACATCTCATCCAACTTGTCACTGGCTAATGCCTGATTTAGATTCCCTTTATGTGTCTCATTGATAGACATATGAATATTGTCCTGTGGATGTATGATCCTTGCAGTAGTCATTTCTGATTCAATGAATGCTGAAACTTTGGATGTTTCTATAAATTTCTTAGATTCCGTCACCCGTAAGGCATTAATTAATAAATCAAGGTCTTCCTGATGTTCAGAAGACACCGTAAAGTTCTTATTCCCGCTGTTGTCAGTGTTTAATTCCTCAATTAGAGACACTGCCGAATTTGGGGGGCCGGGGCACATCTTGTCCAACTTATCACTGGCTAATGCCTGATTACTATTGTTTAAAATTTTTGTAAATAGTTGTTTCTGTTTAATATTATAACATATTCTTTTTATGTATTCTTTTGCTTTAAGCACTTAATGAACTCTTTCATGAATAATATATTATGAGGTGTATTTAATAGATGACGTTCTGTATGATAGCCACACCCCTGAGGAAGACTTGTTTGAAGTCGAAGCGCTGGGTGAGGGACTCCTGTGTTGTTGGTACTCCATGGAAATAAATATTTGGTACACTGCAATGAAGTGTCTGTTACTTTCTACATGGAGTTACACGAGTGACACCTCTTTTTGGAATTTTGTCTTAAATGACGAGCTGGCTGCTTGTACCTGGTGAGCACCATTTAGACAGAGCCGAGTCGCAGCATTTTTTGATATAGTCTGCAAGGACATAGACAGGATAGAGGCAGTCCAGAGGAGAGCAACTAAAATGGTGCAGGGTCTACAAGAGAAGCCATATGAGGAGAGACTAAAGGGGCTTAATAGGTATACCCTTGAGGAAAGAAGGGAGAGGGGGGACACGATAGAAACTTTTAAGTACCTCAGTGGAATCAACAAAGTCCAAGAGGGTAGCATCTTTCAGAAAAAGAGATGTGCAAGAACAAGGGGACACAATTTAAAGATAGAAGGGGGCAGTTCAGGAGCAATGTGAGGAAGTATTATTTCACAGAGAGGGTAGTGGAGCCATGGAACAGCCTTCCTGAGGAGGTTGTGGGGTCTAAAACTGTGGGAGAATTCAAGAATGCATGGGACTGACATAAGGCAATTCTTGTGGGGGGTGGAAGAAATAGGCTGTTGGTTAACTAGGATCTGTGGCCTGTCCTGTAGGTAGGGAAATGGGCAGACTAGATGGGCCAAGTGGTCCTTATCTGCCATCAAAATCTATGTTTCTATATTTCTATGTTTCTGTAGTCTCCTCCGCCTTACCCCTCCTCCATGCAATGTTTTCCACCCTCAAATAAATACACTTCCATGTTAGTCAGTGTTTGCAGGGTATGATTTCTTTTTAAATGGGTAGTACAAGAACTGGAACCTGAGTAGTGGGAGGCAGCATTAGTTTTTTGGGGGGAAGTAAGTTCCCCCAACTTCCACCCGAGAAGCTCCTAAAGATCCACCCCCACCTTTTTTGATTCATGAGGAAGGGGCATGAGGTGGCTCTATCATGCTGGAACAAGACACACTAGTTTGGAACCTATATCGAGCAACAGAACCAGTTTGTGGAGTGATCAAGTTGTGGAGACCCTGCATTTTATTAAGGACTAGGAGAACAGAAGATATTTAATGCCTTCAAACTGACTTAAAAACCTTTGGAACAAATGATTATCAGAGACACCTGGGGCCTCAGATGGAAAGAATAATTAAAGAGTGAAACTACAGCTCCCAAGGAAAACAATAGACACAGCGTTCAGATTTACAGTAAGTTGAAAAAGCCACAGGTTTTTCTTAAACATTTATATTCTAAAAAACATAAAGTTCAGCTTTTAGGATTAACAATATTTGTTTATTATATTCAATATATATATATATATATATATATATATATATATATATATATATATAGTTTATATATAATTTTTCTTTTTAGTAGTTTCAAAACTTTGAAAGCATTGGTGTTAGTAATGCATTTAGAAATACATTTCTAATTGCCTTTACAGTTAAACATGCAGTTTCAAGTGAGGGCATGTTTTTTGGGGGAGGAGTTAAAATTATTTTAATCATAAAGCATTGGTGTTATAATGCATTTAGGAATACATTTTTTAATTGTCTTTACAGTTAAATATGCTGTTTCATGTGAAGGCACATTTTTGGGAAGCTGGTTCAAACTATTTTAATCATGGGTACAGTACTTGGTAAACATAGACTTTGATGATAAAGTGTATTTTTTTCCTTTAAGTTTGAGAAGTATGTATTAGAAAACACTGAAAAAGAAAACAATTGGTGATTTTAAAAGCTATTCTGATCAGAGCTGACATGAAAATAAATCTCAACTGTATTTTTTATTTTATTTTATCAGGGACACTAAAAACAGGATGTTAACATTACTGGTGGTTTTATACTCCCTTGAACCTGCTATTCAGTTTTTTTTATTGCATTTTGTCTGTAGCAATCTTCCCAGAGTGCAGAACTTACATAGAAGATAGTGTTATAGACAAATCTAATCATTTTTCTGCTGTGTTCTGATGTGTTCTGGTGTGTAGTTTGTCTTTTTAGTAGTTTCAAAATGTTGAACTATTTCTAAAGCAACCTGCATATCACATTTGCCTGCACTCTGAGCACATACTTATGAAACTGCATGTTTGTACTCCACTTATTGGTAGACCACATACTTTCCTAATAATCCCATTATCACAAGCAGAACTACCTGGCTCTTATCAAAAGCAACCCCCTCTGAAAGTTAATATCACATTTTCTCTAACAGTCCATCATCATTACACCTGACTTCCTGACATCAACACATTGCTTAAATATAACTTACATCACTTCATGGACAAAAACCCTGTTTCTCTTAAAAAAAATGAAAAAAAAATGTGTAAATAATCCCAAGGCTGAACATACAGTATGCCAGCCATTACTTTTTCATGTACTGCCACCTTCTGTACCATCATGGGGATTTGCATATGTTTCCCTTGACGCTTTGCATTATTGGGATATGTGCAATTGTGTTTTCATTAAAATTTGGCTGTCTGGCCAATATCATCCAGGATAACACATATATCAGTGGCATTTGCTCTGGGGTTCTTTTGTAAGGTTCCTATTCCTTCCATTAAAATGTACACCTCCTAATATTTTCCTAATAATGAGTATGCCGTTCTTAGAACAGAAACTAAAACAAATCTTACTACTGTACTTACAAATCATTGTGTTGTTCCACATAATTTCACTAACTTCATTATGCAGCCGTGGTGGATCTAACCAGAATTTTGTTATATGTAGCTCTGACCCCCCCCCCGTTTCCCTTGAAACCTGAATTTTTAGTTGTTTTTTCAAATGTTATGGGGCTGCAGGCTGAAGCCAATCAAGCAACCTTTTGCTTATTTACCTAAATCTAAAGGCAGACTTGGGATGATAGATCCTATCTTATTTTTTCACTTTCTATTCATAACACAAACAGTAAAGACTGGCATCTCCTTTTTTCAAAACCCACTATGTTGGTGGATCCATAATAATTTTAAACACTTTTTAACATCTTGGCAGCGTACTGCTCCCAAGCCTATTCTGAGTGCTAAACTATCCATGTATTTTAAACCCGCAGCCCAAAAAATGTTTAAATGGGAATTTACAATATCTCAGATCTCTCTATCATCAGCTCCCAAACTATATGATATCGTTTTGGGCAAAACTCTCATCACCAAAGCATAATTCAAAAACTGCCTCCCCAGACCTGCACAAAAGAGTTTTACCTCAACTAAATAACTCAAGAATGCCCCCTCACATGTGGGAAATGATGTCATTCCCCTCCTATGGGCAGCTAGATGTCAAAGGAAATAGTAAACATAATGCCCTGGAAGAGCGGCACTGTCCATACACTACCTGTTCAGCCACTGAAGAGACAATGGAGCATTTTTACTACAATATTACCATGTCAAAAAACTTTGGGATTATCTGGCTAGGAAGTGGAACTTACTATGGCTCACTACTTTAACCTATGATATTATTGTATTAGGTGACTATTCTTTTCTTCCCAAAAAATACCATTCAGGAACTTTAGAAATATTCTTCTTCTGTTAAAAGTTTTTCTTTTGGCAATCTTGATGCCAGTGGGTTCTTAGACTGAAAATGATGGTCCATGAGTCCCTTTGCATTCAATGTCTAAATGCCATATTTGAAGTATATCAAAGAGAAGTATCTGTGCATCCCTAGGTGACAGTTTCCAAATGGTGGAAAGGTTTTACTTTTTAAATAAAGTATAAATAAGCATTAGGTTTTATTTCTTTAAAATCAGTGCACTGATTAGGATGCAAATAGGTGTTGGGTTTACCACTTTATGAATGTTCATCACACATTTTTTTTCCTATTGTTTATAAGTGATTATCAGTTTATTGTACCAATGTATGTTGTTTATTTCCATTATACTTTTTTCTTTTCTCTATTATATCATGTTTTATTTGTATTTTGCTTTGATGTTCTCTCAAATAAAATATTCCCCTATTCTTTTTGAAAAGTGCCATGGGATCTGTAACATTCACTTGAACTACTTCAGGAACAGGCAGATAGGACCGTGGTTTAATGTCTCATCTGAAAGACAGCACCTCAAGGGTGCAGCACCCCCTCATGCTTCACTACAGTGTCAGCATTGGGATTTAACCTAAGTGCCTGGTGTGGGGATAGAACACACAGCCTTATGATCTCTCAATCTCAGATTCAAGTGAGCTACCTGCTGAGTCACTGACACTGCTTTAAAATGTGTTGACCAGGAAAGGCCCATCAGTTTTTTTTTATTTGTTTGTTTAAAACTTACTGACTGAAAAAGGCACACTGGGCCAAGGGTCATTTCCAGGTGCAATCCAGGGGAAATCTAAGAGAAGGGAAATGGCTAGGCAAATACATAGCAGAGACACAGTATGCAGTTAAATGCAATTACATAACATTGACACTGTTCACAGTTTCAGTAAAGTGGAACAGAGTACATAATTAAAACAGGTATAAGTATAATAATAGCAAGCAGCAAAGTCAGGCAATTCAGCCACATCTACATCAAGGTAGGAGGAAAAAAGAAGTCAGGGCAGTCAAGTAAGGGGAAAACAGGAGCAGGGGGAGGGTAGGAGCTTCAGCTGGTACCTGATGAAAACAGCGGAGGTAGTGAAATGGAGCAAGGATGGGAGAAGCTTCCAGAGTGAAGGGAGACATCAGGAAAAGGTGGATTTCCCAGCAGAGGAGTGGGGATGAAGGAGTGGCAGAAGTGTGAGGATCACAGCAGCGGAGGGAGCAGGAGGCCGAGGGAATGGAAGAGAGGGTTGAGGAGAGGTAAGAGATCAGGAACCCCAAACTAGCATCTGAATAAATGAGACAGTGCTTCTTTTGATGTGAAGGTACAGGAAGCATGGATAAGGAGGAGAAGCTTGAGCAATGGTGGATACAAAATGGGGAGTTGGTAGCAAAATGAAAAAAGGCTGGTCAGGGAGATGGGAGGAGTGGTGCTATAGACCACACTTTCATAGTCAAAGACTGGGAATACCATTTTGGTGACAAGTTCATGGCAAACCTGCACAAACAAACCGCCTTTATTATGGTAGAAGGCACCAAGTTCAGAGTGGAACTTGACATGGATGGCACCAATGTGGATAGAGAAGCCAAGCTACATCAGTTCCACAAATATCAGCAGGGATGGGGTATGTAATTTGCTGAAAAAGTACACAATAAATACTGTACAGTGCATTGAGGCTATTTCCTTTTACCTACTGCCTGACATCATGAGTGTTCCATTATTGGAGAATCCATTGCTGTATGACAGGCAACGATTCAAGATGAGTTGCAATATTACTGTAGTGATGCCTGTCATTCAGTTAGTGTCTCCCCAGTGATGGAGTATACATAACAACAGGCATTCTTTAAGTATAAATAACCTCACTGTTTGTAGTGATATAGGATAAAAGTTACTTTAGGTGCTCAGAAGTAATAGGAGAAGAGATGGGTGAAGTCTAGGAAATTCACTTTGCAAAGAACTTCATAAACTTTCACAATTTCACTTTGCCACAGGCTACACTTCATATCATTTTCGCTTGGCATAGTACCCTAAGTCACCCAGCAAAAATTACATGTAGTAGCACTTTGCATGCTCAAGTGTCATTGAAGAGCCACAGTGTTTAACTTTCACCAAGCAAAGTAGCCTTTTACTAGTGAACACTATACAAAGTGTTTTTTTGTAAACAAAGGCTTTTTAAATTAAGGAACACAGCCTCCACTCATTGTAGCATATTATGCCAATCCTCTTCTCATCACCCAGATACCTTTAAACAAGTTCCCCCACCATCTACTACCCATCTTGCCCACCTAATCCTAGTAAAGTCTGTCAATTTCACAAAGCCATCTGACTTCATACAGTATATGGTATCTGACAGAATAGCCCTTCCCCTCATATACATAATACAGTGTTGACCAGTCACCTTCTTCCAGCCCATCCCAGTCCATGAAATATACAATTAGCCAAAAACTTTACCACCCTACAGCCATCTAGCACAATACTTCCTCCTTCCCAAGGACCCATGAAATTAAAGGATACTGCCACCAGTAATGCCTGTAAAGAAGACAACTGTCATACACTGTTCAGTGTCCTGCTGCTGCAGAATGATAAGGTACAATGACATCTTCACTAATGCTTACACCAGATTGGTTGCTTGTCAACCAGTCAGGTGTTACCATAGGTGAAGTCATCATTGTTCATTCATTTTGAAGCATCAGGACACTGGTCAGTTATTACCTACATCAGTATCCTTTAATTTCAAGGAGCTTTTGGGGGAAGAGGGAGATTGGGGGATACTGGGTAGTAGGATGGATGTTTTGCTAACTGTATGCCTTGGGACAGCGACATGGTTAAGGCAAGTGCTGGATTGTTTGTGAAATGTGTAAGTAAAAGGAAGGGCAGGTCTATCAGTTCAATGTTTCGGGAACAGCAATGGGGTATTAGTGCTTGAGCAACTTGTAGTACTTTTTGTGGCTTTACGCTATTCCCATCCTTGAGTAGTGGGTAGGAATTTGTAGGGAATAGAAGGTCCATGAACAAGGGTGAGAAAAGTGACAGAGAAGGAGAAGAAGGAGGGGATGGTGGTGGACAAAAACACTCCCTAAGCAGGAAGGCCCAAAAAGATACCTCCTCTAACTAATGGAGAGTGTGACCCCCAGCACTCAGGAGAGAACCCCCCCCAGGAGGAGGAAATATCTGAGGACCTGTGGCTATTGGTCTGTCTGTCCTCTGGACATACTAAGAGGAGGATGACCTAGGTTCAAATAACCAAAAGCTAAATTGTTGAGAAAGGAGAGCTTCTTGGAGAGATGATGGTCCATCATGGATCCATGGATGACATAGTTTGGATGACGATCATGAGGTTGATTTCTGAAGGACTGGAAGAATCCTGAGTGTGAGGCAGATCCAGTCAAAGAAGGGCAAGTGAAATCCAGATTTCCAAGGTAATGGAGTATGCTTGACCAAAGGGCTTGCTTGAACATAATGAGCAGGGAGAGTATGATTTGCTCAAATTTCTACCAGACAGAGAATGATAAGAACGTGATGATGTGTGAAGTCATTAGTGAATAATCCAGCTTGTGGAAGGTTTGACATCCACAGTAAAGTCTGGAAGTAAGGAATTCATTGGGAAGCTAAAAGTTGCAAATTAAGTATCCAAGAAGTGGAAGGAGAAGTCGAGTAGAGTCTTTGAGTGCCTGATAAGAGAATGTCATGAGTGGTCTGTAAACAAATACAAGAAGACTGGCATATGCAGTACAGCAGGTAATAACATATATATCGAAAATTATTGGAAGTTCAGTACGAGGTGCTGGATAGCTTATTTGGGCTTTGATGTTGTATCCAGACTTGTAGCTGTTCTGCTGGTCCACTGGCTAAAGTATATATGGTTATTTCTGTGGTGTAGTTGCCTGAAATATGCACTGAGATGCATGGCCAGATTAATGGAAGTGGGGGCCCTACTCCAAGTCATATTTTGTGGCCCGGGGGCCCCTAAATGCCAACATCCCACTCTTCTACAATGCCGGGCTGGCAAGGCAGCAATGACCAGGGTACTCAAGCAGGATGTGGTTTATAATGCTGTGTTACGCCACATGACTTGTCAGGTCACATGCCCTTTATTATAAACAACACAATTCAGAATGACCAATTACTGCATAAAGAAATATTTTATCGGTAC
Organism: Neoceratodus forsteri; assembly: GCA_016271365.2. Classification (NCBI taxonomy): domain Eukaryota; kingdom Metazoa; phylum Chordata; order Ceratodontiformes; family Ceratodontidae; genus Neoceratodus; species Neoceratodus forsteri. Next base: position 465,350,205 of record CM057449.1, read on the forward strand.
AGTATTAACATTTTGTAAATTTTCACTTTTTAGATACCTATAACTTGTCTTGTTTTTCCCTTGTCACTACTGTATGTACCTTGTAACTATTTTTGTTATTAATAATTATGGATTCATTATTAGTTATGGATCCTCTTTTCTTCCTCTTTTCGTCCCTCCTCTGAGACACAACTGGACATTAGACTTCGATAAGTGTGCTCTGCCTTCCCAGATATCAAATTCAAATTCCACATAAATAATTTAATAAAAATGGGGATTGTAGTTGTCACAATCTCCCTGCTCATGCCTCCTTAAATACAATTTCTCTCTGCCAAAACCAAAAAACTGAAGCGTGTACTGAAGCAGCTAATGGGGCTCACAGCTCCTTTCCATCATTTCCCTGCTCAAGATTCCTTCGAGCTCCAAACCTGAGACATGCTCAAGCTCCTTGCCTCTGCAATGCATCTGCCACTATCACCCTCTGTGCAGCTACCTTTGTTCTCAATTCTGTCTGTTCTCCCACTGTCTCCTCTCCTCCATCTCCATTGTCATTTATAGTTTTGTTGTCAGCTTAAAAGTTGCTTTGCTGCCAATGCTGAGTTGCCACATCCTTGCCCCCACTCCAAGTCATTGATGCCAAAGCAGATAAAGAGAGCTGTGCCAAGAAGACTGAGCTCTTAAGAACCTGCAGGACCTGCAGGTGTTGACTGCAGTCACTTCAGAGATTAAGCTTCTAGAGCAACCTCCTGCAACTTCCCAGTAATGTATATGATTAAAATTAAACCAAGACAAAACTGTGCCAGCAAGAGCAAGTCCCACAAGTTAGTTCCCTCAGGTGACTTATCAGCACCCCATGGTCCACTAGTGCCAAACTTCAAATCTTATTAAAGACTCATCAGTACACTACTCAGGTTACTGAACACTCACAGACAGACCATGACTAGAGGCAACCACAACTTAGTTTGTTTCTCCAATGCAATAAAAATGTTATTTCTGCATCACAATTGGCTTGGACACTGCAGAACACAGACGACTCAGACACACAACATACCTGGTGTGGCCTGACTGATGGAATGTGAATGTAATGAGTCCAGTCTGTCCTCTTGATTGTTTCTCAAGATCATGCAGGCGGCGGTGACATGACTCGGCCCTGCAGTGCGGTCTGGCATGGGAGGACTCCTCACAGTCACAGCAGGACCAAAGGCCCAACTAGCAGCAGCACTAACTGATCCTGGCTAGTGGCTACACGGAAAACACCAGCAGCATGCGATGCTGCACTGAAGCTGAATCCAACTCTAGGTGACCCCCTGCAGCCTGTTCAGACTCTCTCTCGCTCTCTCTACTTCTGTGTCTTTAGGCAGAGACTCTTCTTCTTTGATAGTTGAGACCAGCCACCGGCACCAACAACTGACCACCACAGCTCTCTCTCGTTTTCCTACTCTACTCCCTCATCACTGCCCGGCCACACACTCTGATGCCATGCACACGAACACACTGATTTCAGCTCCCCGGTAGTCACACCTCCAGAGGACCTCTGATGGACATGATTGGTTGTGTGCTGTGGGGTCAGGGTGGATCAGAGGTGAAGTCGGAGCTGCCCGTCGGAGAGACTGAGAGGCTTGCTTGTTCAGAGCGGCTGCAGGGGGAGGGGGTCACCACTCACCAGGCTGACTCAGTGGGGCAGGGGGAATGACTGATTCCAAGAATGTGGGTGCTTTTTGGGCAGTTTGGTCCATTGGCGGTCACCCAGTACAGCCAGGATTAAAGAAAGTAACTGTAAATAGGTTAACAGTGGGGGCCCTCCTGAACCTCGGGGCCCTACGCCATGGCATAATTGGCATACAGGTTAATCCTGCCATGCTGAGGTGGCAATATCTGGTTAGGTTTATGAGTAATCCAATTCCTAAATACCAAGTGGATGCTTGGAAGTGGATATCTGGAAGTGTTGGTAGGCTAGGTTGGTAGTACAGTCAAGTAGAGTGAAACATCAGAGGATCCTAGTGTTATGGCTGATTAAAACTTGTTGGGAGGCAGGCCAAACTAGGATAGTGAATTCTCTGTAACAGTTGTGGATTTTAGGACTGAGAATTGCAGAAGCCCGATTTCAATAAAAGTCTTCACTGGAGGGAGTGATGGAGATAATTCATGAAGGATAGACTAGAAGGACCACTGGATTGGCAGCTAATTTAACTGATGGTAATAAGATGGAGAAAGGCAGATAAAAATGTCAGTTATTGTGACGTTCAGGTGCTAGAAAACAGTGCTTTGGATGGCATAATATGAGTAAAGCAGCTAGGTACTGGAGATCCAATGATGAAAGTTCCAGAAAGGCAGCTGTGAAAGTCTTAGGACGAGCAATGGTTGTTGAGAACATAGGAGTCAAGTAACATGACAACAGAGTCAATGTTGGTGGGAGAGGCTGCATAAGGTAAAATGGATGATGTCCATAGTGGAATGGGTTATCTTGCAATTCCGGTATCCATAGTGATGATAATGATTACAACATCAGAGCATAACAGAAGGATTTAACCCATTTCTGTGTAGGAGGATTGTGAATGAGACATGGTAGACAGGTTAAGTCACAGTGATTGAATAGACAGGATATGGAGGTGTATCCAACAGAGACAAATTAGATCTTTCTATTGTCCAAGTGAAAGAGATTCTATGAATGATCATGATGAGCTGATTAGAAGTATAAAAAAACTCTATGATGACATAAACGTCTATGAAGCATGTTATCCAAGGGATGTTTGCTAACAGTAGTTTTTTCTCAAGATTAATGAACATGTGATCCATTGAGTCATGAAAGGGTACTGTTAGAATGGCCAGCGTAGGAGTATGAAATGGGTAAACTAGAGGAGTAGTTGGCTGGGTAGAAGTACTGATCTGAGATAGGATAATAGGCCCAAAAGATCCTCAGCAAATGGTACAAAGACCCAAGCCTGCAGGGTGGAGAAGAAGGCAATAATCCAAATGGGGTGGAAGGTTGGAAGGAAACCAGATGAACTGAAGGAAAGATCCGGGGAAGGTGATGGGCTAGGAGAAGCCAGATGGCAGACAGTGCAGGAAGGAAGAGGACTGGGTTGGCACTTCAGCGAGCAGCAGTGGAATACAAGAAAGCTGTAACATGTATCAGAGGATGATCCATGGAAATCCAAGGAGCAAAGCCAAACACCAAAAGGAGGCATGGTGTCTACGAGCTGTATGATAGAAATAGTTTTCCTCAGGTATCATGAAGTAGCATCCCATCAAGTAGTGGATGAGAACTGGTAAAATGGCCAGTGGAGGAGTATGAGATGGACAGACAATAGGAGTAGATAGTCAGAGAGGAGTACTGGCCAGGGACTGATCCTGAGGAGATGACTGGGCACTATAGAATACTGTAGGATGACATAATATTTAGTGAGGTACGTTATCTAAGGGCTAAGCTGCAAGACATGGCAAGTGCAGGAAGGAACAGGACCTGGGCAGTGCAGTGGCAAACCTCGAGGGAACATAGCGAAGCAGCAGTAGGCCATGAGCAGCAGATCCAAAGAAGGTGAGAAATGAATCCAAGTATCAGGTGTAACTAAGTTGATGCGGGAAGGTCCCAGGTTCACAGATAATAATGATCAGCAAATGCAGAGAACAGAAGGCACAGCATCTATGAGGCAAGACCTACACACCTCCGAAGGAACAGATAAGCTCACATGGTAGATAGGAACGGTGACCAGCAAGGAGGATTCCAGAGGGCAGGTGTACTAAATGGAGGAAGACAGAACAACAAAGTCCAAATCCAGAGCGTGAGGAGGTCCAGGGTGTGGACTAGTACAATGTGTCCATAGATGCAGAGGAGGTAAAATGGTGAGGAAAGACAGAGTGGGAAAATATGGCACATGGGTCCTGTTTGTAATGAAAGTGACAGGCAGTAGCAGATTGGAAGTGTATAGGAATGATCAGGCTTGTGAAGACGTAGACTCCATAACCCAGGTAGGTGAGGTGAGAAGACTTGGAAACAAAATGCCTAATAAGGGAGGATGGAGAAGGCTAATTCATCAAATGTTCCAGGTCCAGAAGGGAGCAGAAAGCCATGGTCTGGTATAGAGCAGAGAAGGTGAAACAGTCAACTGCAGTGACGAACATCCAGGCCCAGCAATAGAAGATAGACAACCTCTATCCAATATGGGCAAACAGAGGAAGGAGGATGAAGACAACTGCATGAATGAGATGTCACTCCAGGTGCGAGCTGAAACCTGGTATGATGCAGACATGGTTTAGGAGTAGCAGAGTCACAGAAAAAGGCAATGAAACCAGGTAGTCATTAGTGCGAGATCTGCACATGATGCTGGTAGGATGAGTTGGGAGGTAGAAGGCAAATGAGGTATAGAGGCCCCATTCCCAAAGGAAAATGCGATCCGCATCAGGCATAGGATGCAGAAGGTTGAAACAATTGAATGCAATGTCAGGCATCCAGCCATAGAAGTCAACATGATGGAATGGTGAAATTAGGTTGCAGACCAGGTAGGATGGAAAAGACAAGGAGGACAATGTTATGATCCAGAAGGGAAGCAACATCCAGATAAATGGGCTGAGAACGTGTGAGGTTGAAGCAATGGAAGGTTAACTCAGACATCCATGGGTGACCAGTGAGACAGGATGATCATGACGTAAGGCAGCTGGGCATAGGCAGGATGACAAGAGTACTTGGGGTGAAGAAATTCCATTCCTGAAGGGAAGTGCAACAGTCATGAGGTTGAGAAGGCAGGTGTGACACAATACGCCGTAGGCATGGCTTTTGTCCCTGGTAGTCAGGGTTAACTAACTTTCGCTCAATGCTATCCAACAGAATTAGGGATGAAGGATGTCAGGTTGGTAAGTATTATGAGGTACTGAGTGTAATGGAATCCCATCCCCAGTAGATAGTGGAAGCCTATTTTCACTCAGCACCTCAGAAGGTGTGACTTAGGGACAGTCCGGAGTACTGCTGGTATGGGCTGGCAGAAAGCATAGAGTGCTGCTGAAGAGAGGGTAAATGAGGAAAAAGCATTGTAGACAAGTATGAAAGACGTCACATAGATAAGAAGGCAACATATGAAGGATGTAAAAGTGGGCACATGAACAGGGTGATAGTGAGAGAGGAATAGCTGAAGTAGAAGCAATAACAATGGAGTGCAGGGGAGGAACCGACAATAAACAGATGCACTTGGCAGGGAGGAGTATTGGTGGAGGATAGGTGAGTGATATTATAGGTAGCAGGGGCGGTAAGGTGTTATCAAGCCTAGGGACTGTAAAATGGGAGGAAGGAGGGGGTCAAAGAGAGTGCAGCGGAGGAGTGTCTGGAGGTCACTGAGGTATAATAAAATAAACAAAACTTTAGGGAGAATTCTCACTGGAGAAGGACGTATGGGCAGGGAACAATGCTTCCGAGCATGTGTGGCTAGCAGGCAGGGCAGACTGACAAGATGGTGACCATATCAGAGGGCTCACGCACCAGGAACACAGCAGGATGGATCAGCCTTCCCAGGAGTGAAGGTATCAGCATTATATGGAGCAAGCATGTTTCATACCCCTGTAGTGTGCCTGTGTCTTACTTCCTAAATGATGGGGAATAGACATTGCAGACATTCATATCGGGGTTGTGTAGTACAAGCTTATTTAAAGCCTATGTAACCTTAGACCACCTTTGCTGAGCAAAGGATATTCTATAAATTCATTGTTTGGAGGTGGGTAAACGATGTAACAGCAAAGTCATAGGTATGAAAGAACCTACCCTCAAGGAAAGGAGGGACAGGGGGACATGATAGAAACTTTCAAGTACCTTAAAGGAATCAACAAAGTCCAAGAGAGTACCATCTTTCAGAAAAAGAGATGTGCAAGAACAAGGGGGCACAATTTGAAGATAGAAGGGGGGGCGGTTCAGAGGTAATGTGAGGAAGGATTTTTTTCATGGACAGGGTTGTGGATACATGGAACGGCCTTCCTGTGGAGATTGAGGAGTCAAAAACAGTGGGAGAATTCAAGAATGCATGGGACAGACATAAGGCAATTCTAGGGTTGTGGGTAGGAAGAAGTAGGCAGTTAGTTAACTAGGATCTGCAGCTCATCCATTAGGTAGCTAAGTGGGCAGACTGGGTGGGCCAAGCGGCCCTTGTCTGCCATAAAATTTTATGTTTCTATGAGATAAGTAAGTGAGCCACAGATGCTAGTGTTAGGAATTGGTGGAAGTTGATGGGATGTAATAGCCTGCATAAGTAATTATGTAGTATGCATATGATTGCATCATCCTGGTCCCAGTTGTCTGTAAGGTTACCAAATCATTGGAATGTCATGGGTTTCACTACAATAGGCAAATTCCTGCTATCAGTATAATAATATCACAGACGAAGCCATTAGTGCAATAATAATAATGTTCCACATGGAGTGTATTTTATGTAGGTAGATAGAACTATGTGCAGCGTGAAAGTCAGGCTGAAGGTATGTGGAGTAAGCTTGTGCTTCCCATCCTTGGAAATGCGTCAAACAAAGTAGAAAGTAGCAAGCACACTCACTGCTGCAGTATCACAGTTCAGGATGCAGAGAGAAGGACCCAGTGAAGTAGGTAGCACCGAACTGCCGTGGAAACAGACAACGTCTGCAGCACCAAATGGGAATGGAGGAGCATAGGAGGGGAATAGCAGCAGCCCACAGGGACAGATAGGAAGTAGATGGGCAGCTGGAAGGGAATGGGAAGAAGTTCAGGGGAATGGGTGGACTGCGCTGAGAGCCACAGGGAAGGTGCCATGGAAGGATGGGAGGCAAGAGGCGACAGAGGGCGAGTAGAGACTCCAAAAAGGAGAAATGGGGAAACACTCAAACACAAATGGGAGATGGAAGGAAGCAAGAGAGAAGAGCGGGGGGTTGGTGGGTGGAATGAGCTGCTGAGGAGAGAGACCAAACTGATAAAGAAGACGGGCAGGGGAGGCACAAACATGGAGAAAGCAACAAGAGGGGAAGGGAGATGCACAAAAAAGGGGAAAAACACACCACACAGAGCAGCAGCAGAACGAAAGGGGAGGCACAGCCACATGAGCTAGGCAGGGAGCTCAGGGAACAAAAAACACTCCCTAAGTGAGGGAGGCGTGTTAGTGATAGGGTTTAAGTAGAGGTTGTGGGAGGAGCTATTCCCCTTATTGAACCACTGGCTTAAGCCCTCCCAATAGTGAATACAAAGACAAAAGATGTTTGATAAATAGACAAGCCTTGCCAGGATTGTGTTGTTGGGGGGAAGAGGAGGCAGGTGCTAGTGAGTGGGGAGTACTTTCTTCTAATGGGTCTGATTGGAGATGGAGGGAAGGCACAGTATGCCACAGTGAGCTGGGGGAGAGTCTTTATTTTAACTTTTTTTTTTTAAAACAAATCAGAAAACTTCACCCCACTATGCATAGCATGAATTTTCTTAATTTGCACTTACAACCTTCAATGGCAAAATGCAATGTTCTGCTACTTGAAATAGTAGTTTCAATCATATGTCATAACAACTGCAAGACACACTAGGACAGGTATACAGTTCAACAGATATTTAATGTGGTTGTTAAGAGCTTCTGATACTGATTCTGGTTGGACAGAGTTTATAGGTCACAGACAAGATTTAGAAATGTATTGCTGAAGTTGTGCTTTGATAGAGACTAAGATAAGGTTAATTTTGGGGGCTTAGATATGTGTTATAGCTGTAACTATGTGAAAGCTCACCCTATATGAAAGTTCACACACTGCAGTCCTTTAGAATTTCTGGATGGCTCAGTTTTGGTGCAACAGTGGACCTCAAGGAATGGGGTTTGGTACTCACGTGAACCATGACTAAGACAGGATGGAAGGAGGCTGAATATATACCTTTGCAGGAAGCTAAGCCAGTAGCATTTTCAGTGCATGACAGGACTCGGCCGTGCTAACTGATCATAAATAATGCAGTGTACTTGTACTTGTTGTTTGTATGCTGGTATAATATTTACTTGAACTAGACATTTATGTAAATGAATTATTGATTCAGTGCACTTTCTGGATAAACAAATATAATAAATATCTTTGCAAACAACTTGTGGTTTTAAGGTTCCCGACCCTAACTCTCCACCCTCACCTCCCAAGCAGCAAAAAGGAAAACAAATTAGGGTGTTGGGTTTCCGCGGTTTCGGAGAATTGGTGGTGAGGTCTTTATTGGGGTTGTTAACCCTAATTGTAAGCCCTGCCCTGACTCACAGCCTCCTGTCCGAAACACAAGGTGCAGGTGCAGGTTGGTTCCTTACAGTGATACATTCTTCAAAGGTTGAGAGGTATGTCTCACCACATGTTGCTAACAATCAGTTGTAGCTTTCTTCATGCAGCACCTGCAGGCCCTGTGTGAAAAAAGGAGATCATGTTTGATATTGTTTGCTCAAGGAATGGGTTGAGCATTAGTGTTGTGAACTCCAAGGAAGTCCCCACCACTGATTCACCAAGACTCCAGAAGATTTTTTCCTTTTGCTGCTTGGGGGGTGGGGATTGAAACCCTAATGCAACATTTCCTCTACTTTTGTGGCATTAAATTTGACCTTAACTGGTGCAGTAACACAGTTTTTTGCAAAAGACTTTTATATTTGTTTTCAAGATAGTCATCTCATGACTCCACTTAGAAACGTGACATGTGGCAATTAGTATATTGTCCACAACTTCATTTTACACCACAACTGTGAATACATGTCTTGTACAGCATTCAAAAAATGGCACCTGTCACATTTATGAGGTGTTATGGAAAAAATGGCTATGTTAAGAGTTTAGAGTTAAAATATTGAAAATTAGCAAAGTTATGAGTGAACATTGATTGTAAAGTTCTCTCATAACCTGAGCATTTTACAATATTTGTACACAACATTTTCAGCATAGCTTTCTTGTTACCTCACCTCATGAACCCGGAAGGTGAAAATTTTCAGATCCCCACTGAAATATCATTCTGTGCCACAGATGCGAAATGGCGACACAGGTATCAAAAATACATATTGGCCAGGATTTGAAAAATGACAACTGTTGTGTTAATGAAGTGATGTAATAATGGCTATGTTGAAAATTTGGAGTCAAAATATTGAAAATTACCAAAGTTATGAGTGGACATAGAAAAATTTCAACATACTGGCCAGTATATTCAAAGATGTTGCGCATGGCGCAATTGAGTTGCACCGGCGCAAGTCCGGACTTCAGCCAAGAAGCAATATTCAATGGAAGTCATTGCGCTGATAACATCCCATTGCACCAATGCACAACTATAATGAATGCAGGTGCAAGTGCAGGGGGTGTGCCCATGAATATCCAGCGCAGTGTGATGTTCAACCGTGGAACCAGGGTGCAAGAGCAGAGCAAAACCGATATGCGCTAAGGAGACTTGAGTCTATAAATACAGGGCACAAGAACACAGATAGCACTTGTGCCAGGGAGGGGGGAGAGTGAGAGAGTGACTGAACAAACAAAAAAGGAAGGACAGACAGACAGAAAGAGGCAGAGCGAGTGAGTGAAAGACAGACACACAGAGGCAGCCACAGAGGGAGAGGGACAGAGGTTGCAGTGTAGTGGGAGACAGGGCAGAGAGTGCATGGAAAAGGTAGGCACAGTGCTAGGCATTGCACCATGGCGGCACACAGCCCACTGCAGCTGACTGCCCAGGGGGATACAGGACATCAGGTGCCATGAATAGTGCGCCCTTCCTGATGGAGGCCATAATGAGGAGTGTGAGAGGGCAGGAGGAACAGCGACATGGCCGAGGAAGGGTCCATTGGCGGTATGCCCGGAACAGGTGATACTATGCCCACACCACCTTTGAGAACCATTCCGATATGGAGATTGTGGGATGGTACTGCCTTAACAGGGCCATTCTGAGGCAGCTTTGTGAGCTGTGCAGTGAGGAGATGCAGGCACCCACAAGACGGAGCCATGCAATGTCTGTGGAGACCAAAGTGACAACTGTCATGTGCCTGCTCACCATGGACACCATCCAGAAACCAACAGAGGACACCACAGGCATAACCCAGTCAGCCACATCATGCCTCCTCACACAGTTCCTCATCGCTTTGCTGCCATATGCTTCAAAATATATCCATTTGCCCAGCATACAGGCGGAGCGTACAGCAACCATGCAGGACTTCCATGGGGTAGTATGTATGTCTGGCATTCTGGGGGCCATTGACTGCACCTGTGTGGGCATCTGCATGCCACCTGGCCATGAGGGTGTGGTCTATATCAATAGGAAAGGGTTCGCAAGTGTCAACTACCAGGTGGTGAGCGATGCCAATAGGCGCATCACCAGTGTCTGTGCCACATAGCCTGGGAGTGCACATGATGCATTTGACTGGGACAGCTCTGTGCTGTGCCATAGGTTTGAGCGTGGGGATATCCCCACGAGCTACCTAGTGGGTGAGTATGGGATGGGCATAGGGTGACGGGCAGAGCAGGTCATGAGATAGGGGGCAGGGTGGGCATGCTGACAAGGGTGACAGGGAGAGGCAAGGGGCACAGCAATGGATGTCAGAGGGCTAGCCATGTCATTATCCACACAGGAGACAGTGCCTATCCACTGAGGCCCTGGCTGCTCACCCCCTATCGCTACCCATCGTCCCCAGCAGAGGAATGCTACAACGAGGCAATCGCCAGCACGCGCAACATCATTGAGCATGTATTCATCATGCTGAAGGCACATTTCCATTGTTTAGGCAGGTTTGGCGGTGCCCTACAGTACAGCCCTTTGAAAGCCTGTGGCCTGTTCCTGGCCTGCTGTATACCATACAACATGGCCAATGACCATGGGATAGCTTTTGAGGCTGATGAGGGTGACAGTAGTGAGGACGATGGAGGCAATGGGCTGGAGGGTGGTGGAGAGCCTCCACCCAGGTGGAGGGATCCCTGTCTGCAATGAATGGCTTGGCAGCATCGTGACACCATCACACAGGAGCACTATGGTGCACGCAGGTAGGTGGTGCAAAACCCATGCAAAGGCCAAACACACAGGTACAGAACACAGGCAGGGGCTTGCATGGCAATGGGCATGCACACACAGTGGCATGGTGCAGTGGTAGGGGAGTCAGTGGCACACAAGCACACACAACTGCACACAGCATCACACAACAACACACACACCCATGCACCCACATCCCCAGGTGCTGGCATGTGGTGGGGATCAGATGCACTGCACTGGTGCACAGGCTCAACCGGTGCTTAACATGTGTCCCTGCAGGACTAAAAGCCTGTGTGGACAATACTGACACTAAGGCTATCCCCTGACGATCAAATACCTAGGATGTCAACTCCAGCTGTGTATTCTAACATTTTCCCAGTAAATTATCAGACTTCCATGTCTGACCAAGCCTCTGCTTTGAACTTTTCATTAACTGCCAGATTCCGCCCTGTAAAATTGGTAGCTTCTGCTGCTGGGAAATCAAAATGCTCCTCTTTGGTGTTTGAGAAATGCAATATATCAAACTGACTGCTCAATGCAGATGAACTCGCCACCACTGAACATAGAAGTACAGCTGCATCTCCACCTCTGGCTACTGCGCCCAAAACCAGTATGTCTAAAGATCCTTCGGTAGTAACTTCTGCCCCGAGCGCTACTGCTCATTTTACACCCAATACAGCAGCAGCAGATGCTGTTTCCAGCCCTTGGTCTTCAGAAAAAGCACTTGTAGAAGCAGGGTGGAAGCAAATACCTGGTAGCTGTTGGATCCCTGATCTGACATGGGATTCTCCTTTCCCTCTAGAAACTCCTGACTGGACACCAGGCTCTGACTGTAAGCTACTGTCTCCTCCTGTGGAGGGTATGGCTGCAGCCATTTTAAAAGGGGCAAAGAATCTTGAATGTGTACATGAGGATGGGCAAAGCAAAGTGAATGATAAAGCACTCAGTTTACTAACTAGACTGACAGATTTACATGCTGCTACTACTCCATCTATTTCTTCTGAGATGGTTGAAGTTGCTGAAAACAGAACTGACCCCTCCCCCGAGCAGGACAGTAACATGCCAAAAGTGCCTGAGTAGCCCTCTATCCCACAAAATAAAAAAACAAATGATTCTTCTAGATCTTTACTCTCTGATTTATTTACAAACAGCAAGAAAGAGAGGCTGCCCCCCCATAGGAATACTGTCTGCATCTGCTGCAAAGGGGTCCTTGAGCAGTGTCCTGATAGGAAATATGTAGGGAAAATGTTATTGAATGATTCTCTGCATTTCTCTCCTGCTGAGGTTTTTGCCTTTATAAATTGTCCAGGAAAGACAATTATGATATAGGTTTTAGAACCTCCCACGCCCTTGAGACATTCTGGCAGCGCTACAATTGGATAAAATTCTCACCCTTGTGGACCCCATTTCTAGTAAAACCACTTACTAAACCCCTCATCAGATTTGTGACCATCATGTTTAGAAATGAGGGAGTGCATATTGACGAAATTTTATATTGGCTCAACCAGAAATGTAATGGTCTAAGCCCCCCTGAACCTATTTTGGATGAAGAAAATTTCTGGACTGGAGGCTGGAAATTCCAAGTTAAGCTTCATCAGAATGAGGATGGCATATGCCATATTCCAAACTCTTCCATGCTTAGCAGGAATAGAGGGGTGTGCTTTTATTTAGGCCAGCCCTAGCCTGCTACAAATGTGTGGCTCAAACCCATCTCTCAAATGTTTGTGATCACCCCAGATGTGAAAACTGTGGTGAGATTGGGCACATATCCCTTCAATGTATAAATCATAGTCTCTGTGACTTGTGTGAAGAATATGGTCATCATTTTTCAGACTGCCCATGGGCTGCCAGAAACAAACCCCTTAAAATGAACCCAAACTCTCTTATACAGCAAGCACAAGATGCAGTATTATAACCTGAACCTCCTAGGCCAGAACCCCCATACAGAAGAGTCTGCACCCCCTCCCGAGGGAGCAGCCACCAAAATCCAGGTGGGGAGAAGAAAGTTCCCCCTTCTCCCTTGACTACTGTTCTAGAGAAAATACCTGACTCCCTCAAAGCAGTTTGTTATGTGGACAAACCTACTGAACAAACTACTGCCCATGGGAATGCATTGCCTCATCCTCCAAACCACTGGGTTACGGTAGCTGGCAGAAGAAGGTCTTCCAGAAATACTAAAACTGAACCTTCAACTACACCAAATGAACAAGAAAACCCTTTCTTTGTTTTACCCAATACCACCTGGGCTGGAACTGAGATGGACACTGGGCAGGTGGACCTCCTGGGATGTCTTCAGCCTTAACAACTAACATTTCTGATTATAAAGAAAAAAAGAAAAGAAAGAACAAGGTTTCCTGATTATGTGTTCTTTGAAGGAAACAACAACACAAACAGGACTATAAATTGCTAACTTGGGCTTCATTTCCTTGAAAGTATGCAGTTTGTTAAATTACAAAAAAACAGTATGCCATATTTCAATATTTTCATGAATTACATTTACCAGTTGTTTTTTACAGGAAACATGGATGCACTCATTGGACCAAGTAAGATTATTTAAGTCAAAATGGGTCGGGGGTCCCTCCCACTGGTTCTTTGGCCTAGATAAAGCAGATGGGGTTGGTATTCTTTTCCAGGACCATTCACTTCAGTTGTCAAAATTGATAGACCTGCTTCCTGGGAGACTTTTGATCCTAGATGGTTTATTGTTCAACAACCCTACCACATGCTTTTTAGTTTATGGAACACAGTCCAAAGCTGACAGGGTTCACCTTTTGACCTCCCTCGAACCTTACCTGGTTACCTCCCGAGACATTTTCCTAGGTGGTGATTTTAATGTGGGGTTTCACAGTATAGACATGACAAACCAAGGAAGAAAAAAGTACTGTGATACCCATGCTTTTGAATGCTGCATTTAGAAATGAGGTTTAGTAAATGGGGTACATTTCCAAATTCAGGCCCTTCATTTACTTACAAAAGAGGGAAATATGTTTCCTCAATTGACCATGTGTTCACCTCTCCCAACATAAACATTATTTCCTTTTATGCTTCCCCTTCTGAATTTTCAAGCCACTTAATTCTAACCCTAAAAATCCAGGATCCCCAAAACCCGTTTCTAAAACAAAATCATTGGAAGCTGAACACCTCCATTCTGGCTGACCCTGTTGTCAGGAAAGGGACTGAAAAACTTTTATGGGCTAGAGCTTCAGTATATGATCTATATGAGTATGTGGTGATCTGGTGGTCTGAAACAAAGAAATACATTATGATGTGGTTTAGAAATTTGGAAACTGTAACGAGAAAAATAAGTTTTTTCAGTATATTTAAAAGTATGCACTCAACTTTAATATTTATTCTCCTTAGCTTCTTCCTCTAGGTTTGATTATTCTGACCAGATCAATATAATTAAAAATCAGATGAAGAATTATCAGTACAACAGGGCCCATGCCATAAATGCTGAAGTGAATTATGGTACCAAGAAATCCCCAGTAGGAGACCCTTATGAAGCTTGTAAGCAAAGAAAATTATTCACTTCCTTCACTTGCTTAGCAGACAAAGATGGTAACTTGGTTTCTTCCCTGCAGCAACTAAGCTCTATAATAACTGAGCATCTTAAATCCCTGGAGGTCGACATATGCCCTATAGAAAGTGATATAGCTAAATATTTGTCCCATATTCAGACCCTTTTGCCATCAGGCAAATATGATAAATTAGTGGCCCCTATTTCTGCTTCTGAAATCACAGCAGTAATAAATAGACAAAAAATAGGCACCTCCCCTGAGCTTGATGATTTGCCATACAAATTTTATAAAGCATTTTAGATATTTTATCAGTGTTCTTGGAATGAGTCTTCTCTATTTTAAACCATGCCCCCCAAGATTTTTCTTGGACTGATATCTTTTCTGTATAAATCAGGAGACAGACACCAAATCTCAAATTGGAGACCTGTAAGTCTATTGAATACTGACTATAAAATCCTAACACACTTATTAAATTCTAGCCTTCGACAGGTTACATAGAAACATAGAACATAGAAACATAGAAACATAGAAGTTGACGGCAGATAAGGAACACAAGGCCCATCCAGTCTGCCCATTTCTTTTTCTACCTTATAATGTGCCATCGGCCTTTGCTCTGTCAGTGGCCTATCTATTCATAGTCATTTGTATTGCTCCCTTATGCCTATCCCATGCCTGTTTGAAGCCCTGCACTGTATTCATAGCCACCACTTCTTGTGGTAAGCCATTCCAGCATCCACCACCCTTTCTGTGAAAAAGAATTCTCATATTCCTCCTTAATCGGCCTCCTCTAATCTCATGCTGTGTCCTCTTGTCCTGATATTTTCTTATATTTAAACGTGTTAGACTCTTTCACCTTGTTTATGCCCTTAAGGTGTTTGAATGCCTCTATCATATCACCTCTCTCCCTCCTTTGCTCAAGGGTATACATATTGAGCTCGTTAATCTGTCCTCATATGTCTTCTTATGCAGTCCCTGCACCATTTGGTTGCCCTTCTCTGGACTGCCTCAATTTGTTAATGTCCTGTGAAGGTGTGGCCTCCATACTGCACACAGTACTCCAGATGGGGCCTAACCAGTGTCTTGTACAGAGGATTATTACCTCCCTCTTACGACTTGTGATAACCCTACTAACACCCTAACACCCCCCAGCCTCTACCTACTGCTTTAGAGGTCTGCTTGGATGATTTTAGGTCATCAGTGATGATGATGCCCAAGTCTCTTTCTTCCTTTGTGACTGCTAGCAACTCCCTCCCAGCCTATAAGTGGCTTCAGGTTTCTCTTCCCTATGTGCATGATTTTGCACTTCTTTCATTAAATCCCAGTTGCCACTCTTCTGACCATTCTGCTAGTTTATCCAGATCTCTTCTCATTCTGCCCACCCCATCTGGATCATCTACTCTGTTGCAGAACTGGTGTCATCTGCAAACAGACAAGCCTTTACCCTCTAGTCCATCTGCAAGGTCACTAATGAAGATGTTGAAGAGGACTGGCCCCAGGACTGATCCCTGAGGTACCCCACTTGTGACTTGCATCTCTTCTGACTGTATACCATTTACCACCACTCTCTGTTTTCTGCCCGTCAACCAGTTTGCCACCCAGTTGACCAACTTCTGACCCACCCTGAGCATACCCAGCTTATTTATCAATCTTCTATGTGGAACAGTGTCAAAAGCTTTGCTGAAGTCAAGGTAGGCGACATCAACTGCTCCCCCTTGGTCCACCACTCTGGTTACCCAGTCAAAGAAATCTATGAGATTAGTTTGACAGGACCTTCCTTTTGTAAACCCATGCTGTCTTGGATCCTGTGCCTCTATGGATTCCAGGTGTTGCACTATCCTTTCCTTAAGGAGTGCCCCCATAATCTTGCCCACTACTGAGGTAAGACTGACCGGTCTGTAGTTCCCCGCCTCCTCCCTGCTACCACTCTTGTGGAGCGGGATCACATGAGCCCTTCTCCAGTCTTCTGGGACCTCTCCTGTGCTCAGAGACTCACTAAACAATTCTGCTAATGGCTCTGCTAGTTCCTCCTGTAGCTCCTTAAGTACCCTGGGATGTATGCCATCAGGTCCCATTGCCTTATCCACCCTGAGCTTAGCAAGCTCTTGTAGGACCCTTTCTTTTGTGAAGGGAGTAGTGCTCACCTCCCTCCCCCCTGTGTCCATGATGCTGAGCTGTGGGCCTACCCTACCTTCTCTTCAGTAAATACTGAGCAAAAGTATCTATTTAGGATAGATGCCTTTACAGGGTCCTCCTCCTCACATGCTCCCTTTTCTCCATTAAACTTAGCAATCACCCCTCTGGACTTTCTCCTTTCACTAATGTATCTATAGAAAGTCTTGTCACCTTCTTTTAATGTTCGTGCTAGTGTTTCCTCAGTTTCGGACTTTGCCTGCCTTACTGCCTTCCCTGCTTCCCTTAGGGCAGTTTGGTATGCCTCCCTATCTTCATCCGCTGTGTTCCTTATATTTCCTGAAGGCCAGCCTTTTGGCTCTGACCTTTTCTGCTACTGTATTTGAGAACCAAAGTGGTTTCCTTCTTCTTTTGCACTTCCTTTTCTGTCTAACACAATGGGATGTTGCTTCAAGTATTGCATCCTTAATGCTTGCCCACTTTGCCTGTACCCCCTCACCTGTGTTTCTTTTTGCCAGGGCTAGCTTAACTCTGTTGGCCATCTTATCAAAGTCAGCTCCTCTGAAGTCCCATATTTTTGCCTTGGAATGGGATGATTTAGATGTAGTAGCCAAATTGAACCATACCATGTGATGGTCACTGGCCCCAGGTGACCTTCTACCTGGACATCTGTGATCCCTTCTTTGTTAGTCAGTACTAGATCTAGGATAGCCCTGTCTCTTGTGGGTTGCTGTACCAGTTGTTTGAGGCCCTCCCTGCAGGGAATCCACTATGAGTCTAGTTCTGGCAGATGTTCCTGCTGATATTGACCAATCTGTATCCGGCATGTTGAAGTCTCCCATTATCAGAAACTCCCTTTAGCTGTCATGTTTTGTATATCTTCTAACAGTAATGTGTCTATGTCCTCCTCTGGTCTGGGGCCTGTAGACAACCCCAGTTCTTATGGCTGTCCCATTTCCTGTTTCCAGGTGACCCACAGTTCTTCTGGCTCCTTATGTGTATTCTAATTTCTGTAGCTTTGATATTTTCATTACATACAGGGCCCTCCTCCCCTTCTTGCACCTCGGTCTCTTCTGAACAATACATAGCCAGGTACTGAAGTCTCCCAGTGTGGTTACTGGTAAACCACATCTCACTAATTGCTACTATGTCCAGTTTGCCTCTGACATTATTGCCTGCAGGTCTGGGATCCTATTTCCCAGGCTGTGAGCATTGTGTCATGATTTTCCATTGGCCAGATTTGGTGTGTTAGTTGTTGGGTGAAGTTTGGCATTACCCTGTGCATCGTATGGGAGACAAACCTTTTTTCTTACCTGGTGATGCAAATGAATGGCAAACATGCTGAATTCCTGTTTGACCACTAGCTGAGGGAGGGTGTTCTTCCCATTCGACGTATGGGGTGCTGCACCCTCTCCCATTTGCTAGTTTAAATATTCTGCAAAGACGCCAAACTTCTGCCCCAATGCACTGACCCCTCTTTAGTCAGATGCAGTCCATCAAATTAAAGAACTTTGCTCCCAGAACTGTTGCCAGTTCCTACAAATCTGTGTCCTTTTCTGGCACCAGCCCTTGAGCCATGTGTTTAGCTCCCTATCTCCCCTCTCTGACCTTCCGTCCATCTGCTCCCTCTCCCAGACTGGAAGGATCTCAGAGAAGGAGATGCGGATGAAATAGATGATAGTTTGTCACCCAGCCTAGTCAGGTGTTCCTTGGTCTCCACAACTGACCGGCTGGTGAGATCATTAGTCCCTATGTGTACTAGGACATCAATGTTTTCTCCTGTTTTGTGAACAATTTTAGCAATGCGGTCAGTGTCTCTCCATGCTGATGTACCTGGGAGACATCTGACCATCACCCCTGGCTGGAGATGGGTATCAACTCCCCGAATCATGGAGTCTCCTATGATCAGAAGTTTTTTTGATTTCCTTTGTGCTTTTTCTGTTTTGGTTCCTGATTTGGGTGAGTTTTGTTGTGCTAGCTCAAGTGCCGCAGTGTCCTGCTCTGCAGTGTCTTCTGCCTCTTTATTTGATTTCAGAGATAGAGGCAGATACCTGTTTGTAGTGTTTATATGGTTTTTGGAGGTGATGTGTTGGAGAGCAGAGAGTGATGGGGCACCTGATTTGCTCCTCCTAACCACCTGCCAACCTCCTGGACCAACTACCCTCTGCGGTCGAGGGTTTTTCTGTTGGATGCTGGGAAATGGCGGGTGGTTCTTATAATGTATTTCCTCTTCAATATGAAATTTGAGGCATGCAATCTCTGCCCATGCTGCCCGGAGCTGAGCCTAAGATCCCCAAAGGCCCAGCATGTAGGACAGTGTCCTAAATCCTGTAAGACTGTCCTTCTGAAAATTGTTCCACAGTACCTGCAGTTAATGAAATCCATTCCAAATAAGTTGCTGGGTTTGTAACCTAGTCAGAGTAATTAGAAGGAAAAAAAATGCAAGTAATGGTTTAATTGTGCTTTGATTAACTTGTTATAACAAGTTATATTACTAGTGCCCCTGTAAATGAGATCACCTTGTGGAGGCCCCACTGATCCGCCTCTTCCTGCTCTGCCACAGGAAATGTCACAACTGTGGTACCCTATAAAAGAAGTGTAGCGTGGGGTGGTTGGGGATGGGGGTGGGTGGCTGGGCCCTTCCCCTGCCTAAAAAGAAGAACCACAGACGAAAGAACAAGGAGGTAAGAGCAGAAACAATCAGTCAACAACAAATGCAGTAACCCTGAAAGCTTATCCTAATGTTAGATAAAACTGTAAAACCTGTAAAGCACCACCTGTAATAATTTCAGAGAAGATATACGCTGTAAGAAACACTTTGCTCCAGAGAAAAATAAAGCAGTAACAGAAGATATACCTTGCAAAAGACAATTTGAATCAGAAGATTACAGCAGTAATCTGTTAGCACACACCTGTAGGCACACCTTGTAATAATGCAGAAGAAGGTATACCAGCAACAATAATTTGAATCAGAGAAAAAATAAAGCAATGAAATGTTAGCAACAAACAGTAGCAATCCCTGTGAGTAAAAAATAAAAAACACCACCACACAGTAAATCTGCTTAGCCAAACTAAGTCTTAATCCTTTTCCCTTGCTCTGGTAAGTTTCTCTACTCTGCCTTTCAAGCAGTCTTAGAAGGAAAGAGCTCAGGTGAAGCTAGGTGCCTTGGCCAGCAAACCAAGTCTTCTTGCTACTACCATCATCTACCCATATCAATATTGTGGCCTTCCCGATTGTAAGATTCAGTTTCCACTCATCATGGTCTGGGAAAACTGTAGAATACTGTAATTCAAACAACAAAACAGGTATATAACTACTTACTATCATTGGGTCAAAGTAAAGCATTTGTCCGAGTCAGTCATTCCTTTCTATTATATACACTACATGCCTATCGAATACATTTGATGTTTATTGAATGGATCCCAATCTTATATTCTTCAGCAATAGCACAACCTATTTTACTTGGCCAAATATCACAGAAGTTTAAGTTAGGAGTAGGAGTTCAACAAGGGTGCCCATTGAGTTCCCTGCTTTACATTTTTTCTCTTGATCCCTTACTTAGAACTTTAATAACTAATGGAGATGAGCAACTTGTTGCTCAGCGTGCCTTCCTGGTGAAACATTTCAGTAAATCAAAAAATAATCAAGCATGGCAAGGTATCTGAGGATATAACATAGCAGATGAGGTAAAAATCCTGGTGATGACCTCTGCCTGTTCCTTCAAGATCCAGGGTTTATACCCACTGTACTTCATGATATCTAACAATATTCTAGCCTTTCAAATGCTAAATTAAATCTTGATAAGAGTGAAGGGTTATACCTAGGCTCTATCATGCAGCCACAATCTGTTCTTTTTGGTATTCCCTTCTCACCTGAGCCCCTTCAAATTTTTGGGCCTCAGTTCAGTTTCCAAAACCTTCCCCTTTAGAATTGAGATTAGACCCTGAGAACTTATGAGTCTTAAATTAACAGATGGAAAAGCTGGAAAATGTCCAGACTAAAAGGGGTCCAAGTTATTAAGCATTCCTCATACCCTGTTTGTCACGGCAGCAGTAGGTGGAGCCTGCAGATGTTTTGCATGTACAAAAGGAGTGATGTCATGTTTTCTGTCTGTGGAGCTGACTGAAGGTGTAAATAGTCTCCTCTGCCTTACCCTCCTCCAAGCAAGGTTTTCCATCCTCAAATAAATACACTTTCATGTTAGTCAATGGTTGCAGGGTACTATTTTCTTTTTTAAATGGGCAGTACAAGAACTGGAACCTGAGTAGTGGGAGGCAGCATTAGTTTTTTTGGGGGGGAGTAAGAACCACCCCCACCTTCACCTGAGAAGCTCCTAAAGATCCACCCGACCTTTTGTTTTGATTCATGTGGGATGGGCATGAGGTGGCTGTATCATACTGGAACAAGACACACTAGTTTGGGACCTGTATTGAGCAACAGAACTAGTTTTTGGAGTGATCAAGTTGTGGAGCCCTGCATCTTATTAAGGACTATGAGAACAGAAGATATTGGATGCCTTTATTAAGGACTAGGAGAACAGAAGATACTGGATGCCTTTATTAAGGACTAGGAGAACAGAAGGTATTTAATGCATTCAAACTGACTTAAAAACCCTTGGAACAAATGATTATGGGAGACACCTGGGGCCTCAGAAGGAAAGAGTAATTAAGGAGTGAAACTACAGCTCCCAAGGAAAACAATAGACACAGTGTTCTAATTTACAGTAAGGTAAAAGAGCCACAGGTTTTTCTTAAACATTTATATACTAAAAATATAAAGTTCAGCTTTTGGGATTAGCAATATTTGTTTACCATATTCAATATATATATATCTACATACACACACACACACACACACACACACACACACACACACACATATAGTTTATATATAATTTGTCTTTTTAGTAGTTTCAAAACTTTGAAAGCATTGGTGTTAGTAATGCATTTAGAAATACATTTTTTATTGTCTTTACAGTTAAACATGCAGTTTCATGTAAAGGCACATTTTTTGGGGAGGGGGTTCAAATTATTTTAATCATGAAGCATTGGTGTTAGTAATGCATTTAGAAATACATTTTTAGTAGTCTTTATAGTTAAACATGCAATTTCATGTGAGGGCACATTTTTTAGGGGAAGGGGTTCAAATTATTTTAATCATGGGCACAGTACTTGGTAAATATAGACTTTGATGATAAAGTGTATTTTTTCTTTCAAGTTTGAGAAGTATGTAATAGAAAACATTGAACAAGAAAACAATTGGCAATTTTAAAAGCTAATCTGATCAAAACTGATATTAAAAAAATAAATCTCAACTGTATTTTTCATTTTATTTTATCAGGGACACTAGAAACAGGATGTTAACATTCCTGGTGGTTTTATACTCCCTGGAATCTGCTATTCAGGTTTTTTTAATTGTGTGGTGTCCCAGGCAATCTTCCCAGAGTGCAGTTTGCTATATTGTTTAATAACTCTGTGTGGAGGTCAGTGCCTTGTTCTATTGTCTTTTGTTTCAAATTAACCACAGACATCATGGCAGCTAAAGGAGACACACTTTGAGTCTTAGGGCATGTACAGCATAATTAATACATTTTCATATGCATAATCTTTCCATTCATGTTATTGCTAGACATACTGTAGCTAGCTTGGCTTGAGGAAGGGTTAACATGGTCAGAACCCCTTAGCAATTGAGATGCATATGTAGCAAATAAGTCCAGATGCACTAACTTACCCTACAACTGTTAATTGTCACAGTCTGCATTTTCTTCTTGAAATGGTTACTTTTGCATTTATGTTTATTCCCCTTAGCAATTGAGATGCACATGTAGCAAATAAGTCCAGATGCCATAACTTTCCCTACAACTGTTAATTGTCACAGTCTACATTTTCTTCTTGAAATGGTTACTTTTGCATTTATGTTTATTTTAAGATATTTAATATTCTGACCATGTGGTTATGTCATGAACCATAATTGATCTCCAGCCTTACCCCACTTATGTCCCAACTTGCATAGAAGGTAGTGCTTATAAACAAATCTTATAATTTTTTCACTGTGTTCTGGTGTGTAGTTTGTCTTTTTAGTAGTTTCAAAACTTTGAAAGCATTGGTGTTAGTAATGCATTTAGAAATACATTTATAATTGTCTTTATAGTTAAACATGCAGTTTCATGTGAAGGCACATTTTTTTGGGAGAGGATGTTCAAATTATTTTAATCATGAAGCACTGGTGTTAGTAATGCATTTAGAAATAAATTGTTTAACTGTCTTTACAGTCAAACATGCAGTTTCATGTGAGGGCACATTTTTGGGGGGAGGGATATTTGGTAAACACAGACTTTGATGATAAAGTGTGTTTTTTTCTTTCAAGTTTGAGAGGTATGTATTAGAAAACACTGAACAAGAAAACAATTTGTGATTTTAAAAGCTATTCTGACCAGCGCTGACATTAAAAAAATCTCAACTGTATTTTTATTTTATTTTATCAGGGACACTAGAAACAGGATATTAACATTCCTGGTGGTTTTATACTCCCTGGAACCTGCTATTCATGTTTTTATTATTGCATCTTGCCCCATGCACTATTCCCAGAGTGCAGAATTTGCATAGAAGATAGTGCTTGTAGACAAATCTAATATTTTTTTTTCCGCTGTGTTCTGATGTGTTCTGATCTGTAGTTTGTCTTTTTAGTAGTTTCAAAACTTTTAACTATTTCTAAAACAAACCTGCATATCACATTTGCCTGCACTCTAAGCACATATTTATGAAACTGTGCATATTTGTATTCCACTTCTGCTTAGACCTCAGACTTTCCTAATATTCCCATTATCACAAGCATAACTACCTTGCCCTTAACAAAAGTGACCCCATCTGAAAGTTGATCTCACATTTTCTCTAACAGTCCATCATCATTACACCTGACTTCCTGACACTAACACATTGCTTAAATATAACTTACATCATCACATGGACAAAAACTGTGTTTCACTTTAAAAAAAAAATGTTTAAGTAATCCCAAGGCTAAACACATGCCAGTCATTACTTTTTCATGTACTGCCACCTTCTGCATGATCATGGGGATTTGCATATGTTTCTCTTGATGATTTGCATTATTGGGATATGTGCAATAGTGTTTTCTTTAAAATTTGGATATCTGGCCAGTATCATACGGGAAAAAACATTCATCAGTAGCATTTGCTCTGGGTTCTTTTGTAAACTTCCCATTCCTTCCATTAAAATGTACACTTCCATATATTTTCCTAACAATGTGTATGCTTTCCTTAGAACAGAAACTAAAACAAATCTTACTACTTACAAATCATTGTGTTGTTTCTCCATACCTCCTTAACAATTCCACACAACTTCACTGACTTCATTATACAGCCGTGGTGGATCTGACAAGAAATAGTTATATGTAGCTATGATCACCCTCCCCCCGTTACCCCTGAGACCTGAATTTTAGTTGTTTTTTCAAATGTTATGGGACTGCAGGCTGAATCCCATCAAGCAACCTTTCACTTATTTACCAAAATCTAAAGGCAGACTTGGGATGATAGATCCTGTCTTATTTTTTCACTGACTATTCATAACACAAACAGTAAAGATAGGCCTCTCCTTTTCTCAAAACCCACTATGTTGGTGCATCCATAATAATTTTAATCACTATTTGACATCTTGGCAACCTACTGCTACCAAGCCTATTCTGAGTGCTAAGCTATCCATGTATTTTAAACCTGCAGCCCAACAAATGTTTAAATGGGAATTAACTATATCTCAGATCTCTCAATCATCAGCTCCCAAACTATATGATATCATTTTGGGCAAAACTCACCCCACCAAAGCAGAATTAAATAACTGCCCCCCCCCCCCACACACACACACCTGAAAGTATGCAGCTCTCCTTCTATGGGCAGCTAGATGTCAAAGGAAATAGTAAACATAATGCCCTGGAAGAGCTGTACTGTCCATACCTTAGCTGTTCTGCCACTGAGGAGACAATGGAGCATTTTTACTGCAATGTTACCATGTCAAAAATCTTTGGGATTATCTGGCTAGGAAGTGGAACTTACTATGGCTCACTACTTTAACCTATGATATTATTGTATTAGGTGACTATTCTTTCCTTCAAAAAAATACCATTCAAGAACATTAGAAAAATGATTTTGCTGTTTAAATTTTTTCTTATGGGAATCTCTGTGCCAGTGGGTTCTTAGACAGAAAATGATAGTCCATGACTCCTTTTTTCATTCAATGTCTAAATGCCATATTAAATGTGTATCAAAGAGATGTATCTGTGCATCTACAGGTGACAGTCTCCAAATGGTGGAAATGTTTTACTTTTTTTATAAAGTATAAATAAACATTAGGTTTTGTTTCTTTAAAATCAGTACACTGATTAGGATGCAAATAGGTGTTGGGTTTACCACTTTATGAATGTTCACACCCCCAATTTTTTCCTTTTTTTCCCTATTGTTTATAAGTGATTATCAGTTTATTGTACCAATGTATGTTGTTTATTCTGATTATACGTTTTTTCTTTTCTGTATTTTATCATTTTTTATTTGTATTTTGCTTTGATATTTTCTCAAATAAAATATTCCCCTACTCTTTTTGAGAAGTGCTATGGGATCTTGAACATTCACCTGAACTACTAAAGGAACAGGCAGATGGGACCTTGGTGTAATGTCTCATCTGAAAGACAGCACCTCAAGTGTGCAGCACCCCCCCCCCAATGCTTCACTAGTGTCAGTATTGAGATTTAACCCAAGTGCCTGATGTGGGGATAGAACACACAGCCTTCTGATCTCCTGGCCTCAGAGGCAAGGGTGCTATCTGCTGAGCCACTGACACTGCTTTAAAATGTGTTGACCAGGAAAGGCTCATCAGTTTGTTTTTTTTATTTGTTCGTTTGTTTGTTTGAAAATCAGTGACTGAAAAAGGCACACTGAACCAAGGCTCATTTCCAGGTGCAATCCAGGGGCAACCTAGGAGAAAGGAAATGGCAAGGCAAATATATAGCACAGACACAGTACGCAGTTAAATGCAATTACATAACATTCACACCGTTCACAGTTACAGTAAAGTGGAACTGAGTACATAATTAAAACAGGTATAAGTACAATAATAGCAAGCAGCAAAGTCAGGCAATTCAGCCACATCTACATCCAGGTAGGAAGCAAAAGGAAGGCAGGGCAGTCAAGTAAGGGGAAAACAGGAGCAGGGGTAGGGTAGGAGCTTCAGTTGGTACCTGAGGAAAACAGGGGAGGTAGAGAAATGGAGTGAGGATGGGAGTTGCTTCCAGAGTAAAGGAAGACAACAGGAAAAGGTGGCTTGCCCGACAGAGAAGTGGGGATGAAGGAGTGGCAGAAGTGTGAGGATCCCGGCAGTGGAGGGAGCAGTAGGCAGAGGGAATGGAGGAGACAACTGAGGAGAGGTAAGAGATAAGGAACCCAAAACCAGCATCTGAATAAATGAGACAAAGTGCTTCTGGTGATGTGAAGGTATAGGAAGCATGGATCAGGAGGAGCATGAGCAATGGTGGATACAAGAGGGGCAGTTGGTCACAAAATGACAAAAGGCTGGTCGGAGAGATGGAAGGAGTGGTGCTATAGACTACAATTGCATAGTTAGAGTACTGTTTTGGTAACAAGTTCATGGCAAACCTGCACAGACAGACCATCTTTATTATAGTAGAAGGCACCAAGTTCAGAGTGGAGCTTGACATGGATGGCACAAATGTGGGTAGAGAAGCCAAGCTACATCAGTTCCACAAATATCAGTAGGGATGGGGTATGTAAATTGCTGAAAAAGAACACAAGAAATACTGTACAGTACATTGAGGCTATTTCCCCTTATCTACTGCCTGACATCATGAGTGTTCCATTATTGGGGAAGCCATTGCACTATGACAGGCAATGATTCAAGATGAGTTGCAGCATTACTGTAGTGTTGCTTGTCATTCAGCTAGTGTCTCCCCAATGATGGAGTATATATAACAACAGGCAGTCTTTAAGTATAAATAGCCTCACTGTTGGCAGCGATATAGGATAAAAGTTACTTTAGGTGGCTCAGAAGTAATAGGAGAAGAGATGGGTGAAGTCTAGGAAATTCACTTTGCAAAGAACTTAATAAAGTTTCACAGCTTCACTTAGCCACTGGCTACACTTCATATAGTTTCTGCTTGGCATAGTGTCCTAACTCACCCAGCAAAAATTATATGTAGTAGCACTTTTCATGCTCAAGTGTCATTGAAGAGCCACAGTGTTTAACTTTCACCAAGCTAAGTAGCCTTTTACTAGTGAAAACTATGCAAAGTGTTTTTGTAAACAAAAGCTTTTTAAATTAAGGAACACAGCCCCCACTCATTGTAGCATACTATGCAAATCCCCTTCTCATCACCCAGATACATTTAAACAAGGTCCCCCACCATATACTACCCATCTTGCTCCCCACAATCCTAGTAAAGTCTGTCAATTTCAGCAAAGCCATCTGACTCCATACAGTATATAGTATATGATAGAATAGCCCTTCCCCTCATATACATAATACAATGTTGACCAGCCATTTTCTTCCAGCCCATCCCAGTCCATGAAATATACAATTAGCCAAACATCACCACCCTACAGCCCTATAGCACAATATTTCCTCCTCCCCCAAGGACCCATGAAATTAAAGGATATGGCCACCAGTAATGCCTGTAAAGAAGACAACTGTCACACACTGTTCAGTGTCTTGCTGCTGCAGAATGATAAGGTACAATGACATCTTCATTCATGCTTACACCGGATTGGTTGCTTGTCAACCAGTCAGGTGTTACCATAGGTGAAGCCATCATTGTTCATTCATTTTGAAGCATCAGGACACTGGTCAGTTATTACCAGCAGCAGTATCTTTTAATTTCATGGAATTTTTAGGGGAAGAGGGAGATTGAGGACTACAGGGTGGTAGAATGGATGTTTGACTAACTGTATAACTTGGGACAGTGATGTGGTTAAAGCAAGTGCTGGATTGTTTTTGTAATGTGTGAGTAAAGGGAAGAGCAATTCTATCAGTTCAATGTTTGGGGAACAGCGACGGGGTATTAGTGCTTGTGCAACTTGTAGTTCTTTTTGTGGCTTGACTCTATTCTCACCCTTGAGTAGTGGGTGTGTAGGTAGGAATTTGTAGGGAATAGAAAGCCCATAAACAAGGTTGAGAAGAGCATCAGAGAAGGCAGAAAAGGAGGGGATGGTGGTGGAAAAAAATACTCCCTAAATGAAAAGACCCAAAAAGATACCTCCTCCATCTCACAGAGAGTGTGACCCCTAGCACTCAGGAGAGGAAAACCCCCTGAGGTGGAGAAAACCTCTGAGGACCCATGGCTATTGGTCTGCCTGTTCTCTGGACACACTAAGAGGAGAAGGACCTGATTCTAATAACCAACAGCTAAATTTTTGAGGAAGGAGAGATTCTTGGAGAGATGATGGTCCATCCTTGAAACATGGATGATGTAGTTTGGATGATGATCCTGAGGTTGACTTCTGAAGGAGTAGAAGAATCCTGATTGTGAAGCAGATACAGTCAAAGAAGGGCAAGTGAAGTCCTGATTTCCAAGGTAATGGAGTATGCTTGACCAAAGGGATTGCAGGAACATAATGAACAGGGAGAGTATGATTTGCTCTAATTGCTATCAGACAGAGAACAATAAGAATGTGATTATTAGTGATGTCTTAAGTGAATAATCCAATTTATGGGAGGTTTGACATTCACAGTAAAGTCTGTAAGTAAGGAATTCATTGTGGAGCTATAAGTTGCGAATTAAGCACCCAAGCAGTGGAAGGAGAAGTTGAATAGAGTCTTTGAGTGCCTGATAAGAGAATGCCATGAGTGGTCTGTAAACAAATACAGGAAAATTGGCATATGCACTCCAGCTGGTAATTACATATATATCGAAAATTATTGGAAGTTTGGTATGAGGAATGGGATAGCTTATTTGGGTTTTGATGTTGTATCCAGACTTGTAACTGTTCTGCTGGTCCACTGGCTAAAGTATATATGGTTATTTCTGTGGTGTAGTTGCCAAAGATATACACTGAGGTGGCAATATCTGGTTAGGTTTATGAGTAATCCAATTCCTAAATACCAAGTGGATGCTTGGAAGTGGATATCTGGAAGTGTTGGTAGGCTGGGTTGGTAGTACAGTCAAGTAGAGTGTAACATCAGAGGATCCTAGTGTTATGGCTGATTAAAAATTGTTGGGAGGCAGGCCAAACTGGGATAGTGAATTTTCTGTAACAGTTGTGGATTTCAGGACTGAGAATTGGAAGAGCCAGATCTCGATAAAAGTCTTCACCAGAGGGAGTGATGGAGATAATTCATGAAGAATAGACTAGAAGGACCACTGGATTGGCAGCTAAATTGACTGATGATACTAGGAAGGAGAAAAGCAGATAAGAATATCAGGTATGGTGAAGTTCAGGAGCTAGAAAACAGTGGTTTGGATGGCATACCATGAGTAAAGCGGCTAGGGGATCCACGACAGGAGTCCAACAGTATTTCTATCAAACGCCCTGTCGGTGACACCGGCAGGTCGACCACATTCTGCAGTCGGCTGCTGGTTTGCTATTGTTCTTTGTTTTTCTTTGGGGGTTGCCCTAGAAACTACGTAGGGGCTGCACCCCAGCACTCCCCTTAAAGATTCTCAACCAGTTGGAGCTGATTGGGGTGCAGGACCTCACCGGCACCGCCAGGTTCCAGTGGGTCTCCCACCACTTCTAGGAGCTGTAGCCACTGTGGGGGACCTTGCTGATGAAATGTCACTGCCAAGGGTGTAAACGGTGGCTAGGTATGGGAGATCCAATGATGAAAGTCCCAGAAAGGCAGTTGTGAAAGTCTTAGGATGAGCAATGGCTTCTGAGAACATAGGAGTCAAGTAACACGACAACAGAGTCAATGTTGTTAGGAGAGGCTGCATAAGGTAAAATGGATAATGTCCATAGTGGAATGGGTTATCTTGCAATTTCGGTATCCATAGCGGTGATAATGATTACAATGTCAGAGCATAACAGAATGATTTAAGTCCTTTCCGTGTAGGAGGATTGTGAGTGAGACATGGTAGAAAGGTTAAGTCACAGTGACTGAATAGACAGGATATGGAGGTGTATCCAACAGAGACACATGAGATCTTTCTATTGTCCAGGTGAAGGAGATTCCATGAATGATCATGATGAGCTGATTAGGAGTATAAAAAACTCTATGAAGACATAAACGTCTATGAAGCATGTTATCCAAGGGATGTTTGCTAACAGTAGTTTTTCTCAAGAGTAATGAACATGTGATCCATTAAGTCATGAAAAGGTTATATTAAAATGGTCAGAGTAGGAATATGAAATGGATAAACTAGAAGAGTAGTTGGCCGTGTAGGAGTACTGATCTGAGATAGGAAAATAGGCTCAAAAGAGCCTCGGCAAATTGTACAAAGCCCCAAGCCTGCAAGGTGGAGAAGAAGGCAATCATCCAAATGGGGAGGAAGTTTGGAAGGAAACCAGATGAACTGAAAGAATGATCCAGGGAAGGCAATGGGCTAGGCAAAGCCGGATGGCAGACAGTGCAGGAAGAAAGAGGACCAGGTTGGCTTTTCAGCAAGCAGCAGTGGAATGCAGGAAAGCTGTAACATTTATCAGAGTATGATCCTCAGAAATCCAAGGAGCAAAGCCACACACCAAGAGGAGGCATGGTGTCCATGAGCTATACTCTAGACATAGTTTTCCTCAGGTAACATGAAGTACCATCCCATCAAGTAGTGGATGAGAACTGGTAAAATGACCAGTGGAGAAGTATGAGATGGATAGACAGGAGGAGTAGATAGCCAGAGAGAAGTACTGGCCAGGGACTGATCCTGAGGAGATGACTGGGCACTATAGAATACTGCAGGATGACATAATAGTTAGTGAGGCCTACTATCTAATGGCTAAGCTGCAAGACATGGCAAGTGCAGGAAGGAACAGGACCTGGGCAGTGCAATGGCAAACCTTGAGGGAACATAGCGAAGCAGCTGTAGGCCATGAGCAGCAGATCCAAGGAAGGTGAGAAACGAATCCAAGTATCAGGTGTAACAAAGCTGACGCAGGAAAGTCCCAGGGTCACAGATGATAATGAACAGCAAGCGCAGAGAACAGAAGGTGCAGCATCTATGAGGCAGGATGTGCACACCTCTGAAGGAGCAGATAAACTCACATGGTAGACAGGAATGGTGACCAGCAAGGAGGAATACAGGGGGCAGGTGTACTAAATGGAGGAAGACAGAACAAGTTGACAAAGTCCAAATCCAGAGCGTGAGGAGGTCCAGGGCATGGACTAGTACAATGGGTCCATAGTTGCAGAAGAGGTGAAATGGTGAGGAAGGACAGAGCGGGCAAATTATAGCACAAGGGTCCCATTTGGAATGGAAGTGACAAGCGGTAGCAGATTGGAAGTGTATAGGAATGATCAGGCTTGTGTGGACATAGGCTCCGTAACCCCGGTAGGTGAGGTGAGATGACATGGAAACAACATGCCAAATAAAGGAGGATGGAGAAGGCTAATTCATCAAATGTTCCAGGTCCAGGAGGGAGCAGCAAGCAATGATCTGGTATAGAGCAGATAAGGTGAAACAGTCAATTGCAGTGATGAACATCCAGGCCTAGCAATTGAAGATAGACAACCTCTATCCAGTATGAGCAGACAGAGGTAGGAGGACGAAGGCAACTGCATGAATGAGATGTCGCTCCGGTTGGGAGCAGAAACCTGATATGATGCAGAGATGGTCTGGGAGTAGCAGAGTCACAGAAACAGGCAACCAAACCAGGTAGTCATTATGGAGAGATCTGTACATGATGCCAGTAGAATGAGTTGGGAGGTAGATGGCAAATGAAGTATAGATGCCCCGTTCCCAAAGAGAAATGTGATCCACATCAGGCATAGGTGCAGAAGGTGAAAACAATTAAATGCAATGTCAGGCATCTAGCCACAGAAGTCAACATGGTGGAACAGTGAAATTAGGTTGCAGACCAGGTAGGATGGAAAAGGCAAGTAGGACAATGTTATGATCCTGAAGGGAAGTGACATCCAAGTAAATGGGCTGAGAATGCGTGAGGTTGAAGCAATGGAAGGTCAACTCAGGCATCCATGGGTGACCAGTGAGACAGGATGATCGGACGTGAGGCAGCTGGGCATAGGTAGAATGATGAGAGTACTTGGGGTGAAGAAGTTCCATTCCTGAAGGGAAGCAGCAACAGTCATGAGGTAGAAAAGGCAGGTATAACACAATACACCAGACAGTTGGCTTTCTGTAGTCGTGTGACTTCGGTTGATGCTGTCAAACAGAATTAGGGATAAAGTATGTCAAGTTGGTAAGTATTATGAGGTACTGAGTGTAATGGAATCCCATCCCTGATAGACAGTGAAAGCATATCTTTGTTCAGAGAGTCACGTGATGGCATCTGTCTAGACGGCTGCACAGGCTCGGAGCTCCCCCCTCTCGCCGCCGTCTTACTATTTATTTCCTAAGTAAGCGATCGCTAATTTCCCTAAGTATTACCGGAGGACTTTATCTACTACTACCACTGCTGTTTCCTCTTATTGGTTGGGGAATTAGCGCAATTTTGTTGAAGATGGAGGCCGATATGAAGCAGGCCCCAGTCAAACACACCCTGCCTGTTCTCCAACAAAGCGACTAAAAACAAAGGAACCAGGACGGCAAACCAGAACGAACGGAGGATAAAGCATCAGCGGTCCTTCCCTAACGGAGGATAAGTTCATGCAAGAGCTCTGCCCTATTAAGGACATTTTGAAGGACCTAGCAGCCGAGATGAAGTCGCTGCGCTCCAATTTATCGTCGGTCTCCACCAGGGTCGAGGACGTTGAGGCCAGGGTTTATTCGGTAGAAAAAAGACAGGAGAGATCGGAGGCCACGGTAGACGATTTGAAGCAGCACATCAGAAAACTTCAAAATAAAGTGGAAGATCTCGAAGGACTCAACCGTAGAAATAATCTCCTAATTTTTGGTCTCCCTGAACTTGAAGAAGGGCCTGATATTCTTGCATTCCTCCAAAAATTTCTGGCTAAGGTAGTCGGGCCCTCGCCAATCAGCCCCTTGTACCACCTGGAGCGTGCTCACAGGTCCTCATGCCCAGGCCTCCCACTGGTTCCCACCCTCGCCCATAATAGTTAAATTTTGTTACTTGAGCCGCCAACACGATTCATGAGGGCAGAGAGCTTAAAGAGATCCTATGGGGCTCGAGTAAGTTGCGCATAACTCAAGATCTCCCGAAAGAGACGAGGGAGAAGAGGGCTGCCTTTCATCAGGTTGTCACCAAACTGATCCCTGCCTCAATCCCTTTCAGGATGATATACCCTGCAACCCTCAAGATTACTGTTGGAGGCGCTTCCTATAGCTACACATCGCCTGACCTGGCCTTGAAGGAACTCACTACCAAGTTGCCAGGTCTTTTCAGGAAGCCAGGATGAACATACCTATGTTGGGACTGATGGTCGTTTCTGTTTTCCTATTCGAAACTGGGTCTCTTTACTCTTTTTAATGTGGTTTCCTTCACTGCCTATATGGTGGCAGGCCGAGGGTGAGGCCTGCTTGTAGGGTGACTAGGCCTCATGCTCTCCCTACCCCCAGGAAGTGCCCGCTAAATTTCTCCTGTTGGGGGTTCCCTTCATTCTTCCCTTCTTTTTTACCCTTTCCAGGGTGATTTCCTACCTTGTCCGGTTCCCCTTTCGCTTTGCTGGGGTCGGAGGGTTGTAAAGGTGGGGTGGCTGGGCTTCTCCTGGCATTTTCTGACTGGTAGGAGGAACTAAGCTCGGCTGGTGTTTCCTCTGGGACTTCGGGCTGAGCGGACTTCTTCGGTCCGCTTTTTTAACTTGTCCCCCTTGAAACAATGCCCCAACTCTGATCCACATATGAACCGAGTTCGTTTTACCGGACACTCTGTGACTTCTGGGTGATCCCAAGGATGGGTGAGTGGACCTGGTCTTTCTTTTTTGGGCACATTTTTCTGATGATCCGACAGCTTGACGTTAATGGCCGGGCCGATGCTGGCATATATACTGAGGGTTTTTTCTCTGATGTCGCTTGTCCTGGGGGGGGGCTGGGTACTGCTTTTTTCCCTCTATTTTGCCTCTCCTGTTTTTTTTTTTTCTTTTCCGTCTTATGCTGTCAGTGGTGGCGATTGGGGGGGTCAGGTTTTGGATGCCGCCGCTGGGATGCCCCATCGCGAGCTTGAGACTGGGGGTGGCTAACCTCTTCCGGTGAGGATGTGCTTTTTGGTACTGGTCTCGGGTATGGATGTTTTGGCCCCGGTAGGCTACTCACGATGTTCACCCGGATATGGGGGTTCGGTAGGGGACTTGAGGCCAGACCTGACTTACTACACCTGGACAGCATATCTATTCTGGTCCTCCCTTGTATATAGTTTTTGGGGTTTTTATACTTTTTTGCTGGCTTTGTGGGTTTTGGGGATGGGGGTTGTTTCGTTGCCTAGTACTTTTGTAGGGCAGACTTTAGTGTGGGAGGTGGCATCTATTAGGGACTGGTTTATATGAGACACCTGGGAGAGTTTATTTGGTTGGGGGTCAGGTGGGTTGCTGCTGCCTCTTCCTGAATTTAATTCCTATGGGTGTCTGTATTTCAAGATGGGGAGGGGGTCTGTTTTCGGGGATCCTTCGAGCTAACTACATGGATTTTAATGGGTATTCTGTGGGGATGGTGCACCCTACCTTTCTCTTCAAGTATATGATTGTCTGGCTATATCTGGCTTGTGTACTGTATTTTAAAGTGTTAAAATGTCTCTGAAAATTGCTTCGTGGAATGTACGTGGACTCCGGGAAAGGGTAAAACGCCTCCAGATTTTTCAACACTGTTCATTATTGTATGTGGACATTCTCTTCCTCCAAGAGACACACCTCACTCAGTCGGATGCTAACCTGCTATCTCGTTCAGGTTTCTCTTACTCCTATCTGGCTGGTAATTCCTGTTATAGTAGGGGGGTCGCAATTCTTATTAAAAGGCAGGTCCTATTTACGGCAGAGAAGACGGTGGTGGATGTGGAAGGGAGATTTGTTTTGATTCAGGGGGTTCTTAATGGTGAAAAAGTTGTCTTAGGGTCTGTATACGGTCCAGTTGGGGGAGATTCTAGATTTTTTAGGTCCCTTACGGAAAAACTGATTAGTTTCCTCCCGGCTCAATTTTTACTGGGGGGAGATTGGAACCTCTCTTGCTCGTTGACATTGGATAGAGACCCCGGAGATAAGCGTCCATCTTCTCCAGCCCATAGAGCCTTCTCGGACTTGAGATCACTGTTAGGTTTATGCGATCCCTGGAGACTTGCCAACCCCTATCTCCGGGCCTATACCTTTCTCTCTCAATCTCACGCTACCAAATCCCGTCTGGACGTTATCTTGATGAGTGCCTCCTTTCTCCCCAGCCTTGACTTAGTTGGCATTGATCCAGTTATTCTTTCTGACCATGCGGTTGTCTGGATTAAGCTTTCCCTTAATCCTGAATACTCTCGGGACTCGGTCTGGAGGCTGAATACACAGCTTTTAAAGGATTCTCAGACAGTAAGTAACATAGGATATTTGATATCAATATTCCTGGCAGAGAACCTTAACTTGGTTTCCAGATTTGATCTGATATGGTCAGCTCTTACGTGTTTTTTGAGGGGCGAATTTATCAAGATAGCTTCTTTCAGAAAAAGGAAGAGACTAGCTGACTCCCTAGCTTTAATGGGTAAAGTTCGGGAATTGGAGGTTAAATATCTCTCGACTTCCTCCCTGATGGATCTTGAGCAGCTTTTGGTAGTCAAAGATAAGTATATGGATTTCTTGAGGGAGAAAACTGAATATGCCCTTATCAAGACCCAGGCCAAATATATTGACCAAGGAGAAAAATCTGGCAAGCTTTTGGCACAGTGTCTCCGGGCACTTGAAAGTCATAGGCTTATTCCCTCTCTAGTCTCCCCTTCTGGGGAAGTTGTCATTGCGCCTCGGAAAATTGCTCACGTCTTCGCAGAATTTTATGTTAAGCTGTACAGTGAATTCGAGAAGTTGTACACTGTTGCTGATTTAAACAATTACTTAAATGAAATTGATATTTCTTGTTTGTCGGAGGCTCAGCAGGCTACTTGTCTGCTCCTATTTGAGGAGGAAGTTGAGAGAGCTATTGCTTCTCTCACGCCGGACCGTACCGGGGCCGGATGGTTTCCCAGCTAATTTTTATAAGACCTTTGTTAAGGACCTTGTCCCTTCCCTCCTTAGGCTCTACGACTATCTGGCCTCGGCCACCAAAGTAGATCCAGCGCTTTTTGAGGCAACCATTGTCTTAATCCCTAAGCCTGACAAGGATCCTACGGACCCAGCTAGCTATAGACCTATATCACTCCAGAACTACGACATGAAGATCTTTGCTAGAATTTTGGCTGACCGCATTAAAAAGGTATGGTCTATACTGCTGAGTCCTGAGCAGGCAGGCTTTGTACCTGGTAGAACCTCGGCTGATCACCTGAGGACCCTCTCGCACATCTCGCTACATGCTCAATCCTTTCCGCATCCGGCGGTTCTGGTCTCTCTCGATGCCGAAAAGGCTTTGATCGTGTTGACTGGGGGTTCTCTGCGGGTCCTTGAGAAGATGGGCTTCCAACGTGCTTTGTTAATATAATTCGGGCATTTTACAACTGCCCCTCTGCCAGAGTATACTGTAATGGGGTTTTTTCTTCTCTTTTCCGTCTTTATGCGGGCACTAGACAGGGCTGTCCACTCTCGCCTCTCCTGTTCAATCTGTACTTGGAACCGCTACTCAGGAGAATTAAGGCCTCGGCCCTGGTTAAAGGACTCACTTTGGGTCAAACAGAACTGATCCTTTCAGTGTATGCCGACGACATCCTCCTACATCTGGTGGAACCAGTTGAGTCTCTTAGGGAGGTTTTAGGGCTGATTGAGAGGTTTGGGTCCCTTTCTGGATATAGGCTGAATGTCTCTAAATCTGAAATTTTCCCTCTTAACCCTTATGCTATTAAGGCTGAATTCTCGTCCTTTGGTATGAAGTGGGCCCCAAGGTACATTAAATATTTAGGGATCCTTTTCTCTACTGATTCCTCTCTCCTAAAGGAGTTAAACCTAGGTCGGCTTAGGGACTCGGTTTCGCAGGACCTTCAACGCTGGTCAGTTTTTTCCCATTTCACTTTGGGATCGGATTAATGGATCAAGATGAATATCCTCCCAGAGTGTTCTACCCATTGAATCTGGTAAATCTTAAGCTGCCGGTTTCCTATATTCAGCAGTTCCACACATTGTTCTCTCAATTTATCTGGTCCTAGAAGGCAGTTAGGCGTTCTTATAGTAAACTATCTCTCTAAGGACCAAGGAGGTCTCTAGATTGCCCAACCTTCTGCTGTATTACTGGGCCGCCCATTCTCTAGGTTGGTAGGTGGTTTTCGCTGAACCGATGTGTCCTGCCCTATCTGGCTTCAGTTAGAGTGCATCCCTTGCTGCAATCAAATTTGATAAGCATGCTCTCTTCTATCTATCCCACGAGTTGCTAGCTAAATGGATCCCAGATAATGTCATTAGGACTGCTATTGAGGTTCTTCGCAATGTTTGAGGCATTTCCAGGTTTCTCCTGTGTCGGATTTGGGGCAGCCGATTGTCGTCAATCCTAATATTAAAATAGGTGAGTCATGGATTAGTCCTGAATGGCTGCGCAAAATCAAAGAGGCCAGTCTGGGGAACTTCTTTAGTGATAATTCCTCTCTCCTCGGGTGATATTCTTGGGAAGTTCCATATTCCTAGCGATCCATATTCAAGGTTTATCAACTGAGGCACTTAATCAATCAGAGATTTGGCTCCCTTGGGAAGTCCGTGGTTGCCCTTTCCTTTCTGAAGTGGCTAGGCTTGCTTCCCAGTCTCATTCGGTCTCTTCAATATATTCTTTTCTTCTGAACTTTAACTCACCTGGTGGGGTGGCTGGTTCGGATATTTGGAACCATCTCTTGCCTGGGATTACTTGTGACTGGTCTGGAATCTGGAAGGATCTTCACAGATACCATACTCAGGACAGGTTCAGGTTAACTCAGTATTACATTGTTAATAATCTGTACTACACTCCAGCTAAGTTATCTCAATTTGAGAGGGTTTCCCATTCCAGCTGTTTCAGGTGCTTGCATGGGGACGGAGATATTGTCCATGTATTCTGGGACTGTCCTAAAGTGGCCCTGTTGTGGTCCCAGATTAAGAGTTATCTCGATCCTCTATTAGGTCTGTCTGGCTTTTTCAGTCCTGAGGTGTGTGTACTTGGAGATTTTTCGCGGGTCGACAGTGTTGAGCGAAGATATCACATGGCCTTGGTGGCTATGGCTGTTAAAAAAATGGTGTTAAGACATTGGACCGATCAACTGGCCCTAACACTGGCTGACTGGTTAACTGAATTGCTATCGTATCTCCAATCCAAGAAGCTTTGCTAGTCTTAGAGGGCAGTTGAATCTGTTCCACAGGAGATGGGGTAAATTACAGGCCCTTTGTTTAAAGTAAATTGGTTTCCTTTATTGTAACCCTGCGCCCTGTGTCCACATACATCTATGTCCTTATTTTCTCTGTTAGCCTATTACAACCAGGTTTTTCCTTATTTTCCTGAGGTACCTATACCTTAAGTTTGTTCTGTGAGTATGCTTTGAATTATTGCCAATAGATCTTCATGCTATTACTGTATCAATTCATGGTGGTGCACCCTGGGTGGGGTATGGGTTGAATGTGGGGTGTTGGGAGGTGTTATGGTTTATGTTGTTGTGTATTTCATATGGGTTTCCTTGGGGGGGGCTGGGTGGATACTTCTGGTTATTTTTGTATATTTTTTGGGATTTATCTCATTGGAGGTTGGGGGGTTTCGCTTTATGTTTTTGTTGTTTTGCATGTTTATGTTCTGAATGTTTTTTTCCTGGCATGTTTGGACACTGTGTTTTTCTTATCTTTAATAACAATAAAACTTAAATTAAAAAAAAAAAATCTTTGTTCAGCACCTCAGAAGGTGTGACTTAGGGACAGAGTCTGGATTACTGCTGGTATGGGCTGGCAGAAAGTGTAGCGTGCTGCTGAAGAGAGGATAAATGAGGAAAAGACATTGTAGACAAGTATGAAAGATGTCACATAGCTAAGGAGGCAACATATGAAGGATGTAAAAAGTGGGCACATGAACAGGAGTGATAGTGAGAGAGGAATAGCTGGAGTAGAAACAATAACGATGGAGTGCAGGGGTGGTCCCCACAATAAACGGATGCACTCAGCAGGGAGGAGGATTGATGGAGGCTAGGTGAGTGATATTGTAGGTAGCAGGAGCGGTAATGTGTTATCAAGCCTAGGGACTATAAAATGGGAGGAAGTAGGTGGACAAAGAGAGTGCAGTGGAGGAGTGTCAGGAGGTCACTGAGGTATAAGAAAATAAGCAAAATTGGAAGGAGAATCCTCAATGGAGAAGGATGTATGAGCAGGGTACAATGCTTTAGAGCATGGGTGGCTAGCAGGCAGGGCAGACTGACAAGATGGTGACCATATCAGAGGGCTCACGCACCAGAAGCACAGCAGGATGGATCAGCTTTCCCAGGAGTGAGGGCAGCAGCATTATATGGAGCAAGCATGTTTCATACCCCTGTAGTGTGCCTGTGTCATACTTCCTAAATGATGGGGAGTAGATATTGCAGACATTCATATCAGGGGTTGTGTAGTACAAGCTCATTTAAAGCCCATGCAACCTTAGACCACCTTTGCTGAGCAAAGAGGCACTCTATAAATTCAATGTTTGGGGGTGGACAAACGATGTAACAGCAAAGTCATAGGTATGAAAGAACCTACCCTCGAGGAAAGGAGGGACAGGGGGACATGACAGAAACTTTCAAGTACCTCAAGGGAATCAACAAAGTCCAAGAGAGCAGCATCTTTCAGAAAAAAAGATATGCAAGAACAAGGGAGCACACCTTAAAGATAGAAGGGGGACTTCTCAGAGGTAATGTGAGGAAGTATTTTTTAATGGAGAGGGTTGTGGATGCATGGAATGGCCTTCCTGTGGAGGTTGTGGAGTCAAAAACAGTAGGGGAATTCAAGAATGCATGGGACAGACACAAGGCAATTCTAGGGTTGGGGGTAGGAGGAAGTAGACTGTTGGTTAACTAGGATCTGCAGCTTATCCATTAGTTAGGGAAATGGGCAGACTGAGTGGGCCAAGCAGTCCTTATCTGCCATCAAATTCTATGTTTCTATGATGTAAGTAAGTGAGTGACAGATACTAATGTTAGGAATTGGTTGAAGTTGATGGGATGTAATGGCCTGCATAAGTAACTATGCAGTATGCATATGATTGAATCGACCCTGGTCCCAGTTATCTGTACGATTACCAAGGAATTGGAATGTCATGGGTTTCACTACAAGAGGCAAATTCCTGCTATCAGTTTAATAATATCACAGACAAATCCATTAGTGCAATAATAACAATGTTCCACATGGAGTGTATTTTACGTAGGTACAGTAGATAGAACTATGTGCAGCGTGAAAGTCAGACTGAAGGTACATGGCGTAAGCTTGTGCTTCCCATCCTTGTGAATGCATCAAACAAAGTAAAAAGTAGCAAGCACACTCACCACTGCAGTATCCCAGTCCAGGATGCAGAGAGAAGAGCCCAGTGAAGAAGGCAGCACCGAACTGCCATGGAAGCAGACAACGCCTGCAGCACTGAATCAGAATGGAGGCGCGTAGGAGGGGATGGCAGCAACCCGCAGGGACAGACAGGAAGTGGATGCACAGCTGGAAGGGAATGGGAAGAAGTCCAGAGGAATTGGCGGACTGCTCTGAGAGTCACAGGGAAGGTGCTGTGGAAGGATAGGAGGCAAAAGGTGATGGAGGGTGAGTAGAGTCCAAAAAGGAGAAGAGAGGAAACTCTCAAACATAAACAGGAGATGGAAGGAAGTAGGGGAGAGGACTGGGGGGTGGAGGAATGAGCTGCCGATGAGAGAGACCAAACTGACAAAGAAGACGGGCAGGGAGGCACAAACATGGACAATGCAACAAGAGGGGAGGGGAGATGCACAAAAAAGGGGAAAAAACACACCAAACAGAGCAGCAGCAGAACGAAAGAGGAGGCACAGCCACACGAGCTATGCAAGGAGCTCAGGGAACAAAAAACACTCAATAAGTGAAGGAGGTGTGTTAGTGATAGGATTTAAGTAGAGGTCGTGGGAGGAGCTATTCCCCTCATTGAACCACTGGCTTAAGCCCTCCCAATAGTGAATACAAAGACAAAAGGTGTTTGAGAAATAGGCAAGCCTTGCCAGGATTGTGTTGTTGGGGGGAAGAGGAGGCAAGTGCTAGTGAGTGGGGAGTACTTTCTTCTAATGAGTCTGATTGGAGATGGAGGGAAGGCACAGTATGCCTCAGTGGGCTGGGGGAGGGACTTCAGTTTAAGTTTTTTTTGGAAAACAAAACCAGAAAACCTCACCCCACTGTGCATAGCATGAAGTTTCTGACTTTGCACTTACAACCTTCAATGGCAAAATGCAAATTTTCTGCAACTTGAAATAGGAGTTGCAATCATATTTCATAACTACTGCAAGACACACTAGGTCAGGTATACAGTGTACCAAACATTTAAAGTGGATGTTAAAACCTTCTGATACTGATTCTGGTTGGACAGAGTTTATAGGTCACTGACTAGATTTAGTAATGTACTGCTGAAGTTGGGCTTTGAGAGAGACTATGCTAAGGGTCATTTTGGGGGCTTAGATGTGTGTTATAGCTATAACCATATGAAAGTTCACCCACTGCAGTTCTTTTGAATTTCTGGATGGCTCATTTTTTGTACAACAGTGGACCTCAAGGAATGGGGTTTGGTACTCACGTGAACCATGATTAAGACAGGATGGAAGGAGACTGAATATATACCTTTGCAGTAAGCTAAGCCAGTAGCATTTTGAATGCATGACTGGACTCAGCCATGCTAATTGATCATAAATAATGTAGTGTACTTGTTATTTGTATGCTGTTATTTTATTTACTTGAACTAGACATTTATTTTAATGAATTATTGATCCAGTTCACTTTCTGGATAAACAAATATAATAGTCTTTGCAAACAACTTGTGGCTTCAAGGTTTCCAACCCTAACTCTTCACCCTCACCTCCCAAGCAGCAAAAGGAAAACAAATTAGGGTTTTGGGTTTCCAGAGTCTTGGAGAATTGGTGGTGAGGTCTTCCTTGGGGTTGTCAACCCTCTCCTGACTCATAGCCTCCTGTCCGATGCGCAAGGTCCAGGTCCAGGCTAGCTCTTTATAGTGATATATTCTTCAAAGGTAGAGAGGTATGTCTCACCACATGTTGCTAACACAATCAGTTGTTGCTTTCTCAATGCAGCACCTGCAGGCCCTGTGTGAAAAAAAGAGATCATGTTTGACATTGTTTGCTCTGGGAATGGGGTGAGCATTAGTGTTGTGAACTCCAAGGAAGACCCCACCACTAATTCACCAAGACTCTGAAAGTTTTTTTCCTTTTGCTGCTTGGGGGGGTTGGGATGGGGTGTTGGGTTCAAAACCCTAATGCAGCATTTTCCTTCTTTTGTGGCATTAAATTGAACCCTAACTGGTACAGTAACACAGTTTTTTGTAAAGACTTTTATTATATTTGTTTTCAAGATAGTCATTTCATGACTCCACTTAGAAACATGACACGAGGCAATTAGTATATTGTCCAAAACTTTATTTCACACCACAACTGTGAATACATGTCTTGTACAGCATTTAGGAAATTATGCCTGTAACATTTATGAGGTGGTGAGGAAAAAATGGCTATGTTAAAAGATTAGAGTTAAAATATTGAAAATTAGCGAACTTATGAGTGAACATTGATTGTAAAGTTCACTCATGACATTGGCATTTTACAATATTTGTACACAAAATTTTCAGCATAGCCCTTTTTATTACCCCACCTCATGAACGAGTTGGTGAAAATTTTCAGATCCCCACTGAAATATCATTCTGTGCCACAGATGCGAGATAACCACACAGGTGCAAAAACACATATTGGCCAGGATTTGAAAAATTACAGCTGCTGTGTCCATGAGGTGATGTAAAAATGGCTATGTTGAAAATGTGGGGTCAAAATATTGAAAATTACCAAAGTTATAAGTGGACATAGAAAAATTTCAACATACTAGCCAGGATATTCAAAGCAGTTGGGCATGGCGCAACTGAGTTGCACCGGTGCAACTCCAGACTTGTGCCAAGCAGCGATATTCGATGGGAGTCATTGCACAGTGCAAATCCCATTGCTCCAATGCACAACTATAATGAATGCAGGTGCAAGTGCAGGGGGCGTGCCCATGAATATCCGACGCAGTGTGATATTCAACCGTGGAAACAGGGCACAAGAGTGGAGCAAAACTGAGATGCTTTGAGCAGACTTGAGCCTATAAATACAGGGCACAAGCACTCAGACAGCACCTATGCCAGGGAGGTGAAGAGTGAGAGAGTGACTGAACAAACAAAAAAGGAAGGACAGATACACAGAAAGATAGACAGAGAGAGGCAGAGCGAGTGAGAGACAGAAAGATAGACAGAGGCAGCCACAGAGGGAGAGGGAGAGGGACAGAGGTGGCAGTGGAGAGGGAGACAAGGGCAGAGAGAGAGTGCATGGGACAGGCAGGCACAGTGCCAGGCAGTGCACCTGGGTGGCACACAGCCCACAGCAGTCGACTACCCAGGGGGATACAGGACATCAGGGGCCATTGATAGTGTGCCTTTCCTGATGGAGGCCATAATGAGGGGTGTGAGGTGGCAGGAGGAACAGTGACATGGTTGATGAAGGGCCCATCAACTGTGTGCCCGGAACAGGTGGTACCATGCCCACACCACCTTTGAGAACCACTTTGATGCAGAGATTGTGGGATGGTACTGCCTGAACAGGGCCATTCTGAGGCAGCTCTGTGAGATGTGCAGTGATGAGATGCAGGTACCCACAAGACAGCCACACAATGTTTGTGGAGGCCAAAGTGACAACTGTCATGTGCCTGCTCATCACAGGCACCTTCCAGAGACCAACAGGGGACACCACAGGCATAACCCAGTTGGCCACGTCATGCCTCCTCACAGAGTTCCTCATCGCTCTAGTGCCACATGATTTAAAATACATCCATTTTCCCAGCACACAGGCGGAGTGTACAGCAACCATGCAGGACTTCCACAGGGTAGCATGTATGCCTGGCATGCTGGGGGCCATTGACTGCACCTTCATGGGCATCCACATGCTACCTGGCCCTGAGGGTGTGGCCTATATCAATAGGAAGGGGTTTCC
This sequence comes from Neoceratodus forsteri, assembly GCA_016271365.2. Classification (NCBI taxonomy): domain Eukaryota; kingdom Metazoa; phylum Chordata; order Ceratodontiformes; family Ceratodontidae; genus Neoceratodus; species Neoceratodus forsteri. Next base: position 465,394,103 of record CM057449.1, read on the forward strand.
AAGCATCAACTGCCAGGTGGTGTGCGATGCCAAGAGGCACATCACCAATGTCTGTACCACACACCCAGGGAATGCACATGATGCATTCAACTGACACAGCTATATACTGTGCCACAGGTTTGAGTATGGGGACATACCCACAGGCCACCTAGTGGGTGAGTATAGAATGGGCATGGGGTGATGGGCAGAGCAGGTCATGGGATAGAGAGAGTAGTGTAGGTATGCTGGTTAGGGTGCCAGGGACAGGCAAGGGGCACAGCAAAGGATGTCAGAGGGCTAGCCATGTCATTATCCACACAGGAGACAGTGCCTATCCACTGAGGCCCTAGCTGCTCACCCCCCTATCGGTACGTGTCTTCCTCAGCAGAGAAATGCTACAAGAAGGCACACGCCAGCATGTACAACATCATTAAGCATGTATTCTGCATGCTGAAGGCATTTTTCTATTGCCTAGACAGGTCTGGTGGTGCCCTACAGTACAGGCACATGAAAGTCTGTGGCCTGTTCCTGGCCTACTGCATACTGCACAACATGGCCGTTGACCATGGAATAGCTGTTGAGGCTGATGAGGGTGACTGTAGTGGGGACACCAGAGGCAATAGGCCAGAGGGTGGTGGAAAGCCCCCCCAGGTGGAGGGATCCCTGGCTGCAATGGATGGCATGACAGCATCGTGACGCCATTGCACAGGAACACTATGGTGTATGCAGGTAGGTGGTGTGAAACCCATGCAAAGACCACACATACAGGTACAGCACATAGGCAGGCATGTACATGGCTATGAGCATGCACTCACAGTGGTGTGATGCAGAGGTAGGGGAGTCAGTGGCACACAACCACACAAAACTTAACACAACATCACACAGCAATACACACACACCCACTAACCCACACCATCAGGCGCTGGCATGTGGTGGAGATCAGATGCATTGCACTGGTGCACAGACAAAACCGGTGCTGAACTGCCCTCATCACGCCCATGCCACACGGGCAGTGGTCAGGCAGGCAAACACACAGCAGCATGCGGCGTGACACACAGGTGCCACACCAATAGTATGCACACACACGCACACACACACACACACACACACACACACACACAGCCCATCCCTGCACGGGGCTGTAGCTGCAGGTAGTAGTCAGGGTGGCATACATATCAGGGCTGCCGCATGGATCCATGGCCACCACGGCCATGAAGCAGCCATGCCGGGGTCGATCAGCAGCCACAGGCTGCTAATCGGCCACAGGGGGTGTCAGCAACAGCCCCTCAGAGTTGAACTGTGGGACCATGACCGGGTTCACTCAGGGGTGTGTAGGCGTCCAAACAGACCCGCCCCAGGCATGCCTGGGATGCCAACAGCAGAGCCTGGTGTCGAAAGTGAGGGTGTCACCTGATGCTGGGATCATGGGGTAGACAGTGCACTGCATGGGGTCTGTGGTGGCTGGCCATGCCCTGTGGCAGCCAGCAGTGCAAGGCCATCCATGATTGCACTGGAAATGTGATCCTGGGATGCAGTCGTGGCCTCCTGCATGTGCTGTATCACCGCCATGAGCTGCACAGTGCCACTCTCACACTAATCGGCTACCAGGCACACATCCATGTGCAGTGCATTCACCCCAGTGATAAGCAGCACCTGTTGCTCCACGGAGGCCTGTAGCACCCGGGTTACTGGGTGGGATGCCTACCCTCCTGTGGTGACTAGCCATGCTTCACAGACCCCCTGTCAGGTGGATGCTGCACAGTGGGGTCCTCATGGGACATGTTCCTAGCTGGCACCCTGGCAGTGGACCCAGTGTCCGGCTGCCCTGTAGCAACTGCAGCCTACTGCCATTGCCCACCCAGCTGCTGATTGCTGCCCAATGCCTGTGCGGGTGTACCACCACCACCACACGGCACAGCTGTGGCAGTGCACACATCTGCACCTGCAGTGGTGGCTGGCAGATGTTCCTCCACTGTCAGATCGCTGGGCGCACTGCCTGTGTTGGATTCTGGAATGGGCATCTCCCCCACTACACCACCCTTGCTGTACAGGATTAGGGTGAGGTCATCATCGATGTCAGACCCCTCCCTGATCTGTCTCTCCATACACAGGATGCTGAGACTGGCATCCTGGAGAAACACATACAGGGGTTCATCCAACCCCATGCCGAGGACATCCATCTGGATAGTGGTAGTGTGCTGCAGCCTATCAGGCACCCAGATGCCATGGAGGTGGATGGCTGGTCATACGGGGCTGGTCCTGGCTCCATGGCTGCTGCCAGTGCCCCATCCTCTGCATGCAGGTATGCCAGTGCTGAAAAAGAAAACAGATGTGTCAGTGATGCAATGCCCACAAGTTCCCCCCACAAATATAGCCACTGCATGCTGTGCATGGCCAACATACATACCATGCAGTGATGGGCTGCCACCTGTCTGGAATCTTCCACCAGTCACACCCTCCATGGTGCTGCAGTGCATGGTGGCTGCCACCAACTCCTCCTGCATCATGAGTTGTGGAGCTTCTGCAGGTCCCTCTCTGGTGGCATTCCAGGCCGCACGGATGGCTGCCACCTTCTCCTTAATGAACCGCTTGTTCGTGCCCACCTTCTTGAGGCACTCCTGCACCGACCGTTGGTGGTGGTGGCCCTGCTGATTCAAGCATGCCACCACCCCCTCCCAGGCCCCATCCCTGGCCTGTGGTGTGCCCTTGGCACCACTCAACAGCAGCTCCCTTTTGAAGTAGGCCTTGAACAGGTCCTCTGATTCCACCTTATGAAGTTGGGCCTGTACTTGTGAGCAGGCCCACACTCTGCTCCCTCCTCCCGTTCCAACATGACGCTTCCTGTGGACATGGACAGCACAGTGTGTCTGTGGCAGCAGCACCCTATTCCATCCCTCCTTCTGTGCTAGCTGTGCTCAGTGTGCTCCAGCAGCATGTGCAACTTACCTGAAAAGAATGCAATACTGGTCCATGGCCTGTGCGGAACCGTGGCACTTTTATAGTGCATCACATGCAAATGAGTTTTGGTGCTATGGTAATGACTTGCTAATACCCCCGGTGCATCATGCATTGGCTGCTCAGCTCATTTGCATGTGGCGTCTGAATATCATATATGTGCATGCATGCATGGTGCCCAGGATTGCAGTGCACATGCGCTGGATAGTGTACTGTCACCTATTGTGCACTGTGTGCACACTGCACAATAAGGGCCATGGTGCACAGTGGGCCATGCCTGGTATTGTGCATGTGCTCACTGTGCGACGGTTGACCTCTGACCATTGCCATGACCTCAGTCCCTGGCTGACCCCCACATCCATGACCCCACCTAGCCATGCCCATGCAGCATAGTTTTGTGTTTGCGTGACAGGTGGACACAGCGCATGTCCCCTCAGCCAGTGCATCTGGTGCATGCAGTGGCCATGTTTGCCTGCCACTGCCATTTTGCTCCATGACTCACACCTGAGACATGGTGCAGCAGCGATGTGGACGGGCAGCCAACTGGATGCAGGTTGAGCTTGCCAACCTCATGGCTTGTGTCCAGCCCCATGCACCCTAGCTGTTTGGGCAGGTGCCACTGCAGCAACCCAGGGTGGCTGTGTGGCAGGCAATTGCTGCCTCACTGGGGCAGCACCCAGGGGTGGTCAGGATGGGTGAGCAGTGTCACCACCGATACCGGAACCTGGTGCAGAGAGACCCAGAGTGCCTCAGGAGGCTTGAAGTGTGCATCAGGCATGGGCTGTGCCACAGCTAGGTGAGTAGGCCCATCATGTATGTGTGCCCTGTTGCTGTACTGTGGTGTTGGCTAGGCCACCTGGCATGTCCTGCAGGGCAGTGTCTTACCATTGTCCACATTGTGGGGTGACATCACCCTCTGCCACTTGCGTTGCGCTGCCACTGAGTAGGACATGTCAGGCAGAGGCTCACCCTGTGCACAGGAGTGGGAGTGGTGGGCAGCTTCTGTGGTTGGTTACTGATGTGTACCTTTTTCTGTTCCATTACCAGGGCCTGAAGACCACAGACGGGCAGTGCTGGTGGGATGCCAGGCCACAGCAGCCAAGGGTGGAGGAGCAGCTCTGGCACCAGTGGGGCCACAGAGGGTAGGTAGGCACTAACATTGTCCTGTGCACCATCATTGGGGGGTGGCAGGGGCATGAGTGCAAGCATAGCCACCTGTGTCATGTGCCGTGGCAGCTGTGTGTGTCTCACTGTGTGTGGTGCCTGCCACTGTGGCACATCCATTGGACACATGTGCCAGCTGCTGGTGGGGTTGGTTGCACCCGGCGACCACTGATGTTGCTGTGGTGCTGCTGGAGCACTGTGCCATGTGACTGCCATGGCACAATCAGATGGCCACAGTGCGGTGGGGACCACCACTGTGCACTGATGTGGTGTGCCGCGTTGCTGGTGGGAATTGGCCCACACCCCTGAGGATGGCCTGTACAGACCTTCTGGGAGGGGTGTTCCCCCTTCCCAGTACATGCTGTGGATGGGCTTGGTTCCTCGGGGCATTGCACTGATCACCTGTTCTGTCCCTTGTCCTAGGTGTCCAGTGATGGTGAAGGAGGCCCCTGTACTGCAGGCTCCTGATGCAGTTGATCCTCATTACCTCAACTACAATGGAGGCAGTGATGCAGGTCTAGAGAATGATCATGGCAGACAGGCATCAGCAACATCAGCAGGGGGTGTCTGGCCATGGCCGCCACTAGTAAGGCCCTGGTTTCCCCTATTTCCCCAGCCATACCTCCCCCTCCAGTCCCTCTTCCCACTGTACAGTCCCTGTTCCCTACCCCTACCCTCAATTTCCTACTCTCCCCGCACCCTTATCTTGTAAATAGTTGTTTTGAAATATGTATTACTTTTGACTTACCTGCCTGTGTCTGTGTCTGCTTTTCAGGTGGCATGCAGAGCCATGCTGCAGTGGCCCAGTGCCTGTCTGTGTGGTGTGCATGTGTTGGGGCATGTGTTGTGCTTCTGTGGATCACTGCTGTGTGCTGCAGTGTGTTCCACAGTGGTGATGTCCCTCCCCTTGGTCGATGACTGTGCCTTGGGGTGCCCTTGGTGCAGCTGTCAGGGTTATGTGGTGGGTGTGTATGATTGACTGCATGGTCCTGGGTGTGGTCTGCCCTGGTCTGGTTGTGCAGGGGGGGTGCACAGCCTGCAGCATGCAGGGGGCCCCCTTGGTGGCCCTCCATCCACCATTAACACCCCCTGTTGCCTGCTATCTATGCCACTGTTGTGTTCTGGGGTGGGGGTCTGGGTGGCTGCATGTGCCCTGCTGTACCTAGCTGGTGGTGGCCTCCTGTGGCCTGTCACTATGCTTCTCTGGCTCTGTCTCTGGGTCTCCTGTCTGTGCCATGCCCCTCTGTGTTCCTCTGCTGCTATGCTCCCAAGGTTGCCCTAGGGCTTCTCTGTCTGCCCATGGTGCACATCTTGCTGCACCATGGCACACCACTGGTTGCATTCTGGCGCATCCATGGTTGCGCCATAGTGCATCTACAATTGCACCATGGTGCATCTGTGCCATACTCAGATGGGTAGCACTGGTGCAGTGCAGTCAGTGCAACCTCTGAATATGGCTCCTGTTGCACCACGGCACATTGGATTTGTGCTGCGCCAGACTTGCGCTGGACTTTGGTGCATTTCTGAATATCTGGACCAAGTATGTATATAGATAAATATATATATATATATATATATATATATATATATATATAAACTCATTTTTACATAAGTTGACCCCAGATTTTCAACATAGCCTTCTTATGACCCCACTACATGAACAAGGGTGGTGAAAATTTTTAAATGCAGCCTGAAAGCTGATTTCACAAAGTGATTGTGAAATTACCCTTTGGGCCAGTATTGCATAGTTCCACCACCACTGGTCATGAGATGGGGTGCCAAAAAGGTCTTGTTAAACATTTGGTGTACAAATATGTAAAAAAAAAGGTAAAGTTTTGAATCAAGGTTCAAACCTTATTGATTTACATTAAACTGCACTTACCTGATTTTCTCATGTCATGTCGCAGTCATCGGTTCCAGCAGTAAGTCATATCTATAATTGGAGAGTGGATGTATGCCATGAGACATGTTCAGGTGAGTGAGGGTGTGTGGGGAGTGGGAGGAGGTGGGTTCTGAGTGGGAAGTCAGGGTGAGTTGATTGAGTTGTGTGTGGGGGGTTAGATCAGCGAGAGTTCATTTTCTTTGCTACATCAATGAGGAACTGTTTTTCTTTACTTCAGGGAATATCAGATTGGCATTCCAACCCTGAGGATTGGACACCTCAGTGTTGGGCTAGTGTTTGGGGAACAGGGGTGTGTGATCTGCATGGGAGGACATGAAGAAAAGCAGTACTGTGGTGGGCACCCTGATCCACTTATATTACATAAAAACACATAAACATTGGGAAGGGTGGGCAACCTGGAGGGGAGGGGGGAGAAGGAAGTGATACCAGGGTTAGGCACCGTGGTCCACTTAACAAATATTTAAATAGATAGTTAGATAGATAGTTAGATAGATAGATAGATAGATAGATAGATAGATAGATAGATAGATAGATAGATAGACAGACAGACAGACAGTATGAATGAATGAATGAATCAAATAGACAGACAAACAGACAGACAGACAGACAGACAGACAGACAGACAGATGGAATGAATGAATGAATCACTGGCTTACCGCTTGAACTGAAGTAGGTAGCACTACTCCAACTATAGCATCAGAATTCAGGAAAGTTCCACTGTTATCATACTGAGAGGGCAGAGGAATGGCTCTTCTTGCTAAGTTGGCCACCATGGACTTTGGGGTGCCTAGAAAAGGTGTTTATAAACTTTTGTTTATAAAACAAACATCAGAAGCTAGTTAAACAGGACCAGTTTAGCTAGGTTCAGGTGTTTGTTTTTTTTTGGATTACACCATTGTTTTCAATTTTCCATGTTTTCTAGTTCGAGGGGGAAAAAAGATGACAGCTTTCACAGCACAAGAAAATGTTTGTGCTGTGAGTAGCAGGTGGTGAGAAACCAAAAGTGGTCTTGTGACACAGAATGTTTGGTGTTGTATCAGAACACTAGCCAAAAAACCCTACAAAGCATGCTCAGAACACACAACAAAAAAAAAATCTTTAGAGATTTATAACTCTGGAACCAGTTAATATTTTTTCATGAACCCTTCCAAAGACAGTTGGCACTGCACGCTTCTACCTGGAAAGTTTCAGAAACAAAATCCATTCCGTGTAGGCTGTACATGAGAGCAAAACCAAAAACCCAAGTTAAAGTGATTTATGCAAGTTTGCCAAATGCCTTTTTCACATACTGTGCCATTGCTAGCCATGCTTCAGATGTTGAAACTGCAATTTGTTTTGTAAAACAAATCTGTCATAGTCATTTTTTATGTTTTATAAGTGCTTTGTTTCTGCCTGCCCTCCAGGTTTTCTGTGTGCGGCCACACCTCAACATGATGTCATGCAAGGGAGCTGGCAGTGTTTTACATACAGCAACAAGGAATTATGGGTAAATTATAAAGTTGTCTTAAATGTTTCTTACTCAGAAGTACAAACTCTTATTTTGGTAGTGGTGACTGCAGTATAACACCTACTATGTAGATATACATAGAAAGGCATTCTGGGTACAATAACCTGTTTTCCAGTTTCCTTACTGAAAGGTGCAGCCTCATATTTCTGTGGTGGCTTCTACAATATAAGCTCTCATATGTTTATTTTCAAAACAAGGCATTGCACATGCAGTATCTAGCTGACAAGATTTCTTTACTGAGTGATGCAGCCTCCTATTTCTGTAGTGAGCACAGAAATATAAAAGCCTGTATACTAAATTACATAGTGAGGCATTGTGGGTACAGTAAATAGCTGATATTTCTCTCTAAAACTAAAAACTGACAGTGTCCCTTTTAAAAACTCTGTTTCCCTTGGATGATGTCACTTTTCTCGGTTGCAGCACTGAAGAAAAAGGGGCAGAGTTATGCAAATGAAGCTGAACACAGAAATGAAAGGATTTTTTCATGGAAAACAGCACTTTTTTGCAGTTTGAATGGTATGGGACTGATTCACAACTTCTACAGGTTACTACTCTCATTTGGTACGATAAACTTACACTCTAAGTATAGGAAAAAATTAAACAGCTACAGGGAAATGACATACATGGACCTCAGAAACGACATACATTGCCATCACAAAATGTTTTACATATTTAGACCTTGCCTATTAGAAATCACATGCAAAATTTCAACTAATTTTGTCAAACACTGCCAGTGCTATTATGGTGCAAAGTTAGGGGTTTAACATATAACCTGTTACTCAACCTTAATTATGTTGTCACTACTATGTCAGAATAATCAAATAAATTGTAGGATCTGGCATTATAGTCAAGGGTAAACCTGTAGAGTGGATTGGCCAGAATACAACCAGTGTTTTGTGGACTCAGCATCTTTTAAATGAGAATTGTGGGTCATTTTATACTCTGATGTGCTTGAAGTTGGGTACTTGCTCAGCGATGATGTTATTCTAAATAATGATTTTGTGGGGTGGATGTTGCTGCTGCTAAACATCTTTAGTTGTTAGGAGGTACTGAAGTCCATGGTTTTGGTCCTGGTGAAGCTATAGGAGTCACAGGATCTGTATAAGTCTACTAATGTTAGCCTATGTGACTCACTATTTCTCAATTGAAATACCCTGAATCTTTGTTCACTACAAATTTATGCAGAGCCCCTTTTAAAGGAGCCCATGGTTGTGCTATTGACCACTGCTTCAGGGAAGCTATTCCAGAAGGTCAATACCCTTTACTTTATCCATGCCCATCTTTTGTTGGATCTACATATTTCTCCTTTTAACTGGTATTTATGGTGTCTAGTTCCCCTGTCATTTTTCTTTCTTTACCAGTCCTATGCACTCCCATAAATCATCTTCATTGAATGCCTTGTACACCAAGCAAAGATCACCCCGAGTCTTCTATACTTGAGGAAATGCATATTTAGCTCAGTCAGTCTCTGATCATATGGTAGTTTTGCTATAGTTATCACCCATGTTGTGGATCTTCTCAGTACACACTCTAAGAGTTTAATACTACCACTTGTGTGTGGCACCCCAAACTGTACACAGTATTTGACATGGGATCTAACCAGAACATAATGCAATAGAATGATGACCTCTCTTTCCCTACTTCTGATGTTCCTGCTTATGCAACTGATTATTCTATTTCCCTTTTTTTACCACTTCTCTGCAGTGTTTATTGAAAGTCAGTTTGTTATTTTGATGCCTAGATCTTTTTCCTCCTCACTCACTTGTAACTCTTTACAGTTTAAGATGTATTTAGCTTTTTTTATTCTTTGTCCCAAAGTGCATCACCTTACACTTTTCTGTATTACACGCGGCTTTTTTTATTGTAGCCGGTTTTTCAAATTTGGTCATTTCACTCTGAAATTGTTAAATTGCATTGTTGTTTTCTACTATTACTCCTAATTTAGTATCATCCACATACTTGCATATTGGAGCATTCAGTGCAATATCTGTTTCTCCTTATCTACAGTATCTATCTATCTATCTATCTATCTATCTATCTATCTATCTATCTATCTATCTATATCTTAAATGAAGTGGGCCCTAATACCAGTCGGTGTGCCCCAATCAGAATACTGCCCCCTAATACAAACTCTCTGTCTTCTTTCTCCTAACCATGAGCCATAATCCAGTCAGCTACTGTACATTACTATTTATTTTCATTTCAATCAGTCTATTAATTAAATCCTTGTGTTTAACTCTGTCAAGGGCCTTGGAATAATCCAGGTATGCAATGTCCACTAGCAATCCTGCATCTAGGACTCTATTTATTGGTTTGAAGAATTGGAACAGGTTTGTCTGACATGATCTTTCAGGTCTGAAACCATGCTGAGTTATGTCATTCAAACCTTCATTTACCATATGGCTGTCATTTTCTTCTTTAATGAATATCTCCATCTTCAGTTAGTAGAGAGGGAGAAGGAGGCTTTAGCTGGTGACTGTGTTGTAAGTGGATCTGAAATATTTTCATATTTTCTTAACTGCCATTTCTGTGTGTTTTAAATTGTATTTGAGGGCTGTTCTTACCTGTCATTTATTGTGCTTTTAAATTTAGTTTGGGCAGGACTGGGAGATTCTAGCAGACAAGTTAGTTATTGTGTGTTTAAAAGTTGCTGTATGGCCTGTAAGTGCAGGCATCATATTGCAGAGATTAGTGCAGTTTGAATGTGATGTTTAACTACCATCTCAGTTAGTCTTCAGATAGTGGAGAGGGAGAAGAAGGCTTTAGCTGGTGACTGTGTTGTAATTGGATTTGAAATATTATCTTAGCTCCCATTTCTGTGTGTTTGAAATTGTATTTGAGGGCTGTTCTTACCTGCCATTTATTGTGCTTTTAAATTTAGTTTGGGCAGGATTGACGGATTCTAGCAGACAAGATGATGATTGTGTGAGGTGTCACTGCCAGAGGACTCCTTGGCTGATTGTTTTGGACACAGCCTGTGGTGTGGTACACCCTCCCACCCTACAACCCACCCACCCCAGGGCTTGTCCTACATCTATTGGGTGAGTCCCATCAAGCCTTGCAACATCCTACATCCATACAGGAAGAAAGATTGAAAGGACGCATAACAGAACACAACAGAAATAAAACATATATTTGGGGGATATCAAATAGCCATCTTAAGTAAGCAGTTGATTGAGGAGGAAATCAGACATGATGGGAGTGGTGTAGTGCAGTGATTGTGGAGCAGCAGTCTTTAGGGAAACATTCTGGAGGCTGCAATGCTGCCTTATCTGCAGTCACCTCTCTGGGCTGAGGGAGGAGGTTGCCTGTCTCCAAGCAGAGTTGGCCAAGCTGAAAGCAGCATCCACCCCCACCCAGAGACCACTTGGTCCACACCTTTTACCTCAAAGAATGCCACAGGTGAGGAGAAATTGGACTACAGTGCACTCAGGGAGGGTGAGGGAGGTGTATTGAAAGCACAACCCCCAACTGGTTCTACTTACTAACTCCTACACTGTTTTGGAGAACAGGAAAGCCCCACTCAGGAACCCAGGGCTGCATCCAGGGAGGATGGGAGGGTCCTCCAGGATGCAGCCCTAGGGAAGGGAAGCAGGGAAACCCTGAGGATGGGAGAAAAACTTCTCCTAGTGGGAAACTCTATTGCTCAGGGAGTGGAGTTAGGGTCACCTAGAAGGGGAGAGAGGGAGGGAGGTCAAGTGCCACCCAGGAAGTGCTGCATGGAGGGATGGGAAGTTGATCCATAGAATCACTATGGCAATAGCTAGGAGAGAGCAACTGGATGTCATTGTCCACCTGGGGACCAATGACCTGGCCAGGAGATGGGTGGAGTTAGCCAGAGTCCAGGATGATTTCAGGAAGCTCGGAGGAAACCTGAAACAGATAGCACACTCCATCTCATTCTCAGAGGTGCTATCTGTCCTTTGGCTTCATAGGAGACTGGGGCCTGACCTGGGCAGATGCAAGCTTATATAAGGATGATGGCCTACATCTGTCTGAGAAGGGGACCTTAGTCCTTTGTGAGAAGTTTAAATGCTTCAGCTGTAAGCATTTAACTGGCCAAGGGAGGAGAGCCAGGATGCTTAGGAACACCCCCCCATCAGAACATGCAGAAACATAAGTTGACTATGGGCACAGTGAAAATAGGCAGGGAGGGGCAGGCAGGTAAATAATGTATAATGAGTAATATAGGGGCAGCAGGAGCACATAGGAAAATAAACTGGGGTGGGGAGGATGCTGGATAGGGAGAACAAGAGCTGAGGGAAGGCAGACTGTAAAACATGGAAGGTCATGCTAACAAATGCCAGTAGCCTAAGAAATAAGGTTCCAGATCTGGAGGCCTTGTTGGCAGATGAAGACCTTAACATAGCAGCAGTAAAAGGCACATGGTACTCTGCAAATCATGGCTGCGAAGTCAATGTACCAGGCTATACATTGTTCAAGAGGGACAGGGAGGGTAAAAAGGGTGGGGAATGGCCCTGTACATCAGAGATGGTATAATGGCTGCAGAAGTTCAGGAAAGACAGGAAAGGCTGAGGTAATGTGGATCATGCTTGAGCCAGAGAATGGAATAGTGATACGCACTGAGGTGATCTACAGAATTCCAGCACAGAGGGAAGATGTAGACAGGGAACTAGTGGAGAACATACACAACATGGCAACTAAGTGTGAAATCCTGCTACTGGGGGATTTCAATATGCCAGATGTGGATTGGGCCACCCAGATGGCTGTTTCAGCCAGAAGCACAGCCATCCTAGAAATCCCTGTAGAAGGTTGTATTCAGGCAGCTGGTGCATTAGCCAACCAGGGACAAGTCACTTCTGGACCTGGTATGTACCAATGGGTTCAGAGTCAAAGAAATACAGATGGAAGAGCAGCTGGGGTCCAGTGACCACCACATGGTGTGGTTCAGCATGGAGACTTGGACTCAATCAAACCATACGAGGGCAAGAGTATTAGATTTCAGGAGGGCAGATTTCACTGAAATGGGTAAATGTATACAAGCAGTCCTGGGGAAGGGAGAGATAGTAGAAGGGGTGGAAAAACAATGGAAGAAACTGAAAGGAGCCATAGTGAATGTAACAAACCAATGCATTAGGACAGTGACCACAGGGAAAAGAAGAAGGAAACCACTATGGTGCTCCAAAAAGGCAAGGGACAAAATCAGGGCTAACAAGCATTTATCAATGCTGAATGTTGTCTCGCTGGCATTGGCATTGGTAGTGCAGGAGCTAGAGATGCATAATAAGAATGGCAGTGAAGTACTGAACTGAAGCCAATGCCATCCCCACCCTGCAGAGAGTGACAGGCATTGGGGTGTGCCTTTGGGTCATCAGCTATAATGGTCATGCCATTCTACCTCACCCTACCCTGTAGACACTGCCAAGTGTTGTGGAGTGCTTTGGGATCTTTGGGCATTATACTTACACCTTTCCATAAGGAAATATGCTGAGGTGGGTGCAATTTAGGAGAGTGGGGTGAACTTTATGTGCTAACACTCTGTCATGGGTTAAGTAAATCAAGTCACTCTGGAGACAGCAATATAGGTACAACACATCTTTAAGGTATGAATTTTATTAAAAAAACAACAAAAGAAATGAAGTAAAGCAGCTTACATCAGTGAACTTCAAATTTCAAACAATAATCAAATAAAGAAAATACCAGCACAGCTTAACTGCCAAAGAACTAGCAGAAAAACACAATCTGTCCATAGATTCACATTAATGAATGGGATGGTCCTCACAGGAGATCTCCCTAACCGCATCTGACTTCATGCCTGAGGCTAGCTTCATATAAAGGGAGAAGCTTCACCTACAACATGAATTCACACCTTCTTATCATTTTAATTAGTGAAATAGTAACAGATTTATACACTAGAATTTCTCTTTGATAGAAATAGAATATACAGTGAAAATAATAATCCACATAGAGTGCATTACCCTGAAGTACATTTGGCTCTAAAGTATAATTCTAGTAAATAAATGAATAAGTGGGCTGAATTACTGGTAAGCCCCTCCCCATCTGCATGGTCACAAAAGAGCTCTACCATATAAAAAAAAAGGGTGAAAGGTGCAGCTGACTCCCTATAGGAGAAGGTACCATGCAAGGAGTTCAACACTGACTGGAGACAGAATTTCTTTGTTTCCTTCCATTATCTTATTTTATAGACATTTATTATAATTCATTCTTACCCCATGTGTATTTTCTAGCTCCATACTAACATTTAATATATACTTGGTCATAAGCGCTGTCCAGAAAATCCATTCTGGTTCAGCATGCTTTTTCCACAGGCTTTTTATTTGCCGTTTAAGCTTTTCTGTTATCAAATTCCAAACTTCTATCTTTATTTTGACTCATAAATCTAGCTCTTCTTCTAGGTAGCCTCAATTATCTGTAGCTACTTCTTTATACTGAAGATACCTTACATGGCATGCACAATGGGATAAGTGCCACCAACTACTGTGTAAACGAATACTGTGCAAACCATTTGGAAACCGCACATTTCTGCACTGAAAAAAATGTGAGAGCAGTAAACGGATGCACCCTTTATTTGTTCTAGGTAAATGGAAAGCCTTTACACTGTCTCAACTCAGGACGGTTTAAAAATTGCTTTTAGGGCTTTTTGGGGTGAAAAACCTTAGCGCAGGAAAGACAGGGGCAGAAGAATAAAAAGTTAAACATACCGGACATGTAGCAGCAGCTGGCCAGGCAAACTGCATGTATCCTGTCTCAAGAACATAAGGCAAGACATAGAAAGAAGAAATAAGTGGTAAAATAAATAGTGCTGTTGCACAACAGGCTTAAGAAAAAAAAAACAAAAAAGAAAGAAAGACAGAAGTGCTAAGGTTTTACCACAAGGCTGAGCAGTTGGGGGCTTATCTATCACATTACGCCCTCTTCAAATACAAACCAGCATTTAAATGTCAGTTTGTTACCACATTCCCTGTGCTGAAAAATACAAGAGAGTGGGATGGGACTTCCACCCTCCCTCACAGAAGTCCCACCCCAGGGCACCCTATACAAATATTATGCAATATAATGCATTATCATATATCAGTCTTTACCCTGGGGGTGATAGGATATAACATATCTATCCTAAATACAGTTTTCTCAAGCACCATACCTAGAAAGGAAATCCGCATTTTTATGTTTGCTTCCTGGTCTATGTTTAATCACAAAATCGTAGGGCTGTAACACCATGCACCAACAGAGAATGAGTGCATTTTTGTCTGTCATCTGCTTAAGCCAGCATAAAGGGTTGTGGTCAGTAATTAACGTAAAATGGGTCTCACATAAATAAAACTTTAATGCCTCTATAGCCCACTTAATCTCTAAACATTATTTTTCTATAGTAGCATATTTTTGTTCTCTGGGGTACAATTTCTGACTGATGAATAGAATAGGGTGCTCTTCTTCATTGATGGTTTGACATAAAACAGCACCAAGACCAGTTTCTGATGCATCAGTTTGTAGTTCAAAAGGTTTATTAAAATTAGGTGATTGCAATACTGGTGCTGCACAAAGTATAGCTTTTATAGTTCTAAAAGCCTGATCATAAGCAGGGGACCATGGAATTTTATTTGAAATATGTTTCTTAGTTAGGTCAGTTAGAGAGGTTGCAATCATGATGAAATCAGGGATGAAATGCCGGTAATAACTAGCTAGCCCCAGAAAAAAATCACACTTGCTTTTTTGTTTCTGGTATGGAACATTGTGCTACTGCCTCTACCTTCTCTATCTCTTGGCGTACCACCCCATTACACAAAATGAAGCCCAAATACTTTGTTTCATTCATGGCTAGGGTACACTTTGAAAGATTGATAGTTAAACTAGCTGCTTCAATTGTATGTAAAACATTAGACAGATGAGTCAGGTGAGTTTTCCAGTCTGTACTGAAAATCACAAAATTGTCTAAATAAGAGGAACAATAGGAAGAATGATTATTCAGTAATCTATCCATATATCTTTGGAATGTGGCAGGGCTCCATGTAAGCCAAAAGGCATGTATGCAAATTGGTAAAGACCCTTGGGAGTACTGAAAGCTGTTTACTCCTTGGACTGTTTTTCTAAGGGGATCTGCCAATAGCCTTTTCTGAAATTGAGGGTGGCGATGTATCTCGCATGTCCAATATGATCAATTATGCCATCTACCCTAGGAATAGGGTAACTGTCAAACTGGGAGACCTGGTTAAGTCTATGGAAACTGAGACACAATCGGATTCCCCCTTCCTTTTTTGGGACTATCACCATTGGTGATGACCAAGGACTGTTAGAAGGTTCAATAATGTTAAGTTTTCGTAGTTTTTCTATTTCTTGTATAGCATCAGACCAAATTCTTTCTGGCAGCCTATATGCCTTCTGCCTTATAGGTTCAGAATTGGTTTTGATAGTATGCGCTACATCAGAAGCCTTAACAGGGATGGTGGTGAAAGTTGCTGAGTAACGATGGAGTATGCTTTCCAATTCCTGGTGTTGTTGGGAGGTTAGATCTGGATTAATATGTATATCTCTAATAGTCTCTATTGTCTCAAGCCTCTTATAGGCTGAGTCCAATTCAGTTTCTGAATTACTAGACATGACATACAAGCCAGGATTTATTTATTTATTTATTTATTATTTTGTTTAGTTTTTGTTGACCAGGTAAGTACACTAGACAAATCCTGCCTATTTTCAGGCATGACCGAGGGGAGAGGGATACAGATGAATGCCAACTGACCTTGAACCAGATTAAGCTGTTGGTGGTGTTTTTAGTGAATGAGGGAAGTTTGTCCAGGACACTGGGGAAATTCCCCTACTACATTGCTGGCAGTAGGGGGACTTGCTGTCTGTGAGCCATGGCCGCTTTGAGTGGAACACCAGGAGAGGAGGACGTCCCAAATGTAGGGGAGAGATTTTCTTCTGCAGAAATTGTTTTGGAGGATTCTGAGGTATTTATGGATGTAATGTCTGACTTTCAGCAAGTTGGAGACTTAGCATCATTACTCGCTGAAAATGATTTAAATGTGCACTGACCTGAAGTTACATTTTTTGTACAGAATAAGCCTGATGTTGAACTGGATGAGAAAACCCTAAAAGAGCTCCTAAATGCAGAAAAGGAGAGACATCTATGTGAAACTGAGCACTTGGTTGCAAAACTAACCCGCTTTCAAGCACCTGAGCTTGCTGTCAAGACGCCGGCTCAATTGCTGCTGAACCTGCATTCCGGAATGACGTGGCAGCTGAAGCACACCTTGCAGGGCAAGGTAAGACTGACAAATCTTTTTCTACTGGAAATGCTTCTGTAAATCCTGAGACTTTAGTTTCTCCAGCTGGCAGTAAAGAGGTTATCGATCACTCATGCCGAAAGCTGGAGAAACCCACTGTTTTGCCTCACAATTCTTCGGTGTAAGTAGAGACTTCTGTCTCTGAGGGTACTGTAATTATGGCTTGCTCAGCAATGCCTGTGCTGCCTGACAGTTAGGTGGATCTAGGAGAGCTCTCCCACCCTACTCTCTCTCTCGAACTGCAGGTTTTGTGTTTAGAGCTATGCTACCTGCAGAGCCCTCACTTGCACAAAATATTGCCATTGTTTACCAGACTTCTCCCACCAAGCAGGATGGACTGACCATCTTCTCTTTTCAAAAATCAGACCCACAGCAGAGGTCCCGAGTAGACTATGTAAATGAACACACTGCTCCCACTACACCTGAAGCAAAGTTGCTTTCCTCCACCTCTCCTATGTTAGACAAACCTAGGATTAATCCTCTGCTTACAGAGACTGCTATGGGTCTGCAATACAGGAAATTGAAGCCATACAATCTACTAAAACCTCAGATGACACCTGGTCTCCCCAGAAAGCCTTAAGTGAGGTTGGACAAGAACTGCTAAAGGTATTTAGATTCCTACCCCTGATTGGGATCCCACACTCAGCTTTATGCAAAGTTCCCCTGAATGGCACCCTAAAGTTTCTGATTCTACTTTATCAGTGGGACTACCAGAAGGAACTACGACACGTGATGCATTGTTTTCTCCCCCTGTTATTCCATTACAAGATACAAATTCTGCAGATTAGACATTACCAGATATTACAAATACTGAGGCATCCTTACCAGTTCCTGAAGATCCTCTGGCCTCTGCAGAACCAACTAAACCTCTTCTTTCTGATCTTTTTTTGAAAATAAAGAAGCCACTCCAAGACATAATGTGGTTCGCATACGATATAAAGGGGGTTTAAAAGTTTGCCCTGATAGACATTATGTTGGCAAATTATTGTTAAAAGACTCCTTGAAGTTTTCCCCCAAAGATGTCTTTGCCTTTATCAATATTTCCAGAGAAGATAATTTTGCCATCAGCTTCAGAACTACTTATGGGTTGGACATGTTTTGGGAATGGTACAACCAGGTTAAGTTTTCTCCTACATGGACCCCTTTTTAGTCATTCCTTTGACTAAACCGTTAATAAAATATGTTACTGTGATGTTCAGAAATGAGGGGGTCCATGTAGAAGACATAACTTACTGGCTTAGTCAGAAGTGTGATGTGCTGAGTCCCCCTGAGGCTATTTTGGACACTGAGCTGTTCTGGACAGGAGGTTGATATTATAAAATCAAGCTCAGACAATCTGAAGCTGGTGTGGAACATATTCTGAATTCCTTTTTGCTAGGCAGGGATAGAGGAGTTTGTTTTTATGCAGGTCAACCTCAGGCTTGCTACAAATGTGGCTCTAAAACACATCTCTCAAGCTCTTGTGATAGGCCCAGGTGTGACAACTGTGGGGAGATTGGGCATATAGCTTTCCAGTGTACAAATCTTACTAGATGTGACCTCTGTGAGGAGACAGGACATGTCTTTGAGGAAAGTCCCTGGGCTGCTAAAAATAAAGCCCCTTGCTTGAGCCCAGACCTTCTTATACAGAATGCCCTGAATTCAGTTTCCTCTAAACCTGCCAAATTGTTAGTATTGGAGGCCCTGATCAAGCCTCCACCTAAGGAATCTCCCCCTCCTTTGTTCTCTCCACTCCCAGACCCTCCTGTACAGGTAGTAGTGGAACCCCCCCCTTTTTGCAGTTCTGCCACCAGATACCTTTCTTCCTGTATGTTATACTGATATGGCAGAAGGTGTAGCTGGTACTACTCACCCATCACATTTCATTACTGTTCTGGTTCATAGATCAGCCAGGAATTTGAAAGGGTGACAGGCCCAACCTCTGGTAGATCTAGAGCTGGAAAAAAACCTTTTCTATTTTACTTTCTCAATAGGGAGATACTGAAATGGATTTGGGAGACTCAGACTCTCAATCAGCTAAAACAGAAACTAGTACCATGTCACTGAACAGATTACAAAAGAAAAAAAAAGGAAAAAAGAATCTTGAATTCACTGATGAGATTTCTGTATGGCTTCTTTCCGTGTTGGTTCATTAAATGTTCATAGTTTATTGAACTATAAAAAAAGGCTGATAGTTTATCAGTTTATTCATGACCATAATATTTATATCTGTTTTTTACAAGAGACATGGATGTATACCAGTGATCAAGCAAGATTATTTCAAAGAGAATGGGACTGGGGGCCTTCTTTTTGGTCCTTTGGCACTGCCTCTGAAGATGGTGTGGGTTTTCTATTTCACTCATTTAATTTTATATTAATCAAACTCAATGATCTAGTCCCTGGGAGGGCTCTAATTTTGGATGGTATGTGGAGACAATTACATTGTCGATTTATAAACATCTATAGCTCACAAATTAAATCTGAATGAGTAGCTCTTTTTAACAGTTTGAAACCATATCTGCTTACTACTTATAAGGTCTTTCACTGTGGAGATTTTAATTACACTTCACAATCTTCATCTGCCACAGCAATCCCACAAGGGAAGAAAATATATTGTGACTCCAACGCTACAGAAATTAATTGATAATACAGATCTCATAAACTGTAATTCACTTCAAACTTCTAGGCCTAAATTTACTTTTAAAAGGAATAAATATTCTTCTACCATTGACTATATATTTGTTTCCAAATATCTCTCCAATGTACAGTTTCAGACTGTAGTTACAACCTTTTCAGATCATCTGCTATTATTAGTTTCCTTTCCTCTTATTGCATGCACATTAAATGTCAGGCCAAGATGGAAATTGAATTCTTCTATCCTGAATGATCAGAAAGTGAAACTACACATAGCCAACATTTTAGTGGCTAGATTATCTGTCTGCTTTTTGTATGAAAAGGCAGATGATTGGTGGGCAGACTCAAAACTGGATTTTAAACATTATTTTTTGAAACTAGGGAAAACCAGGGAAAATATAAAATTTCTAAAATACTTACAAATCAGACAGCAGCTCCAAAACTTATATTCTTTGGCTAATAGGTCTCGATTTGATTATTCAGATCAGATCAAATTACTTAGTGAAGACCTGCTACAGTACTAGTATGATAGGGCCCAGACCATGAAAAACTTACTACAATATGGAGCATTAAAAACTCCCCAAGAGGACCCCTTTGAAGCTTTCCAAACCTGTAAAAATTCAATTTTTCTAGATTCTTTAAGAAATAAATCAGGTGACATTGTGTCCTCATTAACAGGGATGCATTATATCATTAAAGATTTTATGCTATCCCATGTCTCTACACAAGCCCCCTCAGAAGCTAATATTAAACAATTGTTGGCCTCAATAGTAATCCCTACAGCTCCAAATGTTGCAAAACAACTAATACAACCTATTACAATTTTGGAAATTCAGCAGGCCATTAGGACTTTAAAAAATGGCACATTGCCTGGGTCAGATGGTTTGACCAATTAATTTTATAAATCTTTTTCAGGTCGTTTAGCCCAGTGTTTAGTAATAGTGTTTAATTTTTCCATTACCCATACTATACCTCCATGGTTCACAGAAGGTTTATTGATTTTGCTGTTTAAATCTGGAGACAAACTCTTAATTGATAATTGGAGACCAATTACATTTTTAAACACAGATTATAAAATGGTTGTTATCATTCTAAATAATAGAAAAAAAAACATGCTAAAAAAGTGTTGTCTTTTTGGCAATTCCGTGGTCTGCCTGACAGTACAATTCAACAGGTCCTAATGATTATTAGAGATTTAATTGATTATGTGGAATTACACAATAGTCAGGGATGTCTTCTCTCGGCTGACCAGTATAAGGCCTTTGATAGGGTCTCTCATCCCTTTCTTTTTCTGACTCTGGAAGCATATGGCATTCCACCACAATTACTGCAGTGGCTCAAATCTTTATATCATGAAGCAGAGGTCTATTCTATAATTAGACACCACATTATGGCAGGAATCCCACTACAAACAACGTGTAAGACAGGCTGTACTCTTAGCCCTCTCCTATTTATCTTTACTTTGGACCCTTTGCTGCATCTTTTAACTAATACCCCTCAATGGACAGGTATTGTAGGCCCAGACAGGAGTAAAGTTTTTCATATGACTGCATATGCAGAAGATATTTGTGTATTTTTTTCAGACTACACCCAAATTCCTACTTTTTTGAATTTTATGGTTAATTATTCCACTTTTTCTAATTCTAAATTAAATATATCAAAATGTAAAAGGCTATTTATTGGCACTGACTGTCCAAATCAAGTCTGTGTAAAAGAGATCTTGATCTCATCTGAACCTCTTAAAATTTAAGGTATCTATTTCGGTACACAAAATCTTCCCTCTTTTAATTGGGATCTAGCATTAACTAATGTGGCTTCTAAAGTACAAAAATGGAGACATTGGAGAATGGCCAAACGTAAATGAATTCAGATTATGAAGCGATTTCTTATTCCTATGGTTTTGTATGTTGTCATGATTTTTCCACCACCACAGTATTTGGAGACAAGATTATATAGTATATTTTTTCAAATGCTGTGGGGAAATAGATTAAATAGATTAAATCCAATTAAACACCATTATACGTATCTTAACAAAGAAAAAGAGTGTTTAGGTATGATAGATCCAGTAATATTTTTCTTTACTTTATTTTTTACTCATTCTGTTAAATATAGCTTAATATCAGAAGAGGCACTATATTCTTATTGGAGTAAGCTAAATTTAGCAGGGTATATTATCAAATGGCACAGCATCCCGCCTAAATTTAATTAGTACCATATCTATTCCATCTTGGTTTAGCCCTGCTGCAAAATAATTATATAAATGGGGGGGGTAACACCACAGATAATCATTATCAATACAGGGCCTCAGTTATATACCATAGGTATGTCTTTAGTGCATCACACTGAACCCTGTTTTAAAAATTGTCCATCCTCTCAAAATCATAAAGTCTTGAAACAACTAAATAACCCCAGAATACTATCTTACATGTGGGAATTTCTGTGGTTAATGGTTTATGGCAGAATTAATGTAAGAGGCAATGCCAAATATAAGGCAAAATCTGAAAGCAATTGCCCATATGAGGCTTTTATTAATAAGGAAGAAACTGCTGAACATTTTTCATTTCATTGCTCTTATGCTCAATCCCTTTGGAGTTACCGTGCTTCAAAATGGAAAATGGCATGGTTGAAAAATATGAATTATGACAACCTAGTTTTGGGACACTTTCATAATTTAGGAACTTCCTATTCCATGCATTCATTAGTAGTTTTTTGTTGTGTTTTAAAATATTATCTTTGGCAAGCTAGATGCCAATGGGTCCTTTACCAGAGATGGATGCCTTATGAGATGGCGGGAAATGTAATACAGGTAACTATGGGAAAAGTACATAGCTCAGATTTAGTAACTTACACATCTAAAAAAGTCACAAATTGGTGGAAGGGTTTTTCTTGGTTTATTAAATATAGGTAATAATCAGAGGTCTGATAACTGAATTTGAGTTAAAATTGCTATTTAAAAAAATGGTTCTTCTTGTTTACTTTCTTTTGAGTTGATTGTACTTTTTGATTTCATTTCAACATAACTATGTATGATTTTAACACTGTTGTTTTCTCTTGATTTCTGTATTTTGAAGCTTTATTACTTGATGTTATTTCAATAAAAAGGTCCCTACTCTTTTCGATAAGTGCCATGGGATCTTTAACATCCACCTGAACTACCACCAATCCAGGCAGATGGGACCTCAGTTTAACATCTCATCCAAAAGACGGATTGATGTCAGGGTCAGGTCTTTCATGCCATTTCTGTAAAACATTTTCTTTAAAAGATCTGCATGATAGATGGGTGTGCAGACTCATTTCTCAGGTATCTCAACTTGGTAAGTGACAGGACCAGACTGTAAAACAATAGAAAAAGGTCCCTACCATTTCATTAGGATCTTGTTGTCATTAGATGGTAATAACAATAATAATAATAATAATAATACCCTGGCAAAAAGAAACACAGGTGAGGAGGTACAGGCAAAGTGGGCAAGCATTAAGGATACAATACTTGAAGCAACATCCCATTGTGTTATACAGAAAAGGAAGTGCAAAAGAAGAAGGAAACCACTTTGGTTCTCAAACACAGTAGCAGAAAAGGTCAGAGCCAAAAGGCTGGCCTTCAGGAAATATAAGGGAACACAGCGGGATGAAGATAGGGAGGCATACCAAACTGCCCTAAGGGAAGCAGGGAAGGCAGTAAGGCAGGCAAAGTCCCAAACTGAGGAAACACTATCACGAACAGTAAAAGAAGGTGACAAGACTTTCTATAGATACATTAGTGAAAGAAGAAAGTCCAGAGGGGGTATTGCTAAGCTTAATGGAGAAAAGAGAGCATGTGAGGAGGAGGACCCTGTAAAGGCATCTATCCTAAATAGATACTTTTGCTCAGTATTTACTGAAGAGAAGGTAGGGCAGGGCCCACAGCTCAGCATCATGGACACAGGGAGGGAGGTGAGCACTCCCTTCACAAAAGAAAGGGTCCTACAAGAGCTTGCTAAGCTCAGGGTGGATAAGGCAATGGGACCTGATGGCATACATCCCAGGGTACTTAAGGAGCTAAAGGAGGAACTAGCAGAGCCATTAGCAGAATTGTTTAGTGAGTCTCTGAGCACAGGAGAGGTCCCAGAAGACTGGAGAAGGGCTCATGTGATCCCGCTCCACAAGAGTGGTAGCAGGGAGGAGGCAGGGAACTACAGACGAGCCAGTCTTACCTCAGTAGTGGGCAAGATTATGGAGGCACTCCTTAAGGAAAGGATAGTGCAACACCTGGAATCCATAGGGCACAGGATCCAAGACAGCATGGGTTTACAAAGGAAGGTCCTGTCAACTAATCTCATAGATTTCTTTGACTGGGTAACCAGAGTGGTGGACCAAGGGGAGCAGTTGATGTCGCCTACCTTGACTTCAGCAAAGCTTTGACACTGTTCACATAGAAGATTGATAAATAATCTAGGTAGGCTCGGGTGGGTCAGAAGTTGGTCAGCTGGTGGCAAACTGGTTGACTGGCAGAAAACAGAAGTGGTGGTAAATGGTATACAGTCAGAAGAGATGCAAGTCACAAGTGGGGTACCTTGTAGGATCAGTCCTGGGGCCAGTCCTATTCAACATCTTCATTAGTTACCTTGCAGATGGTCTAGCGGGTAAGGCTTGTCTGTTTGCAGATGACACCAAGATCTGCAACAGAGTAGATGATCCAGATGGGGTGGGCAGAATGAGAAGAGATCGGGATAAACTAGCAAAATGGTCAGAAGAGTGGCAACTGGATTTAATGCAAAAGTACAAAATCATGCACATAGGAAGAGAAACCCTGAAGCCACTTATAGGCTGGGAGGAGTTGCTAGCAGTCACAAAGGAAGAAAGAGACTTGGGCATCATCATCACTGATGACCTAAAATCATCTAAGCAGACCTCTAAAGCAGTAGGTAAGGCTAGGGGGGTGTTAGGGTGTATTAGTAGGGGTATCACAAGTCGTAAGAGGAGGTAATAATCCCTCTGTACAAGACATGGTTAGACCCCATCTGGAGTACTGCATGCAGTATTGGAGGCCACACCTTCACAAGGACATTAACCAAATTGAGGCAGTCCAGAGAAGGGCAACCAAATGGTGCAGGGACTGCATCAGAAGACATATGAGGACAGATTAACGGAGCTCAATATGTATACCCTTGAGCAAAGGAGGGAGAGAGGTGATATGATCGAGACATTTAAACACCTTAAGGGCATAAACAAGGTGAAAGAGTCTAACATGTTTAAATATAAGAAAAATAGCAGGACAAGAGGACACAGCATGAGATTAGAGGGAGGCCGATTAAGGGGGAATGTGAGGAATTCTTTTTCACAGAAAGGGTGGTAGATGCATGGAATGGCTTACCACAGAAGTGGTGGCTATGAATACAGTGCAGGGCTTCAAACAGGCATGAGATAGGCATAAAGGAGCAATACAAATGACTATGAATAGATAGGTCACTGACAGAGCAAAGGCCGATGGCACATTTATAAGGTAGAAAAAGAAATGGGCAGACTGGATGGGCCTTGCGGTCCTTATCTGCCGTCAACTTCTATGTTTCTATGTTTCTATGTAATACTTTCTGCCCTGGATGGAATTGTTTGCCCTGTGTTTTAACATCATAATATAATTTCTGTTTGGTTTGGGCTACTGTGTATTGTTGATGTGCTTTTTGTCTATAATGAACAAATCATTTCCTTAGATTAACTAGATAGTCTAAGATGATTAAATATTTTACTGTAGTTTCTCCTTTCCAAGTCTCTTTGACAATGTCAAGAGGTCCATGAGGGTTTTTCCCATACAGTAAACTGAATGGTGAAAATCCTGTCAAGTCTTGAGGGACCTCCCGATATGCAAATAGAAGACATAGAAGTAAGTATTGATCCTACCTCTTACCTTCTTCATCTACAAATTTTCTAATCATTCATTTTAGTGTCTGATTAAACTTTCAGTAAGACCATCAGTTCGCAGATGGTAAGGTGTAGTTCTTAATGTAGTAATTCCTAAATCTTTATACAGTTCAGTGAGAAGGGCAGCATTAAAATTAGTACCACAATCTGTCAGGATCTCCTTAGGAATACCCATACGACTACAGAATTCCACTACTTTTTCTGCTACTTTTGGGGCAGTGGCTGTTCTAAGGGGAAAAGCTTCCAGATATTGAGGATGAACTGATTCCCTGTATTGATTTTTACTAGGGGGTCCGACCATGTTAACTGCTATTCTCTCAAATGGTTGAGCTACTACTGGTAGGGGCACTAGAGGTACTCTTTCTCTATGGGTTACCTGACTGATTTGCTGACAGGTGGGACAGCTTCTGCAATACTCAGCAACATCCTCCTGTAAACCAGGCCAGAAGAAATGTTGAAGTTATCTAGAAGAGGTCTGATCTCACCCTGCATCTCCAGCACTAGGGATATTGTGAGCCAAAAATAAAAGATCTTTCCTATATTTCTGTGGGACCAACATCTGTTCTACCTGTTCTTGGGAAATAGGATCTGTACAGACTCTATATAATATTCCATTTTGTTGTACAATCTGTGGTGTACCTATAGGTACCTGTTTTCTAAGCTGTGAAAAAAAAAGGTTAAAGGGACACTGCCAACCTGTTTTTCATATTATTTTTAGTTAAAAACCTACATTTTATGATTGTTTACCTTCTCTAACATTTATTGATGTTGCTGTTTGTTTTATCTGTCTCCTTGTTTTGTAGAACTGAAATGCATGCTAATGTATATAAACAACCTTGTTTTGTTTACAATCCTGGATCTGTTCTTACTGCATACTTTATGTGCATTAGAAACACACCCAAACAGTGCATTCACCCAAAAGGCAGTAGTCTCCTAAACTCCCACTGCATCATGAGGGCTGGAGTGTGTTGTGGGTGTTCCCAAGTCCAGCAAAGATGCAGTTGGAGCTGATCAAGGAATGTAAACAAACCTGTGTTTGTGTGGTAACACTAGTATGTTGGGCAGTCAGTTTTTCACTTTTTAAAAGAAAAATAGAGTCAATCAAACTACCAGCTACATCAGCAATTTTTACAGAATGTCATAAAATATGTTTTTTAAACTAGGGACACTTTGAGACATAAGGGGGTTGACAGTGTCCCTTTAAGTGTGCTATCATTCTGCTGTTCAGTTTTAATATCAAAAATATGGTATTGAGGCATAATATCATAAGTCCCATTTTGTTTATGTTTCTGGTCTTTCTGCAGTTGTCGCTTCTCTGCTTTTGTTTTTCATGGCCCTTTTTCCTCTTCAAACAAGGAATCATCAAAAGAAAATACAGGATCTTGCTGTATTTGTTGTGACTGAGCCCTAGTAGTTACAGCTGATAACGAAATGTCACAAGAGGTTAATAGGTTATTAAAGGCTGGAAAATCCTGACCAGTCATCAAGGGAACGGGTAAAGTGGGTACAACCCCTAATGTCATATCATAATTCTGTCCCTTAATGTAGACTTGTGTTTGTGCAGTTGGATACTGATGCACGTCATCATGTATACAGATTACACCAGTTGGTTTGGTACTCAATAACTTAGTATCCAGTAGGTCATACTGAATTAAACTTTGCTGGCTCCCTGAGTCCAACAACCCACCTACTTGGTTTCCATTTACTAATGTCTTTATAAAGAAATTCCCCAAGTTCATAGAGGCAAGGTAAGCAGGTTTCTTCTTTGGACAAAAATGGGCAATATGTCCCAGTCCATGACAGTAATGACAAACAATAGTGGAATCAGTTTTTTTTAGAAGTCACATCCCGTCCTTCTCCTCTGGCCTTAGTAGTCCCAGATCCAACTGGTGAAACAATTTAAGCTCTTACCGTGTTAGTTGAGGGAATTGTAGCAGGAATGAAGTTATCTGTCCTTCTGTATCCTTTCTGCACTGGTTGTCATATGGATAAGAGATCCTCTGCAAGGGTAATTGCTGTATCTGCATTGTCAGGATGATGGTCTCTTATCCACAACTGTACATCAGCAGACATAATCTGGATTAATTGTTCTAGCACAATTGTTCAATAATCACTGGCACAATCTTTCCCCTAGGCTGTAGCCATTTTCAACATAAGTCATTCAGCCTTGTATGAGCCTCCTGGGGTGGTATGTGAGGTAAATGCTTTAAAGTTCTAAATCTCTGTCTGTATGTTTCTGTAGTGATGTCATATCATTTCAATATCTCTTTCTTTACAGAGGCATAATCACTGGAGGTCTGAGTGTCCATGCATGTGTAGGCTAATTGTGCCTTGCTAATCCGATGTGGTGCAAGTCTTACCACCCATTGTGCCACAGACCAGTTGCAAGCTTGAGCTATACATTCAAAAGTTGGTAAATATGCCTCTATGTCATCAGAAGGAGTCATTTTTGTGAGTTTAATGTCTCTTGTATTCATCTTGGCAGCCCACTGACAAACTCCAATGAGTTGCAAGGCATGCATGATGTCAGCCCATCTCTGAACTTGTCTTCTTCTTTCTTCTCTTTAACATCTGCCTCATGCTGGCATTTCAGCTCCATCAGTCTACTAGCCAACTGTCAGAGCAGATCCTCAAGGGGTGCAACAGGCTGTTCTTCCTCTGGTTCCTTCATACTTGCTCCAACTGTGGCCTCCATAGTCTGTATATCCTGCTTAACCTTAGGACGGATAGCAGGGGGTAAACCTATAAGTAGTGGGTCACCTGAGGCAGCAGCTTGGGTTCTAGTTAACACCCCAGATAAGGCACCAATTTCCTCCAGTTTCTGTGCCAAGTACCTGCTGAAACCACTTGTGGCCTGGATACTATGTGCAGTATCTATACATTTGGAGTCCACCCACCACCTATAGATAACCAATCAACCCCACTCCCGGTACCAAATGCCATGGATTGAATAAATCATGTTACTCTGGAGACAGCAATATAGGTACAACACATATTTAATCTATGAATTTTATTTAAAAAAAAGAAATGAAGTAAAACAGGTTACATCAGTGAACTTCAAATTTCAAACAATAATCAAATAAAGAAAATACCAGCACAGTTTAACTGCCAAAGAACTAGCAGAAAAACATCATCTCTGCATAGATTCACATTAGTGAATGGGGTGGTCCTCACAGGAGATCTCCCTAACCGCATCTGACTTCATGTCTGAGGCTAGCTTCAGATAAAGGGAGAAGCTTCACCGACAACATGAAGCCACACCTTCTTATCATTTTAATTAGTGAAATAGTAACAGATTTATACACTAGAATTTCTCTTTGATACAAATAGAATATACAGTGAAAACAATAATCCACATATAGTACATGACCCTGAAGTACATTTGGTTCTAAAGTATAATTCTAGTAAATAAATGAATAAGTGAGTTGAATTACTGGTAAGCCCCTCCCCATCTGCATGGTCACAAAAGAGCTCTACCATATAAAACAAGATCTGGCAGATCCACTACGACTGAGAATGCATTAACTAGGTAAAAGTGTTTCATGGGTTTAAACATAAGCATTTATTTATTTAAAAAATATCAGATTTACAAACCTTTGAGTCAGATACTCATTTACACAGGCACCACATCAAGAAGACCAAAGCAGTTCAAACAATATACAATAGCTAAAACAAATAGACATCAGGGCCCAGATATTCAAACTGTGCCATTGTGAGTTGCAAGCCCCTGCGCCGCTCAAAAAAGTTGAGCTGGGGTGTGGCCAGGGCGGTATTCAATGGAGTTGCGCTATGGCACAACTTCTTTGAATATCGCCCCCTAGCCATTCCCACTGTGCATGGCGCAGTGGAAGTGCACCACCGCAAGTGGTCAGAGTGGAGCATTGAGATGCGGTGGTGCAATTTCCATTGCACCATGCGCAACACCTGCGATATTCAAAGGGTGACATGCAAATGGGGCCATAATTTATGCAAAGTGCAGGGGGACCATTTGCATCTAATTACATCCCCATTTGCATTCCATTAGCATGCAGGTGTGCCGATCCCCGATGACTTGCACCTGGCTCCCTGCCAGGCAGCAGCTTTCGGGGACCGACGCCCCCTGCAGCATGATCGTGGGCAGAACAGTATTCCGTCCTCCCCAGCAGCCCGATCATGGGCATATTGTAAAGGTCTCCCCAGAATAGCCTGATCACGGGCATAATATAAATCTTCACCCCCCAAGTAGCCCGATCATGGGCAAAATATTAACCTCCCCCCAACCCCGAATAGCCCAATCATGGGCATAATAGAAAGGTCCCTCCCAGTAGCCTGATCACAGGCATAACAGAAGGTCCCCACCCCTGGTAGCCCGATCACAGGCAGCATCCTCACCCCCACATCCTGAATCCCTGGTGATCTAGTGGCCCTCACCTCTCCTGCCCATGGAGCCCCACCACCCCGCTCCCCCGTCAGCTGGCGGGTGGCAGCACCCCACCCACCTGCCGCCCCGCCACCCACTGACTGACAGCTCGGTAGGGCCACACGTCCATTGGTTCAGAGCATGAGCCAATGGGCGTGCAGCTAATGAGCTGTCAGTCGGTGGGCAGCTGGGTGGCAGGCGGGTGGGGTGCTGCCACCCGCTGGCTGATGGAGGGAAGCAGGTGGTGGGGATCTGTGGCAGGAGGGTGGGGGCCACTAGATCACCAGGGATTCAGGACGTGGAGGGGTGAGATGCCACTCAATCAGGCTACTTGGGGGTGGGGACCTTTCTATTATGCCCGCGATTGGGCTATTTGGGGTGGGGGAGGTTAATATTATGCCTGCAATAGGGCTACAGGGGTTAATAGTATGCCTGCTATCGGGCTATTGGGGTGGGGACACTACTAGTTTAGCAGCGATCGGGCTATTGGGGGTGGGGAAACACCATTAGCCCCGTGGATCGGTATTCGGGGGTGGGGGACGTTACATTATGCCCGCGATCGGGCTGCTGAGGTGGGGGAAATTACATTATGCCCACGATCTGGGCGGGGGGGCACCGGGAACAAGTGGAAGGCCACCCATAGGTGGCAGCTGCTGTGTTGCACCTGCAATGTGGCAGCTCACCTGTGAGTGGCCCTTAACTTGATCCTTTTTTTTGGCGTAAAGTTGTGCAGGTGCAGGTAGGGGGTTGCACCTGCATAACTCTGCACAGCCCAGCTGAATATCGGGCTGTGCAGTTTATGCATGAAGATGCCCCCACCTGTACTCATACATTACTGATGCACCCCGGTGCATCGGGATTTATGCAAGCACACTTTTCCCTTTTAAATATCACACCGGGGTGCATCAGTGGGTTGTGCATGGTGCAACACTGTTGCGCCATGTGCAACCCTTTTGAATATCTGGGCCCAGGAGTCAAAGAGAAGCCCTGAGTGTTCACATGAAGGCTGTTGCATACTCTAATTTTAAAGCAGTACACATGCTAAATCTGAGGGCATGGCTACATCATTGTCACATGAGATAGCAGGCATCGTAGAAGAAAGAAAGCCAATAAAACTATTTGTTATGGAGATCCCCAGGGGTCATAAAACTACCATACAGCTAGCAAGCTAATTTAGGAAAAACTTCTAATAGCAGACTGAGGGAAGGACATGCTAGGATTTAACATACATATCAAAACACTCTACATAAACATATGTTTTTTGCACATTCTGGGCGGATTACTCCTTTAACTTTCTGTGGTCTCAATTAACTCCTCAAGCCAGAAGAAAAATAATGCTCTAAAGCTTGCTATATACTACACACAGGCACAGAAATGGGAATAACAGGTTCCAAGGAGTATAAGCTCAGCAGGAATGTTAGGGGGATGTCAGCTCTGATAGCTGTTCCAGTCTTTCTTTTCACTGATAGAAACTGAGCCAGGAAAAAAGTAAAATACATTTCATCACAGACTGTTTACGCCAAGTACATGAACCTGCATGATTTATCTGTAAAGATAATTAAAAATGTATTTCTAAATGCATTTCTAAAATAAACTATATATATATAGATAGATAGATAGCTAGAATATAGTAAACGCATATTGTTAATCCCAAAAGCTGAACTTCATTTTTAGTATATAAATGTTTAAAAATACCTGAAAGCTGAGTCTTTCCTTTTGAGACACCAGGTGACTCTGACAATCATTTGTTCCTAGAGTTTTTAAGTCAGTTTGACTGTATTAAATATTGTCTGTTTTCCTAGTCCTTAACAAAATGCAGAGCCTGTACAGATTTGTTCTGTTCCTTGGGCAGATACCAAACTAGTGACTCTTCTTTCAACATGATGGGATCCACCTCATGCCCCACCCACATGAATAAAAACATGGTGGGCTGGATTTTTAGGAGCTTCTTGGCAGAGGTGGGTTGGATCTTACTTCCCCCCCAAAAAACAATGCTGCCTCCCACTACTCAGGTTCCAGTTCTTGTACCACCCATTTAAGAAAGAGAATAGTACCCTGCAACCATTGACTAACATGAAAACATATTTATTTGAGAGCAGAAAACATTTCTTGGAGGAGGGTAAGGTGGAGGAGACTATTTACACCTTCAGTCAGTTCCACGGACAGAAAATATGACATCACTCCTTTTCTACATGCAATACTCCTGTAGGCTCCACCCACAGTCATAACAAGGGTGAAAAGTGATGCTGACTCCCTATAGGAGAAGGCACCATTCAAGGAGATCAACACTGATTAGAGACAGAATTTCTTCTACAGTGTTTTCAGGTTACACACACCTTGTTTCCTTCCTTTATCTTATTTTATAAACATGTATTATAATTCATTCTTACCCCATGTGTATTTTCTAGCTCCATACTAACATTTAATATATACTTAGTCATAAGCACTGTCCAGAAAATCCATTCGGGTTCAGCATGCTTTTTCCACAGGCTTTTTATTTGCTGTTTAAACATTTCTGTTATCAAATACCAAACTTCTACCTTTATTTTGACTCATAAATCTAGCTCTTCTTCTAGGTAGCTTCAATTATCTGTAGCTACTTCTTTATACTGAAGATACCCTATATGGCATCCACAACTGGAAAAGTGCCACCAAGTACTGTGTAAACGAATACTGTGCAAACCATTTGAAAACCATGTGTTTCTGCACTGAAAAAATGAGTGGAAAACAGCTACACCCATTATTCATTCTAGGTAAATGGAAAGCTTTTATATTGTCTAGACTCAAGACAGTTTAGAAAATGCTTTTAGGGTTTTTTGGGGTGAAAAACCTTAGTGCAGGAAAGACAGGGGCAGAAGAATAAAAAGTTAAACATACTGGACATGTAGCAGCAGCTGGCCAGGCAAACTGCATGTATCCTGTCTCAAGGACATAATTCAAGACATAGAAAGAAGAAATAAGTGGTAAAATAAATAGTGTTGTTATGCAACAGGCTTAAGAAGAAAAACACAAAACAAAGAAGACATAAGGACAGAAGCGTTAAGGTTTTACCACAAGGCTGAACACTTGGGGGGATTATCTATCACACACTTCAAGGCAGACCTCGATGCCTGTCACAGGCTGCAGGGTGGGGATGGGGGTGGAATGGCGTGAGCATTACAGCCAATGATCCCAAGTCACACCCCTGATGCCTGTCTGTCTCTACAGGGCGGGGAGTTACAGTTGGAAACCCTAACGCTATAGGGTTTGTTGGTATTTCCACTCCAAATGTTCCACATAGGCTTTTTGTGACCTCACCTCATGAATAGCAGCACTATCAGTTTGTTAGCTGAAAGATAGTTTTGGACAGTAGCTATGCCATTTGGTGACAAAGGGATGAAAACACATTTTGGGCAGGATGTGAAAAATTACAACTGTATTGTTATTGAGGAGATGTAAAAAAATTGCAACATTGAAAATCTGGAGTGAAAATATGAAAAATTTGTGAAGTCATGATCATGCATAGAAACTATGCAACACACATGCATAACCCAATTATTTTCATGATTTTTTTAACCACAGTTACAACATAGGCATTTTGGGACCTCCCCTCATGAACGGTGGCACTGTGATTTTGTTAATTTGTTCCAAAAGTTGATTTCCCACAGTGACCACACCATTGTGCGCCACAGGTGCAAAAACACATTTTGGGCAGGATGTGAAAAAAGACAGCTGTACTGTTCATAAGGAGGTGTGAAAAATGCCATTGTTGAAAATCTGGCATGAAGATATTGCAAATTTATGAAGTTACAACGGTGCATGAAAACTTCACAATGCACACTTGTAACACAGTCATTTTATGGACGTTTGTCACAAATTTTCAACATAGGCATTTTAGGACTTCTGATCATGAAAAGTATCACTGTCATTTCCTCAAACTGTCCCGAAAACTGATTTTGCACAGCGACCACGCTATTGTGTGCCGGACATGCGAAAACACATTTTGGCCAGGATATGTAAAATGACAGCTATACTGTTCATAAGGAGGTGTGGAAAAATGTCAATTTTGAAAATCTGAAGTGAAAATATTACAAATTCACAAAGTTACTAACGTGTGTGGAAACTGCACAACACACGCTCGTAAAACAGACATATTTTTGGATTTTCCACCAAATTTGGAACATAGGCTTTTTGAGGACCCCCCCCATGAGCAGTGGCACTGTTGTTTCATTAATCAGACCGGAAATGTGATTCCATGCAGTGACCACAAAATCACCTTTTGGGACCGAATAATGCCATGACAGTGACTGAATTCATGAGGAGGGGTCCCGATAACCCAATGTTGAAATTTTGGTGCCAATAATTCCAAAAATGGCTGAGATATGCACCAAAGTTGAAAAAAAACTGTTTATGCCATTATACAGCTTACCGGCATTTCTTCAGTTCGAGGTTGGCTTTGAAGAGTGCAGACGTGTTCCCAGTCCACTGAAGATCATTGTGCCAGACTCTGGAGTTAAGTATGGGGTGAGGATGGGGTGTGGGGAGGTGGGGTGTGCAGAAGGTGGCCATAGGTTGGAGGAAGGGGTAGGGAGACCACGAGGGACAGTTTGCTTCTTTCACAGGTTTCTAAGAAAAAAAAAAAACATTGCGGAAGGGTTTTTGTATTTCAGGGGAATTTGGCATGCAGAGGTGGGCTCCCAGTATGCCACCTGACTGTTTTTCAGGGGGGGATGTTGTAGCCAATGGGGATTGGGCACCCCCGTCGACACATACCAAAGGGGGGGATGAGATCCGAGGGGGATTGGGCACCCATCTCGGCACACAACAAAAGTGGGGGGAGAGACATTATGCTGACAGGGAGTGGGCTCCCCCATCAGCAAAATAAATGGGGAAGAGGGACTCACACCAATGGGGATTGGGCCCCCCATCAGCAAAGAAAGACTGTTCCAGAGGAGTGCATGATGCAGAGGGGGGTTGTGTACCCCCTCAGCATATATTTTAAAAGGGAGGGAGGACATTATGCAGATGGAGAGTGGGCAAGTGAAGTGGGTTGGGCAGTCTGCAGGCACTGGACAGGCACGTTGGGAGGGAGTGTTATTGTGCTGCTGCATGATTGCAGCAGACCTTTTGTTAGATCTGGTGGCCACCTGACATATGCCTGGTGTCAGCACCTGCAGCTGCCTTATTGGGGAATGAGGAACGCATCTTCTGATGCATGCCCTGCATTTGCCCACAGTACCCACACCTCCAAATCTGCTACTAATTCAATATGTTGGCTGGCGCGCATGCTCAAGCCAACATAAAAAACAGAGTTTCAGGAAATATAAGTGGAGCCAAAGAGAGGAAGACAGGGAGGTGTTCCTTGAATGTCTAAGGGAAGAAGGGAAGGCTGCTAGGAGGGTGACGGTGCAGACAGAAGAGAGCTTAACACAGTCTGTAAACAAAGGGGATAAGGCATTTTATAGGTACATTAGTGAAAGAAGAAAAAATTGAGGGGATTGTGAGACTTAAAGGGGAGGCAGAAGAGTATAAGGAGAGGGATCTGGACAAGGCAGAAACAGTGAACAAATACTTCTGCTTAGCATTCATTAAGGAGGGGGTAGTTCAAGGACCACAGCTGAGGTGCAAAGGCAATGGAGGAGCAGAAATGAACACTAGTCCATTCACAGTGGAGAGAGTTCTGGAAGAACTCACAGAGTTGAAGGTGGATAAGGCCATGGGGCCAGATGGCATCCACCCGAGGATATTAAAGGAGCTACAAAAGGAACTAGCAGCACCTCTGGCAGCCCTGTTCACAAAGTCACTCAACACAGGTGTCATTCCAGAGGACTGAAGGAGGGCACAAGTAGTCCCACTGCACAAAAGTGGAAGTAGGGAGGAGGTGGGGAACTACAGGCCAGTCAGCCTCACCTCAGTGGTGGGAAAGATCATGGAGTCACTGCTGAAAGGAAGAACAGTGACACATTTGGGATACAGTGGTGCACAGGATCTGAGGCAACATGGATTCACAGCAGGAAGGTCATGTCAAACAAATCTAATATTTTTTTTTGCTTGGTGACAAGGGACTTAATCAGGGAGGGGCAGCAGACGTCACCTACCTGGATTTCAGCAAAGTCTTTGACACACTGTCCCACATAGAAGGCTGATTAACAAGATGAGTAGTCTGCACATGGGAGATAAGGTGGTGAACTGGGTTAGGAACTGGTTAACAGACAGAGGGTGGCATTAAATTGGGTACAATCTGGGGAGAGCGGGAGACCAGTGAGGTACCTCAGGGATCAGTACTAGGATCAGTCCTGTTCAATGTCTTTATTATTGACATTGCAGAGGGGCTGGAAAGGAAAGGTCTGCCTGTTTGCAGATGACACCAAGATCTGCAATAGGGTGGATACTCCAGAAGGGGTGCAGAAAATGAAGAGGGACCTGGAGAATCTTGAAAGATTGTCAGAGATGTGGCAACTGAGGTTTAATGTAAAGAAGTGCAAAATAATGCACCTGGGTAGAGGGAACCCTAGGGAGAGCTACAGGTTGGGGGAGGGGAGAGGAGCTGACTGTCACCAAGGAGGAAAGGGACCTAGGGGTTATCATCTCTGATGATCTTTAGGTGTCAAAGCAGTGTACAAAGGCAGCAGGGAGGGCCAGTGGTATGCTGGGGTGCCAGGCAGAGGTATCACTAGCAGGAGGTGGGAGGTGGTGATGCCGTTGTATAAAACATTGGTAAGGCCTCTCCTGGAGTACTGTATGCAGTTCTGGAGACCACACCTGCACAAGGACTTAGATAAGGTGGAGACTATCCAGAGAAGGGCAACAAAGATGGTGCAGGGCTTACACCACAAAACATATGAGGAGAGACTAAGGGACCTCAATATGTACTCACTGGAGGAGAGGAGACAGCAGGGGACATGATTGAAACTTTCAAGTACCTTATGGGCATAAACAAGGTGCAGGCGGGAGCTTTTCCAATGTAGAAAAAGTATTACAGCAAGGGGGCACAATATGAAATTGGAGGGGGGGGGATTAAGAGGTAATGTGAGGAAGTTTTTCTATACAGAAAGGGTAGTCAACACATGGAATAGTCTGCCACAGGAGGTAGTGGGGGCAAGCACAGTGGAGGGTTTAAGCAGGCTTGGGACAGGCACAAGGGAAGCCTGAGAGGGGAGGGAGTGATGACAAGCCATTAATCACATAGGATCTGTGGCCACATACAACATATAGGGCCTATGGGCAGACTGGATGGGCCTAGCAGTCCTTATCTGCCAACAATTTCTATGTTTCTATGTTTCTGTTTTACCAGCACCAATGTTAGGCTGATTTTTCTATAATTGTAATAATCCTCTCTGGACACGTTTTAAAAATTGGGGTAACATTAGCCTCCCTTCATGCGGAAAACACTTTACTTTCTTGTATTGTTCTATTAAAGATTTTGGTTATGGGTTCAACCAACTCACTTGCCTGCACCTTTAAGAGTCTAGGATGTACGCCGTCTGGCCTAGGGGATTTATTCATTTTCACCTTCTCCAGTTTTCTTTTAACCTCTGTTTCCATAATGTTTACACTATTTGTATCCCTATTTACATCCATTTTTGCCATGATTTTTCCCTTTGGTTGGTAAACAATAAAAAAAAAAGGTTGTTAAAAATATCAGCCGTATCTTATCATTAGCTGTCTGGCTGTCTCCCACTGTTAGGGGCCCTATCTGCTATTGCCCCTTTGTTAAACTATTAATATAGGTGAAGAAGGATTTTTTTATTGTCTAGGGATTAGGTGGCTAATTTCAGTTCCTCCTCCCGCTTGACCTTCTTAATGCATTTTCTACACTCCCTTACTCTGCCTTTATATATCAGCCATGCTTCTGGTGTTTGTTTTCTTTTGGCTTGTCTGTATGCCCTTTTTTTCTTCCTAACTGACTGACTTATTTTCTTACTGAACCACATATGAATTTTGCCCTAATTATTATATTTAGATCTTTCAGGTAGATAATGTGCATATCCAATAGTCTAATTTAGAGTATAGTTTGCTCCACATTTGTTCTAGTATATGTTGTTCAATGTTCTGTATCCATTCCTACCCCTTCAGAAATGTCTTCATTTCTGTGAAGTTAGCCTTAGTATAGTACTTTACCTGAGTCACTCCTGATTGGGGTACACAGTTTCCTTTAATATTAAACTGTACCATATTATGGTCACTTCCCTCCAGGAGTTCTCTCACTGTGCAGTTGGATACATCTTTCTCCATATTACTAAATACTAAGTCCAGTGTGTTTTCCCCTCTTGTACTTGATTTAACATGCTACTCCAAATGTAGCATATATAGAATAGTGTATGTGTAACCATAAACTACGAGGCTGTGTTTCCATCAAAGGCTTGTGATGACATCATAGAGACCTCGAAAACGAAGCATGAGAGGTCTAATGATGTCAGCACAAACCCAGGATGGAAACACAGTCTTGCAGTGTATGGTTACCCATATACTGTTTTATATAGTATATGGGAGCCTTCAGTTTTACACAGATACTTCAGATCTGTTTCAGTTTGAACTTATCTGTGTTTCTTGTCCCATGCGTTTGTTGCTGCCACTGGTATTGGTACATCACACAGCCTGTGCTCCATTATCCTGCTTGTCTGTGGCCACTGTGTAAATTTAAAAAGGAAAACAGAAGCATCTTCAGTTTGGTAACACAGAGCCGTCTATGGCTCTCTGTGTCCAAACTGACTTGATCCACTGTTTGCTGCTTGCAAACTATGTCCACCAATTTTTTACCAAAGTTTCTTCTTTGCAGAGTGTCTTTGGCCAATGAGGTGGCAGGTCAGACAAAAAGTTGTTGTACTATCGATGTGATGTCAGAACACTAGTACAACAACTTTTTTGACCTTTGAACTGTACTACAAGTTTTTGAGAGCTGCCGAAATCGGTGTAGAACTGAAGGCTCCCATATACAGTTGATTCCACTTGTACGCCTTTCAGATATATGCCATTTTCAGATATATGCCCATTTTGCTGTGGTTCTGAGTCTTCTGGTATGCCTGTAATGTTATTTGTTTCATTTATATGCCTCTATATTTTCGGTTGTATGGCCATTTTTTTTGCCCATTGAAGGTAGTAAAGTGGTTTTCCGGGTGAGCTAGCTTACTTAACAAGGTGTTAATTGCTGTTACGCGGAGGGGATTAGTGGTTAAATAGCAGCGAAAACAACTTGCTTCAGCTTTTCCTAGCACCTCATTTCATTTAACAGCACTCTGCACTCAGCATGGAAAAAAGTAAGTGTAATGTTCTCTCTCTGACCCAAAAAGCTGAGCTTATAGAGAAGTCTGCTTTCTCTGGTATGTCCAGGAAAGAATTAGCAGCCGAATATGGAGTGGATATCTCTTCAAGACAGCAGGGACTCAGGGGAGCACAGTGAAACTGAGACTGAGACTGAAAGTGCAACAAACATCGCAAACATTGTCAGTGCAAATGAAAATTGAACAGTGCAGTTTTTAATGTTTTTATCAGTTTTAAGTACTGGTTTCTGTGTTTTTATGATTGATTTTATTTATTAAATTACTGTCACATTTTTTCAGACACTTGCGGCTACAGCATGTTTATTTACTTTCAACACAGTTACGGTACATTGGTTGGATTTTTAATAACACCGTCACACTGAATGGAACAACGTGCTCCCACTTGTATGCTATTTCAGTTGCATGCCCATTTTACCATACCCTGGAGCATGGGCATACAAGTGGAATTCACTGTACTATATCTATAATCTATACAATTTTTTTATCTAACATTGTTTTGCCAGTTTGCTTATTCCAGTCTATATTAGGTAGGTTAAAGTAACCATTCACTAATAGACTATTTTCCAGCTCTAACCCTTACA
This sequence comes from Neoceratodus forsteri, assembly GCA_016271365.2. NCBI lineage: Eukaryota > Metazoa > Chordata > Ceratodontiformes > Ceratodontidae > Neoceratodus > Neoceratodus forsteri. Next base: position 465,433,622 of record CM057449.1, read on the forward strand.
GGACCTCAATGAATCACTTGTTTTCCTCAGTGGATAGTGTGGGAGATCTGCAACACACTCCTTTTTGCATTTTACTTTTATTTATGTGATTGACCTGGACCCATATTTGTTCTGCCTCCACCTCTTTATCATTTATAGTCTCTGTTTTGGTACCTCTATAGTGCTTTTCACATATAGTGCTACACCCCCCCCCCTTATTGCAGCAGCCCCTGTGACATAGAATGTATCCTTAAATGTCCTTACTCCAGTCATCATTCCACCACCATATTTTAGCAACAGCACAAATATGAATGTCCTCCTTATGCAATAGTAATTCCAATTCATTTTTCTTATTCTCTAGACAGCAAGTGTTGATTAATAAAACATTAAGATTCTCAGTACCTTTCTTTTTAATACAATTGATTTCTTTTTGTCTGGACACTTTTGTATGTCTAATATTTCCTCCCCCATTCCATTGACTGTCAGTTTAAATATTTCTTTATAATATGATTTATTCCCCCTGCAAACACCCTCATTCCATATCTGTTTAAATATAGACCATCTCTTGCAAACAGTGCCCAATCATTTGCAAATCTGTTCCGGTTTCTATGCAAGTGAATATGTTCCCTCACACACCATCTCCTTAGCCATCTAAGTTTCTTATTGCTGCCGTCTTTGCTCTTCCTGCTGTCAACACTGGTAACATTTCTGAGACATTTATGGCACACTTTTTTAAGTATATTTTCTAATTCACTGAAAGCTCGCGGTATATCTAATTCTCTTTTTGTTTCCCCACATCGTTAGTCCCTACATGTACCACCACAGTCCACTCCTTTGTACTTTGAAGCATACCTTCATTGTTGTTTTTAATGTCCTGAATTCCAGCCCCTGAGAGACTACTAACTGATGTGGTCTCTTTTCTGTTTATACATATTATTGTAGCAGTGTATTTGAGTACTGGATCTTCCATATGACTGTGTTTTTTAGTTTCTGAGTTTGTCAACTAATTTCATTTCCCTCATTTACTTCTTGAAATGAATGAGCTCTATGCTGAGTTTCACTATTGTTTGGTTGATTAACTTTGTCATCTGTTTTAGTTTCATGAGACCCCCTCTCCCTTGTCCTATCTCATCAGTTTTACAAGTTGTTCCACCAGTTTTTCTTTATCTAGTGTATTTCTTGTAATACTTGTAAGCCTTCAAATCTGTTTGCAATGGGTATTTGTTCCATTACTTCTTCTCTGTTGGATGCATGGAATGGCCTCCCTGAGGAGGTTGTGGGGTAAAAAACAGTGGGAGAATTCAAGAATGCATGTGACAGATGTAAGGCAATTATACTGGGGGTAGGAGGAAATAGGTCCAGACTGGGTAGGCCAAGTGATCCTTATCTGCTGCCAAAGTCTATGTTTCTATGTATGTTTTCTACTACAAGTTAAGATGCTTTATATGGATGTGTTCATTGTGTGCTGTACGAGACGCAACTGGCAGCAGTGATTGAAAAAAACATACTTGTATGCACTGTACATGTACCTGCCATAAGAAAATGATACAAACAAAAGTGAAGGTGTGTTTGATGTTCTCACATGTTATCGTAGTTAATGTGAATACAACTTTCTATAGCTACCTAATAAATCAGAACAATTCAGAACAATATTGACCAAACACAGCACTGTGTTGGCTTAAAGAAGGTGCAAAGCATTGAATTTGCCACAGATAACATGGTACAACCATTAGAGTGATAGGGGAAACAGGTATGTCACCAATGTGACCCTGGTATCACACACAGTAAGTACTGGGCTGTATGTGCAAATACAGTCATAAAATTGACTGTGTTGAAATGATCCAAAATAGGAACAGTAAGCCTGTCATTGTGCCAGTGAAACATAATGGCAACCAGTTTGTTAGTGTGATTCTGTAGCAGTCTGTGACATGATGCAAAATATGCAATATTAAAGATGTAGGATAGACACCTTCATTTCAATTGGATTTCTGTGACATTATCTAGTATATCTAATTATATAGTGTGTCTTATTACTGAGTGCCAATGTAAACTGGCAAATCAAACAGCACAAAAGGACAGTACAAGCATCGTTGTCCTGGCCTATTCTGGATGCAGCCTATACCGTACATTTAATGTCTGCAAAACTATCCCTTACATGTGTTACCCCTGAGTGTAATTGATGCTAGTGTTAGACAAATGCTTGACTATGGCACTGTGATGGAAGACGGCAGTGTATATACAAACAACACACTCACAGCATGACTCAATATACCATAGTCCACAATCGTACATCAGTTATAATGCTGTGGTATCCAGTGATGATGGTGACTGCAAATGAGTCGCTCTGTTATGAGCGACTCATTTGCAGCACCTGACACGTGAGCAACCCTGCAAGAGTAGTGATGGATAGGTGCAGCAAGGGTAGGGATCAGTGAGGGAGGGTTGCGGTACTGTAGGACAACAACCAGAAGAAGAGGGATAGGGAAGAGGGTATGTATGGTGCAGTGTGGTGTACTACTGCTGAGATAGCCATGTGGTGTGGTGGTGAGAGTGTCTAGCTATAGCGAAGCGGGTACAGGGTTCGGGGCTAGGGATGGGTAACATTTTGTGCTTTTGCTTGGATTTTTTTTTTAATTTGGACTATCTCCCCCTCCTTGACATGCACCCCACTGGAGTTGGTAATCTATAATCAAGAGGTGCGGGAGGGTGAAGCCCTCTGTGAGGAGAGATGTGGGGTGCACAGCCCCCACATAGCTGTTGTTTTTAATTGTCGACTGTGGTGTCGCCAATAAGTACACACCACCATTTTGCTTTTCAGCAATGTACACTTACTGTGTTAGCGATCACTGTTTTACAATCGTTATGACATGGAACCCAAGGCTGCCCTCAATAAACTATGATACGTGATGTTGCGAGGAGTCTAGTAGGGAGACAATATAGTGTAGTGGTTAAGAGCACTGAGCTGCAATCCTGGAGAACTGGGTTTGAATGCCACAGTCACCACTTGCATACTGGGTGAGCATGAGCAAGTCAGTCAACTTCCCTGTGCTTCCAGGACACACCTGGAAGCAGGCCATGGCTTAGTGTGTCTTCTCTGGCTAGAAATTATAAAATAAAAATAAACAGTAGCACATTCTGTAAACAAGTCTTCATCTGTAGCCTAACTCCTATGGCATGTACAGTATGTGCTTTGGTAATGTGCAGTTTGAATAGAGTCTGTGTGCAATTTGGTGTGAAGTGTCTATATAAATGTGTTGTCAATGATACAATACAGTGGAACACAAAAATGCTGTCTGTTGCCCAAGTGATACAGGTTTTCATTTCTCTCCTGTTTATGGTATTGTTCTCTACATTTGATTATCTGCAAATTTATTTATGCACCTTGTTGTTCTGTGTACTATGCAATGAATATTTATTTGTTTGCACATCTGTTTATTGTACTTTTGCACCTTATTTCATTGTACTCTTCCCCACTCCCTCCTCCCAGGATGCATCTGGAAATAAGCAGTTACTAGCTCTGTATGTCTTTCCTGATAAAACATTTGAAATAAATAAATAAAACAAATCAATGTACATTGTGATGGCGCACCTGCTTGCTTTAATGAGAATGTGGATGCAGATGATGCGTGAATTCTATGAGCATGAGTACACTGAACTATCCTGCTAAATGTATGCTCAACCCAAAACCTGAAGGGTCATATTCCAGGAGTGACTGTGCACATATAAACTAGTATTTGATCGTGCATTGCATGTGTTGATATATGGAGGATTTCTACCCTGCACATAGGCATGGAACTATGCCAGAAGCAGATGTTTCAGTAACAACAATAACAACATAATAACACTACTAATGTTTCATGAATGGGGAAGTTTTGTAGCCCATAATGTGACTTGTGTCAGTGCTGGTATACACCCTGTGCCTGTTAATCATTCTACACCACCCATATCATGCACACAAAAACTGTCTATGCTTAAAGTGTGGAACACAAAACAATGACAAGGCTGCAAAGCCAAGTTGACTCTGCACAAATACTGACAACCATCATGCAGTCTGAAAGCAGTGCAAAGCACTGTGCTGCACCAGGAGATAAATACACATGTGATTTTGTACTGCAAGTTGGCTGAGACAGCTATAATCACACAACATTGTTGAGCTGAACAAAGCTTCATGGAACATGATTAAAATGTAAATACACAATGAAAAAATAAATTGGTCTGTCACGAATACTGTATCGTACATTTCAACATATAAATGGCAGATATCTACTAAAGTCATGGTTGATTACACTGTGCTACACCCCTAGATTGAGGCACAGAACCATTGAAATGAGGCTCACAGCACTACACAATCATGCATATGGCAGACAAATGGCTTAATGAAAATAAGATTTGTTTGTTTGGACAGATCAGATGAAGCATTGCAAAACAGTCCTGAAAGGACATTTAAAATCATAGTGGTGTGTTGCATTCTACACAATGTGGTAGTTGCAAGAAGTATCCCTATGCCAGATGATTTGGAAATGTCAAGTGATAATGAAGATTTTCAACAATAGCAAATGGGTCATCCAGTGGCAGTAGGGACAACTGTGAGAAGCTGCAAGGGAATGTGCAGTCTGTGACACCCTACTGAAAGATATTTTCACTGGGACAGTGAATATAAAACATTTAATGGAAGAAAATGTATCATGTGACATAATAACACAAAATATGAATAAACATGCACCACACTGCTATGATGCTTGCAGCACACACAAAGCTGTGCATATGTATAGTTTACATATACAGGTCTGTGTATGCATTGTCATAAACATGCACACCAGCACATCACATAAATTACACGTGTAACTGTAGAGATAGCAATATGATTTGGGATGTCATGGAGGACAACAGCTATGTCATGTCCATCAGTCAGATGTACTGTAGAAACATTGAAACAGAGAATCAGACAGCAGCTAAGGGCTGCTTGGCCCACCCAGTCTGCCCAGTTTTTCCACCTGCATTCTTGCCACAGACCCTACTTGATCTACCACTCTTTCTCCTCCCTTATTAACTCTACTATTCCCTTGGTCCAGTCCCAGGCAGATTTGAACCACACCACTGTTTTTGCCCTCACCACCTCCACTGGAAAGCTGTTCCAGGAATCCACCACTCCTTCTATTAAAAAGTACTTCCTCACATCTCTCCTGAGTCTACCCACTTCCAGCGTCATAACATGTCTCCTTGTTTTATAGTACCTTTTTTTCTGAAACATACTACCCTTCTGTACCCCATGAGGTATTTAAAGGTCTCTATCATATTCTCCCCATAATTCCCTCTCCATACTCTCTTCCAGGGTGTACATATTGAGGTCAATTAGCCTTTCCTCATATGGTTTTGATGCAGACCCTGCACCATTTTAGCTGCCCTTCTCTGGGACACCTCCACTCTCTATATGTCCTTCATGAGCTGTGGCCTCCAGAACTGGACACAGTACTTAAGGTAGGGTCTTACCAGTGATCTATAGAAGGGCAACACTACCTTACTCTTTCTGCTGGTGATACCCCCTGCTGTGCACCCCAGCTTCCCAGTAGCCCTCCTGATTGCCTTGTCACACTGCCTGGCCACCTTCAGGTCATCCAATATGATGACTCCCGGGTCTCTTTCTTGTTTGGTTGTTGTCAATACCACTCCACCCATTTTGTACTTTGTCACTGGGTTTCTGTGTGCAAAATGCATTATTTTGCACTTTTTTTGCATTAAAACCCAGCTGCCATACACTTGATCACTCCTCTAGTTTCCTCAGATCTCTACTCATTCTTTCTCCACCCCCTGGAGTGTTCACCCTGTTGCAGATCTTGGTGTCATCTACAAAGAAACAGACCTTCCCTTGTACCTCATCTGCTGCAGTATGTTACTTATAAAGACTTTAAAGAGGACCAGTCCCAGCACTGATCCCTGAGGCACCCACTGGTTACCATCCTTTCCTCAGAGTGAACTTTGTTTATCACTACCCTTTTTCTTGTGTCCCCTGACTAATTCCTTACCTATTTTGCTATCTTTTTACTCACCCTAAAGCTACCGAGCTTGCTCACTAGTGTCCTATGTGGAACAATGTTGAAAGCCTTACTGAAATCTAGGTAGGCCACATCCACTGCTCCTTTCTGATCTAATTCCTTGGTCACTCAATCAAAGGAATCTATCAGATTCATTTGGTATAAGCTCCCCCTGTGAATCTATGCTGCCTCAGATTCTACATCCTGTTGGATTCAAGATATTCCACAATCATTTCCTTTAGAAGTGTTTCCATTAATTTTCCCACCACTGATGTTAGGCTGACAAGCCTATAATTGTCAGCCTCTTCCGTGTTACCACTTTAGTAAAGAGAGACTGCATATGCCCTCCACCAGTCCTCTGGGATCACTCCAGTGTCCAGTGATCTGTTAGACAGGACTTTCAGAGGCATAGCAAGTACCTCCCTGAGCTCCCTCATCACCCTTGGATGCAGCCCATTTGGCCCCAAGGCTTTTTCCACTTTCAGGCTAGTAAGTGCCTTCAAGACTCTCTCCTTAGAGAAAGGGCTAGTGTCCACTTCCCACCAATCAAAGTTTCTGTTGCTTTTTTGTGGTCCCTTCCCCTCCCGTTCCACTGTGACCACTGTGCAGAAGTATTTGTTCAAGATGTTTGCCTTTTCCTTGTTACCCTGTGTAATAGTCCTCTCTCCCATTTTAACTTTAAAATCTCCCCTTCCTCTCTCACCTAAAAAATGTATTGTCTCCTTTTGATACTGCCTGTGCTATTCTTTCTTCAGTTTGTAGCTTTCCTTTCATTTCTGCTTTCTCTGCTTCCCTCTGTTGCCCTTGATACACCTCCTTATTCTCCTCCCTCTGTATCACCTCGTACTTTCTGAATGCTATTCTTTTAGCAGTCCTTTTAGCCTTTACCTTTTCTTCAACATCTTTTTCAACCTCTTTTGAGAACCATAGCAGTCTCATCTTCCTCTTGCCTTTTCTCACTTGTTTGGTGCAGAGGTTTGCTGCCCTCACTGTTTCCTCTTTTAGTCTGGCCCCACTGGCTCACTGTTCCTCCACATCCCAGATCATCCCCCCCCCCCCGGTCAGGTCATCCCTGTAGCATTCATGCATCTTTACTCCACCCTTCTGAAGTTCAGGACCCTCGCTTGTGTGTGGTTTGACTCCACAGCCATTCTTATGTTGAACCACACTGTACAGCGATGACTAGTCCCCTGGTGGCTTCCCACCTTGATGTCTGCAACACAGTCCCTGTTAGTGAGATGTACATATCGATGTATAAATAAATGTCTTCACATTGTGCACTGGACAGTACAGTTTTAATAATATGGCAGTTCATGTGAGAAAATTATAGAGACAAACAGGCTATGTACTGAAAACAGTCACTGTAACTGCATGTAATTGTTAAAATAACACAAAACATAAAAAAAAAACATAGAAACTTATGTGAAACAGTGTACTGTTATATGAAAGCTAGCACCCTCAGCAACAAGTGATCAAAAACAATACAGTATAACACAGTTGAATGGGCAGACTGGATGGGCCTGTGGCCCTTTTCTGCTATCAGCTTCTATGTTTCTATATTTCTATGTTACTATGAATGTGTACTGTACAATGCAGAACCAAAAAGGTACTGTGTACTGAAAAACCAAAAACTACATACAGCTGTATACACTGCACGTAAGGACTTTGAAGGAGTATGCCTTTTTATGTTGTCTTGCGCTTGCAGTGCAGACAAGATATCGGGGTTGCTTGAAGTGGAAGAGCAGGTTTTGGAGGTGCGGTTGTGTTGTAGCCAGTGGTGCCACTGCTTTTTCAGGCTTGGCTATGTGGCACAAATGAGATTGCACCCTGTCTATGACAGCATTTGCAAAGTGTGCCACAAATTTGAAACTTTTTAGCTGCTGCAATGAGGGAGTTCCACCTCATTGCATGGTGAGCCTTCCCTGGTGTAACATTTCAATGAGACATAGCAGCAGCTGTGGTGTCTGCCTCTCACAGTCCCCAGAGAGACTGGCATCAGGGGTGCCCAATCCCCCTATCAGCATCATCATACTCCCCTTCCCTCCCCAGTTCATTTGCCGACGGGGGAGCCCAATCCCTGTCAGCATCATGTCCCATGCCACTTGTTTGTGGAGGGGGGTGCCCAATCCCCCTCGGCATCATTTCCCCCTTGCCAAACACCCTTTTCTATTTGCCAACAGGGTGCCCAATCCCCGTCAGCTCCAGTTGGCCCCCACCCCAAAACACACAGGTGGCACACTTGGGAGCCCACCCCAGCATGCCAAATGTGCCTGTCAAAAGAAAAAACCTTCCCGAGATGTTTATTTTTTTTTTTAAACCTGTAAAGTATTAAACGGTCCCTCACTGTCTGCGGCCCCCTCCCCCAACCTGCACCCACCCACTGCGTACCCTACCTCCTCACACACACCTTCACCCCATACTTACCTCCAGAGCCCGGTGCGATGATCTTTGGAACATGTCTGCACTCTTCAAAGCTGACCGCAAACTGAAGAAATGCTGGTAAGCTGTATAATGACATAAGTAGGGTTTTTTCAACTTTGGTGCATATTTCAGGCATTTTTAGGAATTTTGGCACCAGATTTTTAACATGGAGTTATTGGGACCCCTCCTCATGAATTCAGTCACTGTCGTAGTGTTATTTGGTCCCAAAAGGTGATTTCGCGGTCACTGTGCGGAAGCACCCGGACCAGTTAACGAAAATGACAGTGCTACTGTTCATGGGCGGGCTCTCTAAAAGCCTATGTTGCAAATTTGGCGAAAAAAATCCATACAATGACTGTTTTACGAGCGTGCTTTGTGCAGTTTCCACGCACGCTTGTAACTTTGCGAATCTGTAATATTTTCATGCCAGATTTTCAACATTGGCATTTTTCCACACCTCCTTATGAACAGTACAGCTGTCATTTTTCAAATCCTGTCTGAAATGTGTTTTCACACTTCCAGCGCAGAAAAGCATGGTTGCTGTGGGAAATCAGTGTTTGGGACAGATTAAGAAAATCACAGTGGCACTGTTCATGAGCAGATGTCCTAAAATGCCTATGTTGATAATTTGATGATGAAAGTCCATCAAATGACTGTGCTACAAGCATGTGTTTCGCAGTTTCCATGCACCCTTGTAACTTCACAAATTTGTAATATTTTCACTCCCGATTTTCAACATTGGCATTTTTTCATAGCTCCTTATGAACAGTTCAGCTGTCATTTTTCACATCCTGGCCGAATTGTGTTTTCACACTTCTCCCTCAGAATAGCGCGTTTGCTGTGGGAAATCAGTGTTTGGGACAGATTAAGAAAATCACTGTGATTCTGTTCATGAGCAGAGGTCCTAAAATGCCTATGTTGAAAATTAGGTGACAAACATCCATAAAATGACTGAGTTACAAGCGTGCATTGTGCAGTTTCCACACACACTCGTAACTTTGATCATTTTTAATATGTTTACTCCAGACTGTCACCATTGCCATTTTTTCACACCTCCTTATGAACAGTACAGTTGTCATTTTCCACATCCTACCTGAAATGTGTTTTCACACATCTGGCATGCAGTGGCGCAGTCGCTGTAGGAAAACAATGTTCAGAACACAGTAAGAAAATCACAGTAATGTTGTTCAAGATCAGAGGTCCCAAAATGCCTTTGTTGAAAATTTGGTGAAAAAATTCCATAAAATGACTATGTTACAAGCGTATGTTGTGCAGTGTCCACACACAGTCGTAACTTCAAGAATTTGCAATATTTTCACTCCAGATTTTGTATGTTGTAATTTTTGCACGCCTTCTTATGAACAGTACAGCTGTCATTTGTCACATCCTGCCCAAAATGTATTTTTGCACATCTGGCACACAATCGCGCGGTCATTGTGAGAAATCAACGTTCGGTGCAGATTCAGATAATCATAGTGCCCCAGTTCATGGGCAGAGGTCCCAAAATGGCTATGTTGAAAATTTGGTGAAATAATTCCAATAAATGACTGTTGCAAGCATGTAATGCGCAGTTATCACACACACTCGTAACTTCGAGAATGTTTAATATTTTCACTCCAGATTTTCAACATTGCCATCTCTTCACACCTCCTTATCAATAGTGCAGCTGACATTTTAATGTGGTGCAGAATGGTGTGGTCACTATGGGAAATCAGCGTTCGAGAGAGATTAACAAAATCACAAGAACACTGTTCAAGAGCAGAGGTCCCAAATGCTTTCATGAGGTGGGGTAGGCCATGTTTTCGAATTTGGATTGCAATTCAATCAATCAATCAATCAATCAAAATCTTTATTTATCCAGGTGAACATCATTGAGAAGAGCTCTTTTACAAGATGGACCTGGTTAGAACAGGGTCGGGTAACATCCATCATAAAAACATATAAATACACGTAAATAAGTATATAAACACAAACACAATGGTGCAGTAATAGGGGAGTCAAATGATAAAAGGAAGACAGGGCAAGCCATAACAGAGGAGGATTCAAATACAAGGGGGCAGGTCCACCATTGAACCATGAAACTGTATATAAACCATGTTCTCTGTATAGAAGTACCAATTAGTTAATTTACCAGGGGCAGTCACTAATACTAGTCATGAAAATGGCTTGGAGAACCACCAACTAATGGCAGATGGGGTACCAGGAGGGGTATGTAATATGTAAGCGAAGGATAAACATTGTGAGAAGTGAAGTCCCAAGGATAGGTAATGTAATGTAATGTATTGGGGCAGTTTTTTGGAGATGGCTCTCAGGGTCCATTTTCGGAGCCAGCTGTTTAACACCCGTAGCTGCTTTTGTCTCTAAATGTGGCCTCACTCTCTCCACACTTGACAACTCCCGCTGGGCGGCACTCCACCTCTCCCCCCCAATTTCTGCCCCTGTGCATCATACCTCTGTTATAACCAGCTTGTGCTAGCTGTATCAATGTAATTTGCTACTAAATTGTATAATGTATGAAATCAATATGTGTAACTCTACTTCAGTGACTTGTATTCTGTAACTTAAATTTGTTATGTTTGTCCTCAATGTGATGAGGTACCTTTGGAAATGAGCCTCTGGCTCAAAGGTTGTAAACTGATTTTACAAATAAATAAATAAATAAAATAGGTCGGTAGAACTGATGTGGAGGTGGGGGCCAATGGGGAGAGGAAAAGGGGAGTTAGGACTTTTATAGTATGATTGCTTGTAGATTGTGGATGAGTGCACTATAGAGTTGTGAAAAGAAGGCTGGAGAAAGCGGGAAGATAGACCAGTATCAAAGGGAAGACAGAGGCATCAAGGTGTTACATGAAAGCATGAAGACAGACCAGGGCCAAGGAGGAGACAAACACTAGAAGTAATTTGTTCCTGGTTAAATGGTACAGGTTAGCATGATGACAATTCATGGGCATGGGAAACAATAGTACTGATCATTTCTGAGACGTGAATATAAGAGCTTGAAAGATGAGATGCCGATGGGTGACCTCAGTTTCAGTTTTTTTTGCAATTTATTCCACAAGGAGGACAGTGTAAAGCTGATAGCAGTCCTGCCAAAGCAAGAGTTAACTTTGGGAACCATCAGTGGGAGAGATTTACAACTTCTCAGGGCGTAATTTTCTACTGGTTTTATAGGAAGACAGTCTGTAATGTATTGGGGGCAGTTTTTTGGAGGTGGCTGTCAGGGTCCATAAGGCTTCATTTTTATCATGCCTGAATTGAAGAGAACTCCACCCCACTGAATGATATAGGGAACAGTGGTGAGTGGAATAAGGCAGGCCTGTGATGAATCTCAAAGCTCTATGATATAATGTGTCAAGTTTGGTGAGGTAGGAAATGGGACAGTGACTGTAAAGGATGTCAGCATAATCTATCAAGGATAGAAAGGTTGATTGTACCAGCTGTAGTTTGGCATCTCTAGTTAAGAAGCAGGCTATCCTAAAGAACAGGCCAAGTCTCTGTCATAATTTTTTGAGTAATTCTTCAATGTGCTCTATAAAGGAGAGCCTATGGTCCAGCCATACTCGCAGGTATTTGAATTTAGGGACAAATTCCAACTTCTCACCAAGAATTGTAGTAATCTGCAGCACAGGTTCTGATAGGGCTGAATTTACCATTTGGGCAAATACCAACAAATGCCCAGGGTGTTAGGGTTTCCAACCATTACGCCCCATCCTGTACAGACTAACAGGCATCAGGGGTGTGTCTTTGGATTCTCTGCTGTAGTGCTCATGCCATTGGTCCTCCACCTCCACCCTGCAGCCACTGACAGGTATCAAGGTGTGCCTTGGACTCTTCAGCCCCAAAGTTCAACTCATTCTCTAATGCTGCACCCATCTCAATGTACTTCCTTATGAAATTGGGTGAGCATAAGGCCCAATGACCCCAAGGCACAACGCAACACCTGTCAGACTCTGCAGGGTAGGGTGAGGTGAAATGGCATGAGCGTTATGGCCAGCAACCCAAACGTACACCCTAATGCCTGTCATTCTCTGCAGGGGTGGGGTTGATGTTGGTCCTATACTTCACTGCTATTCCTATTATGCATCTCTCCAACTCTTGCACTACCAATGCCAACACCAGCAAGACAACATTCGGCATTGACAAATGCTTGTTTTTTGTTTGGCGCTGTAGTTGTTTATAATACAATACATTTTATTGAAATGTTAAAATACAACATAATACAAAAGATATAATACACATGATAAACATTTGATGGCTTTACTGGCAATGTTAGAATGTCACAAAGCTGCACTGTGATGTCAACACGCATTGTTTGTGCTGCTCTCCCATTGGTTAAGTACTGTCTAGCATTGTGACATATTAAACCTGTGTTATCTTGTTTGTGACAGATATATTATCAAGATGCATTTTTGTCTTGTTAGTATACATGTCATCAGCAAAACCAACACCATGTATCAATGACATTTATTATCACAGGTGTTGTATAAATATTATTTTTTTACCACAAAGGATTTTCTCTCTTGGTGAATGGGGAAACCATTCAGCCCTCTCCCCAGTCCCACCACTGAGCTGGCAACAACCTCCACCTGAACTTACCTGGGCTGAAGTTCCACCATGGATTTCTCCCTCGGCAGGGCCAAAGAAGAGAGGGCCATCTTTCACCCCCAAGACACTCGTATACAGATGGACCAGGTAGTCCCTGGTGGCAGCGTGAGTCCGGGGCTGATGGGTAGGGCTTCCCCAACCCCATCCACCCTTTTCCATTTTCTTTCCATCCCATCCCCTGTCATGCCAGACATGAGTGTGCTCTGTGTGGAGGCACATATGCATCACCTCGCCATGGCTCTGCAGTTCCATGCGGTACATGACTGCACTACCACCAGGCCTCCACCTGGTGGAATCATAGGTTGGGCTAACAAGCCAGCTCTCCCTGAGAGAGGAGTGCAGTCCATTGGATGCTCAATCCTTTCCCTCCCCAACCAACTGCCAGCAGCCTGTGCTTGTTCCCAAACACAGGTTGCCGGTGTGGCAGGCGGTGAGGTGTGCAATGCTTCAGCCCTCCCCTCCACCAGGTAGCATAATTTTCTTTTTTAACTGCTCAACTAACAGAAATAAAATGGCTTACATTTCACATCAGTTGTAGCTAAAATAAAAAAGATGGTTGCAGGGGTAGTGGTAAAAGACACCCCCACCTCTCCAGTTGGTTTACTACATCATAACCAACCAGCATATCATTACAAGCATACTTAAGGGTGTAGACCAGGTTTTGTAGAGGAAGATGTGCGATCTGGTGTTGACTAGTACACAGAGGGGGTATGCCTTGAAGCTAGAGGTCACACAGCATAGTTGTAAAAATAAAAAAAAAATATAGAATGACAAATGTATTGTATACTTGAACAATTAACACAAAATGAGTTCTGTGTTGTTATGTTGCAGTGACTAGGTAGCTACTGCAGCCTAACAATCACAATGACGTACCTGAAGCAATATAACAACTTTTAGAAAATGATGGATTTTCACCAATAACAACATTCCATCATACACTTTAATGGTTTAATAGGGACTGTGACAGTGTGCTTCACTACAAGATAATACTGGATGGCCTGAGCTTGTTCTTGTATGGCCAATACACTATATTTCTTTAGTAATGGAAGTTTACTCACCTGATAAAGGTAACTGAATAAGCAGTCCCTTTACAGCACTCCACTTCCTTACTCAGTGGGTTGTTTACACTTGATACAGTAGGTTGAAGATGACCCCATGATTAGCAAGATTTCAAAATCCAATCCATCTTCCTCTCACCTCCTTCCTCTACTGTTCAATTAAAGTCTTCACAAGCTTTGGTACTTGGTTACCATACCTGTGGGTCTAAGTAAGCAATAATACCTGACAGGGTGGGCGGTATTCAGCAATACCGGACTGCCCAGGTGTGTAATGAGGCCCAACACCACAGGCTGAAGGCATTATAGCCCTGGAAGGTTGGGTATTGCCCAATATCGCCCACCCTGGTTGATATTATTGCTCTTACAAAATGGACAATGAGTAACATTTTAAATAAAATAAGATAAAATGTTAAGAACAACTGTAATACATTTTTCCTTTAAAGTAGTCCCTCTACTGTGTTATTCTTGCCCAGTGGTTTTATGGGAATTGTAGTCCAAATGTGACACAGATGGGGAAGGCCTCCAAGGCCACAGTAGGGAGTAGCAGGGCTGGAGTGGGGGGGCCATTTTTCTTTTCTTCAAAAAATGTGGAAGAGGAACACTCGGGCAACCGAGGAGTGGATACAGTTATCATATTTTGCCTGCAATGTAAACAGTTTTGTTAATTTTGAAACTAGGCATTGCTATGCCTAGCACACTCACCCGGTTACCAAAAGCAAATAAATAAATAAATAAAATTACACTTATTTATGTTTTTCATTTGTGCCGGGAGTTTGGGGGAGGAGTGTGGTCAGGCAAGAGAGTAGCGTGACTTATCTGTAATGCATCCCAGAGATGGAGTTGTGCTACTGGCTAGTGGCGCTTTTGAGATCGGGTGGGTCATCGGAGGTTGGGAGTGGTGGCATCGTCATTTGAGACTGAGCACCTAGTACTTGTTTTTCACAGGGCTCTATCAAAATAGATGCATGGCTACGGAATCCTGATGTGAAGAATTTCTTCACAGAACGGGTGGTGGACAAGTGGAACACCCTGCCAGAGGAAGTGGTGGGGGCTGAAACAATCATGGGATTTAAGAATGCATGGGATAGACATAAAGGAATTCTGGAGGTCAGGGGTAAGGGGCAACAGACTTCTAGGAAAACATAAACTAAACTTACAAGCTCAAATGGGCAGACTGGGTGGGCCATAGGCCCTTATCTGCCGGCACTGTCTATATATCTATGTATCTATGATAGTCAATCAGGACACTAGGATTTCCATTGCCATTTTCTAATAGCTGTTAACTTATTCATAGCCAGTGCAATTAGTAAAGGTAGGGCTGATAGAATACCATCCCTGGAGGTTCGAAGGCACTGAGTGAAATGTAATCAATGAGAATTACATACAGTCAAACAAATACTGGATTTATCACTACTGCCATCTACTACTATGTTCTGTAATCATTTCCCCACCACTTCAGGACTTGCTAATGGTGGCCATGTTGGGCTAGCCGTCGGACTGTCACATGTTGTTGTTCCTGTTTTTACTTTTGCGCTGTTGTTTTGTTAGTTTAAAAGCACTTCTTTGCAATTTTAAGTATGAAAAATGTAAGGTTTTCAGTTTATGCTTCTGTTAATTAAATTTGAGCGTGTGTACTTATTAGTACCAAATTGTTAGGTATCATGAAGCCGACGAGACCTTTAACAACAAGCATTTGTTTTAAGGGATAGTGTAGAAATGCTAGTTTAGTTAGGGTAAGTAAGTGAGATAATGAGTTAGAAACACGGTGCGGGAATAGTTGATTGGTATCTTGTATTTAGACATCAGTTTGCAGTCCTTTTGAAGTCTGATAAAAATCAGTTATCGGAATTAAAATGAACATACCTATACATGCTATAACTGTTTATTGTCTGCTTAAAACTTTGATATCTTGATGGAGCTGTGAGGAGTGTTTCCAAGGACTTGCAGGAACGAATCTTTTGAGTGGATTGACTCTCTCAGACAGTTGGACCTTGTGGGAACTGTTGGTTTTCCTGGCAAATGGATTGAGAGGATTGTTTTCCATCTGTTTCCCTTCCTTTCATGGATTGTTGAAGGTGGAGAGTGGATTGGGGTGACGTGAAGCTGTCGATACTGTGGGGGAGCTGGCCTTTACTTCTGGGTCCGGGGGGAGACACTGGGGGTTCGATCTGTTGGAGAGTGGATGGTGCTGTCCGGTGTCTCTAGGTGTTCTGGGGGGATCTTCTGGAGAGTTGTTCCCAGCCTGGGGGCCGAATCTGTGGGCTCGGTGGGTGAAGGTCATCTCCTGCATGTGTACTGGTGACCCCTTTTTATGATCCTTATCCATTGATGTGCCAGGATTTTGGAAAGAACGTTATACTCTGTGAACCAGGTCAAGATTATT
Organism: Neoceratodus forsteri; assembly: GCA_016271365.2. Lineage (NCBI taxonomy): Eukaryota > Metazoa > Chordata > Ceratodontiformes > Ceratodontidae > Neoceratodus > Neoceratodus forsteri. Next base: position 465,450,100 of record CM057449.1, read on the forward strand.
GGGAGAAGATCTGAATCTAACCAAAGCATTGGTGAGAACTTTCCAATCTGAAGTACTTTTATTTTTTTTTACTGTTTACTATTATAGCCAAGGTGAGAGATTGTCTTAGTGGAAATTATTATTTGGTCTAATTTCTTTATTGGAGGTGAGAGCTCCAAGGAATTCATTTATAAACATGGTATGATTCAGTTTAAAATCATTTATTTAATTGATTTTCCATTGGAGGTGAGAGCTCAAATGGACCTTTATCTATAGCTGGAATAATTGATTGGACTTCAATTCTGGACTGCAAATCTGGACTCTGTGAATGAGTTTTTTGCTTTTTGATAAGAGTATTTCTGCATTGTTTGTTCTAATATTTTAAGGGGGGTATTTTATTTTATTTATTGTTCTTTTTAGGGTTGTTTAAGTTGGAGGTGGGAGGGTTTTGTTTGTATGAGGGTGAATAAAAGGGTTTAAAATATGTGTTGGGGTATAAGTAAAATGTTTAGGCAGTACTCCCCCTCAAGACTTCGGGATCTCCATCCCTTTGAACTACCCCACTTATGGGGGACATTTATACTGGTTGTTGAAATCTCGGCATTATGAGATCAAAATGCAGAAAGATACGGGGATCCTGGAACTCTTGAGGGGGATGGGAGGAAAGAGAACTGATATGGGCAGTGAGGGCTAGAAGACGCCCTGGGGCAAAATGGGTACTGGAGCGAGGTCTTCTTTGCCTAGTTCCCATACCCAAGGGCACTGACTTGGAGTGTGTCAGGCAGGAAGTGGGATCACCCTTGGATTTCTGTCCCTTTCGGGTGGTGTTAAGCAATGCCAGGTCGATTAGGAATAAGACTGCAGTGATTGCGGACCTTATTTCCTCAGTCGACTTGGCTTGCATCACCGAGACCTGGCTAGATGGAAATGCTAGTCCTGTGTTGGACTCCACAATTCCTGGGTTCTCGGTGATTCACCGACCAAGAGTGGACTGGAGGGGTGGGGGGGTTGCGGTCTGTTTTAGACAAGATCTGGATCTCAGAAAAGTGCCAGTTGGTGATATGAACCTCTTTTGAGTGCATAGTGGGTGCAGGTGTGGGCTGCAGGACCCTCCTTATCTACCGTCCACCAGGGGATGAGAGGGAGTTCCTGAAGGAGGTTGCGGACTTCATCGCTGATATGGTATTGGAATCTCCCAGATGGTTAATTCTGGGGGATTTCAATGCCTGGGTCGATGATGAACTCATGCCATTTTGTCAAAACCTCCTCCAATTGTTGGATTCATTGGGCTTGTCATGGGTAATTACCTCTGCAACCCATGGGGGGGCACACATTGGACTTGGTGTTCCATCTGGGGATGGAGGTATCTGATGTGGAGGTGGAGCCAGTTGGATGGTCTGACCATCACGCCCTGAGGTTTAGTTTTGCTGCCCCCAAAATAGGCCTGCTCCTAGGGAATTAGTACAGTTCCGTCCTTTATGAGGGGTTACCTCAGAAGGCCTAATGACAGAGCTGGACTTCTCAGATTTTCCAAGGGATAGCATGGATCCAGGGACTTTAGTCTTAGCCTATAATAGGGCTGTAACTGAGGCCCTGGATGCCATTGCTCCAATTCATGTTTGTCCCCGTACTCTTCACTTAGGGGATCCCTGGTTTGATGGCGAGGTCTGTGAGTGGAAGAGGAAGGGACGAAGATTGGAAAGACACTGGCAGAAAACTCAGCTGGAGGTGGATAGACTTGAATTGTTAGAACATTATAAATTCTACCAGTCAGCAATTTCCCATAAGAAGGCAGAGTTCCTGTCCAGGGAAATTGCTGCAGTGAGGAATAGACCATCCCAGCTCTTCTGGACTGTGGATAGACTGTGCAATCCAGTCTGTCTCCAGACTGGTAGAGCGTTATCACAGGTACAGTGCGAGGCATTTGTAAAATTCTTCGCTGACAAGGTATCCACCATCAGGGATGAGATCCACCAGTGTCCTTCTATTGGACATTGCACTGATCAATCAGGTGGTACTAACGCCCACTTGTACTGGTCTACTTTTAAACTACCAGCAGTAATAGATATAGTGAGGATCTGCAACCTACCTCAACAACAGCTTAATCTGGTTCAAGGTCAGTTGGCATTCATCTGTATCCCCTTCCCGTGGGTCATGCCTGAAAATAGGCAAGATTTGTCTAGTGCACTTACCCAGTCAACAAAAAACTAAATAAATAAATAAAATAAATAAATACCTACTGTAAGTTGGATCCAGGCCTTACTCACCTGGTGGTGGGGTGTGTAGATGCTTTTGGCCCAGTCCTGGCTGGGATAGTGGTGGTGTCATTAGAAAGAGGGATCTTTCTAGATCCCTTAAAGGAGGCGGTAGTATGCCCCCTGTTGAAAAAGCCCTATCTTGACCCCGACTGCCCAGCAAATTACAGACCAGTCTCTAACCTTCCCTTTGTAGGGAAGGTTATTGAGAAGGTGGTCACTCTGCAACTTGAAGATCATTTGTCCAACCACAATATCTATGACCCTTTCCAATCCAGCTTAAGGAAAAAGCATAGTACAGAGACAGCTCTTGTTCGGGTATTGAATGATCTCCTGATGGCAAGAGATCAGAGGACCCGTTCCATCTTGGTTCTCCTGGATCTCTCAGCAGTATTTGACACCGTGAATCATGGGATATTGCTCAACTGCCTGTGGTTTTTCTGTGGTCTGAGGGGAGCAGTCCACAGCTGGTTTCAATCTTTTCTGGAGGGCAGATCTCAGAGATTGGTGTCTGGAATTTACATCTCGGCCCCTCATTGGCTGCCCTGTGCGGTACCGCAGGGGTCGGTGCTGTCCCCTATGTTATTTGTGGTGTATATGCTTCCATTGTGGGATATTATAAGATGGTATGGGCTGAGTTTTCATTGTTATGCTGATGATTCTCAGATCTACCTGTCTTTTATGCCTGATCAGGAGTCTGATTCCATCATAATGTTTAATAACTACCTCCTGGAGATTCAGGATTGGATGAGTGCTAGTTGGCTTAGGTTGAATTCAGGGAAAACTGAGGTGTTGGTTGTGGACCCTGGAGGGAGGACAACAAGGTCTTAGACTGGGAAACCCTCGGGTTTATGTCTTGGGGGGGCCCCGCTTCTTGCTTCTGGCCAAGTGCGTAACTGTGGCGTGATTTTTGACGAAGGCCTGACTATGAAGATGCGGGTGTCAGCTGTAGTCAAATCTGCCTTTTTTTCATCTGAGGAACATTGCCCAGGTGAAACACTTGGTTCCACTGGAAGATCTTCCCATCTTGGTCCATGCCTTTGTCACCAGCCAATTTGATTACTGCAATGTTCTCTATCTAGGGATGCTGGGGGTGGATATCCGCAGCTTGTGCAGAACGTGATGGCCAGGTTGTTGATGGGAGTTTCAAGATATAGCCATATGACACCTGTGCTGAGTGATCTGCACTGGCTGCCAATAAGTGGCGGATCACTTTCAAGGTCACATTATTGATCTTTAAGGCCCTACATGATTTGGGACCTCATTACCTGAAAGTACTCTTGGTGCCTTACTGTCCTGCCCATTCTCTTTGCTCCTCAGATGAGGGATTGCTAGAGATTTCCAGGGTACATCTAAAGATGTCTGGAGGTAGATCTTTTGCCTATATGGCACCAACCCTGTGGAATTCTCTACCTCGTCAGATACGAGATTGCCTAACTGTTGAAAGTTTTAAAAAACAACTAAAGACTTTCCTTTTTGCCCTAGCATTTGCTGGACCATAATAAGTGAGTGTACTATATGACTGTTGGATTTATTGTTGTGAAACGTGTTTTCAAGTGGTTTGAATTATTGTAAAAGCACCTTGAGCTTGGGAAGGGCACTTGATATAAATACAATTTTACTTACTTACTTACTAGCTTCTTGTCATAAAACTGATTGACCCAGGAGGGCAATGGAGTGCTGTAAAGGGAATACTTCACCAGATGAGAAAACATCCATTACATTTCCCATTCCCTTTATTGCACTCCAATTCCTTACTCTTTGGATTCTGCAAGAATCTATGGTAAGCAACCGTGGGGTGGTGGTGGTGGTGCTGGGGTGGGGGGGGCGACCATAGTCATGGATGTTCAGATTTCAAGACTTTGGTGCCAAAAACAGTTAGGCTGGTGCTCTTCATGTCCAGTCTATAATATCAAATTAATATGCGAATTGAAGGCCAAGTTCCTGCTGCACAGATCACTTTTGTCGCTGCTGAATTTCCTTTGGCCCAAGAGATGGCCACCACTCTGTCTGAGTGTACTTTTAGTGTTAGCAGTGGAGTCATGCCCTCAGCTAAGTATACGTCACATATGGCCACCTTTATTCACCTGGGAACTATGGAACTGGAATCTGCCTTCCCTTGAAACATAGAAACATAGAAGTTGACGGCAGATATGGACCGCAAGACCCATCCAGTCTGCTCAATTTTTTCTATCTTATGAACGTGCCATAGACCTTTACTCTGTCAATGGCCTCTCTATTCATACTCATTTGTATTGCTCCCCTATGCCTATCCCATGACTGTTTGAAAGCCCTGCACTGTACTGATATTCACCACTTCCTGAGGTAGGCCATTCCATGCATCCACCACCCTTTCTGTGAAAAAGAACTTCATCACATTACCCCTTAATTAGCCTCCCTCTAATCTCATGCTGTGTCCTCTTGTCCTGCTATTTTTCTTATATTGAAACATGTTAGACTCTTTCACCTTGTTAATGCCCTTAAGATGTTTGAATGTTTTGATCATATCACCTCTCTCCCTCCTTTGCTCTAGGGTATACGTATTGTGCTCCGGTAATCTGTCCTCATATGTTTTCTGATGCAGTCCTTACACCATTTTGGTTCCACTTCTCTGGACTGCCTCCATTTTGTTAATGTCCTTGTGCAGGTGTGACCTCCAGTACTGCATGCAGTACTCCAGATGGGGCCTAACCAGTGTCTCGTAAAAAGGGATTATTACCTCCCTCTTATGACTTGTGATACCACTACTAATACACCCCAACATCCCTCTAGCCTTACCTACTGCTTTACTGGTCTGCTTGGATGATTTCAGGTCATCTGAAATAATGATGCCCAAGTCTCTTTCTTCCCTTGTGATTGCCAGCAACTCCCCTCCCAACCTATAGGTAGCTTCAGGGTTTCTCTTCCCTATGTGCGTGATCTTGCACTTCTTTGCGTTAAACCCCAGTTGCCACTCTTACAACCATGTTGCCAGTTTATCCAGATCTCTTCTCATTTTGCCCACCCCATCTGGATCATCTACTCTGTTGCAGACCTTTTTGTCATCTGCAAACAGGCAAACCTTACTCTGCAGTCCATGTGCAATGTCACTGATGAAGATATTGACGAGGACTGGCCCCAGGACTGATCCCTGAGGTATCCCACTTGTGACTTGCATCTCTTCTGACTGAATACCATTTACCATCACTTCCTGTTTTCTGCCTGCCAACCAGTTTGCAACCCAGATGACCAACTTCTGGCATACCCCAAGTCTACCCAGCTTATTAATCAATCTTTTATGTGGAACAGTATTGAAAGTTTTGCTGAAGTCAAGGTAGGAGACATCAACTGCACCCCCTTGGTCCACCACTCTGGTTACCCAGTCAAAGAAATCTATGAGATTAGTTTGACAGGACCTTCCTGTTATAAACCCATGCTGTCTTGGATCCTGTGATCCTATGGATTCCAGGTGGTGCACTATCCTTTCCTTAAGGATTGCTTCTGTAATCTTGCCCACTACTGAGGTAAGGCTGACTGGTCTGTAGTTCCCTGCCTCCTCCCTGCTGCCACTCGTATGGAGCAGGATCACATGTGCCCTTATTCAGTCTTTTGGAACCTCTCCTGTGCTCAGCGACTCACTAAACAGTTCTGATAATGGCTCTGCTAGTTCTACCCTTAAGTCATTTAGTACCCTGGGATGTATGCCATCAGGTCCTATTGTCTTGTCCACCCTGAGCTTAGCGAGCTCTTGTAGGACCCTTTCTTTTGTGAAGGGACTTGTGCATACCTCCCTCCCCCGAGTCCATGGTGCTGAGCTGTGGGCCCTGCCCTACTTTCTCCTCAGTAAATACTGAGCAGAAGTACCTATTTAGGATAGATGCTTTACCTTGGTCCTCCTCCACACACTCCCTCTTATCCCCTTTGATCTTAGCAATAACCCCTCTAGACTTTCTCCTTTCACTAATGTATCTATAGAAAGTCTTGTCCACTTCTTTTACTGTTCATGCTAGTGTTTCCACAGTCTGAGCCTTTGCCTGCCTTACTGCCTTCCCTGCTTCCCATAGGGAAGTTTGGTATGCCTCCCTATCTTTGTCCTACTGCGTTCCCATATATTTCCTGAAGGCAAGCCTTTTGGATCTAATCTTTCCTGTTACTGTTTTGGAGAACCAAAGTGGTTTTCTCCTTCTTTTGCTCTTGCTTTTCTCCCTAACATAATGGGATGTTGCTTCAAGTATTGCATCCTTAATGCTTGCCCTCTTTGCCTGTACCCCCTCACCTGTATTTCTTCTTGCCAGGGATAGCTTAACTCTGTTGGCCATCTTATCAAAGTCAGCTCCTCTGAAGTCCCATATTTTTGCCTTGAAATGGGATGATTTAGTTCTAGTGGCCAAATTGAAGCATACGATGTGATGGCCACTGGCCCCCAGGTGACCTTCTACCTGGAGATCTGTGATCCTTTCTCTGTTAGTGAGTACTAGATCTAGGATAGCCCTGTCTCTTGTGGATTGTTGTACCAGTTGTTTGAAGCCCTCCTCCATCAGGGAATCCACTATTTGTCCAGTTCTGGAAGATGTTCCTGCTGGTATTGACCAATCTGTATATGGCATGTTGAAGTCTCCCATTATCAGAACCTCCCTTTTAGCCGTCATGTTTTGTATGTCTTCTAACAGTAATATGTCTATGTCCTCCCCCTGGTCAGGAGGCCTGTAGACAACCCCAGTTCATATGGCTGTCCCATTTCCTGTTTCCAGGGTGACCCACAGTTCTTCTGACTCCTTATATGTATTCTGAATTTCTGTAGCTTTGATATTTTCATTGTCATAAAGGGCCATTCCCCCCACCCCTTTTTGCACCTCGGTCTCTTTTAAACAACACATAGCTGGGTACTGAAGTCTCCCAAGTGTGGTTACTGGTGAACCATGTCTCGCTAATGGCTACTATGTCCAGTTTAGCCTCTGTCACTGTTGTCTGCAGATCTGGGATCTTGTTTCCCAGACTGTGTGCATTTGTGTACATGACTTTCCATTGGCCATATTTTGGTGCATTAGTTGTTGGGTGAGGTCTGGCATGTCCCCTGCACATTGTATGGGGAGCTGGACCTTTTTTCTTACCTGGTGATGCAAATGAACTACTGTACAAACATGATGAACTCCTGTTTGATCACTAGCTGAGGGGGGAAGGGTGTTCTTCCCATTTGATGTATCGGGTTCTGCACCCCCTCCTCATTTGCTAGTTTAAATATTCTGCAAAGACATCAAACTTCTGCTCCAATGTACTGACTCCCTCCTTGGTCAGATGCAGTTCATTGAATTTAAAGAACTTTTACTCCCAAAACTGTTGTCAGTTACCTACAAATCTGTGTCCTTTTTCCTAGCACCAGCCTTTTAGCCACATGTTTAGCTCCCCTAGCTCCCCTTTTCTGACCTTCCATCCATCTGCCCCCCTCTCCCAGACTGGCAGGATCTCAGGGAAGGACATGCTGGATGAAATGGATGACAGTTTGTCTCCCAGCCTGGGCAGGTGTTCCTTGGTCTCCACAACTGACTGGCTGGAGAGATCATTAGTCCCTATGTGTACCACGATGTCGATGTTTTCTCCTGCTTCCTGCATAATTTTAGCAATGCAGTCAGTGTCTCTCCATACTGATGTACGTGGGAGACATCAGTTCATTACTCCCTGCCGGAAGTAGGCATCAGCGCCTCGTATCATGGAGTCTCCAATGATCAGAAGCCTACCAGGTCATAATGTTGTACACTTAATAGTATACAGCATTATAGCTAACCTGAAACAGCACTGTCCATGACAGCAAATGGTGCAATACCACGTATACTGCTGTATGTGGTATTGCACCATTCACCACTCCCAGGCAGAGGATAAGACCTCTGCTGGGAGTGAGTTCCACTGAGCAGCTGCTGTGGCTCACTGGACTGAGCCACAGCAACAGGAACCCAGGTGCTGCGTCTGGGACCGGGTTTGATTCCCAGTCCCAGACATTTTATTTTTTTCCACGGATTGTGCACTTCCAGATCTGACCCCCCCCGGAGTTGAGAATCTTTAGTGGGGGGGTCTGAGATGCAGTCCCCATAATGGGGGATGCGTGCACAGAGCCCACCAACAGAAAAAAGACTTATGTTGCATGGTAATATCGCACTGTATTGGCAGCTCAATTTTGCCATGTGGCATAATGTCTTGCGACATTATAACCCTGTGTCATCAGAAGTGTTTTGGATTTCGTATTTTCTTTTTTTGTTTTGGTCCTTGTTTTGGCAAGTTGTATAGCACCAGCTCCTGTGCTGCAGTATCCTGCTCTGCAGTGTCCTCTGCCCTTTTGTTTGATTCAGAGATAGAGGCAGATACCTGTTTGTAGTTTTCATGTGGCTTGTGGAGCTGATACATTGTTGAGCATTGAGTGATGTGGCACACGATTTGCCCCTCCTAACCATCTGCCAATCTCTCGGACCAACTACCCTCTGCAGTCGAGGTGCTTCAGTTGAATGTTGGAGAAATGGTGGTCAGTTCTTGCAATTTATTTCCTCCTGAATATGCGATTTGAGGCGTGCAATCTCTGCTCATGCTGCCTGGAGCTGAGCCCTTAGATCTCCGATGGTCTAGCATGTAGGACAGCATCCTAAATCCTGTATAACTGCTCTTTTGAAAAGTGTCCCACAGTACCTGCAGTTAATACTATCTCTTCCAGTTCAGTTGCCGAGTTTATAACCTGGTCCAAGTAATCAGAAGGAAAATGAAAGCAAAAGTTCAATTTTTTTTCAATATTTATTTTTTTGTTTGTTTTGTTTGTTTATTTTTTGTATAACTTTTTATAACAAGTTAAATTACTTGTGCCTCTGTAAGTGAAGTCACTGTGTGGATAGTCCTCTGATCCTCCCCTTCCTGCTCTGATACAGGAAATGTCATGACTGTGCTACTTATGAAAGGAGTGTAGAATGGGGAGGTTGGCTGGGCCCCTTCCCCTGCTGAAAAAGAAGAACCACGGATGAAAGAAACAAGAAGGTAAGAGCAGAAACAATCAACCAATAACAAATGCAGTAGCCATGAAAGATTAGCCTAATGGTAGATAAAACTGAAAAACCTGTAACAATTTCACAGAAGATATACCCTGCAAAAAACACTTTGCTACAGAGAAAAATAAAGCAGAAACAAAAGATATACCTTGCAAAAAAACAATTTGAATCAGAGAAGATTACAGCAGCAATCTGTAAGCACAAAACAGTAACAAACCTGTAGGCATACCCTGTAATAATGCATTAGAAAGTATACCCTGCAACAGCAGTTTGAAACAGAGAACAATAAAACAGTAAAATGTAAACCAAAAACAATAACAAAACCTGTGAGCACAAAAGAAAATAGTAACACACAGTAAATCTGCCTTACTAAAAGAAGCCTTACTCTTTTTCCTTGCTCTAATAATGTTGTTCATTGCTCTGTCCTTACAATCAAACTTAGAAGAAAAGAGCTCAGGTGAAGCTAGGTACCTTTGCCAGCAAACCTAGTCTTTCACCTGTTTTCAATCCTAAGGTATCGATGAGCAGCCCTGTCTGATTTCCTGATTGTCTCTGTTCTTTGTATTTAGCACAATACATCTCTCTGGGCATCTAGAGTGTGCCATCTGGGTTCTTCATTATTTGTTAGTTCTGAGTAGTGCACAGGCAATTCAAGCAACTGGACTTCATAGAAAGGAGTTGAAACTTTTGGTGTGAAGGAGGATATACTTCTTATTGAGACCCCATCCAGGTGGGTTGTTAAGAACAGGGTTCTGTATGACAGATCATACAGCTCCCCCAGTCTTCTGGCTAGTAGAGTGGCATTAATAGTAGTACTTTAAGCATGAGTCATTTGAGTCCCACTTGTTTAATTGGCCGGGCTTGGTTAGACCATTCAGGGTGATGTTGAGGTCTCAAGGAGGGTATGCCCACCGTACAGTGAAACAATGACCGAAAAATCCCTCAATGACAGTCTCGATAGGATTAAAGATTGTTGCTGTGAGGGACTCAAGGGTGAAATTTTGCCCTTTCATGGACTTTTGCCCCTCTACCCCCCGAGAACTCTGGCTTGGAGTTAGTTATTTTAAGAAGGGGGGTTTGGGGGTGCAGCCCCCCTATAGAAAACACACTGATGTCTGCCATGTGAAATTTTGCCTGTCAACATTGGGGATCTCGCAATGCTGAACATTGACAACAGTGTTGTCAATTCAGCATAGGTAAACCCTCAAGTGGGTACTGGTGTCTTTCATTTGGGACATAAGTTCTGTGTGACTCACAGGAAGCAAAATACATCTGGATTTATCCTGGGAATGTGATCATTGATTTGGCATCAGGCAGCACTAATGGCTGCTATCTGTACCCTTGTGGATGCTGTTGATAGGCCTTTGTTGATGCCTTGTTGAAGGAATGACAGAATAGCAGGGATCAATGCTGAGGTGGGATCACATTGATTGGAGGTGCACCAACTGATGAAAATATTCCATTGTCTGATGTATATCCCCAGGGTGCATGCCTTTCTGGAGTGCATCATGGTAATAATTACCCTAATATAGAAATTGTCAGTATGTTAAACCATCAGGCATCAGTCGCAAACACCTACATGCTCTAACAAGAGAATAAGAATACTTGAAAGCTAGGAAAGGTATGTGACAAATTGATAAACTGCTATGCTCCTTCAGATAGTTTATATTTATCAAATTGCACTGTTGGTGAAAATCTTGAAATCTAAAAATGCTAAGTAATGTTTGATGATAATGATATAACAACCATTCTATACAGTATTTAAAGTGAATTGAATAACTGTAAGGATGTTTGTACAGTGAATGGGCACTAAGCTCCGAGGGTAAGTATGCTATATCCAGGACATAATGTGGTCAAACGTGAAGGGTATATTAATCAATATACACTCTGCATTACTTTATTAATATTATGGTGGAATATTTGCACAATGGATTAAACCATTTTCTTAAGGACAGACTGTGTTACAAGCAATGGATATGTGCATTATGTATGTGTACATAAAACATTGTTTAAGAAACAGATTGATGGAATGGAAATATGAATACAATATAATAAATACAATTTTCTGATATTATCTTTTTCGCCATAAAGATTTTCAATGACTTTTTAACATGTTAACACACAAAGGTATCAATGCAATGCAAGCATTATACATTCAATTGCAATGCATTGGAATTATACAGTAAGCTAAAAACAATAGAAGGCACTGAACAGTTAATGTATGGTGCACAATAGACTAAAGTAACATTTTGTAACTGTGTTGAGACATGTTGACTAGCTATTATTTAACATAGCACATTGATAACTAGGGCTATGTTCAGATCTAATACCTCTTCCAGTGTACTAGGGAGTTATATATCAGGACCAAGACTATAGATCAATATAAGGTACATTTATATACCGGATACATAACTAGGGCTTGGAGGTCCAAAGTCTGTATAGGTTAATGTTATGTTGTCTAAGAGGGTAGACTTCTGTTCCATATAACAAATGTGGTTCTACCAAGTCACTATTAGGAATTTACATATCTCTGTTGACTAAGTTGTTTTACTCATGGAGTGTAGGGGACCAGGCCAGGGTATAGCCAGAAGGCTTCATCTGATATTCCAGGGAGTGGGTGTTATTTCCATTGTATTCTACTTTCAGAAGTGGGTGTATAAGCGATACTGCAGATTTCTATTATAAATCTCTCACATTGAGAAGTTGTCATGGGGGAAGGCACGTACATAGCAGGAGGGAGGGTTGGGCTCTCAGCCTTCCTTGTTTCTAGGTCAATTCATTAGAATTCTCTACCCTTCTATGTTCACAAATCTCTTGGGGCCAGATATTCAAAAGGGTTGCGCCATGCACAATAGGGTTGCGCCTGCGCAAGTCTGAACTTGCTCCATTCTGCAATATTCAGCAGGAGGCAGTTGTGCCACAGAAAACATGCTGAGCAACAGCGCAATGCAAATGAATGCATGCTGAACTGGAGGGGGAGGAACCATGCATAAACTGCACAGCCTGATATTCAGCCAGGCTGTGCAGAGTTACTGGCGCAACCCCAACCTCGCCTGCACAACTTTGAGCCAAAAAAAGAACAAGTCGAGGGCCACCCACAGGTGAGCTGCTGCATTGCAGGGTGCAACACAGCAGCTGCCACCTGTGGCTGGCCCTAACCCCTCCTCTGCCCTGCAGCCCGATCACAGGCAAAGAGTGTAAATCCCCTACCACCCCACCAGCCCTATCGTGGGCAGCAATGTGTCTCCCCAACACATCCCTGGTGGTACAGTGGACTGAAACTCCCGATCGCGGGATGTGAAATTAAACACCCCCTGAACACAGCCCTGGTGCCTAGTGTCTCCCACCACCACCCACGAAGCCACACCCGCTCTCCCCGGCAGCCAGTGGGCGGCAGCATCAACCCACCTGCCCCCCACCGGCTGACTGCCGGTAGGGCTCCGCGCCCGGTGGTGCAGGCAAGAGTCAATGGGTGTGCAGCCCCACTCGCCTAAAGACAGTCAGATTTGTGAATGAATGGTTCATTCACAATCTGGAACAATCTCTGTAAGTATGGGCTTCTGCGCCATTGGCTCTTGCTCCTGTCGCCCAGGCTGTCGGCGGCGCTGTGAGGCAGCAGGCAGGTGGGGATGCTGCTGCCGCCATCATCTGCCGGGGATTGGGTGGGGCCGTGTGTGGGGGACACTAGGAACCAGGGCTGTGTCGGTGGGGTGTTTAATTCTGACATCCCACGATCGGAGTTTTGTCCACTGAACCACAGAGGCTATGTTCGGAGGTTTAAATCTAACATCCGTGATCTGGATTTTGGTCCATTGGACCACCAGGGCTATGTTGGGGAGACACATTGCTGCCCTGCGATTGAGCTGGTGGGGAAGGTTTAAGCTATGCCCGCGATCGGGCCAGTGGGGGGTTGTGGTGGGGATTTTACAGTCTTCTGCCCATGATCGGGCTGCAGGGGGCGTCGGTCCCTGATGGCTGCTGCCTGGCAGGGCACCAGGCACAAGTCCTTGGGGATTGGCGCACCTGCATGCTAATGACATGCTAATAGGGCCATAATCAGATGCAAATTGCCCCCCCTGTGCCTTGCATGAATTATGGCCCCATTTGCATGTCACCTTTTGAATATCGGGATTTTGCGCATGGTGCAATGGTACTTGTGCCACTGCAAGTTGAATGCTCCACTCTGTCCACTTGCGGTGGCGCACGTTCCACTGCACCATGCACAGTGGCTGTGGCCGGGGGGTGATATTCAAAGGAGTTGCTCAAGGGTGCAACTCCTTTGAATATCGCTCTGGCCATACCACTGTGCAACTATTTTGTGCAGCGCAAGGGCTTGCTCCACAAAACAGCGCAGTTTGAATATCTGGCCCCTAGTGTTTTGAGGTTTTACAGTGCTCTTTAACCTTGTTTTAATTGTAATTATTTTGTATTAGAATCTATTCCTATTTCTACATATTGGGCTTCAAACTATATTGTTTGACATACCTGGAGAAGGGGCAGTAGTTTAGGCCTCAACAGCTTTTATTTTTAACATTTTGTTAGGCTAATAAAGGTATTATATTCACCTAGCAAAAAGATTCTCTTTTTGTTTCTCTCATGGTTTGTGTGGGCTAACACAACATAACACTACTTTATTATTATTTTGACACTTTTTACTTGTATTGATTCTTTTGTATTTTTGTGATATACAGCACATTGACATTTTTGTGAATCATGCTTAGTAAATAAAATTAATTATACATATAGGCTACATGATGGCCCAGTGGGTAGTGTGCTTTGCCCCGATAATGGTGACCAGAGTTTGGGAGCCAAATTATGGGCCAGCTGGATGACTTGGGAAGCTGGGGAGGCATCACTGCCCTGGCACCACTCCCAGCTGAGGCGGGATGGATGTCAGGCACTGCTACAGTAGCAGCTCCTGTAGTGGGACATGAAAATTGACTCCTCTCCAGGGGCATGGTACATGTCTGGGTGGTCTGCAGAGACACTGCCTGGCATTGGAGTGGGCAATGGATGAGGAAAGGGGAAAAATGGTAGAATCCATATGAGCACTGACTGCCCTTAACAACAGTACTGATACCCTCATATCCCTCCATGTAGATCCCCACTGGCATGACAGTGGAGGAAAGGGCAGATGCATTTAGGGAAACCGAAGAAAGCTTAAAGCAGGCATTTGGAGATGGCTAGGGGCTAAAACACTATATATATATATATATATATATATATATATTAATAGTTGGTTTGGTGATATGTCTGGCCTTATTTGAGGGCCACGAACAACATGGTTAGCCTCTTCATCATCACTATCATCATCTACATCATCATCAGTGAAACCTGTGTGTCCCCAAAAAAATGTCAACGGTAACAACATCAATCAATCAATCAATCAATCCTTTATTTATAAAGCATCTTTCGAAATAAAGGCGCTGTACACAATATAAGCATAACATTTAAAAAGCAAGCAGCACAATAAATTATTTAAAATTAGTCTGGAAAAGCAAAGAAAAATAAATAAGTTTTCAGCATAGTTTTAAAAATACTGATGGTCAGGCATTCTCTTAACCAATGAGGTAGAGAATTCCACAGGGTTGGTGCTGTGAATGAAAAAGCATGAGCTCCAGAAGTTTTTAAACAAACCTTGGGAATCTCTAGCAATCCCTCATCAGTGGATCAGAGAGGATGATTGGGAGAGTAGGGAATCAGGAGATCTTTCAGGTAGTCGGGTCCCTGTTCATGTAGGGCTTTAAAGGTAAGCAAGCCTACCATGTAGGTGATCCACCACTGAACTGGCAGCCAGTGCAGCTCATGCAGCACAGGCATAATGTGACTGGTCCTAGAGGTACCAGTCAGCAGCCTCGCCACAGCATTCTGCACTGGCTGCAAGCAGTGGATATCAACCCCAGACAGTCCCAGGTAGAGGGCATTGCCGTAGTCAAGACAGGTTGTAATGAAGCCATGGACCAATGTTGGAAGGTCACCTGGTGGAACCAGGTGTTTCACCCAGGCAATATTCCTCAGATGGTAAAATTAAGCAATATATCCCGACAGGGTGTGGGTATACTGGTGGATTTACCATGGCTGGTGTGGTTTGGTCACGAGGCTGCAGGCCGAGTGACTTAACCGCACCAGCCGTGGTAAATCCACCAGTATACCCACACCCTGGAGGGGTATATTGCTATTATACTATGGTAGGAATCATTTTTTTATTTGTTTTTTAATTTTATTATTTGTTTTTTTTAATTATTTTGTGATAATGGTGGATATATTCTTCCGCTGAGAAAAATAGTTCCTATAGAGACAGGTAAAATGTTGTGAAAAGGTTTTATTTCTGTTAATAATACTTTGTAATCATCATTTGAGAAGGTTTTATGTTAGAATAATTTTAATTAACATTTCAGAAGTGTAACTTAAGAAGTGTAACATGTAATTAGTTCTTTTTTTTGAACAGCACTAAATGTTTTATTTATGAAAGAACGTTTATGTAATCAATTGTTTTGATATAACATTTTACAGTTTCTGTAAACTTTTGAATGTGTCACATTTTATATTGACTTGGTCTCAGGTTTGATATTTCGTTCTTGTGTCTTTAACAGGTTTGGTTGCGATCCGTTTCTGAGCAGAGTTTTTTGTGGCGAGCATGTGACTTGCTCCGTTTTGCATTGCTTTTGCTGGTGAGAGACTATCGTGGATGCATCTCCTCGGTTGCTGAGCTCTGGTAAATGCTTCTTGCGTCGTTTTTGTTTTATTTTTTAATTTTTTCATAGGGGACGTCGCTTCCGTCCATGTGGAGAGTGGCGGTGTTGCAGTTGGAGGAGTGGGGCAGCTGGTGGTCTATTGCTGGCTAAGTGTCTGTTGTTGTCTCGGTTGTTTTACAGGCCAAGCTGGGAGATTTTTTGACAGCTTTTTGTGGAGTTTGAACGCTCAGTTTATTTAGTAAGCTGTCGTTTTCTGGGTCGGATGGCTCATTTTCTTCTCTGAAGATGTTTTTTGTAGGTCTTGCAAGTTTAATAAGTTTAAATTGACATTCGTTTTTTTATTATCGTTTTGATTTGCGTGCTATGCGGCGATTACAAATGGTGGCGGTTTCTTTGAAGTGTAACGGCGGTAGTGATATTTGTAATGTGGCACGAGTACTAATTGGCTGGCACCTTTTCCAGTGGGTATGTTGCAGGATTTATAACTGCTGGAAAGTGCCAGCCAACCAATGAAATTTCAGGGATTTCTGATTCTTTTTGGGTCCATGGTATAATGACGATTTAACCACAGCTGACACCTGAGATTTCAGGGTCAAAGCATCATCAAAAATAGCGCCCAGGTTATGCACTCAATCTGAGGTAACAAGCTGGACACCATCAAGCCATAGGCCCGACGTGTGCCCAGCCCCAAAACCCACCACCGGGTGACCTGGGTCCACAATCAACACCTCAGTCTTATCCAGATTTAATCTCAGCCAACTCGAGCATGACAAAACACAATTATTACTACAGAAATAAAGTGTACATATGTTGAAACGGACTGCCATTGTATGTGTATTCTTGTGATGTGTTCATTGAATAGTCTGTGTTGCATTGTGCAATGCACATGGGGATTTCTAATGTGTTTACTCATGGCCATGTTCTCTGAGTTTGTAAAAATGTACCTGTACACTGCTGTGTCCCATGATGCTAGTTGCCGTGCATACCCAAGACATGGTTATTGCATGCATATACACTTGCATGGTGAGGGACATGGAAATGTACCAATGATTGTCCAGCACAGTAACTAAGATGTGTACACTCAGATGTGAATCATGATATGCAGATGTACATACATAAAAATGCATCCTATGCAACTGCAATGTGTGTTTAAAAGAAAAGATAAGAATTCAGATTTGTACAAAATGGGCCCACTCACCCAGTTTAAATTTCAATATCAGTTCCTTTAATTGGTCTAGAGAATTTTTTTTTTTTGTATGAGATACAGTGTCTTAGTTCATACATTTTGGATAAACATCCTTCATCAGTGAAACACTGTACCATTTTTCTGATAGTTTCTACAAAAATCATAAAGTATACACCATTACTTAAACTGTCCATCTTAGTTCAAAATGTAAATTAAATATCAGAATAACAGTTGCTTTCACCAGAAGAAATGAAGTTTTGCTCCTATGTTCAAGATATCTATTAGAAAAAATGTGTTTATATTATAATTCACGTACTTTGTGCTATCCCTATTTCTGTGTGCATCTTAATATTTAAATCACTTAACAGTTATTAAAAAAGGCCTATGTGCCACCTTTGCCTTGGACTCGTGTGCATTATGCTGCTTCTATTGTTTTCTCAAAGGAATCTGCTAAAACATAAAATAAGTGTTTAAACCCTCTGTATAGCTTTAACACACTATACTATAAAACATATACTTTTTGCTGCAAGCCTGAGTTTCAGACATGTGTTTCTCAAACCTCTTTAATGTTCAAAATACTTGCTAAAAACTTAACTTTGGTACCAAACTGCATTGCTTATACTCATTCACCTCTTTCTACTTGCTTATTGGTGGGCTAAGAATCTTTGCTCAAACTTTCTTTTGCCACACACTAAGCCAATTAACACATTCCCCAAATATTTAAATGTAAAATATGCACTCTTTGCTGTGAATCTGAGTTTAGAAATTTGTTTCTCAAACCCCTTTGCTATATAAAATAAGTTGCTCAATCTTAACTTTGGTACCAATTGCATGTCTTATTTATATTCTACTCTTTACTTCTTTCTTTACACTATCTTATTTGTGTGCTAAGAATCAGTTTTATTTGTTTCTGCTTAAGATACTCAAATTGGTTTGCTACTGAATGTGCTAAAGTAGTCCCACTAAATTCTCTGTTAGTTTAAAAGTTCTGTAAGATCCTTTGTTCTTCTATGTCTGTTATTGATAATGGGTGTGACTTGTTATCAGTCACCTTATTAAGTTCATTAAAATTCAACATAATTCCTAATATGTCCCTCAGTGGTAGTCCACAAAGAAAGTGCCCCAAACTGAGGAGGCAAAGCTTGTGGGGAAACAAAATCCTGTAGTCTCTACACATCTGTAAAAAATACTAAGTACATTTATTATCTATAATTATTTATAAGATGTACTGAGTCTGCGCATAAGTGTAACATTACAGAGAAGCATAAAACTAAAAAAAGTAAAATTTGTTTACATTTAGAAACCAAGTGTAAAGGAACGGATATGTGATGTAGGTAGATATAAAACAAATCTTTGATATTAAGCCTGCAAGTACTGAAATGGAAATTTCTTTGGTTGTAGCATGTGTCAGTGGCTCAGTAGGTAGCACACTCACCTCTGAGGCCAGGAGATCAGAGGGCTGTGGGTTCAGTTCCCACATCTGGCACTTGGGTTAATATCCCAGTAGTGACACTGTAGTGCAGCATGAGAGGGGTGCTGCACTTCTGAGGTGCCGTCTTTCGGATGAAATGTTAAACCGAGGTCCCATCTGCCTGGAAGAGTGGTAGTTCAGGTGGATGTTAAAGATCCCATGGCACTTCTCGAAAAGAATAGGGGAATTTTTATTATGACAACATCAAAAAAAACATAAGAAGTACAAAAATAATAACAAGATGAATAAAACATAATACAGATCAAAAAGAAAAGGTTATCAATCAAATCTCCACAAACAATATTATTTACAAAATATACATAACCCGTCACCCACACCTATCCTAAGAAAAGAAAAACCCTTCTTTCTTTCCCCTCTCTTTTTTTTTTCGGAAGAAATATCCAAAAAGAATTGCCTATAGATACTCATAATCTATTTATATTTTATAAACAGCGTAAACCCTTTCCACTAGTTAGTCACCTTCCGTGCAGTACCAAATTATAAATCTTTTAAATAAACCCTCTCCATAGCTCCTTGAATCAGCAAACTGATTGTATCATAAGACATCACTCTTTGATAGAAGACCCATTGGCATCTAGCCTGCCATAAATAGTATTTTAAACAACAACAAAAAATTTGTAAAGTTTCTGTATTATAATATTTCCCGAACTGAGGGAAATGACCCAAAACCAGGATATCATAATTAAGATGTAATAATCATTTCATATGCCATTTGAAAGCCAGGAATTTCTAAAGAGAACTAACATAGAAACAATGAAAGAAAAATTGTTCAACTGTTTCTTCCTGGTTTATACAACCAGAAAAAGAACATACCCGTTCCTCTTTAACCTTATGTTTGGCATTTCCCCTAACCCCAATCCTGCCATATACAGTTAACCATAAAAACTCCCACATATAGCTTGGTAATCTGGGATTATTTAGTTGAAAAAGTACCCCTGGGATTAAAGTGGAAGGACAATTTTTTAAAACTGGCACTGAAGGATATAATAACATTACAGCTTCATACAATTTAGGCCCATTACTCTCTTTAATAGTCTGTTTAGAAAGACCAAACTTGTAAAGTTTTTTTTTACCACTGGTTTAAAAAATTGTGGAACCTGTAAAAATTGTGATAGTTTCGGGGATTTATAAACCAGGCTGAAAAATAATGACTTAAAACATGTTTTAGTAAAGAACTGCACCGAGATGCTAATGGTAATAATCCCACCGTAACATTTTGTGAAATGAATAAAGTAATAAAAATGTGACTGGGTCCACCATTCCTAACCCCCTCTTTGTTTTTAGCCAGATAGGTATATTGTCTTTTGAGAGGTTTAAGTCTGTTACCCCAAAGCATTTGAAAAAATAAACTGTATATTCTAGTTTCAAATTCTTGAGGGAAGGGAAATATATAATAATTTGGGAATTAAAAACTGTCTAATCACTTGTACCCATTTTAGCTTAGCCAATCTCCAGAGTTTCCAAACTTGTACTTTATTATTAACTGACGATAATGCAATCTCCCAATTCAAATTTGGAAGATTCTGAGGCCTGTAAAATAATCCCAGAATTTTAACCAGATTTGAGGAGATTTGAAGACCTTGAATATGAATCTCATCAGGAAAATTAACTCCAATAAATACACTCTGACATTTTTGTTTATTAATTTTTGAATTAGAAACATGAGAGTAAGTGACCCAAAATTCCAAAAAGGAAGGAATTTGAGTATAATCAGAAAAAAAACCCACAAATATCATCTGCATATGCTTGCAAATGTAGTTCATCCAGAACAGGGGATCCCAATACCCCCTTCCACCTTGGATGTTGTGTTAAGGATTAATGTATCTATCATGAATAAATATAGTAGTGGGCTTAATGGACACCCCTGATGTATTCCTGTAGTTATATGAAAGCCTTCTGTAATGTTATTATGAATAACTGGATGGATGATTGATTGCAGTGTCATAAAGTGTTGTTATCCACTTCAAAAAGAAAACTGGAACCCCATAATGTTGTAAAATTAAAAACAAAAAGGGGTGATAAACCCAATTAAATGCCTTCATTTGGTCTAGTGAAATGATACACCCTGACTGCCCAAGGAAAGATTACTATATTTGCAAAAGTCCTAAGTCATGAGTCTAAAATTCCAGTCAATAATTTATAGCCTGAGTTAAGGATTATAAAGGTAGAGAGGAAAAAATTAAATACTAAAGCCAAACATTCTGAAAATTCAGAGAGAAATGTTTTATATAATTCCAATGTTAGTCCATCAATCCCTGGAGAGGTCCCATTCTTTTGAGATTTAATAGCAGCCTCAACGTCTATGACTGTAATAGGAACAGTTAAACTAGACATGTCAAACCCAATTTTTGGAAGTTTTATCATTCTCAGAAAATTCTCCATATCCTCCACACTGGGGGCTCCACTGGGTTATGTAATAACAGGAATTGTTTGATTGTATCACGAATACTAGCTGTATCCTGTAGCTGGCACCCATCCCATGTTATCAGAGAGGACATTGTTATTTTGGATTTATATTGTTTAAAAGCCTCATAGGGATCCCCATAAGTTTGTTTCCGAGTACCCTCTTGAAAAAGTACTTTCATAGTACTAGCCCTATCATATTGAATCTCCTGTAATTGTTGTTTTATGGTTGTTATTTGGAAAGAATAATCAAATTTTGAAGTAGTTGCCATTGAAAATAAATAATACAACTGCTGGCGCAATTTCAAGTAATGCAGAAATTTCAAATTTTCACCAGGCCTTCCAAGGTTTATTAACATTATTTTTAGTGCTCTTTAGACTCCCTCCAGCATTCACCTAAATCTTCTTAAAGGATAGAGACTGAGAGCCGTGCACTGATCAATGATTTAATATGATTTAGCACAAGTGGATGCATTAACATAGGGGAACTCAATTTCCACCTTGGTTTTTGGGGGATAATACTGTAGCGGAAGAAAAAACACACTGACAGAGCAAATGGTCAGAAAAAGCCCTTGGGAAAGTATAGAATTTACAAGAGGGGAGGTTATTAGATAGAAAAATAAAATCAATTGTAGATGTAAGGGTATTCCTTTTAAAAGTAAATTTTGGACCCCCTTGTTGAAACTGTCTACTGTCTACCATTCCAGATGTGTCCAATAATTGAAATAAAGCATTGGAATCACAATAGATCTTTTACCCTTTACCTGTAAGTCCACCTTTTACTTGCTGTAACTCACAGTTAAAGTCGCCACATAAAAATACATGAAAAGATGTGATTAAAAAAGGCAGAATCAATGAAAAAAGAGCATCCCATTCTGTTTTTATCTGAGAACAGTAAACATTAATAAATCTGCATACCATGGAGTTACATTTTCCATCAAGAATCATCAGTCTCCCTGGAATTAA
The DNA here is from genome assembly GCA_016271365.2 of Neoceratodus forsteri. Taxonomy (NCBI): domain Eukaryota; kingdom Metazoa; phylum Chordata; order Ceratodontiformes; family Ceratodontidae; genus Neoceratodus; species Neoceratodus forsteri. Next base: position 465,472,077 of record CM057449.1, read on the forward strand.
ATCAATAATTTTGATGAGAGAAAAATCATATGAATTAAAAAGAAAGCCAAGTCCATCGGCAGTCTGTTGACCAAAGGACCAGTAGGAAGGGCCCCAGCACCATTCTCTCTGAAATAACCTGGCTTGATCAAGTGTAAACATCCATGTTTCTTGAAGGAGACATATAATAAGAGAAGTACTATGAATATAATCATAAACTGTCTGGCATCGATGTGGATTTAATGAACTATGAACATTTAAGGACCCAATTGTAAACCCCATTTAACAAAGTAGTTTAACCATCTTTTTTCCTTCATTTTTTCTTTTTCCCTTTATACCCTTCCTGAGAATGAAAGGGGGATGGGGGACTGTCCACTACTAGCTGAGAATCAGGTTCTCCACAATCCATGTCTATATCACTCCACTGTGTGAATAGAACAGCGAAGAGATTGCCAGATTCGATATTCACTTGGGGGGGAAGAGGTTTTAGGTTCCTTGAGGACCTCCGAACAGTAACTACTGGGGGAGGAACTGGAGGATCTGGAGCTGAAATCTCCTGTTGTGACCCATAACAAACAGGAGAAAGGAGGGTTGGGGGGTTCAGAAGGGGCAGGGAGAGGTCGTCCATCAGACTGTTCCATAGTCTGAGATATATCCAAGGGTTGAGTAGCAACTTCTATTAAGGGGGCAGCCTCTGTCTGAAGAGGACCAGCCACCAGATCCTGAGCCTTCTGAATAAGAAGCTCAGGGCCACCACTAGAAGCTTTATTTTTTGCTGCCCATATACATTCTGAGAAGACATGTCCAGTGTCTTCACATAGACCACACTTGGTAAGATTAGCACATTGGAAAGCAATATGACCTGTTTCCCCACAATTATCACAGTGAGGCTTGTCACAGGAACTAGACAAATGGGTGTGAGACCCACATTTATAACAGGCCCTAGGCTGCCCAGCATAAAAACAACCCCCACATCCCTCCCCAGCAAAAAAGAGTTGGGAATATGTTCAATACCACAATCAGTTTGTCAAAGTTTTACTTTAAACCTCCAGCCTCCAGTCCAAAACTGTTCAGAATCAAGACTGGCTTCAGGAGGGCTCAGTACCTCACTTTTTTGGGACAACCAGTAGGTAATATCATCCACATGAACCCCCTCATTCCTAAACATAATCGTCACATATTTTATCAAAGGTTTAGACAATGGTATGACTAGAAAGGGGGTCCATATGGGTGAAAATTTTACCTGGTTGTACCACTGCCAAAATAAATCCAAAGCATAGGCAGAATGAAAACTAATGTCAAAGTTGTCTACACCTAAAATGTTAATAAAAGTGAAGACCTCTCTAGGTGAAAAATGTAGAGAATTCTTCAATAAACTTTTCCCCACATAATGCCTATCAGGCCTAACCTCCTGCCACCCTTTATAATGAAGCCTGACTGCATTTCTATGAGGTGCAGCTTCCTTCTTAATCTTAGAAAATAGATCTGACATTACTAGCTTCTCAAGATCAGATTTATTTTGTGATATATTAGAAAAATGTTCAGTTCCTTTAATTAAAGCATAATCAGAATTTCAATGGTTATAGAAGTTTTGGTCTGTGAGGCAGCAGTAGAGGGCCCTACCAGGGGTAGAACATCAGATCTAGCAGCAGGTATCAAAAGTTCAGCAGTGGACTTGGGTTTCCTGGCCGGTTCATTTTATGAGAAATTCAATTTTGGGTCCCAACCAGGTGTGGAAAGCCAGGTACCTTTATGCAAGGTCCACCCTGTTTCACTCAAGCTGTTGTGTGGACCATAAATCTGCTGCAAGGGGTTGTGAATGTGGACCAGGTGAAATTGAGCTTGAGTTAAGTTCCAGAAGCTTACAAAGTGTCCACTGTACCCAAATTTCATTTAGAGAAAATAATAGCTGCCTGTTTGTCTGCCTCTGAGCAAGTAAGTGGTCTACTGAGAAATATAGGATATTCTTGTCTCAGAACAGGACAATCAGGAGTTTAAAGGGCACACAGGCAGAAAGTAAGGAGAAAGAGAAAAAAAACAGAGGAAAGAGTAAGGATTGCAAACAATTAAGGGGCCAGAAATAAGACATGATTGGAGTGGTGCAGTGCAGTGGCTGTGGAGCAGCAGTCTTCCGGAGATGTTCTGGAAGATGCAGTGTTGTCCATCTGCAGGCACCTCTCTGGGCTGAGGGAGGTTGCTCATCTCCAGGCAGGTTGGCCAGGATTTGTGGGACCTCCTCTTCCATCCAGGGACCACCAGTGCCACTGCTGTTGCCTCAGAGGTTGCCAAGAAAGAGGAGCGGTTGGACCACAGTGGGCTCAGGAGGGTGAGGGTGGTGGAACAGAGGTGCATCCCTCCAGTTGTACCTCTCCACAATTCCTATGCCATTCTGGCAAAGTGTTGTTCCTCTATGGAGGCACCCACAGTGGAGACCAAGGAGGATGCTGGGAACCTCCACAAAGGAGACCCACAGGAGGGTGGCAGGGGACCCTGCAGGAAGAAACAACTCCTGGTGGGGGACCCATTGTTAGGAAGGTAGAACTGGGGAGGAAGGAAGAGGAGGAAGGTGCCTGCCTGGCGCCATGGCTTGGAAGGACAGGAGCCAATCCTCAGGATTGCCAGAGCAGCTGCACAGGAGAGGGAGCTGGATGTCATTGTCCACCTAGGGACAAATGACTGGGCTAAGAAGGGATTAGAGAAGTGCAGGAAGAGTTTGTGGAATTGGGGAGGGCCTTGGTTAAGTAGCATGCACAGTAGCCTTCTCGGATGCTGCCCATCTATGGCATAGGAGGCTAAGGTGTTCCACACCATGGGATTAAATCAGTGGCTGAAAAACTGGTGTGGAGCTCAGGGATTTGGCATCACTGGGGACTGGGGGTCCACCTGGAGTGATGCAAGCCTATACTGGCATGATGGGCTGCATCTGTCAGGGAGGGGAACCAGGATCCTAGGTGATAGGTTTAAATGCTTCTTTGGCAAGCTTTTAAACTAGCCAAGGGGGGAGGCACTGGAAAGGAGCAGGGAAATCCTAGCCCTCCCAAATAATCATGGTAGTAAGTGCGGCAAACACCAACATAGAGGTGTCGATAGGGAGAAGGGCAGGGTAAATGGAGAAAGTGACAAAGGCAAGAAGGACAGGGATGGGGCAAAAGGAGTAAGGCCATCAGGAAATGGAGGTAATGAGTACCAATGCCCATAGTCTGGGCAACAAGCTCCCTGAGCTGGTGACCTTGATGGAAGAGGGATGCCTGGATGTCGTAGCAGTCACAGAAACATGTTACACAGAGAACCATGACTGGGATGTTAACATACCAGGGTACATAACCTACAGGTGAGACAGGCAGGGGAGAAGAGAGGGAGGAGTAGCTCTCTATGTAAAGGAAGGGATAAAAGCAACTGAGCAAAAGAGTAAACAGGGAGGAGAGGAGGCACTGTGGGTCACCTTGGAGACTGGAAAGGGCACCACAATCCGCACAGGGGTTGTGTACAGACCCCCATGTCAGGGGGAGGGAATGGACAAGGATATGATAGAAGGCATTCTATGAATGGCAGAGAAAGGGGAGATACTGTTGATGGGAGACCTGAATATGCCAGATGTTAACTGGAGCACATTTGATGTAGCCACATCCAAGAGCAGGGCCATTCTTGATGCCCTACAGGTGGCAGGCCTTAGACAGCTAATTTCGGAACCCACCCATGAGGGAGCAATCTTAGACCTCGTACTCTCAAACGGGGGCAGTGAGAGGATCTCAGATCTAGAAGTGGTTTGCCATCTGGGGGCAAGTGACCATCAAACAGTGTGGTTCATGTTTAACTCAACTACAGAGTCAAGCCATACAAAAGTGAGGGTACTGGACTTTAGGAGGGCTGACTTTGGCAAGATGGGAGAGTGCCTCAGAAAAGCACTAGCAAACAGGCTAGAAGGAGGTGTGGAGCAACAATGAGGAATCATCAAAACTGCCATCACAGAGGGAACAAGCCTTTGTGTGAAGCAAATAAACAAATCAAAATGAAAGAAAAAGTCATTATGGTTCTCAAAAGAGGTGACTGTGAAAGTCAGGGAGAAAAAGACAGCATTCTGGAAGTATAAGGAAACACAGAAGGAGCATGACAGAGAGCTGTACCAGTTAAGGCAGAAGGAAGCAGGGAGGGAAGTCAGAATAGCAAAGGCCCAAACTGAGGAAAAGATAGCCAACTCAGTTAAGAAAAGGGATAAAACCTTTTATAGGTACATCAGCGAGCGTAGAAAGACAAAGGGAGGGACAGTGAGGCTGAATAGAATGAACGGTGGGTGGGCAGAGGGGGACAGTGAAAAGCAGGGATACTGAATGAATATTTCTGCTCAGTATTCACAAAGAGGAGGGGAAGTGCCTAATCCAATTAACAGAAGCACTCTTGATAGGGGTTGATCCCAGTCCTTTCACAGAAGAAAGGGTTCTGCAAGAACTCCTAAAACTGAAGGTGGACAAAGCAATGGGTCCTGATGGAATTCACACCAGAATTCTAAAAGAATTAAGGGAGGAACTAGTGAAACCACTGGCTACTATTTTTAATAAATCATGGGAGGATGGTGTGGTACCCTAGGACTGGAGGAAGGTGGATGTGATTCCCCTTCATGAAAGTGGGACCAAGACAGAGGAAGGAAACTACAGACCTGTGAGTGTGACCTCTGTGGTAGGGAAAGTGATGGAGTCACTTCTGAAGGAAAGAATAGTTGAGTACCTAGAGGCCAGTGGAACACAGGACCCAAGGCAGCATGGGTTCACAGTGGGAAGGTCATGTCAGATGAATCTAATAGATTTCTTTGACTGGGTGACCAAAGTAGTAGACCAGGGAGGGCCTGTGGACATGGCCTACCTAGACTTTAGCAAGGCATTTGACACAGTCCCACACAAAAGATTAATAGTCAAATTAACCAGCCTAGGAGTGGGTCCCAGGGTGGTAGCCTGGCTAAAACATTGGCTGCACAACAGGACACAGAAGGTAATTGTAAATGGAGTCCACTCTGAAGAAAGAGGGGTTACTAGTGGGGTACCATGAGGTTCAGTATTGGGTTCAGTCCTTTTAATGTCTTCATCAGTGACATTGCAGAGGGACTGGAAGGAAAAGTATGCCTTTTGCAGATGACACAAAGATCTGCAACAGGGTTGATACACAAGGAGGCGTGGAAAGGATGAAAAGGGACTTGGCAAGGTTGGAGGAATGGTCAGAAGTATGGCAGCTAGGATTCAATGCAAAGAAGTGCAAAATAATGCACCTGGGGAACAAGAACCCAGGGGAAGAATACACAATGGGTGGGGAGGTAGTAACAGCAACAAAAAAGGAAAGGGACCTGGGAGTAATCATATCAGATGACCTTAAGGTTAGCAAGCAATGTGAGAAGGCAGTAGGGAGGGCTGGGGGTATACTGGGATGTATAGGGAGACGCATCAGCAGCAGAAAACAGGAAGTTGTTATCCCTCTGTACAGACAGTTGGTGAGACCCCATCTGGAGTACTGTGTCCAGTTCTGGAGACCCCATCTCCGCAAGGACATAGACAGGATAGAGGTAGTCCAGAGGAGGGCAACTAAAATGATGCAGAGTCTGCAAGAGAAGCCGTAAGAGGAGAGACTAAAGAAGCTTAATATGTATACCCTTGAGGAAAGAAGGGACAGGGGGGACATGATAGAAACTTTTAAGTACCTCAGTGGTATCAACAAAGTCCAAGAGGGTAGCATCTTTCAGAAAAAGAGATTTGCAAGAACAAGGGGACACAATTTAAAGATAGAAGGAGGGTGGTTCAGGGGCAATGTGAGGAAGTATTATTTCACAGAGAGGGTAGTGGATGCATGGAACAGCCTTCCTGAGGAGGATGTGGGGTCTAAAACTATGGGAGAATTCAAGAATGCATGGGACAGACATAAGGCAATTCTTGTGGGGGGGTAGGAAGAAATAGGCTGTTGGTTAACTAGGATCTGCGGCCTTTCCTGTAGGTAGGGAAATGGGCAGACTAGATGGGCCAAGTGGTCCTTATCTGCCATCAAAATCTATGTTTCTATGTTTCTATTACCATCATCCCTAGGCTTTTCATGTAACAGTTGATGTCATTTTGAAAAAGAGAATTTCAAAACCCCATCTTGGTTCAAGGGGGTAGTTTGAAATGCACAGAAAACCTCAGGGTTAGGGTTGTCAGCTGGGGATGTTGCTAACAGGTTCCAAAACACAAACCCTGCAGCTTTATAGAGCATGGTAGGGTGTAGCTCAGAAATGGAGCTACCGCTGATGCTCATCCGAGTCCTTAGATTGTGCTTGATCAGCAAGTGGCAAGTTCAAAACATGTTGCAGTTCTCCTAAGTCCGGTGAGGGCTCTAGGCACGGAATCGTTACTGATTCTATACTGCCAGCCGACACGGGACCATTGTCCAAAGGGTTCACAATTGTGGAAGTCTGTAAAGACTCACCAGACTGGTCAAAATCGGGAATCTCCCTGCTAGTCTTGGCATCACGGCAGATGACAGCCTGGTCGAAAATACTGACAGGCATAGCTGAGGAATGTAATAAGCACAACTGTTGCTGAAGTCAGTCTTGTTCTTTTGCCAAAGCAGCGAGCTGAAGCCTAAGTTGCTTTTGAAGAGCCTCCTGATTAGAGGTATCAGTAAAATCTGTACTGCTCACCAGCCTAATCGTAGGCTGAGCCGAATCCTTAGTAGAAATGGTCATCTGTTTTTCTTCTTGCACCATATTATTACACACAGCGTTATCCACATCAATCTCTGTAGAATCCAGAGCAGAGCTCGACAGCCACTATCCTTCCCCTGAGACGTCCATCATCCTTCACGAACCGAACGAAAGTGACCAGGTCCACAGTCACTCAGTCCCCCTACTGGTCAACAGTAGCGGAAGTTTTTATTAAAACAAAAACACACTTTTTTTCCAAAACAAAAACAAATCACACAGTCATTATGATATCCATATTATCTACCCAATTCCAGTAACATTGTTCCACAGCTCTCTTGCTTTCTCTTCTCCCCATAATATACATTCATCTTGAAAAATTTTATCTACTTCATCTTGAAACTTAAAAAAACTTCCTGAACAGTCAAATCCTTATTCTGCAAAAATCTTGAGCATCTGTTTTGCCACATAGACCATTTCAAAACTGCCAAAATAACATAGACTGTATTTTTATTAACTTTTTCCCATTCTTTTGTTAACTGACCATAGATCAAAATCTCGTATGTCATATTTTTAAAAGCTTACATCCCCCAATAACTGGCTACCATTCCCCAAAAATGTTTAATAAAATCACAATCAAAAAATAAATGCTGCATGCTTTCCTCTTTTGTCCCACAATCTCTTTCTCCACATATTCTTTCCTCCATTCTTTTATGTTTATGGTTACCTCTCACATTTAACTTCCCATGACTACACATCCACACTACATCTTTCATTTTTCCTGGAATTCTTTTTTCTAATGTAACAGCTAAAATTCTCTTCTCTTTTTTCATTTTTCTACCTTAAAAACTTGTTTTTCCCAGAAATTTCTCTGCATAATTTTGTTATACATCTGTTTTCTGTTACCCCTAATTAGAGCATCCACTGTTACCCCCCACTGAGTTAAATACTTCCTTCCAATTTCCATATACATTAGCCACACTTTACCTCCTACTATAGTCCCTTTCTTCCCAATACATTTAATGAAATTTAATTCCATTGCTGTGTTAACCAAGACCAAGCTTTGTTCTTACCTTTTACTAATGGTACAATATTTGAAAACACAAAAATATTAATATAAAAAACAATTGGATTTATCATGTTTAAACCCCCATCTTTTATGGTTCTATATGTTATCCCCCTTTTAATAAGATTTAACTTGCTACCCCACAATAACTGAAAAAAAAAGACTTTGAATTTTGTATTGCATTTGAAATGGTACTGGAAAAATGTATGCTAAAGTTAAAAATATTGGGACAATAAACATTTTTAACATGTAAATTCTTTTCTCTCGTGTCATACTCCATTGTTTCCATTTATGTACTTTTATTTGGGCTATTTGATACTTTTCTTCCCAGTTTTGTTGTATTGCATCATCCCCTCCAAATCTTATTCCCAGCACCTTAATACTTCCTTCTGCTATCTCCAAATCTCCTCTTTTCTTTTTCTCTCCTGCTCCCAATGGATAAATTCTACTTTTCCCTTTATTTATCTTAATCCCTGTTTATTTGGCTATACTTCTCTACTGACTCTATTAACTTATCCCCTGAACTCTGATCTTTTACTAAAACTAAGCAATCATCTGCATAAGCACTTGTTTTATTCAGTTTCCTATTTTGCCATACAATACTTTTAATCTTTCTCCACCTCTGTTCTCCTCAGAAGTGGGTCTAGACAAAATACATATAGTAGGGGACTTAATGGGTACCCTTGTCAAACCCCATTCCTTATATATATTGAAGTCCCTAGATGCCCATTAACCATAGGACAAATTTGCACTTCCTTATACATTGCTTTTATTAAACTAACGAATTCTGGTGGAATTTTAAACTTTTCTAAGGTATCCCATACATACTGATGCTTTACAACATCAAATGTCATTTCTTGATCCAAGGCATACAAATACCCTTGCAAAGAATCCTCCTGTCGTTTATTTATGACTTCTCTAATATAAATACAATTTTGTTATATGCTCCATCCAGGAGTAGCACACATTTGAGACTGCATTATAAATTTCTCTGAAAAAGTCCTTAATCTGTTATTTATTATCTTGGTTAAAAGTTTATAATCTGAAGTCAATAAACTAATGGGCCTCCAATTTTTAACTTGTGTTTTTTCTCCTTTTTTATGCAAAAAAATCATTATTCATTTTTTCATGCTTTCTGCCAAATTGTGCCCATTCATTATACCATTGTATACTCTTGTTAAAATGGGAGCTATTTGTTTTTCCAAAATTTTATAGAACATATTCGGAATCCCATCCACCCCAGGTGCCGTGTTATTTGACAAAGATTTTATTGCCTCTTTCACTTCTTCTTCTTCTTTAATTTCCCCCTTTATCACCTCTGCCTCATCTTCCTCCAACTCTGGCATCTCAATTATCAGGAAAAATCTCACTTTTCCTACTTCTTTGTTACTGTATTTTCCTTCAAAAACTCTTGTACTGTACATTTAATATTTTCTATATCTGTATGCATCCTCCCTTTTCCATCCTGTAATTTGTATATAACTCGATTTTCTATTCTTTCTTTACTACTGTCATAAGGATTTGTATGATATTTTCTTCCCTGGGTACCACTTTTTTGTTCCATAATTAAAGACGTGACCCTATTATATTGGTATTCTTTCATTTTAACCATAATTTCTTCAATTTGTTTAGATTCATCGACCTTATCTTTAACCTGCCTTGTCATAAATTTATATAATCTAGCCCTTAATTTTAAATACTTCCCATAATTTGTTGCCTCTACTTTCTGTCCTTCTTCGATCATATATTGTTTGATTTCATTTTTAGTATCTTCCCACCATTCTGTTCCACTATCATATAATTCCATAAGTGTTAACTTATCTTCCAGTATTATTTTAATCTTTTCTGTACAAGAATCTTCTTGTAGCTTAGCTGTATTCATCCTCCCATAGTCTTTACCTATTCTCATCCTATTCCCCAAATTAATTTCAACTTCTACTGCCATATGATCTGATGTCTCAATCGGTATACTCCTAATATCAACTACCTCCACTTTTTTTTTGTATCATCCAGAAATCTATATGAGTAGAACGTGAATCCTTGAAATATGTGTGTTCTCCTTTTTTCCCTTTTAACTTATATCCATCCTCCATCCCAGCTTTATCTAACATTCTTTTCAAGTGAGTCGTATCACAAAATAAATTTGGTGTTGCCCTCTCCCAATCTGCTCCAGATAACCCACAGTTAAAGTCTCCCCCCTCACCACAAGTTTTGAAGTATGCAAATAAGCCTCTATTTGATCTATTAGCATATTCCTTTCTTTTTTCCTTTGTGGATTATAAATTACAATAATTCTCACAGAATTCTTTTTTAAGATAACATCAATAATCATAGCTCTTCCAGGTACCAAATCTATTACTTTTAAAATGTGAACATCATGAGAAGAGAAAGCTACTCCCACCCCTGTACACCTATCTGTCCCAAAGGACCGTAAGGATGGTCCCCATGTCTAGCCTTTCTGAGTTTGTTGAATTTCATCTATAGTGTGTAACCTTGTGTCTTGGAATACATATAAGTCACTTTTCAAGTCAAATAGTATTTTAAAAGTTACCAGCCTATTCCTTCTATTTTTAATACTATTTGTATTACGAGTGAGGCATTTTAAACTTCTCATTTTGTTTTCACCTCACTTTTACCCTTCCTCTTTAGATTTTTTCCTTTTCTTTGACACCTGTGTGTCTGATGTGTCTCCATCTTTCTCTCCTGCACCTTCAGAAAGATCGAGTTGGACCGATCAGAGTCCTCCTCTATAGTGGACCATTCCTTGTCTTGTAATAAGGTGTATTTATTTTTTAACTCTACACCTTCATGATCTTTTTCCAATGAAATTATCTGTTTTGCTGTACTCTTCTTTTTGTTTTTAGATCTTGTAATCATAGTAAATCCAGTTTCTTTTTATTTTTCTTTCTTTCCTTCCATTTTAAAAGTCCCTGTTTTTTCTTTTTATTCTTTTTGCTCTGGTATTACCAACCCTTTAGTCCAAGGTTGTACCTTTATTACTTTTTCCATGTCCTCTCTGATAATGGCTTCCCTTATTACCATATCTTGCTTCTCTTTCTCTTTCTGCACCACAGCCAGGTAGACATCTTGCTCTGCTCTTTCTCCAGTTTCTGAGCTGTTATGGGAAGCCCAGGGACATTTTGCAAAGGTGTGCCCTTCCTCTTCACACAAACTGCATTTGACTTGGTTTGTGCATTCTGCCCCAAAATGCCTAACAACCTCACATAGGCCACACTTGACTTTACCACAGACATTACTTAAGTGACCTCTCTCTCCACATTTGTAGCAGGCCCACACTTGGCCTGCATAAAAAAACAATGCCTCTATCTTGGCCTAGAAAGAAACAGTTCAGAAAATGTTGAATTTCCCCATCTACTTGTTTAAGTGTTAGTTTATATTTCCATCCACCTGTCCACAGACCATTTTCATCCAGTATCGGTTCCGGTGGCCCATGCATTACACCCCTCTGCTTGATCCAGAAATGAATGTCGACCACACTGTTGCCTTCATTTAGAAATAACACAGTCACTATCTTAAAAGCAGGTTTTGATAAGGGAATAACTGAGAAATCCTTCCATAAGTCTGTATATTTCATTTGCTGATATAATTTCCAAAAGCGGTCCAACCCTCCTCCATGTTTAAAACTTATGTCAAATTCTGTACTTCCTGGTACATGAATAAGGGCATATATTTCATATGGATACAACTTCATTTTATTCATTAAGAGTTCTTTCTCAATAAAAATTCTGTTAGGCACATCTTCAGAGGGCCCTCTAAATCTCAGGTGTATTGCGTTTCTTCTTTTAGCTTGCTGTGGTTTTATATCTTTAGGAAATAATCTTTCTTTAGTATTCCCACCCCAGGGTTTCTACTTCTGGCCTTCCCCTTCCTCTTGCGATTCTTTATCTGTTAATATCATTTTCTGCTCAAGCTCCATTGATGACTCTTCATTATTGCTATCAAGTCCATCAAAAATTATCTCTTTTGTTTTATCTGCCTCTGATGTTACATCTTTCTGTTTTTTGGCTTCATCCACTTTTTCCCCAAATTTACTTTCTACACGCTTGTGTCTTCTTTTTGTTTTTACTGATTCCTGATGTAGTGGGTCTGTTTGGATCCCACCCAGACCCATCATCCTTACTTTTCCAACCTGCTTGTAATAAGGCTTCTGTTACCCATTCAGGTGTGTCTGCAAAGTCTCTAAAAGTTCTCTCTTCTGAATCTGAAACCTGCTTTTTTTTCTCCTTTACTGTTTCCTAATGGGCCCTTTTCTCCATGACTTCCTCAATATCTTCAAAATATGTGTATTCTTTATTTGTTTTAGCTCTTTCTTTACTTTCTGTCTTGCTTTCTACAATCCTTTTCAGGCCAAGCCATTTCTGACTTACTTTCGCCTTTCCTTTCTGTGCTGACACTTTCACTTGTTTTTTTCCCCATCTCAGCAGGTGCAGCTTGCTTTGATACTGCCACATCATTGCTTCTCAATTTAGCCTGATAGGAGTCTGGCCTATTTTCTTTGCTTTCCACAACAGAAATATCTGGCTGAATAAGACCTCCTGTTTCTTTACTCTTTTGCTGATTATTTTCCAAAACATTTTTTTACTCACGCTTGCAACATCTCCTCCCTCCATCTCCATGGAAGAAGTTTTCTCTCTTAATTCCTTATTTTTCCTTTTTCCAGCTCCTCACTTCGGTCTTCTTGATCCATAAAAGTGTCTGAACTCATTTTCAGGCCTCTAGTGGTATACAAGACAGGGGAGGAGGCACCCTCCACTGCCACATCAGCACTTCCTCCTCCTCTGCTGTTCAGCTCCAAACTGTGCTCCTCCACTCTGCCCTCAGAAAGTCAAGCCCCCTGCTGGAAGAGTAGGAGAATTTCTCCGGTGTCCTGGCCAAATTTCCTTCATTCACTAAAAATACCACCAACAGCTTAATCTGCTTCAAGGTCAGTTGGTATTCACCTGTATCCCCGGGTCATGCCTGAAAATAGGTAGGGATTTGTCTAGTGCACTTACCCGGTCAACAAAAACTAAATAAAATAAAATAAATAAATAAATAAAATAGTGCACAAAGATAACATTGAGATATGCTGAATCTAAATGGCTTAGCATGTGGCAAAAGAAAGTTTGAACAAAGATTCTTAGCACATGAATCATAAAGTGTAAAGAAAGTTAGAAGTAAAGAGTAGAATGTGTATAAAAAATGCAACTGGTACCAAAGTTAAGCTTGTGCAACTTATTTTAAATAGCAAAGGGGTTTGAGAAACAAATGTCTAAACTCAGATTCACAGCAAAGAGTGTACATGTTAGATTTAGATATATGGTGAATGTGTTAAATGGCTTAGCGTGTGGCAAAAGAAAGTTTGAGCAAAGATTCTTAGCACACCAATAAGAAAGTAGAAAGAGGTGAATGAGTATAAGCAATGCAGTTTTGTACCAAAGTTGAGTTTTTAGCAAGTATTTTGAACATTAAAGGGGTTTGAGAAACAAATGTCTGAAACTCAGGCTTGCAGTAAAGAGTGTGGGCAGGATTCACAAAGAAAGACAAAAATCCCGCAGCTGCAGGAAAAAGGCCTGCAGCACTGCGGAAACGCAATTGAGTGATATTCATATAGAAATTTTGAGCAGGAGCAGAATTTCATAAAATCCCCGCAGCTGCGGAATTTCAGCAGCTGTGGAAATTATGCACGTGATGAAAATCCGAAACTGCAGATCCACAGCTGCAGAAATAGCTTAGGAGGCACAGCAAGAGTAAACTTAATTAGCTGGAACAGCAGACTTTAACAGGGCTGCCATAGAGTGAAGCTGAAAGCACCCACAAAGAGACCAGTAACCGGTCCCTCTATTGGGACCACTGCAGCACCACAGGTACTAGCAATACCATGGCACCACAGTGGCCAACTGTCCCCACTGGTCCTCCCTCCCTGGGGTGTTCCTGTTGCCTGCAGGGGTAGCACTCACTGCAGGCTGGCCAGGCTCTACTGCCTGTGGGGCTCCGTCATGAGCTGCACTGTGTCTGGTGGTTGTTGCCTGTTGCCATATCATGGCAATGTGTGCTTTTGTTGCTGCTACAGCAGCCACAGTTATACTGTCTGGGATGCTATTACCAGTGCCTCACCTCCACCTTAATTGATTCCAATTGCTGGGGCACTACTGCAGTTTGCTAAAGGAGAGTTACACCTCATTCCACTGTGTGTAACATTTTTTCCCACACTTGTAGAAAAAAAACTGGTTATGAATAGCCTTTCAGAGGCTGTGCCTTACTTATCTCACACTTTTTTTTCCTCAGAGACTTCTGCAGCTGCACTTTTTTCCACAGTCTTTAGTGTTGTTTTCTGCAGCTGTGGAGGGTCTCGTGAGTAGCACTCAGTGCAAGTTCCCCTTTGTTTCCATAGCTACAGCAGTTTTGAGGACTTAGGGAAGGTTTTGCACTTCTAGAAAGCTTTGTGAATCCAGCCCTGTATGTTTTATAGTATAGTGTGTTAAAGCTATATATAGGGTTTAAACACTTATTTTATGTTTTAGTGGATTCCTTTGAGAATACAATAGAAGCAGCATAATGCACATGTGTCCAAGGCAAAGGTGACATGTAAGCCTTTTTTAATAACTATTCAATGATTTAAATAATAACATGCACACAGAAACTGAGATAGCACAAAACACATGAATTATAATATAAAACAAATCCTAATAGATATCTTACATATAGGAGCATAACTTCATTTCTGCCGGTGAGAGCAACCTGTATATTCTGATATTTAATTTACATTTTCAGTTAAGATAAACAGTTTAAGTAATGGCATATACTTAATGATTTTTGTAGAAACTGTCAGAAACCTGATACAGTGTTTCACTGATGAAGGCTGTTTATCTGAAACGTATGAATTAAGATAGTATCTCTCATTTAAAAAAAATTCTTAAGACTAATTAAATGAATTGATATTGAAATTTAAATTGGATGTGTGGGGCCATTTTGTATCAATCTAAATTCTTGTGATTTTGCCTTGATTGGTTAAGGTCTACTCCCCAAATAAAATCTTTTGTTTTATACCAAGGTTGGTTGAACTGCAAACACTTCATGGGCAGGATTCACAAAGCATATGCGATGGGAGCACATGAGATGCACCAGCACAACTTAAATGCACTGGCCCAAGACAGTGCAATTCACAAAAGGCTGTGCCACAAGATACCATGTGTGCATCCCCACTGTGAATCGCACAGATGTTGAATGGCACAACTGGAGAGGCCCCAGTGCAACAGGGATGTGCCAAAGCACCGAGGACAGCAGAACAGTGAATATGGAGCAAGTTAGCAGGGGATGAAGGAGCAACAGGGGAACCCGCAATGGCACAAAGGATGCAGGGAAATACACTTGCAGGGACCAGCCAGAGTGGCAAAGGGCCCGACAGCAGTCACAGCAGATGATGTGAACAGACAGGGCACACAGAGCAATACCCAGAAGCACCCGACACAACTCACACAGGAGCCCATGTGGTACACATGACAGGCACAGTGGTGGCTGTCAAAGTGCGTCATAGCTGCCAGGGACACCATACAGCATGGATGTGTTCACATGACATGGCCACCTGCACAATATCCCAGTGGTGTGGAGGAAGGTGATACCACACAGGGACACACCAGTGGATAGGCTGACTTTTAGACAGGTGAGTGCAGTGCACCATAGAGGCATATGAAGCCCACAACCAATGTGAACCACACACAGGACTGCAGAACACCAGTGCAGCAGTGCAATGGATGCAGGCCTCATGTACCACACACAGAACAGGGGCACAGACACAGGCAGCAGGAAACAACGTCCACCCACATGCCACAGGCAACAAGGAGGGTACACAGTGGGTCTGGCATGGTGGGGGGCAGGATGCAACTGTCTGTGGTAACACATGTGCAGACATGTGTAAGCCAGCAAGGGAAAAGCAGACAGCAGCAGACAGCAATATAATACAGACAACGGTTGCTAAATAAAATTGTTTACTAAAAGCAATGGCACACAAAAAACTACGTACAACAACAGCCAGTAGGAACAGGGAAGGGGAGGGTGGGGGACTGTACAGGAACAAAACAGGTATGCAGGGGTGAATGTGGGTGCGCATGCTGGTAGAGGGTACAGCTATAGAAAACTTGGTAGTGGAAGGGATGGGGACAAAACAGATTGGGGCCAAACAAAAATATCCATGTCCCTACGGCATGGGACATGCTGCAGCACAGCGCCCATGCCTATGTCCTCTCAGCAACTGGATCAGCCTTGTCAGTACCCACAGCAGCCATCCCTGATACAGGTATAGTTGCCACAATGTCATCTGCACAGACCTCTGGACTCAGAGCCCCAACTGCTGAAGCAGTCCATGACACCTTCAACGACCCGGGACACATAGCTGAACACTCCGTGGACCTACAGTGGGGGACACAGGCAACAGAGACTAAGTGCCATGTTCCACACTCCCCCCCAATCCCCTGCAGATGTGCTGGAGGCATCCACCACACAAATGGCCAAGAGCCTGCCAGGCACACCTCACCAGGCAGGCACACGGTGCCACACTGTGACCCTGTGAAGTAACCCAGGGGACACATGTTCCACACGTGCATACAGTGGTGTGTGCAGAGGGGCATAATGCCATACCCCTCACAACATGTGCACATGCCAGCAGGCTGCACAAGCATGCAGGCCCTGTCTGGACACCACTGGAGCACCACAGGGTGCCCACTGTGTGCATGACATGCATACATGGTGAGTGTACACGTAGGAGCCAGGAGCACTGTGGCCCAAGCACTCACTACAATGCTCACACCCCATGTGTGTGAGCAACCGGCAACACATGGACAAGCACAATGTACCTGCACTGGCGAACTGAGGACACAGCCCCCCCCGAATACACAGCAATTGCATAACACAGACACTCACCTGCACCAGCATGTCCCCCTCCATAAGCACCACCACTGGCCCTATTGGGCCTGGCCTCCACTGCTGCCATGGACCACCACCTGCCCACCAGCACTGCAGGGGAAACAAAGCAGAGAACACAATAAGGAGATGTGAGGTGTGATATCCCCCTCAGCCACAACACCAGTGCCAGCATGCAGTGAAGGCATCAACACACAGTGCCCCAGTGACGATGCCCCAGCCGTGTGCAGCTGCACACAGCACCCCTTCCCATGCCCACCATATGTGCAGATACATGCATGCAATGCCAATGGCTGTGTCACCCCATGTATGCCACAGAGTCCATGCCCCACCCAAACACCATGGCACACACGCCCAACCCCTGTGCTGCACTGGCAATGCCCACACTGTGCATGGGCTGCTGTGCCCATGTGTGTGTGTGAGTGTACCTGTGTGTGTAGTGATGTGCAGTGCAGCCGCCTCCATCCTCATGCTACCCCTGTGCATGTGTAGTACTGTGACATACCTGGGCATGGCACTGCACCCCTGCTTGCACAATCCTGGAGGATCCTCAGCCTGTTCTGGTCCCTGTGCTGCAGATCACTGTACTGGTGCCTGCATTGCTCTCCAGCGTGGGAGATCCCTGTCCTGTGCACCAGCTACATGGCACTCTGGGCACACACAGTGAACCGTGGCTCATTGAGGTCATCTGACCCAAATAGCTGCCCCTCAACCTGCAGCACCAGGGCCACAAGGTTGAGGAACTCCACCTCACTCCAGTTCATGGCCCTTGGACCCATCCTCTGGGCATGTGGCATGATCACACACAGTGTCAGCAAAGCAGGTGTGCACAGACAGTGCAGCTGCTTTTCAATGGCACAGTTGCACCACATGTGTATATAGCTGTCCTGCAAAGCATCATGCATGGCATGCTGATGCACAATTACTGCCAAGAGCATGCTATCACACATGCACACAGTGCACTGCCAGGGTGGGAATTCAGGGTCATGGGTCACGGCCGTGTCTTGCATGTGCACTCCGTGCAGGAACAACATCTTGTGACTAGCAAGCAGCACCATGCACAGTTCAGCAGCACCACACAGTGCTGGTGTTGCTCCATAATCCACAGATACACAATACCAACCCATTGCATGATCAACGCACACAACATGACAGGCAGCACAGCAGTCATCATGCATGTGGACATGTATGCGCAGCCAGAAGCAATTGCACAGTCAGTGAAACTGGACTGTTAGTGCTATGACTGTCAGACCAATTGCGCATGTGCGAAAATACACTGTGACAGTTTTGCCATATTCAGGAATTGCCCCATGTTGCACGTGCATAAGTGGGAGATGCACCGTGTGGAGATGCATCCAACACAGCAGATGCACTATGCTGATTGGGTTGAGCCGAGGACAATTATGCAATTCACATACATTGCTCCCAAATCAGCTCATTGCCGAATTCAGGTGCATCTCACCTGTTTAGCATCTCATTAAAGATGCTCCAGACCTCATTTGCATGCCCTGAGCAATAAAAGCTCCTGAATGTACCTCACCAGAGCTCAGGTGACTGAGAGGAATTGCAGCCTTGAAGGTAAGTTTGTTTACATTCTTCAAAAGGCAGTGTTGTGGCACAAAAGAACAGTGTGAGGCCTTGGACATACAGTAATTGTCTACGCCTGTCCCCAGTCAATAGACACATCCAGGTGAGTGCCACACAGTGTCCCACTGTCCATACAAGGCCAGGCTTGGGGATAGGGGAATTTGCTGGTGGGCGGTGTAGCATGGTACTATAGATGGCTGACATGTGGGTTGCAGTCCTGACCACCATGCAGTGGTGCATGACATGCAACACCTGCATCATATACAGGACAGCGCGACTACATGTGCCACTGCAATAGGACTGGATGGCCAATGCACTGCTGTTCCTGACAGTCTCAGATCCTGTTCCGGATAAGCATGGCAGGCGGGGGGGTGGTCAACAAATGGGGTTCCATGATCCTGCTGCAGCCAAATGCTGTGCCTGCACATATATGGAGCTGCCTGTGCTGGGCTAATAGCTATGTATTCTCACCCACAGAGCCAACATAACTGGACAGGACACAGCTGCTGGACACAGATGTCCAAACTTCACTGGTGACGAAGATAGGGCACTGACTGAGGCATACCTGCTGTGAAAGGATGTCCTGTCTAGAAGGAGTGGCAGCTATCATCTGTGGGACAAGGGCTGGGAGGCAGTGGCATGGCATGTCAATGCCATCAAGAAACACAACAGGACACCACAGGAGTGCAGAAAACCTCTGAATGATGAGAGGAGGAGGAGGAGGAGAGCCAATGAGAAGGTGGTGCACATAGGGGCCTCCCTGAGTAGGACAGGGATTGATCCACAGACAGGTGTGCACCTCACACTCACAGAGGAGCTGCTTGTGGCCAGCATGGGCCATGCAACTCTGCAGGGTGTTCCTGAAGGGGGGTCCAGATGGGCGGCAGTCCATCACAGCACTATGAGTATACGTACCCTGGATGTGTGTCTGTCTGTGTGTGTGTGCAATGTGCACCTTTACAGCCCAGCTGTGTGAGACTGTCAGGCCATGTGCCTGTGGGCATTGACCATGGATTTGTGTGCCATAACCATGTAGTTGTTAGTAGTAGTAGTAGTGTAGTTGTGCAGTCGTGTGATGGGCTGGGCATGTCTTGTGGGGGGGCACAAATGGCATTGTGTTTCACTGCACACCAGTGCTGCCATCCCAGTGGGTGGTGGTCAGAGTGTTGCACAGTCCCATACAGTAACAAGGGGGAGTGAACAGGCACGGGGCCTCTCCAGCTAGTGCCAGTGCATGGCTGCATCAGCAGATTGAGTGTTGCATGTCCACCACAGGGACTGTCATGTGCACCACTGACACACTTCTATGTCCAAATGTACATGCCTGTCTGATCACTACTGTCAGCCATGTTTATAACTTTGTATCCCTTCTTTCTGTTGCAGCTTCATCACACCTCACGGGTGCTACCGTATCTGGTTTACCAAAGGATGCCACAGCAAGGGATGATGCCAAGCTGTCCCACAGGGCTGTGGCCAGGACTGGGGATGGTGCTGTCCCTGGACCGTCTCACACCACAGCTTCCCTGGCCACATCACCAGTGGTGGCAGGCCCATCAAACAGCTTGGCAAGTGGTGCCATGGCTGGCGAGTGTGACGCCACTTGACTGAAGGGCTTCCTGGATTTGGCTGATGATAACCCAGAGGACACGGTGGACATCACCAATACCCTGCTGGTGCTAGCATCTGGAACATAGGGGGAATACAGCAATGTTGCCAATGATCTTGATGCCACACAACTCTGGGAGGACACGGCCAACAGTGGGGCATACAATGCACAGTTGCATGCACAGGTGGCACCTACGGGCATTGGTGTTCATGCCACCCATGGCACATGTGCAGAGCCTACACAGCCACCCACAGTGGCGGTTGTGGTGGGCTGTATGCCTGGTGCTGCTGGGGTGGTGGGGACCACCAGCAAGGGTCAGCAGGGTGATGTGGGTCTGCAGCAGGTGACGACAGACCATGATGCCGCCATACTTGTATGTATTGCAGTTGCACAAGCCCAGTCCCCACCCATACCCCAGCCTGCTGTGGTATGTCCATTGGCTGTGGATGCACAGCAGCAGGCTGGTACACCACCTGCCCATCATCTCCTTCCCCATGACCCTTCATCCGCCGATGAGATTGAGGGCTATGCACGTCTCCTGCAGGGCATTGTGGAGGGGCAGGCATCCCTTCAGGCAGAACTCAGGGGCCTTCAGATGCTGCTGGCCATTGAACACAAGTCAGCAGCTGTGTGGTGTGCCCAGATGTTGGCAGAGGCATACCTACTGCAGGTGGGTATGACCTCAGCTCTGGAGCGGATTGCACATGCTGCCAAGACTGCATGTGCATCCAGTGTGCAACATGGCCTCCAGACTGCCAGCCAAACACCCAGGAATGCCTCACGCATGCCCAGGCAGTGATGTCATGTGAACCCATTGCTCCTGACACCATCACCACATCTCGCCATCGCCATCATCCCCATATCTGTCATGGATCATGGGGCCAACATACCAGTGAACACCTGTTCATTCATGGTCTCACTGCAGTATCCATCCAGGGTTATTGGCTACCCCCCATGACTAGTGGTGCTGCATCGGTGACCACCAGTCATGGGTGTGCCCACCCACATGTCCGTGGTGGCCATGGTGCCTCCCTGTGACATCTGAGTCACTGCTCATATGGCCCCATCATCTGCAACCTTTGTGGCCAACTCACCTGGCTACCCATGCCTGGGGTGGCATGGGTGGCATGTGCCTGCCCCAGTGCATTGCCATTGTGGGTCACCTGTGCATTGCTACATGTATGTCTGTGTGCATCATTGTTGTGCTGTGTAGCATAGGCATGATGAGTATGGTCCTGTATCTGCAGTGCATGTGTGCCAGCAGCAGTACACTGATCCATGCCATCCTCAGCACATACACTGTGTCCCATGGACATGTGGATCCTGCTGTATCCACGTGCATGTGTGTGCATGTGTGTGTGTGTGTGTGTGTGTGTGTGTGTGTGTGTGTGCAGCATTGTCACCATCATGGGTGCACTACACTGCAGCACTGCTGCTGTTTCATAGCCTGTGGTGTGTGTGTGTCTGGCTGTGTGGATATGTGTGTGTGCTGTGGGATGCCATCCATGTATTACCCACCTGTGATACTCACTTACGGTCACTGAACTGTTCCTCCATGATGGTGTCCCTGTGCTGCTGGGCCCTGGTGACCAGCCATGGGTTCCTAGCGTGGTAGTGATGGTCCAGTCTGATGCCCCTGGACCACTGTATCCTTGTCCCCCTCCTCATCCTCCTTCCAGGAACTGTCACCCTCCTCAGCCTGGACAGTTATTCCATGGTCAATGGCCATGTTGCATAGTATACAACAGGCCAGAAATATGTCACAGGCCTTCTCTGGGCTACACTGTAGGGCACCACCTGAACTATCCAGACAATGTAAGTGCATCTTCAGCATGCCAAAAGACACACTTGATGATGGCTTATGTAGTGATGTGTGTCTCATTGTAATGCTCCTCCACCTCTGTTCTGGGTCATTGGAATGGTGTCAGTAGCCAGGGTTGGAGGAGGTATGCAGCATCACCTGTGGAGAGCAAGGGAGGCTGTTACTCCACTGCTTAACTGTGCATTATACCCTCCCCCTGCACCATGGTGCACTGGTGTGACTGCCAGATGTACACCCCAGTCCGTGTGTTGACTGTTCCTGTCTGCCTACATCCCCCTCCCAATTGCTGTGGCCTAGCCATTGTGCACAAGTCTGCCCATAACTGCCCATGCTGGCAGCCATGGTTGAATGCACGTTTTCTGAACTCCACTGTCTGCCCCCGGGTGCCTGTGGATTGACCATGCATGGCTGCGTGTGATGTGTTCTGCCCTGCCACACATGCCTGCTGTTGCACTGTACCCTGCCTCCCATACATTGCTGTTCTGCTGCACTGTCCCCCTGCGTGCATGGTTGCAGTGCTGTCCCCCCTCCAGTGTCCCACCTGTGCTACTCCCTCTGTACATTTTGCATCATGCCAATTGCACACCTGCCCCCTCCCGTTCTGTGCTGTGCCATGGTGTCCTGCTCCTGTGCAGTTCTGTGTGCCACACACACCTACAAGATGGCTTCTGGGTATGTTCCCAGTCTTAAACCTGTAACAGAGGGTGGACTGGTGCCATATGAAGGCATTGTGTGTGCTCCCAGGGTGTGTGGTGCAGACATTGCTGATGCACCCAGTGGAATTGCACATCACCTGGCAGTTGACCGAGTGGTAGTCCTTGTGGTTGACCTATGTCATGGCATCCTCACCAGGAGGTTTGCGGATTGCTACATGGGTACAGTCAATGGCCCCATGACATCTGGCATGCGTGACACCCTGTGGAACTGCTGCATGGCTTCTGTCCACTCTGGCTGTGTACTTGGGAAATGGATGAATTCCGAAGCATGTGGGAGCAGTGCAGTGAGAAATTGTGTGAGGAGACAGGACGTGGACACCTGGGAGTTGCCAGTGGTGTCTCCACCTGGCCTCTGGAAGGTTCCTGTGGTAAGGAGGCACATTACTGTTGTCACCTTGATGTCCACTGCCGTGGCATGTCCTCTTTCAGTGGGTGGCTGAATTTCATCATGGCACAGCTCACAGAGCTGCCTTAGAATAGCCCTGTTCAGGTGATATCAGCCTACTGTTTCAGTGTCCGTCAGCTGTTCAAACATCAGTCTGGCATGATACTGCCATGGAGCTGGCTGCCTATGGTGCCTTCTGCAGCAGCATTGCTGGTTTGCCCATCTCCTCATCCCCATTATCATGCCCACCATCAGGCATGGTGCTCCAGCCATTGTTGTTTTTGGCTGCTGTTCTCCTTTTGCTTGATCCTGCTATCATGTGCTCAGCCTGCTGGGGGCTTGCACTTAAGTCTACTTCATTTATACTTATCTCCACATGGTGTATTTGGTACTTGCACCATGGATGTTCCATATTTGCACATACATTTTGCTCTGCTCTATGAATGTCTCTGTGCTGTATATGCAGTTACACGCCCCCTTGAATTGCACCGCATATCATTACATTCTGTCTCCGGTGCATCCTGTTCAGCGCAGTGCATCCAGCTTGTGCTGGACATCTGTGCTGTCTGTGAATGGCTCCATGGTGCATTTCCGGGTTGTGCTGGCGCATCTCATTTGTGCCCAGTGCATCAGCTTTGTGAATCCTGCCCCATGAGTTTACTTTAAGAGAACAGATAAAGTTATCTTAGCTAAAGTGGAAATTATTAATTTATCCTCACTATTCCAATATTTATTCTTGTTAAGTATAAGCCTCACCATGCTGTAGTCATAAGCTGCATAAAATTGCCAGATCTATAAATGAAATTGTGCAACAGACCCATTGCTGCTTTACACACAGCTGCCACTGCATGCATGCATTCATTCAAACTGCAGTTCTGAACACTGACAGATTGGTCTTAGCATAAAAATAACCACATTTCATTTTTATATAAAAAAGTTAAATGAATAGTATTTTTTAAAAATTCAATGGCCTTAGGAAAATCCAGCTTCTTGCTCAAAAATAAAGAACTGATGACTTAAATAGAGAATGATGTGAAGCCACTAACATACACTGAAGTTCTTCTACTGGCAGATCCAGAGAGTGAAAGTCTTAAAGCAAGTAGTAGTATTGCGAGAAGGTCTGTGCTTCATACCATAGATGACAAAGCTACAGATACAGTATATATACCACAGAATAATAAAATGTGAACCTAAGTAAGAAAACCTTGACATCTTAATATTTTCACAAGGTATATAAAAAAAATGTAATGAGCAAATGGTTAGCATACAACTGAGTGAAAGAAATCACTGTGTAGAGGGTCACATGATGGCAGCCTAATGGTAAACAGCAAACTCCCGCTACTCCGTTTCCTTCCCGCAATAACCCATTGCTAAATCACTCAATCAAGGAGAACTTACCATCTAAATCACTGAATCAGTGCTTAGAGACTTACTGGTGCCTGCAGCTTCTTAAAATAATGGAAGTATATATGCTCAAAGTGCCACCATGGTATTCTCTACTGCCATCTCCCAAGAAGGACTAAGCTCCCAAGCAGCCTAAACAGCAATCCACTAAGGCGACTGCAGGGCCTACACTGTTAACAGAAGAATGATTCTTGGAGATAATGCGGCCAATACAAGATTTGATTTCTAGTATCACCGACGAACTACATCATGTCAAAGTCACAACTAACTCTCCTACAGTAAGAGTAGGGGATTCCGAAGCTCGACTATCCTCCTTAAAAAAGAAGCAAGATAGAATGGCACTCGACTATACCACAACTATTTGGAAAGTCAAAAAATTAGAGGAAAACCTAGATGATTTGGAGGGTGGAAGCCAAAGAAATAACCTTTTGGTTATAGGAATACCGGAGCTAGAAGAAGGCAACTCGCAGATTCTTTTCCTACAAAAATTCTTCAAGAAAATTGCAGGCTGTTCTCTGAATGGACCTACTTATGTGATCGAGAGAGCCCATCAAGTACTTCGTCCACCACCACTGCCCAGCTCCCCACCTCAGCCTCTCATCTTCAAGCTGCTTAATTTCCTGGATAAGCAGCATATCTTGGCCAAGGTGAAAGCACTTCGGGAGGTACAGTGGGAAGACAAAAAAGTTTGCATTACTCAAGATCTGCCACAGTCTGTCCAAATCAAGTGGCAGGAATTGCACCCACTTGTGTCTAAATTGATTGCTGTGGGGAAGCCATTCTGAGTAAAATATCCTGCAGTACTCCAAGTCAAAATTGGAGAACACTGGCAAACTTACGATACACAATAGCAAGCCCTGCATGAGCTAAAGAAAGCACTACCTGATTTATTTCAGTGACTTCACTGCTTTGAGTTGTGAAAGCTAGTCACAGAAGAGTGCAACTGGGAGTTCTTGACTATAACTACTAAATGGTGTTAAACGCTCCATGTCTCAGAACTGGAAAGAACTGGTTTACCACCCAACGGTTTAATTCCATGCTCAGCCTACTTTTATGAACAGTTTGGGCCGACTGAAGTAGTAAGGACAGTTTGATCTGTA
The DNA here is from genome assembly GCA_016271365.2 of Neoceratodus forsteri. Classification (NCBI taxonomy): domain Eukaryota; kingdom Metazoa; phylum Chordata; order Ceratodontiformes; family Ceratodontidae; genus Neoceratodus; species Neoceratodus forsteri. Next base: position 465,497,316 of record CM057449.1, read on the forward strand.
GCATCATAACGATAGAACAGAATCTCACTTCAGTTAAGTGATAAGAACACCTTCTTACTTCCATTTCTGATTTGGGGAACTGTGCTTACCTCTGCATACCATCACTGAGGATCTTATTTGTATCATATTCCAATGGCTTAACAAGATGCCTCGTTTTGCTTGTTTATATATTTCATACTTCCTTTGATTACTCATTAATCTTAGATGTTACTAATTTTCTCAAAGTTCTCCTTACATCAAAAGGGTAAAGAAAAAAGGGAAAAAAGCTTTCAGTTTGCAGTTTTGCATACTCACTCATTAGCAATGGTTCAATTTCTAGTGTGAAGGAAAAATGCAATACTTGATTTACTTAAATCGTTTTATTGTTAAATGCTAGTCAGATAGAACACCAGAATACCTTAGTGAAGATTACTACTTGATTATGCAACGGGGGTAGGAGGGAATGGGGGGTGGAGGATGTTTGTGGGCTTGCGATATAACATCGCTTGACTGAATTAGTATGTTGGTGCAGTTAAAAGAACTGGGGATAATTATTAAACTTGTTTTGGGTGTTTTTTGGGGGAGGGTTGGAGAGAGAAGGGGAACTCTGTTATTATCTTATGGGACTAAAGAGGGTACCATGTGTTCAGACTTCTTACTCTTTAGATTCAATGTTTCCCTTTTATTACTCATGCTATTGCTTAACTAATAAATGTGTGGTTTGTGTACTATAGTGTGTTAGAATGTTAAGGGAGCCAGAGATAGATGTAAAAGGCAAATCATCCTAAAATACTTATTGCATTTAAAAACTGGTATTGCATGTCTGCAGGAAATGCACCTCAGGAGAGAAGACACTTTATTTTTGCGTAAAGGTTGGGTTTGACAAGCTTTTGGGGCGGGAGGGTCTACTAGCTGGGAAGGTATCTGCCATACTAATCATCAAAAATGTTCACTTTAAACTAGAGCAGGAGGTATGGGATTCCAATGGGCACTATCTACTATTTTGTGGGTCCCTATACTCCCATCAGATTCTGCTTGGCTCCATATATGGTCCAAATGTGGACTCCCCTAAATTTTTTACATCTCTCTTGGATCTAGAGGTTTCTAACTCACCTGGAACTGTTTTCCTAGGTGGAAACTAGAATATTACCCCTCAGCTCCAGCTGGATAGGTCAGACCCCAAAAGGTCCAGTCTCTCACCAGCACAGAGAGCTTTAAAATATCTTCTATATGGAGTGGGGTTAATAGATGTATGGAGAGTTTTGAATCCCTCTGAAAAAAATATACTTGTTTTTCTCCCCCCATCGCACTTGCTCACGAATAGACTCCCTCTTGGTTAGTTCTCATATCTTGCCTGGTGTATTGGATGCAAATATACACCCACGGGTTATTTCAGATCACTCCCCTGTTTCCCTTACTTACATTCTAGGTCCAGGAATTAGGAGAGACTCCCTCTGGAGCCTAAATAATCAATTACTCCAAATCCCTCATACTAAGACTCATTTCAAGAACTTCATTTCCCATTTTTTGGAGACTAACCTGGGGTCAGTCTCTCGAATTGATTTGGTCTGGTCTGCTTTGAAATGTGCTTTAAGGGGTGAATGTATCCACCTTGTGTCCACCAGAACCGAACAATTTAAATCACAAATTGAGGACCGCCTTCATTCTATTAAATCCCTTGAAAGGGCTATTAGTTGTTACTCACTAGAAAGTGACTGGATTAAGCTACATAGTCTACACGCCCAATTTTCAGATTTGATGTCTCAAAAAGCTGAACTTTCCCTGAAGAGAACCAAGCTCAAATACTTGGAATCTGGAGAAAGGGATGACAAACTCCTTGCCATTCAAATTAAGCAGGCAGAAATGGCATGTTCCATATCTGGTTTATATGTAACAAAAGCTGGCCCTTTAACAACAGACCCAAGAGAAATTACTTCAGGATTCAGACAATGCTTTCAGAATCTGTATACTGTCTCAGAAGAGGAGATCCCAACGGAACAGGATATTCAAAAGTATTTTGACTTCCCAGTTCTTCCTAAACTATCTCCAAATGAAACCTCCTTATTAGGAAACTGCATTGAGGAAGGGGAAGTTAAACGGGAAATCCAGCTACTCCCCTCAGACAAGTCTCCTGGACCAGATGGCCTTTCAACTAATTTTTACAAATTATACACTCCAGAACTTTCCTCACTCCTGATGAAAGTTTTCAATTCATGGTTTGAGAATGGACTCTCTGACCACACTTACTTAGAGGCCCTCATTACTCTTATCCCCAAGATTGGTTGAGATCCCCATCATCCAGAAAACTACCGCCCCATATCACTACTCAATGTGGATATTAAAATATTGGCCAAAGTACTAGCAAACCATTTAGGACCCCTGATGAATAAAATCATTAGTGGCGAACAAGTTGGTTTCATGTCAGGCAGATCCTCTAGTGACCATATGTGATGTTTACTTCACCTTCTCTCCTTAAACAACAATTTGGATACACCAGCTGCTCTCATCGCATTAGATACAGAGGAAGCTTTTGATCGTGTTTCTTGGGATTTCCTCTTCACAGCTTTATCCCATTTTGGTTTACCACAAATATTTATTAAGTGGATTAAATTACTTTATACTTCCTCAACAGCCTGTGTTTGGTGCAATCGTATTCTTTCTAGTTCATTACCACTGCATTGTAGCACCAGGCAAGGCTGTCCTCTCTCTCTCTCTCTCTCCCCTCCTCCTTTTTAACCTCTACTTGGAGCTCCTTATCTGGAGACTAGTCACATCTCAAAGTCTCCAAGGAATTACAGTTGGGATGCAGCAACATCTTTTATCAGCTTATGCTGATGACCTACTGCTACATCTGGAAAACCCTTAGGCTGGCATACCAGTCCTCTTGCAGGAAATTGATTCCTTTTCAAAGGTCTCCTACTATAAACTTAACCTTTCCAAAACTAGTATTTTCCCACAGAATGGTAAATTAATGCCGTCAGATATACAAGAATTTGGTTTGAAATAGGAGCTGAAGTCCTTGATTTATCTGAGTATCACAGTCTCTAGGGAGATCTCCACAATGGCAAAAGGAAATTTCACCAACTTATTAAACATAATAAAAACAGATCTTGAAAGGTGGGATACACTGCCAATTTCTTTATGGGGAAGGATTAGCACAGTCAAAATGAATGTGCTACCCTGAATCCTTTACCCATTAAGTATGTTGAGTTTATTTTTCCCTAAATCATTGTTCCTCATTCTTCAAAAACTGATTAACCAATATATCTGGAAGGGGAAAGGTGTTAGAAGAGCCTGTCACAAACTTACCACACCAAAATCACATAGTGGCCTCTCCCTTCTGTCCTTCTTCACCTATTATGGAGCAATCCATATCAGCAAATTAGCATACTGGATGCATACACCGGGAGAGGTAAATACAATATCATATCTCCCTCTTTGGTTAGACATCGAGAAGACTTTAGCTCTTAATAACTCCTGCACTCTCTCAGCTTTGCTTTACTCCTCTCTGAAGTATATCCCTTGAGACCTTTGGAAAACCCCAATAGGATGGTCCTCAAGAGCGCTACACTAGATACAGCAACATTTGAATTTAGATTGGCATAATTCTCTAAAGCAAACTCTGCTAAACAATCCCCATTTTCAAATCCAGAATTGACCCATCCCCCCAGCATACTGGACTCCCCTGATAGGACTTGCAGATATTGCTCCCAATGGTAAAGCCCTCCCCTATCTCCAATTTCAATCAAATTTCCATCATAAAATTGGAAATCTCTTTAAATATTGGCAGATCAGACATACAGTGGTCTCTTTCCTAAAAAATACATCACCATCTGCCCCCCCTAAAATTGAACTATCCTCCCTTTTACATATGGCTGACCAACCACATTCAGTTTCCAGAGTTTATAAAGAATTACAATCCTTAGATATTCAACTGCCCAAAGGTATTTGTTATTACTGGGCTGATCAACTCTCTCTTAAGGAGGAAACTGAAATCTTGCAACAAATGTGGATTAACCTATACAGATACGTTAAACAAGATTGACTTCATCTAGTCCAATATAACATCATGTAAAACCTATACTTTAACCCCGTAAAGCTTCATAAGATTGGAAAGCTCACTTCTCCACAGTGTCACTGCTGTCTCGGAACACATGGATATCTATACCACATGTTATGGACTTGCCTTAAAGCCCAGGTATTCTGGCAATCCATTAAAAACTCACTAGACCCCCTATTTGCACTTGAACCATTATTTTTGCCAGAAATCTGTTTGCTCAATTGTTTCCCTTCAGGAAAAATTAACTTAAGAAAAGCCTGTATATCTTTAATTACTGGTGTAGCCAAACTAATAATAATGAGACATTGGATGGATGATTTGTTGCCTACTGTGTTAGAATGGCATAGAGAAATGCTACTGGCTCTTCAATTAGAAAAACATATAGCTATGATGCATAACAGATTGCAGTCCTATCTGGATAAATGGGGAACTCTTGAGCTTTACTAGTAGCATGGAAACCCTAGATTCTCATGACACACATTTATTATCAATGTTTATAATGTCAACAGTAATAGAGTTACACACTTGGTACCAAGAAAGGGGGGGAATAAGTTAAGATTATAAAAATTTTAATTTCTAATTTTAATTATAATTTAGTATATTATGTTTTAACATGCAATCTCATAGCTCAAATCTATTTTCTGTTTCTGTAACTCAGATTGGGTTTTTGGAATCTACTTCTGTACCATGTATAAAACTAAAATAAAGTATATTGAATTACAAAAAAGAAATCACTGTGTCTTTTTTATTTTATCAACATATTGAAAAATGATGGCAACCAGTACCAGCCATTGTCTCTAAGGGGCAAATTCCACAGTGTTGAGAGGCATTGGAATTTTTAGGATACCCAGTATCACTCTTAGATTTCATAGAGTTTGGGAAAAAACTAGTAAGGTCCTTGTATCTAAGTAAAAAACACCTTAAAACACTAGTAGAGGTGATTGAACATGGGCAGTAGATGACAGAACCAACACCATCAGATACAGAGTAGGAATTCATATTCAAGAATGAATGAAACAAAGCAGATGCAAATTTCTAACATCCTTAGTGATGCTACAGTTCCTACCTGCCCACAATGTGTAAAAATAATAAAAGCAGTACTGTCTCCATAAGAGATGTCATAGATGGAGAGATGGGATCTTGTGTCCACAAGACATCTTTTGTGGATACACAAAAAGCCTTTAACATACTTAAAGGTACCATATTTGCAGTTCCCTCTTTCCATTTAACACCAGCCTCTCCTCCCCCACACACAAAGATTGCCACCCTGATTCTGGTATTGTCCCATGATCCTTACTTAAAAACCTCCAACACCAAGTGCATAGGCCCCACCATCAAAAAGAATAGCAGATATGTGGCCAAACATTATCATCCAACCAGGAATCTGGTGCAGTATTAATCAAAATGCAATTATGTTCACAAAGATTCACCTCCCAGTTCAATAACCACAAAATATTTTAAATAAGACTTCTGGGGTTAGTATCACAAAACGTTGCCCTTGCGCAAACCAAGTTTTCCATGAGCAAACCAGGTTTTGTGCTGAGTTTGTATTCAGAAAAGCCCAGTTTGCACACTCAAACCAGGTTTGCACAAGGGTAAGGTGTGGCAGGGATCACAATGCAAATGAAGGGGATGGGGCCTGCATATCAGTGCTCTCCAATTTACAAAGCATTTGCTCAATGCAATGGCCTTTTGTGAGGCCCCCTTGCACGGAGCAAATACCACTGACTGAGACCTTGCCTTAATGCCATGCAACCCTAGAGGTTGACAGCTGTACTATGGTGGTGCCCCCCCACCATGATCATCAGCCCCAGTAAAAAGAATAAGTGTCCCTGGTGCCAGTGGTTCCCCCATGATCACCAATCACTGGCCAGACTAAAGAAACATAAGTTTCCCTGGTATCCAGTGGTCCCTCCCTCAACCCAATCCTGCACCTGAGATGTGAAACCATAGGTTTCTCTGCTGCCCAGTGGTACTTCCCCCACCCAATCCCATGCCCAATGTGTAAAGACATTTTCCCTGGTGGCTAGTGGTCACTTTCACCACTAGCACCCATGCCTGATAATTAAATTCCTAATCCCTGATGACTAGTGGTCCCTCCCCCAATCCACCCCATGCCTGATCTTTAGGTAATATTCCCTGGTGTACAGTGGTTCCCCCATCCTGATCCCCTATGCAAGACACCTGGTGTCTAGCAGACCCCCACCTTAGCTAGTAGTGCCCCACCACCCCACTTGTCTCCCATTCCAGCAACAAGCTGGAGACTGGCACATCCCTCTTCTGACCACCATAGCCAGCCACTGACTGAGCTGTCAATGAGTACATGCTATATTGCTCATTGATTGGCAGCTCACTCACTACATACAATAGGCACTCATTGACAGCTCAGTCAGCATCTGGCTGTGGTGGTGAGAGGCGGGCTGTGACAGTCGCCAGCACAGGGTTACATGGGGGAGTGGGGTGGTGGGGCACTGCCTGCCAGGGTTGGGGTGAGAGGTCAACTAGACACCAGAAAATGACCTCAGTGTCTTGTATAGGGGATTGAGATGGGGAACCAATGGACCATAGGGAATATTACCCAAAGATCAGGCATGGGTGTGGGTGGGGGGGAACACTAGCCACCAAGGAAATAGAGTATAATTATTGGGCATGGGTGCAGATGGGGGAAGAGACCACTAGCCACCAGGGAAACAGAGTATAATTATCAGGCATGGGATCGGGTGGGGGGAGGAACCACTAGACACCAAGGACACATGTGTTTCTTATAATCAGGCCAGCGATCAATGATCATGAGGGAGGGGGTTACCACTAGCACCAGGGAACCTTCCTGTTTTATGACTTGGGCTGGTGATCATGGGGGGAGAGACCACTAACCACCAGGGAATATATCTTCACACATCGGGTGTGGGATTGAGTGGGGGAAGGGACCACTGGACACCAGGAAACTTATGTTTCTTTAATCAGGCTGGCAATTAGCGATTGTTGGGAGGGGGCATCAACACCAGGGAAACTTCTTTTTTTTTTCTTAATCAGGCCAGTGATCAGCAGGGGGAGGACCACTAGTCACTAGGGACTGCGGCAGTGTATTGGATAGGGGCTGGGGGGCCCACTAAGCTCTATGCAGCCTATGCAAATGTGCCCATAATGGGCTTGCAAATGGCCACCTAGCACCTTGCATGCCCAATGGGCTCATTTGCATGGCTGCCTTTGTGAACTGGGAATAGCACACCTGCGCTATTCACAGAGGGGCCATAATCTTGGCTGCATGTTCGGGCAGTGCTAGTGGCATGGTACTAGTGGTACTGTGGTTACCGCTGCCTCAACCTAGTCTTATTCACAGTCACATAGCATGATGCACTATCTGACTGTGAATAGCACTTTTGGAAACCTGGGCAAATGCAAAATGCAATACCGAGGTTTGCACTGTGATTGGTGATTTTTTAAGAATCTAGCCACTTTTTTTATGGCTGTGGGCATAGCCCAGCAGATGTTTTGCATTCAGAAAAGGGCTGATGTCATTTTTGCTACCAAACAACATGACAGAGTGGTAAAAATAGATTTCTCTGCTGAAGCCTCATTACTACACTGCCTGTGTGTGTATAGGAAGATGTAGAGCACTATTTTTCCTCTGGCTTGAGGAGTTAATTGAGCCCACAAAAAGTTAACTCATTATCTTCTGGCAGCCATTCTGTGTCAGATTACCAATGGATAGTACAGACATCTTAGAAAGCTATTGGAAGTAGAATGGGTTAAACACTTTCTTGAGCATCTTGCATAACAAATAAGCTCTGCTGTGTCCTCAGCCCCTAGAAACACCTCATTAAGCCATTTGACACCACCATCCTAAGAGCAGTCATTCTGCTACTTTGCTGGACATTCCATAGCAAAGAGCCCCAGTGATGCCTGTTTCCAAATAATACATCAACTTCATTTTCTCAGTCAGGCAGTCCTGGGATACTGTTTATAGTCTACTGAGTGTTCTGAACCTGCAACTTGTGACTATAGGTATTTACAACTGAATGATAGTAGCAACTTTTGCTTCACTTGCAAATAGGTAGGCATATGTATGTCTAAATTTTGTTTGACTTAGGTTATATGTAGAATCTGATCAGTTCATAACATGCTGTATTGTGATTAAATTAACTGATAAATGGGATTTTGGTTTCTTTTACAAATTCATTTTTCTTGGCCATGGATATACTAAAACAAAAATGTCTCAACAAAATGTTTAAAAATAAGGAGTTTTAGCAAAAATTTAGTTGATGTGGTATAAAGGGCTGCTCCCTGGAAAATTGCCTGGTTTGGGGGGGCTGCAACAAGCAGAATGGGACTTCATGGATGGAGGAGCTCATGGCAGCAGAAGAGGCATGACGACTTTAAAAGCTTAATGGTGTGGATGTAGAGACACCAGTATTTGAGCGTGACTTTGTTAGAGGACTAAGTGTGACTTGGGGGTTGGGGATCATCAGGAATTGAATAAGTCTTGGTATTTTTAGCATAATGTTTTTCTGAGACTTCAGCCTTCAATGGGTTGGACTCTGCATCCATCTGTACAGTATGTTACTAAGCCACATGCAGTGTGGTATGGGTAAAAACCAGATCACCAGACCCAGACCAGCCTGTAAAGTCTGGATTGGGCACAGCTTGTGCAAATATTGCTGATCCACTCACTCCAGATGGTCTGATCTGGCTTTTACATATCTGATCTGGTCCTGACAGTTCCATTTTCAACCATGCCAGGAAGGGAAAGGACCAAATATGTAAAAGTAAGACTGAAGAGTGCAGCCAGAGTGACTGGACCAGCATCATTTGTGCAAGTTACACCCGGTATGGCCAATTTGGATTTTTACAGAACTGCTGTGATTCAGGTCTGTCAGTCCCATTTTTAATCAATCTTTATTTTATACTGAAAGGTATGTGAGCAAAAATGCCTGTTTACACAAATGTCCAGTTAAGCATAAAGAGAGAACTGAACTTCAGGTCAAACAATTACATAGTAAAATACCATCCATCTCCATCCAACAGCAGAAACCTACCTAAAAAAACTAGGGCATATACTATAAACTAACTATATATTATGATCTTTGGCATGGAGGAGAAAAAAAAAACCTTTAAAAGGAGGAAACCTGTGGGGTTGCGAGGCCTAGGTTGCCTTCCTTCCAGGCTAGGGGGTATTTTATTTAGTGATGGTTCGGCTACTGCAGTTTGAAACCCAATTTCAGGAGGGCGGGTCAATTTGGAGGAAGGCTTTTGCTCTACCCCCTGCAGGAAATGCCATGAGTGGCTGCAAAGATAGCTCTGCCTCTAAGGGAGACTCCCACACAAGAGGCCCTCACCAAAGGTGAGAGGAAGAGGAGAGCATCAACCACTGGAAGTCACTCACCTGGCCTACATGAAGGAGACCTAAGGTGGAGGTAGATGTCTGAGGGTCTTCTCTGAGGATCATCTGAGAATTGAGCTGAGCAGGGAAGGGGAGGTCTTGGAGAACAGGTGAACTGCAGGAGGCCATAGGAAGAATGACTTTCAAAGGTGCTATGGTGAAGTCATAGCCAAAGGAGTGCTCTCGGGCTTCAGGGCCCCACCCCTCAGCAGCTGAAGTTTTGAATTCTACATGAAGTGGTGCTGCCAATGAATTAGATGACTGAAGCTCTACCAAGAGCAAGAATATTCCCACTATGGGCAGATGACAAGGACCCCACCCTGAGTTTCCCATGCTCAAGATGTGGATTTTGTTGGTGCAGATGGAGACCATCAGCTACAGGGCAAGTCCTGAGCCAAAAAAAGGTAATGGTTATGGTTAGCATGCCTCTGATTTATGACTGAGAGCATGAATCAATTGTAATATGCTAGATAAGAGGAAGCCATCAAAGCTGGAAGTTGTAGATTAGATGAGGTCAGGTGAAGCCAGCAGCTGTACATATCGATGAGGTGGCCAGCCTTGAAAGATTGCGAGCAAACTCTACAACATAAGCACTACCAAGGCAGAGCCTGTGAAAGGTTGCACGTGAACTCTGCAACAACAAGAACTACCAAGGCAGGTACTAGGTGAGGTAGGAGGCTGCGGTGCGAGCTAGGGTTTGGTTTGATGGTAGTAGTAATCAGCGGAAAATAAGGTGACCAGATCCATTACAGAAGCCAAATTGATGGTGCCAAAAAAGGTGATTGTTTAGGCAGTCAGAGGCTTTTAGGCAGTGAGGTGCTGTGATGCCAGTGATTGGATCAATGAGATTTAGTGTAATTGAATCGATGAGGTTTAGCAGATGATTTTTTATGGTTTCAGCATGAATAGTGAATTGATATGACTGCCATGAATACCTGAAATGCCTTTAAGGTGGAGATAGGTTATTCCAGTAAAGAGTATTTGCAACACAGTAATGGAATGAGGTTAATGTATTTATGCATGGATGGCTGAAAAGTCATGTAGGCAAAGGAGTAGGGTGAAATCATACAGCACATAAAGGCATGCTCCTGTTAATTGGAGCCACAATGCCCCATCGTGACACTGCAGTCCCCCGCCAAGGGAATAACAGGGAAGCTACAAGCTGAGCACTATGAGACGAAACAGCAATTATAATGTTGATATGGTAAGAACCCCCGAAAAGGTGACTTTAATGGCAAGATCCTTGTTAAAGAGGCTCCTCAAGTCAAATGAATTCAGATCTGCAACTCATAGTTCAGTGCCTTAGCTCTGCAAAATACTGCTGAGGTGTATTTGATTCAAAAATCTCTTGTAGTATTGCTGGTAGAATGCTCGTAAAATTGCTTGAACTGGGACACAGGCACTTCCCTGTGGGTAACTGCATCCCCGATCCACCCCCACGCTCAGCCAACTTTATGACGTGATCCCAGGAAGAGTGCAGGGACACGCTACAATATAGTCTATGGGGGGTAACTTTAACAACAATTGTATATATTACAGTGATCATGTGGTGATTAGATGTGGGCACTGGGTGACTAACAAAGCCTGTGGGGGTGGAGTTATACATCAGGCAGTGTCTGTGTCCTTGTTCAAGAACTTTTATGAGTGTTCTGCCAGCAATACTATTAGAGATTTTTGAATCAAGTATACCTCAGCAATATTTCACAGAGGTAAGGCACTGAACTATGGTGTGCAATGGTCTAGGCTGGTAGATCTCTTTAAGGATAGAGCCAGAGGATAGCAAGCTGCCAGTATAATGTAAACTGCGTAGTAGTAGCTGCCTGGCTGGGCAAACACTGAATAAATTGAGCAGAGCACGCTGAACTCCAATACTGAATAAAGTGAGCTAGTACAGAGTGAAGTAAGAGCAGAGCTGTTGAATACTCATAGCACAATGGAGAGTGGCAGGGTGAAGCCTGGACCAGGTGCAAGTAATTAAGGTGGAAAGCACAGGAGACAGAAGGCAGGAAAACAGCAGTGGGAGTTGAAACATACAATAATAATGCAGTTGACTGAGGGTTTGCAAAATCTTGTGAGTAAATTGGAGCCTGAGCACAGGCATAGGGCACCTTAACTTAAGGAAACAATATGTAACCTAAAGCACAAATAAACAATGTATACACAGGGTGCTAGAGAACTATAAAAGCCCAAAAGAAATAAACAAGGCAAACACAAGTACAGGAGCAGGAAGGAAACAAGCACACAAGGAAGCATGTAGCAGTCAGAGGCAAAGCAATGCAAACCAAAAGCAGGAGAACACAAAAAACAGAAGTCCAGCATAAATCAAGCAGAAACTAAAAGCACAGCAATGCTGGGGGGAGGGGGAAAAGCCCCAGCAGGCCCCAAGGGAGAAGATAGACCATCAGAGCATCTGGCTGGCAAAGAAAAAGTGCTTCAGAAGAAGGCCAGGAGGAACTGCTTACATAGCTCAGGAAGTGGATGTGGCTACTTGTTCACCTGATAGAACAACAGGCATAGTCTTTCAAAAATAAAAGAAAGTGAAAGTTTCTTTATAGCTTCTGCCAGCACACAAGGAACAGTAGTGCAGTAAAGAGAGGGCATGAATAAAGGCTCATTGGTGGGAACTTCAAAAAAGACATAAGGATATTCTACTTCACCAAGAGTGTAGTGGAACTGTGAATATGATTACATGTGGAAGTGGTGAAAGCAGGGTCTATAAATGGGTTCAACAGCAGGTGTGTTAGTTATGGTTGCAGGTAATTCAAAAAGGAGATGTTAGAGAGGTAGGGGAGATCAATGGAGGGTGTGGTTGAGATAGGCATTAGGGCTAAATACCCCTTCTAAGATTTATTTATTAAAAGTTAAAATTTACAGGAGAATCATGTCAAGTTCATTGTTACATTGTTCAACACATGTCCTTTTTAATAACAGATAAAACACATAAAAAAGACACATGGCAGCATTTCATAAAAAAAAAACTGTAAACAATAAAATATGTGTAAAACTTCAGGAATGAATGAAAAAAGAGTTTACAAAATCAGACATGGAATTAGACAAGAGAAACTTTCTTTGCCTACTCAGAGGTTAATCTGAAAATGGGGGGTTACACTTGATGAGTTGTTTGGGCCCAGTTACCTACATCCCTTCTTGATAGTGGACCAGTCCATAATCTATAGTCCCATGAATATAGGAAGGATGGCCCTAGGCCTTAAAATGATACTTATCTCATCCAGCCTCTGTCCCCATTCATCAGTCTCCATCCCAACTCAGCTGGCCCAACAGAAAAGGTATTCCCAAACTATTCCCATGCAAGTCCCATAATCCAATTATTGTAAGACAATGTCACATTTTTATAGGTTCAGTTTAGGGCTGGGCGGACCCAAAAAGGCCCTGACCTTTATTATTAGGATCAGGATCCGGGCCCAGCTTTTGATAAGTTATGATTAGGTTTGATTCTAACCAGACGCTTTTGTAAAATGTGAGTCCTGATAAGTTTTGATTAGTTTTGATTCTAACCAGAACCTTTTGTAAAATGTGAGTCCTGGTAAGTTCTAATTAGTTTTGATTCTAACCAGAACCTTTTATAAAATGTGAGGAAAATTGATATTCTGCTATACAATTGCTTAAAATGACATTAAGATCTATGGCACACACATAACATTGTTGCAAGCAGCCTTTTAGGAAATGAAAACAGAAAGTTTGTTACCAAAGATGTGCTGGCCAGTTTTGAATACATGACAGCATGCAGGTGAGCTGGTTTCCTGCATGTTACCTCACTGTAGCAGTGTAAACTGATCTGTCTGACCTGAAGGGGGGATCTCATTTAGTATACAAAGGACACATCAGTTGGTTGTTGCACTACCTGCTTCTCTGCTCCACTAAGAGTCATGTAGTTATTTTCTATGGCATGGTGTCCACTCTGCCCACCTACGCACCCAAATATATGACTGCGTATCATTCGTTAGCACATAAATCAAACAACAAATTCATAGAGATGCCACCATTAATGGAGGAGAAATAAGTAAGCTGCTCAACCAGGAAACAACATGAAGATGATTGTTTGTGAATTCAGCATTGAAGAATTTCGGGAATGATGTCAAATCAATCAGCATCATGCATTATTGTAAGCTGATTTTGAAAAAAGGACATGTCTGCAACAGGAGGAAGTAGCAGTACATCTTAGCCTGGTGACAGCCTTCTATCTGTTAAGTAGACAGAGGAGAGACAACACAAGTCAGGTCAATAGCAGCACTGTGGTCAGATCTGCAATCTACAGTATGTTAACAGCTGACCTTTATAAGGAAATACCTAATATGAATTAAGATATTATTTTTTATTTTGAAAGGGAATATTCAGGGAATGCAAATGTTATGTGTAAGTCAGGACATGTAGTGACCTCCTTGAATGGTAACATTCAGACTTTCCAAAATATGGTTCAGTCCAGTAGGACATGCTGCAAAAATGTCATGGATAGAGTAAACTATGACGGTTTATATTCTGGTACTTAAGTATTGGAACACGGAGTGCCCCAGGGTTCAATTCTGTGGTCGCTACTGTTCTCCTTGTTTATTGACACTATTCCTTCTGTTTGGGCACATGGAAAATCTATTCTGTATGCAGATAATATCATTATTTAAGTCAGTTCTTCTTCTGTTGAAATAAACCAGGTACTTAATAATGATTTTTCTACATTGAATCTGTGGTTAATTAATTAATTAGATTTTTGGAAAACACCTTTGAGCACAAGTGCTTTTTTCCAAAGGTTGCATGTCACGTTCCAAAGGTTACAGCACCATCTTTTACTAAATAATAAGAAAATCAAATGTATGATTTTTGGATCCAAACCTAGATTGTTTAGATGTCCCCATTGTTGATTATTGATTCTAAAGTCATTGTACTCAAGCAGGTTACTGAATTCAAATACCTGGGACTGCTTTTGGACCCTAACTTAACTTTTTCATTACATACAAAGGCAATTAGTAGACAAGTTAATCAAAAATTAGGCGCCTTATTTAAATTACAAAACTGTTTAACTATGGGGCCATACATGTCATTGCAAACAGTATACTATTGCTTACATTAAACTGCAGTTCATATATTTTTTCAAATTTAACCTCAGCTGAGTTAGCATTAATAACTAATACATTTCACAGGATCTGTAGATGTGCACTAAAAATGCCATATAGAACTTATCATTGTGTACTGTATGCACATACTGGCTGGTTACTTCCGAAGTTCAATGGTTTTTATAACTTGTACTGTACCGTGGATAACATATTGAGATTAAAATCTGATTCTCCTCTATATGTTATCCTTGATTTTAAAACAGAATGTAGGCAGTTGAGATCTAAGGGAAGGCTGTTGCTATCAATCTTAGTTACTTCAACTGTTATGGGTGAAGGTGCTTTTTCAGTTCATGCTGCTAAATGCTGAAACAGCTTACCACATTTTCTCCACAATGCGAAAAACCATACAGTTTTCAAACAGCAGTTAAGGTCATATCTGTTAAAACAGCTGGACTGTGTTTTATCTAGATTTGTATTGAATATGTTGTAAGTTAATCAAGCATATTGTATGTATCATTTTAGATATTTATGCATAATATCTTGGCTGTTTGTAAGAATAGCCCCGGGTTTCTCATGAAAAAGGGCCTTGGCTCATTGTACTTACCCAGTAAACAAAAGTAAAATAAATAAATAAAATACAAAAAGTGTCATTAGACAATCCAAATATTAGCTCACTCCACTAGGACATGCTGCAAACATTGTGCCATCAGGTTCAAGCATTCTAAATATTAGCTAAGTCCAATACGTAGTGCTGCAAAAATTATACCATCAGGTTCAGGCAGTCCAAACATTAGTTCAGTCCAATAGGACAGGCTGCAAAAAGTGTGCCATCAGGTTTAAGCAGTCCAAACATTAGCGCAGTATGAAAGGGTTGGGTAAGACCCTGTCCCATCTGTTATGCAGAGACAGTGTTAAAGGCAGGGATCTATTTTGTTCTCTCCTATTTTGCCACTTGTATGTTGCTTGCCTATCTGATAATGCAATCAAATTTTTCTTGTGACATTTAGGGATTGGTCACTACAATGATTCCACAATTCCCCCCTTATCCCTCTTCCTTCACTTGCTGTTTCTATTCTTTCTATCTCCCCTTGCTTCTCTGTGATTAAAAAATAAGCTCTCTTTGTGAATCGTTATGTGAAACCAGGATCCCATGGTTTGCAAATGTATATAATTATGTTGTTGAAATGAGTGCAGAAAGCTATTTGGGTTTACTAGAAATAACAATCTGGAACACAAGGGGATTGACCTTGAGATGCATTTCGACCTCCTCAAGCCTGTTTACTAAATTGTCAATAGCAGACCAGCTCTGGGACAGAATGTTCTATTTTGTTGCACCTGTTTAACCCTTGCAGGGCTGTGGAATGATACATCAGTCCAAACTTCCTATACATTCTATTTCTGTTGGCAGCCTAAGGATTAAGACTAGATGTACTCATCAGGCTGACCGAAGGAAGGAGATTTACAGAATCTGCAGACACTGAAAAAGTGAACCAGACCCCGAGGGTCCAAGAGGGCTTAGGACGCCCTCCCCCACCCCCGAAACTAAAGAATCTGCAGACACTGAAAAAGCGAACCAGCCCCCGAGGGTCCATGAATGCTTAGGATGCCTCCCCACCCCCGAGACTAAAGAATCTGCAGACTCTGAAAAAGCAAACCAGCCCCGAGGGTCCGTGAGGGCTTAGGACGCCCCCCGAAGCTAAAGGTACGGTGAAACCTCCAACAGCACTGTGCTGTGCTGTGCACAAGCATTGTAAGGACTCAAGGACTCGAATTTTGGCACCTTTTTGTTAAAGCAGTACTTTTAAAAGCTAATTTTATTTCGCCCCACACGAATGCAGATAGTTTTCTGGTTTACTAATTGGTTGTATTTTTGCCTGTTTTGATAGCCTGCAAGTTTAAGTTAGCAAATATTTCCACTTTCAGCCTCACCTTTAATTTAGGGAGTTGTAGCACAAGTCAGAAAGCCGGTTTTGTATAAGCAATCCCGACCGAGAGCTGCACTTTGTAAGCTGGGAGCAGTAGCACAAATTGGAGAATTTCTAAACCCTGCATTTTAACTCTTTTCCAATTATAGCCCAGCATTTTATAAAATAAGTAGCAGTTTCTCTGTTAAGCCCTGAATCAGCATAGCGTGTCCAGCAAGCAAATCGCATCACTGCAGGCTTCTCCAACCCGCCCCCCCCTGCAGCCCCTCCTTTGAATCCTACCTGTACTTAACATCACCCTTTCTGCTCTCCTTCCACAGAATCTGCAGACACTGAAAAAGCGAACCAGCCCCCAAGGGTCCGTGAGGGCTTAGGACACCCTCCCCCGAAACTAAAGGTACGGGCGTAAACCTCCGACAGCACTGCGCTATGCTGTGTGCCACATTGTAAGTGACTTGCCCGTCATCGCCAGTCTCGCCCCCACCACCCCCACCACTACCCTTGGTCATCACTCTATTTTATAGCTAGTGTCACATGACAATCAAAAACCAATCAGTCCACTTTTCCATCTGCAAGCTATCAAATCCCACCACTAGTGGCCACTGCATTTAAAAATCCTCCAACCTTGTAAACTTCTGGCTTCACCACTAGAGGCCACATTAAATCTTACAAAAAAAAAAATAGAGGGTATTGACCATGCCACTCTCTGCCTTATTCGTGCTCGCTCTGCACTCTTGCGTGCTATTTCACTCCTTCCCCTTGTGCTCCAGCATCACCTCCCCACACCTCTTTCTCCTCAAACCTCCCCTTCCCTCCGCCCAGAACCCACCCCAGTGAAATCCCCCCCTCACACCGGCACATCACCTCAACTCAAATTTTCGATCACCCTTCACCCCTCTTGTATCCAATACACCCACCCGTACCCAACCCTCCAGAACCATTCACCCATCCCTGCTCCACTCACACATGCTAAACCAAGAGGCATTTCTCTGGTGCCTAAACTTGCAAGTTCCACCTACAAGACACACTCATAGCAGACGCAAGATGCACTCCCACCTCTCCCTACCCCTGCTACTCCTACTCCTGGCAGGGGATATTCATCCAAACCCAGGCCCCACATCAACAAAAGCCCCCCAAGCATCACCAGACCCCCAACTCAGTGTCTCACCAAACTCTCTCCCGAAGGGCCTCCGTATTTTCCACATTAACATCAGGAGCCTTCTCCCCAAACTCGACTCCCTCTCCATCTGGTCAGTACAATACAAACCGGACATACTCTGTATCACAGAGACCTGGCTCTCAGAAAAAATCTCCAACCTCTCACTCGACATACCAAACTACATCCTGTTCCGCCAGGACCATGGCAAGCGAGGTGGAGGGGTAGCACTGTATATCAGACACACTATTAAATGCACTGTAATTTTCAAAGAATCACGCCCATCCTCCTACGAATCCCTAGTTGCTCACCTATCCTTCCCCGCATCCACCCCTCTTTACATAGGTGTTCTATATACCCCACCAAAGCCTTCACCCAATGCCCTCATCCGAATTATATCCTCTATTTCTTCTACCACCTCAAATGGTGAAATCATTCTATTAGGTGACTTCAACCTAAACTGGCTCTCCCACTCCACAAAACCAGCCCCTCTGAGGATCGAAGCCCTAAATCTCACCCAGCTAATCCAGGAACCCACCCATCTAAACCAGTGCTCTCAAAACCACACCCTACTTGACAGGATCTTAACCTCCCACCCCCACAGGATTACCACCTCAGGTATCCTTTCTGATGCCCTTAGCGACCACTGCATAACCTACTGTATCCGTAAAATCAATTCACTTCACTCTGGCCCAAAATTCATTGTAACCCACCCCTTACACCTCCTTGATGTGTCCGCCCTTCAACATGACCTGTCAAACACAGACTGGCACCCTGTCCTGGCCTCAGGTGAAGTCGATACCGCCCTCTCCCACTTCTGAAAAACCTTCCTAGCTGTATGGGACCGCCACGCTCCACTAAGGAAGGCCAGAGTTAGGAAAAATCACCACCCCTGGATCACTGCCGACCTCATCTCCCTGGGTCGAATCAGAGATAAGGCCTGGAGGTGGTACAAAACATCTTTTGCATCCAGGGACCTCCTGTCCTACAAAATGCTTAGAAATAACTGCACAAAAGCCATTCAGCTATCTAAGACCCAGTATTTCAAGGCCAAACTTACCTCTCTCTAAGCCTCCCCAGCGCCTTTCTGGAAAGTGTTAAACTCTCTCATCAGCCCACGCTCCAAGCAAGCTAGCCCCAGCCTAAACATTGACGGCAAAATAGACTCCAATCCTGCCATAGTCTCTGAACTCTTCAACTCCTTCTTCATCTCCTGCACCAAGCCCGACACACCCCTCCCACCCTCCAACACAAACCCCCCTCCCTCTCACTACAGCTTCCACTTTCCCCCATTCACATCCTCGGAAGTTTACACTTCCCTCACCTCCCTAAACCTGTCAAAATCCAGCCCTAACTGGCCTGCATCCTAGCCTGCTCTGCATCTCCGCAACAGCCATAGTTGAACCTATAACCCACATACTAAATCTCTCGATTGACACAGCCACTGTACCCTCCACCTGGAAACTTGCCAAAATCCTACCGCTCCATAAAGGTGGCGACCCATCCCTCCCAGGAAATTACAGACCATCTCTCTCCTCCTCCCCTGCAAACTCCAAGAATCCTCATGCTATCAAAACTGTCACCTTCCTCTCCTCAAACCGCTCCCTCTCCCCTTTTCAATCAGGGTTCAGAAAATCCCATTCTACAACCACAGCCTTACTACAAGTTACCGACTCCATTTTCTCCACCATGGATGCAGGGCAAACCACTACCGCCATCTTCCTCGACCTGGCCAAAGCTTTTGATTCGGTCTCCCACCCTCTATTGCTAGGCAAATTGAGCTCCTTCAGCCTTGCTAAACAGGCCATAAACTGGTTCCATTCCTACCTCCAAAACAGGTTGCAACAAGTGCAAGTTGGAGACACCATCTCCAACCCCCTACCCATCCTCATGGGTGTCCCCCAAGGCTCCATCCTTGGTCCCATTCTTTTCTCCCTTTTCATAAATGACCTCTCCTCAGCCTGTCTCACCTCAAATATGCATCTATACATAGATGACACCATTATCTATGCCTCAGACCCCTCCCGTGCCAGCGTCCATCCAAACCTCCACAGCGATTTCAACCGAGTACAAGCCTGGCTCCATAAAAATCAGCTAAAACTTAATGTAAAAAAAACTGTCTCCATGGTTTTCTGCACAAGACAAAAACTCGCCTCCATGCCTGACCCCCCCGATCTCCACCCTGGATGAAATTCCCCTAGAGTCAGTATCCACCTTCAAGTACCTGGGAGTCTGGCTGGATACAAACCTCAACTTCTCCACCCATGTTGACGCTGTCTGTACCAAACTCCAGCCCAAACTGGCCATCCTCTACCGCCACAAAGACAGTCTCCCCCTCCCAACTCGGAGCGAACTCATACATAAGACCATACTACCAATACTGGACTACGCTGATGTCATTTATGGCACAGCTCCTTCCTCCTCCCTTGCAAAACTCGACATCCTGCTAAACTCCTTCATGTGTTTCACCACTGCCTCCCCCCCACTCACTCATCACTGCAAACTGCTCACAACTCTATCCCTAACGCCACTTTCACATAGGAGGACCACCCACAGCACCTCACTCATAGCGAAATATTGGCTCGGCACCTTTCCCCTCTACCTAGCCTCCCGCCTCTCTCAAGCCAACCCCTCTGGCTACCCTCTTCACCACAGACATGCATGTACTTTCCACCTCCCACACCCCCTGACAGCCTCAGGGCAAGCAGCCATTCCCTACCGGCTCCCTCTCCTCTGGAACAACCTCCCTCCCAACCTTCACATGGCCCCCTCCATATCAACCTTCAAACAGCTCCTTAGGCTTCTTCCTCCCCCTCCCTGCCACAGCTGTACACTCAAGCCCCCTTCACACGGTCCTAGCGCTACCCTAAATAGACTCACCAGAAATTAAATATAAAATACCCATGCACCTCTTACTGCTAATTTCAGCCCCCTTCCCCCAGCACCCTCCCCAAATACTAAATTTTTCGATAATTCAACTACTGTAAATATGTAAATACATGCACCTGAAATTCAAGGCATAAATGGTCTAGAAATGAAATGAAGTAATCCTTTTCATTCCTGCTGTTCTCCCTAAAGTGTAACCTCTCCACCTAACCCCATGTAAATGTACCAAAAATGTATTTCTCGCCTGTTACTTGAAAATCGCTGTATTTGTATTTCCCTGTCTACCACATTGTACTACATGTACCCGGGTCGCACCTGGAAACGAGCCTCGGCTCAGCATGCCTTTCCCGGTCACCAATTTTAAATAAATAAATAAATAAGTGTGGTACATTTTTTTAAAGACAGAAGATGAAATTAAAAGAACAAGATGCAAAGTTTAAACTGCCAAGAAAAAGACATCTTACAAAAAGAGAGCACTGTTTTATTTACAGATAGATTGAGATTTTAAAGAGAGCTTCAGATGTAGGAATTTCTTTGTTTGTACTGCCTGTACGAAAAGCTATCCTGTACAATTTTATTTATTTTTTTATTTTATTGTTATTGATAATAATAATAAAAAGGTACCAGTGAATATTATAACTTCTTTTGTTTTGCCTGTTCTTCCTAACCTATGCCTCTGTGACACTCAGTCCAATAGGTCATGCTGTTAAAAAATGGTGCCATTAGATTCAGGCTATTCAAACTTTAGCTCAGTCAAACAGGATATGCTTCAAAAATTGTGCCAGCAGGTTCAGGCAATCCATGTATTAGCTCAGTCTAATAAGACATGCTGCAAAAATTGTGCCAGCAAGTTCAAGCAATTCAAACATCGTCTCAGTCCAATAGGGTGTGCTGCAAAAATTGTGCTATCAGATTCAAGCAATCCAACACAAGCTCAATCCAATAGAATGTGCTTCAGACATTGTGTCATCAGGTTCATGCAATCCAAACATTCGATCTGTCCTATAGGACACACTGCAAAAAGTGTGCCATCAGATTTAGGCAATTCAAGAATTAGCTCATTTCAATATATCAGATTCAGGCAAGCCAAACATTATCTCAGTCCAACAGCACATGCTGCAAACATTGTATAGCATGCAGAAGGGCTCACTGAATTAGTTTTCTTTTCTTTTTCTGAAAAAATCTCACTCTTCTAACTCTTCCATACAGGCACCTTTGTGACCACTGGCACATTTATTTGCTGCTCCAGGTCATACGTGTAAATGATCAGGGGAAGGTTTATTTTTAAGAAAGTAGTTTTTCCACATTTTCTGGTAGTAGCCTAGATCATGTATCTGTTCAGTTGCCACATTACCTGCAAAGATGAAGAGTTGCTCTAAAAATACAGTTTATTTAAACGCTACCTGCACAAGTGCAGGCCACACAGATCCCTTGTTTTGCCAGTATTTTATGGGCTCTTCAGTCTACTCAATTCTTTTTCTGTCAAATAGCAGTCAACCATATCCTGGGCAGAGGCAGTGATACATGGAGAAGGAAAGGTTGATTTCTCAGTTACAGCATCATCCAAGTGATCCCAAAGTTGACTAGTGGTAGTGGAATGAATGGCATAGCTGACTGATATGTATCCTGATGAAGAAGAGAGGCCTGTGAAGGTGCAATAGGAATAGATGAGGGGTCTGCATGGGTTGTTATTTTTTGGGGGGGAAATTGAATCTACTTCTTGAATGATTTTCTTTCTATAGTTTTGGAGCACATTGGGGTCATGCTGTGGGAGCTGTTTCACCTTGTACTATGGGTAAAGCATTGTTGCTATAATATAATATTCTGCCTCCAGCATTTCAGAGAGTTTCTCATTATCTCTGACATTTAATCATTTGATAGACTATATATTTTTTTCTGGGTGGCAAGTTCCTTTCAGTGGCACAAGATTCTCTGATCTGAAACTGGGTTTCTGGAACGTCCAAGTTGTCCTGATTGCATTTGTCTGAAATCTAACAGCCTTGATTAATGGGATGATTTTGCTAAGTGTGGCACTGTTTAAGCTCATATCCATAGTAATTTCTTCAAAGGGTTGTAGGATCTTGATGAGAAATTCTGAAATAGCCCACTGTTGAGGATTAAAGTACACATAAGCATTCCCTATCCTGTTCTCCAATGTGTATTGTCTTCTAGCTTTTTCTTTGCTTCAGCAATCATTGGAACATGTAAAAGGTAGAGTTCCACCTTGTTACAATGTTCTTGATGAGCATATTCGGAGGTAGTCCTTGTTCTTCCTGTATAGCCAGCAGTCTCTGATGTGCTTTGTATGCATATTCTTTTTGCCACATGTGAGAGCTTTTATATCTCTGTCCATTTCCAGGAAGTCATGCACCATTAAATTTAGATGGAGTGCAAAGCATCAAATGTGCACAAAGCCCACATCAGGCATAGCTTTCTGTATGTGTGAACCATTGTAAGCCAGAATAAAACCTACAGAAAGTCCTTGTGATGTAAACCAGTACTGTATCACTCTGTTATGCTCATCCAGGATGTTGGAAGCTGTGTGATCCTGGGAGACATACTGCATATGATGGGGAGCCAGTTTCAGATGGGATTTGTCTTTGCCACTACTAGGAGTATATGAAAGCCAGGGCATGATTTTCAAAGATCTCTGTGATCGCCACAATTTGCAGTGATCTAGGGCTGTGACAAAGTCCAGGAGCATAAGGGACCCTGCACCTTAGTTTGTAAAAATAGAGGTCCCTGCACCAAAGACCTATGAGTTGCAGCAGCTGCAAGGTTGGTCCACACATTTTTGCATCTGTGGTGTTTGATGGAGGGACCCAACACTCCCCAGCCTGGCACATCCCCAGATGACCAAGGAGGTTGAGGGGGGTAGAAATGCATGGAATGGGAACTGGGGAGTTATGGAGCACTGGTGGTACCATAGTTTGTGAGGGGGGCACAGTAGCAGTGGGAGGGGTGTGTGGAGGCACCCTTGGGAATGCCATACAAGTTACCACACAACCAGTCAGGCTGGGTAGGGGGGCCACATTCAGACCAGCATGTTCCATATCCCAGTGGACAGTAGCCCTGGCACTTGCCTCACAGGACCCACAGCCCCCTAAAGGCAGTAAGTGGCAGTGGGTGAAGGTTTTGGGGTGCATATGATGGCCAAGGATGTGCCCTGGTCACCGTGACATGACCCACATACAGAGCACCCCATGTGGTGGCAAGCAGATGACCAACTACAATGCTGGGGACTGTTAGTCCTGTGGGGCAGGGGACAGGGCTGCTGTCCACTGGGGTACAGAACATGCTGGTCCCGCCATACCTCCCTACCCACCTGACTAGCTGTTTGGCACCTTGCATGACATCTTCCTCAGGTGTGTCCACATGTCCCTCCCACTGCTGCTGTGCTCCCTTCACCCTCCATGGCACCACCAGGGCTCCATTGGCCCCCAGTCCCCACCTTCCAGGGTCCCCTAATTGCCACCCTGGCAGGCACCTGTGCAAGGCCCTTATACCACCTTCTGGCTGGGTCAAAGTCAGCTCCCTGTTGTGACTATGGCAGGGCTTCTAGAATAGAAAAAAAGAGGGTGGTGCAGCCCCTCCATGGTGCAACCACCCTTATGACCTGGTGCATGGGTGCTTTTGGCACAAGGGTGGTGCAGGGTGGCTGTGGTGCATGGCATCCTGATTTCACCACAGCCAGCATTTGAAAATTAGGATAGCCACAAACTATGATGCAAGGTGCCACTTGTGTCATACCTGTTTGGCACAAGCACCTTGCATCATAGTTTTAGTTTTAAAAATCAAGCCCCCAATGACAAGTCAGTGACATAAATTGTTATGGCTGATAGCTTGTTCATATGTCAGTAGTCAGATGTACAACACCAGCAACTGCATCCTTTAAAGTATGTTTTCATTTTGCACTATCTCTTACATCTGAGCTATAGCAACAACGGAAAAATACTTCCTGGATGGAATGCTGTATCGTGGTGACAGGTGATTCAATAGCCTTTTGAAACCAACATGCTCCATGACTCTTTAAGGCTGTAACTCCAGTGCTATAATTTCAGAAATTTACAGAAATTAGTTTTCATATAGAAGTTGCTTCAGGATGAGTACATTGGTATTTAGCTTTATGCTCAAGCATTTGAAAAATTATGAGCTGTCTTCTAGCAGAAGTCTTCTTTAGACAGACCAGGTTAGGAGTATAGGATAATGATGAGGGCAAAAGGGGACTGTTTGCATTACTTTCTCTTGAAGACTGATAATGAGGGGTGTTATCCATGGACCAGCACCCCTGATTGTACCCCCACCTCGCAAACAGCAACACATATGTACTAATCTTAGGGCACAGACACTAACCGTATAAGCTAAGTGTCTGCATCTGAGTTCTACTGTACTTTTGCAATGCATATTATGCTTCATTATATTCTCACAATATATTGTACCACTGGGAGGTGTTTTCCACTATATTTTTATTGTATAATTATTAGTTAGGCAACAGTGTCATCTTTAGTGCTTGTGCATACTATAACTGCAAGTGACCGTGGAAGCATCACAGACCTTATTGTTCACTTTATCTTCTGCTAGCTTAGCAACTTCTCATGTTAGTTAGGATGGCTACTGACACCACCTGTTTTTAGCCAATTACTTACTTTTTATGTATCTTCTTTTATTGTTGTCATGGTTAGTATCAGGGTATAAGACCCTCTGCACCACATATTTTCTCTCAGAGTGACTTGATTGCACCTATAGGTAAGGAAACTGGATACTATCCCGGTGATTACATTGTCGGTTGTAAGCCTGTATTATTCTTATTTACCAATAATAAATTACACTTGTTATCTGGACACCACTTGTCTGTCATCTCTTCCTTTTGTGCAGTTCCAACAAGAATCTGAGAAAGGTAATTTTATTACCAAGTTACAGGGGACATTAAAACTGTATTGTCAGGGCTGCTGCAACTACCACTTGCTACAGTAGGAAGAGATGGAATCTGAACTGTCTCTGGCTGCATGGTGATTTGATCTGTCCCTCTGTCCAATCATTCCTCAAGCATAATGGGTGACATCCTTCTAAGTATCTTTTTAATGCTAAAGTATCTAGACCACCAATTATGTTCCCTTTGCTGATCACCTTTTTGCATGTACAGCATATTGCTCGCAAATCATTATCTGCAGCCACAGAAAAGTAAGACCACACATAAGAGGTCACTTTTTTTGTTTTATTACTAGGCATATTATACTGCTGACTGTCACTGGCACCCTGGTGTGCTTTCTCAACAGTGGGCTGATCAAGGCCTGTTGCACCCTTACCTTCATCCAGCTCTTCCAGAACAATCACAGAATGCAATTCTGAATGCACTGCACCCTCATCTTGTTCTTCCTACACCACACTGTTCACTTCCTCATCCTCCAAATCCATCATCTCAGAATCATCACATTTATCCTGCACATGCTCATCAACCAACTCTGCCTCCTCATTCACTCGTTCCACCCCTTTTAAGTTCTCTCCCTCCGTGTCTACATCTGCATCGTCCATTTCACCACCTTCAAAAAGATTTGTCCTAATCAGTTTCATTCAATTTTGCATTTGTACAGTACACATAGATGGCATATCTTTGCTTTCCACTTCTTGTGGTGCGGATCATACCCTTTGGTTTAATTAACAAAGATTTTTTACCTTTCCTGTTTCTACAGCAATGAGTAACTACCCATATTGCTACTGAATGATGCACCACTGTCAGGATCTGCTATTTTACTAGTCTGCAGTAGAGTATGGACCATACATTTCCCCATTTCTTTCCCCATTTGTGCCTCCTTTCCCTGTCTGCTGGTCGTAATGAACCATTTTGTATGTATCAGGGAGTACATAACAATTGTATGTGAAATTAGCCAAGGCTGAGGATCTATTTATCAGGAAGTTCAGCACACAGTATTGTCAGGAGAAGTAGGCCACAACGTATATTCACAACAACAGATAATAACACAGTCAACTAATAAAGGAACTGGCATGTGTGATGTAACTATATGAAAAAGTTGTTTCTTTTTTTTTGTTAATCTCTGCAAAGCAAGAGAAATGCACAGCAGACACAACAGAGTAGAGTCTTGTAGCAAGTGTCACCTATTATTACTGCCTTCCCTGTGTATCGAATGAGATCTGCTCCCTTTCCCAGGATGCTGTAGGTAGTATTACACTGCTGCTGTCAGGAAGAGGATCAGATCAAGTGAGATTTTATTAAGTACGGAACTCAACACACAGCAGTGAGGGGAAAAGTAGTAGGCCACAGAATATACTCACAACTGTAGGTAATCACACAAGTGACTGAGAAAGGGACTGGCATGTGTGATGTAATTATATATTTTATTTGTTGTTAATGTCTGCAAAGAAAGACAAAAGCACAGCAGATGCAGCAAAGTAGCCTCATAGGAAGTGCAGCCTATTATTACTGTACTGACTCCTCTGTATACTGAATGAGATCCCCTTCCTTTCCCAGGCTAGGTAGTGTTACACTGCCACAGTCAGGAGGATGACGGGGCTAGGTGAAGTGAGATTTTATTTAGCAGGGAGCCCAGGAGCCCAGCTCATAGCAATGATAGGAGAAGTAGTACACCACACAATATATTGCAAACAATAGATAATTACATGGTCAGCTGAGAAAGGAACTGATGGTACATGACTTAACTAACTATATGTCTCATACAACTGCAGCCTATAGGGATACATATATTTAATTTATGCCAGTGACTTCAACTGTCGAGTCTTACCTCTTACTTTCAGATAGGCTCCTTTTCCTCGCAGGACTCAGTCCACATTTTATCATCTTTTTTTAACAGCCAGAGCCCTACCAAGACATAGCAGGCAGAACAGCAATCTGATTCTGTGGCTGCTCACTCAGTACTCCCTCAGTGACTGTGCTGCTCTGTCCTGTGTGTCACACTCTGCCAGTCTGACTTGCTGCTAGTTCTCTCTCTCTCTCTCACACACCTCCAAACAAGAGCAGTTGGTCACACACAGTACTACTGTCACAGTACAGCAGCATAGACACTACAGTTTCTTTTTTTATGCTGTCCTGTGCAAAGTTGGCCAAGTAAATAAGTAAACCCAACACACTATTTTATCTTTTTTTTTTTGTTCCTCTCCCTCCCACCTTCACTG
The DNA here is from genome assembly GCA_016271365.2 of Neoceratodus forsteri. Lineage (NCBI taxonomy): Eukaryota > Metazoa > Chordata > Ceratodontiformes > Ceratodontidae > Neoceratodus > Neoceratodus forsteri. Next base: position 465,524,917 of record CM057449.1, read on the forward strand.
CTCATGCCCAGTTGATCAATACCTCTCCCAGTGCCTCTCCAATCCAACTGCAGTAATGGCACAAACATGTAAGGTTTGTATAGCCTTAGCATCGTGGGGGCATATGTGATTTTGTATTTCTTTGAAACTTGGCTTCCCAGCCAAATGCTCTTTGGGGTAACCATTGCCTCAGTGCTTGTGCACAGAGGTTCTTTGTCTTTTGTATAGCCTTATATGACATCTGGAGAAAATGGAGCTCTGGCCCAATCAAATACCTCCTTCTCCCCTTGTGCCCCCCCGTGGTCATTTACAGTGTGACAGGTGGATGATGTGTCCACTAGAGCTGCAGTCTCCTGATGTGATACGAAAACAGCATGTGACAGGGCTCACATGGGGGAAGTGGAACAGAAAGGACTGCACTGCAGAACAGGCAGGAGGAGGTGAGTCCTGGATGAGAGGGTGAGTTGAGGAGTAGAGAGACAGGAAATAAATAACTTGGAGTTATGGTGACTGGGTGATGCACAGAGGACAGGGTGAGTGATTTTGGTTGCCATGACAATGTCAATCAGATCAATGTGGCTGCCAATCCATTGCCTTCTGTGTTTGCATTTTTTGTGTTTGTTCTATGGGAGAGACAAGGAGTCAGAGTAGTACAAACTGCAAGAGTGCATTTTATGTTTTTTAAACTTGACTGAGGTACCTACTTTGCCACCTTGCCAGCAAACTGAGTAGCTGTGTTCAGAAGAACTTTCTAGGAACTGCAGTGCTGCACCATTTGCAGGCACCTCTCTGGGCTGAGGGAGGAGGTTGCCAGGGTTTGAGCACAGTTGGTAGGAGTACTGGGGACCTTTTCTCCCACCCAGGGACCACCATATCACCAGCTGCTGCCATGGAGTGTAGTCAGTCAGAGGCCTGGATGGACTGAGGTAGGCTCAGGAAGGTTGAGGAAGGTGACGCTCAAGCACCCCTGGCACCAGGTACAACTAAAGAACAAATATGATGTTCTCAAGGAGAAGAAGAGCCTGAAAGAGAGCCCAAGGTTGTGACCAGGGATGAAGAGCAGACCCACCAGGAGGGGGGACACATGAGACAGGGCCAAAGAATCCCAGGGGAGAAGGAAGCTTCTCCTAGTGGGAGACTCAGTAATTCGGGGTATGAAGATAGGATCAGGCATCAGGAGGCAGAGGGAGGTTATGTGTCTCCCAGGAGGCACAGCTCTGAGAGAGGGGTAGTGGACCCCAGCTAATAGAAAAAAGGGACTGGCTGTGGGGTGAACATGGAGGTTATAGTACAGGGGGGATGAAAGGGGGGGTCAGGGTGAAGGGTAGAGATGATGTTGAGGATGAGGGAGCTCCAGGTGGGAAGGGTGACAAGTCAGGTACAGAAAGTGTTAGGGGAAGGGGCAGGACTGGTGAGGTGGCTGGGGGTTGAGCTGAGGGTGCAGATAGGGACTCAGATGTTCAAGGCAGTGTGGACTCTCAGGGCAGGCACAAGGACAGAGAGTTTGGGGAAGGGATGAGAGACAGGAGGCAATGTGCTAGTGCTTGGTGATTCCATACTAAAAGGGGTCAGATGGGGGAGTACAGGGGAAACACATAGTCGCATATGGGTAGAGTCTGTACCTGGGTCAATGGCAGATAAAGCCAGACAGGCTATTCTCAAGTTTGCAAAGTGGAGAAGGCATAAACCACATTTGGTGGTACACGTGGGCACAAATGACTTGGCAGTGGAAATGGTAAAGGTGGTTAGGGAGAGGTTCATGGAACTGGATAAGTTGAGTGAGGAGGTAGGGAGCTCAGTGGCCTTCTTTGAGGTACTCTCAGTGCCCAGAGCAAGTACGGCAAGGAAGGGTAAAATAGGTGAATTCAACAGTTGGCTCAGAAATTGGTGTTGATCTTAGGGGTATGGGTTAGTGGGAGGCTGGGGCAGGACAAAGATCTTGTGGATACAATTCCAGGACATGAGGAATAGGATTCTCAGGATGGGGGTGGTATAAAGGCCACTAACTCAAGGAGAAGACCTGGACAGGGAGCTGGCAGAGAAAATTAGGAAGGTGTGTGGGAAAGGTAACACAGTGATAGTGGAAGACTTTAATCTACCAGGAGTGGATTGGGGTACCCCAGCCACCTTGAATGCTAGGGAGCAAATACTCCTAGATGTCTTCTAGGTCTGCTTCCTGGCACAGATGGTCAATGAGCCAACTAGGTTGGGGAATACACTGGATCTAGTTCTGGCCAATGATGAGGCTGTAAGGGAGGTGGGTGTATAGGACCCACTAGCTGAGAGTGATCACCACTCGGTGTGGTTCTCACTTACTATGAGCAGAGAAGCAATGGGTACAGGGACCAGGGCGGTGGACTTCAGATTGGCTGACTTTGGTAGGATGGGTGAAATCTTAAAGGGACATCTGGAAGGAATACAGTCACACTGTGATGCATATCAGAAATAAGAAAAAAATCAAAATGGGGATATTGAAGGCTACTGAGACATGTATCGGATTGCAGAGCAAAAAGAGAAGGGCTAAAAAACTGAGCTGGTTAAGTAGGGGGGTCTTAGAAATTGTGAGGGCTAAACAACACGCTTTCAAGAAATGCAAGAAAACCAGGAAGGTATAGGATAGGGAGGAGTATGTGAAGAGATCCAAGAAAGTTACCAGGGGAGTCAGAGCAGCTAAGGCCTCCAGGGAACTGAGGCTGGTGCAGGGCATCAGGGACAGGGAAAATGACTTCTTCAGATACACATGGGAGTGAAGGAGCTGCAAGGACCAGATATTTAGGATCAGGAATGATGGGGAGGTGGGCAGAGAAAGGGGTGGATCAGGCAGAAGCACTGAATGAGTACTTCTGTTCTGTATTCATGAGAGAGAAAGGAGGGCAGCTATCACAGGGGGTGGATGGGGGGTAACAGATGGGGTGATCACTGAGGGTAGGGTATTGGAGGGGTTATGGGCTCTGAGTGTGGATAAGGCACCAGGACCAGACAGCATACACCCCAGGGTGTTGAGGGAAATGGTCGCAATCCTGGCTGGACTGCTGGCAGAACTCTTTAATACCTCCCTGGACACAGGGTGCATACCGCATGACTGGAGGATTGCCAACATGGTACCCATCCATAAAAGTGGACCAAAGGATGAGCCAGGTAATTACAGTCTGGTAAGCTTAACTTCCATCGTTGGGATGCTGATGGAGACAATATGTAAGCAAAGGCTGGTGACCTTTATGGAAGACAATGGGCTCCAGGACAGTCACCAGAGTGGGTTTGTCTCTGGAAAATCCTGCCAGATGAACCTAGTTGACTATTACGACTGGGTCACGAGGGAATTGGACATGGGTCATGCAGTGGATGTCATATACTAGGACTTCAGTAAGGCATTCAATTTGGTGCTGCATGGGAGGTTGGGAAGGAAGTTGAGATGCATGGGGTGGGGACTAAGATGGCTAAATGGACTAAAAACTGGCTGAAGGGAAGACAGCAAGGGTAGTGGTGGTAGGGGAACTCTCATCTCCAAGGGCTGTGATGAGCAGGGTGCCACAGGAATCAGTACTAGGGCCAGTGCTGTTTGGAATAGAAACATAGAAACATAGAAGTTGGCGGCAGATAAGGACCACAAGGCCCATCCAGTCTGCCCATTTATTTTTCTACCTTATAAATGTGCCATCTGCCTTTGCTCTGTCAGCGGCCTATCTATTCATACTCATCTGTATTGCTCCCTTATGCCTATCCCATGCCTGTTTGAAGCCCTGCACCGTATTCATAGCCACCACTTCCTGAGGTAGGCCGTTCCATGCATCCACCATCCTTTCTGTGAAAAAGAGTTTCCTCACATTCCCCCTTAATCGGCCTCCCTCTAATCTCATGCTGTGTCCTCTTGTCCTGCTATTTTCTTATATTTAAACATGCTAGACTCTTTCACCTTGTTAATGCCCTTAAGGTGTTTGAATGTCTCGATCATATCACTTCTCTCCCTCCTTTGCTCAAGGGTATACATATTGAGCTCCATTAATCTGTCCTCATATGTCTTCTGATGCAGTCGCTGCACCATTTTGGTTGCCCTTCTCTGGACTGCCTCAATTTGGTTAATGTCCTTGTGAAGGCGTGGCCTCCAGTACTGCATGCAGTACTCCAGATGGGGCCTAACCAGTGTCTTGTAAAGAGGGATTATTACCTCCCTCTTACGGCTTGTGATACCCCTACTAATACACCCTAACATCCCCCTAGCCTTACCTAAAGCTTTAGAGGTCTGCTTAGATGATTTCAGGTCATCAGTGATGATGATGCCCAAGTCTCTTTCTTCCTTTGTGACTGCCAGCAACTCCCCTCTCAGCCTATAGGTGGCTTCAGGGTTTCTCTTCCCTATGTGCATGATCTTACATAGATACATAGACAGTGTCGGCAGATAAGGGCCTATGGCCCACCCAGTCTGCCCATTTGAGCTTGTAAGTTCAGTTTGTTTTCCTAGAAGTCTGTTTCCCCTTACCTCTGACCTCTAGAATTCCTTTATGTCTATCCCATGCATTCTTAAATCCCGTGATTGTTTCAGCCCCCACCACTTCCTCTGGCAGGGTGTTCCACTTGTCCACCACCCGTTCTGTGAAGAAATTCTTTCTCATGTTTCCTCTGAATCGTCCTCCCTCCAACTTCATCCCATGCCCTCTAGTCCTGGAACATCTTTTTCACTTAAAAATAGTGTTTTCCTGCACCCTGTTTCTCCCTGTAAGATACTTATATGTCTCTATCATATACCCTCTCTCCCTCCTCTCCTCCAGGGAGTACATGTTCAGTTCCTTCAACCTGTCTTCATAGGACTTGTGATGCAATCCATGCACCATCTTTGTTGCCCTCCTCTGAACCTTCTCTACCCTGTCTATGTCCTTACGTAGGTATGGTCTCCAGAACTGTACACTGTACTCCAGGTGGGGCCTCACTAGTGTCTTGTATAGCAGAATTATGACCTCCCTTTTCCTGCTGGTGATGCCCCTGCCTATACATCCCAGCATCCTATTTGCTTTACCTGCTGCCTTGTCACACTGTTTCCCTACCTTGAGGTCATTAGAGGTGACAACCCCAAGATCCCTTTTCTGCTTGGTGCATGCTATATCCTCACCCCCCAACTGATATATTGTGCCAGGGTTTTGTGCCCCCATATGCATTATCTTGCACTTCTTTGCATTGAATTTCAACTGCCAAACCCTTGACCATTCTTCAAGTTTCTGCAGGTCCTTCTCATTCTGTCTACACCCTCTGGTGTGTCTACTCTGTTACAGAGCTTTGTGTCATCAGTGAACAGTGAAATTCTGCCTTCTAGATCCTGCGCAATGTCACTGATGAAGATGTTGAATAGGACCGGTCCCAGCACTGATCTCTGTGGTACCCCACTGGTCACTCTTCCCTCTGTGGAGTGACAGCCATTTACCACCACCCTCTGTGTTCTGCCACCCAGCCAGTTACCTACCCACCACACTACTGTCCTGCCCACACCCATATTCCCCAGTTTGTGTAATAGTATTCTATGTGGCACAGTGTCAAAGGCTTTGCTGAAGTCCAGATAGGCCATGTCCACTGCCCTCCCCTGATCCACCTCCCTAGTCACCCAGTCAAAAAATTCAATGAGGTTGGTCTGACATGACCTCCCCCTGGTGAAACCATGCTGCCTTGGGTCCTGTAGTCCATTGACAACCAGATGTTCCACCAATCTCTCCTTCAGTAGTGCTTCCATAATCTTTCCCACTACCGAGGTGAGGCTGACTGGTTGTAGTTCCTGCTTCCTCTTTGTTCCCACTTTTGTATAAGGGGACTACATCTGCTGTCCTCCAGTCTTTGGGTACCTCCCTGTTTCCAGTGATTGGCTAAACAGGATAGCCAGAGGTTCAGCCACCACCTCTCTTAGTTCTTTAAGGACCCTGGGTGCACCCCATCTGGCCCCATTGCTTTGTCAACTCTTATTACTTCCAGTTCCTTCAGGACCCTTTCTCGTGTAAGGGACTTGTGTCCATTTCTGCACCATTCTCACCCTTGTACTCCCTTCAGACCCATTACCCCCTATTCCTTAGTAAAGACTGAGCAGAAATACCTGTTCAATATGTCAGCTTTACTGTTGTCATCCTCCACGTGACTCCCATCCTCCCCTTCAGTCTCACTATCCCTCCTTTGTCCTTTCTTTCATTTATGTATCTGTAAAAGGTTTTGTCCCTTTAACCACTGATTTTGCAATGTGTTCTTCTGTCTGAGCTTTGGCTTCCCTTACTGACTTCCCTGCCTCCCTTTGTTTCTCCTGGTACTTCTCCCTATCCCCTTCTGCCTGTGTCTTTTTGTATTGCCTGAATGCAATCTTTTTGGCTTTCACTTTCTTTGCTACCTCTTTGGAAAACCATAATGGTCTCTTCTTCCTTTTCCTCTTGCTAACCTGCTTAATGCCTAATTCTGTTGTTCTTATAATCCCCATTTTAAATACTGCCCACTGTTCCTCAACCCCTGATTCCTGTCCCATTTCCCTTAATGCCTCTTTCAAGTATCTCCCCATTTTCCCAAATTCTGCCCCCCTAAAATCCAGGATACGTGTTTTTGTGTGGTTTGGTTCTGCTCTTTCTGTGATTTCAAACCACAATGACTGGTGGTCACTGTTACCCAGGTGCTCCCCCACTGTTACCCCCATCACACTGTCCCTGTTTGTGAGCACAAGGTCCAGTATTGCCTTCTGCCGAGTTGGTTCCATGACCAGTTGCTTGAGGAAGGCACCCTGAAGAGTCCAGGATAAACCTGCTCCTAGTTGATGCTGCTGCTGGGATGCTCCAGTCCACATCTGGAATATTGAAGTCTCCAACCAGTACTACTCACCCTTGTCTGCCATCCTTTGGATGGCTAGCATCAACTCCTATCTGTTTCTTCCTCCTGGGCTGGTGGTCTATAGACCACTCCTGTGCGGATGGCTGGCCCCATTTTCCTTTCAGCTTAACCACAGTATCTCTCCCCATTTTGTTCCTCCTGGATCTCTGTGGCCCTTATGTCATTTTTCACATACAGTGCCACTCCTCCTCCCTTCCTGCCTGCTCTGTCTCTTCTGAATATGTTGTAGCCAGGTATGGCCATCTCCTAGTCATAGTTATCATTACACCAGGTTTCAGTGATGGCCACAATGTCCAGGTCTGACGGTACCATGACAGCCTCCAGATCTTCCATCTTGTTGCTAAGGCTCCTGGCATTTGCACACATGGCTTTCCATGATTTGACCTCCCTAGACTGCTTCACTGTTCTATTCCAGCCCCTTCCTTGGTTGTCATTTATCCCTGGTTCTTCTTGCTGTCTGCCCTTCTGCTGAATTTTGCCCCTTTTCTGCTTATCCACTTTTGGACACTAATCTCCATCTTTGCACACTGCTTCAGAGATAGCCCTCCTCTGGTTCACTGGTTCCACTGCTAGCTTTGGGGATGAGAAGTAGGTACCCTCCTTGCTGGCCTGCCACCCCTTTGCTAGTTTAAATGCTTGTCAATGTAGCATTTAAACTTATCATTGAGTGCTTGATTCCTCCAGGATGGATGCAGGCGCCAGGCTTGAACAAACCTCCATCCTCCAGGTGGGTCCCCAGTCACCAATGAATCCAAACCCTTCCTCACAGCACCAGTTCTTCAACCACGAGTTAAAGTTCCTGGTGCATGCACTCTCTCTCTCCTTGCCTCTTACAGGTAGTACTTCTGAGAAAGTGACAGAAGTAGCTACTTGCTTGAGACCCTCCCAGTTTCCTAAACTCTTCCTGAACTTCCTTTGGCTCCCCATTTGCCAAGTCATTAGTACCTAGGTGGATAATGACATCCAGCTCACCCTCCGTCTTGCCTTCCCAGTGATCCCCAGTATCTTCCTTCCTTCCATCCCTCCATGCCGTGGCACTGGGACACCTCACCTCCTGTCCTCCCCTCCTGTGTTCCTAGCTGGATCCCTCTTACGATGGAGTCCTTCCACCAGGATTCGCTTCCTCCTCCTCTGGGGTCCACTGCTTTCCCCACTGAGGTCACCTCCTTGGCTAACCTCCACATCCTTTCCTTCCACTTCTCTGGGTACCTCTATTTGGTTGTCCTCATTTGCCAGTGTGGCATATGAGTTCTTGAGAGAATAGGATCTGGGATGTGCCTCTGTCTGACTGCTCTAACCCTCCCTGAGCCCACTGTCATCCAAGTGCTCCTTGTTCTCGGCATCCTTTGAGGCAGCTGCATTGGACTGGGTGGTCCCTGGATAGGGGTGATGGTACTCCTGACCCAGTTTACTTCCGCTCTGAGTCTGGTTACCTCATCCCGTAGTCCAGAGAGGTGCATGCAGATAGGGCAGCATCTCAGTGTCCAGAAGGTCTGCCTGAATATGGCTGCCCCACAGCCACTGCATTGCACCACTCACCACATTATACTGCAATTCCACTACTTGTCTGCTACTGAAACTCTCTTAGTTATCTTGCACTTCTTTGCATTAAATCCCAGTTGCCATTCTTCTGACCATTTTGCTAGTTTATCCAGATCTCTTCTCATTCTGCCCACCTCATCTGGATCATCTACTCTGTTGCAGATCTTTGTGTCATCTGCAAACAGACAAGCCTTACCTTCTAGTCCATCTGCAAGGTCACTAATGAAGGTATTGAAGAGGACTGGTCCCAGGACTGATCCCTGAGGTACCCCACTTGTGACTTGCATCTCTTCTGACTGTATACCATTTACCACCACTCTCTGTTTTCTGCCCGTCAACCAGTTTGCCACCCAGTTGACCAACTTCTGACCCACCCCAAGCCTACCCAGCTTATTTATCAATTTTCTATGTGGAATAGTGTCAAAAGCTTTGCTGAAGTCAAGGTAGGTGACATCAACTGCTCCCCCTTGGTCCACCACTCTGGTTACCCAGTCAAAGAAATCTATGAGATTAGTTTGACAGGACCTTCCTTTTGTAAACCCATGCTGCCTTGGATCCTGTGCCCCTATGTATTCCAGGTGTTGTACTATCCTTTCCTTAAGGAGTGCCTCCATAATCTTGCCCACTAATGAGGTAAGACTGACTGGTCTGTAGTTCCCTGCCTCCTCCCTATGTACGTAAGGGGGATAAACAAGGTGGGCACTGATGGGATAGTCAGGATGAGTAGAGGAGGGATACGAGAGGGCATGGCCTTAGATTGGAGGGAGAGAAGATTTATGACAGAAATGAGGAGACTCTTTTTCATACAGAGGGTCATGGCAGAATGTAATGCTCTACCAGAGGAGGTGGTAGCCTGTAAGTGAGAGTGCTAGCTGCACACTTGAGCAGACTTGATAGACCAGGTGGCCTATTTCTGCTGGCAAATTCATATGTTCGTATATGGTGAACCCAGGACACATTACCATTCTGCACCAATTCCATGGAATGACTTCATGGAAATTTTTACAGATGCAAAGCCTGTTGTAGCCTTTTCCTAAGCTGAGGCCTTCTTGAGCCATATCCTCACAATCCTCCTGTAACTCACTAATGTCTTTATGGAGTGTAACTCACAAGAGGAGAGCTGGGAAAATCTATACAGCCATAATAGAAGCCATCCCAGATCTCCTTGTTCCAGCCAGAAAGAAATGGGAGACCTCCCTGCAGACTAATATCTCTGATGAGGAATGGTCTGGCCTATGGCGATCGGCTCACACAGCCTGTCCTGATAGCTGCAGCCTGCTAATTTGTAAAAGATAATGCATTCCTGATATTGCACACCTGCTCAGCTTGAATCTTAGACTCTGATGTTGCACAACTGGTGCTGCTGGTGCTGGTGGCATAATACTCATGGATCCAACCTTCTACACATTCATTGGTCTTGTTAAAAAATCCAGGAGTTCTGGTACAAGGAACATACATACTGCAAGCAGATAGTGGCTATTCCTTTATCATTCATGCTGCAGTTTTATATCTAAGGTCTATTTCCCACAGATATTCACATACCTCACCAGGTGCATAAGTGGATACTTGGGGTTGAAATTGAGGCTAAGCACCCTCTCCTTTGAAGATGGCATCACACTTATGTCCCAGTAGTCAAAGAATTCCTGGCAGTGGTTAGGGCCCTCTATATTCTAGCAAGAATGTTTCACCTAGCCCATAAGACCACCCCTCAATATCAACCTATTTGAGGTCCCTTTCTAAAGTTATCCATCAATGACTCGGATCTCCTTATGGAGATTCAATGAGGTAAGGACATGCTTCACCACCCCTAAATAGTAAACAGTAGGGACTCTTTATGTGATTCTAGGTACATGATCTAGGAGCATTAACACATGGAGGGGGTATTATTTTTGTAGTGACACTCTGAGGAGATACATGGAGGTGTGTAAGAAGTACAGCAGGAGCATTCAAATACTCTCTGTATCCCTGGATCATGCTCTATTCTCTCAAGGATGGGATGCCCCCCCAATGGTGGTCTCAGGTTGGCATTACTCTGGAGGTCTCCCTTCCCCATCAGGTTCATGCTCAGGAATACACTTCCTCTGTCATGTTTCTCCCATTCAGTGGATGCCTCTCCCCTCCAACCTGCCACATTTACAAGGTATCTGAAATAAACTTGGGTAACCTGAGTCTCGGGGTGTTCATACTTAGCTACTATACTTGCTGATGAAATGTGATTAAATACATGGAGAATGTATGTTTCATGAGTAAACCTGTTATTTTCAATTGATACATCTGATGATCAAGTACCTATTCTTATTTACTGTACTTGGCTTTTGTGTGACTGGTTACTGCTATGGTATACTGTTGGATTGCGTTTACTTCTGTAAGAATTAACTGCAAAAAAAGATGATATGGGCCACACTTTTCAAAATCTGAAAAAAGAGTAACTGCAGGTAGGACTCTTCCCATGTTAATAGATGGATTTGAGCATCTAAATTATACTGTAAATCAGTATTTCCCCTTGTGACTATTCTTCAAAATTTACTTAAGTCCTTTTTCATATTGCACCATAGAGGAACTTCAATAAGTTTACCTGGTAGCTTTCTTCTCATTTTCTAGAATCAGCCTTTATTTCTTCCTTTCTTTATTTTTGCAAACTCTCTCGATTTATGTTTCCTTTTGCTTCTCACCAATCCGTTTAGTTTCTTTTTTGTGTAACTAATACCCCTGATTAAACAATGTTGTAGGGTTTGTCACTATAACTAGCTTTGTCATTTTTCTAAATGATGAAGTATTGTTCAAAACAAAATTAAAATTGTTATTACCTTTCACTGAATCATTTTCAGTGAGGGAGAGGTCTCTTAGAGCTACCACATTATCCTTGTGCAAAGTATTGTATTGATTAATATGTCCTTAGACAAAATATTTCTTGTGCATTTCTGGTTATTTCTTATTTGTAATGTACTTAATTTGGGTTCTTTTTTTTGAGGAAATTTCAATGTAAGATGTAGCAGCAGATGATTACTTTCAAACCTAGATGTTACCACCAAAGATTCAACCTTATTCCATAGAGGAGTATTACAAAAAAACAGGTCAATAATACAGTACCATTTGTTTCTAAATACGTACAATACAGTATATGGACCCTCGTCATCTATTTGAGTTCTACCATTAATTAAAAGATATGCATGTCTGAACATTAAATCTGCTAATGTTTTTCAATTTACTGTGGATTTCATGTCTAATGTGCTTTTGTTCCTCTCTTAAATTATCTGCCTGAGTACTTTCTAAATCTTTATTGAGCTATTCAAAAATATAAACTCATAATTCCAAATTCTCCTGTTCCAATCATCCATCGTTGTAATTTATAAAATGAATATGTAAACTGCTGCATCCTGATTAGCTTGGACCTGTGCATTATGAGAACACTATATGCAGGTAAAAAAATAAAGGTTCTGGTAACTAGAACACAGCAAAATAACAATATCAGTGCCTTCTTTAAAATTTCTGATTTCCATTGTAAACAGGGCTGCCACCTTTACTCACTAAAGAAATCACCTAGGCCCTAAAAACAAAACTCCCTCAAAATAAAAAGAACAAACAAACTGATTAATCATTGTTTTCCTTTACATTCCCCTCCTTACACACATACAGTACATAAATTAAAATGACATACTATTCACAGTTTTATTTTATGGAACTTCTTTTCTGACCATTGACACCCCCCCCCCCACCTTAGGTCCTATGCACAATTGTGTGGAGTGGCTACATGCCACCTATCTGTGGCTTGTAGCCACTCCGTACCCATTGTGCCCCCCTGACACCAGATTCATCAAACAGAGCAGGCAGCCCCTAGGCAGCCAATCTCCCAGCCATGCAGACAGCAATGAGCCGGGTGGGAGGGGGGCCTGTCCACACTACTCACCATGCATTAAGACGTACAGTGCAACATGAAGGGGGTACATTGGTGGGAAGGATACATCAGGGGGGACACTGCCATAACAGCTGTGCATGGCAATACCCATACACATACAGGGTCCCCCCGACACAGCAACCAGGACTGAGCACCTGCACCCCAACACATGGAACCCCCATCTCTGCACCCTAGAGATCCCCCCTACAAGTGAATGCTTCATTCTTGCTGCAGGTGGTGAGGGAGATGCCCATTGGGCATTGTCGCCAGCAGTCTATGGCCATGGCACCTCCTGCCAGGTCCGTGGGTGGTATGATCTGTGCAGTAGTGGTAAGTGTCTCAAAGATGTGTGTGATCAGCAGTACTGCCATCCCAGGGCTGGTGCACCACTGTATGCAGAGGGTCTCACTGCTGGGGATTGGGCTCTACTTCACTCATGGGCAGCAGGCCGGCATTGGGGGTCTGTTGTGGGTGCTGCCCCATGATGGAGTGGGGAGTGGTAGTGCTCCTTTCTGTGGGGGATGCCTCTGGGACAGGCATGGGGGGCTGTATCACTGCTGGTGGCCATCTGTGTGGTCCATGGGTGCATCTGTGACTCCGTGCCCCGCACCTGATGCATGCTTCTGGTACCACACCATTCTCTATGGGGTATCCACTCTGGATCCCAGGCAGGCCATTTGATTGGCAGCCCATCTGGGACAACAACTCTACCCCTCTCTGCCCTACATGAACCTGTGTGCTGGGGAGGTGGGACCATTGACAGATGGCCAGCAGTTGTGAATGCCACTGGTGCATACCTGTCCACAGGTGTGGAGCTCTGCAGGTGGGATATGCACCTCTGGTGCATAATTCCCACCCCTATATGCATAGGGGCCAATACCCTTATCTACTTACCAGGTAGCTCTTTGCTACTTGCTCTGCCCCAGATATAACTCCATGGCTTTACTGAGGCCTTCTGTTTTGTGTTTGTGTTTGGAGAGTAAAACATTCAACTAGTAGAATTCTGCAGTAGCTTGAATTCCTGCTTTCCATGAAAAACAAACATTCCATCCATTGAATGTGTGGCTAGACAGATGTTTGACAGCAATAATCTGTTAATGTGCTGACAGAATATTGCTGCCGGAATGTTGTTGATGCAACAATATTGCATGCATCTTGTACAATTTGTTTCTTTTGCCATTGGCCACTGTTGCCAATCTCCAGGTTGCCCTTCTTACTGTACCACCAGGGTGCATCCCAGATCTTGTTATTTAAATATATGGGGGTGCAGGGGGTATTGCCCCCTGTGTCATATGGGAAATTGTCAAAAGTGCTTTGCCGGGTGTCAGTCAAGTGCTGGTGACATAATTTATGCTGGCAACTTGGCTGTCACTGTGGCATGGGTGAACCCTTGCAGCTGGGAAGGGACTACTTCTTACTAGTTTCTTATAACAAAATAAAAAGTTGTTTTTAATTTTTAAAAAGTTATCTGTTTCTTTGTTTTTTAAATATTCTTAGTTTAAGCATTTTATAAGAGCAAAAAGATACTCTGGGGTTTGTGCATTGTGCTGTCATAGTGCACACTCAGGGGCTGAAAGTAACCCTGAGTGTGCGTTATGACAACACAATGTACACTCCATTGTGTCTTATTGCTTACATAAGAAGAATGATAATTCACCTCAAAGATTTCTCAGAATCTTACATTTTATCCACATTCCATGATCATGTATTTAGAGTTCAGAGGTGGGAAGCACAAATTCACAAAAATATAATCTTCTCCCTTCACATGTAATCTAATTGCTAAACAGTTAAGCAAATTTCCATATACTATAGCTTATCCACCAGAATGTGCTTCATTAGTGCAGAGATTTTATCAATGTTATGAAATCTCCTAAGGGTCTCATGTCTTACTTTTATATTTTTGCTTTGAATATATAGTTAATAAAGCCCTCCAGTTGCAAGTTATCCACTGTCCACTAAGTTTCCTAAAACCATATTATATCAAAGGATCTAATAAAGGACATCTAATTTATTGCATAACCCAGCCATGTTCTATGTAAGAATCTTTAAATGGATATTGCACAAATTAGATGCTATGTTTAAATTAGTGTGTCATGCTTCCGTTTCTCTTAAGTGGGCAAAACTATTTGTTATTGAGGGGTTGTGAGAGAAAATTGGAACAGTTTGATCCATTGATAGTGCTGTGTGGAATGTTCTAATTCTAATCAAACTGACTTCTGAGAAATTTGGGAAAATTCTACCGAATTCTGTTGATGGCAGAATTTCAAAAGTCAGCATGTGTTATTCTGCCATTTATGTGATCCACAGAAAATTATTGCATGGTTTACACAGAAATACAGTTTGGAATTATGTGGAAAATAAAAAAGAAGTTCCAAAAAGCATTTAGGAAATGAATTACCATTCTGCATGAATTCCTATCCATTTGGCACTAAGAATTAAGGGGGCGAGTTAACTCTTCAAACACTTCATCTTGAGTTTGCTGAGGGTCTTTTTTTGAGTCATACACCAAGATAACCAATTCATCCAATTTTGAGGACTCTTTTATGAGTGTCTGTTTTCCCCTTTTTATGGCTGTGGGTGAAGCCTACAGCCATATCACTTTAGCTTGAAAAGGGGTTTCTGTGGACCACATATTTTAGCAGTTTTCAGTGTATCCTTTCATAACACTGCAAATCCCTATGGCAGTTAAAAAATAGTCAGTTCTTTCTTTTTAGAATGATGGACACAGAACTCCAAGCTGCTTTTCTCTGAGAGCAAATGTACACACATTCCAAATAAATCTAAATATCTTTAAAACTATTCAAGGTCCATAAAAAACAAAAACAGTATGAAAGTTGTTCAGGGAAAAAATAACTTTCACATGAGGGTAGTCACTAATCTGAAATCTTTATGTTTTATAAAATATGGGCATCCAAATAACCTCATTTTTTTTCCTCTGAGTGAATACAGTAGGAGTCATGCCAAACAAATGTAGGTATCTTGGAAAGTATACAAGGTACCAATATGCAAACAACATGCAAGTTGTTCAGGACAAAATGACCTTTCAAATGAGGGTAGTCACTAATCTGAATTCATTAGATTTTGTTAAATATAGCAATTCAAAAGGTGAAAAATGTGAATCAGATGGCCATAGTTTAAAAAATATAACTAGTGCATCTTAATGAATATGTTCATTGGAAAGGTATTTTTGTCATGAACAACTTTCATACTGATGGTTTATGTGTAATGTGTATACTTTTAGAAATATTTACATTTGTTTGGCAAAACTCCTATGAAAAAATGAAAATTTAGGTAATCAAATGGCCATAGTTAAAAATATATAATCTGTGCAGCTTAATAAATATGCTCATTTGAAAGGTCTTTTTGTCTTGAGCAATTTTCATATTAGTTTATCCGTAACTTGTAAACTTTTACAGATATTTACATTTCTTTAGCATAACTCGTATTGTACTTCTAAACAGCCTAAGTTCTGCGAATAACTACGTCACTCAAGTGAAATTCTAAACCAGACCACCTTGTTCATCTCTTGTCATGCCTGATTTAAAGTGGACAGAAACTGATTACTTACAGTATGTGCAGCTGTTGGAAATAGCTCTATTTTCATAAATTACATTTATACCTCTAAAGGATCCCTATTTAACTGTGCCTGAATAAAAGCTGAAGCTGTCAGTTGTGTTTTGCATTGTTTTCTTTGTATGAACAACATTCGATGCAGTTCCTTTCATGGAAGCAATAATTTAGAGTTTTGACTATGTCACTTCATGGTTTCAGAACTGTGGGCACCGTACTGATAAGTTCCTGCTAACATTTCTGAAACTATGAAGCCACAGAAAAACTTGTTGCCGTATTGGCCCTTGTAACACAAGATCCACAGAAACAGATGATTTTATACCTTTTATTGGACCAACAGAGTTGTTACAAAAGAACACAAGTGCTTATAGCTTTTGGATTGCACAGAATCCTTTATCAGAAAAAAATAGCAGTTGTTTTAAAAGAACATACTTTCTGAAAACCCAGATCATACAAAAAAAAAAAACAGATGAAAAGTTGTTAAAGACCCCATTGGTTCAAACTGCATTCAAAAAAACAACATACCAATATAAAGACAGCAAAATTTCCATCAAAAGAAAACTATCCCAAGGTCAAATGACACTGACTTGAAAGTTCAATCCCTGAGAAAAACTATAAACCAAACAAAGCTTCATTTTAAAACCCTCTGTGTGTCTGTGCTAGCATTAGTAAATTACTATGACTAAAAACCACAAGTAAAAATAAGCTTAAAGAACAGCTGACAACTTCAGGAGAACTTTAACAAATCATAATATTTAGATAAAGTTCAGCTTGTATTTCACATTAGTTCTTTATTCCTCCTCCCCATTATTTATTGCTGAGGTCAATTGCATGAAAACAGGATTTTTGCTCCTGAAGAGTTCATCAGTTTCTGTTGCTGTCTCCTTACCTGAGGTCATAATGCACTGCCTGTGACAGTTACTCTCATGGGAACATATTGTGATGTCACAACAGAGCATTATAACAAAGTTGGGAATAAGCTATAGAGGCAGATAAACTTTAAAGTAACTGTAAGGGATAAAAATAATGTATTCATGCACATTTACTCAGTAATAAATAATGGGGAGGAGAAATCTAGAATATATGTGGAATGCAAGCAGAATTTTACCTACTTATTATATTTTTCAAAGTTTTCTTTCAGGCGTCAGTAGTTCTTTAAGCAATACATGGTAAATGGTTAAAGTCTTATACATATGAAAATATCTATGTGTTAAGTAAACAATAGGTTAGACGACAACCTGCCCTAGTGTAAATTAAGCATTCACCAACTGTTTCACACAATGGTGTCAATCACATTTTACACAGTGTACTGTTCAGGTACATTTTTTCTTAAACTATGTGTACAATAAGTCCATATTATTCATGAATAGACAAACTTATACTGTCTTAAACATGATATATCTGCAATTCTGTAACAAGTCACTAGCGGATGTGTGTATTCAAACCCCAAACCAAACACAGACCCCCTTATAATTGAGATACTGTTATCTTAATACGTCCATGTATCAACATGTGTCCATAAGTACCTAATCTGCTGTTGTATTAAATAACGGTTCTTAAATCTAAAACCAAAACAAAACACAACTGACAGATTCAGTTTTTACTTCAGCACAGTTAAATAGGGATCCTTTAGAGATATGAATATAATTTATGAAAATAGAGACATTTCAAACACCTGCACCTGCACATAAGTAATCAATTCCTGTCCCCTTTAACTCATTCAGACCCATTGTTTGTTTAGAATGTTGGAGACAGAACTCCAAACTGCTTTTCATTGACAATCTTCTTAAGGCATTGTGCAGAATTCTTAGCAAATGTGCACACATTCCAAACAAATCTAAATATCTTTAAAATTATTCCAGGGGCACAAAAATAACCAGTTTGAAAGTTGTTCAGGACAAAAAGGCATTTCAAATGAGGGTAGTCACTAATCTGAATTGTTTATATTTTGTAAAATATGGTTATCTTATTACCTGCATTGCCATTTTTGTTTTTACAAAATTTACATTTCTGATGGCAATTAAAAAAAAACTATAAAGAATTTAGATTAGTGAATACCTTCATTTGAAAAGCCTTTTTGTCCTGAACACAAAAAATGTAAAATAATGTACATTGGGCACAGAAATCCAGGGGCAGTGTACAAAATGGGTGGAACGGTATTAACAACATTAAGAAAGCAGACATTCAAAAAAAAACCTTTACATACATTACTGTTTAACAATATTATGCATCTATGGCTGCCACTGTATATCTGAAGCAAACCCATAATCACATTCCTCACCTGAAGAGACTGACTCCTTGTTTTTGTGTTAAATGAGTCAGTTTTTTGTACAGCAAAAACAAGGAAAGGGGTCATTTCTAAAATGTGCAGACAAGCATGAGGACCACTTTTTTTTCAGAACATGCCACCACCAGCAGCTACCACTTCATTGTATTAGGTGGGGGTAATAGCTTCCCTGGTGCTGGACCAACAATTTAGCAGGGTATATAATTTTGAATTTAATTCTGGCTTATATCAATTTGGTTACTGATGGGAGGTATTCGGCTCGTTTCTGCCTGGTGACCACTGGCAAATCTTGCGAAATTCTCAAATGGGCATCTTCCCATTTTATTTCCTGCAACTCCTTAACTTTGTACAGTATATGCTGCCGATCCAAAAAGATAAACACTGGACTAATGAATGGTCTGGGTTTAGCTCCGACAGGGGATCTAGGCTTTAATGACCTATGAGCCTGCTCCACATGATAAGTGGTGGAGTGTGGCGCAGGACTGGCAATTTTTAGCAAAAGCTTCTGTGTGAATAAAACCAGAGAAGAACCTTCCGCTTCTTCAGGCAGATTGAATGTGACTAGATTATTTCTCCGATTCCGACCCTCGAGGTCTTCTAGTTTTGTTTCAGCTTTGTTCAATTTCTAAGTGCCACCACATCTGGACTTAAATGAGATTTCCAGCCTTCTAACGACATAGTTCGTGCTGAGATGTCGGGAATCTTTTTGTTTATTTCACTTAACTGAGACTTCACGCTTTTAAGATCCGATGTCAATTCCAGAAGGGCTTGTTTAAGCGGTTCCATTTCAACAAGAAATCTGTCTTCTGATAATGGCACAGGACTACTGGTTGGCGTTGTATTTTTACTGTTAGACGCAGCCTGGGTTTTCACACACTTAGCCATTTTGTCCGGTGTCTGAGGAGGTGTACAAGCTAGAAGGCCGTGGTGCATTTCCACTTCCATTGGCTATTTGGAGAGATTTCTCCTGGATAGATGATGATCACAGGTAACTCCAAACTATAGGATGTCACGATGTTCGATTAGCAGAGAGTTTTATTACCAAAAGGATATTAAATTAAGAGCTTTTAGGAGGGCTGGAGTGGGAGCAGAGCAGCCATATGTCCTCTCAGGGTGAATGCATCATGCAATCTCCACCCCAAGGTCCTTTACCTACTTAGTGCCTGTCAGCACCTACCCCATCCTATACTCTGCTCCTGGGTTACTATGCCCTAGATACATGATTTTGCACTTTTTGGCATTGAACCATATCTGTCATGCTTATGATTACTCCTCGAGTTTCCCAAGATCCACATATGCAGGTAAAATAACTTTTTGGAAACCTTTAAGCTTATCTAGTTCTATTTCACTCACCCATGTTTCTTGCAAAAAAAAAAAAAAACACATCAGAAGGCTCAATAAAAATCATGCCAGGCATCCTCCAAATGTTTATCCTTAAGACTATGCATATTCCAAGACAGTAACTTGATTGTATTTACATTTTTGTCCATATATAGTGCCTCTAATAATAATTTCTCCCCCAATATTTCAGACTATATTTATTTATTTTATGCAAGATAATCTGGTATTACTACAGAATCTACAAATATAGATCCATCACTAGAGGAGTTCGATTTTTGTAAAATCCTACTTGTGTTTATTCTGTTCTTCAGTCTCCTGTGTACTCAAGTACATACTTCCTGTACCATGTCATCCCATCAAGAATTTCAATTGGTGGATCAAAAGTAATATATTCAGTGATTATTTTTTTACCATGCAACATTATTTTGCTAACGTAGTATCTTGATTTTAATCTGATTCTGTTTGTGTCTAGTATTTTCATTTTCTTTCTTCTGAACTGTTACAGTCAAACCTCTTTAATACAGCAGTCTTGGTGATCTGCCGTTTGTGTACAGATAAAAAAAATCATCAGATTAATGAGCCACAATGAGGCTCAATGATACACACTTAACTGATATTGTTTCTGAACACAGCCTTTATTACAACAATGGCAAATTAATTAAAAGTTAAATAGAAATAATATGTAATTTTTGCATTGAGACATTCATTTGATAAAGTATACATGGAGGCTTCCATTTTTATGGCTGCTGTGGGCAGAGCCCTGCAGATGTTTTGTTATTACTGTAGAAGAAGGGACCTCACAAGATTCCCAATGGAGTAGATAAAATTAGAGGTTTTGAGCTATCACTCCACTCTACTATGTTTATTCAACTAAGCAGTGTTTGCACTGGACTATTTTGTGTGGTTACTATTAGCTTCAGTCTGGCTAGTATTCTCTTTCAGGAAAGATTCACTCATTCTACTTGTATACTGGATGTGTGTTTTTGCTTCAACCCAGGTTACTGTAACCAACCTGACAGCTTCTGTAATTGATTCCACTGTGCCCTTCCCCTTGGTTGCACCTGGAAATGAGTCTCAGCTCAGTGTGCCTCTCCCAGTTACCAAACTTTAAATAAATAAATAAACATGTCAGCTTAGTTACCCTTTCCTAGCAAGGAATCTTGTAAAAAGATTTGCAGTGTTTTTTTAACCTCTTAAGACACTATCTGATTAGCATTGTCTCAGACATAGTTTACTATCACAGAAGACATTTGTTTCTTTAACCCCTAACACAAGTAAAGAACTGTTATATTTTGTTACTACTTTTACTATGCTTTTTGAAAAAAAAATATTTATATTGTACTTTTGCTGCTAAACACAATATGAAATGTTTATCCCTAAAAACAGCCACCTTTTCTGGTTTCAAATCTAAGTGCATAGCACAACCAGTTACAGTATCTTAGACTTGTTACTGCCATCAGCAGTGTCTAGAATGCATTTCACATAGCAGAAGACAGCTGCATCTCTAAACCCTAAGGCAAGTAAGGAACAGTATCTTTTTTACTAATTTTGCTGTGCTTTTTGGGAATAAAACATTTATATTGAGCTACAGTATGGCTGGCAAACATCCTGCATTCTGTATCCTGGACAGCACAGGGGAGATGCTACATTTCATTCTCATACGGATCTTAATTTTAGACATTTTTGCACTGTATTTACTCAGGATAGCCCAGATTAGATGCAGTATCTTGTTTCCAGTGGTATCATGATTTTACCCATGTTTACAATGTATTTATCCAGTGTAGCCTAGTTCAGATGTAAAATATTGTTTTTAGCATGTTCTGATTTCACACAATGCAGCATAATAATCTGTAGATGTAGAACCCCACTGAAAATAAGATGTCACATCTTCTGTGAATTATCTAGGCTAAATATATAGTAATCAGCAGGCATATTCTAGGAAAACATATTGTAAAAATGTGTAAAAGGAAGACCACACTGAAACTGCCTCTCAGCAGATCTGTGTTGTGCAAATACATTAGAAAAAAAATGGGTAAAAGCATGACCACACTGTAAATAACCTCTCAAATCTCAACTGGCATATTCTGTAAAAATACTATATTTAAAATGGGTTAAACGCTTTGCCCAAATGAAATAAATATTTAAAATATCAGCTTGGCTAGTCTTTCCTCATAGGTCTTATCCTGTAGACCCTGCACCATTTTTGTTGCTCTCCACTGCACTGCCTCCATTCTGTCTTTGTTCATTCTTAGATGGGGCCTCCAGAACTGGATGCAGTATTCCAGGTGCAGTCCCATAAGCGTCTTACACAGCGGCAAGATGACCTCCCTCTTTATACTCTTGATACCCCTCCCTATGCATCCAAGCATCTGGCAGCCTTTCCAGCTGCCTTATCACACTGCCTAGTTTCACTTAGCTCCTCTGACTTGATAATTCCCAGATCCCATTCCTGCTTCATGACTGTCAGTACCTTCCCACATAGATCAGACATTGCCCCTGGGTTCTTGTGCCCTATGTGCATGATCACACTTTGCCCATCTGGGTCCTGTCCTCTACCCTCTAACATCCCATTAGTTCCTGTAAAGGTAGAACCTAGTGGCCCAAGTCAAGATAATGTGTCTGTTTTAGTTTCTAGTGAGCCCCTTTCTACTTCTAGCCTCTTTAATAGGCAGGTGTTTGTTATAGAAGACTCCATGATTAAACATCTGGATAGGCATATACTGTATGAAATCCAGATAAAGCTAATCAGACATGTTCCAGATTCTGTGGTGCCAGAATTAAAGATATTTCAGGCATGGTGCATAATATCCTAGCAGAGAGTGGCCCTAACCCTTTGGTAATTGTACATGTGGGTAACAATGATTTTTTGTCCTCATCCCTTTTAGGCATCAAACAGGACCTAGTGGCTCTTTCTAACTTATTGGTGGACATAGGATGTGAGATAGTTTTCTCTGAAGTCTTACCAATTCCCAGAGCTTCTGTTGATCTTAACAATAAGATACATGCATTTAATAACTGGCTCCATATGAGATGGCTGTTGCAGGATCAAACATGTCTTACACACTGGGAAGAATTTTTTGATAGAACTGACTTTTTTGTATGGACGGTCTTCATTTGAATCATACAGGTAACTTTCTTTTGGGAGAGCACATCCTGAAACATATTAACCTGCATTTAAACTGTTTGATTTCGGGGAAAGTGTTGGCTCTCCCCACAAGATATTGTTGGGCAATAAAAACATGCATGCTAAAATATTTGAGTTGAAGTGTCTATATTTTAGTGCAAGAAGCCTTAATAATAAATTAGATGAACTTAAGGCCGCTCTCAGCATAGATCACTTTGATATTGTATTCATTACAGAAACCCGGGGGGGGGGGATGATAAATCTTGGGACCTCTCTTTACCTGGCTATACCTACTTTAGCTACACTAGGCCTCACAGGAAGGGGGGGGTGGGATTGCTATTTTTGTAAGAAAGGAACTACAGGTTGTAGACATCTGTAATAAAGTTAAGAGTCTGACTAACCCCTCGGAATCTGTTTGGATAAAACTTATGTTGAATAAAAAACAGTTTATTATTCTAAGGGTTTGTTATTGTCCTCCAAGCTCAACCATTGAACCTCTAGATACAGTAATTAAATAGAATCAGCATGTGCCCTAGGTGACATCATTCTTTCATTGGACTTTAATCAGAGTGATATAGATTGGTTTGAATTGAAAGCAACCTCTAGCGCAGGTAATAAATTGGTTAATATGTCCCAACAATGTAATCTTATGCAAGGAGTGAATCTACTGACCAGGGGCAATAAGATTCTTGACCCTGTGTTTTATAGTAAGAACTTGTTAGTTAAAAATCTCAGTATATCAGCTCCAATCGGTAACACTGATCACTGTTGCATCAGTTTTTGTTTGAAACATTCTATCCCTCTATTGTTCAATAAATCTACTGTCTATATGTATGGCAGGGCTAATATATCCAAAATTAATGATGAGTTGGATAAGGTAGATTTGGCTTCCACTTTTAATTGTGTGGGTATTGAAGAGTCCTTTTTTACATTACATAATACTATCATTAAGCTTCATGATCATCATATCCTCTTCAGGATAAAATCTGAGTCTAGTAAACCTAAACCAAAACGGATGAATAAAACTATATCCAAACTCATAAGGATAAAAAAAATGTTATTCTGCTTATTTAAAATCACCTGCTCATTAAAACTGGAGTATATTTTTACAATCTCAAAAAAATGTAAGAACAGTATTTGTAGAGTAAAAAAACTTGGGAACAGAGATTAGCTTCCAATGAGAATAGGGATAATAGCAAATGCTTTTATGCATACATTAACTCTTTGAAAAAAAAACATTGTCAGGTGGGTCCACTTTTGGACAACGGTACCTTAATATATGACCCACAGGATATGGCTAATCTATTTAACACAAACTTTTGTAATATTTTTCAAAAGACTCAAAATACTAGTATTATTAATGTGTCTACAGATTGTCCAATTTCTAATCCTGTTTCCAATATTAATTCTAAATTGTTGTCACTAAAGGGTAAAACTAGTGTTTCACCTGATGATATCTCTGGTCATCTCTTATATCTTCTAGGTTATAGCTTGACTTTTCCCCTTAAATTATTATTTGAATATTGTATCAATCATAATTTTGTCCCTGTGAATTGGAAGACTGCTTATGTCATACCTATTCACAAAAAGGGTCCCAGGAATAACTGGGATAACTATAGACCTACTAGCCTTACTCCCCCCATGTGCAAGACATTAGAAAGTTTGATCAAGGACTTGATATTTTCCAATCTGAATGCATCTGATAATGAACAGCATGGTTTTAAAAAAGGTTGTAGTTGTCTTACCAATTTGTTATGTTTTTATGAGGAAGTTAGTTTAAGTCTTGATAATAAACTACCTTACAACGTGACTTACATCTACTTTAGCAAGGCTTTTGATTTACTTCCTCATTGGGCATTGCTGCAAAAGCTTTGTTCTTTCAAAATTAACTCTAACATTATCATGTGGATAGCTAATTGGCTGTCACATAGATCACAGCAAGTCCTGATCAATGAAATATGTTCACATTTGGGTGATGTGACTAGTGGTGTGCCTCAGGGTTCAGTATTGGGCCCTTGTTTATTTCAGTTATTCATAGCTGACATTACAAAACTATACAGTTCCAACACTAATAAGTATGCAGATGACATAAAAATTGGGGGTTTATGTGCCAGTTCAGATCAGATAAATGCCCTTCAACATGATCTGGACTTATTGTCATCATGGATCAATACATGGGGTATGACTGTAGACCATAATAAATGTAGGATTATGCATTTTGGTTATGGTGATCCCCATCACATCTATAGAATGGTTAATTCCGTTTTGACCACTACTGATACAGAGAAGGACTTAGGTGTCCTGGTATCTGAAGACTTTCTTCCTAATGCTCAGATAAATTAGGTAATCCTTTGGGCAAACAGGATTATTTGGTCCATTAAGAGGAATATTAATTCTAGGGACAGAAATGTTCTTATGCCTCTTTATAGAGCCTATGTGCATCCTCATTGGGATTTTTCCTCTTGGCTTTGGTCTCCATAAGAAAACAGCACATTATTTTACTTGAACGGTGCAAAGAGGTTACACTAAATTGTTACGCGGGTTGAGTAATACCTCATATGAATCTAGATTGCTCTCCTTGAATCTGATGCCACTTTCCATCAGACATCTAAGAGGGTACCTCCTCTTACTATGTGATATCATGAAAGACCCCTATTTACTAACTAGTCTTGGGTTTAAGTTTAAAGAGGATTTTTATGATCTTAGAGGTCACCCCCTTCAGCTATAACCCAGGAGATTCAACTGTATGCCTCATAAACATTTCTATACTTTACGAGTTATCAAGCATTGGAATGCACTGCCAATTGATGTAAATATTAGCACCTCTAAGGATATGTTTAAATCTTGGTTGGATAATATTATATTATCAGATTTCTGCCTTTGTTATCAGTAATGACAGGAGTACTTATGAGCATTTGGGCTCTCTAACTCCTTATTGTTCCTAGTAATTGTATGGTGTGGAAGGGAATGAAGTAACAACAAAAATACATAAAAAGAAAACAGCATGTAATTCACTGCTGCACTTCATGAGCAGCCACCCAGTTAAATTAAAGAGATCTATATTATGAGAACAAAAAGAAACTGTATAGAAGAAAAATATTTTGTTGCAGAATCAGATAAAATGATTCAGGCATTGTTGGATAGAGGTTATAATAACAGAGATTTAGAAGAAGCTAGGCGTAAAGTGTCAGCTTTGAATAGAAAGGATTTGTTACAGGTACATTCAAAAAAGAAATGTGAGAATGAACCAGTAACCTTCAGTATTGAGTATAATGATGTTGCATGGAAGATTGGAAATGTTATACATAAATAATGGACCATTGTGCTAAATGATAAAAGTTTAGCAAAAGAAATTGGAAAGAAACCAAAGGTAACATTCAGAAGAGCAAAAAACATTAAAGATTTAATAGTACATAGTAAATATGAAAAAGAAAAAGAAACAGCTACTCAATGGTTACCATCTCCACCATGTGGCTTTAAGAAGTGCAGAAAGTGTAATGTGTGTGCTTATGCCATTGAGGCATAAGAATTTACTCATCCAGTTAATACAGAAAAATATTGAATAAATGAGTCCATTACCTGCAGCATGGGAGGGATAACTTATTGTATTATTTGTCATTGTGACAAATTATATGTTGGAATGACTGAAAGACCAGTGAAAAAGAGGGTTCAGGAACATATTAGAAACATTACTAATAAAAATCAAAATAATCCAATAGCAGTACATTTCGAATTGATGCATAATAGTAATCCTGAGGGTTTACAATTTATGGGATTAGAATGTGTAAAAAGGAGAAATAGAGGTAAATTTGCAAAACTTGTTTGCAACAAAGGGAAAGTTTTGGGATTTGAAAACTCAAAAGTTTAAAGCCGATAGGGCTAACTAATGTGTTTGATTTGAAATCATATCTGAAATAAGTGTTTTGTTTTCCCTTTTCTTTCCCCTCCTTTCTTTCCCACCTTTCTTTCCCTCTTCCCCCCTTCCCTTCTCCCCCCCCCATTCTTGCCTCTTCCTGTGGACTGTATACCTCTAGTTTTCATTAAATGCTTGTCTTTTGAATTTGCTCTGCAGTGATATATATGCATAAAAATAAGTATGGATTGCAAAAAAGCAAAATGTTTTTCTGATGAGTAATATGGATGTTTTGTTGTTTTTAGTTTAACAACCTTCTCGTGTTTGCTGAATGCTTCAAACTCCCTACATTCATGCTTCAAATGGCTCAAGAAATATTAAAACATCATAAGATGAGAAAAAGAATCCTAAATGGAGATCAAGGAAATATATTAAATGAACTTATGCCTTTGACAAGATGTGATTGCAATATATAAATGGTTTATATATTTGTTTTGGATAATTGTATCCTAAAGTGTATAGCAATGGCAGGGCATAATAACTGTAGGATAAAAATGTAGCTTTAAAAATGTAAATGGGGAAAAGGACATTAATTTAATGAGAAGTTAAAGTTTGTCTTTAGATATATTAAGCAGTTAAAAATGTAAATGATGTTGCATTGAGTAGGGTTAAAACATGTCTGTATATTTATTACAAGGGGCACTTTAATTCTATTTTTTTGTTAATTTCATGAATATTTAAGACCACTGGGGTTTTGATTCCACACCCTCTCAGGAAGCCAGTGGGGCGAAGTGCAGGGGTTAGTGATAGCTGACGCTTTAGACTGGGTAGGTTGATTTGCTTTTTCTTACATATAATAATTCATTAGCAAAATGTATGTCAGTTTTCAGTGAAATAAGCATTTTATATAAAAAGCACTTTGTTGAGCACTTATGTGTAACCTGATGAGTCTATATATTATGAAATAAATAAGGTCACAGTGCATTATTTTTTGTGTGCATGTGTAAATCATATATAGCTGCATACTAATCTACCCGTAATTTGCTCACCAAAGATTATGTACTGCTTATGACATGGGTGGACCTGGACTCCTTGGGGCCCATCACTTATTGCCTGTTCTGTGTCCCCTCTCATAGGTCTGGCTGGGCCCCAGAGCCAAAGACGTCATCCAGTAATCATTGGAAGAGGGAATCCACTTCTGCATCACCTCATCTGGCACCACATAGCACAGACGAACATGCATATTAGGCTTAGCCGGCATCATCTGGCAATGACAATGGACTTTGTGCAGGAGGTTCACTGCCTGCGGCTGGTATTGCAGTGCCTGTACTACTGACCCTGTTCCCCCTCCACTCACACCTTTGGACATTCCCTACCCACCTCTGTGTTCTGTTTGGACTTACTTTGAATACCTGTTGGCTTGCCAACCCATTTCCCTATTTGCCAACAGTGCCCCTCCTTCCTTTCCCACTATCCCTATTTTTGTTGGTTGCCCTGTTGGCACCCCTTTGTTGCTGTTTCTGTTCTTTGTAATAAATCTGTATTTCATTGCACATCTGTGTCTGTGTCTCCTTCCAGTGCTGGCTACTGCTGTGTGCTGCTATTGTTCTGTGGTGCTCTAGGGCATGTCACCTTCAGTCACAGTGCTGTTTCCTTTGTTTGGTTCTGTTGTGTGCAGAGGGTCCTGTGTGCTATGTCCCTCTATGTCACGGGCCCTTGGGCATTGGCAGTGCACATTCTCTCTGCATGGTCCACTGCCATATGTCCCTGTTTGCCTGTGCTGGGTTGCCCACCACTTGCCCTGTTGTCCTTGCTCATGCTGCCCTGCTGTGTAGTGCTGTGCTCTGTGTCCCTGCATATCAGTGTGGCTTGTTCCCTTTGTTGCACGTTGCTTGTTTTTGTCTTGCACATGTGCTGCTGTTCATGCCTGGTGTACTCACACAATGGCTGCGGCTGTGTCCCATACAGTGTCACCTGTCAGGTTGGTGGTGTTGCTGTGACATGGGTCTGCAGGCATCCTTTCCCTCTGGATGGGCGACTTCATGGCATTGGTGACCAGTGTTTGTGATGTGCACCTGGCATTCTCCCTGGCCCTCAGGCCATGTGCCCTGCTGTGCCTCCTGGGCACTGTCCCCTTGTGGTTTGTGTTTGCCATGCCTGGCTTAGCACTGGTCTTTTGCTGCCATGCCTGTGTTCACCTTTGCCTGTTGTGCTTGCTCTGCATGCTGGTTGCTGCATCCTGTCCTGCTCCTGGGATGTCATGGTTGCTCAGACACATGTCTGGTTGCACAGTGGTGCATATTGGCTATTTTAAGTGTTGGTTGTACCTGCGCATCTCTATGGTGCTTCTTTTGAATATGGCATCGTTTTCCTATGGCGCATCAGCATTGCGCTGTGCATTCCATTGTGCTGCACATTCCATTGCACATATTCTGGGTGCAATTTTAAATATTTAGGCCATGGATTTTAAAAGCTAGACCAAAATAACTGAAATTAAAGATTTGGCAGAATGTCACTAAATATTTGGAATGGTAATTTCACGGACATTCCACAAGCAGAATTTTATGTTTCACACAGCTCTACTGCTAGAATGTTGTTGTTTTTTTCCTTGTTTGTTTGCAAGGTATCCCATGATCTGGTGACTCAAAAAGAGCAAGCCCAAAAAAGGGTTAACACAAAGCCATGCTGTGAGGGAGAGATGGGGGTAGAGAGAGACGTCCACTAGGAGTGGGCCTGGTGGGCAATTTGTGGATATTTGTGTGAGGGGAGATTAAGGGGTGTTGGGCTGCATTTGCCAGCTGGCTACCATGGATCCCACAGAACAAGAAGAGCGGCTGTAGCAGGAGAAATGCCAGAGTAAGCAGCTGGAATTTCCACTGATGATCCCTGCAAGCTGGTTGAGAGGAGCAGCTGAGGAAGGGAAATCACCAGGAAAGCAGCGGAGTGGTGAAGGAGGACAAGATTTCAGTGCAGTGTTTTTCCTTGTGTTTGCAGAACTGTATACAAAACACAACATAGTTTGTGAGATAACGTTTAAGCTGTGGTAAAGTGGCATATATCCGGGCACAGCTTGCTTGTTCAGAACTCTGCAGTGGGACTTGTGATTTTACCTATGTGCCAAAACATTTTAATTGAACTTGCCTCTGCCTGTGTGGTAAAAAATTTTAGTCAGACTTGTCTTTGCCTATATGGGATAACAGTCATTGGTTACAAAGGCACAGACCGGGCTAGCTGAGGTTTGTTTGAAGGAGTGGGGGTCTGATTATCTCTCTCTCTAGAGAAAGACGAGGATAGACCCATCCCTCCACCCCATTCCACCCTCCCCAGGCTCCTTCTGCTTTATAGGAGAGGGTCACACCTTACCCTGTACACCAGTTCAACTAGCAGACAGATCTATATCACACAGGAGAGCAGAAGAGGGTAGTAGGAGGCCACAGATAAAAGAGAACATTCAGGACAAGGCACCAGGAAGGGGAGAGTGGAGACTGGAAAGGGGGTTGAAGATGAGGATGATTATGGGAGAGGAGAACTCAGGGAGATGGGTCAGACAGGACCATAGGGGTGGATAAGAGAGGGGGAGGAAGAATAGGGGAAAACAAAGGGGGATGGGGGAAGGATAGTAGGTTGCAATAGCTGTGGGGCAGCCATCTTCTTAAGAATTGCATGGAGTGCAGGTGGATACATGGTGTGCAAACAGCTTGGGCAATTAAGGGATGATATTATATGGCTGAGAGAACTGTGGGGAGCGGGCAGGTGCTGGAGGGGCCATCTAGAGATAGGGGTCCAAAGGGGAGACTACTCAGCCAACTTGGCAAGAACTCCCAGGGTAGGGACAGGGGGGCTAAAGAATCTAGAGTAACCAGATCAGCAGAACACAAAGGAACCAGAGTTAGGGGTGAACAGAGGTCAAAAACAAGGGGAAAACAATGTTGAGAGCAATGCAGGAAAGAAAGGCAACAGCCACTGGGTCAGGGGGGCGTTGGGCAAGGCCACTGAGAAGAGTAATAAATTCTCAGTGCTGGTGAGCCTAGAGGACCAGGTACGGGGGGCTCAGAGGGGAGATAGGTGAAGGGAGGGTTAGTGGAAACAATGGAACTAGCAGTCAGGCAGAAAGAAGACAGAGGGAGAATGGGGATATGCAGGAGGGTAGAAGAAAGAATGGATGGAAGGCAGGAGGAGCCAAACAAGAGTGATGGAGAACAGGAGATGAGGGAGAGGAGGGGTGATGAGGTTGATCCAGGCAGAGAAAGAGGGGAGTTGGTGGAACAGAAAGATGAAGAGCTGGAGCAAGATGAAGGTGGACCAACTGGTGGTGACAGGGAGAGGAGGGACAGGGTGGGGAAAGAGCAAAGAAGGGAATTGGCAAGACAGGAGGAAAAAGGGAAAGGGGCAACAAGGACATTGAGTAAGACTGCATCCAGGATAGGGGGGAAATATACAGGGGGTGAGCACGAAGGAGAGGGCAGGGTCATAGTTCTGGAAGACTCAATTCTAAAATGAGTGAGATGGGGAGGCAAGAGAACCAGGAGTGGCTGTATATGGGTGGAATGCCAGGCATGACAGCAGAGATGGTGTGGCAACATCTTAACAGTGTGGGGAGGGAACGGGAGAACATTCACTTGGTGGTGCACCTGGGCACAAATGACCTGGCAGGATGCACAGTCAGGGAGGTGCAAGAGAGGTTTAGGGAGTTGGACTAGATTATGCAAGAAGACATGGCACTTGGTTACTTTCTCGGAAGTTCTCCTAGTGCCCAGGAACAGCACAGCCAGGAAGCAGTGGATAGAGGAGTTCAACATATGGTTAACACGATGGTGTCAGTACAAGGGATATGGGCTGGTGGGGGCATGTGGTGAAATATGGAAAAACAAGAACCTATATGCCCCAGAAAGGCTACACTTGAGTAAGGAAGGTGCAATCGTACTGAAGCTGAGGCTAGTGGGTTATATAGCTACCAAGTACCATTAAACTAAGTGGGGGGGGAGGCAGAGGGCTGGAAGACATGGTGGGTCTCCAAGGAGGGGGAGCAGGAAGAGTGGTATGTGGGGGCATTGAAGGGGAAGGGACCAACTTAAGGGTGGTTTGTTTAAATGGGAGGTGCCTGTGGAACAACTACACTGAGTTGCAAGCACTGATTTATTTATTTGTTTGTTTGTTTTGTTTTTGTTGACCAGGAAAGAAGGACTAGAAAATTCTGCCTATTTTCAGCCTCTTCCCGGAGGAGGGGAACACAGATGGATGCCAACTGACATTGAACCAGATTAGGCTGTTGGTGGTATTTTTAGTGAATGGGGAAATCTGGCCAGGACACCAGGGAAATTACTCTGCTCTTTTCAAGAAGTGCCATGGGATCTTCAACATCCTCTTGGACTACCACCAAATGAGACAGATGGGACCTCGGTTTAATGTCTCATCCAAAAGATGGCACCTCAGAAGTGCAGAACCCCCCTCATGCTGCACCACAGTGGCAGTATTGTGATTTAACCCAAGTGCCTGGTGTGAGGATAGAACCCACAACCTTCTGATCCTCCGGCATCAGAGGTGAGTGTGCAACCTGCAGAGCCACTGACACTGCAAATGGCAGAAGGGGAGGCAGACATAGCTGCCATCACTGAAACATGAGCCACGCAACACCAGGACTGGGACCTAGTGGTCCCAGGGTACAAGCTGTACTGGAAGAACAGGTGAAGGGGGCAGGGGTGGCTATTTGTGTAAGGGAAAAAATACCCTGTAGCAGAGAAGAGGGGGAGGAGGGCAGGGCAGAGGCCTTATGGGCACAGATACAGGACCCAAAAGGTAAAAAGTTGAGGTTGGGGGTGGTGTACAGGCCATCAGCACAAAGCAAGGATGTTGTGATAGAGTGCTAGGGGAGTAGATAAGGAGAGTCTGCGCAAAGGGTCACACCATGATAGTGGGGGACTTCAACCTACCGGGGTGGAATGGAGTACCCCTGCTACCACAAGCCCAGAGAACAGGTCATCTTGGAAGCCTTTGGGAGTAAATCCAGACAGCAGTGTACTAGCTGGAGCTGTCTTCATCGACCTGTCAAAGGCCTTTGATACAGTCTCCCACTCCTTACTCTTAAGCACACTCCGCCACATAGGTCTGTCCCAAGGACCCGTCTCCTGGTTTACCAGTTACCTCACAGGTAGATCACAGTGTGTCAAAATAAACAACACCCTCTCAACCACCCTGCCAGTCTGGTTTGAGGTTCCCCAGGGCCCATTCTTGGCCCTCTATTATTCAGCATCTACCTAAACACCTTGCCCAATTCCTGCTCTGGCAACCTACTACTCTATGCCGATGACGCGGTTTCTTTTTGTCTCACACCCAGATCCCACAGTTTTGCAGTCCTCCCTCCAACACACATTTAACCAGATTGAAAACTGGTTCATAGACCAAAGACTTGTGGTCAATGTAAAAAAGACAAAGACTATGCTCTTTGCCCATTGACAGAATAAGGCCAAGAATGCGCAGCTAACAATCCTCTCCCACTCTCTCCTTCCTCTAGAACAGGCCATACATATCAATACTTGGGCCTTACATTTGATTCCAGCCTTTCCTTCCATTCACACATTGACACTTCATCATCAGCCATAAATGTCCATATAGGCTTATTGTATCGGAAAAAGGGTTGCCTACCTCTGGAAGCCCTTAATCTGGCTGTCACCTCCTCAGTCCTCTCCCTAGTCAATTATGGGCTCACTATCTACTCGACTGCTGACCACACAGCTCTTAACAAAACCCACCTTGCCATAAACAAAGCATACAGAGTCCTCACCGGGAAAGACAAGCGTACCCATACCTGTACCCTATATGACCTGACAAATCACTTTACCCTGGATGAAAGGCTAGTTTATCAAACATGCCTCCTCACAATGAAAATACACCTGGGGCTTACCCCCTTGGGGATTTCTGCCTCTCTCTCCTATCTTCCCACGCCTCGGTGAACACCCGCACTGCCAATCGACAGGTGTGGTCCATCCCGAGGGTTAGAACCTCCTTAACCCAAAGGTCATTCTTACACAGGGTCCCAGGCTGGTACAATGAACTTCCCTCTGATATCTCCTCCATCTCCAAATTAGGACCTTTCAAGTCAGCCCTCAAAGGGCACATTCTCACTTCATGGTGCTGCCAAAGTACCAGCTAGTGCTGGGTCATCTGTCTATCATCTTTCGGGACCACCCCGCCAATGAGCTCCTGCTGATAGGGCTACCAAATATTGCCTATTAACAATGCCTCCTTTGGCTGCACTCACAAGGTATTTGTCTAATTCTCTACTTCGCTGTATATATCAAACCTGTTACTCCCTCCCTCTATCAGCAAACTTATTGTTCTCTTGAAAACTGTAAAATACAGCTCTCGGTAACACGTTCAATGTAATGTATAGCTGATCTTGATTCTGCAATATTGTATAACTAAAAGAACTGTAACCTTTAGCTGCCATTCTATGTCTCTATGTATTAAGTATTTATGTTTGTTTTTCTGATGCGGAGCCTTTGTAAATGAGTCTCTGACTCAAAGGTTGTAATTCTAAAGTCTGTTAAATAAATAAATAGAAAGGCACCAGGTCCAGATGGAATACACCCTAGGGTTCTGAAGGTGATGGCAGAGGTACTGACAGGACCATTGGCAGACTTATTCAGCACCTCCCTGGAGTCTGGTTGCTCGCCTCAGGACTGGAGGATGGCACACGTGGTGCCATTCATAAAAGTGGGCCCAAGGATGAGCCAGAGAATTGTAGGCCAGTAAACATCACCTCAATCGCTGGGAAGCTCATGGAGTCTATTATCAAGGAGAGGCTGGTAGCCTTCCAGGAGGAAGATGGTCTCCAGAACAGCAGTCAGCATGGGTTTGTTGCTAGCAGATCCTGCCAGATGAACATGATTGATTTCTATGACTCAGTAACAAGGGCAATCGACAAGGGCCATGCAGTGGATGTCCTGTTTTTGGACTTCAGCAAGACCTTTGATTTGGTACTGCATGAGAGCTTGGTAAATAAACTGGGGTACCTGGGATTGGGGGGAGGATGGTGGGGTGGGTAAAAAACTGGTTGACAGGTAGGCAGCAGAGGGCTGTTGTAAGGGGGAAACTCTCATCTCCTAAGGCTGTGACAAGTGGAGTCACCGGCGTACAGTTCTAGTGTCCCTATTTGAAGAGGGATGTCAAGCTGCTGGAGGGAGTCCAGCACACAGCAACCTGGATGATCAGAGGCATGGAGGGAAGACCCTCTGATGACAGACTGAGGGAGCTCAACATGTACTCCCTGAAGGACAGGAGGGATAGAGGAGATATGATTGAAACCTTCAAATACATGAAAGGCATAAACATGGTTAGTAGAGGGAGGGACACTAGGGGACACAGTCTGAAGCTGGAGGGAAGAAGATTCAAAAGGGAAATGAGAAGACACTACTTCATAGAAAGGGTGGTGGCTGGGTGGAATGCACTGCCAGAGGAAGTGGTAACATTGAGGTCAGTGGGCAGTTTTCAGAGGTGATGGGACAGGGTCATGGGGAAGGTCACTACTGGACAGGGGAGGGGCAGTTGCAGAGTAAAAGCTCACAGTTGCACAGTTGAACAGACTTGATAGACCTTAGGGCCTGTATCTGCTGTGATTTTTGTATGTTCATGTGTTCATAGAACAGCACTGCCACAAACAGTGAGGGGTACAAGCCAGTGATCTCAGAAACAACAACCTATGGCTTTTCCCCCTCCCAGAGTTGCTTCCCCCCTCAGAGATGGTTAATTTAGTAAGGGGTGTGTGTGGGACAAAGCCCCCCACCAAGGGGGTGGAGGGGGCCAAAATCCACCACAGAAAAGCCCCTTTACATTTTTGTCACTGTTTCGGCGATTGCTGAGTTGTACTCATCGCCGTTTGTGGCCGGGCTGTTTTGTGTTTGCCTATTTTGGGCTTGTCTTTTTGAGTCACCCAAATCACATAGAACTGTTTGCAGCTGAAGACATTTGGATACTCAGGTATCCAGTTTAACCTATAATTGATTAACGTAGTCTGACTGTATATATTTATTTCATTATTTAATTTTAGTTAACTGGGTCAGTATGTTAGATAATTAAATGCCTATTACAGGTACAACTTGGATATTGCACAAACCTCCAAAGCTAAGTAGTTGTTGCACACTTCTCAGTCCTGTCTTCTTTCAAATACTTTGTTTCTTTATTT
Organism: Neoceratodus forsteri; assembly: GCA_016271365.2. Taxonomy (NCBI): domain Eukaryota; kingdom Metazoa; phylum Chordata; order Ceratodontiformes; family Ceratodontidae; genus Neoceratodus; species Neoceratodus forsteri. The sequence continues at coordinate 465,560,532 of CM057449.1, forward strand.
GCCAATTTCTGAACTCAGAGTCCACACAGATCCAGCCCTTATTTGGTTTAATTGTGTACTTATATACAGTAGCTAGAGAATCCCATTAAGAGTTAGTTGCTATCACATCTTTGAAAACATTATAAATTATAAGCCTCAATGATGTGCTACTTTTGTTGGCTGTAATTCATGAAGGGGTGGGTTACCCATGCAAAATGTGTGTAACCCATCCCCGTGGCTCTGCACCAGCGGCATTTATGATCGCCGGCCACCACACAACTCCCATCTGCAGATCCTACCCCCAGGTGTGTTAGTGTGTTGGGGCAGATCAGCGGACATGGGCAGGCAGTCAATGGGATTCCCTGACCTGGTCCACTAGTGGATCCCCAGCCCCATGTGGTGCGGGGGGTTTCTGAACCAGTGAACTGCATCCTCGCAGGGATGCCAGACATGTGCCCAGGCAGTTGTTCACAGCCCCCCCTCGGGTTCATGGGGCTGGGGCAGCATGGGGAAGCGGCCAGCATTTCTTTGCCATGGCCAGCAATGGCACTGGGGGGTGCAATAGCTACACCTGTGTCTCCCCAAGTAGCAGCTGCAGCCCAGAATGGCACACAGTGCCGTACTGAATGGGCGCAAGGTGCTCCTCTGGCACGCCCCCATCCCTCCTCTGGTGCGAAGTCCTACGGCCAGCTAGGGATCCATTGCACAGGGTACTAATATGCCTGTTAGTGAATGCCAAGGGGGCTGCAAAGGACACCACTGCATGGCATTTGGTGGCGAGAATGCCTATGTGTTGTCTTTGCGCTGTGCATAGGCATTCGTGAATTGCAGTCATTATTAGCATTTGGGACACCTCTAAGATAGAGTATGGAGAGAAAATTTCTTCTGCCAGTTTTCCCTATGATTATAGTAGGCTTTTCCCTTTTATTCATTTTCTGAGGGGGGGCAGTCTGTATCCTTTTTTTAACTGTTTTTATGCCTGTTTTTATTGGCAGTTTTACTGCAGCCTCTACTGGAATTTGATTAATTTAGTTGTGCTTATGCCCTTATTTCCCATAATTTTAGATTTAACTTTGCTGTCCCTTACAGTTTCTGCCTGTGCTTTCATATTAATATTTGACTCTAGCAATTTCAACCTGTTAATAAGCTCTCTTTCTTCATATAACTCTAGTGCTGTGTGAAATTTAAATTCCTCTGGCAAAATTCTTGCAAAATGCAGAATTTGCTGTCATGAACGTTTGTGAAAAATAGAGGAAAATGTGAAATTCCACTTTAAACTGCAGAATTTTGGCATGTATTTTGAAATAATGGGGTAAATAGTGGAAAATATTTCAACAGAACTGAATGCTGTTTTTCTTTGTAACTGGGACCATAACTAGAAAGTGAACACACTGCTGTAACTGGGAGGAGAAACTGAACAACGGTGAGGAGACACTGCAGCATCTCATACTGGTGTAACTGAAGTAGTCTTGTGGAACTGGGATGAGACATTGCCATAACGTCTGTGGTGAAACACTTGTGCAACTATGATTACAGTTGGTTGCACTGACACAACTGTGAGTAGCTAGGGAGGCACTGGTGAAACAGGGAGAAGACACTATGTTAACTGGAACAGTAATGTGCGAAATAATTAAACTACACTATGTGAAACCCTTGTGTCTCTATCTATAGCTCTTTGCTAGTGAACTAGACACTTTAGCAGTCAAGTGTTTTTATATGTATTTTAAAAAAAAGGTTTTAAAAATAAAAATCCCACCCCACCTTGCTTTCACATACCCCACCATTCTTCCTCCACTCCAACCATTTACAGGTATTTCCTTCCACCCACCCACAATCTACCACCCATACTCCACTCCTTTCCAGACCTGTTGAAGCTGCATTTGGGAAAGTCAGTTGACACACATACCCTACTCTGACCCCACCCAATGTCTGTAGTTTTGTAACACACTCCTCCTCCTCCACCTACCAAACACAGTATTAGAGAGAAACCCTATTCCGCCACCCTGTGGAACCCCACCACCTATCACCTGCCTGCTCACCTCCAAAACAGATACAAAACATATCCCACAGTTTGGGACTAGCACATCACTCCCTCCACCTCACTATCAACTTCTAACTGAAGGGGTGCTCTTTTATAGTAAGCATCTGACTCAAACAGCTGGCCCAGTAAGTGATTACTATATTTGCACACCACTGGTTTTATTTAGAATTTGTCAGATGGCATAGGGAAGGCTGTGCTGGTCACCATACTGTGGAACCTGTTTTTTATTCTTCTATTTGCGGGGATGAGTGGGGAGAGGTGGGTGGTGGGGTGCCAGAGGGTGAAAGGGTGGTGGTTTATCTCTAATACCGGGTCAGTGGGTGGAGATGAGTTATTTTACAGAATTGCACACATTTGGTGGGGGTGGGGAAGATATTTTATGACTACTGACAGAATTTTTCTAATGTAGTATTGATGACACAAAGTGGTAGGAGATATGCATGCCATAATGTGGCAATGGTAGGAGAAATACTTGTAAAGGGTCAGGAGAGGATGGGGAATATAGTAACATTGATGCAGGTGGTTCTTTTTAATTTTAAAACTGTTCTTTTATTTATTGTATTCTGGATTTCTGCACTTTGTCTTCCAATGTACCCCTTTCCCTGGGTTACAGCTGGAAACAAGCCTGGGCTCAGTGTGCCTATCCCAGCAACCATTTTATCTATCAATCAATAAATAAATAAACACATGCATACTTAAAAAAACTTTGCTGGGAGAATCTGGGTGACATTGAAGAAATGTTTACATTGTGAAGTGCAAAGTTTTGCAACTTCACAACAACTGTGTGACAAAGTTTATATTCACCGCATCTTTAAACTGGAAGAAAACTGAAGCATTGATGGTAGACACTGCTAGAAGAGGAATGAAAGACTACTGTGAGAAAGAGTATGTACTATAACTGGGAGTAGATGCTGCTGTAACTAAGATATTGATTTAACTGGGAAGAGATACTGGTAAAACTGGACCATTCCATAACTGCAAGATGACGCTGTTGGAACTGGGAGGAGACATTCCCATATCTGGTAGGAGGTACTGATACAACAAAAAGTAACCACCAGTACACAGTAACTGGGAGGAGACACTGGCATAAATAATACTGTATAAATGAAAGGAGATGCTAGTAGAATCTCAATGAGACTCTGCCATAACAGAGAAGAGACACTGGCAGAACTGGTATTACTGGGAGAAGGCACTGCTAGAACTAGGAAAAGACACCGCCATAACAGAAAAAAGGCACTGCCATAACTGGGATGAGACACTACTGTAACTGGGAGGATACATTGCCGTAACTGGAAATAGATGGTGCTGTAAGTTTTTCAACTGGGAGGAGCCCCTGGTAGACTTGGGATAAGACCCTGTCATAACTGAAAGGAGATACTGCCACAACTAGGTGGAAACCCGTCTGTAACTAAGATATTGGTACAGTATAACTAGGAGGAGAAATTTAGAACATGGATGAAAGGGGGCACTGCTGAGCTCAAGAGATATTGTCCTAGTGTTTGGAGATCTGCTGTGACTGTCTGATCTACCACTCATTTTTACTGTCTAAAGTTAAAAAAACTTTGAGAAAAAAGCTCTATACTCACTGTGAATGAGCTGTGATCAAGTGTATGATTTCAAAATGGACACATTTATTTCCCCAAAGGCAGTGGTCTGAGTCAGTCAGATTCCAAGCCAGACAGATCTCTTGAAGCAGAGAAGGCTGGAAACTCTCCCACACCATGCTCCGAAGTGAGTGTTAAACCCAAAGTGGTAAAGCTGACATTGCTCTTGATACAATCATTAATTATGGAGTTTCAGGCAGAGGTCCATTCATCCTCTCAGCAAGTGAAGAATGTCCTCAATGATATCTCTACAAGTTGTGCTACTATAGAACAGAGAATCAAACAAATGGAGAAAGCGATAAAAGTCAATGAGCATGAGCTGAAGTCACTGGCCACAGGAACACTGACTGAAGAGGGCACTATAAATGCTGTACTACATGAACTACTAGCACAGTCCTCTATAATATAGAGGATTGAAAATATATTGTTGATATGAAACCTGAGGCTGATAGAATTTCACAACACAATACTTCATCAGTGACATTGCAGAAGGGCTGGAAGGCAAAGTATGCCTGTTCGCAGATGACGCAAAATTGTGCAACAGAGTGAACACACCAGAAGGAGTGGATAAAATGAGAAGTGAGCTAGAAAAGTTGGAAGAATGGTCAAGGGCTTGGCAGCTTGGTTTTAATGCAAAGAAGTGCAGTAGAACTTGGGGGCAACATACCAACTGTGAGGAGAGATATTAACAGTTACAAAGCAGGGAAGGGACCTGGAGGTGATAATTTATGATGACTTGAAGATAGCAAAGCAGTGTGACAAAGCAGTGGGGAAGCTGGAAGGATGCTGGGTTGCATAGGAAGGGTAATCACCAGCAGAAAAGAGGGAGATAATAATACCCTTAACAGATCACTGGTTAGGCCACACATCGAGTACTGTGTACAGTTCTGGAGATTCCACCTCCATAAAGACATAGAGAGGGTGGAGGCAGTACAAAGGAGGGCAACCAAAATGGTAGATGGCCTGCATCAAAAGCCATATGGGGTAAGGCTCAAGGAACTTATAATGTACTCCCTGGAGGAAAAGAAGGAAAAGGGGCTATGACAGAGGCAATCAAATACCTCACAGGCAAAAACAAGGTACAATGAGGGAAGCATCTTTCACAGAAAAATATGCTCTAGAACAGTAGTTCTTAGACTTTGTCACAGTGAGCCTCCCCAAATCCATGGAAAAGATTTTGAGCCTCCCCTAAAAACTTGAAATAATCTTGGGCCTCCCCAAAGAAAAATAACATACTGTTCTTTGCTCAGTACACCATGAATATATTGAAACCCCTTTGAGTACTAGGCTCACATTCAGTTCTTTCTCTTATATTGAAGTGAAACCTTTGAAAAAGAGCTCCTGTGCTCAAGGTGTTATCTGAATAACAAATAAAATAAACAAATATTGTTATTCAGCTTATTACTTTTGCTCCTTACTGCTATTGCTCTTAGCACTTCTATGCTCAGCCCTTGTATTTGGGCTGTTCTGCCATCAGGCTACAAACTGATCAATTACCACCACTCATTATTAGTTTATTGTTCGTATTTGTTTGCACTATTGTTCACTGTGTATTTCTTGATTGTTTTGCAGTTACCTTTGAAATGTATTCACTCCCTACCCTTCCTGGGTACACCTGAGATGAACATTGGCTCATTCACCTTCCCTTATCACCTATTAGTAAATAAATACATTAAATTCACCTACTATTATCCTCTTTCAGTTTGCTTCATCTCTTCACACAAAATGTATAAAACTCAGAATTTAAGTACAGTACTTTTTCAGACTTGCTTGAGCCTCCCCTGGAACAGGTTGGGGCCTCCCCAAGGAGGCTGGCCTCACCATTTGAGAACCCCTGCTCTAGAACAAAGGGTCATGCTATGAAGTTAGAAGGGGGGAGGCTCAGAAGAAATGTGAGGAAGTACTTCTTCACAGAGTGGTGGACACATGGAACAGCTTACTAGCGGAGGTGGTGGGGGTGGAAACGATGACTGTTCAAGAACACATGGTATAGACATAGAGGGATCTTAGCAGTGCAGGTGGAGGGATTTAGTAGTGTCAGCAGTGACACTATAGGTAAGGAAAATAGGGCAGACTAGGTGGGCCATCCAATCCTTATCAGCTGACAGATTTTATGTTTCTATGCAACACATGCAGGGAAACTGAAAAAAAGATAGAAATGATAACTATTTTCTTATTCTGGATCCTCCATTAAAGCTGGAATCTGTGTTTTGATCCAACTCTCATCCAAGAAAGCAGGCTGGTGAGTTTTCTTTAACTGAAGCATCTGCAGTAGCATTTGGGACAAGGTATGTGATCATACAGTAGCTTTCAGCAATTTATCTGAGAGACATAAAATGTTAAAACTTACAAGGCAAGAAAAGAAACTCTATTACACTGGCTCTCAGATACATTTATTACCAGATTTCAGTCTCCAGACACAGCGCAGGAGGAAATGGTTTCTAGCTGTTATATTTAAGTAGACAGGTGTTCCTGCCAGGCTGAGTTACTTTTTTAGTAAGGATGAGTTTTTGATGACCCTGACAGCACAAGAGTATTTTTTAAGACTAATGTTCATCTTGCACACTGAGATGCAATCAGACTTTGAGGGGGAGGATGCAGATCCAATGGAATATCATCCACTATAAATTGAATGAAAAAACATCCATTGACTTTGAAACTTTCTATCTTATATAATGACTTAGTTCAAGGGTAACTGAAATCCCTGCTTAGCAGCTTGATAGTTTTGTGAACGCTAGCCTATTTGGGGTTTTCAATTTTGTTCTTAGTTATTCTCTTTAGCTAGATGAATAAGCTTGGAGCCATCTCATTATATTTTATTATAATTTAAGAAGAAGTAAAGTTCTAGATAGAAATATTATTTTAAGTTACTGTAGATCCTTCTGATATAAAACACTTCTGTGCTCTATTTAAATGAATAGAATTATCTGCTGAAACCTGTACCAGAATTAATGTTTATGCATAACTACTATGTTGTAATTTTTTATTTTCTCTCTGACAACAAAAATAAAGTTAAATAAAAAGAACTGTGAAGAGTCAGCTTCCATGAAGGTCAGCTTCCCCAATGACTTAGCAACAGTGCACTATGCTGTCATGCAGATGACCCAAGCTCAGAAGCAGACTCAAATCATTGAATCAGTAATCAGCAAGGCCGAGGCAGCTGCTGTACAACAGTGTGACTCAGTTGAGGAGGGCTGGAGGAGGGCTTTGGCATCACAGTGATCTCAGCAGCTGGCCCAAGGAGTTTACTCACTGCATCTTTGAAGCTAAGAAAAGGCAGCTCCCACATCTGTGGAAGGAAATAAATAGGGGGAAATGGGAGACACTCCATAACAGCTGAGGGTTAACTTTGTTCTGACCATGGTATATCACTGTATAGGGGCATATTCCTTAGAAGACAACATCAGAGTGAGATAAAATTCTATATTAAAAAAGAACTGAGAAGAGTTAGTGGAATGTCTAGGAGGTGCCACTAATGAAACTGAGACATTGGTATAACTGGGAGAAGACAGTTCTGCAAATGGGAGATGAGACTGCTGTAACCTGGATACTGCACAGTCTGGGTGGAGACATTGGTATAACTGGGATGATGCATTGCTGTAACTGGGAGACACTGCAGAAACACTTTTTGGCAGAATTCTGTGATGCAGCATAAATGCGCTGGGATATTTTTCTGTGGTAATGAAAGCAGTGGCTGGGATGACCTTTCAGTCCAGTGGTAGGGCTATCACTTGCAATGCCTGTGACCTAGGCTGAAATGAGCATGGGTCATCAGAGGGCCAGCTGGGGGGGGGGGAAGATTGAGCATCCCAAAAAATGCGGTCCTCCTCCGGGGAGGGCGGGTTGATGTATTTACTGCAGTGCTGCCTCCCAGATGACCACAGGTGCTACCCTGCATTAGGCACAGCTTGAGGGAGGATGTTAGCTGGGTGTGCTCTGCGGAGGGACAGTTGCCATATTTACTACAGTGCTGCCACCTGGATGACCACAAGTGCTTGCCCACATTAGGCAGAGTGGGAGGGAGGATGTCAACTGGGTGTGGCCCATGAACCATCATGCACACTCCTTCACTGTGTTCTTATTGTGGCTATGTCCTAGATGGATGAGGGAAACATGAAAAATGGGTGAGCAGTGCACCTGTGTTGACAGACCCCATGTATCCTGACCCCACACCATAGCCAGATGCACCTCTTGATGAGACAAGATACTTGGCCTAAATCCTCTTACCCTTTTCAGGGGGTAAGCCATGGGTCTATGGACTTTTAACCAATAATCGGCCAATCTTATATATCTATATCTATATCTATATCTATATCTATATCTATATCTATCTATCTATCTCTATCTATATATATATATATATATTGATGCAGTCACACCGCTATAGTTAGGGTTGAGTAGCAGTTTAGTGTTAAGCCTCAAATTTTACCCTTTATTAACTTTGCAACAGTTCAACCGATTTGCAAAGAATTTGGTATGTGCTGTCCCGTGGTGAAGATCTTTTGACTTACCAAGTTTTGTTTTGATTGGATGTGCAGATTTCATGCTGTGTATAGTGAAAAAAGTTTAAAAGTCACTTTTTTTCACCTGTTTTGGCTGTTTTTTCCTCATTGCACTGCAGCCACAGCGTTTGGAATTTTGGTCTGCAATTTTCAGGGTAGAAAGATCCTGCCTCAAAGAACAAGCTAGCATTGCTTTGGTGAAGAACTATTGATCTGTTACAAAGTTATTAAATTTTGACATTTTGGGTTCTGAGCATGCTCTGTTCAGTCTTTTGGATAGCTGTACAGTGCGAAAGAGGAATTGGGTCTCATGAAAGAGGAATTTTGACAGTTCACAAAAGAGTATACTTGGATTTCTGTTTGTGAGAAAAAATTCCTCTTTCGCAATCCACCATCTTGTTGTTGTTTTTTTTTTCTTGGCACAAACAAACTGTTGTATCTCTCCCTAGGGATTTCCGCTGTAGTAAAGGAAGTATGTTTTTTGTTCATGGGGACATCCTTTATCATTGTGTGCTTTTAGTTTATTGTTGGTGGCCTCATAATGGAAAGGAAGGGAAGGATAAAGGGAAATTTTTTAACCAGGAAAGGCACATTAAGCTGTGACCTGGGAGCACAAGGTAGTTAAGTGACTTGATCAGGATCACACAGTATGCAAGTGGGGGCTGTGGGATTCAAACCCAGGTCTTCAGCTTTGCAGCTCAGTGCCCTTAACCACTTCACTATACTGTCTCCTAATGCTTATTTATTTTTAAAAAATCCTGTTTCGTGACTCGCTTTGGGTCCTCTTTCGCAATTGCAAAACAGGATTTTGACAGCTCACAAAACAGGAATTCATCTGACGAAATAGGACTGGAGGAAGGGCCAGCTAATAGGAGAACCCTAATCCTGTTTTCTGATGATGACACAGTATTTTGACAGCCCACAAATCTTTGCAGTACAGGAATCAGCTTGTAAAAGAGGATTTTGTCAGCTCACAAAAGAGGATTTAGAAAAGTAATCCTCTTTTGCAAGCTGTTCTAACCCTCCTTATGAAGCTTGATTCAGGTTTTATAGCTATCGAAATCCTGTGTTATCTATCATGAAACAGGATTAGGGTTCCCAGACTAGATGGCCTTGCCCCTAATCCTGTTTCGTGATTATGAAACAGGATTTTGACAGCTCTTAAAATAGGAATTGGCTCGTAAAAGAGGATTTTGACAGCTGGCAAAAGAGGATGACTTTTCTAAATCCTCTTTCACAAGCTGTCAAAATCCTTTTTCGAGAGCCTATTCCTATTTTGTGAGCTGTCAAAATCCTCTTTTGTGACTGAAAAACAGGATTGGGGCAGGGCCATCTGCTCTGGGAACCATAATCCTGTTTCATGAGCTGTCAAAATCCTGTTTCGTGAGCCAGTTCCTCCCTGACCAGATGGCCCTAATCCTGTTTTGCTATGATGACACAGGATTTTAACAGCTTGTAAAATAAGAATAGGCTCAAGAAGGAGGATTTTGACAGTTAACAAAAGAAGATTTTTTTTTTAGGTAATGTGCATTCCCAGGCCTACAGATGTTTTACTACAGTGTCTGTAGGGGCACCATGCTAGTTCCTGAGATACTTCATACCCTGTGCTCCCACCCCTAAAGATCCTTACATAGCTATAAACATATGTGCATCTGTGGAGAGATGAGGGCACAGGGTCAAAAGGACCCTGTGCTCCCTAATAAAAGGAGGATACTAGTATACTGTCTCAAAAAGTATGGAAATTTCCCTACTTTTGTCGCTGCAACCCTAACTGATGCATTAACAAAGTCTTTTGCAATATATATATATTATATTGGCACGGTAGCGCCACCATAGTTAGGGTGAGCAGTTTAAAGTTAAACCACAAATTTTGCACTTTAATAACTTTGCAACCATTCAATGGATTTGCACGAAATTTGGTATGTTCTGTCGCATGGGGCAGAACTCTTAATGTACCAAGTTTCATTTTGATCACAGCTGCAGATTTCATGCAGCACATAGTGAAAAAAATGTAAAAGTCACTTTTTCATCTGTTTTGGCTGTTTTTTCCTCATTGTGCTGTGGCCACACCGTTTGGAATTTTGGCCTGATATTTTCAAGGTAGAAAGAGGAAGCTCCAAACAACAAGCAAGCTTTGGTTTGATGAAATAATATTAATCTGTTCTAAAATTATTCAGTTTTGAAGATTTGAGTTCTGAGCATGCTCAGTTCAGTCTTTTGGATATGTGCACAGTCGCAAAAAGGGATTTAGGCTCACGAAAAGGGATTTTGACAGCTCATGAATAAGGAATTTTAAAGTTTACTGTTTCTTTGTCATGTCACTGCAAATAAATGGTTAGGATGTTCAGGCTGTAATTTTCAGGGTAGAAAGGATTTGGCCCGCAGATGTGACTTTTGCTGGTTTGGTAATACAATTTACATCACGTCCATACTTATAACATTTCAAAATGTTGAAATGTCCCATAGGATAACATTGTGGTGGATGCAGTACCTTTCGGCGCCTATATCTTGAAAATGGTTTGAGATACAAATTTTTCTCTAAATGCAGCTTAGTACACTAAGCAACAATGCAGGTTGTCAGTCCATGATTGCGATTGTGGTGGAATTTTTTCCAGTGTTCCTACAGTTACTGAGATATTGTGCCATTTGCAGCATAAGCGTTACTTGGAATGTCTCAAGACCTGCACTGTATCTCTATGATTATAGGTATATGGGAGTGCAACTAACATATGAGCTACAAAATCATGTGTGGAACACCCAACCCCACTCAGCTCCATGCATCCAAATTTGCCACCATGGCACATTCTGAAGGTGTACACAGAGGAACATGGGAAAACATTCTGGGACCTGTGTGGCACTATGGTTCTATGTGATAACAGCAACTGCCAAATGACGAGCCGCGTTATTGCGATGTCAGAGCAGTGAAAACATTTTAGGTGCCGGGGACTTAGGTTTATTACTTTCTGTGTGGGGGCTGTGCCTCCTACACCACCACCACATGAGGGTCTTTGCCCCTCGCTCCCCCCACTAAGGGATTCTCAACTCCAGGGGGGTGCATGTCGTGGGGGGCAAAAGCAAAAAAATTAAGTTTCAGGCCAGGCGCAATAAAATTGCAGCAGCACCCAGACCCAAATCCAGTACCTCCTCCACCACAACTACAGGCCAAGCAGCAATTCCATAGCACAGCTCAGCAACCCACTGCAGTGCCACCCCTTACATCCCCTCTGCACCCTCCCAGCTCCCACTCGCCATGCTCGCTCCTCTCCCACGCATGTGTACATATAGCAACATCCTGTCTCTGCATTCACCCACCCCACCACATCCAGTTGTCCTACCCTCCCAATCGCCTTTTGATCTTTTGCCTATAACTCGTCACCATTTAGGATGGTGCCTTAGTTCAGGAGCCAACATCACAGGCTACCTGGCACTATCTAAGTAGAATAGACCACACAAACCATACATGGTTTTGAAGCAAGTTACATGCCCTATGCCCCTAAAAAGTATACTGGTCAGAGCACATTCCCAACATGATGTGGTGTGGACCCCAGTGTGTTGGGCCATTGTGCAGCATTGAAAGACTAGGGAACCTGCTTTCTCATCACCCTGTCAAAAGTATGACAAAGCATTTTACCTTACAGACAATGAACCTGAACTGTGATCAACTGACCAATGAGCTTCAAAACCATGTAAGGAATACCCAACTCCCCTCAGTGCCCTGCATTCAAAAAGGAAAAATTCACTGCCATGGTACATTCTCAAGGCATACACAGAGGGACACGGGGAAACATTGTGAGACCTGCGTGGCACTATCCAAGTCGAATAGATCACACAAATCATACATTGTTTTAAAACATGTTACATGCCCTATGAACCTAAAAAAGTAAACTCATCACAACACATTCGCAACCTGATGTAGCTTGGACTCCAGTGTGTTGTGCCGTTGTGCAGGAGTGAAAAACTATGGCACCTGTTGTCTCATCATCATGTCAAAAGTACAACAAAGTTTATTACCTCATAGACAATGACCCTCATCTGTGATCTACTCACCAATGAGCTTCAAAACCATGTATGGAACACCCGGCACCCATTAGTGCCCTGTGTTCAAAATGGACCAGTTCACCACAATGGCACATTCTGAAGGTGTATGCAGCGGGACATGGGAAAACATTGTGGGATCTTTGTGGCACTATCCAAGTCAAAAAGACCACACAAACTATGCATTGTTTTGAAGCATGTTACATGCCCTATGAACCTAAAAAAGTAAACTGGTCACAGCATGCTCACAACATGATGTAGCATGGACCCCAGTGTGTTGCACCGTTGTGCAGCATCGAAAGACTAGGGAATCTGCTTTCTCATCACCCTGTCAAAAGTATGACAAAGCACATTACCTCACAGACAATTACTCCCATCTGTGATCTACTGACCAATGAGCTTTGAAAACATGTATGAAACACTCAACTCCCATCAGTGTCTTGCATTCAAAATGGACCACTTTGGCACCATGGCACATGCAAAGGGACATGGGGAACTATTGTGGGACCTGTGTGGCACTATCCATGTTGAACAGACAATGCAAACCACATATGGATTTGAAGCATGTTACATACCCTATGCACCTAATAAAATAAACTGGTCACAGCACTTTCAGGACATGATGCAGTGTGGACTCCAGTGTGCTGCACCATTGCACAGCATTGAAAGACTAGGGAACCTGCTTTCTCAACTCCCTGTTAAAAGAATGACAAAGCAGATTACCTCACAGACAATGACCCTCATTTCTCATCTACTGACCAATGAGCTTCAAAGCCATGCATGGAACACCTAGCTGCTATGAGCCCTGCATTCAAAATGGACCTTTCTGCCACCATGGCACATTCTGAAGCATACACAGAGAGACTTTGGGAAACATTGTGGGACCTCTGTGGCACTATCCATAGAAACATAGAAACATAGAATTTGATGGCAGATAAGGACCTCTTGGCCCACCTAGTCTGCCCATTTTCCTACCTAACAGATAAGCTGCAGATCCTAGTTAATCAACAGCTTACTTCCTCCTACCCCCCACTAGGACTGCCTTATGCCTGTTCCATGCATTCTTGAAGTCCCCCACTGTTCTTGACTCCACCTCCTTAGGGAGGCTGTTCCATACATCCACAACCCTCTCAGTGAAAAAATACTTCCTCACATTACCTCTGAGCCATCTCCCCTCTATCTTCAAATTGTGACCCCTTGTTCTTGCACATCTCTTTTTCTGGAAGATGCTACCCTCTTGGACTTTGTTAATTCCCTTGATGTACTTGAAAGTTTCTATCATGTCCCCTCTCTCCCTTCTTTCCTCAAGGGTATACATATTAAGCTCCTTTAGTCTTTCTTCGTATGTCTTCTGGTGCAGATCCTGCACCATTTTGGTTGCCTTCCTCTGGACAGCCTCCACTCTATCCAAGCTGAATATACCACAAAAAACATACATTGTTTTGAAGTATGTTACATGCCCTTTCTTTGTTCATCACTCATTAAGTTCCTTGTTAGCAAGCCATTGTTCATCACTGACAAGCAAGGAAACTGACTGATGAACTAGGATCCCAGGTCTGGCCATCTGGTCTGAAATTTTCACAACCAGATGGCCAGACCAGAAATCCTTGTTCATGAGCTGATTTCCTTGTTCACCAGTGATGAATCAGGATGGTGGACAAGGAAATTATGTCCAAACAACAGAGAAAAGCAATTGTTTCTGTACACACACACACATATATATATATATATATATATATATATATATATATATATGTGTGTGTATTTAATTATAATTTTTAATTTTTTATGTGACCCCACCTCCCAAATGGAAAAAACCCTGCTGTCTAGTGGCACTCCCCACCCTCTGATTTTGTATATATTTTTTTCAGTTTTTGTTCCTATTCTCACCCTTTTTTCATTGAGGGTCACAATGGTACCATTCCCTGGTATCTAGTGGTACCCCAAAACTCCATTGCTCCCATTATCATTGGTGGCAGTGGCATCCCCCCGGAAACATCCATTTTTTTTTTAAATCCGTAAAGAAGGAAAATGACCCTCATTATCTTTTGCTCGTTTTTACCTTTGGGTCATATTGTTCATGACATGATATCATAAGAAGGCTATGTTGAACATTTGGGGTCAAAATGTAAAAGAAATGGCTGCATTATGAGTATTCCTTGCTATCTCACTATGCACACTCATAACTTTGGAAATATTCTATATTTTCACCCCATATTTTCAGCATAGCCTTGTTATTACCCCCACCTCATGTATGTGACACCTGTCATTTTTCAAATCCTGGCCAAAATGTATTTTTGTGGCACAGAAAGGCATTGCAGTTGCACAGAATTATGTTTTAACTAGGATTTGAAAATGTTCTGTGCTGGGTACATGCGGTGAGGTCATGAGATGGCTATGTTGAACATTTGGGGTAAAAATGAGTAAAAATGGCAGAGTCATGACTATTTGTCAATGGAGGGATGAGAGTGCTGGGTCTGAAGGACCCTACACTCCCACTGTAACATCCAGATTCTGTCATAGTATCCAAATGGAGGGATAGGACCCTGCGCTCCCACTGTAAGATAAGGGTACTGTTATAGTATCTCAATGGAGGGATTTTTGAAATTTAAGTTTATTAGTTTAAAGATAATACAACCAAAAACCATAATGATTAAAGAAACAGACCAGTAAGTCCAAGTCAAACCACCCCCCTCACCCACCCCTCCTTTAACCAATATGATAAACATTAAGGCACATCCAAGAATAAGACAGCATAAAATATCTATCTATCAATCTATGTGCCAAAGATAAACCCCTCCACCCCTGCCCCCTCTCCCCAAGGTGCACCAGCTAAAACCATAAGTTAACAGTTCCTGACATCTGGATATCACTCTATTAAACAGCCCATCTAATATTCAGATCCACCGTCCAAGTTATCATAGGAAAACATGACTTAATATCACAATAAGTCGGTATACTGAGATAGCAGCTGTTACACTATATAGTATGAGGGCCCAGGGATCAGGTCGCCAAACTTATCCTAAGGTAAGCAAAGAGACTGAAGCTTACCCCATCTTTTATAAAATGAGTCCATACGGTTCTTATAACTGGCAATCAAATTTTCGGACTGGAGATATGACACCAACTCCTTTAACCAATCCACATAGGATAGGACCAATTGATCCTTCCAATGCCTTAAAACCAACTTTTTGACTGCCATAGATATCAGAGCCATATGGTACCTATGCTCCACACTGTCTATCGGAGAAAAATCACCCAGTACACAAATTTCTGGGGAGAAAAATCTGCTCAGACCCAGAAGGGGATCTAGGGTCTCCCGGATCAAAGTCCACAATGGGGCAACCTTGATACACTCCCAAAAAATATGAATCAAAGTGCCCTCATCTTGAGAGCACCTGAAACACACTGGGACAGGAATCAGCTTACGTTGAAAAAGCTTGACCGGAGTAAAGTATAGGTTATTAACAATATTGTATTGGACTAAACGAAACCTGTCCTGCATGTGATACCTGTGTAGGTTAGGCCAAAAGGTTCTCCACAATGGTACTTCCTCGGGAAGAAGATGCATCCAGACCAGGGGACCACCAACCTCCTCCCCAGAGTTAAAAGTCAGGAGGTAGGAGTATATCTGCGAAATGGAGTGGGGTTGGGATGCCAGCATAATAATATTGGAGAAAAAGGGATGAACCGCAGATTGTTTAAACACCGTTCCAAACTTATTACTCAGCAAATGCCGGAGCTGAAACACTTTGAAAATCTCTCGGCTTGGGATATCAAATCTGGTTAAAATATCACTTGATGTGAGAAGCGAAGCCTGGTTGTACAGATGCTCAACCCTTGAATCTTTAAGTTGTGGGAGCCAGTTTGTTCCCAACCAAGAGTCCCCTAGAGTAATATTAGGGTTAAGAGAAATTGGCTGCCCTAAGTCCGTATGGTTAGAGATCTGGAAAGACCTAAGGCACTGGGCCCACACTTTAATAGAAGTTGCCACCGTATCATCCAAGATCAATCGTGAGAGGGTTTTGGGTAAGATAAGGAAGAGTAGATATATCAAATTTAAGCTCAGAGGAAAGCCGATTCTACCTGAAGCCAGATTGGGGAAGGGCTTCCAGGCTCCACAGAGAACCACCTTCCCAACTTGGATAGGTGAACGCCATAATATAGTTGAAAGTTCGAGTCTTAAGCCTCCTCTATCTTTGGGAAGTGACAAAAGACCCGTATGAACATCGGACCCTTTTCCTCCCCAAATGAAAGTGGAGAACAAACTATGAAGCTGCTGAAAAAGGAAGAGGAAGCCAAAGGTTGGTAAGGTTCAGTGGGTAAAAATCCGGGAAGAATGTTCATCTTGATAATATTAATTCTGCCCACAAAGAAATAGGAAGGATGCCCAACGCTGCAGATCTTGAGTAATCGAGTCTCTGATCTTAATTAAATTCAATTTTTGAGCAGTAGCGGATCAGTAAGAAGTGGATCCCCAAATACTTAATTGATTTGAAGCCCACTTCATCCCAAAGAAGAAACATCTCTTAAAGGTATAATGATTTAAGGGAAAGATCTCACATTTCAAAATATTTAACTTATAACCGGAGAGGGAGCTGAACTGTTTGATAATGTCGAGGCTGCGTCTAATGATACTACTGGGTCTGACAGATGTAAAGAACATCATCTGCATCGCAGAAAGAACTAACTCGATTATGAAATAGCCCCTCTTACCGAGGGAGGACTTAAGACTAATCAATAGGGCTCTAGATATAAATTAAATAATAAAGGAGAGAGGGCAGCCCTGCCTAGTGCCGGCAAGAAGACTGAAAGAGGGGGATAATACCCCATTGCAATAAATTTTTGCAGAGGGGCATCTATAAAATACCCAAATCAGATTCAGAAAGGAGGTCGGGAAGCCCATTTCTTCCATGACGGTCCATAAAAAGGTCCAGTCAACCCAATCAAATGCTTTCTCAGCATCTAGAGAGACTAAAACTACTGGATCCGAAACCGACCGGGCATGTTGCGAGATATGCGATAGGGTCCTCAGATGGTCAGCTGCTGATCTTCTGGAGACAAATCCTGCCTGTTCAGGGCTCAAAAGCTCCATCCAGATCTTTTTAATCCTCTCAGCAAGTATTTTGGCTAGTATCTTAACATCGTAGTTCTGAAGAGAAATGGGACGGTAGCTAGCCGGGTCAGAAGGGTCCTTATCCGCTTTAGGAATTAAAACTATAGTGGCCTCGAACAAAGTCGGATCAAGATCCACTGCGACCGGAAGGTAATTATATAGTTTAAGCAAGATGGGAACTAAATCTTTTGCAAAAACCTTGTAAAAGTTTGCTGGGAACCCATCTGGGCCCGGTGCTTTGTCCGGAGCCAGAGAGGCAATAATGCTCCGGACTTCTTTGGCTGAAATAGGAGCCAATAAGCTCGCTTGTTGGGCCTCCAATATACTCGGGACACCAATACCTCTAACATAATTACTGACCTCTACCCTCGTATGAGATGTCGGGAGAGGACTGTAGAGATTGGAATAATATTCCCTAAAGACCTTGGCAATCTCTCTGGGTGAGGAAACAATACTTCCAGATGAGGAAACCAGAGAGGGAATAAGCCTTGAACCTTCTATCATACGCAAGCACAGGGCCAATAATTTACCGGATTTCTCACCGAGATCAATGTACTTAGCCTGAGTTCTAAACAGACAATATTCTATCTTTTCTTTCAGAAGGTCAGAGTATTCAGTCTTAACTGAAAGGAGCTCTTTAAGGTCCGAAACCGAAGAAGTCGAGGAGTACCTACCTTCTAACTCCCTAATCCTACCCACCAACTCTAACGACCTAGCCAACCGGGTTTTTTTCCTAAGGGAAGCCATCTTAATAAGGTCACCCCCTAAGGTAACACTTTAAAGCTCCCCATATCATGTCCACTCTGGGGGTGGAGTCCATGTTATCAGCCAAAAAGAGCAAAATTTTAGCGCTAATCTCCGAAACACAATGCCGGTCCTTTAATAATTGCGTATTTAATCTCCACATGGAGTCTCGAGAATAATCAGGACTTGAAGAAAGGTGTAACCAAACCAACGCATGACCTGACACTATAATCGGCTCTATACCAGATAAAGACACACTCGGGAGAAAGGATAAACTAACTAATATCATATCCAATCTTGATTTAGTGCCATGTGACTGGGATTGGAAAGAAAAGACCCGACAAGAAGGATTGGCAATACACCACGGATCACCTAAACCTAACATTGAAACCATTTACAGAGCCTTCTGGGCCGAGGAGGCGCCACGCCTGTCAGGGCTCTCTATCCAATGAAGAGGGGAAAGGCACATTCCAGTCCCCCCCAACACATATTGAGTTGGCAAAAAACCAGCCAATTTCTCTGTCAATTTCGTGAAAAATTCAGGATTACCTCCTACCAGTCCGTATACCGAACCTAGAACTACACTCACTCCGTTCAGGCTCCCTTTAACTAGAATGAATCTCCCCTCTGCGTCTGAGCATACCAAATCCTTGGTAAATAAGACATGTCGTTTGATGAGAATCGTCACCCCTTTACTAAAATGAGAATTCCCAGCCAGGTAAACTTGGGAGAACCCAGACCGAGAAAGCAGCTTGGCCTCATCTCTGCCTAAATGTGTTTCTTGCAAGAACAAAATGTCCGTGCAGAGCAGGGAGCAGTGATTAAAAACCTGCAGGCGTTTGATCCGATCCCTGAGCCCTCTCACATTCCAGGATGCTATTTTGACGATACTCATAGCCATTTTAACTTTATCTCATAGCAATTGGATATCCAGAGAAAATAGCCCAAACATACCATAGCAGGGTGCACCTCCCTTATAAAAAGTTTGAAATCCCATCGTACTTAATCCCTCCTCCCTTCCCTATACAAACATACCCCAGACCCGAGCGAAGATTAGATGAAACATCAACGTGTAACCCCTTCCCATACCCCCAACCCCAGATTCTAAAATGATTTAACAAGCTAACCACCCTAAAAAGGGGCCCCCCAGACAAGACTGTTGAACCCAATACTATAATCAACAACATAGACCCTCCCCCCCAGAACACCCCAAAATACAAACCCCACAAAAACTATGTACAGATGGGGGTTCGCACAGCAGTAGTCCAAAAAACAATTTAATGCCCCAAATTATGAACCCACCAATTCCCACCACGAATCTCCAACCCCCAGAGCCAAAAAGTGAAAGCAAGATGTTGTCAAAAATCCAAACTCCCTCAGCATGGATATAACCCCCATAACTATCAACCAGCCTTACTATCAATCAGTCGGGCAGAGATTAGCTACCCCCACGCACGGCCTGTGATCCCACATCCAGCATGCAGATTCACCAAGCCCCCCCTATAGCCGCCTGCCCCTCTGCCCCCACATACCATTATAACAAAGAGTTGAGAAACCTTAGAAAGGGGTAAGGGGAGGAGAACTGGCAGAAACACCTAACCTCTTAAGCCCCCAGTATCAGCCATTCTCTAGGTGGCCTTCCCCAGACAGCCCCACAACAGACCTCCCACACCTCAATAATCTAATTAGTCACCTACCCAGATCATCTCCAGATGAGGAACAGGAAAAATGCCAGCACACACCACTCCAGCAAAGGACAGCAAGGTGGCTCCTCGGAGATTCGTGATAGCGGTTGCCGTTTCCCAAGGGGCCCATATTATCGCTGTACCATTACTGGTCCGCCTCCCAGGAAATTCCCTTCCGGAAACCACTCTCTGGAAAAAACATTCCGCCGCCGGCATATACGTCGCAAAGCGGGACCGACCTCGCGGAACCAGGCCCTAACCTAGCAACCCATTGCGCCCACCTACCCGTGGCCATCCCAGTGGAAGAACCTGAAGAAAAGGGCTCAGACAGCCAGACCAGACCAGGGAAAAGATCACCCCAAGCACAACACAAAGGTAGGTGACGAAAGGGATGGGAGAGGATGACACAGAAGGCCAGGGGGGATGTCACGACAACCAACAAAATCAAACACAAAACACATTAAAACACAAAAAGAACATTAAGAACGGGCATTAATATAGCCTCCAAAAGTCTTTCGGGCAGTTTTCAACCGGATCCCTTAAACAGGTCAGGCAATCTGCTGGTAAGCTCCTTGTGGGCCGCTTCAGGGGTATTGAAACTTGTGGCTGAGCCTCCTACAGTCACTTTTAGGGTTGCGGGATATATCATCCTGAAAGGTATAGCTGCTGCGATAAGCTTCTGGACTATTTGATGGTACGCTGACCTCTTCTCCCGTATTTCCTTAGGAAGGTCCTGGGCAATCCAAATCCTCGAGGTACCCCACAAAACTTATTTGAGCTCTCGGGCCTTCACATATACATGCTGCCTTTCCAGGTAACTTAACAATTTGATAATAATTGGACATGGGGGGGCACCAGCTGTAGGTCGAGGGCGCAACAAACGATGAGCCCTTTCAAGATGGTAAGAGTCATTTATGGGAGATGGACCCACTATCTTCACAAAAAACTTCTGCAGGAAGGCCACAAGGTCTGGGCCTTCTTCCATCTCCGGAAGACCAATTATAAGCAAGTTATTTCTACGGTTTCGCCCCTCTAGGTCCTCAGTCTTAAGTTGGAGTTTCTTCACTTGTTGCTTTAAATCAGATATCTCCATTTCAGCCCTGGATCTCCAGTTTTCAACAGAAGCCACCTTGACCTCACATCAGAGACCTTTTTAACAACATCCGAGAGGTCGCTCCATAAGGATTTGAGCTCCCTGTAAGATCAACAAGCAGCTCTTTCAGAGGTGCAAGCTTCTGGAGGAATTTATCCTCAGATAACAACGTAGGCTGAGGTGTTTTATCACTTCCACGGTCCGGCCTAGCTGGGGCCTGGTTCCTCTGTTTCTTTGAGGCCTTCTCAGGGGAAGCTGGAGGGGTGTGCTTGGTGAGGGCCTGTCTTGGATCCACCTCCATCACGCTCCAGTTAAGGCTTAAAAGTCCAAAACTAGAATTCTTATCAATAGCAGAGAGTCATAGAACTTACTTTTTAACTTTATTTCCAAAGAAAAACGCGTCCAAATGCACTTTAAATCGCAGATTAGGCGGCCACAGGGGGGAGCTCAGAATCTCAGCTGCTGCTCAGATGGATGCCATCACATGACCGAATCCTCCAAGTCTATATAAGAGGCCAATTCTTTGATGGAGAATTTTAGTGGTAGCCTCAACTTATAGGCAAGTATATACGTTCTCTAAATATTGTAATCATATCTCCTTTGAGTCTTCTGTTTTCCAAAACAATCCCAGTTTTCCAGCCGTTCCTCATTGACCATGTTCTCCAGGCCATCAGCCATATTGGCTGCTCTCCGCTGTATAGTATCTCAATGGAGGGATGGGAGCACAGGGTCCAAAGAACCCTGTGCTCCCACCATAACATAAGAATCTTCTTGTAGTACCTCAATGGAGGGATGGCAGTGTAACATAAGGACTTTCTTAGATGACCTCAATGGAGGGATGAGAGCTCAGGGTCCAAAGAACCCTGTACTCCCACCGTAAAATATGGATACTCTTATACTATCTCAAAAAGTAAGGAAATAAATTGCAAAAAACTATGTTAATGCATCAGTTAGGGTTAAAGTGACAAAAATAGGGAAATGAGGCATTAGGGTTTCCAACCCTAACACTCCATCCCCCATCCTGCACAAGCCAACAAGAAGGGGAGAGGGCTATATTGGGGCTTGTGAACCCTAACACTCACCCCATTCACCTATACTGTAGCCATGTCACCTAATTTTGTACTGGAATGGGGTAAGAGTTAGGGATCATGAGCCCCAAGACAGCTCCCTTCCCCTCCCCTGCCAGTTGGTCTGTGCTGGGTAGGGTGCAGAGTGTTAGGGTCAGAGACCCTAATGCCACAATTGCCTATTTTTGTCACTTTAACCCTAACTGATGCATTAACAAAGTTTTTTAAAAAGTTTTTGGGCCTGGTAGGGCCAGTATAGTTAGGGTTGGTGGTGGGCCACTTTAATGTTAAACCCCAAAGTTTGCACTTTAATAACTTTGCAATTTCATCTTGGTGCCACTTTTCGACAGTATTTTATAACAAATGTATTACTGAGAAAAGTTATCCTGAGTCCTGGAAAGGAGTGATCATTGTGCCACTACACAAAAAAGGTCCATTAGATGACCCTAAAATGTATAGACCCATCAGTTTACTTGACATTAACTTAAAACACTTTTCTAAGATAATTCTACAATGGTTAGTGGCAGAAATTGATAGAACTGGGGGTATCGCCCATGTCAAGCAGGATTTAGGGAAAATTGTTTGACTCTCGATAATATCTTTGTACTTCAACACTTTGTTGAAAAGTATGTTAAATTATGTAGGCAAAAACTGTATGTTACATTCGTAGATTATAGTATTGCATTTGACAGTGTGTCAAGGGGGATTTTGTAGCAAACCCTTTTAAAAAGAGGGATAAACCCCACTCTAGTAAAAATCATAGTCCAATTATATGCTAAGACCTCGACCAGAGTCAGACTTGGTCTTGAGGGTCAGCTTTGTGAGACTTTTAAAATCAATCGAGGAGTTTGACAGGGCTGCATACTGGCCCCTCTGCTGTTCTCCCTATGCATGGAAGGTATACTATTTCATAGTGGCTACATTGATAAGGATTCCTCCAAAATCAAGGATTATGCTGTCCTGATATTGACTCATGCTGGCGATATTATAATCTTGTCTTTAACAAAGATGGGAAAGCAAAAAAAAAATGGATATATTTACAAAGAATCAGGTTCTTTGCAATTAACCATTAATATAAATAAAACAAAAGTGATGATTATTAAGAGCATGAACTGCAAAAGAAATTCTTTTATTGGACCTAATAAAGTGGAGGTGGTTTCAGAATATGTATATTTAGGTGTATCGATACAACAAAAATGGCAAATGGAGTAAACATATTGCAATGTCCATTAAGAAATCTAAAAAAAACATAGTTTAAATAAATTCAACTATACGTATGGGGGAATGATGGTCAGACCTCTGGTTCAAGTTATTCAAGCAAAAATTGAATCGCAGTTGTTAAATGACAGTAAAATTTGGGATATAAAGGACCCTAATGAGTTAATCAGTCCTTTGTACAAATCACTAAGATGTTTCTCATGGGTAGGCCATTCATGTCCTTCTTCATTTATAAGGGTTGAATTGAGGCTAGCTGATATTAGAGTGCTATTAGACCTTAAAAAAAATTAAATTCTGGATCAGTGTTACATGCAAAAATGAGGATTCCCTAGTTAAAAAATACCTAAAAGAAAAAGAATTATGGTAAGGTTCAGGGTATAAGTCAGGTTTTTGGTTAAACTCCAGTATGCTTATTTTAGAGAGATATAAGTTGTTACACATAAAGAAAGTTGTCAATAAAGGCAGTGATCAACATTAAATACAAAAAATAAATCCAAAAAAAGCTAAAAAACCATTAGAATAGGGAGGACTTGAATCTGATATTGAGTTCTCGCAATTCCAAATGGTTTGCATTAAACAATTATAACCAAGGTTTTAGAAAAAATATTTAAACGTATTAATTGACCCAGGATTATGATCCAACTTCACTTTATACAAATTTGTGCAGTTTCCTATTCATGTCCTGGATTTTAGATATAAAAAAGCAGGAATAAGCTCTGAGGATTGTGACTGTGGGGTGGCAGTAAGGTAGACTTATTACAAGTGTTATGAGAATGTAGATGGCCCGAAAAATTGCGTGAATATTGGTTAGGTCCTTTTTAAACAGTATTTATTTAACAGACAGAACAGAATTAACAAATATCTTGTTTCACACAGAAGATGCTTGGGCAGTGGAAAGGCTGGCCAAATACCTCCAAGCCATTAGGAAAGTAAAGTGCAGAACAAAAATTGCATAGTGTTGAGTTAGGATAAGAATGAATTTGATTATTAAAGTGTTTCTTCTCTCTTATCTAAAGAAAATGGATGTTATTTATGAATTTTAGTTATGTATGTATGCAATGTTTTTGTAATGCATAAATGTTGTGAAGGTTTTTTAACCATACAATAAAAAAGAACAATGAAAAATGATACTCTTATGCCATCTCAAAAAGTAATGAAATAAATTGCAAAAAACTTTGTTATTGCTTCAGTTAGGGTTAAATTGACAAAAATAGGGAAATGTGGCATTAGGGTTTCCAACCCTAACACTCCATTCCCCACCCTTCACATGTCAACAGGAAGGGGAGGAGGAGTGGGCTGTCTTGGGCTTGTGAACCCTAATACTCACCCCATTCACCTATACTGCAGCCATGTCACCTAATTTTATACTGGAATGGGGTAAGTGTTAGGGTTCATGAGCCACAAGACAGCCCCCTCCCCCTCCTCTACCTGTTGGTCTATACTGGGTGGGGTATGGGGTGCTAGGGTCGGAGACCCTAATGCCACACTTCCCTATTTTTGTTGCTTTAACCCTAAGTGATGCATTAACAATGTTTTTTTTTGCAATATATATATGTATATATATATATTAATATTATACTGGCCTGGTAGGGTCAGTATAGTTAGGGTGGGTGGGCCACTTTAATGTTAAACCCCAAAGTGTGCACTTTAATAACTTTGCAACCATTTGTCTGATTTGCCTGAGAGTGTGCATGCATGGTGTCCAACCATAGATCTCTGGATCTGGCAAGGTTCGTTCTAATCAGATGTACAGTTGCAGAACTGCAGAGTGTCAAAAAAGTGAAAAATCCTCAACTTTTGTGCATTTTGCAGTCGGGATTAAAGGAATGAAGAATGCATCTGAGTTGATTCAAAGTTGCATGTCTATATGTGGCCTGGGTCAAACTGGTGCCTTTTGGAGATCTGGCGTAAAAATCTTAATCTGTTCAAAGGTTATGCAAGCTTTTCATGTCTCAGTGTAGCCTATGGGAAAATGTATATGTGCATTATGAAAACTTATGTGAAAACATTTTTGTGTGCATGCCAACATTTCATTATAAGGTACAGGGGTGTCACAAAAACAAAATTATTTTTCACAAAAGCATTTTTGTTTTCATGAAAACAATGCTTGAAAACATTGTCCCATGTGTAGTTTTCTTTGTCACTTCATTGTACCAAGGTGGATTGTGCGTTTGGGCTGAAATTTGCAAGGTGGCAATCCCTGGTCCCACAGATGTGTCTTTTAGTGGTTTGGTCCCAAAACATTCAATGGGCCCATAGTTACAGCATTCTGAAGTTGAGTAATTTCCCATAGGACAAAATTGTGGTGCCTGTGACACCTTTTGGAGCCCATATCTCGAAAACTATTCAAGATATGGATTATTAGCTACCCGCAGCTTAGTCCACCTTAAGTCCACCTTTAGGTGGACTAAGCACGCATGGAGGTTTCAAAGTCATGATTATAACTGCAGTGGAATATTTCCCATAGTTGCTACAGTTACTGAGATATTGCCAAATAAGTGTTACAAGGATTACTTTTCAGTACTATGGGCTGCTGTATGGCTCCATATTTAAGTGTAAGTGGGAGCACAGGGCCTGGAGGGCCCATGCTCCCACAAACACATACCACTAACCACTTACATTACACTTTCTCAAAAAGAAGGGAAATTCATTGCAAAAAACCCCATTAATGCATCAGTTATTGTTGATGTCACAGCAACAAAAGTTTGGACATTTGATGTTAGGGTTACCACCCTTACCGCCCCACCCTACAGGCACCATTAGTCATTGGAGCATGTCATGGGATCATCAGACCTAACTCTCACCCTATTCTCCTATACTGTGGAGTCTCAGCTTGTTTACACATGGTATGAGGTGAGAGTTGGGCCTGGTGACCCCATGGCATGCCCCAATGTCTGTTGGTGCCTGTAAGGTGGGGGGTGGGGTGATAGGTATGGTAACTCTAACACTGTATTTCCAAACTTTTGTCGCTGTGACATCAGCCCTAATCTGATGATTAACAGAGTTTTTGCAATGAATATATATATATATATATATATATATTACAAAAAAACTCCTTTTGCATCAGTTAGGACTGATTCACACCAAAAAGTATGGAAATCTGATGTTAGGTTACCAACCCTACCCCCTTCAACCCCACCCCCACCCTCCACAGATCAACAGGTGTCAGTGTGTGCTTTGGGGTTGTTGGGCCTAATTCTCATCCTATTCTATTTGTAAGGAAACAGAGAAGGTACAGCATAGGAGAATGGGATGAGAGTTAGGCCCAATGACCCCAAGGCACACACCGACACCAGTTGATCTGTGGAAGGTGGGGGGTGTGGTGGATGGGTAGGGTTAGTAACCCTAACATCAAATTTCCAGACTTTTGTTTGTGTGGAATCAACCCTAACTGATGCATTAACTGAGCTTTGTGCAATGAATTTCCCCTTTTGTTTTTGAGAAAGTGAAGTGTTACTCATATGGTATCCATGGGTGGGACCGCAGACACTCCAGGCCCTGTGCTCCCATCCACCCATCAATGTAGAGACATAGCACAAAGGGAACTGTGCTCCCAGTTTTGCATAATGGGATGCATATTTGGGAGTGTGAGCCCTCTGGGCCCTGTGCTGCAAACCACCCATAAGTGTGGAGACATAGCACCAGAGGATCTTGTGCTCCCAGTATTGCAATATGGTATGCATGGGTGGAAGTGCAGGCCCTCGGGGCCCTGCACTCCCACCTACCTATAAGTATAGAGACATAGTACATAACGGCCCTGTGTTTTTAGTTTACATAATCATATCCATAGGTGGGGCCCTGCACTCCCACCCACCAATGACTGCAGAGGCATAGTGTAGGAGGCCCAGTGCACCTAGTTCAGCATAAATAGTATGCATAGGTGGGAGCATGGGCCCTCTGGGCCCTGCACTCCTACCTACACATAAGTACAGACATATAGCACAGGCCTAGCAGCATTCGAAGTAACCCTTGTAATGCATGTTTGGCAATATCTCAGTAACCATAGCAACTGTTGAAATTGTTTTTGCAGTTGTATTCATGACCTAGCCACATCCATACATGCTTAGTATGCTCTGCTTAGCAAAAAATCCATATTTCAAACTGTTTTCACAATATAGTCACTGAAAGGTACCATAGCCACCACAATGTTATCCTATGGGAAACTGTAGAAATTCATAGTGCTGTATCTCTGGAACTGGTATAAATCTTTGCACTAAACCACCATAAGGCACATCTGTTGTGCAAGGTCTTGCCACCCTGAAAATTTCTTCCCAAAAGTCCAAGCCATGTAGTGGCAGTGAAGTGGCAAAGAAATGGCAATGTTTGAGGCAGCAGTGTCACAAATTGGGACACTTTTGGCAGATTTGAAAAAGAATGGTGTGAAACTTGCAAATTTTGTGAAACTGTCATACCGTTCTTTTGCAAATTGCAACAGTACGGGGGGGATGATCTCAAAAACTTATTTCTGTTGGATATTTCCAGAAAATGGCAGCATTGTGTTCCTCTGACCCTGATTAGGTAAACACAAGTGTTAGTGTTTAGCAAGGGTCAGTAAAATTTGAATTACAGCAGTTTTTCTCCACCACTAATTGCAAACAAGATGGCAGTGGCATGACAGTACAGAGGGCATTTGTGACAGAAAAAGGTGCTTTCGCAGATGAATCTGTCACTTTCACATAGAACATAATTTTTTTCCCATGGGATATAATGGGAAACTTTAAACTTTAATAACTTTTGAACAAAATAATATTTTTTTCACCAAACCTTCAAAAGGCACATCCTTGACCCAGACTCCATATACCCTAAAACATTCAGACCAGCCAGACAAACCATGCCAGCTGTAACAACAAGCAAAAATTCACAAACGTTGAAGATGTTCACACTTTTCAGTGCTCTGCAGCTCCACAACTGCAAATCGGACTGGAATGAAAATTTCCAGATCCAGAGATCTATGGCACGACAATGTGCATGCCAAATTTCAGGTAAATCAGAAAACAGTTACAGAGTATTAAAGTGAAACATTTGGAGTTTAACATAGACATGACCATGCAACTCTAACTATACCTGCCCTACCAGGCAGGTATAATACACATGTAAATGTGTGTTTGTGTGTGCATATATATACTGTATATTCATATATATATATATGTAAATGTGTGTTTGTGTGTATATATATATATATATATATATATATATATATATACACACATATATATATGGCAGAAGACAACAGGAGAAAAGAGTGCTGTGTGACTGGACTTCTCTACTGGGACTAAAGAAGTAGAACTCTTGTACTTGGACCTTTAATTTAGGGTAAGAAACAAACTAACAAACAAAACAAAAAACAGTTTGTGTGTTTGTCTGGGTTAACTGAACTGAATGGTTATCTGAACAGTTATCTAGGTGTAAATCTCAGGTGACTGAAATGGCTTGATAGCAGTGCAGTTTAAATTACTTGTAAAAAGATCTAGTAAGTAGGGGGAGTGGCTTAGCTAGAAAGAAGCTAAATTTAAAGACTGCCTTAGAAAGATTCTGTTGGTAGCTTGGCAGAAGACAGCAGGAGGAAGGAGTGCTATGTGACTGAACTTCTCTACTGGGACTAAAGAAGTAGAACTCTTGTACTGGGACCTTTAATTTAGGGTAAAAAAAAACAACAAACAAACAAAACAAAAAACAATTAGTGTGTTTGAGCTAACTGAACTGAATGGTTATCTGAACAGTTATCTAGGTGTAAATCTCAGGTGATTGAACGGGTTTGACAGCTGTACAGTTTAAATTACTTGTAGAAAGATCTAGTAAGTAGGGGGAGTGGCTTAGCTAGAAGGAGGCTAAATTTAAAGACTGCCTTAGAAAGATTCTGTTAGTAGCTTGGCAGAAGACAGCAGGAGGAAGGAGTGCTGTGTGACTGGACTTCTCTACTGGGAATAAAGAAGTAGAACTCTTGTACTTGGACCTTTAATTAGGGTAAAAAAACAAACTAACAAACAAAACAATAAACCATTAGTGTGTTTGTCTGAGTTAACTGAACTGAATGGTTATCTGAACAGTTATCTAGGTGAAAATCTCAGGTGATTGAAAGTGCTTGATAGCTGTACAGTTTAAATTACTTGTAGAAGGATCTAGTAAGTAGGGGGAGTGGCTTAGCTAGAAGGAAGCTAAATTTAAAGACTGCCTTAGAAAGATTCTGTTAGTAGCTTGGCAGAAGACACCAGGAGGAAGGAGTGCTGTGTGACTGAACTTCTCTACTGGGACTATATTGTCCTCCTTCCCTCCCATCCACTCTCGCACCCAAAGCTAATTCTACCTTTATAGGCACAGGATTTGACTGACAACAGGAACTTCCTGTTTGGGAGCAGGAAGTGAGTGATCACAGAGCCACCAAAGACCCACCATTCTAGAAGGGCAAGAGTAGCTCTCTGGCCCCCTCTAGCTGCTGGGGGTCTGCCTCTGAGAAAGTAAGGGGTCTACTGAGAAATATAGGATATTCTTGTCTCAGAACAGGACAATCAGGAGATTAAAGGGCACAGAGGCAGAAATGAAGTAGAGTGAGAAAAAAACAGAGGAAAGAGTAAGGATTCCAAACAATAGTTAAGGGGCCAGAAATAAGACGTGATGGGAGTGGTGCAGTGCAGTGGCTGTGGAGCAGCAGTCTTCCGGGAAATGTTCTAGAGGATGTGGTGTTGTCCCATATGCAGGCACCTCTCTGGGCTGAGGGAGGAGGTTGCTCATCTCCAGGCTGAGTTGGCCAGGATTTGTGGGACCTCCTTTTCCATTCAGGGACCACCAGTGCCACTGCCGTTGCCTCAGAGGTTGCCAAGAAAAAGGAGTGGTTGGACCACAGTGGGCTCAGGGAGGGTGAGGGTGGTGGAACAGAGGTGCATCCCTCCAGTTGTACCTCTCCACAATTCCTATGCCATTCTGGCAAAGTGTGATTCCCCTATGGAGGCACCTGCAGTGGAGACCAAGGAGGATGCTGGGAGCCTCCACAAAGGAGACCCACAGGAGGGTGGCATAGGACCCCACAGGGAAAAGAAACAACTCCTGGTGGTGGACTCCATTGTTAGAAAGGTAGAACTGGGGGAGGAAGGGGAGAGGGAGGTAAGGTGCCTGCATGGTGCCATGGCTTGTAGGGACAAGGAGTGAATCCTCAGGATTGCTGGAGCAGCTGCACAGGGGAGGGAGCTGGATGTCATTGTCCACCTAGGGACACATGACCTGGCTAAGAAAGGGATTAGAGCAGTGCAGGAAGAGTTTGTGGAATTGGGGAGGGGCCTTAGACAAGTAGCATATACGGTAACCTTCTCGGTGGTGCTGCTCATCTATGGCGTAGAAGAGGCTAGGATGTTCAGCACCATGGGATTCAATCAGTGGTTGAAAAACTGGTGCAGATCTCAGGGATTTGGCTTCATTTGGGACTGGGGGTTCATCTGGAGTGATGCAAGCCTATACTGGCATGATGGTCTGCATCTGTCCAGGAGGGGAACCAGGATCCTAGGTGATAGGTTTAAATGCTTCCTTGGCAAGCATTTAAACTAGCCAAGGGGGGGAGGCACTGGAAAGGAGCAGGGAAATCCTATCCCCCCTGAAAAATCACTGTAGTAAGTGTGGTAAACACCAACATAGAGGTGGCGATAGGGAGAAGGGCAGGGGCAAATGGGGAAAGTGTCAAAGGAAAGAAGGACAGGGATGGGGCAAAAAGGAGTAAGGCCATCAGTAAATGGAGGGTAATGAGTACCAATGCCTGTAGTCTTGGCAAGAAGCTCCCTGAGCTGGTGGCCTTGATGGAAGAGGGATGCCTAGATATCGTAGCAGTCACAGAAACATGGTACACAGAGAAATATGACTGGGATGTTAACATACCAGGGTACATAATCTATAGGAGAGACAGGCAGGGGAGAAGAGGGGGAGGAATAGCTCTCTATGTAAAGGAAGGGATAAAAGCAACTGAACAAAAGAGTAAACAGGGAGGAGAGGAGGCACTGTGGGTCACTTTGGAGACTGAAAAGGGCACTGCAATCCACACACAGGTTGTGTACAGACCCCCATGTCAGGGTGAGGGAATGGACAAGGATATGATAGAAGGCATTCTTAGGATGGCAGAGAAAGGGGAGATACTGTTGGTGGGAGACCTGAATATGCCAGATGTCAACTGGAGCACATTTGATGTAGCCACATCCAAGAGCAGGGCCATTCTCGTTGCCCTACAGGTGGCAGAACTCAGACAGCTAGTTTTGGAAACCACTCATGAGGGATTAATGTTAGACCTCATACTCTCAAACAGGGGCAGTGAGAGGATCTCAGATCTAGAAGTGGGTTGCCATCTGGGAACAAGTGACCATCAAACAGTGTGGTTCATGTTAAACTCAGCTACAGAGTCAAGCCATACAAAAGTGAGGGTACTGGACTCCAGGAGGGCTGACTTTGGCAAGATGGGAGAGTGCCTCAGAAAAGCACTAGCAAACAGGCTAGAAGGAGGGGTGGAGCAACAATGGGAATCATCAAACTGCCATCACAGAGGCAACAAGCCTTTGCCAAGCAAATAAACAAATCAAACAAAAAAAAAGCCACTATGGTTCTTAAAAGAGGTGGCTGGGAAAGTCAGGAAGAAAAGATAGCATTCAGAAAGTATAAGGAAACACAGAAGGAGCAGGACAGAGGCTGTACCAGTTAAGGCAGATGGAAGCAGGAGGAAGTCAGAATAACAAAGGCCCAAACTGAGGAAAAGATAGCCAACTCAGTTAAGAAGGGGGATAAAACCTTTTATAGGTACATCAGAGAGTGTAGAAAGACAAAGGGAGGGATAGTGAGGCTGAATAGAATGAATGGTGGGTGGGCAGAGGGGGACAGTGAAAAAGCAGGGATACTGAAAGAATATTTCTGCTCAGCATTCACAAAAGAGGAGGTGGAAGTGCCTAATCCAATTAACAGAAGCACTCTTTCTGGAGGCAACAATTCTCCTTTTGCTCAAGCCAAATAAACCCCATTTAGATCCAGCTAGTTATCAGCCGATCTCTCTCTTTTAAATTGCAATATTAAAATTCTAGCTAAGGTACTTTATTTTTGAATCAAGGCCTTGTGGACTCCACTTTTAAGTCTGAAACAAGTAGGATTTGTGCCTGGTCAGTCTTCTGCAGACCATTTGAGAACTCTTACACATATTTTTTCACATGGCCCGATCTTCTCAGTCTCCAATGGCTCTAATTTCTCTTGATGCTGAGAAGGCCTTCGACAGGGTGTATTGGGAATTCCTATGGGTAACTCTGATGAAGTTAGGTTTTCCTCTCCCCTTCATTGCAATGATCCAGTCAATATACTCTTCTCCCTCGGCAAAGATCTACTGCAATGGGGTCTTCTCAGCCAGATTTCCATTATTTACCGGCACTAGGCAGGGATGCCCTCTCTCACCTTTTCTGTTTAATCTGTACCTGGAACCCCTCCTTCGTCAGTTGAAACTATGTCCTCAGATCAAGGGTATTCCATTCGCTAACCAGTCCCTAAAGCTACCGGCATATGCAGATGATATTCTTCTTCATCTGGACCAGCCTACACACTCCTTGGAGTATGTGTTAGGGGTTTTTAACCAGTATGGTAGGCTATCTAATTATAAACTGAATATTTCCAAAACTGAGATTTTTCCGCTCAATAGTTACACGATGAAAACGGATTTCGCTCATTTTGCTTTCAAATGGTCTTCCCGAGCAACTAAATATCTTGGTGTCTAATTAACTAGGGATCCCATCTCTACCAGGAAACTCAATCTGGATGACCTAATGGGGACCATTCAGCATAATCTTCAAAGATGGCAAAAGTTGCCCTCATCCTTATGGGCGCGGATCAATGTGAATAAGATGAACATTTTGCCTCGTCTTTTTTATCCTATAAACCTGCTGAATTTGTGGCTTCCGATATCTTTTTTTAAGCATCTACATTTGTTGGTTTCTGGGTTCATTTGGGGTGGTAAGCATCCTCGCCGTGCTTATGGTAAACTTAGCTTGCCCATGAATATGGGAGGCCTTCGCCTTCCTAACTTTCTACTCTACTATTGGGCGAGCCATCTAACTAAGTTGGAGAAATGGTGTCCTCAAAGGGAGCTGAACTATACCCCTATTTGGCTTCAAATAGAGAACAATCTTTTAAGTGCTAATCTCATTAATCCCTTCACGGTTTCTACTTGGGTATAAATTCTTTGCCGGGGACATTGTGTGACTTGGTAATTGCCACCTCGCTCAAGGTTTTTTCTCAGTGTTGCACATATTTTAGGATATTCCCTAAATCCGACATGGAGCAACTGATACTGACAAATCCTAACATTAGAATAGGTGGTTCCTGGCTTCCAAATCACTGGCTCCCCCATCTGATCGGGGTGAGAGTGAAGGATTTATTTTCCCAGGATAATCTACTCTCTTCCCCGGAAATTCTAGCTAAATTTGATATCCCAAGGAATCAGATATTCAAAGTGCTTCAGTTAAAGCATCTTATAGGGGCTATTTTCGGTTTTAAGCCTAAAACTACAGGTGCTAAATCTCTACTGGTTCAAATGTCTGATTATGCCTTGAAACCACACAATGTGTCTACAATATATTCCCTCCTAATTTCTATGGCTGGTTCCAGTTCCCTTGCCGGTTCAACTAGTTGGAATGTGTTACTCCCTGATCTGTACTTTGACTCAGCTCAGATCTGGAAGGACCTTTACTTATACCATTCCCAGGACAGACTTAGGCTCACTCAATACCATATATTGAACAATATGTATTATACTCCTGTTAGATTGGCCAAAATTAGCAGATTACCGGACTCTAAATGTACTCGCTGTGGTAAAATGGAAGGCAATATGGTGCACATATTCTGGTACTATGAAAAAGTATTCCTGGTTTGGCAAGAAATTAATTCTAAATTGGACCCCCTGTTGGTATTGGATGACCTGTTTACAGTTGAAGTTTGTCTGTTGGGTATTTACTCTGATATTCCGGTCAAAGGACATAGATTCCACATTGCATTGATATCTATTATTGTTAAAAAGTTAGTCCTTAAACATTGGATGGATCAATTAACCATTTCCTATAGTGAATGGTTAAATGATATTTCATTTTTTTTTAGAACAGAGCACTTAATTGCTGGATTTTGTAACAATATGGTTGGTTTTGATAGGAAATGAGGTAAGCTTTATGAGTTATATTTAATTTAATGGTGTTGTTAATTTGAATTAAAAGGGTAATCAGAGGGCATGTCAATTTGGATGGTCCCTTTCTCCTCTGTTACTCACTGTTGGCACACTCCTAGGGGAGAAAGGGATGGGTTTCGGGGACTGAGGTGGTGGGGGGAGGGGGGGCTTATTTGATTAATGTACTACGAAAGTTGTTGTGCTCTTTTGTTACATTTATGTACTCTATTTCTCATGTATGGCTAATAGCCCCCTTGGTTTTGTGTATTTAATGATATAATAAAAATCTCTTAAATTAAAAAAAAAAACAGAAGCACTCTTGATAGGGGGGTCAATCCCAGCTCTTTCACAGAAGAAAGAGTTCTGCAAGAACTCCTAAAACTGAAGGTGGACAAAGAAATGGGGCCTGATGGAATTCACCCCAGAATTCTAAAAGAATTAGGGGAGGAACTAGTGGAACCACTGACTACTCTTTTTAATAAATCATGGGAGGATGGTGTGGTACCCGAGGAAGGCAGATGTGATTCCCCTTCAGAAAAGTGGAACCAAGACAGAGGCAGGAAACTACAGACCTGTCAGTTTGACTTCTATAGTAGGGAAAGTGATGGAGTCACTTCTGAAGGAAAGAATAGTTGAGTACCTAGAGGCCAGTGGGGTGCAAGACCCAAGGCAGCATGGGTTCATAGCAAGAAGGTCATGTCAGATGAATCTAATAGATTTCTTTGACTGGGTGACCAAAGTAGTAGACCAGGGAGGGGCTGTGGACATGGCCTACCTAGACTTTAGCAAGGCATTTGACACAGTCCCACACAAAAGATTAATAGTCAAATTAACCATCCTGGGAGTGGGTCCCAGGGTGGTAGCCTGGGTAAAACATTGGTTGGACAACAGGACACAGAAGGTAATTGTAATGGAGTCCACTCTGAAGAAAGAGGGGTTACTAGTGGGGTACTGCAGGGTTCAGTACTGGGTACAGTCCTTTTTGATGTCTTTATAAGTGACATTGCAGAGGGACTGGAAGGAAAAGTATGCCTCTTTGCAGATGACAGAAAGATCTGCAACAGCGTTGATACACAAGGAGGCATGGAAAGGATGAGAAGTGACTTGGCAAGGTTGGAGGAATGGTCAGAAGTATGGCAGCAAGGATTCAATGTAAAGAAGTGCAAAATAATACACCTGGGAAACAAGAACCCAGGGGAAGATTACACAATGGAGGGGAGGTAGTAACAACAACAAAAAAGGAAAGGGACTTGGGGGTAATCATATCAGATGACCTTAAGGTTAGCAAGCAATGTGGGAAGGCAGTAGGGAGGGCTGGGGGTATACTGGGATGCATATGGAGAGGCATCAGCAGCAGAAAACAAGAAGTTGTTATCCCTCTGTATAGACAGTTGGTGAGACCCCATCTGGAGTACTGCGTCCAGTTGTGGAGACCCCATCTCTGCAAGGTCATAGACAGGATAGAGGCATGCCAGAGGAGGGCAACTAAAATGGTGCAGGGTCTGCAAGAGAAGCTATATGAGGAGAGACTAAAGGAGCTTAATATGTATACCCTTGAGGAAAGGAGGGAGAGGTGGGACATGATAGAAACTTTTAAGTACCTCAGTGGAATCAACAAAGTCCAAGAGGGTAGCATCTTTCAGAAAAAGAGATGTGCAAGAACAAGGGAACACAATTTGAAGATAGAGGGGGGATGGCTCGGGGCAATATGAGGAAGTATTTTTTCACAGCGAGGGTAGTGGACTCATGGAACAGCCATCCTGAGGAGGTTGTAGGGTCTAAAACTGTGGGAGAATTCAAGAATGCATGGGACAGACATAAGGCAATTCTTGTGGGGGGGGTAGGAAAAAATAGGCTGTTGGTTAACTAGGATCTGTGGCCTATCCTGTTGGTAGGGAAATGGGCAGACTAGGTGGGCCAAGCGGTCCTTATCTGCCATCAAAGTCTATGTTTCTATGTTTCTTTGTTGTGTTGCTGTTTTGCTATGGACCTATCTGGAGTGATACAGATGGATACCAACTGATACTGAACCATATTAAGCTGTTAGTGGTATTTTTAGTAAATGAGAAAAATTTGGCCAAGATACAGAAGAAATTCCTCTAGTCTTCGGTAGGGTGATCTGCTATCCCATTTCTGGATGGCAGCCTCCAGAGTCAGTGAGCAGATGGAGGTGGAGGGAGCAGGGGAGTGACCTCCCATTCCTGCTTCTGAACTGCTGGAGGTCAAAATGGATTTTACAGAAGAACTTGTGGCTGCTGACTTGGGGTGGACAGAGCTTTTTTCGACTGCACAGAGGTCTGTGCAAGATGAGGAGGATGATCTCTTCTTAGAGTTGAAGGGAAAGTGATGTTAGCTTGCTGAAGTGATTGTCTGGCAAGAACATCTTCTGTAGGGAAAAAGGAATGCTATACCTGTTGGAAGTTGGGCAGAGGGTCACCAGCAAGGTGTAGCACAGGAAGTTGTTTTTTCGAGAAGGATGCATTACTGCCACAACCACTGCCCTTTCAGGAGGAGAATCGTATTGTAACTGAGTCGATGGCTGTACCTCCGCAATTCAAAGACATTTCTGAGGATTCACCAGAAGCATCCAGTACAGTACACTCTAAGATTGGAGGAGCAGAACTTGAAACTGTTGCAAAATTTATCTAGGAGACCTCTGAAGCTATGATTCCAGGTACAAACTTAAATATTGCTTCTCAGCTTGTACCATTACAGCAGTACAATTCTGTGGGGGACAATGTGGGTCAGACAGGTCTGGATGAGTTAATTTCTGTTGGACAGGCTCAGTCATAGTCAGGTAAATGCATGGACAGTGGGGGTGCTCAAGGGCTGATACCATGGCAGGCTCTCCCCTGTGATTATTGTTCAAGGTACTTTTGGGATACAAAAGGCTGGAGGATCTGAAACTGAAGGGAAGGATTTCATTACAGTGTCAGCTGACACTCAGACAATGCTGCATACTTCTTTTGACAATAATGTTTCTGCATCAGAGATTACAATTGCTGAAGCCCTGGAACAAGCAGGGTGGGTTAAAGGTTCAGGTCAGCAACCATGATGTTCTCCAGGACATGTGCCTACAAGCAGGCTAGGATCTCATGAGCAAGGGCTATCTTCTGAAGGCCTACATCCCTTACATATACCCTCAACACTGGAGCTTACTCGAAACCCAAACTTGGTTTTACAAGATGTTACTCCTGCTGAGACTTTTAGTGAAGCTCCACTCTATGGGGAGCAACCCCACCAGCCAAAGAGCATTCTCCTTCTTCCCAAGCTCTTACAGTCCACGTCAGGCATGGTGCCCCCCCCCCCCACAAAAGGACTGAACAAGGAGAATACCCAAATGGACCTGGTTCTTCCTCTACAGAAATAAGCCCTCCACCATTTAGGACACACACTGGCTTATCCCATGCCCCCCCCCAAAAAAAACTTCCAATTGTTGAATTGCAGTATAGATTAAATATGGGGGGGTGGACATTTTTCATGGTAAGAATTATGTGAGGAGGCAATTGATGAAAAAATAGCCTGCAATTTCAAGGAAGTGATGTGTATGCGTTGATACATAAGTCAGGAGATCCAATTTTTGATGTTAACTTTAAAACAACTAGTGGCTTGGAAACTTTCTGGCTTCAGTACCAACAGGTCAGATACACTCCATTGTGGTCTCCTTTTGTTGTGTTTCTTTTGACAAAACCAGCTTTCAAAGTGATTACAGTGTTGTTCAAAAATGTGGGAGTCTGTATTACTGATATTCTGCATTGGCTGAAATCTAAGTGTACTATTTTAGGGAATCCTGATCGTATCATGGATTCCGAGCTGTTATGGACAGGAGATGGAGAATTTGGGTTTGTCTACCCCATGTGAATGGGACCATTCATCATTTGCACAGCTGCTTCATCTTGGAATGAGACAGAGGCTTCATTTTCTATGCCAGGCAGCCTTAGTCTTGTTTTTGTTGTGGAGCCTATACACACTTGACTAATGCATGTGATTGAAGCAAATGCTCCCTGTGTGGTGGAATTGGACATGTCAATGCTGGTTGCTCAAAACTAGTTACTTGTAGCATATGTGATGAAACAAGACATATGTTTAGGAACTGCCCATGGGCTGCACACAATCGGCCTGATGCAGAAGGGGATGAACAGGAAGAAGTAGTGTCTGGAGCACAGGAATGCCATACAGCTAGGCCATACTTAACACCAAGTCAGCCTTCCCCAGCACCAGAGGAATTGGCCCAAACTATCAACTTGGATACTGGGGAAGGAAGAATGGTTCACCTTACAGAGGTACGAAGCAGGAATATACATTCTGCCCATAAGACACAAGTTAATGGACCATCTAAAGTACAGGAGGACACCACAGTAGGAGCAGAACCCAAAGGACAAGTGGAAACAGTACCAGAGGGACATCTGCTTCCATGACATTTGGGAGAGGCTGAGGGCCCCGTACAACTTTTAGATCCTACCAGTGGGGTAATGCCCACTCCACCACCTTTGTATTGGAATACATAGCTGTCTAGAAGAAGTGCCAGACATAAGCCCCCATCGGATCCTCCACCATACAAAATGGTTCAGAGAGATGCAATTCCTTTGGAAAAAAAATTCTGTACTGGCTAAATGAAAAGTGTGGGGAGATACCAATGAGCAATCTGATACATCTTCTATTGCTTTTTCTCAACCAGGTTAACTACTGATATGGACTTGGTGCCTACAGATTCCAAACAATTAAAAAAAAAACATAAAAATGAAGAAATTGGCTGAAACGGATCCTTAAACTTTGGCCTGGCATATTTGTTATGTCCTGTAATTTTTCTTTGCCTCCTTAAATATGAATAGTATTAAGAATAAGAAAAGGCAGCAAACTATCTTTGTTATTTTGTGGA
This sequence comes from Neoceratodus forsteri, assembly GCA_016271365.2. Lineage (NCBI taxonomy): Eukaryota > Metazoa > Chordata > Ceratodontiformes > Ceratodontidae > Neoceratodus > Neoceratodus forsteri. Next base: position 465,599,656 of record CM057449.1, read on the forward strand.
ACTTAAATCTTCATGTTTTGTTTTTACAGGGCACCCTTTTGCATACGTTACAGGATATAGCTATGGCTTCCTCGGAATGGTTTGGAGGTCCCTCCTTTTGGTCGTTAGGGGAGGACCCCTGTTCAAGGGTGAGAATTGTATTTAATACCTCAGGTATTAGGGTCAATAAGCTATTAGATTTGGTCCCAGGACAAGCTTTATTGCTGGATATTTATTATTCACTTCAGGACTTCCTGCTGTTAAATCATATGCCCCCCAAAGGTGTTACAAATTGAGTTATTTAAATTGACACAGCCTTATTTGTTTATGACTAAAAATTGGGTGTTTGGGAGTGATTTTAATTGTATAATATCCTTACAGGATAAAACTGGAAAAACCAAAAAAAATGTATAATGACTAATATTTTCTAAATATCCTAGTGATTACAGCATGGTTAAAAGATGGGGCCCAAGTTGGAGTACAGCCTCAAACCACACCTTTTACTAAGGAATTCTATCCTCCAGGATTGATCTTTTCTTTCTCTCACATTGGGTTCCAATTTCTTGGTATAAGGTGACTCCAGTAGAAACTACTGACCATAGTTTAATTGCAATAAAAGTAGGAGATGCATTAAACAAACCTGTTACTCACCACATGTGGAGACTACACGCCTCTGTGTTGGAAGAGCAGTAAGTCTGGATAGACTAACAGGAACTTTTGATAGCCAGGAAATCTGTGTGTGACCTATATGATAGCTCAGTAAAATGGTAGGTGGATACAAAATATGATTTAAAATGTTTTTTTTTTCAACTGTGGGCTAAACATCAACACACAATGCACTATGCATGGTATCTAGAACTCAGGAAACATTTACATACTTTGATTTCTAGGGCATATGAGACTGGGTATCACTATATAGCCCAGAGAGCCAATACTGTATTAAGAAGGAAATGTGTACTGTACAATATGACAGGGCATCCACTCTATTGGCGAAACAAAAATACGGAAAGCAAGAGAAAAGTAGTTATGTTAATCCTTATGACTGTTGCAAAGATAGACTCAATGAAAAATATATGGCCCAGATAAAGCATTGGTATGGTTCTATAGCGACCCATAACTTAGAAATGGCTCAGCTTGTTTATGACAATATGGTATGACTATTATAGAGAGGATATCCTAGATTCCACAGCCAGCTTTCTCCAAGAGCTCCATGTCCCTGATTTGTCACAGGAGGTAAGAGATTACTTGGTAGTCTCAATTACTTCAGGAGAAATCTGAGCAGTTGTCTCTTCTTTGAAAGGGGGTCTGGCAAAAGGACCTGATTGTTTGTCTGTGGATCTCTATAAAAAAATTATTGACGTTATTGTAGAGCATCTGGCAATATTATTCAATGAGGTCTTACAAGGCCAGTGGAACATCCCACAGAATTTATCAGAAAATTTTCTGATATATCTATATAAAAAAGGAGATAAAGCGACTCTACATATTTGGAAACTGATTAGCCTGACTAATGTTGATTGGAAAATTGTGTGTAAAATATTAGGTACCAGACTGTCTGATGCAGCTCAAATTTTGATTGCCCCTACCCAGATGTGTGTGATACCGAAATGAACAGCGTAAGATCATCTTTCTCTCCTTAGAGAAATCTGCAAAGGACTTGAGAGTATGGGATGTGTCATCAGTTTAGACCAAGCAAAAGCTTTTGATGCTATAAGACATGAATTTTTGTTTTCCGTTTTGGAAAAATATGGTATATCGTTTAGCTTTGAGGAATGGATATGTTGCTTATAGACAAGTGCTACTACTCGGCCTGTTGTCAATGGCCTCCCGGGGGCATCGTGAAAATATGTAAAGGAGTGCAACAGTGATGCTCCATTAGTCCCCTTTTGTATGTATTTAGTATTGATCCATTAATTCGAAAGTTAGAACAATACCCATGTATTACACATATAAGTGGGACTCCAGGAATAGTTTTCCTATGTGTTATGGCTTATGCCAATGATATGTGCCTTATGGTTGCTGATGAAATGTCCGGGGATATAGCTGTTTCAGTAATAAAGGACTTCACTTCTGTTTCTGGGTCAGCTCTTAATAATGACAAAAGTATGGGGATGGCATTAAACGGTACACAGGGGATCCAGTGACAGAAATTGCTAGTATAAATATTGTGTCAGGCCCAGTAAAGGTGTTAGGTATTTTGTTTGGGGGATTAGAGCCTGTGATACAAAACTGGACAGAGACATTACAAACAACAGAACTTAAAATGGAAAAATGGAAGGCATGGCTGATGACAAAGCAGAAATGGATTTTTATATTAAGAACCTTTATTGTACCGATTCTATTGTATGTGAGTTATGTTTTTCCTCTTCCAACACAGTTAGAAACCAGAGTATACAATACCTTTTTTAGGCTTTTGTGGGGGAGCAGGTTGAACCTTATTAAACGGGTAGTCACATATAGGTCAATAAAGCAAGGGGGTTTGAACATGCTTAATCCCATCATTTTCTTTTTTTCTGTTTATGTATATGCCAATGTTCTCCCTATTATACAAGGTCATGGGAAGGTTTGGGCCTCCTTCTTCCAAACTCAGTGTCCATATCTTGTTACAAAATGGATCTCTGGGACATGTTTTTTTTTTTTCCTTAATATACCAATTGGGATTGCAAGATAATTTGGTCTCCCATTTTAAAAAAATTTAAGCAATGGAACATCGCCACTGCAGATATTCTTTATAAAAACTGGAAACAACAACATAGTCATATTTTGTGTGCAGTATTCATTACAGAACCTTGTTTTCAGCGTCCTTCATATATACCAGAAAATTGTCTCACGAGTCAACTCCTGTAACCTCGAGTACCACAAAAAATGTGGGACACAGTATTGTTATGCTGTCATGAGAAATTAAACTTAAGGGGTAATGACCACCATGAAATGATGGCTGAATGATACTGATTGAGTGAAGAGTGTGTTAACCATTTAGAAAAAAATGGAATACTTATTTTTTGCTTATTCGCATACTAAAGGTTTCAGGCCTCTATTGCTCAGACGGTGGCAGCTTCCTACATTTTCATATTTGAATTATGATGTTTTAGTTTCTGGTATGTTTGGAGATGGGTGAAAATGTTTCCATCTGGGGACTTTGTGAGTTATTTGTGGGGGATATGGCATGTTCTTTGTCAATATATATTGCAACAAAAGTTTAATCCCTTGGAAGGCCTTATGGTTCTCATTGATAAGGAGATTACTTTTCTGTTTGGTAAGGAACAAAGAGGGTAACCCCGCAAAGTTCTGGAGACCTGGTGGAGACGTTTCCCTTGGCTTTCCCCATGAAAAGTTAGGAATAATGGGAGTGCACATAGGATTTTGGTGGAGGATCAGTAGTTTCCATTTGTAGGTGTGGGTGTGGGATTGTCTGGTTTCCAGTGTACACTTTTCAGTAGGGGTTCCCTGTTTATTTTTGTGTTACAAGTCTGGTGTAATTTAACATAACACACTTTTCTTTTTCAGGATTTTTGTGATGATTTCATTCAGTTGTATTGTTTGTAGATTTCTTTCCTAAATAAAAATTCCCGTACTCTTTTTGAGAAGTGCCATGGGCTCTTTAGCGTCCACCTGAACTACCACAAGAACAGGCAGATGGGACCTTGGTTTAATGTCTCATCCAAAAGATGGCACCTCAGAAGTCCATCACCCCCCCTCATGCTGCACCACTGTAAATATTGTGATTTAACCAAAGTGCCTGGTGTGGAGATAGAACCCATAGCTTTCTGATCATCCAGCCTGAGAGGCAAGTGTGCAACCTGCTGAGCCACTGACACTGTTCTCTACAGCATCTTGTTCCTTCCCTTCCTCTTGCTTTGTGAGTCCACCATTTTCTTTTAAGTTTTTTGATAGCTCAAACTGCTCCACCAATCACAGGAAACACTCTCCTGATGATGCAAGATCCTGACATTGGGGCCATGGCATTGGCCACAGCAACAGGTCTCCAGAACATGCAAGAACTCCAGGTCACAAAATAAACCAATCAAAATAAAATAATTTCTTTTCAAAATGACTACAACACAATTAAAACAACACACAAGCTCAGACCCAGTTGCATAAATGAAATATGTGATAGAGAGCTGTGTGATACATCATTTGTCTGCACTCAGGCAGTTTGATATTGGGCACATCACTCGTGGCTTACACCACTCGTGAGGTTACCCGAGGTCAAACTGCCCCTTGTGCAGATAAATGATCTATCACATAGTTCCCACTGCATATCCTATATATATATATATATATATATATATATATATATATATATATATATATATATTTTTTTTAATCTCATAACCTTCTCTATTATACCAGGGATTTTTTTACCAACATTCTTCCATGTGCCACAGTCCTGTGTGAGTGCTGCAATTTCTTTAATAACTTTTCTACAGTTGCATCACATAATAATAAGAACTGTGCCCATCAGGTACATCCTCATCAGTTATTTGGTAATACAAAGCAGTTCATAATAATATCATATCTTCTCCAGATAGTATATAATTTACCTTTTCAATACAGTGTTGTTTAATATATTCGTAAATGATATTGACAAAGGCATTAAAGGAAATATCTGACTTTTTTCTGACAAAACAAAGCTTTGCAGAAGGTGGACACATTTGAAGGTGTACAGAACCGAAAGAATGACCTGGCAAAGCTAGAGAGGTAGTCTGGAATGTGGCAGCTCAACTTTAATACAAAGAAGTGTAAGGTTCTGCACATACTGTAGGAAGAAAGAATCTGAGGACTAAATACAGTTTAGAGAGGGTTAAAGATCACTGAATCTAATGGGGGGAGGTAGTAACAAATGGGGGGAGGTAGTAGCAACAACAAAAAAGGAAAGAGACTTGGGGGTAATCATATCAGATGACCTTAAGGTTAGCAAGCAATGTGAGAAGGCAGTAGGGAGGGCTGGGGGTATACTGGGATGCATACGGAGAGGCATCAGCAGGAGAAAACAGGAAGTTGTTATCCCTCTGTACAGACAATTGGTGAGACCCCCATCTGAGTATCATGCTCCAGTTCTGGAGACCCCATCTCCGCAAGGACATAGACAGGATAGAGGCAGTCCAGAGGAGGGCAACTAAATGGTGCAGGGTCTGCAAGAGAAGCCGTATAAGGAGAGACTAAAGGAGCTTAATATGTATACCCTTGAGGAAAGAAGGAGGGGGACATGATAGAAACTTTTAAGTACCTCAGTGGAATCAACAAAGTCCAAGAGGGTAGCATCTTTCAGAAAAAGAGATGTGCAAGAACAAGGGGACACAATTTAAAGATAGAGGGGTGGTTCAGGGGCAATGTGAGGAAGTATTATTTCACAGAGAGGGTAGTGGATGCATGGAACAGCCTTCCTGAGGAGGTTGTGGGGTCTAAAACTGTGGGAGAATTCAAGAATGCATGGGACAGACATAAGGCAATTCTTGTGGGGGGTAGGAAGAAATAATCTGTTGGTTAACTAGGATCTGCAGCCTATCCTGTAGGTAGGGAAATGGGCAGACTAGATGGGCCAAGTGGTCCTTATCTGCCGTCAAAGTCTATGTTTTTATGTAAGGAGGAAAGGTACTTGGGGATAGCTATCACCAGTGACTTGAAGCAAGCTATTCAGTCTAGAAAGGCAGCAGCCAAGGCAAATAGAATGCTGGGATTTGATGCTAGAGGGTTCATGGAGCAGAAGGGAAGAGGTTACACTACCACTTCATAGATGCTTGGTAAGATCTCCCCTGGAGTACGCTGTTCAATACTGGATACTCTACCTAAAAAAGGACATCAGCCAAATAGAGGCAGTTCAGAAGAGGGCTACAATGATGGTTTAGGTCAGCAGGGCTGAGCATATGAGGACAGACTGAAGGAACTTAACATGTACACACTGGAGGAGAAGCTGGAGAGAGGCGACATGATTGAGACTGTCAAATACCTGAGAGGTATTAACAAAGTGGGTGTAGGGGATCTTTTCTTTTTTGTCTCAGTGATAAGAAAACAAGCAGGGGGATGTGTTATAAACTGGAAGGCAGAAGGTTTGAGAAAGAAGTCAAAAGGCACATTTATAGAGAGAGAGTGGTGTAGGGATGGAATTAACTCTTAGCTAAGGCAGCCATTCAGAAGACAGTGGGGGGTTTCAAGAGAGGGTGGGACAGGGCCAATAATAGGGTCAGGATTGGAAAGGAGGGGGGCACAGCTCCGAAGTCTAGCAGTCTTGATGGACTTTAAGGTCTTCATCTTCTGGCTATTTTGTATGTCTGTATTTCATACATTTGTGTTTGACAGTAGTGACTGGGATTTGTTATGAACATTTCTAATGAGCATGTATATATACAGAAGACTGTTAGCCATTATAAAAAGTACTACACACTGTGCTCAAACTTCAGCAAGAGTTAGAATTAACAGACAAGGAGACCAATCTGACATGATCAACATATAATAGGGTGCCCTTTAGCCATAACACTGTTTAACTTATATATTGAAACCCTAGTTAAGGTCCTCAAAGCTACAGATACCGTTCCTCCTAAAATTAACAGTAAGGAGATATAGCAGATTATTTATGCAGATGATATGGTACTAATTGCCAAAACACCACTGGGCATACGAAGTGCTTTAATAGGGGTGATGGAACATTTAAAAAAATCTAGAATTACTGTACATGTAGATAAGATTAAGACTATGGTCCTTAGTGGTAAATCCTTTAAACCTAAAAAACGGAAACTTAACTTTCAGTTCCAAGAATTTGATGAAGTACAGGAATATTGTTTTGAGGTAAAATTTGAGAAGATTAAACTGAAAGTGTGCATTTAGATGATATAAAACAATATGCAACAATCACTACCAGTGTAGTTCTTGTATTTCCTAAATTATTTGCAAATACAGTAACTCATTCACAGCTCTTAAAAGGATTTTGAGGCCAAAGCCAACCCATTGCTTCCACATGGAAGTTATGTGTGGGGTCTCGTCCCTCCCTAACTTGAAAATGTTGGAAAAAAATCAAAATTATTTTCTGTGGACTTCTTTGGGACTGCCAAGGAATATTCCCCTACAGCCCTCAGAGTAGAAGCCAATATGAAAACTTTAGAATTTCTGTCTAGGAAAAGACCTATAAAATGCTGGGAGAAATTGACAGCATGGAGGACAGAAGATTACCAAGTGTATATTGAATGAAGTCTGCTACTACAAAGGAACTCAATCCAAGGTTTGACATGTTAAATTATTTATTTAAAAAATTGATTATTTGATATATGGTCAGAGTACATGTATCTAAATCTGAAAAAAAACATTTAATGAGGCTATCCAAAGGCTTGATGATTTTTATTACTGTAATGTCAAGTCAAAGATACCAGATTTTCTACTACTCAAATTGTACTGAGAAGATTCAGAGTTTGAGGAACCTGAAGTCCATCTTCATTACCGTAAAAATGCTAAGGACAGAAATACATTATGTAAATTTCACTTATAGTTATTGGGCCCTCTGCACTATCCCACGGAGTGACTATGCACCGTGCAAGTGCATTGCATAGCCACTCTACACCCATGCACAGAATGGGGCATGCAGCCCCCAATGCACCTAATCCACAGACCATGTGAACCACAATGCATAGGGGCAGACATGGGGCATGGTGGCACTATGCGCCATGCACAATGGCATGTATTGTATCCACGGGGGGGCGTTGCGGACTGTCAGCTATGCCATGGGTGACCCTGCCATAACCGCAGAATGTGGCCAAGCCTGCACATCCACAGGGTTCCCCAAGCCTCAGCAGCAAGAGAGCTTCTCACCCCAGCACACTGAGCCACCCCCATCCTGGCAGCATCTCAGCAGCCCCCCACCTGACAGTGACCCTGCCCCAGCCAGCATGGCAGTACCACCCCACTCTCACTGGTGAGGCTGCCCCGCACTACTGTGTTCCCTCATGCCCCCAACACAGATGTGCCCCAGCCCCCCCTTGTGGCACTAACACCCCCTGTAACCATGGTTCTGATTGGATGCCCAGCTGGACCCTCTACTCCACCCCCAGCCACCCTGTAGAGTCCTGCATGCTGGGTGCAGGATCACGAACATGTATGCATCTGTTGTGCATGCCCCTTGGTGCACACCTGTCCACAGGTGCAGAGCTGTGCCTGTGTGTTACACGCCTTTGACGAGTAATCTGCACCCATTCGTGCATAGGGACCATTGTGAATAATGAGGATGGTGGAGATTTTGGACTTCCATGTCTCCAGTCTATGTCTGTAATTGTGAGAAGATAATCAAGTTTAATGTTACGCATATTATATTTTACTGCAAAAGCTTTGATAAGGAAAGAAAAAAAAATGGCTGTCTTTCTACAGTACACACACTGCCTAACAGTCCAAATGGTGGTCCTCTGCAGATGTGAGATGAGGGCTATGCTGGTTGCTGTATGGGGTTGTCAGGGTGCTGGACTTGCAGGTAAGGAGGGGTGCTGGGAGGTGGATTGTGAATTGGCAGTAGGTAAGGGGTTCCTCGAGGGGACCACGAGACCTATATTATACAGGGATTGAATGGGCAAGTGAGGGGGAGGATAAAACTGGACGACAAGCAGTATTTACACTGTTAGAATATGTGATCAGGTATTCTAGGCCTTTACTCCTTTTTAGAAGATAATGGTAATGTGTGTTTATATTGTACAGGAAGAAATATGTTTTTATATACAGTAGAGCTGCGTACTATGAACAGATTATATATAAATATAGTAAAGGTTGGTTTCAATTGTATTTGATGTTTATTTACAATTTTATTATTTGTATGTATAGTGATTATTTTGACACTGTAATAGACAGTTATATGAGAATGAATAGAACAGATGATGGTGAGGGCCACTGGACACCAGAGATTGATACTGTCAATGTGCATAGGAGATCAAGGGGACCACTGGATACAAAGAAAATATACTGACAGTGTGCACAGAAGATCAGAGGCTGGTGACTGCAGTACAGCCACCTTGACTTTGGGAGAGTGGGGGCGTGGGTTTAGTACCCCATTAAGAAGTGATTTTGGACAGCTGTAAATAGGACCACTTGGAGAGCTGTTTACTGCTGTCACAATTCTTTGAATATTCTGCAGCACAGTATGCATGAGGGCACCCTCTCATTTGCATTTATGAGGCTCTTATTATGTTCCTGTGACAATCAAAAATGTTATGCACGATGTTGTTCAATAAATTGTTTCTGAACTGAAACACAATTCACTTCAACATTAATTAGGCTGTATCTAAAGTACAGCATACAGTACTGGTGGCAATACATTAAAAAGGACATAAACCAGCTGAAGATGGTCCAAAGGAGAGCAACTAAGATGATCATGGGCCAGCAGGTAGGATGTACGAGGAGCAGTTGGAGGCACTGAACATTTAATTGCTAGAAGAGAGGAGAGAGAGAGAGAGAGAGACAGACAGAGAGAGAGGGGATATGATTGATATGATTGAGACCTTCAAGTATTTGAAAGGAATAAATCGGGTGGAGCTGGATGGTCTCTTCAACCTTAGTGGGAAGTGAAACATGACAGGGACACTGGTTCAAGCTGGGGAGAGGTTTAATAGAGAGGCTAGTATGCACTTCTTCATGGAGATGGTGGTGGTGGGTTGGAATAGGCTTCCTGAGGAGGTGATTTCATTGCAAATAGTAGGCAACTTCAGGAGAGGATGGGATAGAGTTAAGGGGAAAATAAGGATCAATGGTGGGGCAGACAGAGGGGAAAGGCAGTTTTTGGAGGGGCAGGGTCAGTAGCTGATTCTGAGAACTCTGTGATATGAGCCGACTCAGCAGATCTAATGCCTGATCCTGCTAACCTTGTCATATCCTCATCGCCCATGGGTCCCACCTCCCCTGAATCTCTGCAGATCAAGATGACTTATTCAAAGATCAAGACTGCATGGTTTCTTCACAAGGCTTTAGTCTCTCGCAAGGACTTACTGAGATACAAGTAGCTCAGAAATGCCAATGCTAAGGCAGCCAGGGAGGCTCAAGCATACTATCCTACCAACCTCCAGGACAACTGTAGCTCCCCAGATAAAGTCCATCCATTCCCTTTTTAACACTCCAACCCAGTCTGCCACCCATGTTCTCAAGCTGGAAAACTCTGCAGTCTCTGATACCCCCAGAGTGGTCACTCATGTTTGATCACTTTTCACCTCCTGCATGCTCTCCCTCCTCCCTGTTCCTATTCCCTCTTTAACATCACATCCCCATTCCCACCCACCCCCATTTGCTATCACATCACCTCCTCTGCATCGCTGAATTTTTCCTTCATCTCTGCTGGGCTACCTTCTCTGATCTAAACTCTTTCAGTCCCTCTAAAGGCCACAGCCCTGATGTTTTGACTACTAAACTCCTTTGCCTCACTGCTCCTGCTGTTGCTGCTCCTATCACCTCCCTCCTAAAACTCTCCATTCATCTCAGACCTGTCCCTTGGATTTGGAAGCATGCTAAAGTCCTCCCTTTACACAAAAGGGAAGACTCCAAGTCTCTTGGATATTACCATCCTATCTCCCTCCTCCCTGCTCTGGCTAAGATGCAGAAAAAACATTTCCTCTCTTGCCAGAGCTGATGCACGTCTTGAGCCACAATTACAATTTTAAGTATTCCCATGCTCATTGTTCAATATAAAACATATTGCTATGTTCAGGACAAAGCCTACTTTCACGCCACATGTTTATCTCAAACTATCCATAACACTTGCATGCAGCATTCATGTCAGTTTAGTGCCATCTTGTTCTGAAGTGCATTCTCTTGAAATGCACAGAAGCATCAGGAGGGTAAACTTCAGAAGGGCTATGTGGTAAGAATCTCAGGTCAAGTAAAAAAATAAAATTTTAATTGAAAAATAACAATAAACTAATCATTAAGGCAAAATGGTCAGCTTAGATGCAGTCAGGAAGCATGTAGTCATTCATAGGCACACTGATCTCATAGGACCAAAAATAAATAATAAAATCTGACAGCATCTTTGATGGAGTGTATGTCTGCCACACTCCTTTTAACTGTAAATCCCTTCGCAACCTGGCAACACAGGCAACACAGGTTTTGACAGAGGCTAAGGGGGAATGTGTACAAAACCCATTTTGCTTTAATGTTGGCCCTTTAAGACTTCCCTGCACTGCATGTTCTACTTGTTCACTGTCCCTCACTGGAGGGTTAACAAGTAACACATGAGCCCAATACAGGGAAAGGGTAAACAAGGGGGAAAGGAGGTTTCATTTTCTGTTACGGGGATGCAACCAAGGCTTTTGAACTGCCAGAATCTTTATTGTAAAACTAAATACAAGCTTTTTGTTTTTTTGTGTGATACCAAAAGTAAAGCAGTTTTCATTTAATTTAAACTGGTGTTCAGTGTTTTCTGTCTGAGTGTTCTGCAAGAGGCTGTCAAGTTTGTTATCTTGTCATAGTGTCCCATTGTAAAAGCAGAGCTATAGAACCAAAAGCAGGAGACAGACTTCACGCAGGAATTAAGAGTTGCACAAGAAAACTTTATAGCTTGCATTCTCCAGTCTTGTGATTCGACATGGTCCTCAAAGACAAATGGAGGAGCAAGAGGGAGTGGGCAGAATTAGGGAGAAAACATGTTATTTTGAAGCTATAATAGGTAGGGGGGGGATTTCACCTCCAAAAGCCCTTTCACAGTTCAGACCAATACAAATATGTTCACATGCTTTGAAGTGAACATGAAAAGGAACTCAAGTGTTAATGTGAAGTGCTGGGTGAGGTGTTTGGTTAAAGCAATTAACACACAACCTACATCAAGCATATCCCTGCTGTGGGCTTGAGATAACTCTGGTTGTTCTAAGAGTGTTATGCATAATCTTCAGTACCTACTTTATATGCAGCATGTAATTTATACGCAATATGGTGTGATGAAAGCTGTATCTATCAGTGTGCTTGGTTTATTGGTAAGCCACTCTGCTGTTGGTGTAAGGTCTCACAACACAACAAAAATATATCACAGCACACACTGCCATTTAGTATGAAACATAACATGATATATATAAGATGTGTGCTGCACTGCAAGGACCACAAAACTGTGCATATAGTATTGTCATGCATAGTTGTGTGATAAATGCAACATAGTTCATATTCCCAATACCAGTAGAAAATCAGTTTGCTCCTCTCATGACACTTATAGACAGCATAGATAGTGAAACAAAGGAGACAATGGGCATAGTATCAGACACAGCTACAAACGAACAAGCACCAACAGGTACTAAAAATGAAAATCAGCATGTTCAACACACTATGTGACTAATGACACTCCTCAATCACATGAAAAAACAGGGACACAAGAAAAGAAAAAATGCCTGGTATCTATTATTGGTGATTCTATGGTTAAATACACAAACTCCTTTACTACAGCAAATAGAAAAGAACAAGTAACGAGTATGTCACTGCCAGGGGCAGGTATTGAAGACATATATGCACTACTACCAAACATATTGAGGGAAAATGTAACCCAGAATAAACCTCTGGTACTACTCCATGCAGGAACAAACGACCTTAAGAAATTAACAGAGGATACAATAACACACAGTATTAAAAAGGCACATGCATATTTAAATGGGTAACACTGCAACATTATTTTATCTGAAATTTTACTAGTACTGACAGCTAAAGCGTGGTTAAACAAAAAAAGTTGTTAAAATTAATAATTGGATCAGACAGTGGTGTCTGAAAAACAATTTCAAGATCATAAGAACTTTAAAATTTTTAGCAGTATTCGGACAGGATGGTTTGCATTTAAACAGAAAGGGCAGTCAGTTACTGGGGAGCCTCTTTGACAAACATATTAAAATATGTTTAAACTAATCAGGAAGGGGGTGGAGTGGGGACCAAACCACATTTAAACCTAAAACTCATTTTAATGCTAAAGGAAAAAAAGCATTGCAAGACCATGTAACAATTTAAACAGCATCAACTGCTATTAGAAAATGCCAGAAATTTACGGAACAAACAGGATGAATTAAAATGTATTCTGTATGATGGTAACATTAATACCTGTGCTGTTACTGAAACATGATTTACAGAGAATGATTGGGGAAAAAACATATTAGGCTATCAACTGTTTCCCTAGGACTGTAGTGATAGGTGAGGAGGCAGTATTGCACTATATATAAAATACCACATATCATCAGAAGAACTTAAAATAAAACACAGTAAAGAACATGAGGAAAGTATGTGGGTACAACTAAACATCAACAATAAAAAAATTAGCAATTGACTTATGTTACAGACCACCTAACCTAAACTTAGAAGAAAATATGACATTTCTGAAAAATACAAAATCAGTCGACATCGACGGTGATTACTTACTCCTGGGAAATTTTGTAATTTTCAAAAAAATGACTGGGAAACTTTAATAGGGACTATCCCTACAGAAAACAGATTTATTTAAATCCTTGTAGAGGAAAACCTAGAGCAAAAAGTCCAAGTACCCATGAGGGGGACTAGTATACTGGATCTAATCTTGACAAATCTTGAGAAAGAACTAAAAAGCATTGTGGTCATGCAACCTGTTGGAGACAGTGACTACAACATGGTAACAGCTAACATTTCGTGGGACAACACTACAAAAAGAGGTGCTATTCATATTAAATGTTACAATAAAGCAAAATATGAAGACATGAAAAAATACATTAGATCGTGGGACTAGAAAAAAGACATGCATGGTGAATTTTTGGTCTCCAAATGGGAACACATAAACAACAAAATCCAATACTGTATAGCTACATACGTACCAGTTATGAAGAAATATTCTAGTTCTGCAAGAATCTCAAAATGGTTTCTAAAAAATATTAATAGGAGTATAAAAAGAAAGAAGAAATACAAGAAAAATCCAACACCTGAAAACTGCACTAAGTATAAAAAGCTATTTAATAAAAATAAAAAAAATTAAAAATCCAAAACCAACATGGAAACATACATTGCAAAAACCATCCAGGACAATAAAAACATTTTTTTAACTACACTGAAAGCTTGACAGGGGAAAAAAAAACAATAGGTAAAAAAATGGTAGAAGGAGTGGTAATACATGGTGAACAAAATATTGCAAACAAGTTCAATGAATACTTTCTCAGTGTTTTCAAATTTAAAGAGAACAGTAACATTTCAGTCATTACCAGCATGACCCTTGAATTTGAAGCTAAACTAATGTCAGAAAGTGAAGTCAGAGATGAATTAAAACAACTGAAGGTCGATAAATCAGCAGGTCCTGATGAAATCCACCTGAGGTTACTCAGAGAGTTGTCAGAGGAACTGGCAGGTCCCCTAGCAGAGTTATTTAACACCTCACTGAAAGAGGGAATGACGGTTCATGGTTGGAGAGAGGCAATTGTGACCAGCGCCAGCAGGCACACGCAGTGTACGCAGTCGCCAAGACATTCTGCCAAGGCGATGCCTGCCCAGCCTGCTTCCTCATATTTTTTACACAGTGCACTGTCTGTCTGGGGGCGGGGAAAACTATGGTGCTAATTTGGATGTTACAGCCGGGGGGGGGTGTTACCTCGTCATCTCTGACTCCATCCCAAAATTCCTGCAACTCGTTTCTCGCTGTCCTCCCAGTCCCGATAAACCTTTCCTGAGCTGAGCAGTCTGACTCCGAGCAAAGCCTGAGAGCCGCCACGTGGTCAATGTCACCACGCCATCACCGGATTCGCCACATCTCCTTTTCTTTGTCACTCCCCAGGCCTCCTTTCAGGCGGAGACAGCGGAGACAACTCAGAGCACTTTTAAAATGTCACAGGTAGTGGTGTCATGGCGTTTGTGACCCTTCTGACCAATAGCATGGCACCGCTTGGTCCATGCTGTTTCTTGCACCTACGCCCCTTGAACCTGCACTTTTCTGTCCCCCCTCAGGTCCGAGGCAGCAGAATAAAAGGAGTCTCTCCGGTGCTCTTGGCACTCATCCGGCCGAGGAGAGTTCCAGTGTCAGAGAAAATTTGCAGCACCAGCTTTGGATTCTTCACTGACTGTCACATCCTCAGTCAGAGCAGCAGAGCCAGGAGAGCCAATCCTCAGAGCCTGTCTTCAGTGTGCAGACTAGCCTAGCTAGGAGGACCCAGGAGACTCGAGGAAGAGCGCAAACGTCGCATAATAAAGCCACAAAAAGAGCTGTTTCACTTTCCTTATTAGTCACTGTGCAGCCAGCGATAGGAGCAAAACAGACCACCAGCCACCCTTGAGAAGAAGAAAACAGCGGAGGCAGAGCCAGTCATCAGTCAAAGAGTGAAAGAAGTTTTTTGAAGACCAGTAAGTCGGTCGTTGAGTAAGTAAACTGACCAAGTGTGCTTTGTTATCTAGGTTTGTTTTTGTTCTATTTTACAATGCTGAATTTCTTGTGGGACTGCAACAGAGGGTTTGGCTTTTGTGTGCACTTTTTCAGGGGGGTTGGGGTGTTTAGAGAGAGCCTTCTTCCACCCCTATTTATTTATTTAATTTATTTGTGTATGTTATTTCTTTAATATCTATTCAATTTCTGGACACTGATGTAAGTTGTTTGCCGTAAACAGTAAAACCCTTTTAATAGATATCAGAAATTAACCTCATTCTATTATCTGTTTAGATGACATAGTTAGAGGCACTGTTTCTTGTGGTGGGCTTTACAAGCTGCCTTATTTAGGCAGCATGATATGGCAGTGCAACTTAATAACACATCATGACAGGGTGTGTATTTTGGAATAAAGGCATGCCTTAATTAGGAAGGGAGACAGCATCCATGAGGCAAAGCTGAGTATGTCAGGCACTCAGGAAGTGCTGTTAACCCACAGTTATGCACATATTGGAGTGCCTTCATAGCCAGTGACAAAGCCAACAGGGTTGAGAACTCTGGCTGCATTCTCTCTCTGGTCCTGGTCACCTAGGTGGTGGTCACACAGTGGAGTTGAGCAGCTACGCTCCCTGCAGAAGAAGTGCACCTTAGTTTGCAAATTCTTAATACTCCTTCCAGAAGACATGAAACAAACTAAGCAAAGGCATGACAAGGGGTGCATTAGGGTGATAAATACCTTGGGTGGGTTGGAAGCAAGAGGTAAAGTCGAGTACTTCCACACCCAAGAGGGGCAGTTATCTCACTATAACACACCCCCTGGAGCGTCTTATTGTAATTATGGGTGGTTTGGGACTTGGTTTTGTCTTTTTTTTGTTTGTTTGTTTTCCGGGGGGGGGGAAGGTCTCCTCATTCTGTCTTATTTCCTATATGTGGATGTGGCTGGAGGCTTGAGACGTGTGTGTGTGTGTGTGTGTGTGTGTGTGTTACTTTTGCTTCTGATTTGGCATTTTAGAATATTATGGTTGTAATAGAGTCTGAATTCACAGCATGTTATTTGTAATGGGAGCAGAGAGGTATGACTAAGATGTAAAAGCCTGTGCATATACAGGGTGTTTAGAAGACAAAGCCTTATCAGTCTACATCCATTAGTATTAGAATTCATTCTGGTACTGGCAAGCCTGTCATTCCAGTGGCATGCCCATGTTTTGAACTGGCATGCTGATTATTCCGTGCTATATGCTATGGTTCTTGTGGCCCATTGGTGTCGAGCGTGTGCTTGGGGGAGGGGTTGGAGAGTGAGCAGCCTTTTTTCTATTTTATTTATTAGGTAAATGTCTTGGCAGTCTGGCAGTGGAAGGCTTTAGCACCGGAATGGCTTTGGTCTGGGATGTGTAGCTGAGTGCCTGGGTGGGTGCGCATGCTTGCCCTGTTCAATTCTGATTTAGCATTTTTAGGATATTATGGATTTCAGCTCTAATGTCAGAATTCACAGCATATTCTTTGTATGGGAGCAGAGCCAGAGAGATATGGCTGGAGGCTTCCCTCAGCTTAAAAAATTACTAGCACCCCAAACTTGCACCCCATGAAAACAGAGCCATATCTGACACGCCCCAGCCCCCTTTAGTGATGTCAGAAAATGAATACAGAGGGCGCATTTCATTAACCTGCATGTTTGTGATATATCCATAGCTTTTAGTACTATGCAGAGGTGCCATGTAGAAAAATCAAAGCAGGCGCTGGAGTAACAGTCTTGTTTAACTAGAGTGGTTACTTTCATTTTTCCAAGTGGCAACTCTAAATAGTACTAACAGTCATTGACAAATGGCACCAGTACAGATCTATGGAACACACACAGCCTTCATTTTCTGATATCACAAAAGGGGGCTGGGGTACTTTAATATGCTATGGTTCTTGTGGCCCATTGGGGTCGTGCTATCGTTTGAGATGCCAGTGGTCAGACCAAAAGGCCATCCTTGTCTAGTTAGGCTGCTTGAGATTACAGCTAGCTCCCTTTTCAGAAGCTGCCCCACCCCAACCCCTTTGCCCTGTTCCACCCCTTCTTGAAGCATTCCACTTTTACATGCCACCACCTCAGCCAGTAGTGCATTCCACTTTGCCACCACCCTCTCGGTAAAGAAATGCCTCCACAAATTAGAGGGTCTCGTGTCTGTTACCAGTACAGCAGCAAGTGATTTACCATTGTCGTTTCTAATTTAAGTGCACATCTCTCGTAAAGCACTGCTTTCAATTACTGCCAATCAAGTGCTGTATCAGGAATGTGCAGTTAGACAGCTGCGACCACACAGTATAGTATTCAACACTGTGTATAATTCCATGCGGTTCACTGTTTTCAGTACCTTTTGTATGTGGACACTGCCAGTATATATGATTGCTTTGCTCTGTCATGCATCAGGGGTTAAAATTGGCACCTGCCCGCTAGCCAAATGCTGGTAGATTTTGTATTGGGCTAGTGAGATTTTCATTTAACTAGCCCAGCGGGCTTGTACTGGAGAAGGCAACACTTCAGTATATACACCAGCTGGTCCAGAGGAAATGTCTGTAGGGCCAGTGGATTTTCCCAGTCACTAGCCCTGCTGGCTAGTGGCTGCGAAACTTAATTTCAACCCCTGTGCTTGTGTGCATGCATGCGTGCATGTGTGTCTCATTCAAGCCCTGTTGTTGTGTGCAAGGACCTTGATACCCTCCCGCTGGTGCAAGTGCAACACGGAATGGGCCCGCGTAGGTGGTGGTGATGGTGGGGGAGAATCCATGCCTGGAGAGGGGCTGGGGTAGGAAGGACATAGGGATGGTTGTTGTGTCAGCAGGGAAGTAAGGGGTGCACAGGCACCTCGCAGGATGCAGATGCCTATGTATGAGATACGGAGGCATATGTACCCTGGCAGGTGCCAACACAATCCTTTACTGTCCCGCTTACAGAAAAAATCCTCCCTATGCCTCTCTGTGCCCCTACTGCCCACCGACCCCACATGAAGCCCACCTAGAACAGTTTCCCAGGCTGTCGCAGTAGGTTTAGACTGCCTCCTGGCAGGTCTAGGTGGAGCCCCTTGAGATTGTGACTGCCACGGGGTGACTTTTGGAATCAGTAATGAGAAACCTTGAAAAAAAAAAAAACACACAGGCCACTGTCAAGTTTAAATTTTATTACACTGTAAAGTACAGCAACAATTTCCTAGCTCCTTTAAAGGGCGCCTTCTGTAATAACAAGGCATAAACACTGGATTCACACTAATTATATTTTTAGCTTTACTGCAACATCACATTTATGAATACAGAAACTGAGTACTGCTTAGTAGTAATTCAACTCTACTTCACTAGATAAAATGTTGACGCACAGTCATTTGCTGCTCATTATGAACTTTCCAAATGTGTGAGGCAGTGTGTTTGCGCTAAGTTAAAAACTCATTAACAGTTGCTTATATCCAACCAGGAATTGGTAACAACACAATCAACTTAGAATATGGTGCTAACTGCTACTAAGTAATTCTAAGGAGAAAAGCATTAACACATATGCATGATAGTATGCTGCATCTGCATCATGACAAATCTTTCTGTATGAAGTGTTTCTGGAACTTGGCCCTATAGTTTGATTTTCATAGTGCAGGACATACCATTACCTTCTGGTTTCCATCCAGAAACTTTTCTAACACAGCGAGTGAATAGCTAACTGGAAAAGCAGTGGTCTCTTATGCCAAACATGTAAGTTGCAAGTAATTGCATGTATTATAATTCCCAGCCCGAAAGATTTCCTGCGAGATTTCTAACAGGTTTTGTACTTGCCTTTCTAGGATGGAATCCGCACAGAAGAGAAAACTGTCTGGTGCCCAACAGAGGAAAGCTAAATGTGCCCGGCAAGAGGAGACAGCACAGCTGTCTAAGGGTTTGGCCTCTTTTCTAATTCGGTAAGTGAAAACATATAGTAGTAAAAAGCTCTATACAGTATGCCAACCCTCATGTGTCTAACAGTATTAAGATGGCAGGTATATTTGTCATATAAACTAGTACACCTCTGTGACTGTCTTTCTCTTGTAAGACTTTTTTGCCATATTTTACACTAGCCCCGCCCCCCCATATCTTTTAATTTTTACTTGTGTGTAATTGGCCATAGTTTTTTGTCAGCGTACTGTTTCATACCAGTAACCGCTAAATTAAAAGGTAACTTTTGTGTTAATTAGAAATTCTGTTGTTGCATTTTGTATGTGCCTTTTTGCTGCAGTTCACATCACTGTTATTTCATTCCAGGCACGTTAAAAAAACCTGCATCTGCTGTGACACCAGTCGAGCACCTTGAAGGACCGTCCTCAGCTTGGTAAGTTATTGAGATACCAGCCATTAACATTCAATGAAATGGCTGTTGTATTCATTACAGTATAATTAGTTTACATCTGTGCATCTCTTTCACTTCTAGGTCTTTTGCTACCTTGTTAATAGTACACTAGAAGCATTTATTTTATTGTTCATTACATTGTGCTTCTGTGTAATGTGCTGTATGGTTTGGTAAGTGTATGGCCTAATACTGGCAAAAGGTACGATATGATAGGTGAAGTATGCTAATGATGACATTTTATTGCCCTTCAAACACACCTTTGTTCTACAGTTTATATCTAACACCGCTGTTTCATTTTAGCCAGTTGAAACACCTGCATCTTCGTGACACCAGCACACCTCCATGAAGGACCATCCTCAACTCGGTAAGTTATTTTGATGTCCTTTTTTATTTTTTTTTTATATTTTTCTCAGTTCGTACAATGGTACGTAATGATTGGTGATTTTTGTTTCGCTTGCTAATTTAATTTCAAAAGGAGTGTCCGTCTTTTGGTATTCACATTGGGGCCCTGCTGTGAAATAGACCCACCCATCTGGTGGGTCACTACCCCAAACTGCATCTGCCTTAAATGGATTACCTTGATATCGGGTGCATTGGCCCAAAAACAGGCTTAAGTAAGGTGTGGTTCCAAAGCAAATATGCAGGTAACTGGTGGGGAACTAGTTAAATGAGAAAGTTATACTTCTCCCTTTTCAAACCTTGTCCACTGTTAGCTTCTCTCACTTGCACATTCACAAACTATAAATGGGATTCTAAATGATGGGTGCTATTGCATATGGGAAACAACCAAAAAAACAAGTGTGTACCAGCCATCGGCTTAATTGTCACAACTAACATATTATTTTTCTGCCAACTTTTGGATCTGATTTCTGATCAGGAGTGGGGGTCTTTTGGTATTCACTTCAGGGCCCTGATGTGAAGTCGCCCAGCTACCATCGTCTAGGTAGACCACACATAAGCTGGGTCCATAACACAAACCGCGCCTGCCTACAATGCTTTACCGTTATATAAGGTGCATTGGTCACATATTGGCAGGTGACAGAGTATCCTGTTGAGTGAACAGTGTTTTGTAGGCATTGAAAGTGACAAATTATCATTCCTCTAATGTTACTTTTTCTTTTATCGTGTTTTCATTATAGGCAAGTCCTTGGCAATGGATCCGAATCTGCTGTGGCAGCTCAAGTTTATGTCCCTGAAAAGGCAACTGAAATTTCTGTAGTTGGAGCCTTAAATATTGATACTGCAGCAGGACCTGTACCTGGGACCACATCTTTGGGTGAAGAACCTGTTACGCCACAGAGCAGCAACACAGAGAGCCATTTAAGAGGAGATCTGCATATGCATGATGAAGGAGACATTGGGTTCTATGACCGCCAGACACTGACAGAAGTGCAAAAAAAGATCATCTTAACAAGCCAATGGCAACCACCGCAAAACTTCCAGTTTCCAAAATGAATGATGAAATCTTGCAGTGGCCAACAGCAGCAGTATCAACGTTTCAATCCTCAGCTTCTGCGAGAGCACAATTTTGCACGATACTCCAAGCATCTGGATGCAGTCTTCTGTGGACCATGTTTTGTGTTTAACACCTGCAAGGAAACGGTGTTGGTATCTATACCAATGATGGACTGGTCAAATGGGAAAAAGATTCTAGAGAGGCACAGCAATTCAAAAGAACATGGGAATGCCACTGCAAGGGCAGAAGCATTTGTGTATGTGATGGAAGACAGACAACGGCTTATCAGTGCCTTTTAAAGCAGGATCAGAAAACAACTGAACGAGCAAGACATGCTCTGCGACGCATTATGAACATCATTCTCCTTTGTGGAAGGTACAATATAGCACTGAGAGGAAGGCTTCCGACCACTGGAAAGTTCAGTGCACTTCTGCAGTACACAGATGAGTTGGACACGATCTTCAAAGAACACCTGGATTGTGCACCACTAAATGCACAGTATACTTCGGCACAAATTCAGAATGAGTTGATACAGTTGGTGGGTCAACAGATTCAAAGAACAATTCTGGCACAGGTCAAAGCGGCAAAATTCTTCAGCTTGATTGCAGATGGAACCACTGATATTGCCACAAAAGAGCAGATAACCCTTGCGGTGTGATACGTTCATCGAACTGAAAATGGAGCTGTGCAACTGCGAGAATATTTCATTGAGTTTGTGGAAGCCTTCCAGACAACTGGGCAAGCACTTGCAGAACTGTTCTTGCAAAGACTTACTGCTTGGGGTATTGATAAGGAATACATGAGGGGCCAAGGCTACGATTGAGGCAGCAACATGAGTGGCCAATTTAATGGAGTGCAAGCCAGAATACGTGCAGTCCTTCCTGAAGCTACCTACAGTGCCTGCAAAGCACATAATTTAAACACTGCAATTGTTCACTACTGTAAAACACGCCAGATTTCAAATATGTTTGACACATGCAGAAAAGTAATTGCAACCCTGAAATCCTCTGCCAAGCGCAGCAATGTGTATCTGACAGAACTGAAAGAATTTGCAAACTTGCCATGTGACTGGGAAGATGAGGAGGAGGAAGACCGCAGTACAGTCTTGCCTGCCCCTGGGAATACACGATGGATGAGTCAAGCAGATTCACTTAGATGTTTCAAAGCAAAATATCTTGTGATAGTCATCACCTTTGAGAAAGTTGCCAATTTTGATGAGGATGCCGACAGATTTAAATTTTCCATCACAAAATTTGATTTCCTCGTTTGTTTGGTGTCTGTGGAAGCAATTCTGGAACTTACTAAACCTCTTCATCTGTACCTGCAACGTGAGAATATTGACTTGATTCAGGCATGTGAAGAAGCAAATGTTGTGGTTCAGACACTTCGAAGCATGAGAGAGGATGCGGATACCAGATTTTGTGCTCTGTATGATGAGGTGAAACGCAGCAAGTTGTGCATTTGTTGAAGAATCCATGCCAAGAATATGTGGACGACAAAATGCAGAGGAACAATATTGCTGCATCGATCCACAGGAATACCACA
The DNA here is from genome assembly GCA_016271365.2 of Neoceratodus forsteri. NCBI lineage: Eukaryota > Metazoa > Chordata > Ceratodontiformes > Ceratodontidae > Neoceratodus > Neoceratodus forsteri. The sequence goes on from CM057449.1 coordinate 465,622,276, forward strand.
GAAGAAACATCTTCATTCCTTTCCTGGACCACGTTATTTCAGAGCTGTCGAACAGCTGATTGAATGCCTTCGTTTCTCGCGCAGTACTGATGCCACATAAACTACATGCTATGGACTCTGAAGAAATGGTGACTGCTGTGTATAATGCATACAAGGGTGACCTCTCCAGCCTGGACAGCTTTAGAGCAGAACTACAGAGATGGAAAACTAAGTGGATGTCTGCCCCAAAAGAAAAGCGGCCAAACAGCATCATGTCTACATTATCTGTGGTAAATCCTGCATTCTACCAGGATATTAACACAGCTCTTTGTGTTTTGGCCACAATGTCAGTCAGCATTTCTATGGCAGAGAGATCATTTAGTGCACTGCGAAGAATAAAGACCTGGCTATGGAACAGTATAGGTGAAAGTCGACTGACCGGTTTAGCACTGCTGCATCTACATCACGATATCCCAGTCAACGTGGAGCAAGTACTGAAGGATTTCAACCCATGCAATGATCGTCGGATTAACTTTGTGACAAGGTGACCTCTGCCAGTGGAGCTTGTCTTACTGTCTGTGCTGTGGTTTGATGTATTGCTTGGTTTCTGCTGTATTTGTTAAATTAGAAGAAATTTATTATACATTCTTCTGTTGATGGAGTGGTTATTTGGGTGTGTATGAGTGAGTATACTAATTCTGATTGGCGTGGGTGGTCAACTTTTGATGTGTCTTGTTTTGTTAGATTTGTTGCCAATTCTTAAATGAAACACTCAATTTACACAATTTGCGATTTTTAAACTGGAAATGTACCTAATTATGTAAGGTATGGGATTAGTTGGACCTAGTACACTGCTGTGGGTATGCTACCATTTTGTTGAGTGGGTGATTTTGGTTACTTTGGGTATGAGTGGGCTTTCGGTTGGTGTCGGGCTCTACATTCTTTTTGTTTTTATTCTGTTGGTGCTGCATCTCGGCATGATTCATAGTTGTATTTTAAATTGTAAATTGCTGAAGTAAGAAAGTCTGAGGTACTGGGCTAGTTGGTGTGAACGGTTTAGGTGGTTATGGTGATTGAACCTAAACCAGAACACCAAAACCAGAGCACCATCTAGCTTACCCAGCCCTCTCCTACAGAAAGTCATGTACATAATTCCTGTAATTGTAACAGTAATAGCACACTGCTGTGGGTATACTACCATTTTGCTGAGTGGGTGATTTTGGTTACTTTGGGTATGAGTGGGCTTTCGGTTGGTGTCGGGCTCTGCATTCTTTTTGTTTTTATTCTGTTGGTGTTGCATTTCAGCATGATTCATAGTTGTATTTTAAATTGTAAATTGTTGAAGTAAGAAAGTCTGAGGTACTGGGCTAGTTGGTGTGAACAGTTTAGGTGGTTAAGGTGATTGAACCTAAACCAGAACACCAAAACCAGAGCACCATCTAGCTTACCCAGCCCTCTTATACGGTAAGTAATGTAAATAGTTACTGTCATTTTCATGTAATTGGTAAGGGTACACTGCTGATGGGATGTTGCCATTCAGAGTTTGATTTGACTACTTGACTTCTTTTGGGTGGTGTGGCGATTCAGCTTGAGTGAGTGAATAGAGTGTATGAGCACAGGCACTGGTATGAATGGACCTCTGTGGGACTGGCTACCTTGTTGTGGTACAGAGGCTTGTCACAATGCAATATCTTAACCAAAAGCCAGTCTTGTTGCTGTGTATGTAGTACTGAGGCTTGTCACAATGCAACATTGTAACCAAAAGCCAGTCTGTGAGTTTGACACTGAGGGTGATAGGGGGTGTATGAGAATAAGAGTGTGGACCAGGGGAGCGAGGCTAGAGTGGACCGGGGGGTGGGGCGCCAGTGTGGACCGGGGGGGTGAGGCTCGACATGGGGGGTGCAGTGCGGCTGCTCTGTGTACAAATTTTAAATCCCTAGCTACACCCCTGATTGTGACCCCATTTTTAAAAATCATGATAAGCAGGATGTCAGGGAACTATAGACCCATAAGCCTGACATCCATTATAGAAAAACTAATGGCAGGTTTTATCCAGGAAATCATTGAATCACATATACAAAATCAAGGGTTATCTGACATATTCCAACATGGCTTCATTCCTTGTAGAGCATGCCTGACAAACCTAACACAATTCTTTGGGCCACTCAGCAGGGTATCCTGTGATGATAGTGACTGAAAATGAGTGACTGCTAAAACAGTGACTCTTTCAGCAATATCATCAAGGGCTACCCTGCAAGGGTAGTAACCATACAGTGAAAGTGACTGTAGGGAGAGTGACCAGAAGGGGGGGATAGTGTAAGGAAGGGGAGGGATAGGGGAAGGGTCCATAGGGGATCACTGTGCCCACTCCAGCCTAGCTAGCCCTATGGCATGATGGTGAGGGTCACTAGCTCTGTCTGAACAGGTACAGGGTTCGGGCTGAGGACCGGGAAGATCTCAATGTTGCTGCTGCCTGCTGCTGCAGCATTTAATTTTTCCTACAAATGCAGGCTGTGGTCCTTCCCCGACATGCATCCTCCTGGAGTTAGTAATCTTTATTCAGAGGGGGCAAAGCTCCCCGCAAAAACACTTTTTCTTTTGCCAGATGTCAGGTCACTGGCAAGTGTATATCACCGATTTGCTTTTTGGTGAAATACACTCGCCATAATAGCAATCGTTATTTTGCAATCACTATTATGACACAGAACCTTCAGCAGTGCTTTGGACATGGGGCTGCCAATAGACATAATTTATTTAGACTGTTCAAAGGCATTTGACTTAGTGCCACACAAACAGCTCATATAATGTTTGATGGGTCTAAAAATACACCCAAAAGTAATACAATGGGTGGATTCTTGGCTTTACAACAGAAATCAGAGAGTATGTGTCTAGGGTTACTTATCTGAAAGTGGTATTGTCACAAGTGGGGACCCCAAGGGTTTGTTTTGGGGTCAACCTTATTTAATGCATTTGTCTCAAGTATGCAAGCATCACCTAACTCATGGTCTTGTAAATATGCTAACGACACCAAGATTGGAGCAGTTGTTAATAACATAGAGGCCATTGAACACCTCCAGAGTGACCCTAAACACCTTGAGAACTGGGCACTGAATCACGGACTTGATTTCAACATAGACAAATGTAAGGTGGTGCACTTAGGCTTTAACAGCATTAAAGCTAACTATGTGTTAAACAACAAGATGCTAAATACAACTGCTAACAAAAAGGATCTTGGCGTCTTTATCTCTGACATCCTTGCATTTGACATACATACCAAACAAATGGTTAAAAAAAGCAATAACCTTCTTGCGTGTATAGTGAAACATAGGAGTAAGAGTGCAGATGTAATTATCCCCTTATTTACTTCTCTGGTGAGGCCACATCTCGAATATTGTGACACAATATGCTCACCTCAAAGTATCAGATGTACTAATCTAATAGAAAGAGTACAAAGGACAATAACTAAAAAAATTAATAATCTCAAATACAAGACATATAGTGAGAGATTGAATCAACTAGGCCTTTACTTCCTACAGTATCGAAGACAAAGAGGAGATCTCCGTTACGTTTACAAGGCTAATCAAAAAGAGGCCTTGTGGGAGACGACAGGTCTATGTAAAAAAGATGTTGAAAGGAAAACAAGCTTGCATGATTTACAACTTGGGGAAAACTTTGACCTGAGGAAGAGAGTTTTATCTCTTGAAAGCTAGTCTTAAAAATAATTTTGTTAGTCCAATAAAACGTATCACCTGCAACATATTTGCTTTTGTTTTTTTCTCTACAACTTAGGGGGGCAAACTTTACAACAACTAGAAGAAGTAGATGGTTTACACAATGAGTGTTGGCACCATGGAACTCCCTGCCAGAAATTATTGTCCATAGCAATAACATGGACATGTTTAAAAAGTCACAAGATAAGCACATGGGAAATATAAGATTTGAATACTACCACTGATATGCGGCAATTTATATAAGGGCTAACACCAACTAACTCGACTCAACTTATATGATTCTATGATTCTACATATACATAACCTGCAATATTAAATTAGAAAAATGTAGAACTTGTTCATTGACAGGCTCCATCTGCCACAACGTGCACATAGGGGCAGTGACAAACATAGGCCACAGTAAACATGTAGATGAATGACTCAACAACACTATTATAGTAATGTTGATAATTCATGCACTGTTCATTTGCTTGACAGAATACACATTTGTGTCAGTATTCAACAGTGATGTACACTGCAAGCAATGCGTCACTCTACGTAATGTACACATCATTACATTATAAATTACTTATGTGACTTCAGACAATCAGCACACTATACATCTTATCCTGGGTACAGTGGTCTCTCATGTAAGAATATTATGAGTTGAGCATTCCACTTCCTTGCTGGGGGAAGGCAGCTACACATACCTTTTGAAAACTAACAAACAAACTACTGAAAACTTGTAAGTCACTAGCTAATGCAAGTGATGTCTAATAATATAATAAGGTCTATCTGTTCTGGTATTTAAGGTTCCTTTCTTTCTTGAAGTTTAGGTAGCAGGAACTGCTCAACTTGCTTCGCAGTTCTCTTACCCAAACCTCACACTCAGAATCCCTTATACCACAAAAGACACCCCACAGAAGACCAATTAACAAACTTTGAGATTGCAGTGTCAACAGTCATGATAATCCATGTGTCACATATAGTGCCATCATTTTCACATGTGAAGTAACATGCACATCATAAATGGTTTAACAAGCATATTGCAAAGGTGCATGGACATATTTCAGGTTGCTTATGACCACTGTATATGCTGCACTACAGCACTTGGTGACAAATAACTTATTTGTTGAAAAACACATACATGCATCACAGTCACAGACACTAAATAGAATAATGTATGGGGAACTATGCATAATGAGACTATAATTTCATCGAGAGATTCTGGTAACATGGGCCAGATTTTCAAAGAGCTGTTAAACTGACACAAGCTGTGCCGATCAACCCCTTGCATCAATTCTGGGTACATTGAATACATTGGGCCATATTTTCAAACAGAAATCATTACTGTGGCAAAGTATCCAGAAATCATGTAAGAGGACTGCTACAGCATAAATCTGATGCATAGATAAAGAATGATGGCAGCTGCCTCAAAAGAAATTGTGGAAGAAAGGACAGAAGCAAAGGGAACAAACACCTCTGCAAAATGAATTTTGCAGAGCGAAAAATTGACATAGTAACAGAGGATGTGGATGCCCACCCTGCCCTTTTGCTATCGAGAGGAATGGACAAGGAGCTGTGGGACTGTAGAAAACAGACCTAGGATTAAGCGGCCACATAGGTTAATGATGTAGGCCCTGTAAGGTACACCATAAGGGCACCTCAGAAAAGGTACAATGACATCAACTATAGGTCAGATAAGAAGATGGCCAACAACAGATGCTGCACCACTGCAACCAGAGATGGACCAAGCCAGATTATCCCACTGAACAGCCAGAAACAGCATGTGGCAGCACCACTGAGGGGGACAGTAACCTGGACCTCTTCAGGTTACAGAACACTGCCAATGGTATGTATCGGGGTGCCCCATCCACCCCATCTGTGCAGTCCAACATACAGGCCTGCATAGCAACACAGGCCACTAAACAACAGTTGTAATTGAAGCTATAGTGGCTATGTAGAGTACACACAACAGTGCTCCTGGCAGTGAAAGTGCAGCCCAAGGTTTCTTCCCCCATGCTGATGACACCTATTGCCACCCACCTAGTACCAAGCCCTACCAGAAACCTGGACAAAAGTACTCATGATGCAATACATGCATGTGTACACCTTAGCAACCCAAGTCATGCCCCTGAGCTGGTGGCACCTGTCACTACCCTCTGCTACCAAGCCCTGCCAGACATCTGGACAAAGGTATCCATAATGCAATGCATACATGTGCATGTGTAGCCCATAACACTATGTGAAAAGTTGTAGTGCAACACTATAGGAGCAGCACAGCTGGAAGATGGGGTGTATGAAGGATGTAATGCTACTGGTACACTGATGGCTTGAGACATACAGAGTGTCATTCAGAGACATGCAAAGCAATTACACGTACACAGGATATTACGGCATGCCTAACAAAGGACAATGTATACAGGCTGTGTCACAGCACTGCCTACTCCATATGATGGTGGATGCATGCCACCTGCTGATGTCACATAGAGCAATGCAACAACAGGCACAGCACACACAGCATACGGATGTATTGATATGGTTGGTCAGCACACCAAGCAACAATAATGTATATGTTGTGTCCCTAAAGATACCACCACAGAAAATACAGGCACCACAACATCTGACATGACAAGCACCCCTCACCAACAGCAACACCAAGGAGAGGAGGTGGAGGTAACAGGGATGGATGACACTGACAACAGTGGACATATGGAGGATGAGGACTGGCAGAAGTAGGCTGACATAGGCCTTAACACAATCCCAAAGGTGACAGAACACCACCGACAGCGCATTGGACACACAGAACACCAGTGAGGGAATGAACACAGACACCAGCAAGACAGGATCCATACATGAAAACATGGCTCAGGACCTCAGCCTGATACCATCAGAACAGTAGAATGAGACACCATAACACAGTGCAGAGGATGAGACCACACTACCCTTGGAAGATGATGACCTGAGCCAATGCTGCCAGGAGGTAATCAGTGCAGAGGAGGCAGTGATAAGGTAGATAAAGGAAATATTGTAAACCCATGATATGGGTAACTCAAACTGAGCAACTCAATAAGAGCGACTCAGTTTGAGTGCATGTGTAAATAGCCAGTGGAAGTAAATAGCGTTGTGGAATGAGAGCGAATGGGAAAGATGTCGAGGGAGTCGATAGCAAGGGAGAGTCAGTAGGAGAAAGGTAAAGGGTATGTTTTGGAGGGCTGATTCCAGCTGCCCATCTGGCGTGGTGGTTAGGGTTATGGTCTGGGAAGCTGATGGATTAGGGTTTGGGTCTGGCATGTGGTTCATATTTTCTGTCCTGTCTTGTTTTTTTGTTTGAATTTAGTTTTTTTATATTTTTTATGTACAGTACAGTTTCACACACTTTATTTCCCCCCACCCACAAGTTGCCCCCCCAACGTTCTCCCCCTGCAGACAGCTGTCTCCATAGAGTGGCCCCCTCCTGTGTTTTCCTGTTTCCCCCAGTGTCCACCCCCCCACCCAGAGTTGATTATTTTTATATGGGAGGTGCTGGGGGCTTGTTTGTTACTGTTGTTTAGTTGCCAATTGTTCCTGCCACTGTAGTGCTGATTGATGATTTGCCTTTTGGTGATTTGCAATAGTTGTGGATGTCTCTTCCCTCATACCACATGGTACGAAGAAATACAAGAGGCCATGGATGAGCACTTGTTGGGTTACAGGAGGTCATCCAGCCTGGGATTAAAATTGCAAAACATGCCAGACAGATATAAGTGCCATATTGCATGGCATCCATGCATGCACACAGAGGAAGATGGAGTCACTGGAGTAGATAACAATAGTGCTGGAGTGACCTACTGCTCAAAACCAGGAACCAACACATGATACCACTGCCACTGCTGTTGCACTGCAGACCATTGCACATGAAATGTGCCACAGACAAGACACCGATGCCACAGGACGCAACACCCATGCCCACAATGTATATAGCAACCAGAATACCAGTAGACCGAGCACCCAGTACTGCAATGGCCACAGCAATCAGTTATACAAAGGACATACTACACAATCCTGCATCACTAACCGGCCCTTAGAATTAAGGATAGAACTGTCCTCCCAGACTCCCTGAGTGACCACTCACCACTGTACTGTACCTGGTCAGGCAAACAACCCACCCCTGTACCTACCACCATGCTCTGGTGTACCCTCCACCCTGGTTAGCTCACCAAATTCAAAGAACACCTTGCCCACTGGGATTGGATCCCAATTTATTAGGCTTCTGACATGGATACTGCTCTAGACTACTTCAACGACTCATTTATTTCTGTCTGTGATACCTACACCCCTATAAAGAAAACACACCACAAGCAGACTAATGCACTCTGGATAACTCCTGCACTCATCCAACAACTAAAGCACAGAGATTACCTGTGGCACAAGGCCAGATACACAGCAAAAGCTGCCGACAAGTATGCCTATTGTGCAGAGCGGAATAAATGTACCTGCGCCATCCGCCAAGCAAAGGCTGAACACTTCAGGGCCCAACTTACCTCCTCTTGGGGTCCTCCCGCAAATTCTGAGACAACATCAAAACACTCAATGGCAAATCTCGGCCCCCACCCCCCTCACAGATCTCAATAAATGGATCCATTAGCACTGACCCTAAGGAAATAGCCAATGCCCTCAACACCAATTTCACCGATCTGAGTTCAGTCCTCTCCAAAAATTTCTTCAGCCCCATTCCCACCTCTGATACCCCCCAGCTCCCTCATGCACCTTTCTACTTGAGGGCAATCATGCCTCAGGAAGCTGAGCCATATCTGGCCAAGGCCCTGAAAGGCACTAGCCCCCTGAATGACCCGCTTGACACTAGACTACTCTGCTTAGCACTGGATGTTCTGCTCCTCCCCTTAATGGGACTCTCTGAATCTCTCCCTTTGCCTTGGTCAGTTCCCCGAAAACTGGAAAGCTGCAGTAGTGACACCCATCCACAAAGGTGGGGATCACCTATCCATGGGGAACTACCGGCCAATCTCAATCCCCCCCCCCACCGTCCAAAGCCTTAGAAAAGGTGGTGGCTAATCAGCTAACAGTCTACCTTGACACATATAACCTGCTCTGCAGCCAGCAGTACGGTTTCCATGCTGGGCACAGCACAACCACAGCCCTCCTGGAATTCTCATCCTATATCCATGCTGCACTTGATAAGGGACAACTAGCAGGAGCTGTGTTCATTGACCTCTCCAAGGCCTTCGACACAGTAAACCACCCCCTCCTGCTGGACACCCTCCTCAAATTAGGTTTCTCTCAAGGTCCCCTCAACTGGCTGTCCAGCTACCTGACATCATGAACGCAGTGTGTCAAGATCAATACCACGTTATCCATCTCCCACCCAATACACTCTGGAGTCCCCCAAGACTCCATCCTTGGGCCTCTACTCTTTAGCCTCTTTCTCAATGCCCTCCCCTTCCTCTGCGTGGGAAAAATACTACTCTACACAGATGATGCCATCCTATGCACCACCCATACAAACCCTAATGACCTGCAGGCTGCACTCCAGCACTCCTTTAGCCTTACTGAAGAGTTGTTCAGCAAAAACAGGCTGGTCATGAATCTGAAGAAAACTAAGACCCTACTATTTGTGCACCATCAAAACAAACTAAAGAACTCACCCCTCCACATCGTATCCAGCTCACTCCACCCCCTAGAACAGGTCCACTCCTACAAATACCTAGGGGTTACCTTTGACCCTGTTTTCACCTTCCATACCCACATTAACACGCTCACTTCTGCAGTGAACACCTGCATTGGTCTCCTCTACCACCACAAGGACTGCTTACCTCCTGAAGCGTTAAAACTAGCTATCACCTCATCTCTTATGTCCCTGATAGACTACAGACTCCTGATCTATAGTGCGGCTGACACAATGGCTCTCAACAAAATCAAAGTAGTCTTCGACAAAGCCTGCAGGCTCCTGTCAGGTGCGGCAAGGACCACGCACACCTGCACCCTCTACTCCAATACGCAGATCCTCACTTTTGATTGGAGGCTCAGGTATGAGGCATGCCTCACGGTCAAGAAATCTCTCCTTGGGTTAACACCGCTGGGATTGGCAGCATCCCTCGCTAATAAAGAACACCCAGTAAACATTCGCAGCACTAGAACTGCCTCCCTGTTAATCCCCAGGGTCAAGACAACCCTGGCACAGAGGTCATTTACAGTCAGGGCCCCCACCTTCTTTAATGCCCTCCCTATATCCGTCACTAGCCTCACCAAACTGGGTCATTTCAAGGCGGCACTCAGAAACCACATACTCACTACCCGCTCATGCACCTGCCCATAGCCATACTACCAACCATCTAATAGCCCGAGCTCGTACCCAACCGTATTACCTCTATACTCCTCTATGTCAAAGTCTTTCCTCAACTGACTGCACTGTAACTGTTGTCTATGACTAGGCCCTTTGTCTCTGGGACCAAGCTTAGCTAACCTCTTGTACTGACTAAAGTCCACTGGGCTGCTAATATATTTGTAAATATGTTACGATGTTTCTTCCCCTACCCCACTTAGCTAAGATATTGTGTAGGCCATATCACCCACTGATTTTCTGTCTATATATCCACTCTGTAACTGTTTTCATGTTTACTGTCTTTGCAACTGACTTGGAGCCTTTGGAAGTTAGTCTATGACTCAAAGGTTTGCAATTCTGATATTCTAAATAAATAAATAAAAGTCACAGTGGCCAGGACTTCAGTGGATCAAATAGCCATAGAAATAGTGGTCCCAGTGGAACTGGATACAGTGACCCCAGTAGATATGGATACAGTGGCCCCAGTAGCCATGGATACAGTGGTGCCAGTGGACATGGGTACAGTGACACCAGCAGCCAGTACTACAGTGCACCCCACCAGGTGTTTCACAGCATACAAAGCACAAACCCTTCCCACTGCCTCTCTGACCCAGGTCCACAATACACACCTGACAAAGGCTTCCAGCAGTCCACAGGCCCAGGAACTCAGTGCTCCCACAGTCCAGGCCTCCAGCACGCCACAGGCCCAGGAACCTAGTGCACCCATGACCCAGGCCTCCAGCTCTCCACAGACCCAGGAACCCAGTGCTCCCACAGTCCAGGCTTCCAGCACTCCATAGGCCCAAGTACCCACTGCTCCCACAACCCAGGCCTCTAGCAGTCGCATTACCCCATCCACTAGTTTTACCGCCACCCAGGACTCCACTGCTACTGAACACACCACATCCACATGTGCACCCTACAGCAAAAGATTGAGGACATCTAAGGACAGTGGCATATTGGAGACTGCATGTGACTTAACCATCAGCACTACAGTAGTAGCCACTCACAGGTCGCAAAGGCCACATACAGTGTAGGCACAGACACAGATGTACAGCAAGAGGAGGAAATGCAGGACACCAGTCGCACAACATTTATGTACACCACTGACAGATGTGACGTGCATGTTGTGCAGATAGACCAAGCCACTTCCTGGTGGACATGTGATCCTCAGAGACAGTTACGATATGCTTTGCAGATCATATGCATCACAATGTGTTCTGATAATAACAATGTCGGTCCTCTGCATGTGTGAGGATTGGGGTGGTGGTCCCATATGCCCCTGGCAGTACTTGAGGGAGAGCAGCAGCAAGCCGATTGGGGTGGTCACGGGGTAGAACTACTACACTTGCATATAATACACCTGTGTATTATATGTATGAGATGATGCACTACAAGGGTATCACAACATTAATGCACTTCAGCATGAGTGAGTTATTGCAGTCTCGTTTGTCCTTGTCCTGACTCACATGGACCCCCACCCCTTTCAGGTCCATAGAGGAACAATGCAGTATTGGCTTATTCAAATATATGGGCATTACTGGGTAGGAGTCCTTTCACCAGGAATAAACCAACTATATTATGTGACATATCTGTGTACCTTCCAATTACACTAAACAACACATCACAACAATGTACAGGTATGTGTCTTTTGTGTGGTTGTATTACATTCCTACAATGTCTTTAACACAATTGTGTAGTGGCATGTCTCCTACAACTACAGTCCTGTGTACATGAACATGAACAAAGGGCCCATCTGTGAGCATTATGTTTTGAATGTGTTCTACACTGTGGCAGTAATAGTATGAATGCTGCGTATTCCCTACCAAGTAAAGATGTCTGTTATGTAATGTTGAAATGCAATTGTATTCAATGCTGCTGTCTCACCAATTATATCACTAGTAGTAGTGGACATCAGATAATAGGGGTGTCAGACATCAGTGTTTAGAGCCCTCAATGCAGCGACCTCTACAACACTCGAACATTGCATGGCATACTTAGAGTATGGGATCACACACATATGCAACACTGCCACTGGGACATGTCATCAGTAATGTTTTGCAGCTGATTGTGCACCATGCACATGAATGTGTGCAGCCTGTCCATTCTTTGAGCATTCACATCCTCCTCTCCAACACCCCTCATTCCCTCTTCATGCTTTCTGTCCTTCATGGCTGATAGTGTCATCATCATCATATTTTATTTTTACAAAGCTCCTGTCCAGAGCTCAGGATACCCTTACAATCATTAAAATTCATAAAATCCACAAATTACATAAAATCCACACAATTTTACAAATTAGAAATATACATAAGAATTCAAATACATAGACTATATTCATTATCTCAACAGCAGACTAATGTAGGCCCCTTAGGAACCAGAAAAGGCCTGATTAAATAAATAAGTTTTAAGGGTTATTTTAAAACCCTCCATGGTAAGGCTATCTTGTATCCGACGAGGTAGAGAATTCCACAGGGTCAGAACCATAAAGGTGAATGCTCTTCCTCCAGATGTTTTCAGATGGATCCTGGAAACATCTAGCAATCCCTTGTCGGATGATTGGAGTTGGTGGGAGGGACAATAAGGAGACAGAAGGTCTTGCAGATACTGGGGTCCCTGGTCATGTAGGGCTTGATAGGTCAGCAATGCGACCTTGAAGGTTATCCACCACTGTACTGGCAGCCAGTGCAGTTCACGCAGCACAGGTGTTATATGCCTGGATCTAAGGGCTCCAGTCAACAACCTGGCTGTCGCATTCTGCACCAACTGCAGTTGGTGGATATCAACCCCTGGTAGCCCTAGGTGGAGGGCGTTGCAGTAATCAAGATGGGTGGTAACAAAGGCGTGGACCAGAGTGGGAAGATTTTCAGTCGGAACCAGGTGTTTCACCCTAGCTATGTTCTTAATATGGTAAAAGGAAGATTTGATTATGGCCATCATTTGAGCCTTTAAGGTCAGGCTCTCATCAAAAATCACACCAGTGTTATGCTCCTGGTCCGAGACAGTTAGTGGTGTTCCTCCCAGCTCTAATCCAAAGGGCTGTCCTACCAACATCCTGTCTGACCTATGATTTGGGTCCACGACCAATACCTCTGTTTTTCCCAGGTTTAGCCTCAGCCAGCAGGCTCTCATCCAGTCCTGAATCTCAGTTAGACAGCTGTTAAACCCTGAGATAGTATCTTTCTCCTGGCCAGGCACAAAAGACATGTATAGCTGAGAGTCATCTGTATAGCAGTGAAAACTCAGACCATACCATCTTATAATGTCTCTTAATGGCAGCATACATACTGCAAACAACATGGGGGAGAGCACCGAGACCTGCAGCACCCTGCAGGGCAGCTCATGAGGGGCCAAGGAATTAATCTCCCAACACCACCCTTTGAGATCTGCCCTTGAGGAATGATTGAAACCAACTGAGGACTGTCCCCCCCCAGTCTACAGAAGAGCTGCAGGTACTCAAACAATACCCCAGGGTCCACAGTATCAAAAGCTGCTGAGAGATCAAGGACAACCAAGATGGTACAGGATCTCTGATCTCTGGCCATCAGGAGATCATTTAGTACCCAAACCAAGGCTGTCTCAGTGGTATGTCTTTTCCTGAAACCTAACTGGAGAGGGTCATAGGTATGTGGCTGAACAAATGATCCTCCAGCTGCAGAGCAACCACCTTCTCAATAACTTTGCATGTAAAAGGCGAGTTAGAGTCCAGTCTGTAGTTAGCCAGGCAGTCAGGGCCTAAGGAGGGTTTTTTCAGGAGGGGCCAAACAACCGCCTCCTTTTAGGGGTCTGGAAAGATCCCTTTCTCCAGAGAGCTCCTCACTATCCCAGCCAGGACCAGGCCGATGACCTCAGCACACCCTATGAGAAGGTGAGTTGATCCCGGATCCAAACTACAGCAGGTTGGCCGCAAAGTCTGGATGATCCTTATAATATCAGTGACTACCAGCAGGCTAAAGATAGACCAGGTCATCTGGGTAACTGTACCACTCAGTTGATCAATGCAAGGACCAATGGGGAGGCACTGGATGATCTCTTTCCTGATGGAGGCAACCTTATTAGCAAAAAACTGCACAAACTCATCACACTTTCCTTGTGACAATGCTCAACCAGATTGCAGACAGACTGGATTGCACAGTCTGTCCACAGTGTGGAAAAGCTGAGCAGGCTTGTTTTTGGCTGCAGCAATCTCCTTGGACAGGAACTCTGCTGTCTTATTGGAAATTGTGGATTGGTAGACTTTATAATGATCTAGCAATCTAAGCCTGTCCTCCTCCAGGTGAGGTTTCTGCCAGTGTCTCTCCAACCTTCGCCCCACCTCTTCAACTCCCTCAGTGACCAATCATACCATGGTGCTCCAGGGCGAAGGGTCAGGGGACGAACATTAACTGAAGCAATGATATCCAGGGCCCCTTCTACCACCCTATTACAGGTGAGAACAAGGGAGCCTGGGTCACTGCTATCATTTGGAATTCTCAACAGGTCCAGTACCACCATTAGGCCTTCTAGGGTAACTCCTCTTAAGGGATGGTACTGCGCCATTTGCTTGAGGGCAGGCCTAGTAAGAGGAGTCAAAAAACTGAACATCAGGGCATGATGGTCAGACCATCTGACAGGATCCACCACCATGTCAGTGATCTTCATCCCCAGGAGAAACACCAAGTCCAACTAATGTCCCTCCCCAGTGGGTGGTGGTGGTAATTACCCATGTCAGGCCCAGTAATTCCATCAACTGGAGGAGGTTTTGTCCAAATGATGAGAGCTCATCATTGACCCAAGCATTGAATTCCCCCAGAATTAACTATCTGGGTAACTCCAACACCATCCCAGTGATGAGCTCTGCTACCTTCTGCAGGAAAGCCCTCCCATCACCTGGTGGATGGTAAATGAGAAGGATCCTGCAGCCTGCTCCCACCCCCATAATACACTCAAAAAAATTGGTAGATCCCACTGGGACCTCCCTGAAATCCAATTCTGATCTTAAACAGATTGTGACTCCCCCACCCCCTCGGTCCGCTCTTCGGTGGTGTAACACTGAGAACCTGGCAAAAATAGCAGATACCAAAATGGGTCCCACATTTTCATCCAGCCATGTCTTGGTGATGCAAGCCTGGTGTGCAGAGGCTACCATACCAGCCACTGATGTGATCATATTCTTGACTGACCTGGCATTGCATAACACCACCCTAGAGAGACAAGAACCTGAGAATGATCGTACCACCTGCCTGCACAAGTCAGAGCCCTTGGGTCAGACAGCCCCTGTGGTACAACAGGGTGACTGGAGGCACTGTGACAGGGGTTGGTGGCATATCAGATGCCACATCCTTCCCATCCCCAACTTCAACCTCTCCATCACTGTCCTCCTCTTCTGCACAATAGTGTTGTCCTCTGGCTGTGTGGCAGCCCTATTGTCCTCCCTCTGCATGAGCCCACCAGTCTGTGTCCCCGGATGTCCACACCCAGTGATCCCTTCAGTGTCCTTTTAGGCCTCCTGCATCCTGTACCTCATTCTTTGCTCATACATCCTGGCTTCCTTTCACTACTGGTGTCACATAGCTTATTCCAACTCCTGAACCCAGTGTAAGAGCTGCACCTGCCCAGCATCATGCTGCTGTCCCATACCTGCAGTGACATATGGTGGACAGTATCAGTGATGGATATATGACAGGCCTGTGCATGCATGTATGCTATGAGGGTACAGTTCCAGTGAGTGACATGCCTGTATTCCTGGGCCAGGCAGTACCTGTCATAGGTACACATTCAGATACTGCAGAACTCCTATATCTATGGAGAGTCCTTTATGTTACAGAGTACTGGAGACATCAACAGGGACATTGTTCCCCTAGACCTGAACTGGTTATATGGGACTGCACAGCATTGTGGCTTCCATAGGGAATAATGTACTCTACAGGGAAACACAGGGATGTTGCCCTGGAGTTATGGGACCAGTGACAATGTACTCTTTGAGCATTGTCACTGTAGGTGGCATTGCTTCACCACTACTGTGATACACCCCAAATATACTTAACTCATTCACTCCACAGGAGTTCTTTGAGAGTTCAACCACTTGTCTCCTGTATACACTTAACACTGCATCCTGGGTCTTTCTAAGCAAAATCAGGCCATAATCAGCATGTCAAAAACAAATGTGAATACCTCATGAATTGTAAGTGGTACATACAAAGAACGAGTGGCAAATTTGTTCAGCATAAAATTACCTTTCCAATGGTGCTATGCAATTAATAATAAGCAATTTATTTTCTTTCTATACTAGTCGAAAGAGCCAATAAATATTTTTTTCACTATAAAAGACAACGTAAACCATTTTTGGTTGGGAAATATGTAGCATATCAACACCAAATTAAGCATCCATACATTAGATGTAGTTACAATAGTAAATTTGTACTAAAAAGCTATTTTTCTGTATAAAACATGCAATTTTTCTGTTTTATTCAAGGTGCTTTGGTGAGGCTTGAGGGACAAATGTCAGCCATACACACCATACCATAAACAAATGTGACTAACTCCTAAACTATGCATAATAGACACAAAGTAATCAGCAGCAAAGTTGTTCAGCACAAAATTACATTTCTAACAGTGCTGTGCAGTCAATTCTAATCATTTTTTTAATGTTTTTATACTAGCTGAAGTACCAAAAAAGTATGTTTTATTCAAGGTGCTTAGGTGAGGCTTGAGGGACAAATGTCAGCCACACACACCATACCATAAACAAATGGGAATAACTCCTAAACTACAAGTGACAGACACAAAGTATCAGTGGCAAAGTTGTTCAGCACAAAATTGCCTTCCTAATGGTGCTATGCAGTTGATTCTAATCAATTCAATTTGTTTATACTAGCTGAAATACCAAAAAGGTGTGTTTTTACAGAAAATCTTAGCAGTGTGAACCATTTCTTGGTGGAAAATATGTAACATATCAACATCAAATTAAGTATCCATAGAACAGAAGTAGGTATGGCAGTAAATGTGGACTAAAAAGCTATTTTCCTAATATTAATCATATTTGTTTTCTCCACCTTTTATTCAAGGTGCTTTGGTGAGGCTTGAGAGACAAATGTCAGATACCATACCGTAAACAAATGTAAATAACTCCTAATGTATACATCATATACACAAAGTATCAGTAGCAAAGTTGCTCAGCACAAAATTTCCCTCCTAACAATGCTATGCGATCAATTCTGATCAGTTTTGGCTTCTTTTATACGTACTGAAATACCCAAAAAAAAATGTTTTTGCAGAAAAACTAAGCAACGTGAACCATTTCTTGGTTGAAAATATCACATATCAATACCAAGTTCAGTATCATGACACTAAAAGCAGTTGCTAAAGTAATTTGGTACTAAACATCAATCTTTCTGATACATAGCATGCATTTTCATCCTTTTTAGTCAACCATACACAATGCACAATCAACATATGCAAATTCCTCCTACTAAAAGAGATGCACACCAAGTATGAGGGACAAAGTTATTCAGCAATAAATTACCTTTCTAATGGTGCTATGCAAATCACTGTAATCAGTTCTTCCATTTTTTGTATACTAGTTGAAATACCCCCCAAAATTATTTGAAATAGTCACCACAGATCTATTTTCATGTGGGAAATATTGAACTTATCAACACTAAATTATGTATACATACATCTGAAGCAGGGAGTACTCAAACTGGTTGCTAAAAACATTATCAGAATAAGTACAAAGCTAGTCACAGTATCGAAACACACATAATCAAAATAAACAAATTCAACAACACAGCACTGTCAGAACTATTGTGTAAGAGGCACAGTGACACACTCTCTCACACAACACTATCATGTAACAGTAAAGAGCACTGTTGTGCACTTTGTGAGCATAACATCACAATGTGTACAAGCATGTGCATGGCAGCCCCCATGGTATTATGGCACAGTGGCCACAAGTCTTAGCATATAGAATACAGAATGTCAACAAAATAATTGCTACAACCATCACAATGACATTTTTCTTACCTTTTCAGATGGTGTCCCATGATGATTTGTATTGAAGAGTTTACAACATTTTTCTCACCTTTTCTGATTGTTACCCATCTTCTACTCTCATGCCTGTGTCGTATATCCTTCTGTAAATAAAACAGTTCCAACCACTCCTCTGTTGTGTGTGTCATATGTCCTTCTGTAAATAAAGTAGTTTCAACCTCTCTGTTGTCTGTGTCATATATTTATAAAGTTGTGGATCATTGTTAATCATGCCACTGTCACACAGTCTTTGGTAGTCACCACCTATGCCCAGTTGTGCTCCTGTAATCATCTCTGTTGCAAATTTCTCCTGGTTATCTTTTCTGCTCCTCTGCTGTTCCCTCGTCCTGCTCGCCTCTGCTTCACCCGCTACCTTTGCGCCTATGTTCCCTCTAAGATGCGTGTTCATGCAGGCATGCAGATAAAATAAACAGCCACTCAGATAAAAGAAACAGCCATGCACTAAAGTAGCAGTGGCAATCTAGATAAAAACCACACTGTGCTTAACCCTTGCTTTTCCATGGACTGAATATCAGTCCAGAATTCCATTATGTTCTGTTTCTGTCTGCAGCAGTAGGGGTTAAAATAAGTGTGTCTGTGTTCTTCACTGCTCTTATCTCTTGTATTAGGTTACAAAAAAATGTTGTAGGTGCCGTATTGGTCCTTTTAAAAAACAGATCCAGAAACAAATGATTTGATATTTTATTACCAACTGATGTTACAGAAAAGAACAATGTGTAGCTTTCAAACCAACCAGGTCCTTCTTCAGAAGCTTCTGAAGAAGGACCTGGTTGGTTCGAAAGCTAAAGCATTTTGTTCTTTTCTGTAACATCCATGTTGGTCCAATAAAAGGTATCAAATCATTTGTTTCTGGATTTGTATTAGGTTATACATTTTCACAGGGGCCAGCTTTGATGTTAGGGATGCCTGTCACAGCTGAACAAATGTTATGAGGAAGGCTGAGTGTGTTGGTAAGGTACTCTGAGTCATAAATAACAGTAATTGAAGAGAAGCTCCCAGTTCTCATGGCAGTCTATGAGGTAAGGGATTTGAAATCATGTATTAAGCAATGTCTGCTCTGAAGTTTTGAGTGTGAACATTTTTTGCTTGCCTCCTGGATGTATTAGCAAATGCATAAGTAAAAGTGATGCTTATAAGAGTCTAACAGAAGACCCTTAGTTTTGAATACTACAAGACAAGACTGATTGCATCTGATCACTTGGCCTGCAGAGATCTGAAGGTACTAAGACCAAATAATTTAAAGTACACTACTGTAAACTATGCAGTTGTGTGTAATGCCCCGCGCAGCTACAGGCTGCAGTGTGTTGAAGTTTGGAGGATTTCAATAAATTAATATAAAAAATGCAAGGTTTTTGTTGTTCATGTAGGTCCTTTTTTGATGGTGTTCTTTGATTTTGATGGGGTGAAAGAGAGGGCGTAATGTATCTGGTGGAGGGAAATAAGTAATAACAAGCATTTGTCAATGCCGAATGTTGTCTTGCTGACATTGGCATCGGTAGTGCAGAAGTTGAACAGATGCATAATAGGAATGGCAGTGAAGTATGAAAGTGACGTCAAACCCCACATCACTCTACAAAGAGTGACAAGCACTGAGGTGTGCCTTTGGGCATCAGCCATAATGTTCATGGCATTTCAGCTCACCCTACCCTGCAGTGCAACAAATATTGCAATGTGCCCTGGGGTCCTCAGGCATTACACTCACCCCATTTGGCTGTAAAGCTCATGGCATTTTACCTTACCCTATCCTGCAGACACTGACAAGTGCTGAGGTGTGCCTTGGGGTGTTCGGCATTACAGTCACCCCATTTCATAAGGACATACGCTGAAATGGGTGCAGCATAGGAGAATGGGATGAACTGTGGGACTGAAGAGTCCAAGGCACACCTTGATGCCTGTCAGTGGCTTCAGGGTGGGGGGATGGTATGGCATGAGTATGACAGCCGGCAATGCAAAGACACACCCCTGATGCCTGCCAGTTTGTACAAAGTGGGACGTTATGGTTAGAAACTCTAATGCCCCAGCCTTTTGTTGGTCTTTGCACTACAATTTTGCAACAGGGTGTTTTTGTGACCCCCACCTCAAGAAAGTGTTTGGGACCTCTGCTCATGAATAGCGGCACTGTGATTTTATTAATCTGTCCCGAACTTTGATTCTCACAGCGACCACGACATTCTGCACCAGATGTGGGAAAACACCATTTGGGAAGGAGGTGAAAAATGACACCTGTACCATTCATAGGTAGGTGTGAAGAGATGGCAGTGTTAAAAATCTTGAGTGAAAATATTAAAAATGCTCGAATTTACAAGCATACAAAGAAACTGCACAATGTATACTTGAAACACAATCATTTAGTGGAATTATTTCACCAAATTTTCAACATAGGCATTTTGGGACCTCTGCTCATGGACGCTGTCACTATGATTTTCTTGGTCTGCCCTGATCATTGATTTACCACAGCGACTGCGCCATAGTGTGCCACTTGTGCAAAAACACATTTTGGGCAGGATCTGAAAAATGACAGCTCTACTGTTCATAAGGACATGTGCAACATTGACAATGTTGAAAATGTTGAGTGAAAATATTACAAATTGTCGAAGTTACATGGCATTTTAGGACCTCTGCTCATGAATAATATTGCTGTGATTTTCATAATCTGTCCCAAACACTGATTTCCCACAGCGACCGGACTATTCTGCACTGGTAGTGCCAAAACACATTTCGGCCAGGATGTGAAAAATGACAGCTACACTGTTCATAAGGAGGTATGAAAAAATGTCAATGTTGAAAATCTGGAGTGAAAATATTACAAATTGGCGAAGCTACAAGTGAGCATGGAAACTGTGCAACACACGCATGTAACAGTAATTTTTTTTAATTTTTCACAAAATTTGCAGCATAGGCTTTTTGGGAGGCCACCTCATGAACAGTGATACTGTCATTTCATTACTCAGTCCCAAAAGGTGATTCCAAGCAATGACTGCAAAATCACCTTTCCAGAACCTATAACTCCATGATAGTGGCTGAATTCATAAGGAGGGGTCCCAAAAAAAACATATTGAAAATTTGGCAGCAAAAGTCAAAAAAATGGCTGAGATATCCACACAAGTTGAAAAAACCCCATTTATGCCATTATACAGCTTACCAGCATTTCTTCAGTTTGTGGTCGGCTTTGAAGAGTGCAGACATGTTCCAGGTCCTCCAAAAATCATTGCGCTGGGCTCTGGAGGTAAGTATGGGGTGAGGAGGGTGTGGGGAGGCAGGGTGCTCGGAGGGTGGGTGCTGGTTGGGGAAGGGGCCACCGGTCTCAATGAGGAACCGTTTTCTGTTTTACAGGGTAAAAAAAAAAAAACATTGCGGGACAGTTTTTTTTTTTTTACAGAGACATTTGACACACTGAGGTGGGCTCCCAGCATGCCACCTGAGTGTTTTTTTTTGGGAGGGTGTAGCCAACAGGGGATTGGGCACCCCTGCTGGCCATACAGAATTGGGGGGTCGCATGAGCCGAGGGGGATTAGGCACCCCCTCCACACACTAGAAATGGGGGGTACATTATGCCGATGGGGATTGGGCACCCCTGTCGGCAAATTAAGTTAGGAGGGGGCATGCCAACAGGTGGATTGGGCACCCCATCGGCTTTCAGAGGGACTGTGAAAGGTGGTGGCTATCCCTTGGCTTCTGTGGGGACTATGAGAAGCTGACAGGGAAGCTGCTGCCATGTTGCTTGACAGGGACACCAGAGGAGGCAAGCAGTAATTGGCTGCTGCAATCAGGGACTGCTCTGTGACACTCCCTGATTGCAGCAGCTAATATCTTTCAGGGTGGTGGCATGTTTCTCAACTGTTGTCATAGACAGTGTACTATGCCATTGATGTCACAGAGCCCAGCCACAAAAAGCAGTGGCACCATTGGCTGCAGCAGGACTGCACATTTGAAATCTGCTTCTCCACTGAAGCAACCACAATATGCTGTCTGCACTGTGCATGCAAGACAACATAAAAATGAAGAGCCCTATCAAGTAAATGAATAACGTTCTCATTGTTTAGAGGGGCTCTTTTATCTGCTGATGCTTCTGACTTCAATGGGGTAACATTTTTCTGCTGGTATTCACTGATTTCAGTGTGGTTAAAGAGATGGAGGAATAAATGCACTGTAAGTGTAGGTATACCCTTGAGAAAAGGAGGGGGGGCATGATAGAAACGTTTAAGTACCTCAGTGGAATCAACAAAGTCCAAGAGGGTAGCATCTTTCAGAAAAAGAGATGTGCAAGAACAAGGGGACACAATTTGAAGATAGAGGGCGAACAGCTCAGGGGCAATGTGAGGAAGTATTTTTTCACAGAGAGGGCGATGGATGCATGGAACAGCCTTCCCGAGGAGGTTGCTGGGTCTAAAACTTGGGAGAATTCAAGAATGCATGGGACAGACATAAGGCAATTTTTGTGGGGGTAGGAAGAAATAGGCTGTTGGTTAAATAGGATCTGCAGCTTATCCTCTAGGTAAGGAAATGGGCAGACTAGGTGGACCAAGTGGTCCTTACCTGCCATCAAAGTCTATGTTTCTATGTAGGTCAAAATATATTAAAATTGAGGATTCTCACAGAGTTAAAAGAAAAACTGAGGTTAAGATCAACTAACTGGTTAAAAATAAAAAGGCGAAGTTGTGTAGTTTTAAAATAAGGACTACCTCTTCTTTGACTAACAAAGAAATAAAGAAGGAAAGCAGATGTGTGTGCAGAAGGAGGGAGGGACATAAAGTGTCATCTGTTGCTAATTTTTAAAGCATAAGACAATGATGGGAAAGGCACGTTTAACAACTGAGGCTGGGGGGAATGCTACAGTCAAAACATTAAGGCAAAGGCTATCAGATTCATCATTACTGTGGATTTGCAGTCATTGGAAATATCTTGTTAAGAGAACTGTGCATCTGTGAGATTTTAAAGGCTTAAGAATTTATTTGTATTTAATTGTGTCAGGTTTTAAATGGCTAACTAGTAGTGCATTTCATTGCATTTCTCTGAGCATGGTTTTAAAAGCTAGGGAATTGTCTGCGTGTCTGATAATTTTAAGACCTAAGTTAAATAATTGAGCAGAATGGAACTGGACTGCAAATATGCTCAAGTATAAAACTTGCAAATGTACTTAAAGCAACAGTATATGTTATAGTGAAAAAATGTAACCTACACTTTTTAGTGGCAATAAATGATACCCATATTTTTTTTCCATTTAAAGTTTATTGAAATGGCTTTATAACATTGAGGACAGATATACATATTTAAGATATCATATACATTAGATAATGTATCAACATGAGTCCATCCTCCCCTTCCCCATACCTCCTAATGTCTAAATACCCGCCCTTCTAATACGACATCATTTTAACCCTATTCCTTAAAACCTTAAAGCACAGTCGTGTCAATAAGGGAAAATACATATTTGATACAAAGAGTACAGCAGCAAAAATTGATTATATAGAATATAAGATGCGCAGGGAGTCCCATATGTTTTTTAAACTTTCCTGATCTATTATTCAGGCTTGCTCAGTTCTAAGGTTTGCAAGTAATTCTGTTAACCACTCTCCATAGGTGATTTCTTCCTGGTCCATCCAATGTCTTAGTACTAATTTCTTAACAGATATAGATATAACAGCCATGTAGTATTTCTTGTTGAGAATCCTAATTTCTGAATAGTCTCCTAAAAGGCATACTTCAGGTGTAAACAGGTCCTCTAGACCTAAAATGGGGTCTGTTTTATGCTGGATAGTTTTCCAAAGAGGAATAATTTTAGGAAAGTACCAGAAAATATGGTATAATGTACCTTCGAGTTGAAGGCATAGAACACATAAAGGAGAAGGTGTCAATCCAAACTTGGCCATTTTTTTGTGGAGAAAAGTATAAATTATGCAGGATGTGCATCTGCATAAGCCTTAGTCTGTCTTGGGTTACAAATTTGTGACAATTATACCAGAGAACTGTCCAATTTATGTTAAGATCAGGTAAAAAGGTAGACCAGTAATGGGTCAGTCTAAAACTGTCTGGATATAACCAGTAAAACAATATTCCTTAAATTTTGGAAACTGCCTTAGGACGACCCACTAATTGAGACATTTCTTTTGGAAGGGAAGGGCACACTACCAACTCAGGATCTTCTCCGAAGATTTTAATTAATAGGTATTGTAGTTGAAAGACCTTAAAAAAATACTTATTTGGGATCTTAAACTTCTGTTTAATATCAATAACTGATAGCCATGACCCTACTTCCTCTATAAGATTGCTAACTTGTATCTCCCTTAAGTACGGAATCCAATTTGGGGAACTAGTTCTATCATCTATTTTAAAATTAGGATTTCCAAATAAGGGCTGATTTATATCTATTCTATTATTGTATTTTAGAAAGCGACAGAGTTGGGAATGAATCCTGATAGACAAGGCTATAGGAGTGTTTTTTAACCTATTGGGGAGGAGGCCTTCTTTGATATGTAAAAGAGCTTCTGGCTCTTGTCCATGGGACCGAATTTGGGTTAATTCTATTTTAAGCCATGGTGGAGAGTGATGTGCAATTTCTGGTGAAAGGCATCTTAAATATTTATTAATATGACTGGCCCAGAAGTAAAGTCCAAGATGAGGCAGGTGTAGACCTCCTCTGAGTTTAGGTGCAACTAATTTATGAAATGCAATTCTGGGGGTTTTATTAGACCAGATACATTTTACAAAAAGACTATGTACCTTCTTAAACCAGGATAAGGGAAGACAGGTATTAAGTAATGAAAGGGGATAGAAAAGAATTGGGAAAATGTTCATTTTAAGTAAATTAATTCTCCCCCAAATTGAAAGTGGAACTGAAGACCATCTGTTGAGGTCTAGGGTTGTGAGATGAACCAGGGAGTCTAAATTTAACTTGAGTGAATGTCCAGGGTGTCTAGTGAGTTTGATACTTAAATATCTTAGTGAATCCTGTTACCAGACGAGTCCCAATTTCAAAATATCTGATTTAAGCAGTTTGTGGTTAAGGGGGAAGACAGTTGTTTTACTTACATTCAATTTATAATTAGAGACTTGGCTAAAAGAATTTATAATTTCTAACATTGGGGGAATGGAAGTGACAGGGTTTGATACTTGAAGGAGGAGATCATCTGTGTAAGCTGAGACTTTAATCTCACAAGAATGTATTGGGATGCCTTGTATTTCTGGGCAGGTTTGTAGTTTGCAGATTAATGGTTCCAGATATAAATTGAAAAGTTATGGGGAGAGGGGACAGTCTTGCCTCATCCCTGAGTAAACAGTAAAAGGTTCTGAGGTGACCCCATTATCTGACACTCGAGCAACTGAGGACTAATACAAAGATCTAATCCATTTTTGAAAAGTACAGGAGAAGCTAAAAGCTTTTAAAGTCTGAAACAGGTACTGCCAGTTTACTCTTCCAAATGCCTTCTCGGCATCCAGAGAGATCAGAGCTGCAGGAAAAGGGGCATCTCTGGATGCTGAGAAGACATGGGACAAGGTGCAAAGGTGATCCATTGAGGATCTTCCCTTCATAAATGCAACCTGTTTCAGGCCTATAATGGTAGGAAGTATAGAGTTAAGATGGCAGGCAAGTAATTTAGATAATATTTCAACATCTTGATTCAGTAGGGAAATAGGACGGTAATTTGTGACTGACTCACGGGATTTACCTGGTTTAGGTATGAGGACAATAACTGCTTCAAAAAGAGATACATCAGTAATTTCTCCTGAGAATATGTGCTGGTAAAGGGGAAGTAACAAGCGGATCATTTGTTTTTTTAAATTTTTGGTAGAAGTTGGCTGAATAGCCATCTATCCCAGGGGTTTTATTTAAAGGCAAGCCTCTGATTGTGTCAGACAACTCCTTAAAAGTAATAGGGGAGATTAGAGCTTTTTGCTGGTCTTCAGTGAGGCAGGATAGGTTGGCCTCTTTTAAATAATTCTCTAAGCAGGTCTCAGTTGGGGGATTTGGCATAGAGCCATATAAGTTTTTTTTAATAATCTATGAATTCAGATATAATTTAATTTGGGGTGGTTTTCAATGAGCCATCTGATTGAGAGCGTATTGAGGCTATATACCAGGAAGATTCCAGTTGTTTAATTCTAAGGGCCAAGAGGTGTCCTGCTTTTTCCCCTGATCTGTGTTAGAAGCTTGTGATTTTAATACAGCATATTCTACTTTTTCTCTCAGTATGTTTAGATAGGCCACTCTCAATTTAAGTAGTTCCTGCTGGGTAGATTCAGGGGTATTTGGGGATAAATCTCTCTCTCAACAGCTTTAATTTGGGTTAATAGTTGGGATATTTATTGTTCTCTTACTTTTTTCCTTTTGGAAACTAAACTAATGAGTATCCTTCAGAGATAAGCCTTAAAGGCACACCATTCAATATGTGGTCTCATTGTGGTACCCTGATTAATTTCTATAAGTTGTTCTATATGTTCTTGAATTATTTGGACCAAGCCAGGATCTTTTAGTATCTGATCATTGAATTTCCATCTTGTCCCTCCTTTGGGTAATGATAATACTGTCAACTGACATAACACAAGAGAGTGATCTGAGGGATGGCCAGGTTGAATCGAGACATCAATGACTCCAGGAATAAATGAATGAGAAAGAAGTAAATAATCAATCCTGAATGAGGACTTATGAACTGGGGATGTATATGTGTATTCACTATCTGAGGGGTGTAAAATCCTCCAAATATCACATAATCCAACCTGGTCCATCAGTTCCCTGAAAGCCCGTTGGGTCAGTGAAAGACCTTTTCTGTGATGCCCAGTCCTGTCTAATACAGGGTCATAAACCAGATTAAAATCCCCTCTGAGTATTATTGGGATCGAAATAAAGGGACTTAAAGTTTGGATAAGATAGAAACATAGAAACATAGACTTTGGCAGCAGATAAGGACTGCTTAGCCCACCTAGTCTGCCCATATGTGTGAAGAATCCTGGTGTATCCTGGTTTGGACCATAAATACTACCTAAAAGTATTTCTTTAGCAAAAATATTACCTTGGACAAAAATAAATCTGCCCTTCGGATCTCTAATTATTTTATTGGGTGAGAAAGGAAGCCTTCTGTGAATTAAAATCATCGATCCACAACTGTTAGGGGAGCCTTTGGGTGAGAATACTTGGCCAGTTTGTTGCCTCCATAGCTTAAGTGCTTCAAAGTCTAATAAGTGAGATTCTTGTATAAAAATAATATCTGCAGATAAGAAATTTAGGTGTTTGAAAACTTGGTATTGTTTAGGCTTTTGCATTGCCCGTTTCACATTCCACATTGTTATATCAATTGGTTTAGCCATTATGCATTTTCATGTGGACCCCAGTAAGATAGGAGAAAAATAGTAATCAGTACAAATATTGCTGCTATATTACCTAATTTTGCTGTGCTGCCCCCTAACCCCATTCCCCTCCCTTGGTCCAGTCCCTCTTTCAGTATAATCACCCATGTAATCATTAAAGGTATCCATAATGTTGTCACCAGGCTTAACAAAAACCCAGCCCTCCTCTCCCTCCATTCTGTATGTACAATGCTATACAGTGCTACATTTCTACCTCCCTCCCAGTCTACATTTCCATCAACCAGCTCAATAAAAGAATGATGACAGGAACAATAAAGCCCCAATTTGGTTCATCGGAAGCCATAACAGACCGTAGAATAAATCTGGTCTCTAAAGAATTAAATCCCATTTGTTTCTCTCTCTCTCTCCCTTCCTCCATTATAGCGGGGGGAGTAGAGGATATATTCCCTTTACTTTTCACAACTTTAACCTTCTATTGGAATAGTACCAACAACAATGATTTTAACAATCGACTGCATCTTCGAGCATCCTGAAAATATATATTAGTAAAGTGGAAATTTAAATGAAAACATGTATAATTGCTTGAGTCCCTCATAAGAAATGAGCAACTTAGGTAGACAAACTAAAGTTCAGTGTTTCTATACAAAACAACTGTCAGGAGAATTAAAATAAAGTACTCTATAGCCTGATGTATGTCATCCTTCTAGTGGTGGTTGCTCACAAGTAATATACACTGTTCTAGTGTTAATTTTGTGGAGACACCTTCGATCATCAAAACAATTAAAAGGAGACCAAATGTTTATCTTCTGTCCTTACCTAACATGTCTCGTGTCCCTACAGAGCACTGAGAACTAAAATAAATGTAGTAGCTCAGGATCCCAACTGCAAATTGTCCTGGCGCAACCGCGTATCTGTAACAGTTCCTCCACTTTGGTAAAGTCAGCACATTTATACTAAACTTTTGATGACTTATGATCAAATAAACAAAAAGGGGGAGGGTTATTCAGAATTTTACTACTTTCAAAGTGGAGCAATTACTGGTAATTCCAAACTACATCTTCTGTTTCTGTACTTGAATAACCAGCTTTGGCACCAGTCCCCAATCAGCGATTATGACATAGATCTGGTAAGGCTTTCTGGAGAGCAGCTTGGGCTGATTCAGTATCTTCATATATGGACCAGGATCCTGCTAACAGTACTTGCAGCCGAGCTGGATATCCTATTTTAAACTTCACTCCTGCTGCGATTGGTTTGGAGACTGTGGGATGAAACTGAGTACAGCACTGTCTCACAGTAGCTGGTAGTTCTTGTGCTATTCTAATTTTAGTTCTCTTTCATTGGATTTCTTGTAATTCTCTAAGTTTCCCCAGGAAAAACTGCTTCTCCTGAAAATTCAGGAATTTGAAGATGGGCGGCCGAGGTGGTGACCCGGGTGGTGGCATGGGTCTGAGGGCTCTGTGGGCCCAGTCTATGGCATATGCAGCTCCAAAGGGTGAAGGGCCTGCTAACTTTTCTATTAACCTTTTTATAAAAAGAATAGTGTTAGTCTCCTCTTCTTTCTCTGGAATACCAATAATAACTGCATTATTTCTGCGACTACTCCCCTCCAAATCCTCTATTTTAGATTCCAGTTTTTTGATTCTTTACCTATTATCTATGGCATCTTTGCTTATTTGGTCTGCTCGCTTCTCCAAGGAAATAAGGCATGTTTCATTATCTGCCATCCTTGTGGAGAGATCTTCAAGTGCAGATGCCATTTGTTTAACTTCGGCAGTTAAAGATTTCAGATCTTCTCTAAATGGGCTGAATTCTAAGAGGAATCGCTCAAGAGTAAGGGGAGTCATTTCAGAGGCCTTAGTTGAAGTGGTAGTAGTGGTAGAAAGCTTACCGCTAAGACCCTACTTGGTCTTGGAGCTCTTGTTCGTTTTCTGTGGGGAGACAGGAGGAGTGTGCTTCGGTAACGCGAGACGCATCTCCGCCTCCATTCTTGAGCCCAGTTCTTTTCCTCCTATTAACAGCAGTTATTTGAATTGAAGATTAGTTTTAGGACTTGAAAAATAATGAGTTAAGGTTCTATTTTAATGCGGGGCGATGGGAGCAGTCCCGAAGAGCTGTTGCTTGGTGCGCTGCATCACTTCGTTATCGGTATCCATATTTTTATAGACTCAATTTCCTTTGCACACATAAATCTTTTTCTTGGTGCCCAGTACTGCACACACATATGAGATTTCCACCCACAGAGTCAAACAATTAGAGGGAACATTGTCTGCACATCTCTCAAGTCCATCCACGGGAGCTGCTCATCCCATAGGTGGTACTCCATCTTGCATGCCTTGAGAACAAGGTCTATTTGGTGTCTTCCGTTCTTCTTTTTTCTACATGTAGGCCTTGACTTCAACCCTAAAGTGGACATCAGGCACAATGGACAGTGCAAAACACATAACAATGTGGCGGCTGAATGAAAATAAAATACTGAGCTAAAACATCCACTCCCATAAATTACACTGAAAGAGATATTGGAGACAAAACAGGCACACCAAAATAGTCACTTGTCACTTTTTATTTCTGAAGTGTTTTTCCTATTCCTTTTGATCATTCAAGTCTTCAGCTTTGATAATTTTGGTTACAACAGTTCTCGGTCTGTCAGCTGGCACGTCTGTATCTATGCCTCCACACTACATCATCATTGTGATTTCTCAGTGAGAATACTGACCTGGAAGCAGGCCACTCAAATGTGTCAGTAAGCTCATAAATGCTGTTGTGGGTGACCAATTACAGACAGATATGTCCTCTGCCAGGCTGAGAGCTGCTCCGCTCATCACATAACATCAGATAACAGCATTTCCACTTCTAATTGACCAAAGGAAAAAAAATGACCTCAGATGTAAAAGGTAACAGCTGACTGCCAAAGTAATACCATTTTCAGCCATCCATTAGCTCTTTCAGATGGCTCACTTGGTCTGGTGAGTGAAATAAGCCTGATGCTAACTCTGTCTTCTGCTCTTCATGTGCTGCCTTGTGTCAGCTGTTTTTTGTCGCAATCTACATAGCACAGCATGTGGCACACACTGCTAATCAACTAGCACTGTTCAACAACACTGTATATGACACTTACCCTGACGTCATGATCCTGGTCCATCTCCAGCTGTCTGGCATCCCCCTGTGGCTTCCAGCTCTGACCATCTGTTGGTGCACTGGTCTATAGCAATGAGAACATGGTGTCATTGCATGCATGCATGTATTTGATATTGTTATTAACTGTCTGCCTCTGATGTCTTCCCCTCATATTTGTCTAGTGCACTTACCCAGTCAACAAAAACTAAATATAATATGGATATCTGAGTCGTTAGCATGGTCACAGAGGTGTTGCAGAACACCATGGTCCTGAGGGAGAGGTCATTCCATTTGTATATTAGCTGTTGTAGGTTCCTCTTCTCCCCCAACAGTCCCTGCAACTTTGCAGAAACTGAGCACCAGAACTTGTCCCTTTTCTTGGGGAGTGTCTGGTGCTGCCAGGTGGCACTAACACCCTGGACAATGTCTGGACTTTACTGATCAACATGACTGTCTCAGCCTCTGTAAAAATTGGGGATCACCTCCACCTGCAGGCATTGTTGATTCCTCCCTCGAGTGCAGGCAGTCCCTCACAGCAGCTGTATGCAAGCATCACTGTGTGGCAGGAATCATGTTGGTATCCGGTCAAGATGCTGTAGCATAGAAATAACAGCATGGTAAAATTGGTGCAGACAAAATAGCATAACTAAAAACAGCTACAGGGAAATTATAGCATGGACATTATAGCGCTATACATGTGGCTGTTTTCCGTGAGGCTGAGCACTGTAAGTTTGCAACTATGTGCTGGTTCATCATCCTGGCAGCGTGACTTAGAGGTTAGTGGACAAGCTGTGAATGGCATTGCTAAGTCCAGTTGACCTGGATTAAAGTCTTAGTTTCTCATTTTCCTTTTAATTTTTTACCATCGTGCCCCCCTTGCCATCACTCCATTTTGTCCCCCTCCGAAGTTAGAACAGTAAATCTGCCACATCCCAAATCCCCCCCCCCGAGTTGCATCCCCTGCAGAGTTGCTTTATTTAATCTGCTCACCCACCTGAATTTCTCCACCCTCCCTGAGTTTTGATCCCCCTGAGTTTACAATAGTAAATCACCCCCATTTGTCCCCACGAGTTCTGTTCCCCCAACCCTCCAGACACCTGGACACTGAATCGGCTCACTGCATGCATGCTTCTGGCTGTATGCTCTGTTGCCAATGCATGGTTTTTGCTGTCACTGTTTTGTCCATGCTCAAATTGACCGTGACATTATTCCCATGCTATATTGACCTAGACCCAGATGTACCTATGAATGTGACACTGACTGCTTTGTGTGTTATACGGGCACTTATGCATATCAAGCTACTTCTATATGTCACTGTACTGCTGACACTCTGTGGTTGTGCAAAAGGTGGTCACACAGCTCACTTGTGGCTCACTGCACCAGTATGTCACGTGGACATTACTGGCTGTGAGTGTGATGCCTGTTTATCCAGCTTTGTGGGGTCATACTGTACAGTTGCATGTGTCATGCACTTACCTGTTAGCCATCCATCCTGTATGTTTCCAATGTTCTAGTGCCTCTCACAGTCCCCTGTGCCTGCATATGTATGCAATGCATCATGACATGATCCAGGATACTGAGCAGCTGCATCCAGGATGAGATACTGGCTGTTGCATACCACTTGCATGTTCATAGATTGATACCCCTTCCTGTTCACATAAGCATCCTCATCAGTTGTCAGTGCTTTTATCACAATATAAAGGCAGTCTATTGCTCCCAGTACGTGTGGGAGTTGTGCAATGCTATAGAAACCCTGCTTCACTGCCTGTTGCTGCTGTGCATTCTGTGGAAATGAGAAGTATCTCTGTGTTCAGTGTAGCAGTGCCTCCATGAATTGCTTGAGATACTTGGACAGAGAGGACTGTGAGAGTCACAGTTCTATGTCATAATGGCAACCACCAAAAGGCAATCGCAGTTATGGTGAAGTCACATTCCCAAAAATCAATTTAGGCAATGTGACTCCCCAGCACACAGCAAAACAGCCCCAGGGACTTATAATTCTAATGTTTTATACTTCACCCCCCACACACCCCTACTTAAGGATTCTTAACTCCAGGGGGTTGCATGTCGGGGGGTTTCAAAACATTAAAAAAAAATTGGAGGCAGGCACAATAAAAACATACCCATGCCCAGACCCAAAACCAGCTCCCTGTCTACCCAAGTCACGAACCCACCCACCACACCATGGGGCCAGCTTGGCAGCCCACCGTGGCACCACCCCTCAAAAGTCCTCCCACCCCTAACTGACGTGCTCACTCCCACCCACCTCCGTGATAGGTGTAGTGACATCCTATCGCTAAATGTGTAAAACCCACCCCCATCCAGTTACCCTACCTCATCAGTAGCCCTCATGACATGCGCCATGATAGAGTCACCATTTTGTAGTTCACTCAATTACAGTCAAGCATGTCACAGGCTACCAGATTCACAGGGTATCACTTGTTGGGCTTTGGAAGGTCCCAGTAGCCAGGAAACATAGTTCAGCACTGACCTTCACCACCACCACTGGTATGGGATGGCCTTTGTGTGTGTTCTGCTCTGAAGGTCCCCTTTA
Organism: Neoceratodus forsteri; assembly: GCA_016271365.2. Classification (NCBI taxonomy): domain Eukaryota; kingdom Metazoa; phylum Chordata; order Ceratodontiformes; family Ceratodontidae; genus Neoceratodus; species Neoceratodus forsteri. Next base: position 465,655,289 of record CM057449.1, read on the forward strand.
AGCTCATTGCATAGCTCCATGATTGTTTCACTACTGAACCAGTATTGTGCCACATACTGCTCGTCCATCAAGTCATTATATGAAGTCCCCCTCTGGTATACTTCAGTCGTATATTTCCAATGAGGTCTCTGGTGTATTTGTGGCTTGCTCTTCCTCTGTGCCTGTCAACATTCCTTGCCTGTTGCTGGGCTCATCTTTGCCTCCTTGCAGCAATGGCTACCATTAAGGCCACTAGAGCTACTCCTGGCATGTTATCATTTCACAACTCTGTGGCGTGTGCTCCTGCAGTTATGCCTCAAATTGTGACTCAACTCTGTCTGCATGTTGTGGGACTATTTATATGCTCTAATGATGCTTAGAGCAGTTCTGGCTGATCTAACAGCTGCATGCAATATTTGGAACAAAGGCAAAACCCACAATCTTTGAAATTTCCGATTAAAGCAGCAGTGCAACAAAATAAGTTAAAATTTGACCTCACCTTTTTTCTTCTTAATCGATGCCAGATGTTTTCCAGTTTATTTTGGGAGTAAAATGTTCAGTTTTCATTACCATTTAAGAATTTTATGAAAGTTCTAAAATAATGATTTCTCAATAAAAAAAGATGGGTGCCTCATTTTTGCATAGAAATAATATTCAGGACCCGTGGAGGGTAAAAGTCCAGGCAAAAATTCAAATGTACAGTATACAGTACATAGTACATGAAGCATCCAGAAAACTCAAATCAACAGTTCTGACAATAGTTTTCATAACCATAGCAGAAAACTAGCTTTTGGAATAACTCTTTTTTATTGCACTTCATCTTTAAGGTGATGGTACAGTATTTTTTTGACGGAGGGATGCCTTTGCCTGGCAAAGGCAGTTTTTTTTGACACAGTTGTGGTGTAGGAGAGTTTGATGCATGCGCCCCAGTATTTGATGCATGAACTTTTAGAAAATCAGAAATTCCACAATCATTTGGCACATGATGGCCCTCAACACATTTGTTTTTGATGCAGGCACTGTGCATCATAGTATGCCTTTTGAAAATCTGGTCCATGATTACCACAAGAGTGAAACTCAAGTGGTTAAAACATGTCACCAGAAACTCTCAATGCTACTACTGTCAAGTAAATATGGATCCCCATAGATATTTTTAGTAATACACGGTTCCAAAGATAAAATATTTCCTTATTATTTTGTTATTGTGTCCTTTCATCCCTGTTCTCTATTTCAGTGTGCATTCACCACAGTGGTGAAGGCTCACTTCTGAGCTGTCATCTTAGTATTTACAAAAGCTGGAAAATGCCATTGCTGCTGTTTCTGCTTTTAGCAGAAACACCCAAGCTAAGAGAAGAAAGTCATCAGGGTAATTGAAGAAGGGGTCCTTGATTTTGGGTGATATCACCAAAGAAGATAGTCAAACAGAAAGTGAGCTTCATTCCCTTCCCTAACAAACTCTCTCAAAAGTTGTGAAAATAACATTTTAAACTGCAAAATAATGTCATGGCAAGAGAGAGGGACACAATTACTACATAGTAGTGCTCAAATACTGTTTCAAGGACCCAGATTAATGAAGAAGCTGCCTTCTGATGCACAGAGCTGCAGCAAAGTATGACAATCCTGCATGCTACAGGAAGTGTAGGCCTGGGTCACACTGATGATATGTCATACAACAAACTGGAGATTTTACTCAAAGGAATCCAGTCATCTAGAAAAGAAAAGAAAAGAAAAGAAAAGAAAAGAAAAGAAAAACAATTTTTAAAATTCACTTGGCCTTGGTAAAGACTGAAAAAGTGGTGGTGAAGGCAGGGGGGCAGCTGATGGTAGAAGAGGGCAGAAACAACAAGGTGGATACCATGCTACAGTTCTTGGTGACTAAGGTTCTTCTAATGCAGAATAAGCTGAAAAATACAGAAGACAGATCGTACTGAAATAATATGCGATTTTATAGCCTCCCAGAATGGTCTGAGGGCCCCCAAATGACTGACTGTATAATGAAAATGCTGAACAAATTCTTGAAAATTACCAGGGCAGTAGTAAGGCCATACTCAATAGTGTTCAATTTTCAAAGCATTCTTCAAAAATATGCAATTGTATGTGCTTTCTGGGCACAGAAGGAGGCAAACTATAAAGGGGCCAAAATCTTGTTTGATCATGACTATTTTATGCACCTGAAGCAGATGGTGTATGTAGACCACTGAATGATAAGGCATAAAATTTGAAACCCTTTCCCAGCAAAATTAAAATTCACCAACATGTACAGTAAACCAGAGGAAATGGAAGAAGATCTCAAGGGTATGCACCCATTAGAGCGACACCAACACAACAAACTACAATCCTGTCGGTAAAATCAACACTTTGCCAACAGATCGCTGTGTTGGTGTGTCAGAGACAGGGGCACACTGTCTCCTGGTCTTGCACCCCCCCCAAAGTAACTCTAACTGGAATTAAGAATCCTAAAGTTGGGGTGGGGGGCAGAGTCACCTGCAAGGGGGGTTTGGGAGGCAAAGTCCCCCGATAAAAAGAAGGACTGGGAGACAAACAGGAATCATGATGACCGCAACTTGCGGTCGACACAATTCCTGTCAATGAGATGCTGGTCGACAAAAGGGTTGTCAAACAGACATCATAGAGTCAATCTCAAGGGCAAGGGATTCAGATGTGGCAGTACAGAAGTGAGGTAGACAAGCTGAGAGTGAGCTTATGGTGGCAAAAGAAAAGAGACTTGACTATCAGGCAATGGGTCTAAGAATGGCATCATCAACTGTGGAGGAGATTAAGCACTTATTGCAGGCTTTTCAAAGTTTGGAAAAGTAAATGGAGCAGTGGCATGAGATGGAGAACATGCTGGTGAGCAGTAGAAGATTAAGAGATTTTTCAAGAAAGAATAGTGGATGGTCTGTAAACCTTTTGGGGTCTGAGGCAGTACATCCTCTGCTTATTTTTTCAAAAGATCTGAAGTGAGCTGTTGAACTGTGTTAGCACGCATTAATGACTAGCATTTGTGCTAATGATGTGTGTCAGGTTACTGAAGTACAGACTTCTAATTTCGGTGCAACTATGCTGTAACATTGAGAACCGGAACTCTGGATATAGGAGTGATTTTGTCTGGACCTTGCACTTACTGTATGTTTGTAAATCATTTTCTGTTATGTTTAAACTGAAATTAAATTATTTTTCTTGGTCTCTGCCTCTATGGCTTGCACTAAACAGGCATTGGGCAGATGCCCTGCCAGTACTTGACCTTCCAATGCATTTTTCGCATGCATTTTATCGATGGAAAGTCATTATAACACTGCAATGAAAAAGTAGAGTTTGCACTTAAGAATTTAATTATGACTTATGATGGGAGTTATGTATTATATATGGGCTTTGCCAAAATAAGTTATCAAGTTTTACACAGACCTTTCAGAGACCCAAAGTTATCTGGTTACATATGATGAATGTTATACTTGCTTTGATTGGAAGGTGAGTTATATATCCTCTTGAGGTTATTCAAAATTTCAGTTGGTGGTAAATACTCATGTGGCTCATGGAATTGGTGCTCTGGATTTTGGCCTGTGGGTTAGCTTAAAGAATGTATCTGATTGTTCAGAAAATTATAATATACCACTTATTCACCCAGACATTTTACTACCACCTAAAAACCCTGGAGTTGATTTAAGCAGGAGCAAAGTAACTCAGGATCCCAGCCCAGGGGTCAGTCAAATGTTTTTTATATATTTGTAGTGTTGATAGCTGTACCTGTACTAGCTTTACCTGTACTAACAAGTAATTTCAGCATATCTTTCCCCACACCTTCTCATTCTAAATACCAAATAAATGAAACACCTTGCTTTTACCTCTTATTTCCTCACTTACCTTCTCCTCACCTCTCCCCCGCCACCACTCCCCCTTGCTCCACCCCCACTCTACCTTATCTCCTATTCACCCATTTCAGCTTTTATCCTGCTTAATGTACTGTCACTCTCGGGACAATCATATGTTAATCGCAATTCTCCATTCCTGCAGTTCATGCACTTACCACATCACATACATCTGTAACCTAGCACTTAGAAACTGTTGTCATTTGTTACCTGTATGATGTGTATCTGTAGATTTTACTACCCAGTACTCTGTATGATATGTATATCTGTATATGATTATGTTCTTCCTTAATACCTTCTCCCCCAGGATGTACCAGGAGACAAGCAACTTGTTTTTCAGCTTGCCCTTCCTGGTGAAAGATTTCCATAAATAAATAAATAAATAAAGTTGACATTTGGTTGACAGGGGAAGATTATGTTATATTTTACAACAGAATTCAGAGGGCGGACCATTATAGGACATGTTATACTAAGGGTAATGCTCATGCAGAGAATGGCAATGTCTTCCTTTCAGACAAAGGAGACTGAGGTCCTAATATACAATGTTAATGGTATAAATATCTTTTGATAAATGATAAAATATATGGCAAAAGTTAAAGTGGGAACAAGAGCAAATACAATGGAGCCCACTTATAAGAACATTGGATATAAGACCATCACTTTTATAAGAAAATTTGTTGAATGTACTGATTTTTCCCCATTGTTTTCAATGGCAGCAAAACCCATTTATAGGAACAGTCAGACCATTTATAAGAACAATTATTTTTTCCAACAGGTAGTTGTAGATGCTCATTATCACCCCCAAGTGTGCTAAGTCTGTGCTGAATCATCATTTAGTTTCCTAATTAACAGTCATTTAAGTAGTGAATGGATTGTGAAAGATGCCCTATGAAGAAAGCAGCACATGTTTCTTCATACTTAAAGAGCTCCTGGCAGCATTAGGAAAACACTAAAAAAGGTAAGATTTATAATCAACTCCATTCCATTTTCTTTATTACGTCATATATTTTCAATAATTGAATTACCCATTTTCTTTGTTACTGAAAGTAGTTGCATGAAAACAAGATCCCTGTTCCCTAGACTATATCTGCTCTGGCTGCTTCTCTACACATGACATCACAATCCTCTGTTTATGACATCATATTTATCTCCACAGTAACATATTTTAATGTCATAAACAGATTTATGATGGCAGGTATAGGCAGACAGCCAGAGCTAAAAGGGCAGAGATACTGTATTTGTGCAAATACTTTTAGTAATAAGGAAATAAGGGTGAGAATTACATACTAAAATACAAAATATAAGTTATATTTATGCTGGAATGTAACATTTTTTCAAAGTTGTCTCAACTGTGTCAGGGGCTCTTTAAGTGAGCCACTGTATGAATTTTGCAATATTCTATTTGAGCAAGAGTTCTTTTAGAAAGTTACATTATACTATTTTTAAAAATAAGTTCTCTAAAATGTAGTTTGAGGCCCATTTCATCATGTTAACCATAGATTTTACATAGATGTCCATTGTTTTTAATGTAGCCCTCATATAAGAACATCTCAGTCATAAGAACATTTTTGCTTGGCATTTAGGATGCATTTATAACACAGCTCCACTGTAATACTGCTTTAAGAGACACAAATGGGGAAATTAGAACATGAGAATTTTATAAAAGAATATGTTTCATGATGGATATCATGCAGGGTATAAGAAAGGTAAAAGGAAAGTAGAAGAGTAATAATGTTATTGACATCCCTTATCCAATTCTGAGAAAATATTGTTTATAGAGACCTAAAATGGCATTATGTTATGGTAGTGGGGGAGGTACAAGAAACAATAGTTACTTTACTTAATACATATGACCCACCAGTGCTTGATTTTCCTTTTTTTTGAGAAGTCATCTGAACTGGTTCCAGAGAAAGTGCAGGGACTTCTGCTTGTTGGATCAGATATTAATTTAATGCTGAATCAGGAATTAGACACAACCTGTAAGATTAGGACCCTTATTGTTAAAAAATTCCAAAACTGTGGCTTGATATGGGAATAGTAGATGTGTGGAGACTACTCTATGGTTTTTCTAAAGAATATACATTTAACTGTCACAAAAATCTCTCAAGATTAGATTAATTTTTAACTAGACATGAAGATGTGGGATGGGTGAAAATATGTGATGCAGGGGTCTATTTTATTTTATTTTTATTTTATTAATAATATCGGAATTACAAACCAATCAATCAATCAATCAAAATCTTTATTTATCCAGGAGGGCACCATTGAGCAAGGCTCATTTGCAAGGTGGACCTGGTCATGAATACATCAAAGTACAGTACTGAAGCAGGTATGCAAAAAGCAATAATATACAAGGAAGAAAAAGTATATACAGTGTATACAGTACAGTACAAGGTTGAAATAAATAAAAAAAACAGCATTATTTTACAATTGAAGAAGTCAACAGATGTACAATCAACCATAGGCAAACAGGGGTTATAAGCAGAGCACTTTTGAGTGAGGCAGCCGGCAACTACACATATAGGGAAAGAGGCCGTGTATGGGGTGGCAAGTTAGAAAGATAAAGAACAGGAGGGATATATTACTGAGGACTGGGGGAAAAATTGGGCTAAAACCACAGAAAGTGATGATGGCTGTCATGTACTTGTTTATTATGATAATGACAGAGGAGGGGTAGATAATTGGGACACTACTATGGATGGGGTGGGACTTTATTCAGGCTGGAGTGGACAGGGAAGGGTGGGTGCAACAGGAAGAGTTAATAGGGAAAGAGTGAGAGCCAGGGGTAGAAACATGGTGAATGTCAGTATGGAAAGGGGGAGTTGTGGAATTAGTGGGCTAGCGGTGAGGAAAACATTTGCAAGGTGCTTTCATGTAGCGATCATAGAGCGCCTTGAAGATATTCAGTTTAACAGGGCAGCTCAGCTTCTAGTTCCTTTGTAAACCATTCCACAATGTGGGTAAGGAGAAGCTCAGAGTAGCTTTGCCGAAATGAGTGTTGACCCTTGGAACTTGGAGGGCAATTGGGGAATAGTTCCTTAGAGCGCAGGTGCCTAACACACTCCGGGGAATACAATCTGAGGCATATGAGGGGAGCTTGTTGGTCACCACTCTGAAGGCCCACAGGATGGTGTTTCTGTTCCTCCTATAGTGAAGGGAAGTCCAGCCTAACGATGAGTGCAGGGAGCAGTGGTGTGTGGAAAGTGGAAGGCCAGTAATGAATCTGACAGCTCTGTGGTAGAGGGTGTCCAACTTAACCAGTGCAGAGGCAGTGCAGCGGCTGTAGAGCAGGTCCGCATAATCTATTAAAGATAGCAAGGTATCTTGAACCAGTTGAATCTTGGCCTTCTTTGAGAGCAGGTGGTTAATTCTGTAGAATAATCCTAATCTTTGCCTTAGTTTCTTCTGTAGTTCTTCGAGATGGTCGGTGAAGGAAAGTTTATGATCGAGCCAAACTCCTAGATACAGTATTTGAATTTAGCTACATACTCTAGTGTTTCTCCAAGAACAGTGGCAATTTGTGGGGTAGCCTCCCCCTCCAGCAGGAATTGCTGCATGCAAGGAGGGGGAGAAGAGCATGGCTTTTGTCTTTTTCGTATTGAGCAAAAGCTTTTCATTTATGGGCTGGTATTGTAGAAGGTTAAATTGAGCTTGGAGGTCTTCACAGGCTACTTCTGGCATGGGACGACCCAAGTACAGTACAGTGTCATCCGCGAATAAGTGGCTGTTGGCTTTTTTGATGGGGTCATTGATGTTGTTAACGTAGACTGCAAAGAGGAGGGGAGCAAGGATACAGCCCTGGGGCACACCCCTCAGCTTAGGTTTTAATGGACAAAGATCACCTTCAGCTTTAACCTGCTGTTTCCATTCTCTGAGGTAGTCTGCAACCCAGCACATAGATTTATGGTCCAGGCCTAAGGTGCTTAGGGAGGAAAGAAGCAGGCTGTGATTGACTGTGTCGAATGCCTCACTAAGATCCAAAAAAATGGCACAGACATGCTTCTTGTTGTCAAGGTCTAGGAGCCAATCATTGGTCACTTTAGTTAGGGCTGTTATGGTGCTGTGCTTTGCTTTAAATCCAGACTGAACTGAGTTTAATAGGCTTCTGGATTCTAAGTATACCCCTAGCTGGCCACACACTATTTTCTCTAGTAATTTTAATAGGATGGGGAGGAGGGAGATCGGTCTATAATTATTTAGATCGCAGGGGTCACCTGCTTTTAATAGAGGGATGATATGGGCTATTTTCCATTGGAGGGGAGGCTACCCTGGGAGAGTGACATGTTGAATAGGTAGGTGATTGGCACTGCAAGCACATGGTAGGCACATTTCAGATAGTATGGCTCTATGAAGTCTGAGCCTGCTCCCTTCCTGCTGTCCAGTTGTAGCAGTAGGTCTTCCACCTCTTTTAGAGAGACAGGCAGGAGGGAGAAGGCCTCCTCGGTAGGGGGAGACTCATGGGTTGGTGGTCCCTGAGTTGTGCGGAGGTCATTGGCAGGGAAGTATCAAATGCTAGCCCTGCCATTGCAAAATGGTTATTGATGGCTTCCAATATCTCCAATTGGTTAGAGATAGTGTTGCCACAGGACTTAATTTTTGCTGGAATGGAATTACCAGGTGTGTGTCCAGACATGTCTTTTAATGTTTTCCAGAGCTTTGAAGGATTTCTTGAGGCAGAGGCTAGCGCTGAACGATAGTAGGCGGCCTTGGCTGCTCTGACCAACTTGGTGCACTTGTTACGTGCTCTCTTAAAAAGACACCAATCTGAGTCGTTCTTGCTTCTTCCAGCTTTTTTCCATAAAGTATCTTTCTTTAACAGGGAAGCTTTGAGCTCAGGCGAGAACCAACAGCAGGTGCTGCTCCTGACCCACACCTTAACCAAGGGTGCATGCTTATTTAAAGCCTCACTTAAAATATTGTAAAAAATAGTATATGCCCTGTTAACCATTTTGGCTAGGAAGAATTCCTTCCATCATGATGAATGTTTCAAGTCATGGATGTATGCAAACAAACTGAAGTTGTGTTTGCACCGCTTGATAGAGAACTTTGCCACAAACTGTGGGTTGTACATGGATCTAATGGTGGTGATTATATAATGATCGCTAATGTCTGAGAAAAATGTTCCGACATGAGAGAACAGATGTGGCTTGCTAACCAGAATTACATCTAAGAGGGAGTAGTTGTTAAGGTTCTTTTTATTTGGGTGAGTAGGCTCGCCAATGAGTTGCACCAGCCCTAGAGTGTCACAAAAGGATCAAGGGAGCTGATGCACTTGATAGCCAGTCGTAGTTCAGGTCACCAAGAATAATGGTTTCCAAGATACTGAGCCCCAGTATGGAACTGAGGTGAGACAGGAGATGAGGCCCGGCAGAAGGGGGCCTGTAGCAGTCTATTACACAGAGTGCACTGGAAAGAGAAAGTTTGATCTTTAGGGTCAAGCACTCGAATTCTTTGGGGGAGGATGTTGCCTCTATACATGTGGCTGAGTATTTGTCCCTTACATAAATTGCCACCCCACCTCCTATTGATTGCTCATCCGCTCGGAAGAGTAAATAATTTGGGATATTGATTTCATTGTCTGGGGTGGCTGGCCTAAGCCAGGTCTCAGTGATCACTAGGATGTCAGGTAGGGTGTGGCTCACCCAAGCCTGGACAAGGGTGAACTTTTTCAGCAAACTACAGGCATTAAGATGCATTAAAGACATTCCTTTGATACCTGCCAGGTCTGATTGAGAGGCAAGGGTGTCTAATGGTCCTGGATTTATTTCAACATTGCCTGAGCACAATAGTAAAAGAAGCAGGATTATTTTTAAGGCAGCAAACTGTAATTTGTAGACACTATTTTTTGGGCGATAGGGGAGGCAGTGTTGATGGGTAGGCCTGTACCCACTCCTGGTGTTATACTGGCCTAGTGTTGCAGCCACTAGTGTCCTGGCAGGAATTTGCCATGAGTAGGAAGTTTCAAGTCTGGATGAGGGAGTAATCTGCAGAGGCAGCTCGGGAGATGTCCCAATCCCCGGCAGAGACTGCTGAGAAGCCCAATAGTCCAGAATGGCTACCTGAAAGGAGCTGTTGGATGCCGGACAGGGAGAAGCACAAGGGTCATTCCACTTTAGACAGGGATGAGGGTTCTGAAGAATTGAGCTGAGCGCTAGTAAAGCCAGTGACATACCAAGGAACCAGCTGTAACTTCCCATGGTAGATCTAAATGCCACAACAGCTGGCAGTAAAAGTCACTAGAAGCCTAGACAAATCATCAATCAGGTGTCATAAGTTCAAAATCCTTTTGTTGGCTGAGAGGCAGTTATGGTGCTGAACGTACCTGTGGAGCAACTCTTTGCAGCTAAGCCAGTGAGGTGGTTCAAGGTTGGAATCCGGAGTTGCAAGACTGGTCTGTAGCTTTCGTTTCTGTTTCTGGCCCTGCTCCACCAGTACAGAATGGGAGTGGGGACAGGCATTCATGTCTTGCAGCCTTTGTGGATGAGCATGGCTCGGCCTGGGACTAAGTCTTGGGACTCGGATTGGCTGAAGCTCTTCAGTCCCAGCACACTATCGACTCATGCAGTTACGGCTTTTCTTCAGATTGGACCCCCTTCTTATCCAGCTTCTGTAGCTGTCTTGGACCTGTTCTGTTATCTTTTGCTGCTGTTTTAAAATTAATTTTTCTCCTGCCCTCCCACCCCACCCGGCACCTTTTAAATACACTTGTTTCTCTCCCCATCTGTGGTGCTGTTTTCTATTGGTACCACTTGTCTGTGGACATTTTAAAGTGGCAAGTTCCACATTTCCTCCTGTTCCCCATTTATGCAGGGACTGTTGATATTTAGACACTTTGAGTTTTCCCCTACTGCATCAGGATCCCAAAATGCAGTCCCTACCATTAATTTTGGGTTGCTTAGTAGGTATGTTCTTCTGCTTCCTTGACCTGTATACTGAACCCTTATCTGTAGACCCACATAATAACTCAGTCATGTTTGTACACACCTTGCCCATTATCTTTCAAGCCTGTCCCACTGTTCCACATTATTCAACCCTATGTACATCATGGTACTCAAACTCTTCTCTATATGAGTTATACTTAAACCACTCCCACTCCTTCCCTCTTGTCTCCATATACCTTTGCAGCTTGAGTGTTTTTATACACATCCTTGGGTCCTTTTGGCCCTCACTTTATGCACTCTTCATCTGTTTCCTCCTGCCCCTACAAAAGGGGAAGGACCTATCTTCTTAGGCTGTTACTAAATGTCCTTAAAAAAACTTCTACTACTGCTGCTTATATGAGCAGGCAACATTGAACTAAACCCTAGTCCTCTCTACCCCATATCTGTTCCTACGGAAGTGCCTCAATTAAAAGGGATGAGTGTACTGCATACAAATGCCTGTAGTCTGTTAAGAAAAACTAACACTATACAGACTTGGATTTCTCATACCAAGCCAGATCTTCAAGTGGTTACGGAAACCTAGCTGAGATCCTCTACTCAGGACCATGAAATTAACATTCTGTCATACAATGTCTTTAGAGCTGAGAGACATTCAATGGGGGCAATTTACATCTGTAACACATTTACTGCTTCATTAGTTGACTTTACTACAATGTCCAAGGAATCTGAAAACCTTACATTAAAGATACAACTTTCTCACTCAGTGCCTCTGTGCATTATTGGATGTTACAGTCCTCCCTCTGTGGGGCTCAAGGTGCTGAATCATTTGTCCGATGTGTTAGGCACACTATCCTCAGAGGTCATTATCATGTGTGACTTCAACCTTGACTAGATGTCTGCTATCTCCAAACCTCTAAAAGACATCTACGATACTTCTGGGCTTACTCAACTTATAACAGAAGTTACCTGTCCTAATATTAAACACCCAGTACGTTGCACACTACTTGATCCAATTCTGGTGAATAAACCACACCTCTTTACCCATTCTGGTGTCTTCTTCAATGACTTCAGTGATCATTGTGCCATAGCCTGTGTGAGGACTGTCCCTAGCCAGCTTCCATCTCGAGGTACATCTTTAGGAGAAGTCATCAGAATTGTGATCAGTATGTCTTCCTTTCTGATCTCCAATACTCAAATTGGCAAGATTTCTACCTGGCCTCTATGGTTGTTGAAGCCTATGAGGTATTTTAAAGCATTGTCCTTGAGACTATAAATCAACATGCACCCTTAATCAAAATTCACACTAAGAAGAAATCTTGTCCTTGGTTCACAACCAGTCTAAAAGCCATGCTGCTTCATAGGGATGCTCTTTGGAAAAAGATGCAAAAAACTAAACAATCTGCCAACTGGGCAGCATTTATAGCAGCTAGAAATCATTGTACTAAGCTAACTAGAGCTGAAAAAGCTAGATATTCTCAAACTGAAATTCTTCCAGTTGTTCAGCAAAATTTTGAAAGACTCTAAAGGACTTAGAAGGTTACAGCCTGACTAGTTTGCTCCCACTTAAAATTTGCTCTGGTGGTTCTTCTCCCACCAACAAGCAGACAGTCCTAGACCTCCTCAACAACCACTTTGCCACAGCAGGGCTAGCTTTTGATATCTCTCTGGCCAGTAACCTATGTGCTCAGCTGTGTACCCAGAACTAGCATGCCTAACATTGGCCATCCCCACAGAAGAAGCAATTTTCTCCTTCCGCCCCATCTCCTTGAAACAAGTGAAAGACTTACTACTGGAACTGGACATCAGAAAAAATGCAGGTGATGACCACTTTGAGCCCTTCAACTTAAAATTAGGTTATTATGTCTTGTCTGCTCCTATCACCCACCTTTTTAATAGTCTTTTATCTGGAAAACCATCCTCGTTATTCCACTGTTTAAGTCTAGTGATCCGAGAGATCTAAATAATTATAGACCTATATCCCTGCTTCCAATCCTTTCCAAAATGTTTGAAAAGGTAGTCAATTCACAACTTAGAAAGCATCTGGAGACCTTCAACCTGCTTAACCTGGTAGAGTCAAGATTTAGACCATGGCACAGTACAATATCAGCACTTGCTAAAGTTTCAAGTGACTGGCAAAATGCACTGCATGCTAAGAACCGGTGGCCCCCTTTTGCTCGAAGCCCGCACAGCGAAACACGGAAAAAGACCACTACCTCGACAGTTGCTGTAATGGTCCGTTTTCATGGTTCACTTCCCCCAGTGTTCTGCTCCCTCCTCGAACCAACTACAACCTGGAGTTGAGAATCCTAAAGTCAGGGGGCTGCAGGGAGCACAGCCCCTCACAGAAAACACTGGAGGATTGGATGGCACAATACCTGCATCAGTATTGTGCTGTCAGTATGCAGGAGGTCGGCATTTTTACAGTTGACCTCCTGTGGTGCTTCCCTAAAAATTATGTGTGTGCCTTATTCGTTGACCTGAGCAAAGCTTTTGGCATGGTGGATCATGACCTGCTCCTGGTCATTCTTAAAATACTAGATTGGATTACTTGGCCTTGTAATGGCTCACTAATTACCTTACATGTCATCAGCAGCAGATTAAGGCAGCTGGGGACCTCTCCCCACTGAAAACTCTTCTGAGGGGTGTGCCTCAAGGGCCTACTTTAGTCCCTTTACTTTTTGCAGTTTACATTAACAACATTAACACAGGAATCAAACCAGCAAGCATCCACCTGTTTGTTGATTATACTGTTCTTTATATCGATCAACCTACCCTGAAACTTGCCTGTAGGGATCTGCAACTTGAATTTAACCTTTTGCAGCAAAATCTCTTTCAACTAAAGTGCCTACTAAATGCCAAGAAAAACAAGGCTACTGTATGTTCTTCATGCTATCGGTCAATGCATCTAAACACTGCACGCTTGTTACAGTTCCTCAAGTAACCACACTACTGGGACAGCCCTTGGAGTTTGTGGTGAAATTTAAATATCTGGGTTTCTGGACTGACCATAAACCATCGTTCATTGTTCACATTGAGGAACTAGTGAAAAAATTAAAACAGAGGCTTGGTCTCTTTTTTGGATTAAGCATCTGCTTACTTGGGAAGCAAAAACTAGGTTGGTTCAAATCACCTTTATGCCACTGTTGGACTATGCTGACTTCCTGTATGAGCAAAGCCCAAGCTCTGCCTTGTCTAAACTTGACACCCTTTATCATCAAGCACTTCGATTTATTACTGGAGTGCCATACTCCATCCATCACTGTTCAATCTATGCTAAAGTTGGCTTGAGTTCACTTAGCAAAAAAATGCAGTTCTCTGGATGTATAGAGCCATTATCAACAAGCTCTCCCAGTATATTTTGGATTTCCTGCCTGTTTTTATTGCTGGAAGCCACCCCCTGAGAAGTCTCTCCTATATTTCACTTATCATTCCCAAGGTTAGAACATGCTTTGGTAGATTGGCCTTAAGTCTCACCCTTCCAGTTCCATAGAATAACATTCAAAAAACTCTGAAGATTGTAATCACCATAAAGCTGACCTTATTTAAAACCCTGTTTGCATGTTCATTCAAGGAGACCTGTAATTGTTACTCATGATGGCCCTCAATTCATGTGCCTTGACCAATTCTACCTTTGGTTGTCCTCTTTTACTTTTTCTCCACATCATTTATATTTACTGCAGAGTTAGTGCCTGCTTTTTTTAACCACTTACCTCCCTTGGCTGCTCTTCTTTTATTTGTTTTCCCCTTGTTTGTTTTTTTTGCATATTCTCTTGCTTCTTATTCCATCACCTCATGAGGTCTATCTTGTATATATTGTATAAATGTTATGGCTAGGATGTATATATAGTGCTGTATTGGTTAATTACTATGCCTTCACTGCTTTTGGTATTACATGTGGTGTTTTTGAAGATCTATGTTGTCATGGACTATATACAGCTGTACTGTTTATGTGGACCTTTTCCAGGTCCACCTTGTAAATGAGTTCACCTCAGTGGTGTTTTGCCTGGTAAAATAAAGATGGATTGATTGCTTGATTGGTCAGGTTTCACCAGGGCTGAGGGCGCACATCAAATTTAGATGAGATATTAAGGTACTTACATATTTGGGATCCAGCTCTTTAAAAATGTAAGTACATTGCTGGATTTTAATTTCCAACCACTGCTAAAGAAAATAAAGGGGATATTAATAGATGTGATATACAGCTGATGTCAATTACTCAGAGAGTTAAAGCAGTGAAAATGAATTTGCTGCCCCATTTTCTTTTATTTTAGAATGTCCCCCTATATGTTCCAATTCTTTAATTTTTGTAATGGTCTAGAATCTTTTCACAGTTAAATATGGGGTTATGAAAAAACAAAAATTAAATTTCAGACATTGGTAGCTTTTTAAATCAAAAGAGTGCTTGGCTATATCTGTCTTAGAATTTTATTACTGGGTGGCAAAACATGTGTATATTTTTCTGTGTGGGATATCTCAGTATGAGGCCAGTGGAAAGCTATTGAACAAGGAGCAATGGAACCATAGTATTTAGGGGCAGTGTTCTTTGAAAAAGAATTATGTCATGCAGGGAAAGAAATCTTATTTTGCCAGGGATTGTAGAGGTACAGTGCTGGGAGGCAATATTACACAGATTTTCTGTAGATAAGTCACTGTGGTCATTTTGGTCTTTTGTAAGGAGTACAGATTTCTCAACAGTTTGAGCTGATCCAATTTATAAGAGATCTACAAATAATGGTATAACATATCCAACTTATATTTTGGAGGGATGACCTCTACAGCTCTTCTTGGTGTTGAAAGAAAAACATTTTCTGCACAAGAATAATCTCTTCTGTTATTTTCAGATGAGATAGTATATTTTATGCAGACAAAGGATCATTCCAGTGTTCAAGGGAGCCAGAGGACTGGAGGCTTTGATTATGCACATTTTATAGGGCAAAGATTAAAGAGATTATTTCAGCAATGTATCAGTTTTTAAGGCAATTGGTGAACAAGCCGACAGTGGGGTGTCGGTGCAAACTGAGAAAAAAAATGGCAACTTCAAGTGCCGCAATAGGACTGGGATAATATTTTAAAGAGAATTCATGGGGTAGGTAGTTTACAAGAGCAGTGAGAGTTTAGTTGGAAATACAAAAAACAGATTTTTTTATTACACCTTATCTACAGTTTAATCAGAAATCTCAGGCCTCACCTTCCAGTTGGAAAAATTGTGGCAGTGGATGGCACTCATTTTACATGTTTTAGTCAATGCTGTGTCCTAAATAATTATTTGTGGGAAGTAAAAGCCCCAATAAAAGAAATTATAGGACAAAAGTATCCCCAGGTTGCTGTGCATTTTATCTTGGGTCAGCCACTGGACAGAACACAGAGAAAGGATAATTTATACTTAGAGGATATTCTCATAGTAGCTGCACATAAAGCAATTATGAAGGTGCAGTGAAGTGATCTGAGACCTGCGTTATCACAGTGGGTTGCCAATCTAGAAGGAATATGTCACATTGAAAAACTAACATGTAATTAATTCTAAACGAGGTCTGTTCCAAAGGACATGGTTAATATGGGTCCTATATATGGACAATGAAGATGCTGATTTCATACCATGACATTTGTATAGTTGCAAAATACTATTCCATATAAATTGAATGGTGGACTTCGTAGCTTCTGTCAATGGGCTAAAGGCTCTGTATCCACTATACCTCCAATGATTTTATGTGCACATGTAAATTAGTTGAGACAAGAAAATACATGTTGTAGCACCTGTATTCAAGACCAGTGTAATATGTATTATGTGAGAGACTGAAATAAAGTATTATGAGAAAAGAAGAGTGGGTCCTCAAATTTGTGAATGGAACTGTGTTGCGCTTCCAGGGGAAGCATAAAGAGTGGCATTCTTCCATCATATTCATACTTATTGACTGAGTATTTTTGAATAGACTTCAGTGTACACCATAAATGTTGTTCTGTGTAGGTCATTATAACAACTTCGCACAGCTTGCACAGTGCCATGAATGTTGCTTGAATGATCCACGTGCTGTTTTGTGTGTTTTTAGGCCTCTTGCGACTGATCCTTTCTACAAGTTCTCTGTCCATTAAGCCTATAGATTATACTGTGATTTGCCTTCACTTCTGCTAGCAAATCCAGTTCCATATTAGTTTAGCTGTGCCCCATGCTGAGGACATTGTAAGTCCCTGTGCATACTCCTGTTCTGTTTTTACCTCTGAGAATTGCCACTTGCTTGCACTTGGTATTTTGAGGTTTAGCTGACTGAGCACTGCAGTCTGCAACAATGCTTCTCTCCTCTCTGAATTTGCATTTTTGTCATTGATGTATATGTGTTTGATGCATGTGCCCATTGCATCTCTTCTCCCTGAATACTCGTTGATGTCTTTATTGTGTGGATGTCTGATGCATGCACCAAAAAGTTCTGTGGTAACCTCCATCATTCCCTCTGTCCTGGCTTGTGATGTTGATAAAGGTGCAGTGTACCTTGAACCCTGCATTGATTAGCACTACCATGGCCTTAGCTCCTTTGTTCAGTCAACCTCTGAGGCTGGACCCAGATTCACTCCTATGATGATGACATGCTTCTGTATAAGTTGCACATGACAATATTACAGTGGGAGACATCAGTTCACCATCAGGGTCATCTTGATGTATGACTATTGCATAATGAATGACTTAAAATTAGTAATTTTGGATTTGGACTGTGTGGCTGTACAACAACAGTTGATCAAAGGACACAAGTCATGGAGTTATTGTTCATTACAGTGGTCAAACATTATATGAGGGATACATTTCCAGTTAATACATGTGTGCAAAACAAGCTTGTACATTGGAGGGTAATGAAGTACAGTACAGTATAGTACAGTTCAGGGTGTTTATACTGCCTGACACCATGCAAACAGTTTCAATTAGTTGGCTAGGAAACAGGAGCCAGAGGGTGGTCTGTAGCAGCCATATGGAACACAACAACATCAGCACAATCGGGGTGGGCAGTGTTACAAGAGCATGTGCCAAAATAGCGAATACTCCTAAAACCCACCTGACAGTGAAACAGTGACTTCAGACACAGCCCCACAAAGGGTGATGGACAGTATGGCTATGATCGTACAGGTGAGTGCATGGAGGATGTGGCCTGGACAAGCAAGGGTCACGGGTGGTTTGCACCACAAAGGCACCCACAGCCATGCAAACAAGGTACACAGGGCTGGGGGAGTGGGGGGGCACAGGCTGGGGGAGATACTAGACCACCGGGTAATGGAAATATGCCATGTAGGGGTGACAAGGGGATAGGTGGATAGTGCTGTTCACTTGTGTGGCTGCACATTTGGGGTGTAATGGTCACCAGGGCATCAGTGCATCTGTGCTGAGGCTGCTATCAGGTGGAAGCCGGGGGGGTCACCAGTTCCATGGCTGCAGCTGCAGCATCGCCCATCCCTGTCCCCACAAATATCCATGCAGTTGGTGTCCAGGTATTGCCCATTTGTGAGTGCACTCAGGGGGGTAGCCATGACAACCAGTTCAAATAACAGTTACTGTCATTTCTACCACTGTTTGACAAAAAATTAGATTCAAAGAAGCACATTAATAAACTGTAAGCTAGCAATCTTTTACTCTGTTTAAATCAATGAAAAGCCAGAAATGCTGTTCTGTTCCATCTGCTTTCACAGCTGCCCCTGCCCACCTGCCAGCCACTTGCAAGCTCACCTTGCACAACTGAGGGGGGAGAGAGTGGGAATTTTATTAAGTTGTAATGTACTTATAACAACTACAGTCATGAGATTGATTCTAGAAGGGCTAGCGCAAGTCATGCTAAAAGCGACTAGCACCAAATGCTATTGCACCAAGTTCCCTGCACCTGATTCTCTATTGGGCAGGGTCCACGTGGCTAAGTCCTGTGACTTGTGCCAACCTGAACTGTATGTCAAATGGAGGGTGTAACTGTGCAGGTTGCTGCAAACCTGCAGCAATGTCAGCACAAATGCTCCCCCTTGGCCCTAATCCACATATACTATTTATGAAAGCCCTACAGGGCTCTCTGAACACCCTCATGCCCCAATCCCCTGAGATACTGAGTAATATGCTAACAGGGCTGACATAACCACCTATGCTCTGATCCCCTGATATGCTGAATAATAAGTCCTGCGGGGTTAGTGGACCCCTCCCAGGTGCAATCCCTGAACACCAATGACTCATCAGCAATGTAAATGTCACTGTTTAAAAACAAAACAAAAATTACCACATCCTAGCCCTAGTAGTCTAGTGGCCCCCCTACCCAGCAGTGCCTGCCCACCTTGCTACCCCAACCCATTTCCAGCTGACAAATGGCACAACCCTCCTCTCACCACTGCCAACTGAGCTCAATATGAGTGCATACTAGTTATAATAGTACGTGCTCGTGCTGAGCTCATTCAGCAACTGGCTATGGTGGTATATGATTGTGCCAGTTGCTGGCTGGGACTGCCTTGAGGGTTGAGTAATGGACAGGCACTGAAGGGTGGGGAGGCACTACACTACCAATGCTGGGATGTGGAAATTTTTTTTTTTGGTTGTTTGTTTTTTCACCCTGAGCCCTGGCAGGCAGGTGCTCTCTTCTCATGGAGGGACAGCACCCCAGTCCCCCAGCATTCCAGTATCACTTTAACCCCCATTAATACCCTCTGGGCCTTACCCGTAGTCCTTGTGCCCAAGCCAGATGGCTCTACTCATTTCTGTGTGGACTATCGTGGACTGAATGTAGTCACAAAGTCAGACGCCAACCCGATGCCCTAGACGGATGAACACCTGGACAAGTTGGGAGGGGTGACCTACCTTAAGACTATTGATCTGACCAAGAGGAATTGGCAGGTGGGAGGAACACCTGTCCCACCTTGGGGAAGTGCTGGGCAGGATACAGAGGGCCGGGCTCACTGTCAAAGCTGAGAAGTGCCAGGTGGCCATGGGAGAAATGACTTACCTCGGGCATGTGGTAGGCTTGGGACAGCTCTGTCCTAACCAAGCAAAAATAGATGTGATTCAGGTGTGGCCTAGACCAGAAATGCAGAAGCAGGTCAGAAGTTTTCTAGGGACAGCAGGGTACTATAGGTAATTTATACCCAATTGCAGTGCCCTGACTGCTCCCCTATCTGACCTGGTAAAGAAAAGGATGCCAAAGTAAATTACCTGGGAACCAGCCTGTGAAAAGCCTTTACCAGACTGAAGGAGGCACTGTGCAATGCTACTGTATTGACAAGTCCTGACTATAGCAAACTCTTTATAGTTCAGACTGAAGCCTCAGATGTGGGTATTGGGGCAGTACTGAGTCAGACATCCAACCAAGGGAAAGATCACCCGGTAGTGTACCTCAGTAAAAAGTTACTTCCCAGAGAGTTGGCATACTCTACTGTGGACAAAGAGTGTCTTGCCATATTGTGGGCCCTAAAAAAGTTAGAACCATACTTATATGGGCAGCATTTTGTAGTACAAACTGACCACAACCCACTGGTTTGACTGATGCAAATGGGAAAAATTAATGGTAGACTGTTAAGATGGAGTCTTGCCTTACAAGGTTATGACATGACAATCCTACATAGGGCTGGAGTTACCAGTCAGAACAACAATGGCTTATTGTGTGTCTATGAGGAGTGAACTGATTTTGGAAGCTCATCCCATGCATGGTATGGAGCCCCCAAATTCAGTCTAGGTAAGGAGGATCATGACACTTGGCCAGCTGGTTCTGATTGTTCTATGATTTTGTAATATAAGAATGTGGTATGTGACCTGTCCCACAGGAGGCATCCTGTGCCCCTGGAATGCCATCCCCCCCCCCAGGTTTCAGTTCAAATGACAGGATATGTTAAACAGCAGATCTCTGTAATGTGATTAACTTCCAAGAAGTCACATGTTATGGCCTTGTTGATGATCTGTGTTGCTTTGAAGCCAGGAATTAAAATATTCATTTTATGAAGTCTTCATAGGAAGGACAGTTAATTTCAACTGGTGATAAAAAGCTATATGGCATCTAAGTGAGATACGGCAGAGTTAGTCATAAAAGTCCTGTGATGTCTTTGAAAAGCAGGAAACCACACTAGAGCAAAGGAAAGACTCAAGATAAAAGAGTCATATTGGGAAATGAGTTTTTGCTGATGACACCTTATTTAATATGCCTCCTGAATGATAAGACATCCTGGTTGTATAATTTTTAATATACAAGGAGGAACTAGGTGACATCATGGAAGAGGCAGGTTTGGAGACAGTTTAAACTGTATTCTGTATTTCCACTTAGACACTTTTCTTTGTGGGCTCTTATAAACAACATCTACTTTAAGCACTGTTTAGAAGGTATTACATTAGATAGGAAAGTCTAATTGTATTGTAGTAGGAGTTTATGTTTGTACTTTAACCTTGTTCTTTTAAGTGATTGTATGCTTTGTGATATATGGTTCTGTGTTTACAGTTTACTTATTTTAATCCATTTTTAAGTAAATCTATATTTAAAGAGACTGCCTGGTGTGCCTTCAAAATTCTTTTTTTTTTGCCTATGAAGTACAGATGGTTAAAGTTGACACTGTTCATAAGCTTAATGGTAATACCAAACTGGGAAAAGGTAAGAATTTTCCTAAGGTTTTTTATAGAGGTTTTAGGGTTCATTTTGGATACCCAGTTAGGTGCCCTTAGGTGAAAAATATCTGGCATTCCCCAAAGAGCAGAATTATCTGAGCCTGTACATTTGGGTACACTACCATAAGGTTCATAGTTTGAATTCCTCCAGAACTTGAGACCAAAGGTGATTCGGACCTGCAAACAGACAGGAGGGTTACCCTGTTCTGTTATCTGTCCACAATACTGCGCTCAGAGGTTGGCACTGTGGGAGCAGAGGGCCTGACCTGCTAAGTGGAGTTGTGACACAGGGTACCATGGACATCCCATGGGATGGAGTACTGTGGAAATCCCATAGTATAGGGGTACAATGGAAATCCCATGGTATTGGAGTATAATAAAAATCCCATGGTGCAGGGGTACTATGGAAATCCCATGGGACGGGATACTGTGGAAATCCCATGGTACAGGCTACAGTGGAAATCCCATGTTACTGGAGTACAATAAAAATCCCATGGTACAGGGGTACTATGGAAATCCCATGGGATGAGATACTGTGAAAATCCCATGGTACAGAAGTACAATTGAAATCCCATGGTACTGGGGTATAATAAAAATCACATGGTACAGGGATACTATGGAAATCCCATGGGATGGGGTACCATGGAAATCTCATGGTACACTGTATTAAATTCTACCATAAAAAAATCCCATGGTACTGTCCAATTTACCATAGAACAGTACCATGGGATTTTTTTTTTATGGTAATCCCAAGGTACATTTTTGTAAGGGTCCATCACCACAGCTGAACAGTTTCACAACCCTAGGGCATTTATTTGTCTCATCCTAGCAGTAGCCAATGCAGTTTTGCTGAATAGTAACAATGCTTAGATTTAGTAAGAGTCTCCCTCAACTGTCATGTGTTGCACAAGTCTTTGGGGGGGGGTGAGAGACAAAACCCGAGAGAAGGAAAAACTGCATCTTCAGCTACTAACCTGCTGGTTTACAAAACACATATATACAATACTTCAAATAAAAGAAGAAAAAAGGACACAGTACTGAGGAGAAGAAAAGAAAGAAAGAAAGAAAGAAAGAAAAAGAAAGAAAGAGAGAGAGAAAGAAAGAAAGAAAGAAAGAAAGAAAGAAAGAAAGAAAGAAAGAAAGAAAGAAAGAAAGAAAGAAAAGATTTGGTGGCTAGTCCAACAGAGTATAAAGGCAATTGACAGACAGTCAGAAAAGGGTATAATAATTTAAGTGTTTAAAAAATATCTGACCCATTAACTGACATACCTACAGTACATTATGAAAACTGGGTTGGTGGAATGGAGTAGTGATGCAGAAGTCTACAGTTTAAAATAATTTTCTCTTTCACTCGAGTCATTTGTTACAAATTCAATGTTGTAGTTATGACCCATAACCTTTTAGTGTGTGTGTGTGTGTGTATGTGTGTGTGTGTGTGTGTGTGTGTGTGGGGGGGTTATGTCAATTCACATTCCCATAACAGTCCAAACAGAGATTTACAATTACTTTAGGTTAGCTTCATTTTCTGTTCTCCACTGATTCAGTTGCTCTAGGTGTATCTTCAGCATCTCTGAACAAACCATTCCAATGTGGCTTATGCTGCTGCGAGACTTCTAAATGACACCATGTGCTGGTCTGCTTACAGCATCTAGTAGTTTTCAGCTCTCCTTTTACAGTCTGACAGCAGTGTGAATGTGAATTATTTGACCATCAGATTAAGGGTCATAATGGATGTTTTGATGTGTAAATAATTGATTTGTGATAATGATCTCTTTCTGTATAATATTATTATCTCTTAAAGTATTCTTATTTTATTTTCTTCATTTTTGTCTTATTCAAAGCATTGGTTGCTCACTTTGTTAGGTTTGTGCCTCTTCATACTGTCCTTGGGCAAAATTTGTCTGCCAACTAACTGAATGCTAGAATACATTGCATGTTGCATAAAAGTAACATAGTTTATCTGGCTTGTATTACATCTGGTGGCATAAGAATAAATACACCTTTTGTGCTAATGAAAAACTGAAAGTAATTAAAACTTTCTTGCAACTTGATAGCCATCCTTGCTAGTGGTGGCAGTATGATTTAATGTTTAATTCTTCCTATAGGCATGAGTGACCAATTGTCTGTATCTGAAATTCAATTTTACATACTACCATACTAAGAAGCTAGCAGAGTAGACCCTATGCTCTATCGAGTCTGCTTGGTGATCAGTGTGTCCTTCCCTGGGCACTGTTTTTAGCCCCTCCTCTAGACAAGGCCCCCCCATTCCCACCCCCTTCTGGGGCTCTGGGATGCACCCCCCATACCTATCCCAGCCCTTCTTGAACCCCTTCACAGTCATAGCAGCCACCAACTGTCCAGACAGTGCATTCCAGGGCTCCACCACCCTCTCAGTAAAGTAGTGCCTCCTTGTTTCCCCCTTCAGTCTCCCCCCATCCAGCCTCATTGAGTGACCTTTTGTGGCTCCTACCTCCCTCAGCTGAATCACCCCCTCATTGCTCACCCTATTCATTCCCTTGAGAGATCTGAAGACCTCTTTCATATCATATATGTCTTACTGCTATTCCATCCAAAACATTGGAGGGAATATTAAAGGATGAAATTTTACAATATCTAGACAAGGAACACTTAACTGACCACTCTCAGTATGGGTTAATTACGGGTAGATCCTGCCAGACAAATATGTTACTATTTTATGACCAGGTTACAAAAAGCCTAGATCGAGGAACCCCGGTAGATGTCCTATTTTTAGACTTCTCTAACATTTTTGACAAGCTCCCCCATGCTGAATTAATAAAGAAAATTTGCAATTTAGGAATCCTCCATCCATAATAGCTTGGGTACAGAATTGGCTGAACAACAGGAAGCAATGAGTTTGCATTAGAGGGCAATTTTCAGACTAGGCTAGCATGACTAGTGGTGTATCTCAGGGGTCTGTGTTGGGCCCCTGCCTTTTTAACTTGCACATGTCCTCTCTACAAATAAAGCACAAAAGTGTTTGGCTGCAAAAAATTGCAGATGACTGCAGAGTAGGAACAGAGATTGATACCAGTAAAGGAATGTCACCTCTTCAAGAAACACTAGATAACATCGATAAGTGGACAAAGAAATCTAAATTGATATTAAAAAATGTTCTGTCATGCATTTGAGGAAAAATAATCCTAGGATAACTTACAGCCTGAGGAACGTACCTCTAAAAACAATAGATGAAGAGAGAGATTTGGGGATCATGGTGTCCAGAGATATGTCCTTTTCACCTCATTGTTGCAGCATAGCTCAAAAAACTTAAAAAGGGAATAAAGGGTAAAAAAATGGCTGGACAACAGGATACAGAGGGTAATAGTAAATGGAGTTTACTCTGAAGAAAGGGTAGTGGGGTACCGCAGGGTTCAGTTCTAGGACTGGTCCTCTTCAATGTCTTTATAAGTGACATTGCAGATGGAATGGAAGGAAAAGTATGTCTCTTTGCAGACAACACAAAGATCTGCAACAGGGTTGATACACAAGGAGGGATGGAAAGGATGAGAAGGGACTTGGCAAGGTTGGAGGAATGGTCAAATGTATGGCAGCTTAGATTCAATGCTAAGAAGTGCAAAGTAATGCACCTGGGAAACAAAACCCCAGGGGAAGAGTACACTAGGGGGTGAGATACTAACAACAACAAAAATAGAAAGGGACCTGGGAGTAATCATATCAGATGACCTAATGGTGGGCAAACAATGTGAGAGGGCAGTAAGGAGGGCTGGGAGGATACTGGGATGTATAAGAAGAGGCATCACCAGTAGAAAACAGGAAGTTGTTATCTCTTTGTACAGACAGCTGGTGAGACCCCATCTAGAGTACTGCATGCAGTTCTGGAGACCCAATCTCTGCAAGGACATAGACAAGATGGAGACAGTCCAGAGGAGGGCAACTAAAATGGTGCAGGTTCTGCACCATAAGGCATATGAAGAGAGACTTAAGTAGCTTAATATGTATACCCTCAAGGAAAGGAGGGACAGAGGGGACATGATAAAAACTTTCAAGTACCTCAAGGAAATCAACAAAGTCCAAGAGAGTAGCATCTTTCAGAAAAGGAAATGTGTAAGAACAAGGGGGGCACAATTTGATGATAGAAGGGGGATGGCTCAGAGATAATGTGAAGAAGTATTAATTCATGGAGAGGGTTGTGGATGCATGGAACACCCTTCCTGCAGAGGTTGTGGAGTCAAAAACAGTGGGGGAATTCAAGAATGCATGGGACAGACATAAGGCAATTCCAGGGGTTGGGGGTAGGAGGAGGAGGAAGTAGGCTGTCGGTTAACTAGGATCTGCAGCTTATCCATTAGGTAGGAAAATGAGCAGACTGGGTTGGCCAAGCAGTTCTTATCTGCCATCAAATTCTATGTTTCTATGTAGTGCACCTCGGATCCTTTTTTCTGCAGAGACTGAATTGTGGGTATCCATATTAACTGGCATTGTAAACCTGTTGATGCACTAACTCTGATGGGAAGCCTTCTCTCCCAGTGTCTCCCAACATCTTCCACTGAATTTACAGCCTCTCCACAAAATGACCTGCAGCGCTGCAAGAGCTGGCAGTGTAAACACTAAATTAATGGAGAAGTGGCTAGCACAGAGGAAAGAGGGCAGCACAAATGCAACAGCACTGAAGTCATGTAAACACGGCTTTAGATAAACATCTGTCTTCTGTCACTTAACTCACTTTGATGCCAGTTGGGTGGTTATGGGTTGGGGGCCTATTGTTTTCCTGGATGGCTGCTATGAGGGAAAACATGGTGTTAATTATTATGTTTCACTCAGGTAGAGCTGCTGCTTTTTGTGTTCTGACTGGATAGTGGAAGCTTCAGCAGTGAGAATTAAGGTGGCCAAAACATGTCCCCCCCCCCCGCACCTTTCAATTACATAGAACTCAGGGCCCCCTGTATTTTGAGCACTTTCAGGAAATATAAGGAGACACATAGGGAGAAGGATAGGGTGGTGAACAAGAAGAAACAGAGGGAGGCAGGGAATCGGAGTGTGAAGGAATAAACAGAGGAGAGAATATCGCAAGCTGAAACAAAAGAGGACATTTTTCGGCATGTAAGTGAAAATAGGAAGACCAGGGAGGGATTGTAAGGTGAAGAAGGGAATGGGAGAATTGGGTTGAGGAGGACCAGGAAAAATCAGACATCCTGAACAAATACTTTTATTCACAGTTCACAGAGGAAGGGGAAGGTGAGGGGGCACAAAAGAGTAACAGGAACACTGAAGGAAAGGAAGTGGGCACCAGTCCATTTTTGGAAGAAATAGTCCTGAAGGGATGCACAAATCTGAAAGTGGACAAGGTAATGGGGCCAGACTGGGTACATTCAAGAATATTGAATTAGCTCAGGTAGGTGCTGACAGTACTGTTCAACCACTCACTGGAGACTGGAGTGGTTCCAGAAGACTATAGGAGGGTAAATGTAGCCTCACATCACAAAAGTGGTAGCAGGGAGGAGGGTGGCAACTATAGGCCTGTCAGCCTGACTTTAGTGGTGAGGAAATTAATGGAATCACCACTGAAAGAAAGGATTGTGGAACATCTTGAATCCTTCAGCTTTCAAGGTCACGTGCACCATGGATTCACAGGAGGAAGGTCATGTCAAACAAATCTGATAAATTTATTTGACTGTTGACCAGGGAATTGGATCAGGGTGTAAAGGTGGATATGGGCTACCTATAGTTTAGAAAGGACGTTTACTCTGTTCAACAGAGAAGACTCATAAGTAAGCTGATAAGCATAGGAGTAGGTTGAAATATGGTAAACTGGGTAAGAAATTGGATAGGAAATAGGCGACAGAGGGTGGTGGTAAAAAGAGTTCACTCTGGGGAAGGAAGGGTGACCAGTGGGATAAGTACTGGGACCAGTCCTCTTTAATGGCATTAATAATGATATTGAAGAGGAGCAGGATTGGAAGGTCTGCCTTTTGAGGGATGACATTAAAATTCACAATAGGGTAGACATTCCAGTGGAGGTGGAAAAAATGAAGAGTGATCTGAGAAAATTAGAGGAGTGGTCAAGGGTATGGCAGCTAAGTTTCAAAGTGAAAGAAGTGCAAAATCATGCACTTAGGGCACAGAAACCCAGGAGTGGACTACAAAATGGGGGAAGTGGAATTGGAGTCAACCAAAAAGGAAACAGGCCTGGTAATAATCATATCTGATAACCTAAAGGTGGTCAGGCAGTTGGAAGATCTAGTGGGATGATGGGGTACATAGGGAAGGGTGTTGCCAACAGAAAGAGGAAGGTGGTGTTACCACTGTATAGATCACTGGTGAGATTCACCTGGAGTAATGTGTCCAGTTCTGGAGACCTCATCTCCAGAAGGACATTGATAGGGTGGAGGTGATCCAGAGGAAAGTAACTAACATGGTGCAGGGTCTGCATAAAAAAGCCCCTCAGAGAGACTGAAGGACCTCAATATGTACACCCTGAAAGAAAGGAGAGAGTGGGGGGATATTATCAAAGACTGTCAAATATCTCGCGGGTATTAATATGGTACAAAAGTGAAGTATTTTTTAGAAAAAAGGATGCTCAAGAACAAGGAATCATGCTATGAAACTGAATGAGGAAGACTCAGGAGAGATGTGATGAAGCACTTCTTACCTGGAAGAGTGATAGATGCCAGGAACAGTCTGCCAGCAGAGCTGGTGGGGGAAAAAGCTGCAGAGGGGTTCATGAATGCATGGGATAGGCATGATGAACTTTTGTGGTAAGATGGAGGGGTACAGCTAGAGATCCAAGTAGGGTCTGCGGTAATACAGTAGTCAGGGAAAAAATGGTCAGAATAGGTGGGCAAGTGGGCCTAATCTACTGTCAGAGTCTATATTTCTATGTAATTTACAGTATTTAGTCAAACAGGAAGCAGGAAATTTCCAACCCAGTTCATAACAGATCTGTAAATTATTGTACCATGGTACAGAAATATTATATAGTACCACTACATAACAAAAACTGTACTTCGATGTGGCCTGTGTTCACTGATGTATAGACACTGGGTGTGTTAAGGCATAAGCTGTAGGCTAAGTTTATTAATAACCCACAGGATTCATGCATCTGAGAAGGCCCAGACACATTGAAGAGTGTTACAGCAGCAGTACTAGCTAACAAAAATATGCACTTTTGCAATAGTTTATTCTTTGTGCTCTGTTGAGCATTTCTCTAGTAATCTTTCTCACCAGGATTGTACTATCACTCTGCAATTTGCTCAGTTTTCATTTGATTATGTTTCTGCTACCCGATATGTTGAAAGCAGCAGTACTAGATAGGCAGCTGCCTTATTTACTGTGGCACCACGAAACTGGAAACTGATCACTTCCTGATTACCTAGCACTACTGCTTTAATCTGCATTCTCATGAACAAGGGATCATGCTATGAATTTGGATGGGGAAAACTTGGTAACACTCTGAGATGTGAGGAAGTACTTCTTCACAGAAAGAGTGGTGAATGCCTGGAACAGCCTGCATTTGGGAACAGGGAACCATGGGGAAAGCTACAGGTTAGGAGGGGAGGTGCTGACAATCACCAAAGAGCAAAGGGACCTAGAGGTTATAATTTCTGATTACCTGAAAGAGTAAAAGCAGCGCACAAAGGCTGCCGGGAGAGCCAGTGGCATGCTGGGGTGCATAGGTAAAGGAATCACTAGCAGAAGGCCGAAGGAGGTGATGCTATTGTATAAAACACTGGTAAGGCCTCACCTAGAATACTGCATGCAGTTCTGGAGGCCACACCTGTGCTAGGATATTGACAGAACTGCGGTGATCCAGAGAACGGTGACTAAGATGGTACAGGGCTTGCACCACAAAACATATGAGGAGACACTAAAGGACCTTAATATGTACTCACTGGAGGAAAGGTGGGAGCAGGGGGTCATGATAGAAACTTTCAACTACCTCAATGGCATGAATAAGGTGCTGGGAGGAGACGTTTTTCAATGTAGAAGAAGTACGATAATGAGGGGGCATGATATGAAATTAGAAGTGGGTAGATTAAGAGGAAATGTGAGATAGTTTTTATTAACAAAGATGGTGGTGGGCATATGGAATGGTGTGTCACAAGAGGTGGTCGTGGGAGCGAGCACAGTGGGGATTTTTTAACTTGCCTGGGACAGGCTCAAGGGTACCTTGAGGTGGGAGGGTGAGTGATGAAAGATCACTGACCAAAGAGGGTCTGAAGCCACATACAAGTGTAGGGCTTGTGGGCATACTGGATGGGCCTGACGATCCTTATCTACCAACAATTTCTATGTTTCACAATAGCTATTAAATTAATTTTCAAAGTGTAAATACTCATCTAATTCTGAATTGTCTAGTCATGCTCTGGTTTATGTCAGTTGAGGCTCTCGTCAATCAGATCAGTATGATTTCTTTGCTTATTTTATAAACAAATAATTGTACCGTAGAAATACAACGTTAGCATGAATATATTATTATTCTACCATGCTTGTCCTAGGCTGTCCCATATGGATAAGTTGTTGTACCATGGTCATTTTCTGCAGTACCATATTTGTAGGCTGTTAGTCCATGGTAATGTTATACAGAACAATGACTTTAGACTGTTGTACCATGGTACTACTTTGCAGTACTATGACTAGAAATGAACGTATCATGGTAATACCATGTAGTACCATGACTGTACATTATTGTACCATGGTAATACTAAACAGTAACATGATTGTACCGTGGTAATACTATTCAATACAATGACTGTACATGACTGTACCATGGTAATACTATTCAGTACCATGACTGTACATTATTGTACCATGGTAATACTAAGCAGTAACATAACTATATCATGATAATACTATGTAGTACCATGACTGTACATTATTGTACCATGATAATATTAAGTAGTAACATGACTGTATAACGGTAATACTATTCAGTACCATGACTACAAATGATTTTACCATGGCAATGCCATGTAGTACCTTGAAATTTCCATGCAGTACCATGGTATTCCTGTGGTAATCCAGTGGTACATTTTTGTAAGGGTGCCTGCCACACTCTAGCTCACCTGTTTTTTTTTAACCCCGTTCAAACACAAACCCCAAAACAAAATAAGGCAATCATATTGAAAATCAAATAAAAATGCTGTCACAAACTTGCACTGTGACAAATTGCAGTCACACTTCTCCCTCATCAGAAGTGGTCAAATGATATCCTCTGCTCTATTCATTACTGTTCCTATGTAGCAACTGCAAATGTTGTGAACAGACAATGTAATAAACTTTTCATGGGGAGCCATGACAAACATGGTTTGCCAGCATTAAAAGGAACATCTATGGATGCCATAGTAAGACAAAAGTTCTAAAGTGAAACAAAAAAAAGCCTCAAGCTCATGTAGGCGGAGGGACTATTTTAGGTAAAATTAACTAGAAATGGTTACTGTTTCACTACTCAAATTTATTAATCTTAATTTAATCCTACATGTTAAATATTTAATCGTATTTTATAAGTGCAATAAGGCACTCCAGGGGTGTGCAGTAGACACTTCTAATGCACAGTCAGGGGCTGAGGGCACTCGGCCTGTGGCCTTGTGCCTTACTACACCCTTGACCATGCAGTAGAAGTGCCTAAATCACATCCCCTTGTGTACTATTGCTTACACATTTTATGCAGTGATAAGAATCACATACAGAAAGGAGCAAACCAAGTAATAGAAATAAATTAGATCATAACACAAAATCTGACTGAAAACTGTATACAGATCACTCATAGTAGGTACTATTATGTGGGTGCAGTAGAGACTAGTTAGCTGATAAATAGTAATAACACCGCAACTACCAGGCAACACACATACTTTCAGGGTAACATTTCAGTAGCTGTAGCAGCAGCATGTAAGCTAAGGGCAATCCAACTAACTAAGGAGCAATACACAGTACCAGGTAGCAAGCAGTGCTAACACCACATACAATACTGCAGCAGCATCCACAGCATTTTCCATTTAGAGGCATGACTAGTCAGTAGTTGATGCAGAAGCAGTTACAATGTAAATCTAAGTATATAGGAAGCATCAAAAGAAAAGCAGCACAAACAGTGTGTTTTTATCCGCAAAAAGTTTACTTAGTTATTGAGTGATACAAAGATATTACAGAAATAAAAAAACACACAATAGCAGCACATTCAACCTAGACTCCAAGCACTTCAACTCTTCATCAGGGGTTGGCGCTAGTGGGAACACTCACTCATTTTATTCCCCAAAAATCAATAAAATTCATTAGTGCACCAATTAAGAAATGCTCTTACAATCTCTGACAAACAGTCCAACAGGGAACTAGTAGCACTGTAATCAATGTACTAGATGTAACAGATGCAGAAAGTATCTTTAATATAGACAATGTTCTTGGAGAAATTCTGAGTGATGATATTGATACTTTAAATGATTTACAAAGAGAAAATATAGAAAATTCAATTACTGAAATGTCAGGTCCTGGTTCCACCTCCCCTCCAGCTATGTTAGAGTTTCATAAAAATATTGCTACACTATGTAAAGTTATGTTTAGAACTATATCAGACTTTTGCCCAATAGTTTTAAATTCTGCTCTCCCGACATATGTAAAAGTTATAAAGCAGCAAGTGGCAGACATTTTGGAAACATCATTCCTCGCCCCAGTTTCAGAACCCTACAAAGAAGAAAAGGCAGGCCCTTTCTGATTTATTGGATAAAACAGAAATAATAATAAAGCATGCAGATAAAAGGGGGAAATATTGTAATTTTGAAGAAATGAGAGTATAGAGAAAAGTAGTTGGGAGACACAAAAATTGACAAGAAACTGAACTTTGTCCCCATTTAAGATTTAAAAAGGAACTGCCTACCCTCCTGAATGAGGCTTTTGAAAGGGCTGAAATAACTAGAAAGGGATTTCAATTTATGTGGCCTGATTTACCCTTTATATCTGTTTTTTATACACTTCCTAAGGTGCATAAAGACAGTGTTAATCCCCTGGATGTCCCATAGTGTCTGGGATGAATTGCCTGACACAAGACTTGGGAAAATTGTTAAATTTTTTTTCTGCAATAGGAGGTTTTAACATTAGATTTATACGTTAAAGGTGGTGGTGATTTGTTGAAGAAACTGCAGAATTTACAATGAAGAGATGGTTATACTTGGCTCTCCAATGATGTTTAATCTCTTTATACGTCTACAGGCTGTGCATTACTTTTTGGAAAATTATGAGATTAGGGAGCAGATACCAAGGGAATTTTTAATGCAAGCCCTAGAGTTTGTTCTTAGACATAACTTTTTTGAATTTGAAAATGACATTTACTTACAGAGAAGTGGCACAGCTATGGGGGCCTCCATGGCCCCCGGCTATGCCAATCTATTTCTGGGGAGATGGGAGTAAGTCACTGTTTTTAACGCTGTTTTGAACCCATTTCGTTAAAATCAGGCCTACTGGTTCTGTTTTTTGGATGATATTTTGTGCATTTGGAATGGTGAAATCGAAATCATTCCAGAATTTGTAGTGGCTACATCTTAATGAACTTAATCTATGTTTTACCTCCCATTTTGACAAATAAAAACTATCACCTTTTTGGACCTTGAATTTACAAGAAACATTACAACTGGGTCCATTGAGACCCAGTGTTATCGAAAACCCACTGCTACTCTACTAATGCCTTGTTGCTGGCTAGTACTGCCCACCTCCCCAAGCTTAAAGAAGCTTAAAGAACTCCATTCCCTACAGTCAGCTTTCATGCCTTAGAAGTAACTGTAGCACAGATAGCACTTTCTCAGCACAAGCTGAGGATTTAATTAAAAGGTTCCTTCCCAGAGGTTACAATTCTAATTTATTGACAAAAATGAAAGAAAAAGTTGAAAGAAAACCTAGGGCCAACCTACTAAGGGATAACATGACTCAATAAACGAACATAGAAGAACAACCATGTACTTTATCATTCAGTACAACCATATTGCAGGGAAAATAGGCAATGTAAGTTATTGGAATTGGTCCATCTTAATGAGTGATAACCAGGCTGGCCAAACTGTTGGTTTTAAACCACGAGTTACTATTTTAAAAGCAAGCAATTTTAAGGATTAGATTGTTCACAGCTAAGGTAGATTTTACAAGGAAAACATGGTTGCCCAGTAGGAAAATCCCAGCCTCTCCCTACAAAACAGGGTACTAAATGAGAAAAAGACCGAGGTAGAAAGGTCAGTGGGAGATGCTGCAACAGAAGGTAAAGCCATCAAAAAATGGAGAGCAAAGAGTACCAATGCCCGTAGTCTGAGTAACAAGGTTTCTGAATTAGTGGCCTTGATGGAGGAGGAACATCTGGATATTGTGGCAGTCACAGAAACATGGTACACACAAAACCATGACTGGGACATAAACATACCAGGATACATTATCTACAGGAGGGACAGGAGGGTAAAAGAGGAGGAGGAGGAGTAGCTCTTTACATAAGGGAAGGAATCAAAGCAACAGAACAAAAGGGAAAACAGGGAGGAGAAGAAGCACTGTGGGTAAATTTGCAGACCGACAATGGCACCACAATCTGCACAGGGGTTGTATACAGACCCCCTTCTCAGGGGGAGGAAATGGACAAGGAAATGATAGAAAGTATACTTAGAATGGCAGAAAAAGGGGAGATATTGCTGATGGGTGATCTGAATATGCCAGATGTTAACTGGAGTGCAGTTGCAGCAGCCACTTTGAAGAGTGGGGTTATTCTAGATGCCCTACAGGGGCCATGCCTTAGACCACTAGTATTGGAGCCCACTCAAGAGGGAGAAATCTTAGACCTGGTTTTCTCAAATGGAGATGGAGAGAGGATCACAGATGTAGAAGTGGGTAGCCATCTGGGAACTAGCGACCATCGAACAGTATGGTTCACAATAAAAACAGCAATAGAGTCAAGCCATACAAAGGCAAAAGTACTGGATTTTAGGAGGCTGACTTTGCTAAAATGGGTGAGTGCCTAAGGAATGCACTAGCAAATGGACAGGAAGGAGGGTGGAAGAATAATGGGGAATAATAAAACTGCCATCAGAGAGGTAACAAGCCTTGTGTGAAGCAAATAAACAAAACAAAACGATGTAAGAAACCACTATGGTTCTCAGAGGAGGTGGCAGTGAAGGTTCAAGAGAAAAAGAAAGAATTCAGGAAGTACAAGGAATTACAGAAGGAGCAGGACAGAGAACTGTATCAGTTAAAGCAAAAGGAAGCTGAGAAGGCAGTCAGAACAGCAAAGGCCCAAACCGAGGAAAAGATAGCCAACTCAGTTAAGAAGGGGGATAAAACCTTTTATAGGTACATCAGGGGCGAAGGCAGACCAAGGAGGGATAGTGAGGCTTAATAAAGGAGGGAAGGTGGGCAGAGGGTGACTGTGAAAAGGCAGAGATACTAAACAAATATGTTTGCTCAGTATTTACAAAGGAAGAGGGGAGGTACCTAAACAAACAGTAGAAACACTCTGGATACAGAAGTTGATACCAGCCCATTTACAGAAGAAAGGGTTCTGAAAGAACTCTTAAAACTGAAGGTGGACAAAGCAATGGGGCCTGATGGAATTCATCCCAGAATTCTAAAAGAACTAAGGGTAGAACTAGTGACACCACTGACTACCATCTTTACCAAATCATGGGAGGATGGGGTGGTACCCGAGGACTGGAGGAGGGCAGATGTGATTCCCCTTCACAAAAGTGGGAGCAAGGCAGAAGCAGGAAACTACAGACCTGTTAGTTTAACCTCAGTGGTAGGGAAAATGATGGAATCACTTCTGAAGGAAAGAATTGTCGAGTATCTAGAGGCCAGAGGGGTACAGGACCCAAGGCAGCATGGATTCACAGCGGGAAGGTCATGCCAGACAAATCTGATAGATTTCTTTGACTGGGTGACCAAAGTAGTAGATCAGGGAGGGGCTGTGGAGATGGCATACCTAGACTTTAGCAAGGCATTTGACACAGTCCCACACAAAAGATTAATATACAAGTTAGCCAGCCTGGG
Source organism: Neoceratodus forsteri (assembly GCA_016271365.2). Taxonomy (NCBI): domain Eukaryota; kingdom Metazoa; phylum Chordata; order Ceratodontiformes; family Ceratodontidae; genus Neoceratodus; species Neoceratodus forsteri. Next base: position 465,690,589 of record CM057449.1, read on the forward strand.
AGTGGGTCCCAAGATGACAGCCTGGGTAAAGAATTGGCTGGAGAATAAGACACAGAGAGTAATAGTAAATGGAGTCCACTCTGAAGAAAGGGGGGTTACTAGTAGGGTACCGCAGGGTTCAGTATTAGGACTGGTCTTCTTCAATGTCTTTATAAGCAACATTGCAGAGGGACTGGAAGGAAAAGTATGTCTCCTTGCAGATGACACAAAGATCTGCAACAGAGTTGATGCGCAAGGTTGGGTAGAAAGGATGAGAAGGGACTTGGCAAGGTTAGAGGAATGGTCAAGTGTATGGCAGCTTAGATTCAATGCTAAGAAGTGCAAAGTAATGCACCTGGGAAACAAAAACCCAGGAGAAGAGTACACAATGGGGGGTGAGATACTAACAACAACAAAAATGGAAAGAGACCTTGGGGTAGTCATATCAGATGACCTAAAGGTGGGCAAGCAATGTGTGAGGGAGCAAGGAGGGTTGAGGGATACTGGGATGCATAGGAGAGGCATCACCAGTAGAAAACAGGAAGTTATTATCCCTCTGTACAGACAGCTGGTGAGACCCCATCTGGAGTACTGTGTGCAGTTCTGGAGACCCAATCTCCGCAAAGACATAGACAGGATGGAAGCTGTCCAGAGGAGGGCAACTAAAACGGTGCAGGGTCTGCACCAGAAGACATATGAAGAGAGACTTAATGAGCTTAATATGTATAGCCTCGAGGAAAGGAGGGAGAGAGGGGACATGATAGAAACTTTCAAGTACCTCAAGGGAATCAACAAAGTCCAAGAGGGTAGCATCTTTCAATAAAAGAGGTGTGCAAGAACAAGGGGGCACAATTTGAAGATGGGGGAGGCGGCTCAGAGGTAATTTAAGGAAGTATTTTTTCACAGAGAGGGTTGTGGATGCATGGAACGGTCTTCCGGTGGAATTTGTGGAGTCAAAAACAGTGGTGGAATTCAAGCATGCATGGGACAGTCATAAGGCAATTCTAGGGGGTTGGGGTAGGAAGAAGTAGGCTGCTGGTTAACTAGGATCTGCAACTTATCCATTAGGTAGGGAAATGGGCAGACTGGGTGGGCCAAGCGGTCCTTATCTGCCGTCAAATTCTGTGTTTCTAATGGGTTCTTTAAGTGCAGTAGATGCAATGTTTGTAGATTTGCTAACAGTAATTGTACTACCTTTATACATCCTAAAAAACAAATCTTAAGGTAGAGATCAAGGAGTCGATTACATGTGATACCACTTACGTGGTTAATGCTTTATGGTTCCCCTGCAATTTAGTGTACATTGGCAAAACAATGTACACTTAACAGGACTTAGAAGGTCAATTACTGGGATGTGTGACCTCTTTCAAGTACCTGGGCATCCTGCTAGATCAATCTCTTGATCTTAATCTTCATGTACAGTTTGTTTGCAGAGTTGTCAACTCCAAACTGGGTGTTGCATATAAGACTAGTCATATGCTCATGCCATCGGCTAAAATGGCCATTGCGAGGGGGATTCTGCTCCCCACCCTAACCTATGGGGCTCCCTTATTTGGGGCTGCTCATCAAACTGACCTACTTAGGTGGGATATTACGTATAACAACATATGCCGCTATGCCTCTTCTGCTCCTTGGCTTAAACACCACTGTCAGCTTTATAATGATCTTGGTTGGCTCTCTTCGTTAGCTAATAGGAAATGCGTCCTTGGCACTCTTATTGATTCGATAATTCGAAATCAAACCCCTAGGTGTCTTGCAGCTATGCTTGTTCCTCAGAACACACTCCATGGTCTACGATCAGCTGATAAATCCTTTCTGAATTTGCCAAGGTGACTCACTAGGAAAGGAACTGTTGCATTTGAGCATGCGGCTCCACTGCTATGGAATTCCCTTCCCCTCGACATTAGACTTTCTAGCTCCCACACATGCTTTAAGAGAAAACTGCACTTGAATCTGCTGATTGCTGATACCTGTTCCTGCTTTCACCCTACCTAATGACTGATGTCTCTGGCCATACAATAGTATTTCCTCACCTCTATATAACCCTGTTACTGCCTCAGCCTGTCCCGGCTCCCTTTCCCTGCCCATATACAATCTTGCACTGCAGACATCTCCCTTACACTTACCTACACTCATATACTCTAATTTCATGGCTTGCTCCCCTCTTCCTCACTTACTGACCTTTTCCTTAATGACACCCCTGCTCTCAATGGTTATTCCTTCCTTTTGTATTACCTGTTTTTGTTTTTGTGTACCTTGTTCTGTTCATATGATATGTCACCTGATAATTTATTGTCCAAGGTCCTCTCTATTCATTGCATAGGTAGGTACCAATGAACTTATGAATGGTCTACTCTGTATGTCTTTGATATATTGTATCCACTTTTAACTCATTGTATGTAAAGCGCTTTACTTTGTATGTTCTGATATATTGTATCCTCTTTAACTCATTGTATGTAAAGCACTTATTTATAATTTATTAGCCTGTTAAGTTTCTGCATGTCTATACTCTTCCAGGTCGTGCCTGAAAATAGTCATTTTATGGCTAGTGCACTTACCCAGTTAACAACATCTAAATAAATAAATAAAAAACTGCAAGGCCACTTAAACAAAGTATGCAGGAGCATGTTAGATACATAATTATAATTCATGTGAATAAAAATACTCCTGAGGTCCTCCATTTTGCCTTATTTCATCAAAGATTTGAAATTCACAGGTCTGGAATTTATTCCTCCATTGCCCCTGGGTGGAGGTAAAGCTAATATGCTGCTCCAGAAGGAAAGCGAGTGGATATACAAAATGAATTTAGTGAAGCCTCATGGTTTGAATAACCAGTGGGACCTGAAACCCTTTTTGAAGCAATATGATAAGGTTTAAACTTCTCCCATTGCTAAATGTTTCTGATTTGTATCTGAATCCTGATTGCCTTTACCTAAGTTTAATGTTTAATGTTTAAAGCTAAACATACTTGAAGTGGTTATCTGATATGATGAAGTAATATAGGAAATGAAATGTTACTGAGATAGTGATGCGATAATATTGTGGTAAATTTATTTAAAACAAAGTTTTTTCATAACATAGTATGCATCACGCAATTTTGTTTTTTCTTGCAGATATACTCTTTTCAACACTTTACCTCACCTGCCTGGTATTGTTGCCATGAATTATTCACCACATATTATGCTACTACCCTATTTTCTAGGGGGTCCTTGCTTGGAATTGTTTATGTGGACAGACCAGATGTTTACTTTTCTAATTCTTGTTCACCTCTGTTCTGTTGCTGTGATCTCAATCATATTAAATGCTTTTATAGCTTCTGATTTGACTTAGAAATGTATCATTGACTGCATTAAGCACTCATTTTTGTATAAGATATTGAGAATGCAACAGATATATCAGTGTCAACTAAGTTTTGTAGTAATAATGCTTGTTTGCATTTAAGTGATTGTCACAGTGTTTATTCTGGTTTCTTTTTCACTTTTTCTTAATTGGTGCACTAATGAATTCATTGATTTCTGGGGAATAAAATGAGTGAGTCTTCCCCCTAGTGCCAACCCCTGATGAAGAGTTGAAGCGCTGGGAGTCTAGGCTGACTGTGCTGCTATTGTGTGTTTTTTATTTCTGTAATATCTTTGTATCACTCAGTAACTAAGTAAACTTTTTGCCGATAAAACACACTATTGGTGCTGCTTTTCTTTTGATGTACCTTATATGTGGGGCTGGCTTCCCTCATTCCAGTGTGCACCGGCCCTGGTAGTTGCATTGCAAGACACCTTTTTTGCTTTAATATATATGAAGTAGAGCTGCTCCAGTCAGTAACTATCTATATTGAGAGTTTGCTGGGCAGAGGAAGTCATTTACCTGAGGTACAGTGTTGCATGGCCAGCAGCTGCCTCCAAGGCTAATGCCCATGGTAGATGTCTTTTGCACTATGCTCCACAGTAAATGCCCTTTGCAATGTGACCCATGGTAGATGCCCTTTGCACTGCATCCCTAAGCTCTCCGGCCTGCAGTGTGGAGGCCTGCTAGGAAACTGAAAGCTCTGTAAAGGAAGAAAAGGCCATGCCCCCAAAACACTGCTGCAAGTCCCTGATTGGCTCAGGGTGTCTGGCTGGAAGCAGAAAAACCAAAGGAGCCTGCACGCCACTGGAAATCAGCCCAGAACAAAACACAATTTCTCAGACAGAAATGCAATTCAGTGCTTTAAAAAACAGGTTTTGTAGTGAGAATGTGACATACAGAATCCACTGCCACAATGCCCCAGAGCTTCAGGTCCCTAAAACCCTTTTGTCAGTAGGCGTCTTTTTTTTCTGCTTCATTTAGGCTGGCTGCTTTTTGCATGCACCCCTCCCAACCTGGGTTACTCGCGGTGCATCCCTTTTGAAATTGTCTGGCTGGAAGTAAGGGTAGGGCTGGTATTCTCTCATGCAGGTTGAGTGAGGTGGCCATCCATTGGGGTTCTTAAGCTTGCTGTAGCTCCTCATGACCCTGTCTCAGCAATAGGAAAGGTCTATTGGCACTGACTGCTTGTCTTGGGGAAAAGATGTAAAATGCCAAGATTTTGGCACTCTTTTCCTAACACCCTTGAAACACAATTGCAAGTCCCTGATTGACTGAGAATGTCTGACTGGAAGGACGAGTAGGGCTGGTATCCTTCAGTGCAATTGAATGAGGTGGTCATCCATTGGGGAGTTAGTTTAGTTTAGTTTATTTATAATGCATTCCTTTTCAATGGTGACTCAAGGTGCTGTACAAGTGAACGAGTTCATTAAAACAGATTAAAACATAGGGGATATCTACTAAGATAATAACAATTCAGGTTAATTACCTGGAGGAAATCTTCCCTAACGAGAAATGTCTTCAGCTCCCTTTTGAAGGCATTTACTGATAGGGCCTCTCTAACAGAATGAGGAAGTGAATTCCACAGGTTTGGTGCCAGAACAAAACCCCCTGGGCACTAGTGCTATGCAGAATTTTCAAATTCTGTCGGAACGAAATTCTGTGGAATTTTCAAAATTCAGCCGAAATTCTGCCAGAAATGGAATGGCACAATTCCGCAGCAGAAAATAGCTGTGGAATGATTTTCCATTTAAAAAATGCTGTTCTGAGGAATATTATTCTGTGGATTTCAACATTTTCTACGGAAATTGTTGCAGAATAATTTCCCACTGAATAAAATGCTGTTCCGCAGAATATTATTCTGTGGATCTCAATATTTTCCACGGAAATTATTGCGGAATAATTTTCTGAGGAATAAAATGCTGTTCCACAGAATAGTATTCTGCAGATCACAGTAGGTGGAATTCCACAGAAGAACCAGTGACATTCCAGTGGAAATTCCTCCTACATTACGGTCATTCCACGTTAATTCTGCTGGCTGAATTCTGCATTCCACACAGCACTACCGGGCACCAGAAGATTTCAAACATACCCTGGGAATCACCAAAAGGCCCTCATCAGCTGATTGGAGGGGATGGAGTGGGCAGTAAGGCTGTAGAAGATCTTGCAGGTATCTGAGGGGTCCTCATGCTGCCTGCAACCCCCCATGATGCCATCGCAGCAGCATGAAAAGTCTGTTGGACCCAACCATTAATCTTTGTTTATGTGTCTATCTTTGAGAATAACTGCACAGTGCCCCAATACAGTTAGAATGAGTCTATAATACAGTACCTGTTTTGTTATGTTTACATATATTATATCACACAACAAACCGTGTCCTTGGAATTAATCATTTGATAAACTACATATAAGCACAGACTATGACCTCTAAGTCACAGTTTACTACTGACTGTGAACTCACATGTAATATTATATGGCTGAAATGTTATTGATGCAAAACCACTTGACGTGATGCACAGTGAACAGACCAACACATGTTCATAGACATGTAACTTTAACATGTGAGCACAGTAGGGCCAATTCTCCATCCCTCACCCCCACACTGCTACTGGCCAATCTGCCTTCTCCTATCACCTCCTGCTACTGTGGAATAAATTCCCCTCTGATCTCCGCTTATCCTCCTCATTATCCTCCCTCAAAAGACTCCTCAGACTTGGCCCCATCCTCAGTGTTCACAGTGCTTGCAGTCCCCCTCACCCTCCCCTAAATAATGCAGCCTCTCCCCCCTTAGAAGTCTATACTTTGTAGCTTACCTTTCCTCACACTCCCTATGCTCCCTGTGTAGAGCTGCATTCTCTGCCCCTACTTTTACTTATCAGCATGCTATAAAGCGTTTTTGTTACTTGTTTGTCCTATGTCTGAATTAGATCTAGAAGTTGCATTCTGTATTATGACCTCTTGTATTTCTGTATTTGTTATCTTATTATGTGTGGGTCTTGTAACTGTGACCCTTTTTTAAATTGTTTTAATACTGTTTCAATGTGCATGTGAAACTGGTTTTGTGCTTGTGTTACATAGATAAACTTCAGCTGTTCACCTCTCTATCCATGGGATATACAACTCTATAGGGGTATGAAGGCAAGGAACCCTAGGGGAGGGTTCCACCCCTTGAGGTGCCACAGGAGTGACTCCCTTGGCTAAAGGTACTTTAGGAAGAAGATCATGGGAGAGAAAGGCATGTCACTGGAGGAGGAGGGTGGATGGAGAGGCAAGGAAAAATTCTTGTGTATGGAGTGAGGAGAACAGCCCTTAAGTAGGCCTAAAGGGGAGTGTGTGGCCAGTTGTACCACCCCTTGAACCACAGGCTATAGCCTTCCAATTCAATGTGTCTGTGTAACTGGTTTTGTGCTTGTGTAACTTAGATAAACTTTGGCAGTTCTCCTCTCTATCCATGGGATATACCACCCTGTAGGGGTATGAAGTCAAGGAACCCTAGGGAAGGGTTCCACTCCTTGAGGTGTTGTGGGAGAGATTCCCTTGGCTAAAGGTACCTTAAGAAGAAGCCCAAAAAGAGCATCAAGCAAAGCATACAAGGTAGTGAACACATATCAGGGTCGAGGACCTGTATGTAGGTCAGTTTGTAGTATGAGTTCAGTTGGTAGCATGGGTCAGTGAAGATCTGTACATAGGTCAGGTGGTAGCATAGGTTCAGTTGGCAGTAAGGGTCAATGAAGACCTGTACGTAGGTTGGTTGGTAATGGGGTCTGGCTGGTAGCATAGGTCAGTTGGTCATATTGTTTGAGTAATGTAGGCAGGAAATGACAAGTGAATAATGACCCACGTGGAGGTCTGACTGTAGGGTGTTGAGGCTCGTCTTCCTAAGGAGAGAAAGAACAGCCAAAGGGAAAGAGAGGACGATTATGGGACATCCACCTGACTCCATCCAGCAGTGAAAATCTACCTAAGTGGGAAAACTACCTAAGTGACCTAGGAACTACAAGGATACCTATCCAGTATTATGACCATTGGCATGGAGAAGAGGAAAATCCCTCTTTGAGGAGGAAACCTCTGGGGATCCAATGCCTAAGTCACCTTCCCTCCAGGCTTTGAGACAGTTTTGGTTAGTGACAGCTCTGCTACTGCAATTTAGTAGACCAATCCAAAGGAATTGCAATTTTGGGGAACACTCTCACTCTACCCCTCTAACGGGGACACCGTGGAGAGTTGCGAGTGCACTCTGCAATAAGAGTCAACCAAGACAGGAGGAGGAGAGTTAACAACCACTGAGGTGCTCAGCTGGCCTACTGATCTATGAACAAACCAGGTGAACCGAGGACATTGTAGGGAGAATAGTATGAAAGGGTGACTCTGAACCCACTCAGGCAGCCAAAGGGGCCCTTCCTGTGACAACCCCACCCCTTCGCCACCGAAGTCTTAAATGCTACATCGAGAGGTGCCATTGATATGGTTGATGACTGAAGGTCCACCAGAGTGAGGACCTTCCCAACTAGGCCAGGTGAAAAGGCCCCCTCCCCAAGCTTCACATGCTCAAGATGCAGACTTTGGGGTAGAGAGAGACCATCAGCCACAGGGCTAGCCCTGAGTCCTGGAGTAATGGATATGGTTGGCATGTCTCCAAAATGTGGAAAAGTGAGTTGTAATGAGCATGAGACCTGCATATGATAAGGAGCATGGGATCCATACGTGGGTCACAACAGATGAGAGAAGACATGGGGAGACCTGTACATAGGTCAGACTGAGCACTGTGAACCCTCTCTTGGTTCTTGACTGGATGAGACCTGTACATAGGTCAGGCTGAGCAATATGGACCCTCTCACATGTAGTGTTGTATGAAATTCGAAAATTTCACCTGGCAAAATATTTAGTGAATTTGTGCAATACACAAAATATTTCACCAGGAGAAATGCAAAATTTTGCTTATTAGCCAGGCAAAACTTCACCCACAAACCGGTGAAATTTGATGCTCGTGGGCAAAATTTCACCACCTGTGGGCAAAATTTATTAATTTCACCGCTGGCTCCTAGTCTTTCCTAGAAAACAATCCCCTCCTCCCATGTCCCCAGTGTCTAGTGGTCCCCCCTTGGATGATCACCAGCCAAATTCAAATAAAGAACCCTCCCTCCTCCCCCAGTCACCCTGAGCCCCGGCCCCAAATCTTTGTAAAAAAAAAAACAACAATCCCCTCCCATGCCCCTGGTGTCTAGTGGCCCCCCCAGGCTGATCACCAGCCAATTCAAATGAAGACCTCCTCCTCCCAGTCACCATGAGTCCTGGCCCCATATCTTGTAAAAAACCTCCTCTATTCCTGGTGTTCAGCAGACCTTCCACCCCGCCTTGTCAGACATCACCTGCTCTCCACTGATAGGCCACGGTACCCTCCTCTCACCTCCATGGCCAGCAGCCCATCTGAGCACTCAGTGAATGAGCTTGTGCTTACTAGCATGCACTCATTCATTGAATGTTCAGACAGGCTGCTGGCTGTGGAGGTCAGTGGAGGGCTGTGCCAGTGCCCAATCGGGGTACGGGGGAAGCGAGGTGGGCTGTGACTTAAGACAGGGTGGGGGGTGATGAGTCCACTAGACACCAGGGACAGGGGAGGGGATTATTTTTTATACAAAGATATGGAGCCACCAGGGCTCAGGGTGATGGGGGAGGAGGAAGGGTTCTTCATTTGAATTCAGCCAGTGATTGGCCAGCAGGGGTCCACTTGACACCAGGGACAGGGGAGTGGATTTTTTTTTTTTTACAAAGACTGCACTGGTTCGGGTGCTCAAAGATCTCCTGAAGGTGAGAGAACAGAAAAGCCATTCCATTATGGTACTTCTTGATCTCTCCTCAGCATTTGACACCATGGACCATGAGGTGCTGCTTGAGCACCTGAGGTTCATCTGTGGCCAGACTAGTACAGTCCTCAGGTGGTTTAAATCATTCCTCACTGGCAGAATCCAGGGGGTGGTGTCGGGGAATTTTTTCCTCCAACCCTCTCTCTCTCTCTGTCATTTGGGATACCTCAGGGCTCAGTGCTGTCTCCCACATTGTTTGTGGTGTGCATGCTGCCCCTTGCAGACATTGTAAGAAGGTATGGGCTGAGGTTTCACTGCTGTGCTGATGATACCCAGCTCTACCTGTCTTTCGCACCTGACCAGGATTGTGCCCTCTCGGTGTTTAATAACTGCCTTACAGAAATCCAGGACTGGATGAATTCCAGCTGGCTAAAATTGAACTCGGGAAAGACAGAGGTGATTATCACGGTATTGGTAGTGCAAGGGACAGTAAGGCTGGGAGGACTGCAAGGGACAGAAAGGCTGGGATGACTGCGTAAATCAGGTGTAACATATCAGGGAAAGGATGGTAGAAGACTGGATGGAGCCAACTTCCCTAAGGTAGAGTGTTGCCAGGAATAGCTGGTTGCAGAATGCCATAAACGCTGTGTGGAGCAGCAATACAAGGCCGGGGCAAGCCAGTGACCAATAAAACATATAAAAAGTTAAAAGCTGCTCCTGCTGGCTGGAGCCACAATGCCCGATGTGAATCCTCAGTCTCCCACTGTAGGAAAAACAAAGAAGCCACAAACATGCCACCACAATACCAAGCAGCTAATGAAATAAGTTAAATATGTGCCTGCCCTGAAAGCAGGATTAGGTTATCATCAGAAACTAACTGCTGAGGGTTTGGCATAAGGAAGGTTTGGTAAAGGTGGGAGCAGCAATAAATGAGCCCAAATAACACAATCATAGAATTGATGAGTCATACAGTAGGCCTGCAAAAGTAATTGGGCAGCATCCAGCAGCAATGAACTGTAGTTTGTAGGGGTTGCAATCTGCATGAACATAGAAACTTTAGGGAGAGGCAATGCACTGAAAACAGCAGCAATATTTGCTTGGTACAGTATAAGTTCAGGAAAAAGGATAGAGTTACATGGACTAGGTTTCTTAGGTTATTGTGAAACAGTAAAACAGGGAGAAGTTGTTAGCTCATCAGCAAAGCCATGGACAGGTGTAATCAATTAAGGAGAGCAAGGCAGCACTTTGCAGTGTGAGCTGAAACAGACAATGACAATAGCAGGGACTGAGGTATGTTAGGCAGAAAGCAGGTTGAGCTAAAGCATACAGAGAACAATGCAGTGAACAGAGGGCTGCAATAGCAGGTATGAATTAAAGCCTGGGGGTACAGGCACAAGGTAGCTTGAGGCAAGCAAACACAGAGTTTAACCTGAAGCACAAGTAGCAATGTATAGACAGCACACTAGAAAGCTAAAAAGCCCAAAAGAAACAAACAAAGCAAACACAAGGACAGGAGCAGGAAGGGAGCCAGCACACACAGAAGCACAGAGCAGCTGGAGGCCAGGAGTACAATCCATAAGCAGGGGAACAGAAAAACAGAAGTCCAGCACAAACCAAGCAGAGTCCAAGCATGCACGGGGTGGGGGCCAAAGTCCAGTAGGCCCCAGGAGAGAAGACAGACTGACAGAGTCTCTGGCTGCAAGGAAAAATGCCTGTGTGTGGAGTGAGGAAAGCAGCCCTTAAATAGGTCAAAAGGGGTGTGTGTGGCAAGTTGCACCACCCCCTTGAGCCACAGGTTATAGCCTTCCAGTTATCTCCTATGTAACTCTGTCCCCAGGTCGCACCTGGAAACTAGTTTAGGCTCAGTGTGCCTTTCCCGGTTACTACATTTTAAATAAAATAAATAAAAATAAATAGTAGACTCAACAGTGCCTGTTTTTAACAAGAATGTGTAACCTTTATACATACAGTGGCAATTGTGAATTGGCGAAAGTCACTGTAGCATGATACTATATGCTGACATATATGCAACGTGTAACTGAGGCACAAGGAATGCTTTGTTATACACAGAACACATGACTGTGTATGTGGTGTGATACTTTATATACATGTGCCATAGACATCACCAGAAATGGAACATTCATCATGTTCAGAAAAGTAAAATACACATGGACAGGCAAGGTGTAATGTTTGTAGAGAAGCATTTATTCAGCTGGTGCAAACTACATAAACAAGCAAAAATCTATGAATGAAAAAATGACAAAAATAAATAATGTCAAAATAAACTCTATTACAGGCACAGCAAGACAGTGCACGCACATGGCCATGTGTGCACATTACTGCCTACCCAAGTGTTTTGTCAGGCATGTTTATTTATTAAAGACTTCAGAGACTACTTCTGAGCACAGATACTCTTTTACAAAGGTTCCAACTCAAACACATAGTCACAAAAATCATTACAATAAGCAGTTCCAAAGGAAATGCAGTTGAGTCATGCTCAAAGCTCTTAAGACAGATCAATTACATACAGTTTTGAAAAAAATCCATATAGACTGTTGTATAAAATCACAGGATATGTACAGAGAGAACTGGAATAAAACAGTTTAACAGCTACAATTGCAATGGATTGCAAGGGCAGACCGCAAAGATCTCTTAAACAGATTAATCTTGGGGAGATTCAGTCAAGCATCAAGCAGTTAATTTAACCAATTAGGAGCCTTGACAACAAATGACTGCTTGCCTAGTTGAATATGCTGGAAAGGAGGCTTAAGGGCATTCCTGGCCATAGTACTGGTTTTGTATTGGTTGGAGATGGTATGGAAACAGTTTGTTAAAGCAGGGGGTGTTAAGCCCAAGAGTGCCTTTTTAGCTACGATAAAAGTAGCCAGTTAGTGAGTGTTTAAAGGATGCACTATAGTGTGGTTATCTGCACCAAGTTAAACGTGGTATGCCTTATTACAGATCAGCTTTACTGTGTTTAGCACCACGCCACAGGCAGCTGCATAGACAGGTTGGTCATAATCTATAAGTTACAAAACAGAGCTGGCTACAATAAGGCTTCTAGGATCCCCAGTGAAATTGTTCTGGTTACAGCACAGGGTGCTCAATCTTCTGTTAACTATGGCCCACTAGGCCACTAAATTGTCAATATGGGGGGGGGAACAAGATAAGGGGCCTGATTTTCAAACCACCAGAAATAATGCAAGGTACTTGTACCACAGAGAACTGATGCAAGTGTCTCATTGCACCACACAATGTGTGATTCCCACATTTTGAAGGGGATGTACAGCAAGCAGGGGTGAGCTTATGCCAAAGTGGCTTGCTCCATGCCTGTGCCACCCACTCAGGTGCACCATAACATAAGGGGGGCCTTTGCCAGAATCCTTCTGCACCATCTCCCTGACCTCCAGAGTATAGGAAGTAAGGAAAGGCAATGCTCTGAAAACAACAGCAATTGCTTCATATAATTGCATGCAAGCAGGTTTGAATCCCATGGAGAGTATATAGAGCTGCAGGAGACTCATGTTTGAGTCCCACTAAGTAAGTGACATAGAAGGTAGGTACGTAGGCAATGAGAGACTATGATACCAGTGGTTGAAGCAATGAGACTGGAATGCCAGTGACTGAGATTTAGCATAATTGAATTGATGAGGTTTAGCAGATGATTGCTATGGTTTCAGCAGGAATAGTGAATTAAATGAGAGGCATGATACTCTAAATGCCTTTAAGGCAGAGTTAGGGCATTATAAGGCAGTACAACAGTAAGTAGTTGCTAGCTAGGCAGCAGAGCCATGAACCAAGTATAATCAATTAAGTGGAGCAGGAGACAGCAGAGTGCAGAGTGAGCTGAAACATATAATAACAAGTGCAGGAAAACTGAGGTTTGGTAGGAGCCTGGAACACAGGCAGATGAACACAAAACAAACAAAGGACAACAAGATATTAGGAAAACTAAAAACTCCAAATATAATACAAGAGAAAACAGAGACACGAAAGAACAGAAAAACAAGCACACAAGGAAGCACACAGCATAGTCTTCAGAAAGTACAAGGAGTCAGGGAACAAGGCGGGCAAAACAGAATACAAACAGAAACTAAGAGACAGAAAAAGTGATAAAAAATGCAAAGGCTCAGACAGAGGTTAGGATAGCTCAGGAAGTAAAAAAGGGTAGCAAAACCTTCTCAGGTACATACGAGAAAAAAGGAAGACCAAAGAGGGCATTGTTAGAATCACAATAAAGGACAGACAACCCACAGAGCAAGACAGGGAGAAGGCAGAGGCACTCAATGAGTACTTCTGCTCAGTCTTCACACAGGAAGCAGATGGAAACGGACCAACAATAGGTGTAAAGAAGTGTTCAATTGAAGGAACAGACATGGGTACCTTCACAGAGTAAAGGGTCCTAGAGGAAATCAACAAGTTAAAGGTAGATAAAGCTATGGGGCCAGATGGGATACACTCAAGAATACTAAAAGAACTTGGGAGAGAACTGGAAGCCCCCTTAGCAGTGCTCTTCAGAAAACTGTTGAGAAGTGGGGAGGTGCCAGAGGATTGGAAGAGAGCAACAGTAGTACAACTCCACAACGGTGGAAGCAAGGAACAGCCAGGAAACTACTTTCCAGTTAGTCTTACATTAGTTGTGAGAAAACTGATGGAGTCCCTGCTGAAGGAAAGAATTGTAGCTTTTTTGGAGCAAACTGGTCAGCTCAACAAAAATCAACATGGTTTCACAGCAGGGAGGTCCTGCCAGACAAGCCTGTTTGATTTTTTCTATTGGTTTACCAAAACAGTGGATCAGGGTGGGACAGTGAATGTGGTTTACCTGGACTTCAGCAAAGCTTTTGACTCTGTTCCACAAAGGAGACCAGTCAAAAAACTGGAGAACATGGGAGTCGGGTCAGAGGTAATGAACTGGGTCAGAAACTGGTTATGTGGGAGAACTCAGAGAGTATTAGTGAATGGTACTCTGTCAGAAGAGGGGAAGGTGACTAGTGGGGTCCCACAGAACTTGGTTCTGGGGCCGATCCTTGTCAACATATTCATCAGTGACATTGCAGATGGACAGAAGGGAAAGGTGAGCCTGTTTGTAGATGACACCGAAATCAGCAACAGGGTGAACACACCAGAGGGACAGCATAGCACTGAAGCTGATCTCTGAAAACTGGAGGAGTGGTCCAGGACATGGCAATTGAAATTCAATGCCAACAAATGCAAGGTCATGTACCTGGGAAAACATAACCCAGAAAAACTGTATATAATGGGAGGAGAGCAGCTGACGGCTACTAGGCAGGAGTGAGACTTATGGGTGATCATATCAGATAACCTCAAGGTCAGTAAATAATGTGAAAAAGCAGCACTAAAAGCTAGTGACATCCTGGGATGCATAGGGAGGAGCATCACAAGCAGAAGACATGAAGTAATCATACCCCATGTATTAGTCCCTGGTAAGGCTTCACTTGGAGTACTGTGTCCAGTTCTGGAGGCCACACCTCAGGAAGGACATAGATAGGCTGGAGACAGAACAGAAAAGAGCAACAAAGATGGTGTAGGGATTGCATCAGAAACCATACAAGGCAAGACTAGATAACCTCAAATTATACTCCCTAGAGCAACACAATGCACCTGGGAAACAAAAACCCAGGGGAAGAGTACACAATGGGGGGTGAGATACTGACAACAACAGAAATGGAAAGGGACCTGGGGGTAGTCATATCAGATGACCTAAAGGTGGGCCAGCAGTAAGGAAGGCTGGGGGATATTGGGATGCATAGGGAGAGGCATCACCAGTAGAAAACAGGAAGTTGTTGGCCCTCTGTACAGACAGTTGGTAAGACCACATCTGGAATATTGTGTACAGTTCTGGAGACCCCATCTCCACGAAGACATAGACAGGGTGGAGGCTGTCCAGTGGAGGGCAACCAAAATGATGCAGGGTGTGCATCAGAAGACATATGAAGAAAGACGAAAGGAACTAAAGATGTATAGCTTCAAGGAAAGGAGGGAGAGGGGGGACAAGATAGAAACTTTCAAATACCTCAAGGGAATCAACAAAGTCCAAGAGGGTAGCATCTTTCAGAAAAAGAGATGTGCAAAATAAGGGGCACAATTTGAAGATAGAAGGGGATGGCTCAGAGGTAATGTGAGGAAGTATTTCTTCACAGAGAGGGTTGTGGATACATGGAACAGCCTTCCTGAGGAGGTCGTACAGTCAAAAACAGTGGGGGAATTCAAGAATGCATGGGGCAGACATAAGGCAATTCTAGTGGGGGGTAGGAGGAAGTAGGCTGTTGGTTAACTTGGATCTGCAGCTTATCCATTAGGTAGAGAAATGGGAAGACTAGGTTGGCCAAGTGGTCCTTATCTGCCGTCAAATTCTATGTTTCTGTGTTTCTAATGCAGGAATCATGGGGACATGATCAAAACATTTAAATACCTTAAAGGCAACATCACGGTGCACTGGCAGAACCCCTTTCAGTTAAAAGACTACAACAGGACTAGAGGAAATGACCTAGACTTAAGGGAGGAAAGTTCAGGAGCAATATGAGGAAATTCTTCTTCACAGAGTGCATTGTGGAACTATGGAATAGCCTGCCAGAGTGGGTGATGGGATCCAAGATGGTGGGGGAATTCAAGCGGGCAAGGGTTGTACAATGTGGGAAACTCAAGCAGCCAGCTAAGTGGGGGATGTTGGAAACCAAGGGCAGACTTGATGGATCATACGGTCCTCATCTGCTGACAACTTCTATGTTTCTATGTTTCATAGCCAGAGACACAATAATACAAACCAGAAGCAGGAGAACACAAACAACAGAAATCCAGCACAAACCAAGCAAATTCCAAGCATGGTAATACGGGGTGGGGGGCAAGGCCCCAGCAGGCTCCAGGGGAGACAGACCAACAGAGCCTCTAGCTGCTAAGAAAAAGTGCTTGAGGGAGTGGCTGGGAGGAACTATGTATATCGCTCAGGAAGTGGGTGTGACTGGTTGCTTGCCCCATTGAACTACAGGCATAGCCTCCCAAAAAAGAAACAGAGTAACCACAGATGGATATGTTCTGTACCTAAAGTACCTTGAATAATGACACTGGCTGTGAGATTTAATTTCTTCACTGCCATCCTTATATATTTTTAGATGAATATGACATAATAGGAGAAATTATTATTTGAATAATGCTTCAGTACATTTAAGAATGTAGATGTGCCAGCAAACAGTCCAGAAAACCTTTTCAGGAGGCATAATCTCAATTAGGCACCTTGCCAGACAAAAGCCAAACAATCTGGATAATTATTCTCTCCTAGCATCCTTTCACTGATTCCATTCGCTGCTTTCCTGCAAACTGCCTTTCTAGTTATGCTGTCTCTGAGTGTTCCAAATGGACTTTGCCTAGGGGGTATAAAAAGGTGTCTGGTTGAGATTGTGACTACAGTATACTGAAGAGTCCCCAAAAGTATAAAACACCCTGGTGTACTATGTTATTCTCAGCCTAAACTGGATCAGACTTGCAAGCCTGTACAAAATGCAGTATCTGTTCTGGTTAAGCTTTGTCAGTTTGACTTACATAATAGTTTGCATACCTATGATGCTATGCTCTGGGAATGAAGCTTGAGAGTATGTGTATAATTCTGAGAAATGCACAAAAAGCAAAACTAATTGATCATTATTCTCCATTAACATCAATCTATGGATCCCTTACTCTGCTTGCCTGCAAACTGCCTCTCTAGTATGCTCTAAATAGACAGTGTGAACATAGACATGGGACAAGATACCCACTCTTTGTATGCCATAGTAAGTTCCAATCATTGCCCAGCAAGGGTTGTGCATGATGACTGTGCACCTGTAGTACTTTATAAGGTCTTTGTTTATGGCATGCTGTTAGTGGGATATTTAGTATTCACAATGTTCTTGTTCTGAAACACCACCCTTTACTATTTGCACAAATTTGTCCTGAGGAAAAGTGTAGACCAACATACAAAATATTCTGCAAAACTTAATGTTATTCCAAAAGAGGGTACATCCCAGTCAAAATGAAGTTCATTAATTTGTGAACTTTGATGAATGTTCATGAATTGTTCATGAATATCTATCAGTGCTTGGCAATCAACGTTTGCTTTTGATCCTGACAAGCCCAATTACTACACTTATTTTATTTTCATTTTATGCTCGATGTCAAATTACCTAAAATATACTCGCAGCACCTCTTCTCGTTGCTCTTCAATATTGCTCATACTATTCAAGTGGTTTGCACTTCTTTATGTCCTTCATCATTGTTCTGCTGCTCTAGGTCAATACTGTCTGCTCTAATCCACTTGCATCTTGCTTACTGTATTACTGCATGCTCAAATTTGTACTGTATTTGAGTCGTTTACATAATGTTGCTCTAATTATCTGTATTTGATGCTCTGTATTCCTGTACTGTTACCTGTAATGTACTCTCCTGTGTCATGCCTGAAAATAGGTAGGTTCCTGCTTAGTGTCCTTTCCAGGTAAACAAAAGCTAAATAAATAAACATTCACCAACCATTTTTCAGATCAGTTTATGAATCAGTTTTGTGAACTGTTCATTGTACAAAGTTGATGAAGTTGATTAACCTTTAAAGGACCATGAGGAACTGTGACAAAAAAACTAATTTGGATAACTCATTTGCATATCACAATACACAATTCCCCACTGTAAACATTAAAAAGAATCACAAAATCAGAACATTTTCAGTTTAGTTGTGGAAAGTACATGTTTGACAGTGTAATTAACTATTTGAGCACCTAAAAGGATTAACATTTAAACTCATCACATTTTAAGAGTTACAGACTCTGCTCATATAAATAGCAATTGGGCCTTACTACAATACTTATAAAAGGAAGGTGAGCAATGATTCCATTTGAATAAAATCCAAAAGAAGACAAGCTTAAGCTTAGTTACATATTTTAAAATATAGTATAAGGAAAGCCTTTCGTAAGAAAATGTAAAATTAGTGTGTTTTTTAATAAACTTAAATTGTCATGGTATATTGCTTAGGTTTCATGATAAACAATTAAGGGTTGAAGGGGTCCACCTCTGGCTTGTACAGAGCGCAAACAGTTTTTGAGAATATGGCTTGAACGGGCTGTCTGATTAATTAACCAATTTTATAAAAGCCTGGTCTCTAGTGAGTACAGAGTTCAGTGCCTTCAGATGATCTTGATAACATCTGCCCTGTTGGAATATAGAGAAAACAATATGGAATAACCATCTAAGTGAAAACCCAGAGCTATATTTCAAACAAGATAAGGCATGCAGAACCAAAGTCATAGTCTGTAGTTGTCAGGGGAGATAGTAAAGACTAACAGAATGCCCAAAGTGTGGTCTCTTTATGGAATAAGCTGTATGGTGCTGTAGTGCATGCACCACCATCACTGTAATGCGCATACTTGTCATGTAGTTACTCAGTGCATTTGCTGATAGTGAATAAAGTTGTTCAGAACCTGAGTCACGTAATAGAATGTCTTGTATTTCAAAATTGTTTTAGGTGTTATTATTTTTGGCACTGAAGAGCACAATTCCACCATTGCAAAAATGGGATTAGAAACAGATTACAAATCCAGTTATGATTATGCAGCCTAATTTTTATTGTAACTCGCACACATCCAGCCAGGTTATTGTAACAGAAGGACTGCCACAACATTAATGTCTTCCCAACACACCTTCCCACCTGCACAACTATACAACAGACATCCTGCCATCACCCTCACCATCATAGCAGCCATTCCCAGACCCCCCCACCCAACTTTTTCACAGTATCTTTCAAATGTGTGTGTTATCTTGTTTGGTAACAGATGCTTAGCTTTCTTGAGAAGTCTCTGTATTGCTTGTACTGCTCTTTCAGCTTCTTCATTGCCTTGCAGATGTCTTGCACTGCTTGTATGATGTACAAAGCCAGAGTCTTTTGAAAAATTGAGAAAGGCAAGACAATTAAACAGTGGACTGTTGTCCGATACTAGAGTCTTTGGCACTCTGTTGTGAGCGTAAATTGCTTTCCAGTGTCTGATAACATGACTTGCAGTGGTAAAGTTCAGATGAACAACTTCAACGTACCTCAAATGACAGTCCACAACTGTGAGAAATTTCTGACTTTTCAGGTCAAAGAAATCCATAGCAATTTTTTGCCATGGTCATGTCCAATCTGCTGATGGGGATGATCCTGCTTCTATGTCCTCTCCTTTCATGGTCCTGTACATTTAAGTGATGCTGCTGTATCCTAGGCAAACCCAAGGACTGTTTCCCTGCCCACTTGCAACCCACTTCCTCCCGCCATGTTGATGGAAAGTTCCAACCAATTCTGACAACATGTGTGACAACAAAATACAGTGCTGTGGTGTTGAGGGTGTTACAGTAGTGGCCCAAACACACACAACACATTTGCTGGACCACGTAGTCCAAATGAATGTAATTATGTATATTGTCACATTCTTTCCAACAATATGGGACAGTCAACATGGTGTGAGTTTTTGTCATATTAACTCCCTTGACATGACCTTCTTTTTCACTGGACTCCCACAGGTTGTCAGATTTGGCCATGAACTGGGAATGGCATAGAGGGAGACGGCGTCTGGTATATGGTCACTGTGGATGATTGGCTCTGGGTATTCTCACTGACTATGCAGCAGCAGCATTACTTATTTTACAGGATGAACCCAAGAGAGGAAATGGATGGAGCTCACCTCGAAACACAGCGGCAGACCTTGCATATGAAGTTGACCTGACCACACACCGATTTCTCATACACATTGTTATTGTTGTGAGCAGGATTGAAGCATGGGTACTATGAGGGTGGGTGAAGGGTGTGATGTATTGATAGCATTATGCAGATGAGTGAGGGACTAATGTCATGGATGTGCATTTTTTTTACCATGTCATAGCTCAGTGGGTGGAGCTTTAATAAGAGGTTGTATGTGGACAACAAACTCACTAGCTACTGTAACTATCAGTATGAAATTTGACCATGACTCAAAACTTCCTATTCAGTGCTGACTGATGGACAACCAAATGTGTTATTGAATTCTGTGTAACCTTAACAGTGATTACTTACTGATGGTCTATCATACTGCTCATGGGTGGGTACATGTGGAAGCTTTTACAGTAGATTACTGTCATGATGTGACATTCTTTTATATGTTTTAGATACGTGTCTACAGTAATGCTATTGTACTATGGTACCATTGGAATTATTACGTAAGCAATAATACCCAACAGGGTGGGCGGTATTGAGCTATACTGGACCACCCAGGGGCGTAATGAGGCCCGACACCGCAGGCGGAGGGTCTTATAGCCCCTGGAAGGTCCGGTATAGCTCAATACCGCCCACCCTGGAGGGTATTATTGCACTTAGAAAATGGACCACTGTATATGTTTAAAAAAAGGAAAAAATTTGTTTAAATGCTAAAACTCATTTATTTTGTAATAAAGTAGTTCCTCCGCCTGCATTGAGAACGCTCGTTTTTTTTTTTTTTAACTAGGGAGTGTTGAGGAGTGGGGAGCTGATTGTCATGGTTAACCCCACATACAGACACACAGTGTAGCTGCTTACCTGCATGAGCGGCATAAAATCCATTGAGATTTAAAAATTACAGCCTCCCATGAAGTGCAGACTTCAGTTCTTCGCTGCTGAGCACTGGTGTCTGAGTGAGAGAGAGCAAGAGAGCGAGAGAGAGATAAGGAGGCGAGTGATTTTTCACCTGTTTTACCAAAACAGCATGACAGCAGCGTGATACTGAGAAACCCCTCGATTCCGCGAAGTATTTCCTGTGCACCTCTCTCCCTCTCAGACAGCAGTATGAAAGAGACAGGGAAACCCCTCGAGTCAGCCTAACGTTTTCAGCCAGGCAAACGGAAAAGTAGCAGCAGGTAGGGCAAAACTAGAAGTAACAGTAGTCGCTCACTTGTACACCTCTCCCCTTCTCAGGTGCCTGGTGCCATCTTCTGCCTATCATGACCTGGCGAGGATGAATAATTTGGGAGAGTTGGGGACAGGATCCATGGTAGTCTGCAGGCTGTGCTTTTCCGTGTCCCCCCAGCCCTATAATCTAATTTTTTTTTTCGTTTGTGAGACTGGCCGCTGACAGGGTGATCAGGGAAATGAAGTAAGTTTACTTGTCGAGATGAGAGCTCCGAGTCCGGCTTGATTGGGAATGTTAGTAGCGGTGTGTGTGCTCAGTCCAAGAGTGCAGGACAAAACTTAACTGAAGCTGTCATTTAAAAAAAACAGACATTTGTACTTCTTCAAAGTGAGCTTAGGCGGGCGGGTGCGTTGTGGAGGAAGTGCTTCATAACGGTGCTGAGCACTGCGACGGCGTGCTAAACTCGTATTGTTTCTGAGTGTGTGGCAAAACTCTTGACTGCTTTTTTTAATAATAGCTACGTCTAGTGGAGGGGGGGCGTGAGACATCGGTTTGTGTGGGTGGCGATGACACTGGCACTTCAGTGGAGGGCAGGGTTGTACCGTATTTGTGTTGCAGCTGAGTGAGTAGGTGCTTTGTCCCACTTACTGAGTGGGGATAAATGGCAGTTACTCTGGCACAGGGATATGGCATGGGGGGAAAGAAAAATAAAATGATGTCGGGTTGTGGCGGTATGGTACATGGGAAGGGAGATGGTTGGAGGATCGCTCTGGTGTCAGCTTTCGCTAAGCGAGAGAAAAAATGGTGGGTATTTTAAACTGAACATTCCATAGGCACAGTTATACTGGTGGTGATCAGATTGTTTGGGGCTGGTACTTTTAATACCTGGGCTCTGTTGCCTGATAGATGCCCACCTTGCCAGGGCTATCAGCCAATCAGAGCCCGAGATTTTTGAAGCCCATTTTCTAAATAGTTTTGTTGGATGGTTGTACATCAATATTGCATTACAGAACATAGCTGCTCTATATATGAAACTTAAGTGGTGCACTGGGCTGTTAAACCTTTTACATTCATTTTGTTGCTAACAGTTATGGTTGACAGGCAACTAGCATCTGTGTTTCACATTTGTATTATGCAACCATGGAGTGAGGTGCTGTCTTCTTGTGCTGGGTGTTCTAGTAGATATTACTAATTGCAACATTTGTACATATCACATACATTTCTCCTGTTTAATGCCCTAATTTCAAAACTTAACTTTATACTGCAAAATAGTTTAGCTTTGGTCAGTATTTGTAATTGCTTTTTGACAACAACCAACAGTGCTGTTAACATGAACATATTCCTTAGATCTGCTTTTTCAGTCAACATAAACATATATTTTGCCCAGTGGTAGCAACACTGGTTGCAATGGAAGCAATGATGGTACTGTAATATGCCTGTGGTGTGATGTGTCTGTCAGATTATGGAGAATATACTGCCCCATAATATGCTGTCCTCAGCAGTGGAAGGAAGGTTGTATACTCTGGTGTTCACTGCCACTAGAATGCTCATTGGCATCACTGCAGTTATGAACACTATTTAAGGTGTGGGAAGTATGCTGGGATGTACTTTGGAGCATCACACCGTTCATAAATGGCTGTACTGTATTGCCATGATAGGGCATGCACAGGGGAGTTTGTAAACACCATATGTGCACATCAGCCGTAACAGCACCATACACTTGTGGCCTGCAGAGCCTGAAAGTCACCTTGGAACAACCGTAACCAGACATCTGGACATTTAAAGGAGTAGGAGCATGTTGGATTGAGGGAGCTGTGTGTTTGAACATAGCTTTCTACAAATGAAATGAGAGTAAGTGGAAGGGGAGATGGACATATGATGAAAGAAACAAAAAGAATTCTGCTACAGTGGATGCTGCAACTGCTCTGGCAAAAAAGCTATACACAAACAATGATACTTTCACATGAATTCTTTATTATTCTGTATAAATTCAGCTGTCCCAATGTTTCGCCAGAATATTGCTTCTTCTGGGGGACTGTAAAAAATGTATATATGTGTAAATATATAAATAAATATCATTCTTTACAAAATATTAATAAGTGGAGTATTATAAATCATTTACTCTCTCTACACTGTATATACACATACAACAACATATTCCTGTGCCTATTCAGGCCATATAAATATAAGGTTCCAAAAAACTTTGGCTACCTCTCATTTCCGAGTTGCAGCTCCTGCTTAACTGCCCTCTAATGACTTACAGAGTCGATAAAGGTAACTGTAAGATAATTTCACACCATACATAGTCACTCCAGTCTAATACAAAACATCCACATCGAATACTCTATTAACTGAATAATTAACCATGATTCAGCTTATGTCTCATTTTGTTAATACCTATTTGTATTTAATTATGATTCAGCTTATATCTCATTTTATTAATAACTGTTTGTAATTCAGAATTAAATCCAGATCTATGCCCACTGTATTGCTCTATCAGATGTCCAAATAAATAAAAGTGTGCAAATCTCATCATTCATTTCTGATATTTCAGTATAAAATATTAATTTAACCTCTTTAAACTAATATTCGTAGTAGCAATGTTAATGCTGTTCAAATCTTGCCATATCTGGTTACTTCCTTAGTCAAAATATTAGATTGAGTCTGAACAAACTACCCAGTATTATAAAGCGTTGTGCACGTGGAAATTTACCTGGCCATAAATGCCAGCACCTGTTCACTGAGGTCAAGGCCCTCTTAATCACTCATATATCTAAATAATAGAAGCCACAAATTAGTTCCATGCTCAACTGTGTTTTAAAACATAGAAACCCATTTTGTTAAGTGCATACCTCAGTATTATGAAGGAAAGAGCTCATAATAATTCTCTCATTAGTGTAAAACAAGTTAAGTCTGCAAACAGATAACAAACATTCACTTCATGTTAAATAATATTGTATTTCCTCCCAACTCAAGTCCATTTAAAACAGTATGTGAGGCCAGCATATGCTTAAAGTTTAGCGGTTCACTTTCTATTCTCACTTTGAAAAACCTGATCAGTATATAGAGCAGATACTTACTTGTGGCTTCCAGCAAAGTTTACTTTGAGCGGCAGCAAGAGTCTGGGCCACAGCCCCTTCCTCTTATGTCCTTGTGGGAAAGTGTGCTGATGCAGTCAGCTGGTGCAGATGATACGCGTCATCGCATAGCAGCATCAGCTGCTTAGCAACCGCCTTGCCACATGGACAACTGGCCAGGCTTCTGATCATTTTAACAGGGAATCTCCCAAAGCTGTGGACAAGTTTCTCATATGTTCTCTGATATTTTAGAACCGTACCGGAAGGCGTAAAATGTGCCTCCAGATTCATTTCAGGGCTAATCAGAAACACTGTTGACATTTTTATTTAATTATTTATTTATTTCAATCTAGGATTACAATACCTTTGAGCCGAGGCTCTTTTACAAAAGTTCCACATCAGCGTGTGCAACAGTCATCATTTTTAGTTACAAACATATAGTCATTGACTTACAGACATGTAATAACCAGTACAAAGACTTGAGCTATGAGCAAGACAAGGGAAGGGGGTGGGTGGTGGGGAAGTGAGGGTAGGAGATCAGGGAAGGAGGTGCAGGGGTAAGGGGAGTATTGGAGGTGGTTGGGGTGGGGCAGGAGTGGAGATACGGGGGGTAGGTGGGCGAGGGCAGGAGACAGTGCAGCCAGGGGGCCTTGTTGAGGGAATATGACAGGTAAGGTGCTAGGGGTGCAAAGACTGATTGTAAGTGCTGGGTGCTGGGGCATTTGCAGCTGGAATGGTGGAAATGTTAAAATGGGCAATCGTAGGATGCAAGCTGTGAGAGGCGCAGCTTGGACTTGAAGAGGCCGAGTGTTGGAGCAGTCACTATGTCGCTGCCAAGAGAGTTGAGCCAGTTGGATGCCCTATAGGTGAATGATCTTTGTCCTTGGGTTGTGCGACATCGTGGGATATGTAGTAGATGGGAATTGAATCTCCTTGTAGTGACGTTCCTATGTCTAGGCTTAAGGAGGGCACAGACACCAGGTGGGGCCAGACCCATTGTAATTTTCTTGGCCATGATGCAGGTTTGGTATTTTATGCATTTGTTCAGTTGAAGCCATCCAGATTGGGAATAAAGGTCACATGTGTGGGTACGGCGATGTGAGCCAGTGATGAGACGACAGGCCTAACATAACATGAATTAATCTAGATGTCCATAATCAAAGTAAAAAACAGGTGGGGGTGGAAAAGAGAAGTTATAAAATGGGTTTGGGGGAATGGCTGGGAATAGAGGAAGAGAGGAAGTTAACTCTTAATATAAAACGATCAGCAACCAATTCATATGTACAGATGGTCTTATACATACACTTTAAATATCAGGGAGGGATTCAATAGCTACAACCTATAACCCTATATAGTGGTTATAAAATATAGCTACATATACAACATCCATTTAAATACCTCTGTTCCAACAAGCTTGCCAGTTAATTTCTTCATTTAAACCCCAATCATTATGGAAAATTCCCAGTTCATAAATCCACCAGGATTCTTTGCTTTCAATCACATTCTGATAATTACCACCACATCATTAAAATGTCTTGCCACTGATGATTGCTCATCCTTAGTTCTGATTTTACTTTTATGCTCAGAAATACATTTCTTTAGTTCCCTGGTCATTTGTCCAACATATAGATGGTCACAGGGAACACTGCAAGAGATAGATAACTCCTTTAGTATTACAGTCTATATGTTGTTTAATTAGTTATTCCTTGCCTGTATATGGATGTCTAAATCTGTCTTTTTTAGAAGTGTTGCCACAGGCCACACACTTATTGCATAGATACATACCTGCCTTTAAAGGGTCAAGTAATACCTGACCATTCTAATTGTCATCAAAACTATGTTCTGTTTTTACCAACCTATCTCTAATAGTTGGAGTTTTTTTAGAGACCACATAAGGCTGCTCTTGAAATATTTACTCAGTCTGCGGATTATCTTGCAGGATCCTCCAGTAGTTTTGGATCATTTTCCTAATTTGAGGCATTTCACTACAATGAGTTGTACTGAATGTTATTTTTGTACCTCATTGTTGCATTAGTGCCACATTGTTAGACTCAAGTAAAGTTTCTCTGTTAATATGTTCAATTCTTATGTTTGCCTCTTGTAAAACTGAATGTGGATACCCTCTGGCTCTAAATCTCTCAATTGTCCTTGTGACCTCTTGTTTAAATTCTGTAGATATACTACAATTATGCTTAACCCTTAAAAGTTGAGAGTAAGGTATACTATTCTTTAAACCCTCTGGATGGAAGCTCTTATGATGTAACATTATATTTCTATCAGTCTCTTTGCAATAGAGCTTTGTTTCCAATCTGTTTCCCCCTTCAAAAATAGTAATATCCAGGTAATTAACTGCTTCAGTACTATATATAGCTGTAAATAACAGATTTTGATCACATGTATTAATATACTCGAGAAATGATTTAAAGGATAATTCATCCCCTTGCCAGATTAATAATGCATCATCTATAAAACGCTTCCAAAATACTATATTTTCTGCATACATATTGCCTAAGTGTTTATCTAGCAATATGAAATTCTGTTCAAACTCGAACATGTAGGCATTGGCGTACCCTGGGACCATCGTACTACCCATTGCTGTCCCTTTCTGTTGACCAAAAAATGTGTTTTTAAATTTAAAATAATTGTTCTTTAATATAGACTGGCCATTTCCTGTATTAACATTGTTTTAGGTTTCTGTGGGGCCAGCCTAGTATTAAGCAACTTACCTACAGTAATGCCTCCGCTCCTTTTATATGGGGGATGGATGTGTAAAGGTCCTTAACATCAATGGTGACCAAAATTATATAATCTTTTCCTCCTATTTGATTATTCAACTGCTCAAGCAATTGTAGGACGTGCAATGTCTCTCTAATATATGTAGATATATATCAGATATATATATGTAGATATGTATCAGAAATGAATGACGAGATTTGCACACTTTTATTTATTTGGATATCTGATAGAGCAATACAGTGGGCATAGATCTGGATTTGATTCTGAATTGCAAACAGTTATCAATAAAATGAGATATAAGCAGAATCATAATTAAATACAGTTATTAACAAAATGAGACATAAGCTGAATCATGGTTAATTATTCAGTTACTAGAGTATTCGATGTGGATATTTTGTATTAGACTGGAGTGACTATGTATGGTGTGATATATATTTACACATATATATATATATATATTTACAGTCCTCCAGAAGAAGCCATATTCTGGCAAAACATTGGGGCAGCTGAATTTATACAGAATAATAAAGACTTCAATTGAAAGTATCGTTGTTTGTGTATGGCTTTTACACCAGAGCGGATGCAGCATCCACCGTAGAAAAATATCGAATAGCACCATTGCATCCAAGCTCCACCCTAGAAGATTTCTCACTTTGAGAGATTTCCCCTGGATCCATTTATTAAAGAAACAAGAACAAACCGTATCTAATTATGATCAATTATTTTACCTCACAATGGCATTGTGTGCTTTTCATCCATGTCTATGTGTCTGTACTCTTCCTCTAGTGGATCCTGTCTCTGCATTGGCTGCTCTTGGGATGTATGTTGGTGTTAGAGCTGCTCATCCTCCAGTATGTGGTGCTTTTGCTCCTGCATCTCCTCTGCATCTGATTTGAGGGCCCCAACACCATGGACTCTCTCTGGGACATGCCTTACCATTTGTGTTTAATCTTGTGTATGTTCCTGGACACACCAGTCAGCCTGCAAAGCCAATACCCAATATTTTCCCCAAAATGTTCCTTTTGGATAGTGTATGCTGTGCAAACCCTGGCTTCATGAGTATATGCCTATAATTAACTATCAGGTCAACCAGCTTAGCTGTTTCACGTAGTATGCCATTGCTTTATTGAGTCATTAACAGTGAGTTACTTACAGTGACTGGCATTTGGTGTTTGTGCCATTAACAGGTGTGTTACATCATCAGGTAATGGGCTGTTAAGGTTGACAGGTGTGTTGTGTGAGGTAGAAGAAGTATTCATGTGAGTTGAGTGGTTGCGTTGTGTTAGTTAGTTATTTTTTTTTTTCGACGGGATACAATTTTAGGCCAGAAGACCTATTTAACAAAGTTGTCTTATATACAGTACAACGTTCCACCAGATCATATGACAATACAAGAGTAAACAGTGAAGACATGATGAAGACAATATAAATGCAGAAAAAGCAAACAAGTAATTATGATCTAAAGAACTACATGCAATTGCAAACATCTACAGAAAACTTATTTAAGGCAGACTTGAATCTATAAATATTAGGCAGGTTTCTCAGAGGGGGTGAAATCTGATTCCAAATTTTAGCAACATTAAACTGAAAAGACATAGTTCCATATTTGGTCTTTACTTTGAGGAACCTAACACACACGGTAAACAGTATCCCTCAGTTGATACAAGTGGAGATTTGTTTGGTTCTCAATGGTCAAGTTTCCATTAATAAGGCCATATCTGACCTTATAAATTAAGAGGAATAATGCTTCAGCCAACACGTAGATAAGCTTCCCCAATTTAGGGACTTAAGTATGGTACAGTGGTGAGTTCTCATAAGACAGCCAGATACAAACCTTGCTAGCCAGTAATAAGATTTGTCCAATCTTTCCAGATCCTTACATCCAGCAAAACCATAGACTAAACTCCCACATTCCAAGATGGGGAGAATGGGTTGAATTGCTATGGTATTATGCATTTGAGGCATTACTATAGATGCAGATCTTCTTAGAGACCCTATTCTAGAATTAACCTTTCTAGTTATATTCTCAGTATGTACACTGAATGTTAAACATCTATTCAATTCTACCCCTAAATATTTGTATGAATTTGTATTTGTTAAATGAATCCCTTTACTGGTTACAATATCCAAATTTAAATTCCTATTTTTATGACACTGCTTTCCTTGAAAATGCATAACTTGTGGTTTTTTTAGTACTCATCACTAATTGTAATTCTCTAAACCATTCCTGAAGGGAGTCAAAGTCCTCCTGCAATTTGTTTTGCATTAGGTCCAGGGAACTGTCGGATGTCAGCAGCACTGTGTTATCAGCGTATAATTCAATATGACACATCATTATACATCTAGGGAAGTCAATAACGTAAAACAAAAATAGCAATAGGCCAAAAATTGAGCCTTGGGGAACACCCTTTGTAAGGTGCCCTAGTTCTGATGTATACTCGTTTATTACTACTTTTGGGTTGTTTTGTTAAGATAAGATTTAAACCACTTCAAAGGGCCAGAAGCCAGCTCAATTTGTTCCATTCTCTTAAATAAGATATCATGATTAACTAAATCAAAAACTTTAGATAAATTGATGAACCGGCATCCAATGCTTTTGCCACTCTGCTTACAAAAGTCCACGAGCACAGTGCCAGTCGAGTATCCAGATCTAAACCCATATTGATGTTGAGTAAGTTTCTGATATTGATCTAAATATGAATAAAGTTGATTGAAACAATTCTGTCTAACAACTTTGATAATACAGATAACAGTGCGATAGCCCTGTAGTTAGATGGATCATTAGCATTCCCACCTTTGATAATAGGTATATCCTTTGCCTGCTTCCATTCCTGAGGGAACAGGCCCTCTATTAAACTATTATTAAATAATTTTGTTATTGCTGGGGACACAGTGCTAGTGGCATCCTTCAGGAACCTAATTTTAACTCCATTAAATCTACATGACTTTTTTGTAGTAAGTTTTTGAAGTTCTTTCAATATCTCCTTCTCCTGTATTTCCCTAAAATAAAATTTGGTGGAATTTTCATCCAATATTACTTCATTTTTTTTAACATTTGTTGAAACAGGGATATTTATATCTGGTAGAGTTGTAAAATATAAATTCAGTGCATCAGCAGCCTCTTTCTACCCAAGATATTCCATTTGAATCTGCTATTTCAATTTCTGGTACATATCTAACAGGGTTATCTAGGTGGAGGTGAAGTCAAAGTCAGGAGTGAAGTGCTGACCTGGTCATTCTTTGTTCATATGTTTCTTTTTTACTCCATTGTATGTGCACCATGGAGTATGTTATATTAATTTATGGGTGTACAGGGGTGGTGGAGCCCCCTGTATTTATACATGAACTCCAGCATTGTATTAGCAGTTGCTGTTGCTGTACTGGTGTTTCAGTGGTATTGACTGGTTGTGTATGGGCTGTTTGGGCAATGTTGTTGCTGCACCATCCATCTGCATTTTTGCTGTTGAACCAATTTGGTGTAACCATATCATAGTGGGTGAAGTACATATATTTAGCATGCAGTGCTGTTTATGGTACATGTATGCAAAATAATTGACTCTTACAGACATTCCTGATACATGCATCAAAAATTGCAGATGCATGTGACTATTAGGGATATGTGAATCAGTACATAGCTGCTTGCATACTTACAATGGTTGCATACAGACTCAGTTTTATTAAGCACCTGTATAGTCAAGCATGTGTATCAATTGCACACACAGCATTCTGCTGTGCACCACATTTCCAATATGTGCTGCAGTGGCACAGTTCATTGTTTATATATATATAAGTGTCAGTGTTAGGGAGGTCTACTGGTCAAAGCAGCAAGGTATAAGCCTCTAGACCCTGCAGACTTGTTTGACTGCTATAATTGCCACTTGCATGCTTTAAGACACTGCGCAAGTCACTTTACACTTGTTTGGGCTCAGGTTGCGTTGGAAAACAAGGTCAGCTAATTGTGCTTTTCCATGTAAATAATACCACTTTAATAAATACATTTTTGTTGCAACATGCCCTATACTATATCTTAGCTGTGTATTGGAGCATTACATTTATTCACTATGCGGACATTAGTGGTGTACTGAAAGTGTGTATTGCATGCAGCAACTTACTATGACACTTTATTTTTTAAAACTACATTTAAATTTTCTGTTATTGTTACCATTGGCTATCAATGAAGGTCAGGGTAGACTGCCTGAACACTTCTGACTCAGTGGGAGGATTATTCTGCCTCAGGGTCACTTGTTATGAAACTATTTTAACACACTCAGTCCTTTTTATGTTGGTGCTCTTGCGCAGCCAACATCTTGCAGCAGTGGAGATTTGGAGGTGCAGTGGCTGTTGGACAAATGCAGGGCATGCACCAGTAGGTGTGTCCAGCATTCCCCAATCAGCCAGCAGCAGGGGCCAACACCCTGCCTGGCTAATGAGGTGATGACATCTGAGAAAAGGTCTGCTGCAATGAGAGCGAAGCTCTCATGCAGCGTGACCCTAACACATCCTCTCTCTATGTGACAGGCAACATGGTGGCAGTAACTGCCACTGTTGCCTGTTAACCCCCCTTCCTTTATTGTATGCCGACAGGGGTGCCCAATCCCCATCAGCATCATGTAATCCCCCTTTTTTGATTGCCAAGGGGGTGCCCAATCCCCTCGGCATCATGCACCTCCCTCAACAATTTCTCTTTGCTGAAGGGGGTACCCAATCCCTGTCGGCATGTATCCCTCCCTCCCTTCCTCCCCTTGAATTTTGCTGACAGGGGAGCCCACTCCCCGTAGGCATAATGTGGTCCCCATTCCTTTTTTTTTTTTATTGCCGAGGGGGTGCTCAATCCCCCTCATCTCCTGCGGCACCCCCCTTTCCTTGTTTGCCGATGGGGGTGCCCAATCCTCCTTTGGCTAAAGCACTCACCCACCCACCCACACACAGGTGGCATGCTGGGAGCCCACCCCAGCATGCCAAAGCACCTATTAAATACAAAAATGGTCCCCCAATGTCTTTTATTTTATTTTTTTCCCTGTAAAGAAGGAAACGGTCCCTCAGCAATCTTCCTGGCCCCCCTTCCTCAACCCGCACCCACCCACTGCACACCCTGCCTTTCCACACCCATCCTCACCCCATACTTACCTCCGGAGTCCGGCGCGATGATCTTTGGTGGACTGGGAACACATCTGCACTCTTTAAAGCCAACTGCGAACTTAGGAACCACTGGTAAGCTGTATAATGGAATGAATAGGGTTTTTTCAACTTTGCTGCATATCCTGGGCATTTTTGGGAATTTTGGCACCAAATTTTCAACATGGGGTTTTTGGGACTCCTCTTCATGAATTCTGTCACTGCCATGGCATTAATCAGCCTCAAAAGGCGATTTTCACAGTCACTGCACAGAATCACCTTTTGGGACCGATTAATGAAACAACAGTGCCAGTGTTCATGAGGTGGCCTCTCAAAAAGCCTATGTTGCAAATTTGGTGGAAAAAATCCCAAAAATGACTGTTTCACAAGCATGCATTGCGCAGTTGCTACGCAGGCTCGTAACTTCATGAATTCGCACTATTTTCATGCCAGATTTTCAGCATTGTCATTTTTGTACACCTCCTTGTGAACAGTACAGCTGTCATTTTCCACATCCTGCCTGAAATGTGTTTCCGCACTTCTGGCACACAAATAGCGTGGTCACTGTGAAAAATCAGTGTTCAGGCCAGATTATGAAAATGACAGTGATATATTTCATGAGCAGAGGTCCTAAAATGCCTATGTTGAAAATTTGGTGATGATACACCATAAAATGACTGTGTTACGAGCCTGCATTGGCAGATTGCACACACGCTGGTAACGTTGTGCGTTGTAATATTTTCACTCTGGATTTTCACCATTGGCATTTTTCCCCACCTCTTGAT
This sequence comes from Neoceratodus forsteri, assembly GCA_016271365.2. Lineage (NCBI taxonomy): Eukaryota > Metazoa > Chordata > Ceratodontiformes > Ceratodontidae > Neoceratodus > Neoceratodus forsteri. The sequence goes on from CM057449.1 coordinate 465,723,294, forward strand.
GAACAGTACAGCTGTCATTTCACATATCCTGCCCAAAATGTGTTTTTGCACTTCCGGCGCAGAATAGCGCGGTTGCTGTGCGAAATCACTTTTTGAGACAGTTTGAGGAAATAACAGTGACACTGTACATGAGCAGAGGTGCTAAAATGCCTATGTTGAAAATTTGGTGCCAAAAGTCCAAGCATGCATTGCACATTTCCCATGCACCCTTGTAACTTTGCAAATTTACTATATTTACATGGCACATTTTCAACACTGGCATTTTTTTACACCTCCATATGAACTGTACTGCTGTCGTTTTTCACATCCTGCCCAAAATGTTTTCCCTCACTGCACTACCAAAGCCAGTGCCAGCACGACAACATTCGGCATTGACAAATGCCTGTTATTTACAAGTACAGTCTTTGATGTTGGACCAGCATCCGTCTCAATCAAGTCATGACACTGCATCTCATAGCTGCTTGTTCTGCAACTGGTCTGCCTTTCAGTAGCCTCAGCTGTGGTCTCAGTAATGGTACAAGATTTTCTTTTGGTACCTTTTGGTGTGTTGTATTCTTTCTGGTTGATCTTCTAGTAGATCATCTGTGGATTGCCCAGAGATGGTGACAGTCCACCTTTAGATCCCTGGCCTTCTTCCTCTCTGGAGTGAAGGTGAACAAAGTGGTAACCATTGAATCTCAACTGTCCATGCGGACTGAGCAGAAGATAGGAAATAGGTATTAGGTTTTCTATGACCTGTGCTGAAATCTTCATCTCTGGAATCCAGACTCATTCTTCTAAAAATCAATATGAATTTCATTTGCATGTGCTTTGTTGTGACTAAAAATAGACTTTTAGTTTTCTTCATAAGAAATGTTTTTTTGTATTGTTCTGGGCAAAGAAGAGTATGCACTAGGAGCATGGTGCTGAGAAACTACCAGTGTAGCAAAGTTAGAAAGTTTCTTGCATACATCAACCTTATAAAGGGACACCAAGATAGGATTCTCTGTTTCAAGAAGACATTTATTCAGACAGACATGCAGACCAGGTCTCACCTGACATGTTTCAGACAAAAGTCCTTCCTCAGAGGCTAAAGACTAGGTAAGCACCAACAATTATATAGGTACATACTGGACGTGTGGTATAATGACACCCAGTGACTCTGTGCTTAATGATTGGTTAAAAACTTCTTTTTTTAATTAAAATGTTATTACATTTTCACATGGAAGCACCAACATGAAGGAATCAGCAACATATTACAAAGGCTGGTCATGAGACAATCAACTCCATGTTAAAGCCCCTCCCTCCCCCACAACCCTCCACCCTCCCACTACACCTCCTCCAGCTTGGCACATCCCCCCATAACCTAGGTAACATGGCACAGGAGAGACCTGCATACAAATTATATTCAGACATTGTAACAGTATAGAAGCAATCATACCCATCAGAAACTGGATAGCTTGTTACCTCAAGAATCCAGACTGGAGAAGATGTAAGGTGTGTAGGCTCCCCCACACTTTTCTGTAGTGGGAAAGAGTACCACTCAAGTTGGATTTTATTTGTTCAGCACAGAGATTAAATAATAGATCTTTTAACCATTCCTCATAAGTGATAGTATGAGCATCTAACCAATGATGCAAAATTAATTTTTTATGGGTAAGTGCTATCATAGCCATATAAAAGACAAAGAACCACAGTGCAGAAGCACTGAGTCAATGGTTACCCCAAAGGGCATTGGCCGGGAAGCCAAGTTTCAAAGAAATACAAAATCACACATGCCCCATAATGCAAAGCATCATGGGCTGCATATGCAAATCACTACAGAATATTATGCTGGTTCAACTTTAACCAGAAATGAATGGTGCCAAAAGGCCTCTTACACAGTTTGCAAAGGGTGCCAATAGAAGACATGTGTTTTGTCCTACCAGGACTCATCAGTGTGCCTCGTCTGTTTGACACCCTAGCGGAATGAACAAGCTACCCTAAGATGGTCTATCTGGGTTATGTTGTGGTGAACCCAATTAAAACAAAAAACAAGTTAAAATACAAAGAACCTCAGCGCGCACGCACTGAGGCAATGGTTACCCCAAAGGGCATTGGCCAGGAAGCCAAGTTTCAAAGAAATACAAAATCACACATGCCCCCATAATGCAAAGCATCATGGGCTGCATATGCAAATCACCACAGAATATTATACTGGTTCAACTTTAAGCAGAAATGTATGGTGCCAAAAGGTCTCTCACACAGTTTGCCATATAGCCATATGACACCTGCAGTTTGTAACTAGGACTGTGGAGAAGTCACCCACGAGACATATCTCTGGCATGAATAGTTCTTCAATACCCAGTAGGGGGTCAGCCCTATTCCTGATTAGATCCCATAAGTTCCTAATCGAGGGGCACTCCCAGAATATATGGAACATATCCCCATCAGCATTCTTACTTCTAAAACAATGGGAGTCAGGCAGCCTGCCTATTCTATTGAGTTTGACTGGCATCCAGTACATGTCATTCAATATTCTATACTGTGCAAGCTTCAGTCTATCTTGGGATACATATCTGAAGGAGTCCAGATGAATTGATTCCCAATTCTCAAGAGAGTTTGGGAAACAAGAGTTCCAGCATCTGGGAACCTCCCTGCCGGTGTTGAGCACATTTGTTCATAAAGAAACATAAATTAGTGAGACTGCATGGGGCTTCCCACACATTGGACTCAGAGACTCCAACCATGCGTAACCCTCTTCCAAATTCCCAATACCTGGTAACGTCTGAATCAAAAGAGGTCTTAGTTGCCACACTTTAAAAATCTGTTTCTGAGCTATGGAATAATAAGCCAATAAAGTTCTTGAATCCATGCATGAACCCTCATGAAATAAGTCCCCAACGTGAGTCTTATTGAGCTGAGGAAGCCAAAGTGGGGAGATGATTTCCCCTTCAATTTGGAGGTTCGGGTTGCCAACTATTGATTCCCTGGAATCCTTAGTATTCTGGTATTTAAGAAAGGCACATTGTTGACTACGTACATTGAGGGAGACTTGCATAGGAGATTTACTGATACCAGCAGGGAGGTTTCTAATGGGACCATATAAAAGGGCATCCTTAGCCATATTTAGGTTATCAATTATCTCTCTTTCTAATAGCAACCATTTAGGTATATAGGATGCAGAGGCAATCTCTTCTTGTGATAAAAACCATCATAAGTATTTGGTTGCCTGACTTGCCCAATAATACATGCCACAGTGTGGTAATTTAAGGCCCCCCACTTGTGTGGATGCAGCTTATTTGAGATATGAGCATTGAGGATGTCCTCCCTCCCCCCATATAAAGGAAGAGATAAGAGAGTGCAAAGTCTTGAACCACTTTTGGGGTATCCATAAATTTAACATATTAAGAGGGTAGAATATTCTAGGTAAGATATTAATTTTGACTATACTAATCTTTCCCCAAAGAGATATCAGAAGAGATTGCCACCTTTTGAAATCTTGCTGAATGGTTTCCAGGAGGGTGCCAAAATTCACTTTATTTATGAGACTTTCACCTTTAGAAAGAGTTAAGTTCAAATACTTACTACACTTAGAATTCCACTGTACCTCCATCGAAGAAATATCCTGTTTTAAAAATCTGTAATTTAAGGGAAAGACAATCATCTTAGTTAGATTAATTTTATAATTAGAGACAGTTCCAAATTCGGTAATGATATTCAAAGCTATAGGAAAGGAATGAGCAGGGTGAATCAGGTGGAGAAGCACATCATCAGCATAAGCCGATAGTTTAAAAATGTGGGTACCAATGGGAATTCCTTGAACACCTTCATCTGCTCTCAACATGACCAACAATGGTTCCAAATAAATATTGAACAATGGGGGAGAAAGGGGGCATCCCTGCTTCGTACCTGAACACAAGACGAGTCTGTCGGAAAGAAATCCATTACAATATATTCTGGCCTGAGGTTTGTGGTAAAAGGATGCAACCCAGTCTAAAAATTTAGCTGGAAAGACAAATTTACGCATGGTTAGAAATAGAAACTGCCAGTCTACACAGTCAAATGCCTTCTCCGCGTCCAGTGACATCAGACCAGACGGTACATCCAAGTCTCTGGACGTGGAGAAGATGTGTGCCAATTTCATAAAATGATCATTCGACTGGCACCCTTGCATAAATCCTGCTTGGTCTGAGTGGATAATATCAGGAAGTACCCTTTTGAGTCTATTAGCAAGAAGTTTTACTAAAATTTTGATATCACAATTCAATAATGAAATTGGACAGTAACTACTTGTCAATTCAGGATCTTTACCCTGTTTATGTAGCACAATAATAGTAGCCCCTAATAGAGAACTATCTAAGGTGTTCCCTTCCAGCATCCAATCAAAAAGACAGGACAACCAAGGGATAATTTGCTTACTGAAGGTTTTATAAAAATTAGGGGAGTACCCATCTGGGCCTGGAGCCTTATAGGCTGCCAAGGAGGATACAGCCATTTGAATTTCCAACTCTGAAATGGGGTCACTAAGGATTCTTGTTGAACCTGTGTAAGGGATGGGAGGCCAAGTGGTGGAAGGTACTGCTCCACAGCCTCAGCAGTAGGTCTGTTAGGAATAGGTTTATACAGATCTTTGTAATATTCCACAAACTCAGCAGTAATAGCTTTAGGGGCTAGGCAAAGATTCCCTTTATGTTGGGATCTTATACTTAGGATAATTCTGGAAGATTCTACCTGTTTCAGCCTCAATGCCAAAAGATGGCCTGCCCTCTCCCCCTGATCAATATATTTCACTCTGGTTTTTAAGATAGCACATTCAGCTTTCTCTCAAAGGATTGAGCTGTATTGATCCCTCAAACCCACCAGTAACTGTCTATCCTCTATAGTAGTCATGGAAGACAATGATGCCTCTAGGGTACGTATTCTGGATAGGAGTGAGAGGGATTTCTGATCTTGTTCCCTCTTCCAGCGGAAGGCCACCCTATGGAACACTCCTCTTAATACACACTTCAAGGCTCCCCACTCAAGATCTGGCCTTGAAGTGGAGTTCCGATTGATTCTGATATATTCTATTTCCTGAGTGATAGTTTCTATAATTTTGGGGTCCTTGAGGAACTGATTATTCAGCTTCCATAAAGAATCAGGAGATACATCCGGTGTTAACAACAGGTCACAATTCACCACTGAGTGGTCTGAGATTACCCCTGAAGTTATTCCTGTGGACACTATCCCCTGCAAAAGTGATTAACTAATTAAAAAGTAATCTCTATGGGATGATGTCCCATGGACATGTAAATTCCTTGGAGGTGGGATACAAGATTCTCCATGGATCCATGTCCTGGCCAAATTTCCCTCATTCACTAAAAATACCACCAACAGCTTAATCTGGTTCAAGGTCAGTTGGCATCCATCTGTATCCCATCCCCCAGGTCGTGCCTGAAAATAAGCAGGATTTGTCTAGTGCACTTACCCAGTCAAAAAAAAAAAACAAACCTAAAAAAACTAACCCCAGGTAAACAACCATCTCTTTGAGAGCACGTTGTGCTGGGGAGAGACCCTGTCTCTTGGGGATTGACTTATCTAGGTCAGGCGAAAAAGGAAGATTCCAGTCCCCCCTATAATACATGAATAGGCAGTATAAGGTGCCAGTACCTTTAAAAGATTTGTAAAAAATAAAGAAGAGTCATTATTAGGACCATATATACATCCCAACACTGAGGAGGTTCTCTCTAAAGTGCGCTTCACAAATATATACCTACCCTGCGGATCTCCAATAACCTCATCAGATTTAAAGTGTATATTCCTAGTCACCAATATGGCCACTCCATGACTCTGAGAGCTGTCCCCTGCCTTAAAAGCCTGCTCTATATATTGCCTATGGAGGAGGGCTCCCTCTGATTCCAGGAGATAAGTTTCTTGAAAAAACATGAGTCCCCCTTTAAGCAAGCTGATGTGCTTCAACACCTGATAGCATTTCAGTTTGGTGCAGAGGCCATGGACATTCCAAGACACAAGCTTCTTAATACCTGTCATGATCCCCTGAAAAATACATTAGAACCTTTTGAAACCATGTAGCCTGTTGTGTAAAAATCCACATATCCCTTGTGCCAAGCTGCACCCACACCCCCCAATGTGAAGTGTCCCTCATCCCCCAATACTCAATATCTGCTTTACTATCCCTTTTACCCCTTCCCTCCCACAGATTCCATCAGCAAATTATTGTCTCCTTTTCCCTCCAATGCTGGAGTAAGAACTCTACAGTGGGACCACCCTCCCCTCACCCTCGTGCTTTGTAGTGTGCAATACCCTCCACCAGGCAATGTCCTTCCCTCCCCCCAACCCCCAACCCTCCTCATTGTGTTCTAATTTAAATGATACACAAATGCTGCACCCCTTATAAAAACAGCTTGCCCTATAACAGGGCTAACAGAAAACTGATGAGGAACTATCAGGTTCTAAATATAATACCCCGATTTACCAAACTAGTGCACTTCAATAATATGGGGGTTTTCTTCATAGCCATTATCTCAGCCTATCTTGAGTCAGATTGGTAAAGAAAACAAAAATTGTGGCCAAGATGGCCAAAAATAACAAATTCCCCTCCCCACATGAGCCGCTGGCTTATCCCATCCATCAGTAGACTCAACGCTGTGCTGAGATTTAAGATTGTTAAAGCACCAGCCTAAATAAAGAAAATGCATTTGCTAGTACAAGAGTCAGGCCTTTAACTTAAAAATGTCCCCAGTTCATTCAGTATTGCCTTCATATTGATGGACTATGCTGTCCCTGAAAGTTCACACTCGGGAGAAGTGGGAGTAAAATTGCTACAAAGTCACTGTCTGTGTTCAGCAGACATGTTGCTCTCCGCACATTGAAAGAAAATAAGGAAGCACTCCCTTCGTATTTGTTAGTCCCAAAAGAAACCAAATAGTACCAGCTATCTGTGGTTGAAGGGTGTTTCCCTAGAGTGGCCTGTATTACTAAATTGTCTCTCTCCTAACAGTATGGAAACAGATGCTGTACATCAGATTCATCCCAAAGTTCCAGTACACAGCTTTTCACACATTCTCCTCTTCTCTGTAAGGTACTCTTAGCTGTAACTCTCCATGATACCAGGTTAGGCACTCACCCATCTCTGAAAAGATTTGGAAGTAATTTCCTCATCTCAAGCTCCGCGCAGTTTTTGAGTCTTCTAGAGGAATCCATTTTCCTTCAATGGATACTTATAAATTAGCTGGATATAACATCCAAAAGCTGATGCTCACTGCTAATAACTTGTCACCACCCCATGGTATTCTGCTCTCTTTTGCCTTTCTGATGGGGGGAGGTCCTGGGTGATTCGAATAGGGGATCCCTCCCAGAGCACTTCCTTTAATTCCTTGACCTTAGCCAGCAGGTGTTAGCATTCCTGATAATTCCGGAATTTAAAAATGAAAGTCCTGGGTTGTACCCCTGGCGCTGGCATAGGCCTCAGCACCCGATGGGCCTGCTCTACTATATATTCGGCCCCAAAAAGGATAAGGGCCTGCTATCTTCTGGACAACCTTTTGTGCAAATAAAACAGCTTTAGAGCCTTCCTCTTGCTTCAGTAGTCTGATAACCACAACATTATTTTGGCAGCTTCTTCCCTCAAGGTCTTCGACTTTGGCATCCAACTTAATAACACACTGTCTAACAAGTGCCATGGCAGGATCAACTTTCTCCAATCTTTTCTCTACAGATATAATTCACACCTCACAATCTCCTGTACGCTGAGCTAACTCTTCCAGCTTTCCAGTCGCCACTTTCACCTCCTCAGTTAGACATCTGACTTCATCTGGAAAGGTACGGGATTCTTCAGAAACTGCTTAAGAGATAGAGGATTGGTCTTCGTGGTTGTAATCATTCTCTTAGCTACTGAGGTAGGCTGGGCCTTCTCTTTCTCTGCATCTTTTTCAGGCATAATCGGCAGTGTGTGATGCAGTGGAGCAGCTTGCATTTCAGCCTCCATAACCAGCTGGAAACAACGGATTTCTTCTAAATTGTACACAATCAGGTCACAGCACTGCAGTAAGGTGGTATGGAAAGTTAGTTAAACTAAAATACCAAGTTTAAGAGGAGGTTTTTAAGGAGGGGTAGCGGGAGCACCCGAGAAGGCATCTACTCAGTGTGAGGCATCACATGATCTCCTGGTTAAAAACTATTTTAAAAAACTTTTTTATTTGTCATGTTAAAAAAGGACTAATCCATCCACAGTGCCAAAATCAAATATATAGCCTGTGTCACATAAACATATCCTAAAAATGCCCTATAGCAGGGAAAAGATCAATACAGCCCGGGCTAGGGCCAGTAATACAGGTAGACAAGACTTGTTACAAGAAAAAGAAAATGAGGAAAACACTGAAACAAGATTCAATTTTGTAACCACTTACTCTGCCCAGTTAAAAGAACTTAAGATTATTCTAAAAAGACACTGGCATGTTCTGTTAGTCGAACCAGATTTAAAAGAAATCAGCAGCCAATCAGTTCATATGTGCTACAAAAGAGCACCATTTTGAGGCATTTACTTATGCACAGTCACTATGTAGATAGATACCCTAACACTTGACTCAACAAACCCCAATGTTGGTTCAAGTGCAAGAAATGTGTGATGTGTGAGCATGCGACACAAACAAAAGATTTCACTAGCCAAAATGAAGAGAAATTGTTCCACATCAGACAATGTATTACATGCGACACAGAAGGGGTCATTTACCTGGCCACATGCTCCTTAAAGGCATTTTATGTAGGTAAAACTAAAAGATGCTTCCAAGCCAGGGTAGGGGAGCATGTGAGAGCCATCCAAAGAAAATACGCCACATATGCAACTGCTGTCCCTGTCATGGGAATGACTGATGAAATCCCACAAGGGTTTGAATTTGCAGCAATCGACAAAGTATGTCGGAATCCCAGAGGTGGAGACTTTGAGAATTTAATGTTAGTCAAGGAGAACTTCTGGATTTTTACGTTAGGTGCAATGAAAAAACTTGGTCTCAATTCCCAACTGGACCTACGTCTGTATCTAAAACAGAAAAGATGCTACATTTGGGACTGTAAGACTTATTTCCTTAAATGTATGTCAGCAGATACAAAATTGAAGCAACCATCAAAAACAATTCTATTTTAGTACTGACAATTTACTGACAATGCTAGGTATTGAATAATTTATCCTATCTGATGTTTATGCCCCTTGTTTCAGTTAGATCTCTGTCTTTGGGTGAACTATAGTTTCTCTCTTCCATCTGATGATAATTTGTACTGAAATAATTTATTACAGAGCATTATTTATACAGTACTATGTAAGTAAATTTATTCTTGAAAATGCTGCTGTTCTAACAGTAACTTGATATACTATATACTAACCATTTGGTTAAAATGTATTGTTTAATTGATAGTTTAGCTCCATTGTAGTTCCCTTTTCCCTCATTTTCTCCTCACCTCTATATCTCCATACCTCCCCCTTCCCCACGGCCCCTGTTAGTCATTATTAGAAGTAGTAAAAAACTTTATTTTTATACAGGAAAACAAATCTTTAGACCAATAGGCCCAGTTTACAAGACTGTCCTGTTTGTAACTTGTTACCTATACATTTAAAATATACAACTATTAAAAGTTGATTTTACGTACATGACAATGCTAGAACAATTAGTCACTCCACTCATCCTATTAGTTTCCCCGTGAGTTGTATGTTTAGGCCCCATTGTGATCCCCGTTTGTCTACTAGGCTGTATTTGACACATATAAATAGGAGTTGTAAGGCATTTTTAGGATATGTTTATGTGACATGGGTTATATAATTAATACTGGCACTGTGGAAGGATTAGTCCTTTTTAACATGACAATTAAAAACATTTTTTTTAAAATAATTTTTAACAAGTCACTAAGCACAGAGTCACTGGGTGTCATTACACCACATGTCCAATATGTACCTGTATAATTGTTGGTGGTTACCTAGCTAGTCTTTAGACTTTGAGGAAGGACTTTTGTCTGAAACATGTCAGGCGAGGCCTTGTCTGCATGTGTATCTGAATAAATGTTTTCTTGAAACAGAGAATCCTGTCTTGGCATCCCTTTATAAGGCTGGTGTGTGCGAGAAACTTTATGACTTTGTTTTTTTGTATTGCTTTATTCTATACCATCATTTAGACAAACTCAGCTTATGACCAGAATGATTGTCTAACTGAGAATCATTACTGAAATGTTTAATTTGAATATATAAAAAAGTACTAAATGATTAATTTAACACAACTGACAATGATGATGTCATAATAGAGTGACTATAAATACTGCTGTTTAAGTTTCTATTGTTAGCCCCCTGATGAAGCCTCATTAGCAGGCGAAGCACTTGGGTGGACAATGACCACCATCACTGTGGTGACTGACTATAGACTTTGCACTAGCCCAATAAATATCTTTAATTTTGAACTACTACAGCCTGAAGCATTTTTCTTGGAGTGCTTCCATTCTGGAGCGTCTGTGTTTGTATTGGGACAGGTCATCCCTAGGAAGCACCCGCTAGTATCAGTGGAGCACACTGACAACCATTTTGGAAATTGTTCTGCAACTGGTCTGCCTTTCAGTAGCCTCTTCTGTAGTCTCAGTAATGGTACAATATTTTCTTGTGGTACCTGTTGTACTGTACTCCTTCTGGTTGTTCTTCTAGTAGATCATCTGTGGATCACCTAGAGGTGGTGACAGTCCATCTTTAGATCCCTGGCCTTCTTCCTCTCTGGAGTGAAGGTGAACAAAGTGGCACCTGTTGAATCTCTACTGTCCATGTGGACTAAGTAGAAGATAGGAAAGAGGTGACAGGTGTTCTGTGACCTGTGCTGAAATCTTCATCTCTGGAATCCAGACTCATTCTTCAGGCTGAAGCTATGGCAAAGTGTAAGTTCTGCATCTTAAGTCATGTTATTGTTTACATTTGAAACTGGAAATCTGCTTGTGGCCTTGGATTTTCCTTTGCTATGGAAGTTTTGGATTAAAAAGAGATGGCAAACTAGGTATGGGTTTTCTCAGTTTTTGGCTCAACTGCAGTTCTGCCAGTGCCAGATTGTAGCTGTTGGCAAGTGGTGTGGTTCAGCAAGCAAGTGAAGCTTTGCATGGATTATTACCTTTCCTGACATGTCTCTTTACTTCTAGTACTACTCTTTCATCTTCTCCATTGTCTTGTAGATAATAGACAATCGAACTGTGGACCATTGTCTGATACTAGAGTTTTCAGCACTCCATGGTGAGTTTAATTGCTTTCCAGTGTCCAATAACATGACTTGCAGTGGTAAAGTTCAGATGAAAAACTTCAAAGTACCTCAAATGATAGTCCACAATTGTGAGGAATGTCTGACTTTTCATGTCAAAGAGATCTAGAGCAAATGTTTGCCATGGTCTATCCAGAAATTTAGACAGAATCAATGGTTCAACTGGACTGTGGTGGAGTTCTGTACAGACATTTGTTTATCCTGGTTCTTAGTTGTGCACCAAGCCACCATCACCACACAGTCTACTGTGCTCTGCTGTGACATTTTTCTATGTCCTGGTGTCCTTCGTTGAGTAGTTTCAGGGTAGCATTCTGTAGTGATAGAGGAATCACTATGCAGGTTCCCTTCAGAAGTAAGCTGTCAAACTATCATGGTGTGTCATTAATTCTAAAACAGTTTGATAGTATATGGACCTTGAACCCATGGTGGCCAAAAGTGTTGTCAAAATTTCATGACTTGCTGACATAAATGATGTTTCTGTAGTTGTTGTCTGATTTGCTCAAGACAATTGTCTGATGTTGGAAGGGTGTCTCATATATGAAGGAGAGAGATATTTACTTCTTCCATGATGTTTGCATCTCCTTCTGTAATTTGTCCTTTGAAAGGTATTCTTAACAGGGCATCAGTGGTAAGGAAAGACTTGTCTGGAACATGAACAATGGTGTAGGCATATCTCATCAACTGCATGCAGAACCTCTGTATCCTTGGAGGAAGGTCATCTAGGCTTCTGGTGCCCAACATACTTACCAGAGTTTTATGATCTGTCTCTAGAATGAAGTGTGCTCCCACAAGGCAACAACTAAAGCATGCCCACTAGGGCAAGTGTCTCTCTTTCAATTAGTTCATAACATGGTTCTGTTGACTTCAGAGCTCTTGAGGCATACTCAACAGGTTTCAAATGGCTTTCATGCTTTTGCATCAGGGCCCCTCCTAGTACAAAGGATGATACATCTGCTACCACTTTTGTTTCTTTGTTGGGCTTGAACATGGCTAGGGTACAGGCAATGCCAAAAGTTCTACTTTGAGAGTTGTAAATCCTTGCTCTTGAACTGGACCCCCAAACTCTCTGGCTCACCTTTGACAAACGTTCTTGTAGGGCTTTGACTTTCTCTATTATAGTGGGTATGAACTTCCTCAGCTGCTTGACCATTCCCAGGAAACTTTAAAGACATTTGTGGGACTTGTCATCCTCTGTATGGCTGCCAACTTCTCCAGGTTGTACACTTTTGCCTGAGATGGTATATCACTGGAGCTAAACTTTGGTTTTCCCAAACTCACATTTCTTGGCATTCAGTGTGAGCCCTGCACTCTGGACCTTTATTAGGGCTGCATAGACTCTCTGGTTGTGCTCCTTTCTGGTGTGACTGAAGACAATGATATTGTTGATGAAGCACACAACCCCCTCCAAGACTTCCAAGGACTTGACACAATCTGCATTCAAAGTGCTCAGGGGTAGATAAGATGCCCAAGGGTAATCTTTGAAAGCAATAGCATCCAAAGGGTGTAATGAAGGCATTCAGTTTCTCTGATGTCTTTGACAGTTGTGCCTGACAAAATCCTGCATAGGTATCAAGATTGTCAAAGATAATTACTTCTCCCAGCACCTCCAGTGTTTACTCCACTGATGGAAGGATGCATTTCTCCCATCTGACTGACTCGTTCGGCTTGGTTAGGTCAACACAGATCCTTATAGTGCTATCTGACATTGAGACCACTACCATTCCAGCACATCAGTATTGGGTCCATCAGTCTTGGTGATCATGTTCAAATTCTCCATTCTGGAAAGTTCCTTTTTGACCTCGGGCATCAGCAAAACTGGGATCCTTTTGTGTACTGTTTGTGAAAATGATATGGCTCCTGCTGGAGGCTGAATATGGTAATCTTCTTTGAGTTATCCTAGGCCATTAAATAATATCAGGAACTCTTCATTCCGCCTGCTTTGTTCTACACTCTCAAGTCTGGCAAGAAGATGAAGTTTCTTGATTGTGTGTCTGCCTAACAATGGGGTGTGGAGGTTCTTCACAATGTAAATGTCCACTTGACTTGCATTTTTGCCATTAGTTAGAGTGGCAGTGAACACTCTGCACATATCCAGGGTGCATCTTCCTGGCCTCATGAGAACTTTTCTTTTGGTCTGCAAAGGTATGCAGTGTTTTCCAACAGTTTCTTGTAAACAGTTTCTGGCATGGCTGTGATGTCTGCACCTGTCTCTGTTAACATCTTGTTGATGAGAACTGCTGTTTTCCAGCTATTTCCTTGGGTGTGAACTGGTCCCAAAAAATGGCTGTTCATTTAAGAGACTGAAACTCAGAATCCCAAAACTTATGGGACCGAGTTAAGTCTTCCAACATTGACAAGCCTGACAAAAAGGAATTTGATGCTGACAGGGTTATGGTAGTGAATGTGACAAACCATTACCCTACACCTAGCCAGGCACCACAAGGGATAAAAAAATCTGGAAGCTGGCCAAGCTTCTACCATGGCTTGGAGATCTAAGCCATTAGCAGCTTGGCCAGCATGATCTGGTAGAACCGGGTTCTGTTCCCAGTAACCAGAAAGTTTGCCGCCACACTGTTTCACCCCCATAACATTTTTTTTTTATTCTGAGGTACGCCGTCCCTTGGAGGTGGTTATTCCCACATTACAGCTACGTACCTTTTGAAATTTTGAAATTTCAGTATTCTGAACCTGTTCTTGTGGGGTTTGGGATACTGAGTTTCTAGATTTCATAGGTATTCCCAAAAAAGCACAGTCTGTTTTGTAATCCAGAACTGCTGCTTTTGACTGACATACACTCTTGCAGTGGCCTTTCTTGTGGCATGCATGGTAAGTGGTATCATTTGCTGGACACTAAGCTCTTGGGTGTGACAACTTGTCCACATACCTCCCACACATGGCTTCTGTGTGTCCTTTCACTTTCTGATTGTTCATCTGCACCGCTGATCTTGCATCACTTTCACAGCTGCATTGGATTTCTTTGGACTACTCCCAAAGGAAAAATGTCTGCCTTGCATGGAGTCCACTTCTAAGGGGCTTTGTTCTGTGCCTCCACCTGCTCTTGGATGGAGATCTGATTGTTGTTTTTGAATGGCCTTGCTCTGATGGGACACTGTGGTGGTCTTCTCTAAAGTGAGGTTGTTGTCCAGTTGCATGTGTTTGGCCAGTCTGTTATCTCTCAGCCCCACAACAATCTGGTCCCAGATCACCTCCACGTGTAGGTCTTCATAGTTAAAGTGCTCAGCTAGGACATACAATACTGTGATGAAGTCATAGATTGGTTACCCTGCTTCTTGTCTGTGCACTTTAAATTTGGCCCTTTTATAGATAACATTTCTGTGGCCAGTGAAATGTGCACTTAATTTTTCCCATACCATGTTTCTAGTTTTTCTTTTCTGTGCCCTTTAACATCATCCCCTGAGGATGTCATCTGCTTTGTTTCCTAAGCAGTATAGCAGGGTTTGCACCTGATTCTCCACTGTTGACTCTGCTAGGCTACCAGCAATACAAAACCTTTCTGAGCCATTTTGGAAAGTCATCTTGATTTGCAAAATCAAAAGGCTCAGGTGGCTGGATCTAATAAGTCAACCAGTAGTTAAGAACAGTAATGGAGTGGCCTTAGCAGCTGGTTGGGCTTCATTTCTGCTCTTGATTTTTTTCTTCTCTGGTGCTGCTTCTGCTGTTGTGCTATTTTTGGTCCCAGTGGCAGACAGGTGCTCTGGCTCTCACTTAGCTTCTTTGTAGATGGCTCGACTCTTGTTTTGGACCACACTCTATCCACACAAATGAACTTCAGTTATTTTACTTTACAGAAATAATAAAACACCCTGCAACATACTCCTGCAGACACTTACTGACTTCCCAACAGATTAGTTTATGGAGAGCTCAGGATTACCAATGGGAGCAGATTCTGTTCACTTCTGACACCATGTCTTGTGTGCTGTTAAGAACCATGCTACACACTGGTACAAGGTAAGATGGCAATTGCACTATTAACAGGATTTTCCTCTGGTTAGTTACTCCTACAGGTCACAGAGTAAGCTGCATAGGCTGGCTTAGCCACTGTGTCACCTATCACCACAGTGGGCACTGTACTGTGCTTCACAGAGGATGCTTTTGTTTTGTGGTAAGAGATAATTCTGTATAACAGTGACATACTGGCACCTTGATATGCTAGGGAGGAGGTAGTTAATTTTGTAACAGAATTTGTACTGTTGTATACTCCACGTGATGCTAATTTCAACATTACAACATACATGTCCAGACATGCTCTGCTGTCATAACCATGCAAACACAGGGGAGTTTGGAATGTGACAATTGCATGATGGCCACGACTCAGCAAGATGATGACAGACAAGTACACTGCCTGCCTTTTCCTCATGCCAAACCTTACTGAACTATTTCAATCAATCAATCAATCAAGCAATCAATCAATCATCTTTATTTTACCAGGTGGAACACTCTTAAGGAGAACTCATTTACTAAGTTGGCCTGGGTAATACAGGGAAGGAAAATCTGAAGAGAAGAAAAAATGCAATAACAACATAAATACACAATTAAGGAATAAGGAAACATTAAATACATCCAACAATACAAATAATGTGCAATACATACAGAGACTACCAGAATCCAAGATTGTAGAAACATTAAATACGCCCAAACAATACATGTAATGTGCAGTATACAGAATTTCTACAAGATTGCAAGAATCTGCAATGCTGGTGGTGGAAGTACCTGCTGATTAGCAAACAAGGGGGATACAGAGTCTTAGGCAGAAGTGATAACCATGACCATACAGCAATAGTGGTGAAAACACTACAGAGCTAGCATTGGTCACTGGGAAGGTGGTGCTTCTCCCAATAATGAGATTAACTGTAGAATGAGTGGAGAGCACACACCCTTGCAGGTTACTACTTTCAATGGGAACAAATACACAAAAGTGAAGTTAAGGCTTCTTTACTCCAATTCTGTTCAAACACAGCAGTGCAATTTACAGGTTTCTAACGTTTCACCCAACCCTTCGGGCTTCATCAGAGATCTCTGATGAGGCCCAAATGGTTGGGCGAAATGAAGAAACCAGTAATCACTGCTATGTTTAGCTGAGGTCAGATAAGCAAACTGCACTTTTGTGTATTTCTGCTTATTTCAAGCAGTAACCTGCAGAGGTGTGTGCTCTCCACTCATTCTACAGTGGTGAAAACACACCTAAGTTGGTTACAGTCAGTTGAATAGGGTTACTGAGCAACATAATTAGAAAAGGTAGGGAAAGGAGCATTGAGAGGGATGGGGAAGAGACTTTGAGAGGTGGAAGGAGAAAAAAAGGATCAAGAAGGAGGAAGGTGAGTGTCTGAATGAACTGGGGAGTCATACCAAATGATGACACTTTTCTGATTCACAGTTTTATGGATAATAAAAGGATACACACCTTGATGTGGACTCATACAGGCATGCACATCATGCTACAATTGATATAGGATATGTTTTCCATGTTTATTCAACTGCACTGTATCATCAGGTGAGATGTTGTCTTACAGCAGTGCCCTATTATGGCTTTAAACCTAGACCTTGACTGTTGCTTTTAATACAACATTGCAATATGCATTATGTACCATTGCAGTAATCTGCATAGTCTTTTTTATTTTATTTTATTGAAATCTATGATTACTAGTGCCTTGGAGCAGGGACTGCTCATTTGCAAAGGTTCCACATTGAAGGAATGGGGGTATACATACAAAGGTCAACATAATAATACATAGTTACACAATAAAAGGAAACAAGAGACTGAGGGTTAGAAAATCACAAGAATTCAAAATATGCCAAATGTTAGGTAGTATGACTTACCAGCCAGAGGCAATCTTAGGAATAAGTGCTGTGGGTGAGAGGGAAGGGGTGAGTACAGGCAGGAAAGCCACTGTCAGAGGGTAGAGGGTGGGAAAGAGCTCTAAGTGAAAGGGAGGGGAGGGGAAAAATTAAGAGAATGCCTGTGGCGGGTGAGGAAAGGGAGAGAGGGTGAGGGGTGGGAAGGCGAGGTAGGTAGAAGGTAGACAAGGTGGGGAGAGGTAGCTGTCAATGCTGAAGTGGAGGGCATTGGGTGTTGGCCCCCTGATTAGGTGAGGCAGTCACAACGACTAGTTGAGATGAGATGAAATCAGAGTTGTCTCTTAAAGGGGCCAAGGGCAGCAGCAGTAAGAGTTTCTTTGTTGAGAGTATTGTACCACTGAGATGCTCTGTGGGCAAAGGCCCTCTGGCCCATGGTGGTCCAGCATCTGGGGACAAGGAAGGTTAGTTGTTGTGAGCTTCTAGTTTGCTGTGCACTGTGGTGGTCTATGAGGATCTTTTCAATGCCTGGGGGCATGACCCAAGGAGGATTTTTTTGGCTAGGAGGCAGGTTTGATACTGAATCTGGCTGATGAGAGGAAGCCATCCTGCCTGAGTGTACAGGTCACAAGTGTGTGTAAGTCGGTCAGCCCCAGTTAGCAGCCTGCATGCTTTGTTGAGTGCCACTGTAATTCTGTGGAGGGCAGAGGCAGAGCCGTAGATTGCTAGCCCGTAATGAATGACGGAGGTGACAGAGCTGTTGATAGCCAATCAGAGAGTGTCAGGAGTCATGCAGTGTTTGTGCCTATAGAGCTGGCCTGTACAGATGTTGGTGGCTTTGGTGACAGAGTCAATATGCCGATGGTAGGAGAGTGAGCTGTCCAATGTGACCTAGGTATTTAAAATCAGGTACGTGTTCAAGTGAGGTCCCAGCTTGGTTTAGGATGGTGAGGTCATGGGATTTGAACTTACTCCTGGCATTGTAGAAGGTCATAACCTTTGTTTTGCTGTAGTTCATGACCAGTTTGTGTGATTTGAACCATTCTTTGATGCGTATGAATTCAAGCTGTAATTGTTTCTCGAGGAGCTCTGTGTTTTGGTGGTTAGTGAACATGACTGCACCATCAGCAGAGAGCAGTACTTTTTGGTGGCAGACACTGGGAAGGTCATTGAGGAAGAGGCTGAAGAGTAGTGTCCCCAGGATGCACCCCTGTGGGACCCCTGAAAGGACTGGCTTTTCTTCTGAGGTGACACAAGCAATCCTAACCCACTGGACCCTCTCCCCAAGGTAGCTTGAAAAGCAGAGCAGCACTTCATCAGAGAGCCCAATGTTAGATAATTGCTTGATTAGGAGTGGGTGGCTCACAGTATCAAAGGCTTTTGTTAGGTCGATGAATACTGCCCCTACACAGTTTCCTTGATTGAGAGTGGTATGGATGAAGCTTGTGAATTCTAATAGTGCAGTGGTGGTACAGTGCCCTTTTTGGAAACCATGTTGCTCAGGACACTGGATGTCATATTTTTCCAGGTACTCGACTAGCTGGTCAGAGGCGATGTGCTCCAGGGCCTTAGACAATGGAGGGAAGATGGAGATAGGTCTGTAGTTGGAGTGCAGTGATTTGTCTCCACTTTTGTGTACCGGTGTGATGGTCGCCTGTTTCCAGAGGGATGGGAACTGGGACATCCTTAGAGACAAGTTGAGAATCTTTGTCAGGGGTTCAAGGACTTCTTCAAGGACAAGCACTAACAACTTCATGTCAAGGGAGTCACCGCTGAAGCCTGCATTGAGAATGGCCTTCCGAATATAGGTTCTGGCTTTGTGCACCAATATCTCCTTGAAATAGAATTGCGGTGCAGGGTGTAGGAGTGGAGCAGTAGCAGGAGGGTTACTACCAGAGGAGGGATCGAAGAAGTTAGATGGAAGGACACTATCCAAGTTGGAGAACACATTGTTGAAGGTGTTGGTGATTATATACAGGTCAGAAGTTGGAGTTCCATTAATACTGAGCATGGTGGGTGGAGACTTAGGGTCCTTGCCTGTGAAGTCTTTCAAGTTACTCCAACATTTTTTTCCATCTCACTAGGAGTTGGAGAGAGCTTCCTTATAGTATTTGCTTTTGGTGCTCCTAATTGCCCACATGCACTCGTTTCTGGCAGCTTTATACTTATGACTATCACCAGGCTTGGATGTTGCATGGGCACAGTGCCCGAGATGGTCTCTATGCTTGAGTAAGGCGATTAGATCGGGGGTTATCCAAGAGTTAGCTCTGCCCCTGACTTTCAGTTTTTTGAGAGGTAGAAAGATATTGCAGGCCGCAGTGAAGTGGCTTATGAAAAGGTCTAAGGCTTGGTTGACATCAGTGGTGGAGTCAATGGGTGCCCAATCCAGGTGGCTTAGGTGTGTTTTTAGTAGCTCAAGGTACCCCTGCTTTAACACTCTGGTGTGGATTATTTTGGGAGAAGGCTTAATGAATTTGTTTGTCCAGGTACAGGTGACTGGTGAGTGGTCACTGATCCCATCAGGGAGCACTGAGACTTTTGAGATTCATTCAGGGTGATTAGTAAATATCCAGTCCAGAAGTGTGTGTGATCCTATCCTAGAGTTGCATCTGGTAGGAGCAGTAACAAGCAGGGTAAGGTTCTGTGCCATGACAGCATTCTTGTAGTTTCTGGCTTCCAGCGATATCCAATTTACATTGAAGTTGCCTAGTATTATGAGTTCAGAGTTATGGTGTAAACCCTGTAGGCTTTCCAACATGCTCATAATCCACTGGGCTGATCTTTAGGGGGTAGGTACACGGAGGCAATGGTGAGCTCCTTGTTGTGCGCCCCGAGTAGAACTTTAATAGCGAGAACCTGCGAGGGTGGTTTAGGGTTTGAGAAAGGGAACACTTGACTGAGATAAGAATTCCTCAGGTAGATGGCACAGCCCCCACCTTATTTGGAGACCTTGTCTTGCCTGAATATAGAGTATCCCAGGATGGTGACTGCAGCGTCTGGTATCTTGGGGTTAAGCCATGTTTCGACAACTGAGAGTACATCAGGGCTATGTTGCTGGACCCAGGTTTGCAAGATGTCAAGTTTGTTGAGAAGGCTGCAGACACTGATTTAGGCTAATGTGAGGGACCTCTCCCACCTTTTCAGGGCACAGGGTACTAAGCCGGTAGGCCCTTGGTTAGGATGAATGTTTCCAGATATCAGAAGTAGCATAAGTAGTATGCTTAGAAGGTATGCTTTAAACATTTTGCAGACTAGTTTTGTTGTAGGGCATCTAGTCGTCTTGGCCCTGATGGTCTGCATATGCCCTGCAATATTGCAGAGCACATTATTTATTGCCATGTTCTCAGATGTGCCATATGATTAGACATGCAGGAGAAAGCCAAGGAGCCCGATTTGGGTGAAGTGGAGCAAGTTACAGCTGGTATCGGTTCCAGTAGTCATGCCCTGAGCGTAGCGCATGCTATTTACTATTACTTCAGGGTGAGGGTTTTGGCTGCTAGTGTTTACAGGACCAGTGGGGCAGTGCAACATCATCACTCCCAGAATTAACATATGCAGAGTTAGCTTATCAAAAGACATGGCTGAGCTTTTGTGGTGATACAGCAGTGTGGAGAAAGATGTTTATTGGAACAGGTCAGCACACCTATGCTTTTTTCAAGCCTAGTAAGCACTGCACCGACAGAAGGGTAAGGTTTGTGGCAGAGTAGTCTAGGCCAATAGGGAGATGGAGTAACTGCTGTAGGAGGGAAGGGCAAAAGTGTATTTAATGGTGGCCTGGGAGGGGGTTGGGGGACAGGAGAAAAAACAGTCAATAATGCAGGCAGGCATAGCTACGCTAGAAACAATAAGTCTGGTAGAAAACGTGGTTTTCTCCCACCTAAGAGAGCAGCTGGAAAGCACCCCAATAGAATAGGAGCAAGAACAGGCAGGTACAATCACGGTCCACCTGGTGGGACGCCGCACCGATCAGGAGGCAGCTCAGGGCTTTCGTTCACTGGCGGCAGTAGCATTCATACCTCTGGTGAGGGATCTGGCTGGGAGTACCAGGAGGTCAGGCAGAGTGGCCCCTGAAAATCGGGGAGGCAGCCACTGTGGCAGCCGTAAAGCACTGCTTGCCATGGGAGTTCCACAGCATTGGCATGGGTCCCTGAAAAAAGCAGAGAGGGAAACAGTATTTAGAGGGGAATTACAAGAGCAGACAGGGAGGGGCAAAGGGCTGGTGGCAGGCTAACAGTGGGGCCGGGGTGTGAGAATAAAACAAAAGAGTGGTCTGGTGAGATAATGGGATGGGTGAGGGGAGGACAGAGGGAGCGAGGAGTGTGATCACAGAGCACGGAAATGGAAGGCTAAGTGCTTGGGGGAGAGGGAAAGACAGAGTGGAACCAGAGGAGACAGAAAGAGAAAAGAAAGGAACAGGTGGGGGGAAGGCTGACAAATGCCATTCAGGCTGCAGCCATGGGGGGGGGGAGATATTTAGCAGGAGAATAGGGTGGGCTTGTGACTACAGAAAGAGTTGCAGTAGCATGGAACACTTAACCAATTTTAAGCTAGACAAGAAAAATTTCTTTCACCCTGGCTGGCTAAACACAGTACATTTACCGTATTACTCGGCTATAGCTAACACACAGTACATATGTAGGCAAGACTGAGCAGCAAGAATTACAGCAGGACTAGTAGTTATACAGGACCTACAGGCTGCAATGGCAATACGACAAAATAAGTGCAAACTTGCATGCTGATGGCCTGGAAAACATCAATTGATTAATGATTAATGACCACTGCAGTGTTCTAATATTCATCATGAGCACAGAAAAAAAACATTTTAGAGATACAAAACACACAATACAGGATCTCATACTATGCAAATCATATGAACAAATAACGATGTTTCCTTGGTTTTCTTTGCACTTTCACACCATGTGCATCTCATACTGAAAAGAAAATATCATAACAACATAGTTTCTGTTGTCACACAGGATGTCAACGGCAATCCAAGCCTTCTTACATACAGTGAAACCCATGATGTGTCTGTCACTGTTGCATATTCACAAAATAATCTATGGAGTCTGTTGTTGTGTGTATTGCTGCCCCAATGAGTGGGTTCTGGAGTGACAACTGCAATGTCCCCATCCTGTTGGGGATTGTAGTGTTTTGTCATTGTAGACCCACTACACACACTACAGGTGCTCACTGTTTTGGAGTGTCAAGTAGTACTGTAGCTCCTTATGTACCACTACAGCATTGGTGTGTTGCAGCTGCTAATTTTGCCACTGTCGTTAGCTGCTGTTGTGGGTGTGCTCTTGACCATGCAGAACAGGATTGCACAGGGTAATGCACAGCTGAAGCATACTCCTCCACAGGCTCTATGTGTGCTATACAATGATGTCTTTGTCTGCAAACACTGTTCTGTGGGTCAGTAACAGTCATTGCATGTTGTCTACGATGCCAGTTCGACAACCCTTTTGTCAACCGGCATCTCGCCGACTGGAATCAAGTCGACCACATGTTGTAGTTTACATGATTCCAGTGTGTCTCCTGGTCTGTTTTTTCTATCAGGGTGCTTTGCCCCGAACTCCCCATGCAGGGGGCTCTGCTCCCACCCTCCATCTATAACATTCTCAACTCCAGTTGGAGTTGATTCGAGGCGGGGGTGCAGGACCTGGAGACAGTGTGCCCCTGTCTCAGGCACAGCAACACAGTGATCTGCTGGCAAAGTGTCAATTTTGCCAACAGAGATGTAGTTCGCTGTGTTGGTGTCAGCGAACATGGGGCATACCACTTTAGAGTATCACTATCCATTACAATCTGGGTAATGCTCACCTTATAGGCTAATGATGCATGTCACCAGATCTTGTAATCTGATTCACCTTGGCTCCCAAATGCCTTGCAGCAACTCACTTTTCATATGCATCATCAAAGCTACACGCACTATCAGAGAAAGTCACATTTTACAGTAAGATTGTCAGAATTTGTGATTTTATTGCAACAGCATGGCTTAGATTTTGTGGCCTGAGTCTGTACTATGCTGCGAAGCAGAAACATTTTTACTTTTTAAGCTGTTTTTCTACCCCTTTTATTTCTGGGTCTTGGGTCAGGGATCTCTGACAGACCATATCCTGAAGTGTGGGACAATAAATAATACATTTTCAGTCATTAGTTCTTCAGTTATCTCTCCTTCTGTAATATAATAATGCTTAATTCCATTCTGTGCCTCATTATATATTTTGTACTTACTACCTCATCTGTTTGTAGTGCAGAGTTTGTCATTGTTAGGTTGGTGTCATTAAGACTGCAAGCGGTAACATTGGTACCAGCAGTCAAAGAGATCTGCTAATACATATAGCTGTAGTCCATATATTACTGTAATCATAACAAATGTAATGCAAACATTGCAAAAAATCACACAAAAACTTAATGTAAGCAGTAGTGAGCTGAGGAAGAGCCAGTGACTTAAATCTGTGTATGCTTGTCTATTTATATTAGAAAATGGGTAGGGAAAATTGTTAAACCTGATTGGTTAAGGCCACCAACCAGACATTCCAATATCAGGCAACAGAGACCAGAAAATAATAAGGTCTAGTTTCTGCCTGCCTATTAACAAAATTATTGCGCCAAAATAAAATGCTCAGTCTAAAATTACTGTCATGTTTTCCCCTGCTTAGCAAGACATACATACATATATACATACATACAGCCTCCCCAGGTAAAATCATTTTCGTTTCGTTTTGTTCAGCCATACAAAAACACTTTCTGTAAAAACAAAAAGTGGCTGACACTATACCAATTTGTTTAACATTTTCTTAATGACTAAAAACAACAGCAGTTTCTGTTTAAACTCATAGCACTAGCATGTTGCGTGCTCAGCGCTACTGGAGGCAGCTTCCCTGGTTCACCTTGGCTCCACCCCTGCTTTAACCAAAATTTACAACAAAACATGGTAATAAAACACAGTAGCATCTTTCTTTTTCCTTTTTAAACTGCACAACCACTCCCTCATCCAGTACCTTGCTACTGTACCCCTTCTTCTCACAACTCTACTCTAAAGACCTCCAGTCCTGTCCTAATGATGCACTGCACACCATGAACTGAACTCTCGGGTGGGTACTTTTCACTGGCAGGTGGGTGGAATGCAGGAGAGGGATCTCCGTGAAGTGAACTTAGTCAATGAAATCATTTCACCAGCAGTGGGTGAACACTGCACTTTTACAATGTCATTGTGATTGGTTGACATACATGGCACTCCAGGCCTTACATCATGGGTTTTAGCCCACCTGATAGGTTAGTGATGCACATGACCCTAGGATCAAATTTCTTGGTGTATCCAGGTTCCAGAAGCCCCTGTTCTCCAGTTCAAATTGTGCATCTGATCAGGCAACTAGCACTCCAGGAGTCCTGTTGTTCTACATTAGGAAAGTAGGCCTGCTTTTGGTTTTTAAAGAAATTTATCTGTGTTGGTCTGCCTAAAGGGTTTGGGATGTTTGTTCCCATTTTTTTGGTCGTGGGGAAACCCCTAAGGAGGAGATTTATAATAGCCTTATTGGTGCCTCAGCAGATTGTTCTGCTGTATTTTAAAAGAATCTTACCAGAAGTGTGGATTTGGGCAGGTTTGCTAATGCAGATGATTGAAACCCATGGCAGCATTATTTGTTATCAGCAGACTGTTCTGCTGTTTTTAAGAATGTTTTTCATCGTTTTTTAAAAAGAAAGCACTGTTGGAAGTAGAATTTACCTTGGTCGAGTCTAGCCAGCAGGCGACGACCGTTCTCGGGCCATCGCGTGGTTTGCTGTGCAGTGCGCTACCCGTGCTGTCGACTCTGCAGAGGTCTGCTGAGATAGTTCTTGAATTCTCTGTTTGGTTGATCTAAGCACCCATTACCAGCAAGACGGTGCTCTACCGAGGAGGGAAGCACAGACTTCAGGACTTAGCACATGAGCTCCATGTGGCACCCCCCCCCCCTTGCTCCTCACTTCAAATTCCCCCTCGGCGGCCATTTCGGCTACTGCCGCCTGGTCTTCCCATCCTTTACCTCTCCCCCCAGTGAAGCACGATCCTTTTTTTCATTCTGCTCACCTCCCAAATGGCCCCAAAACCCTGCAGCTCTGTAATGGGCATCTGCGTGGCCTCCCTCAGGCCACGGCCTACATGCTAGTGTCATCCTCAACCTTGGCTCGTATACTGGCGGTGGGGGTCTGAAACGGACAGCGCCTTCTTCCCTCCATTCAAGAATGAGAGGGCTTCAGATAGCACAATCATGAAACAGTTTCTTGTTTCTTTTAGAAAGAGGGTAATTTGTGGTGTCAGAACGAATAAGGGCCTCATATGAGATTAACCACAGCTTGACAAGTCTCCACAGCTCTCTTCTCCCAAGCGGAGAAATGTGGCACTGTAAATGGGGCTATTTCAGCCCTGTCTGGTTTAAATTTTGGGGATTTTTTCTTCTGGTCACTCACAAACAGCAGGCACCTTTTCCCAGCAGCAGGCCTAGTCGAGCGCACCCTCCTAAGCATCCCCCCTCTCTTTAAGCACTATTGGGGTCCCTCTCTATAGCAACCATCTTAGTCACCTCCCTTGGATCCCTCTCTATAGCGACCCACTTTATCATCCCTTATGGGTCCCTCCCTACAGTGACCCATCTGGTCACTTCTATGGTCCTCCCCCCGGGGTGTTTTGCTGGGCTGGGTCC
This sequence comes from Neoceratodus forsteri, assembly GCA_016271365.2. Lineage (NCBI taxonomy): Eukaryota > Metazoa > Chordata > Ceratodontiformes > Ceratodontidae > Neoceratodus > Neoceratodus forsteri. The sequence continues at coordinate 465,749,026 of CM057449.1, forward strand.
TCGGCTAACTTTCCCCACCAGTTTTCCCAGCGATGCCAGCATTGAGCATCAATCCTTATGCCAAGGGGGAGATATGATCAAGGGGAACAACATTCATGATTCTTAGTGGACCAGGCCACCCGAGGTGGTACAAGGGGCAGGGCACCAAGTAAGGGCCCATTACACCCCTATGTTCGATATACTGTGTCTGTTATAAGCAGATAGTATGAGTAGGCACTATCTATGGGGAATCCATTATGTTGGAGGCCCATTGCAACCCTGTCCTAATACTCCCCATCCCTTTCCTCTTTCCATTAGATGGTCAAGACTAAGAAGTGCATGTCCTGCAGCGCTACCCTGATGTCCCACAATACGGGCCCATACTGCCCAGCCTGCCTCCACGACAAGGATGACCTGCCCCTGGAGCAATCTCTGGTCATGGGTTCCAACAATCCAGGGCCCAGAGGTTCTAATTGGATGGACCCAGGGACTATTCTCCATCAAAACCAGCAGGCCACACTGGCCATGATGGAGAGCCAACAGAACTTTATGTTGAAGATCATGGAAAGATTAGAGTCCCTGACTCAGCACAAGGCCCCACCCATGCCCAGGCCACTGCCAGAACCAGAGAATCCAGAAGGGGCCACACAGAACCATACAGACCCAATCGAACCATCTCCAAACAATCTAAATCCTGATTCCAGGGATGACAGCAGAGACAAAGAACTGCCAGACGAGTAGGACGGGGCAACATCCGATAACGGGGAAATGGAGCCACAGTCCGTGCCATCCCTCACATCTAAACTATGCTCATTCAACATGATTCCAGGCCTGATGAGAATTGTTAAGGCCACCATGGGGTTCGAGGTTGAGGAGGGCAGAACAGAGTCAAAACTCGACCCCATGATTCAGCAAAGGGCGTCCACCAAGAAGACTTTTCCTGTGTGTCCAGCGATAAATTACATTTTCAACAAGGAGTGGCAATCCACAGAACCTGTCAGACAAGAGGAATTTGGACCGCATGTATCCGGTCCAGGAGGACAAGGCCAGCACTCGGGGCACAGCCACCACAATTGATTCTCAAGTAGCGGAACTCAGCAAGAAGACTGTGCTGCCCTGCGGCACCATATCTTTAAAGGACCCAACAGATAAAAAGGTGAAGGATATGTTAAAAAAGCTATTTGAGATCGAAGGAACAGCTGCCAAAGCATCCACCACTGCCATTTACACTGCATGTGCCCAAATTCGCTGGCTTGAAGAGCTCCTTGAGCAGGCAAACCACAAGACCAAAGAGGCAGAACTCTTGGAGTGCACATTGGATGCTGCTAAGTACCTGGCGGATGTGGCGGTGAACACTCTAAAACTGAACTCCAGGGCCACGGCCCTCATGAACTGTGCCAGGAGAGCATTGTGGCATAAGCTATGGGAGGCCGACAATGAATCCAAGACACTGTTGCAGAACAATTCCCTCAACCACAGTTAACAGCCATCCTCCTTCAGAAGCTGCAGATCCAAGTTCCAAGGCAGAGGAAGAGGGAACAGAGGCAAGCAACAATGACTACGTTCCCAGGTCCCAGCTCAAGCGGGACCTGTGCCCACCTGTCGGCAAGAGGTTAATGCTTTTCAAACAACAGTGGCACAACACAGCCTCAGACAGGTGGGTCCTAGAGGTGGTGTCAAGGGAGTATTCCATAGACCTGTCCCAGTTCCCAGTCACACACAGGTTCATAAGTTCCCCTATCTCCAAAAAGAAGGCATCCACTCATCAGGTCCAACAAATCCAACTGGATCTGATGCAGAACCAGGATATCCAGATTGTTCCCCCTCACGAGCAGGAACAGGGAGTGTACTCCATTTTCTTCCTCGTGCCCAAGAAAACAGGGGAACTTTGTCCCATTCTGGATCTCAAGCACCTCAATCAGCATGCAGTCACACAGAGGTTCAAAATGGAGACACTAAAATTGACCCTCCTCAGTATTCGGGTAGGCGACTACCTCACCTCCATAGATCTGAAAGATGCCTACCTTCATATCCCAATCAGGCCAAAACACAGGCAATACCTCCAATTCCACATCCTAGGCCAGCATTTCCAATATCAGGGCCTGCCCTTCGGTCTTACCTCAGCACCAAAGGTGTCTACCAAAGTATCTGTGGTACTGGTGGCCAGACTATGAGAACAAGGGGTGGATATTATTCCCTACCTGGACAACTGGCTGATCCAGGCCCACTCCAGGAAGCGGTCAAAAAGAGACACCCAGTTGGCACTATGGGCACTTGAGGAGCACAGCTGACTAGTGAACGAGGCCAAGAGCCATCTGGTACCCGCACAGCAGATAGAACACCCTGGGGGTGGAAATCAACACATCCCAAGAGTGGGCAAAGGCATCCCAGAAAAGGGTGGAAAACTTAATAACCTTATCTTATTGGCTGAAGGCCTGCCATTGGCCAACCATCGGCCAAATAGCTCAGTTACTAGGTTGCATGGCATCTTGCATCGTCCTGATTCCTTGGCCAGGTAGCACATGAGACCCCTGCAGAATTATGTGCTGACCCAGGGGTCTCCGACAAGCAGAACCTGCAGGTCAAAATACTGCTACCACTCCTGGTAAGACAGTCCTTAGCCTGGTGGACAGTGGGCTCAAATCTCATGTGAGGGGTCCCACTGGAGGCAACTTACGACTCCTTCATCGAGACGGATGTGAGCCTACCAGGTTGGGGAGCGTGTTTGGGCACCATTTCTGCCCAGGGCCAGTGGACAGCCTCAGAAGCCAGGTTGTCCATCAACATGCTAGAGATGAGGGCAGTGTTCCACACCCTCAGAGCCTTCAGGTCATCCATTTCCTGGCAGTTGGTCTTGATCCATTATGACAATCAAGTCATGGTGGCCTACATTGCCAAACAAGGGGACACCAGTAGCAGAACTATGCAGCGAGAGGCAACGAGGGTACTGGGCTGGGCCCATACCAACCTTGTGCACATTGGCACAGTCCATCTTGTGGGCAAGCTCAATGTATGAACAGATTGGCTCAGCTGACAACAGGTGCACCCAGGGGAGTGGCACCTCCACCGATCTGTTCCAGCTGATACAGGAGGCATGGGGACCCATATCTATGGATCTCATGGCCACAGCAGAGAACGCACAGGTCAGAAAGTTCTTCTTGAGGTACAGGGAGAGTCACTCACAGGGAGTCAATGCCCTGTCACAACCTTGGTCTTGAGATCGGGCGTATGTCTTTCCTCCCATTCCCCTACTGCCTCAAGTGCTATCCAAGATCCAGACATCATGAAGAACCATTATCCTGGTGGCACCTTACTGCCCATGGACAGCCTGGTTCTTGACGGTAATAGCTATGGCCCTGGACAATTGCAGGTTGCTCTACCAATCGGACATGCTGACACAGGGACCCGTGGTCCACCCTGCACCAGGGACATTGAAACTCACAGCCTGGCTCCTGAGAGGAAGAGACTGATGAGAGCTGGTTATCTTGAGTCAGTCATCTCCACAATGCTGCAGTCCAGATGGTCCTCCACCACCTCTACTTACAGTAGGCAGTGGTCTGTATTCACGAACTGGTGCAGAGAAAAGGGTAAGGAACCTGGGGGGAGCAGACATGTCTACCATTCTTCTGTTCCTACACCAGGGAGTAGACAAGGGGCTAGCCCATTCATCACTTAGGGTACAACTGTCTGCCATTAGAGCAGCCATTGGGACCATAGGCGGGCATAGCCCAGGGGCTCACCCAGATGCGATATATTTTCTCAAAGCAGTAGAGGTGCTGTGACCCAGGGTCAGGCCTTCAATTGCCCCCTGGGATCTGTTATTAGTTTTGGAATCCCTCAGTGCAGCCACGTTCGAACCCTTACATGAGGTAGATCTATTCTGGGCGGGTCTCAAGACCTGTTTCCTCATGGCCATCTGCTCTGCCCGGATAATCAGTGAGCTGGGGGCCCTGTCATGCAGAGAACTCTACACCATGTTTACTCCAGAAGGGGTACACTTGCACATGGTTCCAGTCTTCCAACTGAAGGTTGCATTGACATTCCATAGAGAACAACCAACAGAATTACCAACCTTTTCAGGGAACACACAACCGGGTGACAAACTTATTCCCCATCACATAGATGTGGGGGTCACCTTAGCCACATACATCACTAGAACACAACCTTTACGCAAGACCGAAAGATTATTCATTGTCACAAAAGGACAGCGACAGAGTAGGGCAGCATCCAAGACTACCATCACTGGCTGGCTCAAGAGAACTACTCAGGAGGCTTACAAGGCAAAGCAGCTCACACTCCAGAAGGTATCAAGGCTCATTCTACCAGAGCGCTGTCTACCCCCTGGGCAGAAAGAGCTAACATGTCTACAGAGGACATTTGCAAAGTGGAAACCTGTACTTCCATCCATACATTTGCCAGACACTATAGACTGGACCACTTATACAAGCTACAGTCCACCATCGCCACTCAGGTTCTTATGGCAGCCAGTTCATCCTCTCACTCCTAGGCCACTCTGCCTCCCCCTCCAGGGTACAGTACTGCTACTTATCTACCCATGATGTAAGGTCTGGAGTGCCATGGATGGCCAACCAATTACAATGGGTGTTTACTCACCTGGTAAAGGTGATTGTGTTGGTTGACATCCATGGCACTCCACAGCCCTCCCGGCAGAGTGCTCAGAGTGACAAGGAATATGTTAAGCAGATAGAGTGACTTGCGAGGGGGATCTTTATAGATATCACTAAGGGCATCCAGGATGTCTGTCATCAACCCTCTAGACAGTTGAGTTTAGATTGTATTAATAGGTAAATAAAAAGGCTACTCAGCCACACAAAAATGATGCCTCAGTGCATGTTACTGCTTAAAATTATTTGGTGGTATTACTAACTTTAATTTCAGATATGGAAGATTCGAACTGGAGAACAGGGGCTCCTGGGACCTGGATACCCCAAGAAATTTGATCCTAGGATCATGTGCATCACTAGCCTATCAGGTGGGCCAAAACCCATGATGTAAGGTCTGGAGTGCCAGGGATGTCAACCAACACAATCACCTTTACCAGGTGAGTAAACACCCATTACTCATGCTCTAACCTTAGTGTTAAAATGTCCAGCTACACTCTCTATCCCTCCTGAGCTCTCCAACCTCAGTCACAGTGCTGTATGTCTAGATTGTGAAGTGCTCAACTGCCATACTTATTAAAATAAATAAATCAATAAATTAATTTAAACCAAACTGGTGGTGGGAAGGGAGAAAGATGATGGAACATAATCAAAACTAACCTACAACTAGCTGCAAATCATGACACATCACGGTGCCCACTACTAGCAGTTGTAGCCCTAAAGGAGCTACTTTGCAGAATTTTTTAATTATTTTTTCTTTACTTTTTACATTTGTTTACAAAGTTTTAAACATTTTATTTAAAATATGACAGAAACATATTCTAAGCACAATTATACCTTCCAGGGTGGGTAGTATGGGCTATAATGGACCTCCTAGGGGCTATAAGGCCCTCTGCCTGCAGCACCAGGCCCATTATGCCCATAGACAACCCGGTATAGCCCAATACTACCAACCCTGTCAGGTATTATTGCTTACTTTCTGCACTTTGAGTTACATGGATCCAGCCCCCCCCAGAAAGGAGCTACAGGAAGAGACTGGGATAGCAGGCAGACAAGGGAGAATGCTGAGTCAAAATTTGAAGGTTTTGGCTGATTGAACCTGGGACCTTAAAGCTTAAATGTGATTGAGAAGAATTGGAGAGAATGCTAAATTGGAAAAGAGGTGTGTAGAAGCAGTTGGAAGAGCAATAGAGAGACAGGGGCAGGGATCTAGAAAGCAGAATATAAAGCCTGAAGATTGGAGGAACAGAGAGTCCAGGCTTGGGAAAGTGTATCTGAGAGAACAGAGTATTTTGGAGTTTAATGCCAGTTTCTAGGACTGTGAGAAGTGATGTCATTCTGAGGACATTTTGATAACTTCCAGTGATTTTTGATTTACTCCTTGTAGTGATCTCAAGAGTTTATATCACTCTTTTTGATTTTGTCAGGGATGTACAGTAGGTGGATAAAAAGAAAGTGAAAGTGGTAAAAAGGGCTGTTTACCCACTATCTGTCCCTAAACTAGAACTCAAACTACATTCTGCATCAAGAAGCAGGGTTCAATGTTAATTTCTTTGCACCTCCCTAATTGACGATTTCTGAATATTCTATTACATGAACAAACTTATTTTATAGTATTTAAGACAAGTGCAATCAAATATATTGTAAACTTTTATATTTAAAAATCATTAAAGAGTATTTTTCCCAGGTCTGCTGATCACATAATCACACAATTTAATGACGTGGAACCTTTGTAAAAGAGCCTTGGCTCAAAGGTATTAATTCCTAGAACAATAAACATAACCCCATCTGATTCAATATAAGACCACTGGTTTTGGTAACTCTCAGTGTGACAGCAGAAGCTAACAGCAGCATTTTACACTCCAACACTCTAATGCAGAACAGAATACAAGCAAACTCAGAGAGCCCTGGTAAGAACATTTAAAATGAAACCAGTTTTTAAATGGGTTTAGGTTAGTTATTTTTTTTTTTCCTCTGGCTCTCCATGTAAGTGACTTTGGTAGCGATGCTCTAATATGTAGTCTTTGATCTTATTTGGCAGATTTAGCTTTAGAAGCTGTTAAAGGGAAAAGAAGACTGATTCTCTTGCTTTCCCTTGGGGTAAAACAACATGTTTCAGTAAGCATTTGTATTTGATTGAATCTATGAACCTTTTTTTTTTTTTTTTGCTTTGTATTTTTGCTCCTTCCCTGCCTTACCACACTCTTCCCCGTCAGGAGACGCCTGGCCTCTGCCCTTGCTCCTTCCTTCCTGAAGCTCCCAGTGGACTACCCCATGTAGCCTTGGCTTCCCCCCAAGGTGGGTACGAGGTGGGGCCCATATACCCCGACATATGCACTTCGTTGGGAGTCACCGGTGAGACAGGTAGGGGGCATCTAGGATCTGGGCTGGCGCTCCGTCTTCCCGGAGTGTGGTGGCCGATTTTCCTTTCTTCTATGGGTGTGACTTGTGCCCAAACATCAAGGTAGAGCTCTGCCAATGTCAGTCATGCCCTCCCTTGCCAAAGCTGATGCTTGCTGCAGCTTGGGCCTCTGCCTGCGGGCAGTAAAGCACCCAGCCACATTCCCCCTCCCTTCCTAGAGAAGGCGAGCAGTCTTTGGATATTCAAACCATCTCTCCCCGGCTGGCCCTCCAACTCCAGGTCTTCAGTGTCGCAAGCAGTAGCTCTACTGCTGTGCCAGCAGGCTGGCCTGAATCTATGAATATTAATTGAGAGTGATTTTATATGGTGTAAAAACTGAGGCATATTTAAATAGCTGCTACTTCATGGCTGCTTTGGCTGGTGGTTTTGGCTATACAGGTTGTTTTAGTACTTAAAACTAATATAATTTTACTTTTATCTTTCTATAGTTTTAAATTTGAAGTACTCTTCATGGAGGATAAGAGTCTGGGCTCGATTTTCAGGGAGCCCTTAGAGCACTGCAATTTTCAGTGATCTAGGGCTGTGGCAAATTCCAGGTGCGTCAAGGACCCTGCACCCTATTTTATAAAAATGGGTGTCCCTGTGCCAAATACCCAAGAGTTGCAGCAGCTGCAGGGTTGCACATGTGGAGCACCTGTGGGGCTTGATGGAGAGATCTATCAAACCCTCCCACCTGGCACAACTCTAGATGTGCCGCAGAGGTGGGGGAGTAATCTGGCTGAATGCACTGGGTATGATGGGGTTGTGGCAGCAGTGAGAGAGAGTTGAGGAGGCAAGGCAAGGCAAATTTTATTTAAAAAGATGCTCATCCTGGAGACTCCGGGCACCGTACAAAAGTCAGAACAATTGCAAATAAAAAAAAAATCAACAAAATAATAACATCATAATAAATATAACAAATTAAATCAGGAGGTGCCATACAGAGTAGCACACAGCAGAGCAGACCGGGTGGGGTGGTTGGCATGGTGACACCATCATGACCCAGACTCCAGGTGGAAGCAATCCTGGCACCTGCCCCACAGGACCCACAGTCCCCACATGGGGCAGGTAGTGGTGGGTGCAAGTGGCGGGGTTCATGCAGTGGACAGATATTTGCCCCTGGCACTACAACATTCCCCTGGTACACAGTTCCCCTGCCTGGCTGCTGGTGGATTCCCAACTACACTACTAGGGAATGTGGGTCCTGTGGGGCAGATGCCAGAGTGTAGCAGGGTAGGAATAACAGGATAACAAACCAGGCAGACTTACAAACTCAGTGCATAAAAAGTGTCGGCAAGGAACTTATTTTATTTTCCCCAGTAAAAGATGAAATCAAGTTTCACAGAAATCAGGAAAATAAGGTTAGCCATTCACTTTCAAAACATCAAAATCAAACAGAAAAAAAAACAAAAACAAATGCAACATGCTCAGGAAGGGCCTCTGCTCTGCCCAGCAGTGCCACCAGGCTATCTCCTTGCCTGTTTCACACAAACGTGTGTTCTCCTGAGGTCTGTCTCAACTGACACCCTATCTAAATTTAAGCCCCTAGTGGCAATCTTTTACCCTGTGTCCTAGTGACACCACTTCCTTGGGAAACACCCACATTATGTCTTTTAACTAAAAACACATCTCTATGAGGCTCATATCCCAGCCTAAACATAAGAAAAAGGGATATTTCTAAGCCTTGGTTAAAAGGAGTCCTAGCAACATTAACATATTATTCATTCTGGCCTGGCTACACAGTTTTATAGTTATGAGGAACTTAATTTCCCCTAGCTCCATCTCTGGCAGTGACCTCACTAATTGGGAGTTCCATAAAATCAGACAGTCTGTGGGCTGCCAGCCCTATAGCAGCACCACATACAGCAAACAAAGGGGCTCCCCTCCTGCACTAAACTCAGGTAAGCACCTTGTAAATTTCCTTTGGCCCAAACATGTATTTTATTTGCTTCTACTTAAAGCAAAGTGTACCTTACTAAGAGTTCAGCTAAACACCACAAATAATCTTAATGGGGCCCCAGAGTCTTACTGTGATTGCAACTGTTATTATTGTTGAGGTATTTGTCTGCTCTTTTTAAACTTTCATTAGAGCAGATGCAAACCCTATACCACACAGAATAGTGTATTTTTTTTAAAGTAAAGCAGCAACAAGCTGCTTAATTAGCTGCTCTTATTTAGAGCTGTAGAAAACAGTTTTTGACTTTTTCTTACAGCTGCAAAGTGCAGCTGTCAGCTTTTACTTTTCATTTTGGCCCCTTTGCCAAAGGCAGTTTCTAGCAAACACGGGGAACAGAACATAAGGGGGATTGCTGTTCCTGTCCTGCACTTTTACTTTTTATTTGTTTCTGTGCTTCCTTAGCATTTTAGAGAGTCTGGGGGGGGGGTCTGGAACAAACTTAGGGCACGCTTCCATGACAGGGGTCACACCGTCACACAGAGCTGCTTCCACCTGTTGTCCAGGTCATGATGGTGTGGCCATGCCAACTCCTCCTACCCAGTCCAAGTGGTTGTGTGTTACTCTGTATGGCAGTTTTGCCAGGAGCCTCCTAAGCTCCCCTTTCACTGCTGCCATGCCCCTGTCATACCATATGGCACCCCCACTGCTCCAGTGGCCCCTGGTCACCACCTTCCAAGTTCCACACCCCACTTACCACCCTGCCAGGCAGTGGAAAAGGGCCATTAGACCAGCTCCTGGCTGATCTAACCTAAGCTCCCTCTTGCAACCATGGTGGGGCTTCTCAAATTGCAAAGCAGGGGATGGTGCAGCCCTGCCATGGCAAAACCATCCTTGTGACCTGGTACACGGATGCATCTGCTGCAAGGGTGGTGCGGGATGGCTTTGGCACATGGCATTGCAATTTTGATTCAGGCTGCATTTGAAAATCAGGATAGCTGCAAACTTTGACACAGGGGGTGGGATATTCAGACTGCGCCAGGCTGTGGCGCAAGGCTGGGCGCAGTGCAACTGGGATGCACCAGGGCATTGACAGGGTGATATTCAATGGGGCTGCACCATGGCTCAGCACCGATGAATATCGCTTCATGTCCACCCGCATTGCGCATGGTGCAGCAAGTGGCCAGGGAGGAGCAGGGGGATGCGCCAGCACAAGTGCCATTGTGCTAGGCACAGTAACCATGATATTCAGTGGTGGACATGCAAATGGGGTCATAGTGCATGCAAGGCAAAAATGGAGCCATTTGCATGTCATCATGGCCTCAATTGCATGCAGTTGTGCTGATCCCCGGCGACTTGTGCCTGGCACCCTGCCAGGCAGCATCCGTCGGGGATCGATGCCCCCTGCCCCTCACTGGCAATGCACCCCAGCCTGATCGCGGGCTGTAACATGTATAATTCTCCCTGGTGGTCCAGTGGACCCGATCCCTCAGCCTAATTGCAGGCTTTCAATATGGTAAAATCCCTGGTGGTCCAGTGGACCCGATCCAACAGCCCGATCATGAGCATTCAGTAACTGAATAACCCTGGTGGTCCAGTGGTGCCCCTACCAACTCCGCCCTCAGTCCCACCACCCGCCCCCCATTCAGTGGCAGATGGCAGCACCCGCCGCCAAAAGCCGCCTGCCGACTGACGGTCTGATATGGCCGGCACGCCATTGGTCCAGCGTGAGTCAATCGGCATGCAGATTGCATTATTATATTAGTTCTAATATGTGAATGAATGGATTCATTCACATATTAGGACTGTGTAGTACAGTGCGGTCTGCACGCCCATGGCCCATACTGTGAATCGATGGGCTTACGGCCATACCGTACGCTGTCAGTCAGCGGGCGGCCAGGTGGCTTGTGGGCGGGGTGCTGCCACCCTTTGCTGACTAGGGGGGAGCAAGGTGGCGGGACTGAGTGGGCGGGTTGGAAGGGGGTTACTGCTGGACTACCAGGGTTTTCTGATTACTGAATGCCCGCAATCGGGCTGTTGGTTCAGATCCACTGGACCACCAGGGACTTTGTCATATTGAAAGCCCATGATCGGGCTGAGAGATTGGGTCTACTGGACCATGAGGGAGTTTACCATATTGAAAGCCCACAATCAGGCATGGGGGGGTGACCGCGACGGACGGTACTGCCAGAGCTCAGGTGGCCACCCACGGCTGACAGCTGCCATGTTGCACCCTGCAATATGGCAGTTCACCTGTGGGTGGCCAGCTGTTGCTCCTTTTCCTTTTGACACAACTGTGTGCAGTGGAAGTAGGGGTTGTGCCTGCCTATGCTCAGCACATCCTGGGCTGAATATCGGGATGTGCAGGGTATGCATGGGCACTCCCCCCAACTTGTGCTGCATACATTACTGATGCACCCCGGTGCATGGGGATTTGTGCCGGGCACTTTCCCCATTTGAATATTGCACTGGGGTGCATCAGTGGGTTGCGCATGGTGCACCCTTGTTGCACCATGCGCAACCCTTTTGAATATCCCAGCCAAGGTGTCACTTGGGTCATAGCCGTTTGGCACAACCACCTTGCATCAGAGTTTTCATTTTGAAAATTGAGCCCTATATTCTAATGTAGAACACAGCAAGTCTGAAGGTAAGCTGTACTTATTTAAGAAACTTTGCACATTCAGAAGACAGTCTCAATCTAAAAGTAAAGCTGTATTAAGCTAAGAACTTTTTAAATATTATACACCAGCACTGCAAGTGGAAAAGAACAAGTAAGAACATATTGCAGCCTCTTTAACTTTCCCTGCTGCATGTCATGAACGTATATTTTTTGAACTCGTTAATTCAAATGAGTTATTATAGAGTACTTAATTTATTAATAAGACTGTATTCCTGAAATTCTGAGACTAATGTTTGGCTAAAAGCTGAACTTTGTGTTGCTGGCTTTAGAGACATTTGGTTGAATTTTCTACTTTGATTTTTTTCCTACAGTTACTATTGTCTTCTTATAAAAACTGTAAACTGCTTACGGCTGTTTTGCACTATGAGACAGCCAAGAACAGCTAATGTGGGAAATGGAGCCGGAAAATATTTAAACAGTAAAATTACAAACTTTTTAGGGGTAATCTAAGTAAATGTGTTAATGAAGCCAAATCAAGCATTCTAGCAGCAGCTGATTTAAAAACTATTAGTATGGAAAGTAGTGGATCAGGATCTGAACTTTTACAAGAAATTAGAAAATTAAACGAACCTCCAGGGGTCATAATCCAAACTCAGAAGATCTTAAATATTAACTGCCCTCCCTTTAAACCAAAATCAATAAATGACACTGAAGTGAACACAGTTGTCCTAAATATCAATAAATCTAATGCAAATATAAATGAATGTCGAAATGTAAGGGCAATAGTTACTGCACCAAAAGAATCAAACAGTCTCACATTAACTGCCGGAGATGATGTACTACTTTTCACTATGGAGGAGACTGCATGTTTAGATCATTATTTAGAAGAATATGAACAATGTTTGATACCTTTCTTGGAAAACATTAAATAAATGCATAACAGAAAAAGGGCGATTTTCTGCTTTTATGTCCTGAAAACAACCCAATGGCATCTTCTTCCCCAGTTAGACAAAATTCACAACAGAAAGCTTCAGAAACAATGACTGGCACATTCTGTAAAGAATATAATATTGAAGCATTAAATAATGGAAGCAAACCGATTATTGGCACAAGTTCTATTGGTTCTCTAACAAAATCTTGCAGTACAATTTACAAAGGGAAGAACTGGAAAACAAAATTTTAATCAAAATATGGCACATAAAGAAAGGGTGGCACTGAAAGCAATACAGTAACAATAACAAAAGCCCCATCAATTAAAGAGACAATGGACAAGATAGCAAATAAGGTGCAGCAAGACATCAATTAATAATGGAACTTGAATATAAAAAAGCTGTAAAAAATAAATCTAATAAAGAACAGGACAAAATAGAGAGATAATGCAGAAAGAGCTCATAGATTCATAATGGATATAAGTAAGGTAGTGGAAGTAAAAGAAAAATTAGATAAAAAAAATATTCAGGGGAACTAAAATAATCTATAGTGTATGGTGCAATGCGATAGGGTATGAAAAGCCATACACGGCAGGAAGTCATTCTGCTTCAGTAGTGACATCCTCACTAATGCAGAATGACTTTTCATTCTGCATTAGTGAGGATGTCATAGTACAAGTAAATCCATCAGTGCTTGTGATTCATCAGTGACTGTCGGAGAGTCATGCGCTTGTGTTGGCCAGCAGGCACTTGTTGTTCAAGCACGGTTCGCAGAGTGGACTTGAAACTTAAAAAAGTGAGTGCTTACGTGTTTTATGTATTTTTCATGAGAGCTGTAGACATTGGGTCCCACCATACTCTATATAGAATGGTATATGAGAAACATACACAACTTGTCTGCTCTTCCCCTGCACGGATACAATGCCGAATTAGAAACCTCTCGAGCTTCACTCTCGAGATCATCAGTCTTCATTGCTTCCACTAGGGGGAAGAATAGCCTTGTTGGGTATGGTTTCCCATACACTATCCTATCCCTATGGCATGTAAAAAGAACAAAATAGGCAAGGTAGTTAATAGAGCAACACAGACAAATGTAAAGCTACAGAAAATGTTAGAACTGTTTACTTTCAAAATATTCCAAGAACTGAAAATGAAAATCATATGATACTCAAAATGACAATTAAGCAATAAGGCACTCCCAGGAGTTTTGTTAATGGTCTGTTAATCACCCTCTAGCAGTGTAATGTTACATGAGGCATAGCCGAGTGCCACATGACCCAGAGGGTGATTAACTGACCATTAATGTAACCCCTGGGAGTGCCTTATTGCTATTATAATAAAAAATATTTTGTTGAACAGTGTTAAACCTTGTTTAGCATATGATTAGGTTCTACATGTATGTTAATAAAAGATTAACAGAAGGCTGATAGAATGCTTACAGCCAATCAGAAAGTTCTATTTCTCAGACCTTTTTTATAATATTTAATATTCTGAAAGGTGTTCTTGGACATAAGCATGAGTGATCTCAAATGAGTTATGTGTAGAGATACAAAATTAGAGCAAACAAAGGCCCCTATCCACATAGTGGTGTAAGGTATGCATCACAGGCAAGTACTCTGCCCATGGAGCTCTGCACCTGTGGACAGGTGCACACCTGGCGACATGCATGACTGCCAGCCATCTGTCTTTGCCCCCCCAATGTGCAGGTTCACACAGGGTGGACAGAGTGGAGCTGCAGACCCAGGTGGACATACCCATTCCAGGTCCCAAGGTGGATCCCTTATGTGGTAGGGCATGGGTCTGGGTGCGTGAATAGCCACATATACACCTGGACCCATGCAGCCAGGCACCATTGCCTAGTGCATCCCTCAGCCATGCCCATGGTGCAAATGCCACCCCCCCTAAGGCTACCCCACCCCAGTCCCATATGATTTCACCCTCTGCAGCACACACAACCACATCTGCACCCCATCCCCATGCACATGTAGGCATATACCCCCCACAGCTATGCCCTGTCCCGTTCTCTGTGATTCAGTAGTAACCCCCCAACACAATGGTGGCCCATCCCTGGCAGGCATATAGCCCCCACAGCTGTGCCCCGACCCATTCTCTGTGCTGCAGTAGTAATCTCCCCCACACAAAATGGTGCCCTGTCCCCAGCAGGCATATACCCCCACAGCTGCGCCCTGTCCAGTTCTCTGTGCTGCAGTAGTAATCACCACCTCACACAATGGTGCCCCATCCCTGGCAGGCACATACCCCTCCACAGATGTGCCCCTGCCCTGTTCTGTCTGCTGCAGTATTATCCCCCAACATAACAGTGCCCAATCTCTAGCAGACATATACCCACCGCGGCACCACTAACACCTCTTGCCATACACATACCGGCAAAGCACTGTCACCATGAGGGACAGCCAGCAGTACAGCCCTCCACACACCTCCTCAGCTACTGGCCATCCAAGTGATGCTGGGAGCGAGCTGCCTATATATGGGCAGCGCACTCCCAGCATCACTTAGACAGATGAGGAAGTGTGTGGAGGGCTGTGCCACTGGCAGTTCCTTATGGTGACAATGTCTTGCTGGTACAGGGGTGGTGAGTGATGTTGGCAGTGCCGCAGGAGGCCACTGAACACCAATGATTGCCTGGGAGGGCTGGGATCAGGGGTTGGGGTGGGCTGGTGGTGTTGCATGTGGCAGAGGTAGTGGGGTGTCTGCAAACCCGGGGCTAGTCCCCCTATGTATGTGGGTGGGTGGGGAGTTCTGCTTTCACAGGAATGGGGCACAGCCATGTTCTGGGGTGGGTGGCACTAGGTGCCCATTGGGGTCGGCTGCAGGGGTCCTGTTGGTGGGGGATGGAGGCTATCCACCTGCACCGGGCAGTAGACTGTGTGCGTGGGGTGCATACAGGTGTTATGGAAGGGTCCCCTCTGCCATAACCTGTGCCCTCCTCTGCATTCCCCCATAGGCAGCACTACGCTCCTTAGTGCATGGCGCATAGTGCTGGCATACCCCCACCGCCCCCAGTGCATTGCTGTTCGCGGTAGGGGATCAGGTGCATAGGGCTGTGTGCCCCGTGTCATGAATCCCACGTGGGGCACAGTGGGTGCAGAGTGGCTATGCACCATGGATCCGCAGCATGTAGCCACTCCACACATTCATGCATAGGCCCCAAAGGTTGGTTGTGCCTTGTCCTAACAACACATAATTGCAAAGAACAAATTTTTTTTGTTTGTTTGTTTGGTTAGGAATGCCCTAGAAAGTCTTAGTTTGGTAGTTTATAAAGAGTCACTTAGACAAATTCTGTAAAACCAGGCCTGCTAAATTATGACAAACAAAGCAAAGGAGACATAAAACATTAATAGGAAAAAAGGAACTCAACAGATAACAACAAATAAAATTCTTGGTATAAATGGATCTGTAAAGGTACTAGAGGGATGTGAGGAAGCCCAGAGATATCAATCAGAGGTAGGAGAAAAGGGGAAATAAACCTGATAATAGTTTTGTACTTGAAGAAACTATAGTCCAGCCAATTCAATCTAATGCATTCATAGTAAATGACCAAGATAATATTGACTTTGCAAAGTGGGAACATACTAACAATTATGCTGTCTTGGACTTGACATAATTCAATAGAGGAATATTCATGACACCAAAAAAGGTACTTCAGGGTTGTAATTTTGCTGACAGTACTATTTTATTAATATCATAGAATATAGCAGGTCTTTCCTGGGAAAAGTAAATGATGGTTCATGGTTAGATTATTTAACAACTTGCCATACCATACTTTTACAGGAGATACAGAACTATAATAAAACTGTCACCTGAATGAATGCAAAACATTTGAACACTTTGGAACAAAATCCAGTAAATCTGGCAGAGCAGGAGGAGGCCTGATTACTATAATATGTGCTGATGTATACTAGCAATGTGAATATCTTAATCTGGGCTACTTATACTTCCTGGTTGTTGTTTTAAAATCAAGTGATAAAAACTTACTCAGAGTGATAAACATGAACATCCATCTGTCTATTGGATCAGACAAAGCAGACAATATTGTAACAAGCATTTGTCAGTGCCAAATGTTGTCTCACTGGCATTGGTATTGGTAGTGCAGGAGTTAGAGATGTATAATAGGAATGGCAGTGAAGTACTGAACTGACGCCAACCCCACCCATAGCTGCAGAGACTGACAGGCATTGGGGTGTGCCTTTGGGTTGTCAGCTATAACACTCATGCCATTTCACCTCACCCTACCCTGTAGACACTGACAAGAGTCATGGTGTGCTTTGGAGTCTTTGGGCCTTATACTTACCCCATTCCATAAGGAAATACACTGAGACAGGTGCAGCATAGGAGAATGGGGGTGAACGTTAGGGCCGAACACTCCAAGGCACACTTCAATGCCTGTCACTGGCTGCAGAGTGGGGGTGGGGTTGAAATGGCATGAGCATTACATCCAATGATCCCAAGTCACTCCCCTGACACCTGTCAGTCTCTACAGGGTGGGGTGTTACAGTAGGAAACCCAGTGATGAAAGTGAACAGGAACACACAGGAACAGAGTTCCTGTACCTTTTTTGCAGCAATAACGGAAGTTCCTGTACTTCTTCCCACTGACACTGGAACTTAAATTCTTAAACCAGCAAGATAATGACAGTTTCAGGGCCTGTGACCTGTAATCAGGGTTTCCATAACAACATTTGACTTGTTCAACAGTGTTGTTTTGCTAGAAATATCTCTAACTGAATCTACTAGCGTCTAAACAGATAGATGTATCTTGACACAGCTATCCTTCAGATTGAGGAACTTCATTCTGCATTTCATATTTGCCAATGTCTGAGTTCCTGTACTTTTTGTCTACCACTTGCACCACTGAGGAAACCCTAACGTAGTAGGCGTTTGTTGGTATTTTCACTCCAAATTGTCATCATAGGCTTTTTGTGACCCCACCTCATGAAGACCGGCACAATCAGTTTGTTAGCTGAAAGGCGGTTTTGGACAGCAGCTATGTCATTTGGTGACACAGGGATGAAAAGACATTTTGGGCTGGATGTGAAAAATGACAACTGTATTGTTCTTGAGGAGGTGTAAAAAAATGGCAACGTTGCAAATCTGGAGTGAAAATATGAAAAATTGGTGGAGTCATAAGCATGCATAGGAATTGCACAACACACATCCGTAATCCAATTATTTGTGGTATTTTTCTTTTTTTTAAAGGAAAAACTTTATTTCTTTTTCCCAAGATAATGAAACAGACATACACATAACCCAGAAACCCGGGCGTACACTCCCAAACTGAATGTGCAAACTATATACATCCATTATTTACAGACCCCTGGATACCCCTCCAAAATCTTCGGCTATCACACATATAATCACACAGATAAAATAACAGAAATGTGGTTACTTGTACTTAGTATTCTACCGACCCTCAAAATCTCTCTTTACCCATGCCCCACATTATCATATAATAAGAGAATACCAAACTCAAAACTCCCCAAGACATATTGTAATCCAAACAGCCCCACCGGGTATCCAGAGTAACCCCTGAGAGAGAGAGAGAGAGAGAGAGAGAGAGTTCCAAGCCGAGGGGAGCTACCCATCCCCTAACAATCATTCCCCATTAGATCTGCACCCCAACTAGCTTAAATACAAGCTCCTAATTAATCCCTCCTAAAAGTTCTTCCAAAACTAGAGGGTACCTCATAATGAGGACTATGGTCCTCTCTAAGATATACAAATCCTTCGTACCTATCCTACTCAGCCCATTGCAGCAGAGAGCTCCCCTTGCATGTATAAATCATCATTCGGAGGTTTCAATCAAACTATAAATAAGCTGCTTTCAAACTGGCCCACCTCTTTAAATAGACCTCACGTCTACCCTCGGACAAAAGATAATTTTTAATCCTATCCAGCGACCTCAAAAGATTTTTCACCCATTGCTCATATAAGTATGTCTGGCCATCCTTCCAGTGACTTAAAATAAACGCTTTAACTACCTATCCCATTAACAGCTAGGTGATACCTTGGAAACTCCTCTACGAGGAAAAATCCCTAGCACACAGATCTCGGCGTAATATTCCTTGTATCCCAGGAGGGTCAATCCTGTCTGATCTCATCCCATAACAACTGAATTTTTCACAGTTCCATAAGATATGTAACAAATCTCCGGTACTTTTTCACACCTAAAACAGAGATCAGTCGACTTCAGACCCCTCGACACTAGTTTAACAGGTGTATAGAAAATATTATGGGTAACCCAAATCTGCGTAACCCTATATTTAGGGATAACCAGGTACTTAGTGGCTTTCCAGATAGAACTCCAATTAAACTCAAAAAGTCAATGCTTTATCCCAATAAGAAATAGAGATTAAAGCATTATCCCTACGGGAGTTCAAGAGTATCTTGTATACCTTCGAAAGTAAACCAGATCTATTAACCACCCCTTGTAAGTGATCCCAATTGAGAAAGCTATCCTTAAAATCCCCCTTTCCCCCGTGAACTCCCACAATCAATTGTTTAAGCTGTAGCCTTTGGAAAAAGGGTAAATCCTCACATTGTGGTGGCAACCAAACTCTCCCATCCTGCTGCATATCCCTCAGAGCCAACCCCTCCAAGTAATTAACCCACCTCTGGCCCAGCACCTGTCCTCCGATAGTCAAATTAGGATTCCTCAATATGGGTTGATCCCGCGAACTTATCTGAAAGTCTCTTTGCTTCGGAGTAAGGAACCCCCCACCAAGCATCCAAAGACTTTCTAATAGGATTCCCTTCCTTAACTTTACCTTGCACCGCCTTAAGCCTGGCATAAATTAGTGATTCAGGTGAATAATTTATATCCTTTAGCCCCTTCCTTTCCCACTGTAACCAGGCAGGACAGCATTCTCCCTCCTCCCTATCCCTTGCTCATTGTACCATCAATCCCAGCTGGCCAGCTACATAATAAGCCTGGAGGTCAGGCAATTTAATCCCACCTTCATCAAAGGGCCTACATAGCACTTTATTTAATCCTAGTGGGTTTATTACCCCATAAGAAACTCAGCACCATTTTTCTGATAACCTTAAACCATTTTACTGGGATAGCATAGGGAGCCAAGTAGATCGGATACAGCAACCTCGGTAGAATATTCATCTTGATAATGCCTAGTCGTGCTGCAAAATTCAGGGTAGCCTACTCCATCTTAAGATGTCCCCTGCTATCTCAGAGGTAATTCCCCAAATTAACATCTGCTCCTTCTGTCCAATCTGAGTAATCCAAATGCCTAAATACTTTAATTTATCCTTATTCCATTGGACTCCTATGGGGCAAAATCTGCCCTAAATACATACGGAGTCAGGGCAAGATTTGTGTTTTGTTAGATTTAATTTATAATTAGACACTCTAGAATATTGATCTATAAGCTCCCTAACAACCCCAAAAGATGATACTGGGTCTTGAAGATGGAGCAGAATATCATCTGCAAAAACCAATAACTTTAGCTCAGTATTGCCAATCCCGATTCCCTGGACCCTGACCTCCCTATTGATTGACCTCAATAGGGGCTCCAGATAAATATTAAACAAAATCGGTGACAAAGGGCAACCTTGCCGGGTACCATTTTTTAACCGGAATTCTCTAGAGAGATAGCCATTACAAAGAA
This sequence comes from Neoceratodus forsteri, assembly GCA_016271365.2. Taxonomy (NCBI): domain Eukaryota; kingdom Metazoa; phylum Chordata; order Ceratodontiformes; family Ceratodontidae; genus Neoceratodus; species Neoceratodus forsteri. Next base: position 465,769,110 of record CM057449.1, read on the forward strand.
TCCTAGCCGTAGGCATAGCATATAGATTCTTAATGCCCCTGATCAAACCTTCCGGGAACCCCATTTTCTCCATAGTACTGAACAAAAAAGAATGGGAAACTCGGTCAAATGCTTTTTCAGCGTCTAAAGAGATCAGGGCCAAAGGAATCCCAGAATCGAAGCAAAATTTATAATATGGTGTAACTTCCTCAGTGCATCTAGTGCTCCCCGTCCCGGCATAAAGCCAACCTGATCCAGACTAATTATCTTAGGAGCTACACTTAGTATCCTATTAGCCAGTATCTTTGTAAGTATTTTAATATCCTGATTTATCAAGGATATAGGCCTATAACTTCCCATATCGTCTCTCGGTTTCTCAGGTTTAGGAATTAGTGTAACATATGCCTGGTATATGGGAAGATGGTCAATTCCATCCTGCATAATAATGTGAAAAAATTCCTTCAACATTGGGAGAATAGATTGAATATGGGTTTGATAAAATTTTGCCATTAGCCCATCAGGCCCCGGAGATTTCCCCATTGGGAGAGACCGGACCACTTCTGTAATCTCAGAGGAGGTTATTGGAGCCTCCAATTTTTTAGCCAGAATGGGGTCCAAAGTCGGAAGCTGGATACGATCCAAATACTCCCTTATCTCCCCCTCCCCCCCCAAGGAGGTTCCCTGATATATTTCCTCAAAAAAAGAGGTGAATGCCTCAGCTATTTCCTGAGGATTCATTTTTATCCTCCCCTCATGTGTAATCGAGCTAATGGTCCTGGTTGCTTCCCACTCTTTAATCCTTGCAGCTAGGAGTCGCCACGGGACATCCCCCTGAAGGAGATATTTAGCCTTAATCTTATTTAACCAAAATTCAATCTTACCATATAATATCTCTGAGAGATCTCTTCTTAAACTTTTAAGCTCCCTATCTATTTCCTCTGAAGCCCCTTCTTGTTGTGATAGAGAACAAATAGCAGCCTCCAAAAATTCCTCTTTCGCCTTTCTAATCACTCTCATTTTGTCGGCTAGCCTTTTAGCAGCCATAGAGTAAAGAAATTTGCATGTAGGCCAAGCTAATTTTTAATTTGACAACATGGGTATTTGTACCCCTATAATTTCCTGCAAATCCACTTCGAGTTCTTCCCTTCTCCCCCTCTGACGTTAAAAGCCAGTCTTGAAGCCTCCATCTAAAAGGCCTTGTGGGCAGCATTCTTGGTTCCCACTGGATCCGAATCAAAGAATGATCAGAGAGGACTCTACCCTCAGTCAAGAAGGCTCTAATCCCCCCTAATGTCTCCCTATTCACCCAAAAAATCTATCCTTGTATGAACCTTATGTGGTGCTGAATAAAATGTCATCTTAGGATCCCCATCACCAAACAAAATCGCAGGATCACTCAATCCTGCCACTTCCATGAACCTGGCCAATGCAGCTTGGGCTCTAGTTCTAGAACCCCTACCAGGAGGCATCTTATCTTTTTTATTGTCATAGTACAAATTCCAATCACCCACTAGAATCAAAGAAAGTGATGGGAACCCTACTATATCTACCTCTAACGAAGCAAAAAATTCAGGGTCTGGAGGAGTTGGCCCATAGATAGACGCCACCACAACTGCTTGTCCGTGTATATTGCCCTTCACAAAAACCCCCCTACCATCCTGCCTGGTTACCACTTGATTGACCTCAAGGGGACACGACCTATTTATTAAGATTGCAACCCCTCCCGATGCTCTCTCTAGGCCCACCCCATAAGCCTGGCCAACCCAGCGCCTTCTTAGAAACTCCACCTCCTCCGATAATAGATGTGTTTCCTGTAGAGCTGCAATATGGACTCGTTGCTGCTCCAAGTACCTCAGGATTGTCAATCTTTTATGACGGCCCCTCAAACCTTTGACATTCCAAGAAATAAGATTATATACTGCCATCGAATTATTACTCTCCTAGAGACCAAAGCATGAGTGCAGTCTATCCACAATCCACTCCCATACTCTCCCGGATTAGGACTCTCTCCCCCCCAGCCCCCCTCCCCCGGTCCCGAGACCGTCCAACCATAAATCAATGAGTCGTGAATGAACCACTTTCCCCGTCCCCCCCAAATCCCAATTAGTTTACTAAGCCCGAAATATGGCCCCCGAGCTCCCAAAGGAATCCCAAGAGGTAAAACAGCATCAATTGAGAGATAAAAATCCCAAAATCATCCCTTAATCTTAAGGGAAAGGAAACTAACACTTTAAAAACTAACCTCCCCATGAACAACAAGTCCAAAATCAATCCAGATTGATTAAACAAACCCTCTCGTAGACCGCTTCCAACTAAGGTACATAATTCACCCTCGAAGCTCCCTCCTGGTAATTTCCCAGCCCCCAATTACTTTAACATCGTTAACCCCCAGTAAATCCAGTTATCCCCACCTTTATATTTACTAGGCCCTTTACATACCCTGACTCCCCCTTATATTTTTCATGTTACCCCTGAGGCAGCCCTGGGTCCCCATATCAACCTCCCTCCCCCAACCCTCCACCTTCCCCCCACCACAGGGGCTCTTAACCATCACCCCCTCCGGTTTTATGTAATTGCCCCCTTTTCTAGCACAGTCGAGCTTAGTATAGCCAAGCGATGTTAATGTCCCAGAGTTACTGCCACACGGCTCCCGACAGGTATTGCCCTCTCACAGAGGGTAACTTCAGGTTAGTCCTTTGAAGAGATCCGGAAGATCAACACAAAATCCATCCCAAGCATCCTTTGCAGTTAGATATTTCTTTTTCCCCGAGGACAGCCTCACCATGAGTGTAGCCGGATAAATAAGCCGAAATTTAATACCAGCCAGATAAAGCTTCTTCTTGATGTCACTATACTCTTTTTGTTTTTCTCTGACTCCAGGAACCAGATCTTGAAAAAAACAAATTGAGGCCCCATTCCACTGCAGTGGCTTCTTTTGCTTGGACATCTGTAGGACATACGTCTTTTCTTTATAATTTAAGAACCTCATGATTATAACTCTCGGCCTGGCACCTGGTGGCGGGGCCTCTCACAATGCCCGATGTGCCCTCTCTAAATTATACCCTTCCCCAAATGGCGAAGGGCCAAACAGCTTTTGAAGCAGCTCTTGTATAAAAGAGACACAGTCTGGGCCTTCTGTTTTCTCGGGGAGCCCCGCCAATATTAAGTTGTTTCTGTGATTTCTCGCCTCCTGATCCTCGAGCCTTTCCTCTAATTTTTTCACTTTTTTTCTAATCAACACCAATTCTTGGTCCAAGGTGGTCACTTTTCTTTCCTGGGAAGCTATCCTGGCCTCCGCATCATTCATCCTTTTAGCCAGGGATTGCAGTGCCGGTTTAACTTCAGCAAAGTCGGCTACCAATCCTTGTAACAAAGACTTAATCTCTCTAACGTCCTCAGTAGAAGCTCCCGACCCTCCTTCCACTGGGAGCACTTCAGCTTGCTCTAATTCAGTTGGTGAGTGGGGCTTTAGCCTTTTAGATGCTGGGGCATGCCCCGTGAGAGGAGCTGCTGCGTCGGTCTCCATACAACATTCGAGCTCGGGGTCGGCCTACCTCCAGAAGCTATTGCGCACTAATAAAGAGTTTCCTCGACGACTCACCGACCGACAATAACAGCACTCCTCAGATCACTCGGTGTTGCTAGCTAGCCTCTAAAACCCGATAGAGCTCAAAACGCCACCAAAAATCGGGAAAACTGACCAAAAATAAGTGTTTGGGACCCGGAGGAGCGAGAGATGCGTCCTACCCGAGCCGGTTCATCACGTGACCCATTTGTGGTATTTTTCTAACCACATTTTCAACATAGGCATTTTAGGACTTCCCCTCATGAACAGTGGCACTGTGATTTTGTTACTCTGTAACATATGATTAAAGTTCCAGGGCCTTAACCCCTCCACCCCCCTTTTTGCTGCATTAAAGCCAGCACTTTTTTCAAATTAACTCTAATATTCTTACTTTTCATACTTTTCAGAGGGGCTTTTGGTTCTCATCATCCAGCTGAACCATGATTAGGCCTGACCACTTCAGCAAAGTGATCACCTCCATCAGTCAGATAAAAAGCATCACATTTTAACTTGCCTTATCAGAGCTGAAGTCTCCTTGCTTTCTCTATATTTTTGAAGAGATCATTCTCTTGGCTTCTTTACTTATAGTGTGCTCTGGACAATAAAAGGCTCACAGGTGTCTAATAGGGAGCTTTACAATTAGAAAAAGGCCACAATTCTCCTACATTCAAATCAGTACAAAAGGATTGCAAGCTGAACCCCTGTATTTACAATACAATTTAATAAACTTAGTGGGGTGGCTCCTGGTGTGTGACCAAACAGTAACATATGATTAAAGTTCCAGGGCCTTACCCCCTCCCCCCTTTGCTGCATTAAAGCCTGCACTTTTTTTTCAAATCAACTCTAATATTCTTACTTTTCATACTTTTCAGAGGGGCTCTTGCAATCTAATATATCTTTTAAAAATTTCTCTCATAAGTCCCGATACAAAGGACAAACAGTAACTAAGTGTTGCAAGGTTTCAGAAACATTTTGATCACATCTACACATCAATACTTTCATTGTAACAATTTTATCCCCCAAACATTTATTCAAATGAGAATACTTGGAGTTTATCAAACCAAACCTAGCCTACGTTAGGGCTTTTCTTTTAGTTGGTACCAAGGGAACTAGGACATAATTTTCCATACCATGACCTATCTTATTTGTCCTATACCAAGGTGCACATTTTTGGGCCCTAATTATTCCCATTTCTCTCCTGTAATTTATCAAATAATCGCTTAACACATTTTTTATACCGTAAAGAAATTTTAATATGTTTCAATAAGTTGCTCCACAAATGCCCAAGATTAATTAACTTAAGAATTTGAAGAAGATTTTAAAGCCACTTTGATATAAGTCTCAGTTGGGACCATTTAATTTTTTTCCTTTAAGCATAGCATAGGTAAAGGATTATTCTTATTATTTAAAATGTTCAACCAATAAGAAACAAATCTATACTGATTAATAATATGTACCGAAATTCTTCCTAGTTCAGATCTTACCATAGCAGAGGCCATGGAGAGAGGAACCATTAATACTGATTTATAAAAATATGATAAGGGACTTCAGCCCCATATGTTAATAGAGGATTTATTTTTGCCTCTGCTGCAATTAAAGCTGACCTTATATCGAAGCCTCAAAGTTGTGAACGAAACTTCAATAGTGCCTTTGCATATGTTTTTGTTTTGTTTATTTGAGATTTATGATGAATTGACCAAAGTGTATTTACTGCTATGTTAACTCCAAGATATACATATGACTTTACATTATCAAGCCTATGACCATCATAATGAAATTGTGCATTAACTTTACATGTACCAAAAGTCAAAACTTTAGTCTTAGATAAATGTGTCCTAAGCTGAAGTTTTTTACATTTTTCTTTAATAACTTCTATTTTGTTTTGAAGATCCTTTTGCGTAAAGATAATAACAAAAGATCATCCGCATAAGCTAAAGCATGACAATCTAAATCATTGATTTTAGGGTGATCGAAAAGAGTGCTACCTTCAAACTTCAACAATTTATTAATATAAAGATTAAATAGCATGGGAGCGAACAAGCAGCCTTGCTTTACCCCCTTAATGAAGGAAAAGATTGTGTAACCCTCCCATGACCATCATATCTTACTTTGGTGCAAGTATCTGTATATAATAACTGTATTGGACATAATAAAGATTCATGAATACCATAATTTCTCAGAATAACCTATAACAAGCTTTGATTAATGGAATCAAAAGCAGTAGTGAAATCAATGAATAATGTATATAACTTCATTTTTCTTAAGTGTACATATTTTTCTACTAAATGACTAAGAAAAAATAGATTATCTATAGTTGAAAAAACTAGTTCTGAAACCTGTATGAAATGAGGATATGATTAAAGCTCTATCAGTCCAGTCTATTAATCTGTTTAACAAGATTCTTGAAAAAAAATCTTTGAAACAGAATCCAATAAGCTGATTGGGCAATATTTTGAAGGGTCCATTTGAGATCCTATTTTCAATAATGGAACAATTATATTTAGTTTCCAGGATGTAGGATTTTTTTTTTCAAAACATAAATTAAAGTACTTAGTTAATACTGGGGCCCAAAAATTGATGTTATTCTTATAAATTTCTGATGGTATAAATTCTGGACCCGGTGTCTTATTAATCAATAAACTAGAAGTAATATCAGTTACTTCTGAGATTTCCAATTGTAGTGGTTGAAACTCACTTAGAGTTTTAAACAGTGAGAATAAAGTGGAAACACCATTCAAATCCTGTTGTTCCATATGCTGATTAAACAAATTCCTATAATGAGATACCCATGTAGATTCTGAAATTATCGACAGTATTCTATTATCATTATAAGAAGAACCGCATCTCAGAAAGCTCTAACATTATTAGACTGTATTATTTGAAGCATTAACACCCACTGCTGCTTTCTATAGTCCTACTTTTTCTGTTTTAGGAAATTCTTATAGCCAATTCTAGCCTTTGAGAATGATCTAAAGTTAACTTGCATGGATGTTCTTTTACTAAGTGTGTTATTTTTTTTTAATCTGTTTTTCTCAGCTTTACATGACTTATCAAATCAGTTATGATTGTTAGTTATTTTACTTGATGAATATGAAGAATAGATGCATTGTCTTATTTGAGAATATATATAACATACATGGTTCTCCAATTCATTTAAAGATTCTGAGCACATAATAAGAGCTGTTTCTAGGAATAATAAATGATAAATATTGTTTACCTTCTCTAATGAGGATAAGTTTACTCTTAATTGTTGTTTTCCCTTTACTACAGGCTCTTTCAACAAATCATCTGTAATTAATGAATCATTAATTCCAAAATTTTCTGATACAGCTCGAGAGTGGCATGATCACTTTCTGTTCTAATCTCAATACAGATTTTATCATGAAAAGCAGTTCGTGATCAGTTATTACATAATCAATCAAACTCTGCCCGTTAGGGACAAAAAAGTCACCTTCCCCTTTTCATCCCCCTTGGTTCTACCATTCAGAATTACCAATGAATTATCTTTAATGAAAGTAACAAAACATTTTCCATTAGTTACCGTATCCATTGATTATTTTAGTGGTAACTTGATATTCTCATCTAAGCAAGGCATGTCAGACTGGTCATCTGATAATGCTTTATATTCATTAAAATCTCCACAAATGATTAAATTACCCTGTTCAAAAGCGGAGTTAGCTTTGTCAACATCTTTTTTCAATTTATTTAAAATCAAGTTATAATTTCATTAACAATGATTACTAACTGTGAGTTCCATCTAATCAATACTATTATATAGTTAGCACAAAGTTTATAAATTCATAACATTTTATAAACCTGGAGATTTTCAGATAAACTGTCAGTCCACCCATGCTTCTGCCATAATGATTTACTTTTAAGGCCGCTGAATGTAATACTTCATAACCATTTATAACTGGTGGATCTTGAGACCAAGTGTCCTGTAGTAATATAATTGGGAATGCTGTAATATATTCCATCCATTCGACATCACCTAGTTTCTGCTTTATTCCTGCTATACTCCATGAAAGTAATCTAAATTTAAGAATATTATCGGTATTTGCCTTCTGCAATGAACCCTGATCCTGGGTCAAATTTAGTCAATGGATTTTATTCTTACCATTCTGGAAAATTTCTTCTGAAAAATCTACTAGCAATATATTGCTTTGTATAATATTTTCTGTCTTTTTCTTAATCATGTGAAATAGATCAGTCGAATAAAACTGAATATCAACTTGACTTCTGTCCCCTACTTTATGGATTCTAGTTACATTAAGAAGGTCAGCACTACTAACAGTAATGCCTAACAAAAAAGATAATGGCCATTATATCTCTTAGTGTCTGGGTATTTTCACTCCTTAGTCATTCCACTCCAAAAACTGACAAAATGCTTCTACATGTCCCATACAATTGGTTTGGGGAAGGCATATTCCAACTCAAATATTGAAGTAGTGTTACTAATTCCTCATTTTTTATGACAAAACTGTCAGACCCTTCTCCTAAAACCTGTTTTACTAAACTACGCCAAGTAACTGGGGGGTGTAAATGTAAGCCTAGATATTCTAATCTATTTTGACGAGAAATTACTTGTTTGGCATAACCCATACTTGTTACTATACAATAAACTGGAGAAGGGAAAAAGGACTTATCTCTAAATGCAGTTATGATATTTGAGGTGGCTTTTGTAATTCCTAATTCAGCTTCTAATAAATAAATCAATGAGTCCTTTAAGGATTCAATAGTCTAATTTACCTTAAAATACAACACTTCAAATCTCGATATAATCTCATTTTCCTGCATGTTTAAATCTGGTTGTGAAATGTTTATATGCTCTTTCAAAACTTTTACAATATCCTTATTATTAACAGCCTCAGTTTGTATCCCTAGAACACTACTGTTAACTTCAATGGGTTCAACGGACTACTCCATTATCCAATTTAATGTTCTTAGAACATAGATCTCCCTCGTTAGTGACCAGTTCATTAATCAAAATATGTGGAGCTGGCTTCTGTATACTTAATCCCGCACCACAATGTGATTTTGCCATTATTTTAACTGGTTTTACATCAGCCAAACTCTTCAGTCGATCAGATTGCCATTTTTTAACCGACTTTTTATTCTTCTTCTTGCCCATTTTTTTTCCCAGAGGTGGAGAATCTTTTTTTCTTTTTTTAATTGTTTAACCAGGAGAGACACACTAAGCTGGAAGCTTGTTTACCGGTGCAACCTGGGAGCACAGGGAGGTTAAGTGACTTGCTCAAGGTCACACAGTATGCAAGTGGGGTCTAGAATCTGGAAATCTGCATTATTTATCAGTGAAAAAGGAGGCCCTTTGATTGACCATAATATTTTCAATTCTTTTTTCAATCCCTTCTATTTTTGTTATAACTATTGTTTGAAATGAATCTGTTTTATTTCTAATCTCATTAAGTGAATCCAATAAAACAATTTTAGACATTATTGGATGAGACAGAGCTTTTAATGTATATGTTGAAATTTTTACTGACTGCTGCTTGACTAATGAAGATTCTATTTCAATAGCGCTAACTTCATCATTCAACCTTTCAAAAATCTAATTTGGTGACATAGCTCTATTTATTTCCTTCTGTACATATTCTGACATTTTAGATTCGCTTTCTATTAAAATGTCAGAATTCTGTGAAAAATTTAGTGGGCTAAATAATTCTAAATTGGTAGCATTTGTTGCCTGATAGGATAGACAGGGAGTCTGCTGCAACAGAGTTTCTTCTATATGTCCCAAATCATCAGACAAAAAAAAACTTTCAACCGTGAATTGCTATTATCTTTTTCCTCAGAGGAACAACTGATAGAAACATTTCCCTATGCTTGACCTTTTGATTAACACAAGCTGATCCCACAGGTGCTAAAGGAAAAAATCAGTTAGGACCTCCAACTTTTTAACAACAGGTGAGGCTTTACATGAGTTTGACAAATCACTTGCTGACTCAACAATATGTCTACCCTGTGGCACCTCCAACTCAGCACTCTCATAATCTAATATTTCAATTACTGTATCCTTTTGTTCAGATGTCAATATTATCGATGTTTCAACAAAGTTTAACCAGTTTGTATGAACTGTGACCATAGAATCTATCATGTTACATTGCCCAGAAAGGGGTTTCAAAATACTCTGGCCCAGATATTCAAACTCCGCCAGGCTGTGGCATAAGCCTGGGTGCAGCTCAACTTTGTTGCGCAGGGGTGTGGCCTGGGGGATATTCAACGGAGCTGCATTATGGTGCAGCATCTTTGAATATCACACCCTGGCCACCCCCTGTGCATGGTGCAGTGGCACTGCACCAGAGTAAGTGGCCAAAGTGGAGCATGGAGGTGCACTAGCGCAAGTGCCATTGCACCATGCACAGCACCTGCGATATTCAAAAGGTAACATGCAAATGGGGCCATAATTTATGCAAGGCACACATGGGGCCATTTGCATGTCATTATGGCCTCATTTGCATGCCATTAGCATGCAGGTGCACCGATCCCCAATGACTTGCACCTGGCGCCCTGCCAGGCAGCAGCCATCAGGGACCGACACCCCCTGCAGCCCAATCATGGGCATTTGTCTACAAGAATAATCCCCTCTCCTACATCCCTGGTGGTCCAGTGGACCACTATGTGCCTAATCACAGGCATTTGTCTAAAATAATAAACCCCCCGTCCAATATCCCTGGTGGTCCAGTGGACCGCACTCTGCCCGATCATGGGCATCAGTATTATAACCCCCCCACATCCAATATCCCTGGTGGTCCAGTGGACTGATCACTGCCCGATCGCGGGCATCTGTAAATCATAAAATATTCCTATTACCCTGGTGGTCTAGTGTACCCCCTCCCCACTGACCCCCACTGCCCCGCTCCCCTGGTCAGCTGGCGGGTGGCAGCACCCCACCTGTCTGCCGCACCACCACCCACCGACTGACAGCTCAGTAAGGCTGCATGCCCATTGGTTCACAGCGTGAGCCAATGGGCATGAAGTTTATAGTCAGATATCAGTCCAGATATGTGAATTAACATATCTGGACTGAGTAGTACGGTTAGACAAATGCCCGCGATCGGGCATATAGTGATCCACTGGACCACCAGGGATGTTGGATGGGGGTTATTCTTGTAGACAAATGCCCGCGATCAGGCACACAGTGGTCCACTGGACCACCAGGGATATAGGAGGGGGGATTTAGCTACACGGATGCCCATGATGGGGCATGGGGGGAGCTGCCAGGTGTGACAGAAACTCAGGTGGCCACCCACAAGTGGCAGCCACTGTGTTGTGCCCTGCAATATGGCAGCTCACCTGTGGGTGGCCATCACTTGTTCCTTTTTTTTGGGCTTAACTTTGTGCATGCGCAGGTAGGGGTTGCACATGCATGACTCTGCACATCCCGGGCTAAATATCAAGCTGTGTAGGTTATGCATGGACACACACCCCACCTGTGCCTGCATACATTACTGATGCACTCCAGCACATTGGGATTTGTGTGGCACACTTTTCCCTTTTGAATATCGCGCCGGGGCACATCAGTGGGTTGTGCATGGCACAACACTGTTACGCCACGCGCAACCCTTTTGAATATCTGGGCCCCTTTTCTTTACTTACAATAGCTGCATAAAATAGTTTAATCTGTAAATCCAGAAGAGATTGTGTGGGAGTTGAAGTAGCCAAATTAAGGTCTCCTTTAAAAACACATCCATTATATGAATCCCTATTCTCATTGAAATTGCTAACTTTTTTATAAGACATTCTTTTTCCCTTTGCCATGTCTGTTAATAAGATTCTCCCACTTCTTGTATACATAAAAAAAACAAAGAAAAAAAAGGAAAAAGTTTTGAAATCAAAATACTCCTGATACACCAATCTAAGTTTATGAAAAGTATATCAAGCCCATTTACCCAGTGCTTAAGGATAAGTATTTGGCTTCCTGAGGTTCAGTTCCATTTGCCACCAACAGAACTTCTGAGAGATCACCATCCTCTTAAAGACTGTCACTTCAGTTCAAACTTCCAGATCGTCTATTGCGCCCATTTTAGGCTACTATTCTATGTAAAAAAGGAGCAGTATAAGCCTTATGTAAGCCTTATAATAGCCTTATAACAATTTATAACACTACCAAGCTATAACAAGCTATAACAAATGCTGTAACAAATGTTGGCTTCATCACAGAACGAAGTGCAAAATATGTGGAATCAATGGGAAAAACTTACTTAATGTTTGGGCCTTTCCACAAATAGAAGTTTGAAATGTTTCCCTTTTATGAAGAGATCAAAAAACCAGATCCAGCACAATTGTATCAACCCAAAAGGAGCCTAGAACAGAGATAAAAAAATAATCACAGAGTGTTTCAATAAAATCTATTGGGGGGCATTACTACTTTAAATCAAAACAACACTGAATCAAAAAATGAACAATAAATTTGATAGTCAATAACCAATAATTTTGACTAATAATATTTCTCTAAAAATATCTTACCATCTCACTTCTTTAGAGTAAACATGCCAAAATACCAAGGACCAGAGCACCAAAACTCCAAAGTGCCAAATCAATACAACTAGGCCTGAAGATGGGGCAAGAATGGCTACTAAGAATCTCACTATTTTCCAACTCCAGCTCATTAAACCCCTGCACTCTTTATACTTATCCTACAAATAAACCTTATAAACATTAAGCGGCAAGCAGAACAACACCCAGTCTTAAGAGCGAAATGCTGAAACACGAAGTGAGTTCACTGTATATGGAGCACCACACTCTTCCTCATAATACTCATGATCCTCGTGACCCTCAAATAATGAAGATAACTAATTAAGCCAATCCAGCCTGTTAGCTAACAGTGCTCCAGTAATCCAGTAAAAATCTGATAAAAATCTAGACTATCCAACAATCTAACAAGCTGACAGTCTGACAATCAGTCAATGAACTGCACATACCACGAGAAATTTGAATTCTCAATTGGTAAGAACTTATGGCTTAATATATAACAGTTGTCACTTGCCAATCAAAATGAAACTAGTACTTAAATAAATTATCTGCCAAATACTATCTTTGCCGATGCCAGCATTTGCTACTAAGCACAACTAGGTGCAATCAATTAGCTTAACATCCAACACTGAACAAACCCTCACTCTTACCCCTCGCCTTAAAATGATTAAATAATTATCTGATTACCTGTGTATAAGTCTAAGCAAAAAGCAACTCAAATAAAATTAATGCTAAAAGGAATAAGAAAAAATAAATGTTACCACTGTAGTCAATTTTTGGACTATAAAAGTAAACACAAAATAAACAAAACAGCAAAATAACATTATGAAATAGCAAAAGAAAAACACTTGGGTTCACAAAAAACATTACAAAACATTTACAATATCTAAGCATTCAGCATTCTAATTGCTTGATACTTAAACATTAAAACAATCAGTATCTAAACTTTCAAAGAAATAAAATACATCTAACACTTCTTAAATATTATAGTAATGCTAAAATACTTCTTACACATAATCCTATGAAGAAAAAAATGAAACCAGTGATACTGATTATACTGATTGTTCTGATTGTACTAGAGAAAAACAAGCATTTGTCAATGCTGAATGTTTGCTTGCTGGCATTGGCAGTGGTAGTGTAGAAGTTACAGAGCTGCGTAATAGGAATGACAGTGAAGTATTGAACTGAAGCCAACCCCACCACCACCCTGAAGAGAGTGACAGGCATTGGGGTGTGCCTTTGGGTCGTCAAGCATAACGGCCATGCCATTTCACCACACCCCACCCTGCAGACACTGACAAGTGTGACGGCGTGCCATGGGTCTTTGGCCCTTATGCGCACCCCATTCCATCAGGAAAATACGGTGAGATGGGTGCGGTATAGGAGAATGGGGTGAACTTTGGGGCCGAAGAGTCCAAGGCATACCTTGATGCCTCTCACTGGCTGCAGGGTGTGGAATGGTATGAGCATTACAGGCAAGAATCCCAAGTCACACCCCTGATGCCTGTCATTCTCTACAGGGTTGGGCATTATGGTTGGAAACCCTAATACCTCAGGCATTCGTTGGTATTTTCACTTAAAATTTTCAACATGGTTTTTTTGTGACCCCACTTCATGAACAGTGGCAATATCAGTTTGTTAGCCGAAAGCTGCTTGTGCACAGTGACTACAGCATTTAGCACCACAGGTGCAAAAACATTCCGAACAGGATGTAAAAAATGACAGCTGTACTGTTCATGGGGAGGTGTAAAAAATGGCAATGTTGTAAATCTGCAGTAAAAATATTAAAAAAACTGGTGAAGTCATAAGCGTGCATAGAAACTGTGCAATGCACACCCGTAATGTAATTAGTTTGGGGATTTTTTACAGCAGATTGTCAACACAGGCATTTTGGGAACTCCGATCATGAACAGTGTCACTGTGATTTTCTTTATCTGTCCTGAACAATGATTTCCCACAGCGACCACGCATCTCTGCGCTGAAAGTGTGAAAACACATTTCGGCCATGTTGTGAAAAATGACAGCTGTACTGTTCATAAGGAAGTGTGGAAAAATGCCACTGGTGAAAATCTGGACTGAAAATATTACAAAGTCATGAACTTATGAGGGTGCGTGGAAACTGAGCAATGCTCATTCATAACACAGTCATTTTATGGATTTTTGTCACCAATTAACATAGCCATTTTAAGACTCTTTGCTCATGAACAGTGTAACTGTGATTTTCTTAATCTGTCCCAAACATTGCTTTACAACGACTGCACCATTGTCGCTACATGTGCAAAACAATTTGGGCTATATGTGAAAAATGGCAGCTGTACTGTTCATAAGGAAGTCTAATAAAATGGCAATGTTGAAAATCTGGAGTGAAAATATTATTGAAAAATTCACAAACTTTCATTTAGCCGCAGCGTGAGAACTGCGCAAGGCAACGACACTGTGAAACAGTAATTTTAGAATTTTTTCACTAAATTTCAACACAGCCATTTTAAGACCTTTGCTCATGAACAGTGTCACTGTGATTTTCTTACTGTGTCCCATACATTGATTTCACACACTGACTGCGCCATTGTCGCTACATGGGCGGAAACATGTTTTGGGTAAGATGTGACAAATGACAGCTGTACTGCTCATAAGGAAGTATAATAAAATGGCAATGTTGAAAATCTGGATTGAAAATATTGAAAATTCGTGAAACTTATGAGTGTGTGTAGGAACCGCGAATGCATCGCCAGAAATAGGCTTTGAGAGCCCACCTTATGAACACCGCAGTGTCGTTTCAAGACCGATCCTGAAAGGTGATTTTGTGCAGTGACTGCTAAATCACCCTTGGGCCCGAATAACGCCATGACAGTGACAGCATTCATGAGAAGGGGTCCCAAAAACCCCACATTGAATATTTGGTGCAAAAATTCCAAAAAATGCCTGCGATATGCAGCAAAGTTGAAAAAACCCTATCTCTCCCATTATACAGCTTACCAGCATTTCCTCAGTTCGAGGTAGGCTTTGAAGAGTGCAGACGTGTTCCTGGTCCACTGAAGATCATCGCGCCAAGTTCCAGAGGTAAGTATGGGGTGAGGGGGGTGTGGGGAGGCAGGGTGCGCAGTGGGTGGACGCTGGTTGTGGGAGGGGGGCAGGGAGAAGTGCCAAGGGACAGTTTTTTATTTGCAGGTTTTTTTTTTAAATGATGACACAGGCATACCTCTCAACCTCTTGCCTCTTGAATCAGGGACAAGGCTTAAAAAAATCAGGGACAAAGACCCCAAATCAGGGACACATCTTAAAAATTGGTACTATTCACTCAGAAAGCTGATAAAATAAAGGGATATGTATTAAGATGCATTTTCTGAAGAACAAGAAGTCTATAACTTTAATTTTTGTCATATTTTCATGATTTTAGTCCCACGGTTCTGTCACAAAATTGCAAATTTTATGAGGGACAGAGGAAAATTTTGAAGCAAAATCAGGGACGTCCCTGAAAATCAGGGACAGTTGAGAGGTATGGACACAAGACATTTGCCATGCTGAGGTGGCCTCCCAGCGTGGCACAAGGATGGCTGGTTGGGGGGCATGGAGCCGACTGGGGATTGGGCACCCCCGTCGGCCATAGCATCTGTTGCCACACTGGGGTGGGCTCCCAGCGTGGCACCCTGTACTCTCGGGGGGGGGACAGTGGGGCGGCCGGGGATTGGGCACCCCCATCGGCTATACGATGAGTTGCCATGCTGGGGTGGGCACCCAGTGTGGCATGTGGAAGGCTTTTGGGGGGGCGCAGCACAGCTGACGGGGGATTGGGCACCCCTGGCTATACAGTCTGTGCGTGGGGTGGGGCAGCACACAGTGTGCGTGCATATGTGTGTGTGTGTGTGTAGGGAGAGCGCGCATGAGCAGGCGATATCTTATCGCTGCTCACTGAAGCGTGGCTCCCCCTTTCAACTGTACTCCACTGCATTTTGGAGCAGTCATAGACAGCTCCAGCAGTCATTGGAGAACTGCGGCCGCACCTGCAAACACACTGGCTGAATTGAAAGAGGGCTGCCACACCTCCGGAAACTCGGAGGATGGCACTATGTTTCTTGCACATGCGTGCAAGCAAACATAAAAAACAAAACAAAGAAAAAACAAAGTCAGGGGTTAAACTTTAAATAGTCAGAGCGTCTCAGGATGATTTTGAATAATAATGCGCTCTGGACCGAAGACCTTGGATCCAGTTCTAAAAATTTCTATTTCTCACAGGTCCTGACGACATTCCAACTGATCCAGTATATCCAATATGTCCAGTATATCTATAATTCATTTCCACCAGAAAGACTTTAGTGCTTAGCTCAGTTTTCTTTTTTTGTTTCCAATGCTCCTTCAATATCAGCGGACAAAGTGCAAATAAAAACAGTCTTCAAAAACACCACAATTCCACTACAGCTCCATGGTACCATGGCCCACAGAACTCTGCTCTTTCTTCCTAAGTGGGGGGGGGAACCCCACCGCTGGGACACCAAACCTCCCTGCAGGGAGTAAAAGGAAAAAATACCAAAAAGGTTAAAATCTGATGACAAAAGTAACCGAAAGGAGCTGAGAATAAAAAAAAAAGTATTACAACCATGGTATGAATTATGTAAATTAAAAAAAGCTTTTCCTCAGACACAAGATTTCTGCTCAGAAGAGCACACCACTCTCTCAGCATCTCTTTTAGCATCTCAGCTCTCTCTGATCATCAGTTGCATAATTTCTTCAGTTCATGGTGGGCTTTGAAGAGTGCAGACGTGTTCCCGGTACACCAAAGATCATCGCGCCATGCTCCAGAGGTAAGTAGTGTGGGGGTGTGGGAGGCAGTGTTTTCTGTTTTACAGGTTGAAATAAAAAAAAACATCATGAAAAGGTTTTTTTTTACAGGACATTTGGCATGCTGGGGTGGCTCCCAGTGTGCCACCCTGAGTGTTTTGGGGTGGCTGTAGCTGACAGGGAATTGGGCACCCCCTTGGCACTTACTGAGTGGGGGGGCAAGAGCCGAGGGGGATTGGGCACCCCCCTCAGCACACAACAAATGGGGGGGACATTATGCCAATGGGGAGTGGGCTCCCCCATTGGCAGATTGAACTGGGAATGGGGGAATGAAGCTGACAGGAATTGGGCCACCCATTGGCAAAGAAAGACTGCTGGGTGCATGATGCCATGGGGATTGGGCACCCTCGCACACAATTGAAATGGGAGGGAGGCATTGGCGTCGGCGGGGAGTGGGCCTCTGGCCGGCATATGAACTGGGTCGGGCATGCCAACACGGGATTGGGCACCCCTGAAGTTGGCATCGTGGCAGGTGGCAGCAGTCACTGCTGCCATGTTTACTGGAATACTTCACCAGGAAGGGCACGTCGGGAGGCGTGTTATTGTGTCGCTGCATGACGAGTTTGTCTCTCATTGCAGCAGCACTTTTCTTAGATGTAGTGACCCCTTTACATATTGCTGGTATCAGTGCCTACATGCTAGCTTATTGGGGAATGAGAGACGCACCTACTGATGCATGCCCTGCATTCGCCCACAGTGACCGCACCTCCAAATCTGTTACTGCTGCAAAATGTTGGCTGGTGCGCAAGTGCGAGCCAACATAAAAATGTTATATGAGATTTTGGAGCTGATGGCTGGAAATTAAGTAGGAAATATAGAGGATTGTGTATGAGCAATCATACACAACAAGGCAGTTGTATGATCAAGAGGTTTCTGTGGTAACCAGAGACCTTGAGAGTGCAGCTCGAGAGGCCCATTACCACAGAAATCTAGAGGTTGTATAACTGCCTTGTTTGTGTATGGTTGCTCATACACACTGTTTTATAGTGTATGGGCAACCACATGCGGCACTCCTTTATCCCCCAAATAGATCACCTGGAAAATACTTACTTCTAAGCACCGCTTACTTCCTCACCACCACAGCTGGCTCAGTTGTGCATGCGCGACCACAATCAACGTTGTTATGCTGCACTGGTGACATATTCGGTGCAGCACAACAACATCATGATGCACCAAGTGCAGCACAACAACGCTGTTCAAGGCATGGATTTCCATGCAGAACAGCATTCTATCATACACTATATAGAGGATTGTGTATGAGCAGTCATACACAACAAGGATATTCTTGTATCGAGAGGTTTCCTTGGTAATAGATGACCTCGGGAGCATAGCTTGAGAGGTGCTCTGTTACCAAGGGAATCTCGAGATACAAGAATATCCTTGTTTGTGTATGACTGCTCATACACAATCTTTTATAGTGTATGGGCAGTCACAACATAGAAAACCACACAAAGCCAGCTGGTGAAGAAAACGAAGAATTTTCTTTTTTTTTTAACTGACAGTGTGTGCTGCAGATGTTTCTGCAAGTTCAAGTTAAAAAAAAAAGCCCAGCATAACTGGATAGAGGAAAGGAACTATGCGGCAGCATTCTAAGTTGTTCTGCTGTAGTAGTGACATTGCTACTGCAGCAGAACAATATAATGATGTCACTACTGCAGCAGAAAAAGCATATCACGGGCATGGAATTCCATGCATAACAGCATTCCACCATATACTATAACACTCTACTATACACTATAATATAATTCTTTCTGGTAATAGTAATGCGAGAATAGGTGAACTGAAAGGATTTAACTCTGGTCCTAGGACCCTGGATGACCTGCTTAGAATACAAAGAAGAAATAGTTGTTATAAAAAATGTTCAGGACTGGGGAAACAACTCATTGTATTGGCTGAGGAGTTCAACTTAAGGGTCCATAATGGCAGAGCTGTTGGTGATCAAGAGGGGGAAGGGAAAATTCTTTAATCAGAAAAGGTACACTAAGCTGGAGCTTGTTTCCAGGTATGACCTGGTAGCACAAGGAAGTTAAATGACTTGCTCAGGGTCACACAGTATGCAAGTGGGGGCCGATGGGATTCAAACCCAGGTCTCCAGGTCTGTAGCTCAGTGCCCCTTAACCACTATGATATACTACCTCCTTAAGAGGGTAAAATGTATAATATAGGCACTTTCATAATGGTGGTCCAAGAAAACCACACATTACTAGAATTCCCACATATGAGGTCCAATGTACAGTACGGCAAAGATCCTTTGCTAGTCTAGCCCCATCTCTACGGAATAATCTTCCACCTGCCCTCCAAAATTCCTCAGCCCTCAGGGGATCCAAGAAAGAGCTAAAGGCCTATCTACAAGAGTGTAATATATGCAACTGTCTTTGTTGAGTAGCTCTGTCCGCCCTGACAAGTATTCTTTTGGCCCTACATAGCATAGTAATATGGTAGCATAGTAGTTGATGGCAGATATGAACCATTAGGCCAACTTAGTCTGCTCGTATTCTCTGCCTGCATCAGCGGCCACTGACTCTACTTGGTCATTGGCTTTTGCCTCTTCCCCACATCTAGGGTTCACTTATGTCTATCCTATGCATGTTTGAATCCACCCACTGTGTTAGCACTCACCACTTCCTTGGGTAGGCTATTCCAAGCATCCACCACCCTCTCTGTGAAGAAAAATTTGCTCACATTTCCCCTTATCCTGCACCCCTCCAATCTCATATTGTGTACCCTCATCCTTGTACAACTCTTGCACTGAAAGATGTCACCCACTGCACTTTGTTCAAGCCTTTAAGATACTTGAAGATCTCTACCATATCCCATCTTTGCCTCTTCTCTTCAAGTGTATACATATTGAGGTCTTTTAATCTGTCCTAGTATGTTTTCTGATGCAAGCCCTGCACTATCTTGCTCACCCTTCTCTGGACCGCCTCCACCATCTCTATGTCTTTGCAAAGATGCAGCCTCCAGGACTGAACACGGTATTCTAGATGAGGCCTCACCAGCGTTTTGTACAATGGCATCAACACCTCCCTTCTTCTGCTAGTGATACCTCTTCCTATGCACCCCAACATCCCACTGGCCCTCCACCACAGCCTTGTTATACTTGTTTAGCCACCCTTAGGTCATCTGAGATGATTATTCCTAAATCCCTCTGTACCTTGGTGACTGTAAGCAACCCCCCCCCATTATGTAGCTCTCTGCAGGGTTTCTTCACCCCAGGTGCATGATTTTGCACTTTTTTGCATTAAATGTCAACTGCCACACTTTGATCTTTGAGCACTTCACTGTCCTGTAACTGTCCACAGCACTTGATTGCAGATGTGACTTACCTGACCTCCCTTAAGCTTTATTTATACGTTATCTGCCACATGTGTTTTAATCCAAAACAATGTATTACTGGCTCTATGTACCTATCTAGTATATAGAGAATAAGGGATGGCAAAGTGTGGTATATGAGTAAATAATACCATCGAGGGGTTGAACAAGCTATAAAGCCATGAGCCCAAAGGGCGCGTGGCCTTTATAAGCTTGTTCAACCCTGAGATGGTCTTCATAGGTATCATAGGTATCATAGGTTAGACTGAGCATGTAAAGACGTTAGTCCATTAAGCTCGCTAGGTTTAAGAATATCCCTGGATGCCTTTACTAATAAGAAAGTCGTCAAGCCTAGTTTTAAACTTAGTCATGGTCTTACCATCTACGACCAAACCTGGCAAAGTATTCCAAACTTTGTTACCCTAATATTAAACCAAAACTTTCTTTTTTCTTGTTGTAAATTTATCCTTGAATAACTGAAATGGGTGGGCTCGGGTATTATGTGGTTTAACCCTCAACACCAAGCCTAATTGTTCCCACAGTTGTTTATCTGATAAAGCCTTGTAGAGCAGGCACATATCGCCCCTCAATCTATGATACTGTAATGAAAACATTCCCAAGTGTTATAGCCTCTGTTCATAATTTAGCCCACGAGTTTCTCTAATATTTTTTGTTGCCCTCTTCTGAACCCTCTCAAGTGCTCTGATTTCCCCTTTATTACCAGGGGCCCAGAACTGGGCGCAGTACTCCATATGGGGATGCACCAGTGTGTTGTAAATGGGATAAGAACCTCTCTTTCTCTACTCTTTATATGTCTGTGTATACAGTGGAGAATACTACTGGCTTTTTTAACAAATAGAATAAAGTATGGGGTGGTGTGTGTAACAAGAAGTTTACACACCCGCGAGGTGTTAGATGCTACATAAACCCCGAGAGTTAAGCTCGAGGGGTTTATTTCAGCATCTAACACTTCATGGGTGTGTAAACTTCGAGTTTCCACACACCACCCCATTTTTTATTTTATATAATTGCTGGGTTTCCGTTTTTCACCACAGCAATTATATAAAATACTAGCCCTTCCGGTGCACTCATGCTCAGGTTCTGTTTTCCGCCACTGTACACATCCGTCCCATCTGAATTTTAAAAAATTCTGTTAAAGAAGTGCTTCCTTTTCCCCCATTGAGTTTAAAATAAAAAAAAAAAAAATACCGCCAAGTTCTGCTTGTCTGGTGGTTTCATATCAAGGGAGAAGGCAAGCCAAGGCGAGTGGTTACAGAGCGAGGAACTGCAGGATGGACATGGCCAGAATGAGGGAAGCTGTGCGCGTGTTTGCTATAATAAACACTCCTTAATTATGGCAAATTACTCCACAGTTTCCCTACCAGAAAAAGGGAAGACCATTAATTATAGCATAATTACTTTGTAATTGAAAATTTAAGCCGTTATTGACTCAAATACCCAGGTCTTTTTCGTCTAAGACTACTTTAAGTCTCTTGCCTTGTAGTGTATACTTAAATTCTTTATTATGTTTACCCATGTGCATAACAATACATTTTTCAAGGTTGAATTGTGCTTTCTTTATCTGGGCCCATAGGGCAAGATCAGTGAGGGCAGCCTGCAGAACATCTCTATCCTCCTGATTAGGTACAGGAAAACCTAAACGAGTGTCGTCCATGAACTTGGAAAGTCATATCCCCGACAGCATATTCATTGAGTAAATGTATAGGTTGAATAAGCAGGGGCCCAGAACTGAGCCCTGGGGTATTCCACTTGTAACATCCTTCCAACTGGAGTATTCCCCCTTGATACATACACGGTGACTCCTCTCGTACAACCATGACTGAACCCATTGAATTATAACATTGTCAAGCCCATGATCAATTAAGGCATTGACCAATTCACCATGTGGTACTTTGTCAAATGCCTTAGAAAAATCTAGGAAGACAACATCCACCGAGCAGCCCTCGTCCAGTGCTTTACTAACTTTGCTATAGAATTCCAACAGATTTGTTTGACACGGTCTACCTTTTGTGAAGCCATGTTGTTTGCAATCTGTGGCACCTTTTTGATATATAAAGTCAATAATATAATCTTTGATAATCCCCTCAAGGATCTTACCTAACACAGAGGTCAGGCTAATAGGCCTGCAATTTTCCATTTCCTGTCTTGACCCCTTTTTAAAAATGGGGGTGATAACAGCCTGTCTTCAAGCCATAGGAGCCTCACCCGTATCTAAAAATTTCTGAAATAGTTGAGTGACTATTTCATCATATGCCACACATTGCCACAGTTTATTTTATATATTACATTAGATTGGTAGGTTTTGCTTTAAGATAAAGTGTGCCTTTTTTGTGTAGAGTGTTTAGTGTATTTGTTTAAGTTTGAGTGCTTTCGTAGTTCGGTAGTGTTCCCCCAGTGTTTCTAGTAGTATTTTTCGATATTGCAATGCATTTAGAGTGCTGCAGAGTTTTGTTCCTTTAAGGTTTCCATAGTCCAGTGGCTTTGTATACTAGGAAAGCTGGTTCAAATGTTTTTCTTTTAGTAGTTTGCAAAACAGTATCATAGAAGGCAGCTGGTGGAATGTTTGCAAAGTTATTTGGTAGGCTTTTTCTACACAGTTGGCAAAATGGAGCAGAGCTTGTAAAAGGTTTGTAAAATGATTCAGCAGGCCTTTTTTACACAGTAAAATGGAACAGAGGTGGTAAAATGTTTGTAAAGTTATTCAGCAGCCTTTTTTTACATGGTTTAACTTTGATTTTCATGTGTGGTTGTTAGTTTGGCAAGTGATATCGAGGCAGTAGCTACATTGGTTGTTACTTATTTTTGTGAGGGGAGCTGGTTTTGTTGTCAAAGTTTACTTTCCTTACACAGGTTAGCTTTGATTTCCATGTGTGGATGTTAGTTTGGCAAGAGATATGGAGGCAATAGCCAGGGGTGTCAATAGAAATTCCTGGGCCCTGGACACACCTTTAGGACTGGGCCCCCCTTAGCCTCATATCCCCTGTTACAGGTTCCCCTATGGGCCCCCCTTTGGGCCCCATGAGCCACTAGGCCCGGGACAGTTGTCCCCCTGTCTGATCCCCTGGCCGTAGCTATGGGTCTGGCTTTGTTGCTGAGGGACACTTACTTTATACAGGTTAGCTTTGATTTCCAATTGTGGCTGTTAGTTCAGCAAGTGATATGAAGGTACTAGTACAAGTGGTTTGTATTGATTTTGGTGGGGGGAGTCTTTCTTTTTTGCAAGGGCTGTAGTTGGAGAGGCTGTTAGGGCTGTAATGCAGGTGGTTATTATATTCTTACGTGTGATATTTAGGTGTTTGTTACACATGTTAATAGTTCAGTAGTAACAGATGTATAATTTGTCCACACTTGTAATACAGTGTTAATTACAATGTGCACTATGCACCAGTGGGTGGTTAATATGCACTGGAGGCATGTTACCCACCTGTGGAGCTCTACACCAGTGGACAGGCACACACCGGTAGCATTCATGACTGCCAGCCGCCTGTTCACAGCCCCCCCCGGTGCACAGGACTCTGCAGTGTGGGCAGGGGTGGGGTCGTGGGTCTGGCCGGGCATCCAATCAGATGCCCAGACTGGGTCCCACACTGTATCTCTTGCACGGTGGGGTGTATGTTGGCAGCATGCACCTTGGATATCTGACAGCCAGTAGCTGCATGTGTGAATGGTGGGTATGCTGCTGGCTCATCCACAATGGGGCACCAGAGCGGTGCACCTGGAGGTGTGGGAGGACTGTACCCCTCCATATGCCCCGAGGGGATGGTGTCAGGTGGGACGGTGGTGCAGTTGAAGTGGCACCTTACATGGGCTGATGCCCCTGCACCTCTGGGACACTGTGAGGGTTGGTGCCTTGTAGAGGCTGCATACCTGTGTGCTGGGCCAGGCAGTACATGGTGAACATGGGGGGGGCAAGGCAGTCCTGGTCCTGGGTATTGGCAGCCATTCCACCAATGGGTGTGGGGGGCATGTATCAGGCTTATGGCAGGGTTCTCATGAAGTTTCAATGTCTGCATTATAGACAAGAATTTACCAGTAAAGTTGTCTTAAAGACATCAGTGCACACTGTGTGATGTGTAAAACCTAGCTGGACCTGTCACCGAGCTGTACTCTCCAACTAGATATAAGGCCCAAGAAATTTCAAAAACCTCAGGACTATATAAATGATAATTTAAATATAAATTGATAATATTAGTGTCAAACAAAAAACTGTAGTCGAAATATCTGGAAATAGCTGCCAATGTCTGTGGCTACTACTGTTGGTGCATGTCGCAGAGTGCTGGCATGACACTCACCCGCCCTCATCGTGTTGCTCTTTATACAGCCAGAGGATTGGGTGCATATGTGCTGCACCCCACCCTTAGATCATTTCACTTGGAGAGCATGTAGGGTGCAGAGTGGTTGTGCACCCCAGATACGAGTGCGTAACTACTCTTCCCCATTAGTGCATAGGGTCCATTGTTATAGTATGTTGTAATTACTTAATGTTAGTTAACTACCATCAGTTATGGATGGTTTTGGTGACATATATGCTAATTTGCTAAAATCATATATGAAGAAATAAATTATGGCTTTTTCAATGGGACAAGGGCCCAACCACGTAATATATGTAAATAACCTAGTGTTATCGGCACTGCTGCTGTATGTCTAAATTCTTCTTTGTCTGTACATTATTGCAATTAATTCTGGGTTGCCCCTGAAAAGGAGACATCTGTCTCAGTGGGTCTACTTGGTCAGCAAAATTCAGTAAATCAGTTTAGCAAATCATAGCACCTATATCTAAAAATAAGTCATTTTTTGTGCTCACTGCAGCTAAAAGCAATACGATGTGAAGTAATACAACAAACAGAGCAGACTGAAAGTAATCTTTGTGCATTTGAACAAATCAGAAGTATGAATCTTAAAATATTTTGTCTGTATAACACTACTGTAATGGTGAGATATATTTTTATTTTTTTTAAAAAGGGGCTACAATGGAAGGTGTGTCTGTTTGCAGATGACATGAAGATCTGTAATAGGGCTGATACAATGTGGGGCGGAAAGTATAAGAGAGGATCTAGCAAGGCTGGAGGAGTGGTCAGAAATGTGGTAACTATAATTCAATGGGAAAAAAATCCAGAATTATGCATATAGGGTGTAAAACCCCAAAATGCAAAATAATGGCTTGGGGGCGGAGAACTGGGGGTAACAGTTTAGAAAAGGGACCTGGGGATCACTATTTCAGACAGCCTGAAAGTTCAGAGTCAATGCAACAGGGCAGCAGGGAAAGCACTCAGAATGTTGACATGACTAGGGAAGGGATTTACAAGCAGGAGAAGGGAGATGATCATGCCACTATACAAAACCATGGTCAGACTACACCTGGAATATGGGGTTCAGTTCTGGAGGCCATACTTGCAAGGGGACAAGGACAGGCTGGAGAGGGTCCAGAGAAGAGCAACCAAAGTTGTGAGGGGGCTGCAGGAGAAGTCATATGAGGAATGACTGGGTGAGTTGTGTCTGTACACACTGGAGGAGAGGCGAGAAATAGAGGATATAGTTGAAACGTTTAAGTACTTGAAAGGGATAAACAGAATGAGGGTTGACAACATTTTCAGACTGAGCGAGAACAAATCCACTAGAAGACATGCATTAAAACTGGAGGGGGGTAAATTTATTTATTTATTCAGAATTCAGAAAATACCTTTGAGTCAAAGACTCATTTACAAATGTTCCATGTCACAAAAGATAGGACATTACAACAACGGGTAAATACAATGCAGGAAACAGAACATGCTTGATACATAGTAAAATACAATTATAGGCTCTCAATCAGTTCCTAACAAACATAGTGTGTTGCTTGCCCAGATTAGCATATAAACCCATATAGAGAAATTCAAAAGATAGAGGTTGGGGTGGGCGGGGGTAAGCCATCTAGAAGCCACTGTCATGGGAGAGGGAGGAGAGTGAGATGGGATCAGTGGCAGTCACAGCTGTTGCAGGACTGGAGATGACCCCTGAGATTGGTTTTGAAGAGGCCAATTCTTTTTTCGTTTATGAGGGAGCTAGGCAGACCATTCATCCATGAAAGGGCCTTGTAACTAAAGGATCTTTGAAATTAGGAGGTTTGACAGTGGGGCACTGTGAGCAGATTCTTGCTAGAGCTATGGGTTGCTTTTTGGATGGTATTCAGATAGATTAATGAAGTAAGACCAGGGGGGAGAGACAAAGGATGATCTTTTTAGCTATAATGCAGGTGTGGAACTTGATACTATTGTCTATATTAAGCCAGTTAGTAGAATTATATAGTGAGCAGGTGTGAGGTGACATCAGGGGGAAATTATTTACTGAGAGGGTGGTGGGGCCATGGAACAGACTTTCAGGATGTGTGGTGGTGGTTGATTCAGTGGGCAAATTTAAAAGAGCTTGGGATGCATACCTGGGATTAAACAACAGTGGGCAGGCTCAGAGTGGAGGGTGGAGGTCTTCCTAGAGGGGAGGACTCAGGCAGACTAGATGGGCCATGAGGACTTTTTCTGCCGACAAATTTCTACTTTTCTATGCTTCTAATTACAAATTAAATCCCCATAAAAAATCTACAATTGAGGGAGAAACACTGAGATTTCTGAACAAATAAATGCATTTAAGCAGTGCAGAACTGCAGTGAGGCTCTTTATTTTGAAGCTCATCAACACTCTCCCCACCCCCCCACACACACACACTTTTTGGAGTTTTAAAATTACCTTCCCTATACTGAACATGGGTAGTGTTATAGATTGTTGCTTTTTAGCTCTCTTTGGATTCCAGGATGTTATTGATTTTAAAACTGACAGCAGAATTGAAACTGATCATATGCCAGTAGTGTGTCTTAAGTAAATAAAATAAATTATACAAAGGCAATAAAATTTCCAGGCCTCTGGTCAGTGTGTGCTTGAGACAGTGATGTTATTACACAATAACATCACTGTATTGATTTGTTGGATTGTTCTTTGGATATCTCTTCAGAAACAAAGATATATTGCTTCACTAAAAGTCTACTAAAACCTTTTTTACATATATTTTTTATTTTGTATAACATCGAGTCATTGTATAATTGCAATAAGGCACTCCAAGGTGTGTGTTATTGTGTAATAACGTCAGTCCTGGGGTGATGGAAGCACTCGGCTTTGCCTCATGATTCAACCCACCCCAGGAGTGACGTTATTACGCAATAACACACACCTTG
Organism: Neoceratodus forsteri; assembly: GCA_016271365.2. Taxonomy (NCBI): domain Eukaryota; kingdom Metazoa; phylum Chordata; order Ceratodontiformes; family Ceratodontidae; genus Neoceratodus; species Neoceratodus forsteri. The sequence goes on from CM057449.1 coordinate 465,796,517, forward strand.
TCATGTCTTATTGCTTAAATGTAAACTGCCTAACCAATGATATTGGAACACCGCCAAAAATATCTTGCTATTGTTAACACAAACAGAGATTGGTGTCCTTTTGTGGAACAGAGTTTAAAACAAATGTTAAATGAAGATATATCTACTGTATTCCAAAACCTTATGGAGAATTGTGCAGATAACAGTAACCTGAATAATCATAATAGGTTATACAAGCATATAATGCTTTAATACAAGAGCGTGTGACAAAACTAGGCTCCACCAATAGAAATAAAAAAGATGGCAGACGAATCAACAAATGTTGGCATGACAGAGAGTGTAAGAATAATAAAAAAGCATTTGTCAATGCTGAATGTTGTCTCACTGGCATTGGTATTGGTAGTGCAGGAGTTAGAGATGCATAACAGGAATGGCAGTGAAGTATTGAACTGACGCCAACCCCACCCACACCCTGCAGAGACTGACAGGCATTTGGGTGTGCCTTTGGGTCATCAGCTATAACACTCATGCCATTTCACCTCACCCTACCCTTTAGACACTGACAAGTGTTATGGTGTGCTTTGGAGTCTTTGGGCCTTATACTTACCCCATTCCATAAGGAAATACGCTGAGACAGGTGCGGCATAGGAGAATGGGGTGAACGTTAGGGCCGAACACTCCAAGGCACACCTCAATGCCTGTCACTGGCTGCAGAGCGGGGGTTGGGGTGAAATGGCGTAAGCATTACAGCCAATGATCCCAAGTCACACCCCTGACGCTTGTCAGTCTCTACAGGGTGGGGTGTTACAGTAGGAAACCCTAAAGCCATAGGCGTTTGTTGGTATTTTCACTCCAAATTGTTGTCTTAGGCATTTTGTGACTCCACCTCATGAAGAACGGCACAATCAGTTTGTTAGCTGAAAGGCAGTTTTGCACAGCCGCTATGTCATTTGGTGACACATGGATGAAAACACATTTTGGTCAGGATGTGAAAAATGACAACTGTATTGTTCATGAGGAGGTGTAAAAAAATGGCAATGTTGCAAATCTGGAGTAAAAATATGAAAAATTGGTGAAGTCATAAGCATGCATAGGAATTGCACAACACACGTCCATAACCCAATTATTTTTTGGATTTTTTTAGCCACATTTTCAACATAAGCAGATTGGGACCTCCCCTCATGAACAGTGGCACTGGGAGTTTGTTAATCTGTCTCAAAAGTTGATTTCCCACAGCGACCACGCCATTGTGCGCCACAAGTGTAGAAACACATTTTGGGAAGGCTGTGAAAAATGACAGCTGTATTGTTCATAAAGAGGTGTGAAAAAATGCCAGTGTTGAAAATCTGTCATGAAAATATTGCAAATTTTCGAAGTTACAAGGGTGCTTGGAAACTGCACAATGCACTCTTGTAACATAGTCATTTTATGGACTTTCATCACCAAATTTTCAACATAGGCATTTTAGGACCTCTGCTCATGAACAGTGTCACCGTCATTTTCTCAAACTGTCCCGTAAACTGATTTCGCACAGTGACCATGCTATTCTGTGCCAGACGTGCAAAAACACATTTTGGCCAGGATATGTAAAGTGACATCTGTACTGTTCATAAGGATGTGTGGAAAAATACCAATTTAGAAAATCTGGAGTCAAAATATTTCAAATTCATGAAGTTACGAGGATGTGTGGAAACTGCACAATGCACGCTTGTAAAACAGTCATTTTGGGATTTTTTTCACCAAATTTGCAACATAGGCTTATTGAGAGACCACCTCAAGAACAGTGGCACTGTCATTTCATTAATCAGTCCCAAAAGGTGATTCCATGCAGTGACCACGAAATCACCTTTCAGGACCGAATAACGCCATGACAGTGACTGAATTCATGAGGAGGGGCCCCAATAACCCCATGTTGAAAATTTAGTGCCAAAATTCCCAAAACTGCCCGAGACATGCACCAAAGTTGAAAGAACCCTATTTATGCCATTATACAGCTTACCGGCATTTCTTTAGTTCGCGGTCCACTTTGAAGTGTGCAGACATGTTTCTGGTCCACCGAAAATCATCGCACTGGGCTCTGGAGGTAAGTATATGGTAAGGGGGAGTGTGGGGAGGCAGGGTGCACAGAGGGTGGGTGCAGGTTGGGGAGGGAGCAGGACAGACCATGAGGGACCATTTTCTTCTTTTACAGGGGCATTTGGCACACTGGGGTGGACTCCTAGCATGCCACCTGAATGTTGTGGGGGGCTAGCCGATGGGGGATTGGGCACTCCCATTGGCACATAGTGAAGGGGGGCAAGAGTTGAGGGGGATTGGGCACCCCCTCTCGGTACAGAAGAAATGGGGGGGGTCATTATTCTGACAGGGAGTGGGCTCCCCCATAGGCACATGAACTGAGTGAGGGCATGCCAACAGAGGGATTGGGCACCCCTGAAGTTGGCTCTCCACACGGCGGCAGTCAGTGCCGCCATGTTTCTTGAAGGGTTTCACCAGGAAAAACACGTGGGGGGGGTGTTTTGGTGCCGCTGCATGACGAGCTTGGCTGTCATTGCAGTGGACATTTTGTTTGATGTGCTCATCACATTATGTATTCCTGGTGTGGCGATTGCATGCTGGCTTATTGGGGAATGAGGGATGCACCTACTGATGTGTGACCTGCATTAGCCCAACAGTGACTGCACCTCCAAATCTGCCACTAATGCATTATGTTTTCTAGTGCACAAGTGCGAGCCAACATAAAAAGAAGTTGCAGAAATAAATGCATTTTATCTTAGAGAACCAACTGTGCTGAAGTGAAAGACCTAAGGTCTACTATAAAATAAATATAGAACCTTATTAAGACATAAGAAAAAAATATTTTCAGGATGATCAGTGGACGGAGTTTAATGAAACTTTAATTGCAAAAGACTCCAAATGATTGTGGAGCCTTGTCACATACAGTATGAAAACAGACAAGGCAAATATACAATGATTTATTACAGAGCAGGAGTCATTATAGCATTTTAGTAGTGTTTACAGAGTATCACATCATGATGTAACAATCACAATGAAAAGCTTACATAACTGATAGAAACCTAAGCAAAATTCCAAACAGGTGTTACACAAACTCAAATGAGTTATAAACTATGTGCCACAAAAGAAGAGAAAAGCACCAGGTGCAGACCTGTTACCAGCCGAGTTATGTCATGTTCATGTAACTCTATGGGCAAACATTTTAGCTATAGTTTTTACTATTATAAATATTACTTTACTTCATACTGATAAGTGGATGTAGGAATAGTGTGCCCTCTAGTTAAAGAGGGTGATAAATCCATTAAATTATAGACTGCTTACTCAGTATACCACAGAAAATTTATATGAGGTATATTCTTAAGCGTTTAGAAGAATGGGAACAAGAACATAATATACTTCATGAATACCAAGCTGGTTTAAGGCAAAGAAGACCAAATATTGATTTTGTAGTATTTATGCAGCAAATATACTAAAACTGGAGCAACACACTTACTGTAGATGCTGCAATTATTGATCTTAGTCAAGCATTTGACTCAGAAAATAGGAATATATTGTGGAAATATTGGAACCATTTGGAGAAATAGCTTTTAGATACTCTGAAAGTTTTACATAATAATTCAGATAGACAAATAAAATATAGTCCAGATGGACATTTATCAAAAGCATTAAACATAGAGCAGGGTGTACATGAAGAATGCATCCTGGCTTCTTTTCATTTTAATATGTATTGTATGTGAACTCAACTTCAGACGCTGAACTTTCTATGGATTGTTTTGTCCCAAAAATTGATTAAATGAAAATGTCTGTACTTATTGATGTGGATGATGTAGTATTGTTTTTTACACACCATCAGGCCTCCAACACTCCCTCTCAATATTTTTTCATAAGCTCTTGCATCTCTGGAATTAAAAATAAATATTAACAAAATAAAAGTGGTAATATTTTTATGAAAAAACATTTCATAGTATATCAGTAACAAGATGGTTGAAGTTGTTAAAAGTTATAAATACCTAGGAGTTACATTATCCACCAGTTAAGACTGGAACTCACATTTAGAGAAAATAAAAAAAGAATAACAAGGATTTAGTGGAAGAAAAAAGATTTACATTTAAGTATGGTAGAGACTCTTATCATGCAATGAAAACCATCATTAATGCAAACATAAGGAGTAGTGTACTCTATGGAGTGGAGGTGCAGGAAGTATATAATAAACTTGGAAACCTGGCAGTATTACAGAATACATTTTTGCACTTAATATTAGGGGCTGGGGATTGTATCCTAGCAGTACACTTATATGCTGTGATGGGTACAATTTCACATGCAGAAAAAGTTTGAAATAACAAGATCACTGCATAGTATCATATTGCCTATGTCATTAGAGAGAATTCAAAAACAAATACTTACAGAATCATGTGATAATCTAATCACAGGCTAAGAAAATAATGGATGGGCACATTTAATGAGGAGGTGTCACATATAAGCTGTCCAACATTATCAATGCAAAATATATAAAAATAATAATGGCTTGTTTGTGTAACAGCATCAAGAGATGAATTGTTGATATAGGGATACAGGAAGATATTGCTAAATTTGTAAATTTGTGAACTTTAGCTGATTACATGCTTATTAAACACAAATGAGGAATAGAAAAAATATACCATATAACACTTCATAGAAGAATCATAGCTAAGGTCCAAATTTAAAAGTGTGTTGGACATAAAGGGTGGCTCACAGGTTTCAATAACTACTGTTAATGTAGTAAAACATTGCATTCAATATTTATTCATCTTATATTTGAATGTCCCATTTTGTTGGAGCTAAGAACAAAATGGACGAGTCGTTTAATACTGACTAGAACCCATTTTAGTAACAAGGATAATTACATTTGGTTATGTCTTCTTGAAGGGAGGCAATGAGTCCTGCTTGAACAAGTTTTATTACAAACGCCACCAGACTTTTTTGCTGATTTATTCTTGTTACAAGTCAGTCTGCACAATCAGGTTGTCTCATGAGCATGTTTGATAATTTCCTGGAGCAGGTTGCTATTTATTTCTTTAAAATATGTTGTTTAGAGGCAGCCCACTGGCTCAGTGGTAGAATTATTGCTTGCAGTGCTGATGACCGAGGTCCAGGAAGAAGCCTCGGTCATTGGAGGGGTGGCCAGGGGAGAATGGTTTAGAGTCCTGTGGATGCTTGCCTATTCAGGGGTGGGAGGAGGTGTGGTCTCTGCTGCAAAACTACCACCACCTGGGTGACCACAGATGGAGGTGCAGCCGATGCCATGGATCAAGGAAGGGGGACATCAGCAGCATGATGCTTCACATCCACAAAAGCTATCCCAAAATCAAGGGTAGGACAGAAAATCAGATAAAAGCCTAAGCAAATGCAGGATGCCATCCATCACCCATCAGAGGATCCGCACCACTGATTGGGTTCTCTGCCTCTCTGACTGACACTTCAGCTCTGCCCAGGGGAGTAAGGGTCCAATCCCCAGTAGTCCTTCCCATGGGGGGTGATCTGCTGGGAAACTGTGAGGTTGAGGTAAGTTCCAGAGATGGTGGGTGATGTGATTGTGTGGGGCAGCTGGACCAATGGGGTATTCGGTCAACTTAGCATGGGAATAATCATGCCACAAAGTGCCTGAAGTTAGTAATAGTAAATCACACTGACTTTCTCCCCCCCGAGTTGTGTCCTCCCCCAGTTTGTAATAGTAAATCCCCCCACCACCAAATTTTGCCCCTCCTGAGTTGTGTCCCTATGGAGTTTATATTAGTAAATCCCCTGAATTTCTCCCACTCCCAAGTTGCATCCCCCAGAGTTTGTAATAGTAATCCCCCACTGACAGTCTCCCCACCAAGTACCATCCCATTTCTAGAACGCGTGGTCATCCATTCATGCAGTATTGCCAATACACAGTTTTAGCTGTCTGCATGACTATTGACCATACATTTTTGTTGGCACCATATTGCCCTAGACCTGACCAATGGTGGCCAGCTGGGACATGGGAGATAAGCAGTAAATTAAACAAAAAAATTATTTCTGCTCCAAAAGATTTGTATAGGGAAGAAAATGTGATTAGTTTATAGAAGTTTTTATTTGATGAATTTGAAATGTTTTAAATGTATTAAGTCACATACATTTTTATTGTGGGGATAATCATTGGTTAGGCTAGTAAAACTGAACTTGAACTGTAAGTGTGTAAGCAGTTCAGTGTTATTGGTTAAGCAGGCTTGTAGTAAGCGTCACAAACCCACTCAGCAGGTCAGCCATCTAATCCCAAAGTGCCAACTTCTGAGCGTAGTCTTGTGAACAGTTAACAGAAACAGGGTAACCCTCCTGTCTGTTTTGTGGGTTCAGATCAACCTTTGGCCTCAAGTCTTGGAGGGATTCAAACTGTGAACCTCTTGCTATCGTACCCAATGTACAGGCTCAGATATTTCTTTCTTCAGGGGGCCAGATATCTTTGCCTATGGGCACCTAACCAGGTGTACAGAAGTGAATCCTTAAAAACTGTAATAAAAGACCTCAGATTAAACCGCTTACCTTTTTCCAGTTTGGTATCGCCATTCAAGCTTATGTACAGTGTCTGCTTTAACCATATATACTCCACTTGTAAAAGAAAAGAAATCGAAGACAGACCAAGTAGACTCTAAAAACAGAGTTTTACTAAAATAGATAAAAAATATGTAAAACATAAAATACAAAACTATTATATCACAAGACATACATATCAATTAAAAGAACAAGGTTTTAACAGTACAATTCCTACTACAGTACTTAGATTTGTCTCTCTGTCTCTAAATACCTGATTAAAGTGCTCAAAGATGTTTCTTTGTCAGAGTCTAGATAAAAGTCTCTGAAGGAAAACAGAATATTGTTTAAAAAAAAGTTTTGGCCAACCCCTTTGTGTGAGGTCACCTAGCTCCTCCTCTGTCAGAATATATGAGGCATACTGATGAGTCCTGGTAGGACGAAACACATGTCTATGTCTTCTGTTAGCACCCTTTGCAAACTGTGTGAGAGGTCTTTCGGCACCATGCAATTCTGCTTAAAGTTGGACCAGCATAACATTCTGTGGTGATTTGCATATGCAGCCCATGATGCTTTGCATTGTGGGGGCATGTGTGATTTTGTATTTTCTTGAAACTTGGCTTCCCAGCCAAATGCCCTTTGGGGTAACCCTTGCCTCAGTGTTTACGCACAGAGGTTCTTTGTCTTTTAAATAGTTTTTTATTTTAATGGGTTCACCACAATATATCCCAGGCACACTGCCTTAGGGGTAGCTGGTCCATTCCACTGGGGTGTCAAACAGACGAGGCATACTGATGAGTCCTGGTAGGACGAAACACGTGTCTATGTCTTCTGTTAGCACCCTTTGCAAACTGTGTGAGAGGCCTTTCGGCACCATGCAATTCTGCTTAAAGTTGGACCAGCATAACATTCTGTGGTGATTTGCATATGCAGCCCATGATGCTTTGCATTGTGGGTGCATGTGTGATTTTGTATTTTTTATAAAAAATATATATCTATACAAAAACAGGATGTCTTTTCGAAGTATTAAATTCTGTAATCCTCAGCACAACTCATTTTCTTTTTCAAATGACATTTCTTTGATCTTATGATCAGCTTCGCCCTTTCCAGGACATCAAAGCATCTTTTATGACTTCGCACTAAAACGTCACAACCTGCTCTTCTTCTTCTAAGTGTTATAAAAGTTTATAATCTATCTTGGCAGTTAGGCATATTTTAGTCTGTAATTAGCTTCTGGCCTTCCAGGTAACGTCTTGTATCTAAAACCTGTGCGTGTGTGTGTGTGTGATCTCACATGCTGTTTCAGCATTTCTCATGAAAGACAGTCCATAACCCATTTTTATATTACAAAAAATGATACAGTGATCAGAACCAGCTGTCCAAGTGTCACAGTAAGTAGCAGTGAAGTTTTTATGGCTGATACCAGGGGAGAGAGCACAGTTTCTCAACCAGGGTTATGCTGCAGTGGTCTGTTTCCACCAGAGCTGGAGTCATTCACCACAATCCCCTTGGAAATCCCTTTGGAATTAAAAATCTTATATGTTTTACTTTATGACACCATTCTGTTTTTTCAGAATAAAATACTAGGTTCTGGAATTTTACTTTTTTTTCCCAAACCAGTTTAGAGTTTAATGAGTTAAAAGTTGTTGTTTTTTTTTGTTTGTTTGTTTGCTTGTTTCACTTTTTTCTATGCAGCCTTTCCCGTTTGTTTTTGGCGCTGCTTTTTTTCTAGAAACATGGATGTCTAACTGGACAATCTAAATGCCCACTCTTTTAGCAGCAAAGAATCAGTGTCAACTCTCTCTCCTCCCCACCTGTACCTTCAAGATTCTAATTTTGTAGCGTGAAGAAAGTACTGGTGGGGAGGAAGTTAGATGAAATTGATTCTTTGCTGCTAAAAGAGAGGGCATGTGGCTTGTCCAGTTCTGTGCCCTGTATCCACTAGTGCTAAATGATAAAACTGACGTTTGATCCTATGTCCACAGGTAGCTTGTGGTTATTGTTGCTGAGATTATGTATAACTCATTTCAGTCTCTAAATATGACATTTAATTGTATTTTTCTTTCTGTGTATTTAGAGTCACATCTGAAATACTGAACCATTTCAAAAAGAGAACAAGTAGTAGTGTGTATTGAACTTGAGACAATAGTATGTTTTTTATTCAGTGTTAGGTATTTCAATTAACATTCTAATGTATCTGGTGATTCCTTATTAAGTTCCAAATAACATGTCTATATATTGTTTATGCTCAACACTATGCTAGCATCATTCTAACTTTATGTGTTTGCACTGTTGTCTCTCACAATTGTATGCACTGTCACTTTAAATTACTCCATGTTAAAGGACAGCTACAGCAACATCTGGGCCTCTTGATGAAGCTCTCAGTAGCAGAAACTCTTGGGCTACCTGTTCAAGGACATCTGTGATATATGCAGCTCTTTTTATGTGAATAAGTATTTGTATTTAGCACCAGTTAAGTTTACAATATGACATGGTTTAAGGACTTGTAGTGCCCCAAAGTATAGGGGAGACCTACAGAAAAAGAAAATGGGTGCCCTCCCATAAAGCAGTGATGTGTTCTCCCCCCTGCAAGGCAGTAAGCACCAATAATAAAAAAAATAAAACAAAGCAGTTTTCTTTTTCTCCTGCCTGTCTGCTCGCTTCTGGAACCCTCCCTCTGAACAGGCAACATGTGCCAGGGTGTTTGAAAAGTCCATGTTGTGCTGGACTGTTGCTGGCCCCAGTGTTACTAGGGACACAGCATCCCAAATACTGTGAGGTCTTGGAGTGCAGAGCCAGCAGCGACCCTACAGGGAAGTTGTCGGGTAGCTGAAGAGCCCATTCAGGAGTGCTTTCAAGCATTCTGAGCAGAAGGAAAGAGCTGTAACCTGAGGGAGAGAGGGGATGCAAGGAAACAGTGCCAAGAGAAGGGCTTACCTGCTGTCATCCTCTTATCCCTCCATCTGTCTGTCAGCAGTTCATGTAGTGTGGCAGTTCCAGTGGTGCCAGAGGTTCATGAGCCAGTAGTCAATGGCTATGGTGTGGGCTCTTATAGCCCTTTAAATTATTTTATTTAAATTTAAAAGTTAATTCTCAGTCTCTTGGCAGCGGCAACATTCAGCATGGCCGCATCAGTCAAGAGAGAGAGAGAGAGAGAGAGCATTGGCAGTAGTTTCTTGGCACAGCAAGGCCCCAGAAAGATCTCCCACCTGCCTGCTGCCAGAAGTACCTCCCACAGCCAGCCCACCAGGACCTGCAGCCAACATGTCTCCTCCTCCTTTAATGACGGTTGAGAGCAGGAAAGGGGAGAGCAGTAGGTCTGATTTGCATAAGTAAATATGCACTGGGGCAAGCTGCTTAGGGAAGAGTTTTGGGTTATAGGCCCTATTATACATAAAAATAAATACTGATGAGTAAGCTACCAGAGGAGGAGGAGGAGGAGAAAAGGGCAGTCAGGCCCTAGTTTAAAAAGTAAAAAGGATCTAACCAGGAGCAGGGGTAAAGTAAAGCCCCAGTTATAGTTAAGACAGCCCTGGTGGACTACTGATCCAGGGCTAGGAAGCCCAAACTTTTACTTTTTTTTTTAAATACATAAGCAACAAGTGGACTAAGTAGGGCAAAGCAAGCTCAGTTGCATAATTGACAGAGCTCCGGGGGGACAAAGGGTGACTAGCAGCTAGGTGACTACCAGCAGCCCAAGCCAAGAGCTAGTATAAATCACACATAGGGTACTTTGTCAGGCGATGGAGGCCACATTAGTTGGTGGAAAATTTGTCACTTCTCTTACCTCCAGACCACCCACAGGGATGAACTAGGGGACTAGGGGTTAACATGCCCATCAAAGTAGGGGCAGTTTTAACCTAGGTGCTTACTCCTGCAATGTGTTATGTGTCCTGAACTGTGTTATTTGCTATAACCTGTGCTATTTACCTCTAAACTGTGTCAATTACTGCTGAACTGTGTTACTTACTTCTGAACTGAGTCATTTGCCACAAACTGTGCTATTTGCCACAAACTGTGCTATTTACCCCAAGACTGTGTTAATTGCCTCTGCTACTGGCATTTGCCCTGATAGTGTGTTAATTGCCCTCTGCTACTGGCATTTTCCCCAAAACTAGTTAATTGCCCTCAGCTGCTGACATTTGCCCCAGCACTGTGTTAACCGCTCTCCAATACTAGCCTTTGCCCTGAACTGTACAATTGGTCTCCTAAGAAACTGGGACTCAACCGTGGGCTGTCACCAGCTGTTTTGATTGCATGAACAGTTCTCCAAAGCCACATTCAAAAGAATTTTCAAGTTGCCTTGACCACCTGATATGGAACCATCTCACCACCACTGAGCTCCTGAGTCTGTTGTATGTGTATCTTTCCTGTGTGGGCACCTCATCTACACATCTCAACATACTTGTTTCACCTAGTTAATGTAGCTGTCAGCTAGGAGAGGCCCACATCCTAACCTGCTTCAACTACATCCTTACCCTGGTAAGGTACTCAGAAAGTCTGGGGGCCATACCAGCTCACTAGTAAAGGACCATCCCCATTTAGTCACAAGAAGATTTGTTGCCTCATTTGTTATTTTACTTTTCTTTCAGGTACCACTTGGCATTACCATCTGAAGACCAGCATCTTGGACTTGTGTCCAAAGACCTTCATTATGCAACTCTATACGAATACCTGCATTTTACTGGTTGCATCTTCAGTTCTTTTCCATGTATCTTCAGCTTATCATGTCCTCACAGCCCATTGGAGGGTTTGCGCGAAAGTCTTCTCATCAGTGTTCCTCCTGCTGGCAGCCCACTGTAAGGCTTCTGCTGAAGTCTTCTCTTCAAAGTTCCTTGTCGCAGCAGCCCATTGGAGGGCTCTTGCCAAAGAATCTCCTTTTTTGCTTCTTGTTCCAGCAGCCCCAGGAATGGCTCATACCAAAGGATCTACCCCATTGTTCTGATTGTATATTCAGTACTGACAACCCAAGAGAGTGTATTTTTGCAGAACTAGTTGCCTGTTTACCAATCTTCTCTTAAGTTCTGGTTGCCTTCTGTAGGCTCCTCAATGGAGCATTAGTTCAGTACTGTGACCAAGTCCCCTCACTCAACTAGGTACCTCTTTCCTCCACCTGAAGACTTCATGACAGATTTACTCATGCCAAAAGTGGACTCTAAAGTGGACTAGATTCTTACACCAATTGTAGCACTACAGTGTCTTATAGTTACCAAGCAGCTCTTAGCAGTAGTGGTCGACCAAGTAGTTATTTACCATACAGAAGATATGAGTGTTTAGGTCAAGGTACGCCTTTAAGAATTAAGTGTCCAGTGTTCACTCCTTTATTCATTTCATAGAAAGTTATTACTCTGCCTATTTCTCCTTGTGTTTTTATTGTTGATATTTGCTTCTGTGACCATGTCATCCTTCACTGCTAAATAAAGTCCTTGCTTCAATGGACCTCTGTGTATGACTCCTGCCTCTCCTTGCCGGGTGCCTCCATCCACTCACCTAGGAACCTGTAAAGTTCCTTTACTATAACATCTCCTTGAGGTGACACTCGTGTCAGTGAGAAAGATTTAGTTCTCTCTTCAACACCTGACTCACTATGACATGACACACTATCTTTGCTTAATAAAAATTTGCTGTGTGTAAATACTTGGTTGGTTCTGTGTTGCCTTTTTTTAGTTTTCTGTATTGTTCTTAGGCCAAGTATGGACTGCTTTGATGGAGCAACCTCTTTGTTAGAATACTACATGCCCTGAGTGGTTATGCACTTGGCTGATCTTGTGCCTTCAACTAACCATCTTTGGCAACTGAGCACATCCCCACCCAAATAGTGTTATTGCTAAATGTTTGGCTTACGATTAATTCTTTGCCAACTATAAAATTTTACCCCAGAGCTACTAACCCACAAAATCCCTTCTCTTTTTAAATTTTCAGAATTCACCACCAACAGATTTCCATAGAATTGGGTGAAATTTTTAAAAATTCCACAGAATTTTGTGCCTTCTGAATTTGAAAATTCCACACATCACTAATTGATTACAACATAAGATTGCAACAGATAATTTTTAGAAGGAAAATAACTGTCTGAGCCTACATATAATCTTAATGTGAATGCACTCTCAGCCTAAAAAGTTTCCTTTTGAAGTGACATAAATAGCAATTTGGTATTTTTTATACTTGAAATAAAGGGAAAAGCGATATATTTTTCTGTACAATGAGTACCATACTTTGCAGAACTTGGTAAAGGATAGAAACATAGAAACACAGAATGTGTCGGCAGAAAAAAAAATGGTAGTCCCATCTATTTGACCCTATTTCCCTACCTAACACTACACCCTGGACTCTATTTGGTCACAGGTGTCACTCCTTTCTCAGCTACCTCTATTTATGATACCTATGTGCCTATCACACATGTATTGGAAGCTGTCCACTGTCTTCTCCACTAGCACCTGTTTTAGCAGACTGTTCCAGGCATCCACCACTCATTCTGTGAAGAAGTATTTCCTCACATCCTTCTTAAACTGTCCACTCCCAAAAGCTTCATGGCATGCCACTGTGTTCTGGTGCTCCTCTTCCTGGGAAACAGACTCCCCTCTTGCACCTTTTTCACCACCCATGATGTACTCATTGGGAACAGTAATGTCCCCTCTTGCTCTCCTCACCTCCAGGAGTACACGTTAAGCTCCTGGAGCCTCTCCTTATATGGTTTCTCATGTACCCCCCTGCAACATTTTAGTGGCCCTCCTCTGGACTGCTTCCACCCTGTGGATGTGCTTGTGCAGGTGCATCCTCCAGAATAGGACACAGTACTCCAAGTGGGGGCTCATAAGTAAGTGGTACAGAAACATCACTGCCTCCCTTTTGCTGCTAGAGATTCTCCTCCCTATGCACCCTAACATCTGGCTCACTTTGCCTACTACCCTGTCACACTGCCCTGCCACCTTGAGATCACCAGATATGATCACCCCAAGGTCCCTCTCTTGCTTGGTAACTGTGAGTACCTCCTCACATATTATAGACAGTCCCAGGTTTCCCCATCCTTGGTGTATGACTTTGCACTGTTTTGCATTGAAACTCAGCTGCCATTCCATACACTACTCCTCTGGTTTCCCCTGATTCCTTTGTATTCTCTTCACCCCTTCTGGGTGTCCACCCTGTTACAGATTAATGTGTCATTTGTAAAGAGACACACCTTTCTCTTCATTTCCTCAGCAATGTCACTTATGAAGACATTGAAGAGGACAGGGCCCAGAACCGATCTCTGTGGTACTCCACTGGTCACTCTCATGTCCTCCGAGTGACTGTTGTTTATCATCAAACTCTGCCTACTATCTTTCAACCATTTAGATATTCAACACACCGCCTTCTCCCCCACCCCTAGGCTGCTAAGTTTCTTATCAAGCCTCCTGTGTGGTACAGTGTCAAAGGCATTAATGAGGTCCAGAAAGGCCACATCCACTGCCCTCCCTGATCCACTTTCCTTGTAACCCAATCAAAAGAATCTATGAGATTTATTTGACCTGACTGCATGACATGACACTGAGCTGTCAGTGAACCTGCAGCTCATATGTCTCCAGATACATCATTAGTCTCACCTTCAGCAGGGACTCCATTAACTTCCCTACCACTGATGTTAGATTGATTGGCCAGTAGTTGCTGGCCTTCTCTCTGCTGCCACTCTTGTGTAGAGGGACCACATTGGCACCCCTCCATTCCTGTGGAACCACCCCCATCCCTAATGAGGTGCTAAATAGTGTTGCAAGGTGGGCAGCTAGCACCATGCTCAGTTCCTTAAGTACCCTTGGGTGGTTCCTGTCTAGTACCATTGCACCGCTTTTCTTTAGGGCTTCTGATCTCTGACAGAATCTCTATTCAATAAGTGGACTTGTGTACGCTCCTTCCAGTATCTGTTAATTCATGGTGGCCTGAGGTGAATATGAATTTAAAAGCAATTGTGGAGTAAATGCATTAATTATAATTATAGCATTTTTCTGGTGTTTCTGGTGATATAATCACATGCCTCAGGTACAGTGTTAGGTACAAGATATAGCCGGGTATCATTAAATACACCTCAGAAGTGTGACTATATCACCAGAATGGCACACTCTGGAGTGTTCTACTGCACTTATAAAATTGCATTTAAATATTTAACTTGAATGAATACAAGAAGAAATTATTTTAAAAGGATAAAAAAGGACCTTTCATTGAAATATGCTTCCATTTTAATGTTGAAGATAAACAAATTCTGTATATTTTTTCCATAAAGAATTTTATTGAGTTTATAGTTTTAGACAAAGAAATGTACGTATGAATGTACAAAATTTCAGAAAACAAGGTACATGCATTATGAGCATGAAAATCCAAATAGATCGAGACACAAAGTTGATAACAATGATGTAAAATACTATAATATAGGAAAAGGCTCAACAATAATGCAGGATAATGAAAATAATCCAAGGGAAAGTCCCAAGAAGTGATAAGCAATTGTATTATCTCTGTTGAGTAATAAGGCTAGTGCGTAAGGACTTTCCAAGCCCTGATGAAAGGCCTGTGTAGTGTTACATAGCAAAAGGAGAAAGGCTTGGGGGCCATGTAAGGAGTGGTGAAAGGCAAGACTGTGTTACTAGGGTAGGGAAAAGTGGAGTTAGATAGCTGGAGGGCAGGGATAAGTCTAAGCCATGGGGGGAGGGGTGAAGGCGGGGAGTTAAGGGGGAAGACAGTTTGAGAAACCAAAGTGTGCACACATAGGTTGCAAAGGCAGGAGGGAGGACACCCCTGTGATAGGTTAGATTAAGGATGAGTCAGTAAGACAAGGTAAGGTAAGAAAACTGAAAGATCACACTACCTCACCTGTGATGGACAGGGGTCATAGAAACATAAAAACATAGAAGTTGATGGCAGATAAGGACCGCCAGGCCCATTCTGTCTGCCGTTTACCTTACCTTTATTAGCGGCCACTGATCTTACTTGACCATCGGCTTTAGCCTCTATTTTCCACCTCTAGGGTTCCCTTATGCCTATCCCATGCATGTTTAAATCCCCTCACCATGCTTGCTCCCACCACCTCCTGTGGCAGGCCATTCCATGCATCTACCACCCTTTCCATGAAAAAAAAACTTTCTCACATTTCCATTTATCCTGCCCCCCTCCAGTCTATATCATGCCCCTTCGTTTTTGTGCTTCTCCTATATTGAAAAATGTCTCCCACCTGCACCTTGTTTATGCCCTTAAGATACTTGAAGGTTTCTACCATGTCTCCCCATCCCCTCCTCTCATCCAGTGCATTCATATTGAGGTTTTTTAATCTCTCTCCTCATATGTCTTCTGGTGCAAGCCCTGTACCATCTTGGTTGCCCTTCTCTAAACTGTCTCCACCCTGTCTATGTCCTTATGAAGATGCAGCCTCCAGAACTGTACATAGTATTCCAGATGAGGCCTCACCAGTATTTTATATAGTGGTATCACCATCTCCCTCCTTCTGCTAGTGATATGTCTTCCAAGGCAACCCAACATGTCACTGGCCCTCCCCTACCACCTTAGTACACTGCTTGGCCACCTTTAGGTCATCTGAGATGATAACTCCCAGATCCCTTTATTCCCTGCTGATCATCACTAGCCCCCCCCATCCTGTAGCTTACTACAGGGTTTCTGCATCCCAAGTACATGATTTTGCACTTATTCATATTGAACCTTAATTGCCACACCTTGGACCATTTTCCAGCTTTCCTAGGTCCTTCCTCATTTTTTCTACCCAATCTGGAGTGTCCACCCTGTAGATCTTGGTGTCATCTGCAAACAGACATCCCCTCCCCTCCAGTCCTTCCGCAATGTCACTAATGAAGACATTAAAAAAGGACTGGCCCCAGGCTTGATCCTTGAGGTACTCCATTGGTCAACTCCCTCTCCTCGAATTGGATCCCATTTACCACCACCCTCTTCTTCCAGTCCCTTAACCAGTTTCCCACCAAGTTTGCTACCTTGTGGCCCACTCACAGGTTACCCATCTTGTTAACTAGTCTTTTATGTGGGAGGGTGTCAAAGGCCTTGCTGAAATTGAGGTTGGTGACATCTACTGTTCCTCCCTAATCCACCTCCTTCGTTACCCAGTCAAACAAATCATTCAGATTCATTTGACATGACCTTCCCATTGTGAACCCATGCTGTCTCAGATCCTGGACTCCTTTGGCTACCAAGTGTTCCACAATCCTCTCCTTAAGCATTACCTCCATAATCTTACCCACTACTGAGGTTAGGCTGACCAGCCTATAGATACCTGCCTCCTCCCTGCTTCAATTTTTGTGAAGAGGGACTACATGTGCCATCCCCTAGTCCTCAGGAACCACTCCTGTGTTGAGCGACTCACTGAACATGGCTGCCAGTGGTGCTGCTAACTCCATCCATATCTCTGTTAATATCCTGGGATGTATGCCATCTGGTCCCATTGCCTTGTCCACTTTCAGCTTTGTGAGTTCCTCCAGAACTCTCTCTACTGTAAATGGACTGGTGTTCACCTCCCTTCTCCCCCAGCTATGGTCCTTGTCCCTCCCCTTATTTAGTGAATACTGAACAGAAGTATTTGTTCAGTATGTCTGCCTTTTCCAGGTCTCCTGGTGGACACATCCAAAATAGTGGGTCAGATGGTTCTCAGCTTTCCAGTGCAGGAAAGGGCGCCAGATTTTGTCATAGCAGGATAGGTGTCCAATAGCACCATGGGCCATGCTTTCATACCGTGCTGTGAAGGAAAGAAGGTCGAGCCATTCTGTTGATGTAGGAAGAACAGGATGTCTCCAATGGCATAAGATGACTCTCTTTGCAGCCACAAGGACCCCTATAACTCAAAGATCCTGTGTGCAGATCAAGGATATGCTGACTGGGGGAAGGTCCAAAAAAAGCAAAACATGGATCTTTCACCCTGGAAAGGGGGACAGTGCCCATACAAAATGAACAAACTGTGTCCCAGTAATGATCAAGCATAGGACAGTACCACAGGATATGTGACAAAGAGGCTTGAGGTGACAAGCATCTCCAGCAGTCACTGTATGGATGTAGACTGGCTTTGTAAGCCAGAGCAAAGCGTGATAAGCTCTGTGCATGATCTTGTATTGGAGAGTCTTAGGCTGTACCTCTCTTGAGGCTTTATAGATACATGGCCAGAGCTGGTCCTACTCTGCCTGTAGGATGGAGATATCCAGTTCACACTCTCAGGATTCATGAGGAACAGTCGAGGGGTGTGACACAGTCCAGAAAGTTTAGAAGGATGTGATTTTGTGTAACAAGCAGTTCAGAGGTGAGAGGGTTGCCAGCAACATGTCCAGGGAAGTGACAGACAGTAAAGTGTGGTCCCTGGAAATGTTGGTTTTCAAGTGATCCCTGAGTTATAAATATTTCCAGAACTGAGTGTGGGGGATAGCGTACTTGTCAGACAGTTCTGTGAAAAAATACAGTACCCCTGTGATGGGATGGTATAGGTACTCCAGTGAGACAATGCCCTGACACATTCAGGTGCTCTATGCTAGAGGTTTACCCTCAATACATAGGGCAGAGTTATGCCAAAGGGGACAACTACGGGCTGTACGTGATGACCAGTTCAAGGTGGAGGAAAAGTGGGTCCAGATGAGCCTGTTGAGTTTAACACTGGGAGGTGCCTCTCGAAGCAGTTTCCAATCAGGGAAGAGAAGAGCAGTAGGGGAGAGAAGGCCAGTCTGTGCCAGCTGCAGGGTAAGCCATCAAGGGGGCAGAAGGGTGAGCTCTGGTATCAGACATACAGGAGCCTGGTGCAGCACTACCAATTTGTGTTGTTTTTTTAACAGTAGGCAAACCAAAGCCGTCTTCTCTACAGGGTGTCATCACTGTTTGCAGTTTTATTTTTGGTGAGTTCTGATTCCAGATGAATACATACATTTTAGACAGAATGATTTTGAAAAATGTAGAAAGAAGTGACACTGGGAAGTTGCCTAAAATATAATGGATGTTAGGAAGGGTTATCCATTTGAGAGTGTTAACTCTGCCCCAATTGGAGAGAATGATGTTTTTTCAGGCATTCAAATCAGTGGGCAGTTTGCTGAGTACAGTGGTGGTGTTAGCCACAATCATGGCAGCAGAAGTGGGCTTGAGCTGTACACCCAAGCATGTGACACCCTCTGGTGACCACTGAAAGGAGAAGAGAGTGAATAGAGCTGGGGTGCATGAGGTATTGAGTAGCAGAATCTTGGGATTTGGCTTCATTTAGTTTGTAACCTGCCAGGTTAGAGTTATTTTCAATGATTCCCTGGAGGGTCTGGAGAGAAGAGGGAATGTCGGGTAGGAACAAGGTAACGTTGTCCACAAATAAGGCAATTTTGTGAGGGATGATCACAACTGGGATACCTGTGAACTAAGGGGAGAATCAGATTTTAAGTGCCTAGGGTTCTACTGCCAGAAAGAAAAGGAAAGGAAACAGGAGACAGCCCTGTCGGGTTCCCTGATGTAAGTGGAAAGATTAGGATACTATGGTATTGGTAAGGATGGTGACTGTGGGATGGGCGTATATGAGATGTGCTATATCTATGAAGGTTGGGGGGAGGCCAAAGTGAAGAAGCGCATCAACAGGTATGGCCTCTCCACCCTGTCAAAGGCTTTTTCAGCATCCAGTGACTGGGTGGCAATGGGGTCCAGGGAATCTCTGACTTGCCACAAAAGGTCAAGGGTGCATCTAATATGGTCTCACACCAGGCAGCCTGGAACAAAGCCAACTTGGTTAGGGTGGACCAAGTAGCCTATGATGGGTTCCAGGCAATGAAGCACATACTAACAGAGGTGAGAACGAAGTAAGTGCCTCAGCTGGGACTTGAACCCAGGCAGCCCAAAATACTTTTCCGATTGCGCTAACCAGCTGCACCACTGAGACAACTGGAACCTAGGCTGTTCCCAAGCACATTAATCTTCCTCAAATGCACAACTCAATGGCAGCACAAATATTTACTTGTAACAATCACACAGGAGTGTGGTGTGCATATTTATGGAACACATATAAACAGAGGTGAGAAAGAAGTAAGTGATTCAGCTGAGACTTGAACCCAGGCCACCTGGAATACTGTTCCAATTGCATTAACCAGCTGCACCACTGAGACAACTGGAACCTGGGCTGTGCTCAGGCACATTACTCTTTCACAAATGCACAACCCAATGGCAACACAAATATATACTTCTAACATTTGTTGGTCAGAAGTGGAAACTACAACCCCGAGAAAATTTGAGACAGAAACTGAAATGGAGGCACTTACTATGCCCAAGTGGAAAATTGCTTCCCACAAGCTGGTCATGCACCGTATGATGGGGTGGAGTGAGGTCGAAGGGATAGATCTCTTGCACATGATATTGCTACTTGATGTCCCTCTGGGGACTATTAATGACATGACTTAAGAAACTGTTGGTGTCTGGGGAAGGTTGAAGTATTGGGGCGGGACTCAGATCTGTCTGATCAAAGCTTGGTGGCCCCCCTTCTTGTAGCCTCCCTATAGACCCGGAAAGGTACCCCCTGTTAACATGCCCGTATGGTTCCAGAAGCTCTGTACTGAAAGCTTATGAGGCCCTGATGTTGCAAATTTCTCTCCCCTTCTCCAAACCTATCTTTGTAGCAGGTGCCTATTGCCACCCTGGCTTACAACCCAGAATTGCTACTGACCTCATAGCCACCCTAGCTAGCCACTCCTCAGCCAGGGAGTTATATATTATGGGTGATTTCAACATAAATTGGATGACCATACCCAACAAAGTGCAAAATGCTATACATGCGCTCAACTTATCCAAGACCCAACTCAGCTAAATCATAAGACAGGAAACCATTCCCTCTTTGACTGGGCCCTCACCTCTCACACCCATAAGGTCATTAAATCTGGTACTTTAGCAGATGCCTTCAGTGACCATTGCATGACTTTCCTTCGTAGAGTTCACAAAGTCAAAGCCCCTTATAAAACACTACAAATCCGATCATACAAATCCCTTTAACATTGCTCCTCTTTTATATGATTTGACCAACATTAACTGGGCACCCATATCCGAAGCCAGCAACCTTGATGTTGCAGCTAACTACTTCAGAGATTGATTCCTTGAAGTCTGGGATCAACATGCACCATTACGCTGTGCTCGAGTCCGAGGTAACTACCTCTCCTGGATCTCTCCCAGAACTCATTGCTTGCCAAAGAGCACATGATGCAGCCTGGAAGCTCCATAAAAGTACAAAGCTTCTTAAAGATTATGAGGCCTACCGGGCCCTCAGAAACAAATGCACAAAAGCCACTCATTTGGCTAAGGCTGAGTACTTCAGCTCTACCTTCAACTCCAATATAAATAACCCATCCAAATTTTGGAAAGTAATTCATACTTTTCTCCCCGCAGGCTCCCTCCCCCCCCTCTTCAAAATAAACAATACTGTCATCTCTGACCACCCAAGTGTTGCGGCAGCTTTCAACTCGCACTTCACCTCATGCGCTTCTGCACTACTAGGCTCCCTTCCAACCATAAATCAGTTGACTACCACCTCTACTAGAAGTCCACCTGCCCCACCATACAGTTTTTTCCTTCTCTAAAATCCTGACACCTGATATGCTGGTGACCTTGGAAGCCCTTAACCCGAGCAAAGGTAGCTCCCCTAACGGGCTAGACCTGAAGCTACTAAATCTGTCTGCCTCAGCCATTGCTCCCCCACTGAATGCTCTTCTCAGTCTCTCGTTTCAATTGGCAGAAATTCCCCAAGAGTGAAAACATGCAATCGGCCTCCCATTCCATAAGAGTGGCAACAACTCCTCCCCTGGGAACTACCACCCTATCTTACTGCTCCCAATGTTAGCCAAACTGCAAGAAAACCTAGCCCTAGCCCAATTGTCCTCGTACCTCTCCGACATTAACTTCTTCACTCAATATCAATCTGGATTCCGCAAACACCACTCTACTACTACCTCGCTACTCCAGATCATTGTTGCGATCCTGTCGGGCATGGATTGCGGACACATCACTACTGCCATTTTTATTGATCTCGCTAAAGCATTTGACAGTTTCCCACTTGCTCCTACTCTGCTCCCTCTCGTCTGTCTGAACACAGCATAAAATGATTCAGTGCATACTTAAACGGTCACTCACAATCGGAAAAAATATCCGACTACATTTCCCCTTCCCTACCCATATGCACTGGTGTCCCCCAAGGGTCCATACTAGGTCTGATCCTCTTCTCCATTTTCCTGAATGATCTTCCATCCATCTGTACTTCATCTTCTATACATATGTTTGCTGGTGATACGATTCTTTTCTCCTCAGGGCCATTGCCTTTGGATGTTGTCTCTAGGCTTCAACGTGATTTCAATAATGTCCAGTACTGGTTTCAATCTCACCAACTCTTCCTAAATGCCAAGAAAACAGTGGCCATGACATTCAGCACAAGACAGAAACTGTCAAGGATCCCATCATTCTCCGCCTTCACTACTCTCGACGGAGCAACTATAGATGCCATGGCGTCCTTTAGGTATCTGGGCATTTGGCTGGATCAACATCTCACTTTCTCAGACCATATATATGCCATAATGAAAAACCTTCACCCTAAACTCGGTGCCTTATATAGAAACCGCTCCTGCCTCCCGCCCCAGGCAAGGTGTGAACTGGTCCAAAAGATGATTCTCCCAATCATCGATTACTGCAATTTCATCTACTGCTCTGCTCCTGCCACCTCCTTAGCTAACTTGGATACACTTTTCAACTCCTTCTGTCAGTTTTCCCTTGATGCAGCTCCTCTAACCCATCACTGTCACCTGTACCGTGCTTTAGCCTTCCCATCTCTAGCAAATAGCCGGCTGCATCACTGCACAAATTTCATCTCAAAGTACTGGCTTGGCACACTCCCGCCTTATCTCACTTCCTCAATCTCCCCCCTACCCACACCCTCTCACCTCTTAAGATCCCATGACCACAAAACTCTGTCAGTTGCCCAGACAGTCACCTCAATTGACCAGTCCTCCTTCTCCTACCATCTCCCTAAACTGTGGAATGCTCTTCCTACACAAATCTGATCCTCCTCCTCACTTGGCTCATTAAATAAAGCACTATATCATTTCCTCTCTGTTAATTGCACCTGTCCCTAGCTCCCCCCCAGTCCAACACCCTCACTGCTGCCCTGTAATATCTAAGCATAACCTAATCGATGCACTTATAGATTTAGAACTTAGTTTTGCTCCTAGGTGTTTTTTTTTCTTGTTGCAATCTCTCTCTCTAATGTCTGTCTCCTCGAAGCCTGTGGGACTCATCATGACCTCCAGCTCAATCTCTCTTACATTGATATTTTTCCTCACTTGTTGCTTTTTACTATTTAGTCCTCATATATAGGCCACTGGGCACACTTGTAATACCTTAGTCGCTATTTGATTAACCCATAAGGTCACCTTATATGTCTAAATTATTCTACCATGTAATCTATGCTTTATTCGCTTTATATAACTTGCTTGTACTTAATAACACAATGTATCTCCCATTACCCATTCCCCCAGGTCGTAGCGGGAGACGAGCAACTCGTTGTTCAGTGTACCTTACCTGGTGAAACTTTTCAATCAATCAATAAATAAATAAATACATAGAAGGGGTGGAGGGTTATTCATTTGCATAGTGACCTGCCTTCCCCTGGGGGGGTCCCTGAGGGTGGAAGAGTTCAAGGACAAGCTGTTAAGGCTGCTGGCTACTGAAGGCCGGACAGCCAAGGAACTCTTAAAAATTTTGGATGTTTCGGAGGAGATCACTTCCATATAGTCTCCTCCGCCCTCTCCGTCTACTCCCAGAGCATCCCCTGTTGTGGCCTCCCCCATTGTGATACCTTCCGTACACCTGGACTCCTATCACAAGCTCAGGCTATTCTCTGGTGCATTTCCTGTGCCGGTGGGGGAGGATGACTTGGAAACATGGATTGGACTATGCTACTCCACTGGTCCAAAAGTGGCAATGTTCAGAGGGGGAATGGAGAAAAAGACTTATGGAAAGTTTAAGGGGCCCTGCACTGGAAGCAATCCAATTTCTACGATCCAGCAACCCAGAAGCCACTGCAGCTGAGTACCTCTCTGCCTTAGGGGAAGTGTTTGGCAGCACAGAATCTGGGGAAGACTTAATGTGGAAGTTCAAGTCAGCTAAGCGATGGAAAAATGAAAAATTGTCTGCTTTTATCACTCTAATAGAAAGGGCCATGCAGAGGGCCCACCAGAAAGGGGGAGTATCTGTTAGTGAACTGAACCAAGTCAGGCTGGAGCATATTCTCAAATCTGCCCAATATTCGAGTGTGCTCATGCTGAAATTGAAGTTTCAGGACAGGAAAGCTAACCCTCCCAAATATTGCTGGCTAATGAAGGTGATTCGAGAGGCTGAGAACGATGAGGAAGAATAGGAGCCCTATGCTGGGGTTGCCTGCACCAACCAAGTCTCAGATCGGTCTGAAGAAATGGAGGTGTCTACTGAAATCCAGCAAGTTAAAAAACTGCTTAAAGAGGTAAAGGAGAATGCAAGCCAGTCAACAAGCTGCGACTGAAGTGGCCAGAAGCTCCCACCCTTGCCTGTTGCCAACTGAAACTAGAAGTGAGGTTTCTCCCAGGGGTGTGTGGGGTCCATGCCATCACTCCTGAACCCCGGGTTGAGTCCCACTTAATGGAAGAAATGAGAGAGCTGAGAGCCTTAGTGGGGGACCTCATACATGCCACTTGCACTTCTTCCCACTGTGGAAGTGGGGGGGACAGAGAACCTGAGTCAAAGTCAAAGGAAGACAGCAGAACTCCTCCCTCCAACTGGCACAAGATTCGGGATGAGCCTAGCCACTCAAATGATTCCAGGGAACAAGTGTTCTGCTACTGGTGTGGAGAAGACAGACATACTCGATGGGGCTGCACCTTTCCAGAGAACCTGCACAAGGTTACAGCCAGACTGTTAAACTTGGTTCATCAAAGCAATATAAAGCCCTAGCTAGGCCCACTAGAAAAATCCTACTCATCTAAAACTGCTGTTGGACAGTATGGTAAACCAACCTCCCCGGACAAGTCCGAGATGGTGTGCCCATCCCTGGAGACTACAGTAACAGTCAATGACATTTCCACTCATGCTGTGTTGAACAGCGGCTCGCAAGTAACCATTATATTCCAGGATTGGTATGACCAGCACTTATCTGACCTCCCACTCCAACCCCTTGAAGGACTGCATGTATGGGGGTTGAGTGAGAAATCCTATCCTTATTTAGGGTATATACGAGTTTGGTCGTCCTTCCCTACTGCAGTAGCAGGTGTGTATGAGCAGGTAGAGACCCTGGCCTTGGTGTGCCTGCCAAATGGACTGTATGACAGTGTCCCTCTACTAATTGGTACAAATGCATATATGTTCGGACAGTTAGCTCAGCTGTGTCAGGAAAAGCAAGCCAAGCGAAATAGACGGGCCCTACATATCCTGGACCTAGTACAGTGAGCCTGTGACTTACAGATGCAAACACAGGAGATTGAAAAGGATGAACCCGTGGGGGTGGTCTGGAAAAAGGATCCTGACTCACTGGTACTACCACCCAATGCTTCGTGCACCATCAGTAGTGAAGTGCGCCTAAAGACAGATGTTAAAAATAAGACTATTATGCTGGACACCCCAGAAGAGGGGAAACTGCCTGAGGAACTGTTGGTCAAACCTAGCATTCTACCTACCCAGGCCCATGCCTACACTCTGCAAGTAGTGGTGCAAGTGCAGAAAATGTCGGATTGAGAGGGTTGGGTGAATTGGGGGTGCACCCTAGCCACTGTGTACTGTGCAGATACTGCTGTGCTGCCCAGCAAGAAGTGCCCCGATGATGGTGATGAGGTGACCCCTGACCTGTTTGAATTTGAAGAGACCCCCCTTCCTGCCGAACGGAAAGGCAGGATTAGCCAGAAGTTGTCTCAGAGGAGTCAAGTATTCTCCTTGAAGGAATGGGACATAGGATGCGTCACCGGGGCTGAACATTACATAACATACTGATATAACATACTACGAAGCCAGCAGATTAGGCCCTATGGTCTATCGAGTCTGTTCGATGGTCAGTGCTTTCCCAGGACACCATTAGTAGCCACCCTCCCTCCTAATAAGGTCCCCCATTTCCCAGCAGGGCTCTGGGATGCACCTTCCCTCAATACCTATTCCAGCCTTTCTTGAACCCCTCCACAGTACTAGCAGTCACCAGCTTCCTGGACAGCGCATTCTCAGTGAAGTAGCACCTCCTTGTTTCCCCCCTCAGTCTCCCCCGTCCAGCTTCATTGAGTGTCCCTTGGTGGCCCCTACCTCACTCAGCTGAAAGACCCCCTCAAGGCTTACCCTATTCATTCCTTTCAGATATTTAAAGACCTCTATCATATCCCCCCATTCCTTCTTTCCTCCAGCGAGTTTAGGTTGAGCTCCCTCAGTCTCTCTTCATAGGGCCTTTCCCCTAGCCCCAGTACCATCCTGATCGCTCTCCTCTGCACCCTCTCCAGTAATGCAATGTCCCTCTTTAACTAGGGACACCAAAATTGCATGCAGTATTCAAGGTGTGGTCTAACCAGGCAATTGTACAGCGGAAGGAGCACCTCTCGACTGCTTGGGGTTATCCCCCTGGCCATGCACCCCAGCATTTTATTTGCTTGGACCGCAACCCTTCTACACTGCTCTGAGTTATTCATTTTGGCATCCACCATCACCCTGAGGTCCTTCTCCCCCCTAGAAACCTGCAGTGCTTCCCTCCCAAGGTGTATACATGAGTCAGATTTCTGGCCCCCAGGTGCAGAACCCTGCATTTTCCAGCATTAAACTTTAGCTTTCAGGCTCATGACCATCTCCACAGAGTCTCCAGGTCCTCCTGGAGATACAGCTTTTCCTGCTCCCCATCCACCACCACCCACAGATTCGAGTCATCTGTAAAGAGGTTTATCCCACTCCGGATACCACTTCTGATGTCTGAGATATAAGTGTTAAACAGGAGTGGGCTCAGTACCGACCTCTGTGGGACCCCACTAGTGACTATCCTGGAGGATAAGATCCCCCTACCCTCACGCTCTATATATCTGACTTGATGATGAGAGGCCCATCAGAGATGGTCCCATCACCTTGCACTGACTGACATAGATGATGTTAGAAGGCACCTTCAAGAAATGCTGGCTGTAGGAATTATTCAAGAGTCTCAAAGCCCTTATGCCTCCCCAATTGTAGTGGTCTGAAAGAAGAATGGATCATTGACGATGTGTGTGGACTACCAGATGTAAAATCAGAGAACTGTTCCAGACCAGTAGAGCATGCCCTGTATCCAGGATGCCCTTGACTGCCTCAACGGAAGCCATTGGTTCTCAGTAATCGACCTCCGGAGCTGGTACTATCAAATCCCGATGGCCCAGGAGGACCGTGAAAAGACAGTCTTCATTTGCCCCCTGGGCTTCTACTAGTTTCTACATATGCCTCAAGATATTTTGGGTGCAACCACCGCTTTCCAGCGGCTGATGGAACGAGTGGTGGGAGACATGAACTTATTAGAATGCTTTGTGTACCTTGATGACGTCATTGTGTTCAGCCAGGCTCTGGTGGAACACGAAGCTCACTTGTTTAAGGTTCTTGACAGATTAGAGGACTTCAGATTTAAGCTATACATAGACAAGTGTCAATTCTTTCAAATGTCTGTGAAATATGTTGGGCACATAGTGTCAGCT
This sequence comes from Neoceratodus forsteri, assembly GCA_016271365.2. Taxonomy (NCBI): domain Eukaryota; kingdom Metazoa; phylum Chordata; order Ceratodontiformes; family Ceratodontidae; genus Neoceratodus; species Neoceratodus forsteri. The sequence goes on from CM057449.1 coordinate 465,823,711, forward strand.
GATGGGATTCAGACAGACTCGAGCAAAGTGGAGTCCTTGATCACCTGGCCTCAGCCAAACAACCTAAAAGAGTTGCAAAGATTCTTGGGATTCTGCTGTTACTACCGTCAGTTAATAAAAGACTACTGCAAAGTCATTCGCACTTTGCTAAACCTAACTCAAGGCTACCCCCCTACAAACAAGAAGTATAAAAAAAGCACAGTCAAGGAGAAGGACAAGGTTTAATTTTGGACATATGAACCGTTTGGAGCCAGGTGGACCTCTGAGTGTGAAACTGCCCTGTATGATGTCATTTAACAACTCACCCATGCCCCTGTGCTTGCCTATGCCGACTCTACCAGACCTTACAGTATGTGCTGCACACTGATGCCAGCTTGAAGGGACTTGGTTTGCTGGCCAAGGCACCTAGCTTCACCTGAGCTCTTTCCTTCTAAGACTGCTTGAAAGGCAGAATAGAGAAACTTACCAGAGCAAGGGAAAAGGATTAAGACTTAGTTTGGCTAAGCAGATTTACTGTGTGGTGGTGGTGTTTTTAATTTTTACTCACAGGGATTGCTACTGTTTGTTGCTAACATTTCATTGCTTTATTTTTTCTCTGATTCAAATTGTTGTTGCTGGTATACCTTCTTCTGCATTATTACAAGGTGTGCCTACAGGTGTGTGCTAACAGATTACTCCTGTAATCTTCTGATTCAAATTGTCTTTGCAAGGTATATCTTCTGTTACTGCTTTATTTTTCTCTGGAGCAAAGTGTTTCTTACAGCGTATATCTTCTCTGAAATTATTACAGGTGGTGCTTTACAGGTTTTACAGTTTTATCTAACATTAGGATAAGCTTTCAGGGTTACTGCATTTGTTGTTGACTGATTGTTTCTGCTCTTACCTCCTTGTTCTTTCGTCCGTGGTTCTTCTTTTTAGGCAGGGGAAGGGCCCAGCCACCCACCCCCATCCCCAACCACCCCACACTACACTCCTTTTATAGGGTACCACAGTTGTGACATTTCCTGTGGCAGAGCAGGAAGGGGCGGATCAGTGGGGCCTCCACAAGGTGATCTCATTTACAGGGGCACTAGTAATTTAACTTGTTATAACAAGTTAAACAAAGCACAATTAAACCATTACTTGCATTTTTTTTCCTTTTTTTTTTTTTCCTTCTAATTACTCTGACTAGGTTACAAACCCAGCAACTTATTTGGAATGGATTTCATTAACTGCAGGTACTGTGGAACAATTTTCAGAAGGACAGTCTTACAGGATTTAGGACACTGTCCTACATGCTGGGCCTTTGGAGATCTTAGGGCTCAGCTCCGGGCAGCATGGGCAGAGATTGCACGCCTCAAATTTCATATTGAAGAGGAAATACGTTATAAGAACCACCCGCCGTTTCCCCAGCATCCAACCAAAAAACCTCGACCGCAGAGGGTAGTTGGTCCAGGAGGTTGGTAGGTGGTTAGGAGGAGCAAATCAGGTGCCCCATCACTCTCTGCTCTCCAACACATTACCTCAAAACCATATAAACACTACAACAGGTATCTGCCTCTATATCTGAAATCAAATAAAGAGGCAGAAGACACTGCAGAGCAGGACACTGCAGCACAGGAGCTAGCACAACAAAACTCACCCAAATCAGGAACCAAAACAAAACAAGCACAAAGGAAATCAAAAACTTCTGATCATAGGAGACTCCATGATTCGGGAGTTGATACCCATCTCCAGCCAGGGTGATGGTCAGATGTCTCCCAGGTACATCAGCATGGAGAGACACTGACCGCATTGCTAAATTGTTCACAAAGCAGGAGAAAACATTGATGTCCTAGTACACATAGGGACTAATGATCTCGCCAGCCGGTCAGTTGTGGAGACCAAGGAACACCTGACTAGGCTGGGTGACAAACTATCATCCATTTCGTCCGGCATCTCCTTCTCTGAGATCCTGCCAGTCTGGGAGAGGGAGCAGATGGACGGAAGGTCAGAGAAGGGGAGATAGGGGAGCTAAACACGTGGCTCAAGGGCTGTGCCAGGAAAAAGGACACAGATTTGTAGGGAACTGGCAACAGTTCTGGGAGCGAAAGTTCTTTAAATTTGATGGACTGCATCTGACTAAGGAGGGAGTCAGTGCATTGGGGCAGAAGTTTGACGTCTTTGCAGAATATTTAAACTAGCAAATGGGGAGAGGGGTGCAGCACCCATACGTCGAATGAGAAGAACACCTCCCCTCAGCTAGTGGTCAAACAGGAATTCAGCATGTTTGCCGTTCATTTGCATCACCAGGTAAGAAAAAGGTTTGTCTCCCATACGACGCACAGGGTAAGGCCAAACTTCACCCAACAACTAACACACCAAAATCTGCCAATGGAAAATCATGTACACAATGCTCACAGCCTGGGAAATAAGATCCCAGACCTGCAGGCAATAATGTCAGAGGCTAAACTGGACATAGTAGCAATTAATGAGACGTGGTTTACCAGTAACCACACTTGGGAGACTTCAGTACCTGGCTATGTATTGTTCAGAAGAGACTGAGGTGCAAAAGGGGGAGGAGGCCCTGTATGTTAATGAAAATATCAAAGCTACAGAAATTCAGAATACCGTGAAGGAGCCAGAAGAACTGTGGGTCACCCTGGAAACAGGAAATGGAACAGCCATAAGAACTGGGGTTGTCTACAGGCCTCCAGACCAGAGGAAGACATAGACACATTACTGTTATAAGATATACAAAACATGACAGCTAAAGGAGGTTCTGATAATGGGAGACTTCAACATGCCGGATACAGATTGGTCAATACCAGCAGAACATCTGCCAGAACTAGACTCATAGTGGATTCTCTGCAGGGAGGGCCTCAAACAACTGGTACAGCAACCCACAAGAGACAGGGCTATCCTAGATCTAGTACTGACTAACAAAGAAGGGATCACAGATCTCCAGGTAGAAGGTCACCTGGGAGCCAGGACCATCACATGGTATGGTTCAATTTGGCTACTACATCTAAATCATCCCATTCCAAGGCAAAATATGGGACTTCAGAGGAGCTGACTTTGATAAGATGGCCAACAGAGTTAAGCTAGCCTGGCAAAAAGAAACACAGGTGAGGGGTACAGGCAAAGTGGGCAAGCATTAAGGAAGCAATACTTGAGCAACATCCCATTGAGTTAGACAGAAAAGGAAGTGTACAAGAAGAAGGAAACCACTTTGGTTCTCAAATACAGTAGCAGAAAGGTCAGAGCCAAAGGCTGGCCTTCAGGAAATATAAGGGAACACAGCGGATGAAGATAGGGAGGCATACCAAACTGCCCTAAGGGAAGCAGGTAAGGCAGTAAGGCAGGCAAAGTCCCAAACTGAGGAAACACTAGCACGAACAGTAAAAGAAGGTGACAAGACTTTCTATAGATACATTAGTGAAAGGAGAAAGTCCAGTGGGGGTATGCTAAGCTTAATGGAGAAAAGAGAGCATGTGAGGAGGAGGACCCTGTAAAGGCATCTATCCTAAATAGATACTTTGCTCAGTATTTACTGAAGAGAAGGTAGGGCAGGGCCCACAGCTCAGCATCATGGACACAGGGGAGGGAGGTGAGCACTACCCTTCACAAAAGAAAGGGTCTTACAAGAGCTTGCTAAGCTCAGGGTGGATAAGGCAATGGGACCTGATGGCATACATCCCAGGGTACTTAAGGAGCTAAAGGAGGAACTAGCAGAGCCATTAGCAGAATTGTTTAGTGAGTCTCTGAGCACAGGAGAGGTCCCAGAAGACTAGAGAAGGGCTCATGTGATCCCGCTCCACAAGAGTGGTAGCAGGGAGGAGGCGGGGAACTACAGACCGGTCAGTCTTACCTCAGTAGTGGGCAAGATTATGGAGGCACTCCTTAAGGAAAGGATAGTACAACACCTGGAATCCATAGGGCACAGGATCCAAGACAGCATGGGTTTACAAAGGAAGGTCCTGTCAAACTAATCTCATAGATTTCTTTGACTGGGTAACCAGAGTGGTGGACCAAGGGGGAGCAGTTGATGTCGCTACCTTGACTTCAGCAAAGCTTTTGACACTGTTCCACATAGAAGATTGATAAATAAGCTGGGTAGGCTCGTGGTGGGTCAGAAGTTGGTCAACTGGGTGGCAAACTGGTTGACGGGCAGAAAACAGAGAGTGGTGGTAAATGGTATACAGTCAGAAGAGATGCAAGTCACAAGTGGGGTACCTCAGGGATCAGTCCTGGGGCCAGTCCTCTTCAACATCTTCATTAGTGACATTGCAGATGGACTAGAGGGTAAGGCTTGTCTGTTTGCAGATGACACCAAGATCTGCAACAGAGTAGATGATCCAGATGGGGTTGGCAGAATGAGAAGAGATCTGGATAAACTAGCAGAATGGTCAGAAGAGTGGCAACTGGGATTTAATGCAAAGAAGTGCAAAATCATGCACATAGGGAAGAGAAACCCTGAAGCCATCTATAGGCTGGGAGGGGAGTTGCTAGCAGTCACAAAGGAAGAAAGAGACTTGGGCATCATCATCACTGATGACCTAAAATCATCCAAGCAGACCTCTAAAGCAGTAGGTAAGGCTAGGGGTGTTAGGGTGTATTAGTAGGGTATCACAAGTCATAAGAGGAGGTATTAATCCTCTGTACAAGACACTGGTTAGGCCCCATCTGGAGTACTGGGTGCAGTATTGGAGGCCACACCTTCACAAGGACATTAACCAAATTGAGGCAGTCCAGAGAGGGCAGCCAAAATGGTGCAGGGACTGCATCAGAAGACATATGAGGACAGATTAACGAGCTCAATATGTATACCCTTGAGCAAAGGAGGGAGAGGTGATATGATCGAGGCATTCAAACACCTTAAGGACATAAACAAGGTGAAAGAGTCTAACATGTTTAAATATAAGAAAAATAACAGGACAAGAGGACACAGCATGCGATTAGAGGGAGGCCGATTAAGGGAATGTGAGGAAATTTTTCACAGAAAGGGTGATGGATGCATGGAATGGCTTACCACAAGAAGTGGTGGCTATGAATACAGTGCAGGGCTTCAAAGAGGCATGGGATAGGCATAAGGGAGCAATACAAATGACTGTGAATAGATAGGCCACTGACAGAGCAAAGGCCGATGGCACATTTATAAGGTAGAAAAAGAAATGGGCAGACTGGATGGGCCTTGTGGTCCTTATCTGCTGTCAACTTCTATGTTCTATATGTTTCATCCTGTATCAAGAGTACAAGGAAGGCTTATGCCCAGTGGTGTTTGCCAGTCTGAGCCTAACCTCCTCCAAAAGAAACTATCCAGTACACAAGCTTGAATGTCTTGCATTAAAATGGGCTGTGGTGGACCAATTCTATGAATTTCTTCATGGTGCCAAGATTCTGGTCAAAACTGACAATAATCCCCTCACCTATGTCCAGACCTCAGCTAAACTGGATGCCACAGTACATCGCTGATTATCTGCACTTTCCACTTATGACTATTCAGTGGAGTATCGACCGAGCCTGAACCACATTGATGCTGACTCCCTTTCCAGATGACCTAACTCTAATGCCAATTGGGTGAAAATGTCTGAGCAGTCTGTCAAAGCCCTCTGCCAGAAATTTGACAAAGATGAGCATCCCTCTCCTGAAACAGTTGACAGCCTGGTAGGCTGTTTAGGCCCTCCTGACACTTGTGTTCCCGTGGCCTATTGCCACCATGAAGCCTTAGACCTTAGTGCCTCACCTCAACTCTCCCCTGACAACATACAATAGGCTCAGGTGCAAGACCCCATGATTAAGCCTGTGCTTGATGCTCTACATGTTGGCAAAATGTTTCTAAACTCTGCTCGTCAGATCCATGGACTGCTTTGCTGTCTAAAGAGGGACCCAGACTTAAATTGCATAACCAGCTACTTTATAGAGAAACCACCAACTGACTAGGTCAAACTGACAAACAGCAACTTGTGTTACCTACAGCTTTCAAACATTTGGTTCTATGGGCTCTTCATAACCAAATGGGACACTTGAGTGTGACAGAACTTCAGAACTAGCCCATGCTCAATTTTATTGACCAAAATTGTGGGGGTGACATTGATGCCCATATCCAGACTTGCAGCTGTGTCTTCAAAGAAAAGCTCCACCTGAGAGGACTGCACCCCTGATTAATATCTCTACCAGCGCACCCATGGAGCTGGTGTGTATCAATTTCTTGTGTCTTGAACCTGACCAGAAGAATGTTGGGAATGTACTCATTGTAACTGATCATTTCACATGGTATGCCCAGGCTTACTGAACTAAGGACCAGAAAGCATCTACAGTGACCATGGTCCTAGTTGAAAAGTTCTTTGTCCATTATGGCGCACCTCAGAGAATTCATTCTGATCAGGGGAGAGACTTTGAAAGCCATCTGATCAAGGAAATGCTCTCACTCTGGGGAGTGCGAAAATCCCAAACTACCCCTTATCACCCCAGCGGGATCCACAGCCTGAAAGGTTTAACTGAATGCTACTTGACATGATGGGCACCCTTCATCCCTGGGACAAGTCAAGATGGAGCCAACAGATCAGCACCTTAGTACACACCTATAGTTGCACCAAAAGTAATGGCACTGAGTTTTCCCCCACCACCTGATCTTTTGTCAGGAAGCCCAGTTGCCTGTGGACATCTGCTTCGGGGTGTCCCCGGATGGAGTTAAAGCTAAGAATTACCTGCAAAACATTCAAAAGTTAAAGGCTCAGTTAAATCATGCCCACCAACTGGCACAAACTATGGCAGCAAAAAGAAACTTGTCAAATAAAGAAAGGCATGACAAGCATGTCAAAGCTCAGAAATTGCTACCTGGAGACCGTGTTCTGCAGTGGAACTTGGGACTGCATGGAAAGCATAAAATTACTGATAGGTGGCACCACCTTCCTTATGTTGTTGTTAGTAAGCTGGAAGATCTGCCAATCTATAAAGAGCACCCTGAAAATGATCCCTGAGCTACCAAGACAATGCACCAGAATCATTTACTGATAATTGGTCAAGTAATCATCATCTCTGTACCTCCAGACACTACCCCTCCCAGGCCTGTAACTAGAGCTGCAGCCAAACAGAGACAGATTACCCCTTCTCCTGTCATCAAGGATTCAAGGCCTCCCCAAAATGACACTAATTGCCAGTCTGAGTCTGATGACAGTGAGTGTGAAGCTTCCTATTACTCATCATATGAACTGAGTCAACTGTTTCAAGGTAATCCCATGTGCAATCTCAGAGATGAAGCTGAATCCTCAGGACTGCCTAACCCTTCTCCATAGACCCTGTGCCCCTTGAAAGTGAGGTGCAAAGTGTGACTTCTGAAGTAGTTGACTCTGTGTCTGGTCGAGCTGTTTGAATAGCCAGAAAGAGAGCCTGCAACAGAAAGCATCCCTGGTGACATACCAGAAACTACAGAACTGTGCGAAAGCAATGATCTAAAACATGTTATGACAAATGGCAATGAGGAAGTGAATGATGCTGAGAGTGTTAGTCAGGTGTTGCAAAATATAAATTCTATAGAATTCCCCCTGGATGATGAATCTAGGCCTCTTTCAGACCCCAGTACTGACAGCAATGTTGTGGAACAAGAGTTAACAGAACAAGGAGCTGAAAGTGCTCCCAATTTAGCACCAGTCCCCAGTGCAGAGGTACCCCTCTCTAGAGGAGCAGATTCCAATGCAAATGTTGAAAACCCTGAACCTGTGCCTGTTCCCCCAAGAAAGTCTGGAAAAGCCACCAAACCAATGATCAGTCTCAGTTACAACTCCCCAGGGAGGCATGTGGATCTTCCCTTACATGTTGTACATAAAGGAGTCTGCATTTCTGAAAGCTCTCTTCCCAAATTGAGCTATTCTGCTACTTCCACGTTAATAGACAAGCCTTCAAACTCTGGTGCCCCTGACCCATAAAGTCCTGAAATAGCTGACAGGGATAGGCCCCCAGTCATGTTGCTTAAAGTACGGGAAATAGTACAGACACGAATGGTCAGAGTAATGTGGTTATCTGTTTAAATCATTTTGAAAATGTTTATGTATATGACAAAAGTATAGAAACTATATCATTGCAGAAATGTGTTATTATCCTAAGAAAGTATGGTAATGCTTAATGCAATTTCCTTTTACTGATGCATCAGTTTTCTTTTCTTTGTGGTATACCAAGTGAAACATGCATGTAATATTTGTATAATGTTTTCTATAGAATGTCATAGTAAGTATAGACTTGATGTTGACTCCATGTTTTTCCAGGCAGGGAAGAGTGTAACCCCCCTACAAATAGGGGTTCCTATAATGTCTTCCTGGGCTGCCAAATGCCCACTGTCAGGAGGGTGTCCTGTGTCTAGTAGTTCTAATTGTCTGCATGTGAGTGCCCCAGTAAGCCTCCGTGCCTGTCTCTTTAAGAGAGTTGTTATTAGGTGCGAGAAAATTAGTCTGGGCTGGGTCTCAGTGATTTAAGGCTCCCAATCAGCCAGTCAGTCTATATTTCTGCTACATTCTGTAGTCACTACTTATGCAGAGGGAGCCCTGTTAGGGAAAGTGATTATTTACTGTTTATCTGGTATAACAATAATGATAGAGGAGTTTGTCTAACCTGCTTTCCATTGCAGCTTGAACTTTTGCATGAGAGCCATCATTTTGGTTCTGGACTGCCAGTGTTGGACTAATTGAACCTCAGGGGACTTAAAATGAAGACTGTCCCCAGAGGTCTTGTAGGATTGTAATTCAGTAGGAATTGTAGTTTTAAGGGTCTGGAGCCTAAATGGTCCTGGAGGGGGAGCCCTTTCTGTGACAGACAGTTACCTCAGCCAACCAAACCTTTTGAATTACTGGAAAAGTCCAGAACTGCCTGCAACAGTGTGTCAGTTGAGAGTTGGAGTTTGGAGAGGAAACAGCTTGATCCAGCGAGCAGCTACACCTGCTAGTAGCACGGGAGAATTGGCGGGAAGGCTCTGCTGGCCTGCCTGCCTGCCTGCCACATCTTCTAGTTTGAAGTATTACTTTGAGAGTAGAAGTTGGATTTATCCAATTAGTGGAATGAGACCTGAATCTGAAAAGAAACAGTGTGTTATTGCTGCCTGTATGTGGACCGAGGACTTGCTCTAGAAGCGATTGGCCTGCCTGGTACCGAGGTGACCCTTAGATCGAAAGTTTTGTGCAGAGAACCTGCGATTCGCAAATGGACTTTATCCGAACTGTGGGCAAAATACTGTAAGTGTTATAGATGTGCTGAATGTGTTTCAAGGGTCACTATTCGGTTCCACACGGCGAGTTCTGTTACGCCAGCTGAAGGCTGTTCCAGCACTTTATCACTAATTTTATCCTAACTGCCTGCTCTGCCTGGGCCCTGTCACCTCAGCCTAGGTCTCTGCCCATGATTCAGAGACATTCTCGGGGAAAGACCTGCTTGGGGGTTCAGCCCCCTGATCAACACCACCAAGCAGGTAGCGACCACCAGGAAGTGAGTCATGTAGGCCCTGTTTCCCCCTGCCAATCCAGAACAACATCCAGAGGTCTTCATGTTGTCTGTCCTGCATCCTGGTCTGGGTAGCGTGAGTACAAACAGGGTAGCTCCCTGCACCATAAGCTACAATCATTATGTGTCATCTGATTTTACTTGTTTGTGTTTATTGCAATGGACTGAGCCACCCGGCTCCGGATTACAAATATTTGGGTTAAGTGCATGCTAATTGTTTTCCTTCCTAAGGGCCCCAACAACAGCTACAATGCTGGCCTACCCCAGGCAACACTTCAGGCTAACTTGTTTTCCATACTAGGTATCCAGGGTCGTGAGGACTGTGCTAAAGGGACTCACTGTGCTTGCTTATTCAGCCTGAATTTAATCAGATCTGCCAATCACCTACTAAATTCACGCCTCACCTTTGTTCACATCCCCCTGAATAAATCAGATTGTGGCTGTTCACGTCTAACCTGGCTAGTGTGTACCTTCTTGGTGGGGATATTGTACTGCTATTGTATTGTTTCACCACTGGTCTTATTTTCCAGGGGTCTCCAGGGCAATCTCAGAAGATCTAGCCCTGGTGGTAAGTGCAAGGAGTGTGAGCATATCAGTACTGTTATATGGTAATTGTGAATGTCCTGTTGCTGAACTGTTTAGACCACTAGAAGGGTTGGTGGGTGGTTATAGCATCCTGGAAGGCTATACCAACAGCAGCTATGCTCCCCAAAACCATTCCTCTGGGTGGAGGTACCCGTTCACCAAGCTCAGGCCCCTTAACCTGTGCTTAGTTATACAGAGATGGGTAGTAGCCCATAGGAAAGCACCACCTAGGGGTTACACCAAGATCTCTGCAAAGACATGGTAAAAGTCAGTTATGAAACCATCCAGCCCCAGATATTTCCCAAAGGAGTGAGCGTGAAAAGCCCTCAGAACGTCTTGAGGAGAAATGGGAAATAAAGTGGTGATGTCAAAGCGGTGAAAAAGAGGAATGTACCTCTCAGTTTCCCGGGTGTGCCTTGATGGGCCAGGAGTTTTGCTGGGTTGTTCCCCAGCTTCCCAGTAGGATTGATTTAGCTTGAACAAGGCATACTCAGTTCATTAGTGGAAGGATTCTTCCAAGGAGGCTTTGACTTCAAGAATCTGCAATCCCATCTGTCTGGATGGAGAAAGAAATCATGTTCCAGGCTTTTCAAGGTGGCTTCCCCTTGTGTGGTCAGGTGTTCTCTCTCTTTTTGCAATTTAGAGAATAAGCACTGAGTATACCTCGAAGGGTCTCCTTCATGGCCTCCCATTGCACAGCAGTGGAGGTGTCAGGGATCTCACTGACAAGGAAGTATTCATGGAGTTCTTGTCCCACCCACTCTTGAAACCCAGGGAGTTGGAGTAAAGTGGAGTTAAACCTCTACTTGTTTTGATGGGAAGCCTGATGGTACCAAGCAATTGACAAAATCACCGGAGCATTATCGGAAATGAGTATGTTACCCAGTGATGTATGCCAAATGTGAGAGAGTAGGTCAGCAGAAACAAAGATCACATCCCGGTGGCTGTACATAACATGGACCAGAGAAAAATATGTAAAATCCTGTTCAGTGGAATGAGTGGTTCTCCAAACATAGTGTAGGCCAGTTGCTTGAAAACTACAGCTAACATGTAAGGCATGCTGGATTTTGGTGCAGGTCTTGGGTCTGGTCCTGTAAAGCCTGGGGTCAATGGCTATATTTAGGTCCTCATACAAAAAAGTACTGGATGGGCCAGCAGGGAGTGTTCTGAGGGCTATGTCAAAGAAAACAGGGTCAGGGGAATTAGGGGCATATACACTACCCAGGGTAATAGGTTTCCCTTGGTATGTGCCCTGCATCACAATGAGACACCCCTCTGTATCAGGGATTTGCTGGTGGAAGCTCAAGCGGGGTCTCCTTTTGCAGAGGACAGCCACCCTGCAGCATTGAATAGAGAAGGAACTATGGTAAACTGAACTCACCCATAAGCAGCACAAATGGGGGGCATCCTCCACATTAAGGTGGGTCTCCTGAAGGAAGACAATGTCACACTCCATATCTTGGAGTTTCAGCAGGACTTTATGCCTTTTAACAGGACAATTAAGGGCTTCAGTATTCCACAAAATGAATTTCAAGTTATCAAAGGCAGCCAAAAAGGTTGCAAAGCATTGAGAGGTATTAGAGTGTCCCCACCCACCCAACCCCAAACACCCATCACCCAGACCCCAATACCACAACACCAGATAAAATGTAACAATATCATTAGGAGAAACACTGAGTGGGGGATCACTAACAGGATTTCTCCCTCTGTGGGAAAAAGTACAATTAGTCAACCAGTAAAAACAGAATATCCCCCTCACTGTAGTAAAAGAAAAATAATGAAAAGACAAAGATTCAAGTGAGCCTAACTGGTGGAGGTACACCAGGTGTCATCACTAGTTACTGACAAGGAAAGCACTTACGTGCTTGCTTACACAGAAGGTGGCTGTGATCAAGGGTGTACCCAGGCCAGATCCTGCCCTGGGGAGTAAGAGATGGAGGGAAGAGTAGCAGTGCTGCCTATGAAGTAATAGCAGCAGGGAAGGGAAGAGAATAGGTCATATAGTAGGAGAACCCACAATGGGGGGGAAGGACCAGGATAACTGCATGGGCCAGAGGGTCCAGATAAAAGTGACCTTGTAGGAGGTCAGAGAAGCTGGCCACAGCCCTGTATATGTAGGCAGTTATAGCAGCTATGCATGACAGAAAAGGAGGGAGGGGCAGCCAGTAAGCATAGTGCAGGAGGGAAAACAAAAAGCAGCACATGTAATGCCCATATTCCAGACACAGAATTCAGTGCCAAATGTTGTACTCTATAGCCCACAGGACATAGGCAAATCTTAGCATTAACAGTAAGTAGGTATCAGAAAATGAACAGGCCAACTAATGGATTGGCAAACAGAGTTTTGAGGCAGAAATGCTGTGCAGCTTGAGGTAGCCTGCCAAACTTACAGGCTCCCTCTTCTGTGTCCCTCGCTGATCAAAGGTCATGGGGGGGAGAGGTAGTGGAGGGGAGTGGAGGCCAGAAACTAGCAGCAAATCAATGGTGGCAACAATAGACATTGCCTCAGTCCAGTGCAGGCATGTAATTTCAAAGTGCATAACAGACGCTTGCCACCCCGTATGGAAGTGTATAGTAAACGAGGGGTGTTAGGTGCACAGAACAAAGAACAAAGCCCAGCATGTATAGCAGGCTCCCAGGGCAAAGACTGAATAAAGCACTTCAGCAGGGTTTTACCATGCTGCAGCAACAGCGGCTATGAAGACATCCCCAACAGCCACAGCCGCATTGCAGAAAGTTGGCAATGCAGTGTCAGGAATGCCTCCTGCTTCCATAGGGGGGCTGCACCCCCTGAACCCCCCCACACCCCCAGTCTCTAGGATTCCAACTCTGAGTCAGAGTTGGATCTGGGAGGGGGCCAAACACCCCACGGAGCAATTCCATGGCTGTGGGAGACCATCACAGCGACAGGCGGATTTTGGCCAAATCCTATCTCTGTGGTGGTCTTCGCCATTGGGGTTTCGATGCAGTGACAGTATACCCTTCAGCAGATAGTCGCAGATAGCACCTCCCTGACCCCCGGCCCCATCATTCCACCAAGATCTTTTTTTTTTTTAAACCTGGAGAGGCACACTAAGCTGAAAGCTTGTTTACAGATGCAATCTTACAGCTCTCCAGCTACCCATCTGATGCAGGGGGGACAGTGGTGGCTTCCATGGGTTCAGACACAGGGGTTGGAGAAGAAGAAGATGATCGGTGAGGGCCTAGGTGTCGTTGGAAAAATAAATCTGCCTCCTCAAGGCTTTGAAAGATCATCCTCTGTCCTTGAATGTTGACTGCTAGCACCACAGGATACAGAAACGAATACATCAGTCTGTGGTTTCATAGGCCTCGCTTGATTTTATCAAAGGCCTGGCAACATTGGAGCACCGTTGGAGGGTAATCCAGTAAAAAGGAGATACATTGGCCATCAACATAAATGTCCTTAAGCTCCCAGGCAGGTTTTAAAATTAACTCCTTGTCCTGGAATCTGAGGAGCTTAAAGATAAATGGGAAGGGTCAGGGAGAAGGCATGGCCTTGGTAGAACATTGAATCCTGTGGGCCCTCTCAATCTCAAAATCATACACTTTAGGGTCCAGGTGTAGCCACAGTGGGAGACTGTTGCATAGGAATTGTACAGAGTCATTGTCTTCTGTACACTCTTTTAGCCACAAAATGCACAGGTTGTTCTGGTGCCCGTGGCCCTCAAAGTCTTCCAGCTTGGCCATTATTCAGGGGATGTGGGTATCCGCAGTGTGGAGGTGAGTGGCATATACCCGTGGGCTGCCATGAGAGAAGTGAGTTGGGTTTCAGTGCATGAGACCCGGCTAGTAAGGCTGCCAGTTTTCAGATTTGTGTCTGTAACAGTTTGTTTAATCATTTCCACACTGGTTGCTATCTGTTGCAGGACAGTCGCAGAGAGGAAATTTTAATGGCCTTGCTGAGCAGGCATGCATTCCAGCGCCAAAGCCACCATCTTTGCTGTGGGGAGATCGCTCGCTGGGGGAAAACTGTCTAAGTTTTTCTTTCTTTTGGATGAACATCGATGGAGGTTCAAAAAGGGAGCAATCCATCAACATACTCTTCCCCTCCACTGCTAGTGGGTTAAAAGCTCATCCGATGGGCAGAAAATCTATGGATGGCAATGAATCTTGCAAGGGCAGCCCAGAGTGAAAAGATTAGGTGGCCATCTTAAGCAGGCACACATGTGACCTCAGTAGTCTGAATTCTGGTAACTGGTGGGATAGCTAAACACAATAAAAGACAAAGAAAACCAGGTGTTGCACACATTTTTATCTATATATAGATATATATATATATATATATATATCTATATATAAATAAAATTTACTTTATTTGCATTTCAGCACAGTATAGTAATGAAATTGTGTTCAAAACCTTTGAACCTGCCAAGCAGTGTTTTTTTTTTTTTTTGGGGATAGATTTCTCCTGAAAGAAAAAAAATGCAAAATGACTTATTTATTTCAAAAGTTTCAGCAGGAAAGACATGCTGAGCTGCTATCAGCTCATTTCCAAATGTGTCCTGGGTATGAGGGGAAGTTGAGATAGATCAAGAGGTGAAAGAAATGAGTAGTATTGACAACATTACAACAAAAAGAAGTCATACACAGCAATACAGTATGTCAGACGATCATAGTCATAAACATTATAAGGCAAATCAGCACAACAGAGACATGCAGTAGATAAAATTGAACTTGATAAGCAGGGGGCACTAATCATTCAGGTACAGCCTGGGATCGAGGTAGCAAAATGCCCATGTCAGTACTAGTGGAGGGAAATGAAATCAAGAGGTAGGAGTCAGTAGCAGGTGGCACTGGAAGAGTCACGAAGGAGAGGCTTAAGGGAGAAAGCAGAAGAGACAGAGTGGATTGACAGAGGAGGGAGGGAGGACCAAAGTTTAGGAAAGAGATATGACAAAGCAGACTGACCAGTATCGGAGTTCCTAGAAGGAATAGTGAGGGAATAGGAAACATTATTGCAGAGAGGGTAAGAGGAAGTAGGGGAAGGGATAAAAGGCCTAACTGGTCAATATGTTGTTTGCTTAATAGCATATGACAAAACCCTGAAACTGCAACAGTGCAGTATAGGACAGCAAGAGGGTGCAATACCACGAATGGGTCTGTGCATGGTGCTGCACCATCTCACTGTCCCAAGCAGAGGATGAGACCTCTGCTGGGACAAAGTTCCACTGAGCAGCTGCTGTGGTGTGATGGGATGAGCCACTGGCAGCAAAGGATGCAGGCAGAGAGTTGGGGACTGGGTTTGATACCTGGTCCCAGATGCATTGAAATGTTACTTTTTTTGCACTTTGTGCGATATTCACTCTAACCCCCTCAAGAGTTAATTAATTTATTTGGGGGGGGGTTCAGGGGTTCAAAAAAAAAAGACTTATGGTGCGTGTAATATATTGCATTGTATTGGCAGCGCGGTATATGCATGTGGCATAATGTCTTGCGACATTATGACCCTGTGCCAACAAAAGGGGTTTAACGTATGACAGAAGGAAAGTAAACCAATATTTGGATACGAAGAAGGCACAATGAGAAAGTCACCTGGAATCAAAGAGGAGAGTGAAAGGGAAGAGTACAGTGAGCAGTGGGTGAGTACAAGGGGGACAGTCTAAGGCAAAATGACAAACAGTAAAAGAGAGGGTCTAGTCTGGCAAGGGAGTATATGGGAGCTCAACTATAGACTAAGTCACCATAGTCAAAAATAGTAGGAATTATCTTTAAAATAATCTCTCTGTGGGCAGGAAGAGGGATACTCCCTTTGTTCCTGTACAGTACACCGAGCTTGGGGTAGAGCTTATCGCATATGGTATCAATGTGCACTGAGAAATCAAGTTGTTTGTCCAGACAGACCCTGAAGTATATAAAGGAGGATACATCCTCAATTGTAGTACCATCAAGGGTGTGAAATAAAGAGAGCAAGGTGAGTCTAGTAAGCTTGTGTTGGGCACCAAAAGTCATGGAAACTGTTTTTTGTGGCATTGAAGGATAGTTGGTTAGACTGGAACCAGCACTGAATGTTGTCAAAGTCCAGCTGTAGCTGTGAGGCAAGGTCAAGGGAAGAGGAGTCAGATACAAAAATACTGTATCATCAGTGTGCATATGAATGGATACAGAACAGACAGTGGGGAGGTCATTCAATTATATGGGAAACAGAATGGGGCCCAGGACAGACCCTTGAGGGACACCTGAGAAGAAGGGGAGTGGTGCTGAGATATAGCTTCCTATGCAAACAGCTTGAGACCTTCCCTCAAGGTAAAAGTGAAACCAACTGACTGCAAAGTCAGACGCCCACAGCTTTATGCTTGTCCAAAAGGAGGTGATAAGCCACAGTGTCAAAAGCCTTAGAAGGATCAACACATAGGGCGAAGGTGATCAGTCTCTGATGCATACCTGAGAGAATGGAGTCAGTGAGCTTGAGAGGGGAAGTGGAAGTGCAGTGGTATTTCCTAAAACCAGACTGGCAAGGGGTAAAGAAGAAGAGGAGTCAAGGAAGGATGAGTGCTGAGAAAGTACAAAGTGTCCCGGTAACATACTCAGGGTCAGTGGTGGAGCTAACAGGGGGTGCCCCCCAGTCAATTTACCCTGTTGACTTGCACCCCCCCACCACCATTCTTGGTCTTTTTTGTGGTAAACTGCCATGCCTGCAGCATGCCTGGTGCCCCTGTGACACTCACTGTGTCAGTATGTCCACTCAGTCCAGTCCACCCAATGACAATGGAAAACCTTGTTGCTTTAATTTTTAAAAACGGGACTCGGACAGTGTCTTCCGCAGTAGTAGCTGAGGGCTGCTGCTGGTGGGAGCTGTTGGCTTTCTTTACCTGATTGACTGAAGAAGTCAGACTGTCACTCTGTCAGCCAATGAGGTCAGTTTTTTTTTCCTTTGCATTTGCCTCCAGTACTGTCCGCCACTGTGCAATCACTCCTTCCACCTCCGAATCATGGTCGTCATCATGGAACACATAGCATCACAGTGAATGATGTGGTGTGTGCATGCTTATGAAGGCAGCCAGTTAAAAGAGAGCTGGAAAGCAAAGAGGTGGCAGCAGGCCAAAAAGGAACAGTTGACCAACTGTCGTGATCACAGCAGACCCGTGGTGTGTAATCTTCTGCATCTGTGACTGTCTCTGTGGTGGGGGGGCAGGTGGCACTACTGCTAATCTGTGATGCCTGCTGAGTGCAGACTGACAGACTTGCCATCCCTTGCTGCCATCTTCTTGACTGCGCTGGTTGGATACAATGAGACTACTGGAGGAGCTTTCTTCATTCGGTCTGGTCTCTGGTGATGGTCTTGGGACTGCTGAACTGAACTAAAAGTAAAAACATGAAGAGAATCCCACTCCCAGCTGACCCAGTTATAGCCATGAGGGCCTGGATCAGAACCAGATGCCCTAGGCAGGCAGCAGGCTAAAAGAAACCTTTATTGTTTCCAGTTCTTCACCAGACTCCTAGATCAGATGTATAATTTGTAAGTGCTACCTCTAGCAGCCAAAATAAATAAAACTTCTCTTTCTCTATTTATTCTCCCTCTTTGTATTTATATTTACTCATTTTATGCAGCATATAAGCTGACTGCAGCAGCAGAGCGGCGACTATGAGTCCCAAGGTTTTCCTTTCTGTTCTCTGTCTTCTTCCCTGTTGAAAATGTTTTGGCACATATGCAACAGAACAGTATGCTGAAAAATTCTTATACCTTGGCTTGGGCGAGTCTGTGGCACAGCAGGTAGTTGAAGAAGAAGTTCAGTTAGTTTAAGCAACAACATCAGTGCAATGAAATTACTTAGCTAAAGATTTTGACCCTACCTTTCTTTTTTGACTATAAACGATTAGGCATCTTTCAGTATTATTTAGTGGTAAAACATTCTCTAGTTCCACCAAAATGTGAGTATTAAAAAAATCATAATGGTTTTATTTCATTTTTTTCTTTAGAAAAAAGATGGCTGCCACATGTGTCTTAGAAATAATATTGTATGTATGTAGACCTCAGCTGGCGTTAGGCTCCAGAAAATGAAAAAAAATTATGGTGTGTGCAGCACAGGCAAGATACCTGCTAGAAAAGTTAAGTTGATTTGACATGTATGCTAACATTTTTATGGCTGCATAGGCGGAGCTCCGCAGATATTTGGCTATCACTGTAGGAGAACAATGGGTCGGCTCCGGAATGTGCCCCAGTGTTCTCCTACAGTGATGCGGCAACGTCAGGACAGTGAGACTGCCATAAGCACTGTCCTCCATGGTGGAGCTCTCCTCTGCAGCACGGTTGTCTCCCTCCCCATGGTGCACTTCTTTGTAACTGCATTTCCTGCCAAACTGTGCATGTGTGAGTATCGTGCATGCACAGTTTCACCCCCGCCGCCATCTTGTGAGTGGCAAACAAACCACCGCGGCTCCGTCACTGCTCTGGTGTTCTATTGTCACAGCTGCCTCTCTGTGGCCCACCTTTGGAGCCATGCTGATGCAGCTCTGCCTCTTAGTCAGGTAAGAGATCACTGCAGCCGTTTCGGCTCTGCCCAGACTTTGTTATTAACTGCAGCTAAAACTAACTTTTATTAGCATGTTCTAAATTTCCTTTAGTGTTCTACCATCTTGGAGCCCCCAGAATGACTGACTTGCCCCCTCCTCAGCTCCCAAACCTGGCTCTGCCACTGCTCAGGTTGGGAAGGAGTGACATATGGTGGAAATTACCAGGATAAGTAGGATCTCCACCTTTAGGGGGCAGGTATGACTGTGATCTGCTTCCAGGCTTTAGGGACAGTTGCAAAGGGAAAACTGAGGTTGAGGAGTAGGGTAATCAGCAGTGTGAAAAGCAGAAGCTGAGAGAAGTAGAAGTTTAGGAATAAGGCCAGCAGGGCTACCTTTCTTGCAAGGACTATGCACAAGTGGGGCCTTGAGAGAAGCAGAGGCACTGGTAGAAGAGAAGAAAAAAAGTGAGGGGGAAGACAGAGAGAGGGAAGACAGGGGAAGAGGAGGAAGGGATAAGGGAAAGAGAGCACAAGTAGTGAAGTAGGAGTTAAAAGAAGAGACAACAGCAAAGAGGTCAGGGATGAGGGAGTCACCAACCTTAAGAATTAGGGTGGGAAACTGGGTCAGACGGGAGAAAAGGGAAAGAATATCTTTCTAGAACTTGGAGGGATGAGTAATGTTCTAGAATATGGGTACAAAACACCCAGACAAAGTCTGATGGCTTTGGTACAAGCAGAAACCAAGAAGGAACCACACTCACTTGCTGGTAATAGCTGATCAATAACACTGATGCCACAGTTGTAAGTTGAATTGCTTATAAATGTATTTTGAATCAGCAGTCAAAGCAATTAGCTTAACAGAAATAAAGGTGCTCATATCACCACGCTGCAGTAGCCTCTGTGCTTTGCTAATAGGGGGCCCCCTGTGGCATCAGCATTATTGACCAGCTACTACCAGCAAGTGAGTGTGGTTCCTTCTTGGTTTCTGGTTCAACAATTAGGGTTGCAAACCCTCAAACCTGCACCTACTCCACATACCTGGCGCAGTTTTTCTTGGAATGTTCTGGCTTTGGTACAAGCATTGCAAAGTTGGTGATAGCTGGACAAAACAGCTGAGGAGCCAGTGATCTTGAACTGTATGGTTCAAATATAAGAGCTTTTATAAACTTCAGGAATGTATTTAAACATTTTAGGCACATTTACATGACTAATGCGGCACAAAAGTGAGCCGATGCAAGAAGGTCCGTACCTTGAAGGAAGTGTATTTCTTCTGTCCACACTGTGGGTGGTGCACAGTTGCATGTTGTTCCTGTAGGACTCTGGGAGCTCGAGGGGTGGATCTTTAGTTTTGGGCAGCATGCTGGGAGCATCAAGAGATCATCATGGGAGTGTCTGCCTTTGCGTCGCAACATGCAGTGGTTTCAGTCCACAAGGAGGGTGAAACTGCTTAATACGCTATGTGATCTCAGCCTGGAAGTGTCTGTGGGATCGCATCAGTGATCAACTTACCATAATGGGGTAAGTGTCCACTGTACCCGATTAGAACAGTGGTCCTGCACATCGCTGTATAAACTGTGCTGCAGGAACCTCACATGTTGGAATAGCAACAGGGGTAGAATAACGTGGAGCAACTAGCGCTACCCCTGTTGCTATTCACACTTACAGGAGAAGGATATGAGCGAGGAAAGTGCAGTAACTAGCTGAGCTGCCCCCATGGCAGAGTGGGTCAAGGAAGCAGCTCAGTCTGGATAGATTGGGATACCAGGGTTCTAATCCTGGTCGCCCCTTAAGATTTTGCAGCCAGAAAAACTGATATTTTTTTACAAGGGGCCATGGAAACAATAATTCCACGGCTCCACTAATTTAGCTTTTCCCAGTGATTCACTCGACCCTCGGAATTAGGACCTTTAATTATGGGGGGGGGGGTGCAGGGGGAAGAGACCCCACATTAGTGGGTCCCCACAAGAAAACAGTTTTAAATTGTAGTTTGTTTTGAATGGTAGCGGTCATCCGACTGCTAGCATTCATGCTGTTTTCTGGCACATTTACTACTGCCACTATATTGGAGAGCACTGTCAATACAGCACTATTCTAGATGGCATTGTTATTCACAGTACTGTTCAGACCTAGTGCTGCGTCCACATGGAGGTCTTGCGCTACCACAACATGACCGCATGACATAATACAGCACAAAAGCTGCCGTGTAAACACGGCTTTTGACTCTGCCTATATAACTGTATTTTCTCAACTTTTTTTCTCTTTGTTTATATAGTGTTATTGCTTCCTTTCCTCATCCAGTTTCTTTCTCTACATTTCCCCTCATTCAACATATGGAATTTTTACCATTGAATACAGGGATTCAAAAGTCTGCACAGTTCCACTGGCAGAATGTTCCTCTCTTAACACACACACACACACACACACACACACACACACCAAGCCTCATGTACAGTCAGAACCTCAATTTCACCTCTGTCAGGGTAAGTAACAGAGGCTTTCCTGATAAGCAGGTAAAGATAGGAGGAGGATTATTCACTGCTCATAAAGAAACATTAGTAATGAAAACTATAAAGAGTACCTACTGCTTCAATTTTGTTAATGTGTGTCAGGAGATTGTGATGAGGAAACAACATTTAATTAATTTGATTTGTTTTTCATTTAAGGTAATTTTATTTTTAGGGCCTAGTTGAAGGTTTTATAAAGTAAATGTAGCAGCCATGTTTGTGATAGAGGGTCAGGTCTTGTTGTAGGGGGATTGATTTGCTCATTGTGTGATGTGGCTACTAACAAATCCAGTCTGGTTTAGGACAAGGATGACTGTATTATTCTGTAATAATGTACAGTCAGCTGACTTGTGAGCTGAGTGTCTAATACCACTCCTTGGCTTACCCAATTAAATTTCTTTGGTTTTTAGACACATTTTATAAAAATATTTTTATTTATTTTTTGTAAATTAGTTCTCAAGAGTTATTGTGCAGGATTTTCAAACCTCTTAGATTGCCGCGAGCCCTGGTGCACTGATGATATGGTGCATGGGGCTTGTGGCAATCTAACAGGATTTTCTATCTCATGCAGCAATTGCTGTAAGGTAGATCAACTTTCTCTGGTCTACCTTGTGGCAATCCCGTGGGCAATTGTTATGGAGCTTATGTCAGATGTTTGGCACAGGCTTCTGTAACTGGTAGAAATTGTCACAACTGTGCCAGCAATTGGAAAATCGGGCATAGTTGCGGTGAAGGGTTTGGTACACAGCCAAATACATGATATGATATGATATGATATGATCTTATATGATATGATATGGATGTTCAAATACCTCAAGGGGAGTTCAAGAGGGCAGTATCTTTCAGAAAAGGAGATGTGCAAGAACAAGGGGTCACAATATGAGGTTGGAGAGGGGAAGACTCGGGGGCAACTTGAGGAAGTATTTTTTCACAGAAAGGGTGGTAGATGCATGGAACAGCCTCCTGGAGGAGGTTGTGGGGGCAAAGACAGTTGGCAAATTCAAGAATGCGTGGGACAGGCAGAAGGCAAAGCTAGTGGTAGGAAGGGGGAGGTAGGCTGCAGATCAAATAGGATCTGGAA
Source organism: Neoceratodus forsteri (assembly GCA_016271365.2). Classification (NCBI taxonomy): domain Eukaryota; kingdom Metazoa; phylum Chordata; order Ceratodontiformes; family Ceratodontidae; genus Neoceratodus; species Neoceratodus forsteri. The sequence goes on from CM057449.1 coordinate 465,845,799, forward strand.
TTATGCAGTAAGTAGGGAAATTGGCAGACCTGGCAGTCCTTATCTACCATCAAATTCTATGTTTCTATGTTTAACCTAAGTGTGGTGGTGAAGGGCTGGATGCAAGCCCTGTGCCAAACTTCGAAAATCTTGCCCATCATCTTATTTAATATCTTAAATAAGATTACTATCTTAAAATTAGATCTGAAAATAAGAGTCATGGGCCCACATATTCAAAGGAGATGCATGGTGTATCCCTAGATGGGCCTGCACATCTCTGGTCCTGCAGTGGCCATTGGTGGGGTGGCAGTATTCAGATACTCCCAATGTGCCACACAAACCCAACTGCACTGCAGCACAGAATATTGCGATGCTGGCATGCAAGTGAGGGATACCTCATGCATATTCCCCGCATGGCGATATTCAAATTTCCCCAGGTGAAGACACAGCCAGATGTACCCACACAAAGTTAGGAAACTAAAACCTTGTACTATCTTTGTGTGGGGCAGGGAGGTGCCCCTTGCATAGTCCAAGGCCAGTCACATGACCCCCCATCCCTGACCATGGAATGTCATAAACAGTAAAACAAATCCCCTTTTTCATAGTGTGGGGTCTCCCCCAAGCCCTGATCCCCGATGTAAAAAAGTAAAACCACAATCCCCTTTTCCATAGTATACTGGACCCCCCTTCAAGCCCCGATCCCCAATGTAACAGTATAAAATCATAATCCCCTTTACCATAATGTAGTGGACCCCCAACCCCAATCTCCCATGTAAAAATGTAATATCACATTCCACTTTGACATAGTGTAGAGGATCCTCCTCAGCCCTGGCCCCAATCCCTGATGTAATAAATGCAAACCATTTACCCTGTTTCCATAGTGTAGTGTCTCCCCACCCCCCCCACCCTGGTAGGCAGTAGGCCCCCTGCACCAGCCCAACCTGTGCTGGCAACTGGCACAGCCCTCCTCACCCTGCCATGGCCAGCCACCGACTGATTGGTACCCAGTGCATACAGTAAATAGTATGTGCTCATTGGTTGCTGCCAACCAGTGAGTGAATAGTATTTACTGTACATGCTTGGGTACCGATCAGTCAACAGCTGGCATGGCAGGGTGAGGAGGGCTGTGCCAGTTGCTGGCACAGGTCGGGTTGGGGTGGGGGCTTACTGCCGGTTTGTGCCAGTTGCCGCACAGGTCGGGTTGGGTGGGTGGGGGACACTACACTATGGAAATGGGGTAAATGGTTTTCATTTATTACATTATGGATCACAGCCAAAGAGGGGGTCCACCACACTATGGAAAAGGGGAATATGATATTACTTTTTTACATGGGGGATCGGGGCTAGGGGGTCCACTGCACTATGGAGAAGGGAATTATGATTTTACACTGTTACATCAGGAAATGTGTGTTGTGGGGGTCCACTACACTATGGAAAAAGGGATTATGATATTACTTTTTTAAATCAGGAATAGGGAAGGGGGTCTGCTGCACTATGAGGAAAGGGAATATGATATTATTTTTTTTGCATCAGGGATCGGAGCTGCGGAGGGGGGATCCACTATACTATGGAAAAGGAGAATATGATATTACATTTTCACGTCAGGGATCGGGGCCTGGGTGGGGGGTTCAATACACTATGGGAAAGGGGAAAATGCTTATTTTTGCTTTTGTTGGGGATCAGGACTGGGGTGGGGGGAGGGCTGGCCTGGCGCATATAGCCCGGCACAGCCATGCTAATGAGCCCATAAAGGGCATGCATGAGGCCGCTTTGCGCCATGCATTCCCAATGAGCTCATTAGCATATTTTGGCTGAATATCGCCCTTGGAGGAATCGGCGCATCCAGGTATGCACCACGCATTCCCCATTGGTGGTCTTCAGCTCCGAACCCTGGATGCGCTATGCACAACATGGCAGCTACCTGCTTTGTGCCACACATCCAGGGTCCGATACTCAAACAGAATGTGTGAACTGTTCCGATCGCGCATTCTGTTTGAATATCCCATCAGAGCTGGTCTGCCCATTTATTTGTGTGGCGCATCCAGCCAGCTCTGAATATGAGGCCCATTATCTTTATTTAATATATTAAGTAAGATTTACTATCTTAAACTAGTCTAAATATCTTGAAATGAGATTTAGCATCTCACAAGAATAAAAAAAAATTCATATTTTAATACGTAATGTCTGGTTGTACAAGATACTCAAATTCTGAAAATAAGAGTTGTTTTCTTATTTACTAAGGTCTCATTCATATAATTATCTTGCTCATTGACAGATAATTTGGCTTGTTTTAAAGATAGATTGTCTAATTTGTAGTTTTGTTTTTTCTCATTTAAGAGGGTCTTTTTTGGCTGTAAATGGGTCTACTATCATTTACTGTTGACTACACCTACTTGTAAGGCTTGGCTCAGCATTTGCACTTTATGTGCAAACAAGTAAGCCCAGGTTTGGAAGAAAGCTAAGGTCCTAGGTTTTGCCATACATTATGCCCATTCTACTGAAGCAGAGGCATTTTGTAAGCCAAGAAGTGGCATTAAACACTCATCTCACCATCCCAGGCACAGGAGCAGCAAGGTCAGATGGTCAGAAATGTTGCAGAGGTAAGGGGATTAACATGGATTATTCACAATTGACTCAAGTGAGATAAACTGTCACGCACTGTCTGTCACACTACCAAGCTAATCCATTTAGATCTTTCCTATTAATTACATTAGGCAAATTATATTGATGTATTCTAAAGGATTAGTTATGGGGAATTTAAAGGCTATACTACTGCAAATAAACATTGCAGATCTGAATGTGCTAAAACTGTAATTAGGGGTATAAACAACAATGAAGAAGCCATCTATTGCCAAGGTTTGTAAAATGTAAGCTTGTTTAGACCTTTGTTACAGTTTTTTAGAAAGATTACTCTCCACACATGTACATACACACACACACGCACGCACACTAACTGCACACGTGCACACAGTACACATACACAATATATAATTAAAATGCTAATTTTTATTGTCATTTTAACTTTTGAGGTGTAACATAGAAATACAGAAACACAAAATTTGCTGGCAGATAAGGACTGCTTGGCCAATCTAATCTGCCCAGTCTTTCCCTGCCTACAGTGTTACCACAGGCCTTACCTGATCTCTGGCTACTCCCACCTGCTTTTCTACTAAGATTCCTCTGTGTCTATCCCATGCAGGCTTGAAGCCACCACTATTTTTGCTACCACCACCTCTGCTGGTAGACTGTTCTAGGCATCCATCGCTCTTTCAGTGAAAAGTACTTCTTCACATCCCTCCTAAACCTCCTCACTTCCAGCTTCATTACATGCCCTCTTGTGCTAGTGCACCTTCTGCTCTGAAAAATACTCCCTTCCTGTAACTTACTTACCCCCATGAGGTACAGTACTTATTGAGCTCTTTCATGCCCCCCCTTCCAGGGAATGCATATTGAGATCCCTCAGTCTTTCCTCATAGGGCTTTTGATGCAATCCATGCACCATTTTAGTCGCCCTCCTTTAGACAGTCTGTGCCATGTCTATTTTCTTTCTGAGATGTGATCTGCAGAGCAGGACAGTACTCCAGGTGGGTTCTCACCAATGATCGATACAGTGGCAACAGCACCTCTCTCCTGCTGGCAATTCCCCTCCCTATGAACCCCAGCATCCCACTGGCCCTGCCTACTGCGTTGTAGCACTGCTCCACCACCTTGAGGTAATCAGATATGATACCTCCAAGGTCTATTTCCATCTCTGTGGTGGTCAATACCTCCCTCATCTTATACACAGGCCCTGGGGTTCTGTGCCCTAGGTGCATGATTTGCACTTTTTTGCATTGAGACCCAGCTGCCATACCCTTGACCACTCCTCAAGTTTTCTCAGGTCTCTTCTCATTCTCTTCACCCCCTCTGGAGTATCTGCCTTGCTGCAGATTTTGTTGTCATCTACAAAGAGTCATAGCTTTCCTACCAGCTCTGTTGAAGCACTGAGCACTGAGGTACCCAGATGGTCACTGCTCCCTCATTACAATGAGTGCCCTTTACCAGCACCCTCTGTCACCTATCCAAGTATCCATCAACTAGTACCTTTTTCAGATTACCACCTTGGGTCCCACCCCTAAATTGCCCAGTTTCCTTATAAGCCTCCTATTTTGTATAGTCTGGAAGGCCCAAATGGATAAGAAAATGGGGTATATATTGTAGGTGTTTTTATCAGAAATGTATTGCTGTTAAAATCCATATAATTCAATATTAGTGATTACTTTTGCACTTATTACTTGCCCAGTCTCTTACATCAGCACTTCTTGTACTACCTGACCACTATCCCAGGCCCTACTGCTCATGGCAGGGTTATGCAAGCTTTTTCAGTCATAGTTATGCTTCAGTCTTGGCTTAGCTACCATGTACTATAAATCAAATGTGTCTTTGTTTACTCTGTAAATCTCCTTCACGGCAATTATACTACTATTTAGTTTTTCTTCCCTGTACAGTAAGTGTTATATTGTAACATGTTTTAATGTTTATTTGCTCTCCTGTCTTTGTAACCCTGTCCTCCAGGACGCTTCTGGAAATGAGCTGTTTCACAGCTCATGTTGTCTTTCCTGGTGAAACATTGTGCAAATAAATAAATAAAATAAATGAATGAATAACATTTGCCAACTAACAAATTCTACTGTTTTTAAGTGTCTAATGATCTTTTTTATTTATTACACTACACCCCAGCTAGTGTAATGCAGTAGCAATCATGGACTGTGACTTAAATGTGGTTGCCGTTCTCTTACCTCATCTCATGAAAGAGTTTCACTACAAAAAGGTGGTGCAAGGTGGTACCCAGAAGAGAGAGGGGGAGGACAGTAAGTAGATGATGGCGGGAGGATCCCCACAAGGTGGTCATCCACAGTGCTTTTGGCCCTTTTATGAGATAGTAGAACAAGAGCATAGGAACATGGGAAGTACAGATGTAAACAAACCATGTTTCGCACTACTGTACTATTCCATACACTACTGTCAGTGGATACAGCATTGATGCCTCAAAGCATTTAGGTGGCTGTTTAATCTCATTTTAAAGTTACAGTTCCAACCTTCAGGCTATCAATTACCAAGCTGTTCCAAATGGACACAGCTCTTTGACTAAAGAAAGCTTTTCTATTTTCAGTCCTAATTTGATTCCTCATCAGCTGTTGCTTATGACTATTCGAGTTCTGAATTTTTTCCCTTATTTTTAAAGTAAGATATTTCATTATATTCATATTACTGTATTTGCCATGTACACCAGCATCATGCCTCCCCTCAACCTCCTCCTCCTTTCACGTGAGACCATGATTAGGTCCCTCATTCTATCCTCAAATCATTTATTCTGCAGGGCCCTGATCATTTTTGTGACCCTTCTCTGGTATCCCTTCACCCTTCTGATGTCACCTCTTAGGTTTGGTGCCCAAAACTAGAAGTAATATGTTAAAAGTTTCTTCTCCAGTGCCCTGTACAGTGGCAGAATAACCCCATGTTTTCTTCTAACAAAATATTTCCTAATACATCTGAATAATTTGTTACGTGTTCTAACTATCAAGTCACAATTATGTCATTTTATTAATTACACTGTGGTCCCTCTCCAGTTTTGTTGTTTGGAATTCATTGTTACCGTGAAAATATTTACCTCACAGGTTCCTACTACCATGTTGCATCACTATACACTTCCTTGTGTCAAAGCACATTTTTGACTTGTGCTTCCACTCAGCAATTCTGTCCAGATTTTTTTGCAGCCCAATTATCTGTTCCTGGGTTTTAAATATTGCCCCTATCTTTGCATTGTTGATGAATTTAGCAATCCATATTGCAATGTTCTCGTGCATATCTATTATATAGATGTTGTAGTGTTAGGCCCAGTATCAATGCCTGTGGGTCCCCAGTTGTGACCTCCCCATATTCTAATGAAAAAACATTTACCCTGACTCTCCGCCTTTTATACCTGATCCAGTTCCCAAACCATCCAACAACGCCTTTGCTCATTCTTCTATAATTCAATTAGAGGATTAGTTACCTGTGTAGAACAGTATCAGGTGCTTTTTTAAGGTCTGGACATAATCACATCTATAGGCTTACCATTATTAGGTGCCTTATTTATAGGATCAAAGGAGCTACTGAGATTGGTTTGATAGGACCTGTTTTGCCTGAAACCATGTTAAGTTTTACTCACCAGCTGTTTTGTTATGATAACTCTATTGATATATTCTTTAACTATAGATTCCATAAATTTTCCCTATGCTACAGATGTGAAAGGTGTGGTCCATATTGGTGCCTTGGCATGTTTGTGGTAGAGAAAGAGAAAGTCTCCTGAATAGTTATCTACTTTTCAGGTCATTATAAAACACAATGAGCTCTAATGTACAAAGGGTTAGCTCTGCGTTAACAAATGTAGTGCTACACTAACAGTGCTTTGCATGACCAAAAGTTAAGTAGAATGCCCAGTGCCATATTTAAAGATACTGTTAGCATATGAGCACTAAAGAAAACCATGTGGAAATGCAAATGGGGGTATCAGCATACGTACAGAGCACAGTGATATATTGGATTGGTTCTGAAAGTGTTAACAGGTAACCTGCAATGTGCTATTTAAAGCTTCCAAAACCAAAGTTTTAACATTGCTGTAAGTGGTGGATGTTAACTCTCCCCCCTGGATCTCATTAATGTACTGTATAATATATCGTTCCTAGCTCTAGTGGCACCCCTCCCTTACCAGATCCCATATAAAATACATTCTCCCTAGATCATGTGGCATCCTCCCCATATCTCAGTCCTAGTCATTTTAAAATACATTTCCTTGGCTCTTGTGGCAACCCCCATGACCCAATCTCAGTAATTTAAAATACATTCTCCATGAATAGATTGGTACCCGGTCCCTCACGTTATCCAGATAATTTAAAATACATTCTCCCAAGATCTAGTGGCATACCCTTTTACCCCCAGTTCCCTTGATATGTTAATAATCCTATTGCACTGGTAGTCCAGTGATATCCACTACCCCAACCCGGTAGCACCCAACTCCCCAACCCAATCCAGATATAGCTGTCAGTACATACTCACAGCTCTCCTCCATGGCAAAATGGCATTTGCCTTAGGCAAGTCCAGTTTTATTATACAGGCATGTATAACAATACAGTGCTTGTAGAATGTTTTTTATAAGTCTAATAAATTATTCATGAACCAAAAAACATCAATGATTGGCTGCCGTGCCAGTCTAAAACCTCTTGGAAGTGCCCGACATGGCAACCACACAGCTGTTGAGGTGGCATTTCTGTTACTGCCGAATGATTGAACTATAAAAATTGGGCAAGTTAAACACCGAACACCATTGACCAGTTTGTCAGCATTCTGAACACAAAATACTAAGCAAAACACCTGCTAAATACACAGGCACCATATCTCCCTGAACACTGAAAATCAGGCAGCGGCCATAAATACACAGAAGGCACACGGCACTGATAGCATGCCACAAAGAAACCAAAACATACAAAAAAACAGTCCCAAAAAGATCTCAACTGCACCTCGAGCCACCCTCCCCCCCAAGCCATTTGTTAATCTGCAGGAAATGACTGTCTCTTTGGTCTTTATCCTTAATTCAAAATCATGAAGCTTCTTTGATTTTGAACTGCCATCTTGCAAGGACAGTGTTGTATTGCTATAAATGGTTTCATACTGAAACTGGACTTATGTGAGGCAGCTGACCATGTTGGTAAGTCGTAAATATGTTCCAACCACCATCTCCAGACTAGGTTGGGAGATTGGGTGCTACAAGGTGACAGGGTGTTACTACTGGACTACCAAGGTTGTGTGATCAATCATACATCAACAGGACCAGGAAACAGGAGGAGGTGCCACCAGAACACCAAGGCAGTAGGATTATTCACACATCAATGGTACCTGGGAAGGAAGGGGAATCTTCTTGGACTATCAGAGCTATAGAACTATTTATACATCAACAGGACCTGGGAACAGGAAAGGGTATCAACAGACTACCAGGGCACTGGGAGTATTCACAAAGCGATATGACAGTGACATTGGGCAAAGTGCCACTAGAGCAGGGATTGCTTGTACAGCTATACTAGGACTGACACCAAGATCAGGGAAGGAGGGAGCTCCACTACAACCCAGATATGATACTGAGATGTGAAAGGAACAACAGTAGCAGCAGCAACATCTGATTTAAAGTGATAAACCCACTGTATCCCACTTTATCTCCAGGGACTACAGTATCAAAAATCTTTCTGTTTGTGTCCTGGGACTCTGACCATAGAAAAAACATGAAAACCAAGCAGATCATCTGCCTTGGCTCCCAGCAGCCCTCTGGTTTAAATGATAGACTTATTTTCTACTAATATATTTCAGTCACCCATTATGTTTCCTAAAGTCTGTTTGTATCTGTACACATCCATTTTCTTTTTCCACAGATGTGTCCATCTATGTCTCCTTCCCCCACATTTGTCACCTTTCAGCCTTCTTGCTAGGCCCTGCTAATTAGTCCACACCTGGGGACTTCTCTAGTTCATTCACTGCTATTATGCCTTGTCACTCCCATCGTCACCTTTTTGTTTTCCAGATTCTGGCTGGGATGTTCAGACTGCGCCAGGCTGGGGTGCAAGCCTGGGCACAGTGCAACTGGGATACACCAGGGCATGGTCTAGGCGATATTCAACTGTGCTGCACCAAGGCTCAGCACCGTTGAATATGGCACTGTCGCTACCTGCATTGTGCATGGCACAATGGCACTGCACCAGTGCAAGTGGCTAGAGAGGATCAGGGGGATGCGCCAGCACAAGTGCAGGTGCGCTAGGCACATGAACCGTGATAGTCAGTGCTGTATATGCAAATGGAGCCATTTGCATGTCATTATGGCCCATTTGCATGCAGGTGTGCTGATCCCTAGCGACTTGCACCTGGCGCCCTGCCAGGCTGCAGCCGTCGGGGACCAATGCCCCCTGCCCCTCGGCGGCAACATGCCCCAATGCCCAATCGTGGGCTTTGTAAATATAAAAGATCCCTGGTGGTTCAGTGAACCCTACCCCCTTGCCCAATCGTGGCCATACTGAAAGACATTCAGTTCCTGGTGGTCCAGTGGACCTGCCCCCCCAAGCCTGATTGCAGGCTTTGTATACTTAAAAGTATCCCTGGTGGTCCAGTGGACTGAATCCAGCCCGATTGCAGGCTTTGTAAAATTAAAAGATTCCCTGGTGGTCCAGTGGACCAAATCCAGCCTGATCATGGGCTTTGTGAAAGAAGAATCCCTTGTGGTCCAGCGGTAGCCCCCTCCTCACCCTCCACAGCGGACCCTGCCGCTCCCCATCCGTCAGGCGGCGCTCACCCACAAGCGCTAGCCATCCATGCCGACTGACAGCATTAGGCGGCTGTGCCCATTGGTCCACAGCATGGGCCAATGGGTGTTGGAACCATACTGGCTGCAGTCGATATGCGAATGGATTCCATTCACATATCGAGAACTATATTCTCCAATCGATCTGCATGCCAGTAGCCCATTCTGTCGACCAATGGGCACTACAGTTATACTATAAGCTATCAGTCGAGGCGGCGACCAGGTGACTGTGGTGGGAGAGCTGACGCCACCGCTGATGGGGGTGGAGCGGTGGCGGGTCTGCGTGGTGGGGAGGAGGGTACTGCAGGACCACCAGGGATTCTTCTTTGACAAAGCCCATTATTGGGCTGGATTCAGTCCACTGGACCACCAGGGATACTTTTAAGTTTACAAAGCCTGCGATTGGGCTGGGGAGCAGGTCCACTGGACCACTAGGGAATGGTTTTATGTCATTATGCCCATGATTGGGTGAGGGGGTAGGGTCCACTGGACCACCAGGGATATATTATATTTACTATGCCCACGATCGGGCGTGGGGGGGCGACGTCCGGCCTGTGTCTCAGGGGGTCGGGTGGCCAAGCACAGCTAGCGGCTACAGTGTTGCACCCTGCAATATGACAGCTCACTTGTGGGTGGCCAGTTCTAGCTCCACTTTTTTTGCGCAGATCTTTGTGCCCCCTGTGCGGTGCAAGGCAGGTGTGTGTCTGCATATGCACCTCACATTCCGGGCTAAATATTGGGATGTGCCGAATATGCATGGGCACGCTCCCCGCACTTGTGCCACAAACATTACTGGTGCACCCTGGCGCATCGGGATTTGGGCAGTGCAACATCCTCTTTTGAATATTGTGCTGGGGTGCATTAGTGGGTTGCGCAAGGAGCAACACTGTTGCGCCATGCGCCACCACTTTGAATATCCTGACCTCTGTCTTTATCTTGCCATTTATCGCTTCTTCTCCCAGAGCCTCCCCTTTTTTCTTTCCCCATATATACTGTATATTCCTTATTTTACCTCTCCTCTATACTAATTTTGCTTTTTCTCTTTTAGATATTTCCTGAAGAAAACCTAAGGTCGACATGTTGATTTTTAACTCTGTTTTCTATTTTCAGCGTACATTTAATATAACTATTTTGCTTTGTTTTCAGACTACATGCTGACACAGCACCTTGTTTTTGTTTTTACATTTGATTTAAACAGTGTGGCACAGTCAATGAAGGCAATGAGCATGCAGTGAGCTGGCAAGCAGCTTTGAGTGCCATACATGGTGAGTAGGATGATTTACATTCTATGTCTGATTATACAATAGGGTCCTAGAAACATGCATTCTGATTAACTGACTGGCACCTTTTACCCAATACACCAATGGGGAAAGGTGCCAGCCATCAGTCAGCCGCATCAGTAACACCCCTCAAAATTACTTCGAGAATCTCATACCCACAACTGGCAAACACGGCAATCCTAAATGACTGTCTCGCTGAACTGCTGCCCCGCTCCCATTCCAATATTCAAACTGCACTGCAATTTTGGCAGCTACGATAAATGCTGCAGTGCTAGAGAGCGAGAGTGTTGGGGCAAGATGAACTGAGTCTGAAATTAACTGCTGTTACAAGAAATATGTGCACTTTCAGAAAAAGTACAGTACCTGCAGTTATAACTTACATGCTGTCTCTCCCCATCCGCTGCTCGACCGACTTCCCCCATATGCTTTCATGCCACTCGCACTGTCACACAATTTCATTTTTCACTCCACCCTCTCCTTCCTGTTGAAATCACTGCAAAGTTTTTTTTAATGGAATATAGCTTTTTAAATTAAACTGTAGCTCTGACATTAGGAGGGAGCAGTGTACTTAACATACTTCACGTTTTGCTTGCTCACTTGCTCTTTACTCCCACTCTACATTTCGCTCACTCTTTACTCCTGCTCTCTCTCCGATTTTTCCCCCAGTGTCTCTGGGGTGCAGTTCCCCCTCTCTGTGTCTCCCATCAATGTAAACAGAGAAAAAAAATTAATAAAAAATTGGAAACTCCTCAGGCAGCTGTTACTGCTTCCTGCAACACACAATCTCCTCATGACATGGTGTTGCTATGGAGACGGTGCCTGGCATACAGAGCTACTTTACATTAATGTGGGACAAAGTTTCTTGTGAGTTAGACAAGTTATGAGGTTCATGCCCTCCTACCCTATGTCTCAAAGAAGAGAGGAAAAAATCCTTAAACACTTACCTCGATCTGTGTGTGAGGGCAGCCACCTTGTAACTTGTCTAAATCACAGCAGACTTTGTCCCACGTTCATGTAAATAAACCCCCTTAGGACAGGCACAGTCTCCATAGCAACACAGAATTTTTTTTCTGGTGGAGCAATAAAATACCATGAAAATCATGCAAACTACAGAAAAAAGCAAATTTTCTTTATTTTTCTTTATCACCAAAAAAAGGGAACATTGTATAATCAAAATAAACCACTCCAGGGTGTAGATTATGCTGGGATTTACCCATGGCTGCGGCTGACCTGGTTTGACCACTTGGCCCATGGCCTCATGACCAAACCATGCCAGCCATGGGTAAATCCCAGCATACCCCATACCCTGTCATGGTTTAAAGAGCTGGTGACATGTTCAGGAGAACTTTAACAAAACAATATTTAAATACAGTCCAGCTTATATTTCCCATTAGTTCTGTATTCCTCTTCCCTATCATTTATTACTTAGGTTATTTGAATGAAAACATGATCTTTGATCCTGAAGAGTTCATCTATTTCAGCTGTTTTCTCCCTACCTGAGGTCATAATACACTGCTTGTGACATCGCAGTTACTCCCATGGCAACAGATTGTGATGTCACAACAGAGGATTATGACTTGCAGTAGGGAGTAAGATATAGAGGGAGAGGAACTCAAAATTAGTTCTAAGGAATAAAGATCACATATTCATACATATTTCCTTAGTAATAAATCATGGGGAGGAGAAATACATTAAATAGAAATGGAATGCAAGCAGAATGTACCTAATCATTATGTTTTTTAAAGTTTTATTTGAGGTGTCAGAAGCTCTTTAAATATAGCAGTTTATAGTTTGTGTGCCACAGTGGCTGTGCTATGCTAACTGTACCCTGTGGGGTGTGTTACTGCAACACACCAGAACTCTTTTTTGTGATTAGGTAAGCTCTGAAGAGGAGGAGGGGAAGAGGGTGGAAAACCTATGAAACCAGGGCTCTGCACAAGCAACAGGCACTTGCCAGTTTGGCTATGGGCATGACTTATCTCTCCTAATCACCGGCCCTTGCACGAGCAGAATTTAACACTTTGGGCTGTTGCGAAGTACCTTAGCGACACCATCATTGTGGACATCAGCTGTGGAGTCAGCTACCTGCCGGTGACTGCCCCTTCAGTGTGCACCTGCCGCTCCTCTTGAAAGTACTATATCATCAACTGCAAATGTTGCTGTTCTGTCTTCATCTAGTCTACTACTTCCTACCGCGTCTGTAAATCCTGATTATATGCCATGTTTTCACTACTCCCTGCACTCACTGGTCTTGACTAGCTATATGAATTGTGCACTATGTGGCTTCTTTTCTCTACATCCCAGCTAGCGCAAACTTATATACTGTGTGTAGTTTAGCTTTCTCTGTCTAGTGTCTACCCAGGGGTGATATATAGTCCACTCTGTACTATAGCTTTCTTTGCTTAGGATCCCTACCTAGATTATGAATAACTACTGTCCTGGTGTTTAGCATACTCAGTATAGCATCCATATCGGTCAGATATACAGTATATATTCTTTTTGTATTTGCTTTCTCTGCTAGTGAGAGATGTACATACTGTGTATATTGTTCTATAATGCTTAGTCCAGATCTGCCTACCCATACATTGTTTCCCTTCCTGAATGACTGAAGCACACACTCCCCTCTTGTGTGTATGGTAACACTGGGTCCTACTGCTAACAAATTCTCTCCCTAACTGGGTGTTCCAAGATCACTTCGGAGCTCCTGGCCATACAGCTACTCCCCACCTGGGTAGGGCTTAAGCGCCAAAATGCTGGTGCTCCTGCTTTCCATTTTTATCCTAACTATGCCTTTACAGCCTACCACCAAGTCTGACTCAGGCTCATACTATGTGCCCATCCAACCAGGCCTGCTTCTCCACAACTGGTATCAACCTGAGGCTCTGAGAAGTTTGATCGTTCTGCATCCCTTCATCCCTCATTACCCAAGGGACTCAAAATATTCCACAACAATATCAGGAGTCTCCTCCCCAAAACTGACCTAGTCAAAACCTGGGTAAACTGAATAGTCTGGACATCCTCATTTTTAACCTTGCTCTACCCCTGCGTTGTCTCCTCTGTCATTAACATCACTGTCTACCAATCCCACAGACAAGACCACTCCAAACCAAGAGGCGGGAATCTTATCTACTCTGCCTCCCACCACAGCTTCTTCATCACCCATCAAGAAGCCATTTTAAATCTCTTGAATCATCACAGGGGTGCTCTCTCACCAACATTCCATCCCAATACAAATCACTGGGGCCTACTGCCGTCCTGGGAGTTTCCTCATTGTGGTCACAGGAATTCTGCAAAAGGTGATGGACTATTTGCCCCCAGTGGAACACATCATTCTTAGTGACATTTACATTAACTGGGCAGTTAGCACTGGGTCCTTTTCCTTCTCCAATCTGCACTCCAAACTCAAAGCTTTGAATCTGAAACAGCTGATCTCTTCACCCACATGCATAAAGGCTAGGACACTCAATCATAGCACAATACACTGGGTGCAGGTCCTATCCCCAGAGAATCCTGGTTATAGACACCCTGCCTGACTTATTTAGTGATCATTGTATGACCTACTGCATGCATAAAGTAAAACCAGCAAATGACCCCCCCCACACACACACACACACACACACACACACACACACACACGTGGGTTACTAATGCCAGAACTTATAAATCATTCAACCTTGCCCAAATTTCTCCAGGATCTCCTCTCAGCTAAAAGGGCCCCCATTCTCTGACTCCCTGAGAAAGCCTCACTGTTGGAGGTAAACAGATGGGTTGTTTCTCTAGTACTGCCTCCATGCTAACATGTTTTTACCTCGCTTTGCACCAGTGTTGTCTAAATTTGCACAAGTTTTGTGAAGGGTGTCACCTCTTTCAAAGCAGCAATTAGCAATAACATTTGCTTTTGTTTATCCCCTCCTCTGGTTTGCCCCTGTTTGGTCCACACTTCTCCCCCAACCCCATCATCTGCCATCCCCAGGACTTAGCGGTCACTATGGTTCTCCCAGGATTGTCCCCTAGAGCAGGCTTCCAGAGAGGTTCCCAAGTCCTCTGGCAGCATTAAAGTTCAGTCTAGCGATGGTGCCTTCTGTTTGTACATGGGGCCTGCAAGGAGCAATAGGATGACATACTGCAGTAGCCAGCATTTCCCTCCTTTGTCTCCCACCCATGGACATTGAATGAAGGCCTTGCCCAGAGTGCAAACATACAGTGTGCACAAACACTAGACTGCATCAATGGCCACCTCCCTGTTCCAGCATCACCACTTGCAACCACCACCTGGGGATGCCAGGTGGCAGTAACACATTGGAGAGTGGTAGCCTCCTCCCTCCCTCCCTCCCCTGCGAAGGTGAGTATCCCTAGGATGCTTCACCATACTCTCCCAGCAGGCCATCCAATAATCCAGGCTTATTACTGAACCCAGGTCACTGGAGTCACAAGCAGTAGCACTACCACTGTGCCGGCAGGCCGTCCCCAACCAAAAACACTTTGAAAAAGACTACAGTGGTGTTTCTTCTATCCAAGTCCTGCCTTGTGTTCATGATTTGTGAAATGTGCTCCACAGCCCATGATCTGGAGGAGGCCATCAGCTAGTTCTCCTTCACTTCCACAGCAATCTGTGATACACATGACCCAGTCAAGAGGTCAGGAGTCCGGGGCCACCATCTGCCTTGGATCACCCCTGATATAATTGAAGACTACCAACACAGAGAAGAGACATGGGCTAAACACAGATCTAGTGGCCTAATCATAGACAGGCAAGGTTTCTCCTCCCTCTGCAACTACTGCACCAAGCTCACTAGAAAGTCCAAGGCAGTATTCTTCCAGAATAAGTTCCTGAACAGTGGTTTGGATCCATCCAAATTCTGTAAAACTATACATTACCTCCTCAACCCCGCTCCCCTTCTGCAGGGGCGCAGTCCAGCCACTACTCCACTCTGTCCACTGAGTATCTAAGCAAGTACTTTGCTGAAGCTCCCAGGGCACTCATCCTTCACTCTCCCTCCACTCTCTAGCTTGCATCTCCTACATCTGCAACTTCTGCCTCCAGGTGATCCCAGCAGATGATATTCAAAAAGAGCTTATGTTTCTAAACACATCCTTCAGCTGTGTTTCAGGTGACATCTCTTCCAAACTCCTTAGCTTTGGTGCCTCTGCCATAGCTGCTCCTATTCCCCACATCTTCATTTGTTCCCTCTGTAATGGCTCCTTCTCAGCTGGAAGAACATCTTGGTAGTCCCTATCCACAGAGGTGGTTCCACTGATGTGCTAACAAATTACCCCCCAATGTCTCTGCTTCTCTATCTCTCCAAAGTTCTTGAGAATCTAGACAGAAGGCAGCTCTCCATCTTTTATGTAAGCTCTGTCTTCCTGACCCTTTACCACTGTAGCTTCCACTCTAACCATTCCACCTCCCGCCTCTCTTCTCAGAGTCACCAACCAATTCACCCAAGTATGGACAGGAACATGGGTACAGGGGCCATTTTCATTGACCTTGCCAAGACCTTTGACAATGTGGACCATCCCCTCCTCTTGACAAAGCTTGTAGCCTCATGTGTCTCCTCACCAGTGATTACCTGGTTAAAATCCAACCTACCTGTATTCAGTCTGAGACAGGTGGTAACACATCCTTCTCCCTCCTCATCTCCCTTGTCCTGGGACCTCTGCTCTTCACAGTTTTCATCACTGACCTCCCTTTCGCCCTGTCTTCTTGAAGCATACACATATAAGCTGATGATATTATCATTGCCACATCTGACCCTTCCATCCCCTCTGCAACAGTGATTCTTTATAGTTTACAAATAGTTCCTGGATAACTGGCTGGTCATGAACTGAAAGAAAACAATCTCCATGCTGTTCAGCTCTAGCCATTGCCCAAGCTCTACCTCTACCTCAGCCACTCTAAATCTATGATCTTTCCAAGTTAACCACCTGGACTCTGCTCTACCTACAAGTATCTAAACTTCCACCTGGATCAACACCTCGATTACTCTGGTCCTGTATCTCAGGTAATAGCCAATAGCTTTGCAAAACTTGGCCCTGTGTTACAAAGAAAAGAGTTACCTCCAGCTCCACATCAGAAAACAGGTTGTCGAACACATTATCCTTTTCTTACTGGATTATGGGGACATCATCTATTCTGGAGCCAATCCATCCATCCCAGTCAAACTAACCTCTCTGTTCAATGCCCCATATAGATTTGCTCTGGCTTGCCCCCCAAACGCACCACTTCTCAATGTATTATGACATAAAGTGGGTTCCTCCCATGTGAGCAATCAGTGCACACTGCCCTAGTGGGTATTAAATACTAGGCAGGAAAGCTGCCATATTACCTCTCTGACCTCTTCTCCCCCTCATCAAACCCTACTTACTTACTCACTTCGCTCAGAAGATGGCTGTTGACTGAAAATCCCACTCCACAGGTGCAACCTAGATTTCAACTTGTGTTTTACTACAATTTAATAAAGTTTTTGGTTTTAAACTGTGACACTTATGGAGAAACCCAACCCCAAACCCCCTAACTCTGAACTTGGCACATTGTACTGATCATGTGATCCAGTGAAAAATGCGGACATCAAGCGCATAAGCTCATCAGCTCAGCATGGTAAGAAAACCTTATCATTACTACATTGCTACATTTCCAAAGATTTCCATAGATTTACTTTGTATCGTTCACAGTATGATGTCTGCCATAGCTGCTTTCGCTGATACCCTGAACATTAATACATTGCTGTAATTCCATAGATTTACTTTGTATTTGTAGCATAGCCACTTGCACTGAAATTGTACTGCGGCATAATGTTGCTTTGGTGGCAATGCTTTTCGCTCAATGGGTTACGTATACATGCTCGTGCTGAACTGTTTGATCTGAAAAGACATGATACCCCTCATCCTCAGTGTTCGCTAAGTCCACCTGCAAAAAAAGGAAAACATTCCTCATTGATCTGTTTTTTTTTTAAAAAACTGACCTTCATCCACACCACTCCAACCCCAACTCAGTAACCACCACCACACACCCCACACACACCCTCACTCACCTAAACATGTACCACAATGTAGATCCACCCGCCAATCGAACAGACGTCTTGCTGCTGGAATCAGTGTATTTAAAGCACATTGTAAGTATTGGAGTCAATAAAGAATTTCGCACTGTTTACAATATACTTATTGTAGTCTAATAAAGTACTATAATAACTGGTCAGCAATTTTTTTAATGGGCTGAGCCAGTTGTAATTTGCCATTATAACCAGCAGGTTATAAAGGCAAATATGCGCCACATCAGTGAAAGAAGAGCCGCATGCTGATTGGCTTTGCACTTGTAATGGGTGGGCTAAATACAGTGACAAACATGGTGACTTCTCTGTCCCACTTAGCGAGGAGCCACTACACCAAGAGCGCGAAAACCATTTTTTTTTTTACTTTTAAACTATTTGTATTTGGTTGATCCTGCCATTCACAACCTGCATGGGCATTTCACAGCCCCACCAGAGAAAAGCTGCCTGGAATGCTTCGCACGCACACACTTCACCAAGAATGGCTCCAACCTCGCTTGTTGAGGTAAGAAGATCGCGATCACGATGTCAATATACAAATCTGCCTAAATGAAACAAACATAAAGAAAGAGGAACAGAGAGACAGAGTGTGAGTGTGTGTGTGTCTGTCTGTGTGTGAGAGAGAGAGTCTCAGTGTATGTGTGTGTGTGTGTGTGTGTCTCAGACTCAGGGCTCAGGGCTTATGTAGCATCCCACACCTCGGCAACCATTAATTTCTCATTAAGCACACTTCCCCATCCATTATTGTATATATAATTTATATTATAATATTTAATTGTTCAACCACTTCCTGTAAGTCACTTGCACCTGATATATCCAGCATAGTTTGCATAGTTTTTACCATGAGCAAAAGCTAAAGGAGTTTCTTTTTTTATATGTAGCATAATCACTGTGCTGTATGTATTTTGGAACTGTTTATATTCATATTTATTTATTTAAGAGATTTACCAGGCAGGCATACTGAGCGGGGGACCGCTCGTTTCCTGATGCGACCTGGGGAGTTACAGAGAAATACAACCAGGACAAGTACATACAGGGATAAAACAAAGTACAAGTAGTTACAAAGCTGGACTCATATTTGATTCAACAGCTGTTACAAGGTTTAGTCCTAGGTATAGAGTATAGACAGGCAGAGAACATACAGGTACACAATCATTTTGCTGGGTGTTTATAATGGCAGGGTACATTTAGATGCCCCTTGGTTGTAGGTCTGGGTTGCTGATAGCAGTTGCATATGTCAGAAAAATGGTCATGGAGGAGCGGTTTAAGGAGTCTTGGGGTGGAGGTGAGCCTGATACCAGCAGAAAGAGCATTCCAAAGTTTGGGCAAACAATATTTGAAGGCGGATTGGCCCTTTGATGTGTGCATGAATGGTACTTGGAGGATCCTGGAGGTGGAGCATCTGAGAGAGTAGACCGGGGAGGGTTGTGCTGATAAGGCAGAGCTGAGGTGGGGGGGAGGGAATTTGTCCAGAATTTAGCTGTGACATTTGCACAGTGTATCTGTCTATGGGACTCAAGCGAGTGTAGTGCTAGGGAGCTGTATAGGTCACAGTGATGGGTCGTGGAGAGGGCATTCCAGGATGAAGTGACAGAAGGAGTGAAAGATGGTGTCCAGGCTGGCCAAGGTGGATGAGGGTGCTGAGCCGTAAACCACGTCACCGTAGTCAAAAATAGGGAGAATCATTTTATGCACTATTTCCCTCCGGACCGTGGCGGGCAAGCACCCTTTATTACAATAAAGTGCGCCCAGTTTGGGGTTCAGTTTTTTGTGTAGCAAGTCAATGTGAGTGGAGAAATCAAGGTGTTGATCAAGCCATACTCCCAGGTATCTAAAGGAGGTGCACGACTCCAAGGGGGACCCGTCCAGGGTATGGAAGGCAGGGGGAGCAGCTAGGCAGGAGAGTCAAGGTTGCATACCGAAGGTTTTCTTCGAATTTAGTACTAGTTGATTGGACCTGAGCCAGTTCTGGATGGCATCAAAGTCCAGTTGGAGAGCAGAGGACACGTCCCCAGTGGAGGGGCCGGAGGCATACAATACGGTGTCGTCCGCATACTTTTGTATGGCTGAGTTTGAGCAGGCCAGTGGGAGGTCATTTAAAAATATGGAAAATAGCAAGGGGCCCAGGACAGAGCCTTGGGGGACCCCTATGGTGACTTGGAGTGAGGGGGATACTTGGGTGCCAATTTTTACTGATTGTTGTCTGCCAGTCAAGTTGGCCTGGAACCAACTAGTGGCAAGGCAGGAGAGGCCTGCATCATTTAGTTTTGCAAGTAGCTTAGGGTGGGAGATGGTGTCGAAGGCCTTGGTCTGATCAATGAAAATAGCTGAGGTGATATGCCCCTTGTCCATCCCTGAGGAGATGTCATTTGAGAGTTTTAAGAGCGTGGTGATGGTGGAGTGTGATTTACGAAACCCTGACTAATAAGGGGTGAAGAAGGAGGTAGAGTCGAGAAATTGAGTGAGTTGTGCAAGGGCTAGGTGTTCCTGAAGCTTGGCCAGTATTGGGAGAAGAGAGATGGGGTGGTAAGTTCCAGACACAGATGGATCACCTCCCTTTGGTAGAGGGATAACAACCACATGCTTCCAAGCGGCTGGAATTTGAACCAGGGAAAATAAGAGGGTTTAGGAGGTCAGCTAGTGGGGCGGCAATGGCGGGGGCTGATAAGTGGAGAAGTTTGGCGTCCAGGCCTAATGGGTATTTGCCTTTGTTGGGGTCTAGAGAGTGTAGGGTAAGGAGTACTTCTGCTGTGGAGACTGGGTGGAATGAGAAAGTTGTGGTGGGGGGGGGAGTGCTGGGGTTGCAATGAGGAACTGGGTGTGGGTGGGGTGATCTGGTGGTTTGTGAGGAGAGATGAAGCGCAGTTGGTAAAGAAGGTGTAGAAAGCAGTGGCAACTTCGCTAGGGTCTGAGACAGTGTTGCCGAGGATGGATAGAGTTGGGGTAGGTGGCTGGGCTGGGGGACGTTAGATGGGTGGCTAAGGTTGGAGGAGAGAGCCAACTTGAAATAGTTCTTTTTTGCCTGCCGTCTAGATTTGGTGCAGGAGTTGCCGAGGGTGCGATATCGCTGCAGGGATTCTAGGGAGCAGGTTTGCTTGTGCTTTCTCCAGGCCTGGTCCCTAGATCCGCATCTCCCAATGATGTCGGTGGTGACCCGGGGAGATGGGAGCCCTTAACCCTATTGCATCTTGGGGGGTGTGGTAGTCCCATACAGCAAGCAAGTTGGTTTTGAACATGTCGAATGCGTACTTGATAGTGGGTGCCATCTGAATGAAAGACCAGTTGACGTGAGCAAGGTCAGTTAGAAGGGAAGGTAGACATAGGGATTTATAAGCTCTCATGAGGAATGTCCTGGGGGGGGGGGATAGCAGGTCTGTGCACTTTTCTGACCATGTAAACCATATGGTGATCACTCAGGGAGTCAGGGAGGAGTCCGGCTTTAATTATCCCGTGAGGGTGGGTAGTGAGGGCCCAGTCCAACAGGGAGTGGTTTTGCGTTTTTGAGTTTAATCGGGTGGGTTGATTGATTTGTTGGGAGAGGTTTAGGGAGTGAACTTTGCTCCGTAGTTTAGAGCAATCTTTTGCTAGCCAATTGCAGTTGAAATCCCCGAAGATGTAGAGCTCGCCAGCTACAGCAGCAGACTTTAAAATGGCTAGGTGGTCTAGGACGCTGGGCACAGGGGTAGCAGGGGCGCAGTAAGTCCATGCCACGTACACCGGGGAGGAATGCGGTACAGTGAGTTTGATCAACAAGGATTCTATTTGGGGTGTGGGTCCTGCGATCTGGACAGGGGTGAACTGGATCCTGGTGGATATGTACATGGCGATGTCGCCTATTTTCTTCTTTCCCTGACTGTCCTGCCTGATTACTGTGTAGCCAGGGATGGCTATTTCCGAGTCAGCATGGTGTGGTTTCAGCCATGTCTCAGATATAATGCAGATGTCTGGGCGGAGGGTTAGGGCAGTGAGTTGCAACTCAGGTACTTTGTTCAGGAGGCTGCAGATGTTGAGGTGAATTAATCTGTGGCCCTTGGGGAGGTTGGGGAGAGTGGGGTGTTGGACCTGGGTTGGTTTCAACATCCCCAGCCAAGAGAAGAAGCAGAGTGATGTAGTGTATGGAGGCATTCCATGCGTATCTGGACTTAAGCTTGGAGTGGGTTGCTTGTGGGATGGGAGGGGAGGACGAGGTAGCTAGGTTGCGTAGGACGGATAGGCCTGGGAAAAAGGAGGGAGGGAGGATGGAAGAGCTTAGTGCCCATGTAGGGGTGGGCATATGTGGCTGGAGCTGTGAGGTGGAGGTAGATAGGGGGCACAGGGGAGAGGACACGGTGCAGTGGGGGTTGAGGTTTGGGTCCTGCATGGGCTGGGTTGCTGGGGGTAGAGAGGCAAGAAGAAAAGCTAGGGAACAAAGTGGCAGTAGATAAAGGAGCATGACGGATGTGTGAAACTTGCAGCCAGCAAACTTGGACTCGGTGTAGCGGCCGCTAGTAGTGGGATCATATAATCTGCTAATCTGAAAGTGCGCTGATAGGCTCTGGCGCATCACCTGACTATAGATATATAAGTGACTGTAGCTATATAAGTGACTGCCAACCAAGCTTGGTGGTGGGGGCAGTGGGGAGCCAGAGTTCAGCGCCAGCGGGGCAAAGAATCACACGCTGACTCCAAGCGCAGGGAGCTGCGGTATCCTAGTTACTCTGTACCTTGCTGTGCTCCGGTGGGGAGGTCCTGCTGCTGTGTCCGGTGGGGAAGGCAGTTGACTGGGGAGGCCCTCACGACCCTCGTGGAGTTCCTGGGGGTAGGCAAGCATCTCTGGCCCTCACGACCCTGCTGTGAGAGGAGAGAGAGAGAAGAAAATCAATTTATGTGCTATCGGAGGGGCGGGGTTGCTTGCCAAGTGAGTGTTAATCCTAATTTGTTGCCTAACACATATACTGTGATCTCTGAAACAGCCCACTAGAAACTACTGTAATGTGAGCTGCACAGTTCAAGCCTAGCAATCCTTACAGCGCATGCTACGTATCCTGAAATTAATTAGGCAGCAAACGTAGATGAGGTCAAAAATAAAACTATCAGCAGAGCTACACTGATGTTTAAGTCTACAGTACAGGCACTATCTATATTATAGCTACAGTTAAAGGCATACGGAGATTCAGTTCAAAATAAATTTGAAAAGTTATCTTCTTCTATTTTGGTGTCAAAATATTACAAAGAGAATCACACGCCGACTCCAAGCACAGGGAGCTGCGGTATCCTATTTGCTCCGTACCTTGCTGCACTCTGGTGGGGGGGGGCTCCTGATGCTGTGTCCGGTGGGGAGGACAGTTGACTGGGGAGGCCCTTGCGACCCTCATGGAGTTCCTGGGGGAGGACAAGTGTCTCTGGCCCTCGCGACCCTGCTTGCTGTGCTCCGGTTGGGGGGGCTCCTGCTGCTGAGTCCGGTGGGGAGGGCGGTTGACTGGGGAGGTCCTCGAGACCCTCGTGGAGTTCCTGGGGGAGGGCAAGCGTCTCTGGCCCTCATGACCCTGCTGTTGCAATGAAGTCATGTGCATTTTAAACTATGAAAATAATGTAATAATAAATTATTGCTGGAGACAGCCTGACAGAAGACATCTGGTAACTGGTTACTTATTTATGACATCTGATAATGGGCTACTTCTTTATTTTTTACGCTACTAAGTAGAGTCCCCAAATTATATGTACAGTTATATTCAACTGATGTGCAGGCTACATTACTAAGGTCAGACCCTGACCCACAAGGGCCCTGCAATTCTATATGTGGGTGGAGTCTTTCCTTGGTGCAGGGCATCAGGTCCCAAAGGAACCTGCATGAATGAAGATATGAATCCACTATATCGAAAAGAAAGAAAATTCTTTGCAGAAAAAGTTGCTAATACATCAGTTAGGGTTAACGCCACAAAAGTAGGGAAATGTGGCATTAGGATTTCCAACCCTCACTCCCCACCCCCAACCCCAAGCGGTAAAAGGAAAAAAACTGGATTTTGGGTCTCTGGAGTATTGGTGATTCAGTGGTGGGGTCTTCCTTGGGGTTCTCAACCCTAATGCCCACTCCCTTCCCTAAGCAAACAATGTCACACATGATTTTTTTTCTTCACCCAGGGGCCTGTGGACTCTGTCTGAAGAAAGCTAAAACACATTGTGTTCACACCATATGGTGAGACATACTTCTCTACATTAGAAGAGTGTATCACTGTGAGCCACTGGCTTGGACCTGTATCTTGTGCTTCAGACTGGAAGCTACAGTCTGGGGGCAGGGGGAAGCATTACGGTAACCAACCCCAAGCAAGATACCACCACTGATTCACCAAGACTTCAGAGACCCATGTCTGGCAGAAGCCAGTCAACACAGCTCTCCTGGAGTGTTGATTGTCCATTTGGGGGTAATGATGAACTGGTGAAGTCACCATGTCTGATTTGCAAGGTGAAATATGACTTTATTTTTTTATGAAACACCTGAGTGGGGATAGTTTTGATATGGTTGCACATTGTACAGCAGAAATGGTACCATGAGGAATCCTGCAGCAGTAGAGAAGACTCATAGGGTAGTTAAATGTCTATGTGCACCTTTATGGGCTCAATAGGTGGCATGGTGCTGCATCACAATGAAACTGTGATCAATTTGCCACAGCTGCATGCTAGGGACATGGTGTATCTGCCTGACTTAGGAAACAATAGGTTTTCAGCAGAAATACAAGGTGTATTGAAGAACTGTTAGTGTAGCTTGCTTTGGGGCATGGACTGTAGTCATCCTGTGGTGGCATGGAAATCTCACAAGTACAGTACAAAGGGGGTAAGGGAGGATACCTACTACTGACACAGATGGGTTCCTCTTGAGGCTAGCAGGTGGTGAGGTCCTGATGATAGGGAGCCCTGAGGGCCAGCAAGGGGTAGAAGTGTGTGAATTTGGCTAACTTCATTTCACACATTAATTCATGAATTCGCCAAAGTTAATCTGCCCTGAGAAGTTCTAATTCGCAGTATAGGGCTAACTTCGAGAATGGTGAATTTGGTAACTTTGCCAGTGAAATTGGGTGAAGTTGGGTCTGCAGGTGAAGTTTGCATTGTACAATGGAATTGGAAGTCACATGGTACTGAAATGAGCTACATGCCATGCATTCAGTGCAGTCTTACAAAGAGAGAGTTGGAGAGAAGCCTGTCCCTGCTTGTCTGAGCAAAAAACCTTTAAAACTACTCAGAAAGTGGAATAGTTTGAACCTAATTGCTCACAAAAATATTCAGGGTGCCTTGTGCAACTAGGTTACCATTGTTTGTTTGTAGTTTACAGATTTATTTACTATAGTTGAATGTAGTGGGTTTTTTTTATTTTTTCTCTTGAAGTAGTGCTGTGTGGTGGGGGAGAGGGTTCGGATAGTGAGCAAGGCAACCCTGGGAGCACAAGTCTGATTTGTTTTTCCTCAGTCTTAATAAGTTTTTGTCTGTGGTCTGATTTGTCATTTCATTTATTCTGTACAGTTTTGGTTAAGGAAATTATTTGTCAGTCTGTTTCTGTATTGATTGTGGTTATTTTGTTTAGTTTTTGAAGTGATGGTATTACATACAATAACTTGTTGTGAATTACCCCTTTCACCTGTGTGTTGTTAATACCATCATGTTGAAAAAAAAAAACCTTTTTGGTTGGTTTTACTGTAGCTACTGTTAGCTCAGTAAATAGTTCTGTTCAGATTCAGATCACACTGCTAATCCCTCTGGTGAAGTGTTGTCTGCTGCTGCTGCTGGTATTTAGTTTTACTGCAGTGTTTATTTTTTTCCTTGCAATATTAAAAATCCAAATGTTTAAAATGACTAGAAAGAGTTGCTCGAGTAAAGGGACAGGTGCCTCTGAGGTAGCCAAGAACTGCATAGTTTCCATGGGGCAAAAGCTTGTTGCACCTAAAAAGGATACATTTGCAACAGCATCATCCATGACCTCCATGGCCAGTCGTAGTAGTAGCAAAGAAGAAGTTGGTGGAAGTGGTGGTGGTGGCAGCATTAGTGTTGCTAAATTATTCTGTGCCACATCTATGACATCTATGTTGGTGAGTGCTGGGGGAGGCAGCAACAAAGGGATTAGTCCAAGAGGGAGAAAAATTTCTGACTTAGAAGCAGTGGTCAGTGAGGAGGTTGCTGGTGTCCCCATGACTGCTTGTGGTGGTGAACCTGTTCTAGATGATAGGTTCTCACTCCAAGATGAGTGTATTGAGCTTGATGGAAAGTTATTTATTTATTTGCTTTTGGTAACTAGGTAAGTGCATTAGGCAATAGACCTGCCTATTTTCAAGCATAGACCCGGGAGAATACAGTACATAAACAAGAAAGTTAACACAAAACAGGTACAAATAGTTAGCATTACAGGCATCAATAGGAACAGTCATTACGTTGAATAAATCATAACAAACAATCACAAATAGCTGCTACAAACAATATTGACCCCCCACAGAGAGAGTCAAGGTATAACGTCAAGCAGTAGCCATCCATGCAGGGATGGATAGGACCTTTGACACAGGCAGGCAATACAGTACAGTACAGTTCAGTTCAGTGAGACCAGGAAGAGCAGGATAAGGATAAGCAGGAAGGAGTACAGGGAAGATTAGGTACAGTGACATGAATCAAGTGCATGAAGGTGGGAAAAAAGTGCAGATTTAAAAGGCAGAATGAGATAAGGAGTCCTTTAAATTAGCAGGTAAGGAGTTCCAGAATTTCGGGGTGAACTGGGAGAAAGTTTGCTCCTCATTTTAGTCGAGCATTGGGGGCTGGAGAGCAGAGGTTGATTAGATGACCTTAGTGTACTGGAATGAGTCACGGGGGTGAGCATGGCCCCAATGCAGTCTGGGTAGGGGGTCCTATTCATGGAGTCAATAAAACAAACCAGAGAGAAGGAGCGCTGTGATTGGGGGAAAGCCAGTGCAAAGCGAAGTTTAGGTGACAATAGTGAGTAAGTCGAGGGGCAGAGAGGATGACTTTATAGATGTTATTATAGGAGATGTCCCATTTGTGAAGGATATCTGCGTTTGCATGGGAGAGAGTGCGGAGAGTGTATAGAAACCTAGGAAGCAGTACCCCACGCTCCACAGAGATTCTGGCAGTGGGGTTAGGGAGTGTCACACACGGTAGGCTGCTCCTAACTTGGCATTAACAGATTTACATACCTTGTTTATATGTACAGAGAAATCAAGAATGGGATCAAGGGTTACTCCAAGGTATTTGAAGGAGTCAGTAGACGTGATGGCTGACCCGTCATAGCTCAGCACATGAAGCTCAGTAGACTTGGCAAAGATTTTCCTAGCAGACCCAAAAAGCATGGCCTGATTCTTAGGTAGGTTGAGAATTAATGAGTTGGAGGAGAGCCAGTGCTGAATCTGTTTCAGTGCAGAGGACAGGTGGGCATTAATGTTCAGAACAGGTCTCTTAAACCAGTGGAATGATTTTGCCCGCTAGGGGGGCTATAAAGTTAACAGACAACTGTTTTATACTAATGAATGGAATGCAACTGTATGTCTATATATTTTGCACAAAACATTATAAACTTTAAGTGATAAAAAAAAATAATTGCTTTCTTTTGAGCAGCATCTGTGAATCACATTGAGTCAAATGCTACCCAACTGGCTATGCTGCCATGCCGAGTCCAGCCGTTTGGTAGCTAAACAACACCAAGAAAGGTCCAGGCTACACTGCATAGCATGTTTTTTGAGCATCATGCTAAATATCTACCTAGTCATGCTATTGCATTGGAAGTAAAGTGAAGTCAAATTTTATTTACATAAGGTGCCCTTCCAAAGCTCAGGGCACCTTTTCAATATCCAGTACAATACAATAATATTACAGCATTATATTTAAATCCCAATAAAACAATAACAGTTGCTTAATAAGTCCCTGCAAATGCCTGGTTAAACAGGTAAGATTTCAAGGATTTTTTAAATCCTTCCATGGTCAAGCTTTCTCGAATTTGGCAAGGTAGAGAATTCCACGGGGCAGGTGCCATAAAGGCAAAAGATCTTCCTCCAGATGTTTTCAGGGATACCCTGGGAATCTCTAGCAATCCCTCACCAGAGGATCAGAGTAAGTCGGGGGGGGGGAGCAGTAAGAGTACAGAAGTGAAAACTGTAACAACTGAAATGCTGGCAACTGATCTACTGCAATTTTTTTATTGTTGTGGAGAACATGGGATATAGAAGGTTGATGGTGCATGCCTGTCCCAAATGGCAGAATCTTTCACAAACATACTTCTCCACCCATGTCATTTCTGAACTTTCTGGGACTGTGTCATGCATAATAATCCATACCCTGCTTCATTCAGCATCCCCATACATACATCTCAGTATGGCTATGTGGGCCAGTTGCCAAACAGCTGGTAGCTCCTATCTGTGCATTACAGCACACTGGGCACAGGTACCTAGGGTAGTAGACTCTGGCAGGGGGAAAAATTGTTCTATACCCAATTGCTGTGGTAGCAAGAATCTGGGTATTTGCCAGCATGCCACACTGACAATGAAGAGTGTAACTGGATCAGAAAATGTTAGAATGCTCCTGACTCAGACTGATGAGTGGATGTAGCCCGCGGTGGTGGTACTACGGGGGAGGAAAGGTGACACAGGGTTTTCAGGCAGCTGCAGAGTGGGGGGGGGGACACTGACACTGAGACGTTTGTTTATCAGTAGCCTCATTTTGACCCAACTTTGCCTTGATGTACCCCAATGGCAAAGTTACAGGTGAAGTGACAAAGGCAAATTTCTTATTAAATAAAAAAAATCCACATATATATATTTGCAAAGGTGAATTTGGTGAATTTATTCATTCATTCATTCATTTTGAAATTATTATTCAGGTAAGTACACTGGAGTAAGTTCTGTTTATGGGTATGACCCGAGGTCAGATACAGAGAGTTAAACAACAGATGGGAATAAATAGGGACTATAAAGTGCCACATCAGTTAACAACAGACAGCAATTTGGTACAACAGGACAATAATAGACAAGGACAATAAAGTTCCATGTCAGTTAAACAGTGCAATAAATTGGTGCAAAGAATTAAAAGCATTTACTTTTGGAATTCACCTTAACTTCACTAGTGAATTAAAACTTTACAATATCTCTATTAGGCAACTAGTAAGAGAACCCGCTCATGCAGGAGCAATATTAGACCTTGTGCTCACCAATGAGGGCAATGTTGCAGACGTCATGGTAGGCGGCCACCTGGGGACCAATGGTCACCATACAGTGTGGTTAAATATAAGTAAGGTGTCAGAACTGAACCACACAAAGGTGAAGGTCCTGGACTTCAGAAGTGCTGACTTTACAAAGATAAGGGTGTGTCTCAGGGATGCACTGGTAGGGGTGGGGTGGGGGAAGAGGGTGGAGTGGAGGTACAGTGGGCAAAACTAAAAGGGGCCATAGGGAAGGCAATGAACCTCTGCGTCAGGCAAGTAAGCAAAAGCAAAATGAAAAAGAGACCGCTATGGTTCTCAAAGGAGGTGGATGGGAAGGTAAGAGCAAAAAAGGTATTATTCAGGAAGTATAAAGAGACATAGAGGGAGGAGGAGGATAGGGAGGTGTATCACGAGAAGCAGAAGGAGGCAGGCAAAGCAGTCAGGAGCGCAAAGGTGCAAATGGAGGAGACTTTAGCCCATGCAGTAAAGAAAGGGGATGACATTTTTCAGGTATGTAAGTAAAAGGAGAAAAACCAGGGGAGGGATTGTAAGGCTAAGGAGGGAATGGGAGGAGTGTGTGGAGGGGGACCAGGAAAAAGCAGACATCCAGAACAAATATTTTTATTCCGTGTTCACGGAAGAAGGGAAAGGTGAGGGACCACAGATAAATGACAGCAGCATTGAAGGAAGGGAGGTAGACACTAGTCCATTCACAGAGGAGAAAATCCTGAAGCAACTCACAAATCTGGAAGTGGACAAGACAATGGGGCCAGACGGGATACATCCAAGGATATTGAAGGAGCTCAGAGAGGTGCTGGCTGCATCTCTGACAGTCCTGCTCAACCACTCACTGGACATAGGAGTGGTCCCAGAGGACTGGAGAACTTATGTAGTCCCATTTCACAAAAGTGAGAGCAGAGAGGAAGCTGGCAATTACAGGCCAGTCAGCTTGTCTTCAGTGGTGGAGAAATTAATGGAATTATTGCTGAAGAAAAGGATTGGGGAATATCTTGAAACCAGCAGGTATCAGGATCCAAGGCAGTATGGATTCACTGGGGAGAGGTCATGTCAAACAAATCTGATAGATTTCTTTGACTAGGTGACAAGGGAAGTAGATCAGGGTGGAGCGGTGAATGTGGCCTACCTAGATTTCAGTGTAACCCCTAGGTGGCGCTATCCCAAAGGCTACTACCCCTGCCTGCTTGGCTAGAAGCAGGTTAAGGGGCCTGAGTTCCGAAACGGGTGCCTCCACCCTGAGGTCAGGGTAGGTAGTGGTGAAGCTAACCTGGGCACAGCCCTCCAGGACACTGTAACCCCCCTCTTTCCTTACTAGTGGCCGGAACAATACACAATAATCACTTTCACAATACCCCAATACACCACACAGAGACTGTATTGAGCTGTTGCTTCTTCAGCTTCCAGCTTAGATCTGACTCAACTGCCAGCAAGCCAGGGACTTTCCTCTGAATCCAAAAGGTTTGGTTGGCTGATCTGTCTGTCAGTCACAACAGAGGTTCCCTCTTCAGGTGCATAAAGGCACCAAAAGCCCAAAACTACAATTCCTACAGATTTTGACTCCAGACAGCTCCTGTAGCTCGGCTCGATTTTAGATCCCACCAGAACTGATTGGTCCCATTCGCAGTCCAGGACCAAGATAGTGGAGATAAACAAAACAGTCCTTGCTGCAAAGAAGACAGGTTAGACAAACTACATTATCACTATCACTCTAAATGATTTTCAGCAAATAGTTACATATTTCAAAAGAGCTCCCTCACAGATTACTTATGACTGCAATCCAGGCAGCTCTTAAAGAGACAGTACACAGAGGTTATACAGGCACTCTCTGGCAATCACATTTAAACTGCTAAAACACAGGACATCAGCCTGGCAGTGAGCATTTAGGCAAGCTCGAGGAAGACTTTTCGGGAACCCCCATTTGTAAGGGGGTTACACCCTTCCCTGCCTGGAGAACACTTGGCGTCTGCATCAAGTCTGTACCATCATGCATCAGTTAACATAAATTTATTACTTTACTATACATATTCACTACATTTCATGATACTATATCCATTCTGACAACACATTGTGCATATTTCACACATGTAAATTGAACATTACTATACTGAATCAGGTAATAACTTCTTGTACCTTAAACAATGCAAGAGGGGGCCCTTCCCTATCAGTTAACTTGGGACTGAATGGGGCAGGGTCACCATGGTGAGAGGGCAGAACAAATAACCTGGACTGGGCTGTCAAGCTCAATTTGGGCAGTGAGGCTTGGTGAAACATAAACACCTTTGTGCACCGCATTGAGAAGCAAATCCACTGGCCTCCCGGGAGAATCATAACTGAGGAGTACTACTGGCTTGACAGCTCAGCCAGTCTTTCTGAGGGGGACAACTACAGTCTCTGTACTATCAGCACTGGTCTGGGGACTCTCGTCACTTGTGAGGGGTGCCTCTGCCTGGGTGAGAACGTCCAAACTTGGGGCACTGTCGGCTTCTTGCTCTGCAGGCTCTGTTTCTACAACACTTGACTCATTTTGTGAAGGCTCAGGCACAATCAAGCTTTGAAGCACTGAAGGGGGGTGGTCAGCACTCTCATAGTGTTCTTCAAGTTCTGGTATGTCACCAGAACACTCAAACCCTCAGCCCCTTCTTCAGGCAAATCATACAGTTCCACAATACACAGAGACTCAACATCTTCAGACATGATACTCTGCACTTCACTTTCTGGGAGCATTGGCTCCAAGGATGAAGCTGGGAGGTAAGGCAGTCCAGAAGGCCCAGCTTCATCCCCACAATTTATCAGGGGGTTACCTTGAAACAGCTGATTCAGTTCATAAGAGGGGTAATAGGCAAGGTCACATTCACTTTCATCAGAAATGGACTGACAGTCACTATCATTCTGGGCCTGCTGCGTAGGAAACCTTAAATCTGTGAACATTGGGGTAGGTTGACTCTGTCTCTTTCTTGCAGCAGCATGAGTCACTGGCCCAGGGGGCTCAATTTCTGGAGGTTCAGCCTCAATCATGACTTGGCCGATTGGTAGCAAGTGGTTACGGTACATGGTCTTGACAGCTTTGGAGTTGTTCTCTGGGCGTACCTTGTACACAGGTAAATCATCCAACTTTCCAACTACTATATGGGGAAGATGGTGCCACCAATCAGCAATTTTGTGTTTACCACGCAGTCCCGAAATGCGTAACAAAACATGGTCTCTAGGTCGAAGCTCTTGAGCCTTTACTTTTTTATCATGCCTCTCTTTGTTGGCTAGATTTCTCTTGGTGGCCATTGTCTGGGCCAGTTGATAGGCATGATTTAATTGAGCTTTCAGTTTTTGTACATATTGCAAGTAGTTTTTGGCTCAGACCCCTTCTGGAGAGACCCCAAAACAGACATCAACTGGCAGCCGAGCCTCTCTCCCGAACATGAGGCAGTTGGGGGAGAACCCAGAAGAATAATTTTTCATGCAATTGTATGCGTGTACCAAGGTGCTAATCTGCTGGCTCCATTTATGCTTGTCTTTTGGGTGGAGGGTGCCCAGCATGTCTAGAAGGGTGCGGTTAAAACATTCTGGTTGACGGTTTCCCTGCGGGTGATAGGGGGTGGTTCTTGACTTTCACACCCCCCATAGAGAGAGCATTTCTTTGATTAGTTGACTTTTAAAGTCTCTGCCCTGGTCAGAGTGGATCTGCTGGGGGGCATCATAGTGGATGAAGAAATTTTCCACTAGCACCTTGGCCACAGTAGATGCCTTTTGATCTTTGGTGGGAAAAGCTTGTGCATACCGTGTGAAATGATCCATAACCACTAACACATTGCCAATGTTCCACTGATCAGGTTCTAAACACAAGAAGTCTATGCAGACTAGTTCCATGGGGGTGCTGTGAGTAATATTAACAAGGGGGCCAGCCCTCTGAGGCAGGGCTTTTCTTTGCAGGCAGTGACTACAAGTCTTTACATGGTGCTCAACATCGGCCCCCATTTTGGGCCAGTAGAAGCAAGATCATACCAAGTCATACCAAGTCATACCAAGTCATGGGTTCTGACAATACTGAGGTGCCCCATGTGATTGTGGAGGGACCTCAGTACCAAATCTTTAACGGTCATGGGCCGGACCAATTGTTGCTTGTCTACTTTGCCACTATGATCTACTGTCTCTCTATACAACAACTGATTGAGCAACTTCAATCTGGGGCCTTCTTTAAACAATAAAGCAGTTCGCAAGTCAGTAGAACGTAACTTAGACATATCTTTCCCCGCACGCAGGGCATCAAGTGCTGGCTGAATTATAGGATCTTGGGATTGAAACCACTGAATGCTGTCATTGTCAAATTGAGGTAGTGCACTAATATCTAGAGCAGATAAGTGGCAATAAACAGCTGGTATGCAGGTGTCAGAAGGGCCCAAGCAATCTACTAAACAGCCCACTGTGTCCACAGACATCTGTTCATCTCTATCGAACTTTTGGCACAGTGCTCGAATGTCAGGTTCAGACAGCCTGATCCAATCACTCTTGGAAGTAGGCCTTCGTGATAGGGCGTTAGCATCAATATAGTTATGGCCCAGTCTGTATTCGACAGCATAATCATAGGTTAATAATGCAGAAAGCCACCGGTGCCCAGTGGCATCTAACTTAGCTGAAGTATGTACATAGGTCAATGGATTATTGCCAGTCTTCACCAATATCTTTGCCCCATAGAGGTATTCATGAAACTGGTCAATGATGGCCCATTTTAGTGCAAGGAACTCCAACTTATGCACAGGGTAGTTTCGTTCGGACGGGGTCAAGCTCCTACTGGTAAAAGCTACTGGTCTCAGGCCATCCTCATGGTCTTGATACAGCACCACTCCTAGACCTTGCAGACTAATGTCCATATGCAGCACATAGGGTTTGGTGGGGTCAGCATAAGCGAGGATGGGGCATGGATGAGCTGGTGTATGATCTCATGGAAGGCTGCTTCACAGTCGGGTGTTCAGAGGGGCCCGAAGAGTTCACCTGGGTGGAAGTAAACTTTTTCTGGTTCTTTAACGGACCCTTTTTTGTATTTACGATTGGTAGGATGGTAACCCTGGGTAAGATTCAAGAGTGGGCGAATCACCTTGGAATAGTCTTTTATGAACCTGCGGTAGTAGCCACAAAACCCCAGGAAACGTTGTAGTTCTTTCGGATTATGGGGCCGGGGCCAAGTAGACAGTGCTTCAACCTTACTGGGATCAATCTCTATCCCTTTTGTAGCTACTATGTGCCCCACATACTTCACGGAGGTTTGGAAAAACTGGCACTTATCAATGTACAGCTTGAGGCCGAAGTCTTCCAGTCAGTCTAGGACTTTAAACAGTCAGTTCTCTTGCTCCTCTAAGGTGCTCCCAAACACAATGACATCGTCCAAGTACACCAGGCATTCCAGAAAATTCATGTCTCCCACCACACGTTCCATCAGTCACTGAAAGGTGGCCGGGGTGCCTGATATCCCCAGTGACATCCTCAGAAACTCATAGAACCCCAACAGACAGATGAAAGCTGTTTTCTCATGGTCTTCCGGGGCCATCAGGATCTGGTAGTATCTGCTCGAAGATCCAACACCGAGAACCATTTGCTCCCATTCAAGCAATCCAGGGCATCTTGTATACGAGGCATAGTGTATTGGTCTGGGATGGTCCACTGGTTCAGGGTTCGATAATTAACACACATCCTCACAGACCCATTCTTCTTACACACAACTACAATGGGAGAGGTGTATGGGCTCCTGGAATCTTGTATCACGCCAGCAGCGAGCATTTCCTGCAGGTGTCTTCTCACATCATCTAGGTCTGCTGGGGCTAGACGTCGGGACTTCTCTTGAAATGGCCATTCATCGTGCAGGTGTATGTGATGCTCCACACCCTGGACACATCCCACATCCCATTCCTTCAACGGAAACACTTGGTCTCTCTGGGCAAGTCTCTTGCTAATTCTAGCCTTCCATTCAGCTGGCAACAAGGAGTCACCAAAGTCAAACAAGTCTGGGGTCACTCTTTCCTTCTCACCAGGATGTTTGTTGCTGGGCAATACTGCAGTGTCTGTGCAGTGTACCTTAGCTAGGGTTCACCCGGATCTCCTGATCTGACACATTGTGAATCTGGACCATCACTCATCATGTATAGGCATGGGCATGAGCAGGCAAGATGCTGGGTTTGACCAATAATCCTTCTGGCAATTTTCCAATGCCTGGCACATCCAACATCAGTATTTTGTTCTTGACATCTTTCCGGAGGCAGACTTCCCCTTGAATGGTACACTGGGCATTAGGGGCCAGTACCATTGAATTGGGATCCTTCTTCCACACGATCCCCACCAGTTCATCCTGGTCCACTTCCTCAGGTTTCTGTTGCAAATCATAGGCCCTCTTGATCAGAGCCAGAATTCTCAGGGCCCTCCCAGTCCATCGTCCTTGTTTCTCGTGACAGAGTTTCACCAGTCTCCCAAACATATGGGCGTTTGTCCCAATTAACAGGAGGACCCCATCATACAGTCCGGTGGGGGGGACACTAGGGCCAATGTCTCTACTCACTCCTCTACACCAGTTACAGTTGCAGGAAAAGACAACCAGAGGCGGACATACCCTAGGTAGTTATAAGACTTGTCGCTCAGGCCCCACACATGTAGGCCTTCCAGGGATTGCAAAGGCACATCAGATAAGTGTTTGTCATACCAGTCCTGCAATACAATGGTCACTTGCGACCCACTGTCAAGCACAGCCCGAGTATGAATACCATTCACAGTCACCGTAGTCTCCATTGAAGGGACCACTATTTTGGACCAGTCTGGAGAGGCAGTAGCAGAGGCCTGGACAGACAATTTAGCCACAAAGAAATTTGAGTTAGGGTTTCTCGAACCCTCACTGCAGTTATTTCGGGCACCCTTTGGCCATTGATTTGCTTTTTGGAGCTCCCCTTGGAGTCTGTTTACTACTCTTTCTAAGTCCTTCTGAGATTGGCATTCTCTTTTCATATGGCCATCCTTTCCACAGTTGTGACAAATGATAGACTCCTGGGTCATCCTGGGAGAGAAAAAGTATCTGTAGACCAGCCACTCAGTTCATCATAAAAAATGTAGTTTTATTGTAATTTTTTCTTAGAATACCATGATCCCCTAGGTACGCCCAATGTTTCACCCAACACTGGGCTTCCTCAGGGGCTTAGGATCTATTAGGGTATTCAAATATGAGTATTATTGTCATACTAAAAGAATTTTGATTAATATTGTTTATGAAAAAGCATTTCTCATAATTGGCGACAGTGCCAAGGCTGACCATTATATATTTTAAGTGCCCAAGATCAATATCATTAAAAATGTGAAATGGCATACCTAATTGTGTGAAGAGCGCCTGTGGACTTCTATTTGTCATTAAGAACTAAACTAAGATTTCAAAATATTATTTACATAAATTTACACTCGTTTATCACAAATATATATGGATTCTTTCACCTTGTGTTCCTAAATCAATTCTTTCATTATTGGCTTTAGAACAACTATGATTCAGTTTCCTATTTGTCTACAAATACGATTAATCTTATGTCAATCAGTCCATTTTAAATTAAATCATGTTCAGGTTATTACTATATCATCTCATCCCAAGTTATAGCTAGGAATATTATCCTAAATGCAGACTTATATAGTGAAGGTTACACACTTCTGAAGTAGATAACTAACTAGTCTAGTAGTCACTTGTTCTATCTGGTTATTCTTTCTTGGTGACATGAGGTTTTTCTAGTATTCACTGACTGTTCTTTTAAACCATTGTGACCTTTGACCCCTTACTCATGGCTGTCATACCTTAGTTGAAACAGCTAATGCTGTTTCTTTACAAGTTCTGTTTGTATAAAGACTAGCACTAAATCCTTAGTTACAAACAAACAAATCCACATTTATAATTCACTAGTCTGATATAGGTAAATATTTCATTAGTTTAAATAAAAGCTTTCATTATACAATACAGCCTGCACATGGTTAAGTATCCCAGTTGTAAATGCTGTTCTACAGATAAACCAATTCCATAGATAACCGTCTAGTAGTAACCTGTTATATCTGGTTACTCCATCTTGGTAGCATAATGTTTCTCTAGTATATACGGTCTGTTTTTAAACCATCATGACATTTAACCCCTAACTAATGGCTATCATACCTTAGTTGAAAGAGCTAATGCTTTTTCTTTACAAGTTCTGTTTGGATAAAGACTTGCACTAAATCCTTAGTTACAAACAAATAAATCCACATTTCAAATGTACTGGTTTGATACAGGTCACTGTTCCATTTGTTTGAAATTAAAAAATGTTTTACAAAAAACTCTTTTTCCATAATACAGCCTGCACAGGGTAAAGTACTGGGTATCCTTGCTGTGAATGCTGTTCTATAGTTAAATCAGTCCTTTAATTATTTTCCTTCAGAGTACTCTATGTACTTCCTACAATTCAAGCATTAGAAATATTGCAAAATATGTATTGGCACTTACTTTAACTTCAGATTATAAATTTTATAACTAAACAAGTTACAGTCACTTGCAGTCTGTGCTTAATTTCATTTCAGACCACCTAGGGCACCCACCCATGTTCTCTTCCTTGACATCATCCTGGGAGAAAACATCGTATGAGGAACTGAAGCAGTAGTAAGAGATTGGGGTCTAGTATCTGCTTGCAGCAGTGAGAGTGGTGCAATGTGTCTTAACAGTTCCTTTAGAGTGGCAATTAATCTGGTAATCTCAGCCTTGGAGCCACCCTTGGTAGCGGATGCCTGAGGGTGCACCCCCAACCCCATGGCAGTCACATCCTGAAAGGGACCAGAATCTTATTCCATGGGGGAACCCTTGCAGAAGCACCCATCTTCAACTCTCAGACTTCCTTTAGTAGCTCATCTTTCCAATTCTGGGCCCAAGGCGGGAAGTCCTTTGCATTCTCAGAGTGCTCGTTAGGTGCCGACGTTTGCCCCTGAGCCTCACTTGGCTGATCACTCTCGGTCACTTCTGCAGCAGCAGATATGGGTGCAATTCTCCCATGGGGTCACCTTTGCTCAACCCCCTGAATTTCTTTCATAGCTTGTCATAGAAGGGGGGTGATTCCTGTATGGTGACAAGGCGCAACTGAAGCAGTAACAATTCTGAAAATGGAGCAGACTTAAGGATCCAGTCCAGCCTAGTTCAATCTAATTCATTTGATGGCAAACTACCCTTTCTGAGGCACTCTTATAGCAGCTTTTCAAGCCAAGGTACATACGCAGACAATGGCTCCCCTGGGTGCTGCTGAGTGTTTCTTACTCCCCACCACAGATCCACATCTGAATCCGGGGTCCCATACACATTCTCCAATGCATCAAGATAGTCCCGTGCAGTTGCTCTGGGGTTATTGGCCCGCTTGGCATGGATGGTAGCTAGGGCAGGACCTCAGAGTCTCTCACTCAACCTCTTTCATTTCTCTACTTCTGAGCATTGCCATTCAAGTACTAGAGGGGCAATATAGTCTATCCAGGTCTCCCAGTCATCCTTCCCCTGGTGGGGTGGGAAGGGTGCCCGAGAAAATTCTCAGCCATCGGTAGGAGTCATGACTAATGGCAGGTACAGATATAGGGGCCAGCATTGGCACAGGCACAGAAGGCGGGGCAGTAGCAGGTGCTGGAGTGAGAGGGGGTGTTGGGGAAGGAACACCCCCAGATGGCAGGAATAGTTTCTTACAGTCCTCTATGGTTTTCCCTTCCTCCAGCAACAACTTAGCAAATTTCTCCTCAAAAGTCTCAGATAATTATGGGAGCTCATCCTCCCAGGGTCTTTACTGTCTTGTTATCACTCTCCAGACAGTTGGAACCCTTCTGGGGCAATAGTCTGTGGTACTTTAGAGCTGTCCACAAGGTCACTACACTCTACTAAGGCTATGAAAGTTTGGGCAATCAAATCAGCCTGTCGACCCACCACCACAGGGTTTTTTAAACATTCAACTTTGGAGAGTACTCCATCTACAGTGTCCTTACTGGTACCCAGGGAAAATCCAGTATAAACAGAGTATTTTGGGGGTCAATCTCCTGCCCAGTACACCACCCCACCAACTGGTGTACAGCCATTTCTACTGCGGTAGCGATTAATCTTTAACAATAATTCATAATTTTTGGCCACTAGAAGGCACAAAATCCCAGTGGTGCCTCCAAAATGTAACCCCTAGGTGGCGCTATCCCAAGGGCTACTACCCCTGCCTGCTTGGCTAGCAGCAGGTTAAGGGGCCTGAGTTCTGAAACGGGTTCCTCCACCCAGAGGTCAGGTGTTTTAGTGGTCAAGCTAACCAGGGCACAACCCTCTGGGACACTGTAACCCCCCTCTTTCCTTACTAGTGGCTGGAACAATAGACAATAATCACTTTCACAATACCCCTGGTACACCACACAAGTACCCACACTGTTTGCACTTACCACCAGGGCTTTCTTCAGGCTCGGCCCTGAGGACCCCCTGTAAAACAAGGTTACACACAGTGAATAAGAGCAGTACAGTACTCTTGCACAAACTGGAACCACAGTCAGGGTAAATGCAAAAAAGAGTTAGATCTGATTTATTTAAAGGACTTGAATAAGGGAGGGGCATAATCAGGTTAATTTGCTTAAAGGCTGTATCAATCAAACAGTTATGCATGCACTTCAGGGTCCATAAACAGTCACATACCCTGGGTATCCAGATGGAGAACAGTGGGCTAGCCAGGAATGTTGCAGCTGGTTGGAGCCCTCTGATGGAAGAAAACAAACAACATGCACAACAGACACTATCTGTACTCCGGAGCCGGAGGGCTCAGTTCGTGAAAAGAAAACAACAAGACAATCAGATGACACACTTTTAGATTAGGCTGTTGTTGCAGGGAACTACCCTGATGATTACTCACGATACCCAAGACTGGACACAGGCTGGATGAAAATTGAGACAGCAGGTGGTTAATCTGGAGTGCCAGGAGAAGCAGGGCCCACATGAATCACCAAGGCATCATTCCTGTTAAAGCATGGAGCAGGGGGCTGATCCCCAGACAGGTCTCTTGTTGGTGGCTTTCTCTGTGCAGTGGGGTAGTCTGGCAGGGCCAGCATGGCATGGCCCAGGCCGAATGGAGATGAACGTGGATTCAGTCCGATTAGGCTGGGTAAAGCTTCCAGCAAGAAGAACACAGTTCACACAGTAGAGAACCAAACACGACCCAATTTTGATACTGAGCACATTTACATGTAAGAAAATTCTACTGTACCAGGCAAACCACTCTCCGGTCATGATCGCAAAGTCTCTGCACAAACTGGGGATTCAAAAGCAGCTGGAAATCCTGACAGGCTGATTGCATTCAGCAAAATCTTCGGTCTTCTTCAGGTATGAGCCTGGTTAAAAATCAGTGGCTTACTTTGTTCTCACTGACAGGGATGTAGTCTGAAATAATTCTCTTATCTCCCTCTCAGGGGCAGCAGGCAGACATGCAGGCCACAAATCAGGCCTTTCCACAGAGACTGTATTAAGCTGTTGCTTCTTCAGCTCCCAGCTTAGATCTGACTCAACTGCCAGCAAGCCAGGGACTTTCCTCTGAATCCAAAAAGTTTGGTTGGCTGATCTGTCTGTCAGTCACAACAGAGGTTCCCACTTCAGGTGCATCAAGGTACCAAAAGCCAAAACTACAATTCCTACAGATTTTGACTCCAGACAGCTCCTTAGGTCCCACCTGAACTGATTGGTCCCATTCGCAGTCCAGGACCAAGATAGTGGAGATAAACAAAATAGTTCTTGCTGCAAAGAAGGCAGGTTAGACAAACTACATTATCACTGTCACTCTAAATGATTTGCAGCAAATAGTTACATCTTTCAACAGAGCTCCTTCACAGATTACTTATGACTGCAATCCAGGCAGCTCTTAAAGAGACAGTACACAGAGGCTATACAGGCACTCTCTGGCAATCACATTTAAACTGCTAAAAAACAGGACACCAGCCTGGCAGTGAGCATTTATTCAAGCTCAAGGAAGACTTTTCAGGAACCTCCATTTGTAAGGTGGTTACAACAGTAAGGCCTTCGACACAGCTCCACATAGAGACTAGTAAACAAACTGGGCAGCTGTGGAGTGAGTCCAAAAGTCATAAACTGGGTAATGAATTGGTTTGGGTATAGGCATCAGAAGGTGGTGGTAAATGAAGTTCACTCTGAAGAAAGGAGGGGGACCAGTGGGGTGCCACAAGGATCAGTACTGGGGCTGGTCCTCTTTAATGTCTTTATTAGTGGCATTGTGGAGGGGCTAGTAGGGAAGGTATGCCTTTTTGCAGATGACACTAAAATCTGCAACAGAGTAGACACTCCGGGGGGGGGATGAATAGGGATCTAAGAAAGCTTGAGGAGTGGTCAAGAGTGTGGCAACTAAGTTCCAATGTGAAGAAGTGCAAACTCATGCACTTAGGGCATAGAAACCCAGGGATGGAATACAAGATGGGGGGAGTGGTACTGATGACCATCAAACAGGAAAGAGACCTGGGGGTAATCATACCTGATGACCTAAAGGTGGTCAAACAGTGTGACAAGGCTGTAGGGAGAGCCAGTGGGATGCTAGGGTGCATAAGGAGGGTTATCACCAGCAAAAAAAGGGGGTGGTGATACCACTGGACAAATCATTGGTGAGATCTCATCTAAAGTACTGTGCCCAGTTCTGGCATCCACATCTCTGGAAGGACAAAGAGCAGAGGTGGTCCAGAGGAGGGCAACTAAAATGGTGCAGGGGCAGCACCACAGATGCTATGAGAAGAGACTAAAGGACCTCAGTATGTACACCCTGGAGGAAATGAGGGAAAGGGGAAATATGATAGAGACTTTCAAATACATCACAGACATAAACAAGGTACAAGAGGTAAGTATTTTTCAGTAAAAAAGATGCTCAAGAACAAGGGGGCATGCTATGAAGTTGGAGGAGGTAGATTTAGGGGAAATGTAAGGAAGTACTTCTTCACAGAAGGCATGATGGATGCCTGGAACAGCCTTCCAGTGGAAGTGGTGGGGCAAAAACTGTAGCAGGATTCAAGAACACATGGGCTAGACATAAGGAACCCTTAGTCATTAGGATAGGGAGGGAGGGCTAAGCTGCAGATCAAGTAAGGTCTATGGTGCTACAGTAGGTAGAGAAAATGGGCAGACTAGGTGGACTAAGTAGTCCTTATCTGCTGTCAAATTCTATGTTTCTGTGTTTCCAGTCAGGGGATAGCCTCATTGGTTTTAGCCTGCATGTGTAGTGTGCCCTCTGAAGGGGGAGGTGTGCAGGTCACATGGATCAGGAGCCACCCCTTATGCTTCAGAGGCAGTAATCCCTCCAAAGGTCATGATCCATTAAAAATGATGGGTCTGCCTGGAGGAATCCTTGTGCAGTAGGTGGACAGATCGGTTAATGGTTTAGACCATCTTAAAAACGGCTTGCTGAAACTATTGAGCTGTACGTGCCATGCTACTACTTGTTTGGTTGTTTATAAGCACATGACTGTGGACATTCTATCCAAAGCACTGTGCATGCCTCTTCTGTTGAGGTAAAAAGGGGATAAGGGACCTACCCATACAAAGCAGGATTCATTGGAAGAAGAGGTTTTTAGACTAGAATTACAGATGGTGCTGGCTAGATAGAGAGACAAGGACTAATGAAATTTGAGGCTGTAATATCTTGCCAGGAGAGGGTAATTCCAAGGGCAAATGACCCCAGTATCCCAGCAGTGTGCTATGTAGAGTGGGATCTGATTTCATGTGCAAGCTATGCTAGGCATACAGTAGCGGGGGAACTGCCTTAGGAGCTGTTGCAATACTGCTATAGTGAAAACCTCAGAAGCTGAAGGATATTGAAGGAGTGACCCATAGGGGGAAGTGCTGAACCAGGACTCATAGATATGTGTAGGGGTATCAGCCAGGATGCAACACAGTAATGTTGCAGTATATCACAAAATGCTGCAATATGTTGCAGGGAACAGTGTAAATTAATGGGAGGACTTTGCCCGAGAGTAGAGATGTGTGAAATTAGGACATTTCGTTATGTGAAATATTTTGCAAAATTTGTGTGTTTCATGAAATATTTTGCAGGTGCAAAATGCAAAATTTCACCCACGGAATGGAGAAATGGGGGCATCTTCCGGTGAAATTCTATGTTTCGTGGGTGAAATTTTGCACCAGATGAAAAATTTTTCAGAACGGCGGAATTTCGCAAAATGTTTCATGCAGAGAAATTGCCGATTTTGTGACAATTTCCATGGCAAAATTTAATTTTGCAACATCTCTACCCTGAGAGTCAATATGAGGGAATAAACTACTCCCACAAGCCAAATAATAGGCAACCTCTCCCAGCAAGCGATGCTCAGAGTGTTTTGAGTGCCCTCCATCCTCTCCACCTCCTCTTCCTTCGACACTCATCTCACTGTTAGTGCTGGGCCTTCTATTCCCTAACACTGCCAAGCTCCTGTACTGAGGGTGGGAAGAGAGAAAGGCCAAAGTTAAGAATACACAAGCAATATACACTATTCACCAAACACTGAACGGCAATTATGCCCTTTTTTATTTCGGTGTTCTGTGACATCATTTACTGCAGATTACTTCATTGCATCATGGCAGGCTCTGCTGTATGAATGAATGAATGATAGAAAATGAGTGAATAAATGACTGAGTTGGATATTAAAATGAGGCTGGTGGGGCAG
Organism: Neoceratodus forsteri; assembly: GCA_016271365.2. Taxonomy (NCBI): domain Eukaryota; kingdom Metazoa; phylum Chordata; order Ceratodontiformes; family Ceratodontidae; genus Neoceratodus; species Neoceratodus forsteri. The sequence continues at coordinate 465,889,320 of CM057449.1, forward strand.
TGCTACCATGAAGATTCATCTTAACTTACAAGACTTCTCCCACTACAGGGCAACACAAGTTGCTAATGAAAAATGGATGAAAGAGTAGGACTGGGTATCAGGTGAGAGATAGGCAGGCAGGGTACTTGATGCTGGAGCATACTGGAGCAGGCTGTAATAGGTAAGGCAGCAGCCAGAGTCAAAGTTAGTGAAAGCTGGAGCAGGAGGAAGCTGATGGATTGTTTGCCAGTTTGAATGCAGGTTGGGTGCAGGCAAAAGGTATGATGGAATAATAAGGTGAGATGATCTTCGGAGCTTGGGACCTAGCAGTATAGCAATGCTATATGAAGGCAGCTAAAGAACACACAGGGACTGAAACAAACACAGAGAGGTGGAAGGAACACCAACAGAGGAAATATGGAGAAAGGTGAAAGTGTGGAGCAAGGAAGATAGCAGAAAGTGGTGGCAAGAAGAAGGAGGAGGAAAAGTGGATAAAAAAAAGAAAGACAAGGAAGGAAATAGGAGAAGATGGCAATGGGGAGATTAATTAAAACAAAGTTGGAAATGTAGGACAACAGCAAGAACAAAAAAAAAAAAGCAAAGACCATGAGGAAGGATAGGAAGAACAGCAGCAGATAGAAAACAAGATGGAGCAAATGACAGAGCCAAAAGCAGTCTGCAGCTAAATGATATGTAACACTCCCCCCCCTGCCCCCATCTAGGTGCATATACTTCGCAGAGCTTTCAGAGGCAAATGGGAGGGGGCCACCTCAAGCGTTAAGGGCTCCATGTCAATTCTGCGAAGAAATTACAGTGATAGCAATTTCTTCTAAGTCATTTCATCGAATGCAATTACATAAAAACATAGAAACATTGAAGTTGATGGCAGATAAGGACCGCAAGGCCCATCCAGTCTGCCCATTTCTTTTTCTACCTTATAAATGTGCGATCGGCCTTTGCTCTGTCAGTGGCCTATCTATTCATACTCATCTGTATTACTCCCTTATGCCTATCCCATGCCTGTTTGAAGCCCTGCACTGTATTCATAGCCACCACTTCCTGAGGTAGGCCGTTCCATGCATCCACCACCCTTTCTGTGAAAAAGAATTTCCTCACATTCCGCCTTAATCAGCCTCCCCTCTAATCTCATGCTGTGTCCTCTTGTCCTGCTATTCTTCTTATATTTAAACATGTTAGACTCTTTCACCTTGTTAATGCCCTTAAGGCATTTGAATGTTTCGATCATATCACCTCTCTCCCCCCTTTGCTCAACGGTATACATATTGAGCTCCATTAATCTGCCCTCATACATCTTCTGATGCAGTCCCTGCACATTTTAGTTGCCCTTCTCTGGACTGCCTTAATTTGGTTAATGTCCTTGTGAAGGTGTGGCCTCCAGTACTGCATGCAGTACTCCAGATGGGGCCTAACCAGTGTCTGGTAAAGAGGGATTATTACTACCTCCCTCTTATGACTTGTGATACCTCTACTAATACACCCTAACATCCCCCTAGCCTTACCTACTGCTTTAGAGGCCTGCTTGGATGATTTCAGATCATCGGTGATGATGATGCCCAAGTCTCTTTCTTCCTTTGTGACTGCCAGCAACTCCCTCCCCAGCCTATAGGTGGCTTCAGGGTTTCTCTTCCCTATGAGCATGATCTTGCACTTTGCATTAAATCCCAGTTGCCACTCTTCTGACCATTTTGCTAGTTTATCCAGATCTCTTCTCATTCTGCCAACCCCATCTGGATCATCTACTCTGTTGCAGATCTTGGTGTCATCTGCAAACAGACAAGCCTTACCCTCTAGTCCATCTGCAATGTCACTAATGAAGATGTTGAAGAGGACTGGCCCCAGGACTGATCCCTGAGGTACCCCACTTGTGACTTGCATCTCTTCTGCCTGTATACCATTTACCACCACTCTCTGTTTTCTGCCAGTCAACCAGTTTGCCACCCAGTTGACCAACTTCTGACCCACCCCAAGCCTACCCAGCTTATTTATCAATCTTCTATGTGGAACAGTGTCGAAAGCTTTGCTGAAGTCAAGGTAGGCGACATCAGCTGCTCCCCCTTGGTCCACCACTCTGGTTACCCAGTCAAAGAAATCTATGAGATTAGTTTGACAGGACCTTCCTGTTGTAAACCCATGCTGTCTTGGATCCTGTGCCCCTATGGATTGCAAGTGTTGTACTATCCTTTCCTTAAGGAGTGCCTCCATAATCTTACCCACTACTGAGGTAAGACTGACTGGTCTGTAGTTCCCTGCCTCCTCCCTGCTACCGCTCTTGTGGAGCTGGATCACATGAGTCCTTCTCCAGTCTTCTGGGACCTCTCCTGTGCTCAGAGACTCACTAAACAGTTCTGCTAATTGCTCTGCTAGTTCCACCCTTAGCTCCTTAAGTATCCTGGGGTGTATGCTATCAGGTCCCATTGCCTTGTCCACCCTGAGCTTAATGGGCTCTTGTAGGACCCTTTCATTTGTGAAGGGAGTAGTGCTCACCTCCCTCCCCCTTGTGTCCATCGTGCTGAGCTGTGGGCCCTGCCCAACCTTCTCATCAGTAAATACTGAGCAAAAGTATCTATTTAGGTTAGATGCTTTTACAGGGTCCTCCTCCTCACACGCCCTCTTTTCTCCTTTGAGCTTAGCAATACCCACTCTGGACTTTCTCCTTTCACTAATGTATCTATAGAAAGTCTTGTCACCTTCTTTTACAGTTCGTGCTAGTGTTCCCTCAGTTGGGCACTTTGCCTGCCTTACTGTCTTCCCTGCTTCCCTTAGGGCAGTTTGGTATGCCTCCCTATCTTCATCCTGCTGTGTTCCCTTGTATTTCCTGAAGGTCAGCCTTTTGGCTCTGACCTTTTCTGCTACTGTATTTGAGAACCAAAATTACAGCACCTGTATAATATGAACGAACACCAAAAACAGCACATGCTTGTTTTGTGAGGGGCTTCACCCCCTGCACCCCCCTTACTAAGATAACCAATTCCGAGGTCATAGCACCTTGGGGAGGGGGAGGTGCATTATTCTCTGTATTTGGTGTTTGCCCATATGTACGTGAGCTGTAATTGCATTCGGTGAAATGTCTTTGCTGAAATTGCTTGTTGCTATAATGTCTTCGCTGAATTGACATGCTACCATCACCTGTGCACTCTTAAAATTCACCCATTGAATCTGGATTCTCCCCGAATGCTGGAACACCAGACCAGGAACTCCACACTGCACGTCAACCAAATCTCTAGAGCCCACAGAGCCCCTCGGTCCAACCAAAGACAAGGCAGACATTTCATCTGTATTCAGACTTATGAGAAATTAATTTAGCTGCAAAGAAACAGGAAAAGGGAAGGTTTTCATTTCATTAGCTCCCACCTTCAATTTAAATAAAGCACATCACTGCTATTCTTCTCTCAACTAGCTTCTTTATTTAGCTCCTGCATAGCAAATGATTCCAGCAATGCAGGGGTCACATACTTCATTTAAATAAATAAAGCAGCTCCATGGGGATAATCAAACTTTTTTTACAAACATACTAGCTGGTCATTTAGAGCAGCAGACATGATTGGTTCGAGGCAGCAAACAAACAAGGATTCTTCTACTCTCTCTCTCTATCTTGGATGTTTTACCCAAGGACCTCCCAACTCAGATCCCTCAATCTCCTGGCTCTCTGGATCTGGTAAGCTAAACCCTTTTTCCTTTCTCCACTGCCAGGTTAACCACTCTCACTGTGGCACTGGTCATTGCCCAAACTCTGGCATGGGAAAGCAGGCTGCTTCCCCCATCTGGACCCCTGGGGGCTGGCCCATGCCACAAGGGGTGCCAGGATTTTTCCTTATGACCCAGGCCCTGTAATATACTCAAGCTTGACTCTGTACTGGTGCTACCCTCTCAGCACCTGCTCCCTCTTTCGCTCAGCCACTCATCTGCATGGCTCCACTGGTGCAGTGGTCCCCCAAACCCAGCCCTGCTCCAGTACTAGCCTCTGCTTCTGGCTGTCCTGCCACTGTAGAGCCCCTGGGCACTGCCACCACCCAGGTCCCTCCGAACAGCCTGCTTTCACAGAAATAATGGCTCAAAACTGCTCCAATTCAAGCTGACACTTTTTCTTCTTTGTGGAAATCACTGCCAGGCCCACATCCCCTCAGCACCTCCTGAGATTGCGTTAAGCTACAGCCAAGGGCCACCCTCCAAGGCCTGTCTTTACAATCTGTGACCCACTCGGGCTTTATGCACCAGTGCCTCAGGACCTGCCCCTCCAAGCAGACCCCATATTTGGGTGAAAGGCCCCCCAGCTCCTTCTGCCCCCAGGCCACCCTGCCACACCGGGTACGAAGGAGAGCCCCTGCCACCAGCTTCCCTCCTGTGGGGACCCTGCCACTGCCCTCACAGCCCTGGTGGCCCCGAAATACACCCTAGAAGGGGTCTCAAAGGGCTCCTACCTTTCCTGCCCCCCCCATGGCCACCTACTTTCCTTGCCCCCAATGACGCAGGATCTGGCTAACCATCCTTTCCCCATGGAGCTCCAGTCCCCCAACTTCTCATCGCCACAACACTGTGAAAACCACCCTGTCTACACTTTGTTGGGGGAAGTCCCCCTCACTCACCCACCCGGACAGCTGAGCTTCCATGCTTGCCCACCTAACTCTGCTCCTCCAGCCACCCCTCCAGCCCTGGCCTGATGCCAGGGCTGAAAAGGCACCCAAACTTCCTGTCTGCTCCCTTATATACTTCCTAAACCTACTCTCCGCTGCCAACTTGAGGTGTCCAACAGTCAATATCCCCCAGAGCACTAAAAAATTCCCTGTCTCTGGGGACAGGGGGGTAGGAGGGGGGAAGGGATTCCTAAAATGGGAGCATATGCCCCTCTTTTAAGGGGGGCTTACACTCTTCCCCCACCCAGGAAATCATTCCCTTCTGGGAATGAGGGCAAGGGCCCGGTGATGGTCTGCTCCCATCAAACTAGGTATGTGCACTCCCCAGCGTTCTGGCAACAGACGCACCATGCCTGACAACAGGCACCACCTAACCTGCCTCTCTAGCCCAATGCACTCCTAAAACCCTAAAACCTAACTGCACCAGGAGATAATTTAAATGGTTAGGAACAACCTTCATTATTTCTTTATTAAAAAGACAATCTCAATCATCTTTCATAATGATTAAACTTCCATATTAAACATTTACAAACAACAGTAATGAGGTAAATTTCTAACAGTTTAGCTATACCCCAAATACCTCCCACTGAGTTCAATACAAGTTACACTGTGTACAGTCCCCCAGCCATTCACTCACACATTCACTTACACATCCTCTCACCAGTCTCCCTTATCTTTCGAACCAAACATTTTTAAATGATTATAAAATTGTTTATCAACAACAACAACAACAACATTATTATATGTAAAAAAAAAAAAATGTTCTGAGTTTAAGAAGAACTGTATACAGTCACCATAACTCTGCTCAGTACAGCAATTGTCCTGGTGCAGTTCATAAGTTCAAAACTCCAGAAGGCCTAGGTTGCAGGCCCCACCCCCTTCCCTGAGGGAAATAATATTCTGGATCTGGCTTGGTGGTCACATCCCTGAAGGGATCCCAGTCTAGAATGTAACATTTAGACCGAGTCCCAGCCAAGTCCTTGACCAAGGTGAAATGTCTGAATAACGTTAGGCCAGACCAAGTCCATGTGCGACACATTGACTGTGCCTGCTGAATCAGCTGCTGAGACTGGGCATTTCCTCCACCGGGACGATTCTTTAAGCATTCCATCTGTTCCTTAAAGATCCATTCCTCCTTCATCTCCTCGATGATGTCCCATATCCGTTTCAGCTCATAGGGATAGTTCATATGAGGATATTCTACCCGTAGCCTCTTGCGGACCCACCTTTCGGCCTGGCTCCACTCTGGCAGGTCTCTCACACTGGTCATCCTGGCTTGTCCCATTGGTAGCCATATCCCCCATCGATACTTTAACAGGTCACTAGGATTTAACCCATCCATCTGGGTCCAGAGATTCTTAGCCCGGACCGGGAGTTATGAGGTGTTGTCTGCTAGGGTAATCACAGGGTGGTGAAAAGGCCTTGGAATTGCCCTAGCCACCTGATAGTTCTGGAACTGAAAAGTGCTATCAATATATTTCTCCTCATTCAGCTCCTCTAGCTCATTTCAATCACCAGTGCTCTGTCTTGCTGCTGCTGGTGCAGGACCAGGCTAGGAGCCACTACCAGCAGGCTTGATTCTAAACTTGCCTCCCGAGGTAGGCTCTGACTTATTCGACGGGGCCTGTGGGCTATTGCTGGACAGGGACCGTGGTGAAGATGCCCCGCACCCTGAAGGATCTCTGGCTGGTTGTCTGAGGCCTGTGCCCCTCCCTCTGCCACTGGGATAGCTAGTAGCTGGTGGCAGGGAGCGGGGCAGATGGCTGTGCTCCCCATCACCTTCCTCCTCAACTTTTGCTTTTGCACATTCCTCCTCTACAGCCTCCACAATAACATCTGGGGATTCACTTCTGGTCTCATCCACCTGGGCACAAGTGCTGTCTCCCAAGGACAGTCTCTCAAAACCTCCTGAATCCCCACAGGCTGGTGACCATGGCACAAAGGGGCTTGTGGTGGAACTGGGAGTGAACATCCCCAAATTTGGAACTGGCGGCATGCCTATATAGTATGGGCATACAGGCAAACTGGAAACTCCTTCCTCCCTAAACCCACACCTCACAAAACATTCATTTTCTCTTCCTTTTCCCCTAGCTTTCCATAGCCAGGAGAGTAGTGAGACAGGAACCATGGCCAGGGGTTCCTCCTGGGGGTTTACTTCAGGTCCTTCTTTATTCCTGCCACACACAATGCACTGCCAATCCATGGTGGATGTCTGTTTAAGTCTCTTCAACCCTCCCAGCACCCACAGCTAAGAATCGCTTAACAAGTTGGTTCAATTGTCCGTTTGCTTTATTTGGCAGTCCAGTTCACTTGCCTGATGATGGATGTGCAAAGGCAAAAACATTTTCTCTTTCCCTTTTCTCTCACTGTGTTTATTTTCCTGTTCTCCTTGTCACCACACTCCCTCAGCTCCACTCTCTCTGATTCAACTAAGATTGCACTTCTTATTGCAGCTGCTGTAGCTCCTTCTCCAGCCATCCTTCAATCAGAACCCTCCCTGAGTGTCACGTGACCAGTGGGTCACATGCACACACCACACTAGCAGGCTGAGGCATCCACCTGGTCCAGGTCTACTCCCACAGCTATTTTTTGCTGCACAACAGGGCCCAACCAGGCCTGGAAGTCTGGCAACGCATTGAACTGCAAGGCACAGGGTCTGGCAGCGTTTTGGGTTCAGGAAACATCCCAGACTAGCCCAATAAAGTATAACCACCTCCCAACTCCAGTCTAGGAGCACATATTTCACAGATTTTCCAGGGGCAAATGGGAGGGAGCCGCCTCAAGCTCTAAGTCACCAAGACAAATGCACTTCCATACAAGGAAGGAAAAGATGTGGCCTACCTTACTAGCATCTTCAATAACCTGTGCACTCTCAAATTCGCCCATCGAATCTGGTTTTTCCCTGAATGCTGGCACACCGGACCAGGAATTCCACACTGCACATCAACTAAATCTCTAGAGCCCCCAGAGCCCTTCGATCCCGCCAAGGGTGGCGTGAAAATTTAATCTGGAATCAAACTTTTGAGAAATTAATTTAGCTGCAAAGAAATGGAAAAAGGGAAGAAGGTTTTCATTTCATTAGCTCCCACCTTCAGTTTAAATAAAGCACATCGCTGCTATTCTTCTCCCAACTAGCTTCTTTATTTAGCTCCTGCATAGCAAATGATTGCAGCAATGCAGGGGTCACATACTTCATTCAAACAAATAAAGCAGCTCCATGGGGATAATCAAACCTTTTTACAAACATACCGGCTGGACATTTAAAGCAGTAGACACAATGGTTTCAAGGCAGTAAACAAGCAAGGATTCTTCTACTCTCTCGCTATCTTGGATGCTTTACCCAAGGACCTCCCAACTCAGATCACTCAATCTCCTGGCTCTCTGGATCTGGTAAGCCAAACGCTTTTTCCTTTCTCCACTGCCAGGTTACCCACTCTTACTCTGGCACTTTTCGCTGACCCAAGCTCCAGAGCGGGTAAGTGGGCTGCTTCCCCCACCTGGACCCCTGGGTACTGGCCCATGCCACAAGGGGTGCCAGGATTTTTCCTTATGACTCAGGCCCCATAACCCACTCAAGCTTGACTCTGTAATGGTGCTACCCTCTTAGCACCTGCTCCCTATTTTGCTCAGCCTCTCATCTTCATGGTTCCACTGGTGCAGCGGTCACAATACCCAGCCTTGCTACAGTATTAGGCTCTGCTTCTGGCTATCTTGCCACTATAGAGCCCCTGGGCACTACCACCACCCAGGTCCCTCCAAACAGCCTGCTTTCACAGAAATAGTGGCCCAAAACTGCTCCACTTCCAGCTGACACTTTTTCTTCTTTGGGGAAATCACTGCCAGTCCCACATAACCTGAGCAACTCTTGAGCTTGCGTTAAGCTCCAGTCAAGGGCCACCCTCCAAGGCCTCTCTTTATGACCTGTGACCAACCCGGCCTTTATGCACTGGCACCCTGGGACCTGTCCCTCCAAGCAGGCCACATGTTTTATTGAAAGGCCCTCTGTCTCCCTCTGCCCCGCCACGCCTGGTATGAGGGAGAGCCACTCACAGCTTCCCTCCTGTGGGACCCTGCCACTGCCCCCACAGCACTGGAGGCCCAGGAATACACACTAGAAGAGGTCTCTAAGGGTTCCTACCTTTCCTGGCCCCCATGGTCGCCTACTTTCCCTGCCCCTAATGACACAGGACCTGGCTAACCATCCTTCCCCCATGGAGTTCCATTCCCCCAGCTCATCATTGCCATGACACTGTGAAAACCGCCCTGTCTACTGTAACTCCCCCCCTACAAATGGGGGTTCCCAAAAAGTCTTCCTTGAGCTTGCCTAAATGCTCACTGCCAGGCTAGTGTTCTGCGTTTTAGCAGTTTAAATGTGATTACCAGAGCCTGTATAGCCTCTGTGCACTGTCCTTTTAAGAGCTGCCTGATAGCAGCATAACTATTTTGAGAGGGAGCTCTGTTGAAAGATGTAACTATTTGCTGAAAATCATTTAGAGTGATAATGATAATGTAGTTTGTCTAACAAGCTTTCTTTGCAGCAAGGACTGTTTTGTTTGTCTCCACTATCTTGGTCCTGGACTGCAAATTGGACCAATCAGTTCTGGTGGGACCTAAAATGTAGCCAGACTACAGGAGCTGTCTGAAGTAAAAATCTGTAGGAATTGTAGTTTTGAACTTTTTGCGCCTTTTTTTGCAACTGAAGGGGGAGCTCTTGCCTTGACTGACAGCCAAATCAGCCAACCAAACCATTTGGATCTTGGGGAAGTCCCAGGCTGCTTGCAGTTTTCAGTTAGTTCTGAGCTGTGAAGTGAAATGAGAAGAGCTCAATTGTATTTTGGGCAGCAATCCTGAGTCAATTCGCATGGGAAAACTGTGAAAGGGCTGAGTTTTTGGCTTGCATGTCTGTCAGCTGCTCCTGAGAGGGAGAGAAGAGAATTATTTTGGACTAAATCCAAGTTTGTGTGACTAAAGTAAGCTACTAAAATGGGCCAGGCTCAACCTGAAGAAGACCGAAGATTTTGTTGAATGCGATTGGCCTGTCAGGAGTTCCAGCTACCCCTAAGCTCCCGGTGTGTGCAGAGACTTTGCAATTGTGACCAGGGAGCGCTTTGCCTGCTACAGTAGAATTCCCGTACACGTAAATGTCCTATGAGCTGCTAGTGGGCTGTGAGTTAGTTCCCCACTGTGTGAACTGTGTTCTGCTTGCTGGAAGCTGTATCTAGCCCAAAACAGACTGCATCTGAATTTGTCTCCATGCGGTAGGGGCATTGCCAGACTGGTCCAGCCAGACTACCCACTGCACAGAGAAGCCATTGACGAGAGACCTGAGTGGGGATCAGCCCCCTGCTCCACGCTTGAACAGGAACGATTCCTCTGTGACTCATGTGGGCCCTGCTTCTCCTGGGATTCCGGATCAACCACCCGCAGTCTCGATTTTCATCCAGCCTGTGTCCAGTCATGGGTATTGTGAGTAAATACCAGTGTAGCTCCCTGCAACAACAGCTTAATCTGAGTGTGTAATCTGATTGTCTTGTTGTTTCGTTTCCTTTACGAACTGAGCCCTCTAGCTCCTGATTACAAATATTATGTACTGTACATGTTGTGTTTTCCATCACAGGACCCAAACCAGCTGCAGCCTTTAAACCAATTATCCAGATTTTGCCCCTTCCTTGTTCAAGTCCCCTGAATAAATCAGATCTAACTTTTTCTGCATGTAATCTGATTGTGGTTCCAGTTTGTGCTCAAAGTACTATACTGTTGCTATTTGCTGTGCATAACCTTGTTTTACAGAGTGTCCCCAGGGTCGAGCCAGAGGAACCAGCCCTGGTGGTAAGTGCAAACAGTGTGGGTACTTGTGTGGTGTACCAGGGGTATTATGAAAGTGATTATTGTACAGTGTTCAGGTCACTAGAGGGGAAAGAGGGGGGTTACAGTGTCCCGGAGGGCTGTGCCCAGGTTAGCTTGACCACTACCAACCCTGACCTCCAGGTGGAGGCACCCGTTTCAGAACTCAGGCCCCTTAACCTGCTACTAGCCAAGCAGGCAGGAGTAGTAGCCCTAGGGATAGCGCCACCTAGGGGTTACATCTTGGAGGCTCACCGCTGGGATTTTGTGTCTTCTAGTGGCCAAAACTATGAATTATTGTCCAACATAACTGGCTTCCCCAACAGAAGTGGCTGTGTACCAGTTGGCGGGGTGGTGTACAGGGCAGGAGATTGACCCACACAATGCCTAGCTTGTATTGGATATGCCACTGAATATTGGTAAAGACGCTGTAGAAGGACTACTTTCCAAAGTTGAATGTTTAACAAACGCTGTGGTGGTGGGGCGACAGACTGATTTAACCACCCAAACTTTCATGGCATTAGTAGAGTGTAGTGACCCAGTGGACAGTTCCAAAGTGCCATGGACTATTGCCCCAGAAGGGACCCCAGCTGCCTGGAGAGTGATAACTAGAGACAGTAAAAACCCTGTAGAGGATGAGCTCTCCCTATTGTCTGAGACTTTTGAGGAGAAATTTACTAAGTTGTTGTTGGAGGAAGGGAAAACCATAGAGGACCTTAAGAAACTTTTCCTGCCACCTGGGAGTGTTCCCTTCCCAACACCCCCTCCCACTCCAGCACCTGTTACTGCTCCGCCTTCTGTGCCTGTGACACTGCTGGCCTCTATATCTGTACCTGCCATTAGTTACGACTCCTACCGAAGGTTGAGAATCTTCTCGGGCACCCTCCCCACCCCCAGGTGGGGAGGATGACTGGGAGATCTGGATAGACTATATTGCCCCTCTAGTACTTGAATGGCAACGCTCAGAAGTAGAGAAATGAAAGAGGTTGAATGAGAGTCTCCAAGGTCCTGCCCTGGCTACCATCCATGCCAAGTGGGCCAATAACCCCGAAGCAACTGCAAAGGACTATCTTGATGCATTGGAGAATGTGTATGGGAGCCCGGATTCAGATGAGGACCTATGGTGGAGATTAAGCCCAGCAGTACTCAGGGGAGCCATTGTCTGTGTATGTACCTCGGCTTGAAAAGCTGCTACAAGAGTGCCTCAGAAAGGATAGTTTGCCATCAAATGGATTAGACCAAACTAGGCTGGACCAGATCCTTAAGTCTGCTCTATTTTCAGAATTGTTACTGCTTCAGTTGCGCCTTGCCAACCAACTGGAATTGCCCCACTCTTATGATGAGCTAATGAAAGAAATTTGGGGGGTTGAGCAAAGGCGACCGGGGATTTCACCAATGTCTGCTGCTACTACGCAAGTGACAGAGAGTGATCATCCAAGTGGGGTTCAGCGGCAAACGTCGGCACCTATCAAGCACTCTGAGAATGCAAAGGACTTCCCACCCTGGGCTCAGTTTTTGAAAGTCGAGCTATTAAAGGAAGTCCGAGAGTTGAAGATGGGTGCCTCTGCAAGGGTTCCCCCATGGAACAAGATTCTGGTTCCTCTCAGGACGCGACTGCCATGGGGGTGCACCCTCAGCATCCTCTACTAAGGGTAGCTCCCAGGCTGAAATCAAAGAATTGACTGCCACCCTAAAGGAACTATTGAGACACGTTGCACCCCTCTCACCACTGCAAGCAGATATTGGACCCCAATCCCTTGCTACTACTTCAGTTTCTCATGCAATGTTCTCTCCAAGAATGACCCAGGAGTCTATCATCTATCACCACTGTGGAAAGGATGGAAATATGAAGAGGGAATGCCGGTCTCAGAAAGACTTAGAGAAAGTGGTGAACCGGCTTCAAGGAGAGATTCGTAAAATGAAACAGTGGTCAAGGGGTGCACAAAATGACCACATTGAAGGCTTCAGACATCCTAACTCAAACCGCTTTGTGGCTAAATCATCCATCCACTCCCCGCTGCTGTCCCTCCAGACTGGTCCAAAATAGTGGGCCCTTCAATGGAGACTACTGTGGCTGTGAACAGTATTCCTACTCGGGCTGTGCTGGACTGCTGTGCCCTTACAATCCCTGGAAGGTCTACATGTGTGGGGACTGAGTGATAAGTCTTATCCCTACCTAGGATATGTCCACCTCTGGTTGTCATTTCCTGCAGCTGTAACTGGTGTAGAGGAGCAAGTTGAGACACTGGCCTTAGTGTGTCCCCCTACTGGACTGTATGATGGGGTTCCCCTGTTAACTGGGACCAACGCCCATATGTTTTGGAGACTGGCACAACTCTGTCATGAGAAACAAGTTCGACGGACTGGGAGGGCCCTAAGAATTCCCACTCTGATCAAGAGGGTGTATGATTTGCAACAGATCCCCAAGGCAGTGGACCAGGATGAACCGGTAGGGGTCGTGTGGAAGAAGGATCCCGATTCAATGGTACTGGGACCCTAATGCCCAGTATACCGTTCAAGGGGAGATCCACCTTCGCAAAGATGTCAAGAACAAAATACTGATGTTGGACGCACCAGGTGATGGAAATTTGCCGGAAGGATTATTGATTAAGCCCAGCATCTTGCCAGCTCATGCTCATGCCTATGCATGATGAGTGATGGTCTAGATTAATAATGTGTCAGATCAGGAGACCCAGGTGAACAGATGATGCACCCTAGCTACAGTACACTGCTCAGACACTGCAGTGTTGCCCAGCAACAAGCACCCTGGCAAGACAGATAGAGTGACTCCCGACTTGTTTGATTTTGGTGACTCCCTGTTGCCAGCTGAATGGAAGATTAGAATTAGCCAAAAACTTTCCCAGAGAGATCAAGTGTTTTCGTTGAAGGAATGGGACATGGGATGTGTCCAGGGTGCAGAGCATCACATATGCCTGCACGATGAACGGCCATTTCGAGAGAGGTCTCGATGCCTAGCCCCTGCAGACATAGATGATGTGAGAAGACACTTGCAGGAAATGCTCACGGCTGGTGTGATACAAGAATCCAGGAGCCCATATGCTTCTCCCATTGTGGTTGTGCGTAAGAAGAATGGATCTGTGAGAATGTGTGTTGATTATCGAAATCTGAATCGGCGGACCATCCCCGATCAATACACCATGCCCGTATACAGGATGCTGTGGATTGTTTGAATAAGAGCAAATAGTTCTCGGTGTTGGATCTTCACAGTGGATATTACCAGATTCTGATGGCTCTGAAGGACCATGAGAAGACAGCCTTCATCTGTCCTTTGGGGTTCTACAAATTCCTAAGAATGCCACAGGGTATATCGGGCGCCCCAGTCACCTTCCAGCGACTGATGGAATGAGCAGTGGGAGAGAAGAATTTGCTAGAATGCCTGGTGTACTTGAACAATGTCATTGTGTTCAGGAGCTTCCTAGAAGAACATGAGAGTCAACTGTTCAAAGTACTAGACCGACTAGAAGATTTCGGCCTCAAGCTGTCCATCGACAAGTGCCAGTTTTTCCAAACCTCTGTGAAGTATGCAGGGCACATAGTGTCTACAGAGGGGATAGAGACTGACCCTAGTAAAGTTGAAGCCTTAACTACTTTGCCTCAGCCCCACAATTTGAAAGAACTACAATGTTTCCTGGGATTCTGTGGCTACTACCACCGGTTCATAAAGGACTATTCCAAAGCCACTCTTGAATCTTACCCAGAGTTACCCTCCTACCAATCGGAAATACAAAAAAGGGTCCGTCAAAGAACCAGATGAAGCATATTTCCACTCAGGTGAACTTTTTGGGTCCCGTTGGATGTCTGACTGTGAAGCAGCTTTCCACGAAGTCATATACCAGCCCACCCATGCCCCCATCCTCGCTTATGCTGATCCCACCAAACCCTATGTGCTGCATACTGACGCCAGTCTGCAGACTCTAGGAGCTGTACTGTATCAAGACCATGAGGATGGTTTGAGACCAGTGGCATTCACCAGTAGATGCTTGACCCCATCAGAGCGAAACTACCCTGTGCACAAGTTGGAGTTCCTTGTGTTAAAATGGGCCATTGTCAACCAGTTTCATGATTACCTCTATGGGGCAAAAATATTGGTGAGAACTGACAATAACCCGTTGACCTATGTACAGACTTCAGCTAAGTTAGATGCCATGGGGCACCGGTGGCTTTCTGCATTGTCAATATATGATTATGCTGTCGAATACAGACCAGGCCTGAATCATATTGATGCTGACACCCTATCCCAGAGGCCCATTTCCAAGAACGACTGGATCAGGCTGTCTGAACCTGACATCCAAGCATTGTGCCAAAAGTTTGATAGAAATGAACAGATGTCTACGGACACAGCGGACTGCTTAGTAGATTGCTTGGGCCCCTCTGACACCTGCATACCGGCTGTGTATTGCCACTTCTCTGCTCTAGATATTAGTGCACTACCTCAGTTTGACAATGACAGCATTCAGTGGGCTCAATCTTGAGATCCTATGATTCAGCCAGCACTTGACGCCTTTCGGAAAGATGTGTCCAAGTTCCGTTCCTCTGATCTGCGAACCACTTTATTGTTTAAAGAAGGCCCCAGGTTGAAGCTGCTTAATCATTTGTTGTATATAGAGAGACTGTAGATCAATCTGGCCAAATAGACAAGCTACAATTGGTCCTGCCCACAGCCTTCAAAGATTTGGTACTGAGGTCCCTCCACAATCATATGGGCCACCTCGGTATCGACCGGACCCTTGACCTAGTACGATCACAATTCTACTGGCCCAAGATGGGGTCCGATGTTGAGCACCATGTAAGGACTTGTAGTCGCTGCCTTTAGAGAAAAGCTCTGCCTCAGAGGGCTGCTTCCCTTGTCAACATTACTACCAGCACCCCAGTGGAACTAGTCTGCATAGACTTCTTGAGTTTAGAGCCTGATCAGCGAAACATTGGCAATGTGTTAGTGGTTACAGACCATTTCATGTGGTATGCACAAGCTTTTCCCACCAAAGATCAAAAAGCATCTACCGTGGCCAAGGTGCTAGTGGAAAATGTCTTCATCCGCTATGGTGCCCCCCAGCGAATTCACTCTGATCAGGACCAGGACTTTGAGAGTCGGCTAATCAAAGAAATGCTCTCTCTCTATGAGGGGTGCGAAAGTCAAGAACCACCCCTTATTATCCACAGGGGGATTCTCAACCAGAACGCTTTAACCACACCCTACTAGACATGCTAGGCACCCTCCACCCAAAAGATAAGCATAAATGGAGTCAGCAGATTAACACCTTGGTACACGCATACAATTGCACAAAGAATGATGCTACCGGGTTCTCTCCCTACTGCCTCATGTTTGGGAGAGAGGCCCGGTTGCCTGCTGATGTCTGTTTGCAGTTTCTCCCGATGGGGTCTGAGCTGAAGATTACCTGCAATATGTACAAAAACTGAAAGCTCAATTGAACCATGCCTACAATGGCCGCCAAAAGAAATCTAGCCAACAAAGAGAGACATGATAGAAAAGTAAAGGCTCAAGAGCTTAGGCCTGGAGACCGTGTGTTGTTGCAAAATTTAGGATTGCATGGTAAACACAAAATTGCTGATCGATGGCACCATCTTCCCCATGTCATAGTTGGAAAGTTGGATGATTTGCCAGTGTACAAAGTGCGCCCAGAGAATAACTCCAAAGCTGTCAAGACCATGTACCGTAACCACTTGCTACCTATTGGTCAAGTTATAATTGAGGCTGAACCCACCCAGATTGATTCCCCTGGACCAGTGACTCGTGCTGCTGCAAGAAAAAAACAGAGTCAGCCTGCCCCCGTGGCTGCCGATTTAAGACTTCCCCTGCAGCAGGCCCAGAATGATAGTGACTGCCAGTCTAACTCGGATGACAGCGAGTGTGATAATGCCTATTACCCCTCATGAAACTGAGTCAGTTGTTTCATGGAAATCCTATGTTGAATTATGGGGATGAAGCTGGGCCTTCTGGACTTCCTAATGCACCGGCATCATCCTTGAAGCCAATGATCCCTGAAGGTGAAGTGCTAAGTATCACGTCTGAGGATGCTGAGTCTTTGTGTATCGTGGAACTGTATGATATGCCTGAAGGAGAGGCTGATGGTATGAGTCTTTCTGGTGACATGTCAGAACTTGAGGAACACATGAGAGTGCTGACAATCACCCCTTCAGTGCCAGAGTGTCTTCAAAATGAGCCACGTGTTGTAGAAACAGAGACTACAGAGCAAGGGGCTGACAGTGCTCCCAGCTTGGACACTCCCCTTCATGCAAAGGCACCCCTCACAAGTGATGAAAGCTCCAAGACCATTGCTGAGAGTACAGAGACTATGGTTGTTCACCCCAGAAAGACTGGCCAAGCCGTCAAGCCAGTGGTGCGCTTCAGTTACGATTCCCCCAGAGGCCAGTGGATTTGCCTCTTAGTGTAGTCCAAAAAGATGTTTATGTCTCTCAGAGCTCACTGCCCAAATTGAGCTTGATGGCCCATTCCAGGTTACTTGCTTTGCCCTCTCATCATGGTGCCCCTGCCCCATCCAGCCCCAAGTTAGTTGATAGGGAAGGGCCCCTCTTGCACTGTTTAGAGTACAAGAAGTTATTACATGATTCTGTATAGTAATGTTCAATTTACCTGTGTGAAATATGCATAATGTATTGTCAGAATGGAAATGATATAGTGGAGTACATTGAAATGTATAGTAAAGTGACAAGTTATGCCAATCGATGTATCAGATAGTACTTGTACAGCATGCTAATGGTATAAATGTCTTGTATATGTTGCATTTTCAATGTTATGATGGTACAGACTTGACGCGGACGCCAAGTCTTCCCAGGCAGGGAAGGGTGTAACCCCCCTACAAATGGGGGTTCCCAAAAAGTCTTCCTTGAGCTTGCCTAAATGCTCACTGCCAGGCTGGTGTTCTGCTTTTTAGCAGTTTACATGTGATTACCAGACCCTGTATAGCCTATGTGTACTGTCTCTTTAAGAGCTGCCTGATTGCAGCATAAGTATTTTGAGAGGGAGCTCTGGTGAAAGATGTAACTATTTGCTGAAAATCATTTAGAGTGATAATGATAATGTAGTTTGTTTAACATGCTTTCTTTGCAGCAAGGACTGTTTTGTTTGTCTCCACTATCTTGGTCCTGGACTGCAAATTGGACCAATCAGTTCTGGTGGGACCTAAAATGTAGCCGGACTACAGGAGCTGCCTGAAGTAAAAATCTGTAGGAATTATAGTTTTGAACATTTTGCGCCTTTTTTGCAACTGAAGGGGGAGATCTTGCCTTGACTGACAGCCAAATCAGCCAACCAAACCTTTTGGATCTTGGGGAAGTCCCAGGCTGCTTGCAGTTTTCAGTTAGTTCTGAGCTGGGAAGTGAAATGAGAAGAGCTCAAGTGTATTTTGGGCAGCAATCCTGAGTGGATTTGCATGGGAAAACTGTGAAAGGGCTGAGTTTTTGGCTTACATGTCTGCCAGCTGCTCCTGAAAGTGACAGAAGAGAATTATTTTGGACTAAATCCAAGTCTGTGTGACTAAAGTAAGCTACTGAAGTGGGCTAGGCTCAACCTGAAGAAGACTGAAGATTTTGCTGAATGCGATCGTCCTGTCAGGAGTTCCAGCTACCCCTAAGCTCCTGGTGTGTGCAGTGACTTTGCGATTGTGACTGGGGAGCGCTTTGCCTGGTACAGTAGAATTCCCATACATGTAAATGTGCTATGAGCTGCTAGTGGGTTGTGAGTTAGTTCCCCACTGTGTGAACTGTGTTCTGCTTGCTGGAAGCTGTATCCAGCCCAAAACGGACTGCATCCAAATTTGTCTCCATGCGGTCTGGGACTTGCCAGACTGGCCCAACCAGACTATCCACTGCACAGAGAAGCCATCGACGAGAGACCTGAGTGGGGAACAGCCCCCTGCTCCACAATTGAACAGGAATGATTCCTCTGCGACTCGTGTGGGCCCTGCTTCTCCAGGCATTCCAGATCAACCACCTGCAGTCTCGATTTTCATCCAGCCTGTGTCCAGTCTTGGGTATCGTGAGTAAATACCAGGGTAGCTCCCTACAACAACAGCTTAATCTGAATGTGTCATCTGATTGTCGTGTTGTTTCGTTTCCTTTACGAACTGAGCCCTCTAGCTCCTGATTACAAATATTGTGTACTGTGCATGTTGTGTTTTCCGTCACAGGGCCCCAACCAGCTGCAACCCCAGGCAACGGTGCTGGCTAGCCCATCTCTTCTCCACCTGGGTACCCAGAGGTGGACTGTGTGGGGGGACTCAAAGCGCATGCATAACTGCTTGATTAATATAACCTTTAAGCTAATTAACCTGATTTTGCCCCTTCCTTGTTCAAGTCCCCTGAATAAATCAGATCTAACATTTTCTGCATGTAATCTGATTGTGGTTCCAGTTTGTGCTCAAAGTACTGTACTGTTGCTATTTGCTGTGCATAACCTTGTTTTACAGGGTGTCCCCAGGTCGAGCCAGAGGAACCAGCCCTGGTGGTAAGTGCAAACAGTGTGGGTACTTGTGTGGTGTACCAGGGGTATTGTGAAAGTGATTATTGTACAGTGTTCAGGTCATTAGAGGGGAAAGAGGGGGGGTTACAGTGTCTCAGAGGACTGTGCCCAGGTTAGCTTGACCACTACCAACCCTGACCTCCAGGTGGAGGCACCCATTTCAGAACTCAGGCCCCTTAACCTGCTACTACCCAAGCAGGCAGGGGTAGTAGCCCTTGGGATAGCACCACCTAGGGGTTACACTACACTTTGGGGGGAGTCCCCTCCACTGGCTTACCCAGACTGCCGAGTTTCCTTTCTTGCTCACCTAACTCTGCTCCTTCAGCCACCCCCCTCCAGCCCTGGCCTAATGCTGGGGCTGGAAAGGCTCAGAAACGTCCTGTCTGCTCTCTTATATACTTCTTAAACCTACTCTCTGCTGCCACCTTGAGGTGTCCAGCAGCCGATATTCCCCAGAGCACTAAAAATTTCCCTAGATCTTGAGTTGGGGGGTCGGTAGAAGGGAGAAACAGATGTCTAAAATGGGAGCATAAGCCCTTCCTTTAAGGGGGCTTACAGATATGTAAATCAAGCAGGCACGGAAGTGTGTGATTGATGGGTGCAAATATTATACGTTGAAGTCTGATAACTGCTCAGCAAACTGCAGACAAAGCTTTTCATTTAAATGTTGTCATGTAACTATAATAAAAATGAACAATTCTCTGATGAAGTCGAAGTGCTTTTTGAACAAAAACAACTGAGGAGCTGTGCCTCTTAGTGCACACATGTCCTCCGCAACCAAGATGGAACTGGAAGTGTCGCCAAGACCTGTACAGTATGAGATCACAATCTTCAGAGTCATTGATTAGGTGCTGCTGATCATGTGACTTACACAAACTATCAAAAGCTCAGTGTGTTATCACTGTAAAAACAAAAACTGCTTCATAATGCTAACAAAGTGCAAAAGAGCCCAAGGGAAGGCAGGAAGCATTGTCCCATTACCAGAGTCATAAGAGCCTGGTTTTGTTGGATCCACTAAATTCAACTTTGGCATTGTCACATCCTTACATAAGCTAAAGGTTAATTGACATTCCACCAGTACCCACTCCACATTATATCATGGAGGGATGTCAGACCCTACTGTGAGAGCCACAGAGGCTTTTAGGAGTGTTATCCTAAAAGCAACTAAAGTTAGTAAAATATTCTTGGGGTGGAAGTCAGCAGAAGGCAAAGGTAAGCAGTCTCCCATGGGATAAAAGGAATTTAAAAAGGTAAAACTGATTTAAAGATGATTAATGACTACACAGTGAAGTTAAGTTCTACACTTTTTAGAAAAGTATATGATCCCTAAAGTTTTTGTTGCACTGTTGCTTGGTGCCTGATATTCTTTATTATTCATTTTCTAAAGATTGATCATCTTCATTTTGATTCAATATGCATGTGAGGTAAAACAGGCACTATTCAGCTAGTTACAGCTACATTAGGATGTTGGAGAATGTAGAATGAGCCACTAGTTCAGTCTCAGTGTTTGGGTTTATTAATTTTGATTAGGGCTACACAAACCTCCCACAGTTCTACAATATAAACTTTGACCATCAAACAGCTGAAGGTTCCCCAAAGTTCTTTCATGGCAGACTACAGTAATTCATACTGGCTCAACCATTAGGAAGTGGGATACAATGAAATAACATAATGCACTGGGCTGATGAAGCACTCAGAACAGAAGGATGAAGTCGTGAGCCATATTAAGGAGTACTGGTTCCAAAAAGGGTGACCATTTGGGCAGTGCCACACGTGGGCAAGGCTTCCTGTTATGTCATGGATAAGTGTGGTACACAATGGTTTCATGGGCAACATTGCCCAAAAATTAATTACTCAGCCTGTGACCTGCCAGAAATTCACAAAACATTAATATCAAGTAGACTGAGTGAAAACAACATTGCAGCATTCCACATTGTGGATTACTGGTTCCAAAAATTGTGTACCCATTGGGGCAGTGCCACACAGGGACAAGGCTTCCTATTACGCCCTGGATAATGTTGTACACGTTGGTTTCATGTGCAATGTTGCCCCCCAAATTATTTATTCAGCCAGTGTGGACATGCTAAAAATTTGCAAAACATTAATCTGCAGAAGACTGATTGAAGACAATGAAGCATCCCACAGTGTGGGCTGCTGGTTTCAAAAATGTTGTACCCATTGGGATAATGCCACACATGGACAAAGCTTCCTGTTATGTCATGGATAAGTGTTGTACACAATGGTTTCACGGGCAACGTTGCATCCAAAATTTTTTATACAGCCTGTGTAGACTGCCAAAAGTTCACAAAACAATAATATGAAGAAGACAGTGAATACAACAGTTCAAGTTCAAGTTTATTGCAGGAAAGACTTTGTTGAGCAAGCTCATTCACAAGGAGGTCCTGAGTCACATACACATACAGTTCGCAATTACATAGATAGGAGATATACAATGTAGGACAACAGGAAGAAAAATATATAAAATTAAGAGGTATACACAATAGAATTTCTTATACTATGTATGCAATACATTCCAGTTTTAACCTAGTCCTGTATTATGCAACACATTTCAGCTTATAAAGTAGAGGGCTAGTTGGTACCTAGGGAGTTGACTTGGCGTTGGGGGCCTAGTAGCACCTACATATGCCTTTTAATTTAGAGATAGCTAGTTTTTTGTAGGAGTTAATAACAGCATTCCACAGTGTGGGCTACTGGTTCAAAATCTATGTGCCAGCGGGGTGCTGTGGAGCATGCTTGCTGAGCAGACATGCTTCATTTCTGCTCTGCAAGTCTGTGCCTGCAGCGTGGTTCAGTTGGTAGCACATCTGCCTCTGGACCTGAAGGTCGTGGGTTCTCGTCCACCACTGGGATTAAACTTGCACCTAAAACACTGGCATCAGAGTGCAGTAATAGAGGGGTGCTGTACTGCTGGGGTGTGTTGTCCTTCAGAGGAGACGTTAAACCGAGGTCCCTTCTACCCATCTTGGTGTTGCCCTGGTGGGTGTCCAGGTGGAAGTGAAAGAACCCAGGGCACTCTTCACAAAGAGCAGGGGACACTCCCAGTGTCCTGGCCAACATTCCCCTTCCCATAAACTGGTTCATGCAATTATCCAGGCTGTGTGTGGGTGTTGATGTGCGATATGGCTGCCACTATACATTCAGTCACTTCACTACCAGTCTAGTATTGCTTGTAAAGCACTTTGGGATACACTGTGTATGAAAAGCGCTATATAAATGCTGATTCTTCTTCTTAAAAACTTTCAAATACTTATTTATTTGGCAAGATTTTTGAACCTTGTCTGCAGAGCCTTGCAGTTTACTTAGCATGAAATAGATTAATATCATGCTTCACTATGGGCCATTTGAACAAAGGAAGCAGAGGGGGAGCCAAGAATCCACTGTCTGTGGAGCAACAGGCCCATACGCCACAATTGGGAACCTTGGAGTCTCCGGAGCCACCATGGCAATCCTTGACCATGTCTATGAGGGCCATAGAGGGGAAGATGGAGGAGATCTTAATGCGTATGAGACAACAAGATCTAAAAATAGGCTCCACTGTGACAACCGCCTCCTCTAGAGAGACAGGCAATTAAAGCTCTTTCAGCCACAAGTAAGCTTATTCAAGAAAATGGTCAGCTTTGTTACTGTCTTGAGGCCATTGAAAATGGCCAAAGGGCTGTTATTCTCCAGTTCGTAGGACTCCAAATGTGCAGCGAGTGGTCCGATTTGACAGTCTTTTTACGAGGATTGTTGCCGGGAGCCCTACAACTTACTGATGGTACAGATCCTTTTTCCCAGCTTATTTGGGCCTACAGAATATCTCCACAGGACTGCTACAGCCCAACCCAATCTACTATGAATGATACTCCTAGTAACTGTAGGAGTGTCGGTTTGAGACATTTAACTTGCAGGCTACCTGAAATGCTCAATCCTTTTCCTTCGATGGCAAGATTTTGCATTTGTTTCTGGATTTGTCCTATGTGACGAGATCTTGTCAAAAGAAATTTGATGGTGTACAGGCCCATCTACACAGTCTTGGAGTGGTTCACTTCCTTTTGATGCCTGCATGCCTCAAAAATTCATTATGTAGGCCACACATTCCAATATACAGATCCCCAACAAGCCAGCAAAAAGGTGGAAGCCATAGAATAGGAGTTTGCTGCCACCCCGCTACCTAGAGAAGAAGATTTGGAAGATGATGCCACATGAGGGAAGACCCCATTTGTCTGTTTCAAGTTGCCTTTTACCTGCATTAATAGCCTGCTACTGGACATTAAAAGTGGACTGGGGTTTGATTTTCTAACTAATTTATTTATTTTATACTGTATTTATTTTTCCTTCTATCATCAGCTAGTCTTAACTGGGTTTGAGGATGTAAAATGCATTTTTAAAATGCATTTTTAAGATGGCAACCATCTCATGGCAGTTCCTCTGCCATTTGGTTTAGTTCTGATGCTGATTAATTGACTGTATGTCTGAGAAAAATGACATTTAATAGGCTTGATCCACAGCTATAATTAGTTGGTACTAGAAATAGCTACTTAGTTTAAATAATTTATGTTTATTTAACACTTCTTTTCTCACAGCTTTAATGTGTTTGGGAGAGCTAAAGTCCAAGGTTCAATGTGGGGGAATATCTCCTCCCACATCCCCAATTAAGGCCTGCCTCCCACAGCAGTTCCCTGCTTAGCACATTGCAAATCTCACCACCTTTGCAAGCGCTGAGCTCCTGCGTGGCTCATGTGGCTGAGCCTCCTTCCATTCTTTCTCTCCTGCTCCCTGCTTGTTTTTGTCCCCCTTTTTGCTCCTTCCCACTCTTCTCCTTCCTCTGTTTCCCTTTTCCTTGTCTTGTTGTCCATCTCCCTCTCACTGGGAACCCTGTTTCTCAGTGCTTGCTCTCCTGTTGGCTCTTTTGGCTGTGTTGAACTGCTTTATTTTGGTTTCCCTGCTGGTCTGGTCTAAATCACTCATGCCTAGCTTGCCTCCCTGCCTTGGTTGCAGTCTCCATCCACCCACCCCATCCCCTTTCTCCCTCCTCTGCTCTTGTTTGTTTGGCTGCCCCCGTTCTTGTTTTCTCCCTCCTCCCATTTTGTGTCTCATTCCCCTTTCACCTACTGTTTCCCTCCTTCCTTCCCTGTACCTTGAGTTCCACTTCTCTCCCATTCACTGTACCTCCTTGGGTGATTCCTCCATTCCAGGCCCTGCTCTGCTCAGGGCCACCACTCCTTCTCCATCAGAGCTTCCGGAATCCTGGTGTGCTTTACTTCATCTGCCCGTCTCCCCATTCTGCTGCCTCCCATTGCCCCTCCTGTGCTTCTGTTATTTCCTGCTTTTGCTTGTGCATGGGTCATGATGTTTCTCCTTACAACATGCCTGTGGTGGTGCCTTTCTGATTGCAATAGTGCCTGGGTTGCCATGTCCTCCTCGTGTGTACCGGCGGGCTGGTACGTGGTGGAGTGTCCCTTCATGTGCTGACTTCTGGAACCCTGTCTGCTTCTTGATGAGACCCTTGGCACATTCTCTTAATACCGCTAGACCAGCCCTGTTCTCCGGGAGCTGCATACCACTGTTCCTCAGCTGCTTGCTGTGGATCTATTGCCCTGTTCACATTTTCATTAACCCTTGGTTTTCTCAGCTGCTGTTGAATACTGTACCCATCTATGGGTCCCCCATCCACAATAGGAAGGCCTGAGCTGTACCATGCCCTCTTTTGCAGAAGACTTCTCCTTGTTATGGCTGAGCTTCCTCTTTATGGCGGTTCTCTGCCCAGTACCACCAGTGTCTTAGCTGCAACTGAATCTCCTCCATTTTCCATCACTGTATCCTACTAGCCATACGAGTGTTTTCTCCTGGTAATACTAGTGTCTCCTTCCCACAATAAACAAAAAAAAAAAAAATTTTCCCTCCTCCAGCTCCCCCCAACCTCCGCAAGCTTTCCCACCCACTTTTTTGAGTTCTCCACTCTGTCATCAGTTTGCGTTCATCCTCTGTCCCTGGCTTGCCACCCGTCTTTTCTCCCAACATGCTGCTCATGTCTGCCCTGCAGCAGCCCTTCTGCATTCTAGTGGCCTGTTGATGATGACTTCAACCTGCCCCCCCATCCCTCATTCTTGCCCCTTGTCCCTTGCTCCATTATTTCTTTTGGACTTTCTCACCCCTCGCACCGGCACTCTGTCTCCATCGCTGCTCCTTCCTATTCCAACAGCTCTGTACCATGTTTCACCTGGTCTGGCACCTGAAATTCCTCAGCATCTGTTGCACTCAAGTCATCTATCCCACATAGCTTTTCCCTGCAGTTTTGTCTGCCACTGATGCTACTCATGCCTTTACCCCATGTGTACCATTTCCTGGACTCAGAGTCAATATACCCTGCTCAGCCTATAGTTTCTAACTTTTCTCAGTTGTGCCCCTAGTAATTTGTACTCTTTCAGCCCCCCGTAATCACCTGCCTCCTCCGCCTTTGCTTATTCGGATCCTACCCACTCCCACCTCCCCTCCAGATCCCATGTAGTGTTTTCTCTGTCCTTCTCTAATGTGTTCCTTCCTGTAGATTTCAGTAAAATGTGGCATTGTCAGTTATTTATCATTCATTTTGCCCATTTCATGTTCCCTTTCTGCTCATCACCCTCTTGTTCCCTACCTACATTCCCTATGTCCCACTTCCCTTTTGTTTACTCCCCTTTTACCTCACAGCTGTTGGCTGCCCATTCCTTGCTCAGCCCATACCAGCAGTTTGACAACCTTGTCCCCTAACTCTGCTTACTGAGGCATAGCAGTGCAGGTAGGCTTCCCCTGTCTACCAGGGATGGGAGCCTGTTTCCTCTACCTCCTTTCTCAACCAGTTTATATGCAGCCAACTTCTGCCAGTCTCCGTCCCTAACTCTGCCAGGTATGGCACTGAGTGAAGGTTAGCTCACCCCGACTACCAGGGATGGAAGCCTGTGTCTTCAATCTACAGTTTCAGCAAACTACATTCTTTGCCTGATACCCAGTTGCCCCATTCCCTTCTGGAACAGGACCACTATACCCCATTTGTCTCCAATCTCCTACCTCACCCATCTATAGCCTATACCTCCAATGACTTGATATGCTTGTCCCCACCTTTGGTCTCCTCATATTCTGGATTTGGATCCACCAATTTGTCCAGTCTCCATCTCCACTTGGTCCGTCGGACTCCTGGGCTTCTTGCTGCTTGCCTTCCACCTCCTTCCCTGCTCCTGTGCATCATTGTTGTGGCTTGCTTTCCAGCTCAACCTCCTCCAATCTCCAGACCTTCAGCTCCATACTGCTCTCTCCTCCCTCATTGCTACTCTGGATGATTCTGTTTCCCTATTGCCTTCTTCACGGACATGTCTGCCTGCATTCCCCATTACTTCCTGCTGGATATGTGCTATTTGCTCATCTTCAAGGATGTGTACCTGAAGCCTTCTATAGTTTTTCCCCTCATGCTGCCCTTGTCCCATCCAGAGGTCTTCCATCAGTCATTCCTGTGCAATTCCCTATCAACAATTCCAATTCGCCATCTCCTTTGGAGGAGAAAACCCATTCTCCATCACTGCTACACCATGCTACCACCTATTACAGTTCACTATCTCCTACACATCTCTGCTGCGCTTTAACAGTCAGCAATGCAAGTTCTCCATCTCCTTCAGAGGTGGAAACCTATTCCCCATCACTGATGTGCCTCTGCTGTCAGCAATTTATGTTCGCCACTTCCTTCGGTTGTGGGAACCTTATATCCCATCACTACAATACCTTTTGCTATCAGCATGTTGTGTTCACCATCTCCTTCGGAGGTGGAAACATCATGCCTCACCTTCGCAGCACCTTGTACCTGGATTTGCTTCTTGGTCATACATGGATCCACCACCTGAGGCCCATTGCAGCTTTTCTGCATTCTATTCCAGTATGCTGTGGTGCTTGCCCCCAGTTCGGTACCTTCCCTGCACCTGCTGATGTCAGTACTGCCTGGCCCCCTGCTGTCTTCTAATCAAGCTCCATCCTTCAGTCAGCAGTCTTCTGCTTTGAACTTTTTCCTTCCATCCTTGGACTGCTGCCTTCCTCCTCACTGCCCTGGCAGCTCGGGGCTCCTGCATGTTTGCTGTGTCTCTTTTTGAGCATTTCTACAACTATTGATGTCCAGCATCCCAGCCTGATCAACTATTCCTATCCGTTCATCTGCCTCATGCTCCTACTTCGGCCATCATAACAGTTCCCTTCCATCGCTCTATGGAGTACCTTTTCTTCTCACCTGAGGAAACCTTCTTCCAGCAACATCCTTTGAACAGCTTGCATTATAGACTCTTATGTCACCATAGAATCATTGTTTCTTCCCAATATCCTCCCCAAGACCCATTTCTGGAATCCCATTTGACTGAACTATAGAAGATCTCATTTCTCAACCAACTCTGCAGGATGCTTCCTTACTGTATATATTCTGTTAATTAAAGCAGTATGGGCATCACTACCTCTCATGTCTTTATAGGATCCATGATTTAGTGGAGTCTCCTTCACTCCATCTTCTTACCTGGAAACATGACCCTAATTCCTTCCAAGATGTACCAACTCCAGAATAACCATCACTGTTAAGGATAATGTGAACCACAGGATATCTCATAGTAGTAGTACTGGCATCAGCCATTATACCATCTCCTCATAGTCTTCTCGTAAAATCGTTAACTCTCTTTGACCACATTATTTGCCTTGTATTCCCTGAACAGTTATTGGATGTTCCTAACACCTCCTCCAGCTACTATCCCAGAGCACGTATCATTGAATATCTGGTGTCTAGCTGCCTTGCTAAAGTAACTGTACTCTATCCGATCCACTGTTCCATGGCCCCTGAATGTCACCATGATTCATAAAGTTATCTACATCTCTTCATCATGTTACCCTAAATCATGTCAGCTACCTATCCAGCGATTCTTCTAACTCATCCATCAGGATTTACCTCCCATACTTCCTCCAGTGAATACCATCATGGAGATCAGGCTTCCATTGATTCCTCAAACTGCACATCCACAATCGACCAAGCTGTCTCACTATCCCAGTTATGCCCCACAACAGTCCTGCATCTGACTAAGCATGCTTGGCACACATTACATTCTACGCTTGCTCTCAACTTCCCTTTGCCACCTCAGTCTATAGACTTATTCAAAGACCTGTTCTCAGGCTCCCCGCAACATTCAGACATTGGATGCTTCAGCAATGCAATGCCACCATGGCCACTAAAGCTCCTGCCACAGGCAATTAAGCCACGGAATTACCCATATCCACCATTTCGCACTAACAGTCCTTCCTGAATATGAACCTATGCAAATCTCATTATAGCAACAATAACTCTATTCAACCCTCAAACGTATTGTACTGAACTTTCTAATTATTCCTATAGATAGCCAGTTACCATATTTACAACATACCGCCCTTTCTTCATCAGTCTGAAATCATCCACATTACCCCCCCAACCAAAGCTTCTGTCCAAATCCTTGATCATCTCCATAGATGCCTACATACAGAAATTATTGCACATTTCTGAACTTCAAACCTGGAGACCCTAATCTGGATGTCAAAGTCTCTATTACTCCACCATTTAGCCTTTTCAATTCCTGCATTCTCTTAATCAGTACTAAGATCAAGCTCTTTCAAGAACATTGAAAATATCCGAACCACTTGCCACTCTCCAAAGGAACTAAGCATTTTATCTTGTCCGCACCCTCTACAAAGTCTGATAGATTACTTTAAGGATTTTATAACCCATCATACTTCCCACAATTCAGAGTCTGGCAGTTCATTTAATCAACTCATGCTCTTCATGCTCGCATTGACTCAGTAACTCGATTGAATATTAACCAATATCACATTGTAATCCTGGACCACGTTCACCCCTTTTCAGCTGGACTTAATCTATATTCGGGATCCTGACACTTCTTCAGAATGGACCTGCCTCTTCAGCCTCAGAACTGAACTTCCAGAATGCATCATCCAACAGACTCTGAAGATGGAATGTCAGCTCTACAAACAGTTCACCTTACTCAGAAACTAGAATATGGTTGTACGAACCTAGGATAATTTCCTCCTAGTTTGCCCTGAGGACAGGTGGGTCAGTAGCCATGGGTCCTCAGAGGTTTCCTCCACCTGGGGAGTTTTCCTCTCCTGTGTGCTACTGGTCATACTCTCCATGAGCTGAAGGAG
This sequence comes from Neoceratodus forsteri, assembly GCA_016271365.2. Classification (NCBI taxonomy): domain Eukaryota; kingdom Metazoa; phylum Chordata; order Ceratodontiformes; family Ceratodontidae; genus Neoceratodus; species Neoceratodus forsteri. The sequence continues at coordinate 465,918,507 of CM057449.1, forward strand.
GTAATCTTTGTGGGCTTTCTATTCCCTACTCACTACCCAGCTTTCATACCAAGGGGGGGAATAGAGAAAAGCCAAAAAGTAAACTACAGTTACATAAGCAAAACTAACCCCATATTCTATTCACCAAAATATTGAATGGGAAGGTTAAAGCCCAAGGTTCAACATGGGGGAAAAGCTCCTCCCACATCCCCAATAAAGGCCAGCCTCCCACAGCAGTTCCCCATTAGCACATTGTGACTCACCCACCTTCCACCCCTAACTCCTCCTCTTCCTCCTCCTGCACTCTATTCACCCTTGGTGCTGGGCTTTCTATTCCCTACTCACTACCCGGCTTTCATACCAAGGGTGGGAATAGAGAAAAGCCAAAAGTAAACTACAGTTACATAAGCACTACTAACCCCATAATCTGTTCACCAAAACATTGAATCAATAGTTTATTGCAGGTTCAGTTTCTTCATCTGTTGTTCAAACAAACGTTTCAAAGTGTTTAATGCCAAATTTAAGGAATTAGTCCTTCCTTTGTATCCTATTTCACCACTATTTATAATCACATGTTGGAACTTTCTTATTGTGGTGAGAGAATGGAGTGCTAACCATATTGTCTTTTAAACTATATGTTTGGTATGGAATCATATCAACCTCAGTGCTGAGTTAAACCATTTGGAGTTACCTTTTTTCTTGGAATGATCGCCTCACTCTTGTGAGGTGCAGCTATCTTGGACTCTGTTTTTTTGAATGTTGTGGTATTTTCCCCACCTCCTTGTACCAGCTTGCCTACAGTAGGTTATCTTGATCTACTGTATTCCATTGAATGTATCCTTGAATTTAGCATTGTATGCGTGGTAGGCAGTATTGAATGCATGGCATTTTATTTTTAAAACAACAAAATATAAATGAAAAAAATGTGTGCCTTTGGAGACAGTGCCACACATGGACAAGGCTTGGCATTATGCCATGGATAAGTTCATGGGCAATGTTGCCCCAAAAGTTATTTATTCGGCATATGTAGACCTGCCAAAAATTCACAAAATATTAATCTGTAGAACACTAAGTGAAGAAAACAGTGCAGTATCCCACAGTGTGGGCTAATAGTACCACAATTTGTGTGTCCACTGGGACAGTGCCATATATGGACAAGGCTTCCTGTTATGCCACTGATAAGTGTTATACACACACTGGTTTCATGGGAAATATTGCCCACAATTTATTTATTCAGCCTATGTATACCTGCTGAACATTCACAAAACATTACTCTGAAGAAGACTGAGTGAAGAAAACAGTGCAGCATGGCATGGTGTGGGCTACTGGTTCCAAAAACTGTGTGCCCATTGGGGCCACTCATGGACAAGGCTTCCCTTTATACCATGGAAAGATATTGTACACACTGGTTTCACGGGCAACATTGCCCCAAAAATTATTTTTCTGGCCTGTATAGACCTGCCATAGATTCACAAAACATTAATCTGAAGACTGAGTGACAAAAACAGTGTAGCATCCCACAGAGAGAGTGTGTGTGTGTGTGTGTGTGTGTGTGTTTGTATGTGTGTGTGTGTGTGTGTGTGTGTGTGTGTGTGTAGACTACTGGTTCAAAAAAAAATGGACACAGAAGCCCTCTCCATCCACCTCCTCCTCCTCCTCTGTGTTTAGCCCAGCTGGAAGTGTAGGAGATTCATCATCCATAAACTGTGGCAAAAGGGGCTTTGGAAAAAGGGGCAGGTTAATTTTTATAAAAAGTGAGCATCTCTACATTTGGGGTCAAAAAGCATCTTCTCCTGTTGGTGACAATATTGCTTACAGCACTGGGAATCCTCTCTGAATATGTACAGGTCAGTGGGTCACTGAGGTGTTCAACAGCTACCTGTGTCAAAGAGGGCAAAATTGTCTTTTTTTTGGTACCAGTACAATAGAGGCTCCTCTCCTTCTGCTGGTGGCATGTTCTTATCCAGATAATCCTGCACCATTTTGTTTGCTGGCATGTCAGGCACCACTTTGTCAGAAAGTGACTTGCCATGCTTTTTTATCAAGCCATAGTTAGCCAGTAGTACCCATAGTGGTTTGTTATCAATGTCTGTCTTTCTGAGGTATGCAATAGCAGTAGCAGGTTGACTTGGAGACAAAAATGAGTGACTTCTGTGACATTCAGTAGTAGCAATGGAACACATTGGGATCCTCCTCCCTCCCTCCCTCTCCTCCACATGGTTTGTCAGTGTGATTGCAAGGAATTTTGAGTGTTGTTTTTCTGCTCTATTTGTGTTCTTGTTTTGTTCCATATGTACAGATACCAGATGGATAAGCCAGGCTTTATTGGACTTTTGATCCCAAATGCATTATTGTGCATCAAAGAATATCGTAAATATGTCTTTGAACCAAGGGTCCAAGAGAAAGGCCACGATGTAGTAGTCATCTGTAAACATTTTTTGAATGCATGTGTCATTCTAGAAATGTGATCGTATCCTTTCTACTAGATTGAGAGCAGTGGTATCTTCCTTTTCCTTATATTGAGTTTTCACATAAAGAAGTTTCAGGTTAATGAGGGCAATGAGGAGGACTACCTGGCTTAGACTAGCTGCATCAGCACTTGCCACCCTTTTGGCCTTCCCAAAGGGTTTTAGCACAGTGCAGAGGGTCTCCATCAGGCACCACAGATTTGGGCTGATGTTTAGTCCCCCTTGCCAATACCATGCTCAACAGCATACTGGTAGATAGCCATCTGTTGTTCTAGCAGCCGTTCCATCATTTAATAGGTGGAATTCCATCTTGCTGCCACATCTTGTTTCAGGCAGTGGAAGGAAAGGTTGTTCTGCTCTGAATGTTTCATAACAGCTTCCATGTCTTTTCAGAGCTGTTTAAATGACCACAAACATTTTTTACCAGGCCTAGACATATCTGCACAGTGGTGCCTTCCTCATCTAGGAATCCCTGAAGTACCAGATTTATACAGTGAAAAAAACACTGAAGACATGTATAACCCCCAATGTTAACTGCCTTTACAATGTTCTTTGTGTTATCTGATACTACAAAACCTGGTGTTAATGATTGTAGTACCAGGCATTCATCAAACACCTGTTGCAGGAAGTGTGACATGTTTTTTGCATGACGGTGATTGCCAAAGCCAGCAATACATAAAGCCACCTGTTTGTGGAGATTGAGGGCCCCAGTGACTTGCAGCTACCACTGCTGCTGGCACTTAACTCAGAGGAGGAAGAGGAGGAGAAGTTGAATGAAGATGAGAAACTGACCCCATGAGTAGTCACTGCCATGTAATTAGTAGTCTGCCCACGTTCACATCACCACATGTCAGTGGTGATGTGAACGGCTGGAACAAATGATTATTTCAAGGCAAGTGACAGTCTTGTAGACACACTGATAAAAATCAGGAAGAGCCACTGTGGAAAAGTAGGTACGACTGGGCACTTGATACCTTGACACTGCAACTTGCAGTAACAATAGAAAACCTGTACTGCTTACTAAGTAAGTCAAGGGCTAGCATTTCCACAATTGTTATTAACTTTTTTGCCTCTGGTCTGCTGGCTTTATGTTTCTGGCCCATTTCCAAGGACTGGACCAGTGAGACTTGAATGCTTTTTTTCCTGGACGTGACAGTTGGCTCCTATTTTTGCCACCACTGGGGGTGAAAGTAGTTGGGGATCTGCAGCCCCCTCAGAGGTGTGGGAGTCAACTAGCTAAAGAACTGATGAATGGAAGATGTTGGAGTTATGCAATGACTACCACTTGAAAGATTTTCTTCCTCTTGCTCTCTATCTGGTCTCCTAATTTTCTCCTCCCCTGCCATTATCATTATCACCATGAGCAGCAGCAGCTGCACTGCCTGGTGGTACAGAGATATGTGGGATCTCAGCAAATGCCTTTTCATGGTAGATGTTCCCAACCATGTTCCCTCCTTACCCCAACTCAGGATGTCTTTACATAAAAGACACAGTACATGTGTCCATGATTCTTTGTGTACTTGAAAGAAATCCCATACTGCTGATGTCAGTTTGCTCCTTCCTCCTGGCACTTTTGGCTATTGCCTAATGGGCAGACTACTGTGGACTGTTTCCACATCATCACCCTCCTTCTCTTCCTTCTGCAGTTCTTCACAGTTAGGGAATGGTTCTTCCTCTACCATGTGTCCTAGTCTGAAGCATGTAGTGAGAGTGAGAGTAACTCCCCGACTGACCCACCACGGTGACATGCACAGCCTCACACAACAATAGCACCTGGCACTTGCGGAGACACTCTCGAGTACAGACATTAGGTACCAATGGCTCACCATAAAGATGGCGCCTACAGGATGGCATCCAATTCCCGGTTGCGAACTGGAGGGCGATGGCAGCGGAATTCATGAAGAGCGTGAAGATGAAGTATCTGCTTGTTGTGGATGGCTACACTTTCCAGCGTGAGAGGACTAGTGAGGAATGCACTTACTGGAAGTATTGCGAGTACACTGCAGCACAATGCATGGGGTGAGTGGTGACAGTCATCGGGGATGCACCCACATTGTTGGGCTACCACAACCATGTGCCCAACATTGCAGTGGTAGGTGTGTTGCAGGTGAGGGCTGCCATGAAGCACAGAGCACTGAATACCAGTGAGATCAGCCAGAAGATTGTGGTGGCATGCTGCTGTGGGGTCTCTGACACTGTGGGAAGCAGCCTGCCCCCTGTTCCACTGCTGAAGAGGGCCACCCAATGAGTGCAGATGGGTGCACAGAGGGCACTGATGGATTCCTTGAACCTTAGTGAGCTCACCATACCGGAGGAGTACTGGAACACACTAGCAGGTGGGCCTTTCATGCTGTATGACTCAGGGGGAGCAGACCATCGATTCCTGCAATTCAGCACAGCCACGAATCTCAAATTCCTGGCATGCAGTCCTGCCTGACTAGGGGATAGCACCTTCAAATACTGACCCCGCCTCTTTTAGCAGTTGTATATGCTGCACAGTGTTGAGGTGACAGCTGTGCTATCAGCGGTGTATGTGCTAATGACCAAGCGGACTGTGGCCACATACACAGAGGTCTTCAGGAAGGTGGCAGAGCAGTGCCCTGTGCGTGTCCCATGGCACATGCACACTGACTATGAGATGGCCACATACAAGGCACTGCAGACTGTCTTCCCACAGCTGGATATCCACGGCTGCTTTTTCCACCTCTGCCAGTGTGTCTGGCAGCAGATACAATAGCATGCGGACATCATGCGCACATACGTCACTGATGACCAGTGCATCATGCATCTCGACATGTTGCCAGCCCTGGCATTTGTGCCACCCAATGACGTCTGTGCCACCTACGAGGTAATGCGGGGCTGAACGTACTTCATAGAACATGAGGAGGTGCTCTCCCAGGTCCTCAGTTATTTTGAGGACACATGGCTGAGCAGACCTGTCAGGAGTGGCCACCGCCGCAAACCACTGTTCCCCATCTCAGTCTGGAACTGCCATGCCTCCATTATGGAGGGGATGCCGCACACCAATAATGCCATAAAAGGGTGGCAGAGGGCTTTCAGCTTACTACTGGGTGTGGCGCACCCAACACTGTGGTGATTCCTGGATGTCCTGTGGGGGGAGCAGTGGCTCACAGATGTCAAGCTGCAGCAGGTGTTGTCTGGCAAGCCAATTGGAAGGTCACATAGGCAGTAGAGGGAGAGCATCAGGTGGCCTGTGGAGGTTGTCGGCCAATATGGTGCCAGTAGTCACCAGGACTACCTGATGGGGCTGGCCTTGATTATTTCTCTGCAGATCTGAGCTACCCATTGGGGGGCTCAGTTCCCGTTGCACTGTGGTGGTGTCACTGTTCGTACTTGATTGTGTCCTGGGTGTGGGGTCTGTTTCTGGGCTGAGGTCTGCCTGTGCAGTGTTGGTCATTTGCTGTGCCAGCCATTCCTGCTGTGCAGCGCTGACGTGCCACTCTCAGCAGTCACAGGCTGCACTCTGTCATTCTGCTTGGGACTGTCCATTGCCAACTCTGTGATGTTGGGGAGATGTGCTCACAGTGGTTCACTCTTGGGGGGGTGTCATATAGTGCATCATTGTGTGGACGGTCATGTTGGTGTCCATCGGGATGTACATTGCTGTGCATCGCGGTTCTGTTTGGGGTGCTCTGTGTCGGTTCCGCTGTGTCGCTGTGGGGCACGTTGGTACTGTTGCAGTCAATCCTCAGTGGTACTTCCGTCCTGGTCCACCAGTTTTGCCTGTGTCTTCTTTGCTATCATTTCAGATGCTTGTTACTGTGTTTCCCTTTGTTGTTTTGTGGCCTTTTTTTGTTTGTTTGTTTGTTTTACCAAACCTTTTGGTCTTTTTTTATCTCTTATGTACATCTGCCCCAAGTCAAACTCCCACATGTTCCACCTCCTCCTCCCCAGAACTGCTGTGGCTGCTATCACTTTTATCAGGTATATAATCCCAATCTGTATATTTGTCCCCAAGCTATACCAAATCACATTGTACCTCCTCCTCTGGCTGTGTCAGTACCTGACACAACCCTTTCTCATTCCTCTTTTCTACAATGATTATTTCTGTTGTAACCCTTGCAATGCCACTGTGAGTGGTTCCTACAATGTGTGATACTTTATGGACTGTTCAACCACTACTGCCATCTTCCTCTGCACTTGTAGTTCCCACTGAGGCAGAGGGTCTATGATCAAGCCCATTCTGTTTTGGTTTTTCTTTGATGTGACTGGATGATCCCATGCCACCATCTGCTTGGCCTCTGTGTTGCTCCATTTCCTAATGCTTACTACAGGACTCAGCCACTTGGGTAATGATTTTTATTTATTTATTTATTTATTTTCATTTTTATTTTATCAATGAGATGCCATTGAGAACTGCCAGTGGCTAGGCATCGACTCGCTACCAGCTGACATGTACTTGCTGCCCACTGCTCAGATCACACTGCAACAGCAGAGCTCAGGATGACACACACACACAGGCTACTTCAGGACTCAGGAGGAAGAGGATGGATCTTCAACAACTTGAGGGATTATACAGAATTTTGTTGTTGTTTCTTTTTTTTTTTTAAGTATTTTTTATTGGCATGTCAACAAGGTGCTAACTACCTGGGGACAGGCACTGGCACGCTGCCAGATGGGACACACTTGCTGCCCTACCCAGTACCAAGATGACACTGCAATAGCACAGCTCTGGACAACACACACACAGACTGCTTCAGGGCTCCAGAGGAGGAGGAGTAGTGAGGAACTTCAGAAACTTGAGGGAATATAGAATTTTTTTTTTTACTTTTATCTTTTTTATGGGATGCCACCAAGATACCAATTACCAGGGGCCAGGCACTGGAACAGTGCCAGTTCACACACACTTGCTGCCCTTTGACCTGATCACACTGCAACAGCACAGCTCAGGACCACACACACACACACACACAAATGCACACACATGCATGAGGTCTTTCAGGAGAAAAGATGAAGGAACCACAGCAACTTGGGGGAATGTGAGGACTAAGAGTTTCAATTTGAAAAGTGCCACAAAATGAACACAATTTTTTTTTTTTATGGGATGTCGCCAATGTGCCAATTGCCAAGGGTTGTGCATCAGCACGCTGTCAACTGGCGCACACTTGCTGCCCTGCCATGCCCACTGCCCAGATCACACTACAAAAGTCTGTGTCAAGACTCAGAAGAAAGGAACTGCAGTAACTTGGGGGAATCTAAGGAATAAGAATTTCAATTTGAAAAGTGCCAGAAAATGTATATTTTTTTTATTTTATGGAATGCCACCAAGATGTCAACTACCAGGGGCCATACACCAGCATGCTGCCAGCTGGCATACATTTGCTTCCATGAGCAATACCCAGATCACATTGAGAAAAGGCTGCATCAGGACTCGGAAGGAAGGGAGGAACCAGAACAACATGGGGGAATGTGAAGACTAAAGGCTCGATTCTCAAAGGGCCCTTAGATTAGAAACATAGACTTTGATGGCAAATAAGGACCGCTTGGCCCAACTAGTCTGCCCATTTCCCTACCTACAGGATAGGCCGAAGATCCTAGTTAACCAACAGTCTATTTCTTCCTACCCCCCACAAGAATTGCCTTATGTCTGTCCCATGCATTCTTGAATTCTTCCACAGTTTTAGACCCCACAACCTCCTCAGGAAGGCTGTTCCATGCATCCACTACCCTCTCTGTGAAAAAATATTTCCTCACATTGCCCTGGAACCGCCCCCCCTCTATCTTTAAATTGTGTCCCCTTGTTCTTGCACGTCTCTTTTCCTGAAAGATGCTACCCTCTTGGACTTTGTTGATTCCACTGAGGTACTTAAAAGTTTCTATCATGTCCCCCCCTCCCTTCTTTCCTCAAGGGTATACATATTAAGCTCCTTTACTCTCTCCTCATACAGCTTCTCTTGCAGACCCCGCACCATTTTAGTTGCTCTCCTCTGAACTGCCTCTATCCTGAATATGTCCTTGCGGAGATTGGGTCTCCAGAACTGGACACAGTACTCCAGATGGGGTCTCGCCAACTGTCTGTACAGAGGGATAACAACTTCCTGTTTCCTGCTGGTGATGCCTCTCCCTATGTATCCCAGTATACCCCAGCCCTCTTACTGCCTTCTCACATTGCTTGCTGACCTTAAGGTCATCTGATATGATTACCCCCAGGTCCCTTTTTTTGTTGTTGTTGTTACTACCTCCCCCCCAATTGTGTAATCTTCCCCTGGGTTCTTGTTTCCCAGGTGTATTATTTTGCACTTCTTTGCATTGAATCCTAGCTGCCATACTTCTGACCATTCCTCCAACCTTGCCAAGTCCCTTCTCATCCTTTCCACACCTCCTTGTGTATCAACCCTGTTGCAGATCTTTGTGTCATCTGCAAAGAGGCATACTTTTCCTTCCAGTCCCTCTGCAATGTCACTTATAAAGACATTAAAAAGGACTGGACCCAGTACTGAACCCTGCGGTACCCCACTAGTAACCCCTCTTTCTTCAGAGTGGACTCCATTTACAATTACCTTCTGTGTCCTGTTGTCCAGCCAATGTTTTACCCAGGCTACCACCCTGGGACCCACTCCCAGGCTGGTTAATTTGACTATTAATGTTTTGTGTGGGACTGTGTCAAATGCCTTGCTAAAGTCTAGGTAGGCCATGTCCACAGCCCCTCCCTGGTCTACTACTTTGGTCACCCAGTCAAAGAAATCTATTAGATTCGTCTGACATGACCTTCCGCTATGAACCCATGCTACCTTGGGTCCCTGTGCCCCACTGGCCTCTAGGTGCTCAACAATTCTTTCCTTCAGGAGTGACTCCATCACTTTCCCTGCCACAGAGGTCAAACTGACAGGTTTGTAGTTTCCTGCCTCTGTCTTGGTCCCACTTTTGTGAAGGGGAATCACATCCGCCTTCCTCCAGTCCTTGGGTACCACACCATCCTCCCATGATTTATTAAAAAGAGTAGTCAGTGGTTTCACTAGTTCCCCCCTTAATTCTTTTAGAATTCTGGGGTGAATTCCATCAGGCCCCATTGCTTTGTCCACCTTCAGTTTTAGGAGTTCTTGCAGAACTCTTACTTCTGTGAAAGGGCTGGGATCGACCCCTATCAAGAGTGTTTCTGTTAATTGGATTAGGCACTTCCCCCTTCTCTTTTGTGAATACTGAGCAGAAATATTTGTTCAGTATCCCTTATTTTTCACTGTCCCCCTCTGCCCACCCACCATTCATTCTATTCAGCCTCACTATCCCTTCCTTTGTCTTTCTACACTCTCTGATGTACCTATAAAAGGTTTTATCCCCCTTTTTAACCGAGTTGGCTATCTTTTACTCAGTTTGGGCCTTGCTATTCTGACTTCCTCCTGCTTCCTTCTGCCTTAACTGGTACAGCTCTGTCCTGCTCCTTCTGTGTTTCCTTATACTTCCTGTATGCTTTCTTTTTCTCTCTGACTTTCCCAGCCACCTCTTTTGAGAACCATAGTGGCTTTTTCTTTCATTTTGATTTGTTTATTTGCTTCACACAAAGGTTTTTTGCCTCTGTGATGGCAGTTTTGATGATTCCCCATTGTTACTCCACCCCTCCTTCTAGCCTGTTTGCAAGTGCTTTTCAGAGGCACTCTCCCATCTTGCCAAAGTCAGCCCTCCTGAAGTCCAGTACCCTCACTTTTGTATGGCTTGACTCTGCAGCGGAGTTTAACATGAATCACACTGTTTGATGGTCACTTGTTCCCAGATGGCAAACCACTTCTAGATCTGAGATCCTCTCACTGCCCCCATTTGAGAGTATGAGGTCTAAGATTGCTCCCTCATGAGTGGGTTCCAAAACTAGCTGTCTGAGGCCTGCCACCTGTAGGGCATTGAGAGTGGCCCTGCTCTTGGATGTGGCTGCAGCAAATGTGCTCCAGTTAACATCTGGCATATTCAGGTATCCCATCAACAGTATCTCCCCTTTCTCTGCCATCCTAAGAATGCCTTGTATCATATCCTTGTCCATTCCCTTCCCCTGACATGGGGGTCTGTACACAACCCCTGTGCGGATTGTGGTGCCTTTCCAGTCTCAAGGTGACCTGAGTGCCTCCTCTCCTCCCTGTTTACTCTTTTGTTCAGTTGCTTTATCCCTTCCTTTACATAGAGAGCTACTCCTCCCCTCTTCTCCCTGCCTGTCTCTCCTGTAGGTTATGTGTACCCTGGTATGTTAACATCCCAGGCATGGTTCTCTGTGTACCATGTTTCTGTGACTGCTACAATATCCAGGCATCCCTCTTCCATCAAGGCCACCAGCTCAGGGAGCTTGTTGCCCAGACTATGGGCATTGGTACTCATTACCTTCCATTTCCTGATGGCCTTGCTCCTTTTGCCCCATCCCTGTCCTTCTTGCCTTTGTCACTTTCCTCATTTACCCCTGCCCTTCTCCCTATCGCCACCTCTATGTTGGTGTTTACCACACTTACTACCGTGATTTTTGTGGGTGGGCTAGGATTTCCCTGCTCCTTTCCAGTGCCTCCCTCCTTGGCTAGTTTCAATGCTTGCCAATGAAGCATTTAAACCTATCACCTAGGATCCTGGTTCCCCTCCTGGATAGATGCAGCCCATCATGCCAGTATAGGCTTGCATCATTCCAGGTGGACCCCCAGTCCCCAGTGAAGCCAAATCCCTGAGCTCTGCACCAGTTTTTCAACCACTGATTGAATCCCATGATGCAGAACACCTTAGCCTCTCCTACGCCATAGATGGGCAGCATCTCCGAGAAGGTTACCGTGTGTGCTACTTGTCTAAGGCCCCTCCCCAATTCCACAAACTCTTCCTGCACTGTTCTAATCCCTTTCTTAGCCAGGTCATTTGTCCTTAGGTGGACAATGACATCCAGCTCCCTCCCCTGTGCAGCTGCTCCGGCAATCCTGAGGATTCGCTCCCTGTCCCTCCAAGCCATGGCACCTGGCAGGCACCTTACCTCCTTCTCCCCCTTCCTTCCCCAGTTCTACCTTCCTAACAATGGAGTCCCCCACCAGGAGTTGTTTCCTTCCCCTGTGGGGTGGGGGACACAAGCTGTGGCAAAAGGTGGCTTGCATCAATGCTGGGTGCACCAGGAACCCTCTACCCAGTTCTCTATTGAGTAGGGTTCCCGAGGCAAAGTCCCATGGCTTGCGACAACTGTGGCCATGTGCCAAAGAGATGGAGCACCAGAGGGGATTTGCTGCAAGCTGTGGGGCCAATGTGCTACATTCCTGGAAGGGTAGCCATAGGTCATTGGCTATTGATAGCTGAGCTCTATTGTCATATGCTGTATTTGTTTGTCCAGTGAAGCTTTACTTCATAGCTGAGGAATGAACTCAATTTGGATACATACCACCACGAACTTAGATTGTGGTACCATGCCATTTACAGAGGACTGGAACATTGACACAGTGTAACATATGACAATAGGTTCTCTATATCTATATCTTTATGTATATATACATATATATATTTTCTTTCCAAAAAAACTACGTTAATGCATCAGTTAAGGTTGATGACGAAGTAGAAAAAATAGGGAAATATTACGTCAGGGTTTCCAACCCTAAAACTCCTGCCCAACCCCTGAAGTGAATGAGGGGTGGAGTCTTCCTTGGGGTTGTCAACCCTAACGCTCACCCCATTGTAGTAACCTAAAAGCTGAGATGTGATGAAGACGTGTGTATGTTTCATGAGTGCATATAATAGGGTGAGTGTTAGGGTTGACAGCTCCAAGGAAGACTCCACTCCTCATTCACTTCAAGGGTGGGGCAGGAGTTTTAGGATTGGAAACCCTAACATAATATTTACCTACTTTTTCTGCTTTATCATCAACCCTAACTGATGCATTAACATAGTTTTTTTGCAAATAATTTCCTTATTTTTTGAGACAATGTAATCAGACACTAATTTGCTTGTGGGAGCACAGGACCCATCTATAGTTTTTGAGATAGAGTAATCTTGACAGTGTGCTTCCACTTTAAAAATCCATCTGTGTGGCACTGATGCAAATCTGATTTTTATGCATGTGTTTTGCACCCAAAGTTTTGACCTGCACATCTTGCTAAAAAAATGAAACCTCAATGAAGTTAAACAGATCATTACCTGATGTTGATCTTGCAGAAATTGTACATGATAAATTGCATCACTGTTAAAGTTCTGAAACTGAAAACTCATTTAAATCTCCATTGTCATTCCAGTGCCTACTGCATAATCATGACTTCTGAAAAAGCATTTCAGCAACCAATGGAACATAAAAAATTATGTTCGATGATAGTCAAACATATATGCAAGTTTTACTTTTAGTTTCAAAAGGAGGGCAGGCATGACTAGTCTGAATCTGATTTCAGCATTTAGAGATGAGAAAATACTGGAAAAGAAATCCGAATATAAGGGAAAGTGACATAAGGTGTTATGCATTCTGGCTACAACTGAAAAGACCTGACCAATCAGAAAACTAGAGCACTTCTGCAAACCCAACAGTTGTTTTTTGTACATTTTAACAAACATTTGTAGTACTGCAACAATTCATATCTGGGCTGTTTTTAAAATACAAAATGACATAACATAAGTATGTTTGTTTGCAATTTACTCACTTTAGTCCCCACTAATACTGCAATTCTTTCCTTTACAAATTTGTCACAAATCCATTAATGTTTTCAAAGTATACTTATGATTTAATCAATCAGTAAACCTTCTATGTCTTTTGCTTGTTACTGTATTTACTCAACAGTATTTCTACTCTGACCTGTCTTCCAAAAGCACACAATGAGTGACACTTTACTATTTATATCACATAACCTTATTCTTCTGCTCCTCCACTGATCTGAGGAAATTACTTGCAGCTACAGTTTTTTCAAACGTCGGTTTTAAACACTAAAAGGTAGTCATATTTGACAGGTTTCTATAAAACAAACGTGCAAAATTTGTGAAAAATACTGAGATACTACAGACAGTAGTGATTTCAAAAGTCTGGAAGAGCAGACTACATTAAAACTGAAAATTGTCCAAGAGTACATTAGTGTCTGGATTATGAAAACATACTGCATTGTATTTCTGGCATTGCTTAATTAAGGTCTGAAAGAATCATACAGCTGCTGGGACTGATCACCCACAGTTACTGTCTGTCTAGTAATTAGCACCCCAGGAATACAATCATAATTTTTCCCCACTGACAGAAATTGGTAAATTATGGAGAATTACATCTATGCATAATACCAAATCAACCCAGGCCACGGACCAACAGAAACCATTTCACATAGTTCCTGGAAGCACACAATTTGCAACTGCAAATCTTTAATTGTTCTCAGCATCCTGTGTTGCTGAGATATGATCATCTGTTTTTAGCCAACTCCTATGCCTTGTAGCATTCAACTTAAATGTTAGTTTAGAGTGCAGCCCTGAAGAGCAGTTGCTAGATTCTGCAACATATGTCTGTCTGTCCATAATACACTAATTTTTTTTAACTATATCCTGTTAAATTCATCTCAGATCAATTCAGATGATCCCCATGCATTTTTCTCCCCTTACGATAAAAGTAAAACCTATAGCCTGACTACACACAACAGGATGCCACAGTGAGGGTCTAGCTTCATTTACCACCAGGAGAAGAAAGAGAAACTATGGTGGATACAGTAACATCTAACTGGCTGCTGGCAGCATGCATGTGTTGTCAACTTGCCAACACATGCATGCTGCCAGCAGCTAGTTGGATGTTATTATATTCATTGTCATTTCTTCACCTGGTGATAAAGCTAGACCCTCACTGTGACAACCGTTGTGTGTAGTCGGGCTAGAGGTTAGGAGTCACTTATATTGTAACAGGAGAAAAATGCATGGGGATTGGTCTGACTTTATCTGAGATGGATTTATTTAGCAGGACAGAGTAAACTGAACTTGTGAGGAAAGAAATTTGCAGGCTGTATATATTACCTGGTAGTTTAAGAATGCCTTCATATTTTCTCTGCTGAACGAATTTGACTGTAATGTCTCTGCCTTCCCTCGCATGCTTATCTAACCTGGTTGTTTTGTTGTTGTTTTCCTCCCCACCTTGATGTCTGTGTACTTCAGTTGAGTGGCTACAGCAGTGCCCATTTCCACCGCCCTCACCAGTCAGTGGCAGGAGACAGCTGGTGAAGTGGGTGTATTGGTGGGCTGGGACACACGCCTAGGTTTACATACACCCCATAATGGAGTGACATCTCTAAGCTGCTACTGAGTGCAGCCTATCTCTTCCTGGCTCAGCTGTTACCAGGCAAGCTGCTTGCAGGCTCACATGCCACTGAGTGCAGTGGACATCAACAGGCACCCAAAGCAGTCTGTGCTGCATTGACTGGGCTGCATGCAGGGGCTGGAGAAATCCTGGGGTACAGACAGTAGTGGCAGCAGGAGGCTCAGGAATATGGCAACCATAGAGGACTTTGACCATCTCAATGTGTGAGCATCACAGCCACCAAAGTGGAAATTACAGTGTCCTGCAGATAAGTGGCCAGTTGCTGCTAAAAGTAGCCCAGTGTTGTTTTTGTTATACAGTGTAGTATAATTTGCTTCTGGGAATGGAAAGAATGTGCCCCCGATGATCTGTCCTACCAAGGAGCTGAAGAACTCCAACTATCTTAAAGAGGCAAGAGTCAGACACTTCACTTGCTTTTTCTGTTGTTCTGAGTTGAGTTATGCTGAGCCAAGTGTGAAATAAAAGTCAGGAATTCCTAAAATTCCTTTAGAATGTGGGAGCGTAAAAAGTATGTACGTCATGTGTCACAAGAATGTTGCACAATAATGACACACTTATTTTTGTAAGACTACTATTGTGCAGTGCTTCAAAACTTTAAGCTGCTGTGCAAGATAAGAAGAATACAGAAGTTGTTTATCAAAATATATGCACTGTTCCTGTACTGCCTGCCGTGGGATGGTTTGGTGTGCACCTCTAACACCTGTCCACTTTTAATTTTCCTTTTTGTTCAGATTAAAATGTGTCCCCTCCAGGTACAGCGCTCCTCATTTTTCATTGTAAGTGCAGTGGAAGGTCCACCTTTCCTGTCTGAAACCCCCAGTGACAGCTGGATTGCCCACCCCAGTTTTGATTCTAGATGGGCTGATGGCATACTGGAAATGGGACTTGTGAGGGAAGAAATTTGCAGGCTGCTGACATCCTTCATGTGAAGGCAACACATGCATGCTGCCAGCAGCCTGTTGGATGTTACTGTATTTATTATAATTTCTTCGTCTGGTGGTAAATAAAGCTAGACCCTCAGTGTGACATCCTGTTATGTGTGGTTGGGCTAGAGGTTAGGAGTCACATATCGTAACAGGAGAAAATGCATGGAGATTGGTCTGACATTATCTGAGATGGATTTATTTAGCAAGACAGAGTAAATGGAACTTGTAAGGGAAGAAAGTCACAGGCTGAATACATATTTTTTAGAAGATGGAAATCAGCATGTGGGGGGGTTGAACTAGACACTAGGGAGATAGGACAGTTCTAACTGTCATGGGCCTTTACTGTTCAAAGTCTTTACAGTTTGAACAGAAAAAGTTTAAACTGTAAAGAACTTCAAACAGTTGTTTTCCGATCTATTGATCCTAACTAAGCAAGTGACGGGCGATATGATTCTCGCTTTCATAACACATACATCACTTGCAAATTTTAAATGATAATAAAATAATGTTACTAAGTATGTCACTGAGACCTATATGCGGGTCTTGGTCATCCCTAACCATATTGGATTTCTTTATAAATCCAATTTTTAAAGGGGGGAAAAACAAGATAGAGGAAGCACAAACGGTATTTCTATGAGGTTCGACCAGCAAATCCTTACCAATTAACAGTTTGAACGATTTTCAGTAACCTGCCTGTCTGGTGGCTATCACAAAATTCATTATAATTCAAACATGGTGACATTTCTTTCCACCAAATTATTCAAAGGCACACCCTTGGCACTGCCCCTATCATCTCTGAAAATTCTAGTAACAATTTTACTCCTTCTGATCTGTAGATGACAGCAAAAAATCCCATGTTAACCAATGGTAAAAAAAGTGTTGTTTTTTGTTTTTTACCACTTTATATCTCAAAAACCTTACAAGATACTCTCATGAAACTTTTCACAACTTGAAATATATACAGGGTGACCGTACATGCCAAATTTCAGGCCAATTTGTCAAAAAATGCCAAAGTTATTAAGGTACACAATCTTGAATTTAACATAGAACTTTCTATACAACCCTAACTATAGGGACACTTTTGCACCCCTATAATATATATTATAGTGGTGAAGTTGCACCAATATAGTTAGAGTTCTGTAGGCACTTTAATGTTAAACCCCAGATTTTGCACTTTAATAACTTTGCAACCTTTCAGTGGATTTTTATTAAATTTTGCATGTGCAGTCTTGTATAGTAGATCTCTGGAAGTGCCAAGTTTTTTTCTGGATAGATGTGTGGATTCCGAATTCTGGATAGTGCAAAAAGTGAATTTTTATATGTTTTTTTTCCCCATTGGTTTTGCTGGAATTTCATATGACACCTATAGCACCCAGACATTTGGAATTGTGGCCTGAAAATTTTAGGGTAGAAAAGGGCTGGCCCGCAGATGTGCCCTTTGCTGGTTGGGTGAACAAATATTAATCTGTTCCAAAGTTATTTAATTTTAAAATGTTCACAAATTGGTTCTGAGCATGCTCAGTAAGCACTTCAAAATAGCTGTATGAAACAAAAAAAGAATATTTTTTTGTATCGACATTGTCCTTTTTCATGAGAAGAAAATAATGTTTCCTGTGCCGCCTTCTTATTTTCTGTTTTTCCCAAAAATACACATTTCAAAACACACAAAAGTGACATTCTGGAGAGTGACCAACATAAGTATCTTGCTTATTGGGACCTGGTTAGCTGGCTTCTGCACTTAACTGTTGGAGAAATGCCTGTGAAATGTTATTTTTTTTAAGATAATAAATCTTTTCTCGTGGATCAGGATATGAAAAAATCCTTTTCTGTATCACATTATCCTTTTTTGAGCAGGGAAAATCTTGTTTCATATGCCGCCATTTTGTTTTCTGTTTTTACCTACAAATTAAAAATTTCAAAAGCCACAACAATGACATTTTGCAGAGTGACCAACACATGTATCATGCTTATTGGGACCCCCATTAGCTAGATTTTGCAAGTAACTGTTGGAAAAATGTCCTTAAAATGTTCTTTTTTTAAAGGTGATAAATCTTTTCTCGTGACACATGATACAAAAAAATAATCTTTTTTCGTATCACCTCATCCTTTTTTATGAGGAGAAAATCCATTTTCATTTCCTATCAGCCACTACCTTCTTCTTCTTCTGACAGCTGTAGGGCTAAATTTTTCAGGACAGACAGGGGCTGGCCCACAGATGTACCTTCTGCTGGTTTGGTACACAAATATTCAGCAATTCAAAAGTTATGAATCCCAGTTATTCTCCTCTTGTGACACCTGAAGCACCCAGCTGGTTTGGAATTTTGCATTAAAATTTTCAGATTAGAAAGTGGAAGGCAAATAGATGTACCTTTTGCTAGTCTGATGCTAAAATATTCAACCGTTCAAAAGTTATAAACCACAATTGTTCTCTTCTTCTGACACCTGTAGTGCTCATGTGCTTTGGAAATATGCTCTGAAATCTTTAGGGTAGAACAGGGAAGGCCCACCGATGTGCTTTTTGCTGCTTTGGTACATAAATGTTCAGCCATTCAAAGGTTATGAACCACAATATCAAACAAACACATTTCATTTATACAAAAAAGTTTGTTTGATATTTGCTGTTGTTCTCTGCTTCTGACACCTGTAGCACACAGGTGCTTTGGAATTTTGCTATGAATTTTTCAGGGTACAAAGGGGAAGGCCCACAAATGTGCTTTGTGCTCATTTGGTGCAAAAATGTTCAGTCATTCAAATGTTATGAACCATATTATCAAATGAAAATTTCCATTCATATGAAAGTTTTTGTTTGATGTTTGTTGCTGTTCTCTGCTTCTGTCACCTGTAGTGCCCAAGTGCTTTGGAATTTTGCTCTGAAAGTTTCAGAGTAGCCAGGGGAAGGCCCACCAATGTGCCTGTTGCTGGTTTGGTGCAAAATTATTCAGCCATTCAAAAGTTATGAACCACAATATCAAATAAAAATTTTACTTCATACAAACATTTTTATTTGATATTTGCTGCAGTTTTCTTCTCACACCTGTAGCACCCAGGTGCTTTGGAATTTTGCTCTGGATGTTTCTGTATAGAAAGGGGAAGACCAACAGATGTGTCTCCCACTAATTTGGTACAAAAATATTTAGTCAATCAAATGTTATGATGAAAAATATCAAATGAAAATTTTTGTATGTTACTTGCTGCTGTTTTCTTCTTCTAACACCTGTAGCACCCAGTTGCTTTGGAATTTTGGTCTGTCATTTTCAGGGTAAAAAGGTGGTAGCTGACAGATGTGTCTTTTATTTGTTTGGTGCAAAAATAGTCATCCATTCAAAACATATAAACAAAAATATCAAACACAACTTTCTATTCATATGAAAATTTACATTTGATACTTGCTACTCCTTTCCTCTTCTGACACCTGTAGCTCCCAGGCGCTTTGAAATTTTGGTCTGAAATTTTCAGGATAGAAAGGGGATGGCCAACATATGTGCATTGTACTAGTTTGGTGGAAAAATATTAGTTTGTTCAAAACTTCAGGATATGATTATGGAGGGATGGGAGCATAGGGCCCAGAGGATCCTGCACTCCCACTGGCAAATAAGGATACAATGATGCTATCTCAAAAAGTAAGGAAATTAATTGCAAAAAAGACTTTATTAATGCCCTAGTTAGGGTTAAAGTAACAAAAGTAGGGAAATGTGGCATTAGGGTTTCCAATCCTAACACCCCACCCCCACCATGCAGGGAGCAACTGGCATGGGGTATGCCTTGCAGTTATCAACCCTAAAGTGCACCCCATTCTCATATACTGCACCCTTCTCATCTTATTTACTCATGGAATGGGGTGACTATTAGGGTTGTCAACCCCAAGGCACACCCATGCCTGTTGCTGTCTGCAGGATGGGGGTGGGGTGTTAGGGTTGGAAGCTCTAATGCCACATTTCCCTACTTTTGTCATGTTAACCCTAACTGGTGAATTAACAAATTTTTTTTGTGTAATTATATGTATATACAGTATATATCTACGTGCAGTCATGCCCCATAGTTAGGGTTGTATTGGCAGTTCTATGTTAATCCCCAGTTTTTGCACTTTAATAACTTTGCAGCCTTTTAACAGATTTGCACAACAGTTTGCATGTGCAGTGTCATGGTGTAGCTTTCTGGATGTGCCAAGTTTTGTTCCAGTTGGATATACAGTTTCCGAGTTCTGGATAGTGCAAAAAGTAAATGTTCGTGTTTTCCAATTGGTTTTGATGGGTTTTCGTCTGACACCTGTAGCATCCAGATGGTTTGGAATTTTGGTCTGAAATTTGCAGGGTAGAAAGGGGCTGGCCCGTAGATGTGTCTTTTGCTAGTTTGGCGAGTAAATATTAATCCATTCAAAAGTTATTGAATTTAAAAATGTTAATTAATTTGGTTCTGAGCATGATCCATAAGTACCTCAAAATAGCTGTATGAAATGAAAAAAGAATCTTCTTTCATTTTCTGATGTCACCCTTTCTCGCCAGTGGAAAATCCTTTTTTGTTTTACTGCCATCTTGTTTTCCATTTTTCCCTAAATAATCACATTTGAAAATCCATAAAAATGACATTCTGGGGAGCTACCAACACATATGCCTTGCTTACGGAACCCCCTTAGCTGGATACTGCACCTTACAGTTTGAGAAATGCCCTCAAATGTGTTTTTTTTATTATAAATCTTTTTTCATATCACAAATGACGAAAAAAGATATTTTTTCATGAAGAAAAACTGCTTTTTTGTTTGTCAGCGTCTTTTCCCTGGTGTTTAGTGGCACCCTCCCCCCACCCTCAGATGGCCATCCCTGTAATAACACCATTTTTCCCTGGTGTCCAGTGGACCCCCCCATCCTTCAATTGACCTCCCTGTATTTTAAAATAATATAATAGTTTAAATTTCTCCCTGGTGTCTAGTGACTCTCCCCAATGTATGATCTCTGCCCCTAAATTATTTGTTAGTTCCCTGATGTCAAGAGGCAACCCTCCACCCTCCGATCACCCCCCCATAATTATTTATTATTACCCTCACATCTAGTGGTGTTTCCCACCCTCTCATTGCTGTCCCTGTAATATTTTTTTTGTTTTGTTGATCCCTGGTGTCCATTGGCAACCCCCAACCTCCAATCATTGTCCTCTTAATATATGCTTTTGTCCCTGGTGTCCAGTGGCATCCTCCACCGTCTAATCCCCTGTACTTTTCTATATCTATAATAAAGAAAAAGGTCCCTAGATTTTTCGGATGGGGGCTAAACCTGTAAAAAAAAAAGTCCATCACTAATCTGCCCCAACCCCACCCCTACCTCCCACTGAGCACCCACCACCCCTCACCCCCCTTACACCCCACACACACACCCTCACTGACCAGAACAGGTCCAACTGTGATGAGTCACTTTCCCACTGAAGACACATCTTGCTGCTGGAACTGACCACTGCAATATGAGAAACTAAGGTAAATGCTGTTCAATGTTATTTCAATGGAGTTTTCAACTTTGATCCATAACTTTGTAATTTCTGCATATTTTGATCCCAAATTTTCAAATAGGTCTTTTTGAGACCCCACCTCATGAACAATATCAGTTCCCTTGTGTCAAGTGTCAACCCCCCACCCTTTGATCCCCCCCATAATATTTATTATTACCCTGGTGTCTAGTGGTGCCTCCCACCCTCTCATTGCTGTCCCTGTAATATTTTTTGTTTTGTTGATCCCTGGCATCCATTGGCACCCCCAATCTCCAATCACTGTCCCCTTAATACTTAATTTTGTCCCTGGTGTCCAGTGGCATCCCCCCACCCTCCAATCCCCAGCACTCTTCTTTATCTATAACAAAGAAAATGGTCCCTAGATGTTTTGTTTGAGGAGTTAAACCTGTAAAAAAAAAGTCCCTCACCAATCTGCTTCACCCCCACCCTGACCTCCCTCTGAGCACCCACCACCGTGTACCCCTGTACACCCCACACACATCCTCACTGACCTGAACAGATCCACCTGTGAAGAGCCACTCTCCCACTAAAGACATCTTGCTGCTGGAACTGACCACTGCAATATGAGAAAGTAATGTAAGTGTGATTCAATGAAATTCAGTGGGGGTTTCAGCTTTGACCCATAACTTTGTAATTTCTGCATATTTTGATCCCAAATTTTCAAAGTGTTCTTTTGAGACCCCACCTCATGAACAATGTCAATGGATGTATGAAAATATGGCCCAAAAGGTGATTTTGTGTGCACTTGGTTGAAATCACCTTTCTGTTGTGATTTCAAAAAATTCACTGCCCTTGTTCATGAGGTAGGGTCATCACAAGGTTATGTGGAAAATATGGGCTCAAAATATGTAAAAATGGCAAAGTTATGTGCATACATTAACATTTTGCAACACACACTCATAACTGGTAATTTTAAATATTTTGAGCTGAAATATTAAACATAGCCTTTTTATTACACTATCTCATGAACATGACAGCTGTCATTGTTCAAATCCTGCCAAAGCTGTCTTTTTGCACATGTGGCATGGAGTGATGTTGCAGTGGTGTGGGGTCACATTTTCTAGGGCATTTTGAAAGGTTCACTAATATGTACATGACATGGGGTACTAACAAGGCTATGCTGATAATTTGGTTGATGATGGGTCAGCAGGGCTCTCTGGGACCTGCGTTCCCACAGACAAATAAGAATACAATTATACTATCTCAAAAAGCAAGGAAATTAATTGCAAAAAGCTTCTTTAATGCACTAGTTAGGGTTGAAGTGACAAAAGTAGGGAAATGTGGCATTAGAGTTTCCAATCCTAACATCCTACCCTCACCCACCAGACAGCAACAAGAAAAAACATTACAGTTTCAAATCTCCCACACCTTTGCTAACCATGTATGGGGTGTGCCTTGGGGTTTCACCAGTAGACTTTTTTCTTTTACAAGTTAAAAATAAATACAAGACATCAAGGAACTGTTTTCTTATTTACAGGATACGAGGGAATGGGAGGGTTGAGGGTACCATTGGACATGAATGAAAATTATTTACAGGATATGAGGGAAATGGGAGGGTGGGGGGTACCACTGTACATCAATGAAAACATAAAATAAAAAAAATGGAAATCGGACAGTGGGGGTGCTACTAGGCACCAGGGCTATTAATTATAAATTAATGAGGACCTGGGCACAATTGGAGGGTGGAGGGTATCACTGGATACCGATGAAAATCTAAAACAAAAGTGTATGGAAATTGGAGGGTGGGAGGTGCCACTAGAAACCAAGGCTATTAACTACAAATTAATGGAGCTGGGGCACAACTGGAGGGTGGAGGTTACCTCTAAACACCAGGGAGGAAAAAAAAAATAACAGGGTCAGGCACAGGATGGTGAGGGGTATCACTGGGCACCAGGGAAAATATATAAAAATTATATATATGGAAAAGGGAGGGTGGGGGCACCACTAGACACCAGGGATACATATAAAACAGTAATATACTGCAGGGATGGGGGTTCAGGGCTTGGAAGACCCTGTGCTCTCACAGCCAAATAAGGATATGATTATACAATCTCAGAAAGTAAGGAAATAAATTGACAAAAACTTTGTTAATGCACTAGTTAGGGTCAAAGTGACAAAAGTTGGGAAATGTGGCATTCGGGTTTCCAACCCTAACACTCCACCCCCCCTCCAGGTGGCACAGCAGGTGTGGGGTGTGCCTTGGGGTTCTCAAGCCTAATGCTTACCCC
Organism: Neoceratodus forsteri; assembly: GCA_016271365.2. Lineage (NCBI taxonomy): Eukaryota > Metazoa > Chordata > Ceratodontiformes > Ceratodontidae > Neoceratodus > Neoceratodus forsteri. Next base: position 465,941,821 of record CM057449.1, read on the forward strand.
ATTCTTATACAGTGTACACATTTGACCTTATTTATGGATGGATTGGGTAAGCATTAGGCTTGAGAATCCCAAGGCACACCACACACCTGCTGTGCTGCCTGGGGAGAGGGGGTTAGGGTTGAAAACCCTAATGCCACATTTCCCAACTTTTGTTGCTTTGACCCTAACCAGTGCATTAATGAAGTTTTTGCTATTTATATATACTGTATATTTCCTATATTAGTATGTTACACTTCTGCAATATCCGGTGCATCTGTACATGTCAGTATGGCATTGTGAGGCATGCAGATGACACTAAATTTTGTGGCATAGTTAATAATTTGGAGGATTACAGCAGTTTGCAGAAAAAAATATATTGCACAGCAATAGTAGCTGATGGGGAGGATGAAGTACAATGAAAAAATACACTGTAAGTCACATGGGGAAAAAGAATCCATGCAAAAATTATTTTCTTAATGGAATACAACTAACATGATCATATCAGAAAAAGTTGTGGGGGTAATAATAAGCTCTGACTTCAAGGCTAAGGTGCATGTAAATCAAGTGTTTAATAAAACAAACAATTTAATAAACTCAATTAGGAGACAGTTCAATCATAAAACCAAAGAAGTAGTACTACTAGTTTATAAATCATATATTATTTATTTGTTGAGTTTTCTTGCCCAAGTAGACCTGCTGAGACCAAGGGCTCAATTTTCAAAGCCCCAAGAATGCTGCAAGCCCTGCTATGCTGATTTTTGCAGCACTGGGCTTGCGGCATTCTCCCAGATGGTGATCGAGATTTTCACTCCTGTGCCCCAAAATGCCACAAGTTAGACCAGCTTTTCCCTGGTCTAACTTGTTCCATTTGGGGGACCCTTATTATGGGACTTGCATCAAATCTTTTGAGCAAACTGCCATAAAATGAGAACACTTTCGCAACTGCACCTGATACATTAAAATTGGGTGCAGCTGCATCAAAGGAGTTTGGCACAGCTGTGTGATGCAGGGCTTCCTGCAAGCCCTGTGTCACCTTTTGAAAATCAAGCCCAAAGTGTCTTTTATCCAGGGGTAACACGGGTTTAATTACATTGAGGCACAACAGAACAGGCTTTATGCATTCAGACATAACTGAAATTAGAGGGTTATTTACATCCATCACACAAGAACAAAGTTTCATACATTTGTGGTTAAATACATTAAATAGTACATATATTCAGTGTTCAACAATGGACAGTTAAACCTACAGTTCAACACTGGACAGGCGAATCCTGCAAGCAACAGACTGAGTAGGCCAGGTACATAGAGTAATAGTCATAAGGCAAGTGCTGACATTGGCAGGAAGACTACATTTAGAGGGAGAGACCATCTCAGTGTAGGCAGGTACCTTGATTTCACTCTAGTAAAGAGATCTTTAATCCTTTGTTAAAGCCCCCAGTGGAGGAGCAATCTTGGAGGGTGGGCAGGAGATTGCTCCATGAAGACAGGGCAGTAGTGGCAAAGGACCATTGCCCCATGTTAGACCTTACGCTAGGAACTTCCATTAGTATATTGTTAGAGGAGTGGAGAGTCCTTCTCTGAAGCTTAATAATCAGTACATCCCTCAAACTAGGCAGAGTAGGGGCTTTTATTAATTTAAATGCCAGACTGAGCAGGGGGTATTCTGGTGTACCATCTAGTGTGGGCCAGTTGAGTAATTTTAGACAACTGCAATGATGTTCCATGTGTGGGGACCCAGCTGCAAAGCAACCAGCTCTGTGATACAACATTTTGAGTTTTTGTATTTCAGAGATCCAGACAGCTTGAGGGATCATGACACCACATAACAAAACAGGGAGTAGTGGAATTAACAGTTGCTAGTCCAGATTCCTTGGTGAGGAAGTTATTGAGATGGTAGAGTAGTCTGATTTTTTTGGAGCTGGGTTTTTAATTTTTCCACATGGGATTTAAGCATCAGTTCTTGGTCCAGATGTATGCCGAAGTATTATGTAGACTCCACCATCTTGACAGGAGACAAATGAACTATGTTAATGGCAACCAGGATCTGGCGGGCTGTACCTACATGCCTGGGGTCAAACATAAGACCGCACACAGCTTACTGTTCACAGTTCTTGGGGGTTGGGGCTAAATATAAAGGTTACAGATAAAATCAAAAGAATCCAGTGCAAAGCCATCAAAATGATGAAAGGTCTGGAAAACTTACATTATGAAGACAGACTTAGACAACTATCCATGCATAGCCTACATAGGAGAAGAATCTCTTATTAGACCATAACCCACACCTCAAAGTGTCTTACTGTGCTTATAAAGTGGGCCCCCCAAGTAATTTAAAAAAAGAATAAAAAACCCTCAAAAAAGTAAAAAAGAGGTTTTAATAGTTCTAATAGTAAAAGTAGTCCCTGATTAAACTACCTTGACAAGTGTTTCATCAGCAATAGAAGGCTCCCTATATATCTATCCATCACTGCTGCTTTTAGGCTCCTTATATATGTGTCCATCACTGCTGGTTTAACTACCTTTACACTCCCTCCCAGACTCATTTTGTTTTGTTCTGTATTTGGTAGCTACAAATGCCCAGAGTGGCTATTTGCTTGACACGGATCATCCAGTTTCATTGACAGCAAGCATGTCCCACTGCAGCCACCATAGTTAGCCCTTTATAAACAGCGCTTACTAGACACGGTTTTAACTTCAAAGTCTTCAAGCCCTCACTCATAAAGACATTTTTTTTTCAAGTTTTATGAATTGTCAGACACGGTGGGCACCGTTCCTTGAGGCACAGTGATGATGGCACCTGCTTAGCCCACATTAACGGACACTGCAGAAATGAAAGACATGCCAGAAATGGTGCTGAGGAACCTGGCACTTTTAAATCTGCTGTTTCAGTGCTAGAAGAGAAAAATACAAACCTTGACCAACAAACCAAGGGACACAGAATTTTTCCTGTCCTTCATAGACAAGAAGGACACCAGACATGAAGGGAGGATACAGGAGCTGGAAAGACTAGTGGGGCTACAGTGGCATTGGGTGCTCACTCATAATGGATTTTTTTTTATGAAGTATGGATAACAATAGTACTGGAAGAGTGGTTCTGGGTTTTTATCTGAAAGCTGCTGCTTCTGGCTGCTGACATGCTCGCTGGATCGCTGTAGAGGGATTTCAAAGCCACTGCACGCATTTCCCTCGCTTGATTGCAGTCAGCTTTAATGATAGCAGCACAGATCAGACTTCAGTTTTTAAAAAAATGATATAAGGAGTTACTGAAAAAGATGGTTTGTCTGTGTGTGGGGGGCAGTGTGTGATTTTCACGTTGGACACCAGTTATACTAGTAGAATGGGTTTGGAGATTGCGGTCATCTTTGTTCTCTCAAATTGCTGACTTGGACAGGTTGGTACACTGATACCTATAGTGATGGGGCATTGCCTGGTATATACAGTATAGGGCCAATTGTCAGGTTATGTCCTGATAAGGACATGGCTGGAAGAGGCTTCAGGAAATGTTTAGCCCATTTTATAAATTGTAATAACTCTGACTCCTTTAAATGAAAGTTAGATACATTTATGGATGGAGAACTTAAAAGACTATTATACCTAACATGAGGGTAGCTAAAACATGAATATGTAACATCTATTGCTGCCTTGACTGCTCCAAATATTACTCCAAGTATAAAATAACTCCCCAAAAACTCACATCTCTGGCTTGTGTCAGGGGCTTCAGTCAAAATCTGTTGTATTTCTAACGCCCTTCTAAACTGCTAGTTCTGCAATAAAAAAAAATGTGTGTTGCTCTGCTGAGATTCAGCAGCAAGTGGGCACTGGCAGACTGCCAACTCGTGCTCCATTTGTGCAATGACCAGCCCCAAGAACTCTCCTCCCCCAGATTCCAGTCTCCACCCTCTCAGGCAAGCCCTTGTCCCAGAGGCCTGCTGAGACACTGTTGCTCAGCCTGCCTTTTTTTTTCTCCTTAAAATATACCCCTTCAGCAGCCCTGCTGTTGCAGAACTAATGAAGGTCAAACTTTTGAAGGTTTTTAGCTTTTTGAGGAGAAGTTCCTATCTAATCTAACTAGAAGTGAATCACAGCCCTACCTGAACTACCTAACAGTGCGGTATCAAGCACACGCATGAGCTTTCATGCTGGCTCACAATGTATAGCTGATTCTAGCTCCAGAATGAGGCTGTGGCTCACACTGTGTCCTGTTTATCTGTTTCAAGTGTCAGTTGCAGTTTGCAGTTTGACTGGTTCACCTGGTCCACAGGATTCAGACCAGTATGAACCAGTCAAATCAAGAGTCAGGCTATTTCTGTTAAAGTTTGCCACTGTTTGAAAGAGTTGAGCACTCGAAGTTTGAGCCGCTTGATTCTTTTGTAGAACTAAGCTTGAGGCCCTTATTTCCATATACTGATCCCAAATTTCCAAACTTGACCCACATGAATATAAAACTCCTTGTGTTAGTTAAGTGATCAAAACCTTATGCCCTTCTGCAATCAGTACACTTGACTTCAGCCTGTTCAGGATTCCAAAAATCTTTTGATCCAAACCATCATTATCTAGGAGAGGTAGTTCTGTCCTGTAAACCACTGCGTAACCCTAGGGGGAAGTTTCAAATTTTGTTAAGAAATGAAAATCAAACCCAAATGAAAAGTGACCCAAGAAATCTTGACTTAGCAATGAAGGGATACCATTTTATTGAATTACTTTTTCAAACTATTAAGTTGATGAGCAAGTTACCCATTTTCCAAAATGGCCAGTAACATTGAACAATTTCAAAAACAGGAAGACATAAAAAATAAAACTTAAAATATGCATTTAACAGGCACGTGTGTAATCAGGCATAGCCGGTACAAACACACATTTATGGAGCCAATTTGTTAATTTCCTTTTAAAACCAACAGTTAGACATCTGGTCCAGAAAATGAGCTCCAGGTAGTTAAATGAGCTCTACGTACATCAACAAAATTCTACTTTTCAAAACTGATATCATTTTTAGCAACTTATTTATGCAGGATATTCCAACTAATTCAACATCATGTTTTCAGCAAGGTCCTGCTTCTGCACAGTTTTGCAGCTAGGAACAAGGAAAGATCAAGTAGCTTGCCTAAAGTTACACAGTGAGTCAATGGCTGTACCAGGATTTAAACATGTGATCCCAGAGAATTTTTCTTGTCAGCTGTGGTGTTTATATGGAATGCTTATACAGCAGACTTTCTCTGTGTATCCTCAGGAACAAAGGGGCTGTGCATGTAATAACAAGATGCAGTTAATATAATGAAGGGTCACTACAATACAAAACCAAAATTGACAATGTCACATTGTGGCCCAGATGCCTTATTCTAGGACCAGTGTATCAACTGAGAGATGTGTAGAACACAGAGTGCAGTATTACTGCATTCTTCTCCCCAGTCACATTATGAGGGAGACTGGAAAGAAGGGAAACTTAAATCACGGAGGAAGAAAGCTGGATAGGCTATAGCAGGACATTTTTTTGATCTCCCCCCGGGACAATTATGTTGGCTATGCACCTGCCTTGTCATTAGGCAATCAGCACACTGGAGGGCTTACACTGCATGAGCAGACAAGCTCAGCTACAATTTTAATTGGCTCTTGGGGTTGTCTGTAACAACAAAACCCCAGGTTGCCTGTCTCAGAGCAGGCCTGACACCTGTTGACAGGAGTCCACAGATTAGAGTTGATTTACTTTAGTGTTGCTCCAGTACGATTACTCATTAAGTTATCACATTGCAATTACTTTACAACATGAAGACAGAAAACACTGTATTATACTTGCTTCTGCAATAGCAGCAAATAAGTCATGCCATCAGCACATACATTTCTTACTAAGAATGCCATCTTTTGGGAATTTTTTCTGACATTTGTATTATCATGCTGTATGATATTCAACATTGCAGTGTCTTACAGTATGTATTAGTTCATGACATTTTTTTCTTACTTTTGTGATTAGGTAGTCCATAAAAAGCATCATATTACTACTGTATATGTCTAATTGGCCTTCTCTAGATATATGTAACTGTAAGAGGTGAGAGATAACTTTGAGCATACTGTACCTTTTGGCAAACAGTACCTCAATACACCTCTGGCTTATGTCAAGAGGGAGTGGAATTTTTCATAATGGGACTGTTCCCATGGATAGTACCAAGGCTACAGGTGTCCAGATCCAAGCCTACTGTATTTTGTGGGTCCCTGTAAACTCATTGGCCCTATGTATTAATGTTCCATGACTCTATGTAACACGATGCATAACACACAGGGCTGGGATATGCTCATCTGGGGTGTCCAAAGGACAGGTGTGGATGCATGTATGCATAGCCCATACCCACTACATGCCCCTTCTAGGGCCCAATTATGACTATTATTTGCAGTTAATCAAATTTTGTTAAACTGTTCAAAACAAGTACAAGAACATAAAAAAACATTGGAGAACAGCAAACAATAATAACAGAGCAACCAAGTCTAATTTCAGTGCAGGAAAAAGGAGCAGTACCATGTGTATACAATGCATACCAGATCACAGGAGAAGTGTGCACTGGTGTTATACAGGTGGCCATGAGAGAGTAACAGTATAAGCCTCAAAGGGGTGCACTCTAATAGTGAACAGAGAGTGTGGGTTAGGGAAGATGGTGGGGGTTGACATAAAACAGGGGGAGATGATGGGTATTCCTGTTGGTGGAAATTGAGGATAGGTGGAGAGCAAAGAGGTAACTGGTTGGGGAAGGAGGCAGGGAGCGCAGTAGTTTAAGGCTGTGAGCTGCAAATCTGGAGACCTGGGTTTGAATCCCACAGCCCCCACTTGCATATACTGAGTGACCCTGAGCAAGTCATGTAACTTCCCTATGCTCCCAAGTTGCACCAGTAAAAAGTTTTCAGCTTAGTGTGCTTCACCTGATTAAACAATTAGAATTGGAGTGGTGTGCTAGCAGACACCTGCTAGAACGTGGCATGCTCAATACTCTTTATGCTCCAACAGGGCAAGTCAGAGGGGTATCTGTTATGCAGCCAGAAAGCTTCCATAATGGGTGCACACACCCTGGATAGGCATATAGGAAACCCAATGTGCCCTACAGCCATGCATCCTAACCCTCTTCCTCACCAGAGACGGTTGAGGAGAGGATGCAAGCTGTTAGGCACAGTTGCCCTGAAAGGAAAAACATCTCTGTTACACTGGAAGACACAACAGTTCTTCCATGGAGTGCTGTATTCCATGATCCAGTGCTCCTATGGAGCAAGGGATGTTCTGTGGAACCAGCCAGGTCTTCCAATTGGAAGTCTATGGTCCTGCTCAGGTCTAGACCTCAGGCTGCACCCCCTTCTACAGAATTACATGGGCATGCATATGGCCATCTGGAGATGGTGAATCACAGCCCTGTGTCTCTGGCTGGGGCTGGGTGTGCAGTTGTGTAGCTCAGTACGCTCCTTTTCTGGTGTGTACTAAGTCCTGTAGTGCATAGGGACCATCAAGATTACTGGCGATATCTATTATTTTTGAAGAAGAAAAAAAGAAGATGAAGAAGAAGAATTAATTTCATTTAGGATATATAGTAATTTTCATTTAGCTTATATATCCCAAAGAGCTTTACAAGCAAGAACAGACTGGTAGTGAAGTGACTGTAAACATGTAGTGGCAGTCATATCACCACCCAAAAGTCTTGAACAATTGCCTGAACTGACTTTATTATAAAAATCCATACTCTTGCAAAAAGTGCCTTGGGTTCTTTTACTTTAACCCGAACAAATGGACATCAGTTAGTGTCTCATCTGGAGGATGGCACACCCTGACAGTACAGCATCCCCTTAGTAGTACTTTTGGGTGCCAGTGTTTTATGTTATGAGATCAAGTCCTGGTGTGGGACTAGAATCCATAATTTTCTAGCCTAGAGACAGATGACATAAATGAGCCATACCGACACCTTCTCTGGGCAATTGCATACTGCTATTAGTATTTCCTGGAGGGAGATTTCTGTTAGGCTGAAATTATATTTAAGTATGAAATCATAGTAGTTCTATAGAGTTTAATGTTATTTATTTGATCTATTATAAACAACATTATTAGCAGAAGTATTGTTATTAGTCACACTATTATATTTGTTAATTTTACTACATACCATGGCAAACACTTTAGTGCAATGAACTGAATTGAAATTATGACCCCCATGTTAGCCATCAACAATGTATTTTTGTGCACTTTGTTCAACCTCACTGCTTCAGTTTTCCATCTGTAATACTGTATACTACAAAAGTACAATATATCTTCTATGTACAGTAACCACAATGTTATACTTTGCTTGCAATGCATGTTGGGTAAAAAAAATAAGTATTATAGGATAGCTTGGATAAATGAGGGCATGGGACTGTCAAGTGCGCATCAGTAAGCTTTATGTTTGTATATAAGCTCACTTTATAGGACACTATCAAATATTAGCATCTGCTCAAATTGTGCTTCCTACAGTAAAAGCATAAAACATTCCTACCTACATAATTATCTTATCATAATTACACATGGCAGGTCTTGCTAGCCTTATATCAATGTGATATCAATATACCAGCAAATGTTGAATATGAACAGAAATAACTTATAAAGAAATAAAAAACTAGCATCCAGTTCATGAAGCTAAAGTTCTCAAAGGAAGTGGCCAGGAAGATAAGGGTGAAAAGGGTGGCATTCAGAAGGTAAAAGGAAATACAGAGGGAAGAAGATAGAGAACTATATCTCAAAAAGAAGAAGTAGGTGGGGAAAGCACTCAGGTGTGCAAAGGTGCAAACAGAACAAAAAATGGTCCAGGCAATAACAAAAGAGGACAAGAACTTTTTCAGGTACGTTAGTGAAAGAAAACAGACTAAGACTGGGATTGTGAGACTAAAAAGGAAAGGAGGGAAGTGTGCAGAGTGTGGCCAAAAAAAGCAGAAATCCTGAACAAGTATTCTTGTTCAGTATTCACAGAAGAAGGGGAAGGGGAGGGACCAAAGTAAGTTGATGAAACACTCCTGGGAGGGAGGTGGACACCAGTCCATTTAAGGAGGAGATAGTCTTAAAGGAACTCGCTAATCTAAAAGTGGACAAGGCAATGGGGCCAAACAGAATACATCCCAGAGTATTAAGAGAACTCAAGGAGGTGCTGACAGCACCACTGAGAGCCCTGTTCAACAGCTTGCTGGAAACAGGTGTGATACCAAAGGACAGGAGGAAGGCAAATGTAGTCCCTTTTCACAATAGTGGGAGCAGGGAGGAGGCTGGCAATTACAGGCCAGCCAGCCTGACCTAGGTGGTGGGAAAACTAATGGAATCACTACTAAAAGAAAGGTTTGTGATATATCTTGAATCCAGCGGAGCACAGTATACAAGGCAGCATGTATTCACAGAGGTAAGATCTTGTAAAACAAATCTGATAGATTTGTTTGACTGGGTGATTAGGGAGGTGGATCAGGGAGAGATGGTTGATGTGGTCTACCTGGATTTCAGCAAGGCCTGTGACACCATCCCACATAGGAGGCTAGTAAACAAGCTGGTCAGCCTGGGAGTGGGTCCCAGGGTGGTAAAATGGGTCACAAATTGACTGAGTGATAGGACACAGATGGTGGTGGTGAATGGAGTTCAATCCAAAGGGAGAGGGGTGACCAGTGGGATCCCACAGGGATCAGTCCTTGGACCAGCCCTATTTAATGTCTTCATAAGTAACATTGTAGAGGGGCTGGAAGGGAAGGGCTGTCTCTTTGCAGATGACACACAGATCTGCAACAGAGTTGACACTCCCAGAGGGGTAGAGAACATAAGAAGGGACCTAAGCAAGCTGAGAAGTGGTCAAGGGTGTGGCAGCTAAGATTCAATGCAAAGAAGTGCAAGATCAGGCACTTGGGGCACATAAAGATAGGGGAGGAGTACATGTTGGGGGAGGAGGTACTGACGGCCGCCAAACAGAAAAGTGACCTGGGAGTAATCATATCAGGTGATCTAAAGGTTACCAAACAATATGAGAAGGCTGTGAGGAGAGCCTGTGGAATTCTGGGTGCATTGGAGAGGTATCCCCAGCAGAAGGAAGGATGTGGTGATGCCACTGTATAGAACATTGGTGAGACATCATCTAGAGTACTGTGTCCTCTTCTGAAGGCTGCATCTCTGGAAGGACATAAAGTAGAAGTGGTTCTGAGAAGGGTGACAACAATGGTGCAGGGGCTGCACCAAAAGTCATATAAGGGGAGACTGGAAGATTTCAGTGTGTATTCCCTTTAGGAGAGAGAGGGGGCATATGATAGAGACTTTCAGATATCTGAAGGGTGTAAATAAGGTACAAGAGGGTAGCATAGTTCAATAAAAAAGATGTTGAAGAACAAGAGGCCATGATATGAAGATAAAATGGGGTAGATTTAGGGGTAACATGAGAAAGTATTTTTCATGGAAAGGGTGGTGAATCCATGGAACAGCCATCTCTGGATTTACTGGATAATATAGGACAAAAGGAGACACAAGGCCCATCAAGATTGTCCTCCCACAATAGTGGGATATTGTGGAAATTAATATGCAAATAGCCAAGAATCAAGATTACATTTAAAAGAATCAAAGCTAGCTGAGTCTACAATGTCCTGTGGCAAGGAGTTCCAACATTTTGCTGCTCTTATATTGAAAAAGTTGTCATATTTATTAGTATTTGCCAATCAATATTAAGTTGCTTAGCATGTAGTCTTCCCACAATTCGCTTGTTAGCTAATGTTAATCCACATGACTCAAGTAACCTGGGATTATGTACTAGTTTATACATATGTAGCAGATCACCCCTCTGCCTTCTTAGATATAAAGAATAAAGTTTTGTTTCCTTGAGTCTGGTGTCATAGCATTTGGTATTTAGTCTAGGGATTGATTTAGTGAGCCTCCTTTGAACTTACTCAAGACGATTTATGTCGGCCTTAAAATATGGACCCCAAAAAGAAGACCCATAATCTAAATGAGGTCTAATGTAAGCTCTATACGGTGGCACTAAACAGTGTTCAGATTTACTAATAAAGGTTTCATTAATCTGTCTTAAAATGACATTAGATGTTCTGTCTACTTTACTGCAGTGATTACTTGCTGTCAATTTATTATTAATCATAATACCTAGGTCTCTTTCACTAATAGATAATTTAAGTTCTAGGTTAGTCAAATAATATTTATGAGATGTATTATGCCTACCAAAAATGTAAAACCTTGCATTTATCAATGTTAAAGGACACTGAATTCTTATTAGCCCATTGCTCAATAGAGAAAAGATCTTGTTCAAGGAGTTGAATATTAGTTGGAGTGTCAACTTTACCTCCTATTTTTGTATCATCTGCAAATTTTGAAAGAAAGTTATTAGAAATAATACCCATGTCATGAATAAAAAGATTAAAGAGGACAGGCCCCAGTATGGAGCACTGAGGAACTCCACTCATAACCCTACCAGAAAATAAATATGCCCCATTTATTCTAACAACTTGAGTATGGTTGAAAAGCCATCGAGATATTCAATTGACCAGAAGTGAAGGAAATGTCAAATTGTGAAGTTTGTTAAGCAAGAGAGAAGGTCACACATGGTCAAAAGCCTTACTGAAATCAAACAATAATACATCAGTTAGGATATTGTTATCCATTAGCTTACTTATCTTGTGGTAAAAAGATATAAGATTAGTTGTACATGAATGGCCAGACTTAAAACAGTGTTGGGAATTGTCAGAAATATCAAGCAGTTCAATAGTTTTCTCCAATCTTGATTTAATTAAGCTCTCCATTACTTTTCCTATAATGAAGGTCAGACTGCTTGGTCAATAGTTCTGAACATTGGACTTGTTCCCCTTCTTGAAAATGGGTGTTACTATGGCTTTATGCCAGTTGTCTGGTATTTCGTTTTCAAGTAATGATTTATTAAATAACATTTGAAGAGGAATTGCAATTGAGTTTAAAGTTTGTAATGTAAATCTAGCATTGATATTATCAGGTCCTGAACTAGCAGATCTTTTAATAGATGATAGCACATTCTTAATTTCAGTAAGAGCAAATAAAGAAATGGGGAAATCATTACTGATGAGTGGTATAGTAGGAAATACAGGCTGATCAAAGACAGAACATAAATAACTGTTGAAATGGTCTGCCATCTCCTGATTGGATGTAATAGTAATCCCATCAACACAAAGTGGACCTATTTGTCTGATGTTCCCCTTATTACTATTAATATATGAATATAAATATTTCTGCTTTGATTTAGAGTGTGCTAAGTTAAACTCAAATTTAAGCCTAGCCATTTAATGGACTTTTTTAATGTAGACCCAGCAGTTTGATTTTTAAGCCTCAAGGAAGGACTAGGTTTTTTTAATTTCTTAAATAAACACTCTTTAATTTTAATTTGTTTATCAATAGTTTTATTATACCAAACAGAAACTTCACCTTTATTGTTGTCTTTTAATTTTATAGGAACATAAATATCTTCCAGATGATATATAATTTTAATCAGGTGTCTGTATGCAGTATTTACAGTTTTGCCCCTAAATATTTCTGTCCAATTAATTTTAATTCTGATTTAATTTGAATGGAATTAGCTTTATTATAGTCCTTATATTTGATGTTATTAGTGATCTTACGAATTTGAAAGGGAATACTAAAGAATAAGGAATTGTGATCCCTATTGCCAATAGGGGCCAAAATATTTATGTCAAATACTTTAAAACCCTCATTTGCTATTACCAAATCCAGTGTGTTAATTATGAAATATCCAGTAAAATTAAAGCTGTCAATAGTATTGTGGAATCATTATGGTTAAGGATAGGTTTGGGTTACACAAACTTTATTTTAGGGCTGTGTTATAGAGCACCTAACTTAGATAAGCAGGCTTTAAATGAAATTATGTCTGAAATGGTAACAGCAGCAGATCTGGGGGACTTTATATTAATGGGTGATCTGAATTTAGGGGATATTGATTGGGTAAACAAAAAAGCAATTCACACTACCTCAAAAGATTTTTTGAAAATTTGTAGTGAATTAGACATACTCCAATCTGTTGTTTTCCCCACAAGAGGGTTACATATACTTGACATAGTATTAAGTAGTGAACCTCTAAAAAATTCTGAGTGTTGTGTATCTGCTCCATTAGGCAATAGTGACCATAATGCACGTTACCTTTAAATTGCAATTTCCCCTTTCAAATCCAGATAATATTACTGAAGTTTATTTATATAATAAAGTAGATAAAGAAGCTTTAGCAGTACATTTGTCTAACATCAGATGGAGTGAATTATCATCATCAGATGATATTAATGTGCCTTGGTCAGTCTTTAAGGAAATAATATTAGAAACTGTTAAAAAGTTTATTCCCCAAATTAGGAAGAGAAAATAAAAAATCATCCTAAGTGGTTATCTAATAAAATAATTAGGATGATTAAAAAGGAAAAAAAATATTTAAAAAATACTAAGATAGTAAATGTATTAAATTATTAACCTCCCTTAAGTGATTAAAGAAAAATTGTAAAAGAGAAATAAAACAATCATAAAAATGAATTTTGAAAATAATATAGCCAACCAGGCACAAAAAAGAAACAACAAAATGCTATATAGTTATATAAATTCACTCAAAAAACAAGACTGTAAAGTGGGACCCTTGAAAATAAACGGAATAGACACTAATGATAAAATAAAGATGGCTGATAAAACTTAATTCCTATTTTTGTGAATTATTTAATAATATAACAAAAGACAACAAAATTAAATTTGATGTTGCAGTAGAACCTATAGCAATAACACTGGAAATATTAAAAAACAACTAGAGTCTTTAAAAAAAGGCTCACCACCAAGCCCTGATGGCATATCTGGTGATACGTTGCTATTAATGAAGGACTATTTGAGTATACCATTAAAACTAATCTATGATAGTTTAAAAACTGGCTTAGTGCTGACTGATTGGGGAAAAGCATATATTACTCCCCTATTTAAAAAGGGTGTAGGAGAATGGTGGAAAATTACTATCCTATCAGTCTGACTTCGATAATATGTAAGATGTTAGAGCGAATTATTAAGGACCAGTTATCTTCAAGTTTATCAGTGTTGGATATCACTCAGCATGGTTTTCAAAAAAGGAAGATCAGTTGTCACTAATCTAGTCAGTTTTTCTGACTATGTAAGTGACAAACTTGATAAACAGGTACCATACGATGTAATTTTGTTAGACTTTAAGAAGGCATTTGATTCAGTTCCTCATTGGGCTCTTATTCAAAAATGTCAAGCTTTAAAAATTAGCTCGATATTTATTCATTGGATTAAAAATTGGCTCAAAAATAAATGATAATGTGTGTCTATTGATGGGTATAGATCTTCTTGGATTCCTGTTCTAAGTGGTGTTCCCCAGGGTTCAGTAGTTGCACCATTAATATTTCAGTGTTTTATTTTGGATCTATCATGCTGTATTGAAAGTAACAATATAAAGTATGCCGATGATTGTAAATTTGTAAATATTGCAAGACACCCAAATGACTGTACAGTTATCCAAAAAGATCTGGATGCATTAGGAAACTGGTCATTACATTGGAATTTGCGATTTAATACTTCCAAGTGTACAGTTTTACATTTTGGTAAAAAGAACTCCAAGTATCAGTATTATTTGTACAATGAGTTAATTATGAATAAAAATTTTGAAAAAGACCTAGGTGTTATGATAGATTTAAATTTAAATTTTGACACACAAATTTCAAATAGTATAAATAAAGCAAACAGAATTTGGTGGTCTTTTAAAAGAAATATTGTTTCTAGAAATCCTGAAGTCCTCGTCCCCCTTTATTGTACATATGTACATCCACATCTTGATTATGCATCCCAGCTTTAGTCCCCCTATTTGCATAAAGACATTAATAGAATTGAAAGGGTGAAAAGAAGAATTACAAAATCCTTCTTTTCCAATAAACATCTCACCTATGATGATAGATTATATAAATTAAATCTAATGTTCTTTAGAACAAAGGTGCTTGGGGTGATCTTTTATTTGTTTGTAGTATCATTAATGATGATAATTTACTAATTGATTGTGGTTTGAAATATAAGCAATTACGAGTTAATACTAGAGGCCATCCTCTTCAATTAAAAAAACAAATATGTAAAACTAAGAAAAGGAGTTTTTATTTTTCACAAAGGGTGGTGAAACCCTGGGATAATTTATCTTTAAATATAGTTATTAGTACGAGTAAAAATATATTTAAGAATAGGCTTGCTAGAAACTTGCTATCTAACCCCAGTATCTCAAACTACATGTAATTTAGGGGCATTTTGGGGGTCTATGGGCCTGTTGCACCCTACATATCCTAGTATGACTCCTAGTATGGTGGGGTGACTGACTAATTGGTCCAGACCCAGATCCATGATTGAATTTAGGAATAGATTTTCATGATTATTATTGCCTGTGCAGAGGTTCCAGTTAATGCCAGGCATATTAAAGTCACCCAGAATGAGAATATCATCCTTGTGAGACATATCCGTAATACTATTTAAAAAGTTGGTGGTGTATTGAATGTCAGCTGAAGGTGGTCTATAACAAACCCCTATTGTAAACTTAGTGTGACCTTTCAATTGGATAGATATCCAAAGTGATTCAGTTTGAGATTGAATTGAAATTTCATGGGAAGTAATATCCTCTTTAATATAGAGACACACACACCCGCCTTTCTTATCAACTCTATCTTTATGATAGAGTTTGTAATTAGGGATCTGTCTGGACCAAGCTGAAGAAGAATCCCTCCAGGTCTCAGTGACAGCAATAATACCTAGATCAAGTAAGGTACATTTGGCTATAAGTTCGGACATTTTAAGAGAGTTCAGGGATCTAGCATTAAAAGACAATAGATTGCAGGTTTTCCCATTACTGGTTATATCTCTCCAGTTAAGAGAATGAGGAATGGTCCTATTCTCCCCTGAGCTGTTTAGTTTAAAAGTTTGTTAATTATTTATAGACACAGTTGCTCTGCCCAACAGTGCACTCCCTCTCCTGCTCAGGTGCAAACCATCCCAGCTGAAGAGAGAATCCCTGTCACTAAAGTTGTCCCAGTGAGGGATACAAGAAATATCCTGTTAAAGGCACCATTTCCTGAGACATTCATTTGTTTCTTTGATTAGGCAGGTCATACCATATGTAGCTCTAGTACTGGAAGAATTTCAGAAAAACATACAGTGCAGCCTTTCTCAGTGAGTAAATTATATAGGGCTATAAAATCTTTTCTTATCTGTAAGGGCCTAGTTTGATTTAGGTCATTAGTTCCTGCACGTACAATAACTAGTATATTGTGACCTGTATTGATAAGAATGTAATTAACCATTCTGGAAATGTCAGAGACTTTGGGTCCCCTGAAACTGGAACATGTTCTTGTTGATTTGTCCAGATTACAAATTGCCCTGTCCAGGTGCTTGGTAATAGAGTCGCCAAGTACAAAAACTTGGCGAGGATGACTTAGGGGAAGAAGGCCAGAAGTGTCCATCAAGGTAGCTGCATGCCCGGGATAAGATGAGTTTGAATTGGACCTACAGGGGGAATTCCCAGATGAACCATTAGGTTTAAAGGACTAGAAGGGGAAAGAGTTGAATACTGACATGGATAGCTTGATTGAGGGGACTGGAGACCCAGATCAGTAACGACAATTGGGGGGGCTCAATAATGCTAACTGATGGTTGACACTGGACTTTCTCAACTAAAATATCATTTATATGATTACTATCAGGCAGATTGGAAAGTGCTGAGTAAGAATTATGAATAGGCAGACTAAATTGCTCAGCTCTACACCCCTTTTTGCACATGCTGGCACAGGTTACTAGTGCCCAATCGTCATTTTGATCAGTGCCTTCCGTATCATCTTCTCTACCCCTCTTTTTCAACATAGGATTGTTAGCATTGATTTCCTCACTAGCAATATAGTTGACAGCTAGATTATTTGTAGTGGAGTTGGAGTGACATACTTGTTTATTGGGGGAGAATAAGATGATAAGGAATTTGTTGTCATATCACTGGTGATCTCAGTAGGAAGGAGGGGACTATTTAGTGCTTGAAAATGTCTACACATATTAGTTTGACTCTCTTCCAACTGCTGTAATCTAATTGAAAACTTTGCAATTTCTTCATGTAGTTGTTTATTGTCAGTGCATTTTGTACAGATAAAACCATTACTTGAATTTAATGCTGTTTGAACCAGTTGATACATACAACAAGTCAAGCATTTAATGCCTACGTCACCATCCAAAGTCATAATAGTAGAGGACACAGGCACAGTTCTTTCACTGCCTGGTTGTGATAGAGCAGTGAACTATAACTCCATCTTCAGGATAGCTTGGTAGATAAATTAAATAAGAATATTGAGTACACAGTTGGCACAATATTTTAACAAGACAGAATACACTATACCTGTTAGTGATTCCGTGGGGTTTTATATCTGTAACCATGTTCTGAACGCCTACCACCAGCTGCCAAACATGCTAAAACTGCACTAGACATGCATGTCTTTGCACGCGTCTTCATGTGCGATGACGTGCGTTCACCCTGCTCGCTGCAGGGTGTGATTAAGTAGCCAGTTGTGACCCTAGGAACACTTCCAGGGTCACGGTCATCACAAACACAGGACAAATGCCCCAAATTTAAAATAAATGTGCACCACTACTCATGCATGGCAATAATAACATATTTGTGCAGTAAATGTGGCTTAGAAGTCAAAAATAAAGGTCTCCCGATGAGTTGTAGTTCCTGCCAGAGACAGAAACTACAGCCCCTCTTCCTGCTCCATTACGGTCTCAGCACTCACAAGTTTTGCACCAACAAGGTATATTAATAAGTGTAGAACCTGCAATTCAGCAAGGCAGAGTACACTCCCCAAGCAGCAAACACCACTGTCTTGGGAAATTAGCAGAGGTTGTAGGGGCCAAAATGGTAGGGGAATTCAAAAACACATGGGACAGATATGAAGGAACTCTAGCGATAGGAATGAGAGGGTAAGCCACAGATCATTTAGGATCTTTGATATATGAAACAGGTAAGGAAAATGGGCAGACTAGGTGGGCCAAGCGGTCCTTATCTGCCATCACATTCTACATTTTTTTTAATCAGTACTTTTTTTTCCTCTTTTCTCACCTATTCCTGGAACCCCAGCACATGGGCATCGTGCGTGCATGGAAACACACGCACAACCCATGATGCCAGCTCAGCCTCTTCTGCCCATCCCTGTGGCAAGCAGCAAAGCTCCCTCCAGTTGGTGCTGCCATCTGTCCTCCACCAGGTGGTGGCCAATGGCCAGGAAGCCCCAAGTCCCTCCCAGGAGGAGCAGGCTTCTTTGTGGTGACTTAAGCTTGCTTCTCGCCCTCCCCCCAGCCGACCCCTGACAGCCCGAGCTCATTCCCAAGCCCGGGTTGCAGGCACAGTGCAAAGTGCGCTGTCCAATGCCTCAACCCTCAGGGCCACCAGGCCAGCCAAATTTTACATTTCTATCTTTCTATGTTTCTACATCAACAAACTATATTCTCTCTGCTTAAACTTCCAAAATGTATTATCCCCAGACATCCAAATGTAGGCAATGAAACACAAGGCAATTTTATTTCTAGGGCACCCAATCCCAAAGGCTCCAAGTGTCATACATAGTCGACTGAATAAAACAGCATTACAAAAAGTATGAATAAATACAGGTATACTAAATTATTCAAACCCATTATTTAAATTTAAAGATCATGTGCAAAGGTTTGTGCACAGTGTCAATAAAAGCTCACAACTTTAATTCAAGTCCATGTGTCATGATTAATGTTTCCTGAAAATTTAATGCTGTTTGGTTTTGCAGTTTTCTTTAAATCAACATTTGTTAACTTGCTCTACAGTGCCTGAAAACAGTGGTGTTGTTTCTGTCCCTTTCAGGCAGGCTTGGAGAGTGATTACATCATCTTGGAGTACTGTAGCGTGCTGCTTCAGATTCCCAATCACTGCAGGCTGTAGAGTTAATGGTTTGCTGTCCAGGTTTCTTGAAGACTCAGTCTCTGCTTTATGTTTAGATAGGTTAGCTTAAAATCTATCATTCTCTTCTTATAAAAAGTTGATCATTTGAGTTTCAGTGCTGAACTGAAGTAGGGGGAAATCTTTCTTAGTGAGAGATCAGTTTGTCTGTATCACAGCTCTCAGTTCTTTCTCATCAAAACTATGATGTTTTCCAACTATAAAACAGAGTAGTTTAATAAATACAAAATTAATCTAAATTTTGTTCATTTATAGAAATAGTTTGTCTTTGATGTAGCCTTCATAAATACATTCATGTAAAAAACATTTTTTCGTGTCAGATTGACAACTGTCACATTTTACTATTTCAAGCACATGTACTGTCTGAACTCACAAATTTCAGTTCTTTGATACAGTAGTTTCTATTTGAAAATACATCATGTATGTGTATAAATAGAAACACTAGATGGCATCCCAATACACCATGTCTCTGCCCAACAGTTGAGGCAGCTGCAGTCTGCTGCCACCTCTCTCCTACCCTACAAGCCCCCTGCCTTCTGCTCCACATTCACGGCTGCTGCACCCTGATGTTCACTGTCTTCTCCCACACAGTTGGGGATTGTACACCCTGCTGCCTCCATCACCTGCTTAAAGAATCAGAGCTTCTGCACCCTGCTGCCCCCTGCCCAAACAGCTGGGGTTGCTGCACCCTGCTGCCCTCTCTCCCCCACCACTACAGATAGGGACGCTGCACCTGTTGCTCCCAGTTCCTGTCTCCACAGTCAGGGCTGCTGTGCTGTGCTAAGCCCTAGAGTTCCAGGTCCCTTGCCTCCACAGTTGGGGCTGCTGCACCATCCTGCCTCAGGCCACCAGAGGTGGGACTTTTGCTGCACCCTGCTACCTGCTTCCATTGCCCCAAATGGGCAGGGCTGCTGCATCACTCACATCCCATCTCACATTCAGGGCTGATATACCCAAATGCCCCCCTGTGTCCTGCCCCACAGCCAAGGCTTCTGCACCATCCTGTCCTCTGTCCCCTCTCTCCACATCCAGAGCTGCTGCAGCCTGCTGCTGTCTACACAGTTGGGGTTTATGTGGCCTGCTGTGCCCTAGAGCCCTATGACTCTGCAGTTAGGGCTGCTGCACCATGCTGCCACTTGCCACAAGAGTAAGGGCATTTGCTGCACCCTGTTGCATGCCTCCACAATTGAGGCAGTTGCAATCTGCTGCCCCACTGCCAGCAGAGTCGGGTTCTTTGCTACACCCTGCTGCCCATATCCCTTGTCCTAAACAGGCATGGCTGCTGCACCCTGTCCTACAGTTTGGACTGCTGTACCCTGATGCCACCCCTATCTCCTGCCAGAACAGTTGGGGCTGCTGCACCCTGCTGCTCTCTGTTCCCACCCCCAGAGTCAAGGCCACAGTGCCTTGTTGCCCCTTGATCTTGTCTCCACAGTCAGGGCTGCTATGCTGTGCTACACCATAGAGTCCCATGTCCCCTGCCACCACAGCTGGGGCTTCTGAACCCTGCTTTGCACTTCCATTGCCCCAAATGGGCTGGGCTGCTGTACCATGTGTGACCTGTGCCATTGTCAGGGCTGCTGTATCCTGAAGCCCACCTGTTTCCTGCCCCACAGTCAAGGCTTCTGCACCATGCTGTCCTTTGTCACCTGCCAGCACTGTGACCTGCTGCACCGTAAAGCCCACTACCTCCACAGTTAGGGTTATTGCACTATGCTGCTCCCTCTTACCAGAGTCAGATACTTTACTATACTTACCAAACTGCTTGAAATAAAAAATGGAAAAATACTTTCATCTTGTGTTATGGGGAGTGGGGAAGGCACAGGGTGCAGCAGTCCCAACTGTTTGGGCAGGAGACAGGGCAGGCATCAGGGTACAGCAGCCCAAACTGTGGGATAGGGTGCTGCAGCCATACCTGTTTGAGACAAGGAACATGGGCAGCAGGGAGTAGCAGAGAATCTGACTCTGGTGGCATGACGCAGCAGAGAGAAACTGCCCCAACTGTGGCAGTAAGAGACAGGGTGCAGCAAATGCCCTGACTCATGTGGCAAATGGCAGCATGGTGCAGCAGCCCTGACTGTGGAGGCATGGGGCTTCAGGGCACAGCAGGCCAGAGCAGCCTTGATTATGTAGACAGGAGCAGGGTGTAGCAACCATGGCTGTGGTGGCAGAGACCGTGAACAGCATGGTGCTGCACTCTGCTGCCTCCTGCAAAACAGCTGAGGTTGCTGCATCATGCATCCCTCTGTACCCCACCTCCAAAGTCAGGGCTAATGTACCCTGTTTCCTCCTGTTCTGGTCTTCACAGTCAGGGCTGCTGTACTCTGCTACACCTTAGAATCCCAGGTCCCCTGCCTTCACAGTTGGTGCTGCTGCTACACCATGCTGCCCTAGGCCACCAGAGGTGGGGCTCTTGCTGAACCTGCTACCCACTTTCATTGCCTCAAATGGGCAGGGCTGCTTTACCACATGTGCCCTGTCCCACAGTCAGGCCTGCTGTACCCTGTTTTCCACCTGTGTCTTACCCAACAGTTGAGGCTTCTGCACCATGCTGTCCTCTGTCCCCTGTCACCACAGCCAGGGCCATTGCACCCTGATCCTGTCTACACTGTTGGATTGTTGTGGCCTGCTGTGCCCTAGAGCCCCTTGCCTCCACAGTTAGGGCTGCTGCACCATGCTGCTACTTGCAAAAAAAGTCAGGGCATTTGCTGTACCCTGTCCCCTACCTCCACAGTTGAGACAGTTGTACCCTGCTGTCCCCTGCCACCAATCACATCCTTTGCTACACCCTGCTTCCCATGTTCCTTGACCCAAACAGGTATGACTGCTGCACCCTGTCCCACAGTGTGGGTTGCTGTACCCTGATGCCTCCTCTGCCTCCTGCCCAAACAGTTGGGGATGCTGCACCCTGAGCCCTCTTTCCCCCACTCCATAACCCAAGATGAAAGTATTTTTCCATTTTTTATTTTGAGCAGTTTGGGAAGTATAGCAAAGTATCTGACTCTGGTAGGAGGGGCAGCATAGTGCAAGAACCCTGACTGTGGAGGCAAGAGGCTCTACAGTGCAACAGGGCACAGTGGTGATAGGGAACAGAGGACAGAATGGTGCAGAAGCCTTGACTGTGGGGCAGGATGCAGGTGGGCATCAGCATACATCAGCCTTGACCATGGCACAGGGTGCACATGCTGCAGCAGCCCAACATATTTGGGACAATTTAAGCAAGTAGCAGGGTTCTGCAGACTCATCTGTGGAGGCAGGGCACATGGGGATCTGTGGTGTAGCACAACAGCCCTGATTGTGGAGGCAGGAACAGGGAGAAACAGGGTGCTGTGGCCCTGACTGTGGGGGTGGGGACAGGGGGCAACAGAGTGCAGCAGCCTTGACTGTTCAGACAGGAGATAGGGGTGGCAGCGGGTTACAGCAGCCCAAACTGTGGGACAGACTATGGCAGGCATGCCTGTTTGGAACATGAGATTTGGGCAGCAGGGTATAGCAAAGGATCTGACTCTGGTGGCAGGGAGACAGCAGGGTGCAACTGCCTCAACTGTGGAGGCTTGCAACAGGGTGCAGGAAATACTCTGACTCTTTTGGCAAGTGGCAGCATGGTGCAGCAGCCCTAACTGTGGAGGCATTGTGCTCTAGGACACAGCAGGTCATAGCACCCCCGACTGTGTAGACAGGAGCAGGGTGCAGCAGCTCTGTCTGGGGTGACAGGTGACAGAGGACAGCGTGGTCCAGAAGCCTTGACTGTGGGGCAGGACACGGGGGGCAGCAGGGTACAGCAGCCCTGACTGTGAGACAGGGTGTTAGTGGTGCAGCAGCCCTGCCCATTTGGGGCAATGGAAGTGGGTAGCAGGGTGCATTAAAAGTCCCACCTCTGGTGGCTTGAGGCAGGATGGTGCAGCAGCCCCAACTGTGGAGGTAGGGGACCTGGGACTCTAGAGCTTAGCAGAGCACAGCAGCCCTGACTGTGGAGACAGGAATTGGGGGAAATAGGTGCAGCGTCTCTGACTGTAGGAGTGGTGGAGAGAGGGCAGCAGTGTGCAGCAACCCCTACTGTTTGAGCAGGGGACAGCAGGGTGCAGCAGCTCTGATTCTTTAGGCAAGGGATGGAGGCAGCAGGGTGCATAATCCCCAACTGTGTGGGAGAAGACAGTGGGTATCAGGGTGCAGCAGCCTTGAATGTGAAGCATAAGGCAGGGGACTTATGTGGTATGGGACAGGTGGCAGCAGACTGCAGCTGTCTCAACTGTTTGGACGAGACACAGTGCATCAGGATGCCATATGGTATCTCTGTTTATACACATACGTTATGCATTTTCACACAGAAACCACCAAATAATTGAAATTTGTGAGTTTAGACAGTACATGTGCTTGAAATAGTAGAGTGTGACAGGCACCTGTTTGTCAATCTGATATGAAAAAAATGTTCTTACATGAATGTATTTATGAAGGCTATATCAAAGATAAACTATATCTATGAATAAACAAAATTTAGATTTATTTTACATTCATTAAACAACCCTGTGTTAAATACTGTAATTAGAAAAAGTCAGAGTTTTGATGAGCAAGAACTATGAGCTGTGATACAGACAAGCTGATCTCTAACAGAGAAAGATTTCCCCTACTTCAGTTCAGCATGGAAACTTAAATGATCAACATTTTACAAGAAGAGAATAATAGATTTTAAGCTAATCTTTCTAAACACAAACCAGAGACTGGGTTTGTAAGAAACCTGGAGAGCAAACCATTAACTCCACAGTCTGCTGTGATTGGGAATCTGAAACAGCAAGCAACAGTACTCAAAGATTATGTCATCACTCTTCAAGCCTGACTGAGAGGAATATAAATAACTCCACTGTTTTCAACCACTGTATAGCAAGTTAACAAATGCTGATTTAATGCAAACCACAAAACAAAACAGCATAACATTTTCAGGAAACACTAATCATAACACAGGGACTTGAATTCAAGTTTTTTCAAGCTTTTATTAACAATATGTAAAAACTGCTGCACATGATCTTTAAAAGATACCTTTTTTAAAAGAGATTTGAAAGTGCCCACCATGGGCGCCCCTCCTCCCATATGTAGGACCATGCATTCCAGAATATAGGTATGACAACTCAAAATGCCCGAGTATGTGCTACAAAGAATGGCAGCCCTTGTTAAACTGGCCAAAGCCTCTAGTGCCCCAGCCTGGAGCACTGCTACAGGAAGATGGTAAGGAGGAACTCAGACAGTGTTGTGACTAAAAGTAGAAAGCACAGGAAGAGGAGGAGGATAGCATTCTGAAGATGCTGTAGATGCATGACTGTAAGTAGAACAATTTGAAAATGTCTTCTTTCCTAGCATCCTTCTTGTGTATCCTACAGTATTCACTTTTCTGCCTACAAACCACCTCTTCAGTATGAATTAAGCATAGGCACCGGGTTGTATAGGCCCATGGGGCATGGGCCCCATCAGTATTTTGTGATGTATGCCCAGCCTCAGCAATAAAACTGCAAAAAGTTTTCTTTTATTTCATTTATTTTTTTGTAGGGGATTCTGCGTGTGCTCTTCAGTCACCCTGCTAGGCGCAGCCATAGAATATTATAACCTGGGACTGTGCTTCAAGTGTCCTTCCAGACTGAGCCCCAATAATGTCAGTTGCCCACACCCAAAATGCTCATGCACAGTACTTTCACTTTTCTGTACAGCTGCACTGGAGGAGCTACCCTCTACTCACTGGTACAAGAGTAAAACCCTTTAGTTCCTGTTAGGGAGCTCCCTGTGCTTCACTGGCTACCCAGACGTGGAAACGTAACAGTCTCAATGATGTTACATATGCTTGGCTGGTTGTGGTACACATACACGAATAAATACCAACGGTTTGTTGTAATTTACACCCCAAACTCAAATGCTGTTTATAAAATGGCAAAAATAAATCTAGAAATTCCATTGACTGAGAGAGGTCACCTGACCATACATTAAATTTCTATAAATGCACAGTCAGGTGCTGAGTCTCATTTTCCTCCCCAAAAGAACTACTTTGAGTCAGTTCATAAGTGTAATAAGCCCCTCCAGGGTGTGCATCATAGGATTTTAATGCACTTCCCAGGGGCATAAGGATACTCAGCCTTGTGCCTTACTACACCTCTGGGGCATGCATTAAAATCATATAATGCACATCCTGTTGTGGCTTATTACTTATTTAACCCACAAGAGGAAGTTATGAATCTCAGTTTGATGGCCTAGAGCATCAAACGCTTTCCCAAACTATTATACAAAAGGATGCAGGTGCAGGGCAAACTCAGGTTTTACTCATAGTTCTTCCAGACCAGGGATCTCCCTCAATTCACAAGGGTGCTGGTACAGGTTGCAGGGAGTCCCTCTCTGGCTGATTTCATTGTCTCTTCTCCCTTTGCTGGCTTTGACTGTCAGCTGGAGACTGGCTGTCTTTCTAGTTCCAGTCAGGCCTCTCCTGACCTCTACACTTGGCAGATAATCTTTACACACATAGGGTAGCTCAGTCTGGAAACCTGGTCCTAGGTCATGGCATCCAGCCCCTTGTGCATTGCAGCAACCAGCACAGGAATGAACTTCTGGCTACAACACAACAAAAGTCTCTCTATCAGTTGCTATAAACTTTGATATGTTCACACTAAGCTAGCACATAATTAGTTCATTTTCACAGTGGAAGTTCTGCTTCTCACTTCTCACTCCATCTCTCACAGACACATGGAGCCAGGTTTTCTAATGTTCATTTTTACAACATGCCCTGGGTGCATCAAATATATTAGTATGGTGCAATGGGCTTGCAGCAAAAAAACTTTATTTTCTCATGTGGCTTAGCAACACGTCAGTGATTAGGCCTGTGACAAGTAGCATGCTGCAGAACTTTGCCCGAGCTGCCATAAAGAAAGTCAAGCAGTTGCCTGAGATTGTAAAATTGGGTGCAGTTGTAACATTTGTCCTTGGTGCTGCTGCAGCGACACAAGTGTTTCACACAGGGCATGACATAGGCCCTCCATCAGCATTTTAAAAATCTGGCCATGGTCTGTCTCTGCGGCAGCAGCACAAGTTCAGCTGTCTCTCAGCACACAAGCACTAGTCTATTCCTCACTACAAATACCCATAGACTAAATGGGTCCAGGAAAAGCTCCTGATGTTCACTGGGAAATATCAGCTTTCTGCTAGTAGAAATACAAAATCCTTTGTACTATAATATAATTAGAATACATACTAACAGCTCAAAACCCTGGTGCAGTAACATTCAACCTAATCACTTTCAGTACATTTAAATGTTACAACAACTGGGATATCATAACCATGTATATTATTTATAACCCCTCTATCCTCAAATAGTTATTTAACTGAAAATAGGGAGATCAGTGAGAGAAGAGGCATAAGCAGACACCACACAGTCCTTAGGATCCAGTGCCATTTTGATTCCACCTTCCTGCCAGCTCTATTGGGGGACCAGAGAGCAATGTGCACTGAGATAGCTGTGATGGGGTATGGCTCTGAGGAGCCCAGGTAAGCCCCACACTCTGAAGAGTTACAATCTCAACCTGAAAACTTAATGTCCATGTAAAAGCCAGATCAGGGAAGTACAATATTGAACCTAAACATATTTACACAGTGTCACTACTAGAAACATAATTACTGTCTGATCTTAGACGACAGCAAATAATAATGGTCTATCGAGTAAGGTTGGGTGGACCTGAAAAGGTCTTGACCCTTATTATCAGGATCAGGATCCAGGCCAAAGTCCTGATAAGTTCTGATTCAAATCAGAACTTTTTGTAAAATGTGATGAAAGCTGCAAATCTGCTATATAATTGCATAAAATGACACTGAGATCTGTGACACACATGTAGAATTGTAATCAGCATTTCAGGATATGAAAACTGTGAGTTCATAGCACTGATGTTCTGGTCAATTGAATATGGCAGTCATGCAGTTGACCTCTGTCTGTTTCCTGTCTCAGAGTCAGTAGTACTAGTGCTACAACTGTAAACTGACCTGTCTGACCTCAGAAAAGGAATCCCATTCCCATTTAGTAGTATACACTATACATTATACAATTGACATATCATAGAAACACAAAAACATATCATTTGAATTTCACGGCAGATAAGGACCGCTTGGCCCACCCAGTCTACCCATTTCCCTACCTATTGGATAAACTGCAGATGTTAGTTAACCAACAGCCTATTTCCTCCTAACAGATATCAGTTTGTTATTGTTACACCAGTTCCTGCTCTGCTCCATTGAGAGTCATGCAGTTATTTTCTATGGCATGGGGTCCTCTCCACACACCCACCCAAATTGATTACACATTTAGAGGACCCCTACCAAAAACAAAACTGCATGTCCTTAGGAATCCAGAGACCTAGCTACTGTGGTGGAAGGGGGAGTGTTGCTGTGAGACCGGGCCTATACTGAGTGGGCAGAGACCTACATTCAGGATATCGAAAAATGCAAAAATTAGACAAGTCCATTAGTACATGCTGAAAAAAGTGTGGCATTATGTTCAGGCAATCCAAAAATTAGGACATACTGAAAACATTGTGCCATCAGTCTCAACTTCTGGCAGTCCAAAACTTACACAAGTCCATTAGGACATGCTGTGAAAAGTGTGCCATGAAGCTCAGGCAATCCAAAAATTAGCCAAGTATGTGAGAAGGACATGCTGAAAACATTGTGCCATCAGTCCCAACTTCAGGCAGTCCAAAAATTAAAGAAGTCTATTCGGACATACTGTGAAATGTGTGCCATCAGGTCCAGGCAGTCCAAAAATGACACAAGTCCATTAGGACATGCTGCAAAAAGTGTGCCATCAAGTTCAGGCAGTCCAAAAATTACACAAGTCCATTAGGACATGATACGAAAAGTGTACCATCAAGTTCAGGCAGTCCAAAAATTACACATGTCCATTAAGACATGCTGCAAAAAGTGTACCATCAGGTTCAGGCAGTCCAAAAATTACACGTCCATTGAGACATGCTGCTAAAAGTGTGCCACATTCAGGCAATCCAAAAATTAACAAAGTCTGTTAGGACATGCTGAAAACATTGTGCCATCAGATACAAAAATTGTGTAAGCAACATATGGGCTTACGTGAGTACCACTGATTTATTTTTCCTGAGAAAAATGGTGATCTTTCTACTCTTCCAAGTAGACATCTTTGAGGTCACTACAAAATGTAATTGCTGCCTCTAGGTCATAGGTGTAACCAGTCAATGGAAGGTTTACTTTTAAGAATGTTAACTTTTCAACATTTTCTGGTAGTAGCCGAGATCTTGTATCTGTTACCACATTCTCTGCGCAGCTATAGAGTCATTCTGAAAATACACTGGTTGGGGGACATACCATGTACTTCAAGGCTACTTGCACAAGTGCAGGCTATACAGGCTCCTTGCTTTGCCAGTATTTAATGGGATCTTCATTCCATTAGATACATTTTTTTGTTAACTAGCAGTCAGCCATGGCCTGGGCAGAAGAAGTGACATATTGAGAAGGAAGGTCTGATTTTTCAAGGACAACAGCATCCAAGCGACCCCAAAGAAGACTGATGGGTGTAGAATGAATTGTAGCAGTTGACTGTTTTGTAGTCTGACTGAGAAGAAACAGCTGTGAAGGTGCAGGAGGAATGGATGAGGGGACTGCATCTGTTGTCATGGATTTTTTCAAAAATAAATCTGCTTTTCGAATGATTTTCTTTCTGCAGTTTTGTAACACATTTGGGTCATACTGTGAGAGGTGTTCCATCTTGTATCGTGGGTCTAGTACTGTTGCAATAATGTAATGTTCTGCTGTGAGCATTTCAGAGTTTCTCATCATCTCTGATTTTTTTAATCATTCTATGTACTATATCTTTTTATATTCTGTGTGGCAAGTCCCTTTCAATTGCATTAGACTCTCCCATCTGAAACTGGCTTATTGTACCTTCCATCTCATCCCTGATTGCATTCAGCTGAAATCTATGAATCTTGATCAATGGGATTATTTGGCTGAGTGTGGTACTGTTGGAACTCACTTCCCTAGTAAGGAATGCAGTAGCTTAATGAGAAGTTCTAAAACAGCCCACTGCTGAGGAGTAGTGTACACATCAGCATCCCCTATGCTGTTCTCTAGTGTATAATGTCTTACAGCCTTCTTTTGCTCCAACAATCTTTGGAACACGTTAAAGGTAGAAATCCACCTCGTTGCAATATCCTGGATGAATGTATTAGGATGCAGTCTGTGTTCTTCCTGTATGGCCCCAACATGTTGACGTGCTTTGCAGGAGTGGCTGAAATGTGTGCATATTCTTTTTGGCACATATGTGACAGCCTTTGTATCTCTGTCCTCTTCTATAAATGCGTGCACAATCAAATTTAGGCAGTGTGCAAAACATTGAATGTAGACTAAGCCCCCATCAGCAATGCTTTCTTTATGTCTGACCATTGTCAGTCACAACAAAACCTACAGAAAGCCCTTGGGATGTAAGCCAGTACTGTATCTCTCTATTGAGCTCATCCAGGATGTTGGAAGATGTGTGATCCTGTGGGATATACTGTACTGGATGTGAAGAGAAGCCAGTTTCAGAGGGGAATTGTCATTGTCACTACAGGGAGTAAACGATACCCAATGCGCAGTCAGTGACATAAATGGTTCTGCTTGGCAGCTTGTCAATATGTCACTAGTCAGGTGGACAAATCCAGCAACTGCATCTTTTTTTTTTTTTTGTGTTATGTTTTTTTCCCTCCGATCTCGCCTCCGGGTTTGCCACTCCTTCCGGCTGCGCATGCTACTCGTGACCCCCTCGTCCTGTCCCTCTTCCCCTCACCTCAAATCGCAGCCGACCCAGGGGTGGCCCGGCATATCCCTTTGCCGGGTGGGTCCCCCTCCTCCGAGGGGAAAGACACCGGGTTGGGGCGGGTCCCAGCGTACTAGGCATCAGTCCCTGGGCGCTGCTGAGGTGGGATCGGAGGGCACATGACTTCTCGGGCCAGCAAGAGCGGGCAGCCATCATCCGGCGAACCCAGAGGCTGGTATTTCTGCTTTTCTCTGGGGCATGGCGTGCCACGAACGTCAAGGCGTAGCCGATGTTCACCACGCCTCCCCCAACGTCCAGGCTCGCTGCGACTGATCTCCCCCGGCCTCCGCCAGGGGGTACCATACAGCGACCCTGTCTCCCCTCCCACCCCTGGAGTAGGTGAGTAGTCGTGGGACACTCGAACCTACTCCACCCCGGCCGGCTCTCCAGTGACCCGAGTCCGTTCCCGAACCCAGGTCACCGGCATCGCAAGCGGAAATCCAACCGCTGCGCCGATGAGCCGGCAACTGCATCTTTTAAAGCATTTTTTTCAGTTAGCACTTACTAAATCATACATCTGTGGTATTGCAACAGTCGAGAAATATTTCCTCGATGGAATATTGTATCATGGTGACAGGTGATTCAAACGCCTTTTGAATCCTACATGCTCCACAATTCTGTAAAGCTGTAAGTCCAGTGCTGTCATCTCCCAAATTAGTTGTATTATAGCAATTGCCTCAGGATGACTTCACTGGTACTTAGCTTTACATTCAATTGTCTCCGAAATCATGAGCTGTCTTCTAGTAGTTTAAGTTTTCAGATGACCAACATTAGGAGTGCTGGATGATGAGAAGGGCAAAAGTGACTGTTTGTAGTACTTGTTCTTGAAGAAGACTGACAAGGACTTGACAGTATAACTGAAGCAACAGGGCTGCTGCTATTACTTGATATAACAAGTGCAGCAGGTGTAGTCTGACTTAACTCAGCCTGCATGTTGTCTTCTTTCTCTCTGACCAAAAAATCACGCCTGAGATGTAATGGGTGACACCTCTCTAAATGTCTCTTTAATGTTGAGGTACCTAAAGCACATTTTTTGCTCCCTCTGCTGATGGTCTTTTTACATATAGAGCAAACTGCTCATAACTCATCACTGGCAACCAGAGAAAAGTAAGACCACACATAAGATGTCGCCTTTTTTGTTTTAGTACCATGCATACTACACTGTCCTCCTTGGTCACTTCCGCTATGTTGTTCTTTCTCAATACTGGGATGATGCTCATAATAGTCTTTTTCTGTTTTACCATTATCATCATCCAAAATCTCCTCCAGGCCAGTAACAGAACCTAAATCTGAATGCACTGCCCCCTATCTTGTTTCTCCTGCACCTGCACCACACTGTTCATGCCCAAACTGCCCATTTTCAAGTTCAGATCATCACTTTCATCCTGCGTCTGTGCAACTGCCACCCCTACCTCATTCTGGCTTTCTACTTATTTCTGCTTTTCTCTCTCTTCGTCTACATCCTCCATTTCATCATTACTCTCATCAGAGCTAGATTTCTCCACCTCTTCTGTTTCATTTAAATATGTAGCTGTACTACAGTACACATAGGTACCGTATATTGTCTTGCCTCTCCTTGTGTTGCCGACTACTCCTTTAATTTTAATTAAGGTGGTTTCATCCTTTCCTATCTGATTGGACAGCATTGTGGAAAAACCACTACTGCTGCTGGATGAAGACCCAGCAACTGTTTTTTTTACCAATCAGACTGTGCAGTGTTCTTTGTGCCATACATTTCCCCATACCTTTCCCCATTTTGGCCTCCGCCTCGCCCTGCCTGATGCACATTTCCAGGTTTTTTTTTTTTAGTACACACAAAAATGCTTTTTCCAAAATGAGTCTCCTTTTAATTTAGTCCTCTCAGTTCTTCCCAAGTTCCTCTGCCCACTAGTACAGGCTCGACCTCACAGTCAGTGTTCCCCTTCCACCACAATAGCTAGCTTCATGTTTTTTAAATGTCACAGAATTTTTTTTTTTCCTGTAGATATTTTCTTTTTAATTTAGTCCTCTCAGTTGTTCCCATGTTCCTCTGCCCACTCAGTCAGTACAGGTCACCTCACAGCTACACTCCCCCTTCCACCACAGTAGCTAGTTTTTTTTTTATTACACACAAGGAAATATTTCTCAACTGTTGCAATACCACACATGCATGTAGTCCTCTCAGTTGTTCCCAAGTTCCTCTGCCCACTCAGTTCAGGTTCACCCTCACAGCCACACTCCCCCTTCCACCACAGTAGCTAGGTTAATTTGGTTTTAATGACACAAAAGAGCACTTTTTCTTGAAGGTATTTTTTTTATTTAGTCCTCTCACTTTTTCTCAAGTTCCTCTGCCTCTCAGGCATCACAGATACACTCCCCTTTCCACTACTGCAGCTGTTTTTTTTTTTTGTTTTTTTTTTTACACAGAAAAGCTTTTTCATTTATGTAATTGTTCTTTATTTAGTCCTCTCACTTGTTCTCCTCTGTATCTAGGTTTATTTTTTTTTAATAAAGCTTTTTCCTATGTGTATTTTGATTTCTTGAATCTTTAGTCCTCTCAGTTGTTCTTAAGTTAAGTGCCTTTGTCTTGCCAACCTCACAGCCACACATACCCTCCCCCTACATCCATTTTATCAAGGCCTTTCTATTTTTATTGTAGTAAATACTTTTATTTGCACTGTATGTGTCTTAGGTTTAGATCAGAATTTGATTGCAAACATACGAAAATGCCAGCAGAAACAGACCTAATGGTCTATTGAGTCTGCTCGATTGTGCAGCTAGCCCTTCAACTTGCAGCTGCTCCACCCTCCCTCCCACTCGCTCCTCTTAATCACCCCTTCCCTCACTCTGCCCCATCCCCTCTTAAACCCCCCACCATACTAGAGGCTACCACCTCCTCAGGCAGGGCATTCTACTTATCCACCACCCATTCAATGAAAAACTGTCTCTTGATTTCCCTCCTGAATCTTCCCCCCACCAATCTCAATTTATACCCTCTTGTGTCCCTCCCACTTCTAATCTGGAAGATCCTCTCTGTGTTAGTTTTGTTAATCTCGTTTAAGTATTTAAAAGTTTCAATCATATCCCCCCAACCCTCCTCTTCACCAGTGAATATATGTTCTTCTTGCCCAGCCTATCCCGTAGGACATACACTCCAGACCCTGGCTCATCATTGTTGCCCTGCGCTACACCCCGTAATAATCTGATGACTTTCTTCAAGAATGGGCACCAGTACTGCCACAGTATTCCAGGTGCAGTCTGACCAGTGACATGTACAGTGAAAGGATCACCTCCCTATTCCTGGAAGAGATACCTCTTGCTATATACCCCAGCATCTGGTTGACTTTTGCTGCCCCCTTCCTGCACTGTGCTGAGTTGTTCATATTCCCTGTTATAATCACCCTGAGATCTTTTTCCTCCCTGGAGCTTTCTAGCTGAACCCCTCCACGCTGATAGCTCCTCCTCTGGTTCCTAGTTCCAAATTGCAGTACTTTGAACTTCTTGGTGTTGAACTCCAGCTGCCATGTTTCTGACCATTCCTGTAGTTTGGTCAGGTCATCCTGCAGCCCTTTCCACCCATCTACGTTGTCTACAACAGCTCCCATTTTAGTATCATCTGCGAAAAGACCGATCTTACTCTGGATTCTGTGTGAAATATCAGCTATGAATATCTCAGACAGCACCAGTCCCGGTACCAGTACCAATCCCTGTGGCACTCTGATCGTTGCATCCCTTTATGATGAAAGCCCCCCCCCCACTACCACCCTCTGCTGCCTTTCCTTCAGCCAACTGGTGATCCATTTGACCAATTTTGTTCCCACCTTGTATCCTCCAGCTTTCCCCCCAGCCTCCCATGCAGCACTGAATCAAAGGCCTTGCCGAAATCCAAATGCAGGACATCCACTGCATGGCCCTTGTCCAGTTCCCTGGTCACCCAGTCATAGTACTCAACTAGGTTTGTCTGGCACAATCTTCCTGAGACAAACCCATGTTGCTGAACAACCTGGAGTCCATTGTCTTCCAAAAATTCTATCAGCCTCTCCTTCAGGATTGTCTCCATGAGTTTTCCCACAATCAACGTGAGGCTCACTGGTCTGTAGTTCCCCAGCTCATCCCTAGGGCCACTTTTGTGAATGGGCACCACATGGGCCATCTTCCAGTCTTCTGGTACATATCCTGTGTCCAGGCAGTTACTGAACAGGTCAGCCAGTGGTCCTGCCTGGATCGCCGGCAGTTGTTTTAGCACCCTAGGGTGAATGCCGTCTTGACCCGGTGCCTTGTCCACCCTCAGATCCCTTAAACTCTCCAGAACCCTGGCCTCCATAATCTCTGCATCAGTCACCCCCTTCCCTGTCTGCCCTTCTCCTCCCCTGAGGTATCTGCCACCCTTTCTCCTTTGTGAACACAGAACAGAAGTACTCATTTAGTGGCACTGCCTGATCCCCCTCCTTCTCTACCCACCCCCCATCCTTCTTAAGCTTCACAGTCTGGTCCTTGCTCTTCCGTCTCTCCCTAATGTATCTGAAGAAGTAGTTTTCACCATCCTTGATGCCTTGTGCCAGCTTCAGCTGTCTCAAAGCCTTGGCCACTCTGACCAGCCTGCTTACCTCCCTGGACCTCTTCATTTACTCCTCCTTGTCTTCTTCCCCTCCTGATTTCTTGAGTCGCCGAAATGCATTTTTCTTGGCCCTTACTCCCCCCATCACCTCCTGGGTTAACCACCTGGGCTTCTTTGCCCTGCCCTTCTTGCTATGTGTCTTTGCACATGTCTCAGTAGCCTCCACCAACCCTGTTTTAATAATCTCCCACTTTTGACAAGCATCCATGTTAAGCTGAATACTTGCCAGGTGCCTACCCACAATCTCTCCTATCATTTTAAAGTCCACCCCTTAAAATCAATCACCCTGGTTCCTGTACCCCCTTTTTCCCCTTCACATATTGAGTGTGAACCACACCATGTGGTGGTCACTCCCAGCCAGAGGGTCCTCCACCTTCAGATCCCTTACAGCCTCACCATTTGATAATACCAGGTCCAGAGTTCTTCCTTCCCTAGTCTTTTCATGGACCAACTGCACCAGGAAGCCATCCAGAACCGCATCTAATATGATCTGTTCCCTTTCACTCGTGGTAGTTGGGGTGCTCCAATCCACAACCAGTAGATTGAAGTCCCCCACCACCACTCTATTCCCCTTCCTACAGACCCTTTTAATCTGATCAGCTAACTCTCTATCCAGGTCCTCCACTTGTGCTGGTGGTATATACACTACTCCCATCCTCAATGTTCTTTTCTTTGAGTCCTGGAATTGCATCCATATGGCCTCAGTCCTGCCTTCCTCCCCCATGCACTTAATACCTCTAAAATGAATAGCACAGACAATGAATTGAAACAAATAACAGTTTTATTTAAGGGCTACAATCCTAATATGAAAAAACAAAAAGGAGGGGTTAGCAGCAGATGAGGTAGTTAGTGCACTGTTGCTGGTTTTGCTGGTGCCCCTAGACCCAGCATGAATCTACATATATGCTTCCATTCTTCACATACCCTTCTAGATTCAGCCAAAAAAAATGTATTTCTCTGGTCTTCAATTGTAGTACGTATCTTCTCTAGTTCACCCCTCAAATGAAACCCACCACAACAATACAGTGTACAGTACAGTATGACACTTCCTCACCTGTATTGGAGGTGCTACATTATTCCCCGCTGGTTTCAATGCTTTGTCCTTTGAACCCTGTAAGGGAGCTCCCAAAATGTTACTGACACAATTGATGTACTGTATGCCCATTGCTGCTGTACATGGCTAGCCAGGGATGGTGCACTTCAAATTAAAAGATTAGCAATGCACTGTGATCTGTTGACAATAAAAACCCAAAAGCCATGCAATTGTAAAAGAAAGAAAACCTCCAAATGAGATATTCATAAACTCCAGGCTGGTTGTCCAAATCCAGTAAATGGTTTTCCCAACAATCTTACACTATCACAGTTGCAGGAGCAAGCCCTGGTTTTACTCTCAATTCCATTACCAGAGGCTATCCCTTACTATGAAAGAGATTATTAGCACAGCTTGCAGTGATCCCTCTCAGGTGGTCATTCAGTCAGTCTCCTTGGTTTCTCACTTCTACTATCTCTCTCTCTCTCTCTCTCTCTCTCTCCATGTGTCTGGGATGGCAACACAGTTTTGAAGTTTGACTGTCCTCCAATCGATTGGAACACTAGAATCTGCTCCATGCTGAGGCATCCGGTCCCATGGGGTGGTGATAACCTGGCACTAAGCTATGGTGTCCTAGAGGCAGATTGCACAGCATCTTGAGTGGAAGTTTGGCACAGTCTCCCTCTATGTGGCTGGTGGAGTTGAAAATCACAGTCATACTTGGCTAGCACAAGGACGCCTTGTTTTCTCCAAGGAGGGAATCTGCCTGTATTTACACAGTTTGTCAATAGAAGATAAGCAGTCTCTTGCAGCAAACTGCTCCACAGCACTTGGCAGTCTAATTTGATCAAGATGATCTGTCTTGAGGGTGGCTCAGACCTAGTTGTTATTGGGGGAAGGTGCAAAGCTGATTGGTGGAAAGGGCTAGTAATCAGGATAGACAGTCCTAGAGGTCTGTCGCTTGAAAGGCAATTGGTGGCTGGAAAGGTGCCTGTATTCATTAAGTTCAACTGTAATCCTTGAGCCCTATGGCTCCTTGAGTGGCAAATGTTCCTAACTGGTTGGCACTTCAGTCTTCATCCTGTGTAAATAACAGGGCAGGTTCAAAAGTAAGTAAAGTAAGTATGTAAAACTTTATTTTTAAAGCGTTATTCAAAGCCAAAGCGCTGTACAAATACATTAAAACCATACAATTAAATTAAATTAAACAATCATAAAAATGTTAAAATCCTTCAGAGTAAGCTTTAAAAAATAGGTTTAGAGCTCAGATTTAAAACTCAAGACAGTCAGGCATTCTCATATCCGATGAGGTAGAGAATTCCACAGAGAAGTGGCAGCACAGGAGAACGCACGTGCCCCAGATGTATTTAAACGAACCCTGGGAATCTCTAGCAATACCTCGTCAGTGGATCGGAGAGAGCGGGAGGAGCAGTATGGATGTAACCCCTAGGTGGCGCTATTCCAAGGGCTACTACCCCTGCCTGTTTGACTACGGACAGGTTGAGGGGCCTAGGTCCTATGGCGGGTGCCTCCACCCAGAGGTCAGGGTTTGTAGTGTTTAGACTAGCTTGGTCACAGCCCTCTCGGACACTGAGACCCCCTTTTATTCCCTCTAGTGGCTCACACAGTACACCAGAGTTACAGCACCAATACACCACATATACACACTGTTCACTCATATAGATACCACTTACCCTCGAGACCAATTCTGCAGTATGTCTCTGGGGAACCCCTGTAAAATAAGGTTAAACAGCATACACAGCAAAACACAATACTGTTTCCATAAGTATCAACACTACAGACAGTACATAGTGTAACAACAACAAATCTGATTTATTTAGGGGGCAGTAACACGGGAGGGGGAAATCAGGTTAATTGATGGCATTAAACCACAGTACTGTGCAAGCATACAGGGGCTGAAAAGTCACACTCTGGGTACCCATGTTGGGGGGGGCTAGCCAGGTCCATTGCCCATGACTGGCCGGCAGATGCAGATGGATAGGGCCCTGTAGAAGAAAATATATACACAACACCCAATTGTAATCCGGAGCCAGATGGCTCAGTCCATGAAGCAGTGAAACAACAAGAATTAGATGACACATTTGTGATTGAAAACAGGCTGCAGGGGAATACCCTGACTTGTACTCACAATACCCAAGCTGAAAACTGGATGGTGGATATTCTTCCGTATGGTGGATGTTCTTCTGGATTGTCAGAACAACAAGGCATGGAGACAAAGTCCTTGTGACTGGAACCCACTGCAGTTGATACCAAACGGATCTAGTCCGAGACAAGCTGGGGTTTGCTTCCAGCTTCAATACACGGCACACAGCACTGGGAACTGGAAATAGTGATTCCCCACAAGCACTACGCACATTCATATGTAAAAGGAAAGTACTACACCAGGAAGACTGCTCCTCAATCCTGATCGCAATTACTGGAAAATACCCGGGAGCACACACAGCAGCTTCAGTTCCTGACAGACCGAGCACAATTCAGCAATTTCTCCAGTCTTCTACAGGGTGAGCCTGGTTTCCACACTTCTAGTGCTTCTTTCTCCTCACAACTCAGATTTAGTCCAAACTGGCACTCCCAAAGGCTGCAGACCGAAACTCAGGGCCTCACATGCGCTTCCCGAGTGAAACTATACACCGCAGAAGCACAGAGCTGCTTCTCTCTTCACAGTCACAACTGATCTAATCTTTCCAGTCACAGAGCAGGGCATTTCCTTTGACTCCACACCATTCTGTTGGCTGGTTCGACTGTCACTCACAATAAGACTCCCTCTGTTGGTGGGAAAAAGGCACCAAGGTTAAAACTACATTTCCCAGAGTCACTGCCCATACAATCCCCTTGTGGCTGGCTCAAAATTGAGAGTCCAAGTTCCGATTCATCCACAGGCTCCATTTTAGGGTCTCCCTATCATGCTGATTGGTCCAAGTCAGCTATTCAGGACCAAAATGAAAGAGTTACACTGAAACAGTTCTTGCTGAAATGAAGACAGGTTAGACAAACTACATTTTCTCAGTCACTCTAAATGATTTTTGGCAAACAGTTATATCTTTCAACAAGGCTCGCTCTGCACATGTAGCAACAGCAGAAACGGAGTGAATTGACAGCAGCCCTGGAGGGATTCGAGCATTAATTACACAGTCCCCCCGTACAAACTAATTAAGTCTGCAAGCAGCTCTAAAAAAGACAGTACGTGGAGGCTCAAATAGCACTCACTTGGAACCACATTTAAACAGCTCAGACGCCGAACACTGCCCAGACTTGGAGCATTCAGGCAAGCTCCTGGAAGACTTTTGGGAACCCCCATTTGCAGTGGGGTTACATGGAGTAAGAAGATCTTGCAAGTACTGGGGTCCCTATTCATGTAGGGCTTTATAGGTCAGCAACCCGACCTTAAAGGTGATCCGTCACTGAACCAGCAGCCAGTGCAGTCCGTGCAGCACAGGCGTAATATGACTAGACCTAGATGTACCAGTCAAAAGCCTGGCTGCCATGTTCTGCACTAGCTGCAAGCAGTGGATATCAACCCCGGGCAGCTCTAAGTAAATGGCTTTGCAGTAATCAAGGTGGGAGGTCATGAAGGCGTGGACCAATATGGGAAGGTCAGCCAGAGGAACCAGGTGTTTGATTCAGGTGATATTCCTAAGATGATAAAAGGAAGATTTGACAATGGCAGACACCTATGATTTCAGGGTCAAACCGTCATCATAAATAATGCCCAAGTTACGCACCTGATCTGAGTTCAAGAGCTGGACACCATCAAGCTATAAGCCTGATGGAAGCCAAGCCCTAGGACCCACCTCAATGTGACCAGGGTATACACAACCAACACCTCGGTCTTATACGGATTTAACCTCAGCCAGCTAGTGCTTATCCAGTCTCTGATCTCGGCTAGACAGCTGTTAAGCATGGAGATAGCATCATCCTGTCTGGGAATAAAGGACAGATACAGTTGGGTATCATCTGCATAGCAGTGAAAACCCAAACTGTATCACCTAATGATCTCTCCTAATGGCAGCATATAAACTGCGAACAACATGGGCATCAAAATGGAGCCCTACAGTACCCCACAGGACAGGGAGATGGTGTCAGAGGAATAAATTCCAGTGTCAACCCACTGTGTCCTGCCTGTAAGGAAAGATCAAAACCAACGTAGAACTGTTCCAGACAGTCCACAAAGAAGCCGCAGGCACTCCAAAAGCACACCATGATCCACAGTATCAAATGCTGCAGAGAGATCAAGAAGGACTAGAATAGTGCGAGCCTTTCAATCTCTCGCAATTAGGAGATCATTTAAGACCCAGACCAGGGCGGTCTCAGTGCTATGTCTTTTCCTAAACCCAGATTGAAGAACATCATAGACGCTGTGATTTGTAAGATGGTCATCCAGCTGCAGTGCAACCACCTTTTCAATAACCTTAGCCACAAAGGGCCCTCTGGGGTAATCCCCCTCAAATGGCGATACTGGAACATCTCTGTAGGGGCAGGCCTAATTGGGGGTGCCCAGAAGCTGAATCTTATGGTGTGATGGTCTGACCAACCATTTGGTTCCACCCCAATCCCATGATCTCCATCCCCAGGAGAAACCCAAGATCTAGGGAGTGACCCCCTATATGGGCAGCAGATGTAACCACCTGTGTAAGGCCCAGCATAGTCATAAGTTGGAGGAGATTATTTCCAAACTGTGAGAGTTCATCATTGATCCAGGCATTGAAGTCACCCAGAATTAACCATCTGGGCGACTCCATTGCCATGTCAATAATGAAGTCTACAAACTCCTTCAGGAATTCTCCACCATCTCCGGGTGGATGGTAGATGAGGAAAATCCTGAACCCTACACCTGCTCCCAGGATACACTCAAAAGATCAAGTGCAACCCACTGGCACATCCACAAGGCCCAGTTCCGTTTTAAAAAAGATGGCCACACCCCCAACCCTATGATTCAACCTCGGGCGGTGTATCACCGAGAACCCAGCTGGAGCAGCAGATGCCAAAATAGGGCCTACATTCTCATCCAACCAGGTCTCGGTGATACA
Source organism: Neoceratodus forsteri (assembly GCA_016271365.2). NCBI lineage: Eukaryota > Metazoa > Chordata > Ceratodontiformes > Ceratodontidae > Neoceratodus > Neoceratodus forsteri. The sequence continues at coordinate 465,982,295 of CM057449.1, forward strand.
TGCCAGATCAGATGTTGCAACAAGATCAGCTATAATAGTGGTCTTGTTCCTAATCGACCTGGCATTATACAATACCGCCTGGGTTGGATGGGTTTTCAAGGAGGATCCCAGGACCTACACACAATTTGTGGAGCCCTTAGGTATAGGAATCAGGCAGGGAACACCCCTTTCCTGACCCCATTTCGTCCCAGGGTGTCTCCTGGTCCCAACTACCTCTATCTGCCCACCCCCCTCCATTCTGTATGCCCCTCTCCATCCCCTCACTATGCCCAGTCCACATACCCTTCACTCACCTCCTCGCTATCCTCAGTGAACATGCCTACCAATGTGTAGCCCCAAGGTAGTTTCTACAAAAGTCTTCATTTCCACTAAGGCACAAAGTCAAAAAAACATATTTACACCCCACACCAGTCCTACATGGGTGCAAACTTACATCTCTGATTTGATTGACACACAAATTGAGTGAATCCTGGTCCTGTTGCTAAGGCAGCAGTGTTGCCTTCGGTGAAAGCAACACATGACTTTGATGCTCTAGCAGCAAAGCAGTTTTAACAATAGTAACCCATGGGGGGGGGTGTTACATATAGACAATCATCAGTAAAACAGTATCGATATACAGCAATCACAAAAATCTGTGCAAAACAATAGTGTGTAAAAAATATCAGCACTGCCCTATATGCCGATGATTCTGTTTTTTACCTCACATTGGCTGAGACCTAGGTTCTGGTTTGGCTCAAGATACTGGAGGAATACGGGGCATAGTCAGGATATAAGATTAATTCAGACAAGTCAGAGGCTATCCGGTTTAATAATTCATGACCAGCCTAATTCCGGGACAGCTTTCCATTTAAATGAGCCCCAAACAACACAGTGAGATATCTGGGGATACGTGTTTCTCTAACTTTTTTTTCATTGTTCTTTTTGAAATTTAATAAACTTTATTGTATTTTCAATTTAATAAATTATACATAAAACACTATTACATAAGGAATTAAGAACCAATAATCCAACATACTAGATCTTATATTTCAATATTTCATATAGAATCGTAGATAAAATTAACTATTAACAGAGCGCCTGAATAGTATTTCAGATCAAAATTTACACCCTGCTGTAAATGACAGAAATTATTGATTTTAGTTAACATTGACATCTATGAAAAGAATAAAATAAAATAGAATTGAGATAAAAATAAATAAAGGGATAACATAACATAACACCCCCCATTACCCTCCCACTCTCCCCCCTCCTTTCTTCACCACTGGAGGGAAACAAAAAGAGAAAAAGAAACCTAAAAAAAATGCAGTTTATATTGCATAAAACTGGAGATAAATCAATAAATCCATAAAGTTAATTATTGTTACTAGAGTTATTAAAGTCCACGGAGCTCAATTTGGCACCACCAGGCCAACCTTAGTATGGGCATGAAGAATGTCAAATGGACAGTAGAGTATGCAGAGGAGCCCAGATCTCCTGGTACTTCTTATTGCATGTAGAGATACTCACCAGGAGGTGTTCTGCTTGTAAAGCCAAGAGCATTTCTTGGTGCCATTCTGTATACGTAGGGGTTTGCTGGGCAGCCAGTGACGTAATATAACTTTCTTGGTGCAAAGGGAAATTAAGGTCATATGTTTCCAGTGATTCCCAATAAGAGTGTCCTCTGAATCCCCTAGCATACAAATTTCTGGTTGAAAAGCATTTTGTAACCCTAATAAGGGGTCAAGTCTTGAGCGGATACCTTCCCAGAAAGGGGACACTTTAGCACATTCCCACAGAATATGAAACAGTGTACCTCATTGAAGCCTACATCTGGTGCACAAATCTGACTGAAGCTTTCCCATTTTACAAAGTTTTACCGGAGTATAATATAAATCTTGTAATATCTGAAACTGGAGCAATCTATAACGGTCCCACCTGACATCCTTATACAATCTGTCCCAGATTTGTGACCAATGTCATGGGACCGTGGATGTTGAGGGAAGAACCCTATCCCATACATAATGAGGGGTACCATCTAATTCCATAACTCTATTGTGCAGCTCTTTATAATAAAAGGCAACTAAATGAGAAGTAGGCCTCATTGGGAGTGTACTAAGAATTGGACCAACCATATGATGGTCCCAAAGGCCATTACCAAAGTGCCGTATTAGGGCCTGGGAAATTTGGAGATATTTAAAACAGAAAGAAGTAGGCAAATTGTATTTTACTTTTATGTCTGAAAATGTTAACAACTTGTAATTCTCTATTATCTCTATAACCTTTTTCCCCACTCCGCCTGGCCAGAAAGAGTGAGTAATGACTCTTCCTCCAATTTTAAAATTGGGATTGCCCAAGATGAGTTGAGAGGAATGCTTTTCCAAGGAACATCCTAGAGTCTTATTAAGTTGCATATGAGTACAATGAGTTGTTATAATGGGAGTGGTTTTAAGCTGGCCAGGAACCCTATTAGGGGAAAGATGTGGTAACACCTTAATATCTATACCAGATAAGGTAGAGAGCGACTTTTCTATTTGTAGCCACAATGGGGAAGAGTAGTACGAACAAGATTCCAGGGCAGATTTCATCCACTGCGAGACAACTGAGCAATTAATAGAAAGATAGTAAAAATAAATATTAGGGACTTGTAGATCTTCAAATTCTTTTGATCTCTGTAATTTGGAACGTGCCCTTCAAGGGGTTTTATGTTTCCAAATAAATTTAGATATAATGCTATGAACATGGTTAAACCAGGCCTTAGGGAGGAATTGATTACACATTTGAAGGGGATGCAGCAAAAGGGGCAGGACATTCATTTTGATTATATTAATACTTCCCCACAGGGAAATAGGAAGTAATGTCCATTGGTTCAAATCTGTCCTAATGTGCATTATTAACTGATCTAAATTATATTGTTTCATTTTGGAGTTAGATTGAGAAAAATATATGTCCAGATATGACATCTTGTCTCTTACCCAAGAAAGTCCGAGATGTTGAATGTCCACTTTTAAAGTCAGATTATTTAAAGGCATGACCTCTGTCTTGGACAAGTTCAGTTTGTAGTTGAATAGTTGCCCAAAATCCCCAATAATATCAAGTGTGGCGGGTATAGATTTAGATGGATGGTCCCTTATCTATTTTAAATATTTGGATTCCCCTTTCTTGGTTTAAGAAACTTCACGGTGAATTGGTTGATTTCGTCTGGTGATATAGGAAGGCCAGGATGTCGTATCCTAAGTTGGCGGCCCCTTAAAATCTCAGTGGTCTGAGAATGCCTCACTTTGCGCTTTATTTTTGGGCAGCGCATCTAAATAAATATGGAGATGGATGCATTGTGAAAACACCACCATGAATATGGGATACATTCCATTATGGGTTAATTTGGAATTTAGTTTTATTAAGGGCGTAGATATTAATCCCAAGGCTTTACCCTATGTACCCATTCATTTGCTTCCCTCTTTACTGAAAAAGTCTCCTATTGGACTTTCTCTTAGAATACATAATCAGTTACGTAATTTTTTGAAGTATGAACAAATGTGGGACATGGGGCAGCCTGTTTGGGGGAATCCACAATGGCGGATAGGATATCGGACTATTAAACAGAACTGGTTGCCTTTCTTAGCTGTTTGCTCCCTGAAAGATTTTATAAACACGGATGGCGGTATAATCTCAGCGGCGCAGATTTTGGCGAAGTTCAATTTGACTCAGAGGGATATTTTCAAAGTATATCAATTACGTCATGCTCTGATTCAGAGATTTGGTAGCAATCCGGTTTATTCACCCTGCATCTCATTCTGGGAAGACCTTAGCGTATTAGTCGGTGCCCCACAGGCTATTTCCAAGATCTATTTAGTATTGTTCAGTTGGGCCTTTAAGGATAGCCTGGCACCTAGTTCATACTGGGCCAAAGTATTCCCTAACATAACCTGGGACTAGGCAAGGATTTGGCTGAATTGCCACAAATTGATCCGACAAGATCATCTCAGACTGGTGCAGTTCAAAATATTGCACAATATTTATTACACACCTCAGAAGTTACAGGATCTAAAGTTAGCACAGAGTTCTCTGTGTTATAGATGTGGCAGGGAGGGGGGAGACCTTCTCCATATCTTTTGGCACTGTCCCAACATTGCCCCTCTGTGGAATGAAATCAAAAGTAAAGCAGATCCATTACTGGGATTAGAGGATCTGTTTAGCCTGGAAATATGTTTATTAGGCGATATGTCGGGCTGTATGGTTAAACAGAGGAAATTTTATATAACCATGATCTCTTGTATAGTTAAAAATAGTGTTGAAGCACTGGAAGGACCCTGCCTAATCACTTATTCTGAATGGTTGGAGAATTTCTTTCAAGCCTCAGGACCGAGAGGATGATTGCCATATTGAACAATGTGTTGCCCGTTTGAGAAAATCTGGTCTCCATTAGTAACAGCTTACTCATAAGGAACCTATAGTAGTGATGCCTCTTTTCTTTTTTTTTCCCAGGTGGTTTCTAATCACAGTGCCTTGTGTGGAGGGGGGGGGGTGGGATGGGTTGGGGGTTGGGAGGCTGTATGTATCTCTATTTTTTAGATTGTACTGATTGTCCTTTGTGTGACCCCACCCGTGTTTTATTTGTTATTTCTACCTTGTCTCCACAAGTGCTTGTATTTAAATGTTCAATAAAATGTTAATTGCAAAAAAAAAAAAAATAGATTTAGATGGATGGGTAATACGAAGTAAAATATCATCTGCGTACACAGACAATTTGTATTTGAAATGATTGATTAGAATACCAGTAATTAATGCTGATGTCTTTATTTTTCTGATAAGAGGTTCTAAGAACAGATTAAACAAATAAGGGGAATGGGGACATCCTTGTCGGGTGCCCTGTTGTAATATGAAGGAAGGGGAGAAAATTCCATTACAAAGTATATGAGCTGACGGTTGAGAATAGAAAAGTTTTATCCACTGTATGAATTGTACAGGGATATGATATTTTGGAAGCAGGTTAAACAGATAATCCCATGACACTCCATCAAAAGCTTTTTCTGCGTCCTGAGACACCAAAGCTGATGGAAAATTAGAGTCCCTGGACGCAGAAATAAGGTAGGAAATTTTACGCAGGTGATCTGCTGATAAGCGACCAGCCACAAGGCCCATTTGTTCAGGACTTAGCAGAGCCTGCCACACTTGGGCCAGTCAATTGGCAAGGATTTTCTCTAGGATCTTCAAATCAACATTTATAAGGGATATTGGATAGTAATTTGACAGCATTGTAGGGTCCTTGCCTGGCTTTGGAAGTACCACAATGGTAGCAGAAGTAAAACTATGGTCTGAGGAGCCTTGCTTATAAATGTAATTGTAGAAATTAAGGAGGGTAGTACCTAATTGGGATTTAAAAGTTTTGTAAAAATTTGATGTGTAACCATCGGGGCCTTGTGCTTCACCTAATGGGAGTGTGCCAATGGCTTTGTGCACTTCTGTTAAAGTCAGAGGGGCTTGAAGGTGATGGTGGGACTGACTTGGGAGATCTATACATGAAGAAAATGATCTAGTGCAGTATTATTAAAAGGTAGGGGGGGAACATGAATAAAGAGATTGATAATATGATTTAAAACAAGAAACAATGTTCCTGGGAGAAGTATGGAGGGTACCAGTGGCATCTTGAACAGCTGACACAATTCTATCCACCACCTGTGCCCAGAGTCTCATAGCTAGTGTTTCCCAGCCTTGTCACCCTGATCAAAATAGGTGGCTTTTGAACGAAAAAGGAGGTGTTCAGTTTTATCGCTGAGAAGGATGTTATATCAGAAAAGGAGACTCTCTAATTTTTCAAATTCTATTGGGTTAGAATAGGTGGAGAGGGATTGTTCTAAGACTCTAATTTGTTGTAACAGTTGGGAAGATTCTTGGGAGATTTTCTTTTTCCTGATAGAAGCTAAACGAATAATCTCTCCTCTCAGTGAACACTTCAAAGCTCCCCATAATATGTCCAGTTTTGACATAGAAGGTGCATTGTATTCGTAGAAATTCTCTGTAAACCTTTGAAGATGATCTACTAGGTGCTGGGATTTCAATAATTGAGAATTAAACCTCCAAACTTTATCATAGTCCATTGAGGTAGGTACTGACCATTGTAAAAGAGTTGGGTGGTGGTTAGATATCACTTTAGCTAGGTAAACACAAGTTTGAACCCTTGATAGGTGCTCGATCCCCAATAAAAAGTAGTCAATCCTTGAGACTGTATTGTGAGGCAGGGAGTGAAATGAGTAGTCTCTCATTGAAGGAAAAAGGGCTCTCCAGGGATCCACTAGATCCACAGAGTCCATCAGTTCCCTCAGCGCCAATTGTTCAGGGGTAGAGGGGGAACATCGCGGATTGGACCTATCTAGCGTAATACAAAGGACTAAGTTCCAGTCCCCACCAATTAGTATTGGAAGGGTAGACCAAGGAGCCAGATTGGTCATAAGGTTGGTAAAAAATTGTGGATCATCCCCTACAGGACCATAAACAGAGCCAACTATGAGTTCTGTGTGGCCTAAAATTGCTCTTAACAATATGTATCTTCCCTTGGGATCAATTACCAATTGTAACAACTTGAAAGGTATGCGTCATGCTACCAGCACAGCAACACCACATTTGCGTGTATCCAAACCCACCCCCAGTACTTCACCCACCCAGGTTCGTCTTAAACTAAGAATATTTGAGGTGGGTAAATGTGTCTCCTGGAGAAAAGCCACAGCAACATTAAGTTTGTGGAGGTGTAAAAGAATCTTGGCTTTTTTAGTGGGGGATTGGGCACTTTTAACATTCCAAGAGCAAAATTTTAAGGATGCTGCCATGACCAAACAAAATATCCCAAAGTACCCCGCAAAAATAAAACGAGCCCATAGTGGTAAATCCCAGATCCCCAGTAAACTATATCATCAACATCCAGTGGTGAGAAATGTAGATCCCTCCCCATCCATATTGTTAATTACAGTTCCCAAGTAACTATGGATCCCCATACCCAATACCCCACTCCATCATGTATTATGTATATAAAAATTAAAAGTATAAAAAAAATCATAACGTGAAAACAAGTTACTAAAAAAGCCCAACTAAACCTTCCCCCTCTCCCATTAACCAATTTCTCCCTTCCACAACAAAGTAGTCGGTATCCTTAATGGGTTGTTTTGGTACAGAGGCCATTATTCTTGACAGCCCCTGGAACATAAGTATTACAAACCATAGTATCCAATCATTTACACATGTTGTGGAACTCCTCCCCACCCTATGCTGGAACATGGTGCACTGATTAGACTGCAGAATGATCCAAAGCCCTTATCTCCCGCCCCAACCCCCAACATGTTAATGCAACTAGCATGACTTAATTACAAACTTAGCTAAGCAGTAATATAAGCGACAATATGACACCCAAAGATTGCAAATTTGGCGAAGAAAAAAAATAAAAACACCAAAAAACAAGCAGCCATCAGACTTATATTTCAGCCCGATGGTCTAAAAGGCCAACTTAGACATGTACCTATAGAATCTTTAATATGCCCAATAAAAAAGGAAAAATGCTTTTAAACAGGCCTTTGAGACTTATAAGAGTTGTAGAGGTTTCAATGTCTGATACAAAAGGGTGTTACTACACCTTGTTCAAGCAGTGAATATTTGTTGCCCTCTTGTGGTCCTTCTTAATAAAGACAAAGCCATCTTACAGCACTCATGCACAAAGAAAAGGAGAATGAAGACCACAGGGGAAAGCCACGAGCAAAAGTAGACTGGTTTTCTCAGTAACAAGCTTACCAGATTACCATATCCTTATATCGATGTCCCCTCCTAGAAAGAAACAATAAGTTCGAAATTTGAAAGGTCAATCGCCAGACTCGCATCAGATTGAACACTAATAGTAACACAGAAAAAACAAATTCTCATCTGTGAAGTCATGGTCTCTGTCGCCCTCTCATGGTCATTTAGCAAAATTGTCAGAAGCCACCCAGGCGAACCAACACATTCTCATTTTCAGGTGAATGGAAAGGAAGAAAAGACTCCAGGAAGATCCTCTTCTGGGAGCATCAGCAGGTAGTGAATAAATCGGGGAGCAAAGAATGCAGAACAGGAGTAGTTTGCTGTGCAGTATCAAAAGAATGCCACATACCAGCATGTAACACTGCTAGACGAGACAGATATTGTACCCTGTACTTGATCCTTGCTGCTATTAATTTTGAAACTACGGGATGATACTCCGATCTTCTCTGTCTCACTGAGGCTGGTAAGTCCTGTGCAAATCTCAGTTGGTGATCCTCCCATAGAACTTGCTGCAGACTCCTGACTTGCTCAAGAATATGAGTTTTATCCCAAAAATTAAGAAATTTTATAATAATTGGTCTTGGGAGCTTCCCAGCTGTTGGTTTGGGATGCAGCGAGCGATGAGCCCTCTCTATAATGTAAGTAGTGTTGTTGGGGGAGGGCCCAGCAATTTTTGTAAGCATCCTTTGCAGTAATAGAATAGGCGTAGATCCCTCAGCATCTTCTGGAAGGCCGAAGATTATGATGTTGTTCCTGAGGCTTCCGCCTTCCAGGTCTTCTAATTTTAATTCCATTTTGTGTAGTCGCTGCCTCATATTTACTACTTCGGGTTCTAGTTTATCCTTCCAGCCTTCCAAGGAAGTGGTATGGGCTGCAACATCAGAAATAGCCCGGTTGTGTCTGAGAGCTCCCCTCTGAGAGATCTGATTTCCCCAGTAATGTCCTGTAGAGCTGTTTTGAACTGTTGTAATTCCTCCATAAATTTTTGTTCAGATAACGGGGTCAGCATTTGTTTGTTTGCTGAGGAGGTAGTAGGTTTCGAGGAACTCCCCAACTGGCCCTTAGATCATTTTGGCCCCTTCTCAGGAGTCTTTGGGGGCGTGTGCTTTGGTAGGGCCTGGCGCATTTCAACCTCCATTGTGATAGTAGGACCCAAGTTCAACACCAGACACTTAAGTTTATTTCGTCAACGCCAACCACACGAACTACTTACCGATCATGCTGGGGGCCTTTCAAGAGCACAGTCCGTAGGTAAATAGATAGAAAACTGAAATTAGTCAGCTGTTATCAGGTGTTAAATGAGAGCTGAAGTGGGATCCAGATCTAGAAGCTGCTCGTCTCACAGAAGCATCACGTGATCTCCGTTTTCATTGTTCAAGTTGAACTACAGTATGGCAAATATTTTGAAGAGGTGAAGGCAGATATACCTTGGTGGGAGCTACTCCCACGCTGCCTGGGGGCCTGAGTAGTGACCCTGAAAATGAAAATGTAACCACAGTTCTTATTTCTTTTTCAAGCCCTAACAATCCATATCACAGAGAGCAACTATAGAGATCTAAAGAAACTGACCCTGCAGTTCATTTGGGTGGGTGGCAGGCACTACATTAAAGACTTCTCTCCCTTCAAAGGGAACATGGGGGGCTGGTGATGCCAGATTCAAACTGTGCTACATTACAGTGCAATTGCCATCAGTAATCTCATGAATTAAACAAAGGGAGGGCACTGGCTGGTATGAGATGGAGTCTGTGGCACCATTGCTAGCCCCCATTTATGCATCACGCACCAGTAAACTGATCCCAAGATTTGGTCTAGACTGTAAATTAGTGGATGAAACACAGACTTTATATACTGAGCAAGGCCAGGACCATCATGAAGACCCCAAATAATATTGGTACCCTGAAAGTTATAATCAGAGACCCAGAGTTCCAGCAACTGAGTTTGGACCCAGGCTTTACGAGATGGAATGGAAAGGCGTTGGTAAGATATGCCCAATTGATGAGGGATGGAGCTTGTCTCTCCTTTGTGGAATTGCAGGAGCAATATGTGATCCCTAGACAAGATTGCTATGGATATTTGCAGGTGCAGCACTAACTGATTGGAGAAGGGAGAGGGGGGCAAAGTCACTAGAGACCTGACATAACTAGAAAACCACCTTTATTGGTTGGCCACACTAAAGGGATGGGGAAGAGTGTTGTCCAGTGCTTATTGCACTCTCCAGGGGTAAAACCACCCCAACTTGCACAGATTTAAGGTGGCATGGGAGGAGGCCCAAATAATAATCACAGAGAAAGAGTGGAAGCATATGTGGAAGGGGGGGCAGGAGGGTTACCTGTTCCCCAGGATGGTATGAATTTTGGTGGAAGTATCCTACATGTTTCATCCATACTCCCACAATCACACAGGACTGTGGCCAGGGCACCAGTAATTTTTGCTGGAGGGGGTGCAGGCAACATTGGACACATCTCCTTATATTTTAGGACTCCTCTCGGATTAAGAGTTATTGGATGGTGGTACATGTCACTCTCCCACATGTGGGAAGAATGTATCCCTTTGTCTTTCAAGCACCTGCTGTTGGGGGCAGTAAAGTGCATGGCCTCCTGCATGCCTTGCACTGTATGCAGCAGCATTAAAGGTGATAATGATTTCCTGGCTGCAATGGACCCCACCCACACATGAGATGTAGGTAAGAAAGATGGATGAGATAAATAATCAAAACAAATATATGTATATATATATATATATATATATATATATATATATATATATATATATAGATGTATAGATATATATACTGTATATATATATATGTATGTATATACTGTATATATATATATATAGATGTATAGATACATATATACTGTATATATATATATATATATATAGATAGATAGATATATATATGTATATATATATATATATATATATATATATATATTTATCTATATATATATATATATATATATATATATATATATAGATATACTACATATATATTATACTGGCCCGGTAGGACCAGAATGGTTAGGGTTGCATGGCCACTTCTGTGTTAAACCTTAAAGTTTGCACTTTAATAACTTTGCATCCACTTGTCTGATTTGCCTGAAATTTGGAATGCACAACTGCTTTTGTTCCACTTGGATGTACGGTTGTGGAACCGTGGGGTGCTCAAAAAGTGAAAAATCATGCTTTTTGCTCATTTTTTGTTAAGGCATAATGGACTGAAGATTGTGTTTCAGTGGCTTCAAATGTGTTTGTTTACATGTATCCTGGGTTGAACTGGTTCCTTTTGAAGATCTGGTGAAAAAATATTGCTCCAGTCACAAGTTATTCCATTTTTTCATTTCCCATTTTAGACTATAAGAAAATGTATATGTGCATTGTGAAAACTTTCATGATCACATTTTTGTTGACGAGCTTCCCAAAATTGTTTTTGTGCTGCTGCCATTTAGTTTTTCAGTTAGTGAGAGAGAAAAAACACTGTAACTCAAAAAATAATGCAGTTTGATGAACACCAATAGTTGTGTTAACCTAATCGGGCTCTGAGGAACGTGACTCTGGCTTTAGTTTCTCTGTATGTTGTCTGTAAATATGTTTTTAAAGTTTTTGCCATATTTTGATCGTGGCAAAATTTTTTGTTGCCGCGCAAACATTCGAGCTCAGGAACAAAAGTAACCGCAGCAACATTTTTCTGTGCACGATAACATTCCCATTATAGAGATAGGAGACTTTCGAAAACATTAAAGTAATCGTGGTAACACTGCACAAACACATTTTGCTATGTGTTGTTTTCTTTGTCACTTCATTGTGCTAAGGTGGATTGTGCTACTGGCTTGAAATGTACAGGGTGGGAAGCTCTAATGCTACAGTTGTGCCTTTTAGTGTTTTGGTATGAAAACAATGATCAATCTAATAGTTACAGCATTCTGAAGTTGAGAAATGTTCTCATAGGATCACATTGTGGCACCTGTGATGCCTTTCAGTGCCTGTATCTTGAAAACGGTTCAAGATATGAATTTTTCTTCACAAAAGTTCTAGAACTAGGTTGGAAAACCAATAATGCCATGAATTTTGAAATTTTTTTCTACCTTGTACGGTTACTGAGATATTTGGAAATTAGTATTCCAATTGCTCATTTTTAGTCTGTGGGCCACTATTGGGCCCATAGAGTTAACATTCACAGTGCTTTTCTGTGCCCAAATCTCAGAAATGATGCAAGTTATGGATTCAATTTATGTTGCATGGACGTCTCACTGTCATGATTATGACGACACTTGAATTTGTTTCCTAGCTGCTACGGTTCCCGAGATATTGGCCAATTTATGTTACAAGGTGTCTTTGCCCTATAAGGCTACTGTAAGGCTCTGTAGCTATGTGTAAGTGGGAGCGTAGGGCCCAGAGGGCACGTGCTCTCACAGACACATGTCATTATGCACAAATGGGCAGCTTGTTGGGAGCACAGGGCCCAATATGTCATTTACTATTTATATTACACTTTTTCCAAAAGAATGAAAATTCTTTGCAAAAGAACTTCATTAATGCATCAGTTAGGGTTGTTTCCACAGTGACAAAAGTGTAGAAATTCAACATTAGGGTTACCACCCCAACCCATAGCCCATCCTCCACATGCCAACATATGTTAGGGTGTGCTATGTGGGTCATCAGTCGTAACTTTCACCCCATTCTCCTGTACTGCAGCATGTCAGCTTGCTTACACATGGAATGGAGTAAGAGTTGGGACTGATGACTCCATGGCACACCCTGACGTCTGTTGGTGTGTGGAAGATGGGGGCATGGGGGTGGGTGGTAACACTAACGTTAAATTTCCACACTTTTGTCACTGTGGAAACAGCCCTAACTGAGAACTGTTGTAGAGAGAGAGAGAGAGAGAGAGAGAGAGACTTACTAGCCACCGAGAGGCAGGAGGCTCTCTATGCCCAGTGGTACATATGTAAAGAAGGGCTAGGTCTCTTTTTTTTTTGTTAACCAGGACAACAGGCACACTAAGCTGAAGCTTGTTTGACCTGGGAGCACACAGAAGTTAAATGACTTGCTCAGGGTCACACAGTAATCAAGTGGGGGCTGTGAGATTCAATCCCAGGTGTCCAGGGTTTCAGCTCAGAGCCTTAAACCACTGTGCTATACTGCCTCATGTGTGGAGGGAGAGCTGCTACAATAAAATGAAAAGAGCTCATTGCTAAGGGAGCTGGAAAGAAGCAATGCAGGAGGATAGGGGAAGGATTCCAATTCAACCACCTTGTTGGACATTGTGGGGAGTGTAGGAGCAGATGCAGGAGTAAGACCCTTGGAAGGAAAGGAATGACAATGGAAGGATGTGCCACTCACACAAGACTGTAAGGTCAATACAGTTGGTTTTCTTTTTGGAGAGTACATAGTTTGTAATGCGGTTATTTCCATATAAGATGCACCATGGATTATAACAGATCAATAATTGTACATTATGTAGTGTCTGTAGATAAGATGCAACAACAACCACAAGAATGTAAGAATGAAGATGTACTGTGGCTAGTGTAAGCACAGCTGACTGACATGGTAGTATTAAATGCTTAGATAATGTATTACCATTTTGATGCCTGTGGACTGTATATTAAATAAAGATGAGTTAAAACAAAAACCAACAAAAGCAAACAAACATAGTGTACAAAAAAAGAGTGTGGCCCAAAGTCATGCACATTGAAAATTCATATACATAGATATATATTATAGATACTGGCCTGGATATTCAAACAGGTTGTGCATGGCACAACAGGAATGCACTATGTGCCACCCACTGATGTGCCCCAGCATGATATTCAAAGGGGCAAGTTGCAATGTGCAACTCCCGATGCACCAGAGTGCATTAGTAATGCATGCAGTGCAAGTGTTGTAGGCGTGCCCATGCATATGCAGCATATCCCGATATTCAGCTGGGATGTGCGGTGCATATGCTGGCACAAACCCACCTTGTTCCACTCAGGGGGCTCAAAGATGTGCCTGGTAAAACCTGGAACAAATCCTGGCCACCCACAGGTGAACTGCTATATTACAGGGTGCAACACAGCAGCTGCCATCCGTAGGTGGCCACCCACCCTCCCAGAACACTGTCCACAAGCTCCCTGCCCTGGGAACACTGTGCCTCCACCACCCCGTCACCTGATCATGGGCATCAGTATGAATAGTCCCTGGTGGTCCAGTGGAAACTCCCCCATCGCCTGATCATGGGCATACATAAAAGTAAAGGCCCTGGTGGTCCAGTGGAACCCCCCCCATTGCCCGATCATGGGCAGAAATAGCAAAAGATGCCCTGGTGATCCAGTGGTACCACCCTCCCCACTCGCCCACTGAGGTCCCCTGCCACCCAGCACCCCCCCAGTCAGTGGCGGGTGGCAGCACCCTGCCCACATGCTGCTCGGCTGCCCGACAACTGACAGCATACAGTACAGTCTGTATGCCTATTGGTCCACTGCATGAACCAATGGGCATGCAGACCAAACTGTACTACACAGGCCCGATATGTGAATGAATGTGTTTACTCACATATCGGGCCTATGTAGTACTGTATGGTCTGCACAGCCATTGGTCCACGCAGTGGATCCATAGGTGTACAGAATGTACTGTACACTGTCAGTTGGTGGGCTGCTAGGTGGCATGTGGGCATGATGCTGCTGCCTGCTACTGACTTTGGGGGTGCTGGGTGGTGGGGGACCTTAGTGGGCAGGTGGGGAGGGGGTACCACTGGACAACCAGGGATTCTTTTGCTATTTCCACACATGATCAGGCAATGGGGGGGTTCCACTGGACCACCAGGGCCTTTACTTTTACTTTTGCCCATGATCGGGTGATGTTGGGTTTCCAATGGACCACCAGGATTTTAATAATACATCTGCCTGTGATCAGGCATATGGGAGTGGGGGCACCTCCATGGGACTATAGGGCATTGGTTCCTGATGGCTGCAACCTGGCAGGGCACTAGGCGCAAGTTGTCAGGGATCGGCACGCCACATGCAGATGGCTTTTTTTTCAGCTTGCATGCAGCACTGTGTTAGCAGTGTCAGTGGCTCAGTAGGTAGCACACTTGCCTCTGAGGCCGGGAGATCAGCAGGCTGTGGGTTTAGTTCCCACATCTGGCACTTGGGTTAATATCCCAGTACTGACACTGTAGTGCAGCATGAGAGGGGTGCTGCACTTCTGAGGTGCCGTCTTTCGGATGAAACGTTAAACCGAGGTCCCATCTGCCTGGATTGGTGGTAGTTCAGGTGGATGTTAAAGATCCCATGACACTTATCGAAAGTGTAGGGGAATTTCCTCGGTGTCCAGCCAAATTTCCCTCATTCACTATAAATACCACCAACAGTACAATCTGGTTCAAAGTCAGTTGGCATTCATCTGTATCCCCCTCCCCCGGGTCGTGCCTGAAAATAGGCAGGATTTGTATAGTGCACTTACCCAGTCAACAAAAACTAAATAAAATAAACAAAAAATAATAATAAAAAAAAATAATGGCCTAATTTGCATGCCCAATGCTGAATATCATGGTTAATGCACCTAGCACAACTGCACTTGCTCTGGCGCATCCCACTGCTCCCTTTCTGCCACTTGCTCTAGTTCAGTACCACTGTGCCATGTGCAGTGTGTGCACCATCAGTGCCATATTCAAAGGTGCTGTGCCACGGCACAGCACCGTTGAATATCACCTGGTCCATGCCCTGGCACAGCCCAGTTGTGCTGCGCCTGGGCTTGCGCCCCTGCCCGGTGCAGTTTGAATATCCAGCCCACTGTACATACTGGTAGATGGTATAAAGAAGAAAAAGAATATGTGCCAGATTATCAAAGGGTGATGCAAGGCTTGCATCAAGCCCTGTACTACAACACTTTGAATTTGCCTGTACACCAATCTCTTTTGCTCCAACTGCGCCGGAGTTTCTAAGCAGTTGCGGTTGCCAGTTTCTCTACTTTATGGCTGCTCGTGCAAAATCTTTGGAGCAAGCTCTGTGAAAATGGTCCCCAGGATTGATGCAAGCTAGGCCACAAAAAGATGGTCTAGATTGTGCCAACTATAGCATGGGATAGAAAATCCTGTTAGAGTGCCGCAAGCCAGGGTACCATATTATTGGTGCATCCAGTGCTTACAGCAATCCTGCCACTCTGAAAATCTAGTCCTATGAGCCCAGTAAGACTGGAGTAAGTGCTGTATTGGACAGATAGAGGGTGAGGGTATAAGGGAGAAAGGGTAGGGTGGCATGAAAAAATCTGAGGGTAAAGAGGTTGGATACAGCAACACTGGGTATGGTCACAGAATGAGAGAAGTGGGGAGAGAGAGAGGAGATACAGATAGAATTACAAACCTGACAGGGACAAGGAAGTTCTAAGAAAGATGGGAGATTAGACCAGAAGTGTAGAAGCCTATAAGAACAATCTCTAGCCAGAGCTGATAGGGCTATGAAGTGCTACCAAATGACCAAAGTTACACATGTGCGTAGAAATGATGCAATGCCCGGGTGTAACTTGGACATTTTTGGAGGTGTTGCATCAGATTTTCAACATGGCCTTTTTGGGACCTCTCTTCAGGAAGCGTGCCAGTGTCATTTTGTTCACTTGTCCTGAAAGGTGATTTCGCACAGCGAATGTGCTATTCTGAGCCACAGGTGCGAAAACACATTTTGGGCAGGTTGTGGAAAATGACAGCTGTACTGTTTTGAAGGAGGTGTGCAAAATTTGCAATGTTGAAAATGTGGAGTAAAAATATAAAAAATTGGTGAAGTTAGTAGTGTGTGTAGAAATTGCACAATGCATGCAGTTAACGCAGTCATGTTTTGGAACTTTTTCACCAAATTTGCAACCTGGGCTTTTTAAGACCCCACCTCATGAACAGTGGCACCATCATTTTGTGAATCAGTCCTGAAAGGTGATTCCACGCAGCAACCATAAAATCACCTTTTGGGACCAAGTAACAAAATGACAGTGACAGTTTTCATGAGGTAGTGTCCCAAGAACCCCATGCTGAAAATTTGGGGCAAAAATTTCAAAAAATTGCTGATTTATCAGCATAAGTTCAAAACCCCATTGAATGGCATTATAGCATGCTTACCTTTGAGTCTTCAGTTTGTGGTTTGGTTTTGAAGAGTGCAGACATGTCCCAGTCCAGAGATGAAGACAGTGCCAACCTCCGGAGATAAGTATGGGGTAAGGGGGGTGGGGAGGTTGATGCTCAGTGGGAGGATGGGGATGGGGAAGGGAACTGGAGTGATGATGAAGGACCATTTTCTTTTTCACAGGAAAAAAAACATGACTGGAGCAATGATGAGGGACCATTTTCTTTTTTACAGAAAAAAAGGAAAACATTTGGGCACACTGGGGTGGGCTCCCAGTGTGCCACATGACTGTGGGGTTGTAAATTATGCTGACACGGGGATTGGGCACCCCAATGTCAGCAGTGGGAGTGACGACAAGGAACTGTTTTCTTTTTTACTGAAAAAAAAGAAAACATTTGGGCACACTGGGTGGGCTCCCAGTGGGCCACATGACTGGGAGGGTTGTACATTATGCTGACATGGGGATTGGACACCCCAATGTCAGCGGGGGGGTTGGGGAAGAAAAAAACTACAGTTAGGCACACTGGGGTGGGCTCCCAGTGTGCCGTATCCGTGAGGAGTGCACATAATGCAACACAAGGATTGGGCACTCCAATGTCAGCGGGTGAATTGAAAAACATTTGTGTGCACTGGGGTGGGCTCCCAGTGTGCCACCTGAGTTGGGTGAGAGCCACAGAGTGTCGCAGAGATGGTGGTGGCAATGCAGCTGCGCATGTGCGACACTCATGCATGCACAGTTGCAGTAAATGGCAGTTTGTCATTCACTACATGATGGCGCCAACAGAATTGCACATGCATGCGAGTTGTGCATGCACTGGAATGCAGAAGTAACAGCCAAAACAGTGCAGCTGTTATTCTGTAGTGGCCAATTGTGGTGAAGGGTTTCAAGCTCCGTTGGGCATTCAGGAGGATACTTCCAAATGTCCAGTGGAAGATTCTACGATTGGCCATTTTTAGAGCTATGATCTGATCCCAATAGAACTGTAGGCTCTGCCCACAGCCCTAGAAAGCAGCTTGACCAGCAGATGTTTTACGAGGTGGGAGGACAAAGAAACAAGATGAAAAAGAGCCTGTCAGTCACGTCTTCAAAAGGTTTGCCATGGGGGACTCTAGAATAATAGTGGTGGGCAGAAGAATACAGGATCAACCAGGTAAAATACAAATTGCAGCACTGCAAGTTATTTATAAACATTACAACTGGTGTGTTTTACCTAATCAGGACCTATAGATCCTTTGTTTTTGCCCAGGGAATGGTGAGAATTCCCCTTTAAGCTATCGAGCCCCCACCGCCACCCAACTGTATAGCATTCTGTTTCTAAAAACCGATTCTATTTTAGGGCATTATATTACTTTGCATCCTGAATCTGCTATAGTACTCAGAAATGTCACAGTCTATCTCTTTAATATTCCACACTGACTAATTACATAATGATTTAAAACATTCTTTCAAACCTATTTTTAGAATGTCCATGATTCATTGGTATACTCAAAATATAAAACATGAATAATTTCCTCCTTTAAATTTTATTTCTATAAAACTTGCCATTTTAATTAAATGTTAACAAAAGGCCTAATTTTACAAGTGGTTGACGTTACTGTTGCTCCATACAAAGGTTCTGTTTGGGAATGAACTTTATCAACATCACCAGCTTGAATATACATTATAGCTCCTACATTTCATTGAACTTCAGCAAACACTCCATATATTATCATGTAAGTAAAACACAACTTAAATGATCAATTACTAATGGCTATTTGCTAGGCGAGCTAGATGAACAACAGAGCCTATTATGTTACAGGCTTCATTTTTATTCCGACACTTGCTGATTTAGAGCAGAACTCTGCAGGAAAAGCCCACTCAACTGATTGTTTAATCGCCCCTGTGCTGCATAACGGAAGCTGATAAAAGCAAATTCCACAGCTTAGTGCGTTATGCCACACATTGCAGTAATTACTGAAATGTTGTTTTATACTGTATAGTATATTTCATACCAACATATGAGAAACTGCTGGTTTTCGATTCAGGGGAGGGGGAGGAGTCCTGGTGAAAGCAACAGGAAACACCTAGACTACAGAGAATAGGTATTTAACAGGGATGGGAGGGTTGGCTATGGCCTGGTTCTGATTCTGACTAATTTATTTCAAAAATGTTTTGATTTACTCTAATTTACTCTGAGTCATATTCTGCTGCATTTAAACATGTTTTTGCCTATTTGGGTATGAGAACTGCACAAGTGTTATTATTTTAGATCCCTCTGTTAAATAAAACAATAAAATTCAACTTAAAAAAATGTTTTTATGTATTTTCATGTTGTTTACTTCACTGAGTCTGTTATGCTTTTTGGTGGGAGACAGACAGCATGAGCAGGAGATGTAATGGGGTCCCAGCCATCCCTCTCACCCTTTAGAGGGGTGCCATAGTGACTGTGGAGGGGGATAACAATCATGTCTGGGACTCTGTGTTCTCCAACTCTGTGCATGCCCTGAACTACCAGGCCATAGTGCCTCACTGATTTGGAGCGGGGTGTCACGTCTCAAACTCTCTGTTCCCTATCTCTGTGCCCAAACTACTACGGGGCCATAGTGCCTCACTGATTTTGAATGAGGTTGTCACATCTCAGACTGTGTGTTTTACATCTCTACATCTGAACTACTGCTAGGCTATAGTGCCTCACTGATTTTGAAGGAGGGGTGTAACACTTCAGACTCTGTGTTTTATATCTCTGCATCCGAACTACTGCTAGGCCATAGTGCCTCACTGATTTTGAATGAGGTTGTCACATCTCAGACTGTGTGTTTTACATCTCTGCATCCGAAATACTACTAGGCCATAGTGCCTCACTGATTTTGAAGGAGGGGTGTAACACTTCAGACTCTGTTGGCCTGATTTTAAAAAGGGCAAACTGGCACAAGGTGCCTGCACCAAAGGGCTTTGACACAAGTGTCACCTTGCTTCAAAGTTTGTGGCAATCCTAATTTCCAAAAAGCAGGCTGTGTTGAAATTGAGATGCCTTGAGCCCAAGCTACTCTTCGCCACCTCTGTGGCAGAAGTGACCTTGCACCAGGTCACATAGGAGTTTGTGCCATGGCAGTGCTGCACCATCCCCTTTTTGGGGGTTTTGGAAGCCCCACCATGGATGCAACAGGGGGCTCAGGTTAGGTCAGCCAGAAGGTGGTCTAAGGGCCATGAGCCACTGCTGCTAGACACTGTGGTGATTGGGGGGGACTTGCAAGTAGGGGGCCAGGTGCAGGAGGACCACGAGGGGCACCATAGGGATAGCGTCGGGGATATTGCAGCAATGTCAGGGTGGTGATGTGGCACCCAGCAAGAGTGCCATTTGCAATGGCAGACAGCCAATCAGACCACTTAGTGGGGGGGTTGGCAGGGACAGACATTGACCTGGCCAAAGGTGGGCACAGCCCTGGCACCTTCCCCATAGGTGCCACAATCCCCAATATATACTTTAAAGGAATACCAAAAATATTTGTAAGGGGGTCTTGGGGTCTGAATTTACATGGTTAGACATTCTGTCAGTTTACAGATACAAAGCCAACTATAAGAAAGGCTGGATCTACATGGTTAAAAATAAAACAAGGCTGACAGACAGCTAATATTAAAACACAAAGGACAATTCCAGATGATTGGTGTTCATGCAGAAAATATAGTCTTGGAACAAAAAAGCATGAAATGGCTGAACAGTTACCAGAGAACATTAACAAGAAACAAATTGGCCAAATTGAAAAGCAGTTAAGAATTACCAAATATCTGGCACTAATAGAGACAGTCCATGTGTTAACCCTTGAGAATGACATAAAAACTCATGATAACAAAAAATATATAAGTGGGTGAAAGCAAACAGGACCCAGAATAAACAATAGTTGAATTTTGCAAGTGTCAGCCTCAGATATCTTTGAAGGTGCAAGTAACTATTTCACGGAGGAGACTGGATGTGAAGATGGAATGAATCCCAATCCAACCTCCACCTCAAGATTAGTGATTGAACTAGACTGACACAAGGATAATGATTCAAGTAGGAATGGGAAGTTTATCAAAATCCTAAGTTGAAACATCTCTGCTGTGCTAGATAGACTTTGAAATAAGGAATATATAGAATATGTTAAACAATTCCCAATTATATTACTGCAGGAGACTTGGATAAGGGAGAGGAAGGTTGAGAAATGTTGTATTGAAGGGTACCAGGCATAGTTTAACTATGCACACAAACCTGCAAGACATGGACATGAAGCTGGAGGAATCTGCACATTAGTTGACATTGCATTAAATGTGAAGGTTAAACATACAGGTTTAGAGAACACCAAGTTATTCCTATGTCTGGAAATAATGAAAGAAATGTGATCTGTTGTGTACTGATTAATGTCTATATACTTCCAGGCATGGTGAAATCTCCCATTGATAAAGCATTTAATGAGATGGATGGGTTCACAGATTCATGCCTGTGTACTACAGTATGGTGTGCAAGGCCATTCATCCACACTGTAAGCTGTCACTCGGCAGGCGGCTGGGAAGTATGTGGACGGAGTGCAGCCACCTACCAATGATGGGGGGCTGGGTGGCAGGGGTCCTCTGTGGGTGGAGGGAGGGGATTACCACCGGACCACCAAGGCTTTGAGCACTGCCTCATCACCGGCTTTTGGAATTCGGGTGGGGAAGGGGGATCCACTGGACCACCAGGGATATTACATAGGTACAGCAGATAGTGTTTGGAGGGTCAGAATCAGGAGGTGAGGTCCACTAGACTGCCAGGGCATGGTTTGTTTTTACCTCTGCCTACGATCAGGCTACCTGGAGGGAGGGGGGTGCCACTAGACTGCCAGGGATATTAACGGTACATTTGCCCGCGATCGGGCCAACGGGAGGGAGGTACCACTAGACTAACATGGCCCATATGGGTGCTAGTGGATGGTATTCTGGGTTGGTGGGTGGCCATCCACGACTGGCAGCTGCTGTGTTATGCCCTGCAATACAGCAGCCTGCCTGTGGGTGGCCAGGAGTGGTTCCTCCTTTTCACAGGCTCAACTTTGAGCCCCTCTTTGCTGCACAATGCAGGGTTGTGCCAGCAAATGCGCCGCACATCCCAGGCTGAATATTGGGATGTGCTGCATATGCATGGGCACGCCCACTGCATTTGCATCGCATACATTACCATTGCACCCCGATGCATCAGGATTTGAGCTGCACCTGGCAGCCTTTTGAATATCCCACTGGGGTGCAACCCCTTTGAATATCTGAGCCAAGGTGTACTAAATTTGAGATTGTAAAAAAATATTGTTATTTAGGAATTAACTTTGAAGAAAACATGGGTTGGAAAAAACATTAACAACATTAAAGAATCTGGGCCCTATTCCAAGATGAGTTATGCATGTTGCAAGGTGACTTGCGCCAAACCCAATGGCGCAAGTCGCACCTTGCGACATGTGTTACATCACCCACAATTCTGAAAAGTGGCCTGCGACATGGAACAGGCTGCCTGTACCAAAGGTGGGCTACGCCACTGGCTATGGCAGAACGCCCCTGCGACATGGTGCAAGGGGGTTTCCGGCATTGATTATGGTTGAATTCCAGGTGGGCAGCTGATAGAATGGCAAGTTGCTGTTCCAGGAGGGACCCCCACTGACAATGGTCTAAGTACAGTTAGACCAGCTATTAGCTGGTCTATCCATGCCCTACATCCACCGGGGTCACACCTCCATGCCTGTTGAACCCCCGTGGTCCCTCATAGGTCCCCACCCCACACCCATTGGCAGGGCTGCCATCCATGCGCAGCTAGCATCTCCATGCCTCCATCCCCAAGTGTTACCATGCAGAACAGTACACAACCCCCTCCTGCCATACACCCCAAGGCCATCCGGTGGCTTCCTCACCCCCTCCATAGCCCTATGTGGCATTGCTGCAGTGTCCAGGTGCAGGGCTTTGGGAGGCCATGCCATGCGTGGCTTGCACCCTATGGGTGGGCATCACTGTAGCTTGCAGCAACCAGATTAGGTGTGCCCTTCCTGTGATGCAACCCTGGAGCTGCCGCAAGTCACAGGGCATAGGTGCTAGGGACCCTGTCTGTTCTGGAATCTGGTGCAGGGTCCCCGGTGTAGCGGTGTATGTTGCAACTTGCATCCACCTGTGAATTGCACCATATGTCCTGGAATCAGTCCCTCTGTTTCTGGAACACTCTGTAAACTGACAGAATGTCTAACCATGTAAATTCAGACCCCAGTACCCCCTTACAAATATTTTTGGAATTCTTTTAAAGTATATGATTGGGGCACATTGACCCATCTCAATTTGTTCTTCTTTGGACATGTTACTATTTTCACTATTCTCTTTTCTTAATTCTTAGAGTCTTATTGTATCTTCTACCCTCTTTTTATCAATCCTCCTAGCAGCGTTCAGATCCTTCAGGGGCAGAGAGGGAGACCACAAGCGGTGGGACCCCAGCCACCACTGACTTGTTTTTTCACCGAAGCTTTTGCCTCGGGATTGAGGTGCCAGCTTGCTTCTTCATGCCAGGTGGTCCTCCCCTGACGCAATCCAGGACCTAGACTTTGACATTTTTAAAACTTGAAGCAGATTTTCCAGACTAGAGTCAGAGCTCTAGTTACAGCGTTTTGGGTGCCAACTTTGAAAATTAGCGAAAGCACCTGATTGGTTCCTGCTATGCGCAGACAACCTGGATTTAAGGCTGCAACTGAGCCCCATGGATCACTCACTGCAGCTTTCAGATCCTTCGTGGGAGCTGAGGGAGACCACAAGCAGCGGGGCCCCCCCACTACAGACTTGTTCTTTCACTGAAGCTTTCACCTCAGGGTTGAAGCGCTGGCTTGCTTCTTCATGCCGGGAGGTGCTCCCCCGACGTAATTCAGGACCGGGATTTACATTTTTAAAACTTGAAGCAGATTTCCCTGACTAGAGTTGAAGCTCTAGTTGCAGCTTTTTGGACGTCAACTTTGAAAAATAGCAAAAGCACCCGATTGGTTCCTGCTCCTGTGATGCTCAGACAGCCTGGACTTAAGGCTGAAACCTAGCCCCACGCATCACTCACAGCAGCGTTCGGATCCTTCAGGGGCAGCGAGGGAGACCACAAGCAGTGGCCCCCCCACCACTGACTTGTTATTTCACCGAAGCTTTCACCTCGGGGGTTGAGGCGCTGGCTTTCTTCTTCGTGCGGGGCGGTCCTCCCTTGACACAATCCAGTACTGGGACTTGACTATGAAATTTTCCCTCCTTCTCGTCCTGTTCCCTCTTCCCATTAAATGCACACTAACTCCTCCCACAAGTGCCAGGGGACCAATAGACAGCAAATACACCCAGTGCAACAAACCTTTTCCTCAAGGCACACTTACCACCTAAGGACTAAAGTCACTAAACTGTTTCTTAGTGCTTCTAAAACTAAGAATTGCAAAGCTTTTTCTTCAGTCAATATTTTTTTTTTTTATTTATCAAGTCTAGGATTACAAATACCTTTGCGCTATGGCTCTTTTACAAAGGTTCCACGTCAGATAAATACAAATTATGGGGCACATCAAGACAGGCATTACAACAATGTGGACATTGCAAACAGAGTACAGATTAATACAGTTCAAGGGTAGCATTGTAACAAGGCAGCCAGCGGCATTTGTCAGAGAAAATAGACAACAGATAAGAAGTGTCAGAGTCATAGGGAGAGGGAAGAGGGTGGGAGGGGAGAAGGAATGTAGGAAGGTGGCAAGAGGGGTGAAAGTGCAGCACTGGGTATACTTCAAGATGTGAGGGTAGAATCCAGTGAGGAGGGGAGGGGGGGGACAACTAGAGCAGAAAGGGAAGTGGAGAAACGAGGTTAAGTTGGGCAGTCACAGGAGCTGTTGGTAGTGAGATAGTCCCGGAGCCTAGTTTTAAATGTACCAATAGTTGGGGCAGAGGAGATGGTTGGGCTGAGGGCATTGAACCAGAGTGGTGCTCGATAAGCAAAAGAGCATTGTCCCTGTGAAGTGTGACAGTGGGGGACTTTCAGTAGCTGTAGCGTGGATCTCCTAAGGCACCATTTGTTAATTCGTGTTGTAACAGAGTTGAGACCCCAGAAGGTGCAAGGCCAAGGTAGATTTTTTTGACCATGGAGCAGGTGAGAAACTTTATGCGGTTTGATAGTTGGAGCCAGCTGGTCTGAGTGTACAGGTCACATGTGTGGCGAGACGGTGAGCACCAGTGATGAGCCAACATGCTTTATTTAAGGCAGTTGAGAGGCGTCTAATGGTTGTGGTTGTGGCCGAGCCATAAATGATGAGACCATAGTCTATTACAGAGATCACTATCTGTTTATTTTATTATAAACTACCAATGTTATGTATTTTCTCCAGGCAATTTTGAAAGAGTATTATACTGGAAAAAACCAAGATATTAACACCCAATCAGTCTACTACCCCATAGCGGTCTCTTGACCTCTTAATTTATTTCTGAACAAACAGATGTCCAGCTAAGCAAGCCATTACTAAATAGTGAGTCTCTAGTAGAGTAGCTAATGTAACTACTGTCTTTACAGAGCTCTCCTTCAACTTAGCCTCAAGAGCAACAGGGTGCAGTCTTACACTGTCTTGACCACTTGCCACCTGTACTGAGAGTCAGTCCAGGCTATAGTACCACTGCTGTTCTTTATCCCACAGCTTAACAATACAACAATAAGCGCAGTGGGATTGATCCCTCCCCTCCTTGGGACAGGACCACAAGTACCACTCACTTTCTGGCACACTGTCCCCCAGTTATGGCACCCCTAGGACAGAGCCCTAACTGTAGCCCACCAAACCAATTGCCCAACACACTGGCAACTCTACATACTGGCTCTCCTATGGATGGATGGATGGGCTAATGGGCCAAGGGGACCCAGAAAATATAGGACACTGGTCTCAAAACCCCCATCCCAACTACCACTACAACTGCCTTACCCCCCATAGCACAAACTCCCTCCTGCTAACCTACGAAATAGTCAGGAAGGGCATCTGCTATGCTGCGCTACGGTATTCCAGAAGACTATTCTGGAGTGATCTACTTCCCTCCACCAACCCTAGGCTACTGTGTCTGTTTGCTGCTCTGCTGCTCCTTGCAGGGAACATTAAGCCTAATCCTGGACCTACAATCTCTCAATAACCTCACCTCAGGATCCGTACTAGCAGTCCTCTAAAGAGATGAAATTTGGGCACATAAATGCTTGCAGTCTATGCCCCAAGATACTTAAAGTATAAGCATGGCTAGATCTTTACAAGCCAGATATTCTTGCTGTTTCAGAGACATGGCTCGAGGCCCATATCCCCACTAATGAGGTTGCAGCCGCTGGGTACAAAACCTATCGAAAGGACAGGGATAACAAAAGAGGGGATGGTGTACTCATCTATGTGAAGTGGACACTTAACTCATCGCACATCTGCCTGCAGCACATTACCTGCAGAGATAGCAAATCTATCTTCATAACAGTCACCCTAAGCCTTTCCAAGCACCTCACAATTGGGTGTGTTTACAACCCTCCAAAGAATGCCCTACAGTCCCTCGAGGTTATCACAAAAGCCCTAACTCATGACATCTCATCTGAACTCATTATCCTAGGGGATTGTAACCTCAACTGGGCCCGTGACTCAACCATGTCCCTCAAAGCCCTGATACAAGAATCAAACCTTACACAAATAATCTCGGAACCTACAAGACTAAATCATATAAAACAGGGAACCACTCTATCCTTGACCAGGCTCTGATGTCCAACCCTGCCAATATATGGTCAGCTGGCACATCTGACACCCTGAGTGACAATTCCCCAATCTTCTGTGTCTGGAAGAACAGTGCGTTCAAGGTTCAACCAAGGTTGTTGACTACATGAGATTACTCCAAATTCACACCTGACCAGTTCAATGAAAGCAACCTCAACTGGAGTCCACTAAGACTCCTCCCTAGTCCGGATGAGGCCCTGGCCTATTTCCAGAAAATATTTATGACAGCAGCTAACCTCTTTGCACCCCTGAAAAAGTCTATGCAAAAGGAAGCTGCTACAAGTGGATCACCCCATCTCTAAAAACCCTGATGGTCAACCGTGACAAGGCCTGGAAGAATTACAGGCATTACTTACTCTCCATTGAGCTGGTGTCATACAACCCTCGGAAACAAATGCAAGAAGGCCACCAAGCTTACTAAAAGGGAGTACATCACACACCTCCAGAAAACCAATCTAGGCAACCCTAAATTATTCTGGTCCCACATCAACTAACTGATCAAGGGTAAAAGCAAGTCGGAACCTGGTCCCATTGAGGTCAATGGACAGCTGCTTACAGAGGACCACCAGATTGCCTCATCTCTTAACTGCCATTTCACCAACCTGGACGCATACAAGACTGGACTACCACCCATAAATACGGAGCCCAGTACACTTGAGTCTTCCTGCCTCAGCTGACCTTCATTTCTCCTGAGGCTGGTCAAGGCAAATGATTTTCTTATCCTTCTGAAGTCTCTCAAACCAAAGGGCTCAGGGGGACCCAACGGGATAAACCCTGGGCTGCGTAAGGCTCTGTGGAGCTCCAGCCATCTCCAGACCCTTGACTTGGTTCATAAACCGATCCCTTCTGGAGAGTGCCATCCCAGACATGTGGAAGCAGGCCCATGTGGTTCCTATTCAAAAGGGTGGCCCTCGGGAGCCAATTGGCAACTACAGGCCTATCTCTCTGCTCTGCATCCTGGCAAGAATCCAGGAAAGGCTTGTGTATGGGCAAATTAGGGACTATCTTGAGACATATCAGCTTCTTACTCCCTTCCTGCATGGCTTCAGAACTAACCACGGCACAGACACAGCCTTGACTAATTTCTCGGCTGATGTACTCAGTGCCATGGAATAAGGAATCCCTATGGGAGTGGTCTTCATTGACCTTTCCGAGGCCTTCAACCTAGTTGGCCACATACTCCTATTGTCTAAGCTTGGTAGACTAGGCCTTGACCCCCATGCTGTCAAGTGGTTTGAGAGCTACTTATCCGGGCTCACACACACAGAGAGTCATGTGGAAGGGTGCAGAATCTGACCCGCTCTCCCTAAAAGAGAGAGTACCTCAAGGGTCTATTCTGTGCCCCCTCCTCTTCCTGTTTACAAATGACTTGAAAAGCCACTGTGGAGGTAGCTCGGTTGTTCAGTACGCTGATGATGCCATCATATACCATTTCCTGGACAACTTGGCTGACCTTGGCCTCCTCCTCCTCCAAGCTGATTTAATGTCATTGGAATCCCAGCTTAAAGTGTAAGAAATGGTTCTCAACACTGGCAAAACCAAGGCCATGGTGTTTGGACCAAGATCTCCAGGCCAATATAGAACCCAAGCCCTTCAACTCACCTCTGTCTCTGGAAACTGCATTGAAGTGGTGGCCTCCCTATAAATATCTAGGCCTCACACTTGACCAAAGCCTCACTCTAAAAATCCATGTGGACCAATTTACCAAAACTATCCATAGAAAACTTGGTACCCTCTACCGACTAAAGGACCAGCTGATTCCTGAAGCCAGGATCTCGATAGCCCAAAGCGTCCTCCTCCCTACACTGACTTATACTGCCCCACTCATGCATGGCCTGGCAAAGCTCAAGGTCAATAGACATCAAGTCCTGTACAACAAGGTGTCTCTCTTCACTACTCAGTCTCACTCCAGAAGTCACCACTGTTTCAGTCTAGCACTATTAAACTGGCCCTCTCTGGACACTCACCTTCAATACCCATTGCTCAATCTAGCATGCAAGCTATTGAGCCCATCCTCGCCATCTAGTCTCACTGGGCTCATTGCCCACAAGCACAATCCACAGAACCTCTGGACCTCATGCTGAACCCTACTCAAGGTACCTAGAGTGAGGACCATGGCTGGTGGCACGTTCTTTTCCTACACAGCCCCATCTCTGTGGAACAAACTGCCCCCAACGGTGCAGGAAACCCCCTCAATCAAAACTTTCTGGACAAGGCTCAAGGCCCACTTGCTTGCAACCAGCACATGCCACTGCTATGGCACCTGAGATCTCCGTCCCCTCCACTCTTACCCACACCAACGCATAGTAACCTTACCCAAGGATGGTCTCACCTCATCTCTGAACCTCACTCCTTGTTCATTACCCCTAGGTGAGAGTACATAACTTATTGTTGGTAGCCACCAAGAACGTCTTGTAAAAAGGAAAAATTAACAACCTTGTACCTGTTATGTTTGTCCTCTCTGCATATACTTACTCTGTATTGTATTGTCTCATCTTGTATTGTTATCCAGGATGCCCCTGAAAAAGGGACCTTCGGGCCTCAGTGGGCCTACCCGGTCATCAAAATTAATAAATAAAATAAATAAATATAAATAAACCATAAGCTCCAGTGAATTTATCTCCCCTGATATGTACAAATGATCTTTCATTGATTTTACTGGACTCTTATTGACTTCTGTACTTACTCCAACATTTCTTGTTTTGGTAGATGTGTGTGTTGACCTTTTCCCTTTTTGATTTTTCTTATCTTTGGACTGCGTTGATCGGGAAGCCTTCAATTCATTCACTAATTTAGTCACTGTGACTCCCCTTGCCTATTTTAGATCTATCCTTTTTGTTGTCTCTTTTATTAGTTTTGATTGCTCATCCACCCACTTGTTTTCCTGTAGTCTATCCTTCCGTTCTTCGTTCTTTTGATTACCAGCTGTATCTTGTCTGTTATGTTCTGATTTTTTCCATGCTAGTGTTTTTTTCAGTAGTCCTATCATTTTTTTAACTAGAAGATTGTTCTTTTTTAATCCCTTTTCAATATGTGTTAGTTCTTTGATAATTATTTTGTCTTCAGAAATCAGTTCATTTTGATTGTTTCCTTTATCTTTTATCACATTTAGATTACTGAATGAGCGCCATAAGTGTGAAATCTCTGGAGGCCATTAAGATGGGGGATCCAACTTTATCCTGTTGGGATATGGTGTTTAAACATCATCAAAATCTTGCAAAAATTAGTTATTTTGTTCCCCTGAGTTCCTTTCATCTATTTTCTTATCATTATTAGAGTAATTAACTTCATGAACATGTACTTGTTCCCCTATATCTTTAAGGCTAGATGGCTTATTGTTGCATAGATTCTCTCTATGTTGATCATTAGGACTATCCCACTTTTGATACTTTTCCTCATTTTCTTTGTCTAAATTCATTTCTGTTTCCCCAGTACTTGCACCTTCTAGAGCTTTAATTTCAATTAATAAAGGATGTTCTTTTGTGGCGTTCTCTTCAATTGCTTCTAAAGGTGAGGAGGCAATCATTAGGAGCAAACTGGAATTGTGAATACAAACAGTTTCCCTTTTGCCCACTAATTCAGTTTTTTTTTATCCAGTTCTAATATATAGTTAGTTATTTTCCTTTCTCTAGTTTTAACTTGCTTTTTTGTGCTTTTTTATTCTCATAAACTTTTTTTATTTTTAATGGATTTTTAGTTATAGTCATTTTTTCTTTTGTCTTGTTTCCATTGATATATATAATGAGTCACCACCTAGATCCATATATTGTGTAACAATCTTCTGTTTAGTCTTGGCATATCACACAACTGTAGCAACAATTTACAAATATGAAAAGGTGGTTCAATACATTTATATTAACCTAAATACGTGAGATTAAAAAAAGGAAAAGTCTTTTTAAAGGGAATCCATATGTTTTCCTAAAAATTATTGTAAAGGTCACTATGATGATCCAATGTGTAAATTGTTGGGTTATATTTAGAAAATGTTTCCAGTAAGACATAAAAATGTTTTTTAAATAGGGATAAGGCATCTATGTTGTAGACAGGAAGGGTATTGTGATGATGTCACTGTTTCACCAGTGTTAACAGTGTGCTGTGCAGCAGGTGAGAACAGTTTGACTATGCTGTCATGAATTCTATTATATTCTAAGGAACTCCCAGGATTTTATGTTTGGCAGAGTGCAAGAAAAGAGTCCAGTGCTTCTTTTCATGATAGAACAGGATCCCTGTCTGTAGGAGCAGTTTGTTTTAACCTGCTTAATTGCATATTGTTACAGCTGGTGAGGCAGTGACATCATCACAGCACCCTTCCTGTCCACAAAATGGGTGCCCCCATATCACAATTTTATATGTATTTTTCTGTCTTACTGAAAACATTTTCTAAATATAACCTAGCAATTTACATACTTGATCTGAATAGTAACCTTCACAATAATTTCATAAGGAAACATACAGATTCTCTTTAATACTCGTCTTTTCTGGGTGTGTGGCTTGGCTGCTAGTGAGATGGCTGCCTAATGTGAGTGCTCTTCAACTTGGGGAAGATCCGTGTGATAAACACCGCTTTTCAATTGCAAATTTCATGCTAGAGCAGTAAGGCATGTAGTGGGAGGCACTCAAGAAGTTGAGCTCAGTTTGGATACTCCCCTGTATGGGGCAATTCATTTGCAAGCCGCTTCAGCATGTCAAGACACAACAGCCCTGGAAAGGCCTCAGGCCCAATTACGCAGCAAACACAGGGACATGTTTACCACCCTTTTGAAACAAATGGCTGAGGTTACTTTAGCCTCAAACAACACTACAATGGCCATTAATAGACTCGATGCCAGGCTTGATCAGACCAAGAAAAAAATGAAGGAAAATACTGCGGCTTTGGAAGATCTCTCCTCGACAGTGCGAGAACAAGAGAGGACAATTCATCTGTTACAAACTAAAATAGATGATATGGAGAACTGGAGTTGATGCAATAACTTGCGTTTCATAGGTTTCCCCGAGGGAGCAGAACAGGGGAACCCTGTTGACTTTTTGTACGATACTCTCCCAGATCTCTTGAAATACGACCTTCCTCCCGGCTTTGCAATTGAGCCTGCGCACAGAACCCTAACCCCAGTGCCGAAATCAGGAGACAGACCTAAATTGATCATGATACATATACTGAACTTTGCGGATAAAGAGTGGATTACATCTCGAGCCCGTGAGCTTGGAGCTTTGTCATGGCAGGGTCACAGAATCCTTATCTTT
This sequence comes from Neoceratodus forsteri, assembly GCA_016271365.2. Classification (NCBI taxonomy): domain Eukaryota; kingdom Metazoa; phylum Chordata; order Ceratodontiformes; family Ceratodontidae; genus Neoceratodus; species Neoceratodus forsteri. The sequence continues at coordinate 466,014,121 of CM057449.1, forward strand.
CAGGATTACTCCCGAGATCTGGCAGCTTGACAGAAGGAATATACGGAAGCTTGGGGCAAAATGCATGAGTTAGGAATCAAATTTTCCCCAGGTATTTAGCGACCATGCGCTTGGAGGTAAATGGTACCTCTATCTCCTTTGCTACCCCAAACAGCCTTATGGATTACATACATAATTAATGGCTGTCTCACTCTAGTGGGGAGACTGCTCAAAAGGAGACTGTTTTATCTGAAGGCCTGCAAAAAGACAACTTAACACTAGAGGATGCTTTTACTACATAATCTCGGCCTCATGGTTTCCAGTTTCAGAGCAAGAGCTCACCCTTACCAGCCAGATCACGGAAGTGACAACAAACCGAGAGACATCACAAGAGAGACCATCCCCAAGACCGGACATGGAACTCCTCCGGTACATCAATGGATCTTCAATTCCCTCTACAGAATATGTTTCTAATTTCTTCTCAACTAGAAGATTTGAAATGCACACACCAGTCAACCAGGAAGATTTCCCTGCCTACCTGGAGGAGGAGATGGTGCAGGAGGCCTCCAGGACTGAACTCCCACCTCAAGAAATTGCTCCTGCCGAACTTTCACACTGCACCTCACTCCCGATTCCACAGACAATTACTGTAGCAGGCACTGGTCCAGAAATTTGCGATGTCTCTAAGTCACATAACCAGTCTCCCTCAGACACTGAAATATTGCAGGCACTGGAATCACAAGATCAGTCATAGATAAGTGCCCCTTATTCTTATATTTGTTATGCACGGCTTGGTATGGGCTGCGGGAGGCGATTGACTCTTGTTGTGGGTATATTCCTTCCTAATCTGGTGATAACTGCTCGGTTAATTACCCCCTCGTCCTACATGCCATAGCCATGTGTCTTGTGTAAGACTCTGGGATGCATGTATTTACTGTTGATAACATCTTTGCTGTTTCTGGGCATAAGGATGACTGGATGTCGGAAATGGGGGAGGACTGGGAAGCTTAAGCTCATTTTTCTTTTCTCTGGGGAATGGTCCCGGTGAATACAACCTCCAGGGATGTACAATGGAGAGTGCCACCATTTAGCACGATGTGTTAGGACAGTGCAGGAATATAGTTTTTTTTTTTTTATTTTACCTCTTTATCCTGGCTGGACCACCGTCTACCTCCTCCGCCCTGGTCACGGCCCCCAGAGACCTCTACCACCACCTATAGCTGCAGAGGACCCTTGGTCACCCCCGGCTTACCCCCCGGAGGGTGGGGCCACAGGCCACCTTCGTGACCACGGAACTGTGACTGGTTGGGGTCCCGCAGTGGCGGTGGCGATACGAGGATCTCCGGGGAGGGCTTCATCCAATGGTGGTCCCGCCCGCCTTCTTTTTTCCAATTTTCTCCCCAGAGGAGGTGAGGACGTGCAATGACGCCAGCGTGTGCCCCACCTCCCCCCCACGTCAAGCGTCGGCTGCGTGAGAACTCCCGGCCTCCGCCAGGAGTCCCCAGTGCTCCGAGCACTACCCACGCCCTCCCCCCGGAGAAGGAGAGCTGCCCATCGGACGCTCGATCCTACTCTCCCCGGCCGGCCCTCCGACAACCCAGATCCGTTCCCGAACCCGGATCGCCGGCATCGCAAGCAGAAATCCCACCGCTGCGCCGATGGGACGGCCCCAGGAATATAGGTTTTCTCTGCAGCGTTGATATTCCCCACTAAATTACATAATGCAATGGGTATTAAGCATTACTTAGATTTGATAACCTTCATTCTTTTTGAAATTAGAGGGAAAGTATGTATACAACAAACTGTGATGCACAATATGTAACCTCATCTGGTGTCTGCAGAGAAACCATAGGTCCTACAAAAACATTCATGTACTGTCAATAGACAAGCCCATTGCTATGGTAATAGTGTGTATGTATGTATATCCAATAAGTACTCCACTTATATCCTTTCTTAAGGAACCCCCCATGGTGACAGCGCCCACATGGGGCAGTGCACTCCATCTCTGTTTATAGTCTCATCACCCCCAATACAGGTGGAGTGGTACGGCCTGTGAGGACTATGGCTCCTCGGCCTGGGATACCCTCATACACCTCTGCGGAACGTAGTGCAATGTCTGTAAATAGTTTGTGTTCTTTTTTTTTTTTTTCATGATTCAATTGTTATTGTTAGTCAGTGTTCAGAATTTGCAAATAACTTTCTCGGGTATATTAGTGAGGTTTATCACTGGTAATTTTGGACATCTATGCACTCCACAGCAGACTAGGTCAGCAAGATATGTCAGCCTTGTCAGAACCCTTCTCTGGTTAGTGGACCTTACCCCTACCCCCAAAATGTTTTATTATAAACTACTTAATGGGTGATATCTCTTTTACAACCTGGAATTTGCGAGGGGTAAATTCCCCTTCCAAAAGGAAACAGGTATTTACCCATTTAAAAGAAAACTAAAAACCCAAGTTGCCTTTTTGCAAGAAACAAAACTTACTGAGCAGGATCATAAATACTTAACCAGAGACTGGATGGGTATAGAACTACATTCCTGTGCTGCCACAAAAAAAAGAGGTGTGGCCATCCTGCTGCATAAATCACTCCCGTGGATAGTTTTAAAAAGTAAGGCGGATCCCCAGGGAAGATGGATACCCCAAATGGCCACCTCCTACTAGTAGATATCTATGCCCTGAATATGGATGATCCTCCTTCTTTCTCGATTTAAACACCAAGTTAGATCCATTGGTAGAGAATGATACACCTATTATATTTGGGGAGATTTTAACCTCACCTTAGGCCATGTGTTGGACAGAAGCGATCAGGCTAAGGAAACACACACTTGTGGGGTACAGGCAGCCCTTCACCTTAGCTTCGAATACCAGCTGGTGGACATATGGTGCTTAGTGCACCCTACAGTCCGGGACTATACCTTTCACTCCGGGGTACATGGCTCATATAGCAGCCTGGATTTTTGGCTTATTTCCCAAACCCTTACAGAACAGGTCATTAAGTCTGCTATTCTTCCCATGTTCATCTCGGATCATGCTCCAGTCCAACTGATTATATCCTGGGGCCTTTCTGCCCCACGGTCATCTACTTGGAGATTGGACCCGCTCCTCTTACGTGACTCTAAATTTGTAAAATGGGCCAAATCTAAAACCATAAACTTTCTTCAGGAGAATCCTGTAGACGACACCTCCGTCCAAAACACCTGGGAAGTTTACAAAGTGACAATGCGGGGTAAGATCATAGGTTACGCCTCCCATAGGAAGAAAGCTAGAGAAGGGGAACTGACTCAACTTGAAAGAGATTTGCTTGCCACTGAACAGACTCTTAAGGCTCAATCACACCCATCTTCTCAGTCTATGTGGGAGCGACGGGGCCTCACTATAAGAACTTGGATAAATGAGCTTATATCTAGAAAGGCGGTTGGGTCTCATTAGGATACAGCACTTGTTGTAGAGGGACAGCAGGAAAATTTTGGCCTACCAATTATGGAAACAACAAGGGAGCAGATTTATAGGGGGGTTGAAAGATCTACTCTCAGGGATAGTAAAAACCAAACCTCAGGAAGTGAATGATATCATGACAGCATTCTATTCCCAACTATATATGTCATCCAGAGCCGAACACTGTCCAGATACTCAAGCATTCTTACAAAGTATTGATCTTCCCAAGCTCTCCCCTGCTCAGAGTGCTGCTCTTGAGGAACCTCTGATGGAAGAGGAGGTATTTACTGCCCTAATGTCTCTAAAGAAAGGGAAGTCCCCCGGAAGTGATGTGTATTCTGTAGACTTTCTCCAGCTGATGGTCCCTGTGATCTCACCATTGTTGTGCCAGGTACTTATGGAGACTGAAGCAAAGGGTTTGTTGCCCCTTACTCTCAGGGAGGCAATCATCACAGTTCTTTCAAAAAAAGACAAACCTCCTGCAGGGGCAGCTAGCTATCGCCCTATATCTCTGATAAATTCAGATAGTAAGGTCTATGCCAGAGTGCTAGCCAATAGACTGATCCCTTTCCTACCGTCTCTGATACATCCCTCTCAGGTAGGTTTTGTAGAAGGCAGATATAACACTGACCACATCAGAACACTTATTAATCTCATTCATGTGGCAAGTCAGAAAACATCACCCGCAGCTGCCCTGGCTATCGACTTCGAAAAGACATTTGACTCCATAGAATGGGACTATTTGCAGAAGGTTTTACATCACTTGGGCTTTGAACCTCATTTCAGGGCAGCTGTTTCTGCCATATATACATCCCCCATAGTTATGGTCCTCACTAATTCCCAACTGTCTGAACCCTTCCAATTGCACAGAGGCACAAGGCAGGGTTGCCCCCTCTCCCCTCTTCTGTTTGTCCTTGCAATCGAACCTCCGGCAGCTACAATCAGACAGAAACCCCTTATAAAAGGCATTGGTCTGAGACAGGCACAATTTTCCACTCTGCTGTATGCTGATGATTTACTAGTAACATTGGGGGACGTTAAAGAATCCATACTCCTACTCTTAGCTCTCCTAGACCACTTCTCTCTTATTTTGGGACTAAAGGTTAATCAATCTAAAACAGAAATTCTCCTCCTTAACTTTCAGTGTCAACCCCACATCATGGCTCACTATGGTTTAAAATGGTCACAACACGCTATCACATATCTGGGTATTAAAGTTGGGGTAAACCTTGCAAAGTGGTGGGATAATAACCTGGGCCCCTTGCTGAATAAATGTAAAATCGAGCTGGGCCATATGCACCGACTCCATTTGACTATGGCTGGCAAGATAGCGACCTATAAGATGACCCTTGCACCCAAAATATTTTATTTGCTCTCACATATTCCTTTTTCTTCCATCTCACTGGCTTCAAAAAATTGATGTTATGATTGGCTCCTTCATTTAGGGCAATGACAGGCCCTGCTTTAGTAGAAACCAGCTCAGGGCCCACTGGCAAAGAGGGGGTTGGGGCCTCCCATGGATGGAAGGTTATAAACTGGCTTTTCAATGTGCCCAAACTTTGAACTGGTTCCACCCACATAATACTGAATCTCCTCAGTGGCTATTACTCGAGCAGATCCTCAGCAACACCCCTGTAGCAGCCTCTTTCCTCTGGTCCTCCTCTTCCCATGAGTCCCTGTCTCATCCTACTATAGGCTCCTCAATTAGATCTTGGAGGCTTCTACACAAAAAACTAAAACTCCCTGCCCTTCCTCTTCTTTATACGCCCTTATGGGGTAATCCTAGCCTTACCACTGGGGGCAAAATGGTGGCCTGGCATCTATGGCAAGATAAACAGATTTTATTTATTTAGGATTTACTGGTGCTTAACTCCCTGTTGGTAGATTCCTGTCAGAACCTGCAACTTTTGGAAATATTTACAAATTAGAGATACTCTTAAGCCCTTTTTGTGGCAGGGAAACACACTCACAGACCTTACGCCTCACTTAAAGGGTTGGCTCCTCCTATCCAATAAGGTTGCAGCCACAATTTATGCAGCACTGAGAGACACTCAGCCCTCCTCTAAGATAGCATCTAAATCTAAGTGGGAAAAGGCCCTTCAAATACAAATCTCTGAGATGCAATGGAAACAGTGCTGGCAAGCTGGATATAAGATACAAAGAGACATTCGTAGCAGGCTTATACACAATAAAATATTGCATTCATGGTATAGGACACAAATGGTGCTTAAGAAAATGAAAGTTCTTACACATTATGCATGTTGGAAATGTCTCCAACCTGGGGGGGGATCTGTACCATATTCTTTGGCATTGCCCTGGGATTTATGGACTATGGGAAAAGGTTACACAGGAGGCCAACCTGATTCTGCGCTGTCCAATCGCAGTTAATGCAGCTGTCCTGCTGCTTGGTTTGAGATCTGAGGCTCCACATCCGAATTATCAGGAATTTAGGTGGCTAATGCTGTTTTAGCATGTAAGTGAAGGGGGCAATCCTGAGGAATTGGAAAAGTACTATTGTGCCATGTATCAGTGACATCATATCTACACTTCCATCCATATATGAAATGGATAGACGTTCACACATACTCACTGAGAAGATGGGTTCCTTCTATCTCTGTTGGGCCCCCTTCATGGCATATTTGTCAGCCAGAGCTGGTATTGGTTGAATTCATTTCTTTATTGTTTTTTGCACCTCTCTCATGATCCCAACTGACTTTTTTACTGTAGGTATCTGACCCTTCTGCTGTAATGATAGTGTTATCAGTGATTATACTATATTAGGCTCTGTCTTAAGTAACATTATTTGTACATAGTTCACCCACAAAGTTGTACCGTTTTGCTCTGTGGGTGCTAGTAGTTAATTAATAAGTGTTTGTGGTTGTTTTATTGTGATATTGCTTTGTTATATACTCAAATTAAGTAAATTTGGGACCCCCTTTTTTCTTATATATCTACTGTGTCCCCATGTTCCACTGAACATAGTAGCATGGCTGCACAGATGTAGTAGCTTAATATAGCCATACGACTTTGTTTACTCTGTGCTGCCATTCTTTCCAGGTATTTTCTTGAAAATGACAATGAGAAGGTATGTCTACCATGATTCATGAAGCCTTGACATTTCAGTGGTGATACCTCCATATGGTTGTGACTCGCTGGAATTACTAAGGTAGATGCCTTTCTTCATCTCTCTCACAATAGGCTATCTGATAATATAAGAGATGCAGGCCTCTACGGTGTTTTTTAATTTTTTTTTTATATACAAGAGATGCAGGCCTCTATGGTGTTTTTTTAATTTTTTTATTATATACCTGATACAAGACTTCCAGTGCAGCAATATGCTGATACACTCTAGAGAGATTCTTATGTTCAAGTTTCATTATATGTAAGCCATATGTTTGGAGTGACACAGTGTATCCGTACTTGTATGTACAGAAATGTGGCCTTGCAAAGTATGTTTGTGGCTTTATGTATGTGTATTACGACAAAACTAATAAAAGATTTAACTATAAAAAAAAATACCCATCTTTTCTCAGCTGTTGCTGCCAATCTTTCTCTACATAGTCTATTAAATGGCTATATGCCTCTCTTCCCTTTTTCATTGGAGCAAGTTGAGCAATTCCCAGATTCTTTGCTCTTGGGTCAAGCCAGCTGCTAACAGTTCTGTTCATCTTCAAGGATTCTTTTACTTTAAGTCCTCAAATCGTCCTACATCCTTGCTTCACATACACTAGAAGACATTTTAAAAGACTGCCATAAACAGGGCTACACTTAATGTTTGTTGTATAATTCCCCCTCAGTATTTGCATACAGAACAACTTAGCTTGTCTTTCAGTGAAACAGCAAAACATAATTTATGGAACACTATTCTGGACTTATAAAGCAGTATTAAATTAGTTCACCAGCATAAATGTACAATAGGACAAAAAAGGGGGGAACCCAGAGCAGAGGATGATACTATACTAACTCCTAAAAAATAATTCTTCCATCCAACTTTAGCATTCATAATATTATGATTTCATTAATGTAATTTATTACTTACTTTTATATGTCAGTGTTAATTCACTAAATAAAAGCCTGCTACTTGAGATATCTGCCAGCCGATTGCACAGTCCATGATTATCTCTATGCGAGCCTCCAGAAAATGGGGCTGTAAAACCAGACCAGTCTTCCTTCTCTGACCAAGGAACTGTTATTGGGCAATTACCGGACTCTGGCAGTAAATTACAACTAGAAAAGAAAATGTAGAATCGGAGCTGCCAACAAGCTAAAAGCTTCAAAAGGCTAAAAAGTTAAAAATCTATGGCTTTAAAAGGCTCCAAAATAGGTTATTTCACTTGTGACTAGATTATTATGAATCCTAGCTGCAGATAGCTACCATAAACTGCTGCTGGCTTCTTCCACGCTACCAAGAAAGCATCTGCTCGGACTACGCCGGCACCTGCTCTTTGTACTAGGGAGCCATGTGACTCATGTGAACTTTAAACCTTTTCCAGTAAAAGATATTTAAAATGGAAAAACAGGGATAAATACCAGAATTGGCTTAAATCTACAAATTATTAAAACTTCTAAGAAGGCTTCTGTTATGGTCAGCCACCAGTTATTTACTAGAATTTTTAAAATCTCCCAATAAACACCTTCATTCCCCTTTTAGTACCATATAAAAATACTCAAATTGAAAATCACCAATAAAATATCAAATATGAGTGTAAAACATTTAGCCAACCAGCAAATAATGAATTATACTGTATACATTATGCCCTATGCACAATTTTTACTGGAGAGAAAATCACAGAATTGGAACTCCCCTCTGCCATTGTTTTGTTCAGTTTCTCTATTGCTCAATCTGTGTCCATCCAGCATTTTCCCATGGTTTTCTGTAATCTTAACTGATGGACTTCTAATTCTCTGCAAGCCTTTCTGCTCCTTTATCTATCTATACATACATATATACACTCTTTGCTGGACTCTAAGCTCTGAATTCTGTGAAATCCTGAATGATCCTCTCCTGGCACTCAATCCTCCACATGGTCCCCTGTTCCACTCCCAGAGGTACAGGCTCACCACTGTTCAACTCCTGGTACCTGCAGAAAATACAAGTAGAGCCAGGAGCTGGACCCAGGAAACCCATGGCACAACATAGCATGGAAAGGCTTGGGACAGAATGCTTAGCTATGCCATCCACGACAGTAAAACACCACACTAATATCAAAAAAGCACAGGCAATGATGGCATACCTGTTACATGCATTATACAATCCCTTCAAAATCCTACTATAACTGTTCCTCCTTAGCAAGTTCAGAGTGCAGCCATCTCTCCTCCTCTGCAGATTAAAGAGTTGCCTACAAGACTGAAGCCACCGGCTGCCTGCAGGAAGCATTCATCGGGCAACTAGTTAGGGAACCTACTCATGGGGGGGAGGCAGAACTAGACCTGGTACTGAGAAACGAGGACAGTGTTGCTGATGTCACAATGGGTAGCCACCTGGGGGCCAGTAATCACCGTACGGTGTGGTTCAATATAGAACTGGGCCAGTATCGAACCATACTAAAATGAGGGTCCTGGCTTTCAGGAGGGCTCATTTTAAGAAAATAGTTGAATGCCTGAGGGACACCCTAGCAGGGATAGGAAAACTGGGTGGAGTCAAAAAAAAAGAACATCGGGCAAAAATAAAATAGGGCATTGAGAAGGCAACAACCTCTGTGTCAGACAGATTAACAAGGGCAAGAGAAAAAAGAGGCCGCTATGGTTGTCTCAAGAAGTAGCAGAGAAAGTAGGGCAAAAAATCTAGCATTTAGAAAGTACAAGATGACATATACAGAGAAGGATAATGAGAGATATCAGGAGAAACAAAGGGAAGCAAGGAAAGCAGTTAGGAGCACAAAGGTGCAAATGGAGGAGAATATTACAAAGTCAGAAAAAAGGGGGATAAAACATTCTTTAGGTATATCAGCAAAAAGAGGAAGGCCAAAGGTTGGATAGTAAGGCTAAAAAAGGAAGGATGGGTTTGTGTGGAAGAAGACCAAAAAAGTAGACATATTGAACAAATACTTTTATTCAGTATCTGCAGAGGAAGGGGTAGGTGGCAGGCCACAAATAAAGGACAAGGGCATTAAAGGAAAGGAAGTAGACACTTGTTCTTTTACAGAGGAGAGAGTCCTCAAGGAACTAGTACGACTAAAAGTGGACAAGACAATGGGGCCTAATAAGTTATACCTTAAAAAAAACTGAGGGGGCTCAAGGAGATGCTGGCTGCACCTCTGACAGCACTGTTCAACCTATCACTGGATAAGGGGGAAGTTGGGGAGGACTGGAGGAAGGCAGATGTGGTCTCACTTCATAAAAGTGGTAATAGGGAGGAGACAATAAATTACAGACCTGTCAGCCTGATTTCAGTGGTGGGTAAAGTAATGGAATCACTATTGAAGGAAAGAATTAGGGAATACCTTGTGACCAGCGGATTATAGAATGTGAGGCAGCATGGTTTCACTGGGGGGAGATCTTACCAGACAAACCTGATTGAGTTCTTTGATTGGGTGGCCAGGGAAGTGGATCAGGAGAGAGCAGTGGATGTGGCCTACCTGGATTTCAGTAAGGCCTTCAATACCGTTCCACATACAAGAATGGTGAGCAAGCTGGACAGCCTAGGAGTAGGTCCAAAAGTAATAAAATGAGCAAGAAGTTGGCTACACAACAGGAGACAGAGGGTGATGGTAAATGATGTTCACTCTGAAGAAGGCAAAATGACTAGTGGGGTGCCGTAGGGGTCAGTACTAGGCCTGGTCCTCTTCAGTGTCTTTATTAGTGACATTGCAGGAAGGCTGGAAGGGAAAGTATGCCAGTTCATGGATGACACAAAAATCTGCAACAGAGTGGGCACACCTGGGACGGGGGATGAGTGACAATCTGAAAAAGCTGAAAGATTGGTCAAAGGTTTGGCAACTGGGTTTCAATGCAAAAAAGTGTAAAATCATGCATTTGGGGCACAGAAACCCAGGGGCACTGTACCAATTGGGGAGGGGGGTATTGACAAGCACAAAGCAGGAAAGGGACCTGGGGTAATAATTTCTGATGATCAGAAGGCAGTTAAGCAGTGGGATAAGGCAGTGGAAGCTAGCAGGATCAAAAACACAAAGTTGAGCACACACCTGTGTGTGTGCTCAACTTTTTGTGTTTTTGATATATGTACTAAGTTTGGAAGTACCATGTCCTTGTGCTGACTCCACTTTGTTTTTTGAAAGCTAGCAGGCTGCTTGGGTGCATAGGAAAGGGCATCAGGATGGAGATAGTGTTACCCCTGTATAGATCGGTGCTGAGGCCCCACCATTAGTACTGTGTCCAGTTCTGGAGGCCCCATCTCAAGAAGGGCATACAGTAGATAGGGTGGAGGTAGTACAGAAGAGAGCAACCAAAATGGTGCAGGGCCTGCATCTGAAGCCCTACAAGGAAATTCTCAAGGAATTAAATATGTACTCTCTAGAGGAAGGAGGGAAAGGGGGGCATGATAGAAACATTCATGTACCTCACAGGCATTAATAAGGTACATGAAGGTAGCATTTTACATAGAAAAATATGCTCAAGGAAAAGGGATCATGCTATGAAGCTGGGAGGACTCAGAGGAGATGTGAGGAAACTCTTCTTCACGGAAAGGGTGGTGGACACCTGGAACAGCCTCCCAGCAGAGGTGGTGGGTGATAAAATGGTAGCAGGATTCAAGCATGTATGGGATATAAAATAAGGCAAGGCAGATAAACAAAAGATTGAGTAGGGTCTGCAGTGGCACAGTAGGTAGTGAACATAGGGAAGACTAGGTGGGCCTAGAGGTCCTTCTCTGCTGACATCTATGTTTCTATGAGTCTTTGATGGGGTACACTGTTTATCTTGCTGCCTTAAATTCATGTGAAAGGAACAGGGGAAAGGGAGTGAGATGTGCTTTCTCCATTTGTGCGCCCAGAGAGACTACAATAGTTGAAAAGACTGGGCAGACACGGCACTCTGAACTTTTCTTGAACAAGCGAATGGATTATGATAACTTTGACAATGCATCCCCAATTTCTCTCTGGTTTCACCATCCACCTTTCTGCTAACCATATACCTATACAGTTTGCACTTTGAATGTGGAGCGTAACAGCCATGCCAATAGGAGGGAGGCATCCATGTTTTGACTGTTTAAGGCATGAATGCAAGTTTTTCTGAGATGGCAGGCTCTTGACGCACTCCAGATGCTGCTCTGTTGAAGCCCTCTTGGAGCACACCTTCCCCCACACATGCAGAAGTCTCTGATAAAAAGACACAAAGGGATCTATTTCATTATATTTCTTTATGGTTGCATAACCCCACGACAGGAATGTTTTTTTTTTCCATTCTTTATAACTCTGGCAGTACGCCTTGTCCCTTCATCTCATTAACTCTCTTTATTTTACAGGGGGACTCAGAGACAGAATCCCACGAGCTGTTTTCTTTTGTTTATTATGAGTCTTCTCAGTGGAAGTATACAGGGCATAATAAGCACTGTCTCGTGGACAGACTAACTGTCTCACATTTTCTTTTGGGACTCCTTTAGCTGCCATCTAACAAACACTGCAGTGAATAAATTTATGTAGCTATAATAAGAGGTTACCATTCTTTCTTTTTGAAGTATTGTTTACTTGATTTCTTTTAAGAAGATTCTATTGAATATGCAGGATTGCTAAAATGTTTGTGTTGTTAGTTATCTTTGCATAGAGGTTTTGAGTCAGAATACTGTTACGTAAAGGCTCAGCCTTGAAAACTGAAAGGCTTAACAGGGCCTAGAGGGGCTCAAAGTTAACATGGGGGTATGAGCTTGTTGCTCATTTTCAACCTTTTGTCAATGTTTGCTCAGGGTCTGGGAAGAGGAAGAGCAGGGAGGGGGGAATTTTATGTTCTCTTTCTGGGACTGTTACCATAAGACCTTGTTTCTATTGTTTGGTGTTCTAAAAGTTTTATAAGGTTGGTACCATTTTCAGTTTTTGGAGCAGCTTGGGGGTGGGGTTGGGGGACCAGGGATAGGAAGTGTTAGAAAGGATGCCATACTCTGCAGGGACCATGGATGAAGTGCAATCTATAATATAAAGGAATGTTAATGGCTTGAAAACAGTAGTGAAGAAAAAAATATGGGCATACATAAAAAACAGAAGGGATACATAATATTCTTGCAAGAAATCCATATGACCCCAGATCACATTGTTAAATTAGCCTAGGGTTGGGGGGGTACAATGGTGACATCCTGCTTCACAACTAGGTCCAGGGGTACAGTTAAATGGTTCCCTTGGGCTTCAATGTAGACCAAAACCAAATCATCAGAGACCTACAAGGAAAGTACACTATTGTTCTGGTAGTAGAGAATGGCTCACAGATTACCTTGGTATCTATCTATGGGCCAAATGCAGAGCTTCCAGATTTTTTTTCACCAACTGGCCATAACATTGGCACAATTTCCTTCCCTTCTGATTCTGGATGGGAATATCATTCTGTCTGGGATCATCCCTTGGACAAATCTACTCATCCACAGTGCCCCACCGACACTAAAAATTCAATTTGTATTCAAGCAAATGGCAGAAGAATGTACTGTGGTGGATACCTGGAGATTTCTCCACCCTACCACTGAGGAATATTCCTTTTATTCTCATGCACATAAATCTGTCAGATGATTGATCTTTTCCTGGTGTCCCCTACAGTACTTCAAACAATGAAGATGTCGGAGGATGGCCCAATAGCCCATTCTGACCATGATCCACTTATAGTGACCCTGCAGGGCCAGATGGCATCTCAGGCCAGCAGTAAATGGAGGATGGACCCTGGGCTTCTGGTGGACAGGGACTTTCAAGCTCATATAGAAAAGGCTATTACTGACTTCTACCACCACAGTAGAAGTGGGGATACTTCAGAAGTGGTGCAATGGGAAGCCATAAAAACCTACATTAGAGGGGTGACTATATCTAATCCTGCACACAGCTGCACACAAAAAAAGGTATTGGGGGAAGGAAGAAGAATTACTGGATAAGAGAGTGATAGACTTCGAGAAAAATTCTATGGCACCATGGGACCCTACAGCCTATTCCATCCTTAAAAAAACAAAAGTCGAGTACAATCAGATAGTTACTAGTAAGACAGAAAAAAATCTAGTTTTAACTCAGATTAGGTCCTACTTTAAAGGTGAAAAAAGAGGCGATGGTTAGCCTGGCAATTAAAGAAGAGAGAAACGGACTGGGCCATATTGGCAATTCAAGATAAGAGGGGAGCACTTATTATAAATCAACAACAGATTGGTGAAGATTTAAAAATTTCTATTCCACATTATATTCTTCCAAGATAAAACCTGATACTCCCAAACCTAAGGTTTTCTTGGACTCACTTACTCTTCCTCAGCTAATGCCTCTTCAGAAAGAGGACCTGGATGCAGACATCACTTTGAAGGATGTTCAGAAAGCGGTGAAGTCTTTGGCATTGAGCAAAGCACCAGGACCTGATGACATCCCAGGTGATTTCTACAAACAATTTGGGGATATAATAAGGGACCCTATGTGAGCCATGATAGCAGAGGATTTGGTTAAGGGCACTTTGCCTCCCACAAAATATTGAGCTATGATCACTGTACTCCCCAAACTTGGGAAATATCCCACATTATGTGGGTCATATAGACCCATTTCACTATTAAATGTGGATTATAAGGTGATTACAAAGCTATTGGCAGGAAGATTGAAACTCTTCTTCCTACCCTGACACGTGAAGACCAGGGGACTTTTGTCAAATGCCATCATGCTAACCATAATATTAAGTGTTTACTAGACATCATGAAACTATGGTTGAGAGGGAGGGTTGCCCGGGCTGTTGGCATTAGATGTGGAAATGGCCTTTGACCGGGTTGGGTGGCCCTTCATGTTTGCCAGCCTAAGAAAGTTTTTGGCTTTGGTCCATGGATAAGTTCTTGAATATCTACATTATATAAGATCTCTTAGGCCCAGGTCTTAACTAATAACCAGTTGACTTCTCTAATCTCCCTGTTGAGGGGTACGAAGCAGGGATGTCCCTTATCACCCCTACTCTATGTATTAGTAATAGAAACCTTACCTTCAGCTATCTGGGCAGATTCATGAATTGAAGGACTCGGGATGAAGGACATTCGGCATGTTATTTCCTTTTTTGCTCATGATGTGTTGTTATTCCTTTTGAATCCTGAGATGTCTCTACTGGCCCTTACATAACTCTTGGGGATATGAGACCCTACGACAGTTCACAAGATAAACTGGGGCAATTGCGAATGTATGCCACTAGGACAAACAAATCTGAGCCCTCCTCAGATAGGTGGTATAACACTATCTCCTGTCTCCAAAATAAAATATTTAGGTGTAATTCTTTTCCCAAAAAACTTCCATGTATTTGGAAGCTGAACTATCAGCCCATTCTAAACTCTATTAAATCAGATTGTGAGAGATGCCAATCTCTTCCCTTAACTTTACTGTGACGAATGAACAGAGTTATAATGTGCATGCTGTCCAAATGCCTTTACATGTTGCAAGTCTTACCAATGTGGGTACCCCAGAAATTATTTGCAGCTGTGAAGGGCCATTTGACTTCTTTTCTATAGAGAGGGAAAAAAGGCAGGGTGAGCCAGTTGGCACTACAAAAGCCTATGAAAGAGGGAGGCCTCAACCTGCCAAACTGCAAATATTACTTTCTGATGGCCAAACTATTTTTTTTAGTGGACATGATTAAGCCAATGCACTTACATCCTTATGTGTCACTCTGGAATCTAAAGATATGAAGGGTCACATATATTACAAAATTTTAGCTCTGGCTCCAAGTACTGGAGCCACAAAACACATTGCCATCCTCCACTAGAGCTTAGGCCTGGGCTTGGCTTACTGTGCATTCCAGCAACAAACAGAGAAGGGGGCAGTGCCACCGGTGGAGGACATACTGCATGGTTTATGAAGTCTCCCCCCCGACCAGTGGTGCAAGCATTAGCTAGATGGAAACAAAAGGGTCTCACAAGAGTGGAACATTTATACCATGGGGGTGTACTGTGTAGAACTGTAAACTTCTAGATATAATCTTAGCTCTAAAGATGTTTTCACATATTTACAGGTTAGACATAGACTGCTACAGATACAAGGTTCCTCAGATAGGGTGCCCACTTGTCCCCTTTTGAAGCAGTGTTAAAATCTACAGGATAAGATTTTCACCCCACAAAACATTCTACCAACTTTTGTTTAATAAATAGCCTATCAAATATCATGCTAGGAGTACAGGCCAGATGGACAAATGGTCTGGGGCTTACTCAACTACCCACAGAAACGTAGAAAGATGTCACATGGGCTCTAATGCACAAAAATAATAGGCTAAGACAAATAAAATTCAATGTGATACACTGAGCATATTTCACTCTAATGTTAGCTCACAGAATTGATTGGTCCCATTCAAATCTCTGCCCCATATGTAAAATAGCAAAAGGCTTCTTCATCCATCTCACAAGGGAGTATAATCCTATAAACACATTGGAGGGAGATAGTGGGTATCCTGTCTAGGATTCTGAATCTTAATTACCATAATTCTATAGAAACAACCCTACTGAGCAGCACACAGGGCTCATGACAACACAGTATATACTACAGACATCCTTTATGGCTTCTGGGCCTAGTGATTGGCAAAAAAGTACTGGTCCAAAATTGGCTAAGAGAGGCACCTCCTACCATAGCACAGTGGAGTAATACTCTCTTAGAAAATCTATGAATAGAAAAAAAATGTACAATCTCCAGCCAAAAGGCAAAATGTAATTTGATATGAGCCCCATTGGAGAAGTCCTTAGAAGAAATGTGGTTCCCTGCATAATGCCCTTTTTAAGAAAGAAGGCAAGAGACACACTATGTGATGGAGCAAGTGTGCACTGAACTCAGATAAATGGCATGAATGTGTCTGTTGTTCTGCTTCTAGTATAAATAAAATAAGTTGTGTAACCTGCTACAAAATAATAGGGGAAGAACCTGGTGAACATATTGATGAACCATGTATGTTTTCTCTGTGCCTGGGTGTTATGATTCATACAGTTTTCTCCTTTTTTCCTTTATATCTTGTGACTACCTAAGGAACCTGCTGGTGTTTCTTTTTGTTCTTGGGTCCCCGCTTACCCACCTTTGAGAGCTGTATACCAAACTTTTTTAAACTGTTACTTGAATGTACTGCAACTTGTACCAACCTTTGGAAAGTTATCAATAAAGAAAAAAAGACCACTTTTTCCTTGAGCTCATATATAGGGACAAGTGAAAATTTGCTCAAACTAGGAGATGGATGATTCAGGAAAGATGTTCATGCACCCTGTTTCATGGAAAGAGTGGTGGATAAGTGGAACAATCTACCAGATGAACTGGCAAGGGTCAAATCGGTGAGCAGTTTTGGGGGGAGGGGGCAGGCATATGGGCTTAGTCACAGGAGGGGTGGCATAAGCTAAAGGGCAGGATGGCCTCTATGGTCACAGCAGACTTGTTAGGTAAGGTGGGCAAACTTTATAGGCTGGTAGACATCTGCCATAATTGTCTATGTATGTATGTATCCATTTCTTGCAAACTGGTGGGCTTTCTGGCAAAAGGGATACCTATATATCCAGGATGAGTTACACCTCTACCAGGAGGGAGAGGGGGTACTAGCTAGAAGAATGGGCTGGCAACCAGGGGATTTAAATAAAGGATGTGACTGGTGCAGGGGATAACCATGAGTAGGAGGCAGATGCAGGGAAACAAAGAGAGAAGGACAGCAAAAGAAGGGAATACCATAAAAAGAGACCCAACAGGGGGATAAAGCATGGAGAGCCAACCATCCTCACTTTTATGCAGGCCAATGTAAGTATTAATTAAGTACATAAGTTTTATTTCAAAAGCACCCATCTCTGAAGAGTCTAGGCACTGAACAATGAAATATACACAATACAAAATTAAAACAGGTAATAAAATATAACAACTTTAAGTTAGTTAAAAATTTTAAAAATATATAAAACATAAACTATAAACAAAACATTGTCAAAAAATTATTGTAAGAAAAAAGTCTCCTTAAATAGGTGGCATGACACTCAGACAGCTGGTTCTGATTAATCTATCATTTTTGTAATATAAAAATGTGCTACTGAATGACTCTCATGAGAGATGCAAACAGCCTGTGGGATGACACACACACACACACACACCCCAGGTTTTAGCTATTAGGTGTTACCTGGAAGGCTAAGAGATAATTACAGGCTAGAAGAGACTTAAAATTTAATCATCTCCTGTTTATGTAACTAATTGCAGCTTGCCAACTGCCAAGATAGATCATAAACTTTTATAACGTTCAGAGGAAAGACAGTTAAAATTCATATGGTGATATAAAGCATGATGCACCTCTGTGAGATCTAGCAGAGAGACATAACAAGCCCTTTGATGTCCTGGAAAGAGGAAGCTGCTTATAAGATCAAAGAAAGTCATATGAGAAAATGAGTTGTGCTGAGGTCACAGAATTAATACTTGGATATGGCATTCTGTTTTTCATTGATATTTTTTTTATATTCTGACAGGGAGGAGCTAGGTGACCTCATGCAAAGAGGTTGGCAAAGCCAGTTTTTAAACAGTATTCTGTTTTCCATTGACACAAATGTTTGGACTCTGAAAGCTACAATGCCTACAGCACTGTGAAATAAGAATACCTTAGAACAGACAACTCTGAGTGTATTAGTGGTAGGAATCTGCACTTTTTAAAACCTTACTCTTTTAATTGATTTGTATGTTTTGTGATATATGGTTCTGTATTAACACCTTACATTTTTATCTATTTTTAAGTAAACATCTAATTTTTAAATAGATTATCTGTGTCTTCCAAGTCCTTCTGTTTTTGCCTGGGATGCGTGGATGGTTAAGAATGTGACAACACTGTGCATGAGCTTATATGGTTTTACCAAACTGGGAAAAGGTAAGAATTTATTCTGAGGTCTTTAATAGAGTTTTTAAGGGTTCATTTTGTATGCCTGGTTAAGTGCCCTTATCTGGCACCCCCGAAGAGCAGAATTATCTGAGCTATACATTGGGAACGCTAACAAGAGGATCACAGTTTGAATCCCTCCAAGACTTGAGACCAAAGGTTGATTTGAACCAACAAAAACAGACAGGCGGGTTACCCTGTTTCTGTTTCCTGTTCACAAGACTGCACTCAGAGGTTGGCACTGTGGGAGCAGAGGGTCTGACCTGCTGCATGGGTTTGTGACAGATTTGGTTGCCAGCGATGCGATACTTTTGGTATTACAAGCACTGCTTATTCAGTGTGTCAGCTTAAGACTGTCAGCTCACTTGCTAAAAAAGGGCAGTCATTTTTTTTAAAAGGAAACAGAACTATATCACTTGGCGTACAGTCAAGTTCCTACCCATTTTATTTTTTTTCTAAAGTGCAAGTCAGAGTAGCCATAGTTACGAAAGAAGATGGCTTCCAACTACAGCAGGCACACTGTAGACTACTTAAAGCAGTTGTGCGGGGACAGAGGAGTTCCATTTGAGGTGAAAGCCACCAAGCAGAACCTCATAGATGCCCTGATGGTAGCAGATACCCAGAGCAGTGAGTCACAGACAGTGACTGAAAAGGACCAAACCTAGAATGTGGCAGAGCTAGCGGCCAGTGCAGTGTCCAGATTCAATGAGGAGGGCAACAGGGCCACTGTCAGTGAAGGGCCACAGCAGCAGGGGAAGATCACCAGTATCCTGGATCCAGAAGTACTCAGGCTGCAAATTGAGTTGCGCAGAATGGAGCTGGAGTTCCAGAGGGAGAGGGACCATGAACAACAGGAGGCAGATCATGAGGAGCATGAGCACCAGTGAGCTGCAGAGGAGAAGAGGGAGCAAGAACACTATGAGGCAGAGTGAGAATGCAGGGAGGTGGACCGTGAGGAGTAGGAACACCAGAGGCAACATGAACTGGAGAAGCTACGACTCCAACCAGCAGGACCAGAGCAAGGAAGTGGTTTGGGTTTAACTGGGACTACAGGACTAGGAAGTAGCTTGGGTTTAACTGGGACTGCAGGACTAGGGTACAAATTGAATTCCAAATTGATAGCCTAATTTAAATAGGGGGAGGACATGGATGCCTTTTTAAATTCTTTTGAAAAAGTTTGTGTTCAGGCTAAAATTCCTAGAGAGTCCTGGAGCTTCCAGCTATCCTCGCTACTTACCGAGAAGGCTCGGGATGCATTGGGTCAAATGGACAATGAGGACAGTGAGGATTACAGCAAACTTAAAGCTGCACTGTTGAAGAAATTTGAATTAACTGCTGAATCATACAGTGCTAAATTCCATAAGCTCAAGAGAAGCCCTGACATGAGCTACGAGAAGCTAGCCATAAAACAACGTCAGTTTTTAAAACATTGGTGGAAAGGAATTAAAGAAAACTCTGTTGATAAAATTGAAAATGCTATATTATTAGAACAGTTTTTCTGGGCATTCCGAGCAGAGCTGGAAACCTGGCTGGAGGACCAAGTTCCCAAAACAGTTCAAGAGGCTGCTGAACTCTCAGACCGCTATTCCAAGAGCAGACCTGCTCTGAGAGTGAATGGGGTGGCTGTGGCACCACAGAAAGAGAAAAGCGCACCTTCATGGCAGCTGAAACCCTCACTGCCTCCACCAAAACCAGTTAGCCCCAGATTTCAGAGAAAAGATTTCTCTGAGAGAAGAAATGAATGTTAGTTATGCAAAGAAACTGGGCATATTGCCAGACAGTGCCCCAAAAGAATGAGCAATAATACACAGAATGGTACTAGAAAAGAAGTATGTTGTTTGTGTGTCCCTGGGAGCATGCCAGTGAACATGAGGGAACACATGCACCCAGTTATGGTGAATGGTATACAGACGCAAAGTTTAAGGGACACTGGGGCATCCCTGACATTGGTAAAAGGGGAGCTAGTAGAGTCTGGTCAGCTTATACCCAGTAAATACGTTGCTGTACAGGACTTTACTGGTGAGACAAAAACATTGCCCCTCACCAGTGTTCTCCTAGACTGGGGTGAAACAGTGGGGACTGTGCAACAGGTGGCAGTAGGCAAAACGTTAAAAGTGGAAGTGATCCTGGGCAACAATCTCAAACAGGGGATGGTATATGCAGTTACCCATAGCCAAGCAGCAAGGGAACATTTTTGTAGTTCCCTGAACCCCACAGAAGCCATAGTGGAAACCGCTGAGAGGCTGGTTCCTCAGCCTGTGTCTCCAGATGGGAAGACTAATAAAAAGGGAGTAGACATTTCCCCAGTAGCAAGTAACCACACAGCTACAGAGGGTTACTCTGAAGAGGAAGGGGTGACCCATTGTCAGAGGGTTGGGACTGACAGTGATCCTGAGTGCCCTGCCTCTAGTACTAGGAACCCTAGTTTAGCTACTGAAGGGGACCAGTCCCATGCCTTGGGAATGTTTGAGGGGTTTGCAGCTGCTCAGAGAACTGACCCTAGTCTAGAGAAGCTGAGGGCTTCGGCAGACTCTGATGGCACACAGGGAGGTGAAGGCAGACATAAGGTTTATTGGGAAAATGGACTTATGTATACTCAGGCAGAACAGACAGAGGAAGGGGTGCTAGGCAGGCAGCTTGTCATTCCCCAGGGGTATTGTGAGCAGTTGCTCAAGATTGCACATGATATTCCCTTGTCTGGTCTACTGGGAATCACACGCACGATGCAGCAGTTGGCCCAGAATTTCTACTGGCCTAACTTCACCCAGCAGGTGAAGGAGTATTGCAGGTCTTGTCACAGGTGTCAAGAAATAGGGAAGGTGGGCAAGAAAACCCAAGCCACCCTGATTCCATTGCCCATAGTGGAGGAGCCATTCAAGATGGTGGGAATTAATATTGTGGGGCCTTTCAATACCCCTAGCTCCTCAGGGAAGAGATTTATCCTGACTGTGGTGAATTATGTTACCCGGTACCCAGATGCAGTCGCCCTATCCTCCTTGAGGACAGACAAAGTGGCAGATGCCTTACTTGTGATTTTCTCCCGTGTTGGGTTTCTGCAGGAGGTTATTACTGATCTAGGGGGTTCCTTCATATTGGACCTGATGAAATGTTTGTGAGAGCAGTGTGGGGTGGTACAGAGATGCATGACACATTATCACCCTCAAGCCAATGGGCTTGTGGAAAGATTCAATGGCACCCTAAAGTCAATGTCTGGGCATTTGCTGAACAGTATGGGAGGGACTGGAAGAAATACCTTCCCCACCTGGTGTTTGCATACAGAGAGGTGACCCAAGAGTTGAAAGGATTTTCCCCCTTCAAACTCTTATATGGACGCATGCACTTGGGCCCCTAGACTTGATCTGGGAGGACTGGGACGGCAAGCACACCCCTCAGGGAACTCCCATTGTGGATTATGTCCTTAGGTTTAGGGAAAGGCTGAAGGTGCTTATGGGGACAGCCCAGAGCAACCTAGCAGCTGCCCAAAAGAAACAAAAAGTGGGGCACGACCGCAGAGCCAGAGCTCACTCATACATGGTGGGTCAGGAAGTCATGGTCCTTATTCCAGTCCGGAAAGACAAGCTGCAGGCTGAGTGGGCAGGACCGTACAAAGTGGTTAGGAAGGTAAATGACATGAACTATATTATAGAGTTATCTGACAGAAGACAGACAGAAAGGATGTACCATGTCAACATGATGAAGCCCTATGCAAATAGGGTGGACATGGTGTTTGCAGTGTGTAGTCCTGGAGTAGGGATGGACAAAGGAGACCCCCCTCTGGACTTGCGGGAAGAAAGTAAGTGGGAATCCTCTGTGGAGGCAGTAAAATTGTCTCCCCAGCTGGCTCCAGACCAGATTCAGAAAGTAAGGGAGGTTTTGGCAGACTTTGCACCATTGTTTAACATCAAGCCTGGACTAACCTCCTTAGCGATTCACGATGTGGAGACAGGGACACAGACGCCCATACAGCAGACAGCATATTGGGTATCAGAGGCTGTCCAAAAGGACATTAGGAGGGAAGTGGAGGAGATGCTGGATTTAGGGGTAATCCAGAGATCCCACAGCCCCTGGGCCTCACCCATAGTCCATGTGCCTAAGCCAGATGGCTCTACTTGTTTCTGTGTGGACTATCATGGACTGAATGCAGTCATGAAGTCAGATGCCCACCCCATGCCTTGAAGGGATGAACTCCTGGACAAGTTAGGAAGGGTGACCTACCTTACTACCATTGACCTGACAAAGTGGTATTGGCTGGTTGAGTTGACAGACAGAGCTAGGGAGAGGTCGGCCTTCATTACTCTAATAGGTTTATTTGAATTTAAAGTAATGCCTTTCGGAATGAAGAATGCCCCGGCCACTTTCCAAAGGTTGGTGAACCAGGTGTTAAATGGTGCTGAGGAGTACTCTGTGGCATACCTGGATGACATTGTCATCTTTAGTGCCAGCTGAGAGGAACACCTATCCCTCCTTAGGAAAGTGCTGGGCAGGATACAGAGGGCTGGGTTTACTGTCAAAGCTGAGAAGTGCCAGGTGGCCTTGGGAGAAGTGGCATACCTTGGGCATGTGGTAGGCTGGGGACAGGTCTGTCCTAACCAAATAAAAATAGAGGTAATCTGGGCATGGCACAGACCAGAAATGCAAAAGTAGGTCAGGAGTTTTCTAGGGATAGCAGGGTACTACAGGAAATTTGTACCCAATTACAGTGTTCTGGCTGCTCCCCTATCTGACCTGGTAAAGAAAAAGATACCAAAGAAAATTACCTTGGGACCAGCCTGTGAAGAAGCCTTTACCAGATTGAAGGAGGCACTATGCAGTGCTCCCATTTTGACAAGTCCTGACTGTACTATATGGACTGGAATAAGGACCATGACTTCCTGACCCACCATGTATGAGGAAGCTCTGGCTCTACGGTCATACCACACTTTTTGTTTCTGTTGGGCAGCTGCCAGGTTGCTCTAGGCTGCCCCCATAAGCTCTTTCAGCGTAAACTTACAGACGTAATTCGCTATGGGAGTTCCCTAGGTGGCGTGCTTGCCTTCCCAGTCCTCCTGCATCAAGTCTAGGGGCCCACGTACCTGGCATCCATGTAAGAGTTCGAAGGGGGAAAAATCCTGTCGACTCTTGGGCACCTCCCTGTATGCAAACAACAGGTGGGGAAGGTATTTCTTCCAGTCCCTCCCATGCTGTTCAGCAAACGCTCAGAGCATAGACTTCAGGGTACCAGTATATCAGCTGGCAAAGGATTGTTGAGGTTCTCTGGACATACTGGTCCACCTGGGTACCAATGACATTGAGGGAACTAGTGAGCAAGAGATACAGGCAAGGTTCAGGGAGCTTGCCAGGGTCTGTAATGTCATAGGATGTGCAATTTCCTTCTCAGAAAAATCAAAGGCTAGTGGGGAACACAAGAAGAAGATTAGGGAGCTCAGGGAGTGGTGCGGGGCTAGAAGGTATGGGTTGATGGAGGATTGGGGGAGACCTGGGAGGATAAGGGGCTGTATGCTAGAGATAAGCTCCATCTCAATTTGAGGGGGAGGGAAATCCTTAAGTTAAAAATAGAGGGATTCATTGGTGAAAGATGAGGTTTAAACTTGTGATGGGGGAGAGATGGGAGAAAAAGCTTTCAAGGGGGTCAGGTAAAGGAGGGAGTCTGTCTCCACCCCCTGGGGAGCTGGAGGAATGTAGGAAAATGCCAACTGGTAAAGTGCTGACCGGGGAAAGATGGAATCCCCATGGGAACGCGAGCTGGGGAAATGGAAGTATACAGAAAGAGTGGAAGGTAGTCCTGCTAGATGTCAGGAGCTTGGGCAATAAAATGCCAGAGCTCCAGGTGATGCTAACTGAGGGAGAGATGGATGTGGCAGTGGTCACTGAAACCTGGTCCACCGGAGGGCACAACTGGGACCTGAACCTGGAGGGTTACACCATGTTCAGGAAGGACAGGGGGGAGGGACAGGGAGGAGGGGTAGCAATAATAGTCAAAAACTGCATTGGCATAAGAGGAGTGAAGGAAGCGGAGGGAACTGTGGAGGTGATTTGGGTCACCTTGATAACAAGAGGGGGGCAAGAGAGTAAAAATAGGAGTGATGTATAGAACCCCTTCACTGGTGTAGGAGCTGGAGGCAGATGTTGGTAAGCACTGCAGATTAGGCAGGGGATGGGTGGTAGTGTTGTGGGACTTAAACATACCAGGAACAGACTGGGAGACTATGACATCCTCAGTGGCCAGGGAACAGAGGTTGTTGGATGTCTTTCAGGACATGTTCCTAACTCAGCAGGTGGGGGAACCAACCAGGGAGGTGCGGATACTGGATGTGGTCCTGGCAGACAGTGACCAGATTGGGGGCCTGGAGGTAAGGGACTCATTGGCGGGGAGCAACCATGTCATGGTCTGGTTCAGTCTGGACCTAGGAGGGGTAGAAGGCTGTACAAAGACGGAGGTAACTGACTTCAGGGGGGCGGATTTCAAAGAAATGGGAAGGATCCTTAAGAAACATTTGGATGGGATTGGGCCAGACATGGATGCTGTCAGTAGGAGGGAAATCATCAGGAGGGGGGTGCAGGATGCTACCAGCACCTGTGCAAGAGTAAGACGAAAATGCAGTAGGGCTCTTAAACCCTGCTGATGGACCAGGAGGTTCAGGAGGTGGTAAGGGGAAAGAAGGTGACTTATAGGCATTTCAAGTGCTCAAGGAGTGAAAGGGATCGAGGGGAGTATGAGCTGATGGCCAGAAGGGCCACTAGGGTGGTGAGGGTGGCTAAGGCAAGGAAGGAGCAGAACCTGGCCAGGGAAATTATGAGATGGAAAAAAGGGTTCTTTAGATACATTGGGGAAAAACAAAGGGCGAAGAGGCAGATTAGCAGGATTAAAATAGGGGAGGGATGTGCACAAGACCCGGGGGAGCAGGCTGAGGTACTAAATGAGTACTTCACCTCAATTTTCACCAAGGAAAATGGGGGGCTGCATCATACATGGGAGGAGATGGTGAAACTGAGGAGAGGGGACCCTTGCCAATCGGCTGGTCAGGGGAGAGGGGGGCCATCACTGGCAGGAGAGGGGAAGGCAAAGCAGGGGGACAAGGTAGCAGAGGTGGAAATCATGGCAAAGAGAGTGAGAGAAGCCCTCAGGTCCCTTAAGATGGAGAAAGCACCGGGGCCAGATAAATTACATCCCAGAGTGCTGAAGGAACTGGCGGATGTCCTGGCGAAACCCCTGGCGGAGCTTTTCAGCATCTCTCTGAGGACAGGGTGGGGGCCCCAGGACTGGAAGGTGGTGCATATAGTGCCTATCCACAAGGGGGATCAAGGGAGGTGGCAGAGAACTACAGGCCTGTCAGTCTGACATTGGTGGTGGGCAAGGTGATGAAGGGCATTGTCAAGGAGAGGCTGGGGGGGACCTGAAAAAGTTGGGGTGCCTGGACAATAGACAGCATGGATTCATCCCGGGGAAATCATGTCAGACAAACCTTGTGGAGTTCTATAACTGTGTGACGAGTGCCTTGAACCTGGGTAGATCGGTGGATGTCCTCTATCTTGACTTCAGCAAGGCATTTGACTCTGTTCCTCATGGGGGCCTGTTGAATAAGCTGGGAGAAATGGGGGTTGGGAACCAGATGATCAGATGGATAGGCAATTGGCTCCAGGACCAGACCCAGAGGGTCGTGGTTGGTAGGATAGTCTCATCCCCAAGGAGGGTCATTAGTGGGGTCCCTCAGGGATTGGTCCTTGGGCCCCTCCTGTTCAATGCCTACATCTCTGACAAAAGGAAGGGTATCAGGAGTGAGATGAATCTCTTTGCGGATGACTCAAAACTGGGAGCAGTGGTGGATGGGGACACGAGGAGGGTGGCCCTACAGGAGGACCTGGAGACTCTGGAAAAGTGGTCTAGAAAATGGAAGCTGAGGTTCAATGAAGGGAAATGAAAGGTACTGCATCTGGGAGCCAGAAACCCAGGCCAAGTGTACACCTTTGGGGGGGATGCTACAAGGCTCAATGGCTGAGAGAGACCTGGGGGTGGTGGTTGATGTCAAGATGAACAACTCTGAGACTTGTAGGAGGGCAGCGGCCAAGACCAACAGGATGCTGGGATGCTTCACTAGGGGGATCACCTCCAGAAGGAGGGAAGTGATACTCCCTCTGTATAACTGCTTAGTGAGGCCGCACCTCGAGTACTGCATGCAGTTTTGGAAGCCACACCTAAAGAGGGACATAGAACTCCTGGAAAGAGTCGAGAGGAGGGCAACCAAAATAATCTGGGGCTTTGGGGACAGGACCTATGGAGAGAGGCTCAAAGAGTTAAATATATACACATTGGAAGAGAGAAGTGACCAGGGGGACATGATGGAGGTATTCAGGTACATGAAGGGGTTAAATAGGGGAGGAACAGTCAGGGTGCTCTGAAGGAAGGAGGGGGGCAACTAGAGGGCATGGGTGAAGCTGGAGGGGGGAGATTCAGGAGAGAAAGGAAGAGGTGCTACTTCACTGAGAGGGTGGTGGAGCCATGGAATGCACTGCCAAGGGGGCTGGTGGAGGCAGAGACAGTAGAAGGGTTCAAGAGGGGGTGGGACAAGTACAAGGGAAGGGTTCTGGAAGCAAAATCCTGTGCAGCAGGAATATCCAGACTGGGAAGGGAGAAGCCAGAGAGGGTGAGGGGGTCAGAAAGGTCAGCTCCCAGGGTGGGGGCTGACCAAATGAGCAGACACAAAAGACCATTAGGCCTACTCTGCTGGCATTTTAGTATGTTAGTCTGTTAATAAATCTTTCCACAAGCCCATTGGCTTGTGGGTGATATGGTGTCATGCATCTCTGTACAACCCCATACTTCTCCCACAAACATTTCATCAGGTCCGACATGAAGGAACCCCCTCGATCGGTAATTACCTCCTACGGAAACCCAACATCGGAGAAAATCCCAAATAAGGCATCTGCCACTTATTCTGTCCTCAGTGAGGATAGGGTGACTGCCTCTGGGTACCAGGTGGCATAATCCACCACAGTCAGATGAATTTCTTCCCTGAGGAGCTGGGGATATTTAAAGGCCCCACAATATCCATTCCCACCTTCTGAAATGGCTCCCTCCACTATGGGCAATTGAATCAGGGTGGCTTGGGTTTTCTTGCCCGCCTTCCTTATTTCTTGACACCGGTGACAACACCTGCAATACTCCTTCACCTGCTGGGTGAAGTTAGGCCAATAGAAATTCTGGGCCAACTGCTGCATAGTGCGCGATTCCCAGATGACCAGACAAGGGAATATCATGTGCAATCTTGAGCAACTGCTCACGATACCCCTTGGGAATGACAAGCTGCCTGCCTAACACCCCTCCCTCTATCTACACAGCCTGAGTATACGTAAGTCCATTTTCTCAATAAACTTTATGTCTGCTGTCACCTCCCTGTGCTCCGTCAGAGTCTGCCCAAGCCCCCAGCTTCTCTAGACTAGGGTCACTTCTCTAAGCAGCTGCAAACTCCTCACACATTCCCAAGGCATGGGACAGGTCCCCTTCTATCACTAAACTAGGGTCCCTAGCTCTAGTGTCAGGGCACTCAGGACCACTGTCAATCCCAACCCTCTGACAATGGGTCACTCCTCCCTTTTTGGAGAAACCATCTGTAGCTGTGTGGTTAACTGCTATTGGGGAAATTTCTACCCCTTTTCATGAGTCTCCCCATCTGGAGACACAGGCTGGGGAACCAGCCTCTCAGTAGTTTCCACAATGGCTTCTGTGGGGTTCATGGAACTACAATTTTACCTTGCCACTTGGCTACTGGTAACTGCACACACCATCCCCTGTTTGAGATTGTTGCCCAGGATCACATCCACTGCTAAGGTTTTGGCTACAGCCACCTGTTGCACAGTACCCCCTGTTTCACCCCCAGTTTAGGAGAACACTAGCAAGGGACAATGTTTTCTCCCCACCAGTAAAGTCCTGTACAGTGATGTATATATTGGATATAAGCTGACCAGGCTGTACCAGATCCCCTTTTACCAATGTCAGGGATGCCCCTGTGTCCCCTAACACTTGCGTCTGTACACCATTCACCATGACTGGGTGCATGTGTTCCCTCATGTTTACAGGCATGCTTCCAGGAACACACAAACAACACACTTCTTTCCTAGTACCACCTTGTGTATTGATAGTCCATTTGGGACACTGTCTGGCAATATGCCCAGTTTCTTTACACAACCAACATTCTTTTCTTTTCTCAGAGAAATCTTTTCTCTGAAACCTAGGGCTAACTGGTTTTGGTGGAGGCCATGAGGGTTTTAGCAGCCCTGAAGGCGCTCTTTTCCCTTTCTGCACTTCCATGACCACCCCATTCACTCTCAGAGCAGGTCTGCTCTTGGCATAGCAGTCCGAGAGTTCAGCAGCCTCTTGCACTGTTTTAGGAACTCGGTCCTCCAGCCAGGTTTTCAGCTCTGCTGGGCATGCCCCAAAAAACTGTTCTAACAGAATCACATTTTCAATTTTATCAACAGAGTTTACTTCAATTCCTTCCCACCAATGTTTTAAAAACTGACTTTGTTTCATGGCTAGCTCCTTGCAGCTCATGTCAGGGCTTCTCCTGAGCTTACGGAATTAGCTCTGTATGATTCAGCAGTTAATTCCAATTTGTTTAACAGTGCAGCTTGAAATTTGCTATAATCATTACTGTCTTCATTGTCCATTTGACCCAATGCATCCCGAGCTTTCCCAATAAGTAGCGTGGATAGCTGGAAGCTCCAGGACTCTCTAGGACTTTTAGCTGAATATAAACTTTTTCAAAAGAATTTAAAAAGGCATCTATATCCTCCCCCTCTTTAAATATGGCTATCAATTTGGAATTCAGTTTGTAACCCAGTGCTATAGTCCCAGTTAAACCCAAGCCACTTACCTGCTCTGGTGCTGGTGGTTGGAGTAGTAGCTTCCCCAGTTCGTGTTGCCTCTGGCGCTCACACTCTTCACGGTCAGCCTCCTGCTGTTCCCACTCTGTCTCTCAGTGTTCTCGCTCTACCTCTTGGCATTCTCGTTCTGCCTTCCTTTTAATTTCTAGCTCCATTCTGCACAACTCAATCTGCAGCCTGAGTACTTCTGGATCCAGAATGCTGGTAACCTTCCCCTGCTGCTGTGGCCCTTCACTGGCACTGGCCTTGTTGCCCGCCTCATCGGATCTGGCCACTGCACTGGCCGCTAGCCCTTCAACACTCAAGGTTCGGTTCTTTACAGTCACTGTCTGTGACTCGATGCTCTGGGTATCTGCTACCATCAGGGCATCCACAGGGTTCTGTTTGCTGGCTTTCACCTCGTACAGGACTCCTCTGTCCCTGCACAACTGCTTTAAGTAGTCTGCAGTGTGCCCGCTGTAGTTGGAAGCCATCTTCTTCCCTAACTATGGCTACTCTGACTTGCAAGTTAGAAAAAAAAATAAAACAAGTAGGAACTTGACTGTAAGCCAAGTGATATAGTTCTGTCTCCTTTTAAAGAATAAATAACTGCCCTTTCTTGACAAGTGAGCTGTACAGTATCAAGCTGACAAACTGAACAATAAAAGCTTGTAATACCAAAATTTATGCACACCGCTGCCAACCAATCTGTCACAACCCTACTCAGCAGGTCAGGCCCTCTGCTCCCACAGTGCCAACCTCCAAGCACAGTATTGTGAACAGGAACAGAAAAGGGTAACTCTCCTGTCTGTTTTGTGGGTTCAAATTACCTTTGGTATCAAGTTCTGGAGGGATTCAAACTGTGACCCTCTTGCTATGCTTACCCAAATGTACAGGCTCAGATAATTCTGCTCTTCAGGGAAATGACAGATATCTTTTTACTATGGGTACCTAACCAGGTGTCGAAAATGAACCCTTAAGCACTCTATGAAAGACCTCAGATAAACTCTTACCTTTTTCCCAGTTTGGTATAACCTGTAAGCTTATGCACAATATCAACTTTAACCATATATGCTTCACTTGTCAAAGAAAGAATTTCAAAGGCACACCGAGCAATCTCTTAAAATAGAGGCTTAATTTAAAAGAGATAAAAATGTAAGATGTAAATACAGAACAACATATCACAAAAACCATACAATCACTTAAAAAAAACAAGGTTATAAATACAAACAAAATATCCTACCACAGTACACTTAGACTTGTCTTTCTAATGTATACCTTCTAACAGTGCCTGATGTTGCTTTTTCAGAGTCCAGACATGTATGACACACTCTAAAGGTCAGTCACAGCATAATTAAAACACTGTCTTGAACCTGCCTTCTCCATGATGTCACCCAGCTCTTCCTCTGTTTATAAAAAAAAATTATACAACCAGGATGTCTCATCATTCAGAAGGTGACACCAACAAAAAGTTGTTTCCCCATGTCCTTTTGATCTAGAGTGTTTTCCTGTCTCAAGGACATCAAAGGACATTTTATGACTCTCTGATAGATCTCACTAAGGTGCAATATGCTTTGTGACACCAGTCAATTAACTGACCTTCCTGAGGGCATCATAAAATGGATATTTCAGGTCTTAGCTTCAAACAATCCAGATCCTAAATAAGGCTATACAATGTGAGTTCTTGGAAGTTAATCCCATCACAGAGATCTGCTGTTTGACATATATCTTGTCCTTTTGAAGTGAAACCTGGGGGGGGGGGGTCATCCAGGAGCACAGCATTTCTCATGACAGACAATCACACCATATTTTTATTTTACAAAAATCATAGAGTAATCAGAACCAGCTGTCCAAGTGTCACAGTAATATCTAATGATGTCTCCCAGGGGGCCGCATGTATACCACAAACAAAATGGTGACAGGATCAAGCCCTGTGGAACTCCACATGACAGGAGCATTGGGTGGGAGGAATAGATTCCTATAACCACTGTTTGCATTCTGCCTGTGAGAAAGGACTTAAACCAGCTGATGACTGTGCCAGTAAGTCCACAATGTTCCTAAAAACAATCTAATAATATCCCATGATCCATGGTATCAAATGCCATGGAGAGATCGAAGAGAACAAGAACAGACCATTCACCCCTGTCTCTCACCCTAAGGAGATAATTTTGCACTTTAATAAGTGCAGTCTGTATACTATTCCTTGATTTGAATCCTGACTGGACTGGCTCAAAAATGTCAAAGGGAGCAAGACACACCTCAAACTGTACAGACACCACTTTCTCAATAACTTTCTCCAAAGAGGGAAGGTTAGAGATGGGTCTATAATTCACCAGGTAATCTGGGTCCAATGAAGGCTTTTTCAAGAGGAATTTCATTAGAGCTTCTTTCAAGGGCTCAGGGACATCCTTGCCCCCTTGACAAGGAACACTGGTCTATCTCTGTGAATACTGACCCAATAAACGCACCATAGCCCATTAGGAGGCGTGTCAGGCCAGGGTACAAGTCACAGTATGTCGGCGGCAGCTTTGAGACAATCCTACTGACCTCTTCCACTCCTACTGGATCAGATTCACTCCAGATTTCAGAAGAGTCTCTGTTAGTCACAGACCTGACACCACACACCAATTGTGAGACCCCAGGGGAGATACTCTATCTGATAGAGCACACTTTATTAATGAAGAACAGAGCAAACTCTTCACATCTAGTGGATTAAAGAGCTAACCAGCTGGAGATAGGCCGGATATAGTAGCCTGTCCACAGTCTGGAAGAGCTGAACTGGTCTGTTCTTCACTGTGGCAATCTCCCTGGACAGGAACTCTGCCTTTTTACAGGAGATTGTCCTTTCATAATCTTTTTAATGGGATTTCAAAGCCAATTTGTCCTCCTCAGTCTGAGATCTCCGCCAGTGGCAATTCCAACCTCTGACACTTAGTCTTCAACTCTTTGAGTTCCCCATTGAATCATGGGGCTCTCAAGTGTGAAGACATGGGTCATACATGGACTGGTGCAGCAGAATCGAGACCTGAGGTAATGACCCTATTATAGGCCATCACCACCTCCCCCAGTCCTGTCTTGCAAGAAGTCATCACACTCGATAGGTTCAATGCAGCCTGGAGTCCTGATGAGATCAAATCCCTTAAAAGATGGTAATAAACCATCTCTGCAGAGGGGATATTCTTGGGGGGGGGTCAAATGAAAGCTTCACCTTGCAATGATCCAGCCAAATGACTGGATCAATCTCGAGATCTAGTGAGAATACAAGGTCCAAGGTGTGACCGCACAAGTGGGTTACAGAGCTAATTACTTGTGACCGACCCAGCGATTCTATAGACTGGAGGAAGTCTTGACCAAAAGCTGAGAATTCATCATCAGCCCAGGCATCAAAATCACCCAGAATTAACCATTTGGGTGACTCCAACACTAGGCCAGCCGTAAAGTCCATTACTTCCTGCAGGAAATCCCTCTCATGGCCTGAGGGTCAGTACATAAGAAGGGTCTTGTAGCCTACACCTGGGCTCACTCAGAAGTTCAGGCTGGATCTAAAGCAGATAGCCACTCCCCTGTGCCTACGTCCCCTCCTTGGGCAGTACACAACAGAAAACCCAGCCAGGATTGATGCCTCCAGAAATAGACCAACATCGTCACCCAGCCAGGTCTCTGTAACGCAAGCCAGGTTGACCGAGGAGATCAGATCCACCGTAATAGTGATCTTATTCCTCATCAACCTGGCATTGCAAAGCACTGCCCAGTGGGATGAGTGCAGACTGCTGGCCTACCTGTACGCTGCTCACCCAAACCAATAGAACCCTTGGGTATAGGAATTAGACAGAGAGGACCCCTTTCCAGCTCCCATTTCACCCCAGGGTGCCTTCTGAATCTTACCACCCTAATACCATCCCCCCGGTAGCTCTCCCTGGGCCCTTCTACATGGTCCCCTGCCTTTGAATGATACCTGCAGTGTCAATATGTGACAGCTGACAGGAGAAGGTTCTCAAAAGATTGGAGGTCCAAGAGATGGTCTGAAGACAGTAGCTACGCCTGGGGGGCTGACATCCCAACACATCGTTAACTGGCTAGCTAAACACTGTATTAATAACAAAAATATCTTAAAATAATCCTTAAAACTCAAATAAAATATATAAATTTATAACCAACCCAACCTAACCTCACAGTCATCCAAAACCATACTGTAACCAGCAGCCCACTATCATGCAAGACAAGGCAGGTTCCACTCACTCCATCAACCAAACCATCCCACACACAATACAATAAAAAACACCCCCCAAGCAAAACAGCACTCAACACCCTAGACAAACACACAACAACATTCGGACAAGGCAACCTCATTTGAGCGCTTACAAAAACATCGACTCAAGTTACGGTGCCTTTGTTCAAGGCTATCTGGCAGGTTAGTGACCAGATACCTGGGTGGGTGAGGTAGGGTGACTGGAAGTATGCATGTATACATGCACACACACGTCCGGGGGCAGAGAGAAAGGAAAGGGAAGATATGTGGGAGGGATGTGGTGGGCAGCTGTCGAGCTGTTCTACTAGCAGGTGGAGAGGCTGGTCAGTTGGGAGGTGCAGAGTTCGGGTCTGGTGCAGTATTCTTTTTGCCGGCAGTCGGCTTGTATTTTTTTAAAGCATTTCACCCCCTCCAACATGCACCCCCCGGAGTTGAGAATCCTTTAGTAGGGGTGTGTGAAAAAAAAAAAAACATAGTTCTTGAGTGCCCTCTTGCCATTCGCTGCAAGTGTGCATCCCTGAAATTCATTTTCGGTGATGTACACTCACCCAAATGGCGATTGCTATTCCGCGATTGCCATTATGACATAGAACCCGCACTCACTTACATGAGGTACCTAGCTTCAAATGATAAGTATCTAAATAAACCAGCCCCAACCCGCAAACCTTATTAGTAAATAAAAACAAGTAAATAAGCAGGTTCAGGAAGAATCCAACAACAGACTATAACAGAATAAACATAGACTCAGTTCATGAGAAAATGTCGAACTGTCTATTTACTAAAATCCTTTACTTAATGAAATCTTCTAGGTGAAGATAATGGATTCCTCCAGGCAGCAATTCTGAGATCCAGCTAGGAGCAGGCTGCCTATCAGCCCCATCAGACAGATTACCCAGGTGGAGTATCCAATCTAAATGTTAAGATCCAGGTCTATTTATGTGCAGATTAATATAAGGTCAATTTTGAGTTTTATGCGTCATTAAATAAAAGCTTAAAAAGTTCTGATTAAAACAAGGAACACCGTCAATGGGGCCTATTCAGAGAGGTCCTGGTGCTATGTGGGAATGGAACGTAAGGGGAGGCACAGAGCTGCACATTGTACAGACCCCGAGGGATAAACAGCATGGAGCAACAGGCACGCAAAGTGCTGGACAGGCATGGGTGGGGAGCAGTTAGGCATGCAGCAATGTGCAGAGGCAGGCCAGAGGCCATGCAGAGACAGGGGTCCACCATTTGACCACACCATATATGGTGGTGTGGAACAGCTGCATGTGAGGTGTAATGTGTGAGTGCATGTCCAACGAAGGTGGAAGACTTACAGGCAAACAGGGACACAGAACAGTGGGCGGCCGCTGCTCCACCACAGCCCACATTGGCTGCAGAACCTCGCAGACAAGCCAGCAGGAGAGGGAGGTGTCCATGGTCCACCAACTTCAGTGGAGCTCAGGTGGCCATGTTGGTGACTGACATCTGCCAGAACTATGATATTCTATATGGCAGATGGTCCCTGTCATCCCCCACAGAGACCAAGGCATGGATCAAGCTGGAACTCCAGGTTGCAATCAATGCCACAGGACCGGTGACTTGCACACTCTCCGTGAACAAGCACAAATGGTGGGATCTCCGGTCACAGGTAAAAAAAAGCTAAATCAGGCACAACAGTCCCTGGGCACCACAGGTGGTGGACCACCACCGCCAGTACCCCTGCTGACCCCAATCGAGAAACTAGTGACAGACACCATCAGTGATGTCCTGCAAGATGGAGAGCCTGATGGATTGGATAGCATAAGGGGTGAGCAGAAAGCACCTGGCATACACCACACAACACAGCCACACCAGACACAGAGTATACTGACCACCTGTGCTCCTATCCCCACAGTGCACAATGATGACAGCCCCAGAGAGGATCCATCAGGCTACACCACAGGGTCAGCGCAGACATCCCCAGTGGACAGTAAGCAATGGGACAGCAGCTGTGCAGGGTCCATGGTACCACCACCAGTGCCCATAGTGATGGCAGTATGTTACACCCCAACAAGTGCCATGCAGCAGGACACACAGGCAATGAAGGAGGTCGCCCATCCATCGGCATCCACTGACACCAGCCAGGAAGAGGACACGCAGTGGAGCCACACACCCAAGCCACAGGGGACCACCAGTGCAGTGGACATGGCCTCACTGAACCCACATGACGAGGACAGCCTGATGACAGAGGGCACCATGGCCAAGAAACAGTGCACACTACCAGCAGATGGAAACAGCAACAACAGACCAGGGACTCAGGACACCAACACAGCCCCCTGTGAAGACCCTGACACACAGGACTCCCCAACGCCAGATCAAGATGACAAACTAGGGACATCTGTGGGGCCACCAGACAGGCATGCTGAATGTCACCCAGCAGCCTGCTACTCACCTACTACCCTGGCCTGCACCAGCTGGAGCGTGACCAGCTACAGGCCACCAGGGAGAACACGCAGACCATGGAGCAGCTCATGGAGGTGGTGGCAGGCACTGTACTTGCCCAGGAGAGGCTTGCCAAACATGTCTCCACTGGTGTCCATGCCCAGGAATGGCTGTCAGATGAGGTCACTGCAGGGGTCTGTGCCTAGGAGAGGGTTGCCAACATACTTTTGGCCATCATCACACATCACTGCCATCCACCCACAGGCACCACTACCTGCACCCATGGAGGTCGACATGCAGTGACAGCACCTGTCAGTGCCCAGTCCCCCTGGGACCACAAGTGCCACCCTGCCCACAGCTGCAGCTGGCCATGCCAGTGCTGCCCCCACTGTACAGCAAGGGGAGACATCCCCTTCAGGGATTACAAGAAGTCTACAGTACACTCAGATGTTGTGCAGCATGGCACAAGCAGTGAACACTCTGCCTACCATGCCTGGCGTCAACATCATTGTGCCACCACTGTGGTCCAGGCAGTAGAACCGCATCTTCAGGATGCCTATGGTCCTTTTGATGATGCTGCATGCTGTCATGTGGGCTTGATTGTATGCCTCCTCCACAGGGTGCTGTGGTGCCAGGTACGGCATCAGCAGGTACGTCCACAGTGAGTAGCCACTATCCCCTGTGGAGGTGAAACGAACAAGCATCAGTACATTGCCAGTGCCACACAGTGACCTGTAATGCCGCAATAGCCTTCCACTGTGCTCACCTATGATCCATTCATACCCCTCAGGTCATGTGGCTAGATGCTGCTTTTGCCTGCTGTTGTCGAATATGTAGGTGTCATGGCATACCCCTGGATACATCACATACACATTGGTCAGGATGCCATTGGCATCACACACCACCTGGCAATTCACACTGTAGTACCCTTTCTGATTACTGTATGCCTCCTCATTCACTGCTGATATCAGTAACACCGTGTTCGTACAGTCAATTGCTGACACATTACGTTTTGGCATGCCATACAGTTCATGGAACACCCTCTTTGCTGACCTGATGACCTCCTTCGTCATTGGGAACAATATGTGTTGCCCCAGGTGGCACAATGGAGCCTCTGTCACCTGATGAAGTGCCTGGGACACTGACAACTGGCACACACTGGTCATTTCCCCCATGACCCTCTGGAACCTACCTGTGGCATAGTATTGCAGTGCAAAGAGGACCTTTGTCTCCATGGACATGGCCATGAATCTCTGTGTACATGGCTTGACATGGCCTTTGACGAGACAACATATTTACTGTAGTGTGGCATGATCAACACAGTACTGCTGAAGGCATTCAGTGTCATGTAATGTGTGTGCCTCCAGCCTGCACCTGAACACACGTGGCCATCTGCACTGGTGGTGGCCATGGTGCCGCGCTATGGCATCCTCAATGAGGACTATATTCAGCAATGCTCCAGGACACATGGTGACTATGTGGGTAACACCACCAGGTGGGGTCAGCAAGCACTGCTTCTGTGCAGGCTGGTGGCTATGTGGGGTGCAGGGAGGGTCCCAGTCCACATGCCCTTTAAGGGCATGAACATCACACGTGGTACAGGTGTACCACATAAAACACCATGGTGATGTTGTGTGTGCCCGAATGCCATGGTCACAGCAGCAGCAATGGCAGCAGTGGGCAGTAGTATTGCCAGCAGTGGTGCTAGGCACGGCCTACCTGGGCACCTGATTTGTGTGTCCATGACCTGTTTCTAGGACTGGTTGCTGGTTAGAGCAATATGGGAGGTGATGGAGAGGGCACAGGTGAGCGTGGTGGCATGCGTGTATGTGGGTGTACATGGGATTTCCTGTTGGTCCAGGACTAATGTGCTATGCTCTGCTGTGTGTTCCAGGTGACAGGGACCAGACTGGCACATATCGCCCTGGAGCGGCTGGGTCTGGGGCTAAGGGGGCACGGGGCAGGTAGTGGCCCCCAGGAGATGACTTCCAATGGACATGCCCCCGTACTGCTCCCTGAAGCAATCCACGAAGGACATGCTCTACTATGATGACATCAGCAATCTGTGGGCCATCCTTGAGCTGTCCAAGGTAGTTGCTGTGCTGTTTCCATGGGTGGCTCTGTGTGTGTGTGTGTGTGTGTGTGTGTGTACATGCTGACAGCCCTTGCAACCCCCCCCCCCGTGTACTGGTAGTTGGTTCCCTGTGTGTTCTTGTAGTTGCAGCGGTACCGGGGTCCATTGCAGAGGACAGTCCTGGAGGAAAGGCCTTTCACCAGCTCCACCCCACCACCTCTGTCATCCACCTCTGAGTCTGGGGAGTCTGATTGAGTGGCCCTGTGTTCATGTTGTTGTATTTGTGCCTGCCTAGTGTACTGTGCTGTCCTGTACCATGTCCCCTGCCCTTCCCTGCCCTACATTTCAATGAACACTGTGTTTCACAGCAGCTTTTAGGTCTGTGTCCATCATTCACCCTGGCGCATTGCTGCTTGGGCAGCCTGGTTTGTGTGGTGTGCCTTCTGTTGCGGTACCTATGCATGCTGTCTGTGCCCACTCGTATTGGTGGGACTCCCATGTCGACGGGTGTGCCAGGCCCATTAGCCAGTGTATGGGTGCCCCACTTTTGGTGGCCTTGGGCCTTTGTCCCCTCCCATGCCTGGGCATTTTGTGCTCTGCATGTTCAGGCATGTTGTCTGTGTGTCTTCTTGGGTGTTACTGGCGTGGGTATGGGTCCCTGTTGTGCCTTGACACTCACTGTGCTGCCATGCATGTGGGCAGCACGTGTAGTGTAGCTGGCCACTAGCCCTCACATTGCCGTATGCTAGAGGACTTCACTGGTGCCCAATCAACCCATTGCGGGCCCATACTGTGTTGGCCTTTGCTGTTTGGTGGCTCGCCATTTACGGCTGCCTCGTGGAGGTGTACCTAGGCCACTGTAGTGGTATGCAGCATTCTGTCGTGCATTGCTTCATGCATGTGTGTACACATGCGGTGTGTTCTGTCTCTGTGGCCATGCCCCTCCATGCCAAGGAAACCATGGGGCATGCATGTTTGCTGGGCAACCATTTGCATGTCGCTACGCCTGACATGTGCATGCCGCACAGGTGTGCTGTTCGTGTCATTCAGGTATATCCTGCTACGCATTGGGCATGCATGCTGTGCGTAACCCTATGCACTAATTGTGAATAAGCCCCAAGAGGAGAGAAAATGGTCTTTTTTTTTAATTCAATATACTTTATTTCTTTTATCTTTTACATACACAGTGTTACAAGGAACATAAATCTGAAGAGAAAACATATATATACATACATAGTTATGGCCTGAAGGTTACAGCAGTCTACTAATCTTAACTAACTATCACTAAAACTAGACTTACATTTAACTATGAATTACCGAAATCCGCTGTCCCTCCCCCTTCTAGTAAATGCTAGTATAGTCAGGCCTGGT
Organism: Neoceratodus forsteri; assembly: GCA_016271365.2. Taxonomy (NCBI): domain Eukaryota; kingdom Metazoa; phylum Chordata; order Ceratodontiformes; family Ceratodontidae; genus Neoceratodus; species Neoceratodus forsteri. Next base: position 466,053,458 of record CM057449.1, read on the forward strand.
TAATCCATGCACATTTGTGTTTGCCAATTTTGTTACGTAATACAAATCTACATAGTAACCAGACAGTGATAATAAAGAGGTCAATAGCCCAGCAAAAAATGTGTATGCAGTGTTTTCCATTCAGACAGTGAGGCATACTGGCAGTTCCATAATTATACATCTAAATTTGTCTCATGAACGCTTATCTACGTCTTTGGTTTCCTTTATATTGAAGTTAGTGTATAAAGCTTGCTCCATTTTCTGTCAAAGCTAGTTGGACAATGTCTGAGATTAGCTATCATTTTTTCTATTCTTAGGTTATATAAGAACTCCTTCAGCCACTCCGAGTATGAAATACTTAAGGAGTCCTTCCAGTGCCTTAATACCATCTGCTTAACTGAGTGGGAAATTAAAGCCATAGCATGTCGTCTTTCCAAAACTGGGATTTGGGAATAGTCCCCAAGGATACATATTTTGGGTTCAAAGTATGATTCCAGTTCAAGAAGGGGATCAAGTTTGTTCTTAATCATGTTCCATAATGACCTAATTAAGGGGCATTCCCAGAACACGTGGTATATCATGCCCTCACTTAAGCCACATCTATTACATATGGGATCAGGTAACTTGCTCATGGCAAACAACTTTGCTGGAGTAAGGTACATATTGTGTACTATATGGAATTGGATTAGACACAACTTATCATTAGCCGTGTAGGAGTATATTGCTTTCCAAATGCCCTCCCAACAAAACTGTTTATTCGGGAAATGATTTTCCCAATACAGTGACTTTCCTTGGATATCGGGGTTAATTCTAGGGTACAAGTCTGCTGTTATTTTGGATACTGCATGAGGACTCCATGCCAAACTATGGAGCATGCTAATAAGATCTTTTTGGTCAGTTTCCCAAATATTAAAACCCTTTGTTGCAGTTAGAAGGTGTCTAATTTGAAATGCTTTGAATATCTGATCGGATGGAAATCCTAATATCCTGAGGAGTTCAGGGGAAGCCTTTATTTTTCCCTGGTCCAATAAGTCCAAGACTCTAACATCCTGTTCTAGAGACTCTCCAGTAACTTTTAGGTATTATTTATCAAGTAGAAAATTCAAGTTTAAATGAATAGGTTGAGAGATATCCTTAGTATTATTATATTTAAGAGCTCTACACAGTTGGGTGTGTACTTTCAGGGACATGTATACTAATTCATTTTTTAGTATCTTAAAGCCCTTCTTAGGAGAAATGAATAATAAGCTATTAGGGAAAATACCTGACCTTTCAATAATTAAACGGTCTATTTTTAACCAAAGTGGTTCACAACTAGGTGGTATTCCCAAAGAGACCGGGGGCCCAACAGAAATATTTAGCTATATGGCTTGCCAAATAATAATGGAAAATGTTTGGCAGTTTTAGGCCCCCATTTTGCTTTGGAGCTCCAAGTTTAACAAATGACCATCTCAGTGGCTTTGATTTCCAATGAAACTTTGTAATAATCTGCTGAACCTTCTTAAACCATGTTTGTGGGAGAAAAAAATTTAGCATGTTCAGGGGGAAAAGTCTTGGGAGGACATTCATTTTAATTACATTAATTCTTCCTTGTAAAGAAAGATAAGAGGTGGGGCCCATCTACCGAAATCCTGTTGTATAGATCCTAATTTGGTATCTAGATTCAATTTTCGGATTTGTGATAGTTGAAGTGTAAGTATAAGACCCAGATAAGTCATTTGGGTTGTCCAACTAAGTTGAAGGCGGTCAAATTGTGAACGGCACATGTGTAAGTTTAGTGGCACAATTGTTGATTTACTTATATTCAGTTTGTAATTTGATAAGGTACCAAATTTCTCTATAATGGATAGTATCGCTGGAAGGGATATTTTTGGATTAGTGATATGCAACATAATGTCATCAGTATATACGGAAAGATGAAGGTCCCAGACACCAATCTGTACACCCTGTATTTGGGGAGAGTGCTGAAGGTGGTGTAGGAGCGGTTCCAAGTACAGGTTAAAAAGTAAAGGTGATAGTGGGCATCCTTGGCACATTCCTGAAAATAAGGGAATTAATTCTGAGAAAACACCATTACAATAAACTTTTACTATGGGACATGTATATAGTAATTGTATCCATTTTACAAATTTTTGCATCAAACCAAATTTTTTGAGAACTTCAAATAGGAAGATCCAACTTACCCTATCAAAAGCTTTCTCCGCATCCAGGGATATCAGTGCCATAGGATAAGGTGCTCCCCTGGATGCAGAGAAAATATGAAACAATTTCCTAAGGTGGTCTGAGGAAGATCTACCATCTACGAATCCTACCTGTTGTAGACTAAGTAATGGGGTCCAGATTTGTGCTACCCTAGTAGCTAGAATCTTTGCAAAAAGTTTAATGTTGTAGTTCATCAAGGAAATTGGTCGGTAATTGGATACTATTTGTGGGGATTTATTCGGTTTGGGGAGTACTATTATAAGAGTTCCAGCAATGAAGAGTCAGATAGTCCCTCGTTGCATAGATAGGTGCACACGCTTAGTAATACGGGCAATATTAATTCTTTAAATACTTTATAAAACCGAGGTGGGAAGCCATCTGGTCCTGGTGCTTTATCATCTGGTAATGAATCAATAGCTTTCCATAGTTCTTGCTGGGTTATAGGCCCCTCCAGGGAGGATGCTTGTGATTGCTGGAGAGAAGGAAGTAGAATATCTTTAAGAAAACCCTGGATTTCCTCTACAGAGGGGGCAGGTATCTGTGGGGAGTATAGGGATCTATAGTATGACTCAAATTCACCCACTACTTCTTTGGGAGTAGTAAGGAGAGAATTATCTTTAATCGAGTTGAGGGACACTACAATCCTGGATTCTTCTTGTCTCCTCAATCGAAGGGCCAATAAATGACTAGCTTTATCACCCTGCTCTATATACTTAACATGGGTCTTAAAGAGCATATATTGAGCTTTTTCTTGTAGAAGTTCCGAATACTGATTTTTTAATTTAGTTAAGCATTCTTGCTTCTCTTCGGTTTGTTAGTTAGTTTGCTGGTCTTCTAGGGCTTGAATTTGTGCTAAGAGTAAAGCAGCTAATTTCTCCCTCTTTTTCTTCCAGAGAGTGGATAAGCGGATACATTCCCCTCTAACCACATATTTTGGGGCACACCAAAGCTTGTCAGTATCCTGTATTGATCCCTGATTGTGTGCAAGGAAATGGGTAACTGTTTCCTGGAGGGATTGCACTGTTTGCTGATCTTGAATAATTTGTGTATTTAATTTCCAAATACTATTTTCAACTATTTGATGTGATAGCATACCTTCCATTCATATGGATGCATGATCAGAAATAACCCTCATGGACATGCCACTGCCTATTAAACCTTCTAATACTGGATTGTTTACCAGGAAGTAGTCAATATGAGATAATGTTTTATGGATGGGAGAATAAAAAGTAAATCCCTTTGTAGTAGGGTTTAACATTCTCCAGGGATCACTAAGGTTGTAACTCTTAATAAATTCTATTAGGGCTTTTTGTGCCGACGAATGACTACTTCTTCTACTGGTTGACCTATCTAATATAGGTGAAAGGACTATATTCCAATCTCCCCCAACTATTGTGGGCAATTTAGGGAAAAGGTTCAGCACTTGTGTTAGGTTTACAAAGAATTCCGGGGAATCAACATTAGGGCCATATATAGATCCCAAAAGGACTTCAGTATGGTTTAGAAGCCCCTGAAGAAATAAATATCTTCCTTGTTTATCAATGTACGATTGCTTTAATTTGAATGGCATTCCCCTGGTAAATAAAATGGCAACCCCCCTTTGCGCCTTTGCATTACCTGAAACATACACCTGTCCTATTTGCCTTCTTCTAAAAGAATTACCTTCTGTCTCTAACAAGTGTGTTTCTTGTAAAAAGGCTACATGACACTGTAAAGTTTCCAAGTGTCTCAAGATTTGGTAACGTTTGATTCAGGATAGGGCCCCTTTAACATGCCAGGATATAACCCTCAGTGCCATTGAGAATCAAAATTGCACCCTAGTTCAGAGATTACCCATCCTTAGGGAGACAAATAGGTCTGACTTTTGGAGCAAGAAATGGTAATATTAAATAAACTACTTATGGTTAACTCATACCCAGTACACTTCTTCATTCTGATCAATTTGAAAAATATATCTAGCATACATTCTCTAACATTCTCAGGCATTGTCATACTAAATCACTACCCTAAACAAAACTAAACTACTCAACAAAATTATCTTAGACTACCCTAACAAAATTATCCTAATCCCCCAGTCCAGATGACTGCCCTCCTTCCAAATATTCGGTTGCAAACCTCTTAACCTGCCAGACAGATACCCCACTCGCTTCCCCACCCCCCCTTCTAGCTTTGATAGAAACCCAGTTATCACGGTTTACTTCTTCCCTCAACCTTCATTCTAAATGGAACCCTGGTGTATGCTAAGCCCAAATTACCTCAACTATAGTTAACATCACTTATGGTAAATAACGCTGAACATTATATGAATATTACACAAGAGCGAAATAAGAGGAAGTAAAGCACTATCTGGATCTAAAAATCTCAGCTACCAGGTCTCACCATCCATTTAAGTTCTTGTGTCTATGTATATGCCTCCAGGACATAATATCTCCCTCTGAAGCCAATCAGAAGCTTATTTGGGCAGCCGTCGCCTCACAATGTATAAACTCAGTTGGGGCATGTTCTTAAGAAAAACGGTAGTTGTGTCTTGCTTTTCTACCCCATCGATTCTTAATGACCTAGACTGGGTCTTACATTTATTCAAGAGCTTGGATAGCCACTTCAGTTTCCTTTTTGGCATCACAAAACCCAACTCAAGCTGGGATCTCAAGAAAGACTTAGCTGTAGCTAATGGTTATATTTAATAATAGAGTGTCTCTTTCTTATTCAGTGAAAGAGTTCCGGATAGAGCTTCTTAAGGTCCTTAGTATCCTTGTCCACTTCTTCAAAAGCAATCCATTGTCCATCCTTATGCACTTACAATATCGCAGGGTATTGCATTCGAAATTTGATTCCAGCAGCAATGAGTTTAGTTACAATGGGATGCATTGCAGTGCACTTCTGCCTCACTGCTAATGGTAGATCTTGGGCTACTCGCATTCTGGAGCTTTCCCATTGGAACTCTTGTTTTTCTTTTAATTTATCAAGTATTGTTTGCTTATCCAAGTAGTTTAAAAGTTTAAATATCAGTGGGCGAGGTGGAGAACTGGCTGGAGGAGTGGGCCTCAGCGTCCGATGCACCCTTTCAATAACATACGTCGGTCCGTTTAGTGAAAGACCCGCTAGCTTAGTGCAAAGTTTTTGCAGGAACAAAATAGGGTTAGTACCTTCCTCCCCTTCTGGGAGCCCAAGTATTATCAGGTTGTTGCGTCTGAATCTTCCCTCCGAATCTACTAGTTTGTCCTCAGTATTTTTTTAGTCGCTGATGTAAAGAGACACCTGGGCCCTTCAGTTATCTAGAGAAGATACGCGTACTTCATTATCGGAGGTACGAATTGTTAACTGATCCATTGATTTTTGTAACTTCTGTAGGTCTCTGACTACTGCTTGAAGAGATTTCTTGATCGGCGAGAGGCCCTTGAAAAAGGTCTCAACAGTTAAAAGTTGCGGAGCAGCCGTGTCATCAGCGCCGCCCGCTGTGGTACGCTTCACTGGTAGCACTTTTTCTGGAGATGGTGGAAGCGTATGTTTAGGCCTCTGTGGCTTCATCATAATTTTCTGGTGAGCTGCTCAGTTTACTTTCAAAAGCAGTGAATGCTTCTTTTAATAGTTGACTTAGGGGAGATTCCTCCAGTACTCTGCCGTTTATTGAGAAAGAAGAGGGTGTTTTTTACTCAGAGGAGCAGGGGAGCGATGAAGAGCATGTCTATCAGGTGGCCATTACAACTGCAAGTGAGAAAATAGTCTTCTAACCATCCCCACCCCCAGCAGTACTCTCACAGTTGCTGTAGGAAGGCCACTCCAATACATCCAACCTAATGCTTATTACAAAAATAACCCAGAGCAGTTAACAAATAGTTAATATGGAGCATGGTCCAAAACACCAAGCCTAGCCATGGCAGCATTAAACAACGCAGTGTTCTCACCACTGCTGACTTGAGTTCAAAATTAAGCTGAGACAAAACAGAAAGGTTATGTGCTCTTACCACTTCAGCCGATCCGAACAATAGCATGGGGTCGGTAGTCCTAAGCCACGCAATGCTCTCACCACATTAGCCACTATGCTGTACGCAGAGAAACTGATCACCAGATCACAGATAATTCTAGTCCACAGAGGGCTTGCAAGAAGCCAAGTGATTCCCATGAATATAGTCACTATCCACTGTTCTATGACTGTAGACTGTGGGAACCCATGGGCTTCCTCTGATGACAGGGAGATTCTGGCACTCTAAGTTCGGCAAGGCTTGTGGTGCAAATCTCAGTGCCAGGGCTGACTCATGGCACAGTTTTCAGTCATACAAAACTAAATGCAACTCATGCCATCCCACAGTCCAATGTCATTAATTATTAAAGAGCTCTCAGCACAGAAGTGTCCATGGAGCTGGAATTAGGACCTGGTCACCCTTCACAGAAGAAACTATCCAGCAGAAATTGTCCACAATAAAGTTGGATCTAATGTGAAAAATAATGCAACAAATAAAAGTTCAGATAACTTTAACTGTTGCAGACCAAGCAAAACTTGAGGCTTTCAAATGGAATAACACAACAGCGTGACTGGACAAAATTCAATTAGCCATTTAAACACTGCTCCCCCCCCCAAGCTAGGCTTAAAACAATAATATAAGGCATAAATCATAAACAAAATCCATACAGCCAATTCGAACCAAACAGCATTACAACTGAGTGAAGACAGGCGGTAACCCAGCCTGGTGACCATCATGAAAAATCCATTCCCCAGAGTCTCCCTGTCATCAGAGGAAGCCCACAGCTTCCCAGAGTCTACACATCCATCAGTGTGAGGAGTGCAACCAGCAAAATAGGTGCGCTCAAGGGCCAAATGTACTGTATGGCCAAGGAGAGGATATGGTACTCCACACCAGAGCAGTTAGCAACTGGATGAAGTCATGGTGCAGGAAGTGGGCTTTCAGCTATATTAGGGACTGGGACCAATCTGGGAGGATATGGACCTCTACAGGGCAGATGGCCTGCATCCTACTCAGAAGGGGACCACAGTCCTCAGTGGGAGGTATAAATGCTACTTGAATGAGCATTTAAACTAAATCAGGGGAGGGGCCTGTTAAGAAAGGGAGGCAAAAATTACCCCACCCCCCCCAATGAGGGGGCATCAGGGAGGGAGGGAGGGCCCAAAGGGAGTAATCTCCCCAAGGGCAGAGGCACAAGAAGACAAGGGCAGGAGTAAGACAGAAAAAAGGGGGTAAAAATCAGGCAAGCAAGAGTAGTGCATTAAAGGAGACAGGGAGTGGAGAAGCTATATAAGGAAAAGGTGGCACAGGGAGAGTTTTAGGGAACAGCACAAGCATGAAGGGCAGAAACAGGGAAGCAGGCAGGGAGGGAAAAAGGTATGGAGAGCCATGTGCACCAATGAAGAGTCTGGGAAATAAAATTCAAGATCTCAAAGTCATCATGTCGGAGACTAGCCTAGATTGGGTGGCCATAAAGGAATTGGGGTGTACTGAGCACCACAACTGGGGCATGGCCTCCCTTTCTTAACAGGCCCCTCCCCTGATGGTATTTATAACTGGGCATAGCACCACCGCAGCCCTACTAGAGTTCACGGGTCACATTCAAAAATCTCTTGATCATGGACAACTCTCCGGGGCAATCTTTATCAATTTGACTAAAGCATTCGATACTGTTAATCATGACCTCCTAACTGAGCAGCTTGCCACAACAGGCCTGTCTCCAGAGTCAGTTTTGTGGTTTGGTAGCTACCTGGACTGTAGATCCCAGTAAGTTAGAATTGGCTCAATTCTCTCGGACAGCAAGCCTGTCTACTCGGGTGTCGCACAGGGGTCTATACTGGGTCCCCTCCTATTCAGCTTATTCCTGAATAGTCTCCCTCAAGCTAGCCAGTGCCATATTCTACTCTATGCCGATGATGCAGTTGTCTTCACGCATGGCACAAATCCAGTTGAACTTAAGCAGCAACTTCAAAGTGACTTTGCTAATCTTGAGAAGTGGTTACTAGATCATAAACTAATCCTGAACTATAAAAAAACAAAATCCATGTTGTTCTCCAGCCACCTTAACAAGCATCGTTGCTACCTCCTATCAATACGCAATCTTTCAGGGGCCCCCTTGATCTGGTCCAGCATTTTAAATACCTCAGTATCACTATTGACAAATTTTTGTCCTACACTGTCCATATTGACAACATGGCCAAAGCTATCAATAAATGTATTGGGCTGTTTTATCATCATAGGCACAGTCTGACCCCTGAAGCCCTTAAAGTAGCTGTCCACAGCACTGTGGGCTCCCTCGTTGACTACAGCCTGCCAATATATGGCTCTGCTACTGACACTGCCCTCCGGCACTTAAAAACTGCCTTAAACAAAGCCTACCTGCTAGCTGTTGGGGCATCTAAGCTGACTCACACCTGCGACCTGTATACCACTGCACAATGGCTCCCGCTTACTGGTCGACTTAAATTCCAGACATGCCTTCTGGCCAAAAAAGCCAGCCTTGGAACACTCCCTCCTGGGGTTAGCCAACTCCTGAAGCCTTGCACTAACCAGTGGCACACAAATAACTCTGAATGTCAGCCCTTCACTACACCCAGATGTTGCACTTCCCAATGCCAAAGGTCTTTTGCACACCGAGCCCTGCTCTGGTTCAGCTCCATTCAGGAAGACCTGGTGCATATGCCTACGTTGGGTGCTTTCAAAGTCTGACTCAAGCAACACCTGCTAAATGATGCCCGTTGTGACTGTCATCCTTATCCTCGCCACCCCTATTGCCTGCTCCTCTCTAACCCTTCACCCTCCCCTCTGGCCTTCCCCTCCCCTCCTCCCTCCTGCTGCCCTTATACTTCTTCCCCAGCTTAAATTGTCACAATATTGCTCGCTCTTTTTTGCACTTGGAGCTCGTCAATCTCAACATCTTGTTTCCTCTCCACCCCAGAAACCTATTTTCTGCAGACAAATGACAGGTTCATTGTCAGGCATCTCATACCCCTAAGTGTGTTAGTTAGCCCTGTTTCCCTTATCCTAACCTCCTGTCAAACATGTACTACTCTGGTATATCTGTTGTATCAATTTCACTGTAACTGTACTGCTATGTTTGTATTGTGATCATGATGTGGAACCTATGTAAAGAGCTCTGAGCTCAAGTGGTGTTATCTGAGACAATAATAAAGATAAAGATGGCCATACCCGGCTACTCTGTTTTCAGGAGAGGCAGGATGGGATGTGTATAGTGGTTGTACTATATGTAAAAGAGGGAATCAACACCACAGAGGTACAGGGGCACCAGGAGGAAAAGAATGGTCTGAAAGTGCTGTGGGTCATCCTGGACACAGGCTTTGGGGCTGCTATCCATACTGGGTAGTGTAGAGATCTCCAGCACAAGAAGAGGAGCTGAAGAGGGCACTTGGGGGAAATCATCATCAGAATGGCAAGTAAGGGGGAGATGCTACTGGTTACAACTTCAATCTATCAAATGTGGAGTGTAACCTTCCAACTGTGGCTTCAGCAGGAGCGGGAAAAATTCTGACCTCAAAGTGGCAGGGCAGTGTGACATTGCAATGGATAGGGTTAGTGAGATGCTGCAGTACATAGGGGGGATATCTTCAACAGGAGGTGGTGTGGCAGTCCAGAGGAGGCAAGTAAAACTGTGTGGGGGTTACATGAAAGCCCTATGAGGAAACACATATTGTACACCCTGGAAGAGAGGGAAGGGAGAGGGGTGAACAGGGTGCAGGAGGGGAGTCTCTTTCAAATGAGAAAGAGCACCAGGGCCAGGGGGCATGCAGGGGTTAAAGAAAGATATGAGGAAGTACCTCACTGAAAGGGTCATAGATGCTGGGAACAGACTGCCAGCAGAAGTGGTGGAGGCAAAAACAGTGGGGGGCTTCAAGCATGCATGGGATAGACATAGGGGTATATTAGTAAAAAGGTAGGGAGAAGGGAAGGTCACCAGATAGCAATTAGGGCATGTGGAGAAAGATAGACAGGGAACACCTGGGAAGTTGGGAAAACAGTCCTTTTCTGCTGACAAATTCTGTTTCTTTTTCTATATAATTCGAAATCCAGGATGTAGTGTTACTAATAAATGGTGGGGGTAAGAAAATGACTGCTGGAACACGAGAATAGAAGGATAGAAAGTATTAAAAAGTGATTAGCCTGACATAAAGGGCAGTGGGTGGATCTCCTCATAGGGGAGGGGGTCCCTGTGGAGGACATGGAGGACATCAGGGAGACACACAGTGTCACAGAGTCCATCTCGGTAAAGCTAGAGGAAATGGAAGGTAAAGGAGTGATCTTGGGGTATGCTACAGGCCACAAAATAGCTTTGTGAAGTGTGATGCCCAGCTGATTGTGGAAATCACAAGAGCAGCCAAATCAGATGCAATGGGGATCCTGGGAGACTTTAAACTCCCAAGTATAGACCGGTGTACAATGAACCGTGGCCTGGGTGTGACTGACATCTCTGTCTCTGTGGGTGGTAGTACACCCTACTTAGAGTGTGTCCAAAGTTTGACCATACCTCCAGGATATCCAGATATGTACATCTGAGCCCCCAGTGGGTAAGTGGCCACTCTACAGACCCTGGCTTTCACCCCATGTATCAGCCATACCTTACCTGACTGAGGTAGATGGGTCACTGCAGCCACCATGATGGTGCCAGTACAGCACCATGGTAGCACAGTAATGCTGCCTAACTGTATGACTGTGTCACCCTATATGCAGCCCCACTGATTGCCCCTGTGAGCCCCAATAGCAAATATCCAGGTAGATCCTCATGCCCTACCATGACCATGAGTATGTCCTCCACCACAGGGCCTGTGCCAGTCACTGGTGCGTGGCCCTGTTGCAGCCCATGTTTGGCCGGTCCTCCTGTATACAGTGGGGGTAACCATAGAAACATAGAAACATAGACTTTGACGGCAGATAAGGACCACTTGGCCCACCCAGTCTGCCCATTTCCCTACCTACTGGATAAGCTGCAGATTCTATTTAACCAACAGCCTGTTTCCTGCAACCCCCCACTATAATTGCCTTATGTCCGTCCCATGCATGTTTGAATTTCTCCACTGTTTTAGACCCCACAACCTCTCCAGGAAGGCGGTTCCATTCATCCACCACTCTCTCCGTGAAAAAGAATTTCCTCACATTACCCCTGAGCCGTCCCCCCTCTAACTTTAAATTGTGCCCCCTTGTTCTTACACATCTCTTTTTCTGAAAGATGCTACCCTCCTGGACTTTGTTGATTCCCTTGAGGTACTTAAAAGTTTCTATCATGTCCCCCGTCCCTCCTTTCATCAAGGGTATACATATTAAGCTCTCTCAGTCTCTCTTCACATGGTTTCTGATGTAGACCCTGCACCATTTTAGTTGCCCTCCTCTGGACTGCTTCCATCCTGTCTATGTCCTTGCGTAGATGAGGTCTCCAAAACTGCACGCAGTACTCCAGATGGGGTCTCACCAACTGACTGTATAGAGGGATAACCACTTCCCTTTTTCCACTTGTGATGCCCCTCCCTATGCATCCCAGTATCCCCCTGGCTTTCCCTACTGACTTCCCACATTGCACACCCACCATTTGGTCATCTGATATGACTACACCCAGATCCCTTTCCATTATTGTTGTTGTTAGTACCTCCCCTGCTATTGTGTACTCTTCTCCTGGATTTTTATTTCCCAGGTGCATTACTTTGCACTTCTTTGCATAGAATCTAAGTTGCCATATGTCTGCCCATTCCTCCAACCTTGCCAAGTCCCTTCTCAACCTTTCTACCCCCCCTTGTGTATCAACTCTGTTACATATCTTTGTGTCATCCACAAAGAGGCATACCTTTCCTTCCAGACCCTCTGCAATGTCACCTATAAAGACCTTAAAGAGGACTGGACCCAGTACTGAGCCCTGAGGTACTCCACTAGTAACCCCCCTTACTTCAGAATGTGTTCCATTCACTATTACCTTCTGTGTCCTGTTGTGCAGCCAGTTTTCTACCCAGGCTACCACCCTGGGACCCACTCCCAGGCTGGCTAACTTGATTACTAATCTTTTGTGCGAGACTGTGTCAAATGCCTTGCTAAAGTCTAAGTAGGCCATATCCACAGCCCCTCCCTGGTCTATTACTTTGGTCACCCAGTCAAAGAAATCGATTAGATTTGTCTGACATGACCTTCCTGCTGTGAATCCATGCTGCTTTGGGTTCAGTGCCCCGCTGGCCTCTAGGTACTCAACAATTCTTTCTTTCAGAAGTGATTCCATCATTTTCCCCACCACTGAGGTCAAACTAACAGGTCTGTAGTTTCCTGCTTCTGCCTTGCTCCCACTTTTGTGAAGGGGAATCACATCTGCCCTCCTCCAGTCCTCAGGTACCACCCCATCTTCCCATGATTTGTTAAAAAGTGTGGTTAGTGGTGTCACTAGGTCCTCCCTTAGCTCTTTTTAGATTCTAGGGTGAACCTGGCCAGCCCCATTGCTTTGTCCACCTTGAGTTTTAGAAGTTCTTTCAGTACTCTTCTTCTTTAAATGAACTGGTATCAACCCCACTATCCAGAGTGCTTCACTGTTTGGTTTAGGTAACTCCTCCTCCTCTTCTTTTGTGAATACTGAGCAAAAGTATTCATTCATTATCTCTGCCTTTTCACTGTCTCCCTCTGCCCACCTCCCCTCTCCTTTATTAATCTTCCCTATCCCTCCCTTAACCTTTCTATGTTCCTTAATGTACCTATAAAAGGTTTTATCCCCCTTCTTAACTGAGTTGGCTATCCTTTCCTCAGTTTGGGCCTTTGCTTTTCTGACTGCCTTCCCCACTTCTTTCTGCTTTAATTGATACAGTTCCTTGTCATGCTCCGTCTGTGATTCCTTATACTTTTTGAATGCAGCCTTTTTCTCCTTAACCTTCCCTGACACTTCTTTTGAGAGCCATAGTGGTTTTTTATTCTGCTTTGTTTTCTTTATTTGTTTCGCACAAAGGCTTGTTGCCTCTATGATGGCAGTTTTGATTTTTCTTCATTGTTCTTCCACCCCTCCTTTCTGGCCATTTGCTAATGCATTCCTCAGGTATTCACCCATTATGCCAAAGTCAGTCCTTCTAAAGTCCAGTATCCTTGTATTTGTATGGCTTGTCTCCATGGTTGTGTTTATTGTGAAGCACACTGTGCAGTGGTCACTTGTTCCCAGGTGTCTACTGACTTCTAAGTTTGTGATCCTCTCTCCATTTGAGAGTACCAGGTCTAATATTGCTCCCTCCAGAGTGGGTTCCACCACTAGCTGTCTAAGGCATGCTCCCTGTAGGGCATCGAGAATTACCCTGCTCTTGGATGTATCCACACTGGCACTGTGTCATGTGGTCACCACTGCAGCTGTGTCAAAATGTAGGCACACATGGTTCTGAACACACACCTGCCACCAAAGGCCTTACTGTCTGCCACCCAATGGTCAGTACTGCAGGACACGAATGAGGTGCTGGGGCATGGCAAACACTTCCTGTGACTCTGAATAATACAGCAGTGCAAGGGGACTACCATGGTGTCTGTCCAAGGCACACAACTGGCTACAGCAGTGTAGTGACCATACATGGGTACATGCCTGCAACCACTGAAACCAACCTCCACAGTCCTGGCCATAAGGAGGTAGAGGCCGATCCACCCATGAGAGAGCCACACCCTGGCCAGTGTGCGCTGTCACCATACCCCATAGCAGACATCCAGCAGCACACAGTACCTGTGTCCACACAGTGAGGACCAGGACATGCTATGGAACCCAGCCACAGGGCAGCATGCCAGCTGCCCAGATGTTCATCGTGGTGCACTGCACACACATGTTATGGCACAGTGGCACTGGTGGTCCAATGCCCCTTGTGCATGATGAGTGTCCACCACCAGAATCCCTGTAGCGATGCCCCCACAAAGATGCATCCAGCATGGTGACCCATACAGAGACACATGTCACTGGACAGAGGCACAGGTGCATAGTGTTGCTGTGTTGTGAAAAGAAAATCAACCCCACTGTGCCAGAACAGTTGTTTGAGCAGAACACCCTTCCCGGGGTTGTCATCACTCATAGAGCCGTCTCTGACAAGTGAACAGAGGCGGTGCATACCTCTACATCCCCAACAGCATTCCATTGTGCCCCCTTCCCCAAGGGCTGCACACAGTCCACGCCAGGTACAGCTGTCCATTGTGTCATGTCCCAGCAGGACAGGATCACAGCTGCCCCACTGCACAACCAGGGGAGTACCATCCCTATGCTGCTAACCCCCTTGATGCCACATAGATGCTGCAGTGTTCCTAACCCTCCCAGGCAGCATGTATTTGGTGGTAACAAGACACACCCTGCCATGTCCAGTATAGCCAAGTGTGCACTGCGGGAGGCAGGCGCAACACCCATGATGGCTGTAGGTCCATGGCCACTGCAGCAACACCTGTACTGGCACATATACATGCACACATGTACCCTTGGGTGCTGCACACACAGCAGGATACTCCCCTGGTTTCGGCCCCTCCAGGGCACTGCCATGGACCCTTCACAGGTCACTGACCTCTCCTGTTCTACTGTCTGGTGCTGCTAGCCCTGCGCTTGCTGGTCCCGGTCCTGAGAGGGCTGGGTCGTGATATCTGCAAGGGAGGAAAAAGGGAGGTGTGATCAGTCCCCCACAGTGATACTCAGCGCCCCATGCCCTACACGTTACCCAAAATAGTCATGCATCTGCCCGTAATGTAGACCAGCCACAACCTATGCCAGTCAGTGACCAGGCCAGATGGGGCTGCAAGACACCTGTGGTATCATCTGTGGCACCACACACAGGTGAGTTCTGTCACCTACACAGAGGATAGGGCCCCCCCTTAGGAATGGAGACAATCACAGTGCATGCTGCCCCAGGTAGAAGCAGCACCCTGTTGACCCATACCACTTGCTATACATGCTAGCTACATACCCTGACCTGACATCGTAGTCATGGGTATGCTTGGTGCTCCAGGTAACACTCAATAAGGGCAGCTGTGCATAGTGATGTAATATCTCAGGGTCAGTGATACTGTAGGTATGTGCCAGCACTGTGCCTTTTACATGTCCAGACCCTGCACAGACAGCATGCACCACACGCTGGAACCAGCATATGCAGACTCATGGCCATGTGGTTTATTGTGTACCCCATGTATCCAGGGGACAGTGCGCATCTTGCTGTGTACAGACCCCAGGACAGCCACATACATGACACATGTGGTAGTCATCCTGGACATTCATAACACAAAGCGTGTATATGTCAGGTGCACCATACCCTGCCAAACCAGTCCTGTCAGCCATGCCGTGCCACCTTACATAGGCTGGTCATGTCCATAACAGTGCTGCCATGTCCCTGAGGTAGCAACCACCATGTGGGCATGGCTGGTGCATCCCCAGGCATCCAGGGTGAATTTGGTCATGCATGGGCACAGGGGTAACCCGAGGGACAGGGGGCCTGACTAGCTGCATGCCATGTGGAGAGACATATCCCATTGCACACTGGGGATTACTGTGGGCACACAGATGGTGGGCATGGCACTCTGGGGGAGGCTATCCTCTATACATAATGCCATGTGTCAGGCCTGAACACATGCCTGTACATACACCCGACATACATCCAGCTTAACTCACGTGGCCTGGGCATAGTTGCCCCAGTGACCATGACCCACAACTCATGAAGGTGCATGCCTTCTGCCACTACAGGTCACCAAACCTGTGGTGACACAGGTCTTCTGTGAAGGTGACCCCTGTGAGGGTGACCCCTGGTGGCACATGAAGCACAGCTCACGGAGGCCCAGAATTTGCATCAGGGCCTGTCCACCCCTGCTGCCTCCCTGAAGAGTTGGTCCTCCATGGCCAACACTAAGTCCACCAGGTTGGACAACTCTGCTACTGACCACCATTGATCACATTGGACAGGTGTCCTGCATCACCTGGCAGACATGTCATTTGCCTCTTCAGTTCTTCACAAGCTGCACAGCGGGCATCCAGTTGCTTACCGTTGCTTACCGTCATGTCATAGGTCCATGCTACAATTGCACATTGTGGTGCTTGCACTGTTCTACACAGTGTTGAGCTGTGCAACACGCACATCTGGAGACAGAGCCAGTGGCATACAGCTGGCATGGGATAGTACGTGCATGGGTCATGCATTCATGGATGGTGCATACACTGTG
Organism: Neoceratodus forsteri; assembly: GCA_016271365.2. Classification (NCBI taxonomy): domain Eukaryota; kingdom Metazoa; phylum Chordata; order Ceratodontiformes; family Ceratodontidae; genus Neoceratodus; species Neoceratodus forsteri. Next base: position 466,069,771 of record CM057449.1, read on the forward strand.
CTACACAGTGCAGCATGCATGCATGCATGCAAAGCATTTATGCATGCAGAACTGCCCAGAATGATGACATCATAAGTGAGACACATCATCATGACTGTGCACCAGTCATAGCGCATGCAACTATAAACACGGCACAAAACCATGCTTACCTGCAAACCCAGTTAGTGTGGAAAGCAAACCTGCGATATTCAGCCAGTGTATGCAAATGAGGTATTTGGGCAATCCATGGGAAAACAACCACTTTAGCATGTCTTTACAGGCAGGTCTGCATACATAAGCATGCCAGACTGTGCCTTGGCTATTTAAGGCAGCACAATGTTCCATCTAGACAGTACAGGGGAACTGCATGTAACTGGAGGTAGGCGTCCTGTGGAATGGCCTAAAATTAGAGGTGTGTGCAGTGGGCTGTGTGTATGTTGGCCTTAGCATGTCCTCAAGATGCATTCGGCATGTCCATACCTCTCAAGCATTTATAACTGTGATGAGGAATGCAGACACTCAAACTGAGGGACAATGATGAAGAAGGACTCTCATAATGGGGGACACATCCTCAAACAGGGAGCTACAAGCTTGGAACACTGGAAACAATTGTGTTTACTAGTACAACCGTTATGTTTGAGTTTGCATCTTAAAATATTATGAATTGCTGTTTTAAAGTGAAAATGCACAGCACATTCTCTGTGTGGGCAACACCGTGTCCAAGAGAAACAGATGAGTGACAGAGCAATTATGAGAGGTTAAAGGAGGGATGTGTCTCATAATCAGGGACAGTTGAGAGGTATGGGCATGTCCAGTGCTCCTAGAATATTCTGGCAATGTCCCTGTAACTCCAGTTTCTTTGTCACGTGTTCGTGTATTGAACATTCTGTCCTATTCTAGCCAACATGCACTACTCACATTCATCACCAGTGCAGCTATATGGGACTTATGTCCATGCATACAGCTCTAAGGTCTGTCACATGCAGGGCTCCCGGTAGTTGTGGAAGCACTTCGTGTACTAGGTGAGGGTGGAAGATATACAGGCATCATGTACTGTATGTAGACCTGCAGCCATAGACAGGACACTTGGGCCCATAGCCATGCAGCAGTTCTATAGGACACAATGGCCCACATGTAGCCAAATGTCATGTTTTGCACATCAGGGGAACTCGGAACCCATGCAGTCACAGGAGGCATGGCACAGCAGTGCAGGAGAAATGCCACTGTGTCTCCACGACAGGGTCCACAGTGTTCTGGAACCTTCCATGTTGTGCTCTGGTGGATATTGTAGAAGGTCTGCCCATATATCCCCTGCACCATCATGAACACATTGTCCAAAATCATGTTTCCCAGGCCCTGTACCATATGGGACATCCTGTACAGTTGGGAGCATTGCTACAGAAAATGTGCTGTGGCAATGGGCCTATCACATCCTATATTCTAGGTGGTGTCTCCACTGTGGGAGTGTTGTCTCTCTGCAAATGGTCTACTGGGGATGCATGGTTGTAGTGGACTTGACAGCAATGTGTTGGGGTCATGCTGGGATGGAAGGCCTGCAACACCTGTGAACTGTAGCCCTGTATGTATGCTGTGGACATATGGCAGTGCAGTTCGACATCTGCTTGTGGTGTTGCTGCCATGTCTGGGAGGGGAACTCCCTTGGTCCATGGTGCACACTGCTGGCAGATTTGCTCCTGCAAAGTCCAGCATCCATGTTGGCAGCCAAGGGGTATGTGGGCCATCCCCCTGTCCATTCTCTGCCAGTCTGTGCCATCACATTGGCCATGAGCATACATGGTATGCCTGGTGTTGGTAGTCCTGCGGCTGTGGGAGGGCATGCATTTCCAGGATGCATCTGTGGTCTGGAGGGGAACTATTGCTCCGTTCAGCTATGTGCCACTGACTGTACTCCCCGATCACCTGTCTTGCACCCACTTGTCTAGAAGGTACCATGGATGATACAGAGAGGCTGTGGGCCCACTGCTTAGCCTTCAGCTCAGAGGAGTTGTTGCATGTGCTGGTGCAGACCAACAAGACCAGAGAAGAGGTCATGTCCTGGTGCAAAAGCACCAATGTTCATGTCCAGCAGGCCTGGGATAGATCGGACAAGATCACTAAGAAGGTGAATGCGGTCAGTGGATGGAACAGGCATGCTGATGCAATGTGGAAGCACTTCTGGGACTTTAAGAGGCGCACAAAGGAGGCCGTGGCAGAGGTGTGCAGGGAGCTGCATGACACAGGCAGAGCTCTACGAACATCGGCAGTGACATGTTCCCTGGATCCTTCATAGAAGGCTATAGTGTCCACTCTACAGCCTGTGGAGGTGACTGGCATGCTGGGGTGGCTGATATGAAAGGCAAGTGGGACTTGCCCAGCCATGTGAGTGAGTGCTTGTGGTGGAGTGTATACAAAATCATGCTGGGTATATGTACATATGTGGTGTGTGCACACATTGGTGATGGGCCATTGGAGAATGGTGCTGTGTTGTGTCCCCCATGGTGATGGTGTGCATCTTCCCAGTGAAGGTATGTGCAGTTCACTGTGGCATATGGGCTCTGCACTGCATACAATTCAAGGGCATGTGGTACTGCATGCTGGGGCATGCATGTATGCAGCCTTGGCTTGTACACTGCTCTGTCCGGTAGGGTGCCATATAACTCTCCTCTCATCTCCCAACAGCACAGCTCATGGAGTCAGACTCAGAGGAGGATGCCCAAGGACCGTCCAGGCATGTGCTATTCCTCCCACCAACCTTTTCACACCAACCAGAGGACAGCAGCAAGGAGGCCATGGAAGTGGACAATGATGAAACCTACCCTAAGAGCTTGGAGCAAGTGGGGCTGCCCTTACTGGGACAGGCTATCCTCCACTGCCAGCCCCCACACTACTGGAGCCCAGCCACTGTCACCACATGGCTCAGCAGACACAAGGATGCTGCTAACTCTATCCCTGACACTGCTGTCACTGTGCTACTCTAGGATAGCACCACCACCATGAACAGTATCCTACCACTCTGCACCAACACCACAGGCCTTGCCACCACTGTGCCTCCCTATGATACCTCCAGCAGCACATCCACGGCCCTGCTACCCTGTGCCCACTGCACCAGACTAGGCACAGCAAGCCAGCTGTGATGAACATGGGCCACTGCACCCATCTTGGTGCAACCCCACCCCATACACCAGCCACAGGTGCAGCCCAGCCCTGTCCCACTGAAAAGTCCCTGGCAACAGTGGGACATGACTGGGAACAGGAAGCTACTGTGGTCTGCCATAGAGATACAGAGTGCTGTGCAGCAGGAGCTGACACTCTTCCTCCACGTGCTATAAGAGGATGTGACATGCCTCCACCAAATGAAGAATAGGGACATGCAGTGTGCTGAGCAGAGGGTGGAGGCATGACATGCTGAGCTTGTGGTGTTCCAACAGGACCTGTGAGGAATTGTGCAGAAGCTGCAGCCATGGTGGTAGCCAGTGTGAGGGCCAGCCATAGACCTGGCCTGTTCAGTGTGCGTAGTGCCACCCCAAAACGGACACCCTGACATATGCCAATGCCACATGGTGCCAGGATGGGAATGCCCATTATGCCTTGGACTCCCAGGTCACTGAGGACACCATGCACACCAGGTCATGACATGACCCTCCCTGGGGGCAGAACCCCATCAACCCATGCCTAGGGGTGGGTGACAACATCACCATGGATATCGCACATACCATGGCTGAGGTCCACCCCCCATGCAGGGAGCTGTGTAGGCAGACTGTCTGTATCCAGGGTGGTGGTCAGGGGCACACATAGGTAGCACATGGCCACCCCCTGCCACCAGTGTGTCCCCAGTACCCCCTCTGTACCACTGCAACACCTCCAGCTGCCCTGTGTTGAAGCCCAGCCTGTCCGACCCCAACATGGATGGCTTGTCGCACAGCCCCCTCCTCACTGGGCTGGAAGGAATCACTGTAGAGCCCCTTGTTGCCCCCTAAATTGCCTATGTTGTGTGTCTCTATGTGCTACCTCCATGCATGGTGGGTCTGTTTTGCCACGCAACCTACTACCCCCCCTAGCCTGGCTGGCATTTATCGCTGTTGGTACCCCTTAGAACCACCTCCGACCATAGATGTCCACTTGTGTGTTTCCTATTCGTACCCCCTTGCCCAGTAGCATAATACTTGAGCTAAACCTGCCATGTTACCCCGTTGCCTAGCATACAGCACTGCTTTCATCGTTGTTGTTGCAGGTGCTGTTTCTGTTTCATAATACATTACAGAACCATCTGACATTCTCATGTATGATGTGTGTTCTGTACAGGGATGTACCGAGACTAATTTTTTTGGGGGTTCGGCCCACTCATGGTATGCAAATTAGTCAGCCACATGCCTTATTTGCATAATGGGTTGGGGCCTTCAGGTTGCACCCACCCTGGTCACTGCCACTAAATACTAGTAGGTAGCTTAGCACTACAGTCCTGTGATTGAGAGCTGAGACTGAGTCAAGTAATTTTCAGGCAGATTCAGGCCGACTCAGAGTAGTTATGAGTGGAGGAATTTTTGGGAACTTTATAGGTGAGTTGACCAAACCTGGTCTAGTCACAAATGAGTCATGACTATACCACAGACACACATAACAGGTAACAACACACAGCTGAGTCTCAGATGGGCAGCTATGAGTCTCACTCTCTCTCTCTAGTCTCCCCTCAGAACTCTCTCTGCTCTCTGGTGAGGAAGTGATGACTATCAAATTAAATATTTACACCACCTTCAAAACTGCTTTAAAAACATACTTATTTGCACGTGCTTTCCCTGATGACTAGAATTTATTCGATTTTTAATTTATATATCTTATCTTGTAATTTTTATATCTTTATATTTAACAATGCTTAGGGTTTACCTACTTGTTTGTTTGTTTTTATTTATCTCAGAATGCAATTGTACAGCGCTTTAATATATGATACTGCACTTTATAAATAAATTTTACTTACTTACCATCCAACGCCGTCCCACACTGGCCAGCAAACAAATACACACTGATGCAGTTATTCAACTTCAAACTTAAAGCAGCTGATGCAATGCAATAAGTCCCACTGACCTACTCTGTCTGTTCTGATGTCTCCTCTCTCTCTCTGTACAGACGTGCCTTCTGCCTTATTATTATTACTTATTTTCTTAATTTGTTGCAGTCTTAGTATTTATTTGTTAAACCTCAGCCTGAGCCTGAGCCGCATATTTATAATTTCCCTTCCCCTTGGTGAAAAAAGGTGTTTCATGAGAGTGACCTAGCTAAATAATAATTTGCTGAAGACAAATATGGAAGAAACTCAAAAGACAAGGTGACACCATCCAGAACTGCAAGTCAAACAAAAACAATGCAGGTTAGGCTTAGGCTAGTACTGGTATTCTTACTTGAGTTGGTGGTAGTTTAATTATAATCAGGTCAGACAGGCAGGATGAGGCTTAAATAAGGAGGAAAACTTGCTTGCTTGAGCTTGAGCACACAGCAGTGGAACAACACTTTCACAGTTCAAGTTGCACACACACAGTCACTAGCACAGTAACGCACTGCACCAGTCCAGCACTACAGTGCACTAAACTTCAAAATATGTATTTTTTTCAGTCAGTTTCTCTCCCTCACTTGGTTTAATTGGTTGGTTTTGCCTGTTAAAAATAATTGTTTAGGTATTATGGATGGTAGTTAGTAGGGGTACAGGTACACGGTACAGTACTTTACTTTTTGTCTGATTTTTTTTTTTCTTTTCTTTCAGTGTTCACACAAACAGAACAGAAGAGAGAAGATGACAGAGAGGACAGGTCCCTCACAGACAGTCCTGGCTCCCAGGCATCAGCTGCTAAAGCTCCCCTGCCCTCTCCTTATTCACACACAGTCACACAGTCCGTCAGCACAACAGCTAGTACTGTAGTTAGTTAGTTTACCATTGCCAAGTAACATTTATTTAAGTTCCCACACAGACCCTCCAAGCTTCAGAACATCCTCCCCCTTCCCCACACATTATTGAACAGTTAACTATCTCTGCCTCTACCGACTCCCGAGTTCAGTCCCTTTCCACTTTCCAGACAGTTTTAACTTTTTTTACATATAGAATCACTCTCTAGACTTCTCTATCCCTACTAGTTAAAAATATGTACTGATCAGTCAGCAAGTGCAACAACAGCAGCTCTTAAAAGAGCTTTTCAATCTGAGTCTGTAACATAGAGAACCACAGCATGAGGCAACCATTCAGTCTAAGGCTGAATTCAAGTACCTCCTCTCATGTTGCAGTTCACTGAGTGATGCGCCGTGGCCGAGCGCTCTGGGAGGAGGAAGGGTTTAGTGCTGGCTTGCCTGCCCCTGCCATTGGTATCCACACTGCAATGGGCTGTTCTGATCCTCAGGGCTGGTCACAGGAGCTGCCAGTCAGGCTGGTAATGTGGTGCTGAGACAACAGCCCAGCCCGCAGCTTCCATCTGTCCCCTCCATCAGCTGACCTAAGTTCAGATACAACCATGAGCCATGTAAGTAGCCCAGGATAGCAGCCACTTGCAGCTTCTGATTGACCCATGCCCGCCCATGGCTCCACCTCAAAAGTCAAGATGGGCAGGGAGACATAGTCAGACTCAAGCACTTGCATATGCGCTGCAGCGTGCACACAAACAGTTCAGTGGAGGAAAAGGCACCAGACCATGTGCGGTGCACTCCATGTCCACGGCAATGTAATGGTAAACAGACATTTTGGGGGGGATTCAACACCCAACCCCCCCTCGGTATGTCACTGGTTCCGTACTCACCTGTCACATCCATAGATGCTGCCCATATATAATGCAGGCTGTGTACTCCTGACCATCCTGGCCATTCAGTAATCACACCTGTCAAGCTGCTACAGTATCCCATGGTCCTCTGACTCCATATCCAATGCAGATTGTACCTCTGTGGCCGGCATGCATATCCCAATGTTGAGCACCATGTTGTATAATATACAACAGGCAAGGGATATGGCACATTCCTTGTGAGGGGTATGCTGTAGGGCATCACTGGAATGGTCAGGCACCAAAACCTCATCTTGAGCATGCCAGAGACAAGCTCAGTGATGTTCCGTGTGATGGTGTAAGCTGCATTGCACCTGTCCTCTGCAATGGATGCAGGACAGAGGACAGGTGTGAGGAGCCAGAGATGCAGAAGATAGTCACTATTCCCGGTGAAGTTAAAGGCATAGGTTAATTAAGTAATATGGTATGACAAGGTGTGTGTTATCATGTAATAACATCACTCCTGGGGTGGGTTGAAGCACGAGGCAAAGTTGAGTGCTTCCACCACCCCAGGAGTGACGTTATTACACATTAACACAAACCTTGGAGTGCCATATTGCAATTATGCAATGGCTCATTGTTATACAAAATAAAAAAAATTAAAAAAATATTTTTAGTAGATTTTTAATGAGGCAATATATCTTTGTTTCTGAAGAGGAGATGCAAGGAAATATGTATGTTGTAGCTCCAATAAATCAGTAGAGTGATGTTATACTGAGATATCACTATCTCAGGCACACACTGACCAATCAGAGTCCAGGAAATTTTCTTGCCATTGAATAATGTCACGTAACAGTGTACACAAATGGACAATAATAACAGGCAACAACCACTGAGTGTGGTCAGGAAACATACTGCAGCTGACACCTTGAGCTCAACACACAATGCATGGCTGTGCTGGGTGTCTCTCTGGAGCTGGTCATGCAGGAGCTCACACTGCTGCCTGAGCATGGGCCTGATGAGCTTGTACTGGCCCATGAGCTGACCATCACAGAGAACTTTCTATATGACTTGTGAACAGTACTGTCTGTGTGCAGCATAGCACCTTGGCAGTCTATGTTTGCGTCCAGCATGGACATCTGCTCTCTTCTCTTCCTGTACAGCCTATTGCAGCACGTAGACAATGTGTGCACCTCCAAATGTTGCCTTGCACTGTTGCCTGCAGTGTCTTTGCCTACCTCTGATTTGCCTAGATTCCAGCAGACCTTTTATAGGTGGTAATTGTACAGCACTAAGTGGCCTGCCCTAATCCCATTGCATAGTGCTAACATGATGATTCTCGTGCTCCACCAGTATGCATGGTCCCACACCCTGCTTTCAGCTGCAAACATTTTCTTTGTAATCATGCACAAATGGATTTAGAAAATACTGTGCACCTTTTGAATATGTGATTTTGGTGCAATCCCATGCAAAGTGGCCACAACCACATTATGCACCACGCTACATTTTAAATATATGATTCCGGTGTCCAAAGGCCTGGAGCAGTGGCATGAGGCTAGGGCATGAGCATCTGAGACTGAAACCTCATGCAACACTGCTGAAATCTAGGACACAGAGCTCTGTCCCTAAGCTTGATTAAGCTCTTTTTTTATTACAAACAGATATGCCATCATTGTCCTCTTTTATCTGGCTAACTGATTGAAGTGCTTGGAAAAGAAGTGGTACCCTCTAAAAGTGTATGTCTTTTTATTTCCTTCACAGAACACAGAATTGATAAAACAGAACAGACTTCTGTTGCATGTTTGGTGTGCTAGGAGACTGCTGTGAGTCTGCAGGGATTGAGTGGAGCTTGGCAGTGTATCACCATCAGCCCCTGAGCCAGGGAGTTGGTCCCTCAGCAAAGACGGTCTAGTCAACTCATAGGAAATGATGCCATGGTGGAGAGAAGTCTGCTGTGAAGTGAATGTCCTGATTAACATGTCCTGTTTTACTGCTTACCTGTGAGTTTGAATGTCAGAGTCTGTTTCAGTGGTTTAAGGGCCAAATTCTGGGACCTTGAATTGAATCTATACTGGCATACCCAGTGTTTCGGAGATTTAACACTCTAAAACACCATTTCCCAAACATTACAGTTAATTAAATTAAAATAATATTGGGCAGCAAAACCCCTAAAATTCTTACCCCTTGATTGTTTTTATAATATTGTTATAATAGTATTTTCTTTTACATATAGTGGGATTTTGTATAGTTTTTCTTGCATGAGAGCTCTTTTAATTAGGTCATACATATTCATTAATTTTTATATGACTATATAATTACTTGAAGCCAATGGATTTGAATCCAAGAGAGACAATAACAGATCATATTTTTTATGTCTCTCTTGCATGCCACATGCAACGTGCTCACTCCCTTTATAACCTCGGCATCTTTGTGTTGTATTCTGACTGGGATCTCTTCTTAAGAGATTGCTGCTTCTATTAAAAATGCTAATGTTTGCAAGTAATGTGATTTTAAATAAGCATTATGCAAAAGACAAGGGGCTACTTTGTTTGACAGTGAGCAGATCACACATTTGCTAAGCAACAGAAAAACATGGATACCGAATAACAACTTATTCTTCAAGATGCTGAGTGAGTTGTAATCCTTTTTATTCAGCAAGTAGGTGCTTATAAAAACTTATGGTAAGTGTACTAGAATTTTTTTATCTTGAATGTTAGGGTGTTTGCTGCCTAGTATAATGGTTCAGAGATCCAGGAGCAAACTTCTGGTTTATATAAGGAAGTGGCCCACTGATTCATATGTGAAGCTGTATTGTTGGAGATTAAGCCCCAAATTATTCATATTAAGTCATTCTCTTTTTAAGATAGAATTAAAGCTGTTATAGTGACACAATGTAATCTGTAGGGCTTCTCAAAGTTTTTAATTCTTTTTGCAGCTATTAGCCTGGAGGCTAAGGAAAGAAGTCACAGAGATTGTAAGGAAGTTAATATGTTGCCCTCCTGTCATCCTCCTTCTATCTTACAACAGAACAGTATTACTCCTTAATTTTAAACATTTTTATGGTATCCTTAAATGGACTGCGTATATTTGAACCAGCCAGATATTGGCTATCATTTTTATATGGCATGAGTCACTAAATTGTTACTCAATCTAGCTAAAACAAGTTTGATGGGACTTCTATTTTTGCCTACAAGATCCTAGGGGTTAAATATTAATGGAAGTTTGCACACTGTTAAGCCTTCCCCTGGGACCTGAGGTGTGATTCGCCTCTGTGTTTGTGAGCTTTGCATATATTTGGACATTTGCTCTCTCTTTTGTCTGTCTACGTATTTATTGTTCTACTGCTTCAAGTAGTATTTGTGCAGTGTGAGTACCATGGAAACACACAGTAGTGTAAGTGAGATCCAAAGTAAGTCTCAAAGTAATTATGCAATGCCTGTTGATCACGTGTGGGAATCTTCCCACACTCAGGTATCCGAATTATTTCCCCCAGTGAAGAATAAGAAAGTGATGGTTGCTGATGTAATTAGACAAACTTCCCCTTTAGTTTCAACACCGGTGAATAACAAGATTAATACTGTAAAATATAATCAGATAGGGACTGATGTTTTATTGGACTATATTAATAGCTTGGAACAGGGAAATTTGGAATATGCTGAGAAGCCCGATGGAGATGGCCTATGATCCTGCTGATGGGGCTATATAGGAGGTAGCAATGATTGAGATAGAAAAATCGAGGAAAAGATGATAAATAATTCCAAAGGAAGTTAAGGAAGAAGAGAAAACAGAATACCATTAGAAATAAGGGAAATTATGACTTGGCAAAAGGCCTACAAGATGCATGATAAATTCTGTATCTATAAAGATAGCAAGTAGGAGCCTGTTCCAATGAGATACATAATGCTTCAGTTATTGATCCTGATCTAATATTGGAAACTGAAGTAATCCAGAAAGAGATCACAAGAATTGAACAATTCAGACCGTTGTCACCAAAGGATAGCAGTTTTAATATAACACATGACACAGTACATTCAGAACCTGAGAAATCTGAATTAAATAAATCGATTACTGTAACTCTGGATGTTGATCTGCATAATTTGATTGATACCACAGTCTATAATACATGTCATACTACCCTTAACAAAGATATGATAGATGTGCTGGGACACCCAGATATGGCTAACATTTTAATATTAGAATATTTGCAGAGCTTAAAAATGGAGGTTGCTGACTTGTGTCAAGATGTCCTTGAATAAAAAAATGCACTTGAAGCTTTGCAAAAGGAGGAGTGCTCAAAAAGTAAGATGTTGGGAGAAATAGCTTTGTGTGCTTGGATCATAACCTAAAAAATGGCACTTAGATAAGATGACGGAGGTTACTAAAAGACAATCAACAGGGAAAAGGGGAAAAAAGACAAAAAAAAAAAAGACAGGGCAAGTTAAAGCCTAATAATGTCCAAAATAAGAGTCTGAATGTGACTGATCCAGCTTCTGCTCTGACTCAAGTACCCTACATATCAGAAAGATCATAAAAATGTACCCCTACTAGAAGAGAAATAAATGAGTGATTACAGGGCATGAATGGATGATAGACCTATAGAGGGTATATAAGAAAACCTAAAAGACCCTAAAAATGTTGACAGAGTTAATGATTTATTTTATGCATTCAGAAATGGAAATAGATTTGTCACAGTCCATGTTACTAGAGGCATTTAAAATTAAGGACCCCTTCTCTGATTTTTTCTGGAAGCCTATAGGGTTTCTGCCTTTTAGGGCTGGAATCAGTTCTAATATAATGCTGTACCCAACTGCCTTTCCTGGGACACTTGTAAGCACGGGTCCAAAGGTTTTTAACAGCTGGTGTATGCCCTCTTTCTGCCTTTCTAGCTCAGGGCTGATGTTTATGTTAGAGATTGTCTCTTTTTCTAATCTTTGATAGGGCATCCCTAACTCAGACATGTCCTCTCTCTCTCTCTCTCTCTCTCTATACACGGTTCCATAGCTTCCTTTTCTCTACCCATTTCTTTAAAAGACTGGCATAGTAAATCTTTCTCCCTGGGTATTTATCTGGTGTCTCTACTTCAAATGTTACTGGTCCTGTTTATCTGATGATTGTGTATGGCCCTGCCACTTCATTAGCAGCTTATTCTGGTGGTGGGGAGTAACAACAGCACTTTGAATCCTGCCTGCAACTCTTTGGGCTTACAATTTGATAATAGTAGGTCTTCTGCTTCTCTGATACACAGTACTATTTTGGTGTGCCCTTTTTGTGTACTCTATCAACCTTTTGTGAAGCTGAATCATATCATCAATAATGTTGGCTTGTTCCACACTGGTTCCCTCATCCCAAAACTCTTTTACCACATCCAGTGGCCCTTTGGGATTCCTTCTGTACAGTAGGGGAAAATGGGAGTACCCTGTAGCTGCTTGTGGGACCTCGCTGTGAGAAAATAACAAGAAGGAGAGGTACCTATTCCAATCCTTTCCCTCATCATGTACAAATTTCTTTAACATACGTTTCAGTGTTTGGCTGAAATGCTCAACCAATCCATCTGTTTGTGGGTGGTAGGCCATTGTTCTTGTTGCCACTACCCCCAGCAAATGTACAGTTCTTTAAGTAATGTACCTTGAAAATTACTGCCTTGGTCAGTCAATACCTCCTTAGGTGTCCAAAGATGGCTGAAAACCTTAACTAGCTCCTCTGCTATTCTGACAGTAGGGTCTGTATGCAAGGGTATGGCCTCAGGGTATTTTGTTGCATAGTCACAGATGATTAATATCTATTTGTATCCTCGGGCACTTTTCTGTAAGGGGCCAACAATGTCCATTGCCATCCTTTCGAATGGTGTGCTAACTAAAGGTAAGGGTACCAGGAGCACTACATCCTTTCAGGTTACCTGAATGATGTTCTGACACTCTGGACAGGCTCTGCAGTATTCTGCCACTTGCTCGTGGATACTGGGCCAGTAAAAACATTGTAATAGCCTGGCCAGGGTTTTATCCCTACTTGCATGACCTGCCCATGGTAAGTCATGGCCTAAATACAAGATTTGGTTCCTAAACTGTTTATGGACTACTAGCTGTTCAACAGTTTCTCCTGTACAGGGGTTATTATATATCTGGTACAGTATTTGGTTCTAACATTTAAACACAGGGGCCCCTGGTGGTTTCTTCTGATCCACCTGTTGAAAAACAAACAAACAGCAAATGTGTCATCCTTATGTTGCTCCTGGGCAATATCACATTTAGTAAACAGTTTATCTAGTGTCATTAGGCAGTCCATTTTTATCTCTCCAAATCTTCTGCACTTTCTTCTTTTCTCCCTTCGATCTCCTGCAGGAACTTGCATCAAATACACCCCTCTCAAAAGGAAATGTATCTCCAAGGGTTTTAGCCTTGGTCTGTGACCTGGTGGTAATGGCTGTCACATTTTTAAGGGTCAATAATGCTGAAAAATGGTGAAAGTCTTGCCCAATAACCACAGGTACTGGCAGCTTTGGTACTATTCCAGCCACCATTTCTGCTTCCTGTCCATCAATGTTTAAAGACACCTTGGTGGTAGGATACCGATGAGTGTCCCCATGCACACAGATGACACCAATATAAACATCAGAAAATGGGGCCTTTTCTAGTACATCTGGGTGTACTAATGTCTGTTGACTGCCAGTGTTAATTAAACCCATCATTTTCTTCTCTCTGACGGTGACCGTTTTTGAAAAATTACCCCAATTAAGAAGTGCCAGATGGGTGCCCTTGCTCTTTTTCTTGTAACAGAAACATTCTATATGGCCTTTACCATTACAGTATCTACAGACAATGTGTGGATTATATGGCCTACCCCCTCTGCCTTCTTGTCTACCTGCATTTCTCCCCGAGGGATGTGATGGAGCAAAAGAAGTTGGTCTTACCAGTTGCTGGGTGGGCGTGATAGTCAAGTCTATTGTCTGGTATCCCTCTCTCATTGGTTGCTTGGCCACCAGGAAATCCTCCACCAGGGTAATTGCAACTTCTGCCATTTCCGGATGGTGTTCCCTCACCCTGATCCGGATCTCTGCAGGTAGAATCTGAAGAAACTGTTCCATGACTACAGCCTCAATTATATCCAACAGTGTCTTCCCTCTGGTTGCAGCCATTTATTGCAAAGTTAGTTTAGACATGTATACGCCTGTCAGGAGTATCGCTGCCTTGGTGTTTCAGGGAGGAAAACTCTGTCGGTAAGTCTTGGTATTAATATTGAAGCACTTCAAACTCTTCTTTTGACAAGGTCTTACTTCTCAGTGCTTCAATAGTCCATGTGGTCCATGTGGCTATAGGCCAGTTGTGCTTGACCCATTAAATAGGAAGCCAACCTGACCACCCACTGCTCTGAGGCCACCCACACACCTTCACTACTCTTTCAAAGGTGGTTACGTGATGCCTTGATGTCATCTGTAGCTGACATCTTGGTCAAGTTGATGTCTTTAGTGAGTTCATGCACTTCACTGAACTTACTGGTCCCAATTATCTGTAGGGCCCTCAGTGTGTCCTCCCAATGCTCATCTTGCCACCTTCTTTCCTTCCCTCTTTGCTCCTGGCTGTCCTTCTCCTGAAGCTGCTCCATTTCTATTTGTTTCCTTGCAAGCCACTTCAGTAGCTTGCTCATGTCTTTCGGTTGTTCCTCGACTCTCACCTCCTCCAGTCCTTCTTCTTCTCTTCACCATCTTCTCCTTCAAAGGAGTCTGTGAACTGATGTCTGCTTGGCCCTTGGTTCTCTCTCAAACTCAAAGCCTGGGAGCAACTGCTCACCTGTCAGTTGGCCTGTGCTCTGTCAGAGCGGTCATACAGGGGTCGCCATGATGACAAAATATACCACCATGTCACGGGTTGCCTTGTTATCAGTTATCTGACACATACTGGAATCCACCCTGCAGCTAGGACTTGTATCCCACCTTTGACACCATATGTCACAGGTACATGGGTATAAAGATAATACTGGGCACAGTAATAGGGTACAACACACCTGTCATGTCTTTTATTTTTACAAAAATAGGAAAAAATAAATATAAATAAAACAGTTCAAACTGAACAAGAAAATAAACAATAGCTCAAGGTTATTTCACCCTACATCAGGTATCTCAAAACAATTCAGCTTTCCTGCTGTTAGAGATAAATCCTGTTCAGGCACAGGTCCTTCTGCTTACCATACTCCAGGCAAGTGAGACTGGCTATGCAGCTAATCTGACTCTTGGTGTTTGAAGAGGGCCTATATAGCCCTCCCACTTTTGGGAAAGTCCCTCCCATAACATCCAATTAGTTCTAGAATGGTCCCTAAATAGGGAAGCTCCTCCTCTATTACATAATGAGGTTTTACTAATGGGAAACTCCTTTCTGAGGTATTGCTAACAGGTCAGTACCTATTTTCTATATAAGCAAACAGTTCAAACATTTATTTCATTTGTACATGCACTATATTGTTGTAGTGTATGGACATTAACCCTTTAATTTATATCTCAGGGCTCTATACATAATGGTACTCCTTTAGAGACTTGCAGTGTCTTTTTATTCTTTGTTTAATATCTTTATTGTGTTTACTTTATTTTGCAGCCCTCTCCTTATTCTGAGGGCTACTTCAACTGTATAACACTTCCACATACATAGGGGCATTCCTGTCCCTTTAAATCATTTATTTTCTGTGTTGTAGCAGAGTGGCAGACTGCTAGATAATCACTATCTAGCCTCTGTGCTTTGGGGCTCTGCATAGCTTTGGTAGGCCCTTTTTTATTTCTTCTTATACTGGGCTATAGCTTTTATGTCCAGGAACAGCATAGTTCCTTTTTATTTTCAAGTGCTCACTTTCCAGAGCGCTCTATTCATTCAGGGAAGTGGGGTGGCTGAAAGTGAAAGTTTGCCACTCCATGGAAGCCTGCCTCTCTAGCAGCCTGGACTGGCTGCACACATGCCACGGACTCCTCCATGGCTAGCTGGCACAATTCTACAGCATATTTTATTCAAATCCAGCAACCGGAGTCCTAATAATACTGGGGCATCAGTAATTAATTATACAGATACCAAGCAGCAACAAAAGTAAAAGTTAAAGTTTGCCATTCAGTTCAAACAGTTCCTGCTTCAATACAGGACTTCTTTTGCATAACATTCTACATAACAACGGAGCAGCAGCAAAATAATTTAAACAAGGGAGACATAATGCCACTCCGTTATACTCATATTCCACCTATCAGAGTGGACGTTAATTTGTATTTAACTGCCATTTTAAACATGTTTAAACATTTCTGCACATATAGAAAAAAATGGCATACACATTAACTTAATTAAGCACTGCAGCACTCTGAACTCATAATATGTCACACAATGCACTCTATGCACTTTATTTCAAAAAATGCACTTTATTCAACCAGCACCTTATATACTTAAAGGCACTTTATATCTTTGGCATTAAATGCCATAAATCCACCATATTTCATCCTTGCCAGCTGGCCTTTGACTGGTGCATTATTTTGGAAGTTGTTGGTGAGGGATGGAAATATGGAAATAAGAAATAAAAGTAGTAGGGAAAAGTTCAGCAAAAGATAGAAAAGACTGATGCAGGTGGCCAATCTATGCTAGGGGCAGAAAAAGATAAAGTATAGTATAGGACAGGGTTTCTCAAATGAGGAGGCTAGCCTCCCAGGAGGCCCCAACCTGTTCCAGGGAGGCTCAAGCAAGCTCTAAAATGTACTATATTTAAATGTCAAGTTTTGGATGCTTTGTGTGAAAGGATGCAGCAAACTGAAAGTGAATAATGGCATGCTATTTGTGTACAAAATGGTTACCAGGAAAGACATGCTCAACAAACACTTGTTTCCTGGTATGACATGGGGAAAAGCTGTATGGAGAAAATACAATTCTTGGAAACTGTGCAAAACAAAATGCAAAATAATGCAAATGAATAGGAACAAGTAACAACTGACCCATTATACTGGCTGCAGAAAAGCCAAATACAATGGCTAAGCAGAGAGATACTAGGAGCAAGCCCAGGAGGGAGCAAATGGTCCCTGAGAAGGTGTTTAAGAGCAGGGTAAAACTGACAAAGAAAACAGTTTGACTCATGGAGGTGTCGCAATGAGGGTAAATAGGTCCAAAAGTCAGAAGTGTGGAGCAAGTAGGCTGACCTGGGGGTTATAGAAAGGAGAATAACAAGTTCAATAAAATGAGAATAAACTCAATGACTCAAATGCACTTCATTGTATTCTTCCTGTAATGTGCAAAGTATGATAGTTGTTCTAACTATGGGGAGGCCCAAAATTATTTCTGTAGTAGGGGAGGCTCAGGATCTTTTCCAAGGCTTGGGGGAGGCTCACTAAGACAAAGTGTGAGAACTCCTGGTATAGGAAGATACTGTTGAGCAACAGATTTCAGTAAGAAAAAGAAGAAGCTAGGAAAGGTATCCTCCACCAGGGTTATTGGACTGGCAGAACACAGTTCTGCCACAGTGCTCTTTCCTCTACCTTTAGTTGTTAAGTGTTATTTTCTCAGTCTGCTTTTAGCGATTTCTTTTGCTGCTACACCTCAGGAAGTTTATGTGCTTTGTAACAGGTTTCAGGTAACTTGTATTTTGTGACAGGTTTTATGTAACTGAGTTTAAATAGCTGTGTGCTCTTTCCTCTACCTTTAGCTGTTAAAGTTATTTTCTCCAGTCTGCTTTGGGGTTTCTTTTGCTGCTACACTTCAGGACATTTCTGTATTTTGTAACAGGTTTCAGGTAACTTCTGTTTTGTAACAGGGTTTGCTCAGTAAGCAGTGGTTGACTGTGGGGCTGCATTTAGTAGCCTGAATCCCACCTATTTGATCCAGGTGAGAGGAGTGAGGAGCCACTGCCAAGGACTCTTGGCTGATTGTCTTTGGACACAGCCTGTGGTCTACATTTATAGGGTGGGTCACATAGGGCCTTGCAACATCCTGCACCCATATAGGAAGTAGTGAAGAGAGAAAACAAACAAAAAAAACATTCGGAGATAAATAGGTGTCTTAAGCAGGCAGTAGATGAGAAGGGAAACAGACATGATGGGAGTGGTGCAGTGCAGTGATTGTGGAGCAGCTGTCTTCAGGAGATGTTCTGGAGGCTGTGATGCTGTCCTATCTGCAGGCACCACCTTGGCTGAGGGAGGAGTTTGTCTGTCTCTGAGCAGAGTTAGCCAGGCTGAAGGCAGCATCCACCCCACCCAGAGATCACCAGGTCCACAACCTGAACCTCAAAGGATGGCCATAAAGAAGAGTGATTGGACCACGGTGGGCCCAGGGAGGGCAAGTGGGGGACAAAGTACATCCCCAACCTGTCCTGCTTAGTAACCCTACACTGTTGTGGAGGAATGGGAAAGCCCCACTCAGGAACCCATGGCTGGGACCAGGGAATAGGGTGGGTGCTCCAGGATGGAGCCCCAGGAAGGGAGGACGGGAATCCTGGAGGAAGGGAAGCTCTCCCAGTGGAGGACTGTATTGTCTGGGGAGTGGAGTTAGGGACACCTAGCAGGGAGAAAGGAGGTGAAGTGCCTCCCTGGAAGTACTGCATGGAGTGATGAAAGTGAATCCATAGGATCACTAGGACAATAGCTAGGAGGAAACAGCTGGATGTCATTGTTCACCTGGGAACCAGTGTCATGGCCAGGAGAAGGGTGGAGTTAGCAAGACTACAGGAGGATTTCAGGAAGCTGGGGAGAAACCTGAAACATATAGCATGCTCTGTCTCATTCTTTGAGGTGCTAACAATCCAGGGCGCAGAGGACGCTAGGGCACTCCACAGCCACATCTTCAACTCCTGGTTGAAGGATTGGTGTGGAAGGGAGGGTTTTGGCTTCAAAGGGGACTGGAGCCCGACCTGGGCAGATGCAAGCTTATATAAGGAGGCTGGCCTGCATCTGTCTGAGTAGGGGACGTTGGTCCTTAGTAAGAAGTTTAAAAACTTCAGTAGTGAGCATTTAAACTGGTCAAGGGGGGAGAGCCAGGAGGGTCAGGTGGCTTAGAAACAACCCCTCCATGGGAACATGCAGGAAAATAAGTTGACAACAGGAACAGCTGAAGCAGGCAAGGAGGGACAGGCAGGTGAAGAGGGATAACGAGGATACAGGGGCGAGAGCACATAGGAAAGGAAACTGGGGTGAGGGGAAGATGCTGGAGAGGGAGAACAAGAGCAGAGGGAGGGCAGTCTGTAAAACATGGAAGGTCATGTTAACAAGTGCCGTAGCCTAGGAAATAAGGTTCCAGGCCCGGATGCCTTGTTGGCAGATGCAGACCTTGACATAGCAGCAATAACAGAGATGTGGTACTCTGCTAATCATGGCTGAGAAGTCAATGTACCAGTCTATATACTGTTCAGGAGGGACAGGGAGGGTAAAAAGGGTCAGGGAATGGCCCTGTACATCAGAGATGGTATAAAGGCTACAGATGTTCAGGGAAGACAGGGGGAGGCTGAGGCAATGTGGGTCACCCTGGAGCCAGGGGATGGAACAGCAATATGCACAGGGGTGTTCTACAGACCTCTGACAGAGAGGGAGGAAGTAGACAGAGAACTAGTGGAGAACATACACAGCATGGCAGCTAAAGGCAAAATCCTGCTACTGAGGGATTTCAATATGCCAGGTATGGATTGGACCACCCAGGTGGCTGCTTCAGCCAGAAGCACAGCCATCCCAGAATCCCTGCAGGGGGTTGAACTCAGGTAGCTGGTCGATTCAGGATCTGGTATGGACCAATAGGAACAGAGAGAAGAAATACAGGTGGAAGGGCAGCTGGGGTCCAGTGGACCACCACATGGTGTGGTTCAGCATGGAGACATGGACTCAATTAAGCCACACAAGGGCAAGAGTATTAGATTTCAGGAAGACAGATTTCACTGAAATGGGTGGATGTATACTAGCTGTCCTGGGGATGGGAGATGTAATAGAGGGGGTGGAGGAACAATGGGAGAAACTGAAAGGAGCCATAATGGAGATAACAAACCAATGCATTAGGATAGTGGCCAAAGGGAAAAGAAGAAGGAAACCACCATGGTTCTCTAAAGAGGTGGGGACAAAGTCAGGGCTAAAGGCTGAGTTTCAGGAACTATAAGGAGAGCACCCCGTGGAGGTATTTAAGAAAATCTGAAACCTACCTGTGGCAGATGGCCTTCTTGGATGATTAACTGATATTTGAGTATTAATAGTATTTATTGACTGTATGGATGATTTTATTGTTGGTTTTTAATATGTGATGTTGTTATGTATTTATTGTATTTATATGTTTTTATGTGATATTTTATATTGTGGATTCTGTCATGTAAAGCGCCTTGATATTTTGAAAGGTGCTTTAAAAATAAAGTTATTATTATATGAGGAGCCAAAGGGAATAGGACATAGAGGTGTACCTTGAATGTCTAAGGAAAGTAGAGAAGGCTGTTAGGAGAGCGAAGGCACAGACACAGGAGGGTTTAGCATGGTCTGTGAACAAAGGGGATAAGGCATTTTATAGGTACATCAGTGAAAGAAGAAAAAATGTGGGGATTGTAAGGCTCAAAGGGGAGAAGGGAGAAGGTAAGGAGGGGATCTAGATGAAGCAGAAATACTGAACAAATACTTCTGTTCAGCATTCACTAGGGAGGGGGAGCGTCAAGGACCACAGTTGGGTTGCAGAGGTAATGGAGGGGGATTGGACACCAGTCCATTCACAGTGGAGAGAGTTCTGGAAGAACTCACAAAGCTGAAGGTGGAGAAGGCCATGGGGCCAGATGGTGTCCACAGGAGAATATTAAGGGAGCTGTGAAGAGAACGAGCAGCACCTCTGGTGGCCCTGTTCACAGAGTCACTCAACATGGGTGTGGTTCCAGAAGACTGGAGGTGGGCACATGTAGCCCCACTGCACAAAAGCAGCAGTACAGAGGAGGCACAGAACTACAGGCCAGTCAGCCTCACCTCAGTGATGGGAAAGATCATGGAGACACTGCTGAAAGAAAAGATAGTGGCACTCCTGGAATCCAGGGGTGCTCAGGATCTGAGGCAACATGGATCCACAGCAGAAAGGCTGTGTAAAATGAATCTGATAGATTTTTTTGATTGGCTGACTGACATAACTAGGGAAGTAAATCGGGGAGGGGTAGATGTTGCCTACCTAGATTTCAACAAAGCCCTCTACACCATTCCACATAGAAGGTTGATTAACAAGATGGGTAGTCTGGGCATGGAAGACAAGGTGGTGAAGTGGGTTAGAAACTGCTTAACAGACAGGAGACAGAAGGTGGTGGTAAATGGGGTACAATCTGGGGAGAGGGGGTGACCAGCGGGGTACTACAGGGGTCAGTACCAGGACCAGTCCTATTGAATGTCTTCATTAGTGACGTTGCAGAGGGGCTGGAAGGAAAGGTCTGCCTGTTTGCAGATGACATCAAGATCTGCAGCAGGGTGGATATTCCAGAAGGGGTGCAGAAAATGAAGAGGGACCTGGAGAATCTTGAAAGATGGTCAGAGATGTTGCAACTGAGGTTCAATGCAAAGAAGTGCAAAATAATGCACCTGGGTAGAGGAGCCCTGGGGAGAGCTACAGGTTGGGGGAGCTGGCTGTCACCAAGAGGAAAGGACCTGGGGTTATCATCTCTGATGACCTTAAGATATCAAAGCAGTGAGCAAAGACAGCAGGGAGGGCCACTGGCATGCTGTGGTGCATAGGCAGGGGTATCACTAGCAGGTGGTGGGAAGTGATGATGCCATTGTATAAAACATTGGTAAGGCCTCAGCTGGAGTACTGTGTGCAGTTCTGGAGACCACACCTACACAAGTACATAAATACGGTGGAGGCTATCCAGAGAAGGGCGACAAAGATGGTGGAGAGTTTGTACCACAAAACATATTAGGAGAGACTAAGGGACCCCGGTATGTATTCACTGGAGGAGAAGAGAGAGTGGGGGTACATGACTGAAACTTTCAAGTACCTCAAGGACATAAACAAGGTGCAGGTTGGGAACCTTTTTCAGTGCAGACAACGTACTAGAACAAGGGGAAAATTATGAAATTGGAATGGGGTAGATTAAGAGGTAATGTGAGGGAGTTTTTTTCTACACAGAAAGGGTAGTTGACACTTGGAATAGTCTGCTACAGTAGGTAGTGGGGGAAAGCACAGTGGAGGGGTTTAAGCATTCTTTGGACAGACACAAGGGAAGCCTGAGAGGGGAAGGAGTGATGAAAAGCCATTGCTCACACAGGGTCAGTGGCCACATATAATGTATAGGGTCTACAGGCAGACTGTAGGGCCTAGCGGTCTTTATCTGCCAACAATTTCTATGTTTCTATGATACTTTTTATGTTTCAGGATATTTTGGAAGCAAAATATGTGGAGGTGGATATGTGTCTTATGGAAAGGGCTAGGAGTTGGAATGGCTATGGCCAAGTTAATTTGATATTGCACAACAAGTCATTAGCCAAAGATATACTGCACCAGATGGGTAACTTGGATCAAATGGGCATTTACAGTATGTAATATATTCTTCTGAATTAGGAATGCTCAGAGGTGTACAACAAACAAGTTCTGATAAACCAGAACGCCATAAAAATTTGAACACCTAATATTCTTCAAGTGAATCTACCTCTGGTTGGCAGCTGCAATACTGAACATAGGATTTGCAAGAAAGCGAGTTGTGCTCACAACAGAGGGAGGTGAACCTTACAATTGTCTTTGGTTTGTAGCAGATATTCTGCAGGTGGAGGCTCCTTCCAACTGAAAGGTGAAATAAGGAACTTTGAATTAGCAGGAAAAGACAGTCTTTCAAGCAACAGAGGGAGGTGGATCTAGCTTTACGCTTGTTGCAGTTCTTAAGATTTTCAGTGCAGGAAGAGTTTAAAGCACAGCTGACTTATTTTGGGGCTGACTGCTTTCAGAGCACAAACCACCAGGCTGTTTTGGGGCTGGGGAGGTTTACCTGTGTCTGACTTGGATGTCTGGATTTTTGTCTGTTTGATTAGCAGGGTATTTTCTCTGTCAAATTGTTGTGTAGGGCATCTTGCTGACAGAAAGGCACTCATCACAGCGGTGGGTCAGAGCTTTTAGCTGATTGTTTTTTGAGGGCACAGTTTTGGCCCAACCCCTTCCCACTCCTCACCCCACCCACCCCTGGAAATAGTTCCTTTATACCTGGGGTTCTGACATCATTTCCTCAAGAGTGCAAGGTGCATATCACTGTCATATCCTCTGTAGCACACTGCACTGACAATATAAGCATACACATTGTATAATATATATATTTCTATATAGCAAACCAATCACACACACAAACACACACACACACAAAAAGTAGATAAACATGTGGGAGTAGTAAATGTAATGGCTGTGGGCAGCAGTCTTCCGGGAGTCTTTCTGGAGGCTGAGATGCTGCCCTGTTTGCAGACAACTCTCTGCCCTGAGGGAGGAAGTTGCCCATCTTCAGGCCACACTGGACAGTAGTAAGGGAACCTTCCCCCAGGCAACACTGGATAGTAGGAAGGGAACCTCCCCCATCCTGGGAGCACCAGAGCCACCACCACTACCTCAGAGGTTGTGAAGAAAGAACAGCAGTTGGACCACAGTGGGCTCAGGGAGGGTGAGGATGGTGGAACAGAGGCACACCCAGTCAGTTGTTCCACTCCACAATCCATACACTATTCTGAGGGAGCATAGCTCCCCCATGGATGCACCCGCAGAGGAGACTAAGGAGGCTGAGGACAACTGTCACAAGGGAGGCCCACAGGAAGGAGGCAGAGGACACCACGAGGAAAGGAAGCAGCTCCTGGTGGGGACTCCAATTATTAGGGATAGAACTGGGGAGCAGGGAAAACTGGAAGTAGGTGCCTGCCTGGTGCCATGGCTTGAGGACAGAAAGCACATCCTCAGGATCACGAGAACAGCTTCACGGGAGTCTGAGCTGGACATCATTGTCCACCTAGGGACAAATGACTTGGCTCATCATGAGATTAGAGCAGTGCAGAAGGACTTTGTAGAATTGGGGAGGGGCCTAAGACAAGTAGCACACACAGTATCCTTCTCTGAGGTGCTGCCTGTCAATGGCATGAGTGAGGCGAGGGTACTTTGCACCATGCAGTTTAATGAATGGTTGAAAAAATGGTGTGGAGCACAGGGTTTGGCTTCATTGGGACTGGGGTTCCACCTGAAGGACACCAGCCTATACTGGCAGGATGGTCTGCATCTGTCCAGGAAGGAACAAGTCTTTTGAGCAATTGGTTTAAATGCTTCATTGGCAAGCTTTTAAACTAGTCAAGGGGGGCACTGATAAGCAGCAGGAAAATCCCAGCCTCTCCTACAAAGCAGGGTACTAAATGGAGAAAAGACCGATTTAGAAATGTCAGTGGGGGAGGCTGCAAAAGAAGGTAAAGCCATCAAAAATGAGAGCAATGAGTACCAATGCCTGTAGTCTGAGTAACAAGCTTCCTGAATTAGTGGCCTTGATGGAGGAGGAACATCTGGATATTGTGGCAGTCACAGAAACATGGTACACAATAAAACCATGACTGGGATGTAAACATACCAGGATACACTATCTACAGGAGGGACAGGAGGGTAAAGAGGAGGAGGAGTAGCTCTTTACATGAGGGAAGGAATCAAAGCAACAGAACAAAAGGGAAAACAAGGAGTAGAAGAAGCACTGTGGGTAAAATTGGAGACTGGCAATGGCACCAAATCCGCATGAGGGGTTAGATACAGACCCCTTCCCAGGGGAGGAAATGGACAAGGAAATGATAGAAAGAATACTTAGAATGGCAGAAAAGGGGAGATATTGCTGATGGGTGATCTGAATATGCCAGATGTTAACTGGAGTGCAGTTGCAGCAGCCACTTCAAAGAGTGGGTTATTCTAGATGCCCTACAGGGCATGCCTTAGACAACTAGTATTGGAGCCCACCAAGAGGGAGCAATCTTAGACCTGGTTCTCTCAAATGGAGATGAAGAGAGGATCACAGATGTAGAAGTGGGTAGCCATCTGGGAACTAATGACCATAAACAGTATGGTTCACAATAACACAGCAATAGAGTCAAGCCATACAAAGGCAAAAGTACTGGACTTTAGGAGGGCTGACTTTGCAAATGGGTGAGTGCCTAAGGAATGCACTAGCAAATGGGCAGGAAGGGGTGGAAGAATAATGGGGAATAATAAAACTGCCATCACAGAGGTAACAAGCCTTGTGTGAAGCAAATAAACAAACAAAACAATGTAAGAAACCACTATGGTTCTCAAAGGAAGTGGCAGTGAAGGTTCAAGAGAAAAGAAAGCATTCAGGAAGTACAAAGAATCACAGAAGGAGCAGGACAGAGAACTGTACTCAGTTAAAGCAAAAGGAAGCTGGAAGGCAGTCAGAACAGCAAAGGCCCAAACCGAGGAAAAGATAGCCAACTCAGTTAAGAAGGGGGATAAAACCTTTTATAGGTACATCAGGGAGTGAAGGAAGACCAAGGGAGGGTTAGTGAGGCTTAATAAAGGAGAAGGAGGGTGGGCAGAGGGTGACTGTGAAAAGACAGAGATACTAAACAAATATTTTTGCTCAGTATTTACAAAGGAAGAGGGGGAGGTACCTAAAACAAACAGTAGAAAGACTCTGGATACAGAAGTTGATACCAGCCCATTTACAGAAGAAAGGGTTCTGAAAGAACTCTTAAAACTGAAGATGGACAAAACAATGGGGCCTGATGGGATTCATCCCAGAATTTAAAAGAACTAAGGGTAGAACTAGTGACACCACTGACTACCCTCTTAACAAATCATGGGAGGATGGGGTGGTACCGAGGACTGGAGAAGGGCAGATGTGATTCCCTTCACAAAAGTGGGAGCAAGGCAGAAGCAGGAAACTACAGACCTGTTAGTTTAACCTCAGTGGTAGGGAAAATGATGGAATCACTTGAAGGAAAGAATTGTCCAGATCTAGAGGCCAGAGGGCACAGGACCCAAGGCAGCATGGATTCACAGCAGGAAGGTCATGCCAGACAAATCTGATAGATTTTTGACTGGGTGACCAAAGTATTAGATCAGGAGGGCCGTGGACATGGTCTACTTAGACTTTAGCAAGGTATTTGACACAGTCCCACACAAAAGATTAATATATAAGTTAGCCAGCCTGGGAGTGGTCCCAAGATGACAGCCTGGGTAAAGAATTGGCTGGAGAATAGGACAGAGAGTAATAATAAATGGAGTCCACTCTGAAGAAAGGGGGGTTACTAGTGGGGTACCGTAGGGTTCAGTATTAGACCGTCCTTCAATGTCTTTATAAGGATACTGCAGAGGGACTGAAGGAAAAGTATGTCTCTTTGCAGATGACACAAAGATCTGCAACAGAGTTGATGCACAAGGTGGGTTGGAAAGGATGAGAAGGGACTTGGCAAGGTTAGAGGAATGGTCAAATGTATGGCAGCTTAGATTCAATGCTAAGAAGTGCAAGGTAATGCACCTGGGAAACAAAAACCCAGGGGAAGAGTACACAATGGGGGGTGAGATACTAACAACAACAAAAATGGAAAGGGACCTGGGCTAGTCATATCAGATGACCTAAAGGTGGGCAAGCAATGTGAGAGGGCAGCAAGGAGGGCTGGGGGGATACTGGGATGCATAGGGAGAGGCATCACCAGTAGAAAACAGGAAGTTATTATCCCTTTGTACAAACAATTGGTGAGACCCCATATGGAGTACTGCGTGCAGTTCTGGAGACCTAATCTCCGCAAAGACATAAGACAGGATAGAAGCTGTCCAGAGGAGGACAACTAAAATGGTGCAGGGTCTGCACCGGAAGACATATGAAGAGAGACTTAAGGAGCTTAATATGTATAGCCTCGAGGAAAGGAGGGAGAGGGGGACATGATAGAAACTTTCAAGTACCTCAAGGGAATCAACAAAGTCCAAGAGGGTAGTATCTTTCAAAAAAGAGGTGCAAGAACAAGGGGCACAATTTGAAGATAGAAGGGGGTGGCTCAAAGGTAATTTAAGAAAGTATTTTTTCACAGAGAGGGTTGTGGATGCATGGAACGGCCTTCCAGAGGAGGTTGTGGAGTCAAACACAGTGGTGGAATTCAAGCATGCATGGGACAGTCATAAGGCAATTCTAGGGGGTGGGGGTAGGAAGAAGTAGGCTGCTGGTTAACTAGGATCTGCAGCTTATCCATTAGGTAGGGAAATGGGCAGACTGGGTGGGCCAAGCGGTCCTTATCTACCATCAAATTCTATGTTTCTATGCCTCTATCTAATAGATTTTCTGTACGCCAAGTGGAAGACGCTACCACATATTGATGACACCCTGACTAATTATGATGTAATTAATATAGTTTTCTGAACATTGCAGGATACTAAATAAGATTATGGATAAAGAATGGCAGACCTTTTGGTGTCATGTAATATTTTTTGTCTTCAGGAGACATAGTTACTAAAGAATGACTTTTTCTTTAAATGGTTTTACTTTTTAAGTCTCATGCTAAAAAGGAGAGTAAGAATGGTAGAGGTACTGGGGGCTACTTACTACCATCAGAGTAACACCTGATGCAAACTGTGTAAAAGTTGTTCCTATAACTGATAATCTGATTTTATTATTAACTTAGCTTGGAAAATGTGTATTTTAGGGAATATTTGTTATTCCCACCAGGTACTAAGTATTTTACACCTAATTTCTTGGAGTCCTTAGAAAATATTTTCATGGAGGCCACTTACAATCAGATATATGAATAGCTTCTTTTTAGTGATTTGAATGCATGAATAGGATAGCCAATGTACTCCCAGATTATATAGATTTTTACAGCTGCTGTGGGCATAGCCTTGCAGATGTTTTGCTTTGAGAAAAGGATTCCCTGCATAAATTACCTATCAAACAACGTGATAGAGTGTTAAAATAGTGTCCTCAGCTGAAGCCTCATTACTATGCTGCCTGTGTGTGTATGGCAGCTGGAGAGCACTAGGTTTCTCGCTTGAGAAGTTAATTGAGCCTCCCTAGTACTGTCTTTATTTGCAAGTTGAAACCTCCTCCATAGTGTTTTATGGGTCTTTTCTTTGTTTGTTGAGTTTCAGTGCTTAGGATGAGCCCTCCCCAGTACTGCCTTTTTTGCAAGTTGAAACCTCCTCCATAGTGTTTTATGGGCCTTTCCTCTGGCTTGAGAGAAGTTAATTGATCTCTTCCTAGTACTGCCTTTTTTCAAGTTAAAACTTCCTGCATAGTGTGTTATGGACCTTTTCTTCCTTTGTTAAGTTTCAGTGCTTAATTTACTACCATTTGCAAACTGAGAAACTTGTTTTGCTGGTATCCCTTCCCCCACTCATCCAGAGGTGTGAATTCCATTGTTTCTTAACCATGCTGATTAATTTTACTTGATTCTGTCATAGTAAGAATGTGAAACTAAACTTGTGTTATTTTAAATTGTTGCAAAAGTAACATGTCCAGTTTGCATCTCTTGGGGATGAAGCTGTATCCCTTTACATCTATGGAGTAATTCACTTGCCACCAACTCTTAAGATCGCAACTGTAAGATACATCATGCATGTAAGGATATATATGAAATCAAATTGCATTCCCTGAAAAACAGTTAGGTTAATTTATCTTCCCTACCTCTGCAGCTACACAAAGCCAACCCCTTATCTCTCTCTCTCTCTCTCTCTCTCTCTCTCTTTCTGTGATACCTACTGCTGGACAACACAGCTGTCTAAACAATGCTGTTTTTTTTTCTTAAAAAGTAGGAGGGTTTTTTCTTGCTTGTTTTAAGTGCCTGGGTAAGCCACAGGGAGACATTTCTACTGCCAGGGATGTATAAAAAAGTTGCAAGATATGTATAAAGAGAAGGGACTACAACACTTTAATTGATGTATTTTTTTTTAATTTTTACTCTGTTGCTTTTCTGTTTTATATACCATTGGAAATGTGTTGCTGATTATTGTATATATACTTTTCTATAATACTGCATGGAAATGTGCTTCTGATTACTGTACTCCCATGTTTCCCTTCCCCCAGGATGCTCCGTGAGAAGAGCAATTTTATATTGTTCAGTGTGCCTTTCCTGGTGAAACTTTTCAATAAATAAATAATGGTTACAACTGCATTAGACTACAAATGCAGACCGAATTTCTCATGAACTGATTCAATGTTAAACTAAATGAGTCTATATTATTTATGCTTCTCTTTTCTTGATGTTACTATGATCCCTATTTGATGTTGCTGTTGCAAACATTTGTTCTGGAGGTCCCAGCCATCTCAGAAAAGATATAGATTGGATGAAGGCAGTACAGAGAAGAGAAACCAAAATGGTGCATGGCCTGCAACAGAAGCACTATGGGGAAAGATTTAGGGAGTTAACTATGTACTCTTTAGAGGAAAGGAGGGAACGGGGAGACATGATAGAAGCATTCAAATACTTCAAAGGTATCAGTAAGGTACAGGAAGGTTCAATTTTGCTGAAAAAGAGATGTTCAAGGACAAAGGGGCATGATATGTAGCTGGAAGGGGGAGACTTAGAGGGATGCAAGCAAATACTTTTACAAAGAGGGGTGGACACCTGGAACAACCTGCCAGAAGAGGTAATGGGTACTAAAATGGTGACTGGTTTCACATATGCATGGGATACACATAAGGGAACCTTGGTAACAGGACTGGTGCATGGGGGTTAAGACTGAAATCAGTTATGGTCCATGGCAGCACAGTAGGAAGGACCTTAGGGCAGATTAGGTGGGCCAGGAGGTCCTTTTCTGCCAACAGCTTCTATGTTCAATGTTAAACTAACTGACTTTATATTCTTTATGCTTCTCTTTTCTTGATGTTACTATGATCCCTATTTGCTGTTGCTGCTGCAATCATTTGTACTGGAAGTCCCAGCCATCTCAGAAAAGGTATAGATTGGGTGAAGGCAGTACAGAGAAAGGAAACCAAAATGGCACATGGCCTACACCAGAAGCACTATGGATAAAAACTTAGGGAGTTAAATATGTACTCTCTAGAGGAAATGAGGAAAAGGAGAGACATGAGAGAAGCATTCAGATATCTCAAAGGTATGAATAAGGTACAGGAAGGTTCAATTCTGCTGAGAAAGATGTTCAAGGACAAGGGGGCATGATATGTAACTGGAAGGGAGGAGATGTGGAGGGGATGCAAAGAAATACTTCTTTACAGAGGTGGTAGACACCTGGAACAGCCTGCCAGGAGAGGTAATGGGTACCAAAATGGTAACAAGTTTCAAGCATGCATGGGATACACATAGGGTGACCTTGGTAACAGGGCTGGTGTGGGGAGGGGTGTATGAGGCTGGAGATCAGTTATGGTCCATGGTAGCACAGTAGATAGGGACCTTAGGGCAGACTTGGTTGTCCAGGAGGTCCTTTTCTCCAACAACTTGTGTTCAGTGTTAAACTAATTGACTTTATATTATTTATAATTCTCTTTTCTTGATTTTACTATGATCCTTAATTGCTGTTGCTGTTGCAGTCATTTGTACTGAAGGTCCCAGCCATCTCAGAAAAGATATAGATTGGGTGAAAGCAGTACAAAGAAGGGCAACAAAATTGTACAAGGCCTGCACCAGAAGCACTATGGGGAAAGACTTAAGGAGTTAAATATGTACTCTCTAGAGGGAAAGGAGGGAAAGGGGAGACATGATAGAAGCATTCAAATACCTCAATGGTATCAATAAGGTACAGGAAGGTTCAATTCTGCTGAGAAAGAGATGTTCAAGGACAGGGGGGCATGTAATATAGCTGGAAGGGGGGATTTAGAGGGGATGTGAGGAAATGCATCTTTACAAAGAGGGTGGTGGACACCTGGAACAGCCTGCCAGCAGAGGTAATGGGTACCAAAATGGTAACAGGTTTCACACATGCATGGCATACACATAAGGGGACCTTGGTAACAGGGATGGCACACAGGGGGGAGGTTGTTAAGGCTGGAGATCAGTTATGGTTCATGGCAACACAGTAGGTAGGGACCTTAGCACAGACTAGGTGGGCCAGGAGGTCCTTTTCTGCCAATAGCTTCTGTGTTTCTATGGTAGTAAACAGCTGGTACATGAGCATTATACATTCATGTTGACATCAATTTAAAGATGTTAAATAGGAGAAGATGGAAGGTCTGATACCTTTTATTGGACCAACAAGTGTCTTGTACAAAGATGGAATTATACACAAGCTTTCTGAGCCACACAGGTCCCTTCTTCAGGTGAATAGCAAAACTGAGCAACATAAGCAGTATTAATATCCACTGTGGAGCAATTAAAAATCAGGAAGTGAAGTAGGAAGGTGATAAAAGCGACTAGAGATGAGTCTAAGATGCAAAATAAAAACATGAGAAGAAATGGGGAGGGGGCTAAGTAGGAACAGGTCAGTATTAGATGAAAGGAAGCTAAAAGGATGACAAAAGCATGCAGATAGGATCTGAGATCAGAGGCTGGCTGTAAGGGTAGAAGAGACAGGAGATGCCTAGGAGATGCAAGGAAATCAAGAAATTAGGAGAAACAAAGAAGAAAGGCCTAGATAAACAGAGGTGAGGTAGTATAAACAGAGGTGTGAAAACAAGAGGGAGTGGGTGGGACTGAGCTAAAGAGTTAGTAGGAGACACAGGGAGGATGTGAGGTAGAGGTAAAAAAAGCAGATCGGGCAGAACTCAGAGAAAAAATAATAATACGAGAAATACAAAACCAAAGTGTGATAAATAATAACATGATTTAGTACACAATGAAAAAGAATTACAGTTTACCATAGTGTGTCATGAAACCAACGTCCTGATTCAGTCCAGAAATGTTAGATTTAAATTGTTTAATATATTTCAATTCCCATGTCCTTCTGCCCTGTGTGTTTCTGAAGTTGTCTGTTAGTATCAAGACAGATAAATCCAAGAGAGAGTGATATGTTCATGAAAAATGGTTTCCTACTGAAGTGCTGATAATCTGGTTTACTATTGTGTGACGGTGGTGATTCATCCTGCTTTTCAGTGGTTGGCTAGTTTCTCCAATATAGCAACCATTTGTGCACTTCTTGCATTGAATTAGGTAAACCACATTGCTGGATTGACATGTGTAGGATCCATTATTTTGTATTATGTTGTTCTGGCCTGTCTTAATGGTGTTCTCAGTTGTAGTTGGGGGGGGACAAAATACTCCACTCGGGCTGTTACTTCTTCAGTGCTTTATTAAAATTCCTTTTAATTGCCCTGACATTTCGCACATTATGTGCTTTTTCAAAGGGGTTCTTCTTTTTTATTTCTTTACAAAGAAATACATATTTTTTTAATTAGTTATCTCATTATTTAACATTCAGTTTTGATTCTCAGTTTTTACAATCATATCAATTATATACACTTACCACCATAATTTCTTAATACTATTTATGCTTTCTATGCATAGTCTTTTTCTATAAAATCATACTTTGTAAAAAAATGTTTATCATCAAAAGTGTTACATTCTGCCTTCCTGCCTCAAATTACTACTGCTATAAGCCTGTTACACTTTTTTACTCAACATTCTGGAATCTCTCACCTTATTATCCTATTGATGCAATTTCTCATTCACCATGCTAATATTCCCTCTAGTATGCTTGCTTTGTCTCCCCTGTTCCTTTCTTTTGTTTCAATACACCACTTGGTGATTTATTAAAGTAGTTAATTTGAATGCTCGTACATTAATTTAAAAGTTGGTGATCTTGTTCGCCTTCTAAATTGGCTGGTTCTTTGGTACCTTCATTGTTTCACCTATATGAACAATACAGGTTCCGGTAAAATTCTAGAATCACTACTTAAAGTTATAAGTTAGCCACATGTCTAACAGTGATTTCAGTGACAGATAGCAGGGATTCACAAAAGGACAATTGTACCACATGTGTAATCTGTCTCTATGAAAACGTGACCCAATTTTTGGATAACAATACCTCACAGACATAATTTCTGTTATACCTTTGCAAAACAACTGCCACTTTCGCACATTTCATTTTCATTTTAATTTTTAATTTTTTTATACTTATAAAAATTGCATATTTTTGTTAATAAATGAAAATATTTAATTAAAACTAACATCCCAACAAAAAATAAATACTGCACCAAATATAATATAACTCCTGGTTGGATGAACCCTAAAATAAAGGCCTTAATTAATAAGAAAAACTAACTATTTAAGCAAATAAAAAAGGGGTTCTCCCATCTCAACATCAAATATAGGAAGCTATTAAAAACTATCAAAACTATGATTAGAAAAGCAAAATCTCAATTCGAGTTACATTTGGCATCAAGAGTTAAAGATAACAAAAAAGTATTTTTCTCTTATATCAATAAAGTCAAGGGAAGATCAAATACTATAGGACCATTTACCACAAATTCAAGTTGCATAGCTAATAATATGAAGCAGCAGACATTCAGGACCAATATTTTTCTTCAGTTTTTAATAAAAATGTTCACGGCAAAATGAGTAAGCTTGGGATTTCTGTACCTGGTCAGTTTATCATCCAACCCAAGGATGTACTGGAAAAACTAAAACAAGTTAATATTAATAAATACCCTGGTCCAGATGATATCCATCCAAGGGTATAAAAAGAACCTGTGGAGTACATATATCTGCCCCTAACTAACATCTTTCAGCACTCACTAGATTCTGGGGAAGTTCCATAGGACTGGAAAGTGCCATCCGTGGTTCCTATTCATAAAAAAGGACCAAAGAATAAATCTGAAAATTACAGGCTTATTAGTCTTACCTCACTTATTGGGAAGATCTTGGAAAATTTCATTAAAGACCTTATTTTGGAACATATGAATCTCAGTGAACAAACCGATAACCTTCAACATGGTTTCACCAAATCTAGATTGTGCCTAACTAATCTACTAACCTTTTATAACAAGGTCATATGTGCAATCGATGAAGGAAATTCAGTGAATTTAGTATTTTTAGATTGTGCCAAGGTCTTCCATAAGTTACCTCATTTTGAGCTCATCAAAACATTAAGGGCAACTAAACTAAATAATAATATCATAAATTGGATTATTAATTGGCTCAAGGGTAGGAAACAGAGAGTCACTATCAATGGAGAACTCTCAAATTGGGCCCCAGTTACTAGCGGTGTCCCCCAGGCATCTGTGCTGGGTCCCTGTCTATTTAACGTATATGTCTCCACCTTAAAAACTGATGACAATAATATTTGATTGCTGAAATTTGCCGATGACTGTCGTATAGGCTCAATCGCCAATAACAATAATGCAAGATCTGTTCTTCAAGTTTTTCTGGATAAAATCTCAAATTGGTCCTGTGATTAAAAGCTTGCCCTATATAATGAAAAATGTAAGATAATGCATTTGGGTCCCCATAATCAGTACTTTCAATATACTGTGGGGTCTGAAATACTACACCAAACTACCCAAGAGAAAGATCTGGGAATACTAGTTATGCCTGATTTAAAATTCAAATCCCATTGTACCACTCAAGTAAACAGGGCTAAGCAGAACCTAAATTGTATTTTTAGACATGTAGCCAGTCATTCAAAGGATGTACTATTGCCACTGCATACTGCCTTTTTGGGGCCACACCTTGAATATTGTATTCAAGTGTGCTCTTCTTACATTAAAGAGGACATTTAAAAAATTGAGAGGGTCCAGCGAAGATTCACCCAGGCTATTACGGGCATGGAGGGTAAGACTTATGAGGAGAGATTAAAAATCCTGAATATGTATACCCTGATGTATAAGAGATTAAGGGGAGACTAGTGTCTCATATATAGTTGACTAAGAGATCCTGCCCTTGCAACAGGACTAGGGCTAATCGAATCCGAATATAGAGTTAGCAAATAAGAAACATAATAGACAACTATTGATGAGAAAGTGGTATACCCTAAGAAGGAAAAACTGGTTCAGTTTGAGATCTATTTCAATTTGGAAAAACCTTCCAGCTCTAGTGGTGGCTAGTCCTAGCATGGACCATTTTAAATATAATTTAGACTCAGTGATGACTGATTCTACTAAATTGTATCTAGATTTTCAGTAAACCTAATGGCAAGCATTATGAAATTTGTCTTCTAGCTTGTATGAACCTATCATACCTATGAAGTTGGATGAGCAAACTGCCCATTTTACCAACCGACAAGTTACAAGACATACTTAGACATACATATCAATGCATACAAACAGGAACATTTAAGAATAATACAATAATACATAGGACATAAGAAATGGAAAAAACCAATCATTTAACATGAGCATGTGCATATATCATTATCCATCATCCAATATTTTAATCTGGTTTTAAAAGACCATACTGTCATACTTTCTATTATATCAATGGGTAATGAATTAAAAAACAAAGGAGCCCTACATAAGATCTATCTATTTGGCAGTCATTGAAAAAAATGTCTTCCCTAGCTGTTCATTCCTGTATTATAAACAGGAGAACCCAAACAAGCCAAACCATATGAAGATTCACCACTGTAAGCCTTGTGTATTATGCAGACTGTGATACTTAACACCTGTAGGGTAAGTTAGTGCATCTGGACATATTTGCTGCATATGCATCTCAATTGCTATGGGGTCCTGACCATGTTCACCCTTCCTCAAGCCAAGCTAGATACAGTATGTCTTACAACTCCTAGTAGGTGACGTCACTTTAGCTTATGTATTACTGTGGCAAGCTACTTTCAAAAAGAAGTTACAATTTTAAAAAAGACAGTGATGCAGAGTGAGAAGCAACTTGTGCAGGTGAATCATCATACTAGCCTAGATATTTTCCAGGTTGAATTCATTTAGCCTAATCAGTGGGAGTAGAAGGTTAGAAGGATACAGATCTAAAATAAAAACATTTAGCCCATTTGTGATTTAAAGTTACATTATGGAAATGTGGCCTCCAGAACTGGACACCATATGAGGCCTCACCAGTGATCTGCACAGTGGCATCACCATCTCCTTGATTCTGCTGGTGATACCTCTCCCTATGCACTCCAGCATCCCACTGGCTCTCCCCACAGCCTTGGTACATTGCTTAGCCACCTTTAGGTCATCCAATATGATTACCCCCAAATTCCTTTCCTGTTTGGTGACCATCAGTCCCCCCACCTGTAATCTTCCCTTGGGTTCCTGCAACCCAAATGCATGATTTTGCACTTTTTGCATTAAATCTCACCTGCCACACTTTGGACCATTTCTCCAGTTTACCTAGG
Source organism: Neoceratodus forsteri (assembly GCA_016271365.2). Lineage (NCBI taxonomy): Eukaryota > Metazoa > Chordata > Ceratodontiformes > Ceratodontidae > Neoceratodus > Neoceratodus forsteri. Next base: position 466,105,595 of record CM057449.1, read on the forward strand.
TCCCTCCTTATTTTTTCCACCCTTCCTGGAGTGTCCACCCTATTGCAGATCTTAGTGTCATTCACAAAGAGGCACACGTTCCCCTCCAGACCCACTGCAATTTCACTTATGAAGACATTAAATGAGACTTGGCCCAGGACTGATCGCTGTGACACCCTGCTGGTCACACTCTTTTCCTTAGATCGAACACCATTTACCATGACTCTCTATCTTCTATCATTCAACCAGTTCCTAACCCCGTTTACCACCTTGTGACCCATTCCCAGGCTGCCCAGCTTGTGGAATGGTATAGCCAGCCTACTAAATGCAATTCATGTTTATGTTTACACATGAAACACCTTTATCTAGTATATGCATTTGCAGCCATAGTGGCTCTGCCAGAGTTTGTTTTAAATACTTTTTGCTGCCTTCATATACAATCCCAGGATAAACGTTTAAATGCTTCTGGTTGGAACCTACTTACTTTTGTGAGAATTTGAATTAATGAATCTTAAATGGTTGCCTACCTGGTGACCTTCAGGGCTCGGTTACATATTTTAAGGTCTGGGGCCTCATTACTTGGTTATGCAATTTCTCTGTCTAGGATATGTTTAATTATATAGAATTATCTATTCTTGATAGATCAGAATGTGATCACTTACCCCTTAATCTTCAGAGGAATGTTATTAGAGAGGTTACTAATTTAAATAGGAAGAAGAACCTATAGAAAATATTCCATAAGTGGAGTATAATTACTGACGCCTTTCCCATAGGAAACCGGTTATAATTTGCCGTTATAACCAGCTCGGCTGGTTATAATGGCAAACACGCACCAGGTTTCCCTTGGAACAGCTATCCCTCAGTCGCTGTTCTCCGAAGTTCACGTTCTGTGACGGAATCTCGTAGTGCAGCACACTTCCTGGTCCCTCGTATTCGGGAAAACGAACTTTTCATAAAAAAAAAAAATCTATTTTCCTCCAACTTAAAAACAGAAACAAGTGTTTTACCGTCAGCCTGACACCACAGCCGAGTCCATGTCAGACTACCCCTGCCTCTCGAAGCCCGGAATGAAGCTGCAGCCACCGCTCGGCGGTAAGTTTATATTAAATCTAAAATCTGTCGACACATTTTTTTTTAATTAAATATCCTCTTCTTTTTGACTAGTGCAGCCATATAATTAGGAAGACTGCGGACTGCATAAAATCAAGACTGGTCCGCAGCTTGCTGAACACTACTCTGTAAGCTAATTACATTTTTTATAATTGCTGGGCGAAAAAAAGTGCACTCCTGCAATTATAAAAAATAAAATATGGGGTGGTGTGTGTAAAACTCGATTTTACACACACCCTCGATTGTGGGATGCTTTTTATAAACCCCTCGGGCTTCGCCCTTGGGGTTTATATAGCATCCCACAACTCGGGAGTGTGTAAAATCTCGTTCAACACACCACCCCATATATTATTCTCTATATATCTTGGAATGCATTGGAAAAGGAACACAGAAATTATTGTTGCCATATTAGTCCTTGTAACACAAGATCAACACAAATAGATGATTTGATAAATTTTATTGGACCAACAGAGTTGTTAAAAAAGAAAATAGATGCTTTGAGGTTTCAGTTTACACAGAGTCCTTAATCAGAAAACAATGGCAGTTGGTTTGGAAGAATACATCTTCTTAAAGTCCAGATCATACATAAAAAAACAGATAAAAGTTGTTAAAAATCCCATTGTCCTAAACTGCTTTTAGAAATCAATACAGGACCATACAAAGACAACAGAGTTCCATGAAAGGAAAGGCATTTTTAGGTAAAATGTCACAGAATGGACAGCTTCTTCCCCATGAACAGTCATAAAACATGTGAAAACATTATTTGTGTGTCTGTGCAGGCATTAGTAAATGTCTATGATTTTAAACCACAAGATAAAATAAGCTGAACAACTACGTAGTATATAATGTTAAAAGTCTTCTAAATTAGAAATATATTTGTGTTAGGCAAAAAAGAGGGTTTAAAGACAACCTGTCCTGGTGTAAATTAAGCATTAACCAGCTGTTTCCCACATTTAAAACTCAATCAAACTCTTCAAGAGCCTCCCAAACTGAGGCAGCCCAGGCGGTGATGGTTTCTTCCCTTCAGTTCTTAAGCTAATTTCCCCTGCCATCACCAAACCCCTCACCTTTATTTTTAATCTGGCTCTGACCACCTCTACTATGCTGGACTCTTGGAAGCTTGCCAGGGTGGTGCCAATTCACAAAACAGGTAACCCCCTATGTTTAGATAATTACAGGCCAATCTCCCTGCTTCCCCACCTGAGCAAACTCTTGGAGAAGATTGTGCATCACCAGCTTTATGACCACCTCAAGAAATATAACCTGTTATGCAGCCAACAACACAGTTTCCACAAATCCCACAGCACCACATTGGCACTGGCCTAGTTTACTGATCATGTCCACAGAAACATGGACATGGGGAAAGTGATGGGTGCTGTGTTTGTCTACCTGACCAAGGCCTTTGACCTGGTCAGCCACACCCTATTACATTCCACTCTCCACCAACTTGGCTGCTCTCCAGGGACCTTCCTGTGGTTTAGGAGCTACCTTTCTGGATGATCCCAGTTTGTATGTATTGGCCCTATTACCTCCCCTGCCCTCTCTGTCTCTATGGGTATCTCTCAGGGCTCCAATCATTGGCGTGCTACTGTTCTCCATCTATCTTTATAAATTCCTTCCACTCTGACTGCCTCTCCTGTGAAGCCCTTCTGTACAATGATCTCCTATTCTTTTACAGCCACAAGTCATGGGCAAAAATATCCTGTATCCTGTCCCATAACTATGGCTTGGCATACAGCCGGTTCCTGTTGCATAGGCTACTGGTCAATGCTAAAAAAACAGAAGGTGATGCTTTTTGGGTCCAAACCTTACCTGGTTGGTATCACCAAATCTGACTCCTCCTTCTTGGTGCGTACATCCTATGGCACAGCACTAGAAAGTGTTCCCATTTTCAAGTACCTGGGCATAACCCTAGACCCCTCCCTCTCCTAAATGGAGCACGTAAACTCCATTGTATGTTGAGTTAACCAAAAACTCTGGGCTGCATGTCGGCTCAAACATTTCCTGACCAGCAAGGCCCTCTTAGCTATTGCCCAAGGCAATCTGCCACTAGAGGTGTGCGAAGTCTGAGAAATTTGCTCTGTGAGTTAATTCTTGGATTTTGTGGAATTCACAGAGTGATTTCGTGAATTTCATAGATTTTGCCTCGGAGTGCGAAATTTCAACCACGAAATTCACACTTCGCCCATGAAATGCATGCTTCATATTAAAAAAAGGTGAAGTTCACCAAAAATGTCATGCAAATGGAAGTTTTGGAGTGTTCCAAAAACTTCACGAATTCCGTGAAGCGTGAATTTGTGGCAATTCGCATGAATTTCATGGATGAAGTTTAACTTTGCAACACATCTATCTGCTACCTATCATGACTACTCTCTATATTCCACAGTATCTTCGACCCTCATGAATCTAAACTCCATCTATGATAATGTATGTCTATTTGTACTTCTAGTACCCTACTCTGTGCATCACTGTAGCCTTTACCAGGTGCTAGGGTGGCTCCTCTCTCTGTCCGTTTTGAATATGCACTGGGCTGTATCATTAACAACACCCTTAGAGATGGTGGTGTTTCACCTTATGCATCCTTCCTGAAGGCTAGAGCTGCTCCTAGAAGCCTGTATGTATTGTCAGGTCCCCTATGGAAGTCCCTAAAGTCTCCATGGTAATGGGTAAAGCTATGTCAGTTGCTGCCCTCTCTTTGGAACAGACTCCTGCCCCACTCTGGTCTATAGACACTACAGCTCTTTCAAACACTATTTCAAAGCCTGGCTACTGAAAGAGGAAAATGTTTGTGTTCTCCTGGGTAAGCTTCTTCAGCTTACTATCTATCCCACTCTACCTTAGCTGCCAACCCAGCTCTTATAGTTGCCTTGCCTAACATAGCACCTCTGTGACTCTCTTTTGCTAGTCTGGGTGTTATTGCCTGTTGCCTTTGACTGTGACTCAATGATTTGGTCGCTGAACTTTTGCTCAAAATGTAATTTGTATACTGTATACTGTCATCCTTTCCCCAATTCTTTGTAATATGTAGTGTATCATGTTAATTTCCAACTCTTTGTACACTGTGTTGTTTATACTGTTATACTGTTCTGTTTACATTTCTGCATAATTTGTTTTTTGGTATGTATTTTTTTTTTTTTTCCGTAACTGTTTATCTCCTATCCTGCCAATGCCCCCTTCAGCCTGACCAGCCCCGACATCCCGGAATTACCTTATGCCCGGCCCGGGAGTGGAGCCTGTGGAGGATTGGGCATCATCCCACAGCTGGAGTATCTATTTTCTACACTTTTTCCTCCCTGATTACCCCGGAGCCCCAGGAGTAGAGATGCATGTGTGTGTGGAGGTGTGCATGCATACTACTGCCTCAGTAACAGCCCCTTCTGCCCACCTGTCAGCCTAGCACTTGATGCTCCCTCTGGCCTGTGCTACCCCCTGGCCTCCACTGCAAGGCAGTCAAGAGCCGAGGATACCACCTTCCCTCACTGGAGAGGAGAACTGCCTCTCAGCGGCTCTATCCAGCTCTTCGCCCTTCCCCCTTCCAACCTCCAGTGGCCTGTGCTTGTTCTCGAACACGGGTTGTTGGCATGGCATGAGGTAAGACATACAGCACCTTAGCCCTTGGCGCCACTGGGCCGCTTCTGGCTTGCATTTTAATGTACCACACTGTTGGCTCAGGTCATGCCTGAAAATGGTCCCTGGATCAGTGCACCTATCCGTAATCAAAGACTTCATAAATGAAAATAAATCAAATTCATTTTTACAGTTTAAGTATTCTTCAGATATGTATGTCTTAAAATCTGTGTATAATTAGTCAATAGTATTCATGAATAATCAAACTTATACTGTTTAAACATGATCTATCTGCAACTCTGTAACATGTGACTAGTGTTTCTGCACACTCAATACCCAAACCTAACACAGACCCCCTTGTAATTGAGATTCTGTTATTCTAATAGTGACATGTATCAACATGTGTCCATATATACCTAATATTCTGTACTATTAAATAACAGTTCTATTAATCTGAATCAAAACTGAGAGAATCAACACCAGCCACCACAGCTACCCTCCCCGGATGAAACCAACACATAGATAACCAGTAAAAGGAATCCATATACTTATTTTGTATCTAGATACATTGCAATACCACCATGTAACACAATTATATGCCCATGTGTTGTCCCTGAAGCAGGTGAAAAAATAGGAGCTGTTTAAGCAGTGTACTGTGACACAAAACCCAAATCTGTATTCATCCCATCCTCCACCATGTTCAAAAGTAGAATGAGTCTAACCTCAAAAGCCCACCTTTGTTATATATTTTTGAAATGTCCTTTCAAAACCAGTACTGACATATAAGAGATGGAGTGATCAGACTGACAGAAGTGTTGAGCCACTGGTTTTTCAGTCATCTGCATTTTAATAGTATGTCTGTGTGAGTTCATTCAGGTGTGGAGAGGTTGTCCAGTCTCTCCAGCATAACCTGTTTGTGGACATCTCTTGCACTGAATAAAATAAACAACATTCTGAGATGCACATGTATAATTCCCCTGTATCCAGAATTGTTTGTTTTGTAGGGTATTAATACAATTGGAAGCGGAAATGTGCTCACAAGTCTTACATTTAGTGTGCCTTGGGTGATTACTGTTTCTATGCAATTATCTTTTTCTCTCTGTTGGTTTCCTGTAAATACATGTCTGCTAGTTTTATTTATTTATTTATTCGAGAAATCAAAATTACAACCCTTTGAGTCATAGACTCCTTTATAAAGGAGCCACATCAGAAAGTAGTTACAGTAACAAACAGTATAGATACAGTAGAATACACGCAGTTACAAAGAAAGGATGCCTATACAGGTGGTAGCTACAGTAAGCAATGACGTGAACTTGCTGGGTGGGCAGTGAGTAGACCTATACAATTGGTAGCTAAATAAGTTTACAGTGTGTAGACAAAGGAGTTGACCAAAACAATTAATGATAATAGGCATCAAACACAATGAGAGGTTCTATCTATCTATCTAATGGTGAGCAGCCCATCGGGGCTTTGTCTGGGGAATAATACACTAGGTGCTGGACAAAGTCCGAGTTTAGTGAAAGTTAGGGGATTACCAAGGAAAGGCTGAGAGCCACGAGTATGTAGGCATTGGCAACTGGAGACCAGTGACAAAGGCGGGTAAGCAATAAGCGGCAGTCAGGTAGGGCCACGAGGAGGTTGGCAGTTGCATAGGTAGTTACGAGAGGAAATGATATGTGTTCTTAGTGCTTTTTAAATGTGCCTAATTTGGTGAGGGATGTGATGGTTGGAGGGAGGGCATTGTACCAGAATGGGGCTCTAAACGGGAAGGATCGCTGGGTTAGTGAGGTCCTGGCTCTGGGGACCTTCCATGCAGTCTTGGAGGCTGCACGTGTAGATGCAGTGTGGGTGTCAGCCTGAAGGGAGGCCATGTCTCCAATGGGGGTTAGGCTCATGTGGATTTTTTTGATGAGGAGACAGGACTGGTATAAGAGCCTTTCTTCGAGTGAGAGAACATTGGCAAGAGCGTAGAGGGTACAGGTGTGCATACTGTGGTCAGCACCAGAGAGGAATCAGCAGGCCTTGTTGATGACTATTTGGATGTGGTGCAGTGCCGTAAGGTCGGCGGCAGCATAGATACTAAGACCATAGTCTACAAAGGATAAGATGGAGGAAGTGACAGCCAGGTGGAGTGCTTCTGGAGTCAGGCAGTCCCTATGTCTGTAGAGAAGGCCCACACAGGCATTGGCTGCAGAGGTGAGAATTTTGATGTGCTCATGAAATGAGAGAGTGGTGTCAAATTTGACGCCCAGATATTTACATGTCTGGACCTGTTCCAGGGTGAGGCGGGCGCTGGAGTGGATTGTAAGGGGGAAGTCTTTAGCTCTTGATTGGCGCTGGGCGAAGAGCATAGTCTTTGTTTTTTTGATATTGACAACCAGTGTGTGGTCAGTAAGAAAAAATTACTCACCTTAGTAATTGTTTTTCTTCTCATGGAGTCTTGCTATATTAGGACCTTTGCAGTATGCCCCTGGCTTTTGACTGCCCCGGAGATGAAATAGTTAACTCCAGAGAAATCTGGAGTTCCACAGCGCGAGGGCGCTTATTGAAAGCTCTATCTGGGTTGTTTGAACCCAAACTGTCAGGTTCTTTACGAGGCTAAACTAACATAGCAAGTCTGTGTGGAAAAGCCTTACACTAGCCATTGGCTACCTACTAACAGTAGAACCACAAAAACACAACACCAATAAAGAAAAACAGTATCACGTATTATTGTTAGGATAACCCTTGACAATCACTACTAAGGCCCCCTCTGCCCAAAGACTCAAGTCCAGAGAGGGGCCCAGCTACCAATTAACAAAAAATAGAAACTATCTAGTTCCTAACCCAAGAAAGAAAAGAAGGGGGAACTAGAAGCTAAACAGGCATGACACAGTGATTGCACCAATTTGCCAACCCCATACCCAAGTAGGGATTCTGAGAGGGTAGGAGGGACGGTTGTCTCTAATATAGCAAGACTCCATGAGAAGAAAAGCAATTACTAAGGTGAGTAATTTTTCTTCAAACACCATGAAGTCTTGCTTATATTAGACCTTGCAGAGATACAGCAGTACCCCCATGGAGGAGGGTCAGAACCTACTTAGGAAATAGGCTCTGCAGGACAGCTGTGCCAAAGCGAAGCATCTCTCCTGGACTGGACGTCCAGGAATAATGCTAGTGAAAGTGTGGACTGTCTTCCAGGTAGCAGCTTGACAGATTTCCAAATGGAATATCTCAGCAGCCGCTAGAGATGCAGCTGTACCCTGAGGAATGAGCCCTCAGACCTGAGGCTCTTTGCCCAGTTTTTGATAACAGAACTGGATACAAGAGACAATCCACCCAGCAATCGACCTCCTAGTAGCAGGGGCCTCCTTACCCACATCTCCATAGGTAAGGAAGAGCTGGAGGATTCGAACCTGTGACCCTTGGTACGATCCAAATAATAGCTAAGGGCTCTTTTACATCCAAACTGTGCAAGCTTCTCTCACCAGAAGAGGAGTGCTCAGTAAAAATACTGGAAGAGAGATGGATTGGTTAAGATGAAAATCTGAAACCACCTTAGTAAAAAAACTTTCTGTTAGTCCTGAGGATCACTTTATCTCTGTGGAAAGAAATGAAATCCTCTTCCACTGACAAGGCTTGCAATTCACTTATACACCTAGCAGAAGTGATAGCCACTAGAAAACAGTTTTCCAGTTAAGAACTTGAGATCTGCCGAATCCAGAGGCTCAAAGGAGGTTGCATTAGCTGGGCAATGCAAATATTCAAGTCCCATGGGGGTGGTTCCCGAAAGGGAGGATTAGTATGAAGTAACCCTTTGAAAAATTTGGCAAACACAGGGTGAGAAGAAAGAAAACTGGTTTCCTGCAGAAATAAAAACTGAAACAGCTGCCAAATTAACCTTTAAGGTAGCTGGTTTGAGGCCTAAGGAATTTAAGTGGACCAGGTAGTCCAACAAAATAGGCAGGTCAGCTGATTCTGGGGTGATTTGCCTCTCAGAACACCAAATGAGAATCTCTTCCATTTAGAATTATAAGTGGCTCTAGTGGAAGGCTTTCTGGAGACCTTCAAAATATCCAAGACACCTTGAGAAAGGTGTAAATGAGCAACTCTAACCTCAAGAACCAAGCCTTGAGGTGGAGGGAGTTGAGATCCGATACCACACTCTCCCTGTGCACAGGTCAGCAGGTCGTGAGCCCTGGGCAAGGTCAGGGAGGTGGAATGATAGGGACAGAAGAAGAGGGTACCAAGGCTGCCTGGCCTAGTCTGGAGCAATCAGAATCACCCTGCGAGGCTGAGTTCTGATTTTACTAAAACCCTGAAGAGTAGAGGAACGGAGGAAAGCATAGAGGAACTTTCCTCCCAATCCAGCTGAAAGGCATCCAGGGGACTGACCCCAGAACTGGGGCCTGCAGCAAAACAGGGAAGTTTGTGGTTGTCTGGGGCTGCAAAAGATCTATCTGAGGAGTGCCCCAGCTGGCAAAAGATTGACCCCAGCACTTGAGGGTTCAGGAGCCCATTCGTGATGGCCCTGAGAAATCCTGCTGAGGGCGTCCACTAGGACATTGTCCTTCCCTGGGAGGTGAACCGCTATCAGAGAGGTGTTCAGGGAATAGGCCAAGACCACAACTTCATTGCTTCGCATAGGGCTGAAGAGTGAGTGCCCTTGCTTGTTGATGTACCACATTGTTGTGGTATTGTCTGTCCTGACTTGAACAACTTTGTTCTGGACAGTTTCTGAAAAACCTGAAGAGCTAGGAAGACAGCTCTGAGCTCCAGCAGATTGATGTGAAGCAGAGATTCCTGAGGGGACCAAACTCCTGAGTTGAAAGGTCGCCCAGGTGAGCCCCCAACCAACAGGGATGCATCCGTGGTGAGGATGAGGAGTGAGGGACAGAAGGAATGGGACCCCTGAGGACAGGTTGCTCTCGATCCAGCCACCACTGGAGAGCTAGGATCAGAGTCTTGGTCACTGGGACCAATTTGGTAAGGGTCCTCCTTTGAGACCAATAGGACCTCAAGTGGAACTGAATGTCCCTCATCTGAAATCTTGCCCTGGCACAACAGCTGTAGAGGCAGCCATGTGCCCCAGGAGTTGCAGAAAGTGCCTTGCTGGTCAAGAGACCTGCATGGAGAAAGAAGATGCCAGGGCAATGAGTTTGTCCACTCTTCGGAGGGAGGAATGCCCTGGCTAACTTTGTGTTCAGCTCTGCACCTATAAAGTTAGTACCTGAACTGGTTCGAGAACTGACTTTGGAACATTCAGCAGGAACCCCAGAAAGGTGAGGAATTCCTGGGTGATTTGCAAGTGGGATTTTACCTGCTCTGATGACTGACCCACAATAAGCCAGTCGTCCAAGTAGGGAAACACAGCTATCCTTTGTCTTCTTAAGTGGGCCACTACTACAGCTAGACATTTTGTGAAAACTCTTGGAGCAGAAGTGAGTCCGAAGGGCATTGCCCTGAACTGGTAGTGGCCCGAGGACAGTTCGAACCTGAGGTACTTTCGTGAGAGGCCTGATTAGAATATGGAGTAGGCGTCCTTGAGGTCCAGGGAAGCTAGCCAGTCCCTGGCCTCAAGGATGCAAAATCATTGCTAAAGTCAGCATTTTGAACTTTGGTTTTACAAGATGCTTGTTCAGAAATCTTAAATCCAAGATGGGCCGCCAGTCTCCCTGTCTTTGGGGTCAGGAAGTACCTTGAGTAAAGACCTTGCTCTGGTGGCAAGGACCCTTTCCACTGCTTTGCAGTCCAAAAGAGAGGAAACCTCCGCTTCTAGTGCGAGGGTTTCTAAAAGACTTGAGGGGAAGTGCCTGGCTCTCATCTTGGGAAACTGTTTGAAACTGAGAACCAAGCCTTGGCTTACCACCTCCAGAACCCATTTGTCCGAGGTTAGGGACAACCAGTTCTGGCAGAAATAAGCCAGTCTGCCCCCCACCGGTACAGGAGAGTTGGCCCCAGACACCCCGTCAGGGTGCCTGCTTGGCAGGAGCAGCTTTAGGTTGGGGAGAGGGCCTGCCTGTGCCCCGTCTGCCTCTGCCTCTGAAAAATCCTCTCTGTGCAAAAGCAGAAGAAGCCTGGAATTGGAAAAGGCCTATTGTAAGGCCTGCCCCTACCCTGGGGCATGCCTATGTTGAGTGGCATGCCTTTCCTTAGCTTGGCACTTTTGTAAGTAGTTCTGTATTCATCCATCTTTTTCATGTAATTTTCTGTTTGTTCTCCAAACAGAGAATTTCCTATAACAGGAAAATCTATAGCCTTTGACTGGGTATCTTGGGACAGATTAGTGCATCTGAGCCATGCCAACCTACGGAGAGCTACAGAAGTGGCCATGACCCTAGAGGAAACATCATTAACATCAACAGCAGCATGAAATTGAACTTTAGAGGCTTCAATGCCATAGCAGCCACCTGTTCCAACTTACTAGCCAGCTGGCCATGGGCCTGCTTGGCCAACTGCAATATAGTGTCCCATCTAGAGTTCTGATATCTAGCCACATAGGCCATATAATTAACCTGTCTGAGTCCCAAAGAAGCTGCCACATACTGTTTTTTAGCCATGGCATCAATCTTCCTGGAATCCTTATCAGGAGGATGTAAGCCAGGGAATATTAGCCTTGTCACGGCTGCAGCTTGCACCACACCTACATGTCTACACTGTTCAGTAAGGAAGTCTGTATTAGGGCCTGACAACGTATACCTTCTGTCCATTTTTTTTCTACAGGAGGGACAGAAAAAGGATTTTTAAAATCTTAGTGGTTTGTCTCCTAAATGACTTATGTAAAGGAATAGACAACCTTCTAGCCTCTGGAATATCCATCATTTCACATAGTAAGGCTCCTCTTGCTCATCCACAGCCTCTTCTAAGGGAGCTGGAGAGTTTCTGCTACTTTCTTATAAAATCTGAAATGAGATGGGGACTCAGACAATAAAGGGGGAGACTCAAAGGGTCTGTCTGGAGAAATGTCCAGTTCTATTGGCACTTCCAGACCTTCCCAATCACAATTACAATCATCAAGATCTTCCTCCCCCTCCTGTGGTTCATAAAAATCCTGAACCACTGGACCTGAACGAGACCCCCTTTTTCCAACCAGAGAGGGTTCAACAAGTCCCTGAGACAAAGACTGGACAATCTGTATGGCTTTAGCTATTTCTACAGCAGAAGAAGAGACAAAACTGGACTCCACACTAGCTGATTTCTTTGTCCTTTTTGCTTTGACTGGTTCCTCAGGACCAGCCTTTCTTTTGCCCGAGGAAGTAAGGCCCTGGTCAGAGGGCACTCCCTCTGGTCCAGCCGTAGCTGGGCGGGCTGGCCATCCGGTCACGCGGACTTTTGCCTCTCCTTCCCTGAGCCTGCCCAACTCTCTCCAGGGTGGCTGCAGGGAAATTCTTACATATCTGGCAGTCTGACAGGAGGTGGTCAGCCCCAGACAATAGACACAAGTGGTGTGGGTCAGCCTTGGCAAAGGCTTCCCCACAGACATCACAGTGTTGAAACCCAGTGGGCCGGTTTTTCTGGGTTTCTCAGACATAATGCCAGCCTAACCAAACTTGTCCTTTGTTTCAGGCCTTGCCAGATAAGACAATTTATCGGTCCCTAACCGTTCACGGTGTATTTGAAAAAACACTTTTAATTGCAGGTTTTTAGGACCGATAAGAACGGTACTTCACTCTAAATGCAAAGAAAACAATTTTAAAGAAACTGATCGGTTCAGAGCGAACCGATAATGAGTTTCCACACAGACTAAAATTATTTTACTTACGGTTACCAGATAGAGCTTTAAACGGAAAACTGCTGTAATTTTAAACACTTTCTCGGTTAATGAACCGATAAAATACTTTAAACCGTAAACGAACCGAAATGAAGGAGCTGGTCTCCGAGCGTCTGTTCAGTGAAAGCGGAGTAAAGAATCTGGCAGTTTGGGTTCAAACAACCCAGATAGAGCTTTCAATAAGCGCCGCGCTGTGGAACTCCAGATTTCTCTGGAGTTAACTATTTCATCTCGGGGCAGTCAAAAGCCAGGGCATACTGCAAAGGTCCTAATATAAGCAAGACTTCATGGTGTTTGAAACCAGTGCTCAATCTGAAGGAAGGAGCTTTGTAGGGAACTCTGGAGTGTGGAGGGTTGGGATGTGAGGTGTAAAGAACAGCATCATCTGGGTAAAGAAGTAGATTCCCAGTTCAGACTTTGGCGCATGCTGAGATATACACTGAAAACACTGGACCCAGGATCGAGCCCTGAGGAATACCAGAGTGGACTGGAAGCATGGTAGAGAGGGTATTATTGATTTTTACACTGTGATCTGGAGGAAAGGTAGCAGGAGAACCAGGAGAGGGACCTTGGGAGACCCTGATTTGCTGTGAGTGTGTTAAGGAGGAGGGGGTTGGAGACTGTATCAAAGGCCTTAGAAATGTCTATGAACACAGCCCCTGCAAGGTGACTTTTGTCAAGAGCCATGTGGAGTGAATCAGAGAATTCTGTTAGGGCAGTTGTGGTGCTATGCCCAGCTCTGAAGCCATGTTGCTCCCTGCGTAGGAGGTTGTGGGAGAGGAGGCAGCTGGTGAGCCAGTCTGATACAATTTTTTCAAGGGCTTTGGAGGGGGGAAGAATAGAGATGGGGCGATAGTTTTTGAGAGGTGCTGTCACCATTTTTAAGATTGGAGTTATGGTGGCCATTTTCTACTGGGACGGAACTGGCCTCTGCAAAGGGACAGGTTTTGGAGATCAGTGAGAGGAGAGAACTGAGTCAGCATGTGGTATAGTATGTGCATGTCAAAAGTGTCTTTGCAGAAATTAAAGCCCTGGAGAGCCTTTGACAGGTAGGCTTTGACCTCATAAGGCAATAGTTCCAAGGTAGAACAGAGGATGCTGGAGGAACGGGGTTATGAGAGGAGGGATGGGGTTGAAGAAGTTGCTGGGGAGGACTGCGCTAAGGTCTGAGAAGGTGGAGTTGAGGTAGTTGGCAATGCTAAGTGGGCGGTGGAGATACTATCATTAACATTAAGCTGCAAGGGTGGGGGGATCGAGATTTATCAATAAGATCCTTGATATTGTCCCAAAATTTCTTAGTACTGCCCCAAGAGGTAGTCAGGGCAGTTCTGTAATGGTCAGCCTTGGCCTTGCAGACTGCCCAGGTGCATTTATTGTGGGTGGCATTGTAATTCTGTCTGTCACTCTGCAATCCTGAGGCCATGTCTTGGTGCCAGAAGCTGTCCCTTGTCTTGAGCTGCTGCAGGAGCTCTGGGGTGATCCATGGGGCGGTTCGCTTCTTGGCCGCTGATTTGGAGATGGGGCCATACATGTCACAGGCTTTATTGAAGGCATTAGTGAAATAGTATAAGGCATCATCTATGTGCTGAACCTTGGAAATTGGGGACCAGTCACAGTTACTCAGATGCTGTTTGAGCTTGGTTAGGCAACCTGGGCATAGTCAGCGGTGATATGTAACATTTCAAACAACATGAAGTCTTGCTGTATTCTGACTATTGTAGTTAGCCCCAGCACTCAAACTGCCCCAGAGAGTAGAGAGTTAATTTTCTATGCAGAGCATAGAATGTTGAGCTCAAGCTCGGTTCAAACCTCCATCTGCTGCAATTTAAAGAACAACTGTCAGATTCTTTATTCCGCCTAACTGAACGGCCGCTCCGGAGGTTTCTCCTTTGCTCAAGGTTCGTAAGTCGGTTAAAGTCCTCAGTTTTACCAATTATTTTTCACAAGTTTCTGTTCAGATCTCTGTCTGTGGTACAGTAAGTACTAGGTAGTGAACTAGACATAGTAAACTTGTGGAAATTGTAAAAATTGATTTTTCGACTGGTTTGGCTGATTGATATATTCTGTCTTTTTTTAAACTTAGAGTGTGGTTACGGTCCTTATCGGTTTTAAAAACTGCATTTTCTTGTGTTTTTTCCAATACCCGTGAAACGGTTAGAAACCGATAATGTTGTCTTGCCTGATTGTTTGCCATAAAAAGAGCAAGTTTGTGGTTGGGATGGCTATGTCTGAGAAACCCAAAAGAATAACCGGGCCCACTGGGTTTCAACACTGCAGTGTGTGTGGGGAGGTCTTTGCTAAGGCTGATCCCCACACCACCTGTGTTTATTGTCTGGGGTTTAACCACCTCGATTCAGACTGCCAAACCTATAAAAATGTCCCTAAGTCTACCCTGGAAAAAAGATTAGGTAGGCTCAGGGATAAGGAGGCCATGAAGTCTGCTGGCCTGGATGGCCAGCCCCATTCGGTTCCGACCGAACCTGAGGGAGTGCCCTCTGACCAGGGTGATACTTCTTTAGCCAAGAGGAGAGCTGATCCTGAGGGATCGGTTCCTACAAAAAGAAAAAGAAAAGAAAAATCGCCAGTTCAGTCCTAGATATCCATTTTCTGACCGCCGAGGAGATTGCCAATGTGATAAGGATTGTAGAATTCCTTTGTCCAGTTCCGTCTGATCCGCGCCTTCTGGCAGGTGCTCAGTTCGGTTGGTTCCTTCAGTTCAAGATTATGCCCCTGAAGATTTCTATGAACTGGGTTTGGAAGGGGATGAAGATTATGTTGATGACAGTGACGATGGTGTGGGAGGTCTGGTTGAGCCCATTGAACCAGACATCTCCCCAGACAGGCCTTCTGGTGTTTCCCCTCCTAGGTTTTCTGAGTCCCCTTCCCACTACATGTTTTACAGGAAAGTGGCAGAAACCCTCCAGCTCCCTGTGGAAGAAGCTGCAGAGGAACAAGAGGAACCTGATTATGTGGATGTGATGGACACCCCAGAGTCCATGAGACTGTCTAATCCCCTTCATAAGTCTTTTGGGAAACAGATACAAAAGATTTTAAAAACTCCAAATTCTGTACCTCCTGTCGACAGAAGGATGGACAAAAGGTACACCTTATCAGGTTCTGGTACCTTTGAATTCTCTACCTGGCGGACCAGGAGTGCACATGTGGGGAGTTTTAAACAGGCTTTGAAATTCTTCCTGTGGGAAAAGGCTTAAGGTTTTACTGTTCATTGATTTGTTTTTGTTGTTTCTATATGTTGATTTATGTATTTCTGTATTTTGTATTTCTGTATTTTTATCTTATTTATTTTATTGGAATGCGTCTTGATATTTGAAAGGTGCAAAATAAATAAAAATATTATTATTATAATTATTATTATCAACAATGCAGCCATGTTGGGGTTGTGCAGGCTGCATCCTGTGATAAGGCTAATATGCCCTTGGCTTCACACCCCCCATATAAGGATTCTAGGAAGCTGGATGCCATGGCAAAGAAACAGTACATGGCATACGCCTTGGGACTCAGGCAGGCTAATTATATGGCCTATGCAGCCAGGTACCAGAAGTCCAGGTGGGACACTGTACTTGCACTGGCTAAGCAGGCTTCCTCCCAGCTAGCCTCGGAGCTGGAGGGGGTGGCTGCTGATGGGATTGAGGCATCTAAGGTACAGTTCCATGCTGCTATGGACTCCAGTGATGTGTTCTCTAGAGTCATGGCTACATCTGTGGCTCTTTGGAGAATGTCTTGGCTCAAATGTACTAGTCTCTCACAGGACACCCAGGCTAAGGCCATGGATTTCCCTGTGGTGGGTAATTCTCTGTTTGGGGAGCAGACAAAGAATTACATGAAAAAAATAGATGAGTATAGGACCACCTATAGGAGTGCACAAGCCAAGGAAAGGCAGGCAACACCTCAAAGACAGCAGGCTAGGGGCAGGGGCAAGCCTTTTCATTGGTCTTTGTACCAAGCACAGGCCTCTTCTCCCTTTCCTCAGAGGGGGTTCTTCAGAGGGAGAGGCAGAAGGGGGATGAGCAGGGCTGCATCCATCCCTCAACTTAAGGCTCCTGCCAAGCAGACACCCTGATGTGTCAGCCCGGGTCGACTCCCCCATTCCTGTAGGAGGCAGGCTGGCTTACTTCGTCCACGACTGGATGTCTATTACCTCAGACAAGTGGGTCCTGGAGGTGGTAAGCCAGGGACTTGTTCTCAGCTTTTAATATAGTTTGCCAGTTTCATATTGCACCCACTTGGGGGGAGCGAGTAAAATTTGATGATTTATTTTTCTTATCCACTGAATTGCTGATGTCTGGTGTTCTTCTCTGTTGTGAAAGAATTCTTTAAGTCTCAGTCTATGGAAGTATTCCTCTAGTTCCCCACAAAACTGTATTCAGTCAAGTGGTCTTGTTGGGCAGAATGTGAGATCCTTAGAAAGTACAGTTAATTCACCAGTAGTCAATGTATGGTTGGCAAATTGACAACTGAATGGTGTCCAACCGCATTGCCTTGTTCTATGTTCTGGATTTCTTCTTTATGGTTGTTTGGGATTTTTTTTATACTTGGCTTTATTATTAAGATACAATCATAGCAGTACATCAGCTTATATTATTTTCAGGTCATTGACTGCACAATCTTACAACTGTAACAGTACAAATAAAACATACAAACAATTGGGTAACTGTTTTGTTATGGCAGACATTATTGTCAGTGTCTGATACTTAAAAATGAATATTTTATTTATCTCTATCTCAAGGCAGGTCTTTCTGAAAAAAATAAAACCATCCTGGTCTCAGTTCCTCCCAATATAAACCACGGAACCCGGTCCTTGAGTACATTCCACCAACCACTGTTCCCAAATTGAAAATAAAGTACCTAGAAAAAAAGAAGTACAAATAGAAGCAAGGTCTCCAACCCCCTCATGTATGTTATTTTAGGAGTCAAGGGTGTCATCTAAATCCCAATGGGTCCATCTGTTTTGGAAGATACTGGATTGTTGTCTTACACCAAATGTGAGACTCTCAAATCTCCATATAGGTTGCACAATCTTTATCCACTCAGAGACCTGCAGGAGTCTGGTACTAGCCATCTCTTGATGAATGCCTTCAGAGCTGCAGCAATCAGAACCCTCCACAGCTAATTTACTTCCTTACCTCAAAGTTCTAAAGGATAAAGACCCGGTATTAAGTGCTCCAGGCCTACTTGGGAGGAAAGGCCAAATATTCTCTGGAGATGAGTGGTTAAGATTAGTCAATAGCTCTAATCTTTGAGCAGGACCAAAAAATGTGGACTTGAGAAGCTGCAATCTCACCACACATTCTCCAGCATGAAGGGGAACCGAGGGTTCCATTTGAAACCCTACTGTAGCTAAGAAAATCGGATTTGCTGTTTCCACAGGAATTCCTCTTTGTCGATGATGTGGTACTAATCAAAGTTCTTGCCCAGATCTTGGTCCATTGCTTATCTTCTAAAGTAATCTGTAAATCTGTCTCCCATTTATGTTTGATGTGAGATGTGGTGTAGGCCTGATCTTTTATGAAATTAGTGTAAAGCAATGACATGGCTTTTTCCCCGTAGGGGATGCCCCAATATTTTCAAATGGGGGGATCTATATGCTGGTCCCACAGCTTTATTTGAAATTTATGGATCCTACTGTTTATATTCTCAAGATTTTTAAGATTTTCAAGATGGCAGCCACGCTGAGCAAGCCATGAACACAGCTCTACAGATGTTTGCAGATTTTATTTTATTTTAGCCCCATGCTGAAGTATTTTGTGATTTTATGTTCGTTTATTATTTCTATCATTTTATTTCGTACGTTTAGTTATTTTTACGGTCATTCTTATGGTCTTTGGATACGCGGTTTCTGATGCAGCTTTGCGGAACTAGCTGATGTTTCCGCCAGACGGGTGAAAATGCTCCAGTCATCGATGACCGTGGAAAGTAGTGTTGCTGTGAAGTTGTTTGAGCATGCAAACCAGTTTCCTGAAGTTTCTTGACTTTTGCCACTGGGGTATTGAATATATTTATTAGTTCTTACTTAGACAGTACTGTCTGAAGTCATCAGTCATTCGGTAGGTTTATTCTACACATTGGAGTTTTTGGATGTAGGAGCTAGCCTGGAAATCTGAGCAGTCGAGTGATTGGACTTGTTTGAAGATGGCTTGAATCGCTGATGCTGTCCTGTGGAGCTTTGAAGGAGGAGGAGGAGAGGTTCAACCATTCCAGCTGACCTAGAGGTGGGTGCGGGGTGTAGCTGTTTGTCCCTGGGAGGGTCGGGAGTGCCTACGGAAGGGTTGGTGTTCATGGAGCTTCCAGGAGCCGCCGGGGTTGCCTGGCAGAGGCTGGGTTTTCTCCAGCGTTCCAAGAGGGGGTGTTCGGTTGCATATAACGTGACCTGCCCTGGGTCAGTTGGGTTCTGGCATTATTTGAACCAGCACTGTTTTGTCATCACCATATTCATTTCCTGGATACCTTTGGACAATTTTGAAAGTGATCTGTGAGGGCTGGACTACTGATACTGATACCAGGAAGTTTGCCTTTTAAGACGTACTGGGAGTTTGGATTTATGAAGTGTGGGCTGACCTGGATTTTGTTGTGAGGGCCTGATCTATATTGGCTTATTTGAAGCTTATGCTGGATTTACATTGAGTGGATTTCTTTATGACTTCTCCTACTACTGGATGACTTCTTTCCCAGACTTTCAATTTATTTTTTGGTCTCCTGGTGGTGAGAGGATCAGGGGGTTCATATTTACTTTTATTTTATTTTTGATGTTTATGTTTATTTTAGTTTTTGATTTTTTGTGTTTTCTGGGCAGTGGGAGTGCCTAGAATTTTTCCCTTTTCCCTTGTCTGTGAGAGGGCTGCGGGAGGGGGTGAGTTTATATATGTTTGTCTATTTTATATCCTGTGCGAGGGGATTTTATTTCGTTTTCTGGGTTTGAATTTTATCCAATTGTGGGAGGAGGGTAGTTTTATATGCTTTTTGGGTTGGGATTATGGTTTATATTATTGTGGGGTTTAAGATTCTAATTGTTCATGGTTTTGTTTTAGGAATTTGGGGTTTGTGTGCTTTCTCTATTGTTTGGTCATAATTTATTGATGGAATCTGCCTGCTTGCCCCCTCCCCCCGTTCTGTGCTATTCAGCCTCCGCTCTCCACGCCCTCTGCCCGTTCTCTTCTACCCCCCACCTGCATTCATTTATCAGCACTGTCGAGTGCTGGGGATTGCTCACAGGGGTGGATGTCAGGGACAGGTGTAGGGTTGTGGACAGCAGAGCCTGAAAGAGTGGTGCTTTCCCATTGGGGTGGTTAGGACCAGAAGATGCCCTGGGGCGAAATGGTGCCTGGAACATGGGAATCCTGTTCTGGTTTCCATAGCCAAGGGCACCTCCATTTTGGGAGGGCAAGTAGTTGGGACAGCTCGTCAACCTTGTCCAACTCGGGCGCTGTTATGCAATGCAAGATCTGTCTGCACCAAGACTGCTCTTACTGCAGATTTTGTGGGTGCAGCAGATCTGGTTTGCATTACTGATACCTGGTTAGATGGGAATGCTTCCCCTATTTTGGAGGCAGCTATCCCCACCGGGTACCCCATTATACATCGCCCGAGATTGGACTGCGGGGGGGTTCACGATCTGTTTCAAGACCAAATTGGATATAACTGGCATTCCAGTTGAAGAGGCCAGGTCATTTGAGTGTACCATAGTAGCTGGTGTGGGGTGCAGGATAGCTCTCATTTACCATCCACCAGGTGATGAGAAGCTATTTCTGCAGGAAGTAGCAGACTTCACCGCCGACATGGCATTGGAGTCTCCCAGACTGATGGTTCTGGGTGACTTCAACGCCTGGGTCAATGACAAATCCTCACTTTTTGGACAACACTTCCTGCAGGTGATGACACCTCTGGGCTTCACAGGTTGTTTCCTCAGCTACCCATAATGGTGGTCACTCCCTTGATCTGGTCTTCCTCCTGGGGTTGAGGCCTCCGACTTGGTGGTGGAATCGTTCAGGTGGTCTGACCATTTCACCGTTGGGTTCAATTTTTTGAACCCCCTGGGTAGGTCGACTCCTGTGGAGATGGTCAGTTATCGCCCTTTATGGGATGTGTTGCCCAAAGACCTGGTGGCGGTGATGGACCTGTTTAATGAGACCAGCATAGATCCTGAGTGGTTAGTTGTGACCTATAATAGGACCATCTCTTCCACTCTTGATCTGATTGCTCCTGTCTGAGTTTGCCCCCTTCCGCTTCACCCTAGGGCCCCATAGTTTGATGGGACTCTTAGGGGGTTGCGGAGACAGGGGCGTTGGTTAGAGCATCATTGATGGAGAACAGCCTTAGATGCTGACCACATTATTTTGGTAGAACATTATGAATTCTGTCAAACAGGAATTTCCTGTAAGAAGGCAGAGTTCCTGTCCAGGGAAATTTCAGGGAAATTTCTGCTGCACGGAATCGACCGGCTCAACTCTTCAGAACGGTTGACAGGCTGTGCAACCCAGCCTGTCAGCAGTTCTGTCAAGTCTTTTCACAAAGGGAGTGTGATGAGATTGCTAATTTCTTTGTGGATAAGGTGGCCGACATCAGGCAGGAGTGCCGCCAACTTCACTCTATGGGAGATGCTGTTGGTCGGTGCTGTGTCGCAGAGCTCAGAATTTCCTGGAGTACCTTTGATCTGCTGGAGTTTGTGGATATTATGAGAATTATCCAGGGGATGTGTCCCACTTGCTGTAGGTTATATCCGGGCCATGCCTCCCTGATTTTGGGTTGTAGTGATATCATCGGCCCGGTCTTAGCTCAGATTGTCCTGTGCTCTTTGGACTCAGGTGAGTTTCCTAGTTCCCTGAAGGAGAGTGCTGTGATATCCCTCCTGAAGAAAGCTTTTAGACCCAGAAAACCTAGCAAACTATAGGCCTATCTCTAACCTTCCTTTGTAGGGTAGGTTTTTGAGAAAGTTGTGGCAGCTCAACTGGAGAACCATTTAACTATCCATAATTTATATGAACCTCTCCAATTGGGTTTTCATAAGAGGCACAGTACAGAGACTGCTCTGGTTCAGGTGCTCAATGATCTCCTGATGGTGAGAGATCGGAGACACCATTCCATCTTGGTTCTTCTTGATTTATCAACAGCCTTTGACACTGTAGATCATGGGGTCCTGCTCGAATGTTTGAGGTCCATCTGTGGGCTGTCTGGATCAGTTCTTAGGTGGTTTACATCTTTCCTTACTGGTAGAATGCAGAGAGTTGTCTCAGGTATTTTTTCTTCTGAGGCTTTCTCTCTGCCTTGTGGGGTACCTCAGGGCTCGTTTCTGTCCCCCATGTTATTTGCAGTGTATATGCTGCCCCTCAGAGACATTGTAAGATGGTATGGGCTGAGGTTTCACTGCTATGCTGATGATACCCAGCTCTACCTGTCTTTTACCCCCGACCAGGTTAGTGCTATCTCTGTCCTGAACAGCTGCCTCATAGAAATCCAAAATTGGATGAGTGCCAGTGGTTTAAAGTTGAACCCAGGAAAAACTGAGGTCTTGGTAGTAGACCTTGGCTATAGGACAGAGGGTTGAGGAATGAGCTCCCTCTGGTTTAGTCCTGGGGTGCACAGATTCTCACCTCTGAACGGGTGCATGATCTAGGAGTGATGCTTGACGATAGTCTGACCCTTCTTCATCAGGTGTCGGCAGTCATCAAGCTGGCCTTTTACCATCTTAGGAACATTGCTAGGATCAAACATCTTGTTCCGTTCAGTGACCTGCCTGTCTTGGTCAATGCATTTGTGACATCGCGCCTTGACTACTGCAACTTCCTTTACCTAGGGCTTCCTGGGGTTGATATCTGCCATTTGCAGCTAGTGCAGAATGCTGCAGAATGTTTGTTGACTGGGGCTTTGAGAAGAACTCATATCACCCCTGTGCTGCACGATCTGCACTGGCTGCCTATTCAGTGGCAGATCACCTTTAAGGTAGGTCTGTTGACCTACAAAGCCCTACATGGACTTGGTTCTGATTACTTGAAAGAGCTCCTAGTTCCTTACGCCCCTCTGTGACAGCTCCGCTCAGCTGACGAGGGGTTGCTGGAGATTCTGAGGGTAAGTTTAAAGTCACCTGGTGTGCATGCTTTACCTGGGGTATACTGGGATGCATAGGGAGAGGCATCAGCAGCAGAAAATGGGAAGTTGTTATCCCTCTGTACAGACAGTTGGTGAGACCCCATATGTAGTACTGTGTCCAGTTCTGGAGACCCCATCTCCGCAAGGACATAGACAGGATAGAGGCAGTCCAGAGGAGGGCAACTAAAATGGTGCAGGATCTGCAACAGAAGCCATATGAGGAGAGACTAAAGGAGCTTAATATGTATACCCTTGAGGAAAGATGGGAGAGGGGGGACATGATAGAAACTTTTAAGCACCTCAGTGGAATCAACAAAGTCCAAGAGGGTAGCATCTTTTAGAAAAAGAGACGTGCAGGAACAAGGGGTCACAATTTAAAGATAGAGGGCAATGTGAGGAAGTATTATTTCACAGAGAGGGTAGTGGATGCATGGAACAGCCTTCCTGAGGAGGTTGTGGGGTCTAAAACTATGGGAGAATTCAAGAATGCATGGGACAGACATAAGGCGATTCTTGTGGGGGGTAGGAAGAAATAGGCTGTTGGTTAACTAGGATCTGCAGCCTATCCTGTAGGTAGGGAACTGGGCAGACTAGATGGGCCAAGCGGTCCTTATCTGCCGTCAAAGTCTATGTTTCTATGTTTCTATGCCTTTGGGTTTGTGGCACCTACCCTCTGGAATTCTCTGCCCCATCAGCTATGGGAGTGATGGACAGTGGGTGCTTTAAGCGGGCACTGAAGACCTATCTGTGGGGAAAGCTACCTTGAATTGCTTTGATTTCATCTGCATTTATTGATTGTTGTTTTACCTTATTGTGCAGCCTTGAAGCTTGAAAGGCACTATATCAAATGCAATTTATTATTATTATTATTATGTGATCTCACAGTTGAAAACATCAAAGTTGGTCTGCCATAACCCAGCCAAATCTTTGTCTGATTTGGTCAAAGGAGATTACCATCCCAACCTGTAGAAGTTGTCAAGGAGAGGTTACGCCCCTTTCTGCTTGATGCTGAAACCAAGGGTCTAGATGGGCTGGACCAAATGCAGGTTCATCCATCCAACAAATATATTTCCACAGGTGTTCCTTAGTGTCTCCCTGCATAATTCCCCTCACCCATCCTTCCAAGGTTCCTCTTATCGCTATAGAACCAGCTAGGTCTGAGGCTTTAAGTCCATTTAAGAAGTAGAGGTGAGCCTGCAAAGGGGGGGGGAGGCGCAGCTCCTCAGTCAGCTCAATTGATTTCCAGTGTGCTGTATAAGTCTTATGTGACCAGTACAAAGCAACCCTCATCTGGGTTACCATTCAGTAACTTAGGAGATGAGGTACTGCCAGGCAACCCTTTTGTTCAGGTAAGAATAATACCTGTTTTATAACCCTTGGTCATCTTTTTTCCAACACAAAGGAGAGGAAGTGTGACTCCAAGTCTGCAACTCTGCATTTGAGAGAGGGTGGGAACATAGTGAAAGAGATAAAGCAGACAAAGTAACGTGTTCATCTTGAGATCCTGAATACAGGCATGAAGGAATAAGGGTAGCAAGAGTCATCTTTGAAAATCCAGTGGAAGCTGTGTAATTAATGGTGTATAATTTAATTTAAAGAGGTCAGAGTTTTGCAACCAGTCTAAATCCCCAGGTACTTCATAAACCTGAGGCCCCACTTCATTGTGTATCTATGTCTAATTTCTTTTAGAGCTTCATAGTAAAAATCAAGGATTTCTGTTTTAGAGGTATTCAGGAATATCCAGATAATGATGAAACTGCCATACTAATGAGAAAATGGCCCGGAGAGACTGGTATGGGTGACTTAAATATAATAAAATGTCATCAGCGTAAAGTGCCAACTTCTGCCCCCCACTAGCCTTATACCTCTAATATCTGTGTGCTGCCTAATACTTTGGGCTAATGGTTCAATGCAGAGAGTGAACAATAATGGGGAAAGGGGCAGCCTTGGTGTGTACCTAAACCCAAAGTAAATTTGTCTGAGATGTGTCCATTCACCCCTGTGTACCCTGTGGGTAATGGTACAGTTTAAATAAGCATTCAATTAATGTCTGGGAGAATCCAAACCTGAAAGGACCCTCCTTAAAGGTCCATGAGACCATATCAAAGGCCTTTTCGATATCAAGACTTAACAGCAAGCTTGGTTGTTTTAGTTCTGTGAATATGGTCAATTATGTGAATAGTTCTACATAAATTATCCTGCGCCTTGTGTCCAAGTATAAAGCCTACCTGGGCAATTGTGTAAGGGAGGGCATGAGTTGTTGTAGTCTCCAGCAAAAATAGATGTTAACATTTTATAATCAATATTTAGAACTGAAATGGGCCTATATGAGGAACAGTTGAAGGGGTCCTTTCCAGATTTCAGTATAACTGATACTATGGCTTGAGATCATGAGGGAGGGACAGGGCGGTCTTGAGCTAAGACATCTTGGAATTGTGGCTTGTTGAAGGGTATGCAACTTCTTGTTCTTGATGTGCATGGCTTTCCTTAAGGTCTTCTGGTAGTTCATTTGCACCTCTTTCAGGAGGTCTGGATTACACCTAATAGTCTCTCTCCAGTGTGGCAGAGATTCTCTCAACCTGTTTTTTCAGAATGACTTTCTTTGGCATATGTGCTATGAATGAGGTGATTTCTCAATTTCTCAGAAGTCCTCTGGCAGAGTTGTTCAGCATATTTAGAATTATAAGTGGTTCTTAATGGATTCTTAATGGTTAGGCCCTTAGGGATAATATTCTTTTTCTTGCACTGGGTTAGAATGTAGATGTCACTGTCAAGATGGGCTTCTTTCTTCCTGATACTGTACAGCTGCCATGTGAGATGGCAAATTACGGTATCTTCCATGATGACACAGAAATTCTTATTGCCGTATTGGTCCCTGTAGCACAAGATCCACACAAATAGATGATTTGATACCTTTTATTGGACCAACAGAGTTGCTAAAACAGAAAATAGGTGTTTTGAACTTTTGGATTACACAGAATCCTTTATCAGAAAACAATGACTGTTGGTTTGGAAAATTCAATTTCTTAAAGTCCAGATCATACACAAAAAACCCAGATAAAAGTTGTTAAAATCTCATTGAATTAAACTGCTTTTAAAATCAACATAGGACCATATAAAGACAGCAGAGTTCCATCAAAGGAAAGGTATTTCAGGTCAGATGTCACAGAATACATAGTTCTTCCATGAGAACAGCCATAACACATACTAAAGCTAAATTTGTGCGTCTGCGCATGCATTAGTAAATGTCTATGACTGGAAAAGGAAAACAATGTCTGCTGTTTTTGATATGGAAATCTGCTTTTGAGAAATAATATTTTAACTTATTCTGATATTGGGTTGATGGAAGTTTGTTTTAACAAAGAAACATACAAGCTTAAAGTAGATAAGGGCTGCATGGCCCCTCCAGTCTGCCCTTTTTATTGATGCATTACTTACACTGTAGACCCCTCCAGGTCTACACCACTTTCTCTGCCACTCCCTTACCTATCCCTTATGACTCCCTTGTGCTTATCCCAGGCTTTTTTGAATTCCACCACTGTTTCCCCCCCCCCACAAACTCAGCTGAAAACTATTCTAGGCGTCCAGTACCCTTTCTGTGTAAAAGTAGTTCCTCACATCTCTCCTAAACCTACCCCCACAGCTTCATATTGTGGCCCTTTGTTCTGGAGCACCCTTTCCTCTTACAAGTACCTCCCACTTGCACCTTATTCACCCCCATGAGGTATTAAAATGTCTCAATCATATTCCCCTTCTCCCTCCTCTCTTCTCCTCTCCTCAAGGGTGTACATGTTTAATTCCTTTAGCCTCTCCTCATAGGACATTTGATGTAGACCTTGTACCATCTTTGTAGCCCTCCTTTGGATGGCCTCTGTCCTGTCTATGTTCTTCCTGAGAAGTGTCCTCCAAAACTGGACACAGTACTCAAGGTGGGATCTTACTAAAGACCTATATAGTGGAAACACTACTTCCTCTTCCTGTTAGTAATACCTGCACTGATACATCCCAGCATCTCAATAGCTCTCACAATAATTGCTTTGTCACATAGTCTGGATACTGTCAGGTCATCTGATATGAATATCCCCTGGTCTCTTTCCTTCTTGGTTGCTGATAGTATCTCTCCCTCCATTTTGTACTGCACCCACAGGTTTCTGTGACCCAAGTGCATTATTTTGCATTTTTTTCATTAAACATTAGCTGCAAACTTTTTGACCACTCCTTCTGTCATTTCAAGTCTCTTTCCATCCTTTGCACCCCCTCCAGAGTGTCCACCCTGTTGCAGATCTTGGTATCTCCACAAAGAGGCAGACCTTCACTTCCAGTTCCTCTGCTATGTCACTAATGAAGACATTAAAGAGGACAGGCCCCAGTACTAACCCCTGCAGTACCCCACTGGTCACTCTCCCATCCTCAGAGTGAACTCCGTTTACCACCACCCTCTGCCTCCTATCCCCTAACCAGTTTCTTATCCAGGTTACCACCTTATTGCACACCCCCATGCTACCCAGCTTGTTTACTCCTGTCTGAAACAGTGTCAAAGGTCTTGCTGAAGGCCAAGTACAGTAGGCCAGGTCAACCTCCTCCCCCTGATTCAACACCCTGGTTACCCAGTCAAAAAAAATCAAATTTGTTTGGCATGCTAATAGTTAAATAAGGAATTTTGAATGCTGTTCAGTTGTGTATGCCTATATTATTAGTGTTGGTTGTAATTGTTTTATATGCACATGACATGTAAAAAGTATGTACACGTATGTGAAATATACCAATAAAAATTTTTCATAACAAAAAAAGATTTGTTTTGCATAGCCTCCCCTCCATAATGCCATGCTGCCTCTGGTCCTGCAGTCCATTGGATTCCAGGTGTTCCACGATTCTTTCCTTTAATAGCATTTCCACCAATTTCTCTACCACAGATGTCAGGCTGACAGGCCTGTAATTTCCCATCTCTTCCTTGCTACCACTTTTGTGAAGTGGGACTATGTCTGCCCTTCTTTAGTCCTCCGGGATCATGCCGGTCTCCAGTGAACTGTTAAACAAGTCTGACAGGGATGCAGCTAACACCTCCCTGAGTTCTTTTAACACCCTTGGATGCACCTCATCTGGCCCCATGGCTTTGTCCACCCTCAGATTAATGACTGCTTTCCTGATCTTCTCCTCAGAAAAGGGACTGGTGTCCATTCCCCTCCTCCCAATCTCTTGGTGCTTATTTGTGGTCCATCCCCTTCCCTATCAACTGTGAATACTGAGCAAAAATATTTAAGACATTTGCCTTTTCTTGCTCCTCCTCAGTATAACCTCATGCCTCCTTTATTAACCATGCAATCCCTCCATCGGTCTTCCTGTCCTTTTCTCACTGATATACCTGAAAAATGGTCTTTCCCCTTTGATACTGTCTGGGTTATTCTTTCCTCGGCTTGCATTTTTGCACTCCTTACTGCCTTGTCTGCCTCTCTCCATTTCCCCAGATGCACTTCTCTGTCCTCCTCTCTCTGGGTCTCCTTATACCTTCTGAATACCAATGTTTTTGCCCTTACCTTTCTGCCACATCACTTGAGAACCATAATGGTCTCCTCCTCCTTCTGCTTTGCTTATTTGCCTGACATTCAAGTTTGTAGCCTTTAGTATTCTCTCTTTTATTCTGGCCCATTTTCCCTCCACTCCCCCCCCCTTGATATCTCTCCCATCGGATCTTCTGGGATGCATTCTACTATCTTTGTAAAGTCAGCCCTTCTGAAATCCTGGACCCTTGCCCTTGTGTAGTTGGATTCCGCTGTTGTTCTTATATTAAAAAGCAAGTAGAACACCAGCACCACTTTTCACCTTTCAAGGTAAGATTTATTGTCACTTTTATTCATGTAGCCACAATCCCCCAGAATCCCCAAAGTTTCACCCAGTGAACTACTTCAGGAGTAAAGATCTAAGCAAAAGCTGATAATATTTACAGAAATTGGTAACTTTATAATTATATAAAAAAACAATATTTTTTTAATACAATTGATGTCAGACATATGTTATCACCCACATTAACACTGTTTGGCCACCAGGTAGTCAATTCATATTATACAGATGTTTCATTCAATCTGTGTTACCAATATATGTTCATAACCTTATCTTCATAAAATTCACCAGATCCCTAAACTATGTACAAAACACTTTTACTGCAAATAAATGCTTCTCAGGTTTTAAAATATTGCTTTCAAAGATAGTCACACCTTAGAACATCTTGTATTTTAAATACTTGCCATCCATATCAAACAAGAAATTGTGAATATCAAACTCCCTATATAAACAAAATAACAAGAGGTTTGCTTGCAACCTGATGCTAATAATGTACTCAAAATTTACCAAACAAATGTGACTAGCATACTAAATTCACTATTCATGTTATGCTTTTATAATATTCCATCACATTTCTATATACTTCCATTATCTCCTATTCTAAAGTTTGTATTTACCTAGATAACTTAAAAATTTCAAAACATAATCTGTACTTTAACATGCATATTTCTATCCTATCTGGAAAAACATTACTTTTGTATTCAGTATTTATATTGGTTGCTTTGGGGCTAAAAGGTTTCACCTTACTTTCCACAAATCACCAGTGAAATGCAAAACAAACAGTGTTTACAGCATTTCCTTCTGTCTTTTTCTCTCTCTGCATATGTGTTTTTATTATAAAGTTTTTTTTTAATTCTCTATGTCCCTTGGATGTTTTACCTATAAACATTAAAACAAATATCATGAGATGCATACAGCTGTGCACTCTTTCAGAGCATCCTCTAGAGTACCAGATACAAGTCTTACTCACCCTCACATGGCACAGTTTCAGTCACTGTGCTCAATATGAGCTACATTAGTTACTGTGTGAGATGCAGTTTAAGTACTAACACAGAAACATAAAATGACATTAATTGTGAATTTTGTATGCTAGTCACACTTGTTTGCTAAATTCTGAATCCACTATTAGCATCAGGTTGCAAGCAAACCTCTTGTTATTTTGTTTATAGGAAGTTTGATGTACATGATTTCTTGTCTGATATGGATGGTAAGCATTTAAGATACAAGGGGCCTGATTCCAAAAGGGTTCTGCCAGATGCAAGGTGTTTGCATCAAACAACAATGATGCAAGTTGCAACTTGTGTCATTTTTTGTGGCATTCCCTAGTCCAGTATGAGGTCTGCACTGATAAGGAAAATCGATGTGCCAAAGGGGCACTGTGCCACCCTTGCAACATGCATCAGGGTACGTCAGGTCACAAGGGGGCTTGCACCATGGAGGGGCTGCAAGATCTTCTGATTTGGAATTCTAAAATCCCTGCCATGGTGGTAGGACCAAGACCATGTTAGACCAGTCAGGAGCTAGTCTAAATTCCTTGCAGCAGTGCCCCTCAAGGTGGGGAGCTTGCAGGGGTCTCTGTATGTGGAGTCTGGGGGTCAGTAGGGACAGGGATGTATGCCTGGGGTGTTGGGGAGCAAGTGTATGCCAGGAGAGTTATCGGGCACCAGGTGGAGGTGACAGTCTCATGGCACTGAACACACCAGTAGGTGGCTAGTGCTGACAAGGGCACCCCTGCCAGGTGCCTGATCACCTCCCCCCAGCATACACACAAGCACCCCAACACCCCTGTGGTACTCCCCTGTGCTTCATCTGCCCCAGGGGCACTCCAGGCATCGTGGTCCATCTTGCGACCAGTGAAATGGGTAGGGTAAATCCATCCATCAGGTCCCACAGGTGCCCCTAGTGTTTGGTATTAGCCTGTAGTTGTTGCATTTCCCAGGTGTTGTAGCACAGAGCCCCTTATGTTCTGGAATTGGGCGCATGGTCCCTGACACACCGGGAGTGTGCTGCAGCCCTAGGATGCCAGAACTAAGGGCTCTTTCAGAATCAGACCCAAAGTGTTCTAGGGTATGACTTTCTTTGAAGGAAATATTTTAAATCCTGAGAACCATTTATTTACAGTAAAAGTGTTTTTGCATAGTTTAAGTATAGGAGCCAACATCTGGGCATCAGGTGAATTTTATGAAGATAAGATTATGAATACATAATTATTGGAAACACAAATTGAATGTAATATCTGTATAATATGATCTGAATACACGGTGGTGATATAATGTTAATGTGGGCATAACATATACCTGACATCAATTTTATAAACAATTTTTATTTATTTTTTTGATATAATTATGAAATTATTAATTTCTGTAAATATTATCAGTTTATGTCTAGATCCTTGCTCCTGAGGAAGTCCACTGGGTAAATGTTGAGCTTTTCTGGGATATTGTGACTATGTGAACAAAAGTGAAAATAAATCTTACCTTGAGAGGTGAAAAGTGGTCCTGGTGTTCCACTTGCTTTTTCATGTACTTTACAGCTTATTCAACCCATATACAGGCCACCATAATATGTGACTGGAAGGGGACCCACCTTCTCTGCACACTGTTCTTATATTAAACCATAGTGTGTGGTGGTCACTGGTCACCAGATAACTCCACACTCTGATGTCTGCCACACTGTTCCCATTTGTAAGTACCAGGTCCAGTATTACCCAACCTTGAGTGGGTTCACTGACTAGCTGTCTGAGGAATGCCCCCTGCAGGGAGTCCAAGATTTCTGTGTTGCTAGCTGATGCTGCAGCAGGTAGGTGCTACTCTACATCTGGCAGATTAAAGTCCCCACCAACACCACCTCCCACTTCTTAGCCATTTTGCCTATGTCTTCCAACATCTCTTTCTCTATGTCCATTCTCCGTGTCGGAGGCCTATGTACCACTTCCATAAGAATGGTGGCTCCATTTCCAGACTCGATGTTGACCCACAACACCTAAACCCCCTGTTTCCCTGTACCTCCATCACTTTGATATTTTCCTTAACATAAAGCACCACTCACCCAAATGTCCTTCTTATCCTCCTTCTTCTAAACTGTGTAGCCATGCATGAGCATTTCCAGTCATGGCTGTTAGTGCACCATGTTTCGTGATGGCCACAATATCCAGACCTGCCTCAGACTTGGTGGCCTCCAGGCCTGGTATCTTATTTCCCAGACTTCTAGCACTGGCACACATGGTTGTCCAGATAAAAACATTAAAATTGATGGCAGATAAGTCTGCCCATTTTCCCTACCTGCTTCAATGACCACAGATCATACTTGATCTCTGGCTTTATTCTCTTTCCTATCGCTAGGGTTCCCCTATGCCTATCCCATGCATTTTTGAATTCCTCTATTGCGTTAGCCCCCACCACCTCCTCTAGGAGGTTGTTCCATGCATCCTCCAACCTTTCAGTGGAGAAACACTTCCTCACATTACATTTTTGTCTACCCCCTTCCCACCTCATGTCATGTCCCCTTGTTCTAGAATATCTCTTTTTATGAAATATGCTACCTTCCTGTACCTTATTTATACCCTTGAGATATTTTAAGGTATCTATCATATCCATCTCTCTCTACTCTCCTCTCCTGCGGATATGCATATTGACTTCTTCCAGTCTCTCCTCATATGACTTTTGATGTAGACCCTGCACCATTTTTGTTGCCCTTCTCTAAATTGCCTTTACCCAGTCTATGTTCTTACAGAGGTGTGGCCTCCAGAACTGGACACAGTACTCAGACGGGGTCTCATCAATGATTTGTACAGTGGCATCACCACCTCCTTTCTTCTGCTAGTGATACCTCTTCCTATACACCTAGCACCCCACTGGTTCTCCCACAGCTTTGGTACATTGTTTGGCCACCTTCAGGTCATATGATATGACTACCCACAGATCCTTTCCTGTTTGGTTGGCCATCAGTATCTCCCCTCCCATCATGTAAGCATCTTCTGGGTTTCTGTGCCCCAAATTCATGATTTTGCACTTCTTTACATTGACCCTTAGCTTCCACAGTCTTGACCGTTCTTCTAGTTTACCTAGGTCCCTCTTCTCCATCCCAGAGTGTATACTGTGTTGCAGCTGTTTGTGTCATCTGAAAAGAGGCATACTTTTCCTTCCTGCCCTTTCACAGTGCCACTTATGAAGACATTAAATAGAACTGGCATGAGAACTGATCTGTGTGGCACCCCGCTGGTCACCCTTCTTTCCTTGAATTGTGCTCTGTTTACCACCACCCTCTGTGTTCTATCCAGCAACCAATTTCTAATCCAGTTTACCACCTTGGAGCTCTTTCCTAGGCTGCCTAGCTTGTTTACAAGCCTATTATGTGGAAGAGTGTTGAAGGCCTTGCTGAAGTCCAGGTAGGCTACATCCATTGTTTCTCACTGATCCACTTCCCTGGTCACCC
This sequence comes from Neoceratodus forsteri, assembly GCA_016271365.2. Classification (NCBI taxonomy): domain Eukaryota; kingdom Metazoa; phylum Chordata; order Ceratodontiformes; family Ceratodontidae; genus Neoceratodus; species Neoceratodus forsteri. The sequence continues at coordinate 466,138,374 of CM057449.1, forward strand.
AATCAAATAAATCTATCAGATTTGTTTGACATGGCCTTCCCCACTGTGAATCCATGCTGCCTCAGATCCTGTGCTCCACTGGATTCAAGATGTTCAACAGTCTCAGGTGGTGCAGTGGATGTGTTTTGATCTTACAAGCAAAGGGTCAGTGGTTTAATTCCCAGTGGGACCATATATTTGTTGTTTCACAGAGAGGGTGGTGGATGCATGGAATGGCCTTCCTGATGAGTATAGGTGGGCGAAGTGGCCAAAATTAGCTACAAAGCAATTCGGTGAGTAATGTGGAATCTGCAAAGTATCCGCAATGCGAAGCGGAGTGCATCACATCATAATGAGGAACACAAAGTCCATTGATAACAATGACTTCACCTAGTCCACCTTCCCCAACCAGTTCTGCACCAATTTTAATGTGAAGCACATAGAAATCAATGTATTTTGCGTCATTTTGCCTTGTTATTGAGCTCCAAGGTGAATTTTGCAGTGATTCATGGAATTGCAGGTCACATGGGCACTAGATTTTTCTGCACGGCCTCAGCTCTGTGTAATTTGAATGTGTTGTGTAGCTGGAGTCAGTTTGTTCTCAGAGCTCTGCAATTCAAATCCTCTAAAAGCTGTAAAAAGCCTTTTTGAGCCATTTTTTTGCTCACAATTTAGTTCATCGATTGTAGGAAACACTCCTGTGCTCATATCATTGAGTGTTTATTGTTTGTGTGTGGATTTTGAATGTTAATTTAGAACATTCAGTCTGTGTACTGACAGACACTTGAAGTGTGCTTTGGAGGAGGGGCGAATCTGTGGTGGAGGTTGGTTAACTGGGAGAAAAAGGCAGTCTTTCTGTTTTGGTTTTATTTTTCTTGTATAACTGTGTTAATGTACATAGTAATATTTACAGTCATTCTTGAATTTTGTTTTGCTGATTGTTGTGGTGCAGCAGTGTATAATTTCAATTTGTTTAAAAGATTTGGTTATATTACTGAAGTTTTCAATTTACTACATAATACTTGTGTGTGTGTGTGAGTGTGTGTTGCGCATGAGCCATCAAATCAGACACATTTTATTGTGCCACAGAGTTATTGCAGCAGTGTGAACCTGCTATCCACCGCACCTGCATGTTTTTGCACTTCTTTGTGGTATCCCCAAACCGGCAAAAGGTATTATTTTCCAAACTGGATTGTGACTTGTGAGCACTGGTTAAGGTGTTGTTGTGACCTTGCATCTGCATCTCTTCTTGAATGCGCAGTGCAGTCTTAATCTGTCTGTGCTTTTGCATCTGTTTAGTGCCTAGTCTCCATCTGCAAGCCACAGCTGTATTTTTTTTTGACTTCACATCCACTGGCTCAGACTGAAAGTTCAGAAATATAAATTTGTTTAGAATTTTCTTGGTGATCCCCCCAAATGTCTTCAAAGAGATGTGCAAGCAAAGCAATTTTTGGCCATGGCACTCCTGCCAGTGGCAAGATTGTCCCTGGGTGTGGTAGTACGCAGAAGTGCATAGCTGATGTCAGTAAAGGGATTTCTCCATCAATGTTTTGTAGCTTCTCTCATAGTTGGAGGAGATGATGTTGTCCCAGCTGGTGGTGTTGGTGTAGTTTCTGCTAGCATGAGCATTGCAGCCTCAAGTTCCACTTCTGACCAGTTAACTGTTTCAAAAAATATAGTTGAGTCTAAAGCTGTGACTGACAATGTATATGATGTCATACTCCCCATTAACATCCCCATGGTATCTGAACATGATTCTGATCCAGGCAACAATAACTCACAATGTCACATTTCTTCCAGTGCTATTGAGATCATGCCTTTTCCATCCAATGATTCAAAGTGTGGCTCAAAAATATCGGGTGATGATGATGATGATGATGATGCTGTGGTTGGAACATGTTCTCCACATGACAGCATCCAAGCTGAAAATGCGGATGCGGATGATGTTGATGAATATGATAATGATGTCAGGGACCATGTTGGGAACCGGAGAAAAAGAAAGTCAAGGTGACTGTGTCTGGGTCTGTTGGTGTTAAATCCCCACTCCCTCAAAAAAGTTGTGATTTAGCTGTTCCTGTTGATGATAATGATGATGATCCAGAAATAATCATAGGTAGTTGTGGTGGTCAGTTGGAGTCCAAGTGTGTTCAGCCTGAAAAATCATGTAGCACCACCCCCCCCTCATTTCGGGGGGTTAAATATCCAGAGTCCAATAAGAAGCATCAGGGACATGTTAAAAGTACGGGATCACAATCCCTTGTTTGGGATTTTTTTGTCCAAGATGCAAATGATGAGTCAGTTGCAATCTGCCAGCTTTGCCGTGTGTGTGAGTTGAGGTAAAAAATGGAGTCATTTGGGCTTGGGGTGCAGCATACAGATCTTAAGAACAGGCACAAGGCACTGTGGATCCAGCACCGGATGGCAGCTAATGCCATAGTGGGGCATTCACTCTCATCATCAACCTTACTGAGCATGTACTACCTACATATACTATCTAACCGTGCCTCACCAACTCAATTTCTAAACCACTAATGCAGTGTTCAAATCCTCTATCCTCCGGCCAAAAACTCCCAAGTGCCCTGTTTACCCACACCCCCTTGGAGGTACCACTTACCCACCTATGACTTGTTCTGGTGAAACTGCCCTTCCTGTTCCCAGAGGAAGTATCTGTTGTCAATCAATCCTGGTGCCTATAAGATTGAAACTGGCTCTGCATGGGTGGGTGCATGGGCAATTCCAAACTTAAGGAGAGTAATTGCCTTGTCCTATCTTCTTGTCCCCTGCTGATCTAGAAAACAACATGCTGGTCTCCTGCTTAAAAGGAAAAGAAAACCACGATAGCCACTATCAGCTTTCTTGCTCATTTTTCATCTACTGGTCTCTTACTATAGAAAAATAGTCAGCTACTTCCTTGGCCTTGCTCTACTTCTTTCTCTCTGGCCAAAAGCTTACTACTGGGAAGTCCAAATTCAGACACCTGGTTTACTTCTGCCTAAGGCACAAACTCCAATTTACAGCAATTTACAGCTCTCTTCCTTATCTTGCTAACTGCCACTACATAGATAATAACAGTGTCGGAACAATAGGCTGGAATACCAATTTCCTATAATGGGCACTTAACTAATCCTTTAGCCCTGTGTCATAAAATTTGCATAAAACCATATAAACAATGTAAGACTGGCTCAAATCTTACTTCACCACCTACTGCATGCAGTTCTAGATAACGGCAAATAATTTTTCTGTCACACCCTTGTTTAATTGGCTGGCAGTATAGCCTAGAGGTTAGAGGAACGAGGTGTGAACAAGCCTGATACATCCAGCAGACCAGACCTGAGTTTGATTCTCACAACCTCCACTTGCATACTGTGTGACTCTGAGCAAGTCATTTAACCGCCCAGTGCTCCCAGGTCACCTCTGAAAACAGGCACTTGTACCTAGTGGGCCTTACCCAGTTACCAAAGACTAAGGTAAAATAAAAATATATATATATATACAGAAAAATAGATTGTATTTGTCCCTGTACAATACCTCTAATTAGTAATAATTTTTACATAGATAATAAAACATTGTAAACATAATGAAATGCAGCATTGATGCAAACAACAAAGATTTCAGAAAATCAAACAAGAAAGAAAAACAAGCATACAGCTTGCAGTTTTGATAATTTTTGCAAACAGTAAAATTGATCTTGTATAAAGATTTCATACAGTTTTGTCTTATTAGTATTTCAAACTTTTCTTTTGTAACTTATTCAAATACTCTTTCTTTGATAAATATCATTACTTAAATCTAAGCTTAACTACTGTATGTACCCAAGACACTGGTATCTAAGAAATTATTTTTCCATACAACCTCCAAGCTAATCCCAATTGGAGTATTATAAAATTATTTGATATAATACTTAGTTATCTGGTTAGCTGTGGAGTCTGGTTTCTTCCTTAATGTTAGAATGTTGGTGAGAATCCTTCTTTTCCCTGGATAGTCCAGTTCTTTTAGTGACTGGATCCTGTTGCTATTTCTGTTTTTACTCTTGTCTCCACTCGAACCCTGGACTTTGGACCCATCTGTTGTCAACCCAGCACTGCAAACTTGCTTCTGGCTGAGAGACATCACTAGACAGCCTCTGTCCTTTGGTTCTGGTTTTGGAGGTAATTTCAGAACATTACTTAACAGTCAAAATGTCCATTGCACAAACAGAAATATTTACTGCACCAGGATTTGGAAGATTCTGCTGTGAAAAGTTACGTTTTCTTGTGGCCTGCTTTGCTGCAGTTTCTGTTTTCTTCCATGCTTGAACCTCAGGCTGTTGCCCTCAGCCACTCTGCTATAAACACAGCAACCAAGGTTTGGTCCCCTGCTGGTCCAGACATCACCAGGCAGGCTTGGCTCTTGGTAGGCATTTAAAACAGTAAAACAATCCACAACTTGGCAGGTCCACAGACACAGCTACTCTCAGCATTGTGTATAGGCAAGAACTGGCTGGATCTCTCAGTGTCTGGTGTTGTTACCTCTGGTCAGAGCATCGTCCTGACATCATTTACAGCAAATTTTACAAGTTTGATGGGAATCTGCATATGATGCAAGGTGAGTCTTCACCCATTTCAAGGACTGCCCCTTTTTTCAGAGTCCATTTTTTAAGCTTAAAATTATGTTTTCTTCTTTTAACTTTTGAATGCATCATGATACCATCTCCGTGCAAACATTTCTGAATTCAACTCATTAAAGGCAGTCTTTCAAGAGATCTCTCATGTCTGGTGAGACAAATATTTCATAAGATAAGCTAATAATTATTATAACTTCAATTTTCAGCAAAACGTTTAACAACAAAGTGATACTTTTGTTTTTCATGTCTCCAGGTGTAGAATAAGGTAGGTTTTTCCAGAAAACTCTTTAGAAAAGTCCTTAAAGCATGGAATTCCATTGGAAAGAGCTGTCTCTTTGTCCATAAGCAGTGAACCATGAAGTCATGCTTTCTGCAAACTTGTTAGAAAATCTTACAGTTGGTGTGACACCTTTCTGCCAACCTGCACTCATCCATAATTCATATTTTTGGATTTGTCATGACACTAGCTTTCATGTAAGATCATAATTAGGTATTTTCTCTTATAGGCTTTTGATACAAAGCACATCATCAAATAACTTACATTTTCTTTAAGTTGCATGTCTCAAATTTAGCTAGTCAACAGGTTGCAATATTTCTTATCAACTGTGTAAGTTTTATGGTGGAAGTATGCAAAACAGTTTTTGCAAGAAACAAAAGTTCTTTTCAAAGGTAAAAACATATAGAATTAAGTCAGCCTTTTTTTCTTGAAGATAGCTGCTTTTGGAGTAAGGCACTAAAGCTATAACCCTTCTTGAAATATCATTGAGGCATAAGGTCACCAGACAATGTTATCAAGGAAGTTCTTCCTTTGCAGCTAGTTGAGATGCAAGAAGGTCCTTAAATATTGCTTTGTTAACTATGCCAGTTTAGGGGATAGTTCATTTTACATGGAGAGTCATAGATGCCATGTCTCCTTAAATTTACTTAAGCAAGATGAACTTGAGAAAAAATGTTTTTCTTTTCTTTTTTGCAGACAGTCTTTCTTCTTGCTTAAAGAACTTATCTAGACAGGGATTTAAACCAGTTGTCTCTGTATTATACCTCAATTACCTTAATTAATATTTAAGCATTTATAAAGAATATAAAATAGTAATTAAAATAATGCAAAATAATATTATTATAAAATCTATTTTCCATAACTAGGATTTGTTTCTACAGTTTCCCCTTTTTAATTAAAAATGCACCCCAATAATGCATTTTCTAATTCAAAACTGTAATCCTACTATATGGTTATATAGTTTAAGCATCACAGGAAAACAAAACACAGAACACAAAGTAGCATCATCATGTGGTAACTTATGATGGGCAGGATTCACAACAGAGATGCACTAGGCGCAACTGAGATGCACTGGCGCATCCAGAATATGCACCATGGAATGATTCATACACAGGGTGAATGCACCAGCACACCTGAGATGCACTGCACTGAACAGGAAGTGCTGTAGGTACAGCATAAAAACAGGGGTGGACTTATGCATACGTAGCACAACGTGATTCACAGTGCCAAATGACGGTGCAACAGCAGAGCAATCCCAGTGCAAATACCAAATGCACCATGAAAAGATAAATATAAAAAAAACAGACTTAAGTGCAAACCACCTGCAGGTCATCAGTAGAACAGCAGCACCTACACACTGACTGAGAGAGAGAACGAGTGTAAGAGAGAGAGAGCCAGAGAGCCAGAGAGCCTGGGACAGCCACAGACACAGATAGACAGACAGCATAACACCAGCAGCATGGACCCAGCACCAGTCACCATGTTCGGTATACTCATGAGGATGAGGAGACGGGAGGCAGAAGGCATTGTAGGTGGCCTGCCCAAGGCAGTATCATGCCAGGCTGTCATTTGAGACAGTATGCCGATACTGCCTGAACAGGACCATTCTGAGGCAGCTCTGTGAGCTGTGCCTTGACAATGCAGGCACCCACCGTGCATGGTCAAGCCATCTCAGTGGAGACCAAGGTGACAACAGTTATGTACCTGCTCACCATGGGAACCTTCCAGAGGCCCACTGGGGACACCACTGGCATCTCACTGTCCTCCACTTCCCAGCTCCTCACACAGTTCCTCACTGCACTGCTACCATATACTTCAGAATATATCAATTTCCCCAGCATGGGCAGAGCGGACAGAAGCCATGTAGGGGTTCTACAGGGTGGCATGCATGCAGGCATCATAGGGGCCATAGATTGCACCCATGTGGTAATCTGAACACCACCTGGTGAGGAAGCCATAACACATGTGAACTGGAAGGTCTACCACTCCGTGAACTGCCAGGTGGTATGCAATGCCACAGGGCACATCAGCAATGTCTGTGCCACATGCCCTGGGAGCACACATGATGCCTTCATCTGGCATCAATCGGCCCTCTGCTGGAGGTTCAAGACAGGAGACATACCAAGAGGCAATCTATTAGGTGTGTGACATGGATACAAAGGCACAACAGGGCTCCACCAGCAGGACATGAGGTGTTGGCAGGGGGCAACATGCACAATGCACAGTAGGCACACTGGCCATGGGACAGTGAAGGTGTGCAAGGGGACACAGGCAGACACTGTCAGGCACCTGGTGGCACATGAGCAAAGTGCGCCAGGTGTGGGGCACTGCCATGGTGGTGCATGTGTGGCAGGGACATGCACACCACAAGTAGACAGGTTCACGCAACAGCTGCTGGTGAGGGAATGCAAGACTGCAGGGAAGGGAGAGGCATAGGCAGTAGTGCATGATATGCACACACACACCAGTGAGGCTATGAGCGGGACAGGGTGCATGCCACAGATGCTACCAATGTACTACATGGACACCCATTCTCCCACAGGAGATGCAGCATACCTGCTGAGGCCCTGGCTCACCCCCTTCCAATGACCCAGAACAGAGGTGGTGGAGGCGATAAAATGAGGCACACAGTGTTACACACACAATCATAGAGCGTGTCTTTGGCATGCTGAAGATGTGGCTCCGGTGTCTGTGTAGGTCTGGTTATGCCCTAGAGAATAGCTCTGAGAATGACTGTGGCATTTTCCTGGCCTGTTGTATGCTACACAACATGGCCCTAGACCATGGAATACCTATTGAGGCCAGTGAGTGTGACAGTTCTGGGGAGGAGGAGGTTGGGGGGATGGCACGCCACCACAGGGCCATGGCACAGACCCCACACAGGGCCGCTGGGACCTGTGTCTGGCAGCACAGGCCAGGCAATACCAAAGCAGGCTAGTGGAGGAAAACTTCAGGAACCACAGGTGAGTATAGGAGGTACGTATACAGGAGGTGCACTATGATGTGGACATGGGCCATGCTGTGCATAGTAGACACTGGACAGTACACAGACAGTGGCATGTACACACACACACACACACACACACACACACAAACACACACAGCCAGCAACACACCCGCACCACAAGACCATGCCAGGATGTCATGGGTCAGTGTGCACTGCAACTAGTGCACAGGCATGGCAGATACTGGCAAGCACTCATCATGCCCATGACACATGGCACAATAATGGTACACACATACACGCAGGTGTTGGTGGTGGTGGTGAACTGAGGTGGGTGCCTGCCACACACGCTGCCCCAGGCACCAGTGGCCAGGCGTGCAGTGCACACTGGTTGTATGTGCTTCTGTCAATGGAACAGGGACCAGAACATTACAGGTTGGCACCCCAGCCACCACAGACATGTGGGAAGCCTCTGCCATGACTGGTGGATGCTGTTGTTCCACCACCAGCCACCGGGGGTTGTAGCCATCAACTCTGCAGAGGTACTGCACTGAGACCATGAACATGTGCTCAGTGGTGTTGCAATCCCATGGACAACATCTGTGCCATGAACATTGGGCATAGAGGCATGTGGCATCAGCAGCAGAGGGTCCACCTGATGTCGCAGCCAGGGTGTGCGGGATATGATCCTGGGTGTCTGACTGGAAGCTCAATGTCCACGGCATGCAATAGATGCAGACACCACCTCCAGAGCAGCTTCAATCTGCTCCAATGCTGCTGGCATGCCCACTCGCATAAGACGTGCCTCAGTCAATATCTGTGCATGCCAAGCAGCCACTGACCTGTGCTCCTGGATCATCACTGTCCTGTGGCTACAGAACTCCACACGGAGGGTGGCCTGCCCCTCCATTGTGGCATGCAGGAGGTGGAGATTGCCTTCCATGTTGTCAGTGTGTGAAGGGTCATGGTGTCATCGCCAATGAGCAGGGGGTGAGAAAGCCCACATTGGGGCATCCACAGGTGGTGGTTGCACCATGGCAGGCTGTGGCATGGGTTGGCCCCGGCCATGCTCAGCCACTGTATATCCATGGCCGGTGTCATTGAAGTCCAACAGCACAGGTGCGTGCACAGCAGCATTCTGACTGGACGCCACTGATGTCCCTGCCAATGCACATGGCACATGTGCAGGGTGCACAGCACCTACCACTGTGGGCAGCTGTGCAGCCACTGTAGCTGCACCATGTACAGCGGGGACATCAGTGGTGTCTTGGGCCACCTGTGTAGGCACCTTTGTGCTGCATGTACCACCATTGGCCATGTTTCTGTTGAGCTGTGTGGCGTTGATGTCCACGGTGACAGCACTGTCCCCCCACCACGTGCCACTGGCGAGCACAATGAGGGTGTCTGCGATGTCCACTGCATCATCATGGTCATCATCAGAGTACCCAATCAGGCACCCCAGCCATGCAGTGTCCTCACTGACCACTGCTCCAGTGGTGGCCAAGGCACCTGATTGGCCTGACTAGACTGGGGCTGTGACCGGTGTGTCTGGTGTGGTGGATGGTCCAGGGATGGCATCATCCATCACACTGCCAGCAGCCCAGTGTGACGGACTTGCAACATTGCCTGCTAGGGTGTCTCATGCAGCTGTGGCCACAGCTGCACCCATGAGGCATAATGGAGCTGTGGAAAGAAGAAGGGAGAACATGGTTATTTCACTGTATGAATCAGTGTATATCAGACATGCACACATGTACAGAGAGGCGCACCACAGCACCATGAGTGTGCATGCCTGTCTGTTGCCGGGCTGTGCCATGCCCACCATGCCACACCAGACATGAGCATGCTGTGACCAGCACTGTGCAGTGACAGGCAGTGGCCACATCGCACAATGTGTGGCGATGGCAGCACAAGCACACACAGCTGTGTGTGCCACCCAGTGGCGTTGCTGGAAGTTGCACCTCACATGTGCCACATGGGCATGGGAGTTGTGTCCCCATGATGCACATCACGGACAGACCATGTGCAACCAGGACACATGGCACAGCCCCTGGGTACACAGTAGCACTGCATGGCACACAGTGACAGGCCTGGCATCCAGGGCACACATGGGTCCAGGCACACCAGGGCTACATGGCTACTTACAGTGCTGTGAAGGGATACTGCCAGTCTAGACACCACATCCTGGGACACCCAGCACAGTGGACCTGGCAATGGTAGATGCTAGTAGCTCCTCATTGGGGCTCAGGTGGACCTTCCTGGGTGGCCCATCCTCGGTCCACTGGAGGGATGCCTCGATGTGGGCCTCCTTCTTTGCCCTCCTGCACCTGTAATTCCACTGCTTGCAGAACTCCTGTGTGGTGTGGTTGTGTGACCCCACAGCAGTGAAATGGCTGGCCACCTCCTCCCAGCCCTCTGCCCGCACTGTCTGGCTGCCACCCTTGCCAGTCAGGACATCCTGATGCAGGTTGCATGCCCCGATGAGCTCCTGCTCCTCATCCTTCATAGTTAGGGCGCACCTGCCGTGACACTATTGCCTCCTGACATCGTGGTTTCTGTGAGAGAGTACATACATTAGCCATGCTTGTGGGGTCCCTTTTTGGCCCATTCCGACAGGCTGCAGATGGTGTCTGCAACACAAGCACCTATCAGCCAGGGACAGTAGGGTATGCGTATGCGTGGCATGAACAGTGTGCTGTGCTGTTCTCACTGACAGTGTCCGGCATTTACAGTGCACATGCCACAGATGGCTGCAGGGTCACAGCTGTACCACCAATGCTGCATGCCCATGGACACATGCACAGCTGTCCACCCTGCACATGCACCATGCACACTGCGCTGTCAGTGCATCTGCATCGGCAAGCATTCCCCCCCCATGGTACCACCTGTGGGACAGGTTGTGGGATGCCAGTATGGCTGTCAGAGGTACCTGCACATGGCATGCTGACAGTGTGTATCACCCAGCTGGTCCCAGCCTGTGGCTTTGCAACAGTGCCACTGTGCTTGTACAGACACTACTGCATGCATCTGACAGTCCTGTTGCACACTGCTGGCTCCCCCACACTTGGAATTTGCCGTGGTGTAGGCAGAGACTCCCATAATCATAGAGATACACCACATTACCTGCAGTTGTACATGTAGGAAAATCCACGTACTCACCCTCAAGGCTGTATATTCTCTCGGTCACCTAGTCTCAGTGTATGCTGAATTGGGAGCATTTATAGCTCAGGTCTTGCAAATGAGGTCTGGACCTGTGTTGATGAGATGCTAAACCAGCTGAGATGCCCATACATGCAGGGTGAGACTGTGCTGGGCGCATTGTCTGTGAATTGCATAATTGCCCTCAGCTTATCTCAATCAGCATAGTGCATCTGTTGGTTTGGACTCATCCATGTACGATGAATTTCCTGTGCATGCACATAGCATTCGGTGCATGTGCCTGGATTGACCGGATCCTTCATGGCACACATCTCGCGCATGCGACACTTGCACTACCCATGGTGCATCCCCACATGTGTGAAGCTGTCCTGTCATTGATATCATGGCTGTACAGCTGCTGACCATCGCATGGTGCAACCTGCCATGGATTGCATGCCCACCTGTGCGATGATCATTGTGTTGGTGGATGGTATTGTACCCTGATTGTGCATTGATGAGGTGTGCGCGATGGTGTGCTGACGCGCATCATGGCTGATCTGTGTGATCGATCTTGCCATATGGAACATGGTGGTCACATGCACACCACGCATTCGTGACCCAGACATGACCCCTGCCATGCCTTGGCAGTCCGCATTGTGCATGCGCCACTGTGTACTGTTGGGCCAATTGCACTTCAAGATGCTGTGCGTGGTGCACTGCACATGTCCTGCTGTTGCATGTGGTGCATTCTGTGTCTCACACTGTGCATCCAGTGCATGCTCCACTGAGCTGTAACACACTGCAATGCCTAGGGCCATGAATTGGACACAGATAGAGCTGCTTCACATGGTGGCACTGGTGATGTCTGTGGAGGGGCAGCTGTTCGGCTGTGGGGACCTGCAGGTGCCCAGGTCACATGTGTGGGCCAACATTGCCCATCGACTGGTGAAGTGCATGGGGCTTCCATACACTGGGGAACAGTGCAGGCATCGATGTTGGAACAGGGACTGAATGATGCATCTCCATCATTGTGCATGCAAGGGTGCACTGCCACGGCCAGGTAGGTGTTGCACATTCATTGACTTCACTGCACATGCAGGGTGTGTGGCCTACACACATGGGACAAACACATGGGTCACACACACACACGCATGGCTGTGGCTGCACATGCCCTGTGTTGCAGTGTCCAGTGCGCCACATGGTGTGGGCACTATGTGGTGCTGTTTGTGTCCGGGGCACTGTATGTATGGGTGGATGCCACCATGTGTGGTCATGCACTTGGGATGGTACACTGAGGGTTCAGGCACAGCAGCCATGCACCACTGTGGCTCAGGATGTGAGGCCACTGCTGCTGCACTGGCTGGGTATCCCTGCACCACATGTGCACACTGGTGTTGGGTGTGGTTCGTGCACTGCTGTGTCGACTCATGGTGATCTCTGTCTGTTGTGTCTTGCAGGGCTGGAGGCCAGATGGTGGGCCACAGAGGCCACCGAGGTTCATCATCAGGGTGTTGCGGGGGCCAGGCATGGTGCACATGCTGGGGCAGGTAGGTACCGCACTCAGTGATATTTGCCTTTCTGGTGGTGTGGGCTCTCGATTGGTGGGAGTGGTGTCTTCGCTATGGTCCTTAGTATGTGTTCTCTCTGTCTTTGCTGTAAGTCCCAAGGATTGTTGTGCTGTGGCCAGAGGAGAAGGTGTCATTGACCGTATGGAGGACCTGGACCAGAGGATTAGCTGGGCCATCCAGGCAGCACTACGGCCATTACAACACACTATAGGATGGCTCAGTGCATCCTTCAGGGGCCTCCTACTCCAACTGCCTGCATGCAGCCATATGGGGATGGTGCACAGAAGTGCACAGCTGTGGTAGTAGCTCCCAGCCATGTTGTTGCCTGGTACAGCTGTAAATAGCCCCCTGTTCCTGCTGCCTCCATTCCTTTCTTGTTGGTCTCACTCATTCCCTCCTTCTACTCCCATGTTTTGCCACACATTGTATATAGTTTCACCATTTGTTACTGCTGCTCTACATGCTTACTTTGTTTTATTTACCATTTTATAAATCTTTATACAATCTGCTCTTGTGTCCATGTTGTTTCACTGTTCCACCTTCTTGTTTGAGTGTACTGTCAGGGGTGTGCTCCATGTCCCCTTCCTCCCATGGCTGTGTGTGCCCACAGTGTTAATTGGTCTCCTGCCCCCCCACCAGGCCAACCCTCTCCATGTGGTGTTGCCATTGCCTGTGCCATGTGCATGGCTCACTGTCCAATAGCTCATGTTACTGCCCCGGTCCCTGTGTATGCGCTGTATGTGGCATGCCTACATTGTGCTGCTGCACATTTACTGTGTGTCTGTGTGCCTGTGTACTGTTCCTGTGCTTGGAGTTGAGGCCTGGCTGTCTGGCACTGTGGTACCTCGGTCTCTTGGTTGCTGTTCAGCATGATGCTGCTCTGTGTCCCTCCCACACTGCCTTGGTGCTGGCCACCTGTGGGCTTGGCCCTGTCCACTGCCCTCCACCATTTCATGTGCATCTCTGCACTGTTATGTGCTGCACTGTCTGTTGCAGAGTGCCCCTTCTGTGTGCCTGCCCCAGCCCTTGTGGACATGGCCATGGGATCAGCTGTTCTTGGGTCCCTATCCTGGTTCTGCATCTGTTGTAGCCACTGTTGTGCCCTTGCCTCACTGGTGTGAATCTGTCCCATTGGACCTCTGTCCCTCACTCCTGTGTATGGGCATTTTGACCCCTGTTGCTCCTTCTTGTCTTGTTGACTTGCTCCGATTGCACTATGTTGCTCCCCTGTGTGGCTCAGTGCATCCAGATTCCGCTGGTGCATCTCCATTTACACCCTACTGTTTCTGTACAATCCACAGTGGTGTTGCTCATGGCACATCCCATGGTGCATGCCTTTGTGGATCGCTCAGTTTCTGGTTGGTGCATCCTGTTTGTGCCGGCACATCTCAGTTGTGCCCAGCGCGTCTCTTTTGTGAATCCTGCCCGACATCATTAGCACATGACATCATCACATGTGACATCATCAAATGTGACAATCAGACTGGAGATGTACATTTATGCACAGAAATACAAATAGTTCTACATGATTAAACAGGATTACAGCTATGTACACTTCCTTTAACTGCTTTAACACATTTTTTACATTGTTTTAGACATTTTACAAGAACACCAAATCAACTCTTTGTTCATCATCTGCAAATATCATTACAATTAAGCTTTTGAGTATAAATATTGTTCATTTTATTTATGTTTAGATAATCTTGTATGCTTTAATCTTTAGTATTACAGTACTTGTAAAGTCAGTAGACTATTTTTTTTAACATTTCATAAGTTCTGTCCCCCCCCCATGTGCCGAAGGTACTACTCATCTGGGACTTTGTGACTTTTACCAATTTTTTAACAGGATATTATTCCTTGATTGGAATTTACATTTTGGCAGTACATGGATTTTAGTTCAAGGTCCCTTTGTAGTTCACTTTAAGTAATCATAGTTATTTCAGGATTTGTTAATGAAATTACAAAAGTTTTCTACTGTTTCGTTACAATATTGTGCTTTTACTAAATCAAAATTAGATTTTTCACTTTTTTCTTCTACATTTTCTTTAAATCAAAATTAAAATCAGCATCAAAATCAGGCTTATTTAACATTTCTGTCTGTGTTCTTAAGATGCTTGTGGTGTTTTGTACTGGCGTACATAAACTTGGCCATTACTAGGGTTTCTGGGCACCCTGATAGTATGAAGATCAGTTACTCTACAATTATGGGCATCTTTTGAAAACATGTCTTTCAGTTGAAAAAACATTTTACAAACAAGTTCATTTCCTTTCCTAATTTACTTATACAAGTACACCCTTCATTAACTTGCTCCTTAAAATTAAAAAAGGTAAGTTTTTACTTGAATTTACCTTATTTTTAATCATCTTTAGTTTTTTATCATCAACTATATTTCTTTCCAAAGCATTTTTCTTTATTTCTTGTTAGGTAATACCTTTTGTTAGTCCCCCCAATAATTGGAACAACTAATTTCTGAATCATAGAGGATTCCACGTATCACTATTTCTAACCCACAGTTAGCTTTTAAAGTGACAGGCTCTGCTTTTTGGATTATGTGCTACAACATGCATTACTGTAGTGCACAAATCAAGGCAAGGTGTGGAATGGATCTTTAAATCCATATCACTACCGCAGGTTAGACGTACACAATGTAGTTTTGCCAGGCACTTCTTTGGCCTTTGTTTCTATTAACCCTAACAGAAAATTCCTTTATATTATCTGAAACTACTGTAGTGAACTCACTCACCACATGGCACACTTGAGAAATAGTTTGTCCAGATCTCAAGGCCTGTAGTGTCACTTTTGTTAAGTAAGGGTCTCCCTTTTTTTGTGACAACAGAAATTTATTGGCTAGGCTTATATACACACCCAGCTGTACATGTACGTTTAACCCAAGATGTGAGAAATTTCAAACCATGCATTACATACAGGATGTTGTATACTTTTTCACCCTATCTGGAGTTTTGAGGTATAAGTGGCTATACTTTTCAAGCTTTCTTTGTGGTTTGGAACATTTTGTAGCCACTTTTTTAACACTTTGTGAAACTGTGCACTAATTGGATCATGCATAGCCTAGGCACAACACAAAACTAGTTCTTTAGAAGTCCTTTGTTTTGACTGCCACCTTAAATTTACCATTTGTTTTATCTAGTGGCACCTCCTTTCCATGCTCCTTGGCGGTCCCTGTCCTTGGAGCCTAATGTCTTTGTGTCTTGAAAAGGATGGCACTGAGAAAAACAGGATTTATTTTCTTTTGTGAAGAAAGTCAGGCCTCTTGTATTAATCACAGATTTTACCACATCTTGTTTTGACAAACAAACCACATAAGCTTTACTTCTCCATTTAGCCAAATTTTCAGAATTACCAATAATAGATATATCAGTTACATTAGAACATACAACATTTAATTTAATCGTTGCATTATTTTGTTTTTCAAAATACGCTAGCATGATTCTCATTGCTTGAAACTTTAAGACTCTTTCTAAATGGGATATGCCTTTTCACCTGTGACCACAGAACTTTGTGAAAGTAGTCTAGGATAGGTTTAAACCTTTTTAGAAGGTCATTTCCAAACAAGAAATCATTATCTGGCTGGCCTGGTGGCTTGGAGGGCTGAAGTAGTGATGCCTTACCTCCTGCCATGCTTCAACCTGTGTTCATGGTGTGAGCAGGTCATCAGGGTCCAGCTATGGTGGGAGAGTATTGAGCATCCAGAGGACAACTCTCCTCTCCTCTCCCTGGGAGGGTGGGCAACTGTGGCAGGCATTTGCCTGACACCTAGTGGAGGGCTGGGTGTTGGCATGCCTGGCCCAGTACAGTGGGGCACGGAGGTGGAGCAGCCAGTGGGGAGCTGTGTGTGAATGCTGTCACAGCGGTGGGAATAAACTTCAGATGAGGCAAATTTACAGGTTTAAGCCACATCGTAGGTATGATATTTATTTTTCAAAAGTGAGAAAAATAATAAATGAAAACAAAAAAATTGCAAAGAAAATCACTACTTAACATCAGTAGTTTTTCACACAATACAATCCTGGATTCTAGAGCTCCTAAGAACCTTCTCATCTGCATTCAACAGCTTGTTTACAGTAGCACCTCTCTCCTTCACTCTCAAGACTGAACTCTACTAGATTGAACTGAAATAAACTCTGTGCAAAGGTTTTTATATATTTTTGGTAGGGTCACCTGACTGAGCCCTTACATGTCTGGACATGATGTTTCATGTCTGAACATGTTTCAAACTCAAAGGGGATTTTTGTTCCAGGAGACTTCCTGGTTCAATTAAAGGTACAGTGTACACATATCCACATATATTGACTTTCTATATTTCTGATCCACAGTGACTAAGCACTTTTATACAAAGAACCTTATACAGTAACAGGTTTATAATGTGAATTTATGAAAATACCTTAAGGATTTCTTATAACTGTATTACTCATGACAGTATTAGTGTTTTATACAGCTTCTGGATCCTTTTTATTTAGAAAGGCTTTATTAACTGTATTTATTCCTGTTTAAAATAGCCTTCATGTTTTTTGTACACAAAATGCACTTATGCACTTTACACAACACCTCTCTGGGTGTTTGGCATCATTCCAGGGACTAGATGGATGGAAATGGAAAAATAATGAAAAGAGACGACTATTAGGAAGTTTAGTAGGAATATTAAAGAGGATGCTAGGTGGCCAACCTAGGGTGGGGGGAGAAAGAAGGAAAGCAAAAGAGAAAGTGTTAACTGCTGCACAACAGAGGTCTTGGTAGCTGGGAAATAAGGAGATAAAAAGTGGTCCATCAGCTACAGCTGAGGTGTAGCCTAACTCACTCCCACAAATGCACATGTGGCTACCCACTGTTGGCATTGCACACTCACTGCTGAAAAGAAACATGGAGAATGGCATCAAAATGGCAGCCCGAGTTGAGCGGCTTGATGGCCATCTGACACAATGCACCATCTCCAGAGGACCCACCTTTACTGGATCTGGTCCTGGTGGGTGAGTTAGGGGGCTCCCCACCACCCCACCATGGAGGATAGGTCATGGGGTTAGCAAGCTGGTGGCCTGAGCTGGAGAAAGGTACAGGACTGACGGTGGCTGGAAGAATAGGATGCCAGGAAGAAGGAGCCGACCAGGTGGCCATGGGGAGAAAAAGTAAGATAAAAAAAAAGAAAGGAAATCATTACCTGCTGTGTTTGTAACATACACTGGATGTTTAATAACCATTTTAACCAAACTTTATCTATGGTCTTCTGAGCTTCCTTTCCATAACTACAATTTGTAAGCTGTCAGAAAAGGTTTTCATCTTTTTGAGTCAGCTAGAAGCATTAGTCAGCTTATCAAAGAGACACTTTAGCTCTGTTTACACTGCTGACTTCAGGGTTACTTTGGCTCTGGAGTAAGGCAAGGCATCATGATTTAGATTGTTTTCAATGCTTATGTCAAAGTAAAATCTTTCTGCTTTTCTGTTTGGAATTCAGTTGCCCAAGTAGAAGTTGTTTTTCTTCCCTGGCAACATAGCAATTTCACTATGACATTTCACACTGTTTTTGGGACTAACTCTGGATACCTTTTGAGAAAGACTAGACATGGAGGTAGCATTTTTATTTTCACCTGACATTTCATTTTTAAATCTCATTTCAATCTTATTACCCTTTTTCAACAATAGCAGTTTTTTTACCATGTTAACAAGAAGATGGACAGAATTTGAAAGTCACATAGCACTACTAGTCCCACCTGCACTAGGTACTGTTGAAGAAGGATTTTGCACAGGATAGAGAAAGGCAGGACATGACTGAGCTAAACGGAGTGAAACACTTTGAGCAAGAGCTTTTATTTGTTCCATTTCTTTTTCAAATTGCTCCATTTCTTTTTTAAACTCCTTCATTTCCTCCCTCCTTTTAACATATAATTCCTTAAGCATTTCCTCCACAGTTGCAGAACTATACCTAGACCTGTTTTGAGGTGCACCATAACTTTGCTGATAGTAGTCAGAATAGTGGTGCCCCTTGTGGTTATTTCTGTCACCTCTATACTTATCACACCCACTGGCATATCTCTTACTATGGTCCCTCCTGGGAGAAGCCTGGTTTTGGCATTGTGGATTAGTCTTGATAAGTTTGCTGAGCCACAGTTGAGTCTAGCATAGGCATTGACTGTTCTTTTTCCTTTTAGACAAAGGTAACTTTCTCCCCTTTCCCAGAGTATTAGAGGTAGTGGTCTCAAACTCCTTAGCTTGAGGTACAAAGGAACCACCCTTTTGTCTAATCTTATGCTTTTCCTCATATTTCCCAAACATTTTTCTTCTGAATCAGAAGAATTAGCATCACTAATCCGATGATTCTTTGTCTGAAGAGGAATATCATAATCAGCATTATAGTCTAACTTTTCAAACACTTTCAATTTCCTTCTAACTTTACTTTTAATTGGTGAACTTTGATATTTTTCCATGAATTCAAACAAGTCATTGTTAACCTGTTCATAAGCATTTGCTAAATCAACTTTTTATTTTTCCAAATTCAAATACTGTCTTTGCAAAACCACATTTTCAGTTGTTAGCTTTTAAAGCACAATGGTTATCAGAATAGTCTTTTTTTTTTCTTGTAACAGCTTTTCTAATATGTCATCCTGACCTATAAGTTTGCTACATTGAAAAGATTTATCCTCCAGCATTTTCTCCAGCTTTTTTTATCCTTTCATTTTTGTTTTAATAAAAGTCAGTTGTGCTGGAGTGTATATTACTATTTCAGTGTTAAGAACATTTGCACTCACAGTTAAGGTTGTCATGGCTTTGCAATACTAATCACTAAACTTCAACAATGACAATAATAGTATCATTTTTGAACAGCTATTAAAAAGCAATAACCTTTATACAATGCAGCAGTTTAAATAACTAAATAACCAGATATTTCCTATGATGCTTCAGGTCTTTTCTTGCTTGCAGTAATACTGAGTCAGGCAATTACCTCTTTCTGTTTGTTTTTTTTTTTCTTGCATTATTTAGGGGTAACTTTAGCTTTCATTGGGAAGCAAAAACAGAAAAAAACATTATTTATGCCATTCAGTAACATTACAATTAATAATAATCTCTATACTTCATAGACATTAACGTGTGGACTGTTATTCGCTAAACAATTATCCCTATGGATGATGCCCCTCCAAATGTTGGAACAATAGGATGGAATACCAATTTCTTATTATGGGCACTTAGCTAAGCCTTTAGCCCTGGGTCATAAAATTTGCATAAAACCATGTAAACAATGTAAGACTGTCTCAAACCTTCTTTTTTCCCCCAATTATTTAACCAGGTAAGACACACTAAGCTGAAAGCTTGTTTACAGGTGCAACCTGGGAGCACAAGGAAGTTAAATGACTTGCTCAGGGTCACACAGTATGCAAGTGGGGGCTGTGGGACTCAAACCCAGGTATCCAGATTTGAAGCTCAGAGCCTTAAACCACTGCACCATACTGGCTCCATACTGCCGCCATACTGCCTTCTGAGCAGGGAACCCTCAAAGGTTCAAAAGGTTTTATTGTTTGACAAAATGTAATTACAATATAAAAGCAGATATGAAAATTAAATAGGCATGTTTAAAACAGCTTTAAAATCACATGCTTATTCATAATACATATCAAGCGCCTATATATAAATCAATTTACAAAGACAATTTTAGGTAAAGCATTACAGATGTGTAGATTGCAAAAGTATACAATGTTTTACAAAGTTTTTTCATCTCCTGTTTAATAGGTATTTCACTAACTCATCAGGAGGGAGGTCGAGATCATCCATGATGTCACCTAACCATTTAGAATGCTGCCCAGAATATAGTGGACATAATAATAATAATATGTGTCTTAAGTCATCTTCTAATGGTCTGCCACATTTGCAGAAAGGAGAGTCTATATTTTGCCTTTTTTGCTTGTAGAGCACATAGTCAGCTGTATATATTTCAAACCTAAACTTTGTAACTGTTCTCCTGTCCTTAAAGTTTATTAAGTTTACTAGGTATAGTTCTAATCCATGTGCAACTTTTATTTGTTTATACCATCTGTATAGTTTGTAATTCTTTAGTTTTATTTACATGTTTGTTATGTCTTGATTCCTCAATCTAGTTTTGACATTTTCTACTATCTCTTGCCAAGGATACATATATATATATATATGTCCCAGAGTATGTCCTAGTCCATTTGGGAAAAGAAACCTCCTAAACACCTCAAGGGTGGGAAAATCTTACCTATAGTTGCATATTGTATCTCCTTCTAGGCATTCCCTGTGAGTCTGTCTTCCTTGAGAAAAATAATTTAAATAATGACAAAATCTGTCTTTCTCTCACTAATGTGGAGAGAGAATATTGTCCCAGCTCTAAGTTTAATATTTCTGCTGGTATTGAGTGTGGTACTATTAGAATAAAAATTTTAATTTTGTTACATATAGTTTCTAATTTATTCAATGGTGCCATTCCCCAGATTTCTGCCACATAGAGTATGCTGGAGTTTATTTTAGTGTCTAAGACTTTCAGAACTCCTTTTACTGATGTTCATCCCATCTTTGAGTTGCATATTTTAAATGCATTATAAGATTTTTTGGATTTCATAAGGATTTGGTCTACCTGATTCTTCCAGCTAAGGTTTTGGTGGAACCTTACACCCAGGTATTCATAGTATTTAACTACTTCTGCCTTTTCTGTATTTATCCAAATTGCCCTGATATTCCTATTTTTGTCCCCCCAAAATTAACAATTTAGTTTTGGTCATATTTATTTTTAGTTTATGATTTATACATATCTCTGAGAAATGTATTAGTTTCCTCTGGAGTCCTATTGCAGAAGTTGACATTAATACTAAATCATCAGCATATGCCAAACAGTTGACTCTAGTATTTCCTATCTTAGGTACATGAAATGAGGTGTTTTGTAACTCGCTAGTATCTCATTTATATAGAGATTGAAAAGGATTGGGGCCAACAGGCACCCTTTGTTGAACCCCATCATTTATATGGAAAGATATTGTTGTATGTCCATGTTGATCATATTGGAACATGTCCCATGTATGAGTATGTAGGCATTATAATATATCAAGGTGTTCAGAGTTTAATCCTAATTTTTGTAATTTACCCAAAAGTATTACCCTACTTATACTTGTTCAATGTGGACAAAAGTCCACAAAACAACAATATAATTAACTTTTTGATTTTTACATATTTCCATGTAAGATGTTTTAATGTGTAACAATCTTCAGTTGTAGATCTCACTTTCCTTAAGCCATTTTGAGATTCATGTAAGATGTTATTTTCAACTATCCAGCAAACCTATCTTTCCAAGATTATACTGGTAAAAATGTTTGGGGAAATGTCTATTATGCTAATTGCTCAGTACATTTTGGGATCATTTGAATCATCTTTCTTGAAAATCGGGTATATAATGCTCCCCTGTCAACTGACTGGGAAGTCATGTCCTTGCATGAAACTGTTATATAGCCTCTCAAATATAGGTGCCGACCAATTTATGTAATATTTGTTTATATCTCCTATGATTTTAACCAGCCCTGGCTCCTTATTTGTTTTTAATTGCCTAATTGCTGATGTCATATCCTCCAAGGTAATTATCATGGGAACTGGGTAACTGACTTTCTTATTATTAAATCTATCTTGTGCTAGAAATAATAATTCTTTATCTTGTGCTGAAAAATATAATTCAGTAAAGAATGCAACCCATATATTTGGGAGAATGTATGCTTCAAATGTCTTAGCATATTTATTATAACCTTGGCTAATAACTGTCAAGAACTTTTTTCCATCTTTTACCCTTACGGCTTTTCTTAATTTTTCCACAATGTTTTAGTGTAATTTAATTTTTGTTTTTCTAATATTTGTTTGTATTTCTTCCTTTCTTTGTTTATATTTATTAAGTCCTTTTGAAGTGCATTCTTAATTGTTTGATTTCTATAAATTTTATACTTTTTTATTTTATTCCTTCTTTGCTTTTTTCCATTTTACATTAACCCATACCTTCCCTTGTCTCATTTAGTTTTTTTCAATCATAGTAATCATACAATGAGGTCTTAGCTGACTGTTTAGGCTATCCACTTATTAGCTATAGTATAAAAATTCATATCTTCAATTATAGCAGTTTATGTCTCATTCAGTGGACCTACAAATAGATAGTCGAAAATCCTAACGGTATTTGAGGTCCATTTTATTCTTCTCTGATTAATTATTTCTAGTCCTTCATTCATTCTAGGGCTTATCTCATTTATATCATTCTGATCTGTTTGATAAGTATGTATTAATTATCTGTATTGGATTATGGGCAGATTCTGTCCTATCAATTACTTTTAGGTCATAAATTAGTTTTATTGCCTAAAAATTGCTCCATATTAGGTCAATGATGGAGGAGCCTTAAGGACCCATATATGTCAACTCTCCCTCTGAGTCTCCAGGGAGTCATCCATTTTACAGGAACATGTTTTTGTTAACCAGATAGGGATTTATTAATTTCCCTCTGGTGTTGCTCTTATTATTCATTGCTGCTCTTACCCCTTTTATTTTCGGGTTTAACTCAGTGATAAAGCTGACATAATCTGGGCCCTCTGATTTTCTTAGGACCCACAGATTAAAATCTCACAATAATATTATCAGAATATCTTGTTCATCATCAATGAATTGTTCAAATATCAATCTCAGTTTAGTAGTTGTTGTATCTGTAGTTTTGCTAGTAGGAGGGAAATAGACATTTAGTATTATTATTTTATAATCACCGTTCTCATTCTCAGTTTTCAGCATTAGAGTGTCTTCCAGTGTATTGTAATGCTTACTTATTTTAAATTAGATTTAGTTGTAAGATACATTGTTACTCCTCCATTGTTTTGTCCATGCTTTTTTCTTTAAATGCAGATTTACATAGGTTAGTATACCCAGGTATCTTAGGAGCCAACTTTGATTTGCACCATGTCTCTTGAAGGCAAATTAAATCAAATGTTTCAGAAATGTTTGTACTTCAGGGTCTGCTATTTTTAGATAACTACCTTCTACGTTCCATGATAAAATCTTTATTTTGATTCTGTTTTTGGTTTTTACATCTTCCTGGCTATTCCTATTTATTTTTAGTCAATCTGCTTTTTCTTTTTCTAATGTTTCATATCTATTGTTTTCAGTGAATCGTCCCCAGATCTCTATGTCTTAATATTTACTAATTTCTGCCAGTATTCTTTCACTATTATTTCTGTTTGTATTGGGATCTATTCATTCTTGCATGAAAACCAGATGAAGTCCCAGTTCATCTAGTATCTGTGTTTTCTTTAGCAGCAGTTGTACAGTTTCTGGTTTCTTAAAAGTAATATTGATTTGAGATGTATTATTTCATCATCTGTATTCCCTAATGTAGTCTATTGAATTTCTGGAGATGTTTATTTGTGTCATTCTTGAAAAGAAAGATGCAATTTCCTGTTTTATATAACCTACGGTATCTTGTCTGGAGGTTTCCTATCCAAATACCGTAAGGGTTTTACTTAACCGTTTTTCTTGTAGATTCTGTTCATGATTTTCAGTTATTTTAATGATGTTATCTAGTTCCTCTATGCTTGGTGCTTTTTGCTTTCCTTCTATGTCCATTTCCTCCTAACTTGTGCTTTCTGTTGTGTATCTTTTTCCATACCTTTTCTTTCCTTATTATGTGAATTTAAGTTTGGTACAATTGTGTTAGCTATGAATACCTGATAGTCTCACAGCATTTTCCTGTTTCACATGGTTTCAATCAGGTACCACTTTAGTGTACAGTAACACACAGTCTTGGTATTGTATGTTAGAGGACTCATGACATGCACTTTTGCTTTCTCCTTTATCTGTAAATGTAGTACATGCATTATCCAGTCTTTTCAGTTTTTCAGCATTCTCATTTTGCAATCTTGTCATTCCATAAATGTCCATTAAATATTTCAATTATTTACCCTGTAAGTCAGCATATTTAACTGAAAATTGCTCATTCATTATTGTCTCTTCAATAATTTCTCCTTGTCTTTACTAGTTGTTTTCTTTTGGCTAGCATGACATCATGGTGATCTCGACCTCCCTCTCTTTATCACTTATTTTTCTTCTTGTCTTTCTTTTCCTTCTTATAATTCTATCCTCATGACTCCCTTCTTTTTATCTTTAAATATGCCTTACATTCTTTTTCCAGTAGTGTATTGCCTTCCTTTACTATAGGTTCATTTCTTATTGTTTCATCCAAACTCAATGAGTCCATTATTTGTCGTGTTAGGAGATCTGTTTTAATACTGTGTTGTTTACTGGTGAAGGTCATTAATTCACCACGTCTTTTATTTTGTTTTCCATTTCCCTTTGAGTTTTTCTGATTACATTTGTTGCTTATTTCCTTGGTTTTTATGTTGTTTGTTCCATTTTTCTTTAATTTTGATTAATCTCTGGGGTGCTGGTTTGCGGTAACATGTGCATACTTGATTTTTATTGAAGGGTGCTGGTCAATTAACTTGCACTGCTTAGTGATCTCCCACATCTAAACTTCTTTCAGATTTTTTACCCTCGTATAATATAGATGACTGCTCCAGTTTTTTGTTCTCATTTTCAGTCATTCTATTAAGAATGACTCTAGTGTAATGTAAATCTGTTTTGAGATTTATAATCTCATCTTTTATTACGCTAAATTCTCTAATATTATCATATTTGCAAAGCAGGGGTTCTTAATGATCTCCTGCATTTGCTTTGATATACAGCTGCAAGTAGCAAAATCTCCTTCTCCAGTAAAGAATTCTTTGTTACATTCCACTTTATTCTCCTCTTCTATCTGAACATTTTTTTATTTCTCTGGATACTATTGGTGTTTCTTTTATCCAGCTTACACCCCCCCGTGCTTGTTCTAAATTTTTAAGACCTCCAATAATTACACTCAAATTTTCTGTGATTGCGTTGATCTCAGAGTCATTTCTACCTGTAGTATGCCTATGATGTTCTAAATTTTGATCAATGTTTCTATTTGGTTTATTTTTAGTATTCTCATAGTTCTGTTCCTTAGGACTTAGATCTTTATATACCTGAGTGACATGAATAACGTTAGGTCACATTTCAGTATTAATTGTAGAGGATCTTCTTCAGCAAATTTTTCTTCAGTGATTTGGATCTGGGCTGTTTTAGCTTCTCCTTCTTCCCTGGATTTGAATTTTGAGCCCTTTGACCCTTTTTTCAATTTTTCTTTTTTGGTATTAATGTCCATCTCTATCAAAGGTTTCCACTCCTTGTTTGTACCATTTATGCTATGGTGTTTGATTATTATAATCCTCTAATGTCCCAAACCTAGTTAGCATAAAGAGATAAATCTTATATAAAAGTACAAAACAGTAAAATCATACACACTTTTATAACAATTCAACTACAATACTTAAGTGTACCTTTAATGCACACCAAAATATGTCATATGTA
The DNA here is from genome assembly GCA_016271365.2 of Neoceratodus forsteri. Taxonomy (NCBI): domain Eukaryota; kingdom Metazoa; phylum Chordata; order Ceratodontiformes; family Ceratodontidae; genus Neoceratodus; species Neoceratodus forsteri. The sequence goes on from CM057449.1 coordinate 466,164,300, forward strand.
TAGAGCACCTGTAAAAGTGCAAACTAGTGTGTCTTCAAGTGATACAAAAACTCTAAGTGTCAAAGTGTCCAAACTGTACCTAGTTCAATTTTGCCTCCTCCATTTGCACTATTTTCCCTTCTTCTTTGGGCTTGTAGCTAAACTTAGAGTTCTCAATTAATGTAGTCTCTCTGTGCATCTTTTGAAAGAATATAAGGTCCTATATTGTGGTTTTCCTCCTTTCTGCATTTTCTGTTTTCCAAGTTTCTGTCTTATATCTTCACCCTGTCATTTCACTTTGCTATATCTTGTGCCATCTCCACCAATTTCATTCTCTTGATGGCTTCAGTCTCACAGTGCCTCCCACTTTCACTTTTCTCTCTGCCGCAGCTCACCGTCACTGAAAACTACTGTGAACCACAAATGGGGCCTCAGAATCAGTGTGATGGTAAGCCACAGAATGAAGATGGTTTCTTCAATGGATACTAAAACAGGGCATACAGTTAAACTTGAGGTTTGATGATCTCTCAAGTTAGCGTGGAATGTAATAAACTGTCCAGCATGTAAATGTTTGCCAGCTACAAGCTGCTCATTCGCTAGGGAAAAACTTGGCTCAAACCTTACTTCACCACTTATTGTGTGCAGTTCTAGATAATGGGAAATAATTTTTCTGTCACACCTCAAGTAATATGTAGAAAAATAGATTTTTTTTCCTCTGTACTATACTCTAATTGTTAATATTTTTTCATAGATAACACATTTTAAACATAATGAAAGCAGCATAAATACAAACAATGTTTTCAGAAAATCAAACAACAAAGAAAACAACATACAGCTTGCAGTTTTGATAACTTCTGCAAACAGTAAGATTTTTCTTGTATAAAGATTTCAGATAGTTTAGTCTTATTAGTATTTCAGACTTTTCTTTTGTAACTTATTGAAATGCTCTTTTCTTTGGTAAAAATGTTTATATCATTATTTGAATTTAAGCTTAGGTATGTACCCAACACTAGTCTCTAAAATTATTTTTCCATGCAACCTCCAAGCTAAGCCCAATTAGAATATTAAAAAATATATTTAAATAATACTCAGACATCTGTTAGCTCTGGGTTGCTTCCTTAATTGCAGAATGTTGGTGAGAATCCTTCTTTTCCCTGGATAGCAAAGTTATTTTAGTCACTGGATCCTGTTGTCGTTTGTGTTTTTAATCTTGTTTCCATTAGAATCCCGGACTTTGGACCCATCTGTTGTCAACACAGCACTGCAAACTTGCTTCTGGCTGATGGACACCAAAAGGCAGTCTCAGTCATTCATTTCAGGTTGTGGAGGTAATTTAAAAACATTACTTAACATTCAAAATGTCCATTGCACAAACAGAAGTCTTTACTGCACCAGGATTTGGAGTATTCTGCTGTGAAAATTTATTTTTTTCTTGTGGCTGGCTTTGCTGCAGTTCCTGTTTTCTTCTACTCTTGAACACAGACTTTTGACCTCAGCACCTCTGGTATAAACACAACAATGAGGGCTTGGTCCCTTGCTGGTCCAGACATCACCAGCCAGGCTTGGCTCTTGGTAGGCATGTAAAACAAACAACATTGGCAAGTCCACAGACACAGCTACTCCCAGCATGGTGCATAGGCAAGAACTGACCAGATCTTTCAGTATTTAGCTTTATTACCTCTGATGAGACCATCATCCTAACATAATTTCCAGTAAATTTTAACAACTTTGATTGGAATCTGCAAATGATGCAAGGGATGACTCTTCACTATTTTTAGGACTGCCCTCTGTTCAGAATCCCATTTTTAAGCTTACAATGATGTCTTCTTCTATAGTTTGTGTGCAACATGCTACAGTCTCCATGCAAACATTTCTGAATTCAGCTCAATAAAGCAGTCTTTGAGATGTCCCCATGTCTGAAAGACAAACATTTCCTAAGATAAGCTAATAATGATTATAACTTCAATTTTCAGCAAAATGTTAAACAACAAAGTGATACTTTTGTTTTTCATGTCTCCAGGTATAGAATAAGGTAGGATTCTTCCAGAAAACTCTTTAGAAAAATCCTTAAAAAACAGAATTCCATTGCAAAGAGCTGTCTCCTTGTCCATGAGCAGTGAACTATGAAGTCATGCTTTCTGCAAACTTATTAGATACATATTTCAGTCAGTGTGACACCTTTCTGCCACCATGCACTCATCCAAAAGTCATATTTTGGGATTTGTCATGACACCAGATTTCATGTGAGATCAAATGTAGGTATTTTCTCTTATAGGCTTTTGATACAAAGTAAATAATCAAGTAACTTACATTTTCTTTAAGTTACATGTCTCAAATTTAGCTAGTCAACAGGTTGCAATGTTTCTTATCAACTGTATAAATTTCATGCTGACAGCATTCAAACCAGTTTTGCAAGAAACAAAAGTTCTTTTCATTAGATAAAAACATATAGAACTAAGTCTTTGTTTTCTTGAAGATAGCTGCTTTTGGAGTAAGGTACTATAGCTATAACTCTTGCTGAAATTTAATTGAGGTATAAGGTCACCAGGCAACGTGATCAATTAAATTCTTCCTTTGCAGCTAGTTGAGATGCAAGAAGATCCTTTAATATTGATTTGGTTAATAAGCCAGTTTAGGGAATAGTTAATTTTACATGGAGGGTCATAAATGCCGTGTCCCCTTAAGTTTACTTAGGCAAGATGAACTTGGGGAAAATGTTTTTATTTTATTTTGCAGATAGTTTTCTTCTTGCTTAAAGAACTTATGTAATCATAGAATCATTGAATCCTGCTGGCAAGAAAGGACCATTCAAACCATCTAGTGTGCTTGAAAGAGATAGCTCTTGCCCTCCCACCCTTTTACCTCCCACCACCGTATACCCTCTCTTTCCTCCTCTGCCTAGTGCCATGTAGTAATCCCATGCTCTTTTAAGTTTATCCACCACATCCACCTCCACTACCCATTCCGGCAACCTGTTCCATGGACCTACAATCCTGTCTGAGAAGTAACACTCCCTTACATCCCTCCATATCTGTCCCTTCCAGCTTGCGTGCATGACCTGTGGTGGTTTTGTTTTCACTCAGGCTTAAGATGCTTCCTCTCTTTACTTGATTTATTCCCTTCATGTATTTGAAGGTTTCCACCATGTCTCCCCTTGCCCTTCTCATCTCCAGCATATACAGACCAAGCTCCTTCAGCCTCTCCCCATATGGCCTCCCCTGCATCCCAGGGATGATTTTGGTCACCCTTCTCTGGACCCTTTCTGGCCTATCCTTGTCCCCCTGCATATGGAGCCTCCAGAATTGAACTCCATCCTCCAGCTGTGGTTTTGACCAGTGTTTAGTATAGTGGCATGATCACCTCCCTCCTCCTACTTGTGACACCCCCCCTATGCACACCAACATTCTTGTTGCTTTCCCAGCCACTCATTCACACTGATTCCTAACCTTTTAAGTGTCAATGATCCAAATTCCCAGGTCCTTTTCTTGCTACATGATCTGCAGTGTCTCCCCCTCAGGCAGTTTTTATCCCTTGGATTATTTTATCCTATGTACATTATTTTACACTTGTTTGCATTGAATTGCAGTTGTCACTTTTCCACTCACTCCTCCAGCCTGACAAGATCCTGTCTTATTTTCTCCACCCCACCTGGAGTGTCCACTCTGTTCTAGACTTTTGTGTCATCTGCGAACAGACTAGCCTTCCCATTTAGACCCTCTGTTAAATCCCCCACATATACATTGAACAGTATGGGACCCAACACCAATCCTGTGGTACCTAGCTTGTCACCTAAATCCACCAGGTGCTTTCATTTACCACTACTCTCTGAGTCCTCCTCCCAACCCACTCCTCCACCCAATTTGTAATCTTAGCTTCCAGTCCTAAACTGCTTAACTGCTTACCAGCCTCCTGTGGGGGACAGAGTCAAACACCTTCCTGAAATCCAGATAAGCCACGTCCACTGCTCCCCTTCCGATCATAGAACTCCATTACACCCTTGAAGAATTTAATCAGATTGCCTGACAAGACCTACCACCTGTGAACCCATGTTGATTGTCATCAATTAGTCTTTCCTCCTCTAGGTGTCATATCAGCCTCTCCTTTATGACAGCTTCAATTAGCTTGCCTACCACAGAGGTGAGACTGACTGAGTGGTAGTTGCCAGGCTCATCCTTTCTCCCCCTTGTATAGCAGAACCACTTCCACCTGTTTCCAGTCCCCCTGGACCTTCCCAGATATGAGCGATAGATTAAACAGCTTGGTAAGAAGCCCTGCCAGTTCCTCCTTAACTCCCTAAGTACCCTTGGATGTACTTAATCTGGTCCCATAGCCTTCTCAGTTTTTATTTTTTCCCAGCTCCTCCAACACCCTCACACCACCATGAAGGGGCTTGCGTCTGCATCCTTACCCACCCTCCCCTTCTGCTTAATACATGCCCTCTTACTTCTTTCTCGGCTGTGAATACTGAAGCAAAGTATTCATTGAGTAGGGTTGCCTTTCCTCATCCCCTTCAAATATTACACCTCTCCCCTTTAAGTGTTAGAATCCCTTGACTGTTTTTCTTCCTGTCACTCACATACCTAAAGAATTTTTTGTCTCCCCTTTTTATTTCCCTAGCTATTTTCTCTTCCATACATGCTTTTGCCTTTTGAATTGTTTTTCCCACTTCCCTGAGCTTTTCCTTATAGACCTCCCTTTCCTCTAACCACTGTGATATTTTGTCGGCTTTGAACACCTTCTTTTTCTCCCTAATGGCCTCTCTAACCTCTGTCATGAACCATGGGGATTTCCTTCCCCTTATGCATTTCTAATTCTCTGGATGCATTGCTCTGTGGCCTTCAGGATTCCACCCTTTATTGCCCCCACAGCTGCTCCACCTCTTCTAGGTTTTGCATCCCTTCAAGTTCCCTGCACAAGATTTCTTCATCCTCCTGAAGTTTGCCCTCCTGAAGTCAGCACCTTGGTGGTTGCCCTGCCTGTTTCCAACCCTGCTAGGATGGAGAACCTGACCATCCTGTTGTCACTGTCTCCTAAGTTCCCCCTGACCTCTACCTCCCCATGCTGTCCCCATTAGTCAAAACAATATTCAGTATTGCCTCCCCTCTAGTAGATTTGTTTACTAGCTGGTTCAGGAATGCATCCTGCTTGGATTCTAACAAGACTCTGCTTTTTTCACATGTGGCCAATGGAATTTGCCAGTCCACATCAGGTAGGTTCAGGTCCCCTACCTCTAGGATCTCCCCTTTACTGGCCTTCTTCTGTATGTCCCTAGCCATTTCCCTATCCACTTCCTCACCCTGATATGGTGGTCTGTAGACCACCCCTTTCCATATTGTCCCACCCTCCTTTCTGCACAAGGTGGCCCAAAGGATCTTGGCAGATCTCGTATCCTCTTTATCCTCTACCACTCTTATCCCATTCCTTACATACAGGGCTACCCCCCCAACCCACCTTTTTATCCCCGTCTATCTCTCCTAAAAAGACTGTATCCTTATAACTTCACCTCACGGGTATGGAAATCCATCCACCACATTTCAGTTATTGCAATTAGGTTTGGGTTGACCACTCCCACTACCACCTCTAAGTGTCCCATTTTATTCAGAGGATGCAGAGCCACCCAAGATCCACCAGGTGCTCAGTGACCAAACTGGAATCGGTGTAAAGCAGTCATGGCATATTTTAAAAAACCTGTCCACCACAGAATACAAGACTTAGTGCTTCTTTAATGATAGTCGACACAGACACCTAACCAGCCACAAGAGGCTGACTCAGAGACTTAGAATTGACAGATATAATCGCTAACATTTCATAAACTCTTTGGCTTTATACACAGCCAAAGAGCTGGTGAAACTGATAATGGTTATATCTGTGGGTTCCTGAGTCTCTGAAGTCAACTTGCTCTTAACCGATTATGTGTTCATGTGTGGAATATCATTAAAAGCACTACGCCTTGTATTCTGTGGTGGACAGTTGTTTTGTTAGGTGTGCCATGACTGCATTTTACACTCTCCCATTTTATTCCCTAGGCTCTTGGCATTGGCCAGTATTCCTTCCATTCCACCCCACTCTTATGATCCCTTCTCCTGCTGTCCCTTGTCACTTGCATTGGGAGAGTGCAAGCTATGTTATCTATGCTAGGCTGAGATTCTCCTTCCCTTTAGTGCCACACCTCCAATGTCTAATTTAAATTTAAGTTAACCCCAGTCCCTCATCTATGTACCCTTGCAGTTTTGCTTTTAGTAATCTAGATTCTGCATCACTTATGTGTAATCTGTTCCTTGCGTACAGGAACTCATCTACCCACGTATCACCCCAGTCTCCTAAACATGTTAAGCCTTCCTTCCTGAACCACAGTCTCAGCCAGAGATTAGATTCCTTTACTGTGAGTTGCCTGGCTGTGCTAGCACAATGCACTGGCAGGACTTCTGAGAAGGCCAGAGAACTCACAAGCCCTCTACATCCCTCTGCTAGCTCCCTGAATCTCCTTTGATCCACCTCCACCTCTTCCCCAGCGAAGTCATTCATTCCTGGATGCAATACTACATGCGGCTTACCTCTCACTAAATTAATGCAGTCCTTTATCCGAGGGAGCGCCCTTTTGGCATCCATTTCTGAGTCACAAAACACTGACCTCCCCTTAAAAGCTACTTTCCTCCTTTGCCAATGAATCCCCATATACTATAACTGCCCTTGCATTTGCTATGCCTGACAGTGCCTCGTCCATACTGTCCAGGCCTCTCACAAACCCTCATCTCAGTGTAGATGCCCTCCTCTGCTCTCTTTTCTCTCCGATTTGTCCTCCCCTTACCCCCTCTTTCTCGACCCTCCTTTCCTTGATGCCGGCTATTCCCCCTATCCCCTTTTGACAATCCTCCCTCGTCTGGGCCCTGGCACTGGATCCCAGATACTACCTCCCTCTCTCCACTGCTCTGTCTTTTTCCAGGTCCTCCTCTCCGATCTTCTCACGTGTTGCATATCCTCCTGACCCTCCTTGACCGTTCCTCCTTTCTGTGTGCCTCCCTCACTTCTTCTCCTTTGTGCCCACCTTACGTGCCCTTCAAATGCACCACCCTCTTTTTCCCCTCCATGGTTTAAACATAGAATTTGATGGCAGATAAGGACGCTTGGCCCACCTAGTCTGCCCATCAGGTACTCTCTGCCCCTCTCCCTCTGTAGACAAGGATTTAAACCAGTTGTCTCTGTATTATACTCCAATTATCTTAATTAATAAGTAAGCATTTATAAAGAATATAAAATATAAAAATAATGCAAAATGGTATTGTAATATATGGATTTGCGAAATAATACTACTGAAAATGATGAAAAAAATTCCCTGTAATCCATCTCACAGGACTCAATAATACCACACTTCACTCTCAATAATACTATGGTTCTAACGAACCATAGTATTATAACTGAAACAGCACAGTGCAAGCGCACCCTTCAACCTCGCTCGGACCACGAGCCAGCTTAATCAGCTCACAATTGTAATACTTTTAAAGTCATTCATGAAAAAGTAACGCTGGCTTCACTTTCTCAGCATAAATCTCCCGTTGCCATCAACATACAGAAGTCTCCTAAACCGAAAAAAGAAGATACGTAATGTACTCAGACTCAGAGTCTGAGTAACAACACTCAGTTCGCACCTAAATTCATCGTTTTTTTTGCGGCAATCATTGGCTATTTAAAAAAAAAAAGTAGCACCTCAGTTCATCGTTTTTTTTGCCACAATCATTGGCTATTTAAAAAAAAAAGTATGCATTTTCATGTTTTACAAGGAACTTCTACGGTTGGCAAATTCTTCTATCAACTTCCGGATTCAGCCAAGCCATTACAGGTAAGAACTCGCCAACTTCCTTAATCCATATATTACAAAAATAACAAATGGGTTAGTGTGTATTATTGGCGATTATCCGAGCCAGACATAGAAACCTCGAGCTCGCCTCGAGGTTATCTCATGTCCCCAGAAACTCTCGATGAAATTACAGCCTTGTAATACACACTAACTCCATCTATTATTCTATTTATAATAAAATACTGTATATTTCCATAACTAGGATTTGTTCCTAATTTTCTCCTTTTGAATTAAAAATGACCGTAATAATGCATTTTCTAATTCAAAACTGTAATCCTGCTTTATTGGTATATAGTTTAAGCATCACAGGAAAACAAAACATAGAACAACAATTTACATCATTGTGTGGTAAATTATGACATCATTAGCGCATGACATCATCACATGTGACATCAGACTGGAGATGTACACATGCATAGAAATATGCATAGTTTTACATGACTAAACATGATTACAACTATGTACACTTAATTTAACTGCTTTAACACATTTTTACATTGTTTCAGACATTGTACAAGTACATAAAATTAACTGTTTGGTCATCATTTGCAACCATCATCATTACAATTAACATTTTTAGTGTAACTATTTTTCTTTTTTTACTTTTAGATAATCTCATATTTTTTAATCTTTATTATTACAGTAGCGTAAGGTAAGTAGGTTCTTTTGTAACACATCACACATTATGCCCCGTGCTGAAAGTACTACTCATCTGGGCCTTTGTGACTCTTTTTACCAATTTTTAACAGGATATTATTCCTTGAATGAAATTTACCTTTTTGACAGTACATGGATTTTAGTTCATGGTCATTTGGTAGTTCACTTTCAGTAATCATAGTTACCGTGGGATTATTTAATGACATTACAAAAGTGTTCTACTGTTTTGTTACCTTATTGTACTTTTACTAAATCAAAATTAGATTTTTCACTTTTTTTGTACATTTTCTTTAAATCAAAATTAAAATCAGCATCAAAATCAAGCTTATTTAACATTTCTGTGTGTGTTCTTAAGGTGCTTGTGGTGTTTTGTACTGGTGTACATAAACTGGGGCATTACTAGGGTTTGTGGGCACACTGGTAATATGAAGATCAGTTACTCCACAGTTATGGGCATCTTTTGAAAACATGGCTTTCAGTTGAAAGAACGTTTTACAAACAACATCCTTTCCTTTCCTAATTCAGTTTTACATGTTCACCCCTGGTTAACTTGCTCCTTAAAATCAGAAAAAGGTAAGTTTTTACTTGAATTGACCTTATTTTTAATCATCTTAGTTTTTATCAACTATACTTCTTTCCAAAGCATTTTTGCTTTATTTCTTTTTAGGTAATACCTTTTGTTAGTCCCCCCAATAATTGGAACAACTAATTTCTGAATCATAGAGGATTCCACCTATCACTATTTCTAACCCACAGTTAGCTTTTAAAGTGACAGGCTCTGCTTTTGGATTATGTGCTACAACATACATTACTGTAGTGCACATATCAAGGCAAGGTGTGGAATGGATCTTTAAATCCATATCACTACCGCAGGTTAGGCATACGCAATGCAGTTTTGTCAGGCACTTCTTTGGCCTTTGTTTTCACTAACCCTAACAGAAAAATCCTTTATATTTTCTGAAACTGCTGTACTGAACTCACTCACCACATGACACACTTGAGGAATACTTTGTCCAGATCTCAAGGCCTGTTGTGTCATTTTTATTGGGTAAGGGTCTCCCTTTTTTTGTGACCACAGAATTTTACTGGCTAGGCTTATATACACACCCTGTTGTACAAGAATTTCTAACCCAAGATGTGGGAGATTTGAAGCCATGCATTGCATACAGATGTTGTATACTTTAGCACCTATCTGGAGTTATGAGGCATAAGTGCCTATACTTTTCAATTTTTCTTTGTGGTTTGGAACATTTTGTAGCCACTCTTTTTAATACTTTGTGAAAATGTGCACTGATTGGACCATGCTTAGCCTAGGCACAATGCAGAACTAGTTAATTAGAAGTTCTTTGTTTTGATTGGCACCTAAAATTTATCTTTTGTTTTTTCTAGTGGCACCTCCTTTCCATGGTCCTTGGTAGGCCCTGTACTTGGAGTCTAATGTCTTTGTGTCTTGAACAGGATGATACTAAGAAAAACAGGATTTATTTTCTTTTGTGAAGAAAGTTAGGCCTCTTGTATTAATCACAGATTTACCACATCTTATTTTGACAAATAAACCACATAAGCTTTACTTCTCCATTTAGCCACACTTTCAGAATTCCAAAAAAAGATGCATTAGTTACATTAGAACATACAAACTTTAGTTTAATCATTACATCATTTGTTTTTCAAAATACTGTAGCATGATTCTCATTGTTTAAAACTTTAAGACTCTTTCTAAATTGGATAGGCTTTTTTTACCTGTGACCACAGATTTCTGTGAAAGTAGTCCAGGATAGCTTTAAACCTTTTAGAAGATCAGTTCCAATCAAAAACTATTACCTGCTCTGTTTATAAGATACACTAGATGTTTTATCACTATTTCACCATATCTCAATTTTAACCAAACTTTACCTGAGGTCTTCTGAGCTTTCTCTCCATAACCTACAATTTATAAGCTGTCAGAAAGGGTTTTCAGCATGTATTAGTCACCTAATGCATTAGCTCATTAAAGAGACACTTTAACCCTGTTTACACTGCCGACTTTGCAGCGCATCACCCATGTGCACCAGTTGATGTGCTGCAAAGCCAGCAGTGTAAACACTGTCAGGAGTGCCATATGTTCCATCGGATCATTTTTGATCTGACTTAGTTGTGGGATCAGTAGGGAGCAAGAGCGTTAAATGTAGTGAACACTTTGCTTCGCTAACTCCGCTGCAAATACCATTTTTTTCATCACAAATGGTGATTACACAGCCCCTCCTCAGAGCAACCTGCAATGCTGTGAGGGCAGGCTATGTGAATGGGAATGGGGCCAGAGCATCAGGAAGGGAGCATAAGGGAACGGCGCATATGAGACAGCTCTGCCACCGTGTAAATGAGGCTTTAGACATCAGGGTTACTTTGGCTCCTGAGTCAAGCAAGGCCTCATGATTTAGACTGTTTTCAATTTTTATGTCAAAGTAAAACTTTCTGATTTTTCATTTGGGAATTAAGTTGCCCAGGTAGAAGTTGTTTTTCTTTCCTGGCAACATAGTCATTTCACTATGACATTTCACACTATTTTTGGTACTAACTCTGCATATAGTAGTAGTAAAAATGTTATTCTGATATTCAGAAAAGCATGAACCAGTTGAGCTTAGACTCATTTACAATGGGGTCCCATGCGCAGAAAAAGACAAACATATTACACATATAATATGTAGTATATACAAATTTACAATCAAAACATACTTAAATTTACTTTACGCAGTGTGATCACAACAAAGCTTAGATAAGGCAGCATTTCTCATTAACCAAGTTTTTATTGTATTCCAATGTGGAGCCATTTTCTGTGAACTTACATGATATGGTAGGTTTTCCATAGTTTAGGAGCAATATAAGCAACATTTGAATCTCCTTTTACTGTTTTCATGACTGGTACTAGATATTCAATCAAATTTGCTGAACGCAAACCAGTCTTTACATTCCTATGTTTCACTATGTCTGACAGATATATAGGTACTTTATTTAAATAACACTTAAGAGCCAAGTGAATTGTATGAATGTCTCTACAGACAAACTTGTCCAGTTTAAAGCTCCATAAAGAAGGCAGTGGTGGGTATTCCATGGAGTGATACCTTTTGACAAAGGCTAGACATAGAGGTAAGATTTTCATTTCACCTGGCATTTCATTTTTAAATCTCATTTCAACCTTACTACAATTTATAACAATAGCAGTTTCTTTTACCGTGCAGCAAGAAGGTGGGCAGAATTTATAAGTCACATAGCACTACTAGTCCCACCTACACTAAGCACTGTTGAAGAAGGATTTTGCACAGGATAGAGAGAGGCAGTACATGACTGAGCTAAACAGAGTGAAAAACCTTGAGCAAGAGCTTTTGTTTGTTCCATTTATTATTCAAATTGCTCCATTTCTTTTTCAAACTCCTTCATTTCTTCCCTCCTTTTAACATATAACTCCTTAAACATTTCCTCCACAGTTGCAGAACTACGCCTATACCTGTTTTGAGGTGCACTATAACTTCACTGATCATAGTCAGACTAATGGTACTCCCTGTGGTTATTTATGTCACCTCTATACTTTTTACACCCATTGGCATATCCTTCACTATGGTCCCTCACCTCTGGGAGAAACCCTGGTTTTGGCATTGAGATGAGTTTTGGTAAGTTTGCAGAGCAACAGTTGATTCTAGCATAGGCATTGACTATTCTTTTTCCTTTTTAGACACAGTTACTTTCCTCCCCCCTTAGCCAGAGTATTAGAGGTTGTGGCCTCAAGCACCTTAACTTGAGGTACAGAGGAACCATCCTTTTGTCTAATCTTATACTTTTTCTTATATTTCCTGAATATGTTTTCTTCTGAATCAGAAGAATTATAATCACTAATCAGGTGATTTTTTGTCTGAAGAGGAATTGGCATTACAGTCTAACTTTTTAAATGCTTCCAGTTTTCTTCTAACTTTACTTTTACTTGGTGAAATTTTATATTTTCCCTTAATTCAACAAAATCTTTGTTAACCTGTTTATAAGCATTTGCTATCTCAACTTTTTCTTTTTCCAAATTCAAGCACTGTCTTTGTAAAACAGCATTTTGAGTCATTAGCTTAACTAAAACACACCAGTTATCAGAAAAATCTTCTTTTATTTTCTTGTAATAACTTTTCTAATATTTCATCCTGACCTGTAAGTTTACCACATTCAAAGAATTTAGCATCCAGCATTTTTTCCAGATTTTTTATCCGTTCATTTTGCTTTAATAAAAGTCATCTGTGCTGGAGTATTAGTCTGTGGGCTATCACAACCCTCCCTATAGGGCATTTTCAAGACATTGCTTTCTTAGAAACTTACACTGTAATAGTTTAGGATTTACTTGTTTGCCATCTGGCAATGGTAGATTTTGTTTGCTACAGGCTAACATGTGTGACCACTGTATATCCGAAAGAAAAACAACAAAGATGGGGTAAAGGTAGTTTTTGCTGATATAAGCCTATATATGTAAGTCAAATAATGACAAAATGTGTATCAAAAAAAGGTTATATACTCAACTATGACTTTATTTTAATTAGAAAAGATTCAGTTCAATGGTAACATCAGTAATGACATCATATTGATGTATACATGAGTACTTTGCAATGTCATTGAAACTATGGAAATTGGTGGTATCAGAATACAGAGTTATAACAATACTTGTTGTATAAGTGTATGATTAAATTGACACACTGTAACGGTAATAGCTTTGCCATTACAATTTAGTTGTCATCTTCACCCTCACTGTTTTCATCCTCAGCATCAAAGATCTTGTCTGCTGGGCTGGGAGAAAGAATGTCATTGTCATCTTACTGATTCAGGGTCTCTTCCTGGGACAAAATGTCCATCAGTTCTTGTGGCATAATGTCACCATCACACCAACCATACTCCAGGATTCCTGTTTCATCAAGTTTCCACCCATGCGTTGCAGGACTTGGGATGTTAGAGTGTGACACATCGGCATTTTTTCAGATAAGGGCTTGGTAATTCACTCACAGTACATGCATTCTTAATGTTGGCCTACATGGAGGCAGTAGACTCAGATCAATGCCATCATAATTTGACAATAGTTGGCTGCTTCCTCTGTGAAATTTCTGCCTTGCAATGTCATAGCAATGTTTGTTGATATCAGTATATGACAGCTGCCTGTACAAGGAGCAGACAAATATTTCAAGGTCAGCATGGAAGGCATCCGATACATGTTCTGTGTCACCAAGTGCATAGAAAGTTACCAAATACTTATTTTGTTTTCACAGGATGTTGTAGGGTTTAATTTTCCCTTTCCTAACAAATGTACTTGTGCTATTGCACCCTGAAAATGCATGCAGTGCAGTTGGTGCACTACACATCTCAGCACCATGAATCTGGATTAGTTCTGATGTTCAAAAACTGACATTTATTTGCCACTCCTGTGTCAAAGCAGATGTTCTTCTGCATTTGATCACCATAGTACAGCAGCAGCAGGCATATAACTGTGTCCGGTGATCTGATGATGATGCCAGTTGAGGATGTTGACAACAATGCATGAAAGCAGTGAAGCAATATTTGCATATCCACTTCTTCCTGAGGTGAAGAAAGCCCTGGTACAGGGCAGCTCTGTGTTGTGATTCCATCAACGCTTGTCAAAGAGATACAGTTTTCCTCACAGACATTAAAGATTTGATGACCCATTAGTCTTGGAGCATATGTTTCCTTTTGCCATTCATTGAGAAGAAGCTTGATCAAATTTATCTTGTCATTGTTTGTGAGAAAAAATTTCCAATCTCTTGACACCTTTGTTGATGGACATTTCACCAAGTAAGAATCTGATAACCCTCATCTTCTGCATTCAGATGATGTTTTGGAATTTTATTTGTAGGTGTCTGTTACAAAGTCAAACCCTTGTACCTTTGGTAATGCACTCTCCAAATGTCTGCGATAGACCAGTCATTGACTGGAGAAGTGCATTGTGTCAACTTTGTCTCCATTCCAATTCATTATACTGAGTGCTGTTTTATCTTCAAGTTTGTGAAGAATGGTGGATTCTTTGTCTTCACTGGTAGGCCATATCTGAATTTGCTAATGACCAGCAGTTTCAAGTGTGGCAGTCACATAGCTTCAATCAATCAATCTTTATTTTACCAGGTGAGAGCACTAATGAGCAAGCTCATTTGCAAGGTGTACCTGGACAAATAAACATAAACAGTAGAACAATATAATACAATATAATATATGAGGTAGATGTACAATCAAGGAATAAAAATGTAGATGAGGACACAAACATAGTACAATACTGGGCAAGGTTATACAGGAAAAAAACATCATAAATGAACAGTAACAAGGCAATATATGCAAAAAGCTCCAAAAACAGTCAATACAATACTATACAGTATATACATGAATGATTCAGGAGAAGGGGTAGGAGGATTGGGAGGGAGAAGAAGGGACTGATAAAGTGGGGAGTCACAAGGCCTGGAGATGGATGTCAGGCACTTATTTCACTGGCCGCTGGGGGAGGCAGTTACAGGATTCATTGAAGGAGTGTGAAAATAGCTTTTTGAAGGAGTTAAATGTTGTTGAGGCAGCCAGCTTCAGGGTTTTTTGCAATTTGTTCCACAGGTGAGGAGCTTGTAGATGCTTTACCAAAACATAAATTAACATTAGGAATGGATAGGGAGATGTAGGAGAGGCTGTGCAAGGACTAGTTTCCTACAGTGCATAGCGGCAAGCAGTCAGAGATATACTGAGGACGCTTATGCATGATAGCTCTAAAAGTCCAGCAGGTGGCATTCCTTTGCCTTCTGAACTTGAAGGATGTCCATCGTACTGCAGAATAAAGGGAGCAGTGGTGGGTGAGGTATGGTAGTCCAGAGATAAATCTCAAAGTTTGGTGATAAAGTGAATCTATTTTAGAAAGTGCAGAGGCAGGGCCTTGGTCATGAAATAAGTCGGTAGTCCAGTAAAGATCAAAAGTGGTTTGAACCAGCCTTTTTGGCTTCATAAGTTAGAGGTGATTAATCTGGAAGAACAGGCCCAGTCTCTGCCTTATCTTCTTTGAAAGTTCCTCAATGTGACCAGAAAATGTGAGCTTGTGGTCTATCCGAACCCCCAGATATTTAAATTTTGTCACATATTCAATAGGTTCACCCAGAAGCGATAGAATTTGAGGTGTTAGGCTATGTAGGGAAGGATTTTGACCTAGGACAGAAGGTAAGAAAAATATAGCCTTTGGGGTTTTTTGTGTTTAAAAGTAGTTTTTGGCTCAATAAATGTAACTGCAGCTGATTAAAGACCAGTTGTAGGTAGCTTGCTCTGGCATGCCAAGTTTCACACCACTGGTAATAGGCTGGATAATTCCTGCTGAATCCAATAATACTGTACCTTCACTGGACTTGGCAAGTTGATTGATTGTCTGTTCAATGGTCAGATCAACAGTATTTCTTCATACTGGCACACCCTGAACCCACCATTCCGCAGCAAGACATCAGCTCCAGGATGAATATGCTCTAGATTCAGGAGTGTCAGAAAATAGATAGATACCTTGCATAATTTTGGTGATCTAGGCTAAAAAGCAGAGGGCAAAGTTGTTTGGCACATGCTAGGTGCAGGGCAAAGCTGTTCTTCTTGGTAGCATGCAGAAACCTAAACACTAACCAAATTCTGTCCATGTACTGAATCCAAAACTGTGCTGTCTTCAGGAAACCTGAAGAAGGTGGCCAGGGAGGCTCCCATGATTCCCTGAAGGAATCTATGATGAGATGATGCAAAAGAGTTGCTGCCTCTTTAAGTCTCCTGTCATTTGATGCAGCAGATTCAAATGCAGTCTCCACTGCTTGCCCAGTTGGGAGCTCATCAGAGTAAACAAGTTCACTTCTAAAGTTTGGCTGCCAGAACCTTATCCTTTTACCAACATGTTTGATCAACTTGTTTTTCAATAATTCTGTTTTTTAATTAGGATTATAGAATGCTGGGAAATGAGCCTGCATAAACAAACAGTACCGCTCATGTAACATTGTCATTCATCCAACCTGTGATCCTGTGATGATATTCTTTTCAACATATTCAGTGATATACTCAAATGCCTTATTGTGCGGTCTAATTTGCTCTACACATTCATCAGTTTGGTCCACTACTGCATTCTTGTCATCTTTCCTTGTATAATAGCAGTGAAAGAGTTGTGATAATGAGCCTCCTTTGCAGTTAAATCAACATCTAGAATGCTGCATAGTAGATTATCATCTTGTTTCACCTCTGCTGCCTCTTTGATAGATATCTCTGTAGTTTTTGTTACACACTGCATCAGTTTTTCCCTAGTTTTTGTCTTCTTTTTCCTCCAGAAATCCACTTATTTCTTTTTCCACATATAATACACTTGTTCAAAGGAAATGACACTTGAGAGAATGTTTCAGCTCAGCTCCTTAGGGAGGCTGAAGGCTGTTGATCCTCTGTATCATCATCAACCTGACACTTCCTTTTCCTAAGGTATCTGACATTTGTAAATGACTGGTAGCACCGTCTGTGATACCCATGATGCATGTCATCAAGTTCAACAGGTATGTTCTTGCATATGTCATCGAGTCTGATACTTGAGTCATCACACAATTGTCTCCTACATGCAGCCTCTTCAATTTTGGACTGACTGGTTGATGTCACAGGTCTCATTATTTTGTCAGACTTGTTCTTGGTTGTGAGTTATGCATATCTTCTCTACGGCACGGCAACTTATCCGCCTCGACTTAGGTGCTTTTAGTGCTACAGAATGCTCATCTGCCATGCTGTCTCAAATCCTGAAAAAAGAAATAAAAATAACCTTTTTTGCATTTTTCAGAATTATTTTCTACTAAAACAACCATTTCAATATTCATTGATGCAATAATAATTTCATAGACAATATCTTTATATATGCCCAGCTACAGTCTATTTGATTTCCAAAACTGTCAGGCCAGAATTGTGTCTTTTTGATTATGTTACTGTTGACTTCATGAGCCCATAGATTATATTCATATGTTAGAAAATTTAGAAACCTGTTTATTGATACCCAGTTTGCCATTATTTTCAGTCACATACATAGATTTACTACATGAAAAGCCATCCCCAACCCTTCATCATTGTCCTTCAGTTCCTATGACAATTGATGACACATAAAACCCTGCACCAAATAGAAGCTACCATCAGAAAATGGCAAACAAGTAAATTCCAAATCACTATGATGCAAACTTTTCAATAATCATAGTCTTGAAAAGTCCTTAGACGGAGTGGGTTTCACTAGCTAGCCCACGGACAATATATAAATATAAATATATATATATATTACTGTCTCAGTGTTAAGAACATTTGCACTCACACTTAAGACTGTCATGGTTTTGCCATACTAATTACTAAACTTCAACTACATTAATAGTATCCTTTTTGAACAACAATTAAAAAGCAATAACCTTTATACAACACAACAGTTTAAATAACCAAATAAACAAATATTTCTTATGATGCTTCAGAGATCTTTTCTTGCTTGCAGTAATACTGAGTCAGACAATTACTTCTTTCTGTTTTTTCTTAAGTTTGTCAAGGGGTAACGTTAGCTTTCGTTGAGAAGCAAAAACCGAAAAAAATATTATATATGCTATTCAGTAACTTTGCAATAAAAAGAGAATAATGGATAGCTAAGTATCTATTACCAGTGAGTAATAGCATCGAGAGGTTCTGGACACTCAGTTACATCAAGAGTGAAGCTCGAGAGGTCTCTTAGTGTCCAGAACCTTGAGATGCTGAAGATACTAGATGCTTAGCTATCCATTGTTTTTTTTAATATATAGATCCGGGTTGGATCTTGTTTTTTTCATTTGGATGTTGTGGGTGGTTGGCCACTGTAGTGAAGGAGTCTCTCCATACTGGCCAACCGCCCCAGTGTCTCAGAACCCATGCACTCCCCGCCTCTCACTATTGCTCCTCGCAACCCATTGGCTATCCAAAACATTTTTTTGTGTGTTTTCGAGTTAATCCTACCTATGATGTCTTCTTCTGATTTAGGATCAACCAGGCAGTTTCATTTGTGAACCAAAGTGCTGTGGAGTAGAAACTCTCTCAGTTATCGAGAGACTGGCCACCATGTCTTTAAAACTATTTTTGTCCCTCTACAGAGGAAAAGTGGCCAATCGGAATGCACGCTTGGGAGACGTGGGCAGAGAGACTTGCACATGCACTGTTGAGATTCTGTGATAATACTATCATTCAGGTCCTGAACAATACTGTTACGGGGCCTAAAAGATGGTGTTATCACTCTCAAAGTGTGGTATTATCACTTCGGGAGTGATACTATTACCGGAAATTTTTTGTATACTTTAGGATACTGTTAAATCCACAATCCATATATTAAATAATAATAATAATCTCTATTCTTCATACACATTAGGGGGTGAACTGTTATTCACTAAACAATTATCCCTGTGGACAAAGCCCCCAAAATGTCAATACAGTAGGCTGGAATACCAGTTTCTTATGATGGCCACATAGTTAAGCCTTTAACCCCTTTATCATAAAATTTGCAGAAAATAATATCAACAGTGTAAGACTGGCTCAAACCTTACTTCGCCACCTATTGTGTGCAGTTCTAGATAATGGCAAATAATTTTTCTGTCACACACTCATGTAATATGCAAAAAAAATAGATTGTATCTGTCCCTGTACAATACCTCTAATTACTAATAATTTTTGCATTGATAATAAAACACTGGAAATATAATGAAAAGCAGCATAACTACAAACAACAAAGGTTTCAGAAAATCAAACAGCAAAGAAAAACAAACATACAGCTTGCAGTTTTGATAACCTTTGCAAACAATAAAATTATTCTTGTTTAAAGATTTCAAATAGTTTTGTCTTATTAGTATTTCAGACTTTTTTTGTAACTTATTCAAATACTCTTTCATTGGTAAAAAAGTGTATATCATTATTTAAATTTAAGCTTAACTATGTGCCCAACACTCTAGTTTCTAAGAAATTATTTTTCTATGCAACCTCCGAGCGAAGCCCAATTATAATATTATAAACAATTAAGTAATATAATACATAGATTTCTGGTTAGCTGTAGAATCTGGTTTCTTCCCTAATTTCAGGATGCTGGTGAGAATCCTTCTTTTCCCTGGATAACAAAGTTCTTTTAGTGACTGGATCCTGTTGCTATTTCTGTTTTTAATCTTGTCTCCACTCAAACCCTAGACTTTGGCCCCATCTATTGTCAACACAACACTGCAAACTTGCTTCTGGCTGATGGACATCTATAGGCAGTCTCTGCCCTTTGGTTTTGGTTTTAGAGGTAATTTTTAAACATTACTTAGCCATCAAAATGTCCATTGTACAAACAGAAGTCCTTACTGTACCAGGATTTGGAAAATCCTACTGTGAAAAGTTATTTTTTCTTGTGGCTGGCTTTTTGTTGCAGTTCTTGTTTTTCCACACTTGAACCTCAGGCTCTTGACTTCAGCACCTCTGGTATAAACACAGCCACAAAGGCTTGATCCTTGCTGGTCTAGACATCACCAGGCAGGTTTGGCTCTTGGTAGGCATTTAAAACAGTAAAACAAACAACAACATTGGCAGGTCCACAGACACAGCTCCTCTCAGCATGATGTATAGGCAAGAACTGGCCGCATATTTCAGTGTTTGGCTTTATTATCTCAGGCCAGAGCATCATCATGACATCATTTCCTGCAATTTTACCAACTTTGATTGAAATCTGCAAATGAAGAGCCACTTCACCTTTTTAAGTACTGCCCCTCCAGAGCTCAGTTTTTAAGCTTAAAATTACTTTTTCTTCTAAATTATGAATGCAAGATGATACAGTCTCCATGCAAACAGTTCTGAATTCAACTCATTAAAGGCAATATTTTGAGATGTATCCCAGATCTGTGAGACAAATATTTCCTAAGATAATCTAATAATGATTATAACCTCAATTTTCAGCAAAATCATTAAAAAACAAAGTGATACTTTTGTTTCTCATGTCTCCAGCTATAGAATAAGATATGTTTCTTCCAGAAAAATCTTTAGAAAAGTCCTTAAAAGCATGGAATTCCATTGCAAAGAGCTACCTCTTTGTGAGCATTGAGCCATGAAGTCATACTTTCTGCAAACTTATCAGAGAAATATTTCAGTCATGTGACACCTTTCTGCCACCATGCACTTTTGTCATGACACCAGCTTTCATGTAAGATCAAACTCAGGTATTTTCTCTTATAGACTTGTGATACAAAGTAAATAATCAAATAACTTTCATTTCCTTTAACTTGCATGTCTCAAATTTATCTAATCAGCAGGTTGTAATGTTTCTTATCAGCTATGTAAGTTTCATGCTGGCAGCATTCAAAACAGCTTTGCAAGAAACAAAAGTGTTTTTCAATTATAAAACATATAGAACTAATGTAAGTCAGCCTTTTTCCTTGAAGATAACTGCTTTTGGAGTAAGGCACTAAAGCTATAACTCTTGGTGAATTGTCATTGAGGCATGTGTTTACCAGGCAATGTTATCAATGAAGTTCTTCCTTTGCAGCTAGTTTAGATGCAAGAAGATCCTTTAATATTGTTTTGTTAATGAGGCCAGTTTAGGGGATAGTTCATTTTACATGTAGAGTCTTACATGCCATGTCCCCTTAAGTTTACTCAGGCAAGATGAACTTGTGAACAAATGTTTTCCTTTTCCTTTTGCAGACAGTTTTTTTTTTTGCTTATTTATTATTTATTTGCTTTTGTTAACCGGGTAGGTCACACTAGACAGCCAAGTGCCTATTTTCAGGTGAGACCTGGGAGGGTTACAAACTGGGTTACAGAGAGTTTACATAGTATCATGAGAGAGGTTTACATCGAGATGCAGGACAGTATAAACAGGGCAAGGAGCAATTGGGTGAGCAAACAGTAAGTTAAAAAAAAATTACAGGGAGAGATTGAGTGAACAAACAGTAAGTCAAAAAAGTTTTACATCAAGATACATGACAGCTTAACAGGGCTATCATAGGGAGCTAACAACAAAATGGAGACAAAGTGGTACGGATACGTACTGTGCAAAACAACAGAAGATATGGCACCCTGAGGGGTAGGTGCTCCAGGGGATTACAATATAAGATATACATACCCCAGAGTAGTTCAGTGCATAAAGGTAAGAAAACCCTTATGCCATCAGAAAATCATACAACAGAATACAAGTGCCAGCGGGTAGGTGGGGGGGGACCATAGCCACACGGGGGTAGGACAGGCTCAGGTGAGACATGTGACAGTTCCAGGGCCAGGTACCAGAGGTAAAATAACAATAATGTAGACCCTAAGAAGGCAGGGCCTGTCTCATGTCCGAGCAAGAGTGTTACGAGATACATGAACAAGTGGAGGGACCCATCAGGTAACGCCCACAGGAGGATTTGAAGCTCAGATGGAAGAGGAGGACCCGAGTGCAGGCAGGAGGAATTCAGATTTTCAGGCATACACGGTGAAAGCCTGGTCACCCACCAGGGTATGGGTTCTCAGAACCAAGCGGTCAGGTGTAAGCTGCGACCTGAGGTGGTAGGAGGAAGTGTTGGGCACAGGGGGAAGGGTAAGGGATGCAGGAATACCGGATCTGACAATGTTGTCGATGAAGTTCCCAACTACAAAGGTGCAGTGTTTCTTGGGGTAGCCACTGTAGGCGTGAGTAGAGGTTGCAGGGGTGAGTTAAGGGGGCGTAGCTAAAGTGGCAGATATTATTGTAAGCTGTATCCCACTTTGAGAGGCTAGTTTTGGGCATGGGGGCAAAGGTGACTAGCCCATAGCAGAGAGATGGGAGAAGGACCCTCCTAGCTAGAGCAACACGAGCTGCTGGGGTTAAGCAGCTTTTGGCTCTATAGGCGAGGCCCAGTTTGCCATTTGTAGCCTTACAGACATTTCAGATGTGCAGAGTGAGATCAAGTTGTGGGTCAAGTGTAACACCCAGGTATTTGATGGCAGCCACCGTCTGCAAAGGGGCACCATCAGCCCCAAGGATTTTGAGCGGGGCAGGGCAAGATTTTAATTTGCACTGGGACCCGAAAAGCATAGCTTGGGTTTTTTTGAGGTTGGTAGTAAGCCTATGTTCAACCAACCAGGATTGGATCCGCTCGAAGTCAGAGTTAAGTTGTGAGTTAATAGTGACAATGTCTCGGGCCCTTGCCAGTACAACCAGGTCGTCTGCATATGAGTGGTGTGCCCATGGGAGGTGATGGACGGCAGCTCATTGATAAAGAGGAGAGGAGAGTAGGGCTGAGAACCGACCCCTGGGGAACTCCGCACAGGACATCGGTGAGGTGGGAGGGGTGCGGTTAAAGTTGGTATACTGCTTCCACCAGAGAGGTAGTTGAGGAACCAGTTGTGTGCAGGGGGGGAGAGACCAAATGAGAGAAGGGTGGAGCTAAGGAGAGCATGGTCAACCCTGTCAGAGGCTTTGGAGAGGTCCACAAAGATGGCACCGGTGAAGTTGCCCTGGTCAGTGGCAGTTCTAATCATTGAGGAGACAACTGTAAGGGCAGTAGCTGTGCTGTGACCTTTCCTGAACCCATGTTGAGCGGGGGAGAGGAAGTTGTGTGCTTGTACTGTATGTACCCGGTGAGCTGAGAGGCCACGACCTTCTCCAGGACCTTTGAGGTGGCCGACAGGATGGCGATGGGACGATAGTTGAGTGGATCTCTGGGGTTACCTTGCTTTAGAACTGGAGTTACCTTGGCAATTTTCCAGAGGTTAGGAATAATACCAGTGGTTAGGGAGGAGTTGAAGATATGCATTAGCGGTCGGGCCAGAAGGGAGGCCCCAAGTCTGAGTAGTCTAAGTTCTAGGTAGTCATGCCCTGCCCCACTATGGGGGGAGAGGTGGGCAAGGTGCCCTTGGATCTTGGTGGCCAACACATGTTGAAGGAGGAAGGGGCGGGACTTGGGGCCGGGAGGGGTGTGGTGGCCTGAGCGGTGGGTGGAGGTGAGACAGGTGGCAGAGTGAGCGTGGCATTGAAGGCGTTAAGCGATTGTGAGTGGGTTGTTGCAGCTGACCCCATCTATGAGCAGGTCAGTGGGCTGCACTTTGGTTGAGACCCAACAGCATTTCTGATGTTCTGCCAGAAACTCCTCAGGTTGCCGGCAGAGGAGAGCAGGGCTGATTGGCAAGCCTCACTTTTCACTGCCCGGATGGCTTTTTTACAGGAGTTTCTGAGCCTTCTGTATGCAAGAAGGTCGGTGTTACTTAGGGAGGCTTTGTATGCCACCCAGCTTTTATCCCATTGTTTCATTAGGGAGAATAGACCGCTGTGAAGCCATTTGGTGACAGCACCCCTAACCCTCCTTCTAGTGATGGCGGCATGCTTGTTCTGAACAGGGAGAAACTTAGAAAAATATCCAGGGCTAGGGCTGGGTCAGCTGACGCAGTGACCCTAGACTAGTCAATTAATGCTAGGTCACCAAGGAAGTCAGATGGGGAGAATTTTGAGTAATCCCTCAGCTGGATCACTTTGCTGGGCACTTTGGCGTGAGAGATGCCCCAGACACAGAAGGTTGGCGAGTGGTCAGAGATAGCATCAGGTAGGATGCCTGAGGTGGTAAACCTATCGGGCCTGTTGGTAAGTATCCAGTCAAGTAGTGACCCTACGCCACCCCGGAGAGAGGGCCTTGTGGGCTCGGAGATTATTTGGCTAAGTGCAAGACTTGAGAGCAGTGGCTCATATAGCTTACAGTTGGAGCCCATCCAGTTGAGATTGAAATCACCTATGATGAGGACTTCATTGGGGCCCGTTTTTCTGCCAAGCAGGGAGAGTAGCGAGGAGAGTCCAGGCAGACCACCCTTGGGGGGGTTATAGCAACAAATGAGATGAATTTTCTTTGTGAGGCCCAAGAGGAGAAGGGCATGTAGGAACTCACAGGGGGAGGCATTGGATGTTGGGGCACCAGGGGAGGACACGTTTAGGTGAGCTTTATAATAGAGTAGCACACCACCTCACATTTATTCTCCTGCCAATCACGTCTGATGAGGCCATACCCGGGTAGGGTGCATGCCGCGTCAGGGATATGAGGTTTGAGCCATGTTTCTGAGATACCCATGATATCAGGGTTGTAGTGGGCGACCCAGGCGGTGAGCTCCACAAGGTTATGTAAAAGACTCCGAATGTTGAGGTGGGCAATTTTAGTCCCTTAGAGGAGAACCAGCGAGGTGGGGACTTGAGGAGGGGAGGGGATAGCCTGGCTGGGGCAGGTGGCAGCCCTAGACACACTTGCAGGTGGGGTGAGGGTAGCTGCCATGATAAGCTGGGTGCAAGATCACTATACCAAAGCAGGGAAGAAAATACAAGGCCAGGGGAGGAGGGACACCCGGGAGAGACAGTAAAGATAGGGGTAGAAGGGGAAGAGGAGGTGAGGTGAATGGCTAGAGGAGAGACTGGGTATCTACAGAGCAGAGTGTCCCAGCCAGTGGGAGGAAAATAGGCAGTGCTCAGACAGAGAAGCCATAAAGTAGCAGGAAATAAGGCGCCACTAGTGGCAGGTTAATATAACCTGCAAATGGAAAACTAGGCTGATAGGATAAAATCAGCCCATGTGACCATGATCAACCTATATAGGGAAAGCCGACCAAGGGTGGTGGTGAGGGCAGTGGGGAGGCGAGCAGCGCAGGCGTTCGGGCAGTAGGCTGGCCATGCAGACGGAAAAGCAGGGCAGGTCCTTCCCAAGGTAAGGCAGGCTGTGGATCTTTCCTGAGGCGGATTGCAGGGAGTCTAGTGAGCCGATTCAAAAGGCACCAATTTGCCACCAAGGATTCTCTTGCAGGCAGGCTGTATTACCTGTGCGTGTGGGGTCTGGCTGTGGGGGAGGCGAATGAGCCCTCAAGACGCTGCTCCTCGGGGTCTTGGCCTGAGGAGAAATGAAAAGAAGCAGAGGGTTATTATAGGAAGAACAGGGGGTAAGGCTAACAGACAAAAGGGGGTGGGGGTTTGCGAATTGGTGGCGGCAGCACCACGAAGGAGAGCTCAGTCTCAAACGCTACTATACAGCACAACTAGAAAATGGAGCATAAGGCTCTTTTACAATCAGCCTGTAATCACTTTAGCAGTTCATCCAACAGAGCAGAACAAGTCGGACAGTAAAATATAGCAGAATTATAGTGAGACTGTTCACAGACTTAAGCAGTAGTGACTGTCTGGATTCTATATATATATATATTTTTTTTTCTGTTTAAAGGAGTACAGCTTCAAGGGAGCTTTCTTCCAGTCGCTGCAGTGCAAGCACCAAAATAAAAACAGAAAAATATCAAAAGGCTGCAATTTTAGACCCAGTCAAGTATAACAAGGCTATCTCCACAGCTGCGCCGACGGAACAAGCAGGGCAGGTCCTTCCTGAGGTAAGGCAGGCTGTGGATCTTTTCTGAGGGCAGATTGCAGGAGTCAAGTGAGCCGATTCAAAAAGGCACCAATTTGCCACGGGATTCTCTTGCAGGCAGGCTGTATTACCTGTGCGTGCGGGGTCTGGCTGTAGGGGAGGGCGAACAAGCCCTCGCGACCTCCGCTCCTCGGGGGTCTCGGCCTGTGCGTGTGGGGTCTGGCTGTGGGGGAGGGCGAACGAGCCCTCGCGACCTCCGCTCCTCGGGGGTCTCGGCCTGTGTTTAAAGAACTTATATAGACAGGAATTTAAACCAGTTGCCTTTGTATTATACCCCCAATTAACTTGATTAATAATTAAGCATTTATAATAAATAATAAAAAAGTCATTAAAATAATGGAAAATAATATTATAATAAAATATATTTTCCATACCTCGGATTTGTTCCTACAACAGTTTCCTTCCCCAACTTCAAGGAGAGTAACTGCCTTATCCTTCCTCCTTGTCCCCTGCTGGTCTAGAGAAAAAAAACATGCTGGCTTAAAACAAAAGAACACAACAGCCACTATCAACTTTCTTGTTCTTTTTCCTCTGCTGGTCTCTTACTACAGAAAAAAGGCAGCTGCTTCCTTGGCCTTCCTCTGCTTGGAGCAGGGCAAGATTTTTTCATCCTACACTAGTCCCTTCTCATGTTGTCTAGTTGTTCTTCTTCTCCATTGCATGCTGCCCATTTATCTTCCCCTGTCTACATACTGATCCTTGCACCCTGGTTGTCATTCATTTTAGTGGGAATCCTTTCCCTCAGAAATTCTCTACCCTCCACCATAGCCTGGGGGGAGTTTCTGCCACACCTTTGCCTTACACCACCTCCTTGGCTAGTTTAAATAACCATCAAAATAACACTTAAAGCCATCTACTGAGGACTGCCACTCCTTTCCTGGATGGTTGCAGGCCATCCCCTCTGGTACCAGCTCTGCTCCCTCCAGGACAAGCCTCACTCCCCAATATAGCCATACGCTCCCTCTCTGCACCAATCCTTCAACCATAGGTTTAAGGCCTTAGTGTGGTGTTCCCTCTCCTTTCCCCTTTTGTAGACAAGCAGCACTTCCATAAAGACTACAGTGCATGCCACATGCCTAAGACCCTTCTCCTTCTCCCAAAACTGCTCTTGCACTGCCCCATCCCTTCCAGATCCAGATCGTTTGTTCCCTGGTGAACAATGATGTCCAGCTCCCCCTTCCTTCTTGTAGCCCTCATGATCCACTGGATATGCTTTCTATCCCTCTGAACTGATGCACCAGGTAGACACTTAACCTCACTCTCTTCCCCTTTTCCTTCCCCTAACTTTATCCCCCTGACTATAGAGTCCCCCACTAGATGTTGCTTCTTTCTTCTCTGGGGGGTCTCCTTCACCCATCCTGGGGACTCCATTTGGGTGTTCAATCTCATCCTCTCCACCCACCACCTCAAGTGTCCCTTCATGGTAGTCCTGCTCTGCCAGAATGGTGTAGGAGTTTCTTAGTGGCACTGGATAAGGCGTGTCCCTGTTACCTGCTCTCCCAAGCTTTCCCAATCCTACCACACCTACCCTACTTGAGCCCACCTTTGTCCAACTGCTCCTTACCTCTGGCAACCTTTGAGGTAGCGGTGTCTGGGTAGCTGGTCCCTGGGCAGGAGAGATGGTCCCCCATCTCCTTGCCAGCATGACTTTTAGTCTAACAACATTCTCCTGACTCTGTGCCAGTGCTGCTTGAAGCATTGAGACCTGTTCCTTCCATCTAGAAAGGCACACACAGATGGGACAGGACTGCAGCCTCCGGAAGGTCTTCCTTTAGACTGCTTCCCCACAACCTCTGCATTGCACCACTCCAAATTTTTCTTTTTCCCAGTTCCTCTAGTCATTCCCTTTTTTGTCCAGACCCAGTTGAGCTATCCTGCTACCACCCAGTAACCATAGGTGTCATAAGTAATGTACAAGCTAATTGAGCTGTATGCTCATGAGAAGCTTTCCTTTACACAGAGTAGTAGCCTTGATTCATACTTTTACAGTAAATATCTAATCTGGTTTTGAATATAGACAAAGAACTGTTTTATTTATTTATTTATTTATTGAGGTTCAGAATTACAAACCTTTGTGTCAGAGACTCTTTTACAAAGGCTCCGTCAATAGTACACAATAATTACAAGTATGAACAACAGTGCAACAGTCAAGTACAATAATAAAACAGTACATTAGGGACAATCAGAAGAGGGAGAAAATACAAGCAAGAGCAGTACGATTTATAAAAGAGAAAAAGTTACAAACTGGAACTGGCAGTAACAATGTGCACCTAAAATATTATGAACCTACAATAAGAGAGGAGTAAAGAGGTCTCAGGCACTGTAGTAAGAGTAAAACAAGATATTTACGAATAGGGAGGACAAGGGGACTGAGAAGTGCTTGGAAGAGAGCGGAGAGAGGACATAAAGCAGTGGACCAAAAGAAAACAGGGAAGGGGAAGGGCAGTAGGCAAAACATGGTATGCAGTAGGGGTGGCAGTCCATAGGACATCGTCAGAGTGTCAAGAGGGTGAGTAGCAAGAAGAAGACAGATAGGAAAGAATTACTTAAGTTAGGGAACAGTCAGATGAGGGGAAAAAATGAGAAAGGAGAGAGCAGGAGGGAGAGAAGAGTGAGGGTGGAGTGAGACTGGGCACCAAAAAGAACAGACAGATCTGAGAGGTAAGCAGAGAGTAAAACAATGAGGGTCAGAAGGTGAGAGAGTTTGGGTTGGGAACAAGGGATGAAATTAGGAGCAGGCACAGAAATTTAATGAGAGGAGATGCCGTTGAAGCTTACCTTTAAAAGGGCCATGTTTTTAAGTGGCAAGAATGTCTTGAAGCAGATCATTTAGCCCTATACATACTGTCCTAGAGCAGTTTTGCAGAAAGGAACAAGGAAAGAAACCTTGGTGGAGCTACGAGTAGCTCTGGGGGTAGGGGAAGGGATCAAGAGAGTCAAGGTTAATGGAGGAGACAGACAGGAGGCAATCTTTTTTGCCAACAAGCATGTTTGGGAGGTTAGCTGGCCTTTGAAATTTAACCAATTTACCTGCTTGTTTAGGTAACAGATATGGGTGAGTCTGTTTACACCAAGTACCAGATGGCAGGATTTGTTGAGGTAGATCAGTACTCTGTTAAAGACAGAGTCAGACACAGAGCCATAGATGACAATACCATAGTCAACTATGGAGAGGACAGAGCTTGTGACACCTAGGCAGAGGGCATCATTCATCATACAATGTCTGTGTTTATACAAGAGGCCGATTCTGGTATTTACTGCTTTACAGACTAAATTGACATGATCATGGTAGGAAAGGGAGGAGTCCACAGTAATACCAAGGTATTTGAAGCTGTATACCTGCTCCAAGTGTTGGTGTAGATTATTGAGGATTGTAAGGGAAACATCTTTATGTCTATTTTGGGAGCTGGCAAACAACATGGAGTTGGCCTTTTTGTAGTTTATGCTAAGTTTGTTTTGGGAGAACCAGGATTCAATTTCAGCAAAGTTCATTTGGAGACTATGTTCTGATTGGACTGGATCAGGTGGCTTGTGAAAATTACCACATCATCAGCATAAAGGAGCAAATTGCCTGAGCAGGCTAGAGGGAGGGTGATAGAAAAAGGCTGAAAAGGAGCGTCCCCAGAATGGATCCCTGAGGGACACTGGAGTGAACAGGCAGACAGGAGGAGAACGTGTTGAGGATTATTAATCTTTGAGAGTGGTCACTACGATAATTGGCAAACCAAGAGATGGCCTTGTAAGAGAGCCCAATAGACTGGAGGGATGAAATGAGGGATGAGGTGAGGAGCCCGTGGTTCACCGTCTCAAATGCTCTTCTAAGGTCTATGTACACAGACCCTGCCAGTTGACCATGGCCCAGGGCAAGATATAGGCACACCGCCACCTCCTTTACCCAGCCTATCATCCCTGAAGGTCATGAAACCATTGAGAGAGATGGCAGAGTCAGGTGTTTTATGGGACAGCCAGGTTTGACCACAGCAAGGATGTCAGGTTGGTGTTGGAATACCCAGGCTTGAAGCAGGTCGAGCTTTGGAAGAAGACTACAGATATTTACTGTGGCAAGTTTGATACCACCAGAGACCTGGATGGTTGGGGTAGGGAGGGAGCACAGTCCTGGATTAGGGTGAATGTTCTGGAGAGAAGCAAAAGTTATCTTTTTGGTTTTACTAGAATAGGCTACATAGTATTAGTAGTACTCTAAGTGCTGCTACCTGTCCTGGTTGTGTTTGGACTTGTAATTGTAAGGAAGCCAGTACTGTAGGTGTGATGTGTTAGGTGTTATTCACACAGTTAGTAATACATCCTCTTCCTCTCTTGAAATACTCCCAGAGAACGGCAAAGCGTTGAAGCAGCAGCCAGCAAAATGCCTGCTAAGAGATGGCCCAGTACAGGGGTGAAATGTAGCAAGGAGGATGAGGGAGCTAAGAAGTCTGCTGTAAAGAGTACAACTTCAGTTACAGTTCCCCATAGCAGTGAAAGCACACATATGTCTGCATCAGTGTCTGCATCAGTGTCTTCTGCTGTGGGCTCTGGTGGTGCAGCAGGTACCAGCAAATGAGTAGTTGGCAGTACTGGCATACCTGTGTCTTACTTTTTCAAGGCTCAAACTGTTGCATCTATACTAGTGGGGGATGATGACAGTGAGAAGAAGTGAGGCACTGACACCAGCAGAGGAACAGTGGTCCAGGAGGAGGGTGATAAGTCTGTCGGTGTGACAGTCCCTGTTCGTACAGGAGTTGGTCATGATAGTGTTCATCCAGAGTCTGATAATCCTTGAGACAGGGATAGTCAGCACCCTGAGATGGTTGCAGAGAAAGAAAAAGGTGCCATGCTGCAAGACGACAGTGATAGGAAGGAAGAGGAGCAGGACAAGGACATCATCGCTATTGTCAGTGATGATGATGACTGGGATGATCCCACATGGGAGCCTGAGTTAAAAAGGTCAAGGGTGATGTACGCCATTTACATGCAAAGCCCAAGGGTTAGTCTATCAACGCCTATTGACAAACCTCCAAGCAGTCAAGTCACATCCCTCCCAAAAGAACTCTTATGGAAGTGATGAAAGCAGCTAAAAACACACACACTTCCACACCTATTTCTGAACTATCCGCACTCCCAGAAGCACCTGAAGTCCAGAGGTCAAAAGTCACTAGTTTAGGACTTTTATGTGCTTGATCCTGCTGATGAGACCACAGCGATATGCCAACTTTGTCAAGCACGTGTTAGTCGGGGGGAAGGGAGCATAAGGCACTGGTGGCCAACACACCACCTGAAAAATAAGCACCCACTTAGATGGCAACAACACCAGAAGGATTCTAGAACGTTGGTGGCATCTCGCTCAGCAAGTTAAATGTAGTAGAGCAAGAAGAGCAGGGGAGGAGGAAGGGGCAGAGGGTTGGTGGAGAAGGAGGAGGGTGAGCAATCCTTTGCTCTCTCTAGTAGTGGGCATAGCAATGGAGATGTCAGTCCCAATCCCTTGAGTCAGAAAAAGTACACACCACACCCACAAGCAACCAAAATAACTGGTTTCATGTGGTCTACACAGCCCCAATAGTCAAGGGTCACTCCTAAAAGAACATCATTGCTGTCACAAATACAGCATTCTGGTTGAACAGCCCCAAAGATGCAGCCCACTCTGAAGACCATCCTTGAGCAGCAAACAAAGTACCTCTCCAATCATGCTGTTGCATGAGAGTTAAATGCTGCCACTGCTGAAATGCTGCCCATTGATCTGTTGCCATTCTTGTTCATGGAGAATGCTGGTTTCCACAGGTTGATTGCCCGTGCCTATCCCAAATGGCAAGTTCCATCGTGAACCTATTTTATTAAGCATGCCATACCACAGCTGAACAATAGAGTGGCTGATTTTATTATACATGCACTAAAGCATAGTGCTTCACAATATATCCATCTTAGCATGGATATGTGGACCAGTGGACAAACAGCAGCAAGCTTGTATCTATGCATAACAGCACACTGGGTACAGTCGCCTGGGGCGGTACTTGATTTTAGGCCTGGTAAAACCTGCATGAAGCAAAATTGTGGTAGTAGCAACACACCTGGTATTCAGCAGCATGCGACCCCGAGTATGACAAGTGTTACTGGTTCTCACATGGCTGCGAAAATGCTTAATGTTTTGCTGGACAAGACTGATGGGTGGCTACACACACAGTCACTCATACAGTAGCAGGATTCATCGTAAGTGATAATGGCTCCAATATAGTGAAGTGCATTAGTGATGGTGTTTTTTTCAGGGTGCCTGCCTGGCACACTTCCTTAATCTTGTTGTTCAGCAGTTTCTCAACCATGCAGACATTAAGGAAACAGTTAGTGCTGCCTGTTGCATCTGTGTCAATTTTGCACATTCTGCAAAGGCCCGTGACCATCTACATAAGCTACAGTGCAATAACCATTTGCCTCAGCACCGGATGAATCTTGATGTTGTGATTAGGTGGAACTCCACACTGTACATGCTTGACCGCTGTATGAACAGTATAAGGCTGTGTCAGAATAGCTGCTGGTGCACACCACCCGTGACAGTGCTGGAGTGTCCATTGCTCTAACAACAGAGCAGTGGTGCCACATGGATGGGCTAATATGCATTCTCCATCCATTACAGAATGCTACACAGGCAGTGAGTCAGGACACTGCTTGTATAAGTTAATCTATACCCCTCATACGTGTACTGAGTCAGACACTAGTTAATGTGCGACACCAAATGGAGGCAAGTGGGGACCATGGCTGTTGTGATCTAATGGATCACATGCTCCACATGCCGGACACAAATAACCATGAAGCCCATGCTGAAAATTTGGAGTGACAATACCAACAAATGCCCGGGGTGTTAGGGTTTCCAACCGTAACGGCCCACCCTGTACAGACTGACAGGTGTTGGGGGTATGGCTTGGGGTCATCGGCCATAATGCTTATGCCATTCCACCCCCACCTTACAGCCACTGACAGAGACGAGGTGAGCCTTGGGGTCTTCGGCCCTAACATTCACCCCATTCTCCTATACTGCCCACATCTCAGCTTATTTCCTAATAGAATGGGGTGAGCATAAGAACCAAAGACCTCAAGGCACACCGTGACACCTGTCAGTGTCTGCAGGGTGGGGTGAGGTGGAATGGCATGAGTGTTATGGCCAATGACTCAAAGGCACACCCCCAACACCTGTCAGTTTCTGCAGGGTGGGGGTGGGGGTTGGCGTTAGCTCAGTATTTCATTGCTATTCTTATTATGCATCTCTCTAACTCATGCAGTACCAATGCCAATACCAGCAAGCAAACATTTGACATTAACAAATGCTTATTATATCTTGGTGATACTATAACCTTCCATCAAGTATTAATCACACATCCATTAGTGAGTGATATTTGGAATAATGTTGTAATAGGTCTTGCCAAATCCTTGGCCAGTCATCTGGACCAGAGACCTTATAAAGGTTGACGTTTTTAAGTCTTATTCTGACATCCCTTTCTGTAAGTACAATTGGGAATGTATTCCCATTTAGTGTATCTAAATCTGGACTAGCTGTTTGCTCACTGAAAACTGATGTAAAGCATTTATTCATTAGATCAGCCTGGCTTTTCTTGTCAGTAATAAGATCACCTGTCTTATTGTCTGAGACCTCCATCTGTATAGGACACATCCTGTTCTGATTAATATAATTATAAAAGCCTTATAATTATCTTTTACCAGAGTTGCCAGTCCTAGCTCAAAGGCTCTTTTGGCAGTTCTAATTCTGGTCTTAAATTCTTAGCTAACTTTTTATATTTAGACTAAGCTGTAGTCGATTAGTTGACATAGCTTTTTATATGCCTTGTTTCATTTCCTTATGTGTCTTATAATTATAGTTAAGCCAACATGGAATCCTACCATTGCTGTTATATTTCATAACACCTAACTCTGTCAAAGAGAAGGACGTGGCTAACAGCTGAGCTTACAGCAGCAAATTAAAACAGCTCCTTCAGAGTTAGCCTAATTAGTTGAAAACATACACCAAAAAGTTTGATTTTAAACAAAAAAATTTATCTTGTTTGAAAGCAGAAAGTGTATCGACCAGGTTGACATGACTTCAGAAGCGCTACTAGTCTGGTTAACGAAGATATGGGGCAAACTAATAGAACGGGTGCTGGAGGAGAAGGGGCCTGGCAGAAAGAGTCAAAGCTGAGCACCAGCAAATAATTGAATATGGGGACAGAAGAAGATTCAGCACCTCAGCCATCCAACACTGCTCTTCTGAAGGTCATCCAATGACTGGACCAAAAAATGGAGGATTTTACATCACAATTTAAAATTTTAGACACAAAAGTTAGTATGCTTGAGGAGGAAACTAAAGCAGCATCAAAATCAATGACAACTGCACTAACAGTCACCACAGGCCTGACCAAGGAAAACTAGGTGCTCAGGCGATGCTTGGAGACCCTAGAAAATTCCTCCACAGCCACAGATATCCAAATCTTTGGGTTATCTGAGGGATCAGAGGAAGAAGACCCATCATTCTTTCTGGCCATCTTTTTCAGGGAGACCCTTCAGCTGAAAGAAACAGTCATAATTCTAAAATCTTATCAAATTAGTCCTTGAGGTGGTGGAAAGTGAACAGTGACTAAACAAGTCTTACCTAGAACTCTCCTTGTGGTATTGGCAACTGTCTGGGACCAAGACCTCATCTCACAGGCAAAAAAAAGGGATCCAATGGAATGGGACAGAGAAAAGGTTCACATCTTCCCAGATCTGAGTTATTCCACCAGACAATGCCAGAAGAGCTTTGATAGCATCAGGGCCCTTTTGTGACATCTGGGGGTTCATCACATTCTCCTGATGCCAGCTAGCCTGCTGATAATCTACAGAGAAAAATCTTACCAGTTCTTGGACCCTGGAGCAGCAACTAAATTGGTGGATCGCATAGAGCGTGAATTCAGAATGAAGGGAGACATCTATAAGTGACTCTGGGGACAGTGAGTAAAATGTATGGGACAGCAATGATTTGTTAGTTAAAATACTAATGAACTTTGATTTGGTCTACCTTCACACTCAGCCAAGGAACATTATTGTGGGTAACTCTTGTAACTTACGAGCTGTGTTTAATAATTTGAAGAACTGGTTTGGGGGACATGATGGACTAATGAAGCAGTTAAAATGGTGACTTTAGAGGTTCAATGTCCTATGTCAGCATGAATCATTTCTTTTTCAGCCTGGAGGGTGTTTTTTTGCACCTTCCAGTTGCCAGACATGTGCATTGCATAGTTTAGGATTTAGCAGATCTGTGGTTGTTAGATTACCAACTGCAGTTAAAAAGTATTTTCCTAGTCATTTTGGTAAAATTCAATGGAACGAGGAACATATTGGGCTGTGTTCACTTGGGGGATATACTCTGTTATAATATATGTCTTATCCTATGCAGATGGTATTAGGGATGTTTTTACCCAACATATAGGGTACTAGATAATATAAAAATGATGTACTGATAAGCCCTGTTCATGGCAGTTATTAGACTTTCATAAAACTGATGTTTGGAAATGTATACATTATTTTAGTAGCTTCCCCCCAGTGTTGTATCTATACATAGGGGCTTGTTAAATCCTTACTGTAACACTGATGTAACCATTCTGTTTGAATGTTTAATGTTACTGGAAACCTACCTAAGAGGGTAGTGTACTTTGTACTTTATACAGCTAAATCAATAAAAATAAATAACAAAAAACTCATTCAGAAATATTATAGTGACTGGTCGTTTACAGTGACAAAGTTGCTGTGGATCCCTGTAATGGTTGTGCTACAGTGAGACAGGATCCCAGCACAGCTTCTCGGGTCCTGTGCCGACTTCCCAAAACATCTCCACCTTGGAGGTGACTATAAAGAAGTCTGGGAGGGTGGGGAAGAAGTCCCCCACAGAAAACACTCTTCTGTTCCCAACTGCACAATGCGCACCATGATCACAGTCAACATTGTGCACGTCTCTGTAAAGCCAGTCGACAGGTTTTCTGCTGAACTGGCTTGGTAGAACCATTATATACTGTATATTTCTCTCAAGGATGTATACTTCAATTAATGTTATTAAGTTTGTTATATAATAGAGACCATATTCAATTTTGGTCCAAACCCTTAAATGCAGCATTCCAGTCCCACGACTGTAATTCAGCCCTTATTT
Source organism: Neoceratodus forsteri (assembly GCA_016271365.2). Lineage (NCBI taxonomy): Eukaryota > Metazoa > Chordata > Ceratodontiformes > Ceratodontidae > Neoceratodus > Neoceratodus forsteri. The sequence goes on from CM057449.1 coordinate 466,200,337, forward strand.
TATGATATTGAACCCTGTTAAAACATTTGATTTTTGTTGTACCCCTCATTTTATTCTTAGCGTTGATAATGTCAAACCTAACCATATTATGGTCACTATTAGAAAGTGGCTCAGTGGTTTGACAGTTCTCCATTTGATCACTCATATTACTTAATGCTAAGTCAAGAACATTTCTCCAAAAATGCTATCTAACAAAAAATCAATTTCAGTAACTGACCTTCCCTGGGCTATTTCCCAATTAATTCCTGGTATGTTAACATCTCCAAGTACCAGAATGTTGTCCCTAGGGTTCAATTTTTGTAAAATCTCATATAGTTCTCATCCTTAATTATATACTGAGATGGTGGCATATATAAAAGTCCCAAGGTGTTTTTTTCCCCTGATATTTGGTTTAGCTTTAAAACACTGGTTCTAGTAAATTGCCTATTTCTGTATCAACCTGTTCTGCTTGTATTGATTCTGATATATATCTAAAGCCACACCTCCCCTTTTATCAGTTCTATCTTTTATGAAACAATTTATGACCTATTATATTCCTCCCCACGAATCATCTGTACACCACTAGGTTTCAGTTATTGCCATATCTGTATGTCCTTGGTGGCTAATGTGTATTCCAGTTCATCTTTTTCCTTATTATGCATATAGCATTTGTATGGAGGCATTTCTAGTCTTCATATCAACTAGTGTTGTTATCACATGAGTTGTTTGTGTTATTCCTTGTTAGTAACTCCACCACCCCAGGTTGTTAGGCTGTGGTTGATTTGTTTTGCAAACAGTCTTGTACCATGCCAATTCAAATGCAGGCCATCCTTCAAAAACAACCAAAATCACAGAAAGTGTCCCAGTTACTCTGACATTTAAAACCTTTCCTTGTGCTCCACCTTCTTAACCAACCATTTAGTTGTAGAATATCCTTATTTCTTTTATGGCTTGTCCTTGGTATAGGGAGAATCTCTGAGATTATTACGTCAACTTCATTTCTTTTAATTTAAGTCTGACCCAGTCAGAGTTTCTCTGGATATCAATCTATTTTCTTCTGCATACATCGCTTTGTACCCAGGTATACAAGACAATAGGTTTAAGTGAACCCTCAAGGTAGCCTACAGTATCAGATTATTTCTTTTTATATACTATATATTTATTATATTTTCTCTTTCAAAACAAAAGGACAGTGTTTACATTGTATAAATTAAGACTGCATAAAATTACATCCATTAAGATCTTTCAATTACATTTGATAAAGGCATCAGCACAGGTTAGGTAATTTACAAGGCAATTCCTATGATAAGAAGTATATCATGTGCAAAAACTATTACCAAAATTACATACATTCCTAGGGTACAAAAGTAGAATCTAGGGATGAGATATATAGAATCCATTTCCTCCATCGAAGTTCAAACAAGGACCATTTATCTGCACATCTGGCTATAAGTCTCTCTAAGATATAGATTTCTCTCATTACCCCCCCCCCAGTTCTGAACAGTAGGGGGCATCTTCTTTCCCCAGTTCCTAGTAATTGCTTTTTTACCCCCTAGCATGTAACTAGCTAGCAATGACTCTCTGGATATAGGGAGATCATCTGGCGGAACTGACACCAATACAAGTTCAGGAATCAAAACTGCTTCCATATCCACCAAGTCTACTAGTGCCTCAGTGATATCACTCCAAAATCTTGTTAATTGTGGGCATTCCCAGAAAATATGGAACTAGTCTGCTGACCCCGCTCCACATTCCCTCCAGCAATGACTTGACGTTCCCTGTGAGAACTTAGCCATTTTTGCTGGTGTGTAAAAAAATCTTTTTCTAGTCTTCCAGGCAAATTCCCGCAAATAAGGCGCTCCTAAGAGTCCCATCGAGAATTTAGTATACTTTTCCCAGTTATCCCTTGTTACTGGGACTGGAAGTTCTCTATTCCATGCAGTCAGAATTCCCTGAGTCAAATTTTTAGATAATTCTTGTATCCCCTTATATAATAATCCTATAAAGTGGGGCCAGATCTGCCTCTCCCAGTGGTCATAGGTGAGGTTAGCAATGGGGGTGGGGGGGTCAGGAAGCCTGCTATAGGCTGGACCCTTTTGTTCAATATCTTCCCTTAGGCATGTATACAATGAAAGGTCTTGTTGTGTAATATTATAAATCTCTTGAAGTTTAATAAATGGGAGGACTCCCTTAGGATCTAATATGAGAAATATAAATGTTATACCTTTTTATCTCCATTGAGCTATAGTGTGCTCTTGTTCTGGAGTTGGAAATTGGATTCCTGAATTTAGTAAATTTAAAATAGTAACCCACTGGTCCCAGCTCTATCAAATGAATGAGTCTTTGCCAGGTTTCCAGGCTAGAATTTGTACTATAAATATACCTGGGTTTCTTTCTAACTGGGAGATATATGGAGTGTAGGAGATCATAACCCTCATTTACCCAATTTAATGCAAACTCCAGCTTTTTTCCAGAGTATATCATATGTTGGGTTATTCCAATTAAAAACTATAGCAATTACTGTGGCATGGGTGTATTTCTGAAGGTCAGGTAGATTTAGGCCTCCCTTATTCTTTGAAAGCATTAATGTAGACCACTTAATTCGTGTTTTTTTCCCTCCCACACAAATCTTGCCAATGATTTATTCCAGGAAGGGAAATACATTCGATCTGGCATCACTGGTATAGTCTGAGAGAGATATAACAGCCGCGGAAGGATGTTCATTCTAATAAGGTCGACTCTGGAATATAATGATAAATGGAGCTGGGACCACTGATGCAGATCTGACTCGATTTTTTGTGTGAGGGGTTCATAGTTTACCATCGTGAGGTGCATTAGCTGGTTTGGTAGATTTTTTCCAAGATATTTTACCTTGGTGCTATTCCAGCGTAAGGGTAGCCCGACCTTTAATGTTTGCTGAGGGAAAGAAATTAAATGGGAGAATGGCTGTTTTAGAGGAATTTATTTTATATCCCGAGATCTGAGCATATTGGTAAAGCACCTCCTAGATTGCTGGAATAGATGATTCTGAGTCTGCCACTGATAATAAAATGTCATCTGCATATAAAGCTAATTTCCAAGACTGATTACCCACTAGAATACCCAGAATCCTCTCTGAGTTTCTAAGCATCATAGCCAAAGGCTCAATGTATATGGCAAATAACAGAGGGGACAAGGGGCATCCCTGTCTAGTACCTTTCTGTAACATAACAGGAGGTGTAATACTACCATTAAGTTTTATATATGCCCTTGGGGCAAGATATAACTGCTTTAGCCATTTCACAAACTCCCCAGGAAAGCCAAAAGATGTTAGAACTCCTCATAAATATCTCCAAGACACCCTATCAAAAGCTTTATAAGCATCTAAAGCTTACCAATGCTGAGGAAGTAGCTGAATTAGCCATAAATCCATTAAATGAATTGTTCTTTGCATTATCTGCAGTCTGGCACATATGGAGGAATCCTGCCTGATCAGAATATATCAGGGTAGGTAGAATGGTTTCCATCCGGAGAGCCCAGACTGCCATGTATAGCTTATAATCATTATTTAATACCGAGATGGGTCTATAGGAGTCTAAATTTAGTGGGTCATTTCCTGGTTTCAGGATAGTTGATATAGCTGCAAAGGACCATAAGGCTGGGGGAGCTCCTCCACCCTGCACCTCTAAAAAAGTCTGCTGCATTGGCTGGAGCAATTTTGGGAGGAATGTTTTATACCATTCGGCTCCAAAGCCATCTGGGCCTGGGCTTTTTAAAGTTTTAGAATGTTTAACTACCCTCTGAATCTTTGTAGTGGAGATAGGGCTCAGTAAAGAAGCTTGCTGAGACTCAGATAACTGAGGGAAATCAAGGGGAGACAAAAAATCTTGAATAGTCTCTGGGGGTGTGTGGGATCTTTATTTATTTTTATTTATTTATTTAGCTTTTGTTGACCGGGTAAGTGCACTAGACAAATCCTACCTATTTTCAGGTACGACCCGGGGGGAAAGGGGATACAGATGAATGCCAACTGACCTTGAACCAGATTAAGCTGTTGGTGGTATTTTTAGTGAATGAGGGAAATTTGGCCAGGACACCGGGGAAATTCCCCTACTCTTTTCGATAAGTGCCATGGGATCTTTAACATCCACCTGAACTACCACCAATCCAGGCAGATGGGACCTTGGTTTAACGTCTCATCCGAAAGACGGCACCTCAGAAATGCAGCACCCCTCTCATGCTGCATTACAGTGTCAGTACTGGGATATTAACCCAAGTGCCAGATGTGGGAACTGAACCCACAGCCCTCTGATCTCCCGGCCTCAGAGGCGAGTGTGCTACCTACTGAGCCACTGACACTGCTACAAAGTGACATAATATTGCTAGAACACTTTCATAACTGCAGGGGCTTGATTAAGAATGTCTCCTGTTTGGGGGTCTTGAACCGTTGTGATAGTTACTGACTGCTTAAACCCTCTAGTATGCCTAGCCAGGTTTCTAGCCCCTTTTGGGCCTCCCTCGTAGTAAAATCTTTTAAGATACAGCAGAGACATTTGAGTCCTATGATCTAAAATAGATTGTAATTCTGATTGAGTCTGTCTAAGCTCACTTGGTGAAACCTGGTCCCCTCTATCTCTCATTGTCTGTAATTCTTGCAATTTAGTTTGCAAGAATTTATATCTGGATTCTCTCTATTTTGTCTCGAGGAGTAAGAAACAATTTCTCCTCTTATCACTGCCTTCAGGGCATCCTAAAGTAGGATAGCCAGTACAGATAGGTCTGCATTCTCCTTGAGGGTTTGTGTAATGTGATCTGCTATTGTAGTCTTAAAGACTGGATCCTTCAATAAAGAAAGGTTCAGTCTCCATAGAGTTATTTTATGAGTTTTACTGAAACCTACCTTAATTAAAAGGGGTATATGATCCGAGAGGAGGCGAGCTTCCAGAGATATATTCTGAATTCTATCTAAACATTCCATAGAGGCAAAAAAATAGTCTATCCTGGCTGAAGTATGATATCTGGGGGAGACAAAAATATGTCCTTCCAAGGAAGGGTAGAAGTGTTGCCAAATATCTGTGAGACCCAGCTTAGGTATCTGGGTTTTAAAAAATGTTTGAGTGGAAGTAAATCTGTTCTGTTTAGGAAAAGTAGAGTCTTTCTGTGAGGACATTGTTAGATTGAAATCTCCCCCTTCAACATTATCCCCCTTTGCAGTTCCAGCATCCTATTAAAGAACTGTCTCAGTAATGTAGGAGATACCCCTGGTGGCAGATACACGCTTGCCAGTGTTACTTCGGTCTCATACATTCGCCCTTGTACTGTTATGAAAAGCCCATTATTGTCTGAATACACCTCCCCCTTAGTGAATGCAGTAGTAGCAGGAATCAAAATTGCCACTCCTCGTCTCTTTCCAGATTTACTGCAAGAGGAAAAAAACATGTATTTGCCACCCGCAGCAAGTTTAGCATGTTCACCCTGAGACAGGTGTGTCTCTTGTAAATAAACACAGTCTACCTTTTGCTTCCGCAAGTACTGTTGTAACCTAGCCCTTTTTATAGGGTGACTAATGGCATTAATATTTAATGACAATATCTTAGCCCCTGCTAACGCCATATTTGGAATTCACTTACTAAAGTATCCCTGGCCATTCCTCTTTCCCGCAAAGATGTCCCCCTTCCACCAGATGTTCTGAAATGCCTTTTGTATCCTAATAATAGTTCCACTAGATGTTTTTCTACTATATTTTGTTGCCCTGTTACCTGTCTGATCTTTTGCCATTTAAGTAAAATTTCCCTGCTGTCCCGTAAAACAAAAACATATCATACTACCACCATCATATCAAAAGATGGGTACCTTAAAATCCAGGTGTGAGTAGTATAACCATGTATCAGGGTAAAAAGCTTCCCAGTTGTAATTAGTAATGAACAGTAAACATATTTACATAACAGTATGCCCATTAGTAATAAGCCATATTGTTGTAGTCTTAGGACTTCCAGATGTTGGGAGAGTAATGAAAATCTCCAGATTCCCAGTAGGCCCAGCTCCTGGAGTATCTGAACTCTCCCTAAATGTGAAGGGAATCCCTTAACATTTTTGTCAGGGGCCTTCAAGGAAACTGTTAATGTTCCCCTTTAATTAAGGAACAATCAACTAAGGAGAGGAGTAGATAACTCCCAAAAAAAGATTGAGGGATACCCTCCGATAGCAGCATAGAGCTTAATATCCACCTCTTTCCCACTTCCCGAGCTTTCTGTTTTCCATTTATAACAATCGTCAAGGGCGGAGAAAAAAAAAAGAAAAGGCAAGCTGCCTGCCCAATCATTAGCTAAGACTGTAATTCTGATCTAATAACTGTACAGTGGTTAGATTAGTTAATTATGCATGCTTCTCTTTAGTTGGGGTTTCATGTAAAAGAGTCTCTTCAGACTGCTAGCATCCGACCCAGGCTCGGAGCGGTTCATAAAACTAGAGAGCACACTTCAGGCCCTAGTACAGGACGATGCAGCCTGAAATTTCAAGGCCCTGTTGATGCATCACACCAACTTCCCCTCAACTCTTCTCACTCAGACAGCCAGTCTTTTCTCTGAAAACCAAGTTCAGGTATTGTCACTATTCACCTCTCTCGATATGCTGCCAGTGCATTTTAACTGCTCTCAGGTGTTGCTGTTTCCCCTTTGTCTGTTGAGCAATTCTGCCAGCCAGATGGGTGTTTTCCAAGCTTGTGCCTCCTGACCACAATCAGGAAAGTGTAGGCCCATTTTAGTAAGTTCTTCCTTTGCCTCTTGAGCTGTGGAAAATTCCCTCTTCCAGAAGGCAGATGAACTATTAAGAGGGCTGGGTATGGGGTTGTGAATTTGTGTCCTGCTGCTATAAGTATTGGGATCAGGGGGAGATAGGCATGCCGAAACCATGTAGTTTTTGGTGCATAGTCATGATCCAGGTATATGCGCTTTGGGCCATAATAGACCTTTTGGCACCGCCATGCTGTAAGCAGAATGTGTTCTTTCATTGCATAACTGTTGAAAAGAAGAATCACTGACCTTGGGGGAATGTTGGCAGAAGATGGTTTCATCACCAATGCACGGTGCACTCTCTCCAAATGTAAGTTGAAATCTTTCAGTAATTCTAAAGCTGTGTGCAAAAGAGCTTCGATAAAGTCCTTGATGTTAGCCCCCTCCAAATCCTCTGGCGGGCAATAAATTCTAATGTTCTTGCGGTGTGCTCTGTTTTCAAAATCTTCTTGGCAGTCGATTATTTGTTCTTGCAATTCTCTAAGCTGTTGGACACATTGCTCCAGCTCGTCCACCCTATTCTCAGTGGCCTTCCCCAGTCCCTCTCTTGGTCATCCATCCGTTGCTCCAATTGTATTACATCTCTATGTAACTCACTGTACATTTCTTTAATTTCTGCTGAGAAAGTAGGTATCTCCTGGTAGATTAAGTCTGGCTTTGCCTTCTTCGCCCTAGCTTTTGGTTGTTTCCGCATGGATTTGGCCGGGCCCCGCTTGAGATCCAGGGTGTTGCGGTTGTCTGATGCAACTGAGACCACTGATTCAGATCCATCGGCAATCCCCTCCATCCCGCTGTCTTTCTCTGTTTAATTTAGCTCCCTGTTTCTCTAACGTACGAGCTCTGTCAGAAAATACTGAAGATTGCAGCGGAGGGGTTTTCAGCTCAAGGAAGACGCAGGCTCTGTCTCTAAGCTGCCATATCTCACGGGGTGGAACTGGAAGTTCTACCAGATTATCTCTAATATCCTATATTTTAGCCCCAGATAGTGACCACATCATAGTATTTTCTTTCCTACCCTTACAAATAATTGCATCAGTATACTTAAGCATGGAGTCCCCCAGTACCAATATTTCCCTGTTCTGTGAGCATCCTTCCATACTTATACATAGATACATAGACAGTGTCGGCAGATAAGGGCCTATGGCCCACCCAGTCTGCCCATTTAAGTTTGTAAGTTCAGTTTATGTTTTCCAGGAAGTCTGTTGCCCCTTACCCCGACCTCCAGAATTCCTTTATGTCTATCCCATGCATTCTTAAATCCCGTGATTGTTTCAGCCCGACCACTTCCTCTGGCAGGGTGTTCCACTTGTCCACCACCCGTTCTGTGAAGAAATTCTTCCTCACGTTTCCTCTGAATCGTCCTCCCTCCAACTTCATCCCATGCCCTCTAGTCCTGGAACATCTTTTTCGCTACAAATAGTGCATTCCTGCACCCTGTTCCTCCCTGTAAGATACTTGTATGTCTTTATCATATCCTCTCCCCTCCTCTCCTCCAGGGAGTACATGTTCAGTGCCTTCAACCTGTCCTCATAGGACTTGTGATGCAATCCATGCACCATCTTTGTTGCCCTCCTCTGAACCTTCTCTACCCTGTCTATGTCCTTACGTAGGTAAGGTCTCCAGAACTGCACAGTGTACTCCAGGTGCGGCCTCACTAGTGTCTTGTATAGTGGAATTATGACCTCCTTTTCCTGCTGGTGATGCCCCTGCCTATGCATCCCAGCATCCTATTTGCTTTACCTGCTGCCTTGTCACACTGTTTCCTGCCTTGAGGTAATCAGAGATGATAACTCCAAGATCCCTTTCCTGCTTGGTGCATGCTATATCCTCACCCCCAACTGATATATTGTGCCAGGGTTTTTGTGCCCCATATGCATTATCTTGCACTTCCTTGCATTGAATTTCAACTGTCAAACCCCTGACCATTCTTCAAGTTTCTGCAGGTCCCTTCTCATTCTGTCTACACCCTCTGGTGTGTCTACTCTGTTACAGAGCTTTGTGTCATCAGCGAACAGTGAAATTCTGCCTTCTAGGTCCTGTGCAATGTCACTAATGAAGATATTGAATAGTACCGGTCCCAGCACTGATCCCTGTGGTACCCCACTGGTCACTCTTCCCTCTGTGGAGTGACAGCCATTTACCACCACCCTCTGTGTCCTGCTGCCCAGCCAGTTACCTACCCACCGCACTACTGTCCTGCCCACACCCATATTCCCCAGTTTGTGCAATAGTCTTCTATGTGGCACAGTGTCAAAGGCCTTGCTGAAGTCCAGATAGGCCATGTCCACTGCCCTCCCTGATCCACCTCCTAGTCACCCAGTCAAAAATTCAATGAGGTTGGTCTGACATGACCTTCCCCTGGTGAAACGACCTTCCCTGGTGAAACCATGCTGCCTTGGGTCTTGTAGTCCATTGGTTTTATTGCTTTCTCATTGTCTACAGTACTTTGCTGAGAATGTGCGCCAGATTTATCTGTGCTTTTTGCATGGGCTGAAGTATTTTGAATTGTAACACTAACTGATTTTTTTTTACCCCGTGAATTAAAAATAACCGTTTCCTTTCCTGGTAAAATAGTAGAATTTAGTACCTGTGCTTCATGTACTATAACCATAGGTTCAAGGTGGCTCTCTGAAGGTGTATCATTATTGTTATCACTTAGTACTGCAAACCCATTTTCAAGTTCTATACCACTTCCTTCATCACCTATGGCCAGTCTCCTTCTTCTCTTGTTAATCCCTGGGCTATATTCTATTTCTCTGTAGATTCACCTAAATCATACTCAGATTACACAGTACAAGGTTGTTTCCCTTTATCCCCTACCCTTTTATTAGCAGATTAACGGAGTCAGTACAGTTTGGTGTTGCCTTCTTCCTTTTCTTCTTGTAATCTCATTGTAGTATAGTCTATAAACTGCTCTAATGTTTTAATTTTGCTTCATTTATTTAACCTTTTTGTCAACTGTGAAATCTATTCACTGAGTTCATTTATAAGTGTACATTTTGCACATGTAAACTGTTCTTCTGAATCACCATATGTAAACATATTACATGATACACAGCACATCATAGCCAGATTAACCTCCATCCTTAACTATAAATTATTTACAATCTAAGGCCTTAGAGGACAACTTACTCAGAGGTTAGCAATCCCCCCTCCCCCCCATCAGAAGAACAAGTTGCAGTAGCTCAAGGAGTTTGGCCACCTTACTCACCTCCTTTGCAGATATGGACAGATGCAGCTTGCCTCTGCCCTGTGCTCACCTACACTCACCTAGGCAGCTGTTTTATGCCCTAACAGTGGATGTGATGTCAGCTGTTATTGTGGCAACCCTCTGATATATACACTACCTTTAAAATTACTTATGCACACTCTGACAATAAGCTGCCCTTAAAAAAAACAGCTTATGAGGTAGTGGAGAGTACGAAAGGACAACCCTGACCACAGCTGATCTGTGGCAGTGTGTTCCCTTCACCCCTCATTTCACAGTGGGGTCAAGGGTTCTGTGCTAGTTCTGATGCAACTCCCATTTGTTCAAAGCTGCAGTATTAAAATTTGTTAAAACACTTAAAGAATTCTCCCCATGTCAGACAATGCATTCTTACCATGGGCACTTTTAAAATACTCCATACATCCTTAAACCCTGAAGCTCACTAATACCAAGCAGGCTTTTTACAGCAAGTCCCTACATACTACTGTATCTAGCAACTATTTAACAGTAGGCCTTTCATCCATGAATCACCCTAGCACCTAGCAACAGTTTACCTACAATCCCTAGTACCAAGAAATACACTAAAACCTTGTATCAGTTAAGAAAAAACAACACCATACTAAAGACAAAGAAAAACAACACAACAGAAAGCCCCTAAACCCACTGACATGCTTAGCTGGCCTCCCAAGTACAGCCACCCTATAATGCAGCCTCCAACAGGCTTAACTGGATAGGGGTCAATTTGGGTTGGCAGGGGAACAGAGTGTCTGGTTGCTGACTGCCTTGTTAGGCTGACTCCACTGATCAGACTCCAGTGTCCTTTGCATCTTAGTCCTGCATGCAGTGGGTCACAGTACAAGGGATAACTTGCTGGTCTAGTCCTTAAGAAAGCCTCTGTCCACTTGACTGGCTGCCAATTAGGGATAGCAAGATTGCTTTCTGACCAAAAGCAAACTACAGGGAAGTCTAAATGCAGACACCTGCTTCTCTTCTGCCTCAACCACACATTCCAATTTACAGCTCTCCTCCTGACCCAGCTAACTGCAAAGATGATTATCAGTTTTGCCTGCCTTATTGTTATAAAGATAAAAAATGTTTTGGTAACACCGGAGGTTGTTTTGACAAGGACTGTAAATTTGCAGAAAAAGGTTTGAATAAGAAGGTCAAACTAACATTAATCCTACTGGAAAACAGATAAATTGTTAAATAAGACTGAAAGAGAGTGCAACCATTTTTTATTATACAAAAAGGTATCATATCAAAATACTTTATGGAATAGAATGTTGGAGGATGTTCAAGACTCTGATAGTAGAGCCTTCTGGAAATTAATTGCTTTTGGTTCCACTAATTGGCAGAGTACTATAGATGCTGCACTCCGTCTAGATATATGGTATCATTATTATCGTTCCATTTTTTAATCAATTCATTTCCTTGGAAAAATGGATACCTTATCAAACAGAAGGTATCAGTATTACAGAAGAGTAGGTGGGAGTGGCCTTATCCATGGCTAAATGGAATAAAGCACCTGAGCCTGATGTTATTCCTGTGGACTTCTTTAAAGTTAAACTTATATTTTGGATCCCTATTTTAACTAGAGGGAAGGGAAATGGGATATTGTTTAACCAGATCAATGAATGGGTACATTAAACAGAAAAAGTTCCCTGATTTATGGAAGGGTGCATCAGTGTTCCCTATCTTTAAGAAAGAGCATAGTAAAAACCATGAAATGTATAGGTCAGTAAGTTTGCTGGGTGCAGCCTCCGAAATTCTTGCTAGCATTCTCTGTTCAAGAATACAAACACATCTGGAGAGACATGCTATTCTTTCTGACCTGCAAGTTGGATTCATGAAAGGCGGGTCCATAATAAATCAATGGTTTATATTTCATATTTAAAAGAAATATGTGTCTATAAGGGGCACACTTTTTTTTTTTTCAGTTTTATTGACTTTCATAAACTTTTGACTCCCTAAATAGGAATATACTATGTAAAAATAAATTGAGAGATACAGGTCTAGACCCTACTCTTATTGAGGTTGTTAATTATCTGTATGCCTATAATTTGTGTAAAATTAGGTATGATAATAAGCAACATTTTATAGATAAAATTGATATTAATGTTGGAGCAAAACAAGATTCATTATGGCCCCTACACTTTTTAATATTTACATTAATGATCTTTTGTGTTTGTTAGGTAGTTCTGAATACAGTTTTCCTAAGATTCAGAGGAGATCTTTCCCAGTATGATATTAACTTATGCTGAAGTCCCTTTTTTTATCTCTCCTAGCATGGACTGCAGTCACAATTGAATAAATTGACAGATTATTGCTTTAGTATTGATTTAAAAATTAATTGTGAGAAAAGTAAAGTCCTGGTTGTAAAAAACAAGATAATGGAAAAATCAACCTATCCAACATTTACAATAGGGGACTTCCTACGAGAAGTTGTGAAAGAATACATCTGCTTGGGTTTAGTTATAAAAAATCATCTAACTTAGACACAACAAACTACTGCAATTCAAAAGAAGGTAAAGCAAACCTGTGCAGGCATCCCTAGATTTAATTCCAAATATGGTGGTAAGATGGTGTTGGCCACATTCAAAGTTTTGAATGCTCCAGCTTTTGCACAATAGTGGGCTTAGTCATTTTGTTTGGACAGGAGTAGGGGCTTCTGTTTGCTGGCAAGTTTCTGGCTGTTTCTAATAGGGTGAGTCTGTACCTTAAGCAGCAGAAAGTGCAAACATCACATTACAGTGGATTAGCTTTGTTTAAATTGATGTGTGTTTTCCAAACTTAAATTCAGTGTGCTTAGCCATTTTGTTTGGGCAGGAGTAGGGGCTTCTGTTTACTGGTAAGTTTCTGGTTGTTGGTAATTGGGTGAGTCTGTACCTTAAGCAGCAGGAATTGCAGGCATCACATTACAGAGTATTAGTTTTGTTTAAATTGATGTGGGTTCTTCAAACTGAAATTCAGTGGGTTTAGCCATTTGTTTGGGCAGAAGTAGGGGCTTTTGTTTGCTGGTAAGTTTCTGGCATTTTTGAGGATTTCACTGGGGTTGCAGCTGTTTGGTTTCATTTTATATGATTTATAAACAGTTTTGTTACAATAAGCTGACTGTTTCTTTGCAGGACCTAGAGTTAAGGCCCACCACTCTCCCCATCCCACCACCAGGGTTCTACTGCCTTTATAGGCAACTCTCAAGGTACAACTTTCTGAGGGCACAGGGAACTAATGTGAGCACAGTTAAAGGGGGTCAATTTACTACAGTAACAGCAATTCAGAGGATACCTCTTCAGTACTGCAGCACCAATGTAGTAGACAGTAATGGAGAGGAAAGGGGAGAGAGAGAGAGAGAGAGAGACAAACAAAGAAATGCAGGAACAAGGATTAAACAGGGGTAAATAGCAAAGCAGAAAAGTAAGATGCAAGGAGTGGTGCAGTGCAGTGAATGCAGAGCAGCAGTCTTCAGGAGGACATTCTGGGTACTACAGTACTGCCCCATATGCAGGCACCTCTCTGGGATGAGGGTGGAGGTTGCCAGTCTCTGGGCAGAGTTGGCCAGGAGTACTGGCAACATTTGCCCACACCCAGAGGCCACCATGTCCACACCCACTGCCAAAATGGTTGCCCAGGCAGAGAGCTGGCTGGACTATGGTGGGCTTAGGGATGTTGAGGGAGGGGTACAGAAGCACATCCCCATCCAATCCAACTAAGAAACTCTATACTGTCCTACAGGAGTGGGTAACACACACAAGGGAACCTGAGGTTGCAACCAGGGAGGATGAGAGGATCCTACAAAAGGGAGACCCAGGAGTGAGAGGTAGAGGACCCCAGAGGAAGAGGAAGAGGAAGCTACTGCTGGTAGGGGACTCAATAGTCCTGGGAATGGATCTGGGAACAGGTAGTCGGGAGGAGAGGGAGGTCAAGTGCCTTCCAGGAGGCACGGCTTGGTGGGAGGGGAGGTGAATCAAGAGGAACACCACAGTGGGAGCTAGGAAGTGGGATCTGGAGGCCATGGTCCATCTGGGGACAAATGACCTAACCAGAGAGGAGGTGTACATAGATCAGATACAGGAGGACTTCAGTGGGTTGGGTAGGTGCCTTGAAGAGGTGGCAGCCTCTGTAACATTCTAGGATGTGCTGCCACTCCACAGTGGGGGGGCTTGAAATCTCTGCATCAGCAAGTTCAATACTTGGTTGAGGGGCTGGTGTGGAGTAAATGGGTTTGGATCCATTGGGAACTGAGGACCCACCTGGAGGGATGGGGTCCAGTACAGGGGGGGATGGCCTGCATCCATCCAGGGAGAGGACTGTGATCCTCAATGAAAAGTTTAGATGCTTCCTCACCAAGCATTTAAACTTGCCAAGGGGGGGTGTCAGGAGCAGGGAGACTTAGGCAGCTCACCCCCACAGGTCAGAGTAGCTAGCAGGATGTATCAGTAGGAAATGTTGAAAACAGATTTTCTCAAACTCATTACGAGGGGTAAGGCAGGGGAAATGAGGCAGCAAATGAACAAAAACAGGATTGGAAATGGGGGAACAGGGAGGCAAGGGTAGACATACAAGGGGGATGGGGTGGAAACAGGGACAGCTATATCTGGGCCCCTTACAATAGATAAGGCAGAGGCAAACAGGCAGGAGAAAGAAAACATGACTGCAAGGAGGGAGTAAAAAGGCAAAAGCAGAAGTGCAAGGGACACAGGCTGCAAAACATGGACAGCCATGTATACAAATGCCTGAAGTCTGGGAAACAAAATTCCAGAGCTGACAGTCCTGATGGCAGAGGCAGACCTATAAATAATAGCAATTACCAAAACATGGTACACTGGAAACCATGACTGGAAGGTAAATATACAAGGGTTCCCCTACAAAGGAGGGATAGGGAGGATAAAAAGGGGGGTGGAGTAGCCCTCTATGTGACAGATGGCATTAAGGCAACAGCAGTGCAAGTAGACAGGGGGAGGCCGAGGCACTGTGGGTCACACTCAAGCCAGCAAATGGAACAACAATTTGCACAGCTGTTATCTATCAGGGAGGGGCTGTGGACATGGCCTACCTAGACTTTAGCAAGGCATTTGACACAGTCCCACACAAAAGATTAACATACAATTAGCCAGCCTGGGAGTGGGTACCAAGATGACAGCCTGGGTAAAGAATTGGCTGGAGAATAGGACACAGAGAGTAATAGTAAATGGAGTCCACTCTGAAGAAAGGGGGGCTACTAGTGGGGTACCGCAGGGTTCAGTATTAGGACCGGTCCTCTTCAAAGTCTTTATAAGCGACATTGCAGAGGGACTGGTAGGAAAAGTATGTCTCTTTGCAGATGACACAAAGATCTGCAACAGAGTTGATGCACAAGGTGGGGTGGAAAGGATAAGAAGGGACTTGGCAAGGTTAGAGGAATGGTCAAATGTATGGCAGCTTAGATTCAATGCTAAGAAGTGCAAGGTAATGCACCTGGGGAACAAAAACCCAGGGGAAGAGTACATAATGGGGGGGAGTGAGATACTAACAACAACAAAAATGGAAAGGGACCTGGGGGGTCATATCAGATGACCTAAAGGTGGGCAAGCAATGTGAGATGGCAGCAAGGAGGGCTGGGGATACTGGGATGCATGGGAGAGGCATCACCAGAAGAAAACAGGAAGTTATTATCCCTCTGTGCAGACAGCTGGTGAGACCTCATCTGAGTACTGCATGCAGTTCTAGAGACCCAATCTCCATAAAGACATAGACAGGATGGAAGCTGTCCAGAGGAGGGCAACTAAAATGGTGCAGGGTCTGCACCAGAAGACATATGAAGAGAGACTTAAGGAGCTTAATATGTATAGCCTCGAGGAAAGGAGGAGGAGGGGACATGATAAAAACTTTCAAGTACCTCAAGGGAATCAAGAAGGTCTAAAGAGGTAGCATCTTTCAAAAAGAGGTGTGCAAGAACAAGGGGCACAATTTGAAGATGGGGGTGGCTCAGAGGTAATTTAAGGAAGTATTTTTCACAGAGAGGGTTGTGGATGCATGGAACGCCTTCCGGAGGAGGTTGTGGAGTCAAAACAGTGGTGGAATTCAAGCATGCATGGGACAGTCATAAGGGCAATTCTAGGGGTGGGGGTAGGAAGAAGTAGGCTGCTGGTTAACTAGAATCTGCAGCTTATCCATTAGGTAGGAAATGGGCAGACTGGGTGGGCCAAGCGGTCCTTATCTGCCATCAAATTCTATGTTTCTATGTTTCTACGACATAGGGAGAGGAGGTGGATAGGAAATAGTGAAGGACATACACTGGATTGCAGCAAAGGGGAAATACTGCTGCTGGGTGATTTTAACATGCCAGACATTGATTGGACTGTCCCAGCAGCTGCCTCAGTCAGGATCCAAGACATCATGGAATCCTTGCAGGGGGCAGGCCTCAGGCAGTTGGTTCAGGAGCCCACTAAGGACAAGTCAATCTTAGACTATGTGCTGACCAATGGAGACAGAATCAAGGAAATCAGGGTGGATGGACACGTAGGGTCCAGTGACCACACCACAGTGTGGTTCAGCATCAGTACAGTGTCACAGGAGAGCCACACAAAGACAATGTCCTGGATTTCAGGAGGGTGGACTTTGCTAGGATGGGGAGAGGGATCAAGGAAGGGATCAGGAGGGAGCGGTTGAGGAGCAGTGGGCACACCTGAAAGAAGCTATAGCGGAGGTGACAAATCAGTGCATTAGGGCTGAGGAACAAGGGAAAAGAAGGAACAAACCAGTATGGTTCACAAGGAGGTGTCAGAGAAAGTGAAGGACAAAAAGAGGGCATTCAGAAAGTACAAGAGGACTCAAAAGAGCATTGTACCTAGAAAGAAGTGGCCACGTCATGCTAGTATTCCGCTACGTGGAGTGCCCATTTTAAACCTTCACTTCACCACTTCGTGTTGTAATTATGACTTTGCGTTGTGCACTCCGCTTATTCCGCTTTAAGGCAGAGTGAGAATTCACAGGCAGCCCACACACATCACATGGGTTACACAGTGTAGGTCACATGCTTTAGGCAGCTAGGCAGGAGTTTATGGCAAAAACACTCTCCAACATGGGCTGACTTACACGTTTTGCATGGGGTGTGACATATGGCTCAGCCCTGTGAATGGCCAGGGGTGGGGTGTGGACGTGTGATGAAGAGTGGTGCACAGGTGACAAGTCCACAAATGAAGTTATTTTTTCCATTTTATGTACAGGGGTTGATGTACCACTTGCACTAGACATAGTGCATTGATCACCACTACCACCACTGCTACTCTGACCACCACTTGACAAGATTTCTAAATCATAATCCTCCCCCTTCACATGCCTGTAGTAATCCTCTGGTGTTATTTCATTGCTACTGCATATATTCCTACTTGGTCTTACACTCATGGAAGGGGATAACATGCTCAGTAAGGTTGATGATGAGGGTGAATGGCCCACTATGCCATTAGCTGCCATCTGGTGCCATGTCCACAGTGCCATGTGCCTGTTCTTAAGATGTGTATGCTGGCGCCCCATGCCCAGATGACTCCCCTTTTTACCTTGACTCACACATGCATTGCAAAGCTGGCAGATTACAACTGACTCATCATTTGCATCTTGGACAAAAAAATTCCAAACAATGGATTGTGATACCAACTTTTAACATGTCCCTGATGCTGCTTATTGGACTCCAGTTTTTTAACCCTTGAAATGGGGGGGTGCTACATGATTTTTCAAGCTGGACACCCTTGGACTCTAACTGATCACCACGACTACCTAAGATTATTACTGGGTCATCATCATTATCATCAACAGGAACCGCTAAATCACTTTTTTGAGGAGGGAGGGATTTAACGCTAACAGACCCAGACACAACAACCTTGACTTTCTTTTTCTCTGGCTCCCAACAGGGGTCACTGGGTTCCATGTGATAAGGGTGAATTCAGAATGCCAAATGTCCTTTTCCCAACTCCACATTGCCGAAATTCAGTTTCAGCAATGTGGAATCCTGGAGCCAGTGAAAGCAGCGCAAAAATCATGCTTTTTTACTTTTATGTGGGGGAGCTGTGCCCCTTGCACCCCCCTAAATTTAGGTTCTCAACTCTAGAGGGGTCCTTGTTGGGGGGGTGCATCCACCTACAAAAAAAAAAAACACCTGTCCCAGACAGACGTAACAAAAACCTACCGGCGCCTGGTTCTGAACCCTGTATCCCCTTTACCCTAGTCCAGCACCCACCCCACCATGCCATGATGCCACCTAGGTGGCAACCTGCGGCACCACCCCTACCAAACCCTCCCACCCCTCGCTCGGTGCACTCGCACACCCCCGCATGTGTATACACACGTGATATCCCATCACTGTTTTGCAAACCCTCCCTATCCAGTCACCAACCCCACACCCTTGTCATCGGGCAGTCACCACAAGTGGGTTGCCATTTCAGCAAGCGTCTACTTGCGGTCTGCCCATATTACAGGATACCAGGTCACTGACATCATTATCATATTCATCAATATCATCCGCATCCACATTTTCATCTAGGATGCTGTCATGTGGAGAACATGTTCCAACCACAGCGTCATCATCATCATAATCACCCAATATTTTTGTGCCATACTTTGAATCATTGGATGGCAAAGGCATGACCCCAACAGCACTGGAAGAAATGTGACATTGTGAGTTATCATTGCTAGGATCAGAATCATGTTCAGCTACTATGGGGATGTTAATGGGGAGTATGACATCATCTACACTTTCCTACTGAACTCTCATTGGCTGCTCTTCCTGCTGTAATTTTCCCTTGCTTCAGGGCTGTTGTGCCCATAGACTTTAAGGGTAAGGCTGCTCTCCCCCTCACCTCGCACCTTAATTAAATAGACCTCCACCACACCTCCTTTGGAGGCCCCTCCCTTGCTCGTTTCTCACTGGATACCTCACTTGGTCCTCTGCCTGTCTCTCTCTCCACCTCCTCTCCCTCCCACTCTCCGCCCATGTCATCCCTGTGACTTCTGCCTGCTAAGTTTTTCTTCCAGCTCAATTATGCTTTCCCTCCATACACTACTCTCTCTTCTCCTATTCCTTTCTTCACTTCCCCTTTTCATCCTTCATAGAGCCTGCTTCCCTTCTTCCCTCCCAAAGCTACCAACTGGATATCGCCTATCGTCACCCTGGCACTCTACATCATGAGACAAACCCTCTCCCCCGGAGACACACCACTGCTAAAGATCTGTCCCTGCTCGCCTCAGAGCCTTGAGTACCCCCATCTCCTTCCTTTACAACAACTCTAATGCTGAACTTTCACCATCACGCCATGGCACATTCTTGTACAAAAAGGAAATGCAAACTCTCCCTTAGAGATCTATTCCTGAACACTCTGAAGCTCATGCTCCTCCTCCTGCTGCTATTAGGAAATGTTCAGCCCAACCCTGGTCCGAACCATGCCAGCATTTCCCACCTAAACAAACCTTCAGGCACTGTCTCAATCATGTGCCTGAACATCTGCAGTCTACTCTACAAGCTTGATGCACTGTAAGCCTTTACCAACCAACATAACCCGGATATTTTGGCAGTTGTCGAAACCTGGCTCACTCCCCTAGTTCCTGACCAGGCAATCACCCTCCCTGGCTATAATGTCTTCAGGATAGATCGAACATCTAAAAGAGGTGGAGGATGCACATTGTACCTGAATGACACTCTCCTGGGACACCCCATTGATACCGCTCTTCCAGCTACCCCTGCTCAGATTCTTCACATCAGAATCTTATTAGGCGTTCACAATAAAGGCCTCACAGTTGTCACTGTCTATGTCCCTGTGGTAGTGTGGGTCCCAATAAACAGATCATACAACCAGATAGGATGCATAAAAAATGCATATGTCTGCATTTATCATTTTATTCAAGAAGAAGAAAAAAAATAAAATAAATAAAATTACTAAATTTAATATATACAGAAAGGAAAAACAAATGGTGTTAATCTGTCACACCTCTTCAAACATCAGGAGATAATTCTTGCAAAAATAATTACTCTACAGAATTCCTGAGTTCTTTCCCTTCTCTCAAACAATGTGGAAACTTGCACAATTACTTCTTAGAACCTTCTCTCTCCTTGGCCAGAACCTTACTGACCACCTATCTCTTTTGTTTCTCCTAGAGGAACCTTTTATAATGCCACAGGGTGACCTCATCAATCATGTATTCCTTAATTAAGATGAACAATGGCATTTTCAAGCTTTTATATATATATATATATATATATATATATATATATGTATATTAAACCAACTAGTATCATTCTAGCACTTCGAGGGATTACCCAAAAATACATTTATTTCCTCACAAGGTCCTAAAACAAAAATATAGACTTAATTATAGGACTATGACGTCAGAGCATTAGCTTAGCTCCTCCCCCTTCTGACATCACTCCTCCTTGAGACCATATAAGCTGCCATTTCATGAGTTGCCTGCCCTATAGAAGGACCTCTGCAACTAACATGGGCACTCAGGTAACAGTTTATTTTAGTACAATAACTTTTTTTGTTCCAGTTTCCCTTAGTTTTACAGCCACTGCTTCTTAACTTACTAGCTGAAGTTGCAGATGATACTTGTTTCACAACTCAGCCCTCTGCTGTTTAGAGGCTCTTTTGTTTACAAATGAAACAGCTCCTTCTTGACATTTGTTTTGGGACACTGAGCTTGTTGGACTGCTTCTCCCAGTAGCCACTGAAGGTTTGCTGAGCATAGCTTTTCAATATATATGTATTGTTTTTATTTTAACAAGATGCAATTAAGTACTGACAGAAAAAGAAAAAAAAGGGACAGTAAAGGATAGATAGAAGATTGCCAGGTTGGCCACCCTGACAAGAAAGTATAGGATAGATATTGAAATATAATAGAGGATAGGATAGAGTGAAAAGAAATAATGGGGGGGTTATTGCATCTTTAAGTGATTGGTTATATCACAACAGGACCTATTTACCTCCTCCCACCACAAGAAGGCAACATAATGTTTGTTGTGTTGACTGAAACCCCTCACCCTGTGAAGGGTTGGAACTTCCGCCCACCACTCCAAGTTCCCCAGGGACTCTTAAAATAAACAGTATTCAAACACTACTCAAAATCAGACAATACTGTTTACAAGTCATACTTTTCCCTGGGGTTGTGCCATCTTGGCACCTTGTGATACACATACAATTCCATTATCTATATCTGGAACAGAGTTACTAGCTGGATCAGCACCAAAGCGTGATAAAAAATCAGCATTCTGATGCTGAGAACCAGCTCTATGTTGTACAGTAAACTTATAAGGTTGTAATGATAAATACCAAATTAAAATATGGGCATTTTTATCTTTCATCAAATTTAGCCAGCATAAGGGATTATGATCTATTATAATTGTAAACTGATTTCCCCAAAGATAATATCTCAGGGCTTCTACTGCCCACTTGATGGCCAGACATTCTTTCTCCACTGTAGAATATCTTCTCTCTCTTTCATGTAATTTCCTGCTGAGGTATAAGATGGGGTGTTCCTCTCCCTGGCTATGCTGGGTCAGTACTGCCCCTATGCCTGTGTCAGAGGCATCCGTCTGTAATTCAAATGGTTTAGTGAAATCAGGCTACATAACACGGAGCTGAGCATAGGGACGGCCTTGATTTTGTTAAATGCCTCATCACAGGCGGGACTCCATTTTACTTTATTGGGAAAATGGTTTTGGTCAGATCTGTGGAGGAGTAGCAATGGTGGAAAAATCTGGGATGAAGCGTCTATAATAACTTGCCAGACCAAGGAAAGACCTGACATGGCGCTTTGTCATGGGTAGGGGACTGTTAGCCACAGCTTCAATTTTATCTACTTCTGGCTTAATCCTCCCATGTCCAATAATGAACCCCAGATAGCGTGTTTCTGTCTTAGCTATAGCACATTTGGACGTGTTAATGGTCATTCCAGCAACCTGGATGCTTTGTATCACAGCACTAAGCTATAATAGATGAGTCTTCCAGTTGGGCCTATAGATGACCACATCATCCAAATAAGCAGCACTATAGCCCTTGTGAGGTCTCAAGACATGATCCATGTACCGTTGAAAGGTAGCCGGGGCTCCATGCAGGCCGAACGGCATCGTAGTGAACTGATATAGACCAAGAGGAGTACAGAAGGCAGTTAATTCTTGGTTTTTTTGGGCCAATGGAATCTGCCAATACCCTTTTGTTAAATCTAAGGTGCTTATGTATCTTGCAGACCCAATCTGATCTAGGAGATCATCTATGTGTGGCATCGGATACCCATCAAACTCAGATACTTCATTAATTTTCCTAAAATCTAAGCATAACCTGATGCCCCCTTCCTTTTTATGCATGACCACTAATGGAGAGGACCAAGGACTGCGTGAAGGAACTATCACTCCTGCTTGTTCCATTTGTTTTATCTCAGCCACTACTTCTGGCCTGATCCTTTCTGGTAATCTATATGGCTTCTGATGAATTGGTTTGGTTTGGGTAACTCTGATCTCATGGACTATGCCTTTGGCTCTCCCTGGATTCTTTGTGAATGTACGTGCGAAATACTCCAAGAGATGATCAATCTCTAATCTCTGTGCAGGGTTTAAGTCAGGATTGATATGCACTTTAGTGTCAGTAACAGATTTATCAATCCTGTCATATACTATATCTAGCTCTGCTCTATCAGGATCAGTCTGGATATACAACACTGGGGTTTCTGTTTTTCTACCATTTTCTCAGCAGGTTGGCATGGTAAATTCTTTTACCAGTCTATGCCCTAGCATCTCAATGGCATAGTTTACCTTGCCTACCTGGTGTAAGATCACATATGGTCCTTGCCAATGCATGAGCAATTTATTTTCAGTGGAGGTAACAATAGCAACACTTTTCCCCAGGTTCAAATGCTTTATGCTTTAAGCCCATATCATAATGTTCTTTCTGTTTGAGTTGTTTCTGGTCAACATTTTGATGGGCTATAGTCACATATTTCACTAGCCTTTTCCTCAATGCAGTCATGTATTCAAGTATATTTTGCATGCTACATTAGACCCCTGTTCCCAATGCTCCTTTACCACATCTAAGGGACCCCTAGGGTTACACCCATATAACATGGTAAAGGGGGATAACCCTGTAGTAGCCTGAGGCACCTCTCTATAGGCAAACAGCAAATAGGGCAAAAACTTATCCCAGTCCCGGCCTTCCTCCTTCACATACTTCTGAAGCATATATTTCATTGTCTTGTTAAATCTTTCCACTAACCCATCAGTTTGGGGATGGTATGGGGATGTTCTAACAGCAGATACCCCTAGCAATTTGAATAGTTCTTGCAGCATGATGGAGGAAAAATTACTACCATGGTCTGTCAGGATAACCTTGGGTATTCCCATCCTGCTGAAGACTTTTGCCAGTTCTTCTGCAATACGAGGGGCAGTAACTTTCCTCATTGGTATTGCTTCTGGGTACCTGGTTGTGTAGTCACAAATGACTAAAATATACTGATTCCCCTTAGAACTTTTTAATAAGGGTCCCGCCACATCGATTGCCACCTTGCCAAATGGAGTAGTTACATATGGTATAGGTTGTAGGGGCACCGTATCTTTCTTCCCTCCCTTGGCAACCAATTGGCACTGGGGACAGGACCTACAATAGGCCACAACATCCTGGTGGACCCCTGGCCAACTGAATCGAGATAGAATACGTTGTGCTGTCTGGTCTCTACCTTCATGACCAGCCATGGGAATATCATGTGCCAAGTGCATTATTTGTTCCCTATATTTACTGGGTACCACTAACTGTTCAAGTTCCTCATTTGTACCAGGCTCTACAACAACTGTATACAGGATATTGTTTTTGATAATAAATCGAGATTGTCTAGGATGTCCAACCTTGTCCACCTGTAAAAATAAAGATGTTAAAGATTCATCGCATTTTTGGTCCTGTATGATATCTTGCACTAGAGTCTCTGGGATATTAAGTTGACCTTTAGCCTGATGATTTTCATTCCAAGTCTTTTTTTCTTTTCGCCTAGTCTTCTTGGACTTTTTGTCCTTACTGACAGTCTCAAAATAACCATTATCAAAAGGAAAGACCTCCTGTAAGTCTTGTGTTTTGGCCTGGGACCTAGTAACCACATTAACAGTTCCTGTAGAAGTCTTCTGCTGCTGCATTAAAAGGTCAAAATGAGGAAAATCTTGTCCAACAATGACAGGTACTGGGAGTCGTGGAACAAGGCCTACCAACATGTCATGGCTTTCTGTATTTACAGTTATATTAAGACATGCTGTAGGGTATTGGTGTATGTCTCCATGTACACAGCGCACAGTAGTACTTGAATCACTCTGGGGCATATTCAGTGCTAGATCAGCCCTGATCAAAGTTTGTATACTGCCTGAGTCCAGCAAGCCCAAAGTCTGTTGTTCCCCAATACCCACAGAGGTCACATACCCAAAATTTGCTAGGGCAAGATGTGCTAAATCAGATCTTTTATTTGGGCAGTTCCTTACAATATTCCCTTTTCCAAGACAACCATGGCATATTATTTCTGCATATGGAACTCTCCCACCTCTCTCCCTTCGATAGAACTGTCTCTGGTTAGTAGAAGCATTAAAGGTGGTCTTACCAGCACATTAGATGGTCCTGGATTGCCCTAGTTACCTCTGGCGTGGGTGCTTCTTGCTGCTAGGTAATCTTCTCCAACTTAATGGTGTCTTCGGCTGTCTGGGTTTATGTTCTTTACCCATAATTGCACTTCCACAGGTAATATCTGGATGAATTGTTCAATTATTATCAGTTCCATGATTTGGTCTACAGTTTTGGTGGTGGGTTGTGGCCATTTCCACAATAGTCCTTCAAACGGGCATAGGTTTCTCTTGGGGTATCCAAGCTTGCCATTTCTGAGACCGAAATTGTTGCCTGTATGTCTCCGTGCTGATATTATATCTGCGAAGAATTTCTTCTTTAACTCTGTCATAATTTGAGCTATCAGCTCCACTTAGCTGGCTGTAGACTAGTTGTGCCTGTCCCAGAGGTATGGGACCAAATGAATCACCCATTGGTCTCTGGGCCAGTTGCAGGTTTGGGCCACCCTCTAGAAAGTTGTCAAATAGGCCTCAATATCATCCACCTCTGTCAACTTAGTTAATTTAATGTCTCTAGGAACAGATCTCTCCATCTGCCCCTGGGTCATGTCCTGGATAGCTTTTAAGGTTGCCGTCCATTTTTCATCTCGTCTCCCTCTCTCTTCTGCCTGTATCCTCCGGTCTTCATCCCTCTGTCTCTGGTCTTCTTCTCTCTGGCGCTCCATCTCAAGTTGGAGTAAACAAAGCCATTTCAGTAGTTCACTTGGATCCTCCAATGCTGGGGTCATCTGGCTTTCCTCCTTCTTTGGATTACAAGCCACAGCTGTGGCTCCTTCCTCCATCTTTCTTTGTCTGGTAGCAGGTTCGATCCCTGGCAACAATTGACACCAGTCTTCAATCTGACAGACCTGGTCAGATGTAATGCATCCAACTCCACTTGTTCTGGTTGTTGCATCTGCTAGGGTATTTTCAGCGCAACACCCCCTCTGGAGTACCTTCTGACACCCCAGAGGTTGGAATTCCACGTCTGACACCAGTTGTGGTAGTGTGGGTCCCAATAAACAGATCATACAACCAGATTGGATGCATAAAAAATGCATATGTCTGCATTTATCATTTTATTCAAGAAGAAGAAAAAAAAATAAAATAAATAAAATTACTAAATTTAATATATACAGAAAGGAAAAATAAATGGTGTTAATCCGTCACACCTCTTCAAACATCAGGAGATAATTCTTGCAAAAAAAATTACTCTACAGAATTCCTGAGTTCTTGAACTTCTCTCAAACAATGTGGAAACTTGCACAATTACTTCTTAGAACCTTCTCTCTCCTTGGCCAGAACCTTACTGACCACCTATCTCTTTTTGTTTCTCCTAGAGGAACCTTTTATAATGCCACAGGGTGACCTCATCAATCATGTATACCTTAATTAAGATGAACAATGGCATTTCAAGCTTATATATATATATATATATATATATATATATATATATATTAAACCAACTGGTATCATTCTAGCACTTCGAAGGATTACCCCAAAAAAATTTATTTCCTCACAAGGTCCTAAAACAAAAATATAGACTTAATTATAGGACTATGATGTCAGAGCATTAGCTTAGCTTTTCCCGCTTCTGACATCACTCCTCCTTGAGACCATATAAGCTGCCATTTCATGAGTTGCCTGCCCTATAGAAGGACCTCTGCAACTAACATGGGCACTCAGGTAACAGTTTATTTTAGTACAATACCTTTTTTTGTTCCAGTTTCCCTTAGTTTTATAGCCACTGCTTCTTAACTTACTAGCTGAAGTTGCAGCAGATACTTGTTTCACAACTCAGCCCTCTGCTGCTTAGAGGCTCTTTTGTTTACAAATGAAACAGCTCCTTCTTGACATTTGTTTTGGGACACTGAGCTTGTTGGACTGCTTCTCCCAGTAGCCGCTGAAGGTTTGCGGAACATAGCTTTTCAATATATATGTATTGCTTTTATTTTAACAAGATGCAATTAAGTACTGACAGAAAAAGAAAAAAAAAGGGACAGTAAAGGATAGATAGAAGATTACCAGGTTGGCCACCCTGACAAGAAAGTATAGGATAGATATTGAAATATAATAGAGGATAGGATAGAGTGAAAAGAAATAATGAGGGGAGGGTTGCATCTTTAAGTGATTGGTTATACTTCACAACAGGACCCCCTGTTACAGTCCCACCTAAAGAACAAGGACCTGGACTAATCACTGTCCTGGATTTTGTCAGGGCACAACCTCCAAACTCCAAAATTATCCTTCTAGGTTACTTTAATGTCAACTGGCAAGCGGCAGAGGCCGGGGCACGTAAGGACTCCATTACATCGGCCAACCTTACCCAGATGGTTGACTCCCCAACCAGAAAGAACTACAAAACTGGGACCTGCACCCTACTAGACTGGATCCTAGCCAGCCACCCCTGTCAGATCATGAATACCTCAGTCCTTCCTGACTCACTCAGTGACCATTCTCCTGTCAGCTGTATTTGGTCCAACAAATTCTGTAACCCCCCCAAAAAATCATCTCCAGTATAGTCTTACCCCATGGTCAGTTATCTTATCTCAAATCACACCTCCTCCTGCAGGACTGGTCTCCTATCTTTAAGGCAATAGCTACTAATACTGCACTGGATCAATTCATCCACATCTTCAATGAAGCCTGTAATAAATACGCTCCCCTCAAAAAGCTCAAAGTTAAATCTCTCTGCAACCCATGGCTGTCAGGTGACCTCCTAAAGAAACTAAAATCCAGGGACCACCTTTGGGAACTGGCTAGAACCTCTGGTAAGCAAGATGACATCCAAAACTACAAACGCGAATGGAATGACTGCACCAAATCCATTCGGCAACAGAAATCTGACTTCTACAAGAATGCCTTCACCAACTCCTGGGGAAATGGGAGAGACTTCTGGAACAACATAAAAAAGGTCACTGGGAAGCAGTCCACATCCTCGCCTACCGTGCTCAATATACATGGGTGTACTACACTTGACCCAAAAATCATTGTGAACACCATCAACACCACATTCACTGACCTTAGCAGTGTTCTCCCTCCTGACTTCTTCAAAGATGATAATACCCCTGTGTCCCCAACTCCGCTACCCCTGCCAGTCACCCCCTTCTATTTTAAAGTGGTAAAGAAGCATCAAGTCCGCAAGTATGTCGTCAAAGCCATTAGCAAATCCAGAACAAGCAATAATACACTCGACCTCAAGCTGCTGGCCCTCATGCTAGATGAGGAACTTGGGCCTCTTACCAAGATTTTTAACCTCTCTCTTTCCCTCAGCCAGTTCCCAGATGAATGGAAATTGGCCTCTGTTTTCCCGATCCACAAAAGTGGTGACAAGACCGCCCATGTGAACTTTCACCCTATCTCCATACTACCTCTCCTATTAAAGGCCCTGGAACATATTGTAGCAGACCAACTTACCGAGTATCTGGACAAATATAACGTTCTCTGCAGGCAGCAATATGGCATCAGAAAAGGTCATAGTACATCCTCTGCCCTACTCAAATTCACCAGTGCCCAGTGCTCCCAGATTGGCCAAAGCATTTTCCTGTAGCAGATCCTCATTTTTCCTGTATTTTCCCTGTAAAACCTTGATGAAATCCCTGTAGGTTTTCCTGTATGCCCAAGTCAATTTATTATTGCTATTGGCATCACTAGTATGGTAAACAAAATCACCACAACACATATTCTGTCTGTTTTAAGGGTTCTTATTTACTTTAAGAATTAAAACTGACCTAAAAACCTTAGTTACAGGACAGCTAAAAGATCTACTCAGGAGTCAGAGGACCTGCCAAGGGGCAAAGTATTGAGCATCCCAGGGACTGCTCTCCTTCTCCGGGGGGAGGAGGAAGAGTGTCCGGTGCTGTGTGGACCTCTGGCGGAGGCTGGGGGTACCACCGCTGCCAGTGCCTCACACAAGGGGGAGTGGGCAGATGCTGGCATCATTGCACATCCTCAGCCCAGGGATCTCAGCATACCAGGAAAATAGATTCTGTCTCCATTCATGATGGCTTCCACCCCCAACACCACTCCCGCTGTGATTAATGTCCAGGGGTCCCGCTCCCATGGCCTTGCCCTGGGTGGGGAAAGCCAGAGCAAGAGACTGTGTTCTTTGGACCCAGAGGCGGCCCTCAGTCAGTTAAGCCTTGTCTTGTGGGTGCAGCAAGCTGGGTGGAGACCAAAGCCTCCAGCTTGGGGGATGGAGACATGACAAGAGCAAAGTAAAATTTTCACATACAAAATCGGTGGACATACATGCCCATATCTAGACGAGTAGCTGACAACAAGAACATCGTCCTAATATCAACAAGTTATTTAGAAACTAAGAGGACATTGCAGAAATGCAGATTTACAAATAAATTATGAGAAATCCTGGAAGGAAATGATATGGTGGAAATAAAAATTGATACTCTATTAGGCTGCTGCCGTTGGTCCCAGCTGACTCTCCGGATAGTACTCACTGAATTTCCTCCTTGCTTGTGCTGTTCCTTGCTGCAGTGCCGCACTAGAGGTCCCACAAAAATGCGATTGTCTTGTCCAGTCGGCGATGATATAATGTCTCTCATCTGTGTCTCTCTCTCTCTCTCTCGACTCACTGACTGCTGCTCGCCTCGTACAGCTTGCTCCAAATTAAACTTCCCGCGGTTACCTATGTCGCCACAAATCTGGATCTTTATAGTAGAGGTGCTCAGTGGCTAGCCTATCGGGGGCACTGTATCGGCAGTCCTATTAGCCATGAGGGGCATGCATGGCTCTACGATGACAGCGTATCAGGGGTGCCTCCCAGCACATGATCACATGGCTCCCAGGAGTCTCAGGGGCGCGTGATCACAGCATGTGAGGTTGGGAGGCACCAATCAGTGTTGAGTCTCGGTCTCTGTGAGAGTCTCCAATGGCATGTTTAGTGTGCCTCTGTTCCCCCGTAGCACCAGCAACAATCCCCGTAGATTCAGAAAAATTTAGATTTCCTCCCCGTAGCCCGTTTTCTGATATAAATCCCCGCAAAATACGGGAATCCCCATAGATATGGGAGCACTGCCAGTGCCACACCCAGTTCCCTGGACAATGGACAACTAACTGGAGGTATTTACATTGACCTGACCAAGGCCTTCGATACTGTCCATCACCGCCTCCTGCTGGACCAACTTAAAAATGCTGGTCTCTCCCTGAATCTATTTCATGGTTCAAAATGAGTACCAACACCTGTAGTCTGGGCAACAAGCTCCCTGAACTGGTGGCCTTGATGGAAGAGGGATGCCTGGATATTGTAGCAGTCACAGAAACATGGTACACAGAGAACCATGACTGGGATGTTAACATACCAGGGCACACAACCTACAGGAGAGACAGGGAGGGCAGAAGATGGGGAGTAGCTCTCATGTAAGGGAAGGATAAAAGCAACTGAACAAAAGAGTAAACAGGGAGAGAGGAGGCACTGTGGGTCACCTTAGAGACTGGAAATGGCACCACAATCCACACAGGGGTTGTATATAGACCCCCATGTCAGGGGGAAGGAATGGACAAGGATATGATAGAAGGCATACTTAGGATGGCAGAGAAAGGGGAGTTACTGTTGATGGGGGACCTTAACATGCCAGATGTTAAACGGAGCACCTTTGCAGCAGCCACATCCAAAAGCAGGGCCATTCTTGATGCTCTTCAGGTGACATGCCTCAAACAGCTAGTTTTGGAACCTACTCATGAAGGAGCAATCTTAGACCTCATACTCTCAAATGGGGACAGTGAGAGGATCTCAGATCTATAAGTGCGTAGCCATTTGGGAGCAAGTGACCACCAAACAGTGTGGTTCACAATAAACTCAGCTACAGAGTCAAGCCATACAAAAGTGAGGGTTCTGAACTTCAGGAGGGCTGACTTTGGCAAGATGGGGAGTGCCTTAGAAAAGCACTAGCAAACAGGCTAGAAGGAGGGGTGAAGCAACAATGGGAAAATATCAAAACTGCCATCACAGAGGCAACAAGCCTTTGTGTGAAGCAAATAAACAAATCAAAATGAAAGAAAAAGCCATTATGGTTCTCAAAAGAGGTGGCGGTGAAGGTCAGGGAGAAAAAGATAGCATTTAGGAAGTATAAGAAAACATAGAAGGAGCAGGACAGAGAACTGTACCAGTTAAGGCAGAAGGAAGCAGGGAGGGTAGTCAGAATAGCAAAGGCACAAACTGAGGAAAAGATAGCTAACTCAGTTAAGAAGGGGGATAAAACCTTTTATAGGTACATCAGGTAGTGTAGAAAGACAAAAGGAGGGATAGTGAGGCCAAATAGAATGGATGGTGGGTGGGCAGAGAGTGACAGTGAAAAAGCAGGGATACTGAATGATTACTTCTGTTCAGTATTCACAAAAGAGGAAGTGGGGGAGGTGCCTAATCCAATTAACAGAAACACTTTGGAGAGGGGGGTTGATCCCAATCCTTTCACAGATGAAAGGGTTCTGAAAGAACTCCTAAAACTGAAGGTGGACAAAGCAATGGGGCCAGATGGAATTCACCCCAGAATTCTAAAAGAATTAAGCAGAGAACTAGTGACACCACTGACTACCCTTTTTAACAAATCATGGGAGGATGGTGTGGTACCTGAGGACTGGAAGAAGGCAGATGTGATTCCCCTTCACAAAAGTGGGGCCAAGACAGAGGCAGGAAACTACAGACCAGTCAGTTTGACCTCTGTGGTAGGGAAAGTGATGGAATCACTTCTGAAGGAAAGAATTGTTGAGTACCTAGAGGCCAGTGGGGCACAGGACCCAAGGCAGCATGGGTTCACAGTGAGAAGGTCATGTCAAACGAATCTAATTGATTTCTTTGAATGAGTGACCAAAGTAGTAGACCAGGGAGGGGCTGTGGACATGGCCTACCTAGACTTTAGCAAGGCATTTGACACAGTCCCACACAAAAGATTAGTAGTCAAATTGACCAGCCTGGGAGTTGGTCCCAGGGTGGTGGCCTGGGTATAACATTGGCTGAACAACAGGACACAGAAGGTAATTGTTAATGGAGTCCACTCTGAAGAAAGAGGGGTTACTAGTGGGTACCGAAGGGTTCAGTACTGGGTCCAGTCCTTTTCAATGTCTTTATAAGTGACATTACAGAGAGACTGGAAGGAAAAGTATGCCTCTTTGCAGATGATACAAAGATCTGCAACAGGGTTGATACACAAGGAGGCATGGAAAGGATGAGAAGGGACTTGGCAAGGTTGGAGGAATGGTCAGAAGTATGGCAGCTTGGATTCAATGCAAAGAAGTGCAATGTAATGCACCTGGGAAACAAAAACCCAGGGGAAGATTACTCAACAGGGGAGAGGAAGTAACAACAACAAAAATGGAAAGAGACCTTGGGGTAGTCATATCAGATGACCTTAAGGTTGGCAAGCAATGTGAGAAGGCAGTAGGGAGGGCAGGGGGGATACTGGGATGTATAGGGAGAGGTATCACCAGCAGAAAACAGGAAGTTGTTATCCCCCTGTACAGACAGTTGGTGAGACCCCATCTGGAGTACTGCATCCAGTTCTGGAGATCCCAACTCTGCAAAGACATAGACAGGATGGAAGCAGTTCAGAGGAGGGCAACTAAAATGGTGCAGGGTCTGCAAGAGAAGCCATATGAGGAGAGACTAAAGGAGCTTAATATGTATAGCCTTGAGGAAAGGAGGGAGAGGAGGAACATGATAGAAATGTTTAAGTACCTCAGTGGAATCAACAAAGTCCAAGAGGGTAGCATCTTTCAGAAAAAGAGATGATCAAGAACAAGGGGACACCATTTGAAGATAGAGGGGGGATGGCTCAGGGGCAATGTGAGGAAGTATTTGTTCACAGAGAGGGTGGTGGATGCATGGAACAGCCTTCCTGAGGAGGTTGTGGGGTCTAAAACTGTGGGAGAATTCAAGAATGCTTGGGACAGACATAAGGCAATTTTTGGGGGTAGGAAGAAATAGGCTGTTGGTTAAATAGGATCTGCAGCTTATCCTCTAGGTAGGGAAATGGGCAGACTAGGTGGGTCAAGCGGTCCTTATCTGCCATCAAAGTCTACGTTTCTATGTTTGAATGTTTCTATCTTGAAAACCAGTCTCAACATGTTAAAATCACGGATGTGCTCTCTGATGCCAAACCTGTTCTTTCTGGAGTTCCCCAGGGCTCTATCTTGGGCCCCCTCCTTTTCAGCTTGTTCCTTAACACACTACTGGACTCCTGTTCAGAAGAAATCATACTATACACTGATGATGTGGTAATCCTTGCCTCTCTCCCTAATCAACTGCAAGAAAACCTCCAGCTCGGCTTCTCCTCGATTGAGAACTGGTTTACAAAGCACAAACTGATCCTTAATCAGAAAAAACCAAGGCCATGATTTTCAGCAGCTCCCATAATAAACAAAAGCATCAACACCTCTCCATTATCACCAGACAAGGTGTCACTCTGGAACAGGTCCAAACCTTCAAATACCTTGGGATCACCCTTGACTCTCACCTCTCCTATGCTGCCCACATAAATAATGTTGCCAAAGCTGCATGACTGGGCTTACTATTCCACCACAGGAAATACCTAACCCCCGAAGCACTGGCTGTCACCATCCAGAGCTCTATCAATACCATTATTGACTATAACCTTATCATATACAGCTCTGCTACAGCTACTATGCTCAAACGTGTATCCACCACTCTCAACAAGGCTTGTTGGCTCGTCACTGGCTCTCAACCTCTTACTCACACTTGTGACCTCTATTCTCAAACCAGCTGGCTGCAACTTGCCAGTTGAATAAAACACCAAACTTGCATTACTGCAAAGAAAATAATGTTGGGCCTTGCACCTCCTGAAGTCTGTGCTCTCTTACAACCCAGAAACAACAACCGCAACACCAGGGGGTCTAAACCACAGCTTCTTCAAATCCCCCATTGTTGCACAACACAAGGCCAAAGATCCTTTCCCTGTTGGGCCCCCAGCTTGCTCAACGGTCTTCCCAGTGACTTCTCCTCCACACTGTAGCTCAGCGCTTTTAAGTCAAGGATCCGCCTCTCACTCATTGCCTCCAGCTCCTGCGACTGCCTTGGTTAAGCACTGGCAGTATAGCACAGTGATTTAAGGTTCTGAGCTGCAAATATGGAGACCTGGGTTTGAATCGCACAGCCCCCACTTGCTTACTGTGTGACCCTGAGCAAGTCACTTAACTTCCCTGTGCTCCCAAGTTGCACCTGTAAACAAGCTTTCAGCTTAGTGTGTCTCACCTGGTTAAACAATTGGAAAAAAAAAACAAACATGTGGTTCAGTAGCTGAATGTTGCCCTGGTAGGCCTCCACCTTCCTCTAGCACTTTGCCTGCACTCTGCCCCACTTTTGCACTTCCCCCATCAGCCCACAACAATGCCACCTGGCTGCTCAGCTCCCACCTTGTTCTTCACCTCCCTCCCTCCCCACCCCACCACACTCCTATCCCATTCCTCCTGACCTCCTCTTCTCCCTCTGATTCCCCTCTCCTCCCTACCTCCTTACACTTTCTACTCCCCCTACTCCCACCTCCTCCTCATATCTCTGATTACCCCCTTTTTCCTAGTTCACATTATTTCTTGTAACTTTAAGTTGAAATTGTTCCTCCTTACAAGATGTATACTTCACTTATGTTTGTCTTGCTGTAATCAGTGATGTGGAACCTTTGTAAAAGAGCCTCGGCTCAAAGATACTTATAATCCTAGATCTAATAAATAAATAAATAAAAATAAATGCACTGTCGGTCACAGCTTTAGATTCAACTACATTTTTTAAAATGGTTAACTGGTCAGAAGTGGAACTTGAGGCAGCAATATTCATGCCAGCAGAAACTGAACTAACACCACCAGCTGGGACAACATCATTTCCTCCAACTATGAGAGAAGCTATAGATTGTACTGTAAAAAACATTGATTGAGAAATCCCTTTACTGACATCAGCTATGCACTTCTGTGTACTACCATGCCCAGGGACAATCATGCCACTGGCATCAGTGCCATGGCCAGAAACAGCTTTGCTTGCACATCTCTTTGAAGGCATTTTGGGGGATCACCAAGAAAATTCTAAACAAATTTAGATTTCTGAACTTTCAGTCTGGACCAGTGGATGTGGAGCCAAAAAAAAAAAAAACAACAACAGTGGCTTGTAGATGGAGACTGGGCACTAAACAGATGCAAAAGCACAGACAGATTAAGATTGCACTGAGCAATCAAGGAGAGATGCAGACACAAAGTCACAACAACACCTTAACCAGTGCTCACAAGTCACAATCCAATCTGGAAAAGAATACCTTTAGCCGGTTTTGGGGGAGGGGGTTGCAGAGCACTGCAGTAATAGTCCAAAACCAGGATACACAAAGCAGTACAAAATCATGCAGGTGTGGTGGATAGTAAGGTCACACTGCTACAATTAGCCTGTGGCACAATAAAATGGGTCTGATTTGATGGCACGCATCCCACACACACTCACACACACACACACACACACACACACACACACACACACACACACACACACAAAGTAATACGTAGCAAACTGAAAACTTCAGTAATATAACCAAATCTTTTAAACAAACTGAAATTATGCAGTGCTGCATCACAACAATCAGCAAAAAAAAAGTCAAGAATTACTGAAAATATTACTGTGTGTACAGTAACACAGTTATACAAGAAACATATAACCAAAACAGAAAGACTGCCTTTTTCTTCCAGTTTTATCCTGCCTCCACCACAGATATACCCCTCACCCAAAGCACACTTCAAGTGTCTGTCAGTACACAGACTGAATGTTCTAAATTAACATTCAAAATCCACACACAAACAATAAACACTCAATGATATGAGCACAGGAGGGTTTCCTACAATCAATGTACTAAATTTTGAGCAAAAACAAAAAATGGCTCAAAAAGGCTTTTTTGACAGCTTTTAGAGTATTTGAATTGCAGAGCTCTGACAGGAAACTGTCTCCATCTATCACTACACACACACACTACACAGAACTGAGGCTGTGCAGAACAATTTAGAGCCCATGTGACCTGTAATCCCATGAATCACTGCAAAATTCACCTTGGAGCTCAATAACAAGGCGAAGTGATGTGAAGTACATTGATTTCTGTGTACTTCGCATTAAAATTGGTGCAGAAGTGGTTGGAAGAAGGTGGAGTAATGCAAAGTTAATATTATCAATGGACTTTGCGTTCCTCATTATGATGTGAAGCACTCTGCTTGGCGTTGTGGATTACTTTGTGGATTCTGCATTGCTCTGCAAATTGTTTTGCAGAGTGAACTTTAGCCACTTCATCCACCTATAGTCCTGGGGGCAGGGGTAAGCAAGGCAGTACAAGAGGAGAAAAAAACAAATAGTCATTAACAGCTTTACAAAAAATAATACTTATATACAACAATATCGTACAACAAAAGGAGCACAATCACACACACTGCAAGGCATAACAGTACAACAAAGTACATTCTGTAGATAAAAACTGAGTTTGGATAGGCAATGGGAAATTACTCCTACTGGCATGGTGGTGGGGGCAGAGCACTATGGCCAGGGCAATATGAGTAGGGAGAAGGAAATGAAAAAGGTAAGGTTGATGGAAAGTTGCAAATGGGCGTACAAAAGTCACAAAGAAGAGACTTAAGGGAGACAAGGCAGAGTGGATTGACAGGGGAAGGGTGGAACAGAATTTAGGAAAGGGATATGAGAAGGCAGCTTGACCAGCAGTACGTTTTCTTGATGTAATGGAAAGGAAATGGGAAAAATTGCTGCAGATACAGTATGGTAGCAGGATGGAGGGGGAGAGGATAGGAGGGAGATATGGTGGGAGAGAAAGGAAGCAAACCAGTATGACCAATAATGGGTGCAAGGGGGCAGTGTAAAGCAAAATGATAAAAAGAGTGAAAGTGGGGGTCCAGTCTGGCAAGGGAGAATTTGGGAGCTACACTGTAAACTATGTCACCATAGTCAAAAATAGGAAGAATCATCTTTAAAACAATTTCACGGCAGGCCAAATGTGGGAAAGTTACTTTATTCCTGTACAGTGCACCAAACATTGGGTTGAGCTCACTGTGTATGGCATTAATGTGCACTAAGAAATCAAGATGATCATCCAGCCGGACCCCGAGTTACTTAAAGAAGGATACCTAATAATAACAAAACCATCAGTGGAGTAGAATTATGGGAGGGAGGTAAGTCTGGTAAGCCTCTGTCATGTACTAAATGGCATGGAAACTGTTTTTTTTTTACATTGAGGGACAGTTGGTTAGACAGGAACCATTGATGAATATTGTCAAAATCCAGCTGTAACTTGGAAGTAAGGTAATGGGAAGAGGGGCCAGATGCAAAGAGAACTGTTTCATCAGCATAACTGAATGATTGCAGAGAAGCAGGCAGAGGGAGGTTGTTCAAGAATATGGAAAAGAGGATGGGACCCAGGACAGACCCTTGAGGGATGCCTGAACAGATGGGGAGTACGTGGGATAAGGAACTTCCAATCCAGACAACTTGAGACCTGCCATCAAAGTAGGAGCAGAAACAACTGAATAAGGCAGAGAGGTCTGCTGCTTAAAGTTTGTCCAGAAAAAGAGGGTGTGCCACAGTGTCAAAAGCTTTAGCCAGATCAACAAATATGATGGTAGAGGTGATCAGATCCTGGTCCAGACCTGCTAGGATGGAATCAGTAAACCAGAAGAGTGAGGAGGAAGTAGAGTGGGATATCCTAAATCCAAACTGGAACAGGGTGAAGAAGGAGGAGTCAAAGGAGGAAGAGAGCTGACAGAGAACAAGGTTACTGTAACTAAGTGTAACCACCCAGTCCCCTGGGGTTACTAGAATCCCATTCATACTAGTGTTAGGTAGGTAGAAAAGGCGGCTGGTAGGGGCTCATTTACAGTGTCTTACGTAATGACATCATTGTTTACTCAGCTAGACTGAGTGGGGATGATTATGTCATTTAGAACTCTCTCAGCAGCATAACCATTTCTGAGTCAGCTACTCTGGGGAAGGTTTAGAATGTTCAGTGAGTTTGAGTTTGGAAGTTAGAGTGGCAGGAGGTCTGCCAGTTGGGGCTGTGCCACAGAGAGCCCTCTGTTTCTCACCGTAGTTTGGATTACATCTATAGCTCTCAGTGAAGTGGTGGAGACCTTTCTTCAGCAGGATTCCTTGATTTTCACTCCAGGAGAAGCGAGAGGGACTGCTAGTTCAGTGGATCCAAAGGGAAATCCCATGAAGGTCCTAGTGTATATGCAGCTGCCTTTAAGAAGGTCTTTGTGTGAGAATTTCTGACAAGCTACCAAAGAAGACGGTGCTTTCTGGATTTGTTTCCATGCCTAAAGGAAGGAACAACAAATTTTTGAGTACAGAATGGAAGACAAGTTCTCCATTTAGGAGGTTGTCTGTGGTGTGTGTGCCCAAGATGAGGCTAGATCACACCAAGCAGGACCCTTGTTCACCTAAGTGTGTACATTTGAAGTAAAGTTCAGAGTCTTCAGCATTTCAGTGGGGAATGAAGGCTACTGTGGTGTAATCCAGAAGGAATGGCAGAGACTGTTGGTTGGAGCAAAGAGTGGGAGGAATGCCATCTGGAGTCTACAAGGCAGGGCTAACTGGTTTGTTGAAGGGCACCAGGTTTCCCTGGCCAAGGCCATTGATGCAGGAGAATGTTCTGAGTGTGTGTCAACAGTCCACAAGCATACACTCTTGGGAAATGGAAATGTTTAGACATGTGGTTTAGTCCACATGCATGAACCATGGTAAAGAGAATGGAATTGTTTCCGTGGAAAATTGTACTGACTAGCAAAGAGTGTTAGGAAAAGAAATGTACTTGTTTGCCTTGACCAACAATAGGGGGTGCACTCGTGCTTTAGTAACATCTGTGAATCAAGCCATACTGCACAATCCCAGTTGCTGCATTGGACAATCTGATCATTGCTTCTGTGTGAAATTAATGGGGCCCCCTCAGCAGTTAGGTCTAGCATATGCCTAGCATCCTCCCCCCTGGACCTGGTTATTTTTTACAAAGGTTCATTTTTGGTAATTGTACCCCCACCCCTTCCTTAGATAATGAGCCTGGTATACACTCTACAGCTAGGGTGGTACCAATCTGAGTATTTCTGCCAAGAGTAAATGGTATGCCATATGTGGGTACTAGTTCTGTTTTGTGGGGGGTGCCAACTAGCAAAATGTGATGTGGGGGTTACAAAAACTTGGGGGATCATCCAAAGGGATATATTTTGGGTGAGAGGTAAATTCTGAGGGTATGTCTAGAATCTTCCTGTTTGGTGGTAGTGCACCCAAACAGAAGATCATTTCAAGAAAAGCAAAGTCTGTGCCAAGGAAAATGCCATCTGAGAACATTTTGCTGACTGTGATTCTGTGAAAGAAAGTGGAAAAAATGTGCTGCTTTTGTGTTTAAACTGGAAAAATGAACTCTTGAGCTGAGCAATGATTGCCTTGCCAAATTAATTGCTTGAGAAACTGTTAAAAGCTGCACATTTTCAAGAGTAAGTATTTGTGGACTTTGATAACAGCCTTTTCTAAGTGCCCAGAAAGTTTCATGTATGTACAGTAAAAACTGGGTGAGTTGCTAAGGAAAATGCACCAAGAACTGCGTCAAAATGCCTTAAAAGTGCATTGTTCCACTGAAATTGCCAGCCGAGAAAAGAAATTACAGTTTGCTTTTTAAATTGTCTTCTCGACAATCACCATGCAGTACTGCAGCTGAGAGAGAGAGCTCATTTGCATGGTGTCATATGATTAGTCCAGCAAACCTAAGCCCTGCCCTTTGCCTGAGTCTCAGTGTTGAGGAGCATTTGAGGAGAAGCAGCAAGCAGTGTGTGAGCAGCATGCTAGTTTGTGCAGCAGCAGCAGGAGGAATCATCGAGGGAGAGGAGCGTTCCTAAAACAGCATTTTTTTTTACTTTCACAGTAAAACCAGGCTCAACCCATTTTTTGACCACAACTAGCAGTGATCACAGTGTTTTTGTGAATGATCTGTGGGTCTGCTAGCCTGATTATTGGAAAGGTCTACAAAACTGGCAGCAGGATATTAACCATCAGTGGAGGGTATGAGGCATCATCATGGGATGACTTGAGCCATGTCGCGGATAGACCATGGACATGCAGATTGTATAAGGTCATGCATGCCTCAAGGTCAATGAATTTAGATGGGAGGCTGCACACATTAAGGTGAGAAATTTTGATGCCATTTTTTTCTTCCCACGTGGCGTTTGCATGGTCAATGTGTATGTTTGTAGGACCTGGATTGATCTCTACGCCACCAACAAGGAGGGCTAGGAGAAGGAGGGGGAGTAGAGGACCTGTGTGAGTGAGCCAGCAAAGGGAATGTATGGTAGTGGAGTGGACATAATGGCCAAGTTGGTGGCACTCAATATTTGATAGAAATATCAGTGTTGCAGAGGCCATTGAGGTGAGCTCGTATCTAGCCACTATTAAAGGAGTAATCAGTTGCTGTGGGGAATGAGTAAGGGTGCAGGCGTTTAAGCATTGTTGTTTGATAGCCAAGATTGATGCACTGAGATCAGTGGCCAGCAGCAGAGCAGTCATTGAGGACTGCATCAGGAAGATCAGGATAGGGTTCATTTTTGGATTTGGATAAGAAATAAGCGGCACCTGAAGAGATGAGGAACAGTTCACCATCATGTACAAATTCCGTTTCTCCCCCACCCTTCTATTTCAGGGCCATTGGTACAAAAACTACCACCAACATTTTTAAGATCTTCCATCCAGAGGAAGCCCAGGCAGTGATGGACTCTGCCCCCAGCTTCCTAAAGCTCATATACCCAGCTATTGTTAAGCCATTAACCTTCATATCCAATCTTGCACTGTCATCATCATCATCGGTGCCTGACTCTTGGAAGCATGCAAATGTTGTTCCAATTTTTAAAGCAGGTGATCCCCTTGCCCCTGAGAATTACAGATCAATCTCCCTTCTACCCCATATTAGCAAGTTACTGGACAAATTCATTCACTTTCAACTATCTGAACATCTAGACAAATACAGTCTTCTGTGTCCCCTCCAGTACAGCTTCCACAAACACCATAAAACATCCTCTGAGCTGGCACTGTTCTTTAACAATCTCCTCAGAAGCAAGGACTTGGGGAATGCTACAGGCACGGTCTTTGTTGATTTGTCTAAGGTCTTCGACCTTGTAGACCACAACATTCTCCACACCACCCTTCTAACATTTGGCTGCTCATCCAGAATTGCTGTCTGATTCTGAAGTTAGCTCACCAACAGGTCCCAATCTGTACTCATAGGCAAAGACACCTCTGCTACACTTCCCATACACACTGAAGTTCCCCAGGGCTCAATTCATGGCCCTCTTCTTTTTTCAATGTTTATTAATGCCCTCCCTGCCAACAGCATAAGTTGCAATGCACTCCTCTATGCAGATGACTTAGTCTTATACTACAGTGACAAATCCCTGGAATCCATCTCCTCCACCCTCACGCTCAACTATGATGCCACCCAAAATTGGTTCCTTTCCAGTAAACTCCTTGTCAATGAGAAAAAAATTAAAGCCATGCTCTTTGGCTCCAGGCCTTTCCTGGCCAAGGTTGCAAATTCTAACTCTTTTCTCACAGTACTTACGCTGGCTGGCTCCCCCTTCGAAACAGTCTCCTCCTTCAAGTATCTAGGGGTTACCCTTGACCCCTCCTTGACCTCCAAGGAGCATATAAATCTCACTTTGAAAAAAAATCACCTAAAGTTAGGAGCCGCTTACCACATAAACAAATTACTGTTGCCCGAGGCTCACCTATCCATTATTCTAGCTCTGCCCCTCCTTGACTTCTACTTCCCTATCTACTCCTACACATCCCCAACACTGCACTCACACCTCAGCACTACATACAATTCCATCTGTTGCTTTTATCTTCAAGCCCCCTTTTCTTCCCACCACTGCAAACTCTATCAATCCCTAGTATGGCTACCTCTTTAGGCGTGCTTTGACTATACCATGGGATGCCTTATTGACAACTCCCTTGTGAGCCACCAGTTGTCCCCCTGTGCCTCGCTACTTACTGGTAGAGTGGCTGCTAGGAGCCTTAGGGCCTCCTCCAGTCCACCCATAGAAGTTTCCTGGGTTACTTCGGTCATGGGCAGCAAAGCCTTCTCTGTTGTGGCCCCAGTCCCTCTGGAATCGACTCTCGTTGACCATTTGCCAAGCCATATCCCACCAGTCCTTCAAAACAAGCCTGTGAGCCTGGCTCCTGATAGGCTCCATCTGTCATTGTTCCCTAGACAATGCTGGGGTCATCAAACTGCCCTACTCTTTACCAGGGCACTCCGGAATACTGCCTCCTCCTCCACCAGCCTCTCTGACTTTCCTATTGCATACTTGTTGGGCTAGGCCTCAGCAATGTACAGGCTCACTGCCTCTGTTATCTGCATTATCCTAATCCCCTGTATCTCATACTGTAATGTCCTTTGCTTTTTAGCATGATATGTGTTTCTGCCTTGGACATGCCCTGCATCTAACTTAATACTGCTAATTCTAGCTACTATATGTCCAGTGATGTTTTTGACTTCCCCTGGCCCTTGCTGTTTATTATGTCTGTTCTACTTATTTTAAGCCTGTGTTTCCTGCCTGTTGCTGTATGTAAGAATTATAATATTTATTTTGTGCTTATATCACCAAAACATGAAATTGTACCTATGTATTATGTGTACTCCTTGCTGATGCCTGCCATATATTATATGTTTGTTGTTTATGCCACTCTGTGACCCAGGGCATGACTGAAAATGGTCCTTTGGATCAGCTCATCTACCCGGTTACCAAAAGCATGCATACATACATACATAAATAAATAAATAAAAATAAATAAAAAACTGTACAATTGTGAGTCAGCACCATCTGATGTGGCTTTACCGAACTTTCCAGTCAATGTATGCATTTTTTTTTGAAGCCAGAGAAGGGTGTTCTGCTAGCCCTCCATTGCACAGACTGTCACAAGCAATTCAGGATGTGTAAAGCAGGTGGCACAGTAGTAGCAAAAGCAAAAAACATCTACCATCCACTTAGCCCTGACTTGGACATTGGCAGGGGACCCTGCCAGATCAGAGCAGCAGCAGGCTGTAGTCAGAGGGACACCACGGGGTTTGTCAAGGAGTTCTTGGAGAATGTGTGTGAGAATACTTTGCAGGTGCAGGAAGAAATGGAATTTTCCACGCAACAGAGGGTGGATATGGATGCTGCAGATGCAGGTTCTGTGGATCTATGGGGCAAAGACCCAAGCCCCAGTCTAGTGGGCAAAGATGAGCTGAATGAAGTTCTGTGTTGGGAGGCCAGTGCCTCTATGTGCAGTGAGGAATGGACAATTTCAAGAGCTGGTACAACTGTCAGCTCCTGGGCAGAGACAGTAGAACCGGAAGAAGTTGCGTTGGCTATGGTTGGACCCTGTGAGTCACCATTAGCATTGGCTTCCGTGGAGCCTCCTGAGACAGAAATGGAGGAGGGCTCTAGAAACATGCCATTGAGTGAAGAGGTGGACTGTTTTTACTCTGCATTGTGTGCTTGAAGCTGGGTGAACCATGAATGGCCACCCCCAAGCCATGCTTGTGGTTTGGAGCTGGTCAAAAGCAGCAAGAAAGAATGGATAATTTGAAGACATACTATGGCTGAATATGGACAGACATACCCTTTCTTCCCTCAAAACATTTAGGAGGAAATAGAGGAGAACAGGCATGCCTGGTTGTGGGAGGAAGCTAGTGCCAACCTGCACACAAAAGTAAACAAATTTGTAAGAATAAAAATATGCAATGAGAGACTTCAGTTTTAGAAGTATGACAGAACTTTGCTAATTGATTCAGTGCAAACTGTGGACAAGGCTGACCAAGAGACATTCTACAATGTTCCTGTGGTTCTTCTTGATGGGGAGACAGTCTATGTCCCACACCTTGAGTGATACTATCCATGAATGGTGCCACTCATCAGTAAATGTGCCCACATGCCAAGTTAAATGCATAAAGGCCAGAGCAGCAATCTGCCACCAAAGTGGCAGCAACTGAGGGAGGAGGTACCTTTCTTCTGGTGTTCCAGATTCATCTGCAGCAGCATCCAGGTTCAGCTCCAGCAGCATCCAGGTTCATCTGCAATAGCATCCAAGTTTGTCAGTCCAGCAGTAGGAGGAGAATTCCCATCCGAGTCCAGTAGGAGATCATGGAAGAATCTGATCCGAAGATTTCATCTGTCCAGCAACAGAAGATCATCAGACCGCAGGCCCAGAGAGGTGATGTAGACATCCATCTGTCACCTAGAATGTGGTAAGATGCATTTTACACTTTAATTTTACTGTTTTGCCTACAACTGAGGATGTCCCAGGAAATTTGATTCATCAATAGACACTTTTAAACTGGACTGCAGTGCTAGCAGGCCTTGTACCTGTCCAAGAACTGTGTTTCAGCAAGCTTTGGCCTAGGAGAGACTCTATGTATAATGCCTTGGCACTCTGGATGTTCTCCTTAGTACATCAGACTTGTAGGGCTTCCCTTTCCCTCAAAATGTTTTTGCAAATGGTTTTATGTTTTCTATATTTGAACTTTTATAGAAAAAAGCCTTTAAAATACCTTTTTAGGATTATGTAGTACCTGCATTGGGAGGTTTGGTCACTGTGTGGTTTGAGGTTGTGTTTGTTTGCAGAATGTGTTTTGCAATGTTTTCTTTTGCAGGTGTTCCTGAAAGAAGACAAGAAGAGGATTTGTGGGACTCATCGGAGTCTTCTTGTTTAAAGTTGGTAGGCTTTGTGTAACTGTGGTAGTACAATGCAAACCATTTTTCTGCTTTGCAGGTGTAGAGTTTTTGTAGTTCTTAAAGTTAGGAAATCTACTGCCAAATGCATGTTTCTAAAGTGGGCTACTTTTTTTTTGGTATAAAATGGTTTTGGGTATGGGCAACTGGTATGTAGCATAAGTCAGATTGTTTTTCCCTAGAGAGCTGGGGTGGTAGACAGGTTGGAAGTCCTGATCCATGGTAGGGGCTTTCAGTGCTGATCTATTAGGACATGCTTCAGGCAGTTTCTTGGAGCCACTGAGAATCCATAGATAGTACAGTAGTAGAATAGGAGCTGAAGTTTCTTCAGTGGGCCTCTATCCTTAAGTGTTACCTGCCTGTGCCTGGCGCATGGTGGGGAGGACCTGATTAACCTTCTTCATAGGGAACACAAAGGTAGGGTGGCCTGGTACTGCACTGTAATAAGGCTGTGGACAGCCAGTGGTCTGCTTGTAGTGAGTGTAACTGCCCAGTCCCCTGGGGTTGCTAGAATCCCATTCATACTAGTGTTAGGTAGGTAGCAAAGGCAGCTGGTAT
Source organism: Neoceratodus forsteri (assembly GCA_016271365.2). Lineage (NCBI taxonomy): Eukaryota > Metazoa > Chordata > Ceratodontiformes > Ceratodontidae > Neoceratodus > Neoceratodus forsteri. The sequence continues at coordinate 466,245,188 of CM057449.1, forward strand.
GGAGCTCATTTAGGGGCTTCTTACATAATGACATCATTGTTTGCTCAGCTAGACTGAGTGGGGATGATTATGTAATTAAGAACTCTTGCAACAGCATAACCATTTCTGAGTCAGCTGCTCTGGGGAAGTTTAGAATGTTCAGTGAGTCTGAGTTTGGAAGTTAGCATGGCAGGAGATCTGAGCCCTGTGTTTCTCACTCTAGTTTGGATTACATCTCCAGCTCCCAGTGAAGTGGTGGAGACCTTTCTTCAACAGGATTCCATGATTTTCACTCCAGGAGACGTGAGAGGGACTGCTAGTTCAGTGTATCCAAGGGGAAATCCCCGGAAGGTCCTAGTGTGTGTGCAGCTGCCTTTCAGAAGAACTTTGTGTGAGAATTTCTGACAAGCTACCAATGAAGAGGGTGTTTTCTGGGGCTGTTTCCATGCCTAAAGGAAGGAGCAGCTAATCTGTGAGTACAGAATGGGTGACAAGTTCTCATGAAAAAAAGGGTTTTCTGGAGTTGTTTCCATGCCTGAAGGAAGGAGCAACAAATCTGTGAGTGCAGAATGGGGAGACAAGTTCTCAATTTAGGAGGTTGTCTACAGTATGTTTGCCCAAGATAAGGCTAGATCACACCAGGCAGGACCCCTGTTCACCTATGTGTGTTCATCTGAAGTAAAGTCTGGAGTCTTTAGCATTTTAGTTGGGGGAATGACGGCTTCTGTGGTGTAACCCTGAAGGAATGGCAGAGACTGTCAGTTGGGGAAAAGGGTGGGAGGAATGCCACCTGGAGTCTACAAGGCAGGGCTAACTGGTTCGTTGAAGGGTGCAAGGTTTCCCAGAGCAAAGGTCATTGCCGCAGGAGAATGTTCTGAGTGTGTGGCAACAGTTCACAAGCATACACTCTTGAGAAATGGAAATGTTTGGTTGTGTGTTTCAATCCACATGCATACACCATGAGAAAGAGAAAGGAATTGTTTCTGTGGAAAATTGTACTGCCTAGCAATGAGTGTCTAGAAAAGAAATGCACTTGTTTGCCTTGACCAACAATTGGGGGTCCACTTGTGCTTTAGTAACATCTGTGAATAAAGCCATACTGCACAATCCCAGCTGCTGCATTGGACAATCTGATCATTACCACTGTGTGGAATTAATGAGGCCCCCTCAGCTGTTAGGTCTAGCATATGTCTAGCATATGCCTAGCATCCTCTCCCCTAGACCTGGTTGTTTTTTACAAAGGTTCAATTTTGGTAATTGTACCCTCACCCCTTTCCTTTAGCTAATGAGCCTGGTATACACTCTACAGCTAGGGGTGGTACCAATCTGAGTACTTCGGCCAAGAGTAAATGGTGTGCCACATGTGGGTACTAGTTCTGTTTTATGGGGGATGTCAACTAGCCAAATGTAGAGTGGGGGTTACATAAGCCAGAGAGGGTACATGAGAGATAGGATGGAAGTTACCAGGAAAAGAAGGATCACCACCTTTAGGGAGAGGGATGGCAGTAGCCTACTTCCAGGCATCAGGGACAGTGGCAGAGGAAAAAGAGAGATGAAGGAGAAGGGCAATAGGCATAGCAATGGCAGCAGCAGAGAGAATCAGAAGCTTAGGATAGAGACCATCACGGCTACTTCCCTTGTGAGGCTTAAGGGCAAGCAGTAGGACCTTAAGGGAAACAGTGGGAGAGGTAGGAGAGAATGAGAAAGAGTAAAGAAGGCTGAGGGAGTAGAGAGGAAGTGGAGAGTAAGGGAGGGAGAAGACAGAGAAATTAGGTGATAAAGTATATGTTAAAGGAAGAAGAAATGGAAAAAGGGTGAGTGATGAGGGAGTCACCAACTGCAAGAACAGGGGAAGGACATTGGGTTGCAGGGGAGAAAAAAACAATGGATAAAATTCAGAACTTGGAGGAGTGATTAAGGTTCTGGAGTGTGGATGCAAAATACTTGGACTTTGCAGTCTGATGGCTTTGGTACAGACTCCCTTGAGAATGGGGAAAAGCTTCAGGATAACCTGAACATGCTGGGAGATTTTTCTGACTCCTGGAGTCATACATTCACCGTATCCTGTGGAGAGACTTCTGGTCATGGTGTGGATTCCGACACAGAATGACACCAGATGTAACTAAACCAGATACCTCTAACGCTAAATATAATGGAGACCTAGGTCAGGACACATTAGCAGTCCAGGAGAAATTGTAGAAAAGCATAAGTGGTGGTTTATTATTCTAAATCACAAGAGAAAATAAACAAATTAGAAAACATGTTGGCATTTCTTCTCCTTCTTCAGCAAATTAGAAGACAACTCAGGACATGAAATCAACATGTCTCCTCTAGTCCCTCTCTTCAAATCAGTCTCTACACTAGGACGTAAACAGCCTGTTCTGGCTCTGCTGAAAATCCATCTCTCCACACACATCTCAGTAAGACAGACTTTTGTAGTTGTTGGTTGCTATGCACAAGATTGTGACCCAACTAGTAGTTGGCTAGAGCATTGTGACAGATTACATCAATCTGAGGTCACACTCTGTCACAGTTGTCTCTGGAATCATTTCAGTTATCTCTAGTTATACATTAGGGAACCCAGTTTCATATATATGCCTAACAAACATACATACACAAGCAAGGTAGAAATTAGAAATTACAAAGTACAGCAGGTAGAGGTAAGATTTGACTGTGTAGTTTAATTGGAAGTCAGAAAAGATAGTGATAGTACAAGAATCCTTGCTTCAGATTCCCTCCTACATAACACAAATGGGACAGGGCGTTACTTAACTGGTTCTATGTCATAATGGCGGCTGCGGAAATGAGACCGTCATTATAGCCAGGGTACATCACTGAAAATTAATTTTGTTCGGTTACATCCCCGGAGCACAGGAAAAAGGTGCCGGGACTTAGATTTTAATGTTAATGTGGGGTGGTGCCCCCTGCTTGTCTCTACTAAAGGATTCTTAACTCCAGGGGGGTACATGTTGGGGGTGCAAATTCTGGAGCAAAAATAAATTTGGGGTCGGGCGCACTAAAATGTAGCTGCACCCGGCCCCAAACCCTGAACCCTCACAGCTTTAGGCTGCCACCCACCCACCAGGCTATGGGCCGGCTTGACAGCCCCACCCCAACCATGCCAGGCCAACCCTCCCTTCCATCATGCTCACCCCTCTACGCGTATACATATAGCAACGTCCTGTCACTATATGAATGAGTCTCCCCCATTCTGTTGCCTTCCTTACACCCTCGTCCTACCTTTCCTGCACTGTAAGTGGGTCACCATTTTGGTAGGCACCCACTTGTGGATAGCCCACCTCACAGGATACCAACTTAACCTTGTTACATATACCTCCTCTCTTAAGGGGGGACCTGTTTTTTTCTTTTTCTCTTTAAAATAGGTTACCAAACCTTCCCTCATTCTCATCACATACATATCCTGCTGTATAAATCACTATTTTCTTCCTTCTCTAACTTTTCTCATTTCTAAATTCCTGAACCATACCATGACAAAAAATCTGCAGTGACATACTCTTTCCAAAGTCTATGCATCACTTTGAATTTAAATGGCTATAATTCCAGGTACCATCTCATGATCCTGGGATTTGTATCTTTCATTTGATTCAACCAACAGAGAGGATTATGATCAGTTATGAGCACAAAGTCAGCTCCTAGCAAATAAAATTGAAGGGACTCCATTGTCCATTTGGTCGCTAGGGCTTCCTTTTCAATGGTGGAGTACCTTGTCTTCCTGTCATGCAACTTCCTGCTGACATATAGAATGGGATTCTCCTTCCCATCTATATTCCAGCTAAGGACCCCCCACCTAGGCCTATTTCTGAGGCATCTGCTTGTAACAGAAATTGCTCCTTGAAGTTTGGGCCTTTTAAAACAGGGGCTGAACATAATGCAGCCTTAATGGCCCTAAAAGCTTCTTCACTCTCTAGGGTCCATTTTACATTATTTGGGTATCTTTTCTTTGTAAGTTCATTGAGGGGAGCAGCTATTTGGGAAAAATTGTGAATGAATCTTGTGTAGTAACCAGCCAGCCCTAAAAATGACCTGACGTTTCTTCATTTTAAGGACAGGACTGTTAGCTACAGCTTCTATCTTAGCAATTCTGGATTTACCTCCTCATTTTCCAAAATATACCTCAATATATGCCCAATGCACATTTGGTAGGATTAATGGTAAGATCTGCATTTATGATGGCATGGATAACTGCTCATAGGTGATCTAGATAGTTTTCCAAGTCTGGACTGTACACTACAGCATCATCCCGGTAAGCTGCACAATAACCCGAGTATGAGGCTAGTACTACGTCCATATACCACTGAAATGTGGCGAGTGCACCATGTAACCCAAATGGCATGGTGGTGAACTGATAGAATCCAGTAGGCATTGGAAATGCAGTTTTGCCCCTGGATTTATTTGCTAAGGGAATCTGCCAGTAACCCTTGATAAGATTGAGGGTACTGATGTATTGGTACTTCCCAATCTGTCCACAAAGTCATCTATCCTGGGCATAGGATAGCTGTCAAATTCAGACAGTTGATTAAGTTTTCTGAAATCAATTCAAATTCTTACTCCCCCCCCCCCTTCTTATTCACAAAGAAAACATCAGGAACAGATGCACTACATTTTGGACAAAAAAAACAGAGGTAGGAACTACGCACTGTGTGGGGCTTCTCTTACTACAATGGCAGAGGAAAAAGATTTAGAGTTCATAACAGACAAGGGTTTGAAATATTATTTGGCGACCAATGTGCAAAGTGTCAAGAGGACTGGCAGAATGCTAAGATGCAACAAATGGGAAGGGAGGACTAGCAGGGTAAAGCAGGCTACACTGCTTCTTTACAAGGACATGGTCAGACACCACCTAAAGTACTGCATGCAGTTCTGGGAGATTGAAACAGTCAAGAAGATGCAATGCAGGGCCACAACAAGAATGATCAGGGAAATGGAAGATAATGTTATGAGGAGAGGCTGGTGGCCCTTAAATGTTCACTTTGGAAAAAATGAGGCCAAGAGGTGACATTTTCTCATGTTCCGCAATCTCAAAAGTATTGCCAAGATTGAATAGACAAATATGTTTAATCTGATGTGTTCCAACATGACACAGGAACATGTTCTGAAGCTAAGAGGAGGTAAATCCAGGAGAAAGATTAGGAAGTTCTTTTTCTGACAAAGGGCAGTGAACCTATGGAACAGCCTACCAGTGGAGACAGTTGACATAAAAACAGTACAGGCCTTCAACATAAGCCTGGACACATTTCTGTTTACCAAAGGAATCTCTAGATCCTCTGTGTGGTAGAGTGGCTAGGGAACCCCTTTAAACTATTACATGTTTACATAGCATACAGTAAGCAGGTCACACAGTACCTGCTTATGATGCAGTGGAGGGACTTAATTGACTGAGAGTCCCTTCTGACTTCGTATCACTGTGTTACTATGTATGTACCAATAAAATCAATAACAAGGCTAATGTCACACATCTCCTCTTCCCCCATGCATAAACTAGATAAAATTAAGCAATTATTTATTGATTGATTTATTTGTTTGCCTTAGCTAGTCCAACCAAGGTGTAATATTGTGTCTTCAACAGGGGTCCAGCTTTTGCCCAGTAAAGGCCAGAAGGAGTGAAGCATAGTCATATAGTGAGCCAGCATCTCTAGGTAAATAATTTGGTGATCTCCAGGTTTCCTGTCCTCTGCTTTTACCACATGGGCATATTTCTTTTCTAGGCTCTTTACAGCTTTTCAATTACAACCATAATTTAATAATTCATATTGTTGTAGGCTATCAACTATGCACAGTCATGGCTCCCCAGCAATAGACAATTAGGGCAGTTGCGTGTACAGTAAGTGACAATACACTATGCTACACTACAGAATTTCCATGTTCAGGCAAGTGTGGATTGAAATTTTATGCACAAGCAAGTTACCTCTACAGAAAGGCATTGACAATTCCTGTAACATTCAGCTCTTGCAGATCCTAAAAGCCGCAAGTCAGGGTTGCTTCTAGAGAGATTATGTCCTATCTCAGAAAAGGGCTGCGTGGACACTGCATTCAGTTTTCCATACTTTTGCAAAAACAAATACACAAGTGACCCAATGCCATACATGAGTTTCTTTGATGACAGGAAGTATAAAAGGGAGCCCAGGAAACTAAAGGGTGTGATTCTAAAGGGAGAGATTCAGAAGAAGGAGAACTGGAGCCACCAGTCTTCAAGGAAACCAACCAGTGGGCTGTGAGACCTGGTGCCTGCTTCCAAAAAAGACATCTAGAATTCCATGATATAACAGTATGCCTGGTTGCTAAGCAGAATACCATGAGTGTGGACATTGAATGATGGGCTGAGAACCTAAGAGGTGAGCTGAGCACTTTCAGTAAAGGCCAAATGGGATTGTAAGCTACAATATATCTTATATGGGTGTCAGTGTGGCTCAGTCTGTAGCACATCTGCCACTGGGACAGAAAGTAATGGGTTCTATTCCCAAACCTGGATAAGGCTTATACCTTAAAATGCTGGCATCCAAGTGCAGTACTAGGGGGTGCAGTACTGTTGGGGTGTGTCATCCTTTGGGTGAGACATTAAAGATCAAATTAAAAAGTTTTACACATTGTCAATAAAAACTTGAGGTCAAGTCCCTGTGTCATGATTAGCATTTCCTGAAAATATCATGCTGTTTGGTTTTGTGGTTTTCTTTAAATCAGCATCTGTTAATGTGCTCTGCAATAACTGAAAACAGTGAATATTTTTGCTATCCCTATCCGTGAGTGATGACACCATTCTTGTTCAGCCTTTTGCTGCTGCAATTAAAAGTCCCTAATTGCATGAAGAAGCTGTTGCACTTCCCAGTCAAAGCAATATGTAGGGCTAATTGTCTTTACCTCAAGTGTGTTACTAACCCATCTGGTTTGTGTTTAGATAGATTAGTTTACAATCTATCATTCTGTTCTTATAAAGAGTTGGTCATTTGTGTTTCAGTCATGCACTGAGGAGGTATAAATGACTGTTTGTGAAAACTCACCTGTCTGTATCACAGCAGTCAGTACTATCACATCAAAACTCTGCATTGTTTTCTGGCAATATAGCACAAGACTGTTTAATGGATATAAAATAAGTCAAAAGTTTGTTAAGTCATAGAAGTAGTGTGTCTTTGATGTAGCCTTCATGAATATGTTCATGTGAGAACAAGATTGTTGATATGTCAGATTGACAAAGAGGTGTCTGCCACACTATTTCAGGAACATGTACTGTATGAACTCACAGAATTCAGTTCTCTGAGGGAATCTGTGTGAAAGTACATCATGTATGTGTGTAACTAGAAATACTATATGTCATCCTGATGCCCCTGTCTCCTGCCCTTCAGTTGAGGCTGATGCACCCTGCTTCCCTTTGCCCCCCTCCAGGCACGGCCAAAGCCCCCTGTTCCAGCCTCCACAGACAGGACTGCTGTGCTCTGTTAAGCCCTAGAGTCCCAGGGTCTCTGCCGCCACAGTAGAGGCTGCTGTGCCATACTGCCCAAGGCCACCGAAGGTGGGGCTTTTGCTGCACCCTGCTACACACTTCCACTGCCCTAAATTGGCAGGGCCACTGCAACACATGCACTCTGTCTCACAGTCAGGGCTGCTGTACCCTGATGCCACCCTTTGTCCTGCAACATGGTTGAGGCATCTGCACAATGATGTCCTCTGTCTCTGCTACCACATCCAAAGCTGCTGCACCTTGCAACCCTGTCAACACAGTCAAGGTTGCTGTGGTCTGCTCTACCCTAGTGCCCCAACCCTCCACAGTAAGGGCTGCTGCACCCTGCTACCCTCTGTGCCCACCCTACAACACAAGATGAAAGTTTTTTTTCATGTTTTCTTTCAAGCAACTTGGGTAGTGTACCAAAGGATCAGACTCTGGCAGGGAGCAGCATGATGCAACAACCCTAACTGTGGAAGCAAGAGGCTGTATGATGCAGCAGGGCATAGTGGTGGCAGGGGGCAGAGGACAGCATGGTGAAGAAACCTTGACTGTCGGGCAGGACACAGTTGGGCATCAGGGTACAGCAGCCCTGACTTTGAGACAGAGTGCACATGTTGCAACAGCCCTGCCAATTTGGGGCAGTGGAAATAGGTAGCAGGGTGTAGCAAAAGCCTCACCTTTTGGTGGCATGGGTCAGCATCGTGCAGCAACCCCAACTGTAGAGTCAGAGGACCTGGGACTCTAGGGCTTAGCAGAGCACAACAGTCCTATCTGTGGAGACTGGAACAGGGGGCATTGGCCATGTCTGGGGATTGGGGGGGCAAAGGAAAGCAGGGTGCAGGAAATTTAGCTGAGGGACAGGAGACAGGGGCATCAGGATGACATATAGTACTTCTAGTTCCACACATACATTATGTATTTTCACACAGAATTCCTCAGAGAATTGAATTTTGTGAGTTCATATAGTACGTGTTCCTAAAATAGCACAGTGTTAAAGACACCTGTTTGTCAATCTGACATCAACAATGTTGTTCTCACATGGACATATTCATGGAGGCTACATCAAAGACACACTACTTCTATGACTTAATCTTTAGATTTATTTTATATCCATTAAACAATCCTGTGTTATATTGCTAGACAACAATGCGGAGTTTTGATGTGATAGTACTAACTGCTGTGATGCAGACAGGTGATTTCTCATACACAGTCATTTATATCACTTCAGTGCACCACTGAAACACAAATGACCAACTCTTTTATGAGAACAGAATGATAGATTGTAAACTAATTGATCTAAACACAAACCAGATGGGTTAGTAACACACTTGGAGTAAATATATTTAGCCCTACAGATTGCTTTGACCGGGAAGTCCTACAGCTTCTTCGTGCAATTAGTGACTTTATTGCAGCAGCAACAGGCTGGACATGTATGATGTCATTGCTCACTGACAGGGACAGAAACATTTTCACTGTTTCTTCACTGTTTTCAGTTACTGCAGAGCACATTAACAGATGCTGATTTAAAGAAAACCACAAAACCAAACAGCATGATATTTTCAGGAAAAGCTAGTCATGACAGGAACTTGATCTCAAGTTTTTATTGACAATCTGCAAAACCTTTTCATTTGATCTTTAAACCAATGTCCATTCTACCCATCTCTGGTTCTGTCCTGGTGGGTGTTCAGGTAGAAGAACCCAAGGAAGACACTTTTCTTAATAGTAGGGGAATTTAATTGAAGGGACTTCAAACAAACTGCATACATACAATTCCATACAATTTTAGTATCAACAGTACAGTGCAATAAATTAAGAGCAATACATCAATACTCTAAGGTTACATATCTTTGGCAAAGGTGCAATTTACCCATAAAGGTTTCACTTTTTCAAAAGGATACTTCATCATATCCTGTTTCTGGAGTTGTATTGATATCATTGTGTTTCTATAAATTTCATGATAGATCAACTGTCTCTGATTCATTTTCCAGTGGCATCTGGATTGCCAAAGGTAATACTTTATAATAGAAAATATGATTTGTATTGCTTCTGTCATATAGTCCCTCATGTTTTTTCCACTATCCCTTGTACTAACTCTGGATATTTAATCTTCCTAAACCGTAGTTCTTTCCATTCATGTGCCTAAAAAGACCAAAAAGCTGTTATATAGCTACATTCAATAAATAAATGTTCCTGTGTTTCAAGGCTATTTACACAAGCCTACCTCAGGCACATTCTGTCGCTAACCTGGCAACTAAGACATAGGATATCCCACATAAAAGCAGTCAATCTGGAATAGTATAGCTGCTTTAGCACTGTGCTGGTATGTACCTGTGGGCAAAGGGGAAAGGCAACCATTTCTGTAGATTCTGATTCTAAGAGTGTGCTGTAAAGACTCTTCCTATTGTTGGTCTGTAGATTTGTAATACTTGTGCCTGCCTTTATTGCCATGTTTACTTTTTCTTTTCCATAGGGGGTTATATCAGGTAATTTATTAATATTCCTTACCATAGGTTTGCTCCAATGTTCAGTGCATGGGTCTAGCCAGCTAATACTAGGGGTCTCCAACTGTGGTCCCCAGGCTTCAAAGCATTATTAAAATTGTATGCCATGAATAAACTACTGAAAAAAAAGCAATATGATTTATCATTTCAATACCACCCTCTTTGATTGTTCTGTCTGTAATGCTTCTTTTGATTGGGTTTAATCTATTTCCCCAGAATTCTTGAAAGAAAATACTCTAGGTAGTGGGGTATAAATTCTGGGAAGGAAGGTATGTGTAGCTGATACACAAAAAGACTGGTAGTAATAAAGTCTTGATTACCTGAACTCTTTTTTTTCTTTCAGATTTGTTGACCTTTCCATCTATTCGTAATTCTGTTTGCTTTTTGTATACTGTCATCACAATTTTTTATTACTGTATTGTTTGAGTTAAATACAGTTCCTATTATCTTGATATCATCTGTCTTAATTTTTGTGTTAACTATATGACTGTTAATGGGGACAGGGGTGTCTCCAATGGGTATTCTTAAACTTTTTTCATAGTTTATCTTAGATCCTGAAAGACTAGAGAACCTCTCATGGTGACGTGTTAGCCTTTCCTCTGCTGTTTCAGGGGCTATTGTCAAAACCACATTGTCTGCTTAGGTCAGAAGCTTGTCTGAGGGATGACTTGTCGAGGTAGGTATTCCCCATTTCCTCATATGTGTTTGTCTCTAGTTATGCTATGTAATACTATATCTAACCCAAATACATATAAGAGGGCACTCAGGGGGCACCCTTGTTGAACTCCCAGTCTTATTTCTATCTTTTTTACTTTCCATACATTTACATTAGGAACCAGAGTATCCAAACTATATATACTCTCTATCCATTGTACAAAAATATCCGGAATACCAAATGCTTTTAATGTGGAACATAGAAAGTGATGTGCTATGTTGTCAAAAGCTTTCTCTTGATCTATGCTTAATATATAGCTTGTGCTTTGTTCTTTCATCCATATTTGTAGTATTTCCTGTAATTTAATCAGATAGTCTTGTATTTTTCCTATTGGGTAATCCACAGGTTTGATTCAAGCTAAGTGAGTCAGCAACTGATATTAGTCTTTTTAACAGAATTTTACTCAAAATCTTTAGGTCTGCATTGAGTAGGCTGATAGGCTTCCAGTTTTTTAATTTTTATTTTTTCCCCTTTTCTTGTGAATAAAAACAATAGTTGCCTGTGACATAGAACTAGGTAACTTTTTGCTGTCTAGAATCTGATATAATACTACCAAAGCTGGTGCTAGTTCAGTTTTTAGTATTTTATAGAACTCTGAGCCTATACCATCTGATCCAGGGCTGTTGTTAAGAGTTTAAGGAAGCAATAGCTGTTAATACTTCTTCAGTTTTTTTTCAGTAAGGCAGAAAGCATTTTGAGGGGCTAATTGAGGGAGCTGTAATGATTTTGAAACTTCAGGATCGGGGACTGATTACACTGGGCTGCCAAATTGTTTAATTAAATGTGATTCTACCACAGTTAACATTTCTTTTGGTTCTGTCACTAATCTACTGTCTGAAACTCTGACTAGATTAAATATTGTGCTATCTGTTCTGGATATGCACTCTTTAAAGGGATCACATGTTTGTTTATTATTGTGTACCCTAACCCATAATTCTTGCTGTAAAGAGTGTGCTCTATTATATTGTATAGTATACATTTATTTTTTTTAGAATTGATTTTCTCTGGTTCAGTTTTAGAAATTTATTTCTGTAATTGTCCCCTTAACTGGAGGAATTTCATATATTCTACTTGTATTTTTTTTAACTAGATACCATTTGAAAAAATTATCTCCAAGCTTTCTTTGTATCTTCCTACTAAGCTGATATATCTTCATACATGACAACTCTAGATAGTCTGGCTGTCCATAATTGTTTCCACTGATCAATTATTTCTTTTTGTTGGAGAAGGTAGGCATTTAATTTCCATTCTGATTTCCTACATCTAGGTGTATTGTCTCATGATATGGTTATAGTTATTGACTTGTGATCTGTGAACTCCCAAATCTGTGTAAAAACTGTATTTACTACCAAGGATGCAGAGATAAACATAAAGTCTATCCTTGTGGAGAAATTACTTCTAAAATAGATGAATTCTCCAGTTTTATAGATACTTCTATACACTTCTTTCAGAAAGGCTGTTTTTGCAATTAAGTTAAGTGCATTTGTATCACAAAATGATTTGTCAGTTTGTAGTCCCCTATCATTTTTTTGTGAGGGCACAATTGAAATAACAGCACCAGATGCTTTGTCTAGCTGTATACAAAAAAGGTTGCATTTTCTTGAATAACTTTACTCTCTGAGCTTTAGATTGAAAGGTATAAATATGTATTACTCTAAATCTTTCTCCATTATAGCTGATATCCAATAGTAGCACCCTGCCTGGCATTCTTTCTATTAACCTAGAGACTTTAAGAGCAAGATTTAAAATAACATCTATAGGCCATCAGAACAACCTTCCCCTACTGACCAAAAAGTGGATCCCTTTTTCCACGGTCTACTTCCTTGGTTAATTTCTTGAGTAGTTTTTAAATGCATATAATAACTGGTCAGCAATTTCTCTCAATGTACTGACCAGGTTGATATTTTCCATAACAACCAGCTGGTTGTTATGACATTCATGAGCCATGCCAGTCAAACTATGCTGCTGCCTCATTGGCCAACATTCTGTATGTGGGCAGGGCCAAACAGTCTCACAAACTGCTGGAGAAAAAATGCTGGCCTGTTATTATAAAAAATAAAAGATGGGGAGGGTTTTTCATATGAGAATTTAATCCACACCCTTGTTGTGGGATGCTTTGATAAACCCCTCGGGCTTCGCCCTCGGGGTTTATGTAGCATCCCACAACTCGGGTGTGCATTAAATTATCATATCAAACCCTTCCCCATCCATTATTCTCTATATCTTTCAAACATATAATATCTGCTTTAATACCCTGTAAACAGCAAAAAACTGTTGTTCTCTTGTTCTGTTTTTTATGCTGTTTACAGTTAATGTTGTTATGGAGAGTTGAGCCATACTAGTGTAAGTGGGGGAGTCTTTGGACTATTCATGGGGTTTTTATGTTTACTTTTCAGCCTAGTTCTTTTTGCTACAGAAGATTCTGTTTTCCCCTCTTCTGATTCTGAGGCTGTATCTTGGAGAGAGGAAGTAGCTGAGGCTTATGATTCTTTGTCCTCTTCTTCTACATCACCCCATTGCCCTCCTTTTGCTAGTGTCAGATATTTGTTATCAGAGACTTTCAGAGACTGGGTTTTTCTATTGGAGTCAGAGTCTCCCTTTTTTCCTCAGGTTGTATTTTCCCTCTTCTGTTCCTCATTTTACCGCTTACCACTTGGTAAGTATTTTGGTTCTCTGAGGCAGAATAAGGCTTCAGTTTAACTCTTGATCTGCACTGTTGTCCTTTCCATTAGGTGTGTCTTTCCCTGTACTAGTGCCAGGCTGCTCAGTGTCCATTTCCTCTGTAATTTCTTGTTGCTGACACTCATCACAATTCTGCCTGCCTTCAGTCCCCTTTGTTTGTACTACCACTGTGTGTGATGCGTATGTCTCTTCTGCCTGTCATATATTTTCCATTCCTCTGCCTGAGGCTTGCCTGTCCCCCAACTGCTGAGCCTGTATAATTAAGCCATTATGTGAGGGACAGTCCTCCCTGTTATGGGAGTCCCAAGGGTGTTTTCCATAAGAATGTCCAGTCTGCTCACACAACTTATATTTAAACAAATTTACACATGTGGCTGACAAGTGACCGTAATCTAAGCAGTGGGTGCATCTTGGAGTATCACATGCATTGCTGATGTGTGTGTCCTGGATCCACATTGGTGACAGGATTTTGGCTGTCCCATATAGAACCATATGCCCCTATTTCTGTCTAAGTAGAAGCTCCTTAGTAGGTAAACAGGCCCTTTATTGGTGGTGTACAATTGAAATTGTATTTTCCACCCACCATTCCAAATGTGCTCACTGTCTAGTACAGGAGTCGGTTTACCTATGATTTCACAATGCTGGAAGAGCCAGAACAAAATATCTTCAACATTCATCCCTTTGTTTTTGAACATAACAGTGATATTCTTTTTTTTTCCATATAGGTTTTTATCTCCATTGTTGCCCCTAGTTGCCCCCTTCAGACTGACCCCTCCACCCCATCACCCTGGTATCACTGGGACATTACTTCCATAGTTCTGTCTGGTTGCCTGGTGTGGAGCCTGTGTTGGGTTGGTAGTCAACCGCAGCTATTGGGAATTTTTCCTCCATTTTTCTCCCATCCCAATTGCTGAGGTGCACATTCCAGACATGCATATGTGGAGGAGCATGCACATTCATTGAAGTCCTTCAGCATCCTCCTTTCCTTGGTGCCCAACAGACCCGGACTACTCTTGGGCCTCCACCTAGGGACAGTTCTTCAGTGGAAGCACAAATCCTCCCAAACCAGGAGAGGAGAGCAGTCCTTCAGATGCTCAGTCCTCTCCCTTCCCAGCTGACCCCTGGTGGCCAGCTCGCAACATGAACAAGAGTCACTGGAATGGAAGGAGGTAAGGCAAGGATGCCTCAGCCCTCCACGCCACTATAAGTGATATTCTTAACAGCTGGTTTGGTCAGTGGAACAGCTAAAAAAGGGACCTAGAGAGGAGTGCTCTTCATTATATTATATTGAGCCCAAAATCTGTCCAGACCTGAAACATTTTAAAGGAGAACTGCAATAAATTTGTAAGTCATTTTTCCCATTAGAAAATGTTTTTTAATACTGGTACTATTTCTGATACTGCTTCATCTCTACAGGTTTTGTAGCTGTATCAGTGAGTGTTTCTGATCTGCACTCATGTGTTAAGCACAATTTTTGAACTGTATGATGTAGTTTATGCCCCTTTCAGCCACAGAGTTCTAAAAGAGAACATGGATGCATTCTGCTAACAATAGAAGAGTAGAACAGGGACATAAACTACATCACACAGTTCTAAAATGGTATACATTCAATGTGTAAAGCAGAAACACCCACTAGGTTAATTAAAAAGCATGTAGAGCTGAATCAATAACAGAATTGGAACCAGTAGTAAAAATCAGCTTCTACAGGTGAAAATGGCTTAAATGCTCAGTGCAGTCTCCTTTAAAGGTAATATCAAAGTTAGCTTCTTCTTTGTGAATTAAAGCAAATATTTCAGAAAAAATGTCATGGATTGTTTTAACAGAGTTATCCCCCCCCCCTCTTTCTACCTCATCCCCCTGTCTCCCTATCCCACCAACCCCTTATTCATGCACTTACCCCTCACAAGGCACTTATATGTATTGCCCCCCTTCCCCGTTCCCCTCCCTTCATATTAGGGTGTCCTAGTGTACCACCCCCCACAAGTTGTTCATTCCCTGTCGAGGTGTTACTCCTGTGATCTCCACCCTATCCTTGACACTGTTTACAATATACATTCTTGGAACCCTGATTGTATTTGCCTAGCCTTTTTCAGTAAGGCATCTGAACTCTCCCTATTATGTTATTTTGTCAGCTGTCCTTGTCATGGTAATACTACCTGTATGCATGTTTTTTCTCACACTGGATATTTGTGAAAACAGGCATTTTTGCTCACATACTTTCCAGTATTTGAATAAAAATTGATTGTTTGATTGATTGACTGATTGATTGAGTCTGTCTGGTGTTTCAGGAAGACCACCTTTTTTTCAATTTAATATACTTTATTGAGTTTATAGCAAGAACAACCAACAAAGAAACAAGAACAACTAATAATAGCCGGCCCAGCACTTGAGACAGTATAACAAATGAAGATACTTAGTGCAGCTACAATGACCATTGCAAAATGACTGGTAATACCAGACATACCCCACCACACCTACCAGCCAAATCCCTAAACCCTCCCAGTCTCCCAAAAAAACTCTACCTACCCCTCACACCCATTTCAGAGCACCAACTCAAGCCCCATACAGTAGGGAAAATGAAAGGGAAGTAGCAAAACAAAATAGGACCCAGAATACCATGGAGGAAAAGGGCAGCCAGTTGCTACATCCCCCAAGAGGGGAGTTAGATGCCCCCTGTTTCCCTAAACTGTGTCTACCTGTGGTGCCCATGCTATATGTAAAACAGCCAGCAGTGGGCCCTACCTACTCATAAACCCCACCACATTGAATTTTGTAGGGAGATATCTAGAGAAGTCCATGTTGACTGCTGATGTTCTGCCCATAATTCAGGCTTATAACTGTTTCCTATTTACATTAATCAGCTCTGTTTTATTTACCTTTCATTGCTTAAATTTCCTTATGGCTGGAGTAGCAAATTCTGGGATTTTTAATGAGGGAATTAGTTTTGGGGGGGTCAGTCACCCATTTTATTAACAGGAGTTTAAACAGAAACTGTGTCCACTCTTGCCAAGAATGTAATACAATTTTTTCCACCCATCTTGCAATGTTAAAACCAAAAAGAAGGTGTAATAAAAAATCAAGGTATTTAACATACTAAGAAAAAACCCTTTTCTTTGGTAAATATATAAATTCTCTTTTCACTAGACTTAACCAGCTTCCCCAAACCATTTGAAAAAAAAAACAGATAAGTAGTCTGGTTTCCAAAAAGAAGGGAATAGGATGTATTTTGCAAATACATAAAAAAATGGGCAAAAAAAATTTCTTTATGAGAAGAATTTTTTTCGTTGAAGCATAGAAACATAGAAATTTGTTGCAGAAAAGGACTCCTTGGCTAATCCAGTCTGTCCGAATTCCCCCAGCTAGGAAGACTTCCACCCTCCATTTCCTGCCCACCCACTGTTGCGTCCGCCCATGTAGGAATCATAAGCTCTTTTAAATTTGTTCACTGGATCTACCCTTACCACCGATTCCGGCAGTCTGTTCTATTGCCCTACAATCCTCTCAATAAAGATCTTCCCCTGATGTCACCTCTAAAGCTGCCCCCCTCCAGTTTGAATGCATGCCCCAATAGATTTGTTTTCACTCATTCTGAAGATGCTGTTAACCCTGACCCTGTTTATACCCTTCAAGTACTTAAAGGTTTCAACCATATCCCCCTTTCCCTCCTCTTTTTCCCAGTGTGTACAGGCCTAGCTCCCCCAGCCTTTCCTCATAAGACTTCTCATGCAGCCCTTTTACCATTTTGGTTACTCTTCTCTAGATCCTCTCCAACCTGTCCTTGTCCCCTTGTAAGTGTGGCCTCCAGAACTCGACCCAGTCATCCAGGTGTGGTCTGACAATTGCTTCTTCTAGGAGATTGTCCAGGATTTCCAATACATAACCTTTCTTTCACATACTTATATCTTTTTCCCCCAGTTAATAAGTACTAAACTCCCATTTCATTTTGTAATCCCCAATATCTGTATAGGAACTGTATGAAATAGAGATATCTGGACCTCGCAGTGGGACATCAAGATTGAAGGTTGGAAGCTGGTCGCTAGGGCATTGTGGAGAGAGAAAGCTTCAGTAGCAGGCATCACTGAAAAGCTTATTAAGTTTTACAAACGGTATGCCACCATTGCCATTAAATACTTATGATTTTACATTTCACTGACCTTTCTAGACCATCTTAGAGCCAACAACCTCTTGGCAGCCCTGTGGAGTGGTGTGTTGTGATTGTCAGCCTCTGGGCCCCTACATTGTGCGGTGAGGAGTTTGGGTGGTGAAGAAGCTCACCACGAGTGGGGAGCAAGTCCAGTGGAGCTTGTGGAGGCTTGACAGCCATGAACACCAGAACTAAGGGATGACTGAACAGGACTACATCGAGGGCTAGATTTGCAAAAGAAAGTAGGGCAGAAAAAACCTGCAAATGTTCAAATTTTGCTCAGCTGTGGAAAAACATACCTACATGTGCTGCGGTGACGTCTCAAATCCCCCGCAGGTGTTGGAAAAATATCCTGCAGTTGTCAAAAAAATGTACCTGCAGAGAATATGTTGTGGGAAAAAGTGCCATGATATACATGCAGCATCCCCTGAAAGGCTATTCACAACCAGTTTATTTTCTGCAGTAGAGGAAAAAATGTTACACACAGTGGAATGAGAAGTAACTCTCCCTAGCAAACTGCAGTAGTGCCCCAGCAACTGGAATCAGTTAAGGTGGAGGTGAAGCACAGGTACTAGCATCCCAGATAGTATAACAGTGGCTGCTGTTACAGCACCAAAAGCACACATTGTCATGATATGGCAACAGGCAACAACCACCAGACACAGTGCAGCCCATGATGGAGCCCCAAAGGCAGTACAGCCTGGCCAGCCTGCAGTGAGTGCTACCCCTGCAGGCAACAGGAACACCCCATGGAGGGAGGACCAGCAGTGATAGTTGGCCCCTGGAGTGCAATGGTATTTCTGGTACCTGTGGTGCTGCAGTGGTCCCAGTTGAGGGACTGGTTGCTGGTCTCTTTATGGGTGCTTGCAGCTTCATTCTACAGCAGCACTGTTAAAGTCTGCTGTTCCAGCTAATTAAGTTCACTGTTGTTATGCCTCCTAAGCTATTTCAGCTGCTGTGGATCCACAGTTGCAGATTTTCAGCACGTGCGCAATTTATGCAGCTGCAGAAATTCTGCAGCTGCGGGGAATTTATGACATTCTGCACCTGCTCAAAATGTCTATATGAATATCATGCAACTGTGTTTCCGCAGTGCTGCAGGCCTTTTTCCCGCAGCTGTGGGATTTTTGGCTTTCTTTGTGAATCCTGTCCCTAGTATCCAGCTTTTTGTATATCATGCTGGTACATAAACAAATATAAAGGAGTGTTCCTGCAGGATTTCTTACTTATTGTTATTTTTGGAGCTGCTGAAACTGATAAATGTGCAGAAGCATAGAAACACTGAAATATTGTAAATGCATATTGAACTTTATCATTAGCATCTACGTGTTTGTTGTTTTTTTGCACTTTATCTTGATTTGTACTGTGTATTTGTTTGTATTTTAAAGTTTTTTTTTACTTTGTTAGCTCTAGACGGTAGTAGTACTTAGGGCACATATACTCTGTGCTGTTGATTTGGGTACTAGAGAAAAATTTTAAAAAATCCATTTAGCACTTACTTATATTCAGATAATGGATTCCAGATTGTGGATTGCATATATTGAGAAAATTGATGATTAAATTATAACTAAAACTAGAATAATTTAAAATTTTAATTTGTGTAAAAGTGAAGAATGGGCAACAGGAAGTAGGAGTTCCATTAGAGCATAGACACACATGAAGTAGGCACATAAAGTGCATGTGTGGGCATCCTAAGTCCACAAGCACCATTACACATGAGAGATACCAGAAGAGTAACCGAGGAGAGGATTTCTTTTTTTACTGATTTTACATAGATTGTGACATAGTATTGCAAGAACTATTTATTGCAAAGTACTTAATTATCCAAAGAAAGAATGTTTTAAAGTGTTGTAAAGAGCTCTATTACATGTCAGTCACATATTAGTGCTGGTTTACTCAGTTTTTGGTGAATGATTAGAGCAGCTCTGCCTAAATCACAAAATTATAAATACTGAAAGTGTGCGGAATATGGACTACATGTAGAGTCACTGCCAGTTGGAAGGTCGAGATTGCTGCTCAGAAGTGAACTCAGAGTGAGTGTTTGTCTTAGTTTAAAACACTGGAAAACACTGAAAAGTGTTCAATTGAAGCTCCTTTTTCTACATGAGGGAAAGTAAGTAGAGAAAGTAGAGAGAATTTAAAGGCTTAATTGTCTAAAGATTTAAAGAATAGAAAATCTACTAAGGGAGTAAGAATCTAATTTAAAATACCAATTTTTTTTATATTTTATATTCTTATGTTTTATAACAGACAGAGATTGATTTAATATTGATTTAATAGTGTACCTGTACTTGTAATTGTATTCGGATTTATATTTGCTTAACCAACTTAATGATCACTAAGATTTTTGAGCAAACCCTTCAGATATTTTATTTTTTGTTACCGGAGTTTTACTTTTTTTAATTTCAGTGAAGGAAAGACCGGGAAGGACAAAAGGATGGAAAAGAAAATGGGATAACGACTTTCTTGATTTTTTTCATTGCTGTCATTACTATTACTATTGTGGACTGAAAAAGAAAAAAGTAGAGTGAACAAGGAGACTAAAAAGTCAGTAAAGGACAATATATCAGAAGAACAAGAGGTCTGAAGGTTTGAAGAACTGAAAGATCTGGGTTTGGCCTAGTTCCCTACATGATGTTTATAAAAGTAAGAAGGAAGACAGAAAGTGAAAGAAAGGGTAATGGAACAGATTTTTAAAGCTTTAGTGGTCTCACTAAGGGGTCTTAAAGAAAGAAGATTGTCAGAAGTATGGATCAGGACCTAGTGGGCCTTAATAGTCTGAAAAGAGACTTACGGAGCTTAATAATGGTAAAGGGTGGTGAGACCACTCAAAGATTTATTAAGATCATTTAAATTTATTAAGCTCATACAAATACATGGAAGCTTACGAAGGAATATTTGTTTATTGAATAGTAAAAGTATATGTTATATTGCACTAAGGGGGAGATTTAGGAATTTCCAGCTAGTATTGCTTATTTAAAGTACTTGTTTTACACAATTTCTTTGTTACAAGCTTTATAAATATTTTCACATATAAAAAAAGGGACATTGTATCCATGGAATTAGTTGGAATTGCATATTATCTAGACTGAAATAGATCTGATGTAATATTTAACTATATAAGAGAATTTTTTTAGTAGATAAGAGAAGGGTGATTAGTAGACAATGCCAATTAAGACAAGAAGTGGGAAAGAACAAAAGAAGATCACGAGGGGTCAGATTATGAAAGTAAACATTAAAGGGACAAGGAAAGAACAGCTATTGAGAGAATGTGTTGAAATAACAGAAGAAGAAATGAGAAATAAGGGTGGGAAGAAAGAAGGAAATAATACAACCAATATAACCTCCACCCCGATTACTAATGGAGGAGAAAATCCACAATTTATCACATTTTTGAGATTGATAGGAATGGTCTGAATAATCTTAAAAAGGGTAATAAAGTAAGACAGGATATCACAAGATTAGAAAGTTGAACAGAGGAAGAAATGCTGGGTAATCGGGAAAGAAATGAGAAAAGAAAAGAAAGGTGTAAATTAGACATGGTAAGCACTGTTAATGAGGAAGTAAATAAAACAGTTGAAGAGATTACGGAGACTATAGAGTACAACAAGAGAACAGAGAAGGAAAATAGTGCAATTAGACTAAATATGCAGACACCAGTACACTGGAATAAAGTACAAAGTAAACAAGATCAGGGGATAGATGGTAACAAACAGCTTAGTATACAAAAAACCAACTCAGTAATTCAGATATCAGAGAGAGAAGATCAACACAAAGTAAATAAGATGGTAAATAACGAGGACACAATAGAGGGATGGTCATCTAGAGGGGAAACATTATTTATGAGCCCCATGAGCCCAATACAAACAGAGGCACTGCTCACTGACAATATAACTGAAGAAGTGTGTGCAGCATTAAGAGATCCCCTGATGGCCAACATACTGGTGTATGAACAACTGTTGACAATCAGGAAGGATCTCTCCTTTATTAAAGGGGTGTGTCTGGAGAACCAGAACTACATTGAGGAAGTTATGGATATTCAAAGAGAGTGGAAGCTAAAACAAGAAAAGCATGAGAATGAGGTAACTATTAATAAGAAAAATTCCTTGCGGATAGAAGGAGATACTTATAGAGACAAAAACCCAAACACAAATGACATTTTAGATACAAATAAGACTAATGGATTATCAAAAAAATACAGAGGAAAAAATATTATGTTTAACAGAAGGAACTTCAAATGGACTGATAGAAAAAGAAGGAGATAGTATAGAAATAGGATGGAAGATGGAAGGGTCATGGGATGAAGAATCTGAATCAGAACTGATAATGCTCCCAGATGTTCATTGGAGACAGGAAAGTGTGATACAGGAAATGAGGGCTGGTAATACAACATTATGGGGAAAAGGGTTATTACAAGAAGATAGACATAGAAGAAGATACAGAGAGTTAGGAAAGAACAGGAGGAACAAAAAGAAACCAGCATTTGTCTATGCTGAATGTTGATTGTGTTGGTCTTTTGAGCTTGCTCGCTGCCCCTCTGTCACTTGCTCAGTCTGTTTCTCCTGGTGCTGCAGACTGCTGTTTTGTACTGGGCTCCTGCCTGCATTGGCAGCTTTTTCTGCCCCCTAAGAAATCTGCAGCTGTCCTAACAGAGCTCCGTTGAGGTGGCTCAACTCCCTCTCTCACTCCCTCATTCTGTTTCTCCTTGTGCTGCAGGCTACCCTTTTGTACTGGGATCCTGCCTCTGTTGGTGGCTTTTTCTGCCCACAAAGAAATCTGCAGCAGTCCCGACACAAGTCTGTTGAGCCTGCTCACTCCCCTCTCTCACTCACTCATTCCATTTCTGCCTGCGCTGCTGGCTGCCCTTTTTTCTACTGGGCTCCTGCTTGCATTCCTGCCTTTTTCTGCCAACAAAGAAATCTGCAGCAGTCACGATAGAGCTCCGTTGAGCTTGTTCACTCCCTGTCTCTCTCACTCACTCATTCTGGTTTTCCCACCACTGCAGGCTGCCCTTTGTATTGGGTCCCCTGAGTGCACTGTTGCCTTTTTCTGCCCATAAACAAATCTGCAGCAGTCCCAACAGAGCTCAGTTGAGCTCACTCACTCTGTCTCCCTGACTCGCTCATTCCGTATCTCCCACTGCTGCAGGCTGCCCTTTTGTACTGGGCTCCTGCCTGCATTGATGGCTTTTTCTGGTCACAAAGAAATCTGAAGTAGTCCTGACTCAGCTCCATTGAGCTCACACACTCCCCCTCTCTCAGTCACTCATTCCGTTTCTGCTGGCACTGCAAGCTGTCCTTTTGTACTGGGCTCCTGCCTGCGTTGCCACCTTTTTCTGCCACAAAGAAATTCACAGCAGTCACAATAGAGCTCTGCTGAGCTTGCTCACTACCGCTCTGTCACTCGCTCATTCTGTTTCTCTTGGCGCTGC
This sequence comes from Neoceratodus forsteri, assembly GCA_016271365.2. NCBI lineage: Eukaryota > Metazoa > Chordata > Ceratodontiformes > Ceratodontidae > Neoceratodus > Neoceratodus forsteri. The sequence goes on from CM057449.1 coordinate 466,268,099, forward strand.
AGGCTGCGCTTTTGTATGGGGCTCCTGGCTGCATTGGCACCTTTGTCTGTCCACAAAGAAATCCGCAGCTGTCTCCGCAGCTGTCCCAACAGAGCTCCGTTGACATCGCTTAGTTTCTTTCTCTCACACCCTCATTCTGTTTGTCCTGGTGCTGTAAGCTGCCCCTTTGTATGGGGCACCTGCCTGCATTGGTGCCTTTTTCTGCCCACAAAGAAATCCACAGCAGTCCTGACAGCACTCCTGTGAGTTTGCTCACTCCCCCTCCCTCACTCGCTCTCTCGTTCTGTTTCTCCCAGTGCTGTAGGCTGCTCTTTTGTACTGGACTCTTGCTTTGGGGCCTTTTTGTGCCCACAAACAAATCCGCAGCAGTCCCGACAGAGCTCAGTTGAGCTTGGTCACTCCCCTTCTCACTCTCAATCTTAATCTGTCCCAAACACTGATTTTCCACAGTGACTGTACTATTCTCCGGCAGGAGTGCAAAAATATATTTTAGCCAGGGTGTGAAAAATGACAGGTGTACTGTTCATAAGGAGGTGTGAAAAAATGCCACTGTTAAAAATGTTGCGTGAGAATATTACAAATTTGCGAAGTTACAAGGGTGCATGGAAACAGTTCACTGCATGCTTGTAGCACAGTCATGTTATGGAGTTTCATCATCAAATTTTCAACATAGGGATTTTAGGAGCTCTGCTCTTGAACAGTGCCACTGTCATTTTCTTAATCTGTCCCAAACACTTATTTCCCACAGTGACCACCATATTCTGTGCCAGAAGTGCGAAAACACATTTCAGCCAGGATGGGAAAAAATGACAGCTGTACTGTTCATAAGTAGGTGTGGGATAATGGCAATGTTGAAAATCTGGAGTGAAAATATTACAAATTTGTAGAGTTATGAGTGTGCATGCAAACTGTACAGTACATGCTTGTAACACAGTCATTTTATGGAGTATCATCACCAAATTTTCAATATAGGCATTTTAAGACCTCTACTCATGAACTGTGTCACTGCCATTTTCTTACTCTGTCCTGAACACTAATTTCCCCACAGTGACCGCGCTATTCTGTGCTGGAACTGCAAAAACACATTTTGGCCAGGATGTGAACAATGACAGCTGTACTGTTCACAAGGAGGTGTGAAAAAATGCCAGTGTTGAAAATATGCCATGGAAATATTGCAGATTCGCGAAGTTACAAGTGTGCGTAGCAACTGCACAACACACGCTCATAAAACAGTCATTTTTTGGATTTTTTCCACCAAATTTGCAATGTAGGCTTTTTGAGAGCCCACCTCATGAACACTGGCACTGTCATTTCATTAATTAGCCCTAAAAGGTGATTATGCGCAGTGACCATGAAACCACCTTTCGGGGCTGATTAATGCCATGACAGTTCCAGAATTCATTAAGATGGGCCCCAAAAACCCCATGTTGAAAATTTGGTGCTGAAATTCCAAAAAATGACTGAGATATGCATTAAAGTTGGAAAAAAAAGCATTTATTCCTTTATACAGCTTACCGGCATTTCCTCAGTTCACGGCTAGTTTTGAAGGGTGCAGATGTGCTCCCAGTCCACTGAAGATCATCACGCCAAGCTCCAGAGGTAAGTATGGGGTGATGGGGGTGTGGAGAAGCAGGATGTGCAGTGGGTGGGTCTGGGCTGTGGGGGGGTAGGGAGACTACCGAGGGACAGTTTTTTTCCAGGTTAAAAAAAATGAAAGACATTGCAGGGCTGTTTTTTATTTTACCAGGGCATATGGCATGCTAGGTGGGCTCCCAGCATGCCACCAGGAGTCTTACTTTTGGGGCAGCTGTAGCCAATGGGGGATTGGGCACCCCCTTCAGCACACAACAAAAGGGGGGTTGGGGTACTACATTATGCCAACAGAGACTGAGCACCCCATCGGCAGACAATAAAAGTGGGGGTTTACATACTGCTGATGGGGAGTGGGCGCCCCCATCTGCAAAATAAACATTGGGGCACTGAAGCCAACAGGGATTGGGGCCCCCGTCAGCAAATAATCATGATGTGGGGGTTAGTATTGTTTGTGAACATGGTGGCAAGCTGCTGTCATGTTCACAAACAATATCAGAGCTTCTAGATCCAACTCTGCAATGATGGGTCACTCCCTCATTGCAGCAAATGGCTGATGCTGCAATGACGAGGTGGCCCCTGATTGCAGCGGCTGATTTTTTACAAGTTGGTGGCACACTGGCTGAACTAGTGTCAGCAGCAGCATGCCACAGCATTGGGGGATGCTGCACAAGCCTTTAAAGGCTGTGGGGGCATTGGCCAAAACAGTGCAATGCCTCCACAACCTTCTTGTGGAGAAAGCTGGCGCAGTATGTTTCTTGCACATGCACGCAATCAACATAAAAAAGAATAGAGAAACAACTAAGAATCAGGTTAGTAACATAAAGGGAAAACAAAGTGCATTAAATAATAAAAACAATAATACCAAAGGAAAGAGGAAAACTAAAGACTATGTCATATCTAAAGAGATAAAAGATAAGACTGCAAGTGAAAGTAGGAATAAGGAATTCTCCAATGGGGACAAAACAAATATTCAAGCAAATAAGAAACAAAAAAAAGAAAAAAGGAAAATCAAGAGAAAAATCAAATATAAAAAAAAAAATAAGAATAATGATGGAAAACAACAACATATAGAATGAATGAATATGGAAAAACAATACATTGGAGATCATGGAGAAGATAAAGAACAGAGGGAACAACTGGAAGACATGCTACGGTGTTTGTCTGATTCAGATTTTGTATTACCAATGTATTAAGTGGAAATAATACCAGAGGAAACAGGGAAGAAATTGGATAAACACTTAAAATCTTTTTTAGCCACAGTAATACAAAATAACACAAATTACAACCCAATGCTGGATAGGTTAAGTGTAATTAGACCTCTGAAAGATCAGGTGTTGGTACTGTTGATGTCAGATCAATATTATGCACTTAAAGCAATAGAAAAACTGAAAAAAAAATTAAAGAATGTAGGGATTGAAATAGAAAGTGTTGTAAAGGTGAAGTTATTATTCCCAGAATATTTTGAAAAAAGAAGGAAAAATAATAATGAAATAGTGGTTCTACCTATATCCATATTTGGAGTAAACAATTTCATAAATGAGACAAAGAATAATTTAAAAATGAAAACTGCTGAATTATTGCAAAATTTAAGGCAGATGGGGTAAACAAAAGGATTAAAAGAATAAAAAGATGGGAAAATAACACATAACAATGTGGATGAATACTAAGGAAGATTATAGGTTAATAATTACAAAGGCTGGGACACTGGACAAAATTGAGAGCAATATGATTGGAGAGGAAAAACAGTACCCTTCAGTGCAGACAAATCTCGGATCATGAAGTGTGGAGTTACCTGATACAGACAACAGATAGATTTCAGGTTTTAGAAACCCAATGTGAAGATTAACATCAACAATATACAACTGGCAAAGAAAATGGGGTGTAGCAGGGGAAGAAAAGCAAAAAATAACAAAAAAAGAAATAATATCATAGAATATATCAGGAATCAGAAACAGATTAGTGGATCCATTTATTAAGTACTTAAAGGAGAATGATTGTACTTGTTTACAAGAGACATGGACAGATCAAGAAAAAGTGATAAATGGCCAAAAAGTATTTCATAAAAAAGCAATAAAAAATAAGAAATATGGTAGACCATCAGGAGGACTAATAACTTGGGTAAAGATAATGAAAGAATGCAAGTTAGAAGAAATACAAACAGAGTTGGATAATATAATAGGAGTCAGAATACAGGGAAAAAGACAATCCATAATAATTATTTATATATATATATATATAAAAGACAAAGAACCTCTGTGTGTGTCTATGTCATCTGTTGGCACCCTTTGCAAACTGTGTGAGAGGCCTTTTGGCACCATGCAGATCTGCTTAAAGATGAACCAGCATAACATTCTGTGGTGATTTGCATATGCAGCCCATGATGCTTTGCATTGTGTGAGCATGTGTGATTTTGTATTTTCATATATATATATATATATATATATATATACTATATGCACATATACAGTATATATACCCCTGGTTAGCCCACAACATAAAGACAATAATGTAATTAAGACCCTAGAAAAAATGTATTTTGATTGTCGATGTATTGTCAATTATCTAGAGGCCAGAGGGGCCCAGAACCCAAGGCAGCATGGATTCACAGAGGGAAGGTCATGCCAGATGAATCTGATAGATTTCTTTGACTGGGTGACCAAAGTAGTACATCAGGGAGGGGCTGTGGACATGGCCTACCTAGACTTTAGCAAGGCATTTGACACAGTCCCACACAAAAGATTAATATACAAGGTTAGCCAGCCTGAGGTGGGCCCCAAGATGACAGCCTGGGTAAAGAATTGGCTGGAGAATAGGACACAGAGGTAATAGCAAATGGAGTCCACTCTGAAGAAAGGGGGTTAATAGTGGGGTACCGCAGGGTTCAGTATTAGGACCTGTCCTCTTCAATGTCTTTATAAGTGACATTGCAGAGGGTCTGGAAGGAAAAGTATGTCTCTTTGCAGATGACACAAAGATCTGCAAAAGAGTTGATGCACAAGGTGGGGTGGAAAGGATGAGAAGGACTTGGCAAGGTTAGAGGAATGGTCAAATGTATGGCAGCTTAGATTCAATGCTAAGAAGTGCAAGGTAATGCACCTGGGAAACAAAAACCCAGGGGAAGAGTACACAATGGGGGGTGAGATACTAACAACAACAAAAATGGAAAGGGACCTAGGGGTAGTCATATCAGATGACCTAAAGGTGGGCAAGCAATGTGAGAGGGAAGCAAGGAGGGCTGGGGGGATACTGGGATGCATAGAGAGAGGCATCACCAGTAGATAACAGGAAGTTATTATCCCTCTGTACAGACAGCTGGTCACACCCCATCTGGAGTATTGCATGCAGTTCTTAAGACCCAATCTCCACAAAGACATAGACAGGATGGAAGCTGTCCAGAGGAGGGCAACTAAAATGGTGCAGGGTCTGCACCGGAAGACATATGAAGAGAGACTTAAGGAGCTTAATATGTAAAGCCTCGAGAAAGGAGGAGAGGGGGGACATGATAGAAACTTTCAAGTACCTCAAGGAATCAACAAAGTCCAAGAGGTAGCATCATTCAAAACAAGAGGTGTGCAAGAACAAGGGGCACAATTTGAAGAAAGGGGGTGGCTCAGAGGTAATTTAAGGAAGTATTTTTTCACAGAGAGGTTGTGGATGCATGGAATGGCCTTCCAGAGGAGGTTGTGGAGTCAAAAACAGTGGTGGAATTCAAGCATGCATGGGACAGTCATAAGGCAATTCTAGGGGGTGGGAGCAGAAAGAAGTAGGCTGCTGGTTAACTAGGATCTGCAGCTTATCCATTAGGTAGGGAAATGGGCAGACTGGGTGGGCCAAGCGGTCCTTATCTGCCGTCAAATTCTATGTTTCTATGTTTCTATGTATTGAAGATAGAATGAGCCAGAAAGTGGAATTATGATAGTGGGAGACTTTAATTCAAGGGCAGGTCATAATAAGTTACTAACTACTGAAGAGATAGAACTATGTCTAGCAATAGTACAAGAGACTTTCGCTAAAAAAGGAAATCAAGGGATAAAAAGACCTATAAAAGGGGAAAGATCATTAGTAACATTTTAATAGAAGGGAATTTTATACTATTAAATGGAAGAACTAAAGGAGATAAAGAGGGAAATTTCACTTATGTAGGAAGTTGGGGGAATTCTGTAATAGACTTATGTTGGGTTAATTGGAACTTAATACCAACAGTAGGAGATTTAAGAATAGGAGAAAGGATGGAAACAGAACACAGCCCTTTACTGGTGACAGTAAACAAGTGGGATAAAATGAGAACAAGAAAGAATGAAACAAAACTAGTACGAACAAAAATAGGAGCAAAATGGGACTTTATTGATAACTACGTGTCTATAAGCCTACTAAAGGAAAGCGGAATAAGTGAATTATTGGAGGAAGTAGTGGAGAGAAATAATGACAAATAGTAGTAGACTTTGAAGACATTATGGGAAAAATAAAAACATTGATTGTGAAAGCCTCTGTATGTAAAGAATATAATGGAAGCAAATGATTTGATACAGAATGTAAAGCAGTTAAAAATTAATTAAATAAAAAAGCGAGACAGGTAAGAAATAAACCAGCAAAAAACTAATAGGGAACAACTGATAATAATTAGGAATAAATATAAAAGGCTTCTGGTTAGCAAAAGGGAGTTGTATAGGAAAAAGCTATGGACAAAAATTGAGAAAGCAGTATGGAACTGAGATGACACACTTTTGGGGGGATTAGTAGCAAGAGGATGGGATGCACATTCAGAGGACATAGAAAATTATATAGATCCTAATAGGTGGATGGAGTATTATGCCAGATTATTTCTGGACAAGGACAATGAAAAGACTGAGAATCCACAAAAAAGTTGGATAGTATTAGAGAAAGAAATTAATGAAGAAGAAATATTAGAAACATCAAGAATGGCTAAAAGACATAAAGTGCCTGGTCCCAAATTTGTCCCTATATGCATCACTTTAAATTATATCAATCAATGGGTGCCTTTACTGAAAAAATTATTCGATCATATAGAAAAAACATGGAGAAATGCCTAGAACATGAAAGGAAAATATAATAGTTCCAATTTTTAGAAAGGAGAAAAAACAAATCCTAAAGATTATTGACCAATTAGTTTATTAGATACATCTCTAAAAATTTTCTCAAAGGCAATACATATGAGAATCATGGACTGGTTACTAAAAAGAGGAATTATTGATGAAGCACAGGTGGGCTTCATGCCAGGCTACTCTACGGTAGACCAGTGCTTTGTGTTAGCACATCTTATACATAAGTACAAATATATATATATATATATATATATATATATACACATATAGATAGATAGATAGATAGATAGATAGATAGATAGATAGATAGATAGATATGTAGACAAAAATGTTATTGTGTTTTTGTGGACCTCCAAGCAGCTTTTGACAGAGTAAAAAGTAGTAAATTATGGAAAGTTTTGGAAGAATATGGCCTTGATGCTGCAATAATAGGGATAATAGTCTTGATGTATAGCAATAACTACACATGTATATGATATAATAAAAAAGGGGACAAAACTGGGAAGTTTGCATCTACATTGGGTTTAAGACAGGGTTGTGTCCTTTCACCAATCTTGTTTAATATTCTTTGAATAAGATATTGTAAAGTTTATATGAGAAAGGACACTGTATGCCAATAATGGGCAACAGGTTGTGCCCAATTTTGGCATATGCTGACAACATTGTTTTAATGTCCATAAGTTATATTGGTATAAAAGGAAGCTTGGAGAATTTTAGAATTAAATGTCAAGAAGCTGACCTGGAAAAAAAACATTGAAAAACTAAGTATAGGATTTTTAATAAGACATTAATAAGGAAAGGAATGGACACAGTACTGAAATGTGGGAACTATACATTACAAACTGTTCAGAGTTTTTGTTATTTAGGAGTAATTTTTAATGGCAATTTAAAATGGGCTGAACATAAAAAGAGTGTAATTAAAAAGAAGAAAAAATTCACCCCAACAGTAAAAAGATTCATGTATAAATACAGAGGATACTCCATTAAAGGGAATATTAGAGCACTCAATGCAAAAATTAAGAGTCAAATAATCTAAGGCGCAGAAATATGGTGGCTTAGTAATAATAAGGAAACAGAAATCCCACTTAATAAACATTACAAAGAATATTGGGTTTACCCAATGGAGTATTCTCCATATTGACTAGAATGGAAATAGGGCAATTACCAGTGAAATGATATATAGAACAAAGACTAATAGGTTACTGGTTTAAAGTATTTCAAATGAAGGATGTGGGATTACCAATAATATGTATGGAGGAAGCTATCTCATACAGGGATAGAGGTTTTGTATTCCCAAGTATAAATATATTGGAAAACGTTATCAAACCACATGGATTATTTTAATGTCTGGTGGATGGTCTAAGAAAACCAATGGACTATATACAGTTAAAATTAAAAAAAATAGATTAAAAGATGTATATTTATATATGTATATATACACATATCTATATATATATATACATATATATATATTTATGTATATATATATATATACACACGCACACAAGAAGGTAATGGGTTATTAAAGAATAGTATAACAAGTAAGTGCTTGGGGAAAATAAAAGGAGAACATTTTGGATGCAACCATATTTATGGATAATAAAAAATTCCCATAAAAGGAAATATTTTACAAGATTCCACTTTGAATTAAATAAATCAAGATGATTAACAAGACTATACACCCGGCAAAAAGACACCAAATGCAGTTGTGGATTGGGAACAGATGACAGTACCAATCTTTTAATAATGTGCCCATTATACAAACACTACCATACATTATATTTGGGTCATATTCTTTGCAAATTGGAAATGGAACCTCAGTATCAAGTAAACTACCTTCTGAAATCAAGTGATGAATATATCTTAGAGCAAGTTGTTAAATTTTATAGATGTATTGAAAGAAAACAATTACACTTTATTTATTAATTTATTGATGATTAGACCCCTTTTCAAAGGTTCCACGTCAATTGAGTAAAGAAACAAAAACAACAGATAGTTCAACAAATACAAAGGTAACAGTGTGAGCAGAGGAACAAAAGTAGCAAGTACTAAAATCAGCACAGTATCAAACATGGTTACAGGTGGTTGAGACATTGCAGCTAGTAATACAATGGTACATAGAGTTACAGGAATAGGAGCAAGGTAGGAGCTAACTAGAACGTACACTACAGGGTGGTGGTGTAGCCATGCCCTGGTGGTTATTAACAATTTCAGGCAGGACCATGGGAGTCCATTGTCATATATATGCATGCTTTAGGGTGTCGATACCAGGGAGGTATGTATTCTGATGAGATACAGGAGCTCCTGGAAAAAACAGGGACAGTCACAGACTGAGTCTTGAGGGATTAGGTCTCTCAGGTGGGATTTGAACAGTTAAAGTTTAGGCTCTGTGATGAGGGAATTTGGGATGGAGTTCATCCAGCTAGGAGCCAGGTAGTTAAATGTTCTTTGGCCTAAGGAGGTTTTGCAGTGGAGTGAAGAAAACGGCAGAGAACCAGCACCTACTATAAAACATTCAAAGCTTATTTGTAACTCCTCCTCTAGGAAATACCAGCCGAGAATGCTAGAGTGCTCATATTACTTTAATGATGCATACAAAAGCACAAACTCACTTAAAAAATGGCCAAAGAAAACTGAAGGAGTCCATAAATGATTAAAGTTCATAAAGTTCCTTGAATCCAGAGCATGCCATATATTCAGAAACAGTTTACACAGAACGCTGCTGGCTGTATCTCCAAACAACAAAGAGCAAGAGCTGAGGGTCATCTCCCAATGACGTCATCTGATGCATTTTGCACGTAGCTTTCTCAAAGGCTGACATCCAAGGATATCCACTTATATTTAAATAAATGGCTTAAAGGGATATTACCCATTTCCCAATATAAATAGCAACATAAAACACAAAAAAGAAAGAACAGAACTGTGCTAAGTATTCATTATACAGCACAAGTATACAGCTGCAAGACTTACTGCTGGACATATTCCGCATAACAACATTTGACACCTTTTATCCAGTAGGTCAAAGTGTAATCTGTGCACTGCTGAAAGATAGAAGGGAGAAAGAAGGCATTAGATAGAAAAACACCTAAACTTTTTAAAAACTGTCTACTTTTTGTACTTCAGAAAAGACCTAATCTCTATCCTTTCATTCAGACCTGGTGTATACATCGCTCCCACAGCAAAAATTCCAGTACTGTTCCCTACGTAGAAGGAGATTATCAAGGTCCCCCTCTCTTTTAGTTAACATAGGTTTTTCAATAGCTGTAAACAAAAATCTATGTGCAGTCTTGTCGGTTGCTTTCAGTATATGCAGTGCTAGGGCATTATTGTCATCACCATTTAAAATAGACTTAGCATGTTCTCCTATACGTATTTTAAAAGGACGTTTTGTTTTGCCAATATAAAAGCTACTACAGGAGCATTCAGCAACCTGGGTTCTTTAGAATTCTTAAGCCTCTGGGAATGTGCTTTACTGTACCTCCAAATATGCTTTTAGCGATATCTCTTCCCAGTATAACCGCTTAAGATTACATGCGGTTTTCTCAAAGGCTATAAAAGCCTGTCGACTATTAATAGTAGCTCAGTAAGGGAGCGAAAGCCCTCAGTGCGCTGTCCCTGCCGTGTCTCAGACATTCAATAACATGTATAAAGAATTAGAAAAGAAAACGGCAGAGAACCAGCACCTACTTTAAAACATTCAAAGTTTAGTTGTAACTCCTCCTCTAGGAAATACTGGCCGAGAATACTAGAGTGCTCATATTACTTTAATGATGCATTGGGAAATGGGTGATACCCCGTTAAGTCATTTATTTAAATATAAGCTTTGAATGTTTTAAAGCAGGTGCCGGTTCTCTGCCATTTCCTTTTCTAATTCTTTTGAGCCGAGCACTACTTGTTCCTTTGTGCAGTCCATCCTACTTGCTCTACATTTGTTCCGTAAAAGGACTGGCACAGGTTGTAAGATTGTAAAGAATTAACTCCTTTGACTTTGTATTGTTCAAGCTTGCGCTCCTGCTTTATACGTGTTATTGAATGTCTGAGACACGGCAGGGACAGCACGCTGAGGGCTCTCGCTCCCTTACTGAGCTACTTTTAAAAAATACTACTAACACAATAAACTTTACCAAATTATTGAATAGTACCACAGAAACATCGGGACCTATTAATAGTTGACAGGCTTTTATAGCCTTTGAGAAAATCACATGTAAGCTTAAGCGGTTATACTGGGAAGAGATATCGCTAAAAGCATACATAAAAAGCATAAAAAACATTCAGTTGCGTTTCCTATTCATTCACAAATCTGGACTGCCTTATGCGGTATGGGCTGCCGCCCGTGGCTCTTGCTCTGAACCAGGGCGTGCATCCCACCGAAACAGTCAATCGGCCAGCGAAGGGCGGCAGGCAGGGTGGGTGGTGCTGCCACCCGCTGACGGGGAGCAGGGTGGTGGAGCTCAGTTGGTGGGTGGAGTGGGGCCACTAGATCACCAGGAATTGGACTCGGGGTGGATCTTATGCCCTTGATTGGGCCAGGCAGGGGGTTTCAAGTACAGTTATGCCGCAATTGGGGCCAGTGGGGGAATGAGATCTGCCATGATCGGCTGCGGGGGGCACAGAGAACAAGTGGAGGGCCACCCACAGGTGGCAGCTGCTGTGTTGTGCCCTGCAATGTGGAAGCTCACCTGTGGGTGGCCCTCGACTTACTCCTTTTTTTTTTGGCTCAAAGTTGTGCAGGCGCAGGTAGAGGGTTGCGCCTGCACAACTCTGCACAGCTGGGCTGAATATCGGGCTGAGCAGTTTATGCATGGTTCCTCCCCCTCCGGTTGAGCATGCCTTCATTAGCATTGCGCTGTTGCTCAGCATGACTTGGGGGTGCAACTGCCTCCTGCTGAATATCACAGAATGGCGCAATTTCAGACTTGCGCAGGCGCAACCCTATTGCACATGGCGCAACCCTTTTGAATATCCAGCCCAAGATATTTATTGTTTGCAGTTATAATTTTGTTTAGTAATTATATTTTATTTGAGGGAACAATTTGAGCAGTGAGCGTGCTTTATTACGTCTTTTATTCCACCTGTATCTGGCTCGGTGAGAGAGTCCCGGAGGGTGGTTTTTAAATTATTCCCTCTGTCTACTATTTTATCATTATTATTATGATTTAATTATTGTTTTTGTTTAATTTTATGAGCATCTTTAATTGTTTAGTACCAGGTAGTGAGAAGATCTGGGAATAATTTAGAATTGTGTTGGTTAAGTTTTGGTTGTCCCCCAGGCCGTGGGAGGGCTTGTGGGATAAAATAATTAATCAGGTTTTGTGTTAGAGTGTCGGTTAAGTTTAATTTTTTATTTTAGTTAGTTTTTAGTTGTAGGAAGATTGCGGGTAGTTTTATTATATTTATTTTTAATTTTGAGCAGCTTGATGTGCCTGCCTGCCCCTCCTGTCTTGTGCTATTCAGCCTCTGCTCTCCATGCCCTCCACCCCTTCTCTTTTCCCCCCCGCCCGCTCATATCTATCATAGGTGTCGGACGCTAGGGATTGCCCGAAGGGGGAAAGGGAACTGGGGGGTGGGGGGTTGTGGACAGCAGAGTGAGTGGTGCTTTCCCATAGGGGTGGTTAGGCATAGAAGACACCCTGGGGCGAAATGGCTTCTTGAGCATGGTAATCCTGTTCTGGTTCCCATACACAAGGGCACCTCCAGTTTTGGAGGGCAAGTGGTTGGGACAACTCGGCAACCTCGTCCAACTAAGGGCGTTGTTGTGCAATGCCAGATCTGTCAGCAACAAGACTGGTCTTATTGCAGATTTTGTTGCAAGGGCAGATCTGGCTTGCATTACCGAGACCTGGTTGGATGGGAATGCGGCCCCCTTTTTAGAGTCTGCTGTTCCCACCGGGTACTCGGTTATACACCGCCCGAGATTGGATCGCGGGGGGGGGTGGTCTGTTTCAAGACCGAATTGGGCCTAACTGGTGTACCAGTTGAGGAGGCCAAGTCATTTGAGTGTACTGTGGTAGCTGGTGTAGGGTGCAGGATTGCTCTCATTTATCGTCCACCAGATGATGAGAAGCATTTTCTGCAGAAAATAGCAGATTTTGCCGCCGACATGGCCTTGGAGTCGCCCAGATTGATGGTTCTGGGAAACTTCAATGCTTGGGTCAACGACGAATCTTCACTTTTTGGTCAACATTTCCTCCAGGTGATGACATCTCTGGGCTTTTACACAGGTTGTTTCCACAGCTACACACAAGGGAGGTCACTCTCTTGACCTGGTCTTCCTCCTGTGGATCGAATCTTCCGATTTGGTGGTGGAACCAGTCGGTTGGTCCGATCACTACTTTCAATTTTGAGGCCCCCCTGGGTAAGTCGACCCCTGTGGAGCTGGTCGGGTATAGCCCATTGCAGGACGTTGTCCCTGAAGACCTGATGGTGGTTATTGACCTCTCGTTATTTGACGAGTTTTGCACTGATCCTGAGCAGCTGGTAGTGGCCTATAATAGGGCCATATCAGTGGCTCTTGATCAGATTGCACCAGTCAGTGTTCACCCCCTCCTACATCATCCCATTGCCCCATGGTTTGATGGGGCTTTGAGAGGGCTGCGGAGGTTGGGGCGTAGGTTGGAGCGTCGTTGGAGGAAGACTACCTCTGATGCCGACCATCTTATTTTGCTAGAGCATAATAAACTCTTCTAAACAGCAATTTCCCATGAGAAGGCAGAATTCCTGTCCAGGGAAATTTCTGTCACACGGAATCAACCGGCTCAGCTCTACAGAACTGTTGACAGACTGTGCAACCCAGCCTGTCAGCAGATCCACTGAGCCTTTTCGCAAACTGACTGCAAGGAGATCGCTTGATTCTTTGCAAATAAGGTTGAAGACATCAGGAGGGGGTGCCTCCAACCTCATTCCAAGGTTGTTGCAGTTGATTAGTGTCCTATCGCAGAGCCCTGAATTTCCTGGAGTACCTTTGACCTGCCGTATTTCGTAGATACTATGAGGATTGTCCATGAGATGCGTCCAACATGCTGTAGTTTGGACCCTGGCCCTACTTCCCTGATTATGGGTTGTAGTGAGATCATCGGCCCAGCCTTAGCTCGGATTATCCGGTGTTCTTTAGATACAGGAGTTTTCCCTAGCTCTCTGAAGGAAGGGGTGGTGACCCCCCTTCTGAAGAAAGATTCTTTAGACCCGGATGACTTAGAAAACTACAGACCAATCTCTAACCTCCCTTTTGTGGGGAAGATTATTGAGAAAGTTGTGGCGGTCCAACTGGATAACCATTTGACTATTCATAGTTTATACAAACCTCTCCAGTCTGGTTTTTGTAAGAGACATAGTACCGAGACTGCTCTGGTTCGGGTGCTCAATGATCTCCTGAATGCGAGAGATCGGAGACACCGTTCTATTTTGGTTCTTTTTGATCTGTCATCAGCTTTTGATACTGTGGATCATGGGGTTTTGCTCGAATGCCTGAGGTCCATTTGTGGACTATAGGGTACGGTCCTCAGGTGGTTTTCATCTTTCCTTGAAGGGAGAATGCAGAGAGTGGTCTCGGGTTTGTATTCATCCGGGGCCTTCTCTCTGCCTTGTGGGGTACCTCAGGGCTCAGTGTTTCCCCTCATGTTATTTGCAGTATATATGCTACCCCTCGGAGACATTGTAAGATGGTACGAGCTGAGGTTTCTCTGCTATGCTGATGATACCCAGCTCTACCTGCCTTTTGCACCCGACTAGGTTAGTGCTGTCTCGGTACTGAACAACTGGCTCGCTGATATCCAAGACTGGATGAACACCAGCGGTCTAAAGTTGAACCCGGGAAAGACTGAGGTTATGGTGGTGGACCCAGGTCGCAGGGTAGAGGGTTTGAGGACTGGGCTCCCCTCTGGATTAATCCTGGGGGTGGACCAGATCCTCACCTCTGAATGGGTGCGCAACCTGGGAGAGGAGCTTGACACTGGTCTGATCCTTCGTTATCAGGTGTCTGCAGTTGTCAAGACTGCATTTTTTCATCTTAGGAACATTGCCAGGATTAGGCACCTTGTTCCACCTAGCACCCTGCCAGTTTTGGTCCACGCCTTTGTGACATCTCGCCTTGATTACTGTAACTCCCTTTACCTAGGACTTCCTGGATTTGATATCCGCCACTTGCAGCTAGTGCAGAATGCGGCAGCACATTTGTTGACAGGGACTTCCAGAAGTCCTCATATTACCCCTGTGTGCTACCCACTCTGCACTGGCTGCCAATACAGTGGTGGATCACCTTCAAAGTGGGTCTCTTGACCTACAAAGCCCTACATGGTCTAGGTCATGACTATTTGAAAGAGCTCCTGGTGCCCTACACCCCTCTGAGACAGCTCCGCTCAGCTGATGAGGGGTTGCTGGAGATTCCGAGGGTAAATCTGAAGTCTTCTGGAGCTCATGCTTTTGGATTTGCTGCAACTACCCTCTGGAATTCTCTGCCCCATCTGCTCTGGGAGAGCAGAATGGTGGGGAGCTTCAAGCAGGCTCTGTAGACTTTTCTATGGGAGAAGGCATTTTCTGCTTTGTTTTAACTGTATACTGTAGTTTTGTAATATTTGTTTAGAGCTGTTTTATTGTATGTATTGAATATGTCTGTGTTTTTCTTGATGTACAGCGCTTTGAAAACTTTGAAAGGCGCTTAATCAAATAAATTTTATTATTATTATTATTTTGGTGCTAAAAACCCAAAGTGGAGCTACAAACTGGGGAATGAGCAATTATCTGTGACTGAGGAGGAGAAAGATCTGGGTTGCTCATTACAGGAGTAATGAACAACTTAGCAAAATGCAGAAAGTTGGCTGCAAAGGCCAACAGGATGCTGGGCTGCATTGCTAAGGGTATATCTTCAAAGGGGGTCATTGTGCCATCATTATAGATCACTAGTTAGGTCACACCAGGAGTACTGCATGCAGTACTAGCACACGTATCTGAAGAGGGACATTTGAGTTACTGGAGAAAACATTTAAATATTCCACTCTCTAGACAGGGTCCACTAATGCCAGCACTTCCTGTATGCAGGGAGCCTTGGCAAACAGTGGAAGTTATTGGAGACAGAGGTGCTTCTTGGGGGACGTCACAAGGTACAAACCAAGCTCCCAGAATCCTGAACACAACATGGCACAGCTGGTAGCAGTGTAAATGGTGCCGTGTAAACATGTGCTATGCATTATAAATGGATTGCCGCAAGCGTGGAGAACATGGTAAGATACGGTGATGCGGCAGTATTAACACACTTTATATTGATTTATGGACTAACATTTGGAAATTATACACTCTTCACTGGGTAAAGTTACCATTTAAAACAATTAGTCCAGTTGGCCTGGTGGCGCGGAGGGTTGAGGTGCTGAATGCCACACCTCCTCCACGCCGGCGACCTGTGTTCGGGAACTAGCAGGGGGTTGCCAGGGGTTGGAGGGGATGAGGAAGGAATGACCATCCCATGGACTGCTCTCCTTCTTCAGGGAGGGGGGCTTAGCTCATACCAGTGCAGTAGCAGCCCCTGGTGGTGACTGGGCAGTTGTACTGCCCAGCCAGCAGATGCAGGAGATGGGACTGTAGTTGACACATTTCCAGTGCGCACGGGAGCGTGCGCATGTTTAGCAGAGCATCATTGCATGTCCAAGCCCAGGGAGCAACACTCAAGCCAATAAAACCCCCAGCTGTGGATAGGGGAAGGTGCCTACCATGTTCATCCACACTCCCGCTGTCACACCTGCCTGCGGAAGCCCCTCCCTCCCTCTGACTCCCTATGCATTGGATTTACAGATAGAGTGCCAGGGCAGGTGGCCCTATCCCCAGGGGGCTCAGAGTCAGGGGATTCATCAGGTCAGAGTGCCTGCAGGTAAGGTTTCAGACAGGGAGGCAGAGACCGGTGCTGTGGTAGCTGGAGAGATTTCCACCGATGGAAGCATAAAGAAAGTAAAAAAAAAATATATATATTAGTCCAATAAAGGGTAAAGCATTTCTTTTATTTCTTTCTCACTGACTGGACTAACATGGCTACCACATTACTTTGTATTATCTAAAGAAATTAATACTTAAAAAATTCTCTCCTGCTAGCCTGGTGGTGCCGAGGGTTGAGGCACTGGCTGCCACACCTCATCCCATGCCAGTGACTCAGGTTTGGGGATGAGCCTGGGTTGCCAGGGGTTGGAAGGGGGAAGAGAGGATTGAGTATCTGGAGGATTGCTCTCCTCTCTCAGGGGAAGGGGACTATTCATCCTACCCATTGACTGCCCTCTGACAGTAGCTGGAGGGCAGTGCTGATCGGGATGCTTGAAGCTGACTTTCTCACACTGGAAGGGTGGGGTGGGAGAAAATTGGAAATGCTGCAGTCCCCACAGGACCTATGATGGTCCAATCGCACCAGTTTATCTGCCTCCACCACCAGATCTGATGTATCAGGGTGGCAAGGGTATGCCGGCACCCCCCACCTAGCCTTGCCATGGAGGGGGTAATCTATGGGGGAACTTCAGGGGTGGATGACCTGGGGGTTGGATTAGAGGATGAACCCCTCCAAGAAAGGGGTCATAGGCCCTGAAGAGGCTGTAGTGGACAGGGGAAAAGATAATAAAAAAAAACTCTCCTATCTAATACTTTCTACAGTAAGGAAACATAATGTTGTAGCCTTAAACACACACATTCTGAGGTTCCTCACTGAGACACTAGCTGCTTAAAGAAACAAAAGATCAAAGAACTCTAATCTGCTACCTCCTGGGGGCTAATGGCCTTTTGCAGTGTCTGCCTACTGTAGGTGTGAGTGTCCTTTGTTTCAGTACCATTATGTGTTTCCTGGTTTTCCAAATATTTACTGAGAGGCTAGGGTGTGCCTGTTTCAAGGAATTTGTTATTTAATTATTTTAATTTGTAATTGCAGGTTAGGTTCACTGAGATACAAGTCTCAGTTATATACTGTCCCGAGTGAAAAATAAATACACATGGCATTCAAGAAGATACTTAATAATAAAAACATAGAAATTTGCCCCATGATCACAAAAGATAATTGTGCAGTGACTTTAAATGCAAGGTAACCTGACTACAGTCCTTCTGAAGTGCAGTAAGAAAATTCTAGGACTGAGTTGCAGAAAAATAAAAGGTTGCTAACCCATATGTGGAGCGAACTTTAGGAAAGACAGAGAATGATGCTGGACAGCTCTAAGATTAAGTGTGATGGAAAAATAATCTTTTTCTGATAAATAGGGAGCAATCAGACTACGAATGCATTTAAAAAAACAGGGAACACCAATGAAACAGTCTTCTAAGAGACAATGGCAACCAGTTCAAATCATGTAATAATGAACAGTGATGAATATCTCATATGAACAAAGATCCCAAGTGTACATGTGTGGGATCTTTGTTCATGCCTCTCACATGCATGTGCGGGATATGGGTGTCGATTTCAAAATGTAACTTGTACTCCTTGCAATGTCAGTTTTTAGTCAGAGATGCCAGGAGCATTTTGTTACACCACAAGTGCCAGGATTTACTTGGTTTAATGCCACCTTATGAAAAAATAGCATTTCAGGAACATTCCTGTGGCAGACCCATGTCCCCAGCTGCTTCTGGGTCATGGGTCAGTAACTGTCAACCTGAATGAAACAATATTCCTCAAAAAAATACAAAAAGGTACTAATGCTTATGTATTTTACATAGTGGAACATTCTGCTTTAGATGTGTGATAGGAATGTGCCAAGAGGCACACTTTTTAGATTTGGGGAAAAAGTGATGGGAAAAGCTGATAGTGCACCTTTAAATACAGAAGATAAATGGTTCATAAATAAAGAAAAAAATGAAAAGGGCATTACACTAACAGGTAAGGGTGTCAGAACATCATAAATAGTGGTGGGGGATGACATTTTGAAGGGCATCTGGCACTTATAATCAAGTGCTAATTTAGAAATTGCAGGTAATGTCTAAAAGGAAAAAGAGTTGTTTCACCGGGACATGGACAGAGGGATGGGTAGTACTAAAACAAGAGTCCTGGACTTTTAGAGGGTTGACTTTGACAGGATAGAAAAGTTCCTCAAGGACACTGTGGTTGGATTTTAACACGCATGAGACAGGCATAAGAAAAGCATAGAGGTAAAGCAAAGGAAGGGTCAGAAGCTGTAATCAAGTATAGGGCTTATGGGCAGACTGGATGGATCTAGCAGTCCTTATCTGCCAACAAGTTCTATGTTTCTATGACACCTTTCTGGGATCAGAGTAGGTATTAATGTGGAATAGAAATGGGCCATAATAGAGAGAACAATACTCTCAGCCTCAGACTGTTGCAGTTTATCAGACCATCCACTGCTCACTGCTCATAAGAAAAATGTCAGGTAAAAAATGCAGGTTTTCAGTCTTCGAGTCACACCACTACCACATAAATGATAGTTTTTTTAACACTGACCCCTATGCACAAAGGTGCAGAATGGCTACACACCGCATATCTTGGGTGCATAGTTACCCCACACCAAGTGTGCCCTCCACACAGGATACACTAACAGGGATTGTATGGACCCAATGCACCTGATCCCCCAAGTCTGTGGACTGCACCACACTGAGGATGTTCCAGGGCATGCCAGCACTGCACGGTATTCACTAAACTGTGTAGTGCTGGCCGCAAGGGTGCAGAGGTCTGCATCTGGTATGTCAGTCAGGACCAGGTGTAACCCGGTATGCACCCCCACAGATGCCACCCTCCAGTCATGAGAGGTCTGGGAAATATCCCGCAGTGTGGCCCTGGACCTGAGACTGCATGGGAGGGCTGGGGCAGCTAAACCACACACCGGCAGCATGTCCAAGGTCCAGGGGTGTTGTTGCCATGGGTGTGGGGGACTACCTACTGACTCCTGGGCCGTGGCTGCACCATGTAGTTGGGTCAGTTTTCTGGGTCAGACTTTCTGCGATGTGTGGTTGCGTGGATCCAGGGGCCCACAGGTCTATGCAAGACACAGACCTGCACCTACAGGCACAAGGGATCTAGTCCTTGATGGGCATCCAACTGGATGCCTGCCTGGGTCTGTGACTCTTCCCCCAGCTGCCCTGCAGGGACCTACATGCTGGGGGGAGCAGGGGACAGGTGGCCAGTGCTAGTGAATGCCAGTATGGGCACACCTGTCTGCAGGTGCACCACTGCAAAGGCTGGGTACATGCTTGTTTTGCATACCTGCACCCACTTTGTGCATAGAGCCCATAATATACATGACAGCATGCACCATTTGTACTATCTAACAATGACAGATGGCTGGGACATACACTGTTAATGTTACCGGCTAGCAGGCTGCTCTTCCTGCAGGCTTAAGTGTTGGGGGGAAGGTAAGTCTCCTCTCTTTGCCAGATTATTTATGGATGTTAGTACTCTGAAATACAGGATATTGCACCATTTACAGTGATGTATAACAAATTTAGGGAGGTCACAGCAGACAACCCTAGCTTTGTCAGGATTTGTGGCACCCCCTCTTTCACTGCACCTTCGCATGAGTCTGGAATATGACCATATACATTATGGCTGCATTTATCATCTCCTCACCATCCCTGGCATATTTAAAACATTAACTCAGTGACTGACTGACAGTGTTACACCAGGAGGTTGTGGGTTTTAGTCATTTTGGCTCCTACCATCAAGTTTCTCAGTGGAAGAATGTCTAAATCATGACTGAACTTCTCAACCTACGTAACAGTACCTAGGTTTGCAGTTTGCATTAACTCATTCACACCACAAGAGCTCTTTGAGACTTCCACCACTTGTGCCCTGTATACTCTTAGCACTGCATCCTGGGCCTTTTTAAGCAAATTCAAGCCATAATCAGCATGCCACTAACAAATGTGACTACCTCTTGAACCGTAAGTGCTACACACAAAGTATGAGTGGCAAAGCTGTTCAGCACAATGTTACCTTTCCAATGGTGCTATGCAATCAGTTGTAATCAATTTAGTTTTTATTTTATACTAGCTGAAATACCAAACAACTGATTTTTTTCTGATTTGTTTTCAAGGTGCTTAGGTGACGCATGAGAGACAAATGTCAGCCATGCACACCATACCTTAAACAAATGCAAATAACTCCTAAAACATATGTGGTAGACACAAAGTATCAGTGGCAAAATTGTTCAGCACAACATAACCTTTCTAATGGTGCTATGCAATCAATTGTAATCAATTTAGTTTTTATTTTATAGTAGCTGAAATACCAAACAACTGTTTTTTTTTTCAGATTTATTCAAGGTGCTTAGGTGAGGCTTGAGAGACAAATTTTAGCCGTGCACACCATACCTTAAACAAATATGAATAACTCCTAAAGTATACATGATAGACACAAAGTATCTGCAGCAAAATGGTTCAGAGGAAAATTACCTTTCTAACGGTGTTATGCATTCAATTCTAAGCAATTTGGTTTGTTTAATAGTTAGGTAAAAACTGCTGACTTCCTCAGACGTTTCTAGGCCTGAGGGAAAGTCAGTTGAGTAACATAAAACATAGAAACATAGAAACATAGAAGTTGACGGCAGATAAGGACCGCAAGGCCCATCCAGTCTGTCCATTTCTTTTTCTACCTCATAAATGTGCCATCGGCCTTTTCTCTGTCAGTGGCCTATCTATTTATAGTCATTTGTATTGCTCCCTTATGCCTATCCCATGCCTGTTTGAAGCCCTGCACTGTATTCATAGCCACCACTTCTTGTGGTAAGCCATTCCATCATCCACCACCCTTTCTGTGAAAAAATTCCTCGCATTCCCCTTAATGGCCCCTCTAATCTCATGCTGTGTCCTCTTGTCCTGCTATTTTTCTTATATTTAAACATGTTAAACTCTTTCACCTTGTTAATGCCTCTTATGGTGTTTGAATGCCTCGATCATATCACCTCTCTCCCTCCTTTGCTCAAGTGTATATTGAGCTCTGTTAATCTGTCCTCATATGTCTTCTGATGCAGTCCCTGCACCATTTGGTTGCCCTTCTCTGGACTGCCTCAATTTGGTTAATGTCCTTGTGAAAGTGTGGCCTCCAATACTGCACGCAGTACTCCAGATGGGGCCTAACCAGTGTCTTGTAAAGAGGGATTATTACCTCCCTCTTACGACATGTGATACCCATACTAATACGCCCTAACACCCCCCTAGCCTAACCTACTGCTTTAGAGGTCTGCTTGGATGATTTCAGGTCATCAGTGATGATGATGACCAAGTCTATTTCTTCCTTTGTGACTGCTAGTAAATCCCCTCCCAGCCTATAGGTGGTTTCAGAGTTTCTCTTCCCTATGTGCATGATTTTGCACTTCTTTGCATTAAATCCCAGTTGCCACTCTTCTGACCATTTTGCTAGTTTATCTAGATCTCTTCTCATTCTGCCCACCCCATCTGGATCATCTACTCTGTTGCAGATCTTGGTGTCATCTGCAAACAGACAAACCTTACCCTCTAGTCCATCTGCAAGGTCACTAATGAAGATGTTGAAGAGGACTGGCCCCAGGACTGATCCCTGAGGTACCCCACTTGTGACTTGCATCTCTTCTGACTGCATACCATTTACCACCACTCTCTGTTTTCTGCCCGTCAACAGTTTGCCACCCAGTTGACCAACTTCTGACCCACCCGACCTACCAGCTTATTTATCAATCTTCTATGTGTGGAACAGTGTCAAAAGCTTTGCTGAAGTCAAGGTAGGCAACATCGACTTCTCCCCTTGGTCCACCACTCTGATTACCCAGTCAAAGAAATCTATGAGATTAGTTTGACAGGACCTTCCTTTGTAAACCCATGCTGTCTTGGATCCTGTGCCCTATGGATTCCAGGTGTTGCACTATCCTTTCCTTAAGGAGTGCCTCCATAATCTTGCCCACTACTGAGGTAAGACTGACTGGTCTGTAGTTCCCCGCCTCCTCCCTGCTACCACTCTTGTGGAGCGGTATCACATGAGCCCTTCTCCAGTCTTCTGGGACCTCTCTCTGCTCAGAGACTCACTAAACAGTTCTGCTAATGGCTCTGCTAGTTCCACCTTTAGCTCCTTAAGTACCCTGGGATGTATGCCATCAGGTCCCATTACCTTATCCACCCTGAGCTTAGCAAGCTCTTGTAGGGCCTTTCTTTTGTGAAGGGAGTAGTGCTCACCTCCCTCCCCCCTGTGTCCATGATGCTGAGCTGTGGGCCCTGCCCTGCCTTCTTTTCAGTAAATACTGAGCAAAAGTATCTATTTAGGATAGATGCCTTTACAGGGTCCTCCTCCTCACATGCTCCCTTTTCTCCATTAAGCTTAGCAATACCCCTCTGGACTTTCTCCTTTCACTAATGTATCTATAGAAAGTCTTGTCACCTTCTTTACTATTCGTGCTAGTGTTTCCTCAGTTTGGGACTTTGCCTTACTGCCTTCCCTGCTTCCTTAGGGCAGTTTGGTATGCCTCCCTATCTTCATCCGCTGTGTTCCCTTTATATTTCCTGAAGGTCAGCCTTTTGGCTCTGACCTTTTCTGCTACCGTATTTGAGAACCAAAGTGGTTTCCTTCTTCTTTGCACTTCCTTTTCTGTCTAACACAATGGGATGTTGCTTCAAGTATTGCATCCTTAATGCTTGCCCACTTTGCCTGTACCCCCTCACCTGTGTTTCTTTTTGCCAGGGCTAGCTTAACTCTGTTGGCCATCTTATCAAAGTCAGCTCCTCTGAAGTCCCATATTTTTGCCTTGGAATGGGATGATTTAGATGTAGCAGCCAAATTGAACCATACCATGTGATGGTCACTGGCCCCCAGGTGACCTTCTACCTGGAGATCTGTGATCCCTTCCTTGTTAGTCAGTACTAGATCTAGGATAGCCCTGTCTCTTGTGGGTTGCTGTACCAGTTGTTTGAGGCCCTCCCCCTGCAGGCAATCCACTATGTGTCTAGTTCTGGCAGATGTTCCTGCTGGTATTGACCAATCTGTATCCGGCATGTTGAAGTCTCCCATTATCAGAACCTCCCCTTTAGCTGTCATGTTTTGTATATCTTCTAACAGTAATGTGTCTATGTCCTCCTCCTGGTCTGGAGGCCTGTAGACAATCCCAGTTCTTATGGCTGTCCCATTTCCTGTTTCCAGGGTGACCCACAGTTCTTCTGGCTCCTTATGTGTATTCTGAATTTCTGTAGCTTTGATATTTTCATTAACATACAGGGCCACTCCTCCCCCCCTTTTTGCACCTCGGTCTCTTCTGAACAATACATAGCCAGGTACTGAAGTCTCCCAAGTGTGGTTACTTGTAAACCACATCTCACTAATTGCTACTATGTCCAGTTTAGCCTTTGACATTATTGCCTGCAGGTCTGGGATCTTATTTCCCAGGCTGTGAGCATTTGTGTACATGATTTTCCATTGGCCAGATTTTGGTGTGTTAGTTGTTGGGTGAGGTTTGGTATTACCCCTGTACGTCGTATGGGGAGACAAACCTTTTTTCTTACCTGGTGATGCAAATGAACTGCAAACATGCTGAATCCCTGTTTGACCACTAGCTGATGGGGGAGGGGTGTTCTTCCCATTCGACGTATGGGGTGCTGCACCCCTCTCCCCATTTGCTAGTTTAAATATTCTGCAAAGACGTCAAACTTCTGCCCCAATGCACTGACTCCCTCCTTAGTCAGATGCAGTCCATCAAATTTAAAAAACTTTCGCTCTCAGAACTGTTGCCAGTTCCCTACAAATCTGTGTCCTTTTTCCTGGCACCAGCCCTTGAGCCATGTGTTTAGCTCCCCTATCTCCCCTTCTCTGACCTTCCGTCCATCTGCTCCCCTCTCCCAGACTGGCAGGATCTCAGAGAAGGAGATGCTAGATGAAATAGATGATAGTTTGTCACCCAGCCTGGTCAGGTGTTCCTTGGTCTCCACAACTGACCGGCTGGTGAGATCATTAGTCCCTAGGACATCAATGTTTTCTCCTGCTTTGTGAACAATTTTAGCAATGCGGTCAGTGTCTCTCCATGCTGATGTACCTGGGAGACATTTGACCATTACCCCTGGCTGGAGATGGGTATCAACTCCTCAAATCATGGAGTCTCCTATGATCAGAAGTTTTTTTATTTCCTTTTTGCTTTTTTTGTTTTGGTTCCTGATTTGGGTGAGTTTTGTTGTGCTAGCTCCTG
This sequence comes from Neoceratodus forsteri, assembly GCA_016271365.2. Lineage (NCBI taxonomy): Eukaryota > Metazoa > Chordata > Ceratodontiformes > Ceratodontidae > Neoceratodus > Neoceratodus forsteri. The sequence continues at coordinate 466,292,853 of CM057449.1, forward strand.
TGCTGCAGTGTCCTGCTCTGCAGTGTCTTCTGCCTTTTTGTTTGATTTCAGAGATAGAGGCAGATACCTGTTTGTAGTGTTTATATGGTTTTTGGAGGTAATATGTTGGAGAGCAGAGAGTGATGGGGCACCCAATTTGCCCCTCCTAACCACCTGCCATGCTCCTGGACCAACTACCCTCTGCGGTCGAGGTTTTTCAGTTGGATGCTGGGGAAATGGCGGGTGGTTCTTATAATGTATTTCCTCTTGAATATGAAATTTGAGGCGTGCAATCTCTGCCCATGCTGTCCAGAGCTGAGCCCTAAGATCTTCAAAGGCCCAACATGTAGGACAGTGTCCTAAATCCTGTAAGACTGTCCTTCTGAAAATTGTTCCGCAGTACCTGCAGTTAACGATATCCATTCCAGATAAGTACATCTACAGGCGCTATTGTCCTGAGTGGCTAAGCTTTCAGACACTGCCTACAGATGTCTCTAGGCCTGAATGAGTTAACACAATTACATTTGTCCTTTACTTTAGTTATTTGAGCAACTAGTAATCCCCAGTTTGCATTCCAAGTGCAGTTCCATGGCTTTCTCCTCTGCTGCTGCTGAATGTATTATTTCTTTGAATCATTATCTCTATGCTGTTTTCAGATTGTCATCGTTTGTTAAATTGCACTACTGTGTATTGTTTTTGTAGTTTAAATGTTACCTTTTGTTGCTCACTGTATCCCTTGTGATGTGCTGTACTTCTCCCAGGTCATACCTTAAAATAGGTAAATAATGGCCTAGCAAACCATACCCGGTTAACAAAAGTGAAATAAATTTCATTTATTGGTTATACTGGAAAGGCATGTGAGCATTGCTGCCCATTTACAAAAGCATCCAGTTACAAGAAACAATGATTGAGACATACAATTGTCAAGGATAGCAATGACTGAGACATAACATTTTCAAGGATAGATGAGCTGGAGTGAAGATCTTGTGCATGCTCAAGAGAGTATCCTTTCTGCATAGGCACGTGATTTCGGCTCCGATTTGTAAAAATATTTTGTGGTAGAAGTAGTGCTCATTTTTAATTCACAGACACCAGGGGTGACTGATGATAAGAGCCTCTGCAGCATTAACTTAATTTTGCAATGTGCTTGTGAGAAGTTGCAATTTGGAACAGTGCTTGCTGGCAGATGCACGTCCTCGAGGTGGATATGTGTCCAGTGGCAGCAGAGTTTAGTGTGGACCAACTAAAAAGAAATATATGCTAATATTGATGGGAAAAGGTATATTAATTACTTTTATGCTACTCAAGGGCATTTTAAAATAACTCCTTCACAAATATGTGCCAAGAGGCACACTCCTGACGTATGTTAAAAACACAGAGTGGCAAAGTTGACAGTGCCCCTTTAACCAGAAAAATTATTTGGAAAATATCAGTCTTATAAATTATAGAAAATGAATTTATGTTATTTATGGAAAAAGAAAAAAAAATATCAGCTGTATTCGAACCCATAACCACAAAAAATATATAACACATTCTTATCATGATACACCACAGCAGAACTCTGCAATTTGTATTTTAAAAAAGGTTAATGAAACTACCATATGCACAGTTTCAAACAAGACAGATATTAATCCAGAAATAATTCTTGGGGAACATCACTCTTGTAAACTATACAAAAATTAAATAATATATGTTATTCTTGGAATAAAAACATCATCTGGATTCAAATCACTAACCAAAACATCCAAGCACACACACTTATCATGATGCGGCACTGCAGAAGTCCATAAATTGGCCTCTAAAAAGATTAATGAAACTATCTTATGTGCTGTTTCAAACAAAATAGATATCTAACCAGAATTCATTTTTGGAAAACACTGTTATAAGCTATAGAATTAATCAATTTATGTTATTCTTAAAAATTCAGTTGGATTTGAACCCCTAACCACAAAAATATATAACACAGGCTTATCATGATGCACCACAGCAAAACTCTGCAATTTGCATTCTAAAAAAGGTTAATGAAACTACCATTTGCACAGTTTCAAACAAGACAGATATTTATCCAGAAATAATTACTGGGGAACATCAATCTTGTAAACTATACAAAAATTAATGTATGTTATTCTTGGAATAAAAACATCAGCTGGATTCAAATCACTGACCAAAACATGCAAGCACACACACTTATCATGATGCTGCACTGTAGAAGTCCATAAATTGGCCTCTAAAGAGATTGATGAAACTATCTTATGTGCTGTTCCAAACAAAAGAGATATTTAACAAGAATTCATTTTTATGAAAACACTGTTATAAGTTATATAAATAATCAATTTATGTAATTCTTAAAAAAAAATCTGCTGGATTCAAACCCCTAACCACAAAAATATATAACACATGCTTATCATGAAGCAACACAGCAGAACTCTGCAATTTGTGTTCTAAAAAAGGTTAATGAAACTACCATTTACACAGTTTCAAACAAGACAGATATTTACCCAGAAATAATTCTTGGAGAACATCACTCTTGTAAACTATAAAAAAAATAATGTATCTCATTCTTGGAATAAAAACATCAGCTGGATTCAAATCACTGACCAAAACATGCAAGCACACACACTTATCATGATGCTGCACTGTAGAAGTCCATAAAATGGCCTCTAAAAAGACTAATGAAACTATCTTATGTGCTGTTTCAATCAAAACAGATATCTAACCAGAATTAATTTTTGGAAAACACTGTTATAAGCTATAGAAATAATCAATGTATGTTATTCTTAAAAATTCAGCTGGATTAGAACCCCTAATCACAAAAATATATAACACATGCGTATCATGATGTACCACAGCAGAACTCTGCAATCTGCTTTCTAAAAAAGGTTAATGAAACTACCATTTGCACAGTTTCAAACAAGACAGATATTTATCGAGAAATAATTATTGGGGAACATCACTCTTGTAAACTATACAAAAATTAATTAAGCAATAATGCTTGACAGGGTGTGTGTTGTGCTAGGATAACGTCACACCTGGGGTGATTAGGCACGAGGCCGCAGGCCGAGTGCGGCTAATCACCCCAGAAGTGATGTTATCCCAGCACAACACACACCCTGGAGTGCATTATTGCTATTATACAATGGCTCATTTGTAAAATGAAATAAAAAATAGATTGAAATTATGTTTACAATGTGTTGTTTTACTGATTTTTTTCATTGAGTAGGAATACATATTGAAAAAATAGTGCTGTTCTATTGTTTGCCCAGTAGGTGGTGGTGCTGGATTTGCTTCTTCTGTCCCCCAACACACACACACACACACACACACACCTATCTTTTTTTTTTAACATCAAGTTTAACTGAGCAGGTATGTCAGCAGTTTTTCTAATCCAAATTTGGATGGTTCCATTTAGCTTTGTGAACCCTCCCCCACCATGCAGTACTGGTTGTTTAAAATAGTTACCCATGCTCCCCCACCCCACGAGGTCAGGAAAGATTGTGATCAGTCGACAGTGTTCTCATACCCCCCAGCCAGCTGCCGTCAGGAAAGATTGTGATCTGCGAAAAGCTGAAACTGTTGGTACCGATCTGCAAGTGTTGTGGTCAACTACATTCAGTTATAGCAGGTATGTAAGGAGCACAGCAGACTGCAAAGAACAAATGTACGGGGCAGAGCGTGGGACTTGTGATGGAATGACTCACTTGGTTTTCTTTTGTTTTTTTTAATATGAAATTTTTTTTTCACCAGAAACACCTAGCGGGAAGTTAGCGGCTTCTCCAGGCAGTGACAAGCGTGGCTGGCTAAATGAGCTCGTGTTACTGCCACGTGGGAATGGAAATGTTGTCAAGGATGACAGTTTTTTTTTTATTCAAAAGATGTTTGTCTTTGAGACACATTGTGAGGGAGGGCTAGGAGCTTCTTGCTACTGTGTGTGCTGCTGGCATATGGCAGCAAGTGAGTGGGTGCCACTGACGCCGGGTGCTGAGTCAGAGTTAGCAAAGTGTTATGCCATGCCACATGAGGGTGTGTGGAGTGATTCTTGTACAGTTGCTGTGGTGTGTATGCTGGGACTAGATCCGTGATGTTGTGCTGGGATAATAACACAGGTCCAGTTCCAGACTAACCAATCAAAGGTCAGCATTTTTTCTTGCCATTGTATAATATATGTTATTCTTGGAATAAAAACATCAGCTGGATTCAAATCACTGACCAAAACATGCAAGCACACACACTTATCATGATGCTGCACTGTAGAAGTCCATAAACTGGTCTCTAAAAAGATTAATGAAACTATCTTATGTGCTGTTTCAAACAAAACAGATATTTAACCAGAATTCATCTTTGGAAAGCACTGTTATAAGCTATAGAAATAATCAATTTATATTATTCTTAAAAAAAAAATTCAGCTGGATTCGAGCTCTTAACCACAAAAATATATAACACATTTATCATGATGTACCACAGCAGAACTCTGCAATTTCCGTTCTAAAAAAGGTTGATGAAACTACCATTAGCACAGTTTCAAACAAGACAGATAGTTACCCAGAAATAATTTGTGCGGAACATCACTCTTGTAAACTATACAACAATAAATATACATGTTATTCTTGGAATAAAAACATCAGATGGATTCAAATCACTGACCAAAATATGGAAACACACATGCTTACCATGATGCACCATTGAAAAAGTCCAGAAGTTGGCCTCTAAAAGGATCAATAAAACTATCTTATGTACAGTTTCATACAAAAAAGTTATTTAACCAGAATTCATTTTTGGAACACAGTTATAAATTATATGACAATTAATTCATATTATTCTTGGGAGGAAATAAATCACAGCTGGATTTGAACAAATGGTATTAACAAAAAATCTTATCTGGATTTGGACAGATGACCACAAAATGCAATATTATACCCATCAAGATTAGAGTAATACATAGTAAAAAACAGGAAAAATTTAATTCAGCTACTGTATACTGTACTTGGGGGGTGAATACTTTTGATAGTTTATTTCATTACCACCTGATTTTTAGAGTGCCATCTGGTGGGCATACCTAAACTCTGTCTCTGTTCTGACAAAAAGCATGCCATTTATAGCACGAGTAAAGCATGTATGTCATCTTGTGTCCATTCTAGGTATAACAAAGGAAACTTTGTGAGTTTTATTTCCTTACATTTCCTGAAGGATTAATGGGGAATCTCACAAAATCCCTTAACTAATTCAGCAATACCACTGAACCTAAGTCCTTGCTTACTGGTGGCAAAATCTGGGGATCAACTCAGTGGATGCTCATGCTCCATTTTTCTGCACCAGCACAAAGTCCTCAGCGCTTCACACAGACATGTGGGGGCTCAATAGCTCAGAAGGTGGGAAAAGGGCTGCAAAAGGCACCAGATCATTCTCTTCCTCATTCAGAGGGCTCCAGGAGGGACCTGGGAGGAGTTTCCATGCTTCAAATTTGGAAAAAAAAAAAATGGGAACCCATGTTTCGTTTCTCTGGTGATTCACTTAAAGTGCCATTTACCAAATAATGGCTAGATTGCACTAGTCAAGCTGGGAAAGTCAGAAGATGATCACATTGGCCTGAGGCAGTTTGCACTATGCCCCAGGGCCAATAAAATAATGTTAACATCGACCCCTGCTTTAGCAAGTATCTTAGAATCTACATTAAGTACTGTAAGGAGCTAGGTCTATAATTCTCACAACAGGAATGGTCTTTATTCAGCTTTGACAAAACAGTTATCACTGTTTCCTGCATCAATGGTGGCATGTTCCTAGACTCTCGCATAGAATTATATAAGGCTAACAATCTGGGAGACAACAGGCTCAAACACTTTGTAAAAATCCAAACTGAGGCCATCAGGCCAGGAGCTTTACCCAGTGCTAAAGCCTTAATAGCACCCGCTATTTCCAATAATGTAAATTCACAATCCAAGACTTCCGCTAATACCACTGGAAGCAGAGGCAATGAAAGTTTGTCAAAAAAGAAATCATAATCCTGTTGGTTACATAAAAGAGAGGATTTGTATAAATTAGTATAATAATTTTTAAACATGTCACGATAACCCCTGGATCTGCAATAATAATGTCATCCTTGGCCTTCAGATATGAAATTTGAGCTTCAATGGATTTTATCTTATGCCTGTAGGCCAACAGTTTCCCGGCCTTTTCACCGGATTCCCAGTATGTTTGATTTAAGAATAACAAGGCTCTGGTAGCCTTGGTTGCCTGCTGATGATAAATATTATTAAGGCGGTATAGTAGTTAATTTAATTGCAGCAGCAATGGTTCTTGTTTCTGCAGATTTATATAAATAAGCTCTTCCGTTTTTCTTATCTTAACCAAAAACTCATCTGTTTCTTGCTTTTGAACTTTGTTCTTCCAGGAAGCAGAGGAGATAATACTTTCTCTAACCGAGGCCTTAAAAGCCTCCCACAGAGTAGGGGTATCATTCATTTCAAAATACAACAGCATCTCCCCCGAAAGCTTATTTAAAAATTCCTCAGCATTCAAGAGCCCTGGGTTAAATCGCCATCTAGGAGATTTGACTATACTACCCTGTGGTATCCATGACATGGTTACTGGGGCGTGATCTGAAATTGTCATAGGTAATATGGTAACCTCTGTTATATTAGATAGTTAATGAGAACTACATAGGAAAAAATCCAATCTGCTACATGTTTGGAATCTAGGTGAATGAAAAGCATATTCTTTAGTTTCCGAATAATGAATCCTCCAACAGTCTATCAAACCAAACTCGAAACTAGTGGTGGCTGAAGTGGGCAAAATTCACTCTGCAAAGTGATTCATTGGGCTGGATATTCAAATTGCACCATTCTGTGGCGCAAGCCCTTGCGCTGCTCAAAAAAGTTGTGGTGGGGTGTGGCCGGGGCGATATTCAACGGAGTTGCGCTATTGAGCAACTCCTTTGAATATCGCCCCCCAGCCACAGCCACTGTGCATGGCGCAGTGGAACTTGCACCACCGCAAGTGGTCAGAGAGGAGCATTCAAGATGCAGTGGCGTAAGTTCCATTGCGCCATGTGCAAATTTCCGATATTCAAAAGGTGACATGCAAATAGAGCCATAATTCATGCAAGGCACAGGGGGGGCTATTTGCATCTACTTATGGCCCCATTTGCATGCCATTAGCATGCAGGTGCGCTGATCCCCGACGACTTGTGCCTGGCGCCCTCCCATGCAGCAGCCATCGGGGACCGACACCCCCTGCAGCCAGATCGCGGGCATGAAGTAAATGCACCCCCCACTGGCCCGATCACTGGCATAATATACATGACAACCCCCGACCGGCCCGATCGCGGGCATAACATAAATGAACCCCCACATTGGCCCGATCGCGGGCGCGATATCGAACCCCCACTGGCCCGATCGCGGCTAGAATGGAGTTCACACCACCCCAAAGGCACATCCCTGGTGGTCCAGTGGACCCACGAAGCCCAGTGCGGGCATAAGGTCAACCACCCCCAAGAGCAATATCCCTGGTGGTCCAGTGGACATGAAGCCCGATGCAGGCATAAGAGTCAACCCTCCCCAAAGTCCAATTTCCCTGGTGGTCCAGTGGCCCCCCACCCACCACCACGGACCCCACCACCCCACTCCCCCGTCAGCTGGCTGGCAGCGGCACCCCACCCGCCTGCTGCTCTGCCGCCCACACGACTGAATGTCGGTAGAGCTGCATCCAGTAGCTCAGAGCAAGAACCAATGGGCATGCACCATACTCATAAAGGCAGTCCAGATATGTGAATAAATGAATTCATTTACATATCTGGACTGCCTAGTACGGTATGGCTGTATGCCCATTGGCTCTTGCTCTGAACCAACGGGCGGCAGCACTACTGAGCAGTCATTCGGCGGGGCGAAGGTGGCAGGTGGTGTGGTGCTGCCGCCCGCCAGCTGACGGGTGGGGGAGCAAGGGTGGTGGGGCTCCATGGTGGGTGGGTGGGAGCCACTGGACCACAGGGAAACTGGACTTTGAGGGGTTGACTCTCATGCCCGCGATCGGGCCGTGGGTCTACTGACCACCAGGATATTGCTCTTCGGGGTGAACTCCATTCTGGCTCGCGATCCGGGCCAGTGGGGGTTCACATTATGCCAGCGATCGGGCCAGTGGGGAAGGTCACATTATGTCCGCGATCGGGCCAGTGGGGGGGGAAGGGTTCACATTATGCCCGCAATCGGGCCAGTCAGGGGGGTTTCATTTATGTTATGCCCACGATTGGGCCAGTCGGGGGGGGTTTCATTCATGTTATGCCCGTGATTGGGCCAGTCGGGAGGGGTTCATTCATGTTATGCACGCGATCAGGCCAGTCAGGGGGGCACAGGGAACAAGTGGAGGGACACCCACAGGTGGCAGCTGCTGTGTTGCGCCCTGCAATGTGGCAGCTCACCTGTGGGTGACCCTCGACTTAATCCTTTTTTTGGGGGCTCAAAGTTGTGCAGGTGCAGGTAGGGGGTTGCACCTGCACAACCCTGCACAGCCCGGCTGCATATCGGGCTGTGCAGTTTATGCATGGTTCCTCCCCCTCTGGTTGAGCATGCCTTCATTAGCATTGCGCTGTTGCTCAGCATGACTTGGGGGGTGCAACTGCCTCCTGCTGAATATCGCAGAATGGTGCAATTTTGGACTTGCGCAGTTGCAACCCTATTGTGCATGGCACAACCCTTTTGAATATAAAGCCCATGGAGAAATGTGAAATCCGTGAAATAATTGGCAACGTGAAGCGGAGTACTTCACGGCATAATGAGGAACGCGAAGTCCATTGAAACCAATGACTTTGCATTATTCTGTCTTCCCACTTCTCCACCAATTTTAAAACAAAGTACATTGAAATCAATGTACTTTGCATCACTTCACCTTGTATTTGAGCTCCAAGGTGAATTCTGCAGTGATTCATGGGATTGCAGGTCACATGAGCTCTAGATTGTTCTGCACAGCCTCAGTTCTGGGTAGTGTGTGTGTAGTGGTAGCTGGAGACAGTTTGTTCTCAGAGCTCTGCGATTCAAAACCTCTAAAACTGTTAAAAAAGTATTTTTGAGTCTTTTTTTTTTGCTCAAAATTTAGTACATCGATTTTTGGAAACCCTCCTGTGCTCATCTAATCGAGTGTTTATTGCTTGTGTGTGGATTTTGAATGTTAATTTAGAACATTCAGTCTGTGTACTGTGAAGTGTGCTTTGGGGAGGAGTGTATCTGTGGTGTAGGTAGAATACTGGGAGAAAAAGGCAGTCTTCCTGTTTTGGTTATATTTTTCTTGTATAGCTGTGTTAATGTACACACAGTAATATTTTCAGTAATTCTTGACTTTTTTTGCTGATTGTTGAGGTGCAGCAGTGTATAATTTCAGTTTGTTTTAAACATTTGGTTATATTACTAAAGGTTTTCAATTTCTCTTCACATTACTTGTAGTATATGTATGTGAGTGTGTGTGTGGGATGCGTACCATCAAATCAGATACCTTTTATTGTGCCACAGAGTAATTGCAGCAGTGTTAACCTGCTATCCACTGCACTTGCTTGATTTTTATGTACTGCTTTTTGGTATCTTTACTGGTAGTGGACTGTTACTGCTGTGCACTACCCCCCCACGGCCAAAGATATTATTTTCCAGATTCTGATTTGTGACTTGTGAGCACTGGTTAGGTGTTGCTGTGCTTTCGCATCTGCATCTCATGAGCGCACAGTGCAATCTTAATCTGTCTGTGCATTTGCAGTGCACCATTAATTCTGGGAGACTTGCATTTCTTATTACCCTCTCATTTCACTTTGTGAGCACTGGGAAATTTTCTGCATAAAAAACAGTAGCATTTTGGGGATGCATATTAATTCTGGTGACTCTGTGTGACCACTGCGTGCATGACTGAGTGCACTATTAACTCTGGGAGACTTTGCATTTCTTGTTACATCTCATTTCACTTCGTCAGCACTGGGAAATTTTCTGGACACAAGACAGTAGCATTTTGGGGATGCACATTAATTCTGGTGACTGTATGTGACCACTGTGTGCATGACTGAGAGCACCATTAGTTCTGGGAGACTTTGCATTTCTTGTTACACTCTTATTTCACTTCGTCAGCACTGAGGAATTTTATGAACACGAGACAGTAGCATTTTGGGGATGCACAGTTATTCTGGTGACTGTGTGTGACTAGGGATGCAGCGAATTTAAATTCTGCTGGCAAAGTGCCGGTGAAGTGGCCAAATTTGCCTGGCAGAGCAATTCGTGAAATGTTTTGGCCACAGGGGGAATTTTACCTAGGTGAAATTACGCCTTCCACTGTAAAATTACACCTTCTATGGGTGAAATTCCACCTTTTGTGGGTGAAATTTCACCATAAAAGATGGAATTTCACTGCGGAAGGTGAAATTTCACAGTGGAAGGTGAAATTCTGCCATTTTGCCAGGTGAAATTTCACCACTCCACCAGGCGAAATTTCAATCTGTGAAATGGGCAAAATTTCACGGATTATTCTGCGAAGGGAATATAGCTCACTTTGCCCACCACTATATGTGACCACTGTGTGCATGACTGAGTGCACCATTAATTCTGGGAGACTTTGCATTACTTGTTATGCTCTCATTTCACTTCCTCAGCACTGGGGAATTTTCTGGACACAAGGCAGTAGCATTTTGGAGATGCACATTAATTCTGGTGACTGCGTGCGTGGGGAGCTGCCAGTATTGTTGTCACTTCGCCTTACTTCATGTTAAGATGGAATGACAACATGAAGTAATAATTACACGGTGAAGTGAGCCTTTCATATTGGCCACTCCACGTAGCTGAGTGACAACACAAAGTGCCCACTTCTCGGGCACTTCGCTGGTGAAATTTAAATTTGCTGCATCTCTACTTAGAACTAGAAATGTTGCAAATTTTTATTCCACCTGTGAATTCCCTGTGAAGTAATCAACTTTGCCCCATGAAAAATTTCATGAAGTTGCCTTCTGTTGACAAAACGTCTCAAGAATTTCACCGGTCAACTTCAAAGTTAACTTCGACTTTTGTTAGTAACCTCAAAGTTAATGAAAAACATGGTTTGTCACATGATTCACTTACTGCAGGCCACATGGGAGACTCCAGGCAGTCAGGAAGTGAATGTTTCAATTTCATCTTGGCAGTTAGACCTGGCTCAGACTAGATCTAGTTGTTGAGAATGTGAGACAAGAATAGCCGGGCTAGGAGAGATCTATATTTTCTAGTGTTTTTTACACAAAGAACACATTTAGCTAAATAGTTTGTCTTTACTTCTGTTTTCTGAGAATTTTTGTTAGTGCATAATTTCTGTCTTTTTGTCAGTTTAGGTAGGGGTGTGTGTGTGTGTGTGTGTGTGTGTGTGTGTGTGCGTTTGGTGTAAAGCCCTTTTTTTCAAAATAATTGATGGCCACTGGCCCAGTGGCACTGAGCATTGAGGCACTGGACACCACACCTCGCGCTGCACCGGTGAACCGTGTTTGGGAATGAGCATGGGCTGCTGGGGTTTGGCATGGATGAAGATGGATCAAATGTCTAATGGACTGATCTCCATCTCCAAGGAGGGGGGGAGATCAGCAACCACTGTATGCCTGACCCCTAATGGAGTCTTGGGCTCAGTGGCATGGAGCCGTTACAATGTGGGGGTGGTGTGTAGCTGATACTTGATGTGGGTGCACACGGGAGCATGTGTGATCCCATCACAGGCATCATTGCAAGCCGTGCAACCACAAGTGGGCACAAGAAAACCAAAAAAAGCTCCCAGCAGATGATGGGGGAGCTCTCAGGCCCTGCACCTGGCCAGCCATGGAGCAACATTGGATCCTGTATTGATAGGGGAGGGCCCCCTCTGCTGACCCCACTGGGGGGGGTAAGCCCTGGGAGTACTAGCACTGGATGCTGGATGCCAGGGTGACGTGACTGGGGCTCCTCCAGGTTGAGGAGGCCACTGGAGCAAGAGGAGTATAAATACAAAAAAAAATAACAGATGGCCAGGAGGATGTAGGCCAGAAGAAGGGTGGGGCAGGTATTCACTTTAGCCGGCGTGCTTTCCAAAGAGGCACTGATGCCCCCCACCCCTAGCAGAGGATGGGAATTCCACTGCTCCCCTGAAGCAGCAGCAGCAGCAGGACCCAGTAGCTCTGACCCCAGCTGGAGCCTGTGGCGTCCATCTGACCCATCGATCCTACCAGTGCCACCACCAGCAGCTCTACCACTGGCATTGAGAATGAGGATATAGAGCACCCCATAGTAGCATTACAAGGTGCCCCCCCTTTCTTGTGGCACATCAATCAGTAGTTTGGGAGTTTTTCTCCCTCAGTCCTGCAGATGACACTGTTGTCATCTGCAAGAACTGTGGCTAGAGTGTGAGGATGGGTAAGCAAGGCAGCCACCTGGGGACCAGCGGCCAGTGGGCGCACCTCAAAATACACCACTTGGCTGAGTGGAAAGTGAAGGTGCATGAGTTGGCAGCACATAGTGGTGGTGATGGTGGTGAAACTGTGGAGTCCAAATGGGGGGGGACAATGTGAGGTCAACAGTCATGCTACTGTCAATCCAACTAGCCTCTCTACTCATCTTACAGCATCCAAAGATCAGCAGGCAGCAGCTCAATCACCCTCCCTACCACCAATGAACCCCACAGCACATGTCACACAGGCATAGGTGGCTGTCTTATGGGATGAGGTGTGAGAGCTTTGGCAAGATTTACAATGAATTCTGGCAGAAAATTCGAGAGGGCATGGACAAACTGTTGTCCAGCCGGGACAAGGTGTTGAACATCCTGCATGAGCTTCATTGTGGTGGTGGGCCTGGCACTGCTACTGGCAGTGGTGGTAGTAATGTCAATAAATTTTAAATTTATGTTTACTAATTTAGTTTATATTATGTACACACTGGCCCAGATATTCAATGGGGTTGTGCCTGGAGCAACAGAGTTGCACCGGTGTAACCTCGCACTGCTCCCCGGTGGGATATTCAAAAGGCTGACAGGTGCAGTGCAAATCCCGATATGCTGGGGTAGAATGGTAATGTATGCAGCCCAAATGCAGAGGGCGTGCCCATGCATATGTGGCACATCCCAATATTCAACCCGGGATGTGCGGCACATATGCTGGCACAACCTTGCATTGCACCACTTGGGGGGCTCGAAGTTGAGCCCCTGAAAAGGAGGAACAACTCCTGGCCACCCACAGGTGGGCAGCTGTATTGCAGGATGCAATGCATTGGCCTCCAGCCATGGGTGGCCACCCACCCACCCAGAACACCGTCCACAAATACCCATACAGGCTCTGGTAGTCTAGTGGTACCCCCTCCCTCCTGTAGCCATGATCACCAGTTAAATGGATGAAATACCAACCCTGGTAGTCTAGTGGCACCCCCTCCCTCCCACAGCCATGACTGCTGGGTAAATGGAAGTAATTCAATCCCTGGTGGTCTCGTGGCCCCCCCTGCCCCTAGTCCCACACACCAGTATAATGCAACATTGCACACCCTGGTAGTCTAGTGGCCTCTCCACCCTGTCCATAACCCCAATCGTGAGTAGCCGCAACAGAATGTACCTCTAGTGGTCCAGTTGCACCCCACCCTCCCACCCACACAGGACCTTGCCCACCAGCCCCACACGTCATCAGTGAATGGCTGCAACCCACCCACATACTGCCCGGCCACCCACTGAATGACAGATTACAGTATGTGCTGTAAGCCCATTAGTACACACTGTGGACCAATGGCCTTGCAGGGCATACTGTACTAGACAGCCACAAATATGTGAATGACGATGCCCTGGGACCCCCCCAGTCCATACATCATTCTGTACAGGGTGCCAGGTGCAATTTGCCGGGCTGCCCTGTGCAACGCACACAAATGGGGCCATAATGACATGCTAATGGCCCCAGTTGTGCCATGCATATATTATGGCCTCATTTGCATGCCCTGTTCTGAATATCACAGATATTGTACCCAGTACAACTGCGTTTGTGCTGGTACATCCCCGTGCTCCATGTCTGTGGCTTGCACCATGCGCAATCCATGCCATATTCAATGATGCTGCGCCATGGCACATCACTGTTGAATATCACCTGGTCCTGGCCCTGGCACATCCCAGCTGCGCTGCACCCATGCTTGTGCCATTGCCGGGCACAGTCTGAATAGCCAGGCCACTGTGTTCAGAATCCCTCCCGCAAAAAAAAACCAAAAACAAAAAGAAATTATAAAATGTGATAAAAATAAAGAAAAATACTGTTATATCTGGTTCCTCTCTATCCTCTTTTTTTTTTGTTCTGTACAATATTTGTTTCATAATGTTTTGTGTAATTGTTTTACGTTATGGCTCTTATTTCATTCTGTCCTTTCCCTTACTCACTCCTTCACTATGTCCCTCATGTAGTCTTCTTCATTGCCCTTGTCCTGATGACCCTACCCTGCCCTGTCCTGTTATGTTCAATTCACATGAATCACCTTCCTGACTTAATTTTTATTACTGATTCATGTGTACTCCTGCTATCCACAAATGTCAAGTATTTGCCTCATTAAAAAAATTGCTTCCCGATGCTATGTAATGGTGCATGACTGGTAGTTGTGTGCAACCACCAACCACCCAAAGGAGTGCAAAGTCATAACACAAACATGAGCTTTTCTCTTGAGAAGTTCAACATAAATCTGTTTTAAGCACTTAAAGGAAAACTGCACCCTGTAGCAACCCTAGGTGCCTCTATAATATCTCCTGAAATGCTCAAAAACTCTCCAGTAACTTTTGATGCCCTCTGCACCAAAAATAAAGTTTTACATTTCTATCTAGTCTGTTCTTTCAGTCCCAGCCCTGTTCTGTGGCTCACCATTTCCTCTCACTGTCCATGGCGCTTTCCTGTCGCGCGCTCCTGTTTGCGATGGAAAATGACGTTGAATCGACCAGTATCTCTCCCCATTCACGTCAGTGTTGCTGCTTCCTTGTTTGGCTCAGTCTCCTAGGCAAGGTTTTCAGTCTCAGAGCTTTATGAATTGGCCACTCATTCTTTACTTTAATTGGTTCACGGCTGATGGTATTGGACTAGTCATACCTTTCCCAGCATCCATAGCAGTTAAAAATGGCTCACTTTGCTACTATGGATCTGTTCTGCAACATCGTGTAAGCATTTTTTGCCCAGTACCAATGCTTTCATATACCTTTTGTGTTCTGGGTCTGTTGATTCAGTTGTCTGTGTTGCAGTCACCTTGGTTTCTGATGATCTACACCATTCTGTGAACAGCAGAACAACTCGTTCGGCACTTCTTACAACTCTCTCCCTTGTAAGGCAAGTTTTTTTTTGTTGTTGTTTTGGGTCACCTTGTGTGTGTGAAGGTGTACAGTGTAATCTCTGGCAGGTAGCTGTGACAGTGAAAGGAAAAAACTGGTGTGCAGCTACAGCTCTTGGTGAGGCCGAACCTGTACCTAGTGAAAAGAAATTAACAAGAAGCTCCGGCTAGGGCAGGGGAGACTTGTCTGGTGATCTTACCCTGACACGGAAAACAAAAGAAAGCAAGAAGGAAAGGCACAGTTGAGGAAGCGTGGGGTGTTAGTGGGCTCGCTCTGCTGAGGTAATGCTCAAGTCTAGCCAGTTGTGAGAACTTGGAGGTAGCAGCGTTGCTTGCAGCTCACCAGTGATGGCTCAGTGCAGTGACAGCAGCACAGCTGTACTAGGCACCGGGTTATATGAGCCTGTGGGACCCTAGACCCAGCAATATTTTGCAATGCGGGCTCAGCCCTAGCAATAATTATCTGTATCACCATATTTTGTTTGTTTTGGCTTTATTTTCCCCCCATTAGTTTGCCTTGCTGCAGCGCGATCATCGAGTGGTGCTCCCCCCCAAAGCTGTGAAGAGAGCAGCGGTGCATCCCCCTCTCCCACTCTGCCTATACTTGCAACCTATATTTGGCTGTATTTTTTTAAATACAAAAATTCAGTGCACATTCGCTAAAAGAGAGCGAGCCAATCCTATTTGGCCATTGGCAGCACCAGCGAGTTGAGTTGTGATGCCAGCAAAGTGTGGAGGGCATCGAGGTGATGAAGGGCAAGAAGAGTGGTGACCAGTCACTCTGAGGAGTCATGGATCGATGTGGCTGTGCCTTTGTGGCAGGGCCAGCTAACAGCAGCCATTTAGCCTAATCTGAGCATTAATGACAGAACCCCTGCTCCTATAGAATGCTCCATATAATGCTGGATCCTCCCCTAATCATGTAGCAAACCTGGCAATGGCATTGGAAAGGTTGACCTTGGGAGCTGGAGAACACCTACTGACTGATATAATGTTAATTATACAATGGCAAGAAAGAATCCTGGTTTCTGATTGGTCAGTTGGCTATCACAGCAGGGATGTTATCCTGGCATAACATCCCTGCTGATTGTTTGGATGATTTCGATCCCCATCCCCTCCATGATCATCTCCTCTTTCTCTTAAGAAACAAAAATATGTTTACACACTAACAAAAACATTCTTTAAAATTATTTTTTTATTATAAAACAACAAGCCATTGTATAATAGGAATAATGCCCTCCAGGGTGGGAGTTATGCTGGGATAACATCCCTTCTCGGGTGTTGGACGCCCTCGGCCGGTGGCCTCGGGCCCAACCACCGAGGTGGACCTCTATCCAGGCATTATTCCTTTTAATAACCAGGCTGGTGTACTGTGTGATATTGCTTTGTTGCTGGGCTGTTTGTGCTCTTCTGAATTCAAGAGCTGATTGTGTCACTAAGGCCCTGTCCACACTCACAAGTCTATACTGTTACCACGGGGTGCAACCATTACAATCAGAGCCTGACAAAAACAGTGCACGTCTGCTTTGGTAATGGTGCACAATGCGGTTTTGCTTCCGATCTCGAGACCCGGTGGAAGGTAGTCTTGAGATTGGTAGCAGGAATGTTTGGCAGCAGAAAATGGTTACATTGTAGTGCACTCACCAGTGTGGATGGGCGAATGTGGGTTCATCTAATCCCGGTCCTCCATGGCAGCGTCAGGCATCCTATGATGGAGTGCGGCACCTGCACATGCTGAACACATGATAACCAGAAAGCAATGACAGGTGGGCTACTGGCCAGATGCCACAGGTGATTTGTGCTTCGTGCCAGCCAGACAGCCATACAGGATACTTTGGGGGGGGGGGCTAATGACAGCCCTGAGTCATTGTACGTCTGCTCTGTATTTACA